>CM057381.1:116760000-121707500 GCA_030015415.1 Cynopterus sphinx | reverse complement strand
TCACATAATCCAGAACACACAGAAATTTCACAGAACTTCGCAGGTTGCGTCCAAATTTTGGGGATGGTATTGCTAGATGCTCATTGTTCTTATCTCAGGCCTCAGGAAACGGCCTGTGCAAAGTGACTGTGTTTAAATCTTCCTTAAGCTAGCTTGACTTTTTTGCTGAAAAGAGTTGTAATTGCAACTTTAAGAATCATACCCATAAATTTGGCAATTTTGTTGAGCACATCAGGAAAAAAAAACCAGTTTGCTCCCCGTTCCAAACCTGGATCAGGAGTACGTTAAATTTATTTTAGTGGTCAGATTGGTCTCGAGAGGACAACCTGCTAGCAGTATTTTAAAACATAACAGAAAGCATAACAGAAAGCATAACAGAAAGCAGCGAAGTAAGTGTGACCCTGTCTGACTTTTATCTTGAACTGAGGACAACGCAAGAATGAGTATCTTCTCTAACCACAGCATTCTCTCAGAGAGTCAAGAGTGAGGAGCAGCCATTCTGCCACAAGAACATTAACCTAAACTTACCTAATACCCCAAATTCGGAGCTAGGAGAAGGGGGAGAGTTTACCCAAATGATTTAAAGAAAAGAAATGCTTCCCTTATCAATAACTTAAAGTTATTAGAGCCAACAAAAAATCAGGCTCCCATTGGTTTAACGTAAATAAATAAAGACCAAATCCTCTTATATGATAAAGAAACTCAGAAAGTCAGGGAGTATTTTTGTTTGTTTCCGTCTCAGTTGAGTTTCTGAGGTCTTTAGAAAGAGATCACTCTTGTCTCAGGACTATTATCTATTCACATGTGACCATGTGGGAAGCTTACACATTCTTCTACAACAATATAGGATTCTCTTTCCAGAACTACCTATGTTTTGGTGCCCAGCAAGTAATCAAATTGCAACATGTGAGAGCAGGAAGGGACATCTCAGAGGAAATTCAGTTCAGTCCTTTTGTTTTATCCATAAAGGAAGATACAGAGAGATCTTAAGTAACTGATGTATGGTCCCAGAGCTAATGAGAGGCAGAGCCCAGGAATCCTGCCACTCAGTACTGTCTTCTCTGCTACATTCCACACGTCACACTGCTTCTGATTTGTGAACAGGACTAAGTGTTAACCTGCAGTTACCCACTTGCCTCTTAAACTTCTCATTCTTCCAGACATGCTCTGGTCTTGCCTCTAATTGTTTCCTTATTCTTCTCTTACAACTAACCTTGTAACTTCTAACCTTAAAATTTCAGAGTCCTTGCTAAGATAGCATGTATAATAACTTTGAAAATGTGGTTTTCAGTGCAATGAAAAAATACTAAGTTTGGGTTTCAAATACCTATATTGCCATCCCGAGTACATCTTTAATTTCTGTAACTTTAGGCAAGTCACTGCCTCTCTCATTCGTAGTTTTCTTATCTATGAGATAAAAGGGTAGTCTGGATGATCCCTAAGGTTTCTTCTACTTTTATAGTTGTATGATTATTTGCTTTTTAACAAATTTATCTCTGAAAACAAAGCAAAAAAAACCCTATTTTTCTTAATCTTCATAATTCCTCACCCACAGGAACAAATCTATATTCTTAATGTTGTGCCCCTGTCTTAGCTTCTTCCCTTTTCTACCCAGCAAAATGGAAATTGTCTCCACTTAGTTCTCTTTATACACTGCTTACCACATCACCACATAAAGTCAGTAGCTTAATAAGTATTTTTCAATGTGATGATAACAACAATTATAAAATATAGCACAAATATATACATTCTAATGCCTGACATTTAAAGTCTTCATAGAAACCTCTGTTATTTTTGGTTTACTCATCCTCTCCAAGATCAAGAATAAAATATTGATTTTGGTAGAAGAAAATTAATGAAATTAAAAATTAATGAAATCCCATTTCTAGCCAAGTGTTGTGGCAAATAGTGCAATGAAAGAATATTAAATTTGGATTTAGGATATTTAGGTTGTAATCCTGAGTATGTCCTTAATTTTCTAGAACTTGGGGAAGGTTAATTAGGTTTAGAGGGATCCTAAGAAAGGCATCTTTCATTCCTGGCCCCTAAGAGCTAGGCTTTACTTAGTCTATTCCAAAAATACTGGAATTCAAGGACATTAAAAAAATAGTTGAAATACAGGTTAAATAAAATTTACCCCTCCTTAGGAAGACTATGGCATTTCTTTCTTGTTAAAGTGTATTTAAAATGTAAAACACAGACACACACACACAAAACAAACAAACAAAAAAAACTTTTTAAGAAATAAAAGGAGGTAACATTCATAAATAAGACTGATTTATGTTTATGGTCTCTAGGATTTACCATAACATATTTCCTAGGAAAGAAATACCATACTCTTGGAAAGGGTGCAATGTACCTTGAATCTAAAATGAAAGTTGATTAGCCACAGGTAACTGCCCATAGCAAATATGAGTCGTCACTCCAAATGATAAGCAAGAGACGAAAATAAAATGACTGAGAGTAGGAAAAAGCAGAATTACTGGGAGCCTTGTTGGATTACCCAGTGCGTTAGCTCAACTTTTCTGTAGAATTAGATTTGCCTTTGGAAGACCTTCTAGCCATAGAGCACTATGAGAGCAAGCATGGCTGTGTAGCTTCACTAGTTTATTGGTGATTACATCTTTTTTGCTTGTTCGATTGCCATTTGTAGAAAGATGATTTATTTGTACCGTTCTTCCTTAGAAAACAAATGCTCACATTTTGAACTTTCTCCCACTTTATACTGGTGCTAGGAGCGTGGGGGAGGCTTTAAATATGCTATAGAAAAGTTTTGTGCTTTATTTGGCATGGCATTTCAAGGAAAGAGCAGCAAAAGGAAACACGAAGAGAAGGATCTCTTAAGCCAAGTGCAGTTAAGAACAGTGCACATTATCTGATCTTTTATTCTCACAACTCAAGGTGAGTGAGAATAGAAAGTCTATTCATTAGGATGAAGACTGACACTCAGGTATTTGGGTAACTTACTAAAGAATGATAGATAAGCTGTCATTTAAAAGGCATATAGGGAGCTGCACATCTTGATATTACTGCCTTCGGAATGACTGGCAAATCTTCTTATCGATCATGAGGCCAGCAACGCCTGACCCCAGTGCCTGAACTTCTGGTAAATTAAAAGGATATACGTAGTATTTGTTGAACTATTTTTCATTGAAGAATTTATTTTAGGGGTTCACCTATACAATCCATGTATACCTTGTATTAGAAGCAAATCATTTTAAAAATCACGAGTCAAGATGATACCCAGGAAAATAAGGAGCAGATCAGTCCTAATTTCTCAATACCCTCAATTCCTTTTCCACCTTCTCTAGCAATTTTTGACCACATATCATTGCTCATTAACTTCTCCAACAAAACGTAGAGGAAATTTTTAGTGATGGAGCTCAAACAAGAATTTGCATCCTATACAAAAGCAGGAGTTTGGGAAATTTTTCTGAGGAAGCTGAAACCTTATTTACCAGGTATGTAAGAATTATGTTTCATCTGGTCATTCTTTTGAGGTCTCCTAATGATAATTTTTCAGAATTGACCCCCTGAATAAATAGCAATTTTGACCCAGGCAAGTCTACTCTAAAGTAGGGACTTTGTCATTTTAACTCTCTGACTATGGAGCTAAGCACCAAAACATTACAAGTGTTTCCCTCTAAGGTGATACTATCAAGGGACAGGGGCGGCTTTCTCAGGTGTGGGAAAGCAGGAAAGAAGGAAGAAGAGGCAGAGCTCAGTGTCCTTCGGATAAATACCTCAAAGGCCTCAAGGTTTGCAAAGGCCTGTCTTTGATAAATAAAAATTCACCATTAAAGAGATGGCCATTTGAATTGTCACCTACTACAATGTAAATATCTCCTGAGAGATTAACACATATTAATAAACTGTTATCTTTCCATACTGCCACACTGTGATTTCTGCAGTCTGATTCTATTTTCAGCATAATAGTTGCCTGAGAGCAAATCTGGATAGTATGTAGGAGTGATGGTGACACAAGTGGGGAGTGGAAAGGAGATGGTGCATTACCCAAGTAGAGAAAGTTGTTTAAAGCAAGGGCACTGACCCAGGAATCTCTGGGTTGAGCACAGCGAGTGCCTTGTCTGCCTGGGAGCTGCAGGAGAGTTCTGGGCAGCCAAAGCAAAGGGAAAGAGAGTTAAGAGACTCCTAAATAAATTTTATCTTCACTATTTAGCTTAGTTCTGGCGCTTGGCCACCTAGAGAATAGAAGGGATGACAAGAGTTTTGGCTTTGGTGACAGGTAAACCCTGGGGAGGAGGGAATTGCAGAATGAAAGGAGGGCTTTGGCCCACCATGGTGTGTGTGTGTGTGTGTGTGTGTGTGTGTGTGTGTGTGTGTCTGTGTGTGTGCATGTTTAGAAACTGGGATCAGGAATTTGATACTAGAGCATGGACTTCTGGTATAAACAGCAAAATGATTTTGGTAAGTAGATGGATAAGTACGGTAAGTGGAACTAAGAATCAGAACAGAAGGCTGGATTTGGGGATGGGGTGCGTGTTGGTGAGGAGCTCTGTGACTGGGAAAAAACTACTCGTGGCATGTGCCCTTTTTGTCTTTTTCTCTTTTCATTTTTTTTGTTTTATTTTTTTCTTTTCTTTTAATTGTGGTAAAAAGAAATACGTAGCATAAACTTTACCCTCTTAACCATTTCTAAGTGTAGTGTTAAGTATATTCACATTGATGTGCAACCAATCTCCAGAATGTTTTTATCTTACAAAACTGAAACTACACCCTTTAATAACAACCCCCCATTTCCTCTTCTTCTTAGCCCCCGGAAGCCGCCAATCTCCTCTCTGTCTCTATGAATTTGACTACTATAAGGGCCTCCTATAAGTGAAATCTTACCAAACTTGTTCTTTTGCGACTAGATTATTTCACTTACAGCATATGTGTCAGAATCTCAATTCTCTTTAAGGCAGAGTAATATTCGATTGTACGTAAAGATCATACTTGGTTTGACCATTTATCCATTGATGGGCACTAGGGGTGCTTCCATGTCTTGGCTATTGTGTATGCTTCCTATTCCTAATGGTTCCTTTCCATTTTCCTTAATTGTACACATCAAGAAACTAAAGTATATTTTAAATTATTCATTTATGAATTAAATCATCAGGAGAAAGGAAAGAAGCATAGCACATGGAAATCAATTCAACAGCTTGGTATCTAGTTAATTGTGTGATCTTGGACAAGTTAGTTAATATCACTGAGATGCTGCATATCTATAAAATGAGGGATTTGGTTTAGATGAATATCTTTCTAAGGCCTGTGATTCTCAGTTTTCTTTTCTTATATTTAAAGCAGTAAAGTTAAAGTATTATCTCAAATCAAGTAGATTGTTCCTCACTTGTATGAGAGTAGTTTGTATTTTTTTCCCTTTGAATAAATGATACATTAACAATAAAAGCTCTCTACTTTTGAACTCCTTTCATGGGTCTGTCCAGATTTTCAATGAGTTTTATTGACATGTAATGAGTTTCTTAAGTTTCCTATAGATAAATTCTAAGATTATCTCTTTTAACATTAGCCTCAATTAAATGTTTTTAATGCACAAATTCTGGGCACTTACATGTGTCCAGAATTATGTTTAGGAAAGAGTAGTTTTATAAGACAATGGTACTCCTCTTAAAAAGCTCAATACCTAATCAACTCTGTCCCAGATTTGGGCAGATTATTGATTTTTAAAATTTCCATTCAAGTAATTCTGTTATACTTTTTTTTAAATCTTCACTACTATTTCTATAATTGATTAATCCCATGATATATCTCTGATTTTCCCTCCCCATTCAGAACATTAGAATTTTTTTGTCTGGTAGACACTAACACATATTCAGTTATTCATAAGCATTTGCATGTATGGCATGGTACAGAGAGTTCTGTATTTCACCCATGAAGACATGTCATGAAGAAGAATTAGAAACAAAAAATTTTAATTATTCAAAAAAATGTGTTAAGTGGCATTAAACAGTCTTAAAAGATTAAAACTCCTATTTTGGAAAGATAAAGGATTATGAGGACACCCTTGAAGTCTAATAAATATTGATAGATTTTATTGAAGGGACGCTGGAACTAGGAAGGATCCAACAGATCTTGAAAATGGACTCTAGACTAATTAAATAAGTAAAACTTGACCCTTAAGAAATACGTTCCTCTGAAGAAATAGCATAGGCTTTTTGAATTTATTAAGTTCTGGGGAGAAACAGAGGCTCTAAGCCAAGTTTTACATAAGAGACTGATAGATGAATCGAACAGGCTTAAAGGAGAAACATGCAGATAAAAGAGACCCTTTCCATGTGGTTTGGTTGCTGTTTTTGCATGTGGCTACGTCAGCTCTGTGCAGTCCCTCTGGTGACAGAGGAACTCCTTTAAAAATTTTTGTTGTTGTGGGCTGAAACGTGCACCCCCCATAATTCATATTTTGAAATCCTTACTCCAAGAACTTCAGAATGTGACTATATTTGAGGACATCATCTTTACAGAAAGTGATTAAGTTAAAATGAGGTCATTAGGATGGGCCTTAATCCAATGGTACGGTTATCCTTATAAGCAGGGAAAATTTGGATACAGACATGTATAGACAGAAAATGGTGTGAACACATAGGGAGAAGATAGCCATTTACAAGCCAAGGAGAAAGGCCTGGAATAGATTCTTCCCTCATAAGAAACCAACGCTGAGGTCACCTTGATCCTAGATTTCTAGCCCCCGGAACTGTGAGACAATAACTTTCTGTTGTTTAAGCCACCCAGTCTGTGGTATATTTTTTATGGCATCCTGAGCTGACAAACACAGTTGTAACGTACACCTTTATTTTATTTATTAACAAAAACCCATGTAGAGGTCACCATGAACCACTATGTACCAGGCAGTCTTCCAAACACTTTACAAATATTAATGAAATTCTCCTAACAACCTTAGGTAAGGACTAATATTTTTCTCATTTTACAGGTAGGATAACTGAAGCACAGAGATTTAGTACCTTATCCAAAGTTACATACTTGCTAAGTAAAGGAGTTAGGATCTGAACTTGGACAGTCTGACTGAAGTCCAAGCCCACTCTACATGGTCTCTTCCTTTGTCTCCTGGGATTTGACCAGGGGTTCTAAGATACTTGTTTCTACAGCAGTGTGTGTGTGTGTGTGTGTGTGTGTGTGTGTGTGTGTGTGCACGCATGTGTGTGAAGGTGTGTTTTATATTAGTTTCTGGTATATAGAACAACGGTTAGACATTTTTATAATTTATGAAGTGATTTCCCCAATTACTCTAGTACCCATCTGTCATTATACATAGCCATTATAATATTGACTATATTCCCTTTGCTGGACTTTATGTACCCATGTGTACATGTATTTTCATCTAATACCACATCATCCCTCACTGCCAAGTAGATAGATAACATGTTTCGTAATGTTTTTCTAGATTTTTAAGCTTCACATTAAGGCAAACAGTCCAGGATTCCTACAAAAGATTTGCTGGTCCTTCATGAGGGGCAGACTACTGGCTTTAGATGAATGATTCTTATTTCTCACCTAGCAGCATTCCACAGAGGTATGTAAGGAGTGATGATGTCTTCTCTGTTAGCTTGTAGAAAACTTCTTTTAGTTATGCAGAACTTGAAGAATTGCATGGAAGGTAGGGCTCTGCAGTCACATTACAAAGCATGGGGCAAAGGGCTTTTCCTTCTGTGTCTTTGGCTGTCAATGAATTGTCAACCAATGTGTGTGCAGATGTTTGACTTCAACATGTGAAAAAAAAATCTTTCTATAAAATAAACCAGAAAAGCCAAATTTAATTAACAAACTTTCCAGGACATGAGCAACTAGGAAAAAAATATCACTGCAGGGAAAGAGGGAACTCTATTCCTGGCCAGAAAACACAAGGGTTTTGAAGTTTATTGTTGTCTTAGTGGCATTTTCCACAAAGAGCATCAGAAGCTGGACCACAGTTCAGTGGGGAAAGTTAATTCCTTTATAATTATTAAATGAAAAGAAAGTACACATGTCCAACCTGCTGAACATGCACTGTGTTGCACACCTTCCCACACCCTGCCCTTGAGAGTTTCAGGTTGAAAGACTTTGTTTGCCATCGTTCAGTGCTCAGAATCTTGAGTGGAGGAGTCAGAAACACACCTCTTTACTCTTTTTCATTTCAGCTGACTCACCCATCGCTTTTATGGAAGTGACCGTGAGAGGCCGAGGTAGGGCATGAGTGGCCAAGATGGTGCCAGCTAAAGTTTGGACTTTGATGAATCAACATACTTTGTGATTGAAAAGATAGAGTGAGGGAAGGACTTCTTGTTCTACACACATTCAGTAGTCTTTTCATTTCCCTCAAGGATTAATACTGGACCCGGATTATACAGTGAGCATCTTGATAGGTTAGCGACAGAACCTTTCCAATGATGACTGAGGACACAAAGCAAAGTACAGTCAGCAAGAATGGAGCAGTGACCTGTGAACTTTCTAAACCCTTTCCTCTCACATCCAGTTGAAAGCTTGGCTTCTTTAAAATGATACATGTGGTTTTCTGTCTTGTTCAAATAGGAAGTGTTGACACTGTTTTTCCCCCAAAATTATCTCTAGTATTTCGAAACAGGCCCCAT
This sequence comes from Cynopterus sphinx, assembly GCA_030015415.1. Taxonomy (NCBI): domain Eukaryota; kingdom Metazoa; phylum Chordata; class Mammalia; order Chiroptera; family Pteropodidae; genus Cynopterus; species Cynopterus sphinx. The sequence continues at coordinate 121,698,897 of CM057381.1, read as the reverse complement.
TCCCAAAATTTCCACGGCAGAGAAATCCTAAGCAAGCTTCTTGGCAAGTCTCTCCTGTTGATCTGAGAGCCAGCTCTGCCCCAGGTGTTCTAATGTTGACATGCACCACAGGGAGCCAACTTAGAACATCTGAGAACAAAAGGAGAAAAACATTATGAAACGTGATTTCTACCTGATATATGCCAGATAGGAAGGAAACAAGCCCTTTGTGAGGAAGCAGGTCTCAACCTGAATCTCAGTGCCCCAGTAAAGAATGCCAGGAGGTTGTTGTTGTTGGGGTGGTGCAGAAAGAGGGTCAAAAATATCTAAAAATGATGCCTGACACTAGGAAAGCAGCATAATGCTCAAATGCTCACAGTGCTGTAGGTGTCAGCACCTACCAACCCCATGGTAGGGACATGGTTTATTCTCGTCTGGGCCATTCACTTCAGGCAAACACAAGAAGCAAGGTCAGATTCACCCATACCAGGCATGTGAAAAAAACTTCACAAAAAGCCAGGGAACAGGGAAACATTTCTGTAACTGAAACCTTTGTAGATCTGTGATATCTTTGAAGAAGTTGCTAGAGAATGAATTTATAGGTAAGGGTTTGGCTTCTTCTTTGGCTATTTTAACCAAAATGGAAAGTTTTTGACAATTCTAGTTCTTTGCGCTATGCTGAAGGCCAAAGGAAACATTGCAAACTACCTGCCCCTCAAACTGAAGTTCTTTATCACTTAAGGAGATACCATGACAACATAGCAGGGAGCTTTATGATCCTTTAGGTTCTCCTAACTTGAATAACAACATTGCTAGTTTATCATTTCCAGCTAAGTCAGGCAATACCTGCTATGCAGGATTTCTAAGCAAAATAATTTACTGTAAGAAATTGTCAATTGCCTGTCTGTCTTAGTGACTCTAAAGAGATTGACAAAGACCAGAGATATGAAAGGAAATATTTGTGAAATAGAATCAGTCTCTGCTCCGTCCACTTGGCACCACTCTTATCTTTCTAGAGTAAATCTAAGGCTGTTATTCAAGTTAAAAGCTCACCCTGACGCTTTTCCATGATGAATATTTATATAATTGGATTTTTGTTTTTACTAATTTAACCAGTTGTTTTAGATGAATCCTAAGTATATAGAAGTGAACTGATATGCATGTACTTTTTGACCAGAATAAGAGTTTCATCCTACCACATATGAGACTAAAATTCAGACAAAGAAGCTTATTATGTGAGGCACTTTATAAAGGAAACAAGCACATTATCCGATAATTATTTTAGTACATTGGGTTCAAGTAGGGCTTATAAAAAGGTCTTGTTAGGTTATTCTTTAAAAAAAATCTCGATATCAATGAAAGCGCTTAAATATTTTCTCACCCAAGCTAACTTGTGTTGGTTAAATTATGCTGATGGATTGCATAACCTAATTAGGAAGCAAGAATGCCAGAAACCCACTAACCTGGGGTTAAAAGAGCAATGAAGTTAAAATAACTGTGGTCTCTAAAATATTGAGTCAAGAAAATGCTCTGGGTTCATGGAGTGATTTGAAGAGAAAATAAAAGGAATTCAGTGGTTATGTGGTAGGGTAGTAAGATTTCTGAATCAATAGTCAAGAGATCTAGCTTCAGATTCCAGCTTTTGTTGCCACACACTGTGGAATTCGTTTCTCTCTGGGCTTCATGTGTAGATGAGGTGCTCAGATTATATGATCGCTAAGGTTTCTTCCATGTCTAGTACTTTGTGAAATAGATGACTTTAATTTAGGGTATGCTGGTTTTGAATAGTGATACTTTTTTGTTGTTTTTTTACACATGATCTAATTAAATCATAGTTTGTACTACATTAGCATGCTTGGGATTTTTTTCAAAGGTTTTTCTAATCCCCTGAATTTAACTTGGTTAACTAGGTTATTTAAATAGATTAAGATTAGCAACTTCTATTTAGAATTAACGGTTAGGATTATTACCTATACCTAAAATTAAAAAAAAAAAAAACAATTAATGGGATAGGAAAATTATCAGAGCAGCCTGTCAAAATAGGATGAAGACCTTAAATCAAAGTAAAGGATGAGGTATATAATACTTGTCTAAATTTTAGCAGCAAGAGTATGAGAGTTAGGGAGTTTAAAGGTTCCAGTTCAAAACTATGTGTTCATAAATATTCTTTTCTTTTGGACCATAAACTTTAGTTTAAAAGAATCAATAAAACATAGAGGATATTAGAATTGAATGTTTCTAACACTGAAGAAATAAAGTAACATAAAAAAATCCTTGAACTTCATAGGCTATAAGCAAAGACATAAACTTCTTCAATAAAGGCGGTTATCTGAATAAATTTTAACCTATAATCTACCTTTGGAAGCCTAATTTTTATGACTTCAAATAGCAAACCTCAAAATCTCCACTCAAAATAGGGATTCTATGGAAAAATATGGAAGTCAGGGAGTTGGAGCAGAAGAGGGGCAAGACAGAGGTATTCTAACTCATAAACTTTCATGTCATGGAACCGTGAAGGACGGCCCTAGCTAGGCTGCAGTTGGTGGAGGAACTCATTATTGCCTCTCTAAGTGTGTGTTCTCTGGGAAACAGACTCAGATGGAGATTTGCCTGCAGGAAGTTTAATGGGAATTCTCTGAGGAGCAACATCTGGAAGGAGAGAGAAAAGCAGAATTGGGCAGAAGGAGAAGCAGACTATGATACAGTTACAACAAAGGTTTCAGCCAATCTGACAGAAAGTTCTGAAGCTGGGATGGTCTTTCAAACTTGCCTCAAGACAAGAAGCCTGGGCCTTCAGACACTCACATAAACTGGTCATTGGATGTGAGCTGCATCTGGGGCGGGAGCATGTCCTTGGGTGAAGCAGCTCCCTTTAGCTGAAGGCAATGTCTAGAGAGAAACTCAGCTGTGGCTTTAAGTAGCCAACACGGTCAGCTGCTATTGGAAAGAGTACCCCAGTCCTGAAAAGGCAGGGTGATGCTTTGGGGGTCTTGTACCACAGCATCTACTACTCTGTTTGATAGCATGGGAATTAGCTTTTCACCTTGTAAAAAACTGTATAAAATAGTAGCAAAACTTCAACAAACAAGAGCTCAGCTCCCAAGCAACCTAGCCTATTTGGAACACATGTTCCAAAACAAAACAAAAAACAAAACAAAACAAAACAAAACCTGTGTAAAATGCCTTTCAGCAGACAAAATAGATGTCACCAAGTCTATACACTAAAGCTAATTAACTTGATTCATAGGAGAGTCTCTGCACAAGAAACCTGGTAATATATTGTCTATGCCCATATCCAATGATAAAGAACGAGTATTAAAAAAAATCATCTCAATACAGGAAGTTGTGACCACTAACAATATACTTTTGAGAGCAGAGTCAAAGACAATGACACAAGAAAGAGAAAAAAATTAAAGGTAACAGGAGTCTGGAAACTTTTAATGTCATAGAGAAAATGTGTGCTGACATCTCACTATGCTTAAAAGCATCATCGCATTACAGCCTATCACTGTGATTGATATTTATAATAATTACGTCTTCAAGAAAATGGCCTTCTATACATTCAGTTTAAAAAGGAAAAATCTCAGAATGATTTCATTCCATAATAGTTTATTGCTCGACTCTTGACTGCTTATTCGTAGCTATTCGGACTCTACCTCATTCTCTGAAGGATCTTCATCGCCAAGACTTTATGCAGGGACATGGAAGTTAAAGGTTAATAGGCTTTAGTAGGTAGATGTTCACACCACAGTTCTGTGGCAGTGGCTCTATATCTTATTTCTTTCCTTCCTTAAGCAGGTCCCCTAGGGAGAACACTTGATAAGCAAATGGCCAGGTACAGATTCTTTCAGGTGAATTAGACAATTCAGTTGCAAGGAGTTCGGAGCATGCTTTTTGCTTCTCCAGTCATCTTATACTTGCTAACCTAGCTTAGAAAAACTTTCTGCCAGCAGGAAGAATTCTGCTCTGGCTAAATCATCCATTTAGTCTCTTTCCCACTGCTCTCAAAGGGGAAAAGTGGATATAAAGAAGACATAGTAAAAGCAGATCTCTCACCAGCTTTCAGAAGCTATGGTGGCTGTGAGAGTGAGCAGTTGTTGCCTTTAGACTGACTCAGCTAAGTATGAAGAGAAAGTGTTCCTGAAAATTTACCTAACTGAAAAGTCAGTAGATATAATTTTTTTTTTGTAAAACGCTTACTCATTCTGATGCATGTAGCCAGACGTTTATGCAATTTCTTCTTTTATCGCCGGAAGATCTTTAGTAATTATAGGCACTCCTCTTATTTCAATAGCTTCAGAGAGGGATTGTTGACACCTTAGATTAAGCCAGTGGATACATGCCACTTTTTCCATTCACAAAGTGAAAAACTAGACATGTGCTGAAAACCTGAAAGTCGTTAAATAAAGAACTGGACTTCAATTTTTTGTTTATCTTGAGATCTTTTTCATGTTCTTATAAGAACTTTATACCATGAAAATAATTAGGAATCCTCTAATCTTTTTTTTTAATATAGTAAGAACACAATATGCGATCTATCCTCCTGACAAATTTTAAATTGTATAATATTGTGGACTATAGGTACAATATTGATAGTGGATCTCTAGAACTTATTTGTCTGAAATTCTATACTCATTGATTAGTTATTCCCCTTTTTCTCTTCCCCTAGACACTGGCAATTCCCATTACTTTGATTCTATGAATTTGACTATTTTAGATACATCATATAAGTGGAATCATGCAGTATTTGTCTTTCTGTGACTGGCTTATTTCACTTAGCATAATGTCCTCAAGTTTCATTCATGTTGTCACATACTGTAGAATTTCCTTCATTTTAAAGGCTAACCCCAATATTCCATTGTATGCATATGCCACATTTTCTTTATCTATTCATCTGTTGAAGGATGCTTAATATCATTTCAATATCTTGGCTATTGGGAAGAGTCTTCCAGTGAGCATGCAAGTGCTAACATCTTTTAAGATCCTGGGAATCTTCTACTCTTACATGCATGAAAATCTTATATATTCTCTGCCTCTCTCCTTCCCTCATCATAATTTGTACTCAATCAAGTCCCCTAGCTTATATGGCATTTCTGATATACACATAGCTTACTTTGTTTTCAGAGTATAAAAAGCATGACGAATTACTCTGTACCACGCAACATCTCTGCTAACTAAACCTCTACCACCATCTCCCTCCACAAAAAATACGAACACAATGTGGAATAAAATTATAGATATATAAAAGAACCAAATGGACATTCAAGAGGTGAAAAATACAACATCTGGAATAAAAAATTCACTGGATGAGATTAACAGTGCTTTAGGAAATGAAAAAGAAAATCAGGGAACTTGAAGCCATAGCTATAGAAATTATGTAGACTAAATACAGCAGAACAAGATTGAGAGAAAATAGACAGAAACTTTGTGAATTGTGCGATAATATTATGTGGTCTCATATCAATGTAATTAAAGTCCAAGAAGGAGGAGAGATAGAGAAAATGAATATATAGAAGAAATGAATAAATATGGCCAATTTTTCTCCTCAGTTAAAAGAAAAAGACCCACAAATCCAAGAAACTGAATGAATCATATGCAGAATCAGTACAAAAAAAATGATATCAAGGCATATCATAATCAAATTGCTGAAAACAAGTTTCAAAGCAACCAGAGAAAAAGAACACGTTATGATACAGAGGAAACAAAGGTAAGAACAGCTTCTGATTTCTCTTCAGAAACCATGCAAATCAGACAGAATTTACATGATGAAATTAAAAAAAATAAACAACCAGAAAATATACCTAAAAAATAAAGGTGAAATAAAGACATTATCAGACAAATACTAGGATAATTTATCAGCAGCAGATCAGTACTTCAAGAAATGCTAAAGAAAGTTATTCAAGATGAAGGACAATGATATCAGAGGGAAATTTAGATCTACACAAAGGAATGATGAGTCTCAAATATAATTGTAGGGGTAATATTAAATATTTTTTCTTTTTTCATTTCTTTAAAAGGTAATCTATTGTTTGGAGCAAAAATAAAAATATGTATTGAGTATTTATAATATGTATAGAATTTTTAAAGTATACAATAACACAAAGTGGAGAAAGAAATGAAATGCCTGTTTTTGCATCTTTTATTGTGATAAAATATATATAACATAAAAAGCAACCTTTTAACCATTTTAAGTGTAAAATTCAGTGGAATTAATTACATTCACAATGTTGTGCATCCATCACCACTATCTATTTCCAATTTTTTTTCAGCATTTCAAATAGAAATGCCGTGACAATTAAACAATAACTCATCACCTGCACTGGACATTTTGAATATTATAATGTGGTAATTCTGAAAATCAGATTTTCCCCTTCTTAGAGATTTCTATTGAGGGCTGCAATTGTTCATTTGTGTACGGGCTTTTCCAGTACACTATCTTTGCAAAGCCATCATTCATTGCTGTGTGTGGTCACTGAAGTTTGTTATTTCTGAAGTCAGTAGAACGCTGCCGTTTTCTATGACCAGAAGTATATTGTTTAAAGATTCTTACATTGTATATGATAAGGCATAATAATACTGAGCTGTATATGAAGCTAAAAAAAGATATAAAGATGCATATTGTAAACCCAGAGCAAGTGCCAAAAGTAATGCAACCATTTTGGAAAACTATTTGTCAGTCATCTATGAAGGTAAATATAGAAATGATATTCTAAAAAATATTGAATTAATCCAAAGAAGGCAGGAAATGAGTAAAAAGGAAAAAAGAACAGAGGTGATGAATAAAAGATAGGTAGTGAGACAAAAGATCTAAACTCAATTGTACCTATAATTACATTAAAAGTAAATGAGCTAAACACTTCGATTAACATACAGAGATTTTCAGCCTGGATGTTTAAAAAAGTCCCAGCTGTATGCTGTTCACAAAAAGTAAATTTTACATATAAAGACATAGGATTGTTAAAAATAAAAGTATAGAATCTAAAATAAATAAAGGACTCTTGCAACTCAATAAAAAGACAAATAACTGAATTAAAAAATAGGCAAAATATTTAAATAAATATTTCTTAAAAGGAGATATATAAAAGAAGATCAATAAGGACATGAAAATGCTTAGGATCATTAACCATAATGGAAATATAAATAAAAACCAAAATGAGATACCACTTCACACCCGCTAGGGTGGCTATAATTGAAAAGACAGTTAATAACAAGTGTTGGCAAGGATGTGGAAAAAGTAAAACCCTCATACACTGTTAAGTGAAATTAGCAGGGTCACAGGCTGGAAGAGCAAGATACAAAAATTTTGTATTTCTACATACTAGAAAGGAATAACTGGAAAGTAACACTTTAAAGTACATTTATAATAACATCTCAAAACATAAATTACTTAGGGAAAAATTCAACAAAATATGTGCAAGACCTATACACTGAAAATTACTAACATGACTAAGATAAATGAGAGAAATTATATTCATGAATTAAAGGAATCAGTTCTTCTCAAATTGATCTATAGATTCAGCATAATCCAAATGAAAGTCCCAACAGTCTTTCTAAAGAAAAGAAATTGAGAAGTTGAATCTGAAAATTTCATGGAAACATAAAATACTTTGCTTAGCCAAACAAATTTGAAAATTATATTACCCGACTTTAAGAGTTTGTATAAAGCTCTAATAACAAGACAATGTGGTATTGGCATATGGACTGAGCTATATATCAATGAAACAAAAGACTTCATACACACAGACACACACAAACACGCTATGAGAGAGAGAGACAGATAGACAGACAGACAGACAGACAGACTGAGAATTTATTTTCAACAAAAAACCTCAAGGTAATTCAATGGGGATAGTCTTTTCAACAAATGGTGCTAGAACAACTAGATATCTACACAGAAAAAAATGAGCCTCAACTTTCATCTCACAAAGCTAGTTCAAAATGAATCATAGACCTATATGTAAAATCAAAAATTGGAAAGTCTAGAAAAAAAACTTAGGAGAAAAATCTTTACAACCTAAAGGTAAACAAAGATTTCTCATTTAAGATACAGAAAGAACCATAAGAGAACAATAAAGACAAATTTGATTCCATCAAAATTATAATCTACTCTTAGAAGAATACCACTGAGAAAATGAAAAGACAAGACAAAGACTGGAAGAAGATATTTAAAGTACATATATCTGACAAGGAACTTGTATACAGAAAATATAACAAACTTTTACATATTTAGAAGACAAACAGACAAATTATTTTCAAATGGACAAAAGTTTGGATGCTTCACAAAAGAGGATATACAAATGACCAATAAGCACATGAAAAGATGCTTAACATCATTAGTCATTAGGGAAATGTAACTTAAAACCACAATGAGATACCACTATCCATCCTCCAGAATGGATAAAATTAAAAAGACACACTATCAAATTTTGACAAGGATAGGAACACCCAGAACGGCCATCCATTGCTGGTGGGAGTGTTAATATAGTTCAGTGACTTTGGAAAACTATTTGGCAGTCTTCTATGAAGGTAATTTATTCTTACCATCTGACACAGAAATTTCATTCCTAGACACTCAAGAAAAATAAAAACATATGTCCACACAAAAACTTGTCAATAGATGTCTATGGCGCTTTCACTTACGTAATATCCAAAAACTGTAAACTCAAATGTCCATCAACAGATGGACAAACCAATTGTGGCACATAATGGACTGCCATTCGGCAACATAAAGAATGAACTACTGGTATATATGTACATAGATGGTTCTCAAAAATATTATGCTGAGCAAAATAAGCCAGACACAAATAGAGTACCTGCTGTGTGACTCCATTTAAATGAAATTCTAGAACAGGTGAAACTAATCTTTAGTGACAAATCAGAGTAGCGGTTGCCCAGGGATGGATGGGTGGTAGAAAATTATAGGAATTGACTGCAAAAGGCACGAGGGGAATTTTGGGGATGATAGAAATGTGCTATATCCTGATGGGGAGGGTGGTTATGTGGGTACATACATTTGTCAAAACTCCTCAGACTGCGTACTTTCTAAAAATAAGTTGATTTTATTGTGTGTAAATTATACCTCAATGAAGTTTGTTTTTTAAAGGTTTTTAAAGCAGATTGTAGTTACATTCAGTTACAGTCATATTGGTTTAATGCCATATGACTTTTTACTAAATACTGAGGGAATACAAAGTTGAATTAGACATGGCCTTGCCTCCATATACCTTTAAGATAGACAGGCATATAGATAATTATTGTATAAAAAATGTGATCACACCCTTTTACAATTTCATAGTACTATACAGAAACAAAATTTAGTTCTAGCCTTCCAGAGCTTACAAGAATAATGTGGATTCAGCTGGTGGAGGCATGGATGGGGGCAGGACATTCACTCTAAAACCTACATACGACCATGTACAGCAGAGCATTACGTTAGCTCAGATCCTATTAATTGTAAATTTGTAACAATATGCAAAATATAATTATGAGCTTCTTGTTGAATAGAAAGTTTTATAATTTAGGCCTTTTGGGGTATAATTAATAAATAATTAAGAACCAATGAGCAATGTATACATCTTCCTTTATCAAATTCTTTTATGGAGATACTTACATGATGGAACAAGTGTGGGCTTTGGAGTCAAACCTAATAACAATAATAATACCTAACATCTATGAAGGTTTATGGGTACCTGGCAGTGTGTGCCTTATCTTACTGAATCTTCACAGTCAGTCAATCCGTAGGTACTATTATTATTATTATTACCCATTTACAGATGAAGAAACTGAGGATTGGAAAGGATAGCAACTTTGCCCAAATATACACAGCTTATGATTGACAAACCCAGAAACTGAACCCAAATCTACTGATCCCGGAGCCTAAACTCTCAACCACTTTACTTTTTACTGCCTCAAATTCCAGTTTAATATGTATTAGCTACATGTCCTTTGGCAAGTAAAATGATCTTGAGCCTCAATTTATTGTCTACAGGGCAGGAATAATTCTGGAGGGCTGCTGTAAAGATTAAATAAGATGATTTAAATTAAATCACTTAGCACAGTTTTTCAAAGGAATGCAAAATATATTAGCTTTTCTTTCCTGTTTACTTTAGGTTTAATTTATAATGTGTATAACAGAACTTTGTGAGGATCAAATGAGAAAATTAAAAGAACTAAACTATAGAAACTCTTAGAAAAAAATATAGGGATACAACCCTCCACCGCTTTTGCTTCTGTGACTGGGACTGCACACCAGCACACCCCAACCAACAGCTCTGCCACCATGGAGGACATGAAGGAGTCCAGAAATGGAGGAATTCGCAGAGGTATCCAAGGTCAATGAGAGCAAGAATCAACAGGATGATGGTAAAATGTTTTTTGGAGCTTGAGCTGGGATACAAGCAAGAGAGATTTGGCTGAGTATCTGTTGTGATTTGCGGAAGTTGTAGACTGCACCATTAAAACAGATACAGTCATTGGAAGATCAAGAGCATTTGCATTTGTGCTTTTCAAAGATTCTGCTGGTGTTGATAAGGTTTTGCAATTGAAGGAGTTCATGCTGGATGGCAAATTTATAGACCCCAAAAGGGCCAAATCTTTAAAACGAAAGGAATTTCCCAAAAAGGTTTTAGTGGGCAGATGGAGCCCAGACACTTCGAAGAACAAATTAAAGAATATTTTGGAGCCTTTGGAGAGATTGAAAATATTGAACTTCTCATGGATACAAAAACAAATGAAAGAAGAGGATTAATATAATGACTTCCTTATTTGACTTACTAGTGATGTTATAATTCCTAATATTGAAGCATTCTTGCATTCTGCAATGAGTCCCACTTGATCATAATATTTTCTTATTTCTTAATATGCTGTTGGGTTCTATTTCCAAATACCCTATTTAAGATTTCTGCATCAATATTTAAAAGTGAGATGCATTGGTCTGTAGTTGTTTTGTTGGTAAATTACACTTGTTTTGGTAAACCATATTTTCCTAGAACATGGTCTCAATTTTCACTCTCATTCTGTCACAAATATACAGTGGAATTGTCCAAAGGCTACAGTGTGTGTGTGTGTGTGTGTGTGTGTGTGTGTGTGTGTGACATCACAGCAAATTGAATGCAGAATCCACTTGTCTTCTGTACAGCCAGTTATTAAAAGATCTGCAAAATGTAAACAAAGCACTCTTTCCAGCAAATTTTTAAAGGAAATATAACAATTTTATGAAAATAATTATGTATATTAACATGCAATGGGTTTATTATTTGAAAATTAACACATATTTTTAAATTCTCAAATTTAATAACTAATGTGGTAGGTAAATATAATAAATGTAACACATGTAAACGAAAGTTCTTTTGAGTCTTGGTAAGTTTTGGGAGCCCCAAAAGTTTGAGTACTGTTATTCTACCAGGTTACCTATTTTATGTAGGTTTTAAAATATATTTGCATAGAGTTGTGTTTTTTAAAATTACCTTTCTTTTGATGGTTACTAATTACTCTTACAATTTCTTACTTTGTGTCTTTGGGCTTTCTCTCTCTTTTTAAAAATTAGGTTGGCTGTTAGATTATTTATTTTTGTTAATTTTTTCAATGAATCGGCTTTTTAATATACTAGTGTCAGTTTTTAAAACTCATTAACTTCTGCTTTTATCTTTATCAATTTCTTCTGTTTTTTCTATTTATGTTATTGTCTTACTTTTAATTTGTATACTTAATTCATTTATTTAATATTTGTTAATACAGTTATTTAATACTATTAATTTTCTCTGAGCAAATTCCTTTGTGCTATATCACTAAGATTCTGATGTCTGTTTTCAGTATAAGAATTTTCTAGAACTTCTGCCATATATTTTTACATTTCACCTTTGGTCCTGGTGCTCCTTGATTATATATTTTAAATATCATAAGTAACATGGGCCTTTTTTCTATTTATCCTGTGATTTAAAAGCATGAAATTTTACTGTTTATCTGTTTGTACTTTACAGTCCCAGGCACAGCTCTACGTCAGGTTTGTGACAGGTGAATTTTGGCTAGATGTCCTCTGAAATTTTTTCTAAGATTCAATTATTCTAAATGTACATATAAATTAGATTTTTTTTGTAAATTAGATTTTATTCTTTTTCACATGTACGTTTCTCTCCTCAGAAAGGTTTTATAGCTCTCAAAGAGAAAGCAAATGTCCTCATTTAAAGCCTCATACCCAGGCTGACTGCAGCCAAGTAGAAAACTTCTTAAAGGAGGTAAGTTTAGAATAAAGTGGGGAAGACTGAATACAGTTCTGGCCATTACCAACCAGAGCCCTCTGCTTTCAGGGTTACCATCCAGTGTCACTGCATCCCACTAAAGGCACTTCACACTATGTTCTGTTGGGGGTAGAAATCACACACACTGTCTACCTCCAGCAAGGAGAATTGTGCATCAAGGAGCCCAAATGACTTATTCAGACGCTGACAATCTGCAACCACCTATGCCATCACCTGGTTGTTACCCATTAAATAATAAACACGCTGCATTTGGAAGAATGCTACCACTGTCAGCATAATTCAGAAGCAGCAGAGTGATGGGTTGGTAGGTTTTATGTTGATGTGTTTGTTTCACGGTTCTTTATTTGATTGCCTGAATCCTAAGTTCTGAGGGTTTGCCGGTGTTTTCTCAACAATGTTCACTTTTGTGCTTTCTGATGTACATGCTCCCAGCGGGCACCTCGCTGGTGTTTCACCCATGGGCTGGTACACATCTACCAAAATATAACTTTGGTTGCTTTGTTTTTCCCAAGTTGGCTTCCAGCAGCCATACCCTTACTGACAGTGGAGTGTAGACTCCTATATTCACTCAGATATTGTAGTTAAATACAGTATATTTTAAAATGAATCACTTCCTTTCCTACAGAGTTGTGCCTTCCTTCCTCCCCTCTTATCTCATAATCCTGGCCCCTTTGAAGTTTCCTTGGAAGGCAAGAATGCTTAACTCGGGGGTGGGATGGGAACTCTGGCTTAGTCCTGCCTGTGGTTACACCAAGCCACGGACAGCCACCAGTAGAAAGTTAGGCTTCCCATTTGTGTTTATCCATGATTATCTGTCACATAGTACTTTTCCTCAGTTCTTTAGTTTAGATGTGGGATCTAGCATGAGGAATCCCTCTTCCCACAATGCCATCTAAAGGCTTATTTATTTTTAAGAAGCTCCCTTTCCATGCAAACAAAAATTAATGCATTTTGTGATCCTGGAAGATCCCATCTACTGAAGTCGGATTTCATTATAGAAGAGGCCTCGGATGGGCATTAGTGACAAAATGGTAATCTGAAACACATTTTTAATATTCTCTACCCTTACTTAGTCTTTGTAACCTTTCATTAGACTGATCCTGTCACTTAGAGTATTTTAATTAAAATGATATTTCAAACAGCCAGCAGCAGCCCTGAGGCTTGAAGCAATTGTAAAGAATAAAGGTGTTGCCAAATAGTCCAATCCTATTTTCTAAGGGACACTCTGTAAACTCCTCGTATCTGCCTTCATTCGGCTAGAGGCAGTCAGCTCTGATCCAGAGGTTGACACTGAGCCCCTCTTTAGTCCATCTCTAAGTACTTTGGCAAGCATGGCCTATGCATTCCAGGTAGACTTCCATTTGAGCAGCTTCAACATCTTCATTTTGACAATGGTTATAATATAACCTTAGCTCAAATTGAGCTAAACGGGAAGTCTAGAATCTTATATTTAAAGACAGGCTGTAAGTAATTATCAGAGGTGTTGCAGACTAGATTGCAGAGTTGGACTAGACCAATGATAAATAGTTTTTTAGACTTGGCATTCCAAGGAAGGGACGCAGAGATCACCTTGGGGTAAAGTGACAATAGAGCTGTCACTCCAGTGGTGTGCCTGGCATGCTATCCTTCTTTAATTAGAATAAATTTTCTTTAATCCATTTTTATAAATTAAAGTTCCATGTAAAACATTTTTTGGGAAAAAAAGAGTGTTCTATTATAAAAAAAAAACACAGTTTAAAAACTACTGGACTAAAAATATTTGTGGTTTATAGATTTTCTAGAGAATGCACAGAACTTCCTGCCTTTTAAGACTTATTCTCTAGATATCCTAGGAACCAGTAATCTTTAATAAGTCTTCGGGTTCTGAAAGGATTGCTTGAACAGCAGCCATTTCTTTAAAAAGGTGATTTTGGTGTTTGTATTTATCTCTAAATTCTAACTAAATTGTCTACTGCAGAATCTGGCCTAATAGATTAGATCTGAATGTGATGCTTATCTTTTTACTTTCTGCTCAAGCTATTTGGCTCCTAAGAAGTGAGAATACTAAATTATTATCCTTTGACTTCATTAAGTCAGGAAACATTGGGTTCCAAAAACCCTGTCATCCCATATAACTAATAGAACTCACATCCCTTGTAATTACATTCAGAGACAGCTTCATGGGTGAAATGTGAAAAGAGCACATCTTTAATTTCATGAAAAGAGGTGAATAGACAGGAAAGCACAAGTTATAATTGGGGAATAGTGAGTAGATCATTAGTTCAGAGTAGAAGGTTTGTGTAGTAGGAAGCTAAGACCATATATTGTATTTTGTTTGCTGAGGGCCTTGATGATCAATTATAGAATGGCTTTTCTGGTCTAGGTGTGGGGAGCTAATCTGGGGTGTGTGAGTCAGGGGTATGCTTTGATGCAAGTAACACTTTGGGCTTTATCTGGCCTACTTTTTCAGAATGGATGGGGGAAGCAGGTCTGGCTGGAAACAGCCAGAACATTACAAAGATATAAAATTAGAGGAGTTAAACGAAGGTAATATTTGTTTTTGAAAATGGCATCAAAGTGTCCAAAGTGGTGACCTACTTAATAATAAGAAGTTAGAAATCCAGAACTTTTTAGAATTCTCTTAATTCCATTCCTGTTACATTGAAGCTGGTACACCAAGGTCCTGCAGATATTGTAAAAAGCATTGCTCTACTTCCATTCCATAGGAAGAGGTTCCTCAGAGGTTGCACTTTATAAAATTTTATTATAAGAGGATCTATAATAATATTTTCAGATAAAAATCAAAAACATCTGCTTATTTCTATGTCACTGGACAGTTGCTTGAAAAGTTTATTTTCAAGTAGGGTGTCTGAAAGAATTTTATCAAATATTGGAAGCAACCTCATTTTTCAACAATATTCTCAGTCATTTCATAGGCCATGGCTTTTCTGAGAGAAATCAAACTTCAAGATTTCAAAAGGATCACCTAGGGAGACCTAGAAGAATGTAACAAACTAATATAAAGATTTTAAAGTAAAGGAAACACCATTTCCTCTTTCCATACTACCCTCATTCGCCTGAATTAGTCTCCTTTAATTTCTGAACCATCTTCCTGCAATATTGCAATAGCTAGTTCAAAACCATCTTTCTGAGGAATATCACCCACTCTAGGCAAAACTCCAGAGAAGGCCTATTCTCAATACCTCTTTGTCAATATGTATCAGTCAGCTTTGCTGTAGAAACAACTCCAAAGCACCAACTGCTGATAACATGAACATGCATTTATCCCTCTTATAGCTTTAACAACACAGCAGAGGCTAACATCTCCATGTTCCTTAGAATCTCTCCTCCCTTAGAGGTTTCCCCTTTTAACTTTGCCTTGCAGCATTTGGCCTCTTCTGGAAGAATCTCTTATTTTTATAACCACAATAATTTCATAATATAGAAAAAAGAGTATTATTATATATGAGAGCCTTTGGAGATCAGCAACAGTAAATAAAGCCACCTCTCGGGTGCATAAGTAATTGGATCCCCAAGTACTTCACTGTTTAACTATTTGTAATGATCTGTTCAATATCTATCTTCCCCATTAAGCTGTAAGCTTCATGATGGCAGATGCTTGATCTGTTTTGTTCATTACTATATTCTCAGGAATTAGCAGAATACCAGGCACATAGTAGGTGATCAGTATATATTTGTTAATTGATTGATGTTAGACTAATTGCTTAATATCTTAGGGTTTTAATATTTTGCATCTATAAAATCAGGAAATAAACCAGATCATCCTCAAAGTCCTTACCAGATGGAACTAATTTGCTTCCTAATTAGTGGAGTGTACTCACGCCTGCAACTTACTGTGAAGTGCATTAAAAACATGATGGATGGTTGAATGCATAGAGGGATGGATAGATATGGGATAAAGCAAGAATAATACAATGTTATTTGTGGAATATAGGTAGTGAGTATAAGGATGTTCATCATACAGTTATTTCAATTTTGTTTATTTTTAAATTTTCATAATAAAATGTTGGGAAAACGCAGGATTCAGAATACCTATAACATGGACTTTGGTAGAAAAAAAAGCTGAAAAAAATAATTCGTTATAAAAATAATTAAAAAGAGTTCAAGATGCTGAATAGAACAAAGAGACAAAAGAGATACATACATGTTAATGAGAATGAATCTGCAAAAAAACCTATGTAAGTAGTAGGGGCAATAAGTGTATTGTAAGAGTTTGTAGGGGCAACAATCATGGTGGACTACTAAGGTGGGCAGAAAGTGCTACATAGGTAGGCTTTATATCAGCTGGGCCTTGAAGGATATGCATAATCTGGATAGGTAGTGAGAATAAGAACAGAAGTTTTTCAGGGGCCAAGGAGAGTTGAAAATGGTAAAGTGAGTATATATGAGGAGCAAGAATGCAAAAGCAAGGACAGCAAATTTTACATCAGCTCAGCTGCAACTAAATAGGGGGAAATAAGTTTGAAAAGCAATAATGAAATTAGGATTTTTCTTATATGTGTGAGGTACCTGCACATAGCACTTTCTATGCATTATTTAATTTAAATCTAACAGCCATATGAGGTATTACTATTACAGTTTTAGCTAGTAAGGAACCTGAGGTTTAGAGTAGTTTAGTCATTTGCCCAAGGTCACACAGTGAACTAGTGGTAGAACTTTTACTGAAACCACATTTACTTGGCTCCAAAGCCCAAATATATAACCACTAGACATGTTCCTTCCCTAGTAAATTGAGGCTAGACTCTAAGGGGCCTTGAATACCAAGATAAGGAGTTTGGGTTCCACTCTCTGCCTGGAGACCACTGAAAGAGTTTTAATCAGAGGTTTTAAAAGAAGTGTACCTTACAGAAATAGGCAAGAGATTGAAGCCAGGAAGCCCAATTGCCACAATAAGAGGTGTGAATAAAGGCCCTGATCCAGAATAATAGCTATGGAGGCAAAATGAAGGTATAGTCTTTTAGAAGAAATAATCTACTGACCTCTTGCTACTAATATTTTATTGAAATAAATTGAGAAATCTACTGTTTAGGTGTTAAATATTCAAATCAAAAGTGTCTTTAGAGCTCGAGTTATTGTATTGTATTAGCCTAGTGAAACTCCAAAGGCAAATGAGCAGCCCAAATGTCATTCCAGTTCACTTGCCAAGCCACTCAGGTCTCAAGGCTATTTTGAGGTTCTTCTGAGTGTTCAGTGGCTAAGTTACCTAAGGGGCTCCTTTGGGCCTAGTCTTGGCAATTCTCTGTCATTATCCCTGAACTCCAGAGTGGCTCCAAGAAGTCCCAACTTGTTCCATGCCATTCGTATTCTGAAAGAACTATTCTCCCTTCCCCAAGAACTGGATCTCGAACAACTACAGCTTGTTAGGCAGTCACTGGACTTAACCTGATCCACTGAGATGGCTGTGGCTATCTGCTGTGAATTGCCTGGAGGAGTTAGCTGAGGAGTAGAAATTCTTATCAAAAGACATGCACGCGGATATGAAGGCACATGAAAATGACCAGAGGGGCAGTTCCCTGGGGATCATTCATTTATACACGGGGTGGGATCCTATTCAGATTTCTGGTGTTTCTTCTCTTTGATAAAGGTTGACAGGCTGGGAAGTATGGACCATGAAACAGAAAAAGAGACTTCTGAAAATATAGACTAGTAGATAGGCATGTGTGTGTGTGGGGTAGGGGGTGGGGCACGTGTGCACTACAGCTATATCCAAGTTCTCAGAGTGATAGGGTGTTGAACAGGAGGAGGGAACATCAGAGGGAATGAATAATCACATTATTTTCTCCATATGCTTACAATCAACAGGCTTTGAAGTCCAAGGAGATTTGTAGAAGGAAGAGTATCATTCAAGTGTGAGCCAAAAGCTCAGACATTGGAAAGTCCCCTATAATGAGGACTGCCATATGGGTTATTGTGCAAATCTAACAAGACGATAGAAGAATAAGTGCTTCTAAAACTGTATAGTGCCTTTAAATTGCAAAGCACTATATAAACTGTGAAATACTACATAAATGTAAGGGATAATGGTATAATTATTTGAGAAAAATATTATTCTGAATGTCGTTTGTGACTTGAGAATTAGACAATAATGTTATTTTTAACAAACAACAGAATTTTCCCATTGAAATACATCTTCTCTCTTTCAAAAACAATAATCTTGATGGTACTTGACATTTATTTCAAAGAGAAACTACTCAAAACATATGAGACTCTTTTTCTGGGATCAATTTCCTTCAGAACCAGTTTACAAGCCACACGAAATTATCTCATTAATTTATAGTCACATTGTATTTTGAACCTGACATATTTTCTAGCTTAATCATCAAAGTTGACTCCAAAAGAATTCTAAGCGTTTTTTAAAAAATTAATATTCATTCCCTAAAGCAATGATTCTTAATTTGTGTGCATGTGTGTGCATCTGTGTGTTGAGAACCTGCTAAAATGTACAACACACAGAACAGTTTGCATGAGAATCTCTAGATTACCAGGTAAAGAACTCCTGATCTTCCAAGAGTTACAGAATTCAAAGTTGAGGGCTACAGATCTGAGGGTAATTATTTTCTGACATAAGCAGCAGGCTTGTTGGAATGAATGTTTAGTCTCCCAAAGGAATTATTTGAAGGAAACCATATTACTGTAGGAATGATCATATGGTATGAGTGTTTAAAACCTAGCCCATTAGAGTCATATGTGGTTTGTGTTGTCATTTCGATAGCTGCAGTGGTTTTGGGGTGTATGTGTCTTCTTTGCTAGTACGATGCTTAGATAGTAGCATTTGCCTCCCCAAGTATCTACCCTCAACTCCATTTAACCAAGTCAAACTTAGAAAGTCATAGTCCTAGGAAAAAGCATCAGTTGGGCTGAAATTACCCTAGAGGCCCATCTAGTTCAAGGAGAGGAAGATAGGCATGCTTGGCAGTCCGTTAGCTCATCAGTCCTCAATCTTTTGGCACCAGCGACCAGTGCTCCTATGAAAAGCTCACGCCTGATGATTTGAGGTGGAGCGGAGGCAGTGATGCTAGTGCTGTAGATCTGCTGCAAATACAAGTGAGGTTTTGCTCCTCACCTGCTTCTCGCCTTCTGCTGTGCAGCCTGGTTCCTAACAGGCCGCCGACTGGAGCCAGTCATCGAGGTTCGGGGATTAGGAACCCCTACTTTAGCTGCTCTTGGAGGAGTCCTGGCTATGGGGAGTTTGGGGCTTAACACTGGTGTTCCTTTTTATGAGAAAGAGATTTCTTACCATCTCCTCACATGCCAACCATGGTTATATACAGACATGAGATAAATTAACTCATTTAATTCTTAAAAAAAAAAAAAAAATCCTCAGAAAGGGAATATCGTTCTCGTTTTATAGATGAAAAAAATTGAGACACAGTAAAGCTAAGTGACTTAAATAAAAGCCAATTAGCTAATAATTATCAAAGCCAGAGTTTAAACTCATATTTGATTTCAGAGCCCAGGCTCTTTCCACTGCCCGCACTGTCTCTTCCCATTTCTTCCCTGGCCTCTGTGAAATGCTCCAGTTAGCTTCTCCCTCCCTGGAGGGCCCCTGGAAATGAAACCCATTCATTTACCTTACAAAGAACAGTGTCCCTGAATGGCCCATTAGACACCTAGGACTCAGACTCATTTGCTTCTATTGCTAACTTTCCTTCATGGCTGTGACAAACTCCTTAAGTTGCCTGGGCCTTGGTTTTCTCATCTGTAAAATGAGAGGATAAAAGTAAATGAAACCTCCAGCTGAAAAATTCAGTAACTGAAAATCCGTTTGTTCATCCCATTCCTCCAGCCAACATGCCTCCCTATCTTGTAGGCTGCTCACCTGTAGGATGCCACCTTCTCTGACCACCCCAGCTACAAGTATGCTCGACACCAACACCACAAACTCCTTGCTGTCCATTTTACACGTACATGTCTCATCTTTTTCATTCTTTCTATGTTACCTGAATTCCTCAAGCATTTTTTTCTTTAGCTCCTACACAGCATTCTAATTTATCAATAAATCATTTATGTTTGAGTTCCCCCATGAGAGACAGTGGGTTTCCATTTTTCACAAATGGGGTGCTGAGACTAATATTCTTTTTCATGCCTCCTTAATTACATGTGCAAGAGATTCTCTAGAATGAATGTCTAGAAATGGAATTGCTGAGTCATCGGGTTTGTACATGTGAAACTGCCACATTTTTCCCTGAAGTGTCAGTACCAAGGTCCGTTCCCACTTGCGATGCGTAAGATTTGTTTCCCATATTCTCATCAATACCTATCAAGTTTATTTTTTTCCCCAAACTAACATTTTGACTGCCTTTGCCTTATGGCACTTACCACTTTCTTCTTTATATGTGTTTATATGCTACTGGGCTGTAAACTTTGTGAGGGCAGAATCAGTTATATTCTTCCCACAAAATTTATTGATCTTAGTGAATACATAATGAAGAATTGTGAACAAATAAATGATGAGCAGAATTAATTCATCTTTATCCAAGGAGATGGGGAGTTCCATAAGGACAGGAATGAGGCATTCTATCTCTATTAATATGGGATAAAGTATAGGTAGGGAATCCCTATTAGTGGCAGAGATGGTTGCACAGTGGCCACAACTGGCCTATAGACGAAAGGTTTCAAGACCTATAATGGACTATCACCAATCTTTGGAAATCCCAGCATATCAATTTTTATCATGGTAGTCATCAAATATTTATTGATTGTTGTATGTGGAAAATTTAGAGTCTCTGGGACCATCTGTATTATGTACCAAGAGAGCTGTTTCTGAATGGAACTCCCCAGTCTTGGGCCCCACCCCATTATCAAGGTTTGGATAGAATCCATGTGTCCTTTGGACTAGGGTGCTGCATGACCTATGGTAAATTCCTCCCCTTTTTGTCACCCTAGCAGTTCCAGGCTGACTCATTTTCTAAATAAGCCACTTGTGGTTTTTGGTCTGACATCAAATGTGGAAGAATGAGTAATTTTTTAAGAACCAGAATTATATTTGATCAGAAAAAGATATCTGTGTACGTTACACTGGTAACAACTACTCCAACTTTCCCCCACCCCTCCTTTCCCTGGGGCCAAGGGATACATAAAAGGTGAAGGAAGGAAGTGGGTACGGTGAGAAGAATTTCTGTGCACATCTCTTGTTTTGTTAACTCTTATTTTGTTAATGTAACTCTTATTCTGTTACAATTTAATAAAATGATATCTTGTCGTCTCTGCTAGATTAATAAAATATAGCGAAACAGTCAGGGCCGTGAGTTCTGCTGCTTCGTTGCTTGGGTTCTAATCCCAGTTCTACCACAAACTAGTTCGGTGACCTTAAGCGAGTTATCGAATCTTGATGCGCTGCCATTTTCTCATTTGTAAAATAACAGTACCTATAATTCAGCGTTGTAGTAAGAAATAAATGATTTGATATATTAAGTGCTTAGAATTCTTCCTGGAACTTAGTAGGCACTATGGATGTGTTAGTAAATATTTCCTTGAGTCCATTACAATGTTTATACTCGTATTAAATGCTTAATAAATGCTTTTAAATAAAAGAATGCATTCTATTAAATAATATGTGGAATCAGGGGAATAGACGTCACTACACGTGGTATACTCTTGGTTGGAAACAGAAGGAACCATGAAGATCAATTCCCTGGAGCTTAGGTATTTCTTACCCCGACCCTTCTGTTCAGTTGTTGAGTAGTTTGTTCCCTAGTTATATGTGTTTTGGTGGGAGGAGGGCTGCCATCCCTACCCCAGGGGTCATTCAATTGAAGTTCTACTTCTTGCTTTTTAAGTGCAAGAAGGAGGTATAGCTCTAGATCCTTGAACCCTGAAAGCATAATCTGAGTTAGAAAGAGACCCTGACGCCAGAGAAATTCATTCTCTGACTCTCAGTATCTACTGCTTGTGAAGAGAGTTAGCAAGAGTGGCATTTGGATGAGTGTTATTTTATTGAGTTAGCAGAATGGGTAACATGTAGGAAATTATTTAAATAAAATGTTAGTATGCCGATTTCTTTTTATCACTGCAGATGTGGTGTTTATCCTACAGCATTTGTGGTTTAGGGGAACATGCTCTTGAGTACTGGAGAATCATGAAGAAGACAGGGTGAAATCCCCCAGAGCCCACCCTCCATCATGGACCTCTTCAGGATGCCTGGGGCTTGTGGTACTCAATTCACTGGAGCAGGCTGGTCCAACCTCATTGGCACCATCACGTGGGCTTTAGTTGAGGAGCCTGATGGACTAGACAAGTAGGTCTAACTTGGCTGCTACTGGAGCAAGAGTGGTATGCATGTTAGAAAGTCTCCAAATTCAGTAAAATTGGTAGAAAGGCTGAGTTACTGAAGTATAGCTGCCCTGGAGGAAACTGATTCTCTGGGGAGGTGTCAGGAAGCCCAGCATAAGTGTCATCCCCTTGGAAACAGTTGCACACCTACAGTCACACTCATGCATAAACACATTCACACACATACTGATGCAAACAGCTTCACCCTTCTAGACTTTTCCTTCCTCTACACTCACAGTCACACACACGACTCACATACACTTTCTTAGTCAAAAGGGTGGCTTAGGGGAGACCTCATGGCTGAATCAAATGCTGGTTAATGCTGCTGCTTTTATTACACCAACGGTCTTAACATTTATTTGGTGATGAACACAAAACTTGGTATACTGCTGTTACAGTGGCATGCATTCTCTACAGTGCAGCTTTGGAGCTCAAGATCACTGCAGCACACACACATGAACCGCGCTCCAGAGGAGGGAAAATGGGAAAACTGCAGATCCTTGTTCTCTCCAGTATCAGTAGATTAAAGGTGCTTCACCACGACAGCAGTTGAGGAATCTCGTGTGCTGGGCAGGTGTGTTTTAAACAGCTAAACAGGTGTGACGAGGAATCCAGGTGTGGGTAAGTTCCTAGCATGTAGAGCCAAGAGTATTTTTGGACAAGTACATACTTCCCAAACAGGCAGCACTGACTAAAGGAGTGGCATGCTTAGCACTGCATCTGAACTAGGTTACGCTACCAGGAGCCTCAATGAAGGGAATCTTGGTTTCACAAGGAAGAATAAGACACAATGGCGCTGTCACAATAAGGCCACTAAACTCACAGCAAACAATGACCTCAGAGGAAGCTCTCATGACTACAGGAAAGCAGCTCTATCCTCTCTGATGTCAGGTGCTCTTGCTGGTTAGGCACCTGCCCTGAGACCTTCATTTGGTCCTTTCTGAGCTGCACAACATCACTTAGCACGACGGAGCAGAGGAAGGGGCCACACAAGTCAAGGTCATGGGACATCACCACCAAACGTGGTTGACTGTTGTTGGCAAATGTCTCAGATGCCCTTCCCGGTTGGGCCGGGTGCCCCCATGTGTCTGGAGAGCTAATCTGAAAAGAGGCTGGCAAAGGACTTCCTCAAGCTCCGGATGGTCTCTGCTTTGGCTTCATCCTCATTGGTTGAAGACCGGAAGAAGGAGGACTCAGAGAAGCTGAAGGCATTTGTCAGGGACTGCGACTTGCTTGAAGATAAAAACCAGAGAGAACGTGAGAGATGGTGTTCCCAGCCAGGTAGGGAAGGACGATGACATGAGGATACACAACCAGAATCCCATTCCCACCCCAGGGAGAACAGGGTAATAGAGGAGAAAGCCAGCAGAAGTCCTGCTACTGGACCCTGGGAGGCCCCTGTGCTATTTTCCTCCCTTTCAGTGCTGCTAAAAAAGGAAAGGGTGGGGGCAGTGAGGAAGAGAGAGAGAAGGGGGAAAAGAGAGAAGAGAAAGAAGAAGAGTAAAAGGAAGAGGGGGTGACTCAAAGGGGGTTTCTTTTATTTAATGCTAAAGGGCCCATAGGCTAAATTTCAAAGGCCCTTGGTAAGTACTATCTAGGAATCTCATACCCTTCCCCTCTTATGAAATGTAGCAACGAGGAGCCCATGGACTCTTGCACTGTCTTTTCCATCAACTGTGAAGTAGTGGAGCCAGCATCAAAAGACCTAGGTCAAAGTCTTGGTTTCCTATTTGCATTGTGCAGATGTTTGGCGAAATGATCTCTAGCCCTTTTCAGCAATTTCATTATGCTTTTTGCTTTGATCCCAAAAGAACCTTTTGGCTTGGCACAAACGCTAATGGTCAATTTACCTGTCCTTAAAATGAACATAATCACCCTTTGTAGCCTTTCTCAGAGGAGCCTTAATATGAGGTCTGTGGGGTTCAGGGTATCCAGGGGCAAGATACAGTCAGCCCTCCAAATTCGTGAATTTAACCAATGGTGCATCAAACATATTTGAAAAAAAAATCCCAGAAAGTTCTAAAAAGCAAACTTGAATCTGCCATAAGCTGAGCTCTACACTGCATCCATGCAAATGAAGATGTGTAGATATACCCTGCGGTAGCCTATATGCAAATATTGCACCATTTTAGACAAGGGACTTGAGCATCTGTGGATTTTGGTATCCCCAGGGTGCCCTAGAACAAATCCCCTGTGGGTGCTGAGGGACAACTGTGCATATCAGGCCTATACAAGATTATTGGATAGGTTTCTAATGAAAAAACCCAAATTGCAGATATTTTAGGGATTTTGGAGGCAAGAAGGTTGAGGGGAGGCCAAGCCCAGCACTCCAGACGAGGACCAGAGGTCTGATGTCTCCAGTGGCCCATCTTCTCTCCTTCTTGACTTCTACTGTGTCTCTTTCCTGCTGGTTTCTGGCTCCAGAGTTCTTCTTCAGATGTCTTAACTCCCAGCCCTCCCTAAATTGAGGGTGCAGCCCCAGAAACTCCCTTCTACAGAAGTGTGCATGAGCAGTTTTTCTCTCCTGCAGTGACTGTGAACAGATGCTCCACCTCTCATTAGGGCTGGAGACAAGCCCCATCATGTTGGTTTCTGGGAGAGGGGACTCTGCTGCATGCACAGGCTGAGGACACAGGGTGTAAGCTTCCCACCTGTCATCAGATGCTGTCTCTATTCAACAACTTCAGGCCAGGGGCAGTAATAACCCAAAGATCTGCCCTTAGACTTGGGCCAGAGTTGGCTAATGAGAAGGTAGGGAAGATTAAAAAGTTAGCACACACATTAAAAAAAAAAATGGGTTGAGAAGAAATTATGGGGCAGGTGAGAAATGAAATGTACCACTGGCCAGAGCTGGGGAGCAGGAGTGAGTGATGTTCTTCCTGTCAGGAAGGACTGGAAGACCAAGAGAAAGAGGTCATCTGGACCACCAAAGCCCCAGTCCTGGCTCTGCCACTAATTAGCAGAGTGACTTTAAAAAGAAAATTAATCAAATCTCTCTGAGCCATATTTCTCATCTATGCAATGACTAGACAATCTCTAAGTGGCTCATTTGAGCCTACAGCTTCCTTTTCCCTCCTTAAAAATTCTCATCATTTTACTCGTGGAAATAGCGATGCATCACTACCATTTTCCAAGGCTACAGCTGTGTGTGCTGACAGGGATAACAAAGAGCTGTCTGAGGAAACTGAAGAGAGGCATCTCTGGTTCTGTGGGAGAGGGTAGAACTGACCACCATTCACACTCAAATGCTGTCCCTCCTGAGTACAGCTGTACTGTTTCCTAGGGGTCCTCAGTTCTTCCTCTAAAGTAGAATAGTATAATAGGAGCTTATAGGGTTACTCATGGGAATGAGGGAACCCCTCAGGATGGAGTTCCTCAGGGCCTCTATCTGGGCCCTACTTCCCCTTTCCCTTCTGGGCAGCCTTGCTGATTTCACACCCTAAATTATGAGTCAGAGGCAAGAAAAAGGATTATTTTTTTAGAGAGAAAGACTCACACACAGAGAGAATAAAGGAATGGAAAAAAGAGTAGGAGACAGGATTTAAAAAACAACAACCCTAAGCCAGTATAAGAATAGGAGAGGGAGTAGTAACTGCTTTATTGCCACTCTCCAGGAAGAAAGGGGAGGATTTGAGCTTCTAGCTAGACCTTAGACTTTCACTTCTCTCTTTTCTCTCCTCCCCAGTCAACCTCGATCAGGCACCCAATCCAAAAATAATAATAATAATAATAATAATAATAATAATAATAATACACACACACACACACACAAAACAAACAAACAAAAACCAAAACACCCCCAAACCCCACAAAAATATCTATAGGAGGAAGCCTGACTGAAGGTGCTTTCTAGCAGCTCTGGAGCCCAAAGTATGCGAGGAGGGGCAGGAAGGGGGGTGAGGAAAGAGCTGCTGAGTTGTCTCTTACTTGAGCTGTGGGTGAGGCTGGGGCTTCTGTGGTGGAGCAGCCGGGGGTGGCTGGGCCTCTGCCAGGGAGCTGCTGCTGGAGGGTGCATCTCCGTGGGTGGTGGGGCCTCCCGGTCGCTGAGGAGCCGAGAAGGAGGAAGAAGAGGAGGAGGAGGAAGAGGAGGAAGGTGGCACTGATGGTCCAGGGGGAGGCCGGCGTGGAGGCAGCACCTTGCCTGGGGGTTGCATTCCTTGGGGTTGCCCAGGGCCCCCTAGGTTCAGTACAAGAAAAACTTCATAATTCAACCATATCAAAGGGTTTCCTTGTTAGAATATATGTCTCAAAGGGTGTGGTTAGTTAATTATCAAAAGGGTAAGCTCTATTACAAGAAGCCACCAGAGGCTCTGAAGGACTCCAGAGTGAGTTGCTGGTTACCCTCATACATCACCACTACTTGCTCCTCCTCAGAGACACAGCACCGCAGTCACAGCAGAAGTTGGGAGGACAGGGAAGAAACTACAGGACGAGTGGCCCTGATCAGAGGTGAGCTCTCTTATAGAAGACCCCCAGATCAGAGGG
Organism: Cynopterus sphinx; assembly: GCA_030015415.1. Lineage (NCBI taxonomy): Eukaryota > Metazoa > Chordata > Mammalia > Chiroptera > Pteropodidae > Cynopterus > Cynopterus sphinx. The sequence continues at coordinate 121,671,904 of CM057381.1, read as the reverse complement.
ACCCCATTTCTCTTTCCCAGAGGTTCCTCAGGCACTGGCCAACTTGCCCCATGGTTGACTAGGAGGTCTCAAGTTCCACACAGCAGACAGCACAGGGCGGTGGAAAGAATGGTCTGGGAATCAGAGAACCCACGACATAGTCTATCGGTGATTCCTTGAGCAAGTCAGCAAACTTCTTCGGACCTCAGTGTTTCCAATTATAACACTGTTAAAAAGCAGGTCCTAGTTTTAGTTATCTTTCAAGATGGTAGTGTTTCAAATACTATAATGGATAAGAAAGCTTTTCAAAAAGTATTCTGTGCCTTATGATCAATAATTATCTCTGACTTACATTATTTTATGAAGCTATTCTTTGTCCCGCTCTGAGCCTACATGTGTCTGAATGCCTCACCCTGCCCTACCAGGGCTTCATTTTAGCTTTAGCTTATACCCATACCTATAATGAATCTTTTGTTGCCAGGCACTCTTTTGCCTCCATCTACAAGGGGCCCTAGTACCATCTACAGGGGCCCTAGTCCCCTTTGGGTGAGTATGGTGAAATTCTCCAGAAATCCAAGCCCCATTTCTACCTGGAGATGTTGTGAGTACCATCTGGCAAAGAAGACACCCCCTCAAAAGCAAAAAAAAAAAAACAACAACAAAAAAGAGGATCAGGATACCCTTTTCCCAGCACAAGACAGAAAACCAGCTGGCATCCTGGAGAGAAAAAAGGCCATCCTTCCTCTGGGGGTTGATAGGCAGGAAGTGTGGTACCAGATTGCTCAGATTTTACTGAGGGGCTTCCTATACTAAGAAATTGAAAGTCGTTTCCATCAGCACATACGAACTAGTAGAAATGATACATAACTGGCCTGGAAGATCCAATGCCAGAGTCCGTATCTACGGGCCTATTGGAAGGAGCAGGCTTATAGAAACTCAACAGCACTAAGAGCTGCAACTTTGTTTTCTAGAAACACCAGAATACTTGCACCCTCTGGAAAGGCAGAATTCTACATCTGTATCACTATGTCTATACTCATGATTGTCAACCCATTTCCCCACTCCACGCCATGGGCTCCAGTTTATCATCAAGTACCAGTTAATACCAGAGTTAGTTACACATAAATAAATACATAAATGAATAAATGAAATTTTGCATTTACATGTTTAAGAATTTCCAAGTTCAAATTAGATAACTAGTGAAGATGACAGATTAGCAGATTAATTCATATTAATTAGTTTTTGCCTTTTCCAAAGTTTGGCATCATTTATATTAACATTTTCTTATAAAGTGCTGTAGGTTGATAGCTCAGCACCTGTACCAGAAATCTGAGTACTTTCCCACCTCTAAAGAGATGCTTGAATAGCCAGAAACTTTACAACTTAACACTGAAGACAGATATAACTTTTCCTTTATTGCACATTAAGCTGTACAAGAGAGTCACAAAAGAGAGATACTTCAATCACACTTCCAGCATTGGCTGAGGTTCTCCCAGCTGGATCGGTACAAAAAAAGGGGACAACATCAGAAAAGAAATGGGTACAAAACACCTGAATGGCAATCCTATACTGTGACATGGATGTCCCCCAGGACATAGAATTGTCCTTTAGCATGCTGCCTGAGGGCACATGGCAGTCAGGGTACACTGTCTGTTTGTTTTGGCAGTTTCTTCCCCACCTGAGAGACATTGGCTGATACCACCCTGGAGCCTGACTGAATTCAAATGGCAAGTTTGTATTTGCGGTTCACAAATGTCACATGAAAAGCACCTAGATGTTCACACTGATAACATGCAGAGAAGCAACACTACCATCAGCTCACCACTTGGACAAAAAATAAAAATAAATAAAATGTATTTCTCCATTCTAGAAAATGTTGCTTTATTCCCTCTATTCATTTAATCGGATTGGGAGGTATTTAAGGACCTGATTTTTATGTAAGCCACCTGGAAGTATGTAAATATATATATACATACACATATATATATTTACAGATTGACTATCATCAGCATCTAAAGGAGGATCACAGACAACATTCACATTCTGTGCATTTCCCTATAACTTCAGAATTTGCCAGCAACCAAAGGAGAAACCAGGGCAGTGTCTCTTGACACACAAATCTACCAACACCAGTTATTCCTCAAACCTGATAATCCAGAACAGTGACATGTCAGTATAGAAATAAGAGGGAATGTAAAAGTAGAGCCAGAAACATTTCTTCTGAAAGGCAAACTGCTGGCATGAACTTCCATGGATTGTGGTGCTAGAGGAAGGAGTTGGTACCCATTCCCAGTGTGGCCAGGTGGCAAGATGAGGCACTGAACCAAAGGCCTGGCTTAATTAACTACTTCATCACTACCAGAAGTTGTGTGTCAGAGGAAAGAGAACAAACTGGTGAGGGTTCTTCAAGAACCACGGCTGTGCTGCCTCTGCCCCAAATACACACAAGCTGAAATCTGAGACAGTTTTTCCCAGAAAAGATAAAGCTCTTCATTATCTGGACTCCAGAGGGCTCTTAGAATAGCTGAAAACTAAAGCCAGAGTCCACTTAAGGGTTCTGAAGGCAGTGTACCCACTCAAGTGCAATGGGGACTTTTTGATTTGGTCTTGTGTTATGACGCCTCAGGAGAGGCCAAGAGCAAAATGGCTGAATCCTTCCCAGACTTTCTGTAGCTCCCTGTATTCTATGTCCCAAACTGCTAAAGATCATCCCTGCACACAGGTCAAGCTTTGGGGACTATGAAGCAGCCTCGGTTCTATAGAAGCACACATATGGCCAATTCAGAAACAGCAACAAAGAAGAAACAACTTAAGGGGACTGAAATCACATAGAAAAGTTCACTTTGATTGATATTGCACATCAGCGGCCCCATTTTTATTTTTTGTCTAATCTCATAGCTAATTAGTTCATAATAAAAATCAAGGGTACACTGGGATATAAAATACAGAACACATTCCTGCAAATAGCTTGTTCTTTGTATTTCACGTCAACACTAAAAACACAAGAACTTTACAGGCACAGCCAGCCGATTCACATAAACTCAAACTGCACCAAATTGTAGCAAATGGAGAAAAAGGTGGATGACTTCAGATTCAACAGATGAAGCTATGGAAATTAGACCTTGAAAATCTCTTTAACTGCTATCTATTTACCCTAGTCATGCAGAAAGGAAGCAAAAAGCACAGTTCATTGAAGATCCCAAGCACATTCATGGAGGTAAGCGGGAGGTGGGTGGGGGGGGGTTAATCTGAGCCTGGGATGCGGGGAGCAGGAGAGGAGTTGGGTTTTGTTTTTGTGGTCTTTGTTTCTCCCCTGTCCAGGCCCTACTCCTATTTCACCCCACATTGTGTAATCTTGAAAAAATACTATCAAACCACCCAGAAGATAGTCACACTGGACTTGGGAGAGGCACAATTCTTTAGTACACTGTTGACAAACAGCCCTGGAATCACAAGTTATACAGAGAAACATAAGTGAGCATTACAAGCACGAACAGGAACAGGTAGACAACTAGACAGAGGAGCCGACACTGCATAGGAAAAACACAGTCCAGTCAGCACTGAAAAAGCACAGAAACGGCACCAATGGGAGGGTCTGTCGCTCCCCTCCCCGCTTTCCTTTCTTTGCTTAAATGTTTTTGGCTTAAAATTTCTGCTCTGAAAAATTAACTACCAATCACTTTAAGAAGCTTGGACTTGTTTTGGCCCTACTGCAATGCCATTACAGTCGAGAATATACTGTAAACAACCTTGGGGGGCTGGACGCTGAGGTGGGGTCTTGCTCGAGTCCGGATCCTTAAGTGTTCCACTCTGGAAGACAAAAATGCAAAAAAGATAAAAACAAAACTCCAAGTAGATTCCAAAGAGAAACCTGTGGCTCTGTTGCAGTGGGATCTATGGGGTCCAGTGAGATCTGGCCTAGAGGCTTCTGCTGTTCCAGAAATGCCTCATAGGGGAACTCTCACCTCTGGGGTGTTACTGGGGCATAGCATAGGCAGTCTAGGGCTTGGAACCATTCTCATAAACAGTGTCTGAGACCTCAGCCCCTTTTTCATTTTGCCCACTTATAGAATTATTCTTTCTGGAAGCTCTGAATTTTCTAACAGCATCTGGTTTATTCTATGGGAGCTGCCTAATGTCCAGCTCCCCGTCATACTTACAGGCCTAGCTTCACAAAGAAAAGGAGGGATCAACACCAAACTCCAGAGAGCAAGTTGGGTTTTAGGCGACTCCAGGTCCTGGAGAGCTGGGGAAGTGGTGGGTGTGTGTGGTGGAAGGGCGGGCGGGGAAGAGTTAGACCAGGTGACTTGCCTAGACTTGGCTCACTTCTTGTGGGAGTTAGTTAACTCCGGGGTGAGATCAGCTGTGGGTAGAACTCAGGGGGGTCAGAGTCATTCTGGGCTGGCTGGAACTTTCACAGGGAGGGACTTGAGGGAGGGGGCAGTTGTTTATTTCCCAGAACCCTTCTTACCCAGAGGGAAAGAGTAAGATGTTAATGTTTGTAAAAGTGCTCAAGGCCAAGCTGTTTTCCCTCTCAAAGAGCTTCACTGCATTTTACCTAACAACAGGACTTCACTCCCAAGCTTCCTCTCCTCCCAGCTGTGATTCTGATTATGCCCTGACAGGATCAAAGATGCATGTGACTTCAGTTTGTCTAATATTTGTATTCAAGGCAGTGAGCTTTTGGAGCTTGAATTCAGCACAGGGGAAATGCTCTCTAAAGCCTAAGGGCTGCCAAGTGTGCCAATGGTGATGTCAAAGAGGGAGCTTCTGCAGCAAGGCTGCAAAATGGGCTGAGTTATGTCTTTAACACTCTCCCACTTCCTCTCTTAGTGCTCCTCTCCCCTTGTGACACTTCCCCCCACCCCTCAAGCCCTACTCCCACGTTAAAACTGTTTCTCCTGTTCCCCATTTCCCATGGAGCTCTGATTCTGGCCACCAATCTCCCCTCCTGCCTATTCAGACCCATTTCTGGCTCCACTACCAGGAAAACAGAAATGTTACCCTTTCTAGTATCATGGATTTAATGACAGCATTGACTAAAACTGTTCTACTTAGATTATTTCAGATAGAAGGAAGCAGGGGGCCTTTAAAATGCACTTAGTGTCCCACATTAGAGGGCATTATATCTGTAATCCCCAACCTCACAGATCACAGCAAGAACATGACACTTCTTTCCCTTTCTTTCAAGCACTCTCATCGAATCCATGAGGCTTGGTCTGAGCTGTGGCACTGAAACATCCAGACCCAAAAAGCCAGCTAGAGACCACTCCATTCCATTGGCCATCAAGACTCATCATTTTTTTTTCCCTCTTGGCATTTGAAATTCACCATTTTCTCTTGACCAGCCCTGATTAGGCCTAAGTCATTTCTTGCTTAGACTATTAGAATAGTCTCCTAATTCTTTTAGTCCGTCTCTTTCTGATTTATCTTCTTCATGACTACATTCCTTAATTGTATCACTTTACTGCTCTAAAAGGTTTCTATATGTTTCTTGTATATGCTAGGTAACATGATGGACACTTTTATGCACTATGTCTCTTAAACCTTACAACAGCCCTATGAGGTAGAAACTATCCCTCATTTTAGATCAAAAGACTGAGGCACAACTAAGTCAGGTAATTTGTCCAGGTTCGTACAGTAGTAGCTAATGCAACTGGAACATGAGTCCCAGCAGTCTGATGCTCACTTTCTCATTACCTAGAGAATAACATCTGCATTCTTCAGCTTGACATCAGGAACTTTCTTTAGCATGGTTGGAATCAATCCTTCGAGCCTCTCTCCCTCATGTCCTAATCATACCTGCTCCTGTAAGGCCTGACCTCTCAATGTTTATTCCCTAATTTAGGCCACTCCATTGTTTATGGTGACTACCCTCCAGGAGTACTTTTTCTCTCCTTTTCTACCAACCCAATCCAACACATCCTAGAAGTCTAAGTTAAGTTCTACCCCATCTATGAAATCTTCCCTCCTGACTACCCATTTCAATTATCATCTCCTCTCTAAACTCCTGTAATAGCACTTAGGAGACTCATACTACTAACGGGGACATCTGCAGTGTTATCTTGTTATCCTAAAGACTGGGATGATGCTTCTAAGAAGACAGCCAGATCCTCAAGGGCATGGACTATGTGTCTTCATCGTCCTATGAATTCCTAACAAATACACTCAGTGCCCTTATTTTTTCCAAAGAAAATCTGGGATATGTGGACTAATATGGGAATTAATTATTAAAAGTTAAAATAGAATCAAGGTTAATTTCGGAATATTCAAAACTATTGTCATTTTACAAACATCATCAAGCAAAGGGCTAAGCATAGGAAGTCCTTAAATGCTTATTAAATAAATGAACATGTAACAACTATAATGAAATCCAAAATAGAGCAGACTATAAGTCTTTTAAAAAATATATATTGCTAAACACCCCCCACCCCCTTTTAAAAAAGAGTTTAAGATGTTAAACTATATTTTACTTGGTATTAACTCTGGTGAACAGCTTGAAAATGCTCAGATTAGGGAATGAAACTTGAGGCCTGTTCTAGGTAAAGTCAAAACAAGCCTCAAACAAGCAATAATTGCTCCCATCAAGATGGTCTAACCCAGACAAGCTGGGGGCATTTTGGGTCCAACACTTCTTTCCTGTTGTGATCTCTTCTTTCTTTTAACCTGGCTGCCAGCTGGATAAGAAGTCTGGGGCCAGGATATAGTATTTGATATTGGGAGCACAGGATATAAGGGTTGCCTTTTTACTTGGGTTCCTGACATGCTCAGGTGGAGCTGGGCATTAACCACACCCCCTAAAACACACACACACACACATGCACGCACACACGCACACACTCCTTCCTTCCTTCCTTCCTTCCTTCCTTCCTTCCTTCCTTCCTTCCATCCATCCATCCATCCATCCATCCATCCATCCATCCAAGTCTACAATAGCAAGTCTTTAAGATGGGGTTGCAGAATGATTAAGGAATTGGGCTTTTGGGTTAGGCAGACCTTGAGTTAAATCTAAACCTGCCACTTAACTAACTTGTAACCTTGGGCAAGTTACTTTGCCCCTCTTCACCTGCCTTTCAAAAGGTTTCTGTGATATAAAGATTGATTATCTAACTGTCTGTCTGTCTGTCTGTCTGTCTGTCTAGAGCACCTGGCCCTGGTAGGTACTAAATAAAATATAATAGATGCTGGTGGTGGTGATACTGATGAGGTCTTTTCCTCAGAACTTCCATTGTTTCCTAGGTCTCACTCCCATGATGCAATATACCATTTGTGTGCTCCCATTCCTGTGCTTCAGAGAACTTTATTCTGGTGTAATGGTACAGCCTCCTCTGGGCTTCTTCACAAGCAATCAGTGTTATGGCCTCATTGCCTGATAGGGATGTTCAGATGAAAGACAGCAAAATTCAAAGTTTGTGGAGCTACTAGGCTGGCTCTTGTCAGTTCCCTTCCCGAGGGTGTCACCCTGTACCACTGATGGCTGCCAGTGAATCATTTTGGGCATTGTTCAAGAACATCTTAAGATTTCTTCTCCCAAAGAATTGTCATTTTCAGAGAAAGTTATGGAAGACCATAGAGCACAAGGGCAGAACCAGAGCCAATGGGCAGAAGCCCCAGCAGAATAGACTTTCACTTTTTGGAAGAACTTTGTCTAGTTAAAACAGTGCAAGAGGCTGTCTTGGGAGGTGGGTGTGTTCATGCAGAGGCTACAGAATTACCTGGCAAAAATACTGCAGAGACTATGCCTTCATTAATTACAAGACAGAGTTAATGAACACTATAGGCCAACCCTGAGAATCTATGATTCCAGGAAAAAAAAAAAAACTTGAAAATCCCATATATAAAGCTTTAATGGGATAATTCCAGACACTCGTAGGATGAGATGACAGGGATAATAATGTCATGAAGACTGGCCCTAGCTCTCCAAGCCATAGAAGTATACAAATAAGACATCCAAGGATGAACTGTGCCCAAAAGTTCTCTTCCTAAAGCTTCAAGGGAACAGCTCCAGTCCTGTGGGTTGAAGCCTGGGAATGTGTCTTGGCTACCCTTATCTGGTGCCTAGGGAGCTTCTTTTGCCCTAAGCTCCACAAGGTTGTGGACCGAAGACTTCCCAGGAGCTACAGGAGGCAGAAGGAGCGTCCCCTAGGACTGTCCCTTGCCAGGCTGAGACTCTCTGCTCTGCCCACAAGGCTTCTGTCTACAGGGGCTGAGGGCCTACTCCCTGTGGGGTTTGGCTACCATGGGATCTGTCCCCAGTCACCAAGAGCTGCCTAGGATGCCAAATTCCACAGAAGTCTGGCCACTCTGGCGTCACTGCCAAAGGTTGGCCTACAGCCAGCCCGCAGCAAGAATGCGTGGCTAGACTGAGCTGCAGTTTCTCTCAGGATGTTGGGTTGACTTAAAACAGGTAAGAATGTGAAGTCTAATGCTTGTGCCCAAAAAAAGAAGGGGAAATAAATGGCCTTTAATAACATAAGGAAAAAAAACTACAACTACAACTACCTGGGGCTTAGAGATTGAAAACAAGCTCAGAGGGTGTCAGTTTGTAATGCTGCTGCCAAAAATCTAATGCAGCTGGAGGTGCATCAGAGTCTCAAAAAGGGGAGGCCCCCAGTCCAATGATCTTTTTGGCTGATAAACTTTACAAGAGAGCACTGCAACCAGTTCTGAATAATTCTTTTAAAAGGGACTTGGGTGGAATAAAATGGGTACACAGAGCAGATAGGATGGTGAGAAGTATGGAAATAACATATTTCCTGATGTAGTTTTGAAAGTTCCTTAATCTCTGAGTCTGTTTCCCAAATGAGCCAATTATAAAGATTAAATGAGGTAATATGGAAGCATTTAGGACAGAGTAGAAGATCAAAGTTAGTCTAATGTAAATGTGAACAAGGGCAAGGGCTGGCTTGGAAGTAGTGAGTCTTCTGGCATTTAGAGGTATTTAAGCATGGCCTGGACAATCTCTGGTCAGAGATACTATAGAAAGGGCTCACATAGTTGCAGGGAGATGATTTCTATAGTGTCTTCTGGCTCTGGGCTTCCATTAATTCTTTCATAAATTTTTCAGTTCTTTAGGTGTCTAAGATTTGAGACAAGCCATTCATACTGTGAAGCCTTAAGCCCAGTAAGACCCCAGGGCTATTGAGCCTGAGCAGAGGTATCCTGCAGGCACAAGCTTTGAGGGGTTTAGCAAAAAAAGTGTGCTGCTGCACTCCATAAAAGCTGACTGAGCTTATATCCTGTGATGCTCAATACACTGGGCATTAGTGATGAGAGAAGCCAAGGAGACAGACAAGAGCTAGTGAGGTTCAGACTCCTCCAAGTTGGCAGGTGTAGCACTCAGCTGTTAGGAGGAAGACAGCAAGAATTTCCCTTATACAGGATCACAAAGGCCCCACTCTATCCATTTTTACTATCCTTTGTATTCTGGGGTAGGGGATCCAGAAGATCCAGCTCTCGTGCTTACACGCTGTGCGATCTTAGACAAATCATTTGCATTTTCTTTGTGGATATGTGAAACAGAGATAGAAATACCAGCCCAAATTACATAGGGCTATGAGGCTCAACATAGTGGCTGTGCTTTGTCATCTGTAATGTGGTAGGCAAAATGTTCATCATAAGTTAGCATCATTAATATTATTCAATAGTATCAGCCCAAAGGATGGTAGGATTTCATGCATCAGTAGAGAAGATATTGTTGGGTGGCTTCCTGTCACCTGGTGATAGTAGTTTGGTGTGTGGGGGATTCTGGGCTAAGCTATACCATGCTCTCTGTATACCACTGATTAGTTCCAGCAAGATCTCTGAAGACACAGAAAAGCCACTTCAGAAACAGTATTAGCTCTTGAGCTGACTGGAAAATGAGTCACTAGTCTGATAGAGAAACCAAGCCCATGATGAAGGTTTTTGTCAAAGGCACCTTTAATTTGCCTGTGGCTTCCAGCAGAAAAACTGGGAGACAAGAACTCCTGAGGTCCCAGCAGGATGGAAAGCTGAGGAAGGAAAGACATTAGTGACTCAACTCTTAAGCTTTGTTGGCCTCAATCCAACTCCCCCCACCATGGAGGAAGGCCTGTGCTTGCTCAGCATATCTGAGACAGGAAATTGGGAAAGGGTCTCAGGGTCTGGCCCCAGGAAACAGGCCAGGCCAAGCTCCTTGTTCCACATGCCACAGAACTATTCTGATCAGTTCTCCCAGGCCCTGCTCCCCCAGTCTGGGACCCCAGGGGGAATGAGGCAGCAGGAAGGAATGTGGTCAGGAGGTTGTAGGTTCAGTCAGAGCAAGGGGAACAGCATGTTTTCAGGCACCTTGGGATCTTTCTGGGATCACCCCTGTAGTCACCAATGCCCACATTCCTTCCTCTGAAAGGTTATAATAAAGGTGCCCAAAGATGAGCTCTTCCTCTTCCGTTTGTGAGGGAAATTGCCATTCTGAAGGCAGAGCTCATTGCCTGGATTGGGGTCCACCCATAACCAGTGATTTCCTAAGGATATAAGACATGTCCCATGGGGGCAGTCCATGAGACCTATGGGGGCACTGAAGGCCAGGTCACCCAAAGTCAGAATGTCAGCTTCCAGTGATTGAAGATGTTCCTAAAAAGTTAAGACAACCCCAAAATAGTCAGTTTCCCTTAATAGTCTGTTAAGGGATCTAGTCACTAGTGACTTTATCTGAACCTGCCTCAAATCTCCTCAAATTTTCAGTTTATCCTCACTGGGGAACAAATTCCCTAAAGCCAGTCCTGCTGTGGGAAGCAGGAAGGCCTTTCATTTGTCCTAAATTTACTTCTGCTAAGCTAAGTGAAGTTCTTAGTCCCATGTTTGGAATCTGAATTGTGCCCCCTTTCTAACTGTGTGGCCCTTTGGAATCCAATGAAACCCCTTCCCAGCCTTGCTCTCCTTGCACTCAAGAGACCTCATCTTTTCAAGCCTTTGTTGCTGGAAAGACCTAGCTGGAAATGTTTTGAATATCTCTTTAGACCAGAGAGCCAGTAAAGAAGGACTGGTAGAATATCCTACCAGAGACCAGAGGTTATCAGGCTCCAGTCCTTCAAGTCTGAACTCTCATCACTGCCTTTTCCAGGTCTGTGGCTAACACACAGCCTGGGTCATAGCATCTCAGATATAGAAAGAGATTTTAAAAGTTACCTGGTCCAACAGCCCTAGCCCCCAGTCTACCCTTTTACAATGTCCCTAATATTGTAAGTGGCTCATCGTGTTCCTGCTTGAACACTGGCAATGACATAGCAGTCACACACCACTTTCCAGAGTAGCCATTTTCTCTCTCAGTGTTAACAGAGTTTACTCCTGTCTTCTAGAAGGTTTGATTTTTGGTACCAATTCTATCCCATGACAGCTATCAGAGAGCCAAAGATATTAAGTCGTGGGGCCCTTTAAGACCATTCATTGCTCTTCAACTGCAGCTCCTTTTAACTCTTAATCATAAAATACATTTGCTAAATACCTCAACCTCCCGGTTTTCTCTCCTCTAAGGACATTCCACTGATGGGATGTCCTTGTTATACTGTGACCCTCAGACTGGAAACAACATTGCAGGTGTTGGTCTGTCCAGCTCAGAGGAGAAGAGGCTTGTCTTTTTCCTGGACACTATATATGTATTAATGCTTCTAAAGGCTGAGTCTTAGAATCACTCCTCATTGATCTAATCCAAAGCCAAACAGAAAGCCCATTGGTGTCTGAAATACCTGCAGTAGCAATTTAGCCCTTTTGCCCCAGAAGATTTTAAAGGGAAATAAAAAGAGTAGAAGCATTGTAATGAGAAATGGAAAGATTAGACACATAAAGGAGAGCACCAGGATGCCACCTCTACTGGCATGACCTGAAGGCTCTGTCCAACTGAAGTTTTCTCTCTGGTTCCCATGAGTCTCAGGAGCAGCCCACAGCTTAGGATGTAAGGACCAGCTCTGATTCCCAGCAACAAACCCCAAAGGTCAGTGAATGTGAGGGTGGATAGGAGAGCAGGGCGTATAGGGAGGAGGTTCTGGAGATATATAGCCTGGAGGCTTTGGCCATCACTGGCCACCAGGTGTCACTGCCACCTTGAGAACCATCTCCCTAAAACACTTTAGAGTCAATGGGCAGCCCCAGAGCTGGCAGTCCAGCCAAAGCTAAGCTGTCATCAACCAGATAAGGCTTTGCCACTCACTTCCACGCTTTTAGAGACACAGCCAGTGTCTCTTACACTCTTGCCCTTATTCCTTTAAACTGGGCACAGCAGCTACCCTAAGTCCACTTCTATGGCTCTGTTTTCTATGATTAATCCATTTTAGGCTAGGGTCCAGGCTGACAACAAGGTTGGGTGTGCCCTCTACTCACCTCCCCCCAGCCTCCCTCAGTACTCTTCTAGAATCAAAAACAAAAACAAAAACAAAAACAAAACAAACAAAACAAAACAAAACCACTCAGGAGCTACAGGCAAGGATAGAAAGAGAGAAAGGTAGACAAATGGCTACTCATAAGTCTGTCCCAGTCTTGATCTAGAAAACTGAGCAAGAAGCAACTCCTAGGGCTTGTGGCTCAGGTCCAAGCTAACAGAGCCACAGAATAAAGGGGCCTGACTGTGTGGAATGGCACAGGAGTTAGTGACAGCACCTAAGGGCTCAGTTCATCATGTAAAGTCCTGGCCGGGACCCAGGTAATGGCTTTTAGTTTACATCCTTTCATTTGCATACTACTAAAATCATTCTTAGGATCCTAAAACCAACTCCAATATGCTACTATGGCTGTTAAAGACTCATTCAACAAATCTGCATTGTAATGGCATATTAAGGGGAAAGGGAGATAAGAGTGGTTTACCAGGGTTTAGGGAGTATTTCATCACAGCCATTGTGTAGAACTGCTATTGCATTATGATAATAAAAAGCAGACTAATCTAGTTTTTTATTGTTTAACTATGTTATAAACAACTAACTGAACCTGAGCTGACCCCTTGTACCCACCCACCCCTTAGTTTAACCCTGATATATATTCAATGGCTACTAGGTGCTTAGCTACTCTGCCAGGCCCAAGAGATATGGCAGTGAACAAGTCCCTACTCTCAAGGAGCTTGCATTCTAGGGGAAGAGATAAAGAAACAGATGAGGATGATCTTAGCTGATAGCAAGTGTTACAAAGAAAATTACATAAGGGAGAGTGGTAGTCAGTTGCTAGGTGGCAACTCTGGATTGGATGGTTGAGAAAATTTCAGTTTTACTGTCATAAACGACCTAATCATGCAAAAATAAGGAAAAGAATATTTTGGAGAGAGGACACAGTTAATACAAAGGCCCTTATCAGTATGGCTAAGGCACAGTGAGCAAATGTTGGTGAGGTCCAAGGGCAGAGAAGCAGGCAGAGGCCTATGTGAATTGCTTGGGGGGAAATCAGGAGTAGAAATGGATTAAAGGGGGGAAAAAAAGTTCTGCTTTGGCCATGTTATATTAAAAATGTCTTTTAGCCACGCAAATAAATATGTCAAGCAGGAGTCAGAAGTATGAATCTGGAGTTCAAGGAATGATAAGGGCAGCCAAATGTGCATAAATCAAGTTCTCGGGCACTGACATTTAGAGGTTTAGAAGTGGAGGAGCCAGCAAAGGAGGTGAAGAGAAGCCAACGAAGTAGAATGAAAATCAAGCAAGAGTGGAGTCACAGAGGCATAGAAAGGAAAATTTCACCGTGTCAAGGCTACTGAGAAGTCATTTAGAATAAGAAGTGACTACTGGACTTGGTGACATGGAGGTGACTTTAACAAGAGCACTTTCAGTGGGGCAGTAAAGGTGGAATGCTGATAGGAGTTGAAAAGAAAATCTGATGCGATGAAGGGGTGATGTTGACTAAGACTGCTCAAGATTTACTGCGCAGGGGAGCAGAGAAATGGGGCAGTAGCTGGAAGAGAATATGGGATTGGAAAAAGTCTTTGTTTTTTATTTTATTTTTCTTAATAGGAAATATTTGTGTGTTTACGTGATAATATTCTGGAAGAGGAAAAACTGAAGTAGGTTAGATCCAGATCACCACAGGAGGGTGGGCCTTAGAAAGAGATTCATGTGGGTAAAGATGCAAGTAAGATGGCAGATATGACAGCGGGAATAGGAAGACAATCTGCTCTGACAGCTTCATGGTCCTGGAGCCATGGTGACTGAAATGTGACCAATGGAAAGATTACCAGGGAGAAATGGGAGGTGGAAATATGACCAGGACAGTCATGACTTCAAGCCCCAGTTATGGTGTTTTGCCAAGTGTGGCAGATTGTTAGGCGTCTTTTTTCTTTTGGGTGGCCTGGGGTCAAGGCACACGTTTCAGGAGAAAGATAATAGAGGATACATCTGATGAATGGTGATGACCTCTGTGATTTTGGTCATGATTTCAATTTATAATATAAAGAACTTTTGGACAGAAACTGTATCTCATTCATCTCATTCATTAGTCTGTTAACTATTTTAAGCACACACTTTGGGCTAGGCCTGTGCTAGTCAGCAGAAACGAATAAGGCAAGGGCCCAGCCCACAAGGGGTTTAAGGTATTTGAGAAACGTTTGCTAAATTTATTTAATTATATATGAAGCAAAGAATTAGTCCTTGCCCAGAGATTTGGCCTTTGTCCCCTATTCCTGGGAGATAACCCATAAATCCTTGGCATTTCCTGAGTGAGGTTTTTTTGTTACTCATGGTGGGAACCCCTCAGACCACACCTGATAGTGTATGATAATGAGGTGACAAAAAGTGGGCCCCTCAAGCCACAATGGTTTTTAGCTTCACCTCTAGGGAGGGAGGAGTTAGAGACTGAGTTCAAGATCAATCAATCAGTGGTGATGATATGAAACCCCAATAAAAACTCTGAACGTCGAAGCTCAGATGAGGTTCCCTGGTTGGCAATCCATCCTGTGTATTATCATACATAGATACCAGGAGGGTAAGCAACACATCCTAAGGACAACAGAAGCTTTGTGTTTGGAACCCTCCCAGACTCTGCCCTATGAATCTTCCTTTGGCTTATTTTTGACTTAGAGCCTTTTCTGCAATACACCTGTGAGTATAATAGTTTTTTGTTAGTTCTGTGAGACCTTCCAGAGAATTATCAAATGATAATGTGGTTTTGAGAACTCTAACCTTTCCATTAGTGTAGAGGGGTGCATCTTCAGATTTTATGGCTGGGGTGACTCCAGGTTCATGTGACCTTATAGTTCAAAGGAATCCAGACATCGTGTAAAGTTGGCTACATTCTATAGATGAATAGAGAGAGACCTAGAGATGGGAAGTGACTTACCCAAAGTCACAAAATATTACAGCAGAGTGGGACTAGCCCCTGAGTGTCCTGATTCCCAGTACAATGTGCTTTCCACAATATTCTTTTGCAGCTTCAAATGTTAGGCTGAGTGGGGCAAAAACGTATCCTTGAGCTAGCCTGGCTTTACTACATGGGATTTTTGCAGGAGCCCCTATATTTAGGGAGGCTCATTCCTTACTATATTTCCTGACTTGACTTTGATAGATTCCTCTTTAAAATATTTAAGCTGAAATATTGAATGTTTATAAAATAAGGGGCTTGTACTAAAGAAGAGCTAATGCTTTCTGTGGGGTAGAAAAAATATTGTAATGAATTCTCTTTTGGCTATTGCACTTTTATGCTTCAGAGATCATTTTCATATAATTTTAGTTTTATTCTTAGAAGAGACCTAAGCAATTTTTTGGCTCAATGCCCATTTTATATTCAAAGATGCTGAGGTACAGAAATAGTAGGACACCTACCCAAGGTTACCTGGTGATTCAGTGACAAGAACAAGGCTAAACTCAGATCTCTTGACTTTCAGGGTAGTCTTCATTTTAGTTCAGAATGACTTCCCTGTAGGAGGTCAAGAAAGTGTTGCACGAATTTACAGAAGAACTTAAGGGACCCTCATAGGATCCCAGAGCAACTCATTTTTATCTTACCTGGGCGGTGTCAGGCTCTCTTACTCTGTCATAAATTCTTTAAGCGACTACCAGATGTTCTCTGTATGTTTCATGGTTGAAGGGAAGAGGAAGACTACTTGTCACTCTTCCTCTATTGCAGAAATGAGCAATAATCTGCCAATTCCATCACCGAGAGAGTGTGTGCACTAATAGGTAAGGCTAGGACCCACATATTTTTATTCTATCAGATTTAAAAAAATCATAAAGTTGACCACAGGTCTAACTTTTTTTTAACAAGAGAAATCTTTTTATTGCCTCTAGTTAAGTACAAAATTTTAAATAATGGGCTTCATTTCTAACAAACAATTGAACTTTGTTCTCCTAAGTACCTAGTGTAATTCTCTAGTGTACAGGAACAGAGTACAGTACTCCTAAAGTACAGGAACAGATTCTTGCACTTGGTCAGAGATCTGATAAAGCATGAACCAGCTACAGAAGGTGTGAAACACCTGCAAGAGCTAATGTATGATGATATCCTGCCACATGAAGCTACTTTCAAATTGGATGCCCAAAAAGAGCCAGAGTCAACATCTATTAACCCAGAAGCTCCCATTTATCGAACACCAGTAAGGATGCAAGTATTCTACTAAAAGAAATATTTAGAGCTCAAAAGGTATTTAGATATTATCTCATATTTATAGGTGGGAAAACTGAGATCCAGAGAGGAAACTGACTTACCAATGTCATACTGTTTTATTTTAGTCATTTTCTACAGAAATATTTTTATACATTATATTTCTAGCTTTCTTAAACAGAATATGGAATACTGACTAAAATATAACCCTTTTTAGATATTATAATATCAACTATGCTTCTGTGATATTCAAATAATGAAAAGACAAATATGGGGTAATTATATTAAATAATCCAGACTAATTTAAACTGTTTTTTCCTCTCACTCTCCTTTTTTCTTGCTGAAGGATTTTGAGATCTAATTACTTGGCTTCTAACTGCAGAAAAATCCCAGTGACACACTACTCTTTAGAAAAGTGAGTTACAATCGCAAAGGCTAAGGTTTTAGGGAACCCAAGCCCAGAGGCGGCTTGCTTATGTAATAAAAATAGGTAACCTTTATTGAGTACTTATGATATACCATGCCATATTTTAGTTTTGTTTTTTTTTTGTTTACTTCATTTGATTCTTATAACAACCCTAGAAGATAGCTGCTGTTGTTCAGATCCCTCCTGAGCTAAAGATAAAAACCTTGCATAAGGTCACAAAGCCAATAAATGGAGGGTCCAGAATTCAGACTCGGGTAGTTCTTGCTTCGAAGCCCACATTCTGAGTCACTATTCTATTATACCTCTCTAACTGTTTGAAATAGGATTTTGAAGAAAGATTGCTGAGATATTTTCATTTACAAGTGATAAAACTTTAACCCTAGAAAGGGTAGTAACATCCTCTGAAAGTCACACAGCTAAGGGAAGAACTAGACTAGGACTCAGTTCTTGGATTAAGAGTTCTTACTACTTCATAATGTAAAAGCTCAGTGGAGTTTGGGGATATTTTTGAAAAATGAGATATCTCTTAGATTGGACTAAAGACCCTCAGGCCCAGGATCCTTGCCTTCCTTTGGCCCATTCTAGAGCCATGGGGCCTGAGGTTCCACAAAAATTTCAACGTGAATTTCTCACTAGACCTGCAGCTGGGGTACTGTCTTTATGAACATGACTGGCCACAAATCACATACCATAGTCAACTGAAGAAACCTGCCTCCTCTTCCTTTAGAATGAAAGCAGATTTCTTATTTGAGTTTTACCTCATCACTCTCTCCCAGACTGAGGGAGAGTCTCTTCCTCCCTCTAGACCAGCAGATTTCTCAGAAACACTTTTCTTTGCAAATGTGGTAGACCCCTCCCAATCAGTGAGAAGTCTGACCCAGCTCTTAAAAGTGGGAGCATCCCAAGGGAAAATGGGTCTGGTTCTCTGGATACTTCAAGTTTAGAGGGAAGAGATTCAGTAGTCCATCTCTGGATATTACAGATTGCTAATGATAAGACTCCTATAAGGAGTGGAGAGGACAGGGAAGGAAGAGGGAGAAGACTCCATATATCCCCTCCAGGCCTATAGGTTTCTGATCTCTCTTCCATCCTAGAGCCACTACTGTCTAGAGTAGTAGGCTTGGTAACAGTTCTCGGCTTTCCTGTGTCTCTTCCTAGTTGCTTACCTGTGGCTGCTGGGTGGTTAAGGGTCTCTGAGGAGACAGGACAGGGGTCCTGGACAGCAACTGGTTCATCTTGCTGATGACTAGTTCAGTGATGAGTTGTCTGTCCTCCACCTGGTGTTCCCCTATCAGTGGCATACTGCAGTCCATGACCTGGTGGAAGACGTGGCCCAGGTTAGGGAAGGGTCTGGAGACATTAAAGGCCTGGTATAGTCTTTCAGAATGAGTAGGACTTAACCCAGCAGAGATAGGTTGGGGATGAAGCTGATGTTCTTCTCTTCAGCTGGAAGCATGCTTCTTTGCAGAAATATAAACTTTGTCCCCACCTCCTCCAAACCTTTGCCTTGGGCCTCTCTCCAATCTTTACCTAGGCCAGTGCTCAATGAGACCGAAAGATTGGCTGCTGAAGGCAGTGGGAAGAGGTAGACAGCAGAGGAGAGTACAGACCCAGGGCCCAGAGGTTTGCAGGCAGGGGGAGCTGGAACACATGAATGCTAGTTCCTTAACTCTCTTGTTAGGAGCCGGGAGTTCATCTGTGACTTTTCACCCACAAAATCTGTATCTCTGCACATACTCTGCCCGTTAAATGACTAGATTTTTGCCTTTGCTCATGAACTGGGATAACTTCCATTTTTGCCACAATCCTTATTCTTCTTATAACTCAAGGTCCGGATCAATGTTTTCCTATTTTAGAAAGTATCTGTTTATCCAGAATCACAGATTCTGTAGTCCAACTCTCTCATTTATAGATGAGAAAACTAAAGTCCACCCAGATAGGGGAGGAATGACCATATAGATTGCCAAGAAGACCAAGGAGTAGATTCTGAAGCCCACTCTGGGCTCCTGACACTAATCTTCTGCAAATACCAACTCTTGGTCTTCCCTGATCCTAGAAAGGTTGGGCAGAAAAATGGGTGAAAGATTCATACTGCCACTGACTTTCCCGTTAATATGAAAAAAGGAAGTCAGCAAAGTTGTATTAAGAAGGCCAGACTGAATAAAGTGTCTCCAAGGCTTAGAGAATTGCTAAGAACCTCCTGTATCCAGGAGATTTGAGTTCTAGCCCAGGCTGAGACACTGATTCACTCTGTGGCCCTGGATACATGTTCGTGGCATTAAGCCTCAGTTCTTTTCACCTGCAAAGTGAGCAGATTGAATGATTCTTTTTGAGACCAAGAATAGTAAAAACACTATGGTCTTCCCAGTGGAATGGCATTAGGGCTAGGACCCCAGAAACCCAGACCTGGTATCTCTTACCCATGGTGCGGGTAAGCATAGCTGGTTGCAAACAAGAGCTCCAACAGGTGGATGTGTTTTGCTATGCACTGCCACTGGTCATGTCATATGGAAACCTTCTCATAGCCCAGGAGTGTCTAACCTAAATGTAGTCCAGGCTGCACACACAGTTCTCAAGCTAAGAGCTTGGCCTCTAGCTTTGGGGTTTGTCTCTTACTGATGTACTCCTTGAGTCAGACTTACCTCAAAAATGTAGTCTTTCCCATCTTTGCCATGTACAGCCTTGACAGCACAGATGTCCAGGCCACCAAACATTTCAGAGCAGGTATCTACCCATAGCTTGTACCTGGAGGAGATGGGAAGGTATCCTGAAGCTGGGCATTAGCTCATATCAAGCTTGCTTGCTGCTCACATTTTGCTACATCTGTCCCAACCTTCCCTCCCTCTGCCCCCATCAAACACATTGCCTTATCTTTAGTGCCCTTCTGCTCTGCTCCTCAGATCCTACCCATCTTTCCAGGCTCAGAGCAGGTCTCACCTACTCCAGGTGAACTTTCTTGGCTATTCCAGCCCACAGTAACTACTCTTTTCTTAGAGCCTTCTATGTCCAGTCTTTATCTCCATAATTTAGCATATAACCCAGTCCTGCCTGATTTTGTTAACGGCTGCTTGGGCCTTTGTGTTCTATCTGTCCTGTCTGATTAGAGGCTCCCCTTGGGCAGGGCTCATTTCTTATACCTCTTTTTCTATGGAAGCCCCTCCTCTTGCTGGGCTGGGGACTGAACTTCTCTTACTCACCTGTCTGACATGGCGATTTGCTCCAGCATTGCAGAGCCAGTGTTTGTCTTCCAGTTCCCTGAGATCGACGTCCTCCTACAACAAGGTCCCACCAAGATGGGATAGGCAGTGAGCCACACCAGCAAAAGGAAGGCATGAAACTTTCCAGAATTTCAGCCCACCACTGCTTTCCTCACTGCTTCTCCCACAAATAGCCTAGGTGCCTGTCTGCTGAGCCAAGAGCCTGGCTGTTTCTGTCAACCCCACTCCTTCAATGCCTTCCTCTTTTCTACAGCAGTCCACCGCTCTGGCTCCATGGAGCCCTCTCAGTCTTCCAACCATCAGAGTGCTTGCTCTCCTTAGAACCCCTATAGGACTTTGTCTGTATATCATTCACAATCTTACATTTATTTTTCACTTTAGTTATTTGAGCTAAGTGCTCTGTTCACAAGTCTGAAAACCACCTGAAGGTATATATTGTGTCTTGCATTCCCAGCAGCCTATCCACTTAGTATCTGGACTGATCTGGTACAGCAGTCCTCTATTTTCTGCGGTTCGCTATCCATGGTTTCAGTTACCTATGGTCAACTGCGTTCTGAAAATACTGAATGGAAAATTCCACGAATAAACAATTCATGCGTTTTTTTTTTGTATGCTTTTCTGAGTGGTGTGATAAAACCTAGCACTGTCTTGCTCATCCAATTCAGGATGTGAATCATCCCTTTGTCTAGTATATCCATGTTGCATATGCTCCTCTCCCATCAGTCACCTAGTATTGATTATTAGATTGACTGTCGTGGTATCACAGTGCTTTTGTTCAATAAGTAACCCTTATTTTACTTTGTAGTATCTCATTTACCTCACTTCATCTTATCATATAGGCATTTTATCACCTCACAAGAAGAAGGATGAGTATAGAACAATAAGATATTTTTAGAGAGAGAGGAGACCACATTCAAATAATTTTTATTAGAATACATTATTATAATTGTTCTATTTTATTGTAGTTATTGCTGTTAATCTTTTACTGTACCTAACTTGTAAATTAAAATTGATCATAAATATGTTTGTATAGAAAAAAACATAAGATTTGATACTGGCCACAGTTTCAGGCATCCATGGATAAGAACTGAATTCTATTGATCCTGAGAACACCCTCAGGGTTCTTGTGACTATCTCCCAATGGCTTCCACACTAGTTCACTTATTCATTCATTCAACAACTGGTTTCAGAGGACCTACAGTATTAGTAATGTGATTCTGGACAAGTCAGTTAACCTCTTCAGGCTTAAGTTGCCTCATCCATTAAACAGAGCTGATGAAATCAAGTTACCATCCTATTCTCTGCTGTGCCCTCTGCACCCTCCATCCATAAGCATGTGTTAGAGTCAACCAGTATGGGCTAAACAGGAGGCAGATAACCTGGTTTCTTGTTCTGGATTTGCTCTTGACTGGCTGGGTGATTTTGAGCGAATCACTTCACCTGTCTGAGCCTCTCCTATCCTTGTGTAAACACAAGGTTATCACGAGGACCAACAGTCTTAAATAAACTTTAAAACACCAAAAATATGTCTTTTTAATTATTAGTCTTCACTCAGACACAGTCAAGAGGATGGGGATAGCCAAGGGGACAGAAAAGCCATGCTCACACCACTTACAAAGACCTTCATGTGCTGTCCTTGTCACTCACTATTGATTGAAGATTGGACATGCTAGTCTTCACTCAGCAGTTCCCAGGAGTACCCTCCCTAGAGAACTGACTTCAGACAGTGAGAAACCTAGCACAGTTAGTATTTCAGAGCCCTGAATAGGCAGAGCAGTGAATAGACAGATGTGATAATAACAGCTCCTCACACTTGTATGATACTGACTGCCTTCCAAGGTTTTTCTTCCCCAAGCTCCTCACCACACCCTCATTGCAACGCCCCCTGTTGTGAGTAGACTGGGATTCTTGCCCCCACTTTGCAGTCAAGGAGATTAAGACACAGAAAGATTAGATGACTTGTTTGAGATTGTATATCTAGTCAAAGTAGATATAAGATAAAAATCCGGGCCTCTTGGTTTCCTCATTGTGTTCCACTTTCCTCTACACTCCACTACACAGCTCAGAAAACAAAAACAAAAACAAAAAACAACAACAACAACAACAACAACTGACAGCAGAGTGGCTTGCCAAATCTGAGTGGCAGCACAAAGACGGATCGTAATGAAACAACACTGTCTTCCCAACAGTGGTGTTTTACAGATGGGCTCCTCAAGGAAAAGGCAGAGAGTCACTCACTTCCATGTCCCTAGCACAGCGCCATAACAGGGTTCTCAGAAACTTAGATTGAGCAATAATAATTTCTTTTACATTTCACACCTTTCTCTAACAACAAGAGGCAGAGCACAGATTCATACAGACTACCAGGGGCACGTGGGAGCACAGGGGACATGGAGAAGCCACTCAGTGACAGTTCAACTGCCTCTAGGACTCGTAGGACTTCTGACCTCCACGGAAGGACCCACATTATTGTTTAAAGAGAGTGGAGCAGGAACAGCACCTTCCTTCCACCAAATGTGGCTGTCTCAGGGTTTCTACAGTGAGAACTGGGGGAGAAGGAAAGGATCTCAAACCTTATCTTGGCCTTTGCCAAGCCAATTCCTTCTTCTGAGAGCAAGGGGATAGGCAAAAGTTTGGAGAAAAGAAGCTAAGAGTACCTAAACATTCTCCCAAATAACTGACTGTCCGTTGCAAATAAAAAAATAAATTAATGTTTTTCTAAAGCTGCTCTGATCACTCACCCTTAATCAATTGTTGGGGATTCTCTTAAGCTTTTGGAAACCCTAACTCTTAAAAATGTGATGTCTCCTTTTTAAGAATGGAGACACTCTTTCCCCACCATCAAAAATGTTTTGTGTTTATTTAGGGATTTTAAAATTAAAGGGCAGGAAATCTGCTTTTCTAGGTGCCTGAACACATTGATTTTTCTGCTTCTTTTAGGCAGTTTTTATAATGGTCTTTGCAATTATCCTGTCTTACATTGTGTATAATTTTAAAGCAAGCCTAAATGCATAGGCTTTTATTTATAAATAAAAAATTACAGACTTTTAAAATGTAGGAATTTAGTCGATAAAGGTAAAAAAGATCCTGTGCCTCAGTTTTCCACAAGAGCTGTTTATGAATGCCTACTGGGTGCCTTCCATGTGCCTGCTGCTGCACAAGATAGTGAACTGCAGAGCTGATCCTATCATTTATGCCCAGAGAGCTCAGAGGAGATACGAACTCATCTGTATGAGAAGAGCTAAGCTAGAGATGCATGAAGGGTTATGAGAAGGGAATGCAGGGAGGGGCTCCTAACTACCTATAGGGGTGAAGAGTAGAAACACTAAAAAGGGGATGAAGGAAACAAAATGAAAACAGATGGGTAGGAAAAGGGAAGCTGTTCAACCTTGAAGTCTGCTGTGTCCTAAGTGGCAAAGATCAAATTCATATATTATAATGTTCTCTCTTTGTAAAAAATAAATGGAGGTTAATATTTCCAAAACTGGAATCATAATCAATTTGCTTTCTTAAATATATTATGAAAGATTGGGTAGTCTTGATATCTTTTCTTTTTCTAAATTATAATAGAGGACACTTTTAACTTTCCATTCTGGCAAATGAACACAGTTCATAACCATTAGGCTTTTAATGCTCTGCAGTGTTTTTAGGGCTATATATATACATCAAGAGTTTAACTTTTTCTGTGCTCTGGTAGCCTGGTTAAGCATACAGACACCTTTCACAATATAAAATATATAAGATGTATAAATGTTTAAAGTATACAATAACAAAGGAACTCAATTATTTAAAGTAATTATCAAAATAGAATTATCAAAATAGTAAGTAAATCAGTAATTAGTAAAAAAAAAATGTTTCTTTTTAAAAAACAAATATATTTACAGAGGTAAATGTGGTGGCAGGTCTAATAACTACCATAATTCTTAAGAAGTGATAACAGCAATTGGTATTTAGAGATATCTGTCACAACTGTACAAAAATACAAAAAGTCTGATTACCTTTAGTGACAAAATCACACATGTTGTGGCTACTGCTACAGTCTGTTGCCTTTGTTCATAACTGGAGAGAATGCCAAATTTCACTTAAAGGCTAGTGAAAATAAATATTATTTCTCATTTTAGTTCATAAACCCCCTCCTCTCACTTGAAAAAAACCCAGGCTCAGACACTTTGATTTGAATGGCACCATCTCTGTCCCCTGTCTTGTGGGTCAAGATGAGGTAAAACCAAGAGTTGGCTGTTATCTGAAGACTCAGATTTTCTACCGGGCTGAGAAGAAAGTGAAGAGTGTCTACTGGGACCTCACCCCCACTCACATGTAAGCCTTGTAGTTGTTGCCTATCTTCTGGACCCGGATGTCATACTTGGCATCAATGAAAGGCTCTGCTGTGGCGTAGGTCTGAGTGAGGGCCACCACACTAGCAATGTCCTGGAAGTCATAGTGGTTTTCCACCTTGACCTAAAATGTTGGAGCAAGGCAGAGAGGGAGAAAATGAGACATACATGCTGAGAGTCATAAGAGCCCTGGGCCTCCAAACTCATCAAGATGTTTCCCATCTAGATGCAAACCTGAGTACCATATCTCCCTAGGAAGACCCTTCTCTCAGTTTCTCCTCCCAGGGCTCTGGAGCCACACTTGCTACAAAGAGCCCAAGGGACAAAACAGGTGGCCTGTTTGGGTAACATTAATGGCTTCAGGGAAGCCAAATCATCTTCTCCTTGGAAAGAATTCATCAGTAACAGAGGTGGGAGAATAGTCCATAACCGGGCTCTGTGAAAAGTGCCTTTCTTGGCCTCAATCTCTAAGCACAGCCAGCTGAGCCTTACCTTGCCCATGCCCGAGTGAGCATGGCCAATCTTCACCACCACAGGAAATGTGGGCAGTGTTAGCTGAAAGCAGAGGAGAAAGGAATGAATTGGTTAGAACATGCCTGTCTCTCTGCAGAATTACAAATATTTTTCTTGGGAACACCCTTGGAAGGCCCCTTTAAAGAACTAGTCCAACCTATTAGCTCTAAGGCTTAAAAAACTGTGGCCCATAGAGTCACAGTGACTTGTCTAAGATCACAGTATGTTAGTAGCAGGGCTATAAAACCTGGTTCTCCTACTTGGTACTCTCTACATCTTCAAAATGTATTGTTTCAACCTTCTTTGCATTAGATGAACCCCCATGCAGGATTGGTCCCTAGCCAAAGAGAATGTGTAAAATGTATCTTTGAAAAGGTAAATTTTTCTATATGAAAATTGTACCATTGTAAACCACATTTACAAAAGGAATATATCTTGGAATCCTAATATCCCTTTTGTATGCACCTCTTAGTACCCTGCCCTCCCTTTTTAAAGGCCCAGCTTTCCTATATTGAACCTGTCTTTTCTCCCCCTTTCACAGTCTCTTCATTGCTCACCAACACCCCAAACTCACCACCAAACACAGCTTAGTATGCTGAGGCCTATTTCTGCCTTGCTTGGGGATTAGAAGAGATCTGACATAAAAATTCAAAAATGTTTATCATTTGAAGATATCCTTAAGAGAATAAACTCTACTTTGAGGTGGGTACAGTTAAACAGAGGAACAATAAAAACTTGAAAGAAGAACTACTACCCTCCAAAAGCAGGAATTCAAGCTGTTAAAAAATGGTAGTGAATGAAGTAATATAGTGGAGTGGAAGGAGCACTAAACTTGATATCAGGAGTCTTACATTCTAGTCCTCTCTGCCACTGACTTTCTGCAAGTCACTTCACCTCACTGAGCCTCAGTTTTCACACATGCCAAATGAAGAGACTAGACTGGACACTGTTGAAGATCCTGTCCAATAATAGACTATATTGGTCTGGGTATTGTGTGCTGAACCAACCCAGACACCAACTCTCATCTTTGTCAGGCTCAGCTCTCTTTTCGATTTCCTTCTTTTCAAACATCACTACCACATCGAAATGAAAAGATGTCTTTTAAAGAAAACAATGTTGACTGATGAAAAGTCAGATTCTCATGATACTGGGAGTACCTGACCTGAGGATTTCAGTATTCCTGGCTGAGGCCAGCTGATGCTGGGGCAAAGAGCTTCGAAGGGACTTGGAAATCATGTAGTTCAACCATATTTTATGGAGAATAAAGTGAGGCCCAGTGAGGCAAAGGTTGTAAAGTTACCTAGTGATAGAATCAGAACCTAGCCTCCTACCTTCAGCGCTATGTGGCATGATCCTACTACAATGATCCCTTGAGTCTCTTTGTATTTGGAGCCTTGGAGCACTATACTTTGGCAAGCAGAGTGGACAAGGCTCTGGTCACATTACTCTAAGTGCCTTGCTTCTTTGTTTTCAAAGCTTCCCCGCCTTATATAACAAGACATAGTCTCTCTGGTGAGTAGTGACGTGAGATAGCAATCAATGTAGCCTAGGGTCTGAAGAGGGCTTTGAGGTCCCAGGTTTGCCCTAGCTGATGAGATATGTGCTTTGAGCTCCCACCTGAGCACTGTCCTCAGCCATCTGCAGTCTGCGGCTCTGGGTATCGGAAAGGGTTTCTAAAGTACTGGCTGCTTTCTCTGACATCTCCCCACGCCCCGCCCCCCACCCTGCCCCACTCCCCAGCCAACAGAGCCAAGACACACACACACACTCCCACTTTCTGTGTCCTATTCCATTACTGTTTACTGTTGCTTTGGAGCCTCCTAAATAGGGCATTGAAAACACTTCCTGCAGCTGAAAGAAACCCTGAGTAGCTTGTCTTATTCCCAGTGTGCAGCTCAGCAAGGGGTCCGTCCTTCTCTGTCACTGTATCTTTTGCCTGTTGTAATTCTGCTGCCTCTGCCTGTCTCACTCTGCTTGTGCCTCTCCTCTCTCCTGTTCCCCAGGCTCCAATCACAGCCCTCCGTCTTTTTGCCTCAAGCATTTGTCTTTGTCGCGCTTCTTTTTGCCATGCCACCATCCCCTCTCCCAGCGCCATTCCTCCACCTTTGGGAGGCTTGATTGCCCTGACAGGGAAATAGAGGCCAGGAGCCTCTCCCTTGGCTTTCTTTTCATCTTAATGAGCCTGCAGTTCAGGAGGGCCGCGTCCCCAGCCGCAGATGGCCCACGGCCAAAGGAGGGCGGAGCCCATCCGGGCGGACTGGCCCTAGGTCACCTCATAAAGCCAAGGGCGAGGGGCAGCACGTTCTGAAGGAGCCCTGGAGGGGCTGTTCGTTCCTACAGATCCCACTGTCTTAGTGGGGGCCCGGCCGTGTCATGCCCCCGAGCCCCCGGACCGTGCCGAGCTGGGCGCTGCTGCTGCGGCTGCTGGCACTGCTGCGGCCGCCGGGGCTGAGCGAGGCGTGCACCTGCGCCCCCGCGCACCCGCAGCAGCACTTCTGCCACTCCGCGCTTGGTGAGTCTACAGGCCGGGGAGGTCCACGGCAGGGGGCGGTTCTGTGGAATTGGTGTGGGGCCCAGATGCAGACACGGAGGGAAAAGGAGGTGCTCATATCCCGCACCAGTTGCTTCCTGTTGGGGCTGGTGGGTCAGGCAGGGCAGGCACCATGGCAACCTTGCAAGCGCAGAGCCTGGCTGATTTGCAAGAAAATAAAGACTGTGTAAGGGGCCTCCACAGTGACCACCCCCCAAAACACACACACACACACACACACACACACACACACACACACACACACACACACACACACCTACTGTAATTGAAGAGTGTCAGTGAACAAGGCATTGAACCTATCCAGTGATTATTTTAACTAATGGATAGGGACAGGAAGCCAGAGGCCAGGGAGTTGGGCTTTCATTATAAACAGCCCTGTGTGTCCAAGCCTATAATTGAGGTTTCCACCTTGTGCCCACCCCAACACACATCTTTTGCCCCTTCTCTTCCTTCTCCCTGGAATGCCTCTTCACAGTTTTAAATTCCTGGCAAACTCCTATCCATCCTTCCAGGTCTTATTCAGGTACCTCCTCTCGGAAGGCTTCCTGACTCCTTGGTGCTGCCACAGCATCTCTAACATCTCAGTGCTCCTGCTGTGCTGTTGTTCTTTGTAAGTGTGTTCTCCATTAGACTAAGACTTATGCAGGATGGGGACCTTCTCTTAATCATGTTTATGGGCTCAGTACCTAATATTAGGCCAGGCACAGAGGAAAAACTTCATAAACAGTTTTTGATTAATGCCAAATGGCAAAAGATGAACTACCTCTATGCAGGGTCAGATCATTTATTAATTCAATAAACATTTACTAATATAAATGCTGGGCAGGCTGTTTTAGGCCTTAGGCTACATTAGGAGATGACTGCACACTGACTGCCCTCTAGGGGCTCCTCCTCCTTCCTTTATCCTGATGCCCATCTCTACTCCTTGGCACCCTGGGCTAAGGAGAACTAAACTCTAAAAATGTAGAGACTGTAGGACCTAATAGGCCTGACTACATAGGAGGAGTTTCTAGGTTCTCACTCTCTCACATCATTCTCACAACCCAACAAGACCTAAACTCACAATTCTCTAGGGGCCCCAGGTCATCCAGATCCCAGATGGACTGCTCCCATAGGTTATTGAAGGTTCCCTTTTTTTGCTTCCTATGCAGCCATCCGGGCCAAAATCTCCAGTGAGAAGGTAGTTCCTGCCAGTGCAGACCCAGCTGACACTCAAAAAATGATCCGGTATGAAATCAAACAGATAAAGGTACATGGGGACAGGACAGGGCTTTTACCCCATGTACTGTTGGGAAGAATGGGGGGTCTGTGTTCTGGGAGAGGTAGGGCTGGTGTATCAGGCACCCCATCTCAGTGATCCAGGGGTGTAGATACTGAAATGGAAGTGGATGACATGTTGGGAGGTGGGCTCAAATCATCTGAGTGTCAATCAGTGCAGGACAGAACCTCAGTGTCCATCTCGTCCTATGCAGGGGGCTACTAGAGGTAACTCCCCTACTGGAATAAACCAAAGTTCAGATTTTTTTAAAGAGAGAAGTGGTCCAGTTGAGCTATCTGTACACCAAATCCTAGACTTTTGTTTAATTTTTGTAGATTTAGAAATGAGTTTTTCCTGTTAAGATATAACATTTACTCACTGACCCAATATTATTTTTTTGTAATTGCCTTTCAGATGTTTAAAGGGTTTGAGAAGGTCAAGGATGTTCATTATATCTATACCCCTTTTGATTCTTCCCTCTGTGGTGTGAAACTAGAAGCAAATAGCCAGAAGCAATATCTCTTGACTGGTAAGTTAAAGAGCATCAAGTGATCCAAGAGTCTCTGTCCTAACAAGGCAGCCAAGGAGGAGCCAGGGTTGTCATGGGACAGCAAGCTGACCCAGGTGATATTTTCTTGGGTATAAAATAGAGCTGTGTTACTAAGAGGCAGCCTCTAAATTGGGAGGAGCCTTGCACTGGTAACCTCCTTTTCAATGCAAGAGTCTTCATTATAGCAATCTTGGTCACTGCTTCACCACCTTAAGGACAGGTTGCTCTCCCAGTGTAGGGTGGCTAGGTTCCATTTTCAAACAGCTTTAATTGGCATAAGATTATTGGTATCTTGAGCCAAAATCTGCCACTCTGAAACTGCCCCTTGTGGATTTGGCTCTGCCCCTGCTCTATGATGAACGCTTAGAGGCCTGAAAACAACAGATACTCCAGGTCTACTGGCCATGGTTCCTAGCCCCCTTTCTATTCTGGCTACCTTCTCTAATGGGATATAGCCTGTCCCTGTCCCTTCCCTAGCACAAGATCCCGAACACTACAAGAGAGGTGTTAGCTTCACAGAGTAAAGAATTGTGTGCATGCAATCCCCACCCCCAACACACACATTATAGTTACTGTAGCATATGATGGTATTTGCTTTAGATAACCACATCGGGTCACACTCTTTATTCATAGTGAGCCTTTGTGGCTAACTCAAACCCCAGGCCCTATTCTGGGGGTACAATAAAGCATAAGCCCTAACAGAAGACTTGAGTGTAACATGGTTCTGTCTCCATGAACTTGGGCTTAGGCACGTCTCCTCTATACTGAACTGGTTGAGATAGAACAGTTAAAAAACAACACAAGAATACAACTCCATAAGTGAATGAATACAATACTATATTATTTCATAGTTCAGAGAAGAAGGTATTTGTGTAGTCATAAACAATTAGGGAAGCATCATTGTGTAAGAGATCCAATTTAGTCCTGAAGGATGAAAAATACTTAGAAAGGTGATAGGAAAGAAAAAAAAAAAGCAGATTGGGAGAAGAAGAGGAGAAATTCCACTATCTGCTCATCCATTCAGCAATGAATGGACATTGCCAGGCCTTGGCTAGGAGAGTTGGAGGCTCAGTAATAAGTCATAGTCCTCAAAAAGCTCAAAGTCCAGACTTAGCTCTTGAAAAGTCATAGGCATTGGAAGCCACACTGGTAGGGACTTCCCAGCTCTAAAGATGTGGAAGTGTGCTGTTCTGGAAGCCTCTGGATGGGAGAAGCAGAGGCAGAGCATACCACTGAGCCCTCCATGTCCCAGTACTAACAGATGAGGCCACCTCCTTCCTAAGCACCTACCCTCTGTGTGCCTAGCCCTCTGCTAGCTCTGTGAGGCATCAGGAAAAGCAGGTGGCATGCTCTCAGCCCTTAAGGAGTCACGTCTAACTAGGGGTGAGGATAAATGACAAAACACAGGTCTACTAAAAAGTCATCAGTGGTATCCATGTTCTCCAGAAGGCACAAGTTCTTTTGTCTAATGTTGAAAGCCCTTTGTGACCATAACACTGCTGACCTCTCCAGCTTTGTCTCCTGCTACTTATCACTGACAGTTCCAAGCCCCTTATTTTTCCCAGAGTTGAACTAAACTATTTGTAGTTCTAGAAGGTGTTTGGCTGGGCTGCACCTTTGCACAGAATAGTTCCAATGTCCAGAAGTCCTTCTCCCAACTGGTCTGGCAGGTAAACTCTGACCCCAACATGAGCATCATCTTTCCTAAGGCCCAACATGAGCATCATCTCTCCTAAGACACCTTCTTTGCTCCCACCCCTTTCACAGACAGAGATAACTGTGCTTTCCTTTGTTCTTATACTGCATCTTGTATATAACCACACAAAAATGTGATTTTTGCCTACTTATCTGTCTGACCTACTAGTTTAAGCCCCTTGAGGGTAAAAATACTTATTTCTGTATTCCTGGTACCATGTCTAGTAGCTGCCCAGTAAATAAATGATTGAGCAACTAAAGTTCAAAGAAATGTGGGCTACACGGTCAGGGATGGCTTTGAGGATGAAGTGGTACTGAAAAGTATCTTTGGAAGTTAAGAAAGAGTCTGATAAGTAAAGAAGGGGAACTTTCTTATGGGGAAGGGGAAAGACTAAGGTATGTGTAGATATTTGGGAAGGGTAATAGGAAAGGGGAAGGGACCTATTATTTATTGAGCATCCTGTGTGTGCTGGGAACTTTTAAAATATTCATTTAATTCTGACAATAACCATATTATTCTGATCTTCCACTTGAGAAGTTACATGACTTAAGGTCATACAGCTAGTAAATAACAGAAAAGAAGGGAGTTCTACCAAGACTCTGACTCTAAAGCCCATGTTCTTCTCTCTGCACCATGCTAAAGGAAAAAGGCTTTCATCCCACAACTCTTCTTTGTACAAAAATAATCTTTGATATAAAGATTTAGAGGTTTTTCTAGTCCCTTCATTGAGACTATGTTACCAATGCCACCTAAAAGCCATTAAAAAGGCTTCAATTCTGAGCTCTTCAAGGAACTGGGCTCCTGGAGCTTCACAAGCAGATTCCTCATGCTAGGTTCTCCTCCATCTCCCCTTAAAGGTCAGGTCCTCAATGATGGCAAGGTCTTCATCCATTTGTGTAACTACATTGAGCCCTGGGAGAACCTATCCTTTTTGCAGAGAGAAAGTCTGAATCACCACTACCACCTGAACTGTGGCTGCCAAGTAAGAGATGTCCATTTACAAGGTCTTTAGTGGGTGGGGAAGGGTCTTGAAGCTTGCAGCCTCACCCTTCATGTATTCTTTCCTTCATGCATGCATTTATCCACTTACTAGCACACACGTGAGATCTGCTGTGGATCAGGCACTGTATGAAGTTGAGAATAGGAAAGCAAGATTGTCCATAGTACCTGATTGCAAAGAACTTACATTTTGGCAGGGAAAGTAGCCATCGTATAAGGCAGACTGAGACAATATAGCTGCTGTTTAAAGAGAGGCTACTCTTTGCCAAGCCCTGTAATGGTCAATTTATTTAAAATATTTTAATCTAGTCTTTATAACAAATGCATGAAGAATTAGGATTTCAATTTTAAGGTGAAGAAATTAATGCACTAGGAAGTAAAGTAACTTGCTCAAGGTCAGTGGCAGAATAAGGACCCTCAGATATGTCTGACTCCAGAGATGTCATTAGAGAGGCAATATTGTATGTGGGGAACACAGGGGAAGGGAAAGTGGCAATTTTGGAAACTGGAAAGGCTTCATGTGATAGGGACATTTGAGCTAGACTGTAAGGATATGTAAGAGTCTGAAAGGCAATAAAAGAAAAAGGACACCTTACTCACTTTGCTGTTGTGTGACTATGACTCTAGATCACTACCTGCTATACAGTGCCCTGTACCATTTCGGCCCCCAATGAGTGCCTCTGGACAGACTGGCTATTGGAACGGAAGCTCTATGGGTACCAGGCCCAGCATTATGTCTGCATGAAGAATGTTGATGGCACCTGCAGCTGGTACCAGGGTCACCTGACCTTCAGGAAGGAATTTGTCGACATCATTCAGCCCTAGTGCCAACCAGTGACCACCACATTCTTTTGGGAGTCCTGAAGACCAACCCAGTTCTCCTTCTTTGCAGAGTTCAGGCTGTTACCACCAGCTTCATCATTGTCAGCCAATGGGAAATACCAAATGGATGGCATTAGAGCAGAGATGGGGCATGTTACAGCTTGTGTCTTTGACCCCAGCCCAGAACCTGTCAAACACTAAGGAAAGCAGCATGAATTTTTTATCCTCCCCTCAGCCCTTCTCCTCTGCCTCCCAAACCCTTTTATTCTAGCTGGTACCTGTTACTGAAAGTTTTGATTCTGGCTTAGTTTGTTTTCCAGAGCCAGAACTATTCTCTTTTCTCCCTAGGAAAATGCGTTTTCTCTTAATTGATCTGATGGGAGAAATGGTGAATGTTATACATGTGAGAAGGGGCAGCCTTCTGATGTGCAATACAAGAAGGCAGGTTGACAGTTATCATAACAGGCTGATTTACAAAAATGAAAAGAACAACATATTGTGGCTATGTATCCTCTACTGCAGTGGTCCCGGACCTTTTCTGCACCAGAAACCAGTGCTCCTATGAAAATCTAATACCTGATGATCTAATATCTGACCTGATCCTATGAATACCTAATGCCTGAGGTGGAGCTAAAGTAGTGATGCTAGTGCTGGGGAACAGCTGCAAATATAGATGAAGCTTTGCTAGCTTGTACGCTGCTTACCTCCTACTGGGCCCAGTACTGGTCTGGGCCCAGGGTTTTGGGTCTCCTGTTCTAGTGAAATCTCAACTTGTCTCAATCTCCTCATACACTTTCATCTGTTTGGGGTGTGACTTGCATGGTCATGGAGTCACTCAATGTGAGACCTACAATGACCTAAACTCCCTCTACATGCTGTAATCCCCTTTATACCCTTTCTGGCAGATGGTCTGGCACAGTTAGCACACTTCTTTGGACAAAAATAGACTTAGGTATTATCGCTCCAGGTGAACTAACTTTAATGCCCTTGACTGATGTTCATAGGCTTCTCTTCTGTTTCTTTTAGAAATTCTCTACTGTTTAGTAATGTCTTCATTCCAACTTTAGAACTTTTTTTTTAAGCCAAAAAGCCTTTCTCTTATAGAGCTGAAATTTCCCTTTAATTTTTGACATCTCAGAGACAGATATTTTAGAAGGTCTTCACTTGAGGGCAAATTTCAGGATAGGGGCCAGAAGAAAAATAACACAAGGCCCCTGTGGGAAAAGGATGGAAGATGGGGAATATACTTTGCAATTTAAAAAAAAATTTTTTGGTGGTTAGCCCTTCTAGATATTACAATAGGAAAAATCCGGCTTTGCTCCTCATCCTCCTTTAAACACAGTCCCCTCACCACTGTGTCTTGGACTCCCGGAGAACTCCAAACACAGACCCCTTAGGGTTCCTCAGCCTCTGCAAGGCTTCCTGGCTTGCCCTGAAAG
This sequence comes from Cynopterus sphinx, assembly GCA_030015415.1. Classification (NCBI taxonomy): domain Eukaryota; kingdom Metazoa; phylum Chordata; class Mammalia; order Chiroptera; family Pteropodidae; genus Cynopterus; species Cynopterus sphinx. The sequence goes on along the minus strand of CM057381.1, from coordinate 121,637,594 downwards.
GGAAAGCCTTGATGTTGGTCTCGAAGATTTATTAAGGACAAGGGCTTAAAGTTCCAGAGCCTCTCCCTGAGGAAGCTCTGATAAAGATGAAGGAGGCAGTTCTTTTGAAAGCCCAAGGTCATTGTTATTCATCTTCTGCATGTTGTTTGCTGATAAGCAGGGCCATGCACAATATACCAGAAGTTTCTTGATTCACAGAAGTGGTGCAAGTGGAGATCCTCTTTGGGAGTGGAAAGAAAACACATAATTTCTACCCCAGAGTACACTTGGAATGCTAGGTCAGAAGGTCTCCATCAGTGAGTTAAACAGGAGCACCAACTGACCATGAAGGCCTGGGGCAAAGGATGTGGGGACAGAGAGGGAGAAAGAGATTGAGCTCAAGGTCTCCATGAAGGAAACATTAGCAACAGTCTCTGTACCAACCAACCATGCCATCTCTCTGCTCCTTCTGATATCCTTGGATAGTCTCAGAGAAGGCATAGTGTTAACCCAGACTTATCAAAATCTTGACAAATCCAAGGGAATAGAAAGACCTGGTAATAACAAAACAACACCTTATATCTGAGGAGCACTTCACACTTTTCCAGAAGGCTATTACTTAAAGAATCTCACTTAAATTTTTAAGTACCAATATCTTGGTCAGTAATAGTTACACCTATTTAACTTTCCAATTGGGAAAGTACACATAGTGAGGGAATGTAGCTAGTCCAAAGACATGTGGCAGGGCCATGGCTAGAACCCTCAACAGTGGTATCTTCTAGTTGCCAATCTATAGGTTTACTCCTTTCTCAGCTTGATAAACTGGCTTGTTTCTGCTCTCCCCTATTTTGTCTCCAGGTTTTGGAGACAAATGGCTATCAGCTAAAATCCAGCCACTCTGGCCCCACAAAGCAGGTCCACAGTTCAACCCCAACAAAATCTCTAGGGTGAAATGCCAAGGCCCTCTTCAGAGTCCCATAATCACATGTGACGAAGCTCAGAGTACAAATAGCAGAAAGACTAAAGTCTCTCTGCTCAGTCACCTACCATCTCTTTGTGGTTGGGGTAGTATGTCTGCTCAATGAGTGGAAACTTTTCTCCTCCCAGTGTCTTGTAGATGGTAACCAGCTGGGCAAACTGCAAGAGAGAAGCAAATATTTCAGCTTATCTAGATAACAGACAAAACAACAAAGATTTATTGAGCATTTTCTCTGTTGAGAGCTTTGCGTAAAGCACTTTGAGGATATAAAAGAGGTGAACAATTCCTATCCTCAAGAAACATATTCTTTAGTTGAGGAAAGGTGAGAGTGAGGTAACATTCATTCAGTACCTACTCAATTTTAATGATATTTCACTCACTCATATTAAACTGAGAAACTAGGTACTTTATCATCATTTTATATATGAGACTCAGAATGGGTAGGGAAGTTACCTAAAGTCACCGAACTGTAAAGAGGTGAAGTGGAATTGCAATTTGGGTCTCTAATTCTAAACATCTGCATCTCTCAAGCTGGCAAGAGATGAAGCTGAATAGGTAACATGGGGCCAAGTCTTGGACTTTCAAATGCCAGGCAAAGGAATGATATTTCCTGTAGGCAGTATGGAGTCATCAGTTTGAGCAGGGGGGTCATGAAGGAAGCAGGAAAGTTTTGATGGTCATGGTATATAGAATAAATAGACCAAATCTTTCTGAGTCTTGCTAGTCATCTAAGAACTGAACTCAGCTGGACTCTTCACCTATGAGAAAAAAAACAGCTCCATGAGGGAGAGGTGAAGTATACAAAATTATAGTGTCAAGGTTGAAAGGCCTTTGGCAAACATCTAGCACCCCTGCTTCATTCTCTTACATTTTATAAGTGAAGAAACTGAAGCCAGAAAGGTCACTTGCTCCAGATCATACAGTAATTGAGTAAGATTTATTCCCATTATTCCCATTCCTTAACTCTTCCTATTTAAGTAGCTGCCTTTCAGGTTCTATAGAGACCAAGCTCTTCGCACAGGAAACACAGAGGACTTTCCTGCTCAATCCATTCCCACACATTCCCACACACCCATCCCCAGTGCACAGACAGAAGCAGTAATCCAGCATCTTCACTCTAGTGTTACTTTTACAGTCTAACCCAGTATCTGGAAACGCTAGAAGGAAAAGTTGTCAGATCAAACGTGCCTTCCATTTATCAGAGAAAGGAAAGCGAGAACATTTTTCAACATCTCAGGTCCTATTCTATAATGGATGTTGTTGACACATGAGCCAGTGAGGAAGATAGGAGTGAAGTTGTAAAATCTCAGGACTTGGTTGCTAGAAAACTGGAGTCTTCTGATTCTTGTTCTCCCTTTAACTTGCTAGGTATCCTTCGGCAAATGATTTCTTCTCTCTAGCCCTCATTTTCTTCATATGTGAAATGAGAGGATTGAATTAGATCGGCCCTTACACTTTTTACCATTTTTTATTATATTTCCTCCCAACCTCCATTATCAAACGGCAGTTCAAATGATCATCTGTTGTGGTCCTTCTGCAGGCAAAGGTAGAATTTCATTATTGTTTTTGAAATATGGGAAAATTTGGAATTTCTGCGTCACTTTGCCTAGTGACACATAGTTGATGACTCCAAATCTCTAATGCCTCCACCAACTGAAAATATGATTCACGGACTCTCAAGCCTCTGATATTTTATTATTGAAAGAGACTTTAGAGACCTCTGGACAAAACATCTTATTTTACAAATGAGGAGTCTAAGGCTAGAGAGAAGCAAAGAAAGGCAGGCTCCCAGATCATGCCTGGAGTTGGGGCTACACTGGTACAGTGCCCAGGTCTCTTCATGCCAATGCATTCTCCATGGTGCCCTGCTGTCCTTGCCATTCTATGGGTCTTGAACTTGCTTTAACTATCAAGACCAGCACCTCATACCTTTCCTACCTTGCCTGATCTCTCCACCACTTCATCTGACCTTTAAGTCCTGCCTGCCCACTTCAGGTTGGTCAACTCCTGCTCTGCCTCTGGATACCTGCCTGAACTCTCAAGACTCCCAAGCATCCCCAGCCAACTCTGCCTACAACCTCTGTCCTGCTGCAGCCCACGCCCTGGCACGGCACCAAGGCATGTGGGTCCCTATCTTCCCAGCATGTAGGAGAGTTACACAGACATGACACTGATGCCAGGAAGGCCCACGGCGGACTCCCAGAGTCCTGCGACAGCCAAGATTAAAATGGTAGCCAGTTCCCAGGCATTAGTTGGGCCCCTAGGAGTTTGCCCTACCCTCTTCCACCTTATCTCTAGCAGTCCTTGTCTGCTCAAGGTATGGGGCTTGGCATCTAACCCTTGCTTCCTATGAAACTTAGATTAAGTCACAGGCACACAATCACCAATTAAGCAAATGTAATATCTGATAAGGGTTATTTACTTTGTGCATAGACAAAAGGATGGATTTGGGATCCGGGGGTGATATTGGCAACAAATAGGAAGATAATGTTCATTATAACCACTTATCCAAAGAACCAGGAAAGATTTTGGAAGAAATGGGATTTCATGATCAGTCTAAATTTAATAAGTTATCCTTATCCCTCCTGGAAATAAAATGCTTAAGTCAACCCTAGTGTATCTGTCTCTAAAAAAACCAGAAAGAGTGACAGGGTTTATTTGCAGCAATATGGGATGGTGACACTCTTGCTTTCCCTGGAATGCTATTTTCATTGATAGGTCCACTTCTGCTTCCAAAATCACAGTGTGCCTGCCATGACCAATTTATGAGATGGCAGATGTGCTCAAAAACAGTGATGCAAGGTAGATCCTTTTCCAACTGAGGCTTTTCCTCACACTAAAAGCACCCACAACAAGGAGACTTAGAAAACAGGAACCAAAGTTATCATTTCAGAGGTACTCCCTCCACAGTAGTCACCAAATCTGTCCACTCCCATAAATTGCAGAGAATAATATATAAAATGCCATAAATGTGGCAGCTGCTTAGTGAAAATGAAGGGAGAACTTGAAGTCTGTCCAGGGAGCCCTGCTGTTCTCCTGTGTTGCCAAAGGCAATGTGCTGTGACTGTGAATGGGTGAGAATGTGAACCCTCACCAGATCCCAGATCCCAGGAGGGGCAAAGCCCTAGGTGTAGGCTTTCTGATTTTCCCTTCCCTGGCACAGTTTTGAAACATAAAGCAGGGAATTAGTTTCTATAAGAGACCTGAAATACTAAGGTACTGCAACAACCAGCCTGGGAAACTGGTGGCAGTTTACAGACAAACAAACCGCAATACAGAGAGGTTGTAGTTAGAGGATGGTGAGTGAAATTACCAGAAAAAAAGCTGATAATAGAATAACCTTGTGTGGCTATGAGAGACCTGGATCCTACTCTTTTACCTGGGGGAAGGGGACCTCACTCACCACCCATGGCTTGTCACAGAAGTTGTAAATGGATTCCAGTGAGTTGATGCTGGGGAGGCCTGCGTACTGCATGCCAATGATCAGGTGACGGAAGTCCTCATTCTCCGCCATGCCAAAAGCATGCTGCCGAATGAGCACAAAGTCTGGCCGGAAGGACCTGGTAAGAAAGTAGAGGCAAGTGTGCCATTAACTAGCACCTCAGGTCATACATACATCACTTTGTCTCCCATTTCCAAAGCCCAAGAAAGAGAAGGGAGTTTAGGGGCCACTGGTCCAAGTCCTTCATTTTGTTATTATTTCTCTATGAACTAGAAATGAGGTATTATGACACATCTCAAAGAAGATTTGAGAAACAGATTTCTGAAATGCCCTTATTCCTCTAGGTTAAGCACTACCTTTTTCAAAGGTACAAATGCCCTCGGCAGGGAAGAAATCATTTTAGACCCTCACACCTTAAGTAAACAAGAATTTCCCCTTGTGGCTCCACAGTTTGTACTTCAAGGGGGTCCTGGAAGACTCTGAAGACAACATGCTTGGCTGAATTGACAATTCTACCATGGATATCCCTTATTTCAGTGTCCTGTTTTGACTTCTTAATGCTGCTCCTTAAAATAGGCAATGCCCTCATCGGGCCCCCAAGAGAGCAAGTGTCCAGGCTGGCTGAGACCAGATGCCAGACTTCCCAATGTTATTCTTCCAAAGCGGACACTAGGGAGAGGTGCAAATATTTTTTGCAGAACTGAGGTTGAGCAACAGCTACAGGAAGCACTGAGAGTACAGAATGTTCCCATGCATGGGAAGGCTCCCTGTGTTTCACCTCTAGCCGGCAAAGCTCCTAGCCACAGCTGCTCTATAGGACCAGGGCTCCTGTCTTCATGCCCTTACTCCTGAGGAACCCTATCTTCCCAAAGATTCTATTCTGTGGCAGCATCTACCCTCAGGGCTCTAGGACTTGGCAGTTTCACCCCATGTGCAATGACCTACCTGGTTCTTAGCCCAGGCACCTACCCAACCCCCACCTACATTTCCAGTCCTGCCCAGGCTCAAGGATCATTCTTTTAAAGTGAGAGTGGAAGGAGCCTTCCTCAGTCACTCAGGGAACTTAGCACTGAGTCAGCATGGCATATGTTAGAGTTGCTCTGACCTCCCAGTTCTGGAAAACTGGCTCTATCTGTATGCCTAAGATCAAACCTTATATCCCAGTTATAGAAACTGAGTTCTAGACTAGTGGACAGCTCTTACTGGTACCTGGAAAGGTCTGCTTTATTCTGGCCAGATCCCTCCCAGGACCCTGTCACTACCTGCTGTGTGCATACATCCCTATGATTCACTCTACCTGCTATTAGAGAAACCTATCATTTCTCTTGTTGGATCTCCCTGAGCTTACTCCCTACCCGGATGGACACCTCCTTTTCTGTCCTCCTTTGTCTCCAGAATGAATGAGCTCACACTTCCTGTTGTTAGGTTCCAGACACCTGACATTGACTGTCATTGACCCAGTTCTTGCTGGATACTAGAGGCCTCAGTGTCAGGGTACTACAGATTGAGGTGGGGAAGAGAGTGAAGTGAAATACTTCCTAGAGCAAGACTCTAACATCTGAAAACCTGAAGTCAAACTGAGCCCCTGGGAAGAATAATACAGTGGAAACCATTTTACTCCATCTGGAATTCTCATCAACTCCCTCACAGAATTGTTGTGTCACGTTTGATCACGTCTATAAGTCACCCAGCACACTACCTGGCATGTAAGTGCTCTGTAATTGCAAATTTTCTTCCACCCACAATATCTCTTCTGACTGTAGGCTCTCCTATCAGACTTATGAGTTCCCAGGAATAAAAAATATGAAAAGAACACGACTGGGATTTAATAGAATTCACACAGAACACAGACAGGGCTCTGCTACCAACTCAGTGAATGAATCTAAGCAAATCAATGTAAAATAAACGTTTAATTAGATGAGAAGTTTTCAATTAATTTTAAAGCAATGGAATCCTATTTTCCAGGGGAGATATACACAGAGATAAAAACAGAGCTACAATGGTTGAGGTGGGGCATAAGTCCCTGAACCCTTCCGACATGAATCCAGTTACTTCTAAGTAAGCTCTAAATCCATGAAGCTTTTTCTAACATCGGACTAAGAGCTTCCTGAGGTAGGAGCTGATTTTCTCTGCATTCCTCTACTCCTTGCACACAGTACATATAACATTAAGTTCTGTACACTACACAATATCACTTTATCCCACTCCAACAGTTGGTTTCGAAACCACTCTGCAAGCCAGAGATGGTAACTATGGAGACAGTGACAGTAACCCTGAGGACAGAAGGGACCTTACCGGACAACTTTTGTGCCATTCCGGAGCACCTGCATATCCACAGCATACGTTCCATCTGCATGGGCCACCAGATTGAGCTCTGAAAATTCTGCCTGGAATGTAATTGTAAGGATTAAGATGGTAAATTTCATGTTATGTGTTTTTTACTATTATAAAAAAAATAAATATAACAGTAGGGGAGTAAACCCACAGTCCTAACTTTGCTAAGTCCTCCACATAGTAGCCGCAACAGCAGCAGCAGCATTTTATTTACAGTTTTCAAAGCATTCTCACAAACTAATCTCAACCAACTCTCATAGAAACTCTGTGAGGCAGGAGGGACAGAGATAATTATTTCCATTTACCCAAAGAGCTGTTATGTGACTTTTCCAGACCCCCTCCCCCATTCCCCTCATCCCTCCTCTCTTCTCCCCTCTCCTATCCTTCTCCTCCCTCCCTCCCCTCCCCCAAAAAGCCTTGTTGGCAGTGACAGGAACAAAACTCAGGTCTTCTGACTCCCAGACCAGCATTCTTTCTGCTGCCTCTCTGAGAGCAGAAATGTGAACCAAGGCAAACATGTCCTTTACCGGTTTCAACATAAAAGCACTAAGTTTTAGTTTAGACTATTGAGCTTAGTTTCTGCTCTGCCCCCGACTAGCTGTGTAAGAGGTTAGGCAAGTTATTTGTCCTCCCTGGGGGACAATTTCTCCCATGTATAAAATGGGAAAAATTTTTATTAACCCTGCCTATCAATTTAAGAACTGAATGCAATAATAGATAGGAAAGTCCTCTATAAATCACAGCACACTGTGTAAAGAACGATGAGTAACTTCCATTATTACACAGAAAACACATGTATTATTTAAACTAGGCATTCCCTCTCTATCCAAATAGACCTAATTTCTATTTTTCAAGAAGCAAAGAATAAAGGAAGATAAAAAATGAGCTTTCAGGACTTCACTGCATTAAAACAAGGAGGTGTTCTTTTCTAAGTTCTCTCGGAAGTATAGCCTCAGGCCCAGGGTAGGTACCTCAGAAGTCCACACACCTGAATAGCAGACGTGTGCCTATTCAGGAATACCATGCCACCAATAACTCAGAGGTGTTGCCAGGGTCCTGGGAAGACATTCCTTTAAGGTTTTCCTTAGCCTGAGAACCCTGCACAGCAAAAGTATCCTAAGCACCACCACAGTGCTTGCCTCTCTACAGACACCAGAACCATAAAAAGAAGTCACAAATTGAAAGATGCAACCTTTAGGGCTATGTCTCATAGAGAGAAAAGCCCTAGGGAAAGGGTGGAGTTGAGAAGATGGAGGGCCTGAAACCCAGTGACGAACACTGTACTCCACTCAGCAGAACTAGATGGTTTACTCTGGAATGCCAAGAGTGACTGGTGATGACGCAGATGCAGCTCTGGGCTTTAGGCTGATTACCTGTTCCACTTTGATATCATAATCTCCAAGGACTTTTTTGCCCCGAAAGCACTTGGCCCTGAAAAAATAAAAACACACACGCAAATTAGTTTTGTACAAGTGTTTAAGGTCAAAAATTCACTATAGCAAAAGTGAACTTATAGCAGGCAGAACCCCAGAATGACAGTCAAGAGGCCTGGGTTAGGGTTAATAACTCTGCTGTTGGATCACCCCAACTGAGAGACTCAAGCAAACTACCTCCTTTCCTTCATGCCCAACTCACCCACCTATAAAAGAAATCAAAGAGCACTCTTGATTTCTGTAATTTTATGATAATATTCCTGGTCTTTTGGCTACCAAAGAAGTTTAGAAGTAGGACTTTCTCTAATGTTAATTCTGGTAAAGACTAAGTCAGTCATCTATAGTTTATTTTCCCTCATCTGACATTTCACTCTGATTTTCTAGTTGGTTTTCACCTTTGAAATTTTACTTTTAAAAAAATTGATATTATTTTGCTTCTTTATACCCATACTTCCAAAAGGGATTTTTAATAATGTGATTAAGTTAATAACATACCCTCAAAAACAAGGATAAAAGGACAACCAATGAATGAGAAAGAGTTAATTTACCAGAAAAATAAAAGGAGGATGCAAAGGAAAGCTTCTATAATTGAACACAAAATCTATCCTGTATTTCTGAGCAGTCAAAAATAAAAAATGAGTCAAGCTATTGTACAGTATTTATTATCTTTCCATTTTGTCACGAGTCTGGAAGAACCTCACATTAATGCATTATGTTTATGTTTATATCTATATTCATCCATTCCTACTTTGCCCTTAACCTATGTTCCCCACTATAAGATTTTCTTATTTGCCTACGTAGGCCATTTCTACATTTGTAAAAAGAGCTTTTCTTTCCACACTATACCTGTTAGCTAGGTCCGGTTTGCTTTCCTAAGTGCCTGAAACTTCAAATTAGCAAGTTTATTGGAAATTTTCTAGAAATCCTTCTCCAAAATAAAGGGATAAAATTAACATATCGGGCATGATGTTCTAGGAATTGTGTGCTAGTTGCTTTCAAGAACACTTCATTTAACCCTCTTAACATATGAGATAGGGGAGAAAGATCTTCATTTCTGAGATGAAGAAAGAAAGATTCAAAGGAGGAAAATGGCATGTTCAAGGTCATACAGCAAGTTAGTGACAGAACTGTTCACACCCAAGTCTGAGTCCAATGCTTTTGGCACGATACAGCACTCTCTCCCTTTGTTGATGCATCCTCTCCATCTTCACTCCCACCATTACAAAACCTGACTTGTCGTGTGCTGTGTTGCCTGTCTCCCCACCCCCAACCCATTTTCCTTCTTCCGCTCAAAAGGGACTTGTTGTGAGCACTAGTTCTACTACAAATACTTCCTACCCTGGTTCCTGTGAACTACCCAGGATAAGGCCAGGCTATTTCCTTTCCTCTCTGGGCTCTGGAACAGTCCGTTCTAGGAAGTTGTCATTTGTCCTATCCAAGTCCCTGGCCACCCTCAAATTGTTCCTCAGAGGCACTGAGCCATCCTAGAGTTAAAGCACTAAAGTCCATCCCCCAGCCTCTGCCCTAATTCCTTACTAAGCTTCATCAGCTTGCTTCCAGGACCCTGTTCAACATTCATAGCTCAGCAAGCCCCTTGGGCAAGAGGCCTATAGCATGTTCCATCCCTTTGGCTACTGTTCCATCTTATTTATGGGTTTAAATAATAGTCTGTATATGACACTAACACTGCTCTGCAGATCTTGGACTCTGTAGGCCTTTGTCCATGACTATAAAAAAGGAGGAACTCAATTAAATGACACATGAGATTCCTTTCTTGTGTTAGTGAGGTGTGTCTACCTTGTTACCAGCTTTTCAGATGCTTCTTCCTACCTTCCTGTCTCAATAAAGTTCTCCTTCTGTGAGGTAAGTCTCAGCGACATTAACAATTACTTATCATTCTGTACTCCTTGCATTTTCAAGGCACATTGCCTTATAACTCTGTGAAGTAGTCATGACAGATACTGGTATCCACTTAACCAATAGGGAAACTAAAACCCAGAGGAGTTAAATAATATGTCCAAATCACAGAAAAGTTCATAAGAGTTAAACTTAGAACTAGGAGTTTATATCCAGGTATTGACATGCTGCCAAATTTTTTAATTCCCTCATTTATTTTGTGGGTTTTGAACATTAATATTGAAGTATATTTATAGATTCTGGCTGGGTTTATCTGCCACTTCCTGCACCTGCCCATTAACCAAGTTGGCTAATGATACTGTTTTCATGCCTTCTCCCCACCCCCACCTCTCCAATTGTCTTAATGCATTTTCCTTAAGGTAATTTGTCCTGTTAGAAATCTTACTCTGTGTGTCCTGGCTTTGGGTCACTGACCTCTCTTGGCTGAGTCACAATCCTGGAAAAAAGGAGCCAAAATAGCAAGCACACTGCGCACAGAGCCTTACTCTGGAAAATGAGCACATTCTCCCAGCTCCTAGCCTTTAAATGTTTTGGTTCCAGGTATTTTCATGAAAAATTTTGTAGTTTACAAGCAAGAGACAGAAGTACTTCCTGATACTAAGAAAGCAGTGTTAGGCAGCAGTATGCTAGAACCCAGAAGGATTATGGATCACAGGGGTCTGAAATTGTACAGTCTGGGTGGTACTCCTAGCTGTACCCTTTCCTGGCTGTGTGACCTTAGGCAAATGGGTTAAATTTTTTTAAAAAAATAGTATGTCATATAGTAAACCAATTGATAGTAAACCAATCAGTCTATTTTTAAAAGTACATAAAAGGATAAAATGAAGAATAAGTTTCTCCTTCCCATTCTTCTCTCATCACACATATTCCCCACTATCAGTTGCAAGCGTATCCTTTGCATGTGGGGAAAATGTGTGCAATGGCATCATGCTGTATAAACTCTACTTTTTTTGAACTTTGATCTTTACTGTACTTAAAAATATATCTTAGTGATAATATGCTTTTAGCACATAGTGATGGACCTCTTTCTTAATAGTTACATGAAATTCCACTTGAAGATCATATAGTAATTTAACCAATATTTATTGGTGAGCATTTAGATTTCTAGTTTTTGGGTTGTTTAGCTATTACAAACAGTGCTACAATGGCTTACATCTGAGAAGATATCCATGGGATAAATAACTTAATTTCTCCAGTTATACCAAGGTAAAATTGACAAATAAAATTGTATCTATATTAAGTGTGCACCATGATTATTCAATATTCATATACTTTGTGAAGTGGGATTACCACAATCAAGTTAATTAACACATCCATCACCTCACATAGTTACCAGCCATTTGTGTGTGTATGGTTAGAATGCTTATGATCTTAGCAAATTTCAAGTATACATTATTAACTAGTCACCATGATGTACATTACAAGGACAAATAATTTATTACAGAATTGCTGTTGCAAGGAATAGACACAATTATAGCTTTCACTGATACTGTCACACTACCCCCCACCTAAGAAAAAGATTATACCACCCTCCCCAGGGTTTGAAAGTTTGAAAAAGTAATTTTACCCTCCCTTAGGTCCCCTCCCCCCGCAAACACACAGTCCCTTGCACAAGCTGGGCACAAAAAAGGTGCTCAGTAAGGACTTTCTGACTGGCAGTCTCATCAAATCAATCCAAATTCACCCCTTTGTGCTCAATCCTTAACAGAGCCCAAGATGTACATCCTTGAAGCACTGACTAAAAATATCTATGGGACCTGTATTGTCAATTTCCCTCTATTGTAACATTTTCTTAACAAGCCTAGCAGCTGAAGATCTATGTGAGTTTAATGGCTTGCAGCTTCCTTGATGGACCATCTCCCCTTATTGCTAAAATGAGTAGAGGCTTCTAGATTTAACTCTTCTTACTCAAAGAACTGAATACCCTCATCAATTCCCATCGAGCTGCCAACTAGGGCTTGTGAGGCTGAGGAGCACAATTTCAGAGGCTTCTCTGCTAAAGCTGCCTCCAAACTTGGCCCAACCTAGGTAAGCCCAGCTTAAATACCCCTTTTTTACGTATGAGATAATGGAGAAAGGTCTAGAAATAGGAGCCAGGAGAGCTGAGTCTGGGCTTAGTTCCACCACTTCTAAGCTCTATGATTTGGGGCGAATAGCTGCCTTTCTGAGCCTCAGTTTCCTCATATATAAAATAGGATTAATACTAATAGCAAATATTCACTATTCTAAGTATTTTATGTATTTTACCTCATTTAATAATACCTGACTCACAGGTTATTATGAAAATTTAATAAGACCAGATGAGAATAACTCAGATTAAAGTGTTGGAAACTCTCAACTGCAAATATGAAATACTACTAGCAAAATGCAATAAATATTTACATACTAGGTATTATTGCTGTTTTACTATTACCACAGCCAACATGGCTTCTTCCCCTTCTGAACTTTCATCCCATTTACTGTCTGCTCATATTTGGCTCATAGCATCATCATTTGCTACACCTTTTAAAATTAGTTGTCTAATAATCTGTGCCACTTTCTCCCACCCACCCCTCAGACACTAGATTATGTAATAATTCTTCAGAACAAAAACCATCCATATGTGAACCCTGAGTTTTCCAGAACATTTTTGGATTTTAAATATTGATTATGTCATGTTGTCAGATTATATGCTCTGAGCTAAGGCTTATACAAATATAATCATTGTATCTATAAATTTCCAACTCCTTCATCAAGCTGTGTATTTGGTAAGTTCACAGTCAGGGCTTACTTATTGACTAAAGATATTAGGAGTGATGGTTTTGGCTGAAAAATGTAGAAAATCAAAAGAGACAACCCTCAAGACTGAGTGGATTGAGTCTATCTCTGCAAGCATAGCCATCTTCTCTCCTCACATGTGCACATCCCAGGGTGTCATGCTCTTTCTTCCCAATCCTTCCATACATGAAAATTTGTTCTCAATCTTATCCAGCTGGAACTAAAGGACCTAAAATAGCCTAGAGTGTAAATCCTCCTTAGGTGACTGAGGTTTACACAAGAATTAAAACCTCAAGGTAGAAAATGAAAACACTGACAATGCATTTGCAGGCTCCAGATGGCACTGAGGAAGAAGGCTTTCTTAGAGTTCTCGAACCTAACACATAGTAAATACTTAGCACAGTCTAGATATTTATCTTTAACAAGGTGCTTAGTTTTAGGCTCCCATAGTCTCTAACTCAGGCCTTGTTCTTTCAGCCAAACAACTCGACACATCAAGGAGTTAGCAAATAAACTAGAAATAGTAGAAGATACCTATTACCCACCTTACAAAGGGGAAAAAAATTAGTCCTGCTGATCTTTGAGAGAAATCATAGGTGCCTGCTGCCACCCACTGGCAAGATGTATACTGCAGACATGCTGTAGTCAACCTACCCACCCACTTAGGCGGGCTGAATGGCCACGTACTCCACTGGCCCAGGACATCTCTCCAGGTACTTTTTTGCTGCTCTAACAAACCATGCCTGAAAATTAATGGTTTCATTTAAAAAGTGTGTGTCCACATACTCACATTATATAGTTGGCTTTTTGCAATCTGCAGAAAAATAGGTTGTGATTTGTCAGTAAATTCAGCAACAAACTGAGCACTCAGTGGTAGTAATGTAAAAGTAAATTAGCACTTGTGAAGTAAAGAAAGCATATTCTGGAAAAGGAGACAAATATCCATATGGGTAATTGCTAAGATCCTGTTCAAGTCTCATGGTTTATAACCAGTATTCACATTCCTATCTTTCTACCTTTTCCTCTAAAAAACATTTAAAGGACACAACTACAAAAACAACAAAAGTTTCATGTAGCTCAGGAGATGAACAGTGAAAAGTATTTTTCCTCTGTCTTCAAGAATCTCAGAATAGTGGAGAGGAGAAGCATAAGTAAAAGATTGTAATACGTGGTATAAGCTGTTGCAGGAGTATGAACAATGGACTGTGGGAACCCAAAGGAGGGAGTTTTCTCTGTCTGGAGAATTCTGGGAAGGCTGAGTCTGAAAAAATAAGTAGGAGCCCGCCACATAAGCAGAACTGAAAGGTTAGTGCAAAGGCTGTTTGAGCACAGAGCACTGCAGCAGACCAGCTGACTGAAGGGAAGGGCACTGTGAGCTGAGCAGTGAGAGCTGAGTTTCCTGAGAAAGAGAACAGACTGATTGACAAAGGACTTCAAATGTCAGGCTGAGTAGCTGAGACTTAATGGCTAGCTTCCAAAATATTGTTTTATAATCTTTGTATTATTAAAAAAATTCTATCCTCAATAGTTATCAACATTCTGTCAATCTTCATCACTCTCAAACATTATTGGGACTGTTACTTGAGTGTTTTAAAGCAAATCCAAAATACCATGTCACTCCTAAAATTTTAAATATTATCTTTAACTGATAATGACTTAATTTTTTTTTAACTGTGGCAAAACATATGTAACAAAATTTGTCTTTAAGTACATTCATGTGTTGTGCAATCGTCATCACTATTTCCAAAACTTTCATTCATCCCAAAGAAACTTTGTAGCCATAAGCCATTAAGAAATAACTGCCCACTCCCCTCTCTCCTCAATCCCTGGTAACTTCTAATCTCCTATCTATGAAGTTGCCTATCTGATGACTTTTTAATAATTAATTTATTATTTTATAATTTTAATATCTTAATAATTCTATACAAGCATACTTTGTTTTACTGAGCTTTGTAGATATTACGTGTTCATCAACATCGAGGCACCTCTACCAGCAAAAAGATTATAACTCACTGAGGGCTCAGATAATGGCTGGCATTTTTTAGCAATAAAGTATTTTTAAATTAGGGTATGTTTATTGTTTTTTGGACATGATTCTATTACATACTTAACAGACAGTATAAACATAACTTTTATATTCACAGGGAAACTAAAAATATTTGTGACTTGCTTTATTGTGATATTTATTTTATTCCAGTGGTCTGGAATTGAAACCACAATATTTCCAAGGTATACCTGTATTCAACTTTTCCAAACTGTCTCCAGAAATACTGTCAAAGATTTTAAGCAGAGAAGTGACACGACAAAATGTGCCTAAGATCTGAGACTACTTTGTCTGGAATGTTGGAAGAGACTAGACGGAACACATCAGGGTTCAAGATCATTTGGGAGGCTGGTATAGTAACTAGACTTTCAGGACTTGCTGTTTTACTGGTACATGGCAAACCAATATTGGACAGCACTTATTTGGAAATTCAATCGATCATTTGATTGATTAGGCCTAAGAACTTAGAATCTAGCTGATAAATGACAATGATATTAAAAAAAAAAAGATTTAGTGAAGTGATGGAAAGTGGTATAGGACTCCTATAGATGTCCTGTAATAGAGAAATAATCGAGAGATTAAAATAGACAAGTAGAATCTTACATTGGTAAAAAGGGTTCTTATCTTAAATTTGGACTTGTAATCTCATGAATCATAAAACTTTCTTTCAGTACATGGGGAAATGTCTGTTATGGAAAATTGGTTTAAGAATAAGAAACAGAGAATAGGAAGAACAGAACACTTTTCTGGAAAAAGGCAATGTTCTGTGGCTGGTCCTTGATATTATTAATTCAGTGATTAAGTTGTTAAATCAAATACTCTGTAACTAAGGCACTTCTTCGATGGAAAGTAAGCTGCTGGCATCGAAGTTAACATTCATATAAATGATCTGGAAGAGTGTGCATGGGGAAAGTGCCAAGTTTGCAAATAGCATTCAGCTCTTCCAGGGATTAAAATGCCAAGGTGATTAGGGATAAACTGAAAGAAGATGTGGATGTGGGCAGAAATGTGGCAGAGGAGTTTTAATGTGACTAAGTGTAAGAAAACATTCAGGGGAAATAATCTTATCAGAGGATCATGAGCGTTTGACTACAATCCAGTAAGGAAACTGAAATGACAGAAAATTGTTTTCTTAAGACATCAATCCTGTGAGATGTCACAGACAAAACACAAAAATACTGAGAGTGAAAGGTGAAAAATGTTGGTTATCATCAGCAAGTTTATTGGAAACCTAATATAAAGGGTATCTTACACTCTGACCTCATCTTGTACAAGCCTTAGTACTTTCATACTGTATTTGTGATACAGAATCTCAGGTTCATCAATCTAAATACAAATGACATGATGAAGGTGGAAATGGCCCAAAAGAAAGAAAAAAAAAAAACAGAACAAAATGAAAAAGCTTTGATTTTAGGAAAGGCTGAAATAGTGAGTCTTTTTTAGTCTGTAAAGGTAAAAATCCAAAGGGGACAAAAGGATATGAAGAAGGGAAAGAGAACACTGAGTGACTATATACATCATTTATCCCAGATAACCAAATCAATTTCACAATATTTCATGCCTTACAGGAACATCACCTCAATGTTACTAGTTTTATAGGAAAACAAAGCTCCGTAATTAAGTAATTTGCTTAACAATATCAGTTAGTAGATAGCAGAATTAGCTAGTAAAATTAAATTTCAGCACTTCTGGTGATCAAGTTTAGAGATTATACTTCTTTAGATGGGTACTGTGCTCTATTTTTGTGTTGCCAATGCCTGTCCTACTATCTGGCACATAGTAGATTCTCAGGAAGTGTTTATTGAGTTATTGAATTGAATAAGGCTAGACATTTGGAGTTTATAGAGAGGGCAACCATAATCAATCTGATAGAGTCCTGTGCTTACAGATCTCTAAGGATACCAACTTAGTGCTTCTCTGGAGTTTAAAATTCCCTCAAGTGTTCTGCAGGGAGGGCTTCAACACCCTCAGGCGGCACATGAGACCCCTTAAGGAAAAGAGCAATCTCAAAGCTCTGAAAATGATTAATTTCTGAATAAACACCCCAGCTTCAACTTAGCTGGAAACAGAAAATCACTTTTTCTGAGCACATTTTTCTGAAGATCTCTATTTTGGGAAATAATTAAATGATGCAGTATCACAAGATAATGAGATTATCAAATACAGAAAAAAAAGAATCCTATAACTCAAGAGAACACATGATGGATAGATAGGATGCATTTGTCTGTAATTATAGGGGAGCTAAGAACAGAATGCTTTGGAGTCATGGGACAGATTCTCTTTCCATGACTTGCTTATAAAATTAAATCAGGCTGATTTGATATTGGAGCAAAGTGGGTCAGTTATAAAGTTTGCTTTGGAGAAACACTGGGCAAATATAATTTTCAAAAGACATGAATTTATTTTATGCCAGATAAATAAGGTTCCTAGCAAAGACAAGTCTCCAAGTTTAACTCCAGTGTAAGGTCACAAACAATACCTATAATCACCATTCCATCAAAGCTGCACATTTCCATCCAGCAGTCTAGATACAAAGAAATGTCCTTTATGATCTGGCCCCACCATTTATGTCAAACTTATCTCCCACTATTCCCCTCTTGCGAGATTGCTGCAGAGTGATTGTGTGAATACGGCACCCATTCTTCCAGGACACTGGACCTGGGTACTTAGCAAGCAGAATGTATTTCATCCCCCACTGTCTATTCAGTCAATGCCCTTACGCAGTGAACAACCTGCAGAAGCATATACAGGAACCCCATCCTACTACCATTCAGACACTAAAATGGTACTATTACATTCAGTTACCATTCAGACACTGTTCCCCAACTACCCCTTGCCAAACGCCCCTGTGAATTGGCCCACAATAGCCAAGATATGAAAACAATCTAAATGCCTGTCAGTGGACAAATGGGTTAAATAAATGATATATACAGACACTAGAATATTATTCAGCCTTAAGAAAGAAGGGAATCCTGCCATTTGCAACAACATGGATGAACCTGGAGGACATTATGGTAAGTGAAATAAGCCAGATACAGAAAGATAAATATCGCATGATCTCACTTATATGTGGAATCTATAACAGCCAAACTCAGAAGCAGAGAGTAGAATGAGAATGGTGGTTGTCAGGGGCTGGTAGTGGGGAAATGAGGAGTGTTGGTCAAAGAGTCCAAAGTTTCAGTTATGCAAGATGAATGAGTTGTGGAGATATATGACATGGTGACGAGTTAATAATATTGTATTATATACTTGAAATTTGCCAAGAGTTCTCAGCACAAAAATTTGCTAGGTATTTGCACCACCAACCAACAAACAAAGGTAATCTCAAAAACCTTTTTTCCCAATACACAATTTTTATTGCATCTTTAAAATACCACAGATAAGTCTGAGGAATCATCTGACATCTTTTGTTTCTATAGCTGGACAACTTAGACCTTATTCTTCAGCCTGCTGAACTGTTCCTTTCTCAGAAACATAGATACATGGATACGAAAACTTTTCTGATATCCTTGTTTTTAACTGTTGTGGTTTGTTGAATCAGAACAGCTGAATTTGATACAAGCTCAATGTTCTTTTCTTCAAGAATTAACTCATCTTTCTGGGCTTGAGATACTGAACAAGCAACTCCTGACCTCATCCTTTTTAACCCCCAAAATTTTGGATTTCAACAAGAGAACCATTCTCCTGAATAATGTTGATGGGAAAGTGAGCATACACAGACGTCACCTTGTAATGGAAGTCCAGTGTAACCCCTTGATCATTTTCAGTACATGACTTCAGACAGTGTGAACAGTAGCCAGTTCCTTTCTATTTCACCACCATTTGTCAACCCAGAGCCTCTCCTTTTTATTTCCTGGAAGACTGAGTTCTACATTGATGTGATTGAAGTCCTCAGCAGGGTGCTTCTAGGGCCCTTCACAACAACTGTGCATCCCTTCAGAGTGATATCCATATTTTCTGGAATGTCAACAGTCTAATTGCTGAGAATCATCTTCATCCTCACAGTAGATGCAGCAAAGAGAACCCAAAGGCTTTTTATGCATCTACTGACATCATATTCCTTTTATTACAGTTACTGGTGTGGGGATTACATTAACTGATATTCAAATGTTATATGAAACTTGAATTCTCAGGATGAATCGCATTGGGTCATGATGTATGATCCTTTTTATATATCACTGGATCCAACTTGCTAAAATGTTGTTTAAAATTATTGCATCGAGCTTCCAGCCAAGATGGTGGAGTAGCTAAATGCTATGTTTGACTTCTCTCATGACCATATCAAAATTACAACGAAATTACAAAACAACCATCACTGAAAATAGCCTGAAGTCTAGCTGAAAAGAAGTCTTGTGACTAAGGAAATACAGTAGAAATGGTGATAAATCAGAACAGGCTGGTCCGACACTCACATGTAGTGGTTAAAAATCAGGAGAGAGATCTCAGCTGCAGAGGTCCCCCTGAGGAGTAAGGGGTCCTAGCCCCACACCAGGCTCCCAGTGCCTGGAAGAGAAGTCTCGACAAATTCTAGCTGAGAAAACCAGCAGAGAGTGTGGCTGAGTGAGACGAATGGTGGCTGGAGTCCCAGGCATCCCTCTTAAAGGGCCTCTACACCGACTTTCTTGCTAATGGACTCACTCAGCTCCAATACTGGGGCAACAGCTCAAAAGACACCAGGGACATATGGGGAGGAACTAAGCTGTCTGGCTTCAGGGCGAGGGCTAGAGGGGCAGCTTCCTCCCAGACAGAAGTACTGGCAGAAGCCACTGTTCCTTTGTCGAGCCCTCCCCAATGCAGATGGCTCCCATATCTGAGTCTCCATCAACCTAGCTAGCACCATTCTTCCTGCCCTGGAGATTCTCTAAAACCTCACCCCACACAACTTGTGGGCCTACTCAAACCACTTCCAGTGGTTTTCCATACAAATGGCTATCATGGCTTATGCTATGGACTCTCCTAAAATTTCTCAAAGGCTCACAAACCCCAAACAAATAGCAGCAGACCTCAGTGTGTCCTGTAACTCTTGCTAAGAAGCCCCAAGGCTGGCACTAGAGGCAGCCTATCTTAGTTCATAGCTTAGCCTCTCTCAGGTACCTCAAGATCAGTACAAATGACAGCCATCTGCAGATTACTTTATAGCTCATACCAAGTGTCTCCGGGCCAGCTTCAGACCACACCAGGGCACCACCCAACCACCTCTACAAATGACACACCCAAAGGGCAGACTGGACAGGCACCAGAGCCCTGCTAAAGTGAATCTTGCTCTATAGAACCAGCTCCTCCACAACATCTCTTCCACTGTAGTCATGGCCAGACCTCACAACCAATCTGCCTAAGGGTCAATCACTTCTACTGGCATGTAAACAGCAACCAAGGCCCAACTACAACAGGAGGCATACACAGCCTACACAAGGAACACACCTGGAGTACCCAACTCATGTGACCTGGAAGACTGAGCCACTAGGCCCCACAGGACACCTGCTACATAAAGCCATTCTACTAAGACTGGGAGACATAGCAGCTCTACCTAATACATAGAAACAAACACAGGAAAACAGCCAAAATGGAGAGACAAAGAAACATGTCCCAAATGAAAGAACAGAACAAAGCTCCATAAAGAGAACTAAAAATGGAGACAAGAAATTTACTAGATGCAGAGTTCAAAATACAGGTTATAAGGATGTTGAATGATTTCACTGAGAATTTCAACAAAAAGAAAGGAATCATTAAAATAGAGATAGAAAATATAAAAAAGAACCAGTCAGAAATAAAGAATACATTAGAGAAAATTAATAGTAGGTTAGACAAAGCAGAGGATCAAATCAACAATTCAAAAGATAAGGTAGCAGAAAACGCCCAATCAGAACAGCAATAAGAAAAAAGAATAATAAAAAAAAATGGTTTAAGCGGTCTCTGGGGTAACATCAAGCATACCAGCAATTATCTCCCAAAGGCTTCGCCTCCAAATACCACCACATTGGGAGTTAGAGCTTCAACATATGCATTTGGGGGAGGGGGAGACACAAACATTCAGGCCAACACAATACCCTTAATAAAAACCTATTGTTTGATTCCTAGTAGAGGACACCACCTACCTGGGACTTGAGGGAACAAGGAGTCACAATACATAAAACAGTATCACACAAGAATATCCAATATTGTATGTTTATCAAATGCCAAAAACAAATAGCCATTTATACATTTCAGATGGGGGTATACACTCTCTGAATCCAAAGAAAGAAAGTACATTCCTCTCATGTTGCAGAGAAACAGTATATTCAAGCCAACTCAGAAACTTTGCATTTCAATAATTGCTGAGTGGCATGGCACAGTGGAAAAAGCATGGATTTTAGAGCCAGACAAATCTGGGTTTACATCTCAGGTCCTTAAACTTACTACCTAAACCTGGGCTCTTTACTTCTCTGTATCTTCATTTATAAGATAATAATACCTATTACTAAAGTTTGTTAGGTTTAAATGACCCAACTTTAATATATTCCTCAAACATGCTGAACTTACCATCTCATTTGGAAGCTTTTGCATTTGCTGCCAGATACATCCTTCTCCCAGATCTTTCCACTACTTCCTCAGTTTTTTTTTCTGACTAAGCTAAGGTAGTCCCCTCTCCTCCCAGTCATTTTCTCTATGTTATCATTATAGATATTACTTTTATTTTAATTTTCCTTGACTGTTTGTTTATTATCTATCTCTCCAACCAAAATGGAAGTTCCATGACAGCAGGGACCTTGTTGTCATGGTAACTGCTGTATCAATCCTATGACCAACTCTATTGTAATGCCTGGTACATGTTAAGTACCCCCAAAATATTTTTAAACAAATAAATGAGAATGTAAAGTATCTAGCACAGCACTTATTCATTATTTTAGGTCTTTTCCTCCCTCCTTTTAATGTAAAAATCACTGGGTTAAACAATGTGCTCTGTGAGTCCTTTGAAAATGGAGAGCATTTCAAAAAAATAGATTCATTGTTGATATGCTGATCAGGCATTTATAATTTATTCTAATGTGTGATAAAACCATCATCTTCTGTCTTAATATTCTACTTTAGATACAGATCATATCAGTTATTGAAGTGTTAATAAATTTTACTCTCACATGTAAACATTAATAACATATTTCCTTAGCCACATGAGAAATTTTTCCTTAGAGGCCTTTTATTTATAGAGAAACAGAGAACTAGAGAAAGGAAATACTTTAGTAGTTCAAAGTCAAACATCTAGTTGGAGACAGACCTCATTCCCTTTCCATTCTACCATGCTGCCTCCTTAGATCAAGAAAGGCAAATCTCCCCAAAATGAAAGAACACTGGAATTCAACACAGATCCCCAAAAGAAATTATAAGATATAGAAACTGAGGACATGATTTCCATTCAGAATGCTTGTGAAATCAGGTATGATAAAGAACATAAAGAGTTAAGCATTATGGAAACATAAGAAAATTTTATTTATTTATATCGCTTTATTGATGCATTGATTTTGTTTGCAATACTGTATCACCAAGGCATGATTCACACAGCAAATTGCTGAAAGAAAACTTAAAAGAGCTCTCCCTCATTCTGCTCTTAATTAGCAAAGGAGACTTGACCCTCTTTTCCTGGTCCAAGTACCAACTGCCATAGCTGGTATTATCAGCCTACTCACCACCATACTCTTCAAACATCCTTGTACCTCAAGGCAACAATACTTTGGATTTCCAAATCCAAACCCAGGTGGCACATTCCATTCTACAATTTTCCAACTGGCATCCATCCAGGGGGAGATATTATTCACCAGAACAGGCATTAATGACTGAATTTTGGCAGGCTGGGAGAACTGGCACTGTCCTGGAGAAGACATGCCACAGGCTCCCAGATGCACCCAAGTTTAGCAACATGGAACCACACATGTTTTAAATGGAGAAATGAACCTTAGACGCTATCCTCTCATTCTTATAGCCAAAGAAACTGAGGCTTAAAGAGGAAAAATAGTCCAAGGTCATGTGGTGGGAATGCTCTTTTCATTAACACCAAGTTTAGTCCAGAATGAGTCTGGATGGAAAGAAGTTCATGCCTTAGTATGAAAGGGAAAATATATATTGTGCTGTTCTGACTCTCTCCTCCTCAGTGAATTTGTCCATCCTTTCAGTAACCTCTCTTAATCCACTGAAATGCTTCTCACATTCAACAAGCCCAAAAGAGTCGCTTTAAAAACCAATCCAAACTGATTTGCCTGAAAACCCAGCACATTCTATCCTTAGTGTCTGGATACGTTCCTTTGAAAAGGAGTCTATTATTCAGTGCTGTTACAATGAAATATATTCTATAAACCTTTTAAAATATTCTCCTCATTTACTCATTCAACATAAATTCTTTTGATTAGGTACCTACTACTTGTCCAGCAATATGCAAAGCACTAAGAGAGGAAGAAAGAAAAGACTATAGACTTTGTCCCAGTTCTGGCACAAAGAAGAATAAAGAAAAATTAGTGTTCACATATAAAATGATATTGAATGGCAACTCTAACTGAAAAATAAAAATTTTAAAAAAGAAAAATTAGTGTGAACAGTAGATTATTAATCTCAGAGTCCAAGCACCAGAATTATATTAATTACAGTAAAACTAATAATAGCTAATATTTATCTATTACTCAGTAAGCACTAGTTATTATGCTGACTTTACACACCTTCTTCAAATAATCCTCACATCAATCACACAAAAGAGGTCGCATTACCTCCTAATCTTACAGATAAAATAAGATAGATAGTATGGGTAAAATAATCGTACAGCGAAGGTGCAGAGAAATTGTTCAAGGTCATACTAACTACTGAGAGGTGGGTTCAGGATTCGAGACCATACAAATTGATTCCAGAGCAGATTTTATTAATCACTTCTAAAATACGGAATTATTCAAAAAGAATTTTAAAAGATGATGCATTTTTAATCTCACAATTTACTAATAATTTTCTAAAATATTCACTTTTATACACACTTTTGTTTTTAGATTAAATAAAATTTTATAATAAAAAATGACTGAGCATAACAATTCCTATTACTATTTTAAAATGGCTTCCTAGGAAGTATAACTTTGTCAACATAAGAAACATCTAGAACTGTAGGGAATTTTTATGAGCTAATTTTTAGCCAAACTGACAACATTGCAGGGAAGCAAAATCTCAAATGCTCTGGAAAATGACAGTTTTGCAGTTTCTTTTATACATTTGGAATTAAAGAAGGAACATAAGGAAGATTACAAAAAGGTAGGAGAAAGCAATGTACAGGAAAGTTAACAGAATTATATTCTCCCTTAAGGGTGGTTATGCCTTCAAAGGGTCTGGAAAAAAAGATTACTTCTGGCATTTTAAAGGCATGTTAACCTAGGTGCACAAGAACAATGGACATTGCAAGTTTAAAAAAAACCCTTTACAACAAAATAGGTCTGGGGTGTGACTACCCACTCTGACCTGCCCAGTTGGAATTTATGATCAGATCACTCTGTGAGGTTACCTTAAATTACTAAAGTACATATCATCCCCTTTTCATCTGCAACTTTTGTAAAAAAAGAAAAAAAAAAGATACAGCTTTAAAAATGGATGCTTCTACAAAACAGTAAAGACAACCAACACTTTTAGATTCAATTTGGTAACCTTCTCACTAATAATCAACCATTCTAAATATTAATAATCCTCTTCTTTTTTTCCCCCACAGTGGCTTTCAAGAGAAAGATCTTTTCTTTACTAGGCTTCTAAATAACTCCCCAACTCTTGAAATTAAAGTTTTCAGTTTCATTTTAAGTAAGACACATATACTTTAAAAATTCCTTTGTTTCTATCACATCTTACATGATAAAACCCCTCTTTAAAACATCCTTGTGTTCATTGGAGATTTGTTGTTGGATGGATATAGAGATTCAGTTTTGCAAGTTAACAGTTCTGGAGACTGGTTGCACAACAATGTGAATGTATTTAGTACCACAAAATTGTATGTTTAAAAATGGTTAATATGATAAAATTTATGTTATATGTATTTACAATTAAAAATAAAAATTCCTTGGGCTCTTTTAAGTTTAGGATACTTAAACTTCAAAGATGTTGTTAGTTTAGAACAGATAAGTTCCTAGACATTCTATATACCTGATTTTCTGTTTGTACTACAGTACAGAGAAAGGAGTGGTAAATTCCAAGTATAGGGTAAATGGGCAAAATTTAGTGTAGCTTAGGAAGTCATTTGAATTGCATTTTCTTCATATGTAAATGAAATTTAACCAGATAGTTTCTAAAGGTATTTTCAGGCTCTGACAGTATCAGAGTTAGTAGGATTTCAATATATGATATGGAAAGGGCATTTCGAGTAGAAAAGAGGCTTAAACAAAAGCACTAGGGCTTGAAAGTGTAATTCACAAAGCCCTTTTAAGTGGTGGTGCAGTTATGGTATAATATAGGATATGCATATGGCAGAGAAGGAAGTGACAGGGAAGTGGGGATAAGGTAAAGTAAGCTGGTTCCTTATTTCCTGGTTTGCCAGTAACCAGGAGAGGGGCTTCTGAAGACTTGTGAAGCCAATAACTTAGAATTTGGGGAATACTTAAACAGAAACCTTGACAGTACTCTTGAAAAGAGATTTCTATGTAAATGTTATTCCCAAGGTTCTAGGTTCTGTACTTTGGGGATTTTCCTAAGATAAACTGAAATCCTGAGAACAAGACTAGCTTCCCACTTTGTGTCAACAATTCTGGTACATGGCTATGTTTCCTGAATGGCTTAAAGACTTAATAGTCTATCTTTCTGTCATTCATAGGTAGGAAACTTGAAACTAGGTCATCAAATCCCACCTCCCATCCCAATGCAAGAATCTACTCTACAATATTCATAATAAAGGATTATCAGAAAAATTACAATCTTTCAGGGTGTGTGTTTATGTTTTCCAGTTTCAGACAGCTGGTTTTTAAACTGGGCTGAAATTTGCTGTCTTGAAGTTTGCTGTTTGGTTTTGGCTCTGCTCACATAAAAGCAGCCTGCTCCTTTTTCCTTCATGTCTGCCTATGGGAGACAGTGAATAGGCCCCAGTGAGACTTCACTTCTTCAGGCGATACTGCCCTATTCTGTTGATCAGTATGAAGGCTCTTTGAGAATGTTCTGTTTATCTAATTAGGGCATGACAACTAGAACTTCATGAAATTCTTCTGGATTGGTCAGATCAAACCTGAGTAAAGCAGCAAGTATTGCAAGTTGCATAAATCTGAGATTTTATCGTCTCTTTCTCTTCTAAATGGCAAACTACCACTTAGAGAAAACATGACTTTGGAGAGATGCAAGTCTTTATTTCTTTAAAGTTATGAATTTGAATCAGATGCAGCAGAATCTGTCCAAATTTCTGCCATCACTTTATATAATGCCCTACTGTGGAAAAAATAAACTTAATTAGAATGCTCAAGTAGCTCTACATACTTCTCCAAATTTAAGTTCATTATTTGTATGAAGATTTGAATGAAAAAATCTTTTAAGCATACAGAAATATTTAAAGAATAATATAACAAATACCTATTTGTCCACCACCTAGCATTCTCAAATCTTAATATTTTTCTCTTCTTCAGATTTTTAAAAATATATATATTAATATATACTGTTGAAATTTCCTGCACATTCCTCCCCACTCCCCTGCCTCTTCTCCCCAGAGGTAACGATTCTGAATTAATGCTTATTATTTCCATATACGTATTTATATAGTTTTGCTACATGTATATGTATCCATAAACTATATACAGTACACTTTTGCTTGTTGGGGGGTTTTATATAAGTGGTGTTATTCAATATGTATCTTCCCAAAAGCTGTCTTTTTCCACTTAATGTTATAGTATTCATGGTAATACATAAAATCTGGCTCATTTATTTTCATTGTTTGAATATATCACAATTTATTCATCTGTTCTCCTAAGGATGGGAACTTAGATTATTCTGAATGTTTTTTTTACTACAAATTATGCAGAGTTGGTTGGTATTCCTTGTATAGGGTCTCCTGTGTAAATCTTTTCCCTTTAATTATCCGATAATTACACATTTTATTTTTATTCTTTGTGTAGTTTCTTGACTTTTTTAAAAAACATGCATACTTTACTTAACAAGTATAAATTTATTCAGTAGCTCTATTGTCCTCCAAACTTTAGTATGCTTTAAGACTGATCACTTTTCTCTTTACCCCCTGCCATGTCACGTATTATTGCCCAATATTTTAATTTCACCTTGTTTTTATACTTCCTAAATTAGTCATTATTTTGTTATTTTGTACAGGCAAGTTTTTTTCTAAGGTTTTTTTTTTTTTTTTTTGGAGGACGGGCTTTAGATTTACTTACATGTTTACCAGTTTCTCTGCTCACTATTGTTTTTTTCATGTCACTACTTCCTTTTCCGTTCAACTTCCTGCCTCCTGGAGAATCTCCACTTTTAGTAGTCCTTTAGTAAATAATCTCAAAGATATAAACTCAATGTCTCTATCTGTCCAAAACTGTGTTTATTTTACCCTCAACCGAATAAAGATTTAACTAGGTGAATAATTCTAGATTGAGTGGGTTTTTTTCCGCCACCTCTCACCTCTTGAGGACATTCATTATTTTTTTATTCTGCCACTGTTCTAAGTTTAATTGTGATTTCTTGTAGAATATCTCTGCAAACCTTTGGATGCTCTTAAGATCTAATTTTTGTCTTTGCTGTTGTGTAGTTTCACTATGGTAAGTCTCAAAGTGGCTTTATGTTCTTTTATCTTTGGGAACTCAGTGGGCTCCCTATTTGAGGTCTTTCATCAATTTTTGAAAATGTTCAACCATTACTTCTTAATATTATTCTATTCTTTCCTTCTAGAATAATTATTAAACATATATCTTATTCTATCCTCCATGTCTCTTAACCTTGCTTTCATATTTTTTTCTTTGTCTCCTTGTGAAACGACATAATTTCTGTCTTACCTTCTGTTCACCAATATTCTCTTCAGCAGTGTCTAATCTCCCATTTAAGCAACCCTATGCTTTTAATTTCAGTGACCTTTTTATTTCTAGAAACTCTATTTGTCATATCTTTCTTATAGTATTCATGCTACCTGGTTCTATTCTCATGTTTTTAATTCTTTTTTGTCCTTAACATTTTAAATATATTAATTTCATAGATATTTTTATCATCTTATGGCTTTAGATCTTTTATCACGTTAAGAAGGTTTGTGTTTTCTTCTGCTAGGTATCCCAGGGTATCACTGGTTGGGCATACTTTTTACGTTAATTAATCAATTTGCAGGACATACTAGTAGTATAAATCCAAACTCCAAACCCAACTGATCATGGACCTGTGGCTTTGAATTCCTAAAGAGAGACCTTTATTTCTATCTACACCCAAAGTTTGCCACAATAACTCACTTTTATTATTTTCACATCACTCTAGTATATCAACAGTCTTTGGAAACAAATGACATCATTCTATTTATAGCATTATGTTTTTAGTAGTGGTATTTCCATTTACAAAATATAATAATTCTTGATTGCTGAAAATGTCAAATCCTAGAAAATGTATCATTTCTATGTGTGATGTTAACATCATTCTTGAACATTGTTAGTCGAAGATTCATTTGATGAATCAATTTATGTATATATTTTTGTTACATTAGGATTAAAAATAAGTTCTGTTTAGAAATAACTCCAAGAACAGTTTTTATATTTTCACATTGAAAACCAGTCAGATTTGCTTCAGCCTCACAAAGCATGTTTACATAAAATTAAATTAACACTGGCAGCAAGGTGCACTTTGTTTTTCTAAATGAGAAATGTGTTTAAGAATGTTTTTCTTTTCTATTCAGAGCTGTTAGGAGTTTAGTGATAGACGATTTTCAGGTTATTGAGTTCAAATTACTGCTAAAAACAGAAATGAGATTGTTCTCTTTTTCTGAGCTTCAGATAAGAAACTCAAAGGTAAATTTTAATTCAGCAAAGGTTTATTGGTCACTTATTGTGATGATTAAATTTTATGTGTCTAATTGGCCAGACTATGGTATCCTTCCTGTTAAGGTATTCTGTAGATGTGATTAATATCCACAATCAGTTGACTTTAAGTAAAGGAGATTGTCACTGATAATGTGTGTGAGCCTCAGCCAATCAGTTGAAGGCCTTAAAAGCAAAAACTGAGGTTCCCCAAGGGAAAAAGAATTCTCCTTCAAGACTAACATAGATATCCTGCCTCAGTAGATTTCTAGTCTACTAGCCTACCCTACTGATTTTGGACATGTTAGCCTCCACAACCACATGAGCCAATTCCTTAAAACATATCTATATATCTCCTATTGGTTCTGTTTTTCTGGAGAACCCTAACTGATATGCTTAATATGAATGAGGCCGTGTTAGAGACAAAAAGATGAGTAAGGTTCAACCCCTTTCCCTAACTTCACAGAATTAATTTGTAACCTAGTTATAGACAAATAGTTACCAAAAAATGTAGACTATAACTCAAACCATTATAATAGTATAAAAAGTTATTTATTCATCTCTTCCACAATTATTTATTAAGCATCTATTATTAGTGAGATCCTTCAAGATGCTAGAAATAGAAAATATTAAACATAAATATCTCCCTTGGAACATTGTCTAGTGTGGGAGTCAGGTACAAATAGACATAGGGTGTAAGTACAAAGATAGCAATAGGTATATTCTATTATGAGAGTAGCCTAACTCAGAGTGAAGGGGTCAAGAAAGTCATCTTGGAAGAAGTGAGGCCCGAGCCCATCTTAAATTTAAATAGGAGTTAGTTAGGCAAAGTGAAGTAAAAATTCAGGTAAGCGATTCAGGGCAAATGGATAGGTAGCATAAGCAAAGACATGGAAGTGAGAAACATGGTATGTGTGAAGTTGCTAAACATAAAATATGAGGCATGAAATGATGGGATATGAAGCTTAAAAGAATAACACTACAACAGAGGAAGATTGTGTAAGCTTAGAAATTGAGAAATGCTTCTTGAAGAAGGTAGCATTTAACCTTGATCTGGAAAGATGAATAATAGTTTAATAGGTGACGATGAAGAAGAAAGGGACAAAACATAGTACTCTAGGAGAAAACACGTGATGCATAAAGAAGAAACTGAGAAATAAGAATACAGGAGTAGATTATGGCCAGACCACATAGAGTTTTGGATGACTGATGATTCCCAGAGCAGAGAATTTAGATGTATTCCCTCAGGTAGTGGCTAGAGGCCTGTGAAAAATAGAAGATAATGAGGATATTGCGGTTATAAACACCTACCACCTCCAAGAGCTTGGAAGGCCCTGAAAGACACACCTGGCTATGGCATTCAGCTGCCTCTGAAAGATACAGCCAGACTAGCCAAGGGACAGGAAACATCTGTGCCACCATGACCTGCCTGAATCCGCTCTCTCCCTATCCGTCTTGGCACTACAAAAACTGGGAACAGAACAAAGGCTAAGGCAAGCCCCAGCCTGGGTTCTAGAGAAAAACAATAACAAGAGGGGCCAACCTGATTTACAAGTGGGGAAGAAGAGGTGGACCCTGTCAGATCTCATCAAAGAAAATAAAATAAAAGACTCATTGTTACTGTTTTCTCCTCTTGGGAAATGAGGCTCTAAATGGTAAATTGTGCTAAACAGCACTGACTTGGAAAGAAAACCTAGATTCTAGTACAGGTCCTGTCACTAGCTGGCTGTGTGGATTAGGCAAATTGTTTCACTTCTGTAGGTCTCAGTTTCCCCATTTGTATTGGGAGGGAGTTGAACTAGACTAGTGATTCTCAAACCATGTTCTGTGGAGTCTCAGACTATCTCTGGGAACCCCTAACCCCATTTTAACCAAAGCAGCTACATTTTCACCAGTTTTATAGATAGGATTTTGTCTAAAGCTTTGAAAAAAATTCAGCTACTTTAAAAAATGTGAAGACCTCTGAACCTGATTCTCTAAGATCCTTTCTAACTTCAGTGGTCTATGACTTTGTGGTTTCATGATAAGTTCCTATTAGAGAGCTCCATTCTTAAGGTCAGATTGGGGCTGGGGTTGCATATAAAACTCATGGTACAGGGAAGGTCCAGATAGAGAAAGCAAAGGCAGGTGTACAGGAGAGAAGAGGAAATTAACCTGGGAGAAACATCAGAAATCAAGAAGGAGGCAGTTAAAAAGCCAAAACTAATAGACTACAAAGTCTTTCCTGAAATAGGGAAAATCAGATCACCTGAAAAGTGACTGAAGAAAAGCCTTCTGGAAAGAATGTAGAATATTTCAAAAATTCTGGCTATTTGTTTTCCTGCAAATAATTAAAACCACAAATGAAAAGGGTTGCCTTTATGTGCCACAGCATAGCTTGGTAACAAAAACTACTGCTGGAGAGAAAAGTCACCGTTGAGGAAAAAAGAGCTGTGAGGTTTCTAGGAAAAGCTTATTTATTTGTTCAATTATAAAAATTTATCCAATTTCTGCTAGGGGCCAGAAACTGCTAGGTTGCTGAGATTACAGAAATGAATAAAACACTATCTTTGTCTTCAAGGAGTACGAAATTTAGCAGGAGACAGACTTGTAAATAAAATGAGACAGGAAGCTCAGTTCAAATGAACCGAATGTTCACAGAGAAGGAAAGGCACAGTTCACGGAACACTAGCTGATTTCAAATAATAGCTAGAGGAAGGGATACCTGGCATTTACAAAGAAAAGAAACTTGCTTCTCTAGGGGCCAAAGAAGGCAAAAATAAACAAATCAATTAAAAGAAAACAGTGATGACAGGAATGAAGATGAGAAAGCCAGAACTGAAAGGTGGGGGAAATGGAGACTGTAGAAAGCTGCATTGTTCAATAGAGTAGCGCCAGCAGCATGCAGCTACTGGGCACCTGAAATGTGGCTAGCACAAACTGAAATGCTGTGAGGCAAAACAAACATGTAGTTTCAAAGATTTAGTATGAAAAAAAGAATATAAATATCTCTTTAATAATTTGGTTTATATTGGTTACATGATGAAATGAAAATGTTTTGGACATATTATGTTAAATAAAATATATTATTAATTTCATATTT
The DNA here is from genome assembly GCA_030015415.1 of Cynopterus sphinx. Classification (NCBI taxonomy): domain Eukaryota; kingdom Metazoa; phylum Chordata; class Mammalia; order Chiroptera; family Pteropodidae; genus Cynopterus; species Cynopterus sphinx. Next base: position 121,605,675 of record CM057381.1, on the reverse strand, counting down.
CTTTTTACTTTTTTTATACAGTGGCTACTAGAACATTAAAAATTTCACATGAGGCTCACATTTGCAATTTGCATTATATCTCTATCAGAGTGTTGTGTTAACAATGAATAAGATGATAGTGTATCTCTTTAACCAAAATCCACTGGATAAAACATGGACTCTTAAACTTCATCGCACTGTACCAAAACAGTTTACATGGGGTCAACAGCATACTGGCTACCTAACAGTCTTGCAGCAGTCGAAGTCCATGAAGTAGGGAGAAAAATGGAATACGTCATTTGATTTTGCACCTAAGCTACAAATGGCTGTTTCATCACAAACACATGGGACTTTCAGTAAGGTTTTTCATCTTTCTCTGCCTGTTTCCTCACCTAAAAATGAGATTTCTTTATACCTGTCATTGTATCTTAATTTGTTTTCCAAAGTTTCTCATATAATATCTCACTTGCCCCTTACTATACGCTGAGAGTTAGGCAGGGTAAAGATTATCATCCTCGTTTTATGAGTAAACTATGGCAAAAAAAAAAAAATCATTTGTTCATGAACATAAAACTGAGCCTCTGAAGCTAGATCTCTTCACTGTAAAGCCACTGCTCTTTTCATTACTCCATGCTATCTCTCACTGAACAAACAAGACTCATCTGAGAATTCCTGCTCTTCCTCTATATGTACCATCTCCCTAACCAGACAAAGTTCTTGATTGCAACATCCATGTCATTGTCCTCTCTGTATCACCATATCATCTAACACCCTCCATGAAGTAGAAGCTCTGAATTAAGACTCAGTAAATTATGGCAAAGAGGGCCAAAACAGGAAGACCTAGGAATCCCTGTTTTCCAGCTCACTCCAGAAAGGCTGACTCCTGCCTCTGTGGAAGATGCCACTAACTTCTGAGCAGAAAATTCTACATTTCTCTATAAGGGCACAAGGCAGAAAACATATAGCGCAGGGGAAAGGATTTAAAACTTGACAACACTAACTACAACCCAAGGCAGAACATTTAGCAGGTTATATAACAAGATTCTGGCACTACCCACTCATACCATCTAGAGTGCTGTTAGTTCCAATTCCAGATGTTATTTAGAATAGTGGGCTAGGATATAGTTAGTTTTCTGTCATCCAGGGCCTTTATCAATAAGGAATGATGAGATCTTATGTGAGCCAGCACCACGTGGTACAAAATCCAGATTAGTATATCTGAAATAATTTACAGCATTTCTTTGCAGATTTTAAGACCAGGTTTAAACAAAATAAGATATTCCTTTTCTTTAAGATTACACCTCGATAGCTCTTTTGAGATGTTCTTTGTGACCTAAGAGTAACTACAGAAACTATAGAAAGATTTTTCACCTACTTGAGAAGACTATGACCTGCAGGATTTTGTAATCTTTCTATAACAGAAAAGGATTTTATCTCAGAAAGGCTAAGGTGAAAAGTTCTTAGGTCTGTTTGTTTACCTATTCACCCCCAGAAACGCCACAGCATATGTCAGACATTAAACAAATCTTTTTGTCACTGCATGCGGGATGCCTCAGATCTAATATTTCATAAGACAAAAACAGTGAATGGTTTTGCTTTAATTGGGACCATAAATGAAAACTGTCAATCTGAGTCATAATATTTAGTCTATTAAAACAAGTATTTCCACAGAATGCCTACTCCTCCCTCCATTCAGGCTAGATCCTCAATTATTTTAGGGGTTACAAATAAAGTGAAGTTTATCTTGCATTAGGTATAAAACTTGAAAGTGAATGTGACATGGAAAAAATATATATAGATTAAATAACTAATATTTAATGATATTCAAAGTCAGCAGAGCCTCCCCTCTTTTATGGGCAGTTTTATTCTGGTTTCTTTAAGAATATTTGATTACCTGGGCTGTTACCTGTGTTCATATTTGGCTCCTATTTTTGTATTTCTTGGGTCTTTTGAGTTTTATATCCTGGCTTACATCAAGCAGTCCCTGACAACTATTTCTTACCCAGTTATTCTTTCATTCATTCAATATATATTGTGTGTCTTTTGCTGTGAGTACTAGAGATATGCCACTGAAGAAAGCAGAAATTTATACCCTCATGAAGCTCACCATGTTGATTTTTGTGTTGATTGGCATCTTCACAATATTTTATTTCTTTTATTTCCTATCCTATCCAGAATGAGGCTTTTACCAACATTTTCCTGCATTTTCCTCTGATTCTGAAAGAAAGAACAAAAGAAAGAAAAGAAAAAGAGAAGGAAAGAAAAGGAAAGGAAAGGAAAAGAAAGGAAAGGAAAGGAAAGGAAAGGAAAGGAAAGGAAAGGAAAGGAAAGGAAAGGGAAAAGAAAAGAAAAGAAAAGAAAAGAAAAGAAAAGAAAAGAAAAGAAAAGAAAAGAGAACGAACCTTGGTAAGGTACAACTTAGGACCTAAATCTGTCTATCTTAACATTGAATCCAAAGCATCTAGCAAAGTTGTCACTCAATAAGTATATGCTGAATGACACAGTAGTCATTAACTGGAAAAAAAACTTTGTAGTTTTCTCTAGAAATAAAGACTGAATCCAATGACCTTGTATTTGGAAGCTTTTGTGAGCAAGGAGATATCACAGTGATGGTACACCTAAGTGAGTCTTTTTACATATCCACAAAGGTAGAGAAAGGGGCATGTGGTTATAATTGACTGGACTGATTTTATATAACTTCGGAACAATGTATTTAATCTACAGAAAATTCTTGGGTGCACTGAAATTGTAATGACCTCTGATTCCCCCTAGATTCTAGAGTTTATAGCAACATTTGTTATTAACAAGAGAGAACCCACTCTAAAATATCAGGAACCCTGGGAATCTTTATTGTGGAAAAGGATAGCTGTTATTTAATGCCTCCTCTCCTCTTTCGCCATAAAACATGTAAAGCTCACTCTGGTTCTCAAAGTCCCAAAAGACTAGAAAAGGGTTAGAAGGATGGTGACTACTAAAGTCAAACCTAAAATGCAGTGGATATTCTGGCTACTCTGAGGGAAGATGTCTCCAGCAAAAATTCACTTGCCACAAGATCACACTGACTAATCGCAAAACCAGGATGAGGCCGCAGCCACAATTCTTTCAGGTTGTTTATCCTCTTCCTAGGTCCCACTTTCCTTTTCCCTCTCCAAACTGTGCTCCCATTCTCCTCCCCTCTTATGCCAATCTTCTCTGACCATGCTCCCTATTTCCCTTCTGGCAATTTGAAAAATAGCATCCTCACAAAAATCCCTAGTTTCAAGCCCAGAAATAAGATTAAAAAGAAAATTTTTATTTCCTTTTTGCCCAGTTCAGAAAGATCCACAATTTTTGCTGTCTGGGGCCATGGATTCATTATTGCTTGTCTTTGATTTAACTAGGCCACCTCTCCAAAAATCGCTGACATGCAGCCCCACAAATCAGCTAAGAAGCTCAATCTATCTTTTCTGGGCTATCATTAACCCTCAGATCCTGACTCAATGACTCATTCACGGCCCTGACACTTGGCTTAGAAATGTGCAGTTAAAAAGACAGGCACTTATCTCAAAGTAACAATCTCAATTTAATTCTTTAAAAAATTATTGAATATTTTATACTAGGAGGTACTATACTAGGAGATGGGCATATAGAGATGAGCTGTCCATACCCTGCTCTGAAGAAGCCAACAATTACCCAATTCATCAAAAATTCATAGAATGCCCACTATATACTATTTACTATCTCAAATGCTAAGGGAAAGAGTAGTATTCTGGGAGCAAAATAATACTCCAAAAACAATCTCTTACCTTATATAAAATCAGGGAGGCAAACATCAAATATCCTCAGCCAGAAGCCCTCAGGATTTAAGTTCTTATGTAAATTGGAACTCCAGCTCCCTTGCATACCTTTTCTCAGGAACTGTTGTTTAAGAAAGACCTCTGAACAGATTTTTTTAAATGCAGAATGAATAAAGAACTAAGGAGGTCTAACACTGTGATTCCTGAATCCTGAAAGGTTTCATCTGACATCGGCACATTAGTTCATGTTTTTCACAGCTGATTTTCTTGGAGTCCTTTTTGCAGGAAAAGTAGAAAAACAATTTAAGTATGAAGATTGAAACGTTCTTATGCCATTACTGATGAGTGGCTGTGGGCTCTCTTTCCTCCCAAATTGATTTTACTTCCAGGGCTGGGTTCTAAAGTAGGTAGCTGTAAAGATTTTTACCTTAAACAATTACAAATATTATGGATGTAGAATGCAAGTTTTACACATATTTAAAAATCAAAATGTAAGACTTCAAAAAAAATCAAGCTAAGGTCAGCAGCTTTTGGGGTTATATATGTACTCTCTTCTCATAGGCATACTTTGATGAAAAAAAAACCCCTGCATGAAGATATCAACACAGAGAACTAGGATGCCAGTCCAGGCCACAATCATTCCTAGACAATGGAACAGAGAAGAGTGTGAAATGCTTTTTTAGGATGAAAACAAACTAAGATCACCATCACTGAGGTTAGAACTTGAACCTCTGCACTAGAAAGCCCTGTCACTCAGAACAGGCACTAATTACCCACTTGACAATTCCTCCGTTTAAGGCCCAACTCAAATCTTATGTACGCTACAAAGCCATCCTTGATCATTAGAGCCCATGATGATCATTCCTTTCTGGACTACCATAGGACTTACTGTTTATACCACAGGTATATAACATACACTAACTTGATATGACTTAACTGTTAAAACATTTTTTAAAGTGCATTGCTAGATACCCATGGAGGTACTAAGGCATAGTGGAATAAGCTTTCACTCGGATGCAGAAGAAATGGCTCATGTTTTAGTCGGTCATTCACTAATAATGTGCTAAGATCCTGGCTGAATATATTTCTCCTCTTTCATCTTTATAGTCCTCAGCTACAAAAATCTATGTAAGAATTAACAATGACTACAGAGGTTATTGTGATAACCAAAGGAGAATTTTGTACAATATTACGTAACTGCCCAATACTGTAAAAATATGAGAGATTCTTAGTACTTACATTTTAATGAGTTAACAGCCCTGTAACATCAAATTTTTGAAAGCACTACCTATATGTCTGTCCTCCATAGCTGCAAGCGATATCTGAGCACAGGATAGGCACCCCCAAATAGTGAAATAATTTAAAACCAAACCTAAGAAGACCATGTTACAATTCAATTGACACAGACAGTTAAACAGTGCTGAATAAAGAATTAAAATGAACTAAATGAATCTGACTGTGAGGCTGGTAGGTATGCCTCAAAGGCAATGAAGTTGATCTAAGAAGTAGAACAATAGGGAGAGGGTGGCAGATAGTCAGCCTGCAGCATGGTATTTTACTACATTTGCTCATAGGTACTATGCTTTCAGATCCCCAAAAGGCTGGACCTCTCTTATATACTAGACTCAAAACACCTCTGGAAAGCCTCTTCTTAGGTTACACCACTCTCATGTTTTTCAACATTAAACATTTCTCCTTCTCTTAGAGATTAAGGTGACAAATTGTACCAACAATCACCCAGGGGTCTTATCTAGGAGTTTCTGCCAACATCTCTTAAGTAGATGATTGGGGAAAATAGCTCATAAACTGATTATTTCTTTAAAAATCAACCAAACAAGCAAACAAAATAAACAAACAAACAAAACCTACACACATACCAAAAAAAAAAAAAACCACTAAATAATTTATGACAGATGCAGGTCCCAACTTGGAACACACATTCCAATAGTACAGATGCTAGAAAAGAAGATGGCTGAATTAGTTCACACTGGAATCTGATGACTTAATAACAGTTTTTACTCCTGAAGGGAGGAGAGACAAGGAACCTTTACTTAAAAGAGGAGAGAGAGAGAGAGAGAGAGAGAGAGAGAGAGAGAGAGAGAGAGAGAGAGAGAGAGAAGAAGAAGGAGGGAGGGAGGGAGGGAGGGAGGGAAGGAAGGAAGGAAGGAAAAACAGGAGGGAGGGAAGAAGGAAGAGAGGAAAGGAGGAAAAGAAAAAAGGAGTTGGAAAAAGCTATCTCATGACAGTCTTTAAATAAAAAGCCAGTTTTATATATATATATATATATATGCTTTAAGTTGAAGTCCTCTTCACACTCCTATTCTCAAACTGAAGTCTGGTCAATGTTAAAATTATGGCCATCTTCAACAAAAAAGGGGGGGGGCTATGGCTCACAGTAGCTAGGTGATTTTATCAGTTTGTTAACTTTATTATAGTGAGAAAAGTACAGAAATGAGAATTAAGACATCTCTATTATTTTCATCCACACTTTGTCGCCAACTTGCTATCTTGGGCGAGTTTCTCCAATCCGGCAGGGCCTCAGATTCTCTGACTATAATATAGTAAGTAGTTCAACCATATTATGTCTAACACTTCTAAAACAAAAAGTAAGTATTCTACACTGCTCCTAAGAGTTTGTCTTAGTTTTCTCGATTAGAAAAATGTCAGCTTTTCCAAAACTGTTTTATGAGATTTATTAGGTGTTCTGTTGGTAGGGCTTCCATAGTCAAATGATTTTAGACAAGCTGAGGTAAAACCCATCCTGCATTAAAAGCTCAAAGATGAAGAATAAGTCATATTGCTCCTCCTTATATGGTATTCTTTAAAATACAATACCATATTCCAGAAGCCTCTACATGAGTCATCTCAGATAGGAATGATCTCTCTGGATGACCATAAGCAACAAAGCTAAGCAGAGTAATTACATTATCCAGCCTCATTACAGTGACATCATTACACAGACAAGATTTCTGATGAGATAAGTATCTGCTAATCTATTTTTTGAACTGATAGTCAATAAGGGCTGAGCAAATATCATTAAATTGCAACAACACCCATCATTCAAAACTACAGGTTAAAAGCTACTCAAGCAAGAAGGAAAACATTAACATTACACAGTCTCATGGTAATAGACTCAATTCCAAATATAAATTTGTCTTAGAAGCTATTGTTGGCATCTATTTGGATACCAGGAGGAAATGATTATTCCCTTTCATGGCTAACTTCAAATATTTTTTCCCTTAGCTCGTATACTTCTACTAGGTATCTGAAATCAAAATAAGGCCATGGTTATGTGAAATAATATGTATGAACTGTTCAATAGTATATGAAATAGTAGCATTGGACATTGGAATGTAAAAGATCATCTAATCCAACTTGTCCTCACCACTAAAACACACAAACACACACACACTTCTAACACATAACACATTAATTTTTAGTTACTGATGATACAAATATCAGTATTTACTAAGTGTTGATGTATCAGGCATTAACCTGTCCTCAAGACTTTTATAATCCAGTAAATGTGATAAAACATATACACAAATTTGGTAGGCAGAATTCTGAGCTTTCCCAACCTAATCCTACGATTGTTGAGAATGATAAATTTTACTGCCATAAAAAGGTTATATATGGCACAGATGGCTTTAATAGAAGAAGACTGTCCAGGTGGGCCTAACCTAATCACACAAGCCACTTAAAAGCAAAGAGATTCTCTAGCTGGTGGTAGAAGAAGTCAGAGATTGAAGCACAAAAAAGATTCAACCTGCCATTGCTGGGTTAGAGATTGAAAAGGACACAGATTAAGGAACACAGGAAGCCTCTAGGAGCTGAGAGTGGCTAACAGCTAGCAAGGAAACAGAAATCTCAGTCACAACCATAAGAAATTGAATTTTTCCAACAAGAATAAAATTAGAAGCAGACTTTTCTCCTGCCATCGCCAAACGAGAACTCAGCCCAGCTGACATCTTCATTTTGACCTTATGATACCCTGAGAACCCAGCCACACTATGTCAGATTAACTATGAGCTACTAATGCAGCAACAGAAAACTAATACCACAAACCAAAGGAATTGTATGAGTTCATAGTTCTAAGGTAATGAAGTGGGTCTGGGATAAACACCTCACTCCACTTCAAGCCGGGCTAGACAAGTATTCCCTATAGTATAAAAGAGTTCACGTATTCTCCAGTAATCTTCAGAGTTTTCAAGTGAGGCCACGTGAATTCTGCAGCAAAAGTATTTTGAGATTATGTATTGTTTCAATGGAAGTTTCTGATGCTGTCCTTTATAAAGTACCAAAAGATCTGCCCTAGAATAAGGATGCTTCCTGATTAAGTCAGGGTTTCTTTCCTTTCTTGGCATGTTAGCCAGGACAAAAACCCCTACAAAGCATTGATCTTCTTCCCTCTTTCCCTTCAATTCTATCAATCAAATATTTGTTAAATGTCCACTTTGTGCCAAACATTGTGCATAGATAAAAGACTACAGCGACTCAGAGGAGGTAGAGGTTACTTCTGGCTATGTGGGGGTAAGGTATATTTGGATAGGCCAAAAATTACTTTACCAGGCTTTTGGATATGCAAAGAGTTCAAAGTTTAGGGGTCAAGAATGCCAAAAAAAAAAGGGGGGAGTGATTTTACTCCAGAATTCCAAAATCTCTATTCCTTTCACTCCAGTGACTGGATGCAAAACCCTTATCTAACTCTGCAGCTGCTACATGAGTTGGCATTCTCCTAATTTAAACTTTATGAACAGATGAAATCAGATTGCTCATACAATTCAATTACGTTATCAAAGACAAGCAGTTCCTTCTGGATTCACAGCAGAGTCTGCAAATTTTTTAAATGGATGAGTTTCACAGGAATGACTAGGCTTCAGAAACAGTGATTACATGCATTGTGCTCACTTAGTGTGAATAATGCTTAAAATCAAGAAGAGATTTAAGAAAAGAATCTTCTAAAGCCCATCTTCTCTATACCACACTTACCTATAGCATCACCATCTCTTCCTTCTTTGTTGTTTTAGTAGTTTTGTTGTTTAGTTTTGGAAAATGTTTCACATGTGCTTAAGAAGGATATATATTCTCTAGTTGATGGGTGCAAAATCTGTATATGTACCTATTAGATAACACATATTAATTATGTTGTTCAACTGTTTTATATCTTTACTACTTTCTTAATGCTTGACCTTCAAATAATTAAAATGTATTGAAATCTCCTAATGGATGTATTGCATTTGTAAATATCACCCGTGGCTCTCCAGTTTTGATTTCTATATTTTGAGGCTATTTTAGAATTATTAAATCTTTTGAGTTGAACCTTTTTGCCTGAAAATTTATTTGTCTGATATTAATATGGCTACCCTAGCATTCTTTTTTTCTTTCTAAATAGCTTTGTTGAGGTATTATTGCTACCTTAGCATTCAGTATTTGCCCGGCATATCTTTTGGATATTTTCACTTTCATAACCTTATTTTTAGGGTATGTAAAAAACATATAGTTGAATTCTTTTAAAATCCTATTTGATAATCCCTCTCTTTTAACTGGTAAATTTTGGTGTTACATACTTTTCATAGTATTCTTGTATGATCCTTTGTATTTTTGCAATGTCAGTCGTAATTTCCCCTCATTTCTGATTATTTGTATCCTTTCCCTTTTCTCTTTAGTTAGGCTAGCCAAGGGGTTGTCAATTTTATTAACCTTCTCAAAGAACCAGCTCCTTGTTGCATTTTTCTATTGTTTTTTTTTTTCCCTTGTTTTAAATTTCATTTATTTCTGCTCTAATTTTGGTTATTTCTTTCCTTCTGCTGACTTTAGGCTTCATTTGTTCTTCTTTTAGTTTTTTAAGATGAAGCATTAGGTTGTTTATTTGGGCTCATTCTTGTTTTTGAAGATAGTCCTTTAATTATATGAACTTTCCTTTTATGACCGCTTTTTCCATGTCCCAAAAGTTTTGATATGTTGTACTATCATTATCATTTGTTTCTATGTATCTCTTGATCTCTCTTTTTATTTCTTCTGTGACCCAGTTATTCTTCAGCAGCATGTTGTTTAATTTCCAGTATTTGTGGTTCTTCCTGATTTCTTTTTGCGGTTGGTCTCGTTTCAAAGCATTATATTCAAAGACTATAGTTGGTATGATTTCAATCCTCTTATATTTGTTGAGGCGATCTCTGTGTCTCAGGATGTGGTCAATTCTTGAGAATGTTCCATGTTCACTAGAGTAGAATGTATAAGCAGCTATTTTGATTGGGAAGGCTCTGTAAATGTCAATTATGTCCAGTTGGTCTAATGTTTCATTTATTAATTCCTATTGATTTTGTGTTTGGATGACCTGTCCATATCCAACAGTGGGGTAATTAGGTTCCCTACTACAACAATGTTTTGGTCTGTTTCTCCCTTTAGTTCTGTTAGTAACTGGTTTACATATTTTGGGGCTCCCTCATAGGGAGCATAGATATTAATAAGTTTTATATCTTCTTGGTGCATGATTCCCTTTATCATTATGAAGTGTCTCTCAGTATCTTTATCTTTTTTATTTTGAAGTCTATTTCATCTGATATTCGTACCACTACTTTTGCTTTTCTCTGAATGCCATTTGCTTGAAATATCATTTTCCACCCTTTTCTTTGTGTCTGTATTTGACTTTGGAGGCAGTTTTTTGATCCAATCTGCAACTGGCGCCTTTTTACTGGTGAGTTCAGTCCATTTATTAAAATATAAGATAATTTTATAACCATTTTATCTTTTGCTTTCTGGTAGCTCGGTGTTTCCATTGTTTCCTTGCCTTTGTGCTTCTGTTTTCTTTATTTTGGTTGGCTTTTGTGGGTTTTACCTCTGGTTCTTCTTGTTTTGTTATGTACTTCAGTACTGAATCTTTGGTGCGAAGTTACCATTACAAATATGAAAAGGATAGTTACACACACACACACACACACACAGTTGTCCATTTTCTTCTGCCCATGCCTTATCTCCATTCCCCTTTGCAAATTTGGATCTTTGAATCCTCCCCTTTTCATTCCTTGTTATCTCAATTTGTCCCTATGTATGCTGAACATCCATTACTATCTTGCTATAGCAATTCTCTTGTTATTACTTAAGCTTTTAATGCCCGGTTCTCAGTAAGGATTGCACTCCTCTGCTTCTATTTGCCTGTTAGTCACTTTACTCCTAATTATGGTTTTTTGGGTCATTTTGTTTAAGGTGAGCTGACCCCTTTTAGTATTCCCTGTAGTGCAGGCCTTGCAGTGGAGAATTCCCTCAGTTTTTGTATATCTGGAAAGGTCTTAATTTCGCCTTCATTTCTGAAGGAGAGCTTAGCTGGATACATTATTCTAAGCTGATAGTTCCTTTCACTTAATAGTTTAAATATTTGACTCCATTCTTTTCTGGCTTGTAAGGTTTGTGCTGAGAAGTCCAAGGATAATTTAATGGGTTTCCCTTTATATGTTACCATTTTCTTCTCCCTGGCTGCCCTGAAAATTCTGTCTTTGTCGTTGATTTTTTATCATTTTAATACAATGTGTCTTGGTGAAGGCCGTTTTGAGATAATTGGGTGTTTTATTGACTTCTTGAATTCCAAGCTCCAGCTCATTCCTTAGATTTAGGGAATTCTCATCTACTATTTGTCTGAAAATGCTTTCTAGTCCCTGCTCCTTTTCCCGCCTTCAATAATGCCCATTATCCTTATGTGTCCTCTCCTGATGGTATCAACTAGTTCTTATATTTCTTTCATTATTTTTCATTCTTCAGTTTCTCTCTTCTTCCTTCTGATTTATTTCTATTTTTCTGTCTTCGATATCACTGATCCTTTCCTCTATTTGGTCGACTCTATTTCCCAAGCTTGCTATTTCATTTTTCAACTCTTGCAGTGTGTGTGTGTGTGTGTGTGTGTGTGTGTGTGTGTGTGTGTATGTGTGTTTTATCTCTAGAAGGTCTACTCTGTTCTTTTTGAAGGTTTCAATCTCCTTGCTCTGCTCATCAAGTTGCTTTTTCAATTCCTGAAATTGCTGATATGACTCATTTTAGAACTGAGTTTTTTCAGAAGTGTCACTCTGAATTCTGTCATTTAAGTTGCATATTTCTGTCTATAACTTATTTCCTGGCGATTTTTCTTTTTCTCTCTGAGATGATTTTGTCACCTTGGTTATTCATGGTTTTTAATGAACTATTTCTCCACCTAGGCATTAATGGAAGTGTATTCTGCTTTTTTTCCAGAAAAAGAAGGTTGTATAAAAGTCTCTCTTTAGCCTGCTGCAAAGAAGACACTTTTCTTTTGGTTTCCAGTAGGTGGAGTCTAAACCTCTTGTATTTCTGCTTTATATAAAGCCTTAAAAATGCCTTCTAATAGATATTTAATTACGCTTGGTACCCTCAGTTTCAGTCCGTCAGTGTCAACAACAGTCTCGGCAGTGTTTGCTCAGATTTCCCTGGGGCTCTGTGGTGTTGGGTCTCAGAGTATATTGGAAGAGGGGCCCTCTGGGTTGGGAGTTGAGTGCTGTGGCTTGGCCTCAGTTTTGTAACAGCGGCCAGTAAAAATCTCCGCAGTCTCATCCAGCTTCTCTGCTTTCTGCCCTGAAGACTGGGCCCTATCACCGGCTGAGTGGAAGTCACAGCACTCCCAGGCAGGGCTGTTCAGGGAAGTTGCCGCAGCTTCTCCCATCCCCATCCTCCTGCAGGGAGCTCTAGTAGCTGCAAGAGGCAAATCCAGTCTCAGCAGCGTTTGCTCAGATTCCACTGGGTCTCCATGATGGGGTCCTGAGGGTATGAGGGGAGTGGCCCTGGGGATTGGGAGTTGGGGACTGTGGCTCAGCCTTGGTTTTGCAGCCAGGGCCAATAAAAATCAACTGTTGTTTCTTTGTGGTCCCGTCCCGCTTCTCTACTTTCTGCCCTGATGACTGGGCCCTGTTGCTGGCCAGCCTTGGTGAGCTCACTGCTTTCCCAGGCAGGGCTGTTCAGGGAAGTCACCGCAGCTTCTCCCCTCTGCTTACTTCTGCAGGAAACTCCAGAGGCTGCAAGGCAAGTTCTTGTTTCTCCCAGCCCACTACCTTGGGTTCTGACCAATCGTAGCTCTTATGTGCAGATCCCACACTCACAAGTGCTGGTGTGCAGTTTGGGTGGGTTTTTGTTTTTTTGTTTTTTGGGTATTTTTGAGTTTTAGATATTCAGGTTATTGTTGTTTCAAGGGGAGAGATCTGAGGGTGTCTCTCACTCTGCCATGCTTTTTCAGAACATAACTGGTAAATTTTGGTCATTCACATTTATTGGGATTACTGTTATGCTTCAACTCAACTGTGCTTTTCATTTTCCCTGTACACGCTTTTCACTCTTTTGCTGCCCGTCTTTTTTAATTTGCTAACTTTCTGAGTTATGTGCTGATTTGGAAGTTATATAATGCTATTTTCTTTCTGTTGTTATTCTTGAAATTATATTGTTGATTTTATGTTTGAAATTCACTGATATCATAATCCCCTTCCCAAATAATTTAAGATGTTGGAAGAGTGCTTCTCAATCTTTAATGTACATATGAATCACCTGGAAATGTTGAAGTCCAGATTCCAATTCAAAAAGTGTGAGATGAGCCTGGCATTTTACAATTATAAGCTCCCAAGAGATGCCATGCTACTGAGAAGCAAGGTCTTAGAATTAGTAGGTTTGTTCCACTTTTTGGCTAATATGAATAATGCTGCTATGAGAATTTTTCATGTACAATTTTTTATATGAATATATACCTTCAGTTCTCTCAGGTTTATACTGAAGAATGAAATTTCTGGGTCATTTTATAATTCTGTTTAATGTTCTGAGGAAATGACAGACTTTTCCAAAGTGGCTGCAAAATTACATTCCCAGAACAGTGTACAAGAGTTCTCAATTCTCCATTTCCTCACCAACACTTGTTACTGTCCACCTTTTTTATTATAACAATGTTAGAGGGTGTAATATCTTACTGTGGTTTTGATTTGCATTTCCCTTGTGGTAAATGATGTTGAGCATCTTTTCATTTGTCTGTTAGCCATTCTTTAGAGAAATGTCTATTCAAATCTTTTGACTTTTTCATTGGTTTGTCTTTTCATTTTCAAGTTATAAGGATTCTTTATATATTGTTTATTAGACCCTTATCAGATAAATGATTTGCAAATATTTTCTCCCCTTGTGGGTTATATTTTTACTTCATTGATGGTGTCCTGTGATGCACATACATTTTTAATCTTGATGAAACTTATCAATTTTTATTTATTTATTTATTTATTTATTTATTTATTTATTTATTTATTTATTTATTTATTAGGTGAGGCAACCCTTGGTTGACCTCACAGATTGCAAGGATCTTGTCAGCTTATGATCCTTATTTATTTGTTTGTTTATTTATTTTACGCCTACAGTACCTGGCCTTCTTACGTGGTCTCCCATCCAAGTACTATACCCTGCTTAGCTTCTGAGATCAAACAGGATTGGGCTTGTTCAGGGTAGCATGGCCATAGACAATTTTTAAATTTTATTTCTGTGCTTTTGATGTCATATCTAAGAACCCACTGTATAATCCAAGGTCACAAAGACTAACACCCGTAGTTTCTTCTAAGCATCTTACAGTTTTAGCTCTTATACCTAAGTCTATGATCCATTTTTGGATTAGTTTTTGATACAGTGCAAAGTAGAGGTTCAATCTAATTCTTTTGCTTATGGACATTCAGTTGCTCCAGTGCCATTTACTAAAAAGACTCTTTTTTCCCCATGTAGTTGTCTTTGTACCCATGGCACCCAATTTTATTTCACTGACTTATATGTCCAACCTATGCCAGTAACACGTCTTTCTGATTACAGTAGCTTTACAATGAAGCTTTGCAGTAACAATTAAAATTGGGAATTGTGAGTCTTCCAACTGTCCTTTTTAAGATTGCGTTGGCTATTGTGGATTCCTTAAATTTCCATATAATTTCAAATCAGATTGTTAATTTCTGAAGTAAAAAAAAAAAAAGCCTGATAGAATTTGGACATGGAGTACACTGAATCTGCAGTTCAATTTGGAGAGTAATGCCAACATAACAATATCTTCCAATCCATAAGCATGGAATGTATTTCCATTTATTTAGATCTTATTTCTTTGAATGTTTTGTAGTTATCAGCAAACACCTTGCACTTTCATTAAATTTACTCCTAAATATTTTATTCCTTTCAATGTATTAAAAATAGAATTGTTATCCAAAGAAAATCTAAACAATTATTCATGAAGATCCATGTACCCCAATATTCATGGCAGTATAATTTACAATAGCCAAGATATGGAAGCAACCTAAATGCCTATCAGCAGACGACTGGATAAAGAAGTTATGGTTTATATATACAACAGAATATTACTCAGCCATTAAAAAAATGAGATCCTACCATTTGCAATGACATGGATGGAC
Organism: Cynopterus sphinx; assembly: GCA_030015415.1. Lineage (NCBI taxonomy): Eukaryota > Metazoa > Chordata > Mammalia > Chiroptera > Pteropodidae > Cynopterus > Cynopterus sphinx. The sequence goes on along the minus strand of CM057381.1, from coordinate 121,590,515 downwards.
ACAGAGGTTATTATGTTGAGTGAAATAAATCAGACAGAGAAAGATAAATACCATATGATTTCACTTATAAGTGGAATCTAAGAAACAAAAAGAACAAACTAATCAAAACCAGATTCACAAATATACTAGATAATTTGGTGATGGACACCAGGGTGGGGAGAATGAGATGAAGGGTTTCTTTAGTACAAATTAGTAGTTGATAGATGGTCACGGGGATGAGGAGCATGGCATAGGGAACGCAGTTAGCATTAATATGTTGGCTAGGTAGGAGGCCAGGAAAGAGAGGGAGCAATTAGGGGGACCATTTTATGAACTATATAGATGTCTAATCAATGTACTGTATACTTGAATACAATTGGATTTTCCCTTTCCAATCTAAATGTCTTTCTTTTTCTTGCCTAATTGTCCTGGTTAGAATCTCCAGCAAAAAAAGTTGAATGAAATGATGAAAGTAGCTATCTTCCTGATCTTTGAGGGAAAACTTTCAGTCTTTCACCTTTAGTATGATGTTAGCTGTATTTTTTTAATAGATGTCCTTTGTCAGGCTGAAGAAGTTCCCTTTGATTCCTAGGTTATTGAATGTCTTTTATCACGGGGTGCTGAAATTTGTCAAATACTTTTTCTGTGTCTATAGAGATAATCATGTGGGTTCTTTCCATTACTCTATAAATATGATGAACCATATTGACTAAGTTTTCTATGTTGAACCAACCTTAAATTCTTGGGCTATCTCCTACTTGGATCATGATGTATAATTTTTTTTATATGGTGCTGAATTCAATTTGCTATTATTTTGTTAAGGGTGTTCATAAGGGATATTGGTCTGCAGTTTTCTTCTTTGATAATGTGTTATCTTGTTTTAGTATTAGTATAATACTGACCACACAGAATAAGATTTAAAATGTTCCCATTTCTTCAATTTTTTGGAAGAATTTGTGAAGAATCAGTGTTAATTCTTCTTTAAATGTCTGCTAGAAATCACCAGTGAAGCTATCTGGTCCTGAGATATTTTGAGTGGATTTAAAAAATATATTGATTCAATCTCTTTAATTTTATGGGTCTCTTTAGCATTTCTATTTCTTCTTAATTTCAGTACTCTGTCTTTCTAGGAATTTGTCCATTTTAACTAGATTATCTAAATTTACTGGCATGGTGACCCCTGCAATCCTTTTTATTTCTCTAAGATAGTAACATTCTCTCTTTCATTCTTGCTTTTAGTCATTTGAATCTTTTTTTTTTTCTCAGTAAATCTACCTAAAGGTTTGTAAATTTTGTTAATCTTGAAGAACCAACTTTGGTTTTATTGATTTTTCTCTACTATTTTTCTATTCTCTATCTCATTTCTTTCTATTCTAATCTTTATTTTCTTCCTTCTGCTTGCTTTGGATTTAGTTTTTTCTAGTTTTTTGTTTTTTGGTTTTTTTTTTAAGGTCAAGAGTTAGGTTGACTTACAATAGTTCTTTTTAAATATAGGCACGTAGAGCTATAAATTTCCCTCTAAGTATTGCTTTAACCACATCCCATAAATTTTGTTATGCTGTTTTGTTTTAATTAATTTCAAAGTATTTTCTAATTTCCCTTGTGATTTCTGCTTTAACTCATTGGTTGTTGATAACATATTGTTTTAGATAGCCAGGTGGAAGAGCCATAGGGTGTCCCAGCTTGAATAGACCATGAACCCTGTCTGCCCTTCTTCTCCTGACCTGTGCCCCTGTGCTAGTATCTCCTGGACTTGAGGGATGTTGTGTCACTGTCCTCTGATTCTGGCAGAAATTTTCAGCCCTTCCACCATTCCTTGAACCTCCTGAGTACTCACCCACAGCACTCCTAGTTGCCAGGCATGTTGCTTTTTTAAAATCTTCAGAATGGACTCCATTTGGTTATTTCTATCTTGCAGGGCCCAAAAGACTAATTAAACTCATGTTTATGGTGTATGTGTGTGACAGGGAAAGAATGTATTATTTAGTTCCACATTTTGAATTTCTTAAATTTTGATATAAATTTCTAATTTCATTTCATTGAAGTTGGAGAACATACCTAAATCCTTTAAAATTTACTAAGACTTGCTTACAGACTAATCTATGGTCTATCTTGAAGAATGTCTAATGTATACTTAAGAAGATGGGTATTCTATTATTGTTAGGTGAAGTGCTCTATAGACATGTTAGGTCTAGTGGTTGCTAATGTTATTCAAGTTCTCTATCTCCTTATTGATCTTCTATTTAGATGATATATTCATTATTGAAACTGAAGTACTTAAGTCTTCAATTATCATTATTGAATTGTAAATTTCTCCCTTCAACTCTTTTCTTTTATTAGAGGCTCTGTATATGTAGATGTATACATATTTATAATTGTTATATCTTCTTGAAAGATTGACCTTTTATCAACATATAATGTTCTTTGTCTCTAGTAACAATTTTTGTCTAAAGTCTACTTTGTTTGATATTAGTATGGCCACTCCAGCTCTCTTTTGGTTACTATATGCATGGTATATATTTCTCATATATTTTTACCTTTAAACTATTTGTGACTTTAAATCTAAAATGTTATATTCTGTAGACAGTATATAGTTGGATTATGTTTTTTTTTTAATCCATTCTGCCATTATCTTCTTTTTGCCTAGATTGTTTAATCTGTTAACATTAATGCACTTACTATTAAGGCAGGATTTACATTGGTCACTTTATTACTTGTTTTCTTCATATCTTATGTATTTTTTGTTCCTCCATTACTATCTTCTTTATGATAAATGGGTATTTTCTACTGTACTATTTTACTACCACTGTCCTTTCTTTTACTTTTAAAAAATATCTATTTTCTTAGTGGTTGCCTTGGAGGTTACAATTAACATTTTAACTTGTCACAATCTTGTCTGGTTACTATCAACTTAATTACAATAGTATATAGAAGCTTTGCTCCTATATAGCTCCATTCCCTCCCCACAATCCTTTGTGCTGTTACCATGCAAATATTTATATATGTTGTATGTCAATCAACAAAGATTTGTAGGTATTGCTAGCAATGAATTTCCTTATTCTTTGTTTTTCTGAGAATGTCTTAATTTTATCTTTACTTTAAAGGACATGTTGTTGGATATAGAAATCTTTGTTGACAGTTATTTTCTTTCAGCATTTTGAATGTGTAATCCCACTACCTTTGGGCCTCCATCAATTCTAATGAAAAATAAGCTATTGTTGTTAGGTGGGCAGGGGAAGGGCCAGCCAGATGCCTGCCTGGAGACTTCTCAGCTTGATACTGGGAGTCCAGACCTTCTGAATAGGGCCAACCCTAAAGCCCATAGGTGCCACCACCCTAATCCGGATGCTCAATTAGCATTTGATTAACATTCCTCACCTTATACCCCTACCTCCACATAACCCCATAAAGCTGCACCCTCCCACCCCAGGGCAGGACTTCTCTGGCCCCTCTCCTCTAGGGACCAGAGAACCTTGCCCAGGAGCACTCTCCCAATGAAAGCTTGCTTTTTAAAACTTCTCTTGGCATGTCACGGGTTTACCTTACAATTGTGTGTGTATATGTGTGTGTGACTTTCTTTATATTGGTATCTCTCTATGGGGATACATCATCCTCACATTTTCTTTTAATTCTTTATACGTGGTTTCCTTTAGTTATTTGAACATGTTTAAAATACCCAACTCAACTGTTTGTCTATTAAATGTCCCACAACTGGGGTTGCTCAGGGAGAGTTTCTATTGAGGTTTTCCTTCCCCTGTGTATGGGCCATATGTTTCTTTTTATTTACGCCTCGGAATTTTTATTTGAAAAGCAGACCTTTAAAATAATATAATGTAGCAACTCTAGAAATCAGAATCTCTTATGTTCCCAGGATTTCTTGTGGGTATTTTTGTTTTGTTTTATTTTCACTACTTCTATTTGTTTAGTGGCTTTGATTAACAAAGTCTATATTCCTTGTTGTGCAGGGCCAGTGAAGTCTGCTCAGTTAGCTTAGTGGTCTTCTAATAATTGGACAGAGAGAGATATCATTAAATGCCTGGAACAAATAAATCTTCTACTGTTTGCTGAGGGATCTGTATATGTTGGGGCAGGACTTCAATACTCAGTCAGGCAGTTTATAACTCTGCTCTTGCCCATACATCCTGCTTGTTCTGAGCCTCATGTCACCAGAGGTGAAGGATTAGGTATTCTCAGATCTTTCCAGTATATGCGCATAGCCCTGGACATATACATGGCCATCTAGATTCCCATAAATGTCAGATCCTTCTGAAGCCTTCCATGAACATCTCATTCCCCAACTTTTCCTTTTAAGTTTCTACCATCTCAGGCAGCAATGAGGTTAAACAATTGCCATTGATTGTTTTTAACAAATGCCTCCAGGTAAAAAGCTTTTCTCATTGGGCAAGATTCCAGTTAGGTCAATAAAGACAAGCCTCGCAAGTGGAATCTTCCAGAGAACCATCAGACAAGTCAAATAATGGCAATTCTTTTGGAACAGAACTTTGAAGGAGCTCCATTTTTATTCTACTCTCCCATGGCTGCAAGTCTGCTGATTTTAACATTATTTGTGTGTCCTTAGTTTTCCAGGCTACAGTGGAGCTGGAGAGTAAAGAAAGGAATAGATCAATTAAAACATGACAAAGCTTTCTGTTCTTACTGAGATTCCACCATTTTTCTTAAGTAAATGCTCTCTGGATTGGTGGTATAGGCCTTTAGTTAATTTCCACAGTTCTGACAAAGCTGACTCTGACAGTTTTTGCCAGTACTCTTGCTGCTTTTATGGAGAGGATTGTCCATCATTCTCATTGACATAATTCTTCATTTCCTTATTGACTTAGTAGTCGGTTCTTCTTAACTTAATCTGCTTTTTCACCTTTTTTTATTCATAACTGTTTCCTCAGAATCTCTATATATCTTCTGGTGTACAACTTCTTTCTTCTTGGACCTAAAGTCACTATGAACTTTTACAATGTTTCCATATCATTCTCTGATGTTTTTTTTTTTTAATATCTGTGATCATGCTCACTTGTAAAATACCCTCCCTTGTTATGGCAAACTCCAATTCATCCTGAATAATACAGTTCAACTCCTCTGTTAGCTCTTCATCATTCCATCTACCTGTTAGACAAATAAATTACTCTCATATCTTCCCCAGAGCCCTCTGTACATGTATCCATTATAGCTAATATTTAACGGACCCTGTCCTAACTAAACTGTGAATCTTTGAGGAAAGGTACTGTACCTTATTCATCTTTTTATACTTAAAATCTAACACAGAAAAGGCACTGAGGAGATGTTTTTTGAATGAATTCTCAATAAAGAAGTTAGCACACCACTGGTAGTTAAAAGCAATCTCATTAAAGGCACTGAACCTTCAGACATAAGCAAAAGCTGATGACCAAAAATAAATTTTATAATACAACGCTAACAGCAGAAGTATAATTAACAGAATGTAAAACCATGTGCTTTTTATTTAACTGAGAAAATGTCACTTGGAATCAGATTTGTGAGAATGTCCTTCGGAGCTCCCCCCTGGTTATCCGCATCCCTGAATTCTCTTCCAACCCCTTCTGACCTGCTGTAGGATACTGAAAGAGACAACAAGAATCTGTCCTTTAATATGAAAGTGATTAATTTCATCTTTAACTTATTCATGTCCTATAAAATTTATATTTTTAAAAGATCTCTTTCCCTGCTGTATGCAGAAGTAATTACAGAAAGACAAGACTGAAAGCAGAAAGAGTCTATAGGAATATACTTTGAGAATCTAGGTGAAAATTAATGATGTCCTGGACCAGAGAGAAATGGGATGATTTGAGAAATTCTAGATATAGAACATAACAGATTTGGTGTTAGATTAAATGTTAAGAATGGAGAGAGGCATTGAAAAGTGACTCCAAGTTCTAGCTTGACTGGTTGATGTTGGTAATCACGTTTGAAGAGTTCTGTTTTGAATATATATAAAAGACATGTAAGTGGAGATGTCATGCAGATTATTGAAACTCAAAGGAGAGGTCTTACTGGAAATAAAAATTTAGAAGTTATAACATCAAGATGGTATGAAATCTATGGCAACAGTTGAGATCATCTAAGAAAAGAATTCACAAAGAGAGATCACAAAGAGAGAAGATACAAGGGTTCACCTGAGCCCTAAGGAATGTCAATATTTAGGGATTAGGTAGAAAGGAAATCACTAGGAAAGGATACTAAAAAAGAGCAGCCACTAAGGAGGGGGTGGGAAATAAGGAAGTTAGATGCTCTGAATGCTGCTGATAGAGCAAGTTCAATGAGCATAGAAAAATGCCCACTTAGTTTGTCCAACCATGGGTAATGATCTTTGAAAAGAGCCATTTCAGTACAATTGAGGGGATGGTGCAGAAGCTAGACTATACTGAGCTGAAGAGTAAATGGAAAGTAAAAAAAAAAAAAAGAAAGACATTATGAATAGACAATTATTTCTTGAAATGTTTTCTTCCCTTGGCTTCAAGGACACTACACTTTCCTGGTTCTCCAACCTACCTGGCTGCCTTTTTTTCAGTCACCTTTGCTGGGTTATCCTCTACTCACCTCTAAATGTTGAAGTTCATCAGAATTCAGGTCACCTAACTCTCTTCCACATAATGGCTTCAGTTATCACATGTAGGCCAACAACTTCCAAGTTTTACACTGTATCTCTGGCTCAGACTTCTTCTCTGAGCTCTAGACTTGTGTACTGCATTGCCTATTCAACATATAAAACATCATTAAACTCAACATTATCCTTCCACAACTGTTTTTCTTCCAGTGTTCCTGATTTTCTGCATATTAGATCATGACCTTCTCAGTTGTTCAAGATAGATACCTGGAGTCAAGCTTCACTTTTTTCTCCCTTTATGTACCACAACCAATCCAGTAGCAAATTCTACCTACAAATATGTCTCACTTATTAGACTCTCTAATGGCCAAGCATTTGAAGTTTCTTTACCTACATTAGCTTTCTCATTAAAGTTCACTAGTACCCAGTAAGGTAGTTATTATTCCCACCTTAAAATTGAAGCTCAGAGAGGTTAAGTAACACAAAAAGTAAATGACAGAGAAAGAGACGGATTTAACACTAAATATGCCTGATTCAAAACTATGTCTGACCTCCCTACTTAATCCCTGTGAGGCCGTGTCTCCTTCAGGGGTAAAATGACATAATATTTCCCATATTTAGGCTGTTACGAAAATTTAAAAATAAACTATAAAGTACATCTCCCTAGTACAGGATACAAATTCAATAAATGTTAAGTCCTTACACTCTTTTACTCCTCCCTCTCTACACTGTTTCTGAGGCCAGCCCAGTGATATCAAGATCACAGAAATGAACAAAGATTGCTTCATGCCTTCAAGAAGCAAATAATTTGTGTAGACAAAATAAACACACACAAAACAATGATATAAGATAGTAGAGAACTAAGCATGGCATAGGTTTCTTTAATAGAATTTCAGATAAAGAAGGAGAAAGGGCAGTTGGGGCATGGGTATGGGAGTGGACTTTTGAAAATATGTAATAAGGCTATTAGCAAAGAGGGGCATGACACTCAGAAAAAGATACTAATGTGGAGAGGAGAATAATGTGCTTAGGCTCAGTAATAAGACCAACCTGATTTCAGCAAAAGGGGTACATATTTTTCCCCACACTGAAATATTTTTACTACTAAGTTTCCTTGTTATACTTTTAAGTTCCTAATGGGACAAAGAAAAATTTGAGCCCATTATTAAGATCAAATGTCCTAGAAGGGAAAGTCATCATTAAACTGCTACCTGCCTTCCCAGAAAAAAGAAACAAGCCCCAAACTCTGACCCACATGAGATAAAAATAACTCAGATGCTGGGGTGTGCTTTGAGAATAATATCACATTGTCAAATGGGTCTAATGACATCAATCACCTTTTCCTAGCTTGCATATCTCAGTTGCAGCTGTTAAAACTGACAAACATCACCATGACTATGTCCAAAGTTTCCTTTGATAAAAACCCAAAGAAATCATCAACACAAATATGCCCACTACATCTGGAGCTTGAATGAGGTTTTCATTTTCCAGAACCTGTTCAATAAATCAATTTGGCTTCCATGACAAAGAAATGTGATACACAATTTGCTTCATCACTCTGTAGAGTTTCATGACAATGACATCATAGAATAATAGAACTGGAAAAAATTTAAAGATTACTTTGGTCTTATTTTATTAATAGAGATATACAGCTCAAATGGGGAAAAATGAGAAGTTTAAAGGTCAAAGCAATCGTGCAGGAGAGAAAAGGTCATCAGAATGGCCAACAGATCCTAGAGGGGAGTCACATAGGGCCCCCGGTGAGAATAGTAATGAAAAACAGAGGAAAAGTATTATAAACTACTCTCAAAGTTCCAATGGCTCTTTTGTACTAATAAAGAAGTCTAAAAAATCATTCCAAAGTCACCTTGTTGTAGCCACCAACCCCCGAAAGACACACGGACCACCAGAACTCAGTGAGTTATAGGAATCACACTCTTTATTCAGCCAGCTGGGTCTGCCAGGGGCATGCAGACCCCAAATTAAGCAGCCCCGAAATGTAGAGGCATGGGTTTTTCAAGCCTAAAATCCCATTAGTCATTCTGTCTGAACACAAAGGTCTATTTTTCTTCTATTCAGTACCTGTGAACCCATTGGCCAGGTGTACAAGCGGAGGTACAGAAGCAGAATGCTTATTGTTAGTTCGCATGATGGTAGCCAAGTAATAATTTCCAGCTTATATACAATTGATTATTTCTCATGCTACGCAGGTAAGCAGAGTCACTCAGGCAGTTAGCGTTTGAGCTCATTGTTACAAGTTTCATGATTAACAGAATATGGCTAAGGGTTCCAGGAGCTAGGCCTTTGTCTAGTTTTAGGTTTTAATTATCTCTTACCCTTACCACACTTCAGCAGGCTGTCGAAACCTCAAACTCTGGCCCAACAGTCCCTTCCCTCATTTCCTAAATGTTCCATGTGACCAACCAAAAACATTTATTATACACCAATTGCGTAAAACACTTTGAAATTTTGCAGGGTGTAGAACACCCTCACCCCAAAAAGCCTACAGACTGGCTAAGGACATAGGAAATAATATATGAGAAATAAAATAATATGAGTGGTCAAGGGATTCCAAATAAGCTAATGAATGTTCCGAATTCAGAGGAGCTTGGAAAGAATTCAATAAGTAGAAAATTCATGAGAAGATTTCATGGAAGAACTAGGACATGATTAGGATAAGAATTTGGCTAGAAAAAAAGATGGTGGAGACCCTTCAGGCCTGCCTGAAACTGAGGACCTAAGTTTATAGATCTCATCATTGATGAAGAAGAGGTATATTCAGAATAATCACAATAAAAGATGAGATTGGAAGCAGCAGTAAATAAAAGGGTGGGGGGCAGTTAACCTCAGTTTCAAGATTCAGTTCTGTCAGCCACTAGTGGAGCAAGTTATGCAAGTTATGTGACTTTGAGTAAGATATGTAACTGCTAAGGAAATGAGAATAACAATGCCTTTCACACAGAATTATTGTTAAGAATTATAAAGTAAACATGGACAAGCACCTAGAATAGCACCAGGGATATAATAGTGGACAATAAGTAGCTGGGTATTTTTGTTGTTGTTAATTTTGTTTTAGTCTTTGCTTAAAAGTAGGTATGGGAAGGGAAGTACTGGATCAGGAAAACATAGAAATGAGGATAAAGTGACATAAGTTCTGGACATAAAAAGATAAAGAAACAAGAGAGCTGGAAAGAAATTTTCCATTCACGAAGTGGTGAAAATGTGCTGAGACAAAGGATTGGTCTAGACCTGTGGTTTTCGAACACAGCTCTGACTGGTTATATGAGAATCATCGGGAAAGCTTATTAAAACAAAAATCTAGGCTCCCAATACTGAGAGTCTGATTAAAGAGATCTGAAGTAAACTAGGAATCTTTTTTTTTTTTTTTTGAAGTTCTGCTTAGATTTCTGATGTGCAAGAATAACTAATAACTTCTAGACTAGATAACACTTAAGTACATTCCAAACCTAAGAACCTCTGATTCAAGCTGAGCAATTAATTCTGAAGGTGTAAAGTACTAACCTTAAAATCCAAGTATTCAAAGATTCATGAAATTGAGGCCTAGCCAGCTATATTAAATACATGATTTTTAAAGAAATTTTATATGATCATGTCACTCTGGACTAAAAAAAAAATCAAGTCAAGCTCTGCCTGGTTTCAAGGATCTTTACAACTTAGGTCCAGCCTACCTTTTTGAAGTCATCTTTTGCCAATCTCATTCCATGAAGCAAGTCATAAACCGTAACATCTACTACTTAAAAATACATACTTTCATGCTTCTGTACTTTTATGTATGCTATTCTCTCTGTCTGGAATAATCAGTCTTCTACCCACACCAACCAGAGTCCCTTGTCTATCTGGAGAAATTTTACTCAGCCTTGAAACCACACAGGTGTTATTCCTCCAGATGTAACTATTTATTTCTTCCTCTTTGTTCCCCACACCTCCCTACAAGCCTTCTCTCACTTATTATGGTTAACTGCTTTCATATCTGTAGTCCTTATTAAAATGAGCTCTTGGAAAGCAGTGATTGTGTCTTAGCTACCTCTTAAAAAAAGAGCACATAGTTTTTTCTACGTTTGGATCTAAACCCTAATTATCTTTAGAAATTGTATTTAAAAATATAGTGAGGAACGTTTGAACACTGGTGCTCTGTTTAACAGCAAAGTTCATTTCTTTTTTCATTATTTCCTCATAGGTGTCCCTCAAATTCTACAAAGCCTCTGACATGATATCAGACATACGAGAAGACTTAAAGATAGTATACTGAATAAGGGGAAGACCCACCTTTTTAAAAAAAGAAATTTCTTTAGCAAAAAATAATGACTGATCTATAGTAATTTGTCTTAATTACCTATTAGGGTGACATCGCCCTCTATTGATAGTTATATCTATTCTGTGTAATTATTTAATGACTTGGCCAAAGTTGCTCTGAAACTCATATACAGAAGTTTCGCTATACCACATCTGCCTCACAGCTTTCAAGTAAGGCTTTGAAGTAAATAGTTCTGTAGACTGCTCCCTTACATTTATTTGATAAACAAACCCTGTATTCCAGTAAACAGCCAACAGAGATGTTAAGGGGCAAGATATAAAAACTAGACCACTATTAGTTCCCAGTAAGTCCTGAGTGAGGTTTCATTATCTTTACATTAGTAAATACCTAGCATTAATTATACTGAAAACCCAATATAAATGCAAAGAAAAGTTTCCCCATATTAAACACAGAGTAAGAGCCCTGTGACAAATCAAAAAACCTAGCTTCAAGTCCTAGCTCTTCCGCTTGTACTGGAAGTGATCTCAAGTCACCTTCTCTGTCTAGTCACTTTCTCTTATTTTAAAATAAGGATTTTAATAATTTGAGCTATGAGGATCAAAACAGGCCTGATTATGAAGTTTTTTGAAAGAAATAAAGTGCTTCCTCAAAAATAAGAAGCAAAGAACATTTATTAAGTATTTTTATGTGCCAAGTGCTATGCTCAGCATTTATATATATATTATCTTACTTAGTTCTCACAACAACCCTAAAAGGGGATAGAGATCATTTCTGATAAAGCTATGGCAGCTCAGAGAAGTTAGATATCTTGCCAAGGTCTCATAATTCATAAAGAGAAGACAAGTTACTTTCCTTTTGTTTTTTTGCATAGCAATCGAGAGAGAGAGAGAGAGAGAGAGAGAGAGAGAGAGAGAAACCTATTTTTTTATTCCAAAACCCAGACGTTTTTCTATTACATCATGTTGCCTCTCAAAAAAGACTGTAACAATCATACTTTCTTCCTCTCCATACTGATAGTTGAAATAATCAAATTTGCCCATACAGTAATAGCAAACAGTTTGGGAAATATTAACATTAAAAGCTATCACTCTGTATAAACTGTCAAAATATTTCAAAGAGAACATTAGGCAGAGCTGTCATCTCCTCCTGACTCCATGCTCCTTAAACTGAAGTATTGTGTCAAAAAGTACATGTCTCCATAGAATGAACATAGAGATTCTTCCTGCAGTACCAATTTTATGAAATGATTTTTTGGGGGAAAGGCATTTCCAAAAACGCTACTTTTTCTGAGTATCTACTTGTAATAAATTCAATATAAAACTACAGACTTAAAGGAAAGTCCTCTTCAATGTCTCCTGAAAATAAACTACAGTAAACAGTTTATTGTTACTGCAGACTTAACCCTTCTCTCTACCAAGATTATGAGAAGAGAGAGGAAGTAGTTTTTCAATTTCCTTTTCCCTAAAAATAATTTAAAAGACAATGTTGACATTAAAACAAAAATATATTATAGAATTGTTAAAATGCACGAGTTTGTCTTAACATTTTAAATATACCTATCTTGAAGTAAACTGTCTAGTGCTATGCCATTCTTCTCTTCCACAAAACCTTAGGGTTTATCCTCCTCTGTTATTTGGGTTATCTGTGGAGGAAAAATTTAAAAAGCCCTACCTAGCTAGTCTGTCAGTGGCACAATCAGATAAATGCTATGACTTCAATTTGGTCAAGGTACAATAGGAAGTAAAGCTTCATTATCAGGCTTTTGGAGGAAGGACATCCTGCTAATCTTGTCATTCCAGGAGTTTCTTGTTCCATTTCCTTACTTTTGAGTTGCCAAGTCTCAGTTACTAAAACTTGAAAGTTGGTCCAACTCTCTTATTTCATAGCTGAGGATTCTGGGGCACACAGAAGTAAACTCAATAGTTTAAGGTCTTGTTGGCAAAATATTAGCAGAGCCAGAATTTAAGCTTGAGTCTTCAGACTCTCAATTTAGTATTCTTTCTACTCCATGGTGTTATCTCTTTTGGGGGCTGCTTTAAATTATGCTAACTCAGTGTTTGTACAGGCTTAGCTCATTTTATTGTGCTTCCTTTTACTGGGCTTCAGAGATATTGGGTTTTTACAAATTGAACATCTGTAGCAACCCAGTATGAAGCAAGTCTATCGGTGCTGTTTTTCCAACAGCATTTGTTCACTTTGTATCTCTGTAACACGTTTTGGTTAACCTCAAAATATTTCAAACTTTATCATTATTATTATATTTGTGGTGATCTATGTTCAGTGATCTTTTTTAATAATATTTTTTTTCATTTATAGTTGGCATATAATATTATATTAATTTCAGGTGTACAACACAGTGATGAGGCATCTATATACCTCACAAAGTAATCACTCCAATAAATATAGTGCTCCTCTGACACTATACATAGTTATTTCAATATTATTGGCTCTATTCTTTATGCTACACTTTATAGATCTTTGATGTCACTATTGTAATTTTTTTGGGGTGCCACAAATTGCATCCATGTGGGATGACAAACTTAACTGATAAAATGTTGTGGGTGTCCTGATGGCTCCACCAATCGGCTGTTCCACCATCTCTCTCCCTCTCCTTGGGCCTATTTCCTAAAACACAATATTGAAATTAAGCCAATTAATAACTCTACAACAGACTCTAAGTGTTCAAGAGAATGAAAGATTCACACATCTCTCACTTTAAATCAAAAGCTAGAAATTTTTAAGCTTAGTGAGGAAAGCATGTCTAAAACCAAGATAGGCCAAAAGCAAGACCTGTTGTGCCAAATGGTCAAGTTGTATATGCAAAGAAAAAGTTCTTGAAGGAAATTAAAAGTCCTACTTCACTGAACACATTATTTAAAAAGTGGAACAGGCTTACTGCTGATAATAAGGAAGTCTTAGTGGTCTGGATAGCAGATGAAATCAGTTACAACATTACCTTAAGCCTAAGCCAAAACCAGAACAAGGCCCTAACTCCCTCCAATTCTATGAAGGCTGAGAGAAGTGAGAAAGCTGTAGCAAAGTTGGAAGCTAGTAGAGATTGGTTCATGATGTTTAAGAAAAAAAAATTGTCTCCATAACATAAAAGTATAAAGTAAAGCAGCCAGTGCTGATGAAGAAGCTGCAATACGTTATTCAGAAGATATAGCTAAGATAATTAATGAAGGTGCCTACAATAAATAAATTTTCAATGTAGATGAAATGGCCTTATATTGGAAAATGCTATCTAGGACTTTCATAGCTATAGGGGAGAAGTCAATGTCTGGCTTCAAAGCTTCAAAGGGCAGGCTGACTATTTCGTTAGGGAAAATGCAGCTGGTACTTTATACTGAAGCCAATGCTCATTTGTCACTCCAAAAATCCTAGGGCTTTTAAAAATTATGCTCTTGAGAAATTTATGCTGCCTGTATTCTATAAATCAAACAACAGAGCCTGGATGGCAGCACATCTGTTTACAATAATTTCCTTAATATTTTAAACACACTGTGGAGACCTACTGCTCAGAAAAATATATATATTCCTTTCAAAATATTACTGCTATTGACAATGCACCTTATTTCTGAAGAGCTCTGCTAGAGATGTATAATAAGATTAGTATTTTCATACCTGCTAACATAACATCTATTCTGAAGCCCATGGATCAAGAGTGATTTCTATTTTTCAAGTCTTATTATTTAAGAAATACATGTCATGGAAAGACAGCCTACTGAATGGGAGAAGATATTTGCCAATGATACATCTGGTAAGGGGTTAATATCCAAATTTTATAAAGAATTCACATAACACCAAAGAAAATCCAATTAAAAATGGGCAAAGGACCTGAATAGGCATTTCTCCTTTTTGGACTGCCAATAGACATATAAAAAGATGCTCAAGGTCACTGATCATCAGAGAAATGCAAATTAAAACCACAATGAGATATCACTTCATAAGTATCAGAATGGCTATCATTAATAAATTAAAAAACAAGTGTTGTTGAGGATGTGGAGAAAAGGAAACCCTCATGCACTGTTGGTAGAATTGCGAATTGGTAAAGCCACTATGGAAAAACAGTTTGGAGGTTCCTCAAAAAATTAAAAATTAAAATTAAAAATAGAAATATCTTATAACCCAGTAATTCCACTTCTGCACATTTAGCCAAAGAAAACCAAAACACTAATTTGGAAAGATATATGCACTCCTATATTCACTGCAGCACTATTTAAAATAGCCAAGATATAGAAGCAACTTAAGAGCCCATCAATGACAATTGGATAAAGAAGTTTTGGTACATATATACAATGTAATATTACTCAGCAATAAAAAATGTTTACTATTTCCAATAACATAGATGGACCTAGGGAGTATTATGCTAAGTAAAATCAGTCAGACAGAAAAATACAAATATGATATGATTTCATTTGTATGTGGAATCTAAGGAAGAAAAACAAAACAAAAACAGATTTATAGATACAGAGAACAAACTGGTGATTGCCGGTTGGGAGGGCTGGGTGAAAAAGGTAAAGGAATTAAGAAGTACATATTGTTAACTAGAAAATAGCCACGGGGATATAAAGTACAGCATAGAGAATATAGTCAATAGTATTGTAATAACTATGTATAGTGCCAGGTAGGTATTAGGTTAATCAAGAGAAGATCACGACATAAAGTATATAAATGTCTAACCACTATGTTTTACACCTGAAGCTAATATAATAATATTGAATGTCAACTCTAATTGAAAAATAATAAATAACAAAAAAGATATACCTTTTATAAGCTATAGCTGCCATAGGTATGATTCCTCTGATGGATCTAAGCAAAGTAAATTAAACACCTTTTGGAAAGGAGTCTCCATTCTAGATGTCACTAAGAACATTAGTGATTCATGAGGAGTTAAAATAGCAACATTAGCAGGCATATAAAGGAAGTTGATTCTAACCTTCATGGATGACTGGGGAAGTTTAAGACTTCAGTGGAAAAAGTAAATACAGATGTGGTGAAAATAGCAAGAGAACTAGAATTAGAAGCGGAGCCTGAAGATGTGACTGAATTGTTGCAATCTCATGATAAAACTTTACCAGGAGAGAAATTGCTTCTTATGGATGAGCTTTGCTGGGTAGAGCAAGCTTGCTTTTTAGGTCCTTGCTTTTCATCACTTGTAATATTTTGTGCTAATCCCTTCTGGACTGCAGCTTTCTTTTGAGAAATCAGGGGACAGTCTTACCAGAGTTCCCTTATAGGTAACTAATTGCTTTTCTCTTGCTGCTTTTAAGATTCTTTCTATCTTGGTGTGGGCCTCTTTGGGTGCATCTTGTTTGGGACTCTCTGAACTTCCTGGGGTTGTATGTCTATTTCCTTCACCAGGTTAGGGAAGTTTTCCATCATTATTTCTTCAAATAGGTTTTTTTCCTTGCTCTCTCTTCCTTCTGGTACTCCTCTGATGCAAATGGTACACTTGATGTTGTCCCAAAGGCTTCTTAAACTATTCTCATTTTTTTTTTTTTGAGACTGAAACCCAGGAATCTTGAATCCAGCCCAGAATTTCCCTCCTTATAGACCACTCACCTTTGGGGAACAGGCAACTGCAAGGATACCTTGTGTACCTTTCTGCACCCTCTACCATACCCCAACTATTTTCCCTTTCCCCCCCCCTAGATATGTAATACCCTTAGGCTTCCTAGAAGCTGCTACAACTATTCACCCAGAATTGCTCTAAAATTTATTATTCCTTCTAGTTTCTCATCAGATTCTCTATCCAGAAGGAAAGAACATGATCAACTAATCTGCATATGGATTTTATGCATTACACTTTCCAGAGGCACCTGCAAGGTACAAGAGGATACCAATAAACAAAAAAGAATAAAATTAATATTTTGAAGGGCTCTTCAAAGAAAAAAAATGGATTTATGAATGGCACCAAGATATATAATTAGAATAATTAGAAGTGGTTAGATATTATAAAGAAACTTTTATTTCAACCTTATAAATAATATTCAAAGTGATCCAATGAATTATCTCAAGGGGTGGAAATAAACTCCTGATCAATGAATAGTTTTAATTAACACTTGAATGACTACCTAATGTGGATGCTGTAAATAGGATTTTTGAATTATATAAATGAGAGACATGTCTGGATGAAGAACTGTCTCAGCATTCTCCTCTCCCCCATTCTAAGCTAGGAAAAACAGTACATGGCCTCTAAGAATTTCTAGCTCCCTAGTATTGCTCATTTTCTTTTTGGTAGAATATTTGGCAGCATATGGGGGTAAATTTTAGATGTTGTGGTAATTCTGCTGGGTAGATGAAAGGATCAGGTTTTCCTCAACCCCAATGGGCTCCTATTTCCAGAAGGATTAAAACTAGCAGATGGTTGGGCTCTGCATAATCCTCACCAGAGACCGCTGGGTAGAATAGATGATGGAGGGCCATCTTCAGTAGGAGCAGCAGCCCACGCATTGGCTTTTTATGTTCAGGGAGAATCACGACATCCACAGAGACAGAAGTTATAGGAACACACAAGTTCCAGGAACATTCAAACACAGTATTTTCTGAGTGTTTTCCTAAGCTTGAAGGCTTTCCAAGTCAGGCATATTTGTGGGAGGAAAAAAATAAACACTTCTATTGTCTCCGCTTGAGTTTTCCCATTCCTCACTGCCCCAGTTTTACCAACCCAGGGTAAGAAGCTAAATTCAAACTTCAGTCTGAAAGATTTGTTAGCACCAGTGCCAATAGTGGTGAGACTCTTAGTTGCAGGCATTCTAACTGAAAAATGAAATAGATTTGTCCAAATGACATAATTAAGAACAAAAGGAATGGTTAGACATTATAGGTAAGTAGACTTTTTACCTCAATATGATGAATAACTTTTTTAACAATCAAAGTAATCCAACAGATTCCCTCAAGGAACAGAGATATAAGGGCTAGGCAGAATTTGAGATGAAAAAATTCAAGCCCTTTACAAATAGATAAAAAAAAAATTAGGAGACAAGTCAAGTGTAACAGCACTAAGTCAAAACTCAGGTCTTCTGACTTCTAATCAAATGCCATTATCCTGTATAAAAAAGGACTAGCGCATGGAAAAAAGAAACTACAAGGTATATCAAGGTACAATAAAAGACCTAGAGTTGGATAGTAGCAATGAATATGTCTCCTCTAAAACTTCTCATACAGGTAGGTTTTTTGTCCAATTTATTTGTAAATATTTTTTAGTAACAAGGTAATATTTACCTCTTAAGTTAGCCTATTTACCTTCTGACATCACTTTAGAAATGTTTTCTTAATACCATACTTTGCAGTAACATAGGAGGCTGAGACTGCTATCCTTGGGAAGGCCTGCCTACAAAGTTGGCCCTTGACTGGCACCTAAGAACTTGGATTTCAGGAGGGTACCACCTTTCCCAGAACTCGTAAGAATGACTTACTGTGCCTAAACTGTACAAAAATGTTGTTTATGAAAACACCTGCTTTTCTTCTAGAGGTCTGGAATAATACTATGTGCTAAGCAAGCAGAGGGTGCCTATGTGATCAGTCCCCAGTAAAAACTTTGGGCACTGAGTCTCTCTAATCAGAACTGGCTGCTGGAGAAATTAAGTACATCCAATATGACTCCACTAGAGGATTCTTGAAAGCTTGCATACAATTTCCTCTGGACTTCACCCCATGTGCCTTTTCCCTTGGGTGATTTTGCATTACACGCTTTCATTGTAACAAATCTTAGCTGTATGACTATATGCTGAGTCCTGGGAATCCTCCTAGTGAATCATCAAACCTGGGGGTGGTCTTGGGGACCCCTCACACATACTGAGCCTACTCTTGTCTTCCTACTGAGCCTAATTCTGTCTTCTTTAGTTTCTCCCAGTGGTCCTTCAGTTCTACACCTTAGAACAAATGCTAAAGTTAATGAAAACCAGTAAGCATATAAAGAAAGAATAGTGTGAGCTACAAGAAAGCTCACTAGAGGAAATAATACTAGAGTTGGGCCTTGAAGAAAAAAGTGGCATATAGATAGGCTGGAAAAAAGATTACAAACCAATCCATTTATATAGTCAGGCAAGTAGTTCGGACATAGGAAAAATCTGGCAGTTAGTGAGGGAGGAGCACATACAGTGGTAGAAGGATGAGTTAGATGGCTGCTGAAGAAAAATACTTCTGAGATTCTTATTCTCTAACTTCTGAGCACTGTTAGAACTCAACTCATTAGAGAATTCTAACCCAGAAATGTATAAAATGCATTCTTTGGAACTATGACAAAGGACTGATCACTATCTCAACTGCCTTCTCAAGTATTCTTTCAGAACATTTGTGATTTGCATTAGTAACATACATACATACATACATACATAAATGGAAAGAGCTAAAAGCTCAAATATCTAAAATGAACAACCTAACAATATGTGCTAAAATAAAGAATGACAAAAAAAAATTATTTTCAGCTACCTTTTTATTGCAGAAATGCAAAATATCTGGAACAATAAACAGCAGAAACCAACAGAAGATAATATCACATATTCCATTTTCCTTTCAAGTAGTTCTTTTTGTCATTTGATATTATAGACACATTTATAGCATTGTATTAGAAAAGACAATTGTGTGCGCAAATAAAAGGTAGCTTTTTCACTTGCTTATTCAAAGAGCATTTATCAGGTATTCATATGCCAAGCACTGCCAGGCTAATAGTGCAGATTAACCTTTGACAATTTGTTTCTGTTTAGTGTCTAAAAATGCATGAAGTCTAAAATCCAGATGTGATAAATTCTCTCATCAGTGAAAATATACTAATCAGTGATGCTATTTACTTTCTTCATACTACTTAACAATTAAATTATTCCTCTAAACTATCAGTCTTCAAATTCTTAAGCGTTCAACATTTTTCTTCCACCACAATTGGGACAGCAAATATCCTAAAATATTCTAAGTTTGATTAAAAGTGTGGCCAGGCTTAGAGTTATTTTCACATGAATTTTCATGGGAGTGATTCCATCTCAATCGAGTCACTGGCATCAAACACACTGCTTAAACTTACCCCTTAAACTAGCTAGTTCAGTAGAATAGATCATGAAAGACTGCAGTGAGATTGTGCCCTGATTGTAATCCTGCAGTTAAGTAGCAAAGTTAATCATAAAAAAAGTCAAAGTGGAAACTTTAACTCTACTCCCAACATTTCTCCCTCTGTCAAATTTTATTCCATTGGTGAGCAACTCGTTCAGCCTTCCCTCAACACCTCTTTCTCCTCTGTCTTACCATCTGTTTAAAACCACACAACTTCCCAGGTCACAGTTAATTTTGTTCAGTCTTGTTCCTCTAAACCATCTGTCACTACACAGACATTTAACATTGTAATCTTAGCAACCCTGGGCTATAAAGAGTGATACTGGTTTGTTTCCGGAGCAGAGTAATGGGAGGTTCAAGGACTTTGTAAGGACACAGATGTGTCAAAATACAGTTCTACTACTAAGAAACAGTTACTTATTATTTCTTAGACTTGGCAGGAAATAATACCTATCTAATAGGATTGCTGTGAGGACTAATACAGGTAAAACACTTGGCATAGTGTCTGACACCTAAACTATTACCATTATTCTTTTGAAATTATTTTTTTCATCCTTGCTTCCCAGGGTGATGTTACCATAATAATAATAAAAAAAAAATTAGTACACACAATCTGATTTAAAAAAAAAACAACTATTATTTCTAGGTTCAAAATGCAACCTAGGAAATATATTTTAATGCAAAACCCCTGGATTTTGCCTAACATTTTCATGGTTTATGGGAACAAGAAACTATCTGAAATCAACTGTCATAAAATTCAAGAACTATAGTAACACAACTGCACTTAGTCCAGGCACTTATCACCTCACACTGACATTACTTCATTAGCCTCTTTACTAACCTGATTTTTCCCACCTCTAAAGGCAGCATAGAATAATGAAAAAAGCATGAACTTCAGAGTACCTCAGACATGTATTCTAGTCCTGGCTCTAAAACTAACTAGCTATGTGACCTGAGCTGGTTACTCTATCCTTCTATACCTCAACATCTTCATCTATAAATGGGAATAATACCAGTACCTACCTCACAGAATTGTTGTAAGGATTAAATTAATTAATACATGTTCTAAAGTAACTACTCTAGGAACCTTGGCTATTAATACTACCAGATATGTGCTCTTTAAAGACAGTAACTGACTAACTCATTGTTTTACAAATCTCACATGTGGCCTTATAAATAAAAGGCATTATACTTGCTTTTCTTAAAAAAAAAATGATTAATTTTTTAAAGAATTTATGTACTAATGAGATTTCAGAAGTGGAAAGCATCTCTTTAAATCACTAGTCAAGTACAGGAGAAAATAAAGTCTCAGTAATTCTTAGTATATAGAAATTCGTTGTCAGGGAAAAGAAAAAGAATATATTTTCAAATATTGACCCAGAAGATTAATTTTTTTTCATTTCAAGAAAACTGCAATGCTAAGGAAAAAATCTCAGAAGCATCCACAGATAAATGAGGACTACAGGGTATTTCACTCTTCTACTATAATGGCAGGGCATTGTTCCTTCATAAGCCTGTGTTAGAGAGATAAAAACCCAGAGAGCAAATTATGTTAAATGTACCCAAAGTAATTTTCCTTTAAATAGAATAACAGATTTCTCATTAGATTATCTAAGCATTTAATGTAAAAGCTTGTTCTTGTGACCTCAATTCTACTTCTTTGAGGAAGATGAAGATGTTATAACAATAACCTGTGTGACAACCTTAAGCTAATTCAGAGATCGGGTGATGCATAAAAAGCTTCTGGACTAAAAATAAGACCCGGGTTTTAATCTGGTATCATCAACCATTTCTATAAGAACATGAGCAAGTCACTTCATCAAAGTTTCACTTTCCTCATGTATCAAATTGAGAAAGCATTACCTAATCTTTATATTGTTGTGAGAAGAATGGAATGACAGTATGTATTTACTAAGCTATGAAGTATTAAACAGATGTGCAATAATATAATTAACTTAAAATTAGTAAAGCTTGGAAGTAAAGGGTCATCTTAAAGTTCTTTACATAACAAGAAACCCACTGTAAATTATATAACAGAAAAAGGAAAATTTCTTGTAAAGATATAAGAATATCTCAGAGAACTCAAGAGCTAAGCTTCTTAAGGAACTAGAGTCAGAAACTACAATCCAAAGTTTCTCTCCCTCTTATCCCTGGCTTTTCTCTGCTTCAAACTAGCATCTCTCAGGCCCAATTTCTGGTTTCCATTTTCTGACTTGTTTCCATTATGCACCCTGGTCCAATCAACTGAGTAGAAGGAATAGGAAGAGTTCTCAAAATAAGGAGAGAATCATGAACTGGACAAACACCTCAATTTTTTCTACCACAAATTAGAAATATTTTTAATATTTCTTACCCTGAGGGCAAGAACTTATATACATTTTCTTCCAGGTCACAAAGTGTGACCAAAGTGGGTAGGAGCAGAGGAAATCTAAGCATGTTTAAAGGCAAATTAAAGGTCATGTAATATAATGTAATGTAAGCAGTTTAAAGGTACAAATTTCTAGTTATAAAATCATGTGACATACAGCATAGCAACTATAGTTAATAATACTGTATTGCATATTTGTAAGTTGCTAAAAGATTTTAAAAGTTCTCATCATGCAAAAATATTTGTAACTATGCATGGTAAAGATGTTAACTAGACTTATTGTGGTCATTGTTTCACAATATATACAAATATCTAACCATTAAACTGTATACCTGAAACTAATATGTTATATGTCGATTATACCTCAATTTAATAACATGTTTAAAGGCAAATTATTTACATAATTAACTTAAACCTAATGTAAATTTCTTACATCTTGAGAACTAGAAGAGATGAATCCAATTTAAAGCTTACGCCTCTGAATATTAAGCATTCTCGAGCCTTGTCCTACCTGACTACTTGCTCTCCTTCCAACACACAAACTATATTCCATACTATTGAACTACTTATGTTTCCCAAATATCTTCTGTGTTTTCATGCCTCTACACCTTTGTACATGCTTCTTCCCTCTACTTACTCATTTGACAAATATTACTTGAGCCCCTATGGCTCAAACATTATTCTAAGCACTACATAGCCCTTAATGGAGTTTTCATTCTGGTAGAGAAAGAATAAATAAGTAAACAAATTACTGATACTGATAAGCACTATGAAGGAAAAAGCTTTGCCAAGCATAGGTAGTATAACATTACTTATAGGGAGTATAGAAAGAGAGGAAGAAAAAGCCAAGATCAGATGATGATTTAACAAAGTCAAGAGAAAGTCAGAAGAGTGCCTTTCTTCCTAACTGGTCCCTTTGCCCCTGCCTTCCTTTATCTAGCCCCTAAACATTAATGGCCTGGTCCTAAATAAGAAAATATATTTAGAGAAATCTTACTTCTAGTCCTGTATTGTCCCCCATGTTCTCTAACAACCATATTCCCTGCAGTTAATAATTTATTAATTTTCATTGATCCTTCCAGTGTTTCTTTTTGAAAACATAATAAATGAATACATAGTCATACTTATCCTGTTTCTTAAATGAAAGTATGCTATACATATCATTTTGTACCTTGCTTTTTGCACTTATTTCTGGGAGATAAGTCCTCATTCCTTTTTATGGTTGTATAGCATACTGCTGTGTGAATGTATCAATAATGGACATATGGATTTTGTTCTCAATCTGTAAGTATTAGAAATATTATGAACTTGGATGATGATGCCTAACTGAGAACCAGAAATGAAAGAAATGCACAGTCGGACACTGAAACTGAGGCTCCTGTATAAAGCCAATATGCAGAGGAGGAGGAGGAGGAGGAGGAGGAGGAGGAGGAGGAGGAGGAGGAGGAGGAGGAGGAGGAGGAGGAGGAGTAATACTAATAATAATGATGACTATTTTGAATATAAAAATGAAGTATAAAAACTAGACAATAATAACATATAAAATGAAAGACAGTAATGAGAGTAAGATTGTGGAAATGCTCTAGAGGAGAAGAAAGAAATCGACTGAAATTAGACTTTAAGCAACTGGAACTATATAATTTTAAGAATATTCACTAAATGGATACAAACAGAATATATAACGTACAAACTAATAAACAGATAGAGAAAAAAAGCAGGGAGGAAAAAAAACTTGCAATCTGGTAAGAGGCAGGGAAAAACTGATGAATAGTAAAAGTATGGTAGTGAGCATAATACAAACAGTAGAAATTAATCTAATTAATCTAACAAATAAGTAATCTTAATAAATGTAAAATTTCAAGTTAAAACTATCATATTGATTTTTTAATCCATGTATATGCTGTTTATAAGAGACACACCTAAAATATATAAACATGGAAAGACTGAATGTAAAGGGATATGAAAAGATATCAGACTAAATATTACACAAAACTATTTATCCAATAAACAGAACTAAAGGAAATAAGCACTGATGAAGAAATAATGAAGATCATAATATATAACTAAGAGTAGCAAACTAGCAAGGAAATTTAACTACTCGGAAATATGTTTGGCCCTAATTCGCAGCTTCCAAATACATGAAGCACATTGACATATCGCAAGGAAAAACTGACAAATCTACAATTGAAGTGGCAGAATTTAACAAACTTAAGTAATTAATAAATCAAGAAAGAAATTAGTAAGTCCATGAATATCTGTATAATAATTAGCAAGCTTGATCCAAGAAATGGTTCAAATGTCAACAATTAAAGAATGTATATTCTTCTTAAGCATACATGGAACCACTCATAAAAACTGCTTTATCTAAATAAGGCTTTAAAGCCTCAACGAACTTCAAAGACTCAATCTCTGACTCCAATACACTAAATTAGAAATCAATGACAAAACTATTCTTTTGATTAAAGTTGACAGAATGAACATAAATATTTAACTGTTACTTCCAGAAATCCAACTACAGTAAATGTAAAGGGTTGCTTTATTTTTGGTTTTCTTTTTAAGGTATAAATATGCAAGGAAAAAGAGGATAAAAGAAGGGATGACAACCACAAAACTATGGACAATGGAAAACACAAGCAGGAATAATAACTGATGGTAAACTTAAGAAAGTTGAATCTTCAACTGGGAGTGGAAAAAGCAGAGAAGTGGCCTGGTTTATTCCATGGAAACTCCTAAAGACCCAGGTCTTTGGGAGTGACATTACAGGTAAAGGTAAGTATATCAATCAAGTATTAAGAAGCAATTAGGCCTCTATATCCTCTACTTTACACTTAGTTCAGTAATAAATTTTCCTGACCCTCCTTAATCCAGGCAGAAAACTAGAGTTTGTTCTCTAGAGAGGTTAATAAGAGTTTTTGTTTGTTTGTTTGTTTGTTTGGCCTAGGGCCACAAGGCACATTTGAAGCTAGGGATACATAACTGAAAACAGGGTGGATTAAAGGAAAGTTTATTTTTTAACAGTTGAGAAACTCCAGCCCACGCCATACTGAAATTCTGGAATTCTGGAAGCCATGATTACATTCTCCCAAGAAGAGGAATGAGACTCTTCTGGACTGTTCAAGAAAAAAAAAAAAAAAACTTAAGATACTGACATCTTGATCAGGTCCAGCTAAATTACCATACAGATAGGCCCACAGTAGATAAGCTCTACCCAAACTCACAGAGCTTTGAACCAGTCTTTAGTGTCCCATCTTTAGACTTGAGTAGAGAGTTGAGAATAACATACATGTTAGTAGACACCATAAAATGAAATAGAGAGATCAAACTCATGAACAGATCAAAAAGCAACCTAGAGAAACAGACAACACAGGGAAATAAAATATTTAAGGCTGTCATTTATACCGTTAGGAAGATGATGAATCCAAGACAAACAAGATGAAAATGGAACAATAAGAGAAAAATAAAGAGATCCTGGAAGCTAAATATATTTATAGGAGCCCCCCAAAAAACCTTCATATTGCTGACCCAACAATTTTTGACAAGAATGATAAAACAAGTCAATAGAGAAAAAAAGAGTATTTCTAACAAATGGTTCTGGTGCCACCCTACATCATCCATGTACAAAAGAATGAATTTGAACTAGATAGAGTCTGTGGGTTGCAGCTCATCAGTTCTCCTGGAATAAGACCTCTATTATAGAGAAGGCTCGAGGTATACTCCATAATGATTAGACTTCTTCTCTTTTGCCAGAATCAAAATGGGATTTTTCTTGGATTTGAAGAGCCAAGAAAAATCCCATCTTGATTCTGTTCCAGGTAAACAGATCCCAGCTTTGACTTTCTGGATTTGCCAGTCTCTCCTTACTTGAGGGTAGCAATCTTAGTTCTCTGATAATAAAACTTATTTATTACTGATTTCTTACTGTTCAAGAGGTTACTGATTTTAATTCTGTTCAGCTATTTCTTGTGTAAGAATGGAAGTGATGACTTTTAAACTCTTTTCATGTCAGAGTTGATACCTGCTGCTTGCATTTTTATCCTTATAGTTTAATCAAAGTTTAGTCTTGAGGAATCACTTGGGATGCATGTAACCAAAAAGGTAACTTAGATATGCCTCAGTGGTAGGATCAGCACTTGGTCAAATACTAAGGCTTCCTCATCCAATGTGGGGCTCAAGTGTTGTCATTAGAGGATGGTTTTCCAAGGTAAGAAGGTAGTTGGAACCAGCATAAAACTGGAATGAGAATGGATTCTTGGGACTCTGCTCAGGATGGGATCATAAAGATGAGTGCTCCACTTAGAAGCTATTCTCAGCACTGTTATGATGCTCAAACAGAATATTTTGATTAGGTCAAGAAAAGCAAAATTATCAAAGAAATTTCCAGCAGCCATGCTCCTTCCTGGGTTTTTCTCTACCGATCACTCTCTCCCTGTTTCAGCACTACCTTCATATTTCCTTCCGCAATGCTTTTGTCTTGACTTATTCACCGGGTACACTCTGATAAGCTAGACCTTAATTGCTATCAAAAGGACTGATACTAGAATAAGTGGAAATAATAGAGGTAAATTGTGCATTATTACAAGGAACAGTTTTCTTCAGGAGAGTTTCCTGCCACTGGCATATCTAAACATAGAGGGAACAATTAGTTGTCAGAAAAAGAAGTAAATTACTGTTATCTTCTACCACACAAACATACAAAGGTTAATGACTGGAATAACTGACACATTCTGGAAAAAAATTCTGAGTCTTGATTCCTTTTTTAGTCTTATACTACATACACATAGCATAACAGCATATCTTAATTTAATGTCTTTGATTATGCAGCTGGGAATCATTCAGAAATCATTTACTATAATTAAGGGGATCATTAACTTGTTGGAAAGAAAAATGTACTTGTGCTGTCAAGATCAACTTACATTCGAAATCTATTATTTCAAAAACATGCAAATGGTCTACCAAATCAACCTCCAGATGGCCTACTGATGTCTGCATATCCTTATAGACTTTATAAATAGGAAATTTAAACAAGTAAAGAAATAAATAGGGAAAAATCCTAGGCACATGCACTTATTTAAAAATGTAGAGATTCTGATTCAGAAGGGTTTGGTGGGACCTATGGAGCATGTTTTTTTTGGGGGGGGGGGAGTGGAATATACTTTAAAAGTAAACATCTAGGTGATTTTGATGTAAGTAGAGTACCATACTGTGAAAAACTATGCTCTACAATGATCTAATAAAGAATATGTTTTAAGCATATATATATATACACATATATATATATTAGTTTTAATACTCTTAAAATTATAGAACCAACTCAATTTATATGCTTCTTTTAAGTATTTTCATGTTTTTTATAAAACTTTCCCTGATTGTCTCAAAGCTTTCATAAAAGTATGCCAAGAAAGTAGAAAAACAGAACAACTGAGTAAAAAAGGTCAGTTCCCTATAAATTAAGAGTACAATAAAGTGATCAACAGATAAAATGCTAAGGGAAATAAATCTAAGTTAAAATTAAAACTATAAATGTAAAAACAACTTTCTAAAATCAAATTGCAGGTAACAGAAGAAAACTAGATTTCAAGTGTTGAGCATGCAATAGAATACAAGGATGGCAAATTATACTCTTCTACACTTGAAAATTGTACATTAACCAATGTTGCCCCCAATACATTTAAGTTTAAAAATAAAATAAAACTGCAGCCAAAAAAATAACAATTTGAATCTTGAACCAACAGATATGTTTAACCCAAGTATATACAGTGTTCAGGACTAAACTCAACACATAAAATTGTGAAAATAAATTCCATCCCTGGATCTGGTATTTTTTCAATTAAAGTTGACTTTCAATAATACTTTGTATTATTTTCAGGTATACAGCATAGTGGTTAGACATTTATATAATTTAGGAAGCGATCCCCCCAATTAGTCTAATATCTACCCAGCACTATAGTTATTACAAAATTATTGACTATTGTCCTGTTATTTCTATATGTTTAAGATTGTTCTGGTACTGCTCAGCTGATGAACAATATTTGGAACTCATTTCAAATATCTTTGTTTATGTTTCACTAAAAAAAATTCCCCTAAAAACAGGAGATTTGAAAATATCACCTCATTTTCATATCTGATGTTACTGTCTTAGAACTATGATTTTTTTTCTGCTAGAATGAGTAATACAACTAGTCTTTTTAAAGCAGATCAGTTGGGGGAGGATAATTTAATACACGCATTTCCATAAATTAATATACACAAAGCACATAACTTTTCAGAAGGATGACTAACCGAAGGATAGATAATATATACACTTAATTTACAAAAAAATTAGTATACTACCTACACTTCTACTTGTCAGTATCAGCCAATGAGAAAAGTAGTAGTCTGCTTTGGAACCCCAACAGGTTTGGGCTTCAATACCTACTCTGCTACTCATTACTATGAGTAAGTTATTTAACCTCTATGAGATTCGGTAAAGTTAATTTTGAATATTAAGATAACATCTGTGAAATGCCCTACTATAGAGCCTAGCTTGCGTAGAGTAGTTTTTCAAAAACAGGTTTTTCTAAATATATAAAACTCCCTTCTCTTCTCTGCCCACTAATCCTCTTGTTCATTGGTTTGGACCACAGAAGATATTCTTCTCTAGAACCTTTATGTTGTAAAGAAAGATACAAGGATACAGAAACAAAGATACAGAAAACTGTAATGTTTAATGAGTTTAATGAGCTGTTATAAGCTCACGTATCTATTCACTATCTAGATTAAGAAACAGACTTTTACTTGCCACCCCAGCAGCTCCCCCAGGACCCTATGCCAACTTTAAAACTCCTCCCTTCCCCCAAAAGTAACCTCCATCCTGACTTTTACAGTAATCACTTCCTTATATTTGCATCCAAGTGTACATTCTTAGACACTATAGTTTAGAGCTTCCCATTAAAAAAAAAAAAATGAAACAAAACACTGTACGTGTCTTCTAAATCTCTTTTAAGCCACGGGTTTCTTTCCCCCTTCATCTTTTTTTTCCTTATGATTGATCTCTTGAAGAATCTAAAGCATTTGACCCAAATGCAGAATTTTCCACAAGGAAGATCAGCATGTTCCTCAGTTCTCTGCATTTCCTACAAATTGGCAGCTGGATCCAGAAGCTTGGTCAGACTCATGTTAGGTCTCTTTATGTTCTTATATCAGGAACTCATAATGTCTGCTTATCTCTCTTTTTGTGATGTTAATGGCTGTTGATGTCCAGTGCCTAGATATATTAATTCACTAGGAGTTGCAAAATGGTAATACTCTAATTTTGTCATTTTTATGCAAAAATTGAATTGTTTCTATGTCAAGCAACCAATAAATAGATAATAAAGTTCAAAGAGGAATACCATTTACAATAGCATCAAAAGAACCACCAAACACCCAGAATAAAAGCAATGAAATACGTGAAGGAGTTCCACAAACAAAAACCACAAAATGACACAGAGAAGTTACAAAAACATCAAATAAATGGTGGGATATATCATGCTTATGAACTAGAAGATTCACAATTGCAAAGAAGTCATTACTTTCAAAGTCAATCCACAAAGTCAGTGCAAAATCCCAGCAGGTTTTTACTGTGTGCATGGAAACCTATTATTTTTTATGTATTTTTTTTTCTTTTAAGTTCATTCTCTTCATTTTCTTCCCTTATAAAATCGTTTATTCTTTTTAAAGTTTATTTATCTAATGTATTTAAAATGTAGATTTCCTTGAAAACTCCACCTTTGCTTTATCTCTCAAATATTATCATGTAATGTTTTCATTATCATTCAGTTCTAGTATTTAAACTTACATTAATGGAGGCAGGAAAAAATGGCATAGATGGTAGAGGCTTTGTTCATCCCTCTTGTGATCAAATCAGAAACTTGGAGCAAATAAAAAGCAAAGTAGCCTGGGATCTAGACAAACAGAAGCACTACAACTAGGGAGAGAAATAATTAAACACCTGCAGAGTAGAAGATAGAAGGAAGCGAAGACATAAGGCGCCCAGAACCCAG
The DNA here is from genome assembly GCA_030015415.1 of Cynopterus sphinx. Taxonomy (NCBI): domain Eukaryota; kingdom Metazoa; phylum Chordata; class Mammalia; order Chiroptera; family Pteropodidae; genus Cynopterus; species Cynopterus sphinx. Next base: position 121,560,249 of record CM057381.1, on the reverse strand, counting down.
AGGCTGAGTAGAACAGAGATTGTGGCACTGCAGCCAACAGCCAGCAGCTTCAGACACCTCTTAAAGAGGCCGTGTCTGTGAATGAACTTTCATGGTGACGGACCTACTCGCTCTGAGCACCAGTGACAGGTCAAATGCATGTGGAGCACCAGGGACTTACAGAGGGACACTGAGTTGTCAGAGTGAGGACCTGAGGTGAAGCTCTCTCCGGGCGGAAGTGCTGGAGGTATACATTGTTCCTCTGTTAAAGCCTCCCTTCTCCCAGTGTGCAGACACAGTGCAGCCAGAGCTGAGATATCATCAAACTGGGTAATAGAGGTCACTCAGCCCAGAGGATTCCCTGAAACTCCACCTCCCCCAACTCATGGCCCTGCTGCCCAAGCCACATCCTCAGCAAGTCCTGTGCTCCTTGCTGAGCAGTGCCAAGACTCACACTGGTGGCAGCTAGCCTCAATTTTTAGTTTGTTTTCTTGAGGCAACTATTAGCACAGCATTTGTGGACTGCTTGCCGAATCTTAACAGGTGGCCTCTGAGGGACACAGACTGGGGCTTACCTTGGCCTATAGCTGACACCCACTATGCAAAGCCACATTAATAAGACTGGAAGACTTAGGAGTTTTGCTTAGTACACAAAAACAGACACATATAGGCAGTCAAAATGGGAAGACAAAGAAGCAGAAACTATATGAAAGAACAAAACAAAGATCCAGAATTAATGGAGTCAAGCAAGCTAACAGATGCAGAGTTCAAAACAAAGATGTTCAGTGAACTTAGGGGAAGAGTAGATGAACTCAGCAAGAACTTTAACAAAGAGATAAAAAACATAAATATGAAGTATAAATTATAAAAGGAAACCAGTCAGAAGTAAAGAACACATTATCTGAGATAAAGAGCATATTAGACGGAATTAACAGAGTAGATGAAGAAGAGGATCGAACCACTGATAAAGAGGATGGGGAAGCCAAGGACACCCAATCAGAACAGAAAGAAAAAAGAAGCCAAGACTATAATAATAATTTAAGGAGCCTATGGAAAACAATTAAATGTAAAAACATTTGGGTCACAGGGGTACCTGAAATGGAACAAGAAGTTGAAGAGCTATTTGAAGAAATAATGATGGAAAACTTCCCTCATTAGGTGAAGGAAATACACACACAAGCTCAGGGAGTCCTAAAGAAGATGAACCCAGAGGCCCACACCAAGACACATTATAATTAAAATGCCAAAGGTTAAATGCAAAGAGAATATCAAAAGCAGCAAGAGAAAGCAGTTAGTTACCAACAAGGGAGCACCCATAAGACTAGCAGCTGAATTCTCAAAAGAAATTTTACAGGACAGAAGGGATTGGCACAAAATATTCAATGTGATGAAAATCCAGCATCTACAACCAAGAGTACTTTATCCAGCAAAGCTTTCATTTAGAATCGAAGTACAGATAAAGAGCTTCCTAGACAAAACTAAACTAAAGGAATTCATCAATACCAAGCCAGTATTACAGGAAAGGTTAGAGAGACTTCTTTAGAAAGAAAAAAAGTGTATCAAAAACATGAATAAAGACTGGTGATAACTACATTCTTATCAATGAGTACCTTGAATGGAAAAAAAATATTAAGTGCCTCAACCAAAAGATAAGTGGCTGAATGGATACGAAAACAAGACCCCTACATATGCTGCCTACAAGAGACTCACTTCAGAGTTAAAGACACACACAGACTAAAAGGAAGGGGGTGGAAAAGATATTGCCTTTATGGACCTAGAGAGTATCACGCTGAATGAAAAAAGTCAGATAGAAAAAGACAAATACCACGTGATTTCAGGTAGATGTGAAATCTAAAGAACAAAATTAACAACAACAAAAATGGAGACAAACTCATAGATACAGAGAATATTTTGAGGGCTATCAGGTGGGAAGGGGGTTAGGGTGATGGTGAGAAAAGGCAAAGGGATTAAGAAGTACAAATGGATAGTTACAAATCAGACAGAGATATAAAAAGCAGCATAAGAAAAATAGTTAATAATGTTGTAATAAATATGTAAAGGGGAAGAGAGGTACTAGATTTAGTGGGGTGATCACTTTGTGAGTTAAACAGATCTCTAATCACTATGCTGTACAACTGAAACTAATACTATGTGCCAACTATAATTGAAAAAAATCATTAAATTGTACAATGTAAAAAAAATATTTTGAATTTAAAAATTTGCATTAATTATTTAGCAGTGTTTTAAGAATTTCAAACTTCATGGGAATCTTAAAAATTTATCTTTTTACATTAACTTCTAATTTGTGTTATATCAAAGGTCATTTTTATGTCTATTTTTGAAATTTGTTGATGTGTTCTCTGGTTTGTTCATATCAATTTTTACTAATGTTCCATATATATTAGAGGAAAATGTGTACTCTTAAATTATTAGATATAAAAATCTATATGTCCAAAAGATAAAGCATCAAGCTTTTAAATTTTTAATTCTGCCTTCTTGACCTATTCATATTAAACTTCAATAGTACTATAAGATGTTAGAAGACATAAGTAATAATTTTCTAAATTTGGAGAAAAATCTTCAACCTAGAATTCTATATTCTACTAAGCTGTAAACCAAATGTACGAGAATAACAACATTTTTTAACATGCAATTTCTCAGAAGATTCATTTCTTAGGCACCCTTTCTTGAAAAACTCCTGGAAGCTGTACTCCTATAGAATATGAGAGTAAAGCAAAGCAAAAAAAGAAAAAATGGAATCCATGAAACAGTAGCTACTCCCCAAGAGAACAGGAAAATAAAGTCCCAAGATTCAATAGGCTTGCATAGGAAACAGTAAGACTGAAACAGAATACAGGTTTCTGAGACAGAGATCTCCAAACAGGAGATGGGAGAGGAAAAAACTGGTAGATCTTTCAGATATTGTTAGTAATTGATTGTATTAGACACATCCCTTACTCCTTATCAGAGTCTAATGGCTTTACTTGCTCTGTCTTCAGCTGCCATCATAGTGACTCTTGCATAGGCTAAAATAGCTCCACCTCCTGCTACATACACTGAGACTCTGGCTACTCCCACAACTTCCAGATTCAGATGAAGTATCACACTACAGAAGGTACAACATTGCTCCCCCCAGAATTGCCAGACACCATCTGATGATGCAACTAGGAAGAGTGGGGAGTGGGGATTATCCTTCATGGGGCAAATTTTAACCAACGGGAAACAAATAGAACCCTGGAGGTCAACAAATAAAATCCTGTTCCCTCTTTCCAATGGACTATTCTAACAATTTTTAGTACAACCTATACAAAAATGTCCTGAGTGTGCAAGTGGGTAAACCTGCCAAATGATCATCTGTTATCACTTCAAGGCTTGTTATGAAGCAGTATCCAGTGCAGCAATGCATTACCTTGCATTTGCTTCCCATTCTCCCCAACTCACTTCCCTCTATCCTCGTTCTTGCTGTCCTGGGATTGCACCTCCCAATAAAGGATTAGCATTAGTGACTGCTCAAGCTCTGCTAACTAAAGAACACGGATCAGGTCATAGGTGTATGATGGATTCTGAGGAAACAGTATAAAAATGTTCAATTTAGGTTTATAAAGATATTCAAAGAAAAACATCAGAATACTATTAACTCCAGGGAAAAAAACTTATAGAAGATAAGCATTGTAATTATAGTACAATATATCATCTAGCTCTGTATAAAACAATATTTACATAATTATAATAATATAAACAGTGATCATTTATATCAGTACAAATTGTGGAATAATTAAATTTGATGCATGGAGAGTAAAAGAGAGTTAGAACTAAATTTATCCCTACCAAGTAATGAGAAAAAGTATCATTCAATCAGAATCCCAGCTCTAAAGTAATTCAATGTGTGATTTTGTGAAAGTTGTCTAATTTGCTTTTGTCTCAGTCTTTTCATTTGTCAAGTGGGAATAATACCTGCCATGTCTATTGCAGCAGAGTTGTTATAATGGCAAAATGAAATAATGTGTGGAAGTATGCTGAAAAACAGAAAGGTCATCTTTCAAAAAAGGTATGGGAACCGGCAGCAAGTTCAAAGGCAGAATTTTGGCGACAAAGGAAAAGAAGTAGAATATGGGTCAAAATCTCCTAACCTACCACTTCCTTGAATCTTGGAAAGCTAAACTACAGGACAAATCTATGGGTTTCAAGAATTTTATGATCCTTTGGCATTTAAAAAATCTCTCTTCCTTAGGAAGGAGGAAGACATGACCAAGTCTGGCTCCTATGGGTAATCTTGATTAAAACACCCTTCTCATTGTTTTCCTGCCTCTTTTCTCTCTTCCTACCAATTTATCTTAATATTCCTAACCTAACTCTTTATTATGTTATCCACAGATCAGGGACTTATAATGCCTCCAAATCCCTCAATTTAGGTTCTACCTCTTCCCTATTAGTTTGTATTAGCTTCTCTCTGGTCCATTCAGATTTTTATTTTTCTTGCCCTCTTCCACAAGTTAACAATTACTTTTAACATTTGATTAAATTCTACTCTATCTTTACAAATCTTGACTCCATCAGACACTGAATGAATTCTGAAGAATAGAAAACATGTCTTTTACTTCTCTTGAGTGCTAAGCACAGTTCTAATCAGGTGGCAGGTATTAGAGACAAAATAATAATAATAATAATTAAAGATAAATATAAGTGATTACTTACTTAACTTCTTTAAGCTACTAGTTTCTCTGTAATGCATGGATAACATCTTACAGAGAAACTATGAGATGTTTAAAAATCATTTACATGAGAGTCTAGCACAGTCCAGCATGTAGTTAGCACTCAATAAATGTTTGCTGAGTCTAAACACTAAAATGAGGATAATATTCATTTCATATGATGGATGTGAGGATTAAATAAAAATGTGTCAGCATACTTTGAAGCCAAAACAAGTTGTCAAAAGCAAAGAATTATCATCACTAAAAAGTACAACATAAACAAACAGAATGGAAGAGGAAACTACCAGGGAGCCAACTCAGAAGCAGTAGCCCAAACAGAAAATATATAGTGGATTTTAATCAGATGCCTGGCCTCTGAAGAGCTTATTTCTTGGGGAAGCTGAATGAATACTGATAGTTTTTGCCTGAAGAGGTGAGAGCCTAATGCCTCACACACAAACCTTAAAGCAGATGCTGTTGTAGGGTGTGCTGCAAAGTAAATTCTTTGCAGTGGACCCATTTAAGGAATATTCCTTCTGGTCCAGAGATCTTTGGTAAGCCATTTTCAAGTGGGATGATGCAGTAACAGTCTGAGTGCTCAGTTTCAGAGCCCCAAGATCCACTTATGTTGAAGAGTACCTCAGAACTAAAAGTACTCCGAGGAACAAAGGAGGTAAACCTTAGGATCTCTGACACCTTTCAGTTCTGACATGTGATGATTTATTTGTACTAAGAAAACTTACTGGGGCCAGCAGCAATGTAAGAAACAGACAACCACCACCTAACAATAGTAGGCCAGCAAGTAGCTCTAAAGAGAAATTCTCAGTCCCTATACCCCTGCCAGAGGTGCAGAGCAGTGTAGCAACTCATCTCTCAGCACAATACCTTCTGCCTGTGTTCCTATAATAAAGAATATTCTCCACTAAAGTCACCAAGAGAACTTTAAGAAATTGACACTATAGATCCCCTTGCCACATTCCTATGAGGTCGTATTAAATTCCTGTTTTTGTTTTGGTTTGTTTTTGCTAAAGTATTATGTAGGACTTATTCTTTTATACTCAGAATCTGAACTGCTTTTATTGAGGAGACACAAACAAAGATAAGTAGGTCCGTCATCACACACAAAGTATTGGCCTGAGAATCAAAAGATTTGGATTCTTGCCTAGACTTTTCTAATGACTTGCTGTAATCCTTTTCACAGCGCACTTGCTCTTTTCCTATTCTCCTTCTGGATCTCTGTTTTCTCTATATTTAAAATGAAGAAGTTAGATGAAATGGTCCCAAAAGTCTTTCCAAGTCTACGAACCTATGAAATTATTACAAACTGAAGCCATCATTATCAAGGAATCTACACTAAATAAAAGGAGCAATTTAAGGATCTGCTAACATTCAAAAATTCTTGCAGAGAATTATAATCAATCATTAACAGAATGATGTCGTGCACATCTAGCGCCCGCTTGGAGCTATCCAGGGTACTGATTCCATTTTTGCTTGGCATAAGCCCTTCTACTCCCCGGTAAGTAATCTTGGTTACAAATTTATCAACCACCCAGGCATAAATATGGCACAAAAATATGCATTTTTCAATGGAAATACAAATGAACAAAACAGAAGAATGTCATAACAGAAAACACTACAGGACTGCAAAACAAAAATGATTCAAAACATGGATTTCATTCAACACTTACTAACCACTTCAGAGTAAGTACTGTATTATTTCCTATATAACCCCCAAGCCATCCATAGCACTCTAGTACAAGAGTAGAACCTAGGTCTCTCAACCTTCAATCTAGTGTTCTTTCCACAATTCTTCTCTGCTTCTCTTTTGAGCCCCAATGTTAAATTTCCCAAAGTTATTCTAAACCAGTAAGATTTCATACTGCCTTACTTGCCATGCACCTAGAACAATGGCCTAACATACCCTAAGTGTTCAATAAATGTTTGTGAATGAATGATAAATATGGAATTATGAGAATTTCTAAACTTCAAGTGCCTCCAGTTTCACCATGTCTCATCTGCAAATTCACAAGAACCTGATACCATCTTATCTTACACAGAACTCAAAAGACTGACACATAAGCTTCCACAGCTGCATCTGCATGCAACTGCAAAATTAATAAACCAACTGACATAATGACTAAAAGTAAACACTAGTGTGTCAATGGCTGCAATTTCATTACAAATCCCCTCCTATCCTCTTTTGCCTCTTTATTCAGCTTGGAATCCATAATCCAGTATTTCAATAATCTAAATTTCCTTTCCTTTTCATCCTCCCCACCTCATAAAACCCCAAAAACCTTTCTTAAGCTCAAGTATCCACTTTCTCCAAATATGTCCCCAGGATGCTGACACATGCCGGTAAACACACACACACATGTACAGTAGGGAGACTGCCACCTCAACAAAGCCATCAACTGTCAATAAATCATATGCTTGGTCAAAAGACAATGGTGATTTTAAATCTTATTTATTCCATTCAAATAGTGCACCTTCTCCCCCGTCCTCCTTGTTCTCAATAGGTGACCTCACCTCCTACTTAACAAAGAAAATAGAATCCACCAAATGGATACATCCTCAACTTCCCACCATCCAATATACACAACTACCTGTATCCTTCTCCATATTCTCCATCCCTTCTGTTAAAACAACAAACGAGGTGGCCCTCCTCTTGTTTAAGACTAAAACCACCTGTGCACTGGACCTCTTTTCCTCTTTCTCTTGAAGTAAACTCATTATCAATTATTTAGCTCTCTCCATATTATTCACCATTTCTTAAGGCTAATTATGGCATATAATTGGTATCTTAGTATATACAATGAAATACCATGTAGCCATGAAAAAAGAATAAGGTCGTTCTTTCTGTCTTCTTATGGAACAGTTATAGAATACACTTTCCTGCAGTTCAAACCCATATGCCTAACTCCCCATTGTCATCCTCTACTTGGATGCCTCATAGACACTTCAGACACATGTCTACAATAACTCCCATCATCTTCTAAAATCTGTTCCTTCAGGCTCCTCCAGTATTCTTCATCTCAGTAAACAGAACCCCTGTCTACCCAGATGTCCAATCAGAAATTAGCTGACATTGCTACCACTCTCTCCTTCATCTCCCATCTAATCAATCATCAAGTCCTGACAATCTTACTTGTTAAATATTTCTTAATTATCCCACCTCTCTCCATCTCTACTGCCGCTATATTTGTGCAAGCCACCATCATCTTATCTGTTTCCAAAATAGCCTTTTTAATGATTTTCCAGCATCTATATTTCCCTCCTTCAATCCAGTCTCCACTAGATTGCGGCCCAGCAGTCACTTCAAAATGAACATTTAATTATGGCTCTCCTCTACCAAAATTGTTATAGCTTCTTATTTTTCTCAGAATAAAATTAAAAATCCTTAGCAAAGGCTATAAGCCTGTGCATGATCTAACTTCTGTGTAGTCTCATTTCACATGACTCTCCACTTTTCTACATTCCAGTCACAAAGTGCAGTATTTCTTCAAACTAACTATACTCTCTCCCTTTCAGTAACTTCAAAAATGTTCTTTCTCCTGGAATATTGTTCTCGTCACTTGGCAACTCCTACTCATCCTTCAGGTCTCAATTTAAATGTAATATCCTCAATGAAACCTTTTCCAACCCCTCAGATTTGATGAAGCCAATTTTTAAACCCCCCTACATAATTTACCAGATATTCATTCATTTATCCATTTAATAAATTGTTATTGAGCACTTAAATTATACTGATTGCTGTGCTAGTTGCAGAGAATATAACTGAACAATACTGACATTCTCTTCCCTAACTAAACATATCCTAATGGAAAATACAATCATTAACAAATAATTATTTAATTACAGTTGTAATAAATACTATTAAGGAGAAGTACAGGGTGCTTTGAGAATGAATGAATGTCTGGTAAATGGGGGAAGGAAGAAATTCAAATCCAGGTCTTCCAATTCCAAAAGTCTATGTTTTTTCCCCCACTATACTATGCTGTAAATTCAAGCTTCATTTTTATTTCTAAGCATAACTGATTTAAACTTGTTTTCTTCTTAACTTTTCTTAACATTCAAATTCTGCATAGTTCTTTCCTGTGCCTCTGGGAGGCAGTCCTAAGCTCACCACCACTAAGGCTGGCAGTACTCCAACTCCACAGGGTCCATATATTGGCTCACTATGGACACTCTTCTGGGAGTAGGGTAGAGACTATGGAGAGCACATGATATAAGAAATAGTGCAGGGCTATGTACAGAGGACTATGGGTACACAAAAAATGGAAAGATTAATTTTGCTGGGGCAATAACATAAGTTAAAATATTTTGTAAAATGTAAAATATTACTCAAATGATTGTTATTACTGGTGGCAGTAGTGTACTGGTCTCTCTAAGCAACAGAATCCTTCAAGGACAAATTTTATGTGTGTGTGTGTGTGTGTGTGTGTGTGTGTGTGTATTCAAATAAAAAATGTTATAGCCATCTATTTACATAACCTAGAAAAAAAACTGAAATATGTTTCTCCTCGTTCGTGCTCTGCATCTGATTTTAACTCATCTTATATTTTACAAACAAAATTCTTACAGCAAAGAACAATTACGTATTTTACTTTTTATCTACTCATTGCATCAGAAAAATCTTAAAAGTCTGATGATTCTAATTTATTGTAATCACATCTCAGTCATTAAGTTGTCACTGAAGTTAAGAAAAACACTAAAATACTAAATGCAGTAAACTCCATTTAAATTCCTTTTTAGCACAAAATTTGTATCACTACAGGTACTTCCCCCTAGTGGTGATATAGTGGAATGACATCATTGAAAGGAAACATGGCTTTAGTTTACTAAACATCTAGAGACCCCAGGCTGGGAACTTCTGAACCACAGAATATTTAAAGCATACAATCAGATTTTTAATTATTCTGGCTCTGCCACTGCTTGGCTGCATGACCTAGGATACATTTACTAACCTTTACAATCTTCAATCACCTCATTCATAAAATAAGAACAGTAATTATACCTATCTCATAAGGTAATTATAAGAAATAATATATGTAAAGAGATTAGCACAGTGCCTAGCATACAACTAGTATTTAGTAAATGTTTGTTATATTACCTCATTCATCTGTAAGGTCTTAATTCTATAAACCAAATGCCACAGAGCATAATAACATATAGAAAATCTATATTATAGGTATTGTTCTTATTTCCCAATAGCAGGAATATGCTGTAGTTCACAACAAGAACCACAACCAGGTAGACCTATAGTTAAAAGGGATGCCAGGTGCTCATCTAGAAATTTCAGCATCTCCACACACTTCTATAAAACTAGATGATCATGACCCAAGATAAAAGAAGACTCCTCCTATTTTGAGGGGTCCTAATGTTTAAACAAATGTCTTCATCACTTTCCAAACATCTCAAACCCATTCACCTAGTCCTTTTCTCTAAATAGAAAATAGTCACTTAGAATTATTTTGATCAAAGAGCAAAATAATTTTAGACAGCAAATTTTCAGTCTTATTTCTAGAACCCTTTATTATTTCACAAGGATCTTATTTCAAACTTTTCAATATCCTAATTACTAGGTGGTAGGAAAGACAAAATGAAATACAATATTCTATTAAGAATTTGAACAATTGGACTTATAGAAGAATTCCCATTCTTTTTTGCTTTTCCTGATGCTGGTCATGTTCATGCCCTTCCTCTCCTCTCCACATCTAAATCCTATCTTTAAATAAATAAATAAATAAATGAAGAGAGAGAGAGAGAGAGAGAGAGAGAGATACATAGATAGAAAGATAAAGAGATAGATAGATATAATAGATTAAATAAATAAATAGTAAATAAATACATTTCCTAACTATCTTTAATGTCCAAATTATAGTTCTCTTCAGACTCTGATTCATTCTACCATTTGACTTTGTGAGTTGAGCAAGAGAGCTATCAGCATTGGCATACTAAGAAAGGAAATAATAAATCAAAGGCTAAAAAATTTGGCCAAGTTTACAGAGCTGGTGACAGTGCTATGATTTTATGAATTAACTAAAACATCAGTGGTCAGATTTAACTATAGGAAAACATAATGACAATTTAGCACCAAGAGCCATTAATTTGAATTATTCTGATTTTTAAAAATCCAATCTATTTCACACACATATAAAGATAGAAGTAAATCTACCTCTTTGGCTCAATGTATTTATTTTAAAAATAATAAAATAAAGATTCAAAAGAGCTAGTTTAGAGTCACTTTTTCAGTAAGGACTCTTACATTTGCAAGTATAAACTAGGCAAAAATATAACTTACTAATTTACATATTTGAAAAGCCCAGGTTTTGAGTTCAATAGATTTTAGGAATTCAAAGAACCTGGTTGCTCTTCATCTCCGTTTGGCTTCACTCCCAGGCATAACTTCTACTGAGGACCCCAGTCTTACATCTTACCAGGTTTACATCCAATGTAAAAATACATATCTTCTCCAAAAAACTGGTCAAAATTCAGAGTTATAGATCCAAACTAAAATTGATGCCCATTCCTAATTCCACCTCCATGATCAGAATAATGTAATACTCTAATTAGCAAAGCATGAATCACATGCCCATCCTTAGAGCCACAGGTGGGCTCTGTACTAAGCACAAGGCCTGAGTTCTGAGCAGGACATGGTTTCCCAGAGGAAAATATGGGCACTGGTACTAAAAGAAAGTGAAATGAACTCTGGGGGGTAAAAAAACCAAAAGTCCATTTAAAAACATATGTAACTATAGTCAGATCTGGGACCAGAACTTGCGTTGTGACTCAATTCAGTGTTCTTGCTATAGTATGCTATCATACTATACTATACTATTCTTCCTGGAGGAAGAAACTATAAAAGAGGCTCTTAATCAGCTCTAAGCCTTGAATTAACTGAAGCTTAAAATGTTTTGCTTTGCTTCTTAAAAGCCATTTTCATGAAAAGACATCTTCGCAAAACTTTCCAGGAAATAATTCTGCCCCATGTGGAGAGTTGCAGGATCACTTTTCAAAATAACCTTGGCCTTATGATCTACTTCCCATCCACACCTGGCAGAACCGGGCTTATAAAATAGAGGGTAACCTATAAGGTTGAATACTAGGGGAATCAAAGGTCCCCAACCCAGATCTCTACCTTACCACTTGTTAATATTTTTAAAAAGTCCACCACCAAATTCAATTGAATTTGGAAGGCTTATCAGGCTACCAATTTTCCTAGGAAAATACGAACATCCTAAGAAGAAAAACATCTTTAATTTACTCAGTCAACATTTAATGAATGAGAAGCAAAAAGCTAATCATTTAGGGTATAAGAATGAGCAAAAAGAAACCCTTCCTTTTGAGGAGTTTGCAGTTTGGGAGGCAGACATGTAATATGATTACAATGCATGCACAAAAGAGTTATTATGCGAGACTTTTCGTAAAGTGATTTGGAATAGAGCACAGCAATCCCTTCAAAACATAATTGACAGTCAGCAGACAAGGCCCAGAGAGGGTGTGGGGTACACCACAACGGATAATGATGTCACTGAGAAGAAACCAAAGATGAACTTTGCCTTCTAAAGGCTGGCATTGGAACCTGAAAAATAGGGAAGAGGAGAGGAAAACAAATTGAACTAATAATTAATTAGCAGATATTGTAAGTAAGGATTTCTAATATGCAATATGGAAGATGCAAAAATGAACAAGAAAGATTCTCATCCTCAAGAAGCCTACAGTATACCTGGGCACATAAGAAACAGGCTGAAATCACATATAAAAGATAGAGTGTGATAAGTACAATAAAACTGAACTTGATAAAGTGCTATGGAACTTCAATTGTAATAGATAAAGAGATAGAGACAGAGAATATTAGGTAAAGAGGAATTTATAAAAGCTTCATGAAGAGATGTGAACATGTAGAAGGCAAGGAATAGGTAAAGATGTTGGGGGAGACAGATGCTGATAGTCTCCAGAAGAAAAATCTTAAGAGACTTCTGGCCCTCTTTTGACTAATCTAATCTACCTTTCACAGATTTAACCAATCTAGTAGATATGGACCACCAAAATTCAGTGCCCAGTCACTCTGGGGGCCAAAAAATAAATTTCTCAAGTAATCAACAGAAGAAAGCATACAGATCAAAACAGAATAATAGAATATTCTTAAAACATGAGCTTTCTATTCTATCTTTCTGAGCCTTATTTTTCCGACCTGTAAAATAGAAATAAATAACCCCTACCCACACAAAGCTGTTGGGAGATAAAGTAAAAAACCATATTAAAGTGCACAGAATATGACTGGTATATAATTTTTATTAAATATTAATTTTTCTCCCCTCTACATTAGTGTCCTAAGACTGCCACAATAAATTACCACAATGTAGTAGCTTAAAACATGTAAAATTTATTTTCTCAGAGTTTTAGAGGTTAGAATTTGAAAATAAGGTATTAGCAGTACTATATTCCTTCTGAAGGCTATAGTGAACCATTAAATGCTTGCTTCTTCCAGGTTCCAGTGGTCATCTTCAATACTTGCTGTTTCCTGGCTTGTAACTAACTACTCAGCTCTCACCTCTGCCTCCATCTTCTCATGGTCTTGTCCTCTCAGATTCTCTCTGTGTCCTCTCTTCTTTTTATAAATCCAGCCACTGGATTTAGAGCCCACCCTAAACATAGGATGATATCATCTCAAGATCCTTAATTAATTACATCAACAAAAATTCTATTTCTCAAAAAGGTAATTCTGAGGTGCTGGGTGGACATGAATTTGGGGAGGGACACTATTCAACCCTCTACACCTTCCTTCTTCAAATGCATTTGGGTCTGAAACAGTCACATATTTAATAACTGTTAATTTCACAGGAAGACATTACTTTTTCATTGCATTTCCAGAATATTTCCATGGTATTAAATAACATATCTACAAATCCCTTAAGAAAAATTGGGATTTTAAGGCAACCTAAAGTAAGTTGGCATTTTCAATAAACCCAAAAACTTGGGCTCCAGATCTGTCCCTGCCATTTCACAACTGTGAGACTTTGGGAAAATTATACCAACTCTTTAAGATTCAATTTCTTCATCTTTAAATGGAAATGTCATAAAATTTGAGGAAGAATTAAGTAAAATAATAAATGTGAAAATAAATGTGAAAGTATTTTGTGAACTCTAAAAAAATACAATGAAAAAGTATTATTTACAAAAGTTTCAATGTTTAACTATTTAACAAATGTACTGATGTGTGTCAGGTGCCATCTTAACTATCATGGGAAGGTAGAAGGAAAAATGGTCCATGACACCAAAAGGCTCACAGTCCAACACCAACATACAAATAAAGATTACAAAACAATTACCACTAAATTATTTGGAAATTATTAGATATATTTGATAAGACAGAGAAGATAGACAGTGGTCAATCCTAGCTTAAAGGAGAAAGAAATTGAGCTAAGTCTTTGGACAGATAGGTTTTAGCTTGAGAAGAAAGAAATGAATGCTGGAGAAGACATTAAGGTCAGATATAACAAATTTCAAAGCTATAAAGTATGCCCAGACTTGATGCAGAGCAATGGAGGCACCTGAATGAAGATTGCCATGATGAAAGCAGAGTTTTAGAGAAAAAAAGCCTGGCAGCATTTACAGTCTAAATTGGCAGGAGAGAGACTAAAGGCAAAGACACCAACTAAAAAGCTATGGCCCTAATCCAGAACATGTTCATATTCACTGGTTGCTAAAATCGTGACTAGAAGCAAGATCTGTAATTTCTGGAAAGCCACTTACTTCTTAGGCAATAATTCTCTTTCAGGTTTTTTTTTTTTTTTTTTTTTTTTTTTTTTTGCCCTGTGTTAAACTCACTAAACCAATCACTGGATTATATAGAAACTTCTATTTCACATTTCTCATAATCTCATGACAGAAAAGTATAGAGGACACATAAGCAATCCAATCCAATGTAAAAACCCTCAACATAGATTGGATGTCATCCATTGGAAGTTACCTTTCTGCTTAAACACTTCAGCCTAAAAAAATGCCCATTTTACCAAAGCCATCATCCCTGAAAACAACCAACGGCAAACATATCAGCTCCTTTAGGGAACACTTGGTGCGCCTGAGTCCTGGGCAGCTTTTCATATGGGCAGGTAAGAGTTCATCACTGTTAGAGTAGGAGGAATAACATAACCCTACAGCTTTGACAGAGATTCATCCCATGCTCAGTAGCGTCTGGCTGCAGGAAGGCAGGTCTGAGTCAATCTGTCAGGTGATAAAATCCTCACTCCATCTGCTCTGAGAGAGTTGTCTGCCAAGTTTGATGCCTGGACACATGAGCACCCACTCCCACACCCACTACTTTCTCCTCTGAGAAGTAGAAACAAAATCTGTTTCAAAGCTTCATTTTTTCTCCTCTTTCCAAGGCCCAGCTCTAAGAAATTATCTATCAATTATAGGTATTTTTTTATTTCTCTACCTTTATTTTGTCTCTTCCTTTTTTGAATGAAATATTGGATATATTCTTTAAATGTGATATACGTAGAAGTTATAAAGATCATTAATAAAAAGAACACCCTCAGACCTACCACTCACTTTAAGAAACAGAACTTATAATGGTAAAAACTTACCACGAAAGCTCTCTCTAACCATACCCTCCTGCTTCACCCTGGTTTCCATGAGAAGTAGGCATGTACTACATGCATAATGTCAACAATAGCCCTACAATGCCTAGTGACATTGTAACTGTCATAACATCATAGCAAAATGTATTACTCATGTGTTCATGGCGATGCTGACATAAACAAACCTACTATAACTACCATACTGCCAGTCATATAAAAGTATAGCACATACAATTATGTACAGTACATAATACCTGACAAGAGTAATAAATGACTGTGGTACTGGTTTATGTATTTACTCTATTATGCTTTTTATCATTATTTTAGAGCATACTCTTTCCACTTATTAAAAAAAGTTTACTGTCTAAAATCATATACCATGTCATACCACCAGCAGCCTCACACATCTCATGCTTACCACATCTCTTGACTGCATCAATTTTTCTTGTGCTTGATTTAATCTCATGTTGTTTTGTACAGTAACATGTTATATAGACTTGTCGCCTAGGAACAAATAGGCTATCCCACATAGCCTAGGTGCGTAGCAGGCTATACCATCTAGGTTTGTGTAAGTACATTCTATGATGTTCACACAACAAAGTTGCCTAACAATGCATTTCTCAGAATGTATCCCTATTTTTGAGTGGTGAAAAACTGTAATTGCTATGCAGATTTTTTTTTTTACTATTCTTAATCTCCTATTTAGCAAAACTATATTAATTTGTTAATCCCAAAACCTCCTACCTCATACTTTTCCACTCCAAACTCTATGTATCTATGAGTTTGTCTCCATTTTTGTTGTTGTTTTTTCCCACACCTATGTGAAATTATGTGGTATTCTTCTTTCTTTATATGATTTGCCACCTTTTCTGTCTGCAACCACACACATGCCAGGCCATCTCTCATCAAATTCTAATCATCTTTAGGAAGCTGAATCCCAATGAAATCATTTCATTATAACCATCGAGTATTATGTACTATATGTGGTTGTATATGCTATACTTTTACATGACTGGCAGCTGAACAACCAAAAAAAGAAAAACTACCTAGTATACAGTAGATAATTAAGTGACCACAACCTAGCACAAAGTTTAGATAAGATAATGTATGTAAGGCCGTCAGCATGGTGGTAGCAAAGAGTAGTTGGTGAAATAATACAAGGCACCTTCCCATTCTCTCCACATAATGTCAGATGATCGCCTAAAACACTTTGTGAAAAGCTCTAACTATAAAAAAAAAATGCTATCAAACCAAATCTAGTAATAATATGTAAAAAAGATTATGTACCATTAAGATTTATCCCATGAATGCAAGGATGGTTCAATATATGAATATCAGTCAATGTAATATACTATTTTACTAAAATAAAGGACAAAAACCACATGATCATGTACAAAAAAAAAAACTACAAAACTATTGAAAGAAATTTAAAAAAAAATGGAAAGACAACTGAGATGTCTTCAGACTGGATAACAGAGGTCACTGTGCTCA
The DNA here is from genome assembly GCA_030015415.1 of Cynopterus sphinx. Taxonomy (NCBI): domain Eukaryota; kingdom Metazoa; phylum Chordata; class Mammalia; order Chiroptera; family Pteropodidae; genus Cynopterus; species Cynopterus sphinx. The sequence goes on along the minus strand of CM057381.1, from coordinate 121,543,499 downwards.
GATTTCCTGAAACTCTGCCTCCCCCAACTCACAGCCCCACACAAGCCACATCCATTTGTGTCCTCAGTGGATCCAGTGTAACTTACTGAGCCAACTCCAAGACCCACACTGCTGGCCGCTAGCCTCAGTTTTTAGTCTGTTTTCTTGAGGCAATTATAAGCACAGCATCTGTGGACTGCTTGCAGAATCTTAAAAGGCAGCCTCAGAGGGACACAGGCTGGGGCTAACCTTGGCCTGCAGCTGAACCCCTCAGGACTGTGCCACTGGACACCCACTATGCAAAGCCACATTAATAAGACTGGAAGACTTAGGAGCTTTGCTTAGTACACAGAAACAGACACAGAAAGGCAGTCAAAATGGGAAGACAAAGAAGCAGAAAGAACAAAACAGAGATCCAGGAATAATGGAGTCAAGCAATCTAAAAGATACAGAGTTCAAAACACTGGTTATGAAGATACATGTGCTTCCTATGAAAGACTCACTTCACAGTTAAAGACACACAGAGACCAAAAGAAAGAGGGTGGAAAAGATAATGCCTTGATGGATCTAGAGGGTATCACACCGAATGAAGTAAATCATATAAAGAAAGAATACCACATAATTTCATGTAGATGTGGAATCTAAAGAACAAAATAAACAACAACAACAAAAATAGAGACAAACTCATAGATACAGAGATTATTTTGAGGGCTATCAAATAGGAAAGGGGTTGGGGTGATGGATTAAGAAGTACAAATGGACAGTTACAAAACAGACATGGAGATATAAAGTGTAGCATAAGAAAAATAGTTAATAATGTAATAAATGTGTTAAGGGGAAAAGAGGTACTAGAGTTGGTGGAGTGATCACTCTGAGTTATCTAGATCTCTAATCACTATGCTTACAACTGAAACTAATATATTGTTGTATGCCAACTATGATTGAAAAAAACTCATTGAATTGTACAAGGTAAATATAAGCAACTAATTATCTATCGTATTTCAATAAAGCTGTGGAAAAAATAAAGGAATAAAATTCCATGAAAAACAACTAAGTACTAATACATTTAACAATGTGGATAACCCTTGAAAGCATTATGTTAAGTGAAAGAAACCAGACATAGAAGAAAAGGCCACATATTGTATAATTCCATTTATATAAAATGTGTAGAACAGGCAAATCCACAAAGACAAAGAATAGATGCATGATTGCCTGGGGTTGTGGAAAAGGGATATAGAAAATGACTGCTAATGGGTATGGGTTTCTTTCTGAAGTGATAAAGATATTCTAGAATTATGTAGTGGTGATGGTTACACAGCTTCATGAACACACTATTACCAATGAACTGTACACTTTTAAAAAGATAGATTTTATGGTATGAAAATTATATCTCCATTTTTTCAAAAAAAAGCCCAGCTACATTTCTTATCAATCTCTCTCACTACTCTGCCTCACACCTGGAATTTATCTAAACTCACCACTGGCCACAGCATAATGTTTCATTTCCAAAGTAAGGAAAGTACTAGAATTACTTATAACTCTTTATACTTTATAAAGGTTACTCTTCTGATCAAGTGTTGATTCTATAAAACCTCTTTTCTGACCTTAATGCCTGAAGTCCTCTCCCTAAACTTTTTTCATCGAACTACAAAATTGCTAAGACTCTAATAGCACAATTATTCTAATTTCAGAGTCATGAAGTGGAAAAAAACACATGAATTTTGAATTCACAAAGATTCAAATCCTCATTTACCACTTTCTAGTTATATGTAACTTCAGAGAAATTACCTAACCACGTGCTCATATGTAAAATGGCAATAATGTCCCTTTGGAAATAAATATAAGGATTCAATGAGATAATGCACGTAAAGTGCTTGGTCACAGTAATTTTTCCATCGATGTCAGTTCACTTCTCATTATTTTGTAAAATGTATGAAGCTGATATTGTCTCCAACTGGGCAGTTACTGAGCCTCAATCTGAAGTCTGTCCTCAACTAGGATAGGACTCACAAGATCTAGGAAAATCTCGAGGGCAGAAATGATTAAACGGGGGTAGGGCAAATGGGTGAGACATCATTCTATGTGTTTAACTGGAAACCTACTTCCTAACCTAATGCAATTCACTTGTTATATCATCAGGCTCTGAGCCTCTCTAGGCAGGGAAATGGATATTTGACAGGAAAATTAAAAGGCACACTGCTCCAATTACCATGAATGGAATGCATTACAAATAAACATATGTTTCTGGGGGAAAGAATGAGATTTGTTATTGAGAAGAGCTGAGAAGCCTGAACCACAAGGCTAACTCTAATTTTTCACATAGGAGGTAAAATTACCGCCTTGCCTCTTGCACCACTGACGATAAATTTAAATGGTAAGGACGCCACTGAGTTTATTACCGTGTGGAGACTTGCTTCCCATCAGCAGAACCTCCCCCACTCCCCTACCATTTTGTTTTACACAGCATTTACACATATAGCCAAAATTCTGAGCGAATTAAGAAGAAAAAAATAGTGTAGATCCCAGGTCACCAAGGCTCTCTCTAATCAAAATCACTTCTGAGTGTGTAAGCACCACCACCACTGCTATACCTAGCATCCAAACACTGCTGTGTAGATCAGGAGTTCTCAGCCTAGAGGAACCCAAAATTTATTAAGCAGTGCTAATTAAAATATTTATAATTCTTCATTAGCCCCATCACACAACATTCAAGTCCCTTTACAAAGTAGCCCAGTGACCCTCCCAACCTATCTCCTAGTATTTTTCCTTCTCCTTTCCATCATACATAATATCTACATCAAGAACATAGTATTTCGAAAATAGCAATGTCTTTTAATGCCTTCCTGCCTCATTCCTCTACCTGAAATGCCTTACTCCTCTCAATCCACCTAGTGAACTTCTACTCTTCAAGTCCAGTTCAGATGCCTCCGCTTTGGTTAATCATTCCCCAACCTCCTACCCTAGGCAAAATTAACTATACTCCCCTCCCACAATTCTCTCATGGTGGTTGGAAGACAGCATGAAGGCCTTATATGTATTTTTAAAAATGTTAAGAGTGATAATTTTGCTTAAATTTTGTTTTGCCACTCATAATATTTCAGTTTTCTATTTTCAGAGAGTGATAGTTTCAATTAGTAGAGATCATTTACTCTAGTGGATTTCAAGCATATATTTGTTATATAATCCTTTGCTTTAACTAAGATCTCAGAAGGAAGTTCAAAACATATACAAGAGTTGCTCTGGTTGTCACAATATATAGAGAATCCAAAATATCTCCTAATCGAATCTTCCCACACCTGGCCCTGATGATGGCCCATGGAACAACTAATTCCAATCCAAGGCCCTCGTTTTATAAATTATAAAACCTAGGTCAAAAGAAGGGAAATATGATTTTCAAGAGCTTACAGCAGTAGTATTAGGGCCACGACCTAGTTCTCCTGCATTCTTTCTAGTTCTTTTAGATATCATTCCTGCCTTCCGACTTTTGGAGAGAAGCTATAAGAAAACTGATTAGAAAGAATTAAGAGGTTTGGCTAGCCTTAAAAATTCTATGGAAGCTTCTTCTGTCAGCCTACCAGCTGGAGCAGAGGATGTGCCAGTATAATATATACCTTGAGACAGTCTTAATGACCAGCTGCTAAGAGATTCAGTAGGGAGGCATGAAAGGCACAGGTAGTGGGAAGTGCCTGTTTGGAACACTGCTCTTTGCAAAGGCAGAAAAGTATAGGTCTCAGAAGGGGACCACCTATATTATGGGCTTTCAGGGTCATCAAGAAGAGCACCCTCTATCCACAAACACACACAACACGAAAGAAGGGAAGGAGGGAGGGAGGGAGAGATTCAAGCAGATTCAAGCAGATCCAGGTTAACTTCTTGATGGCAATTATGAGCTACCTATCTAAAATTGTGAGTCTCAGTTTTCTGGCCTATAAAAATAGTACAGTAACACTGATCTCACACTTTATGTATTATTTAATTAAATAAGACAATGTAAGTAAAAGCACTTAGGCAGTACTTGGTATGTAGCAGGCATTCAATAACCAGTAGTCCCTTTCTCCTCTATTTTAGGTATATTCCTCTCTGTTCAAGTTTCTTATAACATGAAAGCCTTTGATATTTAAAATACTGCAATACTGGGTTGCTATATAACTCATTATGAAGATTTATATCCCTCCCAAAATCCATATTTTGAAACCCTAATTCCCAATGTGATAATATTTAGAGGCTGGGCCTTTAGGAGGTAATTAGGTTTAGATAAAATCATAAGGGAGGAGCCCCTTAGTGGGACTGGTGACCTTATAAGGGGTTGAAGAGACCAGGGCTCTCTCTCCACCATATGAGGATACAGGAAGAAAGCAGAGTCTACAAGCCAGGAAGAGGACTTTCACCAGAACTTGACCATGCTGGCTCCCTGATCTTGGACTTCCAGCCTCCAGAACTGTGAGAAATAAATTTCTGTTGTTTAAGCCACTCAGCCTATGGTATGTGCTATAGCAGCCTGAGCTATATACTGCTAGTGGAAGTGTAAACAAATAAACTCTGTAAAACTCTATAACTTTTGTTGGTTATCAAGTAAAGCTCAATATACATATGCCATAACCCAGCAAATTCTACTCCTGGCTGGGAAACAAAAGACATGTACAAGAATTGTTCATGGCAGCATTATTCATAACAGATCCAAACTTGGAAACAATTTAAGTATCTATTAACAGCAGCATGGATAAATTGTGATACATTCATACAATGGAATACAAATGAGCAATGAAAAAGAATGAAATAATGCCCCATACAAGAAAACAGATGAATCTCATGAACATACTGTCAAACAAAAGCCAGACTCAAAAGAGTCTTTTGAATAAAGCTCAAAACCCAGGCAAAATAAATATGTGATAAAGGAAGTAAAAATAGTGTTTACCTGTTTGGAGGGGTGAAGTAATGACTGAAAGGAGCATTATAGAAGCTTAGCAGGTGCTGGTTATGTTGTATATTTGTGCCCTTTTTTATGTTTATTATTTGTGCAATTTTATACTTCAAATTTTTTTAAGTTTATAAACAAAACAAAAACAAACCACTGGGAGAGAGAACAGATTGACTGTCATAAGGTCCCAGAGCTCCTTTGGCCTAGGGCAACACTTTCTGACATCCTTGTATCCATTCTTCTCCATTCCACGGTCTTATTACAAGCCTCCAGTATCTCATACTAGACCATCAAAACACACTCCTAAAATGGTCTCCAGGCCTGCACAAGTTCTTCCTCCTCCCAATTTTCTACACTGTTTTCAGATAAACCTTCCTAAGCAAAGCACTGACTGAGTCATCCTCTGCTCCAAAACCTTTACTACTCACCACTAACTACAGGTTAAGGGGAATTCTCTGAGCTTTCCGTTCAAGGTTCTCTATATTAGATCCCACTCTATGTACTATTATTCTAGGATCAATTTATGATTCCTTCTAATCTTAACTCACTGTTTCAATCAACTCACTTTCCTACCTCTGCACATGACCCATCCTTTGTCACACTCATACTGTTTTATCTCCCTCTTTTTGTTGTGCTTCATTCTCCTCTGGGAAAAGGACCCGGGAAGAAAGAAGCTAATAACTTACAAAAGTGATAAAAAGCTTAACAAAGTCTATTTACTCCACAAAGCTATATCCTCCATTCTTTCTCACTATTTCCTTGAGAGGGAAATAATACTTTAGAAATTTCAAGTTCATCTTCAAATGATAAAGATTGGCTGCATAATAAAGAATAAATCTAGTTCTCAGAAAAAATAAAAGTAATTTCATCTCTCTGTTCTTTGGTTTCTACATGATGGTGATAATAATAATGATTTTTTTATTTGCATAGCACTTGAAAATTTACAAAGCACTTTCAAAACCTACTTAATTTCAACAAAGTCTCACAATAACCATGGAAAGTAGGCATTCTCATCCACATTTACATGTAAGTATACCAAGGCTCCAAGGATCAGTAAGATTACTTTCCAGCTCTCATATTCCTGAGATTCTCTGCAATAGATGAGGTTTATTTCTGACAAATTCCTAATAACCTGAGTACCCTCCTCGCCCCATGTCTACTGCACCACCACTACGTGTCTATTCTATATTCCATCCTTACAAAGTGTTGCTCTCATATTGTGGTTATAATGCCCAGTATGTTACCTGAGACCACCATATTCATCCTCATATAGGTATTAAAAAATTCCTAATGTTCTCCAAGATTAGAAAGTCTTTAAGATCCAAAGAGTGAATTTTAGTGAAATTTTAGGCAATATGAGAAGACACGAGACTATATGGAGAAAAAGACCATTTATGATCCCTATTCCTTCAACAATATTTGAGGCCTACTATTAACCAGGCTGCTAAATGCTGAAGCAAATAATAAAACATGGTCCTTGGCCTGAAGGAACCCACAGTCTAGTGCAGACCCCACAGATGTCGGTCAAACACGCAGTACTGAGTCAAAGAACCTGATTCTTGACTCCATAAACACAGAAGATTTTTTGGGGGGCCATGTTGGAGCAAATCCCCAAGAAGATATTCTAGCCACCATCATTCATTCCTCCTCACTGACAATAAATGTCTCATTCAAAATCAAACCACAAAGTAAGCAAACCAAGTAAACTGCCAAAGGCAAGATAATTATTTCGTATAGCATATTTATAAACAAACATCATAGAAATCATTCAGCCTTACCTGTGCTCATAGAAGTACATGTTAGAATATTCAAATTCTGCTTTTATACCTATTATACTAACACTTTAAAAGATAATACTGTGTGCTGAAAAGTGAAGTAAAAATGGTTAATAAACTTCAAACTGGAAAAACCTTCTATCAGAAGCAGTATAGCAATATCTACCAAAACCTATATATAGCAATAAAACCTTTGGCCAACTAGTTCCTTTTCTGAAAATTGAGAATGCCTATTATCTTAATATGTAATAATGATAAAAACTAGAAGTCAACAGTTCTCTAATAAGATATAATTGAATAAATCATGGCGCAACAGCTATGAAAATATAATTATTAAGACTGTGTAATAATATGTAAAATTTATAAGTGGAAAAAACAAAATATGAAATTATAGCTAGACAACCACAATTATGTAAAAATGTTTGCATATGAACAAATATTGGAAGAAAATATGGAAAAATGTGAAAGCAGATGCTCTATTTTATGGTGAAATTATTAAAGAAAGATATTCTATAAAACTTATTTTAATCATATTGATATAACAATAAATCACACTATTATATTGCTTGTTTGAATGCCTATCTTCCCAACAAAACTACAAGCTTTATGAAGACAGGACAAAGTCTCTTGTTCTCATTATTATACCACCAGTTCCTACTGAACAACTAATGAAATAATGAACAGAACACATGGGAAACCTCAAAATAAATAAATACCCACAAGAAGGGGAGGGTAAATGAACCAATAAAAACAAAAAGCTGATCTCTATATGACTGTTTCCAAGCTCTAACTAGGGGAAAACCAAATCAACCCATTAAAATGTCTCTGGGAAGTCTTTCTTCCCAGAAAGCCACTGCCTAGATCTCTTCTTCCAAAGAATCTGGAAAAAAAGCAGAAGGTCCTGGAAAGTGGGCAGAGCAGAATACTTCCAGGATTTGGGGAAAACATTCAAAGCCAGAAAGGACAGGAGCTTCATATCCTTTCCCTACCCCCAACATCACTGCCTTCTGACTCCCAGAACCTTCCATATAAATACAACTGGAACTAAGGGAAGCATGAAATATAGCAAGAGAGACTGGCTATATGGGGGGGGGGGGGAGAAAAAAATAGGTCAACAGCGAACAGTGTTATTAGTAGGCACTAAAGTCTGACACTACCCTAAGCTGTGGTTAAGAAATAAATTTCCAGGTTCAAAGAAAATAAGAAGCTTTAAAGGAATTGAGCTCTAGTGTGAAAATCCCCTTTCCTGACAACAAAAACAGACAGGGAAAGGAGACAAACTTTATGTTATTTTTCAACCAACCTACGCAACACCTGTCACAGACCATGTAGGCTCTCTCCAGGTTAAGTAATTTTTTTATCCTTCCTTGGTGATTTTAGGCAAAAGCACATAACTGACTAATGCAGAGCTTGGAAGGGAGTTTAGCTGCATGAAGAGAAGGGGCACTGAGTAAGGATAAAAGGGTAGAGAGAGAATCTAAATTTTAGATGCAGCTCTACATATTTCATGTTGTAACTTTAAGCAAATTATAATCTCTGTGAGGCTGTTTTCCCAATTTCCTGTTTCCTAATCAAAACAGGAAATTATACCAATTTACCTACAAAGTTAAGGTGATAATCAAATGAGATGATACATGCAAATAAAAGTATATAATAAATTATAAAGTTTATTTAAATATATGACCTTATTACAGAATCACAAATGCTACAATTTCCAGGGTCAAAGTTAAGTTGAGTGCATTTTTCAAGCAAATCTGACTGCATAAGTCATCTGGAGGTTGCAGGAAATCAGTCTCGTCCTACTTAACTAAATCATTAAAAGAATAGACTTTTCATGTAGGCAGGTGGTAACAAAGAATGTTTCTCCTTTATCCCCAATTTTAGTGCTGAAATTCCACTATTTATTACTTGGGGTTGAAGCAGTTTTTCTATTTTCCACCTCCTTCTATGAAAACACAAAAACCTGAAAAAGGATTACCAATAACCACTAACAATTCATAGTTGAGGTAAGATTAACCCAGCTTGCTGAAAACTAAAATCTAGAAAATAGGGATGCCAACAAAATTTGGCCTATAATTCCCAAGAACCTCCTGATTTCAAGTTTCCAATCTCATTGTCTTCAACCATCAAAATTTCTTCCAAATTCCCACATTTCAGAATCTAAAAATCTCTGACTATTTATTGCACTGAAAAATAAGACCTCACTTTCCAATTTTGTTTCAAAAAATATGTTCACCTCTGGAATGAATTCTGGGTCATGGGAAATACATCCATAGACACAGAATGAAAGGTGTAAGTGGGAAGAGCAGGCAAAGAAAAGTAAAAACACAAAATTCACCACCTCCATAGTTTTGACTAGAACTAAAAGCCCTGATTACTAGGCAAAAACTATTTTCTCCATAGCTTGTTACTTCTAATAACCGCAAAAACTGCCCAATGACAACACTTAAGAGGAAATTAAGTAGGGAATTCTTAAGCTAAATACCCTTAGTTTGTTAAATGGCTAGAACTGTTATTTTGCCCACATGATACAAATTTCCAACTGAATTGGCTAGCTCCACGTCACACGCAACTCAAACTAGGAAGCCCACAAGATCCAAAGTCAAAGACCTGAGTTCTAGTCCTGACTCTTATCACTGACCCAGCTATGGGAGCTTGGGTAAACATTCTAGATCTTACTTCTTTCATATGTAAAATGAGAACAACATTAATTACTGCCCCACAAATACCTCTGTGTGAAGAATTAAATGAGACAAGGGATGTGATATTGCTCAAAGTATAAAGCTTCTACAAATAAGCCATTATAAAAACATCTTCCCCAGAGACTATTTCAAAACACTAGTTATCAGTTTTCTAAACTCAGTGCAACAATCTACTCCAACCAAAATGAAGAAATATTCATCTAGATATGTCTTATTTTTCAAAATTATTTTTAGTGTCATGGAAATCTGTCTACAATTTTACTTGACTTGAAGGCTCCTATAAATATTCACACAGTAAACTGTTGTCTTAAAGCTGCTATGAAAATCTGCTTGTCGTAGTAGAACATTTATTGAACATCTCTCATGTGCCAGTTACCATGTTAGCCATTTTCAGAGCTAACTTCAATTGATTCTCATGAGAATACTTTGAGAGATATATCATCTCTTTATTATAGGTAAAAACAAACAAACAAAAAAAAAAAAACAAAAACAAAAAAACCTGAGGCTATGAGAAAGCAAAAAATTGCCCAAGTTCAAACGTGTCTGTGTCATCAAGGAAAGGACATACCAAGGTGTTTAGTGGCAAGAGGAAATTGGAAACTGTTATCTAGTGATTACAAAGCATGGTGGTTAAGACATGAAGTCAGAGTTGGATTACCTGGTTTCAAATCCTGGATTCACTTTACTGTCCTCATTTATAAAATCAGTTTAATAATAGTAATCTGTTTTATAACCTAGTAATTGGGTTACTACATCTACTTAGACTAGTGCCTGCCTATCGAATAGTACAACTAATACATTATCATCATTTTTCCCACCTTGCTTATCCAAACTTCTCTTCCTGTCTTCCCTGCCCTAAAACTATATACTAATTAGCTTAAATCTCCTCTACACACATCTTACTCATTACTGTTGCTACGCTTTTGCTCTTTCTCTTCCTTTTAACTGAAATGCCTCTATTCTTCCTCACTCAACCTCAAAGCCTGGCTCAGATCTACTCCTTCTATGACACATTTTGACTTCTCCAGCCCACAGTTATTTTCTCCTTCTTTGAAATATCCAACTTGATTTCTAAGGGCCTCTAAAGATGACTTAGCCCAAACCCCTGATTTCTGAAATAGAAATTGAGACTTAAATAGTTAAATTGCCTATGGTGACACAAATAATTAGCAGAGACTTAAATAGAGATATTTTTAAAGCTTGCATGCTCTTTTTACTATACTATCCTAATTTTGTTCCCTTGAGATTCTGTACACATTCTCAAAATTAAAAGCATATATTCTATAATTACTTATCTGGTTCCTAGTATTCCACTGCTTTTATAGCCTTTGTGGCAATTAACACACTAGAGTTAGTAGCTATTTGGTGATTGATTAGCAAATCAATCTTTCACTGGTGCCATTCTGTCTAAGAAATAAAATGTTAGTGAACATAGTGAGCTTAAAATCTCACCATTGGCCATTCATCAGAGGGTGATAGGGACTGAAGAGGGAAATATATCCTTATGTATCCCTAGAGTCATACCAGAGAGTCCAAAAAGAAAAAGACTCACTCTATATCACCAGAACCTAGAATAAAAGAACATGGTTTTCAGCTGTATTATCATTAGTATAAAAATTATGACCCTCCAAGGATTCAAGTCCACGATAGAGAAAGGGAATCTCAATTTCCTCCCACAAAGCCCAAATTTCTCTGTATAGGATTAAATAAGGCTCGAGTTATTATATAAAGTTTTCAAGTACCCAAAACAGCAAAATTATTAAGATATATATATATATATCCTGGAAAGGAACTGTAGCAGTGCTTAAAAGGACTGGAATTGAGAATGGTCCTTAAAGGAAAGGAAGAAAAGAAAAAACACCCTAAAATTTGAGAAAGGCTCAAGTAAACAAAGATATCTTAGTGCCTATGCTAAGAAATGGAAAGAAGTGGAGAGCATGATAGCTGTTCTCCAGAAAGAGAGAGCATGCATGGGGTATTTATACACATCAGAAAAGGGTGAATTAGAGAGGCAGAACAGGTACATCAACAGCCCCATTTAAGGGAGGGTGTCGAATACTCTAACCTAGTACCAATAATACTTTTATAGCACTTTACAGTTTACAAAAAAGATTTTAATACATACTAGTTCTTATTGACTAGTCACTTTAAAGCAGCTACTGTTTGTTTATACTTACAGGGACCTGAAAAGTTGCTTTGCTCATCATATGCATTTTCATAATTTTTTTACAAGTCACTAATTGGTCCAACAATTAATTGCTGAAAACCTTCTTTATCACACCAAATGCTAGGGATACTGAAATTAAAGTTATAGTTATTGACATTAAGGGGATCTCATTGTTTGAATGTGGGGAAATGAGAAAACAGACAAATAAAATCTGATTATAAGACAATGAGTTGTTATGAGAGGTAAGCGAGTTTTTATGATTTATAACACAAATTTAAAAAATTTAAGAAAGAATTAAGTCTAGTCCTGACTCTAGAAAAGTCAACGACTGAACTGGGTCTTAAAGATTATCCAGAATTGCCCAGGCAAAGACATAGGAGAAGAAAAGCCTTTCAGGTAACAGGAACAGTATAAATAAGGATGCAGGGGCATGGCACATCCAATTCAATCTAAGTCGTTTATCAGGGTAATATCAAAGTGTGTAGAGAATCAAAGAAAGGTAAGAATGAAGAGGTAAGCAGAGTCAGATCATGAAGAGATTACTGCGTACTTTCAACATTTTTCAGTCATAATACTGTTTTAGTTCTCCACAGCTATTCTTTAGATAAACTAATGTTTTCACTACAGAGAAAGAAACAAGCAGCTTGAGTGGCTCAAGATTGGAGTTATGCACTGAAGAAAAAGTGCTCTGGATGCGGTGAGAAAGAGTTAACTTTGGAAAAATGGGCTCCCTGAGAGCCAAACATTAATATACGTGAGGCAAGAGAAACTTAGTCCTCAGTTTTATTCCATTTCCTTTGTTCTGCTCCAAGGTGCCATGAACCTGATAATACTTTCCAGTATTGTGGGCTGCTATGACTCTCATTCAGAACTAAATCTCAAAAGATTTATGATCTGAACTGGTTGAAAATTAGTAATTAAGTTAATTTGTATTTCATAGAATATAAGAGCCAAAGTATTCTAAAGTTCATTATACTTGTAGTGAATAAGCACAACTTCCAACATAATAACGTACTCCTCAAACCCTACAATACGTCTCTCTGCCATTGTTCTCTTCCATCCCTTTTCTCATTCTCTGGATCCCTCTCCTTAACTCAATTTGGCAAAGATTTACTAACCTCAACTATGTATCAAACACTGCTGGATGCTAATGATACAAAAAAAAAAAAAATGAATAAAACACTAAGCCTGTCCTCAACTCAATATCACACAAATAGATCATTGTGTTGAGTCTGCCAATAAAAATATCCACTGGGCTGAAAGAGGGTATGAAGGGGGCACAGATACCCAATATAATCTAGGGGGTAAGAGAAGGATTTCTGGAAAAGGAAATATTCAACTCAGTTTCAAAAGATGAATGAGTTTAGTCAAGAAAAAGAAGGAAAGAGGAGGTGAGGCAATTGCAGTAGGAGTAAACAGCATAAACAAAACCAAGAAGGAGGAATGCCACAATGTGTGTACAAACTTCAAACAGTTCAAATATTGCTGAAAATCAAAGTTTAGGGATGGTAATAGAAGGCTGGAGAAATAAGCAGGGGTCAAATCATGGTAGAGCCATGAACTTTCACTACAGGACATGGAAAGACATTAAAAAGCTTTAAGCAAAAGAGTGCAAAGGTCAAGCTTGCATTTTACATAGTAAATTCAAGCTATTAAGTGGAAATCATGGTGAGATCTGCAGAAGTTCTAGGTGAAAGTAAGAGAATTTGAAATGGGTGATCACCATTATCACCAATCGAAAGAATATGAGAACTGAAATAGGAAGGAAAGATAAGGAAGTCAATACTGAAACAAACAACCTTGAGTTACCGTTAACCACCCAGATGGAGATGTCCAGGCGGCAAATGAACATATGTCTAAAGATCAGGACAAAGTTCTAGGCTAAAGATAAAAATATGCAAACTGTTTGCATTTCAGAGGTAATTGACTTTTAGAGAGTGTATGGATCAGGAAGGTGTAGAGTGAGAAAAGTGGGCAGAAAATGGGGCCCTGAAGAACACCTACATTTAATAGGTAGGCAACGGAAAAGAACAAGAAGAGCAAGAAGAAACTTTAAAAGAACAGATATGAAGAGAACAAAGAATGCAGAAGCCAAGGTATTTCCAGATGAAAGATAAACAGTGTCTAACTCATCAGTGAAGGTATAGATTGACATCTTCTTTTGGATTTAGCACCTTAAGTTACCTAGCAAGACGAATTTCAGTATTATGAAGAAGGCAGAAGCCCAATTTCAACACAGGAGCAAAATATAGGATAAGAAAGTAGCAACAAGATAAAGATTTTCTTTCTTGTCTGAATGAATATTATGAAGATGAGGAGTTTCTACATGTTTCTTCATTTACAGGAGGAGCAACTAGTAGAAGCAACCAGTATTAAATGAGAGTATGAACAGCAGGAACAAGGGATAACATTTTGAGCAAGGTCATGGAGAAGGCAGGAGGGGACGGGTCTTTTTTAAACAATATGCAGTACCCACATCCTCTGAAAATGGAATAAAGAAAAAGAGTGTTGAGGCAAGAGAAGCTGAATAAGATCATTCCAAAGGCAATTGTGTAATAATAGCAGAGAATCCTGAAAGTCAAGTATGTGTTCAGTCAAACATGTAATCCAGACTAAGCAGAAGTTTGAAAGTAAAGCAAAAAAGATAACTTCATAAGGTCTGTGAATGCTTTTGTTTTGTTTAGGAATACTCTGAAAGCATATGAAAGATGAATTGGATAGGGGAAAAGAACATAGGTACAACTTTTAAAAGCAAGATATATCTCTCTTCCTTAATTTTCCTCTGTAACCACCCTTCCTTAATTAGTCACAAGTGAAACTGAGGTAGAGCTATTTTAGATTATGTTTCATTTATTAACTAAAATATTTATGTGGTCCTGTTCCTGTTAAATATAGCTGAGTCAAATTGGTAATGCCTCACTCTTAAAAAAAATACAATAACAACAACAAAAATAACTAAATTACATTGCCTTTTAAAAAATTCAAAAGAAAGCCTCCAATGATTTTGTCCTTGAGACTGCGGTCTTCAATTAAAATACACAAAAGCAAAAATATTCCCTATCACTGAAGTGTGCAAAAAAGACAATCACCCATACAATAAAATTTGGGGAATTCAAAAAAGGGTCCAAGTTAGGTTAGATACCTACCTACATTTGGAAACAGGGAAGGATGCAACAATCACTGGTATGGCGCTTTAACCTTTACAAAGTACTTTTTCAGAACTTTATTTTATTCAATTTTCACAACAATGCTATGAGATATTATCCCTATTTTACTGATAAGGAAACTAACTTTTGTCTGTGTTACCCTGGTGTCTAGCATATAGCAGATCCCCAATGAAAATTTGTTGAATGCGGTGAGGTGGAGGTCTCAGAGAAGTTATGCATAGGTTATGGTCCTGGTGAGCCAGATATTAAACCTAGGTCTTTTGACCCTCAATTCTGTATGTCTATATTGTTTCGTGACTGCTGAAAGAGGAGAAAAGGGTAGGATGACTGAATATAATCATAATCTGCCTTACAATGTTATGTGAACTGATTAAAATATAAGAAATACCTGCTGTCAAGGAATACTAAGGCCAATATATTTCCTATCTTTAGTCATGCTATATGAGCATCCTTAAAGTTCAAGTATCCCTGGTACTTGCTCACTTTATTCTCTCCATAAGTCACTTGCCCTGTTGTACACTAATTCCTCCTGCTGCACTGAAGTAGTGTCTGCAGGACAGAAAAACCTTCTATTATCATCCTTTCTTCTTTCTAAAGTTATGTACAGCTTTCTTATACTCAATTTAATATGTGAGAAGTTAAAACAAAGTATGACAATGCTACCCAGTACGCATGCAGGAGGTCTCACTCACAAGATTTATAAGTATACACATGGTGTGCATGCCATTAAACACACAAAAAACAGGATGCAACTCTCCAACTGAAGGCCTTTGTATTTAACCATGTTCTCACTCTTTGGAATGGATATCATCCAGAAAAAGCTATGTGTATATAAAATCTTTGTAAATTGAATAATTTCAAAAGCAGTCAGCACTTACTATTTAAGTAAGTCATACAGTAAATTCTTTTGCAAAAGAAAACTTTTTTATAAGAAAAAATTATCTTGTAACTTTCTGCTGGCAAATTTTTTTTTTAAAGGAATCTCTCAATCTGGGTTAAGAGCCTGACACTTCAGCTTCATAGCTATATAATCCTGGGCAAGTGACTACTTTTGTGAGTCTGTTTATTCATCTATGAAATGGATATTCTATCTACTTCTCGGAATCATTGTGAAAATAAAATAAGACAATGGGTATGAATATGTTGTGTAAATTGTAAAGCACAGTACACATGAGAGGAATCAAATTTTATTTTATTTTAGCATTTATTTTATTATAAATGCTGTTAGCAGCTATACACAAAAGTTCTTAGATCTATCAGGCAGAGAGGAATTCGATGACAAATCTCCAATTTCCATCACTGAGGAGAAAATACACAGCAGGCATTACAGGATTGTCTTCTTTTTTCAGGATACCACATGGCAGCAATACTGTTAAGAAGGTGGTACTGAATGGAGAGAACTAAAAGATGAGCTTCTCATTTAAGGACAAGTTTACTCATTTAATAACTTATGCCTCTTTTTCCAAAGATTTACAAGCATTACTACATAGAATAAATTAAAGAGCTAAAGTTTCTAAAAGAAAATGGCACAAAAACTGTAATATGTAAATAACACATTTCTGTAAAGGGAGTTATAGAATCTGTTTCAATCACTGCATTTGAGATTTTTAAAGAATCAAAACCCAAAGAAACAAAGTAGTTTACCTAAAAATACACAGTGGCACATTTTTAATGGTACAAATATTTCAACATCTTCATTCCTCAGAACAGATTGCCTCTGTGTTCTCATAGCACCTTATGTATAATAATTATCATACTATACCATAATCCTATTTAAATGTCTATCCTTTCTCCTACTGGACTCAAAGATCCCAATAGATAAGGCCTATGTCCAATTTATCCTTGTATCCCCCCCCCACCTGGCTTGTGTTAAATGCTCAACTGCACTGAATCATATCCCAGTGAAATTGTTTTGTAAATTTGAGGGGAAGGTATGCAATTCTGGAAAACTTCCTATTAGGCCTCCATTACTTTTTGCTTAGCAAGATATTGGAAAGGCTAATGTTACTACAGATCTGAACTTGGATACAGAAAGATAATAAGCAATCTTAGGTAGACAGGGACATGAAGGCAAAAAATAGGTCCCTGAAAAGAAGGTCATTATTGTAGCACAGTCCTATTAACTTTATCATATTGCTAGATTTTGATGACTAGCTCTCTAAGAGTTCCCTTCAACCATTTTACAATGACCCTTGCTGAAACATTAATAACACAAATAAGACAGTAAAATTGCTGGTGTAAATACACTGTGATATGCTCCTATAGTTCTTTTTTAAACACTAACAACTCCACAATGAATCTTTAAGAGAAGCAGATACAAACAGTATTTTTAAGGGGGAAAAAAAAGGGAATAATTTAAGTAACTTACTCAAAGAGTGACTTAAAAGTTGAAAGAAGCTTGAGTTGGGAGTCAGAAGATGTGAGTTCTAGTCTCCATTCTCTGACTAACTCTTTATTTGACCTTAGACAAATCATTTCATTTTTCTGGGCTAGATGATGACTCAGGCTCCTTCAAGTCAAAATGCTAAAAATATAAGATCAAAAGTCCCTATCAGTACTTGAGAGAATCAGAAATGGAGAAAGATAAAAGTTAGGAAAGTAGAAAGATGGTAAAATAAAGAGGTAGTACAATACTGTGGTACAGTGAGAAAAAAAGCTTAGTTGAGAAACTTCAGTCTGGTCCTGCCCTCAACTAGCTGAGAAACATTGGACAAATCACCATTCTTCTTTAAACCAAGATTTTCCCCATTTATAATGTAACCCAGATAATCTTCCAGATGCTACAAACTAGAATTCTAAGCTATAGCTATTGCTGGTATGAACAATGAAATTCTATGAATTGTTGTATTAGAAACAGAACATACAAATAAAATAGTTGCTGGAGAGGACCCTCAGGCCTCATTTAAGCTTTTCCTCCAAATTCCAGATAGAATATTTTTCTAGAGCCACTTACAAGCACTCATCCAGACCACTATACTTTGAATTCCTCTATTCTTATAATATGCCAAAAGACGTACCAGAAGAGAAACAGGTGCTGCCTAGATAATGCATCAATCCAGTCTCTTCCTTGTCTCCCTCTTTTCTGCCACTGTAGTTTCCTTACAGTGGATAACTTTAGTTACTCACTGTCTGGATTGAACCAAACCTATCTCTTTTGCTTCAGATTCTTTAAGGCTCAGTTCAAATCTCACTACTTCCGTGAAACATAGCCCACTCTAGCCCACATCCATCTCCCACTCTTAAATTTCTATAGTACTACATTGCTGTGGTAGAGATTAAACAATATATGTAAAGAGCTTAGTAAAAAATCCAACCTATAGTAGTTGCTCAATAAATGATAGCAGTTGGTGGTGTTACCAGATCGTTAACACCATTCAGATACCCTTTAGTGCAGTGCATCTTAAATTTAATGTGCATGTGAATCACTTGGAGATCTTATTCAAATGCAAATCATTATTTAGTTGGCATGAGGTATGACCTAATAATCTTGTAGTTCAAAAATCTCCTGGTTGATGACAGTGCTGTTGATCCAAAAACCATACTTTGAATACAAGGGGTAGTTTTTAGTAACCTTTTAAAACATGTTATCGTCTTATCTACCCAACTGGACAGAGAGATCTTAGAAATCAACACAATGACTCACTGTTCTTAGCACATATACCCCAATACAGAGAAGGTAGCCAATAAACGTCTGTAGACTTGTCATCTGCAGTGCCTAGATAATCTAGATAATCTTTAAAATGTCTACACTGTACTGATTTTAAATTAAACACCAAGACCCACTAGGATAAAAAAAAAAATTTACTTGGTCACTGGGATTGGAAATCACTGAAAAAATTCAAGGAGAGATCTGAGAGAAAACTTACCTCTTCACCAGTGAGAATATAATACACAGGAAAAACAATATATAAAAATGGATACTTATTCCTTATTTAAGCAAACAGATCATTTATTAAAGTGCAGTCTTAACTGTACTTCAAATTTAAGTGTGAATCTTACAAGAAAATGCATCTTCAGGATATATATACATATATATCTTTATATATTAGTGGTTTGCATATATATAAACCACTAATAATAATTACTAATAAGATTTATAATGAGCTTGACCTCACTTTTTTAGTGAGATACATTTTTCAATGATTCTTTAGTGTGCAATTAATCTAAAGATCTCAGCAACCAATGACAACACATTTCAAGCAAAAGAGAGAAATGCCTTCAATTTCCACATCAACTTGGTCAGTGGTAAATTCCCCAAATTTCACTGACCACAATTACACTGACAGAAATTCAAAGGAATCTGCTGTGTATTAAGGCTACTCAGAGAGGCTGCCTATTTTAAACCCTTCTTTTAAATCTCCAATTATTTAAATGCTTGTTAAAATTCTCTTTATTTTAGCATTCTAGAATTCAGACAGGACCAATATTCTTAAATTCTACTGAGAGGCTATACTCTGGGTTCCTATTTAAGCACCAGGAAGATAACAGTCGATATACAACACCTGCTCACTGAATACTACCTAGGTAGCTTAAACTGTGAGCCAAACTTACTAAAATCAGCCTTTAGAGCAAAAAGCACCTTTTAAGTCACTGTGCTTGTCATAAACAGGCACCTGCTCCTTAACTCAGAGATCTTTCAATAAAACCATTCAATATTTAACCAAGATGTTTTTAACAAATTTGGACACATTAGAAAACAAACTACAATTCTGAGAATTGCTATTAAGCACAGAAATATAGAATTGCTGTCAAAAATCAGAAAACAGTTGGGAGTAAGCCCATAGGTTAAGTGGCTTCTATTACTTCCATCACATCTAGTCTCCAGGGCATGGCAAATTTCATGCCAGGCAGTCTTCCTAGAGAATACTATCCAAGGGAAGTTTAAAATCTCAAGCCACTGAAGCAGTTAGAAGTAAACACAAATCTACAGCAGTCTCATCATACCCATACAAATGAGTATCTTCCGAAGTGCAGGTACCTAACTAGTAATTAGACCCAAAACAAATTCCTGCAACTGGATAGATCAGGACAAGGTGCGAGAGAATGAGATTTTTGCATAGAAAAATGAAGCACCAATGCCATTTCCCATTTCTCCTTTTCCCAGCCTCTCTTCAAGACATATTTTGTGAAGCTTTCTCCAATAACTTCAGCCTTCACTAATCACTCCATTTATTGAATGCCTGAAACACTAGTCTAAATTAATAATTCTAAATTCCTTTTTGTTAATTGTTTCACGTTTCCATTTTGTCTCCCAAATTTGAGTGTGAATTCTCTGTAAGTCCCCTACACTGCCTAACCCCTAGAGGGAGCCTATTATTAATATTGCTAATAACATAATAATAATGACGAGGTAATGTAACAGTGCAGTGGCGATAGTGGAGTCAAGAGGGCTTAAGTTCAAATCTTGGTTCTTGCTGGCTGAATGGCTGTGAACACATTGCTTATTTTTGCTAAACCTTAGTTTGTGGTGAGAATGTATTACACCACCTAGTACAGGGTTTATATAACAGATGCTCAATAAAGCTTAGTTTACCTTCTCGACCCACTAATAAGCACTTGTTGATTTAAACTGAATTGGCATATCTATCCTAGGGAGCTATCAATGACACCATCATTTCTACTCTTATGCTTTCCCCATTACATTCTTGCTTGTGACTTTTTTTTTCCCCTTACAAATGCCTTCAGATTTTCTATTCCACTGTCTTGAGAAAAAGTCAACTTACACAAGTCACCCCAATGACTATTCAGAATGGTCATATTAGGGGCCAGCAGGAGGACATCACTGCACCTGCATTTCGCTTCCATCACACCCACGCTAGCCAGCACTCCCTCCCTCAGGGTTTCCCAGTGAGAAAATGATAGGGAGGGAAAAGCAGTGAAGCAACCAAAAGAGAAAATGGAGACAGACAGCTCTGCAGTCCCTCTGTGCCTCACTCTTGGGAGGAAACATTCAGGTCCAGTCTCCAATCTCAACTCCTGTGAGAAAGAAAAAGCAAAAAACAAAAAACAACAGAAAAAAAACAACCCTTCTCATATTCCAGAAGAAAAAGCACCCCATATTCCTGGCCTCTTCATTTCCTCAAACCTTTCAACAATCAATTCCATCATCATCACTCACCCCAGCAATCCCCTACGTCAACTTTCTGCTATGTAAAATAGAACCTCTTTTAATTGACTTATTTTATATGGATCTCATTCCTGCTTTTACCAGCTAGATGTAACATTTTCCCCTAGCCTTCACCCTTCTAAATTGGAATATTTCTTAATAATAATTATTAGTTTTAGAGTTTCCTGTCTACTGCATTACGGCTGATCTCTTCTTATTTATGGCCCTCTAATGATCCAGAATATTTTACCCTGCTCATCATCTTCCCAGCCAGAAAAAAAGAAAAAAAAAAAAAGCCACCATCACTTCCACTCCCCACAAACATACCAAAAGAACAAAATTTTTAAAAATCCACAAATCCCCATCCTGCTGCACAAAATACAAGCATTTTATTATTCTTAAACCTTCATCAGCCGTGCTGCAGGGGCACAAACCCATGCACACCTGGGCTCCCACATCTGTGATTTTCGGCTCCCTTTTTTCGACATCTGTGATGTCAACATTGCTATCAGCCTCCATGGGGGAAGGTGAAAAGAAAAAAAAAAAAAAAGAGACACTCCTGTCCCCCCTCTGCCCACAAAATTCCCATTTCGTTTCCAAACGCACTCGTGCCTCCTAAAGTCGAGCCTTTAACGGTCCCTTCGGGGATGTGGGATCCCTCTTTTACATCAGCTTTTCTGGGCCTCGCCTGAGAAGTCTGTCCCCCCCTCCGTCCCCCCTCAAAAACACAAACTCTCCTTTCCTCAGACTCTCCCTTCTTCGCTGTTGCATCAAGTGGCTCCCTTCGTGCGCCCTGAGGGATGTCAGACTGAAAGCCTTTCCCTCAGGATTCCCCTTTCTAGGTCCAGCCGTGCCCCGACCGTGCCCCGCAAACCCGCATCTCCCGTGCCCTGCTCGCGGCCGGACCCCGCAGGCCCCTGTTTCGCCGGCGTCCCCGGCGCCCTGGGGCCATCTGCTGCGCCCGCAGCCCCGCGCCCCGGCAGGCCCCGGAGGCCCCGGGCGGGCACCTACCAGTCGGCGTGCGGCTCGTCGACGACCAGCAGGACCTTGGCCTTGCGGGCGGGCGCGGGCGCGGGCGCCGGCGCCTCCACCAGGCCGGCCGAGGCGGCCGTCTGCTTCACGGCGTGGGACAGCGAGCTGAAGAAGCTGCTGCCCACCGACGGCGCCGGGGCCGCCTGCGGCGCGGGCTGCGGCGCGGCGGGCGGCGGCCTCCGCTCGGGGCCGGGCGAGGCGGCCGGGGGCGCCGCCGAGGCCGAGGCCGCGCCCGCGCCGGGGCCGGGGGGCGGCGGCGGCGGCGGCGGCGGCGGCTGCTGCTGCGGCTCGGGCCGCTGCAGGTCGGTCATGTAACCATTGGGCAGGTTGGCGATGAAGCTGCTGTCCGACAGCCGGCGCCGCAGGAAGTTCATCATCTGGCTGGCGGGACCGGGCGGCGCGCTCAGGGGCAGGACGGGCGAGGCGGCGACCCCCGCGGCGACCCCGGCGGCGCGAGCCCAGCGGACAGCCGCGGCGGACTGGGCCGGGCGCGCCGCGCTGCGCGAAGCTCCGCGCTCGGAGGCGGGGGGCGGGGCTGGGGCGGGGCCAGCGGGCGCCCCGCCCCGCGCCGCAGAGCCGGCCCCGCCCCCGAGCCGCCGCCTGCCTGCCGAGGCTGCGGGCGCGGAGCTGGGGCGCGGGGCGAGGCGGGCCTCCTGCAACCTGTGCGCGCGTGGCTCGGTGCCGAGGGCGCGGGAGCCAGGCCTGCTCACCAGGAACCGGGGGCGAAGGGAGCCGAAAGCCTCTACCGCCTGTCGACGGGGGAGAAAAGAGCCACGTCCTTCCCCGAGGTGGAGATGCAGGAACTGTCCTCCGCCTCTGAGGGTGGAGAAGAGGTGTCGTGAGCCTCCCTGCCCTGAGGTGGGGAAGGAGCCGTTCTTCCATCCCGCGACACGCACGCTGGTGTGAGAAAGAAAAGTACCACCTCCTTTCCCAAAGCCGGGAATAAAGGTTTCGTCTTCCCATCCCTAGGTGATCCCCGCTAACACACACACACACACGCGCGCACACACACACGTCCTGTGGTGAGATGGAAAAGAACTACCCCCTTCCTTAATGCTGGGGAAAAGACATTCCCCCACACCCCCCACTACAAGGTGAAGGAGACAAGGCTTAGTGGGGAAGCAAAGGGTCATCTCCTCCACTTCGGGGGAGAGAGGGTAAACAGATCCTCTCCACGTGCTCTCGGAAGGATGTGTGGGACACAATTTTTACGCCTGCACTTGAGGGTGGCTCACCTGAGAGCATTTACTCCTCTCACCCTCCTCATTGACCAGAGACAGGAAACTAAGTCTAGAGACATACAGACACCTAGGACTCTCAAATGGGATATCTAAGGCTCCACTACACTTTCTGTGTTCACCTCACTGACAAGTGTCGGTGCATCCTTTGTACTACCAAGAAGGCTGTCTCAAGATCTTTGTTTTGTTTTTGTTTTTTTTTTTTCCAGTTCATTCATTGGCCAGATATGTCTGGACCTCCGTGAAGACTTCTCTCATTACCACCTTCTCGTGTGTGACCCCTGGACCTTTATTTTCACTTCCTATAAGATATAATTAATCCCTGTATTGTATTGAAACAGGACACAGAAGGTATACTTTACATTCAGACCACTCTGGGTTATATTTGACCTTGGGCAAATTAGTCCTCTGGGCCTCTTTTCCTCAGCTGATGAAAGGAAATAGTTTTCAAAGTTGTTACACAGAATAAATAAGATCATGTATGTAAAGCATCTGGAACACAGTAAGTATTCTAGTAGTGGTGGCTGGATTCTCATTTGAACTAGTTCTCAGAATCAATGAGCAACTTATCACTAATATCAGCAGGCAGTTCTTGCTACCTACATCCCAGCTTGCCTCAACTTAGGGGCTGGAGATGCACAATCAAGCTCGAGGCCAGAGACCCAATGACATCTAAGAGACCTCCAGCCAACTATAATACAGTGGACTTCCCGTCTAACATGTGCCAAGCAGTGGTAAGAATTTGATAGTCTAGTGTGAATGAGAAATGGCCTCTGTCTATGGGAAGTTTGCAATCTATGTGGTCTAGATTGGAGAAGATAGACATGAACAACTAACCACAATAAGATGTGACAAATGCTATAATACAGTTGGGCAAGGTGGTTTAGGAGCACCGAAGAGTGCGAGATTCATTCTGCCTGTGAGGCTTAGGGATGGCTTCTCAGAGGAGACATCAGCAAGAGTTTACCAGCAGAGAAGTAAGGCAGCCTGGAGAAATGCTATTTGATGACTCCTCCAGGAAGCCTTCCACCAGTCTCCCAGAAATAACTATTTCATTGCTTATGCATGGTTTTGACATAGCCCCTTAATAAATTATAAGAAAACATTCTGGTGACTAGAATGTAAGTATTTCAAGGTAGGATTGTTTCTTAGTCATTTTTGGATCCCAACATCAAGCACAGTGCCTGACACACAGTAAGGTCTCAGCTGTTTGAGAATCAAACTGTACTCCTACCCAGCTCAATTCTTGGGTCTGTTGGAAAATAAAACTTATAAGTTACTAATAACTTAAGGAAATAAATTTAATGTATTGCCTTTCCTAGAAATATTTTTTAGAGAATCAGAGGAATCTTTTCTAAAGGCATGAATCTCTAATAATGGGATTTCAGACACTGTATCACTTCAATTTTTTTTTTCAGATGGTTGGGTTATCTTTTTTTATATTTAAGTAATTCTCCTAAATCATTAAGCTTGTAGTATGTGTATGATATTTAAAAATTAACCAGTTACCAAACATGTTTTGAAGTATCTAATACGTGCAAGGCATTATTCTGGGCACTGGATGATAAAGGAGATTCAAGGATGAACAAAACCTAAGTCTGCCCTTAAGAAGACAGCTCATACACATGTGAACACATAACTAGCAATAGCAGAGCAGTTTATGAATAACCAGAAAGTGGAGCAGGCAGTGAGTGTCAGAGGAGCTAGAGGAAGAGGATATCTCTGGGGTAAGAGATTTCACAGGGGAAATAGAGCCCAGGCCTTGTGAAATGGGCGGAATTTAAATAACCAGAATAAAATGGAGAAGGCAACCAAAATAGAGGAAACAGCAAGATCGAAGTTGGGGAAGTTGCACTGGATAAGATATAAGATCTAGTCCTTGAAGGCAAAGACCTTCCCTATATTATCACTATATTCCTTGAGCCTTAGAATAGCAGGTGTCATGTAGTATGCACCCAAATATTTGTAAGAGAGGCTCCGAGAGGCTGTACTTTTGTGTATGTTTATGTATTAGTCTATCCAGCTTTTCTTGTAGATGACAAGTACCTCAAGGTGAGGAATTCTGTCTTCTCTCAGAATGATCTATAGAGCCTAACATAACATCCAACGCACAGTAAGTGTCCCGATCTTGGGTGGTAGATCAAAATGTTCCCAGATAACTATTTAGCTATAGTGTCCTTTATTAGTACAATGGAAGGCCACAAGCTCGTTAAATAATATTTATCAAATATGCCATTAATTTATTAAGTTATTATCTGGTAGGTTTTCATAAGAATATTACTCATGGAAGAACAGAGCATTTTCTTATAATTGGGCATTGTGGTCATTAATCAATTGTATTCGATCTGAAGATTTTCATTACCCGACACAACTGTGAATCACATCTGCTTAAACCAATACCCTCCATGTTTCACTGAGTTTTTGCTAAGAAGAGTCTTTGTGGCATGAAAATACACTTTATTATACAAGGGTTTGGGTTTTTAATGAGCAGTAAAGAAAAATCTTTTTCTTATTCTTACCCATGGATCTAGGTTCTAGATGCAGGGAGAATATTGCACCATTAATCTATCTTATGTCCTTACCTTTTCTGTGGAATTGAAGGGGGAACAGGATTTGGAAATGCTACAACACATAAAATTCTGTGCAGTTAGGGCCTTTTCATCCTGTCTCCCCAGAGACCAACCAGCTATTTTCCATCTCCAGGTGGAAGGCATTTCTCCAAGAGCAATCAGTGGAGGGGTCTCCCCCACCTTTTTTAATGATTCAGGGACTGACTAAACCAACTGTCAGGATCTCAAAGGTCTCTTCCAGTTCTAGAAGCCCAGGATTCTTTGAGGTCCTTCTTTGCATAATCTTTATCTTCTCACTGAATTGAAAACACAAATAAACATCTGGCAATTACAGATGAAAGAATCGTGTTCAAATCAAAACCAATTTAAATGCTTTATAGTTTCTCTCTTTTCTCTCCTCCCTTAAGCAGCAATGCAGCAAAGAAAGCTCACAGGGAAAAAGGCTGGATACAAAATTGAGGAGTAATTAAGTATCTTCTACAGGCAAAGCTCAAATACTAAGCTTAAAGGAAAACCTGGCACATGGAGTCACCTGGCAAAACACCTATGGACTGGGTGTTGGCAAACTTCCTACTGACAAGGAAGTTTGCTGAAACATGCCACTCTTGGCCCTCACTCACTTTGCAGGATCACGGACCCCATTCAGACCACCTGCCCTAAAGAGAAGTAGAAAGAGTTTACAATTCAGAAACTGGGTTCTAGTCCCACCTCCAACACTAATTTGCTATGCAATTTTCAACAAGTTGCTGAGCACTCTGGACCTCTTAGGTAAACAGGGAGGGATAGGTCTGCCTTGGGCCTCTCGCCAGGTAATATGGGAACACTTTGTAAATAACAAAGCTTTATCATTACTTCTTTTCATATATCTTGTTACCTGTCATGGGAGAACCCAGTTGAACTGAAGGCTTGTCATCTCTGTTCAAGTAGGCCTTCTTGACGATTTGCCCTGTGAATTCCATTTTCCTCCACCTTTGTATAGAGGACAGCTATATCTCCAACTTGTGGCCACATCAGCTGGGTTAGTTTGCTCTAATCAGAAATCACACAAATATAAGTTCAATGTCTAATTCTGCCTCAATGTAGCTGTTCAACTTTGAACAAATCACTTTCAGCTTCAGTTCCCTCATCTGTCAAAGTATCTAATAATTATCATAATGATCTTGAAGGACTATTTTGAGGACTTAATAAGGTCAAGTATATGAGTGTATTGTATAATCTGTAAAGCACTATGCAAATGTTAGCTGTTAATATTTTTGACACCAAGGGAATCACAGAATTTACCAGTACCACAACTAAAATTCAAAAAGGACTCCCTCACACATTCTTATCCCAATGTTACACACCCAGAAGAATTCACGGAAGGCATGAAGTTGACCCTCGCAGCTACTCCCAGGCTTAATCGTACCTGCTAAAATAAATGTGACAACCACTTCAGCTAATGGCTTTTACCTTGCTAGGTGACCTTGAACAAGGCACTTAACTTCTCTCTCCAGGCTTCCATTTCCTAACCTGGAAAATGAGAGAGAGGGAGCTGAGCTGGGTGATCCCCAAGGTCTTGTGTTGTGAGATTCTCTGGGTAAAGCCCCACGGGGGAAATAATCACCTGATGTCACCAGGGTACGACAGGGAACGCAGGAGCCAAATCCGGGAAGCAAACACTGCACTGTCAGAAGATTTTAGGAAAAGAAAAAGAAGCAAGAGCTTCCAGGAGAAACATAGGGGGCGTGAATTACAATTCCAAGTCTTCCCCTGACTTGAGGAAGTCAGAGATGGTCCCTTGTCAAGTCTCCATATCTCTGACTGTATTGGGGACACAATAATAACTGCAACTGATTATATCTTGACTACATGCCAGAAACTGCCCATGTGTAATCTCATTTAATCTCCCATAAGGGAGGCGTTAAATATCTCTTTTTCCAATGAAGCAATTAGACTTCAGAGAGGTGACACCAACTAACACGAGATTTTAGAACTAAAAAGCTGCAGAGCTAAAAGGTGCTGGTTGCCTGTGAAGACCATGAGATTCCCATTAGGATATACTGACAGACTTTCTCTTGCCTAATAAACGCATTCATTAGAAACCACTGAAGAAATAATATGCCCTCCTGGACTCTCCTCAGCATCCTTGCTATCTCCCTTTGCCCAGAATCCTGCAGACATAGGAGGCTTAGAATGCTGTATAAACAAACGATTCCTGCCCCCAGAACAAGCTAAACTCACGCAAGAAGAGAATTGATGAGATACCCCTCCCTCCATACACCCCACTCATACTCCCACCCAGCTTGGACCACAGCTCTCCACAGAGCAGCTTTGGCCTCTTCGGGATGCTGGTGTATTAGCTGTTGCCATGGTGATAGAGGACCATTTTTGTCATGCACACATGAGCAGCACAGAGTGGGTTTCCCCAGCCTGGAAAACTCAGATTTATCAGAGATTGTTTTCCAGCAGCATCCACACACACTTTACAGATAAGGGAAAGAGCACCACTTTCACTTAGCATTTAACCCAACCAAGGGACAGAGCTGAACTTTCTGTACTCAGATGGTGCAAAAGGCAACACCCTTCTTCTACCTCTGATACAGTCCCTTTTCAAGGAAGTGCCTTTCAGATGGTAGGAAGAGACATTTACAAGATGCCAGTGTGTGTTTACAGAAACAGTGGGCAGCCCCTGAGTCTTCTGTCCTGCCCTGCCATGTCCAGATTGGAGACCAATGCAATTTTTAGCATCAGACCCATTTGGATTTATCCTTTGCCTTAGCCACTTTATTAACAAGGCAATCTCATGCAGTTTCTTTAATGAGACTCAGTTTATCTATCTGTAAAGTGGGGTTAATCTTTCTTTGCAGGGTTGTTGAAGAAGATTAAACAAGATCATGTATACATAGTGCCCAATACAGTGTTTGGCACAAGGTAGGTCCATATTTATGATAGCAATTATTTTAAAGAAAGACATGTAATTAAACATATGTTCTGATTCGGAGACAAATATCTGAATCCCTGGTTCACCACATAATAGCTTAAAAACTATGTAATATTCTGGAGTCAGTTTTATTTTGGGTTTCATTTCCTCATATGTAAAATGAAGAGGTCAGAAGGAGATTCATAGGCTCAGGGCCTGCAAGATTCTAAGTGAAGATTTTATTTCGAAGGTATGGTTATAATGTCTCTTCTGGGAGTCTGAGGATTTGGGTTTTAAAAAAAAGAAAAAGATATCCTCTTTTTTATTGGTAAAATGGCATAAGGCATTAATGACATTGCTCCTTAATGTTAATATCCACACATTGAGAAGTATCTTTCCCCCATCCCCACCCCAACACCACATTGTATAAGTTCCTGCACAACTGTCCCCAGGGAAAGTTTCCTTAGTGCCAGAGCCAGCTCTGAGCAGATGGCCCATTTCTTCTTGTCTTGAAAATAGCTGGCTCCAGGGATCAGAGCAAAACAGAGTCATAGTCCAAGGTCAGATACTTGACTGTTATTTTAATGAGTTCTTTTAATGATTCAGCCCCAAAGTCCATTGGCACTCTCCATTTTCACCCCCCACCTTTACCCCACACATCTGCAGAACTCTGCTGGAGAATTCAGCTCTTTGGAGGGCTGAAGATACCTGGCTGGCTTGCTTGTTTCATGTTCCTGATCAGGAGTGAGTCAGTATTCCTATTTCTTGTGTTTTATCTTCTCTCTACTTTGCCAGTGTCAAGAAAATGTCTTTTTTCATCTCCAAAACAGCATCTGGTCCATTTGAAGCAGGCTAGCAGTAGGCTCTATGCCAGCGCCCTCATTTCTTGGAAGATAGAAGGCTTCCCCTATACAATTATCTAAAGTTCCCTTGCCTGGTGATTCATCCAACCTCTTCATCATGAGCCAGGCCTGGGTATCCTAAAGTCACCTTGAAAAGATCAATAATAATGATCACTTCACACATTGTTTTGAATTCTTACAACAGCTTTACGTGATAGGAATCATATTCTCATTTAAACAAATGAGGAAACAATGGCTCAAAGAAAGAGACTTCCCCAAAGTCACACAGTCTGACACAAAAGACCTTAGATTCAAACTCCAATTCCTAATTTTAGGAGAAAGAGTTGGAAGCACACTTGCCATAGTAAGTGCTTTGGAAAGTGCTGGGACTCAGAAAGCATGGCAGTCATATTTTCAAACATCAGCCCGTGTGCCATCTCTAGTGTGCCTCCAAGCTGTTCCCTCTGCTTGGGATACCCTTCTTCATGCTTTGTAGCATGGTGCAGTGGAACAACTATGGGCTTTGTGGTAAACAACTGTTTGGGAATCCTGACTATACCATTTGCAGCTTTATGATCTCAGACAACTTATCAAATCTCCCTAAGGTTTTCTTCCTCTGTAAAATAGGTATCTACCTCATAGTGTTGTCATAGGATTCCAGTTAAAAGGGCTTAGCATGGTACCTGGCAGTTAACAGGTTAAATAATAATAACCATTCCTTCCAAATGCAGCTTAGGTGCCACCACCTCCCTGACTGTGCCTCCCTCCTCCATGCCCTAACATTCATTCATTTTTTTCTTTCTTCATTCACCAAATATTTAAAATACATAAATAACGCAATCGTAGTACTCAGCATACAATACTGTAAGTAATAGGTATTATTCTGTTTTCCTCATTAGGCTGGGATTTTTCTGAGGGTAGAGATGGTTACTGAGTCATTTCTGAATCCTGAATATCTACTCTAGGGCCTGGCAGGAGGAAGGAAGAGAGAATGAAAGAATAAAAGGAAAGACAAGGAAAAGAAAATGAAGCACAGGACTGCTTTTGGAAACCTGCTAAAACAACAACAACAACAACAACAACAACAACAACCACCACCTACATCTCTGTAGCCAGGCAGATAGGAAAAGCACCTGGTCCTTCCCTGCCTCCTCTGCAAATGCCTTCCACTTTCTCCATTGACAGGAGCCAATAACAGCATGAGAATATCAATGACCTACTGAATAGGAAGCCACAGACGAGCTCTGCATTGAGAATGCAGAGACAAGTGGTGGGTGGGAAGGCGCAGCTGCAGAAAAGAGAATTCTGTCTGTTTAGCTGCTGGGCATAGACAGCTGTCCTAAACCTGATAATAGTGTATGCAGTCTGTTGAGCTCCACCCATCTGCAGCAATTGCCACTGGAGAACCCTGGGCAACAGGCCTGTCAGGTGATGAAGGCAGCTACCAATTCAGCAAGAAGCCAGCTCTCCACAGAGCTCTACAGAGCTAAAGCTTGGAGTCCCTAGCCGTGGGCAAAAGTACCAGGGAGAAGAAAGGCAGCATCTGCCTTCTCTCTGCTCTCCAGACACTGCCCTGCCCACCACTAAATCATCTAGATTCCATTCTAAACTCACCATCCTTCCTCCAAAGAGGGTATTCAGGCAGTCATTATTCTCCATTCTGTCTTTCTAGCTCATCTCCTAGTCTTCCTTGACCTGCTCTGCAGCTAGTTATACTCAGCTTCTTTCTAGTCCGTACACGAGTCATGTTCTGTCATACCTCTGTGCCTTCACTAATGCTGTTCCCTTTCCTGAGAATGCACTCTGCCCATGCTTTGTTGTGTCGGGATCAGTTTCTCAGGAGCAGACCCTGGTACTAGGATTTGAGTGCAAATAGTTGGCTTAAGAGGTGATCCCAGGTAGCACCAGTGGGGACAGGGACAAGTGAGACTGAGGAGGCAAAGAAGCCAGGAAAAGGTGCTGGGCAGCTAAGCAGCTGGGACCCAATCCCACTGAGCAACACTAGTGACTAGATATTGTGGAACACATTTTGGAGTTGTCCCACTCATTAGGTAAGAAAACTAAATTCAAGGTTGGTTGAGTACTGCTCCTGCGAGTGTTAACACCTGCCAATAGCTTGCCCTGTGCAAGAGCCAGGCCCATCCCTCCACCAGAGCTCGCTCTCAAGTAGAGAGTTATGGAGTACAGTGTCATCTGCTACCCTTGCCAAAGTAGCTAACCCTCCTTATCTTTTAAGGCCCAGCTCAAAAGCTAATAATTCTAATTCCAAATAAATTTCACACCTCCTCCTCTGCATTCCCAGGCTATATTGAACACAATTCTGTTGAATATTTTACCTTATTTATTATAGTGACTTTCTGTCTATCTTCCCCATGGGCTTCTGGACCATGGGCTTCTCTAGGGCAGGAATTGTGTCATTAGCTTCTGTGTCCTGCACTCCAGAACAGGATGGCACATAGAGAGCAGATACTCATTAAATATTAGGGATGTTTGAGAACACTAATGAACATTGATAAATTCCAATATCAGCCCAAGATTCCATTTTTCTGGGAGGACACCTGACGCCCTATTACCTTCTGTGACTTGAGGAGAAAATAGTGCCACATCTTTAGAAAGTGTAACACTGAATGCTGCCTTATTTCCCTCAAGTTAGTCAATTGTCAGGACAACAAGGTAAGTCTAACCAAAGGTAAGTCTATTCAAAGAGTCTCAGATTGAAGCAATATGGACTCTACTTTGCCATCTTCTGCCCTGGTGTGGATCGACACCTCATGGATGAAAAGGCACTGGATTCATACAGATTTGTAGTTGTTTATAATATCTATAACATCGTCAATCTGATTTAGTATCCTTGGCACCTATCCTAGAGGAACTTACTTGTATAGATAAGGCATTCCCTCTGCCAGAACTCTCAGATGCCATCTCAGTCTCAAGGGATCTAGGTCTGAACTGCAAGATGGTGGCAGGAACTAGAACCCAAGTCAAGTCAGATGTGATGTTTCCCAAGATAGCCTAAAGCAATATTGCCAGATTGGAGATTTAAAATAGCTCCAAAACAACTTCTAGTTAGAAAATATGAGGGAAGGAAAAAAATCTTTATAATAGCAATAAAACAGATAAATCATCCATCTGTAAACGTAATTAGAAGTGTGCAAATTCTACTTGAATAAAATTAACATTACTGAGGGATACCAAAGAATCATTTTTTAAAAAGAAAAAAATATCTTGGGTAGGAAAACTCGACATCGTAAAGATGTCATTGCCCTTAAATTATCCTGTAAATATGATGCAATCCAATAGAAAAAGATACCAAAAAGATTTATGAGGCAGGGAACCAATCAAATGGAAATTCATATGGAAAAATAAACAATGGGAATAGTCATTTATTTAGCAGAATTCTGAAAAGGAAAAGTATAAAGGGAGGGATTAGCTCTGACAGATATTAAAACATGCTATTAAGCTGTAATAATTTAAACAGTGTAGTATTTGTGCATCAAAAGACAAATTAATAAATAAAAAGCTTAGAAGAAAAACCCTAAACATATCCAGAAATCTAATATAAATGTGGCACTTCAAATCAAGATTACTTAATAAACATTGTTGGAATAATTGAATAGTTATCGGGAAAAACTGAAATGGGATTCATATCTTATACATTATAGCAAAAAATTTTCAGATGGATCAAAACCAAAACAGTAATAGAAGAAAATGTCAAGAGTTTTGTTTAACAATCTTGAAGTATAGCTGTCTAAAAATGATGTATTCCAGCCATAAAATTTAAAAATGGATAAATTTGCCATCCATAATGTTTCTCCATGGAAAAAAACCTTCACATATCCAAAAGGCAAGAGACAAACTGGGGAAAATACTGGCAATGCATACCACAGACATAGGAATAATTTCCTTAATAGATTAAAGTCTTTTACATATCAATATGAAAAAAAATAATTCTACAGCAAAGTAAGTAATAGACATGGAAGAAAGAACACAAATAACTTCTAAACCTTATACATAATAAGAGAACTGAGTAATGGGAAAGTGCCTGTATGATTTTGTTTTGTTTTGTTTTGTTTTGTTTTGTATCTCTAAATTTTATACCATCTGTTTGTAATCACCTGGTTAAAAAAAAACTCAAGTTCAGAAGAAGAGCAAACAAAAAATTATTTTTTAATAAGGATCAATAAGACCCTGGTTCTGGCTGAAAGAACAACTGTGGACATCAAAGGCATATGTGAAAAAATAATGAAGTTGGTAACTGAGCTAAAAACATGGTAGAGGAGTATAGTGGGGTAATCGATCACACAGTCTTTGCTGTTCAAGTTTTAGATCTAATCTGTGCTAGCTGTGAGACTGGCAATTAACTCCATTCCATGACCTTCAATTTGCTCATCTGTGAAATGGGAACAATCATCATGACTATAAAGGGTTTTCCTGAGGTAAAAAAGAGGTGATGCAAGAAAAATGTTTAGGACAATGTCTGGCATATACTATAAATGCATGATGAACACCTTGCATGTGCTTGGAAGAGAGTGGGCACAACAGCTTAGTGGCTGCGCAGGATAGATACAGAGTCCTAGATCTCTGACTTCTCCAACTCAACACCTATTAGTCTGTGTGTACACTCCCCAATGGCAGTCATAAAGTCACCTTCTCTGATCAGAAGATCCGTAAGAAACAAATACCCTTTGTAGTTATCCTCATTATTTCCCAAAGTCTCTCACCCAAGAATTACAGATTTCTGTTGACTTGCACAAGTCTCTCTGGCCCTGAATTCTCCTGGAAAATTCCATTAAGGCTCCAAATATACTAATCTATAATTGTAGCTTAATTCAGTTCATGGTAAAAGTTCAATATGTGCATTTTGTACTATATTGTGGCTGTTCCACCCAGAAACCTTTGAATAAGGCCATCCCACCCACTCATCATATTCCTGCCAGATCTTAAAAGCAAGCTAAAATGATAGCTGATACCCTAGGCAGTCCCACAAGGCCAACTGATCCCCACTGCTATCTGATCTCAACCGACTCCAACCAATCTGTCTCCCAGGTCTGAACTCCTGGCTTCTTCCCAGATTTTGATCCCTACCTCTGGCCTCTTTTAGATTTTTGAATCTGTCTCTCCTTTGGCCTTTGGACTTCATGGCTCCTGAATAATTTTTCATTTGCATAACCATCATAGTAGTTAAGAACTATACCTTTTTTCCACATTAAAGGGGACCCAGATAAGAAAATATGTTTGCCTCTACTGCCTTTTAATTCCCATTTCAGGGCTTCTACTCCCAGAATTGATACTACTCTTCTCCCCTGGGCACTATACCTAATGCTTTACTCTCCAATGACAATTATCAGTACCATCAAGATACCAGCTGATAAGGTTTAAGAATGATCTCCCCACCCCCTTTTACCATGAATTTTCTAAGGAGTTCTGAAGATCTGCAATGCCTTCAAGATTCTGCGAAATTTTTTTATCTGTTAAATCCTCTCCCCCAACATTTTCTTGGGACCTTTCTCCCATGCTCCATCCACATGGCTGCCACATTTTCACCTGCCTCACTCTGTTTACTACAGTTAATTAGTTCACCTGACTCAGGCCAAGCCAATTAGAATCTTTCTCCAGGAGTTGTTTTTTAAAAAATAAATGAGTATATAAACTAAAGAATAATAACTAATTCTTATAGTAGTAGAAGCGTAAGGCTAAATGAAAGATTTATTCAAACCCTTTTGACCAGCTCTGTCAGTTCAAGTCTTCTGAAAAACACATACCAAGGTAGGATTAGACATGGAAGAGATTTCTTAGGGAAATACCTGTTGTATAGAGCATAAAGAAATGAGAACTTTTGAGACTTTACAAAATGGATTCCATGGGAGCCATGTTAGTAATGTCAACTTGCACATAAGGGAAATGTTCTTAGGATGATGTAACCTGAACACCCAAAACCAAAGACATCAGTCTCCATTTGCAGAAGCTGATAAGCATAAAGATCCCACTTTGTAGGGGCCATGCATGCTGAACACCTTAGACGATGCTCAAGCCTAACCCAACAGTGTCATAGATGAATTCACTAGAGCAGAAAACTCTAACCTTCTGATCCATCATAGCCACTGGCTTGGGACTGACCTGCAGTTCTCTGTGCTGGTCAACAGAACTCACTCTGGAAACACTAAGGACTTTCATCTATTTGCTCTGTCACATAAGACTGTACTGCCCCACTGTGTGTTGTATGTTAATCTGCATGGGTACCTGATTGGTTTATCTGAGAAGTTTCCATTAATAAACCTGGCATTGCAGGAAGATCCAAACATGTGCAAGACTTTTACTTCCATAGCTGCTTTTCTTGCTCATAACACCTGTGAAAGATAAAGGGAAGGAGCAGGAGTAGGGCAGACTGCAGTGAAGATCTGATCCCTATGAAAAGAAAGAGGGAAGGAAAGAGCATTATTCAGGAAGAGTCTCAGAATACAGCACAACTCTAAGAAAGTTTGGGCCAGGCCTATGGTGGGGGGGGGGGTGTCACCAAGCCAAAGTCACCCATTGGAGGAATGGACCAGCATTAGACCATCCACTGCTCAGTATTGGCCCGAAACAGTCTGGGGAGGTGTGCCTTCAGCAAGATGCTATTGTGGATCCAGAGGGTCCAGCTAGGGGTACAGCTAGGCCTTGCAGTCAACTCAGCCCCCTACAACAGGCTCTCTTGAAGGAGTCTGTTAGTTCAGTCCTCCAAGAAGTAGACACTAAACATGCAATGATTTTATTAAGCAAATCACCAGTGAGAGAAAATAGGGAGTCAAGGAAGCCTGGGAGAATCATCAGACTGCAATTCAAGTCTGATTCCAGGTGAAAGAGAGAGGAAGGTAGCATCCTAGACTACCAGACAATCCCAGGAAGGTTTGACAAGTTATTGAAGAGTCCCCACACCAAACTCAATAATCCAGGGTTCTGGTGTTCCAGGAATTGGCCTGCCTTAGTATTCCAGACACACTCAGTCCCTAACTGAGAGCAGCCCAGGGAAAATACAGCCTCAGAGAAAACACAGGCAATGTTTTTCAGCAGCTGGGACACGTGGTCAATGAAGATCTCTGTAGCTGCAGGTCTCTCATGGCCATCTCAAGGGAATCTGCGTGGTGCATTACACAGCCTCTAATGCCACCACACAGTTAGAAAGCTTGTTGGCAGTAAGAATGACATCAACATATGGAGGAAAAGGATACAAAGAGAATCTGGGCACTAAAGCCCCTGATGCCACTTCTTCCTGAAACCCAGATTTCCCTGCTTTTTCACATAATTTGGCATTCAAATTTTCCTTTGGTGAGCCAATAAATTCTTCATTTTGCTTATACTAGTCTATGCTGGGTTTCTGTCACTTGCAACCAAAAAATTTCTAATTAATACAGACTTAAAGAAAATAAACTTGAATGGTGAAATTTTAGCACTGGGACCAATAATTAGGGGAAATATTTTTGGTCAGGGAATTCAAATCGAGCCAACTCACAGGGCCTAGCTACAAGAAATGTACAGACTAATAAGAATGGTATGGATGTTCTCTATAAAAATTGTCAATTTGAATTTAATCTGATGGATGACTGCTCTTTAAAATCAGGAGCTATGTATTATATTTCTGATATCTCCAGCATATGTAGCACTGCCTAGTACGTAAAACTCAATAAAATAGGTGTTGGATAAATGAGATAGTTCCTGCCTTCAATAAGCTCCCTTATTGTATAAAAGAGCTCCCTCAACTCCAACCTTATTGTATAAAAAAGTTCCTTCTCCAAACTTACTGTATGAAAGAGTCTTATTTTCTTCTCCATCTAGCACCGCTGCTGGTGGTTTAGACAGCCTGACCCAGGACCTGGTCCTTTTTCTGGCTAGCATATGGTTCAGTAAACCCTATCTTCAGGACAACTTTCAGCCTCTAAGGTTTTTTTGTTTAACTCAGGTATTTCTGACTCTTAAATTTGTGTTTTTCACAGCAGAATTGCTTTTCTCTGGGTTTTAGCTTAATCAGCTCATTCTTCTTTCCCATCAAGGCCACATAATAAAAGGGAGCAGCTATCTTCAAGGTCTGAGGAATGGTCTCAAACCCTTGGTTTTACCAACACAAATGCCTGCTAGTGATCAGGGCCCTGCCTGTTTTGTCAGGCTTCTCTCTTTGATCAGCTGTGTCGATAGGTCTGCCACACAGATAGGTCTGTGACAAGCTTGGCCACAATCAAAGGTAAAATGCCTTAAGAGAATTTTACTTGTAAGACTAAATGGGAAATTCCCAAATGTTAACATCTTCTACTAGGTTCCTTAAAGGAGAAATCACCCTCTTCCTAACCTGTGTCATTGGCGAAAAAGCGCTCATTATCTGTTTTAAAACCTGAAGTCCTGTTTAAATGTGTTCTTTAAAGTCATGCTCTGATAAACTTGGATCTTTAACTGAAAGCTCTCTGGCTGAAAAAATAATTGGTAACAACTTCTAAACTAGCTGCCAGAAAATGTGGTAATTGAAGAAAAAATGAATGTGAGACATCAGTGCAATCACACCATTACGTAAACTATTTCCTTTTCCTTCTGTTTCACCCAGAGGTGAGAAAGGACCACTCTGAGAAAAGGAGCATGGCAGACTTCCTTGCCTAAACAAGAATGCTAAGGACAGTGGAGGCTGCTCCACTAATGATCACTAACAGGAGAGTGATGTGAAACAGAGAAGCCACTGGGAATTGAGCAGTCTCTTGAAGGATGTTAAGTGTCAACTTTGTTCAAAGCACGTCCAGCCTGGGTAAACTCTAGAAGGATTAATTGCTAGAAGAGATTCAAAGTGTTTAAAAATATCATCTACACAGCAGCCAAATCCTCGGTTCTGGCAGCAACTCTGGTTAAAAGCTAAAACTGGGTAGAGGGGTGGAACAATTTGTTCAGGGTCACAGAACAAAGAAGT
Source organism: Cynopterus sphinx (assembly GCA_030015415.1). Taxonomy (NCBI): domain Eukaryota; kingdom Metazoa; phylum Chordata; class Mammalia; order Chiroptera; family Pteropodidae; genus Cynopterus; species Cynopterus sphinx. The sequence continues at coordinate 121,505,181 of CM057381.1, read as the reverse complement.
GTCAGATTTGGGGCTTTTTCTCCAAGCTCTTTGTAGCTATGCTCCACATTTATATTGTATTTATAGGTGGTCTTAGAGAATCAAGGTCTACTTAATGCTGTCTTTATCCCAATTCAAAACAAAATTTTATCTTTTTTTTCATTTTTTAGTCTAAATTTGTTTTTCAGCAAAGTAGTTAAGAGAGGGGATTTGTATTTCAGGTCTTCACATGCCCCATTTTTTTTCACCCTTTTCCTTATTCCTCTTGCTATTGCCCCAAGATTCATCTCAGTGTGTTCTCATTTTCCCTCTCATTTCCCTCTCCTGAATTAAAACCTGCTCTCAGGAAAGAGTGCACATGTTCTCATTGGAATGCTTGAGCAACTTCATTTAAACACGGATAAAAGAACAGAGGTGACTATTTAATGGCAGAGACTATTCAGTGGGGGATAGCACCAATATGGAACTACCTATATACATTATACATCAGATTCATGTCACCTGCTTTATATAGATTTGGGGCAGTTTCAGTAAAAGGCAGCATAGTGCACCAGGAACCACAGTGGACCAGGAATCATTCGAACTTTGTTTTCCTCATCTGTAAGCATTGGAGGTTCTATCTTATCAATAATCTTTTGCTTAGCATCCTAGAATTCAGGGGTGGATTTTTAAGGATCACAGCTCTACAAGCAGTCAGATCTGGATTAGGGTAAAATTTCTGTCATCTACATCTGGGAGAACTTGGCAAGTCACTGAACCATGCTAACCTTCTTTTCCCCATCTATGTAATGGAATGAAAGCATCTACCTCAGAGTATCATGAGAAATCTAACAAGTTGTGTGGCACATGAAAGGGATCATTAAATATTAGTTATTATAACCATTGCCTCCTATTAAAGGGGGATCAGTTCTTCCTCAGCCAGCAGCCTATCATCTGATAGTTGAATACTGTTACAATAAAGTTCGAGGATGAAACTTTCTTTAGTTTTACTGAATTCTCTAACCTAACTTCAGGGAGAAATTTATGTTTAGAACAACTGAAATTCTTCTGAGAAGAATGAAAATGATTTCTTTCTTAAACAAATGGAGCCTTAATAGCCTAATGTTTCACCCTAGCATTCATGAGCCGCTGAAAATAATTGGGTTTGTTATTGAAAGAGGCACATTATTGCCTTTATGTTTTCATAATCAGCTCCCTGGAAAGTAATTTTAAAGAGAAATCAGTATGTCACACCTGGTCAGTATTATGACATGATTAGTTCTTAAACTAACAAGGAGGAAAAAAATATCACATTTTATTAAATCTTCTTGGGAATGAAGTTGAATTCTAGCTGTTCAGTAGTTTGTAACAATTCAGCATGAATCATATCCAAGAAACTATTCTACAGAAAAGTATATATTTTATTCATCAAAAGCTAAAATATTTGTTATATGATAAAATATCTCACTTACTTAAATTCTTAACAGCATCACTGATTTTCATCCCCTCTTTTTAATGCACAGGTAAATGCAGGTTCTTTATAAAAAAAAATGTAGATCAGCAAAAAGAAAAGAAAACCCCCCAAAACTCTACCCAAACTATTAACCTAGAATTTATCCTTCATTTCTCTGCACATCAGAATAATGGCTTGATTCTGTCAATTTCACCTCTTTAATAGTTCTGAAATCTGGAAGCTTTCTATTCCGCAGCCACTAACCTAAGTCAAGCACTCATCCGGTCTGATCTAGATACACCAAATGTGATCCATGAACCAAAAACATTGGCATCACCTGAGAACTTGTTAGAAATGCAGAATCACAGGTCCCACCCTACTGAATCAAGACCTGCATTTTAACAAGGTCCCTGGGTAACTCCTACGTACTTTAAAATTTGAAGAGCACAGCACTAGACCCGGTCAAAGTAGGGGCCCAGATTCTGCATTTCTAGGAGCTCTCAGATGATGTCGAATTTGACTCTGTGAGACATGCTTTGGGTGGCTTCTCATTTGTTTCTTTGCCCCCAGCCAGGCCTTCTTCTAATCCAATCCACTTTAGCCAATAAAAGAATCTTCCTAAAGTATATGTGTTAATGTCACTTTCCTGCTTAAAACCCTTTAATGGTCCCTGGACTGGACATTTGTTTTAGTTGTAGCAGTAGCAATAGCAGTAGCAGTAGTATTAGCAGTAACAGAAGTAGTAGTAGTAGTAGCAGCAGCAGCAACAGCAGTAGTAATTATAACAGTAATAGTCTATTTGGGTTTTCATTGCTTTAGAGGGAAAATTTGGTAGATCCCCTTCCTAGTTTGGGAAATACCCCACTCTATAAATCTTGTTGGAAATTAAAACTGCCCACTCCCTTAAGTAGTAGATAAAAAGTCCAGATATGCTTGCTTTCTCACAACTTCTGGCAACTGGGTGTATTACCTAGATAGGTCTGGCCAAGCTGAGGCTTCCTCTTGGGATTTGGAATCTGGAGTTGGTGATGAAAATAACATTGAATACTAAATCTAGCCATGCCTAAAGTGCCTAAAGCCTGTGTTATTCTTAGAGCCAATGGATTCCCTTTATTTAAGCCAGTAGGAGTCAGCTTTCTATCATTTACTTCCTAGAGTCCTGACTAACAGGCAAAAAGTATAACTGAGGAATCCAGGGAGTCAGTCTCTCTTGCCTTCTCTTTCTCCAAAGGCCCAATTCATCCCTCTTTTTCTCTGTGTCTGCTTCACTCTTTTCTCTCTACAGAGCTTTTACCTTTGTGTGTATATGGCCATTAAAGACTACCCCATAGTTTCCAAGGTTGTATATCTTTATTTAGAGTGGCCACTCCATCTCAAATTCAAGTCCCAATTTCTGAGAGAGAGAATTTCTGAGAGAGAGAGTGATCAAGCTTGAGTCAATTGTCCAGTCTGATTCAGTCCCCTAATCAGTTAAGTGACTTTGGCAATTTACATAAATTTCTTGGACCTCAGTTACTTTATCAGTAAAATGAGAGTAATAGCAATACCTACCTCTTAAGTTTATTGGGAGGACTAAATAAGATCACACATGTTAAGTATGAAGCATAGTACTTTGTGTATAACCAATACAATAAATATAAGCCATGAAAATGATACTTCACTGGTAATGATGATGCCTGTCTCGTCCTTGGTCTTCTTAGATTCTTCCTGAAGTTGGGGTGGTATTGAGGCTACAGAGGGCAATGGGAATGTCAACTGTGGATAAGAAAAAAAATTAAGGCTGGAAGCCAGACACAGGTGATTACGGTGTTATAGGATTTGACCCAGGAGGCAACCTCTGTGCTGAGAGAGCAAGAATGCTTGTAATTCAGCCAAAACACTCCTCCTTCTAGTTAAGGAAGGCTCAGTGAAATAAGCTCTTCTACCCCAAACTTATTCTGCCTTCAAAGGCATTCTCAATCAGCCCAGCCCTATCACCTGGTTTCCCTTCTGGCTTGTCTACACCAACAAGTAGAGTGAGGAATTCAGGAAGACTCATAATGGTAGTATCTGCATCCTCACCACAACCCCCCGAGATAGGTATTATTATTATTACTTTTTCATAAGTGAAAACACTGAGGCTCAAAGCCATTAAGTAGCTTGGCTGAGGTCTCAGAACAAGTGGCAGAGCCATGATATGAACCTAGATCTGTTGGAATCCAATCCCCTATTCTATCTGTTGAACTATGCTTCATTCTACAGTCTCAGGACTCACCTATCAGTCTCACTGGCTAAGCAAAATCCATTACTTTTGTGGCCTTAGCCATTAGTCTTGCTTCTCATATAATTAGTACAAGCCATATGTCATCAGATAAAGCAGAGGGTAATAGTAAGGGAACTGAACATAGGAGGTAAGTTCTGGAAAGTAGGCAGGGGCTAGATTTTAGAAGTTGGCCTTTTGGCTGTGGTCAGAGGGAGCTACTGATGCTTGGAGGGAAGTCACGGTAAAAGACAGCTCTCTCCATTCTCATACTGCTAAGGACTGGATTGTACCCTTTCCCACCTCACCCCCCAATTCATATGATGAAGACCTAGCACCCAATGTGTTGGTATTTAGAGGTGGAGCCTTTGGGAGATAATTAGATTTAGTTGAGGTCATGAAGGTGGGGCTCTTATGGTGGGATTAGTGCCCTTATAAGAAGAGATGCCAGAGAACTTGCTCTCTCTTTACCACGTAAAGGGCACAGAGAGAAAGCAGCCAACTGAAAGCCAGGAAGAGAGTTCTTACCAGAACCCAACCATGCTGGTACCCTGATCTGGAACTTCTAGCCTCCAGAACTGTGAAAATATAAATTTCAGTAGGTAAGCCACCCAATCTCTGGCATTTTGTTATGGCAGCCTGAATTCACTAAGATTTTGACTTATGATAGTCATTTTCATGTCACCTTTCCAGTCCATGGAGTGCCCAAGTATTTGGTTAAACATTATTTCTGGGTGTGTCTGTGAGGGCGATTCTGGATGAGATTAATATTTGAATGAATAGACTGAGTGAAGCAGATTGCCCTCCCCAAAGTGAATGGGATTCATCCAACCTAATGAAGGCCTGCATAGAGTAAAAGTTTGATTTGAAAAAAATTCTTTCTCTCTCACTGACTGCTTTCAAGCTGGAATTTCAGTCTTCTCCTGCCTTCATACTCAGACATAGACTGGAACTTACACCAACAGCTCTTTTGGTTCTTAGACTGTCAGACTCAGACTGGAACTTTACCATCTCCAGCTTGCCAACTGCAGATCTTGGACTTTTAACTTCCAAAACTGTGAGGAATAAATTTCCATTATGTAAGCCACCCAATCTGTGGTATTATGTAATGGCAAAAGCTAAGACACATACTCAAGTCTAGACACATAATTAAAGACACACACCTGAGCTAAGACACACACCCAAGTCAAGACTACCTTTGAAGGTTCATTTTCACCAGTTTACCAGTTTTACTTAAGTGGGTATACATGGAGGGGTGGGGAGATGAGCAATTTTATAGCTACATCTTGATGACTTCTGCATCACAGCTGGCAAGAAAGGCAGGATTCAGCCCCTAAGGAAAACAGTGTCATGGTATGAAGCTCAGGGGAACCATCTGATCTTTCCCTTGGAAGGCTGGGGAGGAACCAATTACCAGGATTTAATTAAGGGTCTCTTCCCCTTTCCTCTATCTACTTTGTCACTGTCTTGGTCCAATCCTTCCTCAGTGTTTATTCCGGATTCTTATAACAGCCTCCTGGTTGGTCTATGTGCCACCAATCTCTTTTCTCTTATTATCCTTCACCGTGCAGCTGGAGAGATCTTACTTGGTCTCTGATTAAGAACATGGTCTTTACAGACAAATTGCCTGGATCCACATCTTTGTCCTACTATTATTAGCTGTTTTGCTTTAGTAAGTTACTCAGTTTCATCATCTGTAAAATGGGGTTGTGGTATGTTAGATGGTAGCCCCCAAAAGATATGTTCATATACTTATCCCCAAAACCTATTAATGTAATCTCATTCTTTAAAAAAAGGATCTTCATAGATGTAATTAAATTAAGATTTGGGGGATAAGATCATCCTGGCTTACCCAATGGGTTCTAAATCTGACAAGTGTCCAAGATTGATTGACCATAACAATAAAGTTTTATTTCTGGATTCCCAATTCTATTCCTTAATCTATATGCCTGTCCTTATGGAAATCATTTTTTTTTGAGCTATAACTCACATACCATAAAATTCATATATATTTTAAAGTATACAGTGCAGGGTTTTTTAGTATATTCACAAAATTGTGCAACTATCACTGCTATCTCCTTTCAGAATATTTTTATCATCTATGAATCATTTGTTTACCCCTTTTCTCCAGACAGTAGTTTTGATGATGTTGGGTTTTAGTTTTCCCTTTTGTTTTGCCCCTTTAGCTATAGTGATACCTCATTCTGGTTTGCATGGCACCTTTCTGGTTTTAGAACTGAAAGTCCCACAACCCAGAACTTTCTTAGCTGCAGGAAAACAGGGACAGTTGTTCACCTTACCTGTAGAATATATCATCAATGTCCTGCCCATATTCTTTACCACTTCGGAGTGTGCCAGCCTTTTTTCCACTGCCTGTTCTTTCATCTCTTTGTCTAAGGGCTTTCTCCAAAGCCTTGAAAGCCTGTTTTGCTCAGAACAGTAACTACCACTCAGAAGCAACCCTAATGGCAATTGGAATACCAGTACCTCAATTCTGTCACAGCTCTAGTGGGATAACTTGTAAGGTGAGAGGTTTACACTGGCTGTTATTGTTTCCCTAGCAAGATAAGCTCCATTCACCCACAATGATAGTTGGCCTGATAACATGCTTTTTATCGCCTGCCTTCTCTCACTTCTCTTTCTTGAATTTTTATCTCAGGGTCTGTTTCTGGGCAAATCTAAACTAAGCCCCCATTCCCAAATCTTTGTAGTAGGCAATTAATGCTCTCTAATATGTAAAGGGTTATGCAAATTAAACTTCTTATCCTTTCTTCCAACCAGATTGCTGCCCATAAAAACCCCTTATATAGAAATTCTGGCAACACCTCCACTTTGCTGGACAGATCTTGATATCCTCTGGTCCCCACCACCAACACACATACTTCCTTACTCAGAGTTTAGGCTACCTTCAGTCTTAAGGTCCAGAGAAGGCCTACTTCAAAGCAGGAAACTTTCTAGTCATTACTGGCTTGGCTTCATCTGATGGCTCCATCAGAAGCAGATCACACTTTTTATTTCTGTTCTTCTTTTTATTTTTTTTTTGTCAATGCCAGTTCCTCTTGGCAGGCAGGATCATACCCCTGCCTATCAGTGGTGAGGGTTGTCTGAACCTCTGAGAAAAATTCACACAAACTAACTGCAGTATAAATGCAGAGCAGAGAAAAGCGGAATGATGAATGCAGGAAGCTGGAGCAAAGCCACCCAGGAGCAATGAGATCTGACTGGAGCCACACCAAGAGGACCCTCATTGCCCAAAAGTCTATCCCACAGACCAAACATGTGCATAAAAGCCCACCAATAGAGAGTTATGCCAGATTGCATTTTCCAAAGATAGCTGCACCAATATATATTCATCCCACATGTTCTTTTTATAATGTGACATTGATATTCTACTGAGAAGTGGGGTCCATGTTACCTCTCCCTGAAACTGAGTGCACCCTTGATATGTGGACCAAAAAAGGAATTCTATAGAAAGTAACCTCACAGGGTGACCTGATCATAAATTCCTAGCTGGGCAGGTCATGGCAAATAGTCATGTCCCAGGTATATAACTTCAGTGAAAGGTTTAAGCCAGCCCTATCCATTGCTCTTGTGTATCTAGGTAGACACGCTTTTGAAATACCAGAGATAATATACCTTAAATGGGGCATTAATCCTCAAGAAAGCACATAATCTTGTCCCTACCCTGTAATCTAATCCCTGCCTTGCTTTCTCCCACCTCCATGCAATATTTGAGTTCTCTCCTTAACTTCAAAATGTGTAAATGAAGCTGCAAAACTATTATTCTCTGGAGCATTTGAGAACTTACTCTCTGGTACATGTTGCCAGGCATATGTTTGGCTCAAATAAACTCTTATGAAAATTTTCTATAGATTGGGACATTTCTTACATCGACAGGTAGTGCTAGAACCAATAAGATGAGACAGAAATAACACTGCATGAACTAGGTCATAAAAAGCAATATAAGTTCTGTCGGGCCCTCTCTTGTGATACTTACCCATGGAACCCAGTTGAGAGTAAGTTCAGGCCAGATAGAGAGGCCACAAGTGGGTGATGCAGATGACAGCCTGCACCAATCATCAGACATGTAAGTGTATGAGTCTTCTGATAATTCCTGCTCCCAGCCTTTGAGTCTTGTAGCTGAGGACCAAGATATCATGGAGAAGAGTCAAGATTTTTCCTCTTTGACTGTCGGAGTTTCTAAAAGAAATTATCAGAGATAATAAATAATTGTCACATCACATTACTAGGCTAATTTGTTATGTAGCAATAGATTACAAATAGAGAAGTGAATCCCTTAGTTGCACTAGAGAGCATCCTCTCTAAAGACAAATACACCTTGGTGGGGAAACGTATGAAGATAGGTATAGTCATTCACACTTTAGTATGAATCGCCCATGCTTGTCACCATTCCCCACCCCCATTAGAAAAGAGGTAAGATTAAAAGTCTTAGGAGATATGGGAGATATAATGGATCTAGGAAGCTGAAGATGCTGAAATAAATATGGGGCATTTTGTAGAAAGAGATCTGGACTTAAAGCCAGACAGGATTCAGTTCTAGTCCTAAACATGTCCCTTTCAGACAGAATTTCCTTTGATGTATACAGTAGACTCTGCCACCTATTAACTGTGAGCACAGCCTCAGTTCCTTCATTTATAAACCACTTATAATAATACCTACCTATATTATATCTACCTATAATAATACTAGTCACAATAATACCTCCTGAGATTGCTGAGAAAAGCAAATTAAGCAATTGTTATGAAGGTAAATTGTCCACATAACAAAGTTGCAGGATATGGCAAATCCAAGTAGGACGCAGCAGATCTGGGTTCTACCTAGGTTTTGTTAGTAACTCACTCTGCAACCCTTGGCAAAATCGCTCCCCTCCCCAATGTGGCCCCAACAAAGCTTATGCAAATGTAATACTTACCTCTAGACCCAAGTATCCCTAGTGCAAGAAAGTCTTCAGTCATCAGTGCCAGCAGAGGTTTTTCAGAGTCTCCAAGTCACCAGTCCAGGTACCAATGAAAGATTAAGATGAGAGCAAAGACAAACTGGTAAAGTAAAAAGCCAATTATCAGACAAGGTTCAGGGAGTCCAAGGTGAGGCCTATTGTCTAAATATGAGAATAAGGGACATGGGATGCAACTCACAACTGGTAATGAGACCAACCAGTGCCTGTATAATATATTATTTAGAAGCTTAGGCTCTGGAGCCAGAATACCTGCCTTCTAAATTTCAGCTCTCCCACAATTAGCAATAGCAATATTGGGCATGTTAATTAACTTTTCTATGCTTCAGTTTCTTCATCTGTAAAATGGAGGTGATACAGCATTCTTTTTATAAGGTTATGAGAAGATTATATGAGCATGAGCAGTAAGACTTATTTCACACCAGGAAACTGTCCTTTAGTGAAGCAATTCTGGCTGATGTTTACCAAAGTGAGAAAAACGATAGTTATAAAGACAATTTTAGGAGGTAAATTCACAGATCCTTCTACTTAAAATCCCATGCCTCACCCCCAACCAAAAAAAAATCACTTTCCATGCACTTTTGATCTTTCTAACTATACTAAGGAGAAAGTATCAGCTTGGAGCTAGTAAGTCTTTAACATCTCTCTAGCACTTGCTAATATGCCAGTCCCCTCATTTAACAATACAAAGTTCAGGGCCTGAAGCTAAGAGCTCTCCCAGGCAACAGTGTCCAGCTACAATTTAATAACATTTGTATTAGTTATATTTATTTTTTTACAGTTATTCTCTTATTATGGTATTAATTCTGGTTTTATATTTATAGTACCAATTGAAAGTTTTCTTTTAAAGTAAATGTATTTTTAAGTAATCTATTTTTAAATATTAAGTATATTATGGTATAGGTGGTTCTTGGATATGGAAAATATCATGAAGGTGGTACTTAAATGACTAAAGTTTGGGAAACATGGTATTAAGTTGCAAAGGGCAGATGTAGATAACATCTCCAGGGAACTACATGGATCTACCAACTACTAAAATACATTTCCTAGTCCCAAATTTTGTCCCCCAGAGTCCCATGTTCTGTTTTCTCGGACCCCCAAGGACTTATGCTGCTCTTCTGTCCTTTCAAATGCTGCCAGAATGTAAATTGGTACAAACTCTGGATAATTTGGCAAGCACTTCCTCTATAAATCAGCAAGTCCATTTTTAGGAATTTTATGAAATAATCATAGATATCCTCACAAATAAATGGTTGAGAAGATTTGTGGCCACATTATTTACAATAGGATAAAGTTGAAAACCATCTAAAGGGCAAACAATAGGGAACCAGCTTGACAAATTATAGTACGTTCAAAAAACAAAAATATGACACTCTGTACCAAGTACTTCTCTAAGGACTTCAGATATGTTAACTCATTTAATCCTCACAACAAACCTATGAAGTAGAAGATATTATTAGCCCCATTTTACAGGTGAGAAAGCTAAAGCACAGAGAGGTTAATTATCTTGCCCAAGAACACATAGCTACTAAGTGGTAGAAGCGACATTTGAACCCAGGCCAACTAGATCCAGAGTCCATGTTCTTAACCACTACGTTGTAGTCTTCTCATTGAAGCTGATGTTGTAGACAAAAATTTATTGACATGGAAAAGCATTCCCAATGTACTGGTAAATGAAGGAGCTGGTAGAAAAAATGTATACCATAAATCAAAAGAGGTTATTTCTGGTTGGTAGGATTATATTTTTTTTGTTGTTGGTTGGCTTGTTCTAATATATTTTCCAGGTTTTCTTATTGAATGTTTATTACCTTTGCAACAGAACTGAAACTTATTCAAAGATGACTGTCTCCTCAGTTCTCCCTTTCTTTGCTTCTAAAGGTGAAACCATTGGTTCTTTATGATGACAATAAAAATGATGATGATGATGATGATGATGATGATGATGATGATGATGATGATAGCCAACATTTAATGAGCTCTTAACATGCTAAAAGGTTGACAAGCATGATCTCATTTAATTCTTCACAGCCTGAACCACCATGGATGACTTCCCACGCTGTGTACTGCACTGTACAACTCTAGATGGTGCTGCTTGGAGCCGTGCAACATGGCCACCCTGTCAACAGCCCTAAGGGGTGTATACTCTGCATTTTATGGAAGAGGAAACTGAGGCACAAAAAGGTTAATTAACTTACCTCACACCAAACAGCTGGTGAGTGGAACCAGTATTGAGACACAGTCAGTCTGACTTCAGGATCTGTTCTCTTATTTTTAATTGAAGAGGAGAGATATAAAGGGCATGACAATGGAGACAAAGTAAGGACATCTTGGAAAGACTGTAGAACCAACAGACTTTGTGGCAACATGAAAAGAGCACTGGCCTGAGAGGCAGGAGATCAACATTCTAGTCTCTGCTCTGTTCGCCCTAGCTATGTGACCTTAGATATGTTCCTCTTTATCCCCTCTGGGCTTAGCTTTTCCATCTGTAAACTGAAGGAATTAGACAAGATGATCTTTAAGATTTCTTGTAGCTCCGAGAGTCTACAATTACAGATGGCATCCCAATATGGGCCCAGAATTGTGCCCTCCCACTCAGCATGGACCATTCTCCCTCCTGCTCGCTCAAGGCAATGTCTCTCCAGCTGACCTACTTTGTGTGTGGCGGGGAGAGAAAGGCAGTGAAGGGAGCAAATAACCAAAGATGTGCTCTCCTGAAAGAGGCAGGCTCCTCTCAAACATGCTAACAATTCAGACAGTGCCCAGCTTATCTGCTTATGATGCCTCTCCTCCCTGCTCCGCAGAATGCAGCGGGCTTAAAATATCTGACAGGGGTGGTGATGCTGTTTTAATGCATTGCTTTTAGTTTCTAATCATGTTGGTGATTCACTCTGACTTTCCAAACATGCTTTGTTAAAGTGATTCTTGCAGGATTTTCAAGATGTTTTATTTAAACAGAAAAGCAAGGTGTAAAACAGTGTTTATAGGGTGAGAAAAATAATTTAAATATACATTGTTTTTGTGAAGAGAGAAGGAATGAATAACTCTGTGAGGAAACATGAAATATTGGTAACCATTTGCCTCCCAGGAGGGAAACCAGGTGGGGATGGGGGTGGGGCAGAGGAAAGAGATTTTATGCCTTTTGAATGTGTATGTATTATTGCCCAGATTTTTAAAAAATCAACAAAAGGCATTATTCCTTCATCTCAATACAGTTTGCTAGGCTGCCATAACAAAGTACCTCAGACTTGATGCCTTAAACAACAGAAATTTATTTTCTGACAGTTCTGGGGACAGGAAGTTCAAAGTCAAGGTGTCTGCAAGTTTGGTGTCTTCTGAAGCCTCTCTACTTGCCTTGTAGGTGGTCGCTTTCTCCCTGTGCCTTCCTTTTGTACATGTCTATGTCCTAATCTTTTCTTACTATGAGGATGCCAGTCATATTGGATTCAGGCACATCCCAATGACTTGATTGTAACTTAATCTCCTCTTTAAAGATACTATCTCCAAATATAGTCACATTCTGAGGTACTGAAAGATAGGACGTCAGCAAATGAATTTTAGAGGATGCAGTTCAGCCTAAAACACTGCCCTAGGCTGATAAATTCACCCTTTCAGACCAGTGGTCCTATGAGAAACATGTACAAGTTCTTATATTCATTCACCTTTGATTGAGCATCTCTTGTGAGGGAAGCACTGTTCTAGGGTTGGAAATAGCATCACACTGGGTTGGACTTGATTCTGGTTAGAAGGTAGCTAGGGAGATGAAAAAGTGCTAGACTAAAAATTAGAGGACCTGATCATCAAATCCTACCCTTACTAACTGAGCTAGCTAGCCTAAACAAGATCATCAAGTGTAAAATGTAAGTGATAATACATACCTCAAAGGGTTGTTTGGAGGATTGTAAAAGGCATGTAAAAAGCTTTGCCTATACTAAGTGTTCAGTACATAGTGTTTATGGTTCATTTCTTCTCCCACTTGGACTGTGGGCTCAGGGAATAGTGCCCACAAACTTTTCATCTTTCCAGCTCTGGCATATAGCAATGAACAGCAGAGCACTGGCTGGACAATTTTGCTGGAACAGTAACCCAGACTGATTTGTGAGTCCATATGGATATACTCTAGAGGGCTTTTCAGAAATATCATAGGGCCCCTCTCTAAAAGCAAATTTTTTAATGAAAAAAGTCTGTGTATTAATATTAATACAACCTCCTTGGGCACCACAGGCTGCTGAAGCCAAGGGACATCTGATCTATAATTGGAACTTCTGTCTTTCATGCCATGCAGATATCCCCAAGACAACAGGAAGCGCATCAGATTTGTAATAGACATCTGGTGTTTTGATATGCCAAGTACTGATCCTCTCTTCGTCTAGTAACAGAATTTCACTTTTCCTTTGGGGGAACCAGTGTCATCATTCTCAGCTCATTGGTTTATATAGGCAGACTACATCTCCAGCTCCAGGAATGAGCACATAGCTCAGGCCTGGCCACTGAGAATACTATCTTCTCTGGTTAACTGTGGTTGGTTTAGAGATTAGCACATGACCCTAGCTGGAAAAATCAGAAATTCCTAGGAGTGTCACTGGTCCTATCAGGAAAGAAGTGCTCTGTTTTCACAGGATGGCTAAACTGGAACTGCTAGTAGCCATTTGTCACCGTAAAGTGAAAGCCTGCCTGAGATCCTGGTTGTTTGAGCACCTGGATCAAGCCTTGCCTGAAGCGATCCCTGAACATGTTAGTTATATGAGCCAATAAAGTTAGTTTATTTCTTAAATCAGTTAGCGTTGGGTTTCTGTCACTTACCAACCAAGTGAATAGCACATGCAGATTAGTTCTCAAAGACTTCCCTCCACCTGGAATTCTAAACCCTTCTTTATAGGCCTAGAACTAAAAGTTCATAAAACAATTTGCACCTTTCACAAATTGGAGAATATGTTTACCAGCAAACCACAGGCTCTGTTTCTGATTCAATAGTTCTCAAAGTGGCCAGTAAGAATGACTGCTGAACAACAACTACCAGTATTTCTATTCTACTTCACAGCACTTCCTCATCTATAATTTCCTCTTGTCCCCTTGGCAATGCCATGAATAGAAGTTACATCCTGCAGGTAAGAAACCCAAGGCCTAGAGAATTGTCTTCCTCGTGGTCAGGTTCAGAGCTAAGAAATAAACTCAGGTCTTTGGACCTCATGCCTAATGCTGTTTTTCTAACACCCCAGTGGTAGGTGACTAAATATCAAAACAGGGCATAAACAAGTAATTTGGTCACTGGGTGTAGAAAAGCTATTTCTATAAAAAAAAAAATATTTTAACAATGTCTTTCTGACCAGAGGTGGCCAATTAGCAAAGCAGTTGCCCAGGGATTAGCAATAAAACTACATATTCAATCTGCTGAGAAACACAGCATCGCTTCTAATAAATTATATACTTCAAATTTGCACAGAATTTTTTGGTTTACAATGCCCTTTCAAGTATGTTACTTCTGTAGATCAACTCTTTAAAAATGCTCAGAAACTTGGGCCTTGTGTGGCAGACTGATTAACCAAAAACTCACCTCCACCACTCTCTTCCCTTAACTGCCTCCAGTAAAAAAGTCTGAGAAAATTAAATGTTTACTTTTTCAGCCTTTCTTATAGATCTACAGACATGTAATCTAATTCTGGCTATTGAGACTTAAACAGAACTCTGCTCTCTTGACCAAAATGTATTACCTTTAACCTCTTCATCCTGCCTTAAACAAGAATATGATATCTGGTGCTACAGCAGCCATTTTGCAACCATCAGGTGACAAGACAAAAAGCTAAGCAGAACAGAGCAGAAAGAGAACAAAAGTATGGGTCCTTGATAGCATTATTGAGTCTACTTCAGACTGCTTCTTTTGAATCTTTTATTATATAAGAAAAATTGATCACTCTTATTTGGGTATTCTGTTAACCTGCTGTAGAAACATCCCTAATACTTTTAGGAATTTATCATAAAGATCATTTATAATAAAGAAAAAGTGAAGTCTAAATGTCCAACAACAGAAGGTTGATGAATAAAATATGGGTGGCCATATAATATAAACTATTCAGTTATTAAAATTATATCACAGATAAAAAATTCTTGACCTGTATTCCTAAACAAGAACCTTTAAATTACACAGATAATTTTGTGGAGGTACATAGTACATTTTTCTGTGTATATAATTCTTATCAGATCCTTAAAATTTTCAAAGGAAGCTAAGAATCACTGTATTTATAGATATAGAAACATGTTCATAATATTTGGGGGGAACAGAAATTGACACAACAATTTATACAATATTCTTTCTTATTGGAAAAATTACATCTATGTTATAAATGTATGTAGGTATGGTAGAGAGCTAAAATGCATAGAATACATACTTGAGTATCTAAAAAACTTAAGCTTTATTTATTTCTTTAAATTGAACTGAGACTATTATCCCACAGTCCCACCCATTTTAGAAAACTTAATCTTGCTTTTCAAAGTAACTCAGACACTTCTTAATTTAAGGCAGGTAGTTCAAGTTCTTTCCAGTTCCCGTTCCTTCCTTGCTTCTCTAGTACTTTTATGGATGAATGTTTCATCCTGGAATCCAGAGAAGTGGTGTCTGGTCCTGTGCTACTTTTGCTCTTCCCTGGCCTTTGCAGTTCATCTTATCTGGTCCCCATCAAGGCTCCGGTATCTGTTATAATGTCTGTGGTCCTGTCATGGCTGTCAGTTGAGAAGTCTATGCACTCTGTCTTCCTTGTCTCAATTTATTCTCAGTCCATTTGGTACTCATTACAGGGGTCCATGGTGGGGCTGGGAGTCTTAGATGCTTTCCCACATCTGAAAGGATGATCTCAGCCCTGCAATCTCCACCCTAGCTATGGTTACTTTGCCCTTAAGGTACAAGGTTTGACATGGAGCAACTTGAACAAATTTGCATCATGAGAAGAGAGGCTCAAGTGTCTTCTGTTTTGGTATTCTCACCAAACCTATTTACAATTCCTTATATACATTCCCAGTCTTATGGGTGAGGCAGAGCTCTTAGCTCCTCCGAACCTAGCTAATATGTCAGTTCTGGTCTCATATCTCCAATGCTCCGTTTTCTCTCCAGATATTCCAACTCTTATCTCTTTTTTTTTTTTTTTTTGTAGCTATAGTCTTCTTCTAGGTTTTATCATCTAAACACACTGTTCTGAGGCTTCTAGTTTTGCTCTTTTATAAATGAACTTGACCTGTTGTAAATCTGTAGATAAACATTTTGTTTTCTCTGAGAAAAAAAAAATCCAAGCTCTTGTGTATCAAAAGTGCTTTGGCTTCCAAACTTTTGTCCTTGCTGTATATTTTCAGGTCACCTTAGGAGTAACCAAGAATTATGCTTTTTGTTTTTCTAGACTGTTCATTGTCCCTCATGGGTAGTGCCTGGAAAATGCCCAAATGGTGGATGAAGAACACAAAGGATACAAAGTAGCACATGTTAGGAGGAAACAACCTCCTAATAATTTAAAATATTTTTCTGCTACGTATGCATTGGAAAAGATCTGATAAAATGCACACTGAGGTGTTATTGGTTACGGTCTCTGGATGATGGGAGTATATTAATGTTAATAGCTATGTTAGAAGTTACAGAAAACCCAACTAACAGTTGCTTAATATAACAAGGGTTTATTTTTTTTTTTTTTTACAAAATATGAAGTCTTGAGGTAGGTGGTTGCTGGAACTGGCTCAGCAAGACAGCATTGTCAAGGCCAGCCATCTGTGCAGTTCACTTTGCCTTTCCCTGTGGTCTCAAGATGGTTGCAGCTCCACATATTACATCCCACATTCAAGGGACAAGAGATGACATGAGTTCCATCTGCTCATTGGAGCCAGAAAAGCAAAAGCCTTACACTTTTATTTCATTGGCTAGAACTGGGTCACAGGGCAACCCCAACTGCAAAGAAAGCTGGGAAAATTGGGAGGCAGGTTGGCATGGATTGGACAAGGAATGGTGGGTACCACAAAGGATATTTATATTCTTTTTCCTTCTTGCTTCTCTTTGGCCTATAATTTTTTCTGCTACTGACAAATTTTGAGTTTATAAGTGTTCTATTTAATTAAACACAAATAAGCAATGTTTAGAAATAAAATGTCTCATCTGATCCTCCCAATGCCTTGTCCTAAATAATCTTAACTTTATTTTAAGAAAAGTAAAGCACAGGAATAAAATTCTTTTTTCTGAAAATACAGGGCAAATTACTGACAACACTGAACAAAGAATACAGGTAATCAAACCCTCTGAGTTTTCTACTCTACCAACTTGCTGTCAGAGATTCGGAAGCTTATAAATAAAACTTAACAGTTACACTGACAGAGAGGCTAGTGAAGATTAATTAAGCACAGGCACCAAAGCCCTAATTCCCATGATTCGAGCAACTCTGATTCTGGTTCCCATTAAACCTATACTGACTGTTCATGCCTCCCTACCTCCCTCCCACCTCTTCTCTCCTCTGCCCAACCTTCTTATACTCTCTGCCCAGCCTTTCCAACCTGCCATACCCCGCAAACCAAAGTGTCAGTCAGTAGAAAGAGCTCCAATTTTGCTTTCAGCTACACCTGAGTCTGAGTCCTGATTTCACTTATTACCCATGAAACCTTGAGCAAGTTACTTCAACTGTCTAGGGCCAGAATTCTACGTTTACTAAATAAAAATAGTATTACCTATTTCATAGAACTAATTTAGTAATTTTAGGAAATAGCATAAGTGAACGCCTCTTGAAAGGCATTTGATACTTGATATGTGCTCTATTAACCACCATAATAGTAATTTTTGTCAACTTTGCATTGTTATGAACGAGGGCAAGCATATGCCAGAGAAGGTAATCAACTCTGCTCCTTGTCAACAAAGTAGTCACTTGTACAGTGTCACTTTGGACTTACAATAAGTGGGTTTAGGACACTTTGAAAACCCAATCAATTTTCTATGTAGATAAATTTCTTAATAACATATAATTTTAAGCGCAGATGGTTGAAATCATGCCTCTGACACTCATTAGCTGTGACCTTGGTTAAGTTCTCTAAAGTCTCTGTGCCACAGTTTGCTCATTTAGAAAATGGGAATGGGATGAAGAAGTACAAATTGGCTACAAAATAGTCATGGGGATGTTGAGTACAGCATAGGGAATGGATAGTCAATATTATTGTAATGGCTGTGTGTAGTGCTAGATGGGTGCTAGAGTAACTGGGGGGGATCACTTTATAAATTATATAAATGTCTAAACATTGTCCTGTAAACCTGAAACTAATATAAAATATACATACACACACACATACATACATACATACATACATACATACAAAGCAAAAAAAGAAAAAAAGAAAGAAAATGGGGATAATAATAGTATTTACCTTAGAGGGTTGTTGTGAGGATTCAATGAGTTAATATATGTAAAGTACCTAGAACATCACCTGACACATCAAAAGTGTTATATAACTCTTTACTATTAATATTATTATTACAACGTATCAAATACCTACTATATACCCAAGGTCATGAAACTAGTAATGAGTGAAACCAGGATTTAAACTCAGCACTGTCTGATTCTAAATCAACTCTCGTAACTAGTAACCAGCCTTTGTTTAACATCTCTAACTTGCCCTTCCTTTTCTCATGTCCTCCCCTTCACAACCCAACCCTTCCCCCATGTTCATAGGATACAAGTCCTTGTCTTGTCTTTGCCCATTTTGGCCAACTTTTATCCCTACTTCTCCAAATCATTTCCTCTACCACAAGCCTGGAGCTGAGGATTGACTATAACACCAGCTGAATCAGAGACCCAACTCCAATAGCTTAAACACCAGCTGAATCAGAGACCTGACTCAAATAGCTTAAACACATCTTTATGTTCTCTTCTGCTTCTTTTACATAAAAGAAGTCTGGAAGTGGATAGTTCAGGGCAGGTGTGATAGCTCCATTATCAAGCATTGATAATGTTGTTTATCTAATAGTTTCTATCCTCAAAATTACCTTCTAGTGACAAGACTATTGCTATATTTCTAACCTTCATATCTACATTCCAAGCAGTAGCAAGAGACAAGATTACCAGAGGTGACTCAGCACAGTCAATGGCTTTGGAAGAGCTTTTCTGGAAGTCCCACCTAAGTATTGTCATTTGGCCACTCTTATCTTCAGGGGAGACTAAAAATATAGTTTTTAATGTGGGCACATTGCTACTCCCAACAGAGTCCTGTGATTACAGAAGAAGAAGGAAAATGGTAACTAGGTAGGCAGCTAACTTGCTACCACACTATCCTCAGAAAGAAGATAAAAAGAATGGGTGTTAGGTAGGCAGTTAGCTGTCTCTACCACTCCATTCTTAGAATTCCTTCTGAGGAGAGTACTGTGGATAGTTGGGAAGGATTCTCTGTTGAACCACTTATGTAGGTGATAAGACACCTAAAAAGCACAGCCAGTAACTATGGGTCCCTAACTCATCTTTTAGGAAGTTTCAAATTAATGACAGGCCTTCTGTTATGCTAAATGGAGATGTAAGTTTGATTCCAGGGCTGTTTTGCTTGGACAACGGAAAGACTAAATACTGCCAAGAGGAGTCCTATTTGTTTTCATTCTTAACACCCAACAATATTCAGCCTCTTCTCTAAATACCCTTTTAACAAATATTTGAAGAATAATGGTTTGAAGGGATGCCAAATTATTAGCCTTCCAGGGATAGACATTACTTGTGCTCTCTAGTATCTGGTTTTTCTTTTCCTTTTTCTGAGTCCACAGGAAGAGTACACTACCCAGAGTCCTTGTGACTACATCTGGTCAGCAGGCTGTAAACAGAGGCAACATGTGTCACTCCTAGGTTTAAGCACCCAACAGCAGATATGAGTTCTCACTACTTTTCTCTTCCCATTGCCATAGTGAATATGGAGGTCTTGTGTTGAGTTGGTGGAGCCAGAAAACTGAAGCTGCCTACATCATTTGATGTCAGCACATGGAGCAGGAAAGGGATTGGATGAGGTTTCAATGGACTCTGACCAATCAAGAAATAAATTTGTTCATAAAAACTCAAAAGTGAAACAATTGTCCATCAATTGATAATTGGATAAATAAAATGTAGTACACAATAAACTGGAATATTATTCAGTAATAAAAAGGAAAGAACTATTGACACGTGATACAGCATGGCCAAACCTAGAAAATATTATGTTACAGGAAAGAAACTGGACACAGAGAGCCACATATTACATGATGCCATTTATATGGCATATCCAGAATAGGCAAATCTTAGATTAGTGGTTGCCTAGGGCTGGATTGGAAGAGGGACTAGGAAGAGACTGTTAATAGGTACAGGGTTTCTTTCTGAGGTGATATAATGTTTTAAAATTAAATAGTAGTGATAGCTGTACAATTCTGAACATATTAAAAGTCATTTGCTCTATCTAGTGAAATCCCGTAAATGCATGTTAATACTCATTAGCCAATACAAGATGCCCTTGTTTCTAGTTGTAACACAGGCCAAAAGTAAATCTTCTCAAAGGTTAAAAAAAAAAATCTATTGAATTGAACATTGTACATTGAATTTAAATGGGTAAATTTTATGGTGTATGAGTTTTATCTCAATATAGTTGTTAAAAAAATAAACAAATTTGTGCTAATTTCAACCACTGAAATTTCAGAGCTAATTTGTCACTACTAAAGCATAAGCTGGCCTATCTTAGATAGGCCTATCCTATCCCACGTGTCTGTAGTCAGCCTTGACTTTAATAAGGTATAAATGAAGTTCCATGAAAGTATAGTGCACAAGTCAAGTAACTGCACCTGGGGAGTGGTAAAAAAAAGAACACTTATACTCTGTAATGAGTAGAATAGTCCCCTCATCCCTCTAAAATAAATAGATGGATGGATGGGTAGATGGATGCATGGAAGAAAGGAAAGAAGGAAGGAAGCGAGGGAGGGACAAAGGAAGGAAGAAGGAAGGGAGGAAGGAAGAATGGAAGGAAAAAAAGATAGACAGGTAGATAGATCATGAGTCACTTATGATAAGACATGGACTCATTGAAAAAAGATACTGAGGAAACCATGCATAGTTTGACATAACCAGAGTACGAGATATATATCATCAAGATGACAGTGGTAAGACAATAAAGTAACTTAAATTCCTGGCCAAGGTGTTGGCACTTGATCTAGTCAGAGAAAGAGAACTTTTGAGGGTTTTTAAACAGTAGGCTGGAGTGGGAATATCCGTATTTTAGCTCACTCTGGTACCAGGGCAGAGGCTGTATTCATGGAAGTAAAACTCTGTGTCAGAAGCTGGGAGCATGAGTCTATTCATTCCACAAATGCATCATGCTATCAAGCCTCACACATGCTGGTCCCTCTGCCTGCTATCCTGTTCCCTCACCTCTTCACTCACTAACTCCTTCTCATCCTTCAAGTTGCGTCATCAATGTGGCTTCCTCCAGGAAGCCTACGCTGGCTCTACAGACTAGGTTAGGGTCCCTTATTTTGTGCTTTCAAAGTAGGCTGTGTTTCTAGCACTTGTTTCAATTGTAATTAGTTAACCACTTGTGGGATGAGCTGTACATCATCTGCCTCCCTCACTGAACTCTACACTCCAATGAACCATGCTAGTGTTGTTCGTAGCTGTACCCTCACTGCCTAGCACAGTGTCTCACCCACAAGTAGGAGCTCAAAAAATATTTGATGAGTAAACCAGGTGGGTGGATATGTGAACTGGTAGATGAATCTGAAATTTTAATAGCTAACTTGAAGGTGAAATTCATTCTGAAAGGAAAGAAAAGCATGAACTGAACTTCCATGATAGCAGGGAGTGGTGAGTTCAGGATTTGGAGTCAGCCTGGCTTAAGTGTGGCCCCAGCTGTGTGACCTAGAGCAAATCACTTTCCTTCTCTGAGACTCAGTTTCTTTCTCTGTAAAATGGAGACAAAGATATTTATCTCATTCAATGAAAGTTAAAACAAAGCAGCTAGCATTGCATCTCACAATAATGCACCCTCAATATATAACAATAATAATAATAACAATGAAAATAGAGCTTTATTTTCTCACTTAATCCTGACAATAATTCTTTGAGGATTAAACTCAGTGTTTCCCAAACTTGCCTGTTTATGAGAATCACCTGGGGTGAATGTGGTATAAATATGATTTCCCAAATTCTCACCCTGGACATTCTGATTCTGTGGTGCTGGGGTGAGGCCTCCTGAAACTGCAGTTTCATCAAGCCCTTCAGGTGGCCCTAATGAGCAAGTAAGTTTGAGAAAAACAGTGGCTATTATTACCTCTAATTTACTAATAAGACCATTGTTTTTCCCATGTACTTTAATGTACAGGAGAATCATCTGGGGATTCTAATTCAGTAGGTCTGGGTGGGGCCTGAGATCCAGGAGTTCTAGCAAGCTCCCAGGTTATATGGATGCAGCTGGTCTGGGGATCACGCTAGCTTGGAGGGTTAGCTCACTGCACACCGGTATCAGCTAAAAATGCTGATGCTTGGGTCCTGCCCTAAATATTCTGGTGTAATTAGAAGGTGTGCCCTGGGCATTGGAATGTTTAAAGCCTCCTCAGATGATTCTACTATATAGGAAGTTTTGAGAACCACTGATTTCAATAAGTCATATTGTCAGAATGCATAGAGCTAATAAATGACCAAACTAGTATGTGATCATTTGTGAGAAGAGTATACAAAATGGTAACTGATATTATTATTACTGATATTATTGTTATTTGAGGAAGGACCCCAGAAATAAGGCACAAAGAAGTAGCATAAGGCTAGGGTCAAAATCTGGAATTTGCAAGCACGAATGTGCCAAGCCTGCAGTATAAACAAGATATAGTCTAGGAGAGAGCTCCCTGCTCTCATTCTCCCAGCTGTGGACAGAAAAAAGCAAACAAACATGGGCGTACGCCACCTCCCTCTCTCATTGGCACCTCTCCAAATGGCATGAGCAGCTGCTGAGGTTTCCACTCACCTCACGCCCACGCTTACAGCTTTTTGAAGATGGAGACAAAAGCCAGGCCACCCAGGAAGACGTGAGAGATGCATGATTGGATGACCTTGAGAAAACTGTAGCAGCCCCTAACTCAATTTCTTACCAATTATCCCAGCGAAATGTCTCCAAAGGGACAGACATTCATGGCCTGATTAACTAGAATACCAGACCACCGGAGACAGGCAAACGTTCCAACCACAAAATTCATTTGGAAGACTCAAAGTGGAGAAGGGATGTCAAAGACTGGCTGTAATTTCAGAAGCCATGAGAGGCATCACTTGACATGAATAATAAACGCAAAAGCTATCATTCATAGAGGGCCTGCCATGTGCCAGAATGTGTTAATCACTCTCCACAAATTTTCTCATTTAATTCTCACCACCACCCTGTGAAGGAGGTACTCTTGGACCCTCTGAAAAGGTGAGGGAATTCAAGTTCACAGGCTTAGGTTCACACATCTATTGGTAAAACTAGGTTGGAACCCCACACTGGCTCTTACCCACTTTGTATTTTCCTTCTTACTCTGTGTAGCTGAACCTCATAGATCACTGCCTACTTTGGCCTTTAAACAAAGAGTCTTCCTCTGACTATGCAGTGTAATAATTATCCCCACTGAGCCCAGCTGTTCCTCCATACCCACATCCATTTCTCTCTAGTTAAAAAAGAGACTGTGAGATGGCTGCAGGGCCCCCCAAAAGGAAATGAATGCATGTACTGTCTTTAAAGGTTGTCAGTACCAGAGAAAGTGACATTATTCTGAGCAGCTTTGGTTTTGTATCAGAGCGATCTGCTGTTTTAATTTGCCCCGGGGTTCTGGAAAGACAAGCCCTGTGTTCCAAAGGCTTCATGCAGGTGTGGTCATTTAATTTCCTATCTTTAGAGAAAAAAAAAGAGCAGGTGACATTTGAACCAGCCTGCAGGCTTTTGTTCTAAAGAGCAGGATTGTTACTAGCTCTTACTTTGTCCCTCCACTGCAGGGCATCCATGGTTCTATGTCCTCCACCAAGGTAATGCCCAGGATACAACGTTCTCTACCTTCCCTGGCTGATCTCTGAAAACTGAATACCCTCTTACTGGTGAACAAAAGCTTTCCTTTCATAATTAGAGACAAGGCTAAAAGGTAGATAGCCAGGTGAAAGGCAAGGTGAGGTCTTTCCAGCCAGCAATGACCTAGAATCATCACAAATCCTGAGTCTGCCCTTTAGCAATTCATAACTAGAAATGTCTTGGAGAGGGCAATTGTAAGCAAAAAGCTGAGAGCAGTACTCAATTTCCGGCTTTTAGCCTGCTAACAAATTGGTGAGCAGATAATTTGAATTACCATTTATTTTTAAATTTTGCAAGCTTAATGAGGAAACTTTTTCCTTCAAGTTCAGAACTAGCTAACAAGCTCATGAATAAATAGACTTCATGGTGAATTTCAAGGTCTTTTTTTTTGGCTCATATCTATCTTGATTTGGAAAATCTTTAGCTAGCAAGTATTCAAGGAAATAGTTTGGTATAGACCATCTTGATTTTTTGATCATTTAAACTACAAAACTCAGACATTAATCTCTTTCCTGTTCTTTCCCTAACTATCAAGTGTAACCTTTGTTTCTCACCTGGCTTGGGTTGCCAATTAGTCACACAATAGGAATAGCTAAACTTAATAGAGTGCTTCCTAGTTACCAGATACAGCTTTAAGGGTTTTACATGTATAAATGAACTCATTTGCTCCTTGCAACAGTTCTGTGAAGCAGGTAACATTTTCATCTCCAATTTACACATGAGACACCAAGACATGGATGTTGAGTAACTTGTCCAACGACACAATAATAACAGTCCAAGTCAGGATTTGAACCCAATCAGTTTGATTCTACAGCATACACTCTTTTAAAATTTTAATTGTTAGCATTTTATAAAAGGATAACAGACATACAGGAAAGTGTGCAAGTCATAAGTGTACAGCTCAGAGAATTTTCACAAAGTGAAAATTCAGTACCAATACTCAGATCAGGAAACAGAACATGATCAGAGCCCAGAACTGCCCTCATGCTCAATTCCAGTCCCTACCTCTGCTGCCACCCCACCTCTACTCTCAATCCCAGCCCAAGGTAACTAGCAATCTGATTTTTTTACCATCTAAGATCCTACTATCTTTGCCCATTTTTGAACTTTATATAAATCTAATTATACAATATATAACCTTTGTGTCTAGCTTCTTTTATTTCTAATAATGTTTGTGCTTCATCCATGTAGTTGCTTCTCTCTCCCATTCTAGGACCAATTTTTGGACCAGTATCATGCTGTATAAATTACTGTAGCTTTATGTTACATCTTCACATCTAATAGTAACAAAGCTATCGTAATTAACACAGCCGGTTCTTCTTCAGGATTGCTTTGGCTCTTAACTCTTTCCCAAACTTAATCTCTGCCAAAATACCTGTGGGATTTTTTAAAATTAGGATTACATTAAAATTATCAGCAAATTTGTTAAGAATTATCATTTTTATAATAGTGAGTCTTCCAAATGAAATATCCCTCTATAATTTCTCTCAATGATGTTTTGTAGGAATGTTTCCTTTGGTCTTATACATTGTTGGTTCAATTTATTCTTAGATAAATTCTTTTATGCCATTATAGATTTTTTTAATTTCATTTTTTGTTCATTGCTAGTATTTAGAAATAAAATGATTTTTCTACACTGACCTTGCATCCAGTGACCTTAAATTCACTTAATGTAATTGTTCTTGCATATAATTTTTTGGGATTTCTTACAGACGCAATAAAAATACCTACAAATGATGATGTATTTGTTGCTTCCCTTCCAATGCTATGCCTCTCATTAATCTTTTTTGCTTTGGAGCTCATTACTGAAATACTATACTATAATCCAAATTGCTCTCTTCAGAACTCATTTGCCTTCCAAGACTACCATTCCTGGGAGCTCCCAGCATGTTTTCTTTATGTGTGTTCATTTACCAAGTTAGGACTGCTTTCTGCCCCAAAGAACAACAACAACAACAAAAAACCCTGACATTTGTGGCATAAATAAATAGGAGGTTGTTTTGTTTTGTTTTGTTTTGTTTTGTTTTGTTTTGCCTGAATCACCAAACAGAGATTCTGAATAAATGGCTGCTGCAGCTCCAGTTATCAAATCTACATTCGAGGCAGGAAAGAGGGGGCCAAGACCCACAAGATTATACCCTGAATATTTTCCCAAAGTACCAAAGTTCCCCAGATTGTCACTTAGGATGCATTGGTCAGAACTAGATCACCTGGTCATTCCTAACTTCAAGGGAGCCTGGTAAAGTGGGGTATGGAGTTGTTATAATTGACCACATCCATACACCCTGGGCCGGACACATTGCCTCTGATCAAAATGGTAGTTCAGTTAGCAAAGAAGAGGGAATGGTATTTCAGTAGTCAACTAGCAGTGTCTAATACATCACAAATAGACATCGCCACCATAGAAGGCCTCTGCCTGCTCTCTCTTGAACTCACTAGGTGTCTGTAATGCAGAAGCTCCAGGCCAGGAACCTGTACCTGGACTAACAGGAGGACAAGATGAGTGAGACATGCCGTTTATTATTCATGATACAGAGAAGCTTCAGCACTTGATTGGTTAGAGCTATAGGAAAAGGCACCCAGGAAAAGGCAAGCAACGTTTTATACTCAAGCCGGGGAGAGGGGGTTGCAGATAGCATCCAAGAGAATGGTGGCGGAGCCACCCTCTCTAGTGCAGTGACCCGATAATATCCATGGGAACAGAGAGTTCCCATGGGAACAGCACAGAATGTCCTTGGAAGCAGGCATTGCCTAGAAAGCCCTGTGTCCACTGTCCACTGTCCTCCTTGGGGCTGCTGACTAAGCAGCCCTTTTGGTCTTCTGAGTATGTGGAGGGGCTATGTTTTGAATGAACCCCACACTGTCCCTACATCTCCTTTGAACACCAACATCTTCTGCCACAGTTGAAGACTCCAGGTGATCAAGCTGTCCTGTGATATAGCAGCCAAGTGGAGTGAATGGTTCTCACCTCCTTTCATGCTACCCTCTGTGAGAATCGTCACACAGTAGTGCTGCTCATGCTCAAAACATTCAGAATTTTTAATAAAATATATCACTTACAATCCTCTCCCTTACAAGGACCTTGACACAAGTGTTTGGGACTGAGCCCAGAACCAAAGGAGAACCACCACACTGTGCACACAGCCCCCTCTGAGGACCATAATTTGCTATGACTCAAACTGGTTATGCTGGGTGCCTTCCCCTGTTAGGATGAGTTCTTTCCCAGGAGACACCGATGTTCTGGTGAGCTGGGATTCTGATCTGAAGCCCCACTCAGGATCAAGCTGAGACCCTGGCTACAGACACTAAGTAGGCTAAAAACTAGGAAACCGTTTTGGCTTCAAAGCACTTATAAACTTGAATGACAAAGCAGTAGTGAATTTCTTAGCTAGCTGGGAAGTCAAGAAACCTGGAATCTAGACCTGATTCTAATTGGCTAATTAATCTTTAGTAATTTCACTCCCCAATCTGGGCTTCTGTTTCCCCAAGTAAAAACATAAGAGAGTTGGACAAGATAGCCTCTCATATTCGACCCAGCTCAACTTTTTTTTAGAGCCCACCCTATGAAATTGTGCTAAGGAAACGCCCCAGTGGGCCCTTGACTATTTGTGGGTTTAGATTTTGAGTAGCCTAGGAGAAGGTCCTAATATTATCCCCATATTAAAAATCTGAAAACTGTTAGTCACAAAGGTAAGGCAGCTTGCCCAAGATGGCACAGCTAGTAAGTAGTGGATCAGAATTTGATCCTAGATCTGTCTCACTCCATCCCGGCTATGGACCACTATGTATGTGACCTCTATCAATATTGGTCTCATACTTCCTGAGAATAGAGCCATGGTGCAAAGCCTCAGCTACAGAGAAGATATTCTTGCTTTTAGGTGGAGCTGAACAGCTCCCAGGTGAGGGGCAGGGCTGTCATCCACCTACTCACCCTCGCTGTGAATTGTCTGCCCACATGATTACAATTTTCTGCTAAGCCTTCAGCTTTGCTCTGCTTTCTCCACCATAGGCTTCTTATTTTATGATTTCAATATAAATGATTTACTGGTAATTGTCATTCCACAAACTGCTCAGCCTGCTATAGAAAAAATGAATTGCCCAAACCCGCAGCTAAGTTGAATAGAGGAAGTAAATGTACTCTTAGCTCTAAGAACCAGAATTGAGGTAGCAGGCAGTCCACCACACCTGCCACCTGTATATCATTCACACAGTGGGGCATCTTAGGGCCTGCCACACACAAGGCATGTAAATACACATGTGTGCATTTTCTTTCCATATTCTCCACAGGAGCTATATACCTAGCAACAATTCCACATCAGAAATTTTTGTGAGAATTTGTTGTATTTGTTGAGCTGCCTCAGTTTTCTCAAAAGCAATCAACCTTAAAGAAAACAAAAGGAAAAAAGGCGGGGGGCAGTATTCAGTTTACTGACCATTCTCTGAGTCAAAGGCAGCCAGGATCCCAAACATCTGACCTCTCCACCAGGCACCGCTGCATGTTCCTGCAGGAGATTTACAGAAAACTAAGCAATACCCATTCCTTTTTACTATGTTGTCTTCTAATAAGCTTGGTAGTTCAAATAGGAGCAGAAAGGACTCCGTTCGTCCCTTTGCCTGAAGCTCTTAGACAGTGCCTCTTAAAGTCTCTTTGGTGAAATACCATTTATTTTTCTAATCTGTCATGGACTGACAATTTTGTAAAATACAATAGAAGTAATTACTAGGAAAAATAAGAAAAAAAGACATACATAAGAAAAGCCTGAATGTTTTATTGTTAGAGTCAATAAATTCAATAGATACAGTTAGATTTAACAGATGCAATAAAATTACTCGGTCAAATTGCTATACAAATTTCTAAACACTCTCAATTTTGATTTCTACCTTGTTGGAGACCAGTTCAGACAACTTAAAGATCAGCATTGGTCCATGGACCACACTTTGCCAGACCACAGAGAGGTAAATAATGTGGCATATGCGTCACTAGTTCCCTATCCCACAAGCAACAGCAGACATTGATAATCGATCAAAACACTCATTCTTTTAAAATTTTTTGAAATTTTTATTTTATTTATTTTATTAAATTTGTTGGAGTAACATTAGTTATCAGTGTAATATAAATTTCAGGTGCACAGCTTTATAACTTGACACCTGTATACTCCATTGAAAATATTCATTCTTCAATGCAGTCCCAGATTCCTTTTCAGCACATTAATCTACTCCCCAGATCAGATTGGGTATGCAAAACAAAAACTATTTGCTAGCACTGATACCCTTTTCCAGCTCTACTCTCTGGTTCTGGCTTTTTTGACTCTGTGTTCCAAGTCTTCCACTCCCCGCTCTTTTCCACTCTCTCCAAACCTAATAGGTCTTCCAGGGGCCTAGAGCCTGCCCAGCACTGGATTTGTTGAAGAGAAGAGAGAGAAGTGCAATGATGATATTTCAAGGAAAGAAAAGAGAGTTTCTAACCCCATCCAGTCCTATTTATGATGTCTTTACACACCTACCTCTAACCCCCACAGAAAATATGGCTTAATCATGTGCTTTGAATCTTATACTAGAGATAACATCTGTGGAGCCTGCAGTGTATCAGACCTTACTTTAGGTGATTATTTTGCTACCTCAATTTATCATATAATACCCCAATGAAATAGCCATTAATATATGCTCATTTTAACAGGCTGAAACTCAGAGAGAGAAAGTGACTACTCAAGGTCATGCAGCTATGATAGAGCTTAGATTCACTGATTCCTCTTCCCATTCCAGACCCAGCTTTGGAACTGGGGGAGACAAGCCACAGTCCATGGATGTTGCTAGGGCAGTTAATTGGACATTATTCATTTGCTTCTCTGGGTCTTGGAATCTTGACATTTTAAGGTGGGAGGCTACAGTGTGTCCACCCAAAAATACTGATGGAATGAGTCAGTATTTCATCAAAAGCATTGGCTGGAGAATTCACCCATCTGGCCTCGGCAATCTGGCCTCCTAGACAACTGCGGAAATAAATAAAACTAAATAAGTAAATGAGAATAACAACTGCTACTATTTATTGAGTTCCATATGCCAAGTGCCATGATAAGCATAAAAATATATATGTAAGAATATATATATATTCCTAAAATCCAAACAAGATTCCTTTGTATTTCTTCGGTGAAGGGAAAATTTTCATACTTTGAGAGAGTGATTTTTCACAAGACCCTAAAGTCATTTGATATAGAGGCAGACGAATAAGGTGGACAATGGAACTAAGTCACAGCTGTATTTGATCCAAATGAAATGGTGACTATAGAGTAATAAGATCAATTTCCTAAGTAGCTCAGATATTAGCTCTTAAGACTGATAAATAGGGGTCCCTGAAGGGTTTTGAATAGTGGTAGGGCCTCAAAAAAAATATTTATAGTCAAGGTGACTTTTTTTCCTTTGCAGACCAAAAGTAGTATGTGTTTTCTGATATTGAAAAGGCCATTTATTTTTACCGTAGAAAGTAGAAAATAGAAAAAATCAAAAACAAAACCAAATTATTTGTAATTTCCTGTTATTATTTTTGTATTTCCAATTTTGTTGCCATTAAAGTAATGATGTAATAAATAGTCTTGTATTTATATATTTTTGTGCATCCCTAATTATTTCCTTAATATAAATTTCTAGAAGTAGAATTTCTGGACCAAGTTTTCATGCATTTTTTAAAAACTTTCAAAATTCATTGCCATGTTGGTAAGTAAAAAAAGTTATGTTAATGTGCATGTTTTAATTATTAATAAGATATAACTTTTTATAGATTTATTTATTTGCATTTGTTCTTTTGTGGGTTGCCTGTTCATGGCTTTAGCTTATTTTTATATTGAAATATTTATGTCATTTTTTAAAGGAATATTCATATACAAAAAAAGCGAACCCTTTTTATGTCACATATTTCACTTTCTCTAATTTGTTAGCTGCCTTTCAATCTTTAATGATTTTTTTAAATTGCTTTTTTACTTTCATGTAGTCAGATATATAGATCTTTTCCTATATGGTATCTGTCTTTGCTTATATACTTTGAAAGGCCTTTCCGAAATGGATATAAATATTCACAAAGGCAACTGCTTTGCAGAGAACAACATGTTTTTGGATGTATAAACACTGGCATATTGCTTTCAAAGTCTCAATGCTTTATAGTCACACTTTTTAAAGTATTTATTCAATCATTTTTTAAAAACTAACATTCAGTGAGTACCTCTATTTGCCAGGCTCTCTGCCAAAAGTTGGGAGTGCAGTGATGAATATTTTAAGAGCTCAGAGATCACCCTGACTTCACTCTACTTTGCCCAAAGCCAAACTTGGCAATCCAGAAAGTAGCAGGATGAAGGAAAAAAATGAAGTCATTCTGCTCAGTCTCTCTCCTTGACCTAGTCTGTCCCATACATCTCGGTACTTTATGGAGTTCTCATCTAGGTCTTTATTTCCTCTCATTCCTCACAAGATCCATGGGTGATCAACTCCAATGACTGTGGGAGTGTGAGTACTCCCATATCACCCTCCTGAGCATCAGAGCTATATATGCTACCATCATCTCCACTTGTGGATCCCAACACACCTCGAACTCAACATATCCAAAATGAAGCTCATCACTGTACCCATGAATGCCACACCTCCTTTGTTCAGCTCAGTAAATGGTCTCACTATTTACCAGCAACCCAGGGATCACTCTTCATTCCTCGCCCTTCTGTCATTTCTGGCACCTAACCAATCACCAAATTCTGACATTCTACCTCCTAACATTTCGCCTCCACCCCTTCTTTCTAAACTCACTACCATGACCTTACTCTGGGCCCTCTCATCTGGCACTGGATTACTGACTCAGCCTCCTAACTAAGCTGCACACTTCCTGTCTAGTCCTCTTCCAACCCATCTTCCACACAGTAGCCAGAGTGATCATTCTAAAGAGTATCCCTGACCACGATTCTCCTTCAGCAGGTCCTCACTTGCCTCAGGAAAAAGTTTGCGCTCCTGAGCTGGGCCTACAAAACCCTCTAAGATGTGGCCCTTGCCACCCTCTCTAAACTCACCTGTTATATTCCTTTCCCATCCCTTCCTCTCATTCCATAAAATCCTTGCAGATGCCTAAATGTACCAAGCTTTCTCTTGCCTCCAGGGCTTTTCAAAGGCTGTTTTTCAAAAGCTGTTTGGAACTCTTCCCTCCCACATATTCACCTGGCTAACTCCCATTTATCCACAGGGTTCAGTTTAGATATCATTTCTTCCAGAAAACCTTATTTGAAACCCACCTCCATGTCCAATGACTTGATTAAGTGTCCCTCCCCTCTTCTTCCACAGTCTCCCTTCTTATCTTAATTACTATACCATCATTGCCTGTTTGCTTGTTTGTTTTCCCCTTTAAATTGCGGCATAGCTGCACGGGTAATACAGTGCACAACTCACAAGAAACAATGATGTAAAGGGTAGCGCCTTTACAGAGTTATACAGTGTATACCCTACACAACTGTATCTGAAAGCCTACCTGTGACCCCTTTGAGGAGCAGGAGGATTTACCTTATTCACTCTCATGTAACATATGTGCTCTGAAAATAATTGTTGAATATATGGATGGACAGATGAATGATGAATGAGTTGATGAATAGATAGATGAATACAGAACTTATTCCTTGGTCCCCGTGTCTCCTGGCCAGTGAAAGTCTGCACCCTTCATTATCCTTGTTATCCATCTCCCATCTGCCCTACTCACCTCTAATTAATTCACCACCTCACCTAGCTTCCAAGTAAGTACCTTATTAAAGGGGTTAGTCTTTCTGTTGCTTAAAATCAAGACATTTCTCTTTAGTTGTCCTCATTCCTAGGAGTCTTCTGAAGCTTTAATCAGGAATGACTGATGACCTAGGATTATGTGGGTTTTCATATCCGACATTATAAAAAGTTAACCAGATTCTCTGCTGTATATCCTAGGGCATAGATTGGAAGAAAAAACAACTGAATCTTCCTTCCTTCCCCCAACCTTTTCTTTATTTTCCCACTGTGTAAAGAGAAATTGCCTTCGGAAAATTACTGAGTTTTTCCCTCTGCATCCTAAAGAACAAGAACAAAACAAAACAGTTTGCAAGAATTACAACCAAAGAACTGAGCCTAAGAAACATTTGAAAATGTTCTATGCAGATGTGCCAAATGATAGAAGTCAGACTCAACAGGACAAATATCATATAATTCCATTTATATAATATTCTTACAAAGGTAAAACTATAAGGTCTAAAAACAAATTAGTAGTTGCCAGGGGTTGAAGGGTTGGTAAACTGAAGACAAGAGGGTGGGGGGAGGAATAGAAGTGTTCTATATCTCGATTATGGAAGTGGTTACAAAACTGTATGCATTTGTCAAAATTTACAGAACTATACACTTGAAGAATTTTACTATATGTAAATTATACTTTTTTTAAATGAATAAAGTCATAACATGCATAAATCACTAACAACAATGTAAATGAGAAGAATGCAGAAGGTAATGTATGGTAAATTCAGTCCTGTTAGTTTCTATTCATTTTCTACTTCTGGAAATCCACTGCAAACATCATTTTTTCTCACTCTTTTGATTATCCTCTCTTTACTCCTCCCTTTCCTCAAACTAAAACAGACTTAGACTTGAAATTGGTGTTGCTACTTCATAGCAGATGAATTCTGGACAACTCACTCAACCTCATTGAGCTTTGGTTTCTGTGTTTCCTTATCTGTAGACCATGGGAAACCATATCCATATCCCAGGGGTTTTCAATGAGTCCTAAAATAGATGTAAGTGAAAGCATACACAGTGTTTTGGGGAAATGTGTAGGTGCCATTTTATTCATCCATCCACCCCATTCATCATCTACTGATCATTTAGGATTAAAAAGGGAAGAAGGACTAGAAAATTCACTTTGTTAAGAGTCTAATGGTACTGTGGCAAACACCTTCATTTAATGATTTTTGTTTGTTTGTTTGTTTGTTTATTTATTTATTTATTTATTTATTTATTTATTTATTTAACGCATACAGCACCTGGTCTTTCTAGGTCGTCTCGCATCCAAGTACTAACCAGGCCTGACCCTGCTTAGCTTCTGAGATCAGATGAGACCAGGCATGTTCATTCAGGGTGGCATGGCCATAGACTAAAGTTTTTTATTTAATCTTCCCAATTCCACAAAGAAACTCAGATATAGAAATATCAGATTGTGCAGCCAGGAAAAGGAGTCAACAAAATATAATTTTTTCTGAGTCTTCCTATTTCTTCTCCAAGTGTCAGAAATTCTGTTTTTCAAATATTATTTCCTTTGGCTCTCACAGCAATCCTACAAGGCACATAGTTTTATCCCCATTTTATAGTCATGGAAACTTAGGGGTTGTCTCTTGCTCAGGAAATCATGAGCTAGTAAGTGACTCGCTCCTACAGCTCCAGTTCAGTTCTTGTCACTGTTAATTGGTCCAGATCAAGTTTCCAAACATGGAACTCACCCTCCTTTGACAAGACCCAGGCTGTGTGTGATGCATTGCAAAGTCAGCACACAAAAGAGAAGATGCCATCACTGCCCCGAGGGATAGGAGATGTCTGGAGTTTAAAAACATCTTGGCAGGTAAAGAATCTTCATGGTGCATGGACTTTTCCAACATTCAGAGTACGACTTTGAACCTGTTACTTCTGCTTTCTGAACCCCAGTTCTCTCCTCTGTTAAACCGGCTTTCTTATGCATACCTGTCAGAACTGTGGTGGGGAGTCAATGAGATATATATGCAAAAGCACCCAGCACAAGAATGGTCCCTCCTGTTCTCAGTACCTGCCCCCCCTTCCTTGTCCCCCACGCCCCCCGCCCCCCCCACACACACAAAGCTCAGATTCACCACCTACCCATTTTCAGGTTGGAGGCTTGGGAGAAGAACTCTAAGGCAGGAGGATGTTGAGTACTTGGATCAAGGCCACGATCCTTTATCGTGGCAAGATGTCTTTGGATGTGGAAGTGGGAGTTGTTGGTATAGTTACCTTATGCTCTGTACAACACACAGGGACTGAGCCAAGACTTGGGGCACAAGTGGGCATTATTCCCATGAGACCCTGTTGAAGAAGGTCCTCACTCCTCAACAGCAAGAGGACAGCAAAGCCCTTAAAACAGAGCGGGGAAGCCCACAGACTCTGACTCATTTCCCAAAAGCTCCTGGTTGCAGGTGAGGGACAAGGTTTGCACAGATAGAAACCGTATGGTGAACAGAAGTTGGCCCATCCCCTCTCCATGTGGTCCTTTCATGTTTACATCTACAAACTCTCTACCTTCTGATTTCCTCTCTGATTCTCTCCTTCTCCCCTCTAATACGAAAAACCATTCTGTAGTTTTGAGGACAAGAGGTCTTGATTTGAATCCTCAATTTTTTTCCCCCAAATATATTGAGTATGCTCTGAATTCTTTCATTCCCTTGACAATCTAGGCTTTGGGAACTCAAAAGCCAAAGCACCACTCTTTCCTCTGCCAAAGCATCCCTTTCCAGGGATAAATTGTCTCAGAATAAGCTAGCCTAGTGGTTCTCAAAAGTAACTAGCAATAACTGCCTCACCTGGAAACTTGTTACAAGTGCAAATCCTCAGGCCCCATCCCAGACCTACTGAGTCAGCAGCTCAAGGAGTGGGCCTCAGTAATCTGTTTTTTTTTTTTTTAATTAAGTTTATTGGGGTAACATTGGCTAATAAAATTATATAATTTTCAAGTGTACATTATAATTTGACATCTGTATATTCTATTGTGTGTTTACCACCCAAAGTCTAGTTTCTTTCAGCTACCATATATTTGATCCCCTTTACCCACTTTGCCCTCTCCTACCCCCCTATATTTGACCCCCTTTACTCCATCTACCTTTCCCCTCCTCCCCCATCCTCTACTCTCTGGTAACCATTAGTCTATAGTCCATGTCTATGAATCTCTGTTTGTTTGTCCTGCTTACCTGTTGCTTTTAGGTTTATATCCCACATCGTGTGATTTTCAACTTTTTCTGTCTGGCTTATTTCACTTAGCATGATTATCTCAAGGTCTATCCATGTTGTCACAAATGGCAGTATTTCACCTATTCTTATGGCTGAGTAATATTCCATTGATTGTATGTACCACAGCTTCTTTAACCAATCATCCATCGTAGGATGCTTTGATTGTTTCCATGTCCTGGCCACTGTGAATAATGCTGCTGTGAACATCGGTGTGCGAATATCTTTTCAGATATAAGTTTTCAAGTCTTTGGGATAAATACCCAGTAGAAGGATTGCTGGACCATATGGTACATCAATTATTAGTTTTTTGCGGAACCTCCATACCATTTTTCATAGTGACTGTACCAGTTTGCAGTCCCAACAGCAATGTATGAGGGTTCCTTTTTCTCCACATCCTCTCCAGCATTTGATATTACTTGTCCTGTTGATTATAGTTATTCTAACAGGTATGAGATGGTATCTCATTGCAGTTTTGATTTGCATTTCCCTAATAGCTAGTGAAGTTGAGCATCCTTTTATATATTTGTTGCCCATTTGTATGTCCTCTATGGAGAAATGTCTGTTCAGGTCCACTGCCCATTTTTTGATTGGATTATTTGTTTTTGTTGTTATTGAGTTGTATGAGTTCTTTGCATATTTTGGGTATTAGGCTCTTAATGAAGGCATTGCTTGAAAATATATTTTCCCATTCAAATGATTGTCTCTTTACCTTGTTGACAATTTCTTTTCCTGAACAGAAGATTTTTAGTTTGTTGTAGTTCCATTAATTTCTTTAGCTTTTACTTCCTTTGCTTTTGAGGTCAAATTCATAAAATCCTCTTTAAGTCCAAGGCCCTTGAATTTAGTTCCTATTTTTAATTCTATGCATTTTATTGTTTCAGGTTATATATTCAAGTCCTTAATCCATTTTGAATTAATTTTGGTGTGTAGTAATAAACAACAGTCTAGTTTCATTCTTTTGGAGGTGGCTTTCCATTTTTCCCAGCATCATTTATTGGAGAAGCTTTTCTTCCTCCATTGTATGTTTTTGGCTTTTTTTTCCCAAAAATTATTTGCCCATATAAGTATGGCTTTAATTCTGGACTCTCAATTTTATTCCACTGGTCTGTGTGTTTGTTTTGCTGCCAGTACCATGCTGTTTTGATTACTGTTGCTTTGTAGTATAATTTGAAGTTGGGCAGAGTGATGCCTCCAGCCTCATTCTCTTTTTCTCAGGATGGCTTTGCAATTTGGGATCTTTCATGCCTCCATACAAATCTGATGATTTTTTATTCTATTTCTTTAAAAAATTTCTATGATGTTTAGATGGGGATTGCACTAAATCTGTATAATGCTTTCGGTAATTTTATGGTCATTTAAACTATGTTGCTTCTTCCAATCCAAGAACGTGGAATATCTTTCCATTTCTTTGTATCTCCTTTGATTTCTTTTAATAGGGTCTTGTAGTTTTTATTATATAGACCCTTCACATGTCTCATTAAATTTATTCCTAGGTATTTTATTCTTTTTGTTGCAATTACAAAAGGAAATATTTTTTCATTTCTCTTTCTGACATTTCAGCATTAGAGTATAGGAACTTTATGGATTTTTTTAATGTGATTTTGTATCCAGAAACTTTACTGTATTTCCTTATTGTTCCTAATAATATTCTTGTGAAGTCTTTGGGTTTTCTATGTAGAGAATCATGTCATCTACAAATAGTGGCAGTTTGACTTATTCATTTCCTATTTGGATGCCTTTTATATCTTTCTCTTGTCTGATTGCACTCACTAGGACCTTCAATGTTATATTGAATAACGGTGCTGGTAGTAGACAGCCTTGTATTTTTCTGATCTTAGAAGGACGTTTTTTAGTTTTTCATCATTAAGTATAATGTTGGCTAAGGGTTTGTCATAGATGGCCTTTATTCTGTTAAGGTACTTCCCTTCTACACTGATTTTGTTAAGTGTTTTGATCATAAATGGATGCTGTACCTTGTCAAAGGCTTTTTCTGCATCTATTGATATAATCATATGATTCTTATTTTTAATGTGTTTATGTGGTGTATCACATTAATCAATTTGCAATGAACTATCTCTGTGCCTCTGAGATGAAGCCCACTTGATAATGGTGTATAATCGTTTTAATATGTCACTATATTGTTTGTTAGTATCTTATATAGGATTTTTCATCTGTGTTCATGAGAGATATTGGTTCGAAGTTTTCTTTTTATGTGTTACTAGGTTTTGGTATCAGAGTAATACCGGCCTCATAAAATGAGTTGGGAAGTATTGCTTCTTCTTTGACTTTTTGGAAAAGTTTGAGGAGAATAGGTATTTCATCTTCTTTGAGTGTTTGGTAAATTTCAATAGTGAAGCCGTCTGGTCCTGGACTTTTACTTTTTGGTAGGTTTTTGATTGTTTTAATTTCCATACTGCTTATTGGTCTATTTAGATTTTCCAGTTCTTCTTGGTTCAATCCAGGAAGATTATATTTTTGAAGTACTGGTCCATTTCTTCTAGGTTATTAAATTTGGTGTTATATACTTTTTCATTGTATCCTTATATGATCCTTTGTATTTTTGTGATATCAGTCATAATTTCCCCTCTTTCATCCCTTATTTTGTTTATTTGTGTCATTTCTCTTTTTTCTTTAGTGAGTCTAGCCAGTGGCATCTCAATTTTATAAACCTTCTCTAAGAATCAGCTCTTTGTTGCATTTATTTTTTCTATTGTTTTTGTTTGTTTGTTTGTTTGTTTGTTTGTTTTCAATTTCCTTCAGCTGACTT
The DNA here is from genome assembly GCA_030015415.1 of Cynopterus sphinx. Classification (NCBI taxonomy): domain Eukaryota; kingdom Metazoa; phylum Chordata; class Mammalia; order Chiroptera; family Pteropodidae; genus Cynopterus; species Cynopterus sphinx. The sequence continues at coordinate 121,466,770 of CM057381.1, read as the reverse complement.
TAGCCTTCATTTGTTCTTCCTTTTCTAGCTTTTTAAGATGAAGCATTAGGCTATTTATTTGAGCTCATTCTTGTTTGTGGAGATAAGCCTGTAATGATATGAGCTTGCCTCTTATGACTGCTTTTGCCGTGTCTCAAAAGTTTTGATATGCTGTACTATCATTATCATTTGTTTCTATGTATCTCTTGATCTCTCTTTTTATTTATCCTCTGACCCAGTTATTCTTCAGTAGCATGCTGTTTAATCTCCACATATTTGTAGTTCTTCCTAATTTCTTTTTGCAGTTTCAAAGCATTATGATCAGAGAATATGGTTGGTATGATTTCAACTCGCTTATATTTGTTGCGGCTAACTCTGTGTCCCAGTATGTGGTCGATTCTTAAGAATATTCCATGTGCACTAGAGAAAAATATATAAACAGCTGTTTTGAGATGGAAGGCTCTGTGTATGTCAATTATGTCCAGTTGGTCTAATGTGTCATTGTGTCATTTAAGGATGTTATTTCTTTATTGATTTTCTATTTGGATAATTTATTTCTATCCAACAATGGGGTATTTAGGTCCCCTGACTACAATAGTGTTTTGGTCTGTTTCTCCCTTTAATTCTGTTAGTAATTGCTTTACATATTTCTGGGCTCCCTGACTGGAAGCATAGATAGTAATAAGTATTACGTCTTCTGGTGCATGGTTCCCTTTATCATTATGAAGTGTCCCTCAGTATCTTTCTTTACCTTTTTATTTTGAAGTCAAGGAGAAATGGAAAATGTTAAAGGAAACCAAACAAATTATTATTTTAAATATACTTGCCTCTAAAATAACAACTAATTGTTGTAGATAAAGTATTCGACTTCTTACAATATACAATGGACTAAATCAAGCATGTTACCTGCACTGCTCAAAACCACCTTGGTAGGCACTATCATAACTTTCATTTCCCAAATGAGGAAACTAAGGCCTCGAGAGAGAATTTGGAATTTGCCTTTGGTTATGCAGAAAACAGTAGGGTCAAGCTTGGGATCTTGAAAATCTGATTGAAGAACTTCACTTTAGCAATAACTTAAAATCAGATTACAAAATAATCAATAGTGTGGAAAGTAAAATTAAAGATAACTTTCATTTTCTTCCTGTTTTTCTATATTTTTCACATCTCCTCAAAAATGTGTTGCTTTTTAATCAGAAAAAATAAGTTGCTATTTTTTTAAAAAAAGTCAGCACATTATGATCTCACACTGGTAAAATAAAACATATAATTATACATAAGTGCATACATAAATTTTACATAACTATATTAGTAATATCAACAGTTATTTATTCACAAGAGAAAAGACTAGAAGGCTCACCATCAAAATGTGAGCAATGATTATCTATGTGGTGGGAATCTAAATGATTGTAATTTTCTCCTATTTGCTGCTCAATATTCTTATATAATAAATATAATTTTTTTTTGTAATCAGAAAAATAAATTTTGATCCAAGGCTTTCTGAATCCAACACCAGAATTTTTTCATAGCAAACTGTCAGTGCCTTTTTAAAAGCCTCCCCCCCCCCTTTTTTAAGCTTTCACCAATAAGTGAGTCTTGCTTTTCTGTCACACATTGTGACTAAGCACTCAACCCATTCCACATCAGCCAAGAAGGAATCAAGCTTTCCAACGAGCCTCTTGCAAAGCTGCCCAGATGATACCTCTGATTCAGACTTTGCCTGCAATCTTGTTGTTCTAAATACAGACTAGAAACATACTTTGCCTTTCACTAGATAATAGTTGAGCTCTAGCTAATTATGGTATTCTCTGTGAATTTTTGATTATAAGTGCTTGTGAGGCTTCTTAAATGATTATGGAATTATCAGACCTAGGTTCAAATTCTGGCTGTTTCCCTTTCTTGCCAACTCTATTGACCTTGGGCAAAATATTTGACTCCTCTGGGCTTTAGTTTCCTTCTCTCTTAAATTAGAGAAAGAAATGAATGCCTTTCAAGTTTGTTATGCAGAACCAACAAGAAAATGTACATGAAATTTTCTAAAACTGCCTGGCACATAGTCACTGACAATCATAATATCCTTCGTTTTTGAAGAATCATAGTTTAATTCTGCTAGTGGGCCACTTAGCCTTTTTCAACCTGTTTCCTCACCTTCAATGAGGATAACACTTCTTTTCACCTTAATGCTGAAATAGTGAACATAGAGGTAAGCTAGTCAAATGCTCCTTCAAGAAAGAAACTCAAGGAAGTGCCAGCAGTCAGCTCCTACAGGGTGGATTTCAGGGCACATCCTCATCCAAAGACTAATTGCAACTGAGACATAAGGTCTAGCATAGCCCACTGCAGCATAGCTCTGATGGAGCTGGCCAAAGCTTCACCAAGTCTGCATCATTGTTCAACTTCTCTCTCTGCCCAGTGTCTTCTCTCTCCTTTCTACATCTAATGATCCCTGGTAAATATCCTGCATGCCAAACTCCATCTCAGTGACTGTTTACAGAGAACCCAATCTGTGACAGTTGGTATCAGGAGGAGTCTGAGAAAGCAGGCAACAGATGAAGGTTTGGAGCTAGACAGCTCACCAATCAAGACCTCAACATTAATGACAGGGGAGAACAAACAGCCCTTGACACAGGTGATGATGGTCCAGTTGTTAAAACATTCAAGTGCGGTGAACTGGGATGGCATGTGCTGATGGAAGAGAAGCATAAGCTGGTGTGATGTATCAGGTGTTTGAGAAGCACCAGAAAGTAGTAAGTCATGAGGACAATAGAATTGGTTGGAGTATTAGTTTTTTAGGGCTGCTGTAACAAAGTCCCATAAATTTGGCAATTTAAACCAATAGAAATATATTCCTTCAAAGTTCTGGAGGCCAGAAGTTCAAAATTAAAGTGTTAGAAGAGTAGGCTCTGAAAGAAAATCTGGTCCTTGCCATTTCCTCATGGCTGCCACTCTCCAATAAGACAACAGTACCCCCACTTAAGAACTGTCATCACCTCCTCTCCTGGATACCAGGCCTATAGCTAGGTAACATCCGGGGCCTGTAAAAAAAGGAAAGGGACTACACCCCTCAAAGAACTCTATGACCCAACAAGCATGTGTCTGCAGAAGCCCAGGGGTACATGTAGGGCTGGATTCTGATGATGTTTGATTAAGGGGGCTTATGATCAAGAACATGAGATTGGATTCTGGAAAGTTGATTTATTTTAAAGTACTTTCCCAAGATACAGGGATTAACACACCAGCATAAAACTCCAGCAGATGATGCAAACTCATCCTTAGGATGGTTTCTAAAAGCATAGGAAAAGCGATGGGCCATGCTAAGTGAAATTGCAATTGCCATAGCTGACATGGGAGAAAGTATAAAATGCTCAGGGGAGTGCATAGACTATGACAGACCAAAAGACCCACCAGAAGATTGTGTTCCATAGAAAGGCTTAGCAGCTACACTCTCTACCAAGACTGAAAAAAATGGGTAAAAAATTGAGTGATCGATCAGTAGCTTTCCTTCGAAACCAGGACTGATAGTAGGAAAAACTGGTAAGAGCTAGGCTCCTTGAAAGCAGTGAAGAAGACAGGACCCCAAAATAGAGTCCAGGTGGTGCCACTTAATTGCCAAAAGGCAGGTGATGCAATTATCACAGTGAACAGCAGGGCTGGAGTGGCAGCCCAGGGTTCTGACTCATAGAGCTAGTTAATAGTACACAACGTCCCAGGGCAAAATAGATGGGCAGCTTGTGCCATCAGAGGAAACCAAGGAGGGGTGATCTGGAGACTTAGGACAGTTGTCTTAAGAAATAGCCTCATCTCTTGCCCATTTCTAGAGGTGAGGCAGTTTTTGGACCTAGCATTCCCTGACTGAATAGGAGTCCAGGTCCCTTGGAGGAAGAACCCTTGCAACAACATAGCTAATATACACAATAATGATCCCCTAGTCTTTCCCTAAAGGGACCTGCAGCCATTTACTGTGGTAACTGTTCTCTGGGGAAAGGTGAATACAACAATATTTTGAGGACTGTTGAACACAGGGTCTGAGAAGACACTGTTAATTAGAAACCCAAAGTGTCACTCTCCCTCTGTTAGAGTGGGGGCATATGGAAACAAGGTAATAAAGAGAGCCCTGACTCCTGAAAACAGGAAAATGACTTAGTCTGCTTTAAGAAGTCCTTAATATTCCAGTTTCCGTTATCTCTCCAGACTCATCTCTCAGCACTTATTTCACTTTCTCCACAGAACTGAGCTACTTGTATTTCCGTAATGCTTCATCTCCCATCCCCATCCTTTCAATCTCAACATCTCTTTCAATCTCTCTATCTCTGTCTCTCTCTGTCTTACCTCTCTTCTAGTTCTCTCTCATCTCTCTCTCTCTCTCTCTCTCTCTCTCTCTCTCTCTCTCTCTCTCTCTCTCTTTCCCACTAGCCCCTTAAATCTCTCTCTCTTGATTCTCTTCTGTCTCTCATCTCTCCAGTCCTGGTCTGTCTCTCTGTTCTTCATCTTTTCTATGTCCCTCATCTATTAATCACACTCTGTCTCTGTATCTCCATCCTCTCTCTCTCTCTCTCTCTCTCTCTCTCTCTCTCTCTCTCTCTCTCTCACACACACACACACACACACACACACACACACACACACACACACACACACACCAGACTCTGTAGAAGCTTGTTCAGCAGTCTTGAATGCTCTCCTCTCCCTCTTCCTTTCTCCTAGCTAACTTTTATTTGTACTTCAATCCCCTTTCAGGAATCACCTCTGAGATTTAGGGAAGCTTTTATTCTCTCTGTATTCACCTCAACCACAACATAAACTAGATTCTATGAAATAGTCAGGACTCCCCAAATTGATTTATAGATTCAGTGCAATTCCTATCAAAACACAAGCTGGCTTTTTTTTTTTTTTGCAGAAGCTGAAAAGTTGATTCATGTGGAAATTTAAGGAATCTAGAATAGACAAAGCTACAGCAATCAAGACACAGTACTGGCATAAGGAAACACATATAGATCAATGGAATAAAACTGATAGTCCAGAATTAAACTTCTATATCTAAGGTCAATTGATTTTTGACAAGGATGCCAAGATAATTCATTGAAAAATGAATAGTCTTTCTAACAAATAGTACTTGGACAACTGAATATGTACATGCAAAGGAATAGAACTCTACCTTATCATATACACAAATTAACTCAAAATGGACCAAAGACCTAAATGTAAGAGCTAAAATTATAAAACTCTTAAAATTCTGGATAAAAAAAAAAATTTCCATTAGGGAAATGTAAATCAAAATCACAATGAGGTACTATTTCACACCCACGAGGATGCCTATAATCAAAAAGGGAAATAAGTATGGCAGCTGCCCAAAAAATTAAACATAGAATCACTATATGATTCAGCAACTCCATCTCTCGATATATACCCAAAAGAATTGAAAGTAGGGACTCGAACAAATATTTGTACACCTGTGTTTATAGTAGCATTACTCACAATGGCCAAAAGGTGGAGGGAAGCAATCCAAATGTCCATTCACAGATGAATGGACAAACACAATGTGATCTATACATGCAAGGGAATATTACTCAGCCTTTGAAAAGGACATTCTGACACCTGCTTTAACATGGATAAAACTCAAGGACATTATGCTAAGTTGAAAAAATCCTGTCACTAAAGGACAAATATTGATTTCAATTATATAAGTTACTTAAAGTAGTCAAATTCACAGATGCAGAAAGTAGAATGATGGTTTCCAGGGGCTGGGGGAGAATAAGGTGTTGTTTTTAATAGGTACAGACTTTTAGTTTGGGATAATGAAAAAGTTCTGGAGATGGATGGTGGTGACAGTTGTACAAGTGTGAATGTACAGTTAAAATGGTAAATTCTATGTTGTATGTACTGACTACAATAATAAAAAAAATGTTTACTCTTGCCTAAGCTTACCATTTTGTTTGAAAAAAAAAAAGCATGTGAATCATTACAGGTCAAAACACTATTAAAGTCACTGATACTAAATTTGGAGGCACTGGGAGGCCCATGCACCTCCCTGGACCTTGTGGTTTCATCTTAAAAAATGAGGTGAATAGGACTATATCAGTTCTACTCTCAGTTAGGAGTCTCTGGACCTCTGAGGACTCCAAATGTAATTTTAAAAGATCCCTTGGTTACTTTCAATATTTCCAAATAAAAACCTAATAAAATTATTCTTTTACCTTTCAAAAGCCTGCCCAGAGCAATAAAAACAATCAGACTTCTGTCTTTTCTGCAGACTGGAATTATAGGACTTTAGAGTGGACTTGAAGGTTATTAGTTATTATTTCTACAAAGGAGGGAGGGACAGTTTCAAGCTGCTTATGTAATAGCTGCTACTGGTACAGGGGAGAGGACTGTCACCATTGAGGTTAACTGGAGAAGTCCTTTGAAGCCCATAAAAAGCATAGCAGTTTGAGTATGAACTGTACCACCTACAACTGAAAAAAAAAAGGATGCCACACTTGAATAGGCACAGGTATCTGTGGCGGGCAAAAATGTCATCAGTTGAAGCAGTATTTCCTTCAGCTTCTATGACAGCTAGAACTGGGATCAGCAACTGGGGGTGGGGGGAGAGGAGGAACATGGTAGCTGAGAAGAGCAGAGTTCCATTCCTGACATTGTGGATTCCCTAAGTTAGTGGTTCTCAAACTGTAGCATGCCTCAGAGTCACCTGGAGAGCTTATTAAAGCTCAGAGTGCTGGGCCCTGCCCACCAGATATTTTGTTTCAATAGGCCTGGGGTGGGGACCAGAGAATTTATATTTAACAAGGTTCCAGGCAGTGCCAAAGCGTCTGGTTTGAGGACCATGTTTTGAAAATCACTGCCTTATTGTATTGATCGGGATAGATTATGCCATGCTATAGTAAGAAATAACCCCCAAATCTCAGTAGCTGAACACCATAAAAGTTAATTTCTTGCTCACATCTCAATCCAATGCAGTTTTGATAGCCTTTCTCTGTATTGTACCCATGTCAATTGTACTGCCCAACAGAAAGAGTCCTGCAAAAGTGCATGAGAGATTTTTAAGGCCTTGAAAGAGGATTCTGTCACCCTTCCCGCCTCCCATTGATCAAATCTCAATCATAGGACCTCAGACACACACAACATGCATACATTTCAAAAGCATTAATGCTAGGAGACATAAGCCTACTTTCTATATGATTCTCTTATATAGCATTATACAACATTTTCGAAAAGTGAAACTCTAGAGACAGAAATCATATCAGTGGCTTCCAAGAGATGGGATATGAGTAGGAAATTAGCAATAGTATAACAGAAGTTTTCAGAGTGATGGAAATATTCTATATATTGATAACAGTGGTGGTTACACAATAACGTACTTGTCAAAACTCATTAAACCATACATTTAAAAAGGGTGACTTTAACGGTAATTGAATTACATCTCAGTAAACCCGGTTTTTAAAAAATTTTAACATATAGATTTTATAGATTGAATTCATAGAGTCTTGGTTTTAAATTCTTGCTTCATCACTTTCTCTGAAACTTTAAAGATGTTTCCTTAATCTATCGGGGTCTAAGTTTCATCATCTAAATAATATCAGAGTATTTTTTGTTCTGGGTAAGATAAACACACCTCACCCTCTTTTACCCACTGAATGCAGATTTAAAGCCTAGACTTGATGCTTGGAGGTCTCTGAAAAGCCTCCAACACTAGCAGTTAAATTAGGTAAGAAGACTAATTCAAAGTGCCACTAAACTGAAATAGTTTTACCACTTTTTTTACTTCAATGTCTCTTAGCCTGTACTCAACACAACCCCAACCCAGATGTGGACATCCACATGGACAGAGGGAAGTTTTCTAGTTACAGCTCTAGGATCTGGATAAGGATGTCTTGGTGCTCAGAGAAAGTGGGGGAAAACCCTTAGGGATTTTTTTTCTTCTTTTTTTTTCTCTTCTAAGCTCTCCTGCATTAGTCCCCAAGCAATCATGTGCCAGCGGCAGTAACAGCAGTGGCAACAGGGACTCATAGGAGCCTAATGCTCTGAAGAAGGGAAAACTTCCTCTCTGGTAAGAGGAGATATAGTCCCAAAACAGTGAGGCAATGTTTATTTTTCTCTTTCTTGACCTCAGATGCGAGTGTACTCATTGGAAGTGAGCAGCAGAGCAAAAGAAATGAATTCTATCTTTCTGGCTAAGAGCCAGAAAATATTTAAAGTGCTAAAGAAAGAAACTACAAAAAAAATCTAAATAATGAAGAGACTGACATACTATGTTCATAGATCAGAAGACCCAACACAGTAAATTCTTCTCATATTAATCTATAGATTTTACATAATTCCAGTAAAATCCCAGTGGAATTTTTGCAAATATAGACAAGCTGATTCTAAAATACAAGGAAAGGCAAAAGGACTAGAATACAAGACAATTTTGAAAAAGAGGAATAAAATTTAAGGAATTACACTACCCAATTTTAGGACATGATAAATCTCCATTAATCAAGACAACTTGGTACTAGAGGAGGAATGGACATATAGAACAACGGAACAGAATAGAGTTCAGAAATAGAACCAATTGATTTTTCACAGAAGTGCAAAGACAATTCAATGAAGAAACAGTTTTTTCAACAAATGGTTGTAGGAAAATTATACATCCATATGTAAAAAAAATGAACCTTGACTTAAACTGTACAACTTATACAGAAATTAATTCAAAATGGATTATAGACCTAATTGCCAAACTTAAAATTATAATGTTTTAAAAAGAAAGTATGGAAGAAAAACCTTTGTGTTCTAGGGTTAGGCAAAGACTTATGAGACATGACACAAAAGCATGATCCTTAAAAGAAAAGTTTATCCCCGGTTGGTAAATTGGACTCAATGAAAATTAAAACTTTTGCTCTACTACAGACATTGTCAAGAGAATGAAAAGATTAGCTAGAGTAGGAGAAAGTATTTGCAAATCACATATCTGACAAAGGACTTTTACCCAGAATATATAAAGAACTCACAAAACTCAACAGCTGAGCCAAGATTCAAACCGGGAAGTCTGAAGCCAGAGTTTACACTCTTAACTATGACAATATCTTGCCCTTTAGATGAGATGCCCACTCTGTTTCCTGAAATTCTACATTATCCATTCGTTTCTTTGGTGTTAAGAGTGTGTGGTGTTCCAGAACTCCATTGGAAAACACAGTTTCCTTCCAGAGAGAGAATTCCAAGACCTGATATAGAGGCTATTTTTTCTCCTATGAAGATTTTCACTACTCTTCCTATCTAGTTATCTTCTGGTCATATTTCAAAATCTAGCCCATTTATCAACCCTCACCCAGGAAGTTTTCTCAGGAAAACTGAAGTGCTGTCTTACCACGACTGAGGTACAGACATCTGTATTTTACTATAATTGCTTTGTATATGTGTTTATTTTTTGTCACCAGCCTATGCCATCCCCAATTGCAGAAATTTTGCTTCAGGCACTGTGCTTGGCCCTAAAAGGTAGAAAATGAATGAGATATAGTCCCTGACCTCAGAAAGTCTCAAGTCTTCTATATGTAGCTGACGGATGTAGCTGATATTTAAGAAAGAGCTAAAGGGCTATAAACAAAGAGTTATATGGGCAGAGAGGAGTCATAAATTAGTTCTGGTTAGAAAGAGGTGATATTTGAGCTAGGACTAAAGGATGAGGAAGATTTCAGTGGGAGAAAGACTGAATCCCTTGGGGAAACTAACGATTTGTGTTGTTCTATGGTACAAGAGGAAAAGGATTAAACTTGGAGACTGTATTGGCAGGGCTGTCAATAGCCCTATGATTTCAGGCAACTCACTTCATTTTTCCATGCTTCAGTTTATCTCTTGTAAAGATGGAATAATATCCACTCATTTCCCAGGATTTGTTTTAAGTATTGAATAAAATCATGTCTGGAAAAGTGCTTTGTGTAAAATGCTAAATGCCATAAAGATTTAGGTACAATTATGCTTTTAAATTCTTCTTGTACATGGTCTCTTAAGAATTCAACAAGATAGAAAACATTTATTGAGAGCTTACTCTGGGTCAGGCACCATTCTATGTACTTTCTTGATACTATTTCATTTACTATCCCAGCAATCCCTAAAGTAAACTATCATTACTCTGCACATTCTATAAATGAGGAAAAGAAGAAACAGAGTTTCAGTCGTGTTGCCCAAGATCAAACAGCTATAAACTCCTGGAGCTCAGATTCAAACCCAGGTGGGACTTTGGAGACTAAAGAGATATTAAAGATGCTCTCAGTCTGGCCAAGGTATGACACATCAATCAGCTGGAAATGGACAAATGCAACAAAGCGACCCTCTTCTGACAAGATGAAGATCAAGACCCCTCTCCTTCACCTGCATCAGCAGATAAATTGAATATTTTAAGAACCACAGAGCTTGGATTTTTTTTTCCTCAACCATTTTCTGTCCTTTACTTAAAAACTGATTAGAAGAAAAACAAAGACATAAAAGTTATAGAGATTTTTACAGGGCTTTTTAAAAAAATGAAATAGGTCAGCATCCTCCTAGTGAAACCTAGCATGACAAAGTCATTGTTAAGAACACAAAGCCAGCAGCTGGATAAATCAGAAAAATGAGGCCCCACATTTACTCAAATCAAGTGGCATTTATCTGTATTTGTAATTGGCTCTCTACCGTTTTTATTTCATTGTTATGAGAGTTCCAAGAGAACCCTAAAGTGATTATATAGAACATTGGGGTTTTTTAATAGCCTCTAACTTCACAAGCCATGGTAATTTAAAAGGGAGAGGATGAACTGCTAGGAGCGGGGAGTTTTCTGCTAGAGAATACAAATGTGTTCTCTGCTACACTGCTTCTGCCTCTTCCTGGGGAGGCAAAATGCACACAGGAATGTGATGGAACTTTCCAGCTGGTGATTTTGCATTATCAGGAAGGAAAGTGTTTGTAAAAAACGATTGACAATTAGCTGTGAAAGCCCGTGAGACTGAAAAATGGAGAAACTGCAGCATCTTTATATCAAGGACTGAACCCCATTGGTAGTGTGAATTGGCACAATCTTTTCTAGGATATGTTAGCAATATGCTGACACTTTGACTCAGCAATTCCACTTCTAGGAATTTACTTTTATAGCAATACTTGCACATGTACACAAAGGTCTATATACAAGAATATTCACTGTAGCATTGTTTGCATGTATGAAAAATGGAAATACTCTATATCTATCAATATGAAAATGTTTAAACAAATGGTGGCATATCCATATTTTAGAAAATTTTTCTGCTAATAAAGAGAATAAGATAGATCTGTATATTCTGACATGGAAATATGTCCTTGATGGGGTAAAAAAAAAAAAAAAGCAAATATCAAAATAGTTGCTATCCCATGATTCCATTAAAAATGTTTTTAATGTTAATATAATCATAGAAAAATATCTGGAAGAATATGTACCAAAGATTATCAGTGGCTATCCCTGGGGGATGGTAGTATTTACATTTTTATGAGCATGGATTACTTTTCCAAAGAGAGGGAGAAAAAGCAACAACAAGGATGAATTATTACCTAGAGGGAAGGTAGAAAAAAAAGTCACGTGGCTGGTAGAGATTTATTCACTGTCTTTGGGTAAAGGTTTCAGTGTAATTGCACAGTGAATGCATTTCAGATTCTGGCAATTGGGCAAGGGTGACATTTAGTCAGAATGAACCAGATGACTGTGCTCACATAGAGAGGCTGAGATGCACTCTGTCTCCCTCCTGTTGCCCTTATTCTGGTTTCAGTTGTCCCTTTGGCTACTGCTGCTGCTCTTTGTCCTTGGCTGATGAAGTAGAACCAGTTGATTTTCCACTTCTTTCTCTTGCCTCACAAGCTGCCTGTTTTAGAAGGCACTAAAACAAGGTGGTAAAGGGCTTGGCTTTTGGAATTCAGGAGCTGTGGGTTCAAATTCCCTAACTGTGTGACTTTGGGAAATTTGCTTTTCCTTTTCGGCCTTCTGTGTCTTCATGTGAAAAATGATGCTCAGAGAAGCTGCCTCATGGGGTCTTTTGGAATGATGAAAAGAGGTAAGTATAAAGGGTGCCTGGGAATAGTAAAGAAACAAATATCACCTGTTGTTATTGTCACCATGTCCTATCAGTTCTTCCTTCATAGAATCACTCCCACCTAACTTCTGCCTGATAAACTCTTACTCATCCTTCAAAGCCTGGCTCAAATACTATCACTGTGAAACCTTTTCTGGTGTCTCATGATGCAAAAGTCCAAAGGGGGACCCCGGCCCGGATCTCCTGTGACCAGGTTCTTTAAGCCACCAGAAAGAATTCAAGGACATGACAAACAGCAAACAGGAAAGCGCAAGTTTTATTAAAGCAAAAGTACACACACTTAAGAGAAAAGTGGTGCCCTGAGCTGTCTGAATTATGAGCTTTTGTTTTCTTGGGGGAGGTGATGGAGACATACTTGTTGTATGGGTGATATAATGATGTTATGATTAGCTAAAGCTAAACAAAGGACAGGAGAAAGACTCTAATTCTCGAGGGGAGGATACGTACGTTATGGCCCAAGGCCATCTATTATGTCTCTGGGCCTTGGCTTGTTTCTCATGCCACCTGGAGGGGACAGGGTACTTCCCTAGGCTAACTAACCTACCTCACTAGCACACACAGAACTGATTAGCACTCCCTCATCAAAGGTCCTGCAGAACACTGGATATCCAGCTTCATACTGTGCATTAGATTCTGGGTTTGCTTGTCTGTCTCCTCTACAGACCCTGGGCTCTTGCAAGACAGTGGCCCTGTTCTAATCATCTCAAATCCTCAGCACTCATCTCAGTGTGAGGCCCAGGGTTTGAATTAAAATAATAATTTTTCAAATTAAATTAATCTCTTTAATGCCTCTATCACTTCAGGCCAGCCTCTTTAGTTCACGGTGAAATTATGATAACAGCTTCCTAACTGGTCTCCCCATTCTGTCTTTCCCCACCCCAGTCCAGGCTAACATTTGAGCCTGACAAGTCTCTGCTTAAAACTCGTCAAGGACAGAGTAGAATTGTAGGACATGGAACCAAACCTGGTTTTTTAGCTCTGTTATGCCCCAGGCTGTTCTGATCCTAAGCACATTGCTTTCTCTAAGCCTTAGCTTCTTTGTCTCTAAAAGAGAAGTGGTAACCTCCTCCCACAGGGTAGCAAAGGGGACTCAATGAAGGATGCATGTGAAATACATCAACATTATCCAATTTAGCTATTACTACCTCTGTTATTTGTGACAGGCAGCATACATAGGGAAGAAAGTAAGGGTATCTGAAAACTCTGTTTGAGAAGTCAAATTACACCCTGAATGGCCCTGTGATCTTGAGCAAATTTATCTCATTATACATAAAGAGCTGGGTTCTCACCTGGGGTCCCGTTTCCTCTCAGGAAACGTTTAATGTGCCCTTTTGTGAAACCAATCCCCAAAGTAAAAGAGCAGAGACTCTTTTTCATCCTTAAAATTAAATACAAATATCAGAGAATATCGGTGAGTCAGTCCTTTACCATTTAGGGAGCGCTTTCAAACCTATCATCACACTTGAAAAGGGCTTTAATAGGATGACATCACAGCCACATCTTAACAGTGATCACCTCTGGGCGGTGGAATGGGGCGTGACTGTAATTCCATTTGTACTTTCCTACACCTTGACAATCTACCTGTTGAAGCCGGATAGAGATGAGGAGAGCACAACATTGTGAACGTGCTAAAATGCCTCTGTATGGGACAGAACATGTACGATTGTATGTTACGTGAATTTCAACCGATTAAAAATTTTTTTCTCCGATACGCATGCATGATTTTATAGCCAGCTATTAAAATGCGGCTTGAGGCGAGCACACAATAGAAAGGATTCTCCAGGCTCGACAGCAGTGCAAGGAGCTGGCACTCTACCCCCCACTGGTAGGTCGCGTCACAAGGCCCCGGCCGCCAGCCTGCAGAGCGCTCCTCCGGCCACCAGGGGGCCGCAGCGAGACCCTCGCGTCCTCGTAGTCGAGCGAGCGCCTCCTCTTGCGCCTCTGAACCCCGGGGGCCCGTGAGAGGCGCGGGCGGAACTGGGGACTCCCCGGCTGCCCCGTCCCCGTGGGCCGGGCCGGGCCGGTCCCGCCTGTGGCCTCAGCCTTGTCGCTTCGGCCTGGTCCCGGACTCCTCTGCCCCCACCTCTCACCGTCTGCCCCGGGCTCCCTTCCCCGCCGCGCTGCCCTCTGCCAGGGCCCCTGTGCCCGAGCCCCGGGCCTATGGCGCTGCAGGCGCTGCAGAGCTCGGGCGTGGCCTTCCGCAAGATCCTGTCTCACTTTCCCGAGGAGCTGAGCCTGGCCTTCGCCTACGGCTCCGGGGTGTACCGCCAGGCGGGGCCCAGTGCGAACCCGAAGGTGAGACGCGGCCTGTTCTCACGAGGTCCCCTTTGCCTGCCCTCTCGCCCTCCGGGGCCCTGCCTGCCTGCCCTGCGCGCTCCGCGAGTCGGCCGGCGGAACACACACTGTCGGAACGTGTTAAGCTGAGAGTTCAAGGGTAAATAGGAGTCTCCTTTGGTTCAGAGCAGGAGATGCAGTTCTGCATAAGCAAAGGGGAAGAAAAGGGGGGGGGAAATCGCCATAAAGAATAGTCATGCTGGGGTTCCACCTGTGGAGAGTCTGTTTTCATTGGCCTGGGATGAGGCCTTGGCTTCAGGGGTGTCCAAACCTTCCCAGGTTGATTCTCGTGGTCCGCCAAGCGTGAGAGTGACTTACTACCTATAGCTGTAGGAGAAAAAACAAAATCCTTCCTGACTTGAGGAAGCTGAGAGACTGTTGCAGGCCCGGCAGGGGCAGTGAAGTCAACTACGAGCAACAGTGTGTGGGCGGCCAGCATATTGCCCATGCTCTGGACATTTAACAAGAGTCCGTTTACGACTAGGCACTGTTACTCTTCAAAGCTGGCTGAGCACAACAGCAGTGGGGGTACAGTTCTTGGGATTGCAGTAGTTTTTTCTTTCTTTTTCTTTTTTTTGAAAATAAAGGGAAAATACAGTTTGCTCTCAAGGGAGAGACAAGATTCGAGACAGCAGAAGAGTGGCAGGCAAACACTTTTCAAATGAAGCTGTTGTTAACTCCTGTCAAGGCTTTAGAGCTTTTGCTGAATTAACAGAAGGAACAAAAGTCTAGACAGAGGTGTTTGCTGTGTGTGCCACTTGTGTTCTGAACGGGATTTTTACTTTAGTCCTCGCACAGCCTAACAGTTCACTGTCATTAGTAAATAGGAAATGGAAGTGTGCAGATTGCAGTAGGCCTCCTGGATTTGGACACCTGGCTATAATCTCTGGCCATCTAGACGGTTGCTTGGATTTGTTCTTTCCCACCTATACTAGTATTTAAGTATAATTTTCTTTAAGGTGGTATCTTGAAATTGTAAGTTATAAGTATATAAGATTACAGATTATTATGGGCTAATTTTCTAATAGTTATAAATTTTTCAAAAAATTCTTAGTTATAAATTTAAAAAACATGTCTACCCCAAATCTAATGTATCACCAGTGGTTTGTGAATCACATTATGGGAAACTCAGCAGGCCTTCACCTTCTGATTTTATGGTCACTTCTGTAGTTTTCCATTAAAGTTTTCCTTTGAGCAGATGTGGAATTTCCTTTGAGAAAAGGTCCTTCATTCCTTTTCCCTCACCATCATTCCCTACAAGGTAAAAAGTCTTATAGATTCCAATACCTAAATCGCTCTCAGATGAGTCCCTACTCCTTTGTGCCTTTTCTTTTCTCACCTGGAATCTTGAGGTTAGCCTCCTATGTGGTTTCTTGGCCTTTATTCTCATCCCTTCATTGCGTTCTGTAGGAAAATTTTTTCACATGGCAACCGGCCTCTCTCTCTGATGTCAACT
The DNA here is from genome assembly GCA_030015415.1 of Cynopterus sphinx. Classification (NCBI taxonomy): domain Eukaryota; kingdom Metazoa; phylum Chordata; class Mammalia; order Chiroptera; family Pteropodidae; genus Cynopterus; species Cynopterus sphinx. The sequence goes on along the minus strand of CM057381.1, from coordinate 121,450,939 downwards.
CTCATCCGTCCTTTACCTGCATACTATTCCAGCCATATCAAACTAAATTCAGCACCCAGTACGTGCCAGCTCCCATATTCACAGGAGTGTTTTCCTCTAACAGAACTCCTTCCCTTTCCCCACACATCTAATAACTTCCACCAAGCCTGCTTAATTTTTGCACATTCTTCAAAGCTTTGAGATTTATCAGATTCTTGAAGAATGTAATTTTATAGGAAAAATTTTCCATCCTGATCTGACACTATTATGAGTGACATTAGTACAGTTTGCATCCTCTATCAAGTCCATTATGTGATAATTTGTTTATTCTCTCCAATAGACTACCCCAGGACCTATTATTGTATGTTCTCTCTGAGTGGTTGGTGAATAGGTGAGAGTTAAAAAAAAAAAATATTTCTCTTTACATAATAGTTTATAGAGCTTATCCATATGAGGTTATTTCATCTGGAAGAAAACTGGAGCATATTTAGCAACATTTAGGTGAAAGGCAGTATATTATAGTAGTTCAGCACACAGAATTTGGAAACATACTTTGTCACTCACTCGCTGTGTGGTCCTGGGCAAGGAACTTTGTGCCTTGTTTTCCTTTCCTATAAAATTGGAATAGTAACAGTACCTACCTTGTAGGATTGTTTTAACCATAAAACAAGTTACTGAATACATAATAAAGTATTTAGAAGAGTGCTTGCATGACAATACATATTAAATAAGCATTGCTGTTACTCTGTGTATCGATGAAAACAAATTTCAGATAGGTTCCAGAGACTTGCTTAAATTTCTGATGATAACCTCAGGTCTTTTATTAATCAAAATGGCATAGAATATTAGAGCTTTCCATACTAGGTACCTTTCTAGGAATTAAAACTAAAATTCTTCTCTTTTTCTTCACCTCCCAGAATGCCATGCTGGACTTTGTATTCACGGTAGATGACCCTATTGCGTGGCATTCAAAGAATTTGAAGAAAAATTGGAACCATTACTCTTTCCTAAAAGTTTTGGGGGCCAAGGTTATCACCACTGTCCAGAATAACTATGGCGCTGGAGTTTACTACAATCCGTTGATCATGTGTGATGGTAAGGTAAGTGATTTTGGGCCTTTGTCTTAACTTGGATTGTTACTAACCTTTGTAATTAGAATACCAGCTAAATATATATGTTTTTGCAGTCAAGAAATGGTAAGCTTCTGCTAAATGAAGATAATCAATTGTGATTGTCTTTATTTTTTGCCTTTGGCCAAGTGATTCTCAATTTTTTGTGTGCATCAGAATCCCCTACAGTACCTATTGGACACACAGATTCCTGGGCCCCATCCCAGAGTTTCCGATTCAGTAGGTCTGGAGCGAGGTTTGAAGATTTTCATCTTTTAAATTGAAGTATAATTATCATGTAACATTGTATTAATTTTAGGTGTTTAGCATAGATGCATGTATATATTAAGAGATGATTGCCACAATAAGTTAATATCCATGGCCACACATAGTTACAATTATTTTTGTTGTGATGAGAACTTTTGATATTTACTTTCTTAGCAATGAGGATTGGCATTTCTAACAAGCTTCCAAATGATGCCAATGCCACTGGTCTGGAAAACGCACTTTGAGAACCAGTAGTTTGGTCAGTGGGAGTAATAGGCCTATAAAGATCAGGGTGAAAATTAATCTTATCTACACAGAGGGGTCGACACTCCCAAGAAGAATTTGGAAGTGAAAAGGATATCATAGATAGTTGGGAGCATGTGGTGCCAAGTGGGAACCTCTTGGTACCAGCAGGTGGGTGCAATTTGACAATGAGGTATTATTAGCAGGTAAGATGCACAGATCCTGTTAGAGGGTTGTCTGACAGCAGGAACCCTTCAGATGAAGGGGTCCAATCTCGAAGAGGGCTCCAAAGAACTAGGCAGGATCCCAAACTAGGAGGACCAAGGGGGAACAAATCAGATGCCTCCTAGGGATAAACGGGCTATGGATGGCAAATGGATTCCACTAGCTGTGCCAACACTTCTCAGTGCTGCTGATTGCTTAGAGCAGTCATACTTTGATGTGCAGATGAATCACTTGAGGATCTTGTTGCAATGCAGATTATGATTCAGTTGGTCTGGAATGGAATCTGAGATTCTGCATTTTTTTTACAAGCTCCCGAGTGATGCTGATTCTACTTATCAGTGGACCACACTTTGAGGGACAGGAGGTAGGAGTACTGATTTGAGAAGGATTTTGAAAACCTATATGAACTTGGCAGAAATGAGCAGTATGATTTATTGTTGATGTCTGTATAGCCATTGGACCCTATATTTACCTTTCTGGTTAAGGTACAGTTCTGCTCCACCTGTGCTTTACAGATGAGAAAAACCAAGGTTCAGAGAGAGACTTACATAAGGTCATGCAGCTACTTAGTGACAGGCCTCTGACTTCCAGGTTAGTGGTGTTTCTATTACCTCCCAGCTGTTACATTTCTGCAGTGCTGTGGCCAGAGTGGCAGGAAGAGGTTATTTGTCACACACGACCTTTCGTGTCCACTTAGGTCATGCCAAACATGTAGCTTTATTCTTTCTCCTTAATTAATATTATACTGAGCCTATCTCTAATTAATAGTTTTAAACAATATTACAAGCTTCAGTAGCCAAATATTTGGACAAAATTATGCCTAAAGGACTGTACTTTTTAATTAAAATTCTTTAACTACTTTTTAGATATTTGCAGCCTGAGAGGGCTGTTGGGATACTGAAGTTCAGCAGAATGAGTCCAAAGATATTTATTGAAGTAAATGGTATTTTATAACAGCTGCATTCAGGAACAGCTACATTCAGGGTTTGTACAAATTGCTTTTGAATGAGCTTGACCATAATTCCATTTGTTTAGCACTGATAAAGAGGTTTTATATTTGCATGTTGCTTTGTAATTATAAAAGTATTTGAAATAGTTCATCATGAAAGGGAAATTCATCTCACTGTGTAAAGGATGTCAGTAAAAACTTTTAATTAAAGAAAATTTCTTATACTCTGTGATGAAATAAACATTGGAAGCCCAAACTAAAATTCAGGGACTTAGTTTTGTCTCTGTTACTAATAGTGACATTTTGTGCACATCATTAATTCTCTCTGAGCCTTAGTTTCCTATTTCTCAAATGAGAGGCATAAACTATGTTTTTATTTCTCAAATTGTATGTGGTAAAGGACCAATTTTTTGTTTACAATCCATTGAGGACCAATACTAGATAGCCTCTAAGAGCCATTAGGTCTTTAACATCACAAGAGTCTGAGTTAAAATAGAAGTCACTTCACCTCGTATATCTGAGGGGACAAATCAGTCTTGGAAACTAATTCTTTGCAAAAATTTTTGGTGGAAATATGTGTTATTTACAAAGTAGGCATTACTCTAGGCAAAAATTTATTATATTTTTCATTTACATAATCAACAATATGGTATTTTGTTCTTTCTCATATCTTTTTCTTTTCCAGCTTATCAAATATGGAGTTATTAGCACTAGTATTTTGATTGACGATCTCCTCAACTGGAATAACTTGTATATTGCTGGACGACTCCAAAAACCGGTGAGTGTTTTATTGGCTGCCACAATTAGGGATATCTCTTCTCTTAGAACCTGATCTTACTTTGATCTTTGATTGCAATGCGATGGAACTCAGGAAATAGCAATAAGTTTCAGACTCCTTTCACTGCCTACAGAATTCATTGCCAAACCATGTCTAGATATTACGCATACTACTACTGCCCTGTCTCTAAAGATTCTTCAGTTGTCTGGATAAATCAGGCTCAGAGTTCGTCCATTTGGGCTGGGGAGGATGGCAGAAGCACCTAGTGCCTCAGTGGAGCTTCTGTCATTTCGACCCAGTTCACCTTCTCTTCTAGAATTTAAGTGCCATGAGGCATTGTTTGTCTATTGATGTATTCCAACAGTACCTGGGACAATGCCTGGCACACTGTAAGCATTCAGCAAATATTCGTTGAATGAACCAGGTAGTCATTCTGAGGGGGATGGATTCTGATTCCCTTTATTATTATTCTCAGGCCAATGTTGAAATCCTGTCAAAGTAGAGAGGACTTGAACTTTTGTCATGTATTTGCAAATATCATATTTCTTCCTTTTTGCATCTTATATATAGTCTATTTTCTGAGAAGGGGTCTTTTCATAGTTTAAGAACTATGCAAAATAGTCATCGTTGCTAATCTCACAGCAAGGAAAAATTTTCTTTGTGCTGTTAGAGAGTCTCAGACTCCAAAAAGAGGATACATAGATTTTTCTCAAATGTCTCCCATGAGGGTGACTGTGCTGCTCCTCCTTTTGTCAGTTATGGCAAAAAATTAGAGATTTATACAATTTTAGCTTACATTGTGGTATCATAAAAATCTGTTGATAATTATAGGTGGTCAAGATTCTCTTGCTTTGTGTCCGGGCTTAAAATTTAATGGTATAGCCCATAAAACATCCAGAAACACTTGATCAGGGCACTAGTTGCATGTATATATCCATATGTAAAAATTTGTCAAGCTCTTACTGTTAGATTTGTATACTGTATGTAATTTTTGCTTCAGTGAAAACTTTTTTTTTAAGTGCAGAAATAGGCTCACTGAAGTGCCTTCATATGTATGTAGATGAAATTCTTATTTCTAGACGGGATAACTAGTAAAGTTCATAGTTAAGCAAATAAATGTCATTGAAAATTTTTAAATATTCATTTTCTTTTCAAGGTTTTTGTTTTGTTTTGTTTTGTTTTTAAATATGTAGCCTGATGAGAAGAGTAATGAACATGGAATTAGAAACTTTGGGTCTTATTCTTTCCTGCCACTCATTAGCTATTTATGTGAACTTGGGCAACTTGATATTTCTGAACAATATTTGCCCTGCCTACTTCATGAAGGTGTTGAAAAATGGAAGCAGAATGGTAATGCTGGAAAGAACACAGGTGTTTTAGAATCAGACAGATCTAGGGCTTGGGTTCCAGCTCTGATACTCCCAGCTATATGACTCTGTACCAGTGACTTGATCTCCTTGAGTCTCAGAACATCCTCATCTGTGGATAAGTTTGATGGAACTGATCTCAAAAGGCATTTGAGAAATGCTGGATCTGAAATGCCCAGCATTTAATAGACACTCAGGAAATGCTCTTTTTCTTCTCTTTTTCATTGCCTTCCTCAGAGTTATTTTGAGATAAAATGAGATATTGAATATGAAAATGTATTATTCTATGTACTGTGCTTTGACTATTTCAAAAGTTTTTTGAATAGTCTTTAGAAAACAAAACACCATGAAATCTCAGAATGTAAGCACTAGAAATGACCTCAGATTTCATCTTAATGTCATACATTCTGATAAAATAAAAACAGCAATTTAAGAAAAGTAGTAGCAGCTATACTCACATACAAATTTGCATTTCTCAGGTAACTTGGAGAAGAAAATGTTATTGATAACAGTGATTATCTCTCAGGCTTATTAAACTTATAGACAAGAAAATTAGGCTATCTTAAAAATAATTTGAAAGTGTTGACTATTACACATGCTAAAAAGAAAATAAAAAATAATTAATAGATAAATTAATTCTTCCATCCACTCTTGCACCATTTCTGTCTCTAGTGGAAATCACTGGTAATCAGAGAATTCTGTGATAACTATCTTTAAATAAACTATTTTTACCGCTAGGTGGCAGCAAATATTAATCAAACGAACAAATCTAATGAAACTGTTGGTAGCATTTTGGACAAAAAATGATGAGTGAATGTCTTAAGATAAGAATTGTGAGAATATGAGTATGAATTCTTTGTTTCTGTGTGTTTTAAAAGAAAGTTACATTAAATTGTTTAACGTTCTAAAATTATCTTATTTCAATATATTTTAATATAGTTGCTAGTAATGTAGCTTTTTAAAAATAATAGCTTCATTGAGATATAATTCACATACCATACAATTCAACTATTTAAAGTGAACAGTTCAGTGGTTTTCAGTATATTTTCAGTTTTGTAACCATCACTGTATTGTAAAGCACTGTAAAAGATCTCTGACCAGGAGTTGGAAAACCTGCCTTAATAGTCTTGGTCTGCTCAGTTGTGAGCAAATCTTTGTGCCTCCAGCCTTTGAAGTGCAAAGATTGAGCCATTCACTTACTTATTGACAACTAAGTTTCTTCTCTGTCTATGCCAAAGGAATAAAAAAATAACACCACATTACTTGTGCCAGAAGAGCCTACAGTCCAACAGGTCAGTAATAAGGTTTCATCCAGCCCAAATGTTCAAAGTCTTCTTGGTCCTCAAGCAATGACCATTTAGAAAAAAATAGCCTTTTTGGTCATTTGGAATGGAAAACTTCTGCAGGAAGTGTCATTTGGTTAATGGTTGAGTATTTAAACACTAGTTAGGGCTGTGTTCTTTGTGACCATGTAATTTCACTCTTTGCAATTCAAGTACTGTCTCTATGTGCCTGTATTATAGAGGAGACCACATGTGACCTCTTTTTTTTTTTTTCTATCTTGAAAGGTACTCACAAATCTCTGAAGTTGGGCTTTTGAAAGTCCCTTCAAGCCTTGCCCCTTCCTCAGTAAAGATTTTCTCCTTGGCAGTAGTGCCAATGCTATCTATGTGGTTCAGGTCAGGGCATTCCCAGCAAGATACAAACAGCTATTCACGAATCTGAGGGCTTTTTTTCCCAGGCCTCTCTGGCAGTATCCCAAGAGTTCATTGGCTTTTCACTCTAAACAACAAATAACAGTGCTGCTGAGACAACTTCCTCGTTCACCTTACACTGGAGAACCAGATCAGCACAGTAGCTTTGTCTTCTGAATTGACATTTTTTGAGTAAGGATGCTTTTATTTACACCCTCTTAACCTTAAATAGCAAGCAGACTGCTTTTTTACAATCTAAGTAGAACAACTTTCTTGGAGAACAAGTGGTATTTCACTGAATAGGAAAATTTCTCCAAATGTACTCTTTTCTTTGCATCTTTGATTTGTTGCATCTCCAAATAGCTTCTGTTTTCATGGAGTTTCAATAAAAGCTACCAAAAAAAAAAAAAGGGCAAGGAATTATTGTACAGGACTTGGTGAATGAGGATAAAAAGAATTTGAAAGTAAAGAGGCTTCTCAGGGTTGTGGAAAGAGCTCTGGATGAATCAGGGACCTAAGTTCTCATTCAGTGTGCCACTAAGAAAATCCTAACTGTCTGGGCCTGTTTCCCCATTAGTAAGATGGGGAGGTTATCCTCCTAGATCCATGATTTTATTTGGAATACAAGGTTTGGGAAAGTTTTCAAGGAATAAACATGAGAGTTATTATAGGACCTTAACATTTGTTTTAATCATCTTTTGAGAAAAAAAATTAATCAGAGCAGATACCTAACTGAATGTATGAGAATAATTCAAAATATTTAGAGCTGGATTTGCCACGCATAAGGGTGTTACCCTGATTTTGCCAACAACTCGTTATGCAGCCTTAAGCAAGTCATGTTACTGGGCTGCTCCTTGGTTTTACTTTCTGCAGATGATTGCAATAATGCTAAATCACCCAAGTGCTGAAAGGCTTAATTAAGGGCTATTAAGTCCTTATAATTACAAGGGAGGAGGTAGTAGTATTGAAAAAAGTGGCTTACCTACCATATGAGAGGTTTTTATGTTATAAAGATTCCTTTAGATAAAAAGTAGAGACAAAAGCTAAGAGATAGAATTAGGTTCTTAAGCCCAATTTATGAAATAGTTATGTTTTATAATATTGCCTTATACAATTTTTAAAAAGAAACTATACTTTGATATATACATTATTCTCTTGGTAATAAAATTTTATTAAATTTTAACATGCAATTTCTTATAGTGTGCGTGTCTTTTATGTGCCATCTTAATTTTGTCAGAAATTATTCAACTTACGTTCTTTTTTCTAGAATAGGAGGAAAATTTGGTGACAGTGCTAAATGGTTTAGAGATGGTGGATACATTTCAGATATATGGAGTTATTAGGGAATTCTGGACCCTTGTTTAGAAAATCAGTTAGAAGCAGCATGATGCTTTAAAAAGTTTAGGGAAGGAATGTAAATTGGCACAACTACTCCGAGAGCAATTTGGCAGTTCTACTTCTAAGTATATTCCTTAGAACAGTGGTTCTCAAATTGTGGTCCCTGGACCAGCAGCATCAACATTGCCCAGGAAATTCTTAGAAATGTACATTTTCAGGGCTTACCCAGGCTTACTAAATCAGAAACTCTGGGGGATGGGTCTAATAAGTGTTTTAACAAGCCCTCCAGGTGATTCTGATGCTTGCTAAAGGTAAGAACCTCTGGCCTAAAGAAACTTTTGCAGTGTGCACCAAGAAACACATAAGAAAGCTCACTTCAACTAAGGATTCATATGTAATATCTCAGTTAGTCTTCCCAGCAAGCGTATGAGCTTGATTTTGTTATTAACCCCACTTTACTGATAAGGAATTATGCTCATAGTCACAGAGCTAGTAAGAGAGCTTGTACTCAAATACATTCTCTTAACTACAGTGCAGTCATTAAAACCAAGAATCTCTGAACAGACTAGGGCAATTTGCATTTTCATGAATTTGGAGAAAGTCAAAGAGAGCAGCTTCTCATGTTTATTCAGGAGAAAAATTTTTTTATTGATCAAGGCATTCACTAGTTATTAGGGATTTTACATTGGTATCTTATTTAATCTTTGTAACATTCTTTGATTCATGTCTGTTTTCCCCATTTTATTGATGAGAAGTTAAGTAATTGGCCCAAATTCACACAGCTAGTAAATACCTGGACTTGAACCCATACCTATACCTAAAACCCATGTTCTTTCTTTTGTAGCTAATTTTCATTCCTTTTTCCTTAGTTGAGTTCAAAATCAGTTCAAAATAGAGCATGAAGTACTCAGGTTATCTATGTGAAGAGATGAGTTCTATATAAAGTAAAATGCCTTTGTCCCCCATTAAATTAAGTGAAGAACAATGAGATTATAAAATATTAAATTTCCCAAAGGATATTTGTTCCATCTGTACTGACTTCTTTATTTTTTTTTTTTATTTTTATTATTTTTTTATTTTTATCTTTTTAGGCAAGGCAACCCTTGGTTGACCTCACAGATTGCAAAGACCTTGTCAGCTTACAATCCCTTATTTTTTATTTTTTATGCATACAGCACCTGGTCTTCATAGGTGGTCTCCCATCCAAGTACTAACCAGGCCCAACCCTGCTTAGCTTCCGAGATCAGGAGGGATCAGGCTTGTTCAGAGTGGCATGGCTGTAGACTTAACTTCTTTTTTGTAACTCACTGAGAGTTTACTTACTTAAGAGAATTATTTGTTTTCTTTCCTGTGTCATGATTTCTCTGATTTTGGCATAAAATGAGATTCTAGGATTGCATATTAAAATAATAATTATTTTGTGTCAACTGGCCTAATATTGCAAGATCTTCAGGACTAATTTGGGACAGTTTCATTATGTGCATAAACCAACAACTTGAACAATACACTTCTGGAATTTTTCTTCAGAATGTTCTGCTTTTTTTTTTTTCAGGTGAAAATCATAGCAATGAATGAGAATGTCACTCTGAGGTCAGCCCTTGATAAAAATCTGAAGAGTGCTGTGACTGCTGCTTTCCTCATGCTCCCTGAAAGCTTTTCGGAAGAAGACCTCTTTATAGCAATTGCTGGACTCTCCTATTTAGGTTAGTAGATGTGGTACCCATGTTTCCTGCAAGAAGATTTGCTGTTTTAAGGCGATGCAAACACCCTCTCCTCACTCTACACTGGAGCTGCAGCAACATTAGTTCAGAATCCCATTATTTTCTGTGTAGGTTACTGTAATTAATCCCCTTAGCTCCAAGTTCTATTTCTCTCCACAACTATACACAGATTACTCCAGGGTAATCTTTTTGTTGTTATTTTTATTTTGAAACAATTTTAAACTTAATTAACAGAAGAGTTCCAATAATACAGAAAACCCATATACTGTCTCCCCACATTTACCAATTGAACATTTCATCACATTTTAACATTTTATCACATTCGTTTTATCATTCTGTATCAAGGTGTTAAAACTTTAGTGTGCATCAGAATCTCCTGGAGAGCTTGTTAAAATTGACTACTAGACCCACTCCCAGATAGCTGATTTTACTAGGTCTGGGGTGTGGCCCAAGAATTTGTATTTCTAGTAAGTTCCCAGGTAATGCTAATGCTCCTTCAAGGATCCCACTGCTCTCTCTGTATATGTAAATACATTGTATTGTGTATTTTTTTTCTCAACTATTTGCGAAGAGTTCACACTTACCATGTCCCGTTTAGGCCAGATACTTCAATATGTGTTCCCAGAGAGCAAAGACATTCTCTTACATAACCATAGTACAATTATCAAATTCAGGAAATTTAACAGTACTGATAAAAATTGTGAAGTACTGATACAGTACTTTTATCAAATTGACAATCCATATTCTAAGTGTTGTCAGTTGTCCAGTTTTGTACTTTTTAGTATTTTTTTCCCTTCAGTACATGATCCAGTCAAGAATCATACATTGTGTTGTGATGTCATGTCTCTTTTATCTTTCAATCTGGAATGCTTCCTCGACCTTTCTTTTTCTGAAATGACATTCACATCTTTGAAGTCTACACACTAGTGATATTTGTGTACTGATAGGCAGTGTTTTCTCCCTTCTAAGCAATCTATGGAGAGATCATATAAATATCCCACTTCTTATCAAACTTCCTTTTCTAGGTTGAGCATCCATTAATGATTCTTGCTCAAACCCATCTTTTCTATGATGGTTATAAAGTGGTGGCTTTCCAACTCCATCTCTTCCTCCACGTTAAAGAAAAACATTCTCTTCCTTCTTCCTTCCTTTTTTCCTTCATTTATTTATTTACCTAAATATTGACTTCTTTCCCCTTCTACTTGAACAGTTGTGTCCCTCAGAGATGTCAGAGGCTCCTTTAGAGGGCAAGAGGAAAGCTGAGAGGATAGATCCCTGGCCCCTCACCCTAGCTGTAACCAGAAGAATGCCACACTTATCTGTTTAACGTGTTGAGAATCTATGTAAAATTTCATTTACGAAAAAGTAGTCAACTACTCAAAAAATAGTTTGAAAATCACTATCTGAAGTAAATATCCTCTTTCCCAGCTTTCAAGTATGAGTCAAAGAACTCTATGTTCAAAATATTTCAAAAGCAGTTTGCTCCTTTTCTACATCTCTGTATAGATAAGATTTCATGGAAACGTAATGCTAAAAGAGACCTCAACAGTCTAATTCTTCAGCATTTTTTCCAAAATGAGTCTACCATGACCACAACTATAATTGCAACATGGGAGAAAGAAAATGAAATAACTCTATCTTTGGTTGCTTCTGCTTTACCTGGCAGCAACCCTGCCATTTAACAAAAGGTGGGGGAGCAAAGAGCGGTATGACTGTGTGCCTACATGCAGCATGTGGGGAGAGAAGTCACTTACATGAGCATAATCCCCTCCCTGTGCTCCCTGCGAGAAAGATGGACCAGAATCCTTTTATTGACTTGGAGAAAATGCAGAACTGTTCTCTACTTTGCCCATACCACAAACACTCCTATATTTTTCCCCTATAATCAATATCAGCATAGTATTAGGCAGCTTCTAGTTATCTATAAATTCTGAATATTAACTAAAGATGTTTACCAGATGATATAACTGCTTTCACCTAATTGCAAACCTTAAGTTAGCATTCAAGCTGCTATCAGTCTTAACTGATTTTTGCTTTGCCTCCTGAAAGGACTATGTTTTATACTACTGGTTTCTCCTTGGCTTTGAGACATATACAAGTTATTTAGTAAATATTTGCTGGTTCATAGCAGTATCATTTTCTGTTTTGCTCCCTCTAGAATATTTATTAAGGTGCTATTTAGCAGCACTGTACCAGACACAGATAGGTAAGTGGGTGGGCAGATGGGCAGGCGGGCAGGCAGGCTGGCAGACAGATGGACAGACAGACAGACAAATAGGTAGATAATTTATTCCACCATTAATTTTTCACACGACAGCCCTATTTGTTTAAGAAATATTTATTGTATTTCTTATACAGTGTAAGGCCTTACCCCTAGTGAGCTGACACTAGTGAGCATGACATGAGTGAAACATCTCATGGAGTTCATGTTTTTTTAGGGAGAAACAGACATTAAAGAAGCAATAAGGTAATTTCAGATGGTGCTTGAATGCTATGAAGAGAAGAAAATAAATCAGAATGAGAGTATTTAGTGTTTACAGTGGATAGTCAGGGATGGCCCTCTGAGGTGGTGACATCTGAGCTGAGATCTAAACTGATAAAGAGTGTCCCTGGACTGTTGGAAAAAGAGCAATCAGAGAAAGGGAGTTGCTTCCTGAGAGCCTGGTTTCAGACCTTAGTGTGTCTGACCCTAGCTTTCTCAGCCTCCATTCACTCTCATTTCTCATCTAGTCTCCTCTTGTTTTCTTTGGATCTGAGAATTTGGCCTAGTATTTTATATTACGTAGTTCAGTGAAGTTGGCTTCTTCTTACCACAAAACTTAGGACACAATGCTTGGCAAATCCTCTCCAGAGGGAACTGGTTACAACTCTGTGTAGTCCCTGGCTTATGAATGAGACATTTTCCAAAAAGTCTGCTGTAAGTCAGTTGTTTAGAACTGGGACCATTTTCCTATTGAAATAACATTATACATGATGGTTGTTCCCAAGCCAGGACACAATATAATTAATGGTTACCTAGTCCATAGAATGGTGGAATTAGACTAGAATAGTGAGGATAGGGAGTGATCCAGTCACTAAAGGTAGTTATCTTTCACGGCTATGAGACTTACCACAGGCAATGTGTTGAAAGGAAGTTTTTCCTTCTGCCTTCCCTAGGCTTTGGAGAACCTAGTGTCCTTGGACTAATAGGGTTCTATCCCTTTGGCAAACCATCCCAAACGCTTAAGCCCTCAGAATATTCCAAACTTTACCCACCAATCTCATTTTTACTTACAATTTTGATACTTATTTTCCACCTGTTTCTAGCTAAGAGATAATATGTCAGCTCTAACTTGTGAAGTTAAACATTTCTCCCAGGAAGCAGGGCAGGGAAGACAGAAAACAGTGTTTCTCCATGTTATTGGACAAGTTCCTGCCAGGAATTACTGGCAGGGGCAAGATCTATCTGTATTACTAGTAGTAATAATAGCCTTTTACATTTAATATAGTATTTAAGGATCACTTTGACTACCCTGGGGTCAATATTTATGGCATTATTGTTGTAAATGATGGTGAGAAAAGAGTAGGTGGAAGATGAGAGCCTGCAAAATTGTGGAGGAGAAAGCTTTCTTATCCTTCAGTTCTTAGAAGTCAGTGTTTAAGTGAATAGAAAAGGAAAATGAAAAACTTTAAAGATTCTCTTTGAACTTTCTTATGTAAGTATAAACTTTTAAAATGACTAATTTTAAGTAATGATCCTGGTTTAATTTATCAAGTGAATCAGCATTTCATACCTTATAAAGAATTGAAGATATAATTTTTGCTAGTGTGAAGGAACTTCACACTAGTAAACACATGCAGTCATAGTGAGTCAGTGGTAGACTTACAAAATAACACGTGTGAAAAAGGCAAAGGAGGTGTGAAAGAACATGGCTTGTTTAGGGAAGAAGGAGTATATTGGTATGACTAAAATCCAAGGCTTATGGCAAGAGAAAAACAGCATTTATTATTGTGTATGAGGAATGACTCTCAATACTTTTGATCTAATAGCTTGTTCAGTCCACACAACAACCTTTTAATTTGGGTGCTATATTCTATTGCCTTATTTTACAGAAAACTGAGGCCCAAATTTGTAAGGTAAGTTAGTAGGCAGTGAACTGAAATTGTAGCCCATACTCTTAACCACGGTTAATCACTGCCTCTCTGGTATTTTGGAGAAGAGGTTAGACTTAGGCCAGGTTGGGCTGGGCATTGAATACAAAGTGAAAAAAAAAAAATTGGAATTTGATAAGCTGTACACAACTAGAAGCTACAAAAGGTTTTAAGCATTGTAAGATTGTCTGATATTTGTTGTTGTGAAAAGATAATTTTGCCAGCATTGTGCAGGAGGGAGAAAGACTAAAAAGGAGAAAAGTTTTATTCAGCAAATAATTACAAGAGTTTCTTATGCCAAGTGCTCTTCTAAGCTCTGGAAGTGAAGGAAGCAAAGCAAGGTCCCTGCCCTTCTGGGGCTTTCATTACAGTTGAAAGGTCAGACAGCAAACAAGTAGCAGCACTAGAATAGGGGAAGAAGGTGAATATGGCTTACTTTACTATAACCAGGGAAGGCCTTTCTAGAAGGTGGCATTTGAACTGAGCACCAAAAAATGAGGACTTGTGAGGAAAGCTCAGATGAGAGCTGTTTAGACAGAGGGGAGCCTGCTGGGAGTATAGTTAGGACTGTGTCTGTATTTGCTCACCTTTGTAAACTCAGCCTCTGGAACACTGGCACATAGTAAGTACACTGTACATATTTGTTGGACAAATGGACAAAGAGGCCAGCAAGTGTTAATGATGATGAGGGCTTGAACCAGAGCAGCACCTCAGTGAAGTGAGCAACTTCATGTGAAAATAATCAGTGTTAAATCCTTAGCTACTTAAATTAAGCATCCTATTTTGAACCTTGCTTTTTGTTTTGCTTTGTTTTTAATGTAATATTTTTTCATGGAAGGTAGCATTAGAGAAATGTTTAAAGCAGGTTCTCTGGAGTCAGATGCCTGCTTCAATCTTAGCTGTACCCTTAATTAGCTTTCCACCTTTGGGCAAGTTTCTTATTTCCTTATGACTCAGTTTCTTTGTCTCTAAAGAATATTTTTATACAGAGTAAATTAAATCATACATATAAAGTGCTTAGCACAGTGCTGGCACATAATAAAAACTTATTAAAAGTTAGCCATTATTAATTTAGATATATTAGCTTACATTAACACAGCCACTTTATATAATAGACAACAGAAAGGGAAAGACTAGTCAGACCTGAATTTGAATACGAGCTTTCTAGAGGTGCTTAACTCTTTCTGAGCCCTAGTTTTCTTATTTGTAAAATGGAAATAACTTATTTGCAAAGTGAAAATAACTATCTCATAAAAAGTTTTTCAATGGGAGGGATAACATATAAAAGCCTCCAAGATCATACTGCATTGATAGTTGGTGCTCAGAAAATGATTGCTGTTATTATTTAGTACTATTATTATTATTGCTGGCTACATAGGTTTTCCCAGGTTGAGACACCATGTTTCGCTCAGTCATTCAGTGATTGATGGACACTCAGGTTGGCGCAATTTATCATTGTTTTGTTAATGACACTGCTACAAATCACTTTGGACAAATTACTTTGGCATGGGGAAAGAGTTCAAGGGGGCACTTACTTCCTTGAACATGTTCTCTAAAGTGGAATTGTGTCAGTTATAAAATTATAAAACTTAACTACATGTTGACAAAATTAGCAGAATACTTAACTCAGGTGACCCTTTATAGTCCTTAAGAATGAAAAACATCTTCAAGCACTCTTGTGTATGAGAGAGAATGGGTTTATTTCAGTGTCAAATTGTCTAAACACAGGCTCAGCTACTTATAGGAATAAGACAAAAGCAGTGAAGAAGCTTAGTTGCCAGTGGAGTGATTCTTGGAGGAAAAAAATTGGAAATGGGTTCTAGCCCTCTAAAGTGTGAGTGAACATCCCCATTTCTGGATCCTGGTACAAGTCAGTAAAGAAACTTTTTCTCTAGAGAGAAAGCTATTAAGATTTATTCCATGAAAGTCACACCATGTAAAACCTTGCAGACAGTATCATTTGACAAGATGACTTGTATGTTGGGGACTGGCTGTTTCAGTAAGTTGGAAGCATATTCCTCTATGCTTGGCAAGCTTAAGCTTTTGCTAAAGTCTCAGTTGAAACTCTGTACTCATCAATAATTTCCGAGAATGCAACACTCACGAAGGAATATTGTCAATAATATCTAATGTTCATGGATTTCTTACAGTTTTGTCAGATATTGTTCTGAGTGTTTTACATGTATTAATTTGTTGAATCCCTGAAACTTATAAACTAGCTGCTATTATTGCTTTCATTCTATGATACCAAAGCCCTGAGTCATGTAAGTGCTGAGCTAGGATTTGAACACTGGTGATTTGGTTCTAGAACTCTCACTCCTAACCCTTCACTCTTCTACAAAGGGTTTGTCATGATGAGTATCTTTCCAGGTTCACACCTGGTGCACTCTTTCCCCAGGGACCGGTGTCGCTTGCCTGTCATCTTTTTCTCCTTGTGTTTTCTTCATAGCATTTTCTATCACCTAAAATACTGTTTGTTTGTTTGTTTGTTTGTAGATTCATTTGTCTCTGGTATGTGTTCTACCACTAGAATGCAGAGGGCAGAAATTTTTGTCTTGCTTTGCTTACTGTAACCCGATGCTTAGAATACTAGGTGCTCAGTAAATAAGGAATGAATGAATAAATGAATGAGTAGTCATGTTATTGGTTCCTTCCTTAACCATTATTTTAAACCTGATTCTTCCCCATCCCTCTCCACACCCATCCATTTTGTGTTCTGTAAAATATATAAAAGAAAAGTGATTCAAATTTACATCACTATTACATCAAATTTACATCAGTTATTTATCTCTCTTTCACGTGTGCATTAGGGCAATATGATGTCTTCTGCAGCCATGGAGATATTTTAGAGGATGCATTTTGAATGGTATGTTAGACTACCTCCTAGAAAAACTGCCTTAGTCATATTTGTTTAAATAAGTATAATTTTGACCACATGAAAAAGAATGAGGTTGGATCCCTAACTTGCACTATCCACAAAATTAACTCAAAATGGATCATGAATGTAAGAGCTAAAGCTATAAAACTCTTAGAAGAGTGACTTTGTGTTAGGCAGTAGTTTCTTAGATTTACACACAAAGCACAGGTCAACAAAGGAAAAAATAGATACATGGGATTAATAAAAATTAAAGTTTCATGCTATAAACAATACCATCAAGAAAGTGAAAAGATGTCTACAGCCATTCCACCCTGAACGCACCCGATCTTGTCTGATCTCGGAAGGAAGTGAAAAGGCAACCAAAAAATGGGATAAAAAATTTACAAATCACGTGTCTTATCCTAAGGGACTAGCATCCAGAATACATGAACATTCTGAGAATATAATCAAAAGACAACTCGATATAGAAATAAGTAAAGGATTTAATAAACATTTTTTCAAAGAGTATGCAAATAACAAATAAGCACATGAAAAGATTCTCAGCATCGTTAGTCATTAGGAAAATGCCAATCAAAATCACAGAGACACCACTTCACATCCACTATAATGGCTATACTCATAAAGACAAATAAGAACAAGCGTTGATGAGGATGTAGAGAAGTTGAAACCCTCATACATTGCTAGTAGGATTGTAAAATGGTACAGCTGCTTTCGAGAAACAGTGTATCCGTTCCTCAAAGTATTATACATAGATTTACCAGATGACCCAGCAGTTCTGCTCCTAGATATCTACACAGGAGAAATGAGAACATATCTCCACACACAAAAATGGTACACAAACATTCATAGTAGCATTATTCATAATAAATAGCCTAAAAGTGGAAACAACCCAAATGTCTATCAGCTGAGGAATGGATAAATAAAACGAGATACATCTATTTAAATGGAATATTTAGCTATAAATAGGAATAAGTACTGATACATGCTTCAACATGATGAACTTTGAAAACATTATGCTAAGTCGTAAAAGATCATATATTATACAGTTTCTTTTATTTAAAATATCCAGAATAGGCAAATCAGTAGAAACAGAAAATAGATTTGTCTTTGCCTAGAGCTAGGGGTGGAAGGGTGGAGGGAGATGGAGAGTGACTGCTAATGGATACAGCATTTCTTTTAGGGAAGCCAAAATTTTCTAAAATTAGATGGTTGTGTGACTCTATAAATATACTTAAATACATTGAATTGTATACTTTATATGTGTGTGTTATATGGTAAATGAATTATATTGCCAAAAAAAGCTGTTAAAAATGAATATTATTTTGCCACACCAACCTCCAGTTTGGACTACTGTTCTTAAAAACTACCACTTAAGAAATACCCACTTCCATGACCTGCACTAAAGATCTGTTTTTCATGTCACTTGCAGCCTGAGGTAGGGTGTATATCTTTATATCTCCAATGTCTAGCACAGTTTCTGGTACTTAATGGCTACTCAAATATTTATTGAACTGAAATGATAGCATTATTCTAGTTAGTTTAGGGGCGGGTGAGGTGAGGGGTTAGCCAGTCCTTATTTTCAAAGACTCAGAGCTTCTTCTATCCTATGCCCATTCCATATATGTATCTCGTAACAACATGTGCTTTACTGTTTACAAAGAATTATCAAATACATTGACTCATTTAAATCTAAAAGCAATCTCGTGAGGCAAATATGACCCATTTTCAGCCATTTTACAGAGAAGGACACTGACTCAGAAAGGTTAATCCCTAGTCACCCTGGCGTATCGCCAGATTTGAAAGCCAGCGCTTTTCCACTGTACTCCCCAGCCCCTCACATCCCTACATTCATAATCAGGTCCATGACCCCTGGTGGCTAGAATCACAGAACAGGCCAAGTTTATAAGCCTCCAACTTTGCCTCATTTTAGAGTCAAAGAGAAATTATCCTTTTGATTACCCATTACATTTGATTGTCAGTTTTCTGACTTGAGCAGTTAAGAGTTAAACCCATCAGTAGAGGCGTAAAATAAAAGTCAGTAGTCAGTTTTCTTCAATCCTTGTGTTCTGTTGCAAACATCTCTGGAGTAAGAAAAATCGATTCTTATCAGATGCTAGTTCATGCTGTGCCCACGATTTTATTTATTTTGTTCTGAAGAAACAGATAATAAGCCCATTTACTTTCTGTTCCCTGTGGCTAAGCTAGTTCTGCTGCACAGCAGTTGGAGAAATTCAATTCAGCAGAAATTTATTGATGTGCCTTCCACGTGCCAGGCAGTATGCAAGGAGTTTGGCAGAAAGAGATGAGTAAGCCCCAGTCCTTGTTCTCAGAGGGTCCATAGTATTTTCTAGATCCTTTAATGATGGATGCAATTGTTCTTTTGGGAGGATTTGGATTCATTTTACATTTTGGTAAAATATAGTCCCTATCTCAGAAAGTTGCTATCTAAGGTATACGAACTTGTTATTTGTTGAATGTACAGAAAGAAGAGAAATGACACAAATGTTTAGAACTCAACAGTGATGCAAACTGATCTTTCACTTCAGAGCCAGTCATGTTAGATTCAGAATGTGATGACAGTTCCTCCTTTCCAAGATCAATAGGATTCATTTAGGTTCTAAATAAAAGCATAAGATTTTATATAATGCAATTTGGCTGCTCTCCATTTACATTTGCCAAGTCATCACATCTCTGCATCCAATGAATTTACTTTAAAATGTTAAAAGTGATATGCCAACATTACAGAAGTAAGGGAAATGGAGGAAAATTACAAATTAGAGTAAAACTAGTCACTAAAAATACAACTACCCTGGTACTGAGAAGCAACTGGACCTTGGACAAGTTGCTATTGCCACCTCAATCTTCACATATGTAAAATGAGAATAATTAGACCTTATGAGGCTTTGCCACGACTAAATGAAATAGTAAATGTAAAGTATACACACACAGAAGCTCACAATAAATGTGTAACTTATTAGAGCAAAAATAACCATTTTTGTATATAGTCCCTTTGTCTTGTTTTTCCTGTTTTTTATAAAGTTCTTTTCTTGTATTTTTGTATCCTGGTTTCTTACTGCACATTATTATATGATCATTTTCCATCTTGCTGTGTGTGATTACTGTAATTTTTAATGATTGCACACTGTTCTGTGGTAGGTGTGAGTGTACCATCATAGTTTATCCATTCCCTTGTTGTTGAACATTTGGGTTGTAATATTATAAATAGTACTTCAGTGACGAGTTGTATGTATGTATTCACTTTGCCCTTGGGGAGTCTGATACAGGTTACTCCATCTCTCTGTCTTTGTTGCCCTGATGCTAAATGGGGTTAAAATAGTATCTACCTGAGAGGATAGCTATGTGGGTTAAATGAGGTAACACAGCAAAGTACTTGGAACAGTGCCTGACGCTTACCAGATGTTCAGTAACCATTACCTCTTAACCTCTGTTTGAGTTTATTTCTTTAGGTTCACTCTCCAGAGATAGTGTTTCCTCATTCACTGCTTTCCAGAAAGGCTTTAGCAGTTTATGTCAACAGCATTATAAGAAAAGACCAGTTCCTCTATACCCTCACTAGCAGTCATCTCAGGGTTTGTCTGTGTAACTCTCTTTCCCTTTGATAGTGAAAAATAAGTCCATCCATATTTGGGCATCTTGTTATGACCCAGACTCATTTCTGCTCATTGCCTTGAACAGTCACACTTCATGTCGCAAAAGTCGAGTTCTGGAGGCTATTTGTAAATCTGTTTTCCTGAAGCTTTCAGGCCCCAGCTGCTTTCCACCAAACTGTTGTAAAAGTTGGTCCTTTGAAGCTTAAAAACCTAATGGATTTTATTCCTTATTGAAGTACATACTGTTGGGTATCATTTTATCTTATCTAAAACTAACAGTTTGCTCCCCTCCCTTCATGAGAAAAGGCATCAGCAAGGTTAACCATATGTCCTGGTTTGCCCAGTTTATACTTGTCTTGGTGGAATTATTCATAGTACCCTCCTTCACTTTCAAAGTGATCTAGTTTAGATGATAAATTATATTGTCACCTCATCCCAGGTGATTCCTCAGCAGTTGGGTTATCTTGTCTGCACTTGCCACCTCACTACCCCCTTAGGTGACTTTCCAACAAAGGTTTCAGCCACATTGCTTTTCCCAAGCTTTACCTGGGAACTCCTCACATGTGCTCAGCCTGTTGTAAATTAACATTAGCCTAATAGGTATTCACTAAGTTTTCCCATTTTATCATTTTTCCCCCATAATTTTCCGATTATTGTCAAATTTAAATTTGTGCCGAAAGTTGCTCTTTGTCCATCAGAATTATCCATTTTACAGCTCAGTTCATCCCTATTTTTCACCACCTATAAGTTTTTAAATTTAAATTGATCTGCTTTCAAGTTGTTAAATGTAAACAAGATATAGGACTTTTAACATTCATTGCTCTTGCCCTTATCAAGTATAATAAGGTCGTCTATATTCATAAAGCACTTCAAAAGCCCTTATGTAATCACAGCAAACAGGTCCAAGCTGAGTAGTAGCAAGGATACATCTAAGGTGATACAACCCCTATCTCCATGCTTGGTCACAGGCAGAGTTTTGTCCACAAGATGAAAGTTTTTAAGTACAGAAGCTACTGCATGAGAAAAACAAAAACAAATTAGCTTCTCAATGATGATTACCTTTTGCACGTAGATAACTATATTTTAACTGTCATAAAGGGTTTTATGATTTGAGAGGCTCTCTTTTCCTCCAAACAAGTGCCTCCATTCCTTGGGTAATGGAATAGGTTTTAAGGAAGAAAAGGAAATGTTTTGAATGGGGGATGCTGCCATCTTGAACTAGTGCAGGATCAATTTGGGGCTGAAGTTCATAGTCCAGAATGTGGGTTACCAATGGAAAATTTTTTTTCCCATTTGTTTTAACCAGGCGACTTTCGGATGGTGGTCGGAGAGGATAAAACAAAAGTGTTGAATATTGTAAAGCCCAACATAGTCCACTTTCGTGAGCTCTATGGCAACATACTACAGAAGAATCCCCAAGTGGTGTATAAAATCCAGCAAGGTAGACTGGAGGTAACTCTATGTGGAAAATAACTTCTGTTGTTTATAAGACAAGAGCTATTTTAAGGGGGAAAGGAAGGGTTAGAGCAGTATGACTTGTATGGTAACATTTATATATTTAAAATTTTGTATGTAAACATGTTCTTTTATATATTTTAAATAATGCTGAAGGGTAACACAAGAGGCTAGTAGTAAGAGGCCATCATTGGAGAAGGGGGCCAGGGCTGACTGAAAAGGGAGCAAAGCTTGTCTTCGCCATGTATATCTCTTTTGCCATTTGAAATTCTTACTATGTGTATTAATTACCCATCAGAAACAAGTGAAAAAACTCTCAGATTACCTTCTTTCTGTCCCCAGTCCTATTTGCTTCTCCTTTCTGTCCCCAGTCCTATTTGCTTCTGACAGTTTGGCATTTATTCTTCCAGATCTTTTTGTATGCATTTTTGTATATATTTGTACCTATACCTATGCATGAAGTGAAATGGTCTTTTTTTATTTGGTTTTGTTTTAACATCAGTGGACTCATGCATATTATTCTGAAGCTTTTTTTTTCCCCGTCTTATTATGTTTATTGTCTTAGAACTTTCCTTTTGCTATATCAAATTAAGCTTTCTTTCAAAGTATTTTTAAAAGTAATATTAAGTATTTGAAAATAATTATTAAAAAACTTTTGAAAAAATAATTTAGATTTAGGATTTTTTTTAAACTATAGAAACCACTGTTTTTTTTTTTATCTTTAGCATAAAAAATACCGTATTTTACTTTTTTAATGCTCCTCTTCCTCCAAATAAGAATGACTAATATTATACTAAATAAAAATTAGTAGAACTTCTAGAACTGAAAAAGACTTTAAAAAAGAGGAATTGTTTTAAACATATGGAAGGAATGGAGAGTAACATGTAATTTCCAGAATACCCACCACTGTGTTGAGCAGATTTTGCTGTGTTTCCTTCAGATTTAGGTTTTATGTTTTTAATTTTCACTTTTCTTAAAGTAATGTATGCACATGGTTTAAAAACCAAATGGTTGCCTTAAAGTTTATAACAAAAAGTAGCATTCCATTCTATACACCTTCTTACATCTCAGTCCTACATCCTGGAGGAAACTGCTTTCATATCGTTAGCTCATTCTTCTGATGTTTACCTCCATATTTCTAAATAATGTGATTTGACTGTCATTTCTTGATTTTTTTCAATTTTATACCTTATTTTTGTCATTTGTCTATGCAAGGTGAGGATATTTTACTCTTTTATGCCACCTTCATCAACACACACACATATAGTTATTCATGATTTTTGATTAGGTTAATAGTATTTACTTTATTATGACAACTTACTTTTTCTTCATTGCTGAGATATATGACTATGAAATTCCCTTCCCCATATAACTTTATTTTTCTCATCTTTAATAATTGTCTCCTTTTTTTCACTTGCTAGATTTTCTTCATACCTGCCACTAGCTAGTTCATCCTCATACTCTTAGAATTCTGTAAAACTTCTTCCATTATAGACAAACACATAGTATTTTTTCTATTTCTTTTTTTTTGAGGGGGGGTAGACAATCTGCATGGAGCCTTGTGTCCCCCATTCCTGTCTGGACTGGTAATTTTGTAGGCTTACTGTACAACTGTTCTGAAACTTCTTTTCATTATCACCTTGAGATATTTTTTGCCTTTCTCCACTGCTAGTTTTTTATTTTCTGCATCTTTTATCTTCCCTTTTCATGGTTACATTTTTTTTTCAATGAAGTTTATCTTCCTAACATAGATTGTAAGGGAGGTAAATTTTCTAAGACCATGTACATCTGAAAATTCTACCCTTGCACTGATTGATAGTTTGGGCTAGATATCAAATTCTAGGTTGGGAATAATTTTCCCTCAGAATTTTTAACTCATAGCTTCATTTCTCCTAGTTTTTAGTGTTGCATTAAAAAGTCCAATGATACTCAGATTCCTTATTTTTTTAATGTAAACTTTCTATCTCTCTGACAGTGTTTAGGATCTTTTTCCTTTTCCTAGTCAGTATTCATACATTTCATGATGGTTTGCCTTTGTCTTTATATATGTCTGTTTTTCATGAGCCTTTTCAGTCTACAAATTAATGACCTTCAATTCTAGCGAATTTTTTTTTCTGTAATAATTTCTTTATATTCACTTTCTTTGTTCTTTCTGAAATTCCCGTTAGTTGGTTGTTGTACCATCTGGTTTGATCTTTTTGTTTTTCCTTTCTTTCCTCTTTTTTGTGTCTTTGGGATTTTTTCCCCCTGCTTTCCAGAAGAAATTTTCACATTGATCTTCTGACACTTCTATCAATGTTTCAATTTCCTCTGAATGTTAAAGTCTTTATTATTAATTTTAATTAGTTTCAAGTATACAGTACATTGGTTAGACATCTATATAGTTCATAAAATGATCCTCCCAGTTGCTCCCTCCCTCTCCTGACCCTCCACCTAGCCAACTTATTAATGCTAACTGCATTCCTTATGCCATGCTCCCCATCCCCGTGACCTTCCATCAGCTACTAATTTGTATTTCTTTAACCCTTCACCTCATTCTCCCAGCCCCCCAAACCCTTCTCCCCACTGTCCCTCACCAAATCGTTCACTATATTTGTGAGTCTGTTTTTGATTAGTTTGTTCTTTTTATTCCTTAGATTTCTCCTATAAGTGAAATCGTATAGTGTTTATTTTTCTCTATCTGACTTAAATGCCTTCTAAGTCTATCAAAGCAATATCTTATTCCATCTCCTTTCTTTGCATATGTAGGGGTCATGTTTTCTGTCCTTTCAGGCACTCTATCTTTTGGTTGGAGCACTTAATTTTTTTCCGTTTAAGGTACTTATTGATAGAAATGTAGTTGTTACTATTCTTTATTCCTATTTTTGATACAGGTTCTTTCTTCTTAAAGAAGTCCCTCCAACATATCCTGTAATACTGACTTGGTGGCAATAAATTCCTTTAGCTTTTTTTTGTCTGGGAAGCTCTTTATCTGTCCTTCAATTCTAAATGATAGCTTTGTTGGATAAATTATTCTTGGTTGTAGATCCTGAGTCTTCATCTTGTCTTATACTTTTTGTGAAGCCCTTCTGTCCTGCATGGTTTCTTTTGAGAAATCAGCTGCCAGTCTTATGGGTATTCCCTTATAAGTAACTATCTGTTTTTCTCTTGGTGCTTTTAATATTCTTTCTTTGTATTTAACCTTTGGCATTGTAATTGTGATGTCTTGGTGTGGGCCTCTTTGGATCCCTGATTTTTAGAATTTTCTGAGCTTTCCTGGGGTTTTATGTCCATTTCCTTCACCAGGTTAGGGAAGTTTTCCATCATTATTTCTTCAAACAGCTGTTCAACATCTTGAATTTCTTCAGTTACACTGATAAAATGGATATTTGGACCCTTAACAGTGTCCTATATTTTCCTTAAATTCTTTTTATAGTCTTGGCATCTTATCTCTTGCCGTTCTTGTGTGTCCTTGGCTTTCCTGTCCTTTAGATAAGGTATTTGATTTTTTTCTTTATTCACTTTGTTTATTCCTTTGTTTGTTCCATTTAATATACTTCTCTGGTAATGTGTTCTCCATTTCAGACTGGCTCCCTTTTACAATTTCCATTTTCATTTTTATGTTTTTTATCTCTTTGTCGGAGTTCTCTACACTTCCCAAAAGTTTATTGAGCATCCTTATAACCAATATTTTGAACTCTGCATCTGTTAGATTACTTGACTCCATTATATTTGAATCTCTGTTCTGTTCTCTCTATGGTTTCTGCTTTATTGTCTTTCCATTTTGGCTGCCTTTCCGTGTCTCTTTCTTTCTGAGTACTAAGCAAAGCTCCTAAGTCTCCCAGTCTTATTAGTGTGGATTTGAAAGTAGGTGTTCAGTTGCGTAGTCCTGAGAGGGGTTCAGCTACAGGCCAAATTTAACTCAAGCCTCTACCCCTCTGGAGCCACCTGTTAAGATTCGGCAAGCAGTCCACAGATGCTGTGCTTGTAAGTTGCCTCAAAAGGCCACACCAGAAACCAAGGCCAGCTGCCTCCTCCATTGTGAGTCTCAGCAAGCAGGACCTGACTTGTCGAGGATATACCTGGATGTGTCTTAATAGGGGCTGCAAGTTGGGGAATGTGGGGATTCAGGGAATCCTCTGGGTGGAGCGACCTTTGTTATCCAGTTTGATGATGTCACGGCTATAGCGGTACTGTGTCCACTTGGGGGAAGGACTCAACAGGGAACAATGGATACTGCTGGTACTTCTGTACCTAACAAGTCTCACCTTGGCCCTCACTCAAACAATGTCTCCCTGTATGTCCCTGGTGTCCCTATGCGCAGCCTAATCGGCACTGGTGCTCAGAGTGAGCAGATCCATCACTATGAAAAGCCTCTCGCAAACATGGCCCCTTTAAGAGGCTTTTGCTGCTGCTGCTACTGCTGCAGCAGCTGCCTCTGTCTCTCTCAGCCACTGGAGACAGGGTAGGCCTGTGTCATTGCCCCATCCCATCTTCTGCCATTGCAGGGTGATTTTTTGGTTCTCCCTAGTTGTATGGCTGTTCATCCCAGGTGATCTTTCCTTGCTGCTGCTCCTTGTTTTCATCACAACTTTAATTTGGTCGCCAGAGAGATGTACAGAGCCTCTATCCTCTATGCCATTTTTTTTCTCAAGTCTTTAAATATTTTTATTGTAATCTTAAAATTTTATTGCTCTCTCTATTGTCTCTGTTTCTTTTTGTTCATTTTCCTATTGGTTCATTCTCATATACTATAATAAAGGCTTTCCTCAAATATTTGGATGTTCTTCATGGCCTGTTTTAAAGAGCAACACACTTTAAAAATGCAGACTAGAAGTTCTTTGTGAATGATAGGACTTATCAATTGGTCAGCTTCACTGTAGGATTATGGAATAAAGACTTGGCTGTTTTATTGGAGGACCCCAGTTGTCAGTATCTATAGACTTTCTCCAGCAAGACATCATTTGGTCTGGTTAGAAGATGGGAAGAATAAAGTGTCTGGCTGCCAGCTTTCTAGAAACTAAGCAAGGGAAAAGGGTTGGAAATTTCTTTTAACTATGAAGATAAACTTTTCCAAATTTTTTACTATAGCCTATGAAATCCCGCATGATCTAGGTTCTAAATGGTTTCTTATCCTGGGGAAACTAAGATTAGTAGCCTGAGCTACATACAGTTCCAGCATTATATCTGGTTTTGAGGCTGAAGCTGATACCTATCTTCTTCCTCCTCTATTACCCACACTAAATTCCCCTCACCATCATCTAACACTTCTGTTGGTCCAGATGAGGTGGCCCAGAGCCTCATTCCTGAGGAGTCTAAAACTCTGGTCATCATGCCCATCTCAGGCTGACCATGTACCATCAGAATTTGGCAAGGGGTACTAAGAGATATGTATCAGCTGCCCTACCTAGTATATCACCAAAAGCATACCCATTGGGAAGATTTCCTCTCATTGTCTTTCAGGGCTATCCCTGAGTGAGGCTATAATGCATCATTTTCAGTTCATACATACTAAGCCAAATCATCTATGAAGCATGCTTGTCCTTGTTCTTCCCCATAAAACCAGTCACAAGGGAGCTTCCATGTGGTTATATGCATGAACCAATGGGTAAGTAGAACAGATGATATAATAACGCATAGTGGATATTATGAGAGTTTAGGTTTCCTGGTTGGTCAACTTACTTGTGCCCTCTGTCCTTACGTCTTACGCTAGTGTACCTCTTCCGTCTTACAGTGGATTACTGTTGAGCCTTTCTGACCTTAAGACGTGGTGAATTTGACAAATCCCAGCTCATGATGGGCAGTTCTTGATGCATGGTCTTTTTATATTCCTGGTCTTTTTATATCCCATGGTTAGAAATTCCATCTCTACCTCGGTCTAGTATCTAGGAGTTGATTTTAAATGGTATATGGTTCTTCATTGCAGATGGCATGACCTTGCTCCAGAACCCTAGCAGACTACATTGTGATTCTCCTGCTAGGAGCCCAACATAAGCTTTCCATGGCTTCTTTTTACACTGAAGTTACTGTTAGTATCGTAGAGTTTACAGATTTGTATGGTTCAAGTGGCAGATCTGCTTACACTGCTGCCTGGGCTATCGCAGAGCTCTTGTCTGCTCTGGACCCCTCACAAATCTGGCATCCTTTTATATCACTTGGTAAATGGGTTTTAGCATTTTTCCCAAATGAGAGATGTTGCTTCTAGAACCTGAGGAGGCCTACTAGGCATTGTACTTCTTTCTTAGTGGTGAGAAGTGCAAGATGCAATAAGTTGATCTCTACTTTGTAAAGGACATCCCAGAATACTCCAGGCCACTTGACCCCCCCCCCAAAAAAAAAAAAAAAAAAAACTTCACTGCTGTGATAGGCTCCTGAAACTTGATAGGGTTACTCTTCTACACTCTGGAATGCTTAAATCTACTAAGGCCTCCAATATCCAAATAGTCTGTTTTCCTTTGAAAATCTTATGATAGAGGATAGGAGAGTTAACATAGCTCTGAGGCAAACCATAAGGTATGCTGTTGTCTGTCCCATATGAATGTGAGTTGCTTCTGATCCTCTTTCCTAATGGAAAAGAATGTACTTGCCAGGTCTATGGCCCAATCCGGATACCTGCAGTTCTGTTGATCTATTCTGGCGGGTTTACCACCTCTGGCACTCAGATAAAATTAGGACTTCTACTTGGTTGAATTTGTGGTAGTCTGCCAGAATATGCACAGTCTACTATAGTCTAGAGAATCTGTTTGGATTATGTGAGGGTCAGACTTAATGGAAATATGGCAAGGACCATCAACTCTTTAATTAGTCAGCGTTCTTCAGAGAAATAGGACCAATAGAATATATAGAAAGAGAAGGGGAAAGATTTATTTTAAGGAATTAGCTCTCATGATGGTGGTGGCAGGTTTTAAATTTGCAGGGCAGACCAACAAGCAGGAGACCCAGGGAAGAGTATGTTGTAGTCTCGAGTCTGAGGGGAATCTGGAGGCAAAATTCCTTCTTCGTCAGGAGCCTGTAGTCTTTTTTCTTAGGGCCTGTAACTGATTAAATAAAGCCCACCCACATTATAGAGGGTAATTTGTTTTATTCAAAGTCCACTGATTTAATTACATCTAAAAAATATTTTTATGGTAACTTCCAGACTAATATTTAACAAAGCAACTGGGCATTATAGCTTGCCAAGTTGATAAACATCGTACTCCTGTATCCTTTAAATCTACAGGTGATACTAACCTCTGCCATTCCTCCCAGGATGTTTTTATTTTTTAATTATACCTTTGGCCAGGGTGTGAGAATGGCAATTTAAGAAGCTTCCACTTGGCCTTCTACACTATGACAGCTCCAAAAAGCCTTCGCAGAGTATGCTTTACAGCACCATTCCTGGTACCAATTGTGTAAGCTGAGGACTGGGCAGACTTGAAACAGATCTCATCTGGTCCTGTCGTGGCACTATGGAGCTAGGCCCTTCCTAGTTGTCCCAACATAGACAAAGAATATAGGCCTTTGTACTCCTGCTTTTCCAGTCATTGGATACAGGCAGCTCCCTCTGGCTGAGTACAGTTCTGGTAGGGACTCAGAGTCCCAGCAGCTAGTGGAATGAGTACTTTGGCCCTGAAGCCAGAATCTGGGTGGTACAGCACAGCATCCACTATCATATGACTGTATTTTTTTTTAATATCAGCTTTATTGAGATGTAATTCTCATACCATAAAATCCAGTGGTTTTTAGTATATTCCTAGAGTTGTGCAACCATCATCACAATCTAATTTTAGAACAGTTCCATCACCTATTAGCAGTCCCTAGCTTTCCCTCCCCCGAGGCAACCACTAATTTACTTTCTGCCTCTGTGAATTTGTCTGTTCTAGACATTTCATATAAATAGAATCATACAGTATATGGTCTTTCCATGATGCTTTTAAAATGCAATTTGACTCACCATTTAACTGAATGCTTTTACTTTCGTGTCATTAAAACATGAAGAATTAAAGAGTAAGGATAATTAAAATTTAACAATTTATTTGACATGTCACCTGATATTCTGTCTTTAGACACATGCTTTCAAGCAAAAATTCCAGTGCCGCCTTTTCCTCAAGAAAAATAGTAGCAAATACTATTTTCTAATTCCTTATAGTACTCAAGCCATTTTGACATCTCTAAAATTCCTGGAAGTTTCATAATTAAAGCCTTATAGAAATATAAGATTCTTTTGACTAATCTCAATACTTGGCCCTAAAATTTCAGTCTGTAAATGTCATTTCTAGCATGTTTTACATAAATATCCACTTTTTTTTGTCATTTAGTCAAAGCTGACTATAAGTTGACTCCTAATAATTTAGAACCATTTTAATGATAAATGTGAAATACGTTTAAAAAATTATTTACTTTTATTGGAGCCACTAAATAATAGCATTTCCTACTTTCATAGATTGTATAGATAAAACTAGAAAGTCCAGACATTGACATGTACTCAATAAATATTTGTTGAGCAAAAAAAAGTGATAGAATGAGTGAATTCACTTATTAAGAAAGTTGATCATGTATGGAAAATCTGACTCTAAAATTTAGTACATTCATTTGTTTAATTTTTTTCTTACTGTTAAAGTTAAAACCTAAACATTTATTTAAAAAATACTGGAAAGATTCTTACTTGGAAAATAATGTGACGAGCTGGTGAGGGCAGTGTTACTGGTTCTCAACTTGATAGGTAGTCAGTGTTTACAAAATTTGGAAAAATTTAGTTCCATGAAGTAAAGTATATTAGGCTAGGAATTAGGGAAGCAAGGTGTGACCTCAGCTCTGTGGCTATCTTTTGATTCTAAGGTTTCCAAGAAAAGTCTGATACATAGTTTTATATGTTTTATTTCTCTATTTTTCAATTTGATGTATTTGAGAATACATTGAGAACAGAAAGCACTGATGTAACTTACTCCTATTTAAGAAATAATGATAACTATGTTTTATTGATGTATTCATTCCCTTATTCAACCAATGTTTTTGAGTACCTACCATATGCAAAGGGATTAAAAGTGAATAAGATTAGTTTTTGTCATCACTTTATTCCTACAGTTTATGAAATACAGCATGGTATCTAAAAGCCCTAAAGGCAGGGGACACTCTTATTGGCTGCATGATCCTGTGTTATTGGCTGTGTTATTCTGTGTCCCTGTGTTTAATAGTGGAAGAGGTAGTTTGAGTGCCTATATTTACTGGGGCCTCAATAGATGTTAACTACAGCTCCACATCCTTTAACTGCTGCATTTAAGACAAGTAGAAACTTTAAAACCAAGAGTCAGAATTGATCCTAAAAATAAGTTCATATTCTTTTTTCTTGTAGAACTGAAATATAATAGGAAAAGAATTGGCTTTTTTGAAGGAATTCTGAACACTTACACATTCAGTTTCAGAAAGGAGACTGTCTCCTTAGCATGCTGCCTATCCTAGGGTGTGGGTTCATATATGTTTGTGTGACTTTAAAGAGAAGCCGTATGTCTTTGTGTATTTATAGAATTCAAAGAACTTTCCATAGACATCATCTGTTTTTTTTCTTTTCCTTAGATAGATAAAAGCCCTGAAGGACAATTCACTCAGCTGATGACATTGCCCAAAACATTACAGCAACAAATAAATCAAATTATGGACCCTCCTGGAAAAAACAGAGACGTAGAAGAAACTTTATTACAAGTTGCTCATGATCCTGACTGTGGAGAGGTAGTGCGACTAGGTATGTTTATGAATTTGACGTTGAGGAAGTGCTGGCTATGGGTAAAAGCAAACTTTGTTTGTGACTGAGACATATTCTTTATTCTTTCTTACCTAGTGAGATTAAGAGATAGATTGCTTCTAGGAAGAAGAAAGCAGTAAAAATCTGGGTTTTTTCCAAATCTAAATTTTCATCTGTTTGAAGTAGGGGTGGTTACAGTACTTCCATTTTCAGATTCCTGGGTCCTAAATCACTGTCAAAGGGGAAAAACAATGTTTCTTTTGGTCCCAAGCACATAACTTCTAGAAGTTATTTCAAAGACATGTCTGTTTTCTTCATGGTGGTCTAAGAAGGAAGGAGACTGGTGACATTTTTAAAGCTTTTATAACATCAAGACCACAGCTTTCATCAGATAACATTAAGAACACAGCTTTCATCAGCCAACTCCCATTCAATGTGTCATAGTGTGTTCAGCAGTTTCCCCCTGACATGGCCCATGTTCCACACATCATCCCCAGGGCCTCCCAGATGTTTTCCCAAAACTCTGAACCTTATCTTCAGAAACCCACTTCCCTTTGAGGTGTAAAGGTAATTTATGAAGTCAGTCAGTAGAGATATTTAGGAAATTGAAAATGACTCCCTCCCTCAGAAGAGTGTGTTCACCTATTTCGTTGGGTACATATTTACTGAGCTCGTCCAAGGTGCAAACCAATGTGCTAGGTGCAGTTCACAGTGATGATATTGAACGTTAGCTACAGTAGGTAGGCTCCATGAACAGTCTCTCAGGGACCTGTCCCAGGTTGTCAGAGCAGATGTTTAGGTCACCAGCTACCTATTCTGAAGATAAATATGGAGGCATATCATTTGTTTTTTGTTTTTTGTTTTTTTTCATTTTAACATAATTCTGCTCATGGTGTGATCTCTGCTGCCTTTCTGAGAGCGTGGGGACTGTACTGTTGCTTCTCACTGAAGAGTCCTCTATATGTTTTCATAAAGAAAGTTTTTCCTCTGTTTTGTTTTATCTTTTTACATCTTGGAATTGATAACAAACAGTCTTAAGCGGACTTAAAGTCATAAAATGGTCTTCGAGGGTCACTAACCCAACCCATTTTAAGATGAGGAGGCCCAGGTTAAGGTCATTTGTTTGCCTGTGCTCACATAGCTCATTGGTGACATGGCTGGCAGCTCCAGTCTCCTGGACCTCAATTTTGATGCCCTTTTCACTGTCACTCTGTGATATTAGGACAGAGATAGATTTGCCGATTTTATTTGGATAATTAGAAAGAATATTTAGTTTCAGGTTTTAAAAGTGTTGAGATGACTAATATCTGGCCTTTCTGGCATCCTTGTTGGTTTTTCCTCATAGGGCTTTCAGCAATTGTGAGACCTTCTAGTATGCGACAGAGCACCAAAGGCATTTTCACTGCTGGTAAGAACCTTAGAAAATCTGTATACTTAACGAAGGTTCTGGACTGAGTGACCTCAGCATCCCTGGTTAAAACATAAAGCTTTGTTTGTATCTGGCAAGTACTTATGAAATGCTGAATTTTGCTGTTTATAAACTAAGACATTGCAGTAATGTACAGAGAGGCAGACAGCACTGTAATCTGTTCATCTAAAAAAGTCAAACTATGTGAGGTACTGTTGGAAGTCTTTCCTGCCTTTCTAAGTTTCCTGATTAACTCCTTGTGTGTAGGTTTTTCTCTCATGTTTTTTTACTTATGAAAGTTATTGTTGTATATTGTTGCAGAAACAGCAGTACCTTGCCCTTCTCCCCCATTTTCCCTCTCCAGAAATGACTACTTCCAACTCTCCTAGTGGGTTATTTTTTTTTTCACTGCTAGTGCTCTAAATAATAAGTTTATATTACTGCTTCTTTGCTTTTCAAATTTAGGCATTATCTTTTGACTTCTCACTGTAGTAGAATAGAATTTAACTCTTCCATGCACTCTTTTTAAAATTTATTTATTATAAGTATATAATACATTGGTTAGCCATCTATATAGTTTATAAAACTATCACCCTAACTACTCCCTACCTCCCCTGGCCCTCGACCTAGCCATCATATTTCCATGCACTCTTAAGACACACCCTTGACCCTCTCATCCCTCGTCCTCCTAAGATTAGTTATATTGTAGTTTTGGTAAAGTCAGTCTTCACAATTTACATCATATGACCATGTTAATAAGATTCATAGGTCAGCCACATAATATACTTTTCCTTTCTGCACAACTTCCTTTTCCAAGGAGTTTGTCTTCACCTGTCTCATCTGTGTATCTCCTTTTCTGCATATCATGTTCTTTACCTTTATGGCACACAACTCTTGTTATGGTGAAGCATACCATGCAGTAAATTTCTGAGAAAGGGTGCATGGAAGACAAATTTGGAGACTGTGTGTCTAAACATATCTTTGTTCTACTCTCACACTTAATTGAGACTTAGGCTACAGATAGAATGGAAATAGTTTTTCTTTAGAATTTCGAGGTCATGGCTCCAACTATCTTCTGACTTCCAGGATTGCTATCGAAGTCCAAAGCCATTCTGACTCTTAATCCTTTGTGTACATCCTTTCTAGAAGCCTGTTAGATCTATATTCTCTCCCTGGGCTCTGAAATTTCTCAGTGATGTGCTTCTATGTGAGTCTTTTTATCTGTTATACTGGGCATTCATTGCTCTTACAGTTTGGAAACTCAGAATATAAGAAATTTTTCTTTTTTCTTTACTTTCTTCCTGACTCTTCTTCCTGGAACTCCTTTTGTTCAAATATTGGACCTCCTAGGCTAGTCTTTGGTTTTCCTTCTTTTCTCTCCTATTTTTGATCTCTTTGCCCTTTTGATTTGCTCTCTGGGAGATTTTCTGAACTTTAGCTTCCAACCCTTCTCTTGAGTTAAATTTCTGCTATTAAATTTTCAATTTCCAGCAGTTCTTTTTGTTCTCTTTTTTTTTTGTTGTTCTCTGAAATATGTGTGTATATGTATGTGTATAAATTTTAAAACATCCTGGGTTTGTTTTATGGACTTAAGTCTTTGAACATATCTTTGGATATTGCCACATTGCCCTCCCAGATGGTTATATCAACTTATAGCCTCACTGGTAGTAAATGAAGTTCTTGTTTCTCCCATTTTTGTCCAACACTTGCAACTGTCAAATGATGGCCTTTTCTAGTTCAGTCTTTCTTATGTACTGAGTATCTCTCAGGTGCTAGCCATGCAGGATAGAAAGTGAACACAAGACACCATCCTGCCTTCAAGAAGTTCGTAATCTAGAAAGGGGGACAGGCATAGTTGTCTCAGAGCTAACACAAAGAAGGGAGTGGTCTTTCATCCTGTGTCTGATCCCTGGGTTGAGGTAGCCAGAGAGCTGTCTTGGTCACACCCCTTAATGTTTCATCCTGCTTCCTGGATACACAGCAGAGAACTTGGCCTCAAGGACACTGTGTGGCTCTCCTGAATATTTGAAAAGATTCAGCCAAAGATTCAAAAAAGATTTAGTAGTATCTGTGCCAAACCTACTCAATTGAAGATTTTCTTGCCACTCAGGGGTACATAGCTTTGCATTTCCAGCTAAGATATTTATTTAATCTGTGTTCTTGCTGGTTTATCCTGGCAAGGCTGAAGATGAGGTGCTTTTGTTTGCTTGGGTGGTTCAGGCTATTAATATGTGTTTTGCATGATTGCAGCTCCCTTGCTATAATACTCCTTGGGTGTGGCTGAATGCTTGAGTTTTTTATTTGTGGGGTTTTTTGTTTGTTTTTGTTTTTGCTTCCTGTGCTATAAGAAATTACTACATTTATTGGTGATTTTTTTTAGTTGTGAGAATGGTAGTGTGACAGGTTTTTCTTTAAGTTCCTTTTCTTCTAGAAATACATAATAAAATATTTACAGATGAAATGTCTGAGATTTGCTTCAAAATAAAATGTGGAGGGAAGTAAGGAGCAAATGACACAGGATTGATCATGAGTTAATACATTGTCGAAGCTGGATAAAGATACATGGAAACATATTGTATTATTCTTTTATAAGTTTGAATTTTTCTCTAATAAAAGATTTTTAAAAATCTAGCATCATCTCTTGACACTTCAACCTGAATGAATCTTTGTCGTCTTTCCACTCCTTCCCATTTGCCAGCAGAGGGCAGTGGGGAACACCTCACAGAATACACAGCTCAGATTTCTGTGTGGCTGTGAGTGCCCATTGTAGGGATCCTCTGATGGCTTACTTACTGTTTGCTTCCCTTTCCCTTCTAAACATGCCTTATTGGCTTGAGAAGTCCATAATAACAGAATGTCTGTAACCTGCACTGTGGTTGAAGAAATTGTGGAAAGTGATGAGCATCCCTTCAGATTCTATAGGTTTACTTACTTTTTATTCTAGTTTCTCAGGTTTATGGTGGTTGTGGGCTATGATGAACTGAGCACAGGCTAAGGGCAAGGGATTGTGACCCCAGAGTCTAGGTTTCAAATTCCAACTTAACTACTATGACTTAGACAAGTTACATAATTTTTTTGAGTTTTAATTTCACAGCTGTAATTATACCTGCCTCTCCAGGTTGTGAAGATGATTACATCTTGAATATATAAAAGCATATAACACTGTGCCTAGTCTTTCTTCTTTTGATATCATTTTCTAAAAGTTTCCTGACTGCTCTTTGCACTGTAGTATTCAAATCATATTAGTCCTTTAACTAGTCCCTTAATCTCTAGATGGATGAAGTAAACTAGCAATGAAAGGAACTAAGTGGCTGGTTTGCTTGTTTCTCTTTCCTCTTAACTATACAGCAAGCTTCAGAACCTCCATCCTCCCACACTTTGTTCTTTAGAAGTCCTCTTATTGCAGTTTTAGCTGTTGTTTTGCCTTACTTTTGCTGGGTTCTTCTTTACAAAATCTCCATAGTTCTGCATCTGTTCACTTTTCAAGTCAACATATCATCTGGAGGGTGAGAAAACCCCAGTGTATTTGGTTGAGTTTTTATTTATTTTTTACTTATTATGTGAGGTGATGTTTGATTGACCTCATAGGTTGCAAGGACCTTGTCAGCTTACAATCTCTTATTTTTTTATTTTTCAACACCTACAGCACCTGGTCTTCCTATTAGGTGGTCTCCCATCCAAATACTAACCAGGCCCGACCCTGTTTAGTTTCCGAGATCAGACAGGATCAGGCTTGTTCAGGGTAGCATGGCCATAGATGAGTTTTTATTCCTTTGTAGCCATTATCACTCCACTTCTTTGCAGCCTCCTACTCATAATGGGGGTAAAAGAAAGTTTCAATTTTCCTCTTATCCAGCAAATACCTTTTATATTCAAATACAATTCAGTTTAGACAAGTAGCTAGCCAGGAGCTAAGCTTGGGGTCAGAAGACATTGCCTTGAAGTTGTAGTTACTCATTTATTGGCTCTGTAACCTTGGCATATCAGTAAGCCCTTTGCCTTAAAATGGCAGGGCCACTAATACAAAGTTCACAGGGTGTTCTGAGAGTCTCCAGTATGTTACCCAAACTTAGGTGAGTCTGGTCTAAATCTCACTTGGAAGCCAGGCATCTATAACCAGCTCAGAGGATTGCCCTTTCTCATAAGCTGTGTTCGATAACACAGCAGCATATTCTCATGCAGTCTTTTTACATTCTGTCTTTATAAGTTCCTTTGGAATTCCGTGACCATCAGATACACCCAGAGAAGTGAGGACAGAAATGCTTCCAAAACCAAACACTTTGTTTTCCCTTTACCCTGAGATTTGATCATTTAAAAATAATGTTGCCTCCTCATAGACTGTGATCTTGGTAGAATTTCAGAGTTATCATCAGGGTAGTGGATCAGTAGCTGGAGCCAGCCAGCTTAGGAGTAGCCAGAGATTGTTTAGCCTCCTAATACATGCCTGCTCCGCCTTTCACAGTAGTAGCAGGTAGCATCACATCTCAAACGGGTAACAGAAGACAGGCTAAGCAAACTGTCATATTCTGAGCAGCAGCAGTCTTTTATATTTCTAACCTTATTGGAGAGAAGTAGAACTGTTTGAATATTCTGGTATGGGAACTAGGAGCGAAATGGGGGAATTTAGTGATTAGACTGAGAAGGAAGCCAGAGCCAGACAAGGGAAGACATTAAAAGCCATGGAAAGGAATTCAGAGTTTGTTCTGAGAGTAGAGAGGGAAGCCACTGAAGGACTATAGAAAGACCACTATAGCTAGAAAATAGAAAACAGATTGAAGAGAGATAAAGCTGTTGCTTAGGAAACTGGTTAGATATGGTTGCAGCCAGCCAGGTAAGGAATTTTGGAAGCCTGGACTCAGGTCATTACAGTAGAGGCAGAGAGAAAAGATGCAAGAAATATTTGGAAAGCAGATTACCAGGTCTTAGTGGCTGGAGGGATATGGGAAATGAAGGAGAAAAATGAATAACAGATAACTCCCAGGTTTCTAGCTTAGGAAGCAATAAATGGTGCTGTTCCAGGATGTGAGGAAGGTTAGAGGAGGTTAATAAGTTTAATTTTTGAAATCTTGCTTTATTTTTCCTCACCTGATTTTCTGGTCAATCACAATTAACTCTGGGGACAGGTACCGATTTACTTCTCTACCTTCAAAAGATTCAACTGAATTAACAAGGCAGGTTCAGTCTTGTTACTAAAAAGATTCTGGCATACCTCAGTTGATTCTTACCAGCCCTTTCCTGGAACACAATAGAAT
This sequence comes from Cynopterus sphinx, assembly GCA_030015415.1. Classification (NCBI taxonomy): domain Eukaryota; kingdom Metazoa; phylum Chordata; class Mammalia; order Chiroptera; family Pteropodidae; genus Cynopterus; species Cynopterus sphinx. The sequence continues at coordinate 121,412,837 of CM057381.1, read as the reverse complement.
GGATCTTTCATTGACCTCTGGTTCAGATCTCTTATAACTAAAACTTTTTAAAATGAGTTGTACTTCTGCCTCTGAAGAGGTTTTCTTTGTAGATATATCTGTGTTTGGATATTAATAGGAAGAATGTTGAGGGCTTACTGATTTTCCCTCCTAAAGATCCAAAATATAGAATTATGGGAAGGTAGAAACCCCTCACAACCTAATCATCTCTGACTCACATTATTTCTTGGAGAATTTTGTCTGCCATTGGACCCATCATTTTAAGGTCACACAGGGAATTTATAGTCTTACATACGTAGTAACTTTGCTGTAAGTCATGTGAAGCAAGTGGGAAGGCAACAGAAGAAAAACCTTAGGAGCCATATATTGAAGTAGATTTCTGTATGTTTCAAAAACAAAATCCTGAATTCATAATGGCAAATAAGATAAAAAATGATTTAAAAACATTTCATTCTTAGGTAAATAAGGATCTGTCTAAAGAAGGTGTATAAAAGAGGTGTTGTATCTTTATCCATTGGGGAAGGAGCAAAGACAGTTTTCCCTATCAGGCTGTCTTCCCTCAAGCCCCATTCTAAATACAAACTTCCCACATCACCATCTTTTTTTTTTTTTTTTAGAAAGGAAGAAGAAACAGAAAGTAAGCTTTTATGTAGGCCAAGTAAAATTCTATGGAGTATAAACTGTGAAAGTAGAGACCGTAACTGTTGTTCATACCAGTATCCCCAACAACTCACTTAGTGTCCTGTATATATGAGTACTCAATAAATACTCATTCAGTGTATTTCAGTAACTGAATAAATTAAAGATTCTAGACCTTCTGTAGAATGGGAAATTTCCAGATATACGAAAAAGTACACAAATCATACTTTTGGTGAATTTTCACAAAGTGAACACATTCATGAGCCTAGTACTCAGATGAAGAAATAAAACAGTACCAGTCCCCCAGAACCCACCCTGTGCCTAGTTGTAGCCACTACTCCTCCAAGAGTAACTACTGTCCTTACTTCTAATGCTGTGTTTCTGTTTTGCCCATTTTTGAACTTTATATAAATATGCACTCTCGTATGTCTTTCTCTCCATAACATCAGTGAGATTCCTTATGGTGTTGGGAATAGTACTAGTTCATTTATTCTTACTGCATCCAGTCCATTTGTATGAATTTATCCACTCTACTTCTGATGATTTCTTGAGTTGTTTCCAGTTTGGAGTTATTACAAGTAGTGCTGCTGTGCATGTTTTTATACCTATCTTTTGGTGAGTGTATTTCTGCATTTCTGTTAGATATAAACTTAAGGGTAGAATTACTTGATCTAAAGTGCATGAATGTTTAACTGAGGTTGGTACTACCAAACAGTTGTCAGAATTGCACTCTCACTTAGCAGAGTTCTTGTTGCAGCACTTCCTTGGCCAAAACTTGATATGGGTCTTTTTTCTTTTAGGTACTCTGGTAAGTGAGTAGTGGTAGTATCACACTGGAGTTATAGTTTACATTTTTCTAATGACTAATTAAATTGAGCATTTGTTCATATGCTTATTTGGATATCCTCTTTTGTGAAGTGCCTATTCTAGTCTTTTGCTCTTTTTTCTGTTGAGTTGTCTGCCTTTTCTTGCTGAATTCTCTGTATAGTCTAGATATGGGTCCTTTGGGGATATATGTAATGCAAAAATCTTCCATTCTGGGGTGTGTTGTTTCATTCTCTTAATGATGTCTTTTAGTGAAAATAAGTATTTATTTTTACTTAGACCACCTTATCCATTGTCCTTTATAGTTAGCAGCTTTTTGTGTCTTGTTTAGGAGATTTGGCCTACTGCAGATTCATGAAGTTTAAGTCCACCTTTTTTGCAATTAGAATATTAAGGCAGAAAGGACCCTTTATTGTGATCTGTTGGTTCTTAACTTTTTGCAAATCCTGGCTTCCTGTGAAAAGCTGGCTAAAACTCTGGACCTTCTGCACAGAAGTACACATGTGTACCTATGTAGCAAACTGCTACGGTTCCAGGATGTTCACAGACTGACATTGAAGCCTGTTCATGGGCCCCTTGTTAGAAAAACCCCTAACCTAGTCCAACTCAATCATTGTGCCAGTGAGGAAATCGAGGCCCAGAGAGGGTGGAGTTGCACTGTAAGTTTGTAGCCCAGCTGGGACTAGAATCCAGGTTTCTTGACTCCTCTTCCAGTGCTCTTTGTAACAATTCTCTGCTACAGTCTTTCTGAGAATATTGCTCTAGCAGAACCATGGAAGAGAGAGACTGTTTTCAATTAAGGGAGCTTTCTATCTTCTAACAGCAAAAACTGGCTGTATGGTGCTGCTCATGTACTTCATGCATTTACCTTAAATGTTAAGCTCCAAGGAGTCTGTGAGTAAGTTTTTGAAGTTGAACTGGGACTTACCATGGTTGATGCAACTTCCTCTAGCTGTGACGCTGTGGCCTGGGGTTGCTGTGTTGAACCTTACCATTTGCAACTACCTGTATTCTGCTTAGTGTCTTGATTGGTTCTGGCTGGAATTTTAAAAAGCACCTTATGTAATAAGTTTCCAGTCTCAATGCTCAAGTGGGTGAGGTTTACCAGAGTGGTTGCTCCAGGGAGAAAATTAAAAGGGGTGGAGGCAGGGAAAGGAGCTCTGAGTTTCTTGACTAGGCTATGTCAGTTTGCAAGCAGTCAGCAGACAAGCCAGGCCAGAGTTTCTAGAAGTACTTGCTAATGATTTTACTGATGATACCTTTTGCCTTTTAACCTGCCACTGCCTGCAGTAGCCTCTTTAAAGGTCCTAAGTGGACTAGGCAACTTAAGGTAACATGGCCAGGTATTTTCAAGAGACCACTTAAACCCCAGTGTTAGGGAGTCTCTAGAACTAATCCTGTTACCTCATCAACAGTGCTTACAAAGTACACTGCCAGGGGTGCATTTCAGACTCAGCACAGACCACAGTTTGTATTTCATGGTGAAAAAGACTGTTGGGATCTTTGGGCCACACCCCAAAACACAGACTAGATGATCTCATCCTTAATACAAAGGAAGCCCATAATACTGTCTGCAAATAGGACCTTATTAGACCTGACAGACAAATAACATCCCATTTATTCTATCACTTTTATTTATTTCTCAAAAGACCCCAGAGAGCTTCTCCTATTTCATCAGGTACTTGTGATTAAGTAGATAGAGGGTACTGGAAGGTCAGATATCTGAATGAGGTGCAGATATCTGTTTTGTCATTTGCTGAGCACCTGCTATATACTGTGTACTATGCTGGGACATGGGGATACAGGGATGAAAAGGACAAGATCCCTGTCCCAGGAAATATGAGTTTAGGCAGAGGGTCAGGTGAGTAAACTGACAAGCACTGTATAGTGGAGTGTTCTTTGCTGTGTGTCAGCTCAGGTGCTCTGGGACTAGAATTGTCTGAATTGGCCTGGGAAGTCAAGGAAGGCACTTCTAGAGAAGAAATCTGAAAGGGGATTCAATATCTACCTAACAGAAAGTGATGGAAACAATATTCATCTGGGTAGATCAGCTGCATACGCAGTGACACAAAAGCAATGAGCTTGGGATGGTTGGGATGCAGGCATTGGGAGTTAAAGGAGCCAAGGATGCCCACTTACACACAGATTTTCTTCATTGTTCTTCCTTTTTCCTCCTTTTAAAAAGAGCTGCCAAATTTAAAAGCTGCCAATATGCTTGTGCCTCAAAAGATTTCACGTATCCTCGAAACTCAGGTACCTTTCACATCCATATCACTCGTTCAATAGATGCCTAGATCAGAATCTTCTCATATTGATCATAGTGACCTTTAATGACTTTCAGCTCCCAGGGTCTCCTAAACCCTTCAGTCAGCCCATCACTGCTTCACTACGAAGACAAGTCTCTGGTCCAAATATCATGAACTCTAGCTGAGTATTCACCCAGTAAGCCTTAATTTTCTCAATTGTGTCTTCTTTTCTATTTTAGGCATGAAGAAATCATTGATTTACAGTTCACTAAAACTGCATAAAATGTGGAAAGGATGGCTGAGGAAAACATCCTGAGTTTGCTTGCTTTTTATATGTTACATATAGATGAATAAAGTTTCTTTTTGACAAAACAGTGTTTGTTATTTTGACCCATTGTTTGAATTTGAAGATGCCTTGGTTTATATAATACAGCAGATCATCCAATAACATTGTTACTTTCAATGTCATTTCATTATACCATTGATGAGAAAGAAAAAAATTTGGAGCCACTGTCTGTGTGGAGTTTGCACATTCTCCCCATTTCTGCACAGGTTTTCTCTGGAGACTCCAGTTTCCTCCCACATCCCAAAGCTGTGCATATTAAGTGAGTCGTTGCACCTCACTTGCCCCAGTTTGAGTGTGGGTAGGTGTGTGAGTGTGCCCTGTGATGCCCAGGGTTGAGTCCTGCCTTGCACCCAGAGCTGCCAGAATAGGCTCTGGCCACTCAGAACCCTGAACTGGAATGAATGGGTTGGAAAGTAATGATCTTATTTGATTTTATTAATCTTTCTTAAATATGTGTATAGCTCACAGTTATTTCAATGTTTAATATTGAAAGTGTTTTCAGTCTTTAGAAGATTGCTGATGATTTTATGACCAGAGATATATTTACTGTAGGGACTTAAATCTTGTTTATATCAATTAGCCTAAGGTAAAATTGATTTCATTATCTGTTTTGCTTAAAGTTGCAGTTTCCAACCTTTTGACAATCTTAAGTAAGAATTTACTGTACTTGTTTTTATATGTATGTATTAGACATTTAAGTGGTGGTGGGACCCAAATTCCTTTGAGGACTTAGCATGAGAGAACAATCCTCTTTCATAAGAGCTTTAGCTGTGTTCTGCATTTTCCATTACGTGAGAGTCAAGAGACCTGAAAAATTGTGCATATGCTTGTGGACATGCAGTTCCGAGGGTTACAGGCAGGGAAAGTATGCCTCTCTCTGCCTAGGCTCCATCCTTGTTCAGTTGTCTTTTTTCCAATAAGAGATCACAAGTGTTGCATCAACATTTTCCTGGATGTAGGTTTTACACTTTGGTCTTTGGCAGTGACTTGAATGAGGAGCCTGCCACAGACTCTTCGCAGAGACTCCCCTATTGTAACAGGTATGTTTGGATGACAGGAAACCCACTGCAAAGCGCCTTGATCAACAAGACTCATTCAGTTCAAGGAAGTGAAGTTAGAGGTATAATGGGCTTGATTCAGAATTGGTTTGATTCAGCAGATTAACAGAATCATCCAGGACCCAGTCTTTCCACTTCTCCTCTCCCTGCCATTTGCCATGTTGGAATTCGAACCCCAAAATGTGCCTTAGGCTGGCTTCCCTCTTAATTCTGAGGCTGCTGGCAACAACTTCAGGGGCTATGTGCTTTCCCGTCCACATTCAGGGAAACAGGGAGGGCTTCAGAAGCCCTCTTTAAAAAGTAAGAAAACTTTTCAGCAGCTTCCAGCAAGCCACTGTCAGATTTCAAGGCCCTACTTGAGTTACTTGCCCATCCCCAAGCCAGTCACAGGCCTGGCAGCTGGAGGAATGTTTGCTCCATTTCTGGAAGGAATCTGGCTGGTGTGAGCATCACAAGGGACTTCCAGGCCTTCTCAGCTATAAAACCTCAGAGCCTTTGTAATACAGGACAAACCTTCAAATATTAAACACTTACATGTTAACTTTTCTTTAGCAATTCTCTTCAAAGGTCTCATAGACCTGTGCTGCAATAGTGTGGCCCGACATGTAGCCATAGAGCCCTTGAAATATGACTGGTCCAAATTCAGGTGACATCTAAGTATAGAATATACACCACATTTTGAAGCTTAGTATGAAAAAAAAATGTAGAAAGCTCAATTTTTAATATTGATTGCAATTAAAATATTTTGGATCCATTTACTATATTATTAATGTTAATATGAATACCAACTTCACCTATTCCTTCTTTTTTTTTAATGTACTACTAAACAATTTAGATTCCACTGGGCATTGCTGTCATGGACCTTTTCAAACTGTATACTCTGGTTTCTTCCTGAAGTGGGAAGAAAGCTGTTTCTTCATTTGATGACTGGTAAGAACTATAGTTCTAGTCAACCATGCCTTGTCCATAGTAAGCTCTCATAAAAGTTTTTTGAGGAAAATGATGAAGCAAGAACATCCCAATTTTATTTTACTTCTTTTAGATGCTGGTATGCTATTTTATCAGATTCTTGTGTTTCAACGGTATGTGAAAGAAAGGGTAGTTTATTAGGACATTGTGATTTCATTCAAAAAAAGCAGTTGGTGAATAACAATGGGTACTATTTGCAGAGTCTTAATAGCTGTAAACATGTCTGAATGCTTTTTCATGGGCATTATCTAATTTAATCCTTGTTATAGTGATATGTATATTTTTATTATCCTCATTTTATGAGTGAGGAAACTCTCCAAAATCTGGTCTACATTACTTTCCTGGCTCTATGGGATTTGAGGTTTTGACCCTGTTCCTTGGCTAATAACATATTTATTATATTGAAAAACTGATTGAAACCAAATGAGTTCCAGCCTATATTGTACTTCAAAGTCCTTGACTGAAAATTTTAATCAAATGCATTAACATTGTGATTTAAATATTTATTTGAATCCCATTTGATCCCTAGCACAGGAGAGTCTATATAAGTTTTTCTTTTGTAAGTACACTGTAGTCATTTAACATAACTTTATTATGCATCTTTCTTAACTCAAAAATAATTTTAAGGTTTCCTTTTTGGGAGGGCCCGATACTGCAAATAATTTGTTCAAATTCTAGAGTTATTTCAGAATATGAAGCTAATTGAAACAGATAACTGTGATGTCACTGAGAGGTGGTGACCCATTTTGAATTCAGTCATGGGTATGAGGTAATATTTTCACTTTTAATTAGGAGTACAATCACAGCTAGCACAAATGTTTTTTGTTTGTTAATTGAGGTACATAATTGACTTACAACATTATATTAATTTCAGGTATGTAACATGGTTTCACTATTTGTAAATATTGCAAAATGATTACCACAATAAGTCTGATTAACATTCATTACTAGTCTAATAGTTGCAGAATTTTTTTTCTTGTGATAACTTTTAAGATTTACTCTTAACAACTACAAATTTGCAATACAGAATTACTAACTATAGACACCAGTACATTACATCTCATGACTTATTTATAACTGAAACTTTGTGCCTTTTGACTTTTACTATTTTGCCTACCCCTTCTGCCACTGGCAACCGCCAATCTGTTCTTTGTATTTATGAACTTCGCTTTGGTTTTTTTGTTTGTTTTTAGATTCCACATAAAAGTGATATTGTGTTGTATTTGCCTTGTCTGATTTATTTCACTTAACATAATGTCCTCAAAGTCTATTCATGTTGTTGCAATTAGCAAGGTTTCATTCGTTTTTTAGGATTGAATAATATTTCATTGTATATACCATCTTTATCCATTTATCAATGAACACAGATTGTTTTCATGTCTTGGCTATTGTAAATAATACTATAGTGAACATTTTACAGTTTCAGGTCTTAAATTCAAGTCTTTAATCCATTTTGAGTTTATTTTTCTGTACAGTGTACGATAGTGGTCCAGTTTCATCCTTTTTTGTGTTGCTCTCCAGTTTTCCAGCACCATTTATTGAAGAGACTGTCCTTTCTCCATTGTGTATTCTTGGCTCCTTTGTCATTAATTAATTGACTATATATATTTAGGTTTATTTATGGACTCTATTCTGTTCCATTAATCTATATGTCTGTTTTTATGCCAGTGCCATTGTTGATGGTTTTGACTAGAACAACAAATGTGTGTTTTCCAGATATTTTTATTAAAGACAAAAAATGCAGGGTTTTTTCCCAATAAAAGAATAAGAATTTTAGAAATGTTAAACTCATTTATACATTTATAATACATTTATTTTAAAAACATGTATTAAGCACTTTGTTTCCATCAGGTTGGCATGTGAATCTTAAACTATATGATTTTTTTACACATGATTATATATGTACATATGATTATGCAGCTAACACCCTTTCACTTTCTTCTTTTTATTCACAGGACAAAAGGTAAAGCACTCCCACTTTCTAGTTCCCAAATAATGTCTCTACATGTTATTAACTTATCTAAAGGAAATAAATATCCTTTCCATGCGTATTAGAAACCTAATTCTAAATCCTATTCTATGCTGTTGGAAACCTAATTATCAACTCAAAGTGACTGCACGGTTTAACAAGAAAGGTATGATCTCTGGGATAGTCAGACCTGGGTTCACATTCCAGCCCTACTGCTTATCAGCTGAGCAGCCCCAGGAGATCACGAATCCTCTAAGAATTTGGGTTTCTTCTTCTGAAAAATAGAGATAATACCTACCTTGCAAGGGTTGACATGAGGCTCAAATTAAATTATTATTGTAGTTTTTATCATAAAATTTACATATGTAATATCCTCTGATGAATTCGAGTGATGAAGAAGCAGTGTGGTGTAATGGAAAGAGCTCTAAATTTGAAGACTGGTAGGGAAAGGAGGTAACACTGCTGAAGAACCTTCTATACCCCACCTCCATCCTGACTTTACATAAATTGTATTATTTCTTTAAAATTATCCTGACAGGTGGGTGTTGATTTTCACATTTTGCACTCTGCTCTTCTCACTATACCTTGTAGATTTAAGTTCAAGTGTTCATTATGCAAATTGCTATGTGATCCTGGGGACATTTATCCTAATGCTGTTTTCTTGTAAAGCTGCAGTGGTATTAATCCTGACATCACATGGTAGCATTTAACCTCCTTTTTGGAGATTCCCAAACCCCATCCTTGCCAAGATCTCCTGCAAGCAGTGGCCCTTGGGACTGATGCAAACTGAGGGCTGAGCGGTCCTGGCTGGACTGAGTGACGTGCTGGGAAATGCAGCACCCTGTCCAGATCCTCCCTACCCGGCTGATTTTAACACCGACGTTCCTGGAGTGGATGAACAAACACATAAGCAGTGAAGACCTCATGGACTTTTCTGGTACTTACTATAACGAAGAATATTTCAGGAAACTAGAAGAGCTGAAGGCTGCCCACATGGAAACTATGGCAAAGTTAGAGAAAATGTACTAGAATAAATTAAATTTAAATGAAGTTCAGCCAGTGATCATCAGGGAAGAAGTGCCTAGTGTCTCTTCCATGTCTGTATTGGAAAAGAATTCCTATCACCCTGTCTCGTTAACAACGTCACTTTCAGAGCATGATTTAAGTCATGCTTCCTCCTTGATATGACTTCCTCCGAAGATGAGTTGCCCAACTTAAAAAAGGAGTATCCTGAGAAAAACAAGGATGACGTATGCTAAGGAGCTCATCAGCGACATGTGGAGAAACTTTTCCATTAAAGATTATATTTAGCGTGAAGATGCTGACTTCCTGGCAATTGAAAAAACAAAGAAGAAACCAAAAGAATGGATGCCAAAGATTACAGAACCTGAGCCTTTTCAAATGATGATTAGAGAACAGAAGAAAACAGAGAACATGAAATCTAAATCAGATATTGAAATGGTACAAAAACTGCTCAAAAAACAAGGTTCAGAGTGTAAGAAAAAATTCTGAGCCAATCCAGTTCCAGCATTTGTCTTTCTTCCCTTTTGTCATGATATAGTCAAGCAAAATGAAGAACAGGGAAGGACTAAAAAGGAGAAATACAAAGAAGCTCTTTTGGCCCCACAGAAGCCCTTTAGGTTTATTGCAAGGAGAAACAAAAGCAAGCCATCGGGGAAAAGCAGCTGAGAGACTTTTTTAAATCTAAAAAGAAAACAAATCGATTTAAAATCAGACCTATACCTCGATCTACTTATGGTTTAATTTCCAATGACAGGTTAAAAGAAGAGCTCTACAGAAACAATAGGACACAGCTAAGAGCCCAAGAGCTTTTACTCAGTTCATCTCCTTTACCTCATAGACCAGCTCACAGAAGTTTTGCTGCAAGGAAGCCCAGGAGTCCTGAACAGGCTGAAAAGTTGAAGTGTAAGCACAAGGCTAGGTGCCAGACTGCTGATTTCGGAGACATTCCTGAGAGATATCAGAAACACTCCTCAGAACAGAAGTATCTAAAATCCGTAACAGTCTGTAAACCACCCAGTCTTCATGCAGCCTCATATGCATCCGCTAAAAGAGAGAAAATGTTGGCAGACATTGAAGCAGATGAAGAAAATTTAAAAGAAAAACGTTGGCCTTTTCTGTTTCCAAAGCACAAGTCACCAGTAAGAATTCCAAGTGCAAAGCGTTTGCCATGTAACTGCAACCCTCCAATGCCCACAGTATCTTCCAGAGGAAGAGAACAAGCTACAAGAAAGAGTGAAAAGGAAAGGATGAGAGAATACCGACAAGAATAGAAGAAAGAGAAGGAAAATGAAAAAACAAGTCACTATTATTTGAAAGAGTTGTTCAGGTTGTTTGTTGGAATTTAAAAGCTATTGTCAGCATTTCTTTTAACATCTCCAGCTCTTAATTTACAGTCCATTTGTCTAATGTGTTATATAATGCATTAAAGCTTATTGTTTCTGTGACAGTTTCACCAAATTAGTCAAGTAAGGAGTTTTGCTTAAATCTGAGCGCTGAATCTTGTCGATGAGGCATGTAAGCTTGATAAAGAACATGTTGCTAATCCAATTATTTTCAAAATAGTAGTGTCACAACCTGTTTTTGATGGCTAGTCTTTTTTCAGTAGCAACTTGGCCAAATATTAAGGTGAGGCTTCACGATATGATTTGGAGGCCTTTGGAGAATAAAAAAAAATGAAATAAAAATTATTTAGATTGGCTCTAAATAAAAAAATGAAAGCTCAAATGGTTGGTTACCTTTAGGGTCCACTAAGACAATACACATAGTAACACTTAGCTTTAAAATAGTTCAGTAAATAATCATAACATCCAAATCTGAATTAAGTTACTTCCACCAGCACACTGGCATGACTTTATTTGAAAACTCAGCACACACATTTCTTAAAAATTGTAGCAATTTATATAGTAAAAATGAGACTACAGAATAGCCAGATCCTGGCCACCTTGAAATTATAAAGCTGTTCTGAAAAACAGTTGAAGAATGAGTTATTCACATGGATGTCGGCAATCTTCATTCAGGCAGGGAATGTGACAGAAAGGGAGATGGTGAGCTGGGCTCCAAAGTCCACGGGGAATGTCAGACGTCATTTGGAGAGAGTAATAAAAGTATTCTAGCTCATGGCCTCAACCTCAAAGAGAGACAAGTTAGGTCAGGGGCAGTCTTGGGAGCCAGGAAATTGCAGGTTCCAACCCTGGGCCTGTGGCATGTGGTTGCTTCATGGAAAGTGCTCCCCCTTCTGCTCCCTGCACAACTAGTTAATCTTGTGCTAGCCTGGCCACCTAGTTAATAGCCACACTGAACTCAATTACTGCTTTTGTTGGCAGAGTGGAGGGCCTGCCTGTGTTAGCATGATTTGATAGAGAACTTTGCAGGTGCACATATAAAGGGAAGAACATCTGATTCCAGAGAAAAGAAAATAGCCCCTAGTGTTAAGGCTTCTAAGGTGGAGAGAGAACTCTCCCTTTCTATGTTTTGTCCAGGAAGTTTTCCTGTGTATAAAGTGTGCATTCATAGGATGGGAGAACAAGGTTCCTCAAACCTGTTTTAGGTTACAGAGCATCTGGAAGTCAACTACTTTTGCAGAAGATGATGAAACAGTGGCATTTCTATTTCTCATCATATGAACCATAATTTAACTCAGCTATATCAATGGATTTAGCATCTGGGCTAGGGCAAAAATGCCTGCTTAATTAATTGTGCATACTGTTAAAGTAACAAAATCACAGCTGTAAGCATACTGGCCCATTCATTTGGCAATAGGTTTGGATGTTCTGCTAGGACTTGATAGTAGTTAGAAAAAGAAATGGGGGTAAAACTTAAAATTGACAAAGGACTAGTCATTATTAGCTTTAAAAAAAAAAAACAAATCAAAAAGTAAAAAATCATTTGGGGTCTTTGGAGTCAGAAGACCTGGGTTTAAATCTAGAATATTAGCTATGTGACAGTGGGCAAGTTACTAACCCTTTTGGAACCTACTCCCTTTAAGATGAAGATAATGTCTACTTGGCAGGATTATTCTCAAGATTAGCATTAATGTACATGAAGACTGGTGCGTGCCTCAGCAGCACATATACTAAAATATAAAGACTCTAGCACAATGCCTGGCCCATAGTAGGAGGTTTACTAAAGGACAGGAATCAAGTGTTCTGATACAAATAATATTAACCATTATTAACCATATTTGTATCAGAACACTTCTGGCTCCTGAAAAAGCCGTGTTCCATTAGGAGAAAAAAAAATGAGCTGGAAAAGGCCTAAACATGATTGAGTTGTTTCCCCTCATTCAACAGTGGGGCAACAGAGCCTCAAAAAGAGGAAGCCCCACATCACACTGGCAAGTTTTCTTCTAGAACCAGGCACAGAATCTCTGCCTCCAGCGGCTTCTCCACCATATTGTTCTGTGCTGTTCTCTTCTGCAAACCCAGAGCCTTTCTAAAATGCCCCACATTGTCCCTTGAGGCCACCAGTTGTTGTGTGTGTTCTCTTACCTTTTGGTAGCCAGCCAAAAGGAATGTGCAATGACTCACCAGGTAAGCCTGTCTCCAACCCCTAGTTACTGTTCCTGTTAAAGAAAACACACCCCTTTTGACTGTCCCCACACATTTGTGTTTCCTGTTATGTTTATTCCTCCCACGACGGCTTTGCTCTGGAGAATTTGTCAAGGACGCACGAGGCCACAGCTGGAGATGCTGACACCGCGACCACCTGCTGTAGGAAAGGGCCCAGGTGCCCAGTCTGGCCTGGGCTGCAGCGTGGGTGAGCTGGCTGCCCGCCTCAGGCTCCCGAGAGCAGGTTTGAGCAGAGAGAAGGGGCCTGGGAGTGGAGGCAGACGTGTTCGCACCTGTCCGCGAGTCTCCAGGGAGAGAGGGCGCGCGCGAGACACCTGGGACAAGGTGAGGCCGAAGCAACACAAGGAGCGCAGGGGCACCTCAGGAGCGGTGTGGGTTTCAGCCTTGAAGACCTCTTCATTACTTACAACGCGGCTCACGGCTTTAGAGGATGTTGCTGGGGCGGGGGGTCGTTACTTCGCTGTGCCCAGTGTGGGCGTGCGCTGTTCGCGCCCCCTCCTGCCCCTGGGCGCAGCCCGGGCGCCCCGGCCGCCAATCGCAGCCGCGAGCTTCTCTTATGTCACCGGGAGCCAATCGGAGGAGCGCATCACTGGGCTAACCAGTGTGACCACCTTGAGTTGAAATAATCCTAGCCAAGAGCAAAGAAACTTGGCGGATTTCACCAGCAGGCAGAGCCTTCTAAGCGGCTTTTCGAAAGCCTGCACCTTTTTATAGGGCCACCAGAAATCTCCATGTCTCCACCCCACACTCACTGATGAGCGGGCTGCACCCCGAGCTAGGCAGCCGGTGTGCAGAGCCTGCCGCAGACACCAAGAGCCGAGGCCATGCAGCCGGAGAGAGGCCCAGAGGCACCTGCTCCTAGCGTTCCAGTTTATGGCTCTTGTCCAGGCCCATCTGTGCATCTCCTCCGGCTTCTAGAAAGCGCCCTGAACACATTCTTCTTTACTTAAATTAACTGGAATCGAGTTAATCAAGGCTTTGTGTCTCAGAGACCTTCTGCCTCGTTATGGAGGCTTCTCCTTGGCTGTGGGTCCCTTCTCAGGACTGTCACTGGCTTAGGCACTACACCTCCCACGTTGCTGACACAAGGGCCTGCAGGTGGCCTGACTGAGAAATGTGCTTTGGTGGCTCTAGGGGGTCCTGCCTTGCCTTGTAGGTGGGGAGCAGATTTCTACTTTCCGGCCCAGCCCATGTTGAAGACCTGACTCTTGAAGTCTAAAGATACCCTGTGCCTTGGTTTAAACTTTCACTTTCCTTGCTCCGTTTTGATTTTCACAGCCAATGACAGAACTTCTGGATAGCTGGGTCTCCTTGTTTTTATTTTTCCCTTGTTCTAATCTAGGAGTCAGTAAACCATGGCCCTCCTGAGAAATCCACTCTGCCTGATTTTTTTGTAAATAAAGCTGTATTAGGACACAGTCAGGCTTATACATTTAAGTATTGTCTATGGATGCTTTCACATTACAACAGCAGAGCTGAGAAATTGTGACAAAGATAAAATTTTGGAAAGGCCAAAAATATTTACAATTTTGCACTTTACAGAGTTTGCCAACTTCTTAATTCAGCTACCTGGCTGCTCCCAGCGTAATCTTTTAAACCTCAGATCCAATCACACCACTGTTCTGCTTTAAAAAAAAATCCACACTGTACATAGAAACTCCTTAGTGTGGCTCTATACAGCTTGGCTCATACTCCCTTCTACCCCTATTTTGCCCCCTCCACCTTGGCTCACACTGTGCCTGATGTCTAGAACACCCACTTTCTCCATTTGTCAAACCTCTAAACATTCATTAACACCAAATTCAAATGTCACCTCCCCTACGCACCCTTCCTAGATGCCCAACAGGATTCATTGTTCCCTCTACTGTGCTCCCATAACTCTTTGGACAGACGACCGACGTTGTATTATGATTGCAATGATGTGTTTATGTGTTGTCTTCCCCACTAGACAGTGAGATACTAGAGTTCAGGGACCTTGTCTCATTGCCTTTCTGCCCCTGCCAAGAATGTAGATGAATCATCTGGGTGATAAGTCAGAAACAGATCTTTATAAAAGTGCCAGGAACCTGACTGTATGCCACCTCTCATGATTGACTGTCTGGTTTCTTCTCTTTGTACCTCCTGGTAGCTGAAATATCATAAGTGCTCAGAATATGTCTAATGAGTGAATGTGTAAATGAATAAAAAATATATATTTTTTTCTTCTAACATCAAAATGTAGTAAGCTCGTTGTTACATTCATTTTATCATTAAGTACATTTAGTACTTTTAAAAGTAATCTACTTTCATCCAGAGAAGATATACAAATGACCAATAAGCACATGAAAAGATGCTCAACCTCATTAGCCATTAGGGCAATGCAAATCAAAACCACAATGAGTTGCTACTCTATACCCACTAGGATGGCTATAATCAGAAAGACAGATAATGTGTTGAGGATGTGGAACAATTGGAACCCTCTTACATTGCTGGTGTGAATGTAACATGGTGTGCATGCTAGAGAAAAGAGTTTGACAATCCTATTGAGTTACCCTATGACCCAGCAATTCCACTCCTGAGCGTATACCCAACAGAAATGAAAACATATGTCCACACAAAAACATGTACAGCAACATTATTCACAAAGGCTAAAAAGTAGAAATAACATAAATGTTCATCACCTGGTAAATAGATAAATAAAATGTGATATATTTCATACAATGAAATATTATTCAGCCTTAAAAAGAAACAAAATTCTGATTCATGCTACAAGATGAAGTTTGAAAACATTAAGGAAGCCAGTCACAAGAGACTGTATCATATTATGGTTGCATTTATATGAAATGTCCAGAATAGGCTAATTCATAGAGACAGAAAGTAGATTAGTGTTGGTCTGTTTTTAGTGGAGATGGAGGTGGGAGAAGAGATGAGTAACTGCTAATGGTTATGGAGTTTCTTTGGGGGTGATGAAAATGTTCTGGAATTAGATAGTGGTAATGTTTGTACAACTCTGTGAATATACAAAAATCATTGAACTGTGTACTGAAATTGGTTAATTTTATCGTATGTGGATTTTAAGTGTGTGTGTGTGTGTGTGTGTGTGTGTGTGTGTGTGTGAAGTATGAGACATTGAATAAGAGCTAAAATCTTTGAATTCTATCAATTCAATATCCTGGCTGGGAAATTGTACTATAGTTTTGCAAGATGTTAATTCTGGAGAAACTGGGTAAAAGATGCACAGGATCCCTCTCTATTATTTATTACAACTGCATGTGCATCTACAACAATCTAAAAAATTTTAAGTTTAATTTAAAACTCTACCTCTATACTATTCCTTGTCCCCCAAAATAGAAAATTTTCAGAGCAGCTTGTCCATGTTCTTTAAATGCTGCTGTTATTTGATGGCATCTTTTACTTGTTAGAAACCAGAGACCTAGCTTATAGACCCTATGAATTTTCAAGAGCTGACAAGTGTTAGGTGCATCAAAAATATGTATTGACCCCAAAAGGTAAAAAGAAAACCATAAAATCATTAACAAATGTTTAAATAAATCTACAAAATAGGATCTTATATCAAATAGTCAGCTGCAACTCAACTCCTATATTTTCCTATGTGTGTATTATATATATTTAATGGGGGATTATCATGAGATTCAAAACCAGATGTGACCTGGTTTTGAATACTGTCTTTGTAGCCCTGTGATATTGGATAAGTTTTCTAGCTTCTTTGAGTCTCGATTTCACTATCTGTAAAAAAAAAAAAAAAAAATGTAGAATCTACTCCACAGAGTTGTCACGAAGGTTAAAATTACGTGAATAGCTAATTCATGTAAAAGGCTCAGTAGAGTACCTACCCCATAGTGATGATTCAGTAGGTGGTAGTTAGTATGATGATGACGGTAATACCAAGGATGGTGATTTATGCACTGTTGTCCCTGAGCTATATTTGTAGGTGCCTGGGGTTGGTGGTAAAAACCTTGAGCCCAGTAGGTGCTTGGGTCTACTTGATAATGGGTTTGTTCTGAACCAGAGCCAGAGAAAGGCTCCTATTCAGTTCTTCTGGAGGAACAATGGGAGGAGAACAAAGGCCTGGTTACACTGGAGGCTCAAGCTAATATTATGATAAATGAAAGCTACAAAAACAGTGTGGAAAAACCACAGGAGGGGTGAGGCCAGTTAAGGTTTTCATCCTGAGGTCAGCTAGTGGTTGGCTGAGTCACAAAGCATTTCACACAACCTTTATCCCACAGTGATTGTATTTTCCTTGCTAAAACTCAATGTACCTATTTTTAAAAAGCTATTTTTTAAAATGTGTGTGATTTGTGGTGTCATATATGAACAGTTTTTATGTAAAACCTAAATCAAATTTGGTTATGCATTTACTCAGCATCATTATTTAAAAAGAATAAGATTATGTGACTTTGGAAACTCACCACAAACCTGAGCTTGGGAATAACTGTTTGGAACAGCTCTGCAAACATATATCAAGGCCTCGCACCTCACTGAGCACTGAGAACGCAAAACAGTTCCTGTCCTTAGGCATGCTCAGCACTGTATCTATAAAATGTAAAAAATAATAACAACAACAACAACAGAAACAGAGATCTGTAATAAGTAAAAATTAGTGATTCTGCTAATGTTTTATCATGTTAGTCAAAGATACTAATGAAACAAAAATAACTATGAAGGTCATCCTCATGTTCCTGGAACTTAAAAAATATTGTTTTAGAAAACCAGTAGAATAGAAATAGTGCTGATATGCTATGCCATACAAAGATTAGAAATGAAAAAATCTGGGTTTTGGTACAGGTTCTTCCACTTACCTATTGTGTGCTGTTAGCCAAGTCACTTACCCATTCTGCGCTTCAGTTTCCTCATCTGTAAGAAATAAATAATAAAACCCACCGCATTGGTTTGGAGTGAAATTAATTAAGAGAAAGTGAATCTTATTCAAATAGAAGGTAATATTATAGGAAATCGTAAGTAATGTTCTAAGTGTGGCTATTAACAGATAGCTTAGGGTCATAGAATTGTATTATTTCTAGATATGTTTGTTTTTCACATGTTAAGCCAAAATTATAGAGTGGAAAATAAAAAGTTCCAGAAGAACAGAAGAGGACCACTAATTGATCAGTGCTTTTGTGCTTTGTCTTTTGAGAGCTTTAGTGCCTTCAACGGGTAAAAGGAATTTGTGTCTGTAGTGGGAGGACAAATGCTCATGGATTAATGGTGAGTGCTTGAAGTGCTAGGTAAGGAAGAGTCATGCAACAAGGTCCAAGCAATAAGAGAGAGTTCTCCAACTGATTGTAATGTTTGCCATGGGCACAGGAAGGCAGACTAGGTAAGAATTAGGTGTTCATTGACTTTGCATTTCTAAAGAGAGGAATACTGTGTTAGTTTCAGAGGTGAAAAAGGAGGACTGTGATGAATCTAGAAGACAAGAATGGGAGTCTAAGGTTAAGTCACTCAAAAAATATTAACTGAGCACCTATTTTGTGTGTGTGTGTGTGTGTGTGTGCACGCGCGCCAGACCTTGTGCAAGGCATTAGAGATGGGACAATAAATGGGCTGTATTCCTTTGTGTTCTAGATAAGCATCAGTAGACTAAAGTTCAAAACCTGGCTCTGTGACTTGACCTATGACTTTGGGCAAGCAGGGGAGTCAGCAGTGTAAATACTTATAATACCATGTGACAAGTGGGCTAACAAAAGTATGTGCAAAGGATGTGGAATGCTTCTGGTCCTAAGGTAAGGCTTTGAGGCTTTCCCCTGTTCTGAATACATGAAATGCTAGATAAAGTATTAAGAACAAAAACATAACCCCAGTAAATAAAACACACACACACACACACACACACACACACACACACACACACACACACACACCAGTTTCTCAATAAAACTGGAAAAATAAAATAAAAAATGAGAAGAAATAAAAAAATGAATATGAAGAAGAAGCAAATGCTGCAAATGGAAAAATAAAATTATTGACAACAAAGTGTTAAAGAAGGATAAAAAAGAAAGGTCTGAACTCAGTGGATGGTTGAACTAGGAGGAAATGTTGCTTTCCTTTTAGGAATGCCACCAGGAACTCTTTAGCATGTCTTGGAACGTCATACTCACTAGCTGTTGGGTTAATTTCATAAATGCCAGTAGGCTGGCATCTTCGCTTTGGGGAGAACGGTAGGCAATTGCTTGCATTATAGGGAAGAAAACAAGTTTTGTTTGGCAATGAAGATAGTTCCTTAAATTGAAAAGCTTCCAAAGAGGGCAGTGACTTGCCCATCCAGAATGACTACAATTGTGTATTCTGAAAATGTTATTATTAGGTCACTCATCTCTGTGTGGGTTTTCTAATGAGGAATGGTTTCTCAAACCTGATTTCTAGAATTTGGTTTTTGTCTAGATGCTTAAACCTTGGAGGTGAAAGAGCGAGCTGGGCTGGAGTGGGAGGAATGAATATTTATTGAGCCACGCACTGCATTGATTTTCCATATATTTTCTTAGTAATCCACTTACCAACTCTGGAAGTCAAATATTTTTATTCCTATGTTACAGTGAGAAAACTGAGGCTCCAAAATTTTAAAGTAGTTTAATTAAATTTTCCCAGGAAATCGTGATACAGGAATTTTGAACCCATGTCTCCTTGTTCCAATGCCCTTTCCACTCTACCACTTTAAAATAGAGACGGGGTCACTTTTATGTTTGCATTCCCAGTGCCTAGTACAGTGTTTGGAACATGAAGGATAAGTGTTGGCCAAAAGAATTAAAGCACCATTAAGCAACCTGTAAGGTCCTAAACAGGCAATCGCTCCTTCCACTTAACTACTGTAGAAGGGAGCTGAGTAAAACTGAGGACATGCAGGTGAATCCCTAAGGAATAATTTTTATGAGAAAGATGAAAATAATTGCTTTTCCATCATTGCACTTTTAAATCTCACCGAATCCTAATTCTCAGTCTTAAATATCTCTCAAACCCATTCCCTTCTCTTCATCCTCACCACCTCAATCCTAGCCCAGGACACCCTTACCTCTTACCTTCATAGCTGCAGTAACCGCTCATCTGGTCTGCCCATCTCTCTTTTTGCCAGTTCATCCGTTCCTCACACTGCAAATATGATGTCCCTCCCTACGTAAAATCCTTTAATGTTTCCATTGCCCTTAAAACATAAAAAGCCCTGAAACCTTTAACACCCTACCCTGTGTAATCTGCCTGACTAAACCGTTCTGCCTCTCTTTGTGGTGTTGTCTCTTGCTCTCTATTTTTTAGGCAGCTGGAATTGTCACTTTTTCCTTGCACTTTGCTATCTCCTGCCTTCATAATGCTATTCTTTCCTTCTTTTACCTGCCTCACTCCTACTCAACATCCGGGCCTCAGTTAGACATCAGCTAAGCTGAGACCCCTGTTGTATGCTCCCGTGGCTCTCTGCACACCGTTAAAAACTGTTAATAGAACTCTAATTGTTTCTTAAACATCCCCCTCCCCAACTAGACTCAGTTCCTAACCCACTGGGACCCACATCATTCTTATTCACCAACATATGCTGAGCTCAGTGAACAGACATATAAGAGACTCTTAATGAATACATGTTGTCTACATGAGTGATTTCCACACTGCACTTAAGTAGTGACATGCCCAGTGATTGAAGGGAAGTGACACAGAATTGCTTCTAAATCGCAGAATCAGAGCAAAGATTAAACAACCCTGTGATTTACTTGGGAGTGACTTTTAGATGGGGAGCTGCTGATGGTCTGGAGAATAAGTTAAAACGCATTGTCATTTCGCTGTCTGTGGCTGGCGGTTAATCAAGCCCCAGTGGGGCCCGGTTCCCATGTGGGGAATAAACAAGGTGACATCATGGTGACACACTCTCGAGGGGTTGCGCAAGTTATCGGCTCTGTTTGCTGGTTGGAAGAGCATGTCCTTGCTCTCTTGGGCTGCTAATCATTTTTGTAAGGCTTATGATTCTGTAGGTCTCCAGGGATAGGTGACAAACTTCAGACTCCTGGTTCTTTTGCGCTCTATGTGACCCTCAGGATCTAGCCTGCCCTTCTGGGTTGATGGATGGCCTCCACTGCACAGAGCTCCAGGAAAACAGTGCCTTTGCTCACTGGTTTTCAAATTCCGAGTACACCCAGAATCTCCCCTTACTTCATTCTCAGTGTAACAAACAATATCCTTCTAACGCATCAAGGTTTGTAAAACTTTCCCACTTTTTCTCTTTGATCATGGATCTTATAGATTGAAGACTGCGGTGTTTCACAATATTATAAATACAGACAGATTCAGCTTAATGATCTGGGTGTTCTTTAACTTCGTTATGCTTCAGTTCTTCTCTGTAAAATGAAATAATAGTAATAGTAACTGCTTTCATAGGATGTTTGTAGAGTTTAAATAAACTAATACATGTACAGAATTATAACAGTTCCCAGCAAATAGGTAATCACTAAGTGTTAACTATTTCTAATACCATTATTATATTTTTCATGAGTGGAAGTGTCATCTGTTTAAAAAGACATAGGCTTTCGAATCTGGAAGACTGGATATCTTGACTCTATCAATTACTGGCTATGTGACCTCAGGAAAGCTATTTATCTTCTCAGAACCTCAATTTGGACATATATAGGAAGGTGATTAATACTATTGACCCTCAAGCATCATTGTGGATATTAATTGAGAGCCTCTCTGGGAAGCTCCTAGTGAAGGCCAGGCACAGAGTTGACAAACCCAGTAAATGATAGCTCCTGCCTATTACTCTACATGGAAAATATATCACTTTCAATACATAATAAATGAGAATTGCACTCAAGTTAACCAGTAAAGAGAGGTCAAGAGAGAAGAGAAAAGCGGTGTTAGCAGATACTATTGGTAGCATCCCAACAGTAGCTGTTAACGATTCTAAAATGAGAACAACACTTTTGAGTAGCTCAAGAACAAAAGCGATAACATTTATTGAGTACCTACTATGTGCCAGGTACTTTAAATAAGCCCATGTGAGCCTCAGAAAGTCCCCACAAGGAAGTGATCGTCACTCTATTTTACTAATGAGACAGATAAAATGGTTGCTAAGGCCTCACGGAGAGTAAACAGTAAAGCTGGAGCTTTAATCCAGGGCTGTGTAATGCCCAAACACGGCTTTTCTCCCTATTATGTAACACTCAAACATCTAAAATCTGTTATGAGGATAAATAGACAGTAGCCAGGAGATGAGCAGGGGAGTGTTTTATGAGATGAAAGCATTGAAGATAGTGAGAACAACATAGCATGTTGGAGAAACATGAGCACGATGTTCATATGAGCCCATTTTTAGGAAGGTGAGTGAGAATGCAGGAGAGGGGTCTTTTGAAGCAGGTGAGGGGTACATCATCAAGCAGCCCTAATGTTGGCCATCAAGTACAAATAGGTACCAAGGGCACATGAAATGATCCTCAAGTTCAAGTTCAAGATGAACATTCCTACCTGACAGTATCTAGAGTTCTCAGAGGCGGTTCCTCTTCTGAATTTCTTCCCCACGTTCCCTGTTCCTCAACAGGTGAGGATGTGTCCTCTGCCGACTGCACAATCCTCTCACAACCTCTGGGACACAAAACCTCTCACCTTCACTTTTTCTCCCCTCCCCTCCCCTTCCCTCCTTTTCTTTTTCTTCTCTTCTCTCATCCCATGGCCCCCAATCCCCTTAGTCCTTTCACATTCCCTCCCCAAGAGCCCGGTCATCTTCGTTTCTGCCTGCATTCATTGAAGGAGAGAAATGGGGTGGAGCTGTAAGTGTAGGGGAGCCATCTACAAGTTTCAGACTTCAC
Source organism: Cynopterus sphinx (assembly GCA_030015415.1). Taxonomy (NCBI): domain Eukaryota; kingdom Metazoa; phylum Chordata; class Mammalia; order Chiroptera; family Pteropodidae; genus Cynopterus; species Cynopterus sphinx. Next base: position 121,390,414 of record CM057381.1, on the reverse strand, counting down.
AAAAAGGAAATAATTACCCTCTTTGCATATCTCTTATATTGTTACGCTGAGTTTCATCTTTCTCCATCTTGAATCCCATTCCCAAGGTTTTCTTTTGTTATCCTAGTTTAGGTATGTGCCAAGGCCAGGAGAGGGGTGGAAAGAAAGGAGAAAAGTGGATCCTGCCATCTTAGGAGCATGAGTTCAGACTTTTCCAGGCTCATCCTGAGCAGACTTACACTGGTGGTCAGTGAGAACAGTGTATCTGAGGGGAACAGGATCGGGGTAGGGAATTGAGTAGGGGGGCTATTGAAGCTATCTAGGGAGGAGCTATGGTTATCAGATTTAAGATTGACATCTGGATTAGACAGGATAGTGAGGCAAAGAGAGATCTGAGGAACATTTAGGAGGTTTAAAAATATTGGTCACCGATTGGCTTTAGAGATGAGAGAGATGGAGGAACTCACAATAACACTCATGTTTCTAGGATGGACGCCTGGGTGGCAGATAGGATTATTAACTGAGCTGGAGAGACAGGGCATGGAGGGCTTCACCCACGTTTAAGGAGCCTGCGGGATGGGCAGGTGGAGGGTGCAATCTGTATTTGATCCATGAGTTGATGTCCAGAAGAGAGGTCTTGATTGACAACTGAGAACAATCAAGATTTCCCAGGTAGAATGAGAACAAGAGGCCAGGGAGAGAGGCTAGGAGGACAGCAACACTTAAAAGGCAGGTAGAGAAAAAGCAGCTCACACGCACATACAAAAAAGAGACAAGAATCTGAGGAGAATGGGAGGCTTCCTGTTGCACTGAGAAAAAGTCTGAACCCCCTACTGTTGCCCACAGGGCCCAGAATGACCTGGTTTTGCCTATTTTATCTCCTCACCTCTTGAGCTTCCTTACTCAGGTCAGGCACATGATCTTCCCCTCTCCTCAGGTGCACCAAGTACATTCCTACTTTAGGTCTGCTTTTTTGAACATTCACCACTTTTCAGGGCAGTCATTTTTTTAAACCACTTGATTGATGCATGATGGACATGTAGAAAACTGTATGGACATAATATATGCAACTCAATGAGTTTAGGGGTGAGTGTACACTGGTGAAACCATCACCAACATCAAGGCCGTAAATGCACCCATCTCCTCCCAAAGCTTCCCCTGCCCACTTAGTTATTAGTATTTTTATGTATGTGGTAAGAACATTTAAAATCTATCCTTAGCATATTTTAAGTAAACGGTACAATATTGTTAACTATAGGCATTATGCTATATAGATCTCCAGAAATTATTTATTGTGTACAACTGAAACTTTGGACCCTTTGACAATCACCCACCCACTTCCTTGTCCCCACACCCCCTGGCAACCACCATTCTACACTTATTATAAGAGCTTGACTATGTTGGAGTCCACATATAAGTGGAATCACATATTACTTGTCTTTGGTGTTTGGTTTATTTCATTTAGCATAATCTCCAGGTTCATCCACATTGTTGAAAATAGCAGGATTTCCTTTTTTTAAAGGCTGAATAATATTCCATGTGTTCACATTCCACATCTTCTTTATCCGTTCATCCATCAATGGACATTTAGGTTGTTTTCATATCTTGGCTACTGTGAATAATGCAGGGTGGTTATTTTTGACCATTATCTCTAAGGTAGATAGCTCTCTATTCTTCCTATCCCTTCATCCCAATTTATAACCTTTATAGCTTGTAGCACTATCTAAAATCTTTGGATGATTTTCTTGATTATCTGCCTCTACACACAGCCCCCACTAAAATATAAGCTCCATAAAGACAATGAGCTTGTCTGTCTTGTTCATCTCTGCGTGCTCCCCACCTACTTGCCTGAGTGTCAGGCACATAGTCCACATTCAGTAAATACCTGGGGAAGACCAGGACGGGGTGATGTCACAGCAGCCAAGGCAAGTGGTTCTCAAATGAGGCTGTTTGCATCAAAGTCAATTCAAAGAGCTTTATCAATGTACAGCTGCCTGCCCCCTGCCCCAACATCATGCCCATCAAATCTGAATACCCACACACAATGCAAATATATATATGCCTTACTGTCCAAATGTACAGCTGAAACATGGAATTTCATTAACCAATGTCACCATAAAAATTAATTAATTAAATTTTAAAAAATCTGAATCCCCAGGGTAAGCGTTGAAATTCTCCATTTTGGTATATTCAGATGACAGCCAGAGTCGAGAACCTTTAGAATAGGGAATTTCAAGAAGGATCAACAGTGGCAAATGCAGAAGGCAGTTTCAGCAATCGAAGGACTGAACAACATGCAGATTGGACACTCTAGGGCTGAGCTGGTTAGTTCAAAGTATGGAGGAAGCTGCTCAAAAGGACATGTGCTGGTTGCCTTCCAGGGTCTACCCCCATCTTCTACCAACACTTCCCCGATTGTCCTGTGGCGAATTCATTCTCCCCCATTCTCAACTATTTGGTTTGAGGAAACCAAACCCACCAGAGCAGGCGGTTACTGGTCATTATTACGTAATTGCCTTCCACAGCATTTGACTCAGGGCTGGACACAGCCAAGAGCATCCAAGAAGATGCTTGCTTAGGCTCCTGAGTCAAGCCTCTTTTGGAAACTCATAGAAAAGACTATTTCTCTCCTTCAGTGAATGGGGCCTCAGTGACAGGTGGATCCTTGGGAGCAAGCCCTACCTGAGCCAGTTCCCTCTGGACGCTTCAGTTCCACAAGTAAATCAGTTCTTATGGATGAAAAAGAGTCCTGACCTACACAGCTGGTATGTCAACCTGTACATCTGGTGAGCTGAGAGTGAAATGGGCTTTAGTTTTACACCCAGAGTTTTCAATAGGTTTTGTTGAATTAGGATATGAATCTAAACCCCAATCAGAATGTCTATCACAATCAGTCAATATTTTCAGAGGGTTAGAACACTAGCCTAAAAGGGTCTGAAGCCTAAAGTGGGTTTGATTCTGGAAAGTATAGTTGATGCTTAAACAACATGGGGGTTATGGGTGCTGACTTTCCCCGTTTTAAAATCCGTGTATACCTTTTGACTTCCCTAAAATTTAGCTACAGCAGTTGACCCTCTGTATCTGTAGGGGATTAGTGTTAGAGCCGTTGGCAGATACCAAAATCCACAGATGCTCAAGTCCCTTATATAAAATGGGGTAGGTCAACGCAAACAGTTGGCCCTTACATTTGCAAATCCCAACTGTGGATCAAAAATAGTAAAGATAAGTTATTTTTAAAAATCAACAGAAGTGAGCCCATTCAGTTAAACCTATGTTGTTGTTCAACTGTAGAAGTTTTATAATTGCCTCAATACTGAGAAGCCTTTCTAGAAACAGACATTCATGAAGCCTTTTGTTCATGTGGGTACACACCGATGCTAAGATGTTCCAGTATCCAAGATGCCCACAGTAGTCTTAATAATCAAAGTCCTTTCTTACCATCTTTAGAAAGCAATATGGGAAGAAGCAGATCCAACAGATCTCAAGCTACTGTGGGTTTGGATGAACACTCCCTTTTGCTTCATATCTGATTGGCGTGCATCTGTTTTGGATTGTTCATTGTGTTTGTGTATTTATGCTTTGATTCATAGTAACTTCTCATGTTATGGAATTGATTTGCATTAAATACAACTGTAAATTAAAAATAAATTGCTTAAAGAGAAAGATAATCTGCCAGCAGATCCTGACCAACTGTAGCAAGAAAGGACTGGCTTCTGTATGTCTTACCTCTGTAGGCTGGAGTTGCATCGAATTCAGAGGTTTTCCTGGGGACCCTAATCATTATACAACAAAGGAAACAGGCTTTGGTGGCTGGGACCCAAGGCCTATGAAAATAGGAAATTTCTAGGTTTGTACTCAAAAGAATAAGGACTTTAGAAACAGATTTAAGTTCAAGCCCTAGTTCTACCACTTCCTGGCTCTGTGACAAGTGAGTTATTTAACAAATCTGAGCCTCGTTGCTCAATTATAAACGTGAAAGCAACAAAATCTACTTTGTACGATGTTGAGGGTCTAATGATACCTCTGTGACAGTGCTAAGCACAACCCCTCTAAGCTCTAATTGTGGTAGCAAAATGATTACCACAGATTCAAATCTCACACTCTCCACCGCAGCCGCCAGATGACCCCTCAGGCAGCACCCACAGAAGAGAAAGCTCTCAAAAAGGTAAATTTCTGTTTCTTTTTTTTCTCTATCATTTCACTGCTACATGTAAGAGTACCAAAAATATTAATTGCATTAACATATGACATTATAATTTCTTTGAGGGTAAAGAGTGGGATTCTCATGTTTGATATATAACTACTGAGTAGACTCTTCTCATCTATGTCTTACTAACATTTTTCAACTTTATTGAAGCATAATTTAGTTCTATTTTAAGCGTACAGCTCAAGGACTTTTGACAAATGTATTCAACTATGGATGCAACCAATGAAGATATAAACTATTTTCACCTCTCCAAGAAGCTCCGTTATACCTCTTGGTAGTCAATTCCTCCTATATACCATCCCAGGTAATCGCTGAACTCATTTCTATCACCATTGATTGGATTTGTCTTTTCAAGAATTTCATGTTGATAAAATCACATGGTATTCAGTCTTTTGTATGTTTCTTTTCTCAATATAATGTTTTTGAGACTTATCCGTGTTATTGCATGTATCAGTAGTTCATTCTTTTTATTGCTGAGTAGTATTCCATTGTATGAATACACCACAATTTGTTTATCTGTTTCCCTGTTGACAGACATTTAACTTTTTGATTATTATAAACAAAGCTGCTCTGGCATTTGTTTATAAGTTTTTTGGAACATATAATTTCTGTTGGATATATAGCTAGCTGTAGAATGTTGGGGTCACATGGTAAGTGTATGTTTAAATCTTTAAATATTTATAAAAAATGCCTAACAGTGTACGAGAGTTCTAATTGTTTCACACCTTTGCCGACACTTGATATTGTTTCAACCTTTATTGTAAATATGAAGTGGTAACTCATGGTGATTGGATGCTAATTTTTTAAAAGTTTGTGGTAAAATACACATAAAATTTGCTATCTTAACAATTTTTAAGTACAGTGGCATTAAGCGCATTCACATGGCTGTGTTACTATCACTATCATTCATCCCCAGAACTCTATTCATCTTACAAAGAAACTCTGTACCCATAAAACTCTGATTCCCCATTCCCCGTTCCTCCTCCTAGTCCCTCGCAACCACCATTCTACTTTCTGTCTCTATGAATTTTAATATTCTAGGTACCTCTTGTAAGTGAAATCACACAGTATTTGTCTTTCAAGACTTGATTTCACTTAGCGTAATGACCTCAAGTTTTCCCCATGTTATAGCCTGTGTCAGAATTGCATTCCTTTTTAAGGCTGAATATTTCATTGTATGTACAATTCATATTTGTTTATCTCCTCATCCACTGATGAACGCTTGGTTCGCTTCCACCTTTTGACTATTGCATATACTGCTGCTATGAACATGAATATACAAAGATCTCTTTGAGTTTTTCTGCCTTCAATTTCTTTGGGCATATACCCAGAAATAAGATTGCTGAATCATATGGTAGTTCTATGTTTAATTTTTTGAGAAATCATCATATGTTTCCCATAAGAGCTGTACCATTTTACATTCCTACTGACAGTGCACAAGGGTTCCGATTTCTTTGGATCCTCATCAGCACTTACTGTTTTTTAATAGCAGCCATCTAATGGGTGTGAGGTGGTAGCTCTCTGTGATTTTTATTTGCATTACCTTAATGTGTAGTGATGTTGGGCATCTTTTCTTGTGGTTATTAGCAATTAGTATATCTCCTTTGAGAAAATATCTATTTAAGTCCTTTGTCCATTTTATAATTGGGTGGTTTTTGTTTGTTTGCTGGTGATGCCACTGATTTTTAAACTGTCCTTCTCTTAGAATTGTTATTTCATTTTATAGATAAGAAAACTTTAGTTCAGAGTGGTAAAGTGAGCACAGTAAACTGTTCATAAGCACTGTTCTTATCTCATCAAATATAAGAATAAGCAATTATTTGAATATTGATTTGGTATATATTAAGGGCAGCATAAGTATGATAGATTCTGGGGATATTGGGTTTACAATTCCTAGAGGGAGACAAATAAATAAATGGGCAATATTAATATAATGTGACAGGTACCATAATAGGGGAAGAGTATGATACTAGTTAGTTATATTTTGGAAACTGAGTAGTTTAGCATAGCTAGAGCTCTGAGTCTAAAGAATAGCTAGAAATGATGCTGGAGAGGGAGACTGGTGAGAGTTCTTAGTTTCAAACAGAATCCACTCAAACTTGTTTAAGCAGAAAATACATTTGTAAAGTATTGAGTAGTTTGCATCTCCAAGAGGGCCAGAGAGTGGGGTCTAGAGGCCACAGGACCAGAAACAATGCCCAAACAAACCCAGGACTTTCAGCAAAGACTCCACTGCCACCACCCTGTTGGTGTGGTCACTGGCAGTCACTGGAGATCACTGGCCACAGTGACACAGACTTCCAAGCCTCCATTATGGCTGCCCTGACCGAAGCTGATTTCCTCTACTCTCATCCTTGTCTTAAAAATGGATTCTCTGGAGAGTCTGTTTTCTCACATAGTCCACTTCTGAAAAGAATCTTACATGGTTGTGTCTCATGGACAGAGGCTGAGTTCTCCAGATGCAACTTGCAAAAATGAATTTTTCAGGCTTCTATCTTCAGTGGGCAAGACTCATAAGGGAGGGAACTCTCCAATCATAGAAGAGGGTTCAACAAGTAGAAGACACACAAAAACTCGTAGAAGAATGTTCGTATCAATTTATTTGCAATAACTCTAAATGAGAAACAGTCCAAGCGTTCTTTAAAAAGTGAGTGGTTAAACTGTTGTGCACCTATACCATGGAGTATTACTCAGCAATAAAAGAAATGGCCTAGTGATGTATGCAACAGCTTGGCTGGATCTCCAGGGAATTATGCTAAGTGAAAGAAGCTGACCTCAAAAGACTGTATACCGTGTTATTCCATTTATATAACATTTTTGAAATGACAAAATTTTAGAAATGGAGAACAAGTTATTAGTTGCCAGGGGTCAAGAATGGGAAGAGAAAGCACTGTGGGAGGTAGATGAGTACGATTTTAATGAGGAATATAATGTTCTATATTTTGACTATAGAACATGATAAATATTATAAAACTAAACATACACGTACACATACACATAAATGAGTACACATAAAACTGAGAAGTTTGAATAAAATTGGTGGATTATATAAATGTCAATATTCTGGTTATGAATTTGTATTATAGTTTTGTAAGATGTTAGCTTTGGAGGAAACTGAGCAAAGTGCACATGACAAGTTAATCTACAATTATCATTATAAAAATTAAGAAAAAAGCAATGGGTTCCCAGAAAACACTAGGGATTTGGAACTTTATTTTAAGAGCTGGGGAAAACTATTGAAGGATTTTAAATAAGAGTGACACATGTCTTTATTTAGCACCTATTTTCTGTCCAATGGTGGGGTAATGTTATCCTGGTTTAAGTTACGACTATGACATTTTAATTTAAAATAAAATTTTAAAAATCTGTTTAAAAAGAAAAAAAAACCTAATGTGGTTTCCCAGACTTTCCAGGAAGGCAATTTTTGGCTCAAAATATGAACTCTGATTTCTCCTGCCACAGAAATAATAAAGATTTGTTCTCTCATTCCTTCCACATGTATTTATTAAGCATCTGCTATAGGTCAGGCACTGTGCCAGGCACTATAGATTTGCAAACGAATAACACAGTCCTGCTTTTGAGAAATTGCATTGTCGACCCTGGGCAAAAAAAATAATGGTTCCAACAAGAAAGGAATTTATTTGGGTGTCATGTAACCTGAAGACTAGGGACAAAGATCCAGAGTTGATTCAGTGGCCTCACAATGTCACCAATATCCCAGGCTCCTACTATCTTTTTGCTCCACTATCCTTAACATATGTTTCCCCTCCTCAAGCATACCTCATAGTTGCCAGGTAGAAATTGCAGCTCAGCTCACATAAAAAAGAAGGAAGGAAGAGCAGTAAAGGAACCTGCCTACTGAAATGGCAAGCTCCCCGAATCTCTTTAGAGAATTCTCCTGGGAGCTGCACCCAGAAGCTTCCATTTGCATCTCATTGACCACTCCTGTTTGCATGGTAGTTGGGAGTTGGGAATGGATAATTATTGGTAACTAGCAGTCTCAAACACAAGGCTCTTGTAATCTAAGTGGAAAGGCAAGCATGGAACTAGTTAGTGACAATACAGCATGTTAACTGCCTATGTGTGTAAAGGAAGTATGACATCAAGGCTGCAGAGACACAAATCCAGTCTTGATACAATCAGGGAGGGCTTCATAGAAAAACAGACTTTTTGAAGAAATTACTCAGTAGAGAGAACTGCAGTGCATATACCAAGGTGTAAAAGGGCCTGTCATGTGTAAGACAGAAAGTAAAGTCTAATGGTGTTGGAGCATAGGTGTTTTCAGGAGTGTTAGGAGAAGAGTCTAGAAAAGTAGGCCGGGACCAGAACAGGAAGAGCCTTGAATGCTGTGCTGAGAAGTTTGGACTTGGTTCTCTAAAGCAGTAGTTCTCAAACTTTTCATGCATCAGGATCATCTATGGTTTTTGTTAAAATGCAGACTGTGCCCCCATCCCCGGCCAAAGTTTATGATTGAGGATATCTGGTATGGGCCTTAGAATTTGCATGTGCATTTCTAAAAAGCCTTTGCTGATCAGGGAACCCTATTTAGAGAAACATAGGTATAAAGAATAGACTATGGACAGGAGTTTTCAAATAGGAAAATAATGTGATCTTTTTTTCTCTCTCTCTATTTTTAGAAGGGTCATCAGTGGAATCAACCTGAGGACTGAGTGATTTCCTGCAGAGTGTAAATCTCTCAGAAACTACCCTAAAAGGTGGGAGCTTCCCCCACGGGCATCATACTGCTCAGCACAGAGAGAATCCAGAGCAAAGGGCTAGGTTTTTGCGAGGATCTGGGTTCCAGTTTTGGCTCTGTGACTAACTGATTGTATGAACTGGGACAAATGTGTTAACCAATATGAATGTTGGTTAGGGTATCAGTAACAATAATTAGTACCATTTATTGAATAATTACATAATCATCTGGTTTAATACAATTGTCCTAAAAATGGGTATTCTTAAAAATTAAAAAAAAATTTCAATAACAATTGACATTCAATATCATATTAGTTTCAGGTGTACAAACATAGTGGTTAGACATTTATATAACTTATAAAGTAATCCTCCCAACAGGTCCAATACCCACCTGGCACCAATGTAGTTATTACGATATTTATTCACTATATTCCCTATGCTATGCTTTATATCTCCATGATTATTTTGTGACTTCCAATTTATAATTAATCCTTTCAGCCCTCCAACCCTACACCTATTTGGCAACCGTCAGTTTATACTTAGTTTTTTGGTATACTTATTTGAATTACATGAGAACAAAATAATGTTAAGTCAACTCTGGGAGTCCAGAGGAATTTTTGGTCATGAATGGAGGTCTGCAAATTACTTAAGATTAAGCCAAGGTTCTGAGTTATAGTCAACACAAGTACTCTCTGGTTAATATAAGCAGAAATGGAGGTTATTGGGTGGGTATTGGGTGGCTGAAGAAAGAGGGGAAGGTTAGAGAACCAGACTCAGAAAGTGATCAAGAGCCAGGGCTCTCCCCAGAGCTGTCTGGGGTGGAAGAAGCTCTGACTCTCCCAGCACTGGATTCACCACCTTGGTCCCAGGTACCGTCATTCCAGGACTTTCACTACCACCACCATCAAGCCTTCAAATCACTCTCTCAAGAGTGAAGACTGTGGGCAGGAACATCCAGTTGGCTCAGCCTCTATTGTTTGCTTACCTCCTGGCTTCCAGGGAGGGGCCATGTGTCTTCTTTTGGCTTCTATAGACCCAGCCAATCAAGAATTTCCCCCAAATAGGAAGGACCTCTAGATGCTGGGGAGCCAAAACCCAGCCAATATTCACTATACACACTCTTCTATAAAACAGAGGGATGTTAGCATTGAATAAACCAATCTCATAAGCATCAACCATAAAACCCTGTTGACATGTTTATAGTTATTGATGAGCAGCATTTAATGAGGTCCCATTGTGATCGAGATCAGGGATAAAAGCCCAGCTTCCACCACTGGTATTTTTGTTTTATGGTCCTTGCTACAGTGGGCAGATCAGAAGGGAACCATGCAAGGTGATTTAATAGAGAAACTGTGCCTCTCTTGAAAAAAAAATTTTTTTTTTCATTTAAATCAGCTTCTCTGGTGTTTATAAAAAGCTAATAAGAAGCCACTGGATCAGTTTTTGGAGTTGAAATTCAGAAAACATAGGGTTTTGGTTTTGTTTGTTTGTTTTATCATCACAGCAGCATTTTTATGTTCTCATCCTCCTGAGCTAATCGCATAACTGGTTTTGCTCTGAGCATGGATGGGAAGTGTTTGTCCAGGTCTCTGTGGCGCTTGCTAAAAATACTTCCTTGCAGTGCTTCACATGTGACTTCAATTAACTGTGAAGAAAACCTGCTGCACAAGGAAAAATTGTTTGTTCTGTGTTCCATTTATGAAACCGTTACCCTCTCTTATTTTGGTAGTATGTCTTCTATTCCGAAGGTGTTCTACTTTGGGAAGTGCACAGGAAGTTCTTGATTGTCCATTGCTTTCTATGCAAAGACTTCTGCACCCCGAAATGCGTTTTTTTTTTCTTCCTCCTTCTCTGGTTACATGAAGGAGTTAGGGAACAAAAACCTGATTTGGCTACTGTATAATCTGCTTATCTTCCTCAATCCCTATCTCTCTGACCTCATCCCATACCCCACTCCAGCCACAATGGCTTCCTGGCTGGTTTTGGAACATGCCAGGTTCTCTTCTACCTCTGGGCCTTTGTACTTGCCTGGCATAATCTTCTCCTATATAGACACATGATTTGCTCCCTCAACTTTCTTCCAGTTTCTATTCAAATATTTCTTATTATGGAAGTCTTTCTGCTTCTAGTAATTCCAGCCCCCAACTTCCCTGGTACTTTCTCATTCACCCTGCCCTATTGTTCTCCAGGAAACCTGATACACTGTATACTTGTTATTTGTTTATGTATCATCTCCTACTAGAATACAATCTTCATGAGGCAGAGATTGTCTTCTTCCCTGCTGATCATGCTTGCCCAGCACATAGTAGATACTCAATAAACTATGTGTTGAATGAGCAAATGCATGTAATAGTAACAGTTATCATTTCACAAGTAATGACATTACAAACATTATCTCTAATAAAGGAGTGAAGTTATGCTGATGCAGTTAATATTTTGAAGATCAAGGGCAATTAGGGGCCCACATCACTATATTAGGAGGCGTTAAGGTCAGAAGCCACTGGGTAAAGAGGAAATGCAACATTAAAATCTTCAGTCTTGCTCTCTCCTCCATAGTCCTGGCTCATATACCCAACTGCCTTTTCAACATTTCCTTTTGGTTGTCTCATAGGCAGCTCATATGTATGTCCAAAACAGAATTCTTGATTACCCCTGCCTCCGGTATAAACCTGTTTCTCCCCCAACTTTCCATTTCGGTTAATCACAACTTTCCACCTTTGCTCAGGCCAAAAGCCAAGGAGTCATTTCAGATATCTCACTTTCATTGAATCCCTACGTGTAATCCACTAGAAAGTTTGCCAACTCTGCCATGACAGAAATGGCCAACTGACCACAAAGATCTGTGTTCTCTTTCCATAGTGTAGAGCTGTTGATCAGAAGTGGCTTCCCACACAGGGACTATATTTCCTAGCTCCACAACATTCAGGTAACGCCATATGACGGGTTTTTATCAATGAGATAAAAATGAAAGTACCACAGTTAGGCCCAAGTGCCAAAGAAACAAATATGCCTTCTCCATACTCTCTTTTTTCAACTGCTTGCTGAATGAAGAGGACCCTGCAAAGGATTTTGGGGGCCCAGGAGTTGGTAGAGTCACAAGATGGAAAGATCTTCAGTCCCTGAGTTACCACTTAGAGGAGAGCTATTTGCTCTTCTAGAATACCTGTTTGGACTATATGTGAAAAACCACCAAGTTTTTGGGGTTATCTGTCATTGTAGCTGGCGTTATCTTAACTAGTCTCAAATCTGTCTACTTGCCTTCATTAATCTTATTCTATTTTGAACCACTATCCTCTATCACCTAGAAGATTGTAAATGTCTCCTCACTTATGTTCTTGCATCTATCTCCCTGCTTGCTATAGGCCAAATATCTGCGTTGCCCACAAATTCATATATTGAAACATAATCCCCAATGTGATTGTATTTGCAGGTCCAGCCTTTGGGAAGTGATTAGGTCATGAGACTGAAGCCTTCATTAATGGAATTAGTGCTCTTGTAAGAGACTCCAGAGAGCTCCCTTGCCCCTTCCACCATGTGAGAATCTAAGAACCAAGAAGCCAGTCCTTACCAGATACCAAATATGCCAGGTGTCTTGATCTTGGACTTCCCAGCCTCCAGAGCCATGAGAAATAGATGTTTATTGTTTAAGCCTCCCAGTCTATGTTGTTTTTGTTATAGCAGCCTGAAAGGACTAAAACACCCCATATAGGATCTATTCTTTACACAGCCATCAGAAGGATCTTTTAAAAATTTAAGTTATGTCACCTCTTTCCCCTCAAATGGCTTCCCAGTGCATGTAGAATAAAGTCTGAATTCTTTATTATAGTCTGTCTACTTCCCCATCTTTATCACAAACCTCTCTCTCCTTCACTTGTTATGGTCCAGCCACCCTGACCTTCACTAAGTTCTTTAAATATGGAAGACTTGCCCCTGTCCTAGAGTCTTTGTACTTGCTATTCTTTGTGCATGGAAGATTTCTTCCAGGTTGTGGCATGACTGGCCTTGTCATCCTTCAGGTCTCAACTCAAATGTCACTTCCTCACAGAAGCCCTCCCTGATTACACTATCAGATTGCTGCTATTCCGCTGCCACAACCTGTCATTCTTTCTATTTTATTGCCTTGTTTTATTTTCTTCATTGCTCTTACTGGTGTTTCAAATGATCTCTTTTAAGTTATCTTAACTTGCATGACTTAAATTATGTTTCCTGGCTATTGTCTCTCTCTCCACCTCTTTCCCAATATCTGTCTATTAGAATATAAGCTATATGAAGAAGAATAAGAAGATAGAAAGAACAAAGGAAGGGAGGATGGGAAGGAGAAAGAATTGCCCTAATTTGATCAATAATCCTCACAGTGAGACCCCAGGATCCATGCAAAGTTCCTGGAGGAGAGGAGGAGTGGGTCAGGGAGAGAGAGAGGGAAGGCAGGCTGGGCAGCCCCTGGCTTCTGAGTCAGCCTCAAAGATACAGAAAGGACATTACCTTCCATCCCTGAGCATCGGCTTACTATTCTTTGGAATGCTCTCTTCTACTGGAAACACACAAATGAAAAAAATGCATTTGACCCTATTTTCTCCCTCTGTACAGAAACCTCATCTATTTCTACTTCCTCTGATGCCAGTAAGCACTGAAAATATTATAGTACCTCCTTATATATGTATTTCAGAAGAATATTATGTTGTAAAAAATAGTATAAAGAAGACATGGCTTGTCCAAAATGACCAGATATTTATTTATATGCAGCTGACTTTTGAACAACATGGGTTTGAACTGCATGGGTCCACTTATATATAAATTGTTAAAAAATAAATGCCATAAATGTATTTTCTTTGTGATTTTATTAATAACCTTTTCTTTTTTCTAGCTTATTTTATTATAAGAATACAGTATATAAAATGGATAACATAAAAAATATATGTTAATCGACTGTTTGTTATTATCAGTAAGGCTTCCAGACACCAGTAGGCTATTAGTAGTGACATTTTGAAGGAGTCAAAAGTTATACATGATTTTTGACTGAGCAGGGTGTATGGCACTAATCTCATGCTGTTCAAGGGTCAACTGCATATCAAATTCTTTTGAGATAGTTTTATAAATTGTGGTACCCTAAAAACAAACACAGTCTACTTCCTGAGTATTCCAGCATTATATGCAGTGTGGCACACTAGACTTTGAATTTGGAACGTGCTTTTATGGTGATGTAACTGTTCAAATGTATACAAACACCCCCTTTAAAAAATATACAAGCAAATATAAATTCATCATTCTAAGCAAGGTTGACTTGGATTTTAAAGCCGTCTTAAATAACCAGCTATAGACTCAATCAGATGAATAACTGAGTGGAAAAAACAGTGATTAAAGTACTTAATTTTTAAAACTCTGAATCTTTAAAAAATAAGTTAGAACTTTTTTTTTTCTTTCAGTTTATTGAGATCTAACTGATATGCAGCACTGTGTGAGTTTAAGGTGCACAGTACAGTATAATCTTTGGACTTACTTTTATTGTGAAATGATTACCACAAAAATTTTAGTTCCATCATCTCTTACAGATACCAAAAATAGAAAGAAAAAGAAAAAAGTTTTCCTTGTGATGAGATCTCTTAGGATTTCCTCATGTAGCAACTTACAAATAAACCATACAGCAGTATTAACTGTTATCATCATGTTACATATTACATCCCTAGTACTCATTTGTAACTGGAAGTGTGTACCTTTTGGCCACTTTCATCTAGGTCCCCCTTCTCTCATCACCCCCATCTCTGGTAACCACAAATCTGATTTTCTATGAGTTTGGTTTCTTTTTTTCTTTTTCTTTTTAGATTCCTCATGTGAGATCAAACAATATTTGTCTTCTCTGTGTGCGTTTGTCTTACAAACATGTTTTTAAGTAGAAATTACCCCCATTGGATAGGTGAAAAAATGGAAGTTTGGGCAGTATCCAAGTTTGTGCCTAGTGCCATGCAGCCAGAAAATGGTGGAACCAAGGTTTGAACCCTGTTCTATCTGATGTCAAAGTCTCAGCAAGGGCTTTTCTATCCTTTGACCAATAATGTCAAAAATGATGTCAGAACTCCAGTAAGTTCCAATTCCACATGATAGCCCACAGGGGAAGGGAAACAGAGAAGACATTCTCTTTCAGAATCCAAGTGTTGGTCTATGAGAGTAGATTCAATGATGTATTTAAAGATTATCAAAGGGGTCTTTCCTGGGTGAACTTAGTGGTATTTTTAAAAGATTGTTGAATGTAGAGTCAGGCCAGCTGATTTGAATCCCGGTTTTGCCCTACTCAAGTAGTTGCACTAAGGCAGACGTTCTACCCTCCCTGAGCCCCTACTTCCTCATCCATGGAATGGGGTCATGAATGGCTTCCTCATAGGATCACACCACATTAAACGAGAACGCTCAGCACAGTTGGTAGTTGGCACCCAATAACGTAGATCCCCTTTCTTTCTTGTTTACTTTCCTATATATAACACGTGCTTGTAAGAGCTGAATGCAAAAAGAAGAAATTGGAGCCAAGAGAGACATGGCAATCTTGGTTTAAAGAATTTCTCCAAAGTGTTGTTGTCCTTTGAGTGAATCTACATTCAGAAAAACACATACTCATTTTTGGTAAGTTCCCCGTTCTAACCATTCTGTCTGAGAGGTAGCTAGTTAACTGTGGCCAAATTCTGGCTGGCCTTAAATCCAGCATCTGCCACATTCTTTTCTGTAGAAAATTGCTCTTATTATATCTCCTACCCCAGCTGACTGAAATTTGTCTCTAAGAAAGACAGCAAGAATATATTGCCAAGCTGAATTGTTCTTATAGTGTTTGAAGGAAAATTCCTTGCGTGAGGACAGATTTAATATTTGGATCAGTGTTAGATATCACTCAGAGATACTAGGTCTGAGCAATTGTTCTGGCCATAAATCTGGTCTTGCTTAAGGGAACTCATTCAGAACCATGCTGTGAAAAGAGCTGATGCTCAGAAAAATGCTCACCACTGACTTCTTGACAGGTTTAAAATGGTACCTCCCCAAACCTTGGAACATTGCCCTTAAGCACAGCCTTTCAATGAATTCCACAAGCGGCTGAAGACTTGGGTTACTGCCGTTCACAACGGCCCCATCACTGAACTCTATCCGGTTGGGCAAAGTGTAAAATCCATGTTGGGTCATCGTGGAAGTGAAGCTCATTTCTGGCCTCTGAGACGGCTGCAAGGAAAGGAGGGAAGGGAATTGATTGAGTCCCTGGCACTGTTAGATGCTCTTCTACACATCTGCCTGAAAAATTTTGCAAGTGTTTTAACCATTCATAGCTCTATTATTTACCACGTTCCTATCCTATGACCATATCTCTGAAATTTGAGCAGTAGAGGACTTGGCAAGCCAGATCTAGGTTTGAATTTTGACTTCCTGCCCTAGATTGATAGTTCAATGATGGCAATGTTTGTTCACTGCTGTGTCCCCGGTACCTAGAACAGTGCCTTGTACATAGTAGGGCCTTAATACTTGTTAAGTTGAATTGACAACGGGGCTTCTTACTTGACCATTTTAAACCTTCTATTTCTTCAACCATAAAAGTAGAAAAAATAAAACCTATAGCATAGGATTTTTAAATTATACTTGTTGAGAGAATTGTACATTAACATGTAATTGTAAGGAATAATACAGAGCGATCCTATGTATCCCTTCTCCTGGTGGTAACATCTTGCAAAACTAAGTACAATATCACAACCAGGATATTGACATTGATCGATTTATTGATCTTATAGGATTTCCCTTCTAGGACTTTTATGTGGATTAAATGCAATTATATTGGCATAATGTTTAGTATAACACATGCATATTGTAAACATTTAATAATGGCAACTAATATCCTTTCAGGAAGCAACATGCTGTAGAATAGTGCTTCTCAAAGTATAATGTGAATATGAATCATCTGGGGGGCTTGCTGAAATGCAGATGCTGATGCAGGAGGACTGGGTGGGCCCCGAGAGTCTGTATTACTAGCAAGCTCCCAGGGGATGGCTGATACGAAGTGATAAGCTAAGCACATGGCTCCAGAATCAGACTGCCAGGGTTTAATTCTAGTTGCACCCTTATCACCTTTAAGACTTTGAACAAGTTATACTTCAGTTTCTTCATTTGCTTAATGAGGATATTTACAGCCCTACCTCATACAGCTCTTGCAAGGCTTATATAGATTATTGTCTTAAAGCACTCAGAACAGTGCTGGGATCATAGTAAGTGTGCTCATAAAATGTTAGATATCATTATTATTTTATTTCATTTCTTATACTGTATTCTCCCACTGAAGTAAGATCATTTGAATTTTTCCACTGGTTACGTTGGCCCCCAGAAAATTAGAAATTCACCTATTCTCACTCTATGAGAAAAGAGAAGTTATTGCTAGAAGGGATTTTTAGAACTCTTCGAGATCCAAAATGGCAACTGGTTCACCAGTTCCTATACCCTGCCCACAGCAGGCATTACTAACCAATCTTGACACTTTTTTTTTTTAATTGAACCTCAACTGTGGCTTCAGAGACCTTCTTAAGAGTCCAGGCAGAGCTGGTGCTCAAGATGAAAACTGCTTCTAAACCCGATCTGGCATAAGCTCCTCACAGATGTGGAGACTTAGACCCAGGGGTGTAAAATGACTTCCATGGGCGTATGCTGTCACCTGGAGACTGAGTCTGAACCAGAACCCCCATCTTTTGTGATTTTTGTGGAACAAGTCTGAGAGAAGAAAGGAAGAACAGGAGAGATCCATGTGAGAACATTATAAACAAAGGGAGACATGGGGTAGAAAAAGACATTCTTCATAGACAGGTTAGTGCGTTGAGAACAGTAAGAGTCTATGTGTACTATGAGCATTTCAGATTGCCAGCCTGTCAGTGTTTCCCTTACGCCCCCCTTGGAAGTATGACATGAAAGACAAATTGAAAAATAAACAACTTATTGGGAATTTGGTGTGGAAATTTTTTTTTTTATAATATTCACTAATTTGGGGATCCTTAGAAAACCATAAAGAGCATTTGGAAAGGCAAAGACCTTATTCTTACCTAAATGAACTCCTCAGAGCCTTTCAACATGTTGCATTAGTCACATCAAGTCTTGGTTCCATCCCACCCCTACCTGCTGGCAGCTATGTTATATACCCTGTAATTCTGCCTCTCTCTCTTTCTTCCCATTTCTCATCACCGGATCATGCCTGCTTTCATGAACCCTCACAGACACATGACTTCAAGGTAATCAGAACGGATTAGTTGAAAGAGAAGAATCAGATTCTCTCTTTGAGCAATCTGAACTCTGAAGGTACTGAAGAAGTCAGTTACCAGAAAGAGCAAAAACCAAAAGGGGTAGTAGGGACAGTAATAAGGGAACCTTAGTGATGAAGAAGGTTCTTAGTAGAGAGATAAAAGGTGGGGAAAGGCACAAAGAAACAGAGAAGGAGACTGGCCAACGACTTTGTGGCCCATAAGGAGGCACAATAATGGACCATAGAGCATCCTTCTGTTTTCTATACTCTATTTTTCTTTTATTTTTTAATGTTTTAATATGAAAAATTTCAAATATGCAAGAGTAGACAGAACAGTATAACAACCTTCTCTGCACCTGTCACTGTGCTTTAACAATGATCAACTCAGGACCAATCTTATTTCTCTTCCTGATTATTTTTATTTTTTAAATAAAATAATATTTCAAATCCTTGGTTTGAAGTACATTCTCAGCAGTGGTCCCTGTACAGCCTGCCTTTACTTTTTTAGTTAGCTATTAAAAAAAATTACTTATTTATTTTTAATCAATTAATTTTATTTTATTTTTATGGTGACATTGGTTAATGAAATTCAGTAAGTTTCAGCTGTACATTTTCATAGTAAGGCATAGTATATATATATATACACACACACATATACATACACACATATATACACACACACACACACACACATACTCCTATAGTTAGATTTCTTTCTGTCCCCACACATTTGACCTACTTTACTCCATCTACCTTCCCTCTCCCCCTACACTCTGGTATTAGTTAGCTACTTAAATAATTTCTGTTTTTGTTGTTAGAAATTTGCCCATTGTTTTTCCTTTGGCTCCTTATATTTTTTTATTGTGGTAAAATATAACATAAAGTTTACTATTTTAACCATTTTAAGTGTATCGTTCAGTGGCATTCACATTGCTTTGCAAATTTCACTTAAATAGGTATTTTTAATAGTGAACCTGGGAACATACCATCCAAAAACTAAGTCCTTGACAATAAACTACAACTAACCAAATGGTTCCCTCCAATCCATCCCATGCAGTCCCCCTAAATAACCCTCATTTTGAACCCTCACATCATCATTCTCTTACTTCCTTTTTATGTAGTTTTATTGCAGGTGTATGTGCTTTTACAATTATTTTTCATTTTATTTTTAACATTACCAATAGGATATTATGCTGTATGTAACCTTTTGGAACTTACTTTTTTCACTTAATGTTTTCAAGATTCATTCCCATTTTTGCAGGTCACTGTAAATCATTTGTTTAGGCTACTGTCTAATATTCCACTATGTGAATATTCTCTGTATTGGATAGGTTCCAATCCAGTCCACATCTTGACAGCATACCCCCTTTTAAAAATGTTAACTTAGTGTGTCTCTCCTTCTGCACAACTGAAACAACCAGATAAAACAACTTATGCTTAGATGTTGCCAGAGCAAAGTTACTTTGATGCTGATGTAAGGGTAAGCAGTGAGATTAATCCTTGGAAAGGTCGAAGACTGGTCACATCCATGAGAAAAGGGCCTCTGTCCCCATGATTTATCTTCAGAGTAAAGTCCGTGCTAAGCTGTGATGGAAATTAAAGAGGAAGCTTTAAGACCTCCACACTGACCCCTCAAATGAAAATTATTTAGCAGCATTCAGATGGCAGAGTTGTCATAAAGATCAAATGAGATAATGATATGTGGGAACACTTTGTAAACCCCAGAGCCTTTTTATAAATGTGCAGTTGTATTGTTATTGCTATCATTCATTTGCATTATCTGGCCAAATCATTTTCCTATCCCTCCATGATTAAGGTGGGTAGTCCCAGCAGGACTGGATTTAAGGCAGGAAGGGAGGAGGGAGATATGAATGTTAATCAAATACTCAGCCTAGTCCTTAGTCCTTGCGATGCCTCCTCAAAGAATTATTCTCTGCTTTATGGATGAGAAAACTGGGCTTGATAACATGCCCAAAGTCCTACAACTAATGGAGGTGGAGTTTGGATTCAAATCCAGGTCTGTCTGAATCCAAAGCCCTTTTTCTATCTTGCCGAATTTCCTGAAATTTGCAGTACTAACTCTTTCCTCATTCCCTGTCCTAATATGGCAGGATGAAAACCTTCTCTTTATGATCTTTCTCAGTATTTTTTCCATACACTGAGACTATTGATGAACTAAAATGGAGTCTAAGTAAAAATATCTTTGGGAAGACTCGGAGCCTTCCCAGTTTTAACCTGCGAGTTTTAATTTAGGAAACAGGAAACAAGGCAACTGTGCTTGGGTAGACTTGACACTGGGTTGCCCTATCTACACTGGCCCTGTGTGGATTGAAGGAGAGTGGATTTCACAAGAGACCACCAGACCCAGACTCTGGTTCAGGTGACCCCTCTGCCTGTTTTAGGCAAACTATCTAATCTCTGTAAACTGGAACTATGAATGCCTGCCCTGCTACCCAACAGGGGCTAAGACCCAACAAGTTAATATGCTGGACTCGATAAGACTGGATGAAGTAACATATGGGAAAACAGTTTGAAAACTGCAAAGCATTTTCCTCCAGCACTAATGTCAGCTGGTATTTATTTTTATGGCCATTATCCTTCTCCGTGGAGCCCTGTCTCAGGGAAAGCCCTGTAGTAGGAGCTCCTAATAACGCTGAGGTTTGAGAACAACCAGAAGGCTAGCAACATGAAGCCATTGAAAGCAAACCAGAGGAAGTCCAGCTTCTATTTATTTTATGAAGTTAGCGGCTGGATATGTTAAGCAAATGTTTTCTTAATTGTGGCAGCATGAGAAAACAATGGGGCAAGGGCTGCCGGGGACGAGGGGGAGTATCAGGCCTCCACCCCACCCCCACCCCCTGCCACTAAATCTCCAGAGAATGACAGGAAAAATTAAAGACAGGCCTTTTCTTTCCGTGGTCACATGTCTACGATGCCGCTGTAATAAGAACCTGCACCAATTAGAGATGTTTCACCTCCTCCCCTGGGCCCCTCCCCCAGCGCCTTTCCGAGCGGCCTGGGCTGCGGACTCCCGGAGTTCGCCCAGCGCAGCCCGCGTCAGTGTGTAAGCGGCTGGAGGGGGCTCTCCGCACGGACCTCCGTCCCTCCCCTCCACTGTGTCGATCTCCTGGGACTTCCTCCTCCGGGCGAGGGAGCGGGGAGCCGGGCGCCCGCGCCCCGGCGCCGCGCGCGCGTGTTTGCGCGTGAGAGTGGCGCGGCGGGTGAGAAATGCTGTAATGGGAGGAAGCCGAGCCGCGTCCGAGTGTCCCGGAGCGCAGAGGCCGTTCTGATCTCGGTGGCACCGAGCACACGCCTCCCCGAGCGAGTACCTGTCTCGCAGGTACGTGCGGCCGCCGGCCTGTGCGGGCGGCGTGGCGGGGCGTGTGGAGGGACGAGAGGGCGCGGCGGTGGCCCGGGAGGGCGCCCGGCGGAGCGGAGCGGGGAGGCCGCGCGCGCCGCTGCCCGGCGTCGGGGCGTGGGTGAGCGCCGCGCCCCGGGGCCGCTGCCCGGGAGGCCGGGACCACGCGGGCCCAGAGCCCAGGGCCCCGGCCCGGCGGGGACGCGGTGCGGCGTCCACCGGCCGCGGGGGCCACCTGCGCGCGGGGGCGGGGGCCGGGCCCGGCGCACCGGGGCGTGGGCGGGCGTGCGCGCGCGGGGGCGGCCCGGCGTGTCCCCGCCCGCGCGGCCGGGGGGCGTGTGCGGAGTGGGGCGCGCCCTCGGGCCCTGGCGCGGCTCCCGGGCCCCCGGGCACGCGGCGGGCGGGGGGCGGGAGCCGGGAACGCGGCGCGCGCCTCTCGGGGCGCACGGCCCCGCCCCCGCGCAGCCCCGCCGCCGCCGCACCTGGGCTCGGCCCCACCTGCTCGCGGGGAGGGGCGCGCCCGGCGGAGCCCCGCGGAGGGGGAGAGGGGGACAGGGAGCGAGGAGCGCAGGCGGCGCCTCCTCATTCCAGGGATTCCTCGGGCTCCCGCGCTCGCCCCCGCCGCGGAGCCGGCCCGCGTGCGTGCGCGTGTGCGGAGGGGGCGGCCGTGCGGGGCGCCGTCCCACAGTGCGCCCCGCCCCCGGCCCGGCCCCGGGCAGGCGCGCCCCGGGGCGCCCGGCGGTGAGTGCGGGGAAGCCGACCCGCAGGCTGGGGCCCGCGCGGGAGCTCCGCCGTGGGCGCCCTCGGAGCGTCCTCCTGCCTGCGAGGAGGCAGCTGGGCCTCTTGCCAGGCTACTTGAGGCCCCCCTTCCCCCTCGCTGGGGATCGAAGCGTCTGGGCCCCCGGGTTAGAAGAGGTCCAGCTCCTGGAGGGGTCCCAAGTGGAACCAGGCGTCCTGGAAGCCGGGGGCGCGGGGCGGGAAGAGGGCCCGGCACCCGGCACCCATCCAGCCCCTCTGGATCCTGGCCGGCGGCGAGGAGGGCTGTGGGTGCGGGGCTGCGGAAAGTGGCCGAGAGGGGGCCGCTGGCACCGGCGTCTCTGGATGGGTCCTTGCCCCCTCCCCACAACAGAACGGCACACTCTTCCTGCACCCGTGCAGGCCTCGCCGGAAAGCAAAGGGCTTTCTTTCCTTTTTTGTTTTGCTTCAAGTCTCTGCTTTGATTCATTACACCGAGACATTGAAATGTCTTAAGTTCGGATGACAGCACTTCCCAGGGCTATTAACTGAGTTTTATGCACTTTACTGGCCTGAATTTGTCTGCATAAGTTAGATGATTAAAAAACTCGGTTTCACTTTGATCATCGGTGCTGTATGTTTGCGAGTTCTATTTCCTTCTCAGTGGTTAATAAGAACCAGCAGCTTGGGGGGCGGGGGTGGCGGCTGGTCTTCTAGTTTTTATCAGCAGCGGGTTGCCCCCTTTATTTGAAAGGGACTATCGCCAGGTTTGTAGAGTCTGAATCTTTTTCTAAACCCAAACCTACCTGGACGAAAATGAAGATTCGTGAGTTTCCTTTGAGCACTCAGAGACGAACACTAAATGTTGATTTTGCTATTAGTATTTAAAGGTCAGTTTTGCATACCATTTTTTGCCTTCCAAACTTTTAACTCTGTGAGTCCACAGACTTGTAATGTTCATTGTTTCCTGCTTGCAGCTAATGAAGTCTGCGCGTGACTGAGGGGACAGTAGTGGGTAGTTTAAAGAGAGCTTTGGGGTCAGCGTCTTAAAGCTGTATTTATCAACTCTACATCGTAGTGCTCTAATTTTAAGTAATACGTTGAGAAATACTTTCCCAGGATTTTGTTGTCTCATAGTCAAGACGGTTTTGTGTTTCGTTCTGTGCGTTTCCTGTTGCATTTTGCTGAAAAGTCATCTCCCCCATCGTAGAAATGGTGTAAAACTCTCAATTTACTGTTTAATTTTGGCAAAAACTTGAATCCCAAGTTGATTTCGCCTGCCACTTTTTTCACACTCTGGGCAGCCTGCCTTTGCTTTCTATTTGGAAGGGCATGCAAACTAAATTTTATGTTGACTAAAACACAATACAATTAAGAAAATAATTCTCTATGAATAACCATGAACTGCATTCCAAAAACTTGTGTGTGTGTGTGTGTTGTAGTTAAAAGCAGCTCTATCTTATTTCTGGAGACTTGAGTTCAAGTGCTATCTCTGTCATCTAGTAAGTTTGTGACCAGAAAAAGTTACTTTTGCTTTTGTGCTTTATTTTTTTCTCTGTAAGGGGATGATAATGTCTGTTCTAATACATCACAGAATTTCAGTAATTATGGGGAATAATATGCTTTGAAAAGTATTTTGTGTTATTTACAAAAGTCTTTGAAGATTTGAGAGAGCTTCATTAAACACCCTGGTCGCACTTCCCCCAACTGAACTATAGAACTATAACTTTACCTTAAGATTTTAACACTTTGTATAGACATGATTATTACGAAACTAAAACTTTCACTTTCAAGTGTTCTGTTTGATAAGAATTCTGTAATAGGAAATTCCTTTTAACTCCTTGTGGAGTCAGCCTTGTTACCAACCTCTGGTGGTTGTCAAAACAAATCCAAAGGAAGATTTTACTTTGTGTCTCTTCCAGGTATCTTTGGGGTAATTTTGCTGCTAGTTTACCTTAGTAAAATATAAGTAAAATAACCACAATAAAAGTTGTTTTGCAACTTTGAATGTGACTTAATAAAATAATAAGAGTTATAAGTTCGGGAGGTAAAAGTCAAATACCTTGGGAAAATTCTGATATAACTGAAATTCTGACACTGTGGGGTGATTTTAACATATCAAGTTGTCTGTTTTTGGCCTGTGTTAGATAAGCTGTTGCTGTGAGAACCTGGTGACAGAAAGTTTTTTTGTGTTAAATTTCTGCAAGATATGTGAACCGAGGCTCATTCGTGATTTTTTTTTTAAATTTTAGGGAGCTTATTTAAAGTTAATGAATCTGTATGTGAGAGCTTCATCAAAGAGAGAAATGAGTGTTGTGAGTCAGTCTGTATTCATGTAGAATCTGTTCACATTGAAACAACAACTTAGAAACTGGACCGCCCAATCTTGATAATATAAACTGCCAAGGTAGGAAAGGAAGGCGTGTATCTGAAAGGTGCTGACACCAGAAAAATTCTTTCTACCTGGGATACAGTAAGGAGGAAAACCTTCTGCTTTCTATCTCATGCCTCAGGTGTGATAAACAGATACAGTAGATCTCATTATTTCTGTATTCCTTATTTGCAAATTTGTATACTCACTAACATTTCTTTGTGATCCCCAAATCAATATTTGCGGCATATGTGCAGTCATTCACACACACGCACAGAGCGGTGAAAAATTTGAGTCTCTGAAACTGAGGTTGAACAAGGGAATTCTCTGCCTTGTTTCAGCTCTCATATTGTAAACAAGTATGCTTTTGTGGTCTATTTAATGCCATATTTTTCTCATTAGGGGCCATTTTGTTGGTGGTTTTGCTGTTTAAAATGGCCCCCAAGCTCAATCTGAAGTGTTGTCAAGTGCCCCTAAGAGCAAGCGCTGTTGTGCCCTATGGAAAAAATATGTGCATTAGATAAGCTTTGTTCAGGCATGAGTTATAGTGCTGTGGCTGGGAGTTCAATGCTAATGAATCAACAACAGATATCAAATAAGGTGCCTTTAAACAGAAACACTCATAAAACAAGGTTATGTATTAATCAGTTGACAAAAATGTAACCAGAGGCTCACAGGAACCTAATCCTATCATTCCCCTAGGAGTAATGGTTCAGTATTTGCTAATTCAGTGTTTGCTAAGAGTTCATAGAACATAACTACTGTAAATAATGAGAATTGACTATTTACTGATATTGATAAGTAGAGTCCTTCCTAATCATACAATGTGTCATGGGTTTGAAGACTTCTTTTAGGTTGTCTGTAGGCTGAGTTGAGATTTTGGAACAGTGGAATTAGAGGATACTATCTAAAGTTTGCCAGCTTGGACTGAAAGAAAACCACCAGAACACGCGGTAATCCGAAATGAGAGAAAACACCAAAACGCGCAGTAATCCGAAATGAGAGAAAACACCAAGACGCGCAGTAATCCACAAGGAAGGGAACCACCAGGAAGCGCAGGAATCCAAGACGAAAGAAATCACCAGGACGCACAGGAGTCCGAGAGGAATTCCAATTTATTAAATGGAGGAGCGAGCTTATATAGGGGGAGGATCCGGTGGGGGACGGCTAGTGTTCGTGTAGGGTATTGATTGGATTGTGGTAGGGGGGGCTAGTGTTGATAGGTCTCTTGGACCTTCACTAAGATGGAGGGGGCTTTTGGCGCGTGAACTTTCACTAAGATGGAGGGGGCTTTTGGCGCCGGTGGGCTTTTCACTAAGATGGAGGGGGTGAAAAGTTAAGGGCCATTTTGTTCCAACATGGACTATGATACATAAATTCATACCTCTCATTCTTGGGGGGTAAACAAGTCCCTGAGAGGACATGACACCTCAGTACTTGTGAATAGAAAATTCTAATGTCCAAATAAAATAAAAGGCAAGAAAAGCATATCCAGAGTAAACTAAAAATGCCAAAGCTTCTTTCATTTCCTGTATGATGCTGTGCAAGGCTGAGGTCTTGAAAGTGAAGAGACAGTTACAATGGCCTAAATGTAACAGAGAAAAGGATAGTTTATTGTTACTTGAGAACAGTGTTGAAAAATGGTGAGAATTGGTAGTGATGCAGGACAGGGTAAATAACCCCACATCAAGTGAGGGGGCGGCTAAGCCCTGCACTGAGAGAAGAGGGTCCTTTGGCAGAGAGTGTAGAAAGAATTCAACACATGCCGAAGTTAGAGTCAAAAGGAAAGTTCATTGAAGAAGGGGAAAAGCAAAGACTAGAGAAAGCAAAGACAAAAACCTAAGACAAGGAAAAGAGCCTGGAGTGTCGGAGATCTAGTGTACTTTTTAGTTGCTGTGAGTTACAGTTTAAAGATATGGGCGTACAATGGGGAAGGAGAAGAGTTTGTAACTAAAAGGTTAAGAATGTGTAGCGTGAAAGGCCTGCTGGCAGTTCCCAGCGTTTCATCCGTAGGTTCCCCATGGTTTTAGCCATAGGGAATGAACGATTTTATTTTGTGTAGGGCAGCCACTTAAAGACTGTTTTCCTGTTTCTCCTTCACAGGTGTGGGAAATGGGTAGTTAGCAATCCCAGCAGAAACCTTCCTTTGTTCTGCTGGTGTCCTCCTGGCCTGGCTGCAGAGCTGATCAGCATATTGCAGTCTGAATGGAGCTCGATTTAACTTTTTAGTTCTCTTTCCTCCTCCCTGCATCAGTAGTCTGCTCTAAAAGTTCATATGTGAATTTTATTTTTTCTCCTTGGACACAATGGTGTCAGTGTGGGCCTACCATACAGTTACTTTCCAGGGGATACTTCAGGGAGATGGGTGAACTTCAGTTAGCAGTAAGAATTTTACACCAACACTGGGCAGGCTCACATAAAAGTCATGAAATATGCTGTAACCTAAGTTTGGTTTTGTTGCTCTAAGCCTATGTGGATGGCCCTCAAATGACCCATAGTCAGCTTTCAAACATTCTGTGCACATGCACAGTTTACAAAGATAGCAAACTATTTTATAATAACTAAGGATTTTAGTTATTTCATGGTAGCACTGTTTGGCAGCTCCTGTTACCAGGGTCATCAAGGTGACTAAATCTCACATCTCTACCCACTTTTGTCATTCAGGAATGGTTATGTATAGAAGTAACAAGGTGGGTGTAAATGGAAGCTGGCGAGGCCCATCTGACGTACTTGGTGCGATGCTTCCTATTATGGCAATATGGGTCAACTATTCATGACTGGGGCATGCTTAGATGTGGAAAGCTCTCTAGGAAAGGGCCCGTCTCTTTATGTTCCGTCTTCAATAGTCTGACCATTGAAAGAGTATTTTGAATAAGGGGTGGCTTCTATTTAGGAAGGTGGCTGCAATATTGTGATTTTTAAGAAATATATATTTGGTCATTCAGATGACCAAAATATATTTTTCATATGTATTTAGTCTTCCTCCACAGTTTCTGACTTACAGCACCCCTAACCCTTGGAATTTCCTGAGTGTTGAGAGGGTAGGAGATGTTTTTTGTGATGTGAATGAGGTGACCGTTAAAAGCACCCGAGGATGGGGTTGGTTGCCAGGAGAACCAAGCACATGATTAGAGGATTGGACCTTTCTTTCTTTCCACCACCTCTGGAGAGAGGCTGGAGGTTTATTCAATCGCCAGTGGCCAAAGATATAATCAATCGGCCCTATGTAATGAAGCCTCCATGAAATCCTCCAAGAGGAAGAGGTTCACAGAACTGGGTTGGTGAACATGTGGGGATTCAGGGACAGTGGTGCACCTGGAGAGGGCATGGAAGCTCTGTGCCCCTAATCTCTTCTATCTAGCCGTTCTTAAATTATATCCTTTTACAATAAACTAGTGTCTAGAAAGTAACAGGTTTCTCTGAATTCTGTGAGCTGCTCTAGCAAATTAGTTGAACCTAAGGAAGGAGTTGTGGGAACTTTTTATGGCTACTCTGTCAGAGCACAGGTGACAACCTTGGCTTGTGACTGGTCTCTGAAGTGAAGGGCGGTCTTGTGGGACTTGAGCCCTTAACTTGTGGGATCTGATTCTATCTCCAGGTAGATAGTATCAGAGTTCAGTTGAATTCTTGGACACTCTGCTGGGTAATCTTAACAGTTATCCATTGCAGGTTAACAGGTTTTCTTGAGCATGAGGAAGTAGAGGCCATTCTTCCTAATACTGAGCCTGTTTTTGGAGCCTGAAGTCCTTAGGGCTTATGTTTAATTCCTGTGTGGCTGCGGGCCCAGGAATCTAATGGCTCAGCAGTCTCTGTTGTTTTCCCCACTCTCAACATCAACTGACTTGGCATGAGCGTCTTCTTACCTGCCTTGGTTACTATTCTTGTTACTCCATGCCTGTCTCTGTTCAAAGAAAGTAAAATGCGGCGTGGTTTTCATGTGCTCAAGGGGAGAGGGCGTGCTTCCCTTTGATTGCTTTAGAAACTGTCTTGTTGTTGCCTGATATGTGTCTCAAGTGTAGGAGAAAGTTCTTGCACAGACTAGCAGTCTTGCTTTGGTTGTGGAGTGAAGGTGTTTTTTGTTGTTCTGATAACTTGAGCTAAATAACTGCTTTTCTTCAAAAGGACTTTATGAAAATCAGCTTAAAAATAGTAAAAATAGCAATGGATGGTGAGTCAGTAGACTTGGATTCCAGTCTTGGCTTCTTCAGGAAGTCACTTATATGTTCTTGGAACCTTGGTTTTTCATCTGTAGAAGAATGCTAATAATCATATTTGGTCTACTCGCCGTGAGAATCCAGTGAGGTAATTTATGTGTTTTTGAAAAAGTATACGCTATGCAGCTATAGGGTGGTGGTGGTAGAGTGAGAACATATATGTCTTAGTTGAGTTTACAAGGCATTTTTAGTGGTGTTATATCATTTAATCCACATGCCAAGCTTGTGACTCAGGCAA
The DNA here is from genome assembly GCA_030015415.1 of Cynopterus sphinx. Classification (NCBI taxonomy): domain Eukaryota; kingdom Metazoa; phylum Chordata; class Mammalia; order Chiroptera; family Pteropodidae; genus Cynopterus; species Cynopterus sphinx. The sequence goes on along the minus strand of CM057381.1, from coordinate 121,361,370 downwards.
TGTTACTATAATTTTCTTTAAGTGGGGAAACTTGGGCCTGGAGAGGTTAAACGGCCCATACATTTAGTGTTAGGCATTTCGAGCAAAGCGTAGAAGAAAATATACTTTCAGTAACTGATTGTTGACTGAATGAGCGAAAGTGTTAAAGTAGGGCTCAAACTTTGGTTTTCTGGAGCTAAAGTCCTGACTCGTCTGATTATACAGACGGTAAAGTGTGAGAAGGAAGGAGCATTACACAAATGAGTGATTCTTTAGCAGGAGGAATAGAGAGGATGGTCTGAGAATTGGATGTTAACAGGAAGAATGTGTGTTTAAGAAGTTAGTGGGGCAGCAATTAGGACACACTATGGGGAAGAAACATCCAGGAGAATGTTAACTCACATCTTCCTGATGTGCCCAAAGCTGTGCTTGATTGGTTGGACATATCACTTACTCCTCTCACTGACATGGACAGCTAGCCAAATCTACCACAGGGTGATCACATTTGGTGTAAGTTGCTTCAGGGCAGTGAATTTACTTTTCTATACCGTCTTTTATTGTATTTAATTGATGAGACACCCAATGAAAACCTCTAAATTCTTGATGGTCTAAAGGTCCGTACACCCTGTGCTGGACCTTTAGACTGTCATACCTGTAGGCTGGTCTTAGAGTTGTACTATTTTAGTGAGGCCAAGTGGATTAGCCCAGGAGGTGGTGGCCCCGCCCCGATGGGTGAATAGAGTGATGGAACAGGGCCAACAAGAATTAGGGATACTGAAGAGGGTGCATCTGGAAGTTGATGCCATCAGTATCCCAGGATAGTAATGCCTTTCTTTTTCTGGCTCTTATTCAAGTGACAGTGTGGCAGGAGCATCAGGAGGTTTGAATGTGCTTCTCCCCACCCCCACCGGTTCTACTTCCTGCTAATACTCTTTCATTACTATACTAGTTAGCCACTACATCTGGAAGAGCCATGGAATGAGGCAAGTCTGGTGCTATAGCTTTCACCTTGAAAATCTTGGAGCACTTCCATAACATATCTTGAAATTCCATTCCCTTGCCTGAAAAAAATATAATCTAACACACTCCATAATTCTGTTCCCACGACAGGCGCTCTTTGTCCTCTCATTGACCAAAATGGGACAGTTCTTTTTGGAAGGCCAACGTAATGGTGTTCATATTTATAGCTGAACTTGTCACTGGCCCTGAGTACCCCTAAATTTTAGTAGCTTTAGAATTGATATTTATTATTCTATAATTCTGAAACTTAAGCTATTTGGAAGAGCATATTATTAAAGATAAGGGGATCTGAGGTAAGGAATGTGGGCTGGCAGAGAAAATACATGATCATTGCTTGAAAAAGAAGGAAAATATATGTTCTCATCATGTTGACAACAACCGTGAAGGAAGGTGAATATATAGAACAGAAATGGGTCGACTACAGTAGAACACTCTTACAAATGCACTTATCTTTTCCAGAAACGTGCCTCTCACTTTAATGTTGTTCTATGTCCCAGGTGTTAGCATTTCAAGTGATTATATTTTGGGTTCTGATCTCATAATATAAAAACTATCACAGAAATGTGGAGACTCGATTGGGACATACGTAGATTTATTTTCTGGATGATACAAAATCTTTTGCAAAAGGTGGTAGATGATTCATAAAGGATATGAAATAGACCAGACATGCCACTCCCCTGCTTAAAACCATTTATACCATTCAGGGGCTTTTCACTGACAGAATTAAGTCTCAGCTTTATTTTGCTCTATTGGGTCTGCGTGGTCTGGTTCTTGCCCACCTTCCCACCTGACTTCCTGTCCTCTCCCTCCTGTTTTTCTGTGCTGCAGTCATGTCACAGCACTCCTCCACATTCATGTGTTCAGCTTTGGTCTGTCTTCATTTTTTTTTGCAAATGCTGTTTGTCCCTCCTCCCCACCCTTCACAAGGGTAATTCCTTGCATCCTTTAGGTCTCTGCATTCATTCATCTCTTTGGAGAAATCTTCCCAGATTGCTCTATATAAAGTAGTACTAGTGCCCTGTCTTTTTTTTTCTTTTTCAGTACATTTACCATCATTTGGAATTTATTTAATATGTTTTCATATGTTTTGAGAAAAAATTATTTTGATATACATAAAGCCCATTCACTTTTCACAATACGCTGTGAGGGAGGTAGTGTTAATATCCCCATGTTACCAGTGAGGAAATAGACACACACAGGTAAAGTTACTTCCTAGGGTTACGCAGACAGGAAGTGGCTGAGTAGATTCAAACTCAGATTGGCATCTTTTACATAGCCATTATGCTAATTTGCCTCAATGTATTGTGACCCTCTATCAAATACTGTACCCTTAGTTTTTTCCCCATTCACATTACTAATATGTTTTATTGGGTTTGTTGATATTGTGCCCGATATAAAATGCAGGTAACTTTTAAGAAATTGCTGTTACCTTTCACCTTTATTTGCTTAGGTCTTTTGTGGCTGGATAATGCCTAGTCACTTGTCATCATCTCCCACCTGTTTTATTGTGTTATTACTAGCTCGTATTGCCATTATCTCACACCTGGTTCCTACAGAAGCCGCCTAACTGATCTGCCTCCAGTGACTCCTCACTTCACTCCTCCAGGTCAGACCACCTTCCCCATAACTGCTAAACTAAAAAATCAATATCATATCACCAGCTTGCTCAGGGACTGACAATGACTGCCCGTTGCCTATTGCATTAAATGTGAACCTGTCTGGGTAGCCTTCGGCTCTTCCCTAAATCCACCCACATCATGCTTATCCAAACTTAGCTTCTGCTGCTGCTTAACGAATTTTCTCAATTCTAACCAGGCTGGTCTTTGTCTTTCTGACCCAGCTTTTCATTCCTGCCTCTGTGGCTTTCCTCAGGGTGTTGATCCAACATTACTGTTGGATAAGACAAGGCCCTTGTACCCAGGAAATAATCAAACTGTGACCCAGGTAAGAGAGGTCGGAGAGGAGAGGGACTGTCCAAGAGAAAGAAACTGGGGAAGGAAACCTTTGTTTGATGTGGCTTTTTGAATATAATCACCCCAAAGAATAGATGTTCACAAGGTAATCGCTTAGCTGGCACCGATCTTCTCTTTTATATACAGTATACATTTTATTTTTAAATTATATTTAGTTTTTTATTCTCTTAAATTTGTCTACTATTATTCTGTTCCACACACTTGTTCACAAATAATATTGGAACTCCTTAAAAGCAGGAATCATATCTTCAGCCTCTCCAAAGTACTTTGTTGAACTCAGAATAATTGTGCAATAAAAATTGGTTGGTTTCATTAATAAGGAGGCCGCAGATGGCAGATGTCTTGTAGTTGAACCTTAAACACTAACTAATCTGTTATCTGCCTACGTTGAACATAAGTTGCTTTGGGGCTTAAATATCTAATCTTCTGTGATGCTGGAATTCTGGGTTTGTATACTTTATATAACTTAGACGTGTCAATATGTATCTATTTGGGTTTAGAATTTTGAAAACGTTCTCCTTTAGCATAATGGGGAAATTAAGGAATTGTGAGTCTAAATACTACATTAAGGAATAGAAGGCTTATCAGTATTCAATCAAAATAAAATACTTTAAACCCAATCTTGCCTGAATAGGAAACTTGGGTGAAGAGAGTGTTAATTTAGTTCTTGGGAGTTCAGCAAACCTTTTCCTAGCAATCTGTTCCAAACCCTTCTTTGTTTTTTTCCACCTTTGAACAAGTTCACCAATTCTTACTCTCAGGACATGTGCTTTTCTATCTCACAAAGATTAGGGTTGTGAATGTCATTTGTTTTTCTCTCTTAAACCTCTGATTTTTATTCATCCCCCCGTCTCTGAAAAAGGAGAAATTTACTGTTCGGTTTATGACACCACTGCCCTTGCAGTCACTCAGAGTCTTCTCTGACTTCCCAGGCTCTCACAGTTCTGTCTCTGCAGCTGTCTCTTACCCAGACTGCATCCATGGTAATGCCCCGCTTACCTTCTGCACGCTGCATAGCTGTATCTTTCAAATCCTCTAACGTGCCTTAGGCTTTCCATTGCTGAGAATGGCCCTACTCCCTTCCACACGGCACCGCTGGAATAATTTGTGTTGAACACACAGACGACCAAGTTAGTTTTCTGCTCAGATTTCAGTGGCTCCTTAGTACATACAAAATCAAGCTCTAATCCTGTCAGAGTCCTCAGTCCTTCCAAGATGTGGCCCCAGACAATTTCCATCCCATTTGTTATTTTCTATTTCCATTTTACTCTTCTAGCTCATTTGGGCAACTTGTTCTTGAATGGATTCTGCTTATTTTCCTTCTTCTGCAGTGCTTCTATGTTTGTTTATCAGAGAGGCTTAGCGCAAGTTCTGTTTTCATTACAAAGCCCTTCAGAATTCATCTGTATTTTTATAGGATTTTGCTTGTAGTGCTGTTTTGACATTGAGTACATTTTGCTTTAATCCATTATTTCCCTAAGATGTTTCAAGTTAAAAGAAAGGCCAATGAAGTCTGAGAGATTTCGAGTACAAAGAGCTACCATTCTCACTGCTTTTGCCCCCACGTCAGGCATAGCAGCATATCAAAAGCATAGGAAGGAAAGTAAGCTGCTTATTTTGGTTTATTTCAGTGTTTCCTAAACTTATACATGGTAGAAAAGATTTTTTTCTTATAAAATATAAATATTCAGTGCAAAATACTTTGGGAAAGTACTGCCTTAAACTAGATTTATTGTAGGCATGTCTGCTGTACAGATGAAAACCCTTTGAAGGCAGCCACTTGGCTGTGTTCGTTTTTCCTGCCTTAGCACCCAGTGGATACTTAATGTTAATGAAATCACATTGCAAAATTAAGAATTAATGTTCCTTTGGAGGCTTGAAGTATGAATATTATAAAGAAAAGCCGGTCTGCTACATGTTGTAACTGGCACATACATACATAGGTACTCAGTAAATGTTGAAGAATGCTGGATTAATGCTGAGTGTCTTTAAAGGGGTGCAGTGAGGTATTTTTTCCTCAGTTCTTGAACTAGTAAGATGTTTCTTTTCCCAGTAATTGTGTGTGTGTGTGTGTGTGTGTGTGTGTGTGTGTGTGTGTGTGTTTAAACTCAAGGAAAACTGGGCAAAAGTAGCTGGGTTTTCTAGGTTTTCTACCATCTTTAAATCTTTTGCAGTGTTTGCTTTTACATGTATGCTGTAATTTAAGAAAACAGAATTAAGAAAAAAAATCCAGGCTTAGTTAAAAGTATGGTGCTAGATAAATTGGTACTAGGCAGTGGTGATAGGAAATACACTATAAAACATGGCATTTTAAAATAAAGGTTCCTGTTGGACTTAAAATACCATTTAACCCACCAATGGAATCCACGCACAACTTTTCATGTGTACACCACATATATTAAGCTACACAGTCATGCAGAGTCTCTTAGCTAAGGAGGTGAAAGAACAGAATGGTTCAATCTTAGTAATTTTTGTTAAAACTAATAAACTAAGAACTGCCACCACCACAACAAAAATCTCAGATTAGTAGTAATGCTATGTTCATAGACCAGCCTTTGTTTTGAAAAATATTTTTTACTGGGTATGTCTGTGCAGGCATGTTATTATGCTCACACATAAACATTTATAAGCACAAATAACATGGGCATGAATATTCACAATATCCCATCTTTTAGTTCTGCCATGAGTTGCTTCCTGGAATCAGCAAGGTTTAGTTTAGTAGACAGAATGGAATTTAACCCGTTTCTCTTTCTGCTCCTGAACGGAGTCCATTCAGTTTCTTCCCAGGATGGGAAGAAATTCATCTTCAGAAGAGTGATTTGCATTTCGTGGGAGAATCATTCTAATTGTTAGGACCAGAATTCTAAAACTCTTTTGAATTCTGTTTAAATTCTTTTCCCTCTCTCTTTTTTCCTTTTAGGTTCCAACCAGGAATGGAGACGCCGTTGGATGTTTTGTCAAGGGCCGCATCTCTAGTGCATGCAGATGATGAAAAACGTAAGTCAGGCATCTATTTTGAGTGCTTTTTACTATACGCTATAATAAAATTGTGGGTTTCACGGCATGATTTTGTTGCTATATGCTGTTAATTTTGGTTGTTTTCCTCCGAGATAACAGCTTGGCATCCTTATTTTTATTTTCAAGTGCCAGAACATGTAAATCTTTTAAATGTCATCTTTTATTGCTAGGGTTGAGCATTTAACTGCAGGAAACCTTTCCTTCTCAGCTTCCTTTAGTGGAGTCTGGAATGGACATACTCCTTATGTCTCTATAAGTTTAGATAAGTGTATGATATTCTAATTGACTAGCAGAGAATGAGAAATGGAAGAAATCATCCAAGATCATTCCTATCATTGGAAGTGTGCAGTGCATATCATAGTGGAAAACAGTTGTGAAAATTCCATTTGCATAGCTGAAAGAGCATTTTTGGGAAAAACATTTACTAATGTGTTGGGAGAGGGGCAAAAGGAGAATAAACATTGACATCGGAAGGTTATTCCACAATGTGTTAAAGTGGCTTTTCTGCTCATCCTAAGGTATATTTGTTTTTAAATATTCTGTTCTAGTTTAAAATTACTTGCTAACAATATTTGCAAGAATGACTTTTATGTGGTAACAAGGTTGAATGTTTTTTTTTTCCTAAGCACTAAAAGACTAATAATAAAAATATAAGGTTGAGTATGTATACATATAAACTCTGGAAGATGAGCTACTTTTCGGTTTAGTTCTTAATAACTTGGCAACTTAGAAATGCATGCCCTTAAAATGTAAGGTCTGCCTTTTTACTAGAGGTTAAGACTCAGTTTCCTCATTAATAACAGGAAATAACAATACCTACTTGCAAAGTATTTGTGAGGATTAAATAGGCTAATGTATATCTAATGCTTATTTTATCTCTCAACTCCTAAGGATTGGGGACTGCCTTGCCCTATTCTCTTATGGCTCTTTGTTGGCTCTCTGATAGGACTACTCTAGACTGCTTTCATAAGCAGTCTGTCTGCGTCTTCCTACCCTAACTGACTACCATGCAAGATTATCTTTAGACTAGTGATTGGAGGAGATAATCACAAAAGTTTTATTTAACCTCTTCTGTAATTTACATTTATTTAGCTTTTGATTGTTGGGAATCAGATATATGTACCCAACGGTGAGGTATAATTATTCCTTCCTAAGGAAGTTGAAGCTCGGGATGTTGTGTCATTTCCAAGCACACTGAGCTAGCGAGGGGCAGCTCAGATTGCAGGCTTTTATTCAACTAATAAATGCCTCTAAGATTGCAATAAATGTTCCTGACTTGAATAGCTAGTAACAAACTATGCTAAACATCAATACAATTTAGAAGTTTTTATATAAGGTAGTATTTTGAATTTCTCGATTATAACGCTCACCTATAGTTATAATTAGTAAAAGACAATATTGTTTATACAAATGAAAAACAGAAGGAATGACCTCGTGCCCTGAGTGTAGGGAGTTTCTTTTTTTTTTTTTTTTCCCGCTATTTTCTCAGGCTCTCTCTTGGAACCCAGCTTCAGGATCACTCTGTTCAGGTTGGAGGCCTGTGTAGCTTTTAGTTCAGTGAGCAACGTTTGAATGCTTATGTGTGAAGGGTATATACAGATGGACGGGGGCGGTCCCTGCCTTCGTGGTGCTTCTGAACTTATTGTTTAGACTTGTTGCTGCTGTAAAATGTATAGAAGGAGAGACTTGGTGCTGAAGATGCAGAGCCTCCTTGGAGCCTACAGTTTGGGAGAGCTGTTTTCGTAGAAACAATAATACTGCCAAGGGACTGAGGAATCCTTATTTTCCTCCTGTGTTGAACACAGCCATTAGCGTTTTGCAGAGGAAGGATATACAGTTGGCTGTCTGTATCTGTGAGTTTTGCATCCTAGGATACAATTAACCACAGATCCAAAATATTTGAAAAGTTACTGACATGTACTATGTAGTTAGGCCTTCCATGGTTGTGTCTTTACTGAACATGTACAGGCTTTTTCCCTGGTCATTCTCTAAACAAGGCAGTTTAACAGCTATTTACATAGCATTTACATTGTATTTACTTAGGTATTGTAAGTAATCTAGGGATAATTTAAAGTATATGAGAGGATGTGTGTAGGTTATTTGAAAATACTATGCCATTTTTTACACAAGGGACTTGAGCATCCTGGAATATTGGTATTTAGGGGGGCCTGGAACCAGTCCCGTGTGAGCTCTGAGGGGCAACTGTATACATATAATAGGCTAGAATGACAGCAGAGTAGACTTTATTTTGGAAGAAGAATATCTTTGGACTCTGGTGATTTCAATTGGTTTAAAAATGGGCTGACATAATTCTGGAATCCCTTTGTAATGGTGTCATCTTCTTGGGATCATTTTTTACATGTAATCAAGGGGGAAAAAGTCCAGAGACGTCTATTATTACTATGTAGACAACATTTTTGAGAAACTTTTTAAACTTTTTTAATGTGGTGCTCTATGAACCACTCATAAGAGCGCAGAGCTCAAACACCAGGCATTCATTTTGTTTTCTGTGACCTAGGATTGTAAGTGGAAATTCATGTAATTTATGGGCAAAGTTGAACATTAAGTTCAGTCTTTCAAGTAAATTTCTTAAGACCTATTTAGGCTTGTTCAGCCTGATTCAGCTTTCCCTGTCCTAGATTAATTCTATTTTTGCTTTTGTTATAAATTGCTCTTAAATTTAACATTCTCCTCAACACTTAAGAAAAAGTCTTGTGTGTAATCTGATTTGGGTGTCTTATTCCAAACAGAAAAATGTTACTATTGCTTGAGATCAGTTTCTCAACTCAGGTAGGTGACCTAAATGATTCTCTTTTCTTTTGCTCACAGAGAACCAAAAACTTAGGCATTTTTGAGGATGTTATTATATTAGCATTTTGAAGAGAAAAGTGCCTTTTAGGACTTGAGTATATAATACCTGATAGCCTTGAGGCTTCATTATGTGTCTACTAGTGGAGAATAAAAGAAATATCTCAATAGTGCACTGTAGAGCTAAAGTCAATAGTGAAATGGTGGTTTTGTAGTAACATAATAGTCACTTATCTGAATGGCCTAGCAGGAATAAATTTACTTAAAATAATCATTTCACTGCTCATGGGACATGGATTTAATCAGTGTCCAGGGTAATCCTGGAAGGTATTTAATGAAAATACAACATGAGATTGCTGGTTTTCCTTGTGCTTGAGGATCCCTCCTTTCAGTGATCGTTAATGCTGGTGTTGAGTTGGGAAGACCCCAACCTTTTTTCCAACTTTTACTCTGTAGTAGTCAAAATTGAACAAAATTTGAAGAAAGGCATTTATTTATACACTGATGTTTAAAACAACACACTGGTGTGTTTTTAACGTGATAATTAATTTTATTGTGATGTTTACAAATGTTTTATGTTGGGTACAAATTTTGTTCTTGTATCATCTGATTATAAGGTCGTCTTGTATCTGCTGACTTCTTCACTTAGATTAAAATAATTTTAAGGGAGGACCACAGGAAGAAAAGTCCCTTGAAAATGTTGCCTACATGTTAATGATAATGATTATAGACACCTTGGGACTTTTTTCTATTTTTGAGGATTTTGGTGAAGGGCAGAGTACTGTTGAGTTGGTCTGATGAGTATGCATGTGATCAGAAAAAGCTGGATAAGGTGGGTGCGAATGACGGAGAGGGAACGGGAAGAGAAGACAGCTTTTGTAGGTGTTGTTGCATCTGCTCCTAGAAATTCACTAACTCCTTGTTTGGTGAAGATGTTTGAAAGCTGACTAATTGATGAAGCATAAATTATCATAATCCTTCTAAGTAAAGCGTTCCTGGGAATTCAAGCTTTTGTGATAATGGGACTGGTGCCCAGATGTGTGAAATATTTTTGTGTCCTATCCAATTAATTATAACATGATGATGAGGTACACTCACATACTGTTTTCTCCAATTGATTTCTTCTCTCCAAGATCATGTTGACTTTAGTTGGCCTCCACATCAGTAAAGTAAACCAGTTGCTGTGTGCACAGGCTACAGTGATTTAGCTAGCACTTTCCTTTGAGCAAATCAGCTGGGCCTGATTTTATTTTCTCTCTCTCCTTTTCTCTTTGCTCTTACCTCTTTCCTCTTGGAATCTGATAGGCTGGCTTTCAAACATTTTTAACCAAGGCGCAGAGCTAAAAAGCACTTATATTGTGACCCTTGTACTTATATATTGGCATAACTGATACAAAAGCTTCATGAAATAATAATCTGACTCTGCACAGTGTAGTTTGATTTGCCTCTTTTATTCTTTGCTTTCTACTTATTCAAATAAAAGTTGGGCTGTGACTCATTATATTGATTTTAGGATCCATTAATGAATTGAGACCTGCAGTTGAAAACATGATTTGGTTTATATCTCCTTCATTGGATAAACTTATTTCTGGCTCCTCCATTTATGTACTGGGGAGATTTGACTAACATGTAGGTCATGAAAATAGAGTGAGCCAGGGTATTCAGACATGCTGGAATTATCGGTGACTGGACAGGAATGATGTCATCTTATTGTTCTCTTTCAAGAGCACTAGAGGACTTGGCACACCAATTATAAGCAAACATGACTACTCCATTAAAGGCAACTCCTTTCTATTCGAAGCCTGTATTGTTCCTGATTTTTAGAGCCAGTCCTCAAGAAAATGGTCATTCCCCTTTAGTTAAACCTGTTTGACTCCCTCTTGTTTCCTAAAGTGTTCTAGCTGCTGCTTTGAGACTGCCTAGTAGACACTGATTGAGAGGACACCAGTGTGATCCTTTGTAGCCTAAGTTTATGACTATTGCTTTTATCCTCTAGAATCCTAAACACCTGAGAGGGATGCCATGTATTTCCACCATGACAATGGCTCACTGTAGCAGGGATTCCCAAAGAGAAGAGGAGACGGTATTTGTAAGCATTCTGAAAATGCCTTCGCAGGTGACTCTGATGTCAGGTCCCTTCTCCCAGATGAGAGTCACTGGCTTAAAATAGAACTTCCTAGAGAAGTTCTGGATCTGTAGCTTTAAGAAGAAGAGGCTAGATCCTTCTGGTTTTGAGGTGCCGTAATTCTTTGGCTATCATATCCTTTTAACAGATTTACTAGTTGTTTATATTTTGTCTCACTTGTTATTTTCTCTCTCTCTACGCACACACAGAAAATTCTTGAATAATGTTATTTCATTTAACATCATTTATTATGTTGGTGAGAAGCTCTAGAAACTTAACTCCTGTTTATATCATTTAACCTATGATAAAATTGGTTTCATTATACATTATTTTGCTGAATGTCACAGAAGCTATCGATGTTAAATGAGGCCTTACGGTGTGTGTGTATAGATACAGATTATTTTTCCTGAAACATTTGTGAGTAAATAGGAGTCTTTACTCCTAAATAACTTAAATGTGTATTTTCTATGAATGAAAATATTCTCTTGTAAAACCTCAATATGGTTATCTTCATTAAAATGTTTTATATATAAGGATAAAAATGGGCATAAAATCTTTATGCTTATAGTTCTTTTACAACTTCATAACCAGAAAATGAATTTATAATTTATCATAGCCAATTAAAGTTAGCCATGATATAAAAGGTAATGATCTGTTGCAGCAAAACCCTGTTCTACTAGTTTATGGCACCTACTGCCGCTGTGCTATGTTTAATTCTTCTGTGTCATGGTACCTGTACTGCCATGTGTCCTTTAACGCAATTTCCCCACCACTTTTATCTTGTGAACGCTTATAAAATATTTTATTGTACAGATTATGGTGACACAAGTTGGCTTTCTCAGTGCAAATGCCTCCATTTCATATTAGTTTGTTTTTGTCCTTATCACACCAAGAAAAAAATGTAAAGTCATTGAAATCATGTTTTAATACTTGTTTTTTATATACTAGGTGTGTGATTTACAATACGCTCTGTCAGATTTTTAAAAAGTTCTCATTGAAATGACACAAATAAAAATTCCTCACTAACCCCTGTGCATTTTTGTCTGTAGACCTCAATTTAAGGATTATGTATTACCTTATCTCATTCTCACCATAGCCCCATTTAATAGGTACTGTAATTAGTCCCATTTTATAGATAAGGAAACTAAAGCTTACTCTTTAAATAACTTGCCTAAGGGTATTGAGCTGATAGTGACTGTGCCGAGAGTTAAACTCAAACAGCATGACTTTGAAGTCTAAGTTCTTAATTTTTCTGCTATTTACCTTCTCAGATAGAAGGCATTGAAGAGTTGACTGCTAATTAAAAAAAAAATAAAGCAAAATAAAACAAAACTGTATATGTATATACTGTCTTTGCTAATAAATCAACAGAGAGGTTTTCATTTGGAAAAGGTTTCCCAGCCAGGGAAATAGCATTTCCAGAGCATTGAGTAGCAATAATCTGCCTAACATTTAGGACAGGCAATAGCACGCATTCAGGAACTGCCGTGACTCTGCCTCCCATGTATGTGGGTGGTTCAGGTGCACACTGCCACAGAACTTCTCTTCATATTGAGCTTGTGTTTCCAGTAAATACTTCAGTTGACTCAAGAACTTGGCTCCCATGATGAGCTGCATCATGATGTATTGGATCCCTCATTGCCCAAGTGTTTAAGTAGAGATGAGATGATCACTGTCCAGAGGCATCATAGAAGGGCATTGGGTGAGTGGGTAGCCAGACTTGACCTAAGACTCTTGACCTGAGACCCTAGACCTGTTCAAGGCAAAGATCCTGTTCCATACTCCTTTGTATTCCAAACACGTATCATTCGGTGCATATGATCAGCATTTGATAAACATCTCTCTGTTGATAATAAAGTAACTGCTGGAGTGAAAGGCTCATTTCTATGGAGTTAATTTTTTTAGCAGTAGCAAAAAGACTTCGTATAATTATCTCTATTATTACTAATGTACAAATTCAAAGGAGTACTGTATTCCACTTGATAATTCTTCATAGTTTGCAAAACAATTCACTTGGTGGTTGTGTCAAGAATCTTTGCAGTAGGCTGAGTGGAGGGTGTCAGGGGAAAAAATTAAGCTTGAAGAAGTGGATGCCTAATTCAAGGTTAAAGTGTTTAAAAAAACCCAAAAGCTTGGGGTGCTTTTCCCCTTCAGTACCCTCATGTGCAATCACATGCTATGATCATCAGAACAGAAATTCATAATGAGTATCATCTGTTGCTGGACACTGTAGTCTTCCAGGGTAGGAAATCACAACGACTTGGGGAGTTATCTTCTCTGACTCTATATTCCCAAGCCTCCTTTTGATTTTCAAAACAAGGACTGAATTTACTGCCCTTTCTAAAGGTTGGAGTCACCAATAATATGTTCTGTGTTTTCAGTGATTTCCCTTTTGTGAACAATGGCAATGAAAATATCTCCCAGCAGTCTATTTTACTTTAAAAAGCTTCATGAAACAGAAAACATAAAGTAGGATAGTATTATGTCTTATTTAAGATACTCTGTAGGTCTGGCCAGCCGCTTTAATCAAAGTTTGCCTCCCAGGGTAGGCACCTGGCATTTATTGAGAAGGCTACCCTCCAGAGACAGCTACCACAAATGTCAGTGCTATTTTTGTAGTTTTATATCAGATCAAATTAGCATAATAAATGTTAGAAATGGATCTCCACTAGTGATAATAATGGCTTTTTAATTAGCATAATGGATATTGAAATAGTCTTTCACCAAATTGCTCTTTAGATGGTCTATTCTATTCTGTTTCCCCTAAATGAATATTCATTTCTCAATCTTTAGAAATCCATGCTTTACTTTCATACACATAAAAATGCTATGAGCTATTTTAATGGCATTTACAATTCAGTTTAAAATATCAAGAGTGAAGAATCCTTGCATGAAGTACTTTTTTTTTTATTTGATACATATCTTCCTGGATGTCCCCTTTGCCTCCCAGCATGGTCTTCCCTCCCTGTTCTCTCTTCACCTGTCTGCATCTTAAGAATCACTCTTCTTATCAGTATCTTGTCTAAACATCCCCAGTACAAGCAAACATTCTTTGTTGGATATGGCTTCTAAAGTCATCATGTGAAGTCGCTGTCTTCTCCACCCAGGTGGCTTGTCAGTGGCCCTCCTGTAAAATGTATGTTCAGACCTAAACAGTGATTTCTGTATGTGATCAGATTTAGTATAGTGTACCTAGGACTAGCACCAGTTTTAATCTTGCCCAAAAGTTCTTGTGAGTGAAGGGTCAGAAAAGGGTAGGGCAGACTGGTGACAAGTGCATGAAGCAGCCAAGTGTGAGACTAGGGAACAGTGGGAACTGGAGAACAGAAGGCCTCTCTCTACTCCTTATCATGGAGCAGCCACCACCAGCCTCCTGCCACTGTTGCGTCAGAGCTGGCTCATGAGGGGCGACCCTGCAGGTCTCTTCCCAACTCTGGACTTCATGTTGGGAGCTTGAGATCAATCACTGTGAAAGATTTATAACGTGGCAAGAGCTGCCGATCAGGACTTTTTGGTTTTTCTTCCTGGGACAGAGCCAGTTGGAAAGCTGTCCATGAGCGAGAAGATTATGACTTGACATTGTGGGACTGGACCCACAATATCTTCAAGGTTTGACTGTACCATGTCACAGGCTCCAACTGACTGCTTTTACGTGGGAATGTGGGGTTGAATTTGTCAGATATTCTAATTGTTTAAGCAAATTTAAACCTGGATTTTCATGTAAAATTTCTAGGTTTTAAAAATTTCATGTGAGCCCAACAGCGGATACCTTGCCAGATTAGACTTTTAAAATGTGATCAAGTATATGCTTTCTGCTCTAGTCTCAATACTTCTAATATGTACTAAAATAATAGTAGTTATTTTCTTTTAAAGCAACCTGTATCAGCTTCTGTCCCCTCCCCCATTATAGCTGTAAATTACTGTAGCAATTTTTTAAGAGCTAATAAAAATATTTAGTATTATACTACTTCCTAGTTCTGATCATTATCTTAATGTAGAAATTAATTTGCATATGTATTTTTTTCCCATTTAGATTTTCTGTTAAAAGACAGAGGCCACATCTCTTCATCTTCTTTTTGCTTCCTTAAACATTTATGTACTTGTTGACTTGACATTTGACGTGGATATAATTTGTACAGTAAACATTTGGGGTTTACTCTTTTAGAGAAATTGAATCTAGTTTGAAAAATCAAACTGTTACATCCTTAGTGGCTTTAGGTTTATTGTAACTGCCTTTTTATTGGATCAGACTCTTGATTTCTTATAAATCAAGAGTGTGATCCAATAAATTAAATGAATAAATCTTTCCATTTGAAATTTGGGGAAATTTTCTCTAGAACTGCCTTTCTCATCAGACTTTACACATATATACTTTTTTTCCTCTGTGAAAAATATTGCTTTTATGTCACTTTTTTTTCTTCATGGAACTTACCTTGTTCAACTGGACTATAGTCACTTTTTTAATGAACTTGATGGGAGAAATCTGTTTTGTTTACCAGTAAGCAAGGGTTGAGAAGAGTGAACTTTCTATTTCCTTAGCAAAGTGCTAATTTAGGGTGCTTTGAATAAAACAGTTTAAATTGCAAAAGAATATTTAGCAATTCAGGAGGACAAATTGGAGTTTTGGAGTAAAATGGCAGCTGGAACACTTACACATCCAGCTCATCTCTTACCAGACATCCTTTAAAATAACAAAACAGACATTTAAAAGAATCTGTGACACTGCTGGAAAACCATAAAAGGAGCCTACCTTCAGTAGACCGAAAGTTAGGAAGAATTCCTGGAAAACTGAAAACAGATAGGATTAGTTTGACAAAAAGAAAACAACAAAAAAAATAAATAAATAAAAGAGCATAACCCAAAACACAGGTGCAAAAGAAAACAGAATTAAAAGCAGAGCTTAGGTGACTAACAACTATCAGCAGGAAGGAGCCCTAGAGCAAAATTCAGGAAATTAAAGCCTTCCATTTATAACAATGACCTCCTGGCTAAGAACTAAGAACTATACTCTCAAGAAAGTGAACATGCTGTCTTAGGAGCATTCCTCAGGTAGGTTCATAAATCTGAGAGAATAGCGGAGTAGAACATAATCACATGCTTCCCCCCCTCACCCACAAACAAGAAAGGGTTTGGGGAAGGCAATGTATACCTTCCTGTTGGCACTAAAGTCCTTCATCACTGGAGGACTTTCTTATTTTGGCATGTTTTTATATTTTTCTCCCAGCTTGGCTTCCTACTTGCTCCTATTCATATACCCCAAAGTAAAGCCCATCATTGGATACCTCCTATACTTATGTAGAGCCTATATTTGACCCTCTGTCAAAAAGAGTCTTAATACTACAGAGGAAGCATGCATTAGCTGACTTGTAGATTGACCCAGTCTTTTATTCTTAAGTATGAATGAATATCAAAAAATTACTAGACCATCGAGGAAAACATAAAATGAAAGAAAAGACCCAGCATAAGCAGAATTTTGGGAATATAGAAGCTAAAAACATGTTAGCTCATATCTTTAAAGAGATTTGAGATAGTGAATATATCAAATAGAAGTAGCCCACTATGAAAAAAAGATTGTTTAAACAACAAAGTTCATGGAAATTTAAAATATTATCAAACAAATGATTAAATAGGTCAGTTTGAGAATTGAATAGATATAATTAAAGACAAAATGAGTGATCTGGAAGATTGTTAACAAAACTTCGCAAATATTACCAGGAAATTAGGAGGTAATAATATAAATCAACCCCAGGATCTTAAGCATTCATCATTAGATAGAAACTTGTGTGGGATGAAGGCAAAGAAGTACTGAGAAGATCATTTATTGGAAAAATAGGAAACAAGTGAACCAAATGAACAACCAAAAATAACAATAAAAACAAACTGAAAGTAGAAAGAAAAAAATTGATCTTTGCTTTATCTTTATATAGTAGACTGCCTCCCCCCACTCCCCACCCCCATCACCCCTGACCTTAGCCACAGGGAATATGTCCTGAGACTCCTAGTGGACATTTGAAACCAAAGATAGTAGTACAAACACTATACGTTTTCCCTATATACACATACCTCTAATAAAATTTAATTTATCAATTAGACACAGTAAGGGATTAACAACTAAGAAAATGGAACAGTTATAACAGTTTACTGTAACAGAAGTTATGTAAAAGGCTTTGAGGCCATTATTAAGTAAAATAAGGGTTACTTGATCTGATAACCAAGGTGGCTACTAAAGGACTGTCCAGTGGGTAGCATATAGGATGCGAACATGCTGGACAAAGAGATGATTTATGTTCCAGGAGGAATGGAGCAAGATTTTATGCTATTTATAATGGTGCACAATTTAAAATTTAGGAGTTGTTTATTTCTGGAATTTTCTATTTAATATTTATGACTGACAACCAAAGCCCCAGAAAGCAAAACCACAGATAAGGGGAGACTATTATAAGGGAAAACGACAAGTACACCTAAATAAAACCAAAAAAACGGTTTCCAAAAAACAGACCAACCAGTAAAATACACAAACCTTAGGTGAATATGATTAAGGAAGAAAGAAAATAGGCAGTTTACAGGACATTAGAAATGACAACAGGTACATTATTATGAGTAAAGGTAATAATATACAAATATATATACATATACAAAGTTTAAAAGGTGAATAAGATGGATGATTTTATTTGGCCACGAAGAGGTAGAAAACCTGAGTTGGCCAATAATTATAGGAAAAATTGATAAGGTAGTCAGAGACATGAGACCCAAATGATTTTATAGGTGAATTACCAAATCTTTAAGAAATAAATTTTCTTATAAGACTATCTTAGTATATATAGCACTTTCTGATTCCTCCTGTAAGGGTAATATAACCATGATACAAAAACTAGACAAGGAAAGCACTAGATTAGATCTAGTCTGATCTCCGAATCTAAGCAGGGTTGGGCCTGGTTAGTACTTGGTTGGGAGACCACTTGGAATACCAGGTGCTGTAGGCATTTAAAAAGAAAAGAATATAAAATTATTTAATTTATGAAATCTGATACTATAACAAATATTAAGTTAGTAGGAATTGTTATTAGAAAACCAGTCATCCTTAAAAAGAAACTACCTTATAAAGATTTTTGTGTTTCAAAACATTTAGAGATGTCAAATTAAGATCAATGAACAATAAAATTAAAAAAATGTGAGGGTCTATAGCTCCTGGGCTTTATGACAAAGAGCCCTACGAAAGAAATTTGATCAAGACTAGTTCTAATATAATTCTTCCTCCAATAAAAGCAGCGAAAAGATTTATAAGATTTCTTTCATTCAAAATATTGAGAAAATATTGAGGGCCGGATTTGTATACAGAACTATGCTAATCTTCGAACAGAACACATTAAAATGTATAAGAAATAACTCTTAATATCTAGCAAGAGATGGGCTTTAATAAGCAATTATATTAGTTTTCATTTGTTCCTGTAACAGTTACCTCAAACAGTGGCTCAAAATAACATTCATTGATTTTATTGTTCCATTGATCTTGATTTGGCTGCTGTAAATGTTCCTGAACTTAGCAATTTTGTTTGACTGTGGCACTTTAGGTCTACTTTTCTCCATTATTTTCCTTCTGTCTGAACTTTAGAAGAATTTCAGAGATAAATTACAAGGACCTACTTTACCTTTGCATTAGTACACCATCTTTTCTTAATCTTTCTGTATTGAATTTTAAGCTTTTATTTTTTTCTAAATATGAGTCATTCTGGTCACCAAAGAGGTAGATAATTCAGTTTGAGGGCAGGCCCTAATTGCCTATGCTATAATACCTCACTTTTTTCTCTCTAGTGTAAAGATAAATTTTATAAGCAAAGGGAAACCTTATTACTATTTGTATCATAACTATGTTCCATCAGCAGCATTTTAACCAAAGACAATAACTTATTCTTGAGATTTGCTAAAAATTCAGCTGTTCTGATTATAGAAGAGTAGATGTTTACCTATTTTTCAAAAGTACAGAATTAACATATAAAGGAACTGTTAATTGTCCTTGAATGAAGCATGTGCGTAAGAACATACAGAGTTTGTTAGATTTTGTTTTCTTCTACGGATTTGGTTATTTTTCATGGTATTGAACTTGAATTTAAGTTGAGATTTATGAAATCTTATGATTCAATATTTACATACTGTATGTGTGGCACAGGTAAGTTAATGTCCTTGTATTAATAGCCTAAGAAATAGCATAGTTAAAGCTTATCAATTAGAAGATAATCAGTTGAGGGTAAATACGTGTACACTTTAACATGTTTTTTAGGAGTGAGTAAATTAATTGTTTACATCGTGAAGGGGACGGAAGGGCTTTAAAAAATTTGATTTTCCATCTAATTTTAATATTAATATTTAATCTTGGCTATTGTTGAACTTCAGAATTTGCACCACCATAATGTCACACGTAGGGATTCTCAACCCTCTGAACTTTGGCTGTGAAGAGTGGGGTGGGATATGGTAAGAATGAAAGTAGATTTGGTTGTAATATTTGTGTGCTGTGCTGTTTTCTAGTGAGGCCAGTGAGCTACTGAATATTTTACAACAGAATGTTGTAAAGTGCCATCTTACTGAAATAATTGATACACAAAAATTTTATGTAAGGTTTTATAGTGGATGCTGCACTGCCCAGATCTTACCTGCTGCTGGTCACATGCCAGCTGGTAGTTCCCTCAGCTGAAGGGAGCCTGGTCTTCCAGGGTCACATCCCTTCCTGGGTGCAGCCTGCATGAGATGACTGGGGTTGAAGAGGTATATAAGTTCAGCCTACCCTCTCGCCCTGTGAAGGTCAACCCCTTTCAAAGGTTGTTGTGGGGTTGTAGACCTGTTAAGACTGCTTTATAGCCTACCTTCTCTATCATCCTCTGTCTCCTTTCTCTCCCCCATAGGGATGATCCTGAGAGCACTCCCCTACAAACTTCCTGCACACTATCTCCATCTGTGCTTTCTAGTGAATCTCTTTGAGGACTTCTGTGTAAACAGATGCTAATTTAGGATAACAGGGATGGATAGGATCTTGATTATCCTCTTGCTCGATCTTCCCTCTAATGCAGTGTCCTCTACATTATTATTAAGATATATCTCTCATCTGCTCGGATGTAAGAGATGGAGAGTTTTCTTTATTGCACCCTGAGTTGTTAAAACACTTCGCGGAGTTAGACAGTTTTATTATTGAGCGGACTCTTCATTTATGTAACTTTCACTCTTTGGACACACTTCTAATCTCACCTATTCAGAATGTCTCTTCTAATCCTGGGAATTGTACCAATTTCCATCCTTGGGACATTTGAAGACAGTTATATTTCCCTTAACTATTCTCAGATCCTGTTGCAATGCCTCCTTTTCTCACCTATTTATTGTATTATGTGATGGGCTTTATTTTCTTGCCAGCTTTACTGAGGTATAATTGACAAAAATTGTATATAATTAAGGTATACAGTGTGATGGTTTGATGTGTGTGAATGTTGCGAAATGATAATCACAGTCAATTAATACATCTATCACTACATAATTTTGTGTTTTGTTTTTGCTTTATTTATTTTTTGGTTTTGGTCAAGAGAACACTTAAGATCTATTCTGTTAGCAAACTTCAAGTATACCTGTATAGTATTACTTATTAACTATAGACACCCTTGCCTCCACACATTTTAATCTCCCGGGGCATCTTTGTGTAGTACTTTAAGCAAAATAATTTTAAAAAGTTTTTTAATGGAATATTATTTCTTTTAGTAGGTATGAATTTGGTAGTGTTTTGGGATATTTGATTATTAAACTCTACTGTAGAAGCTAGCACATGGTTGTAATAATAGGGAATACCTAAAAATGAGATGCCTTTTCTTAGGAACATTCCTTTGCTATGATTTTTTAAAAAGTGAATATACTTAAACATTTGTTTCATGAAAAATTTCCAGCATAAACAAGTAGAGAGAACTTTATACCCTTCAACTGGATTAAGTGATGTGTTGAGGGTTCCAGCTAGACAAAAGCCAGTTTAAAAGGACAGGAACATTGTGACTAGGAACAGCATTCCTGCTGAAAAATAATTAGTATGTAGGTCAGAAGTAGCACTGCATTATGTTATCTCTGGAGTGAAAAATACCATTATATTAAGAATTGAGCTATGGGTCAGAGGCAGTTTATTTGGTTTAAATCTTTAGGGATTCTATTTTTGAGAACTGAAATCTAAAATTAATGGTTTTCCCTGAAGCTAGTCCATGGAATTAGTAATTTAAATTGTAAAACGATATGACTGCAACATTAAATTAAAAAAAAACCCATAAAACGATTACCTGTGTCTTTTCCTTTTTGTTCACATAATCTGTTCGTTATAGGACTTTTTAAAAACTAACAAGTGATATTTATGCTTACTGATGGGAATACAAATTAGCAAATTGTTAATACTTATTAACCCAGTAATTTTTCTAGGAATTTATCCTAAGAAAATAATCTGAGATTTGCAATGATGTATATTGTGGCATCATAAAATAATGAAAACAGCTTAAATATTTAACAATACAACATGTTTGGTATGACACTAATTCTACCAAAAATATGTGTCTTAGAAGAAATTACAAATAATTGTAGCTGTGGTTATGTCTTAGTAGTAGGAATATGAGTGATTTTGATTTGATTTCATATTTTTTCTATATTTTCAAAAATATTAATGGATTAAATATGAAATTATCAAACACTTTCACAGTGCTCTATGGAGTTGATATACCCTAAATTACTAGTTAATTATTTCCCCTTTTATTTAATGGGTTGCTTATAAGTAGTTATTGTATATGGTAACTATTATTTTGCTTTATGGCATTTTTCTTCTCTTTAGTCATTTCCTAGTTCTAGAAAGATTACTGGGTGAAAAAATATAAATTCTTAAATGTTTTTTATATAGCTTTCTAAAAAGTACCAATTTACTGTTACACAAAAGAGTTGCGTTTGTATCTGTTTCACCTGTATTGAATATTGGCCTTTTTTTTTTTCTTTTAAAGTTTGGCTCGAGAGAAAGTATTACACTTCACTGCCATGTTCCTCTGTATTTCTTTGATTATTAACTGGATGACCAGCCCCATAGGTGTTTTAAAATTATTTAAAAATTTTTTTGCAGCTTTATTGAAATATAGTAGACATTAAAATTATTTTTTAATTGCATAAATCTTTGGAGATTTTGAACTACTCATAGTCTAGATGGCTGTCCACTGGGTCTAGGACACAAACTAGCGTCACCCTGGGACTGCCCTTCACTTTCATCTGCAGATTCCTTCACCTTTCTCCTGTGTCCTATGTCTCATGTGTTTCTCTTTCCAGATTTACTCTCACCTTGGAAGAGCGTGTGGAAGATAAAGTGTT
This sequence comes from Cynopterus sphinx, assembly GCA_030015415.1. Lineage (NCBI taxonomy): Eukaryota > Metazoa > Chordata > Mammalia > Chiroptera > Pteropodidae > Cynopterus > Cynopterus sphinx. Next base: position 121,339,089 of record CM057381.1, on the reverse strand, counting down.
TTTGAGATACTGCAGAAAACACCTTTATTCTGTATCCCCATTTGATGGATAATTTAACTGGGCATAGAATTCTCAGTTGAAATTTTCCTTCAGAATTTTGGAGGCAAGCTCCATTGCCTTCTGGCATCGTCTTACTGTGAGGAAATCTGAAGCTGTTTTGATTTCTTATGTGTTAACATATGACCAGTTTTTTTTTCTGTCTAGAAACTTTTTGAATTATCTTTTCGTCCACAGTGCTCTGAATTTTCACAGTCCTGTGACTTGTGTATTTCTTTTGATCCATTCTACTGGAGGCTGAGGAAGCCCCTTTTATATGGAAACTTCATCCCTAGGAAAATTTCTAAAATACCTTCATTGGTAGTTTTTCTTTTTTTCTTTCTTTCCTTTTTCTGGCAATTTTATTTTTCAGATGTTGGACCTTCTGGACTGGCCTTTTAATTTTTTCACCCTTCTCTTCTTTTTTGCTTCTTGACCTTTTGTTCTTTCTGGAAGATTTGCTCAACTTCATTTTCTAGTCCTATTAATTATTTTTAAAACTTCTGCTGTCGTGTTTTTAATTTTCTAGAGCTCTCTTTAAAAATCATACCCTCTTTCATGGATGTTATCTTTCTCTGAAGACAATTGACATATTTTAAAAAAGTTTTTCTTCTTTTTTCATAGTCTTTGTGTCCTTGGGTTGCTTTTATTGGTTTGATTTGGTTTCTGTCTTCCACGTTAATAGCTTTCCTCAAATGTCTGGTTGTCTGCTCACGGTTAGGTCAGGGCAGAAATTACTGAGTCTAATAAAGGGCTGATACTCTGACCCCAATGCAGGGTGATGTTTGAGGGCTGTCTTTTGGGGGGATCCTGCAGTATCAGTGTCATGGCTCCTTCATGTTGAGCTGGTCAGGTTTCTCAGAGCTTCCCGGAGTTCACAGTCAGACTGGGAGCCAAGAGGAGGATGTGTAATCAATCTACCATCTTAACTTGGCTAAGTGCTTAAAGTTGCACAAAACTATGAAGTTTAATTCTTAACCCCATTGTTGGTTATTCCCTTACTTTTCATTTTAAAAAAACAGCTTTTCTTACGTATTCAGATTGATATGCCGTACAACCAATTTAAAGTGTACAGTTCAATGGTGGTTAGTATACAAGAGTAGTATCTTTGCAGTATCCTGTAGCCTGCATTTTTTCCCTTTTATTGAAATATATTTGATGTATAACCTTATAAATTTAAAGTGTACAACATGTTGATTTGATACATTTATATTTTGTAATATGATTGCCATCGCAGCAATAGTTAGCCCCTTTATCACACAGTTATAATTTCCTGCCCCGACCCGCGGGACGTAGTTATTTGCGGTGCCGAGGAGGATCCAGCCTGAAAGAAAAACGGGCGAGAAAAAGGAGCGGAGGCAAGACAGTGTTCTGATCAAGCCTCAAAATTTTATTTTTCACAACCGCTTATATACAGAAAGAACAAAGGGGGGCAGGACTGCTGGCGTGAGAATGCGTGCTTGCGATGACATTAGTCGCACCAATGGCGTGATGCAAAAGGGGGGTAGGGGTTGTGCCTTGAGTTGGCCAGCAGGCTTTTTGGCGGCGCCCATTCGATGGGAAGTGGAGTGCAGCTTGGGCTCTGCGCCCCATTCATCAGGAAGCGGTCTTGTGCGCGGGCTTTTAGCGCGCCCCATTCAATGGGATCGCACTTCACCTTGGCTCCCAACATCTCCTCCCTTTCTGTTTTAGAAAAGGTGGGCCTTAACCCGAGTGGGGGAACATTGACCTGGTTCCTCCATGGGCTATGTGAGCCACGCCTAGTATTAGCTCTTGGTATCTTTTGGGGAGGAGAGGCAGAGCCGTTTTGAAATAGTAGTTTTGGATACCAACCTCTATGCAAACCAGGTGTGTTCTCAGGGAAGTACAGAGGGGTCTCTTTATTGTGACCTTCCCTTACCAAATGCTTTGCTCTTGCACCCATCTCGGTGCCCATACCTCCCCTCGAGAGTTTTCGATGGGCGAGGGTAGACATACCTCTGTTCTATATGTCGTCCCGTGAGAGGAGCCAGTATCAGTGTACATCCTCTTTTTATAGGCGTCGCCACAGCCTGAGATACCACGGATGGTCCACCTCTGCGGCAAGAGTGGAGAAATGGAGGCCCGTGGATATCGATGTAGATGGGGGGTCTTCGTTGGGTTCCTGTAAACTAAGCTGGTGGTAATGGATCGCAGGTGGTTTATGTAACATCGAATCAACCTGTTGTTTAATAAAAGGTCAGTTATCGCTTGAAGCCCAAGGCCCAAGGTTATAAACAAGAGAATACAGAGAAGGGGCCCAAGATAGAGGGTAGAAGTGTTGTCACCCAGGGGGATGTGGAAAACCAATTAGCAAACCAGCTTTGTTCAAATTCCCTTTGTTTTGCGGCGTTTTCAAGGCCCTCTCTGACCTTGTTCATGGAGTCTTTAACGACCCCAGAATGATCCATATAGAAGCAGCATTCTTCTTTGAGGGCAGCGCCAGAGGCCCCCTTGTTGTAAAGCAGAAGATCTAATCCTCTGCGGTTTTGGAGGGCGACCTCCGCTAGGAAGACAGCGACTTCTCCAAGTGGGAGATGGCAGTTCGAGGCAGCCGAGATCTTCATCAATTGACAGCCCGAAGGTCTGAATAGTACTTGTTGGAAGAACGAGAGAGGTTATCCCTGTCCCTGCCCTGTCGGCATAGCGCCCAAAAGGATTGCTAGGGTTACAGCTGTGATTGCTTCACGTTTGGATCTAAGGAGACTATAATCATCTTTGGGGTCCCAGGCTTCCACATGGTGTGCCTCAGTATAGTAAGTCAAGCGAGGGATGAGCTGCACAAAATACATGTAGTACTGAGTGGTATTGATATTCAAATGATTACTATACACACGGGGGTGAGAGGCCATCATTGCAGGCCCTACCGCGTATCATTTGGGGGATGATATACTTATTAGACTCGGCGGTAGCCGTAGTTTGAATTGCATAAAAATTGGTGATGGAAGGGACTTTACCTAAGCAGGTTCCTTGTCCTGACACAGATTGGAGAGTTATTTTGCAGTCCCTTGTTGGAGTCCAACGGCATTGAGAATGGTCCTTGGATTTGGTAAAATTACCTAAGGTAGCAATGCCTTCATAAAAGGGGGCTAATAGTATAACATAGCCAACAGGATTCAGTAAGTTTTGGGTTGGAGTGGTTTAAGGTAAGAAAGGTGTGCTGAATGAGGGCAATTAAGGATTCCCTGGTTGATTTAGGATGGTTTTTAGAGCTTTGAGACATGGGAGGCTTAGTAAAAGTCACAAGTGCTAAAAAGGATTTAGTTCTCATTGGTTTGGTCGTCGGGAGGGGCCTAGGCTTTTCAACTGGAGGCGAAGTACTAGATTAGGACCTATGGCTACGGTTGGCACCGAACTAATGTGCTGTCTAATTTGGATGATGCCTCCATAATCTGTCCCTGACAAATATTGTCAGTCCAAAATATTTACCAGTACTCAATCTTCCTTTTGCCTTTTTCAGTGAATTGAATCAGTAGCTGATTACATGGTGGTTTATTTTTTAGGTAGGTGAGGGTTCCCTGGCCTACAGGAAATGAGAAGAATTGATTTCTATTGTAATATTGTTCACAGTTATTTTGGAGCCCTGGGTCTCTGACTACCCTAATGAGGGCATGTGGACTAGGGACCATCCAGCCTTCGCCCTGAGTCTCACATCCCCATGCGGCACAATAGTAAGACTCTACACTTCCACATTTGTTATACCTGCTACGGTCACCTGCTGAGGCGGGGCAAACATAAAATTGTACTCTCCCTTGTCCAGGGGGCTCTCTTGCTGCCCCTGGCTCCATAACCTTCATGAGGTCAAACCCAATATCTGGGAACCAGGTCTTTGGGGAGTTTAATCTGGGAGGTACTGTTAGGACACTCCCATCCCAAGTTGCAGTGACAACCCAAGTTAAGTTGTAGGGGATGTGAATGTTGTTGGCCCTTACTAATACCCATAGAATGGAAAACATGAGGTGATATCTTGGTCCCATGGTTGGGGCTGGCAACTTTGGATTTCTTTTTTTTTTTCCCTGAGTTTTTGTTTAAAAGCAAGTACAAAGGGAGATACCTCCAATAAATATTAGGATGCTAAATAGCAGAATTAATCTAAATTTCAGGGTCTTAGTCGGGGAGCCAGCACAAAGCGAAGACAGGACTAGAAGAAAGATGAATACCGCAGTGAGGAGGAAGGTGAGAGGAGACCATCCATGACAATCCATAGAGATATAGGGGGGACTTGCCTCTTAGGGTACTTCTACTTCTGATTCTTCAGCAATATTTGGAACTTTCTGTAGGAGAGAACACAGAAAAAAGAGTTCTCAGGGTTTAGGGCCCCTGGGTGGGTTATATAATTTTATTAGACGTTCTGGGAGCCACCTAGCGTTGTGTGCTTTCGAGTCATAAATACAAGCATGTCCCCACCCCCAGATAAGGACTGGGTCAGAGGCCTGCCATGTGTTGGACAGGGGATCTTTCCACATGGCCTGTGTATAAGCACTAGCAGTAGATGGGTGCCAAAGGCGGTCGGCAGCAGATCTGCCTGCAGAGTCATATGTGAGGAAGTTTAGAACAAAAAGTGCATGATTTAGGAGGGTCTTGGGATTGCCTGCTCTGGTATATATTGTCTCTCCCGGACTGTAATTTGAAAAGCATGTTTTTAAGGGTTTGATGAGTCCTTTCTACAATGCCTTGGCCTTGAGGATTATGAGGATTCCTGTAATGTGTTTGATGCCTATTTGCGTGCAGAATTGTTTAAAGCTGGAACTAGTATAGCCTGGGCCATTATCTGTTTTTAAGAATTTTTGGGCTGTGGGGAAGTGGCAAACAGGCGAGAATATGATGAATGACATGTTTGGTAGCTTCACCCACGTTTGTAAGAACGCTTTAAATGAAGCCACTATAGGTATCCACAGACACATGTATATATTTTAACTTTCCAAAAGGAGGTAGTGTGTGACATCCATCTGCCATAATTAGCGGGGGGACTAGCCTCGGGGTTGATCCTATGTGAGGTTCAGGCAGAAGGGTCAGACAGCCTTTGCATTGCGGACAATTTAGCGCGCCTGTTCAAGGGTGATTGAATATTTTAACCTGAGAGTGTGAGCATTAAGATGATGTAAATTATGGCGTTTTGAGCAGCGGACAAGTGGGGTAATAGAAATAGCGGAAGCTATCATCTGAGTAGCCTGGTCTACTGTATTATTTCCTTCTGTTAATGGCCGGGCAACGAAGCCGGAATGGCCTGAATATGTCCAATGAAAAAAGGCACATCCGCGGCAAAATTAGTTTTTGGAGACCTAAAGAATAAGGGGGCGTTTGTTGAGGCGTATATATGGGACTGTCTCTCAAAGGGGTCCAGAGGTGGCTACATAGGCACTATCAGTGTCAAGATTGAAAGGTGTATCAGCTAGGACTTCAAAACTCTTATAATAGCAGACAATTCAACAAGCTGTGCGGAGTGGAAGCTTGTCCTAAAGCGGAGATTTCTCCGTCAATACTGAAAGCAGCTATACGGAGGAGGACCCATCAGAGAAAACTAATGCGGCCCCTGTAATTGGGGCGGTCTTGAGTTCTTGATGGAAAAACAACAGGAGTTTTTGTAAATTGGACTAATCTATCAGCAGGGTAATGGTTATCAAACGTCCCTTGGAAGGAAGTACAATTAGTGCCCAGTCATCATTATTTGGATAAGCCATTGAATTTGGGAGGCGTTATCTGGAGAACTATAGTGTCAGGATCCCTGCCAAATAATTTAAGGGCAGCCCCTCTCGCCAAGGCGCAGGAGACAAGCAACTAGTTGAGGGTAAGTGGGTAGCACCCGAGAGGGAGGCGGTGGTGGGTCCAAAATAAAGGATTGTTCTGCCATAAAGTAGCCAGTGGGAGAAAAGGGGTAGGGAAAGACGAGAAACCAAAGGGGTAAGCTAGGGAGAAGTACCCAATATGTTGTTTAGCGATGGCCTGTTCTACTATGGCTAGTGCTTTTTTGTGCCTCTGGGGTGAGTATGCGTGGGGAGGATGGGTCCGGGTTTCCGTAATATCTCAAATAAGGGTTTTAATTCACCTGTTGTGAGTTTTAAATAGGGCTGGAGCCAATTGATATCACCTAATAATCGCTGGAAATCGTGGAGGGTTTGTAGGGAATCTTGCCTCAACTGAATCTTTTGGGAAAGGACCCTGTTAGGAAACAGTTCAAAGCCTAGAAATAACTGAGGAGGATGGACCTGTACCTTTTCTGGAGAAATGAAAAGGCCCGGTCCTGGAGGGCAGTGATGAGGTATTGGCTGACTTGATGAAGTTGTTGTTCATGAGGGCGGCTAAAAAGGATGTCATCCATATAATGTATAATATATAAATCGTCGGGGAAGGCCATTCTAAAGGGATCAATAGTCTGAGCAACATATTTTTGACAGAGAGTAGGGCTGTTAGCCATGCCCTGAGGAAGAACTCTCCATTGAAATCTAGGAGAAGGCCCTATGCAATTGGTGATGGGGAGACTAAAAGCAAAGCGCTTGCAATCCTCAGGGTGGAGTGGAATCGAGAAAAAGCAGTCTTTTAAATCAATGACTAATTTAGTGTACCCCTGGGGAGATGGCTACGGGAGGGAGCCCAGGTTGTAGGGCGCCCATAGGAACCATGGTTTTATTGATTGCCCTGAGATCATGTAACAGTCGCCATTTGCCTGTTCGTTTTTGGATAACAAAAATGGGGGTATTCCATGGAGATGTGGAAGATTCAATATGTCCAGCAGCTAGCTGTTCCTGCACTAACTCTATGGCTGCGGACAGTTTTTTGTAGGGAGGGACCATTGATCGATCCAGACAGGGGTGTCACTTTTCAAGTAATTTTGTCTGCCTGGTGTGCAGGGGAGCAATGGTCCTTATAAAAAAAAGCGGTTTGTTAAACCCTAAGCCTGTCTTGATCCGCTTTAGGGGTGGCTGTTATGGGATCTAAATTTCCTTGTCCCTGTTTGCCTAATCCTTGTCCAGGGAGATAGCCTTGGGAGAGCATTTGGTGTGCAATAACATCATTGGGGCTGCACATAAAAACCTTCATTTGGGAAAGGATATCTCTTCCCCACAGGTTCTGGGTAAGCCTGGGACAATAAAAAGGGCCGGATAGCCCCAGTGTTCCCCTCCTTATCCTCCCACGGTAGTAGTTGAGAGCTTTGGAGAGTATTTTTTGATTGGCCAATCCCTGTAAATGGGTCATGGAGGCTTGTAAAGGCCAGCTAGGGGCCACATGTCTTGGGAAATTATAGTGGAGTCAGCCCAGAGTCTAGAATGCCCTCAAAAAGTTTTCCCTGTATCTTAAGTTTAAGTGTAGAAGGCGTTCTTTGGTAGGGCTTGAACCCAGTAAGTCTGAAGACCCGAATTGAGAGGGCAGCGCCCGTGTGTTAATGGCTGGGTGGTAAGGTTTTAAGGGCAGGGGCAGAGCCTGTACTTAGCGTTGTCCTTGGAGATGGAACCCGGGACCTCGAGTGGCATTAGCTAAAATTTTGATTTCTCAGTATAATCATTATCTACTAAAGAAGGATGGATAGTGAGCCCGCCCAAGGTAGCAGAGGCGACCCAAAATAAAAAATTGGTACCCTGTGGGGGTGGCCCAAAAACCCCAGTAGAAAGAACTTGGACACCGCCTTCTGGTGTTAATATCGTTGAGGCGGAGGCACACAAGTCCACCCTGCGCTTCCGGGTGTGGCTGGACAGAGGATGGGTCTTGGTTTTGATGGCTGGCTGTCCCCGAGGCCAGAAGAAAAGGAATGGGTTGAGGGCCGGGGCTGGCCCCTCTGGCCGTTCCCTGGCGGGGAGGCAGAGGGTTTCCATGGATATCAGTAACAGAGCGGCAGGTGTTAGCCCAATGCTTTCCTTTTACAAATTGGGCAAACAGTAGAGGCTGGGCAGGTGGGATTAACGCAGTACCAGTAGGGGCCTGGGTGTTATGAACAGGGCATTGGCGAGCAAAGTGGCCAGGCTGGCGCACTAAAAGCAGCCCCTGGGTGAGCCGTTAGCCTGAAGGGCCGCTTTCCAACTGCGAGGTGTACCGCCTGTGACATTTTGGAGGTAAATGGATCTACATCGCGGCATATCTGGAAGCATTTCATCAAGGGTTTTATCTCGCGTTTTTCACGTAGCACCGCTCTACATGAGAATTGGCATTCTCATAGGCCAGTTGTTTAACAAGTTTATCATTTGCGGCATCATGGCCAAGGTCCGCTCCGCAGCCTCTAGCAGCGACTAACAAATTCACTATACTCTTCTTGGGCTCCTGGTGACCTTAATTAAGGGGGTGATGGTCGAGCCGGTGGTGGAAAAAGCTCGCCAAGCACCGGGCGGCGTTAGCGGTCTGGGCCAAAGACCAATGGGAAAGCGCTGTTGACGGCTTTCTGAAGCATATTTGCCCTGACCACCAAGCTTCTCAAAGGTCCAAGTGGCGGAGGGTGATTGAGGGACTTTAAGTTGATAACCGCCGTGAGATTGACAGCGATCTAAAGTCTGATTTCCAGGTCAAAAACTGCCAGCAGGTCAAGGCGGCCTGAACTACGAAGCCACTCGCTGGGGAGCAAATGGCCGCCCAGGGACAAAGCGTCAAGGACAGAAAGGGTAAAAGGGGGCATTAGGCCGTAAGTCTTAACTGCAGCATTTAATTCTTTCAAGTTTTAAAGTGTAGTTTGTGAAACTCTCTGAGCTCAGGGTCTGTTCAGCCTGTTCCTCATCTTCGCTCTCCTTTTCATGTGTGCTTTCATCCTCACTATCTGAATCAGCGGGGCGAGGGCCACCTGAAGTAGAAGTAGGGGGGCTAGTGGTTTTGGCAGAACGAGTAAGAACAGGAAAAATAAGATTTTTAGTCTTGTGTCTTTTGGGAGATTCCCTCTTGTGGGCTTTTGTGGCCGCAGCAATGGGGAAATCCTTTACAGTGGCCAGACCTAGAGAGGGAGCGAGAATAGTTTCGCGAAGGGATGTCTGAAGCGAAGCAAGTTCAGTAGAGAGCTGAGCAAACTGTTTTTGGAGGTTTAGGACCTCTGTCAATTCAGTAACTTGGGCGGTGAGCTTATTTCGTGCCTCAGTAAGAGCAGCGACTGGGAGAGTAGGAGGCAGGAGAGCAGGAGCGCAAATCTGAGGGGGATAAGGAGGGGCCCCCTGTGGAGGGGCCAAATAAAGCGGAGGCCGATCAGGGTTGTTATAGCATGCTGCCTCATCCTCTAAAATGGCTGCATCTCCGGGGTCTAAAGGATTACTATCTATGGTTTTGGAGAGGACGGGAAAGTTCACTGGGGTCTCCGGAGGTGGGCTCTCCTTAGGGAGAGGGGGATAAAGGGAGCCTGTAGGAGCAGTTGGTGGTGTCCCCGCAATGTCTATTACTACTGAGGGAGACCTAGAGGGGTGCTTGTCAGAAGAAATGGAGGTCACCGAGGCCAGCTTCGAGACAGGGGAGCCGGAGACAATATTCTGCAACTGACAATAGTTGTCGTTTGTCCGGGTCATCAGATGCCGCCTCAACAATGTCACGGATAAGTCCCCAATATGAAAAAACAGTTGCAGGGACGGCATTTGAACCTTCTCTATGTAACTTATCATTTAAATCTCTTCCAACCTTCTGCCATTTTTTAGGGTGTATCTCTGGCCCATTTACGAGAAACCAAGGGCAAACCTCATCAACAAATAGAAAAAACTTTATGAGATCCTTCTTTTTAACTCTAACTCCTCTTTCTCTGAGGGAGGCTTTGAGATCCTGAATAAAAGCCTCTTCTTTGGACAATTTTTGGCCCATTTTTATGAGACGGACGAAGTTCCACTTACCGAGGACGAACGACTTTCATGAGCGGTGAAAGCGGTCCCCAATCTTTTCTTCTTGAGTGTGACGGCGTCAGGGTCTACTTTTTTAGAGTCCGTCTGACAAGGATCCATTACCTCGAGCCCACGTTGGGGCGCCACTTGCCCCGACCAGCGGGGCGTAGTTATTCGCGGTGCCGAGGAGGATCCAGCCTGAAAGAAAAAGCAGGCGAGAAAAGGGCGGAGGCAAGACAGTGTTCTGATCAAGCCTCAAAATTTTATTTTCACAACCGCTTATATACAGAAAGAACAAAGGGGGCAGGACTGCTGGCGTAGGGAGAATGCGTGTACGATGACATTAGTCGCACCAATGACGTGATGCAAAAAGGGGGTCGGGGTTGTGCCTTGAGTTGGGCCAGCGAGGCTTTTTCTTGGCGCCCCATTCATTAGGAAGTGGAATGCTGGCAGACTGCCGCCCCATTCATCAGGAGCGAGGTCTTTGGCGGGCTTTACTTATGGCGCGCCCCATTCATTAGGATCGCACTTCACCTTGGCTCCCAACAATTTCCTTTTTTGTGGGAGGAGTAATTTAGGTCAAGTCTCTTAACACGTGTAATAATTACAATACAATGTTGTTCTATATATTCACTATGCTGTACATTATTAGATCCCTGTGACTTGTTTAGTAGTCGCGAATTTGTATCTTTAGACAGCATCTCTTCTATTTTAGTATCCCCTAGCTCCTGGTAACCTCCATTTTACTCCTTTTTTTTTATGAGTTGGGCTTTTTTAGATTACACACATAAATGAAACTGAATTCCTTAAATTTCACATATAAGTGAAACCTACTTTTCTTTTTACAGCACTTGTTACTTCCTGATATTACATCAGGTATTTGTGCATCATCTCTCTCCATCACTGGAATGTAAGCCCTGTGAGGGCTGGGAATTTGTCTTGTTCCTGCTGAAGCCACAGCATGTAGAACAGTGCCTGGTCTGCGCTAGGCTTCCCGCCAGTGTTTGTTTAACATGTGTTTTACTTGGAACGCTTATTTGGGCCTCTTTTCCTTCCCAAACCAAACCCTCACCTGTTGTACATGATTGTGAATCTGCTTTTGAAGTAGAAAAACATTGAGGCAAGGATAGAATTTGGACTAAAAAGTAATGTTTCAGAGACCTGACATTTAGCCCTTGCTCAGACAAAAACTGTTATTTATTTAACATTTTCATATTCCATTTTTCTTAGTGTGACTAATACCTACTCTGCCTGCTTCAAATGGAGTTCCTGTGAGATGCTCTTGAGAAAGTACTTTAAAAAATACACAACGCTGTTGTAACACAGGGTCTTTAAAAATCAGGAATAAACTTGTTAGCTTATTTCAAACCCTTAGCTTTTGAAACTTGGAGTTATTAATGATAATGGAACTAGCCTTGAGGCAATTAGAATAAGTAATGTATGCACTGAGTTCATGAATAAAAGTAGTCTCTTCTGTAGTGCTATCTTTGGGCATTAGGGCTGGTGATAGAGGGAATGTTGTGGCCTAGGAAGGTGGTAATACAATATTTGTAGAAAATATTATGTTTAAGTTCTGGGTTTTTTTTTTTTAACTCTTAAGTAGCTAAATTTGTGTGGTTAACTAGTGACCACTAGCCAAAGAAACAGTACCATGTTTTTGATAACCTGCGGCAATATTATTTGTTTTCATCCTTCAGGTGTATTTGAAAATGCACTCTTTTAAAAAAGCAGGATATAGGTGACTAGAATTCCAAGATTCCTTCTTTTCAAACTAATAATAATTATTTGGAATTGAACTTCCCGTTTAGTTATACTTACTGATAAATATTTGTGAGAACGTGAAGAACCGAGAACCTAAGGACAGGAGTTGGCCCCCAACTTGGTATTTTTCAGGACTCTGAAGGTAATGGAGTTGGTTGCTCATGCCCAAAACTTACTCATTCTTGTCCTTCCCTATCTCCTTTTCCTATCTCTCCCAAAGTTTTTTTCTTTTTCCCTTGGTCAAACCTCAAATCATGTTATCTGTCAGTGATCCATGCACAGCCCAGCTCTGATTGATTTATCCCCGTTTTCCATCCCAGCCCCTGAGCTGCTATCCCATGTGTTTAACATGCACAACTGTGTGTTGCAACTTTCTTTTCACCTTTTCTATTTTGAGCTGTTCATTCAATAAATATGTGTTGATCGACTGTTCTATGCTTGGCATTCTTCTAGGCACTGGGACACAGAAGTAAAACAGTCCAGAAACCCTGCCCACATGGAATTACATGGAGCTGTAAGCTCTCCAATCTGAGATGCCTCTATTAATTGCCTCTAATATAAAATAAAAGTATATAATGAAATAATCCATGAATATCTTGACTAAAGTTCAGTGGTCTTTGTTCACATTTTAAGAAGTTAATAGCACTTTAAATTTTTCTGAGGAATTAAGCTTTAATTGTTTTATTTATGAATGATCTTTCGTTGGTTTTCTTTTGCTCTGATTGGGTCAGTGGCAATCAACAAAAAAGTATTCTTCCCTTTACTGAATAGCAGAGATTTGCTATGAAACCTGGCCTGGTGAAATAAATGGAGAATTTGCTGTTTTAAATTCAGTTCCATGAGTAACCAGCCTAAGAATTCAGTGTGATATCTGCCCTTTCTTTTTCAATTAAGATAAAGAGCTCAGCATTCTCTTTTTTCCTTTTATAGATGTTTTTATTGGTAACTTCTTTGGTAAATGTTTATAATTGACAGCCTCTGCTTCTCTATAGATTATTAGAAAATGTGCAAACGAAGCCAGGTTTCAATAGCAGTGTAGCTTTGAGTATGTCACTTAACCTGTTTGGGTTTCAGTTCTCACATAAAAAATAAAAGGGCTCGGGAAAGCTTTTCAAAAGTCTCTTGCTATGCTAAAAATTTTAACAAAGTCTTAGCAAGAGAATGAATGAAGATTGAGCTTAGGGTGTATGTGTCATTACCTTGCAGATGTTTAGTGGGTGATGTTTGCACAGGTTTTGACTTAGAAACCTGAGTCTGTGCTGAAAGACTCACTGGAATTGTGAAGAATTTGCCAGGGATGTTGCTCCAGGGTTAGTGAATGAGAATGAAGATGTTTTTCAAAATAAGAAAATAATAGGTTGTAGAATTTACAACAGAAAGGACAAAAAAACACTAACTAGAAGCATATGCTTTCTCTTCCAGCTATCTCAGTACTGAGAGAACAGTCTTAGAAAATGAAGTTATTGCCTGGGTGACTGAAAGATCTTTGTATCCTGAATTCGTTTGAAGTTGACCTTCTGTACTTTAATTCTAGTTTTGTGGTTAAATAGCCAATGTTTTTGCTTTGCCAAGCATAATTGCCCTCTCAATGGGATGATTATTTGAAGTAACCACAAACTTTCAGAAAGTACAAAAATTCTTGTTGGTTTCTTAATTCCGTAACAGCTGCATGATGAGGTGTGCCTTTGGGAATCTTAAGGAATGGAGAGAAATCGGCAAAGATGGGGAAAAGGGTACAAATTTTCAACTGTAAGATGAATAAGGTCTGAGGATTTAAGGTATAATATGGTGACTACAGTTGATAACACAGTATGGTATAATTAAAATTTGCTAAGTGATTAAGACTTAAGTGTTCTCACCAACAAACAAACAAATCAATATGCGAAGTGGTATATGTTTTAATTTGTTAAATAATTAATTAGGTGGAACCCTTTCACAATGTATACAGATATTGAATCGTCATGATGTACACTTTATCTTACAATTTCACATCAATCAACAAAACTGAAATTTTAAAAAATTAAAACAAACGAATTTAGAAAAGTTGCCAGGAAAAAGTCTTCCTCTGCTTTGTAGGAGATAAGCAGATGGCAAAAGAGATTTAACTTACCTGGCAGGCAAGTAGCGATTTGGCAGTTTTGTGATACAATTTTATGTCAGGGTAGAACAGAAAGTAAAAGTTGAAACAAAGGTTAGGTTAATAAATATAATAATCAGATTGGTGATGTCAGAAACTTTGCTAGAATTTTAGGCAAATATCCTTTTATTTTTTTGAAAATGCTAAGCATTATTTCAAAATGCTAAGCATTTTGAAAACCTATTTTAAGAAGAGGCGTGGGCTTGAGATCCTGGGCTTTGAGCCAGGGTCTGGCTTCATAGAATTTTCTCAGTCGAGGTTAAAAAAAAAAAGTGAGTTTTTTATTTATGTACATGAGACACTTTAGGAAGCACATTGCTGTTCAGAACACATTCTCTACCTCTTTGCCAGTCCAGCGCAGTCCATGGCATCACCTGGGAGCTTGTTAGAAATGCAGAGTTAGAGTCATCACAGATGAACTTCTGATGGAGAAGACACAGTGACCAAATCCCTAAAATTGGAGAAGCACAGGTCTACACCATGGAAAATGTTCTCTTTATTTCCACATTTTTTTTTTTTTGTTGGGGGAAGGAGAGGAGGAAAAGGTTCGCCCCCCGCTCCAGCGTGAGGTATAACTGACACATAAAATTGTGTATGTTAAGAGTGAATTAAGAGTGAATTATGTGATGATTTGATATATGTACACATTGTGAAATGATTAACACAATTAAGTTAACACATCCATCACCTCAGGTAGTTATCACTGTTTAAAAATTGTCGCATTTTAAAAACCGACTTGGCTATGTTAATCTAAGTGCCTCATTACTTGATAAAAACCATTTGTGCTTGAGACCAGGCTCATCTTAAGGACAGGGACTTCTGCTGCTGCCTCCACACTCCACCTCTCACAGCTCGGTGTCAGTGGAGGATACTGCCCTCCTCTCAACCCGTGACTCCAAAGACAATGGGGGAAGTCAACATAGAAATTTTATTTATATTTATTTTTATCTCAAAAAGAAAGTAAGCTTTACTAATATTTAATATAGATATAAATGATATTACTATATACTTTAAAAATGAAGGTACGTATTTGGGGTATGAATGTTGAAAAAAATTTTTAAAATTTTAATTTGTTTTATTTTTTATATTTTATTAGTTTCGAGTATACAGTACATTGGTTACACATCTGTGTAGTTCATAAAATGATTCCCCCAATTGCTTCCTCCCTCCCCTTATCCTCCACCTAGCCAATACATTAATATATTAATTGTGTTCCCTATGCTGTGCTCCTCATCCCTGTGACCATCCATCAGCTAATATTTACTACTACTACTAATAATTTAATTATTTAATAATACTAATTTGTACTTCTTTAGCCCTTGACCCTATTCTTCCAGTCCCCCAAACCCCCTTCCCCTCGTCCATCACCAAATCATCCACTATATTTGTGAGTCTGTTTTTGTTTAGTTCTTTTTATTCCTTAGATTTCGCATATAAGTGAAATCATACAGCATTTATTTTTCTCTGTCTGTCTTAAGTACTTTCTAGGTTCATCGAAGCAATATCTTTTTCTATCCCCTTTTCATATGTAGGGGTCTTGTTTTCTTATCCTTTTGGTCACTCTACCTTTCGGTTGGAGCACACTCTCTTTTCCATTTAAGGTGCTTATAGGAATGTAGTTGTTACCATTCTTCTGTTTTTGATACATGTTTTTTCTTAAAGAAGTCCCTCCAACATTTCCTGTAATTCTGGCTTGGTGGTAATAAATTCTTTTAGTTTATATTTATCTGGAAAGCTCTTAATCTGTCCTTCAACTCTAAATGATAGTTTTGCTGAATAAATTATTCTTGGTTGTAGATTCTGGGTCTTCATCCTATTGAGTATTTTTTGCCAAGCCCTTCTGTCCTGCATAGGTTTATTTTGAGAATTCAGCTGCCAGTCGTATGGGTGTTCCCTTATATGTAGTTATTTGTTTTTCTCTTGCTGCTTTTAATATTCTTTCTTTGTATTTAACCTTTGGCATTTTAATTGTGATGTGACTTGGTGTGGGCCTCTTTGGATTCCTGAATTTTGGAATTCTCTGAGCTTCCTAGGATTTTATGTCCATTTCATTACCAGGTTAGGGACGTTTTTCATCATTATTTCTTCAAACAGCTGTTCAACATCTTGATTTTCTCCAGTTACACTGATCTGGTGAATATTTGGAGCCTTAATAGAGTCCCATATTCTCCTTAAATTATTTTTATAGTCTTGGCATCTTTTTCTTGCCATTCTGATTGAGTGTTCTGATTGGCTTTCCTGTTCTCTAGATAGGGCATGTGATCCTCTTCTTTACTCACTTTGTTCTTTTGTTTATTCCATTTAATATACTTCTCATCTCAGATAATGTGTTCTCCATTTCAGACTGGTTCCCTTTTATACTTTTCACTTACATTTTTATCTCTTCGTTGGAGTTCTCTACATTTCTCAAAAGTTCACTGAGCATCTTTATAACTAGTGTTTTGAACTCTGCATCTGTTAGATTACTTGGCTTCATTATATCTGGATCTCTGTTCTGTTCTGTCATGGTTTCTGCTTCTTTGTCTTACCATTTTGGCTACCTTTCCTTGTCTGTTTCTATGTACTAAGCAAAGCTCGTAAGTCTCTCGGTCTTATTAGTGTGGATTTGTGAAGTAGGTGTCCAATGGCATAGTTCTGAGAGGGGTTCAGCTGCAGGACAAAGTTAGCCCAAGCCTCCACCCCTCTGGGGCCACCTGTTAAGATTCAGCAAGCAATCCACAGATGCTGTGCTTATAGTTGCCTCAAAAGGCCAAATGAGAAACCGAGGCCAGCTGCCTCCACCCGTGTGAATCTCAGCAAGGAGCATCTGACTCGATGAGTTGGGGGAGGCGTGGTTTCAGGGAATCCTCTGGGCTGAGCAACCTCTGTTATCCCGTCTGATGACTTATGGCAATGGTAGGGCTGTGTCCATGCACTGGTATGGGGGAGGGATCAACAGGAAACAATGGACACCGCTGGCACTTCTGTATCTAGCGAGTCTTTACTTGGCCCTCATTCTGATGATGTCTCCCTGTAAAGTCCCTGGTGCTCCCTGTGCACAGCCCACTTTGCACTGGTGCTCAGAGCGAGCAAGTCCATCACCGTGAAAATCTGCTCATGGCCAGGGCCCCTTTAAGAGGCGTCTGCCTCTGTTACTGCCACTTCTCTCTCAGCTGCTCAGGACTGGGCAGCCCCGTCCTACCTTCTGCCGTTGCAGGGTGCTGTCTTGGATTTCTCTGTAGTTATATGGCTTGTTCATCTAGATGCTCCTTGCTTCCATAACAACTTTGATTTGGTTACCAGAGGGAGGAACAGAGCCTCTATCATCTACACCTTTTTTTCACTCCCTCTGAATGTTGAAAATTTGTAATGCTGGATTACTTGATGAAATAAAATCTGACTAGAAATCATGTGTATACACCCTGTAAGGGCCAACGAGATTCAGGTAATTTAGCATGGCTCTGTCTCCAGAGTCGAAGATATTTGAAAATGACAGCATTTTCAGTGAGAAAGAACCTGAGTTTTCTTTATTTTACATATAAAGAAACAGGCTCAGACAGTACTGAAGTATTGACTTATCTAACATCCTGATATTTGAGATGAGGACAAAGATTTTCCAATTTATGCTTCACTTTTCTTTCCATTGTTCCTTTGGCTTCTGAGTGCCTTCCAGGGATCTTGGGGTTTTTGTGGGGTGCCTCAGACAGCAAGGATGTGGGCAGAAGGAGAAAAGATGATAGGAAGGGGTCTGGTAGCCTGCCTTCAATCTGAGTATTTCTACTTTTATCTTATTAGGAACAAAGAGGCTTTCACTTTTATACATAATTAATTCCTGAAAACATGTGGTCTTCTTCCGAGATTAGATGAGATCAGATGCATTGCATTGCATTCAGGGTGTTATGGCCATAGACACATGTGGTCTTCTTAAGAGAAGATTGACCTGATGGGAGACGGATTCTATTTTGTTTTAAAGAAACATACCAGAATTGATACATTCACAGGAATGTTGTTGCAACCATTACCATAGAATAACAGTGTTATAGTGGTACTGTCATTGTTCAAGATGTTTTTGGAATTGCCTTGGAAGAAGAGTTTATAAAATACACCAGAAGAATCAGTTTTTATTAATATTTAAGCTTTATTTTGGAATAGCAATTGTATTATTCATCTTAATCACCCCTTTTATTCACACTACATATTTAAATGGTGAGGCATTTCTCAAAATTCTAATTATACTTTCAAAGGATATTTTTATCACTTAAAAGAATGTCATTAAAAAAATGTCATAGACTTTAGAGGAAAATGTAGATATTTCCAAAGAAGAGTTTTGAACAAAGACAATATTCAGTCTCTGAGCTGTGTTTTGAAAAACAATTAAATGCCTGTTCCAAGCGATGTGCTAGGTGCCATGGCTACAAAGGCGAGTAATATATAGTCCTGCTCTTGAAGTCCATACCCCAGTGAAGGAGAATACAGTTAAATACAAATTACAATTTAGAGACATAACTCTTGTTGAGTATAAGGAAAAGCCCGGAGAAAGGAAGGGGTATTTCAGTCGATTTGGTACTAAGTCAGGAACAGGGCCTGGGATGAGTGGAAGTGGCTTTACTGATGAGTTTGAGTTGAAAAGTTTTTTCAGGTGTGGAAGAAATTCTTAGGTAAAGGAAGCAGGGAGAACCTTGGCATGAAGTCAGTAAAAGGCATGGATGTATTTGGAGAAGGATGAATAAGGTAGTGTGACTAGAGCATAGGTGATGGAGGAGGTAAGGGAGCTGAGTTCTCAGGGCCGTTTCTCCCCTGGTAGGGAAGCTCCATGAGAGTGGGGACTTCGATTACACCCTCCGGTCTTTTCCTTTCCTTTTCCTTTTCCTTTTTCTTTTCCTTCCGTTTCCTTCCTTCCTTTTCTTCTCATTCTCTCTCTCCTTTCTTTCTATTTCTGGTTTATATCTTAAGGAAATGGGTTGCTTTCTGTGGCTTAAAGATAGGAATTTGAGACCCTCGTGAAATATGCCATAAAGCTTCCCTGTTTGTAAGGAACCTTTGCTATTTGCAGAATAAAGAAAATGTAATCCAAGTGGTAATGATATTTAGAGAGTTTAAAAGGAAGCACCTGTTGAAAATTTTAATGCGCTAGATTTGACGTTTGGTCACTTTCCATTGTCTTTTACATTTGTTCGTGATACAACCAATATTGAGGTCTATGTGTAATGACTGTACTCTGGTACTACACAGAGGTCATGTGAAGAGAATAAAATAGGTCCTAAGTCATCATATATGTAATAGTGAAGATAAAGCAATCAGATTAATGGTAAATAGTACAAATCATAGTACATGTTTGTGTATATATTTTCTACATATAGATGATTAGGACATATGGAGTAGATATAGATACATAAATAGGATATGTCACCTCTTTACCTTTAAAGCACGTAAAAAGTAACATACTATAAAAACAAGACAGATAACATGTTACGTAAATTCAGAGGGAAAGAGAAAAGATGATCAGAAAATTCATCAATCTGCATTTGCTCACCTTAGTTACCAACTGAAGCCCAAGCTATGTAGCCTGTCACCTGAGAACATGCTCCCCTGGCTTTAGGCAAAGAGAGCAGTGATGATTAGGAGCTCAGTTTGGGACTAAGTGAATTTGAGAGGCTACGGGATGTTACGTGGCTGTATCAAGGATGCTATTTGAAATAGAAAACTATGGTCTAAAGAGAGTCAGGCTAGAGATGTAAATTTGTGTGCTGTTTACTTTGAAGGGATTGTTGTGTGAAGCGATAAAATTGTCTTGTGAAAGACTATGGAGATAGAATAAAAGATGAAGGAAGACAGCTTTGGAAAATACTGGCATCAAGGTGTGTTGAGTAAGAACGTGGACTCTGGGAGGGATTTAGGAAGGCAGAGAAGCAGCAGGAGAGCACCACAGAGGCTGAGAGGAATTTCATCAAGGAAAGTCAGTCAGCAGACTTTGCTGTACGGAGAGGTTGAGAATAATGAGAAGTAAAGAATTAGTGATTTATGAAAATAAATAAGTTGCTCATAAATCTTATCATAAGAATCTCTACAAAGAGTGTGAAGAAGTAAAACTATAGCAGCATTAACATTGTGCAAGTGACAAGCTACTGCAGTGCATTTCTTTCTAAGTGTGGCATTTCCTGGAGCCTTAGAGTCCCACAGGTTTATAGATCCCTGCAGATAGACGCCTCTTACAGCTTGCAAGGTCTCCTTGTATTTAAAGCCTGTTTTCAGCGTGGGTAGTAGTCATGCCTAAATATAAATCTAAAGAACCTTATATGGAGGCCGAAACCCTTGGAGTCATTAAAGACAGCTTCTCTCATATCTCACGAACCGTCCACTGGCAAATTCTGTTGGATCTACCCTTAAGCATTCTAAATCCGACCACTTTTCACCATCACCATGGCTACCACCCGAGTCCACAGGCTCTCTTCTCTCACAGAAACTTCCCGGCTGCTAGCTCTACTTCTTTGTCGCTTTCCATCTTTTCTCAACACTGGTGCCTGAGTGATCCTTTAAAAATGTAAATCAGCTCATGTCCCTCATCTGTTCAGAATCCTTAAGCTGTTTTCCATCTTGTGCAGAGAGATAAGAGCTGATATTTTTATGTAACCTCCAAGGCAAGGTGGCTTCCTTACTGTTCCCGGGAAGCGTGTCCCCACTTTCTGCCTCAGAGCCTTTGTACTTGCTGCTCTCTCAGCAGAGAATAATCTTCCTTCAGATAGCATCATGGATGGGTCCCTCAATTCCTTCATGTCTTTGCTTCAGTGTGCCTTCTCACAGTAGTCTGACTTGTCCCCTTCCTCCCCTCATCTGAGACTTGACGACTGCACTTTTCTACTTTATTTTTATTTTTATCTCATCTCTCACAAACACTGGAAGGTACGATCCATGAAAGCAGGGATTTCTCTCTTGATTTGTTCACTATGGAATCTCCAGTGCTCAGAACAGTGCCTGGCACTTTGTAGATGAAAAAAGTACGTGCTGAATGAAGGAACGCCATCTCACCCTTCCCCTGCCTGATGGTAATGTGGTATGGACTTTGTTAGGCACCTGCGTGCATGGACAGGACTTGCCTTACTTTACAAGGGAGTGATCCTCAGTTCCTCCTTCCTCCACAGCGGCTCAGCCAGCTTTTTTCTACCCACTCAGAAGTTACTCATCCTCTAGGTTGTGGGCTGGCAGCATGGTGTAAATTGGCTTTGGCAAAGTTATAGGTACGTGAGACATGTTGGGATTTGAATATGGAGGAATTTTTCAAGTAAATGAAGACATTCAAATCTCTTTTCCTAAGCAATGTTTGGAACTTTATTTTAGAATTAATCAACTTTACTAAAAAATTAACAAGGCACATTAAAGAAAATCTCCAGTAGTCACTACACGATCTTTAAAAGTCACTACATATGTCCTGAAAG
This sequence comes from Cynopterus sphinx, assembly GCA_030015415.1. NCBI lineage: Eukaryota > Metazoa > Chordata > Mammalia > Chiroptera > Pteropodidae > Cynopterus > Cynopterus sphinx. The sequence goes on along the minus strand of CM057381.1, from coordinate 121,317,955 downwards.
AAATGTAGGAAGAGGTTGCCCTGCTTTCAGGTAGAGAATGGGAACACACTTTGGCTGAATGATGTAACTATTTTGTGACATTTGAAGTTAGTTTTATTTTCTGAGAAAGAGAATTCTGTGGATTGCAGGGATCTGGGGTTGACAGAGTTTCAACAGAGAGAAAGAACATTTGGACTAGTCTCGAAGATTGATTAATGTCTCTTCTTTTCCACTCATTTTTGCTGAGATATTTAGTTCCAGAACTGTGTTCTTATTGAGGAAATTATTTCCGGTAGCAACACTTTACATGTCTGTCCCTATCTCCAAAGTCTAGCCTCCTATTTCTTTTACGTGGAAGGCATTTCACTTCCGGGGCCTATCAGAAATCCTTGGAGGATTTTTGCAGATGACATTGTGTGTGTGTGCATGCACGCCCATATACACACAGAGATTTTAATGCAATGCACTTCTGAGACTCCTGCGTGAGGGATGTCAAAGGTAATTGGGTTTATCTTCTATAGTTACAGTTCTATACATGCTTTGCTCTGTTTATTAAAGTATATGTTCTGCAGAGACTCATGGACATGGACAATAAACTAGTGGTTATCAGAAGGTAGAGGAAAAGGGGAGGGAAAGGTAGAGGAGTAAAAAAGGATCAACATGTGGTGACAGAAAGAAATCCATCTGTGAGGGGTAAGCACAATGCAATATTTCTGTTGAATTGTACACATGAAACTTAACTGGATTTTGTTAACCATGTTACCATAATAAAAATAAATAAATAAGTAAACAAGTAAACAAACAAACAAAGGAATGAATGAATAATTTTTTGTTCTGTGATTGTCTTCCAAGTAATTGAAAATTATATATGGTAACTTTCACTTAACCAGAACATTTAATTAAAACTATGTTTCTCCCAAACTTCAAATATAGGAAGGAGCTTGCTGCAACTGGCATTTGATATTAAAACCACCCTGGATAGTTAAGCTTGTGTCATTGAGTTTAGATATTTAGGTGATTTTAACTGACATTAGAAGTTAAAATGTTTATCTTGATGAGATGATACTATTTTTTAAGGAGTCTATTTCTAAGCATGATTCTACCATAGTTTTACTTGGCAAAATTCCGCAAGCAAATAGAATTGTAATTATCAGATAATTTAATCCAGAGATTCAGATGGATATGATTTCTCTGCTGTGACAGGTCCTACCAGTTCTAATTTTTCTTAAATACATTTAGAAACTTGCCTAGTAAATAATATCCAATGCTCTGTGTTTATTTTAAATTGTTTGTTTTGTTTTTGCTTTGTTTATTTTAGGTTTATTTCAGTTGCTCCTGGGACCAAGGAACACGGAATCTAAAAGAGAGAATAGTGAGACAAAATAAAAAGGGAGAGGTAGACAAGAGGAAAGAATCAATAATTTAGAAGCATCAGATCACAAGAAGCAGGAAATCCACTTCTCTTCTGAAATGAGAAGGACTATCGCACAGATTTGGGCCATCTCCTTTGTGTTATGGATAATAGTGCAGAGCTTCAGAAAGAGGAGGGACCTGCGTAGGACCCCACAGTGAGCTGCAGGTAGACGTGAACCTAGAACCCAGGTCTCCAGATTCCTAACTGTGTGCCCTGTTTAGTATCTGACTATGCAAAAGTAGTAAATAGGACTCTGGTTGCCTTCCTTCTCGCGATTGGTCTATGTCTAGCAATGATCCCTTTTGGAGCTGTTTAGATAGAATTTATACCTAAAGTGAAGTAGAAAAAGAAATGGCAAATGTGTTCTCTTACATTCGTGTCCAGTGTTGAGAAACTGAATCCATCGGTTTGCTGATCTCAGAAATAATGATATGTAAAGAAATAGTGTGTAATAGCAAAACTGTGCAAATTTTTCAACACATGTGACGACAGAATTTCTTGAGTACTGCTAAGTAATTTTGAAATTCGAGAACGGAGTTGGATGAATTACTTATGATTCTCTGTCCCTCCCTTTCTCTCCCCTCTTTTTTTGATTCTTGCCCAACTTATTCAACTTATTCTGTATCCTGGACTGGTCTTCAGACATTGTCCTCATCGTATCACCCTCTTCCTTTCCCCAGAAAGAAACTATGGGCTCTTCACTGCTGTACGTTGCTACACGTGGTCAAGTCTGATTTCTGTCCGCTTGTTCCTGGTCCTCAGATTCTGGCCCCCTTTATCTTTTCAGTTATATTTTCTACTACTTTCCACCCCCCACCCAAAGCCTTTCGTTTCCATTTTCACAGCTTGAACACCTTTTCCCTGCTCTTCTGCTTATCCCACTTTTACTTGTCCCCATTTTAGAACATCCTAACTATTACTCAGAGTGACCCCTAATCATCTTTTGTATATTCAAGATAGTTATCTTTCTTGACCAGTTTTTATTATAAAATGTGCTTTAAAAAAATAAAGAAAATTCAGTCAGGGAAGAAAATCCCTTCTATCTCAAGTTCTTAGTTTTTCTGAGGTAGCCACTGTTAAGTTTCTTTTCTTTTGTTGCCTTCTCATGCTTTTCACAGCATGGTCACGAAATGTCTTATCTTCAGGTATCACATTCGCATTGAAGACAGTAAGTCAGGGAAGGGAGAGAAAAAGGTATCAAGAGCCATATCTGTCATTTTATTAAGAAAAGTAAAAGCTCTCCCAGAAGCCCAAAGCAGACTTCTGTTTCTGTCTCATTGGCCAGGTCTGGTGTGTGTTACATGGCTACTTGTTACAAGAAACTCTGGAATAGAGAGTATTTTATTTTCTCAGTCTCCCTGGGGAGGTAATTAGAATGAAGGGAGTTGGAGTGTATTTTGAGTGAGCTATCAGATTGTGTCTACCACACATAAAATCTTATTCCCACATTGAATTTTGATAAGTTCCTTTTATAACAAGCCACTTGAGTACATCCTCCTATTGTTCTAAATACTTCTTCAGTTGTTTCTCTTTTGTCTTCCTGGAGTGTTCTTTTGAAATTATGAAGATTTTGCTTTTTCTCTTCTAGTAGTTTTTTAAAATTTCTGATATTAAGAAGCTTTCAAATTGATGGAAAATTCAATCAAAATGATTTAAAAAATAAAACAAATTTATTAATGTACATAGCTAAACAATTTGAGAGGCAGGGTGGGCTTCGGGTGCAGTTCGAGTCTAAGGATCCTGGGGTTTTCAGGTTCTGACTTCAATTCTTTGTGATTTTCTGGGTGTGTGGCTTTGTCCTTGAGCTGACCCTTCTAGTATCAGAATGGCTAAACCATATTAGCCAGAGAAGGATGTCTCTTCTGATATCTCTCTTGGGCTTCTTTCTAGAAAGTCTACAGCAAGCATCTGCAAGGTGACTGCTCATTCTTGAACCAACCATTGCGATTTTTTAGTCTGTCCTTCATATACCTAATTGGGTTTCCATCAAACTCCTTTTTTTATATTGCTTTTAATGTCACATTCATTTCTATCCAGCCTAATTTTTCTTTCCAATTTCTTCTCCAAACGTTGTTAGCTATCTTTTCATCTCTGCTTGTTGTCTTACTGTTTCTTATTTGAGCTCTTATTTCAGAGGAGTTGTGCCTGTTTTTTTATCTCATAGAGAAGTGTTGGTTCATAAATTTCATATTCTTTGTAGGACAATTTCTTTAACTGCTTGCTGTTTGTCATATTTCTTCCGTGTGTGTGTGTGTGTGTGTGTGTGTGTGTGTGTGTGAGATGTTTCTTTTTATCTTGCACTTTATTTGCGCCTATTGTGATATTTCCTGTCTCATTATTACTCAGTTTTACATGGGGATGGTTCTTCTTGGGATAGCAGTTTGCTGAATGATTGTGATTGGGGAGTGTTTGGGCAGAATGTTGTGGGTACAGGCAGCTTGAATATTATAATGTCTGTTGCCTCAGAATACTTTAACAGCACTCCATCCTGAGGCTATTTCTTCTCTCCCCTGTAGTAGGAATTTTGACTGTTGATGAAGCTAAGTATATTTGGGTTCTCAGTGCTTGAATAGATAAAAGAGCAGGGTATGTGTATCCATTTTTATGAAGTCTTTTGTGTGTAATAATCTTGCTGTTCAGTCCTGTGGCTACCCTGATGAAACTGAAATGTGCATTGGACTGTTTTGTTGCTGTTTGTTATTCTCATTGTTGGTGTTTTTTCCAATCTTTTGGAAGCAAAGCTGAAAGTTTACTTAACATAAAGCTTACGAGTCTTCTGTGGCGATTCTTAAGTTATTTAATTTTTAAATTTTAGAAATAAATTAAATGATTTCCCAATGATGTTTTATATATTCAAGTCTGCAAAGATACAAACACACATACATATCTATCTATGTGTATATATGGCAGGGAGGGAGGGGGAGAGAGAGATTTATCATACAAAAAAAAATTCTACTGGAATTGAGATGCTCAAACGTGCAAGGTAAAACTCATTTTGAAATCGGGGTATTTCACAATTTGAAGAACAATGCATACATTAGGAAAGTATTTTCATAGTAAATAGAAATGCAGTAGAGAGGAAGAGAACTTGGCATTTATTGTGTCTGCTAGCACTAGCATTGTGCTAAGTATTTCAAAGTAAATAAAGGCCTTTGACTTTAGGGAACACTTGGTCTTGGTCTGTAGGCGAGATAAAGCCAAGAATAATTACAGCAGGCTTTATTAAATGTCATAATAAAAGTGATGGCATCCAGGTAGAATGATCAGTCTTCTGAGGGTGTTGTCATTCTCCTCATTTTTCAAAGATGGAGAGCTAGATCAGAGGGATTATGTACTATGCCTTAACTCACACAGCTAGTCCATGACAGAAGCAAGATTAGAACATGCTTCTGAGTAACTTCTGGCTGCCAGGATTGAATATTTTAAGTATTTCTATATTTTAAGTTACTTTTGTCCTGAGTAATCACTTAAAGTTCACTTAATATGCCTATGAAAAAAACAATGAGTTATATCAACTATTTTGTGCCTAAAGAAATACTCTGGAATACCTTGTCCTACAACTCTGCTTTGAAATTTTGTTTTATATTTTTAAGGGCCCAGACAAATGCTACTTTCTTTAGCCTACACTTAAATCCCTTCAGAAAATAGGATTTCTCCACTGCCTTCTACAGTGGTCCCCTCTTACCCACTGGGGATACAGTCCAAGACCCCTAGTGGATACCAGAAACTGCAGATGGTACCAAACCCTATGTATTCTGTGCATACCTATGGCAAAGTTTAATTTATAAATTAGGCACAGTGAGAGAGTAACAATAATTACCAATAATAAAATAGAACAGTATAGCAATATACTGTAATAAAAGTTATATGAAAGTAGTGTCTCTCTGATAATGGATGGATAAGCAAGACGGCTACTAAATGACTGACAGGCAGGTAGTGGGTACAGTGGGGAAATCTGGACAAAGGGATGATTCACATTTGGGGTGGGACGGAGCAGGATGTGTGAGATTTCATTGTGATCCTCAGAATGGCGTACAGCTTAAAACTTAGGAATTGTTTATTTATGGAATTTGCCATTTAACATTTTTGGACTTCGGTTGACTATGTATGGGTAACCGAAACCTGGGAAAGCAAAACTACTGTCTTGTTTGTGGTCTGTCTTCAATTATAAGCTCTTCAAGGACAGGGACCATATCTCACTTACCTTTGGGTCCCAGTCACTTTTGGCCAGCAAAGTGATATTTGTGTTGACATGGCACTCTGTCCATACTGGTTATGGGATACCTTGCTTGCCATATGTCTAGGGTCCTGAAGACAAGTAAACAGTGCTTGGAGGCATGAAAATTGTATCCGTGTTGAGTTGACTTTCAGATTTTTACCTCTGTCCTCACTTGGGCTGGATGAATTTGTACCTGAGGCTTGGAGGTGGGGACCAGGTGTGTATGGGAATTGTTGTTGGATGTCTCTGCCTTTAGGGCTCCACAACATTTTTCTATCAATTAAAAAAAAAAAAATCTAGGTGCTCCACTTTGTGTAGTGTCTTCTGTCAACAGCCAAATAGCACTTTTTGGCTCATAAAAATATTTCACATTCATGTACCAAGCATGTATAGTAGGCATTTAAACATTTTGTAAGTGCATATTGGACATATTATTTGGACTCTTCTTTCTGTTCCGTGTTAACTAAGTATGCATTTACGAGTGAAAACTGAGGGCATGATTTTTCTCTTTAGTGAATACAGGGTCCACATACTGGACGAATAAGAGGAAAGGTCTAGAAAAGAGTTCATGTATTCTTTTTCTCTGTGGCCTTCCTAGTTTATTAAAATTGGCAGCTGGTTCTTTAATTAATCATGATGTGTAAAACAGCAAACACATTGCAGTGCTCTGTCAGAGGATGATTGGAAGTTTTGCTTAAATAAGAGGGAGTAAGTGTCTGTTTTATGTCTCAGCCTTCGAAAGGAAAATATATAGGTGTACCTTTCCTTGGTGGTTCCAGGCCAAACTAGAAGTGTTTTAGCCTGTGCTTTAAGCAGTCGTACCTGTAGACTATAAATAAAATGGCCATTTGGTTATTGCAACAGATAGTACAGACACTATTAAGTGTGCAGGTGCAATGCTGTATTTTCTCATGTTTCTCTTTTTTTAAAACTTGGTTTACTGGGAAAATGGGGAAGAGAGACCAGGAAGAATCGTTTATTTACATGGGGTGTAAATTGGTATTACTGCAACAAGGATCATAATTTTCTTCTTGGCAGCCTGCACTGCAGAGCTGTTAGCACAGGTATCCTGTAACAGTAATCCGTGAATAATCAGAATTTCAAAGAGCACTGATAGCCATTTAAAAATAATAGGATTATACCTGAAACTTTTATGGATGAAGTGGTTAGACTTTTTAACCCTCTAGTAACCAGTCTCACCACGAATTTGAGACAGTCAGGAATTTTACTGTTATTGAAGATAACAGTAAAAAGCCAGATCTTGATAGGTGGCAGGCAGCTTGCCTCAGTCTTGCCCCCAAAAGAAATGTAGAACTTTCAGTCATGTTAAGGTCTCTCACTATCATTAATTCAAACCATCAGGAAAATGAGCTAAACAATATTTTTTGTGTCTATTGTTATGGGAAAAATGTCTCTAGCCTTTTTTTTTTTTGTCCTGGAAAGACAGTTCTGACTGCCCACATCCCATCAGTAAGAAAAACCAAAGAAAAACAACTGTAAACCCAGCAGAAGCAACCCTTCCAATTCAATAATCAGCACGATTTACTATAAAAAATATGAAATTCTATCTTGAGGTCAATAGTTGGGTGGGGATGAGGGACAAAAGGGAATAGAGGAATTATCCAGAACCCTAGAATTTTAGGGCTGCTTCCAACACTATAGAGGTTAAAGAGAGAAGAATGTTATTTATTGAAGGAGGACATATGGTGGGCTAGAAAGAAGAGATGAGGTTTGGATAAATATGTAAGTAAAGGTACATTTTGTGTGAAGTCAACAGAATACATTTACTCTGGTTTTAGATCCCTGTTTTTAATGCAGTCTTCAGAATATTCTTTTGTTTGTGTTATGGGTAAGTAGTTAATGTGATTTTTTTGAATATTCGATAGCTTTAGGTAAGGATGCTAGACTAAACTGAACATGCATTATGGTCATATTTTTTAAAGTTAAAAGAAAGGGTGTGCGTTGATTCCTTCACAGATCCACAGCCATCCTAGATTACTCTTCTCTCAAGATGGATGAATGAGGGATGTGGCAGCGGCATTTCTGGATTCTGCTTTTAGAAATCCACATACTGTCAAATTAAGGCTATGGACATTACTAACCACCGAAGAGATGATCTTTGTTCTCACTTTTTTATAGAATTTGTTTCTGTTTGAAGTTCTTTTGGGGTGGGCGGGGTAGGCAGGGCAGTTCTGTTGTCTGAACAGGCCTCTTGCTTCTCATGGGATACTGAGAAACCCCATCATCTTTGGGAATAATGATGGGAATAATTACCCACATTTGTATGTACTTTTTTAGTTTAGGAAACACTGTAATAGCTCTTGTCTCACTGGGACCTTGACAACACTATGCGATGGGCAAGTGAGGCTTGATCCTGCTCCTTGTGCAGATAAGGACATTGAGGCTGGGAGAGGTAGAATTCCTGGATCAGGATCACATTTGGCTAAGTATGAGTCGGAGCTGGATAGGACCCTGACTTTTCTAATTCTGTATCTCTTTTTTACTAGAAGGCCAGTCTGAGATTGCAGAGAGCTTAAAAAGTAGGCTCGTCAGTGCTCTCAGCCTCCAGTTCTACCTTCTGGCCTCATGCTGCCCTACTTCTGGCTTCACCTGCAGATGGCCATGCTCCTCTACAGCTCTTTTCTTCCTGGGTTAGTCCTGAATTCCTCGACCCTTCTTTCTCTCTTTAGGGTCTGATTCCCTTCCCAGGGCTGTGGTTTATTGTCACTGGGCCCATAGTAGTCAGCTCTTCTCTGGGAAGCTGAGATGTTGCTCTTCCTTTAAGCCTGGTTAGAAACCTAGTTCTGCAGAGCTCAGGCTGTCATTGTCAGTGTCTTCTTCCAGCTGTCCTAGACTCTATCCAGAACTCAGGGCGTCTGACCCCTTGTGGCTTTCTTCCATTCCCATCTTAGATTCTAGGGTTCTTTCAACAAATCTATATTGACCCACCAGGTGCCAGGCATTGTATTAGGTGTTAGGGAAATGATTAGGAAAACTGGGGGTAGATGGGTGTTTATCAGAGCCACACACATGTGACATTACAACTGCCTGAGTCCTCTGAAGGAAGGTTCATGGTGCTGTGAGAGTGTCACTAAAAAGTCACCATTGCCAGCCTTAACTAGACATACACACTGGAATTCCTGCCCCAACAGTAAACACCCTATCTCCTTTCCAGGATCCCTCCCAATCTCCTACCCATGTGGAGATAAACCAGAAATTCTGGTTTGTATATTTCTGGTCTTAATACAGACAAGCATCGACAATTTATAACTTTGTAGTCCTATTCTAGCTACAGAGCATCGGTAGTATAGGAAGAGAGGTGGTTTAGGAATGGGAGAGTTCATACCCTTGCCATGTAAAGCGAGACTGGAATCGTGGGAATTCAATTGATCAAATTCACAATCTCACTTCCCAGTAGGAAGGAAGTTGAGCTGTTTCTTAGGCTGGCTGACGCTGCCACCTAGTCTTGCCCAAGAGTAACTCACTGGAATACCCTTGAACTCTGGGAGATGTGAAAGGCAGAGGTTTCATCAGTCAGGTGCCTTACTAAGTGAAGTTCAGAATCCCCAGTGCAGTCAGTGGTCCTGAACCTCAAGGGAAGGAAGGGGTGCCTATGAAAATTACGTGGGGAGTATTTTTAAACTGTACTTCCGAGTGCAGCTCTTTCCTGGGTATAAATACACCTTTCTGGGCCCTTCTGGACCCCACCCTGGATTTACTAAACCAACTTCCAGATATGGGGCCTGGACATCCATGTCTTTTAAAACCTCATGGGTGATTCTAATGCATGGCCAGGTTTGAAAACTGCTCTTCTAGTAAATAGATTTCTGTAACTGTAATGTCCTTACCAATAGAGACACCAGGGAGAACATCTGAAGGATGATTGACAAGGTGATATAGGCAAATCTAGTCTTGGAAAAATGGAATTCTGTTTTGAAAAGAATTTGATGGTATTGAACATTATTTGATTTAATTGCATAGCAGCAAGAAAGCTCCTTTTATTATATCTCATACTACTAAATATAGTTGACTTGGTGAAAAAAATAAAATCTGAACCATCTGCTCGCTTTATGAAGCCTGTGTTCTCTCATTGGGATTTTAGGTCAGTAATGAATCCAGGAAACTTTAAATGCCTTCTCCTAGAGGCGTTGGGGCACATACAAAGAAAAATAAGACACGGGTCTTCAAAGAGATCCTAGTGTGTTGAGGAAGATGGATTTGTTTAAAAGTTTTAAGGTCGACTCCTTACAGGTGCAAGCTAATCTTAACATTACAAACGATCTAATTTTCATACCCAGGTTTTATTCAATTGCTTTTGGCAAATTTAATGTGAATCTTTCCCCTTGCAAGTTAATCCTTGTGGACTTTAAAAACGCTTCTTATTTTTAGTTAAAAATGAAACCTAAGGTATAGTTGAAAATCCCAGCTTCAGATCCCAGATCTACCACTCTTTAAGAGTTTGGACAAGCTACTTAGCCTGATATCTGTTTTCTTGTGTATAAAACGGTGATCGTACCTGTAGCATGGTTGTGAGGATTAAGAAAGGAACAAGTTATGTCAAAGAACCTAGCACTATGCCGTGTACCATGCTCGACACTTAGTAAGTTGTCCTTTGTCTTTCTATCCCTTCAACTTGAGAGACAATAACATTTAAAGACAATAGGAAATTGACCTCATGAGCTGTACCAGCCACTGATTATATGACAGAGGAGAATTCTAATAATAATTTGCTTAGACCAGGGTTTCTTGACATTAGTGGCATTATTGCCATTTTGGTCTAGATGATTCTTTATTGTGGGTGGCTGTCCTGTGCATTGTAGCATGTTTTTGGTAGCTTCCCTGGCCACCATCCACTAGATGCCAGTAGCACTCCCAAGTTGTGACAACCAGACCTTGACAAATGTCCCCTAGTCGAAGGAAGCAAAATTGGCATGGGTTGACGGGCACTGATCTAGACCCTTTCCCCTTTGTTCTGTAAGGTGAATCCTACTCCTCTGCCCCTTAAGCATTTTTGAGTTTTCACTTTGGTCAAAGAAGTGCAAAGGAAAAACTACAGAGTAGCTGCTCCATACCTACCATAGTAGTGGGAATGATAAAGATGGGAAAGTGTTGGCAAGGATGTGGAGCAACCTGAAATCCCATACACTGCTGAAAAGAGTATAAATTAGTTCAGGTGCTTTGAAAAACTATTTAGCAGTATCTCCCTAAGCTGAACATGTGACGACTCTGACCAAATGTATTTATTCCTAAGTATGTGTATGCAACAAATGCAGTCATGTGCTCACCAAAGACATGTCCTCGAATATTTGTAGCAGCAGTATTTATAATCCAAATAGAAACGCCTAACTGTCTGTTAATAGTAGAATGAAGTGTGCTCTATTAGAGCAATGGACTACTATACAGCTATGAAAGTGAATGTTTTTTTCTTAATGTTACACATAAAAATTAGAATTATACTCAAGAACATAATATTGAGTGAAAGAATCCAGTTATAGAAGAGTACGTGATATATTATTCTATTATATAAAGTGAGTAACCTATGCTCTTAGAGGTTAGGATACTAGTTCCTGGAAAAGAAGGTACAAGGTAGGGGAGACGTTAAAATTCTCTCTGTTAAAATAACAAGTGTGGTGTCTGTTTTCTGGACGGATTCATAACTGGTTGAAAGGGTGATTCTGGAGGTAGAAAGTTGTTGCATAATGAAGTATTGTGAAGGCAAATTGAACTATTAATTGAAGATTGGACCAAACATTGGGGCACTATCAATGATCTTAGCCTTTCAAATGTTAAATATTTGGGACTTTTCCTTCATTGGGTTTCTTCTACTTTTTACCATGGAGGTTAGTTCTAGCCAGCCTTGAAGGAATACATCTATGGATAATTACAATTAGTGAGAATGTGTATATCAGAATAGTATTTTATTTGTGAAGGTTATTTGAATGAGTTTTACTGAACCTAAGTAGTTTTTAGTAATGAAAACCATTAAAATAATAATTTTTGTTTATAGGAAAACATTTGTGTTGTCAAGCATTATAAGGTACTCATTCTAAAACTAGTAAGTTACAGTGTTTTGCAAGTGATTTCTTTCTTGGGAATTCTAATTGATTAAATTTCCTTGACCAGTACTGATTTATTTATAACATGGGTCCTAGTATGCACTTTAAAATACTATGTATATCTAAAATTTATGTTGAGGAAGCAGACTTCCTTTTCAGTCATTTGATAGCAATTGAATTGGTTTCATTTGTATTTTAATTTTTATAAAGTTTAGTGAAGCTTCAGCTGTAAAAAAATATTTGCTGTGACTTTTTTATTAATAAAATAAGAGGCTTATGGTGTTTGAAATATAATGTATATCAGGTGAGAATGGCCCCCAAATTCAGTTTGCTTTCTAAAAATTGTCTTTGCAATTTAAAATTCACCCCTAGAGGGTACTGTTGTATTGAAAGTTTAAATCTTTGAGTTGAAGAACCATTTTAAGTTTTTTTAAAATATGTATATTTGTACTAAAATTCAACTATATTACAGTAAAGGTTTTAGTAACTGCTTAATAGCAGATAAGAGTGTTTTAACTTAGAAGTATTACTGTTTTATAAACAGTGTTAGTCAAGGCATATGACTAAGTGGTATTTGCTTTTGTGAAAATTTGACAAAATACTGTATATTTTTTATCATCATTTCAGTGTGAACATTTCCAAGTTAAAGAAATAAGCAATATTTTATGATATACTTAGGAATTTTTTCCTTGAAAGAAAATGTGTTAACATAGGGAACTTTGATATTCAGTTTCACATCATAGATACTTGAGGCATTTGAAAATTGTTTTATTTTGGTGTCTTTTTTAATTTGACAGCTACATTGTGGTAGACCTACTGTGTGCAAAGTAGGCTTTATAATCTGGCAAGGGAGAGGTACATAAATTTTCTAGTCTGCCCCATTTTAGAATTAAGGGCAGTATAAACCTAAAATATAGTGGAATAAAGAGATTAGTCCTAGCTAATGGGGTCCTTCAGGAAGGTGAAGTTTAAAACTGAGGCCTTTAAGGAGCTACAGAACTTTGTGTTCTAAACAGTAGTTAAAGTTTTCCTTCTTACTTAATGCTTGGTTTTCTTTAATCCTTTTCTGTGCTTTCCTTCTGACAACATTGTCTTATTAATTAAGATAATTAGATAAAGAAGTGAAAGTGCCTTGACCAATGAAGTGTTTTACAAGCATCACGATCATCATCATTATTATTGTTACAATTCATATTATACTGAGAAATGTACCCATAAATGGCAGTGGATTCAAGAGATGCTTTTACATCCAACTTCTTGATTTAACTGATCAAGGCATAGTCAAAGTTATTATTCATATATTGGGTTAAAGTGATTTTTAAAGAAAAGAAATGTGTGATAAGGAGAAAAAAATTTAAATAAAAACATTAGCTACATATCTAGGTTAGTTAGAATCCTGGGAAGAAGAGAGTAATTATTTCCAATAGAGGAACCAACCAAATAGCCCAGTAAGGTTATTTATACTTCCCCGTGTCTTTTTGAATAGATTATTGTTAGACTTAACATTAAAACATTTGTTTCTCTGTAAGTGCGCTAATGAAAGCATTTTATTTTTTAAAAAGTGTCTGGAGAGTGATTTTGGTCTTTTGGCTTTTGTAAGCACCTCACAATTTTAGTCAATTCTCTAGCAAATATAAGCAGTTTAACCTAGTAATTAGCTTGGGCTTTCTTCTGTCATCATTTTGCCATCATTGTTCCACAAAGATGTTGAGCCGCTGCCATAATGAACATTTGTGGAACACTCATTGTATGCTGTAGGGAGCTTTATACCAAGAACTGAAGCTTAATTTTCCTTCCATCCAGAAGGTCTAGTTTGGGGGACTGATACTAACATATGAAATAATTAGTAAACACTAGGAGACAAAAAGCATGAGCATACATGTCTTTGTGCTGAAAGTGTAAGTACAGTTTCTCCCTGTAGACTGTTAAGACAGATACCTCAGCATAGACATGTTTGACTCGTACGAAGGTCTAAATAAATGTTTGTAATTTTACTATCCTTAGTTGTTAGATCTAAATCCAAAGGCCATATCATAGTGTTTAAAAATAAGATCTATATGATCCATTGCTTATGCCTTATGAGGGCATATTTTCTCATTATGTGCCTGTTTTTTAAAAGTGGAAGAACTTTCTTCAACTTGATTTTATAAGAAAGGTACTCTTTATAGCTAAGTTAAAAGTACAGAAAAATGTCAAAAATGCCCACCACCCAAAGATAAGCTCTGTCAACATTTTGGTATTCTTTCTAGTCTTTTTAATACATGTGTATTCTTTTTCTGTATATGTGTATATATTCATATAAGCAAAACTGGTGTAGTGTATACATATTTTAATCCTATTTTTACTGTTTTCGGTTAATATGAATAGTACTGTTATGTAGTATATAGTATAGCATTTCTTCATGTCATATATTTTTGAAAGAATTATAATGGCTGTATAATATTCTGTCATTGATATAGCACAGTTTTAAGTCATTTCCTTATTTTTGGATTTTTAGGTTTTCAGATTTTCATGATAAATAGAAGGATGAAAAGCATCTTTATGCTTTATAATATTCGACGAAATATTATTTTTACAAGACAGCTCTAGAAGTAGAGTCCAGTGTAAGGAAAAGGTTGCAGACATTTTTGACATGACAAGTAGCTGAATGTGAGTGCAACACTACTTTGTAGAAAGGCATTTTCTGTTTACACTTTACTAGCAGTGAACACAAATTCCAGTGGCTTCTCACCTCACCAGCATTAAATAAGATAGAAAAAGTCTTATTTCATTAATTTAGCAGATGGAAAATAATGAAAAAGTTTTTAAATTTATTAATGAGGTTGAATCATTTTTTTAAAACTGTATTGGCCATTCATTTCTTTCTCATGTTCTTTATATACCAAGAACATTTATCCTTCATCTACCCTAATATGTTACAAATATATTCATCTGTTTTGTTTTGCAAAAAAACATAAAAGTTGTATATTAAGTTAAATTCTTCAATGTTTTTCTCTGTGCCTTTTTTCTTTCATTTAAGTTATTCTTTTTTTCAGGCTTAGAAAAATGGTTCCCTATTCCAAATTAGATAGCTTAAAATATGGTTATGGTTTTTAAAGTTTTTTCAGTAAAAACTTAACTTGATGACAATATCTGTTTAGTGCTACTTATTCTGTACCCAGTTTCACTTCAGAAATGTTTTTTTTGCTTTGATAGCTCAGATTTTCAGAAAATTTCTTTATTCTTAAAAAAAAAAAGATCTTTCTACCTGACTTTATGGATAAAATTTAGCACCATTTTTCCAGTTAAAAGCAATCCTGTTGGTACTTTCATTATGACTATATTAGCTTCTGAATAAACTGGAGAAACATTGACACTTTCCAGGATTAGGATTTTTAAAATGAATGTTTTGATTGTAACCTGAAGTGTGATCAGAATCTAGAATCTTCAAATGTGAGATGGTCCCCAAAATATGCTGACAGAATTCAGTTTGAGAAATGTCAAGTTAGGTAATCCACTGTGTATTGGTAGGGGAAAGGTCGAAGGGGGAATGGAGAATCTACCTTTGAGAATTTTTAATCTTACTGATTTCATTCAACAAGTATTTGTTGATGGCCTACCAGGTGCCAGGCTTATGCCATACTGACCTTGCAAAGGTGAAGAAGGCGTAGCCCTTGCTCTTAAAGCCTAGACTTGGTTCAGATAGAAGCGTGAAAAAATGGTGGTATAGAGCAGGGTGAGGGGATGGAAAGTTGGGAGTCCTACAGGACTAAAGAGGTATATGCCTGATCTTGAGGGACAAATGGATGTTTGCTGAGTAGACAGGCTGGAAACGTCTTTCTCAGAGAGAACATGCACTGAGAAGTGAAATGTGGTTTTTGAGGGTAACTGTAAGTAGTTCAGTGTGCTTGAAGTGTAGGTGTAAGATGTAAGGAGCTGGGATGGACCCGGGTGCAGGTTGGGATGGACCCAGGTGCAGGCTGTGGAGGGCGTTTATGTACTGTGGAGTCCATGTATTGTAGCTCGCCATCCTCCAGGGTTTCTCAGACTGGGTGAATGACCAGTTTTTTCCTTGCCCCAGACCTTGTTGGTGATTGATAGTTTGTAAATTGTAACAAAACTCACTAAGTAGAACCGTGAAAAATTATAACCCTCAAGTTTTTTAAAATTAAGATTTAGGAGGCCTAAATTACACCATCAAATTGCTACAAAAGTTTTGAAATGTTCACTCTTTTTTTGTATCTATTTCTTGTGGGTAGTGACAACCAATTCTTAAACCCCTCTGCAAACCGCACTCAAGTAGCACCACATTAGCATCCCAGATCTATGGGAAAGACGTGGCTAGGTGCTGGGAATTTTACCACAGATCATTCCAAGTACAAGTGAAGGTGTGCTCGTGGGACTGTCCAAAAGAGATGATTGCCACTCGGAGGCTGAGAACCACATTGTAAGTGGTAACTGAGCCATGAAAGGGAAGTTACTAAAAATTTTACACATATCTTTATAACTGTATTGCTTGAATCTGGTTAAATCACAATATTTTAAAAAGAAAACTTCAAAATAATCATATAACGTGAAGTACCTGAGGGCAGATAAGGTTCTTAACCTTGACTGCATATTAGAATCGCCTGGATCTCTAAAAGGTACTAATGCTGAGTCCCAGCCCCTCAGATTAGTCTCAGCAGCAGGAATTTTAATAGCTCTGCCCTGATTCCACTGTGTAGCCAACTCTCCCATAGGGGATATGCTAATGACTCCTAATGTTTTCTGATGGAAATTTTATGTTAAAGAACACAGCACAGTGATTATACTCCAAAGCTTATCAGCTGAATTTGAATCTGGTACTTAAAGGTAGTAAAACTGTTATAAGTGCAATCATCTTGTGTATACTAGATGCTATAAGTATTCTTCCAACCCTCTCACTAAATACCATTTAGTATTTTAATTATAATTAATGGTATACATATCAATTTAGCTTATTCAGTATCTAGACTATGTGTGTAATCTAGCATTAGTAAATACCCTTATAAATTAAAGCTTGTGAAATCTTGATTTTTTCTGTTGCTTTCTTCACCTGCTGCTAGCCTAACGACTTCTTGCAGCGGTGATGGCTACTGTATTTGAGTATTGTATCAATCTCCAGATAAGATATGATTAGGACAACTTGCCAAGAACCAGGCGTATTACCCCAAATGCAACCATTGCTGAATTTCTAACATGTAATTCCTTGAAATTATGTATTCAAATTGTATTGTAGAGTATTAAAATTTCAGGTCTTGGTCTACAGTATAGCACACCCCTTGATATTTTAAAATCCCTAAGTAACATACAGAATGTCAGTATAGGAACACTTCTGTGGTAAATTATAAGTCTGTTTATTATGGTGCTAAAATCTAGCTGCTATCGGTAGAGAATCAACACTCCACCCTCCCCCCAACCCCCGCCTTATTGCTAGTGAGTTGTTCATGTGCTTAAGTCTGAACATTCAGTCATCCACCCATTCAGTATAAAGCTTTTGGGGCGCCTACTTGCTGTGCTAGATATGGGAGAGGCAAAGTTTAAGCCCCAAGTCCTTCCAGTAAGGAACATCATGGCCCCATGCCTCTTATACACGGATGACACAGCTTCCATATGTGCAAAATGACCCCCTCCCATCATTTAAAATAGGCTTTCAGTTTTTGATATCTCAGTCTTATTTGCTTAGGTCTCCCTTTTCTGCCTCCTTCCCTGTTTTTTAGAAGGTTATATATAATAGGGGAAAGACACTCGCAAAGCAGTTCTACCGATAGTCCTGGGGGCCACGGGCCAGTCATTTGATCCCTGTGGGCCTCAGTTTCCTCTGCTTTGGAAAGGGGATACCGTCCCTGCCCTGTCCAAATGAGTCGTTCAGACAATAATGAGAGAAGTTACATGTAACACGAACACCAGCGTTTTAAATACGCAGATAAAGTGTGTAAATGAACGTCAGACAACAAGTTTAAAAAGAAAAAAACACAACCAAGCAAGAAACCTTACAAAATATGTGTGGTATGACGTCGCGCAGCAGACACTTGGGGTTTCTGAAATCCAGCAGCGAAGTTACATCAGAGTTAAATTCCATGGAAGCTTGTTTCCAGGATGGCTTCTTTTTTTTTCTGTTTTACTTTTTTTTTACGCAGCCCTGGAAAAAAAGAAACTTCCTGGGTTTCCTTTTCCCCCCTCCGGCTCCGCAGAGGCAGGGCGGCTTCCTGTGCGGGGAGCGGCCCCCTGCGCCCCCGCCCTGCCCTGCACGCTCCGCGCCTCCCCTTCTCCCGTCCCACCTCGGCAGCTCGGAGGCTGGAGGCCGACCTCGTGCCGGAGGCCGACCTGGTCCCGGAGCCGCCCCCGCCCCCGCCCCCGGGGGAGGAAGCGCCGCGTCCGAGCCCCAAGCCCCGCGCGCGGCCCGCACGTCCGCGCCGGGACCTTGCCGCGGGCTGCGGGGACGCGGCGGGCTTTGTCCTGGGAAATGCGCGTCTCCCCTACGCCCTTTCCATCCCGGAGAAACGACGTGTAGACAGACTCCCCAGAGCGATTCCTCAGTGCGCGATTGAAGGATACAAGACGTGTGCCGGCTGCAGCTGCACCCTGGAAGGGTTCCGTGTGGGAGCAGTGTTTTTGGGGTGCGTGTGTCCTTTTTCTTCCTTTTTTTTTTGTTGCTTTCTTTCACGTACTTTGTTTTGATCCTCTGAGGCTGGGCCTCCGTCCTTGTGAAGTTTAAGAGAAGAGCCAGGAGCTACTCCTCCTCCGCAGCAGTGACTGATTTTTGAAACGTAACCTTTTGGGGTGAAAGCAAGGAGCTGGTTTTCTGTGCGAGCCCAATAAATGCTATTTATGAAGATGGACCTGTTGAACTACCAGTACTTGGACAAGATGAACAACAATATCGGCATTCTGTGCTATGAAGGTAGGGGTTCTTTTCTAGATGTTGCTATCCTATTGCTTTTGTCAGGGCCATCCCTCCTGTAGGGTTTTGAATGTCTTTTGTGCATTTTGTTCTCTTTCTTGGGACTTCAGGGTTTTTTGAAAGGTGATTGGTTATTGTGTATTGTTTTCAATACAAAGCTTGTTTCCTTCCGAGCCTTCAGGGTTAAGGTGGAGAGGGCTGGGGTTGGAGAGAAGGTGAAATATAAAACTGTTAAAAAGTTTGCTTTATGCTAGCAACATACTATTCAAAATTTTAACAATTTAAAATGTAATTCTTTTTGATTTCTGTCTTTTTTTTTTTAATGAACTTTTAGGACCCAAGTAAAATTTAAACGTGTCAAGTTTTTTTGTTTCATTTGCATTGATATGTATTTTAAAAGCACCGTCTACATTTACATTTTTGTTGTATTCCAACAGCACTTTGTATTTTCATGTAGAGGAGAAGAGAAAGTTACAGTGAGTTTTTATTTTGGGAGCGATTGTCCCAAACACTGCAGAATTTTTCTATTCAGTTCGGTGGACTGAAGGGGCAGGCACCCATGTCACAGAGCACAGACTGGTCCTTTGTCTGATTTCCCATTTCCTGTACAGCATGGAGAGAGTTCTGACATTGAAGGATGTTCCCTCCAAACTCCCGTCCCTTATGGAAGTGATTGCACAATACCACAACAAGAAAGCTAAATTAAAAAAAAAAAATGAATTCTTAGTAATCATTACCGCTTACTAAACCATGAGGTGTTGTTTCCTTATTGCCCTGTAGTATTTCCAGCTGTCTTGGTTGGTAGTAAGAAGAAAAAAGTGATTTCTTAATCTGTTGGAACATTATCTACGTGCAATTTGAAAAAGTGGTAATGGCCTGGTTTTGAGTGGCTGGAGCTCCCGGGGAACTCAGCTTGGCAGGGGGAGTGTTTTTTGTTGTAACCACATACAGATCGAGGAGATCGCAGCCTTTTAGATTCAACGGGAGCAGTTTCCATGTTTTCTCCTCTAGTGAACTGAATGTTTCTTTTGAAAAAGAAAACATTGTAGAAATAGAAACTTGGGAGGAGGGTAAGGCATCCACTTGTATTTTTCATGTAAGACTCTCAGGCCTCTTGCCTCATCAGTTGAAAACTTACCCTTTCCCCTTCAAGGAAAAAAATCTCATTCATGCTGGTTTTTATTTTTTAACTCTATGGTTAAGGATTTCATACTTAAGGTTTTTTAAAAAAGTTGTTTTTGTTTTTTGACTTTGTTTCACTAATGAGAATTTTGGTGAATTGCTTTCTTTGAATCTGCTGCTGTTAAGTGTCCTCTTGCTTCTGAAGTTACCCATTTAACAGGCAGACTTCTTTAGAGTGGCCAAAGCAGCAAGTGACTGGGCTTGTTTCCTGTGAAATTAACTTACAGAAATTAACTGACTGCAGTTATTTTTTTAAAACTTTTTTTAGTGAGCACAGAGTTAAAAACTTTTAAGACCATTTCTGTTTGTCATCGAGTAATATGATATTTTCAAAACAAAATGTAATGATCACCCTAAGAGGAATATAAGGATTGTTAGGAAATGGATACACATTAATTTTTCATGTCTCCAGTTGGTGGTGGCAAGGAAATGCTTATGGAAAGCTTCAGGTTGATTGTTGTTGTGTAGTATGCAAGATATGAGAGCAATTTTCTAGCCTCCCTCCTTATTTGGGAGGAAGAAAACTTTGATTTTGAAAGTTGAGTAGATACACGGGGTTGATATGCTGTAGTTTGTTTGGTTTAAACATCTGCTGCTATTTTCCTTATTATGAAAGTTAACATTATTTTAACACCAAAATAAATACACAGGAAATGAAGAAAAGCACAGCAGAATTTGAGTGGTGTTTATAGTGGGTTGTTTATGTCCTAGTGGTTTTATCAGTGTAAACACTGCACACATCTGCTCTAAACTCAAAAGGGGGTTTGAAAATGGGCACAAATCTTAGTTGGGATTTTTTTTTTGGTGTGTTGGAACAGTTATTGTTCCTTTAAATCCAGCACTTTAAGAATGTTCATATTAAACATAACAGCTCACCAGCATTCCAGTGAAGTTATTTGGAAGATGGAATGTACAGTTGGTAGGCAGCATTTGATTTCACTCAGGGCACAGGCAGGTTTCATGTCTCTGAAGAATAAAAGGCAGATTAATTTTTTGAATTTTTAGTTTTAAAAATTAAGATGTTGATGGTTATTTTCATTCTTTAGGTGAATTATACCATATTCTTTAGTTTTATTACACACAGCTCTACTCAAAACAAACCACGAGTGCACCATCTTTCTTCAACTTCCCTAATAATTTATACACAAATGGAACCTTTTTTAGCCAATTATCTTGTAGCATACAAAGTCTTCCTAAAATCCCACATTGACTCAGCATGGCTTAGATAAGGACTTTGCTTGGTGACTGCTCTCTGGCACCTGACTTTTACTATAGTCCAGAAACGTAATTGAAAAGAGAATAAGGGAAAAAATTAACCACAGATAGTAATCTTGGAGTGGGGTCCCATTGGGGTAAAATAAGGTTGGAAAAGGGCAGGCAGAGTCTAGCTCTGGCTAATTTCTGGAAACTAATTACCTTCATTGGTGGTGAGCAGAATAGCAGAATTCCACTTGTGGTAGTGTGTTTGTTTGAAAACCTCATGGTTTATTACCACAATCCTCAACAGTTAACTAGTTCATCATTCATCACCTAACTGAATGTTTAAATTATACCCAATTGACTCCCAGTTTTTATTTTATTTCCACAAAATGGTTATATATAGGCCAACCCCAGCCTACCCTCTGAACGCTTATGAATACTCTGCTAGGAGATTGAAAGCCTCATGAAGGCAGGGTGTTGTCTTGGTCAGTGCTGTATCTCATAGTCCTGGCATGGTGCCTAATTTGGCTTTTAGGAAGTGGCTGACCCAAGAAATCAGTGAAATCTCTCCAATGGCAGTCTTAGTTGCTACTCTATAATCTAGCACTTGATTATATACTATTCTGTATTCTCTAATTATCTCATTTGTAGAACTATATTGGGCCTAGACATCACCTAATACATTTGCCTTGTTTTTGCCAAGGAAAACTGAGGCCCAGAGAGATTCAAGTTTATTCAGAAAGTTTATAATGGAGTTGAATAGTGGTGAGAACCCATTTTGTGCTCTTGACTAGTCTATCATTCTTCTATGCCATACTGCCTCTGCAAAATTGTTTAATGTCTCGTCTCCTTAATTAATTATTAGCTCCTCGATGTTAGGGACCATGCTCTATCCAAGGGACTGTCACTGCCCCCAGCACAGGGAGAACATTTCGGATTACAATGCGCAGTTCAGCCTGTCCTGACTCTTCATTGCTCCGAAGCCAGTTGCTGGTGTAGGTTCCCAGGCTGTTGTGATGTGTTAGACATACTGAGAACTCTAGGTGACCAGCCACGTTGGCATTTGCTGTCCTTGATGCTTTGGCATTTAGATTTGCTTTACCTTTTTTCTGATTGTGCAGAGGAGGAAGCCATGTAATGCTAGTTTACATAGTGTTTCCCCAAGGGAATAGGAGCTGCTTAGACCATGGGATTTTCTCAAGATGGCTGATGGTTATATTTATATAATGCTGAAAACTTAGGTCCTAATAAATGTGCTCATGGTTGGCTGTGGCTTTAAGCCACTGTTAGTGATACTTTAATTATGGGTTAAGAGCCATTAGTGTGTAATTTGGTAGAAGAATTCTCCCCCTTTTAATTTAATAGTATGATTTATATTGAGAGAAAGTCAGAATAAATTACATATTATGATCATCCGAAAGCTTAAGAAAAGAATATTCTAAAGTTCCTCAGGTTTTAGAGCTGCTCATTGTTTTAGAACACAATTATCACTTGTTTCATCACAGGCTACGTGTAAATTAATTTTCCAGAATTGAAAAGAAAATGCACACAATAAGAGTTGTTGAGTTGAGTGAGACCCTGCTTGGATATTAGCAAGGCTGGGTGACTGATTTCTTTTGTTTTCTGCCAGTCTAACCACTAGCAGTTTAATGGAGTTCTGGTTTCATTGTTCTTTGTCTAATGAGCTCAGAGGCGTCCGGAAACTTAGGAGCAGTGGGTACTGTTAAGGTGAAAAGGCCACAGAGCAGAGCCATTTTGTACCAGCTTCTGGTTCCCAGCCCTGCATATCAAGTGACCAGCTTTAGATCCAGGAGTGTATTCCGAGGTAGAACATCTGCAACTGTTTTGCTGTGGAAATTCATTTTACTTTAGCTTTTTGTTTGTAGGAGAGAAGGAAGGAGGAAGGGAGGAGAGGGAGAGAGACTGGGAGGAGCCTGATTAATAAAACATACCCAGGTGAGCCCAAGAGATCTCCTGAGAGAGGTTTGGCCAGTTTGTATTTCTTCTAATTACAGTTTGTGAAGGGAAGGTATGATTATACCCTCCTTCCTTCCAGCCTCCCACCCTGTTTCTCTGCCCTCTTTTGGAAGGATTATTTTACTTGGCTGTTTATCTCTTGGATCCTACACATGGCTTTGTTTGGAAAGGCAGATTTCTCTTCCTTCCTCCCTTCCTTCCCTATTGTCTGCATGGCCTTCTACTCCTAGGGTTCTTAGATCTGTTCCTGTGAAGATTTTTAAAAAACATGCCATAAGATAAAAAGAAATTCTCCGTCAGCATGTGAGGGGTTCAAACCCTCTCAGTATATATAGTTTGGCTCTGCTCAGTTTTGAGGATGTTGCAGAAAACTGGATTTTGTCAAGAAATTAGATCCAGATTTAGCACTTCTGCATGTACACAAATATATTAAACCAGCCTTACCAGGGATTGTTTCTATGTCTGTTTTAGCTCTGCATATGTTCATGTTTATTCAGTGACTATTTATATTTAGTGTATCTAAGAATTGCATTTTGGGTTTATTGGGACTGTAGTCTTGCTCAGCAAGATCAGTTTGTTTTATAAAATAGTCTCTTTTATTTTTTAATGAACTCATATCCCCATCTCTTCCACCCCCCTTCCCCCCAAAATAAAAACCCCACTTCAGCCATGGACATTTAATTTTAAAAGCAGAGTCTGAAAATGATTTTACTTTCTCTGTTTGTATGCCCCCCGCCTCCTTAATATTGTATGTTCTGCTAAATTCTAAGGAATTATTTCCACCAGTTTGCTTTATTAGTCTTGCCTTTACTGCTTTTTTAAAAGAGAATTCTATAGATTGTTTGAATTTCAGGGTAATGTATACAGTATACGTTTTAATCCTAACAATGCAAGTTCACTGTCTGTTGGAAGAATGTTTATGTACCCTAAATAAAATAGGAACTTTATTCTTATAGTTCTCTGTTGCTATTTATATGCTTTCCGAACTCTTAATATTTCACCAATGTATTTGCAAAGAAGTCTGTAAACATAAACTGAAATATATTTATAAAAGGATCAGAGGAAACTCACTGCTGTCTTTTTGCCACTGAATGAATATTCATTCTCTTCATTTATGGAATGCCTACACTGTGCTAAGGAATGTATTTATTAGGTCTGGGGCGTTAATCATTTCCTCTGTCACTGTTTGACTCTCTTTGTCCCTTCCTCGACAGTTTGTTATGAAACATACCATATATACATACATGTGCACAAAATGTATGTGTAGTTTATAGTTAAAAAATCAACAACCTTGTAATCATCACCAGGTCAAGGAATAGCAAATCGCCTCCTTCAAATATTCTCTCCCAGTCACAATTCCTTCCAGCTCCAAGAGGTCATCACAATTATAACGTCTTTTAAAAATAACTTTATTGTTGCCCTATGTGTTCAATTCTGAACAAATTAGCTTAGTTTTGTCTGGGTGGGTTTTGTTTTTGTTTTTGTTTGAGTCTTATGTAATTGGAATTATCCTGTAAATCTGCATAATCTTCGTTTATGAAGTCTTTGAAATCAGTGGACATGTGCTAAGAGATTGTCTTTTTCACACGATGCGAGCTTATCTTAGAGTCGGGAATCTTGGCTGTGGAATACACGCGGACATCCCAGCTTTCCTTTGAACTCACCTGTTGCTGCTGTGCAGTTTGTTGAATAGCAGTGGTGACATTTGGGTCTGAACTTCTTTTTCAGTCAATATTTTGTGCATGGTTTTCGCCACCTGTTAAAGCTCTCCACTGTCCATGCTATAATGGGAAATTGTGTTGGACAAATTGCACACAGTTTTGGAGAGTAAAATAGGGGACACTTCTGCACATACATAGCTTATTAATTAAGATCTGAACAGTGACTTTAATTCTGTGTTAATAAGCAATTTGTTTAAAGGCTGAGACTTGTTACAAGACAACTTTGTTGCAGTGCCAGGTTTCTTTGGATGTTAATCCAGGGACTTTTAGATACACAGAAAAAGCTTAAATTGTTCCAATATTCAAACAATACTCGACATTGTATAGAGATGGCTGTTAGCAACAAAGATCTGAAACAATAGCCTTATGTACCACCTAAAATTATGAATGAAAACAAATCCATATGTATTACTCTTGATTTTTATATCTGTTTTGCATGAAAATAGTTGCATGCTAATTTTTCTTGGCTAATGATTTGATTTTAATAGAGTGAATTCCAGAATTTAATGGTTTGATGCAGATGCACTCTGCCAAGCAATTTAGCAAAGCTGTTTACACTACCCCAAATCCAGCTGGACAGTCTGTGCTTCTTCCCGATAACAGTTGAGGGAGTGATGAGTGCAAATTTCTGGACGTTTTCCCCCCTTTGAAAACAAACACATCTTGCTTTATGTGGCAGCACTATTAAAGTGACGAGGATTAATTTTAAATTGTATTTTCATGTCGGCAGCTTTTTCCTGTACCCATTTTCTCCCATTCTTACTTTTTTACTATGTGTATCGTTTTCAACTTATTTTTTTTTTCTGATGAGTAACTGATAAACTGTTGGCTGACCCCACAGAGAACCCGTGTTTTATTTCCCTGCTGAAAAGCTATGACCTTTTTGCCAATGCTTAAAATCACCCCTGAGAGTGATTTGGTAGCTTTTTAAAAGGAATATGGAATAGCTGTATCAGGTTTTAAGCTCTATTGAGAAGAGGGTGAAAAGGAGGGAAGAAAGTAGTCATTCTTGGTATAAAACCTATGTACAGTTCTCTAGTACTCTGCAGAATTCACGATTGGGAACAAGTGCTACCCGTTCTGGAGACTACCCTGGGAGTCCTTTTCCTGTATACCTGTGAGAGAGGCTGTAGAACAGTAAGAGGTGGCTGATATTGGTAGGGGAAGAGGGAGAGTGTAGCGGAGCTCCAGAACTAACAGTAGACATCAAATGTTGCTCTTGATGTACAGTAAAAGATACACAACACAATAGAAAAGCTATAGAATACACACACACATGTGCATACCGTATTTGTCCAACAACGGGAGAGGGAGAGGGCCTTCTTAAAGAGCTGCAAGAATTCTTATACCTCATCGAAGGAGAAAATAGAGGAAGCACCACATCTTCTTGGCTCTCCCACCTTCAGACTCTTCTGAGTCCAGCTCCATCCCTCATTTCTTTCCCTTAAGTTCAGTGAAAGGCCAGTTCTGTTGGTCCTCACAAGTCCCAACCCTTCTGGTCTCAGGGACTTTTCAGTGATTTGTTTCTTTTCCACTTTGCTCTTTTTCCTCTCCTGGGTCTTTCTCATCATCACGCGTTAATGCACAAGTCTCTCCCAACTTTAAAACAAAAAAAACAAACCCATCCATAAACCTTGTGTCCCCTTCCCAACTATTAGATGTTCTTCCTTGCCATCCAAGTTATCAGAAGAAGGTCGATGTGTTTTCTTCTTCCCGCTACCAATTCTCTAGCCACTGCCAACTGATTTCTGCTCTTGCAACTCCATTGAAATTGTTCTTGACAAGGTCATTAAATGATGTCCAACGGACACTTTTTGGTCTTCACCTTATTTCAACTCTGTGCCATTTGGTGCTGACTCATTTCCAAATTCTTAAAATTCTTAACACCCCTTGGCTCAAATACTTAGCAAGTATCCACTCCATAGGGAACAAGGTGCTGGTGAGCTATATGCACAAGGCCTCTCGATGGAGTTCCTGGTAGTGAGTAGGCCGGTGTAAAAGTGTGAGACAGGCTGACCAGCATTAAATACTAGCAAACTATAGTTGCAGCTTGAGAATAGATTGGAAGGGAATAAGGAGAAGATGTAGAAATAAAAGAGGATGTGAACCTGTTATGGTTACTTTAGGCAAGAGAAGGTGATACACCAAATTCCGGTGGTAGTTGTATAGTAGAAAAGTGGGTAGATCTAAGAGGCCTTTGGAGGGGAAGACTGACAGGACATGGTGCTAGAGGGTGCCTCCCAGGTTTTCATGGCCTGTCCCATTCCTTCACCCAAAGCCCATAGTCCAGATGAATCAAACTAATTTCCTTTGAGTGAGCCATTGCTACTCTCTGAATTCCCCACTGCCCTTTCTCTTGGCTTCTATTCATTTCTCAAGTGCAGAGACAACTTCTGAAAATTGACCCTGCAGCCCCTACCTTCTCGGTGGGGATTAGGCGTTGTGTTTGTATTTTCAAACATGCATGCTGTGTCAGGGAATTTATCTCAGAGTGCTACGTACTCATTTGCCTGCCTTACTATAAGCTCTGGGAGAGCGAGCTAGAGCTTTGTCTGTCTTTGTTCTTAGCACCAAGCACTGTAGTGCCTGCTAATGGATCTACTCCAGTGTCTTTTCATTAGAGATAAGAAACACTGACATTGACTCAGGGATACTTGGTAACACAAGTGAGTTTGTTAACTCCTGGGATGTTTTTAGAGGAAGGAAAGATAGCTGGGAAGGGGAGGGTTATAAACAAGAGGGGAAGAAAAATAAGAAAACCCTTTAAGGTTCAGTTTCTGTATGGAAACATTTGCATTGGAAATAACCACCCTTACTCATCTTATTTTCTAGTTACTTGACTTTGGATGGTCTATTAGATGAATTGATCATTTATGGGAAAATATTTAATACCTGTAATGTGCCAGGCACTGATTTAGGTGCTGGAGATATAGCTATTAACAAGACAGACAGCAAGATCCCTGACTTCTTGGAGCTTACATTCTAGCAAGGGAGACAGACAGAACTGGTAAATAAATAAAGAAGATAATTGAAGATTGTGAAAAGTATTATTATTATAGGTTGATGTCTGTTAGCTGACTTACTGTTTAGAATAGTTGTATCCACGCTTAAAAGTGACTGCTTTTATTTTCAGACTTCAGAATATAGATTTCAGTGGGTGATTTATTTCTCTTGTGGTCTTGTGAAGAATTTAAAAGTATGTTAAGGAAACCTTTAAAGAATTTCCTTTGGAATCTTAGAAGAGTGGAACTTATACTTGGTTTATTAAATATAGTCAGAGTCAAATGCCTTACTCCTTTATACCTCTCTGTTATATTGGGAACTAGCATTTATTATATTATTATCAATTTAAAAGAGTTTACATGATTCCCTTGCTTTCTAATAGGAATAAAATATATTTGGAATCTAAAAATTCAGTAAATTTAAAAAAGGCACAAGAAATCAATACATTAGTTGTATGTCCTTAAGCTATTCTGATCAGACTTTAAAAGATATTGCCAGGTTAGGATAGATGCTGTAGCACCCCAAGGGCACTTTTATTATGAGTTCCAACTGTGTGGTAACAGTATTTGGTGAGCGCAACCAAGTGTAAATCTTGGGCTTAATATGGATGGAGAATGAACTGGAGTGTTCTACCTGTTGCGTTTTCTTTTTTCTTTTATTGAGACATAGTTAATTATGGTGAACTCTTAAGGGCATGGCTTTATGAATTTTTTGCTGTGTTTACACCTTTTGTAACCACATCCAGTTCAAGATGTAGAACATTTCTATCACTCCAGAATGTTCCTTCATGCTTCCTTGCCAGTCAGTATTCATCCCCCTAAGATAACCACAGTTTTGACTTAGTATCGATTAGTTCTGTCGGCTCTTGAGCTTCGTATAAACAGAATCATCGATTCTAACCTTTTGTACTAATAATAATTTCGAGATTCATCCATGTTGTTTCAGGGATTAATAGTTTATTCTTTAGTATTGCTGTGCTGCAGTCTGTCGTATGTCATAATTTGTTTATCTGTTTGGTATGTAAAATTTCTCCAGGCTAGAGACCATAGGAAGAGGCTAACAAACTCCATCATTGTATCAAATGTTTATTAAGGGAACTTTACATACAAGGCTCATCTCGGGTGGTGGTGAGACATCATGGATATCTTCCATGTTGCATGGCAGGTGCCAAGGGATTGTATAGGACATGGCAGGATGGATGGGATACTGGGGCATGACCCATCCCAGATAAGGGGAATGCTTGCTTGTGAGGTGGCGGGTAGTGAGGGGGTGGGGGTCAGTGGCCTGGCATGAGCCAGCATGCCCTGAGGTAAAAGACAAGGGTTGATTAGACAGTCTCAGAGGGCATTTTGGGAAGCAGTCTTTGTTCTGGCCAGGATCTGACTAGTGGGTCTGGCAGTGGCCATGTCATGGAATAGTTTCTCCTCCACACAATTCTAAGGCTGATGGAAATCAGTGTTGTTTCCAATTTTTAATATTATGAATAAAGTTGCTGTAAGCATTTTTTTTTTAATTGTGGTAAGGTATGTGTAACATAAGACTTACTATTTTAACCATTTTTGGGTACATAGTTCAATGGTATTAAATACATTCACTTTGTGGTGTGACCTGCATTTTTTTATACAAGCCTTTTTTGTGGATATATGCTCTCATCTCTCCTGGATAAATATGTGTGGAATTGCTGGGTCATTGAGTATGTGTGGAATTGCTGGGTCATTTCTTTTTTAGAAACCACTTAACTGTTTTGCAAAGTGGTCATACCATCTTACTCTCCCACCGGCAGTGTATAAGGGCTGCAGGACGTCTGCATCCTCACCAGTACTTGGTATTGTCAGTCTTTTAAATTTTAACCCTACTGGGAGTTTATGGACAGTATTAAGGTATTTTTCATTGTTAACTTATAATTCATTACTTATTAGAATACTTATTATGACACTGTTGACTGGTACTACGTGAAAAAAAACATTTTCTATTTTTGATGTGTTTATCATCTAAGTTAGAGGCTGGAATATGTATTTTTCTTGTCTAGTTTGAGGGCAGAGGTAATGATTTTGGTATCGCCGAAGAAGGGGTTGTTTTTCTAAATGGATAAGTCCAAGCCATGGAAATCAGCAGATGACCAGATTGAGGGACGTGAACAACACCAATGGGGCACAGCGGACTCCTTTTTGGGAACACTTTTCTTGAATGTTGTTTGGCTTTATTTCTTATTTGGTAATGATTCGTCAACCACTGGCCTGTTAAAATAAATCCCAGGGACTGAGCTCTCTTAGTTCTAGTTTGATTTCTCTTCTGGTTTGTCTACCATTCTCTCTTTAGGTTCTTTCTGTTTCCCTCCCATTTGGAATGCCCTTCTTGCTCATTTCCAATGACATGAATCTTCTGTTCCTTCAGGGTGTAGCTCAGCCTCCTGCTATGAAAGTTAACTTAAAACTTTTATAGGCAGGAATTGTACTGTAACCTTTTAAATCCTCAAGTGCTTGATGATATTTTTATTCTCTTTTGAATTTCTGTAGAGTACGTAGTCTGTACTTTTCATTTGGCAGTTGTATCACCTTGCATTTAGTTATCGTTTATGTAAATAAAGTATGACAATTAAGCAAACAAATGTAACAACTAAGTAAGTACGGTGTTCAAGCTTATCTTGGAAATAGTTACCTTGGAAAATTACTCATTACCCTAACACTGTGACGATCTTATTCTCAGAACATGGTCGATTTTTTTTAGAAGTTGCTTTCAAGATTTGAGATACATTCTTTTGAATATTTTCAAGTGTGACCAGTAATTACACACACACACACACACACACACACACACACACACACACGAAACACTGACGGAGCTCTTATTTTTGCCAGGCACAATTCTGTGTAAGTGTGCCTATAAAATGATGAGCTGGTTTTTCCCTCTGTCATTCTAAAGCCAGTTCTACAAGTGGAGTTGGAAAATATCTTTTAATCAGTGACAGTTTTTCTGGAATAAATAGGTTCAAGACATTCTAGAATGACTGCTTTGAAAATGACAACGCTCATTTGCATGTTAACCAAAAAATAAGAATTGCAGTTTCACTGTACATAAACATATATACACATTTCATCTTATACATACATACATGAGATCACTACATCTAAAGTATATGTTGAGGGCAAGGAGTGTATCTTTTAAATCAGGGGTCCATGTGGACCAGTACCGGTCCGTGGCCTGTTAGGAACCTGGTCGCACAGCAGGAGGTGAGTAGCAGGCAAGTGGGAAGCATCATCTGTATTTGTAGCTGCTCCCAGCACCTACCATCACCGCCTCAGCTCCACCTCAGATCATCAGGCACTCGATTCTCATAGGAGCACCAGTCCCTGGTGCCAAAAAGGTTGAGGACCGCGGTTTTAAATGGTGTCTCCCTGCTAGTAGCATGTCTTATTTTTTTGCGATGTGACCATGGTAAGCACTAAGTAAGTGTATGATGAAGTCGTAGAGCACTTACTTTACTTTTTTGCTGAGATAATTTGGTTATTATATTAGGTAGACAGACAATCTCTGGCTTTGTTGTACTTCAGTGCTTCTTTGTTCACTCATTTACATGTTGCACAGAGCAATGGCTGTTGGTGAAGTTCTAGCAGCCTGTTCTTCACCTCACGTTATGGAAGATGTAAACTCTGCCTAGTTTGGAAGTGATTTTTTTATAGAATGGATCCTCCATTTCTACTGAAGAGTAGGGTGGTAATCACAGTTCATAGCTACCACAGAGTGTTTCGAGTCCAGTTCACCAAATATTTATGGCACCTTCCAATCCTTATTCCTACCTTTAAAGATTACGAAAGCTCTAGCTTCACTAGATCTTATGTGTCATGAGAGAAAAAAACACAAAAAATTTCAAGTTTTTGCCCTTTCAGGGGTTTATCTTTTAAGTAATGATGAAAATGAGAAAACCTCTGGTGACATGAATGACAACACTTGGGTACATATACACCCATATTGGGACTCATGTTGTTTTGATGTTATGTTTTGTGCGTGTGTGTTGCAAAGTTTATATCTTTGGCTTCAGAAGAATTTCCCTTCCCTGTTTGAGTCATCTTAACATGGTTCCCATTGCAGCTGTGACAGTTGCTTCAGGAATTCTTGTAATGCCCAGGACCTACTGAGGATCTTGGAAGGATAAAGAGAGCTGACATATTTACTTTTCTCAATGTTGGCTCTGTTTCTACTGCAGCTTTTTAAAGATGATCTTTTTTAAAAATTAGTATTTTTTAGGTTTTACTTTAAATACATGTAGATTTAAAAAATCTGTAGATGGAGACGTGTGTACGTATGTGTATCTACATAGCTAGACAGACATAAAGTCTTTGGCATTTTCAAACCTGTACTTTCAAGGACTTTCAGAACCAAATGTCATTCAGCATATATCACAGTGGATTATAAACTAAGTGCTCTGTGGTTTTGTTCTCAGTTGTCATGGGGTCAGTTAAGATAGACTGCCAAATGCTACCAGTCCTACTTAGGATGCTTCCCTACATGATTTAAATGTGCTGCTATAGATGAATTAGCTGACACAAATGGCAACATTCTGCATTCATGAGCCATCCCTTCTGTTACAAAGTAGCATTTGAAAAACAATTCCATATGAAAGAAAGAAAAAGTCTCTGGCACTTGCGAACTTCTGGAGAAGGAAACCTTTAGAAGTGAATATGTGATTCTTCCTAAATTATTTCTTAGTTATTTTATTTCTTGTTTAATAAATAACCACAAAATGAAATGAGAGGTTTTAACAGGTGGATCCATCAAAGAGTGTTTTGACCCCCCCGCTACTCTGACTCTATCCTCAGTTTACCTCTGTGGTATCTCAGATCATGGAAGCTTTGTGGCTGGCCTCAATTTAATTTTGAGGACCTAGCTGAGGGAATGCTGGCAGTTTCCTGCTGAGCAAGTTGAGACTAGTTTCTCAGTTAAAGTAGAAGTTTATTTTTGACCCCCTCCTTGCCCCTCTCTTTTTTCTAGACTGAGAAATTTTCAAATTGGTGGTCTTGGACTCTAAGGCTTTTATTAATTATTGGGCCCAATTCAAAACTTTTTGCCGGGGATGAGTTGTTTTGCTTCACAGTAGACTCACTGGAAGTCTTTAGCAGTGTATGCATTATAGGGAATATAAGGCAACAAATGGTATGCCCATTTTCTATATGGGGAAACTGAGGCACCTGTGGGGGGCGCTTAAGTAAGGTTCTGACCGTTAAAGCAGTGACCATTCAAAAAGATTAGAGAAATACATCATTGTTTGAAAAGAGAGATGAGCTCTCCTAAAGGCCATCTTTAGCTATTTTACATGTTACTGTTGGCTGGAGGTAACCAGGACGGCCCGCCTTGCTTTCTGAATGTGATTCTTCAGGCCTTCCCTGACTTGATCATGCAGATGTAGCCATCAGTGCCCCATTGCACTGCGTCAGTGCCAAAATGCTCCTTAGGCAGTTGGAAATGTTTGATTGTAGTAGTGGTTGGTCATAGGATTGATAATTTTGAAAGTGGAAGAGGCACAAGAGAAGATGCATGCTAGCATGCATGGAATCTCCTGAGAAGCATGCAAAAATTACAGCTTTTGAGGGTACCTGTACAACTTTTTCATTAGGATTGGGGTTGTCCCTAGGAATATGTATTTTAAATAAGCATCTCAGGTGATTCTGATATTGGTGGTCCAGGGACCACACTTTGAAAAGCACCGTGCTAAGTGGTGAATAAGAGCCATTGAATAAGAAACAGTAAGGAAAATTTCCACAGATGGATGAACATAAAGAGAGAACCATTTTTGCTTTAAATAGGAGCTTATTAGGTCATGATCAGACTTGAACAAAAGCTAATTTATTCCCAGATTTTCAGTACTACTTTGCAGTCTGTCCTAACTGAATAGTCATAAAAATATTCAGCACCAGCAACTTAGAGAAAATCCTGAGGTCAACATAATTTCTTTCTAGTATACAACACCCATTTTAAACTCTGTACTAAAATAAGATCTTATACTGCTTCTACTTCACAGATCCTTTCTATAGGGCCTTGACAATATCCCAGTAGATGATCTGCTGTCTTAGTGGTGTAACTTGATTATGTGTGGAAGTTAGGATTTGGATATATATGAGTTGATGTCACTTTCTCCATCTGGGGTTATCACCTCTGTGTTTTGAGCCACCTTTTCGATCCATAATAGCTCTAATGTGAGAATCTTCAATGAACGTCCATTCACCTTTGGCAGGAAAGGTTGAAACTCTAGCTGTTTAAGATTTTTTTTAAAATATCAAGTGCTTAAGTAAATGGGTCTTCTCAAACCTGAGCAGCCATGAGTGAATGTAAGAAAATGCCAAGAGTCTTTCAGGCCTCAGTTTTCCGTGCAACAGATGGAAACCTCTCAATTACATGAGCTCACATCTGTCTCTGTCTTGACTGGGCTTGTGCCATAATGTGCTGTGGAATTACAGATTTGTAATCCCTAGAAAGCATGGTTGAAGTGAGACTGACTAAGAGCTAGACCCTAAAAGTTAATGGCACGGAGAACAAGGAGCCTAGAGAGCTAACAGTGAAGTATACATGTCAGTGGCTGCAAACCACTCATCATTTAATTTGCTTGAAGTTAATACAGTAGACCCCAAATTAAAACGTTTCAGTTTTTGCTGTATTTCTTCATTAATCTAATTTCGATGGATCTTGTGTCAATTTAAGAGCATTCTAGCATGGGAGCAGTTTCGTCAGTCACTGTCAGCATGGTTTTTTTTTTTTTTTTAATAGGTTGGCAGAACACATGCAGGTTTTGCAATCTGTTAATAGTGTGGCATTGTATTTTTTTATGGATCTCAATAAAGCTATTTTAAAATTTGGAGATTTGAAGTAGGGAATATTGTTTGTTACTGTTACTCTGATCATTCAGTTCTTTGCAAAGTTGCACTTGTGTCTATTTCTTTAAATGAAAATACTTGGCAAAGTGTTATTAGCTTGATTAGGAACCACTTTTGGTCTCTGTTTCTCCTTCTGGAAAATGAGACTTCAGGATAAAACCAATTCATGTATACAAAGCTTTTAGAACATTTCACAGCACCAAGTCAGTACTCCTAAATGTTACTTATTATCCTGTGTATTTCAGGCAGAGAAGGTGGCCCCCCTCCCCTTTGCTTCTTTTGCATGACCATTACAGACAGCAAATTATGGGTTTGTGATTGTGCGTGTGTGTTTAAGAATTCCTGTAAATTCTCTGAAGAGCCTCTAGTGTGGTTAAAACTCTATAGGTAAGGTCATTTCACGTGTTAAAGGGGGTGGTGGTGTGTACATTTATCCCTTTTTATAGTCATTTCAGTTAATCTATTTGAGGAAGGAGATTAGACTAAATGACTTAAGGGCCCCTTATAATGTAAAATCTTTA
The DNA here is from genome assembly GCA_030015415.1 of Cynopterus sphinx. Classification (NCBI taxonomy): domain Eukaryota; kingdom Metazoa; phylum Chordata; class Mammalia; order Chiroptera; family Pteropodidae; genus Cynopterus; species Cynopterus sphinx. Next base: position 121,282,916 of record CM057381.1, on the reverse strand, counting down.
CTGCTAAAGGAGCTTCTGTCTGTACCATGTATGGGTAGCAGGGTTGGGAACAGGGATTGGCTGGGTGGGATGAGGGGACCATTGCAGGATCATAAAAGACTTGGTTTTCCTTCTCTTCCTCCTCAGCCCCATCCTGGCTCTCTGCTCTACTCTCCCCAAAGCCTCAAGCAAATCTGGAGGTCCCTCTGCCTCAACATACTATCCTGCATTAGACTGCTGGGGAATTAAGATATTGCTACATCCAGGCTCTTTCAAAATGAACATATATTTTATTACATACCTGAGGACATTAGGAAAAACTGCGTTTAAATATAATTATACATTGTTTCAGTGATGCCGACTTTTCCAGCAGCCTTTGAACCTCATTGAAGTTTTACATTTTCAGTTTTGCAAGTGCAGAAGGGATGTTTGCCAACTTTATATTTTGGGTTACCTATTCCTTTACATCTAGGAGGCAGACATTTGAATTTGTATTTGGCCTTGCATTTCCGCTTTGCGTAATGAGCATACATGGCTCTAGGAAGACCATCTAGTCCATCACACTGCAGGCTGCATCTCAGAGCCAGGGACGTGCTGTCAGCTCACCCAAGCTCAGCTGTCCCTTTGAAGTGGAGGGTAAGCCTTTCATCTGTGATCATTTTCACTTAATGACAACCAAGCCTTTGATCAACTCAGTTTTCCTCTCTCTTTTGCTTCATAATGAGTCACTTGGAGGAGGTAAGGAGAGACCTGAAGTAGGCCCCAAAACGGCCACACTTTTATGAGCACGATGGTTGTTTGACCTTCCTATCTTAAGTAAATATACCAAAGGGAGTTAGCCCTTTCTGGATGCTCATTGATAAAATTTGCTGACTGGATAATGTAAACTTGAAAAAGAAAGTTGGGGGTGGACAGGATAGAGAGTAGAAGTAAAATGGAAGCAACATCCCCCTCCTCCAACATTTTAAATTGTTTAAATTTAATTTGGGGAACCCACCTTCACATTGGCCTTTAAAACTTCTCAGCATCATAGGGATGTATCCTGTTTTGGAAACATACCAAGTTCTACATGCTAGTGGAGTATTCGTTTTCAGATTAAATTTTATGACCTTTTAGTTTATCATTTAACAGTTTCTTTTCTTGTAACTTGGTAAGGATACAGAATTTCCTGGTTGGATAGACTTTTTGCATGAAGATATTAAGATTTCCAAATAACATTAAAATTTGTGGAACAGCTCTGCAGTAGCTTCTTGAAAAAGCAATTCATATTCTGTGGTTAATGCTGCATACCATTGCAATGCCATTTTTCTTAATATGAAATAAGATGTTATTCTCAATATATTAAGTGTACTTATGCATATATGAAATTAGCTGTTTGCCTCTCCAGTACATCTGCAGTAAATATTTTAATACTCCTTCAAGCTAGTCAGTATGTTTTTAGGCTTCACTTCCAGTAGTCTCTTAGTTTTTGCTGGGGGGTTGCAAACATCTTTTAATAATATCTTATGTAAACTACAATTATTGAATAAAATGTGTCCATAAAAGGACTCCAAAATATACTACATACTGTGAAAAAAAAGAAAACCAACAAAACTGTGTATGAGTTAGGCACCAATTTAATGAAAGATGTCATTTATAGTTTTTTAGAATTGGTTTATTTTAACATAGAATAGATTTCATTTGAGTCTGCTTTAAATCACTGTTCAGAATTTTTCTTCTATAAATATGAATTATTATTTGAGATGTTCTATATTTTTACAACTGAGGTGTTACCAGGGAATATCTATTGAATGCATGTTGATTAATCATAGATAACTAGAAGCTCTTAGCACAACCCATGCTACTAAAATAATAGGCCATCTGTATTATTTTATTTAAAGAAAATGAGTTTTGGTATACTGAAATTTTTCTCCAACAATGAAAATAATCTTATTAGAATATTAAATACGTTAACTGAAAATGTAGATGTAGAAGACTAGACTTTGTTAGATTAACTTGTAGAATTTAATTGAGCTATGTAGCAGCTCAATTTTTATTTTCCCTCTTGTATATTGATAAGCTAGAAAAAAAAAGTATAGCTTTCTGGCTTTTTCAATTTGCATAGTTTCTCAATTTGTAAAGAAGAAAAGATCAGTATGAGTATTGAGAGAATTATTGGGAAGATGAGAATAACGGCCTGTTTTGAAAAGGTCAGGTGACCCTCCTAGCTGAAACATGTTTCCAGTTTTCTGATCTTTCCTTAAAATGTCTCTTAGACTTGCCTCTTCTCCAGCCTCACAGATGTGAACATTTTGACACCCTCCTCTCCCCACCTCACTCATGCAATGCTGTCCTGGCCCCTCCCCTGTTCAGGTGTGTCCATCCAAGAAGTCATCGAGCATAGTGTCCTTAGACCGCTTTTTCTGAAGTTTTGCTTTAGTTTTGTCACCACTTATAATGGCTCCCTATCAGTTGCCTGTTACATTAGGTCTAAATGATCGGCCTGAGTTCAAAGCCCTTTATTATCTGACCAGCCCATCTGTCTGTTTAACCTAACTCTTTACTGCCAGCCTGTTGTTCCAGTTAGATTGATCTTGTACACACGCACAAAAAGTTGTTCTTGCTCTCTCCACTTATTCATGCTCTTGTCCCCAACTGGAATGCCCATATAGATGGATATAAGCTGTATAAGCAAAACCTCTTTGTGGTCCTCAGTGATTTTTTTGTTGTTAACAGCTTTATTGGATGTGATTCACATGCCAAATTCACCCATTTAAGGAGCCACCTCTTTTACTTTGACCTTTTTCATGTTCTTCCCTATAAGTATTTATCTCCATGACTTATCACTCCTATAAGAACTAAAGTTCCTTTAGGCAAGTACCAGATATCAGACATCTTTTTTGTTTTCCTTAATTCCTGCAAACTACCAGTTATTAAAATGCTTTTGAGAGAACCACATTTCCTATTCTGCTAGTCATAAGTCTCATACTTTCCTTAGATAGGATTATATTAAACAGCAGTTAGCCTTCAAAATAAAAGCTCTGTGTGTCAGTTTCTTGGATGATTTGGCAGGGTTACTAGTTTCTATTAATTATTCTTTTGGCATGAGGACCATCTTGAGAAGAAAGGTGGGGCAGCAACTTTCAGAGCAAAGAAAATAGATGAGACGGTGCACCTGGAACCCGGGTGCGTGAAGTGGCCTGCTGGCATAGCAAATTGTCAAAGTGTTGGTAAATAGTGCTGCAGCTAGGTGACGTGATTAAGAGACACTGCATGATGCAGACAGTAAGGCTTATAAATATTTTAAGATAGTGAAGACCAAGGAATGCTGACTTGGCAAGGATGAAGGTAGTAGGACGTACACTATAGCCCAGACCGGAAAGTGAGCAGATGCTTTAGATGGGTGGGAGAGGAGGCAGAAGAGCACTGCCAGCATGAGTGAACAGTGGAGTCTGGGAGGAGGGTGACCCCTGGAAAGAGAGGAGTCAGGCTAAAGGGATGGACTGTGGAGGTCTAGACTGCCCACCAGGTTGAGAAGTTTTAGATTTACTCCAGCAACCCAGTCTATTAGGGACTTTCATCTCTTGTGATGGGAGGCTGGGTAACCATGTTGGAAGACTGTCTGCCTAAGCAAGGTGAGAAGAACTAGAAGGATGGTAATTTAGTGTCAATAGATTTTATTTGCCTGAACTATTCAGGTCAATTTATTCAACAAATATTTATTGAGCACCTCCTATATTCCAGGAAGAGTATAAGCCAGGCTCTGATTATATTGGGTGTTTTATGTTTTTCTTTTCACCATCTTTAATATAAAAATGTGTCCCAAATAAGACCTGTACTGATTTATAATCAGGGGTGCCCTGTTTCATCTAGCTTAGAGCTCTTGTCTCTTCTATAGCGAATAAATGACGTTTAATAAATGAGCAAGAGATTGAGAGATCATGACAAGGTGCATCCCCCAAATTATGACTTTACAAGGGAAAAGGTTACTTTTTTATCCTAGAGAAGTCTGCGGGCACCATCTTAGCCAAGTAATCAAGCTTACTTCAGCAGCAGAGGGATGAAGCGGTACCCATTTTGCCTGATGCGATGCATTGAGTATCACCTCTGTAGTGTTCTTGCCAGAAATGCTCAGCTTATATCTAATCATGAGATAACCAGACCACCATTGTAGGACAGCTAATTGGTCTGGATTATTTAAAAATGTCAATGGCAGGAAAAGGAAAAAAAGAAGAAAAAGTTCTTTTATAGAAAAAATAAAGAGACATGACATCTGCATTGAGCAGTATGTGATTCTTGATTGGATCCTGAATTCCTCCCCGCCCCCTGCAAAGAAATAGTTCAGTTGGGGAAATTTGAATATGGATTGGATATTAATGACAATATGTTAACTTTAAGTTTCTTGGATGTCATAATGGTATTGTGACTATGAAGGAGGATGTCTTGCTCTTAGAAGACACTTGTTGAAGTAGTTAGGGGTGAAATATGTCTACAGGTTATTTTAAAAATCAATAGTGGAGGAAATGGGATATTCACTGTTCATTCTGCTTTTCAATAGCTTAGAATTTTTTTGTGAAGTAAAAAGTTGGGAAAAATAAAATTATTTACTTAGGCACTTAGCTTTTTCAGTGATAAAGTTTTCCAAAGTCTTACTTTAAATGGCTCATTTTACCATTTATTAGGTATTTGAGTTATGTGCACGCTTGACTTCCTAATGCTGCTTTCACTCTCCCAGTATTGTGGCGTCTTTGAACTTTCTGTCCTATTTTAATCCTTGGAAAATTCACTCTGGGGCTTCTGAAACCAGCATATTTAGGAACAATAAGTAATAAGTGAGTTAATGCATCTTTGTGGGTCAGCGGAATGACTTTCTGAGGTGTTTGACAGAATATTTGTCATGTTCTAGTTACCTGCCATCTCCTACTGTCGAGGCTTTGGAGCTGCTAACGAGAATTTCATATTGGAAATAGGTTGTCCCGGACATGGCCTTCAGCAGTCCGTGTACCAGTTTGTGTAAGAATCTGAATTGGTTCCCAGGAGCCTCATCTCATTCCTTAGCATCTGGTCTAGCATATGTTACAGAAAACAAAATTGTCTGTTTATCTTTTGAGAGACCATAGCAAACATGTTAGTCTTGCTCCGGAATCTGTAGGTTTGAGCTGGGTGTGGTCAGTGTTCGAATGTCGCTAGGACTCTACCATGCAGTTCAGCCCTGCTAGAAGGGGTCAGAAGCTGCAGCAGCATGTCTCTGGGTTGGGATTTGAATGTCAGAGAAGAATGCAAATTGGCCAGGGGGACTTCCGAACACATTCTAGTTGAGAAAAAGGTGAATGGAAGCAAGCAAATATATTGAAAATGTGTATGCGGGGAAGAAGGGTCACTGGTTTAGCAGGCATGGGCACTGTGCCAAGTTTTTTGTTTAATCCTTGAACTAGATCAAGGCCTCTGTGCGAATTTTCACACATGTGGAAACAGTCATAAGAAGTCAGGTAGCGGCCCCAAGATCACCCTGCCTGCTCCCAGTGGAACAGATTTGGACTGCTCACTGACCCATGCTCCTTGGCACTATATCTTTTATATTAGTCGGTGGAAACTCAATATGTGCTAAGTTTATGGGAGGAGAGGAACTTTCCTGAATAGTGGGAGAGACATCTGGAGAAGTTCCCTTTGCCTCTATTCATTTCATCCTCTAAATGAGAGTCTCATCAACTGATGGAATTCAACAAATAGCATAATAAAAAATGACCTGTTTTGGGAACTTAATGTAAGTTTTCATTGATTCTCACAAAATCCCTCAAGGCCCTGGTCCTCTGCACTGGGCTGCTGTGGTCAGGAGTGCAGAAACAACGCCCCCTGCCTCACAGGGCACACTGGCCACACACAAGATGTCACAAAGAGGAGCAGGACATGGGGAAATGCTTTGGGTACACAAGCTGTGATAAATCCGTTCTGGAGGTTCAAAATGTTAGGGGAAAGTTTAATTTTCCATTCACTCCTTCCATTATTCCCCAAAGTTGTCTCTCTCTCTCATTCTCCAGCGGTCAATGACTGATTCTAAGGTTCATCCCTCCCAGGGCCCCTGGCCTAGTCCTACCCTCCAGAATTCCCTTTAATTAAGAAGAATTTGAAGATGCAGATACTACCACATTCTCTTAGATGTTTAACCTGTTACATGCCAGAGGGCTTAAAGAGAATTTCTTTGGATATCTTTAACTCAAATTTTGAAGAGGTGATACCATTCCGCCTCAGCCTAATTCCTCTGTTTTGTGGCTAGTGGAGTCCCACAGGAGGTGGCCCCAATGTTGAAGAGGTTAGAACAACCCTCATTCGGCAATTCCTTCTCAACATTTATAATAAGCTACACCCTGAGAGGAAATTGAACCCCTAGCAAAGTGCCTGATTCCAGTTGCATCTGCAGACACTTGGCTTTCGTAGTTCTCCTCCTCCTCATTAACCGTGACATGTTTCAAAAGTAGATTTGCAAGGAAGGGTCGTGAAGCTTTTATGGCAGGCTTAAAGTGTCTTTTTTTGTTAAGGAGAGTTCTGTGCACTTGGCATTAGAGCTTTTTGAACTGAGGTTATCTGCTTGATGTTATCTCCTTCGGGTTCACAGGTCTTGTGTCGGTGCTGGGGCCCCAGATGGGAGCCTTGTGAGGACATGAGCTACATTGTCTGACACTCCTATCCAGGCAGACACAGTCCTTCCACCTGCACCAGTACAGTAAAAGCAGAGCTTTCATTCCTGATTTACTCAGAACCCTCTGTACCCCATGTTACAGCCATAGCCGCGGTCTGTGGTTGGAGGACCAAGAACAAGTGTTGGTGTGGTGATTAGATCTGGCTCAGGAAACCGAGGACGTGGACAGCTATTTGATCTTTTTGAATCCCAGTCATGATTCACAAAACCAAAACCAAACCTAACACCGAGATCTGATGATCTTTAGCCTTGTTATGTCACTGTTAGGTACCTGAATTTTTCTTTAAGCTAGGAGGATGTATATAGTAAGACATTAATTTGAGTCCTCTTACTTTGTGATAATTTCACCCAGGTTAGTGTTACGTCATCTATGAAGATACGTTTAGTTATAAATTCAGTAGACTAAGTGAGATTTTAAGAACTTTTTAAAACCCTGAATGCAAATTTATTTTAAATTATGTAGAACTTGTTAATTAAATGAATAACATGTGGATGTGAATATAACAATTTTTAATTTACTTTAAAATATTTTCAGTGCTTTTTGATATTCAGATTAACCTTTCTATTCAATTTTTTTAAAACATTCTAGTGTATATTTAGAGTGGATATTGAGAATTATAAACATCTTACTACCATTTCTTTGGGATTATTTTATTACCCTTTCCCTTCTTGCCCCTAAAGAATTACAGATATTTAAAACCATTAGGGACTGTCAGCATCATCCACCCTTGGGGCGTGCTTGGGAGTAGGTGCCACCTGGACATACTGAGTCTCAATCTGGATGAAACCCCCCCACCTGATGTCAAGGGACCCCTCCCCTCCACCTGTGCTTTTCAGAATGAGCCCTTGTCTCTCCTGTGTCTTCCTTCACCGTGAGGCACAGCGTGAATCTCTACACTTTTCCTGGTACTGAGTCAAGAAGTCCACTTTCTTTCAGTGCCAGCCCATTGGTCTCCTCCCCTCCTTGGCAGGTTTTGATCTGGCAGCGACCTCCAGAGTTGCGGGATTTTTTCCTCTATAATCTCATTTTTACTCTCACGAACACATGAGATCTGATTGCACACCAAACTCAGTCAGTGCTCAGGACATGCATAGCCTCCCCCGCCTGGCTGAGCGGACACTAGTGACCTTTCGCTGAGGGTTTGGCCTCCAGACATGAGATCGGGCTCTGCAAGTTTAGAGCTGTTAGTGGGGCTACCTGAGGGGAACAGCGGGAAAGGCACTTGTGTTGCACCTCAAGGGGTGATGGGAAAGAGGGCTCCATCCCGCAGCTGTAGCATCTCGTGCGGTCCTTGTACTGCTGGCAGACACTACGTCACATCTTTTATCTCTCTGCTGGCTCGCCTGGGTTTCATCGTCTTGCCTCACAGCCCTCATTTAAAAAGAAAAAAAAAGAAAGGAAGAAAAGGAAAAAGAAAGGAAGCAGGAAAAGTTAACTTAGGATGGGGATAGCCACGACTTGGACTGTTTGAAAGTGGCTGACTTCACAGTCTCCTTCCCAGCTGCTAGTCCCTGAGACAAAGAAGTATTATTTGAAAGAAAATGAATAAGCCTTGGCTGCTGGGCTTCTGCCCTGCATATTCATGAGTTTGTGAGAGGTGAGCTGGGTTGTGAAACATTAGAGTGCAGTTGTTTTATCAGGGTGCTCTCTTGCCAGTAGGGTGATGTCAGCCGGCGCGCTGTGGGCTGTGGTCAGACAGGAGACATCCTCATAGCCGAGTGGCTGGCGTGGGGGCATCTGTGGTTTTACTTCTTTGATTTAGGTTCAGACTTGATAAAAGGGGTGGGGAGGGGAACAGAACGTAAAGTCTTGGCCACAGCAAACATTTAAATTGTGGCAGAAAACTCTCTGTTGGGCTGCATGGAGATTTTCGTGAACAACCTATCTTTACAAGTCTTAGCAGGATACTTTTTAGCATAGTTTGGCCTTCCCCTTTTCCATGAACACAAGTATTGGCATTGCAGCTTTTACACTGTTTGACTAACCTTCATAAAATGACAACAAATGCCATTATTTTGATTAATTTCTCTTGAGTCACGCCACAGTCTTAAACGTAGTCACAAATCCCTGTCTGGCAGTTGGCCCACAGAGTGGTGGTGAGGAGGTGCTCTGATAGGCAGTTGAAGGACCCGGGTCTAATGCTGCTGCTGCTGCTGCTGCTTTTCTCTTGAGTCAATTAATCTCCCTGAAACTAAATCACTTGCCTCATCTCCATGTTGAAGGTCTTGGCCTTGATCATTCAGTCAGTTGTATGAAAGTCAAACCCGCGTTTTGTGGACCAGATTATATTCATCTCTGGTTTCAGTTGACTAACTACAACTTTCTTGTAGTATTTGAATAAATGAACGAAGCTGAAACACTGAGAATTAGAAGTGTACTTAGATTTTTAATTAAATCCCTTTCAGTGACGAGGTAAATTATTGGCTGACAATATTTGCCAAATTAGTTGAATCCATTTTTTCCTTGTACTATGTAAAGTGTGTCCTGTAAAAGCTTAGTATTTCTCAATAAGACTTAATATTGTGGAGAGTGTAGACTCTTAAAGCCAAAGTTAGGCCTTCAAGATGATCTAATTGAACCACTTAAATTTACAAATGAAGAACAGCAGCTGAGTGCTGTTTGGAAGGCCCGCCAGTTAGATTCCATGTTGCATCCTAAGATGAAGGGTTGTTCAACATCCTTCTAAGAAATAATCCTGCCTGTTTGACTATAAGACAAACTTCAGCCTCAGCTGTAATAAAGTGTTGGAAATAAATAGTCTTAGAATTGTTGCAATATTGTAATAACGGGGTTCTGAAACGAGGCTTACGTATTTTTGGGTCTTGCCTCTCTTCTCCATTCTGACTTAAAAAGAAATTTCTTCTGATATTTCACCAAAATCATATAGCACATCATAAAGCTAAACGATTTTCTGTTTCTCTCTCTGTTAATTTTTTTCATTGAAATTAATATATGCTGAGTCTTGTGAAATCCTGGGCCAAAATCTTTCCTCATTTTTAGTTGGGAGAAATAGTTAAGGAATATTTTGCATCTTAACAAAAGGTAAGTAATTTTTTGCATCTGTTAGGCATTTTTCTTCATAAAAAGCTGAAACATTAAAAATTAAACTCCTTTTGTAAATTATTTAAAAATTAGACAATCGTAGTTAAGCCAACTTGAGAAACTTAAAATACTGGGTTGCACAGACAAATCTCTCTTCTCCTGTTTATTCTTGAAAAAGAAAGATAATCTTTTCTCCTTTTCCAATTACTAAACCATTTTGAAATTTAGAATATCCAGTAGAACAAAAAAAAGTCTTTTATACCCCCAAGATAAGTTCCTTCTGGTACGTATTTTTTCCCTCCTCTGCTTGTGCAAGTGTCATTGTTTGTTTTCCTGACTGTCCTTCGTATAGCCGTCAGCATATAACCGGCACTCAGACTCAGTCTGATTAAAAGCCGAGCTGGAGTTTATCTGAACTGAGACATAGTAGAGAGATATGGCTATAATAACAAAAGGTTTCTTTTCATTTCAGGGAAAATCAATGGATGCTTGGTTAAGTGTTAAAAACCTGAGAAAAGGATCTAATAAATACTGGGGTCTACTTATAAACATATTCTTATTTGGGGGGGGATGTTAACAACTTTAATAAGATATGTCACATACTAGACAATTCACTCATTTAAAGTATGCAAATCGGTGGTTTTTAGTATATTCCCAGAGTTGTGTAACCTTCACCACAATCAATTTTAGAACATTTTCTTCATCCCCCAAAAGAAACGCTGTGTTCATTAGCAGTCACTTTCCATTCCCCCTTCTCCCAGCCCCTAGCAAGCACTGATCTACTTTTTATCTTTTTGGATTTGCCTATTCTGGACATTTCATCTAAATGGAATCAGAAATATATGAATTTTTGTGTCTGGCTTCTTTCACTTAGCATAGTGTTTTCTAGGTTCATCCATGCTGCAGCATGTTTAGTACCTAATTCCCTTTTATGGCTGGATAATATTTTATCGAATGAATATATTCACATTTGGTATCTATTCATCAGGTGGTGGACATTTGGTTTTTGACTGTAATGGATGATGCTGTAATGAACGGTCATAAGTTTTTGTGTGAAAATGTGTTTTCATTCCTCTTGCTATATCCCTAGGAGTGGAATTGCTGGGCCGTATGGTATGTTTAACCTTTGAGGAATTGCCAGACTGTTTCTCAGCAATTGCACCATTTCACATTCATACCAGCAATGCATGAGGGTTTCAACTTCTCTACATCCTCATCAGCATTTATTATCTATTTCTGATGATAGTGGGTATGAAGTGGTAACTTACTGTGGTTTTGATCTTTGTTACCCTGATGACCAGTGGCATTGGACACCTTTCCATGTGCTTATTGGCCATTTGTATGTATCTTTGGAAAAATGTTCAGATCCTTTCCTATTTTTATGTTGGGTTACCATTTTATCGTTGAGTCGTAAGAGTCTTAATTAGATCTTTTAAAATTTTTTATTCTGTGGCATCTTTGATCTTTAACATATCCTAAAACTCTATGACCTGGGCACCTTGTTGCCCTGCTTCATTTATTCAGTCAGTATTTACTGACCATCTATATGTGAAAAGTATTGTGCTCCACGCTCTCAAGTATATAAAATGAATAAAATATTCCCTGCTTCAAGGATTACAGAACAAAGCAGGAAGGGGGGAAGTACCATGGCGATAAATTTCTATGGGTGTTCAGAGGAAGAAGAGATGACTTTCAGATTGAAGAATCAAGGAAGACAGCCTGAAGGAGGAGGCATTTTAAGTGGCTTTTGCAGGATGCAAAGGATTTAAATTCAAGAAGATTGGGAGAAGAAGCTGAGTAGAGATCTTGAGGTTAGACTGTGTGCTCTCTCTGGGATGGTGACTAGTCTAGTTTAACTTTTATGGCTGAAATTTTCAGAGATTAAAAAGAGGGAATACTAGGAATACAGACCATAAAGTAGTTGGGACCACATGTTGGTTCTGAATAGAGTAGAGTCTTGATGGTTTTTTTTTTTTTTTTGTACCAGTGACCAGTGAGGCCCTAGATGTTTGGGGTTAGGATGGATTGACATGCTCATACTGGCGCCTTGGAAGACTGAGTTTACAGAGGTGTGTGCGAAGCGTGGGGGTTGGGGGAGTGATCGAAAGTAGCACGGCTCTGGGGACTGGCATGTGCATTAGAAGGCCTGGAGTTAAGAAACTCCTGTGAAATTGTTTAATCTCATGATTTTCAAATTTATTTGACCATGGATGCACCTTTTCTTTTTTAAAATCTGCGGTACATGTTTTGCTACCTTAGTTTAATATTATACAAGTAATAATTTTTTAGTAAATGTTGGTTACTTGATCACTTATTTATAGGATTATAAATTGAATCACTAATTCTGAGGGTCGAAGGAATCTTCAATATTAGCTAGTCCATCCCTTCATTGTATAGAGGCCTTAGAGTAGAAGTGTGTGCTCGTTTTTGCCTGGTCCTAAATAGAGTGTCCTGCAAGTGTCTTGACTCCAGGCAAAATGTTCTCCTCTATTTTACTAAAAATAATTTTAATCCTCCTTTGCTATATACACAATAACAACAGCAAATTCTGCTCTACAGTACAGGTGTGGGCGATGGTCCCTAAGGGTGGAGGCCCAAAGATGAATGAAGGCATTTGGCAGACCAGACCTGTGTCTGCCCTTCTAATTGTGGATTCTTTTCCTTCTACCCATAGTTTCTTTGTTCTAAGCAATATGTGGGGCTTGCACAGTGTTTAAGAGGAGGGGGTGTTAATCGGATAGGCAGGGGCATGGGTTCTTCCCTATAGTTATTAGCCTTTTAAAACTGTGTGACCCTGAGTAGGTCTCTCCATGTTCAGGGCACAGATTTCTCATTCCTTCAGCCTTTATAATTAGTGATCTAATTCTGTGATCCACAGCCCTATAGTTGATCAAGCAAGCAACCAACATTTACTAAGAAATTATTACTTTTGTAATATTCAACTAAGGCAGCAAAACCCAAAGTATGAGTGAGGGAATCGGTGTGTACAGGCCCCTTCCAGTGGCAGCAGCATGCATGTCTTATCATCTCTCGAGGATCTGGTAGTTATGTCATAGCCCCTAGGGGAGCACCACCTGTGGTTCCCCTATGGGTCCATTATACCCCAGGTTAGAAATCTCCAGTGTTTCTAAAGGATTCCTATGGATTTTCTTCTTTCTATATTAGACATCAGTGATTCAGTCTGAAAGATAAGCAGTGCCTCAAGTTGATGAACTTGAAATGCAAACAAGCCCAGGAACTTACACTAGATGGATACTGGGGAGTGGTGCAGGAATGTTGTTCTTACCCCTAGAGTTTTGCTTTTCACGTAACACTGTTTGCTGTGTTAAGTGACTCTTCCTTTTTTGGAGTGATTTGAATTTGTTGCCTTGGTGGTGATTTTCCATGGCAACTGCTGTTGATACACATTTGGCAACTGATTAAATGGCTCCTAAAGCCCAGGGGTCCACACAGAGTCTGAGTACTCCTCACCCTGCGAGTCCTGCCAAAGATGTGGAGAAACACTGGGTGGAGGGCCTGGTGGCTCTGCTGGGTTGACGGGGTTTGATCTCCAGTGGCTGAGTTCCTGGGGGTATATCATCAGGGCTTCTCGAAAAGTTAGCTGGGCTGCTGACACTTTACACTGGAAATTCCTTCTGTCCTCCCGGTGGAGGAGGCCGATGTAAGAATGGGGGGCATATGTAGAAAGAATATTTTCTAACATATCAAGGGGTAAATATTAGCAGTGTTTTATTTGCTTGTTCATTTGTTTAAACCAAAAATTACTAAATTGGAAGTAGAGGTCAGCCAAAATCCTACTGAATTACTGAGTGTAGGCCAGCCTAAGGCCTGTTTTAGGTATCTCATTTAAAGTGGAAAGTTCCAGTTTGCACTGGGGCCAAACTCCCTAAAAGAAATCCTTATTGGAGGTGTATTATGGGATACTGTATATTTGCTAGTTTATATGTTGGTGACTAAATTGGCAAATTTTTTATTTTTCCTGGTAAACATTCAGAAGGGTTTTTCCTCCTTTCCTTCACAAAATCATATTTGTCATACGTGTATGAAGTAAACGACTGTTAAAACTACCCACACATCTGTGATGATATGAAAATGAGCGGTGGCAAACAAAGGTTCCCTTTCTTAGGTACCACAAGGCCTCGGATGAACTTGACTTTACCCTAATATCACTCTGAAATTGTGACCAAGTGGAAACAAAATTGGTTAGGCCTTAGAGACCAATACAAATAACACAACAAAAGGTTTATTCTTTGTGAAAAATTTAGGTCTCCCTACCCTCATATGACTTAGAAAATTTAAGTTTTCTCTTACAGTAATTATTACGCTTGTTTATAAATTTAGATTGTATATAACCTATATTGTATAAGCATATAAAAGGTGACCCTTATTTTTTATTCACGAGGCACAAAGTTATCACCTAGCACAAAGCCTTTTAAAAAAGAGAATGAAAAGCATCAAGATGTTGAATAAGATCAAAATGCGAACTCTAATTTGAGTGTCTCACTTTGACAAATGTTTTGAGAACTGCACCTTTGTATTAAGCTCGTGATAAATTTTATGCAGACTCTGTTGATAATCATTTTTAACATGCCATTTTTAGTGTACCCTAAGAATAAAATTTATTTCCCAATAAACAATGTGTTTTTATTTTTTTAACTTTTTGTGCAAATAAGTGAATTATTAACCAATAAATTTTCCTCATTCTCAAAAAAAACAAACAAACAAAAGACAACATACCAGAAATATAATGAAATGTAACGAGCAAGAAAAGTGAGTTTGGCATGGTTGTTCTAATGAACCCTGTGTTAGGTCATTTCTCTTAATGGTATGGAGTCGCATACTCATAAATCAAAAGATGTTTCATGTTTTAAATTAACTTTTGAGATAGTTGACGGTCAGTATTTTTTCCGTGTGTTACATTATTGCAACTTTTAATTTTAAGCTCGACCCTAAAGAGTTTTTGAAGAAATAGTAATTACATGAGGTGATGGAGGTGTTAGCTAACTCTATGGTGGTAAAGGTTTTGCAGTATTTAAGTGTACCAGATCAACACGTTGTACACCTTAAACTTACATAACGCTATACGTCAGTTAAATCTCAATAAAGCTGGGGGGAAAAGTTATTGTGTTAAAAAACCACATTTATGTAAAATGTCTAATGCTTGGCAGCTAACCTTATGCTCGAACCGCGTTCTGAGAATGGCAGGCAGCGTGTCACGTTGCCAAAAACTTTCCACTGGGAGTAGTTTTGCAAGGGGCCGGGCAGGCAGGGAGTGCCAGGGGCTGCGGTGAGGACATTTCTCCTGCTTGGTGACGATGTCATTTCTCTTTCACAGGTGAAGCTGCTCTCAGGGGAGAACCCAGGATGCAGACCATCCCTGTGGCATCTGCCCTCACCAGTCACCGCACAGGCCCCCCACCCATCAGCCCCAGCAAGAGGAAGTTCAGCATGGAACAAGGGGAGGACGACCTGGACTGTGAAAATGACCACGCTTCCAAGATAAGTCGCATCTTCAACCCCCATCTGTAAGTTCCCTGGTTCCGAATGCTGTCTCTCTTGCAACTTTTATCCACATGAGGTGATGAATGGTGCTCATCTGCCTGGAGTGGGCATTAAACCGATGTTAATGACTCGTCGAGAGACCTCTTATTTTATTTTGGCTTACTTGTATCGTCATTCATGTGTTTTCCCCCTGGACGTTAAAGTTCCCTTACAGCTTTTTGGGTTGGTTGTCCAAAAACTTTACCTTTTCTTGCTTGTACCACTGATGGTTGTTAGGAGGATCCGCCTTTGGTGAATGTCTTTATGTACTAGGAACATAAAGGGAAAGTTATCATCTGAGTAGAATTCCGTAAAACGTTTTGCTTAAAAGTCTAGCATTGTAAATACGCACTAGAAAGTATTCTCACCGTGTGTGTCCACGATATAAACTTGAGACCTTTCCAAAGTGGGAGTGATGGCGTTTTGTACTTATGGTAAGGTGCTGCCCATCAAATCTGGTGTGTGAGCCTGTTGCAGCCATCGGACAACCAGTTTTGGGGCCAGGAGAGCTGAGTGCTAGTCCTTGATCTGTCACTAACACTTGGCAATAACAGTTATGACACGTGTTGCTGCAACTCTGGGCCTCAGTTTCCTTATTTGTGAAATGAAGGGGTTGTCTGAATCTGTGCAGCATTACCACGTTTATATTTGGAAAACAGCTTGCACACTAGGTTCCAGCTTCTCCCTTTGCACTCTCTTCTGACATACACGTGCCTCGCGAAGGGAGTGGGGTGGTGCTTTTCCACATGTTGTCAGGAACTGGGAGACACCCAGCCAGCTGCTGAGAGAGTCTGCTCCGGCAGTTGTGTAATCAGGCGGTATGATCAGAGTCTGGGGTCTTGGCCGAGGTGGGGAGGTAGCTCTGGTTGTTGGGAAGAGTCTCTGTGTGTATCCAGGTACTTTCCCCCCCTTCCCATGAACGAATTATTATGTAATCATTGAAGATGCTCAGCTTTCCCGGTTCTGATTCCCGAGGATGCTGCTGTTTCTGGCAGGAATGTGAGGCTCGAACAGTTCCTGTTTCCTCATTGGTGGAGGGGACCTTGCGCAGTTAGAGGTGGCCGATAACGCCAGCGGCCCTCTGCTGCCTCAGCGCCAGCAGTCCCCAGCATTCCACGCATTCCAGCCTGCTTGGACTGTTGTGTGCAGTCATAAGACACACTGACAGAGGTATTTATCCTCCAATAAATCACTGTAGTGTTAGTCAGAGGCTGAGCCTGCAGTCTGGAGCCCTGGAATTTGCTACAATCAGGAATCCAGCAACAAGGCCCTGCAAAACAATGAGCTCTTGCAAACAGGGGTTGACTCATAATTTAGATCCAGGATGCTCAATGATGTGGAGTTTGTTCTTTTGTTACTAGGAATTTCTTCTTCCACATTCTTTCTTCCCCAAACCCAAATAAGAGATTTAAAAATATATATATGTTTTATTGGAAGGAAAGGGGAAGCAGCCCTGAGCTATAGTGTGTTTTGGAATTATACATGCTTTAGGTTTTTTTAATCCAAATTATGCCACTAACCAGCTGTGAGGCCTTGGACTATCCCTCAGTTTGGGCTGAATAGCTTCTTTGTAAAATGGGCAATGATAATAGTTTATGTATAGAACTGTTGTGAGCATTTGAGTTAAAATTTGCAAGGAATTTGGCACAGTACAGTACTCATTTGATGTAGCTATTACTTCTTATTAGTAGTGAGTCCATTATTCAGATACTGTAAGGATGATAGAGAATGAGAACACTATTATGGTGAATTTAATGTGTGTGTTTTATCAGAAATTTGGTGTCAAATCCCAGCTTTATCTTTAAATGGGAGTAATCCTAGTTCCTTCCTCATAGGATGATTGTAAGGGCTTGAGTTCGGTGCCTGCCAGACGGTCATCGTTAGCTTTAGTCATTACTAATGTTGTTATTAGAATGTTCAAACATTTAGAAAATGATTTTGTAACTCCTTGAGCAGATACAGACATGATCTTGAGATATAGGCCTATGATGACACTATAAATAAAGTATAAATAATAGAAATAGAATTGCTAGGTTTCATGTGCAACTCACGGTTGGCATCATCATGCAGGGTTTTAGAAAAATGGCAACAGCAGCACCCCCATGGACCAGACTTCTGGACCTAAGGAGGAAAGGTGGTCAGTTTCTTTTGGTGTCACTTGTTTACTATGTGATAGTTATTCATTTCGGCAACATGACTGTTATTTTTACGTGTGTTTGCTAAGAGCTGAATGACATTTCACAGGCAAATTGAAAAGATGCTGCATCTCTAACTTCTTGATGTTGTAGGGTCCTTAGAAGTATTGCTGTGTGATTTGGTGAAATGGTCCCTGTTTGAAGTGTAGCATGTACCCTCTTTTTACTTACTGTGCCTAGGAAGTTTTCAGTAACATCACAAATGCTTATTTGGAAAAGAATGGTGTTTAGTGTAATTGTTTAAGGGAATTACAAAACGATTTTTGCTGTTACATCTTAATGGCATGTAGTAAAATGTATTTTGCTTTGTCACTCAAATATCGAAATCGTTCTGGAGGAGGGAGTGTTGCTGAAAAACAGTTTTGACAGCTCGCTAAGAGTGTCTCAAAGATGCATGCTTTGGCTGTATTTCGTTATAACTGTCATGTTGAGATATTTTCCAGTAGAGCAGGGATCCCCGATGCCTGGGCCGTGGACCGGTACCTGTTTGTGGCCTGTTAGGAACTGGGCCGCACAGCAGAAGGTACAGTGGCTGGCAAGTGAGCACAAGGTCATCTGTATTTGCAGCCGCTCCCCAGCGCTAGCATCACCGCCTCAGCTCCACCTCAGATCATCAGGCATTAGATTCTCATAGGAGTCCTGGCCCCGGGTGCTAAAAAGTTTGGAAAACGCTGAAGTAGAAAGATGGAGAGATCTAGAGTGGCTCTGAGCAGTCCTGAGCCAGAGTGTAGGTAGCGATGATTAAATTTCATCTGATTTGATGTGGGTAAGAGGAGAAAAGAGAAGAGGGGTTTCTTTGGTGATTTCTCTAGAACTTGGAAATTGAGAATTTCTAGGCTCTTATTCCAGCCCCTTATAACCTGGGTCTTTTGAACTCATTGTTTTCTTGACCTGCTACTCTGAGAAATATATATATTTGTGTTTTGTTTGTTTCCTAAGAAGAGTGTTAAGAACATGAACATCGTTTTTGGAAGTTGACAAGTACTCTGCCTGCTACTTAGAGAGTGGATTAAGGTATAAAGTGTGTTGGGGTGAGTATAGAGTGGGATTCTTCTCATGGAAATGTCAGTCAGTAATTTTGTTCTATGACCTGGTGAGGAAGAGCTCTCCCTTTCCCCTATTATTTGTATGGACTCATGGATTCCCGTTTCATTCAGTGAGTTCTAGCAATCCCTGATTTGGCAAATAAGAGTCCCTTCAACTGTGTCCTTGTTATATGTCTCCATTTTATTTTGCTTTGAGCACATTATTTTCTGGCTAACAAGATGCTAATCTTGTAACTTACCTGCCCTGGCCGTGGAATCAGCCATTTCTCCAGGGTACTCTTATCTTTTAGTGGAGAATAGTATTTAGAAGCCAAGATCTGAGTGTTAGGGTGTTGCTGTGGTGTCATTGCCTCTAGATTTGACCTGTCTAATGTGGTAGACACTAGTTACATGTGGCAATTGACATTTAAAATTAAATAAAGTAAAGAATTTAGTTCCTCATTTACACCAGCCACATTTCAAGCTCATTAAGCCTGTGTGGCGAGTGGCTGCTGTACTGGACAGCACACCTACAGGACGTCTTTATCACAGAGTTCTGTCGAGCACTGTTTTCAGACCCTTTTCAGTGGAAAGAGCTGGGAAAGGATGAGTTCATGTTAATTGAGATCTTTCTTGTCCTCCCTCATTCCAGATTTGTGTCTCTGTGGCTCCCAGCAGCGTCAACACATTTTCTTATTGTTCAGTCCTATAGGGCACGTAAAATAATTGCAGAATCACTATGGCCATACCACTTTGAAAAACAAGTGTACTAATAAATAGTGTAAAATTGGTTGGTGTTTTTTTTCCTTCTCTATGCTTAGAGAATGATAATTAAACTGACAACTTCCATAGTTATTTCCCTTCCCCACCTTTTAATGTTGTTGTGTTAATTAGCATATACATGGGTCCATTAATTCCTGTTTCCATTCGGTGGCAGGTTTTTTCCAT
The DNA here is from genome assembly GCA_030015415.1 of Cynopterus sphinx. Lineage (NCBI taxonomy): Eukaryota > Metazoa > Chordata > Mammalia > Chiroptera > Pteropodidae > Cynopterus > Cynopterus sphinx. The sequence continues at coordinate 121,263,509 of CM057381.1, read as the reverse complement.
TCTTTCTTTCATTTCACTCTTTGAATATGTGAAACATTGACATGCTTCTAAAAGTAATCAGCCGTTTTGTAGTATAAGTAAAGTCATTATGCTGTACACTTTAATCTTATATAGTACCATCTGTCAACTATATCTTAATAAAACTGAAAGAAAAAAAATTAAAACTGTATTAAAAAGTACCTGGAGAAGTATTCCCTTCCCTGTCCTTTCACTTCTTTAGTTCCCTGCTCCTGTCTGTGATTATCCTTTTCATGTTTCTTTTAGTTAAAATAAGCATATGCGTGAATGGTTCCTCATTTCTCCTTCCTTCTTATACATAAGGCAACGTTTTTTCTGTACTTGCGTTCTGGTGTTTTCATTCGACAATACATTGTGGAAATCTATTCCCTCCAGCTCCCCATCCTTCTTCACAGCTGCCTTGCATTCCACTGCATGCGTGTGCCAGAGTCCATTTAGCCAGTCTCCTTCGTTTGGACATTTAGGTAATTTCCAATATTTTAGAATGCTAATAACGCTGCAGTGGATAATCTTGTGCTTCTGTAATCTTTTCTGTTTTTGTAGTAACAGTAAAAACTCTTGACGGCTAATAGTTGATGTGGTATAATAGTATAAGAGCATGCTAAATTCATGCTGGTTTTGAGACATAGTCTAGGCTGCTTGCCTGGTAGAACCTAGTCAGAGTTCTGTGTTGAATACGACCTAAGGTGACTTTCGGAAACAAAGCAGTTTTCAGGTTTGTTCGTGAAGGTTTCTAGTAGGGCTGTGCGGTTGACCCGTTCGTTCCCTAGTAGTCAGCGGTGAGTGGAAGGGATCATATGCTTAGAGCGTACCTTATACTGGCCCCATGCCAGCCACTATAAATGTATTATCTCATCTAACCCTCACAGTGTGTCCCTTAAAGATGACGTGTGTGTGTGTGTGTGTGTGTGTGTGTGTGTGTGTAAATAGCAGAAATCGCAGTTGTGGCTTTGAGTGGATAATGTGTCCAAAGAGGTAGGGCTGGGATTAATTAACCCTGCTGTGTGAGACACTGAAACCAGAGATCGTTGGATTATGCCGTACCTGTATTTTACTCGGGTTGGGATTACACACACTTAAAGGTGGACATCGTATATATTCAGGACGCCAGTTGCCCAATTCAGTGTCCCGCACACGACAGGTGCTGAATAATTTCTGTGTTGAATTGAATTGCACCCGCTATCCAAAGAATGTGCTCTTGGGGCTCATGTTCCAGTTGGAGGAGGCACCCTCTTTTTGATCAGTGGTGTACATTTGCGGAGTAGTTGCCCCTGGCCTCAGAACAGGGCAACACTAATACGCTCACACTGGGATCAAAGTCGTGGTCACTGGCCTTGTGCTGTAGCCAGCTGCTCCGTGAGGAAGGGCCCAGTGAAAGACGCTAACGCCTCCTCTCGCTGGTGGTGCTCCTTTGAAACGCTGTCCTGGTGGGAAATGTGTCCATTGTTGTTTTCTGTGCTTCCGTGGCCATTCCTTTGAAGTCTTTTCTCAAGTCCAGTGTAGCCAACTCTGGTTTGTCCTTGAATGCATTATCCAATCTTGGATGCTTTGTTTCCTTTGCTTCTTGTCTTTCTCTTCTTCCTCCTCCTTGTTTTTCTTCTTCTCTCTACCCCTGTTTTCTCTGTTTGGCTCTAGTCAACTTCACTTTTTCCTCCATAAAGGTGAATAGAAAAAGAGAAAACAGACAAACCCCCAAACTGGTAATTCTTTCAGTTTGAGTAAAGGTTGGGGTGAAGCCTTTGAAATCAAGTGCTGGGCATATAATAGAAACTTGGTGAAGGAAAATTATGATTATTGGCCAACTAGATTTTTGTGTTTTCCCTCCGCATTTTGTCCGTGTTTGTTTGTTTGTTTTGCAGTAGAGTTGATTGTGTAAATGGCACTGGAAATGTTTTGGACGGTCTAGTGTGTGGTGCCCCTGCGTAACCCTGGGCAATATTCTTACTCTCTTTAGTGACTTTTTCTTATATCTCTTTTGTACCTTTGGTTTGGACGTGTATGAACAGGTTTACCAAGAAATTACTTATCTCACGACTCCATAAAAGTGGAGGAAGCAATTCCTCTTTTAAATTGAAACTAGACCCAGAGGAAATTGAAAAGTTGGGGTGGTTTCAGTGCCTTGATCCCCTACCTAACAACTAGGGCTCTGTGAGGAAAATGGTAATACATCTTTGTATGTTGCTGTTGCGTTCCTGTCCACACAAGCCCTAGCGCGGGCAAACCCTTCATCACTGAGCATGGTGATGGGTCAGGATTCTCAGCAGTCAGAGAATCGGGACAGCCACTGCATCGGAACTTAATACCAGTGGCCGTCCAGCCTCAGTGTGTACCAAGCACTGTGCAGCTGCTTCATGGGCATGATCGCGTTGCATCCTCACAACCCTGTTATCCCTCTTTTCCAAATGGTAGAACTGAGGCTCAGAGCAGTTCTGTAACTTTTTATAACCCTAATTTTAGTTACCTTAATTCAAGGTCGCATAGCTAGCTGGTAGGGAGTAGAGCCAGGAATCCAAACCCAGGCTTCCTGTTCCTAGAGCCAGCGCTCTCGGCAACCACATTACATTTATACCAGTAGCGTTCGTCTCCAGCTGCGAATAATAATTGTTTTATATAGGACCTTGCCATCTTGTAGTGTTGGACAGTCTACTCTTTAAGCACTCTCAGAACATAGGTGGCAGATGCTTCGGAGATGAGAGGTGGAGACGGTCTGTTTTGGCATGCAGTAACGAGGTTGGAGGGGCATAAGATGACGAAGGTCGTCAGCAATTACAAGTGGAACCCTCCCAGCACCGGTGGTGGTTCCTCGCCTGAAGAGGCTTGAAATGGTGTCTCTGTACAGGCAAGGACCCTATGAGAACAAACAAAGTCTCCTTTAAGTTCGGGACAGTGTTTTTTAAGTTGTTCTAGTTCTTGTCAAAAATATCTGACCCAATTTTAAGTTACTACTGGCATACTCCAGTAGTAACATCAGCCTAAAAGATTCAGACTGGCATGTTTTAAAGTTTGCTTTAAGTATATGAAGACACCCCGCCCCCCTCTGCAGATTTCATAAATCAGCCACTCTTGAAATAGAATCCCTCAGACTATGTGCTCTCTCTCTTCTTCCCCCACATCCTTCCTGGCTGCCAAACTCGGGAAGCGTTAGCTCTGAAATTCTCCATTCTTCTGTACTTTCACACACAGTCTCCTAAGTACTCCCACAAGTATTCTGGAGATTTAAGAGGATATTTTACAGCCTCAATTTTAGTTACCCTAAATAAGTAACTCATAAACTGAGATGTTGTTAAAGAGGGATTTAAAAAAAAATCCCCCCACTGCCCTAATGCATAGCAAGTACGGACATTTCTGTGAATAAATAAGTTAGAAGGGAGCCTGGGTCTTTAATAAATGCTTCACATCAGGGAGGTGTAATCCAAGAACTGCTTCATGTGAGGTTTTCTTTGCCTAACGTTGCATTTGGGGGCAGGGGCAGTGGGTCAGCCTGAACAGGGTTGGGTTTTTATGGCTGCTCCTATGTGACCTTAAAGGCGCATCTGTGTGTGCCATGCAAGTGTTTTGCTAATGAAGTGTGGTACCTTTAAATAAAGGTCACAGGCCTGACCTGTGTTGTGTGGGTTTCTTGTTTGTCAGGCTAGAGGCATTTTCTCATTTTCACAGTTCAGCCGAAAACAAAGACCTCCTTATCCTAGCAGGGAGCTGTGCTCTTGAGAGCTGACATCAGCCTTTTCCCAGCAGGCACCACTTCTGCCTTAAGAGTCTTTGCAGATAGCTGGAAAGGCAGATAACCATCCTGCTACTGGCATTTTTTCTGGCCAAATAACACAGAGCGAAGAATTGCCAAGAGTGTCAGGAGTCAAAGAAGCTGAACAAAAGGGGCCGTCATCATTTTATTTGTGTCTGCGTCGGGGACCTCACTGGTACTCATCCCCATCAAGAAGGTTCTAAAACTGGGACAAGAATCTTGAAAAAGGAGGGCTTTTTTCCCTAGAGGAGAATTGAAGAACATTTGAGATGTATCAGAGAGCTTTCATTAGCATGTGTAAAGTCACCGTTTAAAACAAAGTCAAACACTAAAATCGGGAAAGGGGTGTTTTTAGAATTGATGGATTAAGTCAAAGGCTTTTTGTTCAAACGCTGAGGCAACAAGGTAACACAGGATTTGGCTGTTTCCCTCTCCTGCCCAGGTTCTCTGGCACTTGAGCTCTTTTTAGAGAGCTGTTTGCACGAAGATGTTTCTGTTCTGGGAACACAGATGGCAGCTGTTTTTATATATAGTTAGAGGATTAATAACGTTGCTCTGTGACCACGCAGTCCTCTTCTTAATTGCACTGCAAAGCCAGTCTGTCTTGAAAGTCTACAGAGTGCTGCCGCTTTAGTAGATTTGACTGGGGACCAGAAAGAAGAATGCTAAGAAATGTGTCCGTGTGTGAGTGTTGGTGGTTCTGTTATTTTCCTCTAGAATCTTGCTTGGAAATCGATCCTTCACATGTGCTGCGTGCATCTGGAATCGTGAGAGAGTTTACAGCCGCATGTTCTGTGTCTGGTAGTGTTTCCGTTAAAGAAATGCTAGCAGTTGGTTGCTAAATCTTTGGGTACATGAAAAAAAAATTCTCCTTCTCTCTCTCCCCCCTTGCTCCCCTCCTTCCTTCCCTCTCCTCAGTTTGAAATTTCTTCATAGATTGCCCCCGCAGCATAACTAGAGAATTTAGCGTTGCAGTCGTATTGTGGGTATGACAGTAGCTCGAAACCTTGCCAAACAAGGGATCTGAATTCTGGATGAAAGCCTTGAGAGCCCTGACAGAGGCGAAACGTGCTGCAGAATGGAAGGAAGCGAAGTTCGCTACCATCTTCTCCTCTAACTTACTTTACCTGTCTTGCCTTTCCTTCCTTGAAGAGCCCGAAGAAATACAGCTAATGGATCCACATAGAAACCAGCTCCAGAAACTGGGTCAAGGCAAAGTGGAGGAAACAAACCAACTCTTATTAGGTCAGGGTCACTTTAGAAGCAAGTCTGAGAGCTGAAAGGAAGCTCTTCGCTGTCCTGAATTTGCCCCATGTCCTTGAGCCCATCAAATGGTAATGGAGTTTTCTAACACATCGGGAGTGATTTCTTTGGATGCATGACACCCCTTGAGGACTCAAAGCACCACTGCCCATAGATTGTCTCAGAACATTCTTCCTCAAGATGCTTGAAGGAAAAGAGTATTTTGTGGCCAAATTTTGGGGAGGACCTACCTTGCTTTTCCGGGTTTGTTTGTGCACGATAGCACATTTCAGGCGTTGAGAAGTCCGAGGTACAGAAACATTGGTTAGCCTAGGGTTTCTCGTGATTGACTGGCCATGGAATCTTTTATCCCTTTTTTCATGAGATTTATTAGGAATATTCTAGGGAGCATACTTGGCCCAACAAAATGATCCTTTTATTCAGTTTCAGAATCCTGTTACAAACGTTCAAGCTCACAAAGCTTGGTGTGCTACACAGCTTAACTGTTGTAATGAAATGTCTGTGTGATTCCGTGATTTGGAATTGTCAGGTGCCATCTCTGATGCCTGGGGCGTTCAGGGAAATTCACTGAGGCTAGAGAAATTGAGAAGGCCAGAGGCCCTGTTACCCCTTGACCTACGTTCTCATCTCTTACTACCTCTCTCCTTCCTTCCGAGCTGTTTCGTGTCTCCGCTTCTGTACCTACTCTCCAGTCTAATGCTGTGATCCCTCCCGAAGGTTTTAATGAAATTCTTCCCATTCCCCAGTGACCTACTAGTTGCCAGATCCAGGGGGAAACCCATAATTATCTTATTTGACTTCCTCTTCCTTATAAGTCTCCTCTCTCTTGGTCTCCATGGCCCTTCTCTTGCTTCCTTTGGTTCCCCTCTAACTTCTATGGCCACTTCTCTCAGGACCTTTCAGAGTCGTCATTATTGCCATTCTCCAGGGCTCTGTCCTTATTGTCAGACAGAGCTGTCTAATGAAGTCACATTCCAACTCATGGCTTGAATGACCACTCTAGGTGGATGATCCTCAAATCTTGATGTCCAGATGAGACCCAGCCTGCACACACATGGAGAGCTGTCTGCCTGGTAGGTGTGGATGTGCACGCCTCAAGTTCAGCGCTGCTTTACTGGAATTGATTTTAGTTATTTCTTTCTTCCAGCACTTTCCCAAGTGTGTCCCCATCTCCACGATGGGACAGCTAGCTGTCTCTCCACTTGCCCTTCTTCCATCTCGTCTCCCACATTGAATCCATGACCACACCCTGTGGAATCAGTCTCCTAGGTGTTTTCCACATAGGGACTGGCCTAGGCCACAGTTTAGACTTAATTTCTGTCCATGGCAGCATCCTCCTTACTGGTCTTGGGACTCTAGTGCCAGAGGAAGGTTTCTGAAGTCTTACTGTTTGCTTGGATTTCTTCCATGGCTCCCAGTCAGCTCCAGGAAACACTGAGCAGACCCCTCTCTACAGGAGCTTCTGCCCTGTGTGCTCTGCCTTGCTGATGTAAGCCCGTATGCCCGCACTCCTGTGCTTGTATACTCTCCTTGCCTCCTCTTGGCAAGTGGCGGGTCCTTCTGCTTCAGTGAACACTTTTTTTAAGTAAAATGATGGCACTTTGGTGTAATCATCTGCCCATCTGTCTGTCCCACTCCCCAGACTACAAGTCCTTCCAGGCCATGGGCTGAGTCTTACACTCACTATAGTGTCCGACACCTTCTAGGTGCTTAGTAAATGTTTGAATGAAAAATGAGACACTATGCGAGCAAAGCATTCTTCCCTTTGACTGGGAAAGATTATAAGAATTGCTTCAACTATGTAATAACTCTTGAGTGGCACCAGTTCTTGTACTTCTATTTTTTCCCTTGTAACCTTGATGTTTAGTTCAGGAAACATCCTGGGACCTCCATGACCTCCACCACTTTCGTTCCCCACCCCTAGCACCCGCCAAACAGAACAGTGAGAATCCCTGGTACCTGGGCAAATGCAGTTTACATTCTGAATCACTAGCCTGGCTTGAGATGCTTGTTTTGGATCAAATGATCTTATCCCAATGTTGACTCAGTGAGTGTAGGTCTTCAGAGTTCTCTGTATGAATGAAATGGTTTTTTTCCATTCCTCCATTTATATCTCTTCTTTCGCATCTTGCTCCAATTCCACTGTGAACATGGGGAAGGTTTATGAGAATGAGAAGGTGGGTTGAGCTGTGTATGCCTCATAGGTCATAGAGATGGCTAGACATTCGTTTTGGGTGGAAATGACCCAAATAATAGATCTGTTCATGTTAGAAAAGCAAACATCTCTGCCTAAGTGTGTGCTATTTCTGGTGTTTTTTCAAATCTGCCTAAAAAGTTCTCAAAGCCAAAGCGTTTTTCAGTATTTGCTAATAGATTCATTATGTTTTATTTTCATGTGCATAATAACTTCGAGCTGGCACTGCTAATAGCCCTAGTTGCTGTGCATTGGTTATGACACGGCATCGTTTTGGTTGGGCTGGTTAGCTTTGGAGCTAACAGACACTGTTCTGTAGGAGCTAACTGTGCACCGTGGCTCTAGCCTGTGAATGGAGACATTGTTGAAAGGGCCTGATTTGATGGCCACGGAGCTCTGCAAGCAGCCGTTATTTCTTGATAACATGTTAGGAAGACACGGCAAAGTTTATTGGGAGGCTGTGGGTCCGGCTCCTTTTTGATTACAAGATAAAGTTTCAGTTCTTTTGGATGACTTTCAAGGATTTAGGCGATCTGTCCCAAACTTCCTCACCCAGGATTATTTCTTGGTAGATGGCCTCCTTGGACTATTGATTGTTTAAAGACTCCTTACCCGTGGTTAAATTTAAAAAGAACTTATTTAAGTGTCAGCTACATCTTTCAGCCGCTACACAGAGTGTAGGAAGCAGTTCTCGCACACTTAGGGTGAATCATCCAACTCGCCTCATGACTTCCAATTCGAGGCTAATTTTTGAAACCACCGTTTTCATTGTCCACGGCATCTTGACGTGTATGGCACACCCCTCGCCGCCACACAGGTTCCTTCTCACCTCTCCATGTCAGTTCTTTTGGAAGACTCTTCAAGGATTCCCAACATCCCACCTCGCCTATGCTTGAAGTGAGACGATTCTAAACATTTCTCTCTTCCCACTGCCCTCCCAACTTTTTATTTTGGAAAAAGTTAGAAACGCTGAACACCAAGGATAATGAGCACCCTTATATCCTTTGCTAGATTCACCAGTTGTTCACATTCTGCCACATTCGCTTTTTCTTTTGCGTGCTGTAGGCAGTGATATTATCTAGTATATATGTTTACATTCAGTAATCTCCTTTATAAATAACTGTTTTAAATTCAGGATTCAATTATGAGTCACACGTTGGCATTTGGTTGTACTGCCTTTTAGTGATCTTCAGTCTAGGATAATTATTCTCATTTTGCAGGGTGGGTGGTGGTGGTGTTTTGGTGGGTAAAGGAGCAGGCACCCCGACAGGGTCATCTCTCTGCGAGAGCTCTCTTTGGAGCACAAGTCTGACTAATGGCAGGGAGATTGTGCATCGGCACTGGAAGAAATGACATATATGATAAATTAATGAAGTGTGCAGGCATATGTGTGGTTATTATGTGGTGGGAAGTGTGAATTCAGAAAAAGGGGGAGAAGTCATGTTGAAAGAGGAAGCAAAGGATTTGGAACACAAGATGGCTGAGACATATGAACAAATGGAAACTTTCATGCCTGCTCTAAGATACCTTAAGTCACCTTTTCATAACTTTTTATTACTGCTCCAAAGGCTCATTTCTAATTCTAGCCAACAATTCCAGCAGTTTTACTTAAAAATAAAAATCCATTACCTTTACTTATTTATGGCAAAGTAGAGCATTTCCCTGTTCCTTTTCTCCATAAACCTACAAAACACCAATAAAACGCTAGTAGATTCAGTTGATCCTTAAATGACACAGGTTTGAACTGTGCAGGTCCACTTACACACAGATTTTTTTCAATAAATATATTGGAAAGTTTTTTGGAGATTTGCGACAATTTGAAAGAACTTGCAGATGAACCGCTTAACCTAGAAATGTTGAAAATTAAAAGAGGGTAGGAATGCATAAACTACATATTTTTCTACGATTTTCTTCACATTTGCTTTTCTCAAATTTACTTTATTATAAGAATACAGTGTATAATATCTATGACATACAGAATGTGTTAATCAACAGTTTATGTTATCGATAAGGCTTCTGGTCAACAGTAGGCTATTAGATAAATTTGGGGGCTGTCAAAAGTTTACATGGATTTTTCTACTGTGCAGGGGGTTGGTGCTCCAACCCCCACATTATGCAAGGGTCAACTGTATTATATGTAGGACCTAGAAAGGTGATGGTGGTTCTCGTGGTCGCTGAGTGGGAGCAGCTGGAGTGCTCAGTGTCGTCTCCCGTTGGAGCCTCTTGCCCTGGTGCTGGAGAGGGTAGGTGGTACAGACCCTTGTTTCGGAGGAGCACAGAGCTCCTTCCACCTCCTGTTACAGGGGTCCCTGGGGTCACTTCCTTTTTTTCATTTTCCAGGATTGGTCATTTAACTCTTCATTTCCAAGAAATGAAACACAGACAGTATCCTTGCAATAAATTGCCCCTTTTTTCCATAAGCTAGCCTTGTTTTATGTTGCTTGTAACCAAGAGAACTTGTTAAATACAGATTTGTGTTGTTTACAGTGCTTCGCTATCATTTGTAGAATTCCTGGAGCTGCCACTGTATTTCCGTCCTTGTTCATATCTCACATTTCCCGTTTTTCTAGAAGTGGAATTTCTGGATCAGAGGGCCCCGCAGCACCCGTTTATGCTTTCTGTGGTGCCCTCTTCCTGCTTGGCATCTAGTGGGTTTACTGATTCACATTCCCACTGGCAACTGTGTGTGAGTCTGCTGCACTGCAGCAGGTGACTGGTACAATGCATTTAATTTTTGCACGTTTCACAGGGGCATCGTTGTGTGGTGGCTTGTCTTTCTCCCCACGCCCCCCCCCCCATTTCTGCTACTAGGGAACCTGAATGATCTTTTCACATGCTTATTGCCCATTTCGATTTTTTGGTGACTGTATCTTTGTCTTTTTTAAAGTTATTTATCTTCTTTTTATTGATATGTTACAGGTCCCGGTTTTCTAATTTATTTGCTTTTCAAAAACTTTACTGTTTTTGAAATATAGATTTTAAAAAAATAGGAAGTCGTCGAATCATTAAATCTTGAATGGAAAAGGCTTCTTAAGTGTTCCAGAGGGGATTGGAATTTGTTGGCTGATACTTTGTAACACGTGCAAGCTGTGTGTTGATGGTAGGGCGACTGTGCTTAATGCATTGTTAGCTGTGGAATGAAGAGAACTAATTGTTTGTATGTTACTTCATTAGTTCATTTACCCAGTATTTCCCAAGTGCCTGCTGTGGTGGTGGCATTGGGGGGATGTGGGTAAAGTGGAGTCAGCCCTGGTTAGGGGAGGGGATTTAGCTGTGCCTAAGGAAGTTTCAGGGGTGGGGTAATGTGTGGGCAGGGTGAGGGGTTGCCCTGGCCCTCACAAGGTTGTGGCCACAGTCCCTGTGAGGAACAGGGATACTGCAGTCTCCATGAAAAAATAAGATTGCAGCCAACATTTCCTGCCTTGTCTGCTTTTTCTCTTCCTTCCTGCGCAGGGACCTTTTTCCCCCCACTATTGCACTGAACACTGCGAGTGGTCAGAAAGCTTTTGGTATTTGTTTTAATAGTCTTTTGTTGGGTACCATAAGCAAGCTCAAAATAAAAAATTTAAATTCTTCTTTTATTTAACCAGTTTACCAGATGTTTCCTGTGGTTTGACAGATGTACCATTTACTCGAAAGTTACACTCCTGAGATTTTGAATGTTATGGACACTGTTGCTATAGACAATGATTCTGTCAGGGCAGGATTTGGATGACAACTTTCACATCATTTTTGGGTTGAAAAATGTGTTTTTCCCTAGAACAGAAATGCTTGTCTCCATAATCTGCTTTTGTCTTATGCTGCAATTCTAATCTCTGATTTATAAAGACTATATGTGGCTGCATAGAGTTTATTCCAGTAAACAGCACTGTGCCTCTGTGGGTATTACTTTCTGAAAGCAGCTGGACTAATAAGTCCATTTAGGTTTTGTTTGTAAAACTCACGTGGGGTCGAAAAGAACTCAGGTAGTGGGCAGGTGAAACTTTAAATTGGGCTGAAAAGCTGGCTGATGCTCCACTTCTGTGGGTTAGTCAGTGCTGGGGTGTGGCTAAGAAAGTTGCAGACTTGGCAATTTTTTGCGCCCACCTACAGCCCGGCAAGACAAACCAAGGATCCCTTTGGTACCTTTGCCTTCCCCGTGCCTGCAGCCAGCATTTCTCTGCAGCCCAGGAGTCCAAGTAGAAAAGAGCCTCTCATCCAGGATTTTGCTAGTGGGAGGAAAGCAGAAGGAAGTTGCTTCCTGCAGAACACAAGTGAGACTGTAGTTGTGGCTGCAGTGGAGGAAAAATAGGGATTTTTGACATTCCTTCTCGGAGGGGCCCAGCTGCAAGGGTGCTGCGGACTTGTATGCTATTGTGCTGGTGGGGCTGGTGGGGCTGGCTCCCTTCTCCAGCAGCCTTCCTCTGCTGTGTTTTGTTCAGCCTTCTTTTAGAGTTTTATAAAAGCCTCATGTATGGAAGATCTCGGAGAAACAAAGAAAGAGGAAATTGCATACTATAATTCTGACAGCAGATCTATTTTCTCACAAAATGGAACTGTAATGATGCATGTAACTTTTTGGCAAGACACCCTCTGTAAATAAACCCTCCCAAGAGTTGCTAACCTATCCCAGGACCCATAGGAAACTTTTTTTGCACTGTGGGGTCAGGCAGGCCCCTTACCTTGTAAGTCTCCTTTCAGCTGAGGACTTTTATTCTGACAGGCATTCTGCCTATCCAGTTTTGTGCCTGGGACTGCTTGCCAAGTTTGTGAGGCCCAAGGCTTTTTTGTGGGAGAACGCTGGGCTGTCTTCATGCTCTTTGGCAATGATTAAAGTGAGGTTAGTACCAAAAACCCTTTCATTTTATTCCCTTATCCTTGCTTTTTCAAACCAGATGGCAACCCTGTATTTTCAGCTGTAATTAATTTAAACTATGAGGCAGCAAGTGCTGGGAGAGGTAGAGTAGATTTTGCTCAAAAGGGACAGCATTGATTTTCCTTCTCATCCCTCACCCCTCACTAAACGGCACCTTGTTTCAACCAGATCCATGTCATGTACAGTTTCTTCTGAGAGAGGACTGGAAGGAGAGAGAGAGGGCTGTTAATAGGGCTGCAACACTGGCCGCCAGCTACGTGTGTGAGCTGGGAAGGGTTAATGCACACTAGTGATTGTTTCCTTCAAGGGTTGGAAGTAACCAAGTTTCAGGTGATGGCTGACATGTTATTGCCAGGCTGGGTGCTCATGTGACCATCTGTAGACAATGGTGCGTAGTTGGAGTGGCTGCTGGTTTGGGTAGTACACGGTGCTTTTTCTTCCCACTCAGTTCAGCTGCCAGGATCGCCTCCAGAAGGGGGTATGTTTTAGGTTTAACTTTTATTCTTAAAGAAAATTACAAGGGAAATAAAAGCACTTGACCACAATTGAAGTCTGGAGGTTTTGACCTCAGCTATTTGACCACTTCCCTCCATGGAAATTTTACTTGAGTCCCTCCTCTATAAGTTGCTGTAGTGCACGGGATCCATTAGAGACTGAGAGATCCTTCACATTTAATAGAAAATAAATGCTTTTGTTTCATCTCTCAGCAACTCAGTAAAGTAACTCTATGGAGCAGACACTGCACCCATCTTTTTCTCCCCTCCTTGCTGTGAGATGAAGCTGAGGTTAAAGTGGAGAGCGAAACAGTTTGACTACTTGAGAGCCAGTGTCGTGGTGCCCTCACCTGCCTGCACAGCTAGGTGCAAGGGGGGTTTCATTTCACCATTTGAGAAACACATTTTCTGGGCAGTCCAGAGGAGTTTGATGAAGATCTGTTAACGATTATATATGTGCAAAGCACTTTGTAAAACTGTATGCTAATGGTATACAAATGGCAGTTATTACTACGTATTATTAACATTAGCCTCCCTTGGGTGGCTTGAAGTGATTTTTAAAGGCCCATGGTGAGACATGGGAACCACAAATATGTAGCTTGTGAGTATTTACTATGCTCACTGTTGATTACAACATCATTGACTTGTGTGCGCTTATGTTTACCGAATTTAGTGAGCTGGGTGATAGATGCTCTTTGTTTATTTAATTTTTATATCAAATGTTTACATTTTTAAAGATCATTTTTCTCATGAACCACTTGGTCTTTGTTTACAAAGACTTGAATTTTTTTGTTGTTGTGGGCTAGACCCGTCCTTTGACGAACCTTTTATTTTTCTCTGGTAAGGAGGGACAAACTCATAGTGAAAAGTGCATCCCATAGTTCCAGCCTCCTTTACTGCCAACGATTTGTCAGAACGTCTAAGGACTAAAAATCAAACAGAATTACCATATGATCCAGCAGATCCACTATTATGTAGCCAAAAGAATTGAAAATAGGGTTTCAAGGAGATATTTTTACACCCATGTTTGTAGCTGCACTATTCACAAAAGCCAAAAAGGTGGAAACAACCCAAGTGTTGACTGCTGGATGAAGAGATAAACAAAAAGTGGTCTATACACACAGGGGAATATTATTCAGCCTTTAAAAAGGAACAAAATTCTGGCACATGCTAACATCGTGGATGAACCTTGAAGATGAAATACTGCTCGTCACAAAAGGACAAAGAGTGTATGGTTGCACTTAACATGAGGAGTCAAATTCGTAGAGGGAAGGAGGGAGGGCGATGGGGAGTTAGTGTTTTATGGGAACAGATTTTCAATTTGGGAAGATGAAGAAGTTCTGGAGATGGATGGAATTGGTGATGGTTGCAGAACAATGTGAATATATTTGATGTCACTTAAATATGTATTTTATGTGTATTTTACCACAGTAAAAAAAAAATACACTCTAAAGCCTAATGATTAACTTTATTTAGCTGAACTGAATAAACAATAATGGGTCTATTATCTGTAAAGTCTTTGAACTCCATGCCCAGCTGGGATGAGCGATGCCCAAGTAGGAAGTGGGCAGTTTGAAGGAGAGAATTTCACCCTCTGAGGATGTGATATTTGAGAATTGCAGTATGATGGCTCTTGGAGGTGGTGATTTTAATTACCATTTGGTTTTGGAAATCCTCACGCGTGAAAAGGAAGAAGTGTCACTTCAGGTGCCGGGGGATGGTAGTCTCTGGATTCTTTAGGGCATTTTTAGAATCATCCGTGCAAGAGTTTTGGGGGGAAATAATGCCATTTCAGTGTTGAATGGAATCTCCCTCCTTTTCTGGATTCCAGGTTTTGGATTAAATATAATTTTAAAAGCCAAGGAACAGCTTCTTTATTAGAGATGTGACAATAAAGCTAAGCAGACAGTTTAGGGAAAGACAGTTCTGAATTCTAAGAGTTTGAACATGAGAATGTTTGCAAAGAAACTTTAACTCAAAAATTAAGTAGGTCCTCAGTGTTGTTTTTTTTAGGTCCCTTGGGAACTTTGCTATAAGAACAGAGATTGATTGGTTAATTTGTCTATCTGTTGTCACTAGGATAGAAGCCTTTCTAAGCACCAAAGCGTCCTTGGAATAATCTTTAATTCACATCTTGTTTCTATCATGTAATCTAAGTAAAGAAAAAAATATCCTAGCTAACCTTCTCCTCTAGGTTTTGGAAAGATGGAGTTCAGCCCAGAAACTGCCTGGATGCTCAGAGGGAATTTGTATACTACGTAATTCACTCCGAGATGGAAGGTCTGTCTTTAAGGTTCCTTAATAATAATAATTTATAATAAATTATAGTAATTAATTTAATATTGATAGTGATAACTTTAAAAGAATATTTGGCAGGTCCCTCAATATCTTTTATTAGGTGAATATTTAATCCCTTTATATACTCAGTGCTTAAATTCTCAAACTTTTTCAGTACAGTTAGAGTTTAACCCAGTAACTTAATGTTGCCTGCAACATTTCTGATCTCAGTCAGGGTAAGTTGGTAGTTTGAAAACGGAACACTGGCTTTCTAATTTTGTACTGAATTAGAAGTTACCCTCTAATAGCAGGACGTCTATAAGATAATTGGGAACTGGTTACCAGCACCATTGGGTTGGACACTTGGGACGACTGCCTGCACTCATGTGTGGGAATGAGATTGTGTATCGGCACGTGTGAGAGGAGGGAACTGCAACGAACCAGCTAGCACAAGAAGGAGACATCGATAGTCTGTCTCTACTGTCCATGCGCATGTGATGCAAATGTGTGTGAGGACTCCTTTATGTGTCTAGCCCGTACGGGGTCACAAATATGGCTGAATTAAAAGAGAAAAAGAACAAGTTGGAGGATAGAAGGTGGCCCCACACTTGCTTTGTGACAGGGTCATGGAAGTGGCTGTCGGTGTCTGGAGTGGTGCTTTTGAAGGTAGAGCTCTCGTTGAGTACAGATCCTGGAACAGTCTTGATTCTGACACTTTAACTTTCCTAAACCTTAGTTCTTACACTTATTAGACCGTGTGCCCTGACTTTTGGTTCAGAAATATGCTACCATAAATGGAAGGGACTTATCTTTTCTCGTGTGCTCTGTTTTTGGCTTCCTTTAGGAGTGGGATGGGTGTTGATTTGGAGAATGTGTGGAGGTGAGTGACCGGGCCGTAAGGGATCTGGTGTTAGAATCGTTTGGAGCGATTCTTGTTTGCGAAGAGAATTCTGGGCACGGGAATGCTGACCCAGAAGCAGTGATCCAGTAGTTAGAAGACCTGGATTTCATAGAGTTTTCAACCCAAGAATCATACTGGAAAGTAGATGTCGTTTATTATGAGGAAGAACCTTTTATTGAAGCGTTTCAGTAGTCGAGTGAATTTCTTTAACAAGGACGCGAGCGCCTGCCTGTACTGCCGTCTTTCAGGGGCGTTGCGGTTCCTCATCCTTCCTTTATTCATAGCCATTTCACTGTGAAGCTCTTTGCCTCTGAGTAGGACAAAAGCATCCAGTCTTTTCATTGAATGGTTTTATAATATTTTCAAGCAATTTGCTAGAAAATGTGGAATAAAAGCTAAGAGTGAGACTTCAAAATAACTTGATTGGAATTGTGAGAGCTGGCTTGGTACCAGCCCCCCCAAAAACAAAAGCAGAAATCACGATTAGAAGGGTTTTCAGCCCCGTGGTTTCTGGTGGGTTTGTGATGCCTGGAGTTGTTAATCTGCTCACCCCCGAGCCAGCTGCTGCCCTAGAGCTTCACTAGTTCTTCCGTCATATTCAGACTAGTTGGTGCTGTTTCCTCCCTAAGAACTGGTTTGCTTTTGGTTGGTTCTCTCATAAATTATTACTGTGTGCCAGGCACTATGGTGGACACTGGCTTATGGAGACTTCGGGGCAGCGCACTGTGCAGAGGGTCCTTTTCTCTATTGTGTTTCACTCCAGGCCTTTCTGAGTCTCAGGCTGGTGGGCGGCTAAGAAAGAAAGTGTATCTATTCGTCTCCTGCCCTCCTGAGCAGCTGGTTCCACACTCTACTCTACATAGCACAAGGAAGCCTTTGCCAACGGATCTGAGAATCAGTTTGGGGGTGAGGGTGGGAGCGAGGGTAAGGGTTGGGGCATTGGGGGTGAAGAACTGAACTT
Organism: Cynopterus sphinx; assembly: GCA_030015415.1. Lineage (NCBI taxonomy): Eukaryota > Metazoa > Chordata > Mammalia > Chiroptera > Pteropodidae > Cynopterus > Cynopterus sphinx. Next base: position 121,246,804 of record CM057381.1, on the reverse strand, counting down.
CTGTTCACCCTTAACAAAGCGGGTGCAGACACTGTCCATTTAAAATATGACTTTCTAAAACAAATGATTCAATCAAAAATGGGCAGTGGACCTGAACAGACACTTCTCTATAGAGGACGTACAAATGGCCAACAAATATATGCAAAGATGCTCAACTTCGCTAGTATGAAGGAAATGCAAATCAAAACCACAATGAGTTACCATCTCACACCTGTTAGAATAGCGATAATCAACAGGACAAGCAATAACAAATGCTGGAGAGGATGCGGAGAAAAAGGAACCCTCATACACTGCTGTGGGACTGCAAATTGGTACAGCCACTCTGGAAAATGGTATGGCAATTCCTCAAAAAACTAAGAATTGATCTACCATATGATCTAGCAATCCCTCTACTGGGTATTTACCCCAAAGACTTGAAAACCCATATCTGAAAAGATATTTGCACACCGACGTTCACGGCAGCATCATTCACAGTGGCCAGGACATGGAAACAACCGAAGCATCCTACGATGGATGATTGGCTAAAGAAGTTGTGGTACATACTCAGCCATAAGAAGAGATGAAGTATTGCCATTTGTGACAACATGGATGGACCTTGAGATAATCATGCTAAGTGAAATGAGCCAGACAGAAAAAGCTGGAAGTCACACAGTATCACTTCTATGTGGGATATAAACCTAAAATCCACAAAGGAACAGGACAAACAAACAGAGACTCGGGGACATGGACAATGGATTAGTGGTTACCAGAGGGTAGGGGGTGAGGGAGGAGGGGAAAGGCAGACAGGGTAAACGGTGTAAAATGTAGGGGTGTAGGGGGAGGGTGAAGTGGGTAAAGGGGATCAAATATATGGTAGCTGAAGGAAACTGGACTCCGGGTGGTAAACACAAGAGAATATGCTGATGTCAAATGACAACGTACACCTGAAAACTATATGATTGTATTAACCAATGTGGCCCCAATAAACAATTTAAAAAAATAAAAATAAAATGTGACTCTGGATAGTCAGTCTCATTGGTGAAGTCAAATTCCTTTGCTTCCTCCCTTTCTCTAGGCCTCACCCCAGCTGTCTCAGATGGTCCTTAAAGGATAGCCAGGCAGCATGTCACCATGCTGATGCCTGTTGCTGCGCAGAAAGAGACAATCTTCCCGAGGTTTCTGCCTACCTCAGACACTGTAGTTGAGTTACAGAAGGAAGACATAATGTTTTCCATCCCTTCTGTGGCGCAAGGACTCTGTTTAATGCCAAAAATCTGATAGTGGTTGGATTTTTTTAATCTCGTTCATTGAGAGAATACATATTGGCACAATGACTGCAAGTTTCGTAGCGGTAGGAATTCTAAATTAATTTCTATTTTATTAGTCTCAGCAACATTTCCATTCATGTGAAAGCTGAGCGGACACATGTGGGACATGTGATGCGCTTTACCCGGGAGCCGTGCTTGGTCTGCACGGGGGTCCTTGCCTGTTTGTCGTAAGTCCCTGGGGCCCCCCCTCAGGTGGAGGCCCGCGGCTTTCGTGGCGGCGGTTGCTAACATGGGTGGCAGATGAGATGCTCTCCCAGTCGTGTTCTCAGGGTTGACCTTGTCTTTCAAACTTCAGTTTCCCCCCTCATCTCAGCTAATGATGGAAAACATGTGCAGACAGTTGTGGTCAAAGAAAACTGGTACCTTATTTACATAGAGCTGAGCAGTTCCGAAACGTGAGCCTGCTGGCCCCGTGTGAGAGCTCTGCTCTGCCGACCAGCATCGCCGTGAGGCTTGCTTCTCCACAAACAGCGGGACGAGGAAGCCCTTCCTTTCCCAAGCAGATAAGATCTCTGAGTTCTGGAACCGGAGAAGGGGGAAAGTTGCTGAGGGAGGCCCTTCACTCGTTCAGAGCCTCTGTGCTCTTCTTTATACATCACTGTGGCAACTCAGTGGCCTGGCTTTTTGGCCCACAGTGAGGGGGAGGGAAAAAGATGAGGGCCCCAGCAGCGGCAGGCGTACTTACCCCAGATCGACGCTCGATAACAGAGAAAAAGGAGGAGCCCGGAACACAGTAGGGAGTTGGCCCATGACCTCAAGCAGCTGAGCGATGAGACGGCCCAGCCCACAGCAGACAGACCTGTCCTAGAGACCTGGATCGTGTCTAAACATAATGTTTACGATAAAGACCCTGAGTCGCCAAGAAAGGAAAGAATAAATTGTAGGATGTCTCACATGGGTTTCTAACTAAAGTAGTTTCAAAATGTTTTCCCTCTCGAGGCTTACATTTCGGTTCTCTGGAAGCTTCACTTAAGTGGCCACCCTTACTTTAGTGGCTTTAGATGACATCAGTGAGGTTTCCCGGGTGCCCTGTGGACCCGCACGCAGACCCGTGCAGTAGTTGTGCCGGAAGCAAGGGGAGACCCACTTTCCCCTGACGTTCCTTCCTGTCTCGCAGAGAAAGAAGGACACGAGTGGCGAGAGCACCTCACATAAAACTCCACTGCTGCTGGAGGGGCCGGAGGGAAGTAAGGAATCTTGAAGGCTGGTGGGTGCATGGAGACATGGGTTATGCTAATTTAGTGCCTTTCAATCTTTTTTATTTTAAATCGTTTATTTAAATTAGTGTCAGGTATATACTACATTAGATAGATAGGCATCTATAATGCTCATAAAATGATCCCCCCGATTGCTCCCTCCCTCCCCGACCCTCCAACTAGCTGTCGTATTAATGCTAACCTCGTTCCCTCTGCCGTGCTCCCCGTGCCCAGCTGTCAACTACTAATTTGCACCACTTTAACCCTTCTCTGCATTCTTCCAGCCCCCCGTGTGCCTCTCACTGTTGAGGGGCTCTGACGGGAAACCCTTGACTTTGACTCAGTCACCGGGAGGAGTCCAGATCAGTTACGTGTTTCCTCCGACGCTGTCGGGTGTTGGTGGATGTCCCCGCCGCACCGCAGACAACGCTGCTACTTCTGAACGCCGCGCAGGCGTGTCAGCCGAAGAGGAAGGCCTGGCCTGATTTGAGTCCCGGTCCCACCACCTGCCAGCCGTGGGACTCTGGGCTGAGTGCTCCGCTTTTCCATGCCCTTTCCCTCCGTGGACCTTGGGAATGGCGGCCGGCACGTCCCAGGGTCGGCACGAGCACTGAACGAGGGCCGGTGGGCAGTCCTCAGCGGCGTCCTGTGGTCTCGCGGTGTGTGTCATCAGCGGGCCTGTCAGTGCAGGAACAGTGACGAGAACTGCTGATTCATTCGTCCATCCCCCAGAATGTTCCTGAGCCAGAAGGTTTGGGATTGTAACTTGGCTGACAAACGACTTCCCTCCTCTATGTCGGGGCAGGTGGCGGTGCCTTTTCCTGGCTTCCTGAATTGCACTTGGAGGAGTCAGGGGGCAGCAGGCCCTCCAGCTTCTCATTGGCGGGCCTGGCCTCGCACTCACCGGTCTCTACTCCTGTTGTCATCTCTCGGTGCTTATTAAATGTGCCTAATGATGACAGGCATGCACGACAGGGATACCTGAGGTCCAGTGGCTCTCAGGGGACCTCTTCAGAAATGTCCAGAGGAAGACCTAAAATTTTTGGACCGGGGGGCAGGATTAATACAGATAAAGCAGAAAAAAAACATGGGTGTGGAGAATAGCTAAAAATGTTTAAAATGGGGTTAAAACAAAGGCCATGGAAATTGTACGAGTTTGCTAAGGCTGCCATAACGAAGTACCTGAGTGCGTGGCTTATACAGAAGAAATTCGTGGTCTCGCAGTTCTGGAGGCTGTGAGGGAGAGTTTATTCCAGACCTCCCTCAGCTTCTGGTGGCCGCAGGCACTCCTCGGCTCATAGATGGCATTCTCCCTGTGTCTTCACGTTATCTTCCCTCTGTGCGTGTCTGTCACTTTTTCCAAATTTGCCCTTTTTATACGGACACCAGTTAGATCGGACAAGGTCCCGCCCTAACGACCCCATCTTAACTTGATTGTCTGCAAAGGCTCCATTTCCACATCAGCTCCCACGTGCAGGTACCAGGGATTAGGACTTCGGTATCCTTGCGGGGCACATAATTTAACCCATGACAAACTAAAAGCAATTCAAAGAAGAAAGTAGAATGGCTGATAGATGTATGAGAAGGTCCTCAGTTGTGCTGGCAATTGAGTGAATGCAAATCACAACAACAAGGAGGAGCGCTTCGCACCACACGAATGGCAGAGATCCACAGGCTGCTGACGAGGGGGCAGAGACGCACGGCTGGGGGAGGGAGGTGGGTGGAGGCGGGGCAGAGCGGGCAGCCGGGCTGTACAGGGTTTGGGCGGCGTCTGTGGCGGTTGGAGGTGGTGAGCTCTACAAGCTAAGAGTGTTACTTCTAGAAATCTACCTGAGAGACACTCAGAAACCTTGCCCCCAGGCACAGGGGCCATGTGCAAGGCTAGCCACCCCACAGGGCTACTTATAAGGAGAAACTGGAGGTTGTCCAGATACTGTCAGGAGAGGAGCTGACAGATAAAGTGCGGTGTATTCATGTGCAGGAATACTAGACAGCAGGTAAGTAAGACGGATAAACTAGATTTCTAGGTCAGAACATAGGTAAAGGGGAAAAGAGCATTAAAACAGCACACGAAGTGTGATAACCGTGATGTAAATTTGCAACATGTTACCTATTGTTTACAGATACATTCACATACAGGAAGACTCCCCAAGTAGAGGACAGTGGGGACGTTCGGGATGAAGAGGGCGCATGGCCTTGGGGGTGGTGGGAACGGGGACTGTGGCTGTGTCTGCCGTGTCCTGCTGCTTTGTTTACTGCCAGTGTTTCACGTAGGAGGAGGGAAAAGGCCCGAAGCAAATATAATAGTAGTTTTGTTTGTCCGCTTTGAGTGCTAGGTACAGAGGTCTTTGTGGTTTCCTCAGCCTCTCTCTTGAGAGGGGAAAAAGTGAAAACGAAAGGCTTTGGAGCCAGTCGGACATAAATTAGAATCCTCGCACTGTACTAGTGTTGCATCCTGAAGTGAGTTTCTCAGCCTCCCCAAGCTCAGTTTCCTCATCTATGAAATGGGCCGCCGGCGCGTGTTTGGTAGTGAGTGTCGTGGTGGATTTAACAAGGCAGTGAGGTCTAGCACGATCGCGCATGCAGTATCATTCAGGGACGACCGTGTGGTCGTAACAGCAGTCAAGACAGTTTGCCCGCCGGGACTCCTCGACGTCTCACGCCTTGTGTTTCTGGACGTGCTAGCTAAGGGCAGCATCGCACCAATGCGTGGTTTTCACTGAAACTGCAGGTCACCAGTGTCACGGGATCGAGCAAATGAGGTGTGTGTCGCTTCGTCCCCCGTAGTTCATTTTCGAAATCCGAACTAGCCGGAAGGGGATGCTACCTTTACGGGCAGGTCGTGGGGGGACATGCTTCGTGGGTGGATAGCTGTGGCAGCGATGTGGTGGGCCGGTTGCAGTGTCCATCACACTCGCGCCTTTGATGGTGATGAGGATGTGGCTGTTTTCTTGATTCTTACGTGACGCTGAGGGGTGTAGCTGTTGTGTGCAGCACTGTCTTTTATTCCCTCCACCACAGGTGAGGGAAAGGCAGTCTCTGCCCTCTTTTCACTGCTGACCAGGATGTGCTTGTCACTGAAGCAGAGAGCCCTTGGGTCGCTCCATATCTTTGGGACAGTCTGGATGGCAACATTTCTCAACTTCCTCCGGCCGTGACAGACAGCTTGCTTTTTTTTTTTTTTGAATCTCGGTCTCTGCCTCACCTCCCACCACCTCCACATGCAAACATCAGTACTCGGCCATCCCACTCACCACAGTGCCCTACACTTCCCGTCTGAGGTGGGTGCCGAGGAGTGATGAGACCGATGTCTTGGAGACAAACCCAAGTGCCTCCTTGTTTGGGAAGCAGAGAACTGTCTTGCTCACGAGGAGGAAGATGGAGGTGACGTGTGCTGCCCCGTGCGCGCGTGAGGTTTGGGCGAGCTCAGGGACGATGAGGAGTGGGAGAAGAACGAAAGATGGAGAAGGTGGTAGTTAAGAAGAGAAACATCTCACTACCATGGATGCCCTATGTTTAAATGCTCCCTAAACTCCGCTTTTTCAGGGAAAAAGTCTTTCCTGCTGGCAGTTTCCTCTGAAATGATCTTAATTTCCTTTTCATTCACCACGGATGCTGTTAATGGGCTCACACGTAGTAAATGTACTTTAATACTTCACTTATTCAGCCAATGAGCATGCTCAGTCTTGTGCCCAAGCATGGGGAGAAGGCAGGGCTTGTGGGTGTGGGGCCCTGCACAGTGCCCGGTCCAGCTGGGGGCCGGGCTGGCCGTGCCCCATGGTCAGCGCCGTGAAGCTGGCTGCTTAAGATGTGACCAACTGGGAGCATGCCTCGGGGAGCCAGCCCCTTCACGCGTGTCCAGGTTCCCGACTTAGCTCCAGCCCTGCAGTTTAGGGGGTCAGAGAAGGCTGCCTCGCAGCTTGGGATGGGGCTTGAGGTGATGAAGAGCTGTCATGGGGCCTGGGGTGAGGATGGCTGAGTGTTCAGGGGAGTCTGGGTGACATCCTGCCTCCATTTCGACCTTAGGCTGTGTTTATCCTCTCTTTCTTGGTCTTCTTTTCTGTAGTGCCATCAACCCCCATCCTCGTTTAAACCTGAGGACGCAGTAAGTGATGGTCTTGGGGGGCACTTTTTAAATTCTAATTAAAAATTTATTTTTTTAAATTGTGGTTAAGTACACATTATGTACAGTGTACCATTGTAGCCATTTTTAAGCGTTCAGTTCAGTGACATTACATTCTCTGAGGAAGCTTTTAAAAATTAAAGATGCTTTAGCAATATTAATTAGAGAGGACTCCATCTCGCTGTGGCAGTCAGGAACCCCGCTGCCTGCCTGCCAGCCTCGCCACTGCTGCTTCCCTCCTGCTTTGTCTCTGTATTTCCACCTGGACCCTCAGGGTCTGGCATCCAGCAGGGCCACTGTCACTTCAGGGATGTCCTGTGCATTCTAGGAGCTGGCATGGGGGAGTCGGGACTGGTCCTTGCCTCATTCACCTGGGCCGAGGGACCTGTGCCTGCAGTGCAGGGGCCCCGTGGCATCCCAAGATCCCAGGATATTTCCTTGAAAGCACTACTGAAGTGTCTCACACGCGTATTCCTTCCCCTGTCCTACAGATTCAGCTCACACTGGCTTAGTTAATAGCCATCTGCAGTTCATGGAGTCCAGGCCCGAGCACGTCAAGTACTGTAACACCTTCCCACAGGTTTGCTTTCAGCTCAGAGCTCTTGGTGTCTGCGAGCTGGGAGGTCCCCTGTTAATGAGAATCCAGTGGACGTGGGGCCCTTTTCCGTGTGTGACAGAATTTTTCAGTCTCGCTGCTTGGAATCTAGCTGGCTTCTGCCCAGACACCGCAGACACTTCTGATCTCTCAGCTCGGAGAGGGGAGAGTAGTGGTAGCAGGGGGCGTCAATTTTCTGGAGCACTTTGCCGTGGGGGAAAGTTTAATAGGTGTCTTCCTTTTAACCACCTTTTACTTTGGGCCCCCCTCTCCCTTTTCTCTCCTAAAGCAGTTGACAGTGGCAGTGCCCTCCCTAGGAGGAGTGTGAGTTCCCAGGAGGAGCCAGGACGTCTTGAATGGCAGGTCCTCGGCGTCTAGCCACCCATGAGCCCTCTAGGCTCCAGCGGGGCTGTTTTTTTTATGAGCAGACTTCATCTTTAACGAGAATGGAGGCGACTCCGATCCCCCAGGCAGGAAGCGTGTGGTTTGGGTCTGCCGTCCGTGAGAGCACATGATGCTCTGGGAAGCGCTGGAGCCGGCGTATGATTCACCCGGGGGTGGGACATGGAAAACAATGTCTGTCTTTAAGCCCTGGGAACCGGGAAAATGAGCTGGAAATGTGAGTAATGTATAATTTTACTAAAATTAACCAGTGAATTCTTCAGGCATTTTCTTTCTGTGTTTTTCAGCATCTTCGTCTGACCGTGATGCCCCACTGCGTCATGCTCTCGGCTGGCCATTTTGTGTCCACCAGAGTCCCTCCTCCCACTGTGCTGCATGGTGTGGGCACAGAGCGGGTTGTCAGGAGCGCAGGTGGCAGCTGTGGGTGTGGCACCGCCCTGTCTTCACCTCTGTCCCGTTAGCCGGGTGACCCGAGCAGCTCACCGCCGTCATTTGGGCTCCTGTTCCCTAGAACAGGGTTCCTCTAGAGGCTCAGCCAAGTTATTGCGTGTGACTCGATTGGCCAACACTGGGGTGCAGTGTGGACATCTGCAAGGGATCGGTGTGCTGTGTCCATGTACTGGTGACTTTGATGTTGGATGGGACAGATGTTGTCTGGCTTTAGGCCACTCCTTCCTGCCAGCTAGGGGTTGGTCTTCTTCCTTGGACTCTGCAGCCTTCTCCCAGCTTCTCTAGCCCGCCCGTGCTACCTCACCAGTACCCCATGAGGACGCAGGGCTGTCTTGCTTTCTGTAACTGTCACAAATTAGGGGCTTAGTTGACACTGGTTGAATAAATTGATGTCTGAATCAGACAGGAGAACTCTGACTGCGAAGCTCATGCACCCATCCCCTGGGTCTGCCTGGTTCCTTCAGAACACCTCATGCAGGCGTTGGATAAAAGCAGGGGGCGATAGTGTCAGGGAAGCAGCTCACACGTTGTGTCAAACATTAACTTTTATCCAGATTTAAAAGGAAACTGGAAGACGGGCATGTGTGCCAGTGGTACAGTCTTTTCCTACACCGACGAGTTGTGTTTAGCATTACATATCCATTTAGGGAAAAGCCAGGTTACCTCAGGTTTGACTGGCCTGAAGTCCATCTGGTGGAACGTCCTCTTCACGTCTATACTGCGATGCCAACTGGTGTTTGTGATCACAGCCCCTGAGGCAGTTATTGTAAAGGCCGGTGGTGTCTTCTGAATTATCACGGGAAGATGAAACTATGGGCAGCTGGTTCCAGAATCGGTGTTTTTGTTTTGCTTTGGTATTGTACTTCTGTGGAAATTCCATGTATGGAATATTTCCTCTCGACCATTTGACCATAATATAGTCTTCCATTATGTTCTTAATGGGTTGAAAATTCTGTATTTGCTTTTAAGTCATTCTGCATAGTCAACCAGAGAATAAAAGGGGGGAAACGTCCATAAATCAAATGCCATGCCTTGTGCAGTTGATTTGAGCTTCGTGCTGACTTGGTTTCACTAATATCCCTGATCCCCCTGCACTGTGCCAGCATGGTTGTTCATTTGTTTAATGTTCGGTCCTCATTTAAACCCCTCTGAGGTGGATAATACTATGTCCCATGATGGCTCAGGATACAGGCTCAAGGACCTGGCACCGAGATGGCTCAGCAGAACCAAGGCTTGCATCTAGAGGCTTGCAAGGACTTGCCACGTCCCCTGCTCTTTCCGCTGAGTCCCTAATGGCATACCGATGGAGGCACATAACCCATCTGCAGGGTGTGAACACCCCTGCATTTGGCTCCTCAGCCCTCGCCTCTCCATGATTCTGCTCATGCACAGTTCCATGTCCAGGTGCCTTCCTTCCCTCATCTGGACACCATGTACTGTCTCTTCACTCACTCGCAGCCCCGTGGGCCTGCCGTGCTGGGCGGCGTGCTAGGCAGTGAGGGCATGGGACGAGCTGGGCTCTCAGAAGTCTTGGGGGGACTGGGGGTCACATAGATGAAGAAATTGTAGATAGTGTGCCGAGTTCCCTATTAAAGGTTTGCATGGAGCACTTTGGGATCCGGAGCACAGCCCCTAAAGCCGCAAGCACGGTTGGCTGTACGTGTGTGTGCGTGGAGGGGCACATACATGGCACAGCCTCAGAGCCATGAAGTGGTGTGTCTCGTTTGAGGCATGGCAGGTAGACTTGTAACTACAAAGCACAACGCTTGGGGCCATGGAACCCAGACGAGGATGGCCAGGTGGTCAGGGTCAGAGTGGGGAGGGCTGAGGAGGCCCCTGGAGATGCTGCTGAGCTGCTGTAAATGGTAACTACAGGCTCGATGTGGTCAGATCTCTTTGTAAAAAGGTCGTGCTGGAATGAATACAAATCAAACAGGAGATGGTGAGGTGGGTGGATTGTCTCAGTGCTGATAGCCTGGCTGTGATAGCAGGTTTTGTTGTTGTTGTTGTTTTTTAATCTCCTCTTCGATTCCACCCCTGACCTATGGATGTCACCTTTTCCCTTTAAGGCCTGGCGCACCCGGAGTATGGTCTATGGCTGCACTTGGGGCGCGAACCCAGGACCTTCTGCGTGTAAAGCAGACGTGCTGACCTCTCCACTATGGAGCTACCCACATTGTAGTTTTATAAGATGTCGCCATTGGGGTAAATTGAGTTAAGGGAGCATGGGATGTTTCTTGTAACTACAGGTGAATCTACGCTTTATGAGGCATGCCTCTCTCCCTCCTTTCCCTTGTGTGTGTGTGTGCACGCGTGTGTATATGAAATACTGAGTTATGTTTTGTCACATTCGGTCTTCTGCGACAGTAGCCTGTGCTGCTGCTTTCCCTGGGATTCTTAGCACATGAGCTCAGGCTTCTCTCCTATAAAATAGGTTGCCTGCCGAGGCAAGAGGGTGACCGCTTGTGAACTCAGAATAATTTGCATTTCTTAAAGTCACTGAAATCGTTATCTACCACATTTTTAGTTAAAAGACTCGCTTATTTCTTAGGAAAACGAATGCTCTGACAGCAGGAGGATATGGTAGATTCGAGGGGCTGAGACTCAGGCAGAAAGAATTCCTGGAATAATAAAGGGGAGAAGGAGGGACCTGGGCCAAGCCCCTAACGGCGTTCGGGGTCTTCTGTCCGTCATGTCTTACCACGACCCGGGCTGCGTCATCCTCTAAGATAGGCAATGCACGGTGTTGCCTTAGACTGGACCCCTCAGATCGGCAGGTGGGATGGCGCTCTCCACCCCGTGCCACGTGCTGAGCATTCAACAGAGGCCTTGTGAGCACCGGTCGACGGCCTTTCTCCTCCAGCAGGAGACTCTCGCCTGCTGTATTCCGGACGGAAGCGCCGTCCGCTGGCTCTCGGCTCTAGATAAGCGTGTACACCCCATGCATCAGCGCAAACCACCGCTTCGAGGCCAGTGACAACTGCTGTGTGTCTCGGTTCCATCACTTGCTGAGGGAGTTGTGTGGCATCTGTTAGTGCTGCCGGTGGAGTCTTGGAGCCAGGACCCCAGTACATAGAAGCATTTGGTGACTTTGGGTCATCATCATCTTCATCCTTCTAAATGGCAGATCCTGGTCAAACCAAGCTGGCCTTGAGGTGGACTTTACTGTCGAGGTGCTTCCTCTGGCACCGAGGGGCTTTGCAGTCACACGGACATGGGCTAGCATCCTGGCTCAGCTTACCGCAGGTCGGCGAGCTAGTTGACCTGAACCTCAAAAAGCGGGGGGGTCATTGCGCTATGAGATTTATCCACAGCAAGGTAAAGAATTAAACAAAACCGTCCTTGCGACGTGCTTGGCACGTGGTCGCTGCCCCCTGCACCGTTCGCGCGATGCCAGGCAGCCCCATCTGAGTGCCGATTCCTCTTTTTCAGGAACAAGACTGCCAATGGGGACTGCCGGAAAGACCCCCGGGAGCGGAGCCGCAGCCCGATTGAGCGGGCCGTGGCCCCCACCATGAGCCTGCACGGCAACCACCTGTACACGTCCCTCCCCAGCCTCAGCATGGAGCAGCCCCTTGCACTGACCAAGAACAGCATGGACGCTAGCAGGCCAGCCGGCATCTCAGTCACACTGACACCGGTGGAGCGGCAGCAGGTGTGTTTGTCCAGCAGGGTTTGGGCTGGTGCCACTAGTGGGTCTGGGGCTCGGGGCCTGTGGGCTGGGTGGAGGGCACCGAGCAGAGGCCATGAGGGAAGCAGTGAGAGAGGGCGAGTAACTCCAGAGCCTTGGCTCTGCACGTGAGACCAGGACGTGGTGGTGGTGGTGGCAGCAGCAGCAGCAGGAGGGATCCTTTTGCCAAATCCCACCTCACATTTCAGTTCCTACCTAGACCTGCCGTGGACAAGATGTTTAGTGTCTTTGGGGTTTAGTTTCTTTGCACCTGCGGGGTTAGTCTGATAGGTGCTGTTATTGGCAGTCTTCCTTGGCAGTGCTGTTTCTGTTGAGATCAACGTAACGACCCCACTGGCAATCCTACGTTTACCCATTGTAAGGTCACGTGGACAGGATTCAGTGTCAGATTGCTTTGCTTTGGGCTGGAATGCTGTAGTCAGTGGTCACAGTGGTTATTGGCTCATGCTGTTCAGAAACCTGTGATTGGCAGATTAGGACGTTTTTTATTCAAGGAACATGAGAGAATTAAGTTGTTACTTAATGGAGACTGTTTGGTAGAAAAAAATCTTTTAAAATGGGGTTTCTGGGGAAATGTATAATAAAAGGAGGCATTAGCGTTGAGGTTTGGAATCACTGAATGAGCTCATTCCTTTTTTCCTCCAAGTTTCTGGAGCCTGTGACCTAACAGGTGCTTACTGTTTACTTCAGACTGATGGACGGTGGGCAGAGGAGGTACTGCGTGCATCAGGAGGACAGGGCTCAGCTTCTGCTCCCCCCGATGCACCCCCCAGTCCACCACTGACACGTTCTCACCTCACTGCCCGGTGCCGGGCTTCTGACACCTGCTCCACCCTGCCCAGCCAGCAGTGCCCGGCACGTTCTGGCCTGGTCTGTGATGGCTGTTTGTGGGCAGGCCCCGGGTGTTGGGAGAGTTTGTCTAAGTCTGATGAGCATTTGCGCTTCCCACCTTGGAGTCAGACATCACAATCCTGTTTGTTTATTTAACGAAACTAGCAGACACCTACTGTGTGCAAAGGAAGTAAGCTGGCAGCCAGTCAAGCAAGACAGGGGAACTCACAGTTTGAACCTGGAGGAGACAGGTAATCAAATGAGTAGACTATGGCATTTTAGCGATTGATAAACAGCCACATATTCTAGTAAGAATAGGGGGCTCAGTGATCACTGCCATTCATTTATTGAACATTTGCTAGTGCCGACCATGCCCGGGCCGTGCTGTGAAGCTGTGGAGATACAGAGAGATGTGTGCAGGACGCTGATCCAGCCTGGAAGGAGCTCGCCGTCCAGTCAGAGAAAGGGATGTGTGAGGAGAGGACAATCCTCTAGGGCGACAGGGGTCACAGTGGAGGAGATAGAAGTATAAAAAGTGTATTTCTAGGTTGCAGGGAATTCAGCCCTCTGGCTACTGTAGGTCCGAAGGACACTGGGAACTGTCATCGCTGAGCCCGGGTGGGGAATAAGAACGGGTGGGCCCTCAGCAGGCCCTGCCTAGCCTGTAGCTTCTGTGAAGGATTTCGAGGATCTTCTGGTTGAGTTTTGATCACAGTGAGAAGTGTTCCACTGGACAGTGACCTGGTCGTCCTTACCATGGTCTCCTCACCCTATCATAAGATATGCCTGGCTGCCCACGCCAGCAAAGCATCCCTGCCCATCGGCTGTCTCGTGGGGCTGGTGAGCAGGTTTTCTGTGGGTGAGAACCTTAAATTCCCGGGTTCTTTTGGCGTTCCTGGCCTGTGGCCATGGAACGAGCCGACAGCTTGCCGGGGGTGGGCACAGGGGTTCCGGGTTCTCCAATGTGGTGGCCACTGACCTAAGCTTTAATTCAGGTTGGGATTGGTGGTGAAGAGGTTATCAGCCTGCCCTTCCACCTTGACCCCTGGCCATTCACATAGTAACCGTTCATTGACCTTCCTGTGTCAGCGTGGCGTGGCCTGGATGGTCTGCCCTAATGACCTGAGCTGCTGCTCAGGCATTTACTGAGTTCTTTGCCAAGTGCTATGCTGAGGACACAGATGAATGATACAGTCCCTGTTCTTCAGCAGCTGAAGAGGCATCTGCCTACTTCTGGGAGTTCTGTTTCATTCGTGAGCTGTGAGGGCGGCTCTTGTGGGGAAGTGTGCACGTCACCCTGCAGCTCTGAGCAAGGGAAATGACGGCGGGGAGGGGGCTTCCTGGAGCAACAGCAGGGCTCCATGTGGCAGGACGGCAGGGCGGGCTGGTGGTGGAAGTCTTCCTCCGTGTAGTGGAAAATGTGGCTCAGGACTCTGGGAAAGGGGACGGCAAAGTTCCCAGAGAAGCACGTCTGGGGAGGCTGCGGACAGAGTCGCCCTACTTTATGTTTGGGTGATAGCAGCCCTGAGAGTGTTCTAAAGAAAGATACAAAAGATACGAAGAAGGTGGCCTTGAGGGCAGCAGCAGACAAGGAGAGGCAGGGTAAGATTAAACATCAGAACCCAAGGGACCGTGAGCATTGGGCTATTTTCACGTGGGTGGGGGAAGGGGTGAGTGGAAGTTGAGTGACACATTCTCATCCGGGCCCTGCTGCTAATCTGCTGTGCAACCTCTAGCAGGTTACCTCCTTCTGGCCTTCATTTTGCACATCTGGAAAATTGTGGTTTTGGGGGGAGGGGTGTTAGGGCACGTGGGTTCATAACCACCCGCCATCTGGGAACGTGAGGCCTGTTCGAGGTGGGTGTGTGGTGCCAAAGCCCAGCTTGCGCTCAGCCAGAGTTGCAGGGAGAGGCTGGAAGCTGCGCTTGGAAGAGGAAGGTGGTTTGTGTGTGTCCCAGGCACTGACCATTTGCACATTTGCAGGTAGGCAGGCATTTCACCTCAGGTCAGGTCAGGAAGTGTCTCAGAGGTGATTCAGTACGGGGGTGCAGTTGTGCTCTTCACAGCATCCCCATGCAGATGGGTCGTCCTGCCCTGCTGGGACCCCCGCTGGGAGGGGGCCACTTTCTCCCCTGGAGTGGCCTATCCCTTCTCGCCTTTGGAGAACGCTGTCATAAAGGCTGGGTGTTGACTTCATTCTTCAGTGTAAGTTTCCCTAAATCCATTCGGTGACACTTCGCATTTCATCAACTCCCATGACCTCTTCAACAGATATATCCCCACTTTGATATTTGAGTTGGTCAGGACTCTCGTTGCAAGGAACAGAAACCAGCCTGAGCTGCTTTAAGCACAGAAGGAAGAGAGTTTTATTAGGACTGTCATGGGCATAGCCAGACTAGGAGGAAGGGGCTGGCCCTTGCCTGGGAGAGCTGGAGAAGACAGGATTCTCCTTCCTCCCTTCGCTCTGTGCTTGTCTGGGTCTCTCATCCTCTCCTGTTTTGAGACCCACATGGCCAGCGTGGCATGGCTGTCCCACAGCCCTTGATCAGCTTGAATCTCTTACTGAGTCTGGCTTAATAGTTGGCCCCCAGCTGGGTCAGATTCCCAGCCTGGCCAAGGTCACATATGAAAATAGCTGCCTTGTCCCACCTTGTGATTGGATGGCACGTTCCGAAGAGAGGAGGTCGTGGGCTCAGGGACTAAATAGACCTTTCAGGAGGTGGGCTCCACGCTGTGGGCTGTCCTCCAGGTGTGGCATGAGCACCACCGGCTCTTAAATGTGACCAGGGGCCAGGTTTCCATACCTCCAACCCAGGTCCTTCAGTCCCTTCTCCCTATTTCACACTTGAACAAAGCTTAGTGTGGTGTAGGCTTTTCCCTGAGGTTCTGCCCATGGGTGGGAACTGTCACCCTAGGTCTACCTGGCCTCAACGCCACACTCCCTATGCCATTTTTGTCCACACACAGTATTACAGCTCCTCTGGCAGCGCCATCCCATTGCTGATGTGTTGCATTATTACTAAACCTCTGACTCTCTCTCATGTTGCTGCTAAGCCGCATCTCCCCATCTTGGAGGTGTGATTTCTTGTTAGACCCAAGCCTCAGCCCTTATGTTCAATCCTAGTTCACCCTACTAGATAGGTCCAGATCTTTATCACAGGACGTGTTTTGCCATTCCTGTTCATTTCCCCTCATGGGAAGGTTTACAAGGAAAGGCTGGGTGGACAAGCCTGATGTTCCTATTGACTATGCTCCTATCATCGGGCCTTTTGGGGTGACCCTTCAACTAGCTCTTCACTTGTGGCCTTGAAACCCAGCACAAATACTTGTCTGTCTTGTCCTTGGGGCTAACAGGAGATACTTTTCCTGGCTGGGATGTGAGGAAGCTCTGTTTGGTTAACATACTTTCTGGCCTGGGTGCTGCACCAGGGTCTGGGGGTCCAGAAGCACTCTCTGGTCCCTGCTGGGAGGTGTGCATGGTCTAGAGGAGGATGCAGGTGCTGGTGTCTTACTGATGCTTCTGGAAGGGCTGTTTTACATGCTGATCAGGAAGTGGGGGTGGGGGGGCATAAAAGGTTTCGCAGAGATGGTATCTGAACAGGGTTTTAGAGGAAGACTGGAGTGTGCCAGGCAGTGTGGTGGTTGTGGGGAAGGTGAGAGTTGGCAGACATGGGCGAGGGGTGGTAGTCCTGTAATTCACACGCTCACATTTATTTCCTGCATTTCCATCTCCATCGTTTGTAGGAGGTGGCTTTGGCTTTAGCAGAAACCGAGTGTATGTTAGAAGGGTACTGGGATCACTCACAGAACCCCTGGGGCACAGTGGCACATGCTGAGAAGGCAGAACCACCGTTCTGGGGACCGCAGGAGCTGTGGGGGCTCCTTCACTCTGGATTCGCTGCTGTCCTTTAGCAGTTTGACTCCGGTTTTGAAGTGGGGGGTGGTGACGACGAACTGGATTTTAATTTGCCTTTGGTCAGGAGGGGCTCCAGGATGGGCTCACAGCAGAGTGGTGGAGGGTGCAGGTAAGGGCCTTGCATGGAGGATCCTGGGGTCCAACAGGTGGGGGACTTGGGTGCTGAGATGTCCAGTGACACTTAGCTCTCCGGGCAGGAGGTGTGCCGGGCCGTAGCGTGTGGGGGGGCACGGACGTAGTTGGCCTGTCTCAGCTGTGGCAGGTGTCTAAGGACCAGGGTCACTGGCTTGGGAGGCAGAACTTCTGTCTTCACAAGCCCGAGCTGATGCCAGTCCCCTCCTCTCCCCAGAACCGGCCTTCGGTGATCACCTGCGCCTCCGCCAGCGCCCGCAACTGCAACCTCTCCCACTGCCCTATCGCGCACAGTGGCTGCGTGGCCGGGCCGGCCAGCTACCGGAGGGCCCCCAGCTGTAAGTCTGCCTGGGGCCGGGGACAGCCAGGCGGGCTTGGGCTTCCTCAGTCAACATTATCTTCAAGTGGAGTTGGCTTCCTTCTATCTCATGCTGTAGTGGGAACACCTAGCCCCTGGAGCTTATTTTTAACCGGGGCTGAGTGGGGTGCTTTGAGCACACGTGCAGGTAGCACAGGGCCTGGCTTGGGCGGGAAGGGCGAAGAAACGCACTGGCCCTGACCTCCAGGACCTCTCTCTGGTTGGGGAACGGTGGGCTCTACCATCGCTTAACGCCACGTTCTCTCTGAACCCAGGGCAGCAGGCCTGCGCCAGGGTACAGGTTCAGAAATGTGAGCCGCCCAAGTGCCCAGCTCAGCCGGGTGGAGGTGGGCCCTCTGTCCCCAGATTCCAGCCCTGACCGCTGTCCTGCTCCCCCACAGCCACCACCACCTGTGACCCTGTGGTGGAGGAGCATTTCCGCAGGAGCTTGGGCAAGAACTACAAGGAGCCTGAGCCGGCGCCCAACTCGGTGTCCATCACGGGCTCCGTGGACGACCACTTTGCCAAAGCCCTGGGAGATACATGGCTTCAGATCAAGGCGGCCAAGGATGGCGCATCCAGCAGCCCCGAGTCTGCCTCACGCAGGGGCCAGCCCGCCAGCCCCTCCACCCACATGGTCAGCCACAGTCACTCCCCTTCCGTGGTCTCCTGAAGGGAGCACTGCCCTCGAACAAGATGTCGATCTGCATGGTTTGCCTGAGCTTTGAACAGTCAGTGCTTAAAAAAAACAAAAAACAAAAAAAAACAAAAAAACAAAAACAAAAAAATTTGTGGGGGTGGGGGGAGGGAGGGGGGATGGTTTATTCGCAAAAACTGCATCGTTGGGATTTTGGTTCTGTTTTTGTACTTGCTTGGTATTCGTACGCCAGGGCCCTCAAACACGATAGCAGGAACGGAGTGCGCGGAACAGCTGTCTGATGTGGCACCCTAACTCCCTGCCTCAGCTACCAAAGAAACCTCTGACGCAGGTCTGCTGCCCCCACGGGGCCAGGACGCCATGGCGCACGCTTTCTCAGTCACAAGCCATGACATTGGTGACCCAGACGATTTGTGCTTTTCCATTTGCTTCTCGAGACCAGGGTGAGTGCGGCTTAGCTTCCGTGGCTTGTTGGTCCAGCCAGCCTGTGTGCGCCTGCGTGCGTGCGTGCGTCTACTTGAAGAGAACTGTTGTGTTTGATTTGCACTATTAGAGGAGGACTAGGGTTGCCCGCCTGACAACGTTATGTGAGATGCTAGTGCTGAGGGCAAACTGCTGAAAAACAAAGGGTTTAAGGATGACATTTCTGACCATTTGTGTGTTTTTGTTGTTTAATTTTAGACAAAACAGCTTTGGAAGGGGAAGTCTCATACAGGTTATAGGTCTTTCTCTAGATTTCAGGTGCTTGCAACTGGACTGCAGACTCTACCAATCACGGGCATTTGACTTTTTCTAAACACTGCAGTTTGTTAGGCTAGAGCTGAGGTTGAAGGTTCTGTAGTGCTTTAAACGTAATGCATGTTTTAAATGGAGAAAATAGCTGGTTTCTATTATGTGTAGACAGTAAACACAAACCTTGATACCTGCTAGCTTCTGTTCAGAATTAGTTTATTTTTGTCAGTTACAGTCCTAGATATACTTACTGCTGGTACAGTTGTACTCTAAGATTTGTATTTGATATTCACGTTACTCCCGAGTAGTATGTGGCCAGCTGGCCCCTGGCAGGCCCCGTAGACTGGCTGCCGAGTCACCATCGGGCAGCCATGGTGTAGGAGGCTGGAGTTTTTGCTGCAGGCTGACAGCACCATTTATTTTTTGCCTCCCTGTCTGCTTATTACTAGCTCCCTGGGGAGTTGGGATTTGTGTCTTCCAGCTTCCCTCCATGCAGAAACTGTTCCCTTTAACTCTGTTGGCTGAGCAGATTACTGACGATCTGTGCTATGGTATTTTGTACGCTTCCTCATACGCTGGGGCCAAGGCAGTATACATTCCTCTGACTTTATACAGTTATTACTGCATTTATCATTTGCTGTAGTACTAGCTACTAACTAGGAATTAGGCGAAGAAAAAAGCGTGAGACACAGCTGTGGATGTTCCACAGCTGCTCTTTTTGGAAAATGCACGTGTTTATCCCCCTGCGCCTCTGCCGGGGTACATTCCAGCCTCACCCACTAGAGAGCTTAAGAAGTCACCTGACCAGGTGACATGACCACCTCACTTGCAAGGCATTATGGACTCACGGGAACCCTTGAGGCTGGTTTTCAGTATGAGTAAAATACAAGTTAGCTGGTTCATTTTGAAAATTGACACCCGGTGGAAGTGTCGGAGGACTGGCTCTTGCTGTGGTCACGGGGTGGCTGCAGGTCTTTCAAAAGGTGGAAGCAAAGCCCTTCTCCTCTCGCCCCTGCACACATTTCACTCCCACTTAACTGGGCTTCCAGGCTTCCGCATTCAGGCCCCTATATTTTCTGTAGGAAGAATCGTTGAGAACACTTTTTTTATATAGGTAACTTTAAGACCATCATTACGCTGTGCGTAAAGAATGTACAGAGAAATTTGTAGGTATTTTTTGAAGAACAATTAATTTGTTAATGATATGTAGCTATTTAATTTTTCCCTTTCCTATTGTAATCATTCATATTTTTTTGTTTGGAAAAAAAAAGTTGATCTTTTTTTTGTCGTAGATTTGTCTGTAAAAGTGCAGGAACACAGTTATTCTATGAGAACACTGCATCTGCCTTAATAGCCACTAGTTTGTTATTGCTACAGGCTACTGAGCGTCGCCACAGGAAAACAACCCCGCTGCCGGTGGGCTCTGTGAAGAACAGCTCCTCAGACGGCTCTGTCAGTGAATGAGGCCATCGCTTTGGGAGGGGTCAGTGGCTCTGACAGCCGGGTCCCTGGTGCACTGACCTATCTGGGATAGGCAGTACTGGAGGGGCCTCGGGCAGACAGGGAAGCAGAAAAGCAAACATTTCACCGGGAGGGGACACACTCCCTGCATCAGGAGGAGCACGGTGAGGTTCTTCACAGAGCCACGCCATCTGCAGTGTGTTCTGACAGTTCTCTCCACGTTTGTAAATCTGTAATATACCATTCTCTGTGGCCTGTTTTTCCTGGAAGAAGAAAAAAAAAAAAGGTTTGGCAGGCCATCTTTTTTTTGTACTTAAAAGTAGCCTTAAGAACAATAATAAAGTGCTCTTAAACCACGGACTGTGTGTGTGATCCTTGGGTCCTGGTGGGCCGGGGCCTTTGATATGAGGCCTGGGGTTGGGGTGCTCGGTGGTCCGGTACCTGTCTACCAAGATTCCCTATTTAAGCCCCACATGGGCTGGAAAAATTATAATTTAACTCTGAGAAGCATCATTTAAAACCTAACCTATAGAAATCCTACTCTGGTAAGAGTCAATCTCAGACTCCATTTTGACTTTGGGTCTAGGCATGAGACTAAAGATGACACCACAAGGATAAAAGGTGTGTGGAAAGGGTACCTCCTCTCTCCGGGGTTTCCATACCCACCTCCGTAGGTGTCACAGATGTGCAAACCCAGGATAAAAAAAATCGGTCCAAGCCTGAGTGATACACACTAGAGCCCATCTGAACCATCTTGTGCCCTTTGGACACCTGGACATAGACTAAGGCAGACCCATAGGGACAGCCACCCTGCACTAGACTGAGGGCCTCCGAGGCATCAACGAGGAAGCAGCCCTCACTTGGCTGTGGGAGGGTAGTGTCAGCTGAGCTGGTTTCTCACTTGCCCTTTTAGTCTGTTGGGCCAACTCCTCCCTGTCCTCATTGTCACCTCATGGAGGCCAAGGCAGAAAGGATCCTGGGAGCTTGCCTATCAAAACACTGTGACAACAACAAAGAACTCATGGAGGGAATCAAGTCCCAGACTGGTGGCATTACCAAGGTTATTATTTAGCTCAGAACTGGTAGGATCAGAAATCATGAGAAATGGAGAACACCAGAGGCTCCTGGGCAGCGGAGGGAAGGCCCCAGTCCTCAAGGTATGGACAGAAAAGGACCAGAAAAGTTGGAGGGGCACAGAGCCCAGAGTCACCAGTCCTGGGGCTGCAGTCACTCTGGCCACCGAGAGCACCTCAGCAGGGAGAGCTGGCCACGTGAGGATGGGCTGTGTCAGACGGTCTCGTCGTCGCTCATGTCCCAGATCTGTGTGGAGATGGGGGAGACATTCAGCAGTGGTCAGTGGTCCAGTGAGGCCCACTGATGTTCAAAGCTATACCATTGTGATGACAGAAGAATGGCTCCCACTTACATGTGACACACTGTGCTTCACAAGTGCCTTGTCACTAAGGGATCGACACCTCCATTTCTCATATAATGAAACCGCATTTCAAAGTGAAGTTACCTGCCCGTGTCTCTGGTGAATGAGCCTGCCTGAGGCTGAGTCTGTGGAGAGCTGGAATTTAGCCCCAGGGAGTATGACTGCCTCCTCAACTCTCCAGGGTCCACAGCAGAGTGGCCATCCCTGTCGCAGTCAGTCCCTGCTCGCTCTTGTTTCTGTGGCCCTGACCATGTCCCCAGATCATCTTGTCTCTTTAACAGCCTCCCCATTGTCCATCTTTCCTCTGGGAGATAAACTCCCTGCGGGCAGGGACTTGGGCTGTGCACTTGCCGACTGGGGCCCAGACGGTCTATGCACACACTTCCTGCCTCTACAGGCTCCCACCCTGGATGGCCTGCTCCATCACCCATGTGGTCCAGGTGCCAACTGGACTATAAACCACATACCCAGACAAACGCTAACAAGCAGGCTACCCCTGGAGAGTAAGTCCCTCCCCACCAGCCCCAGGGGGACCTAGTGCAGGACAGTGGAGAGGGCCAGATCTTGGCTCTGTCCCTCATGGTATGTGTTTTGGGGAACTTGAGACAGAGTCTGGCATGCGGGGGAGAGGATGTGAATATGGAGAAAATAGGAACCCCCACAGGCCAGTTCTTTCTCTGGCCAGCACAGAGGCCCCCTGACTCTGTACCCTGGACCCCCTGGGAGGCTAGTCCCTGAACTTATGCCTTCAGACCTTCAAAATTCCTAGAATTGGTTGCAAAAGGCCACCTCAATGCTAGCTGAGAGAAAGGAACATAGTGTTTACACGAGGCTGGCCCTGGGGAGACGAGGAGGCCTGGCCAAGGTAAATATCAGCACCAGCTTGACTTTCAAAGTCAAGGATGTAGAAAACAGAGGAAGAAATTTCCTCTCCTTAGGACCCAGCAGCCTGAGCCAGCGAGAGCTGGGGGGCATGCCTCTCACATACACATCCCCTTTTCTACGTACGCCCTACTGTCCAAGGACCCTGGGGGTGAGACTGCAATGCCAAGATGGGCTGTGGAGGAGCCACTTCTGGAGTCCATTAACCTAAGTGGCCAGGCAGGCCCTGCTCTATTCTGGGCCCAGCTCACTCCCCAGCTCATCTCAGCATAGCTTCAAGGAGACTCCTTGGGCCTGCTACCAGGGGCAGGATTTAGCAGGAGGAGTGTGGTGGCTGCATTATGAAAAAGAAGGCTTCACTTAGGAGCCCCAGGACCTAATGAACCTTCAGTTCTGACCATCTGAACAGGGAAATGAGCCACCACAGAGTTCACCAGCAGAATTCATTCTTTTACTCTGTCATTGAATGAACACATTTATGGAGCCCCCTCCCTGTGCCACAAGTTGAACATGCCTGGTGTAGATACCCCTTCCTTAACTCCTTACAAGAGCCTGTGAGGTGCAGATGGGAACCAGCTCAGAAGAAGACAACTTGCCTAGGATTGCATAGCAAGGTACAGGGCTGGGAGCACAGGGGAAAGGTTATGTGAACAAAAAGGACTGCCTGGACGGCCCACAGGGCTGGGGTGGGCTCTGTGAAGGCGGAGGCCTTGGCAGGAGCCCTACCAGGCCAAGAGGAAGGAAAATGAGGGGGGTGAGCCGGTGAGGCGGGGGCTCTATGACCTCCTACCCAGCCTCCTGGGAAACCACCACCAGCCAGGGCGTGGAAAAGTCCATGGCAATGAGCAGTGCCGTATGCAAATGGGCAGATGGGTTTATTCACAGGATGCCGGGGGGCCGAGCCCAGAGCAGGGCTGTATGGGAAAGCAGGAGCCGCCATCTACTTTATCATCTAGTTTACTGGGTCTCAGATGTGGGGAAGAGAGAACCGGCCTGACTATGGGAGTCTGGGAGGGAGCCTGGCTCTGCCTCTTGCTGCTGGCACTGCCCAGGCTGTGTAGGGGATCAAGTAAGACACCCAAAGAGCTTATTATGAGGAGACTCTACAGAAAGGGGAGAGAGGATGGATTTTACATAGATGCATGGGGATTTTTTAGAACAAGTTTTCTGGGCCTGAGATGGGTTTCTCCAGTAGGGCAGCAAGTCCTTTTCCCAGCAGCTAGGCACAAGAAGGCAGCAACAGTCTTAATTTTAATCTCCAGAAACTAAAGCCTCAACAAACACTATGATCTCACACGTGTAATCTAAAAAGCTGAGCTCAGAGAACCAGAGAGTAGATGTGTGGCTGCCAAGGCCTGCAGGAGGTAGAGGAATGCAGGTCAAAGGGCACAACCTTTCCGTTAATAAGAGGGATAAGTTCTAGGAATCTAACGTACAACATGATGACTGCAGTTTAACACTGTACTGTATACTTTGAATTTGACGAGAGTATATCTGAAATGTTCTCATACACAAGTCACTGAGGTGATGGATGTGGTAATTTGATTGTGGTAATCATTTCCCAATGTATAGGTATACGTCATGTTGTACAACCTAAATATATACAATTTTTATTATACAATTATCCCTAAATAAAGTTGGGTGGTGGTGGTGGGGACAAGCCTTATCTAGACCATGGACTCCCAGAGCGGTCTGAGATCAGTCTGCACAGCACCTGGTGGAGAAGGGGCCCAGAATGGAGGTTGTATTAAATTGGCAATGATTTTTTAAAAAGTTTAATACTAACTGTTGGCAAGGGTATAGAGAAACACTTCCAGGAGAAGTATAAGTATAAACTGGTACCATATTTTTTAAAAGAAGAGACTTGAGAATATGCAATACAAACTTTAAATGTATTTGTATTCTACGGAAGAGATAATCTTTTTGTAGATGATACACAAGCAAACCTAGAAAACCCAAGAAACTAAATGCTAAGATGAATACAAACAATAAAGAGCATTTGGTAAAATAGAAGATACAAAACAACAAACTGTAGCCTTCCTATATATAAACAACATCCAGTTAGAAAACGTAATGAAAGGGAAGAAACCATTATAAAAACAACGAAGATAAATTACTAGGGAATAGAACTAACATGAAATGTACAAAGTCTATATAAAAAATTCTCTTCAAAACAGTATTGCAACAGCCTCACAAGAATCTTATGAAAAGATTGGGGAAACGCCTCTTGTTTTTGCATAGGACGATTCAACTTCAATCAAGAAGTCAACTTTCCCCAAGTTAATATATAAATTTAACAAGCTCAATTTAAAGAAATCTATCTTTTCTGGAACAAGACAAGCTGGTTCTAAAGTTTATGTGGAAAAATAAGAATAAGGAAATCTTTGAAAAGAAGAGTAATGAAGAGGTTCTCCTATTATATGTTTAAACATGCTATAAGGTCTATAATTAAAGAAAGTTGTGTCCACTTGAGCACAGATGGGCCAGTGGAACAAAATGAGTCCAGAAACAGAACAAAATAGAATGTCCAAGTACACATGGAAATTTAGTATTTTCATGATAAAGGTCTGGTGAGTGGCCTTAATCATTGAAAAAAAAAAAATGGACTTTTAATACAGATGATATGGGAACAATTGGATATTCATTTGCAAAAAGATAAAAGTGATTCCATGCCTGACACTGTACAGCATAATCAACTCCGAATGGAACAGAGATTATAAATGTAAAAAAATGAAACCACACAAATACTAGATATAAACATGGGTGAATTCCTCTATAATACAGAAGTGGGAAGCCTTAGACCCAAAATCTATAAGCAATGAAAACAAACATCAGATTATGTTGAAACACATTTGCAATTTTGCATGGAAAAACCTATAAGCAAAGACAAAACAACAAACCTGAAGAAAACATTGTAACATTCCATAAAAGGCTAATCTCCCTAATATACAAATTAAAAAATACAGAAGAGAAAGACAAATAAACTGATTTTTAAAAAGCAGGCCAAAGACATAGTTCATAGAAAAAGCTAGGCAGATGGCTTTTAAATGTAAGAAAAGGTACTCAACCTTAATCAGAATAAGAGAAATGCTAAAACCACTTAGAACACACAAAAAGACACTAACTAGAAAAGAGAAAAATAATTAGGACTTCACAAAAATCAAGACTTCTGGTCTCTAAAAAACCATTATAAAAATAAAAAAAGCAACTCACAGACTAGGAGAAAATATCCACACGGTATATAAAAAAGACTTGTATCCAGAATATACCAGAAATTCTTCAGCTCAATGATAAAGAAACAAATGGATTTTTAAAAAATGGCCAAAGATTTGAACAAACCCTTCACAAGAGAGGAACTACAATGGCCAAAATGAACCTGAAATGATGTTCAGCATCCTTTGGGAAATGCAAATCTAAACCACAAAGAGACAGCACACCTCACCTTCTAGAATGGCCAAAATAAAAAAGACTGGGAATGCACACACTGCTGCTAGTAGGAACGTCAACAACTGGCAAAACCACTTGGCTGAAAAGTAGTGACTTGTTAAGTTAAACATACCCTACCATATGTCCCAGGCATATTCTACTCCGATTTGTCTCAAAGAAATGAAAACACACGTCTGCAAGAAGGTTCTCTGAGCAAGAATGACTGTAGCAGCTTTATTCGTAATAGGCACAGACTAGAATCAACCCAAATGTCCACCAACAGGCAAACAGAAATTGTGCAATATCCATACAGTGGACACTACTCACCGTCAGATGAATAAACCATTGAAGCATGCAGCAACATGTATGCAGCTCAGAATCCTTGTGCTGAGTCAAAGCCCAACACAAGACTACATACTGTATAAATCCATTTGTGTAGAACTCTAATTAAAACTGATCCTTGGTGATGGAAAGTAGATCATCTGTCACAACTCATTAAACTATACATTTTAAGTGGATGAATTTTAATTTATGTAACTTATACCCTAATAAAGTTGATTTTTCAAAAAGCTACACAGAACCTTTTCCCACCTATCGGATTGGCAACAATCCTAAAGCCTCACAATACATTCAGTTTGTGATCCTGTGGGAAAACGCACTCCCCTACGATGCTGGTGGAACATCAGCTGTATGACCCTACAAAGGAAAATCTGGCTTTATATGACAGAATTACTTATGTCCTAACTGTTGACCCAACAAGCTCACTTTCGGAAGTCTAAAGATCCACCTCCACAAATATAAAAGGACATCGTTCACTCTATATGGTCTGTTACAGGAAAAGACTGGAAACAACGCAGGTGGGAATCAGCTAATTAAACTCTTCACTGCACATCCAGATCAGGGACCATTGCAGCCCTAAAACAGTGAGAAAGAGCTCAATGAACTAACATGGGGTGATTTCCAAGGTTTACTTAGTAGAAAAAAAAAAGCACAGTATCTGTGGCATGCCACCTTTTGTGTAAGAAAGAAAATAAGAATACTTTAAAATTCTTTTTAAAATTTGCAAAAATAAGCACAGGAATGGTAAAACAGAAATCACCTTAAATGGCTACCTTAGAGGGCGGGTGGAATGGAGGTTAAACTGCTCTGAGCATACTTTTTAACTTTGGAATCAAGTAAATGTCTTACATATTTTTAAAATGAAATCAAAAAGAAATAACCCAAAGCACATCAACAAAACAATTTGGACTTCATCAAAATGAAAAATATTATGTTTTCTAAGGAAACATTTAAGGACACTATTAAGAAAGTGAAAAGACAACTCAGAAAATATTTGCTTACCACATCTGACAAGGGACTTGTATCTATACCATTTACAAGTCAATGATAAGAACAATAACCCAATTTAATATGAGCCAAGGAACAGACCTTTCTCCACAAAGGACATATAAATGGCTAAGAAGCACAAAGGCATAGTAGACATGGAAACTTGAACATCATCAGGCATCAGGAAAGTACAGTTCAAAACCATAGGAACATACAATTTCACACCCATCAGGACGGCTTTAGTCAAAGTTAGATAACAGCAAGCGTTGGTGAGGATGTAGAACAACAGGAATCCTTATATGTTGCTGCTGGGAGTGTAAATGGTGCAGCCTGTCTGGATGACAGACTGGCAAGTCATCCAAAGCTTAGACATAGAGTTAAACATGGCCCAGCAATTCCACTGCTGGGTGTAGACCCAGGAGAAGTGAAAACTTATACCCACAGAAGCATCTGTATGTCCATATAAGAAAACATGAAAGTTCATAGCATCATCCTAACAGCCAAAAGGTGGAAACGACCCAATCGTCCACCAGCTGACGAATGGAAAACGCAGTCTATCCACGCAGCAGCATATCATTTGGGCAAACACTGCCCACACTCAGTCTTCTCAGGAGCCTGAGGACCTTGCTGTGACCACCCCCATTTTACAAAGTAGGCAACTCAGGCTCAGAGGTAATGATGCAACCTGTCGAGGAGACCGTAAAGAGCTGGTAAGGAGTGGGTAAGGAGCTGGTAAGGAGCAGGAGAGAGGCTTTTCCCACTTTATCCTACAATTTCCTTATTGTTAAATGTAATTTCTTTTAAAAAACAACGAGGAACATTCTGAAGCTTGCTTCCTGGACCGACCCTGAAGATTACATGATAAGTGGCTCCACAGCCACCAGCACACAGCGGAGCCATGGGCAAACCCAGGGCAGGCGAAAGGCCAGGCCAGCCTCCGACATGTCCTGGATCTTGGGGCCCCACCTCTGTTCCTCTGACCCCATTTAGGGGGCTGGTCCTAAGCGCCTGCCCTGAGGCCTGGGCTGTTGCCTCAGCTGGAGAATGGCAACAGGCCAGGCTGCTCTGAGCCAGCAGGGGGCCTGACCCGACCCTCACCCCACCCTGCAGCAGTGACTGGACCCACAGCTCTGAACCAGGGGGACTTTCTAACCATCTGGGCTCATCACAAGGGGCTGGGGACCATGTGTGGCTAGACCGCACATACCCAGAAGGCCTTGAGGTTTCACTTTCCACTCCTCAGACACATTTGAGAGGAGCTTTTAGTCATCCAATTTCAAACTTGTGTCCCATTTCTGGACTATACTGCCTGGAGCATACCACGGACTAAGGTTTTTCTTTTATAAACACTGTAATTATCTTGTGAATGGCACAATTATATTTGTCTCCGTGTTAAAAGTGTTCATTTGTGAAATGTAAACGTTTCAAATATACCACAGTTTTTGAAACCTGGTTTTGGCATTTCTCTATTTCTTAATTTAAAAAATGGAAATATCCCCACCTCTCCAGGTCTCTGAGCAGCCCTGTTGCCCACACCTCCTTGCTGGGCCCTCACAGGCACGATTCTCTCTGCTGGGTGGAGATGCTGCTGGGACCCCAGGAGAGGGCAGGGCTGTTTCCAGGGGGCACTGGTGCAGGCTCTGAATGCCCATGGGGGAATGGGATCTGTCATCCTCAGTATCACTGGCCCCTGGTTGCTCTCCTTGGGTATCCACAGGCCTCTGGTGCTGTTCCCACCCACACTCCACACAGCACCAGACTCGTTTTCTCAGAAAACAATCCCATCGCGTAACGTACCAGTTTTACAGCCTTCAAAGGCTTTTTTCCCTGGCACAAAGGGAGAGTGCAATCCATACTCCTTTCCGGGCCACTAGTCCCCATGTCCTGGCCTCATCAGCCTCTCTGAGCTCCCCTCCCACAACTCCTCTCTCCCTCTTCCCCTCCCCCTCTCTCACCCTTGTTCTCCCCCTCTCTCTTTTACTGGAGCCACCAGGTCACCAGGCCAAGGGCAGCCTGGTCTTTGCTTCACCACTGTGCCCCCAACCCTGGCACAAAGCCTGGTTCAATACATGGCTTTTGAATGAATGGTGATTCAGAACCATCTGCTCTGGATGTGACTCCACAGTGAAGAAAGCGGAATTTTTGGTGCGAACATAATACCCACGAATCCAACAGTAAAGGAGGGGTCCCTCAGTCCAGCTGGTTTCTAGGGTCTCTGGCTAGTCAAGCCCTTGGCCTCCAAGCCTCAAAAAACACTGTGGTCATCTAGTGGGAGGCTGTGGGATAAGTGGGCAGTGGGGCCACTTTCCAAGCAAGCCCTTAGCTCCAGGCCACGACATCTCATTCTCCTTCCTGGGCCCCACCACTGAGTCCCACACTAGGCCACAGGAATTCACAGTGGTGCACAATTCTTGTTTCTGGACTCAAAGAGGCCCCAGAACAGGACTGGTGCTGGTCAGAAAGGATGCTCTGTATGCAGCAATTTGGGGTCTTCCTAGATGGGGGCCTCGCGGGCTAACCTGCGAGTATGCTCGACCCAGGTCCACCTGTGCAGCATGTGCCTAGGATGGAGTGTGGGCACAGGAGGTGCCACTGGGTAAGGACCTGGGTTCTGATATCTTAGTTCCCAGATTCCGACCTGGAGCTCCTGTCACATCATGGACACCTGGGCCAACTCAGGAATAACCCTACCCTCTCTTTCACAGTAAGTCCAGAATCCAAAGACAGTGCCCCAGTGTCCATGGGATGCAAAATTATCAAGATCCTTCTGCCCTCAGCTGGGATGGCTGGTGTGAACCGCCAAGGCCTGCCTCTGTGAGCAGATGATGGCTACAGGGGACAACGAGAGAAGTAGAGGGTAGAGAGTACACTAGGAAGGCTGGAGCAGATGGCAAAGTCTCCCCCGGGGGTCAGCAGCACATGACATGCAGTGGACATCTGAGTGCCCTTGCTATCCGTCCCTGGCAGCCAGGGGCCTCACTCCCTTCATATTGACTCACCTTTCAGCCTTCTTCAGTGGAGATTAAATGACTTCCCCTCCCAACCCATGCTCCAGGCTCTGCACTCCCCCTTACATACTGCTATTTGGTACTTCCCCTTTGAAAGATGCCCATTTGCCATTCCACTTATACCCAGACACTCACTACCTCCTCCAGCCTGGCCTCTGCTGGACACCAGATAAGGGGGAGGAATTAAGATCCAATCTCTCTTCTCAGGGAACTCTAGCCCCAAACTCAGCCTTCACACAACAGGCAGCTGAGGGCTGGGGGAGGAAAAGAGGCTGGGGGTTTAGCTAGAACTTCTAGGGCAACTTCCAGCTATAGTCTTCTGGTAGAGAACTCACAAGGCTTTCCCATCCTCACCCCCATGGGTCTCAATTTAGGGGCCCTGCATGACTGCCCTATGACCCTCACTGCTCCAGGGGTTCCAGAAACGAGGTTAAGAAACAGTCATGACCAAGGCAGCTGGTAAGGAACAAATGATGACATACAAAGCACATTACGCCGCCAGTGGTAAGGGGAGCAAAAGGATAAAGGAAATGTTTCACACTGGTGGCAGGATGGTGCGGGGGGGTCTACCCCTGCCATGGGGTGCAGAGAATGCCTCTGTCTGACTACAGCCTGTGCAGTGCTGAGGGAGGAGGTAGGACCTGGGTCTGTGCACACATGTGGCTGTACTCCACCTTCAGGGGCTTCTGAGCCCCCCATCCTCCCCACTCTCCCTACGAAGATGCTCTGGGCTGCAAGTGATAAGGAGAGGAGGTCTGAAAAAAATGGACTCATGCTTTGGAACCTAGATCCAGAGAAGAAGATAGGCCCGCACACCAGGCCTGCACTCAGAAGTGCTGGTGGATGCTCAGCTGTTCCTACATTCACTGCTCCAGGCACTGGGAACTCTGCTAACACCAGAAACACAAAGAGACAAAGACAGGATGTCCTGGAAGGGGATGCCCACGGGTCTCATCTTAAAGGAGGCACAGGAGGGAAGCAGCTGAGAATAGGCTGCTGAGAGCAGTTACTAGGCTTGGATGAGGAAGAATGGAGAACAAGGTAGGTTGATGGAGACTACAGCTCTCCTGGGGAGATGCAAATCTCAGGCGAGGGTAACCGAGTATCAGGGAGGCTCCATGACAGTCTATCTGAGGAAGAGCTGCTTCTTTCTAACTTCCCACCAGAGGAGGAACTGCCCTCCAAGGCCAGGCAGGAGAGACACAGGAGGCAGAGAGGTCTGCCCTATGGGAGACAGGACACTCAAGCCATCCCCCAAGCTAGAAAGGAGAAACTGCTGTGGGAGCTGGGATTCCTGTCTCCCTGCCCCCATTACCAGGGGTGGTGTGGGGGCTTTGCCCACGCATAAGACGAGTATTAGACAGGCATTAAGCATGTTTTCAAACTAGTTTTAATGATGTGAGAAAATGATCAAAATTAGAGAAAATGAAACTATGATCAATCTGACTCCAGTCACATAGATGCATGGTAAAAAAGAAAAAAAAAAAATGGCTAGAAGGAAAAAGCAAACTAGAAAAAAGCTCCAAGCAGTGGAATCATGGATATAAATTCTATTTGTTATCTTAGAAACTTTTAACAGTGCTCACATAAGACTTTCACAATCAGAAAAAAATGCAATGTAAAGAGTGGGGATACTGAAGCCCTTCAGGGACCCGGACCCTAGAGGAGTGAGCACTGGCTGCAAATGCTCCACCCAGCCACAGCCCCCAAGGACTCAGTACCCTCTGCCCCTGCCCCAAGAAGTTCTGCTGAGCAAAATAAGAAACCTGCTACAGGGGAAACACTACCATTTTAACCACAGACTCCTCGGTGAGGTTTAAATGTGAGACCCTGGAATTACTAGTTCATAGCACAGGCTGCTGAGTGTCTCCCCATTTGATTAGTCTGGAAAATGGGCCTCAGGGCCCTGCTATATTCAGCACTCTCCCTCTGGGCATGTCCTTAAATGAGCACTAATATCTAAGAGCTCTAACCTGTGTTTATAGTCCAAAGACAAGGGCAGCTGTGCTAGGTGCTTAGAGAGGGGGTCACTCCAAGGACAGGTGAGAAGCAGCCTTGTTTTGGCTCTCAACCCCTAATTATCTAATGACATTCAAAGGCAGGAGGGTCCAAAATAGCAGCAGCAGAGAGTGACTTAACAATAGGGTGTGTCTTATGTGCTTGAGCTTTGCTGCTTAGTTTGGGGAGAAGCAATGGTTTATTTTGGGGACATGTGGGAAAATGACCACAGGGCCCCAGGCTTGTTTGCTTTCTTCCCAGCTTCAAAACACATTTTTCAAATTAGGTGGTAAGAATACAGGGCAATTTCTGTGGCACCAACATACTTTCTTTCAAGATATGATTTATATGTTTGGCCCACATTTTAAATGAAATGGTTATTGAGATAAATGGCCATGCTGGAGGTTGCAAAATGGTTTCCATTATGTAGTTCTTCTTTGCAGTTCCTTAGAAAACTTTCTGAAAAGTGCCCCTTAAAAAAAGGCAGACACTTTGTATTTTTGTTCTCTACCTCAAATGATTTTTGGGGTCAATGGAGAGAGGTAGAGGGGAAAGAAGCCTGATGGCTCTAGGGTGGGGTGAATGCAAGATATAAACATACACAAACTTTACTTGGAAAGAAGACATAATTTTGAATCAAACAATGCAAATTCAGGTGACCTGGGATATCAGGAGAGGGCCATGACTCAATCCCAGGCAGGTATTTGCCCAAGGGCCCTGCATCTGGGCCTGACTGGCAGAGAACATGGGATGAGACAGATGCTGACCGCCCTTGACCTTGTATAAAGCTACAGGACAGTGTGGCAATGAGATGAGGATAAAAGAGGAGAGGCAGAAATAGACCCACACATATTTCAGGTCAACTGACTTTCAGTAGGTGCCAAGGTAATTCAGTGGAGAGAGCCTTCTCAACAAATGGTGCCTGAACAATTAAATAACCATATGGATAAAAATGAACCTCAACCCATATCTCACACAGAAATTAACCAGAATCATGAACATATATGTAAAAGCCAAAAGTATAAAATTCTTAGAAAAGAACAAAATTTAATGAGATTTTGGGGTAGGCAAAGAATTCTTATGATACTAATAATATGGGCCATACAACAAAAACTTAATAAACTGGACATCAACAAAATTCATTTATCTCTCAAAGATACATTAAGCATATGAAAAGGCAAGCCAACGATTAGAGAAAATATATGCAATACACATATCTGACAAAATACCTATGTCCAGAAAATATAAAGAACTCAGAACTCAACAATAAAATAAATGACCCAGTGAAAACATGGGCAAAAGGTCTGAAAGAGATATCAAAAGATATATAGATGGCAAATTAACACAAGAAAAGATGTTTAGCATCCACTGTCATCAGAGACCTGCGATGAAAACATGAGATACTATCGCAAACCCAACTATATGGCTAAAATTACAAACCGCCAGCTCCAAGTGTTGACCACTATTTGGAGAAACTAGAACTTTCATACACTGCTGGTGGGAAGAGCAAATGGTTCAGACACTTTAAAAAACAGCTTAATAGTTTCTTTAAAAATTAAACATATTTATCTCATGATAACCCAGCAATTCCAGTCCTAATCACTCAAGAGAAATGAAAACATAAAACCACACAAAGACTTATACACAAATACATACTAGAGCTTTATTTATAATAGTCCAAAAACTAGAAACAACTGAAATACTTATCAATAGGTGAGCAAATAATTACGGTCTTTGCATAAAATGGGGTACTATTCAGCAATTAAAAGGGACAAACTACTGACACATGCAACAACATGGATGAATCTCAAAAATACTATGCTGAGCAAAAGAAGCCAGACAAAAGAGTACTTACTATATAATTCCAAAACACAATCTTAAAATTTGTATGGAACCACAAAAGACTCCAAATAGCCAAGGCAATTATGAGAAAGAAGAACAGAGCTGGAGGCATCACATTTTCAAATTATACACAAAGCTATAGTAATTAAAACAGCATTGTAGTGGCATAAAAATAGAGAGCGCAAAAATAAATCCCCACATTTATGGTCAACTAATCTTTGAAAAGGGAGCCAAGAATACTCAATGGGGAAAGGATAATTTCTTTGACAAATGGTGTTGAGAAAACTGGATAACCACATGCAGAAAAACGAAACTGGACTCATATCTTACACCACTCTCAAAAATTGACTCAAAATGTATTAAAAACTTACCCATAAGACTTGATACTGTAAGACTCTTAAAAGAAAACACAGGAAAGAGGTTCCCTGACAATGATATCTTGGCAATGATTTTTAAGATATGACATTAAAAGCAAAAACAATGAAGAAAAAATCAACAAGTGAAACTACACCAAACTAAAAAGCTTCTGCAAAATTAAAAGGCAACCTACACGGTGAGAGAAAATATTTGCGAACCATATATTGGATAAGGGGTTAATATTCAAAATATATAATGAACTCATTCAACTCAATAACAAAAATATAAACTATCTGAGGATCAGATATAGACATTTTTCCAAAGATATTCAAATGGCCAACAGGTACATGAAAAGGTGCTCAACATCACTAACTGCAATGGAAATGCAAATCAAAACCAGAATGGGACACCTCACATCTGCTAGAACGGCTATCATCAAAAAGACAAGAAATAACGAGTGTTGGTGAGCATGTGGAGAAAAAGGAACTCTTGTGCACTGTTGGTAGGAATGTAAATTTGTGCAGCCACTGTGGGAGACAGTATGGAGGTTCCTCAAAAAATGAAAAATAAGACAGCCATATGATCCAGCAATTCCACTCCTAGGTCTATATCCAAAGGAAATAAAAACAGTATCTTGAAGAGACATATGAACTCCCATGGTTTTTGCACCATTATTCACAATAGCCAAGCTATGGAAAGAACCTAAGTGTCCCTCAACAAATAAATGGATACAGATGTGGCATATACCTGTATCTATATCTACTTTATCTGTCTCTTCATCTACTCTTTCTATCTAATGAAATATTACTCAGCTATGAGAAAGGAGATCTTGCCATTTTTGACAACATGGATGGATCTTGACAGCATTATGCTGTGAGATAAGTTGGACAAAGAAGGACAAACACTGTATGATCTCATTATATGTAGAATCTTTAAAAGCCAAACTCATAAAAACAGGCAGTAGAATGGCAGTTAACAGGGTTTAGTGGGTATGGGAATTGGGGACATGTTGATTAAGGGTACAAACTTGCCACCAGTAGATAAATAAGTCCTGGAGGGCTAATGCACAGCACAGTGATTACAGATAACAAAACTGTATGATAAGCTTTAAAGCTGCTAAGAGACTTGATCTTAATTGTGCCACCACAAAAAAGGAACGATAATTGAGACCTGATGGAGGTGTTAGCTAAGGCTGCAGTGGCAATCAAATTGCAATATGTAAATGTATCAAATAGACAAGTTGCACACCTTAAACTTACACAATGTTATATGTCAACTACATTAATAAAAAGAAAATTTAAAATAAAAAATAAAAACAAAACCAAAACCATGATTTCATTTATATGGAATCTGTAATGACAGAAAGCAGACCCTTGTTTGTCTGGGGCTGGGCAGTGGCGGGTTTGACTTTGAAGGGCCCCAAGGAAATTCATACCTTTTGGGGTGATGGAAATCATCCCTATTTGATTGTGATGGTGGTTACACAGGTGTGTAAGTCTGTCAAAACTCAGAGAAAAGTATACTTTTAAATACATTTTATTGTATGTAAATTATACCTCAACATGTTTTTAAGGAAAAAAAAAAAGCTAAAATGGGGGAAGTTCTCAGAATATAAATACATATTTATAATAATTGCAAACGTATATAATAAGAGGAATATTGTGCCCTTTCCAAAACAGACTAGCACTCAGAGAGTGGGCAATCCTGAAGTGAGCCCCATTCCATCCTTTTAGCTTCAAAACTGTTTTCTAATCATTTTCTCCAGAAGTCTTATTTCTTAAATTTTTTAAGCAGAACAGAGCCATTTAGCATCCCCTTGCTGCCTCAGCTAGATGGCATGCCTTCACTTACCCTGAACAGGATTTCCCCTTTAGTCACCAATCAACACCATATTTAGTCTAGAAGTTAAGGGCTCTACCTCTGAAGTCAGACTTCCTAGACTGCATCCCTGTTCTGCCACTTACTAGCTGTGTGACTTTGGGCAACTTACTGAATCCCTCTGTGCCTCTGTTTTCTTATCTGAAAAACAAAGACAAAAATGGTATCTCTCTCACAGTTATTGTGACAATTAAATGAGTTAAGGCCTTAAGATGAAGTGCTCAGAATAGTGCCTCACATAGGTAAATATGTGAATATGTGCTGCTACTTGTTTAAATTATTGAGAACACAACCTTCCAACCTGGGGGTGGCGGGGAACAATCCCTGTTCACGTCGTTAACATTTTTTGGTTAAATTCTTAGAAGTTGTGGGTAATTAATCTCATATAATAACCTAATTAAAGCTTTTCATGCTGAAAATAACATGAAGCTGTTTCTTCTTTGCTGTCTCTCCTAGGAGAGGACATCTTAAATGTCACAAGAATTATTAAGGGCCAATCCTGTGTCATACTCAAATATGACTCTCTCTTTAATCTCTACCGTACTATGGGATCTTCACAGATAAAGAACTTATGGCTTAGAGAGGGAGATGACTCAGGGTCACACAGCCAGTATATAGCAGAGCCAAGATTCAAGACTATGTCTGTTTGGTTCCATGTCCTATGTTCTCTTCTCTACTGCAGCTTCTGGCAAGTAGGTCCGTTTTGAGGCTCAGGTGGGTGTCTTGCCAAGAGAACTATCCCCTGAAGGGAAATTGCATAACACAGTCCTGTGTGGGCCTCAGAAAGGCCTTCCTGAAGCAGCTAACAGGTTACTGCTGAGAGGGCAGTGCCACCCAGCCTGTCCTCTGGGCTCTCAATCATCACTAATCCTAACACAACCCCCATGCCCCATACGATACCAGGTCTCTAGGAATGCCACAGACTGATGTCAGGTCCCCAATATATTCAGGGACATCAGTCAGCCCCAGTCTCTGTGCTCCCCCTAGCTAGGTGGACAATAGAGGCTATGTGAGTTACACACAGGTACCTGTTGGGCCACTTTCCACCTTCCTGGTCCCTTGCTATGTTCGCAGCTATAGCTTGGTTCAGTGGCATTAGATGTATGAAAGAAATAGCACTGGACTTGGGTCAAGTTCAGATCTGGGCTCTGCCACTTGATAGCTTTATGAGCTTAGACAAGGTTACTTGATCTGTTTGAGACTCAGTTTCCACCATCAACTTCACAAAGGTCATCAAGGGTAAATAAAACAATGACTGGAAAGCATTCACTCAGAACCTGGCACCAAGCAGCCCCTTAGGAAATGTTAAATGAAGCTGAGTCCAAGTGCACTGAGGCCACAGAAACAAGAAGTGGAGTGAGGAGTAATCCCTCTTGGCTGTTGACTAAGGACATCATATTGGACACTTGGTTTGTTTTGTAATCTCCCTCACTACTACATGCAGATCCTTGAGGGAAAATGGGACCTGAGACTAAGAGATCAGGAAGAAATATGAAACTCTTTATGGAGGAAATATCTCTCCATTCTTCCACTCAGCCAGTCAGCAAACATTTATGGAACTCCTACTATGTACCTGGTTCTGGGTGTTCAGCAGTGATCAGGAAAGATAAGGCCCCACTCTTGGGAGGTCCCTATTGTGTGAAGCTCACATTCTGGTGAAGGTAACAAGAAACTAACATACCA
Source organism: Cynopterus sphinx (assembly GCA_030015415.1). Lineage (NCBI taxonomy): Eukaryota > Metazoa > Chordata > Mammalia > Chiroptera > Pteropodidae > Cynopterus > Cynopterus sphinx. Next base: position 121,209,117 of record CM057381.1, on the reverse strand, counting down.
GATTTAAGAAAACAGCTCTGAGATATCTAAGTACCACGAAGGAAAACAGACAAGGAATGAGGTGGAAGAACAGAGGAACATTGGTTTAGACAGGGATTTAAAGTGAGGTCTCTCGCGGGTGACATTTAAGCTGAGATCCAAAAGATGAGAATGAACCAGCCCATCAAAGAGCAGAGGGAGGATGGCTCTAGGTGGAGGGAACGGCAGGTGCAAAGATCTGAAGGCAGGAAGGGGCATGGTGTGCTTCAGGGGCTGTGGGATTAGCAAAAACTCTTATAAAAGGACTGATGGGTTTGACCATGAGAACAGAGCATGTGGTTGGGATGAAAGAGTCTAAGGCAGAAAGATGGGAAGTCTGTGATCAGAGAGGGTCCATGGTTAGGAGTCTGGGTTTATTCTAAGTCACTGAACTTAAGCAGGAAGTGACTTGATCATGAACAGTGCCAGGAGAAATGGAGAGCAGAGCTGGAAATAATCTCACACACACAAAGTTCACTGCCCTCCCTGCACCCCGCACTGTTGCAGAAGGGGAAACTGAGGCCCAGAGAAGGGATATGGCATAAGCAAAGTCAAAGGCAGAGCTGGGCCTAGAATCCTAGACTACCAGGGCGGTCCTCAGCTGTGGCTTGGTCCACGCCTGTGAAAACAGGTGAGAGGGTCCACTCTCCATGGACTCCGCTCGCTGGAGTGCACTTACACAAACGTTTACTCTGAAAACAAGGGCAGCAAAGTCCATGGAACAGAAACATCCTCCCTAGGTGTGCATGACACTCTGAACTTTATTTTTAGGAAATAGAAGTTTTGGCTTTCTTCCTCTGCAGTCCTGGTGAAGGTCCTGGGAAGGCACAGACCTATCCTGCAGTTCAGGCTACATCACCAGGACAAAACTAAAGGTGGAGTCAGTGATGATGGCTGCTGCTGCTGGATCAGGGTGCTTGCTGGCAAGGCGGAGCCTCTCCTCCCCTCGACCCTGCCTGACCCCCCACCTGCTGTTTCCAGGCTGCTGATGGCACACTTCCCTGAGCCCACCTTGGAAGGTGGGTTGAGCAGGCCAGCACCAGTGTTTATGAGATGGCTGTACACACTAACAGCAATCTTACAGACATTTATCTCACTACCTAATTTGTTCCTAATGAACTATTTCAAACCCATCAGAATCAGTTTTTCTCCACCCCTGCTCCCTTGGCTCCTGGGGGTAATGTTTCCAAACTCCTCTTAAACAGGGCCACCCTGATCTGCTCAGTGGAGGGGGTCTCCTGCTCTCTATCGGTAAGTCCTGAGACCCTTCCCTCTTGAAACACAGACACGCCTGATGGTGATTTGGCAGGGGGCACTGTCTCTCCCACATAGGACTGCTTTTTCCTTGCTGAGGACAATAAGCTTCAGAGCTTATATTTTTTTTTTCTGGGATCAGTATAAGTTCTTTAAAAAGGACTGATATGTTTTACAACGAGTGAGGGTATGAGGCTAGCAGGAGCTCTGGGTCCAGGAGAGTTCTGAAGTTTTCTTGCAGGCTCTTGGGAAGGTGGGACAGGGAACTGCTCAACAGTTTTCCCAGGAGGTAACACCCAGAGTGCCTCATCCAGGGTCCCCCCACATCTGTGCCCAGGAGCCTGGACCTGCAAGTTTGAAAACAGAAGGCCAAGCCCTCATTAGAGGGAGCCTGTATGCCTCAAATGCCAAAGCCACCTAAAGATTTGAGTCCTCCCACTGGGTTTACAGTGTCACCTCTGTGTGCTTGCCTGAGAGTCTCATCAGGGCTCCTGTCCCATCACTGCTCTCCTGACCTGTCAGAGAGCCTGCTCTGAACCTTTCCTTGCTGTGCACACCATCCCTGACATGCCCTGGGAGGGGCCAGTGCAGGAGACTATTAGGATGACAGAAGTTGGGTTCCACCTAAAGGACTTGAGGACTGTGCTAGGTGCCACCGGGGATACAAAGATGATGAAGATGAGATGGCCCCTTCTCTCTGGCAGTCTTCATCTGGCCAGAAGATAAGGCACACCTTAGATAACAGAAGGCCGGGTATCTGATAGATGGGCCCATGGGAGTGACCTGAGCTAGAGGAGGCAGAGAGCTGGGTACTCAGTTAAAGCTCCACCCAGGATGGTCTGGGTCTAGGCCCTGAGGATAAAACATTCAAGGAGGAATGCCATGAGAGGCCCTCATGTAAGGCATCTCAGAAATAAATCAGTCAGGCTGTTACAGAAGGCTTCCTGGAGGAGGTGATCTTCAAGTGAAAATGGGTATGGATTGGCAGCACAGCTGGGGTGACTGAAGCGAGCAAAGGCAGTGGGGTAAGGATGTACAAGATAAGGGTGAAGACCAGCTGGAGTGGAGGCTCCCAACAGGAAATCAGAAAAGGAAAGACAGGGAAGGCTTCTGAGATGACGGCCTGAGAACAGAAGCAGCATCTAGTCTGCTGGTCAAGCTAAGGCCTACAGAACTTAGGGCAAAGTTGCTGAGTTAAGATGCACTTCCATGGGGTGGGAGGGACACTCAGGGGCTCCCAAGGTAGCCAGATATACAATGGCAAGCAGTGACTGGGGCTCTGTCCTCTAAAACGGCAGCAGGCCTAGGATACTGAGCCAGGAGGGAGCAGCTTCCCACCGTGGGTTCAACGACAACTGCTTTGAAAGACAATGAGCCACTGGACATGGCTCAGCCACTCAGGGCGCGACTACTGGCCTTCTACAAAATGGTGTGCAGGACAGCAAATAGGAAACCATGGTGTGTAGTCCCTGCCCAGAGCACGTAGCTACCCAGCATGAAAGACAGTCATTCAGGAAGGGCTCTGGTGCCTTCCAAACTGCCTGGGATCTGGGGAGATGCCTTCTCCTCCGTAAGAGTGTCTAACCCATGGGGCAATACACGGCCTGCCTGTGAGCAGAGATGGGAGGACAGTGAGGGCCTCTGTTCCAAAATAAACAGTGTGCTGAGGCGACACTGACCATGCCTTTCTTTACCTTGGCAATCTCATGCCCATACCTAAATATAGACGCTTGTGCAGAAGAGGTATCTGCTTGCTGCCCCAGAATCGGCGCAGTCCAACTTACAGAAGGGCACAGCGTTAAGACTCCAGAAGCTTTTCACTACGTGTTGCTGAATCTCAAGTTTCTTTCTTGTTCAGATTAAATGAACGTCCTCTGCTGCAGGTAAAGATGACAGCCTGGCAAAGGGACACAACCAACCAATATGCAGCTTTTCACTAAGAGGGAGGGGAAGGCACGGTGCCCCACAGTCCCAGCTGAGGTGTTCCTCTGGTCAGTACTTTTCCAGACCAGACAGCTCAAAAGGGCTGCAATTCTTGACTTTTCCTTTGTGGTTACACATTTGTAATGGTGGGAAACTTGGGCCTCAATATGTGCTCCAAGTTTTTTTAATTGGCCATCGCTTGAAAGAGCTTAAAAAATTTAAGAGCAGAAAAGAAAGAGTAGTTTGTCCTCTTAATAAATATTTTTTTAAAATCCACTTTATAAACAATTCAGTTTTTTGCTTCTGGCTTTTTTTTTTGTTTCTTTTCATTTTGCTCTTTTCTCTTTCTTGATTCATTGATCAACAATAGGCGCTAAGTTCAGAAGGCTACAATTTGGTTAAGAAACAAAAGAACAAATGTGACTTCAAAAAATAACATCTTTAAAGAATCAGCTCCATATATTCCCTCCCATCTCAGAAAGCAGTTTTAATGACAGTTTTTAGTCATTCCAGAAAGAGTTTCTGCTTCAATATATTTATGTAATGGCTGACTGTTTTTACAGATTGGGGCTTTTTCTCAGAGGTCCCAAACTATCCTGAGAAGAAGGGAAATGAAAATTCACATTGGAAACAACATTAAACCCAGGCAGAAGAATAACAGAAAGCAAACTAATATGTGGGTCTAACTCTTTTAAAATCACACTTAAAAATCACTTTATCTTTCTTAATAAATTATTGCAAGCTGGACTGGGGGAAAAAATCACTCCAGAGGAGATTTACAATGTAAATAACCACTAAGAGATCATTTTCTTTGTTTTTGTTGGCACGAGTCTTGCTGAGTTTAAATGAACACTCACAGTGATGATGAAAGGAGCTGGAGAACAGGGCTGGGGGGATAAACAGCTCAGTGTGGCCACCAGTGATTGAGATGGCTCCCAGACCAATGTGCCTCCCTGCCCCTGCAGGCCACACTGTGTGCATGTGTGTAGAGGTGGCGGGGTGGGGGTGAGGGTGTCGTGTCTGCCCTCTGACCCACAGGAGGTTGCAATTCCAGGTCAGGAACTCCAGGGTGAAGAGCACTGCTTTCTGCTCTGCCCAGAGGCACTCCTTTGGGCTGTCCTTGTCTAGGGCGCCTTTTCCTGTCCTCTCTCAGGCTGGGGCCTGTTCTCCCCACCTCTCTGGGACACCTTCCAGGTTAGCATCCTGGTACCTCATGTATAGGTGAGCCAATGCTAACAATGAGGGCTAGGGAGTGGTATAGAGACAAATGAACAAAACTCAGAGCTGCCACTAAAGCCCTTTTATTCTATTAACAAAATAGCTCATTTTTCCTGCCTGCAGACTGCACGTCAGGCATTGTGGTAAACACGACTCTATGTTATCTATCCTCTCCCCACACCGAGACAGGTGTTCTCATAAACTTTGGGAAAGGGCCTGTGTTCTCAGCCACTGACTCCAGCTACCTCTCTGTCTTCCTCCTCTCTTTTGAGCCCCAAGGACACTGTACTTCTGGTTTACTCTCTACAGATGATGCGCTCAAGGCCAATGTCTGAAGCATCTCACACAATGCTTGGCATCAATAAATCATACTCAAGAAATGCTTGTTGAATGAGGGAATAAAACAACAACCCCACTCTCAGCACCAAATCACACATGTAAATTCTCTTCCTGAATTTTGAATCTCAAGCATCCTGAGGGTAGGATGACTCTCCTGCTGTGCCTTACGGTTCTCTGTCTTAACAAGCGATCACCTACTAAGTGATGATTCTGGGGAAGATTAAATAAGTTTGATGATTAAATTAAATTAATTAAATTTGATGCCAACAAGTGTTTAGAACAGTGTTTGGCACACAGTAGGCACTCAATAAACGTTAGCTGCTACTGTTAATATGAGACCATTTTTAGCTATTTAAGAAACTTTGAAATGCTATATTGTCAGGGTGGAGCTTAGTGAGAGCCAAAACACAGGTCTGTGGACCATCTGATTATTCCTTGGGTTTAAGGACGTTCACAAGTGGGTGAGTACTCTGAGTGTCATCCACCAAAGGACAGGTACAAGGAAGTAGGGTGTGCCTATGAAGAAGGTGCTTGGCCTCCCCAGGTGGTTTGCACGCCAGCCTATTCACACACAGGTGGGGAGGTAAGTGCCAGCATGAGGTGAGAGTGAGGTCTCCTCCCCTCACCTCTCATGCTAACAGGACACGTTTCCCAAGTCCCTGTGCCCTTCCAACACCTACACTGGCTATATATCTTGCACAGCAACCCCCTCATGCCCCTGAGTGCCAGGCCAGGTCAGGACAACCAGGTTTTCACCTCTATTGACTCTGTAACTTACTAGCTGACAGCACGAGAGAGAAGGCTGCCTGCCTAACTCCACAGTCCTGTAATGAGGGGACACTCACAGTGACCGTGAGGAGGAACGCAGTCCTCATTTTAAAGAGTAAAACAAATGTGAATGGTTATTATTCGTTACTAAGAATCGAAGAAATAAAGATCGTGGCTAAACAGGGGTCACTGAAGGAGGTGGGAGTTGAGAGGGCCTCTCAGGGGAGGGGCGCATTTCAAGATGAGGTCCATGTTGGGTGCTGGTTGGAAAGAATTTAGGTTTTTCTTGCATTTCTGTTTTCGACTAAAGCAAATTACTTCATAATTCAGCATCTAAGTTTCTGAGAAAACAGATGAAAGGAGGTGTGCAAGCGACTTCTGGGCCAAGACACAGCTCAGGTCATTATGGCTCTTTAAATTAAAAAGGTTGCACTTCCTAAAAAGTTTATATCTTAGAGTGTTCAACATCTTGACTGGCAACATGTTCCACAGAAGGAAGTCTGCAGATACACACCCTGCACTTTTTCTGCTGAGAACACGCTGCTGCTTGCAAGGCCCTGTTCGCCCTGTGAGCTGCTCTGACAAATGATTTAATTGTTCAAAGCAGACAGTTTGTTTAGTCATGTCTGCTGAGGTGGGAAGGATATTACAACACATCTGTGCTGGCTCTTTCTGCATGGGGCATCCAGTCCTTGGGTCTCTAAGCTAACACGCTCCAGCCAGAGTGAGAGGCATCCCCATAAAAGCCAATGGCGCACCTGCTCCAATGTTTTCAAATTAAAAAAGAATTCAGCATGAGAGAAGTCTATGGGTTCTTTTTGTCTCATCAGGAGAGGACACTGAAGCTCAGTCATTGTGAGGGTAAAAACGGGAAAGCAGGGTGACTGAAACTGACTGTCACAGAGCAGTCTCGGCCTCAGCACCCATGGTGGAAATCCAAACTCCTCAGCCAGGCCGGCTTTTGAGGTACCATAGAATATGACCCTTGGGCTCTTAATTCCTAACCCTTACTTCCACTCTGCTGTCCAGCTACAATGGATAGTGCCCACTGTCACCTGAATGCACCATGCCCTGTTTTCAATCGTGCCTTCAGTGCAGTATTTCTCTTACCTGAAATGTCCCCCAGACTCACCTTTGCACTTCCCATCTGTTTTGCAGAAAGCCTTTCCCCACCTCTCTCATCCCCACTGACATTCTCACTGGTCATGTAGTTCTGAGTCCAACATTTTATTTATGACTTCTCTTCTGTTTGTCCTTGAATTGTGATTTTATTCTTGTTTTTAACTTTCTACATTTACTTTGTGTTGGCTTCTCTACTGGACTGGATATTAGACTGTGATGTCAGAGACAAGCCTTTTTACTATAGTCTCTCAAGGTCTCTAGTGGTGGCTGGCACACAGGAGGTACATGGCTACCTGACTTACTAGATAAATGACTGTAAGCTCTCTGAGGCAGGATAGATGACCTGTTTTTGTAAGGAATGTGCCATCACAACTTTGATATACCTGGACACATTAGCAGGATCTAATACTTGCTGATTCAGTAACAGCAGCTCACTAAATATTTGCTGAATGAAGTCTAATTCCTGTGGGCTGAAAACTAGTTTGAAAATGATTACCTTTCAAACTAGAAAAGCAGAACCTTACTTTATTAATGTATTTGTTTTCTTTGCTATGTATATTCCCCAGGTCCCCAAAATGAGGTGACAGAAAGCTCAAAACTGAAGTAGAAAAGACTACTTGGGTGATCTTTGAGTAACAGACAAAGTAGGGAAGATTTAATGATTCAAACTAATAGGCAGGGAAATCAAATTCACCTCAAGTCAGTTCAATGTTGCATTTCCACACAGATAATAGTGATAAATCTTAAAGCAAGAAAGTACTGAACTGTTTTATAAGTAGTTAAAGTCCTTTGTAGGATAGAAGTTTCTTAAACTTTGATATGTTTGCTTCCTGAATAAATGCTCTGGGATTGTACATCAGAACAATCATGCTATGAACACAGATCTTAGTGTTCCTCCCCATGAGATCTGGATACATGCTGATAAATGCTGTGAGCCATTTGCATAACAAAAACTAGTTCAGTGCCACTGATATCCAGGAGTTAGTTCCTAGGAATGCAAATTCTTTATTATGGGAAATAGTCACTCTAGGATAGGTGTAAGAAAATGGCATTATCTCCATAATGCAAAGATGTTCAACATAAAGAAAACGTAGTAATTCAATATACCACACTTCTAGTTTTTATAAATGGTTAAAAAATTTAAACAACTTGATAGATGTAGAAAATGATTCTAACATTCAATCAAAATTTTAATAAAACAGAAAATATATAACCAAAGGAAGCTTCCTTAACCTAGTAAAACCTGGAGCAAATATCATAGTAAGTGATAAAACTGCAGCATCTGCAGTAATGAGAGGAACGACTTGAGGCATGATGCTTGGAGAGGGTATGTGCCCCTCCACACTACCTTGCCCTGTGCATCTCTTCCCTCTAATTGTTCCTGAGTTGTGTCCTTTCATAATAAACCAGTAATCTAGTAAGTGAACTTGTTTTTCTGAGTTCTGTGAGCCATTCTTGTGGTTATTGAACCTGTTAAGGTGATCCTGGGAACTCCTGATTTGTAGCCAGGTTAGACAGAAGCTGTGGGTACCCTGAGGACTCACTACTTGCAACTGGTGTCTGGAATGGGTGGTGAGAGGGCAGTCTTGTGGGACTGAACCCTGGATCTGTGGGATCTCCAGCTAGACAGTGTCAGAATTAATTGAATTGTAGGACTCCCAGTTGGTGTCCACAAAGAACTGGAGAATTGTTGGGTGTGGGAAAAACACCTACACATTTGGAGTATTCTGTGAGTAAGGAGAAACAGTCCTTCCTTTCACTGAGTCTAGTCAACTATCATAACAGCATTTTAGATCCTCAAACTAATCTTGTGATAGAAGCAGGATCTCTATTTTGTATGTGAGGCAATAAAAGCTACCAAATTTCTCAGTACCTGGCTATAACTAGATATTGCACTGGCTGCATAAAAGATGCTCAATCCATCAACAAACAAGTGGGTATCTATTGAATATGAGGACCAGGGAATAAAAAGAACCCCACAAATGACTGTGAAGCTCTTATGAGTAAAGCCAATCACTCAGAGTAAAGAGGAGGGACACTTTGTTTCTGCTTAAGAAATCTGCTAATGTGAGATTTGAGCAGAGGAATAAATGCTGCTAAATTCCATGCCAAATCCTGAAGTAACTAGGGACAATACAGAATGTATGAGGTTTGTTTCTATGTTTTCATTTTAAGCATCTGGTCAACAAATAGAGTTGTGTTCCTAATGATCTGGAAAGTACGAACCCTCACCTGGAAGATGACAATATACTGGGGAGTCTGCTACAAACTCAGAATGCATGGTATTTATTAGCAGCATTAAAAGCAGACTGTACATTCTTCATTAGAATTCTTCTGGTTTTCTGAGAAACATGTGGCAGTTACTGCCATTTTATATGCCACTTTTCCATTTCTAGAATATGTCATAGTGGAGGGAAAGTCCCAATCTCATTTTTCTGCTCTCAATCGGTTTTCCCAGTGGTGAAGGTAGTGGAATGGGCTGCTCTGTAGGTGGCTACAGGAGATGCCTTAACTTACCCGCTTCAAATTCAGTTTAACTAAGCCACAGTTAACACAGGGGAGCCAGTTAACTAGGTTAGTCAGTCAACCCTGGGAACCTACCAGGTAGACAATCAGAGGAAGGGCACACAGAACGGTGGAGACACTTGGGGTTCCTTTTGGTGGAGACATTCACCTGAGAAAAATAGAGAACGTTTCAAACTGCTTTTGAACTGATACTTTTAAAAACTGTTTTGTCTGTTTTGGCCTGGGGCTGCATACTTAAAATGATAAAAGCAGTTCTTTCAACTCTGCTTTAAATCATAGAGTTCCCACAGCTAGTGTCTACATGCAGAGCACTTAAGGCTATAGAAAAGAAAGGGGTGGGGGCTGGGGCCAGGAGGTGTTGCAGTTAGTATCAGACTGGAGGAAACACAGTTTTGTGTCTACCAAGGCTCCTTTCTCTGTCCCTTGTCACAGGTTTGGTTGATTTCCCCTTCTTCTTTTCCAGTTTTTCCATGTTAGCTGGATTGAGCCATTGTTGTTTTGGCTGTAATCAGAGATCAAGTGTAGCATAATTATTCTAACATCACAAGGTGAAGTTTTGTTTCCAGAGCCAGCATTTTAAAACCTGTGTTACTTGCCCAATGCCAATATCACCAGAGCACTTCCTTTAGATTATGTGAACGGAAATCAGTACCAGGGCAGTGCTGTAAATTAGATTTTGCTGAAAACCCGCCCTCCCAAAGGCAAACCAACATTTAGGGCTCCCTGAGGAACGGCAGGGCAGATTTTCCCATTACTCTAAATCAAGAGTACTTCACCTCCGCCTAAAGGTAGACTAGGAACAATTATACAAATGGTAAAAATTAAAAAGCATCCTCTCCCACCCTCTCTCTAGGCCTAGAGATGGGCTGGTGGCTGTGCCTCATATGTGATGGGTGACCAACATAGAGGGTAAAATAGTCTTTGTTTAATTTTATAAAGGTCATTTAACCAGATTTGAACCGCCCACCCCCACCCCTGCCCTAAGAAATAGGAAAGAAAGTTACTAGTTTATTTTACAGGCCATTTACAAAACCATTATCATGACTCTGGTTGATTCTTATGACTTGGGGCCATTCTCACGAATGATTCAAGTTGGGCATTATAAGCACCTGAATGCACCTGAGGAAGCATTTCCTGTACAACACAAAACTATGTCAGCATTTACAAGATACTTTACAAAGTGCGATCACATTCTTTCATTAGCCCCTCTGAAAAGCCCTACAAAGTATCAGTATGTCCATTATAGAGGTGAAGAAACAGGCTGCGGGAGGAAAAGCCAATGGCTTGAGGCCACGCGTCTGGTGGGTGGCATGTTGGTACCTGAACCCAGCTCTCTTTGATTCTAGATCCAGAGCTGTCTATTAATTTGTGAAAAGGAGACTTCAAACACCAAATTGAAACTGTGAGGCTTCACAGTCTGCCTGTATCTCCTGGCAGCCCTACCGACACCACCATGCTTAAATGCAGCAACATCAGACTTGGAGTAGAGGACACACAGTGAGCATGTGATAGGCTGGTTGAAGGTTCTGATGTGTTTGACTTCATTACTCACAGTCACATGGAACTGCCTAGTAAACAAGTATGAAACTGCGTGCACCATTTTGATAGAATTTTCTCTAAATTCCATTAATAGTCATGTTGCCTTGAGGCCTTACTACTTCTGTTCCAAGCCCCTCCCAGACCTGTGCAGCTCTTCACAGGAGTGTCTCAGTGGCCTTACCCAACTCTTGCTGATTTAGTCAGTCAAACTGCAGAGCTGTGAGCTCCATGAGGCTCATCCATTCGTCTGACTGGTTAAGAAGTCCTGAACTTATTCAGGAATTCCCCAGTGTCTCCTAGCACAGAAGCATCTTCCAAATTACTGTAAGCCCGTTTCTAGTTAGGAGAAAAGATTAAAGACACAAAGGGGTAGAAAGCTGCAAAAACACACAACCCTTGGGTTTTGGATGTCAGGGTTCCCACCAAAGAGATCTGCCAGTCTCTGGTGTGGCTTAACCCTTAACTAAGAACACTTCCAAAGAGAAGATAACTAGGATGAAAGGAGATGAATGGGCTTGGGAGGCATAAAAATCTCCTCCCAAGAATAACCTTGTACTGCTGGGTTCTGGGCATGGGTTCCAAGGATAGAAAGATCTTAAATGAAACTCTGGCTCAGATACTTATTAACTGATGGCCTGGGGGCAAGTCACATAAGCTCTTTGTCCCTCAGTGTCCCTTTCTATAAAATGAAGAAAATAATGGTAGGTAATCTCATGGGGTAGTAATGAAGACCAATGACATCAAGAGTTAGTACAATACCAGTAGGCACTCAAACATTTATCTGTTTTGTTATTGTTGTCAGGAACAGCAATCTAAAGTCACTAAATGCATGGACAATTTCCCACAAAGCTTTCTGGCCATGCAAAGTTTATCCCTTGGCAGGTCATGGCAGCAGATTACAGAGAGACTATTTGGATGCAGAGTCTTGTTGCATCAGAGGGTCTTCAATGTCCTTCTCTTAGCTTGCTCTTTCCTCCTACCCTGCCATTCATTCTATGTGCCTTCCTGTCGATCTAGAAATTTTTTAACAATTCTCTCCACCACCACATGCCCATAACTTCTGAGTGTCTGAGTCACCCACCTCTGTGACACTTCTCTTAGCTACTCTTTTCCAGGCAAGCCCCAGCCAAACTCTGATTTCCCTTAGTACTTTACCAGTGTCTAGCATGTACAGCCAATGTTCTCATGTATCTAATTGTTTCATGTGTTACTGTCTCCCTAACTCATTACTAATGGTGACTAACTTCTGCTTAGTGCTTTATAGATCTTAAATGCATTATAGCTATCATCTCATGATCTATGATCTGTTGAGACTGTCTCCTCAAGACCTCTGTTGGGCAGACATCATTACCGTCATCCCATGTTACAGAGAAAGCGACTGTGAATCCAACAGTCTATAGCTGTCCACCCTGTTCTTCTCCTTCTTCAATCCCCACATGTGGCTGAAACAACAGCTACATGCCCCGCCTCCCTCCCCACTCCCCCATGGTTAGGCTAACATGGTAACCTTAAGTGCTAAAAAATGCTCACTTGCTTGTAGAATGTTGAGCCCCTGGAGAGAACTCAAGCAACTGTGTTGTACTCTTAGGGGTGAATAAGGGAAAAAGATGTGAGGTAGAGGGGGTAAGGGTTCCTATTAAATGCTGACTTTCCAAAGAAGGGGAAAAAAACACTTCTCAAACACATTGTTGGTTACTGACGAGCTGAGGTCACCATCCAAAGAGTGCATGTAACCAAGTGTGTCAGGTCATTGCAAATGCTGCTGCAAGGTAAGAGGGCAACCTCAGAGGCACAGAGTCTGTGTGCTGAGGTGCTCCTTTGAGCATATGCTTGTTTGCTTTGGGTCCATTTCCTCCCCCTGGTCTGTGAGCTAGCTACTCCAGGGCAGGGGTGTGTCTTCCTCATGCCTATTCCCCTAGCTGATCTGGTACAGTGCCTGGCACGGCAGCCACTATTAGTAGCCATAGGGTTACTGTTGAGCAGTACTTACTGCCAAGTTGTAAGTCAAAAACTCTTTTAGGGATTACAGCTCTTTAATCTTTAAAACGTCCCTATGAGGGAGGTGGATGTGTCATCTCCATTTGTTTACTGAATGAATACACAAAAGGGAGACAGTGACATTTTAGACATGCTAGTTCTCTACTAGAATATTGCTGGAGAAGGGATTTTAACCTGGGGTCCCCCAACCATGGTACAGCAGCATGCTGAGTAAAAGGAGCATGTGGTGGGGTCTACCTGAAGTGAGTTCAAATCCTAGCTCCTCTCCTTTTCAGCTGTGGGACTCTGAGCAAGCTTACTAAATTTACTGAGGCTCAATTTCCTTGTTCTAGAAAATTCTTATGAAAATTTAAAAAATTTAACAGCAAAAATCTCAAGCACATAGCCATTTCTGTATCTGACAGGTTCCCTCCTTCCCTTATTCACTGCAAGACCAGTGCAGCCTCAAGCTGTATATGAATGTGGTCCCAAAGCTATTTCCATTTAAAACTGCCCCCAAATTGTGTAGTTATCTGAAAGTAGAGAGGGAAAAGAGAAGTGAAGATAAATGAGTTGAAACAAACAAACAAAATATTTCAGGTAGTATAAAAACTTCTCTCACCAACTGACTTCAATGATGACAGCAAGTAATATTGTGAGCATGAATGTAAGACAGCCTGTTCCCTTTTTAGCCCTCAGCACTGAGAAAGAGTTGGCTGTGACAGTTTCTCAAGTCTATTCTAAGAATAGCATCAGGACAAAAGCTGAGCAAGACTCGCTATCCACAAATATTCTGCTAAGGAAGCACAGGGTTTGAAATAATTAAGTCTCATCTACTTATTTATCATTAAAATGAGATTATAATTGTACCTAGGTTGCTTATATGATACAAGGTAGCTGTTAGCTTTTTGTGGCATTAAGATCAGGAAATTTGTTGTTGGAAACATGAACCCAACTCCCTCTGTCCTCTCCTCCCTCCCAAGATAAAGTCAGAGAGCTTCAGAGGCTACATATTTTCAAATAATAACAGCTCACTGGTCAGGGGATTTCTACTCTGGGAAGTCTGGCAAGTTGAAGTTTCAGAATTAAAATTCTGGATTAAAAAATGTTGGAGGCTCAATAAGGGAAAGTGCTGTACTCTGTGTATTTGTTCACATAAGTAGAGGTTTTCTTTTAAAATCTTAATTAAAATTTTTATTAGGCTAGAATTTCAAAATTAGTAGTTTTGAGATCAACAGATCTTTTTCCTTCATTAACCAGGTGACAAAATTGGGGCTGAGAGAGATTAAGGTTGTTTCTATCATTTACCTTACCATTTCAATTCAATACTTAAATAATTGTTAAAACTCAATACAAGATATTCTCTTTTAATTAACTACATTGACTTTGAGGCTCATACCAAGCTTTTCTCCATGCTTCAGCAAGCCGATTGTCAGTTTGGGTATGGGCCACTTTGGGAAGGCAGGGGCTGTCAAATATTTATTCTAGAATATAACAATTCCCAGATGCCCACCTACATCCCAGGCTCTGGCCAAAGTCAATGTATCAAAGCAAAGAGCAATAATAGTGACTTGCAATGAGATCATTCTTGCCCTGGGTTTTCAGTACCGTATCTTTACTCTGGCATTTAGTACTCACAGCTTGGTTTAATCAACCTTTCTAACTTTATTTCCTGTCCTCTTCTCCCAGTGCCTCATCCTCTTTGTGAAAACCCCCAACCCTACAGGCTGAACCAGAACCAGAACCCAAGGAAGCCCCAAAGTCCGGACCCTTCCTCTCCTCCACCCCTCATCCAACCAATCACTGGGGCCTGTAGATTCTATCTTCTCAATTCATCCACTCATTTATAGCCTGCTCTTAGCCAAGCCACTGTCCTCCTTGAGGCAGCCTATCATCTCTAATCTGTCCTGCAGCCCGTGGCCATCTTTCTGAAGCAAGGATCTGATCATGTCACCCTGCTCAAAACCCCATGGCTCTCAACATGAACTCTCCGTGTCCTGTGTAACTGACCAAGCCTTATCTGACCCAGCTCATCTTTGCCTCAGCCTTGCTGCCTATCCTTCCCAGCTCTGATGAGCTGCTCTCAAGTCATAGTCACCAACTCCCTCTATGCTGTGTCTGTCTCCACATCTAGCCCAGACATCCTTAAGGACAAGGACAAAGTCATTTTTTTCCACTACCCTAAAACTCCTCTGTGCTCCACCTACTTGTTCCTCCTTCTCACCAGTCCCTGGCAACCAATCTTTTACTGCCTCTACTGGTTTGCCTTTTCCAGATCATAATGTTGGAATCGTACAGTATATAGCATTTTCAGACTGGCTTGTTTTATTTAGTAATATGCACGTAAGTTTCCTGTCTTTTCAAGGCTTGATAACTCATTTCTTTTTAGCCCTGAATAATATTCCATTGTCTGGATGTATCATAGTTTGTTTATCCAATCATCTACTAAAGCTGGGGTCCCCAACCCTAGGACAAGTGAGCAAATCATTTGCAGCAGCTCCCCAGCACTAGCATCACTGCCTCCAGCACTACCTTAGATCATCAGGCATTAGATTCTCATAGGAGCACCAGTCCCTAATGCCAAAAAGGTTGGGGACCAGTGTACTAAAGCACATCTTGGTGCTTCCAAGTTTTGGCAATTATCAATCCAGCTGTTATAAATATCTGTGTGCAGGTTCTTGTTTTCAATTCATTTAGGTAAAACAACAAGGAGCATAATTGCTGGATGGATGATAAGAGTATGTAATTTTATAAGAAACTGTCAAACTGTCTTCAAAAGTATCTGTACCATTTGCATTCCCACTAGCAATGAATGAGAGTTCCTGTTGCTTACATCCCCATCAGCATTTGGTGTTTTCGGTGTTTTGGATTCAGGCCTTACTAATAGGTGAGTAGTGATAGCTCACTGTTGCTTTAATTTGTAACTCCCTGATAACAGATGATCTAGAGCATCCTTTCAGATGCTTATTTGCTATCTTATACCTTCTCTAGTGAGATGGGGATATAGGTGAGGACTCATATCCGAGTCTCAAGCACCTAAAACAATGGTTGGCACAGAGTTGCTGCCCAACAGACATCAGCTTAGGAATTGCGTCCCATGTTAAAAGAAAAAGAAAAAGAAAAAAAGGAATGTGAGCTGTTCCTAAAACATACCTCCTGGCTCCCATGACTTTAATTCTGGCCATTCCACACACTCACTGCATATGCCACCCAAATGTCAGGACGTTTTAGGTTTCTAGCAGCCAGCAGTGGTTTTAAGTCCCCATAACATTCTGTTGCTCAACTTCTCTTCTGGCATACACTGTATATAGACTGTATTTAGCTATGCAAGACAGTTTACTATCTCATCATTCTCATTAAGTTGTAATCTCTTTTGATCTGTAAGACTCGTTCACTTAAAAAAATTATCATTTAAAATATTTCCATACAATAAAAAACTGACTTTTTTGGTGAATAATTTTGAGTTTCAACACATAGATGTGTCTGTGTAACCACCATCGACACAATCTCACTCACTTTCAATTCCCTCACTGCCTCTGCAACAATGTCCTGTCACTATACAGTTAAGACATGTTGAGTAGAATTGTACCATTTCTCAGTTAAGACGTGAACACTCTGACAGTGGCAAGTTTTATCATGTCTTTTCTTGAATTAAGACTAAAATTCAATTAATGTAAAATCCTCTCAAGACTGATGCATTTTAAAACCTTGACCAGATACACATTGCTGTTTCTCTTATTTAAAACATTATTCTCTCTTCTTACCATTTACCCATATATACCAGTGCCAAGATCAAATTCTCTTTCATGAAGCCTTCCCCACAGCCCCCATTAACCCCGCTCTTCTCTAAATTCTCTTCCCTGATGCACTTAATCCTATATTGCCAAATATACACACGATAATTAGTCACAATGCTTGTCCTTGTCTTTTCCACAGGATCACAGCTCTACACAGAACCAAGCCTTTTATCTCAAATTCTCTTTGTGGCTATTCATGTGCTATGCCAGGGGCTGGATGAACTCACATCTGCCCAAAGGCTCTTAAAAGCAGAGCAGTTCTAAATGCTCTACTCAATCCACTGTCAACCACAGAAACAAATGCAGTGAGTACTTTCTAGCCTTAGTCATCTTGACAGTGAGTAGCTTACACATCAGAGTCATGGTTGAGTTGGCTAACATATAGTCAGTGCATCAGGGAGGTTCAGCATGAGTGACAAGAGTGGGTGGCATTTCCTGGAAGAGGCTGACACATCTCATGTTTCCCTCTCCTAGTAGGAAAATCACCGAGTTCCTTCTGCTGAAGAGAATAAAGCCTGAACATAGGAAACTGCTTGTTGATCTGAAAAATGGAAAGTATCCCAAGGAAAAGAACTACTAATGTCAATATTGAAAGATAATGCTACTTCTCTTACAAAATCTGGAAATGGGAAAAAAAATATTTTGCCTAATAGATGAGAGTATGGACCCTAAAGTCACACTAGCCAAACTCAAATTTTGACACTATCATTTTCCCTAGGTATGTGATCTTCACTAATAACTTCATCTATTTGTGCCTCCCTATTCTTTCTATAAAACAGGTATACTAATACCTTTAAAGAGTAGTTGTCAGGATTAAATGAGATAATTGTGGTAAAACACTAAATACAATACCTGACATCAGTAGATTTTTACAAAATAGCAGCTACTATTTTTATTCTTGCTGTTGTTATGCTCTCTACCTTCCACAAAGCATTTCAAATATTATTTCATTTGATCTTCACAGTTATTTTGAGATGGAACATTCATCCCATGTACAGGTAGAACTGAAGCTCAGAGCATGGATGGACCATCATATATGACCTCGTTTTTAGGTCTCTTTGGCCAGATCTCAGCAACAGACTCTGATGCCCTTGACCCTGGGTAAAATTCAGAGATTGAAAAACCGCCTCTTTTACTTCTAGTACTTGGCCTATGAAGTGAGAAAGGGCTCCAGCACTCAGGGATGGCTGGTGGGGCAGTAGTGGAGGAGAAGGGGGAGGAAGCGGGAGAAGGATTCGGGGAGATTCAAGAGTCAAGACAGTTGTAAAGTTAAGGAGATGCTCAGGCCACTGGGTGGGCAAAACCACAGATGCTGGTAAATTATCCAGGGCAGCTAAGACTCCAAATGGCATGTCACTGACCAATTTAACATTTACACTTTAAACTTTCAATTCTACCCCTAAATCTGGAAGTTGGACTGAGAAGAACAGCGCAGTCAAAAACACAAGGTGAAAAAAAAACAGAAATGATTTTCGTTTCATGTTGAGAATGTGCTGTTTTCAGCATGAAAACCTGGATAAAGGATGCAAAAAAAAGGGAGTGCGGCTATGCTCCAAAGCAAGCTTCTCCTGGCTGATGTGTACTTACTATGATGGATAGGGGCAGGGGGTGGGGAGAATCTCATAAAGAGAGAAGGAAGCTCTGGAGACCCTGGGGCCAAACCATCCTCCAGGAAGGCCTGAATAGGCACCCTAGTGTCTGTACCACCTGGAATGGATGTTTTAAGTGTCTATCTTCTCTCTTCCCTTCAAAAGGCTGAGCACAAGTAGGGTTTGGGTTAGGTAAAGTTAGGGAACCTCAAATGAGAAAGTTTGGTTCATTCGCCATAGCTCTACGTAGGATTTATTTTTGGGGAGGAGGTTTTTTTTTTTTTTTTTTTAACTTAGGGAAGGGGCAACACTACAAGGAAAAACAAGAGGTAATACTGTAAAATATACGCTCAGGTAGGAATGTAGGGAATTGTTCTGCTTGAGAGCTAGTGGATATCTATTTCAGACAAGGCAGCAAGTCCCAGAGATCCTGTGGCCTGATGGGCGGGGTAGGTGCCATTCTTGGGCCAGATGAAAGAAAGATGATCCTGAAAGGGGGGTAAGATATACGATTTCAAGCAACTCTGTGTCAGGCACGTACTTTCCTTCTGATTTCTGCAGACACCAGCTGGATGGGGGAGGGGAAAAGAAGGCAGGCAGAATGAGAGAGGAACTCCCCAGTGATGGAGGAAAACAGGGGAAACCAGAGGGAAGGAGTCAGTCTGGGTTCAAAGAAATCAACTCCTTCTCTTATAAAAATAGACATTGGCAAATCCTAGCCTATTTATATCATCTGTTCGTGATCACTATCAGAATCCTGGGCTGAATCATAAGACCCAGTAAATAATCCTTACACGTATGGGGCACTGGCTGCCTGATTTATCAGAAGATATTTGAAACAACACTGGAACAACTGAGTCAGGGAAAATTTGAGTGCTGGCTCCAAACAGTGCATTTGCAAGTAGATCTCACTTTACAGAAATAGATAGGTTCCTGAAAAGTTGGCTCTAAAATGAATTCAATTAACGAAGTCATATTTTCCTAGTGAATCACATTTTAAAACTAGAGATGGATTGGGGGAGGGGTGGCCAAAAATACAAACAAAACAAAACAATGGTGACCCTAAGACTAAATAAAAACCACCCTTCATTCAGCAAACATTAAAATGGAACTTACTAAGGGACCACTATAAATGCTTAGAAAACAGAAACAATGTGTCAGCAAACATGTCTAGCACCTGTGACAGACAAGGGATTCCCAACAGGCTTCGTGGGGATGTGAAGACCCCAGTGTCTGCTCCTTGGGAGATCACGATCTAGAACACTGAATGTTGCATCAGAAAACATCCCCTTGGGTGGAGACAAGGGGCACGCAAAGGGTCATATCTGGCCCTTTAAGTGCTATCTGGGCTTGGAACAGCTCTGCCTCCCTCCAGCCAACAGAAGCCAACCAAGTTCTCCTTTAACTATGCCTTCTCAAACCCTCTGTGTAAAGGCTAAAAGCCCCTGGCCATGTGGTGCTATGTCATAATTGCTATTTATTTAACTAACTTGAAGAAGAAGAAGAAAAAAACACCTCATGATTTGGGAGTTTTAATAAAATAAGAGTTCAGGTACTTACAGCTCTCTGAAAAGTTAAAGGCCTGTGCAACCCAAAGGGATATTTTAAACTTTAAAGGGCATTTGCTGAAGGGATTTGTTTGTTTGGGAAAAGCCTACTTCCTGCTACTTTATACTTTCTTGCACATAGAATACCGGCATTAGTGACAGGAGTGGACACCTAATTTGTTATTAGTTTCGTAAGTGCAGATCACAGCATACTGAGTTTACTCTAAGCAAGGAACAAACACTTCTGACTTCTGACACTAAAGAAGATGTCCTCTCTATGCTAATAACAATGTTGCATATCCACAGAACCCAGGACTTTTAGCCTGAAATGTGCCATATCCCTGAAATACTGTGTGCCCCAGACACTAGTAACACTATGGGCGTGTCTGTCTGTCCATAGTAGGATGAAACCCTTTCTGGCACTTCTAACTTAGACTGAAGGTGTACAAAATGCCAGATTAAACAGCACCTTTTTGAATAAACATTTTTTGGTTTCAATTCCATAGTGATGAACCAAGGTGTGGCTGAGACTATTTATCCTAATATCCATTCTTCCCTTCTTCCTTTTACTGACAGAATTTCTTTCAGTTTTTTAATAGTAAGGTACATGGCTGCCCTCCCTGTAGACTACATTTTCCAGCCTGCCTTACATCATAGGTGGCCATGTGACTGTTGTCCAATGGGATGCGAGAAACTCCCGGGTCATGTCCTCTAAAAGGGAAACCATTTGCCCTCCACTTTCTTTTCCTCTTTCTCCATTCTGGAGTATGGACTTAGCATTGCCCAGCCAGCTTTGAAACACTCAGCAGGGCTTCTTAATCCTGGAGTCCCCAGACCCCTGGGGTCCATAAACAGAACTGCTGGCCTGTACACTTGAGTGGGATAAAACTAACACTTTACTTTCACTATTTTCTATCTGAAATTTAGCATTTCCTTCAGTTATCTGTAGGAAACGAACCACAGTATTATTAGCAGTATCTATGACTCTGTCACCAACTGAAATTGTAGATATTTTCATGTCACATTATACTTGTTATGAATTATTTTGAAATACCACATATACTCATTACTATTTTGAAATTACAATAGTGATTAGACTTAGTGCTAGATCATTATTTGATATTTTAATAAAGTTCTGGGCCACTCCTCTAGATGAAGGTTTCCCACCCTACAGAACTTCCTGTAATGATGGGAATGTTCTATATGTACTATTTAATACAATAGCCTCTAGTTAAGTGAATACTTGAAATGTGGTCAGTGCAACTGAGAAACTGAATGTTAAATTTTATTTAAATTTAATTGATTTAGATGTAAATAGACATATGTACTTAGTGGCTACCATGTTGAATAGGATAGCTCTAGACTGTTATATGAGAAACAAATTTCTGTCTTGTTTGGACTGCCATATTTCTGGATCTATTAGAGCATCTTACCCTAAACCCTACCTAATACACAAGCATACCTGGAATCAATAATAATAAATATACCAGGGAAAGAAGGCACATTTATAGAGACAAACTGTTGAAACTCAACTGTTAAAGAAACTCACTAACTGAAACCAAGATTTGTAAAAAGAATTTTCTATTTATAAAACATTCCAGGATACATCAGACTACCTGATACCTGTAATCACCCTGTGATTATTATTGGTCCCATCTTACTCTAAAAGAGCTTAGGTGACTTTTCTGAAGTCACAACGATGGGAGAGCCAGAAGTCAACTCCAGATCTTACCACCACATCATCATGTGCTTTCTAGCACTGAAAATTCCTCCAGACACCATGCCCACATGTCTATTTGTCTCAATGGCACATACATATCTGCCAAGTCCTCTTTCTGGCCTTAGGGGCTTTGGGATGATGCAGGCATCTGAACTTTCCCAAATTTTTGGCAAAGTTCCCATTTCCTTTGAATCTATTGTCTTGTTGAGGACTCCCAAGGGCTGGGAGTGGTGGTTAAAAGACTCTTCTGAAGTCCAGGTAAAGACTTGGAAATGACACTGTCTTTTCCACAAACTTTACTGCAAAGGTCATTTCAATGACAGTTCATTTTCCTCCCTTTGAAATTCGTTCAAAGAATACTGTTATTTTAGAACAATAATAAAACATAGTAACAGGTTATAATTTTATCAGTAATAAAAGGACCATGTCTTAAATTCTAAAGAAAAACAATTATGACTATAACCCACATCTCAAGCTTCTTCAGAGGCCAGGCCACACCCATCCTGCTTATTGCTAGTCTTGGTTCTCCATTCTCTTGTTCTACAGAACTCCTGCTCATCCTCCAAAACCCTAGTCTGTCCATTCTCATAACTTCTTTCATTTTTTTATTCTTCCATCTTCTGTTCCCCATAGTGAGTTACTTGATACTATTCAAATTACCTCTATGTGTTAAAAATATATATTTACAGTGTTTCCTTTTGACCTCTTGATTTTTCAGTTTAAGCATTATATATCTATTTCCTGTTTTGCTAAATGAAGATTTATCTCTTTCACTACTAAGTGCTCCCCTCACACCCAGAATTACAAACTCTTACCTTCTTGTCCTATTGTCTTTTCAACATAATTTCAATTAGATCAATATTCAGTATTGACATTTTAATAACTAACATTGCTATATCTATGCAAGCTGTGTAATATGCTAGGATTACTTTTTCTTCTACAACATTGTTTTCTCTGGAGTTAGCAAACTGTCCTTTTTTCTTTGTTTTATTAGTTCCTAAGTATTGACTAATAACTTAATTTCAACCTTTCTGACAGTGGTCTAAATCTCTTAAATATATGCTCAAACACATTAGGTATTCAAGCAATTTCATTTTCTTAACAAAAAAGCCCATGCCAGGGCTTTCTGACCTACTCTGATCTTTCTAGTTGCCCTCAGTGCTTCAGGCACAACTGTCACCCTAGGATTTCCTTTCACCATGAAGATTCCTTTGATGCTCTCCTGTGTGCCATCCCCCATGTCCTATATTCCATGTTTTCCTCTTTCCTGGTTTGCTCTTAGAGTTCATCCTTAAGTGGGTTCTCAAAAAGAGTGAATAAAAGGTAAAATTTTGATCTTTTGTGTATCTGAAAATACCTTTACCTCCATATTCAATTAATAGTTTAGCTGGATATAGAACTGTAGATTAAAAATAATTTTCCTTTATAGTAGTTTGAAAGAATTGTTCCATTGACTTCTGGTTTCCAGAGTAGTTATTGAGAAGTCAAAACAATTCTGATTTTTGATACTTACCTTTCTTTAAGCTGTACATCTTTTTTGAACCCACTGTTCTGATATTTCACTGTGATGGGCCTTCCTATTGGTCAATGTCATTCAATGTTCTGCACAGTCAGCAGGCCCAATCTGTGATCTTGTGTCTCAATTTTGGGAAATTTTCTTTAATTCCTACTTGTTTTTTTTCTGGTCTGTTGTTTTCTGTTTTTCTTTGTAAAAACTCTGTTATTCAGATGTTGGCACTCATAGCCTTGCTTATCCTTTCTCCCCTATTTTTCATTTCTTTGGCTTGTTGCTTTAGTTTATGGAAGATATTGTGAATTTAATTGTCTAATCCTAATAAATTTTAAATTTATATTTTTGATTTGAGAGCTTTAAAAATTACTCAAATATCTTTTTATAGGCTTTGTTTTTATTTCATGAATATAATATCTCTTTTATCTCACTGAGAACATAAATGATAATGAATTTTTTGGAGCATTTAAAATTTTCATCTCCTTAGCATAGACTGTTTCCTCCAAAGTCTGTCTTTCATAGTCTAAGTAGGGGTATTCTTATCCCTATTTAGTCTTAGCTCCTTCATAGTCTGTCTTTTAAGTTAGATGCCTGATAACACTTGGTTTTAGCTATTTAAGAAAGTACTCAAAACTATCATGGACCTCACTTTGGGTCATCTGGCTGAGCTATCATGTCACAGAACCCCTGACATCTTCTCTTTTGGGTTGGTCAGATTCTCTGGAGAAGGATCATCCCTTCTTCTGTCTAGAAGGTATTTAAGCTTGCTAATTGGTGTTACAGGAGTCCAGTGTGGGGAGAAGGTCTTGTCTCTCTGTATTTGATATGTAAGCATTCATTTAATCCCTTGTTTTTAGCACGATACATCTTACTTTTAATATTGGCTGATGTGGCCTTGTCCAGAAACCCTGTTTACTCTTACCACAAAGTAAACTTTCAGTTTCTTAACTGGAATAGGGGAGATAGTTGTCCTATTGTCCAAAGCTAGGGTGGGGAGTTGAGGATCTAACTGCTTAAGACAGAATCTCAATCAGTTCTCCTGTTTTAAGCCTCATATTTGCCTTCCACTTTCAGATGCACCTACTCTCCCCAATTCCCAAACCTTTAGGTGGAAAATATGGGCTTTCTCTACTGGTTGGCTTAGAATTTAACTTTTTTATCATCTGTAAAAATACCATAGACTGGACAGCTTAAATAGTAAACATTTATTTCTCACAGTTCTGAATGTTGAGAAGTCTAACATTAAGGCACCAGAAGATTTGGTGTCTGCTGACAGCCTGTTTCCTAGTTCATAGAGGGCTGTCTTCTAGTGTCCTCGCATGGTGGAAGGAGCAAGGGAGCTCTCTGGGGTCTCTTTTTTTTTTTCCTTGGGAAAGAAAAAGGCAAATGGTATACAGAAAGACATGTCCCAGAGAAGAAGCCAAAAGTGTTGTCAGCAGAGTCTGTAGGATGTTAGCTTTCAAAGAGATCCTGGGGCAACAAATCCTGTTTTAAGATGGAAGGGACCACAGACTAGAAAGGTAAAGTGGCTTGCACAAGGTCTCATAGAATATTAAGAGGCAGAGCGGGGACACTAAACACTGGCTCCCTGATTCCAAATGCAGAGATTTTTCTCATTTCCTGAACAGAGCATATGTAGAAATCAACACACTAAAATTATGACATATGGAATGACTCTTAAATTGTTAATTGATGCTCATTTCTTCCAAATTCTTACCCCTACTTAGATGTTTACGTAATTATATCTGCATTACACTCAATTTTGTTTTCTCTTGTTTTAATAGCCCTAGGTACTGATAAAAACACTATAGCTGTTTACATGTGGTCTGATCCCAGTTTGACAAAATGAGTAGAAACAGAAAAAGTAACCTGCCTACTGTCTAAAAGCTGCTACTATCTAAAATCCGTATTTTCCTCACTTCTGACAAGGGTTGAATTCATCCTTTCTGCCTTTTTTTCTATTGTTACTGCCTCCTCCTGTCTCTTCATCAGGCCTCAGCTCTCCCTTTCCAACTCACACTTTTCCTGGCTGCCAGACACTTTTCTAACGATCCTTACCATGTCTCTCCTCTGCTTCACACAAGTCTTTGATTCCCTCACATCTTCAGGATAAAGTCCATTCAAAATGCCCACCAGCCTGGCCCCAACTTACCTACCTTCCTACCTTTCAAGCTTCTCTCTATGCATAATCCCCACATTCACCCTCTTCTCCAGTTACCCGAAAAAGGCAAAACCTGTGCCTTTGAACCAGCTGTTCTCATTGTTCATCTCTATTAAAATCCTACTAGCTCTTAGATACAGCTCAAACAGTCCCTCTTCTGTGAAGTCTTCTCCATCTCAAAACTGGAATCATTCCCTCTTTGACACTCTATGCCCTTCCTTTATACATATCTAGTGGTCTTTATATAATTTCCAGTGTTATGGTTATAAATGCATGTATTTGTGGCCTTTAGCACCAGAACACAATCTGACTGAAGGCAGGGCTTGTAACCCCTGTATCTAGCATGATACCAGAATAAGTGATTGACTATTTGGAATTAAAAAGGAAAAGCTTTTTCCAATACAGAAGGAAGAAATATAAACATCAGCCAATTTGCCATAAACACAGGTGCCTAGAAGGGACGACAGAGACAGAAATCGAATGGCATAACCAGAAGGCCAGGGCTGCAGCACAATGGTGTCTGATGTTCACAATGGTTATTCTGCTGAAAGGCTATTTTCTCCCATTGTGCCTGCCCACTTTCTAGGGGGTTGTGACTGAAACTAATGAGACAAAGCCATGCGAGGGATGTGGCTTACTTAGCTTTGCAGAGTAGCATGCCTAAGTACAGCTGGCATGGTAAATCAGTGGAGAGCCTCAGTAACTAGGAGCTTCTCCAAAGGAGCTTTTCTTTTACCCCTAAGAAATTTCAATTTCAATAGGTCTGAGGTCAAGTCCTGAGTTTATTTTAAAGGAAAAAAAAATAGGTGACTTTAACACTCCACTCTCCAAATTGAAAACCTAAAGTAAACCAACATACTGTCTTGCAGAAAAATACCCACTTTTATGAATCATGAATTCCTGCAATGGAAAGAGACCCAACTATGCGTTCAGCATGTTGATCAATGAAGGATGTAGAGACAGCGAGAACAGAAGAGTCTCAAATTCTCAAGAATCTTCAAAGATGTGGATTGTGGGCAAGGGAACAAGCACAAGGATATTTGTTGGGGTGCTATTTATATCAAACGCTTAAAAACAACCTTAAAGTCTTTCAGCAAAAGAACAGACGTTATTTTCAAATATGTATACAATAAAATACCGTGCTGTGGTGAAGATGGCTGAACTGCAGCTACATGCAGCAATGCAAATAAATCTCAAAAATATACTTTTGAAAAAAAAAGCAATTTGTAGAAATACATATACAACCTGATACTATATAAAGTTTTAAAATACGGAAAACAGTGAAAAATTGATGATAACAGTCTAGAACCTGCAGGAGCCCCCAGTTTTAAATCTCCGTAGGCTTAGGCCACTGCAGTGTCAAGGAAATAACCCTTGGGAGATGATGAATCAAGGGACATATGGCTATGAGCTGTGCCATTCAGCCAAGTGAGTGGACCTCTCCTAGCCTCAGACTTTTCTTTGTAAAGTGAGAGGTTTAGATCCCTCAAGTAAATCCCCTTCAGCTCTGAAATCATTGGCACCACAAGCCATACCCAAAAGGTTATCGGTTCTGGTTCTCACCACAGAGGAAATCTCAAGGATTAGGTGCCTCTTGCCTTAAATTCTAACTGAGAAGTCTCACTGGTGTCATGGTAAATAAGTTATTTATTGAGTACTGCACAGAAGTTCTTTCCCACATGTCTGAGTCACAGTGAAAACAGGAAGCCCACACCTTTTTCTTCTGAGGACCATCCCGTGTACCCACCACCTTCCACCAGCTGTAAAAACGCCTTCATGAAATCCCCACAGAGCCAAGGCCAAAGGGCTGCTCCATGCGGGTGGGGCAGGACACAGGGGCAGGAAGCACACAGGCTGCTTACCCACAGGAAGATCAACAGTAGGGTGGGACAGTCCAAGGAAGAAACCATTGAAGAAATCTGCCCTGAGAGAAGGCATTTCCTAAGTAGTCTCCTGACCCCCAGACATTCTGATTTCATTTATCAGTGATGGCACAATGCTAAGACTGAGCACAGGGCAGAGTTTGAAATTTAAAAAAACCCAAGAGCATGTTTTTAAGATAGAATATGTAAGTATGTAGTAGAAGATTCAAAAGCTAAGCCCTCTTGGTCCTGACCCCAGTCAAGCAGTCCTCCTCCCCAGTAGTAACCTCTGTTCTCAATTTATAGTGTATCCTTTGAGACAGTTAATGCATGTAAAGCATATAAACAGATAAACACACACACGATTTTAAAAACACTTGCTAAAATTGTTCTTTACCTTGTTTATTTTGGTAATATTTGTTAATTTTCTTTTGAAAAGTTTCAAGCTTAGAGAAGACTTAAATAAGCATTCCAATACTATTTACATAATTACGCTAATAATACTTTCCCACATTTCTCTATTAACATATGTCCCCCCCAAACCACTGAAAAGTACACTGCAGACATCAATGACATTTATCTTCTGAATCTATTAGCATATATCCCCTAAGAATAAGGACATTCTTCTATATAACGTTCTCTACAATAACATGATCATACCTCTGTAAATTTATACTAATTCAATAATATAATCTAACATGGATTCCATATTTAAATCTCCCCAACTGCCACAAAAAATGAAGCTTGCTTTTTAAACTTAGCATTCTGTCTTGGAGATTTTTCAGTACCATTCAAGTAGAAACTCCTCAATTTATTCTGACAACTAAATGATATAACATCTAACATCTATTAAATGCTTTCTATGTATCAGGCACTTTTCTAAGATTTTTCTTCTGCCATTCCTAGGTTAACTTTCTTGTTCTTTTCATAATTTTGTAAGTTCAATGTAAAATTTCTTCTATTTTATTAATTTTTGTTATTCACATAAAAACTTAGGTTAGTGAATTTTCCTAAGCACTGCATTAGCTATATCAAAAAAATATTTATGTGTACAATTTTGATATTATTTTCTAAATAGTCTACAATTTTAATTTTCTCATTGACTCAAGAAGAGTTTTTAAATTTCTCAGTGCTGTTTTATTTCCAAATTTAAAAGTTTTTGAATTTGTATTTTTCAGCTATATTACATAGTGATCAGATATGTTTCTTGTGCTGTTTCTACTTTTTTTGGTATGCACTGTAGTTTTCTCAGTGTCATACCATATGGTCAATTTTTGTGGCAATTGAAAAGAAAGTTTATCAATTAATCTACCTTAAGGAAATAGCAGTTTTAAGTCTGTACTTTCTTCCCCCGAACTAAATTCAACATGTTAGAATTCAAATATTTTTATATTTTTGGCATGGGGATTTGAGTCATTTCATTCTCCCCACTGTCATGAGATTGTGTTTATACTGGTCTCATACTGCATGTGGTTGCTACTGAACTAAAAAACTTTGGAAATGAAATGGAATTTATAGGGCATCTAAGCCAACCTCTAGTCAGTATAAGAATTTCCTTTATAGCACCCCTGAAAGATGTTCAAATGAATTTAATTTGAATTACTGCTGTCCAAAGGCACTCAGCACATTGCTCAAATTATGGCATTTGTGGACTCTATCGGGAGGTCAAGGATTTATAAATAAATAATTTCCTGACTACCTACCATAAGGACTGAATTACTCAATGCACTTTGGGGAACAAATGATAGTACACCTGTGCTCTGGAGCTGTGGTTCCCAAATAGTGTGCCTCGGTGCCTCAGGGCACTGCAGTGAATTTTATCCACAGGACATTTTAAATTTTTGAGGGAAATGGCAAGATACACAACCTGTCAGGCACTACAGAAACTACAGATCAAGGTAGTTTACAGGTTCGATATTAGTTTGTGCTACATTCTTTTGATGATCTCATATCTTTGCAAAACTAGGTTTTTGGCAGTTGTTTTATAAAATCAACATAGAACAAGAAAAGAGCGTGACAGGTTCCCATCTGATTCAAAGGTTTGGGAAGCTGTGCAGTGTCTAATAGGAGCAGATATCCTATTAGTAAAGAACTGTGGTGATTTCAGAATAGAGCAATGATATTTTCTTTCAATTTAGGTGTAGTATTTTTTTTTTTTGGCTAGCTATTTAATTGTTAGGACATAAGTACTTATTAAGTTGCTTGGTTCTAACTATTTAATAAATGAAACTACTATGTATTTCTTTTGGCCTAGAAGACACTGTGAAATAATTCTGGAGACTCCAAGAGCACTATGAAATGAGAAAGTCTGAGAACTTCTCTAGAAGCCCACAGCTAAGTTAGAGACCAGAAGTCATGACAGTGATGCAATTAGGATGTGAATGGTCAGGCTTATATACTCTCATAGAATTAGCAGACATTTCAGGCGTTTATTAGTAGAAGGAATACAGTCTAAGACAGAGTCAAACAAGTGGGACTGGCTTGGTCACTGCGGGGTAGGAAGGGCTAAACCACAGACAGGAGAAAAGGCCTTTACAAGAGCAAAGAGAAGTGGGAATGAATATGGCTTGTTTTGGAGACAGCGAGGACACTGGTCTGGTCAGGGTGGGGATGGGGGCCTTGGAAGAGAGCCGAAGAGTCTGGAGCTTTGATCTGAGGCAGTGGGGGAAGGTGTTTGGTCACAGGAGTGATATGGTAAAAACCAATGTCTTGTAGATAAATCCTAGTGGGGGTAGTGGATATGGACTGAGGGGTGAAGAGGTAGGAAATTATATCGCCTGAAAAGGCAATGCACCTACATAATACAAGCCTGATATAACATAGAGTCAGTGTCAGTCCCCTTCTTCAGCAGCCACACTACACAGATCCACACTAAAAAGTTCCCCAAACTATAGTCCCTGATAATGGGAATTGCAGCCCTTCATTGTGTGCTTAGAAAACTGCTGTTTTTTGATTCTAACTGGGGCACAATGAAATCAAGTGTTTAAAAATTCTGCGTGGAGACAATAGCCTTGCTTTTAAAAAAGTATATGAAAAAGGGGTTAAGCATAGAATAAGAGAGAAATGTATTGGTCTGAGAGTCAGGAGACTTGGAGTTAAATCTCAATTTGACCTCAAACTCACCAAAGAGTGGTCCTAGACCTTTGCTTCTTCACTCTGAAAATGAGGGCTCTATGTGAGATGAGAATAAACACTAGATGCCAAAGGTGGCTCACATCTACCCAATGAGTTAGGTCCAATCTTTTTGTGTAACTGGTAAGTAGATCCAAAATTATGGTTTTAATATTTCATTCCAATTTGCATGAAGCATTTATATCAATAAAGGGTTCTATATTATTAAAATATCATAATCTGGGCTCCTGTAAACTATTATTATTATAATAGCAGTAAATATATACAACAGACTAGAATATTGGCAAAGACTTCTGGGGAACAAAAATCAGCCTCATGTACAAAGTTGTCCCATGATGATGGCTCACAGACACCATTTTTAAAAATTAAGCAACTGATCTGCTTTGTGTCTCGAGGGAACAAATAAGCTCTGTACAACCCAAATTAAGACAGAGTTGGAGTGGCCAACTTCGATGCAGTGAAGACTGGAAAATCAGGGAGCAGTGTAACAGACTTGGAACTTGAAATAATTATGAACACAAGGAATACCTCCCAATAAAAGCTGCATTAGAAAAGACATGAAAGTCCTACAGATTTTTGTTTATTTTATTTTAATTTAAGCAATAACAGTTTTATGGCTTCAGAAGGAATGATAATGCATCCTATAGAATTAGCCCATAAAGCATTCCTGATTCTTTACTCAAACTGGGTATAAGATCAAATGAGACAGTTTTGGGGCCCCATATGGTGATGGGATTATTAAATGTCGAGGCTCAGTGATGAGTCACAGAAGAGGTCTCTGGCTTTTTAAATGGCCCCAGGATAGCCCTGAAATGTCTTTTTAGAAGCACTGGTCTAGTGAGGGTACAAATCCCCAGCTGCAGCAGCACCCAGAGAAGACCAGGTTAAACATGGCCACAGCCACCCTCTAAACATGGGTTTGTGTCACTGCTTTTGCTAGAATAGGAGGTTTGTGGGTGTTTTACAGAGGAGGAGAGGGGGTGGCAAGGGAGGAGGAAGAAAAAACATTCTCCTATCCCTGGGAACCTTGCAAAATGACTTCCTTCCATGAGTTTGCCCAAATGAAATCTCCACCTCCCAACCTGCTTACGGGTCAGTGAACCCATTCACTGATTAGGAAGTGACCCACAAGCATCAGTGTGAAGAGAGGGGTGTGGTGGTGGAAACACTTGGAGAGAATGCAGTATCCTGTTTAACTTGGCCTTGCCAATGCCAAACTCTTTCTCTGTGAATGTTTCTTTAGTTAAAGAACGATAATGTCCTCCTTCCAATGGCCTTGCCTCTCATGAAATGGGCTATTCGCCATACTTACAAAACCACTCTCACTGCAACACTTAACCTCTCCCGCATTAATCTCGTCTGTGAGACAGGGAGAAAGTCTTAATTTACTTACATCATAGGGCTGTTGTGTGGAAAATGCCTGGAAAGAAATGTGTGACACACTTACAAAAGGTAATACAATACAGTGTAAGTCCTTGCAGTGCAAATGAACCGAATTAACACCACTGTATACAGTTTGCACCTACTGGCCATTCAGCTAAGGGAAAATAAAGGGTGAATGAGGGAAGTTAAATAAAATTAGATAAAGTATGCTGTGGCCAGAGCTCAGGAAGAGCTCTCTAGAGCTACATTTATGAACAATGCAAAACAAAACTTGGTATCTATGGCTGTTAGAATGATGGCCACCAGGAATGATGACTCGAAGCTTCAAATATGACTGCAGGTGAATAAATAAGCCTACTTCCTCATGTCCTAAAAAGGTACCTTCCCCCCAGTCTTTAGGAAGTTGCTTATGGTGCTTCTGTAGCAGAAATAGCTGTTGAGTGGTTTAGTCTGAGCACAGTCACCTTTTATTGACCAAAGGAACAGGGAGCTGCTGACATCTCCAGGGTTGTCAGGTTGCAGTCTCTGTCGCCCTGCTTCTTTGTACAAGACTATGTGAGAGCCAAGGGTGTCTAAGGACTTTAGTGACTCATCTCTCCTTAGGATTATGCACCATATCCCTCTCCCAATAAATGTAGCAGTTAGTCCAAATCTCCATTTCCTGCTCGGCGTTTTCCATTCTGTCGTCCCACCTTATCTATCCAAACTTCTCTTTATTTCCCAACCTCCCAGCTCACCCCCATTTACTCCTTCAATCATCTTGTGCCCCTTAATTCTTTCCATGCTTCCAGGTCTGTGACAATCTCTGCCTCATTCTCCAGCCATTCTAGCTCACAGCCATCTTACCAGAACTCATCAGAGCCTGCACTGTGTGATTTGACCACGTACACACATAAGCAACAAGAAGATATCGTGATTGGATGAGGCCTTAGAGAGCATCAGTTCCAAACACCTAGAGGCTGCACAAATTCCCTCCACAACACATCTGACAAGTGGCTTCTAGGGCCCTGCAATTGGCATGAAGACTGGCATGAGTTACATTCTCCATAAATGGGAGTTGTCCAAATCTGTGTCCAGGCACAAGGCCACCTATTCCATTCTGGATCAAAGGCTTCGAGTGTGGGGAAAGGTCTGATTCACATTGAATTAGACCCCTTTCTCTAGTCCTGGCTTGACTTTCACACGCCTCATACACAGGCCACCCCTAACTACTCATTCTTTGAGAATGTTCCTTGTAATATGGTTTCTGATTCCAGTTCTCAACGTTCTTCAGCATCTTTAAGAATGGTCATTGTGAAGTCAATACTCTAGGTGTGGATTTGGCCATTCAATTTTCAGAAATGTACCTTCATGGAAGCTATGTTACGCCTCTTCACACCACTGCTTCATCATGTGTTTGCAAGAGTCGAACATCTCTTTTCACAGGTGCTATTCATTATCTCTCTCCTACCCTGCAATTTTTTTTTTAAAGATCTAAGGACTTACACTTGTAAGTGATGTATTTCAACTTTTTAAAGTTTAGCCTTATGTCTTTTGTGATCTCTTTAGATTCTGATTTTAGTTCTCTTTCCAGCTTAGCATCATTTATGAATTTATTAGATGTGCCAGTTTTGCCCTAATTTAAATCATGGCCAAAAATGCTGCAAAAAAAAAAAAACCAAAAAACCGTTTTGAGCACTTAACCTTTTTAGCATATCACCTTCCCTTCAGGATCCAAACAGTACTTTGTATAATAATGCGTACATAATAAATGCTTACACGTAATTGTTGAATTATACCAAATTCATAACAATATCATAGACTATTATATTTTCATGGTGACTCTATCTCAATTCTTTCTTGCTGGGTTCATCTTTTCTTTCTCTCTCTCTGTCTCTATGTTTCTCCCTTTCTTGTCTCTGTAAGCCTCCCTTTCTCTTTAGCCCTCAAAATTCTGCAAATTCAATGTAGCCTGCAAAGCCCAAGGAATAAACATTGTGGCAATAACATGTCCCTTAAATCCTTTTGTAAAGTCTATCCTGATTGGCTGCAAAGTCAGTGTGTAGAAAACCCACTGCATTAAAGCAGATAACATCTGTGAATCCTCTGATTTCCTGTTTGGCTCCAATGTCAATATAATAATAGCTTCTTGTAGATACTTTTACTGTAGGATAAACAGACTAAGCTACACTATTAAATAAAAGGATTTGAGTATGACAGTACATGCCAAAATGGGGGCTTCTGTGTGCCTCCTATAAATAATCTTCCCATCCCACTCTTTACAAGGAACGGTTCAAGATGGTCAATGTTAACATGTTAAAAGGGGAATGTGATCGTGATACTTCTCTTAAATGCAATCCCCATTCCAAAGATAACTCAAATCATAATCATGTCAAAAAAAAAAAAAAAAAACCTACTTGGACATTGGGAGTTCAGTGGCTGGCTGGCGAATCTAAGAACCATACTCTTGTTCAGCTTAGGAAACACTATAATGTGAAGTTTGGACACCAGGAAGATAGGACTAAGGTCCCAAGGTGTCTGTTTCTCTTTTCCAGCTTCTGGGTTTGGGCATGATTGACCAAAAAGATGGGGATGTCGCCCTCCCGCCCCATGACTTGGCTGAGGGGTGGGGCAGGAGGACAGAGAGTGTATTAGATCATATGTGGGAGGGGAGGGCATGAAAAGTATTTCTAAAATTACCACTACTTTATTTCTTTTTGGTCACACAGGAGATAATTTTGAATTCTTAAATGATAATAAGCAGGAGACAGGAATTAAAAGGTGAGTATAGGTGGAAAAAGTTGAGAACCCAACTAATCTAGGGTGATAGAAGTCAGAAAAGTAATTATCTATCTTTGGGGGTATTGAATAGAAGGAGGGTCGAGAGAGGCTCTGGAGTATTAAAAATGTTTTAAATTCAATCTGGGAGGTTATTACAGAGGTGTATGATAATAAAAATCATTGTAATGTACACTTAAGATTTGTACACTTAACTGTATATAAATTATATAATCTTCAAGTAAATGGTTAAAAAGTAATAAAAGGATTGAGAACTACCGGCTTAGTAGCCTAGGACTAGCTGTCCTCTGTAACTCAAGGTGCTGGTACAGAAAGGGTGTTCAGCACTTTATCACTCACATGTCTACAAGATACATTTTTGGGGAAGCTGATAAATTATACTATCAATCAAAGTACTCTCATCTTTCAATAAACTGAATTCTAGTTCTTGGTAAAGCCTGACATGGAGCCAGGAAGAGCAGATGGGTCTACAAGGAAAGGAAGATGACAGCTTTTCTGACCTCAAGAAACAAAGCCCGCTAGGGCCAAGCTACCCATTGAAAAGACACAGGCCAGTGGTAACAAGTACCTTTCTTTGCTGCTGACTTTAGACTAAGGAATGAGAGGTCAAAGGAACCAAAGGAAAGAGACTCTAACAAGGGGAAGGTGATGGGTTGAGAAGAAAGGCAGTGAAGCCTTAGGATCTTGGAAGAGCAGGAGGCTCCATCAGACACTGAGCACTGCTGTGTTTCCACAGCTGCTGCAGGCGCTGGGCCAGGGGCTCAGGGGTGAGCCATTTCCCCCTCACACAACATCAATATATTTCTATCATGAACTCCCCAGTTCAAAGGCAGGCAGAGAGGGAGAAGAAAGTCTAGAGAGCAATAGGGGAGGGGCCCTGGTATCAGGAAAGAGATAAAAGGATTTTCAGGAGGCACTCACATGCTCCCACACAAGTAGAATGAAGGGCTCTCTAGAGCCTGTCTCAGACACCCATTGCATTACAGTCCTTTGTCACAATGGCCTCAAGGGAAGGGAGATGGTGTAGATTTACCACCTACTACATCCCCAGGACAATGCTAAGAGTTTCTACAAATGTTTGCATGTTTGGTCCTGACGGCCCTGCAAAGGCAGGTATCTTTGTTTTCATTTTACAGACAAGGACACTACAGCACCAGAGATGAAATGATTGGCCCACAGGCACCACTGGCCAAAGGCAGAGGCAGGAACCAGAGTTTGAAGGCCAAGACCATCTCCACTTTACCAAGCCTCAAGGCAGGATCTGAATCTCTGTTCCCCAAGCCCAACAAAGCTCTCATCATTTTGGTGCACTGGGTGGGTAGGGACCTTAAGTCGAAAGCCACTCCAGAAAGTATTAAGCAATTCATCAGTTGAGATTGTTTTTACTACTTTTGCAGAAGAGAATCATTCATTAATTTAAACAAGACATTATATAGTATTCTGATAATAGGAGAAATCAATGAAATAAGGATCTCAGTACTTGCTATATGCAATAGAAGAAATGTAAAAGTTTAGGTTTTGAGGTGAGTCATATGCACTTATATCTTGCTACAGAATATAGGTCAAACTTCTAACTTACACCAAATAATTAACCTTGACTAAAAAAATGTGCAAGGAACTTATTCTTTTTTTATTATGGTAAAATATACATAAAATAAATCTACCATTTTAACCATTTTAAAGTTTTGGCTGAGTGTCATATAGTACATTCACACTGGTGTACAACCATCACCACCACCCATGTACAGAAATTTTTCATCCTAAACTGAAACTCGGTCCTCATTAAATTCTAACTCTCCTATCTGTTCTAGAGTAGCAGCTTACACAGTACTTAGCAGAGGGTGCAATGCTTCTTGAAGAAAAGCGAGATTTAAAGTCATGAGACCCACTATTATATAAATAAAAGATTAAAAAGATTCTATTTTTCCATAACTAAGGCCTAATAGCATCTGTATCCAAGAAAAATTAAGAGTAATTTATGACTTATTTACTCTTCTGGCATCAGTTCTAATCATCTGTTGTGATTAAGACCTTTCACTTTCTTCAGATGCATTAGCAGGTGGTGGTGAAGTCTAGTCCTGGGAGTGGAAAAGAAGAGATGCCTGGCCAGCCAGAACTGGAGGCTAGTTGCTGGGCCATCACCTAGCGGACAGGGGCTCAGTGGTTTCCTAGGAAGCCTCCCTTGATGGATCTGTATGACTTGGCAGTGACTCTGTAATGGAAATTCACTAAGGAGGCTGAATTTCAAGTCCTGCTGAGCAAAGATTTCAGATGTCTTCTGTGTACAGAAGCAGCCTGGAGTGAAGGCAAAGGCCTCCCCAGTACCCTTGGGGTGAAGCTTGGGAAGCAAAGAAGCACAGATTAGAAGGCTTTTTAATGGTCTTAGGGCACCGTGCAGACATGGAAAGCCTGAACAAATGGCCCCTTCACTTAAGAATTTTCTAATCTGGTTAAGGCACACAGCCCTAATAGGAGAGGAATAGAGGTAGGCTATTTGTTAGGAAGGAAGTCTGCTGAGTTTTAAAAAACTGACTGAGAAACCAGAAACGCATGCAGCAATGGTCACTGGGCCACTGGTTTGCCTCCCTTTACTTTCTTTGGTTTAACAAAAAAATTTTTGCTAAGGAAAGAATTGACCACTGAGACAATGTTGCCGTCTGTGGTTTTTGATTCATCTGACAATTTTTGTTCAACAGCTTTTTCTTCCTTCTGGGAGAATATGCCTTACTTGGTGCTTCATCCTCAAAACTCAAGGCTGGGAAGGTGATTCTAAGTGAGTGGACTTGGACTAGTTGAGAGACGGTCTGTTCCAAGAGAAGGACTGATAAATATCTGGGTTTTGGAAGTAACTTTATAATGTTTGGATTTTGTGCTGGCACCAGGCTCTGGGTTTTAAGCACTCTGCTGTCATATGGTGTACACCCTTTCCAAGAAAAACTCCATAAAATGAAAATACTTTATTGCCATGGCCTTTGACTTCTTGAGAGTAACACAAATATCGTAATCTCTTGCAACATTTAATTTAATTTAAACTCGGTTCACCTAAAGAAAAAATTTAGTTCTGAATCTGCCTATTACACTTCTCAAAAAGTGCCAGTCTTCTCTATGGTGTCACTGTTTTGTTTGCTATGTGCCAAACTTATTTCACATATGTGAAAAGAAAATTGGCATCGAGTCCATATGAACTAAACTGCTGGCAAGAGTGATGCAGAAGCTTGCCATTGAGAAGATTAGATTCCCAAGAAACTCCTCTAGCAGTATCCAATATCCACAAACTAAAAACTGTGTGTGTGTGTATGTATGTGTGTGTGTGTAAACGTACACACACATATTCAATCTGAAGTAGCTGATTCTCTGTCCCCGCGTTCAGGTAGTATTCAATTAGTCATTAAAGTTACCTTGAGCTTAACTATCTTAGCTGTACAAATAAAGACATAACATGAAAATAAATATGCAGTGACTAATAAGAGAAATAGAAAATTGAGTTATTTTTATTCAAGTTTGAGCTTGCACATTTCAGTTGTCTTCTTTATTTGCTTAATAATAGGATGATAACATTTCCCCCATAAGATTATTAGATCATGGTGTGTGTGTGTGTGTGTGTGTGTGTGTGTGTGTGTGTGTGTGTGTGTGTGTTGGGGGCATGAGGGTAGAAGAGGAGCTTTTTAATTTTCAATTTTTCAGTTGTTTTCCTTTACTTTTAAGGCTTTTTGCTATTTAAGTCTGCTGTTTTGCAGACTGTTTTGCCGTTGCACTCACGGATTCAAATATGGAACTGAACCAAGAGAAAAATGGAGTATTTTATTAACCAGAACTGTGGTAAGTGGTTTAAAACTGAGACAGTACTTGAACACTGTGCTCCCTGAACCCTGAGTCCCTGGTGATAATGCAGATGTGGCAGATGTGTCGCCATGGCAGGCATCTGTAATTAGTGCCTGTCTCATCTCTTTAGGACCCTTAGATCACACTAGCAAGGGGTCTTTTGAACTCAAGAATGACTACAAGCAAGGTTTGGCAATCATTTGAAACTCAAGCACTTTTATAACTAGGTCTTACAAAGGTGGACTATTTCTAAAAGAGAGATCTACTTTGGGAAAGTATGTAGAGAACATTTTTTAAGTTTAGATATTTCAGATTTTCATATTCATTTTCTAAAATAATCACTGCGTTTTTCTCAGTCATTGGGGAACCACTTATGGGGACATACCAATGTCTCTGACAGGTTGCCAATCCTAGGACTCCATCTTTCCTACCCTTTCTCCATGGATAACATGTGATCCAGGCTTAACCAATCATACAGTGCCATTTTTTTGGCAACAGCAACTAGTCCAGGAGGTGAGTGTATGACTCAAGCAGGGACAATCAGTTCTTCTCTTAGACTGATTTATGAAAGATGGAAGACACATGTTGCTTTCCACTCAAGTTGCTTAGCTAGGAAAACGGGAATCTGGGGCACCTAATGGCCATGTTTCCTGCCACAAAGAGAAGACTGGAAGCTTATCCTCAGAATGAAGCCAAGCACGGGCAGGATCAGCTGAGAGACACAAAAAGTGAGTCTTGGAGGACTGAATCTCAGTTTGTAGCCCTGAGCCCTGGTTCCTGCAGCTCTTCCTTTAATCCTATAAGTAGTTCCTATAAAGTTCCAGCTATATAACCAAGAAATTTCCTCTTTGTTGAGGTTGGTAAGAATTAGGTCTTTGTCATTTACAACTGAAAGAGTTGTGAATAATGCAGGGGCCCACCTTAACGTGGGAATCACTAACTTTTTTTAGTGATGTTAATAGCCTTCCAGGTGTGTGTTAGTGAATGTCACATATATTTTACAACTTTTTGTTAGTGGCATCCCGTATCAATTTAGGTCAAAAAAGAAATGCCAAAATTTGTAAATCAGAATGAGGAGAACACTCCTATGTTTGTGTTGAGAAAAGGAGAATTATATAAATACAGTTCTACCCAATTCACATTTCTTAACATGTAGAAAGACTTAACATTAATTACCAAATGTATTGACTGATTTAGGAGTTCGCAGCACAAAAAATTCTTATTTTATTACCACTGCTCATCTATCTTATGGAACAAAAGAGGCCGAAACCCGATTGGGGAAGAATAAAAGAAAAGCTTCCACTCAAAGAAGCAGATTCTTCCTGCCCATATGTTTAGGTTCTGCTTCTTCCCCAAACTCAGAGCTGAACATCTCAGAGATGCTGGCAGGTAGAAACATGCTCCCTTTTAATTACACCACCAAAATGCTGCAATAACTGATTGTCAGTTAAATAATTATAATCAAGTGCCCATTGTGCATAACAATCATTTAATGACTGCCATCCGAAAACACTATAATAAAGAGAGCTTTAATGAAGAAAACTGGAAAGAGGCCAAAGTTTTATGGTGGTTTGCTTAAAGGGAAAGAGAGCCATAATCTCTATTTAAGATTAAAAGAAGCCTTTAATCCAGATGCTCAACATTAAACAAGTAGAGTGGAGTCATGTTTTGATCAAAAGTTACTGCATGCATAAAAAAAAGTAATGTAAATGTTCTTTTAGGAAAAAAGCTCCAGTAAATTACATTAAGTAAGTGTTTGTAACCATTTGCTTTGGGAAAAAAATGGAAAAGACAAAAAACATCTGATTTTCATTTTGGACAAGACTACTCAGCTAAAATAATAAAAAGGAGTAGGATTTTATTTGATTTGTATAACATCACTGAAAGTGAGTGAGGTGCCAGTGCCATCCTACCTACCTGGTGCCGATATTTCCCCTGTACTGATCTTATTTATTATTTGCCCTCATTTTACCAGGTCAGGCCTATATCTTTGGTAGGTGTAATTATATTCTCACACAAAGTCTTAACTGAAATGCTTTTAATGATCTCAGCTTTAGCAAACAGTAGTTCTCATCCTGGGGTGGAGGTGGGGGGACCAAAACAATCTTAACACATAAAACTCAGATAAACTGGCAGCTACCACCACTGCTGGTGCATGAAGTATTCAGCTAACAAATCAAGACTGTAATTCCTAGAACTGCAGCCATTTTCCATGAACAGATAAGTAGCCTGGCCAATGATAAATACCAGCAGCTCCAGGCTTTGCTAGAGTGAATGCAGGGAGAAAAGAAAAAGGAACATAATCCTCTCAAGGAAAAATAAGAAGAAAAAGCAAAATGAAACAAAAAATGGTTCCTATAGATCTGACCAGCTTTGAGTTCCAATAGTTTCCCCAATACCTCAGGGTACAAAGTGGCAGGACCTCGACCTTGGTTAGGGCTGAGTGAAATGTGCAGTGTGGTGACTGTGCACACAGAGACATCAGTCCTTGGAAAGACATGATGATGTCTTGAGTGAAAAAGACCCCGAGCGTCTGAGGGAAACAAAATCACACCTGGATATCATTTTTGTCCTAAGGTGAACATTAAACTGCCCTGGTGCTCTTGAGATGCCGAAGAATGTCCAGGTCCTGAGATATGTGTATGTCACAGGCAGACACAGATGAACTGGGAAAAAATAATTCACCTGCTTACCTGGGGCACAAGACACAAGACAGGCCTGGACAGATTTTCTAGGACCATTTTAGCTTAAAACTAACATAAAAGAAGGTGTAGGAATTCGATTATGAGATCAGGGCCTTTTCTGACATTCTAAGTTAAGGATACCAACAAATTCTCATTCAGGAAGTTCCTGCTTTTTAGTTTGTCTTAGAAGTATATCTACTCACCTCCTGGTCTGTAAATTTCCGGGGTTAGCAGCATAATGTCCATTTCATCAAAGTCTTTCTGCAGCATTTATCCCAGTGGTTTATATATAGTGCAAGCTGCTCTTTGATATGTGCTCCTAATACAGGCTCTTCACCAGTTAGCGGGACCAGCTCTTCTCCTTCTCATCTCAAAGTTATTGTCAAATGCCCGTGACCTTCCATGTGCTTCCTGACAAGTCTTCCAGTCCCCCCTTCTAGGAGTTGAGCACTGGGAATCGTGCCACTCCTGTTCCCTTTTCTCACCAGCGGGCAGTCAGTAGTTAAGTTCTCACCACCTAACTTTCCTCCTCTATATAAGCTGATGTCAATAATAAAACCCAGCTTATAAGGTTTGTGTGTGCACGTGTGTGTGTGTGTATGTGTGTGTGTGTGCAGACTTGATGAGAAATGCAGACAAAGCCATATAACACTGGTAAGTGTTCAATAAGTGGCAGCTATTATTGATACACATCATTGTCCTTAGGAGAAAATCTAAATTCAAATTTGTTAGCCAGGTATATGAATATGATAGTCAATAATTATAATAACATAACTTACACCTTGCTCAGTTACTCACCCCAAACATTGTTTCTTCCTTTCCATACCCTATCCATTCCTCTACATATCAGCCAAGACTTAAAAAAATGTGAGTCACTCTCCTGCTTAAAACACAACACAAGCTGTTCTCATGGCTTATGGGAGCCCACATCACTTGCTCCCTGCCTGTGTCTCCAATCTCATTTTCTACCACTCTCCCCCTAACTC
Organism: Cynopterus sphinx; assembly: GCA_030015415.1. Lineage (NCBI taxonomy): Eukaryota > Metazoa > Chordata > Mammalia > Chiroptera > Pteropodidae > Cynopterus > Cynopterus sphinx. Next base: position 121,167,462 of record CM057381.1, on the reverse strand, counting down.
ACTGTGCTTTCACCAATGTTGGCTACACTTCCCCACCATTTCTTAAACTAAACAAGTTTGCTCCCAACTTAGGTCTTTCCACAAGGTGTTCTCTCTGCCTCAGGTTCCTTCCCCAGATCCTCACATGTCAGGTTCCCTTCTCTGTATTCAGGGCTTAGCTCAGAGGACACCTTCTCAAAAGGACCTTCACTGACCTGCCAGCCCAAATTGTCTAAGTCCTGACCTCTATTTTCTCATCCTCCATATCCCACACCAGTTCATTCTATCCCAACATCCTGTTTTATTTTCATCATTGTGCTCATCGCTAGCTGAAAAGTGTCTTTTTTTATTGTTTATGGAACTAGAATGTAATAAGTTCTATGAAAACAGACCTTTTCTTGTCTTGACTACCACTCTATCTCCAGTGCTTAGAAGGGCCCTGGAATATAGCAGACACTGAATGAATATGCTGTATCTCCCACAGAGCTTTGTATACTGGCTGCCACTCACCAGCCACTCAGTAAGTCTCGGCTGAACTGAACTGCATTGAATTCAACCAAGTGGCAGATATCTAAGGCACAGATAAGAATCTTCCCTTTGACTATCATATTACCAGATATACATTGAAGAGCTCAGATGTACATTGAAGATCTCATCTCATAGCTGTGACCTGTGCTCATCAAGGAGTACACGGGACCTAAAAAGTAGTGGGGATGAGGGTGAATGTACTTGAAGATATTTAGGGCTCACCAATGTTTCTGGGTTTAACAGAAGTATGAGGAGACAAAATTGTCTAAATTCTCAGCACATTAAATAAAACAGTGAATTAACATACAGTGAATCTGGGGCCACGGTGACATTTAAAATAAACTCTTGATTTCATATTTACATGTATTTCCAGTCATGTTCAGATAGTAGTAGAGTGGGATTTGGAGGCAGAATTCACCATTTTCTGAACTTGAATAACAAAATATATCGCACTTAGAAACACCCCCAGTCTTAAATTCACGCTCATCATTTCAAATGTCTTATCCCTTCAATTTCAGGTCAGAAATTAGATCTTACATTTTTCCAGGATTTTAGAGCTCCTAGCCTAATTCTTAGAGAAAGAAATTTCAAGTTTAACAGACTCAGAACCAAATCCCAGGTCTTCTACCAATTCTCAGATTAGGTGAATTATTATTATCCTCTCTTAGCCTTAATTTCCACATCTTTTAGGTGGTAATAATGACACTCATCTCACGAAGAAATGATATGATAAATAAATGGGATGATTTATGTAAAAGGCTGTTTGATGTGCTTAATAGAAAATAGGTACTCAATAAATTACAGATTCCTTTCTGGATAGGTGGTAGAAACTCAAAAAATACTCACTAGGTGGTGGCTGAATTGGGGTGCAAGGCATGCTGGGAAACAAGTGTAATGAAGAGTGGCAGGAAAAAAACCAATCTATCAATTAGAAGAAATAATGCCCAAAGCACTATAAAGTTTTATTACTCTCCATATAAGAAGGATCTGCAAATATTGGCATTTTATGGCTTGATCACAGTGACTAGCAGCAGTCAGGACTGAATATCAGAAAGTCATTGAATATCAGAAATTGGTTAAAGTACAAAGAGAAAGTAAAAGAAAAGTATTTTCCTGAGAACAGCATTTGCTTTAAATCTACATTGTATAAGAGAACTCATGGCAGGATTCCAAAGGGAAAAAAATGGGAATTTATTCCTTGATCTAATCAAGAAACGCAAGTCATCAGGAAAAACTGTTGTGTTCAAATCACCCTGTTTGGTGTTCCAAGGCTCCAACACAAATACTGGAGCCGCTGGACCAATCACAAAGGCTAGGGTGAAAAGAAAGTCAAAGACAGCAATGAACTGACTGTTTCCAACAATCCTTAGGGGGTAGGGGCTGAATATTTACAGAAGAAGGACAAGATAAGCCACCTGCTTGGGGTCTATCACCAAGCCCTAGGAAATGAGAGAATTATTGGCAACAAAAAAGAATGAAAAGGTAACCAAAGTGGACATCTGTCACTGTTCAGCCTGTAGTATCATTATCCTTATGAGAACCATGCCCAGTTTTCTAGTTTTTTACCAATTTATCCCTGACTCTCAGGTTATGTGATTTAGGTGTGCTGTTTGCCTCATTACCACTGGAGATGGAAACATATCTCAGATGTGACCAATGAATTATTCCCCTCCCCCCACCATGGTGACTGGGTTTCTAGTAATCAGTAATGGACATTATTAGCTAATGCAATTGGTAACAAGGCTCTCTATCCATGGGAGTTGCTAAGCCTGGAGCTACCAGTGCCATGTTGCTATCACGAGGCCAGAGACTACCTAAAAATGAAGTAATGAAGAGAAAAGCTAGGCAAAAAAAAGGAGACAAAAAGGTCACTATTTACATTTCTTGAATACTTGAATCTATGCCTAAGGCTAGAACTACCCATGATTTTTTTCAGTTACTTGAACAAATTAATCCCCATGGCTGCTTAAATCTCTTCTGAATTAGAGTCTAATTTCTGACCAAGAGAGTTTGACTAATATAGTAAGTAATCTTGTAGTGTTTAATTCTCAAGAAGTTAGCTATAAAGGCAGTCCATGAGGTGCTTTTCTTAGTTTTCTCTAAAAAAAGAGGAAGAATTAGGATATGTGAGCTATTAGGGAACTACTTGCATTTTTCACACCAGTAATACAATTTGACCAAAATTATATACTGCTGAATATATATATATATGTATATCTATATCTATATCTGTTGCTGAATATGTATGAGACTACTGCACTACACTGAGGTTACTACAGACAGAAGGGGACTTATTTATTACATTCCTGAACTTTAACCTTCACCTCCCCACCAAAGAGTCAATCATCCATCCATTCATTCATTCAAAGAAGTTCTTAGTAAGTGCCAAATATATGCCAGGTATGTATGGTAGGTAATGAGGACACAAAGATGATTAAGACATGGTCCTTAATCTCAAGGAGCTAACAAATAATTATGGTTCAGTGTGATAAGCATGAGAAGGGATCCAGAGGAGCCTCAGAAAGGATGAAGTTTTAAAGGATGAGAAGGCATTTGCCAGGCAAAGAGAACAAGTGCAAAAGGATAGGCAGGAAGTGTGATAAGTCCAGGGTGGCCAGGGCTGATAAACTTGAAAGGTAGGCTGGAGCATCTGTAGGAGTTGACTGTGATTGCCATGCTGAGGTACTGATCTTCCCCCAATCTCTTTAATTCCCTCCTACCCCCACTTCTACCCTTGACCTATGGATGTTGCCATTTCCCCTTAAGAATTAGATCTCTGAAGGAGGGGTGTCTTCTCTCACATGCTCATGGCGTGCACCTGGGGCCTGATGCCCCCAGGACCTGGCACCCCCAGTGCACTTGAGGGCCTGGTGCACCTGGGGTATTGTCCGTGGCTCCACCTGGGGCACAAATCCAGGATCTTCTGCGTGTAAAGCAGACGTGCTAACCACTACACTATGGAGCCATACTGAGAGTCTGATATTATCCTGAACCAAGGCTGAGCCTTTGGAAGTCTCTGAGTATCATTCTCAGTTCTGTGTCTCAGAAAAGGAAAGCATGGTGGCACTGTGGGGAATGGATTGGGGGGGACAGAGACTGAAGGCAGGACTCACTTGGACCTGTGATCATCAATGGAAAATGCTGTAGGGACTCTGATGGAGAAAGCCAGACATGAGGAGGAGGTAAGTGTCTACACTTCTAACTTGAAAAGCACTTAAAAACGCCCCATGCAGATGACAAGAATTCTATTTATCCTTAAGGACAAAGAGTGAAAAAGAATAACATGGAGAGAGGGCAAAAAAATGCTTGTTCTTCCTCAGACTCTTGGTCACAGCTCCTCCATCCTAAATTTTCTCCCAATTCTAAATCTTATCCATCTGCATGGTTTGGCTTTAGAGAAGGCCTCTACTCCATACTGACTGGTAGCATCTTTGGTCCTCCATGTTCTTGGCATTCTACATTTGTTTTTTTAAGACCTAATCACTGATTACACTTCTCTGAACCTTAACTTGATCATCTATAAAATGAAAATACTGACATATACCTCAAGATAAAAATTAAATAAGACAAATTTCATAGACCACTCTGCACAGTGCCTGGTGTGAGATGAACACTCAACAAACAGAAGCTCCCTACTACTGCTGAAGAGGAAGTGACTTGCACTACTAAGAAACAAAGACACACTCATACTAAGCACTCACTTTTCACTTACGAAGGTTTTTCAGATTTTACAGTTAATTTAATTTTGTTGTAAGAGCAAGCTAGAAGCTCTTTACTGGGTCAATAAAGCACACAGATTACCACAAGTGCCCTATTTCTGAAGGCCCATAAGAAATCTGCTTAGGCTACAGCGAACTATGCTGGATGAGATGCAGCTCTCATCTTGTATTCTCTCAAGTGACAAGGTCAAATGTATCATCACTCTTCCTCTAAGAGTATAGGAATGGCTGGGAAATGTTCCATGACTAAAGGAAGAAATTCAATGGACTAATAGGTAGGTATGTTGGTGATGTGGTTTTATTTTACTCTTAAAACCAAATCTATAGAGGTATCTTATTTATAGAATTTCCCACTACCCTCTTCAACCAAGTTCTCTGCCGACAAGTCAAGACCTGGTTACCAATGGGCCTGGCTTACTCATTTGTGCAAGTGAGCGAGCTCAATAAGAGATGTGAGAACCATAATGCAAAAACCCAACAAGACTGGGCAGCTATACACTGCTTCAGCATTTCCATCTTTAACTTCCCACACAGAGCTTTGAGTGCCAGAGGGGCCAATCTGCAGAGTTTGCAAACACTATAACAATCTGTTGGGTCCACTTGGGCAGTGGTTCTAAAGCTATTTTAGACCAAAGATAATATCTTTTAAGATTTTAATGACATCAAGCCTTTCCCACTCCTAAATACACACACATGCAACATTTTGTATACATCCCCTGGTATTCAGGAACCATCCCTTCCCACCCCCTAAACCCATCTTGGTCCTACAGGAATTCAGAGGAACAACAGTTCAAGGGGTTTTGTGAGGAGTGGTAGGAGAATCAAGAGTTTCTCCTCTCATGGCTCAATTTTCTCTATAACACAGTTCATTGCTATGAGTGCCAGCACTTCACAGGGAAAGGGTTAATGAATGATGTGAAACTCAGAGCCCAAACATTTATTATCTATCTGCAGTGCCTAACTCTGAGTGGCTATAGAAAATCTTGGAATCTTAGTGATTTCCAAAGGTGCTAAAAAACAAAAGTCCAAGAGGACGCTCCGGAACGATGGGTTGGGGAGTGGGGCAGGCACGATCCAGGCCTTGGAAAAACACTACCAGGTACCCCCATCTGCCACCCTAGGAAGGGGCATGGAACCCTGTTCTCTCTTGCTCAGTTCCACTTAGTTCTTCCGTTCTCCACTTATGCAAAGACTGCAGATTCCTTGGATGAGCTGTACCAAATCCAAATGGTTAAAAATAATTTGCCAAATACCTTCCTAGATAAATTGAAATCCAAGACCTTTTTGAACCTTGTCCAGCTATCCCTCAAAGAGTGAGTCAGCTGAACGTCATGCACTTTCCTAGCTGAATCCCTGAGTCACACTTCTGCCTGTCAATCTTCTGATGTCACAAGTCAAACTGTGCCATGAAAGGCTGAGTAAGCATCTTTAAGAAATAGAAACTCAACTGTAGGAACAACAGGTATTTCCAAACGCAAAATGTCTCTGCTCAATTTCTAACTCAGCTACTGTATATAAATTTAACCATGACACTGGGAGGGAAATTTTTAAAAATAGAAGTCAAAAGAAAATAATAACAACAATGTTTCAGTTGCTATCTTAGGCAAGACGTATAAAGTGGTAACCAAGACATATAATGTCTTTACCCTTATGGGGATTATATTTGAGTGGGGGCTACAGTAGGAGACAGAAAATAAATACAAATAATTTCAGATAGTGACAAGTGCCATATATAAAATAAAACAGAATAAATAAAAGAATAAAGAATGGTGGAGGTGCTATTTTTATACCCATTTTTACATATGAGGAAACTGGGGATAACTGTGGTCAGGTGAATTCAAGGTTACACAGCTAGTAAGCAGTTAATTTAAACTTAGGTCTGTCTGAGGACAAAGTTGTTTCTAACCACTATTCCATGCGACCTATTCATATTCTAGAGGAACCAAAGAATCTGAGAACAGATATGACCAGAGACCATCAAAATTTTATAAAGACCCTCCCTTTAGGACATCAGCAAAATTTTGAGATCTATTTACTCAAATAAGTGTGTTATAGGCTGGCATTGTAATGCTAATACAACTGACATTTGAAATTCTGTACCTGACATTTAACATACTTAACATCCTCATAACATAACCCTCTGAGATTAGAATTACTGTCTTTATTATATTTCATTTAAGTGCACTAAGGCTCAGAGAGTTTAAGTAATCTGTTCAGAATCACAGAGCTTATAAATGCAAAAGCTGCAATCCAGGCCTCCTGCCTCTGAGTGCATTGCTTTTTCCATTACACCATGCTGCCTTCCAGAAGACTCCCCAAGGAGCTCCATTTTTCTCCCACTGGGAGACAAGGGAATAACTAACTTGGCAGTACAGACAGAAAGGAGTGACTGTTTTGCATCTCTGCCAAGCAGTATTCATGCCCTTTGACACAATACCCAATGGATCTTTCGCAGCTTAAGCATTCTAGAATTTGCTGAAGAATTTTCTCACCTTCTCTGTATGGGGTCCAAAATTAAGAGGGGAAAAACATATTTATGTCTCATTCAGAATTCAAAATGTAATAAATCCTTCAAGGCCCTGGCAAGTTTCTCTAATCCACTGTAATCATGTTTCCTTGTATAACAAGTCTTGTGATGTCTGCAGCAGCCTCTCTCTATAGTAACGGCAGCCTGAGAGCTGGAGTTCTTCTTCTCGTGCCTGAGGGATTATTCCATTTTCCACATTAGGAGTAAGCCACAGACTTTAGGTTCTAAAACAGAGCCAGAAACACTGACTGGAATCCAGATGCCCTAAATATAATGAGAACTAAATTTTACTGCCTTCTGTGAAAGACACAAATGAAAAGAATGTACCAACTTTTAGAATTCTGGTCCAGAAAGCAAAGTTATGAATAGAGCCAAGATGGGTTCCACTGCACTGAGAGACTCCTTAAAGCCACCTGGAGACTTTCCAATGACCTCCCCTGCTTCCTATCCCTGGCTTTTTTATTTTTACAAAAGCCAAAGATACTACAGGCTCATCATAATAAACATGCTACAGGCTCATCATAATAAACCAAGTTTTCATATAGCTCTAGAACTTTCTGTAGGTTTCCTTCTACATTAAAAAATTATTTATGTTTTCAGGGATTGGTTTGATAAATAAAAAATGATTTTTCTCTATGGTCAGACAATCACTTCTAATTATTATTAAATAAATTTTAAACTCTTTAATGGAAATATCCTCATTTTCTATCATATAGCATTAAATTAGTGTGAAATACTATAAATATATGTCTCACCTCAAGTTGCAACTGATAATATTTATAATAATGATGATAACAGATGTCTCATTTGTTGAATGCCTACTATGTACCAGGATCTAGAAATGCTTTAAATACATTATCTTATTTAATCCTAACACTTCCTCAACAAGGTTGTTATTATTTCCATTTTACAGCAAAAAGGCTATATCTTATGATGGTTCTGAAACTTGACCAAGGTTACTCAGCTGGTAAACAGCTAGACTTTGAATATAAGGAATTGGACTCCAGAACCGATTTTTTAATAAAAGGTGAAAGCCCTCTCCTCCCCACTGGAGAGAGCCACTGCTTTTAGCAACTTGTTATCTTCAAATATTTCTGAATTAAACTTGGTTTTCATAAGAATAACTTTCTTTTTACATTGGTTTTTCATTTGGGGGATATTTAATCAAATGGTACAATTACAACAAATCCATTTGTCAAGAAAAACAAGAGACTTGGAAAGTACCCCTCAATTGGCGGGAACAGAAATGTGCAGGTGTCCTAGAAACAAGCCTACTAGCTGGGAGCATCTAGCCTCCCGGAGGCAGCAGATCATGCTTTCACAAGGGAGTGCAGTGTTAATTAACCAGGAGAGTCGATTAAGGGAAAGTTGGTAAGGAAAGCTTTATTGAATATAACTATTTTTAAAAAGCATATTATGTTTGCGATTTTTCAACTGCCTCTTATCACTTAATCATTCCTCTCCTGATGAACTCTCAGGTTTGTGAAAGACACCTTTAGATTTGTCTGCCCAGCACTCTCCTGTCTTCTGGTTATGGCAAACACCTTCTGATAGGAACCTCTTCTTCGCCCCATGTCAACCATGTTCCTTTATAAACCCTACCTCTCTGGCCCAACCTGATTGGCTCCAAAATGAGCAACAGACTTGAGCTGAGCCCTGAGTTTTGAATCTGGTACCTGAGAAGATGTGGGCCAGTCCATGTCAGGTGACGGAAGTATGAATTTGTAGGCTCTGGAGCTGCCAGTAGCCTGTCTGCAGGGGGAAGACCTGTTGCTGTTACTGCTGAATGGCAGGCAGATTTTTCTAAGGTTTGCCTGATCAATCGCTCTTTTGAATGTGTTCAATGCTCTACTGTTTCCACTTGCCTATGATAATTCAAGTTGGGTTTAGGTCAGTTGTAACCAACAGAGTACTGAATAATTTAGAAATGGTACCAAAAATGGAGAGTTGAAAGAGACCAAGTCTTAATGGGGAAAAAAAAAAGGTGACACAAGGTGGGACGGGAGGCCATAACAAAGATCTCATCTATGGTGAAAAATTCCCAATTGCTCTTACAACATAGTAAAACATCTTTGTTTAACAAGTTTGAAGGTTTAGGAAACTCAGGAAAGTATAGGATTATTGGATAGCACTGTCTACTTCTTAAACCATTTCATACTAGAAAGAGATGCTTCAGTGCAAGCTGGCCCATCTGGAGGCAGGTAAGAAACAGCAGAATTGGTATATGACACCTTAAAGGACCCTTCTGTTTTTGGTCTTAATCTGAGTTCTTTTCAATGCAAAGGCTGAACTTTTTTGTTGCAAGCCATAGTTAGTGGTTAGTGAGGATGATGGGAGGCTAATAAATGGACAGGAGTCAAGGCCCTTAACAGCAGTTAACGGAAGGCCCAGAACTCAAATGCAGACTGAGGGTAGGGGAACTTTCTAGGGCCCCAACCAAAGTTCTTAAATTGAGTCCCAGAAGGAGAAGCAGGGCTCTTAAACAGCTGGTGGAGGCACTTACTTCCAGTTAGAAACCTTGAGGGCTGAGTAGGTTTTAATGGCTGGACCCCTCAAATTATTTGGAATTGTCCCTTGGATTAAGATTCCATAATTTTAGAATGAGAGCACTGGATAAGATGATCTCCAAAGCATCCTCTCAGTTTTAATGTTTTGTTTCTAGGGGATTAAATATAAAGTCTTATAATTTTTCTTAAACCTACTGAGAACTCTCTTCATTCTAAGAATCGAACTTAAAAGCAGATGTGGGGGTGAGAGGAACTAAGCACTTGCTTCTGAGTCTTCGTGATTTCAGACTACAACTTCAGTTTCTTCAACTGTGAATGGAGATTCTGAATGCCTGTCTTCACAAGGCAGTGAGAAGGGAAAAGTGAAAGCCTTCTGACCTCTCTCAAGAGAAGGTGCTATAAAAATCCTAAACTGGATTAGGGCATAGCTCTCTGAACACAAAGCTTAGCTCCAAAATGACTCCATCCATCCATCTATCCATCCACACATCCATCATCCATCCATCCATCCATCCATCCATCCATCCATCCATCCATCCATCCATCCATCCGCCCTAGTGATGCCATTTCTGATTCCAATCACTGCTCCCTGCCGTTTTCACATGTTTGTACAGAACATGTTTCCTAATGGACACAGAACCAGCCTTGAAGGAAACGCCACTGCTGGCTCCTCTCTGGTAGTTCTGATTTTCTCATTTAGCATCCTATTCTATCTACCAAGCATGGACTCTCTATATCCCTGGATTTATCTTTCCCAGGGTCTTACCATAGCTAAACTTGTAAAATACTGACCCATCACGATAGATTAGTTTCATCCACTCTTCTTGGGTGTGAAACAGCATCAAGACTCAAAAGAGATGACTTAGTAGTGGTGGCATTGTATGTATTCTGACTATGACAGTTAAAAAAAAATGGGAATGTTGGTCATGCCAGGTGGCTATAAAAATACACTCCCTATAGACTCTGCACACATGGTTCGAATTAGGGTTTGGACTAACTGGCACCTTCTCTGAGAAGCCTGTCTGCCCTTCCCAGGCGTAGACAGCGGCTCTTTCCTTTGTGCTCCCCCACAGCACTTTACAAGAATAACTACCTCATCATATAGAAATTGTTTGTTAAAATTTACATGTTTCTGGCTGGAAAAAAACTTTTGGAGACAGGGGCTCTGACTTATTCATCTTTCTATTGTTTGTCTTGTACAAAGTGGGAATTCAATAAATTTTTGTAGAATGAATTAATAAATTATGTGAATCACTACATTCTATTCTCCTCATGAAGGGAAAATAATCTCAGAAGCCATGTAGTTTAGAGGGAAACCCTGACCTTGAACTAGACCATAGCTGGCAAAGACACACACATTGATGTATGATACTCTTCATGCTTGCACCGAAATGTATAAAAGAATGTTCAGACAGAGCCTAGACTATTCCTTTAAAATTCAATATGCCATGTTAAAACAACATGAGAAGAACCAGTTAACTCAGTGAACAAACAACTGATCCACCCAGTTATGTAGCACTGCGGCTGCCTACTTTTTAACTGATTATTTCTTTAAAAGAGACATTCTGTCCTGAGATGGCTCAGAGCTGAGCTGTGATAAGTGGCTGTTAAGTTAAATCTCTGCATGATTTCAGACATGTGAGAGGCAGTATGGTGTAGTGGTTAAGATTGTAGACCTCAGAGCATTGCTCCTAACTCATAGGGCTGTTTTAAGGATTTGATATATTAATACATGTAAAGTGCTTAGAACAGTGTCTGGCATATAAGCATTATTAAAAGTAAGCATCAGTTACTATTTTTGTATGTGGCCCAGCTAAAGTCTATCAAACAACTAGTAAAATAGCCATTATCCATTAAGTAAGGCTTGGTCTATGTTGGCACTCTACTTTGCAATTCAATGGTTTCATTATTAACTGATGGCTATTCCCTTGATAAGAGGCCATTAGAACAGGCCTGGCAGGGTGACAAATTGTGCCTGCATTTTACTTTTTTTCCTCAAAGCCAATTACTCTGGCTATTATCAGGTAAGGAGAATTAGGTAGCCCATTACCTTCTTCTTTGCTTTGGAGTTACATTTCATGTTCAACTTTGGATGCCTTCTTTAGTTGAAATTTCCTAAAATAATGACTTAAAAAAGAAAAAACTTGGCTCTTGCCCTTTTATTCTCATTATAAAGGATTGTAGGCTTAATGATTTCTATGGTTTTGAGTGTAACTAAATTAATTCTTTTTTTTGGCATCAGGCAGAATGTATATAAGTATAAAAACACATATTTGTCAGAATCTTGGTGCTAAATGTCAGCAAGATTTGTGTCTGAGATGATAATGATACATTATATTTTTATCACATGTACCATAATCATCTTGGAATACAAGGCAAATCTCACGTAACATTCTACAGAGATATCAAAAAAGATTTTCTTTTTGTTGATATTTCACTGTAGTGATCATTGTTAAAATCTCATACCCACCTTCCCTACTCCAACATCATTGCTCCTAGACAAAAAGTGAAGCTGATATCAGAGAAGGCCGAAGACAGACATATCATCTTGCTGAAACCCATTCTTTTTCATCCTCTACCCTGATTCATAGAATCAAAGAGCTCATTGACTTAAATTCTCTAATATTATAGAGGGCACCAAGATCCATAGTGGAGAAGGGACTAGCTTAAGGTCACACAGTGTGTTAAAGGCTGAACTGTAAGTAGAACTCAAATCTGACTTCCAGGCCCATATAAAGGCCTGTGTTCTTTCTAAAATGCCAAGGTATCTCTTTAGACCACTGAAATAGAAAATAAGGTTTGCTTTCAGTAGTCAATTTAAATTAAAACTCTTAAAATGTGTTGGTGTAGCAGAATGATAGGATGTTTTGAAAACATTAAGGCAATATCTCCATAAAAATCAAAATCTTCTGTGAAATATTTCTGTTGCAAAAATTCATTGATGTGTTTAATGTGTGTCATTCACTTAGAAATCATGGACCAATAACAAAACCAGAAAATCGAATCATTCATGCAACCAATGCATATTTACTGGTTAATTACTGTGCCAAGCAGTATTCTAGGACCTAAGGATATGCTATCAAAGACACTGTCCTTGTCCTCAAGGAGCTCAGATATAGGGCAAATATTCAACACATGTGCTATCTAACCATATTCTCTTAGGTTTTTATTGCAGACACCATTAATTCATCATATGACTATCTTTCCTGCTAAGCCTCAGTTCCTTCCGAACAAACTCTCTAAGCAGCCATGAGCAATGAATAAGAGGGGTACAAGAACTGAAATTTATCTATCATCCTGAACTCTTATAGTCACTACATGCCTCGTAAATGCTATGCAATTTCAAGTTCTTATTGTATGTACTAGAACCCTGATTCCCTCAATCAGAAGAGAAGAACTTAATTTCCTTCAATCATTTAGTGTTGATTAAACTCCTACATGAAGAACAGTTCTTCCAGGTACTGGGAGAACCCTTGATAATGTAATGTCTCACAAAAGATCAATTATGCCCCAATAAGACCCTAGTTCTTTCACTTGAAATTTCCATTTCAGATTGGGCAGCACAGCCCTCTCTCTTATCTGTCATCACCCACAGTTGCCATCTGCTGCTAGAGAATCAAACAGAGTTGCTGTGCCACTTACTTCAAAGCAGCTGCTTATCACATCCAGTGATATCCCAACTGAGAAAAGAACCAGTTACCGACAATGCTGCCTCATATAGTTCTTCCTGCCCATAAGAGTTTGGAAAATAATACTGCGTACTTTACCTTAAGGGGGACCCAAAGACAGCTGCAGGGTCTCCACTTCATAAGCCTGGCATCTTTCCCCTCATTTGTTTAAGCTGTTTCTTAGGGTTTGATCAAAGGAGAAAAAACAGGAAGACGTCTTTTTCTTTTAATGACTTTTCCTGTGCCTTTAAACATTTTAATTATTTGAGATAAATAAGTAAAGACTCTGTGAAGCCCCTCTTTGTAGAGGTGCCTTATAAGCCCAGAGCTGACCTTTCTCAGCAGTGTGGAACAGTGTGTATTGTTGCCTGGAAGGAGAAAGGTTGGAAGCTGCCCTGTCTTTGCACTTCAAAGAATATCTCCCTCAGAAGGTTCAGGCCTGTGGGGTACAGTACACCACTCACCTGCATTTGCATATCAGTTTGCCTGGGCCTCAGAGACCAAATATGTGTAGAAAAGTACAGATACAGCAAAAACAGAAAAAGGTGACACCAAAAAAGAATTTTCAAGTATCTACTTTTTTCTATTACATTTTCGTGTCCAAATAATGATTGTGTTTTTTTGTTAGGCAGACATGATGGTAGTTACTGGATGAAGTAGAAGGAGAAATAAGGGCTTTTTCCTGCCCTGAAAGGTTTAAATTTCCTAAGGAAGGTGAGATATAGTAGTGATATGCTAAAAAAACCATGTCATTTAAATAAAATTATAACGCTGCCAAGAGAATGGTAAAAAAGTTACCAAATGACCCAGCAACTTCACTCCTAGGCACATACCCCAAAGAATACAACTTGCACACAAATGTTCATAGCAGTATTGTTCATAATCACCAAAAAGTAGAAACAACTCAAGTGGCCATCAATTAATGAATGGATCCAAAACAGGCAATAAAAAAATGGAATATTACTTTGTCTCAAAAAGGAATGAAGCTCTGATACATGCTACACCATGGATGAACCTTGAAAACATTATGCTAAATGGAAGAAGCCAGTCACAAAAGACCACTTATTGCAGTATTTCATTTATGTGAATCCAGAACATGCAAATCAATAGAAACATAAAGTAGATTAGTCATTGCCTAGGTCTGGGGGTACAGTAGAATGGAGGGTGATGGAGCTTGGGGAAATGAGGGCTGATTGCTAAAGAGTACAGCATTTCTTTTGGGGGTGATGAAAACATTCTAAACAGATTGTGGTGATAGTTGCTACTCTGAATATATTTAAAAAACATTGAACTGTACACTTAGAAAGGGCTCATTGTAGGATAAATGATTTATATCTCAATAAAGCTGTTACAAGAACAATCCCAATGCTATCTTAAAGGCTTAAAGGAGGGATAAAGAATTTCTGGCTTGGACGATTAAAAGAACATCAGAAGAACAGCTTAGATATTTGAGTTAAGTTTTGAGGACAAATCATTAACTGGAATGTGGGGGAGATGGATAGGGAGCCAGTGTGAGTCAAAAGACAAAGATGTCTGTGACTGAATAAATCAGACTGGTTAAAGAGGGACTCATCAGAGAGGACCTAAGGAGGTAAGGCTGAAAATAGAGTATGGCCAGCTTGGGCTAAATCTGAGGGACTAAATAAAGATGGCCCCTATGAGGGCAGAGTCCATTCAGCCTTCCAAGTGCTGGTGGTTTCTCAGCTGATCAGTAACAAGTTGATAGACTTCTGGTCAGCCTCTCTCACAACTGTTAGGAGAAATGGTGTCCTTGAGGAAAGGAACTGTGGAGAAACTTTCATACCTCTTCAAAATGGGTATGTTGGAGGTCTGGATATGCTTCAGACACCCTACTCTGAAGGAAGAGATGGCAAAGAGTTGGATGTGGGACACAAAAGAGCAGAAGAGGAGCATTTGAATGTCCAGGAGCCATTTCCCAGAAACTGATCACTTTGGACAATGCTTTTTCAGAATCATCACCATTATAGTTTAGCACGTGTGAGTCTTATGGGTAAAGAGAAGAAAACAAGTTCAGTGAGAAATTTTAGGACTTTACTACTCGAGTAAAGTTCCACTTAAAATCAATGACTTATTTCCTGAAAAGGTTCCAAGAATCAAAAAGACATTCTGAGGGTCTTCAGTTTCCAGGCTCAGTAAATCGTAGTTCCTCTTGTGTTAAACTTAACTCAAATTCCTCTTGTGTTAAGCATACCTCACTTGGAATAATGTATGGCTCTATATTGTAATTTTTTTCATTAAACTACCTAATTAAAATTTATATGTAAATAATTATACATAAAAGAAATAAAGCTGACCTTTTATAAATCAGTCTTTTTAGTAAGTTGAACTATCATTCTGTATGTTATACTCTATTGTTTCGATCATTTCAAAACAAATAACTGAGAAAATAGAGCTTCTTGGAGGCTGAGTCTTTCACATATTATGTTCTCTACAGTGGTACTGTCCTATAGACTTTCTGCAATAATAGAAATGCTCTATACCTACACTGTCTAATATGGTAGCCACCTACCACGTGTGGCTATTGAGTATTTGAAATGTGGATGGTGTAACTTAGGAACTAAAATTTTAATTTTTCTCTAATTTAAATTTAAATTTATAGAACAATATATGGCCAGTGGATGCTATATTAAATAGTGCAGTCCTACAGGAACCAGACAGTACAGGTGTACCATGGAGATATTTTGGGTTTGGTTCCAGACCACTGCAATAAAGTGAATATCACAATAAAGCAAGTTATAATCTTTTCACAGATGCAACATCTGTGAAGCACAATAAAGCGAGGTATTAGACCTTTTTCCTCTTAAGTGTTCAAAAGACATCTGTTAAACTGAATGAGAATTAATGTAATAAATTCAAGCTTCTGCTATATGCCAGGCACTGCTAGATGGGTATGAATGAAACACTGCCTCTGAATGAGTTAGTACTCCTGGTGCAAGGGACAGAAAACTCAGCCCTGATGTACTCAAGCCAAAAGGGAATCTGTCAGCTCACACACCTAAAAAGATCAGGATAATGGTATCTTCAGGGCAACTTGGCTCAGGACTTAAAGGCTAACACCACGAGCATTCTCGTCCTCTCTCTTGTCCTCTCTCTGCTCATCTAGACTTGGCTCTCTTCTATATGTGGTCTCCATGCTCAAACTGGCTCTTCACTCACATGACTAGAAGGGTGCTCCAACCCAGACTTCATGTTGGCAAAGCTCCAAACCCTGATCCAGGTCTCCTAGCCAAAGACTTATTGGATCTCACTGGTTATAAGTGGGTCATATTCCCATTTCTGAACCAATCATTATGGCCAGAGAAATATGATGTGTAGATTATCTTGGGCCTTGGTTACATGCTCCAACTCTGAGCCAAATGTGGAGCCAACTCCACCAGAAAAGCACATGGGATGAGAATGAGGTCCTGGATGGTTTCTCAGAGTAAAATCATGGTACTCATTAGGGAAGAGAAAATTTTGCTGGGCAGCAAAAATAAAGATATCCATTTTAGTCTCTATCTTAGAAAGTTCAGTGTCTCTCCAGGGATATCGTAAATAAAATGCTGCTCAGATCTGCTAGCCATATAGCAAAGAAAATACTATATAAAAAGAAAAGCTCATTTGGCAATATCGAGGTAGAAATGACAGCAACATTTATTTACACAGAATTTCTTCTGAGGTTGTCTACTTTTTCATAGATAATCCTCAAAAAACTTTTGTGAGAAAGGTTACATCTAAGAAATCTGGAAACGTTTAGGATAGAACAGCCAGCTGACCAGGGCCTGTTGTCTGCAGCCTTCCTTGCTTGCCTTAATTTTGGACTCCAGATATCTCCTTCTGTGTCCCCTACCCCCTAACCAAGCAAACTAAGGGTGTGCTCAGACCTTAGAAGTCCTGACATGTGTGGAGGCAGGCAGAGCAGCCGCAACACAGCCCACCCAGGGAAGGGACACACAACTGCCAATTCACACAATGCAATGTGAATTGTCTATTTTCATGAAGGCTACTCCAAGAGAGATTATTTGTGGGCAGGATGACTCATGAGGGAGCCAAATGAATTCACCCCACATAGAAGACAAAGAGCTTGGAACATCACTGAAATGAGAAAAATTAGCCAAAACAGCTGCAGCACTTTAAGGTTTTTTAAATAGCCTCCTTCTCCACCCTTTTCTAGCTGTTCTCTCTCACTCATTAAATACTGAGGTTTAGCTTTTGTTGGCTCAAACGGCCAGCCAAGACTAGGAAATATTCTTTTAACAAGCATAACTTTTATCCAAGTTTTTGGTATTATCTTTTATGAAGATGATTCTGGATTACTCTGAGAATTACTCTGAAACTTCTTGGCTTCTTTCTAGATGGGAAAAAAATTAATAAAGCTTATGGACAGGACTTTCCACACTTCAAGGACGTTTAGTGCTCAGGACACATGCAAGAAGGCCCATGACTCCGTCTGTTCTCCGCCCCTAGGAATCCAGAGAACTCTCAGCCCTGCCAACATCAAAACAGCCACTCTTCCTTTTACTGTACAAGGAATCTTCCAATTTCAGTGTGGCTCTCTTGTGGTATAGTGGACAGAGCTGTAGGTACACCATGCTTGGTAAGAAAGGGTTATTCGCTTCTACTATCCCTTCTGAATTTTAACATAGCGTTCGGTTTAGCAGCAAGTTGGCCTGTTCCCCACTGGACTGGCACTGTTTGCTGGAGCTCAGGAGACCACGCACTTCCAGCAGACAAGAACTGGTTCTCTCTTGGGTTGCCAACTGGCATACAGTAGGTGCTTAGTTCATGTTGATGAACTGTGGAATACTGTTGGTAACTTGAAGTATTACTGTACATAAAAAATACTAAAGAGAATGGGTCTGAACGCTAATTTGTGTTCTATAAATGTGTTTATCTCTTCTACCTTATTCTGTAAACCTCAGTCCCGAATTCTAACAAATTCTCAATTCCTAAAGTGATTCGACATTTAAAATGGTCTTTATAACAGATCTCAAGCCTATGTAAATGAGCTAGTTGACTTGTTCTCCATTCCTCAAGGGCTAACTCCAAAGGACTCAAGATCCGATTAGCATAGATGAATTGCTTTTCAGAATGCCCAGAGTCCTTTCCCTACCATATCCTTTGCTTGATGTCTTATGAGTTTCACCTTCTCTACTCTAAAAATAAGTTTATTGATATAATCACATACCATAGAATTCACTCATTTAAAGTGTGCACTTCAGTGGTTTTCAGTATATTCGGTGTTGTACAATTATCGTCACTATCTAATTCCAGAATATTTTCAACATCCTCCAAAGAAATACCATTAGCAGTCACTCCCTATTTTCCTCCAACTCTCTAGATCCCTACTCCCACCCACTCTCCCATCCCCAGCCCCTGGAAACCACTAATATACTTTATGTCTCTATAGATTTGACTATTCTAGATATTTCATATAAATGGAATCTCATTCATTAAAAACAGACAAACATTTATTGTATTTTCTGTATATGCCAGTTCTCATTTCAGGTGTTGGAATCATAGACATGAGTAAAATCCAGTGCCTGCCTTCCGGGCACTCACAGTCCAACAATAAATATTTGCTGAGTGCAGAACTCCCAGGGCTTTTCTTGGACACAGCAGCCACATTCATATCCACTGGCAGAGGTCCTTTGTACCAATGGGACAGTCAGGCCAAGAGGCCCATCATTTCCCTTTAGTTCACTTCTACTGGGAAGATGCTACCCAGTGCTCTCTCTGTCTCATGGGCTGATCAGGCCCACAAATGTCTACTTTACTCCTATTTGATCAAGCACCTCCACCTGACCTGCCTTTTTCAAAAGACACCCTCCTTGATAAAGACTCAGAAGTTTTGGTTTGTTTTTAAATGTAGCCAATTTATCTTTTCCCATTAAGATAAAAGAAATACTAAGTACATACCAGTGGGCTGTACTGAGGTCTCTGCATACCTTTAAAATAGGGTTAGCCGTCAAAAAGGAATTAGTAAGAACTGACATGCCCTGGACAACATCAGCCATGTGTTAGTCATTTGAAGAGACTGGAGAAAAGCAGTTGAGATTGGGAATTTCCAGCTTCAATCAAAGAGACAAAGAAGTGATCTCAGGAGATACATTTTAACTATGAAAGCTAAAATTTAAAAGATTTTAAATTTAAAAGAAATTCTAAAAAATTGTTCATAGATGGTAGCAGGGCCTCTATGGAGTTTGAAAAGAGGGAGCACAGAATTTGTGCAAGAATTTGTTGATGCCTCTGCTGTTCTCCAGAATTTAGCACGATGATCTCACTGGAAAGCAGATCCCTTCAGTACTGGAGGTATCACAGTTCTATGAGGCGATCATGAAATCTGATTACCAACTATCTCCCCACGTACACATAGGGAGTGACAGACATGACAAATTAAATGGCCTAGTGTATACAACAACCTCCTATGACTTGGGCTGTTAAGAGTTAGTCCCTGAGAGTCTATATACTGAGTTTCTGATCTGAAGAGGTAGGATCCATGGACCATGATGATCATCCAAAGCACAAATCTGGAGAAGAGAGGTTTGGGGACTGTGAAAACCACGGCCAAACATGTGAAGGTCTGTCGTTCAGAAGAGGAATTCAACTAACTATAGAGGGGCACTACAATGTAGTTAAGAACACAGTTTCTGCAGCCAACTACTTGGTGCCAACACTTATTAGCCATGTGACCTTGAGCAACTTACTTAGCCTCCATGTATCTCAATTTCCTTATCTGTGAAATAAAGTGGTTGTGAAGATTAAATAAAAGATTATGACATCTGGTATATAGTAAGCTCTCAGAGGTTAATCACACCATCATTGTCCAAAGACATCCTGTGAGATAGAGAGCACCCCACGCCAGAATTCAAGTCAAGTCGAAGGAGTGTCAATTGAGGGCCAAATAAAAACCTGATGCTGTTAATTTACTTCAACTCCAGGACTTCCAACTGATTCCCATGTCCCTAAACTCTTACATACAATTCAAAATAAAAATGTTGTCTGAGTAGCTGATGTGTTTTTCTTGAAAAACCTTTTTTTAGCCATTCAATCAACATATACTTTGAGTCCTTATGTGCAAAGTACCTGTTAGTTAATGAGAATACAAAGGGAGAAAGGTGGTCCTTGCCCTCAAGAAACTGAACATTTAATTAAAGGGTTGGGGAAATCACTATATCTAGAATCACTGTATTCTATGGAACATGGGAAATTTGTTGGTATACTAAACTAAAATCAATCATAATCTCTATCCCTCCCTCTCTCAATTTCAATCTCTCCTTTCTATTTCCTTCTAGGTATAGCAAAGTAGCATGATGGCTCTGGGACCTTTCAGTCTCAAATTCTCAGGCTCATGTGTCAGCCAGCCCATAGAAGTAGTTGATGAAGGCAGAAAAGCCGCTCCCACATTGTAAGTTCACACAGGATGCCTTTACAGGACACTGAAGGTCACTCATTATTTATTTGTAATGCTTTAATGCACCTCTTCCTCTCATCTGTAAGTTTAATGGGGGAAGGGACGTGGGCTTTCTTCATCATGTAGCACAAGCCAGCTCTCATTCATTGACTGAGACAGGTTTTGTCCTATGGCTAGTAGAATTACCATCTGTTAGAAAAACCACTGATCTGTTTTCTCTTAAAGAACCTCTCAGTGATGCTTTCTTTTTGCAACATTCTAACCACAGTTCCTGCTTCTTTTAGTTGCCATGGGATATGGTTGCTACATTTTAACATATTACTCTCCTGTAAAATGTCAGGTAGGGAAGAGAGCCTCCCACCCACTTCCAGGGTCTGCCTTGCATTTTGAGGATAAACACCCAGACCAGGGAACACCAGCAGGCTCCATTCATGTTGAAACAGTCGCCAGTTTACTGATTGCTCTGTTGCCTCAAGAAATTCATAGCACCTTCGGGTAAGGGAACAACAGTGTGGTGTTTATTGAAATCTACATCTGGTAGCAATTTGTTCAACAGCAACCAGCTTTCCCCCTCTCCTTTTCTTCAAATAATCCGCAGAGGCTCATAATACCCCACAATTGTTCATTTGTGCAAAGCCTGTATTGTATAGTTTATGTTCCTAATTACAGATAGCATAGCAAGTAACTTTTTAGACTGCAGAGACTAAAGGCACATGTTCTAAGGCACTGACACTGTTACTGACCATCACCATCTGGGCTGAAAGATGAAGCCTCACACTGGCCTCCTATCCCTAGCTCCCCAGTGCATACTTGGGCAGCAAAGGCAGCCAGAACACTCCCCTTCCTCACCCTAAAAGGTGTGGCCTCATGATGGTGTATGGGAGCTTAAAAGAAAGAAGAACAGCCTAATCTTAATAAGAATGAGACATTTGTGTCCTGTGAAGAAAGGGAGAAGCCCTGTACTCCACCTTGGAGAAAACTATCTTCCTTTGAGGTGGTGGTGAGGGAGACTGAGCAGCTAGTTTGCTAAAGGACTCAATGAATATAAAGAGTTTTCTTATGGTATTTGTGGTTAGGTGAGAAGATGGGCTAAATTCAGAAGGCAGAGTAAGTCAAGCTTGGGGGCATATCTGGAAACTAGAATTTCAAGATGTGCACTAAAGTCCTTAGTTTGAAATTACGCATAGAAAAGAACTGTTTAGGGGGGACAAACACAAGAGTAGAATTAAGATTAGACTAAGAATGGGCTTCTACATATATGCCCAGCACCCCACCACCCACTTCAGCCCCTCCTCCGTGGAGGGGGACTGCGCCCCTCTCAACCCAACCACAGTGTTCTGAAGGAGGCTGCTAATCACCTCACCCTGCTTGTAGCCCAAGCTAGTCAATCACAATGGCCCATCCCTGTCTACTACAAGTGATCCAGGGAAGGCATGTGACTCAGGCCTGGTCAATCACAGTCTGTGCCAGGGGTTTTCCTTTTGGAGTCAGTGGGGAAGATGCTCTGGGGAAGATGCTCTTAAAGGAAGAATGAGATTTTGGAGCTGACTGAGGCCATGTATTTTGCTTGCACGTGAGTGCGCGCGTCCTCACGCTCTCTCTCTCTCTCTCTCTCTCTCTCTCTCTCTCTCTGTGTGTGTGTGTGTGTGTGTGTGTGTGTGTGTGTAACTATTTACAGTATAAGAATGACATCAATGAAAAGAGAACATAGCTGAACAATGAAGACCAAGACGATTGAGACATTAAACCCCCTCCAACTTAAAATCCTTGGGGCCAGCATTCCATGGCCTAGTTACAAATTTCTTGTTTATGTTAAAGCCAGTTTGAAATTTTGGTTTTTGCTATCACAGCCAGGGTGTAAATGGGTACAAATGGCTTTTCATTGAAAATGATTGCTATGATGATCAACTGAATAAATGCAAGTAAACACACTCTGAAAAATACAAATGCCACACAAGTGTCAGGTATTGATCACTTGAGTACTAGAAAAAATGGGGTACTAGCAAACATTGCTGACCCGACGTCAGGAGAGAAGTTTTTAAAAAACTTTTCTTTATGGAGACTTTTAAAGATATACAGAGGCAGACGGAATGGTATATAATGGCCTCTCACAGTACCCCTCCCTGGTCCCAATAAGCACCGACCATGGCCCAGTCCAGGAGAGCAGTGATTCTGACCAACTCTTCCTGGAGCACAGCTGATTCACCTTAACTGTGCCATGGTCCCAGGCCTGAGCACCCCTTCTCTGACTGGAATTGCAAGTAACTGCAAGTAGGGTCTTTGGCAATGGGGTAGAATCTTATAGTTGAGGTCAAATGTCAGGAATTCATGAATTCAGCCTTCTCAGCCTTGTGCTAGACTGAGACACCATGACCTGCCATGTCCCTAATTTTTTCTAAGGCTGATTTATTATTAATATTATGTGTTTTGTCCTGACAGCTGTTAAGGAAAGAAAACCCTATTAGTGCTGAAAGTATATCAGCTACAGGAAAATATTTTTAATGTTGACACCATGTTTCTTCTGTGGACTAAATTAAAGTGTTTCCTCATTTTTATAACTCATTTACAAAAATAGAAAATAGCTCTCTGGCACACTTAATTCAGGGTATACAAAAGGGGGATGATCAACACCATGGAATCTAAGTGTTAAGAACTTATTCTATTATTATCATACACGATAAGGTTGGAAAAAATATAGAGGTCTCTAATCCAGCTGAATCAAACTTTCTGGAGGAGATGTAGTCTAAACATCAGTACTTTAAAAAGACATCCCAGACAATTCTAAAAGGCAGCGAGGTTGAGAACCACTGTTCAAACCCAGTGACTATCTGTACTTAGTAAATGAGGACACTGAGGACCATAGGTATAGGACTCTCACCAAGTTTAATAGCTCATCTGAGATTAGAACACAGATCTTTGGTTTCTATCATATTTTTCAAGTGAATAACTAAGTTATTCTATTGTGTTTTCTCCTAGTGGGGGCTACGTAAATGGAACATACAAAAATTTTTAGAGTTGAAGAAGAAAAACCACCAGGAAAGAGGAATCCAAATAATAAACATAAACTGTCTAATCTCATTGATAATCAGGAAAATGCATGTTAAAAGCATGATGAGATATTGTTATACAATGGATTAGCAAAAAAAATGTAAATGCGATAGTAACCAAGATTTTGGCTAGGATACATAGCCATTGAAACCTCCACCTACATACTAGTAATTGCTTACATTGGTACAGTTGCTTTGGAAAGCCGTTTGTCATGATCTAATAATGTCAAAATTTTACATTTTCTATGACCCAACACTTCTGGTGTTGGGTATATAATCTAGAGCCTGGATTCTCAATGGGGACAATATGACTCCCACAACAAAGCAAATATTGTTTTGGGGTGGGTGAATAAATCTTGGATATTACAATGACTTGTGGCCCTCCAAAGATCAATCCTACCTGACGAAATCTTACTCTCTGGGTTTAATTTAATTTGAATTTTAAAGTTTAAAAGTAACTTTTCTCCCTAGGAAAAGTGATCACGGGAAAAGGTTGAAAAACACTGACCTAAAGAAATGTTGCACATCTACCCCTGGAGAGATATATAAGAATGCTCTAATCTGCACTCTTTATTATAGTCTAAAACTGGGCTATAAATATCCATCTACAGTAGAATGGATAAACTGCAAAATGTCTAAGCTGTGGAATACTATACAGCAATAAAGAGGAACAAATGTTAGCCACACACAACAATAAGGGTAACTTTTACAATATTGAACAAAAGAAGCAAGACACAAAAGATTACACAGAGTAGAGATCCATTTTTAAAAGTTCAAAGTCAGGCAAACTGAATTATATTTTTTAGGGATCCATATGCCACACTAAAACTGTAAAAATAAGCAGAAAAACAACTATCAGAAGAGTTGGTAGGGAAGTTACCTCTAGGGCTATGATCAGGGAGCCAAACATGAGAAGACTGAATGTCAATGTTATATTTTTTGACCTGGGTGTTTATATGATAATTATTCTTAATAATTAAGTGATAATCATATATACTGTTTTATGTTTTCTTCTGCATATGCATATTTAATAGCTCATTTAGAAACAATAAGATTTAAAAATAGCAGGATGGTTATTTTCTTGATTTTTCCTATATTCATTTTCCTAAAGCATTGTTCGCAATAAGTTATTCCTCTTCTTATAAGTAATGATACAACCTGCTCCAAATGTGCATGGTGCTTTCAGACTTTCATTTACAGAATCTTATCTGTACCTCAGCCTCAGTACAGTGAGTGAGAAACCATTTTTCAAAGGAGGTAACTGAGTTAGAAGGACCAGCAGGAACACCAGGCAGGTCTCATGGGGAAGGAAACAGAGCTTGACCAGCATAAAGATCAGCTTATCAAAGTCTGGAGGTGGGAGAGGACACAGCAGCAGAAGTTTGCACAGCTGAACTGAACACGTGGGGATACAAGAGAGAAAAAGTCATGCTTGGTTATCCTTTTTGAAAATCATGATTTAACCAAGAAGTTCCAATTATTTCATATCAGGAAGTTTTACCCAGATTTGAAAGTTAATGTGTATTCTTACACCTTGACTGGAATCAAATAGTTTTTTTTATAGGATCTTCTATCCAAAATCACCTGTTGCTAATCTCCTTGATTCTCAAACACTATCCATTTAATATGAATTGACATTTTAATGGTTAATGATTGTTTAAAGTTTAATTCAATGATTATTTAAAGTTTATGTTCAAAGGCCTACAGTATATCAGAAAAAAAGTTTATTTTAAAAAAAGCTATGGCAGTTTTCCATTTGGTTCATTTGTATTTAGATACAAGAACTAATGTTTGCATTATACATTTAAAGATTTCAAAGCACATTATAACACTAACACTGTGAGGTCAGGTATTATCCCATTTTACAGATGAAGCCCAGGGAGGAGGAAGTGATACAACTAGTGGCAGGACTAGTAACAAATCTCTACTCCTCAGAACCCAAATCCCATGCCCCTTCCATGAGATTACTGTTTTTAGATCCATGCTGCTAAGGGCTAAGTGGAGCTAGGCTTAACATTATTTCATTCTAGCTTTCATGGTGTTGGAGGATAAAGTTTTATTTCTACAAGTCATTGTTGAAAGAAACAGAGGAAGAAGGGAACAAAATATAAATAAACCAATCATATTTGGGTATAGAAATTCAAAATAGTTATCACTAAAGAGTTGATACTGAATTGGTGCTTTAAAATCAATTCAATGATGTGCTTTAAGTTAGACAAAGAATAACATGTCATATATATAAATGTATATATGTATATATGAAAATAAAATATTTTAAAAATCTTTTTAGAAGCCAAGTTTCTTTCCTTTAATAAAATGCTAAGCAGAATTAGGTATGACCTTTTCCAGGAAGATTAAGATAAACATGAAGGCCTTCATTTCGTAGCAAAATTAAAAATAAACCAACCCACAGCAATATACTATTATTTACAAGAAACTTAATGATTTTGCTCTCCAACAATAAGATATAAATATTTCTAGTTTAGCACTGAATTTTTTTTTCACCAGATAGCTGAATAAAAGTGGTGGCAAGCTCTCTTTCCCTTTACAAGTTAGAGAAAAGTAAAGGCCAGAAAGAAGTTGCTTCCTATTTACCCTGTCTCCCATTCTTAGTCTAAAGATGGAATCATGAATGAGTAAAAACCTAATTTCCACAGATTTTATTAGAAACCAGTTTATCCTTAAAGACGGAAAGAGTAAGAACGCACAGTGATGTTGGCTAACCAGGCCTCGGGACAGAACAGTGAAAAAAATCATGCTATCTAAGAATGCAATTATAAGGGAAGAGATAAAAAGCAAACTGCATTTTGAAATTGTTTAATCTAATCAAACTCTCAATACTCTCTATAAAGCAGAACACCTCCATATCATTTTGCATACATTTTCCTTTTTACTTCCAAATTTATGAAGTGTACTATAATCCTCAAGATGTAGATAAACACTGAGCACCACTAAATTTAACAACATTCAGTCAACTTAGCAAATATTAATTCACTTCTCTGAGCCTTGACAGCCTCATCTGGTAAATGGAGGAAATAAGGTTTTTGAGGGCATCAAAAGGCTAGGTACAAAGAGTTCTGTGGAAATTGCAGATAATGTAATTAATATTGGTTGATATACCTCTCCTGGTACTTTTCATCAGAGATCTTGAGTGTTCCCAAGCCACAGGCCATTCTGGAATGCCTTCTCTCATTCCCTTCTCCAACACTTGGAGTTTCAACCTTTAAGGTCCAGCTCAAAATCCAACTCTCTACATCTGATGCTCCTAAAATCCTGCAAAACTTAACTGTACCATGTGTTTGGCTCTGTGTGCACATCCACAGCTCTGCAGTCTCAGTTACTTTTCTGTCAGTCTCTAGATTGCCTGTGAATCCATATACTACCATGAACTTGGCAAAGGTCTCGATAAGTATTGTTGACTGATAGAAGCCATGACTAAACATGAGCAATATTTAATTTTAAGAAGTATACACCTTAGAATATTTCCTGTTTCCTTCCCTCCCTACTCTCCCATAGCTAATTGAGAAGCAAGATGGATCAACACTAAGATTTCAGAACCAAGAAATCAATTTAATTTTATAGTATCAAAACATGGAAATCCCCCAAATTCAACACATGGCAGCTGTTATGTTTGCAAGTGAGAAGGGGCAGCTGTAAAAATACAACCTCTAGAATAATGGTCACAGGGCAAACTGCAAGAATACCTCCCCAGGACCCTCCACTGATGCAGTCAGGAAGTCAGGGCTGGTGGCTCTCTGATTCCTAGTTCCTGCTTCCTCACAGACTACATTTTGAAAAACCACTCCTACCCAACAAAATGCACTACTTTATCTTATTGTTTTTATAATTCAAAGACATCCATAACTGCCAATCAGAGCTCCTGACAGGGCTGAGCTAACCAGTATTTCATTCCACTCTGAGACAACAGAATTAGGAAAAAAAAATTAAAGGACAACAACTTGATGGTTTAGTGGGTCAATGTAATCTCCTGCCATAAATATTTTAATTCTGTTGGGTTCTTTAAAATATGAAAAATAGCTTTCACAGTACCATTCCTGCCTCCTCAAAAGCATTGGCCACTGGGGATCCCTGGGAAAGGGTGGGCAAGAACCACTACTCAGGGTTGATTGGCAATGAGAGCTGCCTTAATCAGACCAGGATGCCCAGTTGTTACCCGGGAGATAACCTCATCTGAAAGAGGCCTGCCTGGAACAGCAAGACCTTAAAGGTACTCTGCCTAATAGGATGGGTAACTGAGTCTTTTCCTTCTAGAGATGAAATTATCAACAGCTTAACAGATATGCTCAAGTTTATATACTAAATGACTGATGCTTAGTTATTATTTTAAAAAAAACCACTTTGTAAATATAAAGTTACACATGAGGAAAAAGCAAACAATGGTTTAAAGGTGCCTTTAAAATCCTGTGGATTATTGGGAAAATCTGAATATGTACTGAATTTTAGGTGGTATTATGAAATTATTATTATTATGTGATGACAATGGTATTCTATTTACATAGAAGAATGTCTGTATTCTTAGCAGTTTTATGCCAAAAATTTTGGGTTGAAGTGTCTTTGTATGTGGAACTTAGATCAACAATTCAGGAAAAAAGAAAATACATGTATATGTGACGTGCTGTGTGTGCATGTGTATACAAATATGAGAGAGACAGAGAGAATGTGTGTGTGGTGAGAGAGCAAGAGATAAATTAGGTGTGACAAAATATTAATTATTCAATTGATATGGAAGGTATATGGGGTATTTATTGTACTTTTCTTTAAACTTTTCTATATGTTCAAGAATTTTCAAATAAAAAGTTTTGGAAAAAGATAAAATCCTGTGGTAAAGAAGGAAATTTTTAAAATTCAGATATAGGCTTGGGGTTAGATCTTCCAAACAATGGCTTCAGCTTACAATGATAGATAGCAAAGCACTCTCATCTTCCCTTAACCACTCCATCAGATGTCTCCATGGCTACAGATGACATTTTGACTTTTTCTCGCCTCCCAGAAGACCCCTCAAGGGAAGCATTTGGCAGGTGGGTTCCTTCCATACTTCCTTCCTCCCTCAGCCTCGCTCCCAATATTTACTGCCTATCCATAATACAAAAAGTTAAATGAGGTGAGCAGAAACTTAGGCTTTGAAAACTGAGGCACAATTAAAAATGGAAGAAATCATTATCACATCTACTCAAAGTTCATTCCTACAAACAGGCTAACATGCTCTGACAGCCTGTCACAGACAGAAATTCAACACTACCCTCAGGGAGCCAGAGAGACAAGGAAAGGAGAAAGCACAGAGAGTCCCAACTTTGCATATCAGGGCCACATTTTTTTTTTATATAAAATAGCTTTATGAGATATAATTCACATACCTTACAATTCACCCATTTAAAGTATATAATTCAATGGTTTTAGTATATTCACAGTTGTGCAACCATTACAACCTAATATTTCATCACCTAAAAAAGAAACCCTTACCCATTCCTCGTTTCCCTCAAACTCTCATCCCCACTCCCACCCACTCTCATTAAATCTACTTTCTGACTATAGATTTTTAAATTCTTGACATTTCTTATAAATGAAACCCTATAACACATGGCCTTTTGTGACTGGCTTCATTCACTCAGCAGGGCTCATCCATGTTGTAGCATGTATCAGTGGCTCCATACTTTTCATTGCCAAATAATATTCCACTATTTTCCAATGCAACACCCATATTTTATTGATCCATTCACCAGATGATGGACCTCTGGGTTGTCCCTAGTTTGGGGCCATTATGAATAAACAATGCTGTTAGGAACATTGGTATACAAGTTTTTGTATGCATGTTTTCATTTCTCTTGGTTATACACCTAGGAAAGTTGCTGAGCCATACGGTAACTGTGTTTAACTTTTTAATGAACTACCAGACTGTTTTGCAAAGTGCACCATTTTACAGTTCCACCAAGAGGGTATGAGGGTTCCAATTTCTCCACGTTCTCATCAACACTAATTGTCTCCCTTCTTGATTGCAGCCATCTTAGCATGTATAAAGTGGTAGGTATCTCATAGAGGTTTTGATTGGCATTTCCTGACAGCTAATGATGTTGAGCATCTTTTTATGTATTTATTGGAGACTTTCATGACTTTTGGAGAAATGTCTATTCAAATCTACTGCTCATTTTTAAAGAAACTCCTTGGATATTATTCATTCAACATTCTAAGGATGGTACCATTACTTAAAACAAGTGGGCTTTGAGTGACAAGTCTGGAGAATGTCAGTTATTAGTCTGGACTACTCAATTTTGGATTTACATACACTGCTACACACATCAACCAATACGAAATATGAGAAATGTTCTTTTACGGGTCAAAGTAGAACTAAATCTCAAAAGAATATGACCAAACATGTTTCTAGCAATGGTAGCTGGATATGTTAAATACCAGAGAATATTTATAAAATGTACAAAAAGTAATTACTGATACATTTTAAAACATTTTGATATAAAAATTAGGCATCTTTTTACTCCTTGGTTATACTGAGTATATTTGAATAAAAATCACTGAATTATTAGAACTAAAAAGGATTTCCTTATGGTTCAATCCCCTTATTGTAAGTGGGGAAACTGATGCACAAACTGTTACTCAACCAAGTACTCTTGAAAACACTAGCAGAATGAGAACTAAAATTTAAGGAGGAACCAGTTACTATGTTCTATTTCTTAATATTAGCTGTTTTAATTCTGCTTTTAGAATTTATAATTCTTCCCTTGTCTAAGTGACTTCAAGATACCTCTTCTGCCTGGACATCACTGTCTATTCTCCAACTGGATCCTTCCTTAATACCAACTTATCTAAACATCTCAAATCCATGTAGATAATTCTGACAGCAAATAAAATGAACACATTTTATAAAGTGAGTTCTGAAGGGGTAAAGCCAAGACATTTCAAAAACAAGTCTCTAGTTTCCAATCTAAGAATTAAATGGCTTTCTGCCTGCTGTTTCTGCCTTTCCCCCCTTACTTGGAAGAGAAGACCAAAGCTATGTCTTGAGGGATTGGTTCATAAGGAAAAATCAAGGCAGATGTCGTCTCAGGATGGGCTAGTGCAGATTGGACGTGGGCTAGCAGAAGACTCTGGGAAAAGAGAACTGGATTTATGAGCAAGCTAGGTCAGTCCCCTGAGCAATTCCTCTCCACTGGAAATAGTTCTAAGTGCTGACATGGGGTTTCCCACAGCTTCCACTGGCCTCCAAAGGCTATTTGTCATCGGAGGCTCTTGATGAAGCTGTACATAAATATCTGACTGTTGTTAAATACAAAGCAAAACAAAACAAATATTCCACAGGAACCAAATCAAAACCAGCTGTGAGTGGGAGAGGCCAACGACTCAGTGTAAGTGCAAAAGGCCCAGGAGAAACATTTGTTAATTGTGTTATTTACTTTGCTAAATAGTAAATGGTCATGCCAATGAAGTTGTATCACATGATTATAATGTTTTTCTTATGACTTTCCTGCTAGAGAGAAATGAACATTTTATTTTCTAGAATTCTGAATTCTGTAGTAGATGAGTCAGAATCAGTTTTAATTCAGAATCAACCTATCAACTCAGCCCTGTTCATCTCTGCCAACCTGTTTGTAATTTTATATCCTATATTAAAATTGGCACTAAACTTTCTTTTTATATAAATGATCATTCATTAATCCCCAGTTCTGCAGAAAGAGTTCTGTTGAGCAAAAACCTGATGTAAATGCAATTATATTAAAGGAGTGCTGCAACTGTAATCCTGAAAATAAAACTATGATTAATCAAATATTGATAATATAGTCAAGGGAAGAAAACACAGATTAAAAATAATCCTGGAATCATGGAATTTGCAAACTGTCAAGAATGAGAATGAAATATTCCAGAAAAGTTGGGTTATGGCATTTTGGAATTTGACTTTCTCAAGGATATACCAATATAGCTTGTTTTATTAACTCTCTTATGGATTAATCTTTTCTCTCTAGTTAAATGGAATTTAAGTAATTTGGCATTTCCCAGAACATGATGTTGAACTCATAGCTGGAATGAAGTCAGTACATGTGAAATAGTTGGTGATAAGTCACAGATAATTTTACGAAAAGATGGCTAAGTCATTCACATGTCTGATTTAGACTGAGCTTTTCTTCAACAAATACAACAATTTAAAAATATTTGGTGAACATTTCAATAGCTCCATGACTTGATATCTTGTGCTTCGTCAAATTTAAGGCCATTTCCGGTGGTTCCAACTGGAACCAAAGAGCAACAGGGAGCTGAGCTCTATCACCAAATATCTAAACACACTCTCAATAAGGGTCTTGAAAATAAAGGTCAAACCTTCATGTAAAATTCCTCATTTAGATGGCAATATTTTAAAAGGGTAAAAAACTGAGTGGAGCCTTTCCTCTATGAGGCCTTTTCATACATCATGGCCATAATGTAACTATCATTTGGCAGCTAGGTGGGCTACGGACAAGGGATCTCTGTCCAAGACACCTACTTTATGAGATAAAACATTTATGAGAAGAGTATTTTTAATCTTTTCATCTACAATTTAAGATAAAAATCTAACATGCACATTACTCATTTAAATATTCTTATTGCATCTTAGCTCTGTAGTTTTTCCTCATTGCACTAAATGAAACAGGGTAATTTTCCTTTACATGCAAAATCAATCTACCAGTTCTGTTCTTTCTCTAAGTTCCATCTCCATCCTATCTAATATCCTATCTCTAATACAGTCACTTTCACTCATTTTTCTATTACCTCAAAATCATCAATTACCCCAAATTCATATTGTAAGTATGGCAACCCCCTCCACCACACTCCTAGGTCCTATTCTGCACCTTGCACTTCAACCCCTCCTCCAATAAAAACCAACCTGGTGCTTCATCTGTTAATCTCAGCACTATTATACACTAGTAACCTAGACTACAGTAATGGCAATCATTTTTGGATATCTGATAATGGGAGGGGGATGCATTAGATCTGGATGATTCTGTCTTAAATAATCTTCCAATTTATTATCTCTGTGCACCTTTCTATGAAAATAAATAGATTTGTAGTCTCCAGTAGGATTAGCTTTGCCTCCATAAAGGGGCTATATTTTGGGAGACAGACCACAAGTGTTAAAGGATATGGGAAAGTTTAATAGCAAAGGTTTTTTTTCTTTAAAAAATTATCTTGCTTTACATGGATGAACATTGAAAACATCATACAAAAGGCCACATATTCTGAGATTCCATTTACATAACACATCCAGATTAGGCAAATCTATAGGGACATAGAGTAGTGGTTACCAGGCCTGGAAGGAGGCGGAGAATGAGGAGTGACTGACTGCTAACGAATACAGGGTTTCTTTTAGGTGTGATAAAAATTTTCTAAACTTAGTAATAGTAGCACAACTCTGTGAATATACTAAAAACCACTGAACTGTATAAACTTTGAAAGGATAAATTTGAAAGTATGTGAATTATAACTCAATAAAGCTGTTACTAAGAAAAAACCCTTACCTGATGTCAGAAAAATCTGGCTCCAATTACACGTTTATGATTCTAACAAACTAAAGACTTGACCTCTGAAACCTTTATTTAGCTTAGGATGCCTTCCTCTACTTCCCTACCTTTTCACTGCCCCAACTTTTAAAATAGTCTACTTCATCTCAAAAACTAATTGGTAACGACCTTTTCACAAAGATGGCCTGGAAAGCGAAGAAGGAAGCCCCTGCCTCTTCCAAAGCTGAAGCCAGAGTAAAGGCTTTGAAGGCAAAGGAAGCAATGCTGAAAGACGTCCACAGCCATAAAAAAAAAAAAAAAAAAAAGATACACGTTACCCACCTTCTGACAGCCCAGGACACTGCAGCTTTGAAGGCAACCCAAATATCCTCGAAAGAGGACCCCCCTGGAGAAAAAAGCTTGACCACTATGCTATCATCAAGTCCCCCCTGACTACTGAGTCAGCCATGAAGAAGACAGAAGACAACAATACACTTATGTTCATTGTGAATGTCAAGGCCAATAAGCACCAGATCAGACAGGCTGTGAGGAAGCTCCATGACATTGACAAGGCCAAAGTCAACACCCTGATCAGGCCTGATGGAGAGAAAAAGGCATATATGTTCAGCTAGCTCTTGACTGTGAGGCCTTGGATGTTTCCAACAAAATTGAGATCATCTAAACTGAGTCCAGCTGGTTGATTCTAAATATAAAATTTTTCATTGTAAAAAATAAAACTGGTGAGGGATGTTTACTACATTTATTGAGGTGATCATTTTTGTAATATGTACAAATATCAAATCATTATGCTGAACACTTGAAACTAATAATATATGTCAATTAAACCTCAATTCAAAAGATAAAAAAAAAAACAACTCTAACTGGAATATTTGTTTCCTTCTTTGTAAAGCTTTTCTTGACATCCTTACTCCCCCAGGCAGGAGTAACTACTTTCTCAGCACTTAACATATAAATGACTAAAACATTTTTAATATTATTAGAGTGCACTATTTATGTCTCTTGTTTCTCACACTAGATTATAAGCTCATCTCATTAACTTCTGTATTCAGTTACTACCACAGTGCCTTGCTATCAAATTTTCAAAAGATGTTCAGTAATTCTCTTTTAAAAAAGAGTATTTATATAAATACATATTCCATAAGCAACATAAAATGATACTGTCATACAGAATTATCTAGTTGAATCTTTTGCAACTCCAATGTTGATGCAAGAGAACAGTCTAGATGAGAATAAATTGAGTATTCCTGATTGAGTTGCTAAAATAAGTTGGGAAATTTCTATATGAGATGCAGAATTTTGTATTTTTATTACTGAAAATCTGTAAATAAATCAAAACACTGCCTTTACAGAGATATGTGTATTTTTTTTGGTATATGTATTTATTTACATGGAAACATTTTTCATAGTAATGTAAAATAATGTAAGTAGGACATTGATTTTTGTTGTCATGAGGTCCTCCGGTGAGCATTATCTTAGAACACAGAACCATTATAGTTTTTTAAGAAAAATAACGATCTTTTTCTAAGACAGGGGGTGCAAATTCCAATACCTATCAGGATCATCAACTGAAGTGCATCATCCAAATGAAGAACATCACCTTCAGAATACTTTTGGGCAAGAAACTAACAGTGTTTGTCTCCAAAATAAAAAAACAAAACAAAACTGGGTATTAAGGGACAGGTGTAGAAGATTTCCATTACACTCAGAATATTTTTTATAACTTTAATTTTATATCAAGTACATTATTTATCTATACAATTTGCTTCTTGGCACTAGATAACCATCACTATTAAGGAATGCAGAACTGGGGTTGACAGATCTGATTTTTCAAAGAAGTTATAAATGGGAAAATTCTGATTTCTATGTAAAACTCAATTTAACAAATAAGGCAGGCCAAACAAAACACACCTGCAAGCTATATCATCAGGCTCATAGGCCAACCAATTTATTATCTCTAATCAAAAATTTGATGTGTGGCCTATAATTCCAGAACTATAAATTTAATGGAAGAAATCTTCAAAAAAGAAAATGCAGACTTGTGGATAAAACCATGCCCCATCCTGCCCCACCATCTATTTAGTCACTATCACTTTCAAACTTCCAGGGTCTTTTAAAAGGTTATTAATGTTTGACAGACCAAAATTCAAAACAAGCCAGGTTTGATCAAGGAATGTGCCCATTATCCTAACATCTGCTTTGTTCTGAAGAGTGAAATATGAGGTCATTTCAAGTTGCAATTCTTCTAGCCAACTAAAGAGAAGTATTTGAATTATTCATAGCTGGGTGGAAAAATTCCCCCAACCAACTAGTCAAATGATTGTATGGCTGAAAAGACCTATAAGTTATTTTCCCCTTATCATCAGGAAATACAGTGCTGATCAAAATACAAAATGGTGGCCCTGATCAACATAATGTCCTGAATCCTCTCTGGGAACTCAGTCATAGATCAGGAGAAAATCTGAAAGTCTCTTAAAGTCCTGCAGAAATGCCATTCATTTCCCCAAACTGAAACTAAGAGACTCTACGTGGATCTAATTACCAGTCATTGCGGAAAATTTCATCTGTTGAATGCCCAGAGGACACCAAAGCCAAAGCATATTTAAAAAGAACCAGTTTCAGTTCTAAGTCTAGCCCTAGTGAGGCACGGCCATGTTTCTTTAGTGTGCCTAAAAATCTCACCCCAGTCTGCTGAAATCTTCAAAGGATTTCATTCTGGTATTTCTACATGGTTTTCCTATACTCAGTGCTGGCTCCAATCTTCCAAACAGCAGCCTTTCACCACCAGATGGTCCAGTATTAGGCCTGACCATCCTCTCACTAAGCACTGGGGCCTCCCTTAATGGTGAGACTACACAAATCCAGGTGGAGATGAGGGTGAGGAGGTAATCAATAGACTACTGGACTAATGGCAACTTTGCAGGACACAGGCATTCAAGGTTTTCTTTACATATCTTGTGGAAAGCTACAGTAGGCCACATTTTTCCTAAGAGCTTTTTTTCACCCAGGTAAGTGAGGGGAAAGCTGTTGATTTAACCTCATTTAATTTCATTCACCATTCTGAAGAACTGTCCACTTTGCCAAGAGACCTGAATAGCTCCACACCATACATAGAGTACTATTTTCTAAGAACAGCGAGCATATGGAAAAACCAAATGATAATCCCATGTCTTTAAAAATAAACATGATTATAGTGACCCAGGAAATTAAGATCTGTACTATAATTGACAAGCAAAACATAAGCCTCTTAGATT
The DNA here is from genome assembly GCA_030015415.1 of Cynopterus sphinx. Classification (NCBI taxonomy): domain Eukaryota; kingdom Metazoa; phylum Chordata; class Mammalia; order Chiroptera; family Pteropodidae; genus Cynopterus; species Cynopterus sphinx. Next base: position 121,131,301 of record CM057381.1, on the reverse strand, counting down.
TTAACTGAAGAAGCTATTTCATGATGGGGTTCGGCAGCTTAAGAAGACTGATCAAGTTATGAAATAAAAGCCAGAAATGTTTTCTCTGAAGAAATGGCCAGAGTCCAAAGTCTTCCCTGACTTGCATTTTGATGTATAGACATTAGAGCCAACTTTCCAATGGCCATAGGTATACTATTCTTCAGTAAGAAATGGATGGAGATGCTTGGAAATCAATAACCTGTACTTCCTTTATCATCAATTTTGTGCATTAGTACCTACTATACAATAACCTGCACATATCAGCATTGAGCAGTTGCAGAGGTTTGTTCTAAGGAAAAAAATCATAATTAACTGCTTCTTTACCTCTTCATCAATTTGAATATCAAACAGGTTTTAAACACATCAGCTCTCAGTACATAAAGCTTGTTTATTCTTACCTCAGCAGCTTGGGTCTCTTGATGCAGCAATGTAAGACCAGTCAAGTCTTCTAAGAAGGAGTGTGAAGAATTAAACACCTTCGCTAGGAAATTAAATCCTTCTTGTTCATATTGATCAAGAACCTGTAAAACATTTATATTTTTTAAAACGGGGGCTGTAAGTTTTAAATACATATTAAATATAAGGATAATCAATCTGTTGGGCAACAAACTAGGAGGACTTAGTATTTTACCACTCTTTTCTTTCTTGAAAGAATGATAATATTATCTTCCAATATGGATAACAATTTTTCTCAAATAAAATAAGTTACAAGAAAACTCACTAAAAATTCTACTAGAGCTGGGTTATTGATTTTAAAGTTCGTATTTTAGTAAAGAAAAGTAGGACAAAGAAAAAAACCTTACAAGGATGAAAGGAAAGGAAGGGCCAAAAGGATGGGAAATGTGACCTACTGGCTAGCCAAGCATATTTTTTAAAATAACTTTAAAATGTAAATCTAAATTTTGCCAGGCACATCACAAAATAGGAGACCTGAATGACCAATAAATGTATGAAAAGTTGCTCAGCATTACAAGTGATCAAGGAAACAAAAACTAAACCATAATGAAATGCTACTTTAGACCTATCAGCATGGCTAAGTGGAAAAGACAGAAAATACCAAGTACTAGCAAGTACATGGAACAATCAAGATTCTCATGGGAATTCAAAATGAGACAGCTGTAGAGGTATAACATTTATATGCCCTATGATCAAGCAATTCTACTTCTGGATATATATGCCCAACAAAAAATGTTTTGGAAGACAAAAATAAAAGGGTCCATAGCAGCCCTATTTATGAAAGCTCCCAACTAGAAACTATTCAAGTGTCCATCAATAGTAGAATGAACAAACTGTGGCTTATTCATATAGTGGAATACTATATAGCAATAAAAATGAAATGACAACTACATGCAATATATGGATAATTCTCACAAACAATGTTAAACAAAAGGGAGAAGCAGTATGTATTATATGGTTATTTTTATATAAAGTTAAAAAAACCAGCAAGATAAATCTAAGGTGTTAAAAGTGAAGAAAGTAGTTATCCATGAACATTTGTAATTGAAAAGGGGTATAAAGGAGGTTCTGGAATACTGGTAATATCTGTTTAAAGAAGCAGGTATTAAAATCTTGAAGCAGATATTAATGTCTAGAAGCAGATATCTGGGTGCTGATTACAACGGTGTACTTAGTGAAAAATCATCAAGCACTTTTTTTGTATATATATTATCCTTCAATAAAAAGAACAAAAGATAAAAGGCCAGTAGTCTACACAAGAAAACAATATAGAAACATATGAGTATTTAGAAAATATGTTTATCACATTTAAGAATTCAGTGATCACAGGAATTGTGAACTATAGAAAGTAGTGAACCCAAATGTCTCAGAAATTCTCTCAGAATTCAGAATAAAGATATGTTTCAAAAAGACAGCAGACACCGAAGATAAATTTAAGAAATCAATTACACACAAATAGAAATGTTAAAGAAGCAACAACACAAAACATAGAGAAAAAATTTTAAATAATTTTTCTCTATTCAGAAATGAAAATGTGTAAGCCCTTTAATTCAGCAATTCCCTTTTGTACACAGTTTGAAGACTTTTTTTCAGAACTGAGGAACTGTAATTTTTTTCAATATTCTTTAAAAGTCAATTATCTTCACTTTACAAAGTGAACATTTTAAAGAAGATCTAATGATAAGAAAGTTGACTCTTAATCAGTGCACACCATTCCTGCTTGTACCATGCTTGCACAGGCACAAGACTGATGTAAGGATGCTCATCACAACACAGTCTGCAGTAACAAAAGATCAAAAACAACTACTCTTTAACAGGGGACTGATTAACTAAATTAAACATATTAATAATCAAGGATGTAATCTGGATCCATTAAAAGAATGAGGCAGTTCTATAGTACTAATATAAACTGATTTCTAAGACATAGAGATATAGTAAAAAGCAATGTCCAGATCGTGTGTCTAGTAGTAATATTTATAAAATAAAAGTGGAGGAGGAGAGGAAGAGGGAAATGTATATATGTATATGCTTGTTTATGCATATGTAACCTCTAGAAGAACACACATACACACAACTGGCATCAAGTAGTTGCCTCTGTATATTCCTTTATACTACTTGAATTTTTAAAACAATGTGCATGCATTACTGATTTAAATCATAATAAAATCTTAATTTAGTTCTACTTTCACCCCTACCTCTACACCACCCACCCCCTGTCACCTCCAGAGCTGGAGACAGGTCTCAGAAGAAGAAAAAGAAGAACTCTATAAAGTCCTGATGAAGTTAGCACAAGGAAGGAAGGGCAATTCTCCCTTAGCCATAGGAAAGACAACATAAAAGAGACCTGAATGGCCAATAAATGTAGAAAACCTGTCTGGGACCTCTAAGGTCTGAACAGTCAGCTGCAAGGTTGTCTGCTGCCAGAGAGGGGTGGGGTGAGCCACTGAGCTTGAGGGTGGTGATGGTCTTGGACAGCTGTGTGGGGAATGTGAGAAAGGAAGCTGATTAGCAGCAGCCTGAAAAGAGTGCTGAGCAATCTGAGGCCCCTGCTCAGTACAGAAAACAGAAGTTTTGAAAGAAAGGTGGTTAAGGACCAAACTAAGCTTGGCACCGGCAGGATAAGAGTAACAAAGACAGAGGTGAAAGAAATTGAGGGGCTGAGGAGTACCAAAAAAGGGACCCAAGCCTGGTAAGAAAAGGCCTGCAGACTAGAAGGAACAAGCAGACTAGGATCTCGAAGGATTGGAGGAATGGAGGATGGGGAGATGAGAGGGTTGACCATAGTCTCAAGGAATATATATATACAAAGTAGCCTTTGGCTGCTTAACCATAGTAAATTAATTTGACAATACTGCCTGGATATAAAGGCACTTAACTAAATCTCTCAGTAATAATGAAATTTCTTACAAACCAGAATGTTATTTCAGGAAAAATATTCATGGAAATTAAGTGACCTGTTTCTAACTGGTAAATACTGTGTGTGTAGCTAGCACTTATTTCCAAGTGAACCACAAAGTTCCCCAAATAGCTACTTTGTGCCAGTTTTCCAGTAAGGTAAAAGAAGAAATGGGTTTGAAAAGGGACAAAAACTTAAAAAAAAAAATTGGAATACCAGAGATGATACTTTGTTAGACTTCATTAAACTTTCAGTTTGAAACCCATGTTTTCATATAATTTTGTGGTGCTATGAATCTGGACAGTGGAAAAACTCACAGCAAGGGCAGAATGACTAAAGGTCTCCCCCATCCCCCATAATCAGGATATGCAGAAAGTTTAATACTGAAACATTATTAATAGCTCTGGCTTGAAAAATATGTGGAAAAACTTAATCCTCTAGGGGCATATTTAATCATGCAAGGGGTTTCCAGCATTCCCTTTATGCACTGGGAAGTTAATCTGTGTTACAAGTAAAAGCAGTTTATAAAAGGAACCAGGATTTCCCCCTGCTACACACAGTTTAGCCATCTTAAAGGGGTAAAAATGGGTTTTACATTATCCAAAAACAACAACAAACTTACCAAGATACTATAACAATGAATTTGAACACTGCAATAACCTGTCAGTCTACATAAAACATACCAAATCTCTTAAGTGAATTATATAATACATGGTCCTGAGAAGAGTACATACTACATTCTGGTAGGTTATAATCTCCCAAAGGTACTGGGAGACTTTGCTAAGAGAAATCATAATGACTATTTTAGTAAAATGATATGGATCTTTTTCTGATGGACTCAATTTTCCCAAACTGTTTTGTAAGGCTAGGTTATATTTATTCATAAAGTAAGCAAGCACATACCACTGGACAAAGATGGTAGAATCTCTTTTTAAAATATGATTTTAGGAATTTTATTTCTCTTGCTGATATTCTTTGGTGACTTTTTTTTTAAATTATAGGTGATGTACAATATTAGTTTCAAGTGTATAACATAGTGATTTGACACTGACATACCTTACAATGTGATGACCATATGAAGTCTACAGTCTGTTACTGTGCAAATTTATTATATCATTGACTAGATTCCTAGTGCTGTATATTACATTTCTGTGACTTATTTATTTTATAATTGGAATTTTGTATTTCTTATTTCCCTTCACTTTTTTCACCCATCCCCCCACATTCCTCCCTTCTGGCAACCAATACTTTGTTCTTTGTATCTATGAGTCTGTTTCTGTTTTGTTTAGATTCCACATATCAGTTAAATCATATGGTATTTGTCTTTCTCTGATTTATTTCACTTAGCATAATATCCATCCATGTTGTCACAAATGGCAAGAATTCATTTTTTTATTGCTAATAATCCTATATATATGTATATATGTATACACACACTCACACATGCACATATATCTCACATCTTTTTAACCATTCAACTATCAATGAACACCTGGTTGCCTCAATATCTTGGATATTGTAAATAATGCTGTTATAAACATAGGAATGCACATATATTTCTTTTCCCAAAATGGTATTTTCATTTTCTCCAGATAAATGCTCAGAAAACAAATTGCTATGTCCTATGGTAGTTCTATTTTTAATTTTTTGAGACACCTCCACACTGTTTTCCATAGTGGCTGCAACATTTTACACTCCCACCAACAGTGCATGAGGGTTTCTATTTCTCCACAACCTCACCAACACTTGTAATTTGTTGATGTACAGATACCTTTGGATAGTTCAGATACCTTCCATTCTGACAGGTGTGAAGTGGTATCTCATTGTGGTTTTGATTTGCATTTCTCTGATGATTAGTGATTTTTAGCATCTTTTCATATGTTTCTTGGCCATCGGTATGTCTTCTTTGAAGCAATTTAATTCAAGTCATCTGCCCATTTTTTAACCAAATTGTTTCTTTTAATGTTGAATTGTATCAGTTTTTTATGTGTTTTGGATAATAACCCCTTACTTTATATATAGTTTGCAAATATTATCTCCATTCGGTAGGAATACCTTTTTGTTTCGTTGATGGTTTCCTTTGCTGTGCAAAACCTTTTCAGTTTGATATAGTCCATTTGTTTATTCTTTATTTTGTTGCCCTTGCTGAGGGAGATATACAAAAAATACTGTTAAGACCTATGTCAAAGAGTTTACTACCTTTTTTTTTGCTTCTGGAGTTTTATGGTTTCAGGTATTACATTTAAGTCTTTAATCCATTTTGAGTTTATTTTTGTATATGTATTAGAAAGTAATCCAGTTTCCATTTTCTGCATATATCTGTCCAGTGTTCCCAATACTATTTATTGAAGAGACTGTCATTTCCCATTGTATACCCTTGCCTCTTTTGTTGTATAGATTAATTGACCATATAAAGGAGGGTTTATTTCTGGGCTCTCTCTTCTGTTCCATTGACTACATATCTGTTTTTGTACCAATACCATATTGTTTTGATTGTTGTAGTTTTGTAATATAGTTTGAAATCAGGGTGTGTGATACCTCCAACTTCATTCTTCTTTTTCAAAATTCCTTTCACTATTCAGGATCTTTTGTGGTACCATATAATTTTATGATTATGTGTTTTAATTCTGTGAAAACTTTCATGGTTTTCTGATAGGAATTGCATTAAACTGTAGATTGCTTTGGATAGTACAGATACTTTAACTATATCAATCCTTCCAATCCAGGAGCACAGTATATCTTTCCACTTATTTGTTTAATCAATGTCTTTTAGTTTCCAGAGTACAGATATTTTGCCTCCTTGGTTAAATTTACTCCTAAGTATTTTATGCTTTTTTTGATATAATTGTAAATGGGATTGTTTTTTTACATTTCTCTGATAGCTCATTATTAGTGTATAGAAACACAATAGACTTCTGACTATTCTGTGCACTGCAACTTTACTGAATTCATTTATTCTAATAGCTTTTTTTTTTTTTTTTGTGGAGTCTTTAGTGTTTCCTATATATAGTATCATGCCTTGGTAAACAGTGACAGTTTCAAAACTTCCTTTCCAAGTTTGATGATTTATTTCTTTTTCTTGTCTGATTATTATGGCTAGGGCTCTCAATATAGGACTTTCCATTTATTCCAATTAAATAATGTGGGAAGAGTGAACATCTCATTTTGTTCCTGATAGCAGAAGAAGAGCTTTCAGCTTTTCACCGCTGAGTATAATATTAGATAAGGGTTTGTCATATTAGCCTTTATTTTGTTGAGGTATTTTTGCCCTAGACCCACTTTGTGGAGTTTTTATCCTAAGTGGATACTGAATTTTGTAAAATGCTTTTCTGCATCGAGATGATCATATGATTTTGTTAATGTGTACGTTGATTGATTTGTGGGCAGTGAGCCATCCTGCAATAAACACCACTTGATCATGATATATGATCCTTTTAATGTATTGTTTAATTCAATTTTATAATATTTTGAGTATCTATGCATCTATGTTCATCAGAGATGCTGGCCTGTAATTTTTTTTTTTGTAGTGTCTTTGGTTTTGATATCAAGGTAATGAAATGCAAAGAGTGAATTTGAAAGTGTTCCTTCCTCTTCAATTTTTTGGAACAGTGTGAGAAGGATAAATATTAATTCTTCTTTAAATGTTTGATAGCATTCACTTGTAAAGCCATCTGGTCCTGGGATTTTGTTTTGGAGGGGTTTTCTCATTACTGATTCCATTTTGTTACTAATAAACACCTCTTACTGTCACTGATACTAAGGAAAATACATAGTGTTATTATTTGTTTGTTTGTTTTCTAAGTCTCTATTCCATTTATTCCCACTCTGATCTTTACTATTTTCTTCCATCTATTCACTTTAGGTTATGTTTGTTTTTCTTTTTCTAGTTCCATTACGTGTAAAGTTAGACAACTTGGGATTTTTCTGATTTCTTTAGGTAGATCTGTATCACTATGAGCTTCCCTCTTAGAACTGCGTTTTCTGCATCCCTCAGATTCTGGGGAGTTGTGTTTCTATTTCCACGTATCTCAAAGGTTTATTTTTAATTTCCTCTTTAATTTCTTCTTTGATCCACTGGCTGTTTAGTAGTATGTTATTTAGTTTTCTTCTTGTGATTTGCAATTTCATAGTGTGTGGTCAGAAAAGATACTTAATATGATTTCAATCTTCTTGAATTTAGGGAGACTGATTTTGTGGCCTAACATGTGATCTATTCTGAGAATGTTCCATGTAAACTTAAAAAGAATGTGTATTAAGTAGTTTTTGGATAAAATGTTTGTAAACATCTATTAAGTTCATCTGCTCTAATGTGGTCTTTAAAAGTGATATTTCCTTATGGATTTTCTGTCTGGATGATCTATCCACTGAAGTAAACAGAGTATTAAAGTTCCCTACTATAGTTGTATTACTTTCAATTCCTCCCTTTACATCTGTTAATATTTGCTTTATATATTGAGGTGTTCCCATGTTAGGTGTATAAATATTTATGAATGTTATATTCTTTTTGGATTGGCCCTTTTATCATATGCAATGTTCTTTGTTTCTTCTTATAGTCTTTGTTTTAAAGTCTATTTTGTCTGAGGTGAATATTGCCAACCCAGCTTTTTATTTCTGTTTGCATGGAATATCTTTTTCCATCCATTTACTTTTAGTCTGTGTGTCTTTCTATCTTGTAGATGGCATAGATTTTTTTAATCCAATCAGCCACCTTATTGTTTTGATTATTGCAGCTAGTCCATTTACATTTAAAGTAATTATTAACAGCTACGTACTTATTACCATTTTGTTAATTTTTTGGTTGTTTTTGTAGTTCTTTGTTCCTTCTTCTCTTGATCTCTTCCCTTGTGGTTTTTATTTGGGTTCCTTTTTTTTCTATTTTTGTTACTTTTTGTAGGTTTTTGGTTTATGGTTTTATGAGGTATATATATAGCAATCTCTTTTAAAATGATAGGCATTTAAGTTTGATTTTACTGCCTTCTCCATATTTTGTTTTTGACATATTTTATACATATTTTTGTATATCCTCTATTTATTATACTTATATTTGATTTTACCATTTTTGTGTTTTAATCTTCATACTAGCTTTTTAAGTGGCTGATCTACTGCCTTTACTATATATTTGCCTTTTTCCATGAGATCTTTTCTTTCATATTTTATTTCTGGTTAGGCCTTTTCTTCCTCCTTAAAAAAGACTACTTAAAATTCTTGGAAAGCCAGTTTCGTGGTGATGAACTTCAGTTTTTGCTTGTCTGGAAAACTATCCCTCTTTCAATTTTGAATAATAATCTTGCTGGGTAAAAAATTCTGGGTTGTGGGTTCCTTCCTTTAAGTGTTTTAAATATACACTCTCACTCTCTTTTGGCCTGGAGAGTTCCTGCTGAGAAATCAGCTGATAGCTTTAAGGGTTTCATTTGTATATGACTTGTTTTCCTTTTGTTGTCTTCAAGATTCTCTCTTAAACTTTTGCCATTTTAATGACAATATGTCTTGGTGTGGACCTCTTTGGGTTTATCTTGTTTGGTATCTCTGTATTTCCTGAACATGGATGTCTGTTTCCTCCCCTATGTTAGGAAAGTTTTCAGTCATTATTTCTTCAAATAAGCTTTCTGTGCCTTTTTCTTCTGGGATCCCCATAATGCAAATGTTAGTGTGCTTGATGTTGTTGCAGAGGTCCCTTAAACTACCCTCATTTTTTTTTAAGGTTCTTTTTTTCTTTCTGCTGTTTTTGTTGGTTGATTTACATTATTCTGACTTTCAGGTTGTTTACTCATTCTGTATTAGCTGATGTGCTATTGATTCCCTCTAGTATATTTTTCATTTCAGTTATTATATTCTTCAGCTCTGTCTGGTTCTTTATTACATTTTATAACTCTCTATTGAAATTCTGACTGAAATCCTCTATTCCTCTCAAGTTTGGTGAACATCTTTATGACCAATACTTTGAATTCTTTATTAGGAAAATTACTTATTTCTATTTCAATAGGGTATTTTTCATGTTCCTTCACTCAGAACACATTTCTCTGTCTTCTCATTTTGTTTGACTTTGTATTTGCTTCTTTGAATTAGATGAAAATGTGCTCTCTCTTAATCTTGAAGGTGAGGCCTTGTGTAGACTGCATGTGCTGGGTGGTTTTGGCAGTCTGGCTGGCTGGAACTGAAGGGCACATTTCCTGCCTGGGGCAGGCTAGGAGGCTGGCTGGCTGAAGCTGCAGCAGGGGCTGAGGCGGCTTTGGCTGTGTAGCTCCAGGAGCACCGTGGTTGGCTGGCTATGGGCTGCAGTGAGTAAGTGCTGGCTGAGGTGGCCCAGGGATATTGTGGTGGCCTTGCAGGCCAACTAGAGCACTTTGATCAAGCTCCTAACCATGCTATCTAGGTGGAGGAGAAAGTTATGGTGCTTGCTGGCACCTCTGATCCCAGAGAGTTCCCACAGATCCCAGAGAGCTCCCACAGTTCCCAACCTGTTTGGCAGACTCTTTGGGGTTGTAAATTGATTTTTTTCATGTATTGTCTAGATGTCCTTTAAATTATTGTTTTATTGCTGTGTCCCAGAGCAGGCAAGTGAGCTGGAGTGGGCCCCTTAGTGATGTCCCTACTATAGGTCACACCATATGGATAAGGTACCTGCAATTACTGCATCTGTTTCTCTCACCTTTCTCTTTATAGTCTCTTTTATTTGTTGTACAGAAGCTGTTCAATCAGCCCTCAGTTGTTCAAGAGGAAATGCTCTACCTAAGTCTGTGGAAGGAGGTGAGGTCCAGATCTTTTTTACACCACCATCTTGGGCCTCTCTCCTTGGAGGCTCTTTACTAGATCAAACCCATACTCTCATGCTGGCATTTAAGTCCCTCTATAACTCTCTGCTTTCAGATGACTTTCTGAAGAATGATTTTCACAGGGTATAAGAGCTCCTGATAACACCATGCAATGATTTTCCTTTCACGAGAAGCAGAAAGGATTCATAATTTTGCAACTCTTATCTATTATTCTTAAGCAGGACACCAGGAACTCTGCACCCTATCTAAAAATAATAATAACTTGTGTATTTTCAAAGAAGAAAAGGAAATGCAGTATCTGAAAAACTCTTATTTAAAGTTTCTCTTGTTTAGGCATTATAGTATCTTGCTCTTGACAATTTAAAAATATGTGTCCTGATTTCAAAAACCTTAAGGAAATCTTTCCTAATGTCCCAGAAAGGATAGTAAAAGCATGGCTAGAAGCCACCAGGATCCTTAATTCCCATCCTATGAAAACCCATAAAAGAAAGGTCAAAACACTCCCCTCTTAGAGACAGTCACCCACTCATCACAGGCTTTGCTCCAAGTTGAGGACAAAACCCTGTTTTTCAGAATTGCTATTGAGTGAGCCATTCCAGGGTAGAGAAGCCCCACTTCAGATGAGTGGGAATTATTGCTAAAAAGACCTCGAAACCTTTGATCAGTTTCTGTCTCTTAGTGCCCAGGGATTTCTATCGTAAAAGGCAATCAAAGATGAAAAAAGCCCCAATTTCAGCAGCCCTTACAACACTACTGTTTGTTTCATCTTCACTACTCCCAGTTACATCACAGGACCATCACCTTGGAAAACTTTCAGCTCCTTTCTTGTTCCCTTTTGGTGCTGCCCTACCTCGAATGATCTGTCTTCTGCATCAAATGAGATATTTTACTTCCATCAAAGCTTAGCTCCAGCATCAACTCTTGCAAGAAGTCTTCCCTGATTAATTCTACTGCCTCTTTTGTCTTCTCTTTCATATTCTCTGACCCCACTTTCATGGCATATTGAGTTGCCAAAGGTAATCAGGAGTTCATGGCATTTTCACATATTGATCAGATGTTCAATAATTTTGTTTCTGTTTCTATATATGTCAGTGATATAAAGCAGATAACAGATGAGAAAACACCTTCATATGGAAACATGAAACAATCATCCTAATTACATCTGTTGCTGTTAACTTGCTCTGTTGTATATTGGCAGAATTTACAAGGCCAAAATTAAAAAAAAAAAGACAAATCTGAGTTTAAGATATGTAATGAGTTCACAAAATATAATAGTATCTCAAAAACTACAGCATTAACTAGGATAATTACTGGAATGTCAAAAATAAAGAACAGATAAGACTCTTGTTCTTTCCCAAGTCAATGTATAGTGCGCATTAGTCTTAGGCACCCAAGTCCAAAATGAGCACAAAGGTAATTTAGAGGTTATTGGTGATTTCAAATAGAAACTTCAAATAGCTTTAAAATTGAGATAACTGGCAATGGAATAAAAGTCCTAACATTTTAGTATTTTAATTGAATTTGTTATGATGCAACACACAACTAAAAAGAACCAAATAATATTGCATCTTGGTATCTTCACATACCAAAATCAGATATTCTATTGAAGTCAATTAGGTAGAGGAAAAGAAACAGAACTAGGAGGTCAACTAGCAATACTTTGGCAACACTGGGCAAAACTATCTTTTTGGGTGTGTTTACTCATCTCTAAAAAGGGGATGCAACTCCATGCTTATCTCCCTACTTATTGAGATACAAAAAAGATTTCATGACTTTAATAACTGTCAAAGAATGGTTTACAAAGAGCAACAGAAATTATATGCATTTATTACACTTTCTTTGAATTTACTACTTTTAAAACATTTTTTTTCAACAAATAGGGCTGATAAATACAGAAAATACATGACAAGATGTGTACCTTCCAGCTCAACTACAGCTTTAAAAACCAACAAGACACAATTACAGTTAAAGCAAGCCGGGCAGCCACCTGGAGGACACAGACTGGAGCTCTGAAGAAATCCAATCCCATTTTAAGAAAATTGCCACCTATTTGGAAGGAAAACTACACTTCCATGCCATATTTATTTTACCTGACTCAGAACTTGGTTTAAAAGCTTTTTCCTGGGGCCAGTTGTTGAAAGTATCAGAGGGAACTTTTAACATCATGATTTCCTAAGATGGTGGGTAACAGTTGGTGTAACAATAAACTAAGCAAAAAACTTAAAAGGAAAATCTGAGGAATATCATATTCTTAGGAATGTAGATGACCATACACAGGCACAGAGCTAGGTGCATGCCCCAAGTCATGTACATGTTCAGGAAACATCTGCAAAGGCCCTAAGCTCTCACCTCTAGCTCACCTTGAGGATCAGTGCAAGCAGGAAAGGAAAGCTAAGGCATAATTCTTAACTGCCTGACTGAGTGTTAAAAGCATGTCCCAATATGCACATACAGCTCCTCAGCAAAGATTAGGAGATTTATTGCTTCCGAACACTTAAGGAAATCTGTCCAAATTTTAGATACCACTAAGCTAACTGAGCAGAAACTTCATAGCCACACAGGACAAAGAATACAAACTTAATGGAATTATTTCAGATAAGTCTCTAAATAACAGCAGCAGCAGCAACAACAGCAGAGAGCAACAGTAAACCATGGGAAGCAGGGAGGATATGGTTTTCAGAGGTGCCACATTATGTTATTTAAAATATCTGGTTCACAACAAAAAATTAGTAAATAGGCAAAGAAACAGGAAAGTATATTCCATATGCAGATAACAGAAACAAAAACAGTTGATAGATGTTGCCCCTAAGGAACTTACTAGACAAAGACTTTAAAACAGCTATTTTGAATATGTTCAAATAACTAAAAATAAAAAGGATAGGTAACTAAAAGAAAGCATGAGAATATTGCCTCACCAAAATAGAGAATATCAATAAAGAGGTAGAAATCATAAAAAAAGAACCAAAGAGAAATTCTAGAATTGAAAAGTACAACTGAAAAGTTCACTAGAAAGACTCAATATCAAATCTGGGAAAATTGAAAAAAGAAGCATGAACTTAAAATAGGTCAACTGAGATTATCCTGTCTGAGAAACAGAAAGAAAAAAGAATTAACAATGAACAGAGCCTCAGATACTCACAAGACACCATCAGGCATACCAGATATGCATAATGGAAGTTCCAGAAAAGAGGAGACAGAAAAAAGGGTGGAAAGTATATGTGAGGAAACGAAAAACCTTCCCAATTTGTGAAAAATATTAATCTACACATTCAAGATCAACTTCCAATAGAATAAACTCAAAGGGATCAAGACGTAAATATATCATAATTGAACTATCAAAGGACAAAGAGATAATCTTGTAAGTGCAAGACAGAAATGACGGATCATGCAAAGGGGATCATGAACAGCTAGTATCTCATCAGAAACCACAGAGGCAAAAAGTAGTGAAATTAAATATTCAAAGTGCTGAAAGAAAAAGACTGTCAATGAGAATTCCATGTTCAGCAAAAGAAACCTTCAAAAATAAAGGAGAAATGAACAAATTCCCAGATAAGCACTAAACAGAGAATTCATCACTAGTAAACTTTCCTTATAAGAAACACTTCAGGCTGAAATTAAAGGACACTAGATGGTAATTCAAATCAACATGAATAAATAAAGAGCACATATAAAGGCAACAATATTGATAAATATAAAAGACAAAATACATTTTTGTATGTAATTATTTTTCTCCTATGGGATTTAAAATACAGATGCATAAAGCAATAATTACTATAAATTTATTGATTATCATATAATTAAAAAGATGTAATTTGTATGGTAGTAAGCAAGAGGAAGGAGAGGGAAATAGGTAAAAGGAGTAAGGTTTTTAATTACTACTGAAATTAAGTTAATGTTAAACCAAATTACAGTGCTATAAATTAGGATTTTAATTGCAATCCCCAAGGCAACCACTGAGAAAATAAGCAAAAAATATATCATGCAATACATGAAAATTAAAATGGTACATTAGGAAGTATCTATTTAACACAAAAGAATAGAGTAAAAGAGCAATATAGGGGAAAAAAAGACACATAGAAAACAAATAGCGATGCAGCAGATGTAAATCCTATCTTATCAGTAATCACATTAAATGTAAATGAATTAAAGACTCCAACTAAAAGGCAGACATGATAAAATGCATTCAAAAAGCATGATCCAACTATATGCAGTCTACATTTTATATTCCAAGACACAATGGATTGAAAGTAAAAAATAGAAAGAGATATTCCATACAGTTTCAATTATGCAAGATAAATAAGTTCTAGAGATCTACTGCACAGTGTGGTGATAACAGTTAACAATAGAGAACTGTATACTTGAAATGTCCTAAGAAGATAGATCTTAAATGTCTCAACATACACACACACACAGTGAGGAATATGTTAATTAGCTTGATCACTGTGATTTTACAACATACACGTATATTAAAACATCAAGTGGTATACCTAAATACATATAGTTTTAATGTCAATAATACTTCAATAAAACTATTTTTTAAAAGGGAGAGAGTCCATGCAAACTGTAACCAAAAATAAGTTAGTTGGAGAGACTATACTAATATCAGACAAAATAGCCTTCAATATTATTACTGGAAATAGAGGACATTATATAATGATAAAAGAGTCAATCAAAAAATAAATATAATTATAGGTATGTATATGTACCTACTAACACACTCCCAAAATATATAAGCAATAAATGACAGAATTGAAGGGTAAAATATAACTAAATAATAATAGTTGGAGAATTCAATACTGGACTTTCAATAATGAATATAACAACTAGACAGAAATCAGCAAGGAAGTAGAATACCTGAACACTATACAACAACTAAATCTAATATTCTAAAACACCTACATCCAGGAACAACAGAACACACACTCTTCTCAAGTGCACATGCAACATTCTCCAGAATACACCACGTGTTAGACCATAAAAAAGTGAAATTATATATTATATGTTCTCTGACCACAATGGAATGAAATTAGATATCAATGACAGAAAAAAATTTGGGAAACTCACAAATATGTGGATATTAAACAATGCACTCCTAAAAGCAGTAAATCAAAGAAAGCACAAGGGAAATTAGAAAATACTTTGCAATAAATAAAAATTTACAAAACACACAGCATACCAAAACTTATGAGATGCAATGAACATAGTGCTTAGAGGGACATTTATAACTATAAATATCTATAATAACAATTTCAAAACAATAACCTAATTTTTCTAAGAAAAAATCAAAACAAAAGGTACCCTAAACATAAAACAAGGAAAGAAATATAAAAAAATTAAGCCAAAATAAAATGCTGTTTCTCTGAAAAGACAGACAAAATTGACAAACCCTTTACCTATACCGACCAAAAACAAAAAGACTGAAATTATCAATATCAGGAATGAGAAGGGAGACATTATCAATCTCACAGAAATAAAAATGATTACATTATGAGCAATTGTATGCTAATAAGCTAGATAACTTAAAAAATTGACTAAGTTCTAGAAAGACACAAAGTACTGACAGTAACTCAAAAAGAAAGAGAAAACCTGAATAGACTTATGAAGAGTAAAAGTGAATTAGTAATCAAAACACTTCCCACTCAGAAAAGCCCAGGGCCAGATGGCTTTACTAGTAAATTCTACCACGTATTTAAGAAGAATCAACCAATTTTTCACAAACTCCCCCAAAAAATAGAAAAGAAGAAAACCTCTCAACTCATTCTATGAGGCCAGTATTACTCAGAAACTAGGACCAGAGAAAACACCACATATAAAGGAAACTATAGTCCAATGCCCCTTATCAATATATATGCAAAAATCTTCAATAAAATACTAACAAACTGAATCCAGCAACACATAAGGATTATACACCATGACAAAGTGGGATTTATTCCTAGATAGCAAGGTTGATTCAACATATGAAAATAAATCAATATATACTACATCAACAGAATAAGGTACAAAAACCACGTGATCATCTCAATAGACACAAAAAAAGCATATAACAAAATCTAATATTCATAATAATAAATACTCAACTAGCTAGGAATAAAGACAATTTCCTCAACTTCCTTAAGGGCATCAATACCAGGAACTAGACAAGGATGTGTGCTTTTCCCACTTCTATTCAGCATTGTATTAGAGATTCCAGTCAGGGTAATAAACAAGAAAAAGAAATAAAAGGCAAGTGTCTAGATGAATGTGGATTGGAAAGGAAGAAGTAAAACTATATTGCAAATGACATGATCTTGTATTTAGAAAAGCATAAGGAAATCCCAAAAACCTATTAGAACAATTAAGTATAGCAAGGCTGGAGAACACAAGAACCATATATAAATATCAAATGTATTCTTATATACTAGCAATGAAAAATTAAAAGAAGAAATTAAGAAAATATTTACAATAGCATAAAAAATCTATGAATAAATTTAACAAAATAAGTCTAATACCTATACACTGAAAACCACAAAACTTCACTAAAAAAACCCCTGAAGAACAAAATAAAATATTACGAAGACAAATTCATGAATTGGAAGACTCAATATTGGTAAGAGCAATATTCTTCAAATTCATCTAATAATCAATGCAATACCATCTGGCTTTTAGCGAAGCGGAACATATATAGACAAGTTGTTTCTAAACTTCATATAGAAATGTAAGGGACCTGGAAGGGTCAAAATAAAATTTAAGAAAAACAGAGTTAGAGATCTTACACTCCATGATTTCAAACCTTATTAGAAAGATACAGTAATCAATACTAGATGCTCCTGGCATAAGGACAGATCAATGGAATACAGAGTCCAAAAATAAACCCTTAACATTTTGACAAGAGTGACAAGGTAAGTCAATAATAAGAGGAAAGAACAGTCTTTCAACAAACAGTGCTGGAACAACTGAATATCTACATGTAAATGAATGAAGTTGGACTCTTACTACATACCATATACAAAAATTAACTGAAAATGAAATATGTATCTAAATACAAGAGCTAAAACAATTACATTCTTAAAAGAAATCACAGTAAATATGATTTTGAATTGGACAATGATTTCTTAGATGTGACAATAAAACTATAGGCAATCAAAAAAAAAATAAGATGGGACTTCATCAAAATTAAAAACTATTGTGCTTCAAAGGATATAGCAAGAAAGTGGAAAGGCAAGACACAAAATAGAAAATATTTGCAAATTATGTATCTGATAAAGGTTTGTATCCAGTGTATATAAAGAACTCTTACCATTAATCAATAAAAAGACAAACAACCCAATTTAAAAATGGGCAAAGGAACTGAGTAGACATTTTTCCACACACTGAACCCCATCCCCATCAATCTGTGGACTGGTAGGAAATGCTTCTTCAACAATGTGTCATTTCCAATTAGAGTTGTTTGGAACTAAGTAAATACCAAATTAGTTTATTATCTTTAAAAAATCAACAATATTTCTGAAGATCCTTGGAAAGATAAAAATGTATAAATAGAGAGAAAGAAAGGAAATTCTCTTGAGGTTTCATTAACTTCAAGTTTTGGGGAGTGGTAGAGGATCAAAGAACAGATCCCTTGTAGAAAAGCTAATCTGCCACTACAAAAACAAACAAACAAACAAACAAACAAAGCTGATCTTCCATGAGTAACTTTATCTCAACCTAAAAAAATAGCTTTTTATTTCCATCATAAAAGCAAAAAAAGGTTTTCTCAAATAGACTTTACAAAATTGAGCCAGTTAAAAAAATTGAGCTAGTTAATGAGCAGGACATTAAAATGATTGAAATATTTACAAATGGATGCTCTGACCAATAAATCTAATCTTTTTAGACTTATGCTACTATAAGTCATAGATTTGAGAAGGGCTTATTTTAAATATCAGTAGAAGTCAACAGAAAGGCAAATTGGAAAACTATAAACAAAAAGTTGCTCCAAGAATAATTAAGCCCAAACCACTCAATACATTCATTCAAATATTTGCAGAGAGCCTGCCTAGGTTACAGACTTCTTCAGGAAATTCATTGTATTTCTGTATAAGGGGAATTATCTGCCCCTGCCCCCAATTTTTTTATTGTGGTTAAATAAACATAGATTTACCATCTTAACTATTTTCAAGTGTATAGTTCAATAGCATTAAGCACATTGACGCTGTTTTGCAGCCATCATCACCATCCATCTCCAAAACTCTTTTTACCTTGCAAAACTGAAACTCTATACTCATTAAACACTAACTCCCCATTCCTTCTCCACCAGCCCATGGAAATCACTACTCCACTTTCTGTCCCTATGAGTCTGAATATTCTAAGTACCTTATTTAAGTGAAGTCATACAGTATTTGTCTTTTTTTGTGACTAGTTTACTTCACTTAGCATAATGTCCTCAAGCTTCATCCATGTTGAAACATGTGTCAGAATTTCCTTCTTTTTAAAGGCCAAATATTATTCTATTGTATGTATAAATCACATTTTGTTTATTCAGCCATCTCAATGGACACTTGGGCTGCTAACTTGTTTTAGCTATTATAAATAATGCTGCTATGAACAGGGGTGTACAGAGATGCCACCTATTGTTAAGGAGATAACCAAATATCCTCCCCAATTCACCATGCATACAGAATTATATCTCCACTTGCAATATTCATTCTTTGGTCTCAGGTTTTAAACACTGTTTGGTTGGTTTGTTTTCTTTGCAATTTCATTAGCATTCTCATTAATTTCTAAAACTAAGCTGAGGAAAAGAAACCAGACTACCTTATACACTTAAGTATTAATTAACAATAACATGTAAAAGGAAGATTACCATCACCCCCACTTACATGTAAGTAACTCACAGGGAAAAAAAAAATCCTAAAAAATATATGTTGAAAATTTACATTAGGTACGCTGTATTTCTTAAATGACTTCCTTTCATCCTCATTATCTAAACAGAAGGAATTAGACAAGAACTATCTCTTATTCTTCATATTCTTGTCTGAACACAACCAAGCCTAAATACCTATTTCAAAAAATATCTCTTGATCACCTCTTTATCTTCCCCTCAATGCTCTTAAGGGCAACAAAACATCCTTGAAAAACATATCCTTCTACTTCATCATATTAGATGAGGAAGGCAACAAGAGGATATAATTACATCTATTATGCATACAAATCTCACTTTAAAATAAAATTTTTAGATGTGTAACTTTTCTTTCTCAGTCATCTTTTAAAACCAAATCATATATACATAAACACATTTTTTTACTAACTATAACGAACTTAAGATATACTTTGAAAGCTCCTGGAGGATTCCAAGACTTAAAAAAAATACACTTGAAACCTTAATGTAACAACTTTCTAAAGTCATTCTTCAAAATAAGTCACAAAAGCACAAAACTACAGAGCAGTGGTTCTCAAACTGGAGCATGCATCAGAACCTCCTGGTGGGCTTGTTAAAACTCAGAGAGCTGGGCCCCACCCCGAGGTTTCTGATTAATTAGGTCAGGGTGTAGTCTAAAAATCTGCATTCCTAGCAAGTTCCCAGATGACACTGATGCTGTACATCCTAGAATGGAACTTTCAAAATGCCTGTTAATCTAAACAGGAGCACATTCTCTTGAGGCTCAACCCATGAAAAAGCATGTGTGTTCCTTTTAAATTAACTTTAAAAACTCGTTTTTTAGCTCTCTCTACTAAAAGAAATTACTTTGGATGATATTACTTTTTAACAATTTAGTCAATCCTTTTAATAAATTATTTATAGTAAAAGTTTTCAGTTTCCCTAAAAGAGAGCCAGGTCTTATTAAGAAAATTATTACCACAAGTGACTTTTGCACTGTGTGAATTTTGGTTCGGTGCATTTCTTTTAATTTTGGAATTGAGAATTATACAAACACATATTTAGCAGGCAAGCTCCGTTGAGAAAAATTAGGCATTTGATTATATATTTTATACATTGTTTTCTATCTCCATCTGCATAAACTTTAAGGTCACTGTCATAAACCGACAGCCTTCAGCTGGAAATAGCCCAGAAACAGGTTTGGTTTGATTCATGGAGTATTTGGGGAGAGGAAAAATACACTTGAACCAACACTTTAAAAATCAGGTACTTTCACACTAAAATTCAATTTCCACCTGCTTTAAAAAAAAATTCAGAAGATGTGGCAACTTTATTCCCAAATTGCAGCAATTCAACCATCAGCCAGACCTGGGCTACAGCTGTCCTGCAGAGAGAACAAGCTCTAGCTGGCTACAGTGCCCTTCATTTCCTGTTGTCTTCAACCTAGTCCTCTCCACTTATTTATTTTATTGGTCTAGCACCTTGTGAATTTGGTTGCCTGGCATAAGAAGGAACAGATAGTAGAGTATCAATTTCAAAAAGTACATATACACTGGCTTAAATTAAGTGTGGTGTAGGTTAAGTTTTTTTTGAACGTAGTCTCTTTAGGTCTAAGGTTGTTGAATTGTGTGGTCTACCAACAGGCCATCTCCACTCAGGAAATTCTTGTGTTGGAAATCTTCAGGCTAGGATGAGAATGCTCTGAAAAACAGAGTGTCAGGCTGAGACTCTTCCTGTCTGGCAAAATGAATAGTGTAATGATGGGCATGCCCACAAAAACCTGCACACATCGTGTCTATTTGTCATTTTAACCTCTTTTCACAGAAAAGTAAAATGTAATATATGGCTTAGAACATTATAGAGTGACCTTCTATAACACAGAAAAGTAAAATGTAATATATGGCTTAGAACATTATAGAGTGACCTTCTATAACTCCTACCTCGTCAAGAACATCAGCACATCAGAAGTCCCCACAAAAATATTTCCCAATCATGACCCTACTTGCTTCCCTGAGGTAAACACTCGCTTGTGTGATAAACACTTCCTTATTCTTCTTTATAATTTTTCCTCCAAATTCTGCTTCGCTAACAATATTACTTAGTTCTGCACCTTTCTGAATGCCAAATTTAGACATTCATTTGACTTGTAAAAATTCAATACTATTTTTTTAAGAAACATGTTAATTTTATCTTCTTTTTCCTCCTGACAGCCTTTCCAGAGGCTTTAACAAACTGAAGGTATATAAAGGATATTTTGCTTTTGATATCAGAGCATAAGGCCTTCCAAGAACCAATTCTTGGCTTTGATATTTTTTCTGCTCTTTAGTAGTTTCTACATTCTAATCTTGTGTTTATTGTGCTGCTTTTTCTAATTTCTTGAGATACATATTTGCTCATTAATTTTGACCTTTTCTTTTAAAGCTATCCTTTTTTTTCTTTTCAGTACTGTTTTATCTATATCCCATACAATCACACCTCATTTTATTGTACTTTATTTTACTGCAATTCACAGATACTGTGTTTTCTTACAAAATGAAGGTTGTGGCCACCCCATATTAATCAAGTCTATTGGCACCATTTTTCCAACAGGCTCAGATAACGGCTGGCATTTTTTTAGCAATATTTTAAAATTAAGGTATGTACATTTTTTTAGACATACTGCGACTGCACAATTAACAGACTACAGTATAGTATAAACGTAACTTTTATATACACTGAGAAACCAAAGAAATTGTGTGACTCACTTTATTGTGGTGGTCTGGAACCTAACCTGTAATATATCTAAAGCATGTCTGCAAATTTTTATGTCAAATTTATCACTCATTTAAAATATTTCTTAATTTCCATTGTATCTTCTTTAATTCATAAATTATTTAGGGGTATATACTTGAACTTCCAAACATATGGAAATAGTTTTCTAGTTATCTGTTTATTATTGATTCCTAGCATAATACACTGGAATCAGAGCATACATTCTGTAGTTTTAATCTTTGAAATTTGTTGAGATTTGCTTAATGATCTGGTCTATGGTAAATTCTTGTAAAATGTTTTGGGCTTGAAAAGAATGTGTAAGTGTACAGTTGAAACTTATTGAATTTTCATTAACCAATATCACCATTAAATAAATAAATACATACATACATACATACATACATACATACATACATACATAAAATATGGGGGAAAAGAATGTGTCCTTCACAGTTGGTGTTCACTAGTTCACTAGAATATGTTTATTAATTATGGTGATCAATTTTTGTATGTTTCTGAGATAATAGAATATATATATAAAAAACACATATAGGTGATATGTAACATACATGTGTAATATGTACTATATTACATATGTAATATACATGTGTAATATTTAATATACATGTGTAATGTGTAATATACCTATGTAATATGTAATATATAAGCTTACCACTACTCCTTGTATGTTTTACTCATTCCATGTTCTTTTTCTCTTCTTCATTATACTTTTGGTTTTATTTATTAGAAGTTATGAAATTTTAAAATTTGTTTCATGTTTAATTAAAATATATATCCTCGACTTATCAAGGTCAAATGTTAATCGACACCTTTAGCCTCCTCTAAGAAAATGTAAGAACCCTGGACAGACTAATTCCATTTACTCCCCCCAGCCCCGCCCCAAACTATCATGCTATTTTGTCCCATATTTTAAATCTCTATATTTTAAAAAGTCCAACATTGTATTGTCTCATAGTCAATGTTCACTCAGAGTTACCCACATATTTATTGCTTTTTATTTTTCTGATACTATCATTGAAAAATTATTTGTAGAGCGATCTGAGGACTATAATCATGACATCTTCCTCTAAGAAGATTTCATTGATTTTACCCGGCACTTATGAGTATTAGCTTAATCCAAGTAGCATTAAGATTTCTGGGCCACTCAGATAATGTGAAATGGAGCTGCAGCCAATGTAAGAGTTGGTTTACTTTTAGTTACCCATACTCCTAGGTGTATCTCTTCAGCGGATCTCAACTCAGTGGGAAATGGTTTACCAGGTTTCCCAGGCTTGACAAGACGCAGACTACAATGTTTAAAATTGAAAGGGCAGCAAAGGTGATCTCAAGCTCTCAACTTTCTTCCTGATCTTTTGCCCACAAAAGTGGCCCCACGGCTAGGCTCATTCCTCTGTGTTCATTTCCCAAATCTCAACTTCCTCACAATTTATTCTTTGATGTTTAAGAAGATTGAAAAAATAATTTATCTAGTTTCTTTAGGTGACTTCAGTAAGTGAGCTGGTTTGAATCATGTGGCTTACTACTAAAGTACTAATCTCCCAGCATTCTCTTATGTATTATATCTTTAGTACATGGCCTTACTTTGCCAACATCTGCCCCCAGTTATGTAAAAAGTGCTATAGTAAACTTGGAAGAATCATGATCACTTTTCCTGGTAGCAACTTAGAGTGAAGAGGAAATATAAAGGACAAGGGTTCAAGTTACAGTTCCTGTAGTCTCTGACTCTATGACTCTGGACAAAGATTTGTCTGAATAATTTGGTGGGATAGAGAATACTTCCACCCATATCAGAATATCTTATGAAGGAACACAATAAAGCTTGAAAAAGCCTGTAAAACTAAAAAGAATTATAATTATTTTCCCTCTTTTCTCTGCCCCAAGACTGAACCATTCATCCATGGCTTGGGCCAGTGGTCAACTAACATTTTAGGTCACTCCTCAGTGGCTGGCAACATTACAGAAGACACAATATTCCAGGGTCAAACAAAGTGATACCTATTGTTATATTATCTATATTTTATAACACTTCGCCATACACAGTGTGCACAAAATGTGTACTACACGCTCTCCCTCCACCTCCTAGGGGTACCTAGTTTGTATCTGAGGTACCCAACCTAGGAACACATACTTCAGTTGTGATTGGCTCACATTTGAAAGACTAATTAGAAGTCCAACCTCCAGAGTCAGTGTATCAACTACAGCTATCTAAATCTATACTAGAAGGTTCCCTAATGAGTATAAAGAAATAATTTTCTAAAGAAAAGTGTTCAAGATACATGGATTAGCTGGAGATATTATGCAGGGACCTCCAATCTTATATATACATACATACATACATACATACATACATACATACATACATACATACATACAAGAATCTGGCAAACCAGGCAGCCTAATATTTCTTACAAGAGGCACTCTGGGCCTAAGATACTGGTCCTGGGTCTGAACACTTAACAGAGGATTCCATCACCTGACACAATTAAAAGGTTAGATATGTCCTGTAATGAGAATATGTCTGCATCTGTCTCTACTGAACCTTTAATGTGAGATCCTATGGAAAGGATGAGGGATGGGGCTTTTCAATCTTTAAGAACAGGCTGAATAACTAACTTTTCTGGCTCCTTGCTAATATATATGTGTGGCAAATTTGGTCTGAGACTTAACTCTATTGTTACAGACTCCATAGTAGCATAATAGCTTGATAACATTGGAAGCTACCAGTTTATAATAAAAAGATCTGCACTTTTGGGAGTAGTAAAACTAGTTCAGTTTATTTTGCAACAATTGTGGTGCATGAAATCTCTCAAACGAAGTCTGTTGGGACATTACCTCTGATACAGATGAACTGGAGCTTTAAGCAAACAGTCTAGAGGGTCTATGGGAGGAGCTAGGGATTATGGAAGTTCTCATACTCTATGTAATAATCGTGAAAACCCTACAGGAAGAACTCTATGTTTATAATAAAGCTCTATGGTTTTAACTTCCCCTCCCATTAACTTCCTTTTCCCTTCTATAAATCTCCTCCATGTTGGCACACAAGCCAGAATGTGCACATGGCTTACCATGTCTGCATGCACTGGGTTGCAACACTTTCTTTTTCCTGAATAAATCCTTTTTGGCAATGAAACACCTAGTCTGTCTTATTTTTCAGTCAACACCTCAAAGCAGGAATATCATGCTGATCAACTGATATACAAATTTGCTATCCTGGACCCTCTGAGAGAGAAGCTATTACTCTTTAGTGGGAAAACCACAGGAAACTAAAGAGACAGCCTTGGGGTGTGGGTTTTGCTGGGCCTGGGAGCCTGCCAAAAATACACCATTCTGTTTCTTGGCCCCTAGAATGCAATTATACAGAATATTTTTTTCCCCAATCATTTTCCCCAAACTACCTGGACTCTGAATTCTACCCCCATGATTCCCAACCTTTTTGGCATCAGGGACCGGTGCTCCTATGAGAATATAATGCCTGATGATCTGAGGTGGAGCTGAGGTGGTGATGCTAGTGCTGGGGAATAGCTGCAAATACAGATGCTTACATCCTGCTGTGTGGCCTGGTTCCTAATAGGTAACGGACCTGTATGGGTTGGGGACCCCTGTTCTACCCAAAATAATGCCACTTAAACAATATCTGTATTCAAAGGAATAGATGGGAGGCAACTATCCTACTTCCTCAAGT
Organism: Cynopterus sphinx; assembly: GCA_030015415.1. Classification (NCBI taxonomy): domain Eukaryota; kingdom Metazoa; phylum Chordata; class Mammalia; order Chiroptera; family Pteropodidae; genus Cynopterus; species Cynopterus sphinx. The sequence goes on along the minus strand of CM057381.1, from coordinate 121,105,865 downwards.
AAATGCACAACAGAATCATTTGCATTTTCAATACAGTATTGTTTTGGAGTCTTTTTAAAATTTTAAGCTTAAAATTAATCAAAATGGGAACGTGAGTTATGTTTGCCATAAATGATTTCTTATGTAAAAACTCTTATCTCCCCCTCACCCCTGTGTCTACGCTGAAGGACATCGAGAAATTGCTTTAGCCCACACAATTTTCCTGATGATACAGTCTGAAAATGAGACCATAAGAAATACATTCTAAAAAAAAAGAATTCCTCTAAGTGTCAAAATTCTCTTTTTAATGGACAAGTCTCCAAGTAAAGATCAATTGTTTCACAAAAGAGCTTAACCAATTAGTTCTCAAAACTGCTAAAAATTTAAAGTGGAATCTGTTTTTCCTACAAAGAGTACACTAAAATTCTGTAAGTGTGAATTAATCCTGCCACATCATCTGAGGTGTTTAATATGGTAGGTTAATGAACTGAGAGTTGGAAATGCTGAATTTTCATGTAATTTCTCTGAGCCTAATGATCTCTCCACCTGATAAATTGGGATGTGGCTTTTTGCTAGCCACTTTTCAGGAAGACTGAAAGTGACACCAGGGGGAAAAAAATCCATAAAGCGATGCTAGAGTAAGAGAGAAATGCTGCAGCACTGGAAAAGATTAAGCCAAGGCAGCTGGTCCTCACTGCTCATGTTCCACTAGTCTCCAACCCATTTATAGCTACAGCAAGAAAAAGCTGAGACTGGGAAAAGGCTTCTGAGCAGCAGTGGGGGACAGGGACAACAACTGCACTGACAGGCAGCAGGCTTGTGCTATCCCAGAGCTGCCATCCTGGATCATTTCTGTCCCTGCATCTAAGAGCACAGAGGAATTCAGAAATCAGAGAACAGAGCCAAGAAGTCATTACCAAGGTTTATGTCAGCTCATCTCAATTTGTGGGCCCGACATCATGCACAGATACTTCAGAAAATAAGAAGATTCATTCCCTCCCCTAGTGCACACTCCTGAGAACATTAAACCTCAGTTTCTTTCTGCTTAATAATGAAAGCCTTATATGAGCAGCCTACTTAAACAGAAAGGGAAAAGGAAAGAAATGGACAAAGAATCTAATACTTACACATTAACATTTGCTCACCTCTTGAGTTCATGCCCTTTTTAAAAGAATTGCTCATCTTTTTGTTGTTGTCCCCTCCCTTTTTGTTGACTTCTAAAGATGGAAAAATTTTGTGGTCATAAATTACAAAGTGAGTGCATTTATGAAAGGAAATGGGAATGGCATCCAATCTCTGCTCATACAAAGGAGTAACTAAAAAGATTTACAGAGTGCCAGCTACAGGGCACTCAGCATAAAAGTTCTCATTTAATCTTCATCACTATTAAAATTGTACTTTAACTATTTTCCACCACAGGATACTGAAGTGCAGAAAGTTTGAGATACCTGTCACAGGTCACACAGTTGGTAGACAGCTTTGTCTCTAAAGCTAGTGCTCATTTCTATGACACGGAACTTATCAAAATGCCGTTATCTCTTAGCCATCTTGTAGTCAGAAGGTTAGTGTATTTTGAGTTTCCTCAAACTGGCACTCTCACTTATTCAGACCTGCAAGCTGAAGCTCTTGCAGTTCTTTTTAAATTTTTTATTTTTTTTTCTTGCGAATTGCTCTTTCCCTTTATTCACAACACACAGCTTCAAATTACTTTATGTTTTTTTCCAAAAAATCAAACCCACCCTCAAAGGTCAAGAATTCTCCACTGCTGAGGCTATTAAAAGGAAAACATTTGAGATCTGAAGCAATTTCCCAAGAACTTGTCAACTGTTTTGAGCTAGCACAACAGAACAGAAACATGCACACACTACCTCCCCTAGGGAACACTGTGAAAGGACCCATTTCTTGGGACTTGTAGTCCCTGTGCAGGGAGTGTAATATGTGATGTAGGTCTCATTTTTCAGGTATTAAGTGCCTACTGGAATATTCTCAATAATAAGAAGCAGTGAGTGATTAGGCAAAAAACAGCAGATGGTGTGAAATAAAACTTATTCTTCAATAGAGCCAAATGATGCAGTGTGTTATTTTCTTATGTACATCATTCTATTAAATTAGTCATTTTGCATTCATTTATTTTTAAAAATGTGCTTACGAGTCCTTCAGCTCAAACTGAACTAACAGAAGAACTGGATATGGGCACAGTAGCAACCTTATGGATGCTTTTTAGTAAGGCTTTTAAAAGAAAGAATAACGCTGAGTCATGTTCCAACTTTGGGATATGTGAGAAGTACTTATACAACAATCAATAATTACTAACTTGCCACTTTTGTTACTGTCTTCCTTCATGGTCCTTCATGAAGAGCTGACATAAAAGGGCAATGTGAAATATAACTGAGAACTGGGAGAAACCCAAATTTTCTCTACTTTTTTGAATACAAAAATATCCTTTTGCGTGAATTGCTATTCCAAGTTGGAGTGCCAATAAAGGTCTTACAAATATCTAAATGTGCCAGTGAATCCAAAGTCACCTATGAAGCCATCTAAGTTGTCTAGAGCTATGATGACAGGTAAGTTCTTACTGCAGGCCTTAAGCCTATTCGACATACCCTTCAAAGCAGTCCTCATGGGAGAATGGGCAATAATCTTAATAATGCTGACATTCCTCAAGATGCTGCTGGATACACACATTTATATAGTGTCAAGATGGTTCCTCTCACTTTCAAAACTTGTTATGTCTGTCTTCCTATTTGGCATACTTGCAGTCATTTTAGGACCACATAGAAGATATTTTCCAATTTTAGTCTGATGGCTATAAATTCAAGATGTTAAAAAAGAAACATGCAGGCTTTTCTTCCTTGTCAAGAAAAAAACAAAACTTTTATGACAAAGACTTAAAACTAGGGAATAGCAGACAGTCCAGAATTTATCATTCTAATCACATAAAATGGTATAAAAACAAGTTATAAGGACAATAACTTTAGGAATAAGATGTTCTCAAACAGTTCTTTCAATCTTCTATAGCAAAAAAAAAAAAAATTATCATTATAAGTATTTCTACAAATATCTAAACAGAGTATTGAAAGGCCCTTTGGAAAAAAAAAAATGATGACACATTTAAAAATCCTGTAGGAGAGCAAGCAAAACTCTTCAAAGAATTCATTGCCAGAATGTGTCCTTTCATCAAATGCTAAATCATCTTTGATGATGAATCAATCCCAAAGGTTCCCTGTGTTAATATACTCTGGAAATGATCTTCCAACACAACAAATCAACTAAAGCAACTAAAACAGTAAAGCTGGAAAGAAGCTCAGCTAAAAACTCAGGACACTGACATGTAACATTCAATAGCTACCATTTATGGTTTAACAATAAACCATACCTCCACAATAGTAGGCAAAGGGCACTCCGCTTCTGAGTCTTAGCTACCTACCAGACTGGAAGGCGCATGCTATCTTCCTTTTTTTTCCCTCCTGTTGTGCTTTTATCTATCAAATCATTAATTCATTTCTCTCACCATTCAAAACTTAATCAGTTCTTAACACTTGCTAGAAACTAGTTACCCTTTCCAAGCTAGGAACTTTTCTTGAATAAAGATGTTTAAATAAATTGATATACTTGAATTACATAATCATGCAATATAACTTTACTATCTGTCAAAAGGATATCATCAGAGACTTCAGAAACTCCCTTATTTATCTTTGTATCGTCCAAAAATATGACATGAAATAGAAGCTACAATATTTGTTGGATTGAACTGCTGTAACAATAGTCATTAAAATAAACTTGTAAATATGTATTTGGGTGTTCAAAGCATTCAATTTATATAGTCATATACAGTATACAACCTGTGTATGTACAAGGATGTAAGGCCATAAAAGGTTTCTCAGTTAAGGCTGATGGCTTCCTTATTTCAAAAACCCAGAAGTTACTAGCATGTTCCTCTTTCCCTACTTTCCAAAGGTAGGGAAGATGAATGTATTATATAAACAAAAAGGAAAGAAGGAAGATGAACAGATAATTGCTGGGGCTCTTTTCATATCAGGAGTCAAATCAATGCACCACTAGAGGAGGGAGAACCAACACTTAGAACTCTGGGCAAGATCAGTCTCTTCCCTGGTCACCCAGCTGACTATAGTTTGCCTTAAAAAAATAAAAATAAAAAATAAATAAATAGCTGATCATGAGACTCTATGATGAGTCATAAAACAAAACCCAGTGTTAGATCAGCTCCCGAATGTCCCTTTACTACAGTTGAGGATAACGAGTCCCCAAAGAGAGCTGGCAACATTTCAAAGCCATACAGAGAGGTCACACTGGGGCTGGGGCTGGCTCCAACATTCACCCCAGTCTCTCATCATGGAGAGCTTGAATATAGTGCCGAAAAAAAAAAAACTCATAAAGCAAGCGTTCTTCATTAGCATGTTTTAGGGACTACATAGAACCATTGAAATTGTCTGCAAAACTCTGTGTGGTTTTGCATATTTTGGGGGAGAAGGGTCTACTGCTTTCATTAGTCTAAACAAGGTCTATGGCTCAAAAAAATTAAGAACCACTATGTCAAGTGATGGGCTTGTGGGAAAAGCTAAAAGTGAATGAGATTAATTCCAAACTAAAAGGAACCAAGATTTTCAATAACCTGAAAGCTATGCTTGGGCCAGGGAGTCAGTGGAACCATGTAAAGAGAAAGCAGTCCTAAACTTTCCGGTCTGGACAGTAAAAAGAATCCTGTAAGAAAGAATGTGTTTAGGCAAGCTGGTGTGCTTTTGTAACCACAGGTGACAGGGAAAGGAGTAAGTAACACAAGCTTTAACTACTGATTGGGTGGTCTCAGAAGACCACAGGTCAGCAGTGATGAGAAAGGCTGACTTTTCTGGAAGTACAGAAAAGGTTCTGGCAGTAGCTGTCACGACCCAAAATGGAAGGTTTCTTTCTGCAGCCTGTCAAAGCCAAGGCAGCCTTGACCTTCAATTGGGCCTCTCATTGTACCTGTTTGTGAACAAATAGTGAGCCGAGAAAGGGTTCCATAAACCCTGGGAGGCCAAATGTGATCACAGGGGTCTTTGTTTTCTTCTTACTTCTGATGTCAACATCAGTCCCAGGAGTGGGCAAAGGCCTTGGTACTCGGTCACAAGGAACTGGATACACGTCAGCCATTGCAATTTCCCTGGGAAACAGAAAATATTTTCCCTACTCTATGGATGAGGAAATTGAAGCAAAGGGAGAAATGTCCAAGGTTTTTCAAGGAGGTGAAGAGCCAAGAGCTCTGAGGTTAGAGCATGTAACTAAATACTCTACACTGGCTCTGGCTGGATATTCCATCTCCTTTTGGGAACCAAGCAGTTCTGGAGATTGCAGAAACACTAGTTGCTAAGGACAAGATGTGGGATACAGTTTACACCACACAACCATACATATGGAATACATCACACATTAAAACAGAAGACTTGAGGCCTCTCTGGGTAAATGAGATAGGAAAAGGGAACCTGGGGGTTACTCATCATTTTCCAAATCAGAGATTTATGTCCCTTTTGGAAAGGAGAAGTAAAACCTGTCTGCAATCCAGTTTTGAGTAATATTTGCCACTGAGAAGCTGTATGCAAAAATTCCTGGAACAAGCTTTGGAGAGCTCTCCCATGGGCCCTGGCCAGTCCCTGTAAATGACTGAGATTTAAAACCCTATCATCTCAGAGGCACAGGAGTATCCTTGGTGCAGCACCATAAATCTTTCTCTCTATAGCTAATTTCAAACTTGTAATAGGAATGTTCAGGGAGAAAAATTATCTACATATACCTATATACATATCAATTTTTTTTTTTTAAGTCAAGAAGGGTAGAGATCAATAGCTAATAGTGATCTGAGTGATTGGAATATGGCTGATTATCTTTTATCCTTAAATATATTTTCTTATTTTTTCTATAATTAAAATAGATTGCTGTATAATAAAGACGATATAAAAGCTAGTAAGTTTGAGTATCAATAGAGAGCCAGAGCTTATCTCATCCAACTGACTCATTTAACAAGAGACAGAGGCGGACAGTGGGCGAGCACCTTGCTGTGGTCACTCCACTGGCCAGCAAGGGAGTAGAGCCAGGACCTTGGAAATCCCCAGACCAACTTCCTCGCCTCCACAGCACCCTGTTGCAGCTGCCCTATTCCTTAGGCTAGGAAACCCCCTAAGCTTGGTGCTAGGTGAGAAAGAGATTTATATGTAATTGTAAAATTCAAAACAGCAGCCTCATGTATTAGGCAAAGTACACCAGATTCCAACTTGAGAACAGCTGAAATTGAAATGGCACTCACAAAGCCAAGAGGATAATTTGTAGGGAATTAGGTGTCCCAGGCTCTGTCACAACTGCTATACTGAATAACTCATGACTGCATCATGTTTTCTTGCTTCTGTCTATATTATGTGATTCGCCCCCATGCCTAGAATGCCTTCCTCTTGTCCTCTCTCCTATGTATTTCTAGAAATTCCTACTCATCCTTTAATAGCAACTCAGAAGTCACTCTCTGCAAGGCCTTCCCTGGCCTTTCCTGTTTATAAAATTGGTACTAGGATAACATAACAAGAGGATGTAGCTTGACTGAAGAGTATATCACAATATAAAGAAAATCATTACTGGTTTATAAACTTGTCTTACCTTCTAGATGGTGTTTCCTGAGGGCAATGGCTATTTTAACCATCATATATATCTCTGGCATTCAGCAGGAATCAAAAGTCAGTTGAATAAATGAATGTCTGCTAATTGATATACAGTAAGACTTTAACCTTTCTTTGCAAATCTACAATTTGCCTTTTTATCCTCTGGTGCATTTACAGAACTCTTAAGCAACAGGTTGTTTTGGGACACAGGTTTCTCTTAAAAGTTTAAATAGCTGAGTTTAATACTGGTCTTTTATCCTTTTTAATTTACAAAGATATACGATAGAAGAAAGGTGGGATTATATAACATCAAAGACAAATGGATAAGCTGGCTATGACAAAGGCAAAAATTATAACTTACCATATGACAATACCAGCTAACAGATATGATTCCTACACTACCCTCTCCCTACCAGTCCTCAAGACACACATACACAGATGCACACAAAAAGTTAATAAGTCACTTTGGGAAGTTTAATCATAACCCATCAACAGAAGAGCCCATTGCATAGTAAACACCAGAATGAGTATATTATTAGGGTTGCTAATCTCTAATTAAATCTCAAGATCAGGTTTCTGGGCACATCTTGCTACATCTGTGCAGCAGACAGGTCCCAGACAGTATACAAACTAAGTTTGAGGCTTGCTTCTTCATAACAGGCTGTTCCTGCAATATCACAAAGGCTCTGGGTGACAGAATTGTGCAACAAAAGCAAGAATACTATGTATACAGTCTACACACAGTCCTGCTCCTGACTGCAGAACTGAGAGAAGTTTCTAGTTAACTTCTGGGTTCCAGAAACAAGGCAATTGCTGCATAAAACACCAGAAGGTGCCTAGCTTTCTCCTTATAGGGAAAAAGAATGGTCGTAATATTCAACATACTGCCCCATTCCCCCAAGATTTACTGGGAAGGGATTCAAGAGAATTTCCTGGGGTAAAGGAAACTTTCAGTCCCTTGACTGAAATGCAGGTTACATGGGCATTGATACATTTGTCAAAATTTAAAGAATTCTCTTAACATTCACACGTTTCACTGTGTATACATTTTACCTAGAAAAAAAAAGAACCGTGCACAAGTATCAAACTCTAGTTAGTATGTTTACTTTCTGCAGTAGTATGGGCTAGCAATTTTGAAAGTACTTTCTGTGTATTCTAGACTTCAGCAAGTAAGTAAATAAATTCAGGATAATGGGAGCCAGGTTTCTCACTGCTGGAGTAGTTATAAATATGGAAAGGGGGAAATTAACATCACCAAAGGGGATAAAATACATCATGTGCCTTCTGACATGAGGATACATCATCACTTTTTTAGTATTCCTGCCAAGAATTCATAACCTCAATCTAATCATAAGGAAACATTAGGCAAATCCAAATTGAGGCAAATTCTACAAAATAACTGGCAAAATGCCAAATGTTTAAGAAAGGCTAAGGAACTTTTCCAGACTGAGGGAAGCCCAAGAGACATGACAACTACATGCAATTGCATAATCCTGGTCTGGGAGGAAAAAACCTATAAAGACGTTACTGGTACAAATAACATTTGAAATATAGACTGTGAATTAGATAACAGTATTGTGCAAACATTAAATTGCTTGAATTTGATAAGTAAGTGTATTGTGTTCACCTAAGAGAATATCCTTGTTCTTGGAAAATATATATTGAAGTATTGAGTTGTAAATGATCACAATGTCTCCAATTCACTCTCAAAGTTTTAAGAAAAAAAAAGATCGGAGATGGGGCTAAGGGGGTTGAGGGGTGGGAAACAGGCAGGGAAGGGAGCCAGCAGCAAAAATGAGGCAAAATGTAAACAACTGGTGAATCTAGTACCAATTTTATAAGGGTATATAGAAATTCTTTTTAGTATTCTTGCAACTTTTCTGTAAGTTTACAGTTATATCAAAATAGATAATTATCAAAAAATACCCTACCCTCAAAAAAATATTTAAGGGAAAGGCTAATAACAAACTAAATCAATGTATTATTATGAGAGATTCTTTCAAAAATATTGGTTTCAAAATTATATTTTTCCCTCTGGTAGTAACTCCACAAAACTCTATATGACTCTAAATTAAAGACCTAAAAAAACTCATGTAGCTTCAAATAGGGTTTTTTGAAATCCCAGTGGTAGATACCATCATTTTAAAATGTCTTGCAAGGCAATCCACAGAAATTGGAATGAAAGTAACTCCTCAACATTCCTCTCCTTCCAGATTCTTCAATGATTTTTTTGTAAGATAGAATAATTCACCTGGCTATATGCCTAGCTAAAATCAAACAGGATAAGATGTGATTTCTGTGTAGATGATTCTGCTGTCTTTGCTATAGAAGCAGAGAACTGTATTCTTCCCTACCTCAGGCCTTATAAAAGGTGTGTGGGGGGTCAGGGGGAGGGTAGAGCAAAAATACTCTAAACTACTGAAGAAAAAAATTACTTCATAGATGTCAAAGGAGTTTTTAAACTCATTTTTAGCCCCCCTCAAATCTTTTTGAAACAATAACTATGATATAACTCAGAATAAAAAATATTAGGCTAAGTATGCATTAAGAAAAATTCACATGCACAGAAATGATAATATAATTAATTGGATTTGTCATTTCAAAGTATTAATGTTGGTTTTGCAGATAATAGAGAATGACGTTCTCCTAAGTGAATAAAGAAATAAGCCAAGTAAGTAAATGCTGTGTTTCTACTGTAAGGAAATATGTATACCAATGAAGCAAACTTTCCAACACAAAAGAAATTTAATACCCAGACCACATGAAAAGTGATCGCTATGGGAATAACACAGCTGTTAAAATCCAAGTCAGTTTGTATTAAATTGTCCAGCATGTTTACGTAAAGCAGGACTCTTAGAATGACCACCAAGAGGAAATAATTTTGCTAACTAAAAAGTGATACCTATTTATTTGATGGTTACAATAAGCGTGAAAGAAAAATGTAAAGCTATTCTCTTTCAAAGAATATAAGGAAGCTCAGTTAGCTGGTATGCTTATGATTCTTTTACAAACAGTATCTCAAGGGCTAATTTAATTAGAACTACAACAAAAAGAATGAGTGTTTGCATTTCGCTTTGAGAATCCAATTAACCTTATTTCATCGACTAGCCAGATCTACATAAAACCATAGAAAAACTAGCACCTGTGCCAACAGATTTCAATATGAAAATTAATACTACTGCCAACTTATTTTGAGATCAATTAGCTCAGCCATTCGAAGAAAAAAATGAGCTCCACTAAAAAGTATATAATCCTAAAACTTGCAATATTGAAGACAAAAGCACACACAGACATCCTTGAGGCCTTGACTTGAGCAGATAAGAGACCTTAAGGAAAATACAGAAAGAACAAGCTCATGAACAACTAATTACTGACGAATGTCAAGCTTTAAATCTCAACACAGACACTTGGAGTGCATAATGATAAAACAAAGGTTTAGTTTACTTTTGAAGAAAAAAAATTAATCTAAATTTCAGAGCACCTAAAATTGTTTGTCATTTTTGAGAAACTAGTCAGGATTGTGTTTCTCATAAGATATGACCCAAGCGAAGTTTTCAAAGAAAGCTGTGGGGAGGATTTCCCTAGAATTCAATCCCTCCCATACTGTCAGATATAGGCTACATAGCAAAGTCCCAAATTGTAACTAAGAGGCCAAAATTTGGGATTAACCACAGCACTATTGTGCATAACACTTGAATGTGAAAGTTTTATCAAGAGTCATGAGTTTTAAAAGTCCAGGTTAAATCACCAGGTGTCGGAGATTTTAAAGAGGCCTCCCAAAGGAAATTAGCAATAACACTGAAGGTACATAAAAATAATTCAGTCTATCTCAAAGCCTATTGAAAAGTGAGATGCCATCACTGTAGGTTTGAGACATATCAGCCTTTCCGATTATAATGGAGGACATACAGCTCTATTTTTAGAGCCTTTGGAAAGATCAAAGCTAAATGGGCCCTTTTATGGGCTCCCCCTCCAACTCTGGAATCTTCGTTTACCTTTCTTTGTCATTATATATATCTCCAAAAGACACACCACCAGGACTGCCTGATATCCCCCGTACTCTGAGTAATACTTAAAAGTTGCTCTATGTTGGTCCACGAGAGGGTAGAACCCTCTGGGGGAAGAATAAAGACCAGTAAAATTCAAGCTCAAGCCAAAATTATCATGATGCAAGTATTGATACATACCTAAAACATAATTCACTCTCTCTGTGCACTATAAATCAAACTTTCTCAGATAAATGAATACAAAATCCTTTCTGGCTTTTTGGACCCCACCTTTCCTCCCAAAAGCCCTCATTTGTTTTCAATGCCTCTGTGGTATTGCTGACCAGCTCATTTTAAAATACAAGTCCTTTAAATGCAGAATGACTTACTTTGGAAGAACAAGCTGTACATTTGTCAAATGCCAGGCTGACAGGAAGGACATTATCAAACCGTGAAAGAAATCCCCGGATCTGAAAACAAACAAAATGAGAAAGTTCACATTACTCCTGAAACGATGGCACTTGTGAAATTCATGTGTAGTTTCAGACAAGAAGCAAGAAACAATTAACATGGTGGTCTTGACACAGATTACTAGCAAAAATGAAATTCAACTTTTCACATATTTGAGACCTAAAAACATAATTGACTCCAAAATACAAAAAGAAACCTTTAAAATCTCAAATATCATTTTAATAAATGTCTTTAAAAGTCATAGGTCAACTAGGTTATGGGTCATAATAAATTACAGTGTGTATGGGAAATGTGTATATTTCTAGGATATAATATTACGTGGGGCTCCACAAGGCAAGGAGGACTGGAGACTACAGAAGGCAGATAGTCCTAAATATATATCCAGTTATTTGCTTGACTAGAAACAGGGATAAAATGTGAAATATCACCAAATTTATGGGGAAACAGTGCCACCTTGAGCATAAACTTCTAGACTACAACTGATTTCCATTTACCCAGTATCAGCTATAACCAAGTTTCACAAATGATGGTTTAAGTAATTTATTCATAACATTATACCTCGAACTATACTCACACACACAAAAATGTTAAACTGTTGTATATATCATTAAACTATTATTACTAAAAACATGAATGGCACACTTTCTAAAGCCTCCATACTCTGCATTTATAATAAGCCAGACAACACAAGACTTCTAATGGGTTAATTTGATCTTCCCAACAACCTCATTTTATGTTGATAAAACTCAAGCTCAGAAAGGAGAAGCAACTTGGCTCGGGAAAATAGAAAGTGACAGAGCTAAGTTTCAAAAGTAGCCCTCCTGACACCAAACCTGAGTTTCCTCCCTCCTTCATTCACTTTGTCTTCAAGATCAGGTCTCAACACAAATTTAAGTCTCACTTGAAAAGAGCAAAAAAAAACAACCTATAACTCATGGTGCCTTCAGCCACCCTACCAACACTCCCAGCCAAACAAAAATAAAGCCTGACAAAATCTTAAAAGAAATAGGCTTCCTTCTTAGTTTTGATAACTCCATCTACACTGCAGTTAACAGTCTAATTGAATGTGCATACTGGAAAATCTATTCTGGAAGGGAATGTATATAGCCATCGTTTTAAATGTCCTTATCAATGTAATCCAAGATCAAATGTGTTTGGTAGAAAGGATAAATAGTTGGGATAGGTTAAGTAGCCTCATTATGAACCTCTGAAATGTGACAATTTTTTAGTTCCCTATGTCTCAGGAATGTGTTGACCATTTTACAATGCAGTACTTGTGAGGCACAAGCAGGGTCTTAAGTTTGTTATTCAGGACACCAAAATGGAAGACATCAAACAGGCAGAGAAGACTTTAGTAGCAAGTCACAAAAGGGAATGTTGAGATCCTCATGAGATCTGGAAGTTATAATCTTGAAAAATTTTTTAAATATAAAATTTACCTAGAAGAAAATCTGATCATATGTAGCATATTTTCAACTAAAATGTTAATTGATGTGCCTATATGTTAATGACACTATGTATGCAAGGTTCTTCTTCATCTTTTCTGTCATATAGCCAATATCAAGTTTTCTTTCTATTGAGCAAAGAAATATCATAATTTTCTCTAAACTGTCTCCTAAATGGATGTGGGGAGGGAAAGCTTAAGAAAAGGGAGACAGAAGATCCAGTTAGGAGCAAAAGAAGAGAGAAAAAGGAAAGGAAGGAAAGAGAAAATAAAAACAAAAACACAGGTGGTGCACAATAGAAAAAAATGGAGCCAAAGTGAGTGGGTTGGCCCAGCAAGGGCCCAAACACCATTGTTTAGCACCCCAGAAAGCTCTTCACTAGGAAACAGTGATTCATTTTCCCAGGAAATGAAGTAGAATAACATCTGTGTGTGAGGCCTTTCCAATTCATCAAGTTGGCATCAGAAGGCCCGGAACTCAATCAAAGTAATTCTAGTTTTAGTTCTTTCATAAGAGGAAAGCCTTGTTTTCAAATAGAAGGCAAAAGACACAACGGTATCTTCACAGGTGAATTCTCTCCCTACCATCTAATGCAACACTCTGCTTGTGATTAAGTTGTCTAACACACAGCTCTGAGGTAGTGTCACTTTTTATCAACCTCCTAGAGCTGGCCAAATACAGCAGAAATTCCTTATGCTGTCATTTAAGTCTCCTTCCCCTCTCCTCCTGACTCCAAAGCTGGGCCCAATCTGCCCTTCTAGTTATGTCTTAGCCCGAATCTTTTCATAAGCCCTGTATAACTGCTAAGCTGAACTACAACTTTCCCTCCAAAGACATTCCTGCATTCCTGACCTTGTCTCATACAAAATTCTGGGGCTTAGAACTCTTCCTTTTGGAAATAACCACATATCCAAATTATCTTTCTTAAAAGCCACTCAACTCAAACACACCTTTTCCATAAATCTTCAATCTACCTACCACACAACTTAGAAATAATAACACCATCATCTGAAATTCTTCTTTTTGGCATATATCATCAAAATACCTTGTGCAAATAGTTATTTTTTTAAAATAACAGGCATTTGAGATGTAATTCGTATACCATAAAATTCATCTATTTAAAGCATAAATTAAGTGGCTTTTAGTATATTCGTGAAGATGTATAACCATCACTAGTATCTAATTTCAGGTAATTTTCATTACCTCAAAAAGAAACCTAGAACTCATTAGCAATTAGTCCCCATTCTCTGCCTTCCCCACAACTAGGCAGTCAGTAATCTTTCCATTTCTATTGATTTGCCTATTTTGCATATTTCCTATAAATGGAATCATACAAGACAAGAACTGAGGTAAGGTCTGAGAATCTGTTTAACAAGAGCCCCACGTGACTCTCAGGCAAGCATGTGAAACAAGATGCTTCCAATTACCAACCTCATTTACACCTTCCTGTGGTTTGCTCTACACCAACTTAACATCACCTGTAGATGTCAGAAAATAACAAAAGCAGTTAACAAGCCTCTCACTCTTTCCACATTTTGTAAGAGCAGCACTACTGCATCTACCTAATTTAGGCAACATCTAAATTTACATTTAAGTGAAAACGCTCTACAAAGTGATACCAAAGTTATTTCTCCATATTTCTCCATCCACATAGTAACTAAGGCCTATTGACACTGCTCAAGGTAAACTCTCTAACTTTTGGGATTGCACACAGCTTATTCTTACTCTTATTCTATGACTAATATTTGCTGTCAATCTTTCTTTATAGAAAGTAGGTATTAAACAGCTATCTAAAAAGTTTAACTCTACCTATAAAGAAAATAAGCACATGACAGCAAACAAAAGAACAAAAATAACCCATATTCTCATAGCATATTTACTCCCCTTTTTCTATTTTTTAAAAATTAAATATTTAAATTCCTTTTAAACAGCCTCCTCTGATTACTGGCTTCTCAATTCCCCATTCCTCAAATGTCAATTTTCCTAAACACACTCATCCCTCTACCTAGCTCTGTGGCTAGTAAAAGGAATTCCTTGCAGGGGCCAAATCTTGCCTACCTCCCTGAACATTTTGTTTAATTTTAAAGTTAGATTAAGTTTTTTTCCATCTTAATACAGAAAATAAATGATAAATTAAAATGTCCCCATACAAAAATCCAATCAGTGGCTGCCCAGGGTTGAGGATGGGGATATCATCCCAAAAGAAGCACAAAGGAAAGTTTGGGGGTGACTGGGAATGTTCTAGATCTTGTTTGTGGTGGTGGTGGTTAGACATATATAAGTATACATTGGTCAAAACTCATTAAAATGTATACTTAAAATGGGTGACTTTTACTGTATATAAATTATATCTAAAAAAAGGTGATATTAAAAATGGTTTATAATCTTGATTAACATTTTCAAAACAATGCAGAAAGATACAAAATAAAAGTGCCAACTGCCCCCAATTTCTCTTCTTTAAAATAATCACCAACATCAGTTTCCTATGTAGCCTTCCAGAAAAAAAAAAAAAATTTATGTCTAAACCAGCTCTACAGTATGTTCATCTTTGCTACATCCTGAATATTTAGAAACCCACCTGGGAATGACAGACCCTAGAAGAAAAACAATAAGCTATACTTTCTTGGCTCCCTTACCTCTCATCACCTCTAAGACCCATAAAGGACAAAAGCAGCTTGAACTGAAATCCCAATCGTCAGACACCTGTGAGGCTCTGCATTTGGTGGTATCTGCATTTGGCTTAAGAGGGCCTTATAAAGACAGGACATGCTCTCCTCAACAGGAGTAAAAACACCACAGAAAAGAAACAAAAAGCATCAGAGTAGGGCCTTTAAATGCTAATTTGGCTTTCTTCCCAGGCTGTAGGACAGGGGGCCATCCCGCCCAAATTCATTAGGCACACCTGTGCGTGTCTAATTAATCCAAAAGCTCACTGGCAGAAACACCTGCTTGGACTGGGGTTGTGTGCTGTGGACAGGGTGTCAAGTGCCCTTTTAAAAACATAACTAGTATTAGTGGGCACACACAACTCAAAGGCACGTTCAAAGAGCAGGATTTGGTCTATGTTACCTTAATGAGTTATATACTTTGTTCCATAAGATGCCACCAAGAAGCCATTTTTACAGACTGAAGCTGTGGATCTGGAATGAAGCTGAGAAATATGTATTCTGAAATGGCTCCCGAGGTGATTCTGACACATAGCCAGACGTGGGAGCCCCTGGATTAGGTTTTCTACCACTAAAACGCTACTTTTAACTCTATACCCAGATTCACTCATATCTCCTCCAGTCTATTCTCCGTACACCCAAACTTTATGATGTTTTAGCTTATGACTTCTCAATGGCTTTCCACTGTCCAATCGTTTAAAATGGCCTATAAGATCCTGCCTATCTCCCCTTCTCTTCCACTGTGTTCCTCCAACTCTGTCTTATAGATACATTGGTTGTCTTTTGGAGCTTCCAACTCACTGAACATCTTTCTCACCCATCTTTACCTCTCTTGTGCCTCCTGGAAACTGCTTACTCCTCTACCCTTTCCCTTCTACACAAACAACTGTTCCCTGCATCCTTGGCAGGAAGACATGCCTTAGAATAACATGGAAAATGACGGTCTTGGGGAGGGAGGAGACAGCACTAACATTTATTAAGTGTTGTCCCTGTGTCTAGCGCTCGTGGATGTTTTCATGCACTCATCTCATTTTGGCCTCACTACCATCCTGTGACCATCCCCATGTGCCAGATAAAGAAACTGAGGCTCAGAGAAGCAGCATGGCTTGCCTAAGGTTCCACAACTATCAAGGGACAAAGTCAGGAAACTGAGTCCCGTCCTTTCTGACTCCAAAGTCTAAGAAAGCTGAAAAGCAAGGAGGTGGTAAAAAAAAAAAAAAAGAAAGAAATAAAAGGCCAAAAGAATTTAAAAAATAAAACTCAGTATCTAGATAGTTGCGATCAGGGCCTGGGTGGATTAAATTATCTTCAGTTGATTATACCCAGCTGGTTATAAAATAAATAGATTGAGAATAGTAGTACCTTCCATTCTGGTATTTACACCTCAGCTGAGAAAAATCAACTTGAGCTCCAAGGTGTGTTGCCTAGATGAGAAGATCCAACGCCCAGAAACAAACAGCCATTCTGAGAGGTACATTTACAGCCACAACTGGAACCTGTTGCTCTAACTTCACACCAGCTTCCAGAAGGCCTGGCAACATTTCTTGAGCTTGGAGTTTGCATAAATAAAAACTAACTCCAGATTGTTCTTGGATGTTGAAAAGAGTCTTAATCAAATTCAATGCCAAAATGGAGAGTTTAACAATTGCAAAACCCCAGGCACACCACAGTGGATTTGTTTCAGACAACAGTTTCAGCGGGAGTCACCAAGGGGCAGAAGAAGTAAGGTAGAAATGAGCCAGCGTCATCCTTAGAAAAATGCTGCAGAATGGAACTAATCCTTCCAACCTTTTCCTACTCACTCACTGCTTCCAGAATTTTATGAGAGTCTTTGGAACCTTCTTTTTTAGGAGAGTAGGTATGCTCCTATTTTACTATTTAATTAAGTGAAAGAGAAAGAAAACCAACATTTACAATGTCTCTTATGTGCTGAGAACTGTGCTAGTGCTTAGTAAATGTCACGTAATTTAATCTGTACATGAATTTCAGGAATATATTAATATTATCCCTGTTTTGCTAATATAAAATATGAAGTTCAGAGAGGTCACACAGTAACAAGTGGAAACAGCTGCTTCAAATCCTTTGTAAAATGAGCTAATGAATAAATGGATGGAAATGAAATTAAGAAGCAAAGCTGGGATTCTAATCAGGTCTGCATGATCACATATATGGCCTCAGGCTGCCTTGCATGTGGCATCTCTCAAACAGAACAGTCTCATCAGGTGAGCAGAACTCATGTGATATAAGTCATATCCTTCAACTGATAAAGTTATACCCAAGTCCTTTTGGGACAAGAGATGTTATCTGAGATGCTTTTGAACTCTGGCAATATAACTTATCGTCTCCTTTGTATACCAAGGAAAGGGAATCCCCCTCTCTTCTACGGCCTCACAGAGAAAGCCCGGACATTATAAGGTCTTGCACTCAGATCTCTCTTTCTATTCCAGCGCTTCTCACTAGAACAGATTTCATTACATCCAACTGGTTTGGGGTAAACCTATCACCATAGATGACTCGAAAAGCAAATTTAACTAAACACTAGGTAATCTTGTGCCAATTACTTAACTCCTCTGAAATGAATGGTGCTTGGTATAGAGTCAGTGTTTGGGAATCATTTGTTGAAGGGTTGGTTAAATGGGGGGAGGATGAATGGGTCACAAACTACAACAGTTGATACAGTATCAACAGTAGACATTTGGGCTGTTTTTCTGGCCATGTCCGTAGTCATCAACCCGAGGTGTACAGAAACAGACGAGAAAGGAGATTCCTTTTCTTGGGCTATATCTTAGGAAATATGCTCTTGTTGCTGATCTTAATCTTCCTCAGCAGTCAGTCCGTCTATATTCCTAAACGTACACTGAGGTAAACACATTTCTGAGCACATTAAAGAGACCTTATTAAAAGATTAAGACCTGAAGATTTGGGGTGGGCACAGCCTGTGCAGATAGGCCAAATAAATAGCAGTCCAAGCCTGGCTAGAGACCCAGCTCTATCTCAGCATTTGTCTTACTTAGAGATTTCTTTCCAGGCCAGGTTCCTCCCAGGGTCCTGTCCTAATTAGGGCTTTGTTCTACTTTTCTGAAAGTGACTAAAAGCAAGCAATTCAGAGGCTGAGAAACATGGGGTTGGCAAGTCCAAACCCTTAGGAAGAACATACACATTCAGGGTCTTTATTCATCAGTACTTGAGAACCAAGAGTACATTCACCCAAAGACAAAAGAGGTGAACTGCCTCATCCAAAAGTGGGATAAAAGCAGGACTACTATATTAATGACCATGGTGTTGGATGACTGTTGTATTGCCATCTTGCTTTTCATTCTTTAAGGGATGTCCAGCCAAATGATCAGTGGCTTCATAGGCAGCTAATTTCTGTCACATTCAGAATCCTGCACCAGCCTGCAAACCAATTTCCTGGAGATATAGGGAGTAGTCTTTTATAACTCCTGAACTGTGCCTCTCATCAAAGAACCAGGAAAAAGGGTCAGCCACTACCCCAGGAGCCAGGAAAAGATAACTTGTTTTTTTTTGTTTTTTAAAATAAAAGATCCCACTTGGTGGGAAGCAGAAGGAACAATACTACATAACGATCTACAATGAAAAAATTCTCTCTACAAAAGAATTCAGAATCAGGGAGAATATACTATATGATTTCATTTACATAAAGTCCAAAATTAGACAAAGGTCTCCCATAGTTACAAGTCAAGAAGGAGGCAATAATAATTAGAAGAAGCATAGGAGAGCTTTGGGGGTTGCTTGATAATATTTTATTTGACCAGTCTGCTGGGTACATGAGTGCTTTCATTTTGTGATAATTCAAGTTGTGCAGTTAAGAATTTGTGTGACTATCTGCATGTCTTTTATACATAAATAAAATAACTAAAATTTTTTAAAAATCACTCTTCAGAGACAAAGTCTGCTCGCTGTTGCTGCCTGCTTGCAGCATCTCATGCATGCACGCTACACAAGAGACTTTAAAAAAACAAACTAACCCATGGCCTCTTTTCTCACTTTCAAATGTTTTTTTCACTTTTCAAATTCAATAAGAAGGGTTTTATTTTTTGAGTTTTTTGTTTGTTTGTTTTTGTTTTTCCCAGTCTGAATATCACTGAATTTCAGGGCCTAATCAAGCATTTTTCTGCACTTGGTTTATCTCTGGATGGGCCAAATTCTGCCTGTGATCCCACAGAGAGATCCTTGGGCCTCCCAGGTCTGACTCAGAGGAGAGCAGAGACACATGGAGCCCAGGCTAAGTTAAGCAACTTTCTCCAGATTACACAATGAGTTGCTAGTGGGGGGCCTTGTGATTCTCTGTCCAAGGATTATCACTTTCCTACTACATCTCATTCCACAAGGGCCAATTAATAAACACTCTCCTTCGGGTAACTGAGGAAAATGAGCCCAGGGAACATCACTGATCATTCTTTGAATACAAAGCACATAAAGGGGTTGACTGGGTTCCTCTCCAAGAGGAAACCATTTGTCTCAGAGAGCCAGGAAGAGGAGGAGGGAAGTGCTGAGTCTGCAACAAGGCATTGCAACACAGCCGTGTTTTTGTGGAAATGATGTTCTCCTAATCAAAACACGGTTGCATAAATGGACTCATTCTACTTAAAAAAGACTAAGAAACTTAAAGCCTATAAACAGGGACTATACAACCCTGATTAATAATTATAAAGTTCTTTCTCCACTTTCTTTTTTAGATAGTAGCTAAAAATAAAGGCTTGAAACTTGAAATAATGTAAGCAAGTAATCACACACATGCACTGGGCTTTTCCCATATATGGCTGCATTATTCTTTAGCCTTTGAAAAGGCCAAATGAAGAGATGGCCAACAACCAAAATAATCCTTCAGACATTTGAAAACAAGGAGAAAAAAACTTGAAGAGTTGATGAATGACAAACAATTGCAAGGCTCAATGGGGGTAAAGAACACTGAGAAGGATTAGTTGCCATAGTACTTTAGAAACATGGGCACATGCCCTTTGACATTGGACCCCTTCTATAAAGAGACCATTTTGCCCTCTGGCCTCAACACTGAGAAAACTACAACTGTGATAATTTAACATAAAGAACTGAAAGAAGAAAACCAGTGCAGGGGCATGACTGAAAATTTAATTAAGGCCCTTCTCAGTATGAAATCTGTAAAGGAGATGAGGGCACACCCCAAGGTCAGAAGGGAAGGAGACATGTGAAAAAGGGAAGAGGCTGAGGATTTGAATGAGATTCAAGTAAAAAAAGCAGAGATTGGCTCTGAAGGACTGATTCCTTATGATGGAGGATTAATTACAGTGTTTGTTGGGTCCTACTTGAAATGTTTCTGTAGAAAAGATGAATACATTCATATCAAATAAATGCCACCTTTGTGAGGCAGGCTGGAGAGGTCATATTTGCCCAGTGTTCTATGGTTTAAAAGCCTCATCACGGACATAATCCTGGACACAAGGTAAAGCACCTGCTTTTGCTGATATGAAAACTGAGGCTCGGGGATGGTAAGGGACCTAACACAAGGTTCCTGGAGGGTGACTTAGTGCAAGAGGGCTGCTGTAGTGATTCGAAGCTAACTCTCCCAATGTGCAGGCCAAAGATCTTTCCCTTCACGAAATCTCAGAAAGAGCACTGGTCAGAGTGCCAAGTTTAGGTCATCCACTACCTTTCTCTGTGACCACAAGCAGGCAAGTAATTGCCTCTCTTCTGATTCTCATCTGCAACAGGAAAATGATAGGGCTATCCTAGATGACGGGGGGGGGGGGGGAGCAGGGAGTGACAGACATGAACCAAGTGAGTCACCCTGGTCTCTGCACTCATCTGTAAGTCTGTCCTCATAAATCCCCAGGTGAGACTCAGGCACTGTCACCACTTCATGCACAGAGACAGTCTTCCTATGATAGACAGACAGGCATGCACCAAACCTAGAGAAATGATTTCTAAAAAGACTAGAAAACCTCTTCGATCCTCCAAGCACAGAGTAAGAAAAATTACTGAAGAGGCAACATGAATTCGAAGTTTTCATTCTACTACTCATTTCCTTTTCATTCTCAACAGAATGAACCTGCCTTAGGATGCTTCATATTCTTTTCCTGAAAAGACACCCCACTTTTTGGTGATACTGCACACTTCTAATGATTTTCTCAGGCATGACTTTAAATGCCTTTTATTTGGCTATGGAGTCAACAACAATAACAAAAATGGCAAGCATCATATTTATTGAAGGGGTTGTAACAGGCCAGTCACTGTTGCCGAGCCCTTTTTATATATTATCCCTAATCTCTACAATGAGGTCGGTATTATTATCCCTCTTTTATAGATAAGAAAACTAAGACTCACAGAAATTGAGTGACTTGGCCAAGGAAGGCCATCTTAATAACTCACAGATGAGTTTAAACTGCTAGCTGGCTGATTCTGATGCCTAGTCTTTCTTTTTCTCCTCCATTATGAGATCTCTAGTCAACATGCTAATGCATCAAAGATTCTGGATAATGCTGCTTTTTCATGATTTCTTCTTGTCACCATCTGGCAAAATGAAATACCTTCTACATGGTCATAAAAGACTCCCACTGAAATTCCAGGGCAGCTGGAGGGTGAGCAGGGTAGAGGAGAGGTGGGCTGGGCTGATGGCATGTAAAATGATCCCAAAAGCTTTCCCCCTCCACAACTGGGAACAGGTCCAGAATTATGATTTCACTTCCAAATCACTAACCTGGTGAGGCACAAGCCCAAGAGAGGTTGGAGGCTCATTCATGCGGTCATCACTGCTGCTGGCAATAGCGTAGCCCCTGAGAAAAGGAAACAATTAAAGCAGCTCATTTAATAAAAATTTATGTTTAACACATGTGAAGATGATCTGGAGGCAGTCCATGTAGATTTATAAAGATAAGCAAAATGTCCCTTGCTAGGAAGTATAAGCCAGCAAGAAACTGATTTCCTTGTCAGAGAAGGCAGAAAAGTACTGAAAAAAATGCCTGACAGGTTTTGGAGTCAAAAAGACCAGAGCTTTTGATCATAAGCAAGTTGCTTCAGGTCTGTCGTCTATAAAATAGGAATAAGACAGTTGTGAGACAGAAATTGGCAATAAGTTGGATAAACTGCTGAGTGCAATGTCTGGCACATAGAAACTCCCTTACTTTGAGATAGTAAAACACCACAGAACATTTTTGTATTGGAATTTGAAATAGAAAACTTTTCCAACCTTAACTTCTTGAGGTGATGTAAATGCTACCAAAATGGAGGAAGGAGAAAGAACAGTGAGGAACTAATTGGGCAAGAGAACAAATACATTCCTTCCTGAAAAACAGTGTGGTGTTTGCTTATGGCACAGAAGATATGTGACAGCACCTGGTTTCAGCCTACAACCAAGGCAAATATGAAAAACAGTGGTCAGTGTCACGAAATCATAGAATCAGCTCTCCAAGATTTTCTCCCATATACTTCCTGTGAAGAGGCCACACTAAACTTTGATGGCAGAAATAGACAAGGGAGATGACAGAGATGAGCAAAAGATAATAAAAGCTGCTTATTTTCATTTAATTCTGGAGTATCTATACTAGTTACATACACTATCAACTTTGTGCAGAGGCCATTTTTTCAAACATGTAGAAAACTCTGAGTCTCATAATAAATAGAATATTCATGTTAATTTCTGTGAATTACCAAAATGAATATTTCAAAAATTCAATTCTCCCCAGTTTGTATTACCAACGGTACAGCAGAGTTATTAAAAACAGAATTTAGAGCCAAACTGCCTTGGCTAAAGCCCAGCTTTATCACTTATTAGCTATGTGAATTTCAGCAACTTATCCTCTCTATGCCTCAATTTCCTCATCAGAAATAGGACTAATAATAGTTCATTCCTTAGGTTTGTTATGATGATTAAATGAGTTAATTTTTGTAAAGTGCTTAGAAGTGTTTGAAAAATAAAATTAGAGTATATTTGTCAAATACTCAGGTTTAAATATTTGTTTGACTTGAGTTTGTCTTTACCATCTGACATTTAACAACATAGTCTAAGGCAGCTATTAAGAGACTCTTCAATTGTATAATCTTTCTTTTTTGTTTCTTTTCCTTTTATTTACTTTTCCTTCTTTCTTTTTTAAATTACTGACTTTTAAAAATTCGTTTAATTTTTGTCTCACTTCTATTTATGACAAGATGAATTAATTCTATTGTAAACCATAAAGATTTTCCTTCCTGCTTGGAGAAGACAGAATGTCCAGATCATGACTGTACAAATTTTGGTATCTTTAATATAACATAAATACAATATGTTAAACATAAAGACTAAAAGGTCCAAGTCAAGTTGAAACAAAAACACCAGTCCACTCATTTCTTTCCTTTCACATGTAAACCTAGTATAAGTGCTTAATACATTAAAAAATTTTTTAAATTGTTATTTTTAAAAGTGTCACTTGTGGGCTTCCCAACCTAGGCCCAGCAGAATGGCTCCCACAAAAAAGGGTGGAAAGAAAAAGGACTGTTCTATCAACAAGCTAGTGACCGAGAATACACCATCAACATTCAGAAGCACATCCACGGAGTGGGTTTTGAGAAGTGTGCCCCTTGGGTACTGAAAAAGATTCAGAAATTTGCCATGAAGGAGATAGGAACTCCAGATGTGCGCATGGACACTAGACTCAACAAAGCTGTCTTAGCCAAAAGAATAAGGAATGTCCCATACCATAATTTGGGAATGGCTGTCCAAAACATGTAATGAGATGAAGATTTACCAAACAAGTTCTATACATTGGTTACCTATGTATCTGTTGCCACTTTCAAAAATCTACAAAGAGTTGACATAGTAGTTATAAACAAACAAACAAACAAACAAACAAATAAATAAATAAATAAATAAATAAATAAAGATAGATAGATAGATAGACAGACAGACAGACAGATAGATAAATAAATACATAAATAAATAAATAAAATGTGGTACTGGTAGACTAGGTGGTCAGGATCAACCTTCCCATGAGAACAAATAGAAAAACCTGTGTTTGAAAGTATCCGAGAGCTACCAAGGTAGGGAATAATTGCAGAGCCAAGATCTGTGAGAGGAGAAAAGCACATGGAGGTAAACCAGGTATGAGCAAGAGAAGCATACTTCCATAAAGTGACTGCCAACCTCCAAAAGCAGTGTGCACTGGATCAGTAGCTAAACAGTGATACTGACAGCCTCATGGGGCAAAGGGAAAAACTAGAGTTTAAGGTCTGCCTAGATAAAGGAACCACAGAAAATGCTGAGACTTTGAACTGGGACCACTGGGAACTACATCCTCAGAGTAAGGGTGAACCAGAAATAGACAAATTCTAATTGTACTTAGGTATTCTAGGACTGACAGACCAGCCCTGAACTGTCTGCCTCTGGGCTTCTTGATGCATAAGAAAAATAAAGCCCCATTGGCTAATTCATTGAAGATGGACCTCTGTTACATACAGCCAAGTGCAATTTCTATCATATGTTATTCATCTACTTACTTAGACATGATCAGGGCTAAAGAGATCATATCTTATTAATAGAATAAAAGCATAAAGGTCCTAAGGCCCCTCCCAATATTTTTATTCTTCATTATTATCAGTTACCAAATACTCCAGGAGAGTTCAATTTCAAAAGGATGCAGAGATGTACCCCCAAAGACTGCATGGCATGTTCTTCCAGGCCAAAGAATGAGACCAGGTTTTTCAGCCTTGTTTTTTAAGGACAGAAAGAGCAACATAATTCTCAGAAGAGTCAGACTGAAAAAAGGCCTAGGGAGATACAAAAATTTTTTGTTTAAATACACATCTCTAAACAGCAAGCTTACCCTTCTGGATGTTGCAAAACAGAAACCATCAATTCTACTGCCAGGGCCCCTGCAATCATGGCCAGTCCTGGACGACTCACAGTGCACTGCTGGTCCAAGGTCCGGTCTCTCGTTGACTACAGAGAGAGATAATCGTTGACATGTGCTCAAAGTTCTAGTCCACTCAACTCTAGCTATCTGAAGCATGAAACTCTGCTATGATAAAGCTATACAATATAACTGTTGGCAAAGAACATTCAGTCTCAAATAATATCATTTCTTATAAGTGCCAGGAACAAGAAAATATAGAATTTAGGTAACCAAATGAGGTAATGTGCTAAAAAGGATTGGCAGTTATAAGCAAATTGAAGATTGGGGGTCTAGCTGCTTCATATATGGAGTTGAATGATGTGCCCTGTTAATTGATTCAATTCAACTCTACTCTGCTTGGTAGCTGAGAGAGACATAGACAGAAAAGATCATCTGATTAGCATAAATGATCCTGTCCTGCCATTTAAATTAAGCTAATGCCTCAGAGTGTCTGTGATATGGGAGCAATATTTTGCTATTCCTGCAGCCCTCAGTTCCTATGTGCTTCTCACAGTGTAGGCATTCTGTCATCCTGAGTATGAACCCAGGGCTTAAATATAAGTATTTTTGCAATAACATGGCTCCAAACACTAGCCTTCATTAGTCCAACCAAAGAAATTCTAATCCTCCAGAAATGCCTGGCAAATAAAGGGGTTGTTACAGATAATTTTGACTCTGAAATTTTCAACTTATGAATCAATGTGACTTTATTATAATTGACCCTTAATCCTATTAATTGTTAAAAATGAAATAACAGGACTGGCTAAGTATAATAATACCACAATGGAGATCATAAAGCCATCCTTATTCACATAAGAGTTTATCTTTTTTTTGCTTTACACTGAGAGGACACAAAAGCTAGTCATCTAAAAGAGGTATGAGTTATACAGGAACAAGTTTTAAAAGAAGGGGAAAATGGAGAGGAGGGAACAGAAAACACCTCTGCTTTGTTTCACTAGAAGTGACTGTTCTAATGAAAGACCATTCCTACAGACTCTGTCTGGTGTGGTAGCATTAACACTATAAAATCTTACATCTGAACAGTGTACTGCTTACTGTTCAGAGTACTTTCACATTTGACCACCTTGCACTGTGAGTTGTCAGGGAAAGTATTCTTCCCTACCCTACTGGAGTTAACAGAAAAAATATAAGATGTCCAGTTAAATTGGAATTTTAGATAAACAATGAATAATTTTTAATATTAGGAGGTCTCAAATATTACATGGGATGTATTATACTAAAATATTTTTCATTACTTACTTGCAATTTAAAGTTAACAGGGAATCTTGCATTTTTACTTGCTAACGCTGACCAGCTTATGGGCCCCAGGTCCACTCTGTAGAATTACAAGGAGCCAAAAAGACTTATTTGCAATTACCCCATGAGGCTGTGTTCAAGCCTGGACTAAAATTTCAGTCTTCAGACTCCCCATTTAATGCTCTCTTCACTAACATATGCACAGAATGGTTTGTTGCTGGATTTTTATTGGTGAATAGGAAACAACTATACACAACTGATGATGCCAATCAAGGCCATCCCCCAAACTGGAGAATTCTTCTCTTTGTTAAAAGACAATATTTAAATAGTCATAAAGGAAAGAGTTGAGTCTCTGCCCTAGTGGGAAAGATAGCTGTAGAAAATATTTGGAACCACAAAAAATCCACTTACATCTCCTGGGGCCACCACGTCATTACAAAAATAACAGCCAAGTTTGTAGCCAGGGATGTTGGCAAAAAGTGACGAGCCCAGAAGGTCAGCAGGTACCATTGGGTGGCTGGGACACAAGTCCCCAGCCCCCTGCTGCTTAGGTTTCTTCAAGCCGTGTCTCATGACAACAAATGTGTCAAAGCCCAAGGCAGCATTGATGACCAGCTATGGGTTTCAAGGAATAAAAGATTAGAGTTAAGGGACATTTGTATTTTAACGCTTGGCTAATTTCATATCTGATCAACTTTTTAAAATTTATTTTATATGTATATGCAAATGAATGAAATTAGATTCTATAATGTCGGTAAAAACTACCCAATACTGAAGGCTTATTAAGTGCAAAAGACTTGACAAGTAATTAACATAAATTATCTCATATAGTTTCATTTAAAACTCCCAGCAAACATTTCGTATTTACAGATGAAGATGTTGACAGTCAGAGAAGTTATTTCTATAACCTACTCAAGGTAACTGAGCTGGTAAGAGGTAGTATTATTAAACTAAGTCTCAGCACTTCTCAAACCCCTTTTTTCCACCATTATGCTATCATCTGTCGTACCAATGTTGATTTTTTCATAACAGCTTTATTGAGATATAATTCACATACTATATAATTCACCCTCCACATACATTTTTAAGGACAGTTTATTTCATTTATACTATAAGAACTTCTCTTAGTTGTAATTTAACTTATTCTCCCAAATTTCTGATTATACAGAAAGTTGGAAAAATGAAGAAAACTAACAGAAAACAAAAATCACTCACAATTTCATAGCTCAAACCATTACTTTAATAGTTAGAGATATTTCTTCCTGTTATTGTCTCCCTTTCTCATTCTCCCTTCATTTCTCACTTCTTCTTACTTCACCCCTAGACATAGATTTAAATGTTTATATATAAACATAATTGATATAAAATATATACAATATTATATCTTGCCTATTTAACACAATGTTATTAAAATTCTTTGAAAACATAACATGAATGGCTGCATATTATTCTATCACATGTATGTATTGTGATTTATTCAACCATCAATACTGTTGGCCCTTGAAGTTGTCATAAACTGAATAGTAGTGAATAAGACAAAATCTTTGTTCTCTTGGAGCTTACATTTCAGTGTAAGTACTGCTTCTAGTATAGAGTACTTCAAAGGGTTATAAAAATTAAACAGTAAAGGAAAACATTATGTTGGATGATGGTTTTGAAACGGTCTGCGGTGGAAGCTCTTTAACATTATGTCACTAGGTCATACAAAGTACCTCTTCTCTGTAGGGAGGGCAGATTGGGGACACTTCTTCTAGGGTGATGGTGCATTGAATCACAACCAGAGACAAAAGGCCCAAACTGTACCTTTCTCTTGCTCGCAGCTATGACAGCAGGAAGCCACCTGCTTTCCCTGGTGTCCATCAACAGAAAGACAATATCATGGCTATCGATGAGCTGCTCCAGTTGTTCCACATCCCTGCGGGCTTGCTCCAGGGTGACACTGGAGAAGTTCACTGGATGTCCAGGCATGGGGATGCTCATGTTGAACCCTCTGGCATTCTAAGGAAACACCCAGATATAGGGATGTCTGAAGCAGAGGTTTAGGTGATATCTTGAAGCCCACGTCTCCCCATAGCTATAAGCATGTATGCATGGTCACTTGCACCAGAAATTTCTCTGTACATGATTATGCTTTTACTTTTTGCTACCATGACTTCCACTTTCTTCACCTCTGCATCCTAGACCTCCTTGGCCTGTTACTCCAGGACCCCTAAGGCTGGATAAAGCAGCAAATAGAGACATATGAATCCTAGTTTCAAAGTGAGCAGGGGACACTTCCCATCTGAGGAAAAAAAAACACTGAGGAAAATTGCATCTTTGGCTCTTTCCTATACTCTGAGGCCAAAAACTTCACCAAAATGCCTTCTGCCTGCCCAAATCCCCTTCATCCAGCCAAGTTGTCTCTTTCTACTTATTCTGGAAACTTTTCCTCCTCTCCATTTTCTTAGAGTATAACATCTCCAAATGAAATGTTACAACAAAAATCACATACAATTACAATGATTTTATAGTCTTGCCTTAATCTTCTTAGGGCTATGTGGTAATGAAGTGCTGAAATGAAACAAAGCCTCGTTCCCTAACTAAAAGAAGTTGACCAGTAACCTGGTTTTCTTTATGAAGTGTGGGGGCTCAGCATTTTTCACAGGGGCCTTAGAACAACTCTGTAATTTACCATTTGCCCTGGATGGCCCCATAGGGTCTTGGCAGATTAACAGTGAGTCACATATGAGTGCCAGTGAAGCTGTGGACACTAACTTTCCACAGAAAATAAAATGCTTTAGAATCACAAACTGTACCCTCAATCTCTTTATTAGAGCTGGCCCCAGGAAAGGTATGAAAACATCAGCTTTTTCAATTCATTTGTCAAAACCCCTTATCTACTGGAAAAATAGTTCAGGGGACAGGGCAAGTAGGTCCTTTTACAAAGGAAAATCTATTTTGTACACTGAGCTATTTTCTCCTAATCTTAAACTTTAAACCTAATCTCTGGAATTCAAAAAAGGGACAATAGTAACAACAGCAACAATTTTAAAAAGAATAAAGAAAAAAGTTGCAAGTAAAGCAGAAAACAATGTCAGGCAGAAAGGACTTTAGAAAGAAGCAAGGTTCAAAACAAGTCCAATTTAACAATGAGAACATCACAAAAACAAATATCAGGACCTCATTCATTCATTCATTCATTATGGTGCACCTACCAGGTATCAAACACTGTAACAAACAATAAGAAATACAACAATAGCAGTAATAATAACAACTTACTATCTTATTACAATTGACAAAGCATTTTAAGTGGTGGTAACTTGATCAAAAAAGGTATTATTTAGGTAATTTAATGATGATTAAAGCATAATTACTCAATACCAATTCTGACCTTTTGAATAACACAGATTCTCATCCACATCCACTCTACTAACCTAAATAATTCTCTGCTCAATAAAATTTCAGGCAGTAAAGCTACATTTAGGACTGGCTCTTGGCCCATCATTTAGGTCCAAATGCCCAAAGCTGAAATCCAGCAAGTTTCAACATAGTAGGTTTCAACCTTGGCTGCACATTAGAATTTTAAAATTTCCTAATGCCAGGCTTTTCTCTACACCATTTAAATAGAAATCTCTGAGAGTGGGCCCAGCCATCATTATTGTCTAAAACTCCCAGATGATTCAATTGTGTAGCTAAGGTGAGGTATAACTTATAGAAAGTGAAATATCCAGATCTCAAGTGTATAGACAGTTCATCGTGTTTTGACAAACTGCAGATTAACCACTGCACGCATCTATCAAGATGCAGGACATTTCCATTACCCCAGAACGTGCTCTTATACCTCTTCCCAGTTAATCCCACTACTCTGCTACTCCCTCCCTAACCCGTACTGTTCTGACTTTTTAAACCCTAGATTAATTTTGCTGGTTCTTGAACCTCATATAAATGGTATCCTGCGGTATATACTTGTTTGTGTTTGGCTTCTTTTGCTCGACATAATGCTTTTGAGGTTCATCCATATTGTTAAGCATCAATAATACGTTCCTTTTTGTTGTGTGACTGACTATACCTCAATTTGTTCATTCACTTTCTTACTGATAGTTATTTGGGTTACTTCCAAATTTTAACTATTATAAATAAAACTACTATGGACATTCTTGGGTAAGTCTTTTAGTGAAGGGCCATGTACCGGTACCAGTCCCTGGCCTGTTAGGAACTGAGCTACACAGCAGGAGGTAAGCAAGCTTCATCTGCATTTGCAGCCACTCCCCAGCACTAGATTAGATTCTTATAGGAGCACTGGTCCCTGGTGCTAAAACTGTTGGGGACTGCTATTTTAGTCTATATACGTTCTCATTTCTCTTAGGTAAATAGCTAAAAGTGGAATATCTGGGTCATTAGATAGGTGTGTTTTTAGTTTCACAAGAAACTTCCAGACTGATTTCCAAAAGAGGCTGTTTTATCAGAAAACTATGAAGAGTTCTGGTTGCTCCACATAGCCTAAAAGCACTTAGCACTGTCCGTCTTTTTAATTTTAGCTATTTTAGTGAGTAGTGATATATCTTTGTGGTTTTCATTTATATTTCCCTGATGACTATTGATGTTGAGCATTTTCATGTGCGTTGGCTATTTGTAGATCTCCACTATGAAACAAATGCCTTTCCAAGGCTTCTGCCTCTTAAAAAAAAATGGTTTGTCCATCTTATTATTGAGATAGGAATAGCTTATATATTCCGGATAAAAGATGTTTGCAAATATACCTACTGTATTTTTCAGTTTTGGCCAGCCTTTTCATTCTCTTAATGGAATCTTGAGAAGCAGAAGTTTTAGATTTTGATAAAGTCCAAGTATCCATTTTCTCACTTATGGTATTTACTAGGTCCCAAGAAATCTTTGCCTATCACAAGATCACTAAACTGTTTGCTCCTATTTGCTTTGCAGTTTTAGCTTTTATGTTTAGTTCTACGGCCTTACTGGGGTGTCACTTAAAGGCTCAGAGTATTCAATAATGTCTCTCCCTTCTGGATAGGTTTGACTCCAATGTCTCCCAGCCCAGTTGGAGCTCTGGTATCTCCATTTTCATAGCAGAAAGGTGGGGCTTTTTGCCCAGCCTTACAAAGTCATGTCCTGAGCATGTACAACCTGATATTCAGCCAAAGACTCAAGGTGCTTCCTAGACAGTTTTCTGTAACTCCCTCTCTGCACAGCTCCCACATATC
Organism: Cynopterus sphinx; assembly: GCA_030015415.1. Taxonomy (NCBI): domain Eukaryota; kingdom Metazoa; phylum Chordata; class Mammalia; order Chiroptera; family Pteropodidae; genus Cynopterus; species Cynopterus sphinx. Next base: position 121,074,359 of record CM057381.1, on the reverse strand, counting down.
TGATATTCTGCCCTGCAAATTCCAGCCACTCTAACTGCTCTGAATTCTGATCTGTTTCCTCAGCTCACCAAGATCAAGAATATCCCATGGCCTCTGGCATGGGTCAGAAATTACCTTCATGCAATAAATTGAGACAAACATTCTTTCTTTCCTCTCTGTCTAGGATCACAGTCTTTCACTGACTACAGTTCACTGACTAAAGAGAGTTATTTTATATATTTTACCCAAATGCATAATTGTTTATGATAGAACTAGTTCAATAGCAGTTACTCATTAGGGTTAGAAGCAGATATTCAAAGTTGGGTTTTAAAACCTTTAGTGTAACTCCATAACCCTACATTTTCTTGCCTTACCTTAGAGAAAATGGTTATTTCAAATAGCTCTTTGATTTATTAAAAGTCAGGATTTTTTTTCCCTATTCAATTAATTCAACCTCAAAATTAGGTGTGGTATTTATAGCAGAGCGGTTCTTTTCATGTCGTCTTTGCTTAGGACTAGCCTTTTGGCCATGGCCTGATGTAAGGAAAGTAATGACTAAGTATTTGTTCAATGAAAAAACTAAATTGAACATATAGAGAAAATGTTCTTTATGGGTCAGCCTAGCTAACCAATACATAAAACAGTTTCCCAAGTACTTTTCATGAATTTGATAAATTATACTAATACTCTGGTGGGTTCTGTAGCATGAAGGATAAAAGTATAAGAGACCTGGCTCCTGGGCTCAAGGGCTTCATAATCCAATCAGGTAAATAGAGTAATATGATGTAAGTGCTAAAGAAAATGCTTGATACTGGTGGGCTGATGTTTTCCAGAAAAACTGAACTTTATCTCGAAGGCCCAGTATAATCTGGTCCTTGCTTCTACCCCAGATTCTTGTCTGTCTTTCTTGACCTCTATGCTTCAGTCACTCTGGTTTTCTTTCAGTTCCACAGAAGCAGCATGCTGTTTCCCACCTCAGCTGTTTGTACTGAGAGCTCTGCCACCCTCAGTCTAGCTAACATCCTTCAGGATTTAATTTCCTCAAGAAGCCTAGTCTAGGTCAGGGCTTCCTATTAAACATTCTCGTGGCAACTGAGCTCCTGTTTTGTGTACATATTACAGTTACAATTATTTGTGAAATTAGCTGTTAACAACTGTCTTCCCCACTACATAATAAGCTCCAAGTGGGTGAGGGGGAACTCTGTTTGTTTTATTCCGAGGTCGCTACACAGAGTAGGCCTTAAATATTTGATAAATGAGTAAGTAATAGAATAACAACAAATAGGGGAAATTGCATTGGTTCATAGACAATGGCTAGGATTTGGACAGCCAAAATCTCAGGCAACAAAAAAATGGCAGAGCTTAGATTCAAAGTCAAGTCTGTCTGGGCCCGAAGGATAGTTCATAATACTCTTTAGTGATAAACTGGATTATTTTTCTCGAATATTCACTGCCTCTCTCTAATAGAATTCTATGTCCACGCCCTTTGCTATATGATTTTGCAGGACCTCCAACTAGGAATGCAGAGTATATTGACCAATTGAATTGACTTTAAATGTGGCCCTACAACTTACTCTGGCAATGGAGATGGAGGACACTGCACAGTGCCCTTACTGAGCTGAGGGTATAAGTATGGAAAGTTTTCACCAATGCTTTTACATTTCCACCTTTTACCATAAGAACAGGACCAGATGGCTGTTGTTCCTAGAATCTAGATTTTGAAATAATGACATATAGAGCAGATTGGAACCTGACTCAAAGCCTGGAGTGCAGCCTAGCTCAGCAGCTAAACCATAGCCAGCACCTGCAGACTCGTGAGCATGAAATAAATATTTATACTTGTAAGCTACTGATGTGTAGGGATGTGTGATATGCAATACTGTTGCAGCAGAAACCTAAATAATATGCGTCCTCAATGACAGGGTTGTAATTTATTATTTCTTTTGGCATTCAGCACCTTGCTGGATACATAGTGGATGCTCAATAAATACTACTGAATTAAATCCAATAAACAACATTCCTCAGGCACACTGGTTTTGTTCATATGAACAAAACCATAAAAATTACCTCTAAAGCAAAGACTTCTAAAATGAATGAATAATGAGTGACTAAACAGAACTTTGAGGAAGCAAGCTTTATTTTTAGTGAGGGCTGAGAGCCTCTTGTGGCACTTTAAGAATGAGCAGATGCTTCAGAAATACCTAATCTAACCTCTGTCAGATAAATTGATTAAGCATGCAAGATACAAAATCCCTTTTATGGGATAGACGTTAAAAAAAACTGGCAAGATATTGAATCAAATGAGCTGAATGACTTGTCTCTTATTATCTGGTGTTTTTCAAGTAAATGATCCAACTAAAAAATATGAAGCATCTAGAGTAAAAAGCTAAATATTTAGCCTAACCTTTTTTCTGCAGACTTGTATTCAATTTAATTTCATAAACCTGTTCTAAGTATCTTTATATACTGGTGATAAAGAAAAAAGAATATCCTTCATCTGAGCCACTATAAATCCCTTTGGAACAAGGCAGGACATAAAAATATATACCCCCAAATTCCTCTCCTCAAAGTCAGATAATGCTTTGTAACTTACACAACATTTTCCATACATTCTTCATTTAATTTTTACAATAATATATGAGATTTTTGTTTTGTGTTTTAATCCATATCTCTGAGATGAGGGAACAGAGGCTCAGCTACATGATGAGGGCCTGGTAGTTAAGTGACAGATATCTGTCTTTCACCAATACCACAGGGCCTCATTCCCCAAGACTTAAACATTAAAGACATAGAAGACAACTTCTGATATTACCAAACAGAATCAACATACCACTCCAGGGAATATTCTCTGAAGCCGGTCTGCTGCAGCCAGGGCCTTGGGCTTGCCACCTGCTAGGCAATCTTCAAATTCATAGAGAGGCTGCCTCACAGGATTGGAGTAGGAGATCTTGGCATTGTCCACAAATGTGATGTGTCTGACGCCCCACCCCTGTATGAAAACAGTTGATCATGGTATGTTTCTGATGAACATTTCACAGTGTGTCTCTGTTGAAATCTCTAAAGAGGTTTTGCTTTGGAGCAGCTTAGGAACCTCAAAATACAGGAAACTTTGGAAACTGAATTGTGCAAATTCTGTTTTGATAAACAGAATATCAACTTCCTTTAAAAGACAAAATAATTATATACTCAGTGCCTAGTTTCTTGTAGTAATGAGACTAAGAAATGTCAGAGTGGCTCTAATAATTCATTATGCTTGATAGTGGCACCAGAAAAAAGATTTTGAGGTGAGTCTCTTAAGAACTGTCTATGTTTCTGTCTTAAAAGAATTGGCAATACCCTCCAATGTCTTTGCTTTCCCTTAAGGAGTAATTAAGTAGAAATAACAGTTCATCTTAAAACTCAAATAAACCTGAATTAACTCCTCGGAGAAATGATTTACAAGTTATTTCCCACTGTTTAACACAGTAGAAAATTTTGTATTATTTCTCCAAGAGGCAAAAGCCTTAATAATCTAGAATTTATATTCTCAGGAATAGTTTTTATGATTTCATATACTTCAATTACATCTCCTATAAAGTCTTATAAAACCACACAATTTTAAAGTTAGATAGAATCTCTAAAATCCTTAGTTCTATACTTTGTTTAACAGATGTGGAAACTAAAGCCCACAAAGATAAGTGACTCACCTAAAGTCATAAATCTAGTTAATAGTAGGGAAGGAATGAGATCCTTAGCATTGGAACCAAATGAAGATGCCAATTTGGGGGCAGAAGGGATTGAGGTGGTGGTATGTGTATTTTAGTAGATCATAAATAAGCATAATGATCTAAGAAAAGCTCTAACATTATTAGCTATAAAGCTAAGCTTCTGCTCTCTTATGTCAATATCCTTCTATGAGGGACCTTGAACCTTGAAACTCAATTAGACTGATGATTCTAGGGGGACAATCAATGAGGACCCAAAATTTGTTTTCAGGGTTGAGAAAGTCTGGCCAGAATCCATCCTTTTAAAAGCATAGTTTAGACTGGCTATTTATTTTGAGGCCCACTGGTAACTTTTTGATCTACTCATCCAGTTTCATCAGTGACTTTCACCAGCTAAGTAATCTACAATGGACAGGGAATAAAGGTATGGAAAATCTAAAAGTCACTTGTGCTTGGTTTGGAAATATTTATTTCTGAAGTATTTTTGTATTCCTTAAGGCAATGCTGAGTGGATAACAAGGAAGGCAGTCTGGGAACATGCTGAGCAGTGGGAAGAATGCCAGATAAATTATAAACATGCCATAGGTTAGTCACATGCCAGTAGACTTTCACACTTAACTTTTGGCTTCCTGGAATGCTACACAGTTTAAATGGCTAATCTGCAAATATTTAAAAAATTACAACACTCAATGCTGGTGAGGATGTGGTGGTAAAAAACCTGTTTTACTGGTTGAGAATGTAAATTTTTCCAGGAAGCAATTTGCAATGTTTCTAGAGTCTTTAAATGTTCACATCCTCTGACCTACTTTCAGCAATCTATCCTAAGGAAATACATGTAGCAATCTCTCCTAGGAAATAATCTAAAATACTGACAAAGATATTCTCTGCAACATAATTTATAGTTATGTAAAAATTTGTAAAAATTTATACTTATGTAAAAAATTAGAATTAAAATTAATACTTAACATTAGGAGAATGTATCAGTAAATTGTTTTATTATACAAGAAGGCATATTGTAAAGCCATTAAAAAGGCCTAATAAGCATCTTTTTTAATGTCATGGGAAAGTGTTTACAGTGTTAATTAATAAAAACAGGGGACAGTATTATACATTAAATAAGGTTTGAAAACATATATTAAATTAACACTGAAAGTAAATAAATAGGCAAAGAAGTGATAGAAAAATGGGTACCTTCTTTTCCTGCTTAATAACTTTTACACTTTACAAATTTTTTGTAATGGGTCTATACTGACTTTGTAATTTTAAAAAATGTTAAGAAAACCTAAGCACCTAATTCTAGAAGCTAAGAAATTAAAATAAAATATATTCCTTGAAAAGAAGGAAAAATTAATAAAGATAAAAGTAGATATTATTGAATCTGAAAGCAAAAAAAAAAAAATTAAAGAACTAATAAATAAATTAAAGACCTACTTCTCCGAAAAACTGATAAAAGAGACAAGCCTCTCTGGCTAGTCTAAAAAATAGAAAAAAAGAAAAAACATAAAAATAGAACATTAAGAATGTGGAAAGATTTAAAAAAGATAAGATTTAAAAGAAGAAAATACAATAGGCATTTTATGTCAATTAATTTCTAAATTTGGATGAAATGGATTTTCTAGGAAAACAATATGACTGAAGTGACTCAAAGGTGGTATAAAGTCTAAAAAGTCAATCAATATAAAAACATTTGTAAAAGTTCCCAGATGCCCTTCCCCCACCAATAACACAATTCCAAGGGGCACCTGGCCCAGCTGGATTTGTATTGAATTTTACCAAACTATCAAGGAACACATAAGACATATAGTTAAACTGTTCTGGCGCACAGAAAAAGGCAGAAAGTTTTAAGTTTATTTTATAGAGCTATCATAACAGCTGTAAGATATACAAAGACATCACAAAGAAAAATATTACTATAGACTAACTTGAGTTATGAATACTGATGTAAACATTGTACATAAAACATTACCAGTTGAATCCAGGTGTATATTTGAATACGATCCTGTGAACAAACAGGGTATATTCTAGGAATGCTCAATTAAATTAGAGTACTTTGATTAGCTTGATAAATGTATTTGATAAAGCTCAACCATTATTTCTGACATGAATTCACAGTAAGCTAGAAATAGAAATCAATTTCCTTAACCTATAAAAAGAGCACTTAGCAGAAACCAGTATCCAAAATCAAAATTAAAGGTAAAATATAAGAGGTTTCTCCTGAAAGTCAGTAACAAAACAAGGATGCCAACTTTCACTGCTATTCCTCCAACATTACTATGGAGTCATAGCCAATCCTGTAAGACAAGGAAAAAATATAGAGATGTAAATATTGGTGAAGAATACTTATCAATCTACAAATATCAAAAGAATCAAATGAAAAACTATTATAATTAAGAGAACTTAGAAAGATGACTAGATAGAAGACAAACATTCAAAACTCACTATCTTCCTTATATTCCAGTAATAGTCAACAGGAAAATTTAATGGGATAAAATATCTCTAAAAGAACAAAAATCATAAAATATGTAGAAATACACTGCATAAGACATGTGTGAGACCTACATAAAGAAAACACTAGAGAAAGAGAAAGATGTTCTCAATAGTTGAAGAGGAATACATTGCCTCTGGAACTAAGAATCAATATTGTAAAGATGACAATCTTTCCCAATTTACCTATAAATTCATTATCATTTCAATTAAAACTGTGAGTAGGAATGCAGGAATAAACAAATGAAACAACAGAACAAAACAAAGAACCCATAAACAGATTCAGGTATAAGGGGATTTTGTATTTGATAGATGTAGAAAAATTATGATTTGTATTATTGAATAAATGCCATTAAAACAGATGACTATCCACTTTGTGAAAAAGAAGTTAGATCTTTGCCTCTCATCATATAACAGAAATAAATTCCACATTGATAAAGATCTTTACATAAAAACAAGAGTTCTGTAAACTACAAAGGAAATGACTGTCATAGTTACTTATATAAAATTAAAAAAAACTTTTGTATGGCTAAATGTACCTTAACTGAGAAAAAAATTTGCATCATGTAACAGATATGTAACAGAAAAAATGTTAATATTCATAATTTAAAAAGCTCCAACACAATAAAAGAAACAACCCAAAGGACATGAATGGAAGAAATAAAATTCACAAAAGAAATAAAAGACTCACCCTGACTAATTAAAGAAATACAAATTAAAAAGCTCTGTTTCTCACGTTTCTCGGAGTATAGACTAGTATAATACTTTTGAAAAGTAACTTAGTTTATGGGAAAAATGTAACTATAAATTGAACATTTTCTCTAATATAATAATTCTACTTCTAGGGCTATTTTCCTAAAAATAATAATCCTATGAATATGTAAAGATATAAGTACACAAATGTTCATTGCATCAGGACTTCTAAATGAAAGATATGATAAAATTGATGAAATAAACTGAGGACACAGTCATACAACATAACACTGTGTATTTATAATGTGAAATATATAGGAAGAGAGCCATGATTATTGTTCTATTAAGTCAAAATCAAAAATCTGTTATAGGCTATGCTATGATCCAATTTTTGTAAAAATAAATAAATAAGTAAAGGCAAAGACAACAAATGTCCAACAAATGTCTGTATGTCTACGCTAACTTCAGGGAAAAATATGCTGTATACAAATCAATGAAGTTTGCTTAATTCTCGGAAATGGGACTTGGGAAGGAGGTGGAGGGAAAATTTCTGTTCCTACCTTATAATGAAAACATGTCTTCCTTTTATAATTAAAAAGACATTGAAAAAAGAAAGAAAGAGAAAAGAGGGAGGGCAGACAGGGGAGAGGGAGAGAGGAGAAGTGATATCTAGGAAATAGAAGAGAAGCCACAATTTTAAAGGTGCCATTCGGCCCCCACAAACTTACCATCAATGTCCTAGCTACATTACAACCCAGGGTGCCGGCTCCAAGCAGCAGACATTTGGCAGACACAACTTTGTCTAAGTCCAAAGTAGGCACCAATCTCCAACACATCAATTTGAGATTTAGATCCACTGATGACTCAGCTAACCTGAAAATAAGAGAATTATTTATCTATTCAGTCAATCACTCAATTATGCCCCAATCTTGTCCTTTTTAGATAAGAAGTAGCTGTATGAGAAAACAAGAACAAATACTAGGAAATCAGGATCTAAGAGAAAACAAGATGAAACTTGAGGTAAGTGGAGGGGGAAAAGGTTACTGTACAGAATGCAGGCCATCGAAGTCCTCTACAATTGCTAGTGATCAGCTACGCATTTGATACTGAGCTCCTAGCAGCCAATATGAAAAGGGAAGCATGGCAGGTAATAGGAGTCATTGTATCTACAGATAAAAACACACCAGCTGCTGAAAAGTATTTCCTAATACTGAAAACAGAGAAATGTTTTCTAAGTCTCCTCAATAAAGGATGCACTCATACTCTCCCTTAAATACAGTACTGGTTTCTGTGAAATATTTCTTAAATATCCTTCAATATAGGCTAATAAAACTAAAGGGAAATGAATAAAGGACTAAAACATGGTGCAGGTCTACAGGTCCAAAAGACTGAGATTGAAGCAAGAACAAAATTTAGAATGTCTAGATGAACAGATGAACTGTATGCCCTTTGGGGCAACTATCACCAATACTAGTTCCTACAACCAAACTTAAATTAAGAGTTAGGCAGCAAAGAGTGCAATAACACTCGCTGTTCGTGTGAATGGCACCCCCTGCACTAATCTGTGCAATGCCATTGGCCTGACAGAGCCTACTGTGTGCAAAAGCCCCATTGGAGAAAATAGCTTTCAAAGTATACCTTTTAGGGTCCATACATTCACTGAGATTCACCATCCTTGGTCCCATGCCTCCTTTCTGGTTCTTTTCCCATCCAACTGCTTTGGGACAATCTTAAGACAAATAAAACAAGTATAATGAGGGAGACAGGAATAAAAACATAAGTTAAGCAGCTAGATGGCCCATTCAATTTTTTAGTGCACATCTTTCTCAAAGAGGTTCTCAAGCCTGAATGTGTACCTCCTTGCCTTAGCTGCCTATCTTCTTTGCTACTAGGAATCTTGTTCAGAGGCCAGCAGTCCCAAGCATAGTCTCCCTGAAAAGGGACTTCTCATATAGCCCTCAAGGCTAGCCTGAGTTGCTTTGACTTCTGTAGTTACTGCAAGTTGCTCATATAAAGACAATCATATTTGGGATTGATATAACCCTGTGGAGGGTTCACCATCTCAGGAGACAGGCTGGTGTGATGGCAGCACGGCTCCTATTGAAGTTACCATTAGGATGTGAACAGTATATCTCTTCTGTTCCTCTTTCTTATCATGTCCCTCTGCTCAGCTGCTCAACTCCATCATTGTGAACTACCTGTGGACAGATCACAGTCCAAGAGGACTGTTCCTCTGTTAGGATGTCCTCTTATTTAAGTTCACCTTTATTCATTAAGATTTTCCCCTTCTCTGACTTACCTCTTTCAATCTCTGCTCTGGTGCCTCTGTAATTCCAGTTCTATTAATTCTCAATGTACGCCCCACGCAATGCTCTGAAGAGAATAACGATCCTAAGGCTAACAGATGTGGGAAATGCCTCTAGACCCACATCTATGGATTCCTCTATCCACTCCCTACCACCAACCAAATCTGGAGATTCATGTCACCTATGAGGAAGATTAAAGCTTCGAGAAGCCTGCAGTAAAAGAACCACTTTATCTGATTTGGCTTGGTGTCTCTCAAATTTACCTGGCTTTCTCAGTATCTCCCTTCTTCACTGATAACATATTCAAGGAAATGCAGCTATTTTCTACTGTTTCAAAATCCTCTTTAAAACCTCAGTGGCTTTGTAGAATATTCCTGCTACCTCCTCACCTTGATGGAAATGTGGTATCCTTAGTGGAAAAGTGCTAATGGGGTGTAGCCACTCTCTTATACTCCCCACATCCTAGGACCTCAGTCTCTTTCTCCCTAAATCCCTCAACTCCTTCACAGGGAATCCATCAAGCCCCAACTTACCCTTCCAGCATCCCCTCCAATGGCTGCCTTGAATAAGTCTCTGAAGAAACAGAAACTCCTTGACTTAAGAGTTAAGATGTATGGGACTACAGGGAGAAATTTTGTTTCTAATTGTACGTTGGTGTTCTTTGGCTATTCTCCTACTTTTAGACTTCTATCAACACCTCTATTTTCCTTTTCTTGGAAACTTTTTAGCTTTTGACCTTTATTTTTTAAAAAATAGTTTTGCTTAATATAATTATGGGACCTAGGAGGTGTTGATTTCATTTACACAATATTTTCTTTGTGAAAGGATGAGATAGAATGACCAATGGAAAACCATGGGGGCAATTATCCTTGAAAGCCACGTGGGCCCCAGTTTGGCTGGGGTTATCATTCTCAGCAAGAAGCCAGAAAACAAATGTCCCTTCTCATTTTAACTCAGGCCTCTGGTGTAGTTCTATTTTTAATGTCATGAAAAACTAAAACTGATATAATAGATTTGAGTTCTTAAAAAAGTCAAGTCTTCAAAATTCTGTTTTTGGGAAAAAGTTCAGACCTGTTATTAAATCACATTTTGATTTCCTCATAATTCTTACATTAAATAAAAATATTTCTCCAATACATAGTATAAGAAACTTGATAAGAACAGACTAGTACTATAATTCATAACTCTAGCCTAAGCTTTATATGGTTACAGATAGGAAATCATAAGGCAAAAACAAAATATCATTTGAAATTAAAAGATTTATGTACTCAAAATGCTATATCAATATCTAAGAAAATTTGATGTACTTTAAACTTACTGATAAAGAAAATACTATATATAATAATATTTAATTTATCATATCTGCCTTTATATAAACTATAAGACATACTCCAAATTAATGAGAAAATATATTTTAGGGGAAAACGAGGACCTGTTTTTCCCACAGTTGGGAAACCAGGAAGAGCACATCCAAGACAGGAATTAAAATGAGAGCTCTCCCACTCTGAGCAGTGTCTGCTGCCTCCTTTAGCCACTTGCCAGAACATTCTCTATATCAGCAGTGGTGGTCTTGGCTACACCATGAGAAGCAAAAGAAGATGTGACATATTTAAAATTATATCTGCTATACCATTACCACTGCAACTATGAGATGTCTTAAAAATATTAAAAAGTTCTGCCATACTAATACCTTCAGTTCACATTCTGATATAAAATAACCCAATAAAATTTTTTTTATTATAAAATTTATAGCTGAGGGGAAACATTAAGTCACATGAAAAAAAATGCTCTTCCTAAACGACATAATTTACACTCAATATCAAGCATTAAAAAAGATGTATTGAAGGAATTATCGGACTATTGAAAACCTCTTTTTCAAATGGCAATGTATAGTGTTTCTTGGGTTTGCCAGCTACATCAAGTATCAGCAATATTGGGAGTGGGGAGTAAAAATTATTCAATGACGTTATCTTAAAAATGCCTTCCCCAAGAGAGGTTGGCAGGATTGAGTGAAGTGTGGGAGATGCATGTGGCCTGCCAGCTACACACCAGGCCGACATTACTTGTTGGTTAACCTCATTGCCCTAGAACTATCCTCAAGTTGTGGCTTAATAAAACAAAGGTGCAGTGTGTAAGTCAACATCACATCAAAGCTATTTTAGAATGTGCCAGAAGAGGGTGCTAAATCAAATGCAAATATCTAAAGACAGCAGAAGGCATGAATTTCTCATGGCTCTAAACTAACAAGGTAAACAGCTTCCTCCTTTGCCTAACCAAGCAGTTCTCTGTCAACCTGAGAAGTCTATTTAAGACATTTATCTGTGCTGTAGCCAAGACTCACTGATAAAATGTCATCAGTGCCAATCCTGGATCCTTCTGACTTCTGTACTCTGGAAAGGACATCACAGAAGAGATTTTAACAGCCCCAACCCCACACACACTTTAAGGCACATGACCTGTGGATTAAAGAATGCAATGTGCCTTGGAACCATGTGGACATTGTAAGGAGCATATTAAACAATGTATTTGAAAATACTCTGGAAAACATATGTCACAACAATCCGAGGGATAATTTTGGAGTGCTGGGCTTTGTGTGAGATAGGAAATTAATATAAACTAGTATTTATGAAGCACCTATAACATGCCAGACATTGCATTGTCTTTTACTCAGGACACAGATTCCTCATAAGGTGAGTTCTTACTATGAGGTAAGAACTATTAGCAACTTCATTTACTCAAACTTCCATCTGTGTTCTCTGTGACCTATATATAGATATAAATGTGTGTGTATATACATACATACACATACCTATGTAAAATGTCTTTGAGCCTAAATTTCCTAATTTATGAAAGGGGATAAATAAGTGATGTCTACCACACAGGACCAAGTGAGGAACATTGATGTGGAAGGAGAAACGGCACTTTTGCTCACTGGTTTACTGTGTGGAGAAAAGGTCCACAAACAACTTTAAGTTTATAACAAATAAGTATGTAAATGCATTAATATTTCATTCTTCATTTAAGAAGGGTCAGGAATAAAGATTTTGTCTTAAGCAAAAACAAAAACAAAACTAGAGAGAGAAAAAAATCCTTAAAATTGAAAAAGCTGCTTGGAAGAAATTTTCTCAGGACAATTTTTGCCTTTGTTCCTGTCTGAATAGCAGTGTTCCTCCCCTCAGTTCAAGGGAGGTGTTCCATTGACAAAGAGGTAGGAATTGTACTTTTCTCTCCCTTCTGCTGCCATTGTGAAAGGATAAAAGGAAAGTTAAACCTGATTCAGTTTCTGATAAATGATAATTATAAGCATTCTCAAAGACTGGCCAATTACCTGGGCTAAATGCCATTTCTGGAAGCTTCACTTCGAAGATGATGCTGTGAGTGATATCTCTAACCCCCTGCATGGTGCGGTCCCGGAAGCAGAGAACTTCAACAGATGGGAAACAGCTACTCCTAGTGTCAGTGCCCAGATTTTTTTTTTTTTTAAGGAAAGAAAATAAAGAGCTCACATAAGAACTTCAGCAAACCCAGTTGGATAGAATTCAATTCATTATAATTATGCCTGCCTGACACCTTGGGGGATGGCCTTAAACTTTCAGATTTTGAACACATCCATGTATGCTTTCTTTGTTTAATTGTGTACAGACTGAAAGCTGAATAGGCTGTGATTTCTTTCTAGGTGATTTTATATAACAATCATATTGCACATAAATAATTCTGACAAATTAATGTTAAATTTGTCAGAATTTAAGGAAGAAAGAGAGCTCACAAGACATTAAAAAGAACCTTTGAGGTATGCATGCATTCTTTTGGTCACCCTTCTCTTCGTCTGAACTTACATTCCACGAAACCACACCTCAGTCAGTAGTTAGGAAGCCAATGTTTACTATATAGACTGACCACCTGGATAAGGAAGTATAACCACTCTCTCTCTGGGGACAAGCTATAAATCTTCATTTTTTTTTTTTTTAAGTAACTATTTTTACTCAAGTAAAGCAGACACAAAGGCAAGCACACAAATCTTAACTTTAAAGAAGGTTGTCTCATGGCTCCTTCCAGCTATTAATCACCTCCTTCAAAAGTAACTATTACTCTAACTTCTAAGTCCATACATAGCTATTGCCTGTTTGATCTTTATAAAGATTTAGGAATCATAGAGTATGTATTCTTTTATATCTAAGCTTATTTTTCAACAGTATGCTTTTAAAACTGATCTATATGGATACATGTATTGGTAGTTCACTCATATTCACTACAACATAGCATTCTATTGCAATGAATACACCACAACTTACTATCCATTTTACTGTTTGGGGTTATTAAGAATAATGCTGCTATAAACATTCTGGTATATGTGTTTTGCTTGTATCTGAGTAAGCTTTTATGTGCATTATAGACCTGAGAGTGAAACGTCTGAGCTACAGATATTTTTAACTTTGATATACACTGCCAGTTTTCCAGCAGTGTTTGAGAGTTCTGATTGCTCCACATCTTCGACAACACATGGTATTGTCAATTTTAAGTCATTCTGGCAGCTATGTAGCAGTATCTATCTCATTATTGTAGCTTATTATCTTTATTAATGAGTAGTATCTTATTATATTTTATTTCCTTGATGATTAATGATGTTGACCATCTTTTCAAATGTAAAGGTATCCTGTTTAGATTATTTTAGGGTTAAGATAAAAAGGAGGTTGGTAGCAATAGAAAAACCCTATCTGAAAGCAACCCAGACAGCTGAAGAGAAGGATGGAGAATTTCAAGGTTCAGACCTCTGGCAGCTTGCCTTGCCATACTCTAAAATGTCTTTGGACACAGTCTGAGGCTCCATAATAGACCTGCTTAGTGGCTCACCATAGATTGATATTGGATCATGACTGATTTATTGATTTATTATCTGGTTTTTATGCCAGAAATGAAAAAATACATTTGAGATACAGATATAGGCAGATACATAGTCAAAAACATATAGACAGACACAGACAGACAGACAGACAGACACACACACACACACACACACATACACACACACATAAATACCATCTGTGGGCTGCTAGGACCAAAAAATTCCTCAAAGGCCATCCGGGGTACTGTGCTAAGTTACAGGGATCATATACACCAATTGTTATCTGTGAACAGAAAAGACTTCCTCAGTAAGCATCATGTCAGATTTACAATACAGACATTGCTAATACTTCCCCTCCCCTTTTTATGTTGTTCTGCAAAACCATTAACAATTAGACACTTGGTGAAGGACTAAAGGGAAGAGAAGAAAGCAAACTGATGTCACACTAGACAAAACTTCTTGAAGGCAGGAGCTGTCAAATTCCTGTACCTTGTATTGCGCCTGACAAGAGAGTAGAAACTGGATACGTTTAAAAGGGAGAAAGACTGAAAGGAAGACAGAGAGAGAAGGAAGGGAGGGAGGGTGAACTGTCAACTCTCAGGGCTCACATAGATAAAATTGTCTTTTAAAGAGACATAATCTGTGAAAATTGCTAATTTTTATGTAATGAGAAAATCAAAGAAGTGCCACTACTTTTGTAAATCTATAGTCAGATCAAATTAAAAAGCCAGATGCTCTTAATTGCTGACATATTTTTTCCTCTCACTACCCATTTCCCAACCCTGACCTCCATCTGGAAAACTTCACTCAATTTCAAATGCCATTTCTTCAGTGATGAATCCCCTTGGAGAAAGTAGTTACTCTGCCTCTCTGCTTTCACAGCTCTTTGTTAATTATACATAACATTTTCACTTTTTCTGTCTCCTTCCTCTCAAAAGACAATGAGCACTGAGCACCTAGCTATGATTTCTAATTATCACTTTCCAATAAAAGGAATCAGGATTCCTTGGACACATGCCAAATTATAGGACTAACACAGGGAAAATACAAAATGGACCTGGAGCATCTTGTATACCAGAAAGTAGGGTTGTGCCAATAAACAAAAAGATGGGGGCATGTCAAGGGGATACTGGAGCCAACTGAAAGAGCTCTCAATAGCCAAGGTTGGACAAATATGGGCAATGAAATAACTGATGTACTGTTAAATTATACCCCATAGTTTAAAATAAATATCTATGAGTCCATCATGATATAAATGATGGGATAAATATATGAAAATAAAGGCACAAGTCTTCTTCACAGAAGACTTCCAAACAGTGCATGTAGATATTGCCCCCTCCAGGAGTGGAGCATAATCTTTCTCCTCCATGAGAGTGGGCTGGACTTAGTGAAGCACATCCAAAGAAAAAATAGTAACTTTACAGTGAAGAAACCTGGCAAATACTACTTTAACTAAGTGATCGAGTTTAACATCACAAAGAAGACCTTGTGGATATCAGGTACCCCCTGACATGATGTGATGAAAAGGGTACTTCACCTGGTATTCTTTGCAAAAATTCATAACCCCAGTCTAATAAGAAAACATCTGAGAAACCCATTGTACCAAAATAACTAATCAGTACTCCTCAAAACCATCAAGGTCATCAAAAACAAGGAACATCTGAGAAACTGTTACAGACCAGATGAGACTAAGGAGACCTAACAACAAAATGCAAAGCAGTTTCCTGGACTGGATCCTGGAACATAAGGAGGATGTTATTGGAAAAAATGGTGCAATTTGAATGAAGTCTAGAGTTTAGTTTACAGTAATGTACTTACTGTTGCTTTCTCAGTTTTGATAAATGTACCATGGTAATATAAGGTGATAACACTAGAGAAAACTGAAACAAGGTGAAAGTATATGGGAACTTTGCATTATCTTTGCAACTTTTCTGTAAATCTAAAATTATTCTAAAATAAAAAGTTTATTAACAAAAAAAGAGGATAATGAGCAACTAGAGAACAGGTAGTATCTCTCCATGACCAGCTCATAGATACACAGCAGATATTTAGTGAATGCTTACTGAATGATGAAAAAAGATGGATGGATGGATGGATGGATGAAAGGAGGGAGGGAGGAAACATGGTTGGAAGAGAATCATAAGTTAACCCAAAGGTATAGCTGTGGGTTAAATAAAAACATGGCAGATAAACTTTGACTACTCTAGATCATTAGTTCTTTAAGAATGGGATCACCCAAACACTTCCATTTATTTTCCACTGTGCTGAGTACAATGTCAGCCACAAAGAAGGAGCTTAACCAATATTCAGATGAAAGAGACACAAAGACCAGAAAAAGGAAGGAAGGATATAAACTCATAACCACCATTCAGAGAACCAGTATTAATAACTTGGTGTGTAATTTCCCTTAACTTTTTTCTTTACATAAATATATTATTATTATAACTTTTAAACAAAAATGATATCATGATACAAATACTGTTTTATACCTCTTATTCTATTATGAACTCTCTTCCATGCCAATGTCATTCTACAACCACTGTCAGTAGTGGCTGAATGGCATTCCACTGTATCAATGTATCACAACTTTTTTCCATTTCCCACTGAAGGAGTAGTCTTCAGCTCTGCTCAATAAATCTGGTTTTATTACTGTCTTATCAGATAATTACTGCATTATTTCAAAGATATTCTTTGAAAATGTTTGCTGCCTTCTCCACTATAAATTTTCTTATCCCTAAGACTGAAGCCTTTTGCCTAGGTGTATTTTTGAGTCTTAAATGCAAATAGATTCATATTTAATTCAATACAAACAGATTCACGTGTACAACCATCCTTCAAGAAATACAGGGTATCTTTATTTGAAAATACCTTTTCCACAGGGAGATAAAACATCTGCATCTACAGCGCTTTTAAAAATAGAGCTTGCAAAGACTATTCTGAGTACTGCTCCTTACCCAGTGAGTGGCCTCAGGCAAATTAGTCAAATCCTTCAGGCCTCAGTTTTATTCACCTGAATCATGAGGGAAATAATAGTACCTACTTCATAGAGCTGTATGACGATTAAACAAGATTGTCCTGAACATGAAAAGCCCTGCACATGTGTAGCACTACTCACATCATTGTTAGTGACTCCGAATCTCCAGTGGTGAGCCTACCCATCTCTATCTGCATAATATACCTGAGTAATTCTGATGCAGCTGGTGCAGTTCATGGACCTAAATTTGAGAATCATACAGTCTTCTTGTAGATAAAAGAAAAAAATTTGCAGGACTATTTTTCATTACCTTGAAAACTGTGGGTTGACTCTATGCCTTCCCACATCCAGCAAAATGTGGTCCACTACCAGCAGCATTGGCATCATGTGGGGGCCTATCAGAAATGCAGAAATTCAAGCTGCCCAGGCCCACTAAATCAAATCTCATTTTAACAAGGACCCAGGTGATTCCCATGCTCACTGAAGTTAGAAGGCTATTGCTCCATTCCTCAACTCTCTCTAGCCCTGGTTCTCATATTCAAATGTGTGTGGGAAGCACCTGGGGAGCTTTCAAAAAGCCCGCTGCTTGGGTCCCACCTCCAGAGGTTCTGATTTAAGCAGCATGGGGTGTGGTCTGAGCATTAGCTGTTTTAAATGCTCCCCAGGTGATTCTAATGTGCAGCCAGGCTGCAAATCACTGCTTGAGAGTATGCAATAGTTTCTCAAATGTGGGCCACCACAGACCCATCTGCATCAGAATTTCCTGGGAAGCTCTTTGAACTTGTACCACACGGAACCAATCCTAGAGCTCCCTATGTATAATACCTGCATGTTCAGTGACTTCTCCATGTGATTCTTATGCACACTATCATTTCAGCACTAGCTGCCTAGAGTCTAACAAGGAGAAAACAAGCGCTTGCCTAAAATAGGGTTCGTTGCACCCTATATTTTTCCTTATCGTAACTGATTATTTGTTGAACCTCTGTATTTTCTTGATTCGAAGTCACCATAGATTATAAAGTGCAACTTTCAAACTGGATAGAAAGAAAGCAGAAACATTACAACAGGAAATATACACAATAATTGCTAAGAAATTTCCGACTTCAGAAAAATTACAGGAAAAATACAGGATGCATTTGGAGACAATGGAGAAAATACAGGATGCATTTCATATCTGTTTCTCTTGATGGTCTACAAACTCTGAGGGCAGGAGCAGTGTCTATTGTATTCATCTTTCCATCGCTAGCACTTGGCACAGTACCTGATGCTCAGCAAAATTTGTTGAATACATGACAGAATTGGTCAATTTCTGCATGCCCCGATATATGAAAAGCTCTCCTTCTCCAATGTTGGGCAGGAATCCTGGGAGGCAGCTAGAGGGAGAATGGTGATGTCTGACCAACAGAGACCTGAAGCTTACATAGAAAACATAATGCAGGACCTTGGCCAGTTCCTTTTTCTTTCCCAGCATCGCAGGTCCTCCATTCAATAACATTTTAACGCTGGGATTTTCTTGGGTGAGAATGCAAGAACATGGTCCAAAAGAGGATTTCCTATGAGAAGCAAGAGAACTCTGAGAATGAGATCTCTGGCCTACAGCTCTCTCTGAATAAGGAAGGTGTCCTCCTGGAGTTCTTCTGGTCCAGTGGGTCACTGCCACCACCTGAAACACCTTATTTTGTTTCCCTCTGTCAATTGTGACAGACAGTATCTGCTAGACAAACTACATTTATTAAGTGTAATCACTGCTTCAACCTCATTTTTTTTTTAATTCATCAAAGGCATTTACACCTCTGATACCCAGCAAGAAAAGGGGAAGGGACAAGTTGACATTCTACTTCTGTAACATTTGAAACAGGTTAAAAGAAGAAAATGGTCTGATGGAAGGAGTTTACAAAAAGCACTGGCTGAAACACCAGCAGGAATGTGTTCTAATCCTGCAGCTAAGACTTTAGGGAAGTTTTCTACTTGCCTGTAAAATGATAGGGTTGAATCATTTTATCTCAAAGGATTCCTTCTAGCTCCAGAATTATAGACATTTATAGAACATTAAAGAGAAAACTCCTATACAGGATATAAAACAATACAGACTAAATTAAGTTCAATTTCATAGGGTATCTAAAGGCAATTCAATTTTTATTTAGGAAAAACTTGGACAACATCAGTACAGAAAATGTTATTCATATAGAAATTCTGAGTTTCAATTTTCAATGTGATTCCATAAACCTGGTCTCTTATCAAATGTCCTAGGTTACTCTCACGCAACCTTCAGCAATTTACTTAACCTGCCTTAGTTTTCTCATCTATAGGATAATTCTTACCTGCGCTTAGCACAGAGACAAGGAAAGCACTCAAAAAATGGTAACTATAACACAACATAAATAAATTCTATCGTAGTTAACTTCACTGACCTCTTTGTTCAATTTAATCTATCACCATTACAGTTATCTATCTTCAGTTTCAAGGTTATCTTTTCTTAAGTGGCAGAAAGACGGATAAGTTCCAGTTTATCAAATATTCTCTGGATCTAGGTTTTATCATTTGCAAATGCAGAGCTGGGACTAGGTGCTATTTAAATTATATAAATTAGAATATCATATTACACACTACAAATGGATGCATACTTCTAACACTACAAAGGCACTGAGGAAGAAAGATAGTTGAGCAGAAAGAATCAGGAATAAGTTCTTAGAGCAACATGACCTAATATGAGCTACAGAGCAGGAATGAGAAATCTTTACTACCTATAAAGAGAAGTAAGAGTGAAAATGCTTTGAAGTATCTCTCCTACCCACCTGAAGCACGATGAGTACAAAAAGCAAACATCTGGGCAGGACCCATTTGACACTAGGTTGAACACAATATTCCTTTGATTATTCACAAGTGACTCCAAAATCTTTAAGTGCCTTAGGAACTAAATCGGAAACCTCAGTTATTCTAGGAATTATTCGGCATTATGCTAGGTAAGCCAGCTTCACTATTTGGGTAAACAGATATTTTAAATGGTAATCAGAAATAAATCATTGGCTAGAAGTTCTAGGTTCTAGAACTGACTGCCACAAATTCACCGTGTGACAAGTCACTTCCTTTCATAATACAAATTAGCAGAATGAAGTAAAATGTTATCAGGAAAAAACTTTATTTAGAAGGTTTATGAAATAAATGTTCCTTTCCACTTGGCTGAGAGCATACAATTTACTGAAGTAGTCCAGTCATGATCTGGCTATCGTCTACCAGCAATCTGATGAAAAAGTACAGAATGAGAAAGAAAAGGGGGGGGGCGGAAATTCTCAACTTGAGTATCTTGAGAAATTTCCACACTGATCCCATAAAACATGTTTACCTGACAAATGGCTGTTCCCTAACATTTGATATAACAGGAAATGAACAAAGATTATATGTTTTAAAAGTATATAAAAAAAATTCAAATACCTAATGTGCAGTGATGTCATAGATGGCTGCTAAGATGCAACGATTGCTAAGTGAAGAAAGAGCCCTGCTAAAAGCATACTAACGCTATTGCTCTTGTACAAAGCTTTTAAAGCCCTAGAATTAAAGGCTAACATTGAAACTACAGAGCATTTCCCAAACACCCAACCTTCAATAACTGCTCTGAAGAAAGTAAAAGCCTCAAGCAACCTTTTCCAAAAGATTGGCAATGGGAGAGTGATTTGGGCTGTTTTTAACATAATCACAAGAACTATTTGTTGTAGCAATGCAGTGTCACCATGACAGATAAGTGGAATCTACATTTTATTGAGGGAAATAAGAACTTAAGGCCCATTTTCAACTGACCAAATGTGTAAAACTGTACACAACATTCAATGCAGGTAAGGGAACACTGTTGGCAGGAGAGAAAATTAGCAGTACGGTTCATTTATCTGCCAATATTCTCAAAATGGGCACACAGCATTGTTTAAATAAGCTATTTGTGATCATTTATTGGGTCACAACTAGCATTTTTCAAAAAGATAAAACAGGATAGAAAGCAGAGTGCATATAGCATCTATAAAATATTATTTTGTGAAAGTTTTGTTTCAGTTTATATGTGTATGTACATGCATCTAAAGACATAAATATAATTACATAACAGGTATTTTTAAATATAAGCAACAGTCAAAGAAGTTTGGCATTAAACAATCACCTTAACAAGCGCAGGTCATCCAAGAAATGAAGGGAAATCAATCAAAAATGCATTTACTATTTAGCTTTAATTTTAAGAAAGCACCATTACCACACTGGTTAAACCTTCCTGGATATTCTGGGGACTTCTGAACTGATAACCCTGAAAATCTCAAGAGGAGCTTCTCTTACTGGTAGACCACTCCTAATTTCTTCAGGTTTTTTGCAATCCAAAAAGGCAAGAAAATTTGCCTTTCTTTGGTAAATGACTTCAGATGCATAACTCAGGGTCTCAAAATTCCATTTTCATAGACTAGAGACTGAGGTTAGTCCAAATAAAAGAACTTTCCTATGAAACTGAAAACTGACAAACTTATTCTAAGAAAATCAGTGGGAATAACTATGACATGTGAATAAAACTTAACAAAGCCTGTTTATATCCATCGTCTCTTAATTCTCACAACCATCTAAGAGGAAGAGGGCGTTATGGCTGTACACTTGTATGTGACGAGGAAATTTAGACTCATGAGGTTGCAGTTAGGATCCAAAGTCTATCACAACATGCTGTGAGCTAGGGAGAAAAAAGCAGATGCTTCTTTTTCCATCATGAGAAGTGTTCTGACTGTAGAGGCAAAGATCATTCACATGTGACGAGGCTTCCATTCCATTTCCATTCTTCTCATCTATAAAATGAGAACACTAGTACTCACTTTGCAGGATGTTGGAAGGGTTACGAACAGCATGTGTGAAAGGCCAGCTTCATGTTAAGCACACAATCAGATCTTAGAATATGGTTGCCACAGCTGCTTCTGGTTAAGTGGACAGTGTCCTCTCTTCAGGGACAGGTATTCACTCCCTCAAAGCCAGCTGAGGCTCAGGCATGAGTGAGCAGTATCTCTGGATGCAAAAGTCCCACTCTGGCTTGGAACAGAGATGGGCCATCACTGCTGATCTCAGCAATCCTACAGGTTTCCCCCAGGCAGTCTTATTCCTGTCCTTCTCTTCATGTTCCTCTGAGGCAGGGACCCAAATAGGATCCATGAATGGGTTTCAGTGTTTCATGGGGGCCCTCACATTAGATATTAGAACCATGTGTCAGTATGTATGTTTCTGGGGTAAGGATCCACTGCTTCCACGAAATTCTCAAGGAGGTTATGCACTATCACCCCTACCCCAAATTAAGAACTATTGCTCTAAATTACTCACATACCTCCCTCCCTCATTCTGTCTCCTGTTGGACCACTGACTCACACTAGACATAAACTTTAGGTGCATAAAGTTTGGGAAAGCCTTTATAAGCTACCTGGCCTTAATCATATAGCAGAGTACTCACATTAAAGAAAACACTTATAGTGAGCCATACTAAAAGTGATTACTACTTACTGAAGGCCTACTGTGTGTCAGGCACTGACCCTGGTGCTTCATATGTGAGCTCCAATCCTTACAACTCATGCACACATGGATCCATCCCTCCATTGTATTTTACAAGCCAAGCACAATACTATGGAATGCAGATGCAATGGTAAGAAATCAAAAATAGGGTACCTGCCTAAATGGCATCAGTCAAAGATCACCCAAGAAAATGTACAATTACAACTGAGCTAAATATTATAAAGAAGAGATACACAGCATTCTAAGAGCCCACTATAGGTGGAATAAACTTTTTTACAGAGTTCAGGAAGGGATTCCTTGAGAAATCATGATTAAGTTTAAGTCTAAAGAAAGAGTAAACACTTCACTGGGGAGAGTGGGAGGTGGGGGTGGAATAGGAAGAAGAGAAAAGAGAAAAAAGGGCTTTCCAGGCAAAAGGCACGTTCCAAAGCCCTGTGGCAGGAGGGCACCTAGAATCTCAGGTGTGGCGGTGTGTTAAGCAAGAGGGAATATGGACTGACTTGGGGCTAGATCTGCAGAGCGGCCAGGCCGTGGAAAGCCTTGTATGCCATATTAAGGAATTCAGTTACTATTCTTAGAGCACAAGGAAGAGGACATGGCTATGTTTTGCTCTGAGAGTGAAATGATCAGATTTGCTCTTCAAAGGATTGCTTTGGATAATATGGGGACAGATTAGAGGTCAGAGCAGACACAAGGAGACCATTAGGAAGCTATGCAGTAAAGCAGATAAAAGACCACAGCAGCTTAGGCTGGGGTGGTGGCAGAAGAAATGCAAAGGCAGTAGACTGCAAAGTTTAAGAAACAAAATCCACATGGTATGGGAGTGGTAAAAGACAGGTGTCTGGCATGCTGCCCAGATTTCTGGCTCATTTGACTGGATGGACAGCAGCAACAGTACAAGACAGAGATGCCCAGACTTGGGGTGAAGGTCATGAGTTCAGCTTGGACAAGTTGAATTTGAAGGGCTGGAGAAGGCAAGAAGGTAGTTGGATAACAAGGGATGAGTCCCAAAGGCAGGTTCATAATGGAGGAAGTGGTCACAGGCTTCATGGAAATAATGAGATCCCCCCCAGAAAACATAATGAAAAGAGAAATGTAAAGGGATGCCAACAGTTCTTCATCTTACAAGTGAGGACACCAAGGTTCACAGAGAAACAGTAACTTCTCCAAGGGTTTCGAAGTGCTGGTAAGAGCGGGAAGCAGGGAAGAATAAAACATGAAGCCAGGGCACAACGGAAAAAAAAAAATGCCTATTTCTTTTGAAGAATATGGAAACCTTCAAGGAAACTTCAACAATATGAAGCACTGAAGAGAAACTGGAATTACATGAAAGAGAATGAACTAGATTAATGCTGAAAAAGCAGAAATGACTTCAAGTGATGTTTAGATTTCAAAGAAACTTACTTTCCCCAGAGCCTTCTGTGATTTAGATCAGTCCACAATGATCTCTCCTTCCTCTCAATGTTCACATATCAGGTGCCCATTAAAAGCCCAGCATGTCCCTAAATGTTGAGGATACAGTGTGGAGTAAACATGATTTCTGTGCTAAAGTTGTTCACAGGCTGGTCAGGGACAGGGGGCAAGCAGACAAGCAAACCAATGACTGACATTAGAGCTAGGAGAGAGGCTGCTACAGAAGAGGAATATCAAATAGAGCAAGGAATTAGCCAGTGCTTCCCAGGGGTGATGACCAGAAAGGGGACTAAGGCCCTAGCCTGGTGAAGGAAGGGAGACAGAGAAATGCATGTCTGAAGGTAGAGAGGTGAGAGGAAGCATGTAGCATTTGGAGGGCACAGTTAGAGCCAGAACACAGGCTGCATCTTGAGGGAATATCAGGAGATAGGGCTAGAGTGACTGGCAGGACCCAGGTTTGAAGAGGCCCTGAAGGCTAAGCTAATTTATTTTAATTTTATCCTGAAGTCGACAGAAACCACAGAGGGTTTTAAGTAGAAGAGCGACATGATCAAATTTATAGGCTACAAAATGCATTTGGGCAGCAGTGTGGGGAATGTATGGAAGGAACATTCAGGACCACAGGTAGGTAAGTTTGCCAGAAGGCCACGGAACTTCTACAAAGCCAACAATGAGCATGGTTTCTGGTGAATATTTCCAGAACAAGACAGGACATCGATAAACAACCAAAATTATCATCCATATCATTTCACTGGCACTTCTCTTCTATTACCTGAATTTCTAGTTAACTTTCCACAAGTAAGTGTCTCAACTTGCCTGGAAGATCTCAGGTTCCATAAGAATAGGTATAACCATGCCTCACGGTCTAGTCCACAAGGAGGTGCTCAACATATGCGCTGAGCAATCCCAGGCTTTCCTGAAATGTGACCCTAACCCAGTGAAGGGCTCTGTGTCTGAAATTTGCAGATGATTGGTCTCAGGGTCAGGATGCTGGTAAACTCACCCAGAGCACTGCAAAAGAGACTCCAGAGATTTGTTCAGTCTTTGAAAAGATGCTATTGAAGAAGAAAGAAAGTAGATGCATACTGAGCACCTGCTATGTCCTGGGCATTTTATTCACATTATCATGTTTAATCTTCACAAAGCCTTGTAGGAGGCAGTATTATCACCATTTAACAGACAGACTAAAGTGAAGAAAGAGCATGCAAATTCCCCAGGGTCACTGAGCTACATCACAAGTAGCAATGTTGGGTGTCAAATACATATCTATTTGATTCCAAAGGTCAATCAAAGACCACCTCCACCTTAATGATTCAAGAATGGAATAGAAAAAAGCGTACAGGCTTTAGAATCAACCATTTGGCTATGTGACTTTGAGTCTTAATTTCATCAAATAGGTAATACAGATACTAATAACACCTATTTCACAAAGTTATTACAAGATCAAGTATGTGAAAGTCCCTTTTAAGTTACAAAGTGCTCCAAAAATTGTTATTATTTTGCTATAGGTATATTTACCACACACAATCTGAATTACAGTTGCTTTCAAATGCAGGCCATTTAACCATGCCTGCTAACATAACAGGACCTCACTCTATACTGGGCTTTAAATTATTAATGGTTGGTCTCATTGTTACTAATTGAGCTACAGTTCTGTGAAATTGCCTAGAGGAAAAGCATTTTAATAAAAAATCAGTCCTCAGTCATCAATTTAAAAAGGGCTTCCTCCAGAAGAGTGTACTTAAAAAAAAAGTTATCTTAAGTTCAGGCAAGGAATAATCAGGCTATCAGATAAAGGTCTCTTTTTCTCTCAGCACTGATATATCCACATTGAAATTATCCCATTTGATTTCATAACTTCATAATACTAATCAATTTTTTTATTTTCAATTTAGAACTCTTGTAAGACTAAGACAGTTTACTATATATCTCATCACTTCTTAAAGACATTTACAATACTCCATTCATTGAAAAATTTTATTGAGTGTCTTACACATTGTTTTACACTATGTCGACTTAGATAGTACAAAGGGGTAGAACATTAAATGAGATCAGAGAGTTAAGTGTGTAAGATCAGAAAGGGAAGGAGTGATCACACATGGTCCCATCATGAGAAGGCTTCATGGTAGAGATAGAATTTCAATAAAGAGAGAGTTTCTTAGAATTTTCACATAATATGTTTTGGGAAGATGATATAGCATGAGGACAAAGAGATATAGAAAAAGTTATAGGTATATTTGATTAGGGAGGTTTTCTACTGAAAAACAGACAAGCTTAGTTAGAGAAATGGTTTATGAGGAAAATAGCGTAAGACAAGGCTAGAAAAGTAGCGTGGAGCCAGAAGAAAGACACCATTAACTCTCGACCAACAAATTATATAGTGAATGTGAGTAGTTTGGGGAAGGTTCTTCTATAGTGGTAGTGTGCAAAAAGATGCTAACTGTCTAAGAGTGAGGTAATCAGGCCCTGAAATACAGTGGTAGCACTGCAACTATATTAAAACATAGATATAAAATATATTAAGGAGGAAAACTGAAATAACTTTATTACTAATGAGAAGTGAGGAATCCAAAATTACTCTGAGGTGCAACAGAGCTAGAAAAATCTGGAGTGGGAGCTGACTTGGGAACTGTGGTGGGGAGAGAGTGAAGGTAAAGAAATGTTCTGAAACATTCTCTGGAGGGCTGCAGAAATCTAAATGAGTTTGAATTTTTAGATGGTGTATCATAACAGGAATACTGGATTTTTTTTTGCTAGACAATAAAATGATATTCAAAGTTTCTCTGACCGTTGTCCTTTGACCCTTGAAGAAATCACTGCAGTGTTTAAGTAAGGAAACCAGCACCATCTTCTCATCATACTTGATCAAGAAGTAAGGTAGTGCTGAGACTCCTTCTGTTTGACAAAGATCATCATATGCACGCTCAAGGGCTTGAATCTGCAAAAAAGAAACATTGAGTTATTCTCCAGACAATTACATATCTGGTTCTGAGTTAAAAATTAACATAAAATAAAAGGTACTTTCAAGCCAGAAGACTAGAAATGACTAATCACAAGTCTGTTGCTCTTTTGCAGCAAAAGGACATAAAAGTGCCCCCAAATAACACACTTCACTTTTATGTGACATTTTTCATGTGTATGGTAGTATGTTTCAGAAGCACAAAGGGACATTTTATGGTACAGCATGGCGGTCCTCAAAGATGTCATCCACAAAGGTTGAGAGAGGTATCCAAATATTATTTTTCACCTGTGATAACCAAGCATGAATCTACCACTGATAAATTTTACCATGAACTTATGCATAATCTTTAACAGCTTTACTGAGACAAACTTTCACTTACCAATCAACTGACCCATTTACAGAGCACAATTCGGTACTGTTTTTAGAGACAGAATTTCAATAAGGAGAGTTTTTTAGGATTTTCACAGATATGTTTTGGGAAGTTGATACAACATGAAGAAAAGACATATATAAAAAAAGTTCTAGGTATATTTCATTAGGGAGATTGGCGAAAACAGATGAGCTTAATTGGAGAAATGCCTTATTGGTGAAATTCAAGTTCACAGGATTATGCAACCATCACTGTAATAAGTTGAGAACATTTTTGTCCCCCCTAAAAGAAAATTCATACCCATCAGCAGTCAATCCCTATGCATAATCCTTTCCCCCCACTTTTTTTCTCCTTGGGAAATTAGTTTCACAAAACCACAATTTGTCTTAGTAAATAAATATTATTTTTTAATCAGTAAGGGCTGTTCCATGGCTTAACAATGCAAGATTTCTGTGACTGATGTCCTTCATGCATTCAAATCATCTTACCACTCAATTTTTTGCCTAAACAGTCAGAATTTTGGGGTTAGATCCTGTGTTCTACCAGCCTGATTATTTTCATTCCTCTTCTTGGGACTATCCCTAATGACCTTATTATCTTTTCTAAACTGCAAAGACTAGTTTGCATGTACCTTTCCTGATGTAGAACTTCTGCTACTTGGCATGAGGTAAGAAGAAGACTGTCTTCAATTTGTTTTTAAAGACTCCCTTCTCAAAGTATGTTGACTTATGATCCCCCATACTGAAAGTGAAGACCACATTTTAGCAAATTCTTACAGTCTTATTAAGTGTTCCTATAATTCCTCTCTACTGGCTTAGCATTTCATCAAATTCACTGAAAACCTGAAAAATTGTTGCCCACTACTTATTCAAAATGATTTTACAAACATTTTGTGAATAAGCCTGCTCCTCGTACCATCTTTGGAGGATTCCACAATGACCATCTATTCATCCAGATAAGTGCCTATTTGTCTTTAGAATATACTAAACAAACTATTCTTGCACATTAAACCCAACTTTACCTGCATTTTGTTTTATTGATCATACCTGTTTTGGTGAAAACCTCTGATCCAAGCCCACTGGCTTCTGAATGAGTGGTATGCTCTCTGGAAGGCAGAGAGCGGGGGAGCAAAACCAATAGTAGAAATGGTACTTCTTTAGATCCTAGAAGAAAAAATATAACATAGGGCATCAGAAAAGCACCAATGACTAAACTGAAATGTATTTGTTAATGTAACTTCCCATAGGCACAAAAAACAGAAAAACTGATAAACATAAGATTACTAGCTTGTCAGAAATTCTCATCTTCAGCAAAACTCATGATGGAATGCTGAATTTGTCTTTATCTCAAAACACTCCCATACAGCACACTACTATAACACAATAAAAATAATATAGTCTTTCAGCCATATGCTAACAAAGTGTTCAGTAAGTAATTGACATTACTGTCATCATTGTTTAATATACAAAATCACTCTGGGAGGTAACTATTATCATCCATTTTAAAGACAGAAAACTGAAGCTTAGAGAAAAATGAAGAACTTGAACAAAACAAAGATCAGAATGCTGCTTTCCAAACTGAAGCTTTTGTCCAAACACACTCAATGTGGCATCTGCGGAGACATGATCTCCAAACACAGTTACCATCTTCTTCATAATCAAATGAGTTAAGCATGTTATTAAAGAAGCTATGCTATTCATAACCTATATGCGCTGAGATAATATAAAGTTGCTTTTAGAAACGCCTTATTGGTGAAATTCAAGTTAAGAACTATTAAGCACTTGCTCTGTACAAGGCAAAAAATCAAACACTGACAATAAAGAAAATAAATAGAACCCAGTACCACTCCTTGGGAAACTCATTTTCTGCTCAAAGCAGAAATAAAGTGAGTACATGATTAACTGTATGAGTCACAGAAGAGGTTCTAAGAACTAAGAAGCATCGATAATATAAAAGATTACACCTTCAGGGGTGAGTCTGACTGTTCCCCCAGCAGGGGAACCAATGCAGGAGAAAGGATTCATGAAGCTGTCCTAGATATAGCTGTTCCCACTCAGGTTGAATGTTCTTGCTCCTGAATTCCTCCTACAGGGTCTGTGGCCTGAATTACTCATGTGTAGGATCTAACAGTCATGCGGCTATTTGACAGTTTACTCACCAGTTTGCTACTGCCTACCACTATGGACTTTATTTGGCTAATTAATTTTTTTCTCAAATCTTGCTACGAATAAAAAGTGGACAGTTGTTTTTATTAAGATGTAATTCACACACCATAAAATTCATGATGTTAAAGTATATAACTGAATGTTTTTTGTTTTTTTAGTATATTGACAAGGCTGTACTATTATAACCACCAATTCTAGAACATTTTCATCACTCCAAAAAGAAACCCCTTTAGCAGAAACTCCCCATTCTCCTTCTCCCAATCCCCGGAAACCACTAATCTATTTTCTGTCTCTATCAATTTGCCTTTTCCAGGCTTTTCAGATAAATGGAATCATATTAGATGACTTTCTAAATATAAACTTATATATAAATGTGTGTCCAGATAAGTCTAGTAATTGTAGTTTTCACACTCTTTAATTCTGCCACTAATTTTGATCAACTAGGAATAAATTCCCTTTTGACAATAACAAAACAAACTGCAAAAGTGAAATTAAAGAAGTGTCTGTTCCTTTGAGTCCTAAAAAAAAGCAAAAACACCTCCAGAGATTATTCTTTCTTTGTGTACTTAAATGATTTATCACAAATGATCTTTAGTAAAAGGTTAAACAATTCAAGATGAAGGCCTTTACAATTTCTAAGCAGTTTTATCAGGCCATCTTCAGAAGTCCTAAGGCTTGAATTTCTCAGGATTCTTTTCAGGATACAAAAGACCTCTACTAAATTAAACATAAAGCCCTTGGTATCTGAAGATTTTAAAAGATAGAGACTTTTAATTTTTTTAAAAGGTAGGCTGAGAATGCTCAGTAAAAGGCCAACAAGGCCAACATACATACTAACTCTGAGAAATGCCTTAAAACTTTAAGCTCTTTTCCATTCAAATGTAAATGGTCAACTAGATTCCACTAAAATTCTTAGTATGAAAAATGTATTGATGTTAAAGTAACAAAACCAGAAATCTTGAGCACTACTTATATCTACCCCAGTAGTGAACCTACAAAATGACTCAATTTTACAAATTATCAATGCCAAATTGCACCTAGTAATCCCATGAAGAATTTAAACGTTTTTCTTTGCCCACACTATTACACGGAAAGTACTATAACTTGTTAGAAAATGTGCTCCTTGTAGATAGCCATCTTTTGGTATGGCCTCCAGTTTGATTCCTATCATTCTCTCAGTAAACCAGAGAGGCAGCATTCAGAAGAAATGAAGGATTAGTTCATGGGGGAGGAAGAAAGGCAAGGCCTATAACTCAGCAAAAAAGAAAAAAGAGAAAAATATAGGGAAGAGCATTAACATCCAAAGCTAATGAAGCTGTGGTGAAACAATGCGCTTTATATTGATCAACATCAATATGTTTACATGCCCCCTCCATAGAATTTATTCTAAAAAAACAAAATGAACAGGCAGTGAAAATCAGTATGGTCACTACTGTTCATTACAGCATTGTTTTAAATAGTGAATATAGGAAACAACCTAGCTGTACAAGAGTCTATAGAATATAAACTTAACAGAATACTATGTAGCCATGCTTTATTACAAAGGATAAATTACTTTTATATGTAGATATACACAGGTATGCACACACATATGTAAAATATACAGTTTTATTGTGCTTTGCTTTATTGTGCTTTACAGATGTTACATTTTTTACAAACTTGAAGGCAAAACCCACCACCAACAAAAAGATTATGACTCAGTTTATTGCAATACTCACTTTACTGAAGTGGTCTGGAAGCAAACCTGCATATCTCCAACGTATGCTTGTACATATAGATGTATATGTATCTATATACACACACGTTTACATGTATGAGTGTGTATGGGTAGAAGGGTAGCTGGTATCTCTACAATCAACCTTTTCCACCCTCCCAATATCACTGAGACCAGGTTCTTTTCCCTACTTCCCTAGACAGCAAACGTTGCCCTAATGTGATTTCTTTTCCTCTTCCAAGCTGCCCTTCATATTCACTTTTAAGTAGATCTCACTTATTTAAAAAATTTCCTTTCTTATAAAAATACAATTGTGTGAACAAGTATGCAATGCCATCTCCTCTAGTCCAGAGCTGCTTGGGGATGGTTGGGATCCCTAAGACACCACTTTTTCCTTATGCTGATGGACCCAGCAACTGAGCTCTGCAAGACTGTATTTAGCAAAGACGTTAGCAACAAACCACTACTCCCTGAACCTGACCTGATCATGTCTTGAATGACAACAGTTGGATTACTGTGTTATAGAAACCATACAACTACTACCAGTAGTATGACTATACTAGCATGGTAAGTGAGAATAAATTAATTTTGCATTGGTAATAAGTGCCGGCACTATTGGGCCACTAACCAAACAAGTATTTCTTTAATAGCCATGACTTGAATGACACAAGGTAAAAGCCATTAGAAGAGAACAAACTGTACTACTGGCACCCGGCCTGCTAAGGGCATCTGAGCGATCAAAATGTGAGGAAGAGTCCATTTACTTACTGCAAATGTCAAGAGGAGAAACTTGTTGAGGAGGACAGGGTTTTCAAGAGCAGCACCAGATTTTATGGATTCCCATATCTGTCAGAAGAAAGAAAAAGCATCAGGCATCTCTGAGCTTCTCACCCTCAGATAAAGCATGAAGCTTTAAAACTCCTAACTCTTTCCTAAGGCCCAGCACCACTTCCCACAGGCAATGAAGTTGGTTGTTACTTCACACTCCTCTCCACCAGCTGCACTACTGTAACAGGCTGAGGAAAGTGAGAGAACCCAGGAGCCTCCTTCTCTCTGATGTGGGTCTTAGAATCAGAGGAGGCAACCAGCCCATGTCCATGTCTTTGCTATATCCTTCAACAAATATTTACTTGTTTCCTATTATATACCAGGCATATCGAGGTACCGAAATAAAAGACACAGTCCCTACCCTCAAAAAGTTTATAATCTAATGAGAGAGCCAGGCATACGTGTCCAAGTACACCACCAAGTAGGACGTGTTATCACAAAAGAATGTAGCATTTCTGGGAGGAACACTGAACTCAGCTAGGAGGTAGGAGCAAAAAGAGCCAGGGAAAGCTTTCGGAAGGCAGCTATCTGAGCTATGTATAAGAGATTTCTTAAAGTCTTATTTGGGATTATGTCACCCTGAGATATGAAGGAAAGAATATGAGCTTAAAGTTTATGAATACTCAGCAAGTACTGTGACTAGAAGTAGAACCTGGTACTGGTCAGCAGCTGCTGATCACGGGATGTCTTAATAGCTAAGATTAGTTGCTAAACTTGCTTCACTAAGCAAGACAAAGAGCTGTACCAATAAGAACCATTCTCCACATATGGCTGGAAAGGGGAAATAAGCAAAGAAAAGTTCCCACTATTGAAATAATAATCGTGGAGGAGCTGGTCCACTGAAGAGCAGGACCCCACTTCTGAAAAGCTGAGGTGGGGAGACTCTGGGGAAGGGCTGAACCCTGGGCAAGAGGGGGCAATTCATGTGGGGAACAACCCACTATTTTCCAAGATGGATTAAGACCTGGCGTGACTCTTCGGAGACAGCCTTTTAAATATGTAGCCAAAGCAGAAGCCCAGGAGCAGTCAAGCACAGGCCAAGGAGAACAGCCATCATTGCCTGAGTCATGGGCTACATCCATCCTGAGGGACATAAGGGACACCTTCCTTAGGACCAAAGGCAAAAGACTTCCTTCTCTGACCACGGCACCACATAAATAAGACTTGTTTTTTAAGACTAGTGTGAAGATCATTTGATGAAGTGAGTTAGAGGGAATTGGGATAAATTGTCCCCCCATTCCAATTCCTCATACTAACTCAGATGCGAAGTAAAGACATAACAGGCAGAGAGAATACTGTGTTCTGAGGATAAAGGAGAGAACAAAAAGTAGGTGAAGGAAAGACTCAGAAGTGATTTTCTATGACTGGGTCCAAGAAGGGGACAGCAAGAGTGACAGGACAGAAAGGCCACAGAAGGCCACAGAGGCCAGGCCATGAAGGGCCTGGTAAGTCAGATGGAGTAGTTTAAATTTAGCCCTGAAGATACGAAGAGACTTTATGATTATCTCTGATAGCATGATGTACTTAGGACTGGACAGCCTCTTCCAGGGCCACAGAGAATTTAAATGCATTTAGACACAGAAACAGAACTCTTCAGAGGTCAAGCTGCTTCAAAATGCTAATTGGGGATCAAGCGGTAAAGCTTTTCTCACACTGCCCATCATGAATTCTGGCCTAAACCCAGGTGAGAGCTTCAATGTCTTTTCCTTGACCTTCCCATTAACACAGAAGCCCACAACTATTCTTAAGTAGCAACTATATACAAGTTTCTATGAGACACCTGTGAACCTGACTAGAAACACCACACTTGCAGAACCATGAAAAATATGATGGATATATCATGTTTTCCCAGCTAACCTCATTTGCTGCTTGTTCCAATAGTAGCTTCTTATCTGCAGCCTTGAAAGCCTCAAGTGTGTTGGTGTTATATAGTGTTCCAACAGCTGGGCAGCAATGGGCTGGGGTGGGAGCACTCCTGGATACAAGAAAAACATGGTTAAGCAAGCAAAGCTGGGACTCAGAGATCCAGGAAGTAACAAATAAACCAGCACAACAGTAGGAAACAGAGGACAGTGCTCTGTAGGAGCAAACAGTAGACTGTACATTTCTTTGGAAAAAGATGAATATCATTGCTTAAGAAATAAAAACAGGCACTGTATTCACCTCAAAGCCTCTATATTCCCCTTACCCAAATCTCTCAGCATATTTTTCCTTTCACTAGCCCCCAAATATAAATTCTTTTTCTATTTTTTATTCTTTCCCATCTTTAACCTGAAAGGAAAACATTGTTTATTGAGTTTCTACTATGCCAAGAACTGAACAAGGCTTGAATGATCATAACAGCTTGTTCCTCTATTTAAAGGTAAAAAGAAACTTGCCTATGGTTACATAAGAATAAGCAGAACTAGAACCTAAAGTCAGAACTAGTTGGTTCTAAGATGTTGTGCTGCCTACTCCGCAATCAAGCCCTCCCAGGCGTTAGGGCCCTGTTCCAAACCCCCCTCCCTCCAAGAAGCCATCTCCCATTGTCTCGGGTAATGGTTTATACATAAAACTGAACATAATATTTTAGAGTGTTTTCAAGACCAACAGTTAGATTCACCAAACTGGAGGACAGTAAGCTCCCTGAGGACAGAGAATATGTCTTCCTCTCCTAACTGTGCTACAACTGAGCACAGCCCAAACAGGCTCTGCACAGATCTGCTGCTGAGCAAATAAATCCCTGGTCATTGTCTAAGTCACCCAGACAAAATGTATTACACTTGGGCTACATGCCAATCCATTGTGCCACATGTGTAATGTACACTGCCCCCAAAGGCCTCATAGTTTTCAGAGTAATCAGTCAGGTGAGGAAGATGAGTTGATTCTGAACCCAAACTCAGATGTGAAGAAATCTGGTCTCTTCTCTGAAATGATTGACTTGTGTTTCAGAGGTTACAGATGCTAAATGAAAACAGTTGTCATTTAACAACCTACTGCAGAAAGAATGCATTTTTATTGATTGCACTGATGGTAGTTGTATGGTTTAAGACTAGTGCCTCTTCATTCTAAGTCTGTATAAAATTGAGTTCGGGAGGCTGTAAGAAGATATCTAAGCCTAGAACAGACGTGGAAAGGTGCAACAAGTGACAAAGATTGTGCCAAATACTGTCTGTAAGGCTCAAATGCCAAGTCTTGAGGGAGAAGTAATTTTCAATTGCCAGAGCCTTCCTTTGATAGCTGATGAGTCAGCAATCATAAGTTGCTTGTCACTACTCCAATAAAAGAATATTTTTTATCCAGGTGAGATGAGGCTATCAAAGATAGTCTTGATAAGAAAAAGAAATCACAAAGAGGTGAGGTTATTCTACAGGGAAGAAGAAGGAAGCAGAGTAGTTAGTAAACTAGGTTTTCTACATTCAGACCTGGCTTTATGAAACTACTGGTGGAACGGGATGCTGAAATGGCAGGAAGGAGGCTATGAACTAATGCAGATACAAGCACAAGAAAGGAAGGTATCCTCCTTCCTAAAGGTCCCAAAGTCCTGGGTGTGTGAAAGCCATGCCAAAGCCTTGCTCTGAGAGTGGAGGAAACTATATCATGAGAATTCAAGCCAGGACAGCTATGCTCCTAGAACATCAGTGCTCATGCAAGTTGGTGAGGACAAGACGGTTTCAAAGGAGCATTTTTCATGACTAAAGTTCCACCAGGAGAGGTGGCCAAGAAACAAATTTAAAAAGTGAAAATGGGAGGGAAAGCCATTCTACCAGTTTCTCAAGGTTCAAGTTCTATTTGTTCCACAAAGGGGTGGCTAGGATGAGGACTGGAAAGAGCCCTAGACTTTGAAACAAGAGAATTTAGTCCAAATTCTGGTCCTGGACATTTATTAGTTTAGTTTCCTTTCCCATGGCTCCACTTACCTAAAATGTCCAAAATAGGCAAATCCACAGAGACAGAAAGTAGATTCCTGGTTGTGTGAAGTAGGGAGGGGGCAGGACAGAATAAATTAAGTGACTGTACATTTTTGAAAGGTAAATTTTATTATATCTCAATATAATTCTGTTTTAAAATCAAAATTAGAAATCTTCCCCATATACTAAAACCAACAGTGAACTCACAATGATGTGTACACTAACCTGGGAAAGAATGGATGTTGCAAAGGTCTGCAGCCTAGACCTGCTTGGGGGTGTTACCTCAGGACACTCATCCTATATTTCACTTGGTCTCTCGTTATTACTCAGGAAAGTACTGAGACTATCTTGCACTTGTTATTCATACTTAACCAAAGGCAGCCATGTGACCAGAGCCTCTGGAACAGTCAGGCAATGAAGGTGGCCAGGACGGAAAAAATCCCCCAGAAGGGCAGAGGTCGCTTTTCCTACTTGCAGAAATCTTACTCCATGTGTACAGCTTTGCATGGTCACAGGGAACTTTGTGAACCTGGGAAGTCATACTCAGTCTGGGGGCAAGCTGCATTATTTCCTGTCTTCCACAATAATTTGAATTTCTGTTTATAACATCCTCTTACAGAGTCCATTGGTGTCTTTCTGTCAACCACACCCTATCCCATTTTGACAGCTACATACTTAGACTGCTTGTAATTGAATCCAACAATTATCTTAGCCACTAGTACCTGTCAGATCTGTGTTAAGTGCTAGTGAGATAGCACAGAATAAGACGAAGCCTGCACCCTGCAGAAACGATTTTGCATATCATCAGTCTTATTTCCCTAGCTACTTTTTAAGTTCATTGACGGCAAGGATTATGCCTTCTATTTCTTTAAGTCCAACGCAAGGCTTAGAAAATAAAAATATTTCTATGACTAAAAAGATAAGTTTTCCTTAAGGGAAATAGGGTCAGGAAAAGGGAAAAAAAATTTAACCAGTTTCATATTTATTTTATTTCATTCATTCATTCATTCATTCATTCATTCACGTATGTATGTACGTATGTATGCGAGGCAACCCTAGGTTGACCTCACAGATTACAAGGACCTTGTCAGCTTACAATTCCTTATTTTTAATTTTTTGTTTTACACCTACAGCACCTGGTTTTCCTAGATGGTCTCCCATCCAAGTACTAACCGGTCCGACCCTACTTAGCTTCCGAGATCAGATGGGATCAGGCTTGCTCAGGGTGGCATGGCCGTTT
Source organism: Cynopterus sphinx (assembly GCA_030015415.1). Taxonomy (NCBI): domain Eukaryota; kingdom Metazoa; phylum Chordata; class Mammalia; order Chiroptera; family Pteropodidae; genus Cynopterus; species Cynopterus sphinx. Next base: position 121,037,280 of record CM057381.1, on the reverse strand, counting down.
ACCAGTTTCACATTTATACAGAGACTGTACTTCAAAATCAATTCTCCTCTTCTTAAACAGAAACAGAATACATAAAAGATGCTTGCATCTGGGCACCACATTTCCCAGTCTTCTTGGTAAGACAGCAAAGGCCTTTTACTCTCCCCAGCAGAATGTGAGTGTAGGGAAGCATCTAGGGCCTTTAAGAGACTATATGTGTTTCCTCCACCCATTTTCACCTTGGCTCTCATCCCCTTTTTATCTATTGTTACCTGAAGGTGACAATTCAGTCTTAAGCAGCATCCAAAGGCATGACCCCCAGGATGATGGAGTATTGAGAGGAAAGAAGACTAGATTACCACACTGAACTTATGAAGTGGACAAGAAAGGAACTTCCTTTGTGTTTGTGTCATTACACTTTGGGGTCTGTTTCAGTAGTACACCCTACTCACAGCACCCTCTGATATAAGACTGTTGGTGCCTGATAAAATACTACTTGACTAATAATTCACCTAATACAGTATAGAGAACAGGATCCTGTGTTTCTGCCCTCTGACAGAGATTCATGAGGCTTCCAAGGACTTAGAGAAAAAGGAATTTACCTGGTGATATGCAAAACTGAGATACTCTTGGCATCTATAAGTGAGAACGAGGACTATTAGATTAGCTCTTCAACTGCATTTTATTTCTCTCTGTATGCCCAGTGCCTAGAACATTCTCTTATCAAGACACAGAGGAAACAACAGTATTTTTGAAGTAACTATTACTTCTCCACATTTTTTACAGCATGGAGCACACTGTGATGCAAATATTTGTTTTCTATCTCTATCCAGGGCTCCTCCAGAGCTCTGTATTTCATAAGTCTTTGTATTCCTAATGCCTACATATCCTGCACATGAGAAGCATTCAGTGTTTGATAAATAAATTCATAAAGATTTCTCTAAAAACCCACATAGGTATACAGCATTAAAAACAAAGAAAAAAAATAACAATGAAAATAGTTTGGAAATAAATAACTCATTTCTTCTGAGGAACTCTAAGTGCTTTCGTTAAACTTCCTAACTGTCTTAGTCTGTTCTGGCTACTATAACAAAATAGCGTAGAACAACGGCTTATAAACAACAGAAATATATTTATCATAGTTCTGGATGTTAGAAGTCCAAGATCTTGGGACCAGCATGGTCAGGTTCTGGTGAAGGCCCTCTTCTGGTTTCAGACTGTTCACTTTCTACTATGTCCTCACATAGCAGAAGGAGTGAGGTTACTCTCTGGGTCCTCTTTTATAAGGGCACAAACCCCATCCATGAGATCTCTGCCCTCATAATTTAAATACCTCCTAAAGTCCCCACCACTTAAGACTATAACCTTGGGCTTTGGGTTTTCAATGTATTAATTTGGAGGGAAACAAACATTCAGACCATAGCACTAGCCAACCTAAGAAAGAGGGACTTAGAAAATCACAGACTTTTAAAACTAGAAGGAACATCAGAAACTAAGAGTTAGAGGATAGGAAACTGAAGCTGAGAAAATTAAAAGGACTTATTCTAGGTAATTTGGTTAATCAGTTACAGAAAGCAGGTGTTCAAACTTCATATCCAGGGCTATTCTCACAACACTAGAGATCATGTTTTATTCTTGCTCATCTCCCGCCGTGCGTACAATGGAGTCTCAAACATTGTGAGTATTCAGTAGCTAAATTTAAAAAAATATGACCAAAAAAATCAAGTAATTTCTATGAACGTCATAGATGCAGGATCACGAATTTTCTTGTCTTCTTGAACCAAAATTTCTGGATCACTGAAGTCTAAGATGTTTTGATTTTATAATAAGATCAAGCCTAATTTCTGTGAACTGCTTTTTTTTCTATGATTGTTCCAAAGAAAAAAGTATTAATATCTTTTAAAAAACAACCTTCAGTCTAGTATCAGAATAAAGAAAGGAGCAAGGGTAACTTATGATGAATGCTAAACTCTCCAGACTACACCGTTGCTACTCCCCACTTTACCATCTTAAGATAATTTGCTGCTTATACGCTGTCTGTACTTCCCTCATTATCTCGCAATTGTTCCAAAAGTAAGTTAGTCTTTGCCAAAACAGGACAGAGATTATCAGGATGTAATTTGTTTTGACAAGTCATCACAGAAATTTATTATGGAGCAAGAAAGTTCTGAAGAGAACAAAAAACACCAACACATACCTTTTAGAGATATAAAGACTAACACCATTGTTTACATTTGTTATGGAATTTAATTTTGTAATTTGATTGAGATAAAGGAATAAAATGTGTTGACTTTCAAAAAGATTAAAAAAAAATTCTAGGGACACTTTTTTGAAATACCCTAACTTTTGACTACTGCCACTTTCAAAAACGAGGCAGTCCTTACAAAGATGTCTTTGCCTTCCCCACGTGTCTAATCTTGACACTGCTAAGGTAAAAGAAAGCAGGAAAATTTGACTTCACTTGAGCCTTTAATTCTTCAATCTTCAGTTATCTTACAGTCCTTCAACATGATTCTTGCTAAATTCTTTTCTGTAGAATTCAGTTTAACAGGATTGCAAAAGGCCTAATCAACAAATCTAATGACCCAGACATTGAACTATGATCTTTCTGCTTCTGATGTTGTTGACCATCTCCTTCCTTTCTGAAAGCAGTTCCTTCTTTGGTTTCTGTAACACTCTTCTGGCTCTTCCTCCTCTCAAAAAACTCTTGTTTCCTTTGCTAGTTCTGTATCTTCTTGACCTCCCTAATCAAGTACATTCACTGTTCTGGCCCTTTGTTCTTCTTACCCTAGAGTCTCCTCTCTCTTACAGCTTCGTGATCTTTTCTACATGGAAGACTCCCAAATCTAGTCCAACCCTCTCTCTTTGACTCTAGTGCTTCCTGGACATTTCTATTGGACGCGGTCATCTCAAATGTTGACATGTTCTAAACCAAGCTTATCTCCTTCTAAAATTATAGACCCATCCTTGTTTCTCTAGTTCTGCAGAAGTTAATAAAATGCCCCAAGCTTCAAACCTCAGAAATACATTTTACCTTTTTCTCATCCTTGTTTCCTAAATTTGGCCACATGTGACCTAGGGCAAGCCATTTTACTTTTTGACCCATGGTTTCCTCATCTGAGAGAGGAAAATCACACCTGGCAGGTCTGAAAGAATTATGTATGTAAAAATGCCTAGCTAATTAAGTCAATTGATGCCCTTCTTCTCTCCAGCAACTCCCCATGGCCTCCAACCAGATAAAAATTTCTTTGAGGGCATAGTCTTATTTCTTTGTATATCCCTATAATGCCTTTTATAGTGGCTTATACAAAGAAGTAGCCTAAGAAACATTTACTGATGCCCATGAATAAGCAACTAAAGGAATAAGTCAAGAGGTTCCAATAAAGGATCAAGAAATATTAACTACAATCAAAATCAGGAGGGATGTTTTCTAATATCAATCAATCTAAATGGTATTTGGCACCAAACGTAGTTGAAGAAAAAAATAAATCAGATAGTCCTAAGCATCTAACACTTGTCTCTGTGTTATGAGAGGTAAAGAGAATCATGAGGAGCTGGGCCTGCTCACCAAGAGCTCTCCTAGTTTCCCTGTGGTCCACCTAAGAGGGAGGTTAAGAATGCAAAAACCAGTGTTCCTTACTATAGATTTGGAGCAAAAAATACTCACATATCAAAAGCACTGAACTCCAGTGTTAAGCGAGTTGGCAGCCCAGCAGAATCACCTGCACAGAAGCATTATGACATTGTCAAACATAAGTCAGTAATAGCAGCATTTAAAACGAAAACATCTGTAAATAATTTTGTTCTGTTTGTTCAGGCCAAAGTGCCCTATCCAATTTCTGGTTAGCCAAACTAAGCAAGGACTTAGCAGAAAATGACAGAACTTTTGTGAATGAGAAATTTGCCAAGGATTTTTTTTTAATTCATTGGAAAAAAAATTTTTCCAATCTCCTGCCCCAGCAAGATTAAGTAATTAGCATTATGTCTTTAAATTAATAACTTGGGTTTTACTTCTCCCTTTCTTAGCCCCAAATAGGGAAGAAGTGAAAAAACATGGGTCAAAAGTTAGAAAGTAAAACAGAAACTAGTGAAGACCACAAATTGTAAAAGACAAGGGTGTTCCTTGTTAAAGGAAAGCCAATCCTATACTGGAGGTCAGAGAAGATAATAGAAGATGATGGAAGATGGAGTTTAATATTGCCTACCATTGTAGTAATAACCCTTAATGTCCTTAGGAGCTTCATCCAGCCGATACTCATTCAGCTTCTTCTGGGTCAGCTCATGCCAGAATCCAACATCCAAGGCACTGCTAAAGGGGGCAAATTGTAATTTGGAGAGTCCAGGATCTCCTGTAGCTGCTGCCATTATTTGTTGCTTGCTAAAAAATAAACAGAACACAATAAAATGGCACAAAACATGATGAAAAAGATTTGTAATAATGTTTAATTAAAACATCAAACAGAAAAGAAGAAATAAAATTATCTCTGTGTGCAGAAAAAGTGATTTTTTTTTCCCCTTCGGCAAGGCAACCCTTAGTTGACCTCACAGATTGCAATGACCTTGTCAGCTTACAATCCCTTTTTTCTATTTTTTTATTTTTTTATGCCTACAGCATCTGGTTTCCCTATGTGGTCTCCCATCCAAGTACTAACCAGGCCCAACCCTGCTTAGCTTCCGAGATTAGACAGATCAAGTTTATTCAGGGTAGCATGGCTGTAGATAGAAAAAATGATTTTATATATAGAAAATCCTGAAGACTTAACCAAAACACTGTTAGATCTAACCAATGAATTCAGAAAAGTTGCATAATACAAAATTAATATGCAAAAATCAGTGGTGTTTCCATATACTAACAATGAATTTTCTGAAAAAAAAAAATAAAGAAATCGGTTCCATTTACATTAGCATCAAAAACAATAAAATACTTAGGATAAATTTAACTAAGGAGATTGAAAGATCTCTATTCTGATAACTATAAGACATTGATGAAAGAAACTGAAGATGACACAAATAAATGGAAAGGTAGCCTGTGTTCATGGCCTGGAAGAATATTGTTAAAAAATCAATACTATCAAAAGCTATCTATAAATTCAATGCAATCCCTATCAAGATTCCAATGTTTTGTTGTTGTTGTTTTGTTTGTTTGTTTGTTTACAGAGGTAGAAAAAATACTCCTAAAATTTATATGGAACCAGAAGACCCCAAATAGCCCAAGAAATCCTAAGAAAGAACAAAGCAGAAGGCATCACCCTTCCTGATTTCAAGCCATAAAGTCATCAAAACAGTATGGTATTGGCATAAAAACAGACAAATAGATCAATGGAACAGAATCAAGAGCTCAAAATACACCCCAGCATATACAGTCAATTAATATTTGACAAGGGAGCCAAGAATACTAAGTGGAGAAAAGGCAGTCTTTTAAATAAATGGTGTTGGGTTAATTGGATATTCACATTTGAAAGAAGGCAACTAGAGACCCATATCTTATATCACTCACAAAAATTAACTCAAAATTGATTTAAAGACTTAAATGTAAGACCTGAAACCATGAAACACATAGAAGAAAACCTAAGAACAAAACTACTTGACACAGGTTTTGGTAATATTTTGAATATGACCTAAAGCATGAGTAACAAAATAAGAAATAAATAAGTTGGACTACAATGAACTTCTGCACAGCAAAAGAAACCATGAACAAAGTGAAAAGACAACCTATAGAATGGGAACAAATATTTGCAAACCATATATCTGATAATATACCTAAAGAACTCATACAACAGGAAAAAAAAATGAGCAAAGGGCATTTCTCTGAAGAAGATATATGAAAGGCTAACAGGTATATGAAAAGTTGTTTGACATCACTAGTCATTAGAGAAACGCAAATTAAAACCACAGTGAGACATCACCTCATGCCTGTTAGAATGGCCATCATTAAATGAACAAGAGATAATAAATGTTGGTGTGGCTGTGGAGAAAAGGAAACACTTGTGCATTGTTGGTGGGATCGTAAATTGGCACAGCCACTATGGAAAACAGTACAGAGGATCCTAAAAAAAATTAAAAATAGGACTACCATATGATCCAGCAATTCTACTTCCGGGAATATATCCAAAGGAAACAAAAACACTAACTCGAAAGAGAGCTACATCTCCACATTCACAGTAACAATAATGAAGACATGGAAACAATCTAAGTGTCCATTAACGGATGAGTAGATAAAGAATCTGCAGTATACATATACAATGGAACATTATTCGGCCAACAAAAAACGAGGAAACCTACCATTTGCAACAACATGGATGGACTGAGAAAGCATTATGCTGAGTGAAATAAGACAGAGAAAGACAAATACCATATAATCTCACTTACATATGGAATCTAAAGAAAAAAGAAATAAAAATCAAACTCACAAAATAAGAGGTGAAACTTGTTACCAGAGGTAAAGGGTAAAGGGAGCGGGAATTGGAGGAAGGTGGTCAGAAGGTACAAACCACAGTTATAAGTACTAGGTATGTAATGTACAGCATGATGACTATAAAACTGCTATATGACATATAGTTTTTAAGAGAGTTAGATACTAAGAGTTTGCATCACATGAAAAATATTTTTCCTTTCTTACTTTTCTATTTAGTGTATGTATATATGAAGATGGAAGTTAGCAGAACCTATTGTGCAATCACTTCACCATGCTGTATGCCCTAATTTATACAGTAATGAATGCCAATTTTTTCTCAAAACTGGAAGAAAAACAACCAACCAATCAAACAAAAAGTATGAGAGGTATTTGGGCTACCTGAAAACACAACTTTGAGTATCAACCTGAGTAACTTGCCTGTGTTATCGAGTTTAGACTCCTTTCAACACAACTGAGTTTTCTTTTTTGCTTTTTTTAATACACTTTAATCTTAAACTACTGATGACTGAAGCAACTGAGATCTTATATGTAACTCTGATGAATTCTATCATTACTGTCTGCATCACTTCATCTTTCCCCTCCACAAATCAATACTATGAATAATTTATTATTGACATTATATGCTATGAAAATGCCAGAAATTAATGTTAACAAATAAATAATGAATCATTAATATAAAAACCATTACAATTTTTTTTTGTCAGGGATCTGAAATAGTATTTGATGGGGCTAGAAAGTATCATTGTTTATAAAAAAGACTATTAAACTCACACATTTATTTTTTTCTTAAAGAGAGAAACTATGGTCCTTCATCTTATAAAAAGAATTTATTATTTACAGAAAAGAACACTGTCATAAAGATACTTCTTTTTTTTCTGGTGGAATTATAAAACTAATGAAAGTTACGGAAATTTTCAACTTTACTATATTTTATATTTCATTTTCTCCCTCAAATCATCAAAAATTTGACCAACCAGGCAATCAAGCAAGTGCACACTGTAACTCCCTATGTTCCCTGCATACACTCTTCAGGGTACACATACCCCAGTCTGAGAATGGCAATTCTAGAGGAACTTGGCAGTTCCAAAAAGCACAAGGTGATGAGGCTCCATCATTTTCCATCTATCCAATTATCCTATGACCAGATTAATATTTCTGCAGCATAACATATGAATAGTTACACTAGATGAGATCATTTTTTTTTTTTGTTAAAGTCAATTCACATCCACTCAGAGAGGTTTTGTCCAAGTTTTGTGCCAAGGTTATTAGATAGCTTTCACTTTTTCTAACTTGTTGGATTTTAGACAGAGATATGGAGCTTTGGGCTGATAGTAACTATATGGGAAAATGTGAAGTTAGTATTACATAAAAGGGATAAAAATCAAAAAGGAGGAGAGGAGTGTGGGACAGAACAGAGAGGAAGCTTCTGTGAAGGAGCTGGGCGCTGAGTTATGTTGAAAAGGATGAGGGGAAGGGGGAAGATGGGCAAAGAGAGGAAGGAACAAAGAAGAGTTAGGGAACCTATATGGTAGAAACGAGGAAGCATGAGCCTAGCTGTCCTTAGTGGAGGGTTGGTACTTTGCAAGAGCAACATACACAAAGCTGAGCAGGTTGCACTGTGAACACAGATGGAGACGGCTTCAAGTGAGGCTGAAGAATTCCAGAGTGGAAAGCCAGTGGCAGTTGGAACGCGGAATATTACAGAATTCTGCAAGGGCAAAATCGCTTTGAGATAGGAAAAAAGCATTTAACACCTTAAAAATGTATGAAGAGCTGGATTAGAACAAAGGAAGTCAGGCTGAAAACAGAGACCTTCGTTAGGGACATTTTAAGAGAAAAGGTGACCCCAGTTGGTATCTTGGCGGATTTGAGGAATGAATGAGAGGAAAAAGCCTGTGGGGTATCCAGCCCTGACTGGCTAGGAAAATGGCAGCTCCACTGAAAGAAAAGACCTGAAAGGCAGAGCCAGAGGCAGAAAAGTAATGATAAATTAAAGACATTTTCAACCAAGATCATTGCAGGGTGAAGTGAAACAGGATCAAGGAAATGGGCTGGCCCAAAAAGATAGACTCAGATTTCAGAGGCATTTAAACTGAGATGACAGCTATAACAGGCGAGAATGCTCAGTTCATAAAATTACTCTGAGAACGAAAAGCTACAGCCCAACAGGGTCCTAGAGAATGCCCAGTTATCGAGTAAGAAGAAATAGAACCAGCAGCATAAAAAGAGGACACACAAAGGACAGTACAAAGCACTAGCTGGTACACCAGAATGGTATGTCTATCTACCAAATCAAAGCAATAAAAAAGTTTGAAGAGGGTAAGGACGAACGGTGGCAAAGAACAACAAGAGTTAAAAAAAAAAAAAAGAGTCCTGGTCAATGCCATTGGATTTTAATTTTTAGCTTTCTAAAGAACAATTTGAGGGTAGATTGTTAAAAACAAAACAAGCTTTAAGGGTTGGATCAGCATGGGGAAGTAACCAACTGTGTCCTCAGCAAGTTCCAGCGGGCTGGTTAAGTTTGCTACTGGATTCCTAATGGACAAGCTTAATATGTTTGCCACATTTAAAAATTGCTTTGGCAACAGAAGTCCAAATAAGAATTAATAAAAATTTCAAAGAGGGACTTAAAAACTCAGAAAAACAAACAAAACAAGAAGTAGGAACTATCATAATTAAATATTTTTTTATATCATCAATAAGCTTGGTTGATCACAAAAGAAAGTGTGTCACTGTCCTTAAAACTCTCCAATACCTTAGTATGTATTTGAAGCATCAGGCACCAGACAACACCTGACCAAGGGTTTTCAAGCGTTTACTGCCTTAAAGGCTTATTTAAAAATGAAGATACCTGGGCTCCATCTGCTGGAGGGGAGAAAGGTGGGTGACTGTGGCCAGAAGTTTGGGAATTTGACTAGTATCCCAGGTGATTCCGATGCAGGTGTGATGCTATCTTGATGCCTTTAGGTCAAGGGTCCCTCATCTCTGAGCCACAGACCGGTACCAGTCTGTGGCCTGTTAGGAACCAGGCCACACATCGGATTGTGAGCGGAAGGCAAGGGAGTGAAGCTTCATCTGTATTTGCAGCCACTTCCCAGCGCTAGCATCACTGCCTCAGCTCAGATCATCAGGCATTAGATTCTCATAGGAGCACCAGTCTCTGGTGCCGAAGAGATTGGGAACCGCTGCTTTAGGCCACTGACATTCTTACCTTTGGAGACCCCACCTCTAAATACTATCAAATATACTTAAATGCACTCTTATCCTACATTAAATTTTGGGGGGTTTTAACTATTAGAAGTAATTTTTATAATTTTTCGCTCCTAGAATGTTCATCTTTTTATAGATCATTCCTATTTTCATAGGCCTCTGAAAAAGTCATAGATCGCATGCACTGTGGTTTCAGTGACCAATGGAGAAATAGATCCTTATGCAGATGACCTGGGACCCACACTTTGAGAAATGCCTCCAACTGCTCCCTTCTCCTTTCTCCTCCACAATACAGCTAACATTTTCTTTCTACTTTTGAGTTTGAAATTTTTCATGCTCAGCCCTCTCCTTAGCCTATAAGCTTTCCCAAAAGCAAAATTATCCATTTTCTACACCAATTTCCATCTACATGACAATAAATCCTAGGACTATATTTTTAATGCTAACTTCCAGCCATATATTTAAGTCTTTGAAAACCAGGACTTGATTTCTCATAGACATCTCAAATTCAACAAATCTGAAATTGAACATACCTTTTCCCAAAGTTCTGTCCCTTTTCCTATATATACCCTAGTTTACTTAGTACTTCCATATATTCAAGGTAGAAACCTCAAAATCATCTTTAATTTTTCTCTTTTTCACATCCAATAAACCACTAATTGTTAGAGGCTCAACTTTAAACAGTTCTCTGGAATGAGATGAAGGTAACAGTTACTGATTATTGAGTAGGACCGGGCACTGCAGCAGGAGCGTGCACTTCTGCCAAGTGCCCTAAGAAGTGACAGCTCCAGTTCTACAGCTGAAGAAACTGAAGTTCAGAGGGATAAAAAATTACAGAAAGATGTATTGTTAGTTAAGCAGAGGAACCAGGATTCAAATTCTAGTTGTTACTCCGATGCCAACGACTCTTCATGCAACTTCATGGTTCCTGTCCAGGACAGCTTTCCTTCTCTCCATTCCTACTGCTACACGTCAAGCCCCACCATCTCACACCTCTGCTCCTGCAGTAATATGTTCACAGGTCACTGACACCAGTCTCTAACTTCTCCAAACAAGGTATCATATTACCACCATAACTGAACTGAAAATAGGTGGCTCCCTTGTTTAAATAAACAAACATACAAACCCCTATCGACCTGAAGACTCAGACAGTCAGGTGTCATAGCTACCTTAGCCTGCTAGTTTCCTGGCCTTATGCCTTTGCTGATGCTCCTAGGAAATCTCTCCCAGGAAAATGCCTTCCCATCTCTTAGAATCCTTTCTGGAGCTCTCCTTAACATCCATAGTCAGTGGGTATCAAAGATTCCCTTCTCCATGATGAAGAAGGAAAATTTCCCGTACAGCATTTACCACCATGAATCATACTTGCTTTTTAAATTATATTCTTTTAAAAACGTTTAAAATATAGTCATCCACCCTTATTTGTAGGGGCTATGTTCCAAGACCTCCAGTGAACACCTGAAACTGAGGATAGTATCAAGCCCTATATACACTATGATTTTTCCTATACATACATACCTTTTCACTTAAAGGAAGTACTTTATAAGCTTCTCTTTGGTACATCTGATTTGCTAGCATTACTACTCTTGCGCTTTTGGGACGTTGTTAAATACGATAAGGGTTACTTGAACATAAGTACTGCGATACCACAGCAGTAGATAGATCTGATAGTCGAGATAGCTACGAAGTGACTGCTGGACAAGAAGCATATACAGCACGCATATACTAGACAAAATGATGATTCACATCCTGGGCAGAGCAGAATGGCACAAGATTTCATCATGCTACTCAGAACAGTGAGCAATTTAAAACCTATGAATTGCTTATATCCGGAATTTTCCATTTAATACTTTCAGATTGAGGTTGGCCGGGGTCACTGAAAACTGGGAAGTAAAACTGCAGATACGAAAGGGCCACTGTAACGGAAGTACTAGTAAATGTTCTAACTGAATGCTTATTCTGTGCCAAGCACTGCAGTAAACGTTTTACATATTATCTGTGACAATCCCAACATTGTTGTATTATGCCTATTTTACAGAAAAAAAAAAAAAAAAAAAAACAACGGAGGCACTGAAAGCGTAGTAACTTGCCCAAAGTCACACAGTTAGGAAGTGGAAGAGCTGAGTTTATAACCCAGGTCTGCCGGCTTCGAAGTCCTGATTTTCATCATACTATAATACCTTAAAGGAAGAAGCACCCTTCCCCTCTTTGGAATGTTTATATTGCTTGTCAGCCCCACATATGCTAAAATAAATAACCAATTGTTTTGAAAAATATTTACACACTAACCTCCTCTACAACCAAGTCAAAAGAAAAAGACTGTGGTCAGAGCAATCATTTGATATGGAAGGAAATCAACACTAGTAGTCAGTGGTTCAAATTAATTTCATCTGAAATCCCCTGACAGATCATCAGGTCCCTATACACTTGAGTCATCCACAATTTACTCTTACAGTTCAATGGCAACTTGCTTTCATCATCATTTTGAGGACCTGAGGAAGATATCAGGATGGAATTTTATTAGTGCCAGAGACAAAAGAAAAAACTGCATTCCACACAGCACTTCAGCAGCTGGAAAAAAGTGACTCAGGATGACCATTCAGAAGATAAAGAACACACATACTAAGATAATAATTTGTATAAGAGGCATAACCTTCAACCATTTTTTGACTTATCTGGTCTATGAGAAATTACAACAGAACCACAGAGCCTATTCCACAAGGCGACACAGTTTGGTGTTCAGCTGCTGAACTCTTGCTTGACAGGCTAAGAAAATGGGAATGTCTCAAGAAACAGCAGCAACATGTGATTAGGGATCTTCTGGAAACATCTAAATAGGACACTCAAATATAAATGTATCACTTAGGAACCCACACATTTATGTCACATTGCCTTCCTTCTTAAGTTGGAAAAGAAAGCTTAAAGGTAATGATCAGAAGGGAATTCTAGAGGGAGTGAGAAGTGAGTCCTTGGTGCAAAGTCATTTATGTGTAACTAACCTAGATCCAAATATTACCTGCTTCCTAAAAATTAAGGCTTTCCTATATAACCCTAGAAAATTCAGGTAAGACTTTTGGCCTTTGCTTAGCTTAGAAAGGTAAAAGGTTATTTCTATTAACCTTCACCATTACTTACAGACATATTCAAAGAAAGAAACTGACAGAAGCATCATTATTTCTATCATATTCAGGAACTGAAACCCACGAGTTACACAAGATGGGATTTCCAGTGAAAGAGGAAAGGCTTTGATGAAGATTCAACACTGTAATACACAAGAATCCCAGCGGTATAAAAATGCCAGCAGTAATCAAAACATCTATCTAGTCAAGATTAAACTGAAAAAGCAAGTGGGTGGTTAAGCAATATGAAACCTCTGGTGCTGTGTCTACACCCAAAAATGGTGAAAATTTCAAGCTTTTATGAAAATAAAACTAAGCTATGCTCAGCCACTTACACAAGTAGACCAACAAAAACAAAACAAAACAAAAAAACACCATACCATTGTATGAGTAGTTATCAAAGTTTCTGTCCAAATGGACCTAAACCTTGTGTTCATGCTGTTCTTTAAGGTCAAATCCCCACAGGAAATAAATACCAGTAGTTGCTTCCCAAAAAAGAAGCTTGGGAAAGAAGCTTGGGGTCAGGACGGACTTAGTTTCACTATATGACTCTTTTGCCCTTTGAATTTTGTATTCGAAATATGGGATAACAATGCAGAAATAAGTAAAGTAAAAAAAATAAAAAAGTCCTAACCCAATGACACAAATACAGGGAACTGAGAGAGAGACTGCCAGCTCAACTGTTTTAGTGCCAAGAAATAACACCTGGCAGATCCTTGATGAAAGAACCATGTCTTATTAATCTTTTTCAGCACTTAATTAACATAGTGCCTAGAATATATTAGGAGCTCAATAAATGTTGACATGAAATAATAGCTCTCTTCCCCCAAAAAAGGCCAATGGGTGGATATCATAGTGAGACAAATTTCGGCAGAGTTTAAAAATTACTACCAGCCTGAATTGTCCAAATAAGAAATAGATTACCAGAGAGATAATGAATTTTCCATTAGTTGAAGTATTCAAGCATATATTAGATGATTATTTGCCAAGTAACACTGCACAAAGGATTATTGTATCAGGTAGTCAGGTGAGACCAGGGGTTGGCTGGCTTTTCCTGAAAAGGGCCAGATAGTAAATATTTTAAGCATTGCAAGCCATATTTTCTTCTTTTTTACAACTCGTGAACAATGTGAAAAACATTCTTAGCTCATGGACTGTACCTAATAAGGCCCCAGGCAGGATCTGACCTGTAGGTTGCCATTTGCTGATCCCTGGATTAGATGACCTTCCAAACCTGTTATTTTTTTATTCTTTAAAGGTGTCAATTATGTATTTTGTTTTTAGGGAAACTGACATTTTGGGTAGAATCTTTTTAGAAGGCAGTAGAGATGTGCAAGAATTGCAGAGACCAGACTGCAAGACCAGATTCCAAGGCCACATCTGCTGATCTACGATATGCACCTTGTAATGCTGCAAAGACATCGTTATGAACTGGTAAATGCAGTCTACACTCACACATGTGTCAACATCATTAAGCCAAGATGGAGCTCATTTTATATTTACTGAGGTTCCTAACATGTGGGAAAGTCTGTATCAGCAGCATTCCACATCCTAAATAGGCATGTTATCACACCTCTGATGGTTTTCTTCATTACTTTCTCCTGGACCACTGTTACTGTTCTCTAGTGCCACCCTCGTGGCTCTGCCAGTCCCCACCTCTGACTTGATGCTGAAGAAACATCGGGCTGCTTTGTGTTCCTCTAACACACTTGCTGTCTTGCTTCTACAACCTTGAAGGAACAGCTCCCTCTATCTAAAAGGTACCCCAGCCCCGTGACTGCCTGGCACTTTTTTAAATCTAGCTCAGAGGTTATCTTCTCTAGAAAGCCTTCCCAAAGCTGCCTCTCACTGTCTTTACTCCTCTCATGTTCCTCCCATCAACTACAGTTAATCATTTCTGTCTCTGAGCCACCTCTACATTTAGTATTCTTGTTCAACACTTTCCTTATCTGTCTGCCTCCATTCCATGTGTCTGACTGTAAATTCTACAAATACAGATCCTGGCTCATATTCCCATCAACCCTTGCAGAGTGGCTCAAATGTTACTAAAATGAACTGTAGAAACCCAAAAGAAACAAGAAAAAGAAATAACCCAGGCTTCTGTGATTGGGAGGGCAAACTCCAGGCTTGTTACCATGGAGATTGGAGCAAAAAGTCATGGAGAACATATGGAAATATGCCACATGACTTAGAAAGTCTCTAAACCTATTGCTTTTTAAGGACTAAGATCATAGAGGACAGGAGATATGCATGTACAGATCAATTTAAATCAAACCTTACTCAATAAAATACAAAAGTAGTAAATAATAAATTTCTTCCTCAAAGTGTTTTCATGGTTTATATAAGTTAAAAGCCTGCATTCACAATCTCAAAGTATCTCTCCGCAAAAAATTTATTTCAAAGGAGAGAAAAAGTGATTCTACTTACAAAATTTGGCAGATACCATGTTAATAAAGAGATCAAAGTTAACACCAGCAGTAATGGGACAAATAGATATTGTGTGCTCTCCAACTGATTGCACTTAATAGAACATATCTATGCTATTTAGCTGAAAATACATGACCTGGGTTTAATCGGGAGGAAACATCTGAAAAACCCAAACTTAAAAACATTGTACAAATGACAGGGACTAGCTTACTTACAATCTTTAAAAGTGTCAAGGTCTTAAAAGTCAAGGGAAGACCAAGGAACTGTTTCAGAGTAAAAAAGATTAAAAAGACATGACAACTGGAGGCAACACCTGATCCTGTGTTGACACTCTGCTCTAACGGACAAAATTTGAATGCGGTCTCTGGGAGAAGGGTATATGGAAGATCTTTGTCTTATTCTTGTTAGATTTCTGTAAGTTTGAAACTGTTCCAAAGTAAAATATTAATACAATTTTAAAGCCTACACACACCCAGCCTACTCTATGTTTAATGAGAGGAACCAAATGACATGATAGAAGAGTAACTGTAGGGCGGGGTGGGGCTATTAACTGGGAAGAGGCATGAGGAAGATTCCTGGGGAGCTGGAAATATTCTAGATACCCTGAGCTGGGTGGTGGTTACAAGGCATGTACATATGTAAAAAGCCATGAGCTATGTATTTATGATGAGTACACTTTACCATATGTATGTTATACCTGAACAAAAAAGTAGGACAGAAAAATCTTACATTTGAGCTATACCAATCCTACACAGAACCTTCCTGTATTCATCCAAGTTAACAGATGATCTATTTAAACCTAGCTTTGCTGAAAAGAAATCCATTACTCTAAATAAGGAGTTTAAATGAAATGTCATTTCTATACGTTTTTCTAGCATTTTATTAGATGGTGAAAATGGAAGAATTTTGGCTTTGCTACTTATAAAATTTAATTGGAGCATAAGTGCTTCCTGGAGTGAGTCTGCCCAACCATTCTCCCTCCACAGGGGACCAATACAATTGGACACAGCAAATATTAAACCAGTATAGGGATTTTAGAAATGAAAAAGTAAAACTAGTAGAAAATAAACAACCACCACAGAGATAAAACAAAGAAACAAGCCTGTCCTTAGGGAAACTAGACCCTTGGAGGACAGAAAAACAGACCAGCCTGACTATACTAAAAAGTCTCTCACAATAATATTTTCCATACATGTTGTTGGGGTTTTGTTTGCTTAGGGAGACAGGAAAGATTTAATAGCTCAGACGAAGGATATTAAAAGCTAAGGCTGTTGGAAGCCCAGTCTTCAGTCAGATAAACCTGAGTTTGAGTCTAGCTCTACCTCTCATTAGCTAAGTAGCTTTGGGCAGGTAACTTCATCTCCTGTGCCCCAATTTCGTTGTCTATAAAATAAGGATAATTACACCCAACCCAGGAGGATGTTGGGAGGACTAACTGTGAAAGTGTGTGATGCGCCTGTTACAGTGCCTGGCATTCAGTCAGCTGTCAGTAAAAGGCAGCTGCTCTTAGTTTTTCTTGTTGCCTCCCATCCCCACACAAACAGTGCCTGACTAATGTGGTTGTCCTTCCCTTTGCTCATTATGAAAACTTTCTCTGCCTCAAACACACCTCATTTAAGTTTCAGTTCCCTTCATTGTAGTTGCAGCAGAGGTTTAATTAAAATAAAATGGAGTCTCCTGCTACAGGTCATCAAGGGGAAGTCCAGAGGAACAAGTTCTAAAGGGTTAGGAGCACTTTGTGTTCAATTTCTCTGATGCCACGTGGGGCCATTCACTTAGCAGAAGTGCCAGAATAACTGCAATTTGGCCCTGAAGTACCTTCTCTGAGCCAAAACGGAGTACATAGAATGAATAGGCTTCTGTTCGCATTTTCCCAGCTGTGGGGCTGCAAGCTCTGGCAGTCATTAAAATAAGCACTAAACCACATGACCAAGTCCCACTGACGAACAGAATATGTTCTTAGCTGCTGATGGGTAAAAAGGAGGTAGAGATGGCCAGGAGTGAGGAGAGGGCCCCTTTGGCATATGAAACCAATGCACTTCCTGTCACCTAACGATCCTTCTGCAATTTCATGAGTTTTTGAAATAATCTGCAAGGCTGCTAAAGAGGGAGATTTAAAAATCTTTCCCTTCCAAAAGGAGGTGGAGGGTTGGGGGGAATTCCAAATTTAGAAGAAAGATTAGGCTTTACTGGAAGATGAAAACTCAGGACCCCTACAGGGGAACCAGCTGGGTACAGAAACCTCAATTTCTTTTAAAAATTGCATTAGAGTCAAGATGCCCCGAGCCAAACTGATGTCTCCACAAGATACCGAGTCACCCAAAATGGCTTTTTTGTAACTGTGCTATTAGGTGGTAACAGCTGGTCACATAAGCAGGCAGGATAATTGCTCTTATGGACAAGTTGTCCCATTACCTCCATGTGAGCCACCTCTACCTCTACAGAATCGACATCATTTGCTTAGAGGTCAATCAAAAAACCGGCAGTCACATACATAGTTTTCAAACTGCAACCTGCATTCTCACAGAAATTGTTTTTCTTTCATTTTATTTTTCCTTCAGCTAAATAATCTTAACCTTCCCATACAGTCTGCTCTCATCCAGCCTGTTTTTGAGAATGGATGCCCTGGATACTCGCACTGTGGGGTGCAAAAAGCCTACGAGGAAATGAGAGTGAAAGATGAGAAAATCTGGAAAAGAGCATAGAGAAAGAGAACTCAAGGATGATGGAGAATAGTATGCCTACTTTTGAGTCTTGTTACCTCCACAAACCAACAGTGTCACATTGGTCTACTTTGTACACGAGGGGCAGCCACCTGTCTTCACTTGAATTACTGGGAAGCACGTATGTCAACCAACAACTAAAATCTGTGACAGTTTCCTAAAAACTAGTTGAATTATGAAAGCTTGCTTCTGAATAAGAGTCTTTCTTATTTTCATTTCTACTGACCTTTAAGGAATTCTGAAAAATGGGAGGTGTTGAAAAATCGGTACAAGCCCATACTTGATTTCAGATTTTCAAAATATCTGATTTCCAAAGACGAGAGAAGAATGGATTCTGTAGACCACTGAACAGCGACTTCATACCCAGGAAAGGTGTCATGGGGGCCATTCTAGTCCACATGGTACAATTAGAAAATTGTACCCCTTAAAAACATTTTATTTCCTTTGCTTAGAAAAGTGTTGTAATATATTGATTAGGTTAGCTCAAGACATTTTGCCCTTGTCTCCCCAAAAAGTTATCATTACAAAAATATACCCACGATGCCTGTGAGCTAAACAGAACCCCCTCTGATGTGACGTCTTGTGCAGTGTACAACCTTTATAATTATAGGCAGCAGTTCTACGGAATCACAAGAAGCCATTATGGTTTCTTTAAAAACAACTCATGACAGAGTAACTGCATTTTTTCTCATGAAGAACCACAGACATAGGACAGGGGATATCTAGACTGCAGCAAGATGTCTGATGAGACTGCTCCAGATATCCTAGTAGACAAGATAAAGATGAAGGAATTAAATAGAGATTGTTTAATTACAGGGATTAAGAACTGGTAAAATAATCTTATCCAAAGAATGTTGGTTAAGGAATGAACTAATGTTAATAAGAAAGAAACTAACTGTGATAAGTCTTTGGCTCAGTCTTTAGTCCTATCCAATTTTTTACAGTAGTCCCTCCTTATCAGCAGTTTTTCTTTCTGCAGTTTCTGCCATGTCAGTAGTAATTTTCCCTCTTTCCTCCCTGATTTTGTTTGTATCTTTTCTCTTTTTTCTTTAGTGAGTCTAGCTAGGGGGTTCATCAATTTTATTAACCTTCTCAAAGAACCAGCCCCTTGTTGTATTCTTTCTGCAGTTTCAATTACCTGTCAAAATATACTAACTGAAAAATTTCCCCCAAATTCATAAGTTTTAAATTGTTCGGAGTACATAATAAAATCTTGCACTGTCTAGTTCCATCCTGCTCTGGTCGTGAATCATCCTTTTGTCCAGCATATCCACACTGTATACGCTACCCAGCTGTTATTCAAAAAAATCCTTTCAATTATCAAGGATCGTCAATTACTGACATCATCTGCTCTTGACATGTGACCATCAACATCAGCATTGCTCAATGATCCAAGATTACCTGAAACAGATGATCCTCCTTCTGATGTATAGTCAGAGGGTCAACAGTAGCCTTACAGTAGCCTACATCCCAATCTCTGCCATCATTTACCTCACCAGGTAAGCATTTTATCATCTCACATCATCACAAGAAGGTGAGTATAGTACATATAACAAAATAGTTTAACAGACCACATTCATGTAACTTAAATTACAGTATATTGTTATAATTATTCTATTGCATTATTATTTCTTATTGTTAATCTCTTACTGTGCCTCACTTACAAATTAACTTTATCGCAAGTATGTATGTATAAGAAATAACATCACACATATAGGGTTTGGTACTATCCAGTTTCAGGCATCCACTGGGGGTATAGGAACACATCCACCATGGATAAGGGGGGACTATTGTATTTTATTTATTTACATTAATGAATACTCATTAATATTTACTAAGTATTTCATGTGTGCTGAACCTTGTGTCAGGAGTTTACAGCAGGAAAACAGACACAAACCAATTTATTCAATAAAGTATTCTTATTACATTTTATCAGTGACTTGCACAACAATATGTTTGCTTATCAACTCTACACATGACAGGAAGCAGGAAGGAATAGGTAATACAACGGATAACAAAAATTCAGAATAAAGATGATTCTGAATGCCTGGAATTACAGGCCTATTTTAACAAAATTAAAAATTTCATAGACAAATAGAGTTATAAATCTTAGTCCCCCCCAAAAAACCCCACAATTGGACAATAATGCAGTCTAATAGACTGGAGGCAGTATAAGAGATGGAAGGGCACAGCTTCATAAGCTAGAGAGACCCAAGTTCAAATCCAACCTATGCTACCTCTACACAATCTTAGGCAAGATATTAACTTCTCTGATCCCCTGTAAGGTAGGCTACCACGTACTGTACAGAATTATTGTGAGGATTCAATTAGAAAATGAATGCATCTGACGTAGGAAGTACTCAAAAGTAGACTACTGTCAACAAAACATGTGCTGAAGGCACTGGAGTTTCCATTTAGTTATTCCTTCAATAAACATTCATAATATGTACTAGTCCCCATTCTATATTTCAGGATTTAAAGGTAAAAAAGCTATCATCCTTATCTTTAAGGATCCAACAATTTTGAGCCTTAGACAAACTTGGAATGACAGTACAATTTGTGGGTAAATTCAACACAGTACAGTGGGATAAGTGTTTGTACCGGGTGTTATGTGAGGAGGTAGGAGAGATATTTAAAATAGACTGAAGAAGCAGGAATTTGTATTTTAACAGTCTATATTTTTAGAAAAGGCACCCCAGCACCAGTGAGGGCCAGACTGCTGAGGCTGGGCAACTGGTTCAAAGGCTGTGCAGGAATATAGAGAGGAAGTGAGAGGAGCCTGAATTAAGGCAGTGGGAGAGGAAATGGAGGGAGAAGACATGTCAGGAGACATCAAGGAATTAGAATCTGTAGAAGCTGGTAACTGCCTGGGCTGGGAGGAAGAGAGGGAAGGATGATATGAGGGGGAATAGTCCACAAGGACTTCCAGGGTTCTGTTTGGAATGACTAAATGGAAAAAGGAGAATGACTGAGACTAAAGAATGAAGAAAGAATCAAAGGTTTAGAGGGAATATGCTGAACTTAGTTTTGAACTTGGTAAGTTTGAGGGCTACCATTCAAGAAAAATCCAGGCTCAAGATACAAAGCAGTGGTCATTGGGACACAAATTTGAGTTGAAACTGTGGACAAAAAGAACAGAGTAGAATAGAAGGCAGAACCTTGGAGAAAACAAGCATTTAAGGGACAAAAGGAGGAAGAGTCCACAATGGAAACTGAAGGAGAAATGGCCAGATAGTACATAGCAAAAGTGGTTTTCATATATGAAGGTATATCAGCAATATCAGATGTGCTGAGAATTCAAAAAGATAAGGAAGGAAAAGTGTTCAGGAGTTCTGGCAACATCGAAGTCTGATGACAAGGGAGAGTTAAAGGCATTGTTGGGAGGTGAAAGAAGGATGAAAATATGAAAGACAAGGAGGAGATGGCCAGGAAAGCTGCACATGCACACATGAAAGCACTGAGCAGCGCTGACAGCCAATAGCACAACAGTGTCAAGAGCCTGTGTTTATAATGAAGCGGGAAGGGGCTTTAAGTTTCCTCAAGAAAAGAATCTGCTCTGTATGGTCAGACTCCTAAAGGAAAGAGGACTTCTTTTCTACACTGCACATTTAGAGACTTTCAAACAGGAATAAGGTCAGAATAGGGTAAAATACACAAAGGTAATTACCCTGGGGCTGGACTGAGACTGAGTGAACAGGTTGGTAGCCACTCTGCCAAGACCAGGAAGATGCATACTGTCTAACTTCTAACAAAACAGCACCTATTTATTTTCCCTTGAATACACAATCTGGCCTCACTTACCCTGGAGAAAGGTGGGAGGATTGGGAGACAAAGAGAGGAGAAAGGCATTCATGAACTTCACTTCCACATGTAAAATTAGAGGACAGACTCCATTTCGACTTCCAAATAAAATCTCAGAGGTCAGGGATAATTAATCAGAGACGACTTATCAAAGAACTTTATTATTACTTACTTCCACACAGAGGATTCATTCTCCCACCCGAGACCCCAATATCCTGACTCCTGTTTCCCTCCTCTCCTGTGTAAAGTCATCCAATCAGTTACCAGTCCAGCAAATCCCACTTTCCTTATTTCTCAAATCCAGCCACCCTATTCCCTCCCATAGCCACTGCCTTGGTCTAGGCCTCCCTCCTCTGTCACCTAGACCATGGCAACAGTGCCCTGACTGGTCTCCTGCTGGTCCTACCCTGTCCAGTGTGTAACTACCACAATGCCCCCTAAGTAATTTAAAATAGGTGAGACCATGTCACACTCTGTATAAAATCCTTCAGTGCCCCATTCTCTACCACCACACTTTCAAAATAAAGTCAAAATTTAGCATGGCAATATTAACTGCTTAATTTATTGTTTACCATCTACTAGTACCAAGTGGGTAACACATAGCAATCTCATTCAATTCTCACAGCAACCCTGGGGGATAGGCATATATTTTCCTCTTTTATGGATGAGGAAACTGAAGCTTAGAAAGAGAGTGACTTGCCCAAGTTTACAAAATTAGTTCAAGTGGCAAAGCCACTATCGGCACACAAATATCTTAAATTCCAAAGTCTGTGTGTTCTTAACATGCTATTGTCCACCAGAGCCTTCATGATCTGCCTCCTGCTTACCTTTCCAGTTACTTCTTATCCTACAACTCTAAACTCCAACTAGTAGGCAATCCATTGTTGCCCACACCCCTTTGCTCACACCTCTCACAATATCTGCAAATTTATCATATCTCCCCCTCCTCTTCCTGACTAATCTTGCTCATCCTTTAGGACTTAGATAAAGCAATCCCTATTACAGAAGCTTTCTCTGATGCCAAGCTTGACTTCTGAGCACCCTAAATCCTCCTCTAGCAAACTTCTACTATAGCTTCATACCAGTGTTGTTGTCTAGCTCCCTGGCTTAAAAAAATAAATAAAAACTAGTTCCTTGAGCACAGGATGTGTATCTTACTCATTTTGGTATTTCCAGATTGCAGAGCAGTGCCAAGCACACAGCAAAAGTTCAATATTTATGCTTATTCTCTATTATAAGAGGCTGGCTTGCAACAGAAAAAATGACCTGTGGTTGAATGAGAGCCCTGCACTCAACTGCTTAAAGGATTTCAAAATCATGTCACATGAGTGGCAGGAAGGAGTTGGTTAAAAAACATGGAGAAGGAAGGGGAGATGTTCAAGGCAGCAAAAGTACCAGGAGAAAAGGGCTATCTTTATGTGAGACACAACCTGTAAACAGTTTAACAAGAGTAGAGCCAGAGTTGGGGGATGTAGAAGTAATTAGGCAAGATGTGCCTTCACAAATATGGCATTTCTTCAATCAGGTGCCAGCTATTAACTAAAATGTCACCTCCACAGAGAAGTCACCCACCTTGAGCAGGTAACTGTGAAAATGGCTTCCTCTGTTCCGCACTATAGACACGCATGTACACCCACCCCTTTACTCTCCATCCTATCACTGTTCTTTTTTTGTATCATCTATTGGGTTCTGAAATACCTACCGTCCATTTCAAGTATTGTGTTGCTGACAGTCACAACTGCTGCCGCCGCAATCAGAAAGTAGGCTCCATGAAACAGGGTTCTTTTTTGCCTTATTTTACTGCTACATCACCAGTGTTTACAATAAATAACTCCCGGTACATAACAAAATTCTCTATCGTTGTTTACTGTGGGCAAATATATTAAATGCGTTTAGCTTGGAGAAGAAAAGGTGGAAGGAGGAAGACAATCTGTCAGATCTCAAGGTTCGGTGGGCAATAAACTCAAGTGAGATCCTTAAAAGCCTGGAGGAGGGACGAGCTGAAATTACTGGGGCCGCTTTCAGCTGGACATATGACCTTTTGAAGAGTGAGAGACGGGGGAAGACCAAACGAGAGTGATCCGAAGCAGCGAGCCTTCGGTCACTTAAGGAATCTAACCAGTGGGCAGGGGTGTCACAGAAGAAATTCAAGTATTCGAGAGGAAAGGAAGCCTAGGACCCAGGGATCCCAAACCGGCAACCACAGATGCGCCTGATTTCAGTAGCACGGATGCAGCGTTAACATCCGAGGGACCAAACGGAGGAATCAAGAACCTCAGTCCGGAGGAGCCCTTAACACGCACTTGACTTGACACCCTCGCTTCCCAAATGCGTTATCATCATCATCCCCATTTTACAGATGAAGAGAGGATCCCCCCCTCAAAAAAAAGGGGGGGAGAGTGACGTGCCGGAGTCGCCCAGCCAATCCTGGCAAAGCCAGGAGGTGTCCCATCTCCCGTGTCCCAACACCGGAGACTCTCAGCACACTCCCCGCCCGGGCGCAGGCGACACTGAGGGAGGAGACGAGAACAGGCTGAAGCGGTGCGGGGCGAAGCGCCTGGAGGGGCTCCCTGAGGAATGGGTCCCGAGACCCTCTGTGAGTGACCCTCGCCCTCCTTGCCGAGTCGCCGCCTCCCTCCAGGCCGCCAACAACACCTAAACCCGCCGGACCCCAGGGCTCCCTCTCCGGCGCGGCCGACTTACCGCAGCTCAACTTCCGGCCACCGCAGCGTCGTCGCACAGCGCGCCCCGATGACGCAACGTGGCCACGCCCCCGCCCCCGCCGGCTAGGGGTTAGTTGGGCGCATGCGCATACGGCACTGCGGGGGCCAGCCTCGAAAAGGAGCCCCTAGCACCGGGCTGAGTGGGAGGAGCTTAAGTCGTGGGGGAGGCGGGGCGTCGGGAGGGGGCGAGACCCCCCCCCCAGTTGAGAGCGGTTCTAGAGAGACTTTCCCTTATCCAGAGCGGGAATGTGCACGTGCCCTTCAGGCTTTTAAAAAAGTGCCCCGCGTCCTCTTGATTTCAGGGGATGACAGGAATGATCATCATTTCCGTTTGGCAGGAGAGACAGCATCAAACGTATCTGAGGGGCTATGAGGTAAGTGGGGAGAGACAGAAGATGAGAATTTTAACAGGTAAAGGTTGATGAAAGTCGACAGGGACAAACCTGCTCTTTCTAAACCGAACTTTATTCTCATAGCCCCCCCCCACTAATGGGATAAAATTCTTCAGCTAAATTATTTATTCAGCATATCCTATATATGTGCCAGCATTGGACAGGTGTTGAAGATAATACAAAAAACTTAACCGGATATATAAAGCCGTTCACAAAGTACTGTGATGTAACGCTATAGACTCATAATAACAAGAGTGATGAATATTAGCTACCATGTTTTCAGGGTCTCACATCTTTAATTGTCACAAAAATTCTGCAAAGTAGGCGTTATATTATCTCCATTTTACATAGGAGAGAATGAAGGCTAGGAAAAATTAAGGGTCTTGCTGAAGGATAAAAACTGTGGAGCCAGGATTCTTATCCAAGCCCGTTTCACTTAGTAAGGAGATACTTATTTGAAAAGATTCTTATATAATGTAAGGGAGAGGGGAGAGTATTGCAGTAGGGGAGGGAGAATATTGCAACAGGGAGACCATTCTGACCAAAAGGTCTGCAAATGTCTCAAGGGTTAGACAAAAAGAGTTTCTTCTGAAGGGAAGAGTTAGAAGGCTAGGAGGAACTGAGGGTGGGAAAGTGGGAGAAAAAGGGGTCTTAATTGGATAGTAGTAAATCAAAGAATGTTCTACCTTGAGGCCACCCTGTTCTCAGGAGGGGTTGTATGCTGGCTCAGCAAGCATGTGTGAGTATCGAAATTAAAGAGCCTGGGGAATAAGAGAAACTTAACTAAAGTTGATTAACAGGCATTTTGTTTGATCAGTGGAGACAAGAACTTCAGCTAATAATTTACAAGGCAAAGAACAGATTTGAGGACTCTGTCTGGCCTTACCACATAAACAGGGTAATCCATAAATCTTATAAAGTCATATGAGAATTGATATTTCTTTGCAGTAAACCATTTCTGAAACACAAAAGTGTGTGTTGGGGGCAGGGAATGTAATCATTGCTATTTTTCAAGAACACAGGGCTCAAGTAAATTCAACATTGTCAACTCTTTCCACTATCAGGCTCTTCCCCTGCCACTGCCTCCTCGAACTGACACCAAATTAATACTGGATTTTTAAGCACGCTCTGCTCATTTATCTTTCCATTTGCAACATCCTCTCTTCCTTTGCTTGGCTAACCTATCTCCATCTTCAAAATCCAGTTGAAATGTTGACGAATCTTTGACAAACTGATGATGGAAAGAGTACATATTATATGATTCCACTTATGTAAAGTTCTAGAATCAGCAAAACTCATCTATAGTGTTAGAAGTCAGATTGGTGGTTGCTTGGGGCATAAGGAAAGGCATCGTCTGCAAAGGGGCATGAGGAACTTTCTGCAGTGATAGAAATGTTCTATCTTGATTGAGATAGAGATGACATGGGTGGACATTTGTCAAAACTCATTGAATTCTATATTTTAAAAGGGTGCATTTTACTGTATGAATTAAATGTAATAAATTTGATTTTTAAAAAACCAGTAGAGGTGTCTCCTATGTGAAGGCATGCCTGACACCCACCACCTCTAGGCTTCACTCTACTTAGCATATATGAGGCTAACATATATGAAATTAGTTCTTTATAAGCTTGTTACCCCTACTGGACTTCGAGATCCTTGTAATTAACACCTTTTGGACTTTCCACCCAGCTCAAAATGTTTCCTGCTTCTTTGATAACTGCTTGCCCTCCAGCCATATTTGTATTACATGTGCCACCTTGCCCTCCCACCCCTACCCTCACCCCTCCCCCTGCCAAGCCACCTCCCTTCAGAGTTGATTGAAGATGAGGTGGACACAGGACAATTCTTTACCTTGAGCTTCGGATATTTTAACTGATGCTTGTAGAGTGTAGGAATAGGAATAAGTCACACAGATCAATGGCAGTATTCTAAAGGGACCTTCCTTGAATTGTGACTGCTGAGGTTCCTGTAGCTGACTTGGCTCAAGTCCTTCCCAAGGCAAGGTCATCCAAAATGTTACTGGATTCCACAAAACACCCCAGTAGCCATTCATGAAATTGGCTTCATTCACTTACAGCCTTGAAGTAGCTCCATAAGGTTGAAACCATGTCTGCCTTGTTTTCCATTGTCTCCTAATGCCTCTCCCAAGGACTGGCCCAAGATATAAAGAGTATCCAAAAAGTTTTTGTTAAAATAACAGATAATGTCTGGGCATCCAAAATAGATGGTCACTCAGATCACAAATTGCGGCCTCATTGTTAGCCGGAGTTAGGGTGAGGCTCAGATATGCCCTGCTGTCCAGGATGGGGAGACAGACCTTTGGGGCACCAAGATGGTAGAGCATCAAGAACAAAGCATGACCAGGAGCCATAAAAAGTCAGAAAATATTCTCAGACACAGAAGGGCAAAAGACCATTCGAGATACAGTGATTCAGGTCAATCCACCTTCATCACTTATCTTGCAGCTCAGTTGAGGAGAGCACACATTCACAATAAAGGATATCATATGCTACACAACCTAGGCTTCGAAAGTCCAAGAAATTGTAGAGTGGCATATTAGCAAGTTAGATCTTAACAACATGGTCTCTTTACAACACTCAGAGTGTGTTACAGCCAGGAGAGCCCCAGAATCGTTTTGCCCTGTGTTAAGACTATTAAATCTGCCTCCTGGAAGGCCCATCTGCAAGCCAAGTAGCCAAATGACCAATTCAACAAACAATCAATCTGCAGACTTGTGGATTTTCTGAATGAACACTTTGCTAACATTCTCAACTTCTAAGGTTTATAGCGATTTCTATTGGATGGAGTGGCTTCACAAGCTTTTAAAAATTTATGTGATGTGGTAGCTGACTGGTTTTCATGTCTTCTGAGAAGCATTTGAAGGAATTTCCTATTTATCAAAAGCTAAGGATGGTTTATTTTTCCTTCGAATAAATTGAACACAAAGAAGCTAATGAAGAATGTTATTGAATATAAATTTTTCTTGAGTGTATTATTATGACACTCTACTTTTCCTTTTCTGTCTCCCTTTCCTTTCCTCAGTTTCTACCTGTGTCTTTCCCTAAACATCTCCATCTCTCTGCCTCTTAATTTCCTCCACTGCTCCTTAATCTCTCCCTGTCTCTGTGCCTCTGCACATCCATCTACACCTCTCTCCCTCTTCTGTCTCTTGGGGACCCCCACCTCTTCCCTTTAGGTCTGTTCTCTCTGACCCTCTGTCTTGCCAGCCCCCTATATATCCCTTATTTTTCTACCCCTTATTTTTCCCTTCTCTCACTCTCAGTCTCCTCACCTCTATTTCTTCTCTCTTTACAACTCAGTCTCTCCCTGAAGTAGTAGCAAGCTGGGGACAAAGCATACTGAACCTTCCTCAATATATGGCTATGAAGAAAAATGAGAATTGGTTACTATAACTTCCCAACAGTTGTAGAAAACTGTTTTTAAAAGCCTCATCCAATATGCATTGTTGTAAACCTTGTAAATAGCTAAAAGAAGCTGTTTGGTAAATTTGGCAGTTTTGTCATTTGAGGAACTGGCTTTAAGATGATGAGCTTTAAGCCCATAAAAAGAAACCCAAAGCAGCTTCTGAGTCTGTAAGCTCTTATCTATAATCAACTTCTCTATGATGGCCTTCTCCTAGAGGGTATTGATTTTCATATTTAGGGAAGAAAACCTGGTTTCAACAGGATTTTGTGCAAGCCATCAGCCACTGATTCTTTGCTGAATGGGCTGGGCTGAGTTATCTCTGCACCATAGACCATTGCCTTTCATAAATTAAACAATTAATTCAATCATTCAGGCAGGAGTAGGAAGAGAAGGATGATACTGTAGAAAGGAAGCACATTCCAGAATCAGATCTTAGATCTGGTCCTTAACCTCTCTGTGCTTCGGTTTGCTTATATCTCCCTCATGAGAATGCTATAAAGGTTAAATTAGACAATGGTGGTAAAGACGAAGCATGGCACATGGTATATGCTCAGTATGTTTGAAAACTACATATGAGTCCCACTGTGTACCAGACATGCTGTAAGTACCATAGGCACTATATACAATAATGCCTGGGCCTTTTTTGTTATGCTTTAACAACTTATATCAATCATTTCTTGTTCTTGTCAGATTCAAATCCAGGTCTTTTTGACCCAGAATCAGAGCACATAACCACTTCTTTTCACTAGTTGCCTCAAATGTTCATCAACATAAATAATGGGCACTTAGCCATTTGTCTCTGTAGAGTAGTCTTTTTGGGTGTTCCTTGGTCCTGAGGGATCCCAGGGAGCAATGCTTTCACAAGCCTTCTGGGAAGTGGTTTCTGATCTGGAAACAGATGAACTGCACCTTCTAAAATCAGGACAGAAGTCTCCTTAGCTTCCACAGTTTTGAGCAAGAAGAGTTTTGGGAGGATGCAAAGCAGAGTGAGAGTGAAGCTAGTTATAAAAAATAAGTCATTTTCTAAAGACATTTACAAATGTGACCAGAAACCAAAAAAATCCTATTTCAAATCTTGTTAACATTTGACAATACATTTCAATACATCTTCTCAGTTCAGGAGACTCAGAATCTTAGAATTAAATAATCAAACTTGTAACAGCATAGTTTCAAATATCATATTTTAGGTAGGTAAAAAAATCTCTCATTTTAACAGTTCATGCAAACAGCAACACATGACACAAAATACCAGTTTATACATGTAATTAATTTGCTACATATATTAGTTTATCATCGAGTTTTAAAATATAAATCACAACCAATTTGCAGTAAACACCAAGTAAAACTGTATGTTCCTATGCCTTTGCTAGTTTTTACTTAAGAAATGTGACTATAAGAAAAAAAAAAAGACCATTTTCGGACAAACAGGAACTGACAGATAAATAGCACACTGTTCCTTCAAAGTGTCACCTTCCGTGGCTGCAGACACATTCTGTCTCAGCTGTTGCTACTCTCAACATATGCTTTTGAGAATTTCTACCACTCTCAAGAATTGTGTGTCTGTGTGTGTATGTGTGTATGTGTGTGTACTGAATAGGACAAGTTTTTGCCTTTTGGAGAAAATGTGTTACAATGAGCTGGAATGCTACAGGATTTTCATTCTAGCTCTCTGACATAACTAGCTATGTGATCTTCGGCACCTTATTTCACCTTGCTACACCTCAATTTGCTTCTCTAGTAATATTACCCTCCTGTTGTGGGATGTTAGGAGACTTAAATGAGATAATCTTGGCACAGCACTCGAGAAATATGGCTTTCTTCTCATTCTTTATTTTTGTTTTTAATGTAAAACCATTAAAAAATTCCCGTTCTCTTTCTTTTGAGGTCAGCTTTTATCATCATTTTTTAATAGCTAAAAGGAATTTGGGGTTGAAAATGATGGATGTGCAAGCTGCATAATTTCCTATCAACTCTGGGACATGCAAGAGTAAGAAATAATAAGGCAGAAGTTCCAAGGTGGTTCAGACATCAGTTCTGGAGAAAGCTGTAAAAGAGGCTCAGAAGAGAGGTGTTCTGAGAAGTGGCAGTCACAGTGGAATAGCTGTTATATCTCTCAAGGCGACCCTTGGAAAGGGACAGCATCTATATGCTGTGTAAGGTCTGTACACAGTCATATAGCTCCCTTCCACTAAGGCTCAAGAGTTTTAATTCTCCAGTAGAATCCTACCCATGTGTCCCTTTAATTGCCAGTTAATTCATTCTGGAAGCTCAAATTACAATCATAGTCGGAGGCTCCCACATTTCCTGAGGGGCAGGAATGCTCATCCAGATTTGATTCTCTTGGAAATAGTCTGCTGCTTTCTACTCAGAGTACAATCTCTGCTGACCACCACCATCTGCTTTTCTTGCAACAATGCCTATGAACTTTCCAAATGACCCAGCCCCCAAGACCTTTCTTTTGACTCCAGAAAGTCCAGGTACCTGGCAACTCACAGGCCTTCACCTTCCATTACCTTCAGCAACATCCTAAGCATCACTTTGTTGTACCTCCCTGTAGCCTCCCTTAAGAGCGAATGTGAAGAATTTTCTTGAATGTCTTCTTGAAGTTCTCATTGCACAAAGGGTAGATGAGGGGGTTCAGCGTGGAGTTGAGGTAGCCCAGCCAGATGGTGAACATGTGCACACGTTCATTGCAACAGCTCTTGCAGAAGGCAATGACCATGAAGAAAATGAAGTAAGGAATCCAGCAAAGGATGAAGGCTGCCATGATGAAACCCAATTGTTTGGCAGCCTTCCGTTCTCGGTTCACATGCAACCCAGACACATACTGTCTCGATTGCGAGCGGAGCCTCTTCCAAGTGAACTTGATGTAATCCAGGCCTGTGCTAGACCCACTTCTTGGTTTGCCTTTCCCTGATGCTGGCTCTGTGGGGGTATCTGAGTCAGTCGGGGAGAAGGACTGGCTATCACCTAGGATCTGATCCTCTAATGACTCGCTAGCTCCATGTATGTTCAGGCCCTGCTCATGTGTCTCAAGCTGACTCTGGCTCTGGTCGATGGTTATGTAGCCCCTACTGCTCCCCTCTGACTCAGTCTGTGTCTGTACAATGTTAAGTGGGAAGCAGTGGAGTTTGTCCACTTCTTCGTCCTCCTCTTGGCTGCAGACACCTAGGGAGTTCATTTCCTTGGAGTCTTGGGATGGTGGCTTCAAGACATGTCCACCACCAGAATCTTTCGGTTTCCTTTTCAGAACCTCCCAGGGAGACTCCTTCCCTGGTTTCTTGGTCCCCTCCTTGGGGTTCTCTGGCTTCAGCTTAATTTCAGAGAAGGATGGGAGGGATCCATTGATGAATTCCCGGTGCTGACAGTGCTGCCGTACGGCCTTGTAAATCTTGGCATAGAACCAGAGCATGAGCAAGGTGGGCAAGTAGAAGTTGATGATGGCGGTCATGATCTTGAACCAGGTGACATCGTAGAAGTCTGTCTCACACTTGTCCTCCCGGTGCCCTGAGGTCTGTGGCATGAAGCGATGCCAGCCCAGAATGGGAATAACCCAGAGGAAGGAGAGAAACCAGGCCCCCAAGATAGTGGCCAATGCTCGGGTCTTGGTGCGATACTTCAGGTATCTGAGGGGCTGCTGGACAGAGCGATAGCGATCAATGCACAAGATAAAGACACTGAAAATAGATGCTGTGCTGGCCACATAGTCCATGGAAAGCCAGAAGAGGCAGAGAGGCCAGCCCAAGGACCACCTGGACATGAGGAGGTAGAGGATGTTCATGGGCATGACGACAGCTCCCACAATCAGGTCTGCCACCGAGAGGCTGATGATGTACAGGTTCCCCACAGTATGTAGCTTCCGCTCTTTCCGCACAGCACAAAGGACCAGCAGGTTGAGCCCTACTGTGACCAAGGAGATGGTGCTCAGGACCACCACCAGAGACATCAGCTGGGGGCTGGCCATGGTGGTCTTGTTTCCTTCACACATATTGTCTTCTAAGACAGAGGAGGAATTTGGATGGGTCATTGGCGCAAGAGCAGCCTCCAGTTATGGCTCACTCCCTGGGAGGGAAGACATAGGATTAAGGTTAGAGTCTTGGTGATCGATAGTCAGTACCATCGCATTGATCAAATGGGGGTTGTATGCTGTTGGGGATAGTAGACAATGCTGATTACCTACAGCCTATATCCCCTTCTTCCTTAGTCATTCATTCTTTCCTTCACTTAATGACTATATATTGAAATCCTGGCATTGTTCTGGGTGTTGGGGATATAATGAACAAAACAAACATCTCTGCGCTCAAGGAACTTACATTGTAGTGGGGGAGTTGGGCAAAAACAAGGTGAAGTTTGTATAAGTCCAATGTTGTATGTGTTTGGGGAAGGTGGTCTGCATCATGATTGGGCTAACTGGAATATGGCTGGTTTAGGAGTGGGCATGAGACACATCTGTGGCCAAGGAAGTAGATGGGAAAGTCTCAATGCAGAGGTGGGGTTCTAGAAAGTGCTTCCTCTCTGCCAAATGAGCAAAACAAGGATAAGCATTGTACCTACTTGCCACTTTCTCCCTGACAGGAAGTGATGCTTGGAGCTATGGACTTCATTTTGGGGCCATCAGAGAAATGCCCAGAAAACCACCGAGATGCCAACCCAGAGTCCTGTTATCACTGAGTTGCTAAACAGAACCTAGAATCTTCTTCCTCCAGACTAGTTATTATGGGAAATAATTAAATATTTTATTTGCTTACGTCACCATTGTGGAAGTTTCTACTTGGAGCTAAAAGCACCCCTAACTGAGATGGGGGAATTTACAAGGGTATACAAAGCATGAAATGCATCAAGGCCATCTCCTTAGATGAATGGTTCTCAAATGAAAAGTAGATTATGCTATTTGAGAAAGCATGTTTGTTATTTATTATTTTACTCTTATATTTGAAAAAGAATTTTTTCCATCACATAAACTATGCAGCCTTCTTTGCTGGTGAGGCTATGCTGAAAACCTATTGTATCTTGTCATCTGTGATTCAAAGCTGGGGTGAAGTAGGAGTAGGTATTAAAACTTCCAGAAGTTGTTAGATTTTAATATTCATCAAAACCTGGTATGAGTTTTGTGTTAGCTGGAGAATTACTGTTTAAAAATTAATTACTTGCTGGAAATTACTGTTTGGCTATCGCCATAGGAACAAAGGTTACTAACTATGGAAACATAACATTCTAACAAGCTTTCTGCTTCTGTACCCCTGCTCGCACACCTGACCAGTGGGTTGACAGGTAATGAATAGAAGAAAAATAGACCTTTGTGTTCAGACAGAATGAAGAATGGGATTTGGGGCTTAAAAACCCATGCCTCTACATTTCAGGGCTGCTTAATTTGGGGTCTGCATGCCCCTGGCAGACCCAGCTGGCTGAATAAAGAGTGTGATTCCTAAAACTCACTGAGTTCTGGTGATCTGTGGGTCTTTCGGGGGCTGGCGGCCACAATAAGTTTAAAGAAAACTGAGAAACACTAACAGAGTATAAATCTCATTCAATAATTTAGCAGAAACAAACTAGTTTTACATTAAGGCAAAGGCAGGTACATTCCTGAGTACAAAATGCCAAATTCATGTTTGTTTGTTTGTTTGTTTTTTAAGATAAAAATCAAGACCCCAGGGCATTTGGTCCTTGTGAAGAGAAGCGGTTTAGTTACTTTGTTGGAAAATCACCACTTGGGTGGCCCTGATTCTGCCACTAATTTTATGAGTGATCTCTCAGCCTGTGTTTTCTCATGTGCCAAATGTGAAAGGTGAAGTAGGTGACCTCTAAAGGCATTTCCAGGTCTCCTCTTAGGAGTTTTGCTTTAGCTATTTTTCCATGTTCTCCTTCAACTCTGAAGGGCCTATAGTCAGAGTAACCCTCTGACTTTTCTGAGTGTGCCTCCTCCAACTTCTTCAACAGCAACACCTTTTCCTCCTGTGACCCAGTCTTGCCCTCTGCTCCTGTCACTCTATGCTGTTGCCCTCAGAGACCTTATCCACTCACCCTTGTCCACCCCAGCCATCACCACTGTGAGGACAACACCCAAATCTACAGCTTCAGCTGTATCTTTCTCCACTCTTATATCTGATACCCAATCAATAGCCTGTAGTTTCACCTTCAGCTCTGACTAAGCTGATGCCCCTTGGAATTGTCTATAGCCACCCCAGGAAGGAGAAAAGACGCTAAGACAAATCATCTCAGGGATTTTATTTTTTACTGTTTTCTTAGGAAAGAAGCAGGAAGCAGTTGCCTAAATCACTGCCATAGCTTGGCATTCTCAAGGCAGCTCTGACATCCCCCTCCTACAGAAGTGATTCATTTCTCTCTTTTCCTCCTTGCCTTGAGAAAATTTCTCTCTCGTGTCTTTCTTTTCTTATTTCTCTCTTTGGCTCATTGCACATAGAGAGGAACTCCGTAATTTTTTTTCATTGTGCATATACTATTTATAATTCCATGATTGCATTTGATAGTAAAGGATTTATTTTTATATAAAAAATCTATATGTTTTCCTTTTTGATTAAAAAAGAAAGAATGTTATGATCAAATTGAGATCATTGAACTAAAAATTAGTGTCACATATTAAGAGTTTGGTTTGGAATGAAATCTACTGATGTCTGCAACTCATTTTAAAATGAATCAGAAAATAAGTTGGATGGATGACTGGTTAGAAGAATAGATAAATGAACAGATACATGTTAAGCAAAAAGATCAAAATGTTAATTTATAACCTGGGGAGTGGGTATCTGGGTGTTCACTGTATAATGCTTCCAACTTTCTCTATTTCATTGATAATTTTCATAATTAAATGTAGAAAATTAAAACAGTATAAGTTTATCTTCTTCACCTATCACTGTAAGCTCAATTCTGTATCACATTTTTTCCTTCATAGTTTGGACATGTTATTTTGTAAAAACATAAAAGCAAAAGATCAATAAATGTTAAGTGAATGGATAAGTGAGTGAGGGGCAGGATGGTCTGAAATATCTCAGCTCAGAACTTATTTATTCAACAGATATTTACTGGTGAAGGGTTCCTTTCAGCTCAGTGATCTGTTTCGGAAGCAAGAAAGTCACATTTGTCCTTCTAAACCATAGAATTCAAAAGGAGGATTCCTGGAAAGGCAACTGTAGCACCCACGCTGCATATAAATGGCATTTTTGGAGGATGCCTCGCCAGAGGAAGGCTGAGGCAGGTATTGGGAGGAAGAGGAGGAAGCCTGAGGGAACATGTGATCCTGACACTGAGCTGGGCGGCTAGGAGGACAGCAGGAGTGGCCACATCAGCCTCGTCTTCATGTCCCACTCGGGAATGGCTGAATTATTTGCAGGGCCCAATGCAAAATGTAAAGTTAAAGAATTATTAAGAATTTCAAGACAGTGATAGCAGAACATTAAACCAAGCTGGAGGATCCTGAGCTCAGGGCCTGTGTGCTGTCTGGGTCACAGGCCCATGATATTGTTCCTAGTATCTCATCCTCTTGCCCAATCTCTAAACAGGCATTATTCAGTGAGATAACTCATACAAGGCACTTCCCTGTCCGCCGGGGATCTGAATTTTGAAAAACAGCTTCCTGAATGGTTTTCTCCCTATAAATGCCAAAGAGATGTCTGACACTCTGGCAGAGTATGGGGACACAGATCCTCATTTCACCTCATGCCACAGGAAGCCACACTCCCCTCAGGCTATCCAGACCATGTGAGGTTCTGAAGTACCTTCTCTGGGGTCAAGGGTGAGCCTACAGAGATGGTGCTGTGAGAGGATGTGGGGGAGAGAGAACCAAAACTAGAGTAGGCCCTTCAGACAGGGCATTTTGAGAAGAAAGGTCAAAGGACACCTGTAGGTTCTTTATAGCATTGTGTCCTTAGAGAAGCGGGTGATGGAAGGAGAGAGCTCTCACCATCTCACCTAGGCTCTGCCACTTGGCAGGCTGTGTGGAGCATGAGTAAACAGGTCTCCAATCTCCCAATTTCCTCATCAGTAAAGTAGGGTTAACATTGGCTCCCCCTCCCACCCGACTACACACACACACACACACACACACACACACTCCAGTGGACTGTTGGGAGGATCAGTTGAGACAGTAGGTGGGGAAAGCTCTGCCAACCTCCAGATGACCTTGACTTGGCGACAAACAGAAATGGACACTTTTTCTTCTTTCAGAGGCTCCTGTGTACAAGCAAGCCA
The DNA here is from genome assembly GCA_030015415.1 of Cynopterus sphinx. Classification (NCBI taxonomy): domain Eukaryota; kingdom Metazoa; phylum Chordata; class Mammalia; order Chiroptera; family Pteropodidae; genus Cynopterus; species Cynopterus sphinx. Next base: position 121,000,863 of record CM057381.1, on the reverse strand, counting down.
ATGGCTCCATTCCAAAACCACAGGCTGCAGTGGGACTAAAGTGATGACAAACAGCCTAATCCAATCAGGTGCATGTGCCAGCGGATAAACAAAGACAGTCAGTGTTCCCTCCAATTCCTGGGAACACTGACTGGGGCAGCTTTGGCAAGAAGGAGCCAAGCCCAGGGTTTTTTAGATATTCGTTATTAAATGCCCACCATAAGCCCATAGGGAGGTCTTCTGATGAGCCCTGGAGCACAGAGGAGGAAATGGTCAGCTCAAGCTTAGAGTGAGGAAGCAACTTACTCGAGGTCACACAGCTGGGAATCAGTTGGTAGAACAAAGATTTGAACCTAGGTCTATCTAACTCAGTTTCTCGCCTTCATTCTATGGACATTTTGAGCTGAATAATTCTTTGTTGTGAAAGGTGGTCATGTGTACTGGTTGGACGTTTAGCAGCATCCCTGACTTCTACTCATTAGAAGCCAGTAGCATCTCTCCCCAACTTTCAGTCATGACAACCAAAAATATCTCTAGATACCGCCAGATATCCACGGGAAGAGCAAAATGATCCGTAGTTGAGAACCACTGATCCAACTGAGGAATATGCACCCTGAACTGCCAAAGAATATAGCTTTTGACTCAAGGCAAAGGAGGGCTTTCTAAAAATAGATGTTTTCTAACAATGCAATGAATTGCCTTGGGAGAGAATAAGCTCCCCATCCAGGGAGGTAGATGAACGGCTGGCCTGGATCTGATTACAAGTTAAAAATATTCCTTCTTTCTCAATGATAACTTATTTACCTAAGTAAAACTTCGCAGGTGTTGGTTTTAGGTGAAAGAGCCCGAAGGGCATGGATCACGGCTGACAGGAAGGGAAGGCAGAGGGTTTGGAGAGATGCTTCAAGTGGCCTCACTCCCTCTGCTTTGCCTCCCATTTCAGCAGTGCTGGTCCACAGAAGGCTTGGAGCTCATTTGAGTGGTGGAATAGGGCAGCACTTAAGAAACCAAGTGCTTTGTAAACCAGTAAACCTTTGCTCTAGTCCTCTTTCTGCTGGGCAAGATATTTCACTCTACCTCTAGTAGTATTCCTCCCCTCTAAAATGGTGATAAAGTACCTAGTATGATGGCTGAAACACAGGAAGTGCTCAATTAATAGTGGCTATTGTGTTTTCTTCCATTTCTTGGTGAGTGACACAAAACTCTCACAGCCAGCCCAGATGGCTCAGCTGAATTATCCTTGACCTCTCTCAGTTTTTCACAGTGGCAGAAACTGCTAATAGTCTTTCAATACCAACACTCCTTTATTTAGGAATAGACTTCTGCTTTCAGCTGAGTACATTGCTGCCTGGAATAGAGACTACATTTCTCAGGCTTATTTATAGCTGGTTATGACCATGTGACTAAGTTCCAAAGAAATGGAAATGAAAATATAGTTTGCAACTTTCTGAAAGAAGCCCTCAAGGGAGGATGTGTTCTTTTCCTTGGCCCTTCATTCTTCCACCTGGCTGGAATGCTGACGGGATGAATAGAGCTTAAGCAGCCATATTGGGACAATGAAGAGGAACCACAAAATGAGGAAGGTAAAGTAGAAATTTGGAAAAAGTTGAGGTTTCTGATGATCATGGAACTGCCCTATCAGCCAGGACTCTCCACTTCTGGGTTAGCTTTGATTTTTCTATCACATACAGCCAAAGGGAATCCTAACTGTTACACTGCTCCTGATGAGAGGAAAGATAAAGGACAAACAACATCAGAATTCAGCTGGGAGAAGTATGATGGCTGAGACAAGATCAAAGCAGGTGGCAGGTCAGAGAAGGAAGGAACTGCCTCTCTCAAGATTGAGTGTGGATGTCAAATCAAGAACATCAGAGAAGACAGGATGTGTGAGTTGGGCTTTGAAGGATGAGTAGAAATTCACCAGGAGGAAGAGGGATTTAAGGATGAGTAAAAGAAAGAATGAAAGTACAGAGCTAAGTTTGAGGAATTGGGAGGGAATCATAAGTGACTAGAGTGCAGAATGATGAATCTGGAAAGACATGTTGGGGCCAAGGTGCAAGGAAGCTCTTTTATACCTCTGTGCATTTGCCTGTGCTGTTTCTCCTGCCTGGAGCACTCTTCTGTCTTGAAGCTCTTAGTTGCTCCTCTTCCTGTGCACTTCTAATACTCCCTTTTGTATCACCTATTTTACCATTCTTTCTTTAGCTGAATCTCCTCTCCTATTTAGGAGCAAACTTAGAGCACAGAGTGTGTCTGCTATTTCTGTTTCTGAAGTGCGACACTCGTGACCATCAATGGACACCCCCTTCGTGATAGCAGCGACCACACCTTTTTACTCACTGCCATTCTTCTTTGTTGGTACCAGGTTGGCATATGATAGATAAACAAGAGAGGTTTCCTAGATGGGTTCCAAAGAAATGAGACTCGAATAAAGAGAAGACAGGGGAGAAAGACCTAAGTGCAGAATGTGTGGGCATATATTTCACAAAGATGTTTAAACCAACAAAAATTTGAGATACGATTCATCCTATTGATAAATATTGATATCTTTCAGCTAGCTTCCCCACTTTTTGCTGGAAATTTTATTGTTAGAAATTCCTTCATGGTAATCCAAAATATGAATAAGGATTTATACACAAAGATGTTCACTGTAATGTTATATATGTTAGCAAATAAAAGAAAATCTGAAATTTGGGAACTAAGTATATTATGGGATAGTATATCATGCAGTCTTTGATAATTACACTTATAGAGCACCAGTAATGATACAGAAAATGCTCATAATGAAATTAAACTTACAACAGACATCGTTTGCATGGGATGATGTCAATTCTATTAACTAACGGGCTTAGAGCCAGGGTGAATCCCTGTTAGGTTATGTTAACACTGTTTTCCTCTGAGGAGTGAACAACATTGATTAGTTTTGGTATTTCCCAAGATTTCAACAATGACATCTTAGTTTTATAACAGGGACAATGAGAACTAACCACTCATTTTTAAAAATAAGATGAAATACGTTTCACTGGAAAAAATCTTAATAAATACCTTTCACATTCTTAGCATATCTTTTCTTTAGTAAAAAGTGACTTTGGGATTCCTTTCTTGAGACATTCTAAACTGCCTCCTCACCCACCACTCCCCATTCCAAACTGCTCGACCCTCTGCCACATTTACGTTAGTTGGTTATTCTGGTCAAGTCAGTCAGAACATTCATTTCTTTGCTCTAGTTCAGAGAAAAAGGCATCATGCATGAGGGTACCTCAGATACTGCATATTCTTATTGAGTCCGGTCACAGCATAATTTCCATAAAACACCCAGGCTTATTAATTCCACTGGCTGTGGTGATGAGAGCAGACTGCAAAAAGCAAAATCCCATTATGAGCCGAGTGCTACAGGAACTGGACTTAGAATCTAGGGCAATGCTGGGTTAAGAGTTAGCCTCTGGGTAAGACACAAGAAGTATATGACTTTGTGGTCAGGCAGTGGCCTCACTGGGTTAAAAACAACCCAAATGTCCATCAGTTGGTGAGTGGATAATCAAAATATGGTATACCCATGCAATAAAAGATTATTTGTCAATAAAAAGTATGGAAATAGCTTAGCTACATCAACCCTTTTCTCCTGTACCCCCATGAATATCTCTCATTTTATAATTTGGCTTAAGTATTTGGGAGGTTGGTCTTGTTTGATTGTTTGTCTGATCTTCCTATTTCCCACCCCCGGTGTGACAGGCTGAGATTTTTTAAATTAGGCACAGGAAAAGGAAGCTGAAGGATAATTATCATCAAATGGCAAACAAAACAAGCATAAAAAGCCTGGCTCTGTTACTGCTTACCTTTTGTCCTTAAAAAGCAATGCAGGAAAAGAAAAGTAATATTTCAAATACTTTCTACATACCAGCATTGGACTGGCAGGTTTTTTGTGTTGACTCATTTACTCCTCACAGTGCCAGTCACCTCACAATAAAGGAATCATTTTTGCCCCCTTTCATAGATGTGAAAACAGGGACTTCTGGAGTTTATAGGCCTTGATGCCCTGCCCTATAATCCAAGATTACCTGAGAGCAAGTTTCATTTAAAGGCCCAAGTGACATTCGAATGGGCTTCAGATCCCCATCCTCTGCCCTCACTTACACTCCTTTTCACTACAGTAAGAAAGAGAGGGAAATCAATGAATGCTTTAAATAAAGATTTCATGGAATTGGAAATATGAATATCCGTGCTAACATTAGGGAGGACACAGAGAACACAAACAACACCAGGCTCAGCACACAACACGTATTATTTCAGGGCACAATGAATAATGTTTTCTTTTCGTGCAAATCCTGATGATTAAGCCTTGAGGAAAGCACTTTCAAAGACCAAAGTTATCCAGGCTGTTCTCTTTTTGATATTGAAGTAAATAAAAAATCTGGCAGAAGAGAAAGGAGAGGTAAATGTGATGTTTAGAAATGAGAGCTCCTAGAGAATTAGGAGTTTCTTTAATGTCTCTGTCTCCATTCAAGTGACCCAGTGCCTGACTGTACCCCAAGTGCACACTTGGGGCTCCTCAGCGCCACCTGCCGGTCAAGCCCTCTTGTCTCTAGGTAGGGGTATTTATGCACAGGGGTATAGATAGTTATAAGTAAGTCTGGCTGCTGGTTTCATTCTGATATTCCTTCATCCATCCGTCCGTCCGTCCATCCATCCATCCATCCACCCACCCAACCATCCATCCAACCATCCACCCATCCATCCATCCATCCATCCATCCATCCATCCATCCATCCACCCACCCATTCATTTCCCCTTCTTTCCATCAGTCCACCCATCTATCCAAAAGATCTTTATTAAGAGATCATGTACAGATGCTATGACAGGTAAACGATAAATACAACCACTGCGCTCATGGAGCTTACAGTCTATACTGGCAGTTATCAACCTTGGCTGCCTGGAGAGCTTTTAAAACATACTGAGATGTTTGCTTCAGAGAAGATGGAATAAAGGTGCTTTACCCTATCCTTCTGCTAAATCCAAATAAAAACCCTAAACATTATATTTAAAACAAACATATGATGACTCTGAAAGGTGGAGATCAAAGGCAGCCTAGTTAAAAACTCTGGGATCCAAAGGATGACACAGTGGTCAGTTCCCCGGGTTTTTATGCAGCTACATATACCTGAGACCCCGACATGGAGAAGCTGGCTATACAGAAACTCCCCACCCCCGCCCCCAAAAGTTCCTCCCCAACCTGCTGTGTCCAGCTAAAGGACCAGGAAAGTGGCAGCCTAGCAAAACAGAAAACTTCTAAGCAATAGCTGCTTTACCACAGCTGAACACCATAGAAAACACTAGAGCCCTGTTCCCATTGTAGCCATCAAAGGCCAAGTGGGGAGGCAAGACCCACCCTTGCCAGGCTGCAACAAGGTGCCCCAACCTCCCTGCTGGGATGGTGTCCCTACTGTCCACATCAGGTGGAGACAAGACCTGCCTCCCACCCCACAGTGTCAGTGGAGGCCACATGGGGAGCAGTGAGGAGGCTTCTCCCAGCCAAGGAGTTATCCCTGGAGGTTTACTGAGGAGCAAGAACAATGCTCCCCCGCCCACTCCCCAGCAGTAACTTCCTTTCAGATGTCACAACAACAGATTTGGGAACATGGACTTCTACTCCCACCTTGAAGGAATGAGGCAGTGCACCCTCAACCACTGCCTTATGCTTCCCCTGCCACAGCAGTGTTACATAAAGCCAAATTAAACAGAAGACTTAAATATGATCCAGAGTCTTGTAACATAATACCTAAAATGTCTGGATTTCAATTGCAATTACTTGTCATCTATAAAAAAATGGGAAGATTTCAACTGGAATTTTTAAAAAGCAATCAATAGATACCAATGCTAACATGAAAGAAAAGTTAGCATTCTCTGACCAATATTTTAAAGTAATCATCATAAAAATAGTTCAATGTGTAAATATGAACAGACTTGAAACAAATGAAAAAATAAAAAGTCTCAGCAAAGAAACGGAAGATGAAAAGAAGAACCAAATGGAAATTTTAGAATCAAAAACATCCAATAACTGAATTAAAAATTCAATGCATGGGCAGGACAATAAGATGCAAGGAACAGAGGAAAGAATTGGTGGACTGGAAGACAAAACAATAGAAATTACCCAATCTGAACATCAGGGGGGAAAAAAAAAAAAGAACAGATTCTCAGGGACCTGTGGGACTATAACAAAAGTTCTAACATTCATGCAACTCCATTCCTGGAAGGAAACAAGAAAGAGGGTGGGGATGAAAAAGTACTTGAAGAAATAAGGGCTGAAAAATTCCTAGATTTAGGAGACACATAAACCTACAGAATTAACAAGATGAGTAAACCTAAAACAGCCCCTCAAAATCCACACCAAGATACATAATAATTAAACTTCTGAAAGACAAAGAAAAAAATCTTGAAATCAGCCAGAAAAAAAATACCTTCTCAGAATGAGAATGACAGCAGGTTTTTCATCAGAAAACATGGAGACAAGGAGGAAGTGACACAATATTTTTCTGAAACTAAAAGAAAAGAACTGTCAACCAAGAATCTTATACTTATGAAAATCCCCTTAAGGAATGAAGGGAAATCAATATATTCTCAGATTAGTAACTTGTATAGTCTCGGAATGCTGAAAACTACAAAATGCTGATGAAGGAAAACAAAGATCTAAATAAATAGGATACACAGTATTCATGGATTGAGACACTCAGCATAGAAAATAAATCAATTCTCCCCAAATCAATGTACAGATTTAATGCAATTCTTGTCCAAATCTCAGCAAGATATCTTGTAGATATGGACAAGGTTATTCTAAAATTTATGTGAAAAGGCAAAGGAACTATAATAGCCAAATCATTTTGGAAAATAAGAAGAAAATGGGAGAAATAAGTCTACCCGATTTCAAGACTTACAGAATTACAGAAATCAAGACTGGTGTTGGTGGAGGGCTAGACAAAGACCAGTGGAACAGAATAGGGAACCAAGAAATAGATCCACACAAACATGGCCGAGAGATTTTTTTGCAAAGGTGCAAAATGAATTTAATTGTGGAAAGGGCCTTCTCAGCAAATGGTACTGGATCACTTGGACATCCATAGGCAAAAAACTGAATCTCAACTGAGACCTCATACCTCTTAAAAATAATAATAACAACACAAAATGGCTCATAGATTTAAATGAAACTTTAAAAAAAAAAATTGAGACTATCTTCAGGGTCCAGGGTTAGGCAAAGAGTTCTTAGACTTGACACCAAAGCATGACCCATAAAAAGAAATATTGATGAACTGGATCTCTCCTTCAGTTATTTACCTATCCTCATTACATATACTTTATGTAACTTTAATGGATCCACTTTTTTAGCTTAAGTTTATTTTACTATGACATATAAACAATCAGTCATCTATTTTTTGTTATGTATAGAAGCTTTTCATGAAAATAAATAGGATGACAACAAAGCAATGTGATTAAGTTCTAACCAGACATTTTCAGTAAGTCTCTGCTTTGTTAAAAAGAAAGATGAGCAAGTGCAAGATAGGTGTTAAAGGCCTACAAGCACCAAACTGAGACTCTCCTGGAGGTAATCAGGACTGAAAACCAGTGTGAGTCAATATTAATTAATGCCACGCCTGTGTGCCATTTAGAGCCACTTCAGGTACCACCTAAAATGTGGTAAACACTGTTTTAAATCTCGTCATACAATTATTTTGCTCCTAAAAGCCTTTAAGGAAAATTTCACACTCCTTAGGCTTCTGGCATGACATTTTGTCATGTTGGACTCCTTGACTCTAGTAAAAATTAAGTTACTATCCCCCAAACACTCTAGGTTCTTTTAGCCTGTGTAGCTCTGCACATGTTATTCCTTCCTCCTGGAAGAAAATATGCCTTGAGTGTTGGGACCTCATTTTTGTTTACTATTGTCTCTGTCTGGGCCTACTTCAGAGCCTGCCTGGAACAAAGGAGGTGAGAAGGATGAAAAGAGAAATGGGGTATTGAAATGCTGATAAAGAAGATGTGAAGAAAAGAGGGAGAAGGAGAAGACAGGAGGAAGGAAAGAATGGAGAAAGGAAAGAAGTAAAAAAAAAAGGAAAGAAGATTGATAAACTTCTGTTCACCCTACAAAACCTAGCTTAAAAGTTCCTTCCTCTTTTAAGCTTTCCTGTATCCTTTAGCCACATTTAAGCATTCTTTCCTCTAGGTTCCCACAGTGTTATTTCCTTATCTCTATTAAGGCATTAAATACTGTGTATTCCACTGAATGAATGAATGAATGAATGAATGAATTCAGGTATCCTTCACTTAGACTTTGATCCTTACAAGGGCAGGGGTGATATGATATTCACCTATAATTCTAAGAGCCCACTGGAACTCAACCTTGGCTGCCCATTTGAATCACATTTTAAAAACATACTAATTCCTGGATCCTACCCTTGGACATGATTCTGATTTAATTGATCAGAGAATGTGGTCAGGGTTTCAAAATTTTTCAAAACTCCCCAGATGCAGCCGGGACTGTGTACCATCATCCTCATCCAAAGCTGAGGGTAGGAGAAGCTCAATAAATGATGAATGAGTGAATAGATGAACCCTGTCTTTAACACATCACAGTCCTGAACTAATAAGACTACCTTCATCATTTCATGTTATGCTAATTCATTAATATATTCAGGAACTATTAATTAAGCAATAATGTGGTGCCAGGTGTTATGTTAGGCCAAGCTGCTGGAGATGGAAACATGAGTAAGACTCTCACACTTCTCCTCCTTATTCCGTGTGTGTTAGAGAGAGCTAGGGCTGTGTCCTAGATCACCCAAGAACTTTCTGTCCTGCTGGTTAATTAGCCAGTCTCAATGGCAATCATCTCCCTAGTGACTGACAGCAAAGCTGACTTTGGGCTGCTGCTTCCTTTGGCAAATGGACAGACTTAATTCGCCTCCAGAGAAAGAATGTTCCTAGAGGGTATGTGCGAGTATAAGAGACCAAAAAGAAGGTGGCCCTGTCTCCATCTCTTCAAGCCCTGCAGAAGTGAAAGGTCAGTTTCCCACGTGGCAGACCAAAATTCTGGGCTGCTCAGATAGCTTCCTTCTGGGTGCGAATTACACAAAGGAAACAGAGGCCCCACAGGTATAGAGAGTTAGTTTCCCTCCCTGCGGCTGCCACTTCATACTTAGGCCTTTAAATTTTTGCACTACAGATTACTGAAGAGCAGAGATAATGATCATTTGTGCTATAGCTGCCCTGGTTCAGACTTTGATAACATCTCTTAACTCATCTAACAGCTTCCTAATTGGTCATCCTGATCCTTATCTTGGTCTCTTCAACATGTCCTACACACAGAAGGCAGACAACCCATCTAAAATCCACAAATCCAATCACCTCTTTCCCCTATTCAGAACCCTTTAATGTCTTACCACTACTGTCAGGATAATACGATACATAGCATAAGCCCCCAAAGTGTAACTCGAATAAAACTGAGCTGTCATGTCCAGTCTACCCATGGAATTACAATGAAAAAAAAATTCAAGTCCAACACCCAGGAAGAAATAATATGGAAAAATAAACATTTACTGAAGACTCTTAAAGAAGCAAAAAAAAAAAAAAAAAAATCCTAAAGAACTTCTCTCCCATCTATCACCACATAGTGTCACTTCCTAGGTCAGTTGCCCCCTTCAAATCTCTCTCCCTCTCTAACAAACTTAAGATTGCATTAGCTCCTGCTTTTTCTCTCTCACACCCACTTTCCAATCTTCCTGATCCATTGGTGCACCATGGCTAATATAAATCCACTTAGCTTTCCCAGTGTCTTCTCCATATCCATTACTCCAATCAGCACAACAAAAGTCCAAGAGACAGCATTCAAAAACAGATTCTGCTATGGAAACTGAGCAGGAGGGCCAAGCAGCAACTAATTATTCATTAATACCTTTGACCCTATCACACAACAGCCTTTTCCTTCTCATCCCAACTTATCCTGTAACTAACTAACCCCATCTTCTGGAAAACCACTTTCCCTAAATAGACCTCAGTTCTTTCACACCCCATACCTTTGCAAATGCTCTTCTCTCTGCCAGGATGCCTGTTCCCTTCCTCCCTGCCTGACATGCAATCAATCCTTTAGAACCTAGCTCTTTAAGGCTTTTCTCAATTCCACCAGACAGGGTTAATTCACTTCCTTCTCCAGGGTTTTCCTGAACTTTGTACAGTCCTCTGTTATAACAATTATCAAACTGGGTTATATAATTCCTTAATTACTGGTCAGACTATTTCATTAGACTGAGGGTACCAGATTTAAGTCTGAGTCATCTCTGTGTCCTCAGCACCAAGATTCAGGAGGGGCTCAATAAACAGTTACTGAATGATCCAGAAATGTGCTCCAGCTATGAGTGCTGCAGAAAATCATTTACCTGTGCTCTTCTCTCTGCATGCCCAGGAGCACGTGTCAACTTGGAGCAAGATACCTGCCCCGGCACTCACCTGCCATGCCTTCATACCCTTGCTTATTTTGGTTAGCCCTCCCTCTCACTGACTTCTGCCAGGGCTGTTTCTTAACTAGCCAAAATGAAAAGGAGCTAAAAGCAGCCCAGAAAATAGACATAAAAATTAAATATAGGCATCCAGACTTGATAGCAGAAGATCTATTTGTAGATGATGTGATCTCGTGCATAGAAAATCCTAAGGGATCTACAAGAAAACTACTAGAGCTAATAAATGAGTCCAGGGGTCCAGGTCTTCAGTTTAGCATTGGAGGGGGGCCCTCTGTCACCTGGAACCACCTTCCTTATGGCATTTCCCAGCATCCCTTCCTTTTGATTGCTCTTAGTACCAGCATATCAAACATCCTGTTCAAAGCTTCTTGCTCTTCCCTTTCTGCACTGTTCTGGGCAGTACTTTGGCCTGCAACACATCTTTCCCACTAGCGCCTTATCTCTAAAGTCTATAAATAAGAGTTACACTAGTTGAGGCTAAGAGTTAGACAGGTGTCATCTCATTTAATCCTCACAGCAAACCCCCTGAGGTAGAAACTATTACTGCCCCTATTTTCCAGATGAGACTGTCCTTATCCCTTGCCCAAGCTCACACAGTTACATGGCCCAGCTGGGCTTTGAAACAAGGACTGACTGACTTCAACATCAAAATTCCTAACCTAAAAGTTGGGAAGATAAGAGAGGCTCAGTTCCAATGCCACCACTCCTGGCTAGATGTGTCTCTTCTCTCCCCAGCCCCAACTCCAAGGCTGGTAAAGTTATCAGTTTCTCCTGATGGCGTTTAGCGCTGACTCTGTATTTTGATTATTTGTGTAGAGATTATTTGTGTTCGGCTGGAAGTTCCTTGGGCACAGAAGCAATGTCTTAATTAGCTTCATAGTCTCTTATACTAGCACTGCTTGGTACGCAGTAGATACTGACAAAGATTCTTTGCTTGACCACACTTTAGTTAGGCTCCCAAAACTTCTCCCAGGCCCATCTGTGTGCTTCTTTGCAAAATCTGGTTGTAACAAAGATCTTGCTAAGTCCATCTAACTGGAACTCCCCACCCTTAGTATCTGATCATACTTGATATCTGATCAGGTTCCTCATCCCCCATCCGCCCCCAGGTGATATCTGATCACTCTAGCCTGTCTTTGGCATGAACCCTGTCAGGTACATTTAGTCAGAATCCTCTTTACCACTGATGTTTCATCCCATTACTTTTTCATCCATTGACCTAACACTGCTCCTTGATTATAAGTTCCCATTGGCCCATGCTGTATTCCAAATTGAGCCCCATCTCTCTCCATCACTGTACAATCCCCTTACAGTGGTCCTAATCCCTATCGTGATGGTCCTGAATAAAGTCTGCCTGATTATCTTTAACGAGTGTCACTGAATATTTTTTTTTTTCTTAAACAGTACACACATCACAGGGCTTCAGCAAGGATGGAAATGAGATGATGGGGGACAAGACACAAAAGAGAAGACATGTCTGTTCCCCTCTGCATGCACAGGAGAGATGGCATCACCCATAGTTGTGGTGTGAGCATCATCTGGCTGGAACATATTGTGAGGCGGGGGAAAGTTATCTCCTTCCTCACTGACAGCTCCCCATGTCCCCCCTTGGCTGCAGAGGAGCCATCCTAGGGAGAAGAGCTCCACTCTTCGTGGCAGGGCATTACAGCACTCATCTTTGTTTAATGTGCATCTAGCCCATAGTAGGTGCTCAGTAAATGTCTGTTGAATTAATTTGCAGTGTGACTTTGAACCTTTCTCTCAACTTCTCTGAGCCTGCTCTGTCAAACAAGGGGGCTGCACTAAATCAGAGGCTTTCAACCCCCAATCCTAACCACCACCACCCATGGTTTTTCGTAGCGCAACTACTGGTTCATGTACAAATGTTATCAAACATATAAAAGCAGATTGGAATGGAAGAGCAGGGGACTCAGAACCCCACTGCTTGGCTTTCTTCCCCTCCCTTTTTGCCCCAGACTCCACCAAAGCCCCTTAATTGTTTGATAGCAATTAAGTTAATGAACCTAAAAGTCCTCATAGCTCAAAAATTCAGTTTGCTCTTTAGGGAATATTTGCATTTTAAGAGAGTGGCTCACAAAAGGAAATATCCTTTCCGACAAACAACAGTTACTGTGTCTAATGTGCTTGAACAGTGGAATGCGAGACGTCTTAATTGGAACGGGGAAGTAGGGTTGTCTCAGGATGGAGTGTGGGTGCTTCCCAGTGCCTTGAAACCACACTGGATATAGGATACTGCTTGCTTTGCTGTGATGCATGTGTAAGTCAGCCTTGGACACACAGCATGTCAGCAGTCAGAAACATGGACCACTGCCCCTCCCTGTCAGCCTGCCATCTTTTTCCTAAATGCTTTAATCTTACTTTTCTCCATCAGTTTTTCTTTCTTCCTGTTTTCTAGAACTCACTAAAACCTGTACTCATAAATAATTTAAATAGTGCAGTGAACTTGGAGGAAGTTGAACAAATGGATGGGTGATACAGGCAAATAGTGTTAGAGTTCTATATTTTAGTTAAAATACTACATAACACCTGGGATTTATAATCACATGGAAACCACTTAGCTTCTTATGAAAACAAACATAGAGAGTAGGAAATGGAAAATAATCATGATTTTCACAAATCGTTGCCAAGAAAACCTTCCCAATCTGGGAAAATTACAGCTGAGAATATACAGCATTTTGTGGTTCCTTGTCCTGGCCCAGCCCTGACTGCCCCTCATCCCAACCCTGTCCCCTGCCTCCTGCTACTTTGCTATTTCCCCAGTTCTTGAGTCCAAGGTATAGGTGTTAGAGGAAGGTGTTCGATGACTATTAGTACCCATTAAGACCCTATGTAGTCAGATCAACTTCACAATTTATGGAATAAAAGATTACTGAATAATTCTAAAGAGAAGCTAATGTTCCTGTGTTCATTGCAGCATTATTCACTATAGCCAAAAGGTAGAAACAACCCAAGTATACATCAGTGGATGAACGGATAAACAAAATGTGCTATTCATACAATGGAATATTTTCAGTAATAAAAAAGTAGAAAATCCTGTCACGTGCTTCAACCCTGATGAGCCTTGAGGACATTATACTAAGTGAAATAAGCCAGTCACAAGAGGACAAATACTACATGATTCCAGTTATATGAAGTTCCTAGAGCAGTCAGATTCACAGAGACAAAAAGTAGGATGGTGGCTGCCATCCACTGATGAGAACGGGATAAAGAGTGTTTAATGGGAACAGAGTTTCAGTTTGGGATGATAAAAAGAGTTCTAAAGGCGGATGGTGGTGATGGTTGTACAACAGTATGCATGACTTAATGACACTGAACTGTATACTTAAAAATGGCGGAAATTGTGGCATATTCTACCACAATTATAAATATCTAAGAGCTGAGCAGCTCCTCACAGCAGTCTAAAGGGGTCTTACATGAAAGGATTTATCAATTGAAAGGGATCTTTAAAGGAAATCTTTCTAGGAATTCAGAGTAGACTGAATGGGATTATCTTGTAGTAGGTGCCAGTGGATTGACTGATTGTTATACATTAAGTGAAATTTTCTTACGAACTCATACTCAAGCTTTCAGACAGTTCAAGGAACAGGGACTCCAGGCACTCTGTCTGACTTGATTTCTCCTTGTCGTCTCCCTTAAGGAATCAGGGATTGGCCAGCTGTCCTTTCCACACTCCTGGAGAAGGCTTCTGAATGAAACCCCATTCACTGGGAAAAGTGAATCTTTGGTAGGCAGGTAACTCTTTCCTCCCTGCAGTTGCTGCAGTTATCCTCCACTTGTCTGCTCTTTAAGTTCACACAGCCTGCTAACGGTCATAGAGGGCAAACGCTTATGGGAGACAGCCCAAATAGAAGGGGAAAAACAGCGTTTTTTTCCCTGCACAGTAGGACATGAAGCAATTACAGTCTCCATCGTGTGTCGAGGCACATTTTCACCTGCCAGTGTGCATGGTGCTGAGCAATTCCATACCTCTCCTTATCTGCTACCTTCTGGGGTGAGTGAATGCTCTGCACTTCGTTGGAGGAAACACAGCACGGGGACTCTCAGTCCTGAGCACCACAGGTCCCACCAAGTAGCCTACTGATCTCAGTTGTTCTTACAAAGCATAGGGATTATCAGGAAAATTAGGAAGCATTTGATGCAGAGAAGTGACTTTACCAAGATCACATGGCAAGTCAGGGTTACATGTGAAAATGGCACTCAGGGCTCCTTCTACCCAGGTCCACTTCTTTCCAGGGTCAATAACAACTAACAGTTGTAGCACTTATTTGAGTGTTAGAGGAGTATATATATTACCTTATTACACTGCCACCACAATGCTCTGAGCTATGTACTATTAGAATTTCTTTGCAGATGAGGAAACAGGCTTACAGAGGTTAAGTAACTTGCCAAAGGTCACAGAGCTAACAGGAGGAAGAACATGGATTTTTATGTAGGTCTTTCTGACTCCTTTCTCCATACCCAACACCTCTCCACTTCCTTTTTAAAAGTGGGCCTTTTTTTTTCTTTTTTGTAAAAGACAGTATAAACACAGGAAACCATGCAAATCCAGTGTTTGAATTTATGAATTATTATAAGGCAAAAACCCATGTCAAGAAAGAGAACTTTGCCCCCAACCCAAAAGCCCCAGGCAAGTGTTCCATCTCACTCACACCCCTGTGAGCAATTACTATCCTGACTTTTAAGGAATCACTTCCTATGTCTTTTACGATCATTTTATTAACCAGATGTGCATCCCTAGACACTATATTCTGGCCCATATGCAAAATTTAATGTCTTTTAAATCTCTTTTAATTTACCAGTTTCTTACCCAACCCTTTTATTTCCTTACACTTGTTCTGGCAGAACCTGGGAATCTGACTGTAGCATCTTCCAAGGTCTGACATGGCTGACTGCACACTCAGAGTTCAGTTTAATATGCTCCTCTGTCCTCTGTCTGTCCTGTGAACGGCAGCTGGTTCCAGAGACTTATTCAGACTCAAGGATCCATCCATTTGGAAAGACCACAGGTGGAGTTTGGCTTCTTTAGGAGGTACATAATGTCTGGTTGTCATTTTTCCATCATCTTAGCAGCTGTTGATACTTAGTGCCTGTATCTACTCCTATGTTTCCTTTTTTAAAAAAATTAAAAATTATGGTAACATACATAAAACAGAATTTACCACCTTAGTCATTTTTAAGTGTACAGTTCGGTAGTGTTAAGTATGTTCATATTGTTGCACAATCAATCTCCAGAACTTTTTTCATTCTGGAAAACTGAAACTCTATATCCATTAAACAACTCCTTATTTCCCCTCCCCGCTGCCCCTGACAACTCCCATTCTCTTTTCTGTTTCTCTGAACCTGACTACTGTAGGCCCCTCATATAAGTGGAATCATATAATATTTGTCCTTTTGTGACTGGCTTATTTCACTTCACATGTCTTCAAGGATCATTCATGTTGAAGCATGTGACTAGATTTCCTTCCTTTTTAAGGTGGAGTAATATTCCATTGTATTTATAAACCACTTTTCAAATTAAAAAAATTTTAATCATAGTTGGCATTCAATATTATTTCATATTAGTTTCAGGTATAAAGCAAAGTGGTTAGAAATTTATATAATTTACAAAGTGATCCCCCTGGTAAGTCTAGTACCTACGTGATACCATACATAGTTACTATAATACTACTGACTATATTCCCTATGCTGTACTTTACATCCCAACGACTATTTTGTAACTACCAATTTGTACTTCTGAATCACTTCTCCTTTTTTGCCCAGTCCCTCAACCCCCCTTCCATCTGGCAACCATCAGTTTGTCTTCAGTGTCTATGAGTCTGTTTCTGTTTTGTTTGTTCATTTGTTTTGTTCTTTATATACTACATATAAGGGAAATCCTATAGCATTGTCTTTCTCTGACATTTCTTTTTTATGGCTGAGTAATATTCCATCGTATATATGTACCACATCTTTTAACTAATCGTCTATTGATGGGCACTTAGATTGCTTCCAGGTCTTGGCTGTTGTAAATAATGTTGCAGTGAACATAGGGATACATATATCTTTTTGAAATATGTGATTGGGATTTTGGCTTTGACTTTGAGCTAAATGGAGAGCCACTGGAGGATGGCTTCCAGAACCCATGCTCTTAATTACTATGCTTTACTACTGATTGACACATGAGTAAATGCCCAAAGGTACTTGGGGATATTTTCCCATTAAAATCAGCAGGATAGCAACAAGGCAGTCTGAAAACAACCAAAGAGAGGGCAAGATATGAGCTAATAAGAATGGATAATTATTAAGGGGAAGGCATAACCATCCCTTTGGTTGTCAGTAGTCTCTGTGGCCCCCACAGCATAAGACTGTGTGGGTTCTGTGACAGCCTCGGTGAATCACCTAACGAACTTGGCAAAGAGCAAATTTCCCAGTCCTACCCAGGGAGGTCTCAGCCCCTCCATGAAATGTGTGATTTTCTCACAAGAGACAGTGAGCAAAAGGTAACTTCTGCAATGACTCATCAAAGAGAAATGAAAATTATGTCTAGGCTGGAAAAGAATCTATTTGAAAGTGACACATTTGACTCTAGAAAATAGAAAGCTTTTTCTTTTTTCCTTCTCATTTGAAGTATGACAGAGCCTTCTAACACACGCTGCTTCACAGAACAACAGACATCAACTTCCAAAATTCCTGCCTTTATGCCTATCACGGTTCTCTCAGAGGCAAAAATACAAACCTGGAGATGTGGCCAGTCCCTGCCAACCTGACTTGGAAGTGCCACCTGACAGCAGCACAGTGAGCATGTGCCCTGATGGTCTCAGGATAATCATGATTGCAAATAATATCCAATCAGTGCCCCACCAATTATCCATCCCCCAACTCTGGATCCGTAAAAACCACTGAGGAGCATGTTATAATGCAGATGCCAGAGGACTGAACTCAGGAGGTCTGAAGTAAGGCCTGGATACTGATTTCCAATAGATTACCAGGTGATTCTGCTGTGGGTGGTTCGAGAAACACTGCCCCAAATCACAGGGACAGCCTCAAGAGACCAATCTTTCTGCAGCTAGGCTTACAAGACTAAGTGGTCTCAAATCCTCTCTCAGATCATAAGAAGCATGTTTTGGCTCCTGGGAAAATCAGAACAGAGGAAAACCTTGTGATCCTAGTCCTTGCTTCTGATCATCTGAATCCTCTGCATTCATCATCCTGATTTGAGTTACTGGCACTGCCTAAGGTTTGCTCTCTGGGTCATACCCAGGAAGGCCCACATCCTGGGGTTTGCAGCTGTCCTCGGTGCAGCCATAACCTGAGAGGGTACCAGATCCCTACTCAATGGATCCACTGGTTTTTAGGGGAGTAAATGAGTATAACAAAAATAACAATAACTGCTTTATTTAGTGCTAACTAAATACCAGATACATACACTATCTTATTTTATCCTCAAGGCAATTTTGCAAGGTAGGTATTATTAACCCATTTAAGAGACAGGAAAACCAAACCAAAGCCACACAGCCAGTAAAGGGCAGAGGTGGGACTCACACCCAAGTCATCTAACGTTAAAGACTTTACTCTATCCCTTAGCATTGGGACTTCATGCTATCTGCATTGTGTTGACACTGGAATAGGATCTAGAGATGAGCAAGACCAAACCATATCCTCCAGAAGTTCTTGGTCTCTCTGGCCGTGTAGCAGAGTGACAGTGAGCAGGGAATTGGTGTATGCCTCCAAACCTGAGATCCATTCTATATTAGCTGAGCTTCAGGTTCCTCCTCTATAAAATCAAGTTAATAATTTTTACCTCATAGGCATGTAGTAATGGTTCAACCTAGTAGGGAGTACAGTACATAAGAAGGGCTTACCTAACACAGAACCTGGCATAGAGTAAACACTCAATTAACAGTTGGGTATATTGGCTATCACTGGAGAGACAAGATCCACATCCAAAGTAATGATCCAGCCCACTGGCTCTCAGACTTATCCTCATGATAGACATTATGAATTAAATGTTTGTCCCCCTCAACTCATTTGTTGAAGTCCTCACCTGTGATGTGATGGTATTTAGAGGTGAAGCTTTTGGGAGGTGATTAGGTTCAGATGAGGTTAAAAGGGTGAAGTCCCTGTGATGGGACTGGTGTCCTTGTAAGAAGAAGATGAGACACCAGAGCTTCCTCTCTTCACCATGAGAAGATAACAGGGACTAGGTGGCTGTCTGCAAGTCGAGAAGAGAGCCCTCACCTAGAACCTGACCATAATAACACCCAGATCTCAGACTTCTCAGGCACCCCGCCTGTGCTGTTTTATTGTAGCAGCCCAAGCTAACTAAGACATAAAGATTCTGTAAGTCACAGGGCTACATGCTAAACACCGTGAACTACTGATATATTTAATTACATCATATGAACCAGAAGCAATTTTGTTATCAGACTAGATGTGCCAAGGAAAGAGTCAAGAATCTCTGGGCAATTGAAACTGCAATCACAAAATACTTATTTCCAAATCTCTCTTTTAATAAGCATTTTCTACTTGGGTCTTTTTGTTTTAGCATTTACAAGAGCAATACAAGACAGATGAGGCTGAGAGAAACTGCCATCTCACAGTTGGGTGATGTAAATTGGGGCTCTCTTCCAGGAGGTCACTTTAGTGATTTTTATTCAAAGTCTTTAATAAGACTTCGGCTCAGCAATTCTACTTCTGAGAATGCTTCATCCCACAAAGTATAAAAAGATGTTCACTGTAGTGTTGTTTATATTACTTGGAAAACTGAGAACAATATAAATACCAGTCATTATGGATTCAATTAAATATAAGAACACTGAAATATCACGCAGCTATTAATATGATGTGACTTTCTCTATTGGTATGGGAAGATGTACATGATGTAAAACTAAGAGGATTATGAAAACAGTGCATAATCAGATTGTGTGAAATTGTATGGGTGTCTATATTTGGAGAAAAATTCCCTGAAATGTTCAAAGTTCTTAGTAGAAGGATTTCAAGTGTTTTTCTTTTTTAACTTTTGATTTAATAGGTAGTATTGTGTTAAGATAAAGCTAAATGACAATAACAAAAATTGAGTCGATTCAAAACCGTTTTTTAAAAAAGTGCGAAAGAAATAATGAAACAGATACTAAAGACAAAATTGTGAAGGGGCTTATGAAAGTCTGGGAAACAGTTTTAAATTCTTCCTCGTCTTGTTCTCTACAAAGTAGAGAGACTGCTCTTACCTTTAAGTGATAAACTTCTGAACGAGTAAACCTCCCCCTTTCCTAAATCTATTGACCCAGTTTTGATGGTCTGCAACACCTACCTTCCTGACAGCTGTCAGGGAACAGGCCAGATGGACCTGCTAGGCATGTAGGAATGGCCACTCACTCAACTTCTTTGGGTCTTGTGGTGGCTTTCCACGTGCCCTGACTGAGAGGGAGCTATTGATCCTGATTAAGGTCTCACTCTGTATAGAGTGTGCTGTTTCTTACACATCTTCTCATAACCACTCTAGGAGAGAGGACTTTTGGTTATCCCTCCTTTATTTTACAGAGGAAGAAACCAAGGCTCAGAGAGGTACAGGGTCTTGTCCAAGGTAAGTAAGTAGAGTAGCTCTGACTCCAGTCCAGACCCGTTTGCTTTTTGAACTTATCACTTTAAACCTCGAGTAAATTCTGAATTAGCCTGGCCTTTAAGGCTCAGCATGATCTGGTCTCTGCCTACCTTTCCTGCCTCCCCTTCCCACTGCTGTTCCTACCCACCATTTACCCCTGTCCCCTAAACTTCAATATACATAGGTATCTCACACCTCCATACCATGTACCTGCTGTTCCCTCCTCTAGGAATGCCCTTCAACTGCAACTCACCAGAGACTTCCATCCCTACTCTCAGGGCAACTGTTTTTGTTCTGTGATCCTTCTCTTTGTGATTCCTACTTAGGAAGACAAAGGTTTTCCTCAAGGCCCCTTACGCCCCACTTTCTTGAGTTCCCTTCACTGTGGCACTTCACCCTGCTCTGTAATTGTCTGTTCCCCTGGATGTTCCTTCCTACAAGTCTGCGTGCCTCTCTAGGGTACAAATAGTGGCCTCTCTGCCACAGCAGCTGGGCCTAGGGCTTGGCCGCACAGCAGGCACCTGGGAATTGTAGAGCAGTTTGACTAGAGAGCTTACAAATGAGGTTAGGAGTTACAGGCATGGTTTGAATTCCATTTCAACCCTATACCAGCTGTGTGACCTTCTGAGTTTCTTTCTGCATCTTTGCAAATTGTGATGAAGATGAAATAACATAATTATAGGTGAAGAGCTTGAAACAGTGAATATGCCACAAAAATTAGCTATAATAATAATATGTCAGTTGAGTAATTTATCAATGAATCGGGCCACAGTGGAGCAGGAGTGAGAGGGTGAGAGGAAGTGGGGCCAGATACCAG
Organism: Cynopterus sphinx; assembly: GCA_030015415.1. NCBI lineage: Eukaryota > Metazoa > Chordata > Mammalia > Chiroptera > Pteropodidae > Cynopterus > Cynopterus sphinx. The sequence goes on along the minus strand of CM057381.1, from coordinate 120,979,967 downwards.
AAGAAAGTCCAGGCTAGCAGGCCAATTTTGGAATTCCAGTTTGGGAAAACGACCAACCAGCAGGTGGCAATCCATGCAAAAGGTCAAATGTTAGGTGTATTCTAGCTTTACAGCCAGATCAATCAAGGGACAGGGCATCCAGCACCTGAAGAAAGTCCAACACTAAGACAGTGGGCTCTGATGGCAGCAAAATAAAATTTGTGAGCCTAGGATTTAGGGAGCAGAACCCCTGCCCACGTGGCATGTGGGAGACCGGCAGAGCTAATGAAAATGTCGAACATTCATGTTCCAGGTGCCTTCCAAATGCTTTACATAGATTATCTCATTTCATTCTCACAGCACCCTTATCATGTGATGCTATTAGGATCCTGTTTCACAGAGGAGGAAACAGGCCCAGGAAGGTTAAGAAATTAGCCCAAAGATACACAGATGGTGAGTGGTTGGGTCAAGATTTGAACCCAGGCAATTTGGTTCCAGAGAACTGCTTCAGCCCCTCATCCCCTACACCAAAGGACCAAAGCAATGCAGAGCCTGCAGGTGAAGGTCAAGGAGCCTGGAGGAGAGGAAGGTGGCAGGGGCCCCTCCTAGGTGATCCTCCTATTAGGGATCATGTAATCTGAGCATGTAATCATGTAATCTTCTACCCGGGTGGGAAGAAGTGATCCATGGAGCTCAGCCAGATGCAGCTGGGTGGGTGGCATCTCATACATTTTCCTTATCTTCACACCTACCTACCAAGAAGAGAGGTACTGATGAGAGTCCTGTGACACTGGTGAAACTATCTCCAAATTGCCTTCTTCATTAGCTATACAAATTTGCATCTTAATTAGGCTTAATGGAATACAATTACCAGACACCAAGCTTCTCTCTCTTGGATTCCAAGCAAGAATGCTGCAGAGACAGGCCCAAAGCCAAAAACATGGGGCTGAGGAAAGCCTGGCAGGGCTTTCCCTGCAGGAAATGTTGCTCCTGGAAAAGGAATGTCGAGGCACTGGGTGGCAGGATGGTGCAGGGGTGTCCAGCCCCAAGATGAGGAGACGGTGGTGGGGGCCCGGGCTTTAGGATCAGGCATGAATGGTGAGCCTAGCTCCACCTCTGACCAGTGGAGTGACCTGCAGTTACTGTCCTCTCTGAGCCTCAGTTTTCTCATGTGTAAAATGGGTTTGTGAAAACATTCACTGTTGGCTGGTTACAGGGATCAAGTATGATCCCACAGCACCTGGCATTGCGCCTGATAGTATAGTTCATTCTCTTTCTCCATGCCCTCCCTTTATGAGCTCAAAGCCCAGGAGATGGTACGAAGCTAATCCCTTCTACCCCTCCAGTGAATGTTTTATATCATCCCTCCATGCTCTAATCACAATACCTCTGAGTCCTTGGAAAGTTCTAAGCTCCCTCCTGTCTCAAGGGCTTTGCAAGGGCTATCTGCACTTGGAACATCTGGCCTTTATCTCTACCTGGTTAATATTCATGCTTTCAATCTCAGCTCAAATATTACCTCCTCCAGGAGGCCTTCCCTAGCTCAGAATAAACTCTCCTCACACCATTTATCTGTGGGATTATTTGATTAATATCCCTGTCTCCCCTACAAGACAGTAAGCTCCATGAGTGTAGAGAACATTTCCATTGTGTTTTAATTTTATCTTCAGCTCCTGGCTCAGAGCTTATCGCAAAGTAACTCTTTAATTCATGTTTGTTTAATAGATGGTTGTGCCCATGTGGCTGAGCCTCAGTGAATTCATTCATCAAATGGGAATCATAATCCTCTCTACGGTGTTGTGAAATGATGAAGCAATTTTTGGCACACAGTAGGTCTTAAACGGACCATCTCTTATTCTCCTACTCCTTTTGATTAAGGAAGAGTCAGAAGCAGAAGTTTGGCTAGCTCAAAGAGCAGCTTAGCTGGAGGATCGAGGAGTGGAGAAAGGGAAGCCTAGAGGCAGACACCACAAAGGGTCAGGATGCTAAACTGGAAGGAAGAAGCCTTAGAGATTATCTAGTTAATTAGTTCCCAAAGTCTCCTTTTAATCTTTCCTGCCATGAAATAACTTCGTTTACCACAAAACTACATATATTAGGGAAGAATCCACTTTCCCAGCTTTGAATTACTGAAAAGCATCTGTTCTATCAGCTAGTGCATGCTCAGTGTGAGGGGAGCCACGTGAAGACACCACGAAAGGGAGGCCGGTTGAGGCCTGCGCAGCAGGTAAACAAAAGATTTCCGTTAACTTCCTGAAATGTTAACAACAGTCTCTGAGGGCTGGGTATTAGGGCCTGAGTTAAGAGCCTCTGTGGGACAACACAACGTAAAAAGTTTCTGTTTTCTCTTTCCAATTGGACATGCTTCCTGTGGGCAGCTCAGAAGGTGCGTGACAAGACCAGAATAGGAGAGTTTTCTTCCCAGGTGGTTCCTCCTCAGATAACAGTGACAGCCTTGGTGACATCTTGAATTTACAAACAGCCTTTTTCCAACAGCTTCAGAGGTCGTGTTGACTTTTCAGCCTGTTTCTTGGAAGCCCATGGGTGTCATTAGGTCCTTGTGAACCTCTGTAGCGATCTCCTTTCCTGATCTCCACTTTTATGGCACACGCCAAGTATCCTGTGCTCCTCTTGGCTCTTCTCTGCCCCTCCCTCCACCCTCCACCACCTCCCTCGTTTCATCTCTCATTTTGTTCTAGCTGCCTAATTACTCTGCATTCCATAATACCTGGTGCCCTGTCACACCTTGGGGCATGTGCCCAGGCTGTCCCTTTTGCCTACATGAGGGCCTCCTCCAGCTGAGTCTCTGCAGAACTCCTACACTGGCAGCAGGGCCTTCTCCCATGTTCCCAGGTAACTCAAGTCCCTCTCCTGGTGTCACAATGGCTTGCCTCTGTCAGCACCTCTCAAATTGGAGATGATTGTTTCTTTGTACATCTGCCTCCCCTTTTACACTAACTCCTCTAAGAAAGACAGTATCTTCTGTTTCTCTTAGCTCAAGCTCACACAGGGCTGGAAGGCAGGAAGTGGGCCTCTGGATGCCTTTCTGAATCTGAATCCACTGATGGACCCCCTAAAACTGTCCACAGAATTTGAGGGCAGGAGCATCTTTCTTAGAGAGGCCATCAAAGGGGTCTGTTTCCTCCTTAAAGGCAAAGAGCCTCTACTGTAGGCTCTGAGGGTCTCGATAGAAGGGAATGTGTCTAGTTCTTTCCTGTACTGCACAGCCCTGCACGTAGCAAGCCTTTAATATAAAATGCCATCAAGTCATAGAATCTTTCTGAGTTGGAGATCAAGTTCAATTTTTCCATTTTACAGATGAAGAAGTTGAAGAAGAGAAATGACTAACTCATCTGCTTGGCCAGGTAGAATGCTCTTATGAGTTAAAAAGTAGTAATATTAATACTAAATTATTCATCCTTCTATTTATTCCCTAATCATTTTCGAACACCTACTATGTGCACCTACACCTACTATGTGCAAGGTACAACCATTGAGATACAGAATGATCAACACCAAGGCCCTGTTCTCAGGCAGAGAAGGTGCATGCATGGCCATTGAGACACACACAGAGGAATCCAGAAGAGAGAGAGATGACTTCCTGGCAGGGCCTCAAGGAAGGCTTTGTTGAGGAGTGGCATCCTAGCTGTGTACAAAGGATGTCCCAGCCCATCAATGCCACAGCTGGAGCCCACATCCCTGGCCTACTCTCTACCTGGCCTTTGGCTGTACCTTTTCTCCAGTGTAATTGTTAGGATGATTATGCCAAAAGTTACAGAAAACCTAACTCACTTGTCTTACGTAGTAAAGAAATGTATCCTCCCTCTAACAATAAACCCCGAGAATGGGCAGCTAAAGGATGTCATCAAGGATTCCAGTCCTTTTCACCTTTTGGCTCTGCTATTCTCAGTGTATATCAGGAATGTTCTCAGACCAGATCACCTCCTGGTCAATGGCTGTCATAGGCTCAGAGGTCACAGCAATCATGACAACATCCTTCTCTGTGTGTTTCTTTCCTAAGATCAAGGAAAACTTTTCTAGAAGTACCTGGACCCCAGCTTCACCTACCACTACTGAATGTCTCATGCCCACTACTGAAGGAATCACCAGATTTCCTTGGACTGGCTGAGCTAAAGTCAGGATCACCTTGCCTTAGAAATAGTTGCCCAAACAAAATGAGGGTTCTGCTGGGTAGGAAACAGGGGGATGGCTGCCTATTGTAACTATTACACAGACCAAACAGAATGACTACTTGCAGCTCCCTAAAAAGGGGAGCATCTGAAATGGAACCAACAATGGCAGTCAACTATGTACCTCTTCAGTCAAGTACTTTCTTAGATTCATAACAGCATGTGACAAATATGCCTGGGTCCCTATCATGTGCCAGGTTCCGTGCTAGGTGCTGAGAGGACTGACTTTGATGGGCCAGACAGATATAGTCCTCTACCTAGGAGAGGAACAGAGAGGTAAACAGGCAATTACAACATAGTGTGATGAGTAAGACAGCAGTGGAGTGGGGACGCTGAGGACACTTACAGAGGCAGCTCACTAGGCTCACCCTGCCCAAGACAAAGAGAATATGTTCAGAAAGGCTCCCTGAAGGAGGCATAGTCCAAACCACAACCAGAAGGAAGAGTGCAAGTTAGCAGGGAGTTGGGGAGGCACTTCAGGCAGAGAGAACAGCATGTACAAAGGCCCCGAGGTGAATGACAGAGCGAGTGTTTCCTGGGACTGGCAGTATGCTTCATGAATAAGTGCAAGATCCCTGAGTCAAAGAGGTTTGCATTTGAATCCTGGAGTCACCATTAGTAGGAAATATGACTACAGGCAAGCTGCAGTTCCAGTGCCTGAACTGTTTCACCTATAAAATAGGGATAATAATAGATACTTCACAGGGTGGGTGTGAGTCTCAAATAAGGTCATGTCTATACAATTCTCACCACAGTGTAAATGCTCCAATTATTGCAATTACCTTGTTATGAAGTTTGGGCCCTACAATACAATAAAGAGATGCACCAGGAGAAATGGGCGGGGGCCGAATTGGTTCCTCCCCATAGTTCTCTAAGGCACCACCCAATAGGTGGCCATCCGCCACATGTGATAGTGAGCTCTTGCATGTGGTGGGTCTGAAATGAGATATACTGTTAGTATACTTGGAAGACTTAGCCCTCTCTTCCCAATGTAAAAAAAAATTCATAATTTTTATGTTGATGACATGTTGAAAGAATATTTTGGATAAATCAAGTTATATAAAATACTTTATTGAAATTAATCTCATCTTTTTTACCTTTTACTAATGTGGCTACTAGGATATTTACAAGTATATTTGTGGCTCAAATGTATTTATATGGAAAGTGTTGGGCTAGGCATATTATCCCATTGTAAATGTAAAGAAATGGAAATGAAAACCCATTCAAAGCCTACAGTGGGGACAAGGGACACAGCACCAGCTCCTTGCTCATTGCTCATTCCACTCACACTCCCCTCCACACAAGCCTCTGACTGCTGGGAACTTACTCAGCATATGATAAAGGTGGCGCTTCCCACCCCAACCTGGCTCTCTTGTTTTTCAATGTGTGTTTGTCCTCAGATGGGCTTATTTTTTCCCAGGTTCCCAGCTGCCTCTGTTTAATGAGACCCATTTCTTAGAACTGTTGACAATTAGCACTGTTGATATATGAGGCAGAGGTATAGAAACAGTGGCTCACTATCCTGTGGGAAGTGAAGTAAACGCTAAAATATTGGCTCTGAAGCTAGCCCCAGGGGTAGGAGATGAGTCCATCTGCCAGGTTCAACCAGACCATGGATACTTGAGAACCCTAAACAAACATGAAGGTACCCACCCTTCCAGGTCACAGGATCCAGGACTCCTTGACAGCTACTACAGTGTTACCACCATCTGTTTGGAGACATTTCCAGCTGAAAGTCTCAGATGCTTGGGACTCAGCCCAGCTGTCTCATCACCTGTGACACACACCTGTGGTGTCTGGCTCATACCTCCTTGGTCTACTCTGAGATAGTTGTATACTCCGATGGGATCTCTCCACCTGAGGACGTTCTCTCTCCACCCACCATGCAAGGCAGGCTGGAAGTGCTAGAAAATTAATGCCCTAGGAGTGACGCTCAACCAGCTTCGTGAGCTCATTTTCAGGCATGGCCCACAGGGTCTCAGTGGGTCCTCAGGAGGGCTGAGGCAAGGAAGAAGGGTGTGCAAGAACAAGTGTGAGTGCAAAGAGGCACAACTGCAGCTCTTAGGACCTCCAAGCTTTGTAGAAAGCTGGGTCTGGGGTTTCCACCTTGCTACAGATGGCAGAGGCTACAGGTAGTGAAGAGGGAGTGGTGACTGAGTATGCTGGGGGGTGAAGGAGGGCCCAGCAGACAGATGGATAACCAAGGCTTCAACTAGACTGTGGAACAAATGATGCTGAGAGACAAGCAGAGTCAAAGAGCAGCATGCCCACTTTCCAGGGAGGAAATATGATGAGTTGAAAGACCCACCTACAATCACCAGCTAGTAAAAACGGCAGAGCAGAAACATTCCGGTCACAACCTGCAAATGTGGTTTTCCCACCTCAGTTCCTACGAGCTAATGCATTAGTGTTAGCAGCAGTGAACAGAAAGGAGAGAAACCTTCAATAAGCTGTTTTGTTTTCCGAAATTAATTCAGTGGATGTGTGTTGTGACCCCACAACATAACCACACACTGTAATACTTTTAAAAATGATTTTCAAAAAGCATGTGTACAGTGATATCCACTGATTACAATTATGAAGTCGTACTTTCCAGAAATGATGACTAAATTGGGTTGCGTTTCTTGACCTATTTTTTTTATCGAATTCACTGAGTGACCACTATAAACATCCAAACTATCATTGATGTAATTTTTAAACTAATTGTGCCTTTCCCAGATGGTACTTTTTGTTCAAAACAAAGTAATTTATACATCTTCCTATAATATAAAAGATACTGTATGGACCCCTTTTAGGGGATGATTTTAGAGAGAAAACATCCTTGCCTGTCAATGACAGGCCATGTACCAGGCACCGAGGTTAATGACTTGGCAAAATAGCCAGGTCCCAGTCTTTAGGAAGCTCATGGTCTAGAAGAGAAATTCAACACTAACAAAGCAGTTACAAGTGGAAAAAAATCAAGAAAGGTTATAGGAACATCTAAAAGGGTGTGCTAACCCAGTGTGTCCCAAACGTTAATATGCACACGTATCACTTGTTAAAATACAAATTCCAAATGAGTAGAGCTGGGGTCCCAGAAGATGATGATGCTGCAGGTCCATGGACCACACTCTGAGTAGACGAATGGCTACTGATGATCTGAGATACAATTCTCTATTGACAGCATCACACACAGTTTCCAAAAGGGCAGCATCTCAAACGTATTACCTGTATTTGAAGAACAGGTGCTCTGAAAGGCTCTGAGATATGACTCAATTAAAGTCTCAAGTATTAACGTTGCTGTTATTGAAGAGTACCTACAACGTGCTAGGAGAATACAAAGACATTCCTTCAGTCTGATGGAGTGAGCAGTTGAATAGGGATAGACAATGGCAACAAATAAATAAATAAATGCAGCCACTTTAAAATGGAGCCAGAGCTCCCATCCCAGAGGAACTGCCTTGCAAGTGTTATGCCCGAAACCTTGGAATGTTAAAACAGGGCAAAAACACCTTTGGACTGGGCCAAAATGTGCCCCAAAGTACTATTTGCAAAGATAACAAGAAAGCAGATATTAGTACTATCAGACTGATGACCACCAGGATGAAATTCAAAAACACTGTTTAGAATTAACATCACTATGTAATATTATCTGCACCAATAGAAATGCTTTCCTTCTATTGGTATAATTGTTCCCCTTCTCTTTCTTATTGTCTCCTAATTGGAACACGACTTGGGCTTTTGCTTGAATTGGTGCTTCCCGAATAGTTATTCTTATTGATCTCAAATAAATGCTTGTTTGCCTCCCACTTTGAAAGGTCTTTTATTTTTAGGTTAGCAACAAGTGAAAATCAAAAAATCATAATACAGTCAAACATATATATATATATATATATATATATATATAATATAAAATGTATATTATATGTGTGTTATATATATATTTTATTTATATAATAAAATATATTATATATATGTTATATATATAAAATATATATTGCATATATGTTATATATATTTACATATAACATATATGCAATATATATTTTATATTATATATATATTTTAGGTGAAACAACCCTTGGTTGACCTCACAGATGGCAAGGACCTTGTCAGCTTAAAATCCCTTCTTATTTAATTTTTTACACCTACAGCACCTGGTCTTCCTAGGTGGTCTCCTATCCAACTACTAACCAGGCCTGACCCTGCTTAGCTACTGTGATCAGAGAGGATTGGGCTCTTTCAGGGTAGCATGGCCATAGACAATACTGACAAACATAAACTTGCATCTGTGATAAATGTTATGAGTGTCTATTAGGGATCCGTGACCTAATCAGGGAGGTTTGGGGGTAGGAGGGGGAGTGCTCGAGTAGGAGAGAATGGCAGGGCAAAGGCCTGGCTGAGGAGCCAGGGAACTTTGGTGAGGTTGGGCAGAGAGTGAAGGGTAAGGCTGGAGAATAAGGCAGAGGCCGAACCACACAGGACCTTCTGAAGAGTTCTGCCTTCATCCTAAAAGTGTGAGGGGCCACTGAAGAGTCTTAAAGAGAAGGAAGAATATGAGCAGATTTACATTTTGAAAAGATCATTCTGGCTTCAGGGAGGAGAATAGACCAAAGAGGATGGAGTGTACAGTCCCTTCCTCAGGAGTGTGGGATTGAGCCCAATAGAGACAGCATTTTAGTCTGTCTCTGGGTGACATAAAATTTGAAAGCTATAGATGGACACTTTCTGCTCCAAGGATGCTAAAAGCAGGGACAAACGGTTTGCTAAGAACAGAGTGTGAGTCAGACATACAGGAAGTAACTAGGAGAGAGAGGGCTTGTAGGAGAGAAGGCAGAGGCTGTTGGCACGCGGAGGTAAGGCTCTGCTGCATTTTGGATCCTGGTTCCAGCCCATCTTGAGGCTCATCTGCAGTCCCACCTTGATTTCCTTGAAATGTCTCTGTATCCTTACGAGGAGTTACTTGGTTGAGGTGGTTTCTGGCTCTTGCAACCCAGAGAGTCATAAGAGGATTTGGCAGCGTACCAGAACTGAAGCTTTCAAAAGTGCCCAGAGTACTGTCGGTGCCCTAAGATTGGAGTCTCCAGATCCCCCATAATTTAAGTCAAAGCCATCATAAAGTTGCTTGGTTCTGACACACACATATAGATTCTTGAGTTTTGGCAGAGCCACACTAGGTCACTCCCACCCATTATGCTTAGGTGGAGATTTCTGGCCAACCCAGGAGTGAGAGGGTTTCAGGGTAAGGGTGGTCTCAAGAGACCACATGACAGAAATGTCTAGATATGGCCCTAGCTGAAAACCCAAACTAGCCTTGAGGGCCAGCACTGCCCAGCCAGCCCTATTCAAAGTTTTTAATAGTTCCCCTCATGCTAGAGATTTGGGGTTGATTTATAAGGAACTGAGAAGAATATGAATCTTTTTATAAAAAGAAAACAACCTTGCAGAAAACTTCATGTTCCAAGGAACCACTTGCTATAGTGTTTCGCTCTTTTTGCTTACAGGCAGGCCGAGGATTCAGGATCTGAAAGATTTCTCTTAAAAAGAAAATTGTCTAGGAGAAATGTCCAACTGGCCTCTCAAAGGTTTGGCTGTGTGTGTATCAATTGGGAAACCCATTTCTTTGTTTCTAAAAGGTGGGCAGCTCTCCTCCTGGCAGGATGTCTTGAGCATTAAGTATGGACATTTTGAGCATCCTGAAGTGTGGTGTGCATATAAATGTTGGTAAATTCCATTTGTCTCAACAAAGAAAATTTATTGTTGTAATGGTTATGCATATATTTTAAGATGTATGAGAAAAAAAGCACATCAAACCTATAATTTTATGGCTACTATTGCTCAGGATGTGGCTCAAATTAAAGAGTTGAGTTGACTTACAAAGTTGTTAGGTAAATAATGCAGTTGGTATATAAGTAAGGCGAAAGTTGTGGGAGTTACAGAACACTAAGATGAAAGGTGGGTGAGCTTATGGCATAGGACCTGGCACAGAGTAGGAGCCCTGATGTGACAGCCATCATTTAGCAAGTGCCTAATGTCATCTATAATCCTTACAAAAAGTAGAGTAGGAATTATTGTTCTTGTCTAACGGTTGAAAAAAACTGAGGCTTGGAGAAATGAGAACACTTGTCCAAATGCATATAACTAGAAAGTGCCAAAGGTGGGACTTGAACACACGTCTGTTTGCCTTTGGTTCCCAGATTCCCTAATGGTACCATACTGTCCTCAACAATAAATCACTCTCTCTCACTGCTAGAAAAAAACAAGTGTCCTTCATACAAATGCCTCATCAAGACCTAAGATTGAGGTATGGCCCATTTTATCCTAATACACACATGTACACTGAACACCTATTTGCATCTAGGTTGCTAGGACAACCTAGAACCAAACCAACAAACTTCAAGACCAGCTCCTCTTTCCATGTTGTTGGTTCTCAGGAGGCCTGAAATGAGCAGCCTGAGGCGGCTTGACCTTGAGGTAGCATGTGATGGCCAGGTCTCTTCTCACAATGGGAATGGTAAAAGTTGAGGCCTGAGTGTGGACCAGGAAAGGGGGCCTTCAGGTCTGGTCTGGCCATGCTCACCTGGGGTCCTGGTGGGTTTCTGAACCCAGTTGCTAGTGACATGCTGCTCAGTGTCCTATGGGCACTTAAATTTCCTCTTGGAACCTGCAGGGCAGGACTGGGTGTTCCTGGGCCCCTGGCTAAACACCATCTAATGACACCCTTCTTCTAACATCCACACTGGTTTCCCAAAGGCTTCCTATACCGCACCAGAAAGACTCATGGCTTTTCCCCTAACACATGGTCATTCTGAGGCATATGTTTCCAGACTCCTGTCCTCCAATTACCTGGGTTTTCACTATTCTAACTGCCTTAGTGGCCATTTTTCACTAAGAAGTGTGCACGTGTTTGAAAATTATTATAGCATCCGTCCATGTGAGCAATTAACTTCTGTCTCAGCAAAACAACAGAGTGTTACTGTCATGGACCAATGGGGTCCCTCAAGAATTGCCAAATGATTACTTCTACTGATGCCAGGGGTCTCATTAGAGTACTGGCTAATATCAACTGAACACTATGTCCTAAGCCCTATTCTAAAAGCTTTTTGGGTATTAGGTCACTTAGTTCTTATTGAGCCAGGTACTACTGTCCTCCCAACTTTGCAGATAAAGAAACTGAGTCACAGAAGAACTGAACAGCTGTATTATAAATACAGATCCATGTCCTGAACCCTTGGGCTGAGCTACAGTATAAGCTTGAGGGTGTATCCTGGATTCGGAAGGATGGCATGTGTGTCTGAGAGTAAGGACATGTGAGTTGCAGCTACACATGAGCCATGTGACTTTGGACAAATGACTCTGCTTCACTGAGACTTTTCTGGTATCTTGACAATGGGGACAAGACCTGCCTTGCTCATTCAGAAGGTTTCCGTGAAGGTCAGAAGAGATAGCTGGTGTGAAAATGCTTAGTTTTTGGCAAATATATGCATGAAGGGACAGGGATGAGTAGATAAATCTAATGCTACTTCTGCCTTCAGAAGCATTTAGGATTTATAGAAGAAAAGCAAACAGGACAAACATTTTCTCTGGGGACTTCTGTATACTTGGGCAAAGTATTTGCAGCACTGCTGAGAGGGCTACTAGGAATGCACCGTGTGATCTGAAATAGGGGACTTCTCGTCTCTGGCTTCACTCCACTCAATCCTAAAATGAGGGCATCTCCAAGGAGGTCACATCCCATTCTAATGTTTCATGACTTAGACATCATTTCTGGGCTAAAATATTTGTGGACTGGGAAAGAGCTTACATTAGGCATTCTTCTTGCTGGTGGGAGCAAACAGCAACCATGTATGCACCCATGCAAGATTAAGGAGCTGTCATAACCAAAACAATGTTAAAATGGCATTTTTGTCTATAATACCAACATTCTAATTTGGGATTCTGAGTCCGGATGTTCCTTGTCATTCTAAACTGAGGACTTCTCCTTCATCTTGCTTCCCCAGCCTCCAACATTCACGTTGCAGAATACATTTTCACATCTAAGATCTCCTGAACTTGACACTAGTTTAGAAGGAAAACACCAGCCTTGAAGTCAGACAGACCTGAGGATGAATCATGATTCTGCAAGTTACCCTCTATGTGATACTAGGCAAGACTCTCTGAACTCCTGCTTCTCATCTGGGAAATGGAGATAATAATAACTCTCTGGTAGGGCTGTCTCATAGGATTAAATAGGATAAATCAAAGTGTGTGAGCATATAGGAGGCATTCATTTAATGGCAGCTGTTATTACTGAGGTTAGGGGTTATATTGGTCAGTGGAGGCTAGGTTATGCTGCAGAAACAAACAAACAAATTTGTTTTGCAGATATAACAAAGTAGATGTTAATTTCTCACTTGTGCTAAATGGCTAGTGCAGGTCAGCAGAAGATTTTGCACCATAAAATCACTCAGGGAACCAAGAGGAAAAGGCTCTATCATCTAAAATATTGTTGATTAACACCAGAGGGGAGGAGAGTGCCAGAGGGTCTCAAATGGCCAATTAAGTGCTTTGGACTTGATTAGAATGAACTAGTTACTGGCTCAGACTACCTGCAAGGGGCTGAGAATTGTAGGGAAGCGCATGGAATATTAGATGAGCATTACTCTACATGATATGAAGCCAAATTTTGTTCACCTTTGATTCTCGCATAGTGCTTAACAGTATGTCAGGCTTATTAGAGAAGTTGACATAATTTAAAAAGAAGCTTTCCTTGATAATGTAATATTTTTTAGCCAAATGGTTCTCTCTCTCTCTCTCTCCCTCTGTTTCTCTCTCTTTCTCTTTTTGCACTTTAATCAGATGTTTATTATTCTCATTCTGTAGTTTATCATCGAAACAAGTACTTTAGAAATTTTGTGGACAATATTTGTTTTGAGGAAGTTTGTAATTGCCCTTTGACTTAAGGGAAAATCCCAAATCATGTTTTGGAAGTAGAAGAGAAGAAATTGAACTGCCAAAGACAAGACAATAAGATGTCTGAGTCCCTTAAGATACTTTCAGCTCTTCTTGAACTCTTCTTGCTGAACAACTTAAGTCACCTGGGATAGGTGGGTGGTTCGTGGCTATAAAATTGACACAGGAAGGCAGCATGGCTTATCCATAGACCCAAAATAAGTCAAGGGTAGAATAATGTTCCTTTTACCTTCTTTCCAAACCCTGGCACTCTGCATTGTCCTCCTTGCCCAATATTCATAGAAATGTTGTGGGTCATAATATGTCATATGTATATATATATACATATACACACCCTAGAGAATTTCTAAGAGCTGCTGCTGATTTCTCCTTTCCCAGTGGAGAAAAGGAAGCTCAGGAAAAATCCTTTGCACAGGAAGGAATCACCTGTCACCATGCTCCCCATTAGGGTCATAGATGCATTCTGGTCCCGGCTCTGCCACCATGTTATTGGGCAACCTTGGGCAACACACCATTCTTCTCTGGGCATCCCTTTATTCCTTGTGAAGTCATCCAACAAGGATGTGGTACAGCCTGAGAGAAGGGCTGGGAATGTGCAGATGACTAAGCCATGAGCCTGATTTCCAAGCACAAGACTAAGCTAAGCAAGAAGTGACAGTGGAGACCTGGAATATGCATGCTGCAACCAAACAGGCCAACTGCCTCTCAGTTCTGGCCAAGTTGCCAAATGAGGACATAGGCCCAGTACTGGCAAATCTGTTGATTTTTTTCAACAGAAGCAGGGAATACAAAATTTTGTGAAATTTGAGCAGGCCATCCGAACCAAATTCATCTGCTTTCCGGCTAATGCTCACGGCTCACCCATTTGCAACTCCTCATGTATGTTAATGATAAGACTTTAAGAAACCCTAAGATTGTACAATCCTCTTTGACCTGAGAATCTGATTTTTTAAAATATATAATCAGGCTTTTTAAAAAACATGCATTGTTTTACTCTAATAAGAAAAGTACTGCTATGGAAAATAGAAAAAAATATTTAAAAAATTAAAATGTTCTTAATTATTCCTAATTTTATATCCAAAGTTAACATTTTATGCATATTTTGGCACATTTCCTTCCAGTCTTTTCTCTATGTATAAATTACATAAATAACATTATATATGTGTTTACATGTTCATGTATATGTATATATGTATATGTAACATTATATACATAATATATTAAAATAATCTCTTCTAAAATTAGGATGATGCCATTTTCAGTTGGGTTTTGCATCTTTTACTTTTCACTTAACATGACATTGTAAGCTTTTTTTCTATGTCATTACATATTCTTCAAAAACATAACTTTTAATAGCTACATAAAAATTCTATCATACAGATTTACTACCTATTACCAACCTTTAAATTACTGTTGAATATTTGAGGGCGTTTCTAATTTTTTAATGTACAAATAGAATTGCAATGCTGTGTAGAAAACTGATTATTTCCTTAGAATAAATTTCTACAGGTAGAATTACAGTCAAAAGGCATAAAATTTTTTAAGGTTGCCGAGATATGTAACTACTTGCTCTTCATAAAGACCATATCATTTTATGCTTTCACTGCATTCCTAGCAACACTGAATAACGTTATTTTCAAAAACTAAATATTAATTTGATAGTTAAACAAATGATATATATGGTTCTCTTAATTTTAATTTATTTATTGATGAAGTTGAATATTTCCCTCTGGAATGTTTTCTGCCCATTAACATCTCTTTTCTGATTTGTCTTAAACAATACTTTTCTAAAAAACCATTTTCTATATTACATGCAGTAAAGCATTACATTTTTTATAATAGAAAAAAACAACAAGATAAAATCTAAATGTCCAACAATGGGGAAATATTAAGCAAATTAAGGCAGAATCAATTGCTGGAATGGTCATTACAATTTGAGGATACAGAACAACATGGAAAAACACAACATTTATAACATATGTTAAAAGAATAAATATATAACGGAATGTATACTATGTTTACATTTCTACAACTATACAAAAAATACCACCATAGTGGGAGTTGCATTGGAGGGTTGGGATTTCTGAAGATATTTTTTTCCTTCTATTTTTTGAATGTTTTGTAATACTGTTACATAACCTTTGTAGTAAAAAATATATATATTTTTGATACATTTTTAGTTGACTTTCCAAATGGGCAAACCCAGTTTCTTAGGATCTCTCTGTATTCTTTTAAAACCATCTGTGTTTGTGTCACAGGAGATTGAAAACTTTTGATTTATTTAAAACAATTCTGTTAGTTCCTTAATCAGCAGAGCAAAGGATATTTTTTTCATCAGTAGCAAGCAAGGCTCACAGCAATCGCCCTGAGGTCAGGTTATTCCAGGCCTTTGGATTCTTTCTAGCCCTACCCTACCCTGAGGTTTAGAAAGAAGGCCGATCTAGAATTGCACAACCCTGAGTAGTAATAAAAGGAACACTTCCATTCACAATTGCATAATCCTGAGGGGACTTCAGTCAATTGGGGAGGGAGGAGATGGGGCAACTCCAGTGAAAATAAGCAGGAAGCCTTCCAAACCTGCAGGGTCAGGAATCACTCAACATTAGACCAACATGGGCCCATTTTGCAGATGACACAATCGCGGCCCAGAGGCAGAGAATTTCAGTCACTTGGACAAGCAGGCTAGGCCTGTGGGGTGCCCATAAAACCCTTAAATAACAATGATATCAGTATTACTACTACTTCAGGAGAGCATCAGACGCCTTTTAAACCCTGTCCTCGTTTGACTATTGCACTTGATCCTCACAATGGCTCAGAGAGGATGGCAGTGCTAAAATTTAGCATTCCAGTTTAGCAGAAGGGGAAGCTGCTTTAGTGAAAGGCAAGGGAACAGATATATTAAGTATCTCCTATGCACCTGAATTTTTGCATTGTTCTGGTTCTTTATTAATTTGAATATACGATACATATAATTATGCACAGCACTGGAAAAAAATGATACTAAAGAAAGTAGAATGAAAACCAAGTCCTGTCCTCCAGCCACCCAGATCTTATTCTTCAGAAGCATCTCTGTGTCCTGTGTATCCTTCCAGGGTCAGGCTATGCACATGCAAGCGTATGTGTCCTTGTAAGAGTTTTGCTCCCCATTCCCTCCTCCTTGTCTTCCTTCTTCTTTCTTTGCTCCCTCCTTCCTCTTTTTCTTTCTCTTTCCCTCCATTCCCCCTCCTTCCCTTCCTTTCTTTCTTTTAAACAGGTGGTCCTTGAAAACCATCTATATCAGTTCATATGGGTTGGCTTCATTTTTTTTCACATTTGTATAATAACTTATGTAAGGTTGGTTATACAATCGTTTATTTAACCCAAATCCTATGGATTTTTTGGTGAATATTTATGGTTATTTCCAAGTTTTTGCCACTTTAGACTCTCCTCATATGATCATTGCTTCACATGTGTGCCACTTTGCAGGACAGACTTTTCAAAGTAAAATTGCTTGGTCAAAGGTTTATGCATTTAAAATTCTGTAAGATCCAAAGTACTCTCCATAGAAGCTGTGCTCTTTATGTGGCATTGGCAACTTGTGAGGGTGTTTGTTTCTGCACAACCTTGATAACAGGATGTCTTGTCTAACTTTTAAATCATATAAACTGATAGGCTATAGGGAAACACAAATCAAAATCACAATGAGATACCACTTCACACCCATTAGATGGGCTGAAGTAAAAAAAAGACAAATGATCACAAGTGTTGGTGAGGATGTGAAGAAATTGGGACCCTTATGAATGCTTTATGAGACAGTAAAATAGTGCAATCTCTTAGGAAAAAGTTAAACATAGTTATCATATGAGACAGAAATTCCATTCCTAAGTAGATACATGCCCGAGAGAAATAAAAACATACATTCATACAAAAACTTGTTTATGTCAGCCTTATTCATAATAGCCCAAAAGTGAAAGCAACCCAAAAGTCCGTCCACTGATGAATGGATAAAGAAAATGTGGTCTACCTATACAATGGAATATTATTTAGCCACAAACAGTAAGAGAGTCACATGTAAACTGCAAGGAAGATCTGGGCAGAACACCCACATTGTCTGTTCCAGGCACCTAATTAGAAAATAAAGGACCTGAGATTTGAAACCAGTCTGTCCCCAAGGCCCATGGCCTCTTGCCCCTCTTCAAGAGTGACGCGCACATAGACTGGACTGAAGAATATAGACCATGGGGGTGAGGATGAAAAGGTGGAACCAGAAGAAAAGGAGGATGGCACCCAGCATCCAGAGGTGAGAAATGGGCACGAACCTGGACTCTAAGGGAGACAGAAGAGGAACAAAGTCTGCATGAAGTGAACAACAGGGTGCTGAAGGACGATGACAGGGTCAGGGGAGCAGCACTCACTCTCCCTCCAAGGCTTGGATCTAAACACAACCCAATCACCACTTCTCTGCTGCTGAAAGCTCTGGTTTGAGGGTGGACAAACCCAAATAACAGAATGTGGAGGACAGAGATGACTGCAGGTTGCAGATTTGTTTGAAAGAAACCCCATGGAGGGAACTCTTTTGGATAAAACTCTTCAAAGGGAGGCTGAATTGTGGCAGGAACACGCTGACCCTGTCTCTATCTGTGCCAACAGAGAAGCTGCTGTGCTTAAAGAGAAGCCACAAACAGCCGGTAAATCTCAGGTGACTGACCTGCTCCACTTAATCACCCAGCCGGAAGGGTCTGTTCTGTGAGCAACTTAGCAAGCAAAGCGCATTGGTTCAATCAAACATTCATTCATTCTGCACTTACTGATGTCTGTGATACACTTGGCTGACATTATGTTGGGTATCTGGGGTGCGGGGAAGGTGCTGGGGGTTTGAAAATGTGTCAGACAAGGTCTCTGCTAAAGAAGCTCACCATCACATAAGGGCGAACAGACACAGGAATCACAACACAGGGTGGGAAGTGTCATGGTGAGAGTTACAAATGGGAGCATAGAGCCCAGAGGAGGGTTGGGATAACTTATAAATGAGGTGATGTTTGAGTTGGGTTTTGAGGGATGAGTAGGAGATCACCATAAAAAAACTAGTGCCATTTCAAAGTTCATTAGCTGGTGAGCAGTAGGACTGGGGTTATACTTGAATCCAAGCTGTGGTCTGGATACTACATAGTAACAGTGTCTATCTTGAGACTTTCAATCCATTAATCCCCCTAATTACAATTTTAATTTTTAAAAATAGGGTAGAAATCATTTTTAGAGTTGGTCCTGTTTGAATCATGCTTCCACCACTCATTACCAGTATGACCTCGGGCCCAGCTGAGCGTAAACACTGAATGTTCACTAATTTCTTTCCCACCTTTCCTACTTGGCTACAGGCTTATTAGTCTAGCCAGTCCTTGAGCCAAGCGGAGAAACTGGGTACCTTCAGGTTTACCAGTAGGTGGCACCTGGAACTATAGTCAGAGGCAGGGAATTCATTGTATGTGTCGGAGGAGTGAGACTTGTGGGTGCCTGTGTGCCTCTCGAAACATCAGACCCCACCCCACCCCACTATGCTAACCTAGAGGACAGGTTCTCAGTAGTGCTGAGTATGTGGGGGTACCACCTCCTCTGGGGCATCTGGAAATGGCTGGTGTGTTTTGAGTTATAATGGTTTGGAGGACACTAGTGGTATTTAGTGGGCAGTGGCTAGTGAAATTCCTCATAATGGAGCATTGTCCTTTGTCTTGCCCACCTTTCAGATGTTCCCTGGACTATACGTAGGTGGAAAAACCTGTTTGTGATGATCTAAATCCAGACCCCTAATTCTGCTTACACGTAAACACAAAACGAACTGCAGTTTTAATCTGCTCTGAAGCGCCCCAGATTGCTCTGATCCTGTCAACTGAGGGACGGGGATACGGGGATACATGCATACCGTGGCGGTACTGCAGGTTCAGCTCCAGATCACAGCAATAGAGTGAGCTGTAAATCTTGTTGCTGCTGGAAGGTCTTGCCTTCAGTTTGTAAAAAATGCAACATCTGTGGAGCGCAACAAAGTGAAGTGCAACAAAACAAGGTATATATATATACATTGCTTTGTTTGGAGCTTTACCAGCATTGAATTACTTGGTAGGGTTTGAGTTGCCAATTCAACACATCTGCATCCAACTACACTTGCAGCTCTCTATATATCTGATTCTATCTGGGGCTGCAGGCATCTCTCTACTTCAGAAAACCTTTGAGTGTGGGCATGCCCACACATCTATGTAGTGAAATATGAATTATTACTTTATTATAAGAGGTTTTCCTTTTATTTCTCCTTTACTATGTAATGAATGCATTATTATGATTATTATTTTTAGTATTGGCAGGTAGATTAGATCTATGTATGAGCTGCATTTCAGGATGGTAAAGAGGGTGTCACCAACTCTTTGTTATAAAAGGGGGCATTGGGTCCGAAGAATTCAGACCCTCTGACCTCTCCATATAACTGGGAATCTATCCATTTCTTTTAAGATGACAGACAGGGTAGCCTAAGGATAGGAGCCAGGGTTTGGGAGCCAGAAAGACTTAAATTTGAATTCCAGCTCTGTTGCTTACTAGATATATGACCTGGGGAAATTTGTATTATCTTGCTCTTCCTTGACTTCCTCATCTGCAAAATGGGGATAAAATACCTACCTCAAAGGGCTGTAGTGAGGGTTATATGAGGTTGACTATAAAAGGCACAAATTAAGTACACAGTAATAATAGAAGCTCCTATTATCATTATTATTATTTCTCCAAGGAATCCTCCCCAGCTAGGACCCTGAGATGTAACCAGGCCTTAACATACCTATCCCAACTCCCACCTCCGGTCTGGCTCACCATCCTGGATCTCCAGACGCTGATGGGGCAAGGGGTCCTGATCTACATGAATCATGAAGCTAAGGCTCCCCCATTGAGACCCTGTAGGACGGGCCTAAATTAGGCCTCATCCTCTACTGAATGTTACCCTGGGTGGTGGGGGCAGTCCAGTGCATGACAGAACCCCAAATCTCCATCTTGGCTTTGAGATCACCTAACCTACTTTTCCTACCACTGCTGGAGTCCTGACATACTTGGGCTGAGTCCCTAAACTGTGGGGACCAGCCAGGAGCCACATCCTAGGTTCCAGTTCTGGCCTCTGAGTCCTCCAGAATTAGCAGCCAGGCCCCTTTGTAATAAGGCCCACTTCTAGCCTTCGGAGCTGTCTTTTTCCAAGGTTAAGTATCCACAGATTCCTCATCTAGCTCTCAATAAGCCACTAATTTTACAGTTCATGGTATATGAACTCTAGAGTGGGCACCAGGAGCTGGCTTTTCTTATCATCATTCCTTTGTGGTTCTCTCTGCCCTTTTGCAACAGGATCCTAGTTTTCATTTCCTGCTTCCTGGGCTTCTTCACTCAGGAACCCCAGAAAGGTCTTGAACCATGCATTTGTCAATCAGAGAGAACGGACTCTTTCCTCCAAGGCAATGGGAACTAGCAGAGTTGCCAGAGCTGAGATGGCCACTCCCAGCCTAAGAAGACCCAGAGCTACCTCTTCACTACACCTCTCTTTGGGTGAGTCATTAGAAATCCCTAGAAGATGATGAATAAAATCTGGTTTTGATCAAGTGCTAAGAGAACTGAGACGACACACAATGATGTTTACCCTAAAGAAGTTCAGTCTAGCTAAGAGGAGATAGTTATGTAATAGATAACTATGGTTCAATGTGGGGTTCCATGTGGTATGTGCTGAGAGTCAGGTTTACACTAGGGAACATGGGACTTCTCATGTGGGAATGGCCAACTTATTCTGCCTTGGCAAGACAGGAAGGCTTTGAAGAAAAGTGAAATTGGAATGAGGTATTGAAGAATAGGCAGGAGTCTTCTAAGGCCTGGGCTTAACTCTCAAGTCTCACCTCCTACTTCTAACCCCACATTTCTGGCACGTGATGACCTTGGGGGAAGAAGAGATAGAGGAGGACCTGCAGATGAAACACAACTCTTTACAACCAGAAGGATCCATGTTTAGACTGGATTCTGGTTCAGAGACATTGGCTTCCCTATACTATTCCCAAAACACAAAAGTCAATATATCCCAGAGTTCCACAGAACCTGATTCCTTAGAAATGTCCTGTATGTTCTATGAAAAAGGAGACTCCAAGATCAAATAAATTTCAGAAACACTAGGTTAAGCAAACTCAAGCAGATTTTACTGCAGGACTTCACAGAACATTAAAGGTAAATTAATAATAAATTAATTTATATATTTAAAATACGTTTTCATAATAATTTAATATTAAAAATAGAATAATAATTTAACAGGTACCCTTTATATTGTATTTCCTAATGTGGAAGACATATGCTATCTCATGAATTCTCATACCTTTATGTAATCACTACTGACATTATTCCATTTTGTAGACAAGGAGACTGAATAAACCCAAGATCACACAGTAAACAACTGAGCTGAGATTCAAAGCCAGGGTCTGCCCCACCCAGTCTCTACACTTTCCTGGGTATTGTAAATATGATACACAGCATTTCCAAACTTATTCAGCCGAGGAACTTCCTTTCATCTAGGATTCCACAGAGTGACTTTGAACAGTACTCTAGTTCGTTCCTCATGGATTCACCAAAAGCAACAAAAGACTTTTGGGCCTCTGCTTCTCTTTCTTCCTCCCCATTCTCAGCTGGGCCTGGAGGTCCTGAGTCCTGTGGAAGGTCCTTCCATGTTCATCCCAGAGGCTGACGTAAGAATTAGGAGGGGTTCCCAAGAGAGGCCAAGATTCAAACCAGCAGCTCCTAAACTGTCCAGATCTTAACAGATGATCTCATTGGCTGCATATGACCCACAGAAGGTTCCAAATTTTATTCCCAGCCAGTTCTAAGTTGCTGCTTCAAATTTAACTGTGGCTTGAGTCTCCAGCAGGCTAGATAGGTTACAAACTCAGAATCCTTAAGCCATTGCCTGCTTAGCAGAAGGAAGTATGGGCCATCTGAGGGGCTGATATTGTGTGACCATCGCTGACTGGACCCAGGACTTGTCTTTCTCAAATGGACCCTTTTTCTCACACCAGATCCTCTTGCCACTTCCTCACTGCCAGCAAAGTGGTCTTTCGATAAGCAACATTCAACTTGCCACTCTCCTTCTTAGAACTCTTCAATGGCTCCTGAGCACCTTTGACAGAGATCCAAACTGCTTGATTTGATTTTCATGGCCCTTGGAATTGGGGGATACTCTGTAGTCATATCCCCTTTCTCAAGAGAACATGAAGAAAAGAAATGGAGTCTGTCAAGTAAGTAACACACACAAGGTCTGGGTGCCCTGTCCTTGATAATAAACCATCTCCCAGAGGGAGTCAAGTAGAACCTGCCAAATCTCTTGGCCAAATATCTTCTATTTGGAGACTATTTATAACAAGGAACATATAAAAACTTTCCCCTTACTGAATAAGTAGGAGTGTTAGGTTTAGATGTCCCGCTTTATCCTGCTTCAGATGAGGCAAGAGGTCCCAGGGAGGTAATAAAAAGGGTTCATACATCTCCCATTCTAGGGCCATCACAGAGTTGGATCAACCCTCTTTCAGTCTTCCTCTAAGACCAATGCCACATGCCTATTTGGGGGCTCAGGACTGCTCCAGGAGCAAAAATCCAGCTTTGCCAGGGGGCTGGAAGCAGAGTGAGCAGTCTGAATGCTTTTTAGCACTATGGGAACCTTCATCTTTGTTGCGCATACATGTCTCTTCGTTAAAATGCAGACTCCGATTCTGCGGGTCTGGGGTGAGGCCTGAAATTCTGTATTCTCAATAAGCTCCCAAGTGATGTCTGTGAACCCCAAGTGAACCCCATGAAGACTGAAGTTCCAGACAATAAATGGGCAATCAAAACCCTTTCACACACCTTGGTCTTCTGGTGACCCTGAAACTTTCATTCAGTGCAATTAAAAGACTCCAGGTTAGACCAAGCCAGGGATCAAGACAGGGAGATTGTTTATCTTAAGTGTTTCTAAATCCCACCACTCCCTGCCCTTACGCTTTATTTTCTGCTCTGGCAAAACCTAACTCCTTACAGTTTTCTGCACACACCATGCTATTTTGGATGCTATTTTGCTCTGCTCAGGTTGTACCTTCTCCCTGGAAATACCATCTCACATTATTTTGCTAAATTAAGTCCTACTCATCTTTTAAAACTCTGCTGACACACCCTCAGGCTGAGATAATTGCCTCTCCCTCCTTTCCGGATGCTGCACACACATAACTCTGGTGAATATTAACACACACCTTGATGTATGGAGACTGCCTGCATCTAGGTCTACCTTCCCCATCAGGCTGTAAATTCAAAAGATCATGTCTTGTTCCCCTCTTCTTCCCAGTGCCTAGCACACAACCTGGCACATAGTAGGTACATGATAAATGTTTGACAAACTGATCCAAAGCTGGCACCCCCAGAACCCTTCTTCCTTATTTTAAATAGCTTTATTGAGATACAATTTAAAAATCATAAGATTCACTCATTTTCTTATGTATATTTTAACACACACACACAAATGCGTACGCGCAGACAGATGCGTGTGCGCACACACAAACACCCCACCCCCCAGAATAAAACTCTTGTTTTAAGTGTGTATTTCAATGGGAACTTAGGGTTTGAGAAGGCAGGGGAGCAGGAGGATACGTCGACAGGGAAGCATGGTGACAGGGAAGCATGAGGAATGTCTGGGGAAGGGCAAGTTGTCCAGAATAGGTGGGGCAAGTGGGGAGTCTGGGGTGAGTGAGGGAGAAGTATGTGAAAGGCACTGAGGACCGTGTGCGAAGAGCCTATGAACGAAACTCTGGATGAGTCTCGATTTGACGTGGTAAGCCTTGGAAAGAGAATGGTCTGCCTGCAGCCAGCAGTGGTTATCTGGAGAGGTTGGGAGCTTGGTTTCTAGAGCCAGTTCTGTCATCATGGTTGGTGTAACCCTGGTGAGTCACCTTCACTCTGTCAGGCCCACGTTCCTCCTCTCAAAGTCTCTTGCTGCTCTGACTTCCCCCAAATAAATGCAGTAAAGAGCACCAGGCTGGGAGTCAGATCTGGTTTTGAAATCTGGTTCCTCTACTTTTTAGTGTGTGATCCCAGGCTCCTTGTCTTTGAGATAGGAAGACAGTCCCGACCTCCCAAGGCTATTTAGAGGGACAAGTAAGATAACAGATAGCACTCGGCTCAATGTCTAAACACAGGAGATGCTCATACATGCCCTTATTATCTTGTGTTAGGTGATGTCGGTGAGAGGTGTGCGGGCAACGTTGTAAACCAATAAGCCAAAAAGATGAGCTCTACTCCCACCTGCAGTATTTTCAAAGTAAAATTTAGTGCATGGATAGACACACAGCTCTGTGTCTGGGATGAAAGGGAGTAAAATGCATTCATCAAAAAAGTTCTTGGTTTCCCTTAGTGACCAGAGATGCAGAGAGTCCTCGGTGTTCTGAACGGGCGTGGTGTGTTTATCATGACAGCACTTGATGCTGACGGGGCAACCTGGCCCTGTGTCAGCTCCAAACCTGGGTGACCGAATTCCAGCAACTCACTCAAGCTTTCCATTTCAATCTGTACAGCCAAAGGTTCACTTGAGTTTTCTTCTCTACTCATTTGTGTGCTTTTTCTACTTCTGATCAAGAGAAAAAAAATCTCTGGGTATCAGTCAGCTCTCACATCAAAATCTCAAAGCTTACTTTTGTGATTTATTTTTGCCCTTTAGCCTGAAATTCAGGAAAAAGGGTACAGCACCTAGCTCCCAGAAACATCCATTTTTTAATATTTATAGGAGAGAATGAATGAACAAATGTAACCTAAGGTACCAACTGAAGAATCAGAAGGCTTACAGGATGCTTAGCAATTTCCAAAAATGTTTCAGGCAATTAGCATCACACGTTAAGGGGCTTCATAGAATAGGGGAAAGGGATCAGAGAGTATCTCAGTTGAAACTCCAGTTGGCTAAACTAGCTGTACAGCCTCGGGTTAGTCACTTAGCCTCTCCAAACCTCCCTTAGCACTGTACTTCCCCATCTGAGAACATCAGAGCCTGCTATGTTGTTAGTTGTCCAGCACCTGCCTCTCCACTGCCCTGTAAAATCATAGCTGTGCTTGTCCGTCCCCTGCAGCATCCCCAGTGCACAGCAGGGACGTGAACCCCATAAACAGACTCCAACGGAAACCTTCCCTTTCTGTGTCTTTGCTGCTGTCTGTTTGGTTTTAGCAAGGATTCTGCTCAACCCCAAGAACTTAAGTGAGATTTTTTTCTTCTGCCAGCCACCGGTCAAAATGCCAACGTCAGCCTGTTACTGGAATGAACTGCAAGGTGGCTCCTGTTTCCAGCCGGATTCAAAGAAGTCCATAAAAGGAAGCAGAGTCACATGAATGGGTTTGACTGAATAGAGAAGCTATAACCTGTGGACTCCCACAAAAACGGGAGTGACTTCTACTCAGATCCAGACATCAGTATGCGCAACACAATCTATGTCTGTAGCTCTATGTGGCAGAGGAAAGCAACTGTGGAGGAGGAAATAGCTTATCCTAGTGAGCAAGAAGAGTTTTAGAAAAAAGAAAAAATGAAAATTTTCATCTCTCAAGGAGTTTACAGTCATGATAGAGACAGGTAAAGCAGGTATTTAACTCACATTATCATGAGTACATGGTGTCACCTAAGCCCATCTGGGGATCAGGGTAGAAATGAAAGGAGGCGATGATGTCCGTCAATACATCCCCTTCTTCTCCATGCCCTCCACTATTACATCTACTTTCCTTTTCTTTACACAGAACACTGCTTAAGCCCCCTACCCAATTTAACCACCTTATTATTGTTACCCTCTTTGATCACACTCTATGCCTTTTTAAATTAAAATATAGTTGGCATACAATATTAGATTAGTTTCAGGTGTACAGCATCACGATTCAATATTTGTATATCTTATGACATGACTGCGACAATAAAGCTAGTAACCATCTGTCACTGCGCAAAGTTATTCGGATATTATTGACTTTATTCCCTTTGCTATACACTATATCCCCATAACTTACATATTTATAATTGGAAATTCGTACCTCTTATTCTCCATCTTCTTCTTCACCCATCTCCCCGTCCCTTCTCCTCTGGCAAACACCAGGTTGTTCCCTGTGTTTATAAGACTGTCTCTGTTTTGCTTTCCTTTTTCTTTTTGGTTTGTTTGTTTTTTAGATTCCACATGTAAGTGAGATCATGTGGTATTTGTCTTTCTCTGTCTGACTACTTTCACTTAGCATAACACCCTCTAGGTCCAACCACGCTGTCGCAAATGGTAAGATTTTATTTTATTTTTTTATTGCTGAGTAATATTGCATTGTGTGTGTATATGTACGTATGTGTGTGTGTGTGTGTGTAAACATGCACACACACACACACACCACATCATCTTTATCCATTTGTCTATTGATAGACACCATGGTTACTTTAATATCTTGGCTATTACTAGTAATACTAGAATGAACATAGGGGTGGATGCATCTTTTCAAATTAGTGTTTTCTTTGGATAAATACCCAGAAGCAGAAATGTTGGGTCATAAGGTAGTTTTATTTTTAATTTCTTGAGGAAACTCCATACTATTTTCCATAGTGGCCACACTAATTTACAACCCCACCAACAGTGTATGAGGGGTCCCTTATCTCTACATTCTCACCAACACTTATTTGTTGACTTTTGATAATAGCCATCCTGACTGGTATGAAGTGATATTTCATTGTGATTTTGATTTGCACTTCCCTGATGACTAGCGATGTTGAGCATCTTTTCACATACCTGAGGTGAAAAGAAAGGTGCATATAAATATATGTGAACATGTATAATTATGGCCATATCAATGGCCATAATAATAGCTGACTTTTACTGAATGCTACTAGGAGCCAAGCCCTGGGCTAAGCACTTCAGATGTATTGGTGCTTTTGTAGTCCTCACAAGCCTATCCCCACTGTACAGATGAGGAATCTGAGACACAGAGAAATTAAGAACTTGCTCCTCATCACATAGCTACTAAGTGGCAGAGCTGGGATTCAAACTCAATGTGGCCCCAGATCCCAGGCTTTTGACCACTACACTGTGCCATCCTATGCTGTCAGTGTCCAATACATTCTCTTTTCACTTAATGATACATCATTTATCACGGACATCTTGGCAGTTGGTGCAATTCAGGTTTCATTCTACTTAATGGCTGCAGAGGATATCACTGGATTTTGAACAGTGAAATGACAGGATCAGATTCAACCCTGAGAAACAGCCCATTGGGGACAGTGAGGGCTGCCTGGGGGCAGGAAGTTATGTTAGGGACCCTGGGGAGGGAGGACAAGGCCTAAGCTCAGACTGGGATAGAAAGGGTGCAGAGGTGGCTGGGCACTGGGAATATGACAGGCAATGGGATGTACTAACAGCCACCTCCAAGGGAATAAGGAAACGGGGGAGAGGGTGTCTCCAGACCCCCTTCTTTATAAGACGTCATACATAGTGTCTTTCCTTTTAGCCTCCTACCTCAGCCCTGCATGTTTTAATTCTAAGCACGCTCCAGCTAGCACTTCTAAGAGTGAGTGATCATCAGTTTCAGTTCTGCTGAAATGTGCAGATGTGGTACCTCAGGAATTCCTAATTCTTTGAATAATTTGTGCTCAGGAGGGCACTTCTATCCTACCCAAAGTACAAAAATCAAAACAAAAAGCCCCACAAGTTATCCAACAGCACTACTTTAACACTGTCCTCCAGTAATGCTGCTTCCAACCTCACCACACGCAATCACTTGTCAATCCTAACGCCTGTGCTACAAAACAATCTCCGTCTATCGATTTCTCTCCATTGCCACCACCCCCTGGTCCAAGTAACCATCCTCTCTCATCTGGACGATAGCAATAGCCTCCTTATGGGCCTCCACTCTAGCATAAGTTAATCAGCAGCCCTAGCCTCAGTCATCTCATCTAAAAAATGGGCATACTAACACTTATTTTACAGGGTTGTCAAGAAGACTGGGTGATATAATGAACGGAAAGCCCTGGCCAGGCAGTCCTTTCACAATAAATGATCATTCCTTTCCTTGGTTAGCTGGATGGAAGGGTTCAGAAAGGTGAGGGACTTTCTTTCATAATCTGCTGGTACACATAATGAACTGGCATCAGAGACCTCTGGATCTCTCTGTCTCTCCTGAGCTCACCTCCCTACCCCCGACGGCTTCTTGTCCTGTTTCCTTCTTTGTGTTTCTTTCCATGTAGTGGGAGTTTTATAAGCTTCTTACTCCAACCTCTCTCCCCATCCTCATTGGCTCCTCCCCTGGGTTTATCCATGGTGCCACATTATTTATGAGTGAGTTTGAGAGACGAAATAGGCAAGTAAATCTTAAGCCCTTTTCTACTTCTTTTAGGAGCCAGTTTGCCTATGGGAACCATGTGTCTGACTCTGTTCTCCACCAGAAAGAAAGAGCTGCCCCTCTGCAGGACCCAGCATAGCCTGCACTAGGACAGGCAGGGAACCCCATCCCATTCTGGCTTTCAGTATTAGCCAGCCCACATGCTCCGATGTCACTCTGATCACTAATCACAGTGACATTTTGTTCTCCAGCTGCCTTGCTCTTTGTCTTAATTCTCAGTTGGTCCAGAACTCAGGCCAGGCAAAAGAGTGCTATTTATCGACCCTTCCCACCTCCACAACAGGACTGAGCAGTGGGAGAGGACCCTGTTCTGTATTCCTGAGTCATTAATAGAGCTTCTTAGGGTCTCAGTCAGCACCAGTGAGAATCGATCTATAAACGACTGACAAATATTTATTGCGCTCTTGACACAATCATGAAAAGAGCTCATCTTTGCTCAGTGTTTCTTACTACTTTCACAATGCCTAATGGTATTTTCAGGTGTGTGAATGCTACAAAGTGCTAGGGACATTCACCATTTTAATAGTCTCCACCTCCATTTGCACAATCTGGGCATGCCCGTGTCTTTAAGGATCTAGATGTGATCTTACTTCCCTTATCTAATTAATTTTTACTACACACCAACTAGGTCCAAGGTGCTAATTGATGAGGCACTGCAGGTATAGCAGTGAACCAGGTAGATGACACCCCTACACTCCTGGAGCTGGCAATCTGATGGGGACTATGAAGAAAGTCAATGGAGAGTGACTGCATTGGGGTGGGGGTCAGGGAAGGCATCTCCAAGGAGAGAATATCTGAGTCCTCAGTGATGAGAAGGTGTCGGTCATTGCATGATCTATGGGAAGAGGCTCTCAATAATGCTGTGAGATGAGTATGATTATTGCCCCTTTACAAATGAGAAAACTGAGGCCGGGGAGATTAAAATGCTTCCTCTGAGAACAAAGCGGTGACTACTGATGGCATCAGGATATGAGTCCAGGTCTAGATTCTGAAACCCACCTAGTGCCACTACACCCACTTGCCTCTAGGTTCTAGTGCTTTTTAAAAGAATCTTACCTTGGAGAGAGCTTCAGTAAAGTGGCACGCAGCATGCCCTCGAGGATCTTCCAGTCTAACTCGAGAGAAAACATCTTTACACAGAAAACTAATCACATGAGGCAGGTCAGAAACTGATGTACAGGATTAATACTATTCTAAATTTAAAAAACCCAATGGGATTTGTTTTGGAACATGACAAAATGACTCCCAATTTCTTGCGGGAAGAGAAATTCATATATCTTTGTTTATTAGTTGGTTTATTTAATAAACACTTATGAGCTACCAGGTTCTCTTGAAAATGTTTTTCAAATATTAATTCTTCAGCACTTCATGACTCAGTGTTACAATATATGAAAATCCCGTCAGTTAATGCAATCACTAACCCCACTGGAGAGCTCAAGGAATCAAGACAAAGGTAGGTGCATTGCTTGCCAGGGACATTGAAGAGTGGCAGAGCCAGACTGAAACCTATGTCATCTGGCCCTGGAACCTTTGCTCACAACTGTAACCTGAATTTATGGGTATCATTTATATAATTGAATTTATATCTACAATTACATTTTGTGTCTTTCTGACTCACATGACCATGTTTTCAGACTGTGCCCAACTGATTTAAATGCAGAATTTCTAGTTTCTGCCAAATTTGCTCCAGGGAGCCCTTTGGAGGTGCTTTGAAGAGCTAGACCATCATTCTCCAGAGAAACTGAAACCGGGATCTACCAAAGGTCCATATTAGGTCCATCAGGCTAGACCTGCCATACAAGCAGTTAGAGGCCATGGATAGAGGAAAGAAAATGAAACTTTCACTATGGGCCCAAGATCAACGGTTATATTGGCAGACTCTCCAGATCACATGTGTGGGTTGGAGATGGAACGGCACTTCACTTGGGCTTAGGCAGAGGGACAGCAGACGAATTTACTTCATAATGATTCTCTCGAGGAACAGAGAAAAGCCAGCTAGTAAATAAATGAAGTTTTTCCAAAAGAACAAATTGAGTGAAAATTACATAGAAAGTTTGAAAGAAAAAAAGAAGAAGGGGAAAGCAGGTGCCTTTGCTGGCTATGAAAACATACGCTATACTGATAATCATCAAAGCAGTGTGGCACAGATCCCAACTCCTCCTCTCCATCTGTGCTGTGCACAGCTGGCGTTTGCCCCCTGTTTCCTGCCATGACCCTGTCTGGTTGTCGACAATAGAAAGTTCAAGACCAGAAGAGACTGCCTGAAAAGAGATCTGCTAATGACAGGGTTTCTAGGTCACATGCCCTGAGCCCCAAGGTAGGAAACCACATGAATGGTACCCACTGGAATTGTGTAATACTGCAGCTTTGCTTTGGAAGATAGAGTTAAGTAAGTTAGTGTCTGATACAGGGAACATAGGTGAGGAAAGAAAGAAAAAATCAGTAAACATAATGGGGACAACTGGTTAAACAGGTGAATAAAAAATTAAGTTCGACCTTTATCTCACCCTCAAACCCAAACAGGTTAGAGAGTGAAAATTTAGTGTGAAATAATGAAACCATTGAAATAATGACAACTAGAAACCTTGTTTTCCTAATTTGAATAATGGGAGTAAAGTAACTACCTCATGGCATTGATAGGGGGATTAAGAGAGATGATACAAATTGGCACAGTGCCTAGCACTTTAGTAAAAAAAGACTGAGGAACGATTTCCACTAAGAAACTTACCCAAATCCGGCTACCCCGGGACAGGGGAATAAGCAAGATGGGTGTGTAGTTATAATCTGGGTATTCCAAACAAACTGATACTATGGAGAAGAAAAGCCTCTTCTACCAACTGGAAGAAGAACGGTCCACGGAGTCAGGTCCCTCCATCCGTGGGACTTGGGGAATAATAATTCATGGAAAGTACCCGGTCTGCAGCTGCAGAAATTTCAGAAGCAAGAGGAGAAGAGCTCACAGACATCAAACTTTCACTTTCTGCTGATCTCCCTTCATCTGTGATCTTTGGTTGAAAGAACCCTATGCAGTGTCCAAGGCTAGACTCTCCACACAGCACTCAGCACAGACCGGGTCACAGTGCCATTCCACTCCTGTCTGAGGCAGCCTCAGCCTCTCATTGTCATAGATTGATCTAAAACTGACTGTCCTCCTTACCCCCTCTCCCCGACTTTAGCTTCTAACCTCTGAGGGCCTCACTGGTGAGTTCCACCGAACACTCAACAAGAACAACACCCAGCTTGCACAATCTATTCTAGAGAACTGAAGAAATGGGAACGTGGCCCACCTCATTTCATGAGGCCAGCATAACCTTGACACCGAAGTCTGGTAAGTAAGCACCAGAAAGGAAAATTGCCAGTGGATCTCACTCATAAATGCATGATGTTAAAATTCTAAACAAAAAAGTGAACAGAAATGATCTAGCAACAAATATGCTACAGGACTACATGAGTTGGGTTTATTCCAGAAAAGCCAAAATCAATGTAGTTCACCGTGTTAACAGATTGACAAAGAAAAATCACATGACCATCTGAGCAGATTCAGAGAAAACATCTGTTAAAACTGAAACTTCCATTTATGACTAAAAAGAAAAGAAACACTCAGTAAACTTGGAATAGAAAGGAACTTCTCTAATCTGATAAAGATTATCTACCAAAACCCTAGGGTAAACATTACATCTAATTGTTAAATGTGGATAGCTCCTTCCTAAGAGCTGCAAAAGGCAAGATGCCCACGATCCACTCTTTAATTCATCCTTGTACTGTGGTCTTAGCCAGGGCAGTAAGGCAAGAAATAAAAGCAAATTTAAAAAAATAAAAATAAAAAGGAATGAAAGGATGAGAAAGGAAGAAATCAAACTGTTATTTGTACCTCCTATAATTGTATACACAGTATTTCCAAATAAATCTACAGATAAATTTTTGGAATTACTAAGAGAGTTGAGCAAGATTTCTGTACACTAAATCAATATGCAAAGTGCAAACATATTTTTACAAATAGAGCATAATGTAAATTATATATATATATATATATATATATGTAATTTATAATAGCATGCAACTTATCAAATGACTAGAAATATATCTAACAAACTAACAAATCACATGCAAGATCACCAAGGGGAAATTAGGAAACTATACCATGAGAAGTTAAAGATATCCTAAATGATGATGAGAGAGACCATGTTCATGGAAGACTAAATACTACACCTTCTACCCTCTATGGGGCAATACAAAGCTCAGCAGTAACAGGTGTTAGGTCAGAGCTTATATTCCATTTCTTGTTCCCTCTAAAATGTGTGACTCTGGGCATTCCACCAACCCCTCTGAACTTGAATTTCCTCACCTGTAAAACAGGAACAGCCATTCTGTCTAGTTATTAGGAAATAATGGATATGAACACCCTTTGTAGAGTGCTGTATAAATACAGGGATTCTTATGACTAGCATTATTGCCCTTTTTGGTCTGAGGGTGGGAAAAGTTTTCTCTCCCAGATTAGCCCAGATGTGTCCTTGCTTCTGCTCATCAATTTGTCATCAAGGACAGTGCTGAGTGCTTTTTCTGTGGGTAACATTTCCTCACTCAGTCCTCACAACAGCCTACAAGGCAGGTGCTATATTAGCCCCATTTTACAGATGAGAAAGCTGGGCCTCAATCAAGCGATTTGTCATTCATATAGCCACCTATTTATTTGGCATTCATGAGCCCCTTCTAAGTTCTAGAAGCTGTGAATATCCTGGAATATCCTGGTGAATAAGATGGACATGGTCCCTGCTCTATTAGAGCTAAGAGTCTAGTTGAGAAGATAGGCAAAAATCATACCACAACTAACAAGCCGGCAGAACCAGATTCAGACTCAAGTCTGTTGGACACTAGGGTCCACGCTTTTAAGCATCCCCTGGAAGTAGGTAAGCCCCTTTGCTCCGTCTTCTCTGTTGTGAAGCAATAATTTCTAACATCCATTCTGCTGGCAGCATCAAGTTTCAATGGTCCTTACCATCCAAGCTGCTGCACAAATGGAGAGCTGTCAGCTTCGATCCTGGCCCATGTGATCCTTGTGCATTATCACTGGAGAATTACAGCAGGGAAGATGAATGCATAAAAGAGGAGAGGCATCCTGGCTTCCCCTCCCACAGCCTCACTGTCATTGTTCCCAATGAGTGTGTGCCTGAATCCTCTGCTACCATTAATGGCAGAAGTGAGTCACTTATAAATAAGATACAGGAGCTTTATTATAATTACATCCCGCAATTCAGAAATGCTCAGTGTCACTGTGAAAGGGAGGGCAGCAGGTGATCGGGGCTTGAATGATCCTCTGCCAGGTACATCTTTCAGATAAACGTCTTGAATCAGGAGCAATTACAGCTAATGCCTGGTCTGAATGCTAATGAGAATTACTTACAATTGCATGTAATTCTTTGACATTTATACAACCCATTTTTTCCCTTCTTTTCTCTGCTTTCCCATCCTGGCATTACTCCTGAGAAACAGACACTGGAAATATGATTAATAGCCCCTTTGGAGGTGAGGAAGCTGATACTCAAGGTCACTCAGCTCAAAGGGCCAAGGCTAGGATTCTAAACTTGAACTTGGTTTACTCCACAAAACAAAATGTATTCTGTTTTTAAGGGAAGAAATTTTTAGAACACCAGATGCGTCCATTTTACCTGAAAGGTGTACAAAATATCCTACCAGTAGGGACTGGTAATCTGAAAGGCAGCTAGAGTGGTCTGTTGACACTTTTGCCTTGGTTAAGACAGGGCAGCTGCATATAGACCTTATAAAATGAAATTCAAACCTACCCTCTGACACCTACCACCACCAAGAGGCCCACATATGTCCCTTAGGGACTTGAGAAATGACCATGAAGAGAGAACCTGGGCTGAAAGACAGAAAACACAAGCAAGAAATCTGTCCCTAATCTATGCTCCTCAGAACCAAGGCAGAGCATGAAGTTCAAGTTACGGCATGAAGGAGAGAGGTTAACTATAATAGCGATAATCGTGGTAATGCCTAGTGTTTGCCGAGTACCTAGTCGAGTGCCAGAAGTTTAAATAAGCCTCCACTGAGACTTGGAATTTTAGCCTATTTAAAGCTTAAAGACTGCACTATGACTTCTGGGACAGATTATGTCTAACGCTAGACCCACTGCCACCATACAGAGGAGAAAGTAAGAGCCTTGCAGGTGGCACAGCCAGGATACAAAGCTGGCCTGTTTGACCTTCATAGTAACACTAGTTACAACTAATGTTTAAATAGCACTTTTATGTATTACATAGCATCAGTTAGGTGCTTTATGTACAAGAACACAATTCTCTCACCAACCCAGTGAGGTAAGTGCTATGAACACTCTTATTTTAAAAAAGGGGAATTGAGGAACAGAGAGGTGTAGCAACTTGCCCAAGGCCACATAGCTCCTTAGTGACAGCACTGAGATTTGAGCCAGCTCCAGAATCTACACTTTTGATCTCTTTGCTATGCTCCCACTTCATTATGAAAAGACCACACCATTTCTACTATGCACTTCTTGCCTGCGAAAAGGAAAGCGAAAACATGGAATTCTGAGAAAGTCCAAGGGGAGGAAGTTCTTCCTTGGATATTCAGCCGAGGGCCAGGAGGAACCACTCCCAACCCAGAATTGCCCAAACTCTTCCAGGCTACAGGGTTCTTGATAGACAGCTCTAGCCTCTACCCAGCTCTGAAATCATGGACAGCGAGTGCTGGGTCATCCCACCTTGCAAGGATTTTCTGTCACACTTGAAAATGGTACCAGGCTTCCCTACAGACTATTCCTCCACCAAGGGAAATATGTCTTGAGACAGCTGGCAGCCTCAGGAAACCTTGAGCTTGCATATGAAGGTCTAGCAAGTCCTGAAGATATGAGAGTCTTTACATAGGGGTATCAGGGATTCCTGTGAGTAAAGAGCCACCTATCAGAGAGAAAGGAAAGAGGTGCAGGGGGAATCAGGGATCCTGTAGCCTGGCATCTCTTTATTTTTCACCTTTGCTGCTGCCAGCCACAAGCAGGAGGGACCTAAGGTCCACAGCCTGAGTTTCACTGATAATTGGGAAGGAGTAAGACCTGTGTTTAAATCCTAACTCTGCAATGGACCATCTGGGCAACCTCATGAAAGTTAATTAACCTCTCTAAGCCTCACAGACTTTGATGAGGCTAGCAATAATAGTACCTACCTTGCGAGACTGCTGTGAGAACTAAATGGGATTCAACGATACTCTTATCATTCCACCCAGTTCCCCTCTCCCAGTCCCTGCTGGATCCTTGCTGCTTCCAAGGTAAAAGCCAATATTGGGGTATTCAAGCCCCGCCCTATCAGACCCCCAACGCCCTCCTCCTGCATGCTCTGGAGGTGCATTCCTACCTGTGCTCCGGTCACAGGGCCTATCTCCCCATCATGAGTTCCCCAAGCACCTTCCCGCCAGGGGAGTTTGCTCACCCACTCTTCCCTAACGTCGAGCTCCAGGTCTGAGGTGGGAGCCCCCTGCCGGAAGACAGAGACTCTCTGCGCTCCCAGCTCTCAGGCAGGGGGACACCCAGAGAGACTCAGGGATTCCGGGTGGGGTCTTCTTCTTGGGGAGGGATGGGGACACAAAGGAGGTAATCACCCAGGGAGGGAAAGTGGCTTCCGTGAAAAACTGCCGTGCCCCTGTTCCTGACTCCCTGGGCTCCTTCCAGAAAAAAATGGAGAGCAACTTCCAGAATTTGGCGCCTTCTCATCCTTGCGCTAAAGGAGCAGCAGCTCTGATGCGCGTCTACCCCCAGGATCCACTCCCTCACCGTGATGGCCAGCTATTTTTCCAAAGGGTCCCTCGGACCGTACCACGAAGAGGATGCGGTTCGCTCCACCCGCGCTTGCTACCCGGCGCGGGAGACCGGGGGCGGCGGTCTGGACGCGTCCCCCACCCGACTCCTGGGGATGCTGAGCCTGGGGCTCGTCCACGTGTGGCAAAGTGGTTTGGGGCAGGCCGACCGCGGCTCAAAACCCTCGCTCCCTCCTTGCCTCGCTGGGAGTGGGGGTCCCGAGCCCGACCTTCCCCCCCCGAGACTCATTGCCCTCCTCTGTGAAATGGGTATAAGGATGTCCGCTTCATCAAACGACAGGGACAACCGCCCGAGAGATGGATCATGGATGCCCAGCACCTGGCCCAGACCACGCACTCCATGGACCACGGCTCCCACCAAACTCTGACCGCAGCCGGGCAGCTCTGGGAGAAACTGGGGACCGGCGGTCGGTCCTGTCCGCGTCGGAGCCTGGGAGCCGCGGCGCTGGGGTGCGCACCCTGACCGCCCCGCGGGAAGCCACAGGTGTGGGAGCGTCACGGGATCGGGGGCCAGAACTGGGCACCCGGGAGGGTGAGGGAGCGGCGGCGCTCCGGGACCCCACCCGAGCCGCCTGCGCCCGCCCCGCGCCCGCCCGCGCCCGCCCGCGCCCGGCGCTGCCCGCGCCCGCACTCACTCACCCGCGCCGGCGCCGGGGAAAGTTTGGCGGGTGCGGCGGCCGCGGCGGCCAGGATGCTGGGTGCTCGGCGGCGGCGGCGGCGGCGGCGGCTGCGGGGGCGCGGAGGGAGCCGGCTGAAGAGGCGGGGCGCGGGGGGAGGAGCCGCGCCGGGGTGCGGGGTGGGGGGCAGCGCGGAGGGGGAAGAGAGGCGGGACCCGCGCGCCCCCTCCGCCCGCAGCGTCCCCGCGTCCTCCTCCGCGGCCTCACGCCGGGAATGGGTGCCAGGGCTGGCCCCTTGGGCGCGAGCGCCTTCTGCCACTGCTCCCCCATCCCCCGCTGCTTCCGCCGAGCACCCCAGCCTCGGGCTCCGCGCCCGCGGAGTGCACCTCGGGTTTGGAGGAAAAGGTGAAAGAAGGGTCAGGCCTTGGCGAGAACGGAGGGTAGACAGACAGAAATTAGGTTCAGTCAAGATAGAAAGATGTAGAGATAGAAAGAGAGAAGAGATGGTGTTGGCAAAGTCAACCAGAACCCGATTGATCAACACATAGACCCCACCTTGCCTGATCCCTTGCTAGAGAGACCAAAATAGAGAAAGACAGCCAAAGCCAGGCAGACTGAGACAGATATCGACAGACAAGGACCTACCCCGGGAGGTTTCATGGGGGAACTAGAGGCCCCCGAGGTCTAGAACGCCACATCCCTTATCTGTTTCTTCCTAGCTTCTCCAGATAAACTCAACTTTCAAAACAAGGCGTGTTTCAATTAGCATCCTGTGCCAGCAGGATGTGGGGTGGTGGAGGTTGCAACGGTGAGGGTGAGGTGTGGTTCTTCTGCACGTCCCAGGAACCTCTGCCCTCTGACTCTGGGAGCCTGAGAATACTTAGCCACTGCCTTCATTTCCAGAGCCAGGGGAGAAAGAGGCAGTCTCCTCCCTCTCTCCCTCTCTCCCTCTCTCTTTCTCTTCTTCTCTCCCTCTCTCTCTTTCTCTCTCTCTCCAGTGCCAGAAAAACTCCATTTAAACCACTAAACAGTTATGGCTTCAGACCTTATCGCAGCACTTCAGGAGAGACACCAAAGTTCAGGAGAGGAGGGTGTTTGAAAAGGAAGGAACTGGAGTGGGGGGTCTAGAGTGTGGGTTTGGGGCCTCATGGGGGTATTTTAGCCTCCTCTGAGTAGAGGGTAATTCCACTCAGTGATTGTGGACCACACAGAGCTAATTTGAGGCCCAGCCTCAGGAGCTACATATGTGTGATGTGTGAGTGATCTTTCCTTCTG
Source organism: Cynopterus sphinx (assembly GCA_030015415.1). Lineage (NCBI taxonomy): Eukaryota > Metazoa > Chordata > Mammalia > Chiroptera > Pteropodidae > Cynopterus > Cynopterus sphinx. The sequence continues at coordinate 120,941,749 of CM057381.1, read as the reverse complement.
GACTCAGGGCTCACATCTGTAAAGTGAGGGCTAATAAAAACAGCTGTGATTGTGCCATGCATTCTTATCAGTGCTACAGGTGCTTACTCATTTAATCCTCACAACAGCCTGCATAAGTAGGAACTATTAGTATCCTTATTTTACAGAAGAGAAAACTGGGGTACAGAGAGGTTAAGTAACTTGCTCAAGGTCGCACAGGTTGTACATAGGAGAATGGAGAATCCGCCCTATGCAGGCTAGCTACAAGGTCCAGTCATCATTACTGAGCTATAATCTTCATCTCAGTGGGGTTCCTGGAAAGTCCGATGAGGTCATTTATGTAAGGGACTTAGCTCCATTACCGGTAGTTTATAGACCACTGAGCCTGTCTACAAGGTGGAGATTAAAAGCTGATGATGATGCCCAGAGATAGAAGACTTTAGATTCAGGTTTGCTGACCAGCTTTGACCTTTGTGAATCAGAGGGGAAAGGGATTCCCATTTGTTCCTCTGATCAGCCCCTGCACATTAACATAAACCCACAAACAGGACTCACTCCAAATCCACAGAAAGCCCCATCCTGTACCCTGATGATTCTTCAGAGCCTCCATAGTTTATGCTTTATCAGACTAACTTACCTTTTGGAAATGATTTAGCACTGGGGTAGCAACTCTAAGGGAAATGCATTTCTGGTTGCTACAGCTATGGGACTAAGGAGGGAAAAACCTTGGAAATGGCTGGGACCACCCACTTCTATCCCCACTTGCTCTCCTTTCTGCAAATTCAGCAAAGGTTTGATTATTTGGAATTTCTCTCCAAAGTTTCACTTCCTGGGCTAATTGTTGGCCTGCTCAACCCACAAGGATCAGCATTTTTAGAAACATCAGCATTTTAGAAACAGCATGTTTATTTGAAGTCCTTGGTGACCAGGATATGTATGTTTTGTTGTGGCATTTAGAACTGATGTGTCATGAGATAACTCAGGCCATATCTTGAGTTTGCAGGATATAGAAGGGGTAGCTAACTTACTAACAAAAATACAGGCAGCAAAAGAAAAATAATAACTGGCCCTGATGTCACACTTACCATCTGCCAGTCTCTGTTCTAAGAGTGTTATAGAATCTAATACATCTCTTCCTCACGACTGCGGGGTAGATACGATTATCATCTCATTTTGCAGATTAGAAAACTGAGGCACAAATTGGTGAAGAGAATTGTTCAGAGTATACAGTTAGTAAGTCATTTTAAGATCAGACAGCTAAGAAGCAGCTGAACCAGGTCTGGAACCCAAATCAGTCTGACTCCATGGGCCTGCTCCTACTTCTGTGTTTTATGGAAGAAAGCCAAGAAAGGGGAACTACTTGAGCTCCTGAATAGAGATTAGAGGTACATATAAAGAGGTAGATTAAAAATATCTGCTCTACCACTTGTTAGCTGGATGCTTACGTTGCTTCTCTGAGCCTCAATCTCTTCATCTGTAAAATGAGAATAATAATGTCTATGCCATATCCAGGATTTTAGTGATGATTCTTTTGGTTGCAGGTAACATAAACCCGATTAAAACCAGCTTCAATCAAAAAGGGTTCTGAACTGAAAAATTTAGGAGGTAGTTTTGGATTCAGACATAGTCTATACCAGCTCAAAGAAAGTTGTCATGACTGTCTCCCTCTATCCTTTGACTCTGTTTTATTTTGTGTCAGTTTTATAGCAGGATGGGTCTTTCCCAGGAAGGCAGAAACGGCCAATTAAACAAACTTAAGAAAAAGAGATCAATTCCTTTCTAGCACTTCCAGCAAAAATTGCAGATTGACTCCCATTGGCCTGGCTTGGATCACATCCTCAGCTCTGAAACCATCACCGCTGCTATGATTGGCCAAGCCTGAGTCACATGCCTATGGTTGGAGTCAGGGCATGGGGTCAGCCCCTCCTGAATCATAGGGACTAGGAGTGGGTGAGGGGTGGCTCCCTAAAAGAAAATCAGGGTGCTCCTAGCAGGATAATGGGGTATTAGTTCTGGACAGGCACAGATGTCCACTTCCTCATGGAGCTATTGTTAGGATTAAATACATTTATGTGTGTGAAGTTCTCCCCTCTGTTGAGTGCTCAGGAGCTGAGACCCCTCCCTTCCCGGGTCACAAATCCAGGTCAATTGCTTCCTGTTCGCATAGGGAAACTAAGAAGGTCCAGAGTGGGTAACAAATTTGCGTAAGGTAATCCAGTTTACCAGCTACAGAACCCAGCAGATTAGTCATGGAACCAATGTCTCCCGACCTGAAAAAATTCCCAGTTAATGTCTTAGCTGAGAAATTTCAGATCTCCCACTAACCAAGGGAGTTTTCTTTGTATTTGCACAGGGGAAACTGGAAAATTGCAAAGCCGTTAAGACCAGAGACTGCCACTTATGGTGGGCTCCCAAACTGTTCAAAAGCTGCAGACTGGTAGTTCTGGGAAGAGCGCCATCAAGCTCCGCTGCCCCCCTCCCCGCCTTCGCATTATGAATTCAGTCATTTCCTCTGGGGAGTCTACACTCTGGATGCTGAGAGAACCAAGTGGTCATTTTTCATACAGCTGTCCAAAGTGGGCAAAATGGTTCTTCCTTTGTTTTATTTCCTGCTCACTTTGTGAGAGTGGTTGTGCATCTGTTAGGTCCAAAGTGGGCCAAATCATAAACATGTTATTAGAGTTATCGAAATTGACCCTTTCAACTTAGACCTGAATCAGTTCCCAAGTTTCTGGCTTTGGGCAGTCTGACTTCTCCACTCAAAATTTAGTTAGTCTGGCCTTCTATTTCAAAGAAGATGAGCAAGAGTGGCAGATGTCAAGCTGGAATGACAAGACCTATTCCTCCATCTCCCCCTTAAGTAAAGTGTTTAGTTTGGTGTGCACACTGCTGGAGGAAGTATAAATTGATACAGCCTTCCTTGAGGACAGTTTGGAACCAGATGTTGAAAATTTTCAAAAAGTTCAGTCTGTTATTCCACACCTAAGAGTTTTTCCTGAGAAAATAATCATATTGACAAGATATGCATTTCAGGATGGCATGTAATAATAAAAAATAAAAAATAACCCAAATGTATAACTATAGAGAATTAGTTAAAAAAATTATGGTACATCAATAGAATTGTCTATCATACAGCTGTTAAGACCACACTTGAGAATATAGAATTATGTGAAAACTAGCTATGATGTGAATAAGTTAAAAGAGCAAATTTAAAAGATGAGATATGCATAAACTCATTTTGTAAAAATGTATACCTATTTATGTAGAAAGAAGCTTGAAGCAGTTTTATCAGGGAGGGATAGGTGGGAAAGAAAAATTTGTGGAAGCTTTTGGTTTTCACTTATCCTATTTTCTAACTTTTCTTTAGTAAATATGTATGGTTTTGGTAATTGAGAAAAATGCCCAATAATAATTGTTATAAAAAGATTTGTGCTTGGTTACTTTTTAGAAAAGCCCTTTCATTTATTAAAACAAATTTGGCCTACCTCTCTCCCTTTGGCTAGGGTGTGTGGAGAGGAATGGGGAGGTCACAGCTGGGTGCAGCAGCAACAGCAGTAGAGCACTGCAGAGAAAGAAAATTGCACCAGAAGGCGGTGTGCATTTGTTGTGAGGTCTTGGGCAAGTCACTTAGCAGCTCTGGGACTCAGTTACCACATCCATAAAGTGAAATGTTTTGTTACATTCCCTCAGGAGTTCCTTCCAAGGCCAAAACTATATGCAAGGAAAAGGTCTGTGAGCTTCAACAAATATTCATGTATGCTCCAAGCGAACATGTAAGGGCCCAGAAATGTGTTCAGCATAAGTGAATTTTTTTCTCCAGCCCTGAAAGACTGCTGAAAGCCATGCTTAGCGTCTGTTTCTTAGCATCTGCTTTCTGCTTAGCCTCTCGGTCTCTCCAGGTAGCTCTCTACAGCTAAGAATCGATAAATCTGTGGGAAAAAGTACATAGGATGCTGGGCCCACCTCCATGTGTTTCTTTTCACTCTGGGATCTTGATCCCTCAAGTTCTGCTTTCCTGGATAGCTCTTTGATGCCATCTGACAGATTTTTATTTTCTTTCGAGCATTTTTATCTAGGTTTTCTAGTAGTCTATTGAGAAGGGTGATCTCCACAAGCTAGTTTATCATAGACAGAAGCATAAGTCCCTTCACATATCATTGAGTAAAAGTGGTTGGTTATAAAATATATGTACAATGCGATTCTATTTATATGCAAACCATGTATATGTGTTGATGCAGAAGAAATAGAAAAAGACTGAAGCTACACATAGCACCTATTTCTGGCTAGGGTTTCATTTTTTAATATTTAGCTATATTTGTCAAATTTTATAAAATGGACCAGGATGTCCAAACTGGGATTTACTTTGGAGGTCTCTTATACTCATTTTTAAAATGGGGAAATGAAGGTCAAGAACATTTCAATTAAACAATTATTGAAGGCTCGCTATGGGCAGAGAACCATGCTCTGAATCCCAGGGTATCCAAAGAAAATGTTAACACCTAGGAACTTATTCCTCCATTTCAGATATCTCCAACATGTGCTAGACTTTGGGATATGAAGATGGAGATCCCAAGAATTTGCCCTCAAGATATTCTAGCTGGGGAGAAAAATATCCAAATAAACCATGCCAGGTATGATGTGATAAATGTTAAAGTGATGGTGTGGCAAGGATGGTGGTTTGCCTTTTAATAATGATCTTCCAAGATTCAACTAAAAGATTATGTTTCCCAGCCTCCCTGCAACAAGGTGTGGTCATGTAACTGAGTTTTGGTCAAAGAGATATAAGGGGAAATGTGGGGGATTTGGGGAAGTCTTTTGAAGGGAACAAGCAAACTCTCTTTTTTTTTCTTTTTTCTGCTGCTTAGAATGTAGATGCAATGGCTGGAACTTTAGTAGCCATTTTGACCTATGATATCAACTTGGGAAGGGAGCCCCAGAGTAGGAAGATAGAGCAGATAAAATAGCTTCAGTCACTGACACCATTGAGCTGCTATATCAGCCCTGGGGTGTCTATCTCCGTACTTTCTTTACATGAGAAAGAAACCTTGCTTATGCCACTATTATTTTGGATTCTCTATTAGATGCAATGAACCCAATCCTAACTTATACAAATTGGTAACAAAGAGGTAAAGTGGGACAGGAATGGATATTTCTACTCTTGAGTATCAAGGAAGTCAGAGGAGGTATGAAGAAGGTGAGGAATTCACCAGTGAGACGGGCAGGGATTAAGAAGGAAAAGGGTTTCAGGCAGAGCCGACTGCGCAGGAAGCATGGGCAAAGGGCTAGTAATGGGCATTGGAATGGGCTGGAGATGGGCACAGCGTGTTGGAATCAAGCATCCTAAATTAAAATTTCACCACAATCTTTAGCAAGTTACTTCATTGATCAATGCCTCAGTTTCCTCATCTGTAAAATGGGGATAATAATATTATTAAGCTCATCGGGTTGCAGTGAGGATTACATGAGTTAATATATGGAAAATGCTTAGAACGATGCCTGGCATATGGTGAGTGCTCAGTAAATGTTGGCTATTATGTGTTTGTTTGTAAAAAGCAATAATCATAGTCCAACCTCACAGGGCAGCCAATATGTATAACATAGCACAGGGCTTTTCACAGAGTAGGTGCTCACCTATGTAGCTATTTTCTCTCCCTTCTCTCAGGGAGCTTACAATCGATATTTGACAAATCTTCACAATGCCTCTACCCTGTGCCAGGCCCTAGGCCAGGAGGTTGCTATTCTAGGACAAATTGGACCTTGTTCTTGACCTCCAGTTACTTGTAGAGTCAAGGAGAGAAAAGGAGAATAAAAAAGACAAGCATAATACAGTGTGAAAAGTTTAACAGAGGTCCATTTTAGTCCATAAACTCAAGTGAGCAAGAAAGGTATTGTTATTTTTTGTTAAGTGAGCTCAGTCTCTGCTATGATCGCCCATTTTGAGTGGGAAACCTGAACCTCAGATAAGTTGTCTTTCTTATTTCTTTGGGGGTGGCATTTTAGTTGTAGAAATTTTGTGGAGAGCAGCTGGGGTGCGTTGACACTTATCCACATTGGCATCTGCTGGGACACCTTTGTCCCTCTCTGAGGAAAGGTCACCTACCCACACAGGCCACTTTACTCAGTTGCCCCTTAATCCTAAGTCTCATTCCATTTCTCCGCTGCTCCGAGGGCCCTCCCAAGGGCACAGGAGTCATTAGTTAGCTCCCATGAACCCTGGGACATGGAGAACTCTGTTAGACATCTGAGGTTCTTCTGCCCTCCCACACGAAGCTATTTCTCCTCTAGAGAGAAATGCCTAGAAGTCTGCGTAGGAAAAGAGCTCAGGTCTTTTCTCCATTCAATTTCATTGAACTCATCTGGGGATTCTGGGTCTCTCTCCAAGCACAAGACCATATCTAGAGAAGGGATAGGCCCAAGTGTCCCTTCTCTCAGGGGCTTGCACTGTCCATCTCCTCCCTTACTGCTGCTCCAGTTCTCTGCCCCACTGTCTGGAAACTCTATATTAGTTTCAGGGAGGCAGAGTCTTGGTCCTAAATCCCCTGCATTTTTCCATATTGATCAAGCCATCACTACACAAGAACAACAGCCTTGAGATGACAGCTTAAAATGGAGAGTGGGGAGTAGTGGGGTGGGTGAAATATAAGGCTTCTGGGTTGAGAGAAATCAGTAAGAATGGAAAACAACGCAGTGAGCTCCCTCCATTCCCCAACCAGAATGGCTAAAATGAACAAGATTTACAACGTCAAGTGTTGGCCAGAATGTGGAGCCCCTGGAACTCTCATACGTGACTGGAGGGGATGCCACAGGGCATAGGCACTTGGGAACACTGTTTGGCAACTTTAATAATTATGGATCTATTCTGTGGTCCAGAAATTCCACTCCTAGATGTATCTCCAAGGGAAATGAGAACATAAGCACCCCCCCTCCACACACACAAAAACTGTATGTAAATCAGAACAGCTTTATTCATAGTAGTTAAAGCTGGAAACAACTAAATATCCACCAACAGGAGTTTGAATAAGCAAATTATGGTAAGTTCATACAGCAATAAAAGTAGATGGACTATTGCTGCCCACAACAACATGAAAGAAAGTCAAAGCCATTATTTTGAGCAAGAGAAACTAATCATAAAAAGTTGCATATTATAAAATTCAATTTATATGAAGTTTAATTACTGGCAAAACTAATCTGTGGATTTAGAAGTGGTTCTCTCTTGGGGAGAGGACAGGAGACTGTTATTGACTGAGAAGGGGCACTAGAAGATGCTGAAAATGTTCTATACCTTAATCTCTGGGATGGTAATGCAGTCGTAGAGATAGGTAAAATTTTTAACATTTGTTCATTTTACTGTATTTATACCACAATTTTTAATAATCTCACTTTTCTTAAAAAATTTTTCAAAATAATATCCTACCCTTGGTGCTATGAAGAGGTAAGCACACCACATCCCGTGAGAGCCCAGGAGATTCATTAGCAACACTGTGTATGGAGTGGGGGTGGGGATGAGGGGGCCTCGGAGGAAGGCTTCCTGGGGGAAGTGATAGCTCAACTGAACTTCGAAGAACTTGGGCTGAAGGTTAAGCAAAGAAGGCTAAGGGCATGCTGGGCACAGGGAACAGCATGCAAAGGCACAAGGTGAGTCCCAAGAAAACTTGGCTGAATTTCTTCCTCTACTAAGACCATAAGAGAGAACAAATGATTATTGATGTTTTAATTAAGTCACTAAGTGTTGGGGTGATTTGTTATGCAGCAACAGATAATACGTCACCTTCATCTTCATCACCAGCAGCATTGATTGAGTTTGCCTTGTGGATTTTCATTTAACCCTCCCATTAGTGCTATCAGATAGACACTCTTATTATCGTACTTTACAGAGAAGAACACTGAAGTTAGAGCAGGGAAAGCTCTCTCTGCAGAGCCCCTGAACTTAAGAACTTTATGGTCAGGCCTGAGAGTCAGAAACTCAAATATCTATGACTCAAGGCAAAATATGGTGCTAGGATCCCAGGAGGGAGGGAGAAAATTTGGATTCTGGCTTCTAGTAGTTGGGCCTCATGGGTTGAGAGAACATTCCAAAAGCAGCAGATATCCTCTCAGCCTTGAGCATTGGTATTTTCCTTGCCCTTGGTATTTCCCTGCAGAGAAACACACATATCTATACAGTAATGATGAAAAATAATAACCTTTCATAAGGGTCTGGCATTTTACACTTACAAAAATTTACACATCCTTAATTCTGTGGAATCCCGCCTGGCAGGTAAGCATGGTGTTATGGAATGAATGTTTATGTCCTCTCCTCTGTCCCAATTTCATATGTTGAAGCCCTAACCCTCATTATGATGGTATTTGGAGAAGAGGCCTTTGGGAATTAATTAGGGTTAGGTGAGGCCGTGAAGGTAGGATGGGATTAGTGGTTTTATAGGAGGAGACACCAGAGAGCTTGTGTTTCTCTCTCTCTCTTCCCCCTCCCTCTGTTGTTCCCACCCCCTCTTTCTCCTTGTACACCCACAGAGAAAAGGTCATGTGATGACACAAGAGAAGGCTGTTGTCTGCAAGCCAGAGAGTTCTTATTAGAAACCAACTACGTTGGCACCCTGACTTCAAACTTCCTGCCTCCAGAACCGTGAGTACATAAATGGCTGTTGTTTAAGCTGCCCAGCCTGGGGTAGCAGCCCAAGTGACTGAAGTACATGGCAGTGTGCACTTTACAGATGGGGACTCTGAGGACCAGAGAAGTTATATGGCTCTTGCAGTCATACAAGCTTTAAGTGGCAGAGCCCAGGTTAAAACCAAGTGATTGGGTGTTTTTAAAAGCACAGAGAGGTCAGTGGGGTTCCCCTAAGGGAGGTTCCAAGAAGAGGAGCAGGGAGCAGGGTTTTGAAATGGGAGGTGGCTTGGTGGAGAGGCTAGGCTTGGGAGGGTCTGAGGAGGCAGGGTGAGTCCCCAGGAGGCTCCTAGGGGTGTGTGCAAGTAAAAAGGGAGTGTAGCTGGAGTGAAAAGAATGAGCAAGCTGGGTGTGTGGAAGGAGCTTGGCTTAAGGGATTTGAGTGTTCTGTGTAATTGCAGCTTGGAGGGGTGTGCAGTCTTACAGGTCTCGGAGCTGGGGCCAAAGTCAACCGCTGAGCCTAATGTGGGAAGAAGGGCTTATTTTGCTTCTTGGGTGGTTTTAGTATATTCACAATTTTGTGCAACCTTCACTACTATCCATTTCTAGAACATTTCCATTGCCCCCAAAATACAACTCCATACCTCCCAATTCCTTTCTTCCTCCATTGCTTGGCAACTGCTAATCTCTTTTTGGTCTCTGTAGATTTCCCTATTCTGTACTTTTATAGAAATGGAACCAATTCTGCAGAATGTTGTCTAATGTGACTGTCTTCTTTTACGTAGCATAATGTTTTCAAGATTTATGTATGTCATAGCATTTCTATCAGAACTTCACTCCTTTTAATGGCTGTATAATATTTCATGGTATGGATATTCCGCATTTTAGGAGTCCATCAATTAGTTGAACACTTGGGTTGCTACCTCTTTCTGGCTGTTATAAATAATGCTGCTATGAACATTCTTCTACAAGTTTTTGTGTGAACATATGTTTTTTATTTTCTTGGATATATACATGGGGATTGCTGGATCGTATGGTAATTCTATTCTTCACTTTCTGAGGAACCATCAAACAGCTTTTCAGAGCAGCTGCACCATTTTACATTCCCACCAGCAATGTTGTAGGGTTCCAAAGTCTCCACATCCTTGCCAGCACTTGTTGTCTGCTACATAGATGTATATTTCTGACTTAGTAGGTATGAAGTAGTACCTCATTGTGGTTTTGATTTGCATTTCCCTAATAACTAGTGTTATTGAATACATTTCCATGTGCTTTTTGGCCATTTGTATGCCTTCTTTGGAGGAATGTCTGTTTAGATCCTTTGTCCATTTTTTAATTGGGTTTCCGATTTTCGGTGTTGATTTGTAAGAATTCTTTATATATTCTAGGTACTACACACATATCAGACACGTGATTTGTAAATATTTCTTCCCGTTCTCCGGGCATCGCCTTTTTCTAATTCACACCAGGGCTTCTCTGAGGTTGGCAGGGACCTTAACCCTGCTGCCACAGCATCAGACATTCTCCCACCATGAAAACAGAAAGTCTTTCGGAAGTCTCACCCAACAGGACATGTTAGCACCTCAGTCCCTGCATGTGGGTTTACCGTATGCCCAGCACTCAGGGCATGACTCCGAAGATAATGCAGCTCTTTCCCTCCCGAAGTGTTTCCATCTCCATGAACAATTTCTATAATCATCCAGACTTTCGAGTCCAAATCTCGGGCACCACCTTCACTGTTCCCCATGTCACGCTACCATCTAATCAGCCACCACCACAGCCCGTCACCTCGCCATTCTCTCCTCCTCCCCATACCCCAGTGTAGGCCACGGTTACCTGAACGATTTTAATAACTTCATAATTGTCTGCAGACCTCATGCCTTGCTTCTTCCAGTCCAGTTTCCCCTCCATCTGCACACAAGCAGAGTAATTTTTCTTAAGTGAAAATCCCAACATGAGGCTCCCCTAGCTGAGCTTCTTAATGGCTACAAATTGCTCTCTCCACCTTCCCTCTCGAAGTGACTCAACCAGACTGAACTTTCTCCCTATTTTCCAACCCGCCCAGCCTCCAGGCTGTGCAGAAATCATCCACTCTGAAATAAGGGATAGTAAAGAGGTGAGAGCAGAGGTGTCCAAAATAGGTTACAGGTTAGGCAGCGACTAGTCAGGGAGGAGCTGGGGGTTCATGTAGGAAAGGGTAAGGATGCCAGTGAGGGGAGGGAAACTCGCTCACACGTATGCAGTGACATGCCTGGACACAGAGGCTCACTTGATACTCATTCAACTCACCAGAGAGTCCCCTGGACATGTGAGAGCCTAAGTCAGCCCTCAGTGCTAGGAGGCAAGTTCTGCTGACTCACTTGGATCCTCAGATTCCTCAACCCAAGTGCTGGCAAAAGCTGTTAGGGATCCTGTGGCCCACTCCTTCATCCCTTTGCCTCTATAAACCTCATTCTTCCCACCTCAAAAATGGGAATAATGACACAGCCAGGCTGTTGTGGGCTCAAAGCACATCTGTGCTTGAGGAGCACACTTCGATTTTTGTGTTAACTTTTATAACAACGGATGGGGAAACTGAGGTGCAAAGAGACAAGTTGGTCATTTCCAATCTCGACTGCTACTTAGGATCACCAGGGACATTTGTTGAAAATAAGGATCCTTAGATCCTACTGCTGGCTTAGGGTAGGGGCCCTATCATCTAGATCTTTTAATAAGTGATTCTCTTGGGAACCAGGAGAGTAGCTGACACGCAGAAAGATGTCATAAGGCCAAGCGTCTCCAGCTCGTGACAGAGTCTGGTTCTCTTCCCAGAATCCCAAGGTGTGCCTCTGGCTGGAGGGCCAATGAGGTCTGGGCTATGTGTGACCATGCAGCATGCCTTGCTTTCCAAGTCCTGGAGGCTAGAAGCTGTCTTTCCTGCTTCCAAGCTGCTGGAATTCTTTTTACCTCTGGACCTGGCTGTTAAGGATGTTCTGGGGAGAGAAGTCTCCTGGGGCACAGCTTGGCTTCTGGGAGGGAGAGGTTTGGGAGAGAGAGAGAAGTTAGGGAGGGATGGGGAGCTCTACCCTAGGGTGAATAGAACTGAAACCAAATTAAAAAAGAGCCAGGTTTGTCCTAGGGCAGGGTGGAGAAGGCGGCACAGACACTTCAGCTGTCACCTCCACGACTATCCCAGGCTCCTGACACCCTCCTGGCTCCGTGCCTTCCCTTCTCATTAAAACGTGTTCTCAGTACATGATCTGAAATTCATCCACACTAAATATGATTGCCTAATATCACCAGTCTAAAACACGACCTTATTTACTGCTTGTCTGTCTCTCTGAATCCCTCTCTCTGTCTCTCTCTCCCTGGTCTTGAGCTTTTAATCTGAGTTGGATTTCTTCAGGGCTTTATTTCTTCACTTATTATTTATGTTTTCCACGCTCACTTGGCACAGCCACAACTTGGGTCATGTCCCACTCTCAGCCAGCTCTGCCTCCACCCCCACACAGCTGTAGCTGAACGTGGCAGTTGACAACGAGCCTGACTCTGCTCACTTAAAAATTTATGACCTTGAATGTTAAGAAAGCTCTCTGTGCTGCTTTGTGACCAGGCTCTACCTTTCTACTCATTCACACTCCAGCTCTGCTAGATGAGTGTTTCACTCCATTCCCCTAAACTCTTGACGCCTCTTTCTCCACTCCTCACCCTCCATTCCACCACACACTGACCCTCCAACCAGCATTTCCCCCCACATATTCAGCCTTTCTACCTGTTGCCAGGGGAGCCGACCATATACTCGTATATCTGTTTTGTGCACTGTATCTCATCCCTCTTCATCTGCTCAAGGACATCTCTAACAATCCTCTCTCTTTCCACAGCATAATTTTTAACCTCTTCAGAATTATTCTAATTGACATACAAACATGCCATGATTCCCCTCATCTTAAAATAATCTTCTTGACTCTTTTCCCGTTTGTAGCTCACCTTTCATGTCTCCCTGTTTGGGGTAGTTGTTGCTATGTAACAACCCGTCCCCAAACCTACTGACTTTCAGATTACAATCATTTAATTATCTCTCCAATTTGGTGGGTTGACAGGGCTCAGCTGGAAAATTATTTTTTCTTATGTAGTATAGGTAGGGGCAATCGACTTCTGGGGGTTCCACTTTGCTAAGATGTCACAAGGCTGGTGGTTGGTGCTAGCTTTGGCTGGAGCTCAGTTGGGGCTATTGAGCAGAGAGTTCCACGTGGCCTGTCCATGTTGCTTGGGCTCCTTACATCATGGTGGCTGGATTCCAAGAGTACAAAAGTTGCTAGTCCTTCTTAAGGCTTAGACCTGGAGCTAGTACAGTGTGGCTTCTGCCATCTTCTAGGTTAAAGCCAGTCCTAGGAATAGCCTAGGTCCAAGGGGAGGGATGACACAAGGACTTGAATACCAGAAGACTAAGTCCTTGGGGATCACTGAGCAACAAACTTCCATACTCCCCTCTGCAGCAAAACTCCTAAGAAGAACTTCATCTTCAGTCCTTCCAATTCCTTCCTCCCATTTTTTCAAAACTCAGGCGTTTACTCCCACTGAACCACAGATGCTCCTTTTGTTGAGGTCACCAATGGCCTCCTCAAGGCAAAATCCATGATCAACTCTCAGTCCTTGTCTGTTATGTGGCTTGGCACAGATGACTACTCCCTTCTTCAGTTGGATTCCAGGGCACCATGCACTGCTACTTGTCCTTCTACTTCACTGGTCTCTCCTTATTCTTTTTCACTGGTTCTCTTCTCTCTCCAACCTGTTAATGTTGGGGTGACCTGGGGCTCAATCCTTGGACCTCTTTTCTTCCCCATCCATCTCACTCTCTTCATATTTTCACCCACTCCCATTGTTTTAAATACCATCTATATGTAAGTGACTCCACATGTATAGGTCTAACCTAGACCTCTCCTGAATTCTGACTAATATCTGATTGCCTCCTTGACATCTCTACTGCACATCCAAACTCCAAAAGTAGACTCCCGATTGTCCACCTCTCAGAATCTTGACTCGACCCCAGATTTTCCTATTTAGGTTTCTGACAACTCCTTCCTTGCAGTTACTCAGGCCAAAAACCCAAGCATCAAATTTGATTCTTTCTCTTTCTCTCATAATCCATATCCAAACTGCCATGAAATCCTGTTGGATCTACCTTCAGAATATATCCAGACTTCAACCACCTTTCATCACTTAATTTGCCAACCACCCTCTTGTTCTGAGTCACCGTTAACTGGATGACTTCTCATTGCTCTTTCTACTTCTACCCTAACCTTCCATGGCCTACTGATTGATAACAGAATGACCAGAGGGATGCTTTTACAACCTAAGCCTGATCACATTCCTCCTCTGTTCAATACCCTCCTATGGTTCCCATGTCACTCAGCATAAAAGCCAAAGTCTTCATCACCTGCAAGGCCCTTTGTGACCTGGCTACCCTGTACCTCTGATCTCCTTCTAATCTCCCTTTCACTCACTCTGCTCCATCTGCTGCGCCTCTGATATTACTCCTTAGCCACAGTAGGCTCACTCTGACTCAAAGCCTTTGAACTGGCTCTTTTCTCTACCTGGCATGCTCACCCCCTAGATCTCTGCAGGGTTTCCTCCCTCACCTCCTTTAAGTCTTTGCTAAGAAATCACCTTCTCCATGATCTTTCCATTTAAAATTGCATCCCACCCCTGCCCCTCTGGCTTTTTAAACCTCCTTTTCCCTGCTCTTCTGTCTTACCAATAGCTCTTAACCTCTATCATATTCTGCAATTTACTCATTTATTATGTTTATTATTTATTTTCTGTCTTGTGCTGCTGAAATATAAGGTTCACAAGGGGAAAAATCTTTGTCTCTTGTTTATTAATGTATTCTACCTAGAGCAGAGCCAGGTACAGAGAGAGTGCTAAATTTTTATTTTTTAATTTCACTGTAAGTGTCTTGAATCGGTTTAAGTATCTCAAATCCTTTGTGACACAAGGCAAGTATAGAAAAACTTATTCTTGCATTTATCCATCCATCCAACCATCCATCCATCCATCTATCCATCCATTCATCCATCTATCCATCATCTCTATCCAATAGACTGCACATCCATTCATCCATATCCGTTTATCTCCTTATTGCCATCCATTCATGTATATTCGTCTGTCAAACCATTTGTCCCACCTAATAGTCATCCAAATAATCCTTCAACAAACATTTCTGAAGAGTCTACAAGAACCATGTTGGGCTCTATAGGCAAATTCATGATGATAAGACTCTGACTCCTGAGGGTGTTGTAATTGGATAAACAACTGTTCCAGGATGTTCGCATAAGAGGAAAAGCCAAAACCCCCAAAACAGGGCCTCAAGTCTTAATGTAGGGAACTATACCATAAGTGATTTGTGAGTTGGTCGGGTGGAGGTGGGGAGGGAGATAGAGAAGTTGCTCTCAAGAAATGGGATAGTAGCACTCATCTGACAGAATTAGCTAAAGCATGTGGGAAGTGTACTGTACCAGGTTTCTTAACCTTGGCTGCACACTCTATTCCTCCAGGAAGCTGACACCTGACTTTTCGGAACCAATGAAGTCTGAAGCTCTTGGGGTGAGCCCGGACATTGTTTTTTAAGAAGCTTCCAGTGGAGTCTAACGTGTAGTCAGGCTTGTGTACCACCAGGGCTACAGCAGTTTAATTAATGCCCCATGTCTATTTAATTAATCTTGAATATTGCAGCTGGAGAAAAGTAGATTTAATCAGAGGAAGGAGAGAGAGAGAGAGAGAGAGAGAGAGAGAGAGAGAGAAAGAGAGAGAGAGAGAGAGAGAGAGAGAGAGAGAGAGAGAGAACGCGTGTGCACGTGGGGCTGGGAGTGGAGGCAGAGAGAGAGAGAGAAGAAATGGCAAGGAAACGTCTGTGAAAGTGCAAGAGAACTGGCCAGAGATTGTATTCCCAACTGCTGACCGAGCAATGGAAGAACAGGCTGGTCAGGGGCTCTCCTTCTTCCAGGGCAAAAGGAGCGTCTTGGTGGGAACAAGAGAATCGAACCCAGGTTGCCACCTCGCTGTTCTATTGTGATGGAATGCCAGTTCAGGTCCTCTGAGAGGCAGACCCCAAGACAATAGGCATGGGAGGGGTTTAGTGGGGAAGCTCCTTGTGAGGAATGAAGAGGAGATGGGAACAGAAGTCAACAAGAGAGCTCAGATCACAGTGCAGGTCAGACACCTGTGAAAGGAGAGAGGGTAGGAATAGGCTTGGGTAGAAGGAACCTCAGACTGTGGTTCAGTGTTGAGAAAACCTTGGCTAGGCTGATGGGAAACCCCAGTGAAAAGACCTGCTGTTGGAGGAGGCCCCATCGGCAGGGAAGGACCAGCTCTGGCATCTCCCCTTGCCTCCTTTGTGCAGCCTTTGTCCGGGAGCAGCCTGGGGCAGCCGCTGAAGGCTGTTAGCCAACCACACTGTATCCGGGAGGGAATCTGAAAGGGGCAGCTCCTTGGCCACCGTAGACACTTATAAAATATTGTTAATATCTATTTGTTCAATATTTATTGAGCTTATATTAAACATAAAGCTCTGTGGATTTAATAGTTTTAAACGTCGTGGATGTAACATGAACAAGATGTTCACTGCCTTCGGGAGCTTTTACAGAGCACCTGGCGACCAGACATTACATGATGTATCAGCCATAGTTAAGAGATGCTAGGGGAATCTACAATAGGTGGGGCGACCGTATGGTATACCACTTAAACCTGAACCCTTTTAGAGTGAGAATTTGCTTTTAGTAATTATGCCTGGACAATTGGCACAAACTGGGATTTGTAGTGGACCTGAAATAGAGAACTAACTTCTAGTCCAGGGAATCAGGGAAGAATTCCTTGAGAAAGGGACGTTGGAGCTGGGATCTGAAGGATGTGTAGGAGTTGACCAGTTATTTAAACTCTCATTAAATGTTATGAGAGCCTGGTGACCCCTCCTAGGGGCTGTTACCCAGGTTGTTGGTTGATCATTTGATGGTTCGTTTCTCACTGACTTAGGGACTCCCATACTGGGGATGTCACTATCGTCTGAAAGAGCCCTGCCTGGGATTCTTTTGATGGCAATGAAGGGAAATGCAGGGCACCTAGAGAGAGTCTGTCAGTGGCTTTTCCTGTGCCTTTTATTATGTCATTCTGGACAGAAAATAAGTGAATCTAGTAACTTCTGATTATATATAACTCACCGTTACCTTTTTTTGAGACATCAAAAAAGTGGACGCGCTTTCCTCTATTTTTAAAATTGTTGTTAATATACAGAACAAAAAATTACTATTTTAACCTGTTAAGTGTACCGTTCAATGGCATTAAGTATATTAACATTGTTGTGCAGCCATTACCACCATCCATCTTCAGAACCTTTCATCTTCCTAAACTGAAACTCTATACCCATTAAACACCGACTCCCCATTCCTCCTCCCCCAGGGCCTGGCGACCACCGTCCTACTTTCTGTCTCTATGAATCTGACTGCTTGAGGCACCTCATATAAATGGAACTAAACAGTATTTGTCTTTCTGTGACTGGCTTATTTCACTTAGAATAACTAATGTCTTCAAGGTTCATGCTGTAGAATGTGTCAAAATTTCTTTTTCTTTTTAGGCTGAATAATATTCCATTGTGTGAATTTACCACACTTTGTTTATCCATTCATCCATCAATGGACATTAGGGTCGTTTTCACCTTATGGCCATCGTGAGTAATGCTGCTGTGAACACGTGTGTACAAATACCTCTTCGAGATCCTGCTTTCACTTCATTTGCATATGTACCCAGAAGTGGAATTGCTGGATCATGTGGTAATTCTATGATTAACTTTTTGAGAAATAGACATACCATTTTCCAAAGCATCTGTACCATTTCACATTCCCACCAACCATGCGCAAGAATTCACATTTCTCCACATCCTTGCCAACATTTATTTTCTTCTGTATTCTTTTATAGGAACTTTAAAAAAAATTATGCTCTGAGATAACTGTAGATTCACATACAGTCGTAAGAAACACTATGGAGAGGTCTCGTATACTCCTCACCTCCAGTGATAACGTCTTTTAATAACTATAGCACAATATCACAGCCAGGATATGGGCATGGATGTCGCCAGTTTTACATGCACTCATTTGTGCGTCTGCATGTGTATTTTTTGCAATTTTATCCCATGTGTAGATTCATGACGACAGTCTAGATGCCAAACAGTTTCAATCACAGGGATCGACGATAAGGATTTTAAAAAAATAAATCTTTGTTTTGGAAAAATTAAAATCATACCAAAATAGAGAGCACATTGTAATAAACACACACGTACCATCATCCAATCTCAACAACTCTCAGTTAGTGGATAATTTTGTTTCCTCTATAACCTCAGCCACTTCTACATTATCATGCAATACATCTCAGCTTTCTTAGCGTCTCATCCGCAAGTCCGTAAACTCTAAATACAAAGTCCTCAATTTTAGGAGGAACTGAAACACTATCATTATGCTCCAGCCCCTGCTCCCAGCCAACGGTGATCGCATATCACAGGTTTCCTTTCATCACGAATGACAAGCAAGCTACTACCTACAAGGGGCCAACATCAACCATAGTTGAGGTGTTACAGGATCATAGACAAGAGTACCAAATTCTTTTCCCCCCACAACCCATAACCAGTCCATCAGAAAATCCCATTGCTCTACCTTCTAAATAGCAATAGCAGCCAACCACGTGTCGCCATCTCACTCACAAAACTTTTGTGCTGGCCTTCAACATCTCTCACCTGAGTGATGCATAGCCTTTCCCCTGCTCTCTCTGCCTCCATCTCTGCCCCCCTTACTGCCTGGTGTCTGCACTGAGCCAGAGAGATCCTGTCAAAACGTAAGCCAGAGCTTGGCACCTTCCCAGGCCTTCTCATATTATTCAAAAGCTTAGACAATCAGCCAGGCACGCCCATTACCTTCTGATTTCACCCACTCCGTGTTCACTCAGCGGCGGGCGTAGAGGCTGGCTGCTGTTGCGTAGACATTCCAGGCTCACTCCCAGCATGGGGTCTTCCCCAGTGCTCTTCCCTCTGCCTGGGTCACTCTTCTCCAGATGTCCACTTATCTGATCTCCTTCTGGTCTCTGCTCAGATGTCAGCGTGTGAGCATCTCCTGCTTGCATGCCTGGATACACTCAACGCCTATTTCCACCCTGTCCTCTAGGTGCTGACTGTCGGCACCAAATCAACAGTCTGCTTCTGCGAGGCTTGGCTGAGGAGGGCACCCTAACTGAGACAGGAGAGGAGTGAGGTCTGGTATGTATTCCCCGGCTCCCACTCCAGGTGACGTTGCAGGCTGGTTAGCCAGCCGCCTCTCCTTTCATGCAGCTTCTCACTCTGTCTCCCGTCATGTCTCCGCTCCTTCCAGCCTCGAGGTAGGAGCCCACTCCTCTATCCCTGTAGTCTCCCTCCATTCTGCACATTCTCCTAATTCTCCTCCAGTGCCAGTGACCCATTTTGATGTGCCAAATGTTTCCTGCTGGGACGCTGACCGATAGCTTGTCTCTGACCACCCAACCTAAAACTGCACCCTCCCCCATGCCCACATCCTCTCTGTATTTTCTGCTTTTGTTCCTCAGCATTTCTTACCATCTAACATGGTAGATGTTATACTTACTTACATTATTATCTCTCTCACTCAACTGGGACAGCTGTGTCTCATTGCACAGGCTGTGCACTGTATGGTTCTAAAGGCCACTATTCACATAGATTACAATGTGATAGGGCAACACCGCCTCCTGGAGTTGTGCAGCAGAATCGCCCTGGCTCCCACTGCAATATAAGCTCTGTCATTTTCTTTTTCTTAATATTATCTCTTAAGTGCTTAGAACAGTGCTTGGCACATAGTAGTTCTCACAAAATTGTCTTCAGGGACTTATTCCCTTTTACTTCCCATGAAAAGTATAAGTATCCTAATACGGTGGTGTCAGGAGGTCTTAGTGAGCTTCCTGAGGGTTTCCCGTGATACTCTACTCTGCAACTGTAAGGCCCTGACGTGCCCATCTTGTTTTCTTTACCTACAGCACTACCTGCTGTGTGTGCTCTCTGTGCGCATCCAGTTTACCTGAGAATTGCCCTTGGCCAAATGGGAGCCCCTTTGCTTGGGATGTCCTGCCTTCCACACCTGGGATGGTCTATGGTACAAAATCTTGCCCCTTTGCTTCAAGGTGGGACCAACTAAGTGGTGCACCCCTGCCAGCTTCCCTTCGGGACTGCATCCTTACTTAGCTCCCACTCCACACATGCATAGTGTCCCGACTCCAGCTACCCTTCCCTGGGACCCTGCCCTAAGACAGTTGTATAACCCTCCACACCTGTCATACCATCCAGCACACAGCAGGTGCCTGTAGATATTTTGAGTGAATGAATAAAGCGATTTGGGGTGGCTTTCCAGCTCTGCCAACTACTAGCTGTGTAACCTGGGCCAAGTCGGTCCTGATCCTGAGCCTCCGTTTCCTAAAAGGCCAGATGGGAATAATCCTGCTCACAAAATTAATCTTGTTTACGAGTTAGGAGCCTTTAGAATAAACCAGGCAGAAGCAAGGAACTTTCACTATCCTTATTTTTCTGAATTTTTCCGATAACTTTGAGAGACAGGTACAGCAAACTCCTTCACCTTGCCCTGCCCCCATCTTTCACTCCTCTCTGAATGTTAAAGCTTGTCTTGCCAGGTCACTTGTTAGCTCCTGGTGGGGTGGCTTTCTGTTTCATGGCCCTTTTCCCCCAGGGAACAGGACTCAGAGGCTCTCTGTGGATGCTTTTTGCTTGATTGAAAGTGCAGGGAGAAACAGAATGAACTTGGGAAAAGACAGCGATTAGAATGAACAGCTAGGAATACCACTTGCAAACAGTGCAGAGGCCAGAGACTGGCTTCCTTTGAGTCTGCTGGGCTGGGGTTAATTAGCTTTTGGATTTTTTAGCTGTGGGGTGTCTGTTTAATCATCTGACACTCGGCCCCAGCTCAGCCCTGGTGAGAGAGAGGCCTTTAGAAGAAGCATGAGCTGATGGGAGGCCAGTCTTGGAGAGGGAGAACCCCTAAGAGCTGAACTGTGCTTCAGCAATGAGACTGCCCACCTGCTCTCCTTATTTAAGGAAACTGAGGCCTGCAGAAGTTGGGACTGATCCTCAACATGCAGTAGAACTGGGATTAGAGCTCAGGTTTCCTGTGTTATGTTTCGGAGCTTTGTCCATTTCAGAATTCCTTTATCTGGTCAGCAAACACTTCCCTAGCACCTCCCTGGGCTGGGATTTTATGGATGATTAAATCAGAGTAGGTCCCTCCCCTCTGATGCTTTCACCATAGAGGAGGCCACCACCAATCAACACTCCAGCAAGCCAATAAATTGATAATGGCAAATGAAAAGGGCCATGAAGGAGACAAATATGGATTGGGACCATCATGAATCGCATTATACAGGGGCATTGGGAAGAACTCTCTGAGGGATTCACTTAATTTCCCTGAAATAACAAGAAGTTTTTCATTATAGAATGGTAACTAACAAATAAGGGTGAAATAATAGCATGAAAATATAATTTTGCAACCCCCAATAGATTAATGGATCCAGTCTTTAAGTGTCGGTGCCTGCAAATGTTGCAAAAAGGCAGGCTAGCAAATATTAAGTACCTCCTGATGGAAGAACACGACAACATCTTGAAATGGCCAGAAAATTGTACCTAAATCTGATCAAGCCCTTAGCCCAGCACTATCCAATGAAATGTACACACATGCGAGTCACATGAGTTACATATATAATTTTAAATTTTCTGGAAAGTGCACTGAAAAAAGTAAAAAGAAGCAGGTGAAATTAATTTTAATAATGTGTTTTATTTAACTCAGCATATTTAAAATATTACCATTTCACTATATAAATAATATAAAAATGATCAATAAAATATTTCCATTAGTTTTGCATACTTAGTCTTTGAACTCTGGTATGCATTTGATGTGTATGTCACACCTCAATTAGGATGAGCCGCATTTCAAGTGCTCAGTAGCCACATGTTGCTAGCAGCTACTGTTTTGGAAAGCATAGCTGTAGATCAATTACCGGTTTCTAGGAAACTGAGAAGACAGAGGAACATGTGAAACAACACCACACTGATGTAATCAACCAGCAAAATCCAGAAACTCTGATTTTCTGAAAAACTCTATAAGAAAAGTAATCCAAGCTTGCTTTTTTTTTTTTTTTTAAGAAATACATTGTAAGGAAGACAATGAAAAGGGAATCTAGAAATTACATATCACAGTATGTGAAACTTGTTTGATTCCAGTGGAAATAAACAATCTGTAAAACATTGTACAGTGTTTATAAAGTAATTCGGAATCTGAACATTGGATATTTGATGCTATTAAAGAGTTATTTGTGATAATGGTATGGCGATTATTTATTTTTAAAGAGTCATTATCTTTAGAGAGACATACTGAAATATTTATGACGACGTATTGAAATACTATGAAGTCTGGAATTTGCTTCAGAGTAATTGGGGCGAAAGGAGAGTAATGGGGGTGGGGCAAAATGAAACAAGATTGATAATGGGTGATGCCAGGTGATAAATACATGCGTTTTATTATACAATTCTACTTTTGTTGATGTTTGAAGTTTTTCTTAGTAAAAAATGAAATGAAATTTAATGAAATTGGGATGATATTGGGATGAAATTGGAAAGAAAAATGGGTACTGGAGGCCGTAAAACAAAAGAGTCTGTGAGGGTAGGAGTGTCTGCCTTATTCATGAATATTTCATAGCATCTCACACAGACATGACGCGGGATAAGTATTTAGCATATTTCCCCTCTTTTTTTTGCCGTTATTTTTAGCTGTGGGTTCTTCAGGTACATCCCACCAAAGATGTACAGTCAAATTACTCTGTTTTTAAGAAATAATTCTTTTCTATATTGTTATACCGCCAACTTATTTTGAGTTTATTTGGTTTATCTTTTACTTCTGTGATTTTTAAAAAACTTTAATTTGTTGAATAATAGTGTAAACTTTTTCAATGTTTTGAGTCAAAACTACAAAATAAAATTACATAATTAATTACGTAATGGAAATCCTTATAAGACAAACCCAGAGTGCTAAGAAAACCCAGAATCGTCTTGGTAGCTCAGTGAGCTCAGAGAAGGCCCTGAGTTGGGCAAAGCTGGAGAAGGGGGTGTGGTGAACTGTATACCTGCTTTAGAGAGTCGGTTGGGTGATTTGTGTTCTTGAAGGACCCATACTTGGCAGTTTTAACCCGAGGGCCCCCGGAGTCCGTGTTTAAGATGGTGTTTCCCCAACACTTAACTCCTACCTCGCCCCAGTTTACATATTGCCATCTATGATATTCAGTGTTGTGGCACGACTGAATCTAAGACCCTCAAAGCCAATTAAGGTAAACTATGAGGCTTTATTAACTGGCCGGCGACTGACTTTACCACTCAGGGTCAGAGAATTATCATCAACGTCCAGAGGAGGCAGTTTATAAAGCCTCAAACTACATCCTTTAACAAGTTAGGCAAGCAGATTGCAAAAAGCAGAAGCTGGCCATTAATGTCTTGCACAAAGGTAAATGTATCCAGGGGACTCTTAGATCGAACAGGGCATGGCAGGCAGTTTCGTTATCTGTATCCTGGAATGTTGCACTTTTCCTGGGGGCTGGCACCTGGAGATGTCACCTCCCTGTAACTGATTTACTGAAAATTTTCCACTCTTACAATCAAAGCAAGGGCTTTTGATTTGCACCACAGCTCAGCCTTGTTGTTCAGAGGATAGAGATTCAGGTCTTTTTCCTGTGTTAAGTCCTCCTGGCTCTACTCTGAGGCAGGCCAGGTATAGAACAATAGGGAGCTTGGAGACTGGGGAGAACATGAGAAGTTCTGCTATTAAGTTCTAGTGATTGTCACCATGTCAGAATGGAAGCTCAAGATGGCCAGATCATTTGATTTTTCAATAAAACCTGAAAATTAAGAATTTTATGTAAGGTGCTCCCATTTTTAAAATACTCTGAAGACTAAATAAAATATATTCAAGGGATGAATTCCATAGATATATTCATCAGTTTGATGCCACCAGTTTGAAAACCCTGGTCTACCATCTACATCGTGTGCTTCCCTCTCTGTGTGGTCATTGAATACCTGTTGGTCTGCCTCTCCCATAAGACCCTGAGCTTTGAGAGGGCCTTTTGTTTATATCTGAATCCCACATGCCTAGCTCAGTGTCTGCTGTACAGTAGAGCTCAATATACGGATGGATGGATAGGGTAGGTGGATGGATGATGGATGGATGGATGGATGGATGGATGGATGAGAAGATCATACAGTTCTTGGCAGGAGACAGTCCATAGATATGAATCAGTACCATACTAGGCAGAGAGAGGGAGAGAAGGAAGAGAGGAGACTTTGTTTCTTTGCTTGCATGATAATACCTAGCTCTCATCTTGGGTTCCACAAAGCTCAGACCATTCCCTTTGTGGAGTTGCCAGATTGTTCTTGAAATAGTGCTTCCAGAGCACTCACTCCACTCAGGGTGAAGGACTTGTGTTACTAAGGGTCTGCGGGCTGTGGCCTCCCATGCTTTCTTGCTTTCTCTTTCTGCCTGGTCTCTGAGCACCTTCATACCCTCAGCCCAGCAGGGAAGCAGTCTGCTTGGCTCTCCTCCAGTCTCAGCGCAGTGTGTTGGGGTCAATGCTGGTGGACCAGGATGGGGCAGGGAGGTGGGGCTTCCCTTGGTCTGCCCTGCTTTGCTTCCTGCTGGCTTCCTTTGAGGAACTTCTTCCTCCTCAACTCTACCACCCACTTAGTTGTGAGGACACAAAAAGGGTCATCAGTTGCTATAACAACATCTACCACCTTCCTCTGCACTTAGCCAAGCTGTTTTTTACCTCTCAGATAATAGACCTGCCTGCAGAGTGACCAGTTCCCCTTGAACTGGAAGATCACTGGCCCAACCCTTGACCTCAGAGTTTGCTTTGAGCAACTATTATTATTGCCATTAGTAGTGGTATTGTTGTCATTGTTGCTTTAATCTGCCATTTATTGAGTGCTCACTGTGTGCCATATCATAACTAAGCCTTTAAAAGCACTTCCTCATTTAATCATCACAGTGACACTTTGAGGTAAGAAATATTTTTCCTAATTTATACTAAAGAAAAAGCTGGTATGGTGAGCCCAGGTTATAAACAAGCTCTGAACAGCGATGGTGTTGATGGTGATGGTGGTGGTGATGATGATGATGATGATGATGATGATGATGATGATGGTAATAACACACTGAATTGGGATTGTTTTAAGATTTGGCTAGTGGGGAGATAATAGAAATTTAAGGAGGAACAAGGTGATTCCAGGGAGTCATGTGCTCTTGACATGTGATGAAGAGGAAAAAATTAAAAGATAGGGGAAGAAATAGGAATGGTTATGGAAGGGTGTTGAAATTTATATTGTTTCTAGAGGAGGCCTCACAGGAAAAGCTGGTTTATAAGAGCAGGGACACGGGAACCAGGCTGCCTAAGTTTGATCCTAACTCTGCCAGGTGCTAGCTGTGTGGGCAGATTATCTTCTTTGTGCCCCAGTTTTCTCATCTGTAAAATGGAAATTATAATAGGGCATTGAATAGTGCCTGTCACGTAACAAGCACTTGTCTTGGTTACCTCAGAAGCAGACCTTGAGACAAGGATAACAGCAGAGGTAGTTTATTTGAGGCAGATCTGAGGCAGGGAATAAGGAATGAGGCAGGAAAGGAAGACAGCCGAAAAAGTATGCTTTATTAATTAGGTTACCACTACAGGTAACTGAAGGCAAAGCCTGCTGGGAGCCAGTGTAGATGCACCCCTCAGAGTTAGCCCATCTGAAGGGCGATGGAGGTGGGATGTGCATTCACCAAATCCCATCAGCTATAGGTTGAGGATTGCTTCTGGGTGGATGTGACTTCTCTAGTACTTCTATTCTACTCTTTGGGCCCTGAAAAGTTGTTGCAGAACTTGGAGAAAGCCTCTGGCCAGATGATACAAATACTGGCAGTGGGAAGCTGGCTTGGGCATGCATTAAAGCCACTGATAGTGTCTGCCACAAAGCTAATAAATACTTATTGAATAAATGAACAAAGGAAAGGAAACTGTGTTAGCAGAACAACTCCCTAAAGATGTCTACAACACAATTCCAAGAACTTGTGAATACGTTATTCCACATGGCAAAGAGACTTCGCAAGTGTAATTAAATTTATAGATCCCGAAGTAAGGAGATTGTCCTGGATTATCCTGATGAACCTAATCTAGTAAGTGGGGTCTTCACTGTGTCAGACCCTGTTCTGGGCCCTTAAATAGCCCTGAGCTCACTCGGCTCTTGAAGAGCACCTGTTCTCATGAAGGAGAAAGACATGTGAGTAGCTACAACATGGTGTGTCCAGGTTACAAACCAGGTCTGAATAGTGATGGTGGTGATGATGATGATGATGATGATGGTGATAATACACTGTACTGGGGTTGTTTTCAGATTTGGCTAGTGAGGAGATAATAGAAATACAAGGAGGAACAAGTCGATTCCGAGACAGCATATGTTCTTGACATGTAATGAAGAGAAAAAAATAAAAAGACAGGAAAAGAAATAGGAATGTTCAAGGAAGTGTGTTGAAATTTAGATTGTTTCTAGAGGAGGCATCACAGAGAAGGTCCAGCTAAACAAAGTCCCGAAAGAAGTGATAGAGCAAACTGTGAAGATACCTGGGTTCCCTAAGCAGAAGCAACAGCCGGTACAAAGGCCCAAGAAGGAAGAGTGCCTGGAATGTTCTGGAAACGACAAGAAAGCCAATGTAGCTGGAACAAAGTGAGTAAGGGGGAAAGTGTGGGGGTTGAGGCAAGTTCATGTAGGACCTGATTGGACACCAAGGAATTCAGTCTTTATTGGGCACTGAGGACTTCATTCTTTACTCGGAGTAGGATGGGGAGCCGGTGGAGGGCTTTGAGCAGAGGAGCAGCATTGGAGGAGTTAGCAGGAACCCCTAGCTGCTTTGTTAAGGATAACCTGTGAAAAGAAAGCAATAATGAAAGCAAGAAAACCTGTTAGGTGGTCACTGCAGTAATCTAGGTGAGAAGCAATTGTGGCTTGAACCGGATGGTAGTGGTGAGAAGTCGTTGGATCTGGAATTGATGTGGAATGAACCCAGAGGTAGATTGTTAGGTAAATAAATTAAGATGTAAGATATAATGTCTTGGATCACATTTCCCCAGAAGCAGATCTTGAGACAAAGTTGAAGATGTAAATAGTTTATCCCAGGAAGCATTGGTAGAGGAGAGGGAAGTGGGATGGGGAAGAGAGAGAAGCCAATAAAGTGTGTGCTGATGAGCAGATTACTTTCTCAGCAACTGAGGCTCAGTCCTGGGGAGCTCTGGGAAACAGCGTCAAATGTGCCTCAGTGATCCCAATAGAGAGGCAAGAGGACTAGGGCTTTAAATACCGACTAGTCATTGGTTGAGGTCAGCGCCTGGAGGCAGGCATTAACTTCCTGGCACTGCAGCCTGTCCCAGTGCAGGCTGAGAGGACTCCTGCAATCAGAAGAAACCTGCGGGCAAAGAAATGCAGGTGCTTGGAGTTGGAAGCTGTGTGCACACAGTGTGCATGGAAATGGCAAGTAGAAGGGGCATGGGCAGGTCACCAACATTGTGCTATGGTATAGTGTCATTTCTGTTTTTAAAAAGGAACTTATCTTTATATATGTCTATAGAATAGCGCTGAAAAGATAGATAAGACATTTGTTGCCTCTGGGTAGAACAACTGAGATATTTAGAGTCAAAATAATAGAGACACTTCCTCTTTACCATGCAAGCTTCTTTACACTTAATTTTTTACTGTGTGACTATTAATGTATAAAGTTAAAAAAATAATAATGATGGGAATTTCACTTTCATCTGTGAAAGAGTGATCCTAGAAAGAATGGAAACATACCAATGAAGCCTCATGTTCACCCTGATAGTCAGCCTTGAGGCATTTTGCAGATCACAATGTGGGATGGTGGCAGAGAATGGAGTTTGAATTTGCTGAAGCAGTTGACAAGTGCAGGGCAGAGTGCCAGAGAGAGGGAGTTATGTAGGGGAGTTTGATAGTGGGAGAAGTCTGCGTAGGGGGTTTCTAGTAGGTCCTTGGCAAAGGGCTAGAGTATGCATATACAGGAAGAGTCTCCATGAGGCCCAGCAGAGAGCAAATGCTTTCACTAAATGCTGAGGAGAAACACTGGTGGTCACACGATGGAGTTCCATCTCAGTTAGAGTGGACAGATCTCACTGAATACCTTGGACATTCAGCTGAGATCTCAGAAAGGCCACACCTTAGGTATAAGGATCAAGTGTCAGGACCACATGCTGGTATTAAGGACAAAACCAAAAAAGACTAGTCATAACAAAGAACAAAATCAAACCTGACAGGACCAAGAGGACACGCCACTAATTTAACCACCTATCAGAACAAAACTCAATGTTCTTTAAAGGAAGAATACGTAATCTGAAGTTCTTACAATATTATAAGCAATGTGCATAATACAATAGGAAATCACTGGATATTCAAACAAGCAGGAAACTATGATCCATAATCAAGATAAAAAAGCATTTGAGAGACACAGATGTCCCAAAATGATCCAGATTTTGGAATTAGCAGACAAAGATCTTAAAGAAGCGATGATAAATGTGTTCGGAAACTTTAAAAGAAAGATGAACATTAGAGTAAACAGATGAGAAATCCAGTAGAGAAATGGAAAATGTGTAAGACAACAAAGTGGAAATTCTAGAACTGAAGATTACAATGTGATAAATACGAAATCCACTGGGTGGATCTAATGGTATTTGGAGACTGCAAAGAAAGAGTCAATGAACTTGAAAATAGAACAATAAAAATTATCCAATCTGAAGAAAGAGGAGAAAAGATAGAAAAAAAAATAGAGGCTTAGTGACCAGTCTGTTATATATATCTTTGAAACTCAGAAGGAGGAGAGAGAAAGAATGTGGCAGAACAATAGTTCAAAAGATAATAGCTCAAATAACATAATGTGAGGGAAAAATTCAGTTTATGAATCCAAGAAGCTTGATGAATCCTAAGCAGAATAATGCACAGAACACCTTACCTAGGCTCATCATAGTCAAACTATTGAAAACCAAGAATAAGAAGAAAATCTTACAGGCAGCCAGGGAAATAAAGACATTTCCTACAGGGGAACAATGAAACAAATGATGGCTGAATTTTCATTAAAAACAATGGAAGCCAGAAAACAATGGAATGACACATTTAAAGTGCTGAAAGAAAAAAAAAATGCTGCCAATCCTTCATATACACAGTAAAAATGTCTCTCAGAAATGAGAGTTAAAAAAGACATTTTTCAGATAAATAAAAACTGAATTTTTTGTAAACAGACTTTTTTTTCTTTGTTCATCCCTGTTTGGAGCCCTTGTCATGCTTTTTATATTTTCTGCTTCTTGCCCTATGAAAGCATATATTATGTGGACCTTATTCTGGGTGGTATCTCCAGTGCCCAGACCATGACTGAAAAATAATTGTTACTAAATGTTGGTTTTAAGAACATAAATATCTTCTGGTTTTTTTCCTGCAATCTTCTTTTGGAATTGTGTTGTTTCATACTGTGATTGACTCATGTCTGCTCACAAATGTTATCTACACCTAGATTTAATACTTCACATAAGTTCCAAATAAAGCATTATTAAATGTTTTGTATAATCAACTTGGAAGAATATGTGGGATTTTCAAGGGGCATCTTAGACTACTTCTTTACAACAAGTTTTTACAGAATATGACATTTAACATTGTTTATGGATGATTGTGTTCCTTATTGTCTGAGGCGAATAGACATTCACTACAAGAATTGCTAAAAGAAGTTCCTAAAGCTGAAGAGAAATGATATTAGATGAAAACTCAGATCTTATAGAAAGAAACAAAGAACCACCAAAATGGTAAATAAGTAGGTAAATATTAAAAAAGACAATCTTTTTTCTTCTTTTAGTTTTTTAAAAGGCAAATGATTAATACAAAAAATAATAAGATTATATTTGATTATAATATATGGGATTATAGTATATGTAGAAGTAAAATATAAAACTCCAATCCCATAAAAAGTGGGATTCTTTCTCTCTCTCCCACAGTTATGTTATCAAATGATAAAATATTCTAAGACCATGTTAAATTAAGGGTGCATATTGTAATCCCACTAAAAACTAATACAAAGAAGTATAGCAAAGAAAACAATAGATAAACTATAGGGGTGTACTGAAAAATATTTAATGAATCCCAAAGGAGGTATGAAAGAAGAAATAAGAGAACACAAAACAGAAGGGACAAATGTAAAATAAATAGTAAGTTGGTAGACTAAACTCCAGCTGTACCAATAATTATATTCTGTGCAAGTGGACTAAATATCCCAGTTACAAGGTGAGATTGTCATACTACATGGAAAAAGCAAGACCCGATTATATGCAGTTACAAGCAGTGTACTTGAAATATAAAGACACAAATAGGTTGAAAGTCAAAAGATGGGAAAAATATATCACACAAACAGTAAGCTAAAGAAAGTTGGTGTTATTCTTTAAACATCGGACAAGCAGACTTAAAGACAAGGAGTACTGTCAGAGATAAAGGAAGACTTTTCATAAGGGTAAGAGAGTCAATTCAATCCTAAATGTGTATATACCTAATAACAGAATTTTATGGTAAATGAAGCAAAACCTCATAGCCTAAGGGAAAAATAGACACATTTACCATCATGTTTGGCAATTAAATAGTTCTCTCAGTAATTGATGAAAAGTGGACAAAAATTAGGAAGAGTATAGAAACTTTGATACTGTCAATCACCTTGATCTAATTACATTTTAAGAGCTCTACAACAAATAACTGAAAAACATTTTTTTTTCAGGTACATGAAATAGTAACCAAGATAGATCATAAACTAAGTCTCGAAAAATTTCAAAAGATTGAAATGTTACAAACCATGCTTTCTGATGCTAATGGAATTAAATTAGATATAATTAACAATAAGAAAAACTAGAAAAATTCCTGAATTATCTGGGAATTGAACATTTCTTTGTAAGTCATGGTCAAAAAGAGAACTAAGAACATTTTAAACTGAATGATAATGAAAACATCAAAATGTATGGGATGCAAAGGAGGGAAATTTATAGGTTTCAATGCTTATATTAGGAAAAAAAAAGTTTAAACTATGTAGTCTAAAATGAATATATATGCTGTGTTCATAGATTGCAAGACTCAATTGTTAAAATGTCAGTTTTCTCCAATTTTATATAGAAGTTCCAACAATCTCAATCAAAATGCCAGAGGGCTTTTCTTTGGTAGGTGTTGACAAGTTGGTTCTAAAAGGCAAATGAAATCGAACAGCCAAAACAATTTTGAAAAAGAAGAAAATTGGAAGACTCATATTGCCTGATTACAAGATTTATGACAAAGCTTCAGTAATCAAGACAGTGTGGTGATTGCAATAGAATAGATGTATAGATAAATGGAAGATGAGAAAGGGTCCAGAACTAGACCCACACAGACACTGTTAATTATTTCTTGGTAAAGGTGGAAAGGCATTTCAATGGGGAAAGGATGATTTTTTTCAACAAATGCTACAGGAACAATTGGATATACATACGCAAAAAAAAAGTGAACCTCGACCTGTATACTATATGTAATGCAAAAATTAAATGAAAATGGAAATAAAAACACCTACATGGAAAACATAAAATTGTAAATTCTAGAAGAAAACAGTTAAAAAATTGCTTTGGCCTTAGGTTAGGCAAAGAATTTTTAGGTATGAAACCAAAAGCATGATCAATGGAAGAAATAAATTAACTTGAGTGCATTAAAATTTAAAACTCCATGAAGGACAGTATCAAGAGAATGAAAAGATATAAACTGGGAGAAAATATTTGCAAATCACACGTCTGACACTAGACTTGTAAATAGAACATGTAAAGAGCTCTCAAAGCTCAATAATAAGAAAACAAACAACCCAATTTAAAAATGAGAAAAGATTTAAACAAGCATTTCACCAAAGACACATGAATGATATATAAGCACATCAAAAGATGGTGAGCTTCATTAGTTATTAGGTAAATGCAAGTGTAATGGGATTATGGTATCTGACATTGCTGAGTTGTCTATTTCTCCCTTCAATTCTGCCAGTTTTTGTTTCACGAAATTGAGAACTTCGTGGCTAGGTACACATGTGTTTATAATTGTTATATATTCTTCATGCATTGATCCTTCTATCATTCATTCTAAAATGTCCTTTCTTGTCTCTACTAACAGTGTTTTCCTTAAAGTCTAGCTCTGTTTTAATAACAGTATGATATATATTTTTCCATTCTTTTATTTTCAACATTTTTTCTTTGAATCTCAAAAGATAGCATACAGTTAGATTATATTAAGCCTTAAAACAAATCTTGATAAACTTTAAAAGACTGAATTTATATAAAGTATGTCCTCTCACCAAAATAGAATAAAATTAGAAATCATTATAGCTGTAAATATTTTTTAAAAGGGGAAAGATCTCAAATCTATAACCTAAACTTTACACCTTAACAAGCTAGAAAAAGAAGAGCAAATTAAACCAAACGCAAGCAGAGAGAAAGAAATAATAAAGATTATAGTGGAAGTAAATGAAAGCATATGGAAAAACAATACAGAAAGTTAATCCAACCCAAAGTTGTTTCTTTAAAAAGATTAAAAAAAAATTTACAAACCTTTGGCTTTATGCCAGGAGGAAAGAGAAAAATAAAATTACTAAAATAAGGAACAAAAGAGGAGGCATTATTGTTGACCTTATAGAAATAAAAAATTATAAAGGACCAGTATTACCTCAATACATAAAATGAGAAAAAGATATCAGAAGAAAACTACAGACCAAATCCCTTGTGAATATAGATGCAAAATCCACAACAAAAACTAGTAAACCAAATTCAGCAATCTATAGAAAGGATTATATACTATGAAAAATTGAGATTTATCCCAGGAATCCAAGGTTGATAAACAACCAAAAATCAATTAATCATATCAATGAAACAAAACCAAAAATTACACAGTCATCTCAATAGATGCAGAAAAAGCATTGAATAAAATCCAAAATTTTTATGATAAAGAATACCCAACACACTATGAATAGAAATGAACATAATCCTCAACCTGATAAAGGGCATCTATGGAAAATCTACAGCTATTAGCATACTTATTGGTGAAAAACTGAAAGCTTTTCCCCCAAGATCACGGGCTAGATAAAAGTGTCTTCTTTCATCTCCTCTGTTTAATACCGCACTATAGGTTCTAGCGAGGAAAACTAGGCAATAAAAAGAAATAAAAAGCTTCCATGTTGGAAATAAAAGCAAAAACTGTGTCTGTTTCCAGATGACATAATATGTATATGAAAAATCCTAAGGAATACAGACCAGAAAATAGAGAGAGGAAGGGAGAGAGAGAGGGAGGAAGGAGCTGTTAGAACTAATAATTGAGTTCAAGAAGGTTGTAGGACACAAGATCAAAATACAAAAGTAAACTATATTTCTATGCACTAGCAAAGAAAAACCCAAAAATGAGATTAAGAAAAAACAATTCCATTTACAATGACAAGATTAAAATACCTAGGCACAAATTTAACGAAGGAGGTGAAAGACTGCTGGGGGCCAGCCCCAGCTCCAGAGTCCAGGTCCCGAGGGGTGTCTGCGGAGTCGGCGAAGGAGGGGACAGTACTCAGGGATACTGCATCAGGATCTCTCCCTATTGTCTTAACAGCTGCATTTTTATACTCCAGGGTTACAGAAGCAAGCCTGCGCGGTTTCTTGGCTCCAACAGACTTTTCTATAATTAAATCATTGCAGGTTCACAGCTTCACCAATCTGCTGAGGCCGGCCTGTCCTTGATCTGGATTTCTCAGAACTCCACCAGGCCACTTTCTCATCTAGGCCACTTCCTCACACTATCTCTCACTGCAGATTGTGGCTATTGTTTCTTGAACACATTGTCTGTTAAGTTGGCGCCCACACTGCGGTCTTGCTTCTCTCAGTACTTAAACTATTTTTATTGTTCTATTTGTTAGTAATATCTATCTTATATTTCTATTAATTACAAATCTTACCAACTATAATATTTGCTTGGACGGCAACACTATTCTAAGATTCTTATATAATACCTATAAAAAGTACATAGCTGTTCATGTAAAGTTATAAGTCCTAATTCTCCTATGCATGGAGGTCTCTGCCTGATTAATTGTTCCTATGGATTCAAGCCAGAGGCATCTACGTTCTTTCCTCCTATAACTCCCCACTCTCTACCATCCTCTGAGTACAATCCTGTGAACTGACTGTCACAGGCTTCTGAGTAGGCCTAAGATGTTCTGATGTTCCCACCCTGCTTCTCAGAGGCAACGCATAAGGCTTTCTTGATAAATTTTCATATAAGCCAGGACATGGCTCCTCTTCTGGCTCTGATGTATTTGCTTCCTCCAGACCCCCCAAATCCCCATCACCGACCTGCATAAGAGGCTGTATTAAGTAGCCCACACATAACACACACGCTAACACACTCACACCGAGGCAGCCACAAAGAACCCATCTGGGGCAGCCTAAGCCTTGCAAAGGTGCCACACTGTATGCTGTGACCTTGTCAAACAGCTACATTAGATGTGGCTCCCACAAAAGACTGAAAACTACAAAGCATCTTTGAAAGCAACTGAAAAAGACCTAAATAAATAGAAAGACATTTGTGTTTCATGGATTGGAAGACTTAATCTTATTAAGATGTCAGTACTATCCAAATTTATCAATAGATTCTATGCATGTTCTATCAAAATGATAGTCGCCTATTTTTTCTTGCAGATATTTACAAAATGACCCTAAAATTCATATAGAAAAGTAAGAGACCCAGAATAGCCCAAACAATCTTGAAAAAAAAAATATAACAAAGTGGAGGAATCATATCTCTCAATTTCAAAATTTACTTTAAACTTACAGAAATTAATACTGTGGTGTTAACATAAGGATAGATACATCTGGAATAGAACTGAGAGTCCAAAAATAAATCCCTGAATTTGTGGTCAATTGATTTCTGACATGGTGCCAAGACAATTCAATGGGAAAAAGAAAAATCGTCTTTTCAACAAAGGTATTTAGGAGCACTAATGGTTGCCAGATGGGAGGGAGGTTGGGGGTCTGGGTAAAAAAGGTGAAAGAATTAAGAAGTACAAATTGGCAGTTAAACAATAGTCATAGGCATGTAAACTACATGCATAGAGAATACAGTCAAATGTATTGTAATAACTATATATGGTGCCAGGGGGGCTTAACAGGAGGATCACTTCGTAAGTTATATAAATATCTAACCACTATGCTGTATACCTGAAGCTAATATAATATTGAATGTCAACTGTAACTGAAAAATAAAATTTTAAAAAAGATAATAGGAGCACTGGCTCTCTGCATGCAAAAGAATTATCCTACTTCATACTATATACAAAAATTCAGTAAAAATGAATTACGGACCTAAATGTAAGAGCTAAAACAATAAACTCTTAGAGAGAATATAGGTATTAATTTTAGCTACCTTGGATTAGACAACAGATTCTTAGACGTGACATGAAAATCATAAACAACAAAAGAAAAATAAATAAAGTGGACTTCATCAAAATTAAACAGTTTTGTACTTCAAAGAACACCATTACACCATTAAGGAAGTGCAAAGACAGCCCATAGACTGGGAGAAAATATTTGCAAATTATATACCTGAGAAGCAGTGAGTATTCAGAATACATAAAGACTCTTATAACCCAACAATAAAAAGACAAATGACCCCATTTACAAATGGACAAAGGATTTGAACAGACTTTTCTTCAAAGAAAATATGCAAATGACCAATAAGCACATGAAACGATGCTCACCATTTAGGAAATGCAAGTCAAAACCACAATGAGATACCACTTCACTCTACTATGATGACTCTAACAAAAGGGAATAAAGCAGCAATAACAAATGTTGGCAAGGATTTGCGGAGAAACTAGAACCTTAATACATTGCTAATGGGATGTAAAATGATGCAGCTGCTAGAGACAGATTGGCACTTCCTTCAAAAGCTAAACACAGAATTACCATATGACCTAACAATTCTGCTCCTAGGTATAAGCCCAGAAGAACTGAAAACATATGTTCATGCCAACACTTGTACGCAAATATTCATAGCATAAATATTCTTGTGAATATTCACAACCCAAATGTGCACCAACGGATGAATAAACAAAATGTGGTATAGTCATACAATGAAATTTTATTCAGCCATAAAAAATGAATGAAGTATCCATACATGCTCAACGTGGTTGAACCTATGTCCATAATAGGCAAATTCAGAGTCAGAAAGTAGATTAATGGTTGCCAGATACGTGGAGAGAAGTTTGGGAGTGACTACTAACGTGTACAAATTTTCTTTTGGGTGATGAAAATGTCTTGGAATTAAACAGTGGAGGTGGTCATGTAACCTTGTGAATATACTAAAAACATTGAAGTGCACAGTTTAAATGTTATACAGTTTAATAAAAATAATTAAAAGATGCATACGTGTTATTTATATTAGGAGGCTTTTAACTGCAGATAGCAAAACTAAAACTTCCACTAATTTAATGGACAAGGAGATGTGTTGGTTCGTGAAACTTGGAGTCTAGAGGTAGAAGGAGCCTTCCGGAGTGATTAATTTGGTAGCTGAATATTGGTGTCAAGGACCCAGATTTAAAAATTTCTCTACTCTGTGGTCCCGTGTCAGATTGTCTTCAGACTCATAGTAAGATATCTCAAGTGACTGTAGGCATCATATCTGGAAAAAGCAATGTCCCAAGGCAGAAAACAGCTCACCACCTTACTGTTTTCTCTTAAGAGGACCTTTTCCCTCAAAGCTCCCAGCCGTCATGCCCACATAGCCAGAACGACTCATATGTCCATCCTAAGTCATTCACTGCAAACTGGAGTAGAATTACTTTCAGACCACGGAGGCTCAGCCTGAATCTTGGGGAGCTGTCAGCTTTCCCAGCGGCAAGTAGCTGGGTGGGGAAAGAGTGGATACTGAACATACTAAGAACTAGGAAGGAAGGGGAAAATGGATGCTGGATAGGAGCCAATAGCTTAATTAAGTTATTTCAGTAGAGTATGATGCAATTTTTATAAATTTGATCGTCTAATATTAATACAGTCAATCACTGAGCTGGAAAGAAGTACATGGATAATGTGAAATCTGGTGTTTTCTATTGTGATTTAAGATGTATTAGTACCAGCCAAGGATGCATCGTGACCTCCACCCTCACTGCCAGAGATTCTTCTGAGAGGCTCCATCTTTCACTAACTGGATGTCTCCTAGCAAGAGACTTTACTACAGAATAAGGAGAATCCCAGCTTGGAACTGTGTTATGTGTATCTCAGCAGCACAAATGAGTCAATTTCAAATTATTCTTCTCTAAGAGAAGATGATTTGCGGAATGTCTTTCTTATTTATAAATGTAAAAATAGTTAATGAAAAATAAAAATAAATAATGAAAACGTTTTTTTAAGTGGGCAAAACCCCCAACAAACACTTTACAGAATAATATGTACAAATGGCCAATGAGCGTGGGAACAAGTGCTCTTCTTATAAGTCATCAGGGAAATGCCAGTTTGAAAGTTAAAAGTCCTGAAAAACTGAATGCCTGCAAAGATATAAAACAGCACAAAATGTCAAACATTGCCAGTGGGAGTATAAAATGGTACACTCACTTTGGAGAAGAATTTGTTAGTTTCCAATAGAATTCAGAAACACTTTACTCCCATGACCCAACAGTTCCACTCCTAGTTATGAATCCACTAGAAATAAACACATGTCCACAGGAAGACTTGTTCAGGAATGTTTATAGCAGCCTCACTTATAATAGCCAAAAAGTGGAGACAACTCAAATGTCCATCAACAAGAAAATGAATAAACAAATTGCAGCGTATTCATACAATGGAAAACCACCCAGTAATAGAAGAGAATGCTCTGCTGCTACCTGCCCACATGGATGAATTTCAAGCTGCTGAGTGAAAGAAGCCAGATCCCAAAAAGTACATACTGTGTGACTCCTTTTATATGACATTTAAGAACAGGTACATCCTATTCACAGTGATAGGAATCAGGACAAGGATTGCCTACGGGGGTTAACTGGAAGGGAACACGAGTAAACCTTCCGGGGGATGGAAACGTTCTATGTGTTGAGAGCTGTGCTGATTACACAAGAGTATACATTATCAAAATCCATTTGTTGGCACACCCGAGACCCATGTGTTTCAGTGTATGTGAATTTTACTTCAATTAAAGGAAATGAAAATGTTTAGAGTCAGAAGTGGTGAATGGAGGCGAGGTATCTGGAGGCAAGTCCTAAGAGGCAGGAATTAGGAGCTGAAGAGTTTGCCTCTGATATTCTAGGCCCTGGGGACAAGGACGGGTTTGAGCAGGGGCATCTGGCTCAGCCTTTAACTCTTCTTCTGGGACATTGTCTCTGTTACCCTGCTGTGTAGCTTTGGTGGCTGAGTAGGCTTAGAGCCTAGCATCTGGGCTTTGCCACCTGCCCCATCCTTCCTGAAACACCTTGGAGAGTTTGTTCCATAGGGGAGGCTCAGGCTCAGCTGGGGGCACAGCATCCCTCCCCATCTTCAGCTCCGGGGGGACCAGGAGTAGGGAAGGGCCTTCCCTCATAAACCCTGCTTTTCAGAGCAGAGCAGGACTGAGACTTCTGAGAAATCTTGTTTCAAGCACCTGCTGCCTGCCCAGCCCCGCTCCGTGATTTCTCACTGCTCTGCATGGATGATGACTCAGTGTGGGGGAGGAGGCAACAGGAGCCTCCCTCTGCCCTAGGAGGCCAGGGCTGTAGCTGGGGGAGGAAAGCTACCCATCCCTGTGGGGACTTGGGATTTCTGCTCCTGACCTGTCTGCTATCCATTCTGCCCAGGCAGGGTGAAGGAGCAGAAAAGGCTTGAACTTTGGGGATAGACCCAAAGTAGTGACCATCCTATTTAAACCTCAGTTTCCTGTTCTGTAAAATGGGGTGGGGTGTCTTAGGGTCTTGGGTGCATCTGATTTACTGAGGGAGTGCACTTAGGAAAAACTTGTAAGGGGTAAGGGTATCAGGATAGGGAAGGGAAGGAGCTGAGGGGGAATTGGCTTCAGGTAAGGTTCAGCCTTGGCCTGATCCACGGGGGGCTGTGGGAGTGATCACACAACAAAGCCATTGGCCACCCCAGGTGAGAAGGAGGGCCAGCCTTTTGTACCCCCCATGTCATCATTGACTGTGGGCTGCTCTCGGAAGGGTATAACCAACTCGTGAGGCTCCTGTCGACAAGGGCAATTCTCTGGAGAAGGAGACAGCTGGGAGCTCTTAGCAGCCAACACTTACACAGCTGGAAAGTAGGTACACTGGCCTGGTTGTGGACACCTGGTTAGAGCCCCAACAGCCACTACTATCCTATCAGGATAAATTATCCATCGCCCAGGGGTTTTGTGAGTTCACATAATAGGCAATGAGGATAGAACAACTATTTCTTAGCTGCACGAGAAAGGGGACCTAGAACTATAAATGTGTGTTCCCTGCCTATAGCAGATTCAACATTTTTAGGGAGCAGGACAGGATGAGAGAGAATCCAAAGTCTATGCACCTGAGCCAGAGCAATACCACAAAGAGCCAGGAGCTGGCAGGGCAGCGGGATCCTGGAGGCCTCTGGATCACAGGAAGGCTTTAGCTTAGTGAGAAGAATGGCTGGGGTGGTGGTGGTAGGGCCCTTTAGGGATTTGGGTCGGCGGCTACATGCCATCTGGTCTTACCAGCTTGCCGCATCATTCTGTGCACCTGGAAGACTTGCAGGCACACCTACTTGAGACAGTGAGCCTCCAGTAACCTGTTGCCACTCTGACATTTCTCTGTTACATGATTCTGAGAACTTGAGAATTGTCTACTGGGCATTACCTGGTCCACCCAACCCAGGACTCTGCTTTTGGTGGGTTTTTCCAGAAACAGTGAGTTAGAAATGTACTGGGATGTCCACATTTCCTCTGATAACCCACCGTATATCATGGGAAGAAAGAACACTGATTTTGGAGTCAGACAGACCTGGGTTGGAATCCAGCTCTGCCGATGGTTGGCTGTGTGCTCTTGAGCAAGTTGCCTTACCTCTCTGAGCCTCAGCTTCCCTTCTGTAAAAAAAAAAATGGAAAAATTATGTGCCTGATCTGAATGCTGATTGGGAGAATCGGGAGCCTCATCACGTGATGTGATCAGCACATAGTAGGCCCTTGATAAATGTTCTCTCTTTGCCTCTTTTCTCTTCTGGAGCAATGTTGTATTTCTGGTCTTGCCTCCCTGGGAAGAGCAGGTTTCCTAGGTTCTCCGCCCACACTAGGGGGGCCAGCTCATCCTGCCCCTCTGGGCAGGGCCTCTTGTCCTGTTGTCCTGTCGGTTTCTGGCCCTGGTTCCAGGAACTGCCCTACAAAGGTTCAGTTATTTCCTCTCAGCTGTTTCTTATGCCTCCCAGAAGATTCATCTTTTTTATAAGCATCCTCTTTGTCTCTTCATCCGGTCGCCCTTTCCTTGGAAAGACGGTTTGGCCGAAGCAGAGCCTTTGCCAGTAAGCTGTGTCTTTTGTTTGGGATTCTGATAAGAAGGTGAGGAGCCTTGCATGGGATCTGCCATCCCAGAAGAGGACTTTAAAGGTGGTCAGTGCCTGAGTGTTCGTTTCCTCCCTTTCTTTGAGGTCCCCTATGCGTAATGAGGGACTTCTCGATCATAAATGTCAGAGAACAGTCTTGGGCTGACCTAGAGGTTTAGGGGGGTAGCTAACAATGGAAGCTAAATTCTGGGGATTTAAAGGAAGTGTGTGTGTGTGTGTGAGAGAGAGAGAGAGAGAGAGAGAGAGCCCGCAGTGGTGGTGGGGTGGGGGCCTGCCCTGAGTCCTGGGACTGCCATACGCTGGAGGAGGGGATCTGATTAAGAGTCCTGGCATGGCCACTCACCCACTATGTCATGTAGCATATTTTACTGAGCCACTTTGTGCCTCAGTTTTCACTCCTGTAAAATGAGAATAATAATGACAATGAGCATTTTTTTTCCCTGAAAGTACATTTTTACCACCTTGATATCATCAGTTCTGGTATCAGCACCTGCTTTTCCTAGGGAATGGCCACTGCACACCCAGGCCCTGTCTTTGGGAAAGATTGGCCTTGGCCTCCAGCCTTCATTTTGGGTGAGTATTTTGCCTTGTCCTACAGCATATTTCATCCTTATCGTTCACCCTGAATTATTCCATGGGACTTGATTCCAAGACTTCTGCTGGAAGTGTTGAGAAACAGAAACTTTCTTTCCACGAAGTTTCAGAGAGATGAGGATTTCACTTTGGAGCTGCTCATGGCCATTTTGCCTCCATGATTGGAGAATGTGATTGAGAAAGAAGCCAACACAAAGCCACAAAGAGGAGAGAGAGGTTTCTGATAAGGTTCCTTTGATTGCTTGGACCCAGCCGGGCCTGAGGATCTACCTTAGGGTTTTTAATCAATGTTTTGTGCAGTGTTTGTGTTGAATTTTCTGTTCCTTGCAATTGGAGTCTCTTAATTGTGCTTTATGTGTAACGTTAATATACTCCTCTCTGGTTGCTTAGAGAATCAAGTGAGACAAGCTATATGAGGCTGTTAGCACAGGGCCTGGCACACGGTAGGCACTGAATAAATACCCCTCTCTCCAAGGCCTCAGTTTTCTCATCAGTCAGGTGGGCACATGAAACTGTGTGCTACCACTTCTTAGTGGAGATAGAGATCGTGGAGGGGACGTCTAGACAGTCTTATTAAAGTAGCAGTGAAGTCTTGGGGTAGGAAGAGCAATGGCCCCCAAAATGTCCACATCCTGATCCCTGGAAGCCACGAAAACATTGCATTACATGGCAAAAGGGCTTTTGCAGATGTGATTAAATTAAGGAGTTTGAGATAAAGAGATTCTCTTTTATTACGTGGTGGGGTCCAACCTCATCACGTGAGTTCTTAAAGGAGCTTGAAAATCAAGTCAGAGAGAGGCAATGTTGCTGACTTCGAAGATGGAGGAAGGGAGGGCCTTGGACCAAGGAACATGGGCAGCCTCTAGAAGCAGGAAAAGGTAAGAAAATGGATTTTCCTGGATTTTTCAAAAAGGAACGTGGCTCTGCCAACACCTTGCTTTTAGCCCAAGGAGACCAGGGTCCTAACCTCCAGAACTATAAGGTAATTAATTTGTCTTGTTTTTAGCCACTGAAATTGTGATACTTTTTACAGCAGAGACAGAAACTTGTTCATAAGCTTTCACACATTTACTTATTTCATTCATTCATCCACCATTCAGCAACTATGTATCAGGCACTGTTAGTAAAACAGACTTAGTTTTTACTCGTAATCTATTTGGGAACACAGATTAATTAATAATCAGTTTTAAAATTCTGTCATAGGAAAATGAAAGCTCAGTTTGATGAGTGCTACAATGGGGGTCCGACCGGTTGCTGTGGGAACACAGAGGAGGCACCTGACCTGGCTTGGGGTTGGGACCGATGGTGATTAGGGAACCCTTCCTGTAGGAAGTTCCATTTAAGCAAAGTTAACCAGAATGTAAGTGTGGCCTGGGACAAGCTGGAAAGTGTATGGTGGCATAGTAGTCAGGGTTCTCTAGACAAACAGAACCAACACACACACACGCAACACACATACGTGTGTGTGTGTTATATATGTGTGTGTGTGTCTGTGTGTGTATGTATATATATGTGTGTGTAGATAGATAGATAGATAGATAGATAGATAGAGATTTATTTTAAGAGATTGCCTCACATGATTGTGGGGGTTTAGTAAATTCAAAATCTGCGGAGGAGGCTGGCAGGCTGGAAGCCTAGGGAACAGTCACAGTTTGAGTCAAAAGGCCATCTGCTGGCAGAATTCCTTTTTGATCGGGGGAGGTCAGTCTTTATTCTATCGAGTCCTTCAACTGATTGGATAAGGCTCACCCTTGCATTACGGAGGGCAATCTGCTTTACTCAAAGTCTGCCAATTTAATGTTAATCTTATTCAAAAAAAACCTTCACAGAAACATTCAGAATAATGTTTGTCCAAATATCTGGGCACTGTGGTCCGGCCAAGCAGACATATAAAATCAATAGATAGGCAACAATGTCTTCCACAACCTATGGACACAGAAAAAGTCAGATTATCTTAGTTGTCTCAATCAGTTAAGGAAGTCTCTCTATCCACACTCACCAGATTTGTGAGCACTTCAGTTTCAGGAATGTGTTTGGGAGGCAACTTCATTTTAGGCTTAAATAAGAACTAAGAGTGGGGGCTTTCTGGGACAACTGAGAGGATGGATGGGGCTTGCTCACCAGTCCACACAGAGGCTATGGTGGCCATTTCTCCTTCTGCTCCCCAGGGCAGCTGTTAGGCTTGGTTCTCTGTGCTCCACCAACCCCTGTTGATTTCAGAAGTTTCTCCACACTACTAGCCACATGCCTGGCCGTGGAAACCCTCACAAGTTCACTCAAGGTCTCAGGGCTGTCTCTCTAGCCTCCCCAGGCACTCTGCAGCTACAGGGCCCTTACCCCTCTCCCCTCCTTGCAAAAACAACAACCCTGAGAAACCCTCCACTTCCTTCCTAGCCCTTTCCTCCCC
Organism: Cynopterus sphinx; assembly: GCA_030015415.1. NCBI lineage: Eukaryota > Metazoa > Chordata > Mammalia > Chiroptera > Pteropodidae > Cynopterus > Cynopterus sphinx. The sequence continues at coordinate 120,898,484 of CM057381.1, read as the reverse complement.
AGTCAGATCTCTTCCCCTGCTCCAGCCTTCCTCCACAGACTCCTGTCCATTTCTAAAGTCTGGGCCCAGAGGGCCCTTCCACGGGCCTGAAAAGTTCTGTTTGAGGCTCTGAAACACAAAAGCTGCTGAGGTATTTAGAAGCCATACTCAGAATCATAAAGAGATCTTAGGGAGAGAGAAGGAATTGATAAAGGCTTGTCATTTTTCTGAGTCATCTACAGGAGTGAAAATCAGTCAGTTTCCTCAATAAGTGACTTTGCCACAGATATATGTTAAAAAGAGGGACCCGCTTGTGCAAAGGCCCTGGGACAGGGGAGCATCTGCGAGGAGTTAATGGTGGGCACAGAGAATGAGGGGAGAGTGATGAGAGATGAGACTGGGGTAGTAGGTTGGGGGCCCGACCACAGTGGGGCCTGGAGTCAGAGTAAGAAATCTGAGACTTTTCCTGAGGATATGGTGGGACATGGTGATAAGGTGAGGGGCCACACGGAATAATTTTGAGCAGGAAACAACGCAATCACATTTGTGTTTTGGAGATGCCCCTTTGGTGACTGGACAGAAAGTGTCCTTGAAGGCTGTTGCAGGCTGAATCATGTCCTCCCAACATTTATATCCTGAAGTCCTAACCTCAGTACTTCAGAATGTGTCTGCATTGGGTGATAGGGCCTTTAAAAAGGTCATGAAGTTAAAATAAAGTCACATGGGTGGGCCCTTATCCAAGATGTCTGGTGTCCTTATGAGAAGAAGAAATTAGGACACATACAGAGGGGCAAGACCATGGCAAGAAACACAGGGAGAAGAAGGTGGGCACCTACAAGCCAAGGAGGGAAGCCTCAAAAGAAACCAATCCTGCTGACAACTGACCTTGGACTTCCAAGCTGTAGAACTGCGAGGAAATATATTTCTGTTGTTAAAGCTGCCCAGTCCGTAGTACTTTGTATGACAACCTGAGAAGACATAAACAACGGGGCAACAGTGGCCACTAGGATGCCCTTGAGGCAGCTGCTGTGGTTTCTCAGGTGAGAAATGACAGTGAACCCAGCCAGGGCGCTGCTTCGTCTATGGGTGATGGGCCGATGGCCCTGAGAGGTGCTCAGAGACTTAAAGCTGGACAGGGCCTGAGACCAGGCATGTTGACCTCCCTTAAAGGATTTGGTTGTGCCAAGAAGGGAAGGGCCTAATGACTTCACGACGTCTGGAAAACAGCTCTTGCAGCATGTTCCTGCATACTTCCTCACCACGTGCTGCTGATTTGGCTCCCCTGAGTCTTAAACAGAACCTGAAGCTGTCTTTTCTCTCATCTCTTGGACAAAGCGGCATTTTCCAAAGTTTGGTCACACGAAGAACAGTTCTTATCAAGGAGAATCAGATCATTTTTTTTTCCTTTTAGAGCATGATCGCACCCAGGGGTATACTTTGTCAATTGTTTTGTGAAAACTTGGCATTGGGACACTTCTAGTGGTTTTTATTGTGTATAGTTCTGGAAGCAACACATATACATGATTACTTTTATGGCTACAATATTTATATAGTAGAATTTATATAATTATATATTAATGGTATTTTATTGAGTCATAATAAAAAGGTAGTAAAATGCGTAAATCTTAGGCATACAGTATGATGATTTTTTACCTCTGCTCATACTGCTGTGATCCCTCCAGATCAAGGTGCAGAACACTTCCATCTCCCCAAAAAGTCCCCTGTACTCCTCTGTAGTCAATAACCACGCCCCCCAGCATCCCCAAGGCAACCACAATCTGACTTTTATCACCACAGATAAATTTTGTCTGTTTTGGAACTTTGTACTCACACAGCCTGTAGTCTTTTGTGTATAGTTTCTTTCACCCAATATGCTTTCGAGATTCATCCATGTTGTTGCATTAATCTGTAGCCTTTTATTTTTTTTTACTGCTGATATGACTATACCTCAATTTATTTATCCAGTCTCCAGTTGAATAGACAAGGGCTGACTTATTTTAAACACAACAGACATAGGTCATGTTGAATTTCAATAAACAGAATGTCAGGGCTAAATGGAGGGAGGCTTAGAGATCATCTGCATCGACTTTCTCATTTCGTACATGAGCCTCAGAGAAGGAAAGTGACTTAGCCCACAGCCCCACAGCTTTGTCAGGACAGAACTAAGATCCAGATCTAATCTTCTATTTTTCTTTTTTATTGAGGCTCTTTTTTTATTCCTGATCTCATCATATCTCTTAAACAAATGTGAAAAATTAATCCTTTACTTCCTAAAAGATAATATCATTTTAGGCATGTAAGTGACAGGGAAGTGGGAATTTGGTCTGGAGTGTGTGGGAGACTGTTTTCTTCTTATAAAGTTTGACATTTTACTTCACAAGAGCTGGATGCCTTTTGAGCCTCTGGCACCTGGCCTTTCTATCTCTGCTTAGCCCTACCCAGGGCTATCTTAGAAAGGAAGGCCAGGAAATGGCAAGGCTTGTATGATCTGGCAGGCACAGGGCTAGGCGGAAATAGTGTTGGTGTGGAGCCCCAGCCTGGCATTGAGTCTGGGGAGGGCCGAGCAGCAAGAGAAAAGGAGGAGAAAAGCTCCATGTAGGAAACTAATGTTTTCTTTAACTTTTCAGGCCCCTAATGAGTCTCAAGATTTATGGTATCTGAAGCAGAGGAAGGAACCTGGTTTGCTGGACACCCTTGGGATTTCTGCTCAACTAACTGTGTGGCCTTGGGTGAGTCATATTCTCTCTCTGAGCCACAGTTTCTTCATCTGAAAAATCTGGAGAGTCACTTCTATTGGGAAGGTGACCAGGATCCAATGGGAGACAGAGGGTGGGTTGAGTTGAGATTCTTTGACCTTTCTCTAGTTGGTGGCTGAGAATTCTCCAGGCCAAACCAACTAATTGAACCGCTAAGATATTGAAGCCTCCCCAGGCTTCCACAGGCATCTCCGCAATGCACGTCTGTCCAGCTCTAAGGCAAGGACACAGCCCAGCACCCCCGATGGGAGAACATGGCTGTCATTCTTCATGGGAAGGAAGGGGCATGACTCTGGAATTTTCCTGGTGGACTGATGCCACTTGCCATGTGACTTGAGCAAGTGTCTTCCTCTCTTCAAGTTTCTTCTGCTTTAACTGTAAAATGGGATTAAACATTTCCCCTGTATTGCATGGTTATCGTGGGAACTAAGTGAAATAATGAATGCAAAGCACTTAATACAGAGCCAGGTTAAGTGAAATGGGTAAAAGAATGTGGAGTTGAGGCTGTGTTTGAATTTCGCCTCCGTCACTTCCTAGCTGGGCAACCTTGAGAACCTTGTAAAATGGGGATGGATATGATTAAAATGCACCTCACAGAAAGGTCAAGTAGCACCAACAGGTAACAAACATGAAAAAATAAAGCGACCTGAAGCTGGCCAAAGGCTCTTAAACAGTAAGACACAGACAGCATTTGCGTGGGATGACTACTCCTCAGTCTCCCAGTCTACTAAACACAGCACTGTAACTGAGCTTTAATCTGCTGTGGCAATGTGATTGAAATCTATACTACGATGGCTGCCTCTTATTTATTTTAAAAAGTATCCTCTTTCTAGAAGGGGGCACTGTGGTGATTGGAAAGGATGTGGACTTTGCATTCAGACTAGGTGTTGAATCCTGAGACCAGCTCTGTGCAACTGGACAAGCCCCTCCCCTCTCTGAACCTCACTGTCCTTCTCTGGAAAATGGAGGTGATTATGTCAACCTTGCTGGGTCCCCCTGAGGATGAGATGACACCTGGGCCCACCCTCTGGCCCAGGGTCAGCCTGCAGACTAGGGTTCTCTGGCTCTACTTTGTGTCTCAGCTGCCATGGTACTAAATAAAAGTCTGGCTCAAAGGCATTAAGATGACTCGAAGCCATTAAAGGAATGTTGATGTTTGTTACTGTTCTGCAGCTGCCACGCCTGCTTTCTGCAAGTGGACATGAGGTGAAGGCACAGCCCTGTATTCCAGGAAATAATCAGGATTTCTGGCTCCTGTGCCTTCCTCTGGCCATCTAAAACAAGGCTAGGGTGAAGCATCTGGGCTTTGATGTCAGACAGACCTGGGCTTGCATCTGTCTTGTTGACTTTTAATTGTGTTCCCTTGGGCAAATGACTTCATTGCTCTGATCCTAGGGTTCCCCATCTGTGAAATGAGGATAGCTGTGGTCCTTGCCCCTCAGAGGGTTACTGGAGTTTCTTGCTTGTGGGTAGTGAGTGTTATTTCTATTATTATTAAAGATAAAGAGGGGCCTGGCATGTGGTTTACTATACGAATAGTGAACTCTCCATCATGAACAGAGCAAGGCCTTCCCCTTCCTGGCTCTCTGTAGGACACAGGTTAATGCATATACATTTGACAAGGTTGAGCAAGTGGTTGGAACTTAGTAGACAATCATTAAATGTTAATTCTTGCTCCTCCAAACTCTCACAGGAGGGTCAGGGAAGGCCCTGGAACTTCTTTGCATTTCCTTCTGCACAGCCCATTATAGTGTTCAAAAGGCTTGAGGTCTCTTTCAGCCCCCAGGTCTCCTTCAGCCCCCAAGACAGCCACCCTGGGGCCTTGTTCCCATGGACGGGGGAGGAAACTCAGCAGAGAGACTCTGGGGGGCTTCATCAGTGTAGCAGAACTGTGCTTCCTCCATCTATTTTCTGTCCATTATTCACTCATACAACAACTAATTATTGACACCTACTATGTGCTCTGGGCATAGAATGGTTAGTAAAACAGACTTATCTTGGCCTGTGGAATTTAAAGTTTGGTTGGGCAAGAGACATGAATAGATAACTACACAAGTTTCTTAATCACAAGGGTGATAAGTTTTTTAAATGAAAAATGCAGGGAGTGGCCAGAGTTAATAGGGGTAACCTCCATGAGCAGAATCTGAAGCAAGGATTTGTGTGTGAGGAGTTTATTTGGGAGGGGACCCTGGGGAGCAGCAAGTGGGGAGAAACAGGTGAGATGTGGGAGGAGAAAAGTCAATGTAAATATGTTTTATCAAGGTCATTACTGAGGGGCTCCCCTGGGGCCATCTGGGGAAGGGGCAGAGGGCCTCCAGGCAATGTTCTTCCAAAGGGAAGAAGGAGCATTTCCATGTAGCCTGAGGGGGTATGTCAGGTGGCAGGACAGCTCTGAGTTTAGTAGCCTGTCAGAGGGGCAGCTCATCTATCACGTCCCCAGGTCCTCAGTGTTTCTGCTGGCCTCTCTGAGTCCGGGAGTGGAAGCATCTTCTGGAACAGTACATCTTCCCAAAGTCCCGGGCTTCTTCCGGATGCCCACCCAAAGCTGCACTTCTCAGCATGCAGCGGGAGCACTTTCTTTACCAAGCCCCTGTGCTATTAATCCAGGTGGGCATGTTGGTGAGAAGCAGATTTGTTCCCTTCTCCCCTCTTGACTTCCTGCATCCCAGACTCTCAAAGTCTTTGTGATATGAGCCTGTGTTCTTGTTCACAGTAGGAAAGTAGGAAATTCCCAGACAGCCTAGGGAGGAGAGAGGGCAGCCTGTGCCTGGAGTTGGAGTTATAGAGGGGTAGCCTTCAGGTGGCTACAGAACCCAAAGAAGGTGGATCACAAGCAGAGCTGTCTCTAATGGATTCAGGCAGCTCAAGGCATTTTTCACCTTTGCCCTGCTTTCCTCCAGCCTGCCCCACTAGACAAATGGCTCTGGCCAGGGGCCAGGTGTGGGACTTGGAGGGATCAAGATGCCTTTATGGAGGTGGCAGAGCTGCATCTGGGCCCCTCCCAACTGAAGCCTTGAGCAATTATTGCAAAAAAAAAAAAAAAAAAAAGAAAAAGAAAAAAAGACCTAAGCCAATCGGAAATGCCCAGTTGAGGTTCTTTTCGGTGAATGGTGGCCATGGCTAACAGTTAGGATCAAGGGAGGATCTGCTGCTTCCCCGCAGTCTTGCTACCAGGTGATAGTGAAAGTAAGCCATGGGCAGGATTCTGCACCCATGACACATTTAATAAGTGACTATTTTGAGCAAGCAATCTCCAAACAGTTTATGCAACATGTTATTAAATTATAAATCTGAGGCAGACATAAGAATATTCCAGAGCTATATTCTACGACCGTTAGAGTCCCTGTCAGGCAACCAGAATCACCTTCATGGATTGTCGATTGTCAGATGCAGATCCACAGGGACCAGCCTGGAATGCCATCCCGGGGGCTCACTGGATTCTTTCTCCTTTCTCATGCCAGGGGAGGGACGTCTCTAAAGTGTCTTAGACAGGTCATCTATTCTGCATCTCATCAAGTTCATTAACAAATGCCTGTTTCTAGCACCCATTAAGTTGGCTAAGAAACCACTGATTTCACCTGTGAAAATCCATTTATTTTTATAACAGTCATTATGCTAATCAGCAAAGTCTCTAGTGTTGATCAACACTAAGTTTAAAGGAGGCTCTTGTCCTAGTGGCTTCTGGAGCCAGGAGGCCTTCCTGGGGAGAAGGTCAGCTGGCCACTCCTGGACAGTGCATTCCAGATTCACCTACTGATAACTCTTCTGGAGCTGGAGCTTGAACACGAACACAAGTTCATATTGCATTGTCTTCTCTGAAGTATTTTAGATTTGACTACAGACAGTGTAGTGGTAACTTTCTGACAGTCAGCTACCCCACTGGGCCTCCGCGTCCCCAGCTCTAAAGCAACTGGTGCCCAGGGCCTTGGCACAGGCTCTTGCTCTGGGGCCAGCATCTTGGCTGAGACTATTTCAGGCTCCCTGTGGACAAGGCTAGTCATTTTCCAATGCTTTTCTCTTTCCTTTTCTTTCTGAGATAGAATAGTTGACATAATATCATAATAGTTTCAGGTGTACAACATACTAGTTCAATATTTAAATATATTGTGAAATGATCACAACAATAAGTCTAGTTAATATCCCTCACCTCACATACTTACAAAATTTTATTCCTGTGATGAGAACTTTTAGGATCTATTCTCTTAGCAACTTTCAAATATACAACACACTATTACTAACTATATTATTAACTATAGTCATCATGCTGTACATTACATCCCCAGGACTTATTTATTTTACAACTGGAAGTTTGTACTTTTTGGTCCCCTTCACCCATTTCTCCTACCTTCCACCCTCTGCTTCTGACAACCACCAATCTGAACTCTGTATCTATGAGCTTGTTTTTGTTGCTGTTTGTTTTGTATTTTGTTTTTTAGAGTCCACATAAAAGTGTCTTTCTCTGTCTGGCTTATTTCACTTAGCATAATGCCCTCAGGGGCCATCCACGTTGTTGAAATTAGCAAGACTTCTTTCGTTTTTATGGTTGAATAACTTTCCGTGGAATATATATATATATACAATTATAACACATATACATGCCGCCTTTTCTTTATCCATTCAACCACTGGCGGAAACTTAGGTTGCTTCCATACCTTAGCTACTGTAAATAATGTTGCAATGAACAAGAGTGTTACCGGAGAGTGGGGTCCTCTCCCGGCTCATTGTCCAGGTTCTTGATGTCTTGAACAAAGAATTGAGCAAGACACTGAAATACAGTAGAAAAGAAAAGTTTTATTAGCAGCGAAAGTACACCTCTAGACATGAAAGCGGGCCTGAGCAAGAGAGGCGTGGCTCAAAAGGCCTGGTAAGAAAGCCTTTGGAGTTTTTATCTCTATTTGCTATATGGGTAGTGACTTTTCTTAGAGGAGTAGGCTTCCTTGATTGACAATTAAGACTGACAGGACTCAGCGATTCATCATTTGCTTTCTGCACATGTTTGTTCCCAGAATTCAGTCTGTTATAATGATATTAATGAACTTTTGGGTGTATGCATCATGTTATAATGATGGTATAATGAGGCTCAGGTGAGTTGAAGGTCCTTGGATCTTCATTGTGCAGGTACAAGTGACTGACTTAAACTGGTACCTAATTCTATGCTTACTTATTTCTTTGTGGAAGTTACTTTTAGCCTTAAAAATGCCTTCTGGCTTGCTTAATTGTGGGCGGATTAGGGCCGATCCCTTCTAGAATAAGATGACTTCAGTGTCTTTGCAGGCACACCCAAAGTCCCCTAACTAACTTTCCTGCCTAACCCTAAGAGTCATGAACCCCTTTATTGTTAGTAAAAATGTTATTATTAGTAGTAAAAATGTTGAGGGACAAGAGGTCTCTTCTTCTGTATCTGCTTCCTGATAAGAATAGTGTAGTCCCTGCCTATTGAGGTTTCAAGGAGCTCTTTCCCTCTCTGCCTTAGTCAGGGCAGGGTCTTGGGTTTCCTGGTGAAGTGCTGCCTTAGTCCCTAAGTAAGGAAAAGAAGATACAAACTTGTTATTTAGGTCATATATCTATTAATTTCTATCATTGATTTGCCTATTAAGTGAGTAAAAGGAAACAGGCTTGGTTAATATATTTCTTAAAGAGTAAAAAAGACCTTTGGCCTAAAGTGCTCTCCCCTCTTAGACTCTAAGGGCCCTTTCTGGCCTAACACCATTTCTGCTAACAATGAGCTGATGACCCTTATTAATAGCCAGAGGATCCGAATCATCAGTTTCTGGGCAATTATTGGGATTTTAGGTAGAAGGCATTTTTCCCAAAGAAGGGAGGAAGAAAACTTAACTAGGTTTACTAAAAGATAAAAAATTCTGCAAGAAATGTCCCGTATCATTTTCTACTAAAAGATTAAGAATTTTACAAGTGATGTCCTATATCATGAGAGTTCAGATGTCTTTTTGAGTTAGTGTTTTCGTTTTCTTAGGATAAATACCCAGAAGTAGAATTGCTGGATCATATGGTAGTTCTATTTTTAATTTGTCGAGAAAACTTCATACTGTTTTTTTTTTGCAGTGGCTGTACCAATGTGCAGTCCCACCAACAGTGCACAAGCGTTCCCCTTTTTTACATCCTTGCCAACACTTTTTATTTCTTTTCTTTTTTTATAATAACCATCTTAATAGGTGGGAGGCGATACCTCATTGTGGTTTTGATTTGCATTTTTCTGATAATTAGTGATATCGAGTGCCTTTTCATGTACCTGTCTGTTTGTCTTCTGTGGAAATACATTTATTCAGATGGTCTGCCCATTTTGAAAACAGGTTATTTGTTGATGTCTCATTTTGGCAAAGGTAGTCCTGCCTCCCAGTTGGAACTCCCTCTATGAAGTTGTAGTTGCTCATCCTGAGGACTCACCCTAGAGTGCTTATCCTTAGGAAAATGTGCCTGTTTGCTGCTGGTGGAATCAAGCCTCATCTTCAAACACTTTTGTTCAACTGATCATTCATTAACAATTTTTTTGGCTGTTTTCCATGTGCCAGTGATGATGCTAGTGTTAATTCTGTCTCCCCTGCTAGAACATAAGCTGCACACTCTGTGCCTAGCATAAAGAATGAGTGCATAAATGAATGACAGGAAAGTAGAAAGGCATATGGATGGGGCTTTGGAGGTGTGGAGCAGAGGGGAGTCTGCTGGCTTCTGCTTGTCTGTTGCAGAGTCGCTAGCCCCGCCCCTCCTCGAGGTCTTAATGCTTTTCCCAGGCTGGTGTTAAGCCTTGAGAGGGAGGCTGAATTAAGTGTGAAGCTGCCTGAGTGCCTTGGTAGAGCTGTGCCAATTAGCTGATTGCCAGAGCAGGCAGAGCCACACTGTAAGCAAAAGCAACTGTGCTGCTTGTCAAAGATGAACCAGTGGGGGAAAGTGTCTCTGCGCTGTCCTGAGGTTTCTGAAGGATGGAATCGGATTTGTGACTTAGGGGTCACTTGCCTCCTAAGAACAGAACTGTGTGATTCCCCCCCTTCCTGACCTTGGATAGCACCTGCTCTGGGTGCATGCTGGCGTGTGGATATGCAGATGTAAGGACACCTGTATGGATACACAGGGTCCTGTGTTTGGGGTATAACAGGGATGGATCACATTTTATTGGGGATGGAGGTTGAAGGTTATGTAATTTGGAAAACACTTTTTAAGACAAAGATTTCAAAATAATCAGTATGAATTTAGGTACACGTGACCATGTATTTAGAATTTTAAAAGATCACAATGTTACAATATTTTAAAAACTGGCAAATATATGAAATACCACAAACACTAAAAAAAATCACATATATATTCATTAACTCTGATAGCATCTGAAATGCATTTTCTACTTTTTTTTTGCTTTATATTTTTAGATAGTCTCTTTGTGCCTGATCTTTATAATATTTTTTATATAGAAAAAAGAAAGATAAGTCAGTCTTTCATCTGGCATGGTTGATTGAAATTTATTTTTATTAAGGGTTAGGATGCTTAAGACATGTGACTTCAAGCATATATTTGCTGCTTAGCATGGCTTTGGGTTTAGGCCCTACAGACACAGGAATTCTGATCAATTCAATTTATATGTTCCCTATCACAAAATAAAAATATATGTACTTGGTACACTTGAAATGATATATGTTGCATTATTGGGCATCTGCTGCATTATCAAGCATGTGCCCCAACAGGAAATAAAAAGTTTTGATGAGCTATCCATGAGAACTGAACCCAATTATACTACTACAAAACGATGATTAGAAGAAATCTACCATTTCCATATCAAAAACTAATTTCTGGCTCTGTGCATTTCCAATATTGTTTCTCTTCTATTACCTATACATTTCTGACATACTAGGCGCCAGAGTACACACTGAGCTATTTCAGCACAGCTTTAGGGCTCACTCTTTCCTGTCCTAATGCAGGGAGAGTTGTCACAGGGCTACTATTCCTGGAAGCCATCACTACACTGAAATGGCGAATAATAAACCATCAATGGAAGAGACAATGAACCACACACATATACCTCACTAGCCCCAAACTAAATGTGTCCCAACTCACACCCCCAAAATGCTACCTTTCGTGAGGGTAGATGTGACTAAGGGTGAAGTCAGAGCTGGCAGTCTTAACCAGTTATGGTTAAAATACATTACTTTTCCCAAATGCCCATGAACTGATGAATGGATAAAGAAAATGTGGCAAATCCATATAATGGCATATTATTCAGTCATGAAAAGACTGAAGTATTAGCACATGCTATAATATGGATGAACCTGGAAAACATGCTGAGTGAAAGGAGTCAGACACACAAAAGGTCACATATTATAAGATTCCATTTATATGAAATGTCCAGAATAGGCAAATCAAGAGAGAAAAAGAGTAAATTAGTACTTGCCAGAAACTGGAGGGAGTGGTATAGGGAGTGGTATAGCTAATGGTTACGGGGTTTCTTTCTGGGCTAATGAGAAGTTCTGGAATAAAATAGTGTGGCAATGGTTCTACAACTCTGTGAATATGCTAAAAAAAAAAAAAAACCTACTGAATTATGCACCTTAAGTGAGTAAGTCTTACGGTATATGAGTTATCTTTCAGACTATTACTTAAAAAAAGATATTCCTTTTGCAAATTTTATAAAACCATATGATCAGGTGAACACATTGTGAGGATCCCCTCCCAAGGCCTTTAAAAGGCCAGTGCACCCCAATAAATGCCCCTTTGGTGTACATGTGTATCAGTTATCTACCAGCACAGTAATGCTATGTAGCAATCACTAATCACAAAACCTCTGTGGAATTCAACAATAAATACTTATTTGGCTCACGAGTGAACTGGGCTTTGCTGGGCAGCTCTTCTGGCTTTAGCTAGTCTCCCATTGTGCTGGTTCACTGTGGATTGTCTGATCTAGGAGGGCTTCAGCTGGGCCAAATAGGGTGACCTGGTTCTATACCACGTGTCTTGTCCTCCCTCTGACATTCTAGACGTGTTTTCACAGTAAAGACAAGGATCAAGGGAGAGAAGCAGAACCACACAAGCACTTCTTCAAGGCTCTACTTGCATCCTGTCTGCTGACATTCCACTGGCGTGAGCAGTCCCACAGCCTAGCTCAGGTTCAATGGGTGGGGAAATAGATCCCCCCTCATAAAGAGGCACTGCGAAGTCCCACGTTAAAAGAAGTGGATACTTGAAGAAAGGATGGTTCAGGACCACTAAGGTAATCATGAAGCCTGGGTTCAGACACCAGCTCTGCCACTGACTGGGTTGGCAAATGGCTTCAGCTCATTTTCTGATCTATAAAATGGAGACACCTCTTCCTGGTTTCCTTGTGAGTACCCTGTAAGGTAATGCTTATGAAGGGGCTTTGTTAGTTATGAAGATACTGGGGGAGTGATTTCCCTTCCCACATCATGTTCCAAAGGCTTGACCCTCTCCAGATGCTGAAACTGGAGCTAGCTCTGCATCTCTTAATGTGCTGCCATGGCAACCACTGCCTTCTGCTCAAATGTCAGCAGTGTAGGATGGGGTTCTGTAGCCCCCTCACTGCTGGGTCCAGAGTTGGGGGGGTACGCTCATGGTGGAAGCTCACCAGAAATCCCTGCCCTTCCTAAGTGGGTCAGAGAAAGATTTGGGAAGCCTGTCATCTGTCTTTGTTGCTTTTGCTCTGTTCTTTTCTCCATGCCTCCTTCAGCAGCAGCTTAGTTTGGTGATGGAGCAGAGCAGTATCTTCAAACATTAGCCTATCTCAGAATTACCTGGGCAGCTTTTGATAATGCAGATTCCTCTGCCTCATCCAGAAAGTCTAATTCAGTAGTTCTGAGGTGGGTGCCAGAAACCTGCATTTTTAATATGCTCCCCAGGAGCAATAGTCTAAAAAACCCTACACCCTTAGTGCAGGGCCTGGGCACCCCACTGGCTTATGCTGCTGGTCCCTGCAACATAACCAGCCACTTCATTCATTCATCCATTCATTCATTCACTTAATCACTCATTGGTTTATTTGCTCACTTATTCAATTATTCATTCATCTACTCACACTTAAATACCATTTACTCATTTATTTGCTTATTTATTTAAACACACATTTATTAATGTGTTAAGCTCTGCGAGGTGGAAGATAATTAAGGACACAATCCCCATAGCCCTGCAGGAGATTCCAGGGCAGTGTTTTTCAGACCACAGCAAAATAAATTTAATGCGTTGACTAGCATGTTTTAGAAAATAAAACAAAATAGACTATAATAGAAAATATTAGTGTGCATAGCAGGTAGGATGGGAAAGGAGTATTTGGGAAACTTTTCCATTCAGTGTGAGTGTGAGTGTGGGCGTTGGATTTCAATGTGAAATGTATTTTCCAGTGGGGACATGGAAATGAATGTCAATACTGCATGCTGATGCTAGAGTGGAAATGTGTTGGGGGTGTCAGCAGAGCTCAATCCCTATGCCAGGATGACATTGGGGAAGCTTCACAAAATAGGTGACATTTGAGCCAGGTCTTGAACCATGAGCAGGAATTTTTCCACTGAAGGAGGAGGAAGGGGGTGGCAGGGAAAGAGGACAGCATTTGCAAAAAGCAGAGAGGCATGGAAAAGCAGGGGGAAGAGCCAGATGTCCATTGGGTCTGGAGCATGGAATGTGTGGCTGGAAATGGTACAAGGGGAGGCTAGCAAGTAATAGAAAGCTAGACCCCAAAGGGCCTTGAAGGCCAGAGAAAGTGCTTAGGTTTTATTATGACACTGTCTGGAGCTGCTGGAGAGAAGGCAGGCAAGTGACGTGGTCAGAGTGGCCATTTAGAGAGACCGCATCAACGAGACTGGGGCAAGGAGACCAGCGGAAGACCGTGGCTATTTCATGGTGATAGTGGTAATTGGAGCCAGGCAGGGGTCTGTGGTTGGGGTTGAGGGAGAAGAATACAATTGAAAAATATTTTAAGAGGTAAAAGAAATAGAAAGCTATGACTAGATATTGGAGGAGGCACTGGGAAGAGATGACAGTGAGACTCGGGTTCCTGATGTGGGAAGCTGGGTGGATGGAGCTGTTTGCTAGATTAGGGACCCTTGATTCACCTCTTCTCAAGGGTTCCTACCTGATTTCAGCACAGTCTTTCACCCTGGGAGAATAATTTTACCCAGCCCTACAAATGGGAGGGGCAGTTTTATAACTTTATAACTAAAACAAAACAAAACAAAACAAACAAGCCAGTAATAGAGACTCATTGCGGAAATTAGAATAGCCCTTTGTGTAGTACCCACTGGTAATCCAAGGTCCCCTATTCTGAGTGTCTGGAGGACCATACTTCCCCTCTGTGTGATGGATAATTTTATTTATCAACGTGACTGGACCACAGGGTGCCCAGACATCTGGCTAAACATTACTTCTGGGTGTATTTGTGAGGGTGTTTCTGGAAGGCATTAGCATTTGAATCAGTAGACTGAGTAAAGAAGAGGGCTCTTCCCAATGCCGTAGGCATCATCTAATCTGTCAAGGGTTTGAATAGAACAAAAAGGTAGAGGAAGGGAGAATTCTCTCTGCCTGAGTGCTTGAGCTGTGGCACGTTCTCCTGCCCTGGGACTGGGATTTACACCATTTTCTGGTTCTCCGGCCTTTGGACTCAGACTAGGACGGCATCACCAGTTCTCCTGGTTCTCCAGCTTGCAGACATCAGACTGTGAGACTTCTCAGTCTCCACAGTAGCATGAACCCGTTTCTGTAATAAATCTCTTTAAATATGTGGACATAGATATAGGTATAGATTTAGACAGATACATAGATATTGATGGATATAGATATCTGTATATCTCCTATTAGTTCTGTTTCTCTGGAAAACCCTGATATGCCCTTGCCGCTGGGCATGGGCAGTGAGTGATGTATGTCATTTCTAGTTGGAAGCATCTAGCTGCTGCTCAGCTTTTCCCCTCTCCATTCCCCTGGCTTGATGAATCCTGAACCTTTATGTCAAAGCATCGGCATCATATATTGATGGAACCTCAATCAGCCGGATCTCTAAGTAAACTGGTCCGCTCACCTGGACCAGTTTGTTGGACATGTAATGTGAGCCAGAAATAATTTTGTTGCTTTAAGCCACTGAGACGTGGGTTATTTGTTGCCCTTCGTAACCTAGGCTATCCTGACTGGTATAAAAAGCCATCATTTAGTGAGCGTCTAGTATATGCCAGGCTCTTTCTTCATAGAATAGCTAGAAGGACCCTGTTACTGTGTAAGAGTCACAGCCATTGTCGAGAACCTTCTTGGCTTCGTTTCTCATTCAGAGTGAAAGCCCCACTCCTTCCACTGAGACCTGGAAGGCCTGGCGTTGTCTGGTGCCCTGCTCTTAGTCATCTCCTATGGCTCTCCTCCGAGCTTATTCCACTCCAGTCCTACCAGCCTCCTTGCTAGTCCTTCAGCACGCCAAGCATACTCCCACCTCAGGGCCTTTTGCATTTGCCATTCCGTCAGCCTAGAGCACCATTCCTTGTTTGCCATCTCATCACCTCCTTTGTTCAAATATCATTTTTTCAGCAAGGTGTTCCTTGGAACCTAAATTTATCTAAACGTTTATTTAACCCCCTGATGACAGACTTCTCAACTGCCCAACTACCTTCTCTGCTTTATTATTATCATCTTTGCCTGATTGAATAGATACCTTATCTCTCTTATTTACCCCAGTGTCCCGATTGGAATATAGGGTCTCTCTGAGGGCAGGGATTTTTGTCAGCTTTGACTCCAGATGAACCCCAAGGGCCTGGAACGTAGGAAGTTCTCCTGAAATTCACTTGAATGAGTGAATGCATGAGCTTCTGGATATTTTTCAAGAGGAAGGGATTGTGATCTTCAGAGGAGGAAGCAGAGACTCAGTACCTGGCCTGAGGTCGTGCAGTGGTGGTTCGCAGGCTGCTGTTTTGAAGCTGGTCTGTTTGTTTCGTAGGCAGGGCGATGGCATCTGCTCGTCTGTTTCTGAAGTGCCTGATAGGCTAGTCTCACTTCAGAAGGGGTGCCACTGCTCAGGCCCCTCTTCCCCGCCTCTCACAGATGGATCTGTCAGGGGCTGGGACTCTGGGGTGACTAGGGTGGGCAGCAGTGCCACCTACTGGACATGCCAATCCTCCCGCGTCTCTTGGCACTGCCACATGGCTGAGGGGAGCCTCCTAGGCTCACACTTCCAGACAGTCTGGAGGCCCTCAAAGATTTGAAGTATGTGCACACGGGGTGTGAGCTACGAGACTCCCTCATTCCCCCCCTTACTCACAGCCTGTTGAGAGCTCTAGGGCTGGGGTCCAACAGACCTGGATTTAATTCCTGGCTAGACCAGCCTCTGGCTGTGCGACCCCCGGCAATCCCCTGGGCCTCAGAAGTCTCATCTGTAAAACAGGGATAATCAAAGCATCTACCTTGGGGGTGTGGTGAGGATCAAGCCAGTGCCGTAGAAATACCACCTTCTCAGAGAGGCCTTCACAGATTACATCCATCTAAAAGAGCTCCTCCTCCTCTCACTCCAAGCCTTTCTTCATTTTTTTTCTTTGCCTTATTTGTTTCTTTATAGCACATATTTGACATTCTAGTATTTCTTTTCTACTGTCCCTTGCCCCAGATGTCAGCTCTATCGTGGCAGGGATTTTGCCCACGCTGCATATATCCCCTGAGACTCTAGCAATGCTGGGAACATGGTAGGGCTTAATAAAAATATTTATGAATTCAAACATACTTTGTGCTATGACCCACACATGCTAAGAATTCAACAACTATTGTTATCATGATGATGCATTTGTTTATTCATTAATGCATTTATTTGTTTGCTCATCTCAGTTGATTCACTCACCCACTCACAGATCTTTCTACTTTTATTGGGGTAAAATATACCTAACATAAAATTTACCATGTTTACCATTTTTAAGTGTGCAGTTCTAAACATGTCCACATTGTTGTGCAGCCATCACCCCTCTCCATCTCCAGAGCTCTTTATCTTCCCAAACTGAAACTCTATCCCCATTAAACACTAATTTCCCATACTCCCCTTTCTCCAGATCATGGACGCCACAGCTCCACTTTCTGTCTCTATGATGTGACTTCTCTAGGGATCTCATATAAGTAGAATCATATGGTATTTATCTTTTCGTCACATGTATTTCTTGAGCCCCTACTACATGCATAGGGAGTAGTTCTTGTAGCGATAAGGAGAAAACTAAGTGAAATCAATTCAGGTAAAGCACCTAACACCGGGCCAGTTACAGAGAAGGAGCCCAAATAAATGGGCCCAGTCCCCTGAGCACTCCTCTCAGAGCTGTGGGGTGAAGATGCACACATACCCACCTTGGACAGAAAATACTGATTTATTTCCCCAGGTGTCTGCTGCATCCCTTACAGACACCAGGTGGCAGCCTCATGCTATGGAGAGGGCTTTGGCTGTGGCCTGCCAAAGGCAACGGATAGAGATGCTAGGGGAAGAGAGAGCCTGTCTGAGAGACTCCAGGGCAGCAGGAAGTGATTAAAAAGAAAGTTCCTAGGAATGGAACTAGGGGTCTCTGTCCTTAGGTTTGAATCCTGTGCAAGCAGCAAGGCCCCACCAGGGAGGGGTAGGGGCAGAGGAGAGGAAAGAGCAGCATGTTTCATGGGTAAGGCAAAAAGTTAGTGCTGGACCTCACGTGGGTTCAAGCCTAGCTAATCCACTTTTTCACTGTCATTGGGTGAGTCTCCTCACCTCTCTGAGCCTCTACTTTAGCATCTATAAAAAATGTCTTCTGATAGATCCTTGGCAGGGTTGTGGAAAAATAGGGTTTTTTGCCCACGAGAAATGTTTTAAGAAGCCAGACGCAAAAGGTCACATGCTCTGTGGTTCAATTTATATGAAATGTCCAGAAAAGGCATAACCATAGAGATGGAGAGTAGGTTAGTGGCTGCCAGTGGATGGGCAGGGGAGGACAGGGAGAATCCCCATGAGGATGGGGTTTTATTTTGTGGTAATGAATTTTTGGAACTAGAGAGAGGTGGTAGTTGTACAATGGTGTGAATGTCCTGAACACCACTGAATTGTTAATTTTAATGGTTAATTTTATGTTATGTGAGTTTCATCTGAATTTTTTAAAAAATCTGATTTAAGAATATTTTATCATTGTTGTGACCATTAAAGGTAAGTACTAGGGCAAGCACAGTGGCCTTTAGATCCAAGACTGGAGCTTTTCTCCCTCTAATGCTAGAGGAAGGAGCTTCCATCTGTCTGTCTATGTGTCTCCTAGTTTCTCAATTATTCACCTGTCCATCCATTCACCCACTCATCCACTACTTATCTATTAATCTATCTATCCTCCTATTATTCATACGCTAATATATCATTCCTTCTCTCCACTCATCTACTTGTCTAGTCATCCATCCATCCATCTACCCACCTACCCACCTGTCCATCCACTTATTTACTCACTTATCTACCCATCTATCCACCTATTCATTTATCCATTCAACCATCCATCCATCTGTCCACCCATCCACTCATTCATTTATCTATCTATCTATCTATCTATCTATCTATCTATCTATCTATCTATCTATCTATCCATCCATCCATCCATCCATCCATCCATCCATCCATCCATCCATCCATCCATCTATTCATCTACCCGCTCAACCACCCATTCATTCACCCACTCGTCCACCCATCTATTCACTTATTCATTCATTCATTCATCCAGTCAGACAGCCAGAAGACTATTTAGTACTTTCTCTGTCCTGGGCACCATAATGCCAATAATAATCAACTCCAACTTAGTCTCTATCCTCAAGGAGTTACCTAAGTCCAATGGAAGAGACACACTTTCAAGTAATTACAACAGAGTATGATAAATGTGCCAAGAGGGAAGCTGAGGAGGTTGTGAAAACCCTCAGCAGGGCCAGTTAACTCAGCTTGGAGCTAAGGGAGTGTTGGCAAGGGTTTCTTAAAAAAAAAAAAAAAAAGCAATGTATAAAGTATAGCAGTTTTTTTGTGGGAGCACAGGGTGGGCAGGAAGGGAGCTTCTTGCAGGGAGAACTGCATGGTCAAATGTGGAGAACATGGCACAAAGAAATGTTTAGCACCATCAGACCTTAAGTGGTTGACGTGGGGGAGGGCAGTAGCTGGAAAGAAGAAAGAGGGATGATAGCCCTAGACCAGATGGATAGGGCTTCAGGGTCATGACAAAAAAAAATTTGGATGTCATGTGGAAGGCAACAGGAGCCATGGAGGGTTTTAGTCAACTGTGACAAGATCAGATAAGGTCTGCATTTTAGACAGATTCTTCTGCTGCCGGGTGGAGGTTGGGTGTGAGGGATCAGGAATAGAGATGAGCAGAGGAAAGTCATTACCCTGGTCCAGGCTCCAGACAATGGGGTCTTGGGCTGTTTGCTTGTCTGTGGAGGTGACAGGACTGAGATGGCCCCACATGGTAAGTGTTCTCACTCGCCTCCTCCTGTCCCCAGCTGCCCTCGGCAAGGCCCTATTCAGGCTCCTTTAAGCCGAGCTCGTTGTGCTCCTGCTGGGGTCTGATGCCTCATGTTCATCACTTCCCATTACATGCTGGTTGTGGGGTTTGGACATCTACTTCTGGCTGCTCTGTGAACTCTGGGCTGCTATGAGGTGCAGGAAGCAAAGGAGAAAGAAAGAGCTCTTTCCAGGGGCAGGGGTCCAGGGTCCACAGGGGATCCTTCTCCTGGCGTCCTGCCTCTTTACTCCTATCTCACAACCCCTCACTGGGACTGGTCTTGCACTACCTCTTACTCTGTTGTAGCTCTAGGAAGGGACAGGGATCTCATTTCACAGGGAAGGCAATGGAGGCACAGAGGCCAAATGACTTGCCCAAACGCATGAACTTAGAAAACAGCCACATTGAGGCTTGAATGAAAGTTTGCCTGACCCCTCCATCCCCTACCCTTTCAACTCTGATAACTACTTCCTTAATATTCATCATCATTAGAAAAATACCTACAAAGTATTATCCATGCTTACATTTCCACATCTACACATCCACACTGGGAGACAATAAAATGATGGCCAAGTACGTAGGCTATGGAGCCATAGTGCCTGGGTCTGAATCCTGCTTCTCTCCTTACCAGGTGAATTGTGTCACCTGGGGCAAGTCACTTAGCCTTTCTGTACCTCTGTGCTTGCATCTAACAACAGGAAAATGAAAGCGACTGCCATATGGATATTGGGATGGCTCAGTAAGTTGGGCTGTATAAATGTAAAGTGTTTTAGGAGCAGCTAACATTTACTGAGTGTGAGCCATGCACCAGGCACTGTTCTTACACTTCACACATATTTACTAATTTAATTCTCACAATAGCCCTGTGAGACAGGTCTCACTATTATCCCTATTTTACAGTTGAGGAAACTGAGGCCAAGAAAGGCAAATTAAGTTGCCCTATGTCACACAGCTAGGGAGCAGCAGAGGTAGAATTCAAACCCACTCAGGCTGAGCTCCAAAGTCCATGCTTTTATTGATAGACCCCAAGGATGGAGTTATTTTCAGAAAGTGATGGCTACAATGATTGCTATCACCACCATGCCACCATCATCATCTGCCACCATCATCATCTACCATCATCTGAACCAACTCTGGGGCCAGGCCTCTGGGAAGTTGACTCAAGAGAAGTGACAACGATAAACAGGGTACTTCCTCCATTTCACTCTGTCTGACCAGAAAAATCTGAGAAGCCAGGCTGGCTTCTTGAGCGAATGAGAGAAGGAGTAAGGAAGCCTGGAGTCTCAGAGCTCTGCCTGGGACAAGCCCAGATCCACTGTTCCCAGCTAGGCTTACAAGCACACTCTCCTCACCGCTCCTACACTCCTAATAGAACTAGTAATAACACCATCTCTGTGGATGGGCCCTCTCAAGCAGCCATGGGTTCTAATTATGGGGGCCATCTGAAATCACCACCCTTCCTCAAGCAATTAGAAAGCCCGAGGCCTACAGGAGCCTAACGAAAATGCAGGGCAGGTGGGTGGCTCCCTCCTCCTCCCACCCGGCTTCCTCTGGCATCACCCCTGCCTACCTGCCCTGCCCTACCTGCCCTTCTCTCTCAAGGACACCTCCCTGGCCAACTTTTCGTTTCATCAGAGAGGGTTTTAGAGCTGCCCTGATCCTCACTTTAATTAAAAGGAAACGTCCTCCTGGAGTTGTTGAGCTGGTTTTTCTTTTCCTCCTCGGAACATTTGCTCAGCCTCTGAGCTGGAACCCAGTGCCTAGTTAATTGAAAGTTCTAAATAAGCAAGGACACGGCCCTCTTGGGAGAGAACAAGGAGAGACACAAGCCTGCTTTTCCTCCAGGAGTAAGCAGCAGTGCTCTAGGCTGGTGGGCAGAAGGCGGGCCCGGGTCTGGAGGTATAACACCCACACCCATCAGAGCAGACCCATCAGAGCAGACCCCTCCAGCCACTGCGAACCTCATGGAAGCCCCAGACACCAAACACACCTGAACTCTAACTAACTCATGTGCAAGTCGTTCTACAGAAAAATGACAATATAGAGCAAAGTGAAGGGCCTAGAATGCCCCCACCTTCCCTCCAGCTGGAGATAATCATTGCTAACACCTGGGTGTGTACAGCCTTCCGGAACCTTCTGGACACTTTACATAAATAAAGAAGATTTTATTGCCTTTCTCTCTTGATTATATAAGTGATAGATGTTCTTTGTAAACAGCTTGGAAAATAGTTTCAAAAGCATACAAAACGTGTGTACTGTCTACCCATTACGTTATACGGGAGACTGTGTTTGGAGAAGTAGAGTGTAAAAGGTGTGGGCTCTGGAGCTGGAGAGTCCGGCCTTGGTGAGGAACTTAATTTCTGTGCCTCATTTGTCCCATAGGAATGGAAATCACACAAGAGTGGCCACCACAGGGGTTGTTGTGAGGCGGAGTGAGATCATTGGGTATTCTGCCTAGTCCTATTCGATAAATTTAGCCGGTACTACGGCTCACAGTGTTAAAATCTTGGGAAAATTTCCTTTCAGGTGTATAATAATACAACGCAACACAATACAATACTGCATGATACAATACGACACAACATAACGCACACAACACAACACAATACAATATAGTACTATGCAACACAATACGAATATTACGTATTTATCATTTCAAATCCCATTTTCACTCATCATTGAATTTTGGACATTTTGAGAAAAATGACATTTACAACATCACTTTTCATAGCAGGAGTCATGTTTTATGGGCTGGGAGTGTCATTTATCCCACAACCCTACTGTTGAACTTCTAGGAGACTTTCTTTTGTTGCTGTTGTTATATATAACAGTGCAATAAAAATTTCTAAGTACAAAACTTGGCCAGCATTTCTTAGTATTTCCTAAGAAAGAGATTCCTAGAAGTGGAATTGCTGAGTCAAAAAATATTCATAGTATATTTTATTTCCAGATTATGTTCAGAAAGCTTTCTAAAAAATCAGTTTGGGCATCTGTCCTACCTCCGTGAATGTGTTTGATTCCCTGCAGCCTTAGTGATACTGCTGCATATGATTTTTAAAAGTCTTGCAGATTGAATGGGTGAGGACGATCTCTCTCATTGCTTTAGTTACTAGGGGAAAAGATATTTGGTAGTTGAAAGAGCAGATTTCTCATCTCTTTGCACTTCTGGTTCCTTACCTATAAATTGGGGATAATAATACCTATTTCATAGGATTGTTATAAAGATTAAAGGAGCTAATACACATAAAACTTTCAGAGCCCTTATTTATGCCAGATAAACCTCAGCAAGTATTATTATCTTTGTTGCCAGATTACACAGGCATAATCCAGGGCCTGTCTTCTGAAGAAAAAGCTCTGTGTGATTTTGTGTAGGTCTCAAGTCTTCTCTGGTCCTCGGTTTCTTAATCTGTTAAGTGGGGTTGAGGCCTGTCTTAGCTGCTTTCGAAGTTTGTTGAGAGAACTGAAAGAGAGCCAGGCACATGTGAGGGTTTACTGCCTCTCTTCTCGTTTCCAAAGAGGGGCACTGAAGTCTTCCTAGCGGGTAGGTGCCAAAGCCAAGGCTTGAAAGAGAAGGTGGAGTTATCTATCTGGATATAGCTCAAGGCCGCCTGATACCCAAGGAAGATCAGGGTTTAGCACTAAGGAAAAAGGAAAAAATGGCTTTGGTTCACCAGCCAACTGTGTCTCCATCTCCAGAGACTACTCCAACAGACAGGAAAGTGGACTCTGTGGAACTCAAGTGTCTCCCATGGAAAGGAGCATCCTGGATACTGTCAGCCAGGAGCCTCCACTCGGCTGCTTTGTCTCGTTTGCTCCTGGTCATGTTCCCCTTGGGTCTCAACAAGTTCTGGGGCCTAAGGAAGCAGGGGATAGATCTGACTCTTCTATTAGGGGACAAGGAAAGCAGGAAGCCTGGCCCAGCCCTTGCCTTCTCCAGCCCCCATGAGCTGGAGCTGAGACCCCACCAGGGACCTCCCATCCCCAGAGTTCTGACCTTGGGGAGCTGGTGCCAACTCAGGAGGAGTAAGGCTAAGTTAAGAGGCCTGCTGCCCCCACCCCAATTCAGAGCAGTGCCCGGCATATAGCAAGTGCTCAATAAATTTTTATTTACCCATTAAATCAATTTTTAAAAAGATTTGATCCCAAGCTTTAGGCAAGTTACTAATCCTCCCCAGGCCTCATATTCCGCATCTACATAAATGGGAAAGTGAAGAAAAACTGATAGAACCATCTCTGTCTCATCCTTATGGAGCTTCCTGCCCCTAGATCAGCAAGCTTTACCTGTCACTTTCTCCCATCCTTCTCCTTTCTCTGAAAAGGACTAGAGAGAAAGGAAGCTTCTGGAGCTCTGGGCCTCCAAGTGCCACCCCCAACCAGCAGCACCAGCAGCTGTTAGATAGGCATATGACCAGGGCCCACTCCAGACCTCCTGAATCAAGTGATGGCAGTGTTCCAGTCTGAGAATCACTGATGTTCCCAAGTGCAGGTAATGCTGCTGGTCCAGGGACTTTGAGAACCTCTTGACCCTGGCTCCGTTGTAGAATCACCAGGGGCTTTAAAAAAGATGAAGCCTCAGCCTCCCCACTAAAGATTCTGAGGTTAGGCATGACAGGCTGTTTTAAAAGCTCCCCAACTAGCCCCAACATGTAGCCAGGGTTGAGAACCATTGCTATAAACGTTTTGGGGGAATGTTCTGTTACTTATTTACTTCCATTTATGCATTTCCCCATTTAATTGTTTATTTATGTTTATACTTATTTGTTTATATTGCTGGTTTGTTTCTGCCAGGTACACTGTTTAATCCGTCTTCTGATATTCTCACTGGTTCACGCATCCACCCATTTCACACCCGATGCACATGGTTATTAAGCCTTTATAGTGTGATGGACACGTGTCTGGTTGTGAGGAATCAACAGTGAGCAGAACAGTCCCTGTCGTCATGGGACTGACAGTCTAGCTGGGGAATGAAAGTGGGAAGAGATAATAACACAGTGCATTTACGCACAGCCAGGTAGGTCCGGAAAACTCCCGAGCGTGGGAAGAGGCCTGGTCAGGGAAGGGCTCTGGGGGCAGAAGATGCTCCAGAGGGCTCCTGAAGGATGAGCAGTTTACAAAGCAGAGCAGAGGTGGGAACAGGATGCACTTGGCGGAGGGCAGGCGTGAGCAAAGCTGGAAATAAGAATAGTCAGGTGAGTGTGCAGAGGACAAGGGTCAGCTGGCTGTGGCCAAAGGTGGGAAATCAGGCCAGACAGGGCCCTGCAGGGCGTAATGAGGAGTTTGAATTTGATTCTCGGTGCAGCAGAAGGCTTTTGAGGGTTTTCAGCAGGCCTGACTTCAGCTTTAAAAAGAGCTCTCTGCTTTTGTGTGGATAATGGGTTAGAAGGTCAATAGTGGAAGCCAACAACCAGAGAGAGGCCAGGCAGCCCCCAGCTGGGGAGGGGAAACGAGAGGCCTGAGCTGAGCTCTATATGGAGTGGTGAAACCGTAGGTGAGGGTCCTATATCAAGGGCCGGTGAGGGCCTGGGGTAAGAGAACTGACTGGAGTGGTCTGGAAGCCAGGTTCTGACTGAGGCTGAGAAGATGCAATTTTGAATGTCCCAGTTGGCTCTCAAGCCCCAGATGGGGCCAGCTGCAAGCCTCACGTGACCACTGCTAGTCTCATTGGATATTGGGTCCTTTGCTTTAAATGAAGCCTAATGAGGCCATTGTTTTGTTGCAAAGCTTTTGCTTAAAAATACTTTAAGTGCAAGGGCCAATTTTTAAAATTAATGTTCAGTGGGCCAGGACTCGGCAACGTGCCCTTAGAGAAACATTATTCTTGGGGTGGGGATTAGGCTGGGGTAAGGAAAAGAGAGCAAATACTTATCTTCATATAGCCAAGGTCCCAAGTCCCTTTTCCCACTAGATCAGCTTAGGAAACACCTGCTACCAGAAGAATCATAGAATTGGCCCCTCCCAAGTTCGTAGCCACCTCTCATTTTTCTTTAATCTCGGTCAGGGTGGTGGCCCGCTGCTTGCACACCTCCTGGGATGGGGAGCTTACTCCCAACAAGGCAGCTTGTTCTGCTGTTAGATAGTCCTGACCATGAGACATGCTTTGTTGGGATGAACTGGAACTGGCCTCCTGGAGTCCTCCTCCCACCTACCTCATACACCTTTGGCCTCTTTGGGATCATAGCACACTCTGTACCTTCTGCCTTATTCATGTATTCACTCAATAAATGCTTTTTAAAGCAAGTCACTTATTTCTCTCTAAGCATCATTTTCCTCTTGTACTATGAGAGTAATCAGATCTACCTTGTAGGGTTTTATGGGTACTAATGAGATAGAAGTTAGGCAGGGCTTAGTGAGCTAGTGTTTTTGCAACATGTTGAACATAGAAATAGGAAACTAAAAACATATCTTTTTTGAACATTTGCATATGGCAAACATTGTGCCAGGACAGGGGACACGAAAACAAATAAGAAACGGTCCATGTCCTCCTTCAGCCTCAAGGGGATCATAGGCCAATGGGGGAGACAAGTGAGCACACAAAGGAATGCTGTGACAGGAAGCTCTGGGAAGACAGGAGGCATCCAGCACAGCCTGGGTGTCGGTGATCCTGAAAGGCTTCAAGGAGGTGACTTCTGAGCTGACCTGAAGGCGGAGTTCACCAAAAGAAGAGAGGGCAATTACAGTGAAGGGAGTGTGCCAGGGAAGAGTGGTCCTGCTCCAAATCAAAGCTCGCGTGTCCCTCTCCCCACCTGCCTTATCCCTGCAGGAGCCCCCATCTCCACCACCTGTACAGCTCTCATCAAAGGAAGGTGACACCCGGTTCTTCCTAGATTGTGTGTTTAAATCACTTCAGACTTGCCTTCAGAAGCTGCAGGGTGAGTATAAAGAGGTTTTGTATACCCTTCACTTGGATTTCTCAGTTTCTCAAGTGCTATTTCTCCACATTTGCCTGCTTTATTCTCTTTCTCTTTCCACACGCATGTACATACATACATACATACAGATACTATATATGGGTATATCATTACTTTTTCTCAATCACTTAAGAATAAATTGCAGACATGAAATTCCTTTACCCCTGAATACTTCAGAATGCATTTCCTAAAAGTAAGGGCATTCTCTTATATAACCACAGTGCATTCATCAAAAGCAGGAATGAATATAGATAGAATATTATTATCTAATCTATATATCTTGTTCAAATTTCACCTATTGTCCCACCAATGCCCTTTAGACAAAAAAAAATGTTCTCCTTCAGAATCTGATTCAGAACCACCCATCGCATTCAGTTGTCACGTCTCCTTAATCTGAAAAATTCTTCAATCTTTGTCTTTTATGACCCTGAGATTTTTCCAGAGCATATGCCAGTTCTTTTGTAAAATGTTCCTCAATTTGAGTTTCTGGATTGTTTAAATGGTGTTTCTTGATGTGATCTGGAACCAACTTTCTCCATGAGAAAGGGTTGAGCTGCTTTGCAGAAGGCAATTCCCGGGCCCCAGCCAACTTTTGGCATTGCTTTTGATCTGGCATCCTCTAGGATTCTCATGTGCACTCTGGCTTAAAGCTTTCTTCTGAAGATGCAGTTGAGGTTCTTCTGTACTCTGGACCTCTGGGCTGAGGCCACCTGGCGTGGTCCTTGTAAACTTGTTTAGCATCTCTACCCTGGAGACACGCCTCTGTTTCACTGGGTCAGTGTAGGCCCTTACGCCCAGACGGGCTGGCAGAAGGGGTGGGGCTAAACCCTGAGGTTCCAGCAGAAAAGGGGCAGAAGCCCCCACCAACCGCACCATGGGATTTTCCTGCTCTCCATCTGACCTGAACTCTGCCTGGTATTAGACCTTCACCTGGTGCCCTGTGTGTGTCTCTGCCAATGAAGGCCCAGTTCCATGCCTTACAGCTATATGGCCTTGAGGCAGGAGGGATTGGAGTTGCTTTCCCTCTCTGAGCCTCAGGATTCTTATCTATTAATGGAATTAACCCTTGGGCAGGTTGGTAGTGAGGGTGTAAAGTGCTGAGCGGGTAGAAGACATTCAGGAAATGTGGTCTCCTTCCTTTGTCCTTGCATTCCTATAATTCAGAGTGGGAGGGCAGCTGGCTAGCAGCCTCCAGCTGCAGGGCCTTTGGGACCCATCATAGTATTTGAACAAGTCCGTACTCTCCCTGGCAGCCCCAGTCAGGCACTGAGCATGGTACTGGGGCCTGGACATTTCTCTGGTGTGGGACTTTCTAATGATAATCATTGCACTGGGGCTGTCCACTAGTTTGGCTGACACCGTCTCAGCACTGCCTGTGGCCTGAGGCTCTTTCTACCCAAATCTCCTTCCTTCCCCGTCTCTTCGCACAGGTGCAGCATGTCACAGTAGCCTGAGTGTATCCTTGCCTGCTCTTGCCCTTTCTCCTCTGTGTCATTTAAAGGCATTTACCCCAGGAAATCTCTCACACTTTTAATTCTTTTCAAACCTGAACTGACCCAAACACCAACAAATTTTCTTGAAAACATCAGGTGAAATCTCTAGCGAACACATCGCTGGAGCCCCTGGTTTCTCCTTGGATGCTGTTATGATGTTATTAGAGTTTTCCATCGTGGTTGGGCTCCTTACCATGTCTTCATGTGCATTTTTTAGTACAAGAAGATTTTCCTCCCAAAGCAAAATATGCACAATCTTAATTGTATGTGCATTGTAATGAGATGATCTTGTCAGTAAATTGTCTTCCTCCTCATTGGCAAGCCCGTGTGGCTTTGTGCTTTTTAAAAAATACAGTTCATTATGTATTTTCCGCTATAAAAAGCAATACCCATGTCTGTGCACAGACAGGAGGTGCTGGATATCAGAGTGAAGGCACATGGGGAGCCAGGGTGTACAAAAATGGAAATGAGAAAGGGACCTGAGAGAGTGAGGCGGGGCCCCAACCCGAGGATCATCTACACACTTCCAACTGCTTGGGAGGTGGTTGGCGCAGGGCCTCAATAAATGCTCATCATCATCATCACTCTCCTTACCACCAGCAATGCCAACACCACTGCTCAGCTTCTCTACGCAGCCTTTCAACAGCTCGGCGAGCCTGACATGTGACCCAGGGAGTCTCTGAGAGGATCATAAGGGGTGATTTTAGAGGACAGAGAGGGGAGTAATCTGCTGATGCTACCGTGAAGTCTCAAAGCCAGGCATCAGAGTGACCCAAATAGAGGACTGGGATGTACCCATCATAGCATCTGAACAAGTCGGTACTCTCCCTGGCAGCCCCAGTCAGGCACTGAGCATGGTACTGGGGCCTGGACATTTCTCTGGTGTGGGACTTTCTAATGATAATCATTGCACTGGGGCTGTCCACTAGTTCTGTCCTAAATACTTCCCACTTACTAATTCAATCATTTGAGAAACTTTGTGAGGGGAGTTCGGCAAGAAGTAGCGATTACTCCTACATTCCCACCCAAGTAAGGGGCCAGACCAACACGGGGATGGAAGAGGAAGTAGCGGAAAATGTTTTTTTTGACCTTTAATGCAATATCCATCTAAAATTATAAAAAGATGAAGCGGGAGAGCCAGGAACTAACAAACAGGAAGAACGCTTCTTTGGGAGAAGATACCTACAGCCATGTCTGCAACAACACTGATACATACACATTTACACCTGTACCTGAACCTACACCTAAACAGCATGTACATCTATATCCACACCTCCAGCCTACACATCTACATCTACACCTATCTCTACATCTACATCATCTGATTTAACTGCCTACAATTAGTGTGTATTTTCAACATAAGATAATGTGCTCATAACTTCAATATATTAAGAAAAACTTCTAAACAAATAAGACAGATACAAAAACAAAATACCCATGAGCTGTACATATACAAAATAAATACAAAAGGCCAGAAACACATGAAAAAAAGACTAACATCAGTAAAATTCAAAGAAATATGAGTTCAATATTAAGATATCTTTGTGAAATTGGAAATGATTTTGAAAATATCAAGACCTGGTTTTGGAAAGGGTGTGGGGGCATTATCAGCATCAATACTTCTGGGAGCTATGAAAACGGGCATGATTTTCCTGGAAGACAATTCAGCATTTGGGATGAGTGGCCCTAAAAATGCACAGGCCTTAGAAATTGACTTAGTTGCACTGCTGTGAGTTTATCTGAAGAAAAGAGAGAGATGCGCACAATTTGAGCTTTAAGATTGTGAGCTGCTTTGATGATCTTTTCTACTAACTTGATCAAGCACTGAGGTTAGCCCACCTGAAAGTTTGCTTCTCAAAGCAATCTGCATGGCTTTGTTTTTAATGAGGAGAAATGCAAAGTCTGCAGCTAAATATTTTGAGAGCTGTTGGAGATACAGACCCCACCTGAGGCCCTGGACCCGTGAGGGTCCCTAGAGAGACCAAGAGAGCTTCCAGAATCTCTTTTTCCATATGACACAGAACCCAGAGGAAATCAGGTAATTACCCATCCTCAGGGTGAGCTGGGTTTCCAAAACGCCACATTGCTTTCTTTTTGTCTGGGACATCTCAGGCACCATTGCTATAATAACACTTGATGAACTGTGTGCTCATCTTGGGCCTGGCACCATGTTTTGCGCTTTTCTTGTTTTAACTCACTTCACTTTAACCACAATTTTTCAAGGAAACTGAGGCACAGAGTAGCTGTTCAGAAATGCATAGAGATTAAGCTGCAAGAGCCAGAACTCACATCCAGGGCCGTCTGACCCAGAAACCAGAGACCTTAATGGCTGTTACACTGTAATTCTCTGTCCATTCATATTCATTCATTCATTCATTCATTCATTCATTGCTGTATTTATTGAGCTCTTACTGTGTGTCAGGCACTGTTCTGGGCATTTTAAGACGCAGCGGTGAACTAAGAAAAGTTCCTATTCTCCTGGAGCTTCCTTTATAGTGGAAAGTGGCAGACACGAAATTAATAAACATATAAGCACTGAAATAGGAAAAATAAAGCAGAGTTAGGGGACAGAGAGAGACAGGAAAGGGTGTTATTTTAAGTAAGGTGGTCAGAGAAGGCCTCTGGGAGAAGACAAGACTTGAGCAGAGACCTGAATGAGGAGAAAGGACCAGGCTCGAGGCTATTTAGAAGAGCTGACCAGAGGTAGAAAGTGTCCCTGGCACTCCTAATACATGACTGCAAGTGCTTTTCTGTCTATGCCTCTGTGTTCCAAGGCCCTGGGTTTTTGCTTACTTGGCCCCCTCTGTCCCTCTCACTGAGTCTTCCTCATCCTTCATTTTTGGGCAGGCTGGGTCCATCCGTAGTTAGATCCACGTTCCATGGCTGTCATTCTTTTGTTCTCAGTTTATATGATTCCTGCCCTAACAAGTTAGCCCCATCCTCTCAGGCTGAAGCAAGTGCCTCCTTGGTGACCCTGCAGCCCCTGGGCAATATCCCAAACTTAGGGAACAGTGAATGTAAAAGTTCTGTGGTAGGAATAAGGTTGGAGGGCCAAAGTGACAGAAAGATGGCCAAGTGCTGTGAAAAAGGGAATAAATGGTATGCATTTAGGCCAGAAAGTTGGACAGTGGTCAGATCATGGGGAACACAACACATCAGAGCCGAGAGGTGGAACTTTTTTTTAAATGTGATAGGAGAAGGTACTGGAGGATTTTAAGCAGAGAAATTACATGACTACATTTATATTTTGAGAGATCACTGTGCCTATTGTTGCAGAGAGGATTATAGGGGGCAAGATGAGGCGAGAGACCAGTCAGGAATCTGCTCAGTGATCCAGTTGAGGGATGGTGGTGGTCTGGACTGAGTGGAGACAGAGGTACTGACTTCCACCTCCGCATCTACCCAGTAATAGCCCCAACCTGGACTGTCTCAACCCATCTCAGACACACCCAATTCCTCTCCATCTGCCTTTCTGATTGGTCCATTGCACAAAGACCTTGCACTAAAAACTAGAGTAAATGGTGTAAGTATTGGGAGACCCATGTCAAACAAGGAAAGACTTTCGAAGGGTTATTTCAAGAGACAGTGGCTTCCAGGTAGCCTTTGCTGTGTTTGCCTCCACAGCATCTATATTATTCAGCCACAAAAATGAAGAATGAAGAAATCTTGTTTGCGACAACATGATGGACCTTGAGGGCATTATGTGAAGGAAATAAATCAGGGAAAGACAAATACTATATGATCTCACTTATAGGCAGAATCTAAAAAAACAAAACAAAAACCAAACTCATAGAGAAAGAGATCAGATTTGTGGTTGCCAGAGGCAGGAGGTAGGAGGAGGGGGACTTTAAGGAAGGTGATTGAAAGGCACAAACTTCCACTTATAAGACAGACAAGTACCAGGGATGCAATGTGTAACATGATGACTACAATTAACACTGCTGTATGAGACATATAGAAGTTGTTAAGAGGGTAGTTCTCATTAGAAGAATTTTTTTTCTTGTTTTGCTTTTTTTTATTTCATTTATATAAGGTGATGGATGCTAACTAAACTTATTACAGTAATGTAAGTCAAACCATTATGCTGTACCCCTTAAGCCTATACAGTGACATATGTCAATTATAGCTCAGTAAAATGACAAAATATAAACCAAAATGAAACAAAGAAAAATAAATCTCCCTTTATTGCCAATCTGGCAGAATGCAAATCTGAAGCTGTTGGAAACCTTTTTGTCCTCCCCAATTAAAGGAGGGACAATTTGAGGGTGAAGCCAAGGAAGAGAAAAGCAGAGTTGAGAGGTGGAATGAGTTCTGATGCCGTCTTTTGAGCATCTGGATCTGGCTGTGCTGAAAGCCGTTACTCTGATTTTTTTATGAGTCGACAAACTCTCTTTTATGTTTAAGACAATTTGAGTTAGAGTTTCTATGTTTCCTAAGGAGGTGGCAA
Source organism: Cynopterus sphinx (assembly GCA_030015415.1). Classification (NCBI taxonomy): domain Eukaryota; kingdom Metazoa; phylum Chordata; class Mammalia; order Chiroptera; family Pteropodidae; genus Cynopterus; species Cynopterus sphinx. The sequence continues at coordinate 120,866,462 of CM057381.1, read as the reverse complement.
GCCTCTGTATTAAAAAAAAGGCTGGGTGGCTTTTCCTTAGATTCTTGCTTGCAAAGTGTGAGTGAAGGCCCCACAGCAATACCTGAGAACTTATTAGAAATGCAGAATCTCAAGCTCCCCCCACCCTAGACCTATTGAATCAGAATCTGCATTCTGAGAAGATTCTTCAGGTGACCTGTATTGTATACACATTGCGTTGAAGAAGCAGTTCAAACTTCAGATACAACCAGATGACCTTTAAGATTCTTCCCAACTTCAAGCCCTCTGACCTGTTTCCCTCTTTCCTCTGATCAGCTGAAAGACAAAAGCTAGAGAGGAGCCTGGAAAGTCACTTTGGTGTAGGGGCAGAAAGGATGGACCAAGGAAATCATCCTGGCCATCTGTGACAGGGGAGTTTCACATTTCATACTTTCTTTTCTTCTGCATGTGTTTTAAGTGTTTATGGTTCAGGGAAGAAGGGCCAGGAAGGGCTGCAGGTAGCCAGCTGTTGAGAAGTCAGAGGGAAGGAAAAGTAGGCAGAAAATGAAATGATGAGAGACCCTGAGGCCCCTGTACTAGGAGAGGGCTCCTTAATTGAACCCTTTGTCTGTCTCCTGTGGGAAAAAGCCTTTTTAAAAAATGGCCACAACAAAATTCTGGCTGTTTCTCAGGAGAGCAGACAGTGGTAGACAGAGAGGCCTTCTACTCTTCATTCAGAGATGAGAAAAGTATTGGTGGGTGGGGAGGAGAGGATCTTTAGGGTCAGATGCAGGGAGAGACCTGTGTGCTCCCTGAGGTGAGGGAGGGGTCTGGCTCATCCTTGCTCTCCCCTGCTCAGTGCCCTTCTAACCAGTGGCCTCAGGTCACAGCCACCAGATATCCAAAGGTAGAAGCTATGCAGAGGCAACAGCCTTCCCTAGACTTCCCTCAGGGCCAGCCACTTAATTTTCATGTTCCAATTCAACAAATGCAGGGCCCCATTTGCAAAAAAAAGGGAAGAAGTGCTGTTAAAATTACTAAATATAAGGCCTTTCCTTCCTTTCCATGGTCTCGACTAGTCATGATGTTTTTAATTTGCTATTTAATGTCATTGTAAGTAAAGAAAAACTTGAAATCTAAATCTTTAGCATAAATTTTACTGTTCATCTTTGTAGTATGCAAATGCAAGATCGTTAAATTCATATGTGAATTGCACAATATGTATTTTGAAGCTGTACATGCATATGCATTTCGTTCTTACAAGAACAGTAGAAACCTGCTCAAAACTGAGTTGTTTCTATTTCACTTCTTGACATGCGCACATTCTGCCAACACTTAGTATCTTGAGTTTACTGATGAATACAGAAAAGAAAGTATGGGTTACCATATCTTTCCTTTGGCTTCTATTACCCATCATTTTCATTGTAAGTGGTTGGCTAAAATAGGAAAGTAACTTGAGTAAGAAAGAATATGATGGGTTTCCTTGGGTGTTGGGCATTTCTTAGAACACCACTGACTTCTTTCTGCTTTGGAAGCAAGTTCTAGTTTGAATAGAGAGTGTGGCTCTCAGGGTTACTCAGTTGTAGACATAACATACTTACCTTATGCTCGGTTTTAATCTCACGCAACTCTCATGCATTCTGGTTCCACTGGAATTCTTTGCTCATGGGGCATCAAGAAGGTAATAAGCAAAAGGGGCAGCAAGGAACTATGGGGGACACACATGTTACAAATACCTATCCTGCTCAGGCTGGTTCGTGATTTAGCTCTGATCCCCCAATCTCAGATCCTTCCTAAATTCTACCACAGTTGTATAAGGTCTTATTTCTGTAATAAGACCTTATTCCCTAATACTCATAGCGGTTCTACTTCCCAGACTGAAATTTGACGGATAGAGTTAAAGTGTCACCATGTCAACAGCTGGTGAATCTAGGTGTTCATTGAGCCATTTTTACAACTTCTCTATGGAACTCAAATTTTTCTAAATTAGATTTTAAAAAATAAAATTAAAACAATTTAAAAAAATATACTGAGGAATGAATCAATGAGTGAATGAATGTCCTTTTTAACTAAATGTGCTCCTATTATCCTAGTTTTCGACCTTTATTTAGTTGACCACATTAAAGGTTTTTAGAACAGTGAATATATCTCCTTTAGATGGCTCACAGTAAGTTTCTATCCATGCATTTTAAGGCTTTTGGACGTCTAGCTCTATCTCGCTAGATTTTGAGCCCAAATCTCTTTCTTTGTTGGGGAAAAACAGCATTGTGTGTATGTGTTGTTGTTCTGATGAAAGAGGCTATTGTTCCCCACCCCAAAGGATTAAAGGTCTGCTGCGTATATCATAGATCCTTTATTATTTTTCTCTAAATTCTTAGAAATGTACATAACGTCCGTGCTCTAGTTATGACACCATTTATAGACATTTAAAATGCATCTTCATTTATAAATATTTTACATTTGGTCCATAGAACAGATAATTTTACTAAATAATACTGTAATTTTCTTAAACAGGCTCTGTATATAGCTTGAATATGTTTATATTACATATATTTTTTATATAGAGATAGATTTACTTGGTATTCTGAGAATAAATCCTTATTGCAAAAAAAAGAATATATGATAATACAATATCTTTTCCCCTCAGGGAGAATACTAAAAAAGGTTACACATATTCACAGTTCTCACTGTAATTATACGACACTTAATATTGTGCTATATAAGTAGGTTTGGATGGAAATCAGTTAGGGGATTTCTTGCCAAACACCTCCCTTAGATTTGCTTACAAACATTAAATACACTGCATTTGTCTTAGAAAGACTTGGTCTTAGGTTCACATTGAAGAACAAAGAGGAAGTGAGAAGTCTTCCTGACTTTCCCGTGGATGGGGAGTGGGACCATGAGACACAGTGAGGGGTTCCTTTCGGTCTAACCCTACACTTTAACAATACAAATTCATTTTGATCAAGGATTCACCAGTTGGCATGTAGGATGCCTTAGCAATGAGACTATTTTACAGATGGCCTCAGGAAAAGGTTTTCGATTTCCTACACAATATCAAACGAGACCCTATATACCACGCGTGAGGATAAGTGTACGTGTGTGTATATTTATATGTATACAAGTACGTTTTGTTTTCTCTACAATAATGTGCTTAATATTCTGAGGGTAATATCTTATTGCAAGAACTGGTATGCTGGTCACTGGTCACTTTCAGATGAGAATGACAAGAGATTAAAAAACCCACAGTCACAGTTATTTACCATAGTCATTAAGGATTAGTTGTAAAACACAGTTTGTGAGCTAACTAGCTAAGGAGCTACAGGGCACAACATACGATTTGCTACATGGGAACCCATCTTCCTGGTAAATGAGAAACGCTGAGTTACAGGGGCTTGCAAGGAGCTGTCTTCACCTGATTTGTCACCACCACCACGGAGCCCATGCTGGATAGGAACAAAAACTACTTTCCAGGGAAGCAGTTTTAATCTATGAAGCTTTTTTTAGGAGGTGGGGTACTGGATTAACACTAGCTCCTCAGTTAGTGGGCTGGGTTGATTTTTGTGGCAGTGAGGGGACTCCCGCTGAGGAATTTCAGAGAAGGTGAGAAGGCAAAGACTTTGAAAGGGGTGGCAGTGAGGGAGATAGTTTAAGAAATGTAACTGCATCCATTTTGACTCAGGGATAGGACTTCACCTTGATTTCCTCTGCAACTGTTCTGTGCTCTGTAAAGCTGGGCAGCCTAGGAAGAACTGGGGCTCCGACTGGGGAGCTGCCCCAGCTGGACCTCAGGCCCCCTGGAATGGCCATAGAAACATCAGCTGTGCTTGTGGCTGTTTTCCGGGGGGGCAGAGCAGGGCTAGACGGGAAGATTTCTTTTGGACCAGGTGCAATCAGAAGGGCTTGATGAGGAGGGGGCAGGAAAGCTTAGCCACAGAGATGCTAATTCAGCCTGTGGCAGGGAAAAAGGACACTAGGCAGATTGCTTGAGAAGCAGTTCTGGGAATGCTGACTGGGGTCCTTGGGGCTCGTTTTAAAGTCAAGCTGCCTCCGGAAGGAGAAAACCAAAAAATGAAAGAGCTCTGCTGGCTTCCTGCTACTTAAGAGTGAGCTCTCCCTGGAAATCCCCGTTATACAAAATGCCCTTTTCACATGTACAGAGCATCGTTCCAACAGAAACGAACTCCTGCAAAGTCCAAGATAACAGTCATGGGTTTTGGCAGTAAGAGAACAGTCAGGAAAAACGACTAAAAGCCAGGAGGGTGCAGCCTCATTGCGTCACACTGTCTGGCTGGATAAAAATGATCTACCGTGGCAGTAACAAATGCTGTATGCTTTATGCTTATGGGGCCCGAATTAAAAAGGTCACCAGCCTGTGGGTGCCGAAGCCATCGGGTACCTTTGCCCACAGCAGGGCTCACTAGGGTGAGACGGTCCCCCACCTCCTCTTTCTGCATGGTGATGATGTCTGGACTCGCCACTCGAGGTAGGTTGAGATAGACGATATCTTCAGACATCAGGTGGTGGTCATGTTCAGCCAGGTTGGGGTGGGGTGAGAGTATGGGGTCGGTGAGCTGCCCTGCACTCCTAGATGTAGGCCTCTTTGCTAGCTGAGCCGCTGGCCTGGGGCTGCTCTGGACCATTCTCTGGGCGAACGATGTCTTCGCTGGGCTGGATCATGACCTGGATGCGCTGTGGGCACCAGGGAGAATTCAGGCCGGAATGGAAGGAGGCTGGCCACTCTCTCCCACCACCCTTTTTTCAAGTCTATCCTGTCTGTTCTGCCTTCAGATGGTGCCCAGACTCCAGCCACGCCCCTACATCCTTCACACCCTCCAATGTTCCTACCTCCTCTCCCTCCGGTTATAGCAATAGCTCTCTACTGGCCCTCCACTTCCATTATTGATCATTACACCCTTTGTTCTATTCTCAACACAGGAGCTGGAGGGGTTATGTTAGAAATCACATCCTTCTACTCCTCAGGACCTAACAATAGCTCCCATTTCACCAAACCCTGTAAGGCACTGTACGATCTCACCCCTGTCACCTCAAACTTTGATGTCCTCCCCTCATCTGTACTCCAGCCACACTCACCTGCCTCAGGGCCTTTGCACTTGCTGTGCACTCTGTCTGGTACATCCTTTCAGATAGCTATGCAGCTCAATCTCTACCTCCTTAGGTCTTGGCTCACCTAGCATTCCCTAAACTCCTTCCTACTTTATGTTTCTCCATAGTAGTCCTCCCCATCCACTGTTTTTTTGTTATTTGTTGATCTTCGGCTACTAGAACGTAAACTCCAAGAGGGTGGGATTTTTGTCTGTTTTGTGCAATGCCGTGTCCCCAGCACTGACAATGGTGTCTGGTATATGGTAGATATTCAACATATATTCGCTGAATGGATGAATCTCCCACTACCTTCTCTACGTATATCCCCTGCAGTCCTGCCTCATCATATGCTACACTGTCTGCAGACATGCTTGCCCTTTCCCACCACTGATCCTTAGCACAGGCTGTGCTCTCTTCCACAAATGCAGATGTGACTGCCTTTTGGGGCTCAGCAGAGGAACTTGGTAAATGGAAACATAGAACCTGGAAGTTGGAAGGAAGGGCTGCCAGCTCCGGCTCTGCTAATAACTTACTGTCCAGGAAGAGTAAGAGGTTTCCCTGCTCGGCCTCAGCTTCTCCATCTGTGTGATAGGAGGAGGCTGCCCAGCAACTTCAGGGCTGCATACAACCCACCACCCATCTTCCCTATGCTGCAGACCTGAGCCCTCCTTCTGGCTCTGAGTGGGCCTGACAGGCACATCTTGGTGGGAAATAAGGTTGAGAGCTACTGATCCAGGTCCTCCCAGCTGATTCTCCATAATCTTATTCTCCACTTCTCCTCAGTGAAATCTTTTTAGCTGACACTTACTCCATCAATGTCTCTAGCACCTGGGTACCTCCAGCACTACTTTGTTTCACTCAAGAATTTGATATAATTTAACGAAGAGCTGGCGTGGACCTAGTATGTGCTATGTGCTGGGGCAGTGTGCCTTACGTGCTTTATCTTTCCTTGAGGGTAAGACCACGTTTTCTCTTTATCAAGCTCACAAATGAGGTCTAGAGTAAGCCCTCAACACATTTGATCCCACCATTATCAGCTTTAAATCCTTGATGGCTCCCCATTATTTTCAAATAAAGTCCAAAATTCCTGTCCTGATTTTCAAAGCCCTTCATGATCTGGCCTGACCTTCTTATATTCTCAACCTCATGTCATGCCATCCCTCTGCACCCCTCCCCACTCTATCTTCCAGCACATGGATCAGTCTCTATAGCTGTGGGTCTTTGCACATGCTTCCCATCCTCTTCTAGGGACATTCTTTCTGCTTCTACTTTTAACTCAGTTCATCCTTAGGCCTCTCCTTAGCTATCCCTTCTTTCAGGGAGCCTTCCATAACCCTCCTCAACCCAGGTAGGACTAATCAACATCCATGGTTTACCCTGACTGTGGCACCTCTAACACTCTATTTCATTGGCTATTGACTTGTCTCTCTCCCTAGCTAAACTGTGAGCTCCACAAGGGTAGAGGCTGTTCCCAGCAGTGGGGGAGGAGAACTAGTGATGCAAAGTATGGAGAAAGGAATTACCTGTTTCAGGGAGCCCTTTAAGGTGAGAAACATGTAGGCCATGTATCCGGGAATGAGAACCATGGAAGACAGAGCCATGAGCCAGCCCACGCCCTGGCCCCACTTGGGGAAAACATAGCTTCCCATGGTGAGAGGAGTCATCTGCACAGCACTGAAAATGAACACACCCTGAGGAGAATGGGAAGGGAGCAGTCAGTCACCCAGACTGGACAAAAAAGCCCCCTCCCTAGACCTGCACACAATAAGTAAGTCCACTGCCTTCACCCCTACCCTGAGGCTGACCCTCACAAGGGCCCAGCATCTTGAGAATTCTACGCCCAAGGCCACTATTAGTACATAAGGTGCCTCTGTCATGATAGAAGAAGGCACCTTCTCTGGAAAGACCAATAGCAAAAGGAGCCTTCTCTGTGCAAACCAATAGAAAAGGGTGCCCTTTTCAGTATGAAGAAGCTGCCCTCTCTTGAAGGACCAATAGAAAAAGGCACCCATACTAGGAAGAAAAAAAGAAGAAAACATCCTTTCTGGGAGGATCCATAGAAAAAGGCATCCCTTCCTCCAAGTTAATCAGCTTAGCAATCAGAAAAGAGGCTGGATGTCAGCACCCAGGTTGCCGTTGGCTGGGTGCCCTTGTGTGAGACACAAAATATGCAGTGGCCCACCCCAAGACCTGGGGCAGCCAAGGACCTGAGGCAGCCCCCTCACAGGCCTGGTCATGCTTTGGCTTCCCCTTGTGAGAGGGAATGGGGGATGCTGAGAATGAGAAGCCTCCTGGTATGAATAGTTTAGGCTTTAGAATCAGGCCAACCTGGTTTAAAGGCAGCACTGACTAGCTGGGTGAGCCCTGGGTCCCTCAGCAGTAAAGTGGGGCAATAATGTCTAACTTGCTGAGGTTTATGAGGATGATGTAATGTATCTGGTATCATGCAGGTCACAGAACCATTTCCCAGCAAATGGGAGGGAGTAGTATTAGGAAATGAGGGCCTGGGGCCTCTTCCATCTGCCTTTGCCTTCAGAAGTTTCTCTCTGGATCTCAGTTGCCCCAGGGCCTACCTAGTCAGTTCTCATCCTAACAGGTCTGGCCAAGCTTTATCCTTACCGCCACAATGATTGGGGTGAAGAAGGACCAGCAGAGCTTCCACCAGATGCAGGGTCTGGAGCCAACCATCTCTTGGATGTTGTCATAGAATCGGTTGACACCTATGACATTTGGAGTGAAAGCAGGAGGGATAGATGAGCTGTGGGCACTACAGGCTAAATTTGACCTGTCACTTCCTCACAGTGTGACCATAAGCAAGCCACCTAACCTCTCTGAGGTGCAGTTTCCTCGTCTGTAACATGGGCTGAAGCTCTGAGGGTGTCATCTTTACCTAAGTATTCAATAACTAAATACCCACAGCAAGTGGGTTGTGTGGGAAAACAAGTCACCTAAATGAGAAAATATTTACCCATAATCAGATAAACATAAAAACGTGTCCCCACCACTCTTTTTGTCCCTCCTGGTCAAAATGTATCCCAGCCTTTCCTTCAAAGCCTTGCTGAGCAAGGGTGATTTTCTCTGTTGATCTGATGCTATCAGCAACTTGTGATAGATTGCAAAGAACTGCAAATCTTGCAAAAACCCACAGATATCATGAAGTTCAAGAGTGATGTTGGGCACTGCTCCAACTATAAGCAAAGTCACTGATGAGTGAGGGTCTGATAGTACTAGACCAGTTAAGAGTTGAGGAAAGGAAAATGATGAGGAGGGCGAGGTGGCAAAGGAAATACAATGATTATCAAGGACTAAGACAGACCCTGGAAAACATTTCTTTCAAACACATCATCTTGTTGTGATAATCAAAGTGCAGGGAAGGACATCCTTTGACTATTACGCAGCTGGGTTTAGAAACTTAGGCCACTAAATAAACAAACAAAATAATTGTTTCCTTTATTTGTTTTAGGGGTAGACTTTTAATTATAGCCTAGCTTTAAAAAAATATTTAACTTTAGAACCTTTTCATAGTTTTGGTTTCCCTTTGCTAGATAAAATTGCAAACAAATCATTTTATCCCCCAATTTATCCCATTTTAAATGAGTTTATTTAACTGTTCTTATGGTATCTTCTAAACATGGGACTTCCTGTGCTACATCATCAACTAAATAAATTAATGTAGGAAAGGGCCTGGTGTTCAAGTTGTATTGGTTGACTGATGATTGAAGAAAGACATGATTGAATGAATGAATGAGTTAATGAGGGAGGGGGGGGTTGATGCTCACCGTAAAACCAGGAAATGGAGACACATTCAAAGAACACGAGGAACAGCAGGCTCATGCCACTGGCAGAATAGTAATCAAAAAGCTTGAAGACATAAATGCCACCCTGCAAGAGAAGAGCAGCGAGAGTGAGGCCACTTCTGCCAGAGACCAGGGCACTGAGTTCAGTCAGCCTGGGCTTTGCAGTCTGATGAGGTTGGGGTTAGGCTACACTGCAGCAAGGAGGCTTGTGGGTAGATTCAAGGAAGCACTGAAGGCCCTGTGACCCTGAGAGGATATGGGCGTCGACTCTGGTGATTGGGAAGACAATGCCTGGGGGTGGAGAGAAATGCCCCGTTCTTGCTAAGGCTGGATGGCAGAAAGAGGAGCTGGTCTCCAGAGCCATCTGTCCACAATGTTGAATCAGTCATGTCCCTCCCCTGCTTAAAACCTTCTGTGGCTCCAATAAGACAATAACATAAAACAAAACTAAGTAGAAAGATAGAAAATAAAATTAAAATAAAGTCCAAATGCCTTGTCCTTCAAAGTCCTGTATGATGTGGTTTTGCATCCCCCTTTTACTCCTCACTTCCTCTGCCCCACCACACTGGCCCTCCTTCTGTTCCTCAACCTCCCCAAAACTATTCTCACCCCAGGGCCTTTGCACCTGCTGTGTGTTCTTCCCCTAGCTAGATCCTCCCCAGGCTTGCTCTTCCCAGCCATTTGAGTCTCAGCTCAACTCTCACTTCCTCAGAGGAACTGCCCCCTGACTACTCTCTCTGAGGTAGCATCCTTCTGATCCTTGCTGATCTGTCCCACTATCCTCTTTTCTTCATGGTACTTAATGATTTCATTTGTATGTCAATCTTGTCCACCAAATTAACTTGTCATGTCAACTACTGAATCTCCCGTGTCATGCCATGCCCATAGCAGGTGTTCGGCAACTGTGAAGGAATGAATGAACAATCATTTGAGGTCTGAACTGTATTTGGATCTGGGGTGGTCTGTGGACCATACATCAGATCCACAGGGCTAAGCACATGGCTTTAGGGTCACTTACATTCATTGTACAATTCCTCAGTTATGTGCATCTTCTGACTAGAGTGGAAGGGCCTTGAATGCAAAAGCATTCTCATTAATATCGACACAAAAAGTGGGAAAGAGAGGAAGGGCCAGTGTCAACTTCCAAGGCCCAGCTCTGCCTTGACTCTCCAGTTAATTTTTGTCTTTCAAAACTCGGCCTCTGTATTCTCTCCTCTAGGAAGCAGTCTCTGGTTCCCCAGGCTTGGTTGGGGGCTGTGTTCTCTGGCTCTGTCTTATCGTTTCCAGGCTAGTGTCTGTGTCTCCCTCCAGCCTGGGGCCCCGTGCTTGTGGGGAACCCATCTGACTCCTTGCTATGTGTTTCAGGATTGGCACAAAGATGGTGCTCACTGAACAGATGGAAGGTGAATAAGACAAAGCTGGACTAAGAGGAACTGGGAGTAGCCCTGGGGCAGTCAGCACCAGAGGTGTGCCAGGTGCTGACTGTGCTTACCTGGGTGATGTTAGAGAGGCCAATCAGGTAGGAGACCACACAGACGGCAGCAATGAAGAGCTCCCTGCGATTGCGGAGAAGTCTGGGGTACTCATCCACCAGGGCCGTGATGAAGCCCTCCACGGTGCAGAACTTCAGAAAGGAATGGAGGTCAGCCCTTGCAGCAGACCCCAGTCCCAACCCACCTGAAGCCAGACCAGCTGGGGGAAAGCCAGAGAGCCTGGCAGTATCAGGACAGCAGAGCCAGGAGAACTCTGGGATCCAGGCCTGATCTGCCTTGGCCTCCCTTTGGACCTCAAGAGATTCCCTTCCCTTTGGACATCAGTTTTCTCATCTGGAAAATGGGGAAGGTGGCTGAAGTTTCATGTAGTGGAACATTTTAGGGGTCTGAAACTCCTAGACATCTTTTCAGGGCCTAAGGCAATGGCCTCCTCTCCCTGCTGGCTCCTGGATAGGTGAGGCTGGTGGGGAGGCGACTCGAGGTGCCAGGGAGGAAGTCCTCACCTGGCTGTCAATGCCCAGCATCAGCAGCATCGAGAAGAAGAGGACGGCCCAGAGGGGCGAGATGGGCAGCTGGGTCACTGCCTCTGGGTATGCCAGGAACGCCAGCCCAGGGCCTGTGTAGGGAAGGGCAGAAAGGAGAAAGAAAGAAGAGGTACCGAGCAGCTATGGCATTCCTAGCACTCACTCACTTTTAAAGCTTTATTCCATTTTATCTTTAGAGTAAGCTTTTGGGCAAGTGTTGTCAGTCCCTCTTTCTATAGTAGGAAACGGTATGCGTGTGGAGGGAGAGGTTGTAGGACTGGTCCAAAAGCAAGGGACCAGGGAGATGTGACGAGGGGCTGCAGTGGTCTGGTCAGTGGTGGGGACAGTGCAGGGGCAGAGAGGTGGCCAGATGATGAGACACCTAGGTGGAATGGGCAGAACCTAGTTTTGGCTATTTTGTAAGTGAAGGTGAGAAAAGAAGCCAGGATGATGTTGGGGCTCTGGCCTGGGCACTCGACGGGGAAACTTTTGCTGCAGTGGGAAGCACAAGGGAGGAGAAGGCTTGAGGGACATGTTTTATTTGAGTGTCTGGGTGGAGGGTCATTCAAGAGATCAGGGAAAATCCCACAAGGGGAAGGAAAGTCACTGTAACTTCTCTGGGGTCTGGCTCTGGAAAGGGGGGTGGTGGCTAGGAGTTCCAGAAAAATAAAATGAGGGGCTGCCCATGCAGGGGAGATTCGGCCCTCAGTGGTGAACATTCCTTATTGTAAGACCAGCCCAGTTCTCCCAGATGGGGGAGGAGCAAGTCACGTTGCCTCCTTGAGCCCAGGCCTCTGCCATGCACGCAGCAGTCCTTCATGTATGCTGCTTCCTGATTGAGCAGGGAAGGGCAAGGTTGCCTGGGCTTTTCCTTGGATCCCATGGCATGGCTGAATGTGTGGTGTGTAAAGTGGGCACAGCCCACTTGGTGAGAACACTTTTAGAGCCTGGACAAATGCACTGATCTGAGTGCATCGTGTTATGATGTTGCACATGTCTGAGTTGGACCAAAATTTATATCCTAGGGAGCAAGAGTGAGTCCTATTCCCCCAGATGTCCAGGACTGTGCTGGAAGTGCCAGTATGACCAGGCTGTGCAGTCAGCCATGTCTGGGCTCAGCTCCAAAGTTCCACCAGCTTTCTAGCTCCCTGAACTTGGGCAAGTGGTGACCTCAGTGAGTCTCAGTTTTCTCACCTGTGAAATGGCGATAACAAGAGCATTGACCCCATAGTGTTAGGAAGATTCAGGGATACAGTCCACATAAACGTTCAGTGGCACATAGTGACCTCAGTGCCAGTGAGCCAAGATGGTGGTGATACGATGACCAAGGCTAGTGCAGTTAGCCCCGCCCCCTCCAGGAGTCCTGGCCCTCTTCCGCGCGGGGCTGACCTGAGGCTGCCACATCAGCAATGGACCTTTTGGTGACATGGGCCATGAAGCCCACAATGGAGAAGATGACAAATCCTGCGAACATGCTGGTGCACGAATTGATGCAGCAGACAATGATGGAGTCCCTACAGAGGGAAGGGTGCAGTCAGAGATGGTGGGGCTGGCAGGAAGGTGAGCTAGGGGGCAGATTTAGCAAGTGGCGGGGTGGGGAAGGGTGCTTGGGAGTGGAGCTGCGGGGCAGGTGGGTTCACCCCCACCCCCACGGAAGGGGCAGAATAGGCAGTGGTGATTGAAGAGCTTGGCTGAGAGGGGGTGTAATTGACAGTGGCAAAGGCCGAGGGACATGGCCATGGAGAGGCGTGACTACGGAGGGGAGTGGCCGGGAAACCGGGGGCCCCTGAGCTCTCACACCTGTAGACGTTGTTGTGGAAAGAGTTGTAGCTCCCAAGAGCAATCAGGGATCCCAGCCCCAGCCCATAGGAGAAGAAGATCTGGGTAGCAGCATCCAGCCACACCTATAGGTAGAATGATCAAAAAATAGTCAAAATTATGATCATAGCCACAGCGCTGTAGGGCCTTTTACATGTGCTAAAACCTCTACTTGGCACCAACCCCAGGTTACATAGGAAGGTCAGAGAGGTGCAGTGACCCATCCTAAAGATGGTAAACGGTGACTCAGGACTCACGTGTGCTCTTAACCCAGCCAGTGCCCTGCAGGACCCGAGGCCAGGAGGGCCGCTCACCTCGGAGTCCGACAGCTTGCGGAAGTTGGGTGTGATGTAGAAGAGGATGCCTTCCTTGGCACCAGGCAGCGTCACTCCTCGGAAGAACAGGATGATCAGCATGATGTAGGGATAGGTGGCAGAGAAGTAGACCACCTGGGAGGAAAGTGGGGACGTGGTCACACGCACCTTCATCACACTCATGCTCCCGCTTTCCTCATTTCACCTACATCTGTACCTGTTGTAGCTCTGGGCTTGGTTCCAGTTCATCTTCCTCCAGGAAGCCTTTCTGGATGCCTAACCTGCTCTGATTGGCCACTTTTCTGCAGCTCCTCCTTGGAATCTAAACCAACTAGCTCAGCCTTTGGTTTTTCTCTTCCCCTACTCCTCCTACTTTTTTAAATTTCTTTTTAAATTATTCAAGTAACACATGTGATAAAGGAAAAAATTTACGATCACATGAACACACACACACACAAAGTTCCTTTCAAAGGCCTCTAGAATGTAAGTTACATAAGGGACAAGTCTTGTCTTGTTTGCTTCAGTTTTCTCAGTGCCCAGAACAGGTCAGAGTATACAGTGGATGCTCAATAAATGCCTGACAAATACGTAAATGCATGGATGGTCACAATTTTCTTTTGCACATATGGTCACATTTTCTTAAAAAATTAAGTTTGAATTCTGAACTTGCCTTTTCACTTAACATGTTTAAAGTTAAGAAAACAGTACATACAACTTTGGTTCTTGCTTTGTTTCTTAAAGACTTTTTTTTATTGTCTTATAACAATGTGATTTTTAATTATACAAAAAAGTCCCTCAGGAGGTTTCAAGTTTCCCTACTGTTATCCATTGAGGTTTCTTCTAATTTTATGTGAATCTCAATAACACCACATTGGCCACCACTGTATATCAAACTTTGTCTACAAAAATAGACAAATTATACTAAAAAATTACTATAATTTACACAAAAAATTATACTAATCTTGGGGAAATTTTCTAGAAGTAGAATTATTGAGGAAAAATGAATAAGCTTCTCAAAGGCTTTTAACCCATATTGCCTAATTATCTTCCCGAAATTGAACTTTGTCCAGTATTACAGAGAGCACCTTTCCTGCAAAGATGCCAACGCTGAGTATAATCATCTTAAAAATTATTTTTTGCCAAATTGATAATCAAAAGACTGAGATCATTGTCTCAAATTGCATTTTTTTGCTCACTGGTGTGAAAGTTCAATGACCTTTGCATCTCGGAGTCATGCTCAGCATAAATTGAGATTCTTCAGAGTTAGAAAAGGCAATCATGATTCCATAGAAAAAGCACTGTACTTAGAATTAGAAAAAGGAGATTCAAGACCCTCTATGTCACCGACAAGCTGTTTGACATTGGATCAATTTCTTATTCTCCTTGAGCCCAGATGTTTTTGTGTGGAAAATTGGTACAACCAACATTGCTACTCAAAAAGGTTGTTGCATGAGGGCATACACCATGCTTCATATATGTTGCCTAGGTCTTATACTTCAGTGTGTCTTCCATGCTCAGCATGGAGCTAGGTATGCAGTAGGTGCTTGGTAAATGCTTACTGATGGATTGGTTGACTCACTCAAAAGATGCAATGAGAGGGGCCCTACTCTATGCCCCTAAGAAGTAGTCAGTTTCCTAATGTAGCAGGAACTCTAGATACCACCCAAAATGATTTTAATTGATGTCATGCACTGAGTGCCCGCTACGTTATGCATATGATACACACTCTGCATGGATTATCCACCTCAGTCTTTGAGACAACTCTGTAAGATACTGTCATTGTGACCATTTAAGTGAAATAACTGGCCCAAGAGCACACAACTAGGTTTCAAACTCAGCTGGATCAACAAGCTCCCTGGATATCCCAGGCTGGATACCCCATCTTAGTCTGGCTCTGCTTTTGCCAATAATAAAAATAAAAACAACAATTCCCCTTGTTAGCTGTTGAGTGCTTTACAAAATCACCATCTCATTTGAGTTGAATGGCAAACCAACAGATAAGCATAGGCTTATTAGGCCCATTTGAGAGGAAACTGAGTTTCAGAGGGGTGAAGTGACTTGATGGAGGTCACACAGCCAAGTCAATAGCTGGGTTGGGATCTGAACTCTGGCCTGTTTGAATACAAGGCCTGTATATTCAACCACTAATCAGTTTATCTCTGTTGCACCTCAAAGTCTAGGATGTGCAGTATTCACCTCTAGTCAATCTCCCTTCTCCCTTGCCTCTCACATCTAGAACAAAGCTTGGAACAGAATCGATGCTCAGGGAGTTTGCTCAATGGTCCACAAGCAACATTTGCCTTCTGGTTGTTGGTGGCTCCACTAGGCCCTGGGGAATCTCCATCTGTGAACCAGGCACTGTTAACACAGGGCCTGACTTGCATTGTTTCCTCTAATCCTCACAGCTGCCCAGAAGGTAGGTAGTGTTATTCCCATTTTACAGGACAGAACACTGAGGCACAGAGAGATGAAGGGATCTGTTTAAATTAAGGTTAGATAGGGTTCCTCAGAGGTACAGATTCCGTGCCCAGGGCAGAAACCCCTTTGCAGACCCATCCCTCTCCAGTTCTTCTTGTGCACGTGTCTTACCTTTCCAGTCCAGCCAACACCCTTCCAGATACAGAAATACACAAGGATCCAAGCGATGGCCAGGGTGATGGCCAGAGGCCAGCGGATCTGACCCGGCTTATCCAGCCCGTCTGTCATCTGATGCATGTTGTGCCTGGTGGAAGAGTGGGGTGGGGAGGGCATGCACATGGGCAATATCATCCACTGTGTTTGTGCTGACACATGTGATCACTGAGATCTAAGAGCTGGGTGGGGACTGTGGGACCCATTATACTAATTGGTAGAAAGGGCTGACTTGCCAGTGTCTTAGTTTCAGTTACCACTGTTGCTCACCTGGGTGGCTACAGTAGCCTCCTAGCAGGACCCCTGCCTTCACTTTTGCTCTGTCCCCACTCCAGCCCCAGGGATCCTTACATTACAAACCTGGTCTTGTCACTTCTCTGCTTAAAATTCTCCAGTGAATAACTTCCTATTATTCTAGAATGAAGCCCAAACTCTCCAGGTGGACCTTGCAAAGCCTCCATGAGCTGGCCCTTGCTTCTTTCTCCCATCTAGATTCACACCATGGCCTCCTCAAACTCTCATAAGACTGGATTACTGGTCATCCCTTCTCTTCAGCCTTGCTTGCTCTTGCCTCCCTCCAAGTTTTCATGCATGCTCTTCCTTCTGCCAACACCTGTCTTCCCAACATTGTTTTCATCCATCTATGCCACTCCTAACCTAGGCTGGCCCAGGTACCTTCTGTGAGTCCCTCCTTTTAGCACTAGTCACTAGTCACCTAGCGTTGCCATTGCCTGTTTGCTTATTCTTGTCTCTAATCTCACTGGCACATAGTAGGTGCTCAAGAAATGTTTATTGAACAAACAGTTGAATGAAAAACCTGCACACGCTCAAGACAATGGTATGTGGGAGATGCCCAAAAGCAGAACCAGCTGGAGCAGAAACTGATTGTTATCTGTAAGGAAGGAGACAGTCTAGCCAAGGATGGTTCAACACAAAGAGATTGAGATCACATGCTCTGACACCTCCCGAGAATGGCTCCTCCTGGCAGCCTATCCAAGGTGCAGTGAAACTGTCCAGGTTGCTCCAGACCCTTTCAAGCTGTCCGGCACAGAGGCTTCCTTCATGTCAAAGAGATTAGGGTCCTGGGACCTCATTTTGGAAAATTAATGCTCTCAATGCACATTTTCTATTACGTGCTCCCTCAAAAATACAATCAGCAAGGTCTTCACGGTGGACAGTGTGTGCGTGTGTGTGCATGTGCGTGTGCGCGTGTGTGTGTGTGTGTTTATTCCAAGTGACCCTAGGTTACTAAGGAGACCGGACTGGTTTTCAGGATGAATCTGGACTTCATTGGCCTCTGCTTGTGATTCTTCTCAGCCTATGATGGCTATTCCCCTCCACTGGCCACTGTCAACCTTCTCTACCCTGCTCCATGCTCTGGAGGTGATTGCCATGGCTGCATCACTGCTTCCTTGCCCTGGGGCTTTTGCTGCGTTTGACCAACAACAGGTGCTTGGAGGGCAGGCTAAAAGGAGGGGTCTGGGAGGGATTCTCTCTGCTGGCTGTGGCTTCATCTGCAGCTGTGTTTCTCTACCTAAGGTCATAACGCATGTCTAGTGGGCCCGTCTATGGTCCAGCACTCTCTGGGGGAAGAAGGGGCTTCACCCTCTCTGTGGCTCCCTTAGCCTCACCCACATCTCCACTAAGAGTCCTTCACCTAACTCTTCCATCAGCCTTTGAGGGTGCCTCCGTGCCTGCTGATATGGCCCCAACCCTGGATGGCCCTGCACTCACTCCCAGAACTCCACCACGGCACTGGTCATGTTGGTGGTGTTCACGATGCTGTAGTTGGAGAAGCAGCGGTCTGTGTTCCAGGGGTTGTCACACTGTTTCCATGGAAGCGTCTGCAAAGACAGTGGCACAGACAAACCTTGTGGAGCCCCTAGGGGCTGGAACAGTGGTCCCAGCACATTCCCTTCACCTTCACAGTAACCTGAGCCTTCTCACACCATTATCTCAATTCTCCTTCCTGATAGCTCTGGGATGCAGGTCATTCTG
The DNA here is from genome assembly GCA_030015415.1 of Cynopterus sphinx. NCBI lineage: Eukaryota > Metazoa > Chordata > Mammalia > Chiroptera > Pteropodidae > Cynopterus > Cynopterus sphinx. The sequence goes on along the minus strand of CM057381.1, from coordinate 120,848,823 downwards.
TGAACCCCATTTTGGAGATCAGAGAGGGGCAGCAACTTGCTCGAGATCACACAGCTCCTCAGTGTCCCTGCTGAGATCGGAACCTCTACTTTCTCACTCTGAAAACCAGCTTTCCAAGCTGCACCATTAAGCTTCATGTGTCTATACCGGGGCCACTTTCCAGCCACTCGACCTTGGGCAAAAGACCTCATCCATTTTATCCTGTGCACACTGATGTTTCCAGTGCTTGTTCTTTGCCAGGCACAGATCTAAGCACTTTACATACATTTACACCTTAATCCTCACAACTCTAGGAGGCAGGTTTCCCTTTTACCCTCATTTTATAAATGAGCGCACTAAGGCTCAGAGAGGTAAAGTCTTGTTCTGAATTGCACCTCTGGTATATAGTAGGGTCAGGGTTTGAACCTAGGCCCATATCAAATGGGCTGATAATGCCCACCTTAGAGAGGTGTCACGAGGATTAGATACTAGCACACGCAAAGTGTGCTATCCTGGCTCGGTGCCTGGCCTGGAGCTGGAGCTCAGGTCATGGTGCTATAATTGTGAAGAGACAAGGGCTGCTGAAGACCATGCCCGTAACCTGAGGAATGGCCCTGTCAGCAGAATGGTGGTTCCAGTAGAGGAGGAATGGGCTCTGGGTCTGGCTCTTTCTTAAGGCGTGGTCAGAGGGTTCACTCACCGTGGTGAAGGAGTTGTACAGGTAGTAGATGGCCCAGGAGATGATGACAATGTAGTAGATGTTCAGCCAGAAGGACAACACAGCAGCAGCAAGGCCCACACCTGGGAATGGACATACCATCATGACATGCATTTAATAACCAGTGCGTGTTTCACAACATCTACAATCTCATTCGACCTTAGAGAGAGGCAGGAACTTGGCTACGGTCACATGCATCTGGCGAGTGAAGGAGTCAGGCTTGAGTCTGGGCATCACAACCCCCCTACCCCCGTACAGGCTGGCCACGGGTGGGGCTGATTCTGGGCTTGTAAGGCAAGCATGACTCTCCATGTGTCCACCTGAGTGTCTGTTGGCACTGAGCAAGGAGGCAAAGAAAGTCACACTGAAACCTTGCCAGGGAAATGAGCTCCCAAAACAGGGCAGCTGATGTGTGTGTGGGAGCCTCTGTATTGGATTCTCCTCTCTACTTTCACTACCCTAGGTTCTGGCCAGCATCGCCCTCTGTCACCTGGCCCCTTTAAGGGCTCCACACTGTTCAGATGTAGCGGAGGTTTGGGGTGTTGGGACAGTCCTGGCTTCACCATCGTCCTGTGGGCAGGATCGCCACCGCGACCCATGGCCCCACTCTGAAGACTTACCCTTGAACATAGGGGCCAGTTTCCAGACCCCCAGACCCCCAATGGACGTGTACTGGCCTAGGGAGCACTCCAGCAGGAAGAGCGGGACCCCCGCGAAGATGAGCGTCAGGAAGTAGGGGATCAGGAAGGCCCCTGCAGGGGTGAGAAGAGAAATGCTGTGGCTGGCCCCCCGGCTTTGGAGAAACCCTGGACAGAGAGAGCATCAGGAGGGGCATTCTCCTGATTTCCTTACATTTTGCCTCAAAAGCAGCACTCAGCAAAAGTGAGGCCCAAGAATATCCTCTGCTCAAAACATATCCCCTGCACTTTCCAGATAAAGAGGCGAACTTTGTGGTATCACTGACAGAGTACAGTCTCCCTCCGGGAATTCTCTGCTAAAAGGACAGAAACAAAAAGTGGGCCCAACACTTCCTTTGCAGTCTTTAGGGGACCCATTCCTCTGAGCTGTCCCCAGAAAGTGTCTAAGGGGGACCCTTTCAGGGGGGTCCAGGCCCAGCTGGAGGCGGTCAGGCCAGCACCTACCGCCGCCATTTTTCCCGCAGAGATAGGGGAATCTCCAGACGTTGCCCAGGCCGATGGCGTAGCCCACGCAGGACATGAGGAAGTCAAAGCGGCCCTTCCACGTGTCCCGGTCTGGGAGGTCCGCTGCCTTCTTCTGCACCTTGACCACCAGGGTTTTGGGTTTGTCGTTGGCCACAGGGACCTCGCTGACCTCCGTGGAGATCTGCCCATCGGCCACCTTGCTGCCGTTGGTCGCCATGTCTCGGAGTCTGGACACAGAGGTCCTGGCAGATGGACGTGCGATGTCAGCCCCAGTCCACGTGGACAGCAGTTTTGCGGCTCAAGGTCACCCTAGAACAGAGGGCTGGGGTGACAGGCAATAAGGGGGGCAAGATTCTGGAGTTTCCCCAAAAAAACCACCACAACAAAGTAACCCACAAAACAACTAGGGGCCCAAGAAAGCTCTCTCAGAGGCCTCTTCCTCCCACCAGCTCCTCTATGAAGAGAGGTGCCTTTTGTTTCCCAAGACAACACGTGAGGATACGGTCTGCTGTTCCCTGGACTAGCATCGACCCTGGCCGTCTCTGTCATGTGCCCTCCGCTATGTATCTCCTCAGAGGAGAAACACGAGGTGACTCAGTTTTCAAGCAGAAATACGAAGTGCTCCTCGTCTTTGCCTCCCTGGATGCGACAGGAGATTTTCATTCCCTGATGCCATAAAAGCTAAGGCAGGGTAAGCCATGGTGGACCTGAACGTGGGCTGAATACGGAGGTGTCCTGGCTGCAGGTGGTGGGTGAAGGCAGTGTGTGAGCACAGACGCTGACCACGGTCAAAGTCCTCTTCACCACCTTCCAACTGTGTGACTTTGAGTAAACTTCTTAACCTCTCTGGGTCCCGCTCTTCCTATTCTTTACGTTGAAGATGATAACAGTACATCCCTCACCAGGGAGTTGTTCTTCACTTACTCAGTGTGGCATTCTCTGCCTGCCAAATGGTGAGGACTTACTGCTATTTCGTCAGCAGTTCCCAAGCCTGGCTATGTTTCCAAGTCATGTAGGAAGCTCAATGAAGACACATTCCCGGGCCCACCTCAGATTTGCCAAATCAGAATCTCTAGAGGAGCCTAAAATCTATACTTTTAACAATTTCCCGAAAGGAGATTCTCATGCCAGAAGCCCGGCTCAGCCCTCAGGTGAGTAAGGTCCACTGGCTTAGATGACCTCTCTGACCTTCAGTCACCCCAGATGTTTTACCTACACTGCATCCTTCTCACCTCTAGTTCCAGAGGTAGTGAGGTATGATACTGGACTCAGTCTAGTCCTGGGTTCAAATCTCTAGTCTTTTACCAGCCAAATAACCCAAAGTACTACTCTTCATTGCTCTAGCCTCAGTTTCCCAATCTATATAATGGGAGTCATGCTATCTGGCTTGTAGAATTGTGGCAAAAATGAACTTTAATGGCTGCACGAGTGCTTTTCACCTGACCAATTTAGAAAGAGAACTTCATACATGGTTATGATTTCGGTTGTTGATGTTACCTGATAATTTCCTGTGGTGGATCAGCTGCAGAGCAGTCCCGCCTGCAACCTGTGGGTGACAGCCTGCAAAGCAGAGGAAAGAAGAGATGGTGAACTGGCAGACAGCATCAATGGGCAGCCCTGTGCAGAGAGCAGCAGGGGTGCAGGAAACCTGCCAGCATCGAGGCGGTATATGAGTCCCTTGGAGCCACCCAGCCAGGGTGACCTCAGCAAGTCCATGCAGCGTGCCTGGCCTACGGATGCTGGAGACATGCAGGAGTGGGGCCCACTGCCCTCAAGACAGCTGTGGGAGTGGGCATGAGGGCACCGTGAGGAAGACATTCCATAATTTTATCAGCAGGAAAAGATAAATCACAGAGGGGGTGGCAGCTCCTCAAGGTCCCACTGGGAGCCAAGGATTACAGCTGACATTTTTCTGTATCCTCCATCCAACCCTGCAGAAATACTGTGAAAGACCATGTAAGAACATGGAAGAAATCTCCTTGTTTTGTAGAACGAGAAAAGCAGGTTTCAATACAATTTATTTAGTATGATCCTATTTTTGCCTCCCCCTCTCCAAATCTGTTAATTGAAAAAAAAAACGAAACTAAACTAAAACACTGAAGGATATACTTTAACCTGTTCCCAGTAATTAGTTTATAAGTGATTTTTGTTTTCCTATTTTTGTGCTTTTCTTTATTTCAAGAATTATTTTGAAGTGTCTATGAAAATTTATACACACAACATATTTCTAAATTTCTGTATAATTTTTTAAATTAATAAAATAACACAGAATAAACTTATGGAACCCTCAGAGCTAACAGGAACGTGTGAAGCACTGGTCTGTGCACTCTCAGATATAGGAGCTGAGCCAAAGCAATGTGTGGCCCCTGCCCCAAATGGCTTCCTCCCCGCAGCTCTGCCCCACTGGGGGGACCCGGGTCTGCTGTGCACTCACCTGCCGGCTCCTCGCATGCAGTCCCCATTACCAAACACCATTGTTCCTTCCTAGAGTTTACGGAGAACCACATCACCTTCGGACAATCCAAACTTTACTGCCAACCCTGCTTCTTGTTCTCAAGGATGACCCACAGGCTTGTCTTGGAGGCCTATCTGGATCCTGGCCTGGGCATGGCACCGTCAGAAGTGACTCTAGACTCAGGAAGAGTGATCGCCTCCAATCAGCAGGAATGGCAGGAATGTGGTCTATCATGGAGGCTTGGGATATGCAGGGGAGAAAGCCACCTTAGGAAAAGTGGGAGAGGCTAAGGTGGACCCCCATGGGGTGGGGTATTAGTCATTAACTGTGAAAACAATGATGCCTTTAACTGTTGCCAAGATCTACCTGTCTGCGCTTTGGCTGCCCTGTTTACTTAAAGTGACCCAGTCACCTGGGACCAGGGCTGGACCCCTGACCCTGGCCAGCCAAGCAAAGCTCCTTCCCTGGGGATCTGGCATGGTTACCATTGAGGCAGCTCTCTTCTGACCACCTTCTACTCAGAGTAGCAGAGAAAGCTGGTCTGCTGAAGAGGAAGGAAAGGAGAGATCAGAGAGATCAGAAGATGGAGAGAGAGTCCTGAAAGCATTCCACTGTGTGGTTCCAGGCGTTCTTAAGACTGGCTACATTCCTGCTGTCAGAATTCACAAAGCAATCCCACAGTCACAAAATAAATTCCCCATTTTTGCTTACACTGGCTCAGGGGTTCGCACTGCGATCTTGCATCTCGGTGTACACGCCACCACCCCTTGACCGAGTTCTCGGGAACGCCTGTGAAACAGCTTCTGGCCTCCACTCTGTGTTTACTTGTTGACTATCATGGAGACTCAAAGCAAACTCCAAAATCTACCAGGATTTTTAAAGTGGTGCTGAGCACTGAGCCTCGGGGGAGAAAGCAAGAGGGGGAGAGCGAGCTAGGCACAGCTCTGGTTCACTCCCTGAAAGCAGGCACAATGACAGCACAGATTTCATAGGGAGAAACTTCGTGTGTATGTCCTTTGAAGTAACCAATCGACATCAGCACAAAGGCAGGTAGGAAGGTCGGAAGGTTGGGGGAAGGGAAGAGGAGCTCGTGGTCACCGGGAGGTTTATTCCATCCGGAGGGTTTTCCGTGAGTATGTTGAGCACCTCCTTGTGCCAAGCCTGGTGGGATCAGAGATGGTGGCTGCTCTGAAGAACTTCACATGAGGAAGACCTATATGTCTGACCTCCAGAACGTGGGAAAAGGTATCCCGAAGAGCCACCTATGTTGAGTTTTCCTTTTAGAACATGTGCAATATATGAAGATCAATGACATACAAACCATGAATTAATATAATTAACATGATTGATGCTTCTTCAAGGATTCAGACTGAGAAGACACTCTGGCTTGCAAGGCAGCAAGACTACCCCAGGGCTAAATCAGATCTCAGCTCCCTCTGACACTGACTCATGCTCAGGAAGTTACTTCCCCTCTTTGATCCTTACCTGTAAAATGGGAGTATAATATCAACACTTCTCTCAAGAGGTGGTGGCAAAGATTAAATGAGACCGTGCACGTAAAGTGTGTGAAAGAATGCCTGGCTCAGTGAGGGCTTCGGGATCTCTGCCATCGTCATAATTGTGATTGTTATCGTCTATGTATGGATGTGGTTCCTAGTCTGGTATTCACAGCTTCCCAGAGGCTTCAACAGTGATGATGAAGCTAACATTTACTGTGAGTCCATTATTCAGGCCCTTTAGCATCTTTCAGCGTTTTCAAAGCCCAGCGGATATCGTCCTTTTAACTGCCATGGGAAATGCTAGCTAATAAAGATGTCAAGTCCTTTGCTTGGGCTCTTTTTATACCAATTCAGAGTGGTTTAGCTAATTAGACCAATTTGGGCTAGCTAGAAGTGATACACTGGTGTGTCTAGTTAATAATAAGAAAAAAGAATCATTCTCTAAAAAAGTCTGGTAAGAAAAAAATTCCCAAAAATCTAGATGATGGGAGGAAAGGATAAAAGGATTCCTATTAGTGAAAAACCTTGGGATCCAGGGCTTACATAGAGGGGTTCCAGAAGGTGCCTCACTCAAGCACACTAGGTGGATAGCTGCATGAGAATTTTAATTCCTGACACATGCTCCCCTCTCTCATGAAAAACAGCACATGGAAAGCACAGGCATATGCACGTTCATGGCAAGGGAACCTGGCTAGCTTTCCAGAAAACTAATGATCTCTGAAGCAGAACTAACCTTTTACCATTGTTCCCTCTCTGTTTCTAAAACAGGCTCCTGTGCTTCACGGAGCAGGGGCGGCTCCATGTCGGTGGCTCGGTGGGTCTGCTGTGCTAAGGCCACGGTCTCCCTGCTCTGAGTGCCCGACTGCAGCTCATCTTCACCTGCTGCTGGGGTGGGTGGAAGGAAAGCCTCTTATCACTTCATGATCTAGGGGCATTTTTCCAAGGCCTTATTCCAGAGTCTTCCAGTTCTTCCTCATCAGGTGACAATATTCTGCAGACTGAGCACCTAGCTCCACAGTCCTCCAGGTCCTTGATATGCCACAATTAACTGAATTCCACCAAAGCAATGTTTAAAAGACCAAGGTTACCGCGACACCACAAGTGACGAGTCCTCTGTATTTACCCGCCTACTCATTCACTCCTTTATTCATTTAACATGCGTTTACTGAGAACATGCTATGTGCTGAAATGGCAATGGAATAACTGTTTCAAGCATTTTGTATTCTGAACGACACCAGAGTTTGAATCAGTGAACTAACAGGGGCCAGAAGAAAGATTCAATATGGTAAATACTTACTGAGATCCTAAGATGTACACTGGAGCAGGGCTGAACACTCAGGTTGCAAGGATTAATAAGACAAGGTCTCTGACCTTGACAAGGTCACAGCCTAGAAGGAGAAATATCTCTGCCTATAGCTAGTCATACATAATACCCTGTGATAAGAGCTGCACAGGTGTATGAATAAGACACTGTAGGCCTAGAAGAAATGAGTTAATTCAAACAAAGAGGGTATCCCAGGTGAGGGGACATAGGAGCTGGGTTTTGAAGGTTGACTAGGTGTTTGTCAGGCTCAAAAAGAGGGAAGGGCATCCCAAGTGGAGGGAAATGGCATGAACAAAAGTAGGGAGGTTTGAAGCTAGGAAGGTTAGTTTGTGAAGGGCCTTGAAAGCCAGGCTAAGGAACTCAGGGAACAACTGCAGGGAGGGAACAGGGGCGATAATGTGATTGGATTCGTATTATAGAAGATGACTCACTCAGGGGGTTCTGGGAAGGAGTTAAAGAGACACGAGACAGGAAGGTGATAAAAATGTTCCCATGATATCCCATCCTTCCTCAATGTTCTCTCTGTGACCATGTCCTAAAGCCATCGATAAAATGGGCCAAAGCAAGCAGACAGAATACTTCGACCTACCCTTGAATGAGGAGATGCCTTGTAAGAAAAAGAAAACATGGAGTTTGGAAGCTCTAGATCAGAGTGGCAAAATGGGTCAAAATTGGCCCTTGGGCTTGTTCTGTTTGGCTTGAACAAATTTTTTTTTTCAGTTTGAATTAGAAGCTAGAAATCTGACTCGCTGGGATACAGTACTTCAAACAGAGGAAAGAGCAAGTGCAAAGGCCCAAAGGCAGGGATAAGCTTGGCTTGTTTGAGAAAGAGCATGGAGGCCCAGGCTGCAGTCCAATGCAACAGGAAACAGAGCTAGTCAGAGGCAGGTAGGGGCCAGATCACAGAAGGTCTCAGAGACCATCGCAAGGAGTTCGGACTTTATTCTACAAAAGATGGGAGAAACTGGAGGGTTTAAGCTGTGGGGGTGATCTGACTTACACTTGTGAGTCTCACTCTGGCTGCACAGAAGAGGCTGCCAAGGGGCAAGGCTGGAAGCAAGGAGGTTCATTGAGAGACTGAGAGATGATGGTGACTTGAGAGGTGACGGCCTAGGGCAGAGGCAGTGAAGAGTGGCACTGGGATCTGTTTTGGAGGATGGGCCTGTAGGCCTTGCTGGCACATTGTGAGTGGCCCAGCCCTGGGTCAGATGGCAGGCTCGGGGGAGGGGAGTATGTGGCAGCCACTTGGACAATCCCCCTCTGTCCCATTACATCAGAGGGACAGGCACTGCGTGGGGTGGAGACTTAGGCAGAGGCCAAAAGGCCAAGGCCAGAGTCTCAGGGCTGTCATTGTCCAGGGCCAGGACTGGGCCCAGAACCCATTTGGAGTGACTGGGGTGCCATGAAGATACAAGGAGGCAAGAGGTGAGCAGTGGGCCTGAGTGTAGAGACCCGGTCCCTCCTATGACACTGTGCTCACTCCCTGCTTTGCTTTGCTCCTGTTCTGTAATTACATAAATTATAGAGGCTTGCTTCAGACTGCAATCATTCTACTCGCTTTTATTGCTTTCTGAAACTGTGGTTCAGGAAAAAAATTAATATTGGGTTTGGCTTCATTCCAAGAGGAAACATAATGCAGTTTATTCTGTACTTAAGGGGAAAACGCTAGGCTCAATCAATTGAACAAGGCTTTACTGAGCATCTGTTGTGCCAGACTCATGCCAGCTCCTATCAGCCAGCATTTACTGAGTATCTATTGTGTGCCAGGCATTTTACAGGTGCTATAACTTCCAGTCCTCATTCCATTTCTGTAAGCTGAAGGCCATGTCACCCATCTGACAGATAAGTAAACTGAGGCTTGCCAGCCTGGGGCTATTATAAAGGAGCCTCAAATGGCTTAGTAATTCAGGGCCTTGCTACTCAAAGTGTGGTTCTCTTAGGGGCAGAATTGGCATCACATAGGAGCCTGCTAGAAATGCAGAATTTTAGGCCCCCCTCCAGACCATGGAATCAGAAACCGCATTATAACAAGGTCCCCGTGATTCAGGTGCACATGGCAGCTACAGAGCTGCAGAGTAGGGATGACCCTGATTATTTCACAGAGCTTGATTCCAATCCCTGTGCGGCTGGGGGCTAGATACTTAGCTTGCTTGAATCTGTCTTATTATCTGTAAATACGGACCCCTCTACTTCACAGGATTGTTGTGAAACTCTGAAGTGAGATAATGCACGGAAAGAGGCCGGTGAAAGCAGAGGGCCTGGCACACAGGAAGTGCTCAATAAATAGCAGCTTAGAGTGCCATTCAAAGAGATGAATGGCCACAGAAGTACTTTGTAATTGAAAAACGTTGTATAAATGTGAGGACCAATTAATGGCTGATGATCAGATGCAGAAGGTTAGAGGGAAGCTGGAACTGTGCAGGTGGATGACAGGTGCTGTGGGAAGCCCTTGTCATGCATTGCCTGATGGAGAAGGGGCAGCTGGACAGGGTCTTAAAGACCTCAGGAATTTAGCCTTGGAGGCCTAAGCCAAGTCAGGGGCTAAGGGGTCAATCTTTGCCAGTGTGCAAGCTGCAGGTAAAACAGACAGCTGCAGGTCTGGATGGCAGGCCCTCATCCCTGGACCCTCAGCCAGTGGGGCTTGGGGCCAGGAGCTATGTAGCCTCCTTCCTGGTACAGACTTGTTCTATGCCACATCATTACACTTGGTCTACACCAGTAGTCTATAGATGAAGAAAAAGGAGAAGGCTGGTAGCTGGCCCCAGGTCACACAGCATGCAAATGGTATGATCCTTACAGCTCCCCCACCACCTCAGCTCTCGGGCCATTGTACCCACTTACTCAAGCAACGAAGGAAAGCAGCTCCACATCTTGGTGTAAACCCCTCAGCTGCCTCAACATACCTGAGACACAATTTGCAGACCCAAGTACATTTCTCAGGAGCAATTATTAAATGCCTACTCTTCCCAATATCCCAGTGTGACTTTCAAGTAAGTTACTTATTTTTTCAGGAAATGGGGCCAGTAGTAACCATCTCGCTGTTCGAGGACGGGATTTGAATTTTCTAGCACTGTGCTGAGCCCAGCAGGTGCTAAATATATTGAAGCTAAAGTTATTATTAGTTCCGTTTTGCACATGATGGTACTGAGCTCAGAGATGTCAAATAAGTTACCCAAGGTCACACAGGATTTAACACAGGTCCTCTGAATCAGTCTGGTGGTATCTGATCACCCAGGAGGTACCTCCCAGACCCTGGCTCATGTGAAATTCTCTGAAGCTTTTAGATGTGGCCTTATGACCTATCTGAGCCTGCCTGCTGGGTTATAAAGGGGGAGAGATGTGACTGCAAAGACATGAGTTCTCCTGGCCTCATAGCCCCATGACATGTGAAGAAATGGAGGCTCCTGCTCTTCCCCTCTGCTTGCAGCCTCTGAGAGCCTGGAAACCAGTTTTTTGGGATGCTAAAGGACACCCCACCTCAACCACCACTGTGAGAAAAAAAAAAAGTCAGCTTTATAAATCCTGGAGCTTACTAGAGTCATTCGGAAGTGAAATGAACTCCAAGAGTCATGATTCTCTTTTTCTGTGGTTTCATACAGAAAAACACAAAATAATTCCCAACTTTTCATTAACGAAGAAGGAAAGGAAAAGGAGAGCTCAGAATGAGTGAAGAAAGTGAGCCGGGCACGTGCTAACATGCCAAGGCCTGCTCTAAATGCTTTATATATATTAACCTATTATTACTGTTCCCTCCCATTTTACATATGGGTAAACTGAGGCACAGAAAGGTAAAATGACTTGTCAAAGGTCTTTCAGCTAGGAATAAGGAGGGCGAAGACATGAACCCAGGCAGCTGGGCTCCTGGGCCCATGCTCTTAACCATTCTACTCTGATATCTCTAGAGGAGTGCCTTTGGAAATCCCAAGCTCCACCTTTGGGGTAAGAGTAGCCCATTTTGAGCAGGCAATTCCCTCCAGGACAAATCCCCACAAGGATAAGGCCTGCGGCTCTTTTTGAGAAGCGCAAGAGAGGCGGCTGGCACTAGACCTTCTGAGTGCTGGCTCCAGGAAAGGCCCATGGTTGTACTGAGCAAACCCTGCAGGTGTTCTGGGAGCCAATGAAAGGTCAAATGGGATCCAGGCTGGGCAGCTCTCACCAGGCCGCTGGGGCTGGGGGCTCTAATTAAAGTCTCCCAAGAGGCAGCCAGCCCCAAGGGGTGGCAAACCCTTGGGCAGTCCCCAGCTCTGTTCTAACTGCAAACATTGCCTATGGTTGCAGCAGCCAGGAGGTACAACCGTATGGCCCCATCTGCAGGGGGAAGGCCATTCTAGCGGCTTACAGGAGAGGAAGAAGCACAGTTAGCTTGAGACTCTGGAGTCCACAAACTCTGGTTTAATATCTGATCCACACTTTACTAGCTGTGTGATCTTAAGCCAGTCATTTCCCCTCCTCTGTATGTTGGTTTCCTTCCATGTGCAAAGAGAGTAGTCAGACTCTGATTTCTAGTGTGTCTTTTGACTTACATCCTCCTTCTCATCTCATCTTGCTTGTCTTGCTCACACAGTGGTTTGCAAACATCTGTTCTGGCCCTTAATTGCCTGCAATGCCCAACTGAGCACCTCATTTTGTCACAGCAATTTTCAATTCAATCCAGCCCCCATCAGCCATGCACCTCCAGGGAGCCAGGTCCCATGCTGGGCGCAGGGGGATAAAGATGCAGTTGGAATCTGAGTCCTGCTGCCACTGAGCTCTCGGGACATCTGGGAGATGGGCCATGGAACCTCCACATGATAAGTTCTTCCATAGACCAGAGGAGGAGGGATGGCACCCTACCAAGGGGGCCTGGGTTCAGAAAAGCAACAGGGAGAGGATGGCATTTGGGCTGGAGGAAAGGGGATAGAAGTAGAGACCTTCTTTTTATAATTACAGCTAGTGAAGCAGGACTGTGATCCTTGTTCTAAATCACAAGCCTACCTGCTTCTGGTCCTTTCCAGGCACAAAGAATAGGATGAAAATGTATAATGTACTTTGAGACAGTGAGGTGCCTGGCTTGGTTGGCTAGAATCTGGGGTGACTTAGGAAGAGTGGCTGTGAGATGGCCAGTAGCAGTAAAGGGCTTTGGATGCAGAAAAAGGGAGTGCATTGCATCCTGTAATAGAACAATGAATCATACAAAACGATTATTAAATGATAATTATGTTTAGTGAATTCATGGCTGACTGTATTTAACTGCCACAACACCCTGCTGCACAGATGTAGAAATTGAGGCTCAAGAAGAAAAGCAATTTGCTCAGGGTCCCAGGTCCAGGAGACTGACTGCAGCTTGATTTCAAAACCCACTTTTCTAATCACCCCTCCCCACTATGGGCACTGGGGGAGGCTCAGCACCATTGGAGAGCCTTTTAGGTGGGATCTCATGGGATGATGATTTTGCAAGTGTCTGGCAGCTGTGTGGGGGTGTCGGAGGGGGACAGGAAGACAACACCTGAACTGAGACTGTGGTGGGGGCGATGGAGAAGACCCAGTCACTACACAGCTTGGCTTCTTTCCTGATTAATTACTAATTTTTCTATCCTATCTCCCTAGCTACTTTGTCACCTCTGTACTAATAGGTCCTGAGTCTTAAACTGCTTCTACTTCTCCTTCAGCATCTCAAACAGTGCTAGAGGAATACGTGGTCTTTTGAATTCTACCCTCTGTGACAGGTGATGTTGTTATTACCAGTCTTCAAAAGATGTCTGTTTCAGAGAAAGTGCCGCTGGTCTCCAAAGCAGTGGTGTGCAGTGTTTAAGGAGGAGCTCTTAGGAAGGAAGGAAGGAAGGAAGGAAGGAAGGAAGGAAGGAAGGAAGGAAGGAAGGAAGGAAGGAAGGAAGGAAGAGAGGGAGGGAGGGAGGGAGGGAGGGAGGGAGGGAAGGAAGGAAGGAAGGAAGGAAGGAAGGAAGGAAAAAAAAGAGAGAGATAAAGAGAGAGAGAGAGGAAGGAAGGAAGGAAGGAAGGAAGGAAGGAAGGAAGGAAGGAAGGAAGGAAGGAAGGAAGGAAGGAAAAAAGAAAGAAAAAAAAAGGCCAGAGTTGGGGCATCTGTTGATTTCTGTGGTGTGAATGTTCCCACCACGGCTAGTTCCGGGCACTACCACAAGGTCACAGGATTGGGAAGAGAGGCACGCACTCTGAGAGTGGGCTCTTGATTGCTTCCTGTAAGGAACGCTCCAGAGATCACCTCCTTGGCTGGCACCAGAGCAGATTCCGCATTCCAGTGGGTGTAGCTGGAGGGAGGGGTTTAAAGCACAGCCCCTATGTGGATGCTCAGGAATGGGGAGGGATGGGGAGAGAGGAGCACTTGAAGGGTGGGAGAGAGGAGGGCAGGAAGAAGGAAGGGAAAAGGAGAGTGAAGGAAAATGGAGAGAGAGGAGAGAGGAAAACAGGAAGAGAGGAATAGCAGAGTGACGGGGAAAGGGAGCCCAGGAGGAACACAGATACTCCGTGATCTCATAGAACCTTTGGATAAACCCAAGAAGGGAGGGAGTGAGCCTAAGGTTGCAAGTGGTTGAGGACCCGGGTTGCAAGGCCTCCCCACTGACTTCCTTCAGTTGGTTCTAAGATTTACCGTGGTCCAGCCCATCAATGTGGGCCTTCCCTGGAGAGCTCAAGACACCTTTTGAGAATGTTCCCTGAACTGGCACAGCAGGAACCCACAATGGAGTAGGTTAAGGTTCTCAGCCTCTGGACACTCACAGTCCTGTTTCTTCCCGCCTTCCTTTGGCTAGTATGGGGAATTCTCAGGGATTTCTGTTCCAGGGGATGCCTCTGAAAAGGTCCCTGGCTCAAAGACCAGAAAGGATTAAGTCAGATCAGAAAATAAAAGTGACATGATGGCCACCTGGCATACTTTGGCATTGCCGTCTGCCTTTTAAGACATACCTGTAAGAAAACAGGGGAGTTAAATGTTCTCTCCTGTTCAAGATGTAATTGAAAGGCTCAGAGAAACATTAGGATAAAGGCCCTTTAAGATTTCAGATTTGAGAAAAAGAAAAAAAAATAATCCTGCAGGGACTGGCTGAACTGAATGACAGTCTGTACTAAATCACATGCAGATGCATAGCTCAAATGGAGCTGACTCTGTCAGAAAATGGCACTTCGGGGATGGCGGCCCTGGGCATCTCCATGGTTCCTTAGTAAGTGGTCATATCTGGGACTCCATTTCCTCCTCTTGACAACTGTGCAGGCTTTACTAGCCCCATTCTAGAGGTGAATACACTAAGCCCCAAAGATATACTATCTTGACCAAGATCACACAAAGTCACAAGAACCACCACAGATCTCAAACGAGTGGCCCAGAGGCCAAATGGGTGTCACATATGTGCTTGGCTGAATGGCATCAGCTTAGAATTTTAAAATTTAAATTTGCATGCTTTGGGGAGGTGGTACGGGTATGCATTTTCCAGCTTCCTGCAAGTCCCACCATGACTGGCATCTCGTCCCTGAACCTCTTTACTCATTTATGTGACCTGCGTGGCCCTCAATGGCTTTTGAATCTGAGATCCCAATATACATGGTAAAATCTAGTCACTCCAGAGAGCTCGTTCCCTAAGTGGTAGAAGAATGACCAGGTTAGTGTTGCCCCTTCCCTAGGGATATACAAAACTCTTGGGGCTGGTGACATTTATAAAAGTGCATTCAGTATTATAATTTTATATTTGGGAAAAAATTGTATTGTTCTCTTAATATGAGCTCAATTAGATTAAGAAAATGTTGAGAGAACTGCTTCAAGATAATTTGCAAGAATGAGAAGAGAAGGGCATGCATTTTCAGAGTTGATTAAGAGTCAGATTCCAGGGTTTCAAACATTTCCCCCAAGAGAAGGCTGATTTTCTTTTTAAAAGACCCGAATGAATGCTCACTTTAGCCAAGGCATCTATTCTTGATTCATTTACTTAGCTTTCTAAAGGCATCTTTATAGTGTGAATCCCCCCTTCTTTGTAACGTAAATATCCCACATAGCAAGAATAATCTACCCATTTGGGGAAATGGAATTTTTATGAGCGAATTTTCTGAAGTTCCATGAACAATAAACAAAGTCAGGGGGTATTTGGAGATTTATTTGTCATGAGCCATGACAGGGGCAGGCAGAATAAGGCAGTGTAAAGGGCACCAGCTCGAGGGCAAGAAAACCTGGTTTTGAGTCTCAGATCAGGTGCTGTGTGACCAAAGGTTAGTCACCCAACCTCTCGAAGACAAAGGTGATCATATCTACTTTTAGGGCTACTGTGAGGATTAAATGGGAGAATATGTAAAGTGATTAATACAGCACCTGGCAGATATTATGTCACCTCATTAGATCAAGTATTATTCATTTTTCTTTTTTCTTTTTCCTTTTTCTTCTTTTCTAATAGTTGTGGGGGAAAAGAGCCCTCGGCAGGATGCTATAGTTATCTTAACCTATGGGCAATCAATACAAGGGAATGGTGGGAGCCACTAGGAGATGTTGACCAAATCAAATTCTCAGAGCAATTTGTTCATTAAACATGATTCCCAAAGTGGACATGTGTACATATCCCGTAATTAGCATGTTCATTCAAATCCTGGTTAAATGTCAACTGTCTTCATTGGTCCCTTATGCCTCTCTTGCCTGCACAGAATGGAGGTTTCAGAAACCAAGGTCTTGGGTTCATTACTTCAGGCCCTGTCATCCAGCCCCAGGGTCAGTAGGAAGAAATGACTCTCCCTCTCTAAGAATCCAGAAGCAGGTTGCCATCTCTGGGAGTTGACTGGTTTAGACAGGTTTGCGGGAAATGAACAAAATGGTTGCTTGACTCTAAGGAATCAGGACCCCAGCTCTCACAATTGTTTTTGAAACAGCCAAATGCCTGAGTCCAGCACCCTCTTTCTGCTTTCAAAATGGAATGGGGTTGTCTGCCAGCTCCCATCACATCTCTGCCAGCATGCAAATGATGGACTTTGGGGTTTCTCAGGGTGTTAACCCCATGCTCTCCAATCGCTGATTAGGAAGTAAATACATTGCACCAGCTGTGCAAGAGACAGAAATGAAGGGTATGGGTGAGAACATTTATTTTTCAAAAGGGTTTGAAGGCTTGAGGTCATTTGGATAGCTGGCATGAAGAAAACACAATTTCCCATCGTGTGGGCTGAACATAGGTTTTTAGGGACAGTACATTTGCAGGGAGGAACATCAATCATGCTTTCCAAAAGCAAAATATTTGTGCATATTTTTGGTGATGGGAACTGTTCATTTGTTCTGCTGATATTCACCAGCCTGGAATGGAGAGCCTGTGATCGTTCTTGTACTTGCTTTAATCATTCCACTCTTCCAACCCCATAAATTATAAGCAATACATGGTTGGGAGCAGAAGGACCCTTCTCCTAGCCTCTCCTCCCTGGTTAACAATAATAGTGATTTTTGACTGAGCAATGCCTAGGAGGGAGCTTGATGCTCTACCTACCTTATCTGGTCTTACAACAATCCCATGAGGTAAGTCTGTTATTATCTCCATTTTGCAGATGGGGACACTAAGGCTCAGAGAGGTGAAGTGACCAGCCCAGAGTCACACAGCTAGGAAGTGGAAGGGCAGGCCTTGATTTGGCCACCAAAGCTGAGGTTTGGAGCTAATTGACCATACTGTTCCCCTGCAACTCCTGGGCTGGAATTGTTGCTCCTGGCCCATTAGAACTCCATGAACACTCCAGTCAGTAGCATGTGGAGAGGTCCGGGTGCTCTGAGTACGGGGCTCAAAGCTGTCTCCCTTCTGCATCCGTACAACACCAACCACCCTCCCCTCATGGTGCCCATTTCCAAGCCCTCTCCACAGAATTTTGGAGTTTAAATCCTTCCCCATCTCTGGCTCAGTTGTGAGACCTGGGGGAAGAATCACTTTACTTCTTTTCACCTCACTATGTGCCTCCATCTCTTTCTGCTGAGGTCATGGGAAGGATAGAACGAAGCACTCTTCCTTGCTCCTGCCCCAGCCCCACCAGCCCAGAGCCTCCTTTTTGGGGAAGCTCAAACCCTAGATACAGTCCCCTCTGCTCTCTCGCTCGTTCGCTCCAGCAGCTCCCGAATCAGCATTCAGCACACATCACTCTGCCTTGTACAACGCCATTATCTCCCGAGGACACAGGCTCCGTTGCCACGGCAACCAGAGTCCTTCCTCCAACTCTACTTAATAATTTCTCAACGGCGGAGCTGGGCTGGCTTGGGGTTAGAAGCTCCAGGTCCTAGCACCTATGGGCCTGGGACTCCTCTGCAGGCCTTGGTTTATCCATCTATAACACAGAGGTGTCTGAAATGGTGGGTTTTGTGGCTTTCCCTGGGTAGAGAAATCTGTGAAATAGCTTTGGAGGTCCAGGAAGTGGAAAGCAGGAAACCGGAGCTATTGGGGAAGAGCAGGAGGTTTGCGTGACATTTTAAATCCACAAGAACCAGAAGCTACCTTTGGTGAATGCGCTCTCTCCTTCTGCTGAATTGCCTCCAAATTATCACTTTTCAGACATTTTTGCAATCTCTGTGACACACCAGATTCAGGGCTGGAGTTGGTTAGGAGACATAGGTTTGCTTGCAGCCATCACAGACCTCACTCTGCCCAATTTGCAGATGTACAAACTGAGGATCAGAGAAGGCAAAGGGGTTGTCTATGGTCACCCAGCAATTTCAGAAAGTCCAGCCATGCAGGAAGGCCAGCTTGGTGGTGCCTAGAGAAAAAGGACAGTTCCCTGTCCTGTCCCTCTGCCCCACTCAGCACACATCTAATCAATTCTGGCCCTACCTTGTGGCCTCTGGCTCTAACTTAAGGAGCCACACAATCAAAAGCAAGAGGTAAGTACCTACTAGATGTTCCCCACTACTTGGGCACTGGAGATACCAGAAGACACAGCATTCCTGCTCTTAAGAAATTTATGGCTCTGACTTTGAGGAGCTCTTCAAAGCAGGAATAACACCTGGTTTATCTCCATGGTCCGTGGTAGGGCTTGGCACACAGTAGGTGCTCAAAGTTTTATTAGGTCCAGTTCTTTACCCACATCTGTCCCTGAAGACAACTTGTCTAGATCTCCCCAGAGGCCTCTAAGAAAATCTCCAGAGTAGCCACTGGTGTCCCCAGATCCAAGGAACCGCTTGAGACCCTGTGCTGGAGAGGGGACAGATGTGAACAAGGCTTTGTGACTCTCGTCTGGCTCCAAGGCCGGGAAGGGGACGCTTCTTCCTTGGCCCAGGCTGATGGCACAACCGTTGTAGCCCAGCAGGGCTATTTAACTCCTCTGGGCTTGGCATTCTCATTTAACACCCGTGGCATAATTAACAGTGCTGCATCTGCTCTGTCATTAGAGGCATTCACTGCCATTTGAGAAAGGGCTCTTATCTTCCCCAGTCATTAGTTTCGGGGAGGCTATTATGGGGGAAATAGAGGAGGAAGTGAGGCGTGCAGCCTTCCTTCCCTCTGTCTGGGCATGGGGAGCAGCCATCCAGTCCAACCCCCTTGACTTTATGGACTGAGAATGCAAAGCCCAGAGAGGGGAAGGACCCTGCCCACAGCCCCCAGCAGGCTCGAGGCATGCAGGACTGGAGGCTGCTCTCCCACTTCTTTCTCAGGTCCCCAAGCCCAGTACTCTAGGTCCCGCAGACCCAAATTGGAGTTCCAGCTCTGCTGCATGTCAGCAAGGTAATCTTGGACGGCTACATGAACTCCCTGGGCCGCAGTTTCCTTGGACACTGGGACACTGCTCAAAAAGTGCTCAGCCCAGTGCCTGTGTCACAGTCAGAGCTCAGAACTGGCGCTTATACGTATTGATTATTTGGGATCACCACGCTGCACCAACCTGTTAAACATGTACATGTAATACATGCATGCATTAAAATTCCATATTCACAGAATGCTCTCCAGTAAGACTACCTTTTTCCCATCTCCAAAACCACTACTGTTTTTGAATCATAGGTGAATCCTTGATCTCAAGCTCTGAAATCATCTAACGTGGAAGCAGAGGGGCTCAGGTGGCAGCGAGCTGACTGCAGGTTGGAGCACAGGCAACACATGGGGAGCCAGTGGCCTTTGTTCCAAATCTGTGCAACTCAGATCAAGTGGCTTCACCTCCCTCAGCCTCAGGATCGTTCTGCCAATGGGGCCAGTAGCACCTATCCCCCAGCGTAGTTCTCACTAGCCTGGGGCAGCCCAGGACTGGCACTCCGAAGATTCTCCATACGTGGTGGTCAGGGCCAGGCTGGCCATGCAACCAGAAGACATATCAAACCCTTCGGTGTCCCTACCTCTCCCAGCATCTGAGAAGTAAGCTCTCAGAACTCATGGTATTCCACAATCTTCAGCGTGAACAAGGCCTGAGGGGAAGTATGGTAATGGCCAGGGTGAGTGGTTTCCATTTCATATCCCCTCCCTTCTTTACCTCCAGTCCAACCCCTGCGACTTTATGGACTGAGAATACAAAGCTCAGAGAGGGGAAGGACCCTGCCCCAGCAGACTCGAGGCAGGCAGAACTGGGCATGGCTTAGGACCACACAGCTGGCTTCCCCAGTGGGTATCAAACGTCCCGAGGCTCAAGTCCGAACACTTTCCCACATTTGTGCTGGTTAACAAAGCCCTTAGATGCTTCTAGATAATTTCAAGGGGCCCCTGGAGTTCACTTTTACCCAAATCTATTTAGATAAGCATACTGTGTGCCTTGCATGAGTGTCTGAGAACAATCACCCCATCCTTTCCCATGTCCTACTGCCACTGGGGGCTCCCAGGCCAAATAAGCACACTATAAACCCCAAACCAAGGACACATCACCCTCAGGCCAGAACTCAGGTAAAGCTAGAACAAGATGCCACAGCCCTTTTCTCCTATCGTCATGGCTGTGCCTCCCCATGCGATCCTGCAATATTCACCCCTGTGTGCTCTGTGTTCTGCCTCCTACAGTTCTGGGCTCATCTGGGCTCCTTCTCAAGAAGCCACCTGGTAAATTTGAACTGGTAAATTCAGCTGGGAAACTAGAGGTCAGGGATGAGAGTGCTCAGGGCTTCCTAAACCTCAGTTTCCCTACCCAAAAGATGGAGATACTGGTAATAATAATATTGTTCTCACCTGGAGCTCCCAGGGCTATTGCACACTTCAGTGGAGAAAGCACTTTGTGAAATTCTACATAAGTGTTAGGTGTGTGTGTACTCTGTATGTGCAAAGAATCCTCATTTGAGTAAAGGTCACTTTGATTTGGGCTTTATGAGAAAATTAAGAGAAAAAAGTCTCTTTTGTTTGAGAGATTTTTCTCCGGGATCTCTTGGATTATGTTTTCTTCCTCTGGAATACTTTATAGAAGATCAGAAAAAAGAACAGCTACAAGCATTTTTCTTTTGCCAACTGTAAAGAGCTGTTCTGATGCCCAGGAGTACTGTCATTAGCACTAAT
Source organism: Cynopterus sphinx (assembly GCA_030015415.1). Taxonomy (NCBI): domain Eukaryota; kingdom Metazoa; phylum Chordata; class Mammalia; order Chiroptera; family Pteropodidae; genus Cynopterus; species Cynopterus sphinx. Next base: position 120,828,279 of record CM057381.1, on the reverse strand, counting down.
TCCAGCAAATCGTAATACTGATACTAAATGTCATTGCTCACCTCCTTGTGGCTGCTGCCCTCTCCCTGCACAGAACCTCCTAACCAAACCATAAAGCCATGAGAGCAACCTGCTGTGGATGTCTTTCAGGGCATCTTTGACCTTGAATGTCCCTCTGGCCAGGGCTCAGTTATCTCAAGAGCTGGCATGCAACACTGATCTTGCAGACACTATGCAGCTGACAGGTGGGCAAGGCTGCAGGTCACTGACTGAGGCAGCATCCTGCAGCCGGGCTTGTGTGCCAGAATCCCATCCGACCGTGGAGGCTGGGGCCTCTCTTGCCAGGAGCCAAGCCAAGAGGGCCCCTGGTTGCCTAACGTGGCCCGTTCCACCTAGACGCACACCCCTTGCTTTCAGAGTGCCACAACCAATCACTCTGCAAGACCTGGCCTCCTTGTAATTTCCAATTTGTGAGAAATGTAAAAATAGAAGGCCATTCGCTGCAGGCAGCTCGCATCAAATTGGATGCCACTTTTGTGTCTTGTCAGATCATGATAAACGGAGGTGACGGCTACATCGAATGCTCTCAATGGCTTCCAGAGCAGTGAGAAAGTGGTGACAAATTGGGGCACCCCTAAGAATGAGGGAAAGGTGGCTGGGAAAGGTTGACGCAATGTCAACACTGACTTTAAGTGATTTTAAAGTCTAAGTCCTAACTATGTTGTAACAGGCTAGGCACCTAAGAGTGGATTCCAGTTTTGCAACTTAGTAGCTGAGGGACATTGGACACATATTCATCTCTCTGGGCCTCAGCTCCCCCAGTTATCAAACCGAAGCTGTCAAACTACTAGCCTCCCAGAGCTATGGCAAAGCTCAACGATAAAAAACAAATGAGAAGTGCTTTCTAACTATGTAGATCCTTAAACAGGTAGTCTGGTCCTTGCTAAGTGACAATGCCAGGGGCTATTTCATGGCAGGGATATCAGCACGTTGTTGATATGGGGGCTCCAGAGCCATTTACCAGCCCAGCAATTCTGCAGCAAGTGCCCTAACCTCTCTCCTCTGTTTCCTCATCTGTTCAGGGACAATTCTACTCCTCCCAGGGTTTTGTTAAAATTAAATGTAATAATATAAGTAGAGCACACAGCATATTCCCTGGAAGATCATCAACATGCAATAACTGTTAGTTATTATCGTTATGGATGATAATATCATTGGAACAATATTGAGGAGTTTGTTCTTTTTTTCTGTTTATGACTGAATCTGAGCCTGTGCTGAAATATCACAGCTTGCATCACACCTACCATCTATGCCAGGCAACCCTTATCTCCACTGTTAGCTGCTTCCCACTCACTCTCACATCCCCTTCCCCTTGCTCGGAGGGTTTGAGCTGAGCTCCGAGGGAACATGCTGGTTCACAAAGCTCACTGAGGCACATTTCCTGGAAATCCCAATTTTGGGTCCACATCTGGCTTCCTAGTCTTTTCCCCTCTCAAGTTCCACTCTTGTTCCCTCCACCTCCCAGTGACCTTCAGAGCATCAGGTGAAGGTGACAAAAATGACCGCACTGGACTCATTTAAGGATCTGGAGCTGAGAAATGCCATGGGGCAATGGACAAACATCTGATGATCTCACTGACAGGGGTCCCTGCTGCTCTTTGCAATTGGAGTCAATCCAAGGTTGTTTACACTGTGCCAGGGGCTGGTTCTGCCCACCATTCTCCAGGCACAGAGAAGCTCAGGCTTGCACAGTTGAATTGAGGGGAAGTTCTGATATGGGCAAAGACAGCCCTGAAGCTGGGCACACCTTGGACCAGGTGACAGTGAGGGACTCAGGCATCCCACCTGCTCCCAAGGACAAAGGGATATACTTTAGGATACAGGAGGCGGTGGGTAAGGCTTAATCAACAGGGGTTGACACTTGAAAGGTGATGCTTACATAAGCAAGGGGGAGGAAAGGGGGAAGAAGTGTCCGAATTCCAAGTGGCTTGGGACGTCCTACCTCAGCTGATGAGCTCACAGCCAAGACTAGCAACAGTGTCTTTGTGGTGGCGAGAAGTTGCTCTTAGCATATGCTGAGAAGGTAGAGAAGTGGCCTGACAGCAGGCTCAGGGGCCTCACTGTCCATTATCAAGTCCAACTATCACCTTACCACCTCACTTTATGGAGGTGAAAACGAAGGCCTAGAGACTAAGCAATGGGGTAAGTGTTTGCCGGGAAATCAGAAGAGTAGTGTTCATTCAAATCCTGGCCCTACCTCTGCCTAGCTGTGTGACCTTGGGCAAGTCACTTTTCCTCCTGTAAATTGCAGTGTCCTCACCTCTGCAGTGGGAGATTAGAATTGCACCCACTGCACAAGGTTACTGTAGGAATTATAAGTTGGGCTCACTGGAACCTTTTGGTACTCCAATCCTTCCTTCTAGTGGGAATGAGAACTTACCCAAGGTCATCTGGCCTGAACATGACAGCAACCCAGCTCAAAGCCAGCTAACTCATCCAGGGCTTGTTCCTGGCTGTGGTCTCAGAGGCCACCTTTTATAAACTTCCTGGCTCAATGACACAGGCAAACATTCTAGGTAGGTCCATGCTAGTGCTGCCATCACCTTTCGTCCAGGCAGTCTTTATTCTAAGACACTTATTGAGTGCCTGCTGTGTGCTGGGCCATGTGTAAACAAATTCATTGCATTTGGAGCTCCTGGTTGCCAGGCATGTGAAACTAGGGAAGCAACAGAACTGTTGTGCTTCGTTCAGGTTTGATGAACTTGCTTTTTCCTTGTTGTTACTCTCTAAGTTATCTACTCTTTGGCCTCTAGACACCACTCCCAGTCCCATCTGAGTTCCTGGGGAACCCACTTCTCACCAAGCCTCCAGCCCTGGCATAAAGGGTCACACATCAGGAGAGATGGTTCCCGTTTTCTCTCCCAAGCGGCTGCCTCTCTCCTGTGTGCTCAGGGATCACCCCACTCTCCAGATGCTCTGCCTGACAAGCCCGTCTGTATGTCCCATTGAACACACTGTTTGTCCTTCAAGGACTTGCCACTGAGCCAGTGCTTGGCTGGAGAGAGAGTGCTTTCTTTGTTTGCAGCCTGCCTCACAATTTATTTCTGAGGCTCAGGGGAGGCTCAGCCATTTTGCCCTGGCTGCTTTGGGAAAGGTCCCTCCCACTCCTTGCTCCAAAGAGAAAGAGAGGGTGCAAGAAGCCTGTAGTTCCCTCTGACCTCCTTTGTTCTGGAATTCGGGAGTTGGTATAGCCTTTCCAGACTCCCTTATGAATACGTCCTTCTCAAAGTTCTCAAAGAGAGATGCTAGGCAACACATAGCACCCAACATCCCCTCTCTCACCCAGCACCCACCTTGCATGTCACAGAAAATGAAGGTCAATCCCAAAGTCCACTTGCATAGACTGAAAGTCTGTTTTTGGAAGTGTCACGGAAGCTCAGAAGCCATTTTATTCAGCACCCTCCACCCCCTGCTAATTCTTCATGGGAATGAGGCTGAGCTTCCCACATCAGGAAGAAACCGGGTGTTATGTCATTTCGCTTTTTAAAATCCAATTTTCTCCTTGGGATTGAAGTCTCTTCTGGGAGATTAGCTCAGAACTTCAGTGGGGGCTGCCTGGTCTGAGTTCCTTGTCTGAAGACCAAGCCAAACTAGAACAGGGCATCTGTGGGTGCCACCATGGGGGTGCAAAAGGACCGCACGTGGAGACAAGGTGGTCATTGCTCCAGGTAACCGAGGCGGGCAGGCTGCGTAGCCTCTTTCCCCTCCCTACACCCGAGGAATACGTGCCAGGACATAAGGCAAGAAGGTGAGAGCGGTCCGCGGCAAGGGGACAGGGTCACCTCCGGAGGAGCCTCCTCACCCCACATCCCCCGGAAAACGAGTTGGGGAGAGCGGCGGGAGCTTGTGTGCGTTCGGTCCAGACTGTGGTGCGTTTTTTAAGCCAACGCTTCTTGAGAGCTGGGGCTAGTCCGAGAAAGGAAGGACGCGTCCCATCCATCCCCAAGTCGCCCGCCCCTCCTTACGTCTCGGGGAATAAACGAGGTGCATGGCCTCACCTCGGCGCAACTGGCCCGGGCCCGGGAAAGTGGCGCTCGGCCCCCCAACGCCCGCTCCGGGCCCCCCAGCAGCCCCTGGGGGAATGTCCGCGGCGTTTCGACGGCTCCAGCCGAGTCCAGCGCCCGCGGGGGCTTCCAAGGGGCCCCCAAGCCCAGGGAAGGGCACGCGTGCCGTTGCCGCGACCCTCGCGCCACTAGCCCGGGAGTGGCGCCCTGGTTCCTGCAAGGAACCCGCAGGCAGGTGCGGCGCGGAGCGCGGGACCTCGGGGCGCCCACACCCCGCCCCGCGCCCATCGCTCCCGGCCGGGGACGTCCGCTCGCTCGCGGTGGCCCCCGTCCTGCCCGGCGCCGTCCGGGGCTGTGCGCCCGGCGCCCCGACGCCCGCTCCTACCTGCGGCCCGGGCTGCGCCGCCCCCGGCTCCCGGCGCCCCGGTGCGCGCCCGGCTCCCGGCTCCCGTCTCCCGGCGCCCGGGTCCCGGCTCCCCGCTCCGCGCTCCGCGCCGCTCGCGGGCTGGGTAGTTCGGGGCCGGGCGGGGGGACGCGGGAGGCGAGCGGGGGGCGGGGAGCGCGGGGGGGCGGGGCCGCCGCGAGGAGCCGCCCACCCGGGGCGGGGCCGGCCGCAGCCGTCGCGCCCCCCACTCGGGTCCCCCCCCCCGCGCCCCGCTCCCTGGGGTCTGGCTGCCCGCCGCCCCCCCCCCCGCGTCCGCGCCGGCAGACTCCCCCACTGCCCTCTCCTCCCTCTCCCCTCCTTTTCTCCCCCTCTTCCCTCTTTTCTCCATTTACCCCTTCCCACTCTCCCCTCTCCATCTCCCTCTTCATTCATTCCTCCCTCGGTCCTTGCCCCACTCCGTCTCTAACCGCCCCCTCCTGCCTGGCTTGCACCCTTCCTCCTCCGCCCCCTCCTCCTCTCACTGTTTCCTTCTCCTCCGGAGCGTTGGCCTCGACCCTGCCTTGGCTTTGGGAGAGTCAGCCTGTCTTGGTCTGAGTCTCCCAGTCCTTTTCAACCGGGATTTCCTTCTTGGTTTTTCTCTTTCCACCTTGCGGGTCTGCTTCTGTTGTTTGTGTCCTTTTTGTTTCTCTTTCTCTGTCTACCTCTTCTCTCTCTGCAGGCCACAGGCCCCTTCACTGTGGTTGCGGGGTTGGGCTCCTGTCCCCTCTCTGCCCTCCTCCCTAGGGCAGCCTCTCCTGCCAGTTACAGGGGGAACAGGTCGTCTGGCTTGAAGTTAACAGGCAAGTGGTGGGTTGGGGAGCACTCCCTGTCTGCTGCCAGGGGTTGGTCACAGAGACACAAGTGACTGTGTATGGATGGACAGATGGTTGGACGGATGACTGAAAAGGGAAACACAGCTGGGGAAAACACCTGGGAATGTCTGTAGAACCCCAAGACACCCTCCTCCTTCAGGTTCTCTAAGTTTGAGAGATTGTCCCAGAGAAGCCTCTCTCCCATCCCAACCAATCCCAACCCCATGCTTGAAGACTCCCTCCCTTCTCCTTGCCAAGTCCCGACCACATCTTCCTTTCACAAATATTCCTGGGATTGGGGCCATGATTGCTCTTCCGTTCAGGTTCTCCAAGGACTCACAGAAAGAATTCCTCTCTCTAGCCCAGACCTACTCTTGGCCCCCTTTCTCTGTCCCCAGGGCTTGCATTTGCTAATTGACTTCCTATTCCCTACCTTGTTCTATACTTTGGTCATCTATCCTGGGGTCCCACAACACACTGGGATCCCCAAGGTCACCCTGTCTTCTCTTGTCTCTTCCCCCACACTCTCACCCACAAGCATGAAATCTGGATATCTTTCTTGATCTATTAATTCTTCACCCCTCACTGGTCACCCGGTCCCATGTGCTTATGACATCCACCAGTATTTCACATAAATATGTATTGAGCTTTTCTACTTGTCAGTCACTGTCCTAGGCTCTAGGGACACAGTGGTGGACAAGACAGGCCACAGACCTCAAGGTGGCCCTGATCCAACAGGGAGACAGTATTTTGTTAAATAACCACACAAGCCCAGAGTGACTTTCATTTCAGGGGATGCCAGTCCAACTCGGGCTGGGGAAAGTTTCCTCAAGGAAGTACCATTTGAGTCAAGGGCCAAAAAATGGATAGAAGCCATCTGAATGAAAATGTGGCTACAGCTTTGAGCTTGCCTGCCATTGATTTCAACTTCATGTAATTGCACCTTCATTTTGATTTGGGGAACTTCTCCTCCTCCACTCACATTCATATGGTTGGGTGCCTTCCAGAGGTGGACATGTGACCCATGCACAGCCAGAACATATCACCCCGACTGCAAAGGGGGAACATGTGACATATGCTGGGTAAATGAGAACTCACCCCGGAATTTTTGCTAAAACTACAGTCAAAAACAAGCTTGACCTCTGCCATGGTTCCTAAGCCTAGAGTTGCTTATACCTTTTTCACACCTTAAGCAGACCCTATCTGAGAATGAAGCCAACATAGAACTGAATAATGCAGAACTGAGAGATGGAGAGTAGACCGAGGACCAATAAATATTGTTTGAGTTCCTAGATCTACCATACCTGAAGGCAGTTCAGTTATTTAAATCTCATTAAGTTTCTTTATGTCACTTAATGCAAGTCTGGGTTCAGTTTACGTTACTTAAAACCAAAATCGTCCTGATGAATCTGGTACTGAATTAAGAAATATTAAGCATTATTTATATAAAGAAATAATAATAATCATTTCCATTCTCCTTTCTTCCTTCAGGTCTCCTGAATAGCCTCACTCACATTTTGTCTCCCTCTCTGTATTTTTTTCCCCTATATTCCTGATCAGAAGTTAATTCCCTCTATTATAATTGCTCTAAATGTGTTTTGCTCACATATAAAAGCAAACTCTGGCTGTCAGGTCAATTTCATAGGCTGACCATTTGATGCTGGAATTATCTTTACAACATTCTCTGCTCCCTACTCCCTCTCCTCTCACTCCCCAATGTCTTTCCAGCATCTGGCTGTACATCTCTGGTGATGGGGACCTCATTATTCCACTAGGCAGATAGTTTCAAACAACAAGCTCTTATATTGGTAAAGTTCTGAAAAACGTCTCCCCTGAAGTGGGGCTTTACACAACGGACACTACACCATGAAGTTGAGGTGGCTGCATGCAGGGCCTCAGTGTCCTTCACAAATGCCTGGGTTAAAGTCTTCCAGAGGACTCACACGCATCCCCCATGGGCTAGAGTGATGAATTCTGTAAAGCAGGGTTCCCAAAATGGGGGCTGACAACCACCGTTGGTAGCTAGGATAATTTTCAGTGGAGTGTAATAACTTGGCATGAAAAAGCTCTTTCGTACTCATCTGCCTATAACATCCTTGTGATTTCTGTCCATGGACAAGCCTCAGGTTAGTGCTAATTTGTCTTTGACACCCCTTCAAAGCACTGACTAATCTCCTTTTAACTAAGAGAGGTAAGCCCAGGACTCCAGCCTTGGTAGACAACAATCTAGTTAGAATTGAATGCATTGCTCATTTGTCCTTGTGTTTATTTTAATGGAGACCTATTTCTGGCAAGTAATACTAATCTTCTAGTTATAGCATGATGTACAGTTTCCTTTTGAGATACATTATTTAATCTAAAAAAGGAAAATATTTAAGTAAATAAAAATAGACACTGTGCACAATTTTTGCAAAACTTCTGTGGCTGGTTTGAAATGACTAAAGTTCGAGTAGCCTAATTTAGAGAAGCATTTCACCCATGTATTCATTCATTTAACAAATATTTATTGAGCTCCTCTGAGTACAAGGCACAGAGAGGTGCAGACAAAGTGACAACACAGTTAATAAAAGATTTCATTAGAGAGGGCCGAGTCTGAGATTGAAAGGCTTAACCTCCAAATTAAAGAATTAGACTTGACCTCAGGGGGCACTGGAGAGCCACTGAATGTGCTGGAACAGGAGGGTAAAGGGTTTAAGAGAGCTGAGACTGGCCAGTATGCAAGGTGGATTGAAGGGAAGAAAATTGGAAGCCAGGAGACTAGAAGGGCTATTATAGTGTTATAGGTGCAACATTAAGAGGGCTGGCACCTAACAGAGTTCCCAGCACACAGCAGACACTTAAGAAATGGTTGGAATAATTGCTGTTAATAGTATTGTATAGTCCTCTCCCTTCCTTGACTTGGGGTAATTCGTTGAGTCATGGATTTATAAGGTGTCAGACTGGAAATGGCCCTTAGATATTACCTAGTAGAATCCTTTTATTTTAGAAATGGGTAAACAGAGGCCCCGAGAGAAGCAGTATCTTGCCCGAGGGCAGAGCCAGGAAGATGATGAGTACTAGCTACATTTTGGAGCACTTGCTCATGCTAATCACTGACACATAGAGAAACAGAGGCCTCGAGAGCCACTGGCCTAAAATCACATAGTAGGAAGGAAGCAGACCTGGGGTCCAACTCAGGCCTGGCCAACTCCAAAGCCAGTGTTCTAGCCATTAAACTAATCTTGCCCCTGGGGCTTTCCTGTCACCCCAGACAGCTGCCCATCAAGTCACAAGTGATGCTGAAGGATCAGGATGCCTAACCTCCTATGACTTCAAACAAGTCCCTTTCCCTCTCTGAGCCCTAGTTCCCTTCCTGTAAATTAAAGAGACCGCGCTTCCCTGCTGCCATCTAAAGTCATCAGGCTGCTGGGTGAGGGCTCAGGGGAGGCCATGCCCAAGTCTTCTCTCCACTCCCTTACCCAGGCCTCCGACCTGCACCCCCATCAGTTGCTTGGAGCTGACTCAATCTCCATGGACAACAGAATTCCATCTTCCAGCTTCTCCAAAATTATGGCAAGACTGAGAAGCTTCTTTTCGACCTAAGAAAACATCCTGTACAGGGAAACATGGCTTCATGTTTATTTTCTGAAGGAAAGTCATTGCCTTAACTTCCCAGCCTCCATGCCAGAAATTCCCCCATTAGAAAAAAAAAAAGAATAAAAAGTTTAATGTGCATAACCACCTGAAAAACCATAGTAAACCTTGTGAGAAATAATAGGACATGAGATCGTTTTGTTATCTTGTCCACGCGTCACGCTGGGGTAGGTCACCAGCAGTGGCCTTGTTGCTGAATGTTCAAATATTTGTGCATGTCATACTGTGCTGGGTTCAATACTTAATCACTTCACCAGATTATTGTTTCCAAAGAGGCAACCCCCCAAAAAGATGGTCAGGAAGCAGCTGTGGAGACTGAGCCTGTCCTCAAGGAGACAACCCAGTAAATATTTCTCCAAGGCATACAGCATTGTGGGTAACATGCTGCTTTGAAGCTAGACAGACTTTAGGCAAACGACCTCACTTTCCTGGGCCTCAGCTTTCTCATCTATAAAATAGAAATAATAATAGCACCTACCTGCCAAGGCTGCTAGGGTAAAGCCGGATAACACTCTGGTGTGTGGTAAATGCTCAACGCACATTTTTTACTCTGCTTCCGTTTGCTAGAAATCACCCTGTCTTCTCTCTTCAGTTGACGAGATCTAAGTGAGGGTTGATAGCAGCCTCAGATATTACTACCTCCAAAATCTTGCCTGATTTTTACTCAACTGCATACTCCTTCTTCCCTTAAATTCCCACACAGATCTTGTTTCTGCCTCTTTTAGGTACTTACTGCTCTTTCCTTTCAGTCAGGGCCGGGCTGGGGCTGGTGCCTCATGAAGCCCTGCACACAATAGGCCCTCGATACTTTTTGACCCTTACACCCCTTCTTAGTGTGGAGAGCCTGGGACTCTTGGATTCCTTTCACACATACTGCCTGCATCCAGCCGCATGAGGCTACTTTCAGGGCCCCTCAAAACCTTCCCACCTCTGGGATTTTACGTACGCTGTTTCCTCTGCCAGGAACACTGCTCCCTTATCCTCTTCTCTTGGTGGATTCTTCTTTATTCTGCAGGGTTCAGCTTGGATGCTGGTGAGACACCTCTTGCTCTCCTGGCTTGGCCAAGTGTCCTGGCTATATTCATTCTGCATATTTCCCTTATCATAGAAATGCACACACTGGGTTGTTTAACTCTTGGCTTCATCCTCTATCTCTCCCACTTGATTCTTAGCTGTGTGAGGGCAGGAATGGGTAAGTAGCCCAGTGCCTGGCACACAGGAAACATTCACTACATGTCTGTCTAATAGAGGAATGCACAAGGGAAAACAATGTGCTCATGCTTCACTTAAGTGTCAGGTTCTGAGGACCTACACGTCTGCTGCCAGGCACCGAGAAGGGCTCAGAGTTCTGAAAACTCTTGTTTTTCTCTCCTGGGCACTGCTAGGCTTCTGGGAGTGAAAGCCCTGCCCAGCTAGTGGGTATCACAGGGGCTTCCCAGGATAGATCTGAACGTTGCCTGTCACCTGTGGACAACCAATTCAGGTTGGTTCCTGTGGGGCAGGGGCACTGAATATGCCGACCAAAGCTTCTTTGGGAGCCCAGGAAATATGAGGGGAGTGAGGTGACTTAGCTGGAGAGAAACCAGAGGCCTGAAGAAAGGCACGGAGAAGTAGTTGGTTCTGTGGAAGAAATATGAGTGTCAGGGTGGGAAGACTGATTCACGATCCAGCAAAGCATCAGAAGCTACATGACCTTGGCAAATCATACCTTAAAATTTGCAGTAACTACTTAAGTATTTTTTAAGCTTCTGCTTAGTGCCTGAGCCCTTCTATGAAACATTGCAGTACCTTCCCAATGACCCCAAAGATGGGTGGTATTTTTCTCCTTTTGCAGATTAAGCTTAGACTCATATCATACAACTTGTTCAAGGTCGCACAGCTAGTGAGACCTGGTTCAGATCCTGGCTGTGCCACTTAGTCTCTGGCAGGCAGGGGGAAAGAAATCTGTTTGAAAAAGTCAGTCAGTTTTCTCTCTAAGCCTCTGTTTCATGGTCTGTTAAAGGATAATGAGATAACAGCCTCCAGAGGTGTCCTGAATCCGAATGAGATAGGCTAGAAGGGTGTGCACCCTTGGATGTGGCTCAGTAAATCTAGTTCCTGTCGAATAGCATACAAATAGCTAACGTGATCAAGAGCACACTGTGCCAGAGACTGTTTTAATTGTTTTACTGACTAATCCTTTGACAAGCCTGGGAGGGAGATATTGTTAATATCCCTATTTTAGAGTTTAGGAAAAAAGGGACAAAGAGGTTAGGTAACTTGCCTAAGAGCACACGTAGAAGTGCTAGATCTGGGATTGGAAGCCACGCAGTTTAGCTGGGCTCCTAACCATTTTATTAACATATATATAAACTGTCATACCTCTGTAAGGATTTTTGTTTTTTGCCTTCATAGAGCATGGATATGTGTTACAAAGGTGAGTTGAGCTCTAGCTAATTAAGAAAAGGCTGAAAAGTACATCACCCCTTACCAGCTGCGTGACTTCAGTCAAGTTGCTCAAACCCCCTGCTGTGTCTCTGCTTCTTTAGGCTGGTTGTCTGGGTTCAGTAAGGTGGATACCAGATGCTTTGTGCTCAGCCAAGGTGGTGGCTTATGCAATGCAGCCCTAGCAGAGGGCTTTTGATGGCTTTAAAAATGATGGCACATTGTGTGCAACTTTCGAGATAAGCATCTGTGAGGAATGGGCTGTTTCTAAGGAGGGAGGAGAGGAAAAGTTCTCCAGTTGCCAGGCCCTTGGGTGCTTCTCTAACTTCACCCTTGCCCACAACTGGGTGACAAAAGCCACCAGCAGATCTCACTTCCCTGACTGTCCATGGGGTTGTAGTGTAGAGCTAATACATCTTATCTGTTGGCCCCGCCAGTGGCCTGCATACAACTTTTCAAATTGTGGTATAACATGCATACATTAAAGTGCTTAGAGAGCACTGATCCTGTGTGTGCCATTCAATGAATTTTACATGTGGACACATCTGTGTAACTGCCACCCAGAGCAAGATAGGGTATTTTTAGCTTCCCACAGATTCCCAGTCAATACATCAGCTCAATAGAGGACCACTATCTGACTTCTAGCATCATACATCAGTTTTACCTATTCTTGAACTTCATGTAAATAGACTCGTTCTCTTGTATGTCTGGCTTCTTTCACTCAACACCATGTCTTGAGATTCATCTATACTGATCTTAGAGTCCTGTTCCAGTTCATTGTAGGACTTTGTAGCTGGGCGACATCAGTGGGCCCCAGTTCCTTCCTCTGTGGTATAGACACAGCCATGACTACCTAGGAGAGGTTTTGAAAGGCTGAAGTAGTTCATGGACTCAAAGCCTGGCACAACGTAGATGCTCCATCAGGGCTTGTGACATTCGTATATCTCTGTCTTAAGAAATTCGGAAGCAGCAAATGTGTGCTCCACTTTCATTATCTGCCATCGGAATGGCAGCTGATCACAATATCATTATTTATGACAAAAATGAATTCAGCGTTTTTATTCCAAACGGAAGCTATTGACATTCCCAGAATAGTCTCTGGAGAGGGAAAACCCATTGCAAAACGCTTCTTCAGAAACAATTTGCAATCAGTGGGCCAGGCTTGGGGCCAGGGACGTGGTCCTTGCTGATTCTCACTGATAAGGGGAATAAAGAGTTCTGTGGGAGACCAGGTCTAGGGGCAGGCAGGAGCCAGGAGAGGACCTGAGATTTTAATGGGGGAGAACACTGCAGAGCCTTGGGATTTCAGCTTGTCACCCCAGGCCGATGTGGGCTGGAGAGACCTTGGCAGGTGGAGAAAGAAGAGGCCACAAGAGTTTTCTGCAAAATCTACTCCCTGCCCCCCTGCCCTTCTCCCCTCCTTAACTTTCTCTCCCATCCTCTCTCTTACTTTCCCTTTTTCCCTTCCTCCCTCTCCTTTCTTCTCTTATTTTGTTCTCCTTCATTTTTCTCCTTAAATATATTATTAACTCCACATTGATCATTCTACTTAATCCTTGTTTACTCCTCCTCCTTTTCCAGATATAAAATGAACAGTTTGTTGCATGTCCTTCCAAACTTTTATTTCCATCTGCAAAGGTCTATATATACCTAGAAAACATATTGCAGTATTTTTGTTTGTGTCTGTTTATATTATTAAAAAGCATTGTACTTTTTTATAATACTTTTACGAAGAGAAGTATTAGGTTCACAGCAAAATGAAGAGGGAGGTAGAGATTTTTCACTGATCTCCTGTCCCCACACATGCGTAACTTCCCCATATATCAATACCCCCAGAAGAGTGGTGCATTCTTTACAATTGATGAACCTCCATTGACATTATTATCACCCAAAGTCATTTACATTATAGTTCACTCTTGGGGTTGTACTTTCTGTGGGTTTAGACAAATGACACGTAGCTATCAATATAGTATTCCACAGAATAGTTCTACTGCCCTAGATATCCTCTGTGCTTCACCTATCAATCCCTCCTTCTTGCCAAGTCGCTGGCGACCACTGATCATTTTACTGTCTCCATAGTTTGCCTTTTCCAGAATGTCATATAATCAGTATTATACAGTATGTAGCCTTTTCAGATTGGCTTCTTTCACTAAGTAATATTCATTTAAGATTTCTGTATGTCTTTTCATGGCTTGATAGTTCATTTCTTTCTAGTGTTGAATAATATTCTGTTGTCTGAGTGTACCACAGTTTATTCATCTATTCGCCTACTAAAGGACATCTTGGATCATGCCTTGGGATTTTATCTAAGAAGTGATCACCATACCCAAAGTAATATGTATTTTCTGCTGTATTATCTTCCAGGAGTTTTATCATTTTGAGTTTCACATTTAAGTCTATGATCCATTTTGTGCTAATTTTTGTGAAGTGTGTAAGGTCTTCGTCTATTTTTTTTTTTTTTTTTTGGCACATGGATATTCAGTTGTTCCAGCACCAGTTGTTGAAAAGACAGTCTTGGCTCCATTGCATTGCCTTTCCTTATTTGTCAAAGATTAGATAATTGTATCTGTGTGGGACTATTTCTGAGCTCTCTATTCTGTTCCATCAATCCATTTGTCTATTCTCCTTCAATGCCACACTGTCTTAATTACTATAACTTTATAATATGTCTCAAAGGTAGATAGTGTTTTCCTCCAAATTTGTTCTTCTCTTTTAATATCATGTTGGCTATTCTGGATCTTTTACCTCTCCATATAAACCTCAGAATTAGTTTGTCAATATTCACACAAAAAAACTTGTTGGAAATTTCATTGGGATTGCATTGAATTGATAGACCAAGGACATCTGGACAACACTGAGTCTTCCTATCCATGGACATAGAAGTCTCCTCATTTATTTAGTTTTCCTTTGATTTTATTCATCAGAGCTTTGTAGTTTTCTTCATCCAGATATTATACACATTTTGTTACTTTTTTACCTAAGTATTTCCTTTTTTGAGGGGTGCTAAAATAAATGATATTGCACTTTTAATTTCAAATTCCACTTGTTCTTTGTTGATATATAGAAAAACAATTAACTTTTGTATATTAATCTTGTATCCTGCAGCTTTGCTGTAATCACTTATATGTAGATGATTATGCCATCTGTGAACAAACATAGTTTTATTTCTTCCCAATTTGTGTGCCTTTTATCTCTTTTTCCTATCTTATTGCATTAACTAGTACTTCCAGTATGATGTTGAAAAGGAGTGGTGAGAGGAGACATCCTTATCTTTTTCCTGATGCCACTGCTTTTTTCATTCAGCAATGTCTTGGCAATATTTGCACTTTGGTGTATAATAGTTCTACTTGGCTCTTTTGAACTGCTACGAAATATTCCAAAGTGAGGCTTTGTGGTGCTATCTGCACCCCCTATTTATGTTTATTCAGGCATTTCCAATTCTTCACCAATACAAATGTGCAGTCTATACTCTTGCATATACTTTTTCTCTTTCTCCCCAGTCTCTGCCACTTTATACTGTGCCTTGTTTATAAAGCAAGATCCCTTAAAGCAATCTCTCTTTTGATGCAATCTCAACTGTTCATGGAGACTCAGAAGGGCCATGTGCCTGTCTCCCAGGTTTTGCACAACCGTCCCTCAGAAAGGCAGTTGTGTTTGCAGCCAGGTTAGCCTAGACATAGGCTGCCTCCTTATCTGGACAGATTTGGAGCCCACTTTCCTTGTGGCAGACTCCTTCAGCCTCAAATTCAATGGGAAAAGGCCAACGTTTGGAACAAACATCCTAGCTTCTCCTCTTAAAGAAAAAAAATAAATGCCTCTTATTCTTTTGTGATGAGCCAACTGGTCAGCATAGTTTTAGGCCAGGTGATCCAAATTCAGTTCCTAGGAGACTATGATGCAAAAGTTTTTCTTCAGCTGTGAGGAGATCAGTGCTTTAGGGTAGGGGTGAGGATACAGCCCTGTATGCAGAACATGTTCTCTCATCCATGAAGGAAGGTGATGTGTGAGCTCTTGTGAAAAGAGAGAGAGAAAGGGATCAGGTTGAGAGGAAGGTGTTAGAGGCTTTTTATAGTAGACCCTGTGGTATCTGCTTTTCAATTTAAAAAACGCCAGGACTGGGAGTGAGGAGTTGGCACAGGAGACAGGGGAGGGCCAGGCATGAGCTTGGCTTTTGCCCACAGCTGTAACTCTGACAGATTTAGGCCTGTCTGAGGAGTTGTGCACCCCTTACTTGAATGTGTTTGGAAAGGATAAGGCAGGAAAAGAGAAGAGAAGGCATAGGAGAGACTTGGATGCTAAGAATTTTGACTTCTAACAAGCATGTTTATGCCAGGGACCCCTTTTGCATGATGGAATAATGAATGAGCCCTTCTCAGAACAATGTTTTTAAAAGCATAGACTAAAATACACTACTAATACAATTATCAACACATTGAGAAAAACAAAATTGTGACAAATATTTACAAGTGTGTATTTCTCTATTAATGCATTAAGCAATAAGAGCTAACATTGGATCCAGTCACTATTGTAATTTCAAAGCCGTGATGAATGTAAACACATTTAAAAGATTTCTGCAACTGTCAAGTGGTATGAAAACTCATGATCTATGTTGGCTGCACATAGGCCTAGGTATGACCAACACAACTGTGGTTTGTTATCTTTATTCATAATGGAAAAGAATGAGTGAAAATAAAAATGTGATTTTTCCCCCCATGTGAGTTCACAGGCCCTTTGAGTGTTTTCTGCACTGTGGCCTACAGGCCAAAGGGAAGGGGCTACTGTGGAAGGTGGAGACGCTCTTCCATGGGGGTCCCCGTGAGGCTCTGGGCCCATGCAGCTCTGCCCAAGGCTAGGGGGCAGGTGTGGTAAAGAGAGAGAGGGTGCTTTCTTGACCCCATTTGTGCCTGGCTGGCAGCACCTGTCCAACAGTTTGAGAAACAGTTGGGGATAGCACCCTGAGCCCAGAGACAGCTGGGGACAGACAGCAGCCAATGTGACTGCTGGAGAGAAAGAGCACAGTAGATGCCACAAGTGACTGCTGCTGACAAACTGGTTGGTGAGCACCAGGGACATGCTGGTTTATGGCCTATGTGAGGAGGGAGGTAGAGCCAATGAAACGTGAATTATGACTGTTACCAGTGCCCCATCTGAACTCACAAGCTGGGGAGGCCTGTGGCAACTCAAGATGTAATCATTGTATCTGTATAATATTTTACAGTTAAAAAAATGACTTATGTTTCTCAAGATATGTTCTTTATTATCTCTGATTTGCAGATGAGCAGGCTAAGAACCCAGAAGAATAAGAATTCATTTGTTCAAGGACTTACAGCTGGTGAACAGTGATGCCAACTCAAGTCTTGGACTCTTAGTCCAGCATAAAGGAGGAGAAAAGATGAGGCTGAAAAGGAGAACTAAGTTGATCCCTTGGGGGGCCTCGAGCATCAGATTGGGACTTGAAGATCTTCTCCTGATGGCAACTAGGAGCCAAGGAAGATTCTTGAGCAAGGGAGTAACTTGGAAGCTATGGGAAGATAAATCTAGTAATGGTGGTGTGGGTTCGATGGGGATTCAGAGGCACTCAGAAGGTGGCTGCAATTATCCAGAGAGGAACACTGACACCATAATTAGAAACCTTGAGTATATGCCCCATGCAAAGAACCCCTGACTGTCTACTGAGAGACACATGGACATCTCACAATGTCCACCCACTGTTCTAATTCACATGAAGGCTCACTCTAGGCAAGCGCAGCCCTGTCCATTGTCCCAAATTCCCTCTGGGAAACACCCTTCCATCTCTCTCAGGTCACGTGATTTAGGTGGGGCTGGACTCAACTTTTAGCTCTAGAGAAGGGTGCATGAACCAAGCCAGGGAAATTGGGGTAATTTCACTAGCCCATCACAATGTTTGGTTAAAGATGTGCACAAGATTAAAGCTGTTCCAATCAGGATGAATCCTGAGGTTTTTGCTGCTGAGTGTCTATTTAAAATCAAAGCTAAAATAGAGGCAAATGTAGTCAAGGGATGGTAGAGTGAAACTCAGTCGCAATGAATCCCAATGAATCCCAATGATATCCTCTGAATCCCTGGATCCAGCCATACCTGAAGTCTCCCTGGGGCTTTTCTCTTATGTGACCCAATAAACCCTTCTCTGTTTAGCTTGAGCCAATTTGCATTTGGATCCTGTTGCTTGCAACCTAGTGTCCTGACTGATACATCAGAAAGGTAACATAGACCAGGGGTAAAAAATCTACAGCCCATGGCCCAGTTCACCTTACCACATTTTTTGAATAAATAAAACTTAATTGGAACACAGCCACATCCACTTGCTTCCATATTGTCTAGGACTGTTTTTGCATGATGAGGCAGAGTCAAGTAGTTGCAACAGAGACCCTATGACTCAGAAATCCTAAAACATTTACTATATGGACTTTTATATAAAAAAAATGTTCATCAATCCCTGACCTTTCTCTTACCTCTTATAAAGATGAAAACTGGGGCCCAAAGAAAAGCCTGCTTAAAAGTGGGGTAGAGTCAGGACTGAAACCTAGGTCTCTTGATTCCCAACTTCGTCTTGTTCTGTTTCTCCTGGTCCCTCAGCCATTGGCCTGAAATGTCCATGGGTCTTTGGGGGTGTGTGTGTGTGTTTGATTTATTTGACCACTGAATCCCTCTCTTAGGCCCAGACAAAATTCTTTCTGCAGCTCCCTTGTGAGGCTCTTGGGAGTCACAGGGAGCTGGAGAAATTGAATTCCATAAATAGCAGAGCCTCGCATGCCAGCCAGTCCAGCCCGCCTCACCTAGGGACCTGCTAACTAGAGCTGGAGTTGGAGCAGGAGAGTGTCCACATATGTTCTCCTGGCCATCGGACCGGAGACCAGAAGGCCCAGTTGTAAAATGCTTTTCATGTCCTCTGAGTAAGACAAGGCAGGAGTTTGGAAACTCCTTCATTTTAAGGGAGCTGAGAGGTGATCTGGGTCATCAGGGCTGGGAGAGCTCAGAGGCACAAGGAACGTGCAGGTGAGAAGGCTCTCTGGCGAAGGTGGTCTGGAGCATTCAAGACATAATGAAAAATGTTCAGGAAACCCTTGCTACCTCTTTGAACCCTCCCCTCTCCCAGTTCCCTTCATTCCACAGACATGACCGAAACACCAAACTCACACCCACCTGAGGACTGTGGGCTTGCTGTTTCCTCAGCCAGGAATTCTCTATTCTTCAAACTTTGCATGGCTGGTTTCTTGTCATCCTCAGCGTATTTGTTACCACCTCTTGGAAGCTTTCCCTGAGCAACTTTCTTAAAGCTGCAGCCCAACCCTAGCCACTCTCCAACTCACCCTCCTTTTTTGGTTTCTTAGATCCCTGGCCTCTAGAATAGTCCCTGGCCTAAGATGGAGGGAAATTAATCATATGTGTAAATGAGTGCCTGGGATACAGCAGCTAACAGAGTACAGCACTTGTCCCTGGGGAACTTAGACACAAATCCCATGTGTGAAAAGTGGCACCATGTAGGGAAGGGGAGGGGGCTATGGCAGCACAGAGATGGGATCTCTGACAAGGACTTGAAAGGCAGGGAAGACTTTCCTGAGGAGGTCAGGGTGGTCAGGATTTAGCCTGGAAAGTGTGAAGGAGAAGAGAAGGGTTGCTGGTATAGGGAGCAGTGTATGCAATGGTCAGAGGTGAAGGACCATGAGTGAGGAACCCAATGGTCAGAGGTGAAGGACGGTGAATGAGGAACCCAAAGCAGGAGGGGAGGGGGAGCGTGGGACATCGAGGCTGGGAGGGTGGCAAAGGCCTGCTACTGTGTGTTAGGGAGGCTGAACTTCATCCCGAGGGTGGCGGGGTACCAGAAGTTTGAGCAGGGGCACGGCAAAGTCAACCATGGGCTTGGCAGGCTCATCTCAAGGATATGTTAGATTCAGAAGGCAGGGCTAAGAGGAGGGGTCTGTCCAAGGAGGAGCTCTTTCCCTGGTAAGGGGGGAGGCAATTGTCTGAGAAGAAGGTGGGGTGATCTGTACTCTCTGCTCTCCCTCAGCATCCACATCCAGGCTGCTGTCCCACTATAGCCCTAGTCCTGAGCTCTCTAAGCTGTTAGTGCAGATGGCTTCCTGTAAGAGGTGACCTGGAATAGCCCTGCACTTAGTTTGAAAGGCTGAACAGGGAGACTTTAGCATAAGACCTGGCTTTTCGACAATGGGCTGTGTAAGCTTAGACAATTCTTTGTGCCTCAGTTTCCTTATCTGTCAAATAGAGAGAACAGTAACACAGGTCTCTCAGGATTAAATGAAACAGCACGTGTTAAGTAAGCGCTTCATACAGAGCCTGGTTTAGGACCAAGACCTACCGGAGTGGTGACTCAGCAGTTATTAGCGGCTGACTTGTTCTGGCTGAAGGTCCTTGTAGGAGAGGAGGGGGCAAGATGAGAACGAGGGAAGGTTGCTGGAGGTTTAGGGCAATCTAAAATATTTTGGAAACTCCCAAATCCCTTTTGTTCTTCAGGACAGTTCAGGGTTGGGTCTGTGTCCCACTGGGCTCCCATCCTCCAGGGAAGTGCCAAGAGGGACTGGGAGGGGGACTCCCAACTCTGGAGGTGATAGCTGAGGACAGAGTTCCTGCCTTCCAGTCCTGCCACCATGCCTTTGCAGCCACTGTGCACAAGCCAGGTGAAGACGGCCACTGTGTAGAGGTGACAGATGGCCACAAATGAGAGGTGAATAAAACTGCTAAATCATCAGCTGGGAAACTGAGCATCTTACTTCCCATCTGTGAGAGGCTCTGGAAGAGAGCGTATGTTTGAGCATGAGTGTGGGAGGCATTTTGTGCAGGTACAGATGGACTCAGATCGTGTTGTGCTGGAGTGTGCACACACACACACACACACACACACACACACACACATGCACGCCCACTTTCTAACACCCCTCTGACCCGTGTTCTTCCCATCACATGCACACTCACATTTGTCTTTTCATCCACAGGCTCTCGTACACCCCTCTTACATACTTTTTAGCATCCGGAAACACTGACCCTACACCTGTCCACGTCCAGAGCACAAGGTAGCCCAAGGTAGATGTGTGCACCTGTGCTTTCTCACACAAGCCCCACTGAGATGCAAAAACTCATTTGAAATGGCTTCTCACACACCTGAATCACAGTTGGAGTAGCTGTCTCCTTGTTCACAGGTATTTCCTGGCCTTCAAGGCAGGAGGGTGGGTCCACTTCCTGTCCTGTGAAAGACAGGCCCGCTTATGTGACCCGCTCAGGCCCATGAAATGGCAGTGGAATCGCTGCGTGTCCCTTCTGGGTGGAAGCTTTAAGGACCAACTCAAGGTTCCTTTTGCAGGGCAACCAACAGTGTTCCAGGTAGGGGCTGCCCATTTACTCTGGGTCCTGGGGTGCAGCTTACGGGGAGTGGAAACACAGATGGCCTGTGAACTAACTGGACAGTGCTGAGAAATACACCTGCTGCTCTGAATTACTGAGATCTGGGGACCATTTGTTACTGCAGCATGGTGCAGCTTCAGCTGACTGAAACAACACCTACACACACACACAGGGGGTTCACACACTTCGCACACACACATACGCACATTCCCACTGGTCTCACACTTTTACCGTGAAATCATAAAAAAATATACGTGAACATGTGTTTGTCTCTGTCCCTGGTTCCTGTCACAGAGTTCTTAAGTCCCTCAGGATTGCTTGGTTGATAAAAGGGTCTTTTGTTCTAATGAAGTGACTCTAGGTGGGCTCCTGCCTAGCTCCGGGATGGGAGCTGGTCACCAGAAAGACCAAGCCTTGATTAGAAGCTGGAGATTTTCAGCCTCACCTCCCATCCTCTGGAAGGGAGAAGAAGGATTGGAGATTGAGTTAATGATCAATCTTGTCTACATGACGAAGCCTTTATAAAAACCAAAAGTGTAGGGGTTCAGAGAGCCTCTGGGTTGGTGAACACATCTACAGGTTGGGAAGGTGGCGTACCCCAACCCCATAAGGATGGAAGCTCCTGTGCGGGGGACCCTTCTGGACCTCGACGCATGTACCCCTTCATCCAGCTGTTCATCTGTATCTTTTATTCCATTCTTTATTGTGTAATAAACTGGTAAACCTAAGTATATATTTACCCGAGTTCTGCTCCATTCTAACAAATTATCCAACCCAAGGAGGAGGAGTGTGGGAACCCTGATTTACAGCTAGCTGGTCAGAGTACAGGGGACGACCTGAGCCCTTAACCTATGGGATTGACGCCTCCTCCAGGTAGACAGTATCAGAAATGAGTTGAATTGTTGGACACCCAACTAGTGTCACAGAATCGCCTGATATTTTCCACATGTCTGGTGCCAGAAGTGTGAGTGTGGTAGCAATGTGAGCAAAGGAGAAACACACAAGAGGGAGTGTTTTTCCTTAAACACACACTCTTGCTGCCATTTGACTTATGAACACGCACACACACTTACACTTGACATGAACACACACACACACACACACACACACTCCTCTGGACTCACACACTTTCCCAGCACATTCCAGGCCAGTCTGACATGCACTGCATCGAACCTCTGATCAGGTGCAGGGAGGGGGCAGGGACAGGATGAGATGGGAGAGATGTATGGCTCTATAATGGAGTCGTATTTGAGTGATCTCATGAACAGGGCTTTTATGTTGTCAAACGATGCAGAGCTCGACTGAGGCTGAGTGGACAGGTTTCTGAGGGTCAAACAGCACTTCTGGGGAGTCAAGAGTTGGGGAACTTGGCACTGAGCCTCATATGACAATGTGACCATCTCTGCTCTGTCCTCTGGGGACAGGAATTACTTTGAATCCAAGAAGCTATGCTAGTAGAGTCCGAGTAACAATCAACAGACCAACAGCATCCTTCCCGTTGTAAATGTCTGCTGTATGCCCAGCACCGAGCCAGCTTCTTCAAGAGTGTCCACTCGTGGAATCCCTACAGCAGCCATAAGAGCTCCAAGCTGGGCGTGGGTGTGGGTAATGCAGGATGACGCTCCCCTCACGGACACATCTAACTGGAATCCACGGCAGGAGGGGCATGGTCTTGGGATGCAGACCTGGATTCAAATCCTAACTCCTTTGCTTCTTGGCTGTGGAAACTTGGGTGAAGAATTTTGCCTGACCAACTCTCAGTCTCCTCATCTGTAAAATAAATATGACCATTGCTCTAATTATCACTGTGCTGTTGTGAAGATGACATGTGAAGGTGCCCACGGCTTCTTCACTTGAAGGCCCACGTCTGACACTCCCTTCTCCAAGAAGACGTCCTTGATCTCTTCCTCTTCCATATTCACAGAGAAGTTCGTATCTACTTAAAACGCCTGTTCACATTCTGGTATGAACTTGTTCTACGTTTTATTAAGCACCTTCTTTGTCCCAGGGCCTTAACTGGCATGTGGAGTTGGAGAAGACAAGGTTGCCGCCCTCTCAGAAATGTCTCCTCTGTTTACCTACAGTCAGGCTGATGGCTGTGGCCAGGCTCTGTCCTTTCCAACTGCCTGGTTTGGTGACTGCATGTAGGTGTGGATTAGGGGCTGGAAAACAGAGGAGCTGAGTGGAAAGGGTTCAGGCCTTAGTCAAGTCCACAGTTTTTCTTGCTAAGTGACCTTGGGGAAGCCCCTGTACCTCCCTGATCCTTAGCTTCTTCACCTGCAAAATGACAGGCATTGGGCTCGATCGTCTCAAGTGCCACTGGACTATGGCACTTGAGATTTGCTGAGCGTGAGTCTGTCTTAACACTGGGGGCCCAGAGCCTAGCCCCATGCTCATCTCCAGGCCCTGAGAGGGAAGTGAAGGAAAGGTTACTACTGGAGATCTTAGGATTCTGCCCTTTATTCAGAGTGGCTTGAATTAGTCTCTGTGGGCAGATGAGTGTGGGTATTAATGAGCGATGGAGTCAGAGCCAGTTTTCCAGCGTACTGTGCTGGGGATAAATTAATCATTTTTGACAGCTTTGAATGCCAACACTATGCTCACCTCGAGCAAGTCTGAGGTGGCCACTCAAAACCCAGGTTGACTGAGCTTCCCTCGGCATCATGTCAGCAGTTCAGCCAAGGTTCCCGGCCTCCTCAGTCTGGGTCCAGCTTCTCTCTCCTTTCCATGCATTCCTTTACCCTGCTTCCTAATCCATTCCCATAACATGCCAAATCAGTCAGCCTTCAAAGATAGAATGGTGGTCTCTTCCCCTACTTCTGTCCTCCAGGTGAATAATAATAATAATAATAATAATAATAATAATAATAATAATAATAAAACACTTTCCCATCTCTTGGGTAACTATGTGTTGGGTAACTCTCTAAGAATCCCATCTCCTTCCTAGGAAGAGAGATGTTTTATTTGAATGAATGCTTGTGTACTTTTGGCGGGATTGGAGTGAGATCTCCAGTGATAATGTTGGATTAATTCCTGCTTGAGGAATGCAAATCAAGGACAGAGCAGAGTTGCTCCAGCAGTTGAGGGAATTTGTAGAGACTGTGGAGAGAGGAGAAAGGAAAAGGGGTATGGCACAATCTGGCTGCTCTTGGCCTCCTGGCCATTGCCACGTCACACCATGACTTTTCACACCCCTGGACATTTCCTCAAGCTGTTCCCTCCACCTGGAATGCCCAGGCCTCTCCTTGGTTTGATAAAACTTCCAATCATGCTTCAAAGCCCACTCCACTTTCTTCCATAAATCTTTTCTGTATTTCTACTCAACTCTAAAACGCTTGCCTCAGAGGCATTTATAATCTTGTTCTGGATCTATTTGTGTACAGTCTGCCTCCCTGGCCACCTGGCTGAGAGATCCTTGATGGCAGAGACCTGTCTTATCAGTTATCATAGCCCCAGGGTCAGGCACAGAGCCTGTCATGGAGAGCTGCTCAGGGAATGGCAGGGAATGAGTAGAATTAGTTAATCCCATTGAAGATTGAAGGAGGTCCTCTGGGAGTAGTTGAGAACTTCTACACAGGGTTTTTTGTGTGTGCCCTCTAGACTCACAGCCCCATGAGGGCAGGGCTTGTGTGCTTTTAAGATCCACAGCATGGTCCAGAGGATGGTTGGTGGCTGAGTAGAGAAACTAGGGCACTTGGAGCTGAATACAGCCTGGTGGTTGGATTGGAGGTGTCTGGGAGCTAAGGACAGGAACAGTTCTCGCTCCTTCCCCTGGCACCCCTCCCCGTCTCAGTCTCCATTACTCACCCAAGCCCAGAGCCCAGGCTCCAGGGATCTCAGGATCCTGACCCTGCTAAAGAACCAGGCGTAGAATGCGCCCCACACCAGACTGCTGTATGCAGGCAGGGTCAGCATTAGAACACAGAAGCCCAGCTCCAATGCTCCCCTGCTTTGTGTCTTTGGGCAGGTGACTTAACCTCCCTGAGGCTCATTTTCCACATCTGCAAACTGGGGATACTGACAGGATCTACTTCCTAGGGCTATGTTTTCTGTTTCTCTTTCCTCTCCCTTCTTTCATTTTCCTCCCCTTTGAGCTTTACCTCTTCTTTCCTCTTCTCCCTCAACTTCCTCAGTTTACAATTAAAGTGTGTGTGTGAGGGGGGTGGGGCGAGGAGAGAGAGAGAGAGAGAGAGAGAGAGAGAGAGAGAGAGAGAGAGAGAGAGAGAGCACAATGCTTGATTCACAGGAGTTAATGTTCTATCGGGGAATCAGGCAACTGTTGGCCACATGTTTGTGCCCCTGATGCATGATTGTGGGCCTTCTCCCTTCATCGCAGGGGTGCCTACATTGGAGTGTTATTATTTTAGCAACTGTGCTATTTCTCCTGTTGAGTAGGAGTGTTGCAGCCTCAGCCTGCTGCCTGGGGTTGGCAGCCCAGGGGCTGAAGGAGGATGAAAAGGCCTGGCCTGGGGCCTCATGAAAGCACACTTTGAGGGAAAACAGTTGTCACAAAGCCTGTGATAATCTTCTCCACATGGGGCTCACTTTCATGTATGTGATCACACAAGCTCCCTGAGGTTATGCTGGCAAAGGGAACACAGGGCTAGTGGGGACAGCTGGGAGCACAGCAAAGGCCATCAGCTTCCCGCCAGGCCCAGCTGCTTGTCTGCTGGTCCCGAATTCCAGGCTCTGTGTGCAGTATGGGTTTCCACCGCTTCTCATCCTCTCTCATCTCCTGTCTCTCCATAAAGTAAGTGGTTAAGACTAATCTATGAAAAGGTACGAGGACACTCACTCACTCACTCACTCACTCACTCACTCACTCACTCACTCACTCATGCATTCACTCACACATTACTTCATTCTCTTCTCAACTTGGTAGCCAGAAGGATTCTATCAAATGTAAACCAGAAACTCTCTCTTCTCAGAGTGGAAATCAAAGTCCCTGCAAAGGCTTGTAAGGCTTTGAATGATCAGGCCCTGTATCCCCATCCCCGAGAAAGCCCACCCCCATTGCAGCCGCACTGGCCTCCTGGTTGTTCGTGTTCTGCACTCCATTGCAGACTTTGCCTCAGGGGGTCGTATTTACTGTTTGCTCTTCTTGGAACTTGGTTTCCTCACATAGATCCCTCCTGCCCACACTTCTTGAAAGTATTGGCTCAAATGCTGTCGTCTCAGGGAACTTTTCTTTGATCATCCTAATTCATTTTGTATTCCTAACCCCCTGCCCTCCTTTACTTTTCTCCATAGCACTCATGGCCTTTTAAAACCCTGCGCATTTTACGGACCTGTTTATTGTCTGTCGTCTCCAAGAATTTAAGCTACATGGGGGCAGGAATTTTCATTTATTTTGTTTACCTACTAGCTGTGAGACCTTGGGAAAGTTATGTAATTTCTATGCCTTTGTTTCCTCACGTGTAAAATGCAGATGGAAGTTTCTACAACCTGACAGGGGCTTGCGAAGAATGTGACAAAGGACACGTAAGGGGCAAAACTCTGCACAGATGGTGATGGCACAAACTCATGCATATAGTCATAAACAGGACACACATCACAGGAGGTCTGTCCTGTTGTTGATGACTGGTTGTGCATTTCAGGTGAAGGCGGTGTAGGTAGTTTCCACCTCAAGGCCTTGCTCCTCTCCATCCAAGCGCTTTTTCTTGTCCATGTGGGGTAGGCTGGATGGGCTCCTGGAAGCAGCCCTTGGCCAGTGAGAGGATGGAGTTGGAGGATGGATACCCAGCTCTCTGCCCCCTGTGGGATGGCTAAAGTGTGCTCTATGCTCCATTACCCATAGCAGTAACCTGCTCAGTAATGAGTCCTGTATCTCCTTCCTTCCCCTCTCCATTTTCCCCACGCCTCCATCAGAGTCTTCTGGGGTTACCTACTAAATAAACTGCTTGCATCCAAAACCTTGTCCCAAGGTCTGTTTCTGGGGAAAGCCAACCTGATACAGGGGGATTCTTGGGGAGGGGTCTCTGTAAGAAACTTCTGCCATCTTCTGGGTTTATCAACCCAGTTAATCCTCTTCACCCCAGGAGTTGTCTCTGTGGTTTTCTTAAAAGTGCTCATGGAGTTTTACTTTAAAATTCCACCCACTCCCAATACGGGTCCCCTGGTCAGGACCTGAGCTGCATGGGAGAGGAACTAGTCAAAGTGTGAAGGATTGCTTTATTCCATCTAGAATAGTCACAGGCCATGGGAGTGTGTATTTAGCTGAGTAAAAACATCACTGAGAGGAAAATGCCTTGTGCGGGGATTCTTCCACAGCAGCTTCAGGTCACACGTAGAGGGGAGACTGTGTCTGAAACTGACTGGGTCTAAAATACGGGAAGAACTTAGCTGGCTTTCACACTAGCTTATGGACTCAAGCGTTCATTAATTCATTCATTCACACAACACACATTTGTCAGGAGCTGAGGCTGCAGTGGAGGACAGGACAGATAAGGCTCTGAAACAGCAAGTGCACCCCAGGGCTGCAGTAGCTCCAAGGTTCAGGTGTCTATGCAGTTGGGAGTCCAGTGGATTTGGGCCCCAGCGAAGAGAGCAGAACTTGCTCTTTGGGGATCCCTAGCATTGCTCTGGGCACTGGTGGCAATCAGTTTGCACCCTTGGCTGGTGGCACTGGTGCTATCTTGGCCACACTATGGTCTTTTTAAAATTCCTGGTCTTGGTCTTTTCCCACTTCCTGGTCTTACAATGTCTCCTAATGACTCCTGGGAAGGAGCAATAGAGTCGTGAGGTGATTTGCTTATCCAGATAGATAGAGAAACTGAATCCTGGCTTCTGTCTTTTCGTGTAGAGGCTTCATGTGCCAGAAGAGGGTTGAGGCTGCAGAGACCCAGGTCTTGGACATGGACAGTAGTGAGGCCTCCACAGACCAGCTGGCTGCCTGGGTCTCCTTAGAGGGAGCAGGGAGAGAGCAAGAGAGAGAGAGCAAGAGAGAATGAGAGCAATCCCTAAGGTGAGAACCAGAGAGCAGCCTAGAGCTCATGGGCTGGAAACAAGAGCTCGGGAGCAATTTAAACTCAAGCTTCAATCCCAAAGCCAGAAACTTCTAGAGACAGCTCTTTCTGGTTGTTCACACTCTACCAGATGAACTGTTTTCGGCAGAGACGTATATGCATGTGTGTATGTGTGTGTGTGCTCACGCGTGTGTGTACGAGTGTTAGGTTGTGGCTAGGTAGGATAATGGCCAAGAGCTTTTAGTCTTTGGAGCTAGATAATGAATAGTAGTAATAATGAACTTTTACTCAGTACTTACTATGCACCTGGGACCATGCTGTGCTGTTACATCTGGGACTTTTCTTAGCCTCCCCAACAGTTCCGTGGGAGAGTGTATCAGGCAGTGTCCTGATGGGAAAGAGAAGGTACATACATATAGGGAAATTCAGGCGTTTCACAAAAGGTTCAAGAAAACTAACAAAGGAAGATGAAGCACCTGAGGTCAGGAACTAGGAGCCTAAGAGAATTAGGGGAATGGGTGAGAGTGGCCACAGCTCCAGAAGAGGGGTGCCTGACAGGAGCAGTGGCTTTGGAAGAGGAACAGGGCTAATCTGCAGTGACTTAGTAGGGAGTGAACCAGGGGAAAACACCCCATTGGGAGAAGAGGATCATGCCCTTGGGCCCGAGAACCCACCTCCTTCTGCCCTTTCATCTCCTGCAGGCCTTTCTATTGGCTGAACCCAGTTGTTCATTAGAGGACAAGGGAGCCTAAGGGTGTAGCTTTATAGGCCAGACTTCTGGGCCACAGGGCAAGTTGAAGGCTGGAGAGCAGATCTGGAGCTGGAACAGAACATGTCCAGTGGAGGGAGTTGTTATGATTATCACCCCGCCTCCCAGGACTGGCTAAGTGATTTTCAGGGTTCAGTGCAAAATCCCCTTATTTAAAAATTAAGTATTTATAGACAGTGACAAAAGAGAATTAAACCACATCATCTGCCCATGAAGCTGACCTTGTTCCTTTATTAGAGGCAAGGAAACTGAGGCACAGAGAACTAAGGCACCTTACCTAAGACAGATATACCTGGGCTTTGAGTCCTGGATCTGCCCCTTTCTAGTTGTGGGGCCTCAGCCAAACCACTTTATGGACATACAGGTGGGTCTTAAGGCATTTAACTACTAAAGAGGCATTGCTAACAAAGAGGGAATGAAACCAGGTGAGTAGGGTTGTGCAAGAAGCATGGCTTTGGGGGCTGCCGGAGGTTCTGACGCTGCTGAGGTTCTGATTCTGCACCAGGCTCTGTGGGCCTCCCTCAGGCATGTCTTGAATGCTGAGATTGGAAATGACTTTTGAAATACCCTGTTCCCACTCCCAGTCTGTCTCTGGGATCCCCTAAGTATTAGAGCACTGAGACCTGTAGTATTAAGGTCTAGAGTTTGGGAAATGAGGTGCTGAGCTGGGAAGAGCACAGGAATGGGAGTCAGGAAATGGGGATTTAACTAAGGTATTGTCGATATTATCTCATTTCATCCTTGCAACCACCCATCAGAATGACTACCTTAGCCACATCTCATGCTTTATTGAATACTTACTATGTGCCAAGCGCAATCACTGCACAGTTACTCTATTGTGTGTTGTTGTTATCCTAATCACAACCAGGAATCTTAAGGCAAGAGAGAGGAAGTCACCACTGCAGTAGGTTCTGTCGGGGTATCACCATTCATACTTGCCTAGTGCACAGGGAGAACTGGAAACTCTGGAGATAAAACCAATGGTGGGTGAGGATTGGATGGAAAAATACCCTCTTCTGTAGGTTGGGATGACTCTGAGATATGTTCTACACCGTCTCTCAGAGTCACCCTGAGGGGTTAAGTCTAGTTGCCCATAATGAACCTGGCTTGATAGCACATCCTTATTGGCTTCCTTTGCTTCCCCCATCTCATTTTCTGTCACAGCCAGACTTTAAGATGGCCTCTTGATCCCCACCTCCTGGAATTCACACCTGGCATCCCCTCCCACATTATACCAGGATTGGTCATTGTGACCAATAAATATGACAAAGTGATGGTATGTCACTTCTGAGATTAGGTTATAAAAGACACCGTGGCTTCTGTGATCTCTCTTTCTCTCCCCACACACACTCCCACTCACTCTGAAGCAAGGCTGCTTCCATGTCGTGCGAAGCCCTATGGAGGGACCCATATTGTTAGGAAATGAAGTCCCCGGCCAGCAGCCAGTGGGGGATCAAGGGCTGCCAACAACTATGAGAGTGAGCTCTGGAGTGAATCCTTCAGCCTCAGTCAATTCTCCAAATGAATGGCTGACAACTTCACTGGAACCTCATGGGAGATCTCGAGCCAGAACCACCAGCTAAAGCACTTCCAGATTCTGACCCTTAGAAACTATTAGATAATAGATATTTGTTGTTTTGGGCTGCTAAATTTTGGGATAATTCGTTATGGCGATGGATAATTTTGGGTAATACATTTTCTCACTTCACTATTAATGTTCCCTGGGTTTATCTTCTAAATGAACAATCTAAAGTTGCATCTTTGTTTCGGGTACAGCTTCTTGGAGGACTTGGATCAGACCTTCATGCAAGGGTACCTACCTGGTAAGAGGAGGAGCCACAATTCAAACCCCGAGCACATGAAGCGATGCTCCAGATCCTGGGGCTGTATGTGTCAGTCTTCCTTGGCTTCATTCTAAAAGTGCCTTGGTTATGAGGACTGGGTCTCGGTTCCCTTGGGGGCCTCAGACCCAGTTCACTGCCTTCCACATACTAGGTGCTCAATACATGTTGTTTCCCTTCTGCTCTCCTCCTGCCCCA
Organism: Cynopterus sphinx; assembly: GCA_030015415.1. Classification (NCBI taxonomy): domain Eukaryota; kingdom Metazoa; phylum Chordata; class Mammalia; order Chiroptera; family Pteropodidae; genus Cynopterus; species Cynopterus sphinx. Next base: position 120,797,792 of record CM057381.1, on the reverse strand, counting down.
TATTATGGATGTTTGACTTCATCAAGCATAGCTCTCCTATTTTAGATTCAGATTTAAGAATAGGAACTCTGGATTTAGGTTATCTGCATTCCAATCCGGGCTCTGGAACTCACTAGCAGGGTAACTGGCCAAGTTATTCAAACATTTTGTGTGTCAGTTCCTTCTTCTCTAAAATGCGGATGATAATGGAACCTACCTCGTAGAATTGTGGGGTGGATTAATGAATGTATATGTAGCCTTGGTCAATGCCCAGCACCTCAGAAGTGCTATGTAAGGGGTTGTGTCACTAGGATCATTTTATGCCTCTCCCCACTCTCCATGTACAAACTCATCTGAAAAGCACACACCTTGGGCAGCCATTGCCCGCCATGATTTAAAAGAAGGCGGTGAGAGAGGATTCTTTTCAATTTTCAGAGCCCCATGGGACATTACCAGACATGTACAACTTAGAATAAACCCTCACCTTACCCTGAAACGCACAGAGATCTTTGGGCGTGGAAAGAGGTTGAGGGCTTGGGGGATGGGGACCACACTCCGTGAACAACAATTTCTTCTCCTCCTCCTTCTCCTCCTCCTCCTTTTTTTTTTTTTTTTCTTTTTGCCAGGAATGAATTCTGGCTGCCTTCACAGCAGGTGCTCTGTAAATCCACATCAAAGGATGAATTGAAAAAATGCCAGGATTAGCACTGTTGCCTTAAAAACAGGGGTGCATTTTACATAAAATAGTATCTGCTGCGGACATTCACACCACAACATCCCTGAATACACACACATTTCATGCTTACTTATTTTCTTCCTCCGGAACTGGTGACTCCAGTTCCTGGATTCTGTTGCTATCTCTACCAGATACCCTGAAGGCACCACAATTCATATTCATTTCCCACACTGGGTTCGGAATATTGGCCCATTTATGCCCTGATTATGCTAATTAACTAGTTTTTTAAAGGAGACGATTATTACCTTCAGCTTGACAGTTTCTAACTCCATTAGCAGTCACAGCTGCCAGAATCGTGGTTCTGATTAGTTGCCTTAAATTGCTCAGAGGAAGAGAGTTTTCATCAGGATGCACCTCCAGCCTCTCCTGCGGTGTCAGGGTCACTGGGCTTAGTAAATTCCACAGTGGACTGGAGTCTAGGGAGACGAGGCTGCAGCCCGCAGGGTCGTCAGCTGTGAGAGTGGTTTAGGTAAAGGCAATTGCAGTTGGACCAGGAAGCCGCTGGAGTGGGAGATCCAGGCAGCTGTGGCTGCCGCTCTCCCTATCAGAGGAGCCTGTTTGCAGAAAGCACCCTTTCTCCCACCCGCGTCGCTTTCCATGGTCCTGAAGCACCACACATCCTTGGCTCCTGTTCTGAAAACACGTGGACGACGATTCCCACAGCTCCTATCTTTAAAATAAAAATTCTTTATATCCTGATAAACATTTTTGTCATTTTATACTGTCACTGAACAGTGAGGCCCGTGACTTGTTAATAACCCATGGGAGTGATTTCATACACCTTTTACAGTTTCATAATGCCTCTGACAGTTAACACACTTTATTTTTGTCTCTGAGAGGCTGAGAAAGAGGCTCACGTGACCTTGCCTTACTCAAGGTTCTGTCTTGGGCCAGTGCACTTAGGGGAGGGCGAGGGTGAGGACTCCAGAAATGCTGCTTTACACCTCAGGTTGCCAAGGGCGAGGGACAGGAATGAGGGAGAAGGGAATGGAGTCTAGGTCTATGGTGTCTGCCCCCATCTGTGTCATCCTAGATGTAATCATAACCCTCATTTACAACCACTTCTTCTATGCCAGGTACCAGGCTAAGAGCACTTTGCATGCATTCCCCGTCTCACCCCTGACATCCACTAGAGTCCTGAGAAGTAGGAATCATTAACCTCATTTCACAGTTCAGGATGCTGACACTCGGAGACATCAAGGCTCTTTTCTAAAGTTTGTGGGTAGTGGATCCAGGATTTGAACTTTAGAATCTACATACATCAACCCTCCTCTGCCACTCTCTATTATCCCATCTGTAAAGTAGGCTTATAACTTCTACTTTCATGGTTGTTGTGGGCACAAGAGAGGAACAGTGGAGGGTGAGGTCACCCAGAGAACACCTAGACTTTCCTCTGATACCTTTGCCATTCACTGCCACAGGCCACCATGACAAAGTTCCAACCCATTCATGGAGAAGATAAAGAAACTAAGACCCAGAGGGGGCACTGCCGTCCCTGCACAAGGTCGCACCATGTATAGATAACAGAGTCAGGGTAGGACCCAGGCTTCTAAGCCAGGTTCAGGTTCCCCTGAACTCCAATGATTTTCTCGACATAGTCTGTGTGAAAGCAGAGGCAGGGTGTAGGATTTGGTGAGCAGGGATAGTTCTTTCTCAGCAGCATGTGGCTTGCAGCTGGCTCAGACCACATGACCTTAGCTGGGGAGGGCTTTTGGGAAGAGCATGTCCCTAGCACTGGGTTGCAAGAAAAAATAGGGCTGCCCCGGCCCTCACAGCCTGTGGAGACTCTTTTAAGCCCCGCAGGCCTCTCCTGGGACTGCTCTCGGCAATCTCCAAGCCTGCTCTAGGCTCTTCGCTCTGCCTTTGGCTGCCCTCCCAGGCCTGGGTCTCAGCAGAGCTCCATCTCACATCCTGGAAGTGTGGGCTCAAGAGCTGCCAAGAAACAGCAACCAAATCAAGTGGCTTCCATGGCTTGATTTCCAGCAGCTGTGACAGGAGAGTTGCTAGGTCAATGATAGCTGGGAAAGTGGCCAAGCACGAATATCCGCTGATCGCTTCTGAATGTGCTGTTTCCCTGAAGGCCAAGGTCTGCTCCTCTCTGCCCACGTGGGCAGGGTTCAAGGCTCATTGAGGGTGGCAGATGCCATTGAGGAAGCAGCCTGGCATACTAGGACATCTGGCTTCTGTCTATGGATGGTGACTTGGGGCCCTTCCTCGGACCCTTCTGGAGAGCAAATGGCTAAGCCAGGTTTCCTCACATGGTATCACAGAAGGTGGACAGGAGATCATCTGCCCTGGGATTGTCCAAGCACTCGTCAGCAAGCTCCGCTTCTGGAACCCAGGGCCCAGTGGTTTTCTTCCCTGATAGACCCCAGTGCTGCACGTGAGAAGCGCTTAGAAAGCATAACTTTACCCACAATTCCTAATTATCATTCATAATAGCTATCACTGGCTGAGAGTTTACTCTGCACGAGGCCCTGTTACAAACATCACTGCATGTGATGCTCACAGGCTTGGGAGGTGAGCATCTCCATTTCACAGCTGAAGAAACAGAGGCTGAGAGAAGTTAAGCCACTCGTCCCAAATCACATGACTCCTAGAAACAGAGCCAGGTTTTCGGCCCACGTCTGGCCTACCCCCAAGCTTGGCCTCTTAGACTCGGTTACATTAAAATCACAGCTGCTGTTCATGGATCATTTCTCTCAGCAAGCCCCAAGTAAGGATTTTTATAGATTCCATCTCATTTAACCATTGCAACAGTCCATTTTATGGATGAGAGAATGGAGGCTCAGGAGAAACGAAGCCAATTTCATAAGAACGCAGGGCCCAGAAGCGGGGAGCTGGGTTTAGAACCCACATCGGGTTGATCTAAAGCCTGTTTTATTTTTACCATGATACGACCCACTAAGACTCCTGCAATCCTCTCTTTAAATAAAGTTGAGACACATGGGTGAGAAGCCCTCCCAGAACACCTAGCGTGAACCATAAGGCCCTCTGCAGCCCCCATGGTCTGTGCTTGCGTTGTTCAAACCTCCCTCTCCCTATGCTGGCAAGAGGTAAAAAATGGGGTCAAAGTCGCCAGCAGGAGAGGAGCGAATGCAAGATGACAGTCCTGTGGCCGGCGGGCCTGTGGGCAGGAGGAACTGGAAATGGGTTAGTGTCCAGGGCAGTGCTGACCCACTTTGGGGCTGTTTCTTCTCTCTAAGCCTTCTTCAGGTCCCTTCTCCCCTGCCCAGTGGGACTGGGTGAGTGGGCTTTCCTCCCTCAACCAGGGAGCCAGGGACCCTGGGATGATCCTTCCAGCTTTGCCTCTGCTGGGGAAATCGCGTGCCTGGTGCCTTCAGTGTCAAGGAGACCTGCCTGAGAGATTTCAGCATGCCTGTCTGAGCAGGAATGAGGGGATGGCTCAGCGAACCTGGAAATCATTTGGGGGAGCTCTTATAGCTGGCAGTTTCTATCTAAACATTCACAAGAAGGACATATTTCAAAGACAGCTATGACGACTCTGCTATTGGTTAAGCACCTACTCTGTGCCAGGAACTTGACATTTCTCTTTAAAAATTCTTGCAATGGATGGAAGAACCAGAGTTATATTTACCTTCCTCCTTTTAGGTGAAAAAGGGAGATCAAGAGAGGTTCAGCAACTTGCCAAGGGTCATTCTGTAAGTCTGCTAGGATTTAAGCCCGGGGCTTTCTGCTTCCAGGGCCCCCAGCTTTCTCCTCTGCACTATGCCGAGGCTTGCCACGTCCCTAATCCAAAGTCGTGGTTCCCAGTCATGAAGAAACTCATTAAAAATCCAGATATTCCTGGGAGATTCTGAACTGGTAAACCAGGATTGGGTCCTGGGAACCTGAATTTTTAATAAATTTCTGGTGGGATTGGGAGCCAGTTTTAAGAAGAAACCTGATCTGAATGTGGAAGGTAAGTTTTAATTGGGGGTCTTAGTAACCAGGGACCAGTGTCCATCTGTCCTTATCTGAGTCGAATACCCCAGATTGGGAGATTAGAAAACAAAATGGAGGAATTCCCTGGACTGTGAAGGAATTTGCTCTCTGAGAGCCAGGGCTCTGGAAGGCTCTCCAGGTTTCATCCCAGCAGGCAGGCCTCAGACCAGGGTGTCTGTCAGATGAAAGCAGCAAAAAGGGGATGTTTCTGCAGCTGCTGCCCTGAACCTCTGCATGAGGCCTCATCTGGTCACTGGTCTTAGTCCCAGGGCTGGCATGCAGTCACGGGCTCCCCATGCCAGCATGATTAGGCACCTGAGTCTGGCACATAGTAGGCCCTCAACAAGCATAGCAGTGGCCTCCTTTTGTCCAAGGCAGAAATCATCTTATTCTTGATTCCTTTCTCCTCCACAGCCTCACCAGACACATCAGCAATTCCTGAATACCTGCCTAACCTCTATTCTGCTGTCTCTAACCTCTGTCCTCACGCACTACTCTCTAGAAGTTTGGCCTCCTCTCTGTCCTTCAGACACAGCTGGGTTTGCATTGGCTGTTTCCTTCCACCTGTGATGCTGTTCTCTCCACCCTGTCTGGCTGGTAACTTCTCCCCCTGAGTATCCCCTTCAGAGCAGTCATTTTTGACCACCCTGTCAGGAGCAACTCACCCCAGCCTTAAGATTCACGGTCTCAGGCCCTTGACCCCTTCTGAGCACACACCATTATCATCACTTTATTTATTTAATGATGAATTTATTAGTTTATATACTCCATGCAGCAAGAAACATGCATCCTGGATGGTAGTTGGCTCATAGTAGGTGCTCAATACCATTTTATTAGTAAGGTAACGACTGATTAACGAATCCATGCTTCAGCAGGATGTCTTCACTCCTGCTCCTGGCTCACTGCCATTCTGCATCCTTTGAAAGTGGAAGACAAAAGGGATTGACATAATCATAGTGAAAAGGTGACTTTAACAAAATGTAAATGAAATCTATGAAAGGCTGTTCTGGTAAGAGTGCCCAAGCCCATCTAAACAGACACAGAAAGACTGAGACAAAGTCCTTCATCCAAATTAGGAGCAATGAGAACCAGTGCAGCCAGAGAGGCTGGGAGGAGAGGACCACTTGGTCAGGGTCAGGGAGCCTCTCCCTCCCCCAGGGAGGCCATAGGCCCCTCCCTGCAGATAGAACAAACCCTCCAAGCCCTTGGCTGGAGCCGAGTTTACCACTGGGGGCCCTCCCAATACCTGATTTCCATGGCTGTTCACCTCCTCTCAGCCACCTGGCATCCACGGGGCCCTGCACTGCTGGCCTCAGCCCACTCCCTGAGGCCCTGATGATTGCTGCCAACATCAGAACCTGCTGTGTTCCTTGGCTCAGTAAGAAACGGTCATATTTGAAATCGGAAGACTGAGAAGAGAATGGAAACATTTTTGGTGAAGAAAAAAAACAAACAGCTCTGCAGAGAAAACCAGCGTGTATGCACACGTGTGGTGTGTGTGTGTGTGTGTGTGTGTGTGTGTGTGTGTGTGTGTGTGTGTGATATGTGCTTGGTGTATGTGTGTGGTATATGGAGGGGCAGCCCTTGCTAGGTCCTTCCCCCATAGCCATGATGAGGTAGAGCAGGGGGGCGTGTGGTCTGAGTCTGGGGAATGGGAGAGAGAGGAGAAGTTGCGGGGAGAGAGGAGGTTGGTGACGCCAACCTCCAGCCAGCCAGACACTCAGGTGGACCCTGGAAGTTGTCAAGCAACCATTCTCTCTCCTCAGACTGATTGATACCTGTCCATATCTCTTCATTCCGCCTCCAGCCACACCAAGGACATGGTGAGCCGGTTGTCTGACACCTCTCTCCTCCCTTCACACTAAAACCCATTTGTTGGGCAAACTTCTGCCCCCAGGAATGGAGTGGCTGGCAAAGTCAAAACCGAGGAAGGTGTGTCCTGAGGGTGGTGGATGCCTGGGTTTCAGCCTGGCTACAGCCAAGCCCTGGAAAAGACAAACAAGAAGAGAAGGAAGTGATCAAAAATTCCTTGAGTGTCCCTCTGTTTATGGTATCCCAGGGAGTGCTTGCACCCACTCCTGCATTTAATTTTCACAGAAAAGCTTGCTATTATCAAACTCATCCTACACATGTAGAGTCTGAGGTTCAGAGAGTTCAAGGGGCTTACACACAATCACACAGCACCCAGCACAGAGCTAAAACATGAGGTTATCCGACTCCCAGGTCCCAGGTGCATTTTGTTCTGCCACATTTCTCTGGCTCTCAGTTTCCTCATCTGTAAAATGAGAGAGTTGGAGCAGATAAGAGATAATAAATCGGTTATCTTGCATGCCAGCTTTGATCCATTGTTAGACCACTTCTTGACCACTGTTTTGAGAATTCTGAGGCTAAGGCTGGGCTCAGGAGGAAGAAGTATGGTCATTGTTTAGCAATGTCTGCTCTGGCTCAAGAGTTGAGGGCTATAGTGCATGTTTTCTTTATAAGCCAACTTCCTAAGGGTTTTTCCAGCTCCAGTGTTTTGTTTCTAGGATATGTCAACTCTCATCTCTAGCAGCCTAAGGCAAGTTGGTGCACATCTCTGAGGTTCATATTCTTATTGGGCTTGGCCTGGAAACAACTTCCAGCAGCCCCTTTGTGAAGGACAAAGCCAGCTGCTCAGCCTCCCTTTTACTCAACTATTCCCTGCACCCTTAGCCATCAGCAGCTGTTGTCTAGCAACAAGGGGTGGGAAGATGGAAGTGTCTGCAGAATCCTGGAATCAGAACAAACATCCTACTTAAGGCCCACATCCGAAGCATGGACCCTGAGACCCTGAGCCAGCCCCATCAAAGGTCCCCAGAGTTGAAATCCAGTACCAGGTAATGGAAGGAGATGGGTCTTCATGCAACTGAGTTCAAGCCCTGGCCTTGCTAGATGTTCTGTAGACTTGAGGTACATGGCTTCACCTTCCTGAGATCCATTTCTTTGTGTATGACTCTGGGCTAAGTCATCTCAAGCTGACGGAGGCATTGGGAAAGCTATGAAGATGACAGGTCTGACGGAGCCTTTGGAATCTTGACTGTGAAGATCCTCCTCCCTCTGAGGCCTCATCTAGAAACTTGAAGACTGGCTCGGATGTTCATGCCCAAGCCCAGATGTCAAGCCTGGTATCAAGATCAGTCCCTAGCCACCTGTTAAAGTTACTGAGCACCCACTATATAAAAGGCCTAGTACTAAGAGCTTTGCATACATTAGCTCACGAAATCCTCATAACAATCTTGGGAGGCAGGAACTACCTTTATCCTCATTTCACAGATGGGAAACTGCAGTCCAGAGAGGTCAGGTGACTAACCTAGGGTTGCACATCCAGGAAGTAGCAGAGTCAGGATTTGAACCCAGGCCTAGTGACTCCAGAGCCTGTACTCTTGAATCTAAACCTGAAAAGGCTCTCTTTAGGTCCCCCTTTTTTTGTGTCCTCCTCCCACCACAATCTGGCCCTTTCTCTGAGTTCACTCTACTCTATACAAGGACATCAGCGGAGGGCTGTGTCTCCCTCCTCTTCTCCTTCTTTAGGATGGTGACATTGGAACCCAGCCCCTAACAGTGGTACAGGGGGTTTTGAAATCTGTGGATAAAAGAACAGGGCTGCAGGTCAAGTTTCCTGCCTTGTCCACAGGAGGGTCATTTCCACAGGCCATTAGTAGAAATGTTGTGGCCTGGCCTGGCCCTTGCAGCCCCCCCTGAGAACTTGGGCTGGGTGAAAAAAGGTCAGATGGGAGTGGGAAAGTGGTTGATGCTGCAGAGAGGGAGATAAACAGGACCAGAGTCAGATATAGAGGGGTGCAAAAATATGGGAAGGGGGAGAGGAGGCAGTGGGAATGTACAGAGGAGGAACAGCTCATGGGAGTGAGGGTGGGAAAGAAAAAAGAAGAAAGAAAGATGGTGAGAGAAAAGGGGTAGGGAATGAAGACATTGAAGGGAAAAAAAGAGAAAAGTGTAGAGGAAAAGATGGAGAATGCTGGGGAGAGAGGGGTGTCTGTAGAGATGAGAGAGGTGATCTGCATAGTCCTTAGAAATCTCTCTGGGTTGCAACTGCTCGCCAACCAGGAGTTTGGGCAAATTGTTCCACTTCCCAGTGCTGCCCCGGACCCAGAGGCCAAGTGGAAAATCTAATGAGAATTCCAGTCTCTTTGCCAGTGCTCTGGAGCCCCTGCTGCTGCCAGCAAGCCTTTGCTTAGGCTGCCTGGGATTCTGGGGACCAGGTCCAAGTCTCTCCTGCTCCATCACTTCCCAAAACCCAGGAGGGGAGGGATCCCTTGTCCTGGAGGCCACTGGCTCTCCTAGATAGGGAGAGAAATTTAGGGCTCAGACCCCAGCAGACATTTCTTCCTTGACCTCCTTCCCAGTGAATATGCAGAATCTTCTTGCATTCCTCCCTGCATGGAGAGCTTGCTACTTTTAGGGAAACCAGATCTCTCCCACGATAGTTCCAAGAAGTGAGGGTTGAGCTCAGTGTAATGAGCAGGAGTTAACTGGAAGAAGGGAGAGAAGGTGTCCAAGAATGCAGAACAGCAATGCTAAGATCCTCTGGTAGACAGGCACATCGTGAGTTGAAATCTGATCTCTGAAAGATGATCAAGGGACTACAAAGAGGGGAATTGGTGATATAAAATGAGGCTGGAGAGGAGGCAGGGGCCAGTCCTTGCCAGGTCATGCTGGCCAAAGTGCAAAGTTTAGTTTTTTTCCCTGGAGCAATAGCGAGCCACTGATGAATTAAGCTGGGGACAGGGGAGTTGCTGGTGTTCACATTTGCATTTCAAGACCCCTCAATCGGCTGTGTAGAAATGAACCAGGGAAGGAAACTATCAACAAAACTAAAAGATAAACTACTGAATGAGAGAAGATATTCACAAACGATACATCTGATAAGAGTTTAATATCCAAAAAATATAAAGAACTCACGGAACTTAACACGAAAAAAAGCCCAAACAATCCAATTAAAAAGAGGCAGAGGATTTGAATAGACGTTTCTTCCAAGAGGACACACAGATGGCCAACAGACCTGAAAAGATGCTTAACATCACTAATCATCAGGAAAATGAAAATTAAAACCACCATGAGATACCATCTCACACCTGTCAGAATGACTATCATCAATAAGTCAATAAGTAACAAATGCTGACGAGGATGTGGAGAAAAGGATACCTTGTACACTGTTCGTAGGAGTGAAAACCGGTGCAGCCACTGTGGAAAACAGTATGGAGGTGCCTTAAAAAATTAAAAATAGAGCTGCCATATGATCCAGCAATTTCATTTCTGGGCATTTATCTGAAGAGAACAAAAACACTAATTTGAAAAGATATATGCACCCTTCTGTTCATAGCAGCATTACTAGTAATAGCCAAGATATGGAAGCAACCTAGATGTCCATCAATAGATTAATGGATAAAGAAGATGTGGTAAATATATACAACGAAATATTACTCAGCTATAAAAAAGAATGAAATTCTGCCATTTGAGACAACATGAATGGACCTAGAGGATATTATGCTAAGTGAATAAGTCAGAGAGAGAAAGACAAATACTGTATGATCTTACTTATATGTGGAATCTAAAAAACCAAAATAAACAAAACAAAACAAAAAACCAAAATAAACAAAACAAAACAGAAACAGACACACAGATATAGAAAACAACCTGATGGTTACAAAGGGGATGGTTGGGGTGCAAGAGTAAAATTAAATAATAAAATAAAATAAAATAAAATTAAATTAAATTAAATTAAAAAGTAAAATAAAATAAAATACAATGCATATGTTGAAACCCTAATGCCCTACCTCCCATGATATTAGAAGGTGGCAGAAAAAAAAAAGGGATAAGTGAAAACTCACGTAGATGAAAAATTAGTTTCTGACATGAGTTGATTCAATACACTAATCTACAGAAATGAGAAAGAAAGAAAATCAACCAAAGGGGCCAGAATGGCAGCAGGGCATGCAGGGAGGAGAGTCCTGCAATGTCCAGGCATTGGATTATAGGGACTTGGACTAGGGGCAGGAATAGTGGGGGTGCAGAGGACTGGACAGATTGGAGGCCCAGGTGAGAGTAGAAGAGATATGTCTTGAGGTTGGATGGGGCTGGGAGGTAGCAGGGAGGCCGTGAGAGACACTCTGGGGGCAGAATTAACTGAAGTCAGATAAAACCACTGACCCCCACCTGAAGAGTATCTTAAAATACTAATACCTGGGCCCATCCCAGGCCTATTGATTTCAGTTCTCTAAGGATGGGGAGCAGAGGTTATTCTAAGAATCAGCCCATCCGCTATGGCACCTTGAGCCAAATCACTATTTTCTAGGGATCGGCGCTGGGAGGGGAAAAACCTTTCCCAGGGTTACACAGGAGTACCAGAGTAGAAAAAAAACTAGCCTTAGACCGCTGATATACTATTCCCATTCGTGATTTCCCTTCAACCTGGTAAAGAAGCCTAAGTGGGCTAGGAAATGGTGGGAAGCACAGGATTTGCCCTTGAAGTGACCTTGGCTCAAATCCTGACTTTGTCATTCCCTATTTGGGTGTTGCTGGGCAAGTCACATCACCTCCATTAGCCTCAGGGTCCTTACCTGCCATGGGCACAAAATATGTGTTTCAGAAGATGGCTGTAATAGTTGCACGTGATATTATACTCAAAACAACTGGAAAACTCTGATTATGTAAAGTTCAGTCCCATTCCATCAAGGTCAGCCTCAAGCACAGGCAGAGGCAGGAGCCATCTCTAGGAGTCTGTCTCTGTGTGCACATGCACATGTGTGATGGGGTGTTTTGAAGAGTCGCTTCCCCTGTCCAAAACCATACCCTTCCCCCTCACGACCTTCCACAATGTCTAACGCCCACCAATGAAGCCTCGTTTCCGCAGGCACTATTTGGTCGAGTGCCTTCTGGAGCGCAGAAGAATTTCGCAGTGGAGGAAACAGAGGCTGGAGAGAGGGGAAGGGCCCTGCCCAGAGGGCTTAGAGGAGTGAGGCCGCCAGCCCCTGTGCGCTGTACCCTCACATGCCTGGTGGCCCCTGGGTGATAGTGGGGGCTGTGGTTGGAATGGGAACCTGAGGAGGGGGCTGGGTGGATGCGCTTGCCATAATCAAGGCGCAATCAGCACTAATCAGCGTGTTCTTGAAATAGACCCAACTGGATGGGGGAAGCGAGCAGCCGCCTGGGTTTGTATAGCGGCAATCAGAGGGAGGCAATTTTAGATCCGTGCGAACAACAGCTCTTTGTCCTCGCCCAGGGACTCTGCGCGTTCTGCGGAGCCCACTGCGGCTTGGAGATAAAAACATGCTATGGAGACTGCAGCTGCCCCAGTCCAGGGAGGGGGGGCGCGTTCAGGCAGGGTCCAGCTGCCTTCAGGGTCAAGTCTAAATGCTTTAGCTCCTTGGCCGGGCACCTAATAAGTGCTGGGTGCATGACAGCTGCTTCTTTTGTGCCAGGTGGGCTCCATTTTGCAGGGGTGTATGTGTAAAGGTTTGAAGAGATGGGGGGCTTTGCCACTGGGCTGGTAAGTGGCTGAGCTAGGATGGGAAATTAGTCTGTCTGACTCCAAAGCTTGTGCCTATTCCTTTTTTGGGGGTGGGGAAGGAAGGGGGCAATCAGGCCCCAGGAGACATTATTCTAGGTTAAGCGAACACCCTAATGGAACTCCCAGGTTTTGAGAAAAACTCAAGGCCTAAGGACTGTTGGTCCCAATTTGCAGATAAGGCAAATTCAGTCTCAGAGAGGTAAAGGGGCTGACTCAAGGTCACCCAGATGGTGTAAGTGGTAGAGCCAGCCTTCAAACCCACATCTGTGAGATGCCGGAGCCCCCACTTGAAATTACTAAACTCCGAGCTTCTTCAAAGTTCCAGCCTCTGCCACCACCTCAGGGAAGCCTTCCCCCACCAACTCTGGGGCTGCCATCCTCTTACACTCTGAATGATGCTTGCTTATCGAAGAACTGGCCCTGGCAAGTGGGTATAGTGGGGTGGCAGACTTTGTGAGGGGTTTAAGTGACTTAGCATCATTCCGTCTTCCATTGGTATCAGTGCCTCCCTGATTTCCTTTTGTAGTAGACACATTTGGGCAGAAGGAAAGCCCCTGAGGGTGGTCAGGGACTGAGGTGGGAAGTTCTCTGACTCAGGTCCACCCAACCAGGAGCACCAACAGGTGTGAAATGCCTTATCACAAGAGGAGGATGCATTGGAGGAGGGGGTGGGAGGTGGCAGTAATTAGCACAAACTTAGCCCCCAATGGAAGGAGCCTTGCCTGTTGCTTCCCTTCTCTCCATCTCAAAAAGCTGCTGACAAGCTCCCTGCGACAGGTTGAAAATGCTGGAACGCCCATAAATGTAGTGGAGAATTATTTGGCGTGGATGATGGGTCCTTCTCCATTTGCTTCTCCCTCATCCTGAGCTCAGCTTGTGGGGGCACCCAGATCCCCCACAGGAGGCTGGATCCAGGGAACTGAAAACATCAGCAGCAGCAGCAGCAGCAGCAGCAGCAGCAGCAGCAGCAGCAGCATCTCCCCCCTCTCTTGCCTGCCATTCTCTCCAACTATATGAGAGTCATTTTTCATTCCCTGTGGGCCTTCATTTGTAACCAACATCTCAGCGGTGAGAGGATTTTAAAAATAGCTTTATTGATTTTAGTTTTTGGAATATAAAAGCAATAGATGTCCTTTGTTAAAGAAAAATTAGATGGTATAGAAAAAGGGAAAAAATAGAAATCAGCCCAAATCTTACCACTCAGAGATAATCATCATCTATGTTTCAGCATTTGGTCTTCTCATCTTTGTTCTAGATTTTCGAGCCCACGTGGGTTCGGGGCAGGATTCCAGGGCAGATGGAGGAAGGGAGGAACTGGGAAGAGGCAGGGAGGGTACCAAGGAAAGGTCTGGCTGACTGGGGCCTGTGTATTTGACGGTACATGGTCAAAGCAAATCCCACATGCCTGATCAGTCCCTGAGGGGCTGCCCTGGGCTTCTCATAACTTATCACAATCTGCATATTTAATTAAGCACACCACCTGGAAATGTAATAAGAATATGTTTGATAGTCACTTTTCCTGCTTATTTGGTGCTCTATAAAACAAATGCCATATAGACACTATCTCATTGAATCCTCAAAATAACCTGATTAGCCCTATGTGACAGATGAGGAAACTGAGGGCCTGGGAGTGAAAGTGACTTTTTCCAAAGCATAGAGTTCATAACTGGGATTCAGGCCTCCTGACACTGGGGCCCTTCTGCCTCTTGTACTGAGAAGAGTGACATGTAACGAGAACCAACTTCTGTGTGCCATCCAATTTTGGCACACGGCAGTCTCATTTACTCCTCTCAGCGTTCCTACCATTTTCTTATTCTATTTGCACAGATGAGGAAACTGAAATCAGAGAGGCTAAGTCACTTGCCTAAGGCCACACAGCTGGTCGGTGGGGGAGCTGGGTACTGAATGTAGGTGTGTCCAGCTGTTGGGGTAGTGCTGCCAACAGAAGCAAGGGATGGGGCTGGGTGAGAAGGCTGAATTGTGTCTTTTTGTCAAGGGCAGCCTCTTTGCCCCTCATCTAGGTCCCCAGAGCAGGGTCTCTGGATCCTCTAGGCCCAACTTCCCACCCCAGCTCCACTGGCCAGAGCCTGGACCACAGGGAGGGGGCTTGGGTTTCACAACAGCGCCACCTGGTGGCTAGTTGGCTGCCACCAGCGCTTGTTTGACTGGGTAGGACAGAGTGATGAGGGGAGGGAGGCGCAAGGCTTGTTCTTCCCTGATAGACAACGGAGCCAACTTGCCCATTTAGAAACAACAAAACAACAACAACAACAACAACAACAACAACAACAACAACAACAACGTCTCTGGGTTCGATAGACTTGGCTCTGAGTTCCAGCTCAGTCTGTGTGATGTTGGGTAAGCTCCTGCACCTACCTCTCCACGTCTGTTTCCACACCTGTCAATTGGGAATAAATCAGTTACAGAGGTTGTTTGGAGGCTGATAGAAAATACTCGACCCTATCTCAGGTGCATGATAGGTTCTCAATAAATGATACTTGCCTCTGCTCTGTCTCCTTGGACCCCTCTCCCCACCATCTGACCAGGGGCTCCCACAGATCAGGCCTAGACCCTCGTTGGGCTTCTCCTAAGTCATCCTTCTCTAGTTGGACCCAAGCTCCCGCTCAGACCAGGCTACAAGAGCCTCCTCACTCCAGAAATGGTTGGTTTTGAAAAGCGGCTCAAAAAGCAGGCAGAGAAAATTCCTGGAAGATTAAGAAAAACCAAGTGTTCGCTAGAATTGGTTTGACACACGTAGGTGGGAGATCTCTGGAGGAGCCAAGCCTGATCTGTTCTCACTAGGTCCAGGTCATGAAGTCCTTTGCCCAGAGCCCAACTTAACTACTGTCTGACGATTTGCAGTTCTGGCTGCGCACTCGCCCTCTTTACTCACGTTCACTTCAGCTCTCCTACCTATACCCCTGCCTCTGAAGCATTTCTGAGCTCCCTTCCTCCCTTCCTTCGCTTTCCTCAAGGCTGTGTCCGTACCTCCGAGGTATACTTCCCACAAGGTAATGACAAGCACCCCCTAGAACTCTGGATGGCTCAAATACCCCCAGTAGTGACCAAGGACACTGATGCTTTTTATGACTCTTGAATGGCCCTCAGTAACTTTGAAGTATTCCCCAGTGATTCTCCATTTACTGATGGTTCCCTGTAACTCCTGTACCCACCCTCCAAAGAGCTCAACTCCTCATACCTCCTAAGGGCTCCGTCACACCCTGAGGCTCCACATCATTCTACTGGATCTCTAGTACTTCCCCACCTCTCAGGTATCCAGGGGTCCCAATGGTCCCTTCCACCCTCAATGCCTCTCACTGGTTCCAAACATCCCCTATCTCAGTGAACCCAAGTGGCATTATATGATTCCTAGGGAATTATGGAGGCTTCCAGAGGTCTCTAGTGTCATCAAAGGTATCTCAGATAGATCTTCCCTACATGGCTTCTACCACCATCTGTTTCTCCATGGCCTTGAGTGATTCGTCAATGCTAATGGCCGTGGTGGCACTTGGTGGTTCCTAAGAATGGTCTGTGGAAAGTGCATGGGCCTCGGAGCCAGACCACCTCTAGGGTGGATACTGCAACTCAGACGTTATCCAGCTTTAGGACTCAGCTGACTAAACTTTAGTTCCTTCATAGGAAAAATGAGATTAATAACACCTTTTAGATTTGTTATCAGGCTCTGATGAGATAATGTAGGCATGACACCTGGAACCCAGTAAGGCACTCAATAAAGTTATTACTGCTACCCTTGGCACTCCCTGAGCACGTAGGCCCTGGCACATTCTGCCTTGTACTTGTGGGGGTGGTTCTGATACTTCAACTAGCCTGGAAGCTCTGAGAGCAGGGCATGGGTATCCCTCACAAGGTAGACCTTGTTCAAAAGTGAGAGGCAGAGAAGGACGAGAGTTGACAACAAAGACTGACTTTGTTCCCTAGTGGATAACAGAATGATCAGGCCAAGGGCTCTGCTGGTTTTTAACAGCCTAAGATGGTGTAGGGGGCTAAGTATGGGACAGGGGTGTAGAAGACTTCTAGGGGAATCCTGAGCCAGCTGTGTTCCCTCTCTGGGGCTCATTTTCTTCACCATTCTACCAATGGCTAAGTCGAGGCCCAAAGAAGTGGGCAGACTTGCCCAGTGCCACACTGCAGAGCTCACACTGAAAAAGACCGAGGAGAGGAAGACAGAATGGCTTCTCCCCATATACTTACCCTTGTCTAGGGGAGTGCAGACACCTGTTCTCTTTCCTAAGAACAGGAATTTAAGGAAAGGAGTGCTTCCACTTGTCTCACTACCCCCAGTCCTAGGTCCAGGCATGGAACATGGTGAGTATTCAGTAAATGCCTGCTGAATACATGATCCTATTTTCCAAATGTTGCAGCTCTCAGCAGAACGTGACAGCTTTTTGGTGCCTGGTCTCCCCGTCGCAGAAAAAAATCTCTTAAGCCTGAAGTAGCCTATGACTTTATTTCTAAAGTTCCCCTCTCCTTCTCTGGTTATTTGAAATGCCTAATAGAGCGAGGCTGCAGAGGCACGCGCACCAGCAGGGGTTGCTAGCATACAGTGTGGCTTGCAGGGTCTGCTGGATAAATTAATGCCTCATGTTATCGACTCTGCAAACTCAAGAGTCTAAAAATCAGATTTACTGGGAATGAGGAAGACCCATCTTTCCAAGGTCCACCCTCTTCATGTCTTGCTGCTGACAGCTGCTTAACACAATAAACTCAGGACACAAGGAGGGAACGGTGGCAGGGCACAGGAGACAGTACCAGGATGTACTCAGGGATCCTCTGGGGATCACAGAGATTTTCTGAATTCCGTAACTCTGTGATATGCTAGGCCTGTGAGTAGATGTTACCATCTCAGAGAAGGTGAGAGGCCAAGGTGGGTTCAGGTGGACCTCAAGATCAGGGTTTTTAAGTAAAAGAGTTGACCAGACACTCTGTAGATGATCTTACTGTACCATGGGCTGGTAGGAAAAGACACACCCTGTGATCTCACCCCACTGTTGGAAACATCAGACACAAACGTAAAGCTTTTGTCTGAGAATATCAAACTTTTAGAGCTTACGAACTAGTCATTCAGGATGATGACAACCAGCGCAAACAGTGTTTTACCACACACCGTCAGAGCTTACCGATCTTTAATCAGCCTGAGTTTGAAACAGGAGCTACTATCCTTATTTTACAGAAAACAGGCTGGCAAGGGCAGATCATGGAGCCAAACCAGGGCTGCATGCTCCAAATCCTCTTCTCTTACCACCCTACCTTGCCTGCCTCACACATGCAGCTCTGCCCACTCGGACAGGTGCATGAGCTTTGTGGCAGCTATTGTCATCATTGCGAGGTGACTATTGCCTTCTTTGGGGCCTTGTAGCAGGAGACGCAGTAGGCATAGTGATTAAGGGAATGGGCTTTAAGGTCGAACAGACCTGACTTCTCTTTCTGGTTCTGCTGTTTACTAGCTGTGGGACACTGGGCACATGGCCTGACTTCTCTGTGCCTCAATTTCCCGTATATGTAAAGTGGGGGTAAGTAGTAAATAAGGGGGGAGAAGTGCCTACTTTATGAGGTTGTTGTGAGAATTAAAGAGATAACAGTGCCTAGCGCACAGTAGACAGTCGATGCACGGCAAATACACGAAAGGGAGTGTGGGCTGCTGAAACACCCCCGAGTTTCCGATCTGTAATCCTAGTTGAGACTGCAACCTCCAAATATGGAACAAAGATGCTTTTGCTGGAATAATATGGAAGTAATAAAAAAAAAAAAACAGGAAGAAAACCCCAATGAAGACCACTCTGTTGGGAACAGCCACATGTAGTTCGTTCATTCCTTTAATTTTTAAAAATGAGTAAGCAGACAATCATGTGCCCTTTGAATACCCAATAAAAACATTCATTATGCAAAACAGTACAACCTTTTTCATTTTAATAATACTGTAAATATCTCAGAAAGGATGTATTGTTTCTAATGAATATCAAAAAAGTCACCACAATGATGTTTCCCTGCCCCCACATTTCCCTCCCCACCCCCCAAAGTTACCCAAATAGTAGTAGGAAATTACAAAAAACAAAGGCCCTCCCTCTGCCCGGCCCCATTAGTAGTGTTAGGAGAGTGAAATGTTAAGTGCCACATGTATGTACAGTGCAGTGTGTCCCAGAAGACTGCGGGGCTGTGCGTCTGTGAGAGCTGTGGGGAGAACCAGTAGCAGCAGCAGCAGTGGGGAGACGCCTTCCCCGGGACCTGTTGGAAGAAGAGCAGATGAGGATGGGAACAAGATGGGGCTCAAACAAGCCCCAATTTTCCTGGGTCTATTTCCTGGGTCCACCGGATCAAACAGTTCAGGGAGAGGCCGGGGAGGTCTGGGCTGGGTCTGCCAAAGGGCTCAGAACCAGGCATCCCGACCTGCCTGGGGGCATTGGACATCCCTCCCAGCAAACTCGGTTCCAGACGAGGACTGCCTAGAGCAGAGAAGCTGGGAGTTTAGGAACTTTTGGGTGAATCAAACACACAGGTTCATTACAGGAGACTAAAGCCTAAGTTTGGAGAAAGTTTGTATTTCCACTAAATAAAATTGGGAACATGAAGGAAAAGGATAAAGAATGAACCTTTCTTGTCCCAAATAACTCAGAATCCAAGGCAGAGGTTTGATGTCAAATCCAATTAAAGAAGAAAGAGATCAGCCAGAGAGGTCTGGAGTGCCAGCCCACCCTAGACCCCAGGCCTGCACCAAGGAGGACCAGGGAGCCCAGGACTCCCTTTCAGTAAGTGCTGAGGGTTCTCAGCCCTCTGGTGGGAGACACAGGTAGAGTGGCAGCCCAAAAAGGGTAGGGAAAAAGCCTCTGCAAAGGTTTGAAGGTTCTGCTGGTGTCAGGAAGAACAGGACAAGATGAGAGGTGTCAGAATGGTGGAGGAGAGAGGAGGGCCTGGACCAACCAGAGGGAGAAGACGTGGCAGGGAGATAAAGAAGGGATTGGGGTACAAAACCAGGCTCCGGGTCCACCTGTAGCTCCTTCCCCTGGGAGGCTGGTGGAAGGCCCTACAATGCAAATCCCAGCTGGGACAGTGGCAGGACAAACAGCCACAAGCAGAATAGAGGCTGCTTCCTAAGTCCACAAACCAGAGCTCAGGCAGCTCCGGCCAGCTCCGCCGAGGATGGAGAGGCAGGGCCGAGGGCGAGAGCAGACAGAGTGGACGGAGTCTGCCGTGGGGGCCAGGACCTAGTTGGTCTCCAGAGAACACACTGCTCAGGGAAGAAATCAAACTAGAGTTTTGGGGAAAACACACATTACCACCACATTGTTTCCACGATAAACTTGATTGAAAAGAAGCAGGCGGAGGGTGGAGACAGGGAAACTGACTATGAATCTTCAGAAGAACCCAAGATGAACAGCAGGTCTGCAAGCCAGCGAGGCACACAACAAGAATCCCCAAAAGACGTAGCTAGGCCGGGAAGGACCTCGGAGTTACTGGGTCCAGTCGTTTCCATTTGGGAGATGGGGAAACTGACAGCCGGGGAGTGGGAGTGCCCAAGGTCACTTAGTGGGATCCGGGCAGACAGGTGCCTGCAACTCAGCAGTCCCGAGCCGGTGAGACTGTTTCTGTTCTGACATAGTCTGCAAACCCATAGCTAAGAGGTTGAGAATGAGAAAGGGAGCAAAATAAAATAAAAGGCCCCCACCCCCACTCCAGGTACATGGAGGCGGGGAGGCTGCAATACTCAGGGACAAACGTGGGACACGGACTAGTTGATTAAAAGGCTGACAGAGGAGGGCAGGCATTGCTCCCACTCTACCTGCCCACAGCTCAAGTATAAAAGTTTGACCATATGATACAGTTCTTCCTGACCCCTGGAAAAGCGTGGTTAAAACAGTCCAGCACAAAGAGACTCTGCTGGTCCACGTACAGTGTTCTCTCTTCATAATGTTACTTACACGATGACTGGGGGTGAGGAGGGGAATGTGACTTTAAACCAGAGTGTACAGGACCACCTTAGAATTAACTTGTTAATAAGTCCTGTGCAAAACGAGCAAGCCTCTATCATTAGGTGAAGTACTGCGTTTCAGGTATTCGTTTATACACACGGGGGAGGAGAAGGAAGCGGACGCATCCAACGTGGCAGGCGGACACTCAGAAGTGCGTCTCCTTCTCTGTGATGGCTGCAATGGTCCCATCGCCCTTGAGTTTGGCGTCACAGTCATTAACCATCACCGTCCGTGGGCCTGCCCCAAGCTTGCCCCGCATTTTCAGGTCAGCACTGGGGATCGTCAACTTCCGGAATTTCTAGGTGGATGGAAAGAAGAGCTGTCTGAGAGTGGCTGCTGGGGTCCCAAGGTCTGCCTCGGCCTCTCCCAGCCTCACAGTGGGCACGGTGGGGCCATGGAGTCATCAGACAAGGTCTGGGCCCCAGCTCTGCCACTCAGAACTCTGTCCTGGGTGATGACTTGAGCTCTGGGTCTCAGTTTCTGCCTCTGGAAAGTGGGGACAACAGATGCCCATTCCTTGTATTTGGTGAGGAGTTAGGACGTTTGGAAGTGCTTGTCCGTACCTGGCCTACTGCAGGTGACCAGGACGAGAGAGCTATAATCAGGGCCGACTGCCCTACTACTTCCCTCTGGTGGACACAGAACAGCTGGGTCTGAATCGCTTTGTGGGCCACTCACTAGCTGTGTTGGGCAACTCAACCTCCGTGAGCTCTATTCTCATCTGTGAAATGGGATAACAGTACCTGCTGAAAGGGCTATTGTGAGCGTGAGCTAAGACACCTCTAGGGCTGTTTACATGATTGCTGGATAAATTGGAAGATTTCCCACAAAAGAAACTCAGTATGCTGCCACCACCCAGGGGAACATGCGTGTGCCCTGTGCTCCTTGGGCTACAACTCAAAGGTTCAAACACTATCACTAACGCCAATGCTCACAGCCACAGCTTCATGCTGCCTTGCAAAGTAGCAGGCACTGGGCTGGGCATGATGGAATGGCAACTGTCCCCACTGTACTGATGAGGGGGCAGAGGCCATAAGTAGACTCCAGACACCCCTGCTGCCACAGCCCTGCCTTGGGGTGTCACATCTCAGCTTCCTGTGTGTCCCACAGGTTGTCTTCGGAGAAGACACTGGGCCAAGATTTGGAAGGTCCTTTCGGGCAAAAACTTTTTCCCTAGAAAGGCTGGGTAGGCTTTTGTGTGGATGAGTTTTCACGACCAAGGTTCTGTCTTCTCTTTCCGATCTTGCCAGGCGTAAGAAGCTGAACTACAGTGCCCAGGTGGGATTAACAGGCAGTCTTGCCCGTGCTAAACACCTCCTGGGCTCTTGACACACGACAGGGGTTAAGAGCATAAGCTCAGGAGCCGGGTGCCTCAGTTTGAACCCAGGTCTGCCATTTAGCTGGGGCAGGAAACTTAACCTCTCTGTGCCTCACTTTCCTCACACGTCAAAGAGTATTTATCTAGATAAGAGAAAAACACTAACTGGACAAGATCTGTGCCCCCATGTTTATCACAGCATCATTTACAACAGCTAAGATAGAGAAGTAACCTAAGTAACTTAAGGGCTCATTGATGGATAAAGAAAATGTCACACACACACACACACACACGCACACACACACACACACGCACACACACACACGCACACACACATTACACAGCCACAGAACAGGAAATCTTGCCATTGTGACAACGTGGATGGACCTTGAGGACATTATGCTAAGTGAGATAAATCAGACAGAGAAAGACAAATACCACAGGATTTCACGTATGTGTGGCATCTAAACCGATCAGTACAAGCTCATACACATAAAGGACAGACCGGGGGAGGGGCTGGCAAAATGGCTGAAGCGGTTCAAAAGACACTGAGTCATGGAGACGTACCGTACAGCACAGAGACTAGAGCATATTTACAAGTTGGCAAGAGAATGAATCTTAAAAGTCATCATCACAGGAAAGAAAACGTGTAACTATGTATAATGACAGATGTCAACTGGACTGACTGCAGTGACCATTTCACAATAGATGCGAACACTGAATCATGCTGTGTACCTGAAACTAATATAGTGTACCTCAAAAAAAGTCTGGTTTGCTAATTTTTGGCTGTGCGATGATGATTTTTGGTTGCATGACCATTTCTTTGAGCGACAGTGTCTCTACCTATTCAATGTAAAACCTGATGCCAGCACCCTGGTTTACTCTGAGGACTAAAGGAGACACAGCATGTTCAGAGCCCAGCAGGATGACGACACAGGATAGGTCAGATTCTCTCCCTGTGCCCTGGGAATGGGGTCCTTAATGCACTAATAGAACAGTAAGAGCTAGTGCTCGGTCATTTTCTCTTCCAGGTCTTGGTCTAAGTGCTTTCCCTATAGGAACTGAGACCTCACAAAAATCTCTGGAGTTAGAAACTGCTATTTGTCCTCATTTTACCAATGAGGAAACTGTGGCTGAGCTCAGGGAAATGGAGTCAACCCTGAGCCCTCACAGAGATGCCTCTCCATAGTGGTCACGATGAACATCTGCAAGGGAAGAACGGGTTATGGCTGCCCTGGAAAAATGTGGGGGCCAGTTCTCATCACACCCACTACATAGATGAGAAGCTGAGACCCAGAGGGGCACTCATGAACTCAACCCTGATCACCGGCCCACCTGAGGCAGAGCCAAGCCCCACCCTGTCCTTGGGCCCTTTGAGGCTGTCCTTGCTGACCCCTCCTCCCCGCTGTCTCACCTCCAGCAGCTTCCCCTCTGTCTTCCACACCTTGATGAAGATCCAGAGGGGGATGCAGAGCATAGAGGACAGGGCCATGAGCCAGCCGATGCCATAGCCCCAGGCAGGGTAGGTGTAGATGTTGTTGTACTTGAGAGGCTTGTACTTGACCAAGAAGAAGATGAAAATGCCCTGTAGAGAGATGGGGAGAGGTCCCTGGGGCCTGCATGCAAAAGGCCAGCAGGGGAGAGGGTTGACCCCATGTGACAGCCTCAGAGAAGGCCCTGCCCGGATCCACAGTGAGTCTGAGGTGCACCCCATTGGAATCAGACACACAGGTAATGGACCCTCGTCCCCAGTTCCCAGGACCTCTCTACACCCCAGGAGCCTTAGCCTCCACTTCTGCCCAGTCAGGAAGTTTTATTTTTCCCTGGCTATTTCTTGGGGCTGGTTTCAAAGTTTGCCTGTCAGAACTATGATGTGATGGTTTATGAAGATACTCGGAGATACTTGCCTTGCCAAGAACTGGGTGAATAGTGTTGGGCTGTTTTTTTTAATCTTTTTTAAAAATTTTATTAAATACCTACTCACGAAGGCCTCTCTGTGGTCTGGTCACAGAGAGGGCACAGCATAAGCCCTAACTTTACCCTCAGTTCTGCTGCTTTTGCAGTTAACAACAAAGCCAAATGTTGTCTCTCATGTGGTCCTTGGCCCCCACAGGGGTGGGTCCCAGCTACCCCGTTTGCAGGTATAGAATCTGAGGCTCCAAGAAGGGTGGGGACTTGCTTATGGTCAAACAGCAAGCTGGTGGCAGAGCTGGGATCTCAGGGGGGCCCCTCCCTTGCCAACTCCAACTTAGGAAGGAATCAGGTGCTTCGGACTCCCTGAGCGCACAGAGGGTCACTCAGGCAGAAGCCAACTCCTCAGTTCCAGCTCTGCCAGGCCTGGGGCTCTGCAAAAGAAAAGTGGGTGGGGGGGGGGTGGGCCCTTACCGCACAGATCCCGGGGGTCACAACCTTCCAGCACCATTTAATGAGCGACAATGGCCGGTAGCCAATCATGTCTTCAATGTTATCATAGAAACGGTTGCTCCCTGTCCAGAATAAAACAGACAGGCACACAAACCCCAGAGAATTTTGTACAAAACTCAGAGGGAAGGCTATGAGTACTTGCTTTCCCTGGCTGGACACAGACAAATTGTGGCAGGGACTTTATTCACCACTGCTTAAAACAACCATGAGTTATATCTATGTAAGGTTTGAGGGTAAACTGCAGGAAGAGGAATTCTGGTTGATCTTGGGAAGACCCTTCCAGACCTTGGACAGTGAGGCCCAGGGAATAGTGGAGTTTGTGGGAGAAAGGTGGAAGGTGGTCCATTTAAATGCAGGGCAAGGGGCTGGCTGACTTGCATGGGGATGCGGGTCAGGGCTCTGAAGGCCAGATCCTGGCTGGGCTGCTAATCAGCAGAGTAGCCTGCAGGGGTGTCTATTTCTAAGCCAAGTTCACAGTGGGAATATGCAACATCATCGTACCCAGCAACCCTCATGGAACCTGATTCATTGGGGAAATAGGAGGACCAGAAGGCACGTGTTGTCTGAGGGCCAGGCACTCTGCTGGCTGCTTTCCCTACATTATCTCCTACTTGGAGATGTGGTGACGATGACCCCATTTTACAGATAGAAAAACTGAGTTTCAAGGGCAGAAGGACTGGCCCAAGGAGTCTCTGAGAGGAAGGAGGACAAGGTTGACACGGATGGAGAAAGGCCACAGAGAACCTGAGCCCATCCCTGCCCGGGGCACCCGTGTGCTGGGCACTGATACAGGCCACTGCAGTGTGGATGGGCTTGGCTTCTACTCACCGTACACCCAGCCAATGCAGATGCACTCAAAGATGGCCACGAAGAGAAGGCACATCCCACTGGCGGCATAGGAGTCAAAGAGCTGGAAGATGTACATGCCGCCCTGTGGGACGGGAGGACAGACACATGGACAGAGGGATGGACAGATTCGTGAGGAGGCAGGGTTAGCCAGCTGGCTTTGGAAAGGGCCCTCTGCACTGTCCTGTGCCTCCCATCAGCCAGATGTCACTTCCACCAGGGCAGACTGCTTGTCCCTAAAGCCCTCTGTACCTGGGCACTCCTAAGAAACCATTCCCTGGGGGTTGCTGGGATTGTAAAGGTCAGTCTTGTTTTTGCTCCCACATGCCAGAAACGACACAGAAAACCAGAGATGGAGGTTGGACAGCCTCAGCACCTATCCTGGACGACTCCAACAGCCTCCCCACTGGCTTCCTTCAGCCTGCCCGTCAGTGCTACCCTCTATCCTTTGCCTCATCTCCCCTTCCCACCAGCTACACTCAATGTGCTCCCTCCTGGACAGACTGTGGGATGGTCTCACCACTTTGCGTCTATACGTGCTCTTCTTGTTCACTTGTAAGTTCCTCCAAAGTACAGTTCAAATGCCACTTCCTCCAGCCCTCCCTGACAGACTCATTCTTTCTTTGGGCCTCCACAGCGTATTTTATAAACGCACAGTTTTAACGAAGTGTTTCCTTCTTAGTTGCTCAGTTAGTGCTGAGTTATTGCTGGGAAGGCCCATACACCAGTCCTCTTTGTGTCTCCAGCCCTCATTGCAGGGCCTGGCTTGGCATGCAGTAGGCCTCTGTTAAGTGCAAACTGAATCTTTGGGAGTGAAAGACCATGGGGGAGGGACTCTACTGACTTGTGCACAGCTGTGTCCCCATTTTGGCCCAGGGCTTGGCATATAGTAGGTGCACAGTCTATCTTTATTGGATGCAGGAATGACAGCTCTGTAATATGTAGATCTATGAGATTTAGATCAGTGAGAGGCCCAGGAGGTGTGCACTCAGTTGCCCAATTACAAAGCAGGCACTATTGTTATCCCCAACATTCATATGGAGAAACCAAGGCATGGAGCAGAGAGAACAGTTGCCGAAAGTCATCTAAGTAGCCAGTATCCAGGCTGAGAACTAAACCCAGGTGGCCCTGGCTGCAGAGCCCATGCTCTTAACCACCCACTACATACACTGCCTTGGTGAAAAATGAGAAATTTGTGGCCTATTTTTTCCCTAGGGCTGAGCTTTAAATGTCTATAAATGAGGGAGACAATCCTGCCAGCAATTACTGTGAAGGCCGAGGACGACATGGCCCATTTGGCAATTTGAATGTGTGACTGCTCACAGATATTCCTTCATGGAGCCAGAAGGTTGGCATGTAAAGCCCAAGTGTTTGCTGGTTCACAGTGTCAGCAGCCAACTGTTGGCTCCTTGCTGGGCCCAGCGGCTGAGAGGCAGGCACCCTCGGTCAGACCCAAGACTTTAGGTGGAGGGGTCGGCATGAAGGCTCTCTGAGCTGATGGCACCCAGGGCTGGCAGTCCACTAGGGCTTCCACCTGCCTGCTCCAAGCCAGTGCTGCCCCTGCCAATGCTTGTTCTTGTAGCTCTGTCTCTGTCAGCCTCTTTAATACTTCAGGTTAACCCCCAATTTGTGTGTGACAAAAGACTCTACTTTGCATAATTAATCAGCACTTAATGAGGCCCTGCTCACTACAGGCCTGGTTTTCCTGCCTGGGGAGAGGCGAGGTGGAAACAGGAAGTGCCGCACCATTCATTTGCTCAAACACTGATTATCGCTCTCATTAATGTGACAATGACTAGGAGCAGTAATAACACCAGCCACCATATACCAAATGCCCACTGTGTGCCAGGCCTCAAGGGCACAGAGCCAAGCAAGTTCTCTCTGTGGACCTCAGGGTCCGGTGAAGGAGAAAGGTGAACAGATGGGTCATTGTAACAGTGGGAAGGAGGCTGGGCTGAGCTTGATTGGCACAAAGTGCTGTGGGGAAGAAAAGCAGAGGGGGCTTCTGGGAGGAGGCGGCATTTGGCTGAGAAGTAGACAATGAGGAGGTTCAACAGGCCAACCCCAGTACCACAGCAGCTGCTTTGACTGATTCTGAGTTCTCATTTCTTTCCATGTTTCCTATAAACCTCTTCTTGTCTCCAGGCAACAGCTATTTTTTTTCTGCTTTTTAAATTAATTTTTTGAGTGTAGGGAGAAAGATACCTAATGTCACCTTCCCAAAGTACTTGAGAAGGTATTAGACAGAACAGCTGCAAGAGAGGAGAGAAATATGATTTTATGCAGATCACGATGGACTCTTCCTCACCCACAGGTCCAACGGGGACACGAAGATGGGTACACGGGAGGGCTGAAGCTAGAACACAGTGCCTGAGAGTGCCCAATATCATCACATGTGTCTGTTCTCAGTAGATGCTCCAGAAAAGCCCGCTCTGAACTTGAAGCCAATAAAAATGACTAGCTGATGTATCCATAGGTGACACTGTCTCCTTCAGCCCAAAGTTACTGTTGGGGTGGCCCAGGCCTCCAGAACACCATATAAACCCAGCATTTCCCTCTGTGAGCCTCATTCCCCTCTGATAATGCCAGCAGGGCCCTTTAGCTGAGCATTTACACTTGCAAGACATTGTACTAAGGGCTTCATGAGAACTTTCGACTTCCCATTAGAAAGATGAAAAAAACTGAGTCACAGAGACCTGGCCAAGCTCACATAGCTAGTCCATTTCAGAGGTGGGATATGGCATCAGACTTTCCTAACCCAATGCCCAGGTACTGAGCCCTGTGCTGTGCAGTCTGTGTTGCTTACTCTATCCACACCACTCACCTCTGTTAACATCACGAGGCCCAGAAAATAGGAGACGACCGACAGGGCCAGGATGAGCAGCTCCCGCCGATAGCCCCTCCGAAAGACCTTGGGGTACATGTCCACCACAGCAGTCACGAGGCTTTCCACGCACACAAACTGGACATGGTAGACATGATGATGTGAAGCCCAAGAAAAAGGCAACTTTAGTGGCTCTGGCTCTGCCAAGCACAGCAGGCCTCAACCCTGACTCGGCTCCCTTCCCACTGGGCTTATCTTCATTCCCTCCCTCACCCACAATGATGGAGGGCCCAAGAATAACAATCCCAGCACTGACAGAGCTCCGGCATGCTGAGGTAACAGATGAGAACACTGAGGCACAGAGAGGCGAAGTAACCTGCAATGTTCACTCAGCAGAGTCAGGACCTGACCGGGGTCTCTTGACTCTAAAGCTGGTTCTTCTTCTCTACCATGCTGCCTGTCACAAGCTGGGCTCTGCTCTGGGCTTAATGACTTAAATGAGATGTAGCCCCTTCCTTGGAGGCATGAGAGCAGTCCTGAGCACGGAGTGGGGCAGGATCTGGTCAACCTCTATGGGCAGGGCTTGATTTGTTCCTTCTCCAGGACTGTGATGGCCCCCTGTCCTTAGCTTCTGGTGCCTTTTGCTCTGCCAGGTGGAGGCAAGCAGAGGCGAGCCAGCATCTAACCCCTGTGTTGCCACTGTGCAAGTCTCTGGGCCTGGGCAGACTGCAGGCTCCGATGGCAGAGCTTGAGCCACTAACCATCTGGATCCTGCCATGCGGAGACAGGGCCAGGTATGCGGGATCTGTTCCATTCTGACTCACCTGGCCCGGCTTTCTAACACAAATCACGCCTCCCTGGGCTCTCCTGGCACTGTGGCCAGATTTCATGTACCTTTTCCTGATCTTCCTCCTTGCCCTCAGTTTGGGCAGAAAAGTCCTTCCCTTTCCTTTAGGCCTAGGCCACAACCCTTACCCTGTAGGGTCCATGCTTGCTTATATCTATCGCCCTATACTCATTTCCAGTGGCACAGGGGAGATCTGCAGAAAACGTGTGATTAATAACAATAATAATGGCAAACACATGGTACTTGTTGTGTGCCAAGCTCTGTTTAAAGCAGCTAACAGATATTAATTTATTTAATTTCTATGTGGTGAGTACTATTATTATCCCTGTTCTGTACCTGAAGACATGGAAGCACAGGGGTGTAAGCAATTTGCCAAGATCACAGAGGTGTTAGGAGACAGAGTCTGGATTTGATGCAGGCAATCTTGTTCCAAAGGCTGGGCTTTAACCAACGAGCTGCACTGCCAAGAGGAAAGATTAAAGGATTCTTTTCAGGGTTACCATGTGGGGCACTCCCTAGCTCTGGAGCCATTTCTTGGCCCCAAATCCTTTCTGATTCATTCTACCTCATCAGGAAAGGTGTTTCCACTCTTATTGTGCAAAGGGACGTAGCACAGAGAAGGAAAGTGACTAGCCCAGAGTCAGAGTCACACAGCTGGCAAGAACCATGGGCCTGGGACTCAAACCCAGCCCTGTCAGACTCCGAAGCCCAGGCTTCTAGCCTACAGACTTCCCTGCCTCTACAGAAAGGCGGGCTGTGCTCATCCAGGATAGAACCTAGCAAAACACCAGAGCATGTGGACTAAGACACACAGAGACCTGGGTGTAGTTCCCTGCAAGTTACTCAGCATCTCTGAGCCTCAGTTTCATCTGCAAAAAGAGGACAGCAAAAGGAGCCCCCAGCCTGTATGGTTATTGTGACAAAAAGCTGAGGACATAGCTCAGGCACAAAGCAAAAAAAGCACGTGTGGGAGTGAACAGAGTAGCCATCGGCCCTCACGTTAGACCTTTAACCCCCTTTGCAAACAAAGTATTTCAACCCAAGTGCCGGATGGCTCAGCCAAGAGCTGAGACCCCGCCCCCCACCTTCTTCTGCCCAGGCAGGCATGTTACTGTCACACACAAACTGAGACCTCTCCTGAGGCCTCCACCACAGCAACTAAAGGGAAGATTAGCAGCCACAGTTAAAGAGAAGATGATGAGTGACAATGGAAGGGAAGATTATCAGCAGAAACACCCGGTGCTTCAGCAGCTCAGCTTAGCAGTTTCTGAGAAAACATGCAGGGGAAGAAATTGGACTTGGCTGGGTTGACACACACGCTGGATGGACAGACATGCTGGCCACTGGGCTTGGGTGCTAAGTGACTTGCACAACATCATGGGTGTGGGGCAGCACTTCGCCAAGAGACTCCAGTCTGACAGCAGGGCCCTTGGCTTTGGCTTTGGCTGGAAGCCATTCTCTGGGGCAAATGGGAACCAGCTGTGATGGAGCGGCAGGGCAAAGGGCAGGTTTCTGCGAATGAAGAGTGACTGGAGGCCACTGGATTCTGACTGAAAATCCAGGGAGAGGATTGGGAGGGAAGGTTGGGGTGTTTTACAGTGTGAGAGGATGTAAGTGCATGCATTCATATGAAGATAAAGGGTAAATTGCTAGTTCTAACTATACACCCTTCACTGAGGAAGGCAGGCTGCCAAGTACAAGAGAGCCCTACAGGCAGCAGAGAACAGAGGCAGGCAGGCGGGATGCAGGGGGAATGGGAACAGGTGGTAGTACTTGGGACCCATGTGGCTGTCTGGGGCATGTCATGGTTGTCTCAAAAGAAAAACAGAAGAAGAAAGAAAAAGTTGCTTTCCTATGTCTTTGTGTCCTCCATGATTTGGCTGGGACAGAGACATGCTGGTGGGGTCCTCAGATACCACTAACCATGACCCACTCTCTGAGAATTTCTCTGCTTTGTCAGGTGGTACGGTTGCACAGAAGTGGTTCAGCAGAATGAAAGTACGTAGCAGTGTTTTAAAAACCTGAATTGGGAGTTGAGAATTCGAGGTAAGGAAAACTGTTTGGGAAGACTTGGAGGGACCAAAGCAGCTACATTTGGGGGTGATGGAGGAAACTACCAGGGGGACAGGAGGGTGTGCTGGCAGGAAAGCCGGGTGGGGACAATGGGCAGGGCCCTGATGACCAGGGCTAAGGGGTGGCAGCTAGGTCCTAGAGCCACTCCTGAGAGCAGTATCTGGCCTCACTGCCCTCTCGGCCTGGGCTCCCCCTTCCTTTAGCCCCTTACCTGGCTGTCCAGGCCCAGGAAGATGAGCATCATGAAGAACAAGGTGGCCCACAGTGGGGACAGAGGCATCATGGTGACAGCCTTGGGGTAGGCGATAAAGGCCAGGCCTGGGCCTGGAGAGGAAGGAGAGAGAAAGGTGTTGGGTGGAGTTCAGTCCCTCATTCAATTGTTATTTTGATACTTTGTGCATTGAATGCTTACTCTGTGCCAGGCGCTTTAATTCTCATTCAAATCGCTTAAATCTCCCAGCAACCCTATGTATGAAGTTGGTACTATTATGATGGTCATTTTGCAGATGAGCAAGCAGAGGCACAGAGTGGTAAGCCAGGGTCTGGAAGGGGCAGGATTCAAATCCAGGAGGGTGTGACAAACAGACCTTCCACTGCATAGACCTGTCTCTACTGTTCTCACTGGGTGGGGATGAGGGTGGGGTGGGGAGGGTTTTATTAAAATGCATGTTCTCAGGCCCAAATGAGAGGTTCCAATTCAGCCAGTGTGTGGCAAGGCAGGGATTAGACACCCCATGATTCAAATGCAGGTAGTCAGAAGTCCGGGTGTAGACAAATGCTGCTCCACCCAGGCGGCCTCTTCTTTTGGGTTCCTCCCCTCATTTCCCAGGTCCACCACACTCATTTCTTTTGGCTGCTCCAAATAGAAGGCTCGGGGAGCATGCTCTCAGCTTGAGCTTTATTAATGTCAGGGGAGAGATATCTAATGTTCCAGCCCTGACGCACAGTAGTCAAGGGCACAGGCTCTGCAGCCAAATGACCTGGGTTCAAATCCTTGTTCTTTACAGTGAGCTATATCTCAGCCGAAAAAATGGGGATAACAAAGTCTTATCTAATAAGGTGACCTTGAGAGGTCAGTGAGGTAAAGCAAAATATGGAAAGTACTTAAAAACGTATATGCTAAAAAATTTATTTTCTTACCCTAAAAGCATTTTTTTTTAAGTATAATTTTCCTACATACAATGAGCACTCATTTAGAGGGTATTAGTTTGATGCGTTTTAAAAGAGTATGCACCCAAATAACCACACTACGATCACAATACAGAACACTCCCACTGCTCCCCTGGGTCCCTCTGCCATCGGTCCACCCCCATTCTCTATTTTTGCCCTGAGCAAACATTAATCTGATTTTTTTTTCCACTTTAGAGCAGCTTTGCCCATCTTGACTAGGAGTGGAATTGCTGAGTTATATGGCAATCATATGTTTAAATTTCTAAGACATGACAAACTGATTTTCTAATTGCTATGTCATTTTACATTTTACCAGCAATGTTTGAGCTCCAGAGGCTCCATGTCCTTGCTAACAATTGATATTGTCATTCTTTTAAATTTAGTTATTACAGTGGTTATGAGGTATTATATATCATTATAGTTTTAATCTATATTTCCCTGATAATTAATGATGTAAAGTATCTTCTTTATTGTCCATTCATATACCTTCTTTTGTGAAGGGCCTATTGCAACTGCCTATTTTTTATTGGAATATCTCCTTTTTATTTAGTTGTGAGAATTTTTTATATTTGAGATATAAATCCTCTATCAGAGAAGCATTAACGATTTTCCTGCTCTGTGGCTTGTCTTTTCATTTTCTTAATTGTATCTTGTGAAGAGTAGAAAATGAAAACTTTCCAATTGTTTGTTGCCAGTATATAAAATAAACAATAGCTTTTTGTTTACTGTCCTTATCCTGTGACCTAAGTTCACTTATTAATTTTTTCTGTAGGTTCCTTGTGATGCTCTGTTTGGTCAACCATGTTCATGAATAAACATAGTTTTTATTCTTCCTTTCTAATTGTAATGCTTTTTATTTCTTTTTCTTGCCTTACCGCACTCTCTGGAGATCCTAGAGAGGAAAGGCTACATGGAACAGAAGAGGAACAGCATACATGCTTGTTTTGTTTCTGATTTTAGGGGGAAACACTCAATATTTAATAGCCAGGAAATTAACATTAGTACAATACTATTAAGATACAGACCTTAATTACATTCTACTAGTTTTTCTCCTTACATCATTTTTTCTGTTCTAGTACCCAATTCAGAATTCCGCATTGCATTTCTTGGTTATGTCTCTTTAGTATCCTCCCTTCTGTGAAAGTTCCTCAATCTTATCTTTCATGACCTTGACGTTTTTGATGAGTACTGGTCATTATTTTACAGAATGTTTCTCAATGTGAAAACATTGATGATTTTTCATGATTAAACAGAGGATATGCAATTTAGGAGGACAAGAAAACCATAGAAGTGTCTCTCTCTGCATATAGCATCATATTAGGAGGTACATGATGTCAGTAAGCCTTAGTGCTGGTGATGTTTACCCTGATCACCTCGTTAAGTTGGTGCCTGTCAGTTTTCTCCACTATATATTTACTGTTTCTTTTCCTTTGTAATTGATACATATCTTGAGGAGGATATTTTGAGATTATGAAAATAACCTGTTTCAAGTCAAGCTTTTACCCATTGAGTTTTAGCATCCATCAGTGAATCTTGCCTGCAACAATTCTGTGGTGTTTGCCTAATAGGTCTGTATTTTCTTCATTTCTTCTAGACGTTTTAGTTAGAATTCTCCTGTAAGAAAGAGCTATCCCTTCACACCCATTTATTTATTTACCTAGTAAGTTCATATTTATTTCAGTATGGTCCCATGGTTTTATTCTGTGCACCATACTCTAATACGACCATTTATTATGCTATTCTAATTATTCCAGGTTTGGCCATTGGGAACTTCTTCAGGTTGATTCCTGTGTCCTTTTGACATGCCTCCATCCTTTTTCTGAACATGTCATTTTCTGGGACCCCAAATATTCTAGCTTCATCCTGTCCTGCCTCAGCACTCAACTGCTTATCCAAGGAGCTCTGGTTCTTTTTTATTGGAGAATGGTACTCAGAAACCAGGATCTGGCCACTAAGTGTGCTCATTGCTACTGGAGAATCATTGCTCATAGACCCTCTCAGCACACAAAGTAGGAAATACGTGTATGCATATCTACCCACACATACATTTCTATATCTGTGTATATATATTAAAACTATGAGCCTATACTGATACCTCTGACTTTAATATAGTTCATTGTAGCTTCTCCAGTTTCCTTATTTGTAATTTCTTTCTCGGTGAAAAATCTGTCTCTGTCTATATTGACTGGTTTATTCAATCCTAACATACACAAACAATAATTGCAGAACCGCTAACCCATGCCTCTGTACTAAAAACAAGAATACAGTAGTTATTGCTGTTCTTAGCCTTATAACATCCAGCCAAAATACTGTTGCCCTGAAATTTACTTTAGTTCTCTTTTCCCTCATTCCCTTAGGTGTGGTTACATTATTCATTTATAATACAGTGAAATTCATGTTACTGTTGTACTCCCATGAAAAATAACTATTTATTTTGGGTGGTACATGAAACATTACCCTGGTTTTCAGAGTTGGACCTAAATAAAAACAAAATAAAAAAATAAAATACAGATACACTCAGCACTGTTGCTTCCATACTCACTACCTCATTCCTAATTCCTCCCTTCTTTCTACACTTTTCCACTCACTCCCTGTAGGTAACTATATTTTTTAGTTTCTAGTTTATCCTTTATTTCTTTTGTACAAATGAACAAATATATTTTCTTATATCCTCCTTTTTTTTTTACATGATGGGTAGTGTACTATAGATACTTGCTTTTTAAATGTTTATATACATGTACAGTTGTAATTTAAATAATATTCACAAAAATTAGTAAAAAATTATTTATAATAGCCAAGACATGAAAATAATGTCAGTGTTCATCAACATGAATGAACAAAGAAGATGTGCTTTATATGTGTAATGAAATGTTATTTAGCCACGAGAAAGAAAGAAATACTGTCATATGTAACAATATGGATGGAGAGAAATTATGTTAGGTGCGATAAGCCAGATGGAGAAAGACACACTGCATAGTACTGTCACTATAGGTGGAATCTAAAGAAAAAGTTAAACTCATAAAAACAGCAGAAAAGTGGTTGCCAGGGGCTGGGGGCAGGGGGTGGGGGGAAATAGAGAACGGTTGGTAAAAGGGTATAAACTTTCAGCTCTAAGATGAGCAAGGTCTGAAGATCTAATGTATGACATGGTAACACTCTATCATATAACTCAAATTCGTTAAGAGAATAAAACTTAAATGTTCTCACTCCTCCTGGTTCCAATATGTAAAGTTTTGTACACTTTAAATACCTTACAATTTTATTTGTCAGTTATATCTCAAAAAAGCTGAAAAATAACATAATACTCCTAAATTTCTAATTTCTTGATTTAAAAAAAATCACGAATGGGTGTTAAATTTTGTCAAAGCCTTTTTCAACATCTATAGAGATAATTTTCTGACTTTTCTGTTAGATCTATTAAAATGCTATATGATATTAGTGGATTTCCTAGCATTAACCAACCTTGCATTATTCCTAGAAAAAATTTTAGTTGGTCATGCTACATAACTTAATGCGGTTTTGGGTTCTGTTTGCTAATATTTTATTCAGTATTTTTATATCAACATGCATGAGTGATACTGGTCTTTATTTGGTTTAGATATTAATATTATACATGTTTCATGTGAAGAGTTAGGGAGTTTTTTTTCCTCTTTAATGTTCTGAAATAATTTAGAGAACTGGTACTATCTGGACCTTGAAAGTTTGGTAGAATTCTTTTGTGAAACCATCTGGGCCTGGTGTTTTTTTGTGGAGTAGTTCTCAATAAATTTGTCTCTTTCTTTTATGGAAATTGGTCTGTTTAAACTTTCCAAATCAAATGGGGTCAATTGTGACAGTCTGTATTTCCCTAGGAAAATATTAATGTCACCTAGATTTTCAAATTTATATGCATAGAGAATTGCAAAGTAGTCTCGTGATTTGTAAAAATTTCTTCTGCTTCAGTGATTATTTCACATTTGGCAGTTCCTATTTTGTTATTTGAATGTTCTCCCATTTTTTTCTTGATTATCTGGTGATTTGTCTATTTTAATTTTTTAAAACTCAGGATTTTATTAATTAGGTCTACTATTTCTCTATTTTCTACTTCATTAATTTCTGCTTTTGTCTTTGTTACTTCCTTCCTTGTGCTTTTTTTGGGGGGTCACTCTGTTATTCTTGTGAATTTTTTTTTTTTGAATAATGGATTTAATATCATTAAAATTTTTTTAAATTGATAATAAAAATATTTTTAGTATGATTTTCTCTTATTGTTAGTTTATTTCTGTCTATGAGTCTTTGCATCTCCTACAGTTTTTGCTTCACACTGATTATTACTGTGTTATATCATCATTATGAATTGTGGCTTTTAACATTAAAAAGTACCCTTTGTCATGCTTAATACTTTTGGGCTTGAATTCTACTTTGTCTGAGATCAGCATTGCTATTGTTGTGTATCCACTGATTTTTAGTCTTTGTGAATCACTGTTTTAGGTGTCTCTTGTATACAGCATATACGTAGGTTTTGTGAGCCAAACTGAAAACCTATTTAATAGATGAGTTATACCCATTCACATTTATTAATATGATTGGTCTTATCTCTGAGAAAATATTTTATAGTTATGTGTATTTTTTATATTTATTATGTTTCTCTGCATATTCTTTATTTTATTTGTAAATGATTTTTGGTGCTTAGGGAGGTTTATGTTTTTGTTCTAGTGGTTACGTTTATTCTTACACCTTTTGAAAGTGCCCTTAGGCCCTTGTTTTCTTATTTAAGCCTCTCCTATCTGGCTTTCCAGTCCCATCTCCCCACCCCCGCTCTCACAGTATCCTTTACCACCACCTACTGCTCCTATAATGAGCTTTTTCTATTTTCCTCTTGCCTTCTCTTTCCACTTCTTAGTTGAATGATTTCTACTTTATAACAACATTTATAATTATTTATACACTATTATAACAGCATTTCTCCATTAGTCCTTATTCCTCTTCCCCACATTTGTTTTAATCTTAGGTGTACACATATATTTTTTAGGTGCTATCAGTTCTTTATCTGAAGTCTTCCCAGTCACAGTGGGTTGGAAGAAGCTCACCCCTAAGTAGAGTCCATCCAGGAACTAATGAGTACAGAAGTCTCTAAGTCCTTTTTTTTATGGTTAGACATTTATATAATTTATGAAATGATCCCTCTCATTACTTAGCACCCATATGGCACTACACACAACCATTACAATAATATTGACTATATTCCCTATGCTATACTTTACATCCCTATGACTGTTTTGTAACTACTAATTTGTCCTTCTTCACCCAAGAAGTCTCTAAGTTCTTGTATACTGAAAATGGTTTCTCGAAAGCCTTCACATTTGAAGAAATGTCTGGATATTAAATCTTTGATTCACACTTCTTTTTGTGAATATTTTTAAAAAGTGCTGCTCTATCATTACCTTGCTTTGTATGTTGGTGGCAAGTTAATTTTTTGCCTCTATAAGATATTTAATAGTTTTGCCTGGAAGCCTTTTATCTTTATATTTATATTTGATGTCTTTACTAGGATATAAATGGAAAGAGTTGATCATTTTGGGTTAATTTTCCCTAGTACCCAAGGAATTCTTTCAATCTATAGATTCAGCTCCATTTCTATTTCTGAAAAGTTTTCTTGGATTATAGTTATAAATATTTCTCTTCCATTGTTTTTTCTTCTGCAGGGATTCTAATAATATGAATGTTATTTCTCCTTTGCAGGCCCTTCCATTTCTTTGGGGGGCTTAATTTTTATTTCTTTATGTCACTTGCATTCACTTGGTTGTTTTCCTGCCTTTCATCAATGGCCCTTCTTGAGACTAGTCTCCATTGGACACCTTGTAATTTATTCTTAATTTCTAAGATAATTTGGTTTGTGGTTTTTTTTTTCATTTTTTTTTCTCATTTATTTCCTGAGTTCAATCAATTCTCTTTTCATTCTTTCTTTTCTCCTCTCATTTGTTAGTTTCTGAATATTTGGTTCAAGGTATTTTTTCACATCCTCAGGTGCTTGTTTGGTATATTTAATTCTCTTTGGAGTACTGATTTAGAGTTTTCTTCTACTTCATGGCTTTTTTTCAGAGGAGGAGCATGATTATTCACTGATAAATGGGAAATATTTATTCCTGATTTTCTGCAGTAGCTCTGTATGGACTTGACTCTTCTCTTGTTTTTCATGGGTATTTTATAACATTACCAGATTAATAGCATTCTCTTCTGTCAGTATAGCAAGGTCCATGTACTTTAATAGCATTTTGTTTTGATCATGGGGAGAAGATGAGTTCCCCTTCTCACACCTAGGTTTTATGGTTCTCCTTTATTTTGCAGGAATTTACATTTTATCTTCTTTTCTTGGTTTTATCTTCACCATTTAATTGTCAAAGGGCGTTTCTCCTTCCTTTTTGCCTTTTTTTCTCTTCTAGAAGCTGTGTTCCTTAAAATTATGCCTATCCTTTTAAATGATCCTTGCCCCTTTAAATCATACATACTTTGAATCCCTTCTCTGTAGTTACTGTGAAGGGATCTGTCTGGATCCTTTCAAGTATTTACAGATTGAGAGTGAATTTAATCTTTCTAGAAATTGTTCCAAATTACTTTTAGGCCTCTTCATCAGCCTCTGTCTTCTGTTTCCCTACCCTCCCACAATTTTTCTCAGTTTGTCTTTGTTCACCACTGAACCTTGCAGAGTGGGTGGTAGAGGAAGAGACCGTGTGCTAGAATTGGTGATTTTGCTTTTTGTTACAGTTATTTGTAGTTTTAACATTTTCTGTCTTCAAGTTATCAGGGAACATGGTTTTGTGTAGAATATGCTTTTCCCTTCTTGTTTATTTCTTGTTTGGGGAAAATAATTTGGGATATAAGTAGCTATGTAGCTATCATTCATTGTCCTCAGATACTCAGAATTCTTGCCTCCTCTAATTTTTAAATGAGTAAGATTGATTCATTCTTGAATGTTTGGTAGAATCACCAGTGAAACCGTCAGAGCCTGGAGTTTTCTTGATAAGGAGGTTTTTGATGATATATTCAATTTCTTTAAAGTATATAGAGCTATTTAGTTTTTCTATTTCTTCTTGAGTCAGTTTAAGTAAATTATATTTTTTAAAAAATTTGTCCATTTAATCTACATTTTCAAATATATTAGCTTGAAGTTGTTTATAACATTCTCATTCTCATTTTTAATATTTGTAAGATTGGTAGCCATCTCTTCTCTTTCATTCCTGATATTATTAATTAGATTTTTCTCTTTTTTCTTGATTAGTCTTCCTATGTGGTTACAATTTTGTTATATTTTCTAATGTTAAATTTTGGCTTTAAAAGTTTTCTAACATGCCACTGAGTGTTCTGCCATCTAATTAGGTATTTTCCAAAAATCATTCCTCAGAAAGTGAGCTCTGTTCCTTCTGAGCAAGGTGAGGTGGCCACATATC
The DNA here is from genome assembly GCA_030015415.1 of Cynopterus sphinx. NCBI lineage: Eukaryota > Metazoa > Chordata > Mammalia > Chiroptera > Pteropodidae > Cynopterus > Cynopterus sphinx. Next base: position 120,758,669 of record CM057381.1, on the reverse strand, counting down.
ACTTGCAACTTGCAATTTCTCCAAATGGCAAGGGCTCCTAAGGAGGATCTTGGTCTGATCCATATCTCCATAGAGCAGATTTACTTGCTGGACATCAAGAACAACACAAGAAGCTGAGGCAGAAGAGGCAAGAGCCAGGCTGTACTACCTGTGGGCTCGGTGACCTTGGGTGAACCAGTTCGCACTCTGAGCTACAGAACTGTCATGTGTAGTGGGCATGATAAGGCCCAGAATTGCTGTCTATGTGAAAGGTGCCCAGATAAAGTACCTCACAGAGATGGTACGAGGATTTCCTGAGGTAGCATATGAAAAATGACCACCTTAGGGCCTGACAAGTGGGACAGAGTAAATCAATTATGGTACATCCATCCAGTGAAATACCACACAGCCATTGAAACTCCTGGTGGCATCTCTGTTTCCAAGGCAGAAAGCTCCTCATGCATTATTGTGAATGGAAAAATGTAGCCTACAACATATCAAGAATAATTTGTTCCCATTTCCATCTATACACACGTAGCTATATATGCATGGAAAATCCTGGCAGGAGAACCCCAAAGTGTTGTCAGATTTGAACTGGAGACCTTTTCCTTTGTCAATATTTCCTCATTTTTTCTACAATAAACATGCTTTCAATCTGAAATTTTAAAAAGTCATGAAAATGTATTTTCAGTTGGCTCTTTTCATTTCTAGCTATGGCTCCTCTGTCAGCTTCATCTTTAAAATAGCAATACAATTGACTCTTGAACAAAGCAAGGGTTAGGGGCACAGACACCCCATGTAGTAAAAAATCTGTTTAACTTCGAATCCCCCAAAACTTAGCTACAGTCATCCCTAAGTATCTAGGGTGGGGATTGGTCTCAGGACCCCCTGCAGATACCCAAATCTGTGGATGCTCGAGTCCTTTATATAAAATGGCATAGAAAAATAGACACAATTGGCACTCCACTTTTATGGATTCCCAAACATGGATCAAAAATATTGTTTTCACTAACATTGTTAAAATGTCTGTAACACCCAAAGCAATCTATAGACTCAATGCAATCCCTATCAAAATACCAAAGGCATTTTTCACAAAATAACAAATAATCCTAAAATTTATATGGAACCACAAAAGACCCAACCAGCCAAAGCTATCTTGAGAGAGAAGAACAAAGTTGGAAGTACCAAGCTACCTGATATACTACAAGGCTACAGTAATCAAAATAGCATGGTATTGACATAAAAGCAGACACATAAATCAATGGAACAGAATAGAGAACCCAGAAATAAACTCACGCCTATACAGTCATTTAATATAAGACAAAGAAGACTAGAGAGACTAAGCCCTCTATGCTTCTCTGGAGAAATGTTCTACCAGACATTCTTGTAGGTGCAAAACCCATTTAGATTTATCTGAGATTAGAACCTAACTCTGCCATGAAATCACAAATTGTTTACTTTTTAATATACATTTAATTTTTCCATAGTTCAAATACCATGTAGATCAAGGGAAGAGTTATTCACCATTTTGCATAATCACTTCATCAACGATAACCCTGCCTACAGTGTGTTTGATACAAACACTCGTCAAAATGTATTTAAGAATGTCACACTCATGGTGATTCTGCATCTAGAAAAGGGATAGGGAGACAGAGAGGCTTTCAAGTAGTGGGAAGAGCATGTGCAAAAGCTCTGGGCTGGGAGTGAGTGAGCTAAGTCTCAGAAGTAAAAGCAGACTGCTGAGGGGCAGAGTGGGCATGGGGGAGTGAGGCTGCAGGAGCTGGGCAATACAGGGTCTTGAGGCCATGCTGAGAGTTCAGCACTATGAGAAGCCAAGAAAGGTTTTCCATCAGAGGACATGTTCAGATTTGCATTTTTTAAAAAATCACTCTGCAGGGTAGCACATGGAATGGAGGGGTAAATAGTGGAGGCCGGGAGGCCAGTGAAAAGTTCCTGCAGGCTTCCAGGTGAGTGGTTATGGTGGCCTGGGCTGTTGGGAAGACAGTGGAGCTGGGGAAAAACTGATGAAGTAGAGTGGCATTGAGGAGGCAGAATCTACACAACTTGGGGATGCCTTGGATTCAGCAGTGAGGAGGTGTCAAGGTTTCCTGACCAGGTAATTCCCAGGATCCCAATTTGAGGATGGATGGTGGGACCCTCTCCTGTGACCTGACCCAGGGTAAGAATGAGCTGAAGAGGAAGATAATATTTTCATTGTAACCATCACCCAAAGCATCCCCACCTTTGGCACTTACCTGACTCTGCTACCTCAGCAATGGGTACCCCCTGCTCATATGCCATGAATCCCAGGACAGAGAAGATGGCAAAGCCGGCCACAAAGCTGGTGCCACTGTTCAGACAGCAGAGCATAATACAGTCTCTGTAGGGAAGCATGAGAGGGGCTCAGGTCAGAGTGGGCGGAACAGACCCGTTGCTGGAACATTCTGTGTGAGCAGGGCAGTAAGGGCACAGACAGCACCATTTTCCTGATGAAGCCTTCCAGTTTAGAAAGGTTAGGTGGCTGGCACATGGTTATACAGCTTCTGCTGAACTTCTAGAAAATAAGGTAGGTCTCAGAGCAGAGGCACAGAGAGGGAGTGGGAAGGGAGAGAGGCTTGCAAGTGGAGACAAACCAGTACTCCTCCAAATCCCTGGCAGGAGAAAATCCCAGGGAAAGTGAGAGAAGATTGATTTCCCGGGAGCTCAAACAAGGAAAGCAAGAGAGGCCCCTGAGAAACGCTGCTTCTCAGCCAGAGGAGCACTGATGGGCTTCACAATGGAAGCTCTCCACAGCCTCGGGAGGAGACACCTGTCCTGGCCAAGCTCTTCATGGGAGCACCCCCCATTGACCTCACTGCTCAGTTTTCGCTCTGCTGCTGCAGGGGGCATCTGTTCCATGTCAGGCCCCTCAGGAAGAGGTTTATCAGAGCAGTGACTGTCTTCTGCCCCTGGGAGGGGCTCGCCAGCGAAGAAACACAGGCAAAACGTCATGACCAAGGAGAAATGAGGTTACAAATGACTTTGGCAAGATAAAGAAGATGGACCCCTCAAGTCCTGGCCCCTCTAACTTCGGGCTCTGCATCCTCTTGAGGCCAAGTCAGGGAATGAGCCTCTCAGGACCTCAGCTGCTGCAGATTGTGTGCTTGAGAGTTAGTCTTAGAACATGTATGATGCTCCACTTTAAAGAGAGCAGCTCTCAAGTGGCCTGTCCAGCCTGCTGCCCAGGGAGATATGACTAGCCTGGAGAGTCCCTGTGGTGGTGGTCACCTGCCTCTGCTCACCCCTAGTGATCGGGAGCTTGTCACCTGCTTCCATGGTGCTTTGCCCTTGCCCAACGGCTCGGCTCCTGCTTATTACAGAGTAAGAACTTCCTCATGTAGTGCTTGACCAAAATCTGCTTTCTCTGATAAGTTTTAGTTCTACCCTCCCAAACAACCTGGAGCTCCTTGAGGCTTGGGAGAGCTGAAGATAATGGATCTATATCTCCTTGAGTTTTTGTTCTCTCAGTTAAATACGCCAATTCCCTTACCAGTTCCTCTTCCTGCTTGTGATCTGTAATACACTCCAGCTTGCCCAGCCCCTTTTCAAATGTCACATCCAAGAATGAGCACCAGACTCAAGAACAGAGTAGGACTTTCTCAGGTCCTCTTCTCTTGACACCATACTTTTTGTAATTCAATGAAAGGGTACACTAACGTTGGGGACTGTAACACCATGTTGACTCTGGGAATCAAGGGCAAAATGGAGAGAGCATTGGACGGGGACTCAGGAGCCTTGGGTTCCAATTCCCCCTGCAATATCTCTTCTCTGGGCCTGACCGCACCAGCTATAAACCAAGGTGCTTGGGTGGGTTAAATCTATTTAATCTTGGGCCCTGTGATAGACTCAGTCATTTTCCAGCAAGTAGTCACTCTCCCTACTTTCTTCCTTGGCGTGCAATATAACTCCTGGCTCCACTGACTTCAGGCTTAGTCATGTGACTTGCTTTGGCCAAAGACTATGAGCAGATGTGATACAAACAGATGCTTAAGATATGCTTGTGAGATTCGATTTGTTCATTCTCCCTTCTGTGTTTTGCCATGAGAACCTCTCTGGAGAAATGCTGTCCTTGCAGCTCAGACTCCAGAATGTACACACACAGACCAGACTTGAGCCTGACCTGGACCCTGGGGCCAAACAAACCCAATCCACAGACTGAAGGAGAGCTTTCTCAATGACCTGCTTGTTGTGATAAGCCACTGTGTTCTGGGCTTCTTTGTTACACAGAATTATTGTGGCAGTAAGTGACAGATACAGTTACCTTTAAACAACTCTTCTGGCACTACAGATGAAGTGCCCTAAGTACTTTATATGCAAGCCTGATGTACCTCCTCTCAAAAGGAAAGTCAGCTCAGCCAAGGCAAGGGCAGAGTTATTCCTAAGGTTGGGATAAATCTGCTCCTCATACCTATTTCTTGACTCTGACTTATCCAAGGTGGTACTGGAGAGGAAAGTCCTTTCTCCATATCCTCTATATTCTGGAATTCTCCCATATATTTTGGATCTGCAACCTGTCTAGTCCTGTGCTAGGACTTCTCAAACACTGTCACACAATCTCAAGGCTCAGGAAGGAACGTCACACATTCCAGGTTTCAGTCATTGGTGGTGAAGGTGAAATGTGTGTCCATTTATCTCAGACACGAAATCCCTTGCTTTTTCTACGAGTTGCACAAAAAGGATGCTCCCTAAGAATCAAGATATTCAAATCCTGATGTGTAGACAATTATCTCTAGGCATCCATTTGGCTGCTGGAAAACAAATGTCCCTTATCTCAAAGTCCCCATCATCCCCTAGAGGCCACGAGAGAGGTTTCTTCCACTACAGGGAGGCTCTGAGCACACCTGAGTCCCCTTGCAGGCCTGCGTCCTGGACGCCGGCCCTCACACCACCCATACCTTCAGGGGATGGAGTTTAGCCATTTGAGTTCTGAAGTGAGGATTTTCTCCCCTAGTTTGTTCTGTCCTCATACCTCTAACGCCTTCCCCACAGGGTACCTTTTAGGTGAAACGATTATGTAACAACCACTTTGAAGTTGGCAGCAGCTGAGCCAGCTTTGAAGACCTCTAGAAGCTATTATGCTGTCAGAAGAGAGGGTACCAATTTACTCCCTCTGAGTTGGGAAGACTTGCTCTGGGAACAATTTAGAAAAGGAAATAAAATGAGCCTTTCAATTTGGCAATGTCACCTAGGGGATCAGGTTACCTCTGCTGATGGGAGGAGGAGAAACCTGCCTGTTGAATGGGAAAGCAGAAGGGATCTTCAGCAGCCAGCATATTCAACCCACTGCTTGGAGGGGAAAACAGTTGCCTCTGTGCTGAGACACAGCCTGATGACAGAGCAGTCTTGACCAAATCCTTCCTAATTGCTATAGTTGGGAAAGAATAGGTCATCCCTGTTAGCGAGGACCAGGAGTGTAGGAACCAGAAAGGCCTAGGTTCAAAGCCTTGTTCCATTAGTGGCAACGTGAACACGAGCAAGTGACTTACCTTTGGGCCTGTCTGTATAAATGCTATGGCCCTTCCATATTTCCTTACATGTCAACCAGCACTATACTAGGCTTGAGGGGTGGTGGTAAATAAGAAGACCCTGTCCCCATCCTCATGAGGTGACAGCCTAGCTGGAGGTGACAGACAGTGACCAAGTGATTTCTGCAGTGTCCAGCATAGAGGGCCTGTGGTGAATGCTGGATGCTGATATGTAAACAGCAGGCCTCTCCAGTATCCCAAGGGGGTCATATTCAACCCAGACTTGCCTTCTGCTGTGCTGCTCTCTGTCCCAGTGCCTTTCTCCTCCTGTCCATGGTTAGCATTTTGTGTGATGGCTTTACCTCTCATCCCCAGACCCACCTCCCCATGAATGGCATAAATGTAGGACAGATCTTATGGACAACCTGGCGGGACCTCTACCTCTCTAGTGTGTCTCTGTCCAGCCATACCTAATTATCTCTGCCCAAAGGCCCCCAGGAACAATAGAACTTGCTGCCTAATGGTATATTGGATTCCACATTAGTTTTCATTATGTTGGACCTTTCACTTTCATTTCCTCAGTGCCTTGGTTTCCCCAAGTTACAAACTATAGACTGAGGTTATGTCATTGTGTCTGTACCTCCAAAGTTACTGATTCCATTGTCTTGCACTTAGTAGACACACAACGCACATGGTTGACAAACAAGCCAGTAAAGTGACTGCCAAGACAGCTTTCAGAGAGGATGCGGCAGAGCACTGGGGTGGGGATTTGGAGACCTTGACCTGAGTCCAGACTCTACCACATCTTGCTGGAGGGCCAAGGGCCTCAATTTCCCTATCTCCTCAATTTCCCTATGCCTATGACGAAGATAATGTGGGAGGGACTTCATCATAGACACAATTTCTTTTGATTGATGATCTCATTTGAGCCACATGATAACCAAGTTCTTATCCTACCAGTGGAGTGTGACCTGGCCTTCTCACTATACCCTCACCTATATCAGATAGGGTTAATTCTTAGACCATGACTAATTGGCTAGTTGAGGAAAAGAATCTCATTATTCTAAGAGTGTGTTGCTGATTTTTCTGCTGGTGTTTTGGTGTTTTTCATATTGATCTAGTTATATTCTTTACATATTATGGACATAAACTCTTTAAGTATCAAATTACATGTTGCTAGCATGGCTTTTAAGTGTACAGATGATTTTTTTGTAATTTTTTTAATTTGGGAGGAGATAAAATACAGAAAAGAATGTAAATAATATTAGTATTAACTTGACATTTTAAATTATAAAAGCAAGATGTACTCAGAGTAAAAGCAAGACATTGAAATTGTATAGGAAGGTATGGGTGAGAAGCCCATCTCCCTGTCGTTGACTTCTCAGTCCCACTCTCCACTGCTGACCACTTTTCGTTTTCTGTGTTGCTTTCCAGGAATTTTAGAAGTTCTAAATATTTATATGGTCCAATCTCTTTCTTCCTTTGTGATTTCTATAATTATTTTAATGTTTTCTATATACTTCCCCATTCTGAAATATATTTTTATGACATTGCAATTTATAATAAGAAATACACAGTCAAGTGCCGGTTAACAATGGGCTTACATTCTGGAAATATACCCTTAGGCGATTTCATCACCGTGTGAACATCACAGAGTGCACTTACACAAACTCAGATGGAATGGCCCACCGCACACTAGGCTTTATGGTATACCACTGTCAGATATTTGGTCTGTTGGTAACCAAAACACCATTAAGTGGTGCATGACTGTATATTTGGTCTTTGTCCACTGTTCCTGGCAAAGAGCTCCTAACACCTTTAGAATTTCCTGTGGTGAGAGCAATACAGGTATCACTTGTTATGTTAACGAGGTTACTTTTGGAGAGCGCCTAAGGATGGGGGCTGGTTTCCAGTGGAGCCGACCATGATTAGAAGGCTGAAACTTTCAGTCCTACCCTGGACTTCTAGAGAGGGGGTAGGGGTTAGGCACTGAGTTCTACCACCAATAGCCAATGCTTTAGTCAATCATGCCTATGTAATGAAGCCTTCAAAAATAAAAATAAAAAGGAAGGGAGTCAGAGAGCCTCTGGGTTGGTGGACACCTGGAGATTCAGGGAGAGTGGTGTGCTCAGAGGGCATGGAAGCTCTGGGCCCTCTCCCCATACTTTGTCCTATGCATCTCTTCTATCTGGCTGTTCCTGAGTTGTATCCTTTTATGATAAAACACTAACCTAGTAAGTACAATGTTTCTATGAATTTTGTTAGCCATTCTGTTAACCTTGGAGGGGGTCGTTGAAACCTCCAGTCTATCAGAAGTACAGTCAGAAGTACAGACTTGCAATTGGTGTTTGAAGTGGGGAAGGGCAGTCTTGTAGGACTTGGCCCTTAACCTGTGAAATTTGATGTTATCTCTGAGTAGAAAGTGTCAGAATTAAGTTGAATTAATGGACATTCAGCTGTTGTCTAAGAATTACTTGGTGTGGGGTAAATCTCACACACTGGAATTTTATTCTTAGTTTTAGAATGATTTCCTTTTTCAAAATATTTAATTATTTAATCAATCTGAAACTTACGGCCCAAATACGAGACAAGGTACAGGTATCTATTTTGATTATTTCTCCCAAATAATTATCCTGTCTCAGAATCATTTGCTGAAAAACCCTTCTTTTCTCAACTAATCTGTGATCAGAGATGGCTTCATTTTCATTATTCTATGAGTTCATATCTGAATAAGGAGCTCCTGGATGCTAGGAAGAGATGCACTGTGCAGCCATCCCTGAACACTCACTCATGATGACCAGGCATTGAGTTCAGGGGTGCAGAGACCTCTCAGTTAACAGACCATCGGCTTAAGTTAGGAACTAGAATGCCAATTTCTCTTCCACCGCACACTGCTGTGAGACCTTAGGCAAGTCCCTACTCCTCTGTGAGTCTCAACCTTGTGGCAGAACTCAGGCTGCAGTCCTGGGGGACAGGCATCCAGGGTCACACAGCCTTGGGCTCACCTTCCCACATGGACCCCCTCCCAGTGCTGGGTGTAGCCAGCTGTAGAAGGCCTGAGAAGAAGGCCTGACAGGCTGAGGGGCAAGTAGAGCACCAGCCACTCTAAGTGGGACAGGAGAGAACCCTACAGCCAAATGAGAAGGAGCAGGAAGGCCCTGGGTATTGGAAGACCTAGGTTCAACTCCCAACTTTGCCATATACTAGCTGTGTGACCTTGGACAAGTCACTTATCTACTCTGGGATAAAGGCTGGGACCTGGGTATGGTTCCAGGGTGATTTTGCTTGCAGCCTGAAATGCAATCTGATTGTATTTGTTATTTTTCTTGCTCCTCTGGTGGCCCACTCTTTGACCTCGGGGCAGTGAGAGGCTAAGAAACAGCCCATCTGTCTCTTCCTGGCCCTGCACAGTGGGAAGAAAACTATGAACTAGCCTGGCAGCATGAAAGGCTCTCAGGGTTTGGCGGAGAGCTAGCAGGGCCCGGGGAAATGCTCACCTGTAGCAGTTGTTGTTATAATTGTTATAACTTCCCAGAGCAGTCAGACAACCCAGGCAGATGGCATAGGAGAAAAAGATCTGCGTTCCAGCATCTACCCAGACCTGCAGGAAGGCACAAAGAAGTTGGCACAGAAAGAAGAGGTCAGATGTGCGTTGACCCTGTTCTCTGACATCCCCCACCCACATCCTCCCTCCAAAAAGACTCGACATAGGGATAACCAAACTTCCTAAACCTTCTCAGGAACATGTTTTCAGGCGTCCTATTCTTGAGGACCACTTGACTAAATATAAATATCCTTAATTTTTTTCAGTGGTTATGGATAATAGTTCATTGAATAGCAAGACTTTGGATGTTTAGGACCATACTCTATTACAAAGTTACTTCTCTGAGGCATAGGCTCCTCATATGCAAAGTGGGGAAAGAACTCTCTCAGGAGTGTTGAGAGGATTCATATAATAAGAAATGTAGCATACTTATTGGAGTGAGCACGCTCATTGGTATGTTTAAACCAAAATGAGTGATATTCTTTGTGATTAAAACTACCATAAGAAAACTCATAGGGTTCCACCCAGGGGGAAGCATCACATAGCTGACCTGAGCTTAAGAAGTGGCATGGAAGGGACAGAAGGAGAAGGGGAGGCCCACCGAATCTTTACCGTCAAAATAGGTGCATTTGAGCCTTCTTATGTGGTACACATGAAAACTACTTTCTTAGTTCCTAAGTTCCCTTGGACAAAAACTACTGTGGACAGCATGACATGCACAACAGGAATTACGGTGGCTTCTCTAGTTGGGCTCTCTTTGAGCTCTTACAAGTTACCAAGGAAAATCTACAACTAAAACCTAAATGTAGCTGATGACTGATGCTTGAGAATTGTTTTATTTAGAGCAGGGATCCACAACCCCTGGGACATGAACCAGTACCAGTCCGTGGCCTGTTAAGAACAAGGCCACACAGCAGGAGGTTAGTGGGGGGCAGTTGAGTGAGCAAAGCTTCATCTGTATTTGCAGCTGCTCCCCAGCACTAGCATTACCACCTCAGCTCCCTCTCAGATTGTCAGGCGTTAGATTCTCATAGGAGTACTGGTCCCTGGTGCCAAAAAGGTTGGGGACCACTGATCTAGAGAACAGGGCTTTGCACTAAATACAATTACTAGCAACCATTTAATAAACACAGTGTGCCAGGCACTTGTGCTGAGCCCTGTACTCATTATTGCTCTTGAATGTCACAGAGACCCTACGTGGTAGATGCTTTTACTAGTCCCTTTTCATAGTTGAGGAAACTGAGGAGCAGAGAGGTTGAGTAATTTGCTCCAGACCACACAGCTGGGAGTGGCAGATACAAGTTCATGGAGACCCATCTCTAGAGAAGCATGCTTAACCAATTTCAGAAGTCTTCAGGTGCAACCTCCCATCTATCACAGGACACTCTTCTGAGTACTTCTGACAGTTTCTACTTGATTAGGGCAACAACAGGAAGCTCACCATCTCCTGATGCATCCCCTTTCTTCTTCAGAGAATTATGACCATTAGACCATTTCTTAAAATGAGAGGAAATCTCCCTTCCTGGGTTCCTAGTTCTGGAGTCACTCAACCCACATTTTTCTCTTCTATGTGGTAGCACTTTAGAGATTTGAAGAAAGCACCAGTGCCTCTTGGACCCTAGAACTCTCCCTTTTCCAGACAAAACATCTCTACTCCCTCTTTCCTGAGGAATTGATTACATGATAAAGGTCAATCTTCCTTGGATTTTCTTGAGTTTGTTAAATAGTTCAACATGTACCTTAAAATAGATTATAATGTTGCCTCTCAAGCTAAGAATTTTCTCCCCTCTAGTATAGGGTCATTGGGTTTATTGCCTTAGAACTAAATGAGGAACTTAGAGAGAGCTCTTTCATCAAGTGTGTATATTGGGGGGTGTGAGTTGGGCGGGCGGGGTGTGGGGGGACAGCGGGATGCCCACAGATCAGAGTAGGATGAAACATGAGGAAGAAAAGAAAATGAAAATATAAAACTACTTTTTCAAAAAATGTTGCCATAAAGGTGTGTTGCACAATAAGGTAGTAATGAAAGGGTAAATAAAATTTAGGAAGGATTTTTTAAAAAATGGTAGAAACTCAAGGATGCTTAAATGTTAATAGGAAGGGTCTAGTGCAGAAAAAAAAAACTGAAGCTTTAGGAGAGAAATGAGTATGTTTTTAAGTCCTCCTGCTCTGTTTCCCCATTTGCTACCCCAGTGGGATTCCCTTTACCAAAATCCAGAGTACAGTGACCTGTTGGGTAATCAAATATCTGAGAGAGAAGAAATAGATGTATTTTGCCTTGAAAAAGACTTCTGGGGTGCAGGGGGAAGGGGAGCTTTCTTCAAACCTCAAAAGCCAGTAAAACACTTGGAGAAGCAAAGACAACACAGCTGCTGACTGAAGAAACAAAACCAGACCACAGGAGATGCCCACAGGGATGCTCAGCGCTCCCAGAGTCCCATGTTTGTTTTTAATGCCCCTGCAAACTGAGTGTCATCTTCCCAGACCCTTCGCTGTCCCTGGCTGAGTGTGCAGGCCAGTAAGAGAAGCTGTTCAGATGTTTGGGGAAGCTGATTTCTCCATCACAGCTGGGACCCATGGCAGGTGGTCCCCTACCACAACATGGTAAATAAACTCTGAGTTCAAAAATGCTAAAGAGAGCTTTCCATTCACACGTCTCAAAGATAAGCCCCCAAACCATGATTTTTCACTTGCAGGAAGTTTTTCTTGCAATTTGCTTACTGAGCACATCGACACTACATGTGCTCTTTTTGTCCAACCAGTATCCATCTCCCCTTTTTAGATAATAGCATCTCAATTTTCCTGTGGAAAACCACCTCTTCCCCACTCAGAGACAGACAGCTTCAGGGGTGATCACATGACGCATGCCTGGCCTATCAAAGCATTTCTCTTGGCCACAACTATTGGGTTGGGGATGAGCATATGATGCAAAACCAAGCCAATGAAGCTTAATTTGGGGACTTTCAGTGGAGCCATTGCAAACAGGACACATTCTTTTCTCCTGACCACGAGGAAAAAAGAACAACTTGCCTGAGAATAAAGCCAGTGCAAAGGAAAGCAGAATCTAGAACAAAGACATACTGATATTGGTGGTAAGACTTAAGTCCCCGGGTCCAACCATACCTGAAATCAGACATACACTGAGAACATTTCAATGTCAGAGGCTTCTTTTTTCTTAGGTCAATTTGAATGGGATTACTGTCGCTTCAAATTGAAAGAATTCTGACAAATAGGAACATTAAGCTCTTAGAAAAACCTAGAGGCTGTAAGCCCAGATCCCTTGATCAATCCTAAATTACTGATGAACCACCATTTACTGAGAGCCTTCTGTGGACAGGATCCTGTGAAAGAGGTATTGTACAATTATACATATACACTCCATCTCATCTGCAGGTAAGGTAAGACAGAGCATTCAGAGACTAAGGTACCCAGTACCTAGGAGTGGTAGATGAGGGGGAAAATTAACATGTGCTAGGGCAGTCAGAGAAGGCTGTCTGGAGGAAGCACACATTTAAACACTGGAGAAGTGATGAGATGGGACATATTGGGCCTAGAGGTTCAATGTGAGAGGAGAATGTGTTCTCAAATGACTTTTCTCTCTTGCGCCCCTACCTCTGTAGGAAAAAAGCCTGTCGTCGTTATTCTGATAGTTACTATTAAATCCACACCTTTATACAATACCTTTTGTTCTCCCTTTTGGCAATGTCTGTTGGTTTCCTACCATAAAGAATACTGATAATAGCCAGTAGCCTCTATTTCTCTTCCTTTTCTTTCCTCTAGGATCTAATGTGAAAAAATTCATTTGTTTCCTGTAAATATTTAAAGAAAATCTGCGAATTTATTCTACCTTTCATATACACACATTCTCTTCCAATTTTTAATACTTGTACTGTATCTGCATTATTAGAACACACAACCATTATGTATTATTTCACTTTTAGCCACTATTTAGTTCTACGGCTTAATTCTCACTCTCAGATCTTATGCTAATACCTCTCCAGTCAATTTTCTTGTCTGCAGCTTGCTTTCTAGTAAATTCCTCTGTAAAAGCTCACGGGAAGTAATATTTCTCAGGTTCTTGTATGTTCTCAATAGTTGATATACGGCTTTCATACTTGAAAGTCAATTAGCTATATATAAAATCCTTGGTCCTTTTTTCCTTTTTCTTAGAATCTTGAGTATGTTGCTTCGTTATCTCCTGGCACAGAGAGCTGCTGGAGAAAAGTCTAATGCCGCTCTAATTTGTTTTCCTTTATAAGACACTTTTTTTTTTTTGTCTGAATGATCAATAGGATTTTTCCTTTCTCTTTAAAGTTCAATAATTTTATTAGAATATGTCTTAATGTTGACTATTCTATGTTGACTTTCCCAGGCTTTTGGTGTTCTTCTTGAAGATGTGAATTCAAATTTTCTCTTAAATATTCATTTCCAGTATTTGGTCTCTTCCATTGCTTCGAATTTCTTCTTTGGGAATTTGTTTGTGTGTTGGATCATCTTTGTCTGTCTTCTGTACTTACCACTTTTTTAAAAGTCTCTTTCCTTATTTCTGACTTTATTTTCCTCCTTTTCATCCTCTTTTTACCTTATGATATTATCCATGGTGTCTATTCACTTCTTTATTCCTCTATTTAGTTATTTCTCCTGAAATATTTTTCCTTCTGTAAGCTGTCTTTTCAAACTTACTAATGATTTCATTTATACTATTGTTCCAAAGCTTCTGTTGGCTTCTTAATTTCTTTCAGTTTTTTTAAAATATTAAGTTACAGCATTTAGACATTTTATGGTCTTTGCGGAATGCATTCATTATCAGTAGGAACACTATTCTGTTCATAAATTTTCTTATAATGGCTTTGTGTAGGATTTGACCATAATTCCTTCCTGTTGCTCATGTGTAGGTGAGATGTGTTTTCTTGTACTCTTAGAAGGGGGTTTTGTATAGAGGAATAGGAGTCATCCAGGGTAGATATTTTAGCCTCACAGTTCTATGGTTACCTCTTCTGTTATTACTAAAAAGTCTTCAAAACTATAACTGCATTCAATACTTTCGGAAATTATTATTCTCTATTCCCTTCCCCTACTCCTAGCCAAAAATTCTCCTTTTGTTTCCTTTAGATTCTCTGTCCTGCTCAATTTGGGTTCTGTTTTCAGTGTTTTCTCCTCAATTGAGGTTCTCTGGCCATGGAACTTCAGCTGGTCAGTCCCTAGAGTTCCCAGGTCCCAGACCACTGCCCGAACTTCCCGCAGTCCTCTGGCACTCACCTATGTCTTGGAGCCTGCATATATCCCTCCTAGTTTTGGCTGGCATCCTCAGATAGTTCCACCAAGCTTCTACTCCCAGAGTCCTCTCCTCCTAGGGGTGAGTACATGTTAGAGATTTCGGGGTTTCCTGAATCTCAACCTTCTGAATTCCCTTTGCCTTCATCTTCATCTTCATCTCATCCCAGGTGATATCATGAAGATGTTATTGCTGTTAGTGTTTGGCTCCATCTGTTCACATTTGTGGGTCATGGAGTCACCCAGTTAGGCTGAAGGTACTGTCCACGGGGTTTGTTTGTTTGTTTGTTTTACTATCTTAGTTTTTCTGACATGTGGAGAGATTCTGGGCAATTTAAAAATCTTTTTTTTTTTTTTTTGATGCCATCTTATTTCCTTGGTTCTTAAGAAATCTTTAGAGGGTAGATAAATAAAATTGGTCAAAACAGAGGTGGCAGAAAACCCAGAGTGAAGAAATTTGTGGGTGGCTGTGACAAGAGAAGATGAGTTTTTTTAAGGGAGGTTGGAAGTGTAAAGCAGGAAAATGAGTAAGTATAGTTTTGGGCAAGCAAGTTTGAGACACCTGAGTGAGATGTGCAGGAGACAGGTGGAAAGTCTAGGACTAAATGTGGGGATCTGGGCTGGAGACACATCAGAAAAGTCATCAGAATCTTAGCCATAAATTAACACCTCCCTGACTCCAGGTTCAAAACTTTCTTCATTGGCATGTTCTATTTCTACATTTGGAAAACCCACGTTGATTGATATCAACTTTTCTGCTGAGACATAGGCTCATTGGGCATGCAGAGCTTCCAAACTTTCAGAATTAGATTTCTGTGAAAAAAGTCTCACAAAGCAGCATAATATACCTTCACATGGAGTTTACAACATTAAACTCCTTACAAGACTGGCATAACTGATGTGTGTCTGTGGTCTTAAACATATGCCTGTGGTTGTGAAAAGTTGTGAAAACGCAACAGGGTCTCAATTGCCAGCCTTCCCCCTGAGTCTGGGAAAGAATGAATTAACTCATTAGGAAACTACTATATTTAAGATAATAACTGATAGGCTATGCTGGATTAAACAGTAAACTACAAAATCTCAGTGGCTTAGCATAGCAGAAGTTTATTTCTTGCCTACACAAGTCCAGATGCAGACTGTGAAAAGGCTCTCTTCTACCCAACGACCTAGCAAGGCAAGCCTCCCTACTTTATGATACTTCCATGTCAACACAATCTCTGAGGCAGAGAGAGAGCTGGCGATTTGCTTGGGAAATTTTTAAGAGCCAGGCCTGAGAGGTGCTTATATCACTTTTTCCCACATACCATTGACCAGAAACAAATCACACAGACTCAGCCTAAAGGCCAGGGAGTCTGGGAAATGTAGTCCTCCCATTCAGCCAGAAAGAAGAAACACGAAATGGTAGGGGAACACGTAGCATTATTTCTACTACAGGCATTGTCCCATGTCTACTCCACCTAAGGCTACTTTTTTCTTTAGGAATTCCACAGAAATGAAGAGATCAAACAAGATCATGGTAGCCTTTGGAATGATTTAACAAAAGTAGAAAAGAGAGGCTAATGAAACGGGCTAAAAGAACATTCAAGAACCCTTCCGTCAATTTGCTGATGCCTTAAGATGTGGGAAACTTAATATTTGTTGAAAACCTACTGTCTGCTCAGGCTTTAATGCACACAATCTTGTAATTTATATAACCATGCCTCTAAGATAAGTATTGTCATCTCCATTTTTATACAAGAGGAAATGGACCCACAAAAGGTCAAGTAACTAATGAGAGAGAGAGAGAGTCAGGTTTGAACCCAAGGCATTCTGGCTCCAGGTTTTACGGAGAAAAGCCGAGGACTCCTGGTGTTCTGGGTAGGGCTGGAGTCTCAGCTGGGATTTAAACAGCTCTGTAGCTGTCAAGTCAGACAGGACAAAGGCAACCCCACCCCAATGAAAGGAAGACCAGGCAACTGAGCCCCATTGACCAGCATGTCCCAGGACGCTACAAAGGGGGCAGCTCAGCAGAGAAAGGGCTTCCTATTTCTCAACACAATTTGAAGGGAAAATAGTCTCCACAAAACAAACCTCAAGGAAGCTGGGTCAGCAGCTGAGAAACGGATCATTCCCTATGTTCTGCAGCAATGAATGGGGGGCGTTCTGGCAGGGTGGCTGTGGGCGGTCCACATTCAGAGGTTTGGAGGACAGATTTGCATGGGAACAGGGGAGCGGAGCCCCTAAGAAGAGAGGTGGTCCTTTCCTCCAGCTCTGGGGCAACCTCAACTCTTTCAGGGCAACTGGTTCCAATGAGCCCTGGTACATAGTAGAAGCAGACAGCAACGGATCGGGATGTAACCTGCCTTCACAGCTGGACCCTCAGGGCCCAGCACCGGACGGCACGGAACACGTCCTCAATATCATTAGCTGGGAGAAATAAGGAAGGAGGGATGGACAAGGACAGACACTTCCCTACCCACACTCAGAAGCTACAGTTATCATTATGGATCCTCAGTACAGACTGCCCCAGGCCACACAGACAGCACATTCTAGTTTACAAAGCACTTTCTTATGTCCCGTGACCCATAAACTGCCCTGAGGTGGGCACCATTATCTTCAGGTTAGACACACATGTGTGTATGGGTGGAACTGCTCTCACCTTTTCCCCTCATTCCCACCTTGACCATGAAAGTAGAATGTCTAATCTCTTAGGAGTTTGAGGGAAAAAGTTTCATGTCTTTTTTTCACCTCTTGGAGAGAGGTCACTTATCCAACTGAGGAGGTCAGGGTAAGGTCATTGTGTATATGTAGTTAGCTCTTTCCCATAAAAGATAAAATAAGATAATGTGCATGAAACGAAGATTCAGCACAGTGCCTAGCTCTTGGAGAGTGTGGAGGAAGTGTTCAGAAATCCAGCCATAAGCTCTAGGAAACAGGAGGCGCTCAGTCAACACTGACTCCTTCCCAGGATGTGCTGGTCTTCAAACAACTGAAAGAAAAAAAAGCTTCCATTTTTCTCCCCATAATAAATGTGCACGAAGTGTCCTCGATGTGCCAGACACAATCCCAGGAGCTCCTTCAGGAAGCTTCCATTCTAGCAGGAGAAATAGACCACACGCAAAGGAAGCTAGGCTGTAACAAAACATCTGGTGGAGAAGAGCAAGTGGGGGACTATGGGAGATGAGGGTGCAGGGCTGTGGGGGCCAGGGCCTGCTCCATGAGGGTACAGTTGCTGCCTGGGGAGCTGAAAGAGAATTGGAAGTGGAGTATGATTTTCTACAGTGTCTAAGGCAGCATGGGCTACAGAAAGAAACTCCCCTAGACTTGTGCTTTCAGGTCTACAAATGCAGCCGCCCAGCAGGGGAGAAGGGCAGTGCCTCCACTAATCATCAAAGCAGCACCAGTGGGAGGGCCTGGTACTTCCATCTCTGCACCCTGGCTTTGGTGGTGTTTGCTGTACTGGCTCTTTGAGGTCTCTGACACGAGCAGCATGAACCCACCCTGCCATGAAAGCACCAGCAAAGCATGTATGACATGATGGTGATGCTGTTAATCACGATGCCAGCCTTTATCAGTGCCCATGACATAACAGGCCTGTTTAAGTGCTTTATACGGTGCTCCAAAGGGTGCTATTACTGTCCCCTTTTTATAGATGACAAAATTAATACCCAGAGAGGTAAAGTCACTTGTCCATACACACTGGCCACTGTGTGAGAAGTCCCTTTGGACTTAAGAACAAATGAAGCTCTGGAGCTGATTTCCAGAACCTGCTCTGCCCTCAGGAGAGGCCTTGGAGCACCATGCAGAAGGGACTAAATGAAATGAGATGGCTTTTGTGAGGTGCCTAGTCCCAAGCTTTGCCGGGGCTCAATGGAAAGATCCAGGCCGACCTGGATGGGAGCCCTGCTTTTCCACTTAACCTGCTGTGTAACCCTGGGCAAGTGACTTCACCTCTTTGAGACTCAATTCCTTGTCTGTGAAAGTAAGACATGGTGAATATACGGTACACAGTGGGGTATCTGGTAGAATTCCCTTAATCTGATTTCTTCGGGTGGCTATCACTTCTCAACTCTACTACTAAAATAAACTCTTACATCTTTCCCACCATCTAAGTCCCCTTCCCACCAGGAGAACTCATCAGATTTCTGAGCAGCACCAAACGTGGTAGCAGATTCACCTGCCCTTAGGACAGTGAGCATGGGGATGGCAGTGAAGGGCAGAAGAAGCCAACATCTGACCGCCCCCCGGCTCCTTGCTGTCCCTGGTCAAGATGTGTGAAAACTGCCAGACCCAACAGTGCACGTGGTGTTTGGATCAAAGTAGCCAGGACAGGGCTTGGTGGCCTTTTACTTCTTTAACAATTTCTTTTCAAACAGATAGCCACACACAGACACACAAACACACAACTTTTGTAAATGGAGACTTCGACTGAGGCAAAAACGTAACTTATGTGGCCTGGCAGAAAATGGCTGAACTAAGCTCTTTCTTTTTGCCTTTTATATTGGTAAAGATTCTCAAAAGATTAAAAGTAGGTTAAGAGAATAATACAACAGCTGTGTTTCCAGTGTGTACCTGACAACGGCTTTTGTAGAAGTGAATAATTACATGAAAATCACTTCCTTCCCACCTCTTTCTCAGCCCCCTCCGGGTTGCTAGGCGCCCTCTCTCCTTCTTTCGGCTAATGCCACATACAGAAGCTGATGAATACAGTATGGCCATTATGAGGAAAGGAGTCTGAGGGAGGAGGATTCAAATGCTCCCTCCCTAGTGGACTCAATGGGGGGAGCAAACTTGAGGGGAGAGGACTCTGGATATATTTAAATGCTAATGCACTGGGCAGGCGGCAGGGCCAGCGGGGAACAGTGGTGGGAAGGGGCAGAGGCTCTTGGCCTGGAAGCCCCGCTGGAAATATGTTCTGCAGCCTCTGGCTCCAGTGCCAAGCACTTCCCTGGGCAGCCAGCCCTGGGGGCTGCCTGGGGCCCCGCCAGAGGCCCTGCCAGTAAAGTGTCACTGGGCTGAAGGGCTGCACTGTGGGCGGTGAGGAGCTGTTCAGTTCTGTGGAGGGGAGCCTGGGTGTGTAGGCTGACCCTCGTGGCCTGTTTTTGTGTGGAGCAGGGAGTGGGGTCACTGTGGCTGGGCCTTTGCCCAGAGGCTAGACAGCCATGTCCCAGTCACAGAGCACAGAGGGAGTGGACGGGTGGTTGCTGGCACTGGGCCGATGGCAATGACCTCCATGCCTTAAATGGTAGAATCCTGGGGGCTGTGCACGACTCTCCTTTAATCCATGCATGAGATAATCGAGCACGATTTTACCAAAGGACTAAGCAGAGGAGATTCAGGGTGAGGTAAGTGTGGGCAAGGCCCAAAGATGGCACACTTTCAGACCTGAACTTTCCCTGGAACTGTCTGTGCAACCTCGGAGGCCTATATTTTAGGCCAAAGTCTTCTCCCAGCAGTGTTCCTCTAGGGGGATGCTATCGGCATTTTGGATAAGACAATTCTTTGTGCAAGACTATCTTATCCATTATAGGAGGGTTAGCATCGCTAGTTCCCACTTTCTAAATGTTAGAGGTGCCCTAAGTCATCATGGAAACCAGAATGATACCCCCACATGTTTCTCAGTGACCCCTGTGCAGTGATCCTACCTAGCTCTGGCTGAGAACCAATGAGACAGGGGAAATCTGAGTTGGCATCAGTGGTGTGGCTGCGGAACCCAAATCCCCTCACAGGGGAGCACCAGACCAAGGCCTTCCGGGCCAAACCAGATGTCAGCTCCAAACCGCACCCCAAGCTGAGCAGGCAACCGATATGAAGCCTCATCATCTCCCACTATAACATCTTCTCTCCTCTAATTACCAGAGAGCCAGGGAAAGAAACAGCACGCCAGGATGCTCCACAAGCTGCTGTGTACATGCCAGACTATAGAAAGGACTCCCTTGGGAAGAAAACGAAAAAGAAAACGGCCACGGTTGGTGAAGGTAGCTGCTTCTGCTTCTACCCAGACACAGAATAGTTGATATATTTAATCAGATCGTTATAGTCAGTGTTTGTTGTCTAGCTCCTCCCAGAAGAATAGAAGCTCCATGAGAGCAGGGAATTTCATTTTTTTTTTCCACCAATGCCTCCTTGACATTTCACACACTGCCCGGCACATGGTAAGCACTTAAAATATTTGTTGAAGGCTCACAGCTGCTTAGCATCCTGAGGACATAGGATCATCCAGGGCTCATGCAGAGTCCTAGCTACCATGTCAAGCAGAGGACGCGTAAGGCTGAAAGGGTCTGGACATTAGGTTCCAATTCCAGGTTGCCTGAAAGTTCCTGCATATTCTTCTTAAAGTTCTTTTCCCTTGGCCTCAGTTTTCTAAACTGTAAACTAAGGAAACTGGATTGCACACATATCCCACCCCCATTCCGCGCATAGTGGATATTGTTAATCAATCACACTCCCATTCCTCCTCCCATAGCAGATACTGCACTCAATCACCACACTCTTTTCCCCTCAGTCCAGCTATGGTGGAAAAAGTCCATCCCTAGTCGGAGTAAAGTGGAACGTGAGAGAGGTGGCCTTCTAGCCTTGGCATCACAGGCAGGATATGTTTTAGATGACAAGTAAGGCTCATCTTCCTTGGCACGTTTCAACTTTATGGTCTTGAAAGCCCATCAGACATGGTGACACCAAGGAGTGTCAGCTCCCACCCCACACTGATGAACTTCAAGTCAAACACAAGAGGCAGAGAGTCTTTAAAAAGGAAGAAGACAACAAGGCCACACTTATGTTTTCAATGGATTTTTGTCACTTGTCCTGGCCTGGAATGCCGGAAGGAAGTGGAAGACTATTCCAGTGGTGCAAATGGTATCAGCAAAGGCCTACGAGGTAGGGAAAAGAAAGATCTGTGTGAAGTTGCTCGGGAGAAAGGCTTCTAAGCACAGGACTGAGAGAGGGATGGAAAGCATCTTCCTGGACCCATGGATTCACAGAGCTGGTATTTCATGAATCACTGTATCTTTGGCTGGAAGCCATGATGAGTTTTGAGTTTGGAAAATGCCTGTGGTAGCCATAGGAAGAACTAGAGAAAATACTACTCAATTCCATGTGGAATAGAATTCTGACAAGGGAGTGCACTCAGATTCCTGCCTCACGGGCCTCCCAGAGGTGATACATGGTGGCCAGGGGGTGGGAACAGTCAGCAGGGGAAGAGCTTCCTCCCTAGTTCCTGCCGGCCCTTAGATGAGCTTCCTGCTGCTAGAGGTAACCAGTTAGGGTTGGAGTGAGGAAACTCCTGCATTGAACCGGAAGTTAGGGCAGAAGATCTCTGAGGTTTTCTGCTAGAAACTTAATGGTTAGTGGGTCAGTTCCCCTCAGTAACATTTTCTGAGCATCTTATGTCTGTCAGGCACGGAGAATATAGAGATAATTAAGACCCCCTTCCCTGCTCAGGAGCTTGCCATCTAGCAAGCATAAGAAAGAAAAGAAAGTCAGACAAGTACCTTCCCACAGAATCAGACAGATCTCTGCTGGGCAACCTCGGGAGGAGGCTACTTCTTTGAACCTCAGGTTCTTCGTGGGTACACTGGGGACAACAACAGCTCCAAGCTGTCAGCATTGTTCTGGAGACGAGACAATGTGTGGAGACTGCACACGGGCACCTGGCTCAGTAAATGTGGTACCAGTGGGAGGGGCTGAGTGGCCAGAGAGGGGTCATGACTCTGGGCTTGGGGGTGTCTGGGAGCTGAGTAGCTGTGTCCCAGGAGGGGAAGCAGAAGAAAAGTCAGCTATTTGAGAGTGATCCCAGAGCTCTAGCTTCCTCTCCATCCCAGTGTGTGTGTGCCCACAAGGTGGAGGATGCTTGGACAACACATGAGCTCATGCCTCATCTTCTAGGCTCAGCAGATGAACCCCAGGGACATGGGCTCTGCAGGCCTCTCTGTCTCCCTGGGGCCACAGCCTCTGGGCAGCAGTAGGGGTAAGATGGAAGGAAAACATGCTAACTCCTCATGGGCCTTTGGGGAGCTGTTCAAGCTGTCCATATAAACATTGCCTGCTCCCAAACAAACAAACAAACAAACAGTGTACTTATCATCTCAGCAGCAGAAATCCAGGCCCGCCAATTCTCACGGACCCCACTTTCTTTGCTGGGGGCTTATGAAGCTGACTGCTTTGACTACTTATCTCATTTTGTCCTCACGACAAGACCTTAAGTGAGGTACTATTATCTCCACTTTACAGATGAGGACTCTAAGGCCAGAGAAGTTATAGAAGTGGCCCTTGATTAGCCAGCCATAAGTGGAAGATCCAAACCCAGATCTGTCTGACCCCACAGCCCTCCCTTACCAGGAGACAGCCACCATCTCAACCAAGAGGATAATGCCCAGGGTAACGAGCGTGGCACACAAATCTCTGCTCCTCACATGCCCAATGTCCAAATGGATTTGGTGCTTGACATTCGTGACCTGCTCATATATTATTCTCCTTCCACCTCTCTACACCCTTGTCAAACTTCACCATTACATAGCCACCTTTTCCACATTGCCTCTCCTCTGCTCATCTGCATGCAGAAGTGACAGCTTTAAAGGACCCCAGACTCTTGGGTGTCTGTCTGATGAAGGAGGAAGCACAAAGCACCCAGGGCAGAGGGCAGAAAGTGTTGGGGAAACTGGGTGAGTCACTTAGCAAAGCAGCATGGCAGGCCTCCAACCTGCAAGTTTTGAAGCTATATTCCTAACCACAGTGAGGTCTTAGAAGGGGAGAAACAGAAGAGATGGCTAAGCTCATAGGTGGACTAATGGGACAGACTGCCACAACACTCCCTCCCAAATGATGCCCCAGGACTTGCCTTGGCTTTGGGCAAAGCTACCAGGAAAGAAGGCCTGTCCTCACTCCTCATGCATCCCTCAGTGACTTCCTTGGGCATGGGCTTGAGCAACAAAACCAAGAATGATCGTTTAAAAACTAAATCCAGGATGAATTGTTGAAATGTTTTGGGAGTGCAGTGTGCTGATGTCTGCAACTTACTTTGAGATACATCAAAAAATAAAATGAATGGATGGATAGAAAGCTTGGGAAGGGCTGTGAGGAAGCTGACTCAGCAAAATGTCAATGGCAGAATCTATGTGGTGGGCATGTGGGTGTTCCCTATAGAGACAGAACCAACAAGATGACAGAGAGGAATTTCCCATCCAAGCAGTAGGAACGGGTGGGCTCACTGAGGAGATGAGTCACATCTGCAAAAAGGAGTGCAGCATTTCCCGGGGCGCGTCAATGAGACGATGTATGTTTTGTGACCAGTGACTCATGATCGCATCACTGGGGGTAACCTGAGGAAATCCCTGCCCTGCCGGGTGGCAGTCAGCATCCAGACTCAGTGTTCAGACCCCAACCAGAAAACCTAGGCGTTTTCTGGGACTCAGCTGTCTCCTCCTTGACATCACCTCAAAGGTTGAAAACCCTTCTGAATTCCTTAAGTCATCCATCGGCAATTCATGGATTTGTCTGAGCCATTCTTAAGCCCCATTATAAGCACAATTCCCCTCTGGATGAGGTGGGACAACTTTCTAGAGTTAAAGGGAGAAGGAGAAACAATGTACAAGAATGTGCAAGTACATGTCCCCTGGTCACGCTTTGCACAATTTTATGGATTCATTTTCTACTCTGTCTCTGAGGCATTCGCTAAGGAGCCTGTGTCTGTGATTTTCCTCATTTGTCTTTCTTAGAGAATCCTTTCTTTCCCTTTTTGTGTCCTCTCCATTGTCACTTATTTTGAGGTATAAACAATACCATGGCACCCGCTGCCCAAGCAGGAGCATAGAGCTGAGATAATGACCACGTTCTACAACAAGCATTTAGTGAACACCTACTATATGCTGGTCAACATGCAAGCCACCCCCTGAGAGGTATGGCTGAATAGGATGCTGTCTATATTCTGGTAGGCAGTCTTGGGTGGTGATCAAGCACAATTTGGATTATCTCCTCAAGGATGTTAACTACATATTTGCTTAGGATGATATGCACTTGCCCCTTTCTCCCACTCATTCTCACGGCCTTAAAAAATCCTAATGAACCATCACATATTTCCCTGGGGACACATGGCTTCTCCCTTTCAGATGATTTACAATATAAACACATTCATATGACCATAGATAAATCATCTCATCTCTCTCTGGGCTTCATTTTCACAAAGGACATTTGAGAGAATTAATTCCTGGGCTTTGCCACCTTTTATTGATCAGACACATATAACTGCTAATGGGAACTTCTTGTCAGCATGAAATAGCCCACGGGAATGAGTCAAAGGGTGGAAAAGAAAAGTAAAGAGCTATCGATAGTGAAAAGATTAAAAATCATTGATTTTACCTGATGCCCTAATTTTATGGCTGTGAGGACTCTGGCAAAAGGAGGAACAATGTCTGCTCAGGTCAGTGATGGAGCTGGGTCCCCTGATTGAGTCTGGGAGTTTCCTGCTACGTAACACTGCCTCCTGGGGGTAGAGGAGGGTGGAAAGTGCAAGGATGGAGGTGAAGCCGAGCTGTGCCCACTCGTCTCTAACATTTGGAACATCTCCAAGGCTCTAATCAAAGAGACAGAGCTATGTTTGACCTCTTTGTGAACATTATGCAGGACTCGGTACTTGCCCTGCAGGATTTTCCCTGGCATGGCCTGCATCTGAGAAGTGAGGGAAGTGAAATGTGAGGTTCACACGCCAGTGAGTTTTCACAGGGAAGAACATCCAATGTCATAATCCCTGCGAACTAAGTGTCTCGAAGCCCCATCATCTTGCTGCTCAACAGACAGAAGAAATCCTTGCTCTCCTTGCTCCAATCTGTGCTGGGTCAAAAATCATCAGAACGTATTGCATTTACAAAGCACACTTCTTCCTAACCAAGGAGGAACTGGATGGCGGCAGCCGCAGCATTTTAATTACCAGAACTGTACGCACCTTTCTTCAACCCTCATGTTCCTTAGGGTTTTGTTGTATATGCCAGCCTGTCTGATACTCTTGACAGTCATTTGAGGTAGAGAGGACAGGGCATATTATGATGGAAGCCCAGGGAGGTTTAGTGATCCGCCCAAGGTCACAAAGCTAGTAAGTTAGGACCTGATTCCATGTCTAGTCTAAACTCTTGGTTTCACAGATGAGAAAACAGGATCAAAGGGGTGGAAAGATAACATGTTTCACCTGGAGGCTCTGCATGCTAGTCCAGTTCTCCATCTGCTGTTGCTGTGGGTAAGTTATGCCCTCTCCCTGGGACTCAGCTACTTACCCACAAAAGAAGAAAGTGAGCCTAGAAACGGACTCTCAAACATGTTAAAATAGCAAATATAAATGGGCTCTGTGGATCTTTTCGTCAAATACCTTGACGAATATGATTTTATACTATGTGCAAGAAGCAAATTTTCTGTCAGAAAATATATTCATGGATAGTATAAACATGCAGTCACCACCACAAACATATGACTTTATGAATAAAATTCTGCTGTTGAATTAAGCATGAATGACTAAGGGCTATTTCCTTTAATATTAATGTGCTGCCTGGACATTCAATATGTAATATGCAAGACAGCAGATGAAGAGAAGCAAATACTGAGGGTTAGATCGTTTTCATGGAAGACACAGAAAACAAGTCATTATGAAATATATAACAGCCATTTAAAGTTCTCCTGATGCAAGAAATGAGAGAAGTCAAAGCTGAAAGATGAGGAGGAGGAACAGACCTAGAAAGAAACTCACAGATATCCAAGCAGACAGAAGCCCGAGAGACTAAAGTGTAAATTCTTTTCTGAGGATAGAGCTAAGGTTACAGCCTCTGAGCATGGCTAAAAGCTGAGCGGGCTGACTGTAAAAAGTTAGGAGCTGGAAAAGGACTGTCCTGTAGTGAGGAGATGTTAGAAAACTCTGCCGCTCAGCTCAGGACTCAGCATGGCAGTGCCAGGTATGGGTGTGACCACATACTACTCCTGCAACGTGGGTACCTGAGTTGGAACTGTCAGTTTAAAACTACCATCCTAGAGTTCCATCCTCAGCTAAACTAACATTCAAAAGGGGTAGTGGAATAAATGTCTCTCAGGTATATCCTGACGAAGAGAGTTTGGTTCTCAAAGGCCTCGCTGAAAGAATTACTAAAGGCTGTCTTTTGACAAAAATGAAGTTGAATCCAGTAAAAAGAAGTGAAAATAACAGGGAGAAAAGAAATTGGTAAACACATTGTAAAATCTAAGGAACAACTCTAAAAAGTAATAATGCGGTATAGAAAAGTGGTAAAACGCAATAACAAAAATGATGGAGGAGGGTGAATTTGGAGGAAAATTTGGGTCCTGTGGTATTTTCTTGTTTGAAAAAGGACAGAGTTAGTTTACAGCTACTCTGACTAACTCGGCACCCACATTTTCTTTCCACTGTCCTTGGGGGAAGACTCTTTCTTCCCAGCCTGAGGTCACTGCATGTGCAAGTATTACACCGTTCTCAGGACTTCACAGGGTGGCCTTCCAATTGCAGTCCTTTCTGCCAAGACAATTGTGGCAGTCTTTCTTCAACGGGCAGTCTTTGAACTCTTCTGGAAAAAAAAACAGGCCCCTAAGAGGTAAAGGGAGGAAACCCACAGAGAGCCAAGGATCTCTGCTCCATTTACAAGCACCAGGTACCATCTGAGTTTTGGTGTCCACAGGCTCTCCTGCTTCTTGGGCCTTCTCCCCTCGACAGCACTCCTGTCCAACAGAACTTTCTGCTGGTGGAAATGTTCTATATCAGCTCTGTCTAGTATGGTAGTCCCTTGCCACATGTGGCTATCGAGCACCTGGAATCTGACTTGTGAAACTGAAGAAAAGGAGGGGAAAGAATCGGAAGGAATTAACTTTAACTTTCATTTAATTTCAATTAGTTTAATTAGGTGGGGCTTGTGGCCTCCACATTGGACAGTATAGTTCCAGAGGGTGGCTATCCCTGAAGGGATCCATCCTATTCCTAAATGATACAATGAGAGACAGGTTCCCCTTTACAGCAATCCCTGAGAGGGATCGTTCTCTCCCTCTGCCCTGGAACATGAGCGAGGGCAGGTGGGTGGCCCAACACCCAGGAAATCCTTCTGGCTCATCTTATTCAGCCCAGTGTCTCTGCCTCCTCTGACCCACACTCTCACGGGTATGTCTGAAAGGTCTCAGCCTTCCGTGAATGTGCTAAGACCAGCACACCTCAAAATTTGATCTCATACAAAACGGTGGGGGACATTGTTGAAATGCAGACTCTGATGGAGCAGGTTTGGGATGAGGCCTGAGCATCTGCATTTCTAACAAGCTCCTTAATAAAGGTGAGTCTGCTGCTGGTCTGGGGACCATACTCGGAGTTGTACGGTTTTACACAGTTGTCTTGAAATGCCAGTTAGTTCTGCCTATTTGCAGAATAGCAGCTTACATTCATATTTGTATCTTCCCTTTTTCCCCCAATCTGTTCTCTATAAAAGTATTCTCTGTGAGAATAGGATGGGTGAAATCAATCCATGCCACCCAGTGCCTCAAAAATGTGTGAAGTTTTGGTCAAGATAATAGAATAAAAGCATAATGAGCATGATCTCATTTAATCCTCACAACAGTCCTGTTTACCGACGAAGCCATCATGGCATAGAGAGGCTACGTAATTTGCTTGAGGTTACACAGTTAGTAAGCGAATAAGCCACGGCTCAAATCCAAGCAGTCTGATGGTAACCCCTACATCAGACCTACCGCTCTGGCTGAAAACTCAAGAACAGAGAGCTCAATTGTGGGATGGATGAACTCTTTTTAACCCGTTTCGCATTTAGAAACAGAAGTGCAGCTCACTGTCGGCGTTAACTTTACATAACCACCCTCTTTGAGGCTGAAGCAAATGTGACTGGTTTTCAATGTGCAAATATAATGTAAAAACTGTTTCTGAAGTTATTTCTAAACAGAACTTGTCTCTAATCCTAATGTAACAGAAATGTGTACAAAAATTGGATTCATCAAATGAACCTTTGGCTGACTGTTGGAAGCAACGTTAATACCATGCATAGGAATGCTACGTTTTCTAGGATTTTACATTTTCAGCAATTGAGAATTACTGCATCTTGCAAATGGAAATACCAGCGGTCCCCAACCTTTCTGGCACCAGGTGCTGATGCTCCTATGAGAATCTAATGCCCAGTGATCTGAGGTGGAGCTGAGGCAGTGATGCTAGTGCTAGGGAGTGGCTACAAATACAGATGAAACTTTGCTCGCTTGCCCGTCACTCACGTTCTGCTATGTGGCCTGGTTCCCAACAGGTCATAGACTAGTAGTGGTCCTTGGCCCGGGGGTTGGGAACCCCTGGGAATACCACTGCTAAAAATAGAATGATGTCGTTTGTTTCTAATATATTTTGATATATTAGAATGATGCAAAAAATAATAATAAAAGTGAGATATTTTGTGGCAAACTTTGGGGGTAAGGTTAGGACTATAACCCATGAGTTACCTCAGGGTAAAAACTGCAGCAGCAAGTGGAGCTGGTGAATATTCTTGGGCTAAACAGGAAATGGGTTAAGAAAAATATGTGAATGAAATACCTAAACACAGATGTTTATGGCAGTTTTATTTACAATGGCCAAACATGGAAGTACCTAAGATATCCCCCAATAGGTGAATGGATAAACAAACTGTGGTACATCCAGATAATGGAATTTCATTCAGGGATAAAAAGAAAAATGCTTTCAAGCCATGAAAAGACACATAGGAACCTAAAATGCATATTACTAAAGTGAAAAAAAGCCAATCTGAAAAGGGTACATACTGTATGACATTCTGGAAAAGACAAAACTATGGAGACATCAAAAAGATCAGTGGTTGCCAGGAGTCTGCTGAGGGGCAGGGAGGAGGGATGAATAGGTGGAGAACCGAGGATTTTTAAAGAAGTGAAATTATTATGTAGAACACTATAGTGGTGGATTCACAACATCATACATTTGTGAAAATCCATAGAGTATATAACACAAAGAGCAAACCCTAATGTAAACTATGGACTTACTTAGTTAGTAATAATAAATCAATATTGCCTCATCAATTGTAACAAATATACCACATTATGTAAGATATTAATACAGAGACGACCAGGGGGCAGGGGTGGGGAGGTATATGAGAACTCTGTATTTTCTGCTTAATTTTTCTGTAAAGGAAACACTGCTTTCTAGAAAGTTTATTAACTATAAAAGGGCATGTTAAATTTGAGGAAGGGGGGCAAAGGCCCTCTCCTAATGAAAAACTTCTTTGTTTCTTAGGATACATCCACCCACTCTCTCCGCCCCACTCCCACAGAGCCCAGCAAATGTCTGGCAAGAGTGGATCCTCCGCACATTTCTGATGATTCAATTAAAAAGCAAAGACTAACACAATGCCTGGCATACACTAGGTGCTCAATAATACCTTCTGGATGAATGAACACAAGGTTGGAATTCTTGAAAACAACAACAAAAATACCATCCCCAAAACATTCTAAGGATCTCTGGAGAAAGGCTTGCAGTTGTTTCTCTCCTGTGATGGTGCAGCTGGAGTCATCGCTCTCTCCATGGCTTTTACCAGCCATTATGGTGGCCACCCCTGGTGTCATCTCTCTCTTCCATGTGACTGCAAAAATCCTCAAGGGCAAAAAAAAAATAATACTGCCTGATACACCTATTCCTCATACTCCTACCCCATGGGCAGGCCTGGCACACAGAAGATGCATCTTGAATGTTTGCTGACATCTCTGTCTCTTTTCTCTGTAGTGCCTCTTGAGCTTCTGGGAGTAATTCAACAAACTCATCCAATAGCACTAACTCAGTCACACCTGCCCATAACCCTGTAAAGTCACAGCCCTCTAAAAGCTTACGAGAGAGGAAACCGAGGCTCAGAGAGGGTAAGTCAGCTGCTCAAGGTCATACAGTTGATGATGGAGAGGAAGACATTAAATGCAGCTCTGTTTGACTCTAAAACTCTCTGTTGCTAAGCTCTGCTGGGCCTCTCTCATCTGAGTAATCTTCTGAAGTCACAGCTGTGTTCATGCCAGTCAATCTCTTGCCCAGAAAAATTAAACAATTCCCTTAACCTCTTTACGTTTGGCACCCCAGGTTTCCAACGAACGAGGTTCAGCCTACTGTCTCCACTGTTTTTCTTCTGATTCCCTGTCATGAAACCTGTCCTGTAGCCACTCTGAACTACTTACAATTTCATTCATATATTTACTCTCTGGTGTTTGCTCATCTCCAAATAGCCTTCCTTTCCACATTCTTCAAGGAGCAAATCAAAGGCCCCCTGTTTCATAACATCTTCTCTGGGATGGGCAATTGGAAATAATTTTGTTCTCCTCTGATTGTTTGCAGTCCTGTATCTAAAGCACTATACGGCATCCACCCACCCACCCATGCATCCACTCATCCAAACACCTATCCACTGACCCATCTACCCGCACATCCTCCAGTATTGACTGGGAGCCTAACATGTGCCAGACTCTGCATCAGGTACAAGGGAGTCCACAGTGGACAAGACAAATATGTTCTTTACTTATATGGCGCTGACATTCTAGCTGGGGGAGAATAACTGTAAGCAGATCAGCATATGAACACAAGATTGCTTCAGACAGCCATCAACTCCACAGATAAAGTAAAACAGGTGCTTCATTTAAGTCTTGGAGTTTAGTAGGGACATTTGAGCTCCGCTGGTGAGAGACAACCTGACCTTGGAGCCAAGACCTGCAGGGTGAGAGGGAGCTAGCCATGGGGATATCTGAGGGAACAGTGATCTAGATACACAAGGCCTGTGTCAGGAAAGAGCCTGGGATGCTGAGGGCCACTCGGGAGATGAGATCAGGCCACAGAGGGCTCCTTGGCTGAACAGTCTGGATTTTAATCCTAGTGTAAGGAGAAGCTGCTTAGGGGAAGAGGGGGGAATGGGCGCAGTTGCCAGGAATCCGACTTCTGCTTCTGGTTGTGACTGAGTGACTGGTGAAAGAACGGCCCTTCTGCCATAAGCAACTACGAAAGCAGACAAAATACAGTAGGCAGGTGTTTTCAGGTAGTGGATAACATGCAAGGGAAGGCTGCTTTCCCTGAGAGATGGGGACCTCCAGGGGGTATTTGCCCAGCCCTCCGCCTAGGGACAAGAGCTGGAGTCCAAACAGAACACGCACAGAACACACAGGCTCACTAAGCTGAGGAGGCAGGGCCAGAGTGTAAGACAGCTGAAGTAGCTGGGACCTACAGTGCAGGACACCAGAAAGGGGGAGCTGTGCAGAGAGCAGGGCCCCCCAGATGTCCATTGGAGATTCCCTGCAAGACTCTGGCTAATGGCTGGGCTGTAAACATCCAGGTGACACCACCCAAATCTCTCCTATATATTTGGGGTTAAGACTGCAACAGAGACTCCAGAAGCTGGGCACTGCCAGGGAAAGAGCAGTGCAAGGGGACTGGGGCTCCCAACCTCCAGTGGAGACAGACCGAGTCAACACCAAATACTCACCCTTGGTACTTGGCCAAGACATGGAAATACCTCCCCTTAGGAGAAGGGATCATGCCCTAGGTCAGGGTTTCTCCACTCGGCACTATGGATATTTTGGACTAAATGAGTCTTTGTGGTGGGGCAGTCCTGTGCATTGTGGATGTGTAGCGGTATCCCTGGCCTCTACTCACTAGATGCCAGCAGTCCCCCACCCCAAGCTGTGACAATCAAAACTGTTCCCAGACATTACCAAATGTCTCCTGGGAGGCAAAGCTTTGCTGAATGAGAACCATTGCTCTAGCATAAGACCTACTGTGGACCCATCCTGATGAAGTTTTAAAAGTGCGGAATCAATGCGTTGTACACTTGAAACTAATATATTGTATGCCAAATAAAAAAATTTAAATCCTAAAGCCGAGCTGAGACAAGACCCATAGGGGTGATAGAGATGAGAATTCTATTAAGCTCTATTGAGTCTTATTAAGTTAGAGGAGCTTGGAAAACACATTGGGATCTCCACTAAAAAGACACACGGAACCTATATATTATGATCAGCCAGAAATTGAACTACTTATTAAAATAAAAACCAACACTCTTCAGAGGAAGACAACAGAACCAGACTGTCTGCAAGATAGCGTCTCCAACGTTTAATCACAATCCACATACAACGCAAAACTACCAGAGATAAAAACAAACAAACAAAACAAAACCACCAGAAAAATATGGTTCGTACATTAAAGAAAACATGAGATTTGTCAAAAACTGTAAAGTAGCTAGTATACATTGGTGTGCGAGTGTGTGTATCCGTGTGTGTGTGTGTTCAAAGAATTAAAGAAAAATACATTCAAAGAAACGCAGCAGAAATATACACAAACGGGGATTCATTTTCAAAGCTCCTCAGTCTTCCGTGTGAGGAAGGGATTAGCGGTGAGGAAGAGCCCCACTTTGGAGGGTGAAGCCCACCTGGGGGGCTATTCTATTTACCCCGATGAAACTGCCTTGTACCTCCGTTGTTTAGGCTCCTTTTAAACTGGTGTGTGGCTACTACCTTGGTGGATATTCTCAGCATGGGGGATTGACAAATTAGAGCAGATAAGTCAAGAAAGAATAAGCAAATAAAAGAATGAGTAAATGTCTCAACACTGGAAACTGGTAGAG
The DNA here is from genome assembly GCA_030015415.1 of Cynopterus sphinx. NCBI lineage: Eukaryota > Metazoa > Chordata > Mammalia > Chiroptera > Pteropodidae > Cynopterus > Cynopterus sphinx. The sequence goes on along the minus strand of CM057381.1, from coordinate 120,725,778 downwards.
GAGAGAACTGTCCCAAAGTGGAGGTGAGGGGCTTCCCTGTCACAGGAGGGGCCAATCAGCAGCTGACCAGGTCACTACAGAGGTGGTTCCTACTCTGGGTGGGGACGAAACCCACCCACTGCTGAGATTCCGGGATTCTTCCAAAGCCGTGATGTAGTTCTGGGATGCTCCAAGACTCCACAGCCAGAATGGGCAGGCCAGGGCTGGGCAGAGCCAGAGCGAGCCCAGAAAGGTCAGATATGATGGGGGGTTTCAGCACTGTATCTCTTACACGGCCGAGTCAGACTCACCTGGTTCAAGGGCTACCTGTGCAAGCATGAAGCAAGTGCTTTAAGCTCTCAGAGCCTCAGTCCCTTCATCTGTAAAACCTTTAGGATATAGATTTTAAAATTCTCAGCACCTATTAGATAGGACTGCTCTCATAGTCCTAGAACCTTATGAACTTACCTTATTGGCCATGAGAATTCAGCTATATAGCACTTAGCCCTTGGATCTAGAACATAATAACTTTCAATAACTGACTATTTGCTGATTGAATGTCAAATTACAGGATGAGTTTATAAAGCAAAGTACCTGACATAGAGTCACCGGTCAAGAAAGGATAACTAGTATTACTCCTCTTATCAGGCGCCTCTCCAACCCCCGTGACTGCAGATCAAGACGACGCTGTTGAAACGGTTGAGAATAAACATCACCTAACTTCACCTTGAATAAACCTGGGGCTGAACGAATTTAATGAGGCGCCCCAGCAATGCACGGAGTCTCACCGGAGTGGAGAGGAACTCTGATTCCACAGACAGGCAACTCGCAAGGAATGTTAAGCAGTCAAGAAAAGAAGAAACGTTCTCTACCTTTCCTTAAGTGCGCATGATGTTAGGTCAGTAAGGCACTTCTAACTCTTGAGTTTTCCTGATGACCAGAAGGAGCACGCCTGTGTCAAGTGACGTCTAACTCAGCACCACTGTTACCGCTAACTTAATTATGTGTCCCTCCCCAAAGGCTGCCATCTCCTGGAAGAACCATATGTGCCCTGCTTCTGTAACCCTGGTGCCTGATACCAAGTGGACAATAACGCGATGCTGGTGGAACAGTGACCCGAACCCTGAATCAAACAAAAGAAAACCTTGGGCAGAGGGTTTTTAGTCCCAGGGGGCAGTTCCCGTGTCATTGAGATTTCCGATATTGTCAAAAACATATCCAATGTCTCTAAGTCCATGTCAACTTTGTACCTTTTAATTTGAAAGTCCAACAGCCAGGAAGGCCATTTTTTTTCTTGGGCCCTTTGCCTGGGATCAGAGTACACTGCCACCAGGTGGCAGCAATTCCACAGGTTCATCAGGTAGGGTTCCAACCCGGGGTCTTGTTTTTCCTGATTTGTCTTCCCGAGGGGTGGGGAGATGAGGGAGATTTCCTGCTCTGAGGTGCTCTCACTGTCTGGGCATCCTTCTACTCCATCCCCAGGATTTGGACAGCTTGGTTAAAGGCTCCAGTTCCCTCCATAAAGAAGGCTGACTTGGGGAACATGTGCCCTGGGAAAGCAAGACCCTGCAATTTGGATCCCTGACAGGCCTTTCTGTTCTTGCCCTGAAAACACACACTCGAAACACAATGACAAGCGAGAGTGGCAGGAATCTGGGGCAGGGGGAGAATGGCTTTTCTGCAATAGTCCCTCCATCCCCAAAGACTGCAAAGACAGAAAATAAAATATTTGAGGGAAGAAAAATAAAATTGAGTGGAAGCACTCCACACTTCAGAGAGAGCACAGGGCTGACAGTGAAGACACACAGATGTTTAGAAAGTTATAACAGACCACGGAATGCAAATTGCCGGGAGACAAAGAAGGCGAGCTGCTGTGTTGCTTCAAGTTCTTGATGAGAAACTTAATTTCCTGGATCCACAATAAAGGCACTTCATTCCAAGTTCAAAGCCTCCCCCTTGGGTTGTGGGGCCCTGGATTCTCCTGCCTAGTGCCAGTGACATGGAGGCAAAAGGAGGACCACCACGGAACCCGATCGCATGCCAGGCCCCAGGGCTGGGCACCGAAAATGAGGACCAGGAGAGCTTTTGCATTCACATGCATACTTGCTACCTGTGAGGCAGATATATTCGTATCCCAACAGTCAGGTGAGAGAGCCCTGGACCCAGAGATAATGGGACAGGCTGAAGGCCACCTAGCTGGTCAATGGTAGCAGAGTGACTCAGATTTCCTTCCCTCAACAACAGAAGCCACAGCACTGAAAACCCTTTTCCCTGGAGAGCAAACCCAAAGTTGCAGTCTATACTATGCCACCGAAATGTAAAATCACTTAGGTTTTGCCAGAAATCGTCCATCATTCATTCATTCAAAAATTATGTACTGAGCTCTTACGGTTGGAAGCCACAGTTCTAGGGGCTGGAGATCTAACAGCGAATGCAACAGACCAATTCTCTGCCCTCAGTAGGCTTACGTTCTCGTGAGTGGGAGGACTGGTGCGAAATGAACAGTGTCTGAGATACTGGCAAACGTCACCGAGAAAACAAAACCAAAGCTGGGCAGGTGGACAGGATATGCGCGGGAATAAGGTGTGATTTTTAAACAGTGTGGTCAATAAGTGCCCCCAGAGACTACAACAGTAGGGCGTGCAGCCCTTTAGACCTTAACACAACTTACATGGCTCTCTCTCTTGACCTTATAGTTATGTGTGTGTGTGTGTGTGTGTGTGTGTACATATATATACATATATATAAAACTACGTGATATATAACTATATATATGATGCTATAACATATATATATGCACACACATACACACATGCATGCATGTATGTATGTATGTATACATATCTCATGAAGAAGGGATTCTCCTCAGCTCACAGGCCCCTCACAGCTGTCACTACCTGTCTTCTGAAGTTTGCTGGCCTCATTGGTTGTGGAGAAGGGAGGAGGGGGCCACCAGGAATGCACCCACCCTCCAGCTCAACACTTAGCTTTCAGTGGAATCCCTGTTGCATAAGCCCAGAGGGACGGGCGGGCCCCTCAAAGGGAATGCTCCCTTGTCTAAGGCCCCAGGAACTTTGCATCAGTCAGGCACCCTCTGTCCTTTTAAAAATGTAAATGACCAGCAAATATGCATGTCTGAGCCCCTTGTAAGCAATAGGAAAAGGGCCCAGGGGCCAGGATTGGAATGAAGATCCGGGTTCCTAGAAAGGCTGCAGGGCTACATGGAGCTTGTATCACTCTGGGATGTGGGGAGAAGAACGTCTCATGGGGCAGGAAAGCACCCCGGAAGACTGTCTTGCTCCTGTGGGTCATTGTCTCTCCTCCCTCTGATGGCTTGCACAGGCACCAGCCCTCCCACCCAAAGCCCCGGACATCACAGACACATTTGCAGAGAAGTAAAATTCTGATGCAACCCGCACAGCTATTACTGGAGCCCCAGAACAGGACTGGGCCTTCGGGCTACAGGAGCGATAATGCAATTTAGGGGTTCTGTCTAAAGCCTGCGGCATTAGTTATCCATCCTCCCCTGAGGACCCCAGCCAAGTAAGCCCCTGAGAAGGCGAGAGGGAAAATGGTGGCATGGATGTAGCTACTTTATATCTGCTCAAATGTGTAAATGGCTTGAGTTCTTGGCAGGTTTTTGCACAAGGACCATGACCAATGATAAATTGTTACATTTTTCTCAAAAGAAAGAATGAGAAGTTCTGCTCTTGTCCAACCCCACTTCTCTCTTCCTAAAGGGAGAGAAATTGAGGTGAGGAGAGGTGACACTTCGGCCTTTTCTACCAGACTGTGGGCTCTTTGGGGAGAAGGGGAAGTCTTGCTCATTTCACACAGTGTGCCCTGCACATGTGCCCCTGCAATGAATGTTAGTGTAATAAACAAAGGAGTCGCTTAGCTAGGCTCTGGTGACAGACGAGTGGTACGCAGGGCTGTAGGATCCCTGTCCTTGTGGAGTCCGCAGACTAGGGAGGACTCCCAAGAGACACTCGTTTCACCCGCTGCTGGTCCTCAGTCCACCAGAGAATACCCCCAGCCCCCAGGGATGGATGGAGCAGCCCAGGGGACCAATGGGGCAAGAAATATGAATGTGTCCTGGAGTCAGCCTCTGACCAGCCCTCTGACCTCTATAGGGCTCGTTTCACCCTAATCAACTCACCTTTCTATCTCTCCACCTGTGGTAGCTTCAGAATCAACACCTTAGTCCCTCCTAGCAGAGGAAGACCTGAACACTGCAGCTTCTAGATCATTCCTACGAAAGTAGGGTGTTCACACTCCCAAATCAGCCAAACCACCAGGCCTATGATAACTTTCTGGGAACTTTCCTCCTTGGTGCAATCTAAAGTACAAATGGGATAAGTCAGGATGATTATTCAGAAAAAAAATTTAAAAAGGTCTGGACTTGTTAACGAAAGAACACTACCAAGAGATGCAAGACCACGCCTCTTACTGACCTCCTGATAAAATATTACCAGCTGAAAGTTCTCCTGGCCTATTTTCTCTAACTTTGAGAGCTGTGCCTCAGTTGAATTCAGTGGGAGCACGTGGCTACCTGAAATCCTAACACTATCCAGAGATGCTTGTCCAGTCCTTGCTACATCCCGAACAATTATAACTATGAAGTCATGGTTTTGATGTGGTTGGTGTCCTGGTTTTTTTTTTTTCTCATGCATTTTAAAATAAATATGTGGCTATAAAAGGAAAAAGAAGTTCCTGTATCAACTGGGTCCTCACAATTGACATTCATAGCCATCTGCTGGGGTGGGCAAGTACAACCTGTGATCCTCATTCTGAGGAAGCAGGGACTTGGCCCTAGAGAGGTAAGGGGCCTTGCTTAAGGCTACACCACTAGTAATGGGAGAGCAGGAATTGAAACCTGTGCCCTCTTGCTTCTCATGGCCTGGGGTATGCACAAATGGGAACTCCTGGAACTGGCTGGTATGGATCTGTTGTTTTCTTCTGAAGACCTCTAACTTTCCTTCATTTAGGAGTTCCCCCACCCAGAACCCAGGAACCCTAAGCTTTAATTGGGTTGCTAAGTTGCTGTGTGGCCTCAGGTAAGAAGGTCAGACTGTCTGACCTGTATCTCTCTGTCAAGTGGACATTCTAGCTGGGGTACTGCGATCCTACTGACCTGTTCACAGGCCTCCTTCCCTTAGCACACTGAGACGAACTTTGTGTGCTGCGCCTGCCTCCAAAGTTTGAGGAGCTGTCAAGACCCATCCTCAGATTCAGCATGACTATCCACCCTGCCTCCAGCCTTTCAGGCCCCAGAACAGATTGACAGCAGCCTTAAGACTGCTCCAACTTCCTTTTCCAGCCATGCTGGGCTCTTCCTGCAACACGCTACAGCTTCCAAAAAACACCAACTACATAGAGTCATGTTTTCCTCTCCCTTTCGGGTCACTCTCCTTATCTCTGACCCATAAAATCAGATATCACCATTGCTTTTGTAGACACACACACACACACACACACACACACACACACACACACACAAACATGTACACACACACATTTCCTTGCTACCGCTGAAAAAGAATCAAAAATTAGTACAGCTCACAGATCTGGTGAGTTGAAGGTTTTCAGACATTTTGCCAAAGCAACATAGCCTTTCTCCAGAAATCAAAATAGCTCTGGTTCTTATATTCATTCATCAAACATTTTTTTGAGCACCTACTACGTACCAGGCTCTAAGTTAGCCAGGAATTGGGGACACAGTGGTGGCCTAAGCAGATATAGATCCTGCTTCTAAGCTGCCTTTTCAGTGAGGCCTCCCTGGCCATCCTGTTGGAAATTGCAGATCTCTCCCCCAGCAGTCTTTCTCTGCTACCATAATTTCTCTACATGGTCCCAGTCACCATGTAATGGATTGCGTGCTTTACTATTTAACTTTGTTTACTGCCTTTCCCCTCAACTAGAATATAAACCCCATTAGACAGGTACCACTGTTTTGTCACTGTCTACAGCTATATGCCCAGCACCTAGACTATTCTTTAGTAGGTACTGAGGAAATATCTGTATAATGAATGAATGGACATTAAACAAATGAGTCACATATGTAATGCCTACTATAATAATTACATAAATATTTCACTGCAAACCAGGTAAGTGCTTTGGAAATAAGTACAGAACCTGGAGGGTGCATGGTTGGCAATCGGGAAATATTTGTCTGGCAAAGTGATGTTTAAATTGAATCCTAAAGGATATGTGAATGTCAGTTAGAAAAAGTAGGGAGGGAAGGTCTGAGGAAGAAAGGAGTGTTTCCAGCAGAGAAACAGCATGCACAAAGGCCCTGAGGAAGAAAGAAGGCCAATATCCGAAATGAACTGAAATAGACAGACAGTGACAAGCGATACAGCAAAAAGGCAGCTTCTGAGGGACCTTGGAGACCCCACCATTTGAATCGTATTCCAAAGGCCACAGGAAACCACAGAAGAGATTTAAGCAGAGGTGGTCATCAGATTTATATTTCAAAAAAATCACTTTGTTGCTTGGTGGGGAGTGGCCTAGAGGGGTCAAGAGCCATTTCTGGAAGATCAATAAGAAGACCATTATAGTTTGTCAAATAGGGGATGATGGTGACCTGAACCAGGCTGGTGGCAGCAGAGATAGAGAGTAACACAGATGGAGGCGGGAGGTCAGGTAGGGGTTGGAGCCTATCAACTGTCCCCTCACAGGCATCTGAGGGTTCTCCATCTCTTTCCAGAAAAGGCCAAATAGTAAATATTTTGTGTTTTGCAGGTATACAGGAAAGAGTCACCATAGCCGGCATGACGTTACCCTCCAGTAGGGCCTGTTTGCAGGACTTTCTCTTGACTGGTGTCTGGGAACTTGGCTAAGATGTTCCCTACGGTACTAAGTAATTGGGTTGTATTGTCTGCCTGGGACACTGAATCCTGCTGTAGCAGCCTGCCTAGACTGTTTGTACAGCAACGTGATTTATGGTGAATACCTGCTTTTCTTCCGAGAGTCTAGAATTCTGATTGATCATGCAGGCAGAAAGTACCTGTGTACTTAGTAAAACGTCGCCATTAAAAACCTGGACTCTGAGTCTCAAGCAGGTTTCTGTGGGCAGAAATACTGCCCACAGGCTGCTGCGTTTTGATGCTGGAAAAAGTTCTGTGCAGCCCCTCCCAGCAGAAAAACACAGGGAGCCCACACGTGAATCCTTCCAGGCTCTACCTGATGTGTGTTTTTCTCACTGATGATATAAATAAATCACATCCAAGAGTGTAAGTGCTTCTGAACCCTTCTTATGTATCACTGAATACGTGTGTGTGTGTGTGTGTGTGTGTGTGTGTGTGTGCGCGCTCTTTTCCTAGAACAGCCTTGGCAGATAAGAAGTGGCTTGGGAACTGAGGCCCCAAAAAGAAAGAGATGGTAGGATACTTACGGCACAATCTGAATGATGAACTCCTGGACTCACTCACCTTTGCTCGGGGTGTGGGTGATATGTGTTTGTATGTGCACATGGTATATGCGTAGGGCTTCAAGGTCAAAGGTATCAACTGGGTTTACTAAACTTTTCTGATCATCAGAATCCCCTCTGAAGTTTCTTAATAATAATGATACCCAGGTGCCATCTCAGATCCCTGAAACTGAATCTCCAGGGCAGGGCCTCAAATCTGCATTTTAACACGTTCCCAGTGTCTTGATGATCAGCCAGGAGTGAGACCTTGACTGAACTTGATGAGGAGGATAAGGAAGCCTGTGATCAAAGGAAAATAGGAAACCTGTCCTGGATTAAGGCAGAATTTGTGGATCTAACAACAATACACAGATTGGAGAATCTGGAAATACATTTTCCAAAAGTGCTTCTCCAACTGAGCCTGTGCCATCAGAGGTTGGAGTGGGTAATACCAACAGACAGGAACTAATTTCCTTCTTCGCAGGGATTCTGCCTGCAGTTCAGGATGCTGCTGTCAGATTCCGGGTGGCACCCTGAGCCTGACACAGCAGCCTGAGACAGAAATGAACGCACATCGCCACTCCACCTGTACCTTAATGTACCATAATGAGGTATATCTGAGTTGCACTAACCAGCACCCCATAAACATTTCTCTCCAAGTTCTTCACAGCAGGCTTGGAAGCAAAGACTACAAACCTGGAATTTCTTGCAAGTCTCATGTTCTATCGAATGCAGATTGCAAATTCCACTGCATGATCTATCTGTGTTTGTTTTAATAGAAAAACAGGCGGCTCTTCACCCAAATATCTTTGAGGACATTATTTCACACACTGAAATCATCTGGGGACCTCTAAAAGTACTGTTACCTGAGATCCAGCCCTAGAGAGTTTAATATAATTGGTTTGGGTTGTGCTTTGAAACCTGGTATTTTCAAAAGTTTGTCAAAAGCAACCAACAAGTAGTAGAGGTTAGAACCCCTGGGCCATAAGATGCTCTATTTTCATCTCTCACCTAAATACACCAGGCACAGAACCACGTGCCCACTTAAAGAAACTCAGGCATCAACATTTACTACCCACTATCCAGAACAGCCAACACCTTATCAAAGAGAACTAACAGGCCGCAGTTATCACCAATTATTTCTTTCTATGAGTTACCCCTACAAAGAAAATCAATTACCAGCAAAGATCCAGCTTCTCTCACTGAGATGCCCAGCTGTTGAGATCTGTGATCTTGGGTGGGGGGAAAGGTATGATTTTATTTTCAGCAACCTCTAATTAAAATTTAGCATTTCCTTCAATTATGACTGCAGGCAACACATCACAGTAATGTCCGCAGTGAAAATCCCAGATATTTATTTTCCTTTCGCAGTGGAGATACTCCCTAATATCGTTTACTGTCATCGCTGCTTTGAAATCATGATAATTATTGGACCTGTTGCTGGATCTTGCTATTTAATGTACTGGTAAAGTAGCACATTTTTATTACATCACATATTTGTCTTTTTTAATGTTTTGGTGGTTGTAGCTCAATCTATTTGATTTACTATGTATTTAATTTGTGCATTAAAAATTATACTCCTGAGAAGGATGCTATAAGCTTCCAATTGTTCCACTGGCCAATGAGCCTCTGTGGCTGGCATTAGGGGCCTGCAGAAGGATTCTCAATAGTGGCAGGCGACTGTGCACTGAACAAAGGACTCTTACCTGTGGGTCCGAGAGCCGGGAGAGGTCGGGGTACAGGTAGAACTTGATGCCTTCAGAGGCCCCAGGCAACGTGACCCCTCGGATCAGGAGGATCAGAAGCATGACATAGGGGAATGTTGCAGTGACGTATACAACCTGCCCAGGAGAGGAGAGACAAGAATCAAGACGGGGTGACAGTGGTGGGTGATGTGGCAGGCCCCTATTGTCTAGCTTGGAGAAAAGGGCTTCCCAGTACAGCCATAAGAAGTGAACCCTTAACAGACTAGTCTCCCGCCTCCTCTCTTGCCATCATCCCCTTAAGGGCTGAGTCGATAAGTGTCTATTGAATGCCTACAATAATGTTTAATATCATGGATTTTCCAATATTTTTGACTACAACCTACATAAAGAAATAGACATATCACAATCCTGTACACATGGAGCTGAAATGAGAAGTTTCACAGATTCATAGTCACTTTTACATTTGTGACACACTCAGTATTTCCGATCACACTCTATTCCATTTGTGTGCCATACTTTATTTTTTTTTAAGCTGATCCTGACTCTCTAAGTTCACAGCGTAATTCACCAATGGGCCAAGACCCACATTTTTGAAAAATACTGCTCTTAATGAAAATCAAGTTTTCATAACCAAGGAAAAGATAAAAAAGGGAAGGATGAGCTGTGTGGGGCAGGAAAGACCCAGTGTTTGCCTGGAATCACTTCAGAGTGGTCTGCTTCGAGGTATGTAACTAGAACCAGTGAACCTGAGAGGCTCCTTCAGTCTATGGATTCAGCGTAAAAATTAAGACAATGAAAAAAAATCTTTTCTGAGCTTCCTCCCAAAGAGGTGCTTAGCAGGACAGGAAAACACCTTCACAGACTATTGGGAGTTCCTGTCCTAGGGGCTGTGGCCCTACCTGAGGTCCCTGCAGGACACAGTGTTCCCTCTAATTCTAATTTTTGTCTCCTTGGTCGTGAGCTCTCTTCTCAGTGGGGCCTGCCTGTTGCATCTGTTTAGATCAGCAACTTGTCAACATCTGGGGGCCACAGACACGTCTGAGACTGATGACAGCTATGGACCCTTTCCTCCTTGCCCCAAGAGTGCACAGACACAGATGTATGTGCATGCTTTTGGACCGTTCAGAGACTCTGATTCCCCAGATAAAGAACCTATGCTCTAAGACCTCCTATCCTAATGCCTCCAACACTAGTGCAGTCTCTCACTCCTTTCCAACCTGGGCTTTCTTTTACCAGTGGTACGGAACCTTCGCTCGATTCATTCATCTATTCATTTACTCACTCACCCGCCTACCTACTCACATACCAAAAATACTTCTATGTACCAAGGACTGGGCTAGTCTCCGGAACGTACAAATAAGAATGAGTCACAGGATGGAATTTCCTTTTTCAAGAGGCTTCCCCACTGGTAGAGAGATGAACATGCAGGTAGGCAGATAATGCATTATGTGATCAGGGGACTGCAAAAGATGTTGGAGCACAGGGAAGAGAGTAGCTAACTAGAGAGGGTGGTCAGGGAGGGCTCCTCCAAGGAGGTGACCCAGGTGTAGACCTGTAAAGGATAAGAATCAGTTCAGAATATGGGAAATGGAAATAGAAGGAAGAAGAGAAGAAGTAAAATTCCTATTACAGGCTAGGCTCTTTACATATAACAAAAGACATGGCTACACTTACATAGCATTTCTCCCAGAATTTTTTCTATTATTATTCATTTTATTTTCATATAAATTAACACCGCAGGAAAACTGAAATAGAAATGCTAAATATAGTATTGCATATAACATTCTTTGTCTTAAATGCCCTATTATTTTATTGAAGAATAGTAAAATACACAGCAGAGGGATCAAAGCGACAGAAAGACTACAAAACAATCCACTACTACTTCTTTGCACTTAAATTACAAACTAAAAAGTAAGAGACTATACAAATAGAAACACTAGTCATTTGGTTGCTAAGTGACAAGATGGCGATTTAAACCCAGTTCTCAAAAATAGGAAATAAAAACCTGCATGGGATGGTGCTGATGGGTGCTGCCAGTACAGGCTGGAAGGCTGGATTATTTCATCCACTGTCCCTAACCTGCAACAATAGCATCCTCCTCAGCCCCTTCACAGCCAATTCAGCATCCTTGTTTCCAAATCAACCATCTGCTCAATTTACATGTCATGTAATCAGTAAAACAATCTCTCACTGTCATATATAACACAATCTAGAAACGATGAATGCAAGTCAAATGTATACTAATAAGAGACCAACAGTTGATATTAAGAATAATAAATTAGAAGCCAGCAGTCAACAGGGTTGATGGCTTCTGACCAGAGAGCTAATAGTGCTACAGAATCTGTTTCCCTTCGCTTTGTAGGCACAGTCTCTCACAGATCTTCAGCATTTCATGTAAATCCTTAATTCTCTTTCTTCAAAATGAATCCCCCCAGGCAACCAGCTTAAGTCTATGAAAAGTCAGGCTTAAAATCTATTGCTTTTTTTTTTTTGGTGACATCAGTTATTGAAATCCAGTAAGTTTCGACAGTATGGCATGTATACATTGCGCTGCATGTTCACCATGCATAGTGAAATTTCTTTAGAGATGAAATACGGCCACTTGCGACAGCATGGATGAGCCTCGAGATAATCATGCTAAGTGAAATACGCTGGACAGGAAAAGTTGAAAACCACATGCTATCACTTATATGTTGGATATAAACCTAAAAGCAACAAACAAATGGGACAAACAAATTGACTTGTGGACATGGACAAAAGATCAGTGGTTACCAGAGGGGAGGGGGAGAGAGTAGATGAGGTAAAAGGGGTAAAATATGTGGTGACAAAAATCTATAGCTTTTATTGAATAATTTCTACTTTCATCTCTTCTATGGCAGAAAAATAATGATCCAGAATGCCCCAGACCTGATTAATGATGTCCCTGGAGTTTAACTATCTTAACCCCTAATGCTGACAAAATGCTGGAAAAGAACTATACCACATACAACATAAAGACAATTGAAAATCATAGAAATTTGTCTGTCATCTGTGGAACCACCTTGATGTGACTAAACTTTTTGGTCACTTCCCCCGCCCCCAGTCTGTTTTGAGTAGACCAGGCCACTAGGGTGTGTCATTAAGAGGTCACTGATACTCTAGCCATGCCCCTGGCAATATATATAGCAGACTGTTCCTCAGTGACCACAGTGGCATAGTTTATTAAATGCCTGCTAATTATTTCGAAGCAGTTCCATTGTTTAGAGTTCTAAATGGATGCTCTGCTTCTACATTCCATGCAGGACCACACTCCCTCCAGACAGCCACACCTTCATTTGTACACTACTTTTAAAAAACCATCAGGGAAATAAAAAATGCAGATGAATGGCCCAAAGACCACAGTGCAGGCAAGTTAGGCTGCTAAAATGGAACCACGGGTTAGCATGCATTAGCTAGAAAAATTTTTTTCTAAGTTGGGGTTTGAGAGCCTTGAGTCAGGAAACACAAGTGGATTTAGGGGCATCGTGGTGTAATACACACAAATGAAAAGGGGTAGAAAAGTTGAAAACGCAGCGATGAAGACAGCCTATACCTGTCACTGGTTCCTGCCCTCCTAAACTGAAAGCCCTTTCTAACTTGTTTCTACCCTCAGCCATACCAGACACTCGAATATCATCTTTGATTTTTCCTGAGAACAGCTGTAGACTGTCCAAACAATACAAATCTTGTCATTAAGAGATTGCACATAAATCGCATGCATGCTGCCACATCCTTCCTATGTTCACTGCAGACATCACGAACCGATCACAACACCCTTTGTAGCTAAGCCTGGATGCAGCCTCAGAACCCTCCACATGGAATTCCAGGCAGCCCCCATAATCAGCTGGGAAGAAACCCACTCTTGGCTACCCTTGATCTCATCCGTTTATCATTTATGCATTCACAATTTCCTGTTGGTCCTTTGTCCTTGTTTTCAGAATTGTAAGACACAGATGTTGTACTCAAGGAAAGAACGGTTGAATGTGTGATGCAAGACACTCACATGAAACCAAAAGGGATGCTGGAAAGACAGGCTGAAGGGTCCCTGCGAAGGAATTTAGCGTTCTGGATGACAGCAGGGTTGGAGCTGGGTCCCAAGGATAAGTAGACATAGGAGAGGCTGAGGCAGGCAGGGAAGATGTGGAATTAGCCAGAGATGTGGAAAAGGACATAGAAGGACACTGTCCCTTGAGATGTTTGGGAATCTCCATGTTGTCCTCCAGGTGCTCAAGCTGGAGTCAATCTCATCTCTTTCCTCAGCTTCTTCCATATTCAATCAATCTGTCTTGGCCTCTGACTATATTCTGAAGTTATACTCATTCTTCAACCCCATCACTGGGGCCCTTCCCCACCTTTATTCTCTATCATGTGACAGCCCAATGCTGTGCACATTGTGGCCAGGTTTCAAATACACGTATCTGGGATGCGTCTTCCTGCTCCTCTGACTCTTCCCCACCAGCCCCACATCCAAGGTTGTGGGATATAGTGCAAAAGGTTAGACTCTGCATCAGATGACCCTTGGGTTCCGATCCTGGCTCTGCCCAGACTTGTGTGGCTTGACCAGTCTTCACCCTTCCCACCCACTCTGCTCTCCACTGTGCCAGGTTCCTTGAGTTGGAGAGCATGCCAGGCTCCATCAGGCCTCCCTTTGTCTATAATGTCTACCCCCAGATCTTGGGCCACACACAACGTTAGCCCTGGGTGCATTTGAATCCTCACAAGGCTGAGGACTTAAAGTCAGGGACTCTGCCGTCCAGTTGTCACATCAGTGTCCTATCTATTCTATACATCAGGCAGCAGAGGCCCAGAGTAGTCAATTGGCAGTATCTCAGTCTCACCCTTTTTACCTATAACCAATGCCATCTGCCCAAATGTTGTTAAGAGACTGAAGCGTCACATCCTCCTTGACCCTTATCGCACATTTCAGCATCCTCACAGCACTATTTTCCACTAGCTGTTTTATTGCCTTGTAAGTTCAAGATTTCTAACGTGTAAGTTCGACAAGGAAAGAGCGTTTTGTCTTTCACTTTGCTGCATCCAAGACAGTAAGTAGCACATAAGAATGTGCTCAGTAAGTATTTGTTGGAAGGATAAACAAGTAGGCAGGTCTTCAGAACACTACTTCATGCTTTGTCCATAAGAAATGCTGGACCCCCATAAAACAGGATTCAGGAAATTGAATCAGATTTTAAGAGGAGTGTTTATAAGTAAATCGGAAGAGATATGGTTTTAAATGAAAGGGCAGTTCAGATACTGAGGGCAAGAAACTTCAGCTGCAAGGTGTTTCCCAGCAAAGCTCAGTGTCCCTTTCAAAACATCTGAGGTCCTACCCCCAGGATTTGTCTGGAAGAGCCAAGCAGGGCTCAGGCATTATGCTAAATTACAGTGTTTAGTGATGGGCACAATAAGGTCAATAACAAGGTACCCTCAAGGCTGGCTGTTCCTGGTCATTGCCAGTGGTGGCTCAGACCCAGGTGGGCGTGGGGGAAGGAGGGTCTAATCTGTCAGACCTTTCAGGCTCCTGAAATGAGGCTCCTGCCCCAAGTACACCCCTTTGTTAGGAAAGAGTTTTTTACTATTGTTAAATTTCCTTTTAGTGGGTCAAGACCTTCTGAATATAAAGGTTAGCACAATTGGTGGTAATTATACTGTATCCTGTTTTAATTGACTCTAATTGCTCATTTGCATTTCAATACTGGAATTGCAGGGTTTCCCCCCTTCCTCCAGAAGACAGCTATTTATTTCATAGCAGGAGATTGTCTGACTTGAGAATACCACAAAAATTGCAGAAGGTCTGCCCCTCCCTGGGGTTCCATGATAATGGGGTCAACTGGAAAGCTGAGTGTTATTCAAAAGGCATTAGAAAAGCAGGGTGGGATGGGGGCAAGAACTCAGGACAACAGGGTCAGGACATCCAATGTGCTAGACAGCCTGGGCAAGTTACATACCCTCTCTGGGTGGGTATTTTGCCATTTACAAAGAGGCAGGAGAAAACTAATCAAAACTTTAATCCCTCTTATACCATTTTCCCAACTCTTATTTTTTTGGGGGGGATATACACTAATCACATTTGTATTATTTACTTCATATTTTCTATAAATCAATATGCTCTCTTACGTTAAATAAACATGTGTAATAAGAAAAATGTTAACTAACACAATGAAGAAAAAACCATTATTTTTAAACCATAAATAGAAGGTAAATGCAAAAATAGACGCAACAAAAAGAAAATGCAATTAAATTCTAGCCAAAGGTGCTCAGTCTATACTGTTTTCTCTTTATTCAACAGCAAAAGGAGCAAGTGTCAGAAAGGCATTACATGATAAGCCAGCATTTTACACTACTTTCACCTTAAGAGACATGAAAAGGGAATAAATATTGTTTTGTTATGTGATTGGATGTTTTTAAATCGGGGTTCACTAAAGCATCCTGTGGACCTCCATTAGAAAGAACATTCCCCATATTTATTGGCAAGACTAGGTGGATATCTGAGGTCCTTCCCAGCAACCACAGTGTTTTCTAAAATAGCCCACTGTCACCCACAACCCTTTTCAAAAGATCAGGACGTCTTAATCCCTTTCACTTTTTCGCCCATCCCCCATCCCATCACATTTGGAAACTCAATTCGTTCTTGTCTCTATGAGTTTGTTTCTGTTCTATTTGCTTGTTTGGTTTTAGAGTCCACATAGGAGCGACATCTTATGGTTCTTGCCCTTTTCATCTGGCTTATTTCACTTTGCATAACATCCTGTAGGTCTGTCCAGGTTATGAAAAATTTTTATCCTTTTCATGGCCGAGTAACACTCCATTGTGTGTGTGCATCACATGTTGTTTATCCATTCATTCACCAATAGCTACCCAGGTTGCTTCCATACATAACTTCCAGGTACAAAATAAGTCACGGGAGTAGAATACACAGCATTGGGAATACAGTCAATAACATCACAATAACTATGTATGAGGACAGATGGTTACTAGCCTTACAGTGGTGACCACTTTGTAAAGTACATAAATGTCTCATCGCTACATTGTACATCTGAAACTAATATTGTATGTGCACTATAAGTTATAAATAAATTTTAAAAACTTTGCCAAGAGGGCAGATAACATGTTAAGTGTTCTTACCATTAAAAAAATAGTTGAGTGGGGAGACACAAGAGAACTTTTGGAAGTAATGGATGTTTTTTACTTTGTGGTGATAGTTTTAGGGGTGTATGCATATGTTCAAGTTTATCAAATTATATACAATAAAAATGTACGTGTGTGTGTGTGTGTGTGTGTGTGTGTGTGTGTGTGTGTGAATTACACCTTGATAAATCTGGTTTAAAAAAAGACCAGACTCTGGAACTATCCAGGGTCCTGACGCTGATTTGGGCTGAGCCTTCTGTGAGTCAACTATCCAGAGCCTTGGAGGACATTTAGTCCCATTTAGGGACTGAAATGGCTTGCTCCAGGTCAAAGATCTCTGAGTGATCAGAAGTCTGCTTTCTCCACCGCACATGCTATGCTTTCTGTTGCAGACTTGGCCAGACATTGCCTTCCTGTTTTCAATTCTTGTTTTCCCCTCTGTCTGTCCTTAACCCCAAGGGTTCAGCTTGCCTTACTTTTGGCAGCAACTCATCATTGCCCACTAACCCCAACCTCGGAAACACTGTTAGCACGGCCATGCCCCACTTCCCTTCTACCCAGGCTTGCCTTTGTGTCTGGAGTGTATCTACCCACCCCATATGGTTGAAAAGCATGGCCCTGATCAGCCAACCATTAAGGAATCATTCTTTTGAATATCATTTGACTTTTCCTGCTTTGGTTTTTGAGAGAGAGTTACCTGAATTCCCAGGTAAAAACACTATACAGGAACGAAACAGTCTGGTATATCCTTATCTAAAATGTGATTGATCTCTGGGAACAAGATCTTAGGGGAATGTGAATCTGAAGAAGGATGGTCTCCATAAACACTTCTGTCCTCTTCATCATTTCTATCATCTTTACAGGTGTTATTCATAGACCATTCTAACAAAAATTATAAATAAAAATTTCTGTTTTAAGAAACCAAATTCTAACAGATGAGGAGTCATATTTTTACAAGAAAATAGTGAGGCTATTCACTATTCAAAGAGATCATGGTATTTTAGCAATGCAGCAACGTTTCCACAGGGTGCAAAAGTTATAATTTTTGTGCAATGACAAGTGGTTTGTCATTAGCTATGAAAGAGCCCACAGGTAGAGCCTAAAAGAATATACCAAAACAATGGCCCACCTTGGGATCCATGTCTCATGGCATCGTCCCTGAGATGGGTTGAGAAGGAAGAGAGAGAAAGTGATGAGGGACAGGATTACAGTTGAGAGGCACCAAGTTATGTGAAATGACCAGTTTCTAATCCTCATTCTATCACAGCAACAGAGACCATGAGCCCTCCCCCAGGATCTGATCTCCCCCATTCTGTAATAACAAAACCCCTAATCTTCAACTGGACCTATGACCTTCTAGAGTAAAGACAGTATTTCCTAGCCTCCCTTGCAGCTAGACATGGCTATGTATGTTCTGGCCAATCAGGTATAAACGAAGGTGCCATATACAACTTCTAGGTCATATCCTGAGAGGGAAGGGCTGTATCCTATCCTTCCCTTCTTGTCCTTCCCACAGGCTGTGACAAAGACCAAAGAGCAAGCCACCTTACACCACGGAAATAAGGGTGACACCCAAAAGAAGGAAGAGCAATAGAACATAAGTAGTCTGAGGCCCTCAAAGTAGGCAGCTTATGCATGAACTGTTATGAGAGAGAGAAATAAACAATCTTGTTTCCAGTATTGTTCTTTTAGGTCTCCATTCCGAGGAATTAAACATGTAGCCTAAATATCTAACTACCAATTGCCTGTGATCTTGGATAGGTCCTATTGCCGCTCTAACTCTGTAGCATTTTTCATTAAATGAAGGCTCCAGCCCAGAAGATCCACACTATCCCTTTGTACTCAGACATGAAGAGAAGATTCTGAGGATGACTGGAGGATCCTGAAGATGGACTCTTGAGAGCGGCCATCCTTCTAAACCTGGAGCTAACAAGGAATGGCAACATAGTCAGGAAATCTCCAGAAAGTTCTAGTTAGTAAAAGGAGTATTTAGAACAGACCAGACAAAGAGATCGCCACTTCTTGGTAAGCAACAGTGTGAATGTTCTCCCTGTCAGTTTAGAACGAGCCTGACAGGGTAGCTAGCCAAATTTGGTGTGTACCCCACCATTAAGTACAAGGGCACATGCATGGGTTAGAAGGCCTCTGTGGCCTCCCTGAGCCTCCATCTGCCTCCCATGTGAAATGAGGATAATGCCTATTTCAAAGGCTGATAGAAGACTAGAGATCACCATGCAAAGCACCTGACACGTGGCCACTGCTCAATAATTGGAAGAATTCTGATTGCCTTTGTTGCCGATCACTGGGTCAGTAAGCAAATGAGTGGCTTTGGCTGTTACAGAACAATGTATCTAGGGGTTCAAGAATGCAGAGAGGCTGAGGTAAACCCTGTCTTGCCTGTAAGGTGAGAGGCAGAGGAGTGGCTACTAAAACTACTTATGGGATCCTCTCACTGACAATGTGAGTCACTGACTGGCAATGTGGTGGCGGTAGAAGATTGGTATGAAGACGTGGTAATTCAATGGCTGGAAAAATCTGAGACAATAAAAACAACTGGGCAGAAAGAAAGAGTACACTGTCATCCTGAGGAGCTGAAGCAGCCAGACTCTGGAATGAAGGCTAGAGAACAACAGGAGTAAGTCCAAGTGGCTGTTAGGGATAATAATCCTCTGGAGTCCCAACTCCAGCCAACAGTTGTGGCAGCTGAAGGACCAAGGTGCAAATATACTTAGATGAAATGAAAGAAATTATACCAGCATAAAACCAGTTAAGAACAAATTCCAATTTGAAAAGAAGGGACTCAAAAGCTGAGTTGGAGGAAAGAATGGGCCCTGGCTGTGTCATTACAGGGATGAAGCTTACCCTACAAGTGGGGAGGCCAGACTCTCAGGAGACGCCTAGGACAGCGAGCATTGCCATTCTTCATGAGGCTCTAGGAACCCAGCAAAGAAGGAGCTTGGGAGCTCCCCATTGAGAGGTATGCAGTTGCTAGGGGCTCAGGAAAAGCTTATAGAGGAAAATTTGCTGATATTTCTCAGATACTGATCCTAGAATGCCACTCCGAGCCCTGATAGATCATGAGGAAAGGATTATATTTAAAAAAAAATGGGCATCTTTGGCAGCTAGGGCACTGTGGGCAAGAAACCAAACACCTTCAGAGCCTAGGGAATGGTGTGACTCTTCTTGCTGATGATTGGACCATAAAGCTCATCTACACCCATAGCCTGTTTCAACCCTGAGATTCCTTAACTTTGGTTTTTGATAATCAAGGACATGCTGGTTGGAAGCAGAGGGCAAAGAGGAAAAGGTGCTCCATTTAGAAGAACTGGAAGATCTGGACATATATGATAAGAATGGAAGTAACATTTACTGTTGAGTCTACATGCTTTATTCTTATGTTATCCAGTTCTACAAGATAACATTACTATCACTCCCATTTCACAGAAGGGGAATCTGAGGCACCCAGAAGCCCAGTATTTGGCCCACGGTTGCACAGCTCAAGAAAGGCAGGGTTCAAGCTTAGATCCATCTTACTCCAAAGCCTGTACTCAACTACTACATAGCCCCACTGGGAATTCAAGTGTCCCCATAATCCAACCAGTTTCATCTCATACCACAGCTTCCTGTACTCCCTGAACAAACGCTGCACTTTCCCGCATGAAAACCTTTGCTTTTGTCATTTCTTTCACCTAGAAGTTCTTTTCCCTCTTCTCCAAATACTAGAATCTTGCCAACCTTTAAGACCAGTTCAATTACCATGTCTTCCAGGACTCAGGATAAGCCATTCAGGCAGAATGAAACATTCCAATGAACAATATAGCATACAGATACAAAGATCAGCCTTGACTTCAGGAAAGCCAAGTTCAAATCCAGCCTTTAGTACCTTCTATGTATGTGACTGACTTTTAGCAAGTTATTGTCTTTTTATGTCTTGATCTTTTCTTCTGTACAATGGGGATAATAACATATTAACTCAATTTCTTTAAGCCTCGAGTTCTTAAATATATCAACTATGGATAACAGTTCCCACCCCTCATGGTAAGCGCGAGAGTTAAATGTCTACAGAGCATCAGGCCCAGCAACTTGATACATCAGCCCTTAGTAAACAGCTCCCCTTCCTCCTTTTACTTTGCCCTTATTTCATTCTACCTTGTCATACACCTGCTTCCCCCTCCAGGTTGGGGTCTCATAAAGGGGAAAGGCCTTATTCATTTTTAGAGGCCCAGAATGCTTCTCACAAAGGCCTAAATAGACTTTCAGTAGTTGATGAATAAACACATTCAGACCTCAGTAACCCAGAGAGAACAAACAGATCAAAACAGGATATAATCCCATTTGTCTGCAATGGGCCTTCAGTGTAAACTGCCCCTGTTCTCACCCGAGTCTCTCCAACTAAAAGTAAAGAACTTTCTGTTTAACCCAATTCAGCAGCCATTTTTGGAGCCCACTGTGGGCCAGAGCCTGCACTGGTTTCGGAGAGCATGCAGACAACTGAACCAGTCTCCTGCCTGCTGGGGCATACATGCCAGTCCTAGACGCAGACAGTGATGGACCATGCAGTGGAAAGAGGCAGTAGGACATGAAGAATGATAAGGTATGATTACAGGTTTGTCTGGAGTTAGGCTTTGAAGGGGGACAGGCTGTCTGTACTGCTCCAAAGTGTCTTGATCTAGAAAATACTTTGCGAATAAATTCCTAAGAGCAAGAAGGATGAGGACATGGAGCACATAGGGTGCTTCAGCCTGGGAACTTCACCTTCAGGAAAAGAAACAAGCTCCGCATGGCAGCAGAGAAGTGACAAAATACTTAAATAGCAACCATAGTCATTAATATGGTTGAGCCCAATTTAAATCCTTGACCATGGGATATCTAAAAATCACTGGATTGGGGTGGGGGGTCTACTGTTTAAGCCTATTTCATGGCGAATTAAGATTATCTGAGGAGTAAATGCTATGGAATTTTACATAGCTCTACTATAAAGACCACAAAAATGAAAACAAATCTCCAAACAAGCCTAAGCAACATAAATATTCAATGCAGTGCTCAGCCAAGCATACCCTGGCATTCGGAACTATTATTTACTGCCTGGAAAACATACTTGGTACCTTGGCTAATAATGATTTAAATCCCATCCATCTCACTTGGACCAGAAGGTTGGTGTTGCTATGGTGACCAAGGGCACCAATAAGGCCCACCGTTAAATCCAGGGCAGGGATTTACCCGTGAGGGGACACTGTCAGGTGAGAAATACCTCCCCCATATTATCTCACTCTAGTCTTCAACACACTTGTGATGGAGGTGTGGAGAGGAGAGAGCCGATGCTCAGGGACTATGTCTGCAACCAGAAAGAGCAAGGATCCTGCAAGCATCACCTGGCATCTAAGACAGACTGCCTCGCATCCACTCAAGTCAATGACTTAGAGCTCTCATAAGCCCTTCCTCAGGTGTTCTGAGCAACATGGATCCTTCCCAGGCCACCCATGGAATACATTCCTTCCAAAACAGCTTCATTTCTTGAAAGAAAAATCTATGCTTCCCTCCTATTCTCGCTTCAGTTGATGGTGATCTACCTTCTTCCTCCTGCCTCTCCACTTGGCAGCCATCCTAGAGGACACCAGGGCCCCCCTCTTAACTTAAGCCTAACAGTTTCTTAGCACTTGTTTTTCTCTAGTTTCCAGCTTTAAGCTTTCCTTTGTTAGACGCTTCTGGTTTTCTGACTCCTTTCCTCATGATTATATTAGTCCCTTTCACCAGTTCATTTTTTCCCCCCTCGCTCTTTCCATCAATTCATCAACAAACCAATCAGCCAACTTTGATTAGCATCTGTTATGTGCCAGACACTGTGTTAGGCACAGAGGACACAAAGACAGATCAGGCACAAGCCCCGCTCTCCGGTTCTGGCAGTGGTGGCTTACTCTCCACAGATTTCTAATCTGTTTCCCAGAAGTCTGACTTCACCCAACATCCATTTTCTCTCTACCCGCTCTCCTAGCTTCTCTTATGTATTCCTGTGGTTTTAGGAGCTGCCGATGTGCTGATGATCTTCAGTCTCTTCCATAAACCCAGTGGTATCTATTAAGTTTAAGACCCATATTTTCAATTCCCTTATGTGCATGTCCACCTGGATTTTCTACCAAGACCTATAATTCCACATGCTCAAAACCATTACTTTCCCCCCAAAATCTACACTCTTTCTATGTCCCCTTCTTAGATAATGCTGTCACCCAAACTACAACTCTGCTGTGCCATCTCTGATCTCAGATTCTCCTTCTTACCCTCTCTTTATGAATCAATCCTTTTTAAAAGGAGAAATGCACAACTGGGTCCACTGCCCTGTAGCCCCTTGGGTGCAGCAAGCTGCTCTCACCAGGCATGGCCAGTTTCAGTGAGCTCTCCCTTTCCTCTCCTCCAGGCCTCACTGTCCTGGCTTTTCTCTACTTCCCAGAAACCCAGTTTCCTTTTCAAGTTACTCCTCTTCTTGGCTCCCCAAGTCCCATCTTTATCCCTATGCCCTTCTCTGGAATTCTTTCCCTAGGTTCCACCTGTTCCCAGCGCTTTAATCCCATAAGTTCTATGATACATGCTTTTAAAACTGTTCACCTTATTACCCCTGAAATCAGGATGTCCCCCCACCCCCATGGTAGTTACAATGTAGTTACCGCTCCTTGCGTGTAAGGGACCTAGGCCACAGCTGCTCCTATTATCATCACTTCAGCTTGAGTTATGAGCTTTGTTGATTAAAATATTTTAAGTCAATTTAAATCAATTGCTATTGGATGTTCAGAATGTTGTTTTAAAAGATTACACTACATTACTTCACAAAGGCACTGAAACAGACAGAGGGGGTAAAAACTGACACTGCAAAGCAAATACATCATTGGAGAAGCACACCTGATTCCATATTTTCTTGCAAAGAAACAACAAAGTACTTCACGGATTTAAGAAAGAAAGATACCCAGAAGTAGACAAAGCTGCATTATGTGGTTACTGCAGTAGATGTGAATTGATTGCTATTTTAAATGAACAGAAGAATCTGCAAGTGCCTTTGAAAGAGATAAAAAAAAAAAACAACTTACAAATTGAAAAGAGTCTGGTGTATCACACAGACTCTTCATGTATCACACAGGAATAATGATGAGGCAATGTAGAGCAGATTGACTAGAAGTATTTTTGCTTCTAGTAAATGTTCTTGTTTGGAAGCATTATGTACTTTCATAGGTGTAACTTAGATCAGATGAGATCTGGCATATCGGAAGTTTCTCATCTTTTGGGGGACACAGAGCCCTTTGAAAATCAGACAGACAAGAACACTCATCGTAGAAAAGAGTACATATCCACATGATTCTGCAATTTTTATACAATTCTAAGGGGCGCAGGGCCCCTTGAAACACCTGTGAGCCCCAGGTAAAGAAATCCTAACATATATGCTCAAGACTCCACTCCACATCCACCTCTCCTGAGCTCTAGACATCCCTATCTGTCAACCAAACATCTCCATCTACAGTCTCACAGGCATCATTAACGTATTGTGTCCCCAAGAGAGATGTATCTCTCCATCAACTCCAGCCAAACCCCTTCCTTCTACCTCGTCCTGTCTCACCCGGCAGCACAACCAAGCACTCGTGCCAAGAACCTTGGTTTCATCTTCGACTTCTTTCCTTCATTCTCTGCATTTAGTCATGAGGCTGGTTCATACTTGCTTATTTCTCAAACCCATCCTCTTCTCCCACCTTTATTGCCACCATCTCCTACTAAACTACCGCCACAAGGAATCCAGCCTTGGCCCCTGGCTACTTGTTCCCCACGCCACAATCACAGCCACCTTTCTGTAAAGAAAGCCTGGTTATGCTGCTTTAAGGCATTTGGTGACTCTCCATTGCTCTCAACTTATTACTAGACTTGCCTACAAACCCTTCATAACTTGGCTCCTGACCACCAACCTAAGCTGTCTCTCTTGATCTCCTCTCAAGGATGACCTGCTCTCACCACACTGAACTTTCTCTGCCTTTCCTGAGCTGTGTGATCTCTCCCAACCTCTCTCTTTCTGGACCGCTCCACGTGTTCCACAGGAACCACAACTTAGATATTTGCCTCTGTGTCTCCAGGACTCATCAGGGTACCTGGAACCCAGGAGTTGTTTGACATGAATGGTGAATTAATATTAAGGCACACAGCTCCATAACACACTAACACAGGATTAAATGCCACAGTAAAGGAGAAAAACAGAGTGGGTTCCAGTCCTAGTTCTGTGACCTTGGGCAGGTCACGGCACCTCTCTAAGCCTCTTGTGCACAGTTATAAAGTGGGAATGAAAATGCCTACTTCAAAAGGTTGTTGTGAAGGTGAGACAGAATGTGAATTGGTGGAGGCCACAAAAGTAGCGCTGTCTGTCCTCTAAGGGGAAACCTGGAGACATGTGAGGCCACTTCAGGTCATCACAAAAACTGAGGTGCAGCATTAATGACTAAGGGCTAGAAAGCTGGTCATCCTGTAATGCATAGGATGATCCCCCGAAAACAGAAAGTGTCCTGTTTCTCACGATTTCCAAATGTCCCATCAGACACGTCTGTGTGTATGTGTATCTGTCAAGAACCTGATTATAATCATGAAGCCTAGAATATAACTCTGTTTACATATAACCTCAAAATATATTTTACCTCATCTCAATGGAAACTGAATTTTCCAGAAATGCAATTACCATGGAAGTTGAGAGAAGGCTGTCCTCTCTCTTATTCAGTAGTTTACCAAACATGGTTTATTGTTTCAGAAAATCATGTCACTAACAGCAAGGCCACCTGTGGAATCCAGGTGGCCAATGCAGCACCCTTCTATCAGTCCACACTGGCGGCCACTGCATCCATGGTGGTTCTATAACAATATATGTGGTTAGCTCTACGTAAAGATGTAAACCACAGACAAAAAGGACAGACGGTATTGAACGGAACCGTGGCTCTCTTGTCGTACCTCTAAATGATTCATTCCAGGTTGGAGCCAGCACCTGACTACCTCATGACATTTACAAATGAAAACAAATGTTGTTTTATTGTGAGTTGCTTCCTTTCACTTTCCTTTAAAATACTGCTGGGGTATTATATCAATTTTCTCAAGCATATCTATGCAGGTAAGTTATTTATGAATCATTTCAGGGTAGTAGATGCAATGCTCAAATCCTCATCACAAACAGAGGGTGTTTGGTCCATGAGCTGAGTGCCTGTGTTCTGGTGTTGATACTTTTACGGTCAGTATACTGGGTCCACCCTAATTGTGACACAAAACACTTGTGATTCAGGATAAAAACTGCATCTGGCTTCTGCAGTGAATTATCGTCTGCTCCATGTTCTCACTGGGGGTTCTACTTCACTACACACAGGGAGTTGTCAAACAGTAAAGAGCAGTGGGAGGCCTGTCAGTGTTCCCTCCACTTTGTCAAAAAACATCCCTAATCAAGAACCCTCACTGGCTCCCCACGTCCATGGGACCTCACTCTGGCTCTTATGTTCCCTCTACCCTAAAATTTGGCCTGGCCTATTGCTTCTCAACCTCCACAGCCACCCTTAACTCCCTTTCCTTGCCCCTCCCCCACTAGAAGGCCCAGCTCAGCCCCTCCACTTGGCTGAACTTCAAAGCAAAGTTCACATCCCACCTCTTCCAGGGCCTTTCCAGAGCACTCTGGGCCACAGGTACTTCCCCATCCAAATTCAGTAACAGCACTGACTATGCCTTTATTTGACAGCTAATCTACACAACAAAATCATGTCAATTATCTTCAGGTGAGTGAATCTAATCTTACTGCCCCAATAGACTGAGAACTTTTTTAAGTGGAAGAATGGGTTTATAAAAATGACAAGCATACAGGTATTTACGTGGATCACCTCACTTAAGCCTACTAGCACCCAGTGAGATGGGTGCTCATATTGTCCCCGATAAAAGTTGAGGAGATAACTTGGTCGATGCCCAGGGTCATACCGAAGGCAGAGCTGAGATTCAAACCCATGCTCATATCAAACCCAGCTTGCTCTCTTCTACCCATCCACTTCCCTGTTGCCTACCAATGGTGCCGGGCACACAGTTAGCACTCAGACTGGTAGGTGAGTGAAAGTTCACCAGGTGAGGAAGGGAGCCAGCATTTATTGAGGGCTCTGCACGCAATGGTGGGAAAAACACTTGTTTGGGGATAGACCCAGACTCAGATCCTGAGTACTCCACTAGTTGTGTGAACCTGTACTCCTCGCTTACCCCTCTGGGCTTCAGTATCTCCATTTATAAAGTGTGTTTGCTAACACTCACTTGGCAGTCTGATGTGAAGGTTAAATTAAATAATGAATATAGAGTGCTGAGCTCTACATTAGGCACCCAAGGTGCTCTATAAATGATGTTACCTTAGCTCACGGGGGAAGACCTAAGCTTTGAACCTGGGTCAGTCTGACTCCATAGCTTCAGTGACCCTCTCCCATCACCCTGCCCCCCTGGACCTGCAATCACCTTCCATTTGCTGCTCATCCGCAGAGAAGGGTCTCATGCCTACTGCTTCATATGGGATCACAGACAGTTTCTATTGACCTTGCCTAATTTTTCACTCTTTTCTCCTAAAACAGGTTTTACTTCTTCTGTTTACTTAGCCATTGGGGCTGGGGGTGGGGGAAAAAGCATGGTGGTGGCGGGGGGGAGGGCTTGATTGTATGACTGCCAGGAACTACTTTGGAACTTTCACCCCCATCGATCAAATGGGTCCTAGCATGTGATAGGCATCCCACACTTGTTGGCCAACTGAATTAACCATCAAGGAACCAATTCCCAGCATCTACCATGTGACTCACCCTAAGGAAAAAGAAATGTGTAAGAGTCCCTAATGTGCAATGATGCTCACTCAACATATATAAGGAGGAAGAAAGAAGGAAGAAAAAAAAGAAAGGAGGGAGAAGAAAAGGATGCAGCTAGCTAGTGGCCATTGCTCACAGCTCCTTTCCCCTGGAATCCTCTTTTCCCTCTGGCTTTGGGTAATTAATAACCACCAAGACCTCATGGCCAGTTTGGATGTCACTGCCTCCTGGGGCCAGGCACAGGGATGTTTTGTAACTGCCTGTTGACTTGTCTGCCTACACTCTAGCCTCTAAACTTGTTTACAGTGGATATCTACAGCCCTGGACACAGTACACAGGACACACTTAATAAATATTAGCCTCTTGGCTCACAAGCATGGCAATCAAGAGACAATGAGAGGCAAACTCAGGGCCGTTTGATGCTGCCGCCTGAAGAGCCATGGGGAGTTAAGAGAAGGCTGAGCAGGATGAGAGTAGAAGGGGCCAGCGAAGGCTTCCTGGAAGAGACAGCAGGATGGAGGTAGGGAGAGGAACAGGGGATGAGGAAGCAAGAACTGGAAGAATGCCAACTGCTGCCAGTCACCTGCCAGTGAACATAGTAGAGGGCCGGTGGTAAGGGGAAGAGACAAAGAAGCAGGTCTGAGGGAACCACTGTTTGGGGTGAGTGAGGGAGACTTAAGTCTCCTCCAGCCAATCCTAACATTTTACAAATTCCAACATAGAATTTGCACTGGGCCTTCAACCATGAGCAAAATTCCTGGAGGAAAAGCATCCAGGCAGAAGGAGAGAGGTGTGGGGGCCGGGAAAGGGGAGGACCAGTCACACTGGGGGAGGCAGGTAGTAGATAAAGATTTTCTGGGCAGATTCTGGTGGGTTTCACACCTTTTAACCTTCCTAACAAAATGATGTCCCATAGAGAAAGAAACCATATGAATAAAATATTTTCTTTAGCCTTTTAAATGACATTGAACAACCAAGTATCTTAGGCATCTAATAGTCGTAGAACAGTTTATGATGTCATGGGATATTTACTCACTGAGATTTAAAAATCACTTTTTGGTAAAACGGGTGGAAACTCTATGTGATGAGCTGATAAATGAAAAAGGCAAAATACTGAATTCTACCCAACAAGGCTTCCTGTGTACAGGATCAGAGGGCAACACATGGACAGTTTAGGAAGGCTCTTTTTTTTTTTTTTTTGCTTTGAAATAGCTGTTGTTATTACATTGCCTGGGCAATTTTCAGAAACTGGTGTAGGTGCTATGGGTGGTTAAGAGTTACTGGAGAGTTCTGAGGTGGGAGTCACGCAATGAAAGCCACAGTTAAGGGAGCTGAGGGTAGCAGTGGTAGACAAACAGTCTGGGCCTGGGCAGGGAGCATGGCAGGATGAATGGCTGTGCCATCATCCGAGTGTGAGGTGGGACACACGTGAACGAAGGTGCTGGGAAGGCTCTGTAATATTCAAGGTAGCCTGGCCACGGTCCTCATTCATTTGAACACAAATCTATGTGTCGTCATGAGGGTGTTCTGTAGACGTGATTAAAGTCCATAATCCGTTGCCTTTCAGCAAGGGAGATTATCCTGGATGATCTGGGTGGGCCTGATTCAATCAGTTGAGATGCCTTGCTGGCAGAACCAAGGTTTCCCTAATAAAGAACTTCTGCCTCTGGGCAGCTCTGTCGACTCCTGCTGGAGTATTCCAGCCTGCCCTGCAGATTTCAGACGTGTCCCACTTGCCCCCACAATCATTACTTCCTCATACTGAATCTCGTTCTTAATGTCTATCTCCTGCTGGTTATGCTTGTCCAGGTGAATGCTGACTGACACAGGTGGCAACAGGGGTGGGGTGGAAGTGGGGATCTAGCAGGCACTCTAGAGGAAGAAGCACCTCTTCTCCTCCCCCACGTTCCCCAGTCAATTTGACAGCCCTGGAGTGACCTAACCAACAGCCTCCATACTGACAGCAAGCAGGTGCCTCTGTAACATGGCAGGCCCCTCCCTGGCCATCTGGACCACAATCTGCCCTGCTCCCCCAAATACCTCTTTGGGCCTTTGCTCCTCACTCTTCCCACTATATCTGTCAGACCTGGCTCACACATCATATCACCCCTGCCCAGAGCATCCTGGACATGCTGACCCCTTGCCCTTCTCTCCCTCCAGCGTGCTCTGGCTGCCAGTCTCCCCAACCCCCCAACTCAATCATACTCTCATTAGTGACACCAGCACAGCCCCCACTTGTCACTGCACTTGTCATGATAACCTTGACAGAAGGAGCAACTGAGACCCAGAGAGAGGAAGTACGTAAACAACCAGAGAGGTCATGGTGTCCTACACTAAATCACAAATCACACAGCTAGCAATGCTGGCTCATGCCATTCTTCCTCACTGTTATCTCCGTCATCTTCATCACACAATTCTTAAGGGCAGGATACACAGCTAACAAGGCTTTTAACCTTCCCTGCGCATGCCTAGCACAGTGCTAATGTTCAGTAGACACAAATTAAATACCTCACTTGTCTCTGGCTTAGTTTTCCATCAGTACTGCACTAGGCCTCATGTTAGCACAAAGCCACTTGGACTCTTCAGTGCCTGCCACAGGAGAGGGTGGGTTCCCGTGTCCCAGGGAGACCCGGGCACGTGGGAGGGGGGACTCCACACAGTGCCAGGTGCCTGAGGTGTTCAGTAAGAGTTAACAGCGCCTCCCCTCACCAGGGCCCCTCTCAGTGCCACTCCAGGCTTTCTCAGGAGGTGGCCAGCTCTGCAGAACCCCCCCTACCCAGCAACCACTCAGACTTTGGGGGGCCTTTGTGCTTTAATAAAGACGGTATTACTGAATTGCAAAGCTTCCCTCCTTTCCAACCTTCCTCGCTGCCAGGGTTCCCGCTAAAGGTGAAGCACTGCCATTCAAGGCCAAAGAAAGAGCTGAATCAAGATGCTAAACTCTTTTGACTTAATGTGACAATCTACGGCTCTCCCTGAACCACAGTTGTGTGAGAAGTGCACCCAACTCAGCACAAAGGCCCCTGGGCGGCTGCAGTTTGGGGTGTCCTCGGGTTCTGGGGATCTCTCCCCAGCCGCCTGAGCTCTCTGCATGCATCTCATGAACGCTCTAGTTTCCTCTCTGAATGCAGACATCAGCCGGCTGGGAGAGCCCCGCCACCAACGCCGTTCCCTGCTTGCTTCAGGCTGCAACAAAGGCCACTTGAGGGCCGAGAGACAGCACTGCCCAGTTCCTTTCCTGGGCCTGTTCTCTTCCCTTTCACACATCTTTCCCTTTTATTCCCCCTGCCCCCTTTACTCCTGCTTTACGCCTCATTGAATCCATTAGCCACTTTATAGGGTGCTCCTGAAGAATAAATTTTCTGTGTGGGGCTCCTGATAGTTTCCTGCTGGCAACTCCAACACGCCTTGGTGGCAGTGGGAGAAGTGAGAAAAAGGCACACTCGTGAGGGTGGAGCCTCCAATGGCCCCTCCAGGCTGCATCTCCATCTGGCAGCTCCAGGGCAGGCTGGCTGGAACAGGCTCCCTCACCTGCCAGGGGGCCCACCCTGCCCCTCCATGATCTTACAGAAAGCAGCTTAAGCCCTGTAAACCTTTGTCTTCTCATCTTTGAAATGGGAATAATAATCGTACCCTTCTCATAGGGTTCTTATGAAGACTCAATGGGTTAATGTAGTAAGAGCTTTAGAACAGGGCCTGGGTCAAACTAAGTGCCACTCAAGTGTTTGCTTTACTATTATCATAATGCAGATGACATGGCTACTTAAGAGCCTTTGTGCCACCTTCAATTCCTCTACTTCTGATCAAGGAAGGAAGGGAAAGAAAAAAATGAATTCAAGGACATTTGCAGCTGTTTCTGTGTGAGTGCATCTGTGAGTGTGAGTGCATCTGTGAGTGTGAGTGTGTGTGTGTGTGTGTGTGTTTCCTTTTGTCCTGTCTCGGTGCCCTAGAGCTCTGAAAGGAATGAAAACAGAGCTCTAACACGGTGAAAAGGCAGGGTTCTTCTTAAAACACAGCTAATCCTGCAGCTTCCTTTAAAGTGGCAACAGGAGAGGTGGGGAAGGGACCAGAATTGTTTTCATAGCACCCTCCCCTTCCAACCACTGCTCCTGGAGACCCGGAAACTACGGGGGGGGAAATCCATAAATCAGCTACCGAGAGGACAGAAGAAGGAACCAAGCAGGGAGAGAGCAAAGCAGAGGAGCCAGCTGCGGAGGGACTGGGGGCAGTGTGAGCGGACACTTTGACTATCTGGTCGGCAGAGATGGCTGCCTACAGAAGGCAAAGTATCCAGGCCGCAGGCTGACACAGCCACTGTCAAAGGACAGTGAGGCCTCCCGGGCAGCAGAAAGTCCTGCAGAACAGGGATGCCACACCAAAAGGTATCTCTCATCTGACTTCTTCTCTCTGTTCCACTTCTGGCTTAGTTCCACCCTGCTCACTCGATAACAGAGCTCCTACAGCCTCCCTGTCTCCCACCCATCACTTACAACAAGCAACCTGTGCCAACTTTTAAAGACAAAAATCAGATCATGCTACTCCTGCTTTTCCCTGGTTCTCCACTGCATTTAGAATAAAGTCTCTGACCTTTCACCGCAGCTTGCATGGTCTGACCCCTGCTGATTTCTCCTGCCTCATCACATGCCACCATCAGGACCACCTGAGCCCCAATGTGCTTTCCTTCTCAAATTCCCTAGGTCCTTCCCACTTGAGAATTTCATATGTGCTGCTCACCCAGGCAATCCCTTCCCATTGCAGATGAAGACCCCTCCTCAGGAAACCCTACTCTGACCCCCCTAAGGAATTCCCCTACTCTCACTCTTCTTTCTCACAGCCTTCCTTTTCCCATCCACAGCATTTCTATGCCTTGTTCATTTCCCACTAGGCCGTAGCTCCATGGTCTGGTTTACTCATCACTGAAAAGAGCCCCCCAGCCTAGTGCCTGACACATAGTAGGTACACAATTAATGCTGGGTGAATGAAAGGGTTAATGAGTGAATGAGCAACATCCATAGCAAGTGAGCTTTTGGATACAAGAAATAGCACATCTGGGGGCTGAAAAGGCTTAGACAAGAGTTTCGGAATCCTTCAGAAAAGCTCTCCCTTGCAAACCATCACGATAGCTCTTCAGTGTTTGAGATGGTGCATGCTTTGGGTGACAGCAGTTTATATGTTAGCTTCTTGTTAAATGGCAAATAGTCTACATGAATTAGTTTAATATACTTAACTAGAAATGTACAAACTTTGTCTGTGAAGGATCAAACATGGAATATTTTAGGATCTGTAGGTCACACGGTCTCTGTTCCAACTGCTCAACTCTACTGCTGTAGCAGCACAAAAAGCAGCCACAGACTGTGCATAAAGGAATGGCTGTGGCTGCATTCCAATAAAACTTTATTTACAAAAACAGGCTGTGGGCCAGATTTGGCCCTCTGATCATAGTTGGCCAATTCCTGGATTAGACGAAGGCCTAGCAAAGCCACATGAGGACAAAGTAATAACCAGTTTTTTCAGTTTTCAACAAATATGCAGAGCAGGTACTAGGAATTTCACAAAATCATAAATTGCTTCATATGCTGTCATATGATAAAGACAGGGACGCCCTGAATTCATTTGTCATTGCTGTTTCATAGATACAAAGCATTCCATTCATATCATTCAGCATGTCACAAACATGTTTGTCCTAATGGAAAATTCTAAGGGTAATTTTCACTCTGGAGGTACTGAGATGCTACAGAGGGCTCAATATTTGTTGAATGTGTGGTTGTGTGAGTGGGTGGATAGACAACAAAAATGAAGAGGACAGGATGTTTACCAGGGTGATTACAAAAGTAGATACAGTCAATAATTAGATGAGATATAAAGGGATAAGTTGTCAAAAATGACTTGTTCCAAGCTCATGAGATCAGGGGGAGGAGCTGGTGGCAGGGACGGGCAAAATAAATTTGGTCGATAAATATGAAAAGAAGGACAGAGCAAAGATAGTCTTTTCAACAAATGGACATCCACACACAAGAAAACTGATCTAGACAAAGACCACACATCCTTCACAAAATTAACTCAAAGTGAATCACAGACTTAACTGTAAAACACAAAACTATAAAACTCCTAGAAGATAAAGTAGGAGAAAGCCTAGGTGACTCTACAGCAATGACTTTTTAGGTGTAACACCAGAAGCACCATCCACGGAAGACACAGTTAATAGAATGGACTTGGTTAAAATTAAAAACTTCTCTGTGAAAGACAATATGAAGAGAGTGGGGAGACAAGCCAGAGACTGGGAGAAAATATTTGCAAAAGACACATCTGATAAAGGACTATTACCCCAAATACACAAAGAACTCTTAAAACTCAACAATACAAAATTAAACAATATGACTACACAATAGGCCAAAGACCTTAACAGATACCTCACCAAAGAAAAAGAGATGGTAAATGAGCACATGAAAAGATGCTCCACATCATATGTCACCAGGAAAAAAATATTAAAACAATAACGAGGTACCAGAAGGCACCTATTACAAAGACCAAAATCCAAAACACTGACACCACCAACTGCTGGGGAGGATGTGGTTCATTGCGGGTAGGAATGCAAAATGGTATCGCCACTGTTGGTGGTTTCTTACAAAATAAAACATACTCTTACCACACCATCCAGCAATCATGCTCCTTGGTATTTCCCCAAAGGAATTGAAAACACGCCCACACAAAAACCTGTGCATACATGTTTATAGTGGCTTTATTCAAAATCACTAAAACTTGGAAGTACCTGAGATATCCCATCAGTAAGGTGAATGGATAAACTGTGGTACAACCAGACAATGAAAAAGTGCTCAATGATAAAAAGGAAGGAACTATCTAACCATGAAAAGACATGGAAGAACCTTAACTGCACATTCCTAATTAAAATAAACAAATCTGAAAAGGCTACATACTGTATGATCCCAACTCTATGACTTTATGGAAAAGGCAAAACTACATAAACAGTAAAAAGATAAGTGTGGTTGTCAGGGGTTGAGGAAGAGGGGAAGACTAACAGGCAGAGCACAGATGATTTTTAGGGCAGTGAAACTATTCCATGCGATCCTATAATGGTGGATACATGTCATTACACATTTGTCCACACCTACAGGATGTGCACCAAGAATGAACCATAAACTATGGGCTCTGGGTGATTATGATGTGTCAGTGCAGGTCCACCCGTTAGAACACATGCACCACTCCGCTGTGAGACGTTGGCTGAGCATGTGTGAGGGCAGGAGGTACATGGGAAGTCTGTACTTTCTGCTCACTTTTGCTATAAAACTAAAAATGGTCTAAAAAATAAAATCTTTAAAAACACACAAACAGAAAATAAGGACATGGGGAAATCACAAAGACGTCTTCGTGTTCCGGCCACTTGATTTCAATTATTCGTCTTCCGATTATCCAGGGTGAGACTGTTCATCATTCAAAAGATGACAAATTACAAACAGCCTGAATGTTTCTTCCTGAAGAAAGCGAGTATTTCAGAATTCTCCATTTTCTCAGGACTTAGCATATAATTGGGAAAGAATTTTATTTATTTTTCGAATCCAGGAGTCTGGAATTTCCAGTAGGGTCTAAGGAGAGGAAGAATAACTGTGTAGAACGGTAACTGCAGCCATAGCTCTAGGGCAAGGAAATAAATGGCTTTCTGAGCACTTACTGTGTGCTAGTAACTACAGTCAGTGTGTTCACATTGAACCTGCAGGTGAGTTTCCAGGTATTAAAATAGATGAGGGCCAGGCTTAGGGAAGGCGGAGATGCCTAAATTTGAATCCCTGCTCTGCCCCTTCTAAGCAGGCTGGCTTTGAGCCTTGGGCCAACCTTACAACCTCTTCGAGTCTCCACTTTTTTATTTGTAAAATAGGGTTTGGACTTAAAAACCACGAAGACTCCCAGCTCTGACATGCTACATTCTAATATTCCAGAGTCAGTGCTCGGCCATTAGAACACCCATGTTCCTAGGATTTGATTCTCTAACTGTTCTAGTGGTTCAGGCTGGCACCAATCCATACATTGAATTGTAATTTTTTATCTGTCTGTGCCTGCCCTACTAAATGGCATGCTGAGTGGGGACCTGACTACTAACTTCCTTTCTATTGTATCCCAGGACCTTGCAGGGAGTGCCAGGCACACGTGGAATTCATTCATTCCATAAAAGTTTATTAAGCAACAGCTATGGGGCATCCTGCTACTTACTGAAACTGGCACCTAGTCAGTATCTCTCCAGCCCAGAGCAGTTTCAGAGAGTAGCAGTTGCTAACTTTGACCCTGGGGATCCTGACTGTCAGCTTCTATGATATCAGAAGATGGTAAAGCCCTGGAGGAGGGCACAGGAGAGGATGGAGCTGAAGGATACCTGCAGAGGTTGTTCCTGGGGAGACGCTGATGCCAGTGCACTGCCCATTGGGCCACTGAAGAGCATTGCCAGACTTTCACCTGCGGCCACGTCACAGCCTCATTAGTGATCCACTTATGTGCGACCCGATCCCAAATTCCCACTTAGACAACCACTTACCCAAAGGCTGAGCCTGCCACATCTGTCCACAGGAGCAGGGAACATGCTCATTGAATTGGGTTAAAGTTGGGGTTATAGTTTTTACCTTGAAGATAGGAGCGGGTTGGGAACTTTTTCTCAAATTAATAAAAGTTCAGAAATTTCTGCTGAGGTCTGAGTATGGGAAGTGGGGTGGAACTCAGTCATGACCTGGACAATAGTGGGAAGATAGGGTCCTCCTGCCTTGAATAACTTCAAAAAAGTGGCTCTGGCCGGAGACCAGAAAGCAAGAGCCAGGGCGACCTCTGCCCACTTGGAAACACTCAGATGACCCCTTCTTTACTTTTAGCTGTTTTTGTACGGAACCCAAAAACCCTTTGGACACCAGGCCCATGTCCAAGGTGAGGTGAGAAATAATCAGTGACAAAGCATCAGACCCTCTCCTGATGAGACCACATGCCAATCCCAGGACCCCTGGTCTCCCAAAACTGTCAGATTTTTCCTATAGAACATCATCTGTTAGAAATAGCTACGGAACTAGGCCATCAGGCCCTAGTTTCTGACCTGACACTTGATATTCACTCACTTTGTAACCTCAGACAAGTCCCTTCCCCTCGCTGAGCCTCAGTTTCCTCATTCATAAGGGTGAAGGGTGGTCCCAATGATCACTATGGAATCTCTCAGTGCCAGCAAACTACCTTTCACTCTGGATGCTAAACCTGGCTTTGGGCATGGAACATGGAAAGAGCCCTTGAATCAGCCTTCAGGAAATTGCTGAATTGGCTCACCCGATTCCAGCGTTTCCCTTAAAAGCACATTCAGATCGAGCTGCAACCAACAACCATTGAGCACCTATCCTATGCTAACTCATCAACTGCCTCTTCAGAACCAGCCCATAAGAAAATTGTCATTGTCTTCACGCCACAGATGACAGTCACAAGAGTATACTCTTCCAGGGCACGAGCTATGTGGTCACCAAGGTCTGGGGTTAATCCTGGCCCTCCACTTCCTACCTGCAGGTCCTTGAGCAAGTTGCTTGATCCCTCTAAGCCTCAATTTCTCATCTGTTAAATGGGGATAATGCTGACCCCCCCTCTCATGGGGCTGTTTCAAGTTCTGACTAGAATGGGCGTGTGAAGTACTCAGTCACTATCACCTATTAGTTCTTATAAGTATTATTACTCCTGCTATCATTATCGTTTCTACTAGAGATGAGAAAAAGTAGGCTCAGACAGGGTGCATGAAAGGACATCACTCAAAACACCACAGTGTTCTGAATTTTAATCAAGTCCATGGACAAGCAAGGTGGGTCAGTACTGAAATACAAAGTTACCAGGTAACTATGGCCAAACTACTCAACCTTTCAGTCTCAGGGTCTTCACCTATGAAACAGCAGCAATATCTCTCCATTTCGTGAAATTCTATGTGCTAACGTAGATGAAAAGCCACTGGCAGAGTGTGGAGAAAGCAGAAGGCTGTGGAAGAATGGTCCCTTCCATCCCATATGCCTTTTCTGAAATCTCTAAGAATGCAGTCTGCCGGTCCTTCCTTGAAACCCTTTTCCTGCATTAGAATTCTCTGAAAAAAAATTCTCTAACATACAGGTTCAGTGGCCCAGCCAATGGCAAATGGTCCCAGTGTGGGACTGAGCTTTCTCTTGAGGGCTGAGTGGAACCAAATTTTACCATGGCCCATGTCTTGAGCCTGAGAGCTCAAGTCCACAAATGCACATGGACAACCCACACACATGCATGCACCAAAACCTCGTCCAAGCAGCCCCGTCTACAACCACACACGCCAACACCCAGCCAAGCCCCACTGGCCTCCACGGCAACTCCCCAAAATGTGGGAATCATAGGAGAATCGATATTAATACCAACCTCGACACCTCTTCCCTTCTCTTTATAGTCCATAGCGTACTTTCACTGTTAGCTGGGCAAGGTAGAGGTTGCGTTTTATTCATCTTTAGATAACCAACTGAATAATGCTAGGTACAAAGTAGATATGCAGAAACTATTTCTTAAATGAATACGCTTTATCTTTATAACAAGATTTTCAAAAGTCACCATTACTCAGCACCTACTACTAGTTGCACACCCTGATAAGCACTGAAAGTGCATCCTTGCATTTCCTCCTCACCACCACTCCCTGAGGCAAGCTCAGATCAATCCCTGTTTTGCAGCAGAGGAAATAAGGCTCGGAGAAGTTAACTGATGTGCCCACGGTCACGGCTAGTGTGTGACAGACCTTAGATGTGAATCTTGAATCCAGACTCTGGTCCTTAACCCCTCCAGTCATTTTCCTCTTATTTAGCCAGAAGAGGCAGCAAGGAGGGGGACAGGAGCAATGTATATGCAGTCTGAAGAAGTAGATGAAGAATGAAAGAATTTTCATATTTGGAAAACCAGAAAAACCCTATTGTTTTTATAATACAAACTAGAGAAAACAAAGATCGGCATAAACATCTTGGCTGAAGAGACATTTATGATCTCTCAGGCACATTAATGATCACTTTCTAGCACATCCTCAGCTTTCTTATAACCCACAGCAAGGGTCTTGTTAATATCTCCTCTGTGCTCTCCTAACTTCCCTCCTTTAGGTACCCCCCCCCACAACATTCTAGCAGTTTCTTCTTGATCCCACGTACCACTGTGGGAGCTGAGGGGACCATAATTTGTAAAAGGGCCTCCAGTTGTTAAGTTACTGTTTTCTTGGAAATATTGTTTCCAGCTCCTGCCCCAGACAGAGCTTACAAGAAAGTTTATGAGCAACCACCTACCAGAAGCAGGTAGGCAAGGAGTGATACAGTCAAGGTGAGCCAGATACAAGAAAAATTTCTTTTCCATACAAAAAAATAACTGAGTGGCATAAATGAAAAAACTAATGGCATTGACACTCAGCCACAGGATCAGGGACCACAGAGAAGTGAGGACTGCAACCCACCGAGCACCCTTAGGAAAGAGAGGCTGCTGTCGAGCTCAGCCACGTTCTGCCATGTAGGTATGCAAGGCCAGGGCTGACAAATCTTTCACCTTTCTACAGGATGCCAGAATCCTGTTTCTTTTTTCCATGTGAAATTTCCTAATTTCTAAATGTTGGCAACGAATTCTTTCCCTTTTCTTGAAAAATAAAACACATGAGCGAGTTGGATGTGGCCACGAGCTACATGTTTATAATCTCTGTTGAAGCTGTGGCACAGGTAGCTGTGCCTACCAGATGTCAGCGTGCTCTCCTGCATTTCCCAGCCTCCCTTGCAGTTAGGTGAGGCCATGCCGTGCAGCCACGAGTGGATGAGCCACGGCAACTCCCGTTCCTCTTCCCTGACGTGACGCCAACCCTGGAGGTCATGTAGTGCAGATGGCACAGCAAGGCAACAAGATGGAAGTGTCCCTTCCCTCCACAGACTCCAGGGTCTGTCAGCAGAGGCAGCCAGCGTTACCTGCACTCGCACTCACCTAGAATGCATGCCTAAATTACAAAAACCTACATGGCAGTAGTTTAACACTTCCTGGTTTTTAAAGCACTTTATTTCTCCTTTCTTTGTGTGACCCTCAACTCAGTAAGGAGACAAGATAAAGCTTTGTTATTTCACAGATGAGCAAACTAAGGCTCAGAAGGTGGAAGTCACCCTGACCTGTGCAGCAATAAGGGGTGGACTGGAATTCTAGCTCTGGGCCCCTGAGTGGACTCCCTGTCCAGTGCTCCTCCTAGCTCCCAACTAAAGAGTTAGCCTTTGTAACATAAACACCCTGGCACTCTGAGTCACCTGTGATCTTGTCCAAGGACAACTCGTGCTCTCCCCTGTGCATGGCTGGTTGCTTGAAGATGGTCCCCTTACCTTTCCTGTGGACTTGGTCCCCTTCCATATACAGAAGTAGCAGATGGTCCAGGCTGCCAGGAGACACAAAGCCAGCTCCCAGCGGAGGTTCCCAATGTGCTCAATCCCATCTGAGATGGCCAGGACCCGGCGCCTACAGAAGGGAGAGCCAAGAGTCACAGGGGCTGGAGATGGCCCACATCAGCAGAACCTTGAGCAAAGCTAGTGCTGCAGAGAAGTGGAGACCCCCCACTCACTCATTCACCCACCTTCCCCCCCATTCATTCAGCATCTTCTCTGAGCAAAACCCAGGGCTGGGCATAGGGGCCTCAGAAAGGAATAAGAACCAGACCCCTGCCTTCATGGAGTCACTCCATGGGGGAAAATAGGGCCCTGACAGCACATGGTTTATGGAGCAGTGTGGTAAGGGCTATGATGGAAGAAGCACAAGGCCTTTGGGAAGACCAAGAAGCCCTAGCCTTGGGAGAGGTCCTGGGAGACTGAAAGATTGTCCATAAACACTCCAGGCACCTCCCTTAGGCCTGCTGAACTCGAGGGTAGTCACTGGACTTGCTTTGGCCAATGGTACCTTTGTCACTTCAGAGAGAAGCTTTCAGAGCCAGGGGATATAGGACACCACGTCCCCCATTCTCTACCATTGCTGTCAGGACAGAGGCACCTGCCCTGTGTCAAGATGGTACCTCCGGCTGGAATCCTGAGGTCCTGGGTGACAACATAAGCCCTCCTGCCACCCCATGTCAGAGATGGAGAACAGGAAATAAACTTTGTTGCTTCAAGCTACTGAGATCTTTGGGGGTGTTTGTTACTGCAGCATAAACCAACCTATCCTAACTACTACAGCGGGCCATGAAAAGCTTCCCGGAAGAAGTGATATTTAAGCCAAACTGTGAAAGATGATGGAATTTAGCCAGGAGAGGGTTGGGATTAAGATTGTTTTAGATCTAGGGAATAGCATGAGCAAAGACCAGAAAACTTGTGGAAAGCTAGAGCACAGGTATCAGAAGGGATAGGCAGGAAAGGCATCATTGAGAGCCTAGAGTAGCATGAGAAGGGGTAGGGGTGTCACAGAGGGCCCTGGCCGCAAGAGAGAGAGGACCCCTGGGTGCACTGAGCCAATGCCTCCAGCCACAGCCTTCCCTCAGAACCCATTAATTCTTCAGAGTTGACACAGGCCTGGCTCCCAGAGCCCATGCCTGGGGTTTGTGTTTCTTTAAAGTCAAACTTGCCACGCTCCATATTGTGCAGAACCATGGCACCAACACAAACCTTCTCCAAACTTGCTCCACAGACCCCATCCATGCTGCCAAACCACCCCCACCAGACCACGCCAGTCTCCTCAGCACTCTGGGAACATCCTTTGAGAAAGCAGCTCCCATCCCACCAAGCATGAAAGCCTCCCTCAGTGTCTGTCTCCCTGGGAATCTGCTTGGGGCCTGATTCTGCATTAATTACTCAATGACACCAATTAGCACTGGTCTGCAGGCTCCCTCCAGCCCCAAGTCCCACGGGAGAAATCAGGCAGGCCCCCAAACAAAATCAGCCTGTGTGTAGCCATGGATTTACTCAAAAGGAAACCAGCTCTCTGACCCATCAGAGGGGGAATATGCACTTAAATGTGCATTTACTGAGCACCTACTTGTGTCAGGGACTATATTAAAAATACTGAGGTACTTAGGATAAGAAGGTATGCATGGCATGGCTCTTGTATATGACTAAAATAAGTTGGACAAGAAAAAGAAGTCCAAGTTATTTGAGAAAGAATGGAGACAGTCACATAGTTATAACAATCACTTTGCTTCTTATAATCTTAGCTGTCTCTGGCTTTAATTTGTTATAAAACCACAAGCTTTATTAAACGAAACCCTAAAGAGTATCTTTTATTATAACAGAGCATGGTCCTTGTGGGGGGCTTGCCAAAATAAACCCCAAACTTTCTGCACCCCATTCCAGACCCACTGAGGTCCAAATCTTTGCAGAATGGTCCCTGGGAGGCCATAAGC
Organism: Cynopterus sphinx; assembly: GCA_030015415.1. NCBI lineage: Eukaryota > Metazoa > Chordata > Mammalia > Chiroptera > Pteropodidae > Cynopterus > Cynopterus sphinx. The sequence goes on along the minus strand of CM057381.1, from coordinate 120,684,357 downwards.
TGCCAAGTTTCTCGAAGGACTGCTCAAGCATGATAAGGGTTGAGCACCACAGAAGTAGTTTTCCAGCAATGAATGACCTACCAAGTCCACCTGAGTAGTTTTCAACCTTCATTTTTTTTTGGGGGGGGGTTGGGGAGAGCACTTGTGGAAGGGGTCAGGGATCCTTTAAGTAGCTACCAAAGGGATGGACCTTTTCCCCAGAGAAACAAACACACTGATGCACTCACTCACAGCATTGTGCAGGAACTTTAGGGTGTTCATCGACCCCCTTGTCTCGAGATTGAGAGCCTTGAAGATGACACACAGCCACCATCTTACAAACTGCCCCCAAAGAGCCCCGAAAGCCCATCAGCTGGTGAATGAGAAGGGACAACTCAGAAAAGAAAAGAAAGTGGGCCACTGCAGGTGGAAATGACCTGGGTGTGCTGTGTCCCAGTCCATTCCAGCCTCTGAATTTTTCATTAAAGAAGCACAAAGGCCCCCAGCTAGCAGGGGTGTACACACACACACATGCCTTCTTGCTGATGTAGTTGTTTTCTGAACTGGGAATCTGAAAGCTGGAAATGACACAGGGGCAGAGGGAGAAAGAAGGGGACAGACCAGCCAGGAGTGAGTTGGCTCAGGTTCCCTCTCTTCCATATTTTGGATGCTGCAAACTTTCGAGTCATGCAGCCAGCCTCAGTGCCCTCTCGCTTAACTGAACAATCTAATAACCGGAATGGGAAGCAGATTACTAAAAGCTACAGCAGGATGAATTGCTCTTTTTTTCCACCAGACACTATTTGAAAACATCTTCAAACTATTTTCTTTAGGTTTTGCTAGTGCTGACTCTAACTAGCCATGGATCTCGGGTTTCTAAAGAAAGGGGGCTCGAGGGCCAGGTTCTCGCCTGCAGGGCTGTGTGGTTGTTTTGAAACCCACAAGGGCAGCCTTTGAGAGCATGGGGGCTGGGCACTCAGCTTGGACTTGGAGAAGGCACAGCTCTCCTGGGAAAGAGCTTTCTTAATGACCCACCCCCATAAAGCTCTGGGACAGAGGAAAGGTCTGAATAAGGAAGAGTTTGCTGCCAACACCCTGGCAAAAATAGGACCCAGGACCAGACCTCCCAACACTGGTCAGGAGCGGGAAATGTTGAAGACCAGATGGGGCCCTTTAAGGGATTCGTTTACTCCGTAATATTATGCACCTACTGTGCGCCAGGCACAAAAGCAGATTCTTCAAGAAGCATCTTTTTCAGTCCATAGGAGTGGAATACATCTGAAGAGTTCCACCCAGAGGCTGAAATTTCAGCGCTTGCAGGTATAATTCCTGTGCTTCTCCAGTCCTTGGCACATACAGAGATGGGATGGGCTCAAATTCCAGCTCTGTTCCTTCCCAGCTATGTGACCTTGGGTAGGGAACATCGCCTCTCTGCGTCTCAGCTTCCACATATGTAAAATGGGAGTGACGATACAGCCCTTCTAGAGGTTTTTGATAATGAACTCATCTAGCGCTCTCGACAAATCTTGAGGTAGGTACAATTATCATCATCATTTTGAGGATGGAAAACCCGAGGTGCAGAGAGGTTGATAACTTGCCCAAAGTCAGACCACAAGAAAGTGACAGAGCTGGGAACTGAGCCCAGGGATCCTGGTTCCACACTTCCAGCAGCAATGCTAGCACCTAGATTCCCCCATAACACTAAAATTACCTTACGTGTCTTTGTGTGCTAAATAAAGGTAGTGTACAGTATGTGTTCTTTGTGCACTTATTCATTTATACAAGTAATACTTATTGGAGTGTCTTCAGTGTGCCAGGTACTGTGTCACACCCAAGAGTCCCTAAAGAGCTTGTGCTCTAATGAGCGAGGCAAATGAGTAAAAAGAGAAGGGTATGGAGAAAGTCATGACAGAGAAAAGCAAGGGACCCTCACTGGGGATCTGGCTAATATCAGGATGTAGCAGTAGAGGTGGGTTCTGAAGGTTAGGAGGAGTTAGCAAAGAAGAGGGCGGGAATTTGGGGGGCAGAAGGCCACCGAGGGCAGGGGCTGGAATGAAGGCTCAGTGAGGAGAGGGCAGGGCACAGCATGTCGGGTCAGTGCAGCAGGAGGAGTAAGCAAGGACCCGACTGTGAACCTTGCTGAGGAGCTGGGGCTTCAACCTGAGGGTTATGAAAGCCTACAAGAACCTTGAACAAGTGCAAGACCCCATCAGATGCATGCTTCAGAAAACAATCTGACTGCAGTGGGAAGAACAGATGGTTAGAGTGGAATGGAGTAGGATGCCCAGTGAAGAGAACAGTTTTAAACCGGACAATAAATGGGGATGGTTTGGACTAAGGTAGGGTAATGGCCCTGGCTTTTGGGGGAGTGGGGTGAGGGTGCTTGAGAGCAGCAGAGGCATAAGGTGACAGCCTAGGGGTGGCATAGGGAGGTCTAGACTGACACCCAGGTTAGTACCTGGATGGATGGCAGGTCAACAACTGAGAAGGAGTGAACTGTTCAGTGGGTTAGAGGAGGCGAATAATCAATCTTTTAGACAAGATGATTTTGAGGTGCTTGTGGGACACCCAGGTAGCTGCAATGCCCTCAAGGCAACGGTGTCTCTGGATGCAAAGCTCCAAAAAGAGATGCAGGATGGAGATTCAGACTTGAGCCCCTGGCCTTCGGGATGTCCTGAAAGAACAACAGGTGGCGGCCTGGGGAGAGCTGCAGAAGGGGAGGGAGCGGATCTACAGCAGAGCACCCAGAACCCCAACATCTACAGAGCAGAGAGAGAAAGGGAGGAGCCCTTAAAGGAGGTAGAGAAGGGTGAGCAGAAAGGCAGGGAAGTGACGGAAGAAGGTGGCATCCCCTCATGCAGAGTGGCGTGAAGGGCACTCCAGAGGCGAAGCAGCCCATCTGCCGATTGCTGCAGAGCAGCCTGGGGAGAGTGGCTGTGGGATTTTGGACCAGGAGGGGTGGGTGAGGCAAGGAGATCTGCTGACTTAGTGGAGCAGACTTTAAATGATGTAGGTGGGAGATGGTAGGTGAGGCCCTCGTGAGATGGCTCTTTTGGGAAGTTTGGTTCTGACAGAGACATTGGTAGCTAAAGGCACCACAGGGCACAAGACGTGTTTTACTTAAATTTGTTTTGTTTCCAGGTTGGCAGGACTAGGATTGTTAATAGGAAAGACCCAAGAGGGAGGGAAAAGTTTCAATTACGGGAGGGAATGGGAGACAAGAGAAGAGAGAAGGGGGTAGAAGTTCCTGAGATGGCAGCAGGGGAAGAATCCATAGGTGGAGGAATCATTTCTATAGGCACAGGAAGGAAAGAGTTGGGAAAAACCAAGAGGTGAGGTTAAAGGCAAACTGACCTTATTAAGAGACTCTTAGAGGAAGGAACAGGAGCTGACAATGGAGGGGACAGTGGCAGGTGCCATCTGAGAGCCCTCCCATCTCGCTGCATTCATTTCTTATAGAGAAGGCATTTTTGCACTCATTTTGCAGGTGGAGAAACTGAGGCCCAGAGAGATAAAGCAACCTGTCCGGATAGGGCCTTGGGACCAGGTTTTTCTGATGCTCACAGGGCCCACTGCCTCATCAAAAACTGACCTCAGAGATGGGATGCATGCTGCTCAAGCCATCTCCTATGTCCCTCATGGTCTGAGGGAAGTGGCTGGAACCCAAATCCATTCCTTTTGTACCATCCTCACCTCCCTGTCTCTGTCTCTCATACACAGAGAGGCTGAGTCTAGAGGGGAGGAAACAGCCTTACACCTGGACCTTCCAGAACCAGGGGTGGTCTGACTGGAAGGAGCCGAGATGGAGTGCCCCTTTCTTTGCAGCTACCCCAGAAAGCCTGGGAGAGGCCATGTGGGAAAAGCTCCCAGTCCCGCCCGGGAGGCTTCATCTTAATGTCCAGCATGGAGCCAGCAAACATATCACCTTGCTTTAACCTGTCACAGAGGAAAGTGCTGCCAGGAACACAGAGACCGCCCTAAAAGCTGGCACTGAGGAGCTGGGCTATAAATAGCCTTGCTTGGTCCTCTTTCTAGTCTCCCGAAGCAACAAACAAACAAAAAGGAGACCATCACCAAAACCAATGTGCCTTCCTGCCCCTTCCAGAACCTTTCTGCTTTTAGGGTTCTGCTCACTTTTCTGCGAAGAAAGAAGAGTAGGCCCTCAACTCACCTTGCATATGGGGTCTGCTCCTGCAGCGCCCACAGCAGAAGCCCGAAACCTGGCTGGGGTCTCAAGGCAAGGAAGAGCCCTCCTTGGCAAGAAATTGAGACCTCTGCATCATTCATCCAGCAGATAGTTACAGGGTGCTAACTCCATGCTGAGTACCCTAAGGAACCAGAGCTACAGTGATGGATAAAGCAGGTATGTTCTGCCTTCTGGGAGCTTGCTATCTAAGAGTATAAGGATGATAACAAGGACAGTCATAACTTGCATTTCCTTCATTTCCTTCATGCTTATTCCTGATGTGAGTGCAACTATTATTTTCACTTTCCAGATCAGAAAACTGTGACTTAGGGAAGTAACATGTCCAGGAGGGCAGAGGCAGAACCTGAGCCACATTTGTTGTATGTCAGAGGCAGAACTTGGGCCCACTGCCCTGTCTTGGGGAAGGCGAACAAGGTACATGCTATTCAGGGACTCTAACTAGGGACATAAGCTGGCTTGGGGGGTCTGGAGCTACTGCAGAAATCCTCTTCCTAGGCCACACAGAAGTCCTTCCCAGTCCTCAAACACACCCTGTACTTCTCTGCTTTCCAGAATTCATTCCTGTTGTTCCCTTTGTCCTTCTTAGCTCTCCCAAGCTATCAAAATTCTACCTGTCCTTCAAGCACCAGCTCAAATAATGCAAAACCTCATAAAGGTTTCCCGGATCCCTACCCAAACCCTTAAGGCCAGTCCCTCCTTCCATTCGAAGGTTAACTGAGGATCCACTGGGCACCAGGCACTAGGGCAGGGGTCAGCAAACTTATTCCGTAAAGGGCCAGAAAGTAAATATTTTAGGCTTTGGAAGGCCTATGGTCTCTGTCCCAACTATTCAACTTTATTCTTCCAGTGTGAAAGCCTCCAGAGACAATTTGTAAATGAATGAATGTGGCTGTCTTCCAATAAATCTTTATTTACAAAAACAGGCAGCAGATGGGATTTGGCCAGTTGTCTCCTGATCCATGTCCTAGGCTAAAGCTTCTCAAAGAAGACTAAGCCTTTAAGACACCCTGATTTCCCAGGTCACACTGTGCCCTCATTTGAGAAAATGCTGCACACTATAACCTTCCTTAGAGAGTCTCAATGCTCATTAGAATATTAAAGTCTCTGAGAAATCCTGCAATAAAGACACCTCTAAAACGTTGTGAAACCCAATGTTTCCCTATTAAATTTACTTAGGGGTATTCCCCATTAAAGTACAAATTAAAATCACAATGATATTGCTTTACACCCACTAGGATGGCTATAATAAAAAAAAAAAAGACAATAATAAACGTCTTCAAGGGTATGGAGAAATGGAACGCTCATACGCTGCTGGGAGGAATGTAAAATAGTTTAGCCACTTTGGAAAAAGAGTTTGGCAGTTTCTTAAAAAGTCAAACAAAAGACACAGCAATTTTACTCCTACGTTATTCAGAAAAGCCAAAAACTAAAAACCACGTTAATGTCCATCACCTAATGAAAAAATAGACCAACAAAATGCGGGTCTATCTATACAATGGAATATTATTTACCCACAAAAAGGAATGAAGTAGTGATACATGATATAACATGGGTGAATCTTGAAAACCTTATGCTACGTGAAAGAAGATAGCGACAAAGGACCACATATTGCATGATTCCACTTATATGCAATGTCCAGAAAAGACAAATCCACAGAGTCAGGAAGTAGATGAGTGGCTGCCTAGAGGTAGGAGTGGAGATGAACTGTTAATATTCATGAAAGATCTGATGATGATGATGGAAATATTCTAAGCCTATACTGTGGTGATAGTTTCACCCCTGGCAGATTTACTCAAAATCATTGCCCTGTACATCTATAAGGGGTACAGTTAATGGTTTGTAAATTATACCTCAAACTTATTAAAAAGATGTTAAGCAAGAAGTGCCCTTCGCCACCTCTGTGCCTTTCCAAAGCAATACTTCCTAAAACGATGCAGAACACACTTTGGAAGAGAGCACCAGGCACTCCTGTGCATGTTATGTCGTTCCACTCCCATTGTGCTGAGGAAATTGAGGTTCCAAGTAATATGTACCTTGCCTTATCACAAACTGGTAAGTCCCATAATATGGCCTTGCATCCTAATCTCCTGACCCCAAGTTCAATGCCTGTTCCAGCCCTCCATGGCCGGAAGGTGAGACCAGGAAGAAGGAGTCAGTGAGAGGAGGAGAGTGTGTCTAGAAGTGGGGGCTGTTAGAACTTCAGAACACAGAAAAAGGTCCCTTGTGCCTTGTAGAGAGACGTGAACAGAGTCCTGCAGGTCAGGAGACCAAGTGCAGAAGGGGCAGGCTGAGAAAGAGGCTGCCATCGCTTTGGAGACTCCAGCACAGGTTCATAATGCAGCCCATTCGCATGAATGCCGATTCCACGCAACGGAAAGGGTCTCACTGCCTCATGTCTGGGGTCTCAGGGGACTCCTGACCCTTTCTCCCCCATACAAGGATTCAGCATAGCCCCAAAGTGCTGCCCAAGCCTGCCTAGTTCCATGGACTCTCAAGGTGCAGCAGCTCTGCATTATGTGCCACCATAAGCTCCAATAAGGTGCAACCACCTTTGCCCACCTTGGCCTTCCTGAGATGTTTTGTGTTAAGGCTGGCAAAGAGTCGCTGTCTCCCACAGAGGGACAGTGAGAGGGGAAGGCATACATGCCATCAGGGAAAACCCTAGGTGAGGAGGTCCAGGGTGAGAAGTGGAGTGTCTGCTGTCAGCTTTGCTGTATCCCAGCAGGAGACCTCCATTCTTTGACTGTCTCCTCATCTATGGGGTGGGAGAGGGTAGATGGTCTGAGAATGAGAGAGATGCAGGAGTGAGAGGAGCTAACACTGACCTATTATTTCTCAACTACTACCATCACTGGTTACACCTTGAAGGGTGGGAGAGGTACACCCATTTCACCCATAAGGAAACAAAGGCTCAGAATCACATGCAGGATCCCCACTAGTAAGTGAAACAATCAGGTCCCCCAGCTCTGGGTGTCTCCCTCATCTTTGATGTCTTCAGGGAAAACGTGGAACAGAGGTAGATGAGAGTGTAAAAGTGTAGGACTGAGAGTATGAGAGAGCACGTGTATAAATCTGGAGTCTTATATACATTCCATGATTTTATTAAAAATAATCTGGAATCAAGATAATGCACTAAAATTTGGAAACAGCCCTTTCCGAGTTATTCTGTGCCTGAGCCTGAATTCAAGTCACTCATTAAACTTCTCCTGGCCCCAGCTGCAGGACCATACACCGAGAGGCCAGTATCACTTTACACATGTCATCCCAGCAGATCAGAGTCTGCAGGTCTCAACTCAACACCTGGCTCAGCTGGAAAACACAGGAGTCTTTCAAAAACGAGGTTCAAGTCATTTCCTAAAGGAACCTCTTGAAATCCAGAGAAAACAAACCCAACAGGTGTTTTGTTTATTGTGTTTTTGCCGGGCACTGGAGTCTTGTTGTCAGTCATTCCTCATTAGTTTCTCCCTCCCTCCTTCCTATTGATTGTACTTCCCCATCTACTGAAACACTTCTTTCCAGAGCCTACGTCCACAGGGCTGCAGAGAGGAGGGACATGCCAGTTGGATTCTGCCCGAGATAAAACAGACAGCTGATGGCATTTCAGAGACAGGCAGAAGGAGCTTGGAAGAGCAAAGGGATGCAGGTTGGGATCAGAGAGGGCTGCCCTCAACCCAGAGCTGGCTCCTGCTCACCTGAGAGAGGCACTTAGGACAAGTCCCCAGGCCTCTCCATGCCCCAGAATCACACTGCTGCCACTTATTAGCGTTGGGTTTGTTACTTAAATCTCTCTGCAACTCACTTTCTTTGTCTGCAAAATGGGAGTAGGAGTAGTAATAGCAGCAGCAGCAGCAGCAGCAGCAGCAGCAGCAGCAGCAGCAGCAGCAGCAGCAGCAAGTAGTAGTAGTAATTGGGTTTAGTAAGTGCTGAAGAGCTGTGATCTAGTATTATTCATTCTTGATCATTAAAGACATTTGTATGTATAATTAGCACCCACCCCAAACACATAGTAAATATCTTATACTAAATAAATGGCAAGCAACAATTTACTGAACAAGAAAAGTTTCATCTGAGGTTCCTTTCACGTCCTGATGGATGTAATAAGAGAAGGAATGGCATGCTTGTTACTAAGTACCCACTGTGTCCCCTGGCCCCGAGCATGGCCCTCTAGGCACTATACTTCATTAATCCACCCACCTAGAGGATAAATGATGTGACGTCACTGTCGGGATGTAGGAAGAACAGTATTAAATGTACAGAAAGAGACTCTTAACTGCTAATAGTTACCTCTTGGGGATGGGGCTGGAGTGGGGGAAGTATATTGTAACACACTGAATGTATCTCCCCAAAATTCACATGTTGAAATCCTATCTCCCAACGTGATGATATTAGGAGGCAGGGACCTTGGGCAGTGCTTAGGTCATGAGGGTGGAGCCTCATGAGTGGGATTAGTGCCTTTGTAAAAGGGACCCCATGAGTTCCTTTGCCCCTCTACCACACGAGGATACTGAGAGAAGACAGCCAACCATGAAGCAAGAAATGAGCCCTTACCAGACCTGAATCTGTCAGCACCCTGATCTTAGATTTCCCAGCCTCCAGGACTGTGAGAAATAAATGTTTTTTGCTTAAGCCATAGAGTCTATGGTATTTTGTTAGATCAGCCCAAACAGACTAAAACACATATTTATAAATGATATATAGTCGTCTCTCCTTATCCACAGAGGTAATGTTCCAAGACCCACAGTGGCGGCCTAAAACCACAGAATAGTACCAAACTGTATGTCGGCTATGTTTTTTCTATACATACATACCTATGATAAAGTTTAATTTGCAGATTAGGCACAGTAAGCGGCTAACGCCAATAATTAATAAAATAGAGCAATTATAACAATACATTAATAGAAGTCACATAAATGTTTTCCTCTCTCTCAATACCTTATTGTATTGTACTCATCCTTTTTCCCGTGATGATGTGAGAGGATACAATGCCTAAAAGATGAGATGAGGTCAATGACATTGGCATTGTGACACAGCTTTAGGCTACTGTGAGGGTTACATGAACACAAGCACTGCAACACCGAGACCATCTGATAATTGAGGCAGCTACTAAGTGACTAATGGGAGGGGAGCATATGCAATATGGATGTGTTAGGCAAAGGGATGATTCATATCTCAGGTAGGACAGAGCAAGAGAGCACAGAATTTTATCATGCTACTCAGAACAGCATGCAATTTAAAAAAACCTATGAATTATTTCTGAAATATTTTATTTAATAGTTTAAGATGGAGATTGACCGTGGGTAGCTGAAACCTCAGAAAGCAAAATAGCAAACAAGAGGGAGATACTGAATAACCTGATATGCAGACATATCATATGTATACAGCTGTTGTGTTTTAAATGCTTATGACAACATTCACAATTTTGGTAATCAGCTGAATATTAAACAATTAAAATAAAAAGGATACCACACCCTGCTCAGGCAATAAAGTACTGACTTGGATTTGCTTTGTAGCATCTCTTGAGAGCGAGGAAGGGCTGCCCAGGCCCACTCCCCTCTCAGTGAGTATCTAGTGTGGCAGAACCATGTACATCCTCCACCGGACCTCCACTCTGTTCTCTGTAAACAGGGCCCCAGTGCTTATCTGGTAGAGAGGACTGAGCAGGAAGACATCTCTCTGAAAGGTGGGCTCCTCTGTCCATCAGGGCAGGACACATGCAGGAAGAGGCAGCCCCAAAGAGCAGGGCCTTCTGGCCAGACTAGGGGCTGCCTGGGGGCACTGGGAACCGAGAAGCTGGCTTTGCACTCTGGGTAAATGAGGGGCAATTATTCAGCTTCTCCAAGATTATGTTTGGATAATGAGAAAATGGAGATCTCCTGTCCATCTCAAAAGGCTAATTTAAAAATTAATGTTAATAAAAATGATTTATAAAATAAACGATTAGTAAAGTAAAACCTGCAAGGGCTGTAAATGGGATTTATCGCTCAGATTAAAATCAATGACAGCTTTTTATTAATATCAAATAATCATGTCCCTGGTCTTAATACTTTTTAAATTCAAATAGTATAAAAAAGTATAAAGCAAAAAGTAAAACTCTCTCTCTCTCTCTCACCTCCTTGCTTATCCCCCAACCCCCTCAGGTGATCACCCTGGTTGACAGTTTATGTACCTTCCAGAAACATTCTCTGAGAATAAGGCATGTGCATGTATTTTCATATACATGGTATTACGTACATTCTCCATCTTGCTTGTTCTACTTAATTTCATCTTAGAGATCTTTCCCATATCAACACATTTTCTGCCTCATTTGTTGTTAGCAGCTGCTGCAGGAATGCAGCATAATTCATCTAATGGGTATCATGTTACACACTTCCTTTCTTTTTCTTTTCTAAAAGATCACAAACAGTGCTGCCATTGACAGGTTGTACATAACTAGTGTGGTCGTGCCTGCAGCACACTTTCAGAAGTGGAATTTTGGGGTCAGACCATATGTGTAGCCCAGGTGCTGTGTGTCACTGAGTAGTTGGCTTCTGCTACTGTCTAAAAGCCGTGAGAGTTCAGGCGCATCCGGACGGAGCCTCCCACCTGCCCCCTCAGGAAAAGCCCGCGAGGGTGTGTGCAGGGGAAGACACCTTAGTGCAAGCAGACAGCGGTGGAGGCATTAAGAGGGCAGAGGGGCAGTTCTTTTCTCACCTTGGTGCAAGGCATGGCCAGGGAGAAATACCATCGTCCTCCCAAGACTGCTTCTGCCCATCTTCCCCAACAAGTGAGGGCACCACTCCCAACCCAGCCTTCCCTCTCTCCGAGCAGGGATCTCAGCTTCAGGTAGCTGGAAAAAGCAAGGACCCCACTGCCCCACTGCCTGGGCGATCGATCTTACTCCAAAACTTAATCATCTTATTCCACAGATGCTACAGACTTTGAAATCACCCCACAGGATCATTTCATGCCCTTTGGAAAAGCACTGAGGTCCTTCACACCTGGCTCCAGCCTCACTGACTACGTGCTATTCCCCAAATATCCTCCCACTTTGGGGTCACTGGCCCTCTTGCTCCCTTAGCCTCAAAGCTTGTCTCCAACATCTGAATGGCTGGATCCCTTACTTTTCTCGGGTCCCTGCTTAAATGCTACCTCCTTGGAGAGGCCCCCTACCCCCTGGTCCTGTGACACTTTCTATTGCCTGCTTACTTTTTCTTCAGGAGACCAGTCTTGAATTAACCTAATGCTTTCTGCTCTTTTGGTTTGCTCTCCCTAAGTCTTTGTTTTATACATGTTGCATCCCAGAACCTACAATAATACCGGATAGTAGGTATTCAATAAAGACTTGTGACTGACCAGATACTCTGGCTCCTGTCTACCTCCTTAGCAAAGTCCCCCACCATTCCCCAGGCTCCAGATACAATGACCTTGTAGATGAAGTCTGTAAGGCTCGACACACAACTTCAGATCTCTGGGGATATTTTCTTTCCCTGGCACTCCATTCACTTACTCCATCAATCACATGAACTTATATTCATCCTGCAAAACCCACCTAACCATTGACAACTCCATGAAGACTTCCAAACTCCCGACATGTGGGTTTCCTCATCTTGGCTCCTTGCAAGCATCCTACAGATATCTGTTGTCTCGTATTTCAAAAACTCTCTCTCTCTCTCTCTTTTTTTTTTTTACTTTCCACCTTTCCTCACCACTCTGTGTGCTTCTTCAGGGACAGACAGCATCCCCCTCATCTTTCTAGCAACTGATAAGGTATCCAGAACCCAGCAGGTGCTCAAAAAATGTTGAAAGAGCAATGAGGGGAAGAAAGCACACCAAGAGAGTTCTACAGGTCCACCAAGAGGGGCAAAGAGATCTGGCTGAGGAGCCTTCACTAAGAAATGTTGTAAAGTACCTATGCAGACTTTCAAATATTAAATAAAGTCTTCCTTGTAAAATTAGCTACCAAATATTAAGCACATACCATGTGCAAAGCATATGGGCCTCCTTTGATGTTCTTGGCAACTCTGGTAGGTCCTATGACCATCTCATTTTCAAAGGAGCAGACAGGTGCTCAAGGAGGCTGCCTAAGTTACCCAGGGTTGTGCACTAGACAGGTAGAGGCAGCATGACTTAAACAGGGCTCCAGAATTTGCCGGCTGAAGTTCATGCTGTGTCTATGAATGGGGTGACATACTGGGAGTGGGGCAATCCAAACAGCACAGTTAGTCAGTGCTACACAGTGTTGGGTTTTACCTTTGGGAAAGGGACTCGGGGGCACTTCAAATCCTGCAGTCGGCACACAGGCTGACTCTGCACAAGGCTCGGCTGTGAATCTGTACCAGCAGAGGTGGGGGCCAAGCAGAGAACCAAGCCTCAGTGCCAGGAGCTATCTCAGGCACCCCTCTTACAACCCATAAAAGTTCTTAGTACGTGTTATCTTCTCTCATCCTCACAGCAAGCCGGAGGGGTTGGCAAGGCAAGGAATGGGCTAATTCCCATCCCACAAATGGGAGAGTCAATCACGAACATTCTCTTTCTGCATTCAAACTTTCCCAAAGGGCCTAAACTATGCTGGGCTTGGTACCGGTAAGGACTTCTTTAATCCTCATCTCAGCCTTGAAGGTGGGTACTATCATTTCCAATTTATAGACAAGAATACTAAACGCCAAGGACTTAAGAAACATTTACTCATTTATTTATTCACGTTTCCACTCATCTATTCCGACTGCTATTTATTGAGCACCTAGAATATACCGGCAAGACAACAGAGAATAAAACAGAATAGTCCCTCCTGGCATGGGGCTCATACTTTAATGGAGGGAGAGAGAAAAAAGAAAGTAAAGAAAAACACAAGGATTTTGGCTAAATATTATATAGACAATAAAAGAGTGACAGAGTTGAGAGGGACTGGGTGCTGATTTAGTTGAATGGTCAGGGAGGGCTTCTCAAATGACATTTGAATTATAACTCAATGATAAGAAGGAGCCAAATACATAAGAACCTATCTGATAAGAAATCTTCTAAACAAAGGGAACAAAAAAGCCTGAGACTGAGGCTAGAACAAGCCCAGTATAGACAAAGGACAGAAAGAAGGCCAGTGCAGAGAAGGGAGATGGACAAGAAGGAAGAAGAGTCTTAAAGGAAGGCAAGGACAGGCCCTGGGCTCATAGAGAGAATTTGGGTTTCATTCCAGTTCCTTTACCTCCCCAATTTGTGTCCAAAAAAATAAATTCAAGTGGCCATGTGATTTAGAAATAAACAAATTCAATAAAACTTCTCCAGTGAAGATAAACCAGAAAAACAAGATTTTAATCTTTTGAATAAAGATATAGACCCAAATACCCCTTAAAGCCAAGCACATAACATGTGCTCAACAAAATTTGTTGAACAGACACCATACAAAAGCAATTTCAACTGTTGTAGACATAACAAACATGGACATGCTTATAGAACACTGGGCTAAAGAGACTGAGGGTCTGAGAAAGGAAGGTGAAAACAGACCAAAGCCCATCTGATGCCACAGTGCTGGTTATACACATAATAGCACTTAACCCCACCACAGGACAGAGGCTCAGAATTTAGAACTGCAAACATATTTAGGTAAATGCACAGATACCAGATGCATAAAGAGTTACTAAGAGAAATCTGGATGGCCTAATTCTTAAATTTGACATTAGGAGGAAAAAGCTGCCCCTGCTCCATAGGCTCCCCTACCCAAATGAGAATCCAGGACTGACCCAGGGCCTTACTGGCTAACCCAGTAATTTAAAGTATACTCTGAGAAGAGAAATGAAACTTTAAGGTGGGAAGTGGGTGGGACCAGGTGCCCAAGGTCAAGGTGAAGCCATGTTGGCTGCGGGCAGGAAAGCAGCACTTTGTAACTGATATTGTGATAATCTGAGGGTTTGTCTCATCTCTGCTGCTAGAGGGTTAGACCTGCATCTTACATCCCTGCCTCCCTCCTCCAAAAATGCAGTGTTCTTCCTACGTGCCCAGGAGCTTAAGCATTTGTCAAATGAGTGAACATTCAGCCAGCTGAGGCAGTCTACTCCGACCATGCAACGTGTCCGTGAATGAGGTCCCTGGAGTCAGAGCAGTGAGAAAGGACAATGAGAGCACACTGGAGATGTGAACCCAAGGTGAGGCAGCTGTGAGCCGGCCACACAAGGAAACAGTGAAGAAAACTGGAGAAGAAACATGTTTTTGAGGAAATGTGATCCAATACTTGAAGGATTGTCACACAGGAAAGGAATTAGGTCTGTTCTTTCCAAAGTTCCAGGAATCAACTGTTCGCTGAATTTAAGCAACTTCCTTGAATTTTCAGACTGTGTTTAGTGAAATGCTAACATTCAGAAAGTGAGGGTAGGGTAAGGCAAGAGGGGAAAGATTTCACTTGATTTCATAGGAAAATGCATTTGGGAATTTGGGTTAATCAAAGATAACAGATGTTCTTACTGAAGAGCGCAGCTTTCAGCCCTTCTCAAATTTATGTGACCTCAAACAGTTTTTCATGGGATGCTATGTACATCTTACAGAGTTTCTACACTCTAAGCTCTCCTCTGGGGAAAAGATGAATTAGAGCTGTCTGACAATAGCATCTTTTGAAGGGGCGAATGTCACACCAGTATTTGAGTACCTTTAGGATGCAGAATTCAACGCTGCATAGATGATACACATGCAATCTTAATAGAAAACTAAAACTGTGGGTTCATTCTCCTATTAACTTTCATCTTGAATAACTAAGCAAGCAAAAAGGTGCCCAAATAAGTAGGAGATACTATTGCAAAGGGACCCTGAAAGCAGTGCTGTTGCTGGGGAACTGAGTGACAAGATGAATTCTTGCCAGAGCTTACTTTGACTCTCCTCATATAGTATTTTCTAGAAAAACTGCTTGCCTGCTTTTCTCTCACGCTTCAATCCATTTTGTAAACATTTATTGAGAGCCCTATATAGACAAGCAGTAGTGAATAAGCCAGAAAAGGTGCTGCTTTATGACTCCCTAAGGGGAATTCAAACAATAAACAAACACATTGCACAAATGATTTAATTGAGGTTTTCCATATATGGTACAAAGTAAATGAATGGTACAAAACAACAGTAGGTTACATGAAGGCCTTGTACAGTGTGGGGTTTTAGGATGGGTTCTCTAAGGGAGCCACAGAGACCATGTTTTGCAAACCCCCAAATGTGCATGTTTAAAAGAAGTCTCTGTGACATTCAAATGAAAAATCACAGCCCAATGGGGTGGGAAAAGGCCACATGGCCCGTCCACCACAGCATCCTCCTCTAGCACAATGTCATATCCTCTATTTGAGATTAAGACTCCTTAGGTCTGGGGAGGGGTAGAAAATTTGCATTGCTAAGCAGGTGATTGTAATGCTGCTACTCTGAAGGCCACGAAGGCCCCGTTTAATAGCACTACTCCATCAGGTATTTCAAAAGACTTAAACAAATGGAGAGCTAGCCTATGTTCATGGACAGAGGGGTTCAGGCATAAAGATGTCAGTTTTCCTCAGATTAACCTATAAGTTCCAGTATGCTCTCAACAAAAATTCTCAGAGTGGTTTTATTCTTTACGGTTGTTTATAACTTGACAAGCAGATTCTAAAATTCATTTGGAAGAGTAAAACAATTTTGGAAAAGAACCAAGTGAGGGACTTGCTTTGTCAGCTCAAGGCTCAAGGCTTACAATAAAACTATAGGTGTAGTGACACACAATAGCATAAGAGACCAACAGAACAGAAAAGAGAGTCCTAAAAGAGACCTGTGTTTTTAGAAAAATGATATATGGAAAATGGCATTAGAAATCAGTAGGAAAAAAAAATGAATGATTCAGTATATATTGATGAAGAAATTGGTTATTTATATTTTAAAAAACTAGATTCCTACTTCATATCACATGCAAAAATAAAATTCCAGGTAGATTATATTTATAAATGTGAGAAAACAAAAATTTAAAACTCCTAAAAGAAAATACAGAAAATTTTTACAACTGTAGGATAAGGAAATATAACTTGACATCAACTGTGCAAACCAAAAAGACTGACAAATTTGACTTCCATAAAACCCTACATGCAGTAAATAAGAAAGAAAAGCCATATAGAAGGAAAAGCTATCTGCAGCATAGATACTGATACCTAGAATGTAGCAAGATTTCCTACCTATGAGAAAAGACAAACTATTCCAATAGAAAAGGATATGAGGAGGAAGTTCACAAATGAGGAAACCCAAATAAAGAGAAAAAACATGAAAAGATGTTCAGCCTCATAAGTAAATAGAAGAATGCAAATTTAAAACAGTGGGATACCGTTTCATACTCATTACTCTAGTAAAACTTAAAAACTCTGACCCGATCAAGTGCTGTCTAGTATGTGGAGCAGTAAAAATTCTCACACTCTTGTTTGGAGAAAAAAATGGAAGAGTCATTTTAGAAAGTATTTTGACATTATCTGATAAAACTGATAATGCATGCACCCTACCACCCAGCAATTCCACTCTTAGGTGTATGGCCTGGAAACCTTCTCTCATGCACACAGGAAAGCCAGGGAAGCATGGACAAGACATTCACTCAGTGTGCTTAATAACAGTGGGAAACGGGAGACAGTCCAAATGCTCATCCAGAGGAACTGGCTAAATACAATGCAGTCTATTTATACACTGAAATGCTATACAGCAGGAAAATAATGAATGAACCAAAGCTACATGTATCAATAGAGATACATCTCAAAATCAATATTGAGCAAAGAAGCAAAGTTGTAAAAAATGTAAGTAAGGGATACTATTAGTACAAAATTTTAAAACATGCAAGAAAGACCTTGGTGCTATTTAGAAGATTTATGTATAGTATAAACATGAGAAGGACAATCTAAATTCAGCATAATGACCCCTAGAGAGGGAAGGAGAAGAATGATACCTGGGAAAAGAATAAAGATCACTCATACAACCACTGCCCCTCCACACTACTATTAATCAGCATTAAGGTAGGGAAGGTTCCTCAACAAAAGCAGACTTTTTCAGATTGAAAAGCCTCAGAAAGCATGTAGCCAGCCTTCAACCCACAGAGGAAACTTCTCTTTAATACCTTAAGCAAGGGATCCTCCCACTTTTATTATAGATGCTCCTAAGTCAGGGCCACTATACAGTTATGCAGGTGGACATTGCACAATTCTCCAGCACACATTTCACAGTATTAATGACGCCCCCTAGGGCTGTACAGTGAACAACTAATACAACCGTATGTGGCAGCCCTAGAACTCCCAGGTCATAGACCCCTTTGGAACACTGATGAAAAATGCCCATCCCTGGGAACATGCCCACCAACACGATTAAAGCCTGCAATGTCAGTGGATTCAGACACCTTCCCAACAGTGATTAACAGCAGCCTTGTTCTGGTTAAACACTTTCAGGGAAAAAGTGCTCATAAACTTCAGAAGTACTTGCAGACAATGCCGTGAGACTCTTTCTTTAAAACATGAATTTTTAAACTGTTCATCATTTAACGAAACATTGCTTGACCTCATAAGCAGCTAGGCATGCTGACATATCATCAAAGAACAAGAAAGCATTTCTCTCATCTGTCCCTTTGGGAAACCGCTAAAGATCTCTACTCTGACTTCCAATGCAGTCAAACACCCACAGAAGCCAGGGAGTGTGAGGGTGGAGGAAGGGTCAGGCTTTTTCCATGGGCAATGTTAACCGAGCAGAACCACGATGGAGCCCCAAAGGCCAAGGGAGACAAGTTATATTCCACTTACTCCCAAAACTCCATGACGGGAGAGGTGGCGTTCTGCAGGGACACATGGCTGTGGTTGCTCACATTCAGTTTCTGGAACTCCACACAGTTCTCTACAGTGGAAACAAGATAAGAAACATAAGATTAACTTTTGTGAAGGCTGGATCTTGGCACATATTCAGAGCCGATGGTGCAACCAGGTGGTTTTATCTCACCACTCCAAGTAAACATGCCTCAAAGAACACTGAGGGTGAAATCAATAACTTACAAACAGTTTAAGAGAGAGGCTTGGTCTGATTCAAACCAGAGGAAACATTGGGGAGACAGGGCACCTTCTCTCTCTCTCTCATTCTTACTCAATGTGCCCTATCATACTCTTTCTTCCTGCCTTGTTCCCAAATCTTCTTCCTTTTTTTTCTACTTTCCTGTTGAAGGCCTGTCCATGGCATTTTCCTGTTTTGCTTGGTGGTCCCAGCAGGAATGATGGGTTTAAAGAATTGGGTCAGTCATGGTGTCCCTAGGGCAGCAAAGCAGTTGAGACTCAGTTTTCCTTCATGTAAAAAGAAGCCTATCTCACGGCTGCCTGATAAATGTGATGATTGGGTAAATGATGTAAGCTTACATGTGCACAAAATCCATAGTTTCTTCATCATTCTCTACCTCAGTCACCCAAGAAGAGATTTCTTGAATGTCTCTCCTTATTCCATGAAACTTGATGATCAAGGGAGATTCGAATCTCAAGTAAAAACACCCAAGTGTTCATCCTTTAAAGCTCAGAGCAACTCACATATCCCTCTTCCAGAAAGCCTTCCTTGATCTTCCGCTCCTGAGTTCAAGGAAAGTGAGAATTGAAAGGCCCTCCAAGAAATTAGCCTTTCTAACTCCCTTTATTTTAAAGAGGAGGAATCTAAGGTTCAGAAGTAATCAAGGGACCCACCCCCATAACCCTCTCCCAGTTCTACAAATCACCAGCCAGTTAGGGGAAGAACTAGAAATCTGTTCCAAACACGACTTCATCCTCTTTTCCATGGTCATTGCCCAATTCTGTCTGCCACCATGGGACCCATGCCTCCTTAGAGCAACACTGTGTTTAAGAACCATCTCAACCACTAGACAGTGAGCTCCCCAAGGGAGGGCCTCCTGTGCCCATTCACTCTGAAGCCCCTGTGCCCAGCACAGTGGCCAGCATGGAGCCAGTGTTAAGCCTCACTCTGGCACTTCTCACTTATGTGTGTATGAACCCTCCAAATTACATCTGCAATCTCTTGGGGCAGGAAGCACTTCTGATGTGTTTCACACATCCCCAGTATTTATAAGCCTTTAAAGATAGAGGAGTGAGGAACAATGGTTTGCAGTTTGCTGGGGAAAATTCCTCCAATCACTCATTCCTCCATGGGTTACTTGAGACTCAACTCTACCCATATTTTTCTCTGTTCACACTTTGCAAAACCTTTATTCTTAAGGTTTGTTGTATTCTCAACTGGACTTCACTTAATACTAACACACTATTTATAAATTAAATCTCTCTGCTCTTCCCTTGGCTGCCATCATTTTATTTACCAAGAATACATCTTAAATTGTAAACATGCACAAAATCAGGCACTGAAATCTCCTGACTGTCCTCAGTTATCAGGTGACCGTGCAGATGATCCAGAACACACACATATTTCTAGAGTATCAAAATAAATACAATTAGATTATCATGGGGGACTCACAGGTCTCCAAAAATGTGTCCTTGAATTTTAGTTTGATAAACATCTCTATGAGGTCCCTGGCCAAAGAAAAGTTAGGACCAAGGCACAAAGAGAGACAGTGATGGGTGGGAGAACAAGGCAAACTTATGCAGGGCTAGAAGCTTTCTCACAGTACTTTCTAGGCCTAATGCTTGCTGTTCCTACTGCTGGTGACCAACATCCTACCCAGTCTTACTAAGCTCAGCCTTCAGGATGATAGGCCACTTCCAGGGACAACCTACTCACATGGATGGTGAATAGCTTAAAGGATGTATGCCAATTTCAGTCAAAAGGCAGTGGTTGCCTGGAGCACTGCTGAGAAGGGTTCTGAGGCCACGACTAGAATCAAAAAGAAAGATTCTAGAATTGATTAGTGATACTTGCTCTAAGAGCCACCACTGTAGATATGAGTTGGCATATATATACCTTCTCTGGATTATAAGACCCAATCCTGATAGGAGTACGAATTGAAAAACAAATAGTATGTTAGAACCTAAAATAATCTAAAAAGTTATCTATTCAAAGGGGTGAGGTGGGGTTGGTGAATTCAAATATCTACTTGGTTGAACAGATCAAATAAATGAGTAAAGTGGATTAAGTGGGGACTGTGGCCTCATCTAAAGGCAACAGCCACTTTTTAGCTGCAGCCATTGCTCCCCAGCAAGAATGTGGGAATTTCGGTCTGGTGTTGCCAGTTATTTTCAATTTTTTTCAGAAGAAGCTGGAAATCTGGACTTTCATGTGAAGTCTTCCAATTTTCAATTTGGGCAACCAAATACATTTCTGCAATTTGCTGGTCACTGGTTTAAATCTTAATTGTCCCTATTGGCCTCCTGTTTGCAACACTTAATCTAGTCTAATGGCTTCATTTTACAAAAGAAAATCTGACACCTAGAGAGGCAGGGCTGGAATTGAAGCCAGGATCCCTTACATCCCCACTCTGCCCCAAAGGGTTCAATTTCTATAATCGGCAAAGTGAGCAAAAAGCTTCACCATCTCCTATCAAGCCAATTCCTAGGCCAGGGCTCAGCTCAGGCTTCATGGCTACAACTCACAGAATGGACCCAGACCTGGTACAGAACTGATCTCTTGTTTCAGTAGAATCTGGACTCATGGCAAAGAGTCAAAGGTCAGGATTGGTCTCCAGGACAAGGATACACCCCCAATCCCAGGTCCCTTAGCAGGACTAGCAGAGAGACCCTCCCTGGAGGCCATACCTGTGTTCCACTCATGCCCACAGGTAGCCCAGGGGAGCTCCGTGGTAAAGCAGTTGCTCAGGTAGAAAATGGCCCACGCCAAGATGATGATGTAGTACACATTTAGATGGGCCTCAATCACCTGTGTTGCATAGCCAATGCCTAAAAGAACAAAGAAAAGAGAATGGTTTGAGTCTCTCTTTATCTTGTTAAAACAGTCTCAGCTACTTTTTGAAGCCTGACATCACCCAGACATCATTTCATTTTCTGATTAACTCAACCCTTACCTTCAAATAATGGACAAATTTTTCTCCAACATGTAATTCCACCTTCACTTGTGAATTGTCCCAGAGCTGTTTCCAGGAAAAAGACAGGAATTCCACAACAAATAAAAAATACCACATAGGGAATCAGGAACGCCCCTGCGAGAATGCAAAATAAGGAAATGAGGTTAAAACTGCCCCTGTTATTTCATGTTCAGCAAAAATCTTTAATAAGCACCTACTGTAGGCAAAATGTAATGTTCTCTACGCTTGAGTTCAGGTTGTCACTATGAGGACCAGCGACAGAAAATGTGGCCCTGGGTTTGTGGCCTCTGTCACCTACTACTATAAGTAACCTACCTCATATTCACCCTGTCTCAACTTCTTCATCTGTAAAATGGGGCTTTACTATCTTAATGTCTGCACTGCTTATCTCAGAGAATTATTGTACAGCTAAGGTGATAATATGGGAGAGTTTTATTTGCTTGATTCTTTTATTTACACATTTCACCCTCCATCACAGGTCCAATTCATTCCTTCCCTAAATGTTGTATCCTTTTTTTTAATTCTAAAGTAACCCCAAAAGGCTAGGTTAGGAAACCCCTTCTTATTTACTTTGCAATCGACCTGCAAAATATCTCTTTCATACAGAAAAGCGTTCTTAAGGAGATCTGCACTAAGCAATATCAGGCCCCTATACCCAAGGCCCAGATATAAATCTGAGTTATAAAGAGTTTTCATCAAGAATCTGTCCAGAAAGGCTGGCTTTGGATCAATCTGAGAAAAGACCACTGTAAGCCTTAGTGCTCCTATCTTGAAACACAATACCACTGCCTGGGCCTTTCTGTGAAACAAATTAAATAACTGAGGTGAACATGAGCTATTACAACCAGAAAGGGATATTTTTCCAAATCCCTCATCTCTCTACTCTATTAACAAGGTATGAAAACACATGCCATTCTCCACAATCTGATCTCACAAATGAAGGCTGTAATTGAAATTGCTTTTTGCTAAATGAAGTCTCTTTACCCACAGGAGCAATAGCAACAATCTGGATCAGTCTTGATAGTAGCACCATATCTAACAAGTTTTGAAAGGCCCTTAGCTTTTCTGGGCAAGACACTATTTTTACATTACACAATGGGAAAGAAATAATTTAAACTGCTGTTGGGATCTGTAAGTAGAACTGTGTGGATTCTTTTTAAAAGGTAAACAGTTGATAAGTGGATAGTCCCAACTATATTAGAAGGCAAAAGGTGTGTGAAAGGGGATAAGAGGGTCTTTTGCTGTATCTAAACCTAAGTGACTAAAACAAGCTGCACGTCTCTTAATATGCTATAATTTACCTGTGAATCCTCTAGAACCTAACAGATGACACTTTTTGAAAGTCTTTTGGCCTATGTATTCACAAAGCTAGTAATCCTTACAATAATTCAATTAAACCAAGATATCTGTATATCCAATGGAAACTCTTAGTAAGTTAGTCAAAAAAAAAAAAGATTCATTTTTAAACTTTACTCATTACAACCTTTTTTTTTTCAACTTGTAGCAGAATTTGTAATTAACCCAACTTACCCTGTTTCCTGCTCTTAGAAACACTTTTAGTTTTGGCATAACAATTTCTTGTATTAAAAAAAAAAAACAACGCTAAAACAATTTTTGTCTGGGACTGTCCTAAAGGGTTTCCATAGGTTTCTAAGCAGATATAGCAGCTCATGAATCTGCAGAGAGAAGCAGGATTCACAGTTGAGGGCACAGGACACATTCAGGGTCTCCAAGTCCACTCCCTCTGTGCTCCTTGCCAAGCCACCAACACCAGCAGCCACTTCATTACCAGTGCAGAGCAGGCCTGGAGCAGCCTGTGCCTTCATGATGAATGTCTCCAAAGAAAGGGCTCAGGGCAAGCAGTACCCTTCTCGCTCTCCCTACAGCTGCTCCAACAGGAAGAGCTGCTCCACGGAGCCTAACAGTGTGGTCCCTGCCAGCCAACTCGGAGCCACCTTCATTGGTGTCTGGGGATCGGTTGGAGGGACAGGGGTATAGCAAAGACAGGGAGGAATATGTAGACACGGGCTTTTTCTTGAAGAAACTATATCATCCAACAAGGTTTTACAAAATTTTCTGCCTTAGACCTGCTGTCTGTCCTGCTAATAATGACAGGTTGGGGCTCCTGAAGTCTGGAGCCCCCTTCTTGAGCTGAGAGATTTGAGGATCCACTAATGTATCTCTACCAAACTTACTTGGATAAATTGTCTCTACATACGATTCTCTCATCATCTCCCCGCCCTCAATCTCTAAGCATCTCCTAAATGTTAAGACAATGTTGTTGCTGTGTGTAGTGGATGACCGTGAGACCAGTCAAAGAAACTGCCCGGTGCCAATTCTTCCGCCAGAGGCCTGAAAAGAGGCCCTAGAAGGGTCTTAAGAGCAAATGAAAGACTGGAGAGGAAATCATTCAGCGGTGTCTAACCTAAAAGTTCTCCCTGTTTTAAAAATGGCCTGTGGTGTCAGAATGCCACCTTTACTACTCATTGTTAGTGATGTCTCCGAGCCCTCGTTTCCTCATCTGCAAAACAGGTACAGCACGGCCTACAGAGATGACCGTAAGGATGACATGGGATCGTGTAGGTCAAGCTCAGGATGGAGCGTCGCATTGGAGTAAGCACTCACAGCCCGGGCCGACTCAGATCACGACTAGCCTTCACGGCTGTCTCCAGTTGGGAGAGCGGAGGTTCCAAGAAACCGTCTCGGGTCCCACGCAACAAGGTAGACACCCAATGCACAAGAGAGCTCCTGGTCTGGGGCTGCACCTCCAGGTGGGACAGAACGCACCTGGCCGACAAGCAACCGCATGCAGGCAGGCGGCGCGTGCAGGTGCGAAGCGGCAGCGCACGTGCGCACGCGCCAGGTGGCCCAGGGCGCGCATCCCCCCGGGGTCCCGCGACACGCAGGCGCGGGAAGGGCGCTCGCGCCGCGCGAGGTTGTTCGTCCCCCTCCCCGCTCCCCTGCACCCCCGCCCCCGCCTCCCCCCCCCCCCGGGCCGCTGGCCGCCTCACCTCCTCCGTTCTTGTAGCACAGGTAAGGGAAGCGCCACACGTTCCCCAGCCCGATAATCTCGCCGGCCACGCTCAGCACGAACTCCACCTTGTTGTTCCAGTGGCCGCGCTCGTGGACCGCCTTGTCGCGCGCGCCCCCCGCGCCCGCGCCGCCGCCCGGCGCCTCGGGCCCCTGCGCCTCCGCGGCCGCCTGCCCGTCGCCCAGAGGCAGCGCCTTCTCCGCCGTCATGGCCGCGCTGGCTGCCTCGTGCGCCGGCCGGCCGGCTCTGCGCCGCCGCCCCGGGCGCGCTGGCTTTTCAGGAGGCGCGGGCGGGGGAGGCGGGGGGTGGAGCTGAGGGGCCGGGCGGGCCGGCTCCGGCTCCGGGCCCCGGGAGCCGCGCGGCGCGGCGGCCCGGCCCGCGGGGCGCCCCCCGCCGCCTCCGTCCGCCTCGGCCCGGCCCGGCCCGCGAGCCCGCGGGGCCCTCGCGCGCGCCCAGCCCCTCGCGCGACCTTCCCGGGGGTTGTCCTCCCCGCTGGCTGCTGAGGACAAGGCTGGAAGCGCCCAGTGAGGCCCGGGTTGGGTGCCGGCACCAAGCCCCGAAAGGGCCACCCTCCCTGTGACCTCTGAATCGGAGAAGTGAGCTGTGGACCCAAGGTGCCCCGACTTTAAGGGGGCACGCCGAGCGCCTGCAGGTCTGCCTAAACGACCGATTCGGACCTGATGGGTCTGGCTGGGCAGCAGCTTTTGCGATTCTTAAGCGCTCGGGTGCTGTGGCTGCTGCTGGGCGAGGGACCACACTTGGAGGAAAAGGGGAGTAAATAAACTTGGGTTTTTTTCCCCAGTGCCCAAGGACTGTGAACTCCCCGAAGGTGGGGACATCTCCATACTTTGTTCCACCTGATGCCCTAAACACAGTGAGTCAGGACAGTGTGGCAGTTAAGCAAGGGCTCCTGTCAGGAGGCAGACAATCCACCTCTCTTAGTTGTGTGAAGTCATCTGACCACTCTGAGCCTTCGTTTCCAGATCTGCAAAAAGGACTACCAATGCCGGCTTTCTAATGGGGTGGTTGTAGTTAATGAGAAATGCTAATAAAATGCTTAGTACATGGGAAGTGCTCAATGAACATTAGCAATTATTAGTACTATCCAACAATGTGTATGATACTGTATGTGTATCACACATATGATACACATATACACATACTTTTGCACCTTCTTGTTTAATGTCAGTCCACTCAATTGTAAGGATGATATAAAGTCTTAAATGTTAGCCACAGAGCCCAATACAAGACCTAGCACATAGGTGCTCAGTGAATATTTGTGAAAGAGAAAGAGGAAGGAAGGAAAGGAAGAGGAGCAGAAGGGAGGAAGAAGAAAAAGGAAAGAATGTCAGGTCTACAAGGAGCCACAGAGATGATCCGATCCACCTCCGTCATTTCACAGCCCTCAGCTCTTGCTAAGCCACCCACTGTGCTCTCCACTCATCTCTTGGATTTCCTTCTGGGTAGAGCCTCCTTGTCTTTAGCCTTCAGCCTCTCCCTTCATTCTGGCTTGCAACTGCTCAAGTCTCTCTCCATCTCTATCCCCCCAGAAAACCCTTCCTGCCACCATCTTCCTTTTTCAGGCCTCCTTCATCCCCTCCCTCTCACTATCATATTTCTTGAAAGAGTACGTTTACATGCTGCAGGCCCTGTCTTCACCTCCCACTCATTCCTCTGCCCACAGCAATCTGGCACCCACCCCCACCACTCCTCTGAAAATGCTGCTTGTGAAATCCCAGAAAACCTCTTGATTTGGCAAATCCTACAGTTCCTTGTCCATCCCCACTGCCTGACCCTCTAGGTAACTTTCTGCACTATTGTTCTCTTCTTAAAATTCACACTTGCATGATTTTCTTGGTACTGTCTTCCTCAGCTGCAATTTCTCTTCCTGCTTCTCAGGTCTTAATTTCTCTCCTCCTAAATTTGGTTTTTCTCATTTAGCCACATAACTAAATGTTGATGGCTCCCAAAACTCTGTCTCCATATGCTGTCCAGGGTATGTTCAAAAGCAAAGATCCTGTACAGTGTAAGAGTGAGAATAAACTGAATTCAGGTAGATTTAGGATCAGATCCAGGCTCTGCCCCTCATGAGTTGTTATCTCTTGCCTCAGGCCTCTCCTCTGCCAAGTGGGGTTGATATTCTGACCTCATGTGGCAAAAAGCCTTGAGCACAGTAGGTGCTTTGTGAACAGTAACTCTTATTTTTACTCCAATGATGATGATGTCATTCCCTTGCTTAAAAGTTTTCATTGGCCCTTCTTTTCCTACAGGATAAAATCAAATTGCTGACCCTGGCTTTCATAATTATCCCGTCTGATTGTCCTGGCTTTCCTTCTAAATTAATGCCACTTCTTCCCATACTAAAATTCCACATTGGTTCTTTCATTTCCTTTGGGCTGATCCTCTGTGCTGCAAATAGAATGGGCAACAAAGGAAGGAATTCAACTTTGACTTTAACAGCCCCTGCTGCACATAGTAGGCACATAGTACCTAGGAGTCTGTCTGTTAAATGAACAACTACATCAAAAGTTAGAGACACATTCCCAACTCTTATTATTACAATATTAGACTATCACTCCAGAATCTGTGTAAACCTTCTTTGAATCTAATTACATTTCACTTTGTACTGCTGCTCAGCATAATTAGCTCCAGGAATTGACTTCCTCCGAGCAGCTATGATTCTATGAAACCAGCTTGGGAAGTAACATTAAACTAACATGAGAGGGTAGAGGCTATCCATTCTCTGGTGGGGACCTGGGCTCAGTTATGCCAATGGATAATTCTGTGGCTTTGAATACATCCTGTAACTTCTGAGCTTAGGTGTCTTTGGTTTACTAAAATTGTCCTGATTATTCTCATCTTCCAGGGTGGTCTTAGAGGTGAAGTGAGACCATGTACAGAGAACATTATACATATACTAATATCCCAAACTCTTCTCTCAAGTTTTGTTTTCTTTTGTGAAAGTTGACCTGATCAATTTCCAATTATTAGAATTTAGTAAATAAGTATTTAAAGCCCATCTCTTAAATAGATAAGGACGTTTACTCTGTCTTTATCCAGAAGGGCCAACATCTCCATCATATTGGAGCCTCTTCTCTAAACCTTTTCCATTTCATTATTTCTTCGTTGAGGTGAAGTGACCTGAAGAGCACACACCCGTGTCCACAGGGTAGAGTGAGGGAAATGTTGGTCATTTTTCATTCTAGAGCTAATCCTGATGTAACACAGCTTAGTAGTTAGGAATGTAGGCTCTGCTGTCATACTTCCTGGGTTCAAAACTCAGCTCCACCACCATGGCAAATTACTTTGAGCCTCAGTTTCCTAATTTGTAAAATGATAGTATTAATAGTATCTACCTTTTAATTGTTATGAGGGTTAAATGGAGTAATATTTGTAAAGCACTTGGATTTATGCCCAATATAGACATGTTTCTTAAGAAAAGGTCTAAATAGTCCTCAGAGAACAGAAATGTCGTGACTCCCATATTCCTTTCTTGGGCAAGTATTCATCAAGTCTTTCATCTTCTAGAAACAGCAGTTGCTATCCTGAAGGCTCATTTAAACTTCAGTATTGCTCCATTCATTCACCAAAACTTATGGCCTTTCAGTTATCCTCAAGATACTTTATTGATCATAAAGGTGCAAATCCAAATACAAGGTCTGCTCCAGTGGTATGCTGGAGGCAGCTCATATTCTCACGAGAGCCGATTAAGTTGTCAGGGCTTTTGCACACCACAATTGTTGGTAGCTTTAAATCTTCCATGGTTGTATTTACACCACAGCAATCTGCCAGTGCTACAAATCACCCTGCCCCTCTCCCCGCTGGCACCCAGCCAGTGTATTGGCTCACCATTACAGAATAGTGGAGGAGGCTGATGCTAGTTGAATGGAAGCTTGGAGATTCTGGTATATGCCACAAAGGAAAGGTCTGTGGTGCTAGGAGAGCATGTAACTGAGAGATCTGACCTTATCAAGGGGACCATGGAGAGTTCCCTGAGCAAGTGACAAATGAACTGAAGCCTGAAAGGACAGGTGCAATGAATGAATGAGGAGCGGTTTGGGGGTCCTGAAAGGTGATCACCATGGCTGAAGCTGGAGTGTGGAATAAGATGTGCCTGAAGGAGAAACATTTTTAGCAGTAGGCGACATGAGCATATTTTCATTGTTGCATTACTGTGGCCACAGTGTGAAAAGTGGATTATGAGGCAGGGTTAGGGTAGTGGAGAAGCTACTGCAGTGTCGCAGGCAAGAGATAATGGCAGTGGAGATGGTCAGAGGAAGGTAGAGTAGAATGACATGAGAACAGGGAGGCAGAGTCAAAACCTATGGAACTTGACCAGGGGCTGGATACAGAGGGCGAGGGAGGGAAGGTGTCAAGTATATCTCCCGAGTTAGGGAGATGCTAGTGTCCCACTGCAGGGGCAATGGTCCTGTTCCACTTTGTACTGATGTGCCCATGCTGGCTCAATCAGGGTGTGAGAAACCAGAAACACTGGACCAGTACACTCTCTTCAATTGTGTGAATGGTTGCTGGACCAAAAACCTATGTGCCAGAACCAAGGTCAAAGAGAGGAAGCAAAAAGGTGTTAGGTACCAGAAAGAACTTCCTACAAGTCATCCATTCTGAATAATCTGCCCCAGGAGGTGATGAACTCCTCAATGTTGGAAATGCAGAAGTGGAAGTTGGCCTGGATGGGACAGAAAGACCACAAGGGGACCTATGGGTGGGATTTTACAATCATGAGAGTCTCTCAGAATACAGTTTTCTGCAAAAACTTTGCCTCATTACTACCACTCTACTTTTTTCTCATAGATTTTCATTAATGATCCCAATTCTGTACCCTTTTCCGTATCTACGCCATTTGCCATGCAACTCTGCGGGACCTTCCCAGCAACAGAGTTCAGTCACCTCACTTGCTTTGGCAACTAGACTAAGGAAAAAGTGATTATGTGCCAGCCAGTTCCAAGCCTCAGTTCTTGCCTTCTGCTTCTGCCATCACCATCTAAATATTTCAGGTTAGTCTGGTGGTCTAGGAAGAAAACAAGACACAGAGCAGAACTGCCCAAGCTGAAGTACCTAGACAAACCCAGACTAAGGTAGAGGACTACAGAAGTAGGCATAAACCCAGCCCACCCAGCTGAGGTCAGACCAGTCTACCTTCCACCTCCTGACTTAGGAGCTATACTAGTCAATGTCTGCTGGTTTGAGCCACCAAGCCTCAGTGAAGCTTATACATTTTCCTCACGTCCTTCCCCTCTGGAAAAAGCTCCATTGTTCATCACACACAGTTCATTCTTTTAAGCCCAGTTTAATGCTCACCTTCTTCATAAATTCTACAATGATTCTCCAGTCTCTGAATTTTTAGGACTCCTTGATGACCATAACTTCCAGGCTGAAGCATCATTTCACAACCTTTACACACCAGACTTAGGACCTGCTCTGGCTAGGTTACTATAGAAACCTTCTTCCTTTAATGCCCTCAGTACTGGTTCAGAGAAAGATCTTTACTGATAGGGCCATAATTAAGATAGAAGGATGGGCAACCACTTCTGGTAACACTTCTCTTTCCTTGTCCCTTAGCAATCTCCCCAAATCTTTACTTCATCTGTTTATTTATGTCACAATGCCTGGGATAATCTTCTTTTGAAAGAAGGAAATACTATAAGAACTACCTTGTTTTCTACTGAAATGTTTGGATCAATAACCACAAATGATAATTCTGTCTGTATACTGTAATATAGTGAATGATGGGTCCTGACTTCATTCTCCCATAATTGTGTTCTCCATCCTCACTCATGCTGTGACTCCATGGTGGGAAGATTGTACTTCTCCAGGCCTTGATTTTCGGCTTTACTTTTTGACTAGCCAAGTAGTGGTTTGAAATCTGCTTGCATAGTTGGCCTTGCTCTGTTACCTGCTGACATTACTATGAGAAAAAATACCCTATGTAGCTATTTTGTCTCTAACCTGGGCCCCAGAAGAAGACAAACAGCCAAACCTCAGACTGAGATTTTTAAGGTTGTTATACAACAAAAACTGTCTGATATACTTATCAGAAGCTGGACTTTGGCCCTCCTGTACCCATCTCTGCTATGTTACACACCACTATTGTACACTAGGGATGGTACTATCTTTATTCTACAGATAATGAAACAAACTCAGAGAGATTGAGCAACTTGTTCAGAATCACACAGTGGAGCCAGAATTCAAACCCAGTTTTCTGACTTCTACTCTATAACCTGCCAGATCGAACTGCGGTTCTCTTCTAGCCAGTGGTTTCACCCATACAAACGTCTCACCCTGTCTGATCTAGATGGAAAAAGGAAAGGACAAAAGAAGTTCACATCCTCTTCCTCACCTAAGTCCAGGAACATTAGCTCAAAATTTAATCAAAACTTAATCATTCTATTCTGGGTGCCACCCAGGGAAGAGCAGCCCCCATATGGGCCCTGTTTCTGTGGGAGGATGCTGTCCAAGTTCCAAACACTGATTTCACACTTGGACTCTGAGCTGCAGTTCTGGAGTTGGGCAGCATCTCCCTGTGTGAACACACATGGTTACTCATGGTCTGGGTTTTCCTGTGTTAATACCTAGTCTCCCCAGATGTCTAAAGCCAGTGGCACATCATAGACATTCACATTGACTCATTGGTAGGGCTTCCAAGACCACTGCACCTGGCCACACAGCCTGTGTGTTCAACTTCAGCAGCACCATTCACATGGTTACTCTGAACTTGTGCAGTTTGATGGCCCTGATTCTCTTATTACAGATGTCAGCACTGACCCCAAGTTACCCAGCTGATAGAATGCCACACACATACCCACTAGACCCTTATATACAGTACCTCATAGCTATATATCCAGGTTACTCAAATATTTCCTAGAGAGGATCAATGCTAAGACCTGAATGACTATTATAGATACATGTAGCCCAAATCATAGCTCTCTGGTTCAACATTTCTTTGGTAATAGTGCCACCCCGAGCAATGTTTTCTACCACTTTTTTTTTATTGTGACCCACAACAACAGCAGAAAAAATTAATGGGGGGAACTTTTGAAAAGATTTTCCTGGTGCCCTAACATCCTCATCCCAGATAGAGACCCACAATTACCCCAAAAACCAACAACTGTGATGGAGGGTCTGCTGTGTGTGTGCCATGTAATGTGCTAAGTGCTAATGATGGCTCAGAAGTGGTCTTGGTCTTTCAGATAAACAAACAATAATTCAACAAGCTAAGCATTTGAACAGAGATGAATAGAAGATCTTACAGAAACACAGAGCCCTTGTAGTATGAGCCGAAATTCAAGTTGAGAAAGGAGAGGAGGCTGAGCCAGGCAGAGGGCTCGGTATAGGCAAAGGCAGGGAGCTGAAGTACCTCATGGGCTTGGGGAGTGCCAACTACCTAGCACTACACTGCCCAATAGAGCAGCCGCCAGCCACGTGGTTTTACTAAGTGCTTTCAGTGTGCCTGGTCCTAATTGAGTTGTGTAAAAATATTTTAGATCTTGAAGACTTAGTATAAAAAAGAGTGTAAAATGGCTCATCACATTTTTTATATCGATTAGATGTTGAAATGATAATATTTTGCATATATTGGGTGCAATATTGTGATTTAGAAGAAATATATATGGAGTCATTCCAGTGACCAAAATATATTTCATAAATATTTGTTCTATGTCCAGGCTTCCTGGCTCACAATTACCAAAACCCTTGAGAAAAGTTTTTAATTAGCAATAACCGTGCCTTGGTTAAACCTCGTTGGCTACAATACTGCCACTGCACAAAGCTACCCAAACCCTTGGAATTTCCAGAATGAAAGAGTTATGGAAGCATCTTTTGCTGTAATATTTGGTCTCTTGTCCTCAGTTCCTGAAATCTCCTGAGAGCCATAAAGGCCAAATAGGTAGGTATCTTGTTATTCATAACAAGCTCTTTTCCACTACAAACTGGGTTTATGTTAGTGAGGTGACTTTTGACAGGAAAAAACTAAGGATGGGGTCTGGTTGCTAGGGGAACCAACCATTAATAGAGAATTGGAATTTTTAATTCCACCTTCTGATTTCTGAGCGGGGAGGAGGACTGATGGTCGCCAGTGGCCAATGATTTAATCAGTCATGCCTATGTAATGAAGCTTTCATAGAAACCTGAAAGGTCAGGGTTCATACAGCTTCTGAATTAGTGAACACGTGGGGATTTGGGGAGAGTGGTGTGCCTAGAGAGGGTAAGGAAACTCCACACCCTTCCCTGTACCTGGACCTATGCATCACTTCCATCTGGCTGTTCCTGAGTTATATGCTTTTATAATAAACTGGTATTCTAATAAGCTATTTCTCTGTGTTCTGTGAGCCACTCTAGCAAAGTAATCAAACCCAAGGAAGGGGTTATGGAAACCTCTGATTTAGAGCCTGTTGGTCAGAAGCACAGATTACAACCTGGACTTGTGATTGGTATCTGAAGTGTGGGGGAAGGAAGGGTCTTGTAGGGCTGAACCCTTAACCTATGGAATCTGATGCTATCTGTGGGTAGATAGTATCAGAATTGAGTTGAATGGTAGCACACCCAGCTGGTCTCTGAGAATTGCTCGATAGTGGAGGAACCCACCCAATATACACATGTTTGAATTGATGACCAGAATCATTTATTGGGTTAACTAAAACCTATTAGATTTAATTTCAACTTTCTCTTTATACTTTTTAAATATGGCTACTAGAAAAATTTAAACTTCTTATGTAATTTACATTGTATTTCTATTAGACAGTACTGATCTAGAAAATCTTGGGGTAGTAGAGGGCAATAAATTCAGATTTGAGTGTTTAGTTCAGTTGTGGGCTGACATGAGCCTGTAGACAAGTGACCACACTACTCATAGTACCAGCCACTTGCTATTTTATTGTACTCGACCTCTTCATGCTATTATGTTTTCTGCTCGTCCCCTGAAGCATCTGTGCTTTTGATCCTGCCAGGAGCACCTGTGTGGTTGCCACTTTGCCCAGAGTGGCAACCAGAGTGTTGTCGAGTGCTCCAGCTCCTCTAGACCAGCACTGTCCAGTTGAGATACAATGGAAGGAAGTCCAGACTCTCATTCCTGGGCTACTTGGGGAAAAAGTTTGTTCATACACTAATCCCAATCTGAGTCCCAACCAATTAAGTCCTCAGGGAGTTATTTGAGGTCTCAAATCAAAGCTATTGCTGTATCTAACTCAAATAGTATCCTGCCTGAGGCTGGGTATTCAGCTGTAAGTTAGAGATCACGCACCCTCAGCGGGCCATTAGCTTTGCATCAAACCTGAGTTAAGATGTGCTGTGCCCTTTTCTAACTGCCCATCTGCTCTCCACTTTGGGGAGTAGAAAGGGGACAGGTGTCTGCTGTTGCCCCAAGCAGACCTTTTGCAACTGCCTTTTTGCAGATTCCTTCACTCAGTCCACACCACAAATAGTGTGTGGTTTGTACCATCATCTCCAATTTACATTTGAGCAAATCAGGCTGAAAGAGTTTGAATGGCTCACATAGCTGGTAAGTGGGATTTCAAAGCCATCCTGGCTCCAAAGCCATCTTTCCATTACTCAACCAGGCTCAGCCTTACTGTGTTATCTGACTTTTCAAGCTCTAAACATGAAGCTCTGTGTTAGTTCAGAGAATGCCAGCGGCTGGTACAGATAAACTGAAATCTCAGGGCTTTCACGCATTTGAGCTTTATTTTCACTTATGGAAAGCCTTACACAAATGTTTGACAGGCATCCTTCCATGCAGTGATGCAGGGACCCAGGTATCACCAATGTTGTAGTTCTATCATATTCAACATAGGGTTCCTCAGGTCTCTGGGGGGTACCTCCATGGCTGCCATGGCAAGACAGGATGCAGGTGACATCCTGTTGGAGGATGCAGGGGACAGACAATACATCAGGCAGCAATTACATTCTATTTCTAGTATGGAGACCCCAGATGACAGTGTCTTAAAGAGAGGAGGCATGCCCCATCATCCATTCCTTTTTCATCCTGCTGCTTAGAACACAGGTGTTCTAAGCCGTCTTGAGCTACATGGATGAGAGAAACACTCTGAGGATGGCAGAATACATCCTTAGAGTACTCTGAATGACAGCATAGAGCCATCACCGTGCTAGCCCTGCACTGCCCACTTCCAGACTGTATGCAGGAAAAATTAATTTTTTATTTTGTTTAAGCTACTGTTGTTTGAGGTTCCTGTTACATGCAACCGAACATCTATTCTAGGTACAGGGATCCCACACTTTCGGTCCAGAACAGGACTCCATCCTACAAATAGTGGCTAGAAAAAGTTAGCCTAAAGCCCCAGCCCAAAGCAATGAAGCTTCGCTTTAAGGGGTGGGATATAGCAGAGAAAGTAATTCCTTTTGGAAACATTATAACATTTTTAAATTGTGGTAAAATATGCATAATAAAACTTACCATTTTAACTATTTTTAACTGTACAATTTAATGTCATTAAATATATTCAAATGTTGTGCAACCATCACCACCATCCATCTCCAGAAAATTTCCATCTTCTCAGACTGAAACTCTGTTCCCATTAAACGCTAACTCCCTATTTATCCTCTCTCCCAGGCCCTGGCAACTACCATTCTCCTTTCTGTCTTTTTGATAACTCTAAGTACCTCAAGTAAGTGGGATCATCTAGTACTTGTCTTTTGTGTTCAGCTTATATCACGTAGCATAATGTCTGTATGTGTTGTAACATGTATCAGAAGTCCCTTCCTTTTGAGGCAGAGTGATATTCCATTGTATGTGTATATCACATTTTGTTTATTCATATTCATTCCGTGATTGACATTTAGGTGGTTTCCATCTTTTGGCTATTGTGAATAATGCTGCTGTGAACATGGGTGTCCAAATATGTTTGGGAAAAAAAAGATCTCTGTGGGAAGGGGAATAAAAGGTAGAAAAAGCACTCCCATATCTTAGCCACATGGCCTGGAGTGGCACATAGCTCTTCAGTTTATGGTCTGTTGGCAGGAACTAGTCACAGGGTATACTAATTATCTATTGCTGCATAAGAAATTACACTACAACTTAGTGGCGTAAGGCAATGAACATTTACTACCTATGGTTTTTGTTGGTAAGAAAATAAGGAGCAGCTTTGCTAAGTAGCTCTGGCTCAGGGCCTCTCAAGAGGCGACAGTCCAGATATGGACTGAGGCTAGAGGACCTACTTCCAAGATGGCATGCTCACACAGCTGTTGGCAAGAGGCCTCCGTTCCTTGCCGTGTAGGTCTCTCCATAGAGCTGCTTGAGTGTCCTCAGAACATGGCAGCTAGTTTTCCCCAAAGTAAGTGCGGTAAGAGATCAGAGCAGAAGCCGCAATATCTTTTATGACCTAGTCTCATAAATTATACACCATTATTTATGTGATATCCTATTAGTCACAATAAGATATTGGTCACATTGTGATATCCTACAGGCCAATCCTACTGATGTGGGAGGAGACTACACAAGGGTATGAATAGCAGAAGGAGGGGTCATTAAAGTCTGGCTACGACTGAGGCCACACCCAGATGCAAGAGCATATCTGGGAAATGTAGTCCCTGGCTGGGCAGTCATTTTTCTAGCAACAATTACATTTGGTGGACATCTTTTTTTTTGTTTGTTTTAAGTTTTGTTAGTTTCAAGTATACAGCACATTGGTTAGACATTTATATAGTTTATAAAATGATCTCCCTAATTGCTCTTTCTCTCCTCTGGCTCTCCACCTAGCCATTACCTTAATGCTAACTGCATTCCCTATGCCATGCTTCCCATCCCTGTGACCATCTATCAGCTATTAATTTGTACTTCTTTAACCCTTCACCACTTTCTTCCAGCCACTCAACCTCCCTCTCTTCTGGCCGTCACAAGATTGTCCTCTATATTCATGAGTCTGTTTTTGATTAGTTTGTTCTTTTCATTTTAGATTCTGCACATAAGTGAAATTATACGGTATTTATCTTTCTCTGTCTGGCTTATTTCACTCAGTGTAATAACCACTAGGTCTTTCCATGTTATTGTAAATGGTAGGAGTCATTTTTTTAATGGCTGAGTAATATTCCATTGTATATATGAACCACAGTTTCTTTATCCACTCATCTCTTGATTGGGCATTTAGGTTGCTTCCATGTCTTGGCTGTTGTAAATTATGCTGCCATGGACATAGGGGTACATAGGTCTTTTTGAATTATTGTTTTGGTTTCTTTGCTTAAATACCCAGAAGTGCAATTGCTGAGTCAAAAGATACATCCATTTTTTAATTTTTTGAGAAACCTCCAGACTGTTTTCCACAATGGCTGTACCAATTTGCAATCCCCATTTGGTGGACATCTTGATCGTCTTGGCCATAAACCTCTCTCTAGGAGTCTCAGTGGCATCTCTGATTGCCTGTGTGACCAGTTCTTCAGTTTTCTCCTTTGTACAATGAGCTTATTCTTTCCCACTCCCTGGAAACTAGCATTGATACCTTCTGTCTTGGCATCAAACCCAAGTGAAAGCTGTAGGTGATACTCATTGGTATAGGTTAGACCCAAGTCTCAGAGAGGCAGTCTTAGGGGAGGGGTATCATCAGAAAAGTCTGGATGGGATCTGAATTCAAGGGCTAAAGGCCCAGGAAGCATGTCATAGAAGAGCGCTGATTTTTGAGTCAGCAGCACGGGTTTAAAACCCACTTTAAACTTTTTGTCCTCAAATGAGCAATTTTTAACTCTTGGGGTCCAATTTCCCATACAACAGGAAAAAAACATTGACCACATATGGTTATGAGAAGGACTGCTTGTCTAATCTCATGTTTCCTAAATTTGTGTTTGTCACATCTGTCTCCTTAATGCTTTTTCCATATTTTTATGCCATCTGTAGTATTATCTCATATTTTCTTTATACATATATATTTATAACATCCTTAATATGTAATTCACATAATATAACTTACTCATTTAAAGTATACAGTTCGGTGGCTTTAATATATTCACAGAGTTGTACATCACTATACATCACCAAAATCTATTTTGAACACCCCAATTTTCATAACCCCCAAAAGAAACCCTGTATTATTTACCAGTCACTCCCCTTTTTCCCCTAACCCATCCCTTCCCCAGCCCTAGGAAACTACAAATCTATTTTTTGTCTTTATGGATTTGCCCATTTTGGACATTTTATGTAAATGGAATCAAAATATGTGGCCTTTTGTATCTGACTTTTTTCATTTAGCATAATGTATTCAAGATACATCTATGTGGTAGCATGTATCAGTACTTCATTCCTTTTTATGACTGTATAATATTCCATTGTTTGGATCTGTTGCATTTTATTTATCCATTTATCAGTTGAAGGACTATTTTCAGTTTTGGGCTATTATGACTAATGTTATAAACATTAATTTACAAGTTTTTGCATGGACATGTGTTTTTGATTCTTGGATATATACTTAGGAGTAGAATTTCTGGGTCATATGGTAATTCTATGTTTAACCTTTTGAGGAACTGTCAGACTACTGTACAGTGCAGCTGTACTGTTTTACATTCTCACTAGCAGTGTGTGAAGGTTCCAATGACTCCATATCTTCATCAACAGTTACATGATTTATTATTATTGTTATTATAGCCATTCTGGTTGATGTGAAGTATCTCATTGTTGTTTTAATTTGCTTTTCCTGTATATCAACTTATTTAATTTATATTTATATTTTTAAAAAATCTTAACATTGCCACCCTAAGTGGAAAGATAGTATTATTTACCATGAATGAAGGTCACCTAATCACAGTATAACTGTTAGAATGACACTTCTCTGGGTATCATGTGCTGTCACTGAAGGTTACTACATTTTGAGAAACACCAATATAATTGAGGTAGAAATATTAATACCTCTGGCACAGAGCTGGTGCTTAATAAATGTTAAGCTGTCATTTTATTATTGTTTGTGAGGCATAAACAAAGGCATAAGTGGGTATTTTGGGGTGTGTGTGTGTGTGTGTGTGTGTGTGTCTGAGTGTATATATGTCTGGGTGTGTGTGTGTGTGTCTGTGTTTAAGGAAGAGGGTAGGGTTAG
Organism: Cynopterus sphinx; assembly: GCA_030015415.1. Taxonomy (NCBI): domain Eukaryota; kingdom Metazoa; phylum Chordata; class Mammalia; order Chiroptera; family Pteropodidae; genus Cynopterus; species Cynopterus sphinx. Next base: position 120,646,150 of record CM057381.1, on the reverse strand, counting down.
AGTCAGAAATCATAAGATCCTTATAAAAGGTGGGAATCCAGCTAGTGGGAAAGAGCAGCCTAAGAAAACTGAAAACAACCAGAATGTGGATGGCAAAAATGTATGAAGAAGGGTTAAGTATAACATTTGCAATCAATGTGTTAGCTGGCAGCTGTGAGAGTTCAGGGACTCTTTTCTGCCATGTACGTTGACCTTCACCATTCCTCCCATCCTTGCAAGGCATGCTGATGTGTAAGTTCCTAGAACTTATCCAGGGCAGCAATGGGGCTGATTCAGCCTTAGACAACCCCCACCACTCCCTGGCCCTCACTGTGGCAGCTCAGATACCGTGTCAAGTGGGCAGAGCAGTCTGTGGAATCCAGACCCGGCAATGGGGACTGAGGTTCAGAGGGGTGTAGAAACTTGACCAAGTTCACCAACTCATAGATAGGAGACCTGGGGCTAAAATCTAGGTCACCTGATTCTTCTTACATTTTTCCTACTGAGAAGCCCTTCTTGGCTCTTTATTGCACCTCTTTGTGTAGCAAGATGCCCACAAATATCTTTGTGATCTTGAACAGTCTCTTCCCTTCCCTGAGCTTCATTTTACACATCCATGGAATAGACCGGACCACATGCCACCTTAGCCTTGCCTACTTCTAACTTATGATTCTGACAGATCCAGCTTTTCAAAACAAAGCATCATGACATAGGCGTCTTTGGGGGTAGAGGCCCTGTCCTTTCATCCCCCTTACTTGAAAATGTCTGTAAACTTCTGCCAAACAGCGATTCTTTTTTATTTTAGAAGTTTGACGAGGTTCATCTGCCGTCCCTACGTTTCTTTCATAACTCGAGTATGGGCAGGAAGACCGGGACTCAAATTCAAGTTCTGCCTCTTGCTAGTTGGGTGACCCTGAACAAGAATCTTAACTTCTCTGAGTCTCAGTTGCTTCATCTGAAAAGTGAGTATAATAGTATTCATCTCATAGGGCTCTTTTGAGAAGTACCTGAGCTGCCACATGCACTTCTCATTCCCAGAGCTTATGGTTTGTGGATCAGTGTCCACTTTCCTCACTAGACTATAAACAGCAAGGGAACATGAACTGGGACTGATTTTATATGCAACACAGTTAGCCATACCATCATCATCATCATCACCATCATCATCATCATCATCACCATCATCATCACCATCAACATCATCATCATCATCATCATCATGAAAGTCATTATTAATTTTTGTCTTTTTCAATAGCTATACCAATCTATGACCAGGATTGTAGAAAGGCCTGTGCTAAGATAGGACCTTATAGGGGTCCCTGGTGAAAGTGTTGTTTGAAATACATGGGAAAACCAAAAGGGAAAGAGAACAAATATCTACTTAACACCTCCAGTATGCCAGTCAGTGTGCAAGGAGTCTCACATCCAATAGCCGTTGATCTCTCACCACAATCCCATGACATAGGTGTTATTCTAATTGGACAAATAAAAAACTGAAAGCCCAGAGAAGTTAAGAAACACAGCTAACAGGTGACTTAGATGAAATTCAAACCAGCCTGGTTCCAGGGGCCAACTTCTCTCTACCTCTTCAAGATGTAGTTCTCCAGAGGTGACAGGTAGAATCCGTACTTGGCCAGGAGTCAGGAAGCTGGTTAGTCCAACAATTGAGGAGGGAAAGATATTTGTGAACTGAGGTAGGGCTTCTGTGTTGAGAGGGTGATCTTGGGCTAAAAACAGGAGGCACCTACCTGCATGGCTGAGGAGCTGGAGTCCCATAGTGACCAGAATTCAAGTGCCATTTGTTAAGTGACACTGCATGTATGCTTCGTGTTTAGCTTCAACGAGCATTCCCTCACAGCAGTGCCAGGATAGAGGTGTATAAACCAGACCTTACAGTTGGGGAGACTTAAGAGAGGTGAAGTTGTTTAATGGAGGTTACACAGACAGTAAAGAGCAGAATCCAGATTTTAATGCTCATCTGCCCGATTCCAAAGTCCATGTGTTTTACAAAACAAAACACAATGAAGTAAATGTTGCCTTTTGTAAAGCAGGATCTTTAGGAGCAAAGCAACGGACAGAAGACAGTTGAGAGAGAAAGGGATGCAAAAATCTACTGGGCATCATCCATGCAGTGCCGTTCCTCACACTGGAACACACTTCAGCCCGTCTTTCCCAGGTCCTGTGGTTAACATGGGCAAATAGGTCCCATTATGCATGCCTGGGTTTCTTCTGTGAAGGCAATGGATTCCTTGGGTTATTTAAAATATTTCGAAAAGCTTAGAATTATACAGTCCCCTACATTAGGAAGATACAAGGACACTAACATAGTGATTGCTTTTGTGGAAGGTAGACAGACATTCTTCTACCCAGGATAGGAGGAAGTCCTGTACCACGGTTAAACAGACTCATGTGAGAGTCGGCTTTCGACAAGACACTTCACCTCTCCTAGGCCTCAGTTCTCTCAATATAAAATGGGGAGAATAGCAGCACCTACTTCAGGGGCTGCTGTGGGGATTATCCATGTCGAGTGCTTAGCCCAGCGCTTGACACGCAGTGAACACACAATTAAGCATGTTTCCACATGTGTGCACGAGTGACCCTGGTTAGCACAAACTGGTCAGAGGGTCTGGCTGGCCATTATTTGTCTTTGATTAATAAAATGTTTTAGCACTCAGTAATCACTTTACAAGAGGTGGTGGGCTCTTATGAAAACATGGCATTTAAAGCTAGGCTGACTAAATCTGAATACCAGCGCTGCCACTCCCTAGCTTTGTGACCCTGAGCAGTTCAGGGTAGTCTACCTCAAAGAGCCTTGCTCTCCCCTTCAGAGGGTCTTGCTGCCCAGCTGTGTGGGGAGTGTGATCAGCAAACTGCCTCCAGCTGTCAACTCCTGCAGGGTCTGCTTCAGCTGGAAAGAACGCTGTTGCCAAGGTCATGTCCTTCCCAGAGTAGTCAGCATCTAGAGAGTAAATGAGGGGATGTAAAGGCCCAGCAATTTTGGCTGGTTCAGGACACTCTGATGGTCAGGATGGAACCAGAACTATCCGCTATCACCCGAAGCTTCATCAGGCTTTCATCAGACTTTCACTTCTCCCTCTGTCCATCCCTGCTTTCTCCTTCCTACACAGGTAGTAATCCCTAATACATCTTGCACCCCAGACCTCATCTGGGCATCTACTTTTGCAATACCCAACCTCCAACATTTGGTGCTGGGATTGGTCTAAATAAGCAGGTTCTAAGATGTGCTTTTGGCCTAGATGGCAAGAGAGCACCATCACCGCTAACTGTCTGAGCAGGGACAGTACAGATGTTAAAACCGCCATGGGGGTAATTGGAAGGATGGACCTCTGGAAGGAAATGCACTTGCAGGCATGGTGCCTCAGTTATTTGACGTAGTGAGAGAACACAGAGAGATAAATGGGATTGATGGACATAGTAAGCCCCATTGATGCTCTATACTAAGGGTCTGAAAACTTTTCCCTCCAAGGGCCAGATAGCAAATATTTTAGACTTTGTAGTCCATACAACAACTCAGTTCTGCTGTTGCATTGCAAAGCAGCGGTAGACAATATGTAAACAAATAAAACTCTGCATTAATAATACTAATTATGGGCTGGATTTGAGCTGTTTGCTGATTTTGCTCCTTATTAAAGAAAAATAATGAACAGCTAAAAGTGAGTAACAGATGAAAGCCAGAGCTCCTTTTTGGTGCTTTCAAAGAAGCTCTCATTTTTTCTAGTAAGAGAGACAGGAAAACAGGACCAAAGTGAAGACCCCAGGACATAATATCATTAATTTTAAAGACAGTTAAATGGCCAACAAAGGCAGGTCTGATATGCTAAGATCGTCACTTACAGCTAGTGGTTTCTTGGGGAAAAAGTCCTGATTTCTCATACCTTTGTCTATCTATGCTGTTCCTCCTGCCTAGGAAGCTCTTTCCCTCTGCTCCTCTCATAGCAGGCTCCTCCTCACTCTCCAACTCTCAGCTAAATTTCCCTTCTTTCAAGGAGCCCTCCCTGACTGACCAAATTCTTTCTAGCATTCTTTTTGTTGGTTTCCGTCATAGCACTTTGCACACAGTCAATTCAACCTTTTTTTCTGAAGTGTGACATACAAAAAAAAAAGTGTTCAAGTAATAATTGTACCACTGTGTGAATTTTCACAAGGTGGACCCTTCATAAGCAGCACGCAGATAAAATAGGATAAGCACAAGAAGCCCCCTCAGGCCCCCTCTCAGTCACTGCCTCTCCTACAAGGACTGCCACCTTAACATCTGACACTGTAGATGACCCTTCCCTGCTTGAGAACTTTACAAAAATGAAATCTTATTTAATGTACTCTTTTATGTCTGGCTGGCTCGTCTGGCTGGCTCTTTTAACTTAGTATTATCGGTGAGCTTCATCCGTGTGTACAGTTTGTTCTCATGGTGTGTATATACTTCAACTTCTTTATTCTACAATTGATGAACATTTTAGTTGTTTCCATTTGTGGCTGTTAGGAATAGCGCTGCTGTAAGCATGTCATGTCTTTTGATGAACATGCGCACACATCCTGGTTAGGTACATTCCCAAGAAGTAAAAATGCTAGATCATAGAGTATATGTGTGTTTGGTTTAGCAGATTCTCCATGGAGTTTTCAAAAAGGTCACACGGTTAATACTTTTTACCAGCAATGCATGACAGTCTGTTTACTCCACATTTTTATCAACACTTAGTATTTTTGGCCTTTTAAATTTTAGCCATTCTGGTGGGTATGTAATGGTATTGTATTGGGTTTTCAATTTACATTTTTACATTTCTTTGATGAGTAATGATGGCTAGCACCTTTCACATATCTATTGACCAGTTAGATGGCCTCCTTTGTGAAATGCCTGTGCAGATGGTTTTCCCTTTCTCCCCTGGGTTCTCTGCCTATGTTATTGATTTGTAAGAGTTCCTATTAAATTCTGAATATCAGTCTTGTCAGACATAGGTGTTGAAAATATCTTCTCCCTCTATGTGGCTTTCTTTTTTAGTCTCTTTAATGTTGTATGCTTTTGTTTTCAATTTAAAAACTCTTTGCATATTTAACGGCATATAGATATTTTCTTATGTTTTCTTCTAAAAGTTATATTTATTTTACCTTTCACATTTAGATCTGTGACCCATATGGAATTTATTTCTGTGTATGACTTGAGCTAGGAGGCAGGATTCTTTTTTTCATATAGTTATGTAATTGGTCTTGCAGCATTTATTACAAAGATTGTCCTTTCTCTGCTGAATTTCAGTGACTTTGCTGTGCTACTATGTATGTGTGGGTCTTTCCTGGACCCTCTATTTTATTCCATGCATCTATTGATCCTTGTGCCAATATTGTACTGTCTTAAATACTGTAGTTTTTACTAAGTCTTAAGATCTGATAACATAAGTCCTGTAATATTGTCTAATTCTTTAAAATTTCCTTGGCTATTCTAGATTGTTTTCATTTTCCGTATATATGTTAAAAATAATTTATCAATTTCCATGAAAATAAAATTAGGGGTTTAGATGGACATTATACTGAATCTATAGATCACACAAAAGAGAGTTAACATCTTGACAATGTTAAGTCTTCCTATTATGAACATGGAATAGCTCTGCACTTATGTAGGCTGTCTTTGCTGTCTGTCAATCACGTATAATTTTCAGGGTAGAAGTCTTACACATCTTTCGTTCGATTTATTCTTAGGTAATTTGGTGTTTTTAAAGTTCTCTTTCCCCATTGCTTACTGCTAGTATATGAGAATACATTAGAGTACAATTTATTTTCTTAAAGTTTTACTGATTGTGGAAAAATTAGCTGTGCATGTTTAAAGTGTACCATGGATAAGTTTTAACATACACATATGCTGTGAAACTATCACCACGATCAAGATAATAGAGATAGCTATCACTCCCAAAACTTTCCTGATGCCCCTTTATAATCCATGCCTGCTTACCCAGACTGTCACCACGCAGCGGCAAGCTGCTTTTGTATTAGTTTCCATTTTCTGTATTTTATATAAATGGAAATTCAAACAATATGTACTATTTTGGGGGTGAGGAGTGTCTGAGTTCTTTCTCTAAGATAATTGTGTTGAGATATAGCCATGTTGCTGCATGTATCCATAGTTGGTTTCTTTTTTGTTACTTCATATTATATGCATTTAGAATAGTTCATTTACCCATTCGAGGAAATTTGAGCTATTTCTCGGTATTTGCTATTACAAATAAAGCAGCCCTGAAAATTCATGCACAAGATTTTCTGTGGATATTTACTTTCTTATATTTTAGGTAAATATCTAGGAGTGAAATGTCTGCATTGCATGGTAAATGTACATGTAACATTTTAAGCAACTACAATCTGTTTTCCAAAATGACTATATGACTTTATAGTACCCCCAGCAGAGTCTATAAGTTCCAATTGCTCCACATCCTCACTAGAAATTGGAGTGATCTGTCTTTTTAATTTTAGTCATTCTGGTGGTTGTGAAGTGGTATCTTTTGGTTTTAAATTGCATTTCCCTAACTATTGATGTTGAGCATCTTTTCATATACTCGTTTGCCATTTTCTTTGGTGAGATGTCAGCTCAAATCTTTCATCCATTTTTTATTGGACTGTCTTACTATTGAGTTACATTTACATGTTCTAGATACAAGTCTTTTGTTAAATATATGTATTGCAAATATGTTCTTCTAGTCTGTGGCATATTTTTCATTTTTCTAATAGTATTTTTTGAAGAGTAAAGCTTTAGTTTTGATAGAAGCCAGTTAATTTATGTTTTATTTTATAGTTTGTGTTCTTTGTGTCATATTTAATAATTTTCCCCATTCTAAGATTACTAAGGTTTTTCTCATGATTTCTTCAAGAAGTTTTATAATTTAAGCTTTTACATTTAGATCTATGTTCCATTAAGAGTTAATGTTTATATACAGAGTGGCATAATATGATCTGGTTCATTATTTTTTCTTTTAAATATTCATTTGTTCCAGAACCACTTGTTGAAAAGTTATCCTTTCTCCATTGAACCCCTTGGCATCTTTGTTAAAAATCAATTGACCATGTGTGGGTCTATTTCTGGACTTTCCATTCTGTTTCACTGATGTTGTATCTTTACACAGATACCATACTAACTTGAATATAGTTACTTTCTAATCTTGAAGTCAGTTGTTTAAGTCCTCCAAATTTGTTGTTCTTTTTAAAAATGATTTTGAGCATTCTAGGTCTTTTGCATTTTCATATACATTTTTAAATCAATTTATCAATTTCTACAAAAAACCTTGCTGGGATTTTGATTGAGATTGATTGAATCTATAGATCAGTTTGGTGAGATTGCTACCTCAACAATATTGATTTTACCAATTTATAAACATGGTATATTTCTCCATCTATTTAGGTTTCTTTCATGTCTGTTAGGAATATTTTATAGATTTTGACATACAAGTCTTGTGTATCTTTTATTCAAAGCTATTACTGAGCATTTTATGTTTTTGATGTTCTTGTTAATAATGTTTTTTTTTTAAATAGAAATTCCAAATTCTTTCTTGCTGGTATATAGAAATACAATTAATTAATATACGTTAACCCTGCAACCTTTCTAAGCTCACTTATCTAATATTTTCTTTTTTGTAGATTCTTTAGGATTTTCTAGAAAGGTCACAATGTTGCTTACAAATAAAGACAGTTGTATTTCTTCCTAAAATATATGCCTCTTATTCATTATCCTTTCCTATTGTACTGGTTATAATCTCCAGTATAATGTCATAGAGAAGTGGTAAGAACAGACATTCTTGTCTCTCTCCCTGTCTTTGGGGAGAATATATTTAGTCTTTCACCATTAAGTGTGAGGTATTAGCTGTAGGTTTTTATAGGTCACCTTTTGTTGGGTTGAAGTAATTCCTCTCTATTCCTAGTTTGCTTACAGTATCTATCATGAGTAATTGTTAGATTCTGTAAATGCTGTTGCTTCTTTCCCCCTCCTTCACCGTCTCCTCCTCCTTCTCCTTCACCTTCTCTTCCCCTACCTCCACCTCTTCCTTCTCAACCTTCTCTTCACCCTCTACCACCTTCTCCTCCTCCACCTCTTCTAACATCCTTCCTCCTCTGGCATCTATTGAGATGATTATATGCTTTTTTCTTCTTCTTTTTCAGTCTGTAAAGTATGGTGAATTACATTGATGGTAAATGTAAAATTAACCTTGCATTTCCAGGATAAACTCCACTCGGTCATGATCTTTTTGTATATTGTTGTTATGGTTTACTAAAGTTTTGTACCTCTATATTTGTGTTTATGAAAGGTATTGGTCTGTAGTTTTATTTTGCTTTTTCTTATAACGTCTTTGGTTTAGCTAAGAGGTTAATGTTGGCCTCATAGAAATTGTTGGAAAGTGATCTTTTTTGAACTTTCCAATAGATTTTGTGTAGAATTGATATTATCTTTCTTAAATTTTTCATAGATTTCACCAATATAGCATGTAGTTTTCTTTGTGGGAAGGATTTTAACTGTAAAACAAGTTTCTTAGTGGATACAGGGCTGTATAGGAGGTGTATTTATTCTTAAGTAAGCTTTGGTAATTTGTGTCTTTTAAGAAATTTGTCTATTTAATTCAAATTATTGAATTTATTAGATTTCAACATAATATTTCCTATTAATCTTTACTGTCTATAGTATCTTTAGTCATGTTTCCTCTATCATTCCTGATAATAGAAATTTGTGTCATTTTTTCTCTGATTAGTTTAGCTAGTGGTTTATCAATTTTGACATTTATCTTTAATAACCAGCTTTTGATTTTCTTCATTATTTTTATGTTTCTATTCATTGGTTTTAAATTATTTTCTTTATTTGTTTCCTGCTTATTTTAGGCATAAGTTGCTTTTCTTATTCTAGTTTGTTAGAATAAGTTTGAGTAGAATAATAAGTTAGAAACCTAAGTCATTGACTTGAAACTCTTCTTCTTTTCTAATATAAGCACGTATTACTGTAAATTTCCCAACAAGAAATTTTAGCTGCATCCCACAAAGTTCGATACTGTGTTATTTTCATTCCATTTGAAATATTTTGTAATTTCCTTTATGATTAATTCTTTGATCCATAAGTTGATTAGAAGTGTGTTGTTTAGTTTCTTATATTAGAGATTTCTAGATCTTTTTGTTACTGATTTTTAATTTAATTCTATTGTAGTTTAATAACATAATTTATGTTATATAAATTGTTATAAATGTATTAGTTATTAGGTTAATCCTATATCTAGTGACCTTGAAAACTTCACTTAATAATATTGTTTGTTTTTCCCCTGAGATTGTGAGCAAGACAATTCTGATCTTGTTTACAACCACAGAAGTAAAGAGTGCAAAAACTATAATGTTAGCTGTGCATATATTCTACACTCTCATTACCTATTTAAAAAAGCTCCTTTCTAGTTCTAATGCTGAGAGGTTTTTATCATGAATAGGTATTGATTTTATATAATGTTTTTTAAATCTTTGAGATAAGATATTTCTGTTAATGTGATGAGATATGTTGATTGATATTCAAATATGGCATTCTATAAGTAAACTTTACTTAGTCGAGATAGATTATTCCTATAAAAATATATATCACTGTATTTAATTAGCTAGTATTTTGTATAAGATTTTAACATCTCTGTTCATGGACAATATTGGCATATAATGTTATTTTTTAGTAATATTCTTATTTGCTTTCGGTGCCAGGGTTATCTTGGTCTCAAAATAAAATATTGAGAAATATTTCCTCTTTGTTTTGGAAACAAGATGATGTAAAATTGGCATTTTTAATGTGTAGAAAATTGCCTTAAAAAAAAAAAGAATATAAGACTATTCAGATTTACTATTTCTTGTTTTTGTTTTGGCAAGTTGTTTTTCAAAGAATGATAACATGAAAATTCCCCTTTTGGCACAGCATCATGGTTGTTAGCTCTATGTAAAGGTTCCTGAAGCAGAGAGTTTGTTTTAGCGTACCAGCACACCCACTGTGACCAATGGGCAAGAACAGGAAAGTCATCCCACACTTTTGGAGAAAAATTTATAGTAGTATGTGACAACACTTTACATGTTGTTAAATGCATGTTTAAAGATTATTGGTTGTTTGCAACGATATGGGGACATATTTTAGAATGCCTAAGGCACTTTTTTGCCAGTCTATCTGCTCTGCTAAGATGGGGTAGGAACTATAGGTTGCTAGGAGTTTCCCAGGGTCCAGGGAAAACTGTTGTACGTATTTACATTACCGAGTTCAAAGTAGTCAGGAGTTGAGCTTCTTTTGGGTGGTGAAGCTACCTCTCTGGGAATCACTGTCAGAAATCAAGTGTGGGCCAGATGGGGCTATGAGCTCCTGAGCTAAAGTCCCCTCTTAATTGAGGGTACTCTGGCCCTAGGCCAGTATCCTACCTGTCCCTCCCAGAGTCACAGTGAGCCACCATCACTGGTTGGAGTGGGGCAGATGTTGCTGATTTGGGGTCACAACTGAGGTATCAGGTTCCTGGTGAGTTGTAGCTGTAGCCTGGTGGACACAAGTCTTCTCTCCCTGCCCTTTCCCTGTTTTATCCCCTTTTCGTCATAGCTTCATGTTTTCTCTCCCTTTTCATCATTCCTGCATTCTCTCCTCCTCTCTCCTTTCCTTCTTCTTTTCTCCCCTCTCTCTACCTTCCCCTCCCCCATGTCCACCCTTATTTCCCTTCCACCTATACATACATTTCTTGTCAGAAGGGAAGAAACTTGGAGGTAGTTGTTGGATATTAGCAGTGATAGAATGGCAAGCTAGGAGTTGTTTAGGCAGAAAATAGAATGGAACAGAAATTCAGATTAATAGATGTCAAGCCACGGATCTTCAGGTATAGCTAGCCTTTCCAATCTCGGAAGGAAGGACCAACAGCTCTCTGGTTCTATAAGGAGACTTAATGCTAATGAGCATGATTCTCCCTTTGGAACAGAGAAGGGTCACATAGCTGAACTTCTGGTGCTGTGTTCCTAGAAATCGGGAAAGAAGAAATCAGGAGAGTCATCATCCAGGATTAGGAGAAGGGAAAAAAAAGGCAAATGTACTTCCAGAGCCAAAGTGGAAGTCCCAGGAATATGATAAGGACATCACAGTCCTATTAATTTGAAACTTTGGAACATTTGGTATTATGTTTCCAAGGCGAACAATAAATCAGAAATCCCCGGAAAACCAAACGTGCGACCCTTGCAAGGAGGCAGTGACACAGGCCTGCAATTATGGCAATGCCCACTAGGGGAGGTAGCAATTACCGCACATTTGTGTAACTGAGGTCACAGAGAGTGTGTATGTGTGGGGCGTGGGGGGGAGGGAGATGCGGGCGTGAAATCTAGCCCTTCATCAGAACAGTAGCAAGTATTCAACCACTACAAAATATCAGATCTTGATATTTGGTTTAGAATAAGATAGGGAAAATTACAATGTCTAAACCCAGTTGCACCTTTTCTTGTTTTAAACTTCAGTTGGTTTCTAACATTGAGGTTGGTCCTTGGGGTAACATTAAGAAGACACAGTGGCTTTCTGGGCCTCCACGGTCCCCAGCTCAACTTCTTGCTTTTCTGTGTGGTACTTCCAATGGATTATGTAAAAAGCCTTTAACTATTCATTTGCTCTTATCAGATAGTATGAGGTAATTTCCCTTTTCAAACAATTTCAACTTGAGAACTTACTATGCTAACTACTTTTCCTGCTTCATTTTGTCGAACTTCATTGTGACAAATTTTCTTTCCACCTGAAGACAAAGCGAATTCTTGTATACTTTAATTCAAGACAGTTTTCTTAAAACCTTGAATTATATACTTGATTGCCTCACACCATATTCTTCACAACTCTTTTCCTTTTTAATCAGGAGAGAGATCTCAGGTATTTAAATCCTTACCTTCTCCTTTCTTTCTCCCCACTTTCCAAGTCATAGAATGCAAAAACAAATTGCTTGTTAAAACTCTATTAGCAGGCCCCCTGAGGCCTAACATTTTATATTTTTCTTCTTTTGAATATGTAAAGCCAATTTTTAAAAACATACGAATAACTGAATTTTTAACCAAAGTTTGAACAATCAGTCTTCTTATATGATTACAAATTCTTGGGAACAGAATTGCTTAGAAGCCAATGGGCAATGGAAAATGACTTCTCTCCTGAGCCAGCTCATTTATTTGCTTGGGACAGTGAATGCACTAATCACAACGCATTTGGTTCTCTTTGTGATACTGGAATTTCTTAAGTGTCTTGGATACTTTCCAGCCCCCCAAATATTAGTTGTGCCGCTTGATGCGCAAATAAATCCCGAAGATGACACTCTCGAGCACGTCCTTTCCTATTTGCATGAAAGTTAGATCTTTAAAACATCAAGATGAAAACAAGTTTCATAGCCCGTGTCCATAAAATGCCTCTCCATCTGTAAGTGGACTGTAAACTTTGCTTCTAAACAGTAGCTTTCAGTCCCATTAGTTTATGATGCTTGAGAAGCTAAGCAGGAATTGCAAGCTGGCTCACTTCATTGTCAAGGGGATCTTTTCCCTTGGCGCCAGCCTCACTGTGTTTGGCTTTGCTTAGGTATGAATCGAAGGACCTCAAGTCTTTTGCCTTGGTGCTTTTTATTACACAGTAAACAAATTAAATCAACTTTTGATCTCAACTATGCAAGATTTGTTTGATATTTAAAAATCAGAAAATAATGAAACCTTAAGCATCTTTGGCAATGAATAGAAAAACTCATTGCCTCTATTATGGACACTTGGGAATGATCATATCTCACAATTCTATTCTATCATTTTAATTAATCATTTGATAATTTACTGAGCACCTAATATATACCAGATGCTTGGGATGTAGAGATAAATATGATAAAGCCCCTGCTGGTGGAGAGATAGAGACACGTGAAGAGGCTTAAATATAAAGCAGTGCATGAACAATAAAAACATATAATAAATTAGGCCTATGGGAAAGTGGATACCTTTCCAGGGGAGTGAGGGAAGGCTTCCCAGAAGAGATGGCATTTAAGATGTGTCTTGGATAAAGAGCAATGGCCTAGTTAGATGTTGAGCATAGGGCATGTGGAAAGGAAGTTTGGGTCAGATGTGTGAAGGTCTCCAAATGCCTGGCCAAGAAGCCAGGCCTCCTCACATGCATTTGGCAGCATTTATTGATTCATTGATTTATTCGGTTATCTGAGTGGTTGATTCCTGGGTGCCAGGGACACAGTGGTAAGCTGGGATCTTTCATTGGCTACTTCAGGTCCACTGGGCACCTTCATCTGCACTTCTATGTGCTCTAGGAGGCTGACCTATGTAGACAGCATCAGTAGAGATCCATATCCTCTGGGTGCTGGTTAGAGGTGCCCTATTAGAGGCACTAGCAAGAAACCAGAGGGTGACTAGAGAAAGAGAGATCAAAGCATTTACTATCCAGTTGCCTCCCTGTGGGGTTTTAGTGCCTGAATCTCCCAGGCCACAGCTGCCATCAGTCTGCCTTCTCCAGATAGCTCCCTTGGGGTCAAGGAAACTGCTTTCTCTCCTTGGTCCTGGGGCCTTTGGCAATGACTCCCTGCTGATACTCACCTTTCTGATACGGTCTCGCTGATACTGCCTACACCTTTCTAAGTATTCCTTTATTGAGCCATCTTCAATTACCCAGCTCGGGGTATGTACCATTTGTCTCCTCCCAAGACCGTGACTCAAAAATGGCAAAGAGGTCCCAACTCCCATGCAACTCATCATCTGGTCCTCTTGAACTTATGTAAACAGGAGAATGATTGGATTGGATATATATATTTTTGAAAAATCACCTGGATGGCAGTGAGGAGAAAGATGTCAATGGAGGGGGAAGGTGATGCAGGTTGGGGTTGTTACTATTTTCCTGGCAACAGATGCAGGCAGCTCATATCTAGGAGAGAATTAAGGAGAGGCAGGGAAAGGGAGAGGAAGGGCGATGAAAGAGCTATTTGGTAAACCATGAGGGTTTGGCAGGACCCCATGAATGACAGGGATAGTCAAGAGTGGTGCTCATGTCCTGGGTGGTGTAACTGGGCAGATGTATTGATTCTGAGTTGGGGAACCAGGAGAGAGTCAGTTGACAAAGAGAGAAAACGAGGACTTAGGCACTGATCACATTAAGTGTGTATTGCTAGTGAGAGGTCCAAGTGGATGTGTCCAGCTAACTCTTGGATATGTGAGTTTGAGTTTGTGAGAGAGGTCAGGGTGGCAAATACAGATCTGGGAGTCCTTGGATTCTAGGTGGGCATGAAGCGTTAAGACAGCCAAGAGAAAATGTGTAGAGTGAGTGCTACAGAGGGCCTGTGACAGAGCCCGTGGAGCTATGATGTGTAAAGAGCAACTCAGCACTGTTGTGAGGTGCTGAAACTCCGCACTGTCAGTGGTGGGACCCTTTGTCTCAGCCCCAGGGTGGCATCTGGGGGTTCTTACACCATCTGCATGTCTAGGGAATGCCACTGAATCTGTCTTTGGTGATTCAGGTTTGCACGCATCCCAGGCTCTTCGTTCTCCTGAGTGTGAAGATGAGTAAGGAAGAGGTGGGACATTTAATATGTCGGAATTAACCCCAGACATATTCCAAAAAGTGAGATTTTAAAACATTGCTGGCATGTTTTAGTAAGGTGGCTGAGATCACACCTTCTCTAGCAGGAAAGGCCAGGTAGAACAAGGGCAGAGGGCACGTAGGTAGAGGTAGCTACTGGAGCAGAAGTAAAGAGGAATGGCTTGCTGATTGAAAAAAAAGCCAGAGATGTGTCTGGAAAGGAAGTGTTGGCCCAAGGGGCAGGGCCCCCCATGCTACCCTAAATGCCACTGAAGGCCACATGGGGCTAGTAATACAGCCTCCTTCATGCTTTAGAAAGATCCAGTCTGGTGTGAGTTACCATCCCAGCCATGAGGTGTGGTCCTTCCCACCTACATGCTATGATCCTTTGTAGGCTTCACAACCATATGTAATCTCCATTCTGAAAGCTCAGAATCCCCTGCTCATAGAGTGTGAGTTGGCTCCCTGAAGCAGGGGAGCTATGACCCCAGTGCAGGCCTTGCAGGTCTCAGCCCTGGTCTTCTCACTGCTTCCACCTCAGCCGTCAGGAATAGTAAAGGCAGGTGCACTCTGGGGTCTGTGACAATAGTCGTCCCCAGAATCTGTGACAATACTCCTCCCCAGATGTGGTGAGTAGGTGGGAGAGGCTGATGTTTGCAGAATCTCTGTTTAGGGGCATCTAGGGGTCTGTGGGCCAGGGAAGGCTTCGCCCACAGTGTTTTTCTCACTCTCACCTCTCATTTTATCTGAAGACGCCTGTTGTTCTTTGGGAAGCGCCATGGATTGAGAAGTTAAAGGGGCCAAGGTAGGACCCAGGGGAGGAAAAACAGAGTCTGTTCTGAATTTCATATGAGGGGAACTTTGCTGTCCTACAGATGCTGTGACCCAGCAAAGGGAGTGCCCACAGTGGGAGCTTTCAGAATATAACCTTGTTTGGAGATAAGATTTTTGAAGAGGTGATTCAGTTAAAATGAGGCCATTAGATTGACACCCTCTTTCAATAGGACTGGTGTCCTTGCAAGAAGAGAAAGAGACACCAAGGGCACTTTCATAGAGAGATGGCCATGTAAAGAAGGCAGGCAGGGAGAGGTCCAACCCTGCCGACACCTCGATCTTAAAGACTTCTGGCCTCCAGGACTGTGAGACATGAATTTCTGTTGTTTGAGCCGCCCAGTCTCTGGCACTTTGCTATGGCAACCCTAGCTGGCTAGCATGAAAGGCAAGGTGATGATGCGAATTAGTGAGTTGTGGTATCTCTGAATCACACTGCTACACCTACCACAGCCATTCACTCCCTGCATCTGCCTTTCACTCCAAAAGAACAGAAGCTGCTTAAAGGATGAGAACATTCCGTATGCCTTCGTGCCCTGACATTTTCAAATAAGTTATTCAAGAAAATCAATCAGTAAGCATACACCGACTGATTAGGAAGAAGGCTGGACAGTGGACAGTTACCATGTGCAACCCAGGTGCTTAGAACCCTTAAAACAGCCCTTCACAGTGCATCTTATCTACCCCTGGGCTGTGGCAAGGTGGGTAACTTACCCCACATCACAGCCATAAGGACCAGAGAGAGTTTTAAACCTCGGCCCAACCAAATCTTGAGTCATGGTTATCTCCACTGTCCTCTTAGCTCCCTGGGGGATTAAAAAGGAAACAGGACCCTATGTTTCCATCCCCCAGTCTTACAGTCTGGCTCACAAGATGAGAATACACAAATGAAAAAGTGACAAGCAGTCCAAAGTGATATACGTACTTGCCATGTGAATGAAGCTGGTGGAGTCTGCTCTCAGAAACACCCATGTGACTGTCTGGTGGAACTGGGCTTCATTGAGAGGTTCATGGTGAGGACTTTGGCCCTGGGAGCTTTGCTACGACATCACCCCAACACTTGCAGTTTTCTTGGTCCACAACCCAGCAGCTGGGTTCTGCCTTAGCAACTGATTTACTGTGGCTGTGCCCCTGCCTCTTCAGCTAAATGTTCCTGGTCTCTTGGTCTTGGTCTCTGACCTCCCCATCTGTCCTGGCTGCAAACTGCGCACTCTTTTCCACACCTCTTCTGACTGGTGCCTGCAACAATGCTGCAGCTGGTTCACAAGCTCCTGGGTCTGATTCCAGATGGTAATAAGAGGCAGAAATCATCCTGGGCAGGTAATGGCCAATTGTAAGAGGAGGAAGCACCCACAGGAAACAAGGCCAGAGTCACTGAATAAGAACTTTTTCGATGTAAAGTGAAAAGACTTGCCACATCAAACTATCTCGATAATGGCTTTGGCATTTTGATATGTGTGATTCTTTCTTCCTTTTTGAATATCCTTGTATACACTTATTCTGACTCACTGACTAGCCTGTAAGGAGGTATCAACAAGCATGTCATCAGTCAAAATGCACACAAAACAAAGAGCATAGAGGAATTAGTTACAGTGATACAGCCCTGAGTGAAAAAAGCTCAGACGAGTGGAAGCAAAGAAGTACAAAGGACAGGTGTGGAAAAGAGGATGAGGGAGCAGAGACTGGCAGGGGCCGGCAGTGGCCTGGAAGAAGCAAAACTAGGACAGAAGGAATGCCAGTCCTTGCAGTGCAGAAGTTTCTGGTTCTTCCCACATTGTGCTGAAGGGGACATGGAGAAGGCTGAATCTGCTGACTGGCTAACTGAGTGACGGGATCAAGAAAATGTAAAATGAACGATTTATACTTGGAGGAGACCGGAGATAATGGGAGGCTCTGAGAAACGTGTCAGTATGCCTGGTGAAACTTGTCTTTCCAATTGGGAGGTTTCCGATCTTGTCTCTGCATCCCTGTTTCTTCCCAGGGGAAGCTCTCTGGGGCCAGACTCAAGTTTGTGCTCCTTGCCACAAATATCTTCTCTAGAGACATAACTGCAGCAGGTTTGGCTAGCTTGGCTTTAGAAAAGTGGAGGCTATTGGAGAGTATACTCCATCTGTTGCATTTTCCAAGTGGGGAAACTGAGGCAGTCTTTGGGACAGGGGCTGGCAGTTGCCTCTCCCACCCCCAGCCTTTGTCAGCTAAAGTCCTGGTGCTCGTGAACTTGCAGACTCAACCTTGCTGACTTCTTGAGTCAACATTGGCCCACAGGGGTGTGTATGCTATGGTGGAAGGAGGCATTAGCGGTCCTGTCCTCTGCACTTCATCTAAGGCTGGGGTCGAAGAGCAGCACCCCAGTATCAGGTGAAGGACTCCTATTTCTCATACGCACCCCTTCTCTGTGGGTTCATCTATGTAGACAAAGGCAGCAAATCGATTTGACTTCATTTGGCAACTCTTGTTGAGAAGGATTTGGAAACTTCCAGGCCTTTTTTCATGATGGATTAGTTAAGTCTGCCAGGGACACAGGCTGCAGAGATTCTCCTGCCCCCGCCCACAATCAGCCCCCGAAATAGATGCTAAAACCAGCCCAATGTGTGGTATGCTCACTGTCCCCTAATGGTCATCCACCTGAACCCCTCTTATGGCTGGTTTAGTTCATCCAGACTCCACTTCTACCTGATCCCAGCTTCCAGCTTGAGAGGAATTAACAAGTAAACATATAGAGTAGTTGTCAGTGTCAGCACATAGTAGGTAAGTTATGTGTAGGTAAGTAAGTTATAATTTTATTATATCACAATAGTTGGTCTTCTTAATAAATGATAATTGAGTGCCTACTGTGTATCAGGTGCTTTCTGTAGCTTCTCTTACTTAATCCTCCTGACCTCCCTAGAAGGTAGGTGCTGCCATCATAGTTCCCATTTTATAGATAAGAGAACAGGCTGAAAAGATGAAATCACCTGGTCAAAGTCAGCTAACTTATAAACAGTGAACTACGGGTTCAACCCCTATCATGCCTGGTCAAAAGCTTAGTCTCTTCAATGTTTATTATGCAGCCTTCTCCAAGCTGATTCCCCCAGCCTCAGTCAGAGCATCTCTTTCCTCTTAGCCCACGATGCACAAGCCAAAGGTCTTCAGTACTGACAAAGCTGGGCATCAGCCTGCACTTGTTGTCTAAAGAACAAGAAGGCACTTCCTGGGTATCTTTGTGTAATTCTGGTCGGACAAAGTCATGGGCTTGTGCCTAGCATCCCTTCCCTAAAACTTTCCGAAAACTCTGGCCACAAATCTGGACCTCAAGAGTTGGCTGGAAGACGCCAGGAGGCCCCCCAGCTCCCAGCTGCCTGTGCATTTCCATCAGGGAAATTACATTTAATTACCTATTAATACATTTAATTGAGCATCCATTCTGACTGACATCTTCCAGGAAACCTTTTGAAGTGGGGGAGAAAAAGGCGTTAGAGATGCGATTTCAAGGGCGTTTTCCCAGGGGTTGAGCTAGCCACTTTGGGGAACTGCTCCCCTCAGAGGCAGCCACTCTGGCCTCCTGGCTGTCCCACTCACATGGGTGCCAGCTTGCCTGCCCTGCTGTGCCACAGATGTATTGCTGTATGCTCCTGACTCCTCCTCTGCTCCCCTACCCCCAGTTGATGGATGCAAGTAAGGCATCCTGGACGTAGACTTGCAAAGGGCAAGAGAGGAGAGAGAGGGGGAATGGATGAGTACTGTAGATGGTGAGCCATGGGGCAGTGGCTGGGGTACCTCGGGCATCCTTCATGCCTTTGTTCTCCATCTCAGATATTGTTATTTCCCTCCCTTCTCACATCATGGGGCCATACCAGGCCCTTTGCTCACCCCCGCCCCAGCTACAAATTCACTCCAATTTTTAAGCCAATCCTAACCAAGGCAGAGAATATACTAGTGGCCCTGCTGCCAACATCCAGTCCTGCCCTACAGTTCTGAGCCCTAGAATAAAACCCAGGGAGTAGATGCTGTTGAGTCTACATTGTGACGCCATCTGAGTGCTGACAGCACCTGCTCTGGGGACCTGGTGGGTAAATCCCCAGTTGGAGTAGCTCTGAAACATGTTCTATCCTGTCCCCAGAACAAGAACAGGCTCTAGTTGCCTGCAGAGGTCACGTGCTTGATGACAGCCATCCCCTCCTCTCCTGATATTGTCTATTGATCTTATTCCAAATAAATGACTTATGCTTGAACACTTGCCTCAAGTCTGCTTCTGGGAGAAGCAAACCCTTCCACACCATTCATAGCATCTCCTGGCTGCCCTCAGCTCCAGGATGAGCTCCCCAGAAGACACATGCTGATTCAACCCAGCAGGATCCCCCTTCCTCTCTCCCTACACTTCCTGTCTAACTTGTGCCCTTCCTCCCACCACCTTCAGGACAGAGGCCTGGCTCCCAGCTTGGGAGCCTTAAATGTTGAACATCATCTGGTTTTCCTCCATTCCGCTCCATCAGTCCCAATGGCAAAAATCTCCACCATCTACTAAGATGCTTGAACCACGGGACTGGTACAGCTGCAGTTTTAGAGACAGGTTCTCACTGCTTATTTCACATGAAAGACTTGGCTCAGACAGGAGGAGATACAATGCCCCAGGCAGAGACAAGACTGCTCAATGGAAAGACCTGAAGTTTGGGAGATAGATGGACGTGTGCTCAGGTCTCAGTACAGACATGTATAAGTTGCTTTGCCTCAAGTGAGTTCATCTAGAGATTCAGCATCTTTATCCTTAAATAAATGATAAGTAGTGGAGATGGCTAACGGTCCTCTATGACTTGTGCACCCTCTTCCATAGCACAGAGTTGGGTAGTGGCTACCCAGGCAGGGGTGGCATTTCTCACGTTCCTCACCCTGAGGTGAGTAATTCCCATCAATGGAATGTGAGTGGAAGCTTTTTGTGGCACTTCCAGGCCAGCAGATGTACGCTCATCATCTCTTTCTACTTTCTCTTAGATGCAGAGGACTCCAGAGTTCTAAGCCTGGGTCCCTGAATCACCATGTGGAGGAAAGCTGCCTGCCAATCAGAAACACCAGCATTGGAGCATGTGAGCAAAAAATGTTTGTTAAACTACTGAATTATGGGGCTTTATTTATGTTATCAGCTGGCATGACCCTAACCAATACATAATCATATTTTTATGTTGTCACAACCTAAAGAGATAAGACAGAGAACCTCTGCTGTGAGGAGTACTGACTGTGTGCCAGGCACTGAGCTTCATGTGCATAGTCTTATTGAATCTTCAAAGCAGCCGTGTTATCCACATCCTGTAGCTGAGTAAACTCTAGCACAGAGAGACGAAATTATATGGCCAAGGTCACGTAGCTAGGCCATGCTAGAACTAACTGTAAATCTTGTCCCTAATCATTAGGCTAAACTGCTTCCCGTGCATACAACAGCATTAACACATTGCCTGCCACAGAGAGTGTGCTTCTTAAATGGATGTCATCTTTGTTAATCGGGCTGAAAAGAAGTTTGGCCAGGGCTTCCTGACACCTATTTGGAGACTTTGTCTAAATGAGGCAAATCCCAACCCCTCTGAAGAGATGAAATAGAGATGGACACCCCCTCTGGTGGTGACACAGGGGGTATCCTAGGCTTTCAGCCTCACAAGAGCCCTTGTCCAAGCACCTTGCTCAGGGCACAACCAGCACAGCCTTACGTTGACCTTTCCTGCTCTGCAGACGTGCCATTGAGAGATTCCTCAACTGTACCTCTGGTGGAGAGCATGAAAGTAAACCCACTGTCCCAAATTTCTTGAGGTGAAAATGTCCCCTTAGAGCCCTTCCCTGTAGCCAGCAGGCTCTAGGGGGACTGGGTGAGCAATGTCCCGGCTCCCCTCACAAAGGCCTCCCTGAGGTCCCCTGGGATGTCTTCTTGTCCCTTGGCCTCAGCCCAGCCTCCAGCAGGGCTATTTCTGGCCAGGCAGGCAATAGATTACTGTCTCCTTTTTGAGGGCCTTTTGTGTGCCCTCAAACCCAGAGCCAAATGCTCCCCAACCGAAAAAAAAAAAAAAAAGCTGTGTTTCCAGCCCCTGCATGAGACTTGTGGAGCTGGAAGACCTAGGGAAGAGCTGGCCCACGGTTTAATTTATGTTCGTTGCACACCCCTCTTCCTGGCCCCGCTCTTCACAAAGCTTTCTTGTAGGACACCAGTGAAGCATCTAATGTGTAGTATATATCGAGGCAAAGGCACCTGCCCTGCATTTCCTGGCTCCTGATTTATGAGGTGGGGCTGGGCTTGCCTCCCTCTTTGCTTCCCACCCCGGACTTACCCAGGAGATACAGCCTAGAATGCTCTCTGCTGGGCGTCCAGGATCAGGCATCCCGTGATACCACTCCAGGAACCTCCTGTGCCTCCACCTGCCTGAAGCCATTATTTCTACTTCATGCACGGTTAGGTAGCTAGATGTGGGTGCTAATTAAGGAAGTGTAGACCAACAGAACCTGTCTTAACTGGAGTTCAGTGGTTTTCACACCTGCACTCATGGACTACTGTGGGGTGGGGCTGGGTGTTTGCTTCCAGGAAGGTTTGACACATTCTCAAATGTGAAAGCTGAAAGGGACTGAAATCCATATAGTCCAGATTTCCCACTTTCCGGATGAAAAGATTGAGGCTTGGAGGAAAACGGGGTCTTGGCCAAGGTCGGGTCTTTCTCAGAGAATGGATGAAGAGAAGGGGTGTGGGGATCCTGGGTGTCTGGAAGAGCTAAAAGGAAGAGCTTCACCAACTTGAATGTGGGTGTACTTGAATAGTTGGACCTCTGGGAGGCTGCTGTACCTGATCCCAGGCATTCTGTCCCCCCACCACTCAGTCTCAAAAAAAACTCTTCCCTGCTTTCTCTAGTTCTGCTCTCCAGCTTTGTCAGGACTTGGCATCCAGAGTGCTGTGTTGAAGGCTGCATCAGGCCCGTGGCAGGAGGTCTGTGCTGTTCTAGAACAGGAAGCCACAGCCACAACTTAGGCTGTGTGGACATGGCTCCAGCCTGCGTTTCCTTATAAACCCACCCCCAACAGCCTGGGGGCCCCAGGAAAGCCTAGTCCCCAGGCCTGCATGCAGACTGCTTTGACAGTGGCTACGTGTGTATTTGTGTGAACTAAACAGATAGATGGAAGGAAAGCAATTTATAATTAATGAAAGATGGCGCTTGATATAGAATTTCTTTCCTTTTCAAGTTTCAGGACTTTTGGCCCAATGTGAACAGGCAGGGCAGCTGTGACAGAGGAACACTAGACCCAGAGCCAGGTGCCTGGGAGCTTATATCCCAATTCTGGCATGTGGCCATGTGGCTTGTGAATGCCATCTACCGTCTCCCAGCCTGAGTGTTCTCATCTGTAAGTGTGGGTCATCATCTCTCTTACACAATTTGTTGGGGTCACGCCATGAAATATGTAGGCAAAAGTTCCTGGCACACTTCAGGTGCTGTGTAAATGATTATTAAACATGAGCCTGAAGGGGATACACAGACAATTCACTGAGTGAGCCCTCTCACCTGTCCACGCAGAGATTCTGCACACCAAGCACATTGTTTTCCGAGGGCATATGCTAGCAGATGTGGTTGTTCCTGCGGCGTTTCCGAAAGGAGCAAAAATATAGCCTAGTCAATATTTTTCAGGAAAGATGTACCTTTCAACACTTTTTGTGCCCGAGAATGGAGAGAATGAACACAATTATCTTCTTGAAGGTTTTCCCTTTAATTTTGACTAAGATTTTACAGACATACAGCAAATGCTCAGATCATAAGGGGTTTGCCTTTGCCCTATCAGCAGTGAGGTTGAGCCTCCTCACACACACTTACGGCCACTTGGACATGCTCTTTGTAAAGTGCCTGTTGAAGTCTTTTATCCGGGTACCTGGTGGGCTAGCTTTCATCTTATTAATTTGTAGGTGCTCTTTATTCTGGATGCTCTAGTTTTTAGGGCCTTTTAGAAAGCTCTCCACCTCTCACACCGATATTTCACTTTGAGTACTTTGGTTGCTCTGGTCTCAATGGAAACCTGTTGAGTACAAGCGTTTGATAGACTTACCCTTCCCCGGCTTTCAATAGCAGCTTCATACTGCCATGTTCCACTTCAGAGTGCTGGGCAGCAACTCTGCACACAGAGAAGCTAGAGAACTTTGTCCCTGGTCCCCTCCCACTTAACCCTGTGCCTCTTTTTCAATTTTTGGTTAGTACCACCTAGATTCCACTCTCATGGGCCTTGCTCTCATCTGGCAAAAAACAAATCACTTTAAAGGTATCTGTTGACCAGAAAGCTCCATTTTCTTTGGTTTCTGGATATGAGGGGAGAGTTTGACCTTAGAAAGTGGCTAAGGCTGTCCCACCACCTGTCAGTATGCCTGGGATTCTACCATTAAAGCTTTGATCCAAAATGACAGCAGCTAGTTACAACAGAATGGGATTATTCCAGTATCTTAACAATGGATTTATGTGCCCCAGACCTACCAGCTGGATACTGGCTATGCTCACTGGTGAGCCCTGACCAGGTCCGGGGTGCCCGGCTTATTCGTGTCTTAGCCTCATCCTTGCCTGCCTGGTTCTAGAAGGAACAGCTTCCTGAGACTCCTCTGGCTCACTTCCAGGCCATCCCACTGCCCTTTAACTCCTCAAACCTGATGCCAATCACACGTTTCTATCACTAGTCAGCAGCTTCATGGATTCCACTTTGCTAAGCTCCATAATAGAGAATTGTGGGAGACCAACGAAATAAAGCTTTAATGGTGGAATTACAGACACCATGAGAGGTGACCGAAGGAGAGGTTTTCATAGCGGGGTCAATCCAGCTGGCTTAAGGATGAGCTCCTTTTCGTTCTTGGACATCTTTGTGCTGCCTCGTTGTCCCCAGAGCAGGAAACCAAAAGGTCTTGTGGAAGTTATTGCCTTGACATTTTGACTGAGCCATTTCCCCTCCAGGTGGGTGACCCAGAGCCTATGTGCGTTGGGCAGAGACCAAAAATAACATCCACTGGTTTTAAGGCTACGTCCCCCAAAGCATTTCTGCACATCCAAGTTCTAAAAGGATATTTTTAAAAGGTTAGGCATCTCCTCTGGGAAAGGCATTTTATTGTCTTGTTTGAGCAAAGAATGCGCTTAAAGCTTCCTATTGACCCTGCCCACCTAAGCAGAAGGAAAATTTTATCTATGAAGATAAAACTTGAAACACTTAAACCAGTTATTTTTTGATGTAATACATGCTCAAGAGCAAATAATAATAATAATAATAATAATAATAATAATAATAATAATGATGATAATAATGATAATAATGCAAAAGATTTAAATATTCAGCCTAACTTTTTATCATTTTGTGATAAAAACAAGCATGTTACCAGCACCATTTCCATGGGCACATCAATCAGCATAAGCTAAGTTATGCTGTGGTAACAGGTAACCCCAAGATCTGAGTGGATTACCACCACAAAAGCTCATTTCACACTCAAGTTACTTATCGACTGGGGACTGGCTATGGTTCCATTTCATGTCTCTTTCACTCTAGGACCCAGGCTGGCAGAGTAGCCCCTATCTGAGATGTTGCTCTCTCAGGAAAAGGGAAACAGAACTCAGTGGCGCCAGGCGATGGCTCTTAAATCTCCCCACGAGGAACACATGTCACTTCATCTCACATATCATTGGTCAGAGCAAGTCACATGGCCAAGCCAGAGGTCAGTATAGAAAGAACTAATGTTTTGATCAGTTATATGGGCAAAGTTCGAGTGACCTTTTGCTTCGATAGACCATTTATCACTACTACTCATGGACTCCCGCACCCTATAGAATGCTCTGTCCCCAGAGTTTCCTAAACTGCCTTCCTCACAATGCCATTTGCCCTGATGTCAGTAAATGTCAAGAAATGAAAGGCTTCCATGGTTAAATATGTTTGGGAAACATTAGGTTAACAGGAGGCTTTTCTGCAGGGGCCCTCAAAGCTTTAATAGAAGGTGTGTTGTTGGTTTTAAAGAAGGAGAAAGTCAAGTGCGCCCACCACCTGTTCCTCCTAGGTAGTGTTCATAACTTTGGCTGCACATTAGAATCAACTGCGCAATGTTTATGGATAGTCTGATGCCTGGGCCATACCCTAGACCAGTGGCCGAAGCATCTCTTGGATGTGGGCATTTCCTAAAGCTCTCTTGGCAATTCTGATGACAGCCAATATGGGAACAACTTATAGGTAGATAATAAATCTGGGGAATTGGCCTTCTACAGGTGGCATCTAGCAGCCAGCACTTGGAAGGGAGGAGGGTTGATTTGTGTTGAGCACACTAGCCAGTCATGTTCATGACAGTCCAGATGGACTAAAGGAATGTAATGACCCCAAAGGTTCTGAAGCTGGCAGAGGCCTCCTACCATATACACGGTAGCACTGGTGACCTCATCTCTCTTTTTGCACTTAGCAGTGCTAGAGACCTGAGCCCCCACCACTGAGGCTACATGGGAACATCACCAAATTTGTCTCTGGACACACCAAACAGGTCCATTTCTAAGGCCTTTGCACTTAAGAAAACATTAGACCCTTTAACAAGGTCCGTGGTATCTTTCTATCATTCTCCATCCATCCTGTTGGGACCCCTGCAACGTTGGTCATAAATCTTTTCCTGAAGGGCAGCTAGGCACTGGTGTTCCACAGACCCCTTCACCCCATAGTATAAGCTTATCTTGAGGTATGTAAGAACTTACAAAGCCAGTTAAGGAAACTTCGTTCTGCTTCTTGAATCATGTTCTTTCCTCACCTGCAAGAATGTCTACCCCCAAGAGGTCAATGTTAACTAAATTCCCCCTGGTTGGAACGACATTTCACTGAGCCCTGCTGTCGCCAGGACCTTCCTGTTGAATAGAAGAGTACTTAGTACTAGAAACACCTTAGTTCCCAACTGGGGTGCACTCCCAGTGCATGCAGAAACCCTGGACTATCAGCAGAAAAACTGAAGATGCATTTCCAAAACATTTTGTACTCAGATTCCTGTCACCATTTATCTTTAGATGAATCTGAAAGGAGTGAGGAGGGGGCTAGTGTAGGAACTGCCACAGCCATATTCTGCATCAGGTTTCACCTGGGCTCATCCCTGAATGGGGCAAATGAGTGTGTAATTGCTGCATCCCTCAGCAACTCAGAGGGCCAGGACCCAAATACAGTCAGGGTCACGCCCTGCACCTCACACATCCTTCTGTCAGCAGTCACACATGCTGTATGGTAAGGAAGTAACTCACGGCTCTGTCTCCCCAGCCACCCTGAGGTTCCCCAAGTTGGGGCTGACGATCAGTCAATTCTGCATCCCCATGACCCAGCACAGTGCCTGGCACATAGTAGGTCCTCAATAAATGTTGTACAACAGGGTGCAAAAGTGTCTCTCATCTTAAAGCACCCATCATGATCTCAAGGTTGAAGTTGCCAGTCTATTCTACAGGATTAAATTCAGATAACCCACGAGAAAGGAGGATGAGTATTTAGATTCCTTTGACATCCACTCTGGGGACTATCAGTGCAGGATTAGAGATTAACAGCTTTACTGTGGCTGCAGAGGAAGTGGAAAATTAAGGCCTGTGTTTTGGGTTACAGAATGCAATTGGTTCTCTTTATGCCTCTTGGTGGAAAAGAGAAACATTTCCATCATCTCAAATTATAAAAAGCAATTTTAAGGCCAAGAAGAGATAAGTGGAGTAATTTCAGAAACCTTCAATTTAGGCAGTTTCTTAAATCCTACAAGTCTGAAATTGCTGCACATGAACTTTTCTGCAAGCTTTGCATTTCCCAGGACCGGCTGCTCTTCGGAGAGCTAAATGAGCAGGGTGAGGGGGCTGTAGGCTGGGGCCTAGGACAGGACCAGGAAGAGGATGATGGGAGTCCAGTGTGGTGGTGACCTTAAATGGCAGACTGAATCTGGGTTTTATCTATGAGGCCAAGATATTAGTGTATCTGAGGATTATATGCGATGCTGTTGAAAACACATCTGCCTATGCTTTTCTCTCGCTCCCCATAAGATTTTCGCTCAGTAGGTATGGAGTAAGGAGCTACTCAGGCACGTGAATTTGAGCAGATGAGTGACTTCATAGTGTAGGAAGCCCAGCCACCTGGGTTCCCAAACACAACAGCAGACCCTGTCATTTGTGTCCTGCTGTATGCTCTTGCCTTGACCCCTTTAGTGAACACCCGTCTGACTTTACCTGCCAGACCCGTATCCCTTTCTCGAGAGCTCTCTCTGGTCCCGGAGCCACTGTGCCAGAAATGCGAGGGGGAGCAGCCTCCAACCAGTGATGGTGGGAAGGGAGTGTAAACACCCAGCTTTCCTGTCCATGCAGGAAGAGAGCCAGGGGGTTCGTGTTCTTGGTTCTCCCAGAGGTCCCCAGCAGGGCTGAGCTCCAGCTGCCCAAAGGGGTCACTGTTGATAACATACCCGGCCAGCTTCCTTTCCTCCCTGTCTCACTTCTGATCCCCCAGCTACTTCTAGAGATCACCTCCCAGCAACTTGCCCTCAAACCCTTGTCTCAGGCTCCACTCCTAGGAGAACCCAAACTACGGCCGTCAATGAGAGTTGTGTGACCTTGGACAAGTAGCTTAAACCCTGAGTGTCCAAGTTTCGCATCTGTGAAATGGGGATAATATTACCAAAGCCATAGGGCGGGTATCACAAACAAGAGGCCTGGGGACTAGACAGGGCCTGCAGGTTGGTTTTATCTGGTCTCTAGGTGTTTTAAAAGTAATTTATTGAGGGGTCCATGTATTGCATTCCAAAGACAACATATAATGTACATGTAAGGCATAGAGGATCATGTAATAAACATCCACACACCTACCCCCCAGCTTACGAAAAAGACCAAACCCAAGACTGCGGAGCCCCTAGGTGCTCCTGCCCGTTCTGTCTCCCCCGCGCCCAAGAGGTTACCGCTATCTGAATTTTGTGTTTGTCATCCCCATGCGTTAGACAGTTCTACTTTAGATGTAAATGATATAGTGTTTAGTTTTGCACTTTTACAAATTGGGAAATTTCCCATCAAAATCCAGATTTCCAACTGCCTTTGAAAACATTTAGAAGATCTGGCCAGGCTGGACCCTCATTCCCACATGGGAGTAACAGCTGGCTCTGAGTTACTAGGGACCTAGTACGTGAAGCCAGGACCCCCCATCCCCAAAGCCACCATCCATGTCATCCCTCTCTGAGCTGTATCAGTCCTTCATGTTCCCTGCCTGTTGTTCCCTGCAGACATCTGAGCTGGTGAATTCTAACGGCGAGAATCTTTTCAGTGAGATAACCCATGGGAGCTCTTTGCAGAGATCCTGGCACGGAATTAGTGTTAAAGAAATGACTCCTTATCAATGTCAATGTCAGTGACATCCTAGGAGGGAGCCAGCCTCAGCATCCTTGTCCTGTGGATGATGTGGTGGCGTGATGAGGTTGAGGCCCCCCATGTGGGCACGGGTGGGATCAGGACTCTACCCAGTACCAGGCATGGGCCAGAGCATCTGTAAATCCACTAAGCCTAAACCCCAGGGAGTGTGTGGGCCCAGCTGACCTTCTCTAGGCCTCACATGGGCACCAGCTGGGTTCTGCCCAGGCTGCCCCGAGCCCAGACCCACCTGCCTCTTCTACAGCCCCCACTTTGAAACCAGAGTCTGGGTTAGGTGGGGAGACCTTTGGCCAAGCAGTTGGATCTTGGCTTCCTGGATAAGAGGGAAAGGAATGCACCAGAGTCCCAGAGCAGATCCGCCATCTCGCTGGACATGGAGGTGGACATTGGGGCCTGTGAATTGTCGCCAACGGATAGAGCTTTGTTTGCCTCTCTGAGTCCCCAGACCAGGGGCTGGCCAGAGAGAGGACTCTTTCCTGAGGGGCTGGACTTTCCCACAGGAACAAAGTGGGGCTTGTTAGCTGGGCATGAATCTTGGCGTGGGGCGGCCCGGGCCAAGCTCAGCGCTGCCAGGCGGCAGCTCAGCGATATCAGGCAAATTCCGCCTTCCCCACAGCTGGGGCTGACAGCAGGAAGCCCCAGGGAGGCTCCGAACAAAGGCAGAAAAATGGGCCACGTTTATTCATTCACTGACCAGCCCAGGCCTGGCTGGCCCATGGGGCCCTGTCTCCATGGTGACGGGCAGCCTTCAGAGGTCCTGGCTGGCTCCTCTGTGACCACTGCCCCTCCATTCCCGCACACCCCGACACACAGGCACACAGTACCCTGTGGCTGCCTCAGTATAGCTTTGCTCATGGTGTCTGGGGGGAGCATAGGCTAAGCCAACGAATTTAAGTGCTTGTAAGCAATCAGGAGGGAGCCTATGTTAAGTTCTGAAAGCCAGATATTGTCTAGGGTGAGTGGGGGATGAAGGCAATGGATGCGAGTCCATACCCTAGCTAAGCACCTGCTATGTGCTGGCCAGGGAACGCACACATCAAGCCAACTCAGCTCGTTCTCTCCAGTTTCATGCTAACAGAGCATGCAAAAATAGAGATCTGTTCAAGCCCAGTGAGCAAGACACTGCTTCTGCCTGGGCAAGAGGTGTCAGGGAGGCTTCTCAGAGGAACTGTCATGGACATTGGGTCTTGAAGGATGGATAGGAGTTTGCCAAGTGGGGAAATAAAGGGCATTTCAGGCAGAAGAACCACCTTGAGCAAAGGTCCTGAGGCCTGAAAGTAGGTGGTGTGATTAGAGAGTAATTGAAAGCTTCTATTAACCGGAGTGAAAGGGGATGTAGCTGGAATGAGACAATGGGAGTGGGGCAGCCATATGATATGACTCAGAAGCAGAGCCATCTGCTTCCATTCACTGCCTAGAATAGGCTCCTGGGACTGACTTAGAGTTGTGAATTTCTGAGGGGCACAAGTTCATGTCTATCCAGTACTTTGCAGTGTACAGAGCGGTTTCATAGTTACACGTTATCTTATTTAGTCATATAGCCACTCTGCTGGAGAGAACTTACAGTTGAGAAAACTGAGGCCCAGAGAGGTACCAGGGGTCTCTGAGCCAAGTGGCCCAGCTGAACTGCAATGCAGAGGCTCGAGTTTGACATCCATGCTCTGCCCACTCCCTTACCTCCCTTTACAGGGAGGTCATGAAGGCATGTGCCCCAGCAGAGGAATTTGGAGCCCAGGGTCGGTGGTGCCACCTAAATCTCAGGTGGCCTAAGATCCTGAAAAAAGGGCTTGGACCCTGAAAGATGGGTAAATGATCGTAATCGCCCCTGGTCCGTACTGGGAAGTTCTAAAACAATTTCAAAGAAAGGAACCATAAGTTTCCTTCCCAGCACCATTTCTAGCTTGTACCAGAAAGAGCTAGGAAGCCCTGGACAGGGATGGACCTAAATCCTAGGTTGGCTTGGAATCTGGAACACTGGGTACATGCCAGGGCCTGGAAACAGGAACAAGAGAGGCCATCGGTGATTGATAGGCCCACTCCATGTCTTCAGTCCTGGGTCTCCTAGACTGAGCCAGTGGGCTTGGCCTGCAGGGTTAACTTGAGACCCAAATGCTGGCAGGAGGTGGGGTGCCATGAGACACTGGAACACTGCCAGGTTGCCATGGCATCATTTAGTCTTTACGACAACCCCCAAGGTAGAATTGTGGTCTCCATTTTATAGGTGAGGACCCTGAGTCCTAGAGAGGCAATGGCTCACCTGAGACCCACAGCCATGGAGCGGCAGAGCTAACACCAGAGCCTGGGCTCTTCCCACACTCCCAGGTGGCCACCAAGACTAAGTGTTCTCTTGTTCTTTAGCCCCTCCTGACAAGATCTCTGATGTCCCTGACCTTCACTCGGAGGAGAGGCCTCTTCTCCACCTCTGCGGTTCCTGGTAATTATGCTCATGCGCTGTCTTAGCGTGTTCCCCTCAATGCATCTGACTTTTGCCAACTTGATTTCGGCTTCTAGTTGCTTCTGCTCTTCAGAATTGGATATTATTGATCCGTAAACTTTTCCTGAGTCTATTTTCCTTGGTATAATATCCAGGAGGAAAAAAAAAAAAAAAACAAGAGAAAAAAGAAGAAGGAAAGAAGGAAAAAAAGGGCACGTGAGATGAGCACCAAAAGACTCTTGCATGTCAGCCTCTTCTCAGAGCAGTTTTGGCTTTGAGCTTAAGAAGAAATGACACTAATGATATCTTACAACTTGAGGACAGAAACGGTAAACATATAGCATGAGAGGGGGCACCCTCCAATCTTGCACCTGTGGTGGACTCTGTCTGGCTCAGCTTAGTCTCAGCTTCGGAATCCTTCCCAACACAGCGATCAGGCAGCCAATACCTAGCAGAACTGTGCCCGCTGAGAACCTTGCTCACATCGGAGCCTCGTTTTGCCCCACAGTCAGGGCAGGTATAGAAAGATATCTTCACTTTGCAGATGCATAGACCGAAGCCCAGAGTGACTTCCTCTGCTGCACAAAGCAACTTCATGACAGAACGAAAGGTGAGAACTGAGGGATTCCAACTCCTGCTCTATCTATTCAGGACCTGTTTAGACGTCCCACCGCAATCAAGGTGGTGACATCTGAGCAGATTTCTCTTTAATTCCTTTATTTCTTGGAAACCCACCGAGTCCCCTCTTCCACAGCTTTGTCCAGGGAATGAGTCCCTTGATGTCATTGAGAGAGATGAGGCATCACTAAATCTGGCCTTCCCCCTGAAGCGCTCAGCCTCGTGGACTTCCTGGAGCATGCATGAACACCGCTTCCACAAATCTGCTCTGACAGCCACTAACAAGGAAAGGCAAGTGACGTTTGTACGGCTCCGCTGGGCCAGAGGGAGCCGCTGGGGGAAGCTCCTCAGGCTGGCAGGCCAGGGCACCTTGAGAACAAGGAGGGCAGCCTGAGGGGTGAGTTCACGGCCCCCTAGCTCACTGATGATTCTGCAGTGTGGGCATGGATGACCCTGGTTCCCTGGCCTTGCACACTAGTTTGGCTGCTGAACTGACTGAGGACTCATTCTCAGAGCCAAGCCCCTGCTGTGTGTTTCACTGTCTCTTGTTCTTTGACTCTCTCTGCACCTCCACGCTCAGCGAATGCCAACTATCACCTACCTGCCTGGATCCCTGCTCTTTGCCTATTCCCAGGTGGCTGTGTTTTTCTACTCACCTGCTGGGATACCCACTAGGCACCTTCTCCTTACTTTCTGCCTTGAAACTGGGTGGCAGTGTCTCACCTGCCCTCATTCCACCTGCCAGGCTCGCCTCCTTCCCCATCACCTGCAGATAGTTACTTCCCAGACACACCTGCTATGCCCTGGCTCGGTGACATGGCAAGGCCTTCAATCCCCTTCTCTCTCGAGTACCAGGAGCTCTACAGACACAAATTCACCTAAGCCTTTTTTGATCTAGCTTTGTCTCAGAACTTCCACCTTTACAGTACAAATACCTACCAGGTGAGCTACCAGGTGAAGTGACAAGTACTTGTGGACTCATCTGTTTCAAGCACTGGAGGGTATCTTTTCTATCCTGTGTCAGTCTCCAGTGAGCAAGGCTTATAATTTCATAGACTTGGCTCACCTTCTCCTTCCTCCACCTTAGCAACTTACTGATATAAGCCCTCATTTGCTGAGCACCTGCTCTGTGACAGGCACTATGCTAGGGCCTGTGCCTGCTTGGAATCTTCATGATATTCTTGCAAAAGAGGCAGTAAGCTCTCCTATTCTGCAGACAATGAAACTGAACTTCAAGGATGGAAGTCACTTTGCCCCAGATCACCCAGCCTTTAAGAAGCGGAGCTGTCTAGAAGTCAGGATTGTTGTACCCCGGAGATCATGCTCACTGCCTTTCCAGCCAAAGAGGAGTAGCTTAAGGAAATCAGCCATTGAAAATTCTTAGAACTTTGTAGGAATAAAAAGAGAATTATACTTGTCCTGTCCTCAAAGAATTGATACTCTTATTTGGGGAAATAAAACAGCTCACATTTCCATCCAATATTTTTTGAAATTTTATATCAGGAAAAATGGCAAAGTTTCATTTCACCTTCCAGTGCCAAACGTTCAGTGATGTCTGCTTGAGTACCGTGTGGGATAGGCATCTAAGGCAGACGTGGACAGTGTGAGGGGAAAGTTCGGCAGTCAGTTATTAATGTCTGTGTGGGGCACAGGAGTGAGTAGCGGAGGTACATGTGCCACAATGTGGTTAATTTCCCTGCTTCTACACAGTGGGAAATATTAAGTTCCTAATTTTGTGTAAAGCAGATAATAGGGAGAAAGAAAGAGACTGGCGTGATAAGGTCAGGCTGCCAGAAGGAAGTAAGAGATGAGCTGTTTAGGGTCGCTGCACCTGCTGGGGTCTTAGGTGTCCTCTGGGCCAGGCTGAATGTACACAGACGTGATAAAATGTCTGATTCTTCCCTATGCCTTGGTTCCCCTTCTTTAAAACAGTCAATTCTGTAACAATTGAGATTTGGAAGGCCCTCTCAGTCTTCAGTGTTCCTAAGTAATCCTGTCGCACGAGGGTGGACGGCTTCACAGCGCTGAGCCTCCCGGCCTTCTGTGCATGAGCCCTTCCTGCAGGGAGGGAGCCTCAATGGGAGCCCCAGGCCTTGGCATCACTGTGGCCAGAGCTGGGCCTTGTCTGGGTGTGTGCTGCTCTCACGTGGCCAGAGTGAATATTACAGTAGGGTTGGCCGGGCCTCTGCGCCTCCAGCTGCCTGGGGTGGTACTTAGGAGGGCTCATGCTGAAAATAAACAAGAGGGATGTGCCTCTGGGCCTGGGGCCACTTGTTGGCATGATCCGTGTCAGCTAACGGTTCTCCCGATGGGGGATGTGGGTCTCCCACGACCTCACTGCTGTCCTGAGAGTCGGGAGAACTCACACGTATTGAGTACACACCTGTAACACTCTTACCTGGTCTGTCTGATTTGATCACCACACTGACCCTGCTGGGTGACTGGCATAATGGTTCAGAGAAATCAAAGCTACATGGCATAATGGGGACAGGGAATCTGCCTTGAGGATTTCCAGAGTATGACAAAGAAGACTCTAGTCTTCCTCTAGTGGGTTTTAGAGGATTCTAGCTCCGGAAGGCTGCCAAGGAGTCAGGGGATTTTGAAAAAGCCCCAGGACATACTTTGAGCCCTTCCTTCAGCTGTCACCCACCCCTTCCACACCCTGCCAGCCCCTGCTCTGTGACCCTGGGGAAAGTTAGTCCCTCTGAGCTCTGCCTCAGTGTTTCAAATGGGGAGAACATGTCCTCATCTTTT
The DNA here is from genome assembly GCA_030015415.1 of Cynopterus sphinx. Classification (NCBI taxonomy): domain Eukaryota; kingdom Metazoa; phylum Chordata; class Mammalia; order Chiroptera; family Pteropodidae; genus Cynopterus; species Cynopterus sphinx. Next base: position 120,611,637 of record CM057381.1, on the reverse strand, counting down.
AGGGTTGTCATATAAATAATCAACTGAATGTAAGTAAAGCATGGTGTCAAGTAGACAGCGCATGTTCAGAATCACTCCCCCAAGACTTCACTATCCACAAGGGCAGGAATTGTATCTGTTGTGTGAACTCCTACAATCCCAGCGTGTTTGGAAGGGTCATTTCTCAAAGAAGAGCAAGGTCAGTTAGCAGGGGTGTCTTTGCACTTGGAGACCTGAGTCCAAGTCATGGCACTGCCTCTTCAGTTGGGGTATCCCTGACAAGATACCTAACTTAAGACTCAGTTTCCTCATTTGTAGAATGGGGATAACCATCTGCTATACGGGATGGTGTAAATAAAGGGGCTAATGTGAACGGAGCACCTGGCACCGTAGCAAATGTCCAAATAAATGCTAGCTAATAGTCAGATGACTTTAAGAAGGGGATTCAGTGTTAGCTGTCGGTCTTGTGAGGAGGAGGAGCGGGAGGAAGAGTTCATCAGTCAAACTAGTTTCCCCTTCAAGGCTGCACCGGCTGCAGCTCTAAGCTGACCTTGTCTGAATTCACACGTTGGATGGAAGAACTGCAGTGATGGGGGTGCCCTCCTGGTTCCCTAGAAACTACCACCAGCACAAGGCCACCCAGCCCTCAGTAATGATGTGCTCCTGGTCAAGGGGAAGGCTGTGGACTTATACTCTTCTCACACCAGGGCACCCTGCCTGACCTGGGATGGGGGGCTCAGGGCTAGGACACACGAGGGGCTCTTCCCTCTTCTTAAGCTAATCAGACTTGTCTTAACACACATTAGTCTAGAGTCAGAGCCTGTCTTAAAGGTAGGAAGAAAAAGTGGCATAAGCGGTGAGCTCTAAGACAGCTTCAGTAGGTCTGGTGCAGGGAGGCTGAGGTTCTGCATTTCTAACAAGTCCCGGGTCACTCCGATACTGTTGGTTCAAGGCCACACTTCAAGGTGTAAGGAAAGGCAGGCTCACTCATTTTACAGGTATGCTGTGAGCATGAACTGCAGCAGGCCTGGAACTGTCCTGAGCTGTTATGCTGAAGTAAGAGCTGTAACTGCACAGCACTGACCCCTGGTGAAGGCTTAAAGGTACAGATTTGTGAATATGAGTTTCAGAAGTGTTTGAAATTTCATTTAATAAAATTGAGATCAGTGATTTGTGTCTGGCCTCCGTGAACCCATCGGAGAGCTCTGCTTGGGGGCTGGTCACCTGGCGAGAGTATGGCCACATGACCAGCAGGTTTTGAGCTCCGATCTACACTCCATCTTGAGCTTCCTGGTTCTCATATCTCATGTGTATGCTTTAGTGGTTCGTGGTCTGAAAGAAAAAGCACATCCAATCTGGCTGTGCCATGTCAGTGTGAGAACTGGGGCTTTCAGAGGCCTCTTTAGTCCTTTGCTATGAGGCAACCTTTGGCTGTGATGTGTATCCTTACTTTCATGCCGTTATTATCTTCTTTTTTCCAGTTTATGATCGACAAATGAAAATTGTATGATACACAAAACATTGTATAAAATGATTCCGAAGTGTGAAATGATTACCACAGTCAAGCTACTGAACATATCCATTACCTCCCATAGCTATGTGTGTGTGTGTGTTAAGAACACTTGAGATCTATTCTCTTAGCAACTTTCAAGTATGCAGTACATTATTAGCTGTCGTCACCATTAGATGTGCATTAGGTCATGCTGCTGCCCTTTGCATCTTTTTGCTGCAATGAACCTTAGATGGGTAAGCATTGCCTCTTCAGGTCCTGTGAGTTTTCATTGCAACGAAACTCAGTCTGACTGTCACTATTAGGCATGAACGTGCTGCCTCCTGTGGGCAGGGCATGTGCTCAGCTTGGTGGAGAGAGGTGGTTAAAGCTCTACTCTGTTCTCCCAGGAGAGCTGTGGTTCTCATCTTTGGCTATACGTTGGTATCACTGTGGGAGCTTTAAAAGTACTGGGCCTGAGCCCCATCCCCAGAGATTCTGATGTCATGGTGGTAGAGGGCATGGCCTTGGCATTGGGTTTTTTAAAAGCTCTGCAAATGGCTCTAATATGCAACCTACTCACATAATGCATACAACGCAGCAATAACATTATTAGAAAGGGTAAGTGGTCACTATCAATGTCAGGGTCATGAGATAAAGGGCCCTTTACAAAGACTTGTCCCAGGGGTGCAGTTAGTGTTAAACTTCCTACCTGTGATGGTTAATTTTATGTGTCAGATTCATTGGATCCTGGGGTGCCTGGATGAAAAATTTTTTTCTGGGTGCATCTGTGAAGCTGTTTCTGGAAGGGATCAGCATTTGAATCAGTGGACTCGGTAAAATAGATTGCCTTCCCCAATGTAGGGCATCACCCAGTCTGTCGAGGGCCTGGAGATAACAGAAGGTGTGGGAATTTGCCCCGCTTTTAAAATCATAGCTTGAGCTTGGACATCTCATTTAATCTCATTTTCTTCAGGGATTTATGCCATCAGATCCTCTGGCTCTCAGGCCTTGGGACGAGGACTGAATTATACCACCAGCCTCCCTGGTGCTCCAGCTTATAGACGGCCGATTATGGAACTTCTCAGCCTCCATTATAGCATGATCCCATTTCTCATAATATCACTCCTTCTCGCTTGCTCTCACGCTCATGTGCATGCGCGCTCTCTCTCTCTCTCTCTCTCTCTCTCTCTCTCTCTCTGACACACACATTATCTCTGTCTCTCTCTCCATCTCCATATCTATCTATATCGATTCTGGTTCTGTTTCTCTGGAGAATCCTGACTCGTGCACCACCCAAAGGGGAGACCAGTAGGAAGTCTCACATCTTGAGGCATCCTTTGGATTCTGAACTCGAAAGAGACTATCATCTGCAAAGGTGGAATTTCTGGCCTCATTATGCCTGGGTGAGGGGACTCTTAGGGACTCTTTTTTTATACACCTCATAACATACACCAAGGATAAAACCACACACACACACACACACGAATGTCCTGCAGGCCCCAGGAGGTGTGATGATGAGACTTGGGCCTCTCTTCCAGGGCCTAAAGCAGTTCAGTTTCTCTGTCCCTCTACATAGCTCCAGGTTACAGAAGCTGTGTATTTGCTGTTGACTTTAAGTCAGGCTTTTTCCCTCCCCAAGCCATATTGTCATTCTTGCTTCAGAGAGTTGGCATCAGGATCTGGTTATCTTGTATTACTCTAGTTACCACCTTACAACTCCGCCTGCATTCACAGCCAGTTAGCTGCATGGTGACAAGCCCCAGAAAAAAACTGGCTTTAGCCTGACCAGAACCAAACACAATTTTGGACAGTGTGGGGTCTCATAACATCTCCAACCAGCAAGGAGTCTGTAGCTCTCTGACCATTTTACTCAGAGAAAGTAAGCCCCCCCGCACGTGTGTGTGTGTGTGTGTGTGTGTGTGTGTGTGTGTGTGTGTGTGTTAGTAGCTCCTCTATCATAGGCTTTTCTTTTTCTGGGAAAAGAGGAAAAGCAAGTTAAAGTACAAAGAACTTCAGAGCCTAGAGTCTTGTGGACTGCTGGTCTGGGGCCATTAGATGGGGATACCTGTGGGAACCTCAACATATCCAGCACTGCCCTCTGAGGAAGAATCGTAGCTCAAAAGGCCCCCGCCTCAACCTTTAACACATCTGCTTCTCCTTCCGTAGGTGAGGCATCATCTCAGGATGACTTTGGGTAGTTCATTTTATTTCTCTGGGGATAAGTTTTCTCACCTACAGTATAGGCAGAGCAGGGTACCAATGGTCTCTAGAATCCAATATGTGGAGTCAGCAATGAAGGGGGTGACCAGGTGACACAGTCAGACCTGAGGCTGGAATCTCAGAGGGAGATCAGAGACAACCTCTTTCAAGTCCAAGATCCCCTGTTTCTGTCTTTGCATCCCTGATTAGTACAAATCCTCACCCAGGAGCGGAAGACACCAGCCAGTCCTTTAATACTCAGAAGAGGGCTGGGAGGAGAGTTCTCCCTACCTGTCTGAGTTTTCTCCCTGCTTCCAGGCCTCAGCCTCTCTCCCCTCTCCCGGGAGAGCAGGCGCTCTCCAGGGTCCTGACCTGGGCCTGGCTTTGGTTTTCTGTCCTGGATACTGGCTCCTCAGCCACAGATCCCGATGGTAGAATCCAGAGACTCAGGGGCTACTTGCCACATTCAGAACCTGCAGCACATTCAGAATTTTATTTTTAATCAGCGTTAAAACCGATTTCTAAAAATTGGTTTCACTTTTCCCTGCCAACGTTTTGAAATGACTTATCAAACAAACATTTTCAGCAGAGGCCTAGAAATTTTTTGCTTTTTATTTTTGATTGCATTTGTCCATCCAGTCACATATTTCCTTCTCTTATTTCTTTCTCCTCCCTTTCTCCCTTAATTTTTTCTCTTCTCTCTTTTTGTCCTCTTTCCCTCTCTCTACTTAGGCTGTATCTTCCGGGGGGAGAAGGAAACATATTATAATTATCTTTTAAAAAATGATTGTAATTGACTTTACTTACAGTTTGGATTTGAACTTGAATAATTTTGAAGTTATCCAGACTAGAAAATCTCTATTTCTTTGTAAGCTTCCATATTGCTAGAACATTTTTTGTCCTTTGGGGCTGAAAGCTATGACATGGAAAGGCTTGGCCTCCACTTCCTACACCAGACCCAAATCAAAGTGGAGGAACTTGGTTACCACATTCATTCATTAATTCATTCATTCAACAAGTATGCCCTGAATCCCTGCCGTGTTCCCAGTGTTGCTCTAAATGCAGCCTTGAACAAGAAAGACACACATCTCTCCCCTCAGGATGCTGACACAGCCATGTAGTAGATGATGTGACTATAGTGGTGGAGCAAAGCCTTCCCATTGCTACTGGAAGCTGAGAATTCATATAGTAAAACACACGTCCTTCTTCAGAGCCAAGGATAAGATAATTTCAAACAACTAAAGTGATCTCAAAGGGTGCTGGTCTTGGGGGCAGTTTCAGATTCCCTTCTTGGGGGGTGGGAGAGGCACCAGGGCTGTGGGACTCCTTCTTGGAGGAAAAGGGTGAAGTGACAGGTCCACGGGAGACAAAGCAAGAGGAAGAAGTTTTTTTCTTCAAAATCTCTTACTTGTTCCAAGTGTCAGAAAATTGGGGAGAGGGAGGAGCCAGGATCTGGGTAAAGAAGGAGAAGGTTTGATGCCACTGGGGCTTTCAAGGGCTGAGCCCTGAGCCAGATCACAGCTTTGCCTGAAGGTGGACCAGCATGTCCCCTTAAATTCACATCTAGATATTTCTACTGCCCATTCCATAGCATGCTCCCAGTCACGGCATGTGGTTGTCAAATGGTGCAAGCCTTTGGCAGAGGCAGGAGGGTGAGACATTTGCCAACGAGGGTTAGATCCACATACTTCTATCCAGAAATAAAAATTCTGGAAATTTATCCTATGACATAACTCAGAAATAGGGAAAATGCTTTGGGGGGAAGAACATATTTGTAGCAGCGGGAATTAGAACTGTGAAAGACGAGAAACGATATAAACATCCTAGAGTGGGCTTAAGTGAGTTGTTTAATTGGTGACATATTAGATTTATCACTAAAATCATAAACATAAGGCCCCGACAGACTATAAATGTCAGAAATGCTCCAGGTCATCTGTTTCCCTTAGAGGTGAGGAAACCGAGTTCAGAGAACAGGAGTGACTCCTCTGAGATAGCGTGTGAGGCTGGAACCAGGCAAGACCCACCTCAGAGCTGCCTTGCAGTCCAGCTTCCTCTCCACCATTCCAGAATCTTCCAAAGGGAGGTGTATGCCTGAGTTTGAGTTTTGGGGAAAACACAGGCAGGACATTGAGTGCCATGAATTTGGGGGCATTAAATGCCTTTGAGTGGCACTGTGAGAATGTCTCTGTGCCTTCAAGGCCTTCCAGAGCTGATGACTCCACCTGAAGCCTTGGTGGGGAGCTCCTGGGTCTTTATTTCCTCCTTGCTTTTATTGAGGCATATTTAATGAATAAAACTGTACATGTTTAAAATGTGTGGTGCTTTGATTTGATATACATATACATTGTCAAATGATTACAAGTTAATTGCCTCATTCATCACTTTGCATAGTTACCTTTTGTGATACAGTGTGGCATCTACTCTCTCAGAAAAGTTCAGGTGTGCAGTACAGCATTATTAACTATCGTCACCATCCTCCTGGGTCTCTAATATCTCTCTGACACCTGCTGATCTCTTTTTTCACAAAGAGCAAAGAAGATGGGGGTGGTTCTGACCCAGGTGACAGTCTCTGCCTAAAAGTTAATCACTAATTTTTGTTTTTATTTTATTTTTCCAGTTGCATTCTAAATATGGGAGGGTCACATTGATTTCCTACTTCTTTCTGTATTATAAGATTTCTTTTAAAACAACTTTAAAAAGATGAGTTGTTTTAAAGAAAAATATTGAATTGAAAAGCATAAACAGGGTGTATGGATGTGGCAAACGTTGGGAAGGGGGCCAAGAATGGAGGAAACACAGGAAGCACTCCCCTGAGCCTCTTTGCATCTATAACATCCATCAGTGTGTACGGGTTAGGTGAGAAAAAGGAAATCACAATTGTACCTGCACATTGATGGCAATTGTGTAAGAAAGAATTATGCATCTGACTTCTGAAGAAAGGAAAAACAAAGATGATAAGCTAAATAGGCAAGGAAAGGTTTTGTTTTGTTTTATTTGTTTTAATAATAGATACTCGTACACATCTGTGGGCAGAGGGGAAAGATTCAGTAGAGAGGTGGACATTTATTTATTCATGCATTCATTTATTCATTCCATAATATGCATTAAGCACCTACTTTGTGTCATGAACCATACACGTTGCTGGAGATACAACAGTGAACAAAAACCAAAAAGCCTTTGCTTTTAGGGATTTGCATTCTAATGGGGGGAAGATAGCAACAAATAAATAAACAAACACATGTTCAGTGGTAGAACATGTCATGAGAACAAAGACAGGGAAATGGAGAGAGAAAAAGTGATGAGGAGGGGTGGGATGTTGTTCTTTCACAGGTGGTTAGAGAAAGCCTTGCTGATGAGGGATAAATCCCAAATGAAGGGGCAGTGTGAGCTGTGGGAGACCTGGAAGACGAGTACTTTAGATGAAGGAAAGATGAAGTGCAAAGGCCCTGAGGTAGGTGCGTGTTTGAGAAACAGCAGGTGTGGTTGGGATGGAGTGAGCGGGGGGTGAGTAGCAGGAGAAGAATCAGAGGTCGTGTGGGCCTGGGTAGGACAGTGTAAGGACTTTGGCTTTTACTCTCAGTGACATGGGATCCACTAGAGGGGGTAAAGCAGAGAAATGTCAATATTTGACATACATATTTTATATGGAGGACCTTGGACATTCAGTTGAGAAATGACTGCCAGGAGCAAGAAATATGGGTGAGGGAGCTATTGAAATAGTTCAGATAAGAGCTCTCCGTGGCTCCAACCAGGGTGGCGGTCATCAAATATAAACATCAAATACACAGTAATATGAGTGATAATTGATGTGATGGTTACTGGTGAGACAAAGGGCTGCAGAGGCAGGAGGAAATGAGATCAAAGGAAGTGATGAATTAGCCTGGAATGGAAGGTAGAACAGTCTTTCCCTTGGGGAATGAGGAGAGGCAGACCATTAAGGAGCAGAGACATGTAGAGAAGAAGGTGAGGGAAAGTGAGTGGTGTCAGGGGCAGAACCTGGGATACTCCAGGAAACAGGACTCAGAGTTTCCTGTAAATAATGGCAGGAGAGGAGAAATCCACAGGAAAAAGGAAATCAAAAACTTGTTCTTCCCCTGTCATCCTTTCTCCATTGTAAGTCCCACAAAGTCAAGTTCTTTCCTGCTAGGTTCACCACTGTCTACTGAACCCCAATAATAGGCCAGTTTATTGGTCAGTCAACCAGTTTTTAAGTGAATGAATGGACGAAATGGAGAATGAATGGAATGAAGGTTGGATGGAAAGATGGATGGAAGGAAGACTAAGTGGAAGAAAAGATGGAAAGGGGGATAGGTAGGTAGAAGGATGGATAGATAATATGCTAGAATTGGTGTCAGAATTCCTAGTTCACAGTTGCTTTAAAATGAAAGAATGGATAAAAGAGTGAAATTTTGAATAGCGCATTGGAGAATAACATATTTGAATCAGATTTGAATGGATGAAAACCAATTTATAGGTCACCATATCCTTGGAGGACCAGAATTAGAGCAGGAGTTGGTCTTCTGGAGGGATGTTTTGATCAAACTTCTTAGCCTGACAAATGCAGTTCTTCATCCAGCATGGGGTTGGGAAAATTGAACGGTTTTCGGAGTTAAGGAGTCTGGGTAAAGTGAAGCAGTGGTTCTCCTTCAACAAGTACAGAGCTCAGTATGACAGAGCTTATTCCCCTGGGGAATTATGGTTTGGAGAGACAGGTTATCAGGCCCCCAGCCAAGCAGAGCTGCATGCCAGGCATAGGTAGAATTAAAATTTTCAACATAAATTTAGTCATAGGACTTAACAACCTTTCTCTCCACTACACCCAAACTTAATTCTTCTATTTCTCTTTCTTTCAAGATGGACCTAGGAAACAAAACGAATCTCTTGGGCTAATTCATACTATAGTGTTAGTGGCTATCGGGAATCAGTCATTCCACCAAAAAAGGGGAAGTGAGCTAATTAACCTGGAATGGACAACAGGGTCATAGAGAGCTGTTTAGAGATGACACTTGAGATGAGTCTGGAAGGTGCAGTAGGTATTAGTGGTTGAAGAAGAGAATCCCAGAGAGAAGAGCATAAATGAAGACATGGAAATATAGTACTCTTCAACCTGTCCTAGATGCAGAGGGCAGATATGGGCTTGAAGAAAGATGAGGCTGGAGAGGTGAAACTTCCTTAATCACATATGACATTCTGTGCTGTGTTAAGGAATTTGAACTTGGTTTTGTAAGCAGCGGGAAGCTCTTGAAGAATTTGGGGGCAATCATATTAGAGACAGTAAATTACAGTGGTTAAGAGCATGAACTCTGGAGCCAGGCTGGGTTCAAATCTTGCCTCTGGCACCCATTGGCTGTGTGACCTTGGGCAAGTCACTTCACCTCTCTGGGCCTCAGTTTCCCATCTATAAAACTGCCATTGTGAAGAGAGTAGGTGTTATATAAGTCCTAATTGCATACAGAGTGCTCTGTTTCTATGCCAGCAACTTCTTCTTCTCCATCTCCTTCTCCTTCTCTTTCTCCTTCTCTTTTTGGTTTTTATCTTCTTCCTCCTCCTTTCCTCCTCCTCCTCCTCCTCTTTCTTCTGCTGTCATCATCATCACCATCTATGTCATCACTCTTTGGTTTTAGAAAGATTATTTTAATAGCTAATGTTTGGGTGTAGATAGGAGCAGATCAGACTGCAAATAGGAAGTCAAGGTCCACTAATTCAGGTGGAATGGAGTAGACTATGGCCCAAAGGCCAAATCCAGCCTGCTGTCTGTTTTTGTAAATAAAGTTTTATTGGAACACAGCCCCACCCTCTTATTGACATACTGGCTACTCTCTTTCCCACTGAAGCAGCAGAACTGAGTAGTAGCAGCAGAGACTCTTTGGCCCTCAGAGCTGAAAATATTTACTCTCTGACCCTTAACAGAAATAATTTTACTGACTCCTCAGGCCAAGAGGCAGTTCGGCTTTGGGTCAGGGGACATGATTTTACACTTCTCCAGCCATCTTCTGAAGGGTCTGGATACATCTGGCTCTGCATTTCCCAGCAGTCATCCTGGACAGATGGGCGAGATGCTTAGATTCTCCCAACGCAATTTCCTCTCCGATTAGTTTGTATGGCTTTATTGTTCTCTTGCAAATTAATTCTTGCATCTTCAAATCTGTAAAGCAAAGAAATATTGAGAGCAGCCCACGACCTTTCTGGCAGTTTTCAATTTTTTTCTTCTTCATTTTTAGCTTTCAGTACCCCCAGGATAGCATCTAATTATTTTTTGAATAATCACGTCTCCTGGGCTCTGAGGAAATTTGAGAAGTTTGCTCCCTATTATGCCTTCCAAATTAGTTTCTCTTCAATTTTGGTGCACTTTCTTTTGTCTTTTCATCTTGGTTCAGCCAAAAATAGTTTCTCAAATTGAGTGCTAAATTCTTCGGGATTTCATTTACTTCAATTAACTTTCCTCAGGACTCTCTTTGGTTTTATAAATGAGGTCTTTGCTCAATCTGGGTTCTAGGCCTCTAGGCTGCCTTTTTATGCTAGCCTCTCCTCTTGGCCTCTTGTCGTCATTCTTTATGAAGGATGGGGGCTGGGTGGGGTGTAGAAAGAGGCAGAGAATCTAGTGTGTCTGGACTCTGCTACTTACAAGCTGAGGGATGTTAAGCAAGCTGACCTTAGTTTTCCTCTTCTATAAAAATGGGGTGAGATGCCTACTTTATGAAGAACATATTTATGAGAGGTGCTATTATTTTAGTGATGGATGCTGAGGAGCTGGCATCAAGGGAATAACAGTCCTTCACTGTTTTGAGGCTTCTAGGAAAGTTACCCATAGTCAAGGCCACTCTCAAGATTTTCACAGTCCAATGACCAAGCCCTTAGCAATGGCTTCACCGACAGGAAATACTCGGAAAGCAATTGACACTACTTCTTTAAAGGCATTCTAATATTATCTGTGTGGCAAAATGCTTTTCAGTTTATAGATTCCTTGCACACCCATTATTTTATTTCACAGCCTCCTGGAACCCTCCTGGTTAAGCCAAGGCATCAACCCATTTCACAGATGAGGAAACTGTAACCCAAAGAGATTAAGTGATTTGTCCAGGGTCACATAGCAAACCAGGGGCAGAGTCACTTATAACACTGAATCTCATTTTTTTTGGCACATGCTCTCTCCTGCCTTTTTTTTTTTTTCTTTTTAGTGTCCAAGTGAAGATCCTTAAGACCCTTTTGATGAGTCTGTAATATTCTAACAGTCCAAAAGCCAGGATTGGCCTAGCCTGAAATAGGAGTCTGGGCACACAAACCCCACTGGATGTGAGGGCCCAGTCCAGGTCAACTTTCTGGAGGCCAGGAGCTTGGTCTAACGTGGCTGGGCACCTCCAACTTCTAGCACATGCTGGGCTCACTCCAGGGGCTCAGAGAAAATGCAGTGAGCTCCACATTTGAAATCTAGGAGACAGGGAGTGAATCTTGGTTCTATCATTTTCTAGGTGGGTGGCTAGCAATTCTCTGCACCCCTCAGAGCCTCAGCCTCCTTATCTTTTAAATGGGGGTAATGCCAGTTTCATAGGTTTGTGACGACGTTCAAAAAAGGGAATGTGAGAACATATCTGGAACTGTGTGTGCCATTTACCAAGTGCTCAATAAATATCAGGTCTCCACCTCTCTCCTTTTGCCTCTTCTTTCCACCCTCCTTTCTCTCAGCCTCCCTCCTCACAGCTGAAATTCCACCATTTTTGATTCATTGATCAGAACTTTTCACAAGAGCAGAGCAAAGTTTTAAAAACTAAGAGAAGTGGCTGAGGATGGGGACAGGATCCCATGAAGAGAGAGCAAGGGGTAAGAACATATAGTGTAGAAGCTTCAGAAGACAGAATTTTCTCCACCGAGGCACCATGAGCACACCCTGTTGTTTGTGGTGGTTTCCCTTTTTTCCCCATCCTTTCTTTTTGAAATACAGAAACACAGGCATGCCTCATTTAATTGTGCTTCACTTTATTCTGCTTAAGAGGTGTTGTGCTTTTTATCAATGGAAGGCAAGACTCCACCAGCAAGATGATTATGACTCACTTTCATGCAGCCGTCTTAAACCGAACCCACAATATCTCTGGAGTATGCATGCCATTATTTTTCAAGTAAAACTAAAGGGGAAAAGTGTGTATAAAACTGTTTTTCTTGTAGAATTTGTTTAAATGATATTTCCTAAGGAGTGTCTTTTCCGCTAGGATTTGTAAGACATGAAGAAACTTTCGAGGCCAGGAAGCCTCTATGGCTGTGGCTTAGACACATAAGCCCTGGGCCAGGAAACCTGAGTTCACATTCTGGCCCTGGCTTGTCCTTGCTCCATAACACTGGACCAATTACTTAACTGCTCTGTGCCTCAGTTTCCTCATCTACAAAGTGGGGGAAGTGATGGTTTCTAGGTCCCAGGGCAATATGAGGATTAATGAGATAATGTGTGTCAAGCTCCTACTATGTGCTGGGCTCATAGTAGTAAGTACAATAATATAAAAATACAGATACAATAAAACACGTAATATATGATTCTACGTAATGTAAAGATATAATGAAATATATGCTATATATTATATATAATAATAAAAATATAAAAGCAGAAGTGTACAGTCTTCCCACCCACCCCAAATGCTTCTGAATGGACCCAGCTGTTTTCATTTTTCAATAGAGCATCATCACTTTCCCACAGCTACCCCAACCTCACAAGTATCATTTTTCATGGGTGCCTGATATTCCATCAAGCCCCCTGCCTGCCAGCCACTCTGGGTGCTCAGCATTTGCTGCTGTAACTGACTCCAGCTGTACTTGACCTTCTTGGCACCCACAGCTTCCCTCCTGGGGTCTCTAATCCCTCTGTTGACCTATGAGTTGATGACCAAAGAATTAGGTGTGAGGAAGACTTCTCGGGTAGCGGCTTTGGGTGATCACAGAATTCTAAAGGCTATCAAGGTTCCCAAGAGCCAGGCTCAGACTGGGGTACACTAGTGTTAAGCCAGGAGAGGCAGCTGCTCTGCCTGTCTCCTGTGGTGGCACCTAGCAGCACTGGGTGGCAGGCTTGTCCTGCTTTTAAGGCCACCCGTGTCCCCACAGGGCACCTTGAAGCAAGCTTGGAGAGCCTGTGCTGGGAGGAGCACTTTCTCTCCTCTTCTCATATCTTCCTCTACTCCCCAAGTCCTCCCCCACCTCTGTGCTTACCTGGGATGCTCACACCCTCTCACTTCCTAAGAAAGTCTTGGTTCTGTAACAGCCCTCACTATGGAACAGGCGTGGGGCTCACTCAGCATTTCACGTGTTTACTCTCATGTTAGCCTACCCCTAGCCACAAGTTCCAGGAGTATACCCATTTCAGAGCAGAAGAGACTGAGGCACCAGGTGGTCATGGCACTTGCACGCCTGGGGGAGAAACCCAAGCATGGTTCCAGGGCCTGTGCCCAGGTCTGCCAGAATTTCCCATGTGGGTCACTCACCTTGTTTGCTAGTCTTGGCTCCAAGTGACTGAAGGTTGTCAAGGATTACATTTACTGCCAAAGGGCAGAGGTTTGCATTCTTGAATATATTCAGAGGGACTGGAATTTGGTATCATCTCTTTATTCACCGGAATGCCCCTTTCCACCAAGCTGTGTGACCTATGAGGCAGGAGTCATGTCGACTCACCTTTGGGTCTCAAGCACCCGGCCTGGAGTACGCACAGACCTGGTTCTCTGTCAAAGCAGTAGTTGCCAACACTCAAGCCCAGTTCTGCCGGAGCTTTTGGAAGGGAGTTCTCAAAACAGAGTCACAGAGGTTTCTTGGAGGCCAGTGCGTACTCCCAAAGGTCAGCTTGGAAGTCATAGGTCCAGGACTGTAATGGGACTTTTCTTATGTCCACGTTGCCTAGTGCACACGACACCCTTCAAGGCTGGGATCACTGCCCCATTTCACAGATGAGGAAACAGAAGCAGATGTGTACATGAACCAGGAGATGCAGAGAAATGGGCAGCTTCCACCCCTGGCCAGGCTGCTACGGGTGTGCTTCTTCGGCCCAGTTGCCTATGCTTGCATCTGGTAGAAATCCCAGCCCCAGTCAAATCATTCCGGGCTGTTCCATCTTTGTCTTATCTTCTCTGCCTCCCAGGAAGATGTCCACATCCGTCATTCTGGCAGCCCCTGTGCTGTTTCCTCTTGGTTCTAATTTTTGTCATCTCCATCGGGACACCTTGGCACCTCCTTTTAACCTCCAGCTGGAGGCAGTCGTTCTGGTGTCAGTTGCCCTATGAAGCTTCTGACCCTATGGATGGCTTGGAGTGGAAACATTTCAACCACTCTCTCTCGCCAGCCTCTTGGGAGTAGTGCTGGGCCCTGAGCTGCCCTAACAGTCAAGATGCCCATGATTTTGCTCCCCATGCCAGTCACCCCAGGATGCTTGTGAGCAGTGTCCTTCTCCCCTGAGAGTTGTACTACCTCTTCTGCGGGCCTGGCCAGAAGCTGGCAATCCATCAATGGGGGGGTCTGTGACACCCAGCCCTGGTCTCTGATAATACCCCATCTCTTTATACCTTATCTCTGCACCAGCCCTGCCCAAGTCCACCTCAGCGGGGCAGGACCATGTCAGTAGCCCAGCTCCATAAATCATGTGTGTGGCGCTTGAAAAGGTTTGGGGCCAGCCCACCCTGACCAGCTCTGACTTTCAAACAGTCTCTAAGACCCACCCCTTCCCACTGTGGGGGACTAGGGTTTTGCTCTGCCTAGGGCCCTCCTTTGGCCTTCAGTCTCATTCTAGGGGTACCCCCTTATCACCTCATGTTGCCAGATCCCCAAGTTCTGTCATCCCACCTGTACTCTGTCACCATGGAACCAGTCCTTCCTGGGAGCCACCCTCACCTGCACTGTGCTGTCATCAGTTAACCACCTATTCATAGGCCTGGAGTCACACCGACTTGGGTTCCTAGCCCAGGTCCCCTTTACCACTGTGTGACCTTGAGTAAGTCAATCTCCCCTCTAGCTGAACCATCATCACATTAAATAGAAGGTCAGTACATCTCACTTTGTAAAAACATCCAGGTAGCCCACATAGTTTCCTCCCATGGTGGTAGCATTCATCATTCGTTCGTTTGTTTGTTCATTATTTATTTATGGAGCATCTCCTATGAACCCAGCGCTAGGAATGCAATGGTGGGCAAAGGCCAGACCTGGTCCTTGACATTGTGCTCTTTATGCTTCAGCGAGAGAGACATACAATACCTAGACACACAGCAAGTATAGACTCTGAGGGTAATGACTAGCACTATGGAAAAATATAGCAGCGTGTGGAGAGAGGGGCGGGAGGTACGAACTTAGCTTGGGGGCATCTGGGAAGGTGACACTTGAGCAGAGACTTGAATCATGTGAAGAACCAGCTGCGCAGCAACCTGAGTACGAGGGAACTGTTCTCCCAGACCCTAAGACAGGACCATGCCTGAGGTGCAGCAAGGAGACCAGTGTGGCCAAGGTAGAGAATGGGGAGATAGGGTCAGCGAGGCTGGCTGGACTGAGGAGCGGTTTTTGTTCTCTAGGTGTGGTGGGCATCAGTGGAGCTGGAGAGTAGATTGTGACGTGATCTGATTTATATTTTTCAAGGCTGCGTTTAATGCCTGTGACTGGCCTGTGCTGGGGCCAGTGACAGTTTTGCCCTGCCACTGAGATGGTGGGCCTCTGCCAGGTATACACCTGGAGGGGGAAGTTGCCAGGTGGGGAGGGGGACCAGACAAGCTCCCAGAGAGTTCTGGACTCCATGACTCTCCTGGGAGGCCTGGCCAGCCACTGGTTCAAGAGCTCTCTGGCCCAGGCACACCCATTCCTGCTGTGGCCAGCCAGACGGGGCAGGTTCCCCAGAGCAAGGTGGAAGGCTGAAAGCCCCAGTACCTGTGGTGGACAATGGGTCAGTTTTCAACCTCTGGCTTTGATCCTAGGGTAACTTGGTTTCAGTGAGGAAGCTGGTGAAAGAGGAGAAGAAGAAGAGGAGGGAGGTGGAAGAGAGATGAGGAGAAGGAGGGAGGAGAAGAGATGAAGGAAAATGGTGAGGGGCAGGGAAGAAGGATGGTGAGGAAGAGGAGAGTGTTAGCACATCTGCTTTACTGGAACAAAATTTCAAATTCTATGCTCTACTCGTGCTTAGGGGAAACTATGTCAGAACCCTTCTGGACCCATCAGTATTAGATGCCCACAAGTTTTAGGAGTCAGAATCCAAGTAATTTT
The DNA here is from genome assembly GCA_030015415.1 of Cynopterus sphinx. Taxonomy (NCBI): domain Eukaryota; kingdom Metazoa; phylum Chordata; class Mammalia; order Chiroptera; family Pteropodidae; genus Cynopterus; species Cynopterus sphinx. The sequence goes on along the minus strand of CM057381.1, from coordinate 120,595,760 downwards.
AGAAGAAAAAAAAACTGTCCTAGTTCTGTAATTGGCTCCCAAGGCTCTGCTCAACAATTATTAAAATACTGACATGAAATCTCCAAGAGAAACTGCTCCAGGCCCTATATTTATCATTTGCGTCAGTAAGACAAGCAGAGGCCTTTCCATGGAGTGTCAGCTATGGTATGTTTCAAGGTCAGATAATTAACTTTATTAAGGAAGAGTCATCTTTGCAAAGGGAATAGGGACCAAGACTTGGGTGTCCCTCACTTAATGGAGCCTTGCTAAACGGAGCTCCTGGCTTCTAGATGTTTTGGGTCTGACTTAACATCATTTCTTTAAGTGAGGTCTGGAGGCCCTCCCGCTTCACAAAGTTCACAGAGAGGCTCCAAAAACTTGACACACACTTAGGGACTGGAGCCCAGTCATCTGTTTTAGCAAGTCCTCCAGAGGATTCCGATACTTGCTCCAGTTTGATGCTTGCCAGAGCTATCCTGTATACCAGGACAAAGTAGCTGAAAGTGGGACCTTGGGAGTCACACTGACCTGAGTTCAAATCTTAGTGCTGCCATTGAGTAGCTGAGTGAGCTTGGGAAAGTCACTTCACCTCTTCTAAGCTTCTGTTTTCCCCATCTATTAAATGAGATAATAAAAACCTTGGGATATTGTGGGAAGTTTCAATACCGTGATGATGACGGGTTCCATCTTCACTAAATAAGAGTCCTAATGATAGATGATCACATTTCTGAGGAGGGGAGTGGTGTGAACAGAAATGTGAATTAGGAAAACAACTCTGTAGGGTGGTTTGAACCCCTGAGTGGCCACAAGGGTGAATGATTAGGGTCATAGCTACAGTGCCAGCAGTCAGAAGTGTGGGATGGGGGTGTAAAAGGATCATTAGAGGTCAAGTGAACAGGGCTTACAAATTGTTTGATTCATTTAACAATTTTTGTTGGATACCTACAATGTACCAGGCCTTATTCTGGACCCTGAGGGTACACATGGAAGAGCCCCTGCCCTCAGAGCTCAAGTGCTGGTGGAAAATAAAGTCAGTGAGCAACCAAAAGAATATATGAGGATTTCAGAGCATGGTCAGTGCCATGAAGAAGGCAGAACAAAGTGATAATTCAGGGAACGACATGGGGGAGGTAGGGTGGTCAGAGCAGGTGACATTGAGCAGGGACCTGAATGATGAGTAGAAGCCGGCCAAGAAAAGATTCTGGGGAATAAGCATGCAGGCTGAGGGGAGAGCCAGATACTGGAGGAGTGTGGTATGTGAGAAGGACAGAAAGAAGGGCATGAGACCAGAGAATGGACCTGAGGGTGTGTAGGGCACCATGGGTCTCACCTCTCTGAAACTGCAGTCCTTAAAGGGCCACTGTGAGGATATAATGAATGTAATCAGGTGTGGCACATAGCAGGCCCTAGGAAAGTGTTCACCGTTGCTCCTCAATGGTCAGCTCAATAACTTCCATGGCATTACATGAGGATTCTAGCCATATATCAAAACCAAAATTGACATGAGCATTGGAAATAAAAGTTCTGATGGCTTTAGACCAATATCACGTGTTAAAACTGGAGGCAGTATCCTTCAAGCAACAGATACTGACTGAGCATCCACTAAGGATGATGAACTTGGGGGATATAGAGAAGTGCAAATGTCCCCATCCCTGGTACACTTTACCACCTTGTAGTTTACTCCAGTTGTCTCTGCGAAGAGATGTGAGATGTCCAACAACAGTTTAGCATTTTAAAATAGTTATCGAGTCGGGCGCCCTAGAACATGCAAGGTGATGAGATCCAGAGCTGACACTTGGTAGGAGGGGACCTTCAGCGGATGGTGCAGCGGGGTGATAGGGAATATGGGTGCAGACCACGTGAAGCTATAGACTCAGTAACTGGAAGACGATTGGTGAGATTCCCTCCCTAACTTCACTGAGGCTTAGTTTCCTCATCTGTAAAATGAGGATAATCTCAGTACCTACTGGGTAGTTGTGAGGATTACACGACGTAATGTACACTTCTGAGCACAGTGCCTGGAACATCTAAGACTCACTAGTAGCTGCTATTATTAGCATCAATACCAATATCATTATCATTGTCATCAGTACTGTCCCCAGCAAAGGAATTTGTGCCTCTTGACTGCCTGGAGGAACTCACTGAGCTGCGATGCATCGGTGGACAGGTGTAGGACCCAGGAATGGTAGCCCTCTGTCAGTCAGGCTGAGGCAGAACCAGAAGCCTCAAAAGAGGAAGAACTTGCTAACAATGACAAGCAGCTTACAGCGAGAGGTAGTGAGCTTTGGCCAGCCTTTGGCTGTTGGTAGTCGGGGCATAAAGGAGCTGAATTATGGTCACCTCCTCCCGGAAGCCTTCCCAGATTGTTTTGGGCTTACCTTTAAGAGCAGGGCACAGATCCTGCTATGGTATAAAAATCTGTCCCTCATCAGACTGACAGCTGTTTGACATTAAGGCCTGGGAATGATTCATTTTTGTATTCTCAGAGTCAAGCCCAGTTACCTGGAGTGCAGTGGTTGCTTGAATGAACAAACAAATGAGCAAATAAAGAATGAATGCCTAAAAATATTGGAGTAAATGGGCTGGCTTTTCCAAGGAGGGGCAAATTTGGGTGGAGTGGTGAGGAGAGATGCTTCTCCTCCTAAGGATCTTAGTGTGAGGAAGTGGCACCTCTTTTCTTGGACACAGGGGGGTGCCATTACTGCAAAACCCCATGAAGAGGCTGCAGGAATCAGAACTCTTCCCAGCAAAAGTGACCTGATGCTTAAGTCAGAAGGGGCCCTGCCCTTTAGGATACGGATCAGCCTCCCTCAGACTTGAGTCATGGGTTATAAAAGGAAGAACTTGCTAACAATGACAAGCATCTTACAGTGAGAGGTGGTGAGCGCTGTGTTGCTCCAGGTGTGCAAGCAAAGTCTGGCCTCAAGTCTAGGTCTCTGGAATCAGTCCCAGGCCTTTTCTTGAGGCATCCAGGGGCCTCACTAACACCTGCCTGAGAGCAGGAAAGCAAAGCCTTTGGATCTCCTCCGAGAGTTCTCTCCTCTCCCCCTTGTTACAGGCAAACACCTTCATTAGATAACAAATGAGAAAAGTTTCCCAAAAAGTAGTCCGGGGTTTTTGTTGTTGTTGTTGTTGTTGTTGTTGTTGTTTGTTTGTTCTGTTTTTAATTATTTCAGATTTACAGAAAATTAAAGCAGTGGTACATAGAGCTTTTTCCCCTTGAACCATCTGAAGGTAAGCTGCAATATGATACCTTGTCGCCCCAAATATTTTGTATGTATTTCTTACAAACAAGGACATTCTCTACCTCACCACAAGTACCCACATTAGAAAATTAATGTCAGTGCATTATAACCACCCAATCTTCAGAACTCCATTCACGTTTCACTGGTTACCCCAATGATGTCCTTTGTAGAGTAGGACCTGGGCCTGGATCATGTCTCTTTAGTTGTTAGTCTCCTTCATGCTAGAACAGCACCTCAGTCCTCCAAAAATTTAAATGGCCTTGATACTTCAAAAATTACAGGCCAGGTATGTTATAGAATGTCCGTCAACTTCAGTTTGGCTGCTGTTTCTTCCTTACTGAGTTCAGGTTGCCCATGTTCAGTAGAAATATCACAGAAGAGATGTATTCTTCTCATTGCATACTGTTAGGTAGCACACAATTTCTATCTGTTCCATTACTGGTCATGTTATCTTTGATAAGTGGATAAGGTGGTGTCTGCCAGGTTTATCTGAAGTAAGATTTCTTTTTTCTTTCCCTTTGTCACCAAAAAGTGTTTTGTGGAAGAGGTACTTTGGAATTACGTAAATATTCTATTCCCCATCAAACTTTCACCCATTAATTTAACATTTATTCATGATTTTTTTCTGAATCAAGTATTACTAGGACAGTTTCCAAACGGTGATTTTCTAATTTCATCTTCTAAATTTATTAGTTGACAGTCCAATTATAAGGAAAAGGTTTCTCCTCTCCCATTTATTCATTCATTTATGTGCAGACTCAGTATGAATTCATGGATTCCCATTTTAATGGGTTATAATCCATTATTGTGATTGTTTATTTATTTTTTGATACTCAAATTGTCCCCAGAGAGCACTTAGAGCTGGGGGAAAGCCACCTTGCTGCTGCTTCCAGGCATGTGGTGGCAGCATTTCTGAGAATACTTGAGGTACCATGAGAGAGAAGAAGGTCTCTTCTGATGAACAAAAGTCTTCATTGTGATAAAGTCTAACACGTACTTCAAGGTGGATGTCGGAAAAACATGGCAGAGTGAGAGACGTCCTCAGAACACAAAAAGCTGAACATCTAAAACTCAACAAAAAATACCCAAACTGCACACCAGCACATCTGAGTATGAGATATGCACACAGAGCTGCCATAGGTCAGAATGCTGGGTGTTGGGCAGTGGACTGGGAGAAATAAAGAAGCTGCCTCTCAGAGCTACCTGTAGGAGGAGGAGGAGAGAAGGAGCAGTGAATTCCATGAACAGACCTGCCTGGGAAAGCTGTAAGCTCCCCGCGGGCATTGGGCATCGGCAGGGCCCATTCATCAGGACAGAAGGCAGAGAAGTGGGACTGGACTGCAGAGAAACAACAGTTGATTTTTACTGGTCCTGGTTGCAAAACCAAGGCTGAGCCGCAGACCCCAACTCCCAAACCAGTGGGCCCTTCCCCCCGTACATGCCAAGACCAAACACTGTGGAGCCCCAGGGGAATCTAATCAAATGTTGCCAAGGCTATCACTGACACTGACAGGGACTGAAACTGAGGGTAGTGAGTGTGATTAAATATCTGTAGAAAATAAAAAGGCATTTTTAAGGCGTTATATAAAGCAGGGATCCAAGAGGCTTAGACGCCACCCACTGGGAACCAAAAGTAAAGTGGCTTCTTGCAGCAGGCTAAAGAGAGACCTTTATATAACAAATCTTTCTGGGGAAAAAAAAAGAAAAAGAAAACAGCAGAACATACTTCTATTAATGCCCAGGCAGAGAAATAGTCCATTAAACACCATGAACAACCAAGGTGACAAGGCATCTCAGAAGGAGAGAAAAACCTCCAGAAAATAAGCTTCTAGACCTAGAAATATGCGACTTAAATGACAGAGAATTCAGGATGGTACTCTGAAAAAACTCAGTGAGTTCCAAAATGAGCCATATCAACAATTTCTGGAATTTAAAAACAACTAGATGAAAAGAGCAAGAAGATTGAAACTCTCAAAAAGAATCAAATAGACCTTCTGGAGATAAACACTGCAAGAGTTGAAAAACGAAATAACAAGCTTGAGAAATAGAGTCGACCAAATGGAGGCAAGGATCAGTGAAATTGAAGACAAATCTAGAAATAAATCAAAAGAAAGAAAAGAGAAACTGAAGAATGAAAAATAATGAAAGAAATTCAAGAACTAGCTATTACCATCAGGAGAGAAACATAAGAATAATGGACATTATCGAAGGTGAGGAAAAGGAGCAGGGACTAGAAAGCATTTTTAGACAAATAGTTTATGAGCATTTCCCAAATCTAAGGAATGACCTGGAGCTTGGAATTCAAGAAGTCAATAGAATACCCAATTATCTCAATCCAAAAAGGCCTTCACCAAGACACATTGTATTAAAGTTATCAAAAATCAGTGACAAAGAGAGAATTCACAGAGCAGCCAGGGAGAAGAAAACGGTAACTTATAAAGGAAAACCCATTAGGTCATCATCGAACCTCTCAGCATAAACCTTATAAGCCAGAAAGGAATGGAATCAAGCATCTTAAACTAGTAAGTGAAAGGAACTATCAGCCAAGAATAATGTATCCAGCTAAGCTCTCCTTTAGATATGAAGGAGAAATTAAGTCCTTTCCAGACATACAAAAAATTAAGGAAATTCTCCACTATGAGGCCTGCACTACAGGAAATACTGAAAGGGGTCAGCTCACCTAAAACAAAATGACAAAAAATAAATAAATAAATAAAACATAATTAAGGATAAAGTGACTGTCAGGCAAATAGAAGCAGAGGAGTGCAATCCTTACTGAGAACTGGGTATTATAAACTTAATAAGAACAGAACGCTATAGCAAGACAGTAATGAATATTCAGCATAGGGACAAATTGAGATAACAGTGACTGAAAAGGGAGGATTCAAAGATCCAAATTCACAAAGGGCAATGGAGATAAGGCAAGCACAGAAGAAAATGGATGAGTGTGTGTGTGTGTCTTTTTCATATTCATAATGATAATCATACACCAAAGATTCAGAACTGAAGTGTATAATATAAAACAAGAACCAGAGGGAAAACCCACAAAAGCCAACCAAAATAAAGAAAACAGAAACACAAGAACAAGGAAGCAATGGAAACACCGAGCTACCAGAAAGCAAAAGATAAAATGGCTTTAAGAAGACCTCATATTTCAGTAATCACTCTAAACGTAAATGGAATGAATTTACCAATAAAAAGGTACAGAGTTGCAGAATGGATTTTTAAAAAATCTAACCATATGCTGTCTCTAAGAGACACATCTCAGCTCCAAAGACAAATATAGAGTCAAAGTGATAGGGTGGAAAATGATATCTAAGAAAATGGCATTCAGAGAAAAGCAGCGGTAGTGTTAGTAATACCAGACAAAATAGACTTCAAAATAAAAAAGGTAAAGAAAGATACTGAGAGACACTTCATAATGATAAAGGGAATCATGCACCAAGAAGACATAACACTAATTAATATCTATGCTCACAATCAGGGAGCCCTGAAACATCTAAAGCAATTACTTACAGAACAAAAGGGAGAAATAGACCAAACACTATCATAGTAGGGGACCTAAATACCCCACTGTCGGATATGGACAGATCATCCAAACAGAAGATCAATAAGGAAATCACACCCTTAAATGACACATTAGACCAACTGGACATAATTGACATATACAGAGCCTTCCATCCCAAAACAGCTGCTTCTATATTTTTTTCTAGTGCACATGGAACATATCCAAGAATCAGCCACATACTGGGACATAGAGATAGCCTCAACAAATATAAGAGGGTTGAAATCATACCAGCTATATTCTCCTATCATGATGCTTTGAAACTAGAGACCAACTGCAAAAAGAAATCAGGAAGAACCACAGATACATGGAGATTAAACAACATGCTACTGAAGAATAACTGGGTCAGGGAAGAAATAAAAAGAGAGATCAAGAGATACATAAAATGAATGATAATGATAGTACAACATATCGAAACTTCTGGGACATGGCAAAAGCAGTGATAAGAGGAAAGTTCTTATCATTACAGGCCTATCTCCAAAAAACAAGAACGAGCCCAGATAAACAGCCTAATGCTTCATCTTAAAAACTAGAAAAGGAAGATCAAATAAAGCCTAAAGTCAGCAGAATGAAATAAATCACCAAAATTAGAGAAGAAATAAATGAAATTGAAAACAAACAAACAAACAAACAAAAACATCAGAAAAAAATAAATGCAACAAAGAGCTGGTTCTTTGAGAAGGTTTATAAAATTGAGAATCCTCTGGCTAGACTCATGAAAGAAAAAAGAGAAATGACACAAATTAACAAAATCAGAGATGAAAGAGGGGAAATTACAACTGACATTGCAGAACTACAAAGGATCATATAAAAATACTATGAAAGAGTAATATAACACCAAATTTAATAACCTAGAAGAAATGGACCAGTACTTAGAAAAATACAATCTTCCTAGACTGAATCAAGAAGATCTGGAAATGACGAATCAGCAGTATGGAAATTGAAACAGTCATCAAAAACCTACCAAAAAGTAAAAGTCCAGGACCAGATGGCTTCACCAGTGAATTCTACCAAAAATTAAAAGATTTCATACTTTATCTCCTCAAACTCTTCCAAAAAATTGAAGAGGAGGCAATACCTTCCAACTCATTTTATGAGGTCACTATTACTCTGATACCAAAACCTGGTAAAGATAACACAAGAAAAGAAAACTACACACCAATATCTCTCATGAACACAGATGCAAAATTCCTAAATAAGGTATGAGCAATCCGAATACAGCAACAATTAAAAAGATTACACACCATGATCAAGTGGGCTTCATTTCAGGGGCACAGGGATGGTTCAACATAGACAAATTGATTAATGTGATGCAACATATAAACAAATAAAAAAATAAGAATCATATATCAATAGATGCAGAAAATGCCTTCGACATGATACAGCTCCATTTATGATCAAAACACTTAACAAAATCTGTGTAGAAGGGAAGTACCTTAACATAACAAAGGCCATCTATGACAAACCCTCAGCCAACAGTATACTTAATGATGAAAAACTAAAGTCCTTCCCCTAAGATCAGGACCAAGGCAAGGCTGTCCACTATTGCCACTCTTATTCAATATAACATTGGAGGTCCTAGCAAGTGCAATCAGGCAAAAGAAAGATTTAAAAGTTATCCAAATAGGAAACAAAGAAGCCAAACTGTCACTATTTGCAGATGACATGATTCTCTATGTAGAAAATCCTAAATATTTTCACAAGAACACTACTAGGAAACAATAAGCAAATGCAGTAAAGTTTCTGGATACAAAATCAACGTACAAAAATCCATAGCGTTCCTATATGCTAATAAAGAAGTGTCAGAAAAAGAAGTGGGAAAAATAATTCCTTTTGCAATTGCAACAAAAAGAATAAAATACTAGGAATAAACTTAACAAAACATGTGAAGGACCTATATAATGAAACTACAAGACCCTATTAAAAGAAATCGAAGAAGTTACAAAGAAATGGAAAGATATTCTGTGTTCTTGGATTGGAAGGATCAACATAGTTAAAATGATCATATTACCTAAAGCATTATACAGATTTAATGCAATCCCCATCAATATCCCATTAGCATTTTTTAAAGAAATAGAACAAAAAAAAATCATCAAATTTGTATGGAAGCACAAAAGACCCTGAATTGCCAAAGCCATCCTGAGAAAAAAAGAACTAGGCTGGAGGCATCACTCTGCCCAACTTCACATTATACTACAAAGTGACAGTGATCAAAATGGCATGGTACTGGCATTAAAAGAGACACACGGACTAGTGGAACAGAATCGAGAGTCCAGGAGTAAACCCATATTTATAGGGGTAAATAATTTTTGACAAAAAAAGCCAAAAAAAATATAGTAGGGAGAGGAAAGCCTCTTCGATGAATGGTGCTGGGAAAACTGGAAAGCCACCTGCAAAAGAATGAAACTAGACTGTTGTCTATCACCACACACCAAAATGAACTCAAAATGGATTAAGGACCTGAATAAGACCTGAAACAATAAAATGCACAGAAGAAAACGTAGTTATTAAACTCAAGGACCTTGGACTTAAAGAGAAGTTTATATTTTTGACCTTAAAAGCGAGGGAGGTAAAGCTAAAATAAATGAATGAGACTACATTAAATTAAAAAGCTTCTGCTCAGCAAAAGAGACTGTCAACAAAGAGACAGCCATCTCAATGGGAAAATATATTTGCAAGCGACGCCCCTGATAAGGGCCTAATATCCAAAATATACAAAGAACTCATGTGACTCAATAATAACAACAAAAATGATCCAATCAAAAAATGGGCAGTGGACCTGAACAGACACTTCTTTCTAGAGGACATACAAATGGCCAACAAGTATTTGAAAAGATGTTCAACATCGCTAGCTATTAGGGAAATACTTATCAAAACCACAATGAGATACCATCTCAGCAACAGGACAAGTAATAACAAATATTAGAGAGGATGCGGGGGAAAAGGAACCCGCATACACTGCTGGTGGGACTGCACATTGGTAGAGCCACTCTGGAAAACAGCATGGAGGTTCTTCAAAAATCTAAGAATTTATCTAACATATGATCAATTCCTCTACTGTTACCCAAAGACTTGAAAACCCATATCCAAAAATATATTTGCACACCGTTGTTCACAGCAGCATTATTCGCAGTGGCCAGGACATGGAAGCAACCGAAGCATCCTACGACAGATGATGGGCTAAAGAAGCTGTGGTACATATATATATAATGGAATATGACTCAGCCATAAGAAGAGATGAAATACTGCCATTTGTGACAACATGGATGGACCTCGAGATAATCATGCTAAGTGAAATAAGCCAGACAGAAAAAGTTGAAAATCGCATGATATCACTTCTATGTGGGATATAAACCTAAACACATCAAATGAACAGGACCTGGGAATCTACCTTTTAACCAGTGTTTCAAAGGGAATTCTGCTTCGCTGTAAGGTAGTAACAGAGTCACCCCAGTTTCCTTTAGATTCATATTTGCATCGTAAATCCTTTTCTATCCTTTCCCTTTAAACCGATTTGTATCTATATTTCAAGTGGGTTTATTGTAAACATGTAGTTGGGTCTTACTTTTTAAATTCCAGTCTGACATCTGCCTTTTAACTGGGGTCTTTTTGCCATTTAAATTTTATGTGATTATCGATGTAATTTGGCTTAAATCTACCATCTTGTTATTTGGTTTCTATTTATTCTACCAATTCTTTATCTATTTTCCCTCTTTCTTTTCTTTTCTTTTTTTCTTTTTTTTTTTTTTTTTTTTGACCACTCAAGTATTTTTTATGATTCTACTTTATCTCCTTGTTGGCTCATTATATACCCATTTTTTAGCAGTTGCCCTAGGGTTTACATACATATCTTTAACTTATCACACTACATTCAAGCATGCCACTTCTCATGGAATGTAAGAGCCTTACAACAGAACACTTCATTTTCCCCCTCTGGGCTTTTGGCCTATTGTTTTCATGCATTTTACTTCTACTTATAAACCCCACAATAAATTATTATTTTTGCTTTAAAAGTTAATTATCTTTTAAAGAGTTTTAAAAACAATTTCTTGTTAACCCATCTGTTTCTCATCACCAGTACTCCGCATTCCATAGTATAGATCCAGATTTTCCATCTGATTATAGTTTCCCTTCTGCCTGAAGGAGTTCCTTCAGCATTTGTATGTCTGAAAAAGTCTTCATCTCATTTTTTTTTTAAATAACAGCTCCATTGAGATATAATTTATGTTTAATGTTCACCTTTTAAAAAATCTACAATTTGGTGAACATTTCAACTGTCACTACTACTTTTAGAACATTTTTATCACATCCAGAAGAAACCCCACACCCATTTGCACTCACTCACTCATCATCCTTCTCCTCCCCCAGCTTTAGGCAATCACTAATGTACTTTCTGTCTCTATAGATTTGTCTACTCTGGACATTTCATATAACTTGAAACATACAATATAACTTGTTATTTGTGTCTGACTTCTTAGCATGATTTTGAGGTTCATCCAAGTTGCAGCAAGTATCAGTACTTCATTCCTTTTTATTGCTGAATAATATTCCATTAAATGGGTAATCCACATTTTGTTTATCTGTTCCTCAGTTGATAAAGATTTGTGTTGTTTTTTCTTTTATGAATAATGCTGCTATGAACAATTCTGTACAAATTTTTGAGTGGAAATTTGTTTTCAGCTCTTTTAGATATATACCTTGAGTAGAATTGCTGGGCCCAATGGTAACTCTACAGTTACCCTTTGGAGAAACTTCCAGACTTTTCCACAGCAGCTGCACCATGTTGCAGTCTCACCAGTAATGTCTAAGGTTCCAGTTTTCACCCATCTTCGCCAGTCCTCCTGATTCATTCTCATTCATTTTTGAAACTTTACTATGTATAGGATTCTAGGTTGATACTTTTTTCTTTCAGTGCTTTGAAAATGTTGTTCCACCTTTTCTGGTTTTTATTGTTTCCAGTGAAAAGTCTGCTGTTATTCTTTTTCTTTTCCTTGTTTCTTTGAACATAACGTGTGCTTACTCTCGGGCTGCTTTTAAGATTGTCTCTTTTTCACTGGTTTGAAGAAGTTTGATTATGCTACAGTTTTCTAATGTTTCCTGTGTTTGAACTTCTTGGGTCTGTGGATTAACAGTTTTAGTTTTCATAAAAATTTTTAAATGTTAGACCATTATTTCTTAGAATATTTTTTCACTTCCTTCCACAACCTCTTTTTATCTCTTTTTGGGGGACTTGTTTCACAGCCAACAGATACTTAGTTCATTTTCTTATTTTTCTTTTTTTCTCCCTGTATTTCATTTTGGATAGTTCCTATTGTTATTCATAAATTTTACAAATATTTTCTTCTGCTGTAGCTAACTTGTTATTAATCCCATGCATATCCCAGACATTCTACTTTTTTATCTCTAAACATTTGTTCTGGGGCTTTTCAATATTTTTTACATCTCCCCTTCATGACAATGCTTTTTGTTTATCTTCTTGTATATATAGTATATTTTTAAAGAAGCTGTTTTAATGTCATTCTACTGATTCTATCATCTGTAGTATATTTGGATCTATTTCAGTCAAATGAGTTTCTCCTCATTATGGTCACATTCTTCTACTTCTTTGAATGCCTTGTAATTAAAAGAACATTTTATTGTGGATTTAATGTTGGGCAATGTATTTCTTCAGTTTTCTTTAAATATTTTTTATCTTTGTTCTGAGATGCAGTTAAGTTACAAGCAAGCAGTTTGATATTTTTGAAGCCTGCTTTTAAACTTTGTTATAGGGGAATAAAACATCCTTTGGTCTAGGATTAATTTGGCCCCACCACTAGGGAAATTGCCTTCTAAGTACTCTGTTTGTTGCCCTGTGTGTTAGAAGGTCTTCTACTGTGGGTGATGTGAATACAAACCACAGCAGACCCTGTGTGAGTCAGAGTATCAGAAATTATTCTTTCCACTCCTTTTCAATGGCTCCTTCCCAAGCCTCAGGTAGTTTCCTTACATGAATTTGCTAATCAGTACTCAGTTTAATATTTGATAAGAACCTTCTAAAGCTCTCCAGGGTCCTCTCTGTGCAGCATTCTATTCTCTGCACTCTACCCTGCAAATTCTAGCCTCCTTGAGCTCCGTGAATTCTCAGTTTTGCCTCCTCAACTCAAGGAGACTACCAGTCTCGCTGTGGATTCCTTCTCTCCGTTCTGTGGCCTGGAAACTCTCACCAGAAGAGAAAGTTGAGGCATCACAGGGCTCTCCCAATCTGTCTTCCTTCTCTCAGGGATCACAGTACTGTGGTCCTGTTGGTGGTCAATACCTGAAAACCAGTATTTACTATAATCTTATTTGTTTTTCTTTTTAGTTTTCGAAGGTGGTGTGTGTGTGTGTGTGTGTGTGTGTGTGTGTAAATCACTCCATCATGGCCAGAAGCAGAAGTTCCTGTTATTTGTTATTAAGTCTTTGCCAAGTTAAATTGGTATATTGTTTAAAATTTTTAACTTGTTTCCTTACTATAAAGGTTAAGATTTGTTTAAAATATACAAAGCCTTTTGTAATGCTTCTTTTATCTGTTGTTCATACCTCCTTTGCTCATATTTTTAGTGGAGAAATCTTAATATTTCTTTATTAATTTTTTTCTGCTCTTTATATTTAAAGCTGTTATGCTTTACCAATTTGTTGCAGATTATATTTGAAGCTATTTCTCTTTGTCAAATTGTCATTTGTATTTAAAATAAATTGTTACTTACTTTATTGCAACATACATATAGCAAAGTACACAAATGCTTGATGAATAACCACAGTGAACACACTTCTGTGACTACCACCAAGGTCCATACGTAGAACATTATCAGCATCCCAGAAGTCTCCCCTTGCTTGCAGCCCTGCCACTCATGACCCCCACCTTCTTCATGAAGAAGATAACTGGTATGCTAACATCTGACATTATCAATTAGGTTTGCCCATTTGAATTCCATATAAACAGTATCATATGGAATATATCCTTTTGTGCCTGACTTCTTTCATTCAGCATTATGATTGTGGGATCCATCTATGTTATCAGTAGTAATGTATTTCTGTTCAACATTGCATGGATATACCACAATTTATTTATCTGTCCTATTGATAGAATTTTAGGTTGCCTCTAGTTTGAGACTATTTTGAATAACACTGCTTTGTTTTGTGTTTCACGTTTAGATCTAAAGTCTACCTGGAATTGGTTTTTTTCATATGGTGTGAGGTCGGGCTTAGTTTTTTCTCCCACATGATCATTCAGTTGATCCAGTTCTATTTTTTGAGCCACTCTGCTGGCCTATTTGCCTATCTGTTTTTTAATGCCACTTTGTCTCAATTACTACAGGTTGATAATATATCTTGACATCTAGTAATATATATGTTCTACCATTGCTCTTTTCATTTATTCCTTTTTGCTATTACCCGTGATCACATATTTGATCAATTGAGATTAACACTGCTTAAACTGAGTCTTTGCTTCTTGTTCAGGATGAAATCACTCATTGCCACGTTTCTTTGGTTACTCACACCAGAAAGAAAAAAACACGGAGGTGGAAGCAGTTGATTGGTGGGATTTAGGTCATGTGCTGAAAAAAAGGGACTACAGATGGTGTATGGACAAAAAGAACAAAATCAGTCTTTTTTAGGCTTCCTGTTTGTATGCTTATAGTAATACTGACTTCCTCTTAGAATTTATCTATATTACTAAGTCATTAAAGTCTTGTATACTAGACTGTAGGCTCCCAGAAGGCAAAAACTATGTTTTGTTCATTACTCATTCTTCTGCTCCTAACACATTACTTGACACATAGTAAGTGCTAATGAAATGCTTGATGAATAAAAGAAGGAAGGAAGGAAGGAAGGAAGGAAGGTAGGAAGGAAGGAAGGAAGGAAGAATGATACCACTTTCTCTAGTTTATGCATGTTATCTTTCAACATGGAGTAATATTTCCCAGATTTTTCCTATCAGAAAAATCATCTGGAAAGCTTCTTAAAAATCTAGAATTATGGGCTTTGTCACATGTCTGGGATATGGCCCAGGAAAATACATTTTAACAATCGCTTCATGTTACTTAGGTAACCTAGAAGTATAATGTCATTTGTCTCTAAGACCTTGTCCCCCCTCAGGCCAGCCCACAACTAGCTGAAACTCACTTGGATATTCTGTAGTCTTTTTCTCTGAGACAAATGACCCTTGTTTCTTTGCTCTTTCTTTGGAAGATCTGCTGTTCTCCCACCTCTAGTCATCTTTGCATCCTCTCTGCTTTCTCCATGATCTTCAAACATCAGTCCTATCATTGAACACTAAGAAACCCTTATGCAGAACTGTGTATGGGGCATCTCAGCCTCTTTAGCACCCATGGACAGCACTGAGTTATAGAACTCATCATTATGGTGGGGTTGTAGGGATGGCAAGGAAAGACATTAACACAAAAAGATGAGTATAAAAGAGACCCACTTACTAAATGCCATATGAACAATATGAGTGGTAAGTGCTATGGAAATTACTGTAGGGAGTGAGAACCGAAGAACCAAAGAACAGAAGCATTCAGGGAGGTCTGCATGGAGGAGGGGTGACTTAAGCTGGGCTTCAAGGAAAGATAATTGAATCCAATGAAGAAGTAACCAAAAGCAAAAAGAAAGGAATGACTCTACTGGGCAGGAGGAATTGAATGAGAAAAACTGTAGAGGTGAAAATGGCCATGGCAAGTGTCCCCTCTTATCCATAGGGGATACGTTCCAAGACCCCCAGTGATTGCCTGAAACCATGGGTAGCACTGAACTCTATATATACTGTTTTTTCCTATACATACATACTTATGAGAAAGTTTAATTTATAAATTAGGCTCATTAAGAGATTAACAATAATAGCTAACAATAAAATAGAACTGTTATAATATACTGAAATAAAAAGTTATGTGGACGTTGTCTTTCCAGGTAATCTTATTGTACTGTACTCTCTTTTTTCACTTAAAGGAAGTACTTTACAGCTCCTTTTGGGCATATCCAAATTGCCAGTACCACTGATCTTGTACTTTTGGGCCAATGTTAAGAAAAATAAGGGTTACTTGAACACAAGTACTGCGATATTGTGATGGTATAACCAAGTTGGCTACTAAGTGACTAATTGATCAGGAGCACCTGTAGTGTGGCTAGGCTAGACAAAGCGGTGGCTTAAGTCTGGGTGGGACGAAGTAAGACAGCTTGAGATTTCATCATGCTGCTCAGAACAGCATGCAATTTCAAACTTATGAATTATTTATTTCTGTAATTTTTCCATTTCATATTTTTGGACCATGGTTGACTGTGGGTAACTGAAACTGCAAAAAGCGAAATGGCAGATAAGGGGGGACTTACAATGTAATAAATGTAATAAATCACCCCAAGATTTAGTGTCTTAAAATAACAACAATTTATTCTCTCTTGTGGTTTCTGTGGGTCAGGAAATTAGGAAA
This sequence comes from Cynopterus sphinx, assembly GCA_030015415.1. NCBI lineage: Eukaryota > Metazoa > Chordata > Mammalia > Chiroptera > Pteropodidae > Cynopterus > Cynopterus sphinx. Next base: position 120,579,504 of record CM057381.1, on the reverse strand, counting down.
GGCTCAGTTAGATGGTTTGGCTTTTAAGTGTCTCATATGGTTGCAGTGAGTGGGTGGCCGAGCTGGGATGGGGGGGCTAAAGCATTAAGAGCTGGCAGAGCCCCTCTCTCTTTCTCTCTCCCTTCTTCCCCATATAGCCTCAGGGCCTCTCCTGTGTGCTCTCTGCATGGGCTAGCTTGAGCTTCCTCACAGTATGCCGTGTCAAGGCAGTCAGCTGGCTTGCACAGTGGCTTAGGGCTCCAAATGTCTAAAGAGACTCAGTTGCAGACTGAATCCCCTTTCATGACCAGACTCAAAGTCAAATAATGCCATTTTTGCTGAACTCTGTTGGTCAAAACAGTTATAAAAGCCCACCTAATTTGAAAGGGATATAAACCCCAGTTCTCAATGGGAGGAATGTCAAAGTCCCTTTATAAGAAGAGCATGTGGGGTAGAAGATAGTGTTGCATTCCTCTTTGTGAAATAGCTTCTATCTGCCACAGCAAGTTTGAGTAATATGCCGGAGACTATCTTGCCTACCACTAGCTTTCCTAGGTCTCCAACTTATATATAGCAGATCATGGGACTTCTCAGCCTCCATAAGCATGTCAGCCAATTTCTATAATAAATCTCATATGTACAAACATATCTCTTATATGTATTCTGTGTATGTGTTTATTATATATACAGATCTGTGTGTCTAATATATATATGTGTGTGTATTTTACATATATACATATATACGTGTGTGTGTGTGTGCACATGTGCGTGCACACACACATCTTGTTGGTTCTGGAGAACGCTGATGAATACAGGATCCATATGGTAGTTTGAGGAGTTAAGTTTATAGAGATTGGAGGGGATGAATTTGAACTTGGTCTGAAGGCAGAGGGGTACTCTGAAGGTCTGTGAAATAGGAGCGAGTTTTGCATGGCTTTAGGAGAAGAAAATTTGGTGCTATTTGGGGAAAGGATAAAGGAAGGAGAGCCATTTAGGAATGGCAACACTACCACATTGTTGATTCAGCTTATGAGCATCTGTGACCACTGGGTCTTTTTATTCTGTGCCTGGGCTCATTGCTACAATGGCATTGCTTTTCCATCTCTGTCAATGTCACAGTCATTACTTCTGCATCTCCAAAAAATTTTTACCATTTTTTTTTGGTGGGGTCATGATTTTCCGTTGGTCAAGAGTACTCTGAGGGTTTTCTTCCTTTCAGAGTATTAGCAACTACTTCTAATGCACTGTCATCTGCAGTTTTGGTGAGCACACTTTAGGTCTCTATCTGAGTCATGAATTGAGCTAGGTGGTTGCTCTGATCTCAGTAGACTTCGTCTGCTCTGATGTTAGACTCTAAGAAGTCTCCTGCAGGTGGGGCACCCAGCACCAGCCCTTCCTGGCTGCCTGACTTGGTAAAATTATTTAACCTTCCTGGGGCTTGTTTTCTTTACCTGTAAATTGAGATTATAATGACACCTACCTCACAGAGTTGTGCTGAGGATTTAGCATTCACCTCAGAGCCCAAACTCTAGTGACCTCTCAATGAGCATGAGTTGTTATTCCTAGGTCTGTAGAGTATCATTTGGACAGATCAAAAGCCCCACATGATGTGGTATAGAAAGAGTACAAGCTCTGCAGGCAGAGATATGGCTCAAAGTCTAGCTGGGTCATTTGCTAGGAGTATGACTTTGGGCTAATCACTCCATCCCATCCCTCCATCCTTCCATCTTTCCATCCATCCTGCCATCCACCCAACCAAAAACTATTTCTTGAGTACTATCTCTGCCTGGAAGTGAGTTCAGTGCTCAGGATTTATCAATGGATAAGTCAGTCCTAGCTCTTACCCTCATGGAGCTTATGGTCTCTTGGGAAAGATAGATGTTGAACCCCTAGCAACCTGTGGGCTGTGTGTTCGTAACAGAGGATCAAGGTGCTAACCCAGTGGTTTTCAACCAGGGTTAATTTTGCTTTTCCTAGAGGATGTTCGTTAATGTCTGGAGATATTTTGGATGCACAGCTTAGGGAGTGCTACTGGCATCTAATGAATAAAGGCTAGGGATGCGGCTAAACACTATCACGCACAGGGCAGCCTCCACATCTAAGAATTGTGCAGCCCAAAATGTCTAAAATGCCAAAGCTGAGAAAGACTATAGGAGCCCATGGCAGGGAGTCCTCAACTAGTCAGGGAGTTGTGGCATCAGGGAAGGCTCTCCTGAAGAAGTGACATTGTATATCTCAAGGTCAAATTAGCTAGGTAGTATGTATGTATGTGGAAGGGGAACTTGGAGGGTAGGAGAATATTCTTAGCAGAGGGAAATGGCATTGTAAAGGCCTGGAGGTGAGAGAGAGGAAGCAAGTTAATCGCGCCTGGGATACAGACAGTGGTAGAAGCTGAGAGGGACTGATGAGATAGTACCTATTAAGCACATGCTATAGGAAAAGTGACCACTCCTAACATTCAGTGGCACAGGCTCTGACCTGAACACTTCACATACATTATCTCTTTGAATCCTTACCACAAACCTCTAAAATATGTGCTATTGTTGGCTCCTTTACAGCTGGTGTAGAGAAATGTCAAGTTTAAGGTCGCAGTGCTTTTGTTGCCATGGAGCATGACACCAAACATATGTAAGTCCAGGCACCAAGGAGGGGTTCAAGTCATGTTTGTTGGTCGAGTAAATGAGTAAACCAACCTAAAGTAGAACTGGGCTCAATAGAGATGTCTTTCCCATAGGGCCTACAAAATTAAGGCAGAGCCACATCTGTCATTTAGACGAGCTTGAAAGTGTCCTGGCACCCAGGTGTGTGTCACCTGCAGGGCCCTGAATGTCCTTCTCTTGTTCCTTCTTACCCCCTGGATGGAGAGCATGTTAAAAAGGCTGCATTCATCCTCAGCTCCCTGTCACCTCATCACGGAAGGGTGTGGAACTGGCATGATCTGCTTTTCGAAGGCCATTTCATTGCTATGGGATCACCTGAGGATACATCTGATGACCTACATTGTGCCTTTTCACAGCATGGCCTTTGGGATTCACAGCAACCCAGAAGGAGTTTGCAAAAGCGTAGGTTCCCGGACCCCATCCCAGACTCTGAGGGTGGGATGCAGGAAGATATAACAATCTGTAGGTTTTAGATTTTCACAGTCTCCTCAGATGACTTTTAGGCAGGCTGAAGTGTGAAAATGGTGCCACGAATGAGCTAAACAGCTAGCATTTTGATATGCAGCCTGCATCTCTCATAGTACATCATAGTGATGGCTGCATTTGCAGGGGCCTGACAGTGTGCTGGGCTCCAGGCTAACCCCTTCACTGCATGACTAGCTCAGGGATATCCGTGATGTGCCAGTGCTATTCCCTCATTTTACAAGCAAGGAAACTGAGGCCCAGAACATTAAAATGGCTTTTTTCTATCCAAGCAGCCTGATCTGTGGTTCAGAAAATATAACCTCATTAAATACAAATGCTGAAATCTGTTTGTGGCCTGGAGGAGTTTGGTCCAGCTCACATTTTGGGGTTATAAAATAGCCCAGTTTTTTTTTCTTTTTTCTTCCCCCTCTCACCTTCTCTCCCTCTATCCCTCTACTCTTCTCTCCCCATCTCCTCTTTTTTTGGCTGATTCATTTGCTCAAGGGAAAGGCTCCCTTTAGGTTATTGGAATGAGCTGGGGGTAAACACTGTGTGAATCCAGCTCCAAGGAAGGAATGAGAAGAATCAGAAAGCAAGGAGGTCAGAAAAACCCAATGAGGAGCTAGTTGAAACAGGGACCTGGCAGGGTTGACATCCTGTACAACAAAATTGATTCTCTGAGACCTCCAGGCAAAGCCATCTTGCACCCAGCAAGCAGAGCAATGGCATTAAAATTGTCTCTTAACACTAGAGTTTTGCTTAGCTGCAAAGAATGAGCCTGCTGCGTTGGGTCTTAGACCAGGAAATACCTCCAGAAATTGGTGTCTGGGTCCCATCTGATAACATATTGAGAAGTATGTCTTGGGGTAGCATTAAAGGCTTTGGGGTGGGGGTGTAGAGATCTGAGTGTGACTCTACAGGTTTCCCTCTTTGTTGTGTGAACTTGAGTTAAGGTTTATACCTCTCTGAGCTTCAATGTTACATGTTAATGTTTGGTTTGAACCAACTGTGCTCTAAGGGTCTTTTAGATCTAAACTGTAAATTCTTGGTCTCAGGGACTGACTGACACAGAGTAGATGCTCAATAAATACACCTTGAGTAAATGAATTTGCTTTTATGCAAAGCTTCTCTTCCTTTGCTGGAACTGAGGTTGGCAATGGTTTTCAGCTTCTTTTCACTCATTCCCCACAGATACAGACACCAACTCTGGTCAAGTGCTTTTCCCTAGCACCTGTATGTAGCCTGTTTGACTCTCCATCCTCCAGGTCACACCACCTGGCTGAGTGCCCCAAACTTCTCACTGCTCACCACCTACAGTCTCATCCCTTTTAGTTGAGTCCCTATGGAGCAACTAGAGCAGTCTTCCCATAACACAACTGGCCCAGCACATCCCTTCTCCCCAAACCCACCACCTGCCCGCTGACACCTCTCCCCTGGGCCCCTGTGTTTGGCCTCAAACCAGCTTTCCATCGGTCCCCACTATTCTCTCTGAAACCTGGTCCTGAGGGGTTTCCTCAACTGGAGGAATTTGGGAAGAGCAGGGTAAGATGAGGCCACTTCTCGATGGGCCATGTCCCCAGTAGTAGCTCACAACTCCACAGTACGGTGAAGGGCAGATAGACTGGTCCCCCGAATACATGTAATGTGCATCCAACAGCCCCACCCTAGGTACAGGAAATTTCACAATGTCTGCCCAACCCTGGGTGAGGGCAATTGGGGCAGATGCAGGAAGGGTCTTTTGTTGGGAACTTATGTGGCCAATCCAAAGATAGCAGGAGTATAGATATGTAGGAAGAACAACCAATGAAGGGCTAACCCCATTTGTCCCTACTGCTCCACTCACCAACTGTGTGGCTGCCGTGAGTCACACAGCCTCTCTGAACCTCATTATCCTCATGCACATGGGACTGGCATGACTTACAACCCCCGCCCCCAGCCCCACATGCAGTGTTACTGGGAGGATTGCACAAGATAACAGGGGTGAAGGTGTGTTCTGTACTTGGAGTGCTTTGCGTGTACTGGTTACTATGATCGGGCATTACCAAGGAGGGCTGGCCCCCATCCAGAATCCACAGTCTTGGAATCCTTCCAGTTTCAGCTGCTCCCAATAATGGCCTGCCCCGTGAGGCCTGGCTGTCTTTCTGATTTTGGCTCTGAGGTAAACATTGATCTGAGGTGTGTTCTGCAAGGATGGATGAGTGGACACCCAGCCACTCTCCAAACTGGATCTCAGCTTTTAAATGATTAATGTATTCAGGCTGCAAATAGTACTTTCATCCCAGTGCCTCCAGGATGCTTCGAAAAAAATCCAGTTCCTTCAGCACTTGGGAACATGAGGCAAAGTGAAGATTTGGCCCTGTTTGCTAAATTTAGGGTTGGGTGCCCCATCCTGTAAACACGATGCTGCAGTGTTGGGAGCAGGGCCACATCTAGCGCTTGCTTCCTGGACAATACCACACAAAGATGATGGCACACATATTCCTCTAGCCCCTGCCAGACTGTATCTCACCTTTTACATCCTTCTCTCCCTACCCATCTTCTGGAATATTCTCAGGTCCCACCTCTTCTTTGCCTTAAAGCCCCTTGACTGTTTGTACCCATAGGACATCTAGACTATGGTGGAGAAGGCACTGGGGTTGAATTAAAAAACAAGCCTGTGTTTGAGTGCTGGTTGTGCTGCTTTTAAGATTCTCTGTGAACTTGGACAAGTGGTTTACCACAATGACCTTCAGTTCCTTATCTGCTAAGCAAAGTTCATAAGTCTACCTCCCTGTATTGTTCGTAGGAAGGACATGAAGGAAAAGCTGGCAAAGTACCTCAGGCTGTGCCCAGCACACACAGCGGCTCAGTAAGTCTGGGTGAGATTATCAAGAGCTATTTCCTGGTCAAAACTTGGCTCTTAGTATAGCAGTTAGGGTGTTCCAAAGAGTCCAGGTGCTCCCCTGCATTTGCCAAGCCCCTTGCCATTGCCTTGGGGCTGCATGATTAGCTTTCATTATGAGCCAAGGAATGCATGCATTTATAGGCTGACACAGATAAGAGCTGATGCACCTCTCTCTTCCCTCTGTGCCATGAATACTTGTAGGGCCACAAGTGGAGCTGACAGAGCCAGGAGGTCCCTGAGTCACCAGATGGAGAAGAGATTCTGCATGAGCAAGACAAACACCTTTTAAATACTAAGCCCCTGAGATTTCAGAGGCCTGTCTCCTCAATTAATAAATATCAAGTAAATCAAGCAACAACCATTTATTGAGCTGTTATACATTTCTATGTCTTTGTCTATGTCTGTCTGTCTGTCTATCTATCTATCTATCATCTATCTATCTATCTATCTATCTATCTATTATCTATCTATCTATCTATCTATCTATCTATCTATCTATCTATCTATCTATCTGTCTGTCTATCTATCTGCCAAGCACTGCACCAGGTGCCCAGGATACAGCAGCGATCAAAGAATGTATAGCAGAATCATGTGTGCTGTGATGGTATGGAAGACAGGGTCTAAGGTGAGTGTATGAGGCAGAGTCAACCTTTCCCTGGAAAATTCTATCTGTTGCGATGGTCTGGGGAGCAGAACTCTGTGTGTGTCACTATTAGGTCCAGTATGGTGTACAAACCAGTGAGCCAAACTAGAGGGAGAAACAAAAAGAAATATGTACACTGGGGTCTTGTTTTAAGATTTCGAGGTGACAACAGCAGCCCTGGAGGTGATGATGCAAGATCATATACTTTTGCTTGTCTGCATGGTCAACTGTTCTCATATGAAGGCATTCCAGGTGCCACTCACTGTCATGGATGTTTCTGTGGGTGGAGCTAACATGACGCAGACTCAACGTTGGCATCTAAATTAAATTAATAAAATGGGATTCTACACCATCATCTCTGTCCTCAGGGTGATCACAGGTAGTGGTCGCGTAGAGGCAAGATGCAGTCTACTTATGATATTTCCATCCAGTGCATTTTCTTTGTGGGATTGGGCAGGTGATCCAGCCTTCGTCACTACAGCGGTACCCTCATCCATTCAATGACCATTTTTCTGAAAGCCTACTGTGTGCCATACCTGTCCTTGGAATCAAGGGATAAAGAGAAAAATGGGAGCATCACCAAGACCCAAATGCCCAAAGTCATCTGCCCTGGGATCAGAGACGAGGATGAGGTTGGAGCTAATTGACATCCTGTTATGCCCCATTAGTGAGCCTAAGAGCATATAGATGGCCCCATGCAATTTTTATTCAAGGCAGAGTCTACAAACTCAGAAGCTTCATGCCTGCCTAATGCTTACTTTTTGGTTCTCAAAATGCTTTTCTGTGTCCACATTTTACAAGTGGGAAGTCAACACTCAGAGAAGTCACACAACCATCTGGAGAGAATGTCAAGACCCAAGCCCACATTTTTAAATTTCTAATCCAGACTTCTTTCCAGTTTACCAAGAAGGAAACAAAACCTTATGCCACCTGATCAGAGGAGACCGGCCACTTGTCCAAGTTCACAGAGAATCTTATAAACAACACAACCAGCACCCAAACACAAGCTTGTTTTTTAAGTCAACCCCAGTGCCTTCTCCACCATAGTCTAGATGCCCTATGGGTACAAACACTCAAGGGGCTTTAAGGCAAAGAAGAGGTGGGACCTGAGAATATTCCAGAAGATGGGTAGGGAGAGAAGGATGTAAAAGGTGAGATACAGTCTGGCAGGGGCTAGAGGAATACGTGCGCCATCATCTTTGTGTGGTGTTGCTCAGGAAGCAAGCGCTAGATGTGGAAAAACAGCTCCTTTCACCATGAGGCGAAGAAAGGCGATGCCTTATGAATGTAACTCAGATTTATTGGTGGCCTCTCACTAAAGTCCCTTGGACACTCAAGAGAGTCATTTAGATTTTGCTTTCTCTTTGAGAAATGAAGACTGTCTTTCCATTTCTTTGGAAATGAACATTTTTTCGTCCCACAGAGAACTCATTATTCAGAGTTCTTTTTTCCTGTCGACTTGTTTTTTGAGTTTGTTGAATCCCAGAGGAGATAATAAATGTATACCATAGCAAGCAAAACAAAACAACAGGAAGAAACATAGCTTCGGTTTTCAACAAAATGCCTTTAACAAATGGGTTCCGTTTTGTTAACAGGTCTTCATCTGCCCTTTGCAAACCTTTACGAGGCTCTGTTCTTAATATAATGACCATAATTTGGAAAATGGAGTAATGGAGTCAGGAAAGGGATGATCCATTTTTATCTAGGAGAGCCCTGTGGTTTTGATCAAATTTTCTGACGTGGTTCTAGACCTAGCTGACAATTAGCTGGCCCAGGGCTGTCTGAAAACCTGCAGAGACAGCTTCATTAGGCAGCTCTTCCGAGTGACTCAAGAAAGACCCTTTGGTCACTGCGCAGCTCTGACCATAAGAATGTTCACCTTTTTATTGACTCCAAATCTGCCTTCCTGGCCCTAGCACCGACATGTCCTATTTCTGCCCCATTCGTCTTTCTAGAGAAAAGCTATAGGGGTGCTTGTTTTATCAAATTTCTCACTCAGGCATAAAAAATAGGTCACTGCTTTGTTTCCCAGAACCTGAAGCCTTGAACATCAAGACTTCAGGTTGTGTTATATCAGGTCGTAGGTGGCAGCCACTGCCAAGGAAGTGTAGAAACCTGGAGGCCAGAACTTCCATCCTAGGGCTACAAATGTGGCCTGTGCATTCATGAGTGTTGGTTGTAGGGAGGGCATGGAGTTTCAGGAGCTCTCACAGAAATGCATCTCTGTCGTTCTGATCGTGTCACAGCTGCTTAAGCCCACCCACTGCTCCCTGTGATTTCAGGATGGGATCCAACCACCCTCATGTGGCTTCTGAGGACTGTGGTTTTATGGCTTCTACTGAGGTGGAATGCTACTTCATCTCCTATTATACAGGCTTCCCACTTCATGCTCCAGAATGCTGAGTTGCTTCTAGTCGCCTCCATGTTCCATACTGCTTCCCTCACTGTCTTTGCTTCTGCTGTACCTGCTGTCAAGCATGCCCTTTCCCACGCTCTCATTCCCACCCACAACAGGCACATACACACACACCTTGGGTAACTCCTACTTGTCACCTAGAATTGAACTCCAGCTTGCCTTTCCCAGAAGCCTCTCAGCTGTGCCTGGACTAAAGTAAAGGTACTTTGTCAGACCTGCCTTATTTCTCTTTCACACAGGCCAGTGAGCTCTGTGTGGGGAGGAAAGGCTCTCATTTGTCTTTGTCTCTTTTTACCCAGCATGGGACTGGTCCCATAAGGAGCTCAGCAAACAGGTGAATGATCCAGCGAAAGCCTGAAGAATCCAGGGGCTCATTGTGTCCATGAAAAAGGCTTCCAGTGTCCCCCACGTTAGCTCACATCTCAGATTTCATCATGCCAGTTGATAGAAACACAGCCTGGTCCTGGCAACTCTCACACTGAGGAAACTTTACTGCATTCCACAGCCCACAGAGAAACACCTATATTGGGCAAAAAAGACAAGATGCCTAAGAGGACAGAGGCCATCACAATTCATTCTCTTCTGATTTACTTTTCTTGGAAGGATATAACAGCATTCAAGGAAATAAAATAAATAAATAAATAAATAAAACAAAATTGTTTTTATTCTCTATTTTTTCTTCTCCTTTTCCATATTTATACATAATATTATGTAGTGGTAATCAGGGTATTGTTAAACTTTGCATTTCACCTCCTAGTGAGGTTTTCTCTCAGGGGCCCAGCTACAGGCTCAGTCCTGGCTGGACATGGGGATGGAGGGGCTCGATGTTGATACTTGGGCTCTGATTCCATTCCAGGCCCACCCCAAATTCTTCCCTTGTCTCTACGCCCCCACTCCACAACCCCGATATTACCACCACTACCCTGCCTTAGGAATCTAGGGGAGGAACGCAGCCTGTATGGTGCATGCTCAGCGTTCTGCAGAGAAGAGCCCATTTTGTGCTCAAAAACAGCTCTGCGAGGTGAGCATGACCTACCCTTTCCTATAGATGTGGAAACTGAGGCTCAGAAGCTTGCTCACCAACCAGGCCTTCCAACTCTGAGACTTGGGATCTTGGCTACTTCTGATTCAGCCAATCCCACTTTTCTGCTCCAGTCCCCTGCCCGTTCTCACCCAGCAAGCACAGGCCCAACCAGAAGGCTGAGGCACAGTCTGACTAGGAGCAGTTCTTTGGCTCAGGTGTAGAAACAGGCCCTAGGTGTTTGACAGACATATTTCCTGAGAGTCAGGAGAAAGTCTTGGCTGAGAGCACGGATGGAATAGTTCTGCCGCTTACAGGCCGTGATCTTAGGCAAGTTTCTCAACCATTCTGTATCTTAGTTTCCTCATCTGTGAAATGGTATTTACCTTATTGGGTTGTTGTGAAGATTAAATGAGTCAATAAAAGCAAAATAAAAATGTGTGATACAAAACACATACCATATAATTCCTATTATTATTATTGTTATTATCCTCTCTGACTGTGACATGTCATTTCTAGGCAGTGTGTGCTCACTCCTGCTGCATTGGCTTTTCTACTACATTTTTTTATTGAGGCCTCACAAGTCATGGGATTTCCTGAGAAGACAACATTTACTGTAGTCCTACTATGTGAAGCCTTTTATATCCATTATCTCTGCTCCTATATTTATTATCTCTGTTCAGGCTCCCATGGCTGGTCAGCAATACTGCCAGGAATCAAATCCAGGACCATTCGGTGCCAGAGCCCTGGCTCTCTCTTTCACTCCCATTTTCACTGGCTGATGTGGTGCTCACATTGGTCTCTCCTCCTTGAGGGTTCCTTCTCACGGAGTTTGGTTCTTACTTTGATGGCATGGAACAGAGGCTTTGGGAAGACTGTGTGGACTAGATTTTCCAGATCATCACTGCTGTTGGTCAGGAAAAGCTAGGAAGACTAGGACCTTGTACCCAGCTTGAGCCCGTCATCAATATAGGTGCCAGTCACTGTGATGGCCCAGCACACTTCCCGAGGTCTCTAGAAAATTCTCTAGGGGAAGCTGAATGTGAGAAGCTACCTCCACCCTTCCCTCCTTTTGCCTTCCTTATTTATCACCAAATATATTTTGAGCCCTACTATGTGCCAGGCCCTGTGATAAGTAGAGTAGCAAGTTTGCAAAGATCCTGAGATGGGAAGACATGTGGGGGACAGAGAAGAGGCCAGCATGAGTGGAACTGGCCGAAGCTAGGGAAGTAGAAGATGAGCCTAGAGAGGTGGGCAGTGGCCAGACCTTGGCGGCCTCCTCTGCCTTCTGAGGAGTTGAGGTTATATTCTAAATGTAGATGCCCTACTGTTCTGAGGCTATGAGACACAGTGTGAGCTTGTTAGTGGCCCTACCCACACCTGCTTCCCCCACCCCAGGAGCCTTCCATTCATGATCTCCCCACCCCCATAGCTACTCCAGCTAGAACTACAGAGACGTCCTCAATGCTTCCCTCACCCTCACCTTATCCACATCCTCTTTGGTATGTTTCTCCAACACGTCCCTTCCTATGCAGCCCTGCTTTGGGTCACGGTCCCCTCCTTTGGGTTACGGGCAGCCCTCTATATGACCTTGCTGTAGCCATTCTCCTCAAACTGTCTTCAACCTTCATTTGTTTCTCTGGAATCCACCTTTCACAAACCCTCAGACTAAAATTGGGCCGTGTCACTCCCCACCTGCAAAACCTTCCGTGGCTCTCCAGGGTCTATGTTGTGTTGTCCAAGATGGTAGGCATTAACCATAGGTGGCCATCTAGATCTAAGTTCATTAAAGTTAAATAAAGTTTAAAATGCTCTTCCTCCATCACAAGAGCCACATCTGAAGTGTGCAATAGCCACACTGTATTGGGCAGCTCAGATATAGACTATTTCCCTTATCACCAAAAGTTCTGTTGGGCCAGTGCTAGACTTTATGAGATAAAAGCCAAACTTGTTAGCATGGTTACTGAAGGCCTTAAACAATCTGACCCAAAATGGGCTGTCCCAGTTCATTGCCTACCAACCCTTACTGTGCACTCAGCTCTAGCTACATCTCACAACTCTACAATTCCCAGTCTTACTTGCATTAGTGTATCTTGTGCATCCTTCTAGAGTTTATGCAAACTCATGCAAATATATATAGTGTATGTGTGGACATGTGTGTGAGTATATATGTATATATATGTATATATGTGTGTGTATCCATTTTCTTGCCGCCCCCCTTTCTTATACAAAAGATAGAGGACTGAGGCTTCTTGTGAGGATAATGAAAATATGGATTATGGTGATGGTTGCACAACTCTGTCAATATTCTAAAAGCCATTGAATTGCCACTTTAAACAGATGAACCTATAGTAGGCAAATTATATCTCAAATCCATTGTTTGAAAAAGATGGAGTGATACATATGCTGATATAGACGGCTGTGCATCTTGCTTTCTTTCATTTCACAATATAGCCTGGAGCTCTTTCCTAATCACTGTATTTGGAACTTTCTCACTTTTTTATACAGCTGCAGGGTATTCCATTGTGTAAATGTTCTATCATTGTGTATATGGTTTATTTGGGGGGGAACTGCCTGTTCATGTCCTTAGCCCATTTTTATTATGTTGCTGTTTTTTCCATCTTGATTTCTAAAAGCTCTTTATATAATGTGGCGATTAACCTGTGTCTGAAATATAAGATAGATTTTTTTCCCAATTTGTCATTTGTCTCTTGTAGTTTTGCTTATGTTTTTGTTTTCCCACATAGAAATTTAAAATATTTTTCAAATTTTGATAAATTCAAATTCACCAATGTCATCTTTTCTGGCTTTTAGATTTTGAGTGTTAGAAAGACTTCGCCCATTCCAAAATCTTAAGGAATTTCCCCAAGCTTGATTCTGATACTTTATGAGGTCATGTTTTTGCCATTAAATTTGAATTTTAGTCCGCTTGATCAATTTGGTTATGGTATAGTATGTAGATCCAACTCATACATTTTTCCAAAAGATTACCATTTCCTCTCAACACGTTTTATTAGTAAGTGTATTTGTGCCCCCACTCACTTAAAATGTTACCTTTATCATATACCAGTCTCTTGTATGGATTTGAGCCTATTTCTGGACTTTCTACTTTGTTCTATTGATATGCCTGTCTCTCTATGTGCCAGTACCACATTGGTTTAATGACTAAGGTTTTATGGTATAAATCTGATTCAAATCTACTTCCTCCATGGTGCATTCAAAAATACCTTTAAATAAATAAAACTTTTCTCCCCCTCTGCTCTTAATGCGCCATATGTCTCTGAACCCCAACAGACTGTGAGCTCTTTAAAAACAGGGCCTTGCCCTCAATGACTATGGGGTAAGCCACCAACACCACATTCATCCCTCTTGTCCTGTTGGCAGCTTTCAAGCATAGAAGGCTAGAGAATCCCGGATATCACATTTTTCCTTGTGTAAAAATAAAGATACAACTTCTGTGCCCCCGGCTTTCTGATGTCTCTCCCAGAGTACCCCCAGATGTCTCAAGACCCAGTTGGTGGCTCTGCAATGAACTCAATTGTGTTTTCAGGACTGGTTTGCTACTTTAGACCCTGGACACTCAAGAGCCCCTGGGAACTGGCCTCCCGTCTCTTCTCTTGGACTTCAAGCCCATTGACCCTACTGTTCCGTGTCCAGCAGGAGGTTCCCTCCCTTTCTGGAGAAAGTGGAGTTCGAGTCTCATTATTCTTTCTTCTGTCAACATGACAATAAGGGCACTTTGCCCTGCTTTTGGTGTCTACTCCGCCCTGAAGACGGCAATGGAAAAAAAAAACTTTTTTTCTGTTGACCTTAGAGATATTTTTGCAAGTCTAGGCCAGTCCCTGGCTATCAGCTCTTTTTAAATATCAGGCTACTTGAAGGGCTGTCCAGCATTTAGTAAACATTTCTGGAGCCCATCTTCATATCAGACCCTGTGCCAGGTTTCAGGGGGCACCAAGATAGCTCCTATCTGTCCTTCTAGAGCTTCATTTTCAGTAGGGAGCCTGTGTGGACACAGACAAAAACCCAACAGTATGGCATTAAACATGGGCTGTGCATTGGGTGGTCTTTCGGGGTTTCTGATGCAAAGGGTGGCACAATGTGACATTTTTCAAGCTAAGGTGGACTTTGAGCCCGTCTAGTCTACCTCATTCTCTCATTTTACCTGTGACAACACTGAGCTTCAGAGAAATGACAACATTCCAGGTCCCTGAGAAGCTAGTCACAGGGCTGAGAATTGGGACCCAGAGCATGGTTCTTTGGCCTTCTATCAACCTCACTGTTTTCTTCTTCTCCCCCATTCTCATGGCTAGTCACCACAAAACTCCCAAACATCTCTAATTCCCTATATTTCTCACCACCTTCACTGTAATGCATGGGATCCAAGCCAGAGGCATCTCTCACCTGCATCATCTCGGTGCCTCCCCATTGGTTACTTCTGGTCATCAGGGAAGCCATAGGATCTTTTCAAAATGCTGTTCTGATCAGGTCACCTCTTGCTTAGTAACTCTCAATGGCCCCCTATTGCTTTTTTTCTAATTACTTAAGCTCTTCATTTTAAAATAATTGTAGATTTACATGAAATTGCAATAAGTAGTAGAAAGGCCCTGGGTACCTTGTGAAACCCAGTTTCCTCTAACAGCAACATTTGGAATCACTGTTCCCTGTTGCTTTTAAGAAAGATTCTAGTTTAATACTGGAGTCAGGGAGATCTGAGTTCATATTCTGACTTCACCACTGACCAGGTAACTTGGGCAAGTTATTTTGCCTCTCAGATTCTTTGAGTATTAAATATGTGAGGTACTCATCTCAAAGAGTTGCTCAAGGCTTAATGTGATATACTTAGAAAGTGCTTAAAACAGATTGACATATTGATTGACACAATAAATGGTAGAATGGCCTCCCTCTTGTCCTGCACCTCCCCCACCCCAGGACCTTTGTACATGTTCTTTCTTCTCTCCTGAATGTTTTTCATCTTGGCATATTAAATCTCCTTCAGTCTTTAGCCCAAGCCCTCCTTCATCACCTTCATCAAGGGAGGCTTTTGTGACTGCACAAATCTACCCACATTCCTTCTCTCATAGTGCTCATAATTTTCCCTTACAAGTGCTTATTTCGGGGTATAAATATATAACAATATTTTTGTTATTTGTTATTCTTCTTCACCAGACTGTGAGTCCACGAAGGTCAAGGTTTGTTGTTTTGCTCATTAAAGTATCCCTAGCACCTAGCAGAGGGTCTTACATTGTGGAAGGACATATATATATATATATATATATATATATATATATATATATATATATATATATTTGACAACTGACTCAACAAGCAAATGGTGGGGGTGGGGAGATGGGGAGAGAAGGCGATGATGAGAATGATGGCGAAGATTCTATTAGCAAATGTTTATTAAATGTTTATTGTGTTCCACACAATATGCTTAATAATTTGTGTGAATTATCTCCTTTAATTACTAACATTTAAAATAACCTCAGTCATTCTCTATCCAGCTTCATTTTTCCCTTGGTTTTTTATCACCACCTAATATTATATTGTTTACTTAGTATCTGATTTTCTCACTAATGTAAACTTTACAAGCTCAGAAATGTAGTTATTGTTTCTTTCTGTGTCCATAGAGCCTAAAACACTGCCTGGTGCACAGTTGGTGCTTAACGATTATTTGTGGAATTAACAAAGGATCACAAGAAATATATGAGGTAGGTACAATTATTACCCCACCCTCATTTTAAACATGAAGCAACAGAGGCTTGGAGAAATTAATTTAAGTACCTGGTCCAGGTAAAGGCCAGAACTGGGACTTGAACCTAAGCTCTCTGACTGCAAAATCCATATGTTTAACTGTGATGCTCTCCTGGATTGGGTTTTCTCCAAAATGGATCCTGAGACCAGGATTCAAGCTCAAGTAGTCCCTTTGGGAGTTGATTCCAGGAAATACCAGTAGGGGAGAGGGAAGTGTGGCAGGAAAGGGAAGGAGGCCTGCAGAAGTGTGTCATCAGACAGCTTGCCACTATGACAACCGGAGGTGACTCCCTCTCGTCATCTGGGAGCTGGTATAGGCCAGCAGGCTCACAAAGTTCTGCTTGATAGGTGAGGGGATTGCAGAACTCACATACCAACTCCCATCACTGGCTTGCTGAGGGCTGCTTCCAGGGTATTAACACTCCAGCAGGTCTGGCTTGCCCCACATGTGGGCTGATGCTCCCATAATCAGACAGAGTTCTCCGGCAAAGAGTCGCATGTGTTTGCCGAGGGTATGTAGTGGGGCACTAGCCAGCACCTTTTTTAGATGCCATACAGAAAAAAGGTTGCTACATTTTTCCCCAAGATGACATTTAAAGACTACATATTTATAGGAGAATAGCCCTTCCTTCTCCTTCCCTTGGGCTCTGCAGCTCTCCTCTCCTACACTCTTTCTCTCACTTCTTGGGGTCCTAATATCCTTCAAGGTCCAGGCTGGAAAAAGGGCCAGAGATGACCTGGAGTACTTTCTGAGTCAGTGAAGGGGTTCAGCCTAGCTCTGCAGGAAGATCATCTCTGTCAGGGCCACAGTCTGATCTCTGGGTGGCCCTATTCTACCCTCCCGAGACCCACAGAACACATCACAGTCCATTCATGCAGCCTGAAAACCTTCGTGTCTCTCCCAGGCATTTTCCGAAGTTCCTGACATGACAGGGTTTCCTGCCTCTAACTGCATTAGCTTTTTCAGCAGCCACTCCTGGCCTATATTTAACCCATAGTCAATTTGAATCCCCAGCATTCTCCATCAAATACTTGGCTTCCTAGTCAAATGGAGATCCCCCATCTGAACTTGAGGGCTTGGATCTGTAGGACTGCAGTACAGAACAGGCTCTTGGCCCGTGTTGAATTTCATCTTAACATAGTCCAAGGAGGAATCAGTCTCATCCCCCGCTTGCCATGCTGATCTACGTTCAGCCCAAGGGTTCTTGTTGTTCATGGGAAGTAGAGTTGAATACGTTCCCCTTATTTCTATCTTCCCTCTGTCTCAAGGAGGGGCTCTGTGCCAGCCTCCTCTCACTACAGAACCTGGCTAAAATCACACACTTTTGCTTGCCTGAGCATTTGGGTCTAGTCCAAACCCGAGCTTGTGTGGACCTATCACTGCCTGACCCCCTTCCAGCCCATTTGGAGGAAAAGGATTTGTACACACTCACCTTTGAATCCTGTATACCATGCAAAGGCCTGGCTCACCATAGGTACACACATGTCAAATAAATGAATGGATGGATCTTCAGCATGGGACCCAGGACCTTCTATAGTCTTTTTCTTTCCTGCCTCTCTATGCATGTCTCACTTCACACAGCTGCACTCCAGCCATGTCAAGCCCCTAGCCTCTGTGTTCTCATCCCCTACCTCTGTTGTCTCTCCCTGAAATGCTCTTGCTCCTTGCTTCAGCCTGGCTCTTCCTCTTTCTAAATAAGTGTCTCAGCTAATTCGTGCCTTCATTTGTTCAACTGCAAAATGGGGATAAGAAAATGATCTGAGGCCTGGTTCCCTAGAAGCAGAGCCTGAAACAGGCATTCTGGTGCATGATATTTAGAGGTGGTTGACACCTGGTGGTTCCCATCCACAAAAGACAATATCCTCAGAAGGGTGTGGGTGGGAGAAGCTACAGTCATAGAGCTAGGGGCTGAGTGCACCTGCTCAGCAGAGGGCAGGGTCTAGAGCATAACAACATCTGCCAACAAATACTTTATAGAATTGTTAGGAGGATGAAATCAGCATATGTAAAATACTAAGAATAGTCATCAACACAATAGAATTTACCTTTTTCTGTCATTTGCACTCTTGCTTCAAAAACTCAGCTAAAATGCCACCTCTGAAGTCTCACTTGGTCTCTAGAGAATTAATTGTCCCTCCCCCAGGCTGCCTTGGCACTTGGTGTTTTTCCTTCTCGTTTAAGTTTAAAACTGCACAAGTGAAACTTGGGAGCATTGTTATTGTAAAAGATTCTGACAGGAATTGAAATATGTAGGGTACAGTGTTCTCTCTGCCTGTGTCCTCCCAAGGAAATTCCTGTTAAGTCTTCATTGGTGGCACTTTGTGCCTCAAGTATGTTGGCCTGCTTGTATTGGGGGAGTTGGTTTCCCTGACTGCATTTAGAGTTCCTTAATCAGAGGCATCTGGCTTGTTTTTTTTGTTTTTTTTTGTTTTTTTTTTTTTCCTTTATACCCTGCTCGCCTCAGAGTCAGCCCAGCTTTCTAGATCATTAGTTGGGAGTGGGTGTCACATACACATTTCCAACCTCCTCCTCTTGGAGATTCCAACCCTGGAGATGTGAATCAGCCCCAGGAATGTCTTTAGAGATTCTGGTAACAAGTTCTCCAGGTACGTAAGGTAAAAATACAGCTCAGAGAATATCGTTTTCAGGGTGGCTTCTATTGAATAAATGTCTTGCTCATCAATTTATTTAGATGTCTCCTCTTTTTTGCTTAGTAGGATGATCGTTTTGTATGTTTGCATTTCATGGCTTTAACTAAAAGAGTAAGACATGGTCATTGTGAAGAATGGGAAATAATCAGCTTTAATCCTCTTCTATCAAAACCACTTTTGAGGGACTTTCATGGGGCCCTGGGATCCCACTGTCATTCCCAGTTTTGCTGTTGGACATTTTTGTCCCCTGCCTCTCTAACAGGCCAGTAGAGACCCATGCTTCTTTCACTTCTTCTTATGAACTCAGAGATGTCATACCAAGTACCAGTCACTTCATCTCTTCTTCCTCATCTGGCAGAGGGAAGAGACCGTTTCCCTTATAATTTGCTGCCAGTTCCATCTTTTAAGAAGTCTTCATGTTTCTAGAATCTGTCAAGGCCCTGTTTTTAGTGGAATGAGACTTCTCCTGGGTGTCCAGATTGTTAAAGCTCCCTCACTACCAGAAGTGCTTCCTCGTTGTCTGGGCAGCCTCTTGTTTCCTCACTTCTCACATGCTCCTCACTTCACATAAACTTTGCCACATCTGAGTAATTCTTCCCCCTTCCCCTATCCATTATCAGATGAGGAAACTGAGGCTCAGTATGGAAAGGTGGCTTGTTTAAGTTCCCAAGTGCAGTAGTAGGCCATTTGCTCTAGTTCTAACCTCAGTACCTCAGCTGATACACCCCCTCCAACCTGTCAGCTACTTCCATTCCATTCCCATGACCCTTTGTGCCTTTGAGGTAGATATAACCACATGCTGCCAGAGAGAGAAGAAGGGGGAGTGTGTGTCTGTGTGTAAATAGATAACATTGATCTTCCTCCTGCTAATCCAGAGGTCATAAGCTGCCAGCCTGCTGGCCAAAGACCTACCACAGCTATATTGTGTTCAGCCCTCTGAGGGTTTTAAATTTTTAAAAATTGGTTGACATTTAAAGATCAAGAGCATTCACATAAAATTCCAGATGTCCAGCTTCTCTTGAAAACAGAAAACTACAGTCTCGGCTCGTATTCCTCCCTGGCCACAGTTGAGTAGAGCTGAGTAATGGCTGTACCCATTTAACAGGGCAAATAGCACAGTCCTCGCCACTCCTGTGACCTCCCAAATTGAGCCTGTGTCAGCTGCTCTTTGTCTCCTCACATACATTGTTGCTTTTCTTTATTAATAGATCCCAGGGAAGAGAGCCATCAGTCAGAATCAGCCAGCCTCACTCAGTGTTGCCTGATTCTTAGAGGCATTTGAGTTTGCAACTTCTATTGGCCTTCAAATCTCTAGCAAGTCATCCTTGCAGATCCTAGAGCCTTGGGTGTGCTAGGTGCTCAAGAATAATTAGAGCTACCATTTGCTGAGTCCTTATCCTCAAGGAGGCTATAGAATGTACTGCCCTTTTAAAAGATGAACTGAAAGGCTCAGGGAGGTCAAGGGTATTCCCAAGGTCACATAGCTGATGAGTTTCATCATTAGGACTTTTGTGGTACCACTCACTTTTGCACTGAGTTGCCTCACAGTTTGTAGCTTTTCATGATCATTCCTTCCGCCTTTTCAATTTACCAGCTGATTTCTAAAGTTTTCATAAAAGGGATAGTAACTAAAGCTGAGCCTTGACACTATAACCAGTCAAAGACTGAGAGGGGGAGAAAGGCATTTTCATTCAAGAAACAGAAGGGAGACACAGACATAGTATAGTGCTAAATGTGTACCAAGGAGGAGCATTGTGAACCAAGGTGGGAAAGATGGAGAAAAGGCACTTGGGGACGGAGCATGAAATGCCTTGAATGGTACCCCTAGACTATAGAGCTTCCAAGAGCACTGAAGAGCAATGAAAGGTTTTAGAGCAGGAGCAGATAGCAGGATGGAGCAGAGAGGATGACACTGTGAGAATCCAGGAGAGAGGTGTTTGGGGCCTGAAGGGGAGCCCTTCAAGAGAGGATAGAGAACAGATTCCATGGGGGACTGCAGGGTCTCGATCAGCCAGTACTTGGTAATGGGAATACCTGGAGGTGGCCATCTGGAGGCACTGCAGTGTTATTAGCTAGCTGGGGAAAGTGGGAGGAAATATGGGCACCCACACAGGGATGTCCCTTGGACACCCCAGAGAGATGACAGTGACCCAGTAAAAGTTGCCGAGCTGCCTGCCAAGCCAGGTGTGGAGCAGTGAGAATGGTGTGCTCTGAGCCAAGAAGAGCCTGGAGATACCTCCTCTCACACCTGCCGGATTTGCTTCTGACCTGGCAGGCTCCCCTCTTCCTACAATGCCTAGTTCCCCAAGAGTGAATATGCTCTACCCCATCCCATGCTGCAGAGCACAGGCCATGATGAATTTTGTCCCCATGAATGGTGGCAAGTTCCCAGCCATTCCCAGGGGAAAGCAGGAGTTCCAGACGCCTAGAGCCCAGCATCTGCCCAGGCCCTAGCTTTTCATTTCCCAAACTAAGGCCTGGGGACGGGAGTTACCGTGGTCAGCCCCACTCTGCCTGCCACCCCCATGGGGGCTCATCTTCTTCTCTCTTCCTGCCAGCAGAGCAGTGCATTTGGTTTTTTATAAAGCCAATAAATAAATAAGCAAGTGGGCATGATTAATTGATAGCATGGAGCAGACCAAGGCGCTGGGAGTCAGGTGGCCCAGCTTCCTGGTGGAGCAAGGCTTTTCAGCAACCTTTTCAAGTCCTGTGCCAAGGAGGGGAAGCCTGCTTTGGGGAGATACTTCAGTGTGTGCCTGGGTTTTTGCCTTTTTCCTCAGGCAGGGACTCTCTCTTGGCCTCCTCTGGGCCCCTGGCTTAGCCGATTTGGAGGCTGGGGGCCAACAGGTGCCTCTGCCCTACCCCACCCTTCTCAGAGTGAGTACCCCAAAGCTAGGTCTCCCCGTATGCGGGCGGCTCCACGGCTCCATTGGCCTCTTACTATGTGACTCTAACCACAGGCTCCCGTTGTGCTGGGGAGACGAGGGGTTTGGGGGCATCCTGACCCAGGGGAACAAAAGGGTGGGAGAGGGGCGCCTCCAAGGCCAGGGCTGGTGGTGGGAGTCGAGGAGGGTCCGGGGCTGATGGTGCGGGCTGAGGTGCCTGGAGCAGGCGTCTGGGAAGGTACGGAGACCCCGCCCCGGGTCGCGCCACCTGCGCACGTGGAGGAGGAGGAGGACCCCGGCTGGACCGCGCGCGCGGGTCCCGCCGGGCGCTCTCGGTACGGAGTTTGGGGAGGGCGGGGGGGGGCGCAGGGGGGCGGAGGGAGCGGCGGAGGGAGGGAGGGAGGGAGGGAGGCGGGCGGGCGGGGAGGCGGGCAGAGCGCAGTGCAGCGGTGGCGGCGGCGGCGGCCGGCGGGCGGGCGGCGGGGCCGCGGGGCGAGGCGAGCGCGGGGCCGGGCCGGGCCGGGCCGGGCGCGCACCGGCGGCGGCGGCGGCGGCGGCAGCATCTCCCTGGCGGAGCCGGCGCAGGTGAGGCGGGGGCGCCGGGCCCGCGGCTCGGGGCCTCCTCCCCTCTCTCCTTCGCTCTTCCATCCCCCTCCCTGCCGCCTCCCTTCCCTCGGCGCCCGGCCTCGCGGATCCCTGCCGGGCCGGAGCCCAGCCGGGGCGCGTCCTAGGTCCCCGCGCCCGGTGCGGGCTGCGCCGTGTCAGCGGTGACCTTGAGCGGGCACCAGGCGGCGGGCGGGGCGGGCCGGGCCGGGGTGCGGTGGGGTGGGGTGGGGTGCGGTGGGGAGGGGTGCGGTGGGGTGGGGTGGGTGGGCGCCTGCAGCCCTGGAGCTTGAGGACGCGGGGAGGGGGCGCGCAGCCGGCCCGGGGCGTACAAACTTTCGGGGCTCAAAGCCGCCACGGAACTGGGGGTGGGGGGTTCGGGGGTATCTAGGGTGCTAGAAAACCCCACTGCCCCAATTTTCTTCTTCCCAGTTGGCTCTGACTTCTTAGCCTGGTTTCCTACCAGTATTGACCGGCCCCCCCCCACACTCCTTTATCCAGGCCCAGATTCCTGCAAGCCAGGAACATGATCGGAACTGTGAGCAGTAACCCTGGGTTGGGGGCTTCTCCTCTCCCCAACGGTAGTTTCCAAGAGCCCAAGCGAGCCGTAGGACCCTCCACCAGGTGCTCACCTCATCCCTGGCCTCGCCTCTTCCTGGAGTCCTTCATCCTGCCCATAGCCTTTCTCCAAGCACACTGCGAGGGGTAGGGAGAGATGGGTAACCCCACGTTATGACTCAAGAGCTCTGAAGCCCCACACTCTACTGGACTCTCAGATCGCAGCTTGGTTTTTCAGCCCAGCAGCAAAGTCTCCTTCAGAAAGCGGGCCCAAGTCCCTATGGTGGATCAGTATGTTCCTGGACACCTGGACTTACCCTGATGCCCTGTGGGCTCAGCAGGAAGGGATGTCCTGGCTTTGGGATGTGTCCTGGCCTTCTAGAACATTAGCCTTGGAAAAGAGAAGTGAGGCCCAGAGAGGGTGAGCCAGCCTCAAGGTCACACAGCCAACCCCAGAGGAGCAAGAACTGGACTTCCTTATAATGGATTAGGGAGGGATGGCGAGGCCTCCTGTTTGGTTCCTACACCTGGAATGTTTGGTTCTGGGTCATTCTGTGTCTTACTAGCTGTATAACCTCAGGCAAGTCTTTTCCCCTCTCTGACTCGCTTTTTTTTATGTATAAAATGGGGGAAGCTACTTCAGAGGGCTGTTCTGATGACTGAGTTAATGTTCTTTAAGTTCTTACCATCATGCCTAGTGCATACATAATCTGTGTCCAGAAATTTTTGGCTACAACAAAAATTTCCTTTTTGAGCCTAGAAGGGAAAAAATTTTTCCCATCCTTTTCATTCTGTTTCTGGCACCTAGATTTAGGTGGGTTCATCCCTGGAACTCTAAGCATATGTGCTCTATATGTATCGTTGGGTGGAGCTAAAGTTTCCAGCGCACTCGAGAGCCTGCTGGATCTACTGACTGGGCTAGATTGTAGCTTTCTGCTGCTTCCATGGGGAAACCAATCTCTAACTTCTATCTGAGAAATGAAGACAGGGTTCTGCTGTAGCCCCAGGAAGAGACTCCATCTCCACACGGTCTACTGGAAAGGGCATCATCCTCACCTAAATATGTGCTCCATCTGACCCACTCTCCTTCCTACCTCTATGAGATTCCATTGCTTCTTCCATAGGTACTATTGACAACAAAGGAGATCGGGGAGGCTTATTCATTCATTCATTCATTCATTCACTCACCAAGCCTTGATTCATGCCTTCTCTAAGGCAAGAGGTACTTGGAAATACAGAGATTGTCCATATCTGGCAGTTATGAAGCTTCTACCAGGTCCCAGTCGCTTGGTAGGCATTAGAGACAGATTCATTCATTTGACAAATTTTTATTAAGTACTAAATATGTGCTAAACACTATTTTATGTGCTGGGAACACTGGTAAATTAAACAGACCTCCTTCCAACTGTCTCGGGTGACCATGTAATTTGTTATCCAAACAGACACTTTTGAGAACATGAAAGAGCACTATTAATAATAACAGCAGAACCACAGGCATAAAGCAGGACCGTTCAACCAAACTGGGATACATGTTCATCCTGTGACCACATGTTTCTACACCAGTGTTCAAGGAGAACTGTTAATATGTTTTGAGCTTGCTTTTTGCCAGGCTCTGTGCTAAGCACTTTCAGGTTATCATCTGATTGAATCCTCAAAGTATTGTGAAGCTGGTTTACCATCTGTGTGCAGCTGACTACTAGTGAAGCTAGGGACATTTCTGCTACTTTACTGTTGGGCTGCCCTGTCTCACCAGCGATGGGTGAGACCCTGGGCCCAAGGGCAGTCTTTCTTTCTGAAAGAGACACAAAGACTACTGTTAGGCAGGAGCACAAGTGCTATAATAGATG
The DNA here is from genome assembly GCA_030015415.1 of Cynopterus sphinx. NCBI lineage: Eukaryota > Metazoa > Chordata > Mammalia > Chiroptera > Pteropodidae > Cynopterus > Cynopterus sphinx. The sequence continues at coordinate 120,555,134 of CM057381.1, read as the reverse complement.
TGCTGTGGGGGTAAGGGGAGGACAGGTACAGATTCTGCCTGAAAAAATTAGAGGCAGCTTTGGGAAGGAGGGGAACTTTGAGCTGGAGCTCGAGATATGAGTTAGGATTTTGACAGACTACAGGTTAAAGGGAGGTCAGTCCAGGCCCAGGCTGCTAAGACTCAGAGGTATGGGGTAAGTGGACTGTTCGGGGATACTGTCCCAAAATAGGTCTGGAGCCAGTTGTGACAGGACACGAGTTAGGTCTGAAACAGTAGGAGCAAGTGAAGATTAAGTCCAAGAGTGGTGTGCTATGACACTCGCTGAGCTCTAAAGACGGGGTTATTCTGTAGGCCAGGAGCAGAGAGAGAATTTGTTGTATGGGATTTCCCTTTGACAAGGTTTTCTATAGCCCGATCTATACTATGGATTGCTTGCAAGGTCAGGGAAATCTTTTTTTTTTTTTAAAATATGGAATCACTGCAGAAGAATTTTACCAACATCTGTAGCAGCAAAAAGGTTTACCAGGCAAAGTGATTGCTAACAAGAGAAATATTAACCTACTTACGGGAGAGGTTTTTTTTTAGTAGCATTATTTTCATACAAAGAATATGCTCATTATAAGTTAAATCTTTTCTCTATGTTAAATCACATGCAAAAAAGTCAAACTTCCTCCCCTTCCTTTCTCTCTATGTCACCTCTGTCACCATATAAATATGAGAGTAATAAAACTGTATTTAGTTAGTAATGTCTTATTTCTCAGACTTGTCATTAATTTAGACTGGCCTCCTTTTCTCTCTCCTCAATGAAGTGGAATTATTAAAGCTTTATGGTATCTAAAAATTTGAATCCATTTATAGAGAACTCAAAAAAGGGGGTCAAAGATTGAGGCCTAGGGATTGGAAAATCGGGCTAGAAAGATTTGATAAGCAGAAGAGAACTTGATGGAAGGCGGAGAAGGAGGAAAGAGCATGTAACCTATGCAGTCACACAGGGCCCTGTCTTGAGAAGGGCCCCACACTTGATTTAATGCTCTGTGGTTCCCATATTGAAATTTGTAATAATTTTTGTACAGGGGTCCCCACATTTTCATTTTACACTTGGTCCCACAAATTATGTAGCCGATCCTGGGAGGGAGAGAGAGATGGGAGTAGGAAGAGGGAAAAGATATGGGTAAGGGAGAGGAAAAAAATAAAGTAACATATTTAAAGCTCCTACCATATGCCAGATGCTTTGTGAGGCTGTTGTCCCTGTTTACCTACTTTAATCTTCATGACAATGCTGTGAGGTAGGTAATATTGTCCCTGTTTTAAAATGTAGGTTTTATTATGATTCAAGTAATGTGAGGCCAACAGATCAGGAGACAACTGACATTGAAAAGACAGTTTCTTACTCACAGTTTGCAGGAGAAGAGAGCATACCACACAATGGGGAGCCACATGAGGGAGCACCATGGTTGGTCAAGAGGCAGAGAGAGAGGTGGGGTGGGGAGGGAATGTAGTTTCTGCAGGAAGGAATGAGAGAGGCAGGTAAGCAGGTTTAGGATTGGCTGGTTTGAAAAATTTCAGTGGCTGTGTGACAGGGACTGTTCCTAGTTGTTTGGTACCTGACCCTGTGGTGATTAGGGCAGAAGAATAGTGGTGCAGCATCCAAGAGCTCCATGAAGGAGGTAGTGAAGAAGATTATGGAAGGCTGTCTATGATTTCTCTGCCCCTTCCTGCCTGTCTGCATCCCAGGAGGTCATAGAACTTCAGCGCTAAGATATCCCTTGGGGAGTATCTGAGCCAATTCCTTGATTTCACAGAAAGTGAAAAGAAAGGCCCAGAGAGATAAAACACCTTCTCTAGGGTCACACAGCGTTTTAAGGGGGCTCAGAACTAGAATTGTTGTTTTCTGCTATTCAAACCACTTCTTGGTTACTATTTACTTTTTTTTATAGAGCAAAGTTATAAATAAGCCAGATTCAGCAGACGGTGGACATATTAGGGTATGATTTCCTGACTCATTTAGCTATATCCCCAGTGTGTCTGGAACATAGGAGATGTTCAGTGTATGACTGTATTAGTTTCCTAGGGCTGCTATAACAAATTACCACAAACTGCAATGCTTAAAACAGCAGATATTTATTCTCTCTCAATTATGGAAGTTAGTAATCCAAAATAAAGGTATCTGCAGGGCCACACTCCCTCCGAAACCTGTAGGAAAGAATTTTTACCTCTTCCTAGCTTCTAATGACTGCCAGCAGTCTTTGCTATTCTTCAGCTTGTAGCGACATTACTCCCATTTCTGATTCTGTCTTCACATGGTTGTCTTCACATGGCTGTCTCCCCTCTGTGTGTGTCTATATTTCCAAATCTCTCTCTTCTTATGAGGACACCAGTCATAGTGGAATAAGGCCCACCCTAATCAAGTATGACTTTATCTTGATTACATCTGCAAAAACCCTATTTCCAAATAAGGTCACATTCCAAATAGGACTCCCATATATCTTTTGGTAGAACACTACTCAGTGCACACCAACAATGAATCAAAGAGTGAGTGCATGTTTATGATTTAGAACAAGAATGAGCTCCCCTTTCCCCCAAAGTTAACACTAGTTCCAAAGAATCAAAAATCTCTTAGAAGGAGAACACAACAGCAACAACTGTTCGATCATGTGCAGAGAGAAAATAGGCTGAGTATACACGACAGCGTCTCTTATATGAGCCAACCTGCTTGGCTTACGGTCCTGGCACTATTACTTTCTTTTTTTTAAATTATATATATATATATATATATATATATATATATATATATATATATATATATATATTTTATTCAATTATACTCAACATACGATATTATTTTAATTTTAGATATACAGCACAGTGATTAGATACTTATATAACTTATGAAGTGATCACCCCAATAAATCCGGTACCTATCTGACACCATGCATAGTTATTATAATACTACTGACTATATTCCCATGCTATACTTTACATCACCATGACTGTTTCATAACTATCAATTTGTACCTCTCAATCCCCTTCCCTTTCATCTATCCCCCCACCCCAATCTGACAACCATAAAAATGTTCTCTAAGTCTATGAGCTTGTTTCTTTTTGTTCATCCTGCTCTCTAGATTCCACATATGCCATTTCTCTTTCTCTGTCTGACTTACTCCACTCAGCACAATACCCTCTAGATACATCCATGTTGTAGCAGATGGCAAGATTTCATTCTTTTTCATGGCTGAGTAATATTTCATGGTATATATGTACCACTTCTTCTTTATCCACTTTTCTATTGATGGATACGCAGGTGGCCTCCATATTTTGGCTATTATCAATAATGTTGCAATTAACATATGGATGGGTGCACATGTCCCTTCAAAGTAGTGTTGTGGGTTTCTTCAAGTGAATATTCAAAAATGAAATTACTAGGTCCTTCTTTGTCTCTTGTTACAGCCTTTGTTTCAAAGTCTCTTTTGTCTGGTATAAGTATCACTATGCCAACTTTGTTTGTTTGTTTCCATTTTTATGAAATATTTTTCCATCCCTTTACCTTTGTCTGTGTTTGTCTTTTGATCTGAAATGAGTCTCTTATAGGCAGCATATGTATGGGTCTTGTTTTCTTATCCAGTCAGCCACCCTCTGTTTTTAAATTTTTTATTTTATTATTAGTTTCAACTTCATAGTACATTAGTTAGACATTTACAAAGTTTATAAACCAGTCCCCCTAATTGCTCTTTCCTCTGGCTCTCCACCTAGCCATTAGATTCCCTATGCTGTGCTCCCCATCCTCGTGACCATCTATCAACTACTAATTTATACTTCTTTAACCCTTCACCATTTCTCCCAGCCCCCCAACTCCCCTCCCCACTGGCTGTCACCAGATCATCTTCTATATTTATGAGTCTGTTGTTGTATAGTTTGTTCTTTTTGTTCCTTGCATTCTGCAGCCACCTTAACTTTTGATTTAAGCATTTAATCCATTCATATTTTAATTGTTGCTAGGTATGTAGTTACTGCCATTTAATTATTCACATTTTTAATCTTTTTTTTCTTTTTTCCTTCTTCTTAAAGAAGTCCCTCTAACATTTCCTGTAATGCTGGCTTGGTGATGATGAACTCCTTTAGCTTTTTATGGTCTGGGAAGCTCTTTATCTGTCCTTCGATTCTAAATGATAACTTTTCTGGGAAGAGTAATCTTACTCATACGTCCTTGCTTTTCACCAGTTTGAATATTTCCTGCCAATCCCTTCTGGCCTGTAAAGTCTCTGTTGAGAAATCAACTGACAGTCTTATGGGAGCTCCCTCAGAGGTAACTGCTTTTCTCTTGCTGCTTTTAAGATTCTCTCTTTGTCTTTAAACTTTGGCATTTTAATTATGATATGTCTTGGTGTGGGCCTCTTTGGGTTCATCTGTTTGGGATTCTCTGTGTTTCCTGGGCTTATGTGTCTATTTTCTGCATAGTTTTTATTTCTTGAAATAGGTTTTCAATTCTTTATGCTGTCTCTTCTCCTTCCGGTATCCCCACGATGCAAATGTTGGTATTCTTGATTCTGTCCCAGAGTTTCCTTAAACTATCTCATTTTTTTCTGGTTCTTTTGTCTTATTGCTATTCTGATTGGATGTTTTCTGCTACCTTATCTTCTAAATCTCTGATTCGATCTTCCACTTCATCCAATCTTCTGTTAATTCCTCCTAAGGTGTTCTTTATTTCAGTTATTGTAGTCTTCATTTCTGAATAGTTCTTAAAATGCTTTTTATCTCCATTTTTATGTATTCTATCTTTTTGTTAAAGTTCCGCTGAGTTCTATTCTTCCTCTAAGTTAATTGAACATCTTTATGACAAGTGTTTTGAACTCTGCATCTGGTAGATGGCTTGTCTCCATTTTGTTTAGTTTTTTTTTTTTTCTGGAATTTTGTTCTGTTCTTTCATTTGAGATGTTTTTTTGTCTTCCCATTTTGGCTGCCTACTTGTCTTTGTTTCTATGTAGGGCTGCTATGTCTCCAGGTCTTAGTAGAGTGGCCTGATGTAGTAGTTGTGCTGGAGGGCCCAGTGGCACAGTCTTCCTTGGTCACCTGACCTAGGTGCTCCAGGTATGTCACTTGTATGGGTTGTGTGTGCCCTCATGTTGTAATTAAACCTGGATTGTTGTTTACTCATCAGTGGGAAAGATGGACCCTCAGGCTGATTAGTTGTGATACTGACTGTGACCAGTGGAGGAGCTGTTGTACAGGGGCTGACCCTATAGAACAGGGTTCTCTATAGCAGGACTCTAGTGCCTGTCTTGTCTGCTCTTTGGTTGTGTCGTCCTCAGATGTGACCCCAGGTGGTGCTCTGGCTCAGACTGAAGCTGGCCACCAGGTGTGCAGGCCAGGGCCTCCTGAGAGGGGCCCCACTAATGGTCAAGTTCAGCTGCAGCCTGTGCCCTGCCTGGGGTCACCTGGCATGAGTCACCAAGCAATTCACAGGTGGCTGCCACCTAAGCTGGGCTTGGAAGTGCCTCTAGAGGCCAAGCTGCAAACAGTCTGGTTACTGCTAGTGCCAGGTTTGGGGCTGCTCAGCTTGCGGTGCATCACACACTGAGGCTAGAAGCTGCTTGTTTAAGTTTTGTGAACTTTTAAGAGATTTTAGGAAAGTCCACAGCATAAACCAAGACAGGTCATACATATGGAAAATTCACTGGAAACGGCTTGGGTAGGCCTTCACATTGGGGAGGCAGGGTCTTGGAATCTCCAGGGTAGGGCAAATAGTGTTAGATACGTTGCTAGAAACTCAGGTATGGCTGCCACCTAGGTCTGCAAGCTGAGCGGAAAAGGGCTCAACAAAAAGACAATGGCCCCTGACAACACCTCTGTCTGGGAGAGAGCTGCCCCTCTAACCCTTGCCCTGAAGCCAGACAACTCAGTTCTTCCCCATATGTCCCTGGCACCTTTTGAACTGCTACCCTAGCACTGGAGCAAAGAGTGAGTCAGTCAGTCAGCAAGTAAGTCTGCACACTGACCCTTTAAGAGGCACATCCGCTACTCCAGAGGCCCTTTGTCTCATTCAGTCACAGTCTCTCCTGGTTTTCACAGCCAGGAGTTGTGGAGACTTCTCTTCCTGGCCCTGGAACGTGGGGCCAGGACCCCTCCTCGGTGAGACTTCTGCAGCTGAGATATTTCTCCTTATTTCAACCACCATACACAGATGTGGGACGAGCCCCTTTCATGTCTCTATCCCTCTTACCAGTCTCGAGGAGGCCTCTTCTGTGTGTCCCCTCACAGTAGGACTTCCGTCCAACTAGACTTCAGGCAACTCCCAGTGATGCGTATTCTGTAGTTAGTTGTAATTTTGATGCAGTTGTGAGAGGAGGTAAGTACAGCACTTGTCTTCTCTGCCATCTTGGCTGGAACATTGCCATCACTTTTCAATGTTGTCTGTATGATTAAGAGTAAGTGGCTTCAGCTCTCTCTCTCGTTGTTTCCTCATATGTATAACAAGATACTAATAGTGCCTACCTCATGGGAACTTTTTTGAGGAATGGCACATATTAGGCACTTTCTAGATGTCAGCTCTTATCGCTTCCATCATCATCATCTTTTAACTTGCAGAGCACCTTTTACATATCTGTATCTTTCAGTCTTCAAGCAAGCCTATGATGTACTTCAATAAATAGCAGCTTCCAGTCCACAGGTGTAAAGATGTTGCTATCGAATACTTTCTGTTTTCATGGAGCTGAGAAGTTGGAGAGCGGTAATGTGTTAGGCTCTTGTAGGGGAGGACATGAAGGAAGGTAAGCAGCACCCAAAAAGGAAAATGGCTTCAGCATCTGTTGCCCAATTGTCACTATGCCTCCTGGAAGGTAGGAATGATTAGGTCTTTTTTCATTTTGCATCCTCAGGCCCTGGTACATAGTAGGTGATTAGTAAATGTATGTTGGCCCAGTGGATAAAACACAAATAGTCATTGCTCCTGCCCCTAACAAGAAGACCCTAGGATGAGGCTACCTTGCATAAGCAGTGATTGCTCTTCACCACAACTTAAGCTGGGCTGTCAACATGCAATTAACTTGAAGAATCCTTTTTTTGATGCTATTTGAGGAAACAAACTGTTGAGGTGAACATCCAGTGGTCATATTATAAAAACTGGGTGCATTGTGAGGGGTAGAGATGTAAATAAGGTCCAGTATGTAGATGGAATATAAGAGGCACCATGTGTGATAAACTGGCATTGGACAGATACACCACGTTGAACAGAATCTCCCAAATGTTACCATCAGAGTAAATAAGAACATGAGACTAAGGACATTTTTTCTCAGAAAATCAGTGTAAAGAACAGCCAGCTGAGTTCTGAAATAACTAAATGTGTTTGTTAGCAGTAATTCAGTGTTAACTGTTCAGTAACATAATGATGGTTAAGAGTGCTTAGGAACTAATTCTGGACAGGCCTCTTACTAGCTGTGTCACTTTGGACAAGGGATTTAACTTCTCTGTGCTTCCATTTCCTCAGCAGTAAAAGAACGAAACAAAAGTAGTGCCAAGAGTTGTTTTAAGAATTAAGATCTGTGAAGTGTTTAGCATAGAGCCTGAATCATAAACACCATCTCTCTTTCTTGCCCTCTTCTTTACCCTCTTCTCATCCTTCTCCTTCCCTCGTTAATGGAGTGATGATAGAAATATTTCTAGTTCCTTCCTTTTTAGGCCCATGATAAATTGAACTTCCTCACCTCTTTTGCCATTAGTTTCAACCATGTGTCTCGTTTTTGCCAGTGAACTTTGAGAAGAAGTGGCATATGTCATTTCTGGGTAGAAGCTCTAAGAACCAGTACACTGTTTAACACTTTCCCCTTTTCCTCCCTTGGCAATTGAGGCAGCATGGTTATGGAGCCTCCCTCAGTCTGATTCCTGAGTGAGAATGATGCAGATTTTCCAGCCAATCCATAATGGGCATGTAGCATCAATGAGACATAATAAGCCTTTGCTTTAAGCCTCTGGCACTTTGAGCTTATTCATTACTGCAGCATAACCTGGCCCATCCTAACTGATACATATAGGGAGTGAGTTGAAATAATCACAGCTTGTTTAGAGATATTTATGAATCTTTTCATTTCTTCAAGTGTGAGACCAAAATTTTAATGTTTGAGGGTGTTATTAACACAAAATAGGTGAAAACCCCTGTCCTATGAGGTGAAGGCCAATCTCCCTAGCATGGCATATGTGGACCTCTTCAGTTTTACCCTGGCTTCCTCTGCTTTCGTCCCCACATGTGCTCCATGCTCTGCCTACAAGTCCATAGCATCATTGACCTATGCCATGTGGTTGTACATCTCCAGGCCTTTTCTCATGTTCTGTCTAGAATGGGCCATCTTGTCACATGATGAGTGGCTGGAAAGGAAGGGGATAAGTGCATGTGCTTGTTCTGTGAGGCACAGAAAGAGTAATTAAGTCTGAAAGTGAATTCCTGTTCAAGGTGAGTTTTCTAGCCGTTAGAGCTTGCCTGGCATAGTAGTGAGCTCTCCACAGTAGGTTTCCAAGCAGAGGTAGGTTTCATGGAGGGGGTTCCAGGTTAGCAGAACTAGTACAAAGTCTCCAATCCTGTCGCATGTGACTTTCGGTGAGACTGCCCAAAGAAGGTGGATCTTAGTGGCAATTCTCTATTTTTCTCTTTTCAGAATAAAAGTTTTTTTACCCCATGATTTTAGACACATCACGTAATGATTATAGAAAGTTCAAATGGCATTGGAAGTGTAAAGAAGAAAGCAAAACTCAAATAAAATGACATAAAATGGCTAACCTCCACTAACATATTGTCAAGTATCCTTCCAAACATTTCTCTATGACTGATAGGTAAATAGATAATGGGATTTTTTTGTACCTTTCTTTCATTCAATAATAGAGCATGGAGATATTAAATATCAATAAGTATAACTCTATTTCATCTTTTATAAGTGGCTCTGCCATAACTGATTTAATGGGTCCCTTCCTGATAGGCACTTAGGTTGTATCCAGAATTTTGCTATTATAGACAACACTGTGATGAGTATTCTTGTATGTCGGCCTTGGGAATGTGTCCAGGTATCTCCTGAGGATGAATTCCTAGAAGTGAATTCTCTGAATCAGGCAAAGCTTCCTAGGAAGAAAAGAGAAGAAAGCTATGGTATGATCAGGTAGAGAAATCATTTCTGGCTTAAGGGAAACCTGCAGAGGATCTGAAGGAAGAGAGAGATGAAAGGGAGATTGAAGCTGGGCTGGAAGGTGGGAAGGAGTGGAAGAGAGGAGGTAGGACATGGAGGGGGCTGGTTTTAGAGGACCCCAGTGCCTGGTTTATGATGAGTCATCTCCCAGGCAAAGGCAAAATGTATATGGCAGTTATGATTTATGTAAAACTGGGGAATTACAAGTACTTTAGTGTGCGCAGTCCCATTCGAGCCTCACCACCACCTTGCAAGGAAGGCCTCTGTCCCCGTGTTACAGAGAAGCAAAGTGAGACCTGAAGATGACATAGTGAAAGAAGCAGTTGTCTGCAGTTGTCTTCATTTTACAGTATGTGGACTTTTCCACAGACTGTCAGACCTTTTTTTTGCACACACCCTGGACTAGCTCATGCCTCCAGTCCTTGCAGGTGCCATCTTGTCTGATAGGCCAGCACTTCCTCTGTCCTGGAAGGGACAAACTGGTCACATGTGACTTCTTTGTAAAACATTTCCTCATGACCCCCCACCACTGCACCCATCCTCCAAAGCAAGACAGCTGGTAAGGGCTCAGAAAGGATTTCTCCAGGCCATCAGAGAGCACTAACTGTTGTGTTGAACCAGGGAGTCTGCTTTTGGATTCGGTGAATTGGTTTCCCTGACTCAACTGACAAATAATAAGACCCTTTTTTATCTCACGTTAATCAAACTCTGCAGGTAGGCAACTCAACAGCTTATCCATGCCATCAAAACCCAGTCTTTCTGTCCTTCTCCTCTGACATCATCTGCCAAAAGTATTTCCCATATCCCAAACATTCCCTATGGATGTCACAATGCCTAGGGTTGGGGTCGGGGGGAAAAGCGGAGGGTATCTCTGTGTCTCTTTATCAGTGAAGACTTCTTTCCCAGAAGCACCAAGTTCCACTTGTGTCTCATTGGCTAGGGTTGGATAACATGGCCATGCTTTAACCCGTCATAGACAAGAGAATAGGACCAAGGCCTTAAAATGACCAAGATATATCTCTGAGTCAATAAGGGGCACAGTCAGGACTCTGTCAATCAGGAAGGAAAAGGGAATAGCCCCAGAGTCCGCTCAACTGTGTGCTAACTCTTGCCTCCTCCAGTAGCCTAGAAACTGAAAGGACAAGGGCTTGGGGCTTATTTCTCCCCCTGACTTTTTCAGGTTAGCACAAGGCTTTACACATGGTAGATATTGAGGAAGGAAAATATTGGTTGAGTGAATGAAATGGATCAGTGTTTCCAGAGACTCCATCAGACCCTGAGCTTTTAGGATTTTCTGTGTACCAACAGTGCCAATGCTGTTTCAATATGTGGGGTGGTTTTTTTAAGGGTATTTTAGAGAGTATAAAAATGGCTTTGCCCTCTAAGATGTTTCAATTTAGATGTGGGAAAGAGACACTAGAACCTAAAAACAATGTGGAATTGGGGCCTGGACTCTGGCACAAACTGGACCTGCCATGGGAAGTAATGTGTGTATAGGCGCTCAGAGAAACAGGATGAGCTCTATTAGGGACCAGATACCATGAAGGGCAGGGGTGGGTGGTGAAGAAAAACACTTGTGTACCCAGAGAATGGATGTCAGTGTGATGGATTTGAGGCAGTGAAGACACTGACTAGGCCTGAGGCAGGCTCATTACCGATGGCCTACTCTGTGCTGACATTATATTTATATTTATGTTGTCTCGTTTTTCCTGTGTGTCTGTGAAGTGGATCATTCTATCCTCGTTTTGTAGATTGGGAAGCCAAAGCTCAGAGAGTGGAGTTGCTTGTTTAATACCATAGAACCAGGAAGTGGGTTGTGAGAAAGCAGGTCTTTTCTGAAAATGCAGGCTTCCTTCTACAAAGAGGTTGTGGTGGCCATAGAGGGCCCACCAAGACCAGCGAGTGGTGAGTGAATGGGAAAGGGGAGCCTGGAAAATGATAGGATGACCTAGAAAAGGCTATGTGCAGTGAAAATGGAGGAGAAAAATCCAGTGAACAAGATGTTTATGCCAGGATTCAGGATGGGCTTGAGGAGCCATGTTCTTTGGCATCAAACTTGACTTTTAATCCCTGATCTGCCAATTGATAGCTGTGATCTTGGAGAGGACACTTCCCTTTTCTATATCTCAGTTTCTCCATCTATAAAATGATGATGATAAATGTGTGCCCAGTGCCTGGCATATAATAAGAATTTAATAAATGGAGCAATTATATATATCAATATTGTTGCTACTATTGTTTTAGAGCTTGGTGGATAACCAGGTCTAGAGATTGCTCTCTTGGTTGGGGATCCTGGGTTTCAGTTTTACCTTAGTCACCACTTTCATATTTGACTTTGACTTCATCCCTCCCAGCCTGGCTCTCCAGGCTTCATCTGTAAATTAAGGGGGTTGTACCAGCGAACTTCTCTCGTGCTCTCGTTCTAAACCCTGCGCTTGTGTGAAGTGGAAGAAGGAGGCTGCAATGACAAAGGGGATCAGAAAAAGTGAGGGAGGTGCTTTTGTTTGGAAAAGCAAAGCAAGAGAAGGGCAGAGTATGGAAGGAAAGTCAAGGGGAGCCATAGGAGGCCAAGTAGCCAGTGAGGACCAGGCAGCTGTGCAAACCCCTGGCTGAGAAATTTGGAGGTGGGCACAGAGGTGAACAGCTGAAATCAAATGAGGCAGAAGCATGTTGAGAACAGCTGCATCTGACACCTGCCCTCATTGTGGGAGAACCAAAGAGAGAGGAATCAATCACAGCTCTTCCCAACACTTAATACCTGGGGGGCAGGGCTTTGACGAATATGTGTTCAAAGACTGAAATTGAATTTCTCCAAAGTTTGCAGGAACACTGCAATTATGCCTGAGAACATGTCTATGAAATCCCCTTGAAATCTATTTTTGGGCACAAGGTTTTATAACCAGAGTCAGAAATTGAGTGGAAGTGTGTGGGAGGCTGACCCTGGACAGTTTCCATGCTTGAGAGGAGGGGAAAGAGTATTTTTAACTGCAAACACCATGTCTCATAGGGTGAGACTGGGGAGGAGGCAGTCTCACCACTTTGGGTTTCTCACCCACTGTCATGTTAAGACGGGAACTGTCTTTGACAGAAGTTGTTAAAATTCCTTACTCAGAGTGGGTGGCTGGGGGCCGAGGATTGAATGGGGAACTTGTCTGGGGCTTTGCATATAGAAACAGATATCTGAAACTTAATTTGCCAGAGAGTCCTACAGATCCATCTTGTGCAATTGTCACAGTGCCCAGGGAGCTTTTTCTGGCCAGAGACTTTTCTCTTCCACCCTTGTATCAGTTAGCTACTGCTATGTAACAAACTGCGTAAAACGCGGTACCTTAAGTTTGTATTATTGCTGAAAAATCTACAGGACAACTGGATGGTTCTTCTGGTCCTGGCTACATTCCCTCATGTCTGTGGTCTACTGGTGGCCACATAGGCATCTCTGCTGATCCTGTGGGTCCCTTCCGTAATTGGGGGTTGGCTGGCTCTGGGCTGGCCTATGATGATCTTAGTTGGAACGGCTCCTCTGCCCCATGCAGTGTCTTATCGTTCAGTGACTCACCTAGGTTTGTTGAAGTGTCAGTGACAGGGCTACGAGAAACAGAGAGCAGAAGCACACAAGGACTTTTGAGACCCAGGGTCTGCATTAGCACAGTATCACATCCAGTTCATGCTATTGGTCAAAGCAAGTCAAGCAGTCGCCCCAAATTCAAGGACAGGGAAATAGAATGGCACCTTTTGATGTCAGAGTCACACTGGAGTGGGCTTAGATTTAGGCAGGCCTTTAACTGGGACTGGAGATGCCTTCCATCTGATTAGCTGCCGGCATCAGTGTCGTCCTGTAGGGCTGCCACTGTCACAGTGGGTAGCCATCCTTCCTTAAAGTCTTCTTAAAGCCCAGGATTTTCTTGCTGTGCAGAGAGTTTTCCACAAGAATCTCATCTGTAAAATCAGGAAAATGTATGCCCCCAAGCCATGGGAAATTAATTTTCACTAATGAGACTAGCAAAAATTAAGAAGTGTGATGTTCTCAGGTATTGGTAAGAACATTGAGGAAATAGGTACTGTATACACCTCTGGTCAGAGTTTCCATGCCGCAGCCCATTTTGGGGAGGGGCAGTTCTGCAGCATCAATTAGAATCGAGACGACATGTAAGGGTTTAACGCACTGTAGTATGACCATCACATGGAATAAAACGGAGTGAACTGGTTGATATTTGCAGCCACCTGGATAAACATCAACTAGTGAAAAAAACCCGTCCTCACAGCTAACATACTACATAATTCCATTTAGGTAACGTTAGTGAAGTGACATAATGACAGACCTGGAGAAAACTGTGCTAATTCTGAGCCTGGGCTTCAAAAGTTTTTGTGTGCTTCTGCAAGGTGAGTGGTTGTCAAGAATTAGGGATGGGTAGAGGGGTATGCAACCATAAACAGGAGTGGGATGTGGGAGGCCTTGTGGTTTGGGTACAGTTGAGTATTTTGGTGGTGACGGTGTGTACACAAAAGTACACTTATGATAAAATTGTCTAGAGCTACACATGTGCACGTGTGTGCGCACACCTCACACAGACATACACGAGTGCCTATACAGCTGGTGTGATCTGAAAAAGCTTTGTGGATTGTACCAGTGTCCCTTCTTAATTTCGATATTGTATTCTATTTATACAAGATCCCAACTTTGGGAGAGGCTATGGGAAGAGTGTGTGGGTCTTCCCTGTATTTTTTCTTGAAACCTCCTGTGACTCTATAATTATTTCCAAATAAAAAAGTTAAAAATAAATATACAGGTTTATGTCCTGGTAAGTCCACACTATGGTTAGTGTCTGCCACAAGACACTTTTCTGTGCCCTGGGAGGCTTGTGCAGATGGTCCCTGGACACTGTTTGATATCAAAGCATTAGAAAAAAAAAACTAGAAACAACCCAAATTGTTCTTTCACCTAATAATTATTTATTAAGTACCTACTATGTGTCAGACATTATGCCAGCCTCTGGGGATATAGCCATGAATAAATAGTCCAAGTCTTTGCCCATATGGGGTTCAGGTTTTAGTGATTTTTTCATAACAGGTTTAAATAAACCACAGAGTAGCTGCACCAAGGAATTCCATGTAACAGAAACAAAGAAATGAGATAGATCCTTGTCTCTGTGAATTAATATGGTTCTATTTCCAGAACATATCTCTGTGAGGAAAGAACAAGAAGCAGAATAACCATTTACTATGCCATTTATTTTTAAAATAACAATAAACCTTAATAGATATATTCAGAACACTCCATAAAAACAGCAGAATATACATTATTTTCAAGTGTACATGGAACATTCTCCAGGATAGACCACACGTTAGGCCACAAAACAAGACTCAATAAACTTAAGGGGATTGGAATCATATTAAGCATCTTTCCTGACCACAATGGTATGAAACTAGAAATCAATTAGAAGAAGAAAAGAGAAAAGAAAATAAAACAAAAAACCACAGTCAAATAAATGTTAGCATGCACTTTGCTGGTCAATAAACCAGCCCACTTCACTAGAATGCAGGGCCTATGAGGGCAAGGAGTTGTGGCTGTTTTGTTCCTTACAGTACCCCCATACCATAACAGTCCTGGCATATAGGGGCTACTCAAATATCTGCTGAAGGGATGAGATAACTATACTCATTTTATAGGTTGGCCAATGGAACAGGAGGTCCTTATTGATGATATACTGGCTTTATCCTCAAGGGAACTGTGAAGTGTCGATTGAATACCCATGGCCTTGAGACTACCACAAACCTTTCTTTCAACTTTGTCATCATGAGCACATTTCCAACCCCAGCCCCAAGAAGCTGCAGTTGTCAAGTCTTAGGTCTTGTCCGCACTGGCTGTAGGTTATGAAATGGTTTCATACTTTCCTGGTTTGTAATACAATGTGTCAGTCAGTCACGCCTGCCTGCATAATCTTGTTGAATCCTCCTATCCTGTTTGTGGAAAAATAGATGTTCATATGTTTTCTCTCTGATCTCAAGGCCTCAACCCCTCATGTAATGTTTTATGCACACCGAGATAGATGGCTGGGAGCAGAAGGGTCTGTAATAGGACACATTCTCTTTTCTCTCCCATTGGAGAATCCACCAGTGTCCTGGAGTCTACAGGGAAGGTTTCTTATTCTCAGATTGGGGAGTTTTTGCAACCCACTGTATCTCTTCATCTCTATAACTCCCATGCATGGCTCAGAACAGAACATGGAACAGACACTTGAGAACTGTTTGCTGAGTTGTTATGAGTTGAGGTTGTTTTAAAGCAAGTGCTGAATTTTCAATCACAAGTAACACTTGTACAGCCCTTAGCTTTTAAGGGAAGAGAAAAGAGTGTGTTCACTTCCTTTAACCCACTTGAGGGTTTATGTGGTAGGATAACTTAACCAGTAAGGACATGAAGACTCAAAGCAGTTCACTCATTCATTCGTTCACTAAATATGACGTGAGGGCCTCATTTGAGCCCATGACTGGCCCTGGAAGTGTGGCTTTGACCCAATGCCATCCTCAGGACAAGGAAGCAGGGATGCAGGTTTTCCGGTGTTGCCAGGAACCTGCAACATGGAGGTCCACAGCGCACAAGTTGCTGCCACACCTTTCTGTCCTCATCAAAGGACCACAAAACATCTTTCCAAGTATTGGCCGAGATACTGAAATATGAAGTTGCTCTTGGGGTCACTGAGGAAATCATTTCAGACCTAGGGATCCCCTGGAACGTGGGCTTCAAGTATCTGTAATATGACCTCAGTGTGTCCCCTCATCTGTTTCCCTGCCAGGTCCTTGCGAGTTATTTATCACTGTGCTGTAGGAAAGCCTGCAAGGCCAGACGGCTTGTCTGTTGCCGGTGAGTCTGAGAGCCCACAAAGCAGAAATTAATGAATGACGGTTGGGAAAGAGGCAGGGAATAGGACAGCAGCTATTTTAGGCTCCTCTGGCAAAGCAGATTCTAATGCCTGCATCTGTGTGTTCACTGTCCGCCCTTTGAAGAGAAATCAAAATCACGCTGACTTAAGTTTTATTTGCTCACCAACTCCAAGTTCCTCAAGTTTGTACATCTTATAAAAATATGAAGAATTTGGAGTTAATAAAAAAGAAAATAGAACTACTGCAAAGATGGATTCTCGTTTTCTCTCTTTCTTGCTTAATATGATTCATCAAAAGCTTCTCAGAGCCAGCCAGTAAAATCGACTAAGGTCAGAATGACCTGAGTTCCCGTCTTTACTTTTTCACATTCTAAGTGTCACTCGGCCTCTCTGGGGTTTAGTTTTCAGAATGTAGCATTGCTGGTGGATTAAAGGAGATACTGTATGCGAAGGTTCTCGATACCTGTGACCTCTTCGTTGATGTTAGACACCTTATCTGTAAAAAAAACCCATCTCCCCCATTCTTCCGAGGAGAATGTAGTCTGGAGGTGTCAAGGTTTGAGTATGAGCTACTGTGTGATCCTAGGGAATGTGATATCTCTAGGTTCATCCTCTGGAGACGGGGAGGGGGGGATGAAAAATCTCCATCTTTCTGCCATAGGGTCCAGGTCTGGGACAAAGAAATGAACATAAAACATTCATTGATTATCAGATTTTTGCCACGCACCTCCTAAGTACAGTCACATGGTGACCCTGGTGACTTCCTGGGGACTTCTGGTGCTAGCCTTCACATCCATCAAGGAAATGGATCTGTGTTCAGTGTGGTTCTCTGAAGAGCAGCAGTTCATTTTTTTTGAGTAAACCCGAGTACATCACTTCCTGGTGTTTGACTGTATCAAGCTCAGGTAGAGAACTGGCATGGAGGACCAGGAAAAAAAATGTGAGCTGGGTGCTGACAGCACAGACTGTTAAAGTGAAGCCTGAAGACCCTACACAGGTACATTGGCAGTGGGTTCTGCAAACCATAGCTGGAGCAGCCAGGAGTCCAGGCCCTCTCCTGGGCAGATGGGGCTGCTAGTCTAGCCACAGGGGCTGGGGCATGTGGGGCCTGGAAACTGGTGAGGGGAGCGTGGCTTAGCATGGTAGCACTGGGAGCCCACCTCATGGTACTCATGATTTGGAATGCTTTCCCTCATGGCATGACCTGTTGTATGGTTATTTCTAAAGGTTGCTCTATAAATAGTCCTGTAATGGAGAGATATCTCTATCCCCATATTACAAATGAGAGACCTGAGGCTCCAAGAAGCTAAGGAACCTTCTAGAAATCACACAGCTAGCAAGTGGAATTTGGCCAGAATTCATCCCGCCACCCCCAAGGCCTGTGCTGTTTCCATTCTTGTTTTAAAAGAAATAAATTCCATTTTAACTTGAAAGTATCTGCTTATGAAGAACTGTAGACCCTGAGTCGGCCTTCCGAAAATGGCTTTCATGAGGGTAGACCATTCAGAAAGACCCTGCAAATATTAGTCAGGCACAGACTACGTGTCAGACTCTGTATTAGGTATTTAGGATTCACCAGTGAAAAATGAGGTGCTCAATAGGTGACTGGATTGAGTTTTAAAACTTGATTCCAAAGCTTTTCTAAAATGGGTTTGGGCATCTTTTTATTCATACCTAGGTGAGAATTATCGAGCCATGACCTTTCCCATAATTAAGTGAATGGTTTTCCTCTAGGAGTTAGTTTTGCTGCTTCTCTTTCTCTGTGTACAGCACTGCTGTGAGCAGGTGGACCCTGCGCCTCATCAGAGCCATTCCTCTGTCTCTGGGAGTGGTTCTGAGAAAGGTTTTATGCACCTACCTCACACCTTTTAGTCATCAGAAGGGAAAGCATTTAAAGTCATTTAACAGCTTGAGTGAATGACGAGAGCAGGCGACTTAAACTTTAGAAGCCTCAGGGTCCTCATCTGTAAAATGGAGAGGACAATCAATACCTTTAGTAAAGATATATATATATATATATATATATATATATATATTATATGTGTGTGTGTGTGTGTGTGTGTGTGTGTGTGTGTGTGTGTATAAAATTTAGTCTATACTGGCTCATGTGAGCGCTCTGTGTCAGCTGTTAAGAAGATGACAGTCCAGGGTTCCACAGTAACAACAGCTTGCCTGTGGATTGATGTTGAGCCCTCTGTTGATTTAAAGAGCCATTGTTCCAGAATCAGGGGTATATCCTCTTCTGGGTCAGTCCTAGATGGTGAATGAACTCATAGCTGGGACTTAGCTGCCCCTCAGTCCCTTTTCTGCTTTGCCTTTTCAAAATAAAGACTTGTTTGTTTGTTTTTTTACATGAATACTATTGTTGCAGTTTGTTCCCAGAGCTTTTGTGTCTGCTCTGCAATGTGAGGACAGAATCTTCTGTATATGGGGGGACTGTGGGGGTGGATTGGTGTGAATTGATGCCCCCTCCCTTCAGTTTTAACCTCTGTGACTGGCCTTCTGCTGTCTCAGTGATGTTCTTCCTTCTCCCGTTCGCCCCACCCTCCTAGAGCACCCACTCTGTCCAGTACCTGGGTCCTGCTCATGCAGAGCCCGCTGCTGGGTGGAGGATATGTAGAAAATACTTTAACAGCATGACAGAGTGTGACAAATAAGGCAAGGCACTAATATCCACCAGGCTTCCTCCTTGTGCAAAGTACATCATCCTAAGTGGTTTCCCAGCAACCACATGAGGGCCAGTGCTACTGCACGGCAGGGTTCGCTGGTCTAAGGAGTGAGGGACTATGGGGAGCTTTCTAATAAAGCTGAGAAAAAAGGAGGCCCTTTTGTCCTGAGATTACCACCTACGCTTTCTATGTTAAAATGGCCCTTTTTTTTTATGATGCTAATGCCAGAAGGAAGTCTTTATTTTTGTTTGTATTTGGCAACACTAGATTGATTGATTTGTCTAATTTTTGTTTGTTTGTTTGTTTGTTTTTACTATTACTGGATCAACACATCTCTAAATCTGGAAAATACTGAGTTATCTTTTTCTGGGAGTGGTTTATCTTAGTTAATATTATTAACAATTCTGTGAAATAGACGTTATTGTTCCCATTGCATGGGTTTAAAAAATTGAGGTGCAGAGAGGTGGCTTTCCCTGAGTTCACAGTAGCAAAGGCAAGTCTCAAACCCAGTTCTGACTCACACCAAAGCTCTCACTTGCTCCCCCACCAGCCCAGAGCTACTCCAAGGAAGACTCAGGATGGTCAAGGTGATAAACCTGTTAGAATATATTGAGATTTGTACCAGATAACGCAAGGGTTGATTCGTTTTTAGATACACAGAAAGGCCCAAGGAACCCCTTTAGCTGAATGGTGCTAACAAATGAGTAGGTGGTCTTGAACCTTCAAAACTGATGTTCACACACAGCCCAAAGTGGATCACCTCCATTGGTCATGGGCCTGCCCTCTTCCTAGCTGCTCACACCAGGTAATTTCAGCGTGATCCTTGGCCCAGGTGGTTTCCATATCAGTATGGTGATGGGGAACACTCTCATGATCCCTTTGCTTTGCCTTTTTAAACCGAGGGCCACACTAATACTCTACGGGGTTTTCTCCCATACTCACATCACTACAGTTCCAACCTCAGTCAAGCCAAGGCTTCCCCATCTGATGTCCACGAAAAATTAAAGGCCTGCATTCTGGTGAGTAAGCACTTTATGGGTTTTGTAAAATGACTTCTCTGGTTTGGCTGCTTCTGTTGGTCATAAGCAAGGGATAAGTCATGATGACATAGAGGTCTGTTTGCCTTAATTTGGTCCCCCTCTGAAAGCAATTTTTTTTTTCACTGGTGGCTCTCTTGGAGGACTCAGGTCATTTGGCACAAACTGAGAGAGACAATCTCTAACTAAAATGGACTTGGACTAATTTCTGAATAAAATGTTTTCCTTCTGACCTTGAACAGTAGGAATTTGAGGCAAAGGACATATAGGAGAGTGTTGAAAAGTAAGCCATGCCTGTTATTCTAGTCTGTGCTCTCAAGAGTCTACATGCTGCTGATGACAGGTTCCATAGGGGCAGGTGCTACACCTGAGAATAGAGGTGTCCTTCCTACAGTCAGCCACTGGGGCCCTCTGTGGCCGGAGGTCTTCAGAGAATGGCTGACATCTGGTAGCAGGGGCCAGCCCTGGTTTTCTAGGACTTTGTGTCAGAACCAACTTCGTGTATGTTGTCTTCTGGGTATTCTTAATAACCCCTCAAGGTGGGCCAGTGTGCACTGGCCTCTCTTGCAGTTGGAAAAACTGAGGCTGGTAAAACTAAATAGCAAAAACACCTAATACCATCCTCACAGGGGTCAGGTGGGAACCTATTGAGTATATGATAGAATAATGATAATTACTATATATGTGTGTATGTATATAAATATGTATAAAAATCAGAACAAATACTTGGCACATAGAAAGCATTCAATAAATACTGGTATTGACCATTATTAATATTATTTCTATGTCCACACAATTAATAATTGGCAAATGTCTTGAGTCCCAATAACGCTTTTTATTTCTATCATTTCATCACCGAATTATTTGTTATTGAGACCGAAAAGTCTGATTAGAGCAAATTTTCTCAAGGGTTGTTCCAGAAGATTCTAAACAGAAGAAAATAGTGTTGGTCTGAAATACCATTGGAAAGGCATCTTATGTTTGACTCATTTTGGAACGGAAGCATTCAGAGCATTCTTTAGCCCAGCAAGATAATACAAGTAGTACTTGGGTACTTGGTATACACCATGTACCATCCTAAGCATTTTACATGGTTTATCTCACTTATCCCTCACAGCAATACTTTGAGGAGGGTATTTGTGTTGTTACCATTTTATATATGAGGAGACGGGGGTGCAGACAGATTAATTATCAACCCAAGGCCACCAGTAAGAGTCAGAACTGAGTTTCCAAACCCATGCTCTTTATTTCTTAAGGCACATGTATATTAGGAAGTCTTCTATGTAGAAATAGCTTCTCCATACCACTCCTTTGGGTCATGGATAATGTGTAAGCCACAGCCCTATGTTCTCAGTACCCTACATGCTTTCAAACGACAGGGTTCTAGCCCTCAGTTGTGCCTCTCTAACATCCCAGGCTCCCCTGCAAGCCTCGATCTCCCCATCTGTGACATGAGTATGTTAGGCGTCATCAGTACCACACACCCCCTCCACCGCTCTGTTCCAGAACGAGAAGCTTCCATGAATGGAGATAACTACTTTTGTTCTTAGTTTTATCACAAGGGCATAGAAACTGCTGTTCAGAAAATGTTCTCAGTTTTCTTGTCTGTGAAATAGGGTTGCGCCTATTTACTGGCAATGCAACAAGCACCTGGCACAGTGCCTGGAACATAATGAGTACTTAATAACTGCCCACTTCAAAAAACAAAATGGTTCTATACTACTGAGACACTTGTCAAAGGGACTCATGGGGATCTCAAGACATAGTCCCTGTCCTCCCTCAGCCTAACATGGGTTTGAGGAAACCACATAGAGAGTTTGGCTGGTCTCTCGGTGCTTTTCTGTAGAGAATGGTACATGCCGGACTGCCTTTTATCAGAGGCATTGACCACTTTCTGCTTAAACAAATTAAAGTTCCCATCCCACATGACTCAAATGGGGGCATCCACAAGGTTCTAGATCATTGAGAATCAGAACGGAAGGGGAGGACGATGAGGGACACGAGAAGAGAGAGGAGATGGAATGAGAATTTTATAAGTTAGCCATGAGAGGAGAATGAGTGGCTCATTAAAACAAAGTCACCCTGGTTCCAGATGGATCCGTTTGATTGAAGGTTGTCCTTTGGTGTCTTTAACTAAAAGGTCCACATGACATATAAAGAAATTTAGTTTTAGAAATGGAAAAGCCATTAAGTTGAGGCGTAAAGGACAAATCCGTGAAGAATGTGAAGAACTAGTACTGGCTGCCAGAGATTTGTCTGTCATAAAGGTCACACGTAGGTCCCTGCTGCTCTCACGCTTGTATGCACTCATGTGTATATTTGTGTATGCACACACCCCTCTGGGCAGAAGCAGCCCTAGGCTACGCCAGTTGGCAAGCAGCTCGTGGGCTAGATAGGAACCCGAATTGCCTTCTTAGCCCGGTACGTGTAGCCCTACACAGACGTGAGTGCAGGTGAGTGTCTGTGTGGCCACACACACACACATATTCTCTCTTAGGCAGGAGAGGGAGCCTTTAGCTGAGGTCTGGTAATCTCACTGTGAAGTGGAGACATCTCAGCTAGAGTCTCAACAGAATATGTGGCTGTACTTTTCCAAGAGTCATTTCTACAAAACCCACAGCTTTACTCTGCTTGTTCAGCTGTCTGCTTGAAGAAAATCTGTTTTGTTTTGTTTTGTTTTCTGTACCTCTTCCCAATTCGTCTGGTCCCAGCAAGCACACTCATTGGTTTGACTCCAGCGTATAGGTTTTACTCCTTCAACTGGGTACCTGTGTTCAGGGGAAACAACTGTTGGGCCCTGCCATTTACAGAGCACCTTGTTTGATTCTTGCAGCAACCCTGAAGATTAGACAGTTGAGAATTAATGCACCCATTTTACAGAAGAGGAAATGGGCTCTAAGAGAGGAACCTCCGAGAAACAGAATATCATGGTTGATCTGAACTTAAAGTCTGTCAAAGTCTGTCACTTGGTCTCAAGTGAACCTACAGCTCCATTTATTGCTTCTGGTAAATTTCCTTGAAAGTGTAAACCACAGTCTTTCAGGCTTTGCTTCCTTTACCCTGTGCCCTCTGACCTGAACCCCATCCTGACCAGCTGTCTTCTATGATGAACTCACAACAGCAGGAACTCAACTGTTGTCTTGATGTTGTCTTCCCAAGTAAAACAGCTATCCAGGTGACAATGATTTTTATTGGAACTTGTTGTCAAACACTCAATTAGCTTTTGTTGCTAGTGTGATCCCTGCCGTGGTTACTGCTGTGGTTTACATTATTGCCGCAAAAGTGCTCCTAAGAGCTGGGCCTAGACCCAGACATGTTGAGCACTTCTCTTTAGAAATTGCCTTCAGTGCCTGGGTCCCATTGCTCCAAATATCCTAAGATGATAAATCTTTATTCTAATTTCCATTTAGGCGGATAGCATATCAGTGCCAGGCCCAGAGTGAATACTAAATAGATCATTGATGAATGAGGCAATTAATTGATGAATCCTTTGAGGGTGGTATTTAATAGAAATATTTCAGTTGCCAGTGGCCAAATCACAATATAACTTAGTTTAAGGAAAAACAAAAAAAAGAATGTATTGGCTCACACAACTGCAGAGTACAAGGGTGAAGGGGCATCAGGCACAGCTAAATCCCAAGGCTTAAATCATATTATGAGGGCTTGGTTTTCTTCTCCTTCTCTCAGCTACTCTCCCAGTGTTTCCTTTATTCTCAGGTTTTTTTCTTCTTGGTAGATCAGATGATTACCAGTAGTTCTGGCCTGACCTGGTTCTTACAGTCAGTTCACAAGCTTAAGCAAAGAACGATCTTTTCTCTTTTCTGTCTACAAGGCAAATCTCATCTATGGACTGGGATTGGCCCAGCTTAGGGCATGTGCCTTCCCCTTAGATCAATCACTGTGGGAGAGGGATGGACTGTGGGGGTTGACCAGAGGAGGCACAATGATTGGCATCTTCACTTAAACCCAATGGGATGGGGAAGAGACCATTCTATAATGGAGATTGGGACTCTGCAAATAGTAGGTGCTCACTGCAAGGGCAGATGAGGTTTCTGAAAAGGGAAAAATGTCAGTGGACAGTCTAATAAAGACTATAAATCAAATGATAAGACTTTGGGTCAAAATGAGACATAAAGAAATATTTTCTTGGATGATTCACCACCAATCATGAAAGGGGTATTGGCAGTGATGTTCTAAGAAGTAGCTGCCAGAGAGAACAAATCCGATGCTTCTCCTGGAGACTGCTTTGATGGGCAGAGAATTTTGAGGTTGGAGTTCGTATAAGCCAGTCACCACATTCCCCTACCCTGATTCCACATGAAGAAATGGGCAGAGCCATAAAGTCAGTAAAACTCATCTTTAACCCCAGGTTAGATGTCCATTCCTGTCTTCCCAGCTCATGAGGAAGTTTCCCACTATCGTAATTTAATAACGATATCTACTGCATCTCTTTCTCTGATTCATCCTAGGGATTTCAGAGCATGGTTAAGAACATAGGCCCTGTAGCCACCTGAACCTGGATGATAATCCCAGGGCTGTCCCTTAGTGGTTCAACCTCTCCAAGCCTCAGTTTTCTCATCTATAAAATGGACCTAATAACAGTACCTATCAGGCAGGGGCCTTGGGGCCTTGTGAAGAGCACACAGCAAAGACTCCATAGGCACATGCATGATCATTATTAGTAACCACCTTCAGTTCGTGCCCCCATCTTTTAGTGTATTAGATTCCAAAGAAAACGCTAATATATGCACAGCAATTAACCATCTACAGTTGGAGAATTATGCACACACAAAGCACAAATCTGTCTCCCATTCTAATCCTCACTACAGTTGCAAAGCTGCCTCCTGCCAGGTACCCTCAGGTTGTCCTGTCAGAATCCAGTGGGATCATGAACTAACCTGTGAAGCCTTTCATCATCGTTTCTTCTTTAACCAGGCCCAGACTAGGTATGAAGGATTTTGGAATTTCTTGGGTTTCTCTTGTATCTATTCACCTAAAACCCCTACCTGGCCCTGATTCTGCCCTCATTGGAAGTCCTCATACTCAGAGTCTATGGGGACCCCTTGCCTGGGTCTGTCCTCTTCATGGAGCTTCATGCAGCTGCCCTGTTTTCCCAGAAAGCTCCCAAGGTATAGAATATTAAATTAATTTTATTTTAAATATTAATTTAAAAGATAAACTATGCTTACTAAGCATTTTCTGTGCCGTGTTGTAAATACTTAACTTCTGCTGAGTTATTTAATCACCACAAAAGCCCTACAAGGTGGATACTGTTGAGGAGTTAAATAACATACCCAAGGTCACACAGCCAATTAACAGGGAAGTTAGGGTTTGAATC
This sequence comes from Cynopterus sphinx, assembly GCA_030015415.1. Taxonomy (NCBI): domain Eukaryota; kingdom Metazoa; phylum Chordata; class Mammalia; order Chiroptera; family Pteropodidae; genus Cynopterus; species Cynopterus sphinx. The sequence goes on along the minus strand of CM057381.1, from coordinate 120,530,067 downwards.
CAAGTCTTTCTGCTCCAAGCCCACGTTCCTGGCCAGCATCTGATTCTGCACCTCTCTGATTCATGCTTCCTGTCTTAGGTTTTAATCTTGGAGCCTTCCCCACCTTCCAAGGTAACAGATGTATTGAAATGGGACTCGATGCTCCAAACTTGCTGTCAGATGCAAGGCGAAGAGGATTTCAGACCTGGTGGTGGAGGCAGATGGAAAGTCTTTAATGGCAAACCTTAGTAAGGCATGGATGGGAGCCCTGTACCCCTAAGATCCCTTCTAGCCGTCCTCGATTGTTAGAGAATCAGTGTGGCTGGAAGGAAGAGAATCTGGATGTGGAGTCCTGGTGAGTTCCTATTCATCTATTGTGACGCAGCTCCAAGGCCTCCTCTTCAGGGAAACCTTCCCCAGCTGCCTCAGGCATCTGTGATCCCCTTATACTGCCAATCATTCATTCATTTAACAAGTACTTTCTGAGCACCTGCTGTGTGCCTGGAGATCATAATAAATTCTGTACTAAACTTCAGACTCTCAAAGGTAGGGATCAGCTTAGCAGAAGAGTTACCTTTGCAGGTTTTGAAGCTGGGCTGTGTGTTTGAATCCTAGGTCCCCCATTTACGAACGGTATGACTTTGGGCAAATTCCTTAACCTTGGTCAGCTTCAGTTTCCCCCTCTGTTAAATGAGCCTAAAAATAGTCCCTGCTCCTCAGTGTGTGGTTGTAAAGATTACTTTAATTAATATGTCTGAATATAGTAGGTTCCTAATAATTCTTGCCAGGTAGAAGGTGCTTTATCAGTGTTAACAGTTGTTATTAAGGCTGCTTTTGTATTTGTATCCTGAGGACCAAGCACAGTACCTGCACCCAGTAGGTGCCCCCTGAATGTTTGTGTGAACAGGAAAGGGAAGGAGAGAGAGGGGGAGGGAGGGAAGGAGGAAGGGAGGGAGAGAGCTGGACATTTCATCCTGCACATGAATCCCTCCCATATGTGAAACAGAGAGACATGCACCTGTGTCCCCAGCTTGTTATAAGGATTTCTAGGGGTGCACGGGGCATGATAGAACCTTGGAAACAGGGAGGTGCCCGGCACACAGTGGAGAGATTGTGATCATTTTGTCTGTAGAGATAAATGACCTGGGCCTTGGCCTCCAGGACCCCAGCTTGGGACCCAACCTGGGAATGTGGTCACTCAGGGATGGCTGGGGAACCTGTAGCAGTCTGCTGACTGGAATATCCCACCTGCAGCGGGTCAGCCTCTATGAGTCCTGAGAGCACTCTCTGCTCTTCAGGAAACTTGTACATTCCCAGGAGCTCTATTGAAGAATATGTGAAAACCAGTTTCTGCTTATCAGTGAGAGGGGATCAGCATGCTCACCATAGTTCTTGCATTGGGGGACACAGAATGAGACCTAAAGGGCTCACACTGTTCATGGCCAGCTCCTTCAAGCCTGTTCAGGGGTCCCAAGCTCAGGTGCTGAGTTTAATGGAAGAGCAGTGCTGAAGATGCCACCCTAGAGATGCCCTAGACATGTCGAAAAAGGGAAAGGACATCAAAGAGCTGAAAATAGACGTGTGTGTGTATGTGTGTGTGTGTGTGTGTGTGTGTGTGTGAGAGAGAGAGAGAGAGAGAGAGAGAGAGAGAGAAGAAGCCACATGTGCTTTATCTCGTAAACTTTCCTGTGTCATAGTGTATTGGTTTCCTATTGCTGCATAACAAATTATTACAAATTTAATGGCTTAAAACAACACACATTTATGATCTCACAATTTCCGTGGAGCAGGAGTCCAGGCAAGGCTTAGCTAGGTCCTCTGTTGAGGGTCTGTCTCTCCAAGCTTCAGTCCAGGCTGGGGAAGGGGGTCTCCTCTGTGGCTCAGGGACCTCCACAAAGCTCATGTGGTTGTTGGCAGCACTCATTTCCTTGCAGCTGTCGAGCTCATTCATTCTCCAAGGCCAGCAGGAGACTCCAGTCCTTCTTTAAAGGGCTGCCTGATTAGGTCTGACCCAACCAGGATAATCTCCATTTGACTTAACTTAAAATCAGCTGATGAGGAATCTAATTTATACCTGCAGAATCCCCTCACCTTTGCTATATAACCTAACACGACCACCGAATGATATCCCATCATATCTGCAGGCCCTGCCCACACTCACGGGGAGGGAATCATTCAGGGGCTGTATACCAGGAGGTGAGAATCTTAGAGGGCACTTAAAATTTTGCCTACCACAGGTTGGTGCTATTGTTTCACTGTTTTAACTCAGTAAAGTGAACTGGTTAGCCTAGGTCACACATGAAGCAGGTTAGGTGGAGCTGGGATTCCAATTCTAGCATACCCTGGGAGCACAATTTCTCTCAATGCTTTTCTGAGAGGGGAGCAGAGACCACCCCCCATCTCAGGCCTCTCAGGCATGTGCTGTCTTGAATATCACTCCTTCCCAGACCCCTTCTAGTCGAGAAGGCCATCTCCTCAGTTAGACCTGGATTCCCAGAAGCCAGGGCCAGCTCCTTAGCCACCAAATAGCCCCAGTGCACAGTAGGTGCTCAGCAGACATTTGCTGGCTATGGGCAGCTTACATCTCTTTCCCTTTTCTGTTCCAAGCTGGCCACCTCTGGGGACTGCTGAGCACATTGCTCACTCTCCAGGAGACACAGAATTTATGCTACGGAATTTCAAAGACAGTTGGGTGAGGACACGAAGCTCCAGTTAATTTAGGGATGCCCATCCAGACTTTATTAAACACTTTCATGGTTTCTCTTCTTATTATAAAAGCAATACATATTTATTTAAGCACAAAAAATACAATGAGAAAAGTAATAATAAAAAAAAGTTTTTCAGCCTTCAGAACCCCAGCATGTTGCAAGACACGACGGTGAGTGCTTTCCCTCAGCAGGCAGCATGGCCTAGCGGTCAGGAGCGCAGATGCTAGGGCTACTCAGCCGCATCTTTAATTCTGGCTCCCTCATTACCACAGTGTGGACTTTGAGACAAGCTAGTTAACCTCATTTTCCTCACATGTAAAATGGGCATGTCACTAGGGCCTGCCTCATTGGGCTGTGGGAGGAAGAAGTGCGACCTTACGTGGGAAATGCTGGGCCTGGCACATAGTAAGTTTTATGTAATTGCTAATCATTAATATTGTTTGGATAAAAAATAAGGTAATATTTAATATACTATCTTATAACCTTTCTTCACATCACATATCTTCCCTTGCTAATAAATATTCAGCCATGACATGATTTAAAATGGATAGATTACCTTCTGCCTCATGTATTGTTTTGGACCTAGATCTATTTGCATTTTTTTAACTATTATAAGTAATATTTGTATGGAACTGCCCTTCAGCTAGGTTTTTGTGTCATTCTTACTTTTCTCTCCTTAGAATGGCTTTCTCAAAGTGAGATCCGTGGCCCTGAGGCCATTCATTTCCAAGGGAAAATCTCCATGGCCCTCTTACCAAGTGCCAGGCATATAGCATCACATTGAACTCTGGAGACACTTTGCCATCAGTTTACTCACCAGAATCTGTACATGATTCTGCCCCTCTACCCCACCCCACAACACAGGGAGTCAGTTTTCAAACTCACTGCCTGAAGGTAAATGAGGGGCTGCTTTCTGCTGGGAAGGCAGTGTGTTCCTGTGGGTGTGATGACTCCTCACATCAGCCATCTGCCACGTTCTTGCCCATGGAGAATCTGAGGATAGACCACTGCGGGTAGCCAAGGGCTCTCCAGTGCTGCGTGGCACCCCATCCCTAGCAGCAGAAATGGCTGGGACCCACAAAGAGGAGCTGGCTGAGGTCCAGGGTAAAACCAAGATCCAGAGATCAAGGCCTGCATCCCTTCTTCTTTCTCTCTCTCCTTTACCTCTCTCTTTGCTTTCTTTCTTATTCATTGAACTTCGAAGTGTGATGCTAAGGGTTCAGTGGGCCATAAAACATACATAATCTTTGCCCTCAAGGAACTAGTGGAGAGATGGACAGAAAATAGGTAGTTTCCCAAATACAGCATGGCAAATTGTGATCAGGGTTATGAAGGAGAAGTCTGCACTGCTATGGGAGAGTACACAGAGACCAGTGTTCACCGTGGCCATCAGGGAAGACCCCTGCATATGAAGGAAGTGACATATGAGCCAAGGCCTAGTAGATGTTCTCAGGGAAAGGGGTGGGGGAAAGGCACTCCAGGCAGCGAGCTCAGCATGTGCAAAGGCCCCGAGGTGGGAACTGAAAGGCCACTGTGGCTGGAGTGCCCCAGGTGATATGCTAGTGAATGAAGAAGGAAGCAGGGCAGATCACCAGGGCCTTACAGTTCTGAACAGCAAATCCAGAGGCCAATGGGACGAGTGGTCCAGCTTGTGGTCAAGGCCAAGAATTGAGTCAAGTAAAATTATGTGAATGAGAATAGGCCAGGGTCAGCTCATCAGGCATCCAGGGCTGTGTCAGGACCCCTGGTGGTATCTGCTGCTCAGCCTATGAGCAAGGAGGTGTTCCGGTGAGCGGCAAGGCAGGCTGGCTTAGAGGGCCAGGACAGTACCAGACACTCCAATTTGTTCTTTTGCCTGGAAACATCTGAGGCCTGATTCACTCTTTATCCCTGTGAAAATAATGAATCAATAATCCTAAGTGCTATGAAGCACAGATATATGTAGCGACACACCTGAATCTCACAAAGACCGTGTTGAGTGAAAGGAGGCAAAACCCGGAGGGAAACTGCTGACTGATCCCATTCATGTGAAGGTCAAGAACAGGCAGAATTAATCTATGATGACAGAGCTTACAGGGGGACTGGGAGGGGCCTGAAGGGGGCTTCTAGAAGGCCGGACATTTCTGTGTTTTGACCCAGGGGCTGGACACATAGGTGAGTTCAGTTTTTGAAAATGCAGTACCTTGTCACTTTTCTGTATGTTTGTGAGACTTCATAAAATTTTTCGTGTGGTTAAATTCGATTGTCCTTAACATCACCTACGTAGTATTCTTGTTTAGAACGTTTAATATGAATCTAACTGCGAGAAATAGTCAGAATCCAAGGAAGGGACTTCTCCCTCATATCTACACACCCCCAAATACCTGCAAGAGAGACAAAGTCTGAAGAACTGTTCTAACTTCAAGGAGACTAAAGCCACAGTGAAACATAACGAATGATCCTGGATAGAAAAAGTAGTGGTAGCGATGTAGGACAGCTGGGGAAATTTGAACAGGAAGGTGGACTAGATGATCCGCTGTGTCAATGTTGAACTTCCTGGGCTGGAAATGGGATAGCAAGTTGTGGTTGTGTGGGAGGGTGTCTTTGTTCTTAAGAGGTTCATGCTCAAGTACTTAGAATTGAAATGGACAGACGTCTCAGTAAAGAAGGGAGGGAGCTGGAGAGGGAAACAGAGGGCATAAGTGGGGTTAAATGTTAACAATTGGTAAACGTAAGTGAAGAGTTGGTGAAAATACATTAAAACATCTTGGCGATCTTCTGGAGGATTGAAGTTTTTTAAATAAAAATTTGGGAGATAAAACTGAAAATATACTATTTCCTATATTTTTAGTATGTATGTAGGTAGGTAGGTGTTTTACTTCTTTAATGTCATCACATATTTGACCCTTTTACCCCATCTACCTCCCTCCTCTCCCCTCTCCCCCACCGATGAACACTAGTCTATTGTCCAAGTCTCTGTCCTGTTCGTTCGTTGCTTTTAGGTTTATGTACTATTTCCTAGTTTTTTTATAAAAAAAGTATCTTTCAGTCATCAAGTTATGGCACTGTGTCCCTTGCCTTTAAAATATATTATGTACAATATCATGAGTCCTTTAGGTCTTAATAAGTAATACAAATCCAACCGAATAACTGCAATGGGTACTTATTGGTCTGTGCAATCCAAAAAGATATCTAGCTTCAGTTCAGGTTTGATCCAGGACCTAAAAGGTGTGACCCATTTTCTCTGTTCCTCTTCTCTGCTTCTTCTAGTTTGGCCTCATTTTCAGATACATTCTCCTCTCCTGAGCATTAGCAGCCTGCCAGGACCAACTCAGTAGAGGGTAAATTCCCCAAAGGGAGGTGAGAATGCTGGAAAGGCGCCCCCAAATGGCTTGCACGCTTGCATGTAATCTGTGAGGCAGTTGGTCTTACCCCCTTGTGTATATCGGAACCCACAACACAAAGAAGTTGTCCAAGATCTCACCACAAGGAAAGGAAAGCTGGGATTTGAACCTGAGTCCTGCTCCTGAAACTTATGCTCTCCTCTTTTTTTATAAAACCACCTCTCATTACAGAAGTCTTGGAAAATGGCAGGAAAAAGATCCCCTGAACACCACCCTGACACCATCACTTTTATGTTCTTTTCCGGTCTTTTTCTGTCTTCAAAGGTTTTTGTTTATTTGTTTTAAGAAAAGCACAGTGAAATTAGGAGTTTATATGAGAATACCTAAAGATCCCTGAGCTACCTGGACACCCTCCATTTGAGAGCATCTAGGATCAGGTGTTCCAGCCTGACTCTGAAGGTTCGAGATCTGCCTTTATCATTTGGCAAAACCCAGTCTCTTCAGGCAACTGGCACATACTTGAGAAATAAAAGCAGCAGAATGAATGGGAAACGCTGCATGTTTACACTGGTTCCTAGGGGTAGTCACAACCTATCTTAACCCTCACAACTCTGAGAATACACATTATGACCCCTTTATTTGAGAGGAGGAAACTGAGGCTCTGGGAGGAGCAATGACTGGCCTGGGTCATCATCCTCTGTATGTGGCAGAGGCAGGAACCAAGCCACACCCTGTGGTAGCTCTACAAATCATGGCCTTGAACTTCCACCAGGCCTTCTTTGAATAATCCTGGGAGCGTGCGCTCCCCTCCAGCCCTCATGGGTTATAAGAACTCGAATCAAAGGCCCCTCTGTTGTTGGAGAAGCCCTCTGGCTTTGCTTCAGCCCGGGCACTTTCTGTCAAGGGGTAGAATCTGTGCTAATAAAAACAAGTGTCATTTTACAGTGCTTTCTATAAATCTGTTAGTGACCTTTAATAAAAATTTATGACCCTAATAATCCTGTTCTGCACACCCTGGTCAGATCACCACTCACTGGCCAGTAATCTGTAAACCTTTAAAATTTCGTTCCTGGGGGTGGGCCCAGGTCTGGGCCTGCGCCAGGGGTCCTGCTCCAAGTGATGAGAAGGGCATGAATCATGATGAACCCAAATAGCCTGAAGCCAAAAGCAAAGCTGTTTACTAGAGGCAGGCCTTTGAGCTGGGAATCCTAGAAAGAGCAAGGAACCACAAGAGACCTGGGCTTCCCAGAGAGCCCATTAAACCAGCACTGAACCAAACTTAGCCCCACTTGCTTGACCTTTCCCTGGCACCTTTCTCTTCCCCCAGGTCTCAGAGCAAGGAGCCGAAAATAAAGTGTATCCCGTACTACCCAGCTGTTGCGGGCAAAATCGAAGGGCCTCTCCTGAACCCACAAGTGTGTCTGCTCTGCTTACAGGGTTGGAAACCAGAGCACCACCAGGAGGTTGAGAAAGTGGGGTCTATCTGAGTTTTCAGTGCTTGTTTGTTCATGGGTCTCTCAGCAGAAACCCAAGCTGATTTAACCAGTAGGAGCTTATGATCTCAAAGAATTGCCGAAAGGTTGCAGGCCCTTAACACCTTATCAAATGTTTGCTTGGCTGTCATGTTGCATAAAATCATCGTGCTTTTCCTCTGAGGCTCTGTAACAGGCAAATACAGATTCTGGGGTCCCCTGCCCCCAGGGTCCCAACAGCTTCAGCTTTCTCTGTTGCTTTGGCTTTCTCCTTTACTCGGGATTTGGGGAAATGACGCCCCACCATAGGGGCTTCAGGCGGATGTACTCTCCTGCAGGTAAGGGGCTTCTCTGAGGCCACTAGCATCTTTGGGTCTCTGTGAGCTAAGGAGGCAAGTGTGTTCGCCACCTCACCTCTGCTAGGCAGCTTCAGAGCTTTACCATCAGTTTCCTAGTTTGAAGAGGGGGTATTTATAAGTCACTCAAGTGACTGTCCAAACAAAGCAGATTTGAGACTGCTAGGCCTTGCTGCTCAAAGTGCATCTCCTCTCCCACCATCAGCAGCATCAGAGTGACCTGGGAACATTCCATAAATGCAGAATCTCAGACAAGGCTCAAACAGGGTGAGTCCCAGACCTCCTGAGTTGGAATCTGCCTTTCAACAAGAGCCTCAGTGCAAGTGGAAGCTGGAGACATGTTGATCTAGCCCATACTCTCCTACTCTATATTTTGGAAACCGAGGCACAGAGAGGGCCCCAAACCACACAGCCAGTTGGTAGCTGAACTGAAGCCAGTTCTCGGGATTCTCAGCTACCTGCTTCTCTCCTGCCCACACCATCTTCTTTACCAGGAGTCTGTGTTCTGACTATGCTTTCTGCCATGCTTGTGGCCCACTGGGAGAAAAGGAGGAACCTCACTTTTGGGGGTATCTATAGGGCAGTGTACTTCAGGCAGTCCTGCTGGTCACAGCTACTGTCCAGAGAGTAAATCTGTTCAGATGAGAAGTGACCACATTTGAACTTAAAACACCCTGGGACCTCAGAGTCAAAGGGACCTTAGAGGTCATCCAATACACTTTGCCACCCAATGGAGAAAAGCCTTTTATGGCTTCCCGGCATCAAGGCCAGCCAGCTCTGCTTAGATGCCGGTAGTGACAGGGAAGTCACTACCTCAGAGGGCACCAACTCCTTTGTTGGAAAACACTAATGGATTTTATATTCATTTCCAACATTAGATTTAATTCTTCCTTGCTGAGCTTCTACCCACCAATCCTATTTCCACTCTCTGGAGGAGCTTAGAAAGGCCCATGCCCTCTTCCATACAAGACTCCTTTAAATATTTAAAAATTTACCATCTCGAAATGAAACTTTTCTGTTTTGTTGCATTTGCTTTGTTCTTTGCGTAAATAATCTTTAGATGCCTCTCCCTCGCAGCAACCCCAAACCGCCATCTCAGTCATGATCTTCAGAGTGATAGCTGTCTGTGGTATTCTTCTTCAGGGGAGTTGAATGTCACACTCCAGCTCAGGTTGGCCTAGTCCAAAGAGGCACCATCACCTCCCTTGATTGGATAATCTACTTCTTTTAATGCAGCCTAATTTGGGCTTGGCTTTTTTAGCGAAGCAACCATGTCACACCGTTAACTCCCATGAACCCAGTCAAATATGCCTCTCAAATCTTTCTTGCATGAACCACTACCAGGGAATTCTCCCACCGATTGTATGTACTTAATCGTCTGAGTCTAGTCTCTCCTTGAATATCATTCTCTCTCTCCATCTGTTCCAGGGTTTCTGTCTTTGGGGGGAAATTTGGCTTCTGAGCCTTGTAACTTGTGAATTAGTCATCTCTCTGAGCAGTGCTGACCTCAGCCAACCCCCAAGAATGTACTGAGCACCCACTGAGCATTCAGGGTCAGACTGAGAGGATAAAAGTGGAACGTGTGTCGCTCTCTTTTAGGAGTTTACAGTCTGTTTGTGAAATGAGTACTCGTCCCAGAGCACAGGGTGGAGTACAAACCAAGGCCAAGATTGGGAGGCACAGTCTCTGAGGGAGCTCTTGTTCTTGTTCGGGGAGGTCTGTGGATGACCCATGTGACAACTCTCTGGGAGCTTGTCAGAAACACCTGGTCCACTCAGCTCAGGGACTCAGAGTCTGGGGCAGGACCCAGCCTTTTATTTGTTGACTCCCCAAATGAATCTGACACAAGCCGGAGTTAGCATAGACAGTTTAAAGGGCTGAAAGAGGTGAGCCCAGAGCACAGGGATCAGAAAGGAGCTAAGTAGGAGGGGAGAAGAAAGGAGGGAGCAGGTCTGGGCGGGGCCCTCTAGATGCAGAATAAGAATGGTCGGTCACTGGCCAGACTGAGCTGGGTGGGACAGAGCAGGTCAGCCTGTAGGCCGTACCCCAGCCCTGCCCTGCTCAGGAAAATCCTGCAGCATCTCCATGCTGTAACCCCAAAGATGTGGCCCTGGGCTCAGAATACCATCAGTGTCCTTGTCTGGGATCCCAAACTGAGTCTTCTTTTGGACAAGACGAGAAATGCTTTTGGCAAGCAGCCCCACACCCTGGTCTCCTGAGGACTGAGAACCGTGGCTACCCTCAGGTTCTCTGCCCACACGTCCCAAAAGGGGTCCTCACCCCGACTCCCATTATGTTCTTAGTATCTTAATTGTTGGATCTTTGCTTCCTTCAGCTGAATTTAGCATTTGCAAGCACTGTGACTTGGTTCAGGTTCCCTATGTCACCATTTATAAAAGGGAGATAAACAGTATCTCTGTCCTTAGGTTGCTGTGAGCAAACATAATTCAACATGATCCACTCAGTGTCTACTTTATGCTGCCTCCTGTGTGCTGTGCTCTGTGATTGGGGCTGAGGATACAGCAGGAAGCAAGCAGATGTGTGGCCTGTCTTGAGCGAGGGTAAATTCTAATGGAGACAGAGAACAAACAAAATACACCAAGTGTTTTAGATGCTGAGAAGTACCATTGATAAAAAAAAATAAAATAAAACAGGACAGGGGGGTCAGTAATTTGGGGTGGAGGAGGGATGCAGTTTTACGTAGGTGGCCATGAAGGTGACATTTGAGCAAAGATCTGAAGTTGCTGAGGGAGGGAGCCACAAGTATACCTGGGAAAGAGCCTACCAGGAATGGGAATAGCCAGTTCAAAGGCCCTGGGGCAGGGGCATGCCTGGAGGCATGAGGGTCAGTTTAAGGTGATCTGGGACATAGTATATGATTAAGTTCCTCAATACTATCATTAATGTCCTTATTAGTGTTGATAATCTTGTTAGGACCATCAGTTTTACTTCTGAAGCATGTGGCAATTAGGGCACAAATCAGGAGTTAGATCAGTCTGGATTTAAATCTCAGCTCTGCAGTTCTCAAACTATGCGATCACAGCCACATCACTTACCCTCTCTGAACTTCAACCCAATGTTAGTAACAGTATGACCTGTACTTCAGGTTTGTCATGGGGATAAAGTGCACAGCACGGAGTTGACCCTAAAGTGTAGGGCACTGGTGGGCTGCTTTGAGCCCCCAGCATCACTCTTCCCACCTTATAGGTTGGGAAACCACTCCCCAATGCCACCACACAAGGTCACAAGGCTGCGAGAGGACCTGAGTTCCCCTACCCCGCCCACCCCCCACACTTCCTATCCTAGTTCAGCTATTTCTCTTTAAAAATGAAACACAGCCCTTGATTTTGAAAATAGATCACTCCGAGTTCTCATCCCTCTAATTAGGTTGTATCCGTTGTTTATTTTGCATAATAAGGATAGAGCTTTGGAATTTACCCTGAGGACTGGAGAGAGACCTAAGTTGATAGATTTTTTGGGCCACCAATTAAGTCTGCCTGTCTCTCCATCTCATTCTTTCTTAATGTAGCTCCTGTTCAGAGCATACTGGATCTGGGGTCAAAGGATCTGAGTCTGCATATCGCAGCGCATGTTAACTTAGCAAGGGCCACCCTCTCTGGACCTCGTGGGGCCATCAGAAAAGGTGCCCTGCTGAACTCAGAGGCTCTTGGTCAAGATCAAAGGACAGAGGACATGCAAAAGTCCCTGCCCTGGTCAGTGCTGACCTGGCTGAGCATTCCGATGGTGTGGCACCTTGGTGGGACTTCTGATGTGGAGTGCAGCTCAGGGTGGCATGCCAAAAGCAGGGATCCCAAAAAGGCCATGCTCTAATCCACTTTTCCCCCGCTGCCCTGTTTCTGGGGAGTTTATACTAAGAAAGGTCAGCTTCAGGAGCCCATCCGGGCCTCTCAACCCCCAGAGATATCTCAGAACCACCAAAAGGCATCCTGTTGTGGTGTTTGAAAGCATGGACAGCTATGAAGTAGAGAGGCCCAGACTGAAATTCCCCTCACTTCTGACCAGCTGGGTGACCTTGAGCTGGGGACTTAGCCTCTATGCCTCAGTTTCCTCATCTACAAAGTGGAGAGAATATTTCACTCCTGTAGCCATGACAAGGACTTCTAGAGAATGTCCAGCAAAGAGTAGGTGTTGGTAGGGACCACTTGTGAGACGGTCCCTTCATTTTCCAAGTGAGGAAACTAAGGCCCAAGAGGGGAAAGAGTCTGTTCAGTGATACACAGCCAGGCAGAGGCCAAGCCGAGTCTCCTGGGTCTCCAGGGCTCTGTCTTGCAGGAGACCCGCCTAGATTCTCACTGGCATCTAATGGGAGGAGAAGAAATAGTCCCTGTTGCCTGGTAACCCCATTAAAGTGGGAAGCCTGGAAAACATCGGGTGGTGGAATTTTAAAGCTCAGAGAGTAGTTTGGGCAGAACTCTGTGTTCCTGACGGGGTAAGAGACCTTCGCCTCCTGGCCAGCAATATCCACTGGCCTTCAGGCTCCAGAGAAAAGTGGGTCTGGAGGTAGAGGCCTGTGCCCCTAGGCCACATAAGGGCTGGTCAAGATATTAAACACGTGGGTTGCGGAGGAGGGGAGGACAATGAGCCAGGATGAGAGTGGGAGAAAAGATATCCAGGAGTTCACCAGGGATCTGAGCCTCGTTCTTCCATCCATTCGCTCTTCCTCAAGGCCTCCACCGGGGCATATTGCAGGGTTCTGGGTAGACAGGAGACGACATGGTCTGCTCAGAGTTCCTCTTCAGCGGGAACAAATGTCACATGGAAATTCCTAGTGAACAAGAGGCCACAGGGACTGTGAGCCAGTGACAGCAGAGCATCACCAGCAGTGGCCTGGGGGGCTGCCTGCAAGAGGTGGGGATTAGAGAGCTTGGTGGGACTTGGCGAGTAGGAGGGATGGGCACTGGTTACTGGTGGCAGTTGTGCAGATCAGCACCAGGGTTTCAGGAAGGAAGGGGACAGCATCATAGAGGAGGACGGAGAGAGGCTGTGGGTTCAGAGGAGAAGGTTGTGTGTCTATCGTCAAGCACAAGACCACAGTGTTTTTGTTTTTACCCCCAATTAGAAAAATTGCTTCTCTTCCTTCCACCCTCTGGTGTTCTCTCTCAGTCACTGCCAAGTCTCTGCGTTTAGAAGCAGAATGAGGCAGAGGAGTCCCTGACCAGCCAAACCCATCAGGCACTTCCAAGTGTCTTTGGGGACCAGGCAGAGTAGCCAGGGGCTGAGTGTGCAGCAGAAAAACTCTAAGCTGTGAACTGGATGCCAGCCTTGATCTACTATAGGCTCCTTCAAACCAGTAGCTAATCCTTACCTATATCTGGCTTTCGCTTGCTTCCTCTATGACATAGATAGTGGGAGCCATTCAGAAAGCTGTCTCAGAAGTTTCTCCATCCTGAAGAACCCCTCACAGGATTTGCCTGATAATGAGTGTAGAAGCAGAGCCCTTCCCCTGGTGTGTTCAGGTGGCAGCCCTCCATCTGTTTTTTCTTCTGTGATTGATCTCTTTCTGCCACCAGCTCTGACACCTGCCTGTCCTAGCACTGGGTGGGTCAGACCCAAAAGATAACACCATGTCTGTCATTCCTTCAGGAGCTTAAGATATCAGGAGGGGATATGGACCCTAAATTTTAGGAAGACATTAATTTTTGGCATGGCCTTCTTACAAGCACCAAAGTGGTTTTAGCTACAAGTTCCCACACACCTTTGCTTTCGTTTGCTCATCCGAGCAAAATTTATTGAGGGCCTACTATGTGCCAGGCACTGTGGATGTGCCGGGGATACACTGATGAGCAAACAGATGAGGTCTCTTCTTCGCCCCACTGGGCTACAAACCCTAATCAAGGAATTGTACTGCTGTGTGTGAAGTTGTATCTGTAATAAAAGATGCACACATCTCATGCATGGAGCCGTGGGAGGAACACAAAAGCGTAGCGTGGGCAGCGTGCTCAGGAAACGCTTCCCTGAAGAAGTAATAGTCAGTCAAGGCCTACATGATGGGGAGGAGTTAGCCAGGCTAAGGAGAAAATGAAGACACAAATGGCCTGTGGCTGGAACTCTGAGAACAAGGAGGGAGTGGTGCAGGCTGAGACGGGTGAGGCTGGACCTGAGCCTGGCCAACCCCACGTGGAATGTGTTCTTACCCACTGCAAAGGGGTGTTTGAAACAGGGGAGGTGGGGATCAGGTTATGAAGTGACACAGATCAATTTGCATTCCCAAAAAGTCAGGTGATAGTGGCTGGGGTGGATGGGGAAGCCTAGGGAGGAGCCACCACAGTTGTCTGGGTGAGAGACCCAGAGGAGGGCAGAGGCAGTGACAGGAATGGAGAGGAGAGCCTGGATTCGAGAGCAGCTTGGAGGTAGAATGACAGGACTTGGTGATGGAGCAAATGGCGGGAGGGGGTTTCCGGAGGGGGTTTCTGATTTAGGCATCTGGGCAATTGTTCATGCCTTGTCCTAAGATGAGGGAGGCTAGAAGATGACTAAAATTTGTGAGGGAAAGGTGAACTTTTTCTTCTTCCCCAAATTAGGCAAAGGGTGCCTTCTCCATTTCCTTTCCTTTTCAAGGCACCCAGAAGATAAAATACCTTTGCTCGTGCGTTTCCCAGTGATCTCTTACTGTCTCTTACCACTGAGAAAAAACAAATTAAAAATATGCCCCACAGACCCAGGTCTGAGGCTCACAAAAGAGTTTTGGTGAAATAGGATTAGTCCTTAAGACCTAGCAAAGCTGTGGGGTCACGCTGGGCAGAGGGGGAGGTCTAACCTGCAGAGAAGCTGAATCTCATGACTAGGGAGCCTTTCAGAGGTGCCCTTGGTGACGCTAGCTTGTCCCTGGACACAAACCTTTCAGAAAAGGAGCTCCGGCCTTTGTGAGTAAGTAGCTGGACTGCCCTGGAGTTGGGGGCCAGGCAAGAGGGGCTTTGCTTTGGGGGGAAGGGACATAAGGGGCATGCATCTCCTAGGGGTCCCCAGAAGCTGTTCTGTTGTTAAGAACAAATCCTCACAGCCACAGGGACCTAGTGAGTTTCCTAGAAGTGTGGTCTTGCCCTAAGAAATCTGCCAGGGAGGCGACAGGTACACAGGATGGAAGGACTCAGAGTCCTGGCCCTGGAGTGAAACATTCAGTCTTCAAATCTCTCTGGACCACTCCCTGGCTAGCTCAACCTCCCTGAGCCTCAGTTTCCTCCTCTGTAACATGGAGGTGATGCTATTCCTGATCTTTGGGAATGTTTGAGAGCAATCAACAAAATCCCTTATAAAATACTCTCTTGCCTGGTACACAGGCTCTAGGATGGGTTGGTATTTGTAAACGATTTCACTGACCACAAGGCTTTTTCTCACCGACAATGTCCTTCCATGGATAAAGATGGATAGGACGCAGGCCTGTCCTCAGAAAGCCCATATTCTCCTGTATGAGGTGTTTCTATCTTAGCTTCCACTCCCCAGGGGTGGGGGGTGATCCTTACCACGTCCAGACCCGGTGGGTGTTGCAGTGGGCACAGTGCAGGTCTTCTCACACCCCTGCTGTTTGCACTTCCCTTCACCAGCTGGAGTGAGCTCATGCTTCAAATGCCTTCACTTGTGACTCTAATTCTTTAGCAACCTACCCCTCAGTTCCTAGAACTGGCTTCCCAGCACTTGCAGGGAGCCAAAACTGGCCGGGAGTTTCTATCCCCTCTGGTGTGGGGGCTGCTAGGCAGGGTCCATTGGCGGGGGTCAGGGGAGGGCAAAAGCCTCTGAGTATGATGTGACTTCCCCCCGGGGCTTCCAGCATCATCAGGCTGGGGCTGCCCTGGAGAGTTCTGCCTAAGGTCACAGCCTTGCTTGCTCCCTTCCTTTCCCTGGCCTGCTACCCCTCCTTCTTACTGGTCTCCCCTGGGGTGCTTTCTTTATACATCACTTGCACAGGAATTCTCATTGTAGTGTCCTCAGTAAGGGTAACTTTGCTCATTCTCCAAATGAAGAACCGAGGCTCAAGACATTTCCGCCACTTCCTCAGGTGTCCCGCAGCCAGGGGTGGCTGAGTTGGGCCTTGGACCAGTTGTGGTCTGACTCTAGGTTTTCTCCACCCTGCGCCATGTGATAAGGGCCAAAGCAGAAAGTGAGATCCATTTTCAAGTGAGATGGCCAGAGGAAGAGGCAGCACATTGTCATGTTTGAGTATGAAGGTGGATGGTATGTTGCTGACTCTGGAGGCCTGGGTTGGGTTTTTCAAATGGAGATAGTGGGAATGGCCTTGTAGGAAGAGGGAACAACCTGTGCAAAGGCACAGGGGTGTGAAAGACACTGCTTGTTTGGAAAACATGTGCCCCCCTTTTCCAATTTCATCATTTCTTACCTCTTCACTGCCTCGCTGCTTCCACCCAAACCCCTCTAATCTGTTCTCCAAACAAGCAGCCAGCAAGGAGGCTTTTTAAAATGTAAAATATAAAAATGTATTTTAAAAATGTAAATCTGATCATGCCTCACTAAGCCTCCTCAAAAAAAAAAAAAAAAAACCTTCAGTGACTTCCTCTTCCACTTGGAAAAAATCTAAACATCTTTCCATGTCCAGCCAGCCCTGGTCGTCTGGCCCAACCAGCCTCTGCCCTCATCTCCTGTCCTGCTCCCCTTCACTCGCTCCTGCCACCCCGGCCAACTGCATTCTCTGAACACTGGAAGCTTGTTCCTGCCCTATGGCCTTGTCTGTGTTCTCTTCTAGAGGAAGAAACTTTCTTCTGACAGATCTTCACAGGGCTGGCTTCTTCTCACCCTCAAGGTCTCTATGTCATGCCCTAGAGAAGTCACACCTCAGCACATCGTGCTGTGGGATTCGCTCGCTCATATTACTTATAATAACTCTAGCCATCAGGTTTGCTTGATTGTTTCCGTGTCTGCCTCACCTCTTTCCACCGGGATGTGAACTGTCTGAATTCAGGGACCTTGTCTCTTCCAAGTGCCTCTAGCAATGCCTGGTACTTTGTAGGTGCTCGAGTATAATTACTGCACGTGGCTGGTGTATGTGGAAGGATGCGAGGCCAGGGAGAGGCCAGGACTGGGTAGTGAAAGGCCTTGAATGTCAAGGTAAGGTGTTTGAACATTGTCATTTGAGTAATAAGGAGTTATCAATTTAAGGCCGCAGATTCACCCACAGCCAATGGAAACTGACCGCTTCTAAGTCTTGAAAATAATGTCTCTAGGATTGGTTGGTGGACAACTGCAGTGTGATAAGAGTCATTATGCAGCCTCTGGCCTTCCGCTCTAACTGTTCTGGGGCACACGTATTGAGTCTATCAGCACCTGCACAGGAGTTGTGTCAGCCTACTGCTCTGAGTGCTTGCCTTAGAAATACTCAGAGGACGCTGCTCTTTTTGTTTTCCTTTGATTTTTTTTTTGTATTGTGGTAAATTTTATGTTATATAAAATTTTATGTTACATAAAATTTACCATTTTAAGCATTCTTAAGTAGACAGTTCAATAGCGTTAAATACATTCACATTGTAGTACAGTAATCACCACCATCCATCTCCAGAACTTTTTCATCTTCTTCAACTGAAACTCTGTGCTCACTGAACATCAACTCCCATTTCCTCTCCTCCCAGTCCCTGGCAACCACCATCCTACTTCCTGTCTTTATGAGCCTGACTACCGTAGGGATCTCACATAAGTGGAATCATACAGTATTTGTCCTTTTGTTGCTGGCTTATTTCATTTAGCATAATATCCTCAAGGTTCATCCATGTTGCATCATGAGTCAGAACACCCTTTTTAAGGCTGAATAATAAAAATATGTCACATTTCATCTGTTCATATCTGTTCATTTACCTGTCAGGGGACACTTGGGTTGTTTCTACCTTTTGGCTCTTGTGAATAATGTTGTTATGAACCTGGGTGTACAAGTATCTGTTCGAGTTCCTGCTTTCAGTCATTTCGTGTATATACCTAGGAGTGGAATTGCTGGAACACACTGTATTCTACTTTTAATTGTATGAAGAACCCTCATCTGTATTCCACAGTGGCTATACCAAGGGCACGGCCTTTTGCTGCATTCCTCCAAGTGCTTATGCAGCCGAGACTTCCTTGGGTTCTGGTCACTCTGTAACATCAGTGTGCGGTGTTAGAACAACACTCGCGTGACTAAGTTAAAGTTGAAGTCGAGTTTGTTGAAGTGAGCATAACCAGGAATGGGACAGGTCTGCTTTGTGAGTTTAAAAGACTTCTACAGGGGACCACCCATCCTTTATTTTCACTGACGTAATTATGGGTGGGTGATGGATTTCATCGGGAAATGATGGAAACCTTCTTCTTGAGGATGGCCCATAGCATCTGCCCCTCAAGGTAGTGTGTGGGGTCACCAGCCTTTAGAGGCAGTTCATACCAGCCAGGCCACATGGGCTGGAGTGGATACAAGAAGGCCCATTTATTCATTTATGATGAAAAATAGCCTCGTTTTCTGGACCAGAATAGTGTCTCCTTGAAGCCCCAGACTCCACAAGAAATCAAGTCAGAAGAGAAGGCCATTATATTGATTTACCATGGAACCACCATTACCTTGACCAGAAACCTGGAGCTGGCATGATCAGTACATTCTCTCCTGATATACCAGGTTACATGGGCATCAGAAGATAGCCCTAAAGTGAAGTAGGAGAGTAAGAGGGAAAGAGTGTGGGATGGCATCAAACTAAAGGGCTCTCACTCAATGGGCAAGGGCCGGACAGACGATTACAATCTCTGATACTAGTACAATCTACTACCTTCATCCACCCATTCGTTCACCCACTGATCCGTCCATCTGTTTGTCTATCAGTCCATCCAACCGTCTGTCCCTGAGCTGAGGTCTAATAAGTCTAATAAGACAGAAGCTGAGGGACCAGCATGTGCAAAGGATTTGTGGTGGGAGGGAGTTTGTTGGTCAGTAGAGCTAGATCAGAGAGCTTAGCCGGAGGGTGGCCCAAGATGAGGCTGGAGGCTTGAACAGGGACATGACCATGTGGACTTGAGGGAGACCATAGGGAGTTCTGACTATACTAATAGTATCAATAAAACTTTCTGTGATGATGGAAATGTTCTATATTGTGGGTCCAATACTATAGCCACTAGCCACTTGCTACTACTGAGCACTTGAAATGTGAGAAACTGAACTCTTGTTTTTATTTCATTTTAACTAACTTGAATTTAAATAGCCACATGTGGCTTATGTGTGCTGTATTGGACTGTGCAGGTCTGTGCCTAAAAATAGTGGGAGGCCCTGTGAAGGGTTTTAGCGAGGGTGAATCAATATGATCACAGTTGTCTCTGGCTACTTGATGAAGAATTTATTGGGAAGAGAGAGAATGTGGGAACACCCAGTGAGGAGGCTTCTGCAGTGGTCCAGAGAAGAGGATTGGCCGCCTGGGCTGGGGGTAGGGTGAAATGGAGGAAGAGAGTAGTGAAGAGATTTGGTAAAGACCAGGGATGGGAAATAAACAGGGCTTGGTGATGAGAGGGATGGCGATTTGGAAGCAAAGGCATCAGGATAACCCCTTGGCCTCTGGCCAGCACAGCAGGATGGAGCAGGGTGATTTCCCTGAGATAGGGAACTCTAGAGGAGATGCAGATGGGGGTGTTTGGTGGTCTCCAGTTCTGTTGGGGTCACACTGAGCACAAGTGGTTCTGAGTTGTGTAAGAGGAAATGTCAATTTAGAGCTGGAGCTCTGAGGAGAAGTGTGGGTTGGAAACAGAAAGATGTGAGTCATTGTGAGTGGGTAGAAATTGAGACCATAGGTATGGTTGGGTGAGGAGAGGGCATGAGTCCAAGTTCTGAGGGCCTCTAACTCTGATGCTGGGTGGAAGAAGGTGCATCTGCAGAGATGATGGAGAGGACATGGCCGGAGATGTCAGATGAAACCTAGGATGGGGTTAGCAATGGAAGCCAAGGGAAGCCACTGTTTCCAAACAGAGGGGTTGAGAGCTAGTGAGAGGTCAAGCAGAGCCACGTCCATCTAATGTGTGGGTGTGGAAGTCAGTGGGGACCTAGCTCAAGGGCAGTCAGAAGGGGACAGCTAGCATCTGTCTCTTTGCCCTCCTACTTCTGCACACCCATGTGTGCCAACAGTTCCCCTCTTTGACTGCTAAAATCTTCCACCGAAGTTACTGTCAAACCCTGCAGACTTGGGAATCAGTTTAAGGTCACTTGGTGTAGATTTTTAGAGTAAGGCTTTAAGCCAGAATCTGGTTCGCTCTTTTCCATATTCTAGGGGGCATCATACAATAGCCCTCAAGTTCTGGAAACAGTATTGACAGCGACTGTCACAAAGAAGGTAGGTCCCGCAAGTATGGTTAGTTATAAACGTATCTGATCCCCTGGGTCTTCTGCTCCTGCATAGATGTCATTTACCTCACTTTTCCTAATCATTTTTATATGTGTTAGGACAATTTTTATTGGTGGAGACACAGGATACAAGTTTAATCGTCAAATGCCAAAATGGGGGCATTGGCATGCTGCAGTGCCCCCATTTATTCACTCATTCATTCATTCAGTGTCCCAGCTATGTGCCAGGTACTGTTCTGGTTGCAGGGGTGACAGTCAGTAAACAAACAAATAAAGCGTATCGTATGTTATGTGATGGTAAGTGCTATGGAGACAGATCAATCAAGGAAGGATTTGGGGAGTGATAAGGAAGAGCGTTGCAGTTTTCAAACAGGGCAATCAGGAAAAGCCTCACTGAGAAGGTGACGTTCAAACGAAGCCTAGATAGGATTGAAGGAGAGAGACATGAGGTAGGAGTGGGCCTGGGTGTCTGGAGACGGGTAGTGGTGGGGATGAGACTGCAGTGGGTAAGAACAGAACGGCAGCAGGGTTGCAAGGTTGAAATGTGCAAGGCCATTTCAAGGACTTTTTCTTGCATTCTGAAAGCAAAGGGGAGCCTTGGGTTGAACAGGACCAGTCCCATTAGGATGAGGCCTAGGACAGAAGCAGAGAGACCAGTGATGCCATAATCCAGGACAGATACGACGGCGGTGGAAAGAGACAGTAGGTGGCAGTGGAGATGGTCAGATTCTGGATTACTTCCCAAAGGTAGACTGGGTGTGGGAGATGAGTCAAGGGTGCTACTAAGGTTTCGAGCTTGAGAACTGGAAGGATGGAGTTGTCATTGACTGAGGTGGGGAAGAGGATCAGGAAAAGCAGGGTGGGGAGCCATATCAAGAGTCTGGCTTTTGACTCTCTTAAACTTGAGATGCCTGTTAGAAATCTAAGCGAAAATGGCAGGTGGATGCAGTGGTCCGGGCTGGTGATAAACATTCTGGGGTCATCAGCGCAGAGAAAGTTTTAAGGTAGGATAAGATCGTTTAGGTAGTGAATGTAAGTGAAGAAGAGGACTGAGAATCTGGGACGACTCTCTGACTGGCTGTGCCTAGTCTGTTCCTTCCTCTCTCAGTCTGTCAGCTTGTGTTCTTTCCATCAGCTGCCCTCTATTTCCCTCAGTCTGCCTGGCCATCAGCAACTCCTGAGTTTACCAGTCCCTCGTTCTGGCCACAAGAATAGAGAAACTAACTTTTCTTTCTCAGTTCAAGTTCCGAAATCCGACAGAAGGAATCTGCTCTAGTTGGGTCAGGTGCCTTGCCAGGGCACAAGGTCATGCTATATATGGCAGCTCCATCGGTGACCGTGTGGGTAGAATGAAGTGAGGCACGGTTCCTGAAATGGCTAGGCGTCCTGGGCAGGCACAAATCCAAAAGGGATTTTAAACATGGATGTAAGGGCACATAAGTGACTCTTTCCTGAGGAAAGACTGCAGCAAGACGTGGACTTGGAAACGCCTGTGTAACGAGTGCCTCGTGTCTGTTGCCCATCGTCATCCCTTTCCTCAGTTCCTCCTTGGGTCCAGGCTTGCTGGGGAAAGTCATTGCTGGAAGCCGAGTTATGACTGACTACTACTTCAGTTACTACCATCGTCCTGTCAACACCTCTCACCACCTCAGTCGGACCAGCACCCGTGTAGATTCCTCTGCTGATTTGCTGAGACTGTTTTCAATCTTCTCCTCCAACTTAGACTCCCACGTGCTCCCGTCTCTGAAACCCAGCACACTGCTCTACTGCCAGCCCTCTACTTTCCCCTTCAGAAATAACATCTTGGAGGAAAGCAGAGAACAGCCTGGAATTGGGCGATGAGGACCATCGTGTGTGAACGTCATCAGTTTCCCTTTATACCTTGCCCACCCTCCCTTCGCTTTGTGAAGGCACGTGGCTCCTCCTGTGCACTTTGCTGGACTTTCCCCCTGACTTTTATTTCCCCACCTGCCTGCTCTTTTATTGATCACCATCAACTTCTTTTCCTCTGTTCTCAGGCTTCCTCTACTGAGAAAAAAAGATTTCTTCCTTTGATGCTTTCACTATTCATGGACCATCTTTGAACCTCTCCTTCCTTCTCTAGCTTGAGTTTCCAGAAGAGAGCTCTACATCTGCCTCCCACCTTCCTACCCCCCATCCTCTGACACCCTACCTAGCAGAAACCACATCCCCTCGTGGACAAACCCAGGGGACCCTTTTCATGTCCATCCTCACCACTTCCCCACAGCAGCTGTGGTGACGTGGTGGGAATAGTCCCACTCATCCTCTTCTTCTTGGAACTGTGCTCCTCAGCTTCTGTGATGGCAAGTTTTAGACCTAAATGCGTAGGGGAGAGAGAGAAGAAAAACAGAATAAAACAAAGTGAAGCAGAGAGGTGAAGACTATTCAGATTTCACGGTCGACGTGAGGGCACTTTTCTGTCCACTGCAGCCTGCCAGACTCCCTCCACTCACCTTCCTCTTTCCCATACTTACCTGTCAGAGGCCCCTGAGCATACCTCCTTGCCTGTTTTCACTTTTTTAAGCCCATCTTCCCTGTCAGTAATGCCTCTCCCCAGTCTCCCATGTGGAAATTCCCTCCGTGGGCCAACACAACTCAGATTCCTCTTTCTCACAATCCCACCTCCACCCAAACCCTCGCCCTGTGGAAAGGGCAGCCCACTCGCTCTCGCTCCCATGTCCTGAAGCCCTACCGCTTTGCAGAATCACAGCACCATATAGTGTTCCTTTGTAGTCTGTCATTCACCTGGCAATTAATCTCATCCTGCTGTGCCCCATCTCTGATGCTGTTGATTTGCAGGGTGCTTCATGCCTTGTATTATTATGTAACTCCCCACGTGTTGTCTCTTCAACCTGAATTGAGTTCCGGTGAGGGTGGGGGGAGTAGGCCAGAGTGACTTATCTTTGAATCCTTCAAAGCTCTTAGCAGAGCGGCTCGCACAGGAGATGCTCAATAAATGCATGATGATTGATGGGCTTGTTGTTGATTTTTCTCCAGCCCATCCTTTATGCTGCTGTCAGAAAAATCTTTCTCAAGGATCTTTCTCATTACGTAACTAATCTGGCTCCCTCGATTCGGTCCACAAGCACTACGGAGTGTTTGCTGGGTGGGTGCTAATGGGCAAGGACTTTGACGGTGAAGAAGGGGAGAATGAAGAAGTAGCTGATGGAGGCCCCCACAGGCCTGACACACTCGGGAAGTGATCACAAATGGAGGCATCTATGGAATTAAGCAATGAATGGAGGAACCGTGAAGGCCATGGGAAGGCAGAGCAGTGGAGGTGTCTTAATGAGCTCCAGCCATCAAGGTGGAAGGTGGAAGGGCTTGAGCTGGGTCTCTTGGAAGGGGAGATTTGGGGCAGGAAGTGAGGAAGAAATTCTTAGCAAGGGGAATTTGAGGAGCAAAGCGATGCAGCTGCCAGGACTATCACTGCAGCATTTGTGCACTCTTAGGTATTCCCCAGACAATGTGAGAAGGTCAGAAACCAGTGTGATTTTCAGAAACCTAGGAGTCTTGATAGATTTCAGAAGGGTCATCGATGCCCCCCAAAGAGGCAATTTCGCCCACCTCAATACAAACTCAGTGATATCAGCCAGAACCCTCTCTACACCCCACTGGCTGTCCTGTTTCCTGCCAGTTCAACTCCCTTTTAATCATGTGGCAGTCCTCAGCCCCTGATCAGCCATGGCATCTGAATGCAAAGAGGCAAAAAGTGGGCCTTGGGTGCTTATCTCTAGGGAAGATGGTCCGCTGGCCCCTTTGGCGGCCAAGCAGCCCTGAGCAAGGCTCCATGCGTCAGTGTTTTTGCCACAGGGATCCTGCTGGGGCCAGTTTGTCCCTCCCAGGCTCAGTGGAGCCACATCAAAGGTCCCGTGAGTGTCATGATGCTGCAGGCCTTATGTCACAAACGCAGGAGGTTGAAGCCTCCCAGTCTTCCCTTTGACCCTATTCTAGTCACATACGGAGACTCTGAAGTATTCTAGGATGAAAGGAGATCCAGACTATCACCCCAGCAGGAACTAGCCTCTGGAGGAGAAATGGGGACTGCGGAGGCATGTATGGACCACTTCCAGGCTTTGTCCAGGGCAATGTTAGAAGAAGTAAAGAGAAACCCAGTTTGCAGACCTTGCTTCTCACACCTGTCTCTATATGGCCTCATTGTTTTCTTTTTGAAATTTTTTGGGGGGTGTAATGTCAAATTACATGAATAATAAGGATAACTTACTTTTAGTTATCAAAATCCGGAAACTTAACATGAATCCAACGCTATTGCTCAATCCACTGTCCATATTCACATTTCATCAATTGCCCCAATAATGTCCTTTATAGCGCTTTCCCTGGCTCGTTTTGAACAGAAACATACCCCTTTTTTATTTTAACTTTTTATTTGGAAATAATTTTATGATCACAGAATAGTCACAAGAATACTACAGAGAACCTTCATAGATTGTACCTAGATTCACTTATTATTGACATTTTACTCTATTTGCTTTACTATTTACACAGATTCTCTCTTTTTCTTCCTTCCTTCCTTCCTTCCTTCCTTCCTTCCAACTTCCTTCCTTCCTTCCATCTACATACATAACATTTTCCCCAAACCATTTGAGAGTAACTTGCATTCAGTATGTCCCTTTATGCTTCAGTGTGTATTTCCTAAGAAGGGGGGCGTTCTTTTACGTGGCCATAATATAGTTACACATTCCATAAAATTAATAGTGATATGGTACTTTTTTATTGAGGTGAAATTCACATAACATAAAATTAACCATTTTGAAAGGAACAACCCAGTGGCATTCAGTACATCACAGTGTCATACCACCACCACCACCTCTGTTTAGTTCCCAAACATTTCACCACTCCAATAGTAGGCCTTGCACCCATGAAGCAATTTCTCTGCATTTCTCCCTCCAGCCCTTGGTAACCATCAGTCTGTGTTCTGTCTCTACAGATTGATCTATCCTAGATATTTCATACCAATGAATCTATACAATATGTGACCTTTTGTGTCTGGCTTCTTTCACTCAGCACACTGTTTTCAGGGTTCTTTCACATCCCTTTGTAGGGCTAAATAATATTCTGTTAAATCAATGTCCCGCAATTTGTTTATCTCTTCATCTCCTGATGGATATTTCAGTTATTTTCACCTTTTGGCTATTGTGAATAGCGCTGCTATGAATATTTGTTTGAATACTTGTTTTTAATTCTTTGGAGCACATGCCTAGCAGAATCGCTGGGTCAGATGAAAATTCTATGTTTAGCTTTTTTGTGGATCACCCAAACTTTTTCCACAACAGCTGTACCATTTCACAGTTCCATTAGCAATGTACAAAGGTTCTGACTTCTCCACATCCTGGCCAACATGTTATTTTCCACTTTTTGTTTGTTTATTAGAGCCACTCTAATAAGTATGAAGTATGTTTTCTATTTGTATTTTCCTAGTGGTTGATAATGTTGAGCATCATTTCATGTGCTTATGTAATATTTGTACGTCTTTTTTAGAGAAGTCTATTCAAGTATTTGCCCATTTATGAACTGAGTTGTTTGTCTTTTGTTATTTATAATAGCTCTTTATATATTCTGGATGCTAGACTCATCATATATATATAAGATATATATATGTGTGTGTGTATATATATATGTTTATATATATATATACAAATATATGCAAATATTTTCTCCCATTCTGTAAGATTTTGTCTCCTGACTTCCTTGACAATGTCCTTCGATGCACGAAAGTTTTATTTTTATGAAGTCCAATTTATCCACTTTTCTTTTGTTGCTTGTGCTTTGGGTGTGTGATATGATTCTTTTATTGAATTTGTTGCCCTTATTTCAATTTTGTGAGTTGACCCATCTTTTCCCATTCAGCACACAATCCAGTCTAAGGTCAGATATTGCATTTGGTTGTCATATCTCCTTAGCTTCCTTTAATTTGGAACATTTACCCAGGCTTTCTTTGTCTTTTATGACATTGGAATTTTTCAAAGAATACAGTCCTTCCACTTTTTTATAGAATGTTTTTTATTTTGGGTTTGTCTGTTATTTCCTCATGACTAGATTCCAGTTATGGCTTTTCAGCCAGACTATCACTTACATAATGCTATCCTTCCCAGGACATCAAACCCAGAGGCACACGACGCCCACGTGCCCCACATGGAGACGTTGATTCTGATCACCTGTCAAGGTGTCATTTAATTTCTCCACTATGTCCTTACTATTTTGTCTCCATCCTGTGGAGAGACACACATATCTTACTTCTCCACAAAGTTTCCCCTCGACTTAGCATCCATTGATAATTCTCACCTGACCCATTCTCTACTATGATGGTTGCAAAATGCTGGTTTTGATTCTGCAGCTTCACACTCCCAGCATTTATTAGGGAGATCGTGGCACTCTACTCCAAGCAAGAGCTCTCCATTTCCCTCAGTGATTCATTGATTTATACATTTTTTTATGTGAATTTATGAATTCCTGCTTTTCCCCCCATGGCTTATAATTCTTTACTGTATTATTTTAGCACTCAAATCATCTTAGGATTGGCCAGTAGGAGCCCCTGCAAGCTGGTGTTTGCATCCTTATAACATGCCTCCATCTTAGTTTTATTCTTATTTTTGTTTTATGTGTGTGTATGTGCTCGTGTGTGCATGTAAGTACCTCCTTAACTTTCTGATGTAACAAAATGTTCCTTCTGCCTCATCTTGAACCTATTCTGCCCCAGTCGTGTAGTCAGCCATTTCTCCAAGGACCTATGGTTCCTGTTAGAGGGAAATGGTATTAGAGAGCAAGCTCTGGGCAGCAGGTGAGCATATACCTTTGCCAGGCCTCCTCCATGAATAAGTGTTTGGGTTGTTGGGGTGGGAGGCGGTGGGCAGAGCTGCTTCCTTACCTAACCCTGGAGCTATAGGGATCCTCTGAAACACCTAGCCCACCATGGCAGGTACTCGAAACAGATTGGCCTCAGGCATTATTCCACGATACATCTTTTAGCTAAACCTCTTGGTATTCCTGGGATTATTTCCAGAGGACTGGACCTACTGAGTCATGAAAAATCATATGTTCTTTAAACATAGGAACAGATTATTTTGATGATATGAGAGCACAGGGCTCTGCTGGATTTTACACAGGCCAGATACTGTGGCCCCCACCCATATCTCCTCAACTCATCATTTACTTGATCCCTAGAGTGCTTGAATTTGCTATCCCAGATCAAGATACTGCCTCCCTAGTCAACCAGTCCAAGATGATCACTTTCTTGGCTGTAGCATTCTACTTTTGCCTCTGTTAAGCCATCAGTTGTCTACAAAAGTGATATTGCCCTGTCTTCCACCTGCACACCTACTGTAGTGGATTCTGCTCCGCTTCTGTGTATTTCCTTCCATCCAGTTGTGGTCCCAAGGTTTTTAGTTGCCCCAAGTTCATTGAGACTCTGAGGTTGCTCCTCACCCTAGGGATCCCCCGATCCTCCCTGCCTTGGGTCACACCCCCCACCCCCACTGTCGGTCAGAAAGCCATTAACATTCTCATCCAGATCACCAGTCAGCATGTGAAGGGGCAGAACAGAGCCCTGTGCTATCAAAGATGCCCCTCTGGTTGACAATTCCAAAATCCTTTGGTTATCCAAACACTGTGAATTCCTCTGTTCTTACTCTCTTTCCAACATTTCCCCCAAAGTGTCAGGAAACACCAAGCCCCTGCACTGTCTTGTTTCCCTGCCCAGAGAGTCCTGAGAGAGAGAGCAGGAGGCAGGATCTTCCAGGCAGGGAGTGGAGGGAAGGCTGAGGACAGCTAAGCCTAACCTCACTCTTTCTTGGTTTCAGGCTGTCTTCCTGCTCCATTGCTGAGCCTCCCAGGAATCCCCAGAAAGGTCACTGCTTTCTCCTTGCAACCTCTGGCCTGTCCTGCCTCTGGCCCTCCCACAGTTCCTCAGATCCCAGACAGCCACTGGGAGATCATGTCACAGGGCCCTCACCTCCCCAGGATGCCCCTAGAGAAACCAAGTGTTCCCAGGGCAGCGCCACACCCTTGCCAACTCCCGTGCTCCCTCCGCAGAGTTTGCCGCCTGAGGATGATTCTCTTTGACAGAGAAGACAGAAGCCAATGTAGAGAGGAGCTGCTTCACTGTCTTCTCTGGCATCATCCCTGAGTTATTCCCCATCTTCAGAGCAAGTCCTGTAGCGTGAACGCACACCTTAGATGGAGGTGATATCAAATCCTGCTGCTTTGCTGCATGGACGGGATAGATGACGCAGTCTCCGCATCTGTACGAGGGAGATGAGAACAGTGCCTGTGTGCTGGCTCCTCTCCATTTGCCACTCCATCGGAGTGATTCACCATCTCAGCTTCCCTGAGACTAAAGGTTTCCTGGCATGCAAGAATCTCAGTGCTAAGACAGGACAGTCCCCAGGAAGACCAGGATGGTTGGTCACCCTCTGGCCCTGCCCAGATTCACTTTCCACCCTGCTCTATGACCTGGGAGACTGACTCCAGGGACTAGACCTCTGAGCTCCTCTGCCCTCCAGCCTTAGCTTGGGTTCTGCCAGGGGGCAGCACCAGCAGGCGATGGGAGGGTGGGAATCCAGAAAGGCTGGAGTTTTTCTTCCTCATTCCCTCTCTACTTTAGGGCCTCTCCCATGGCTCCAGTTGTCACTGGGCTCTAGGGACACTTTCTCCTTGTCCCTTCAGATCTAGGCAAGGTACCCCCAACCCAACTGCTAGCCTCTGGGTACCTTAACATCTTTTCCAGGACCCCATCCACACCTTGTAAACATGCCCCATATGAAAGTCTCTAATTTGATCCATTTGAGATGAATTCTGCTGAGCGTGTGATAAGGTTTAAATAATATACTGTGTCTGAAGGACCCGGCTCACTGGCTGGCCCAAGATGAGTGCTCAGTAATCTTTTTTACTATTTACTCATACCATCGGGCTAATTTCTAGCTATCACCTTTTTATCTGGGTGTGTTAGAAGGCAAACTGGACTTGTAGGTCCTGAATGTGTAGCCTTGAACAAATCTCTTCATCTCGCTGAGCTTCAGGTTTCTCACCCATAAAATGGGGTTAGTAACAATAACCCCTGCTGTGGCTGTTGACTGGTGGGTGTTTTAAATCTATGCCTCATGTCCAAAGCGGTGATCAGTGGTACAAGACCCACCCCATGGCCGTCATTGCCCTGTGAGCAAAGTGAGACCCCCTCTCTGCCCTTAAAGACATACATCTGGATGATGAAATGCTGCTTCTCTGTCGTGTGTTCTCAAATAAGGGTCAGTGACAAATACAACAGTCAGGGATTGCTTTTAGAAGTTTCTGTCTTGGCCTCTGGCCCCACAGCAGCCCCTTCACTTATCCTTTCCATCTGGCAGGTCGAGAGGAGGATGCGAAGTGTGGGCTGCTGCCAGCTCCCCAGCCAGTACAGCTTCTCATCTGTGACACAGGCATGGCGCAGCACCTCCCGGGCACTCCCTTTGTGTGAGTTGAAGCTGAATCAGAGCAGCCACCTTTGAGCACTGCCAGTGTGTCTCCCAGCGAGGTAGGGAGAGAACGGGGTTACAAGACTTAACACTGGTTTAGAAAACACCCTTCTCCAGGCAGATGGCCCAGACATGGCTGGCAGGTGTGATGGTTAGCGTAGTTCACACTTAGGACCCTAAGATCCCTTCTAGCTCTGAGATTCTGAGGTTCTTGTGTCTCCTGTTATCATACTCAATGGCCTGTTGCATTAGTTTCTGTTAGTAGTACCCTGACTTGTGTCATTATTCAGTTATTTTGGTTGCAAGTTGTACAAATTCAGTTCCAACATGGTAAAAAAATTTAAAGAAATATAAAAGTTCTTGTAACTAAAATCGTGCAGTCTCAGGAAAGGCAGGATCCAGAGACATCAACTCCATTGTGACCGATTTGTCTGCCTCCACCTGTCAGCTCTGGTTTCTTCTGCATCTCCCTATGATGTCTAACGATGGCACCCAGCAGCCTCAAGCTTATGTCTCACCAGCTCAGAGACCCCAGAAGAAAGCAAGTATCCTTTGTTTAGTAGCTTTTGCAAAAGTCCTGAAATTAGGTTTGTTTTGAGCCTGACCAACTGACTTTGGGTCATACGACCACTCCTAACCAATGACCATGGCCAAGGGAATGTGACGATCGGATTAGCTGGGCCTGGTGCCCAACACAGCATGATAGGGGAACGAGTTCCCCTCGAGCCATAGGGCATATTGAGGAGCTGGATGTGATGACTACAAAACCATTCTGAGGTCTAACGTTTGAAGCTTCTGCAAATCTTATTTGTTCATTTCACAGGCAGCATACAGCTGTCATCAAGAGTGAGACCAAGGGGTGCAGGTGCAGGCTGCACCACTTTCTGGCTGTGTGAATGAACCTAAGTGAGTTAGCCTACCTGCACTGCAGTTTTCTCATCTTGAAAATGAGAATAATAATTGTTTCTACCTCGTAGGCATGCTGGGAAGATTAAACGGGTTCATCTTTGCTGCAGGCTTGATACAGGGTCTGGCATATAGCAGATTCTCTATGTGTTGGCTTTGTGCTGGGGATTCCAAGATCATCCAACCAGACTTGCTCTCTGGCCTTATAGAGAGCATATTCTGGAGGTGGACTGGGGTTCTTTTCATAACACATCAGTTGAGAACCTATTCTGAGAGATCAGTTAACCAGGTGATTATAATACAGATTGATAAGTGCGAGAGCGCATGGGAGACTTCCCAGAATTGAAGGATTATCTGGGTGAATTTGGAAATGGGAAGGGTGTACCTGGCAGAGGGAACAGCAAATACAAAATCCTGGAGACAAGACTGCATATGCTGCCTTGGGGAAGAAGAAGTTGAACATGGCTAGAGGCTGGCATTTGAGGTTGGGTGGGGAGGCTGGGGAGGCCAGAGTGGGAGGGGCATGGAGAGCAGCCCTGGTAAGGCTGGAGAGGGCCATAGTGACAAATTGCTTGCTTGCTCTCCCAGGGTCTTTTAAACTCTTATAGGAGTCTGAGCTTCAGCTTACAGGCTGTGCAGAACCCTCCCGATGCAAAATTTTTATTTTGTTTAAGTTGTGTCACGTGTATATACCAATGAAACTATCCCCAGTATCAATAATGAACCTATCCATCGCCCCAAAGGTTTCCTCACGTCTCTCTGTAGTCCCCTTCCCACCACGCCATCCCCAGTGAACTTTTAATCTGCTTTCTTTCGTTACAAATTTGCATTCTCTAGAATTTTATATAAATTAAATCACACAATTTGTATTCTTTTATCTGGGGGCCTGGCTTGCTTTATTCACTCAACATAAATATTTTTAATCTTCCTCCATGTGGTAGCATGTATTAATACTTCATTTCTTTTTATTCCAGTATAATTTAAAAATATAGTGCACTTTATCTGTTCCCCTATAGATGGGCAATTGGGTAGCTTCCACCTTGAGAGTATTACAAAGAACCCTGCTAGGAATATTCATATACAGATCTCTGTGCGGACGTATATTTTCACTTCTCCTGGATAAATACTTCAGAGTGGAATCACTCGATGTATAATGAACTTTTAAGAAGCTGCTAACCTGTTTTCTAAAGTAGTGTTAGCATTGTACGTTCTCACTCAAGTTTGTGAGAGTTCCAGCGTGTCACATCCTCACCAAACTTGGTGTTGTCGGCCTTTTTCACTTCAGTTATTCTAATACTTGGTGTAGTGTCTGTGTGGCTTTAATTTGCATTTCTCTCACAGCTAATAACATTGAGCATCCCTCCAAATATTTATTTGCCATCTGTATACCTTCTTTGGTGAAGTATCTGTTCAAATCTTTCCCCGTTTTTATTGAGTTGTTGTCTTACTGTCTAGTTTCGAGAGTTGTTCATGTCTTCTGGACGCGTGTCCTTGACCAGGTATGTGGTTGGCAGATATTTCCTCTGAGCTGACTTTTCATTTTGACTTTTCATTTCCATAGCAGGATCTTTCAAAGAGTAGACGTTTTAAGTTTTGATGAGGTCGAATTTATCAATTGTTTCTTTTACGAACAGTACTTTGTCAATGTATCTAGGGAATGTTTGCCTAGATCTTTGCCTAAGATCGTAAACTTTTTCTTCTGTATCTGTCCCTTGTTCTCTCGGTTATTGAGAGAGAAATATTGAAATCTCTGATTACAATTGTGAACACATCTATCTCCTTGCATTTCCACGGTTTCTGCTTCATATAATTTAAGCATTCTTACTAAGAGCTTAAATATTCAGCAATTGTTCTGTCCTCTCGATGAAATGATACCTTTGTCATTGTGAAATGACCTTCTCTTTCCCTCCTAATAATTTTTGCTCTGAAATCTACTTCGTCTGATATTTTTGGCTAGTGTTGCCATGGTATATCTTTTTCTATCTTTTTGTTTTTAACACACTTGTCTTTATATTGAAATGTGGTTCTTATAGGCAAACGAGTTTTGTCTTGCTTTTTAATCCAATCTGACCACCTCTGCCTTTTCACTGGAGTGGCTTAGACCACTTGCATTTATTGAGATCATAGAAATGGTCAGCTTTAAATCTCTCATCTTGCTATTGTCCCATCGGCTCTTTTTTTCCCCGCTTTTTCTGCTGTCTTTTGGATTGACTGAATACCTTTAAAATTCTATTTTATTCCTTTTGTTAGTTTATTAGCTCTGTTTCTTTGTTTTATTCATTTAGTGATGTCTTTAGGATTTATAGAATAGATCTCTAGCTTATCACAGTCTATCTTCAAGTGATGTCACATTTCATACAGTACACCTTATAATGGTATACTTCCATTTCCCCCACACCCCACCCCAGAACCTTATACGACTAATGTCATACACTTTAATTTTCCATATCTTGTAAATATCATGCTACTTTAAAAAATTATTTTTGTTTAAATAGTTAATACTTTTTAAGTTTTGAATAAGTTTTTAAAATCTTATATATTTTCCTGTGTAGTTAAACATTTTCAATACTCTCCATTCCTTATGAGGATCTATATTCCCATTTGGTATCATTTTCCTTTTGTCTTACAGACTTCCTTTAACATTTCTGCTAGTGAAGCATATTGCAGATTTCACATGTCTGAAATGTCTTTATTTTGCCTTTGTTTTTGAAAGATATGTTTGCTGATGGGTTTAAATTTTTAAAGATGTTTTCCCACTGTCTTCTCATTTGCATTGTTTCCAATGAGAAATCTATCATTATTTTTGTTTCTCTGTCGTGTATCTTTTTTCTGGCTGCTTTTAATATTTCCTCCTTATCACTTGTTCTGAGAAATTTTATTTTGATGAATCTTGGTTTAGTTTTCCTTATGTTTCTTGTGCTTAGAATGTTTTGGGCTTCCTGGGTATGTGTGTTTATAGTTTTCATCAAGTGTTGGAAATTTTTCACCATTATTTCTCCAAATATTTTTTCTGTACTCCCTGCCCATTCTTCTCTCCTGTGAGAACTACAATTGAACATACATTAGACCCCTTAACATTGTACCACAGATCAGTGATGCTCTGTTCCCGTTTTTTATTCTTTCTTATCATGTTTAATTTTAATTTCTATCACTGTATTCAAGTTCACTAATCTTCCCTTCCATACTATCTAATCTGCTGTCGATCTCACCTAGTGTTTTTTTCACTTCAAATATTGTAGTACTCATCTCTAGAAGTTCAATCTGTGTCTTTTTTATATCTTACTTATCTTTACTTAACTTTTGGAACATAGGAAATCCAGTTATAATAACTGTTATTGTGTCCTTATCTGCTCACTCTAACATCTGGATCAGTTCTGGGTTAGTTTGGGTTGATTAAGATTCTCATTATGATGGTAATTTCCTTCTTTGCATGCCTGATAATTGTTTTATTGGATTCCAGACACTGCCTTTTACCTTGATGAGTGCTAGACATTTTTGTATCCCCATTAATATCCTTGAGCTTTGTCTGAGATGCAATTAAGCCACTTAGAAACGGTTTGATCCTTTTGTGTCTGGCTTTGAATATTTGTTTGATGCAACCTGAGCAGTTCTCATTGTAGAGCTCATTATTTCCCTTGCTCAGGCAAGACCCTGTGAGTACTTGACTCAATGTTCCATGAATCCGGAGGTTTGCCATTCTGGCTGGTGGCCACAGACACTACTCTCAGCCCCACCTGAGTGCCAGGCTTTGTTCCCTTTAATCCTTTCTGGTGGTTCCTTGACCTTAAGTAGTTTCCTCACACACAGGCCAGATCAGTACTCAACTGAATACCAGAGGAGGACTCTCTGCCAGTCTCCAGAGATCTCTTTCTGTCCTGCTCTCATCTCTCCACTTCTCTGTGCTAGACTCTCAACTCCCTCTCCCCAACTCAAGGAGGTCACACTAGGTTCCACCTGGGTTACCCTCCTGAGCAGCAGCCTGGAAACCTCTCAAGGCAGTAAGCTGAGGCAGTCACTGGGCTTACCTCTTTGTTTTCCATACCTCAGTTATCACTTACCACCATTGCCTGATGTCCAGTTGCAAACAAACTATTGTTTTATGTATTTTTCCTATTTCTAGTTGGTTGCAGGCATGAGGGTAAATTGGTCTCTTACTCCACCTTGGATGGAAGTGGAAGTCCCATGAGTGGTTTAAATCAGAGAAGCAATGAACAAACATTGTTTTTTTTTTAGAACAATACCTATTTCTAGAAGTTCTTCCTGATATCCCTGAGATCTTATGCATCTGGGCCACTCTGCCTGAGTGAGCTCATTTTCCCAGCCTCCTTCAGCCCAAAAAAGTAGTATGGGCATGAAGCCAGCCCGTTAAGACCAGCACTGTGCACTTCCTAGGAAGTGACCCAGCCTCCCCTGATGTCACCTCACATTCTTGTCTGCAGGTCCCTGGCACTCAGAGGTAGGGAGCATTTGGGTGAGCAAAGCAACTTGTCACTGTGTTGGCAAGAGTGAGGGGGTTGATGCCAGGAGAGCCCTCATGGGCCATGGAAAGAGGAATTAGACGTTACACTGGAACAGCACTTTTGCATCAGCTCGTCCACATCCTGACCCCCATAGGGTCAGCAGGCAGAGGACTTTTATCCTCTTCTTAGAGGCTTGAGTTGTGAGAGGTCACCCGCTGCTAAGTGGCATGGTTTATATCTCTGAGCACTAGTGCAGGTTTTAGGGCCCAGGGCATTGATTTGGATGGCTCTGGAGGTCCTCCACTCCTTCCCATGTCCCCAGGATGCCATCAGGGAGAATTGGGAGTGACTCAGAGAGCCACTGCCACAGGCTCTTTTGCCAGCATGAATCTCTTTGAGCTGAGGCTGGGAGCACTCAGTTAAACACCCCAAAGGAACGTTTGCATCAGCTGGCCTTGCCTGGTCAGTGCAAAGCTGGCAAGGATTGATGGCGATGACCAAGAGGGTGCCATCCTTGTCAGGGAAGAGCAGGATACCTGTGGATGTTGTGTTGTCACTGCATGCACATGCTACCTACGAGGAGCCAGTGGAATTTTCCACCTAGGCCAAATCATGGCAGACTACATTAGACAGCAGCCTTCAGTTCGTGTCTGTCCCTGCAATGTCGAGTGCTCAGAACACTGGAGAGGGCGGGGCGGAGGGGAGGCCTTGGTGAGCTTTAAAGTCCTGTTGCCTGGTGTCCTCTGATGTCATTGGTGGAGGAAACAAAACTGCATGTGACTTCTAGAGCCGCTTCCTGATTACTTGACCTGCAACACTCCTAACCACTGAAACTCTAAACCAGAGCCTCCAAACTGAGGGTCATCCAGCTCATCCTGTAAACGTGTGTTTATTTTTGAGTATACTACATTATCCCACCTGCTGTTTTAAGCTGGAATTAGTTACCTAAATCCTCAATTTGGGAGATGACATAGAAAACCCTGGATTTCCGACTTCTCTTGAAAATTTAGAAGCTAAGACAACCCTAAGCTGAGCAGTGGCCACAATCCCCCCACAATCCCCGCCACACCCAGTTGCTTCCTGCATACCAGGACCAGCGAGCGCTGACTGATTCTTGTGGACATTCACCTTGGGATTCTGTGAGTTCTGGAAAGCCCTGTCCTGTCATGTAGGACCTATCCTCCTCCACTTTGCACACAAGGGCTTTCTAAAACCATCCCCCTTTTCTTTATGACAGCCTCAAGCTGAGTAACACACTGACACACCCAACTCAAACCTCCCAGCCTTTAGACAAAAAGCTCTGGCTCCACATATAATGGGGCTTCCCCACCAAGCCTGCCCCTTGAAGCTCATGCCTAGGAAAGTGGAGAGATTCGTCATGGCTGGGGGTGAAAGCCTTGCACCACAGGCATGACCTGCTCCTGTGGAGTTCTGGGTGCTGGGAGGCTCACAAGAGGTATTTGGGGGGCAAGGTTCTTCTGGCCTGACATGGGGTTAGGGTACAGAGGACAATTGTGTACTCTTCTCCCATGGGGAAGACAGTGGAGGTAGGGGAATGAACCAAGGCCTTGTCTGGGCTCTCTCAGCATTCAAAACCTATGATTTTGGGAGAGTCCCAAAGGGATACGCTTTATATTTTCTTTATGTCACAGTGACCTCAAAGGACACATTTTCTCAAGGCTACATAAAGAAGGTCCTAGGGTTCTTTTTAGTGTTAGAGAGGTTGTTCATTTGGTTGGGGGTGAACACTGGCCTGGTTCTGTAAGACACCATGGAAGGTGAGCTTCTTGAGGGGCGGAGTGGCTTCGACCACCCTGGAGATGTCTCCCAGGCTGAGTTGGACAGGGCCCCAGCTTGTCACCTTGGGATACAGTGCTATGACAGATTTTGAAACCATGGAATCCAGGGTCTCACCATACAGCCACCAACAGCAACTAATAGTGAGTTGGCTATAAGCAAGTCACATGGCCTCAGTTGCCTTTTGCATCAGGGATGGACATGTTGCCTGCACATAACAGAATATATAGCAAAAGTACTGAAGCAATAAGTACCTAGCAGTGGAAAGACCCTTGATTCAGTAAGGATCCAGGTGCCATCCCGTTGTGTCAGCCTCATGGCTGAAAAATGGCTGCCACTTTTTTCAAGATTCACTTCCTCGCAGGGAAGCATCCAAGAATAGGAAGAAAGTGGGAGAGGAAGAATGGTTCTTGTATCTCTCTCTTTCACCCAGGGAGGAAAATCTTCGTGGTATCCCTCTAGCAGAAGTTTTAAAGAATGTATCAGAGGGTACTCTTCGGTGGGAGAGAGTCTAGGAAAGTGAGGTCAGATATTTTCTGCCTCTGCTGTGTCTTGGCAGCATGGAGAAAGGGGATGAAAATAACTATTGTATAGAAAACAACCAAGGCTGCCCTGTCTCAATTGTAGAATGGAGGCCAGACTAAGGATCTCCTGGGGCTCCTGTCAGATGCCCAAGAATACATACTTGTCTAAGCTTTGTTGTTCAGGGTTATTATTTGAGAATATACTAGTGTGTTAACTCATTTAATTCTCAAAATGACATTGTAAGATAGTGATTAGGATTCCTGTTTTATAGTTGAGGCAAGAGAAGCTCAGAGAGGTTAAGTCACTTGTCTGAGGTCACACAGCTGGGAAGTGATAGAGAGGATTCTATCCGTGGACCTATATTGCCTAGGCCACACTGGTCCTTCTTGGCTCCTGCATAACCTTGCCTTTTATCATCTTCATTTCAAGGAAGCGCTGACACAGCTGGGGTCTCTGAGGGCCCAATCAGAAGTCGCATACCTGCAGCTCCCAGTAAAGTCAGGCCTCATGGCAGTGCTGTGCCCTCCCTCCAGCCAGCATGAGGAAGGGAAGAGCAGGAGAGCTAGCCAGAGAGCAGAGGTGAACAGC
This sequence comes from Cynopterus sphinx, assembly GCA_030015415.1. Taxonomy (NCBI): domain Eukaryota; kingdom Metazoa; phylum Chordata; class Mammalia; order Chiroptera; family Pteropodidae; genus Cynopterus; species Cynopterus sphinx. The sequence continues at coordinate 120,492,161 of CM057381.1, read as the reverse complement.
AGGTCTGCTGGACCTCACTTTCCTGGGGCTGTCATAGCACAGGGGCCTGGTGACACTGGGGGATGAAGCCAGGATCTCAATGCCCTAGCCACAGCAGGATCTTGTTACCCAATCCACCTGTAGGGGGCCTGGCAGTATTGCCCCATCCTCTTTAGAGGGGACTTATCCGTGCCCAGTGTCCCTATGAAGCAGGGCCAGAGTTCAAAGCCAGGTCCTCCTGACTCATTCAGCACTCATTCCAGCTTACCATAGATAACTGTCTCAGAGTATTTCATCAGAAATTTATGAAGTACCTGCCATGTGGCATGCCCTAGGGTAACCAGGGTAAGTAAGGCAAGGTCCCTGTTCCACTGGGCCTCAGAACAATGACAGCTAACGTGGAAGGACACTCTTGAAACCAGTAAACATTAGTGCTTAAAGGACCCATAGAGGATATTGACCTACTCTAAGTGGGGCAAACTCAAATGTCCCCAGTGCCAGGCTGATGGCATACTATGTGAAGGTGGAGTAGGCAATGGGGAGCGATGGGGACTGTAGCCCTTCTAAAGGAATAGCCATACTCTATACCATTTACAAGTTCACATTGTGGAAGTATGGGGTCCAGGAGCCAGCTATCCTGTATTTTTATATGGAATTTCCCAATTTAAAAACGCTCTCCAAGACAATAACAAAGAATCATCTGCAGGCTGGATTCAGCCCATGGCTGCTGCCCACCGCTCATGAGGCAGAGAGAAGGATAGAACTTTTCTGAGGTCACACAGAAAGATAGTGGCTGAGCCCCAGTGCCCCGATCCAAGAAGGGGACCTCATGGGTCCACTTCACATTAACTTCAAAGTCTATTCTCTCTTCAGGGTGTGGGACAATATTTTAACTTTGGGTGCAAACCACTTAGGGTGAGAAGTATAGCCCTCCAGAAACTTCTTCTATAAGAAACAAATTGGGAAATTGACAGCAAGTCATGTTAAATCTTCCGGCACCTTCTGCAGAGAGGCCTGCAGTTTTAATCCTAAAGCCATGTCAGACATGGAGCCATGTCTGCTCCTTCTTTCTCAGAATGCAGGGGACCCTATGCCTCCCCTCAAAGGAGGCAGAGCCCATCGTTCATGAGCCGTGGAGCCACGGGTTCTCTTCTGAGCTGCCGGGCCCTGTGCAGGCCCAGCCTGTGGTGGGGCTGGGGTCCACTCTGCATGGTCTGCCTCATTGTGTCCATAGTGGCAAAGACCCTTGGCAAAAGACCTTCTCTCCCAAAGTCTGCACCTAAAGTTCCTAGAGATAGGAAAAAGGAATTTGTTACTTGGCTAGTAACAGTAATGTGGATTACAACAGATCAGTATGTCGTACATGAATTCAGAAATGAAAAACTGGGGGTAATGACAAATTTGGAAAATGCTTTCCCCTTCTGATTTATGCCTAGGTTAATTTTTTTAAATTATAACAAATATTTATGTAGCTTTTACTAGGTGACAAACTCTGTGCTAAGCACCTTGCGAACATTGACTCATTTAATCCTTGTACCCACTCTCTGAGACAGACACTATTTTACAGATTTACAGATGAGGAAACTGAGACCCAGAGAGAGTAATTAACTTGCTGCAGAATAAGCAATTGACAAGAGGTAGGTCTGGGCGATTAAATCAGTCCATGTGGCTTAGGGGCTGTGTGCATGACCATGACTTCCCCTTTTGCTGCTTTATTATTCTGAAACACATTTTCCAATTTGGAATTGATCAACTCAAAGGAGGAGACCACTCTTTTTCAACCGGAGGAGGTAGTTGAAAGACTGTGCCATTGGGAGACAAAAGTCTTAGGATCCAATCCCAGCTCTGCCTCCTACCTGGCTGTGGGACACAAGGCAAGTAATTCCCGCTCCTCTGAGCCTTGCTTTTCTCATCTCTAAACAAAGCTAGTAGCCCCACCTACCTCTCAGTTGGAGAGATGTGGAGTCAGCCAGCCATGTGAAAGTGCTTTATAAAGCCTAAAATCCAGTCTTTGGGGCTCAGGGAAGTTAAATAGTCAAGACCATTCAGCTGGATTTCGCTAAAAAGTGTCCAGCATTGAAGGGTCGCCCTCTGTTGTCTATGAGGATCTCGAGATTCACAATGAAAGCAGAAGGCAAAGAGCAGCCTCCACCCCTGCCAGGCAAGTGGTCATTCTGCCCCAGGGGTTGCTCCTCAGGCTTGTCCTACTGGCCCTGCCTGGACTCTCCGCTCCAGAATTCGAGGGTATTTACAGTCAGCCGCTAAGAGGCTCAGCCCCCCTCAGCACACAGCATCAAAGCCCATGTGGGTTGTAAGAGGATTTCTGCCTTTGCGTTGCTTGGCAATATTTTGTTTAAATGAATTTATGCCATGGATTAATATAGTTTGTGAGCCGAACTGCTTACTTGGCAAGAAGGAGGAATGAGCAGGATTTTAAGAAATCTGGTGTGAAATCAGTTTTTAGAATGAGGACATGCAGATGAAGCCTAGAGGTGTGGAACTGGACTCCGGAAGAAGCATCCCTGCTTTTCATCCCTGCTGGGCCACTTCCCAACTGTGGGACACTCCACCTACCACCAAAGCTCTCCATCTCCTCTGGAAAATAACACTCCCGCAGGGTGGTGGAGCATGATGGTGCACGTGGCGAGGTTGCTTGGTGTCTGGCATGTAGCACGTGCTCAGCAAATGAAGTATCAGCCCCACGAGAGCAGCCTCTGCGCCCCCAACACCAGAGGGCACATGGCATATGGGAGCCCCTCAGTGGAGATGTGTCAGATCCGCAAATGAGTGGTGAATGCAGCCGACCCTCCTTCTTTACAGAAGCTTATTAAATTCATCTACTTGCTGAATTTTATTTGTAACCCCCAAATCCGTACTCACAGTGATATCACAGCCGTTGTAGATATGTGCACAGCAGTGAAAATTTTGAGTCACCCAATGCACAGGTTCCCAGCCAAGGTCGGACAAGGTGTCGTTTTTTGCCTTCTTGTCTCAGCTCTCATATGTAAACAAGTGTGCCTTTTTGCAATCTACTTGGTGCCGGTTTTTTCGCATTGTTGTGCTTTTTGTTGGCAATAGAGCTGTTTAAAATGGCCCCCAAACACATGCTGCCTAGTGCATCTAAGCCAAGAAGGCCGTGGTGTGTCTTATGAAGAAAATAAGTATATTTGATGACCTTCGTTCAGATGAGCGTCATAGTGCTGTTGGTCAACAGTTGTGTTAATAAGTCAATAGTAGGTATTAAATAAGGTGTCTTTATACAGAAACACACAAAACAAAATTATGTATTGATAAACTGATGAAAATGTGAAGAGGTTCACAAAAACCTAACACTGTATTTCCCCCAGGAGCGGTGGTTCAGTGTTCACTAATTCAGTGTTCATGGAGATTTTGTAAAACAAGCTACTGCTAATGACAAAAATCAGCTGTACTGCAATAGTTATGATGATTATTATGGTTTTTATTTTTCAAAAAAGAGTCAGGAAAGGGGTTGGGGTTTGCAATTCTCCGCTCTCGACAGTGGCTATGATAATCAAATATGATAAAGGCTGTGAAAGGTGGTTGTAAACTGTGAAGTCCGTGATGGGCATGGTAAATGGCATCACCTTAGCCACTGCGTAAATCTCTTACTCCAGGGAAGTTGTCCTGCACTGAGGCCTCTAAGGGGGACCTGCCTTGATCCATGGGGCTGAGATTGCGCTTTAAGGCCTTAAGAGAACACCTTGAAAGGAGATACTTCCCTGCACATTAGTCAGTTGCCAAAGCTTGGGTGAGGGCTGTTCATGTCTGCTGCCCACCCCATGGCCACCACCCAGTCTGGGCTACCATTGTCTCTTGCCTGAACGGAGGCGTGGCCGCCTCACTGCTCTCCGTTACCCTCCCGGGTTCTCTGCATCCATTCTCCACATGCAGTGACAAGACCGCTCAGTCTTCCACTTTATCACCCTTAATGGCTTGCCATTTTTCCCAGGAAAAACCCCAAAGCCCTGCCTGTGTCCCATGAGACTGGACGGCCAGGCCCGGCCCATGTCTCCAGCTTCGCTGTCTCCACGTTGCCCCTCTCTCTCTGCTGCAGCCACATTGGCTTCCGCTCAGGTTCTTGAATTCACTGTGCCCCTCCTGCCACAGGGGCCTTCACACTTATTAAACCTCCCCCCACCCGTCCCCGTGACCTACTCCCCCAACTCCAGCACTTTTACCTGCTCACAGCCTGCACATCCTTTAGTTCTCAGCTCAAGTCACTTCCCTGGGGACAAAGTGGGCCCTGTTACTCAGCCCCCACTCCACCACACATTCCCCTTTATCGAACCTGACACTTTACATTCATTTGAGTGACCATTTGGCAAATGACCATCTTCCCACCCCTCCCCAAAACTTTAAACTCCATGAGGTCAGATACTGGAGCTGTCTGAGCTCACCACTGAGTCTGCAGAGGAGAGGAGCATGCCTGGAACATTGTAGGTGCTCAATAAACACATAGCAGGTGAGCGAACATCTATCCCCATGCTGCCTACAGAGGAAAATCCTCTTGAGCAAGATCCAGGCTCCCCCTTTGCAGTTCACAAACTGGAAGAACAATGAGCTAACATCTGTGGAACCCAGTCATGTACATGGATTATCTTTGATTCTCTCAACCATCCAATGAATTAGAGAGCTAATATGTCCCCATGTTGGAAGAAAATGATGATGAGGCTCAGAGAGACAAGGAGAATGGGTCCAAGGTCCCACAGCTAAGAAGGGGCAAGGGCAAGATGTGCATCCAGGCCTGGGTGACCCAAAAGCCTGAGCTCTGAGCCTCTCCCTCCACCCCCACCCTTGTCCTCCCACCTTTGGTTTGTCCACACTCTGTTCATGACAGTTTATATATGAAAGGATACGTCATTTAGGGGACCAAGGACTTGACCTCATGTCGCCAGACATTCTGATGTTTTCTCTTTTGTGTATACTGCTTCCAAAGGCAGAGCAAGATGGTTCCTGTCATATATTCTGTTCTTAGGGGAAACTTAACTGATTGCCTCCAGCACATCACTTTGTAAAAGCCAAATTCAACTGACAGATTCAGTGCCTGCTGTCAGCATTGGGGCTGCCTGGGGAGGCTTTGGCCTCTGGAAAGCATTGGAGGGGCCATAGGATGCGGAAATCGTGGAACTCATTTAACTCACCCCCTTTTTACGCATAGGATACTGAGGCCCAGGAGAGGGGGAGAATTTTCCCAAGGTCAGAGAGTAAGTTTGAAAAGCAAAATGAGCCGAAGTCTGGGCTCCCTGGACAGTGTTGCTCACCTTTGTCTCGAGGTCGTGCTGGTGAAATGGGGACAGGCAAAGGTTCTTCGTCTCTACCTGTCTATTGCAGTATCTGAAATCTCACAATTGATTGTTATGTCTTAGAGGAATTTCTGCTAGTTCTCTGACGAAATGAAAACACTCTTGGATGGGGGAAGTGGAGAGGGAGACCCTAAGTCATCAGCCAGATAATTTATATATTTACAACTTTACCCATTCCTTTCTCTTCCCACCAACATCTTCATCTATTCACTCGCCTGTCTCTCCAACCATCCCTCTACCCATCTACCCATTTATGTATCCATTCATTCATCCACCCACCCATCCACCTATCCTTTTTATGAAACTCTCACTGAACACCAGTTCTACAATTGGCTGTGTAGGATAAAGAGGTTTTGCCTTCTGCAGAGACCTCAATACTGTGGAGGCAGTGGACACATTTCCCTTGCACTGTGAGGACCACACTAGGGGAGGTATTCCCAGCTGGCCTTCACAAGCAGAAAGAATCTAAAGACCCTGATCTCGAGGTCTATCCCAGCTCTTGCTATTAACTGGCTATGGGTTCCCAGGTAAGGCCCCTCCCCTCTGGACTCAGTGTACGCATCCTTGATGTGGGCAGGTTGGACTAGATGAGTGTTTTCCAGACTCCAGTCATTCATACAGCTCCCTCCACTCCTGTAGAAGAGATCACCTGCCCTAAACAGAACAGAATGTCTTTATTCAAATGAGCTCACTTTTTCTACCAAAATAAATTTTATAATGAAACCTTATTGCTATCATAGATAAGAAAATATGGTAACAATTGTCATAAATAGAAAGAAATCATAAAAGTAATTTTTAAAAAAGGCAAACTGCTGGCGTGGTTAAATTCTAGGTGGATGTTGCTTCCCACCAATGGAGGCCTACTCTCCTTGGCCAAGAGCTAACTTAGCAGGTGAAGGTTAAAGGTAACCTAGGCCTCTCCCTTTGGAGTGGTTTCTCTACAGCATGTCTCAGCATCACTGGGTGGGGATATGGGTCACCCCTGAAGGGTCCCAGAATATGAACTCTACTACTGCCCAGAAGGGGAAACATTGCTTCAGGTCAGTGCTGTCCCAGCCACTCCTTTCTGAGCCCTCTGAGTGAGCCCAGGGTCTGGCTCCTCCCGAGAACTCACACCTCCCCTTGCAAACCTCCTAGAAGGGTCAGGAAGCTGTGAGCCGGATTCTGTAACTCAAACCTGGTCGTATCTGCTTCAAATCCTGACTGAGGAGGGAAACCAATATGGAAATCTGAAGCCAGTCCATCCATGAGCTTAGCAGGTGCTCCCATCACTCAGAGGGGGCCCTGACCCTTCTAATCTTACCTTCAGCCACGAGACTCCTACATCCTGTCTCCACCACCTTTCACCCTTGACCCAGGGTTCCTAAAGCCCATGACAGTATAGGGGGTCCTCAGGGCATGGCCTTTATGAATTTCCCTGTAGCATGATCAGGTATAACCAGGGGGGGCAGTGGGAATCTCTTAGATATGCCAGTGCCTGAAGTGTCTCGCTAACTCTTCAAGCCCTGGAATGCAGGTGGTCTGGTGGATGGAGCCAGAAGTCCTGGGTTTGGGTTACTTTGTGCTCTGATGGCTCCCTGCATGTCTTCGCCTCTGGGTTTCTGGGGCCTGCTGAGCCTGCTGCAGCAACATTAACATCAAGGGGTATTATTTACTTGAAAAAGTGTCCCATTTTGGATTCAGATTTCAGAAAGATATTTGAAATACTAAAGCTGCTGTCTACTCTGTTAAGGACAGAGGAAAGCCCACTTTCTCGTTGGCTTTGGGTCTAGCTAGGGCTCACAGGGTCATCTTTGCTGCCCCAGCCCCCATGCCCACATCTAAACAGCCAAGCCAGAAAAGCCCAGAATGGGAAAAGGTTAAAAACACTATGCTGGTCTTTGCCTTAGAAAGTGCTTTTCTTCTCTAGGTAATAGTTATATTCTCTCAAGCAGTCATTGCAATTCATTTTTTCACTCGCTCACTCGTTCGTTAGTTCATTCGTTTCACCAGGCTGGTGTTTGACTGACAGGCATGGTCAGGAGAGCCTCTAGGTTATTTATAGCTGGTGTTCCTCTTGGTACATGCCAAGGCCATACTACTTGTCAAATAATTTAAACCCCATTCCTGTATTCAAAAATATTTATTGAGCACACACTGTGTGCTTTAGGCACTGAGCTTGTCAGCTTCTGGGATATACCAGTGTCTAGATGTGGTCCCTTCCTCAAATGGTCCACTGCGGGAGGAAACACCCACAACTGGAGTGCAAAGATCCAGGCATAGCTACTATGGGAGCTGGAGGAGGGTTTCCTCACATCTTGGGCAGCAATAAAGCAAAGCCATGTTGGCAAAGTTACCCAGAGGGTGAATTTCTATCCCCAAGACTTTCATTAAACCCCCTTACAGACAGAGGAAGGTGCCTGAGAGATCTCTGAGGTTAGCATTCCCAAAGTGGGTTCTGAGGAGTGCTGGTTTTGTGGTGTTAATAGACATGACTCCAAAAGGGTTGCCAGGTCAAGGATGTTTATGAAATCCTGGGTCGAGCCAAACTAAGCTGGTCTCTGTGTTGCAGAACCATAGCTTATCATAGCTTTGATGTAGTCATGGCTTTGTGAAATTTACGAAGGTGACAGGGGCTCCAGCAAGAAAATTGGTGCTGTGATTTAGGGAGCCTCTCAAAAGACTAGAGCTCTTCAGTGCTCTCTTCAGGGACACTCTAATCCAGTCCACCGCCCTTGTTCACAGATAAGGAAACTGAGGCCCAGAGAGTGACAGAGACTTGCCCCATGTCTTATAGGGAGCAGGGGGCCAACCTAGGACTAAAACCCAGAGCTCATCCCCTGCAAGCAGGTTCTTTAGAGTTGTGGTTTGGGCTTTGAGTGCTAGTGGCATGTGAGAAGAGTGGGATCCATGTGGGCTCAAGCAATCCAGGGAAGACTCCTGGAGGAGGTAAAGGTAAAGGTGAGCTGTAAAGTCTGGGTCCCTGGGAGCCAACGACTCATGACTTTACTAACTAATCAGTAGTATCACCAGGAATCAGATACACGTACTGATGCCCAATATGCCTGGAGAAGACTTAACGCTGGGGAAGGCTTCCCACCAGAGGAGATTAATCCCTCAACTCAACAAAGATGCAAGCAGTAGGAGAAATTATTTTCCAGATCTCCTCTTCTGGGAAGCCTCCCATGATGCTGCCCCTAGGTCAGAATGATCTCTCCACTGACTTCGTTTTGTAATGTCATTTTATGCTTCTCCATTCTTCCTTGTGAGTTTTGTTTTCAGCCATTTAAGAGCCCCACTAGTTTATAAGTGACTGGCTTGGGAAATTGGACAGAATTGAGTGATGGATAATCCCATAGGAATCCTGCTCTCCTGGGACAGTCACTTGAAGCCTGGTCTCTCCTGTCTCTACAAGGCTGGGGTTGGGGCCCCTGCCTGGTTACCATGCTCCAAGTTCAGCCCCCTCTCAGCTTGTTGAACTGTAAGAGGATCCAGGGTGCAATGTGCGGTCAGCTGCAATTTAGAAGGGCAAGAATTGTCGACTGACAGCTGGCATGGCCCCCAGCCTCCCATACCCACTGCCCCTGTGCTTGGACTTGCCGTAGACCTTCAGGAGTCCTGGTCTCTAGTCACCCTCATGTTACTCCAGAACTTTCCCCAGGTCTTACAAAGAGCAGGGGGCCAATTTGGTTTTCCCACCAATTGCTCCCCACCCCAGCCCTTCACCTATATTTATAGACAGAAAAGCTTGCCCTCAGGCTTCATAGCTGTTGTCAGTGTGGATGAAATTTTAACAGTGGTGACACCCAAGAAGCATCCTGACTGCAGTCAGTTCTTGGTTTGGGCCAGGGGCCGGGGTCTCCTTTCCTCCGTAATTAAAAATTCACCAGTGAAGACAGATTGCTCATCAATCTTTCATCTCAACAGTTTCCGCTGGGGAAGAAAGGGGCACCAGCCTGGCTGCCCACAGCCCAGGACTGTGCTACCATGTGCATGAGTTCAGGGCCTTGGGTGGGGAGCAGGCATGCCCAGCCAGGACTAGACAGGCCCTGTGAATATCATGGGAAGGGTACCGGGTGTGACAGGTGGCTAGTTCTGCACTTTCTGCCTTATATGACCCAAGATGTCAGGGAGAGGCCCACAGAGGGTCAGAAAAGGAGTGCGTGGAACAAAACCATCAGGAGGGGTCTGAGTAATGACATGGCTAGTCTTATCCAATTAAAACTACGGGGAGATATAAAGTTGCTAAGAGAGTAGATCTTAAATACTTTCACCAACAAAAAGAAATGGTAATTATGTGACGCAGTGGAGATGTTTGCTAACCTGTGGTGGTAACTGTTCTGCAGTACTAAGTGTATCAGAGCAGTGCGTTGTGCACTTTGTACCAGGTATGTCAGTAAAACTGAAATATATATATACACACATATATCTTCCATGTTTTGGCCAATTTTAAAAAGTTTATAGGAACTCTCCAATTGAACGATCCTGTTTGAGGACCTCAGCCCAGGGTCAGCCTGGAGAAGGCACGCTAGTCGGCAGTGCATTATTATTATTGTCATCGCTTTTGTTGCCTCGGCTCTGGAACTCACCAACCATGCTGGTCTGAGGTGTGTTACGTGATTTCTCGGGGACCTACTTGCTCATCTGTAACATAAAGGACATACCAGTGCCTGCCTCGCGGAGTTAGGGAGTTAGGGTGATGTTGTATAATTGAGCAAACCCAGTCTCCTAATGCAGCCCAGCCCTCATGTGTCCTGGGACAGGAGGAAAGGACAGCCTGGTGGACAAATAAAGCACTGGCACTGGCTCTGTCACTTCCTGGCTGTACGGCTTATATAAGCCCCACCCCTCTCCCGGCCTCAGTTTCCCCATCTGTACAAAGCAGGTGCCAGAGCAGATGATCTTCTGGGTCACTTCCAACCCAGTTCCATGAAAATTTGCATGTTGCCTCTTGTCAGGGTAGTGTTTTTCCCAGAAGAGATTTGGGGAGGGGAGGGCTCAGCTGGCCACTTTGTGTGTCCTATGACTATTCTGTCAGTCTTGTGCCTGTGGGCTCCCTACAGCTCTGCTCCCGGATCTCTGGGAACTCCGGGCTGGGCTGTCTTTCCAGGAAGGGGCTGACCTACCTCTATAGTGAGAGATATTTGAAGATTGTCCAGTGGAAGAGGACAGGTGAGGGTGGTGAGGGGAGCTCAGGACCTGGGCTGGGCTCCAGGTGCTGGAAGCAGGGGCAGACACTGGAGAATAGGGCAGAAAACTCAGATTCAGGCCAGGTGAGCAGAGAGAGAGGCTTGGGAGGGGTCAGCACCCACTAATAGTCATTGGGGTGGAACTGAGCTTCTGACGCTTGGAGAGGACCTGATTAGCCTCACCTTGGGGCCTGAAGGGTGTGGATCCTGTGGGTGAATGGGGCACAAGAGCAGAACCACAGTGCTGGATATCTACCATTTGCCTCTTGAGGCCCACTCTCCCTCTCTTCACCTGTACCCCAGTAGGTGACCTGTAGCATCAAAGTCCTCTCTGCCACTCTGGCTTCCTGCAGGCTTTGGCCTATGGATATAGAATGAGGGGGAAGAGGTATTAGAGTATTTAGTCTCCCAACTCTCTCTCCCTCAAAGTCACCTTGAGCTAGTTGCATACCTTGACCTAGGTGACAACTCCTATCAGATGCAGCCTGGGTCTGGAAACCATTTCCTTCTCCTACGCCCTTCCAGACTAGGTGATAAGAAATCCCTACTTCTGCTCTCCTCCCGCCAACACCTTTGTCAAGACAATTTTATTAAACTGTCAGGACCCTGCCTGATTCAGCCCCTAGCCGCAGAGCAGGGATGTTGGAAACAGACAGGAGACGAGGTAACAGGGCCCCCCACCCAAACTTTGTCTGGAATCTGACTCAATCTTTTCACCCTTGATTTCTCCAAGGGATGGGCCTGGGGTTCTCCCTCCTGACTACTCAATTAATATGTCTAGAGCAGGAGAAGGAAGGAGAGGGGTGGGAGCCCAGGCAGGCAGGAAAAGGAAGCATGCCCAGCTGTGCAGGTCCTAGGCAGACACTGGAGCAGGAACTGCACACTTGAGTCCCCGTGGGGACCAGACAGGTTGGGATAGTGGAGCATTTGTGGGCCTCGGGCGGCAGCCCACATGGCTGCAGCCCATCAGTATCCTACTGACACATGGCCCAGAGGTGCAGCTCGCCCCAAAGGAGTCAAAAAGCTAGACTTTTGCATGAAATCTCTTGGTTTATAAATAGTTGGATCAGTTCAAATATTGAATTTTAAACAAATATGAAATTTGAAACAGCTAGATCCAGATCCCTGGCCACCAGTTTATGACCTAGAAAACACAAGCCCCTCTAATAGGCCTTTCTGATCTTTGCTCATAGGTTTCCCACACCCGGAGCCAGACTGAGAGCAGCTCAGGAGACAGGTAAGTGTGAGGGCACCTGAGGGTTCTCAGCATCCCCAACCGTACCTGTGCACACACTTCAGTGCCTTAGTGTCCCCAATTTGGAAATACTGGTTTGCAAACCTGTCTGTCCAATCACCCACCCCTGCTCTTCCCGCCCCTAATGCTGAAACTGACCCAGCCTCTCTGATCCCCTTGTCAAACCCTGGAGCTCTCAGAGCCACTCCCAAAAAACCTGTGGACCTAGGGGTAGTGGAGGAAGAAGAGGGAAGCCCCAAGCAGATCCCAAGCTGTAGTTTGTGCATATTTCCTGCATGTGTGACTTTCCCCCACAGAGCCAGTACCTTGGCGTGATATTCTATCAAAACAGAGGTGCACTTGGATTAGTAAATGTCCTTTTGAGGTAAAGAGCAATATTCCTGTGTGGGTTGCATGGCTTTTATATCAGTCATTCATACTTTAGTATCTTTTAACACCATCAAATTATTTTTCAATTACTATCTCACTAAAGTCCACACTGTGTTTGTTTGTTTGTTTGTTTGTTTGACTTGGGGAGTTGAGAAGGAGGAGCAATGTGCAGAGGGCTCCTAAGAGCCTGCCGAGGACTATCCTGAGAGCTTTACAGACATTTGAAGGCACAGCTCGCTTGCCTGGGGGACTGCCTATAGTTCTTTATGGAGTGGGTGGGTGTGCAGAGCTGGCGTCATTCCCAGGTGAAATAAGCAATTGCTCCATTTTGATAGGATAGCGCCTTCCCCCACCCAACACCCCCCCTTTCTACTGACCTTTCATAGCGCCCAAATTGCCACCATCTGTGTAACTCCTTTGGAGAGGATGAGGAAGCTTTGAAAGCTTCTGTCAAAATGTCATCGGTAGGTTAGCAGTGGTTATTTCTAAGTTATGAGAGTATGAGAAATTTGGGTTTTCTGTCTTCCAAGTTTTATGTAATACATGTGTTACTTTTTTTTTTCTTTTTTCAAAATGCTATCTGGGGTGGTCTAGGAACCTGTGGGCATGCATGTCCATTGTAGAAATTATCTGACCAGATTAGCCCCAGCAGATAGGAGGGTTTGGGGAAACTGGACATGGGCCAGGCAAGTTTTGATGGAGAAGTAAAAGGTGATGCTAGTGAAGGATTAAAGACTTATCAAAAGTGAATGTGGCCTCCTTCTCTGATTTCGCTGTGGTCATGAGCTAGAGTCAAATCATTTTCTGAAAATAATATGGACTTAGTTTGTTCCCTTTTTTAAAGCACTTATCACCTCAGGATATAATTGTCTTTCCCTCTCCACCCTCAGCTTCTGCCAGAGTAGGGCCCTGTCTGCTTCTCTCTGCATTGCCAGGACTCAGCAAGGTGTTAATTTGTGTGGGAACAAGCAAAGAGCTAAGGATGTGATAGGAATCTCTTACTTTGGCTCATCCTGAGAACAAGACAGAATGCTTATCCCCATTCTGCGGGTGAGAAGACTGATGCTTAAAGAAGTGAAGTGACTTGCCCAAAGTCACACAGCTGATGAGAGCCGGAATGGGAACCCAGGTCTATCTGACTTTCAAAGACATTTTTTCCACCACACACCTGTGAAAGCAACGTCACTTTTTTAAAAAGGTTGGAAAAAACAGATAACAATCAATTCAAAATTTTCCCTCCTTGTTGCCACAGGCTTTTATCCTTCCCACTTTTATCTATACATGTTTGTTCTGACACTTACGCTACTGCGTTTTTCTCTAGGCTGTCACACCACGGTGGCTGTTCTAATACAGTTGGTGCATCAGTGAGAACTTGGGATCCAGATGAGCAAATGGCCAGTGGCCATATGCACCATCACCTGGTAGGGTTGGGTGGGCCTCACTGGCTCAGGCACCCCAAGGCCACACTCCAGTTATGCCCACCCAGAGTCTCATGCTGCCACTGAGATCAGCAGACAGAACAAGATACCAGGGCTGGGTCTGGAAGCGGTCCTGGAGCTGTCCTGACCAGTTGCTTATGTCAGTGTTAAGATTTAGCATCCTGTCCCCAGACCCTGCCCTAGGGCAGTGTTCTTGAATGGTTAAGCCTTTGGTCTTTGGAGTCAGGCACCCCACAAAGGACAATTTCTCTAATTTCTCAGAGGTTGCTAAGGAATGAAACTGAATCTCATTTCTGACTGCTCCGTTTCCAAACTGTGTGTAGGTTTGGGCAAGAGAGTGACTATACCTCTCTGTGCCTCAGTTTCCTAATCTGTAAAATGCATACCCACTCTGTAGAGTGTTTTAAGTGCAGCCAGACCACCTTCCTCTCTTCCCTTTTGAAGTAACCAGGCTCAACCTGAAAGGTGTCTTTGTTGTAGCCAGGGGTGGATGTCACTTTCTGGCATTGACTATAGCCGGATATACTAGGTTTTCTTTGTCCTTTCTTTATACTTTTTAAAAAGATGTCTAAAATTACTACAGAGACTCTGGGGAGCTTTTCATATGTGTGGTCAGAAGTTGTTACACCCCCAAAAGTGACATTTCCTTCTAGAACATTCTAAGATTTCTTAAAAATTTTCTCTTTCAAAATGGGAGTAACATGTAATTCCACTTCTAGTGAATTTGCCCTTAGGAAATAGCCCAAGATTGTGTACCTAAGATTTATCTATGGGGATGTTTATCACAACATTGTTTCTATTAGTTAAAAAATAGTAAACAACGTGAATATCCAATAGCAGGGAATTGAGGAAGCCCTTCATGACATGTGCAAATAGTGGAAGATTCTGGGCAGCCATTGATATTATGGTTGAGATGGATTTTTAATAACTTAGCAGGAATGTTCATATTTCAGTGCTAAGTGAAATGGCAATTTGCCAAAATTAATCCTAACTACATTTTTAAAAAATAGGTAGAAAGGAGTAAAAGTAAGCAAAATAGAAAAAAGAGAGAGAGAGAATGGTGGGGAGCAGGGAGAGAAAATGAGAGAAACATATCTCAGTGTGGGAGCATAACAGGTAACTTATTTTTTTTTCTTTGTGCTTTTCTATATTTTCTGAATTTCCCGCAGTGGAATATTCACTGTTTATATTATCACAAAAAGTAGTTACAGTTAAGAAAAAATTCTCTGCCCCCACACAATATGTGTGTGTGTGCAGTTTGCCAGTTAGCTATATAAGAAGAATTGTTATACCGGCACTTTTCATTCTAAAGTGTTCTTTTTCTCAAAACTTTTTTTAACCCAAAGGCAATGTCAATGCCATCCCTGGAACTCTGGTTCTAAGAGAACTTTCTTTGAGGAGCTATAGTTTGCTAGCGCTGCCATAATAAAATACAACAGACTGGGTAACAGGCAACAAAAGTTTATTTTCTCATAGTTCTGGAGGCCAGAAGTCTGAGATCAAGATGTTGGCAGGTTTGGTTTTTTTCTGAGGCTCTTTTTCTTGGCTTGTAGATAGCCACCTTCTCCCTGTGTCCTCACACACTCTTCCCTGTGTCTGTGTTGTCTATGCCCTAGTCTTTCATTCTCAGAAGGACATCAGTCATATTGGCTTAGGCCCACCCTAATGATCTCTTTTTATATTAATCACCTCTTTAGAGACACTATCTCCAAATAAAGTCACATTCTGAGGTACTTGGGTTAGGACTTCAACATATGAATCTTAGGGTCTCAACTCAGCCCATAACAGGGGCGTCCTGTTCCTAGTGACTGTGGCCATTTATTTTACAGAGTGCTGAGCTTGAAGCTGGAGTGAGAGCAATATAGATGGAGAAGACGTTATCCCTGTCTTTAAGAGGTCCCCAGGGAGGTGTGATACAGACACCTAATGCAAGCACTGCACCTTTTCTTTCTAGCTGAACCCATAAGCAAAGGTACAGCCATTCCTAGCTGAGCCCATTCACCACAAATTGACTCCTCAACGTCAGAGCCAAAGAGTTCAGCCCACAAAAATTAATTTTAGTAAGAAATTCTCATGTACTTCTACGGTGCTAAATGAGTTAGCTATAAACAATTAAATCATTCAAATGGGCTTCAGGATGTGAATACCCAAATTTTAAGAATAATTTTTCTTAGCATCAACTCAAGTGATTTTGATTCATAGCATCAGTGGCAGAAAGGAGGAATAGGATGAGCAAGTCAGGTATGGAAAGTTGTGGTTGTTGAGTTAGTGGAATCAATGCTAATTATATCAGTGAATAATAAGATAGGAATTCCTGAGAGTGAGAGTTGGAGAGAGGGTGAGGCAGGCATCAGTGGCAAGTAGGCACCTGAGATTTATGGTGAAAGGTAGTAGGGTGCCATAGCAGATTCTTGAGCAAAGGTGAAATAGAATGAGACAGGGATAAGAGAGACTGCGGCAGAAAAATCTAGTTAGGAGGCTTTGCAGAAGTACTGGAATGAGAGTCTAGAGATAAATCTGGAAGTGAAACTCCAGAGGAAGATTTGGGGATATGTTATTAATGCTCTTTTATTTCTCTGGGCCTTTGTCCATGCTCTTTCCTCTATTTCACCCCCAACCTGGCAAACTCCTAAGCATGCTCCAAGGCCCCATTCATGGAACCCCTCTGACCTGAAGATTTTCTTGACCTCCCCAGGAAATCACTCCTTCTCTTGGGCTTGCCCCCCCCCCCATTAGAGCACTGGTATGCCATATCGTGGTCTGTCTACATACCTGCCTGTTTGCCACTGGGCTGGGAAGCGGGTGCTCAGCAAGTGTCCATGGGGTAAGATTGATGATGTAAAAAATCAGTGATCAGATGGAAGCTGCAGAGATAGGTAGAACATAAGAGATTCAAATATGATTCCAGGGTCAGTCTATAAAATTTTACAAATTATCAAGTTCCTATTATGAGTTTGATACTGGTAAGAGAGGAATAAACAAGGCAGACGTGGTCCCTTCCTTCGCTGAGTTTACAGCCTAATGAAGGAAGCAGATAATAAAATAATATTTATATCATGATGAATACCATAAAACCAGTCTGTTATGAGCCTATTGGGGGGGGTGTAGAATCAAGGAGGGCTTCCCTGAGGAAGTGTATATATAGTTAAAGTGAAAATTAGAAGATGTGTGAGAATGCATCTACCTGAGCAGGTCGTAGGTGTTAGGTGGTAGACCAAGATGAAGGTGAAGAAAAGAAAAGCCTAAATAAGGGGAAAAGGTGTTCTTGCAAAGGGCACAGCCCGTGCAAAGGTCCTACAGTGAGTGAGAAGCATTGGAAACACAGAAACTGAGCCTCACTAGAACACAGAAAGCAAGTAGGGAGGCTGGTGAGATAAAAGGTCAGAGGTTGAGGTAGAAGGACGGCATCATAAGGCCACTCTTGTCAGGAGAGTTTAGACTTTAGCTGATGGAAGCTACTGGAAGGTTTTAGTCATGGTTATAGATGGGAACAGATCTGTTTTTGAAAGACTGCTCTGGCTTCTGCTGTGAAGTAAATAGATGGCTGAAAGCATGAAGGGGGTCAGTTGAGAGGCTGATGCAGTTATCCAGGCAATAAATGGTGATGGCCTGGACTCGATGGTGGTTGTAGCTGGTGAGGAGTGGACAGAAAGGAATGATAGTAAAGACATGGGCAGAAAAGGAGAAAGTCAGGGATTTAGGCAAGGGCAGAAAGGAGCACATTCGCAGAACCTTTGCCAAACTCACCCCACGCTGAATTCCAACAGTGCTACTTCCAGCCTCTCGGAGGAGTCTGACTCACAGCACCCCCAGCAGTTTGGCTGACAGGGATGGCGGGACCTTGCAGCTTGACACAAGGTCCCAGGAAGAGAAGAGGCCCAGTGTCAGGGCCCAGGCCAGGTCCCAGGACTGTGCCCAGGATCTTGGAGTTGTGGGTAGATGACTGAGATAACTTGACCCCACAACATATGATAGCTTGGTTTCAGCATTTTCCTCCGATTCAGCAAAATCTCTTCTCTCAGCCCCTTTCCTGGGAGATTGACCATTATTCCTAGATATCTGCTTGGTACTGAGCCTTTCTTTCTTGCTCAAATGTCCTGGGACTTCCCGCCCTGGTGGAAGTTCACACAGGAGTAAACTAAATCACATCCATTCGGTCTGCCCCATCCACTTCTCAGGGGACCCTCAAAGTGACTCTGGGCCACAGGCCAGGAGGTATTAGCATTCTCCCATTCTGCAGAAACAAAACAGAGACTCAGAGAGGATGCCACTTGCGCAAAGTCGTACAACTCAGAAATGGGAGAAACAAGACTGAAAACCAAGTTAGGATATTCCATGTTCAATACGTTTTTCTCAATTGTGTTTTTGTGTTTAATCTCTCAGTAACTTTTGAAGTAAATGACCTGGCACATTTTACTTTCAGAGCATCTGTTTGTTACCTGCTAACAAAGCGTGCTTTTTCTTAAACTTTAAACTGCGCAGCCCTATTGTGACTCCTTCCACATCTATGTAAATACAACCAGCTGCAAAGCAAGAAATTCCATGAGACACAAAATCGTTTGTATGATACCTTTCCCTGCACCTGGCCGTATTCCTGGGTGGCACATGCTTTCTCACTCATTTGACAAATATTTATTGAGCCAAGTACTGGGAATAGAGCAGCAAACCAAGTAGCTGTGGTCCCTGCCTTCAGAGAACTGCAGTTCTACTAAGGGATGAGGACAATAATCAATTAAACAAGTTCATGCATGCTGTGCCATAAAGGTTCTTCAGCATCAAGTGGAAGAGGAGACAGAAAAAGAAGGGGCAGTGGCTAGGGGGTGGAGCTATTTTACATAAGGTGGCCTGGAAGACCTCTCCAAGGAGGTGACCTTTCTGACTGGAATGAGAAGAATGAGAACAGAGAACATTCCAAGCAAAGGGGAAAGCAAAGCCCTAAGGCGGGCCTAGGCTTGGGCTGTCTGGGGATCATGGAGGAGTCGGGATGGTGAGATCCAGAGTAGGGAGCAAGTGGTAGGAAGTGAGGTCAGGGAGGGAGGTGAGGCGCCAGGTCATGAGGACTTTGCCTTCATTTCAGGCGGGATGGGGGCATGTGAGGTTTTGATCAGGGAGTGATACGGGCTGACTTTCGTGATAAAAGAAGCTTGCTGGGGACACAGGTGGAAGCATGGAGACCAGGAGGGAGGCTCCTGCAGTAACTCAGGTGAGAGAGGATGGGAGCTGGAGCAGGACAGCAGCCACAGAGGTGGGGGAAGGGCTACTCTTGGGTCCGCTCTTACAATGCATGTGGGGGAAGAGGGAAGGAGAATAATGGGTGATGCTTGGGGTATGTTCTGAACCAACTGGGGTGCCAAAATCCAAATCTGGCACTGACCACCTAGAGTTAGCATGGACCCCACACGTTAAAGGACATGGTTCCCCCAGAAGACTCCTTCCACTTCAGGTGCCAGCCACAGGTCCAGTCTTCAAGCGACCTCACTTCTGATGGGCCGGCTACAAACCCCTGGGTTCTCGCATCTTCTCTGGTTTGATAACTCACTAGAATGACTCACAGAACTGGGAGAGCTGTACTTACAATTACAGTTTTATTGTAATGGATATAGTTCAGGACCAGCCAAATGAAGAGTGGTATAGGATGGCATCTGTCAGGGACACGTCCATTCTCTCAGCATATTAATTGTTCACCTACCAGGAAGCACCGCTGAGCTCTGGAGATTTTATTGAGGTTTCATTGTGTAGACAGGAATGATCAAACTCAACCTCCATCCTCCCTCCTCTCCCCTCCTGGACTTAGGGCTGGCTCAAAGCCCCACCCACTAACCCCATTCTTGGTCTTCCTGGTGATGGCCCCCATCCTGATTAGCTGGTTAGCATAAACTCATACATGGTCCCAGGGGCTCAAGAACAATAAGCAAACCTAAATCACATGGGAAATTCCAAGGATTTAGAATCTGCCTCCCAGGAACGAGGGACAAATTCAGTCAATTTCTTTGTCATACAACAGGGTGGATGCTGGTGCCATTTACTAACTCTTACAGAAAACTAGCAGCCAGAGATGAGGGTGAGGAGCAGTAGGTTTGGTAGGGGAAAATGATGGAAATGTTTTGGCCGTGTTGACTTTAAGATCTTCAGTAGAGATTAAAGTGGAGATGTGATGTAGGCAGTCAGATCTAGGAGCCTGGAGCTCAGGGAGAGACCAGTATATGGGTCATATTTTAAGGAGGGGAAAAGAGCTAAGGCTTGTGCTGGGAGGTGTCCAACATTAGTGGCTGCAGAGAGAAGGAGCTGACAGAGGAAGAGTGGCCTGAGAAGCAGGAAGAGAACCAGGGAAAGCAGGGGTCCCCAAACAAGTGTTTCAAAAGGAGTGGTGAGTGTCTGTACTAAATGCTGCTGCAAATCAAGGAAGAGGAGGACAAAGAAACGGCCACTGGACTTGGCAAGATGGGGCTGAGTGGCTCCAGGGGAGGGGAGAGGAGGGGATGGAAGCCACCTGGATGAGACCTAGGTGGGAAGCAGAGATGAAGCAGAGACCCCAAAGGGGTCGTGGGGCCTGGGGAGCCACTAAGATGGGAGCTATCCCAGCACTACAGGCAGCCAGAAGGAAGAGTCCAGCATTCACTGGGCCGGGGGAGGTAGGCGTCTTCTGGAAGCACAGAGAAATGGGAAAGGAGATGTGAGCGTCACTATCCATGCTGTAGAATAGAGTGTGAGAAATGGAACGTGGGGTGACAGAAACATGGAGCCAGGAGAAATCACTTCTGACTGGGAGTGACCTAAGACAGCGACAGGTATTTTTGCTGAATGTCTGCCCTCTATGTGCCTGGGAACACACTGGGCCCTTAAAATGCATTCTCTTATTTAAAGCTCTCAGAACTGGGATTGTCTCCACTTTACAAGTGAGGAAACTGAGGCTAAAGAGATTGAGTCACTTATCCAAAGCCGCACTGCTAGGATTTGCCAGAGATAGAAGTTAACGCAGATTGAAAAGAATTTTTTAGAAGCCAAGGTAAGTAGGGAGAGGGGACAGGCTGAAATGAGGACTCAGAGACAGAAAAGCCTGTGTGAGTTTGGGGGGCCCTGGGCAGACTCATTTGGAACAGGAGTGGATCATGTCCGAAATTCCATCTGAGTCACTCAGGAGAGGGACCTAGCCTCCCTCTAGAACACAGCTCTGTTCTGGTCAACTGCGGTGTGGCCTTCAGCAGGCTCCCAAGCCCTCAGGCTGCCTCCATCAGTCAAGGGGAGGGTAACGCCACCCACCTGGGGCAGGGCATGGATGCGAGGGAAGAGAGACCCCAAGAGGAGAATGGGCTGGGGGCTGGATGAGCCTGATGTATGAGGATGCTTTCCTGGGTGGCGGCTGTGGGCCGGAGAAGCAGGCATGGATTCCACACACCCCTGCCTGCCCCCTCAGTCACTATCCCCACCACCATACACGCAGCCAGGGCAAGGGCACACCTCTGCTGGAAGCCTCATCATTCCTTGTCTATAAAACAGGAGCAGTGGGCCCTACCTACTGCTGCCAAAGCACACAGTCATGACTTAAAGCAACTTTGCACAGTGGAAACCACAGTGGGTCAGGAGTGGATGGGAACCACCAGTTCTGACAGACAGGTGGGTAAAATCAGAAGGATGCCTTCCTGCTGAGGTGGGATTCAGCAACTGTTTAATTCTGAAATGTCTCAGGTCTACGGAGGTGCACCTGGGAGCCCCTGGGACCTGGTCTCCCACCTGTGAAATGGGCACATCCTGGCTAAGAAGGGCTGCCTGCCTCCTGTTGAGAGGGCCCGAGCAAGGGCTAGCCAAGCGGAATGAGCTTTTTGTGATCACTGAGGGAGTCCTTCCTCTGGTCCCTCCAGCTGCACGTGTGGTTCTGCCCGCCTTAACAGACACGTATGGCAAGTGTCTGTTAAGGGCCCTCCCCACACACCTCCCATTACACAGAGGAATAGACAGGCTCAGAGAGGTTGGGCCAAGGTTCCTTCTACGGCGTTGATATTTCCTCCCTAAATCTTTTTGTATACCATGAAAGAGGAGGGACAGAAGAAGGGAGGGAGGGAGGGAAGGAGAAAAAGAGGAGATGGGGTGAGGGATGAGACCCAGGGTGATAAGTGCACTTGAAAGGATGGAAACTCGCCTTTATTTTCAAGGAGAAGGGTATTAGAAATACTGGTTTACAACATTCTCAGTTTGGAACCTGTCGAGCCAGTCACTTCACCTGGAAGTTCACGACCCCACTATTTCATTCTCCTCCTGAATGTTGGTGATTTAGTCACAGGCTGTATAGAGAGAAGCATCTAGGAGAAAAGCAGTTAGTGATATGGGCTACAGGGTATTGATGTCCTGCCACAGCCACACTGTGAAAGGGGCTCAAAATGTGGGCTGGGGGCAGGGGTTTGAAAATGCCTGAGATCTAGAGGCAGGAGGCGAATGGGTCTGAAGATGCCTGGCCCCCTTCCACTCCCGCCCATCCTCACACAGCAGCCTCAGGGCCAGGTCTTGAGAAGCCAGTGCTTGGCCAGTTTCTGGCTACAGTTATATTTTACAGCTTCTGGACCTTCCCTACCTGGTTCTCAGTGTCTTCCATGAGTCCCTTGGGAGATCTTGAGGAGGGACAGTTAGGAGGGAGGAAATCACTTTGGGAGTGGCCACATGGACGAGTGCTGTGCCCAGAGCTTTGTGGGTGCTACTTCACTTGAGACTTGCACCACTTCGGAAAAGGGTGGGCACTGCTCTCTTCACTTCACATATAGGCAGACTGAAGCTCAGAGAGGCTAAGGACCTTGCTCCAGGTGACCCAGCTAATTAGCAGGGAGAACAAGATGGGAAGCGGTGTCTGTGGGACTCCCAGCCTGGGTATGGAGTCTGCCTGCTGCTGCCCCATGGGCATGCCCTTGGGCTGGGTCTCTGAGGCTGGTGCTGACGTTGATATTGAGCCTGTGTCTCAGCTAGCTTGGCTGTTCCTTTCTCCTTCCCCTCCATCAGCTTTGCAAGCCCCAGAGGCCTTCTCTCCTCAAATGCATTTCACATTGGACCACACTTTGGGAATCCCTTGGCCAAATCCAAGAAGAGCCCCCAAGGTCCTGGAAGTGCCCTAAATGAGGCCACTCAAAAAATAAGCAAATGGAATGAGAAACTTTAGGAATTCAGAGGGCAGAACTGATCAGACAGTGCTGGAAGACTTGGGCCAGAGCCTAGAATAGTCCAGAATAGTGGGATCTTTTTCTAAGGGTAGATGGATAGATGGATGGATAGATAACATACATAGATACACAGATGGATGTGTAGATGAGAGAGACAAAAGAAGAGAAAAGGGAGACAGAGAGAAACAAAGGAAACAGGAAGGGTCAGAGAGGGTAAACTGAGTCACGACTTTTTCCAGGACTGTGGTGAGTCCCATCCAGGAATGTGAGGTGACATCAGACGCAGCACAGTATCATGGGGTTGGGAGGGAGGGAGCTCCGTTGGTTGAGGAGTGACCCAGCTGTATGGGGTCATTCGTTGTCTGGCCAAATAGCCACTCACCCATGAACAGACCAAAGGCACTGCAGTGTCCCAGTGATATTCAGCTCATCAACCCTGCGTCATCAAAAGATACTGAAATTAAAAGTGAGTTCTGCTGCACATTATGTCGTGAATTTTATACCCATTCCCATTCAAATAAAATCAAGAACCTGGTAGGCAGAGGAGTTAGTTCTTACAGGCGTCACCTTCAGTTGCCAGGAACTCCATCCACAGCCCTTCCCCTTGCAGAGATGGTCAGAGGGCCTCTTCCACCCTGTCCAGTGGCATTTTTGTGTTGCCAGATGGTTTGCCATCCACTCCCACCAGTGACCTTTAATTATGTTTTCCTTTAATTTTCTTCTTCTTTGTACGCATACTCACAAAGCACCCAGCTTTAACCAGGCACACCAAGGCGGCTTTTGTAGTAACAGGACTGATCAATGCCAGGAGGCTCCTTGTGACTGCCAGAGCCGCAGTCCTGGGTGGGGGTGGATCTGGGCTATGCAGCAGTGGCTCTGTCTGCCTCTGCCGTTGGCAGCCAGAGCTCTGGACAGCTACTCACCCCGCAGACCCCTCCGGCCCGGGGCCCAGGACACAGGAGAGGCCCACTCCTCTGGAAGAGCTAGCCAGGGACACACTTGGAAGGGTAAGTGAGGAGCTACAAATGCCACAGACCATGGAGGCTGGGAAGGAGCCACGGGCTCCAGGACTTCTAGAAAAACAAAGCTGATAAAGCTGTTGCTGCTGAGGTTAAAGAAGGAAGCAGCTTGAAAGCTGTTCCTGGTGATTCTGTGAAGCAGCAGCAGAACTTGGCTCTGTCTGCACTCGTGGCCTGGAATTCTGGGGAAGGAAAGTTGCTGTTGGCTCACACCCAAAGCAAGGCGTTTACACGACTTCGCCAAAGGACCTTAGCTCCTTCCCTCATTCTTTGCCAGATATTTACTGAGGGCTATAAACATGCTAGTCTCCCTGCTAGGCACCAGGGGATTCAAGGAGGACTAGAATGAGGCCTCGACACAGAAATGCACTAGTCTTTCCAGGAGGATGGTTGCTCAGGTAACTATTTTCATGTGATATATGGTAAGAGAGGGTCTGTCCCGGGGCAGGAAGAGGCCAGCTGGCCTTCAGAGTGCTTGAGAAGATATTATAGAGGATGGACCATTTGTCTGGGGTCTTGAAGGGTGAGTAGGAGTTTTTTCAAAAATTAGCCAAGATGTTATGAGTGACTGCAAAGAGGTTTGGATATACAAAAATGTAATAGTATATGGTGACAGGTTCAGCAGGTCTGTGAGAAGTGAACAGAAAAGGCTGAAGGGCCACATCACGAAAGGCCTCAAATGCCAGGTATAGGAGTTTGGAGTCAGTCATACAGGCAGGAGATAAGCACTGAAGATGTTAAAACAGTGGTGTGACATGGTCAGTTTTGCATCTCAGAAAACTCAGTCTGGCTGCACTGTAGACAGGGTGAGGGGATACACAGGGAGATCCTGAGGAGAAATCTGTGACCTCAAAGTCATGGAGGCCAATGCTTTAGGCTAAGGCAGTGGGACCAGGAGGTGGGGAGCAGGGGGCAGCGCTACTCATCTCTGAGCCTGAGCAGCAAGGCTAGATGGAGGATCAACTGTGAGAGTAAAGGAGGAGTCTGGGTGATTTTAAAGTAGACACTGGGGACTGGGTGGCCGATGACACTTATCAGTGAGAGAAGGGATGAGGGAAGAGAGGTATGAGCTCAAATGCGGCCATACCAAGCTGGAGATGCCAGAGGGACGTCACTTCAAGATGGGGTCACCCACAGGCATCCTCAGTTCCTTATCCCATCAGGCTCCATGGGAAAACCTCTTGAGATGCCTAATTAAAGTGATCCCTATTACTCCACATGTGGACACTGAACTTGTGATACCAGCCTCAGACAGACAGTAAGGTCTTACCCTGCACCTGTGTGCTTTGCCTGATCTTCACTGCTTTGGAGTAAGTAATACTTAGTTCAAGTATGAAAAAGGGGTGTCACCTCTCCACCACAGGCAGATTCTCCAGATATTGAATGGGAAAGCTGCTGTGCAGGTTGCCACAGAGCCTAAGGGTGAAACTGGATACTCAGAATGACCTTGTGTCCTGGCTAGGTGCCAGGAAGCCCTGGACAGGGTAGCGAGGGGGTGACTAGAGGCTAGCTAATTGAACATTAACCCAACTCCTAGGAGCCCAGGGATTCTCCTTGGCTTTGGAAAAGACTTTGGGGTTAGGAGAAATAGAATTGTTGGTTAGAGAATGTTTCTGAAGCCCCAGTGCTGGAGGCCTGACGGTGCCCAGCTTTGTGGAGGATCTCTAGGTCCAAGTCACCAGGACAGACAACTAACTCCCAGCTGTGTTGGGCTCTGTGCCAGACATATCACACGAGGAGATCAGAGAGGTAAAGCAACTAGCCAGGGTCACACAGCCAGTACTTGGTAGAACTGGGTTCCCACCCAAGACTGACCAACTCAGGTGCAGGGCTTCTTCTCTCCCTTCACTGACCACCATACCAGAAATGCATCTTGGTCTCTGGGTGAAGTTGAGAAAGAACGTTTAGAAACAGTATGAGAGTCATCCCTTAATTACCAAAGTAAGAGGGTTTTTTTTTTTTAACAGATTGGGAACAGCAGAGGTATGTGGATGTTTAGACTCCTCCATCACACTTACATTTATTGAGTACCTACTATGTGCCAGGCCTTGGAGGTATAGCAGAGACCGAAGCAGGCATTGTCCAGGCCCTTGAGAGGTCATGGGTGGGCTTATGGGGGAAGGTCTCGTACACACGCAGGTATGTACAAACACACACGTAGGAATGCATTAATGTTCCAAACAATGTCATAAGCATAGACACATTCGCGTCTCTCAGACACACAGAGATACATGCCCCTGATGCTCACACTCACACATATGCAAAGCCCCGTGCACACATGTTCACCCCCGGGAGTTAGCTAAGTAGGGGGACCTGGACCTACAGCCTCATACGGTAGCAGGAGGATCTGAAGTACAGCCTGTCCTATCTCACCATAAAGGCCAGCACAGGGCCTTAATGCAGGCTCGTGTCTCCACCTGCCTCCAGTCACGGGCTGAGCTCCTGCAGTTGGATGGTGCAGACTGCAGCTTCGCCTAGGGTCTCTGCTGAGAACCATCACCATCATCTGTTAAACACAGGCCTCGGTGCTTTGCATGTATCACCTCCTTTTGCACTTACTTCACCCCCTGGAAATGGGTCCAGTTGTGACCTCCATTTTACAGGTGAGGAAACCAAGGCTCGCAGACATGGGGCACCTTGCCTAGGATCTCATTCAGCTCAGGAGTGTCAGAGCCTAGACTTGAACTCTGAACTCCTCAGCTAGAAACAGCAGCCCTGTGCTGGTGCTGCTCAGGATGACCCAGATGCCCTGGGCCACCTTGGATGGTGGAGTCTTCAGGTCTGCCCTGTCACTTCCTGATAAGCTGAGACCTCCTGGGACATGGACACTTCTTTCCTGATGCCCCAGGTTCCTGTTTCTGCATTTGTTATCCAGTTTCCTCCCAGCCAGGCCCCTTTTCGCAGTGATTTGTCAGGGGGGAAGAAAGGACTTTGAACCTAACAAAGGGACAAGAGGCTACAGCTCAGAGGTGGTCATCAGACAGGCTTTGCAGTCGAACCCCCACCCACTCCAGCCTCAGTCTCTTGTCTGTTCAATGGGGATAATTTTATCCTACGCTGGGTTCTTTTGAGCATTAAATGAGATGGCATGTGTGAAATGCTTAGCCCAGAGCCTGCACACAGGCCGGCACTGTTGTTTTGTTACTAGTAGCCTCTGTCCATCACCCACCAGTGGTTTTCTATGGGCCTGGCTGGTGGGGGAGTCAGTAGGTTACACTGTAGAGAAATGGAGCAGGTTCATATTCTAGTGAGGGAGACAGAAACATGAAAAAACAAGGGTGCTTCGATGCAATGGGGTCGGGGGGGCATTTCCCTCAGACGAGACGAGAAAGGGGATTCCAGGAGAAGGAACAAGCAGAGGCAAAAGGTCAGGGCAAAAACAGTCTGATGCACTGGATAAACTGGATGTGGAACAAGAGCAGCACGTTCTAATATCCACAGGACCCAGGCACATGAGCTAGGTGAGAGATGCAGGCTGAATATAAGGCATTGTAAAGTGGTGGGGACTACGGCCAACTGGAACTCAGATCTAGGCGACTGTTGCCGCGAAGGAAAGCTGGGCCAGTGTTGCCAGGTCTTCCAGGTTTTCAGGAGATACTCTGACCTTAGGTTTTGTTGTGAAATCTCTTGACTTTGAAACGTGAGGCCAGCACTAGGAAAGAAAAGCAAAAGATACCTGGGGGCTGCAGTTTTCAGCCTCTAGTATAGACCCTAGCAGTGGGCTGGAGGGGGGAGGGTGGCACAAGAGGGAGCCTAGCTGTGGATTCCAGACTCTGCTTTGTGCTGGCAGGCTGGGTCCGACAGTTGGGGTCAGAACCTGGCCCATAATAGGTACCTAATCAACACTCACTCTGCAGGTAAGTCAGGGAATTTTGACTTCATTTGGAAGGTCAGGTTTGAGGCAGAAGAGTGAAATGATGGGAGGTTTATCTTACAGCCATCACTCCACCTGACACATGGCGGTGGGGCAGGATGCTTAACAGGGCTCCAGTCAGAAGGTCATGGTGGCTGGGACCAAGAAGACTATAGGGCAAGAGGAGAGGAATCAAATCTACTTAGAGATCAACTTGGAATGTGTAGGGAGAGCAGGTTGCCCTACCAGCTCCTTGATCTACTTGGTGACTCAGTGGAACTTCTCACCAAGGTGAGGAATTGGGGACAGGAAGTGTACAGGGGCAGAGAGAAGAGGGGCCTTGAGTCTGGGTCTGTTAAGTTTAGATGCCCATGGGACACCCAAGGGAAGATGTGCCCCCAGGCAAACATGCAGCTCCCAAGAGAGGGAAGGCTAAAGACTCAGATCTCACTCTCTTTCCCCACCTGAGATTTATATTCTTTTTGTGGCTGCTCTGTAGTCTGGGAGCAGAGAAGTTTATTTCTTGGGTTTTGGTTGGTGTTTTTTTTTTTCCTAGAAAGGCCGAAGAAGGAGAAGGTGGATTGATTCTTAATGCCAGAACAAAGATCTGTAAACACAGCTCTGATCGAGTCTCCCCACTCCAACCCCATGACGTGGGCAGCTGAGGAAGGGGAGCAGAGACACATGGGTTACCCAGGCCCCACAGTTAATACATAATAAAATCTCATTTCCAGGAACCAGTCTCTGAGCTTGGCTATCTTGAACTCTTGCAACAGGATTTACCTGCACTTGAGAGAAGAAAAGGGTTTGCTAAGCAGATTGATAGTTTAACAAGCCTACTTAGGAGAGCAGGCTTTTAGCAGCATCATTTGCATTCTAACAATGAGTGTACAAATTATAAATGACTTCTAATCTATTTTTAAAGCGGTTTTAAGACTTCTCATCTTCTGTCAAGAGTGTCACTGAGAACACCAAGGACATTCACAGCACCACGGCCTTCCTTTTGAAGAGAAACCATTCTATTCGAGAACTAACATGTATTGAGCATCTGCCAAACACGCCAGGCACTGTGCTAGGTGTTTCAGTAGCGTCTGCTCTTTACGCCTCACCACAGTCTCCAAAGGGATGGCAATGTTATCATGTGTTACAGAGGAAAGGAGTCCAGGCCCAGAGAAGGTGAGATGCCGGTGCAGACCCACTCAGCTTGCGAGGGCCAGATCACCCAGGGCTGGCTACGAGGTCTGAGTTTTTTCTAAATATGCCACAGAGTGGTTTTCCACTCATTCAAGTTGTTGTCCCTTGACCAGAGCAAGAATGATCTGAAAGGGAGCTTCACGGGGTTTGGAGAACAAGGGAAAGGGGAAAAGGTGGGAGAGGGAGCCGAGAAGTCAGGAGGAGGACTTGTCCGTCCACCCACTGGTTCGGAGGCAAGAGAACTAAAACAGCCCCAAAAATAGAGGAGGAGGGAGGCTCTGAAGAACAGTCCAGAATGTGGCTGAGCTCGAATCTCAGCTTTGCCATGAGCTCCCTTTGGGCAAGTCCTTACTCTCTCTGGGTCTCAGTTTCGCATCTGCAAAGGGCGTAGTTTGTCCTCACGTCAGCTTTCCCCAAAGGCAGTCATTTGTGTTCTACCTCACAACTTTCACCACATCTGAAAATCTCCTGTATTGTTACTTATTCTTGCTTTTATCTATTAACCTCTTTACTTGATTACATTATTTTACAGATTGAACAATATTATGTAACTTAAATAGAATAGAAATCACTTGTCACTCATAGAAGCTAACCATCAAAATAAATACAAAGAAATTTTTAAAAAATCATCATGTTACTAATTCTTCCCAACTATTGTGGCCTGAGGTCTGCTAGCTCTCGCGTGCGCTCACTCGCTCGCTCGCTCTCTCTCTGTTAGAAGGGAGGGGGGTCAGCAAGTTTCAGCAGGTGGGTGGTAAAAGAGACACATTGACTTTGAGCTGAGTCATCTTTCCTGGAAAGAACCAGCAGGAATGAAAAGGAGCTGGAACCTGTTTCCACACTGTGCGGCAGCATCGTTTGGTGCCTCCTAAAAATCTCCTCTCCGGTTGTCTCCAGGGTCTAAGGATCTCAGAAAGCCAGGCAAGATGGCATGTTATAACCCTTCCAGCACCGGCAGAGCCTGGGGAAGTCTGGGCTTGAGAAGTCCACAGAGTGGTGCAAAAGATGACAAGGAGCAAGTAGGATTCCAGGACAGCCCCCTTTTCTGTGACCAGAAGTGTCCTCCCTTTTAGTGAAGTTGGGGAAGGCACAGGGGCTCTAAGAGTCTTCAGCCCAGCACTCCCTCATCCTTCTGGGATGAGCTGCTCCAGCCTCAATTTCTTCCTCTGCCTGGTGAAGAGGACATCTTGAGACCCCACAAGTTTGCCCTGGCTCACCTTTAGGGTGAGACAGCCTATAATCCTATAATCTCATCTTAATGAATTTATGTGCCCAGGAGCAGGCTTAGTGGGGGGAAATAAAGAAAACTAAGCATTGCTCCTCTCCCTCCCTGGGAGGCTGTAGGGGAACCAGGGACTGCTCCTAATGGGGTCAGCTGTGTTAAATCCCCCATCAGCTCTGAGCTCCAGTCAGCCTCCACTGTGCTCTGTCCAAGTTCTAGGGTCGCAGGGTCCCCGCCATGGCTTTCCCTGCTGTCACGTGCAAGCTTATGTGGTAGGTGCGTATTCATAAGCATCCCTTCCTTGCCTCTCAGGGGCCTTCCCAATTTGGCTTTGTTCAGCTACTGGCCTTAATGAAAAGGAGGGGACAGGGGACAGGAGGGAGAGATTTATTCTGAATAACTTAGAGCAGTTAGATTGAAAGAATCTTAGAGACCTTCTGGTGTATTGTTACTCCACAACCAGGATTTCAAATTATGACCTCTATTTTCCAGATGAGGAAACCGAGGCCCAGAGAGGGGAAGGTCTGACAGCCTGTCTGGAGCAGAACCAAGCCAGACCCTAGGCTTCCTGACTCCCCGCCCAGGCCTCTCTTCCTGTATTATTCCTCCTTCGGGGAGGCTGATGCTTAGTATGCTGTGTGTGGCTGCAAATCATGCCCCAGGGACCTACCAAGTGGATGTCCCCATTATATGGACTTTGGACTCAGGGTTTGGCCTCATATCTGACAATTCTGAGCATCCTAGGAGTGTCTTCGCTCACAGTCACCTTCAGTCGTGTCCCCTGCGGACACCTTCCCCTTTTCTGCCTGGAGATTATGGCTACTTTCCTTGCCCTTTGCCAAGCTTGACACACAGTCTCCTCTATCTTCAGAGATTCTAAAATGACCTCACCTGGGCAAGCCATCAAGATTCCCAGCACACATGAGGGGACTGCCTCCACGCATACCCTGCCCTCCCTATGTGCACTGGGACCCCTTCTTTTAGAGAAGCTGGCTTGTGCAGGCTCAGAGCTTTCCAGGTCTTGGAATCTGGGGTCTTGCTTGATTGTGGGATGGGAGCCCTAACCACTGGAGACCCAACCTACAGACCTAGTCTCTCCTGGAGACTTCTCAGTCTTGCCCTGCCCCTAACATTTCATCTAGTCTTTTGTCCGACCTGCATTTGTTTTCCGTGCTCATCCTTCCAGGGCCCTCCCCCGCTTTGCAGGAAGGAAAATGTTGGCTTTCAGGTGAGCAAGGCGAGCAGTCCTCAGGTGTCCCTCCGACAGTTGCAGGCAGGTCCTCAGTGTCCCTTCATCCAAGCTGGAGCCAGCAGAGTTGTCATGGGTTGGGCGGGGGTAAGTAGAGGGCTATATAGATCCTGCTGATAGAGGACCAAAGCAGCAACGCGTCTGGAGTCTGAAACCAGAGGCTCGTGAGTAAAGCCATAACTGACGCCACCTATGCCACGGAGCCAGTTCCTATGAAAGGGCCTTTTGTTTTATCCCCTGGTTCCTGGGTGAGCAGTGATTCCATTTTAATTAAATACTCAAGTGACTGGGGT
Source organism: Cynopterus sphinx (assembly GCA_030015415.1). Lineage (NCBI taxonomy): Eukaryota > Metazoa > Chordata > Mammalia > Chiroptera > Pteropodidae > Cynopterus > Cynopterus sphinx. Next base: position 120,460,654 of record CM057381.1, on the reverse strand, counting down.
TGAACAGGCTGCCAGAGCCCTCTGCCCCAGGGCCTGGAGGGAGTAAGAGAGAGGCGCCTCCCCGCTGGAATGGTGAGCAGGTGAAAGGAAGAGAGCCCTGCGCAGGGGCAGGTCATTCGTGCTGTTCAGCAACTGGTTAATGTTCAGTGCAGAGGTATTCACCCTGAAGGACGCCAGCCTTCCTTGGGTATCCCATTAATGGCACCTTCAGGGACACACTTGAGAAAGTAAACCAAAGGGCAGGAGGAAGATTTTTTATTTTGCATAGACCTGGCAGAGGCTCAGAGAGAGCCTGATGGAGGGATATGCTGGGGTGGTAGCCTATCTACCCTGGCTGGCCCCAGCCCCTCTGTTCTCTGATACCATCTTCTCTGCTTGCCACATGCTGGTTTCTTGCCCGGAGGCAGTCCACTGTTCAGCAAGACAGCACAGACAGGACTCTAAATCAAGAGGCCTGAGGGAAAAACCAGCCAAATTACCCATCTTGCCTCCACCTCGATCCATGTGATTGAGGTTCAAATGTCTCCTCCCTAGAGAAGCCCTCCGGAATCTGAGTTATCCCCTACCACCCCACACTCGGTGTTACCCATCAGTGTAAAGTCATCTTGTTGGTTTAATTGAATTCTTGCATACTGGCTGTCTCTCCCCTGCAGAACAAAAGCTTCATGAAGACAGTGGCTTGGTCTATTTTATTCTCAGCGTCTGGCAGGGATCATGTATTTAGTAATGGTTGAATAAATACACTTAGTTAAAGCATACTTTGCCTGGGGACAAAGACTTCACCTAAAAATGTGACATAATTGAATAGTGTAAAAGTACATTGGGAGCACCCTGATTCTGGGGCTTGTCCTGTCAGCGGAGGTTCCCTGAACCCCTGTGCCAGTCCCTGTGCTGGGTGTTGCTGGGATGAAAACCAGAGATGAAAACCAGCACCATGCCTACCTTCAGGGAGAAGACAGACACAACATCACATTCACGGGTGTTAAGGCTATAAAAGAAGGCCTCTTTCTGGAGGGGCAATCAAGGAAAATGAGCAAGAGATCACCTGGGAGAGAAGAGCCCACAGTCAGAGGTGGAGTGCCCCAGGAAGGTGAGGCCAGTTCTGGGAACCAATGGTGAAGCCTGGGGTGGAAGGGTAAATGAATACCTTGTTTCTAAGGGGCTTCAGATGCCACACCTAGACTCCAGACTTTGCCCTGAAGGCAGTTGGGAGCCATTGAAGGTTATTCAGCAAAAGCAGCGTACCAGCAGAGTTGTGAATTGGGAAGATTACTCTAGCAGCTGCTTGGAGTACGGACTGAGACCCCAGAGGATTCAGGCCCTGCCTTTGTTCCCGCTGGGGAAATGGAATACGATCCTGGGCACTGAGCCCCTCTCTGAGGACAGTTGTTAGTCCAGGCCTCTGCAGAGGTCCTGGAGGTAATTCAGTGGCAGGTGATCACTTACATGTTATAAGATATGCTTTCCTCTGAAGGGGATAAATGTCTTCCTAGATTAGAGGTTGAGAGGGCAGGTACCACCACATCAGTGCTCCCTAGGTATGTTCTCCAGGCCTGAGACTGCAGGTCACCACCCCTGGTTTGTTTGTTCTAGGACTGCAAAGCCACTTTGGAAATGCCATTCTCTTGGTTAAATCCATGTTGTACAGTCAGTCAACAAACACTTATTTAGTGCAGACCAGGTTTTTTTTTTTTTTTTTTTTTGTTCATTTGTTTGCTTTCTTTTTCACTTTATTCAACCACAGATCTTCCTAATGGATGGTGGTAGGGGGTGGCAGTTTGCATGGGCAAAGGCTCAGAGGTAAGAATAAGTTTGCAATAAATTGAAGAGAAGGCTCTTTTATTTTAAAGAATCTTTTATTTTAAATCTCTGTAGCCTTGGGGTTGAGTTCTCTTTTTCTCAGAAGAGTGAACATTTGGGAGGGTGTAGAAACCACATTTCTTTGTGTTCACCCCACATTTTTGTAATTTAAGAACATAAAGTTTGTAGCATTAGGCTACATAGTTAACATAAGTTTTCTCGTAATCTTTATAACAACCCACGAAAGTAAGAACTATAATTACCTCCATTTCACAGTTGAGTAAGCCGAGAAGCAGAGAGGGTAAGTCACTTGCTCAAGGTCACACAGTTTGGAAGCAGAGTAACTGGGTTTTGAACCCAGACACTTTGTACCCACAAACCTTGTTTTTAACCACTACAGCAGTACTCCACCTTTCACATACCTCTGCAGCTAGCTTAGTTAACCCCAAATTGTGCTCAATTCACCTCTTTATGGTGCCTTTCTAGAATACACATCACAGAGGACTTTGTTCTTACCCCGAATTCCAGGAAAGCCTGTGCATTCTAAGGAGTCTCCTTTGCTGGTGGTCTTATCGCTTATCTTCCCCTGATATCTGCCTTTCCAAGCAGCCCAATCTGGAGTCTAATCCTTCCCCTCTTAATTATGTGACTTTTCACTGTTTGCAAGTCCTTTTCCCACCTGATCCTTGCCACATCCTCTCAGGGTTGGTGGTTTAAGGGCCATTTGACAGAGGAAGTGACCAGGGCTCAGAGACTTGAGGACAATGGCAATAATAAAAATTGCAGCAGCTAAAATGTATGCAGGGCCTACTTATAGGCAATAGTAACTGTTGTTGTTCCCTTTTAGCATGTGGGGAAACCGAGGCAGCAAGCTCTAGAGCAATTACATTCAAGATCACAGCTACCGAAAGGGAGAAGCGGGATTCAAACCCAGGAAGTCTGTCTCCAGAACCTGTACTCTGAACTATTTCACTCGGCTGCCACACAGCTGGCTTGTGGGGAGTTGAGGTAGAAGCAAGTGACAAGTAATTGGGAATGACTTAATTGCTCATTACTGACACCTCCTTTCCATTGGCGGCTGCCCCCTTTCTTTCCTTCTCAACTTACGGTTTTGGCCACAACAAAAGCTCACAGGTTGCATGCTGCATGGGCTGGTTTTAAGTGGTGTTCATCCCGAGAGGATTTGCGTGTGCATGTGCGTCTGTGTGATGTGGTATGCCACATGCCAGTTTGCCGAGATTCCTTGTAGAGCATGCCTGGGGGAAGCTGAGCACGTCAGAGCTCTCTGACTCCCTGCAGCCTCCTTCACTTGGGGAGGAAGGCTTTCTTGACTGTGTTTGTCTCATCTCTGGGCTGCCGCTGGCAGATGACTGCGGAGTTTTCATCTTAAGAGACAGAGAGAAGTGGCCTTTCAAAATAATTTGAGCCTTCTTTGGGAAATTTCGGTTGCTTTTGAAACTAAGCCACAGAGGAACGACAGCCAAGGAATTTGCAATCATTCCTAGGACTTTTTTTTTTCTTCTTTGAAGAAATACGGGCTCTTTTAACTACTAGAGTGACTCTTAAGCATTCTGAAGTGACAGCCTCTCACTCTACAACTGTGATATGGGGCCGTCTCATTTATAAAAAAAAAAAAATTAAGAACTTGTTTTCAAAGCCTTGGCATCTCTTTCGAGGTAATCTGAGACACCTTGGAGACATGCAAAACCTAAATCTGTGGTAACTGCATGAGATAAATGACGAATATTGTTCAGGAGACATTTCTGGGTTGTCTGCACTGTGCACGATGCTGGAGTTACAGTGATTTTCAGACCCACATAGTCCCTGCGCTCATGGTACTTAGGTTCTATACAAGAGAGAAGGACAATGCACTAAAAAATCAAGTGGATCATTTCAGATAGTGGTCAGTGCCAGGAAGCATATGGCAGAGCGATGAAAGGCTACTTGGCTCAGGTAATCAGGGAGGCCCTCTCTGAAGAGGGGGCCTTTGAGTTATGTGGAGGGACAAGCAGGCAGCTTAGCAACCTGAAGGGAGAGCATTCTGGGCAGAGAATATGCAAAAAGTATCAAGTTGGGAATGAGCTTGGTGAGTTCAAGGAGCAGCAAGGAAGAAGACAGCAGTAGGAGATGAGATCAGAGTTTGAGCTTTATTCTATTAAGTAGACTGCAGTTCTCTCGATAAACAGATGATGTTTGAATACAGGGAAGGTGATAGATTATGGTCATGTTTATTGTTTTGCTCTTGAAACAAAATTTTCAAGCATCAGATAAACATAATAATTTTGATGAAGGTGTAATATCTTTAATGGAAAGTGACAAGGTCTCTTTAAATGAGTCATTGGCAACTCATGTAATGATCACAGGGTTCAAGTTTTGGCTCTGAGATATTCTAGCTGTGTGACCTTGGGCAGGTCAACTACTATTTCTGAAACTCTGTTTCCTTATCTTCACTGTGGGGTAATATTTGACTCACAGGGTCGTTGTGAAGATGGAAAGTTATAATGCCACTAAAAAAAAAATTGTATTTTATAAACTGCCAGGTGGTATGCAACTGGAAACATGTTTTTTTCCATTGAGAGCTCTCCACTAAATCACTCCTTACTAACTAGGACCTTAGATTGCACCTAGAGGAGGAGACACCCATTATACAAGTGTAAAAGGGTCTTGAATGACCTCAAACGGGAGTGGGAGGGTGAGAGAGGAGGGGGGAATATCTAAGAATATCTAACACTCTGCCTCATGCCCTGAGGACTTCCAACATCCCTCCTGCCCCCAAAGGCCCTCAGACACCTGTCACTGCCCTGTAACTAAAGGTCCACTTACAGCAGAGGATGCCACCCCTTCAGTGGGCTCCCGGCTTGGGTGGGAGGGACCTATCAGGGTGGGCCTATGAGAGCCTTGGATTTCGCTGAGGTCATCATCCTGGAGCCAATCAACGTGGAGGGGCTTGGAGCTCTCCGGGGTCCTGACCAGCGGGGATCCCGAACATTTCAGTCATCCCTGGTTGCGGCTGCGCTGTCTTAGTTAGAAATGGACTGTGGTTACCACTTATGGACCAAGAACAAGGATCTGGAAGAAGAACCACATTTGGGATCAGACAGACCTGAATTACAAATCTCTAACTAGCTGATGACCTTAACCGCTTAAACCTTTCTTTCCTCATCTATAAAATGGAATGGTGATGCCTGTTTCTTACTGGCAGTGTGAGTTGATGAACTAAAGCATTGAAAGAACTGCATCTAATCCCAGAAAAACATAGATGCTTATTAAATAGATGTTTCTCTGCCCAGGCAGTGAGCCCTCAGAGAAGCCTATTCTAGGCCAGAGTATTTGTTATGAGAATATGGACTCTGGGCTCCCTCAGACATAGTACAAATTCCAGCTCTGTTTCCTCCTGGCTGTGTAACTGCGCCACTCTAAGTCTCAGTTTCCTTGCCTGTAAAACGTGTACCTAATCCTGTATACTTAATAGGGTCTAATAACTTGAAATTAGTAAGTACTCAACAAAGACTGGTGGATTTGGATTGAATTTTTAGGTGACCTTTCTTTCCTTCTCTTTTTAAAATAGAAGCGAAATTAGAATCTACCTCTTATCTAAAAGCAGGTCTATTATGTTTTTCTGAACCTCATTAAGAGAGGCAGACCATAAATAGAAGCAAACAGTCGTGTTCCAGTGTGACAGTGTGAAGTGAAATGAAACCTAACTTGGGTTTGAGTTGAGTAGATGTTACCACTATGGGTGGTAATATCTTAGGTGGAGTCTAAGCGCATGACCATCAGTATTGCATGGACATGACCCCAAGAAAAAGATCTTTTCTCAGAAGGGATAGGGCCCTTGGGGTATGAAAACAAAAGTATCTGTGAAATTTGTTACTAAAGTTTCCATATTCACTGAGGAAGAAAAATGAAGTTGTGGCCCATTTTCCAACAGAGAAGCACAAAACTGAGATAGGCAGAGTCCCTGTGGAGCAAAGAAGAAATCACATGGGTGTAGGAACCACCAGGCTTGACTTCCAATGTTTGCTACACCACTTAGCAGTGTGGCCTTATTTATGTTTAGCTTTTAATTGTGGAGAATTTTAAACATATCAAAAATAGAATAGTATGGTAAAGCCTGTGTACTCATTACTCAGCTTCAGTAATTATCAACCATCAGTAAAGCCTGTCTCATTTCTCTCCATCTGCTTCCTTCCCTCTTGTATTGCAGTGAGGCAAATCAGTCGGGTACATTAAGTATTCAACTCTGTGAGCCCTGATTCCTAAGCTGTCAATCAGGGGTGATAGTGACAACACGGGGTGTATGGGAGGATAAAGGAAGAGCACAATGAAGTTCTGACAGTGGTTGTCCTCAGTGTCTGTGAATGCCCTCATCTTCCCAATTTCCCAAGGCCTTGGATCAATGCAGACCTCAGCCTCAGACCTCTTTCTTCATGTTGGGGTTCCCTGATTTCCCTTCTATTCAAATTTTACCTCTGCACGTAGACCCACCTTCTGGAACTAGGCTCCTATTATTCTCTTTGCCCCTCACCTTTGGGAATCGAGGTTGCCCCTCAGTCCTCTGGTCTGCCCTGATCCAGGCTTGATCAGGGTGCTATGGAATTGAAAGTCAGGAAATATGGGTATCTATCAAACTAGTTAAATGGCCTTCACATCCAGACCTCGGTTCCTCATCTGGAATAGCACCAACTTCATGTTATAAAGCACTTTGCAAAATTTAAGCTATGTGGACTGTTGCAATGCCTCATATTCACTATTCATCTCCTTTGAAGAAAACAATGTAGAAAGGGATTGTAGCCATTGAGGAAAACAGAGAAATAGAGAAAGAGGAGATGCCTGAGATCAAGAGAAGGTGTGTTTTTTAACATGAGAGGGAGCACAGCATGGTTGGAAGCTGATGGGAATGATCCAGTAAAGAGGGAATAAGAGGAATGATTTAGGAAGGGAGCTGGGAACCCACTGGGGTGAGCTCTTGTCTGAGGCTTCACTGTCAACAGGCCCCCAGGCACAGAGGCCATAGGGGTCAGCTGGTGTGTGAATCTTATCCTGAAATCATTGAAGAGCTTTGAGCAGGAGAGGTGACATGGTCATGCCTGCTGGGTAAAGGACAGATTAGTGAGGGTAGGACAGCTTGAGGAAACCGTACCTGCTCCTCACTGAATTGCCAGTGGCTGGCACAACATTGAGATTCAGTTAAATATTCACAGAAGGAGCATCTGCAGTGCTCCTGGGACATCTACCGAGGAAGTTCATGGTGGGAAGAGCAGGTGTTCTTCTCAGAAGGATGTATGGACTTGGTGGGTCACCAGCACTGTGGCTACTTCAGCCATGGAAGGGCTCAGATAAAGTATAGGTAGACCAGGAGCTGTAAACTCACATGCTATAGGGACCGAGCTTGTTATGTAAATACAGACACTGTAATGCGGCAGGGAGTGGTAGAGACTGTGGCAAAGTGGTACAGTGCCCCTGCTGAAGAGCTCAGTAGTTCCTCAGCCTCAGCTCACGCTGCCCTGGAAACCTAGTGTTGCCAGAATTTTCAAGAGGATCTAGAAGTCTAGATCTTTATGTGAATTCACCCATTCTTTAAAATAGCAATGTAACTCAAGCCACAAGGGTAATTTTACACTTTCTAGTCGTCACAGTAAGAGAAGTAAAATAAAATAGGTGAAATTGATTGAACGGTCTCTTTTATTTAACCAAATATGTTCAAAGTATTATTTCAACATGTAATTGATATAACCAAAAAAGAGAGAGTGGAATTTTTTATCCTTTTTTGTTTGTTTGTTTTGTTTTGTTTTGTTTTGGTCATACTAAGCCTTTGAAATCTTGTATGGTATTTAACTTGAAGCACATCTCAGGTAGGACTAGTCACATTTCAGGTGCTCAGTTAGCCACATGAGCTCTCAACTATGGTCTTGGACAGCACAACTTTAACCATTGGCTCTAATTGTTTTAAAGCACAGTGAGGGTCAATCAGAAGAGAGCTCTAGGCTTCGGTGTCTGGCTTGCTGGTGCCGGAGTGCAGTAACTTGCCCAGAGCCCAGTCAGGCCTTCTGCTCTGGCTGGTGCCCCTCCTGCTTCCCTTCTCCATGCTGAGCTGTCTGCCTGAGGAGAGACACCAGGGATAACAAAGCACTTTTGAGCCTTCAGCAGGAAACCCTACTTGCCTGGTCCCCAGTCCCTGAGCCTAGGGCATATGCCCAGGTGCGCATGCTACAGACCCTCTTTCCCGGTACCAGGGTTGTGAGCACAGCTGCCCTCTTCTCAGCTTCAGGGACTTCACCTGGAGAGGAGCACACGGGAGTTCAACACAGACAGGTCTAGCAAGGGGGTTTGGAGGCTATGGCTCCCATAGCCCTGGGTGGCTGTAGAGGGAAGTGAATGCTAATGACAGGACAGAGTGGTTCTAAGAGCTCTGCCTCCCACCCCATCTTGGGGTAGAAAAGGTTGGGCTGCCAAGCAGGAGGAGGGGAGAACCCACCAGCCCTGGGTAGTTCAGAGAAGGAAGGATTAGTCCAGGAGGTGGTCCTAGAGCCTTCAGCGGGCCACAGACACTTTGGAAGGCTTTTATTTTTTTCTATTATTTTTTTATTAAGGTATAATTTTCAAACAATAAACCACCCTTTTTAATGTATAATTTCTGTGAGTTTTCACAAATACATACAGTTGTGTAACCACCACTCTGATCAAGGTATAGAGCAGTTCTGTCACCTCCCAAAATCACTTATTGTGACTTCCCTCCCCACCACCCTGGCAACCACTGATCTATAGATTTGCCTTTTCTATAACACCATATTGAGGGAATCATACAATATGCAACGTTTGAGTCTGGCTTCCTTCGTTCACTATAGTGAATTTGAGATACTGTCATATGTAGCAGAGATTCATTCCTTTTCATTGCTTAGTACTATTCCATTGTGAGGATGCACATTGTTTATCCAGGACCTCCTAAGTGTTAGGCACTGAACTAGGTGTTATATTATTTTGAGTGCTGGGTCTGTGATAACATTTTGCAGGTTTGGAAACTGAGGCCCAGAGTAGTCTCTGAGGTCCCTTAGGACAAAGGCTGGCGCAGAGTGTAGAATCACAACTGTCTGATCTGAAGCTGAACCTTTCCCACTGAGCTATCCTGAGAGATTCTGCCCCAGGATGGGGATGGTGTCAACACTTGCTCACACCACAGGAAAACCGGGTTCAGCACAGGCTTGCCTTTCTCTCTACTCTAGCATGTCTCTCATGACAGTTACTGCTTGCCTGTCTGCTTCCTTTGATGGTTAGTCAGCCCTTTTAGGGGCTGTGTGCTAGTCTTCTATCTTCAGACCCAACAAAAGAGCCAGCCAGCAAGTGTATGAGCTCCTGCTGCCAGGCTTACTCCTGTGCTAGCCCTTGAGGGGCCTCTGTCCTTCTCTGAATTCCAATGGCCTCTCTGAGCCACTCCTCTCATCCCCTAGAGAGGAGGCGACTAGGAAAATGGGGCCAGAAGTCAGTTGGACCAAGCCAGGCATTGACAGCTCTGTCAGCCCTGACCCATCCCAGCCCTGCAGGCCCTCCCAAAAAGACTGGCCTGTCAGAGCCAAGTACACAACCATCCACCAGTCAATGGGCCTTGTTCCCTCCTCACTGCCCCAGCTCATGCCCAGAAAAAAGTCAGGATCTGGGAAACTTGCTACCATCTTCCAGCTCCCGCTAATATCTAATATATAGGCTCATGAGGCATTGCTGGCTGTGGACAACTCTGAGAATCCAGCAGAACTTGAAATCTAAAAGGGGAAGTTATTTCCAATTGTGTATGGGTCTAGTTCTTTTCTTTCTAATATTAACTTCCAGTCACTTAACTTCTCTGAGCCTCACTTTGTTTATCTGTAAAAATGAGCATATAAAGCATCTCTACTTCTTAAGATTGTGGTTGAGATTCAATGAAATAATCACTCAACAAGGGAGCCCCAACTGAGTGCTCAGGGAGTGCTGGGGGAGCAATTATCATGAAGTACTTTTCTCCCTTGGGGCTTCCATCTTATTGGGTCTCACCATGGTCCTTCAAGAAATAGTGCCAACATCCCCTTAGAACATTTATGCCTTGTGCTTGCCAAACTCACATTCTCCCAGCCATAGTTACCATATCTGTAAAATGAGAATGTCTAATAGGAGGGTCTCCACACCAGCCCCCTCTGCTCAAAAATCTTTCCCTTCCATGTTCCATGTGCTCTTCCCTTCTAGTAATTCAGGGTGTAAGCAGGTGAGGAAGCTGAGGAACAGGGTTTGGGAGGTTGGTACCTAGGGCAGCTAAAAGATAGGTGGCCCAAGTTTTTTGCTCCAGAAATCCATGGTGATGCTAGTGGCAGTTAGGCTGGGCAAGGCTGGCCAGAGTTAGGCAGAGAGGACTCACTGCGATTCATGGGTCTGCCTTGGAATCAGAGTCAGGTACACAATCTAATGTAAATTTTGGGACAGGCAGCCATCAGAAACGTCTAGGAATATGAAAGTAGGTTCACAAATATTGGTTAGTGGCTACTTCTGGGTACCCAAGGCAAGTACAGTATGATCCTCTTTAAACATCTGTCTTTTCCTCTAGACCAGCAGGTCTCAACAGGGTGACTTTTGCCCACCCCCACTCTGGGACATTTGGCAATGTCTAGGGACATTTTTGATTCGTGACGAGGAAAAAGCTACTGACATCCTGTGGTCGAGGCCAACACATGTGGCAATCCCCACAACAAAGAATTATTCAGCCCAAAATGTCAACAGTGCCATGGTTGGGAATCTCGTCCTAGTCCAGGAGTTCATAAGAGCCCAGTGCTAGCTCAGCACTTGGAATACAGTGAACACGCGATACGTCATTTGTGAACAAACAAGCTTGTGAAAAGATACATCTGTATCATGGATAAGTAAAACGTGGCGTAAAATACTCTTAAATGTACCAGTGCCATGGTGGGATTGCTGAAGATTCTTATTTTCTTCTTTGCATATCCTTATTTTTAAAAAAAATCTCCCAGTATGATTTTGCATTGCTTATATAATTAAAACTTTACTTAAGGAGGGAAAAACAGAATGATGTCAGGAAGGCAAAAAATGTGTACGAATATAGATAGTAATTATTATTATTTATTCATTTAATTAACCAACATTTATTGATCCCCCGCTATGTACCAGGTTTGATTCTAGAGACTGGGAACACAGCAGTAGAAAATAAAACAGATAAAGTTGTCATTTTAGAGCTTGTATTCTGGCAGAAAGGGACAATAAAGGACTAAACAAATAAATATATATTGTTTATAACAGAATGGAATTGCTAGTGGTGACGAGTGCCGTGAGAAAAACTAACGTGAGGATAGGGGAGGAGTGTGGTGAAGAGCTGATAGGAGGAGACCTCTGTGAGGAGGTAACTTCTGAGTGGGAACCTCAGTGTCACCAGGAAGCAGGACATGACATGATGAATGGACAAATGTAGATGTGTGTGTTTAAAGCAGAGATATGCATCACCCTCCTCTGGAAGGTCTCTCACCACCAAGCGTCGAGAAATGGCAGGAATTCTTATTTTGGAAGTGCAATCCATCAAGATGCTCCCTCTGACACCTCTGAGAAGAGGCTGGTGTTGTGTTTTAAGCAATGCCTTCCTTTGAGAAGGACAGGAAGGATGCACAGGCATTTAAGGAATGGACTTTCAAGGATAGGGAAAAGGTTCTCTCAAGAAAGGCAAGGTAGAGTTCACTTCCCACCACTTGCCAACTGTGTGACCTTGGGCAGGTTGCTTAAACTCTCTGAGCCTCTCAGCTTTCTCATCTGCAAAATGGCAATAATCACACCCACCCCTACTGGGGTGATGGAGACTCAGATGAGATGATATAATGCTGCAGGTGTTTCTGTGTGTTTGCTGAATTAAAAAAAAAAAAAAAAAAAGATGCAGGCGCGCGCGCCCTCTCTCTCTTGCTCTCTCTCGCTCTCTCTCTCTCAGGACTCCCAGTCCAGAGGGGAGCAAACAGACTGATGGAGGGGATTAATTGATGACCTGCAAAGTCTCTTAGCAACTCAGCCACAGATGTCCATAGCAGCCGCTACAGCAACTCTGGCCAATACCCTTTCCTCCCCAAAGTTCAGAGTCCCAAAGAAAACAGTGACCCCAAAACTAAGGATTTCTCCCTGGACCTGGTTGCCACACAATGCTGCTTTGGAATGGAGAAGGTATTTTTAAATGTTCTTGCAAGTGCCAAAGTGTGTCTTGTTAAAAATAAGGTTTGTGTTCATTGAAATGCCGTTCAGGTTCGCCACTCTGCAGCAGTGTTTAAATTAACCACATTGTGCACCAAGCAAATTCCAAACAGCATGTGAATCATTTGGGGCAAAAAAGTTGGGAGCTGATATTTGCTAAAGTTGGATCATATTTGTGTTCTGTATTTACCTAACCAGCCGTCCTGTCGCCTTACTCTGTACCAGGCACTGTTCGATGTGCTTTGCAAATATCAATGCATTTAATTCTCTCCCAAGCCCTTGGCGTTCCCCATTTTACAGTTGAGGAAATCAAGGCAAGGAATTAAATTGCTTGCCCAGGTTCATACAGCTAGTGCCCTTGAGGGAGTTTTTGCCAACATTTGGGCCACACAGAAAACCTTGCTTATAACCTGCCCTGCCAACAGCCATTCAGCTTTCACTTGTATCCTTTCTTCAGGGAATTAGGAATTCCTTGCAATGCCTAGGCAAGGAATTTCCTGCAGCATTGCCTCCTTCTCCTGCCTGTGGACTTGGCAGCTTTTTGGAGTTCTGCAGACAAATTGCCTATGTGCATTATTTTAAGAATGTCCTCCTGTGGTTCACCATCACCCCAGCTTTGGGCCAGCCTTCCCCAGCTGGCTCATGCCCCTGCTTTGTCCCAGTTACTGGCCCACCCTTCCAGATTTTCTTCATTTGCTCTTCCAGATCTCTCACCTCCCTCCATCCAGCTAAATCTCTCCCTGAATGACTCAGCTCAGCTTCCATCTCTTCCAAGAGCCTTCTGGGCTCCACTGGCCCCATTTACCCTCATCTAAAGAACTTCTCCTGTGCTTGGAGAATCTACTTGCAGCATGCAAGCTAGTTCTGTTTCATTGGTCTGGGGTTTACAATGAGAGTTTGTTCCTGGAATATAGGACTTGGTGGATTCAAATCCTAGCGATGCTGCCTGCTCGTTGTGTGACCTTGGGCAAAACCCTTTAACTCTGAGCCTCAGTTTTCATATCTATAAAATGGACACACAGTAGTTCCCAAGTCCTATAGGGTTGTAAAAATGTAAAAGCAACAACAACGACAACAAAACAATCTGTTTAAATCTCATAGTCTGTACTTAACCGATGGCAGAGGACAGCCAACTTTTTCCATAAAGGGCCAGGTAATAGATATTTTAGCCTTTGCAGATTGGACAATTTCTGCCACAACTTTTCAACTCTGTTATAATGTATAAACAGTCATACACAATACATAAATGAGTGTGACCAAGTTCAAATAAAACTTCATGTATAAAAGCAGATGACAGCCAGATTTGGCCCACAGGCTAATTTGCTTACACCTGGACTCTGGAGCAGTCTTTATTATGATGATCTTTGAAATGCTGTGGAGGATCAGAAAAGAGAAAGCTCCCACTCCTCCCAAGCATGACAGTGTCTGTGAAGAGCAAGGCATGGAAGCAGGCAGACAGGGAATACGAAGACACAGAGTAGGTGAAAACTGGGATAAGACACAAAGATAAGGAAGGAGAGGGCTGGGGAGGGCCTCAATATAGAGCATGTGTGCAAGGGTATCGTGGGAGGAGGTCCTGGAATGCCAGTTCAGTCCAGGTCAGGCTGATTGTGAATGCTATACTCATTCACAGAACCACCAATTTCCTCATGTAAGAAGTGTTTACTGAGCACCTACTATGAGGCATGCACTGTGCTGTGTGCTGAGGCCACAAGGAGAGCAAGACACAGAGAAAACCTGCCCTCTTAAAAGCTTAGGTTCCCTCAGAGGAGGGAAACTGAGGCACAGAAAAGGCTCAGTGACTCTCCTGGAGTCATGTAGCTGGTAAATGTCCTTTGGTTTTAGCAAATTCCAAGGTTGCCGTAGCTGCAGTGGGACCAATACAGGGTTTGAGGTCACCTGGACTGTACTCTCACTGCCCCACAACCACTGGTTTGTGAGCTTCAGTCTCCCTGTCTGCAACATTAGGCCTGTAATCCATGCTCCGCCGCTGCTGCAGGATGGTTGGGACCTCTGCCCATCCTTGCGTTAGACCACCTGGATCACAGCTTCATGAGTCCCCGGGAGCCTCTCTGTGACCAGGGCACCCAGAACTCCCACCTGGGGTGACTCATGCTATGATTAAGGAAGGGCATGGAAAGGAGCTAGATCCTGGGTCTCCTTCTGGGACTATCCCAGAGGGAAGGGCAGCTGCACAGACTCTCTCTACCTTGGCCACCTGGGTGGCAGACCCCATTCTGGGCACCTTCAAGGTGTTACCCCATAAGCTGTGAGCCCCTCCTATTCCCATTTTTCAGAGCAAGAAATGGAGGCCCGAGAGAATGAGAGATACTCCCTCCTTAGACTGCAGCTTAACTGCAGCAGTCACTGATTGAGAGTCCACTGGGAAGTGGATACTTTCCCTTCTGTAATATTATTCTCAGAGCACCCCTGTGGGGCAGCGATGACCCTTCCCATCTCTCTCACGTGCACTCACTCTCTTTCTGTCACTGAGTAAGTTGCACAGTAAAATAGAAAAATGTCACATTACAACTGGATGGTTTTTACTTCTGTTTATACCTGTGTGGTGACCACCACCCAGATCCAGTGATAGCACATTCCCAGCTCCCCGCAGGGCTCCCTTGTGTCCCTTCCCCACTGATCCCTCCTCACAAACCCAGACGCAACCAGTGCTTTGGCTCTACTACCACAGATTGTTTCTGCCTCCTCTTAACCTCATATCAATAGCATCATATGGTATGATCTCTCTCGAGTCTGTATTCTTTTGCTCAGCGTGTTTGTGAGATTCATCCATGTTACAGGCATCCACGGTCCTTTATTTTTCAGTGCCACGTAGTATTCCTTGGTATGAATCCATACAAGTCATTAATCTGTTCTCTTGTGCACTGGTATTTGTGATGCTTCCAAGTTTAAGCTATGATGAATTAAGCATAATATTAAAGCGAAGCCTTTGTGTGGACGTATAATTTCGTTTCTTTTATTCAAAATGGGATTGTTCAGTCATAGGGTAGTGGTAGGTTTAGCTTTCCTAAGAACGGCCAAACCTTTTTCCAAAATGGCCGTTCCATTTCACACTTTCACCAGCAATGTCGGAGAGTTTCTGTTGTACCACAACCTCATCGACACTTGATAGAATTAGTCATTTTCCTTTTGGCCACTTCAGTCGGGGTATAATTATACCCATTTCATGGAAACAGAAGGTGAGGCTGGAGGATGCTGGGCCACTTGCCCCAGACCACATAGCAACTTAACATCAGGGTAGAGATCCAGGCTCTGAGAGATACTGAATCTGGGACTGTGTCGTAGCCAGAATTTAAGGCATGGAGCTCAGGACAGAATCAGAATGTAAGAGGGGCTTGTAAATTTTTTTCTGAACATAAAGCAGATGGTTAAAAGCCAGAATGCTCATCAGTGGCAGTGACAAGCCAGGCCAGTGCTCATCCCCCCATGGCACAGTGCCTTGGGTTCCCTCCAGCATCCCCAGGGAAAGCCTGGGCTCCCTGGTAACCCTGCTCTCTCCAGCCACAGTGCTGGGAACACATCCCCATGGGCTTGCCAGGAAACTGTTCTTTTGAGAGCTGGCAGGACGGTCTACATTCTGCAGCCCAGGGCACTCTCAGAGTCTCCATCCCAGGGGCCCTGCTTTCCCCAAAGGCACTGATTGTTCCCCTAAGGAAAACAACCTGGTAGATCAATGAGATGCTGGGGCTGCCAGACACTCCTGCTTGGCTCTGGCCCAGCCTCAGGTTTCTAGAGCCCTGTGTTCCCCTGGTTATGCCTTGGGGATTAAGGCTGGGGCCTGGGACACCACAACCCCAAGATCCTAGACTGCCTTACTCGATGACCTTGGGAAAGTCACCTTCACTCTCTGAGCTCCTGTCACTGCATAAAATGGGGGGACTGGCTAAGAAGTCGGAGAGGCTGAGGCTGAGAAGCCTCTCAGGATTTCCTGTGGCAACTTGGTTTTGCCTCAGTGCTCCCCAAGTTCTAACATGCATGTGCTTCTCCTGGGGATCTTGTTAAATGCAGATTCTGGCTCAGTGAGTTTGGGGTGGAGTCTGAGGTCCTTGATTTATATCAAACTCCCAGGTGACATTGATGCTGCTGGTCCGAGGACCACACTTGAGATAGCAAGAGTCTAGGTACTCACTACTCCTCATAGTCCATGTTTTTCTTTAAATCACATTTTTTTAAACTAGATTTACTCTAACCAGTAACATAGATTAACCACTGGTTTGAAGCATCAGGCTTTTTTTTTTTTCTTTTCTTTTTTTTTTTTTTTTTTTTTTTTTGCCTAACAGTGAAATGAACACATTAACTATTGGCATTAAGATGAGCTCTGAAATTACGCCAAACTCATCGCACTGCCCAGGCTTTAAAATGGACTGTGGCCCTTTAAGTAATCACACTGGTTGAACTCAGCCTGGGTGATAAGGTAAAACCCAGCCAGGAGCATCCATGCCCATGCGGAGGATGTTCTGCCAAATGTTCCTCAGGCCTTGCCTTTTCTCCAGTCCTAGGTCCATCCACTCAAGGAAATTAGCACAGGGTCTTGGGCACCTCTGAAGGGTGGATGCAGTCAGGAGACCTAGGTTTGAGACTTCGGTCTGCCAGCAACTAACTGTAGATCCTGAGCAAAGCCTCAGCTTTCTCATCTGTGAAATGAGCACATCAGCATCACTCAAAGAACCATCCGTCATGCAGAGACAATTGGACAATCCAGACGATGGACTTGTTAGGTTGGAATGCGTGCCTGGTGAATAAGGGATGATTTTAAATTTTCCTACCTTGTTTGGAATCAAACACATGCAGCGTAGGGGGCCCAGACTTTGGGCTATTTCCAGATGTCAGATTCTCACTCAAGTAATCAGCCCTTCTCTAGGTTATCCTAGAAGGCTATAGATTTGGGCAAAACTCCCACACTAGAGTCTCCCTCCCATCCAGCACCCTGAAAGAAACAAGAGCATCACAGCCCAGACAGCCGAGGGGCAATTCTCTCCCTCCAGTACTAGAGCTAAAACCAAGGAACCCGCGTGCTTCATTCCCACCCTTCCTACCCCAGAGGCTATCTGGCCTGCACTGGCTGCCAGCCAAATCTGAGTTGGTATCCATATATCACTCCCTTGCTCCAGAACCTTCCATAACTCCCCAGCACCTGTGGAATTCTATGCAGACCCCTTACCATAGACACAAAGCTCCAACAGAACTTTTCAGCCTTACTGCTGCCTCCATACACCCCCATGTCCTGGTATGAGAAACGTGCTGTCCCCAGAACATGCCCTGACCTTGCCCATCTCCAGGTTTCTGCTCCTTTTGGCCCCTCCTTTCTCCAGTGGGAACATGCCCCTTATTCCTTCTCTCAGTTTCTACCGAGGCCTTCCTCTATCATGCCCAACCCTCTGCCTCCACCTCCTCCACAGCCCCCTATCTGTTCTCATCTATCTCTGATTTGTATATATGCATGTATGCACCCATCTTCACTTCGGATATGCACTAACCACTTGTGTGTGGTGTGTGTCGTGAGTGGTTCCAGCTCTTGCCAACTGTAAAGCTAGTCTTAGCCGGTCCTGGATCCACACTCAGTGCTTTCTCCAGTGACCTCTTATGGTTATTATTTCATGTGAGTCCCATTTGCCTCGCTTTTCTCATCCACACAATAGGCATAATAGACAACAAGACCCACAGACAACCCTCTCCCACCTTCCCCGAAGTATACCCCCTGCCCAGCAATTCTGGATTGTGGCTTCTTCTGGTGATAGAACCTGAGTCCTAGCTTGGGGAGCCTAGCCTGACTCCATACCTTCCCCTCAGGAACTACCCAGAAAGGATAGGCTGTACTGTGACTCCAGGCATTGAGCAGTCTAGAGGGGGTGGCTTCATCAAGGATTCAGAAATGCTGTTGTTTAGTCAGGGGCCTGTGGACATGAGGGGCCTGGCTGTGTCCCACCCAGCCAGGCAGGCCCTGATGGGCAGGCCCAGGAGGCAAGTGAGTTGGCAATGGGAGCTGTTTCCACTGATACCCTAAGGAACAGACAAGCCAAGACTCTCTCCCTCAAATCCACCCCCTCAAAGTCTCCCACCCTACACATCCTCCCCTCACCCCTCAAATTTCCCACCCCTGAGTGATGCACCCTCCCCTTTCCCATCCTGTCAAGTCCTGTTTAATCTTTAAAATCAATACTGTAAGCTTTGTTAGGTTCCTTATGTTCATGACCTAATTAAATCTTAAAAACATCAGGCAAAGTAGACAGTATTTTTTAAATTTTTTTCTCTGTGTTATGCAAGTACTATAGGTATAGTGACACTGAAAGAACAGTTAGAAAACAGAGGTTAGGAAAAATAAATAATACAGTAATCACCCAAAATATTGCACTCGTTTCACAAACAGGAAACTGAGGCACATACACATAAAATGACTCACCGAATTTTACCTGCTTGGCAAGTACCAGACCTAGGGTGTGTATTAGGTCTGTCTAGCTGTTTTCTGAGACCCACACTGCCCCAATTTCAAAATGCTTTTCTAAAAGATTTAAAAAGTAATAAGTCAATGTTACAGAATGTTTTTTTAAAATAAAAGTATGACCACTATTACTTTTTGTATTCCCTCTACATTCTATTATTATACAGATATAGTTACGAAGTATAATCATTTTCATGTTATATTTTCAGTTGATTCATTTCTCAATATTCTCATCTATAAAATGGAGATGATAGTGCTGCCTACCCCGCGGGGGTTGGTAGGAGGAAGGGATGGCATCCAACATGGAAAGCACAGAGCCTAGCACCTAGTAAGCGCTCAACAAAAAAACACCATGTTGCTATAGACATTATAATCATGATTTCCAGTGGCCACAACCTAGAACATCAAGTCCATGTACCACAACTTACTGAATTGTTTCCCTGTGGCTGGACAATGAAGGGGCTTATAATTTTTGATATAAATAACACTGCGATGAGCTGGATTGTGGCCTCACATGTACTTTATGTGGCTCCTTCCAGCATCCAGTGGAATGGCCAGGTTTTCCCCCCTCAAGTACACAGTTGAGGACTCTACAGACCTACATTGAGGAGGAGAAGGATAAACATTTATTGATCGCCAATGGTGTACTTAGTATTAGACCAGATATATTTACAAGTGTCTCCCTTAATTCTTACAGGTCTGTGAGAATTAATATTCTCATTTTACCGATGAGGAAAACTGAGGCTCAGACAGAAAAAAATAGAGAGAGAAATAACTTGCTCTCCGTTAGCTAAGACTCTTGATTAATTATAGTGTCATTTTTCTTAATGTGACACTTTCGAAAGAGAGCAAACCAAGACTTCTTTAAAGCTTTTAAAAGAAAATAAACCACATGCACTCCAACATCTGTTTGAGGATAGATAGTAGCTCACCCCTTAACTTTTTTCTCCCCTCACCCTGGCTGGTGAAGACTAGGAGAGCTGGGAGGAAGCTTCATTATAAAAGTCTGAAGAGTCCAGTAAAGACAGGATTGGCCCCAAACAAGGAGATAACCTGTATGCGCAGGGTGTGGTAGGGAGTAGCAGGGACATAGGAGGCTGGCGTGAGTGTGGAACTGAGATTTGGGGACCCTGGCTATCCTTTCACCTCTGCATCCCTCGCTGTGTGAACAAGCTCATTTGCCTCTCTGGGCCTTGATTACCTAACCTGCTCCAGTGATACACAAAGGGACTTTGAGCTTTGATGTTTGGTGAAGTTTTGAAGAATGAGTTAAAACAAGGTATTCAGTAGTTTTCCCTAAAGTTATCAATTAATCAAAAAATAGGAGAGTGGAATGAGAAGACAGGAAGTTTTCACCTATTTCTCATATCTTTGTGTATTGTGGGATGTGTGTCTGCACCAAACAGGAAAAAATTTCATTACAAGGAAAGAAAGGACTCTGACCCCTGCTCAGTGCTTCTGAGGTTCTTTCTGAGCCCCCGTTATCTTGGAGACTTATTTATCCCTAGAGATAATAATGGCAGGACTCCTTAACTTTGGTCCCACCTGGACTATGTCCACCACCCTCCCACACCACAAAACCTCCTTTTATGCTTAGGGCCCAGTTTGAATCAAGAGCATGCTCAAGTCAGAAATGTAAGAACAGCCAACAAGAAGAGCTAGCATTCTCCAAGCACATGCCCTGTGCCAGGCACTGTGCTAAGTTTTCCACACATTCTCTCCTTTCATTCTCAGTGAGGTAATGCTGTTTTCATGCCTCCTTCACAGGGCAGACCAGGTTCAGAGGGGCCAGTACTTGCCAGGCCCCAGTAGATCCTGAATGTGAGCAGTCTTGCTCCAGACCCATGCCCATAGCCACCTCACTTGGTACATAAGACTCAGAGGAGGGACTGCAGTGCTTGGCAAGAGAGGGACCGCCCAGACATGCGATGTGCAAGCTGGGTCTTTAAGGGACATCTACCAGGGCTTAGAGGGAGAAAGAGCTGGTGCCAAGTTGGCTGGAACCAGTCTCAGGGAGGTGTGCTGTGATCCACTGGCTGGAAAGTACATTGTAGGCACAGCTGAGGATGGAGACAGTGTTAGAGGCCATGTTAAAAGGAGGAAATAGAGTGAAAGTCAACAGAAGAAAAGGTCAATATGAGGAAAGTCCCCTGCCTAGTTTGCTCTGAGAATGCCTTCAGCCAAGCAGATCCTCCAGGCAGAGGACTGGATGATTCTTCTCTAGGGAAACACCAGCCCCCAAAGAAATACCAATGGGCACTGCCATGTTGGGGTCTCCTAGTGCACAACCCACCTCAGTCATATGACACTGCACCCGGTCAGCTGTTTAGAGCTTCTCCCCTAAATAGAAATAGACATCCAGGCTCAGCAAGCATCTGAAAGAAGCAGGGACCAAAACAGAGGAAACAAAGATGATACAGGAAACAGAAGGTAACTTCCCCAAATCACTGTAATTAACATCTCAGAGAGATAAGATACTGCTTCCATGAAAAGCAGAGGCAATAAAGGGACCACTGGGAGAACAAAAAGAACTCTTAGAAACAGTTTGAATTCTCAAAGGAATATTTCAGTCGGACTTGTAATGGATAGGGGAAACAGGAAGGATCTGACTGCCGAATGGATGTCTGGGGAAGGGCTGGTGAGAGTGTAGGAGAGGCTTCTGGGTTTGAGCAAGTAGAACTGAGAGGAGCCCATATTTGCTGAGTTGGCAGCTCATGGAAGAAAAGCAGGTCGTAGGAGGCCAACAATGGATTTATTTTAGATGAGTTGGGCTGGAAGGAAATCCACCAGGAAAGAAGTGGAGAGCTGAAACCCAGTGAGAGGAAGCCATCATTCTCAGAGTTTGGAGCCTGGTGCCTCATTGGGCACCTCTACCTCAGTCAGTTCTTTTCAAAAGGAAACCACCCTGTCAACAACACAGGTTCCCAAGCCTGCCAGATCAAAACCTGGGGCGTGGGGGCGGGAATATGCATTTCAACAAGCTCTCTTAGGAGTCAGATAAAGACCAAAGTTTGAGACCCACTGGTCTCCAGAGCAGGTGGTAGACAGAGATCCAGGGGAAAGAAATAGAGAAGCCAGGATGAAAGTAGCAAACAGGAAGCAGAGGTAGGCTTAAACCCAGGACATTCATGTGGTGCACTCTGCCATCTCAGTGCTGTGAAATTATTACTAATTTCAAAATAGCAACAGCTCTTCAGTATTCAGTAGCAAAATCACTGATTCAGGAAGCAATTAACACAGACATTCAATCAATGCATTACTAATGTGTAGCAGTAATCAAATTGGCCTTTTAATATGTATTTTTTTCTTTTAATTAACCCTGTCCAAAATTGGAGTAAAGATCCCATGCAGAAATGTATTCAGCTTAATTACAAATAGGAGAGGAGAAGGAAAAAATAAATTTTTGTCTTCTCATCATCCTGTCAAAGGAACCCGCAGGCAGGAATTGCTTTATGCATTGGTTGATGTCATGCTCACATGGTCTGAGATGCACCAGGAATTCCCAAATCTCATCCGCAGGTGCCTGAGTTTCCACCATTAGTGATTAGATGTAGCCTGATTGTGTCCCTATCTGGGGCAGAATAGAAAGAGCACTGGACTAGGGGTCAAGAGACCCAGCTTCCAATTTTATATCTGCCACCAATGTACTGAGTGACTTTGGTTGCCTCTCTGAGCCTCAGGTGCTCCCACTGAGGGGATTAGACACTGCTAAACAGTCTTCTAGCTCTGACATTCTCCTTATCATATTACCACTGCAAATGCCCCTTAGGCCTGTGAGTATGAATGAGTTTATGCTCTTTCCATTAGGAACTAAGCAGAGAGGATAGGCACAGTCACTCCAAAGCCATTCGCCCGGAGGGACTTAATTGATCACCCCTTGTAGTGTAGTTGGAGTGTGTCATTTCACCACATCTCCTCCCATCTTCTAAAAATTGCTAGTATTTGTCAAGCACTCCCTATGTGCCAGGCACTAGAGGTTTTTTTAACTATGGTAAAATGTAAATAAATCAAATTTACCATTTTAACCATGTTTGAGTGTATAGTTCAGTGGCATTCGTATTTTCACATTGTTGTACAAACATCACCACCATTCATTTCCAGAAAATTTTCATTTTCCCAAACTGAAACTAGGAGTTTTGTGTAGATTATTTTTATTGATTCCTTAGTACAGCTCTGAGATAGAGTTTATTATCCCCGTGTATCAGTTAACCATGGCCATAGTAATGCTATGTGAAAAACACCCACAATACCTCAACCAGATACAATGATAAGCACTTCTTTAGTTCAGGAGTCTGCACGTGGGCCAGGGGTGAGCTGATCCAAACTGGCTTGGTTCATGTCTGAGCTTCTGCCTACAGCCAGCAAACTCATTGAGGGGAATGTTTTCATGGTGATGGCCGAGGTACAAGAGGACAAATGGAAACCTGCAATACCTCTTAAGGTCTAGATTCCAACTGGTATACCTCATTCTATTGGCCAAAGCGAGTCACATAGCCAAACACAAATTCAAGGGCAGGGAAATTAACTGTATTCCTTGAATGGGAGCAACTGCAAAATCACTTAGCAAAAGGCATGAATCCAGGACAAGCTCAAGAATGAGGGCCAATTCTGTATACGATCTTCCATAGCTCCATCGTAAGGATTGCTACTTCCTACCTCACAGCATCATTTAAAGGAGTAGCCAGGATGCCAGAGAAGGTCATGCAGGGCCCTGCCTGGTGCAGAGGAGCCCAGCAGTGCTCATTTCCTTTAGGTGAGGATTCATCCAGGGTGAACTTAATTAAGGGCACCCACTACCACAGTGATTTCAGCTTTCTTCAACGGTTTACAACTTCATCCAAATCTTATAGCTTGACATTCAGTGCTTCTGGGAGCTGAGCTTGAACAAACCAGCCAAGCTTATCTGGTTCCCCACTTCTTCCAGGTCCCCAGTACTTGCCAGATTGTTCACTGCACATCCATGTTCATTCCTTTGCTCATGTGGACTTCTTTGTGGAAACCCCTCTTCCAGGCTATCTGCCACTAGAAAGCCCAGGCAGAGAGCTGACTACCTGGCCTTGTATGGCACAGCTGGCTCTCACAGCCCATGAGGCCCAAGGCCACAGGTTACCTGCCCCATCCACTGGGCCCCTGCTGACAGCTCTGTCCCAGGAGCCCCTGGGTGGTCCTCCCACCCCCAGAGATAGGGCCTTTTCCAGCTTCCGTCCATCACAGGAGAGCTGGAGAAATCAAGGTGATGGCATTGACCCTATGGGCACTGAGTCAGTCTTGGGAATAGTCTCCTCTTCACTTGGGGTAACCACAGCACGAGGAACCTCCAGAATACCTCCCCCTCCTCAAACCCTGGAGTTTTAGAATGGGTTCATGGAGCAACTGGAATGTGGAGAAACTTCTCTCATCTCATTTGGGGCCCAAGATAGATGAAAAGAATGAAGTAGGCCAGCTCGCTGACCCAGAATTTTATATTTAAACTCAGCTTTCCATATGTACTTCAGTAATGACAGTGAGAATTTATCTTCATTAAGGACCAGTGGGCAGGGTGTGCTCAGGTGGACAAAGTGGGCCTCTCTGGGCCTGGCAGAGGGAGGGGGCTTTCAGGCTTGGGCTAAAATGGTGGGATGTTGAGGGGAAAAGCTGTCTGTCCTTGAAAGGGGCAGAAAGCCCTTCACCCTCTGCCAGACAAGCACTGGACTGGGCTCCAGCAGGGGCCACCCTGAATCAGTTTATTGCTCCACACACCAGAGGGTTTCCATGTAACTCCACCAAGAAGCCAACCTTTGTGTCCACATAATTTTGACCAGAGAAACTGACAATGTCACAGAGTTAACTTTTACCTTTGCCTTAATCATGGGTGACAATCAGTTGGGATAGCTGACAACTATTTCCTTATTTCAGGTACAACTAGGACCCGTTACAGCTCTATCTCAGCCTTCTAGGAAGACATTGATTTCTTAAAAATCACAAATAATGAACCAAGCTGACCTCATGGTCACTAAGCGGAATGGGTGGTGACCTTAGTGTTGTGACATGAGGGTTGCCAAGAAGCTCCCCTGCTGAAAAATCACTCCTGGTCAACAAATTACTGCTGCTTCCAATTCCACCATTAGTGTCAAATCACAAAACGTCAGGTTGTAATAAGCCTTGCAACCTGTCTAGTTCAATGTCCTGGCTCAAAGTACTACTAGAGAATATCTGAACAGGCCCTTTATTTTAGAGTGAATTCACGGCAGAGCTGGGATTACGGTCCAGGGGGGTGGATTCTCAATCTATCACAAAATTCCCAGCACCGTTGTGTCTCAGATTTTGCTGTGCACCTCAGTCTCCTAGAGATTTTGTTTAAAATGCAAATTCTGGGTCAGTAGGTGTGGGGTGTGGCCTAAAATTCTACATTTCTGACAAGATTTCCCATTCAATCTTCATGACAATCCTAGGAGCAATGAATGTTATTATCCCCGTTTTATAGATGACAAAAATTGAGGCTCAGAGAGTTAGATGATGTGGCATGCAAAATAATAGCACCCCCAAAGATGTCAGTTCTCTAATTTTTGTCACTACTGAAAATGTGACCTTACATTTTCACAAATGTGAAAAGAGACGTCACAAATGTGATTAAGATTAAAGAACTTGAAGTAGGGAGATTATTGTGTATTATCCAGGTGAGCCCAATCTAATCACATGAATTCTGAAAAGTAGAGAAGCTTTCTCAGTTGTGGTCAGAGATGTGATGATTGAAAGAGGGTCAGAGAGATATGACGTTTGCTGGCTTTGAAGATGGAGGAAGGAGTATGAGCCAAGGAAGGCAGACTGCCTCTAGAAGCTGGAAAACACAAGAAAATAGGTTCTCCCCTCAGGCCTCCAGAGAGGAATGCAGTCCTGTCCACACTTTAATTTTAGAGTGAGACCTGTATTAGGATTCCAGCCTACAGAACTGTGAGATGACACATCTATGTTTTTGAAGCCACTAAGTTTGTGGCGATTTGTTATGACAACAGAAAAAAGTGCAGATTTTGATCCTCAGAGTGGATTGTTGCTTTTACAAATTTCCAAAAACATAGAGTAGCTTTGGAACTGAGCAATGGGCAGAGGTTAGAAGTATTTTAAGAAGTATGATAGAAAAACCCTAGATTGCCTCGAATACGCTGTTAGTAGAAATACGGTTATTAACAACTTGGTTAGTGATGACTCAGAAGGAAATGAGCATCGTGAAGAAATGGTTGGTAGCAATATGGTTGGTAGCATTAAAGGTTTTGCCAGTGAAGTCTCAGGAGGAAATGAGGATTGTATCACATTTGTAATAATGAACTTGGATTTCCAAGCAAAGAGTTAAGGGCATGTCCTGGTTACTTTCTGCTACTAATAGAAAAATGTGAGAGGAAAAAGATAAATTTTAAGGGAGAACTATTAAACAAAAAGAAGCAGGACATGATGATTGGGGGGTTCTCTGCCTGTCTCACTGGGGAAAGATGCTAAAATTAAGAGGCTCGCTGTCATGAAATCATATTCTAGAGAAATGGCTGAGTATATAGCTATACAACTTTCTGCTAATACCTTTAAGCAAAAGTTCAAAGTATTCAGTCATGCGGAAGGCTCTTTGAAGAGAGTAAGGGTGTGAGTCATAGATCCCCTCGATCAAACCAGAGTCTCTCAGATGCTTAAGGTCATGATTCCTCAGCCATCTCAGCAAATGCCAAAACTAAAGAAGGGATTATCTAGGGAAGACATGCAGCCGAGCCTCTTGTCTAATGGAGTGAACCCCCATGACATATACAGGCAACCCACAGTTTTCTTGAGAATGTTCTACTAGTAGAAACTGCCATCTTGGGCTGAAACAGAATATGAAATGAAATAGGCTGCCAGAACTCTGAAATTCTACTGGCAGAACAGAGGCTGGTAAAACAACCTACACATGCTATCTTTCATGAAAAAGGAAGGATGATTTTGAGGGTGAATTTCCAGGCCCAGAGGACAAAGGTTTATTTGGGACCACAGAGGTCTATTCCCAGGCCTTGAGACCTAATGGAATTTACCTGGCTGGACTTCAGAATTTCTTGGGACCAGTGACATTTTTTCTATTTTCTCCTGTTTCTAATAGGAATGTCTGTAACTATTATCCTATATCTGCCCCAACATCATATTTTAGGAACAGATAACATTTCTGTAGAGGAACTGACCCCATGATGGATCATACCCAGAGCCCCACCCATTCCAGTTTATATGATTTAGCTAATGACATCCGAGACTTTGGGGATGAAGAAATTCAGATGAGATTTTGAACTTAAAGTTTATGCTGTAAGGGAATGAGAATTTTGAGGGCCTTAAGATGGAGTGAATGTATTTTACATGTGTAATGGACATGAATATTAGTAGGCCAGAGGGCAGTCTATTGTAGACAGAATAATGACCCCCAAATCCAAACCCTAACCCCTAGAACCTGTGAATGTGTTACCTTACAAGGCAGAAGGGACTTTGCAGATGTGATTAAGGTTATGGAATTTGAGTTGGGGAGATTATCCTGGATTATTCAAATGGGCCCAAACAAATCACAGGAGTCCTAAAAGTAGAGAGGCTTGCCCAGCTGTAGTCACAGAAAGATGTGAGGATGGAAAGAGGGTCAGAGAAATTTATGTTTGCTGGCCTTGAAGATGGAGAAAGGGGTATGAGCCAAGGGATGCAGACCACCTCTAGAAGCTGGAAAATTGTCCCCACCACCAGACCCCGCACCAGAACCTGCAGAGAACACAGCCCTGCCAACACCTTGATTTTAGCCTAGTGAGACCCAGGCTGGAATTCTGATTTTCAGAACTGTGAGGTGATACACTTGCATTGTTTAAGCCACTAGCTTTGCGGTAATTTATAACAGCAACTGAAAACTAATACAAACAATTTACCCAAAGTGGTACAGCTCTTATAGAGATGTAGTGGAACGTAGATCCTTTGATTCCTAAGTTTCTGTTCTTTCCCCTGTAATGAACTCCTTCCTGGTAGAAGTTAAGCATTGACCTCTTATTTTAATTGTTAAGTGCCCCTGGGCAAGTAAGCCATGAAGTGCTGGATCGGCCTGGATTTTAGACTGTGAAAGCAGATATTGATCCTAGATGTTTTGGGTGGGAAAGGAATTTATTCAAAACACATGAAGCCTTGTAGGAACTCTCAACACAGACTGGTAACTGGGCTCAGGGCTGTTTGACCAGGCTCAAGGCCTCACGCTCTGCAGCAGAACCAGGCTGGGGAAGACCGCACTTCCAAGGTCACTGCATCTGTTCTCACTAGCTCCCAAAGCCAAGTCTGGGGTAGCTGCTTCTGGAACGTAGAGCCTGGGTTACATGCCTGACCCTGCGCAGCAGAGGAGGTGGGAAAGCCCGTTGCGGGCATTTTCAGCTTGTTGAATGGGAAAGTAGGTTCTGAGTCACGAGGTGGGCATCTCCCCAAATAGAGGAAGGAATTCAGGCATGAGGTGGCCAAAGCGAATGACAAGTGTGTCAGGGATAGTGTGATGGGCGAGGCTGGATTTTAATTCCTCCTATAATCCAGATAAACCATAAAATAGCCCCCAGTGGAACCCCAGTTTACCCTCCCAACTTCATTTCCTCTCTTTCCACTCTTAGAAGTTCTCCAAAATCCTTTGGCCAATCAGGTATCCAAGTCTGTGTTTGTCAAACAGAGTCAGGAGGCAGAGGCAGCCCCAGGAGATGTGAAGAGCAGTCTGTGCTGTGAACCTTGCCAGCCTAGCATTTCTTACCCTTGTAGAACTCTTCACTTCTCTGACCTTGCCTCCTCCACTGTCACCCTGAAGGGCTGAGCTTGAGCCTCTTCTAGCTCAGACACCCTATAAAGCTCTGAATGGCTCGGCTTTTTTGCCTTGAACTCAATTTCATCATTTAAATATTATTCTTAGCTTTGTTATAAGGAATAATATATCCAGGAGGTCAACATTTATATTCTAATTATATTTTTTCTGGTTTATAAAAATAATCCATAACTACTAAAATAAAAACTGTTTGTCAGGGTACTGTGAAGAGTCAAATCCTGTTTTCACCACGTCTTCAAATGGGACCCAGGAGCAAGTCGCTTTACCTCTCCATGCTTCAGTCTCCTCACCTGCAAAATAGGCTTACTTCTTCCAAGTAGGATGTGAGTGAAGAGTGGAGCCAATTAAAATATATCTCCTCTATACCCAGTGCAGTGCCTAGCACATAGTAGGTCCTCGGTAAAGAACAGCTGTTGTTTTCGAGATTGTTCCCTTGGTCACTATTACTCTTGGGTGGTGTGCGTGCTGTTGGAGCCACATAAAGATGTGATGTCTGGCTCTTCTGCTCCCTGGTGTGTGAGCTCGGGTAATTCATGTCACTTCTCTGAGCCTGACTTTCTTCATCTGGAAAAAGAGGACAGCAATGCCACGTCACAGAGTTAACCGGAGGCTCAGTTGAGACGGAATGGCTCTGCAAATAGCGGCTGTGGTTATATTTGGCCTGATTGTTTTTCCTGTTGATGACAAAGCTTGATCCTTTCTTTTTTTCCTTCCATGGGCACTGGTCAGTCGGTAGGCTTTTAGTTTGCTTGTCTGTTGTTCAAACAAAAACAAGGCAGGGAAATGGAAAACCGAGGCGATGTGTCTGCATTCTAAATAGCGGGAACCACGTAAATGGAAAGAGATCGTTTTAGCATTGGAATGAATGGCCAAGGCTGGGAACGTGTTACCAGAGTCATTTGAGCAGCTGTTTAGAGATGTCGCCTGATCTTATCGAGGAAGTCACCCGTGATTCTCAAACCAAACAGGAGGCAATGGCTCCCTGAGGCCCCTCTTCCAAAAGGACATTTCTGAAGCAATAGGGGAGCCAAAATAGCTGGCTCCATACCTTCATTCCCTGAGTTTTAGCCACCTCATCCTGTGGCTCTTTAGATCTCAGAATATTCCGGCTTTCTTTGGGCCTTATATTCAGGAGGTTTTTCTTTCTTTGAATGTCGTGTGTGTGGATTTTCACACGATAGGTCACCCCTAACCCCTGATCCTGCCAAAGGACTAAAAGTCAGCCTGCTTTGAATATCACCTCTTGGACACGTACCTTTGGTGTGTGTGTGGTAGAATGGTGGGAGCAGGCTGGCTTAGCTTCACTATCAGGATCCACCTCTACTCTCCCCAGTGACCCCTTTGTGGGCTGACTAAGGCCGGAGGGCTGCCTTTCATTCAGCAGCAGCTCTGTACCTAATGCTGGGATGGCTTGAGTCTTGGCCTCCACCCCTAGAAAGGACCAGGCAACCCTCCCTGGCTCTCCTTGACCCCACTGAAGGATAGAACCTGGCCTCAGTAACAGAGGTTCTCTGCATCTTGCCTTCTGCTCGCCAGGTGAGCAGGGATCATTTTTTGGAGTTGGCCAAACAAGAGATACTATCATAGCCTTACTCAGAAGACTATAAATGCTCTCTCCTTCACACAGTTAACTCTGTCTTCATTGACCCTCTGGGTACAGTAGGACAATTCATTGATCCTCACTATGAACTCAATAACCATTCATTTATTCCCTGAGCACCTACTAGGTGCTGTGGATAAAATACATTCCTGGCTGGCATAGAGTTCCCAGTCAGGTCATTGTTTTCTATCACCACATCCCATTCCCCAAGCCCAGCACATATTCCTCATGTGCATGATAATAACGATATACGATCACAATGATCTAGCTATCATTTATGGAGGGTTTGTTCTGGCCGAAGCACCTCTGCAAAGCACAGTTTTCTTATGAAAATCTCACAAGTGTCTTGTGAAGCGGCCCCTGTTATCATCTCCATTTTATAGATGAAGAAACAGACTCAGAACCCATGCATCTTGCCCAAGGACACATAGCTGATAAGTGGAGTCTTTGGATTGCAAAGTCAGGCTGACAGGTTCTGGGCCCTCTCCCACTCTGCCTCTCCCGTCAGCATGAACAGAATCAAGATTAGCTAGTGCAGATTTGATCTGGCCTCCTCCTAACACAGATGTTATTATTCCAATTTTGGAGGTTCCAAAAACTAAAGCTCAGAGAGGCCAACAAAATTCCCTGAAGTCACCCAGCTGAGACTTTAGTTTTTGGACTTCTAGTAGCAAATCTACATGCTATACCATGTGGCCCCTAAATTCCAAAAGGGCATTTTATCCCTCAGTGGGCTTTAATTAATTAGCTAGCACTAAGATGAAATCTTATAGGTTGCAAAATATGCTTTGGGCCCCCAGCCCCTGTCAAACTCTGGCGGAGAGGAGGGACTGGCACCAGGAGAATTAGCTGTGGAAAGAGGAGGCCCAGTCTGGCTGTTGGTGGAGAGAGTGGGGAGTATTCTGGGTTGTCACAATGACTAAAGGCTGCTGGCATTTGTGAGCAAGGAACAGAGGTGTTATAGGCCATGCAATGCACATCCAAGACTAGTCCTGAGTTTAGCACGATGTTGAATGTCTCATTGGATTGCTAATGTCATTGAAAATCCTGTTTGTATCTATGCCCAGAACCTAACTCTGTATTACGTATTAATACATTAATAAATCCTGGAATTTCCAGGATTAAAATTATCAAGTAAATTGAGGGAAAACTGTACTTCATGTTGTTCAAAACTTCACCAAGAACTGTTGCCATTTTAAAACTTGGGACCCGCAGCATCATCTATGGTATTTGAGACTCTGACACAACAGCACTGTCAGTGTTAGTGGCTCTCACATTTCTAGTGATTCAACATATATCTGTGAATACATTTTTTTAGACCTCACTTCAAAATGTCAAATATAAAGAAAAGAGTTGACAATATTTAGTTAAATATTGTCTTCTCTTTCTTCCCAACCAGTTCATTCCAAGTAGGGTCCCTCACCTGACTGTCTTCTTATGTCTTCTAGTGTCATCAGGCCTAGGCATTGAGAAGTTGAAATGTGTATTGTATTGTTATGGATGACTTTCCTTTAATTCCTCCTCTATATTGCAGTTGAGGCATTATGTACGCCTTTTTAAAATTATGTATATTGGTAGGTTATATTATCTGTGGATTTGTTTTCAAGACATTAAAAGGGGTGTTGGATCAGACAGGGCCAAAGACCACTGGCAAAGTGGACAAAAATGGGGTTATGGATGCTGCCTTGCCCCTAATTGCTAGGACTTTGGACATAAGCATGAGGATTAGCTCTTACCTTAGGCCTCTGAAGTCATTTCTTTCACTTGGCTTCCCCACCAGACTAGTAGGTGAACAGTTGGTGTTGACAGAAGATGGACGATGGTCATTTGGACAAGTGAATGAATGGATGGGTGGATGAAAGGATGGATGGATGGATGGATGGATGGATGGATGGATGGATGGATGGATAGATGGATGGATGGACGGATGGATGGATGAAAGGATGGATGGATGGATGGATGGATGGATGGATGGATGGATGGACGGATGGATGAAAGGATGGATGGATGGATGGATGGATGGATGGGCAAGACAGAGGAGCAAATAGATTGAGGATGTGATTGATGAAGAGACAGATGAGTAGATGGATGAGTAGGCAGACAAGTGGGTGGATGGATGGGTAGGTGGGTAAGTGCACAGACAGGTGGTGAACAGATGGACTGATGGGTGGGTAGATTCAGTGTGTGAGCAGACACTGATGGGGTGGGTGGATGAACAAATGGGAAGGTAGATTGGTGGATAGACAGGTGAGTGAATCGTTGGATGGAAGAATGGATGGATGAAATGAGGGAACATGGAAGGTGAGGCACAGAGGTTTACTCACTTGCCCGTGATCATACAATTAATTGGTAGGACTGGAACTCTGGCAATCTGATTCAGGAGTCCATTCTTTTAACTATTTCATTACATTTTATAAAGTAACTTGCCCAAGTTACCAACCAGGAATAGGTGAAGCCAAGATTCGAACCTGACCTATTACTACCCCACTGGCTGAAGACTGGAGAAGAACATCGGGGTCAATTGTAAATCCCACAGAAGCTTGGACCTCCTCCTCAGGCAATCAGGGAACTGGAAAAGAGTTTTGTTAAGCCTGGCTATCACACTATCATTTCTGAGTTTAGAAAGACAAGTCATCTAGCCATGTAGTGACCTGGTTTCAGAGAAGCTACCCATTGTGAGGCTGTTGTTAGTAATAGTCAGTGAGGAGTTGAGCCAGAAATATGGCTAAGAGGGGAGAGAAGCAAGAATGGATTCAAGAGGCTTCCATAATTTGAATTGTCAGATCTTGGTGACTGAGCCTATGTCAGAGATAAGAAACAGCAGAAATCATAGAGGTCTGTGTGACCTTGAACACAGTCACTTCCCCTTCCTGAGCCTCACCTGCTTCATTGAATGTATTCGGGCAACGAAGGGTGGGCTGCTGTAACAAAGAGATCCTCAAATACTGTGGCTTAACCGAGGCAGAATCATTTCTCCTGAATAGCAGTTGGCAGCTCTAGCCCGACAGGCTCTATGCTTTATTAGCTCACTCGTTGACTCAGGTTCCCTCTATTTTACTGCTTTGCCACCACTTAGGATGTTACTCTCATCGACATGGTGGAAGCTGGGTCCCAGGCATATCACATTCCAGCTCACAGGGAGGGGTTCCAGGTTAAGGACACACATCCAGATATTTTAAGTCAAGGTCTAGAAGTGACACACATTCGTTCCACTCATATGCCACTAATGAGGATTTGGTCACATGGCTACACCTAGGTGCAGGCGCCAAATCTCAGTTACTGGGAGAAGAGGGAAATGGCTTTGGAAGGACGACTAGAAATCAATTATATCTGGGAATTACTGGGATACAGAGTTATCACTGGAACAAAACAAAATAATGTTCATGAAGCACCTGGCACATGCCTGGCATGAGGTGGGTGTCATCATCATTTTTCTTAAAGGACATGTAAAGGGCACATAAAGGATCAGTAAGGCACTTCAGGGCTGTGAGGGTCTGGCCACAAAATCAGTGTGTGATAAAAGAGGTTAGAGTCGCCTAGAGGCAGTGTCAAAGTGGAAAGTCTTTTACCCCAGAATCTGAGCAGGGTAGGGTTAGGGGAGGGAATGTTTTAGGAGAAGAGGGTGGCAAGATCAACCTGGAATCAGGGTTGAGCAGAAGGCAGAAGGATGTTGGCAAGGCACATGCCCCGCATTAGGGAGGTGGGGAAGAAGGGCTACTGGTCTGACAGCCCACCTGTGGAGCAACCTTAGTTCAGGTGTAGACATAGAGGTGCAGGATGCCAACTGAAACAACAGACACTACTCCAGATGCATCAGACAGAGAGAATTTAATGCAGAGAACTGGATGCATAGTAATAGAAGGACAAGAAGAAGACCCAGGGATTAGCAACAGCAGAAAGTTGCTGCCACCCCATGGGTGTTATGAATCAACCCCCAAGAGTTTAGCTAGCGTGAGTCTGTTTCCAGTGGACAAATCGACCTGGCCCTAGCTGCTTGCATCATGATTCCAAGTCTCAGAGCTGAAGCTAGACCCAGTATAGAGATTTGGCTTATCCTTGACACTTCCTTCTCACCAGGGTTTGGGGAAGGTTTCTGGAGTGGCAGCCCTATGGCAACACACTCCATGTGGTGCTTATGTGTGTTTGGGCACTACCTGGTGTCATTTCCCAGAGCTGCTGCTCATCTCCTCCTATACATTCCTGCCTCCCTGCCTACCCCACCTCACCACATCTCCCATGTCCAGGAGATAGAAGAGACCAGCCTCCAAATATAAGGGCCACCTTGGTCAGAAATATGGGCTTGTTTGCTATGGCTCCCATAGGTGGAAGTGGGCTCCACAAGTAAAAGGGAAAGTAAAAGCAGACTTGGTTCCAAACTTGGCTTCACTACTCAGGAGCTCTATGTCTTTGAACAAGTTGTTTGCCTCACTGAGATTCAGTTTACTCTTCTGAAAAATGAAGATGCTACCACTGCCCTTGGAGAACTGTTTACAGCAAGGGTCCCCAGCCCCTGGGCCAGGATAAGTACTGGTCCATGGCCTGTTAAGAACGGGGCCACACAGCAGGAGGATGAGTGGCAGACAAGCACGCAAAGCCTCTTCTGTATTTGCAGCCGCTCCTCAGCTCTGTATTTGCACCGCCTCAGCTCCACCTCAGATCATCAGGTATTAGAGTCTCATAGGAGCACAGGTCCCTGGTGCCAAAAAGGTTGGGGACCTCTGGTTTACAGGGATTAAATAAAATGGTCATAGCAAGGTGGCTAACACAATGGCCCGTTTTTTTTCTTGTTTGCTGTTGTTGTTAATGATATCTGGTTACAGTAAGACAAATCTCACTGTAAGAAAAAGATTTTCCAATGGTCTGAGCCAACCAATGTGGAGAGGCTACCTTGGTCAATGGTGAGCTCCCTTTTACAGAAGGTATATAAGTAGAAGCCTGACAATCACTTGTCAGGGTACGGAAAGCCTCTGGAGCCCAGTGTGCCATCTGAGGTCCTGCCAGGCCTGAAAAGCAGTGATTGGTGTATTTCCTACACACCCTTTTAGGGGCAATCTGGGAGCCACCCAGATTCAAGGAGGTTCTGATTTTCAGACTTCACAAATTTAACACCAAACCAGCAATGGCTGGTCATCCCACCTATGAGAGTAGAGAGGGAAAACCACACAAGATCTTGGCCACCCAAATGGTGAGGGTCCGAGCGGCCTCATGGTAACTTGATTGGATTATTGATTTGCTAGGAGATAGTATGGAATAATGGTTAGGATTTCAGGTCCTGGGGTAAGGCAAAACTCAGCAGCTGACCTTACAAAAATTGCTTTACACCTGGCTTCAATGTCCCCATCTGTAAAGTGGTGATGAGAGTACCTTCCTCATGAGCTAGTGTAAGAATCGGATGAAATAACGTGTACAAAGTTCTTGGTTCAGTTGTTGAGCCATAGCCAACACTCAATCAATTAGGAAGGAAGGAAGGAAGGAAGGAAGGAAGGAAGGAAGGAAGGAAGGAAGGAAGGAAGGAAGGGAATTCTGTCAATCTGTTTATACAGTGCAATAAGATTGAAAAAATCAGCTAGGGAATCAGAAAACAATGGTAGAAAAATAAGATAGAACCATGGGAAGGTTAGCTCACAGCATGTATACCTTATATTGGTTTTTGAGTTTTCTAGAAGCCAAAGAGGGAAACCATATTTATTATGCATAAATATGTAATTTTAACCATACCTAATGTAAAAACCATCATATTTATTATAGAATATGTGGCTATGTATTCCATAACTTATTTAATTATTCTTCCATGATGGACATTTAGGTTGTTCCCAATTTTTTACTTCCATAACCAATGAATATCCTAGTACCCACATATTTGACTGATTCTTGGAGATTTACCTAACACTGCTATCAATTCAGGGACCATTGAGGCTCAGACCTTCTAAATCTTCCTGGAGAGGAGAGAGAGAGAGAGAGAGAGAGAGAGAGAGAGAGAGAGAGATTGATAGCTGAGGATCCTGAGAAGAGATTAGGGACTAGAGATTGAGAAGAGCTGGTTGGGAAAGTGGGCAAGGCAAGAAGTGATTCAGGGAATCAGTCATGTAGGCGTTGCCTGCTGAGTCTTCCCTACTTCCCCAAGGCCCAACAGGAGAGATCCTAGGGACTGGGAAGGGAAAATGAGGCCAAATCCCCAGCACTGTAGGGGCAGCTCGTCATGAGTTCACACCAGATATGAGAGCGAAAATAGCAACTCACTTAATCCACCCACACACAGACCTATGCCTCTTCAGCCACGCCACACTAGTCGCCGTTCCCCATCACACCACAAGGCCTCTACTACTGCTGCTGTCCCTCCAACCTGGAGTGCCCTCTTATTGGTCCTGGCTCCTGCTAAGTGTGTCAAGATGCAGTTCATATCATCTCTTTTCTGTAAAGGCATTCATCCCCACCCTACAGCACTCAAGAATAGTAGTCCCCTCCTACGATGTACTTTCACAGCTGGATATATATTGATGAACCTCACCCACCCCTCAGATTCTGAGTTCTCTAAGAGCAGGATGTTGTCTGGTTGAGTCCCTCATGGAAGCATGTTCTAGAAATGAACAAATGATGCAGCTTTTGTGTGAGGTGTTCTTGGAAATAGAGGGTAGCCTAGCAGTTAAACACAGCAACTTTAGAGTCAGAAAGGGTTCAAATCGTGGCTCTGCCTCTTACTAGCAATGTGACATTGGGCCACCCACTTCACTTCTCTGAGCCTCAGCTTCCTCATCTGTAAAATGGGGATAATAATAATACTAGCTGACATGTTCCGATCCATGTGCCACACATTGCAGATATTTGCTTATTTAAATGTCAGGAGACTCCTGGAGAGTTAATCACCATAATGAAATACAGTGCTTAGCACGTGTGCCATGAAAGGCAGCTGCCACACCTCGCTGTAGCCAGGCATCCATAGATCAGCTGACTTTTCCCCATCTTTCATTTGGAGTATCAATTGAGCACCAACTGAGTGCTGGGTACAGCGTTAGGCTCTGAGAATATAACTGTGCACAGAGCAAATACCCTCTGCTTCCAGGAGCTCCTAGGCTGGTGGAGGAGACAAGTACCGAACAACTCATCACACAGATAACTGCGTAATTTTCATCACATTTAAGTGCTATGAGAGTCATGTGCAGAATGCTATGTGGGCCCAACAGGAATGACTTCTGATAAGAGGGTCAGAGAAGACCATTCTACAGCAGTGACCTGGCTAAAAGGATCTGCCAGCAAGAAAGCAGGGCACAAGTGGTCCAGACAAAAGGAAATAGTACATGCAAGGGCCCTGAGGTAGGAAGGGGTTTTGTGCTCTGGGGACCCTAAAGGAATGCCAGAGTGATTTCTAGATTTCTAGAATCTAGAAAGCAGGAGATAGTACAAAAGGGAGGGTTCACAGAGACCTGCAGGATGTGGTAGTATTTGGACTTCCTCTTGACTGCAGGAGAACCATCAAAGGATTGAAGCTTCATGTGATAGGATTCAGCTTCCAGGAGACTGTTTTGTGGGAGAGTGAATTATAGGGGACAAGAGTAGGGTCCAGGAATCCAGGTAGAGTGTCCTGCAATCATTCAAGCAAGCAATGACGGTGGACTGATGAGGTTGGAGACTGTGAAGAGAAGGGGTCCCCACCCTCCATGGCCTGTTAGGAACTGAGCTGCACAGCAGGAGATAAGCAAAGCTTCATCTGCATTTTCAGCCACTCCCCAGCACTAGCGTCACCGCCTCAGCTCCACCTCAGATCATCAGGCATTAGATTCTCATAGGAGCACCGGTCCCTGGTGCCAAAATTGTTGGGAATCGCTGGTGTAGAGGACAGGGTATAAGAGGTACTGGGTGTGGAATCTATCAGATTGGGCAGTGGGCTGGGTATGAGTGGGTGATGGATGGCAGGCAGCAGGTTGACTGGCAGTGGGAGTCATATCATGAGATGTGAAGACTGGAGAGGAGCAGGCTAGAGAGAAGGATTAGGGACGTTTGACGAGCTTTTCAGCTATAAAGTTCTGGCACACAGAAGAGGGGCCAGCCATGGGGAGGTTCCTTAGAATTTCCTAATGCCTCAGAGAGAGAGAGCCTCAGTGAGACACCACAGGTTGTCAGCTCTTCTTTTAAACGTGGCTGAGTTGCATTCCTTCGAGGAGGGCAGATCGTAGCTGTGCATGGCCATCTTCAGAAGCTCAGAGGTCCTCACTGTAGAGCTCCCCGCTCTAGGCTTCCCCATCCTGGCTCGCCTATGACACCTTGTTATAAAGGGCGTCCACAGCACAGTGGTATTCCCTGGGTTGTTCAGAAGCCCAGCTGCTGCCTTTCAGTTGCTCCCATCTCATTATCCCTGGAGTTTCTACTTCTTTTTGCAAAATTTAATTGCCTGCTAGATTTGAAAGGGCCTGGACCAGCTGTTCAAGTTTGGGAAGTCAGAGTTAAATGCACCATGATCAAAGGCTGCAGAGAGGCCAGCAGTGTCCATGTCGGCGGCTCCTTAAAATCGGAGCAACTTTACTCCTCTCAAAACGGAAAGCAAATCGCTCAGCTCGGACACTGAAAGGAGGAGTGTTTGGCAATTCCAAACCTTTGCAGGGCCTGCGGCATCTTTAAATCATTGTGCTTTG
Organism: Cynopterus sphinx; assembly: GCA_030015415.1. Classification (NCBI taxonomy): domain Eukaryota; kingdom Metazoa; phylum Chordata; class Mammalia; order Chiroptera; family Pteropodidae; genus Cynopterus; species Cynopterus sphinx. The sequence goes on along the minus strand of CM057381.1, from coordinate 120,422,156 downwards.
GAAATGGAATACCCAGGCCTCTTCCTGAGCTCCCCATGAGGGAACATGCGTCAGAGGTATCATCTGTGGGCCCTGTGCTTCCTTGAAGTTTCTTTCAAATCCAGCCCAAGGTGAATCTCGAGAAACCAGTGAACTCCATCCAGATTATCTCTAAGCTTTCACCTGCCCCACCCCCAGATCTTCTTAGCAAGATTGGAAGTCAGGGCACTGGGACACAAACCCCAGTTTCAAAGGCTAAGCAAGCTTGACTAGAGTTATCTGTGTCCTGGGTCTGCTCATCTATGAAAGGGGCTCATAACTTTCCTGTCTGCCTCACTGGGTTTTTGACAGGCCTCAGTAAGATGCAAAGCGTAAGAATGCTTTCTAAACAAAAGCATGGCACCTATCGGTGGTTACTATTATTTAGCTTCTTCCCCTCCCAGTGATACTTGCATTTCAAAAAATAAGGAACTTCTAGAAGCAGGCAGTGTTTCTCGGGGAAGAAAAGCATTTCTAAAATGTTGGAAAACAAATTAGTATTTGAAGGGCAGGGATAACAGGTGTGAAGTTACCTTGAGAGCCACGAGGTGTAAAAATAGCAGAGTAGGTGACAGGAGCAGCTGGCCTCCCTCTTGGAGGCTGCAGGGCCACCTTCTGTTACTCTCCTCCCTATTCTCTCCTCTCCTGCCTTCCTGTCCTCCCCCCTTCTGTTCTTCTCCTGTAGCCCCTCACCCATCTTTTTATTTTTGAACCACTTTTTAAAATTTACCATCTTAACCATTTTTAAGTGTGCGGTTCATTACCGTTAAGTTTATCCACATTGTTGTGCAACAAATCTATAGAACTTTTTCACCTTGCAAAACTGAAACTGTGTACTCATTCATCACTAACTCTCCTCCCCCTCTCATCTTTCTCTTTTCTTCCTTCTGAGTTTCATTTTCCCTTTTTTTCCCCAAGAAAGTTAAGAGCTATATAAGTTAAAAATGATTCTGTTGAAAGTGACTCAAACTGGCTTAAGCCCCAAAAGAAATTTATTAACAAGTAACTAAAAAGTCCCAGGTAACAGACTTCAGGTATAGCTGGATCCAGGGCCTAGAACTACCATCAGAACTTATTCTCTCCTCTCTCTGTCCCTCGATTCTGCCACTCCCTGTGCTGGCTTCACCCTCGGGCATTCTCTCATTATTTAGATCCTGTCTCTTCCTCCCAGTATTGCATATGGGGGAAATGTCCCAAATATTGCTCACTTAACACAGTGCCTTCATAATACCATCTTCAGCCAGGATGCAGTTCTGCCCCACCCCCAGCTGTGGGACGTACCTGGCCCTGCCACCATGATGACCCACCTTCCAGTTCTTAGAAACAGCATGGGCCTCAGACTCACACAGATCTGGACTGGAATCCCTGCTCTGCCACTTACTGAGATAAATGATGATACAGAAAGGATAAAAACAGAATAATGGTATAGAGCATTACCCTTTGTACAATGCCCATTCTAGCCACTTTTGACTGCCCTCCCTGCCCTGAACACAGCCCTCAGTCACGGTGCCCTTACAGTCAGTCTCTCCTTCTTTCCTATGAGGCCAGCTCCAGTGCCCTGTTATCTGGGAACCTTGGCCCCTCCACCCTTGGCCCTTGCATCTCACTGCAGCCTGCTCTTTCCTGGAGCCCTGCCTTACATCACTCTGCCATTTCCCTCCATTACTCTCCTTCTGGAAGGTTCTCCTGGCTCCTTCCATTGCCCCTCCAAGGCATGACAGCCCTGGGAATCCAGCCTCTTCCGGGCAGCCCAGATGCCGCAAAGGCGATGAGAGACCTGAGCTGACCTGGCAAAGCATTTGACTGATATAATTTTTATAAGTCCTTAAAGTTTCATACTTCCCAAGCATCTGCCTGCCTTCCAGCATCTTCATTTACCTCCTCAGCAAGCAACATTCCTGGGCCCCTGGAACTGGAACTGCCTTTCAGAGCCCACAGTAGCCACCCCAGGGCCTACACCCCATGCTCACTTCTGTGTCTCAGAACAGAGACCCAGGCTTGGAGGCCAGAGATACTAGTAATAAATACCCGACCAAGGAAGGAAGGAAGGAGAGAAGTCACCCCCAGGGCCGGGAGTGACTCATGGTGGGAGAGCAGGAATCAGGGAGCGTGAATACCACCCCAGCCTAGTCCCAGAAGAAAAAGCAAGAATTAAAATACCACACAGTCCTGGGTTCAATTCCTGACTTAGCCACCTAACTGCTATGTGACCTTGGGCAAGACCTTTCACCTCTCTGAGCCTCTGAGTTTTACGCTTCTGCAAATGGGAACAATCATGCTCACCCCAGAGGATGACTATGAGCATTCAATGACACAGTGCATGGAAGAGGCTCAATACATATGAGTTTCCTATTAATAAAATAGCAAAGAATAAATAAATAGGCATAACTAAAAATATTTAATTATGCCTACACCTTCCACATGCAACATCTCCCAGTATAAATGATGTGATAACATTTTAGTTTTGCATATGTTTTCTGAGCATAAACTACATGGCCTCCTTGCTGTTCCTCAGAGACACCAGGCACACTTCCCTCTTGTGGGATTTTGCCCTTTCTGTTCCTTCTACAGGAATGCTTGTCCCCTCATGTTTGCACGGCTCACTCCAATCCCTTTTTCCAGTCAGGACTTAAATACTGCCTCCTCAGACAGGCCTTCTCTGGACACCTCATGCAAAATAGAGACCTTTCCGTGACTCCCTGTACCTTGCCCTGCCTTTTTGTGATTCATCACAGCAATCCCTTCTGAATACATTCTGTTTTTTATTTGTGTCAATTTTTCAATGTCTGTCTCCCCTGCCTCTAGAAAGTGAGCTCTTGGGGAACAAGGATCTTGTTCCCTTCTGTCCTCTTGAGGCTAAAGGAAAGCCTGACACATAGTAGGTGCGCAGTAAAGATCTGAGGTCTGTCAAAGAGATGAGTCAGACACGACCCTGCTCTGGAACCTTGGTTTTGCACTAGGAGGCATCTAAGATGATAACAAACATTCTAACGGAAACAAGTGCCGTTGCTGCGTGCCCACTCTGCGCCATCACTGCACTAAACCTTCCCCGTGCAACATCTCATGTGCTCCTTTCACAACCCACAGTGAAGGTGCTGTCACTATTCCCACTGAACAGAGGAGGCGAAGCTTGGAGAGGAGGTGGGACTGGCCCAGAATCACACAGGCAGGGCCAGAACTAGAACCTAGGTATGTCTGCCGCCATGGCTTGGGCCCTAAACACAAAACCAGGGTACCACAGGGAAGCCGAAAGCCTAGCAGAAAGAGGAGAGCATGACCTTGCACCTTGGGGTCAGGGTAGGCTGCCTGGAGAAGGGGGCATTTGGGCTGGAACTTGATGGATACCTAGGAGTCTTTTAAGCAAAGAGGAAGGAGAGGAGCATTCAGATGTTGATCCCGTGGTCCATTCCACGAGCATGTATTTAGTGCTGCTTTGTGCCAGGCAGAGAAAATGTCCTTCTGGGAATGAAGTTCTGCAGTTCCAAAGGAAGCTGAGGTGTCAGAGCCAGTGGCCTTGAGAGACCCAGAGCAGGGCCTGTGCCTGGGCCTGACTGAGAGAAAGGGAAGAGCAGGCACCGAGCAGCCCCTGTGAACCAGGCATGGTGCCACGGGCTTCCCCTCTGTCCTCTCACATTGCAGTCTCACCATTTGATGCTGCGGGTACTATGCTCATTTTTAAATGAGGAAACTGAGGCTCTAAAGCCATCTGCTGAGAGTTCTGGCTCTAGGTCACCAGTGTGTGGTGGTAGGACATAGGGGGAAAGCACCTCCTGTCTGTCATAAAACAGGCCGCTGGCCTGCCTCTGGCAAAGAGAGAGAGGATGGGATTTGGGGCCCAGGGTCCTGATCTGACCAGGTGGTGAGAATCGGCAGAGAAGTGGCCTAGAAGATGCAGCCTTTCTGCAGCCAGCCTCAGCAGCCTTGAGGAGTCTGACCCACACCTGGAGGTCTCTGTTACTACTGTCTGTGCCCCTTGCTTTGCGACCCTGAGCAAATCACCCTATTTCCCTGGGCCTCCTCTTTTTTTAACTCCAAGGAGCTAAATGATCTCCAAGGCTCTCCTGGTTCAGAACATGCAGATTTCTAACCCTGATGGGTTTCCTATCACCGCTCTAACAAATTCCCGCAAACCGAGTCACTTAAAATTTACCAGCTAACATTTCTCTAGGTCAGAAGTCTGGTGCAAGTCTGCTGGGCTGACTAACACCAAGGCAGGCCTGCGCTTTTTACGGAGGCTGTCACTTAGAACGACTCCTTGCCTTTTCCAGCTTCTGGAGGTGGTCATGTTCCTCACCGGCCCTTCCTCCACCTTCACAACAGCCCTGGTTTTCTCACATTGCGTGCTGACCCTTCCGCCTCCCTCTTCCACTTTTAAGGATCCTTGTGATTACATTGAGCCCACCCAGATCATCCAGTATCATCTCCCATCTCAAGATCAGCTTGTGAACGACCTTATTTCCATTTGCAACCTTCGTTCCCCTTTATAACCCAACATAGTCACAGGCTCCAGGGACTAGAACACAGATGTCTTTGGGTGGCTATTCTTCTGCGCAACACACCTGGAAAACAGGACATTTGGGGGAGGCTTTCAGCAAGTTGTTTCTTCTCTTTGGGACCCAGATTCCTATGTTTTGAAACGGGTGGGGGTGATCATTATGACCCCCACCCCATATGGCTGCTTTGTAAACGAAAAGAGATGATGTGTGTTCAGGTGGATTACAGTGGGTTAGGCACTCTACATGGGATTAATTCTTTTGCTAGTAGTATCAGCTGACAGCTCTTACTGGGTACTCAAACCTTCCTATGCTTCCCTTTAAAATGCTGCAGTCCCCCTCCCCAAAAATCTCTACCCTGAGAAAGCAAACAACTGCTCCTGCTCCTTATAATCTGTCTTCTTTTCACAGAACCCCAGGGGCCCCTGGGATTTGGGAGTTGGGGAATGTCACTCAAGGATGCCTATTGAGCACTGAACAATAGCCCCTCATGAGGTCATACGGCCGCTTAGCAACCGCTCAGGCCCTTAGTAACCAGCCCAGAAGTGTTGCTATTTACCCAACAGAAACTTTGGGTTATATGGATAACGCCCAGTTCCTTCCAGAGAACCACAGGCCCTCAAAAGCAAGTTCCACCCACTGGTAGCTGCTGTTCTGGCTCTCCTAAGAGCAGGAGGGAGCCGGGAGCCCTGGTTCCGCCGCAGCTCTGTGCCTCTCCTGAGAATCAGTTTCTCCCACAATGTGGGTATCGACTAAATGATCAACACATAGAATGTCCATATGTCCTGGTTGGCCCAGAACAGTCCTGGCTTATCATGATTATTAAAAGTGTCCTTTTCATTTTCAAAAGTGTCCCCAAATTGGAAGATCAATTTTCTGATAACCCTAAGGCTATTTTCAGCCTTGAATCTATTTTTCTTCCCCTCCACACTCTTCCCCTGACCTGAACTAATCCTGAATAGTTCTGCCAAGATTTTTCCAGGACTTTCTCTGTGCCATGCCTGAGGCTGGGAGCTGAGGAAACTGAGGCAAATCAGGCATGATCCCTGCTCTTGGGATCTTCTAGTCCATGGAAGAATGCCATTTAAGCACTCTGCAGAAATCTAGGATTGAATCCAGAACCTTGTAATTCTCAGCCTCATTTGCACCCTCCCCACTAAGCTATTTTAGTAAATAATAATACTCCTTAGTATTCGGGTAGCATTGTGCAGTTTCTAAAGCATTTCCCTTCTATTGCCTCATTTAACCCTGATACCAACTGAGGGTTTGATTTTCATATATCCCCATTGCAGAGATGAGGAGCTGGAGGCCAGGGGTCATAGAGAGCATTGGTTAAGACAGCACATCAGGGAAGCAATTCAATTTCCACCTCCTCACCTGTGAAATGGAAATATTATCACCTGCTTCATAGAACTATTGTGAAAAGGAGACAACACATAGTCTTTTTTTAAAAAAAATGGCAGCTGCCAACAATGAGCACCTCTACTCCTGAGCTGTCGTGGCCCCAGCAGTTGCATTTCTGGAACGTCCCCTGCTTCTCCTATGCCCTCAGACCCCAGTTTGGGCACCTCCTGACACATTTCAGAGCACCTGAAACAGATCTTGTTGGAATCCTGGCTCTGCCTCCAGGAGCTGTGTGACCTGCTTCTAGCCTCAGTTTCTTTATCTGTAGAATGGGCACAAGAACGGGTAGTTCTGAGGATGGAATGAAGCAAAGCGTGTAAAGGGCTTGGTAGAAGGGCCAACACAGAGATGGTGCTCAAAGTGGGAGGGTCTGTATTGCTTTTCTGGTGTTCCTTGAGGTATCTTCGAACCTGGGGAAAGGGAGAGGGAACCCGTGAGGGGATTTGCCCCTAACCCCAGGAGCCTGTGCCAGCACACACTTTAGGATCTCTTCTTCCAGCCACCTTGGCAGTGAGGGAGTTCAGCCGATGAAAGCTGTTCTTTCTGCACCCCACTCACCTTGGGGAGAAGAAAAGGCCCCCTTCCCCCTTTCTCTAAAGCACAGCTCCACGGGGGCAAATCTGTCAGGTTCCATGGTGATGTCTAAGTGGTTTCCCGCCCACAGCCCTTGCCAGAGCTGTGAGTCACCACCACCCGGCACCAAGGTGGCGGCCTCGGGAAGGGTGTTCCCTCTCCTGCTGCAGAAATGCTGCTGCAAGATTGCTCCAGAAAGCTAAAATCAGGCCCCATGATAAGCTCGGCTGCCCTTCTTATGCAACGTTTGACATTGTTCAAAAGCAATGTTAATGTTCTTAACTTCCCTTTGCCTAGGGCCCTAGAGAGCTGGCCCAGCCCAGACCTTGTGTTCTGTTTCTAGCAGCCCAGGCAGAGACTAGTGTCCATATTTGACAGGTGGGGAAACTGAGACGTGCCTGAGGCCACATGATTAGGACACTCCCAGCCTGGCTTTTTGCACCAGCCCTCAAAACTCCCTACACTGGCCATCCTAGTTAGTTTTGGAACCAGAGACAGAGCAAAACAGGTAATATATGATACATTTTATTTTTTTTCCCCCGAATGAAATGTAATTGTTAGCAACTATGTCCCCGTTGCTGGGCTGGTACTTTAAACTCTGATTTCTGATAAAAAGAAAGGAAAATCTATTTCTGTCCTTTGAGCTAATTAAGAATCAGAGCTGAGCTCCCTGAGGTTGGGGGGAGAAGGGGAGCAGAAAATATTTGCATAGTCATTCGGGTGATTTTTGCATGTCAGCTTCCTTTGGCTGGAGTCCTCTTAATCAAACACTTCTGCTCTCTTCCCCAAGCCATAGAGAAATAGCCATAATTATGCCTGACTGATCTGGGCAGTAAGGATCCATGCATTCTTACCCACCTCAGTCCTCTCTGAGCCTTAAACTTGCTTCACTCCAGTCAAGAAAAGCCAGACTGTTCCTTTCAGCCAAATGACCAGCAGGCTGAGTAGCATCCTGCCGGCAGCCCGGCCTATTTGGGGTTTATGCCTGGGCCCTTATGCACAGCAGCTCCCTTCTCTCCCAGAGCAACTGTGAATGTTTCCCTTTCGTCCGCATCATGACCTCACCCAGCATAAATTTCCTACTATTTAAAACTCTTCTACAATGAATTCCGTAGACTTCAGGGTGACATTGATCCTCACCATAATCAGAAGAGTCTGTGATGTTGGTGTCCAGACAGTCAGGGTTCCTAGAATGGACACATTAAGTCTTGGCAAGGTTCCTATAGAATGAATTTTTTTATAACAGAACCCATATCCTAGTTGACTTTCATTGGAGCTTTTCATTGGGACTGTCCTTCTGGAAGGGCTAAGAGATATATGCCTCAGCTTGTACTAGATTTTTGAAAGAAAAAAGAAGAATCACATAGAGAAAAGTATGATTCTGAAAAACAAACAAAAATTTGAACTACAGAATTAGGATCTAGTTTACTTCTATGTTAAATAGAAAAAAAAAACAGAGAAAAAAATAGAGATATTGTTATGTAGTTAAGTTAATCTTGAGATGACTTAAAGGAGAAACCGTCTGCAGCAAGGTAAAATGCTCTAAGTTAAACGCGGTCCTTATACTTCAGTAGTGTCTTGTCCCATTTCTGCTATTCGCTCAGGTTCTAAGCCTCATAAAAAGTTAATATGTCTTATCAGCTTCCCTTTGAAATAAATATTTATTGCTTGCATGTTGTTTGCAACTCTTCAGTTGTTCTTTCTAATGAGATTTCAGAGGCCCTGCTCTCTGTGGCTGGTCAGCAACAAAAGACTCACTTGGGCTGAGTCCCTAAGAACTGCCTTACAATAAAAATCATTGTTATTATGGATTCCTTCAGGCTCCTAACAGAGTGTGACCACATAGCAAACTATTAGAAATCATATGAGATTTGGAGTCAGACCAACCATTTACTTGTTATGTGGCTTGGAGCAGGTTTCTTAAACTCTCTGAGCCATGTCCCCCTCCCCTCAATTCCAGAATTACCAGGAAAAGTCAGATGCCCATCTTCATGCTCCTCTACCCGTGTGCTGGCTTTTGTTCACCACACTGAGCCGTACTGTTCTATTATCTGTCTCATGATCTCCGACAGGCCCCAGGAGTTCTCTGAGAGCAGAGTTTTGTCATCTTCATGTCCCAGTGCCCAGCACAGGATCTGGCAAGGAGCAGAGGGATTTGGGTGGGTAGGAAAAAGGATGGAAGAAAGGATGGAGGGAGGAAGGAAAAGTAGGGAGGAATGCAAACTTAAAACTCCAGTGCAACTCACAGTTATCTATTATAACCATGGACTGGCCTAAGTAATAAGACATGCTAAAACGATAGTATTGCTGCCACATATCACTTCCTCGTTTTCAGCACTGACATCACCATCATCTTATAGCTAATACATGAATTTATAAATGTAAGCCCGTTTACCCTCCTAACGGCCTATGAGGTAAGATACCACCATGGTCCTCCATTTGACAGATGACAAAGCAGAGGTAAGGAGAGGCTGAATCACTCACCCACATGACACAGCTGGCTCAAGGTTGGAGCCTGGATTTTAGCAATAGTGCCCAAAATTTGAGAGCAAATATATTAACCAGTTGTGCCCTCAGCACCCAGTTCAAGGCTTGACAAGTAGTTGATTTTAATAAAGAGTCTTGGAATGAATGAATGAATGAATGAATGAAGAGCAAATTAACATTTCTCCATGGCTATTTTCTCATTAGACTCTGAATCTTACTCTTATCTCTTTCTACTTGGCACATGTGATTATTAAAACAAAACATCGAAGCTTATATGGGCCTGGTTCAGATGTGGACTTTCCATGCCACCCTGGGAAAGTCAGTTTTTTCTGAGCATCAGCTTCATTCCCATTAAAATGGGAATACTATTAGTGCCTTCATTTTTCAGGCTGCATTGTCCCAGAAGCAAGCAGACTACAAGACAATGATTCAGGTGTAAGTAATTTATGTGGGAGGCACGGGGATGCTGGTAGGGGAGTGGAGAAGTGAGATAAGAAAGAGAAGGGAATGTTTTCAAGCAAGTTAATTACCACTGTGGGAAACTGAGGCTCGGTCATGCTGGGACTCTGGACGCTGATGTAGAGCCCACAGCTTATGGTGTTCCCACCCGAGGAGCAAAAAGCTAGAGTATTGATACACCAACTCCCAACTCCCACCAGTCATTGGCTGAGGGCTGTTGAGGGGGGAGTGGTGTTACTTCTCTAGAACTTGCCCACTAGAGAAGGCCCTCAGACAAAGAGATGCAGGTGCTGTGGGGAAAATGGCACCACAGTGGTCAGGTAGAACTGTAGGCAGGGAAATAGCAGCATCTCTCTACTCTTAGCATCACTGTGAAGATTACGCAGATTCCTTAATCCACTTGGAGAACTAACTCCAGCACATATCAATGAGTGGCAGCCTTGAGGGGCCTTCTGCGTGATACAAAACAGACGATCTCAAAATTTGCTACTTAGAACCCTGTTACCAATCTACAAGCAGTGATCTGGTCCTACTGAGCACCAGGGGCTAGGGCACAGCAGTGAGCATAGCCAGCATGGTCCTGGCCACCCAGCATTCATGACCCCTTCTGGCTGACAGAAGGTGAATGAGATAAGCACACATCTGATGATAACTGGGGCCATAAAAGAAACAGTGAGGACCCTAAGAGCTGCCTTGTTCAACCCTCTCACTTTACAGAGAGGGACTCATCCCAGGGCACACAGCTTCAAAGTGGGTGTCACACATGTGAAAGGCATTCGGTACCTCTCCAGCTGGGATGCCCAGTGATTATTATTGTAGCCCAGGAAACATGTTCAGCAAATGCCTCAACTAAGAAATTCCCTGTATGGGGACTCCCTCCCACCTTTGGTGCAAGATGATTTTGCTTACAAGGGATTTCAGCTTCCCTGGCCAGGCACCGGGAAGCTGGCAGCTTCCTGGGAAATGAAAATTTAGAAGTTTCATGAACAAATGCATAAGAACAAGAATCTGAGCTCCCTGCCATGGGCCAGCTGTGTGGCCTTGGGATATGCTCTCTCCCTCCCAGATCATGTTTCCTTGTCTGTACAATGGGGACTGTGGATGAAATGATGGGCATGAGAGTGCTTTGGGAGATGTAAGGCATCTGCTTCTGGGATAATGCATGGGAGTGCTATTACCATTGTTGATGTCATCGTTGTTAGGAATGGTATAATCTTGGGCCAGACAATTCCTCTCTCTAAGAATCCTCTTTTCTCCCCGTCAGCTGTTGTCATCCCCAAAGGACCAGGAACGTGAAGACAGTCCCCTAAGACCTTCAGCCATAGAATATGACCTTGGCAGACTTGAAAAGAACCAAACCCTTGTAGTTGGGAAACTGAGGCCTGGAGAGGGGAGAAGACTTGCCCAAGGCCACCCAGCCTCGATAGCAGTCAGCTTAGTACACATACTCACCATGCACAGCTCCCCCCATGTCTGCTGAAAGTTGTACCCACCTTGACCCCCCACCCTGCCCTGAGCACCTCTTCCCTCCCCGCGCACGTATAGTTGACCAGCTCTCAGCCAGGGAAGCTTGGGAGGTGCAGGCCTCTTACTGCTCATTTCCCAGCTGCTGGCGTGTCCCCTTCTGCATCAAGTCAACATTTCTGCCTCTGAGTTGGCGTGTGGCAGATGGCTCAGCAGAACTGAGACTCGATTTATTTTTGGCTCAAAGAGGCCATTGCACAAGTACATAGTACTTGCTGATGGGCATCAGGTCTGGGCATGGGGCAGCAGAACCTACTGGCTGTGGGAGCCACAGCCCCTGGCTTGGCCATCTTTAGCTATGTATCCTCAGATATGTGGTCTTACCTCTAAGAGCTTCAGTCTCCCCATGTGTAAAAGGGGCAATAAGGTCAACAGGCCATCCCTTATCAATATGATAGGCAGGTGGCTTCATAGTGGGAGAGGATGCAGACATGGGAGTGGGGGTCTTTGGGGTTGATTTCTGTCTCTGGAAAGGGGAAGCGATGGGAAAGTGGGAACCTCAGGGGAGAGGAGTTCCTGGAAGGCTGGCTCCAAGTCAGGGCCTGGCGTGGAGCTGTCCAAGGTGCTGTCCCTCCAAGCCCCCGGGTAGGAACTGAGTGGCCCCAGTTGTAGGAAGAGGCTGGTGGCTGAGCAAAGCCAGGCGAAGCCCAGGGACCTGGTCCCTTCCTCCATTCTCAGTAGGTTGCCCTAGACTGAGGGGCTGGGTAGAGTGGGCCTCAGGAAGGAAGGGTCAGGCTGAGGGGGGCTTCGGTCTGAAGAGTGAAGGCTGGAAAGAAGGGGGTGTGCCGAGAGCTGTTTGATGCCTCCATCCCTCTCTCTCTCATCTCCTGGTGGAGTCAGGCTGATGGGAGCTTATCAGACACTAAATTCTAGCCTCAGGGGCAATTGGATAATCATTTGAGAATAGGAGGCTGTGAGGGTGCTGGGAGATGGACAAGCTGGTTTTCCTGTAGTAACATGACATTTGCTAGTGTGTTTTCCTACATACGTGTTCACTACAGAAAATAGAGAAACATAGAGAGATATTTTATGGGAAGAACCAAAAACCATAACCCCACCAATACTGACATTTTGGGAACACTATATCTTTCAATGTTATATCTTTCAACATTATATATTTTTTCTCTACTATAAAGATAAGTTTATTGGTAAGGTCAGAAAAATTGAAATCTATTTTATTTTTATTCTCTGCTTTCCATTTTTCATGTGAGGTTAATAAGTAATTTTCTTGGGTCATTCAAAATTATTTGAAAACATGATTTTTGATAGATACATAATATTCTGTTTAATGGCTGCTCAGTAATTTACTTAACTAATCCCCAGGATTGGACATTTAGATTGTGTTTAAATTATTGCTGTGATTTAAAAGGAAAAACACTATGATGAACATCTTTATGGCTGAAATGTTGTTGGCATTTCTAATTATTTTCACTAGAATAGGTTCTTAAGAAGCAAAATTACTGACTCAGAGACTTCACATTTTTTCTTTATGTTTTAAATATTATATTTGATACATAAAAAATAAATTATGTAGCATATATGCTAGTTTAATAATAGGATGCATATTGCCACCCAACCCAAGAACTAGAATATCACCAATCATTTGCCTCTTCTTTTGTGAGTGTCCCCATCCCAACCCAGAGGAAACAACCATCCTGTATTTATCATTTCCTTGTTTTTTATTCCTTATAGACTGTATTTTTAGAGCAGTTTTAGGTTCATAGCAAAATTGAGCAGAAAGTGCAGAGAATTCCCATGTGCCTTTTTTCTTAAACATGTTTATCTTGTGTGTGTATGCCTACACCACCTATTGTTTAGTTTTGCTTTTGTTTTAGTTCTTTTAAGTAGCATCACACAGTCGCAACCTTCTGAGACTTGCTTTTCTCAGGCAAAATTATGTTTCTCAGACTCATCCATGTGGTGGCTGCAGCTGGAGCTGACGCATTCTCATTGCCATATAATATTCCCCGGTATGAAGATATCACGGTCTGTTGATTCATTCTCCTGCTGGTGGACATGTGGCTTGTTTTCAGGGTTTAGCTCTTGCAAACAATGTTGCTGGGAACATTCTTGGCCATGGTGCCATCACCTAGAAAAGGAACATGGAGGAGGACAGAATCAAGAGTGCTGTCTTGGGTTGAGGTGTCTGCACGCCATGAACTGATTTGATTTCTAAACAGAGCTGCAACAAGCAACATCTCATGGGTTTGCCTGAGCTAGAGTGCACCATTTCTCAAGCTTAGCTGCCAAGGCCAGTGATCTTGGGCGGTGAGCATGAGGAGCACCTCTGCCATGCCCACCTTCAAGGAGACAGAAACAGGCTTTGTGAAGGAAATAGCTCTTTCACCTTCTGGCCTACGTGCCTTTAGATTTCAGAGTCCCTAAGTGTGGAGTGTATGCCTCTGACGGTACCTTAGGAGAATATTAGATGGTATGCAAAAATAGCCCATCACCTGATGGGAAAACTAGTCCATTTTTGGTTCTCCTTCAGTCTTCCAGATCACATCAAGGCAAAAGATTCTGTATGGCCCTAGTATATCTTTAATCACAGCCTTGTTACCCCTAAACATTGGCTAAACTTTGAGCAGAGAGCAAGCAGACTTTGGGCTCAGGGTCAGCGCCTTAAGAGGTCAATCAGATCCACTAACTAGGGGGACATCCTGATGTGTTTCTTTGTTGCTGTCATCTTTTATTTGTGGTGAGTGGCACGGGTTTTTCATTAATGGTAGTGACAAAGTTTCCTTTTAAAATTAGTGTGTGTAAGTTTTAATCAAGCAAATTATTAAGAAGAAAATATGAACTAAATTAAAGGACAGACACTAGCTATCTTGACCATCATATGCGATTGACCTGTGTTTGGGGATTACTGACCTCAACCAGCCATTCTCACACTTTCTGTCTCAGGACCCTTTACACTCTTCAAAATGGCTGAGAACCCCAAAGAGTTTTGCTTATGTGAATATTACCTCTCCATATTTACCATGTTAGAAATTAAAGCTGAGATTCTGATATTTATTAATTTATTTAAAAATAACAATAACAAACCCATTATGGCAACCTATGCAACATATTTTATGAAAAATAACTATATTTTCCAATTAGTGAGAAGAGCAATATTTTATCTTTTTTGCAAATCTCTTTAATGGCTTAATTAAGACAGCTGGATTCTCATTGGCTTCTGCATTCAATCTGTTGCCATATGATGTTTTGGTTAATTTATGTAAAGAAAGTCCAGCCTCACAAGATATGTGCTTGGAAAAGAGAGAAGTATTTTAATAATCTTTTCAGATAATTGTAGATATTCTTCTTTGATACCACACCCAAACTCAACAGTGATAGTGTATTAGTTTGTTAGGGCTGCCATACCAAAATACTGCACAGTGGGTGGCTTAAACAACAGAAATGTATTTTCTCACAGTTCTGGTGGCTTGATGTTTGTGATCAAGGCATCAGCAGAGTTGATTTTTTTCCGAGGTCTCTCTCCTTGATTTGCAGGTGGCTGTTTTCTCAATATGTCCTCACATGATCTTTCCTCTGTGCACCTGCATCCCTGGTGTCTCTGTGTATCCAAATTTCCTCTACTCACAAGGATATCATTCAAATTCCATCAGGGTCCACCCTAATAACCTCATTTTACCTTATCCACCACTTTAAAGTCATTATCTCCAAATACAGTTACATTCTGAGGTACTGGGGGTTAGGACTACAACATATAAATTTTAGAGGGGACACAATTCAGCTTGTAATAGAAGAGACCTTAAAAATCAGTTGCAATGAAGAATACGAAGCCATGCCAATGAATTTTCCTAATGTACATTAAAATCCATTTTTCTATGTCTTTACTTTGATAAATCTTTCACCCATGCATGCTTTTGTAACATTGTGCCTTGGTCATTTAGAAAATATTGGCTTATTGAATTATACAGGTCTTTCCAATTTTGGGGACATTTTGTTATACAGGATTTTTTAAGATCATGTTTGTTATGTCACTACTGACCTCATCAGAAATGTTACGCATTGGGAAACGATTAAGTTCACAATCGCACATACATGTTTTTCAAAATTCTAATTTTCACTTTGAAAACTCAAATTTTATCATTGGCAACAAACAGTGTCAGTTGTTTTCCTTAAAGCAATAGACTTTTTGTTCGTTTTTTGAGAAAATGTCTTCCAAATACACAAATTTGTCAGTCGTTATTTTGTGTAAAAATGGTATTTCATGAAAATAGGCTAATTCAGCTTGCGATTCAAATAATTGTTCAGAGCTTTTCCTTTAACATCCATCATACTTCAGTCTGCAGCAGAAGTGCTCTTTGTATATTTTCCATTTCATGTTCTCAAGGGTCCAGATTTAATAAAATTTTTACTGCTTTTCTCAGGACATTTCTAAGTGAAGCTAGCATTTTTTACTTCAACTGTGTGTCAATCTAGAATATGACTACTAGTACTATTTGGTGCCACTCCCTTAATTCATGCTAGTGAGCCAGCAGGTTTACTCAACATTGCTTTTGCACCAGCAGTGCAAATATGAACACAGTGAAGATGGCAAATAACATCCTAGTGTTATTCAGAAAATAATTTTGACCTCTCAGACCCCCCTGCAAGAGACTTAGGAACCCTCGGGTACATGTAGATCACACTTTAAGAACCATTGACCTAGATAAAAATACAGAGAAGATTTGAGGCCGATGTACAGCCTCAAATATTACATTGGTACCAGAGTCATAAGACCTTGGTGTGATCGGGCTCTGCCAATGTGGAATTAAGTGGCCTTGGATAAATCACTGCCCTCTGGAAGCCAGATCCTTCACACAAAAACAACAGTGGTTGGTCCTTGCCTCCCAGAGCTGGGGAGGGGAGGAGATGAGACCCAGACTTGAGAGCATGCTGTAAATGGTAATGTACAGCCTAGTGTGAGGAACCAGCAGCAGTGGGGAAAGAGGCAGAGTTATGAACTTTCATGTCCTGGCTTAAGCCATTTATGATTAGAAACACTGCTCAGATCCCTATATCACCCTGAAGAGACCTGAAAGGACTAGTCTTGGAGACCCTAAAGCTAGAAACTGAACTTCTAGTTTTAACAAATTCATATCTTTGAGGCTCTGCTCCAAGTCACTAATTGCTACATCAATTGCTTTGAAGAGAAAAGACCTCCTAAAATCCCAAGTTTCCTCTTGTTTCCTGCTGAACAGATAGGCTTTCACCTGCATCAGGTAGAAATCTGAAATCCAAATGACAGTGACAAGAATTTCAGAAAATCTAATTTTATTAGCAGTATCAAGAAGACAGAGGCGATTCCAGTGAACTCCAGGGAGATAAGAAGCACTTGTTTCCAGGAAGATGGAGTAGAGGTGCTTCTCCTTATTTCTCTCAATAAGTACAACTAAAACTCTTGGATGTATATATAAAATAAACATTAGAAAATTCTGAAAGCTAGAGAGAAGACAGACCTGCTAGGGACTTGAAGACTCAAGAAACAACATAGCAGTGAATTCCTAGGTTTTCTTTTTACCTCATATATACCAGAGTTGGAGCTGAAGAAGCCAGAAATGAAGAAATGCCAAGGGGTAAGCAAAAAAAGCAAAACAAAACAAAACAAAATAAAAAACCAACAACAAAAGCCTGTTTTTTCTGTAGTTAAAGAACAAAGAAAAGGGCAGCCCAGCAAAACAAAACACTTTTAGACAAAAACCACTCTACTCTAGCCACACACCTTAAAAAACACTGTGGCCCCACCCTCATCAGCAAGATCCCATGGAGAAACTAGGCTTCCACCTGTATTGGACTATAATAAAGCACCCAAAGTCTCCCACCACTGGGGTGATATCACAGAAGACCAAGTAAGGATCCAGGGCTTTCATTCCCCACTGGGTGGTAATAAGACCTCACCGCCAAAACCCATAGCATCAATGAAGACGACAATGGGAGTAGTAATGGGACACTCTTACACCTCCCTGCCAGGTATCAGTGGAGGCCTAAAGGGGACTTGGATTTTCCACCCACCCCTTTTCTCTACTGGAATGATATCAAAGGAAGCCAGCTGAAATAGAAAAGTTAAATAGAATCCGAAGGCTCATAACACAATATCCAAATGCCCAGGTTTCAATTGAAATTCACTTGTATCAAGAACTAAGACCTTAAACTGAATGAAAAAAGATAATGTAAAGATACCAACATTGAGATGACAAAGATATTGGAATTATCTGACAAAGGTTTTAAAGCAGCTGTCATAAAAATGTTTCAAGGAACAGTTAGGAAGACACTTGAAACAAATAAAAAATTAAAAGTCTAAAAAAAATAGAAGAGCCGAATGGAAATTTTAGAACTGAAATTTGAAAACTGAAATTAAAAAAATAATAATAACAAAAAACCTCAGTGGATGTGCTTAACAGCAGACTGGGGGGAACAGAGGAAAGAATCATTGAACTGGAAAGAGGACAACAGAAATGATCTAATCTGAATAACAGAAAATAGACTTAAAAATGAACAGAACCTCAGGGATTTGGAGGATTGTAACAAAAGATCTAATGCATATGTCATTAAATTCCTAGGAAGATGTAAAAGAGAGGGAAGCTGAAAGAGTACTTGAAGAAATAATGGCTGAAAACTCCCCAAATTTGGACAAAAACATAAACCTAGAGATTCATAAAGCTGATAAAATCTAAAGAGGATAAATCCATGGAATCCACACCAAGATTCAAAATAGTTAAACTCCTGAAAACAAAACAAACAAAACAAAATCTTGAAAGCATTGAGAGAAATGACAGTTCACCTATAGGGAGAAACAATTTGAATGACAGTGGATTTCTCATCAGAAAATATCGAGGCCAGAAGGAAGTGGCACAACAGTTTTTCAAATGCTGACTGTCAAGAAAGGACCCTATATCCACCAAAAAATATTCTTCTGGAATTAAGACATTCTTAGATGAAAGAAAACTAAGAGAATTTGTTGCCAGGAAATATTTAATGGTCAAAGACTAAATGCTTTCTCCTAAAGTTAAGAACAGGCAGGGATGTCAGTTCTCATCACTTATATTCAAGTAGTGCTGGGAGTATTATTAGCCAGTACAATAATAAGTCAAGCCGAAACAAGGCATGCAGATCGGAAAGAAAGAAAGAAAACTGCCTCTGTTTGCAGATAACTTCATTCTCTACGTAAAAATCCCAAATGATCTACAAAAAAAAAAAAAAAAAAAATGGAAAAACTTTCTAGAGCTAATGAGTTCAGGAAGGTCACAGGATACAGGACAGATGTAGAAAAATCTATTGTATTTCTGTATACTACCAAAGAACATGTGGACACCAAAATTAAAAGTACAATACCATTTACAGTCACTCAAGAAAATGAAATACACAGGTGTTAAACAAAATGTACAAGATTTGTATGAAAACTCCAAAACACTGATAAAAGAAATCAAAGAATATCTAAATGAAGTGACATAGTATTTTCATGAATTGAAAGACTCAGCATAGTAAAGGTGTTCATTCCCTGCAATTCCAAAATCCCAGAAATTTTTTGTAATATGGAAAATATTATCCTAAAATTTATATAGGAAGGCAAGAAAGTTAGAATAGCTGAAACAGTTTTGAAAAAGAAGAACAAAATGAAAATAATCAAGCTACCTGGTTTCTCAAGACTTATTACATAGAAATCAAAGCTATCTGGTATTGATAGAGAGATGACATATATGTCAAAAATGGAATAGAGAATCCAGAAATAGACCCATACAAATAAGCCCAGGCAATGTTTAATAAAGATACAAAGAGAGTTCACTGGAGGAAAGATGATACTTAAGCAACTGGACATCTATTGGTTTAAAAAATAATGTTTAATAAATTTAAAAATAAAGGACCTTCTACCTAAGTCTCAAACCTTACACAAAAATTAATTCAAAATGAACCATGGAGTTAAAAGTAAAATGTAAAACTATAAAACTTTAGGAAAAAATGCAAGAGAAAACTCTTCAGTATCTAGGGCTGAGCAAAGACTTCTTAGACTTGACACTAAAAGCATGATCCATAAAAGAAAAAAATAAAAATTGGACTTCACTAAAATTAAAAGCTGTACTCTGCAAAAGACTTTTGTTAAGAAGATGAAAAGACAACCTACACACGGGGAGAAAATATTTGCAAACCACAAAATCTGACAAAGTACTTCTATCTGATATATATCTGTGTGTGCGTGCGTGTGTGTGTGTGTGTGTGTGTGTGTGTGTGTGTGTGTGTGTCTCAGAACAACAGTGAAAAATGAGGTATCAAATAATCCAATTAGAAAATGGGCAAAAGTCATGAAGAGTCATTTCTCCAAAGAGCATATACAGTTGGCAAATAAACACATAAAAAAATGTTTAACATCATTAGCCATTAGAGACATGCAATTAAAACCGCTGTGAGATATAACCTATCAGAATGGCTCAAATAAAAAATAACACCAAATGCTGATGAGGATGCTAAAAACTAGATGACTCATACATTACTGGTGAGAATGTAAAATGGTACACCCACTCTAGAAAACAATTTGAAAATTTGTTTAAAAAAGAAAAATGACAAAACCTATAACTATTATGCAACCCAACAATTGCACTTTAGGTGTTCATCCCAAATAAATGAAAATGTATGTTCACACAAAATACCTGTACACAAATGTATATAGCAGATTTACTCATAATAGCCCCAAACTGGAAATAACCCAAATGTTCTTTAATTTTTGATGAATGGTTAAACAAACAGTAGTAAACCTATATCATAGAATAGTATTCAGCAACAAAAAGGAATTAACTGTTGATACACACAGGAACGTAATGAATCTCCAGAGAATTATACTGAGTGATAAAAGCTAATTCTAAAAGGTTACCTATAGCATGATCTTATTTATAGAACATCATTGAAAGAACAGTATAGAGATGAAGAACAGATTCCGGATTGCCAGGGCTTAGGGATACAGTGGGGAGGGAATGAGTGTGACTATACGGGGTGGCCTGAGGAAGCTGTGGCAATAGAACAGTTCTGTCTTGATTGTGGTGGTGGTTGCATAAACTACACACGTGATAAAACTGCATAGGCCTGCGCACATATTCAAGTGCTTGTAAAAGTAGGTATTATTATGTCTACCCTAAAGATGGGAAAATAGAAGCACAGAAAGTGTAAGCCATTTGGCCCAGGGCTTCTGTTTCTTCAAAGCACACACCCATGACCACTTTGCCACAGGCCCTCTACCCTCGTAGGCCACACCAGCCAGCACACAGAGAACAGAAAAATCCTATCTTGAAACCCCTGCCAGTGGATGGATTGCTCTTCTAAGATAGGTCCTGGGAGGGGTGAAGCCCAAATGGCAGGTTTTGATGGGGAAGGCAAAGCTGAATCCCCATATGGCTGGGTCAGCTCCTAGGGGATAGGTGGGCAGGAAGGGCACTGCTGCTTCTTTCCTATTTCCATCCCCACCTGACTGGCCCTAGCCTAGAACCAGCACATAGGGGACATTCCATACCACTCTTCCCTTCCTACTCCTTTCTGACCTGTGTACCTATCAAGTCACCCACCCCTAATCAATGCCATCTCCCTTTTTTCAGAGCTGAACTTTGTCACCCAGTCCCCAGAGCCAGCAAGACATGGGTCCCATTTGCCAAACCCCAACGCCTTTCATTTAACCGGAACACGTGGAGGGGTGAGTTGGAGATGGGTTTTGCTGCGGTTGGGGGAGGAGTATATCTGGGAAGAGAGCACTGTTGGGAGGCTGCTAATGGAGGGTCAGCCGTGCAAGAAAGCAGGTTTGACAGCAGCTCCCTTTCCCCTGCCACCCTGGCAGGGACACATGAACTATTTCTGCACTGTTGTGCTTGTTTGGGAAAGTTCCCCTACAACCCTTTTGGATTTGCGCGGGAAGTATGGCATAGAACACAGAGAAGGAGGGCAGCATCACTCACATGGTGAACTGAGTCTCGGTCCTCTCATCTGTAGGGTGGGGACAGTGCAGTATCTTATTCTGATGAAGGTCAAGCAAAGATAATCCATGTAAAGTGCTTAGCAGAGTAGTTATTAGATCACAGTGGGTGCTCAATAAATGCTGGTTGAATAAACATTCTAGGTGCCAGAGCTCAGAATCATCATCTCATCTGACCTTCCCAGGAGGCGTTGTTAACCCTTTTGCAGATGAGTAGACTGAGACCCAGAGATAAGTCACTGGAGGTGGGAGAGCCAGCATGCAACTCCAAGATCCTGAGCTCACTTCCTACTACTACCTCGCTCTGCCGGGGGCAGGAAGATAAGTAAGTCCAGACTGAGTCAGGAAGGGAGCACACGGGCAGACTGGCATGCGCCTCTGTCCCCTACCCTCAGAGATCACCCAGACCTCTTGCTTTGCTGAAGCTTTGTTTATAGCCCAAGCACTTTGGAACTAACCACATTGTTTCCAAATACATTACATAATTGCCCACATGTTTATTTAATGTCATCTCTTGAATATTAAACAGTCAATAATATGGAACAGAAACTTGGGCTTTTAAACCCAGCAGCTTTTGACAGGCATGGGTAGGGAAAGAGATTGAGAGCCATTTATGAACCCTCCATTGTGAGAGAAGGTAACAGCTCCCCTCTTCTCCCAAGATGGGTGAAAGGCCTCCCAAGCCCATGGCTGGCAACCACATACTGAAATTTTCACTGTGTGGTTCAACCCCTTTCATTATATAAGAACAAAGATGCATTATCCTTTCCCTAAGGGATGCTTAGAGCCAGGGTTTATTTGTTTACAAGTGTTTACTGAGCACCCTCTATGTGTAGTCACTGTTATGCTTTTATTCACCCCTGGGGTGCCCTCAGAATGATACAAATGAGACCCTGTCCTCATGGGGCTGACACTCCAGAGGACAGGTACCCAATAAAGAAGATGGCTTCAGGGCATGACAAGCACTGCAAAGAAAACAAAATGGGATGGCAGGGTGGGGAGTGGTAGGTGGTCACCTTGGAAGGGGTGTTTGATCAGAGGTCTCACTGATAGAAGCAGCCAGCCATGCAGAGGTCCGGAGTTGGAGAGTGTTCCGGGCAGATGGGAGGCCTCCAGAAGCAAGGGGCCTTGTGGGGTTGAGAAAGAGCGAGGACAGCAGTGACCTGGGGAAGGATGAGGAAGGGCCCTACCTAGGTGATATGGGCAGAGGAATACCTGCCTAGGGTCGATCTGACAAGGCCTAGAGGGACTCCGTGCAGAGTTTAAATTATAGTCTCTATGCAGTGGCGAAGCTTTTGGAGAGTCTTACCTATTTGCTGAATGTTTGGAAAACATCCCTGTGCAGCTGCGAGGGGACCGGCGGTGACAGGCATGCCAGGAAGGGCTGAGTGAAAGTTCTGGTTCTAAAATGCAGGGGTGGGGATGGTCAAGGAAAATCTAGGGAAGGCACAGCGGGGCTGCTCAGGCCCCAAATGCTAGTAGATTTACCTAAGGTGATCACGAGTTTCTCCAGGGCAGCTATGGAGGGCTTGGCCTTAACCTAGGAATCATAATAACACCAATGCTATCGATGATAATAACAGTACCTAAAATAACTAAGCACTTACCATGAGCCAGGCACTAAAATATGCCCCTTGTCCTTACCACCAATCTGCAACGTATATAGTTTCATTATCCCCATTTCACAGAAGCAGGAACCAAGGCACAGAGTGGTTGAGTAAAACACCCAGGTTAGCTCAGCAAGCAAAGCTGGTCCATCTTGACTGCACACATATGACCTTCAATCCATGCTGGTTGAATAAGTAAAGAACAACAATAGCAATAATGATAGCAGTCACAATACAGTGCTGGATATGTGTCAAGCCCTATTCTAAGTGCTTTTAAAAATATTCATCCTTTTGTCTTCACAACAGCCCCATGAGGTCAGCACAGTCACTATCCCCATCTTACAAAAGGAGAAACTGAAACACAGAGTGTTATCACTTACCCTAGGTGGGATGCAAACCCAGGGGGTCTAGCTCCAGTGCCCAGGGTTTTAGGAAAATGCAGTGGAAGTGGAGGAAAGGAAAGTGAGGTTTGCATGTTGGAGTCTGGGGTCTTGGTCACTTGCTAACAAGCATTCAGCGGCACCAATTCTGGACTGGGCCCAGTGATGCAGTGAGTGAGGTGAGGGCGGGCCCTCTGGGAGCCATGGGAGACCATGAGTGGCTAAACCGACCTCCCCCAGAGCCTCCTGGATCTCCAGTGGCCAAAACAGAAGGGCTTCCCAGAGCCTGACCCACCCACAACTGCTGAAATGAGCCATCATAGCCTGAGTAGAGAAAAGGAAACCCCTTCAGAAGATCCAGAGAGAAAATGAACAGGGAGGTTAATGGAATCTAAGAACATTTATGGGAAATGTTTTACTCCAAGTCTGTGCTACAGCAAAAACACCCAAAACATCCTCAGTGGAAACTCTTTTTAAAACTTACAGGCATCTTTCCTTATAAATAAATTTGATGGGCAGAACTTCCATGTTGGAGCGATGTTTTAGGCTGTCATAACTAACACCAGTTTGCAAAGCTGTGGACAATAATCCCCATCTGAGAGACAACGCTGGTGGCCAAGAAACAATACATGAGAAAGTGCTCTGTGAACAGTGAAATTTTGCACAAACGAGGGCTTTAAAAGTCCTCAAGGCTTCTTAAACGCCTTATCCTTTAGGGAGGTGGAACATTTCCTTCCTTCCTGTTTGCTCCAATGAGAGAATGGAGAAACCATATGCCCTCCTCCTGGCCAGAGTCTGAAATAACGGGACAAAGAGGTTGGGTCAGTGCACCGTGAATCTCTGATACCAACCTGTTAACTCTAGGAAACTCTTCTGCACAGGTGCTGTCTGGGGAGGCAGTGTGGCACGGCATTGACAGTCTGGCCACACGGCCCACAGGTCCTAGCTGTGCAATCCTCAGCAGCTGTTTAAAGGCTCTCTCACCTCAGTTTTGTCTTTGTTAAAATGGGAATAAGAAGCTCTTCTTCTTAAAGACGGTGGAAGGATTGAGTGGGAGAGAAAATCTGGTATGTCCAGTACAGGGCCTGGGATATCAAAGGCGGCTCAGTAGGTCTCTGTTCTCCTGGTGTCCCCAGTGGGAACAATGGCCTCGAATTGTGAGGACTGCAGGCCCCTTTCTGCTGGGACCATGTCAGTCTCTCCCAACTGCACAAGCACTGGGAATTGACAGCTTGCCATCCATATCATTTGCTGGGGCTGCTGTAACAAAGCACGACAAACTGAGTGGCTTAAAGTGACAGACGTATTGCCCAATAGTTCTTGTAGCTGGATGTCCAACTCAGGGTGTCGGCAGGCTTGATTCCTTCTGAGCACCACGAGGGAGACTCTGCTGCAGGCCTCTCCCCTAGCTTCTGGTGGTTTGGTGGAGATCTCTGGTGCGCCTTGGCTTCTGAACGCATTCCTCTCATCTCCATCTTCTTTCCTCTGAGTGTGTCTGTCTCTGTGCCCAAATTGCCCCTTTTATAAGGGTGCCAGTTATATTGGATCTGAGAGCCCACCTCAACAACCTCATCTTAACTTGCTTGCCTCTGTAAAGACCCCATTTCCGAATAAAGTCACATCCACAGGTACTGGGAATTAAGAACTCCACCATACCTTTGAGAGAGGAAGGGATACAGTTCAACCCATATCACCATCATAATTGTTTGAAGTTGATTCTGAATGGCCTGCCAGTTCATTCATGACATTTCTCAAACAGACTCAAAGGATTTTTTACATCATTTCCCAAAAGAGCAACATGCTTCTCAAAATCACAGACTCCTTAGCTTTCAGAAGCTTCCCTATTGACTCTTGACCTTAACAAAGTCTAGTCTGGGTCTCTGGCCATTATGTTACATGAAGAGCAAGTGGGTTTGAACCCGCCTTCTTTGTCAGCCCAACAGCATGCTGGGCTTTGGGAATGTGGGAAGTCAGGGTCCCAGCCTTAGAGGCAGCCACAGGGGAAGGTCACAAGGACAGGAGGACATGCAGCTGGCTGTTATTGGGCAGATGGGTGCTGAGGCCACCAGGTCCCTTGCCAGCAACAATCTTTAAGGATGAGGAGAAAAGGCTTCCTTCCTGGGCCACTTCCTGTCTATCACCTTGAAGGGGGAAATGTCCTTCCTGCGTGCTCTAAGGACCACAAGAGAACCCAGTCACTCTTTGTGTGGTCAGATAACTGATCAGTCACTCAGCTTTCATTCTGGGATGAGACCCGCTCCCGACTTCCTGCCTACACAGGAAGTCTGGAAGTGCAGAGAAACCCCGAGCCCATCACCCCATGGCAGCCCCAGCTTAGCCAGAAGAGGTAAGGGGTCTGTGGTAGACCCCCACTCTTCCTGCCAGGTCCTCATTCTTAAAATGAGATTCCCACATTGCTTGAACTGAGAGCCAACAACCTATATTCCCGATGCCACGGTGACTACTGAGGACAATGTGCTGTGAACTGGTTGGAATGCACCAGACTAGGCACAAGCATGCCTAAGTGCTGAGTTCGAATCCCAACACTGCCATTCTGAGCTCTGTGATGCTTGGTGAATCTTGCCACTGTTTCAGTCTCAGTTTTCTCATGTGCAAAGTAGGGATGCTTTTTACTTCATAGATGAGAGAAGTCTATAAAGGACCTCGTGTGTTACTGGCCACCCAGCAGGCACTCTCCCTTTTTCCTCTCTGGGCTTCAGTTACCCAACGCGCCCCCCCACCCCCACAAACAAGGGATTTGGACTGTGTAGGTTCTGTAGGGCGGTTGGGAGTGGCCTCCAGGAAGTCCAGCATTTCGTGGGGCAGAGAAAACTTTCCAGCCCATAAGCCTGCTCTGCCAGGAGCTTCTGTGTGACCTGGAGCAACTGCTACCTGCTCTGCACAGGCCTGGTGGCTCAGGATGACTGTCATGAGGTGCCCAGGAGTTGGCAGGGGGCTTAGTGAGGTAACCAGTACCCAAGGGCCTGGTAGGCATTTGCTCAAAACTATTTGCTTCATCTGAGTCCAATGGGGTTAAAGGCTATGAGGCTCCCAGGTGTCACTGAGCTCCCTCAGGCCTCACTGTCAGCCTTGGCCTGCCTGGAGTTGAGGGCTCCCCTCCCCAAGGTCTGTGGGAGAACTAAGAAGGGACCTAACTTCTCTTCCTAAGCCGAGAATAATAAAACTTGTAGGATCTTACTGTTTGAAGAACTCAACAATCCCACCCAATACTGGAAGCTTTATCCAGAATCCTTGAATTAACTTTTTAATTTCTTCCTGGTTACCTCCAAGGATAGGGCCTTCACCACCTGTTATGTGGCAAAGTGTAGAGATGGCACACAGTTCAAGCACTTCATGCTCAGACATTTTGTGCGTAAATAACCCGGCACACTCCTCACTCAGAGCATTTTGACTCTCACTTTAGACACAGGTTTAACAACCTGAGTTATCTAATTTCTTAAGCTAGAGACTAGAAGAGCCTGCTCAGGTTTTACCTCCTCTGAAAGCATCCCCAGTGTAACTTCCACCCACATGAAAATTAATCCTCTCTGTCCTGCAGGTCTTCAGATACGCCTGTGTGGTAGAATGTATCATATCGTGTGTTGTTTGGTTGTTTCGTTATAGCTCTCCCACTAAACCCTAAACTCCCCGGGAGGAGTAGGGTGGTAGAAAGAGTTTGCTTGGAGCTTCAACTCAGGTGGGTCTGACTTTCGTGCCCTATTTCCTCCCAGCTGTGTGACCCCGAAGTGATCCAACCTCTCTGAGTACATGGGTCAACATGAGTGTCTTCATGATCCTCTCCCTCCCCCAACCCTGGCCTTAGCCCAGAGTCTAAGAATTGCTTATCTCTGTTTTCCTAGTTCCTGACTGACACACAGTAGGTGCTCAGCACTTGTGGAGTAAAGGGTGTCCAAGAAGGCCACTGGGTGGGGTACATTATGAAGTCACAGAGGAGGGAGTTTGCTACTGGAGGCAAACATATTGCAGTTTCGGAGAGCTTGCAGAGTTGACACCAAGAACAAAGATAAAATGGTCCAGAAAATAAGATGCACAGGCTTAAAACATGCAGAAATCCAGGCCACTTAGCGGGAAGCAACAAAGGCAAACATGCTCGGGAGAGCCTCACGTAACCACCCAGGAGTCACTACACAGGAATCGCCAGGGTATGGTCCCTGCACTGGCCTTATTCAACAAGGAAGTATTCATTTAGTGCTTGTGTGACTTAAAATGTGTTTTAAAAAGCAAAAGAGTCTGGGAGGCGAAGGAAGTCGCTTGGTTGACTAAATAATATGTTTGCAGCATAGATGTTCAACTATTTGTCAAATAGAAATTGTGATTAGCAAAATATAAATTCACTAAAGATAGAAAAAGATAGGGGCGAGTTCCTCATACCTGAAATGTTTAAAATAAAACAAACAGCACACGAAGGGGAAGATACGGGAGCTGGGAAACTAGTCATGTGGAAATGCTCCTTCTTCAGTGATGGAGAAGGGATGTGGGCACTGCTTCACGGAAAACAAGAAACGTTTTCTTCCTGTTCTCTGAAGCCCAGAGAATAGGATCAGGCAGCTTAAGAGGGAACAAACAAGAAATGTCATGGGACCAAGAGACAGGGTGGATGGGAGGCTCTGTCACCTTTTTTTCCCTATAGCCTTGGGAGGCTTCCTGGAGGAGGTGAGATCCCAGCTCTTTGGCCCAGGCCCTCCCCACCTCTCCTCAGCTGGCCTCTTCCCAGCATTCACACTCATGTGGTCTGTTTCCTTGGAAGCCAGATGGGTCCAGCCAGATGCACACATGGCGGCCACCCTTCCTTCACATTCCCAGGGCCACTCTACACCAGCTAGTTGTACAGGGAGTCCTCAGAACAAAAGCACTTCCAGGTAACCAGGACTGGAGCCAGGGCACTACTGATAGGATCAGAAACGTCAAATGAACAGTGGCCCAAGCGGAAGCCAGAGACAGAGAAATGCCCGCTACCCAGACTGCATTTGGCAGAGGCTTCTGTTTCACCAAGCACACAGCCCAGTGGAGGCCAGCCTGAGCAGGCCAGCCCGTGGCCCCTGGTGGCCAGCCATGCTCCCCCACCCCTCTCCGCTCAGGCCTCCCCCCTTGCGGATCCCAAGGCCAGAAAGGGAGGCAGCCCTCCTGGCAACTGGATAGGACCAGGCACCGTGGCCATCGCTCAGGGTCTAGCCGCAGGCTGAAGACTTCCACAGTGGCTGTTGGTGTTGAAGACGAGAGGTCAGAATAGGGGTTTGTGTCTGTGGCCCGGAACCCAGAGGAGACACCAGGGGATTGATTCTCCACCGTCTTCAGCCCAGGTATGGGAAGGTGGGTTCACTGGGCACTGCCCATGGTTCCAGACTGGCTGGGTCTCCAAGGCAGGCATTGCTGAGATGAAAACAACTTAGTTAGGGGAGGGACCTGCAAGCCTTTGAGTCCTGGGTTAGGAGGGAGGCTATATGGTTGAGGCCTGGCCCACAGGAGCCATTTGGAATTAAAGAGGATCCCCTCTGGGGGACAGTCCCTGGCTCGCACAGCTCTGCAGGCACTCTTCCTCCAAAGGACTGCTGTGAGTGGGTAAGAGAGCAAGCTCTGAGCCTGACTATCCAGATTCAAATCCTGGCGCCTATGTGCAACTTTGTTCATTTACCCCAGTCTCTCTGTGCCTCAGTTTTCCAGCCTATTAAGTGGAGGTGATGATAAGGGTACCTATTTCATTCTCCTGGTGTGAGGATCAAATGAGATGGTAGATGCAGCCCCTTAGCACAGGTAAGTCCTCTATAGCTCTAAGAATGACCACTGTTCCCTGTTACTTCCTAAACATCGGACTATAGCCTTCAGCGACAAGGTCAACACCAATAGAAAAGTTAAGAGACCCTTGAGGCTACCTGTTCATTTCACAGGTGCAGCTACAAAAGAGACAACCTAAATTATGGCCTCAGACTCTGAGTCGGACAGACCAGGGTTCAAATCCTGTGTGTGTAAACTTTTCAGCTGGGAAGCCTTGTACAAGTCCTTGACCCTCTGACTCCCATGTTTTTCATGTGTAAAGTGGAGATGATTATGGGACCTACTTCACGGGATACTTGTAAGGATGAAGTGCTGCATATATGAAGGACTTATCACCACCACCACCATCCTCAGTACAATCATCCCCGTTACTGTTTATTAGTGTTGTTGTTATTGCTATCATTTCATTAATATTAAGAAAGGGAGACTCAGGGAAAAGGCCTGCCAGTGGTCACACATCATGTCAGAGGGCAGGACAGGCTCCAGCCTGGCCTCCTAACACCCATCCCTATTCTTCCTGCTCCCCTCATCTCATTGGCTCTCATTGGTCTTTGTTGCCTCTTAGCAGGTCCTGCCTAGAGCTTGGCTTCTTTCTGAAAGGGGTCCCCCTAAAGTTTCTGAAACCCCTAAAGCACTAACCACATTGCTTCCAGGCATAGGTCTGGGGTGTCACACAGAGGAAGCTGGCATTCCCCAAGAGGCTGGGCCAGCAGAGAGCAGGGTGGGAGGTTATCTTCTTCACTGGTTTCCACAGCCTCTCTCCAAAAGGTCTCCAGTGACCCCACTGTCCCCAGGGATCTTTGGCCAAGGGGAAGTTCAAAGGGGGACAGGATGCAGCTTTTGAGGGCGTATGTCCAAGAATTGCAAAACTCCTTGCACCCCAAGAGGCTCCTTAAGCAGAAAAGGATTAGCACTTCAACTTCCAACAAAGTTTCTTTGGACATGGGCCCCAGGTCTGGGAGTCATCCTTGGCTGTCTCCTGTTTCTGTTAGCAGATATGGGCCGTATCTGCAGGCTTGATACTGTCTCCTCCACCTTCTGGCCATCAGAGTTTGGGACTTCCCTGGCAGGAGGAGACTGAGACGCAAGAGAAAGCAGACAAGGGGGAGGACTGGGTTCACTTTAAGGAGAAAGAAGAGTATGTTCTTGTTTTAGTAATATAAATATTACATGAGCAACACCAATAACTGTTCCCATTGATTGAATATTTACTATGTACCAGGCACTGTGCTAAGAGCTTATGTATGTTATCTCAGTTAATCTTCACTACAGCCTCATCTGGTAGAAAACGTCAGTAGACTCAGTTTACAGATGAATGAACTAGAAAGGGCTTACTTATATACCATGTGGTGATTACAGATGCAAAGCAGGTGATACCAAAGAATGCTCGACTTGGAGGAGAATGTAATAGGGAGTGCTGGGGACTGTGGGGAAAGAGACGTTTGATTGTTCTTTTACTGAGGCATGATATACCTACATTAAAGTGAGTAAAGTGCACTACTTGTAAGTGTATCACTTAATGATTTTACATATATTAATATATGCAACCACCACCCAGATTAAAAAATGGAATATTTCTTGAACCCCAAAACACTCTTTCTAAAGCATTCTAAACTTTTTTTATTCTGCAAAATTATCACAGCCAAGAGGAGCCTAAGGAGACATGATGACTAATTATAATGTGATATTTTGATGGGATCCTGGAACAGAAAAGAGGACTTTATGTAAAAACTGAAGAAATCAAGTACAGACTTTAGTTAATATTAACAAATCAATATTGATTCACTGACTGTGAAAAATATACCATACTAATATAAGCTATTAATAATAAGGAAACTGTGTAGATGTGGGGTAGATGGGAATTCTCTGTACTTGGCAATTTTTTGTAAATCTAAAGCTTCTAAAACAGAAGTTTTTGTTTTTGTTTTTATTTTAAATAGAAGCATTTTACAAATACTCAAGCAAAATATGTCCATGGACTGGATCTGGCCTTTGAGCTGCCCATGGTCTAATGTCCTCATTTTACAGATGGGGAAACTGAGGCCCAGAAAGAGGAATTCCCTTGTGAAGGGCCCCACACGAGGTCTGTGGCAGAGCCAGGACTAAAAGGCTAGTCAGTGCTCCAGCTGACCAGTAGAGTGTGGGCAGGGAGGCTGCTGGGGTCTCCCTGACTCTCTAAGTGCCTTGCTGAGGACTTGCCCTACAGGAAGCTGCCAGGGGCCACTCAACTTCCCTCTGCTGCTTCCTTCTGAGCTCCCTTAGGCTGTCAGTTGGAAACCAGTTCTCCCACTGGCCTCAGTGTAGTGGTCATGAGAAGTTCCTGTTCTGAGAGCAGGATGTCACCTTCCTGTTCCAGCCAGCTTCGATGCACCTTACAGGTACTCCCCATGCCCAGCACAGGGCCTGAGTTGAGTGCTGGATGGATAGGTGAGTGAAGGAATGAAGGAGGGAAGAATAAATGGCAAGGGTGGGCAGGTGAGGGTGTACAGGGGGAGATAAAGCGTGTCAAGAGCACAGACTCCACAGTCAGATGGCCGGCGTCAAACCCTGGCTCCAAATGACCTTGGACAAGTTATTTAGCCTCTCTGCGCCTCAATTTCTTCATCAAAAATGGGGATAATAATCGTACCTATGACTTATAGCATCGTTGAGAGGATTAAGGAGTTAATTGACATATGAAGGAATGAAGTGATAAATTAGAGGAAGGAAGGAGAAATGAGGGAGGGGTGACATTTAGTTTTCATATTGGGACATGGAAATTTAGACAAAGCCACCAGTCTGGCCACTAACCCAAGAAAAGGGGTGGGTAGCATAATACAGTAATTAGAATACAGATTCAGGAGCCAGGTTGCCAAAGTGCAAATCCCAAGGCCACCACCTACTAGCATGTGGCCCTGAGCTAGTAGGTTAACCTCTCTGGGCTTTAGAGTCCTCACCTGTAAAGAGTGTGTGATGACAGTGGTACTCACTTCAGGAGGTTGTTACAAGAATTAAGTAGTTGACTGGTCTGTGATTAGCAACTAGGACTATGTGTGGTATGCTTAAAACAACGCTTGCCATATAACAATTGTTCGTTAAGTAAATGGGAAAGGTTATGTACCAGAAGCCCACGCTCTTTCCTGAGGGGCCCTGACTTTCCAGGCAGTGTAAATTCGCATCCTGAATCTAGGTGAGAACCCACCCTTACCAAAGTCAGATGATAAGGCTGACCTGGTAACCAGCTTCCCATCTCCATGGCCTCACCTACCTCCAGCCAACTCAAGTGGGCAGCACTTCCAATAGTTGAGAAACCAGAAATCTAGATTCTTAGGCACAATCTCCCAATTTTTAAACATTGGCACTTAGTTCAATTTTATTTTAAGCTCTGAGCAAAACAAACAAATTTATTTTAAGCTGGCTGCTCTCCCAAGTGGCTGGTTTGCAGCTCCTACCCCAGTCTAGACCTGCTTTCTTTTATTTTTCTCCTGCATTTTAGAGAAAAGGAAACTGAGGCTCAGAGAGAAATCCTTGGACTCATTGTGTCTTACTACCTAGTGGAGCCAAAAAGCAGTCTCCTAGTTCCCCAGTCCTGGCGGCAAGTAATGCAGGGCACCCTGGGTAATTAAACAGACTCTGGGCAAGGTAAGGGAGGGCAACTCGGGAGTTATCCCCTCTGCCTTTGGTTCTTCCAGTAGCATATTTGAAATATGATGCCATCAGCACTATGCATCAGGGGTGCAGCTGAGTATAAAGCAAGGTCCTCCCCCACTTCCAAAGCCACAGCTAAGATTCGCAGCCTCACTCCTGGCCCTGGTCTAGCAGGTGGGGAGTGGGGCAGGATTCCAAGGGGCTCCTGAATCTCAGGCTAAGGGAAGGAGCTAGCAGAGAACATTATGGTTTAGGAAGTCTCTAAGTGAGAGGTAAAGGGGTTGAGGAAAGAAGGGAGGCATGTTCTGGAGAGAGATTTTAGAGGGGCATTTTCTGGGAAGAAGTTCATTCACAGGCTTGTGATACTCGGAACTTGAGTTGTGTGTTTTGGTTTGTTTTTTCTTCCTACGGAAAAACTGTTCTTTGGTTCCCCCTTACTTAACCTGGCTGAACCTCTGTTTCATCATCTGTCCAGTGGGGATCAAAACTGTACTTACCTCCTGCCGTTTGTGATGAGGGTGAAACGAGATGACACCGCAGAGGATTAAACAGTATGAATCAGCCATTGTTATCATTGTCAGCAGCAGCCAACATGCTTGCTGCACCTTTCACTCTTGGCCTCTCTTTACCCCGACTCTCTACGTGTTTGTGGTCTTTGCTTTGCCTAGAGAGTCAAATGCATCTACCAGCCACGGAGCACCTCTCAGGGGCAGGTCCTATGCTAGCCCATTCCACCATTTTCTCTTCCTTAACCCTTAGAGCAGCCCTGTGAAGCCAACATCATCACCATCTTTTCACATGAAGAACCTGAGGCTCTGGGAGGGAATGTGACTTGTCCCAGGTCACCCCTAGGTGGGGACAGGACCTAGAGTAAGCCCCATTACCTTCCTGAGCCTCCAGCTGCCTCATCTGTAAAAGGAGGTACAGGATACCCACCCCAAGGCTGCTGTGGGCTCTATGAGGTAATGAATTAAAAAGTGCATGGTCAGCTATAAATCCCAACCAAACGGACAGCATCAATGTGAGTCCTGCTCCCGTTAAGGGTTCAGTGCATTTTGGCAGCAAGAGCTATGGAGAAAAGTTATTTCAAGTGTCTTTTTCTTGGGTGGTTTCCAAAATGCATCACCTTCTAGCTAACAAGTGCAAAGCTAGCTTCTGCAGGGGCTCTGTTCAAAGCAAGGAACTTCCAGTAAAATGACCTAGGAGGTGGAAAGGAGATGGACGTGATGGTCCCAGGGAGGCGGGATCACGGAGGAGGCCTCAGGCTATAGAGTCAGACAGATGTGGGATTAAATCCTGGCTTTTCTACTTTACTAACTGTGTGACCTTGAGCCAGCTAGTTAACCTCCTGAGCCTCACAGGGAGGATTGTTGTGATGAAAGGGATGAGCGCAGCAACTGAGAAGAAGCCAAGCATGGGAGTCCACAGATATCCAGTGAGACCCGTACCAAGTCCAAGGCTGGGGCTGCAGCCCTTGCATGGAGTGAGAAGCAGGATAGAAGCCATTCAAGGGGCCCAGGGAAGAGTCAGCTGCTGAACCTGGAAGGGAAGACTAGTGAGGGAGGACTTAGCAGCACACACACCCTGAGAGGGCAGGCACTGTGTGCTTTTCATCGGGTGCCCTGGCTCACAACAGGCGCACAGCATATATTTTAAAAACCAGATCTAACATTTACTTTTATTTCTGCTTCATATCTACCCACTTAATCCTCCTGTCTTTCATTCTCCAAGCCCACTGCCCTACCTCTGTGAAGTATAGAAGGACACTGACCAGCTCTAGTATATGACAGGTTTGGGTTCAAATCCTCGTTGCTACCCTTTGAACCCATGTTGATACGTTACCTGCAGAAGTCTTTATCTTAGTCCAATACACATCAAAACACAAAGGCGCCATCTCCAAACTCACTCTTGGCCCCTTCAGCCCCCTACTCTTTCTCTGCATTTGTTTAGGATTTCTGTCCACCCACCTCTACGGACAACAAGGGCTTTACCCAGCCTCCATCACCTGGCAAGACCAGGAGTCTGAGCTTAAAACCACCCATCCCCACCCCTTACTGCCTGCTCAGTGCTGGCTTCCACTCCGGCCTCTCCCTCTGGGCCCTTAAGCTAATTACAGGCTTCCCTAAATCATTCTAAGCGAAAGCTAATTAAATCAGGGTCAGCTATCAATTTTCTGGCTCAGGACAGATAGTCCAACACCTCTCTTCCACTCCAGAATCCCGAAGCCACACCTTGCCAGCTTCATTTGAGTTTGAGAACAAGGTTTTGTCACTTAGGGCTGATTTTAGGAAGAGCAGCAAGATGGGACGTTTTCCCAACTGCTCCTTTATACCATGTCAGGCTGACCACGTGGGATCAGGTCATGGGCCTAAAAGAGTGGGGTACAGCCAGATGTGTGCTGCTAGGGGAAGGTGTGTGCAGAGACAGAGTGCGTGACAGCTTCTCCTTGGCAACTCCCCACAGTGCTGATGCCCCCGCATTCACATCGGCAATTGTGTGTCATGAACAAAGAGCTCTGCCTTCAATGCGAGTCCTGCCGCTTGCTAGGTGAATGCCCTTAGGCAGGAGGCTGGAGGCTTCACCTCTCTGTGCCTCTGTTTCCTCATCTGGTAAAGGTAGTGCCTACCGCACATCTGAAATACCACTGTGGAGCAAGTGCTAAGCTAATGTTTGTTGAATGAACAAGTGACAACAAAGTGCCTGGTATAGTGCTGCATACAGAGTAAACACCAAATAAGATTAGTTCTCTTCTCCCTCTTGGAATCCCCATTTGTAACTATGAATAGTCCTGGGACAAGGTGGCTAATTTCCTAAAAGCTTTTTTCGAATAAATTGATTGCATGTTTTCTCCCTTGGAGATGCCAGGGTGAGAAAAAACAAAGCAGGGAAGGGGCCGCAGGGATGGGAACTGGGGGCTTCGCTCCTACAGCCCGTTCTTCCTTTTTCTGGGCCTCAGTGTCCCCCTCTGTAAAGAGAAGACACTTGCTCCCTGTCACCTTAATGCCAGTCCCACCCGTGATTCTCAGCCCTTTCCTTCTCTTCCCTCATTAGCCATGTCCTCTCTAATTTCCCAGAAGGAGCCGATGTCCAAGTCCACCACATAGCCTTCATTGCTTACCACCCCACCCCCAGCCACTTGACTGCAGACAGTGAGTGACATAATTAATTAATGAGACCCCACAGCAGGGAACACATAGGGGCAGGTCCACTGTGTGGCTGAGGACCCACAATATGTGCCAGGGCCAGCATAGTGCTCAGGATACAGACTCTGGAGTCTAGTTTGAATCCCAGCTAGCTGTGTGGCCTTGGGCAACAACCTTCTGTGCTTTAGTTTCTTCCCCTGGAAAATGGGCATGATAATAATAGTATATTCCTCATGGGGTGGGGATAACTTAGTTCACGTTGTAAGAACTAAATGAATTCATATGTGCCAAGTCCTTAGAGCAGGGCCTGGTATATAGCTGGTTCTCCCCTCCCCAAACATTAGTCACTACCCATATTCCAGAACCAGGATCTCACTGGCCTCACCGCAGTCAGCCCAGCCTGGTAGTCCAGTGGCTCCCATCTTAAGATGCGGTTCAGAGCAGAGAAGCCACTTACCCTGGTCGCCCAGAATAAAACCCCTGCTGCACCCCTCTCTCTCAAAGAGGAGGGTCTGACAGTGCCTGTCAGGTCAAGCAGGGCTAGCGCAGCACAGGGGTGACCAAGAAGGGCCAGGACTCCCTCAGAGGAAAGAGCAGAGTCGGGAGGTGGCTATAAATATAAGAGGCGAGGGGCTTTCTAACTAGGCCAGGAATGTGTGTTAGTCATTGAGGTCAGAACAGGATACAGCGGCTCTTGGCTGGGAAAAGAGTGTATCTAGGAGTGAGCTCTCCTAGGCTCAGGTGAAACTGGAGAGCTGAGCCGAGGACGAGAGTGACAGGCAGTGCTCAATCAGGTGGCACACTGGCACCAGCCACTGTGGTCATAGCAGTGGGGGCCAACCCCCAGGAATGCCCCTCCTGCCCCTTCTAATTGCAGAGCAATCCTCTGTAACCTAGATCAGATCTGCCACCTAAACCCAGCTGCAGGCCCAGGCCCCATCTGCGGTTCCCAAAACGCAGGGCTGGGCTGCCATCCGTGCAAGCACGTCCTTTCTATTTTAATAGCTGTGCACTTATTTTAACGTGTTTGGAGAAAAATACAACTGGCAAAGCAAATCTATGATCTCGTGGCTATGAATGCCTAAGATAATACTAAGTAGGTGTATATGTTTTAAAAAAGAGAGTTGATTTAAAGAAAAATATGAAGGCTATGCTAGTACATGCGGAACTGACAAACAACATTACTGAGATTTGAGGGGTTCTGGCCCACAGACAAAATGCTGACCTCCTTGCCAGAAGGTTCCAGCGGCCTTCTGTGACTTCCACCCACATGCAGCCCCGCCCTTCACCAAACATCCCCAGGCACTTGCATGCACTTCACCCCACCTCCACTCTCACCGCACACAGTGCCCGCCACCTGGAATGCCTTTCCCATCCACATTCCAACTAGCAAGGACCAGGGGAAACAAGCTCCTCACTGGAACTTCCATGGGGCCAAATGGAAGTATCCTCCACCCACTGCCACTTCCTGCACTGTGTAAGGGTCTCCATAGATGGGACTGTCATTCCTTTGGCGATACAGAAAGCAAGATCTGGGTGTGTCTGTCCTTCTACCTGCTGTACCCAGCTCAGTGCCTGGCACTGGGCTCAGGCCCAGGAAGCAGACACCTGGTCAAATTCCGGAGCCGTCACTGCCTGGGGCTAGACCATGCACGTGCAACCTCACCTTTAGAGCTAGGTCCCCTCCTTTATCTGTCAGATGGGGACGAGTTTCCTTCCGGGGATGAGGAGATGGTGCGTGGAGTCAGGGAGATTACTCCACCCAAAGGCACCTAGAGGTGTGTATCTGACACGTTGCTGTCAGCACTCCACAAATCCTGGCCTTTATTCTTTTCATAACCAAGACTGTTGTCATTTTGGGGGGGCCAGTGGTTACTCATTAAGTGAGTCCACAGTGGTGCAGGGTTGAGAGATAAGACTAGAACATCTTTGCATTTAGGATTCAGAGAAAGCTCTCAAAACCTATTTACCCCTTTCATTTTGAATATGGGGAAACTGAGGCCCACACTCCACCCTAGAACCAGGGCCCAGGACTTCTGCCCTTGCATCTATGGTTGTCCCACCACCACCTCCCTCCCCAGGCTGGAGGAAGAGGTGATCAAGGCCAGGACTCACCTACACAGCAACACGCTATAGCCCACCCCTACACCCACCTCTACCAGTTCCCAGTGAGGAATTCCAGGGGCTGTGGCTGGTGGAAGAGTTCTCACTTCACTGAGGCAGTGAATCAAAAGCCTTATTCTTTGTAGATTCCTCTGATAGGTAGGAGCAGACGTGACCTTTGTCATTTGTTATTTTTAGCTGAGCAGGCCGAGGAATGATAAAAACCTGTACGGGAGCTGACTATAAATATCATGCCTGTGGCGCTTTTTTGTTTTTTTTTTTTAACACATCTAAAAATCTAAACAAGCATTGCCCTTCAAAGCAGAATAACAGCGCTAGCAGGGCACTTTACAATCAGCCAGCCAATTTCGCAAAAGCTATTGCAGGGGATCACTACCTGGTTCCCTGGGGGAGACATTTTTATCGTCCCCATTCTGCAGATGAAGAAAGAAGAATGGGATCTACCGGTAAAGCTATTGGCACAGTGCCTGACCCCAGAAGAAGACCCCAGTATATATCACTGTCCTTATTGTGGCGTCTTCAAGAGGTCAAGTAACTTGTCCAGGACTACAGGGAGAAGGGAGTGGGACCAGGACCTCCATGGGGCCGCCTATATCCAAAAGCCATAGGCCACTGCCTTACAGGGTCATAGGGAGAAGAGGTAGATGTAGGAAGATCAGAGGAGTGGGCATTGGGCGTTGTGAAACCTTCAGGATGCGAGTTTAAGTGAAAAGATGATGGCTGCAGTGCTGGAGGCTGAGCTAAAAAGCGTTCAGCGGTGAGAGAGGCAAAGGGGGAGGGGGGGAGAGAAGACAATAGGCCAACAGTTTTCTAGGGCAGCGCCACACCAGTCACCTCGGGTGACACTGAAATCCCTTTGGGCAGAGAGGTGATCCACAGCATGTTCCATGGCGGGAGAACAAGAGCGCCCTCCCAAGAGCAGGTTCCCAGGGCTGGGTGGGCGAGGGCAGAGGGCCTGGAGATTCAGGTCAAGGGAAAGCAGAGCAGAAAGGGGTCCTGGGACACCAAGAGCAGAGTGGACTCCAGGCAGCAGCATTGAGCTCCTGCACAGGGCTCAGCGGTGTGTGGTGAATATGTAGGGACCAGCTCTCCGGGAAGTAGGGGCCTGCTTTGTAGTGTTTGCCCGTTTCTCTGGGGTGAATGCTCCCACCCTAGCAGGTTGCAGACTACCAACATGAGATCACTGATATGCACAATCCGATCATATGAGCCAGTACGATCAACTCCAGCACACCACTGGGCGAGACTGCCACCACACCGAGCCACCAGGGTAGGGTACTTGGGTCCTATTTACTTCAAGGGAAGTGGGGCGGGCTTGTTGATCA
The DNA here is from genome assembly GCA_030015415.1 of Cynopterus sphinx. Classification (NCBI taxonomy): domain Eukaryota; kingdom Metazoa; phylum Chordata; class Mammalia; order Chiroptera; family Pteropodidae; genus Cynopterus; species Cynopterus sphinx. Next base: position 120,383,259 of record CM057381.1, on the reverse strand, counting down.
TTTTAAGCTACCGTTAATTGTGCCTGTGACACATGACAGGCAAAGTATTTTACATGCAGTTTCTCAGTTAATCCCTAACACAGTCCTCTGAGATAGACGTCATATCTGTCCTACTGATAGAGATAAGGCTCAGAGAGGTCACAGAGCCAGTGAGTGGTAGAACCTGGATTTGAACTCAGGTGTGTGTGAGTTCACAGCCTACACCAGAGCCATACACCACTCAGCCTCTAGCCAGGGTAGTTCTGGAAACTGTGTGGCTCAGACCCCTGACCAAGTCCCAGAGGAGATGGTTACCACCCTTGGTGGAAATCCTAAGATATTTGAGGCCCCCACACACACATGGGAAGAGCATGAATACTACCTTTCCCTCATCCAGGACAGAGCCACCACTTAGCACCTCACAGGGCTCCCTAAGCCCTCCCTCCCTCCTTCTCTTCTTTGCTACCCAGTGTTCTCTTACAAAGCCCTGCTCCAGGAGACAGTCCCTACACTGCCAGGTATGTAGTAAGTTCTCAATGAACGCTAAATAAATGAGAAGAAACAATGACACCTTCACACTCTCCGTCATTTTTATTGAAATTGAAAACCAGATTGCCTACAACTTAAAAGTGTTGTCACCTTTGCAAAACAAAGATGGAGAAGCAAGCCAGACTTTGCTGGGCACCATACATACATGTCACTCATTTGAGCCTCACAGCACTCATAATTGCAGGTATTAGTCCTATCTCACAGGTGTGGAAACTGAGGCTCGAATTAGCCAAGTGTTTAGCTCAAAGCCTCCCAGTAGTATGTGGCAGAACAAGGGTTCAGTCCTGTATCTCTTTGATCTCCAGGCCCTTGCTCTATTGTGCTGTGTCCCCCATAAAGAAATAGTATCTTATATCTGAGAAGCTGCTTTCAGTTTGCCAAGACCCATCCATGTCCTTCTTTTATTTCATTATCGCAGATTGGCCTGTGGGGTTAGCAGGACAGGGAGGCAGGAGGAGAGAAGGGTGGGCTCAGAAGAGCAGGACATCCCCTGGTCAAGGCAGTTAGTCCCATCCCAGCCGCCTCTTGGTCCAGTGCTCAACCTTCACCCCTCAGGGCAGCCTACAAGTAAGAGTAATAGTGAGTGAGTTGGCCCAGGCCTGAGGGCAGTCCCAGCTCCAGAGGGCCTACGGAGGGGGCCACGTAGGCCTAGAATGTCCCCACTGATACAAGGTCTCCTTGGAAGGCAGCCCTAGCCCCTGTATAGATGGTCTTTGGAGCCATATCTGATAAAGATGGGGTCTGAGCAAGGCAGCCTCACAAGGTGACAGGGATTTTCTTATGGGGTTAAAGAAAGGGGTGCCCTGGAGCCAGCACACACTCCCTCCCATCCTGGGCTTTTCTGTAGTGGGTCCAAAGCAGGTGGCTGCCCCTGTCTGGACTTTAGGGTCCCCATCAGTAAAACTGAAGGGTAGAAGTGACAGAGAGACACAGTAGCACTGCCTGGCCCTAATGAGCCACAGTTCCACACAAACCAGCTCCATAGGCAGATCCCAAAAGAAATTCCCTCTGGGGAGAATGTGGGGTGCCCCTATGGGGACCTCTTTGGAGGCCACTGAGGCTCTGTTAGCATTGCTCACCTCCCTCAGACCCGGCTCTGGCTCCATATCCTGCTTCTATACCCTGCTCCCTTCTGTCACTTGCTAGACACCATGGCAGGGCCCAGGTGTTCTCCAGACCTGTAGCAGAGCAGTGAAGACGTCTGAGTTCGGATCCCAGTGTACGTACCAGCTAGACAACCTCGGCCAAATTACACGACTTCTCTGTTCCTCAGTGTCATCATCTGTAAAATGGGGATGATTATCAGACTACCTTAAAGAGTGGGAATTAAAGGAGCCAAGATATGAGAAGTTCTCAGAATGAACATTCCCTGGTGTGTAGTATTTGTTCCCTCCATGCCAGCTCTCAGTACTATTGTAATTCACAGTAATACCATCTCTTTTGCCCAACAGCTCTCAGGCAGGGCTTCCATTGGGGGCAGTCTGGGGGACTGGAGGGAGCCTGGATTGAGAGTCCTGAGCCCACAGGTCTTATCTCACTCACCCGTAACTCCGGGAGGTTAGGGAACCCTTTACTTCTCCTGGCCTCAGTTTTTCCTTCTGTCAGGCAGTTCCCCTCAGTTCCCAGCACACTAGGGACTCCACAGATGTCTACTGGGTGTTTTCGCCCACCTGCCTGGGACCCCTTTCCTGCTTGTTAATGTGTCCCTGGCTCAGTCTCCCCCAGTCACTGTTGGTTGAATGAATGTGTGGCCTGTGGAAGGTGTGATGTTACTGGAGTGTCGCTCTGCGACATGGCGTGGAATTCTGTAACGTGGCAGGCTTCTCACCAAGGGCTTACGTTTCTCATCCTCTTTAACCGTTAAAACCCTAAGGTCCTTCCCCTTCCCGGGATAAGGACCCACAAAGCCCCCACCTGCTCTCCTGCCCCTTGCCCACACTATTTCCATCATTTGGGCCTCCTTTTACTTCCTTGAGAATCAAGTTCTTTCTAGCCTCAGAGCCTTCGAACATGCCCTTCCCTTTGCCAGGAGCACCACCACCTCCTTTTATCTGGAGAGCTTCTGCTCAGCCTGAAGAAGACCCCAGCTAGGTCCCCACCACCACCTTCTTCAATTCCCTAGTCCACTCCCACCAGAGATGGCATGTCCTCCTGCTGATTGTGCTGCTCGCAGCCTCTGTCCCATCATCTCATACCCCTGTGAATACTGACATTGGTTTGTCTGTTAATTTCATTTCACATGTCTCTAAACCGTCTGGAGAGTAGACAGCTTAGGCTTTTCTGCTTGAGAATAGACACCATGGGCTGTTCTGCTTACCGCTGTCCCCTCAGCACCTAGCACAGAACCTAGCAAATAGGAAGTATCAGTGGATATCTGTTGAAACAATGAGTGGGCAGAGAGGCAGGAAGCATGCCTACCTTACAGATGAGGAGCCAGAGGCCAGAGAGATGAAGGGACTTGGCCAGAATCACACAGACCATCACTGTGGGTTGGGAGTGGGGCTGGAGCTAGTCCATCGGGCTCCAGCTCCTAAGCTCTTAGCACCCCCTCCCACTCCCTTGCCACCTTTGGGTGCAATGGAGGATGAAAGCAGGTGAGCCCCTTCGCATTCCAGAGAGAAGGGGCTGGAATTACAGAGCAAGAGCTTCTCATTCTCTGAGAACCCTGGCTGCTTGGAAACCTTGTACGGGGTGAGCCCACACCCTGCTGCACCTCTAAGCATTCCAAGAAAGATCTGAGTTCTAATACTGGCTCCAGCTATGTGATCCTGGGCTGGTCACCTCCACTCTCCAGACCCCAGTTTCTTCATCAGTAAAATGGGAGTGATCCTCTCCACATAGCAGGTTAAATGTGTATACCCGGAAATATAGACAGAAAAGTGCTCATCAGAGATGGATGACGTTGTCCCGGTGGCCTTCATCCCATCCTGATAACATGCTGACGGCTGGGATGGCCACATTTCATTCCCTAACTTCTAATTGGTTTCAGTCCCAGCAGTGTCTGGCCATCCAGTCAGTCAGCCAGTGGGCCTCTCAGCTTGCAGCATTCTCAGTTGTCACCTTCTCTGCTCCCGTCCTCTCAGAACCCTCTTTCCCTGCAGGGTCCCCACACCCTCCTCAGCGGGAGCACATCCAGACAGATTGAAGCCTGAGGGCACACAGTGGTTTCAATACCCAGTCCTGTGCCACAAAGCTGTGCACCCCTGAGCAAGCCGCTCACCTTCTCTGGGCTTGTTCACCTGTCAATCAAGGACTGATATCACCAAATTCTCCTGGGGTGGTGATGAGGAGTAAACAACAGCTCATATGTTAAGTGCCTTGCACGTAGTAGGCACTCAGCAAATGACAGGTTCCCTTCCCTCTTCTCCTGACACTCCTGGATTCATTGTCCCTATTTCCTGTTTCCTTCTTCTTCCTCCTCTTTTTCCTCTAGGGAGTTAGCCTTCCAGCAAGAGTGAAAACGCATACGAATGTTAACTAAGGACCCCAGGACAGTACTTCACATTCGGGAGAGCTGAATAATCCAAAGGAATGCATTACTAATGGTGAAATGTCAAGCTGTGGATGGCTTGGAGGGAGCGTTTAGGGACAGGGACTCCTCCTTGGGTGCTCAGTTCATCTTGTGTACAACAGTGGGCTTAGGCCTCCTGGTCTCAGTTGAGACTTCTCTGGAAAGGGATATCTGAGTGAAGTCGAGGTCTTCCTTTCTCATCCCCAAGCTGGGCATGCAGAAGGAGCCCCATTCATTGATAGACTCAGGAAATAGCAACTGTTAAACCAGGACCTTCAAGCAAGTGCAAAGAATATTTCTAGAACCACAAAAAATACAAATATCAGTTCAAAGCCACCAAGGGAATTGCTTTTTCAATCAACAGACCAGTACTCCATAGTTCCATCAATATTTATTGAGGCTCATTGCCCGGTACTAGGGATACAGCAGAAAATGAGACCCATTCCCTATCCCCAGGTAGTCCCCCATCCTGATGAACAAGACAGACATACATAAAAAGGCTAATTGCAAGAATTCTTTTTGGGGGGTGGTGATAAAGGGGAAATTAGGGAAGTCTTCATGGAGGAAGGGTTACTGGATCTGAATCTTGAAGGATATGTAGGAATTCTCCAGGCAAAGAAGTGGGGTGGGAAGGCAGCACTAGCAGAGTGGATGGTACATGCAAAGATACAGAGGTCCAGAAATGCAAAGGTGTATTTGAGGAGTAGAGGCTTGGTGTAGGGAAAACAGAATAATGGAAGGGGTCTAGGATGGGAGGGGTCTGGGCTTCATGAGCCAACGTAAGGAGTTTGAGTTTTACCATGAGGACACAGAAGGGCCAAAGAGGGGTCTAGAGGAATCAAGAAAGCTCTCTAAAGTACAGGAGGTATGTAAATGGGAGGAAGATGCAGAAGAGGCAAGGAGACCAAGGTAAAGAGGCAGGATTGATGGTTGGGAGTAGGGCGCACGCACGTGAACAAGGTGGCATTAACCCAAAGGGTTAATGAATGAGATGGTGTTTTCTAGGCCTGGAAAAAGCAGCTTTCTCCAAGTAGTCCTCCCAGAGTATCTCCTGACTCCCTAGGCCCTGTGTTCTCCCAGGAGGGAAAGTGCCAGCTGCCTAACTGGCACCTGTCCCTGGCCAGCCTCTGGCCTTGAAGAGGGGTGGCAAGGTCAACCATTACTACACACGCCCTACCCAGATGGAAGGCTGAGGTAGGCCCTCCAGGCTGAATTTTTCTGACCTGTACACCTGAAAAGACTTGCCCACAGCTGTGGGAAATTCAGGTCCAACATGGTTCTCCAGACCCAGACTGACATCACTTCCCATAGGATTCCTGGGCTAGGAATGGGGCAGTCCTGGTTTCATACCCCAGTTCCCCTCCTCACTCTATGACCTTGGGCAGCATCATTTCACCTCTCTATGCCTCAGTTTCCTCATCTATAAAATGGGGATAAAAATAGGACCTCTCTCCCAGGATTTTGCACAGCTCACACCACGTGAGACACACAGAAAGATATCGATGTAAATGGAATCGAATTAGCCCGCAGCCAGGCCTGTACCCTCCTTACTGAGGGAGCAGGAACCAGAGGGAGGTGCTGAGAATTCGTGGCTTAGGTTCTAGTCTCAGCAGAGCAGCCTGGGCCCTAGAGGCCAGCCCTACCCAGCCCCCACAGTGGTATATGAGAACCATACTACCCCAGAGGATTGAGAGGCTGGAAGAGACCCATTCCCTCACATTTCCCAGGAAACTTCTGGAGAATCTTACACCCCCCCTCCACCCCACACTGTTTCTTCTATTAACAATAGCTGCCCTTCTCCTTTAGTTTGCAGCCCTGTCAAATAGGTATCATTGTCCCCATTTGCAGATGAGGAAATGGGGATTCAGGGAGGTTGAGTCATTTGCCCAACATCACAGCTGGTAAATGAAGGAGGCAGGGTTTGAACCCAAATCTGCCTGGCCACAAAGTCCCAGCCCCAAGATCAGGTTGAGTGAGGAAGTTGGGATCTAGGTGGGTCCCCAAGTGGTAGGGAGGAGACTTGGGACAAGCCAGACCATCCGGTCCCCTGGTTGCACATTTCGTGGCTCCTCAAAGTCATGAGTCTAGGAGAGCCTGAGCCATGTGCCTCATGCCTGGGTAACTTCAGGCAGGGACAGGGAGAAGGATCTAGAGCTTGAGTGGGACAGATTTGGGTTTGTGTCTTGGCTCTCACTCTCACTGACTCTGTAACTCCTAAGCAAATCACTTGAGGCCTCCAGCCTCAATTTTCTCTTCTGTAAAATGGAAAGAAGCCCAGTCTCTCTGCGGGTGACTTGTGGAGGTCAGATAAGGCAGGGATGTGAGTAGATTCTTATCTCCTGAGGAGCCCAGCCAGCAGCTCTTTGTGACAGCTTCTGATCCAAGGACTGCCCCAGGACCCTTGTCCAGGTGTCAGAAGACCCGAGCTGGGCCAGGCGAGAGCACATATAGCCTTCATTCCTGCTTCGCCTCAACAGGGGGAGAAATAAAGAGCCCATAGCTCACAGAGAGGACACAACAGGCCTCTGAGTGCATCTGATTCTGCCTCCGTCAGACCTGTGTGGACCTACTTCATCTGTTGCCTTTGTGCACATTTCCTCCATCAGACTGGACCAGCTGACCACTCATCCCTAGGCAGACTGACCCTCTCCACTCCCCACACAACTGGCCCCCAGACCTGTCCCAAAGGATAGAACATGGCGTAGACAACTAAATGTCATTTAAAAATCAGACTGGGCTGGCTCTCCCCTCATCCCCAACCTATTTCTCATGCCTTCCCACTACCTGACCCTCATTCCATGTCCACCACAAGCCAAATCATGCTGGAGGCAGAAGCTATCAGTAATCCTCCTAGCCAGCCTCCTGCCTTTCTCTCCCTCTTCCCTGTGGATGACCCTGAACTGTCGCTTCCAACTTTCCCAGAGTTGCAACACTAGTGTCATTGTTTGTCTGATTTCACAACACCTCTGCGTATCCAGTCCTTCCTACCTCCCAACATATCCTGGAAGGACAGGTCAGATACCCCAGGTATGTCTGCTTCACAAAAGGGAGGTACAGGGGGTAGGGCAGGAGACAAATGTCTGTGGCCAGACTCTACCCTCAAGGATGACCTTGGGCAAGCCATCTTTTTCTTGAGGCTTTGGTTTACTCAATCAAAATCACACAGCAGCAGATTCATTCAAGGTTTTACTATGGCATCTACCACATGCTGGGAGCTGGGACTCTGGTGTGGTCAGAGGTAAAACAGAGGCATGAGCTAATTCTTTTAGTGGAATCAGGAAGGACTGTCTGAAGAAGAGGCATTTGAGTTGGACTTGGAAGGTTGAATAGGAGTTTCTTAGCACAAGGAACAACTTTCAAACTATGCTACTCAACACTTGGGCTGCATCAGAAGCTGGGTTTATCCCATAAATGGGGTGCAGCTGCATAAGTACATAAGAAGTACATACACCAAGCAGACGGGAGCTTAGCCAGGTACCAGTTCTAGTCTTAAATTCTGGGAACCAAAACCCATGAGCTCCTGAGAGTTTGATATTTGTTGGTAAAGGCCCAGCCCACCCCAAACAAAGGCTAGTGAGTAGGCAAGGCTCGGGAATTCTAAGTGGAAGAGTGTGGGGGCTCCCAGCCAGTTCAAACCATGCTGACCTTCACAGGTAGAGAGCCCTGGCTTGGAGTCTCAGCCTTGGGTCAAGGTTTGGCTTATCCCTTCCTGGCTGAGGGACCTTGTCCTGGCCACCACCCTCCTCTGAGACATGTATATCACCTTCATCTGTAACTTGGGTGCTCACAGCAGCCACTCCAGCAGTAATTATGAGGATCAAGCATTTTACTTTTGGCAGGTGCTGAGAGGGATTATTATTGTTGATATGGTGGTTCCTAAGCAGCCCCTTGTCGGGCTGTGTGTTTTGTAATCAGGGAAAGTGATTTGCCCCCTCCCCCCAATGATGTTACAGTAATAAGGATGGGATTCCTGGCACAGACTCATTTGCCTGGACCACCTGTGAGCTGCAATGGGCCTTTTACCCTCTGCCTTTATTTGCCCATCCTCACCCCAGCCTTCTTAGAACACTTTTACTTGGCCTATGTTGGGGGAGGGATGGGCAGAGGCTGCCTCTAGGTCCTGGAGGAAAGGGGACTCCTGACCTAGCCTAGCCCTGGGATAGGGGCTGACTTAGAAGGGGGAGAATGTGAGAGCTCCCTGTCCCAGGCTGTTGGGGAAGAACAAGAGCCTTTCTGGGAGGTGTTCTGGGCTGATGTATCACAACTCCAGCCAGGTACCTACCTTGCCTGCCTCATTGGAGCCCAGGGCCACCCAATGCTCAGCATCCTTAGTTTCTCAGCATTAAGGCCACTCTGCCTGGCCCAGGGGTAGCATAGGACCCTTTGATAGAGCTGGGAGGGTGAAGAGTAAGGGGGTATCAGCATGGTCCTGCTGGCAGAGGCCCTGCTGCTGGTGCTCCCAGCTCTCTGCTTCCTGCGGCCCCTCTGCCCGACCAGGTTCTGATTTTGGTGCAGTGCAGACTTTCAGCTTAACGAGACAAATTGATATTCTGTGCCAGCCCAGGGATGGAGCGGCAGCTTGGGACACTCTGGCGGGCAGCTCAGAAGTGGGCAGAGGGTGGGGGCCGGGGAAGGAGGCAGCTTCCATCTGGAGCCGCCTCCTGGGGCAACTCCCACCACTGCCCTCCATGCACCCCCTCCATGCTGACAGGTGCCCTGATACACCAGTCCTGAAGGTCCTTCCACCTTCAGTGTCCTCGTCCCAAGCAGGGCACCCCCTCCTGGAGTGGGCAGGGTAGTGAAGAGGGAGGCTTCGAAATCCAAAAGAAGCCCCTTCACCCACTGCCCACTGCGACCCCCTAACCTTGCTGTTAAGGCTCTCCTCCCACCAGTCTGCATTTAAAGGGGCAGTAGGTCTGCCAGAGATGAGGCAGGAAGAAGAGGGCAACTGGCTGGGGGTGGGGGTGGGGTATGGGGGAGTCCATTCCTTGTTGAGCGTCCTTGGGATCCTCTGGACATTGTCAGTCCCCCAGTATGGTCAGACCCCAAATAACTGCAGATGTCACCACAGACAGATTGTGTGGACACACAAGACATGGGCACCTGTCAGCAGAGAAATCACCCCTTGAGAGAGTCTTCTGCCAGACCTGCAGCCTCCAGGAGGTTGGGGGTGCACAGAGGCAAGCCGCTGGGTTGCAGGGGTAGCTTTGAGATGGCAGCAGCAGGGAGCTCGCTGCAGGCTCCACTCTCCCCGCCCTGCGACGCAGATGTGTTTAGTCTGCGTTGAGTCCGTCCACTCCTCCCCCCGTGTGACCTTTGCCCCTCAGGTATGGGACTTTCCCGACCCAAAACAGGGAGGGATCGGTTCCCCTGCCCGGCCTAGGAGTCCCTCAGAAAGTAAGGGAGGACTCCGGGCCGTTTGACGAAATCCTGCCCCCCCTGCTATCGCGACCCCCCCCCCATCACTGGAGGGACCGCTCCCCGCGGCTTCGCCCGACCCTACCCTCACCTTGCCCTTGACATCCCTTCCGACGTCGAGGCAGCCGGCGGGTGCCTGGGACTCTGCCAGCTTTGGTTCCTCAGGGTCCCCCGGGAGGGATGAGCGGCCAACGACGCGTGGTGGTTCGGTCCACGCACCCCCACCCCCGGCTCTCCTGCCGGGGCCCGCCCCCCGCTCCCCAGCAGAGCGACCCCCCCCCCCGCCAGCCCGGCCCCGCGTCCGCTCCCGCAGCGCCGGGCGGCGGGGCCGGGGGGCCGGGCGGCGGGGCTGGGCGGCGGCGGGAGCGCGGCTCGGCGGCAGCGGGCGCCCCCGCCCCCCGCGCCCCCGCCCGCCGGGCGCGATGGTACAGTCTGCGGAGGGCCCGGCCGCGCGCCTGCCGCACCGCCTCTCCGCGCTGCCCGCCGGAGCCCGCGCCCGCCCGGGGCTGAGTCTCGCGGCCAAGTAAGTAGCGGCACCCCCCCCCCCCCGCGTGAGAAAATGAAAAATAAAACGCGCCCACTCGGGTCGCCCCTTCCTCCCCCCCCCGACCCCCCGTTCTATCTCGTTTCCTTTTATTTGCTTTTCTCAGTGCTGCTGCTGCTGCTGCTGGTGGCGGCGGCGGCGGCGGCACGGTGGAGGGGGTGCGAGCCGGGCTTGTTTATCTGGAAGCAGCTGAGTGAGGCTGCATCGGGAGCCGCCGCTGAGGGAGACACCAGTGTAGGGGTCTGCGTGCCGCGGGAGGACGGGGGTGCTGGGGACACGGGCGGGGGCCTCGGACAGGCGGGCGCCTGGGGTCTCGGGGAGACTCGGCAGCCTCTGGACAGCCGGGGCTCCCAGTGGATGTTATGCAAGGGCCGGCAAGCTGGTGGCCAGGAGGGGGTGGGGGGACAAGGTTCTCTTACCTCTGAGCCGCTGGACCTGGGAGACAGGCAGAGGATCAAAGGGTGCCCTCCGCCTACCCCAGACAGGGTCCCAGAAAAGAGGCAGCGGAGGGTCCCCTTGGTGGGGTCAGCTGCTGTGTGCCAGGACCCACCAGGTCAAGCCAGCCTGCCAGGATGTGTGGTAGCATGAATGGGGTCTTGGAGATGGCCAGGAGGCAGGAGTGGGGTAGCCAGGCCATTTTGCAACAGTCATGCTGGGTGGTGGAGTTGGCACTTTCTGCCCTGAAGCCCAGTTTCTCTGCCATTCTGGGCGGCCCCTGAGCACTCGGGCACCTGGGGCCCCTCCCTGCAGGGTCAGAATTGGGAAAGCCAGCGGGAGGCCTCTAGACTCCCCAAGAGTGTGCTACAGTGGATAGCTCAGTTAGTCAAGTGGCCGTTCCATGCCACTGCTGTCCTCGGCTCACCCAAGTTGTGTGGGGAGGGGTCTCTGCGACTGGCCTGCCCCAGTCAGGCAAAGGTCCTAGAGGTCTCAGGGTCCCCATGCAGAGACCCTGCCAGGCTCGACCTTCAGAAGGGTAAGTGAGCAAGTCAGCTCAGCCAGCAGAGGGTCTTGGTGTGACACTGCACACCCCTAGCCCAGTGCAGAAGGGGCTCCCCTCCTTGCCTCTCTAAATTGCTGGGAGGAGACAGAGCTGACGTTTAGGGCATTTCCAGGAGTGGCAGGCACCATCCAGAGAAATTCTCCTTTGACGTGTACAGTAGGAGGGGGCTTGGAGTACAGACTGCAGGGGCCTGTTCACTTCCTTGAAGGGGCAGTGTGGTACGCATGGGGCCGCAGCTCTGGGAGAACCGTGCAGGAGGGGTCCAGGAAAGATGCTGGTGGCCCATGTTATTTAGCCACCTTCATATGCCTATCAGGGCCTATACACATCCACAGATTTGCACAGATGCACATATACAAATACAGTGCACACTGTAGTACATCACATATGTTCCAATCATATCCACACACACGGAGTGCACATGCCCTCAGATACACCCCAGCACATGGGAATACAGCTCGCATCCCTGAATACCACCTGCTCGCCTACAAAATACAGCATGTACACAAATGTAACTTGCATGCACATACGTGTGAATGCAGCATGCCCACACAGGCATATAGCACTAATACAGGAATGCAGAGGGCTGCACGTGGGCAAATCAGCCTGCACATAGTGCCCTGAAGCAGCCACAAATATGTGAGGGCTAGCCCAGTGTAAAAGTGACAAGCATACACATGTGGAGTCCCAAATGTCCATACATTAACAGCACATGGCATGCTGGAATGGGCCCACAGGTGAATGTAGGTTGCACACGTATGAAGACAGCCCAGGCACACAGATGAAGCACCTCTGCAGATGCTGCATGCACACTCCCACCCCTCAGCCTCCAGGTGTCCCTGTGAGAGTGAAGGTGCCTCTGGGCACTGAGGAGAGGCTTTTCCCTCAGGGAACTGACTGCCTTTGAGGACAGAAGGACACTGGCCCCTGAGTGGCATCCACACTGCACACAGGCCGGAGTGGGGGCCAGCCCACATTCCCAGGGAGCAGTAATTAGGTTCAGCAAGGCTATCTTGGGTTATTGATGTTCTGCAGGGAAGCCTTTCGAGTGTTGGAAGGGAGACAGCGGAAGGGGGTGGGTGTGTGGCTGCTGTCCATGATCCAGATCACCAAGACCTTAAGGACCCCTTTCTCTGGAACCAGAAAAGTGACGCACTGGCATGGGGTCACAGAGTTGGGGTCCTGGATGCCTCCAGCATCCCCCAGAGTCCTCTCGAGATAGGTCAGAAAAGCTGCCAGTGGCTTACACTGTAGAGAAACTGAAATGCTGGTCCCCTCCCTCTGTTTTCCCACTGTCCTCTCTCCCTTTCTCTCTACCTAGAACAAGTATGGGTTGGGGGACTGGTTGGGGAACCCAGTAAGCCTTCACTGAGCAAATTGTTCTGCATGCATCGCTTACAGAGGAGCCTCTCAAAGCCTTGTTATTCCCATGCCACAAATGAGGAAGCAGCACAGAGAAATGAAGACACTTACCCAAGGTCACACAGATGAAATATGGCAGAGATGGGGTTGCAGCCACGCCATTGAGCTCCCTGCCTGTCCTCTTAGACTCTCCCCTCCTCTCCTGTGTGAGTCCAATTCCAATTTAGGGTGCCAATGTCTTGGGAACCAACAGGCCAATAACTTGGGGATTTGGGACAAGGATCTAAGAAAGGGTCCAGAAGGGTCTCCCGTAGGTAAAGGCAGAGTCCTCACCAGGCAGGTATGGCCCTGTCCTAGGCAGCCAGACAGCTCTGCCACCCCTTTGCCTCATGGCATTGATGGCACCTAGAAAGCCAAAGCAGATGTGTGCACTCTGATGTTACCTGACCTAGGCCCGTTTATAAGAGGGAAACTGAGGTCCAGTCAGGGGAAGGTTCTTGTCCAAGGTCAAAGTGTGCTATGTGGAGAATGGGGAATCTTGCCAACCTCTCTCAGGTCTCAGGCAAGAAGCAGCAGGGGCCTGTTTGGTCCCTGGTTTTCATCAGATGCTTGACTCAAAGTTTAAAGGATGAGCATGCCAGGCCCAGCCTCTACTCCTGACCAGCTTTGTGACCTTGGGCAAGTCACTTTGTCTCTCTGCACCTCAGTCTTTTCATCTGTGACCAGGGCATTTCTGTCCTTCCCTGCCTCAGCCCACAGCTGTCTGAGAGCTTCTGGGCACTGTAGTGGGCCGTGCACAGAGGTGTGATTGGCACCAGGACCTGGAGCCAGAGCAGGTCAGCACCTTGGTTGCTGAGATTGGCCAATATCAGGAGGGAAGCAAGCAAGGGAAATCTCTAAGCTGGTAGGTCTCAAATGTTAATGGACCTAAAGAATCACCTGGTGGGGGCATATTCAGGAAGTCTTGGGGCCTGCATTGTCACAGGTGCCGCAGGGTTCGAATCTACACAGCTCTGTACTCCAGGGAACCAAGGTAATTGAGAGTGGGCTTGGGGAAGCTCATGGGCTTTCAGAGCTGTGGGTGACTTAAGCATCTTGTTCTTCCTCTACTCCTGCCTATCTGGGAAAACTGAGGTCTCCTGGAAAGTTGGCAACTATGAAACTGAAACTCAGGTCCTCAGCCCTCCAGTCCCCTGTCCCACTACTAGGCTCTGGTGTCACCCTGCACAGCAAATCCGGCCTTTCTGGTGGTGGGTCAACCTTCAAATCAAAAATGAGTCTATCTTCTCAGCAGTGTGGCTGGGAGAGGTACTCCAAAGAGACTCACCAGGCCTTGTGGTCGAGTCCTGGTGAAGCCTCTCCCAACCATATGACACCAGAAGAATGGCTCCTCTTCTGTAAATTTTAATCTTCCCTTTTCTAGAAGAGGGATAGGTTGAAAGCAGGGCTATTGGGAAGATTTAAAATAATGTGTGTGAAGCAGTTGGCACATAGTAGGTACAGGGTCAAGGTTGGGGGTGCTGAAGGACCCTGAGGTGCAGGATGTGGCTCCTGTCAGCCTCCCTTAGCCCCCAAAGTGCTGCAGTGGAGCTGTCTGGATTGCAGGTGCTGGGTGCCACATGCACATACATTGTGAGGGGTGGACAGGCTCCTTCCCCTTTCCTCACCTGGAATATACAGTGCAGGGTGGGAAGTGTGGCTGGATTTCCTGCCTGGAATCTGGGCACCCCAGCCCACCCTGGCCTCTCCAAAGCCAGATTAAGCCACATTGGTAAACCTGCAGGAATTCATTTCTCCCTCCCAGTCGGAGCCTCAAACAAGAAAATAGTTAGGGAGAATATACCCCGGGACAGAGTCAATCCAATGTGTGTAAGAGCTGGTAGTAAATGGAAAAGATGGCAAGGGCCTGGCGTCCACAGTGGTAGAGTGGAGCCTCAGTTCACCCATCTGTAGTGTCCACCTCTCAGGCAGTTTTGAGAGGCAAGTGGAAGAAGTAATGGACATAAAGTGCTGAGCTCAGGGTATGGCCTATGTTTACGGCTCAGTGAATGAAAGTTGTCGAGATTAAGAATCAGAAGGGGTGAGTTCAGTACCTACCTCTTCCACTTAAGGGTGCCCATAATCAGTTGCTTTGCCTCTTCGAGCCTTGGTTTTTGATCTGTAAGATGGGAGTATGCCACCCAGGCTGCCCACTTCATAGGGTTACTCTACAACAACGATAAATAGGTGACACTTTTAGCAACAACTTCTGAGAAACTGCTGGATGCTAGATGAAATGCTGAAAGTTTCACCATGGTCTCTGGTTGGGAGCCTTACAGTAGATGGAGGGAGTGTTGTTAAGACCTTAGAAGCATCATACATAATCTAGGAAACCTCTGAAGGGTCAGAGTGGAGGGCAGCATGACTGGACCTGATGGGAGTGGACATCGGGGCCAGGGCTGGTGTCCCTGAGGCTACAGAGGTCCTCAGGTATGAGAAGAAGGCCTTGCACTAAGGCCCAGGAGAGCTGGCTTTGGGCCCAGCTCAGTCACTGATGGGTGACCTTGGGCAAGTCATGTCTGCCTCCTGGTCTCATGATTTCTTCTTGAAAGAGGGGGCAGTGATCCTGCCTGCTTCGTGTCTTCAGTGAGGGCAGATTCTCCTGCCAGCTAGCCCTTAGGGTGAAAGGTCTGGGACACAGCAAGTCTGCAATAGCAGTTACAACCACTGTGTTTGTGTCCTGTGGTCACCATAACAAATTACCACAAACTGGTGGTTTAAAGCAACAGAAGTTGATTCTCTCACAGTTCTGGTGAGTGGAAGTCTTAAACCAAGCTGTCAGCAAGGGTGGTTCCTTCTGGAGGCTCTGAAGGAGAGTCCATACCTGCCTCTCCTAGCTTCTGGTGGTGCCAGCAATCCTTGGTAGTCCTTGGCTTGTAGTTGCATCACTCCATTCTTTGCTTGACATCACTTCTGTGTGACTCTGTCCTCTCCTTTTTTTATAAGGACATTGGATAGAGGGCCCACCCTAAATCTGGGATGATTTCATTGCAAGATCTTTAAGTAAATACATCTGCAAAGACCCTATTTCCAAATAAGGGCACATTCTGAGGTTCCAGATGGACATGAATTTGGGTGGAAATGCTATTTGACCCACTACAGTTACTAATATTTATTGAGTGTTTACTGATAGTAAGTCCTTTGCACAGCATCTCACTTCTTCCTCACTATCACCCATTTTACAGAGAAAGAAACCAAGGCCCAGGGAGATTAAGAACATGCCCAAGTACACAGCAAGTGAGAGGCAAAGCTAGAATTGGAATCCAGGTCTCCGATGCCTTTCTCATTTCAACCTTTTTGGTACAGGCTGGGGGCTGCCCATAGCCAGGAACCCATGGGGTGGGTCCTCCAGCCAGCCCTGTGTTGACCCAGAGAAAGGAGCTAGAGATGGGCAAGGGATCTTGGAGGTGAGAGAGTGCCTTGCTGGCCCCAGGAGACATGAGCAGCAGAAGATTGAGACCCCGCAGTCCTTTAAATCTGTCACTTAATCTCTGTGAACCTCATCTAGAAAATGGGGACAGCAATACCAAACTTGTGGAGTAATTGTCAAGTTCTAAAATGCTAATCATAATGTCATTACTAAAAACCAAAATGTATCCTCAAGTACTTTGCAAACATTTAACATGTAGGAAGGTAATTGCTTACTCCAGGCCACGTCCTAGTAACTGTACCATTAAATTGCTGCATGTGGTTGAACTAGGGACTTAGCTGCAGTTTATTTCTCAAAAAAATGGGGTAACATTAGTGCCCATCTTCATAGCTGTTGTGAGAGGCAAATGAGATTCAGGTAAAATGCCTAGCCTGGGGTTGTGGTAGTTAAATGTTCAGAGGATGTTTCTTCATTTGTAAAATTGGGGTATTAATAGTGTTATTATTATTATACTATTCATTGTGCAAGGATTTGGTAAAGTAATGCAGAGGAAGCACTTGGCTCAGGGCTTTTTCAGAGATGGGTATTAAACTGCCCTCCTCTCGTGCCATCAGAAATTTAATCGAATTTAAATCCTAATGCCAGTGTTTACTACTGCATGACCTTAAGCCAGTAGCTTTGTCTCTCTGAGCTTGACATCCTGACATGTAGAGTGGGGTTGAGGTAACCTGCCTCACAGGATAGTGTGTGGGATGCAATGGATAGAAGCCTGTCACAAATGGAACTCCAGTCATACCAGACATTCAAAATACACTGAGCTCTGTCCTGCTTCTGGGGAAAGACCCCCAGAGGGCTTCTTTAAATATGTCCTCTGAACAGGCAGTCCTCGTCCACTGTGGGTAGATTCAGTTGTTGCAAAGATCCTGAGAAGTCATGCTGTAGTTGAACAAGGGGTTGAAAGATATCCTATGGGAGGAACCTGTAAATGAATGAGTCTGTTTTGGGTCCAAGAGCTACATAGCTTTGGAGGAAGGAAGCAGGTCTCTCTGGAGCTTCCATACCACCCCAAGAGCAGTTTTCTATAAAGTTGTAGTGCTCTTCGTGCTGGCTTGGGTTGCTCCACTGCACCATGTCTGGCTACCAGGGGGGCCGCTCTGCAGGGGCTATGCGGAGTGTCGTCCAGAGGAGCTCTTCCAGCCTGAATCCTCCAAACCCCTGCCTCATTGGGCTGGCTCAGGGGTGGCAGAGGGAGTTTAGCTGTCACAGTTTATCGTGAGGCTGTGGAAGGATTGGGGATCCTTGAGAAGCCATTTGGGGTGTCTCCCATCCTGTCTGAGGTCTCTGTGCTGGATGAGGGCTACAAGCTTGTCTGGAGCAAGGGATGCTGGGCTCCAGCTGACTGAGTCTTCTAATTTGAGCATTCTAATCTGTGCCCATGGGCAGGGAGCATGAACCACATGGTCTGACTCAACAGTGATGTGGCATGGCGATCCAGGACCAAGTCTGGGCCCAATCTGCCCAGTGTCAAACCTGAGCCTGGGGGCTGACCAACTGTGCTTCTTTCATTCCCAAGCCTCAGTTCTCTTAGCTGCTAAATGGGGACAATAATAGTGCCTGCCCTGTAGGGTTGTTGTAACTGAAGATGAATTGTATGGATTCCCAGATGCATATTTGATGTCTCTAAAACAGGGGTGCCTATTATAACTGGTGTCACATCACAGTAGAACTAGCAATGCCTTTGTCTTTAAGTATACATAAGGTAGTGATGCATCTTAACAATGGTTGCATCTTAGAATCAGGGAAATATGGTAAATAAGATCAAATCTATAAAGGATTTAGAACAGGGCTGGGCAGGACAAGCCAGTCTCCTACCTGCCACCCCGGCTCAGTCAACGGTGGAACGTTGTGTATTTCTGTGCACCTCACAGGAGGCTTTGCGTCCAGCAAGTTTCTGTGTGAATCACATTCCCAGCAGAATGCCCATATATAGAAGGTGTTTAATAATTGGCAGCTCAAAACAAACAAAGATGGTAGTATAGGGAGGAGTTTAAAGCAGACTCTATGCGATTCCAATTTCTGCTCCTCTACTTCCTTGCTGTGTGACCTTATGCAAGTTTCTTAACTTCTCTGTGCTTTGGTCCCACCATCTGTAAAACAGGCATAACAAAAGTATCCAATTCATAGGATTGCTGTGGGAACTAAATAAAATTAAAGTGCTTAGGGCAGTGCTTGGCAAGAGCAGAGGCAATTATTATTTGATGATCTTCTAATGTGTCTCTTCTAGTTCAATAAATGGTAGCTAAAATAGACACTGGGCTCAATAAAATAATAACAATACAGACCACACTCATTTTACAGACGGGGGGCAGCTGAGGACCAAGACACATGTTGGTTTGCCCAAGGTTGAACAGCTGGTTCTCCTCAGTGCTAAAACCAGACTCTAGGGTTCAGGCATCAGCCCGACATTGCCTCCTTGCCCATGTTGGTCCCGGACTCTGATTCTTATAGAGAAGGAGGTTCTTGCCAGGGAAGAAATGGGTTCTAGAAGCTGCAGCCAGATGCAGCATCTGCTCGGTCAAGGCTCATTAGGAGTGGTTTCTTTCTCCCTCTATGTATGCCTGTTCACCTCAGTGCTAGGTAAAAGGGCTGGGCTGGGCTATGCCTAAGATCAGCAGAGCCTGCCAACCACCCTGTAACCCTAGGAAGCCAGGACTTCCTAGCCTCCAAGTGCCTTCTCAGTGATTGCTGCAGAGTTGACACAGCAAAACTCCCTCCTGGAGAGAGCAAAAGCCCTGGCTGGCCAGCTGGTCTGGCCGCCAAGCAGTGCCAGGGCCACAAAATGGATTTGGGCAGGATCTGGATAGAAGAGACCTGGGTGCAGCCTGGCCTTGACAAACACTCCAAGTGACCTTGGACTTATCATAGTCCCTCTCTGGGCACCTTGAAACGAGGACTTCGAGGCCAGATGGGCCTCTTGGGACTTTAAATGTCTAAAATTCTAAATTATCCAGGAATTGCTGATATTCAAGGTCACAGGGAAGAGACAAGGTTGGAGGGAAGGAGCTCGTGGCTCTGTGTTTGCACACACCTGTGTGGATCTTGGGTGGGGGTCCCTAGGAGCAAACCTGACCCAGCAACAGCCCCTATTCATCCCAAGGGGGTTCTGCAGAGAAGAAGACAGATGGAGAGTATATAGCCCAGCAGCTGGGGTACAGGTGCTGAAGGCTGACAAGGGAGACCCGGCAGAATTGAACAGTGTCCATGCTCTCGTGTATCTGCGATGCAAAGGTTGCTAGAACCAGTCTTTTCCTAGCAACTATCTGAAGGCAGGAGATTAAGAGCTCTTTAGGCCACTTCTAAATTTATCAACTTACATGACTCACTTCAGATTAAAATGAGGCCCTTCTCCCCATCCCACCCCCAGCCAATTTTGGTTTCCAAACTCAGAGGATCTTGAAGAGGGAAGAGAATGTAAATCAATAAAACCAATATTGGCTGAGTACTTGGTGTGTGCCAGCCATGTGCTGGATTCCTTGCCGACCCAGAGATGAATCAGCTCCAAAAACAGCTCTCACTGGGGAGCTAAGGCCACCCCAGAAGAAAGTGGCAGCTGATGGCAGACACCCAGCCAGGGGCTGGACCATGAGTAGCTTCCATGCCCAAGACTTGACCTAACTAACAACAGTCTTTGGATCCCACAGGGTCTCAGCTTTCTCATCTATAAAATGGGGCCAGTGTAGGGAGGCGTCTGTAGCATTAGTCACCCCTTTGCTCAGGAGAGGGTAATAGAATTAAATGTGGCTGGGCATTGGGGTCCAGGGATGTTTTAGAGTCTTTCTCTGCCCTCTCAGAGACCTAAGTCTGCCTCTGTGGCCTCAGGAAAAAGGAATTCCCAAAGCTTCCCTTGCCCTGGGACCTCCCTTCTGTAGGGAGTCTCTCTGAACTCCAGAGTCAAGCTTCTACAGTGGTACTGCAGCAGCTGAACATGAATGCAAATGCTACGGTGGGAAAGGGGGCCAGCAAGCCTTCACACCTCAGTCTCCCCTGAGCCCACTACAGCCTCCAAGGTGACTGGAATAATTACAGCTGTCATTAACCAAGCACTTTCCGTGCTAGGCTCTTCATGCACACCTACTCCTTTGCCCCTTTCACAACCCACAAATGGATCCATTTACAAAGGAGGAGACTGGTCTCTGACATAGCTGGACTCACGGGAGACTAAGACCCAGAGAAGAGTTGCCCAAGGTTACTGAGGGAGAATCCAGAAGCCAAGAACTCTGTCCATGATATATTGACTGTCGCCCCCCACCCCGCAGTGCTCCCATACCACCCCAGCCTTCCAGGAGAAAGGGGCCAGACTTCAAGCCAGGAACAAGGCCATTCATACCCAGCCTGTGTCCCCAACACAACTGCCCATGGGGGCATGGAACAGGTTCAGGATACCCTTGAGGCTGGCCCCTTGGCAACTATAGGCCCAGATCCAGGAATAGACCCTATCCTTGCTCTCCATCCTTGATCCCTAAAAGAGACCCAGCTAACCCTCATTGAGTTAGAGGTACACAGCGTCCACATTTTGGGGAGAGGGAATTAACATTTTTTTAGGCACCTGCCAGGCACTATTGACAGAACTATAGTTCAGATCCCAGCTTTGCCATGGAAACGTTGTATCCCTTTGGATGAGTTACTGTTCCTTTCTGAGCCTCAGTTTCTTCACCTCTATAGTGGGGAAAATAACTGTAGCCATGTGGAGATTATGCAAGATGTAAGTAAAGGCTCTGGGCAGCCCCTGCCCCGATGCCTGGTTGCTACTGTGATTATCACCCCAGCTAGCAGCATGTACCTCTCATGTCTGTCCTGTGAAGAAGGCGTTCTTATCCTCACTTTATAGATTTGGACACAGGTCCTTCAGAGAGGTCTAGGGACTTACCCCTGGTCCCATGGGTTAGCAATAGTGCCAAAAGTGGGAGCTGGCCAGGTCGTGTTCTTCGAGTCATATTCTTGGGGCCTCAGAGGGCAGCCAGGCGCATCCTGTCCAGAGGGGGTTTTCTCTGCCAGGGAGACAAAATCACAGAATGCGGAACTGTGGGATCATAGGGGGAGTTGACAGCACAGGGTAGTGGTTAGGAGCAAACCCTGGAAACTGAGAGCCTGGGCTTGATTCTCAGCCCAGTACTCCTAGATATGTGACTTCGATCAAGGGACTTAACCTCTCTGTGCCTCAATCTCCTCACCTGCAGAAAGGGCATAAATAATATTAATATAAATGTGGATTAAATAATTTAATAAGTAGAGAGAACTTAGAACAGTGCCTGACACACAGAAAACTCAATGAAGTATCTGCTATTGGTTATTATTAATCATGTAATCAGAACGAAAGGGGGATCAGGCTCTACCTCTTTCTCTCTCCCTGAATCTTGCCCCAGCCTCCTTCATGGCCCCACATGGCCACCAGGAGGCCCTTCCCAGAATGTCATCTGTCATCTCTGGCTTGCCACTCTGGTCAAGGCCTCTAGTGCCCCCACTTGCCAAGTGGATAAGGCCCAGACCCCTCAGCCTGCATTCAGTGCATCTGCGATTTAGTCCCCACCTACCTCTCTGGCATCTTCCTCCATGATTCGCCTTCACATCATTTCTCCTTCCTTAGTTAATTACTTCATCCACTAAGTCGGTCAGGAATTTAGAAATTCAATACGAATAGAGTGCAGCTCTCGTTGACATTGACCCTTTTCCCACCTTCAAGCCTTTGAACAAGCTGTGCCCAGAACACCCTTCAGCCGTCCTTCAAAGCCCCCCTTTAAATGCCTCCTTCTTCGGGAAGCTTTCCTGCCTCTCCCTTTATTGTAAGCTCCCAGACTGCAGACCCTGGACCTCTGGAGCCATGCCCTTGCTGATGAGCTTGATTTGTTTTCATTTCTGTGTTTTTCTGAGATTTCATTAGAACATTTTTGAATAAACACAATGAATAAGTGAAAAGATGAACTTCCTCATTAGTCCTCCATATCCTTTCTTGCCCCCCAACCCCAATATCGTGTTCTCTCCAAGGAGCCAGATAGATCCTTTTAACAATATAAATCGGATTGCTGTGCCCCTGCTTAAAACTCTACAGTCCTCCCCATGATGCACAGGATAAAACCCAGACTCCTTTCCGTAGCCTATAAGCCCTTCAAGGTCTGGCCCCTCATCACCCCTCTCTCCTCACTCACTCCTCTGGCTTACTGGCTCCTTTTCCCTTCCTCAAACCCATCAGCCTCTTTCCTGCCTCGGGGCCTTTGCATATTGCTGTTTCTTCACCTAGAATGCTTTTTCTCCTTCTTACATGATAGATATAGATTCCTTCTCATCAGGCTAAATGATATTCCCTCACTAACACCCCCCCCCACCCCCGCCGGCCCCTCTGCCATCTAGTTAAGTGAGCTTCTATCACAGCACTTGTTTTTCTAATAGTATTTATCACAATTAACATTTTTTTCAGTATTTATTTTTCTGTTTGTCCTCTGTCTCTCCTCCAGACAATCAGCTCCTTGAGGACAAGAAGCTTATCTGTCTCATTCACTGTTGTATATAAAGGCCTAGGATGAGGGGAGGGGATCTGTTTTGTGCAACTGTGAAGGAGAAAACCATATCCTCCCTCAGCATCACACTTGACCCATTATCTGCAAGAAGGAGGATAATTGATTATGGGAGATTGCCCAGGAATCCCACACTCGCCCACCTGCCTTTAGTGAGTCTCTCTGTGCCTCCCTTAGGGGGAGAGAGTTGGGGGGCGGGGGAGAGGGAGAGAATAGGCAAGGGGCACAGCCATAAATTAGACAAATGGAATTTCTAGTCTTTCACCATTTACAGTCTAACTGGGGAGGAGGCAGCAAAGAGACAGCTGGGTCTGTAAATCATCTAACACCAGGGAACAACATGGATGGTACAAGGCAGAAGAAAGCAGAGGAAGGTACAGAAGGAAGAGCTCTGTAATGTCCTGTTTTGGAAAATTGGCTTTGTCACAATGTTTATAGCTCCGCTGTGTACTTTCGAGCTTGAAGACACCTTAATGATGGGTTTGGAGGCCAGGCCTTAATAAAGGAAAATTTCTGCTGCTTAGACTGACATGGGCCTGGCTCTGGAAAGAGTGCACCTGATGCTTACCTGCCCCCTTCGCCACCCAACAAGTCCCAGCCTTCTCTCACAGCAGGGCACTCCAGAGCTGCCTATTACTGTGTCCCCAACCCATGAGATGGCCAGAAAAGCAACCAAACAGCAACCATTTGGAAAACCCTATTTTCCTTTTTTAAACTGCAAATTTTTGTGATTTGAATTACAAAAATAACGCCATGCTTGTTGAAACAAATGGAATGATACAGAAGGGCCTATAGTAAAATGACTAAGTTTTTTTTGTCCACATCCCACATTTACCTGATGTAACCACTGTTTATATCCTTTTCTGTCAATTCTGAAATGTACCTTTTCCTACATTTCAGATCCCTGAGACCAGGATATATGTAGGAGTTGATGGCACATCGTAGTTTTATTGAAAGTGCTTTTTCTTTCTTAGCAGTATGAAAAATCATGGTGCAACTTAGGATTCAACTTATATTCAACAAAATCTGGCAATTTGCACTTTTTTCCCCTGCTTGTTCTTTCACATACTGGTAGATATAATTTCAGGGGGGTTATTTTTTTTTCTATGGGATCATTTAATTCATACTCATGACTTTATTCTGTTCCTCGGTGTACTGTGACCATCCTGGTGGCTTGGCAGACTTTTAATGAGAGGCAGAAGAGGCTAGTGCAGATGACAGGGTCTTGGGAGCTGCCATCTCTGCCATTCTTCATCTGAAGTGTCCCCCTCTCTGTTCCCACATTAAGGCACCAGCACATGTGCAGTGCCCAGCACAGGCTGCCACCAAGTGTATACGTGGGGCTGGTACTTCTCTTCTTCTCCCAACACGTGGTTTACGTGGCATAGCGAGACACATCTTTGCCCCCTCCCCAACTAGGTAACCCTAAGACCCACAGCGGAGGCAGGGAGTCTGAGCTCAAAAACGGTGAATGCAAAAAGTCAGCTTTAAAAAGCCATGTGCAAACAAGGGCAGGAGGTGACGTCAGAAAATAGGCTCAAAGGTCAGAAGAGGGAACAGAAGGGCAGAAAACATGAACTTGAAAAGACACTTCCCTTACCCCAACGCAAATAAGACATATTTTAAAATATCAACTGAAGCAAATAGAGGCTTCTTAGTAAGGAGAAAGGCACGGTAAGTCCAATGTGATCTGCTGCCCTTGCTTGCTCAGCCCCCACCAGGCACAAGTCCAGCACACACCGGAAACCCAGGCAACCAGATGCACCTACTGGTCACAGACCCCCTGAGCTTCTTCCCAGGACCAGTTTCTAAATCAAAATGCTGCTGACTGGTGGCAAAAAGCCATTGACTTAGGCACTATTCTAAGTGCTCTGTGGGACTTATTTAATACGACATCCCTCTGGCATTTTACAGGTGAGGAAACTGAGTCTCTGTGCCATACAGTTACCTGCCCAAGGGCACCCAGGCTGACTCCAGAGTACCCAGCTTAACCATGATGACAGCCACCTCACAGTCCCAGAGCACTCAATCTAGCAGGGAGACCAGTAATTGCACACCAACATGAGTACCAAGGTAGAGGGAAGCCCTGGCAGGCCCTTTGTTGGACTGTCAGAGAACAATCTAGAGAGACCTCACACAGAAACCAACCAATTCTAAGAATAAGTAAGAGCTAGGCTAGCTGGAAGGCAGACAGGAAGTGGGAAGTCTGCCCCCAAACAAAGGCACAGGCTTGAGCGGTGTGGAGGCCACCACCAGCAGCCCAGACTCTCACAGAGGGGGTGGTGAGCACTCAGTTGGAGAGGTGGCCAGGCCAAGGCAAGGGTGGTGGGCTAAACAGTTTTAAGTTGTGGAGCAACATGATCAGATTGCCATTTGGAAGGTCCTGTGGCCCTAGTAAGGGTGATGGCTTGGATGGACAAGGCTGGAGGCCTACAAGGAGGAGGCCGCACAGATATCTGGTGAACAAGGGCAGAATGGAGGGCAGGTTCCCAAGGGGGGTGGTGCAAGCAGCTGACAGCACTTTGGGACTGCTCAGGGACAGTGAGGGGAAGCCACAGTGAGTCCCACATGATGTTTAGGGTCGTTGGGGCCACTTAGAAATGGAGATGGTGAGAGGGAAGCAGTTTGGGGAGAATTCATGAATCTGTTTAATGAGGCCAGATAGATGATTATGAACTGACTCATTTGGGAACCACTGACAGAAGAAATATGGAAGTCCTTCATAAAATGAGAATAACCACCTATATCTAAGGGCAGTGGAGGGGTGCCGAGGGAACCATTTATTCATTCTACAAATGTCAGTGGAGGGCCTACTATGTGCCAGGCATAGTGATACCACACTGAGTACAATAGGCCAGTTTACTGCCTTGTGGCTTTCATTCAAGGGGTGGAGATAGACAATAAACAAAGATGTAAGTAGGTGGCATGTCAAGGAGAGGTGGGTATACAGAGAAAAATAAGGAAGAGGAAAGAAGATTAAGAGGGTTGTTTCAAATAGGGGGTTAGGGAGGGCCTCCCCGGGAAGGTGGCATTTGAGCAGAAACCTGAGGTGGCTGTCTGGGGAAGAGAGTTCCAGGCAGAAGGAGCAGCCAGTGCAAAGGCCCTGAGGTTGTTGCATGCTCAGTGCCATGGAGGGGAATGATCAAGGGGGAGGGTAGCAGATGAGTTCAGAGAGATATATAGATATATCATTCAGGGTATCATGGACTATTGTGGGAACTTTGGTTTTTCCTTATTCTGCATTATGAGCAGAAAAGGGATTTGATTTGCCTCTAGCTATGTATAGAGAACAGACTGGGGGCAGGAGGAGGGGAAATGAGAGGCAGCAGGACCAAGGAGGCGGCTATTGCAAGTGAGCATGGTGAGAGAAGATGATGGCAAGACCAGGGTAGAGGCTGGAGATGGTGAGAAGTGGTCATATTTTGGAGATGTTTAGAAGGTAGAGCAGACGAAATTTGCAGATGATATTGGTGAGATAATTTTATTATGGAATTGAAGAGCTGGGTTGACCCCAGCACCTACCACATTGTCTAGAACCTGGTAAGCACTCAGTAGATATTGGATGAAAAGATGGATGGATGGATGGATGGAAGGAAGGAAGGAAGGAAGGAAGGAAGGAAGGAAGGAAGGAAGGAAGGAAGGAAGGTGGCAGTGGTATGGAAGATGGAGGGATGGATGGGCAGGCAGATGGATACGTGGGTGGGAAGAGGGTAGAGATGAATGGATGGAAGCAGTGAAAGAGGAAAGCAGCCAGGCCTTGAATACCAGACTAAGAAATCCACTCTTTCTCAGAGGCAGTGGGAACCACAGCCAGTTCTTGAGCAGAGGCATGGCAGGATGTGAGTACCGTCAGGGGCACTCTGAGATGGTGGCACCAGGCATTGCCTGGCACCGTGTCCCAAACTGGTAACTTTCATGGACACTGATGGTCAGTCCTTTCTGTTTCCTGCTGTCCAGTCCCCCATTCTCATTCATTTATTCATTAACAGTGTTCAGTGAGCACTTCCTCTGAGCTAAGGGCACTGGAGACATGGTGTGAGTAAATCAGACCAATCTCTGCCCATAGAGTACATTTTCCCCCTTCACAGGGCCACAGAACCAGAGACAAGATATAGGTTACTCCTGGGGCTCGGTGGCCCACCAGCTCCATGCTGAGAGTGATGGATTGGTCTCTGCCCTTTCCAGCAACCTTGACTTCCTACAGCCTCAGTGGGGACCCTCGGGTAAACCAGCCAAGACTTTACAACTGGTCTTAGAACCCTAGTGACCACTGGCATCCCCCTCCTAGCTCAGGGTTTTCTTGTTTGAGGTTTTTGTTCTTTAGTTTTACTTGTGAATTTATTTTGGTCATTTGTGTATATGTGTACACTCTTTGGGAGGAAATGCTGTTCTGGGGACATATAAAGGAAAAGGAATCAGCATGCATTTAATGCCCGCTGTGTTTCAGACTCATTCCATATTTATTTGTTCATATAACAAAAGTTTCATGAACTCTCACTACTACCGGACACTGGGGAAGTAGGTATACAATTGACGCTTAAATTACAACACAGGGGTTATGGGCACCGAACCCTTCCCTGTGCAGTCAAAAATCCAAATAATAACTTTTGACTCCCCAATAACTTAGCTACTAATAGCCTAGTGTTGATCAAAGCCTTACCAATAAATTGAACAGTCAATTAATTCATATTTTGTATGTTATATATATTATATACTATATTTTTACAATAAAGTAAGCTAGAGAAAATAAAATATGATTAAGAAAATTATAAAGAAGAGCAAATACATGTACAGTACTGTAAGTATTCGTTGAAAAAATTCACTAAACATGGACCTGTGTAGTTCAAACCCATTTTGTTCAAGGGTCAACTGTAGTAGTGAGCGAGACAGAGGATTCTACTAATAAAAAGTAAAAAATAATTCTAGGCAGTGGTGTGTGCTACAAAGAAAATTAGCAGGGAAATAGAAGGGGCCGCCTGGGACAACTTGAGTAGGGTCGTCAAGGAGGGTCTCAGTTAAGAGGTGACATTTGAAATGATGTCACCACCTGGGGCAAGAGCAATTTTAGCAAAGGAGCCTGCACATGCTAGGGCCCTTAGGTGGAAATAGCAAGGTATATTAAAAGATCAGAGGCTATGTAGCTGGAGTGAAGTACACAGAGGGGTGAGGCAGAAGTAGTGAGAGGCCAGGCAGCTTGGTAGGTCACGGTATGGAGTTTAGATTTGATCTTAACGTTGAAGGGTCTTAAGCCGGGGTGAGACAGGTACACAGCCCCATCTGCTGCTCTTTTGTGGCCCTGTGTAAAAGGAATTGTCATCTCATTCAATCCTTGCAATAATTCTGGGCCACTAGTGATGAAATTTCCATTTTACAGGTAAAGAAACTGAGCTATATAGCTAATGGTGGCAGAGCAAGATCTGAACCCACATCTGTGTGACCATATCCTGCACTTGATCAGTGGGCACCCATGGAAGGTTCCTGGACTAGGAAATGACATGATGCAAAGATGCTGACCAGGAGAAGGTACCTCCAGTTTGGCTCCTGACACTGTGCCTCCATGCCTCTAGTGCAGACTGTTCCTACGAGCTGAGTCCTGGCTAAGGGGCCAGCCTGGGGAAGCAGGTCTTTGGGCCAGATAGGGAAGCCCTGTTCTCAGGCCACTTACCAGGCCAGGTCAGCTGCTGCTCAGGCCATTCTTGTGAGGAATGAGCAGGGAAAAAATTGGAGACAAAGTAAATTTGGTTTCTTGGCTGTGATTTACAAAGGCCAGCTTTATAAAGCCTTCATGAGGAGTCTAGCAAGAGGCAAAGGTAGCAGGACCATGGGGCTGGAAGTAGGAGAGGAGCCTGTCATAGGTCTGCCAGGCCAGGGGAGGCTGTACCAAGTATGACCTCAGCTTGCCCCGAGCAAGCGCACATGGAAGGGGGCACTAAACCATCTCCTGCCTCTTCTTCTAATCCCTTTGGTCACCACACTATTCCCCTCCTGTTCTCACCCAGTACAGAGCTCAGGAATAAAAGCACTGCCTTGTCACTCACCAGTCAGTGACCTTACCACTCTGAACCTCAATTTCAATAGCTGTAAAATGAGATGATAAACCTTCCTGGGCAGAACTTCAATGAGGAAGCCACACAAGTCTTTCATTCAGTGCCTGGGACATAGTAAATGCTCAGTTTAAACAGTAAATACCACCTCTGTGATGGCAAGGATGACAGTGGCTACCCAGCCTCCTAAAATCTCTTGGCCTCTTGCCCCCTCCCTCTGCCTGCCTCCTTTCACACCCCCTTGTCCTCATCTGAGACCACACAGGACCTACGCTGAGCCCTCACCCAGCAGATGGGGTCCTACTGAGTCAGCTCTGCCCAGGCTCTGTGCCCAGACTTCCTATCTCATTCTTATCTTATCCTCGTGACAAGTGTGAAGGGCACGGCCATTTCATGGCTGAGAAAACTGAGGCTCAAAGCCATGGAGGAGTCTAGTCTGCACAGAAAGTGAGGAGCTGGGCTCAAATCCAAGTCTACACAGGAAATCGCCTCTTAACCCCGCTTGTATGGGTTTCTTCTTGGGCTATCAGTGGAAGCTGTATTCTGTTGAGGGCCTCTGAAGTGGAAGGGAATTTCCCTGCATTTGGAGAAGAGGTTGTAAGTGAAGGGAGAAGTGAAACATTGGGTCATTGCCCCAGTTCTGCCATTGCTGGGGAATTAGGGTTGTGGGGGCCCTACAGGGGGTTCAGTAGGACAGAGTCAAAGCTAAGATAAGCAAAGACCAGCCTGGCTGGTGACTGAAGACAGAGCCCAGATTGGGACAGACAGGAGTCAGTAGTGGCTGCAGCAGGTGGGTGTGGAGAACTCAGAATGCCACAGAAACCCCCCAGAGCCAGCAGCAGTGGCATGGCTCTGGAGATGAAGGCAAGAAAGACACTGAGGGCAGCCCCAGGATCCTCACCATTGTGTTCAATCCCCAACCAGTCCTGTCTTCTCCTAAAAAGGCAGTTGGGGAAGCTGTGTGCCCATGGGAGAGGCAGACAGTGAGGCAGACAGTGAGGAGGGTGCCTGCTCACCCACCAGCTTGTACCCTCCAGGACCTGCAGAGTGTTCAGGTTTTTCTCTCCCTCCCCGGAAGCCTCTTGTCCCTTTAGATGTCCCCAGAGTTTCTCTGAACCTTTCTTGGCCTCAGTCTGCATGACTCAGGAGACTCAAAGTAATTAACCGAGGTGGGAGGAGTTATTGGCTGCACAGAGCCAGTACATGTCCCTAATGCTTCAGACCTTAAAGAAAATTGCCCCAAACTGCCTCCTTTCACAGGGAGGAGACGGACTCAGAGAGGTCTAGTAGCTGCTCAAGGTCATGCAGGTGGCAGAGAAAATCAACTCTGAGCTTGTGAATTGCTTCAGGGGCGGGGGGACACCTTCATTGTTTCTGTCCAGGAGAGAAAGATGTCCCCATTTTCCTTGATCCCTGGGCCTCTGGGTGCCCAGCTCTGTGGTGGCGGTCGATGGTGATGTGCTGGTGGCCCCCAAGCCCTTTCAGGGGCAGCTCCAGCATCTGTGCAGGCAGTTTCTTTTTGGAAGGTTTTTTCAGGGAGTTGTTTGGAGGCCAGCCAGTAGGTCTTTTCCACTACCATGGAAATTTCCAACAATGAAATTACTAAAACCTCCTGTGGCCCTTCTCCCACCCCACTTTGTTGTGAAAAATAGCTCCTTGGTGGCCAGGCAGGGGACAGAGCAGCTGAGATCCCAGAATGAAACCTGCAGAGAATTCCCCAAGGAGAGACTCCCAAGTAGATAGCTAATCGGACCCAGGGGATCCCCTTTTGGAATCCAGGCAACCTCTCAGGAAGGGATTTCCAGCTGCTCTGGGCCAGGAGCCAGGCGCCTCCTGAGCCCAGGAATTCCTCCTGCTGTCAGTGCTTGGGTGGTGTTGGCAGGGTAGGCAGGGCCTTGCACATCTTTGATGCTCAATAAATGTTGGCTGTTAAATAGTTGCATAGGTGGGATGATAAGGACAAAGGGTAGGAGGGTAAGGTAAGTTCCATTCGGAATCATTTGTGCCGTGAGACCTTAGTCAATCATTTCACTCCTGTGCTGTCCAACTTCCTGTAGAATGGAGACAATTATGCATGTCTTTCAAAGTGGGTTGAAATGAGAAATAATGCACTTGAAGTGCCTGTCTCAATAAACAGCAGTGACTTTGATCATCTCTATCATCACCCTCAAAACAAGGTAGAATAGATAACACGGGAGCTTGGGAGACAGCACTGAATCTGTCTCTGAGAATCCCCCTTGTTAGCTGTGTCACCTTTGGCAAGCAACTTCACCCCTCTGGGTCTCAGTTTCCTGATCCATTAAATGGAGATAACAAAGAGTACCTGTTGCAGAGTTGATTATAGGAATCAAAGAAGAGTCAGATTGGCCTAGGAGTGATTCAGGCAGGCCTCTCCAAGGAGGTGACATTTGATCAGGGATCTCAAGAGGTTACGGAGTGAGACATGTAGACATCTGGGGAAAGAGTACTCCAGGCAGAGGGAACAATACATGCAAAAGTCTTGAGGTGGGAATGTGTTGGCAAGTTGGAAGAACAGAAAAGGGGATGTGCGGGATGAGGAAGGGTTGGCCAGTTGAATTAATTGGGACTCCCTTCGGAAGCAAGTAATGCAAATGCCAACTCAAGTTAGACTAAGAAAACATTATGCATTTGCTAACCTAACAGGAAAAGAAAAAGCAGAGGCATTGGCTTCAGGTATGGCTGTATCCCAGAACTCAAATGAGGTCTTTTCATGACTCAGCTCTGCTTGCATCTACGTTATCTTCATTTTCAGGAAGGTGCCACCAGCTGCAGGCCAACCTTCTACCCGTCTATAGTTGCTACAAAAAGAGAAGGCATGGCAGGTGGGAGCAGACTGAGGTCTAGTGTGGCTGGAGCAGAAAATTGAGAGAAAGGGGGACGAGCAGGTCCGAACACCTAAGCCTGGCCTTGTAGATCCTGGTAAGGAGTTTGGTCTTAGTTCTGAGTGTGCTAGTAGTCATTGGAAGGTTTTAAGCAGGGAAGTGACGTGATCCAATTTATGTTTTAGGGATATCAATCTGGTTGCTGTGTGGAGAATGGACTGCAGGAACAGGGGGCAGCAGGGAGATTAACGAGGAGACTAGTGGGATCACCTAGGTAGGCACCGATGGTTGATGGTGGAAGCAGAGATGAAGAGAAAGGGATGGACTTGAGAGAGACTTAGGAGAAAGCCTGGACCAAACTTGGGGTCTAAGTGAGCGTAGGGACACTAGCAAAAACTTGGCAGGGTCTTAACCCCAAAGCAACTAGGGATGGAACTCTTTTCCAGGCACAAGGAAAGAGCCAGTTCCTAGAGTTAGGGCCTTTTTTCCCAGATGACACAAGCCCCCCAAGCCAGAAGGTAGGGCTTTGAATCCCCTCCCAGTTAGGGGTCAGCTGGGCCCAGAACGTGGAGCTTGCAGGTGGAGTCCAAGGGGACCAACTGTGAGAAAGGAAGGGTAGAGAGGGCAGGAAGCCTACTCAGCAGACCCTGAGAGGCCAGAATTGAGGGAGCCCCCTACTTTAGCCATGGTCATCCCCGGTTCCTTTAATCCTGGGGCCAGGCCAGGCCAGGCCAGGACCCCCTGAGAGGAATTTCAGGGTTAAGCCGGGTCCCAGAGCTTCTAAGGACCTTTCCTGGCCATCACCTTGTACCTAAGGACAGCTTCAGAGTCTCCCCTGCCCACTAGGGAGACTGACTTGAGTCACATGAAAGGGAAGAATTGTCCAGATACTAGTCTTGTGGGAGACAATGGGCCTACCTCGGGGTCACCTGCCTCTTGACCCACCAGACTGAACTAGATCTTGGGCCATGTCTGGAGCGAGTCTACTTTTGGATGTCCAGGCAGCTGAGCCATGAACATCTTTCTAAGGTTCCTGTTCTGACCAGGTTTAAGTATGGTGGAATCCAGTTACAGCTGAGTTAAACCTCCCAGGTCGTGTACCTGGGGTCAATTCTCAAAGACTGTGTGGTTCAGAAGGGACTCAGTTCTCCAGATACCATTCTAGGGATCTATCCATGCCCAGATTTTATAGTGAATGAAGAGAAGACTGAGGCATAGAGAACCTAGGACAGTTTGACTCTACTGGGCTCAAGGCCATCCATGGAGCACCTCTTTGAGGATCAGCACTTTTGCACAAATCATCTCTTCTGAAACAACAATTCAGATGAGGAAACTAAGGCCGAGAAAGGGCCTACATGGCATTTGTCACATAATAAGTTCCTGGAAAATTTAAAACTGAAAGTCAGTATCATCTTCTGCTCCCTAGAGATCACTCACTGGACGTTATGGCTTCTCACTTTGTAAAGAACATTCATAGCAAAGGAAATCAGTCTTTTTATTTCATTCGTCCATCCTCCTCCCTTCCTCCCTTCCTTCCTTCCTTCCTTCCTTCCTTCTTTCCTTCCTTCCTTCCTTCCTTCCTTCCTTCCATCCTTCCTTCCTTTCCTTCCTTCCTCTCCAAACTATTTATAGATGATCTACTACATGCTAGACATTCTGCTAGGCCCTTGGATACAATAGTCATTTAAAAACACAGGCCCCACTCGGTGGTCTAATGTGGAACATTAATCTAACAGTCACACAAATACATGTAAAATACAGTGCAGTAGGTGAATCAGGAAAGGCCTCTCTTAGAAGGTGGGATTAAGCCCAGAGTAGAAGGATGAGTAGGAATTTACCAGGTGATGATGAGGAGGGAACAACATTAGCATTCCAGCCAGAAAGAATAAAACAGACAAAGGCCTGGTGGGAAGAATGAGTAGTGTGGCTGGAGCAGAGGGAGTCAGGAGGGTGTTGGGTGCGGCTAGAGGAGCCAAGGCAGGCCACCCCAGGCTTTGAAGATCACATTAAAAAGTTTTGTCTTTATCCTTAGAGCCACATGGGTAGGGATGAGATGGTAATGTAATCAAAATTGCTTTCCAAGTGCCAGCAGGGAAGCCAGATAAGAGGCTACTATAGTCATCCAGGCAAGAGGTGAGAAAAACTTCAACAGAGGCAGGGGCTATGGAGAGGCAGGGAAATGAGTGATTTCAAGGAAATGTAGGAAGGAACAAAATCAACAGAACTTGAATGATGAAGAGGAAAGTGGCAGGCATGGCTCTCGTTTTCTGACACACTGACAGTGAACCCCAGGGGAGAATGAGGTAGGGGTGGGAAGCTTAAGGGTTGGATTTCAGAAGTGTTACGTTTGAACCCCTCCCTCACACCACACATCAAAGGATTCTGTCAATAGAGTAAAAAGACAACCCCTGGAATAGGAAAATATAACCTGCAAATCGTATGTCTGATAAGGGATTAATATCCAGAATGTATAAAGAACTCCTATAACAACAAGTACAAGACAAGCAACCCAATTAAAACATGGGCAACAGATTGAATAGACATTTCTCCAGAGAAGATACACAAATAGCCAATAAAAACACAAAAAGGTGCTCAACATCACTAATCATTCGGGAAATACAAATTAAAAACGACAGTGAGATTCCACTTCCCACTATTAGAATGGCAATTATAAACACCAAACAAAGCAAAATAACAAGCGTCGGTGAGGATATGGTGAAATTGGAACCTTGTTGCTGTTGGTGAAACTGTAAAATGGTGCAGCTGCTGTGGGAAATTGTATGGTGGTTCTTCAAAAAAAAAAAAAATAGAATTACCATATGATCCAGCAATTCCAATTCTGGGTATATACCCAAAAGAATTGAAAGCAAGGACTCAACCAGATATGTGTCCACCCCGTTTCATTGCAGCATTATTCACAATAGCCAAGATGGGGAAGCAACTTGAGGATCCATCGATAGATGAATAGATAAGCAAAATGGGATCTATACATACAAGGAAATATTATTCTGCTTTAAAAAGGGAGGAACTTCTGACATGTGCTACAACATGGATGAACCTCGAAGACATTGTATTAAATGTCATAAAAGGACAAATGTATGATTCCACTTATATGAGTTTCCTAGAGTAGTCAGAATCATAGAGACAAAAGTGAAATGGTGGTTGCCACGGCTTGGGGAGAGGGGAGAATAGGGAGTTAATGTTTCACAGGTAAAGAGTTTCAGTTTGGGAAGATGAAAAAGTTCCGGAGATGGATAGTGGTGATGGTTGCACAACAATGTGAATGCACTAATGCTGCTGAATTATACTCTTAAAATGGTTAAAACAGTAAATTTTATTATGTAGATTTAACCACAATAAAAAGTAGATGAAAAAAATCAAATTGAGTTAACTCATAGATCTAAACATAAAAGCGACAACTATAAAGCTTCTAGAATAAAACAAAGGAGAACATCTTCACCACCTAGGATTAAGAAACAATTTTTCAGAGAAGACACAAAAACACTCATCATAAAAGAAAAACCTGACAAGTTGGACTTAAAATCTATTGAGAATGAGCTGTGGGAACGTCCAAGTAGGAAGCTAGTGCCTGTTGCTGGAGATGAGGCCTAGCCTGGAGGAACCCCACGTGAGGCTCCTACACCTGATACTTCAAACTACAATCTGCCGTTTGGGCCTACACTGGGGTCACCTACCTTATGATCCACAAATCTAGACTGAGTGACGTTGGGCCACTTTCGGAATGGGTCTCGCTGTGGATGTTGAAGCAGATGAGACCCCGAGCATTTTCCCAAGGTACCTGCTCTGAGTTGCATCTCACTGGGGTGCAGTGTAGACCATCCATCTACTTCTCTGGCTAAAATCGGGGTGTGTCTGTGGTAACAGCTTTCTGACCAGCTCTGTTGCCTTCATTCCTGTCCCCAGGGCTAATGAGGGAGTCAGATGAAATCTAATTTCCTCTAAACTAGAGGCTGATCAATTACGATTATAGGAACTTGCTGTCTGGAAGAATTAGCTTTGTATTTTGCTTGGAAAAGAACAGCATCAGAATTCTTTCTCCTCCTCCATTTCAGCGTGGAGGGGAGTTGGTTATTACAGGATCCGAAGCTGTGGATCAAGAGGTGATTTTCAAATGACCTTGTCTTGCTGAGAGTTTCCAAGCATGGGCTCCCAGCCTCGAACCTTTCTCAGACCATCTCCAGGCCCCTGGGTTTCCTGGTATCGCCATTTTGGTACTTCTACCTGCCATTCATTCCTTGGAAAGCAGGAAATTGACTTGGTTCCAGTAGACCGTGATTCTGGGCCTATTTGGGACAAATGGGCCAGGGTCTCCTTGAGAAGCTAATGAAAGCCACACACAGGCTTCCCACTCTGAAAAATGTAAATCTACACAAACCTTTACAGAGAAACTTACATGGGCCTCAGCTAAAGACAGCCTGATCTGGGGACCCCAGAAATGGTGCCGAATCTACCCAAAGTGCTTGCCAGTTTTGCTCTATGGTTATCTTCTGGGGGAGGTATGATTATGCAGATTTTGCAAATGAAAAAAACTAAGGCTCAGGGTGGGTAACCCAGGCTGGCTGCCTAGCCCCAAAAGAAGTAACAGGTCCTATAAGCAGAGGATTCCCAAATTTACTTTTTCCTTGTGTACAGTCTGGAGGCCTGACCCCAGCCACCCACCCCTACCCCTAGCTGCTCCAACTAAGAAGAGGTAATATAAAGTGGACTGGGGGCGGGAGTGGGGGAGGGGGCTAACCCCTGGAGGGAAGGAGTTTCATCTTAATCAACTTTAAGTTCCCAGTCTCCAACAGAAGGCCCCAGAAGACCAATGGAATAACAAGAGACCTTGTGGGGCAGGCAGACAGAAGGGCCTATTATTTTGGAGGCAGAAATGCTCTTAGACATCTGTCCATCCTAGCCCTGTGACCTGGGCTTCACTGAGCATCAGTTTCCCTCTACCAAAAAAAAAAAAAAAAACACGGGAACATCAACACTCTTCTAACAAGGTTGTTAGGAAGATGAAAGGAGACAGCTGTGTGGCAGGCATTGTGCTCAGTGTTTCACAGGCATTGCAACATATCACCTCCCCCAAAGCCTAGGCAGGAGTGTATAAATAACCCCACCTCACTGAACAAGAAACTAAGACCCAGAGCAAGGTCCTGGCCAAGACCATGTGGCGAGTAGCAGAGCTGGAATTAGAGCCCAGGTCCACCTAACCCATCTGTGCCCTTGACCAAATGCATGGTGCCTGACACCAAATAGGTGCTCAACAAATAGGCCAGTTGCCCTTCCCTGATCCCTGCATCCCCCTCCCCCAGCCTGGAAGTTTTCAGCAGGAGCCTGTGGCTTGTAACAGTAAACACAAGACAGAATAAAAGTGACTGGGGGAGGGGGTGGGGGGCAGGAGCTTTGCATAATCCCTCCAGGCCAAGTCCCCAATGCTCTCTTTGATTTCTTACACAGCAAAGTCTATTGTCCTGAGCTTGGGGCAGTAGAGAGGGAAGATGAACTTCACTGCTTATTTTTCCCTGCTTTTGTCTTTCATTTTACCCACTGCTACAATGGCAGGTGGGAGGCCCAGCAAATGCTTGGTGTGGCCACCCCTCATTCTCAAACTGGCTTGCCTCCTCTCTCTCTTATGTTCAGAGCAGCAGCCCGGGCTCCAACTGGAAGTGATGAAGTCTCCATGCTCGGCTCCCCCAAAGTGTGATGGTACTGTTGCAGGGCAGGGCAAGTTTCCCCGAGACCAAGCCCTGCACTGAGAGAAGAGGGTCCTTTGATGGAGAGTGTAGAAAAAATTCCACACACGCCAAAGTCGGAGTCACAAGGAAAGTTTATTAGGAAAGGGATAACACTCCACAGAGTGTGGTCTCCTCTCAGAGGCAGAGAGAGGGACAATGAGAGGAACAGTGACAACAGAGGCAGGACAGTGAGAGAGACAGAGTAAAGGCACTGAGAGGGACCCTGAGTGTTCAGGGGATTCAGTTTACATATTTTTCTTTAAAACCTGCAAATTACAGTTTAAAAGACTTTGTTAACCCATTTCCTTTGATATGGACATACAGTAAGGAAGGGGGAGAGTCTATAGTGGTGAAAGGTAAGAATATGTAGTTCCCGGCCTTTAATCCTTACAGTCCCCGTGGTTACAGCTGTAAGGAACGACTCTTGGTTCCTGTTTCCCCTCCATAGGTGTGAGGAATGGGTTGTTAGCAATCCCAGCAGAAACCTTCCTTTGTTCTGCAGGTGTCTTCCTGGCCTGGCTGCAGGGCTGATCAGCACATTGCAGTCTCTGAATGTAGCTTTATTAACATTTTTAATTCTCTTGCCTCCTCCCTGCCTTAGTACATCTCAGACTCATGGGTGACTTGGGGACAGCTACTAAGGGCAAGAAGGCTTGCCATGAGCCACTGGCCTGCTGGGTCCAGGATGCATATATAGGCGAACCAGCTGCATCCCCCAAGGAGTTCCCAGAAAGACAACCATAGTGTAGTATATCCAGCAGACCATAGAAACACAGAGGCAGGTGCTGCAAAGTCTGCCCTAGAGGTTAGAGAAGGCTTCACAAGAGCAAAAATTAGAATTAACCTTTGCTCATAGGAGAGCATGTCAGGCAGGGAAACTAACTGCCTGGGCAAAAGCCTGGAGGTGTGGAACATTACAAGGTGTTTATTATGATTGGAAGGAAGAATAGGAGGAAGGAGCCAAAGGCCATGAGACTGGAGAAGTGGGGAGGGTGTGTATGTGTGTGTGTGTGTGTGTGTGTGTGTGTGTGTGTGTGTCGGGCTGGGGATTTTGAACCAGTTCTGATGGCAGTAGGAAGCCACCGAAGGCTGTTGAGCAGGGAAGTCACCTAATCAGGTCTGCCAATGTGGCTATGTGGCTGCTGGGGCCTCGACTCTGAGCCTCTTCCCTTCTCTCTCTCCTCTGATGATCTCACCCTGTCCCATGGCTTTAAATACATCTGCTGAGTCCCATATTTATATCTTCAGTCAGAGCCTCTCTTCTGAGCTCCCAACTCGTCATCCAACTGGCCACTTGGCATCTCTCCTTGGACATCTCACAAGCATCTCAAAGTTAACAAGTCCAAAACGGGATTCTTGATCATGCCCACCCACCCCTCAAAACCAGCTCCTTCCCCAACTTCCCGTCCCAGTAAATGGCACTACCATCCACCCTCTTGCTGACGTCAGAGCCTTTATCAGCCATGCTCCTCCAGCCCCACTCTCCCAGCTCATCCTCTTGCTTCCACATCCTAACTCCCACCTGCCCACATCTCTTCAACACCACTGCCTCCCCTCAGTCGGCACCGTGTCCCCACTTGCCTGGATGATGCAGTGGCTGCCTCTTTCTCCCTGCTCTCCCTCTTACCCCCTGATAGTCCATTCTCCAATGAAAGATGGGCCTTTAAAAAATAATAATAAAATAAAGCAAAAATTTGTGCAAATCTGCCACCTGAAATTCTTTAGAGGCACTCCTCTGCACCTGGAATAAAATTGAACACCTCACCATGGATTCAAAGCTTTGCACAATCTGTCCTCTGTCCTCCTCTGAGCTCATCTCATCTCACTTTCCCTCAGTCACAAACCCCAGTCATGCTGGCATCCTCTGGGTTATCAAAGGCATGCCCCGCCCCTTCCCACCTCAAGGCCTTTGCCTGTGCTGTTCCCTCTGCCTCGAATACTTTGGCCCCAGCTCTTTGCACATCAACGCAGCAAAATAGATCCCCTGGCAGTCAGTTGTAATGCCTTATTCTCTTCAGAGCACTTTTTACTGTCTCTCTTCTCCAGGAGCAAGCACAATGTGCCTGGCACACAGTAGGTGCACATTAAACAACTGGTGTGTGAATAAATCAGAAAATAGCAGGAGGCCTAGAAGCAGGAGTTTAGGGGAGAGAGAATGAGAGTTGAAAGGACAATGGAAGGGCAAGTAGAGGAAAGGAACTAGCACCAGATGGGATGTTTGGATTTGATCCTAGAGGCACTGGGGAGCCACAGAAGGTTCTTGAGCATAGTCATGGAAGTGGAAGTGATAGTAGAGCAAGGCAGGCTGTGTCTGGTGTTCATGTGTTTAGGTTCTAAAATTGGACTGCCTTAGGTCAGATGTTGTTTCAACAACTTTCCAACTGTGAGACCCTGGGAAGAGCACTTAGCCTCTCTGAGACTCGGGTTCCTCCTTTGTAAACTGGGGCCTGCTAATGAAGCCTCTACATACGGCTACTGAGTGGTTAAATGAGATGGTGCATGTTAAGTTCCTGGGATGTCGTAGTGCACAGTAAACATTGGCCAGTGCTGCTACCGTAGGGTTGTCAGTGCTTCTTTTTAAGGCCGTGCGTGTGGGACATTGCACGTGGTGCTGGGAATGAGCCCTGACCATTGTGGAGCTCACAGTCTGATGGGAAAGACGAGCAGATAAAGCTCTGCCTGGGGTTGCCCAGGATGAGTGCTGTACTGAAGGTATAAGCCAGGCCCTGTGAGAGCAGAGAATTGAATCTGGGAGAGTCAGGGAGCCCTCCTAGCAGTGACATTGGATTTCTGGTGTGACAGTTTCCTTGAGAGAATATTTTGAGTCAGCAGCCGCTGGCCCGTGAGCAAGGGAGGAGGGAGATGTGTTCTGGCTGCTCAGCTCCCAAAATAACCCGGATCCAAGGGCAGACATCCAGGCAAGCCCCGGGAACTGCTACTGTGTCTTTCCTGGCTGGGTTCTGGTGACCTTGGCGCAGTCCTTGCCCTCCCCTGTGCCCCCAGGTGGCAGGATGGCCTGGAGGAGGGATGCCCAGGCCAGAGATCCCACCCAGGCCGAGGGGGCTGGGCTGACAGTGTAGGCGCTCTCTCCTGCACACACAGACTATTGCACTGTGGGCTACCCCCATGAGACCTGAGCCATGTTTGCATTTCAGCTTCTGGACCTCTGGCTTGACCACCAGGGCCAAAGAAGACATGCTCTGGAGCTCCGGCCCTGCCCTCTCCCTCTGCCTCTGTGTCTCTTGATTCCTATTCTCTGTGTTTCCATCTCTCCATCTCTGCTTCTCCCACTCCTTCTCCTTTCTCCTTCTTTCTCTCTCTCTCTTTATCCCTCTTCTCTTCTCTCTTTCCTCTGCCTCCCTCTCCCTTTTTCTCTACGTCTCACTTTATCTCTTTTGAAGTCTGCCTCTGTTTCTCTCTCTCTCCCTCCCTCTCCCTCCTTTAGCCTCTCAAGTTGCTCTTCGCCTTACGCTTTTCTTTCTCCCCTTGCTTTACCCTCCACCCCTACTCTCTCCTCTCCCTACAGTGGAAAGCAACCTAGAACACACACACAAGCGTGCATTCACACAGACACACAGGCAGGCACATGCTTTCTGACCCCCCTTAAGACCAGAGTCGAAGCTCTAGCCCTGCTAACCTCACCTCCCCGCTGCCAAGCCTGGCTCAGAACACAGGGACGAAGGCAGGGTTGGGCAAAGCGGTGGGTGATGAGACTAATGGATGTATCAGAGGGAAGGGGATCTACCTTCCACTTGGCCTTCCCTCACCCTTGTGCTTGGAGCTGGGGACCAGGAGGAGGTTCCTGAGCTGTGTCCTCCCCCTCTGTGCAGCTACTGGGCTTCCTAGCACCAACTACAGG
Source organism: Cynopterus sphinx (assembly GCA_030015415.1). Classification (NCBI taxonomy): domain Eukaryota; kingdom Metazoa; phylum Chordata; class Mammalia; order Chiroptera; family Pteropodidae; genus Cynopterus; species Cynopterus sphinx. Next base: position 120,342,431 of record CM057381.1, on the reverse strand, counting down.
TCATGTCATTGGGCTCATTCAGCAGAATTATAAATAGCAGCTTGTGCCCGATCTGGCCCACAGAGCAACCTCAGCCGCCACAGGGTCCCCAGGGCTCCTGTCCTCTACCCCTCTGGCCATCCCTCTGAGGCAAGTCCTGCCCCTCCCCTGTGCTGCCAGCGGGTCCTCAGGTCAGTATCCGATGTGCTGTCACCATAGCAACCTGCATGTCTGGCCCAGGCTCAGGTTGCAGGGAGGCAAAGGTGTGGGCAACCAAGGGAGAGAGATGTTCAGTAGCCTGGAATCAAAGGTCATGGCTCTGTACTGGGGCTTTCCAGCTTCCTCGGGGGCCAGGGAGTAGGGTCCTGTCCCAAAGAAATCTCATCCTGCTGGTGGACAGTTGGGCAGAGATGTCTGGTACTGGAGGCCTGGGAGAGGGGCGCTACCCGAAACCTCTCCCAGGGAACTGGGGCAGTGGGTCAGCCCAGGACTTGAAGCCAGAGAGTCGTGGGTTCAAATCCTACATCTCTACCTACTACTTAGGTCACCTTGGGACAGCCACTTAACCCTCGAGCTCAGCATCCTCAGGTGGAGAGAGGAAGAGCAATACTCCTTCACTCCACTTCCAGGGATGGCTGTAGAGATCAAAGATACCAGCTGAGAGCCAGGTCCCTCAGTCCTCATCTTACTTCTGAGCCCCTGGGGGCAGTGCAGGGGCAGGTAAAGCTTGCAGACATTCGAGTCACACTGACCTGGGTTCCAATTTGGCCACTCCCATTCACCAGCTGGATGATCTCAAGTAGGATGCACAATCTGTGTGAGCCTCTGTAGTTTCCCGAACTATAAAATCGTCCTGGAAACAACATCTACACCTCACTGTGTTGTTTTGAAGATGAGCTGGGCCACAGTGGGGTAAGCTGTTGGTATAGTGGTCTGCACATGGCAGCTGTACTTGCTATCTGTTTCTGAACTATCATTTCTATTCCAACCTTCCTGGTAGAGATGTTCCTGACTGCATCACTAACACACTGGTCACTTCAAACAACTCCTTTTCCCTCCCAGATCTGTCTTCCCATCTGCAGAATGACCACCCATGTTCTGTCCAGGTCTGAGATTTCTGTATCTCGAGCAGCCCCACTAAGCTGGACTGTATCCAATATTGTAGAATGACGTCCTCACTGGCCCTGTCTTCGGCTCCTGAAACCTAAGCTGAGTGGTCGCCTGGCAACGGAGGCGTGAGCTCAGGAGGCTTGGGTGTCAAAGTATCCAGCTTCAGCCCCCTCCCTGCCTGCCAAAGGCCCAGCATGGGGGCTCAGGCCAGGGACCCTGGCTCGGACCAGCCCAGGAGTAGCCTCCTGATCCTCTCATACCTGTCCAGGTCCAGCCTGTCGGAGAGCCCACAAGCAAAAGGAGCCATTGACCTGGGATATTTTTATAGGTAGGGCACGTGGGCAGGCTCAGAGAGAGAAACTGGAGCCTCCTCTCACTGCTAACTGATACAGTAGCTGTCACCATCATCATCTTCCTGGAAGCCTGCAGGCCAAGTTTGCCTAAAAGCATGGAGAATTCCCTGACTCTCCCTTAGCACTGTCCTTAGGAGGCCTGGTGCCACCTCCTGGAGCTCCCAGGGCACTTTGCATGCCATACTTAATAAATCATATCACCCTTACGTTTATGCAACAAATATTTTACTGAGCATCCATCCCACTCTGTTGTGTTCTGCCTGAGTGACCTTGAGCAAGTTATTTTATCTCTCATTGTCTTAGTTTTTTTTTTTTTCTGCAAAATGGGGATAATAAGAATATCTGCCTCATGGAGTTGTGATTTGGATCAAATGAGATGATATGTATAAAGTACTTGGCAGATAGAAAATGCTCCATAGATATTAGTAAATCGTAATTATCTTTAAACATCTTTTACAATTCTGGGTACAGGTAGCATCATTCACAAAATTACCAAAGTGGATTCTAAGTCTCATTGTAGTTTTTCCATCTTTGCCTGTGTTTAGAGTGGGGGTGGGACAAGTAGGCCTACCAGTGCTTGGGGTGGACTGAAATAGCAGGGCAGACAGCTTGTATGAGGAGGGGATCTGGCATTTACAGGAACCTGAAAGGGAGTGCCTCCTTGCATTTTACACCATAGGTGCCTTCTTGCCTCATTCTAGTCCCAGCACTAATGTCTGAGTAACCTGTGTCAAGTAAGTCACTGGTCCTCTTTGAGCTTCAGTCTCCTTGTCTTTGAAATAGGTGCCCTGCTTCCTCTGCCCCAGGGTCACAGGTGAGACAAAGGAAGTTGTACTAGGAAGAATCCCTTCCAGTAATAGTTTTTATTAAGAAGAAGATAATAATGCTATCCATGGAAGAGGGCTGGGCTGGTGGCCAGGTCTCCCCAGAGCCTACCATTCGTCAGCAAGGCCACATTGGGTGGCCGCCAGCCCTCTGGCCTGGGGGCCATTTCTAACAGCAGGTGATGAGGCCAGGCTGACGGCTTCAGGATTTCACCCTCGACTTCTTTCAAACACAGGAAGGGGCTGCCATCTGCTTCCTGCCCCTCATACCCAGGCTGCCAGGTTAGCCAAAGCCCCCGCCTCACACCTGTCAGCAGTGCAAGGAAAAGAACTCCACTGGGCGTTCCCTAGTGGATGCTAAAGCTAGCAGTATCCTGGGAGCCTCCTCCTGGCCCCAGGCCACTTGGACACCAGGCATTGTTTTTCTACCTGGCTTTCTCTCTCTCCTCTAAATACCATCTTTCTTTCCACCAGTGTCCCCACCATGGAGCAACTCCATTTGTGCTGGTTCTGGGTCCAGGAATCTATTAAAAGCCAAAGTCAAGAGCACAGCCTTGGGACTCAGACCCTAATGCAGACCCTAATGTGACCCTGGCTAGCCACACCACCAAGTGAAACTCAGCTTCCTCATCTGTAAAATGAAGAGAGGTATCTACCTCAGGGGCAGTTGTGGGTATCAGCAAGATCATGTCAGGAAAAAGCTGAATACAAGGAGTAGAACTTGATAGTAATAAAACTTAGCTGTTCTTATGATTATTTTTGGTACTATTACTGCTATTCTGGTTTCATTATTACTATGGCCACCTTCTTGCCAGAAATGTTATCTCATTTCCTCTAGTTTAGCCACAACTTAGATCATTCCTGCAGGCCAGTGGTGGGTACCCAGTAGGTGCTCATTGCATGCTCTCTGCCTTTGTATGTAAATGCAAGTGTTTGTTGAAGTAGATGAATCCATGACCCAGGCAATCTGGCCTTCTCTTGGTTTCTGAGGTCGAGCTACAAGTTTCTACAGCCACTTGGCAGATTTCTGTTAGGCACCAGCTGTGTCAGATGCACTGGGGTCCTAGAGATGGATGTACACAGTCTCCTGCCCTTGAGGGCATGAGTGGTCAAGCTCCATGGAGGGATTAGTTAACTATGCCTGGAAAGGGGTCAGCATAGAGTTCACTGAGGAGGAGACCTCTGAGCTGGGCTCTGCTGGGTAAAAAGGAGTCCACCAGGTAGAAAAGCAGAAGGGAGGGAACAGTTTCTGCTAAGGCGTGGAAGGTGGTCCACCAGGCAGCTACAAGTTGATTTCTTATTATTAAAACAGGAAATTCCCCCTCCCCATAGATGTCTCAGTTGCAGAGGATAACTGGCTCATCTGAGAGCACCCACATGCTCAGCACAGTAGGAGGTACTTAGAGCCAGAGAGGCCCCCTTTCCTGGCCTGATTCAGTGTCCCCGACTTATTACAAGTCAGCATGTGAGGGTCCTTTAGAAACTATCTAGTCCAACCTTATCATTTTACAGATGGAGAAACTGAGGCCCAGAGAGGGAAGACAGTGGATCAGGGACAGTTAATGGCAGACCTCCTAGCCAGGCTTGCTCCAGACCTGTCCACCCATGGTCGGGGGTGACCAGCTCTAAAGCTGCATGTTCTGTGCAGAATCTTGAGCCCAATCACTTCCTGAACATGTCATTCTCTGTGGGACTTGCCACAGACCCCTGAGTCTCTCTGGCCTTAATTTCCTACTTGTGAAATGGAAATAATCAGTGGCTTCATTGTGGACTTCAAACTGAAAAACATTTTATGAACATTCTTATAAAATGCCATTTCGTCACCACTGTCATTTTGTTCAGGATGAACGCCAATGGCAGAGTTCCTTGAGAGCTAAAATCATCTGATGGCATGGTTTGGTGTTGAAAGGTTCAGAGCCACCCTGTAGACAGCCCCAGAGACAATGACAAGGTGACAGGAAGGCTATATATACCCTGTACACAACCACACGTGTTCTCTGCTCTGCCCTGACACACACAGACATACATCTGCACGCCTGGTTGCACAGCCACACATGCATTCTGACCTACTCTGGCACATACACATATCTATGCACTCATGCTCATGAACTTCTAGTGGGAAAGAGGGCGCAGGGATATTCTACCTGAGTCAGAAAATTTCCATTAACAATAAAACAGTAAAAATGGTAAGGAAATTTCAGCTCAACCTAAAGAAATCTGTAACCACCAGCATTGACATAGATTGTTATGGAAGGAGGGAGTGGACTCCCTTTCAAGAGAGGCATGCAAGCACAGGCAGGACTTCGCACAAGTGCTATGAAGGGGCTTGGGCATCACAGAGGTTTTCAACTCTGAGGTCCCTTCTGATCTCTGGGTGCAAGTGAGCTTGGGGAATCAGGGTGTCTTCTAGCTTTTCTGTCGAGCTTTACAAATACTAGTGTCTCTTTGGTGTCCCCTGAATAGACTCACATTATCTTCCCAACAATCCTACAAGGTAGGGACTATTATTATCCCCATTTTAGAGATGTGAAGCCAGAAAGATTCCTTGATTTCTCCCAAGGTCACTCAGTGATGGCAGAGCAAGGGTTCTAACCCAGATCTCTCTGACTCCTAAGCCTCACACAAAGGGGTCCTGACACTACCAAGTTGTAAGTCAAATGAGAAGTGGCTTAAGAATCCATAGAAGTGTAAAATGGGTCAAATATGTGGTGATAGAAAGAAATCTGACTATGGACGGTGAATATATATATACACACATATATATACATACATACATATATATATGTGTATATATATATATATATATATATATATATATATATATATATATATATATATATGCCTTTCTGTTGAATTGCACACCTGAAACTCACTAGACTTCATTAAACAATGTTACTATAATAAAAATTAATTAATTAATTAATTTTCAAAAGGAATTCGTAGAAGGAAGAAGTTTCTGGGGTGGGAGAAAATTTCAAAGAGAAGATGGCGCTGGGGATGGTAGATCTCGTTACCCAAACATGGGGTAGAATCTAACAGGCAAAGAAGAGAGGGCAGTCAAGCAGAGATCCCAGCCATGCGGTGTGTGGAGGTAGGGCTGCTGCGGTGGCCACAGTGATGGGGTCAGAGGGGAGCCAGGCTGTCCACACCCTCCATGGCCTCACTCACTTTCATGTCAAGGCTCAGAGCCTCTCAGCAGCATGCTGTGGCTCTGCAAAGCTTCAGCAAGGCTGGGGTCCCCTGGGCCTGCATCCCCCGGGAGGCTGCACTCGCATCTGTCCCTGTGCAGATGGCTGGTGAGCACAGCTAACGGCCCCCACCCCCACCCGCACCCCCTTCTGTCGCCGGGACTCGGGCTGTGCCGGGGAGTGTGGTGCAGCGTTATTTTTAGAAGTAGCACCATCTGTTCAAGGTGCCGGGCGGTTTCTGTTTGTCTCCGCAGTGGCCGGGACGGCCATGCCAAGTCAGGGGAAGACTGCAGAGCTAGCCGGCGGGGCGGTCACTAATCGGCATGCGAGCCTCCTGGATGCAAGAGCCAAAGATATTTTGCAAGCCCTTGGGACATGGAAATCTGGGACCTGTGGTCTGGGGCTGCCAGTGGGGTGGCCCTGGAGCTAGGGCAGCGAACACAGAGAACAGGCTTGGTGGAGGGGCGTCCTGTGCTCCCCGCCTGGGCCCTGGGCCTAAGCCAGGGCCTGCTTCCTGGCAGATTCTAAATGTCTTGCCATGACCTCATTCCTGACCTCCAGCTTTGGGTGGAGAATGGAGAAGAGGCAGGAGAAGAAAATAACAATGGCCAACCCCCAGGATCCTCCGTGGGATCTAACAGTGGCTGTGGCAGAAGACTTGAGCCTAAGCAGTGTGGTCTAGAGCGGCTGGCACATCTCCACTAGGCCCCAAATGTCTCAGTGTGTCCCACTGCCTGAGCCACCACCACATTTGGCTTCTGAGTCATCAAGAAGGGACTTAGGCTGGTGTTTCTGAGCAGGACCTGATGGCAGGGTGTCTGGGTTCAGCTCTAACAGCTGTGTGACCCCAGGCAACTTTCTTGACCTGACAGAGTCTCTGTTTGCTCATCTGTAAAATGGGGTGCCTGCCACAGCTACTTCCTAGGGTCCAAGTGCAGATTTGCAGATACAATGACTATAAGGCTATGGCATGCACCTGGGTACAGTTGGCATCAGCGTCTACCATCCGGCTAACCAGTTTCCACTTTTCAAATGCAAACTGAGCCTTAAGATTTGTTGTCCTCAGTGTCTTTCCATAGTCATATTGCTTTCTTAGTCATGGAAGCAGCATTAATGGAGACCTGTGCTTTGCTGGGGAGTTCATGGTCTAGTAGTGGAGACAGTCTGGCAAGACCCACCCCAAGACTGAGGGTGGAGAGTATGAAGTCGAGGAATGAACCACAGGTGATGGATTGGCAGTGAGAAGAGGGTTGGAATTTAGAGCAGGGAAATTGGAGAAGTTGGTATGCTGGGCCTTGGAGAGGAAATTTTTGATTAATGGGAAAGCAGGTGTAGACAGTTTTGGACAGAGGGAACAGTACGTGCAAAGGGTGGGAGGCAGGAGCAAGTATTACTTGTTCAGGAAATATAAGGAGTTCTGTTAGAACAGAACCCAGAGAAGCTGGCTCCAAGCCAGTCAGGCAGGATCCTGGATGGCACCAGAGAGCTAATGATGGTTTAATCCACAGAGTGTCATGCTCAATCTGAGAGGCAGCACAAAGTGGTGGCTTTAGAGACAGGTCCCAGTTCTGCTCCTGGCTCTGCCACTTATTAGCTCTGTGACCCTGGGCATGATGCTATTTCACCTCTCTGAGTCTTGATTTCTTCATCATAATAATGCCTACCTCATGAGCTTATTGTGGGATGAGGTGTGTTCAGAGTCTGATACAGCTTCTAACATATGGAAGCCACTCAGTGAATGGCAGTCACTGTCAGCATCACTCCGGGGACAATGAAAAGAAGATAGAGGAGCTAGTCAGGGGGCCATAGATGAGGAGCCTGAACTAAGGCCAGGAGCCCGGGGAGGGGAGAGAGGAGGGATTCTGGCCCTTATTGAGCTGATTGGATGTGGGCATCTGATTAGATATGAAGGAAGTAACAGAGTCAAGGGTGACCCTAATAAACCAACTCTGGGGACCTGGGAAGGTGCTTTCGATGCCATAAATAACACAGGGGTCACAGAAGAATGAGGACATGGGGTAGTCTGAGAGCCTGGAGGACCCTCAGAGAGGCGATTTGGCAGTCATGGGAAAGTTAGTTCTACAGCTTGGGAGAAAGGGTGGGATAGAAAGGGTAGTTGGGAACTACCCTTGTTAGGAAGAAAGTGTATGCCAAGTGAATGGCATTGCCCAGGGAGAGAAACAGCATTGAGAGTGTCAAGGACAGGACCATGGGCAAAGCCTACAATTGGCCACAAGCAAAGAAGCCACAAAGACCCTTGTATAGGTGTAGCCACAGAAGCCATAGGAGAGTGGGAGAAGGGGTGGGGTGTTTTCAGCCACAGTTAAGGACATGAAGACTGAACAGAGCCTTGGAGTGGCTGTCACAAGTTGTCCCCAGGAGCCATCCAAGGTCCTAGCCTAGCAGGAAGTGGCAAGTGATGGGCAGGGACAGGGAGACAGAGGTGATTTTGAGCAAGAAAGTGGTCCCCAAGAGCAGGTTAGGATTCTAGAGCCCAGAACCATGGGAGTATTGGCTGTAAGAAGAAGAGCAGAAATAGGAGCTGGAATGGGAGCCTCAAAGCTCTAGGGCAGTGGTTCTGCTTGTTTAAAATTCCCAGCCCCACCACCAGATCCTGATTTATCTCTGCCAGCCTGAGACTAAAGACCTGAGTTTCCACCAGCCCCCAAGTTAAATGCCAGCATAGGTGGTCCTCTGGGAATTGCACTTTGAGTAGCCCTGCTTTGGGGTCCCAAACTCCACCAAGAGAAGCCTTTATCAGGAGAGGAGAGAAAACCTCAGCCCCAAGAAGGCAGCTCCTGCTCTCAGCTGCTCCTCTGGCTTCCTGGCATTTTGATTCACCTTCTTCAGGTCTGGGGCAAAATCGGTAGCCTGACAGATCTCTGGCTTTCCACAAGGGAAATTCTGGGAGAGATAACCTAGATTCGAGCATGGAAGGCCATGAGTGCACAGTCACCAAACCAGCCCAGAAGACTGACCACAGTAGTGAGAAATAGAATATAAGACACACACCCCTGTATACTCACACACATACACCAATCCTGCCAGCACCTGCATCATTCTGACTCCCCTCCTCCTTTGAAACCATGAGTCCTGCTCTTCTACATTTCCCCCCTCTCCATCTAGTTCTATTTCCTGGCACCTGCGATCTCAGCCCACATAGAATAATTTTCCCCCACACCTTAGCTTTCTGCTTCTTTGGTCTGGACCCCAAAGGAACTCACTATCACTCAAAAGTAATCTCCCAACTTAGATCCATTATCTGAAACGCCTGTGGGTGAATATTCCTACTCCAATCTATGGAGGAAAAATTTAATAAATTCAGTCAGATTGAGATACCACCAATTAAATATGGGCTCAGCAAGAACCAGAGGAAAAGGACCATGCACAGTACAAAAGGATGGATCACTAATGGTGGGATTTCTGGCCTTGGTGACAGATGGCACTGATGGACCACAGTGGGTCCTCTGTGCATGCACTTAAGTGGCCCTGAATAGCCTTTTGCATACTGCCAATTTCTTGTCTCACAGGGGTTCATGAGGACTCCCCATTGCCTGAGAAACCAGCTTTAAGCGTCAGCACCAAATATCTGGGGTCAACTCCCCATTCCTATTCATGGAGTTCATGGAAAGGGCCCTATGCTCTGCCCAGTCAACCCACAGCCAGCACCTCAGGCTCCCCAACCCCACACTCCATTGGTCAGCACTGCTATCCTATAAAGCTCCTGGGGGCGCTTATAACCCTTTTCTCTATGTCAGCACCACAACATGCGGACAGCTCCTTGGCACGCGGGCCTTAAAGCCCACCCCGTATCCCCGGTCAGCACCACGGCCTTGGGGACAGCTCCCAGTGGAGCCCGTCCTCTACCTCCTGTGTCCCCTCTAGGAGCTGTCAGTCAGCGCTAGGACCGCGCGGACAGTGCTCAGACCAGCCTCTGCCGCTCAGCCTGCAGGGAGCGGGGGCCTGCAGTTATCAGGTTCCCTGACCTCAGCCACCCAATCCCTCCCGAACACCAGCCTCCGTCCATCCATCAGCACTTCATCCCCAGAGACAGCTTCCCGGCCCCAGCCCTTCACAGTCAGAGGTGAAGCCTGAGGGAGGACTCACCAACCAGCCTGTCATGTGTGGCCAGAGTACTGACACAGCAGAACCCTGTGCTTCGCTATAGTAACCAGAGGCAAGAGCAGGATCCTTGCCTCTCGGAGAGAAGGACGCGAGTGAGCCTAGGGGGGCCCGAAGGGTATCTGTGTGTTTGAGATCTGGCTCTGTTGCCCTCTAACCAAGGACCCTATGCCAGTTACTGTACTCTCTTTTCATTTTTTCTCCTCCCTAAGACAGGGTGCCAGCAGTTGCTGAGTTATAGGGTTGTGGGGAAGGATTAAATGTAAAATGTAAAGTGTGTAGAACAGTGCTTGGCATGTAGTAGGTATAACCTAAGCATTGCTTTTATCATTTTTTGTGCTTCCTTCAGGCCTCTGCTTGTAAACCATGGCAGAGAAGAAGCAGATGAAGGCCGGATGGGATTGGGTCACTCTAGCCAGTTAGGAACTGGAGGCTGGGGGCAGCCAGGGCTGCAGAGGGGGGCCTCAAGGAGGTCAGTATGGATGTAGGGAGAGCTGGGCATGCAAGAGCTAAGGCTGGGGAGCAGGCCAAGGCTTTTGGCTGAAACCAGAGAGCAATTCCAGAGCAGCTGGTCCATCTCAGGCAGAGCCACAGTCTAGAATCTTCTCAGTACATGTCCCCTTTCTTTCAGGCAAAGTGAAGTCTCCCCAAAACTTCTTTGCCTCAGCTAGGCTTTCTTGCCTCCAACTTTAGTGTTTTAGCTTCAACAGAAAACTCTCAAAGATTTTTAAGGGAATATTTCTAAACAAGAAACATAAAGAGTATAAATCTGGAAAAGTAGATGCTGCCATGCAGAAGCCCAAAGAGAGGCAGTGAGTGTCAAAGGCAGCAGATGAATTTTGATCAACTTATGACTCCTGGGCTCTAGGGCATTTCCCCTTCCTTCAGCCTCCTCCAGCAAAGCAGGACTTGGCCCACAGTGGGGATGACTGCTCCTGTTGGGGATGACATGGCAGCAAAGAGGACCAGGGCAGTATGTGTTCACCAAGAAGGATTAAAGTATTAGATAATAGGAAAATCTTTGAGGATGGTGCTAAAATGGCCTTTTGAAACTGAATATCTGTCCAGCATTTCTCCCGCACCCATCACTTTACATAAAAGGAAACAGGTATAGGGGAGAAGGTTCTGGCCATATTGTGAATTGATAAAGGGCATTAGGACACAGAAGAAATATAGATGGAGGCTTTGGACTGGAGCAAGTCCTATCCATATGGCTTTGGCTATCTGTAATCTCTCTGAGTCTCGACTTCCTCACCTGTAAGGCAAGGACCATGATGCCACACAGCGCACAGAAGAATGTGCTAGCAAATCCCATTAATAGTAGTGGTCAAGCCAAGATCAGGACCCAGTGAATCTGGTTCCCAGGCAAGTGCTGTTTGGGTTACGTGCTCCCAAAATTTGAAGCAAAAGTTGTGCAGGAATCTCTCAACTCAGCCTGCAGATCGTGACCATGGGGTTATCATAGGGGGCTCTTTATGCAGAGTGATCAGACCTTAAACAGTAGGGTATAAGCAGCTCTCTTGCTCCTCTCAGAATCCCAGTGCCTGAGGCAGGGCCTGAGATGCACCTCCTTAAGTTTACTGGATGGGTGGGAGGATGGAGAGACAGACAGATAGACAGATGGATAGATAGATGATGGATGGGTGGGTGGGTGGATGTATGGAATAGATGGATGGGTGGCTAGATAAGTAGGTGAATGAATAGATATGTGAGACACCTGGAGGACCAAAAATAGGGTTTTTTCCTTTCATCTAAAGTTAGCAACTCCTCTGCAAAAGAGGGGTCTGTTGAGGAAGATGTGCATGGTGGGCAGCTAAGGCTGGACTTGCCCACCCTCATAATAGCATGAGGGCAAGAAAATATGCAAGAAACCATAGGTCCCTAACAGCCCACCCCCTGACCCTGCTTCTGCCATCTGTGCCTTCAGGCTGCTGCATGGCTGGTTCTGTGAGACTTCTTTTATTTTTTTAGATTTTCCTTTTCTGGTTAACGGGATAGGAGTTTTCTAAAAATAGCACTCAATTTGCTTCCAAGGTATTCATTTTCAATTCCCTTCCTCTTTCCCCGTTCTCGCTCCTCAACTGTGAGAATTCAAAGCTGAGATTTTTATTGTCAGCTTTGCTGCACACACACACACACACACACACACACACAGTGGGGCCTGTACACTCAGAGACAAGTATAGACACAGACATCTCTGGCTCACTTACACTCACAAATACACACTCATGCTGACGTAGTCTAATAAGAAGTGCACAGAAAGCCTTGTCCTTCAGGGTCACCCACACTGAGCACACATCTGCTGACACACCACAGGGACCCTCTGACACATACACACAGTGTCATAGGCCTAAGACAACACTAACATTTTCACACTCCTGACCCAGGTGTGCTCCCAATGGACTGGTCATGCTGAATATCCACCATAACACATTCACATTGACTTTGCATACCCACACTGACCTCACACATTCACACTAACACGTATACCCTCACTTTCACATACTCCAGATCCATCAGGTTCTCTCCTCACACACACATGCACAGACAGGGTAGTCACTCTCCCAGAAAGGCAATGGCTACAGCTCTCAGGGTGAGGATGAGGAAGAAGCAGTTGTCTCTTTGTCTCTGGCTGCTGGCTGAGTTCACCCATTTCCCTGGGTCAGCACTGAGGTGGAAGGTTCCCATTGCTGGGGCCAGAGACCCTACAGAAAATCCAGAATTTACATCCAGGAAAGGAAAGAAAATATCCTACCCCAAGAGAACTATTTAGGACCAGAGGAGAGGGAAGACTCTCCTTATATGCTGTGCCAACAAGCTGGGACCTTCCCCAGCCTTCTGAGCAGTGCTAGGGGCCTTGTGAGTATGGCCAAGTCAGTCCAAGCTCTGTGTGAAGTATAGCAGTGTGAGGGACATTCTGGTTAGGCGGAGGATAGAGGCCGTGAGTGAGTTATCATCATAAGAACAGTCACCATTTGACAAGTTCTTTCTCCGTATCAGGAACTGGGCTAAGCTCCATCTCAATTAGTCCTCACAGATCCCTATGACGTAGGCTATGCAGTTGGCTCTGTTGGGGAGGAGGAAATGGAGGCACAGGGAGAGATTAAGAGCCTTGCCCAAGTCACAAAACTGTCCAGTGGCAGCACCAGGCCTCGTCACCCAGGGGACAAATGTGTTCCCTACATTTGTCATGGCTGCCAGAGGTGATTCAAAGAAGAGGTGAATTAAAAATACATATTAAGGTGGCATTTAAATTCAGCACTTCTTAAAACAGAAGGATTCAGCGTTTGAAAGTTATTTTTAGCACATAACTCATTTGCGATCGTCCCAGCTACCATCCTTCAGTAGGACTTAAAAAGCTGTTAGTTTGGCGTTTTGTTTTTTTTAATCTTTCCTTCGAAAGTAGATTCCTTCTTTGTTAAATTAACTCAAAAAAAAAAAAATCATTGCTCCTTCCTCTGCCAGTGTCCCTCCTGGCAAAGACATTTTATTAAGGCGCCTCTAACCTAATCTTGAGTCATTGAAATGTAACAATACAGTCATTTAAATGCTAATAAGATGAAACCAAAATATATAAATCCAATATTGTCAGATTGTTCTTCTAGATTCTCAAGGTCCTACGTGACAGAGCCTGAATGGACCCCATAGAGCACTAGTTTCATCCCCTCACTTTCCACATGGGGAAACTGAGGCCCAGGGAGGAAAGGGGCTTTGTCAAGGTAACATTTTAGGAACTTGGAGAACGGAGGGAGGTGATTTAATGGGTTCTGACCTCAGTCGGCTGTGAGTCCTAGTATGTTGCTCACCCATATGCCATGCCTAGACCTGTGTCTCAGTCCACTTGGCTGCTATAACAAAATACAATAAACTGGTTGCTTAAATAGAATTTTATTTCTCACAGTTCTGGTGCTGGAAGTCCAGATTAAGGTGCCAACAGATTGAGTTCCTGGCAAGGGCCCTCTTCCTGGCTTGCAGACAGCCGTCTTCTTGCTCTGTCCTCACATAGCCAAGAAAGACCATGTCTCCTGTCTCTTTTGTAAGAACGCCAATCCCATTGATAAGGGGTTCACTCTCATGATCTAATTACCTCCCAAAAGCTCCACCTCCAAATATCATCACATTGAGGATTAGGGCTTCAACATATTAATTTGGGAGGGATATATTTAGTCCATAGCAGCCTATGTGCCCATTTCTTAGGGCAGGAGTCACTGTGATGTTGAGAACTGACTAGAAACTTTATCACAACCATGATGAGGTACTCTTGCTAATGTGGTACAAGGGGAGCTGGGGGAGGCACAGAAGCAAGCTTTGTAAAGAGTCTGCTCTGGGCCAGGAGCTGCACCGAGACCCACATACAGGGGTCCCAATGGGTTCTCACAGCAGCCTATAGGAAAGATAGGTCAACTCCACTTTGCAGATGAGGCCCACCCACTGAGGTTAGATGACTTCTCCAAGGTCATACTGCTTATTAAATGCCTCAGCCGTAGAATGTTAGCTCAAGTGGCATATGGGTGAAGCAGCAAGGATGTCAGAGTCTAATGGACTGTGGCTGAGGGGCAGCTTCCTGTCCCAGCCCCACACACTTGCCCCATTATGATGAAGGGAAACTGCGGAGTGGAAGGCAGGAGGTGCATGTCAAAGAAAGTATGACTACTGATTGTGATATCTTTCCTGATCCCCAACAAACCTTTTAAGATAAGTAGGGTAGGAATCACCAGCCCATTTTACAGCTAAGGAAACTGAGGTCAGGTCCAAGGACCTCCCATGGAGGACCCAAGGACTAATCCAGATATTCATTCATTCATGAAATATTTATTGAGTCTCTTCTGGGTGCCAGGCACCATAATAGATACAAATTGATATGACTATTACTCACTCAGAGCTCTCAGGCTCCTGGGAAAGGGAGACAGTTAAGCAGGCCTAAGCAATAAATTGTGAAGTGTGGTATATTGGAGGCATCCAGGAGTCAGGAGCATTTACACAGCCCTGGGTGGTCAAGGAAGGCTTCTAAGGAAAGGACACTGTGCTGAGCAGAGCAGGCCATTGTCAAGGTAGTGAAGGCCAGACGAGTGGAAAGTACTCCAATGTGGAGGATTCAGGCAGCTGATGGATTCTACATTAACTAGCAGGTTTTCAGCTCTGTCCTTCTGTCAGAATATCATTTGAGTGGCATCATACAAGTGCTTTTGTGCTAGTGGACTTCGCCCCCCCAAATCAAAGAAATCTCACAGATCAAGTACCCAAGTGAACTCTGCAACTTAGAAGGAAAAACCAAGATGCCCAGAACAGGGTTGGTCTTGTGCATGTACCAATGAGATGCAGAAGCAGGAGCTAGCAGGGGCAGGGTCAAGCCACATCAGAAGAGGTAACTGCAGTGGGAAATCTCAAGAAGAAAGTTTAAGATGAATCACCGTACGTGGCAAAGTTCTGGTTTTTTGCTACCCCCGCACTCTATTCCTCTCTACATGCTCACACAGGTCTTTCCTGCACCTTTTGCTATGTCCCTCCTGACCTTTTACTAACAGACAATTGTACATTTCAGTTTCTGCATGTCCACCTTTTGGCTTAAGGCCTATTTAACCTACAGGGGAAAAATCTATCCTACTCATTTTCTCTGATACCCTTCATCCGATCAGATCTTCCTGTTCTGCATGTCCATAGCACCTGAGACTCCCCATCATGGCAAACCCATTATATTTTACAGAACTCAGTCATTTAATTCTGTTCTCCATTGTCAGCTCCTGAAAGGCAGGAACCATGTCTGTATTGGTCAGTGTCTAGCATGGAGTAGATGCCCAAAACACAATTATTGGATGGATGGATGGATGGATGGATGGATGGATGGATGGATGGATGGATGGACGGACGGACGGACAGGCTGACAAACAAATGGACGAATGGGTAGACGGGTGGATGGATGGTTGAAGATCATTGTTCACCTTAACACAATAGTCATTAAAATCGCCAGTAGGCCATTAACGTATGCCTACTATTGTCATCACAATTGTAATTACTAACAATCCTCATAGCTCCTGCTGTCAGATTTATAATTATCAGTGACTGTAAGCCACGCCACAGGTAGCAGGAGGATAGATAGAAAACAGTGCCTCAAGTTTAGAAAGTCCGTTATGGCTTGCAAAGCACTTTCGTTCACATACAGCACTTCATTTAAGCATCCTTAGAACCCCATGAGGAAGACTCACCAGAGGAGGCAGCAAAGCATCCTGATTAAGAGAGTGTCTCTGGATCCAGAGTGCCTGAGTTCAGATCCCAACTCCACAACTCACTAGCTGTGTGACCTTGGGTGGTTATGTCACCTCTCTTGGCCTCAGTTTCCTCATATGTTCTACAGGAATCATAAGACTATCTCAGAAAGTGGTTGTATTGGATTGGTAATAATCACGATAACTACTGGGTGCATACTCAGTAATTACTGGGCTCAGCTCTAAACATTTTACATGAAATAACTAATTTAAGCCTCGTAATACCTATGAGGTAGATACTATTATTCCTTCTCCCTTTTTTAAGATAATAAAGCTAAAGTTAATTTGCTGCCCATTCTGCTGGGAGGTGGAGGAGCCATAATTCGAGCAGAAACTGGCTTCTAGAGCCTACCGTTAACCATTGCAGCATCTCTACACACAGGCATCCTTGGTTTCTGCCTCGCCTGTTGGTCCCAGTGTAACAATAAGGCTTCCTACTACAGCCTTGGTAAAAGTGCCCTCCTGGGAAACATGAGAGGTTTCTCCTGCAGATCCAGAACCCCCAGCCCATGGCTGGGAAGACCCACACCCCAGGTGGAAACACACCAGATTTGAACACGGATTATAATTAGCTCTCAGTGAATTAGGAGGTAGCAAGGGGGCAGAGGAGGATGACTATTGTCTTGCAGATTAGGAAACAGCACCAGCAAAGTGATGGGATTTGCCCCAGGTTCCACTGCTAGGATTTGGGCAAACTCGGAACCCGGCTTGCTCTGATTCCAGATCCTGTGTTCTTTGCTGTAATCAGGCACAGTCCACTCACCAGCTCTTCAGAGAGAAAGGAGAGAGTGCCCCCTAGGGGGAGGGGGAAGAGCACCAGGCTGGGAGTCGGGAAAACCAGTCACCCCTGGGCCCCTTTGCTCATGCTTTTCTGGCTCTGAACAAGTCTCTTTTCCTCTCTGAGCTTCGGGTTCCTCACTGGGGAAAATAAGATTAACTCTAAAATGCCTCCAGCTCTAAAAGTCTGTGCAAGAGGAAAGGTTTGTGAAGGAGAAAGATAGGGCAGGGGAGAGGGGATAAGAGGGAGAAGTTGGGGTGGGGCAGGGGCTCAGTCCCACCTTCCTTACCTCCTCCTTCCTCCTCACTCCCCTGGACCTAGGATACCCAGCTGTCTGAGGCGACTGGGCGGAGCCAATCCTTGTGCCAGGCCCAGCTGAGCTCAGCAGGGGCCCTTTGTCACCCAACGCTTGCCGGGGCCTTCGCCACTGGTGTTGGGTGTCCAGGCAGATTGGATTCTCTCCTGGCAGCCCTGCAGATGCCGTACTCCGGCAGGGGTGGCCCGTCGGGCAGAGACAAGCCAGCGCTCCCTCCTCCTCCTCCTGGGCTCCCAGAGGGACGTGGATGTCGCTGTCCGTGGTGCTGGACTGTGGGGGCCCCCCAGGTGAGGGTGGTGTGGACCCCAGCTCTTGCTGGCGGCCAAGCTCTGGGTTAGTGATGACCCGGTGAATATGCATGAGCTGGCCCCTCTGGCCTGACCAAGGGCCTTAATTAATGCGGTTGGGGGGTTGCGGGTGGAGGCAGATGGCTTTCTCCTATCCCCATGCCTGTGAGACTCGAGTGGAGAGAACAATGTATATCAGCAGGTGTGGGTGACATGGACATGGGGAGCATCTCTATTTGGGCGGGTGCATGCCCCAAATTGAAATGTGTGTGAACACGTTGAGGATAGTGAGAGAAATAGGGTCTATGTGTGCACAGAGGGGCTGGAAGGAGGGAAAGAAGGGCTGGGGGAAGGAAATGGGGATGTTAGATGTATGCCTAGAAGTGTGACTGCATGTGACACTGTGCATGGCAGGGAGGGGGTGTCCATAGGACGTGTGTGAAGTGGGACTTGTGTATTGCTGTGTTTATATGAAATGGGGTGGACCCTAAAAGTAAGCAAGTTGGCTGTTGGAGGCCACTCTGAACTGTGTGTGCGTGGGGGTGTGTGTGCATCAGAGCACATGTTGTGAAGTCAGCATGTTACATTGCACAGTGGACAATTAGGGGTTTTGGGTGTGTTATGAAGGTGCGTCAGGCCATGCCTTGGGGGTGGTATATTATGGGGTGTCCAGGTGAGTGCTGGTACATTTGGATATACGGTGTGTGTTGGTATGTTATGGAGTGCTGTACAAAACACCTGTGTTAGGGTATGTGGATGTTATTTAGGATGGGCATTCATGTACATGTATACTGGGCCTCCCATGAGGCCTCACCACTCTGTGCTTGTTCCCACAGGAGCCACCGCCCCTGACCATGTAGATGCCAGCTTCAGGGAGCAGCATGGGCCCCACTGAATGGAGACTACTGTGTCTACAGCCCTGAGCCCCTCCAGCCCCTGGACCTCGCCCTGTGCCTGGGCACATCCCTTGGAGTTCACCACCTCTGTCATCAGCCCACCTCAGCCGCCCCCTCCCCTTGGGACCCGGAGTCAGCCACCAGGAGCGGCAGCCATCCAGTGAGGTTGTGCTGAGGACAGCCACATAGAGCCATCACCCAGCAGCCCCTTGTCCAGCACTGACCCTTGGGCCCACCCCAAGCAGCGACTGTGGCCAACATGGGTGACATGACCAACAGCGACTTTTACTCCAAAAACCAAAGAAATGAGTCGAGCCATGGGGGCGAGTTTGGGTGCACGATGGAGGAGCTCCGCTCCCTCATGGAGCTGCGGGGCACCGAGGCTGTGGTCAAGATCAAAGAGACTTATGGGGACACTGAAGCCATCTGTCGGCGCCTCAAAACCTCACCTGTCGAAGGTAAGTATGGGAAACTCAAACCCAGGGCTGTAGCCCAGCAACTGCCATCCAAGTTGGCTCCAGGGACAATATTTATAATATTTAACCACTGGGATGTCTGAAACATGAGATGAAATGCCAGTATGGCCATTTTAGCTAAAGGTCAGCCCCTTTGGACAGGCCAGAGGACAGGTCTCCATTTTCTCCCCATCATAGGTTGGGGTGTGACCCAAGCAACCTGCATAGAGAACCACAGGAGCAGAGCTGGGACAAGGCTGTGTCCTGGAAACCAGATGCTAAAGTCAGCTAAAGGAGTGTGTTCATCATTCTGGAAATCTGGGAGGCACCCAGTCTCCAAGGCTGGGCCTGGAGGGAGGCCAGAAAAGGAACCACATCTTGCTTGCCTGCATCCAGGTTCAGGCAGAGCTCCTGCTTCCCCCACCCCATCTATAGTGGTTGGATTTGGGACTCCAGCCATCCAGCCCCTGGCCTCCCTTCCCCAGCTCCTAGAAATCCCCTCGTCTAAGCTTGTGCATGGAACCACAGCATTGCCACCGTGCAACCAACTCCAGCTTCCCAACCCCTACCACTGGACTAGGTCATGTCCCAAATCCGCGCTCTGACTAGGAACTCCTAGGTCTCTGGGGCAGATGTAGACCCTGGAGTTTCTGGGCAGACAAGGCAGGCAGATGGGCAGTTATGGGAAGAGTGACAGATGTCCATGTGTGTCTTGCCCTGGATATGAGTGTGGGACTTCCTTGCAACCACCATAATAAGTAGGCCTGAGATCTCCAGAGAGAGAGGATTTCAGCCTCCTGGGGGCTCCTCTGGAGGGGACCAAAGCCCTGTCATCTGCCTCAAAGCATAGAGAAGCAAAACCAGCCCAGCTTGGGCAACAGAGCTCAATTTGGGTCCCTATCTCCACAGTTGCCTTTTCCTCACCATGAGGGAAAGGAGTTCCCTACATGAACCCCAAAGGCATGGGTTTGAGGCTCTGCTCCAGCACTCCTCAATCCTGTAACTTTGTACAAAGAGGCTGTATCAAGCCTTGAGTTCTTCCTCTGGAAAATAGAGCCAACACCTACCTCACAGTGAGTAGTGGAGGCCTAGGCATGCAGTAGGCACTCAATAAGTGACAGACATATTTTTCTAAGGGGAGGATAACAATTCCTCCCCCAGGTATAGACCACAACCTGGGAGGTGGGCAACATCTGAACCTTTATACCCTTTTGACACAGGACAAATATGAGGCCAGAGGTACCTCTCACCCCAACTCCTAACTCCATTCCCCATGCCCTGGGCATGGCTGGGCACTAACCCTGAATTCATTTCCTGTAGAGGGTATTTGTGGACCTAACTGCTCAGCTGGGGTCTGCCTGTACATCTGGTGGTTGCCTGTGCCTGCCCCCTGCTGCATCTGTGTCCCTCTTCTTCTGGGGCCCTCCTACCTTAAGTTAAGAGGAAGAGCTAAGCCTGGTCCTTCTTCCCAGATTGGCTGCTGTCTCTGACATTTTGCCTATGTGCTGAGCCGGGGCAGAAGTTTAGAAACACCTTTTTTTCCTTGGTGTTGTTTGGTTGTGTTTTGGCAGGGAGGGTGGAAATAGAGCAAACATCCTTTCTTCACTGTGAGATTCCAGCTCAGGGCTTGAGAATAGCCACTTGTAGCCTTGAGATGGGGGTGGTCTCTGCCTAGTGGCTCCTGGGCCTCAGTCTCATGTGTGTACATGAGTTTAGGGCAGAAAGACCCATGCTCACCTCCGCCATCGGGCTGGCACAGCTGGCCTCCTAGGAGTCAGGGTTGCCCCACTGGTCTTTGCCTTGTGAATGGGACCAGGAGATTCTCTGAAGTCAGGAATTCTTAAGTGTCCCTGGGCCCCAGACCCTATAGGTAACCTGATGAAAGCTGTAGGCCTCCCCAGAAAAACAGCCAACTGTTTTTCCAAGGACCGAATGAGATCTCTGATGGGAAAGATCTCTGAGAAGAAGGAAAGCCTGTAGTAGATTAACCAGAGCCCCTGCTACTCTGGTCCCTAGAAGGACCTGCCAGGGTACAGGTGAAACTGGAAGAGGTGTGGGAGAAGCAGAAGAACATAATGCCACAGACCCTAGACTGTGGGAAACCGAGGTTCAAATCCTAGCCCTGCCATGTACCTGCTATGAGACTCTGGGAGTGTGACTTAATCTCTCTATGCCTCAGTTTCCTCATCTGTAAAATGGGGATGATAGTGGCTACCTCATAGGGTTGCAGTGAGGACAAATGAAGTAGCTTAGAACAGTGCCAGGCAGATGGGCAGTACTGTGTGTTAGGATTCAGCCTCAGAGACTAAACACCTCCATTTCCCTATCAATAAAATGGGTTGTAAACATTGAATGAGATCAGGCCGGGTGCCCACTGTCTAAATGCTTAATGTCAACTCCGTTGTTGTTCCACTATTCTGGAAGCAGCCATGTTTTCTGGAAAGGTTGGAATCTGACTCTCCTGGCCAATGACTGCACATGGTGCAACGCTTTTCATTAGGCTGTTCTGCTTTCTTATTACACATAAGCCTGGAAGCAGGTGCTATTATCCCATTTTATAGATGGGGAGCACGAGGGCTCAAGGTCACCACTACAGTTTGCATCAAAGCAGACTTTGGACACAGCTCCGATAGACCACCACACCAGGGTGTGCCCTCAGCCCTGAGCCAAGTATGTGTACCTGGGCACAGTCCTCTAAAGATGGCCTGATGAGGGCCTGAGTAGAGTGGGGCCACCAGGGACCTTTTCTTTATTCTTTCCTGTTCAGCATTTGTCCTGCCCCCATTTGGCCCTCTTTTGATTTAAAGAAATGCTTAGCCTCCAGCCCCAGCCCACAACTTAAAGCCACGTGGTCTGGGGCTGTGCCGATTCCAGACAGAGACTCAGGTTGGCCATTCCTGACAACCCCCACCCCCAATCTGCTGGCGTGAGCAAGGAGCCAGCCTCTGAGTCACAGTACAGGAAACTGCTCTGGGCCACCCATAAATTAGCCTTCCCTTTCACATCCAGCTAATTTTAGGGGGAAGGATCTCTGCAAGTGATAGTGGGGGTTTGAAGCCATAGAAAGCTATTCCCACCTGGGGCACCACAGGCCATGGTCCAGCTCCACAGCCTGGCAGTGTTGGATTTTCTACCTAAAACACAACTCTGATGACAACTGTTGGGTAAACCTGGCCCCTGTGAGGCCAGGAGTGGCCTCTGCCCCAAATCGGAGCTCCATTCCTTTCCTCTTCCACTGTTGGTTCTGGTAATGCCCTTCTCTCCTGCCCTCCACCACTCCATTTCCTTCCACACCCTTCCAGCCTAGGACAGAAAGGCTTCTGAGACCCTGGTTCAGATCTTGACTGGCTTGCTGTTTAAGGGATGCTGGGAAAATTCAACGTAACTTCTCTAAGCCTCAGTTGCCTTATCTGTGATGGGATAATAACACTACCTCATGGGATGTTGTATTAAATCAAATAATTCACATGAAAGACTTGATGCAGTATATGGAAGATGCTAGACACTTTAAAAATTTATTTTATCACTGTTATGTTATACCCAAATATTTCTTTTAGAAAACAACATGCATGGGCCTCATCCCCATGAAAGAATTAGGCAATTAAATAAGACAATGCCCAGCAGAGAGTTAACGTGCTATCAGAGGAGGATTCCCAGAGAAGGCGACTTCGTGGTGGATCTGGAAAGATGGGTGGTTGGTGTCAGGGTGGCCTGTGAGGTCCTGGAGGCAGGAGCTGTTTGTCATTTTCCACTGTTTCCCAAGCACCTGGTACAATGCCTAGAGTTCAAAAATCTTTACAGAAAGAAGGGAGGGAGGGAGGAAGAAGAGGTGGAGCTGCCCTGGTGCCCTCCCTGTGTGAGATAGAAGGCTGCAACCTGGGGACAGGACATAGGACACCCTCCATCACCCATGGAACAGTCGGCTTCCATTCCACAAGCCCAGAGAGGCACTTTACTGAGCCACTCGGCACACAGCAGCCCTCATCCTTCATTCCCTCCCTGACGCGTACACCTCAGGCTGTCAGAAGGGGCAGCTCCAACAGGTCCTGCTGGAAACTCCCTGCATTGGGTGTTTTGCAGTGGAGCAGAAAGGGGACAAAAGAAGATGGGGCAGCAGCAGGTGGGGTGGGAACTAGATACTTCAGAGTGTTGTGAAACGGAACCTCCAGTTAATTTTGTATGAATCCTACAGCCTACCCAAGTGGAGGCGAGAGAGGACTGAGGGAGGACAGGAGGGCAAATCATGGGGGATTACGCCTCGTGTTGCATAATACCATGTTAGCCAAGAACACTCCGCGCGGGGGAAGACGGGCATGTCAGCCACAGAGCCACCACAAGCTGGGCATCAGGGAGAATGTGGAGGCTACAGGAGGGGATCTTCTGTTTTTCATTGTGACTTCATTGTTCATTTCCTTAAGGATCACTGGGGCCCTGATCGGTCAACAGTGAGACCGAGGCAGCCACAGACTAAGCTGTGTTCCAGACAGGGTAAAGCTGGGGACTGATCCAGCACGCGGTTCATGTGGGGAGTTCACTGCCTGGCCAGATATGAGTGAGAACATCACCCCTGACCCAGGGTCTCCATGTGAGTGGCCCATGCTTCATTTAAAGGCCTAGGACTCTGTCAGGGGCAAGGCCTGGAGGAGGAAAACGTATCAGAGTATTTAAGAGGCTGAGGAAACTAGCCACCTTCTCAAATACACCCAGGGGTGGAGGAGGGGAAAGCATGAAGACCAGGGAAGAGGGTAGGGTGTTCCAGCTTCGCCTGTCACTACAGACAAGATATTTAGAGTCTCCCATCCCCACTTTTCTGTAAAATGGGATTATGCTGCTTTAATCTCTGCCATTTGGGGATGGAGAATTGAAAGTGTTTGAAAGCTTTCCGCAAAAGAATCATCATCTTCCAGCATTTACTGAATATGTCTATTAGGATTCAGTGTATAGAAACCCATCTCAAACTGACTTATGCAAAAAAAGGTGGGGGGGATTTTCTGGTTTGTGCAACTGAAAAGGCCAGAGACTGTCTGGCCTCAGGCATGGCTGAATCCAGGCCCTCCGATACTGCTGAAGGGCTGTTTTCATCCCTCTCCTACTCTTTCACCTCCATTGTCCTCTGTGTTGGCTTCATTTTCAGGCAGGCCCTCACCCCATGAGGGCCCCAGCAGCTTCAGGCTAACTCCCTCCCATCCCAGCAACCCCAATGCCAACGGCACCTCTTTCTCAGGTTCTCCTCTTAAGTTCCAGAACAAACTCTGAGCGGGCCGCCGGGAGCCATATCGCCCTCCTGAACCATTTCCCATGGCCATAGGCGGATAGGCCAGATCTGAGTCACATGCTCACTGCAGAGCTGGGAGGGTCAGTACACCCAGACCACATGAAGGCTGGGAGAAAGGAGGGAAATGAAGGCACAAATCACACAAGCTTGTGGGCCTACTGCGTGGAAGGCCCGTCCTGTGTGCTGGGGAGTGAAGGCAGGATTCAGGAGCACCAAATATGGAGTGATCATAGCCAAATCACAGCGCTATTAATAACCACACAAGGGTTATAGTCATCAGCCAGGTCTCTCCAGGCAAAGAAGGTCTACAACTAGTGTTCCAGCACCGAGTGGCCAACTCATGTCATGGTCAAATTCTGGCTCCACTCTTTATCCTTCTGTGGAACATTGGGCCAGTTCTCAAACCTCTGTGCCTCAGTTGCCTCAACGGAGACATGGAATAATAACAGTGCTGCTCTCATAGGGCTGCTGTGAAGATCAAAGTAATGTGTGTAAAGTACTTAGTGCCGGGCACAAAGCAGGTGCGTTGTCGGTGTCAGCTATTTTATTATTCTATACCAGAAACTCTCTGTGTGACTTTAAGGGACAAGTTGGTTTTAAATTAGTGGAGGCAGCTTCTCTGGGTGGATCAAAGGTTTGGAACATCACACGTGAATTTATGGTTTAAAAAAGTGTCAGCATCATGTTTGATTTGCAATGTTTATACACCCCCTACCCCTGGGGGAAAATTCCTTTAAAAGCACAGCAGCTCTCTGTGAAAAGCTGATGAGTCACATGTAGATGCTTTGCAGAATACCACCCATACATCTTTCTGAATCATCGATAAAGTAAACCCACATGTTGACTGCTACGTACTATTCATTTTCTCAGGCTGAGACAGGCGAGTGTGTGCTGGTCAAACAGTTCTGCAGGCATGGGGGTCCCTGGGAGAGTGCAGAATTTTTAGAAAAAGGGCTTGACCTGCCACTGACCAAGGCCTTCTGGGTGGATGCCAACAAGACTAGAGGGACTTTATGTCACACAAATGATTCTGCTTGGCCTCGTAGGTGTTTTGCAGTCAGGCGTCCAGAGGGCAGTAGAAGATATGGGCAGTGGCGGGACCATTTACAGGGGGTCCTCTCACTAGACAGACCCACCATGTGAAAAGCCTGAATCCCAAAGCCACCCAAGTGACTGTAGTGTACTGTGTGCAAACTTTGCGGGGCCAGGCCCTTCCAATAGATGGTCTCATGTGGTCCTAACAGCAGCCTTTTGAGCAGGAAACAAAAACTTCGAGAGGACGCCATCTCCATAAAGGCATCTTTGTTTTGCAGAAAGAATGAGAAGAACATTGATAGGAGTCCCAGTTTCACCATTGGGACCCTTGAGCAAGTCACTCCATCCCTCTGAGACTCAGTTTCCCCATCTGTAAATGGCATGATGATAATACCCACTTTTCAGAACCAAAGAATATAGGTGTTCAGTAAATGTTCCTTTGTTTCCCTTGCTTGCGTCATGCCAAGTGAAGACATGAGCTGACACATATTCATTTGTTGAACAGATATGTGTTGTGCACCTACTATGTGTAGGCTTGGGCCACATTGCTCTTTTGGGAAGAGATGTTCCATATGTTTCTTGGAAACAGTGTTTGTGTGATATAGCTTTACATGGGACAAGTCAGGAGGCCAGGACAGGGACAGCCTTCTCAGACATTCTCTCTGGGTCCAAGGAGTAGGAGTAGGTGTCAGACAGGAGACAATTCCAGAGGCACAGAGGCAGGCAGGATCTAGTAGGAAAAGCAGCCAGGGGCAGAGTCCATAGCCGTGGTCCAGTCAAAAGGGAGGAGGAAGGAACCTCCTCCTGACCCCCTTCCCCTCTGGAGCTCCCTAAAGATTCCCAAGAAAAGGGGACACAGAGCTGAATTGTAAACCACCCCTGCCTTGAAGACTCTCCCAGTCTACCTGCGATACTGGCTACTAGCTGTGATAATTAGTTACGGCTGTGACACCAGAGACTCATCACCTCGTTGAATCTTCGCAAACTCCTGTGGAACAGAAGTCGTTTATATCCCCAAGTTACAGATGAGAAAACTGAGATTCAGGGCACCGCCACCAACAAGGAGCCCGGCCAAGACTGGTATCCAGACAAGCTAGTTCTCAAACATGCACAAATGACTTTTTTTTTTAATTCCAGTTTAGATTAGTTTAAAAATCTATTGCTCAACTATTTCACAATTAGATAGATAGATAGATAGATAGATAGATAGATAGATAGATAGATAGATAGAGGTATAGGTAGAGAGAGAAAGAGAGAGATGTAGATGTAGATATAGATATAGATATATGGATAGATTTAGATATATGTATATGTATTTATACACATATCTACATATACATGCACATATATAATTTACAGTGTCTTGTTGACAAAATAATTCTACAGCAAGTGGGAGTACGCTAAAGATCAAAGGAGGGGACAGCCCCTGCCTAATTAGAGACAAAATCAGGAGAGGCTTCCTCTGAACTTGGTCTCCAAGGACAGGGAGGAGCTGGGAAGATGGGGAGGAGAGCACATTCTCAGTGAGGAAATTGACTGGAACAAAGACCCTGAGGTGAGAACCGGGATGTGCATGGGGAGACAAAGGGAATTCATTGTACCTGGAGCATGACCTAGCCTAAGGGCAGAAGCCTCCAGCCCACAGACTGTCGATGGACTTTTGTAGACTCTAGGTTTTGGTTGGTTTGTTCATGCAGTGTGTGCAGACTGTCAGCATGGGTGATAGTGCTTATGTTTGTCTGTGCTGTCCACATGAGTATGAAATGGGCTGTGAGCTCCAGGACAGTAAGGTCGTGAGTAAAGCTCAGGTGAACAGCTGGGTGAACCAAATAACTCACTGAATGTAAGGAAACTGAAGGTTTGGTGAGCTGGTTCTCACACTAGGTTCTCTGGGGTCCCACAGCGGGGCCGCAGGGGACAGGGAGATACTGAGTGGGTGGGGCTCTGGCCTTTCTGACCCACCACGTACCAAAGCACCTCCTTTTTTATCTGTTTGCATGGTGAAGCATCTGGTAAAAAAAAAATTTTAAGTAATAAATTTCTAAAAAAAAGAAAAAAACTTGAGAACCTCTCACACAAAAGAAAGGTGCTAAACTAGTGTCTAAAAGTCTGTGGGGGGCAAGTTATTTGAGTTCTCAGTGTCTCAATTTTTACATCTGTGAAATGGGATGGGTAATATCCAGCTCCCAGCGTCCATACTGGACTGTGGGTTAAGTGAGAAACCATACACAGAGCACGCCTGGCCTCCAATGGGGCCTCAGTGAAGGTTTATCTTTCAGCCACCCCACCCCAGCCATGGTCCAACCACCCACCTGTATTAAATGACTCAGTGGACTGGGAAGACTCAAGGAAAGCTGGACCTAACTTTGGCCCTTATTTACTAAGACCCTCTCTAAGCCCTCTGCCAGTAAAAGGGTGGATCTGATTGTTTCTAAGGCTCCTTTAGGTTCAGACATTCTAGAATTGTGAGACTCACTGCCTCAGTGCCCCCCAGCAGTGTAGACATCAGACTGGCTAAAGGGTGCCTCACTCATAGCCAGACCCCAGAACCCTCTTCCCTTGAAAAACTATGACTTCAAATCCTTAGGTTATGTCTGAGGCCCCACCACAGCCCAGCCAGGGGCAGTGCTTTTGGCCTCTCACCCCAAATCCAAGCCCAGAAAATTTTTCCTCCCAGAGAGCCTTGGAGCCTTACCCACACTGGCTCACAAAGGCTTGTAGGTATACCCTGGCAGTAGGCCTCTGACTCTGAGAAGCCCAGGACCCTGGACACCAGTTTCTAATTGCTTGGCCCCACTGAGTCTCGGTTTCTTCATCTGTCGAGTGGGCTGAAGGGTGAGAAATGTTGCTCATAATGCAGGCCGGGCTGTCTCTAGTATCAGGCACCCTCAGTTGTCCATCCAGCCTGAGTTCCACAAAGGATGAGAAAACTGAAGCAGCCTCTCCCTCCAGGCCTGCCTGTCACATGAGAGGCCCTGACAGAGCAGGTAAGTTATTTATGCAGGCCTCCCTCACCCCACAACGATTATCTTACTCCTTCTGGCGCAATCCAGGCCCCTGCTGTGGTTTCAGACCTGGAGTTATTTATAGTCGGTGGAAATTAGCACCTCTGCAGATGGTTCCCTTGTGCCCACCTGCCAGTGTCAGCCTCCACCCCAAAGGGAGGCTCCCTGGAAATTTCCGTGGTCCCAGCAAATGATCCCAAGGACCATCCTAAACAGAGAAGACTCTGCAAATCTTTCTGTGGAATAGCTTTGAACAAGATGCCGTGAAGTTAAGAGATAGAAGCAAGATCTTCCAGCTGGAGGATCTGGGAGGGCTGCATGGAGGACGGAGTATTGCACAAGATGTTGAGTGATAGGCAGGGTTTGCAGTGGGAAAGAAAACTCCAGGTAGAGGGAAAAGTATGGACAAAGGCACGAAGTAAAGGAGAGGGAATGTAAAAGGAGGCAATCATCTCGTTTGGCAGAAGAGAACATCCAAAAGTAGTGATGATAATTAAAAGTAACTAAGCATTATAGATGTTCTAGACACTCATCTAAGAGCTTCACATATATCTTATCACATTTAATCCTCCCAACAACCTTATGAGGTAGATGCTGGTATTATACCCATTTTCACAAATAAAAAAACTGAGGCACAGAGAAGTTAAATCACTTGCCTATAGTCACACAGCGCATGAGTGGAGGAACTGGGATCCAAACCCAAACAGACAACTCCAGAGACCACACTAGGATTCTTAATGTTAAGCCAAGAAGTTTGGGCTTAAATTAAGAAGCAGCTGGAGCTCTGAAGCTTCTTGAGCAGAGGAGCAGTGTGACTAAGGCAGCTGGTTTGGCATCCATGAGTTTGGTTTGGAATGAAGAGATAGAGCCAGGAGGAAAGAAGAATAGGCATCCAAAAGAGAGATGACAGGGCTGGACCTGGCCAGGAAGGCGGTGATGGAGAGGAGGGAGCTTCAACCATCAGACTTAGCCTGTGAAAGGTGATCGAGAGAAAGAGGTCTCAGTGCAGACTCAGTTTTCAAGACAGCAGCTAGCCGCTGGTGATGGAGATGGGCCATCAAGGAGGGAAGCAAGGTCTGGATGAGGTGAAAGATTTGTGCGAGACACCGTGCATTCTCAGGGCTTGGAGCTAGGATAGCAGGCCTGGAACCTTAAAGAGAGTCTGGGCCTGGAGGTAGAACATCCAGATGACAGAGAAGTCTGTAGAGAAGTCTTGTCTCTGCTAACAAGTTCCTGCACGGGGCAAGTCAACCATGGGAGGGCCCAATGAGAGGGCAGAGATTTTGGCCTGTGTTGTTCACTGCTGTATCCTGACATCAGGAACAGTGCCCACCACAGAGTACCCTCAATAAATGTGCAGGAATAAATTCACCTAGGCTGCTCATAGGTCCTTAAAGAGTGTCAGCTACTAAGGGAACATGCAGCAGGGAAAGTAGAAGTCACAAAGTAGAAAGAGAGTGTCGCCTGCAGGTAGGATGTGATCAGGGTGTCTGACACTGGCTAGGCAGTTAGTTAGACATGGGGCTGCAGGAGGGTTCAAGGAGGACAATAAAAGAGTAATAGCGTCAAGGGCAGGATGAGGTCTTGGGAAACACCTGCTGGACAAAACAGCAGAATAGAGCATTCCCCTGGGGCTGCCCCCCTACACGACTTAGCTCAATCAGGTCTGGACAGGTAGGACAAGGTCTGGGGGGACTCATGGACCCATGAAACAGCAGGTCTGAAATGACTCTCAGGGACCATCTCATCCAGCAATCTCAGGGTGCACATGGCCCAGGAGGGAAGGGACCTGCCCAAGCACACAGTGGGTGAGGACCCCACCTGGGGCTGGAGCGCCCAGGTCATCCCTACGCATGGCCAAGGGGGCTCAGATGTCACACCTCGCTGCCTGCATTGCAGCCTCCCCACCTTCCCCGCAGCCTCCCCGCCTTCCCCTGGGCCCTCAGCTCTCTTATCCATTCCCTCCCTGCAGCTGTGTATGTTTCTGTGGGCTGCCATTACACAGGACCACAAACTGAGTGGCTTAAACAACAGAATGTGTTGTCTCACTGTTCCGGAGGCTGACAGTCTGAGATCAAAGCGTTTGTGGGGTTGGTTCTTTCTGAAAGCTTGAGGGAAGGATTGTTCCAGGCCTCTCTCCTTGCCTTATAGATGGCTGTCTTCACCCTGCGCCTTCACATCATCTTCCCCCCGCGTATGTCTGTCTCTGTGTCCATATTTCTTCTGTATAAGGACACCAGTCATATGTTAGGGCCCACCCAAAGATGTCTTAACTTAGTAGCTGTTCACCTCCGCAATGACCCCATCTCCAAATACTGTAACATTCTCAGGTACTGGAGCTTAGGACTTCAACAAAGGGATGGGGAGGGGACAGTTTAACTCAGAACATCCTCACTTGAGAGAAACACCTCTGTGCTTGGAGCCACAATTTCTCTTATGTAAAGTGGGGACATAAATGGGAACAAATGAGAACTGAGGTGATGGCAGATGAGCTGACTTCTGTATGGACATGTGTCTCCAAGAGCCCATCACACAGTGAGCATTAGAAGTAGCCGTGCAGCAGCCTAAGCTTTAAGCAGCAGACGCCCTGGGTCTGCATCTAAACTGTGTTGTGCTAAGCAAATAACTTCACCTCTCAGAAACTGTTTACTCATCTGTGAAATGGTACTGATTCCCAGGCCACAGTGAGGAATAAATGAGCTGCTGTGAGTAAGAATACACCGCACAGTGCATGAGGCCTCCAGGGAACAGAAACTGCCACTGCTATTATTACTATTGTCATTATCATCATCATCATAAACATATTACAGGTGTACGAAGCTGAGGCCCGGAGAGGATAAGATATCATGTCCAAGCTCACACAGCCATCTGGCACAAAGCAGAATGAGAACTCAGGATATCCTGACCCAAAGCCCTTGTTTTTTTAACCATATCCCTGCGTGATATTAGCGGAGCAATTAAGCCGCTTTCAGCTGTTCCATGTGCCTGATGGAACATTACAGAAAATGGTATCACAGACAGCATGAAGTAACATGGATGAGGCTCGCAAAATAATGTGATTTGGAAAAAGTGGAGTTCAGTGTGGTACATGGCAACAACTCCATAAAAACAACCCAAGGAAAAAAAGGCTAAAAGTCAACATTTCGAATGTGCTAGTGTTGGGGTTGTGGGGTGATATTAGGGGCGATAGATTTTCAGCTTCTCTTTCTGCCCTGGTGGCAGCAGTGTCCTGAGGTGGGTCAGCTAAGGCACACTGGTTGTAAGCAAAAGATGCTGTCTGGGCAACATTATAAAGATCCATGAGCAGAGTGGGACTGGTCTCCCCAAGTTGGAGCAAAGACCGGAAGACCTAGTTTGGTTTTCCGGAGTATAATGGGACACGCAGGGATCAGTGGCAGGACTGCTGGTCCCGACACCCCCTTGGGGAATGTGTGTGTGGTGGGGGGAATTCCACTCCTGCTGTTTTGGGTTTTGTATCACTCAGGACGCCAAGCAGTGATATGCTGGTAAATGAGTAACATTCATCTCTCTGGGTTGACAAGGAGTTATTGTTCGTAGTGTGCCGATTTCTGTGGTGTAAATGCTCCCACCATGTCACCAGCATGATGGCATTAAACCTGAAGTTGGGTCTACGACCATGCCACCCTGAACAAGCCCAGTCCCGTGTGATCTCAGAAGCTAAGCAGGGTCGGACCTGGTTAGTACTTGGATGGGAGACCACCTAGGAAGACCAGGTGCTGAGGTGTAAAAAATTTAAAACAAAAAAAATAAAGGCTTGTAAGCTGACAAGGTCCTTACAATCTGTGAGGTCAAAAAAACAACCTGGAGTTGAGAAGAGATGCGCAGTAACACACTATTATAGAGCATTTCTACCATGCAGATTCAAGAGCGTAGAACCTAGTGATGTGTAGTAAAATAATTGGGAAGAGATGAATGTGGGACTTTTTTTTACCTTTAAAAAAATTTTTATAAGTGTTGTTTGTATCATTTAATTCTAATAATGGCTGTTTCTAACAACCAGCTCCCCCCAATTACCTGAAAATGTAACAGTGGACTAAGCACATCTCTAACTCCAAGTCGGAGGAGAGAGCATGTGAGTAGCCTAGCTTGGTCACATGCCCACTCTTGAGCCAGAAAGTGAGGTGGGGGGACATCTTGATCGACAGCTACCAATTAAGATGTGGAGAGGACCTAACTTCCCAAAAAGGTAGAAGAATGCCATCAAACAGCCACAACCCAATACCTTGTTTCTTTTTGATAATTTCTTTAAGTTGCATTTTTTCCTCTAATGATGCCTTTTCTGTTTCCTTTTTTTAAAATCATCGTTGCTTAGAATCCCAGAGTCTTTTAAAAAAATCCAAGGCTCAGTCATAGTGTCATTAAAAAAGCCCCATAGTCTATCAGAAGCTGGCATCATCAACTGAGAGAAAACTAAGTCCCAAGAGGCCTTTGGGTCTTCAGTGAGAGAAAGGGGTCACCAAACTGTGGCCTAATCGCAGAGAAAGAGGTATGTAGGAAAAGTCCAGGGCAAGCCCCATTGCAGGAAAAAAAAAAAATCCCTGCTAAGACAACCTATAGGGCAGTGAGAGTAGCTTTGTCAATTACCACACTTTGGCTCAACTCCTAAAGGGCTAAAACGTTTTCCTTCCAGGTGAGAAAGGCAGCTGCAGCATATCTGGTAGGTAGGCAGACACTGTCCTAGACTTTTAAACTTTATGTTGTCTGAGGGCAAGGGCAGTTATCCTTCAAGGGCAATTACTTCTGGAATCCCAGCACCTACCAAGGATTCTAAGTAAATGAGAAAATGAGTGATGATTGCGTGCATGTGTGTGGGCTAGACGTCTCAGTCCAGGTCCCCCAGCCAGAACCCACAGCCCTGTTTTGCTTGGGGACCATGGCGATATCAGAGACTCTAACCCTGGCCAAAGTCGCCAGCAGTGTCTCCACCACTTCCCTGTACACATTCCTGCCCAGCTTCCCTGCATTCCCTCCGTCTCCCATGTGGATCGTTGTGCCCCTTTATCCCCACCTAGAGGTGGGGTCCTGGGGAAGATACCAGCCTGGGAGGGGCCATGATCTGACTAGCAGATGCACCTCCTGCTGTCCCCTTGCTAGACTCAAGGACATCTGAGCTGGTACAAAGCCACCAGTATCCACTTGAAGTCCTGGGAGATCTAATTACCCAGAAAAGAGAAAGAGTTGAGCGAGTGAGCCCCAGGATTTGGAATAATCAGTTTTCTAACTGCTACGGTTAATGTGAAGCCAGGCTACAAAACTGTCCCTCTGATGTCGTGACGACAGGCTCCCTCTGTGGCTAACTGTTTGATCTAGAGCTGCCTGCCAACTTTCTGTCACCCCACGAAGGCTTTCCTAAATTGACCTAACCGTTACCATCTTGGGGAGCCAGCCATGCTTCATGCTTCAGGCTTCAGCACAGTAATGAGGAAAATGCAGCCATAAGGAGGGAGACTGATGGAGACCTCCCTTGGGGCTAGGGTGAGTTGGGGAGACTTGCATTTCATTTCAGAATTATCACCACTTTACAGATGAGGGAACTGAGGCACAATGTACCCGAGATCCTTGCCAACAGGTTGCAGGGGTGACATTCAAACCCAGGCCTGCCTGTCCCAAACCCCCGTTCTTTCGATATATTCCAGACAACCTCCGATCTTAGCTATTTTTCCTTGTCCCTATTTCATGTATTTAAATTTCAGAACCTCTTGGGACATGTCATATGCTCTGTCCTGAAGTTTCAAACCTGAAAAGTGCCAGGGATGATGATTTTCTTCTAACATGTTTCTCAGTTAATGAGTATTTCTACCTTTTGATGTATATAACCAAAAAGAATTGTGTGGGAAGAAAAGCCCCCTAGTCTGTCAGAAGCTGGTGTCTTCAGCTGGGAGAGAACTAAGTCCCAAGAGGCCTTTGGGTCTTCAGTGAGAGAAAGGGTCACCAAATTGTAGCCCAATCCCAGAGAAATAAGTATGGCCTCCAGCAGACCACATAATATGGAGTTTAAGGGTGTCTGCCCACCCCACTTTACAGAAAAGCCTAAAATGAAATGAGGCTCATGAGCACCTACTAAGTACCAGGCATTGGGAAACTCCTTCATTTGTTAATTCACTCCTTCAGTAGATTTTTCTTGAGCACTTACCCTGTGCTAGACATAGTTCGAGGCCCTGGGGGTGGATACAGCAGTGAACGCAATCAACGTCACTACCATTGTGGGGCTTGTATCCAAGTGTGGGTGGCAAGCAAAACATAACAAAAAAAAACAAAAGTAGGAAAAACACCTGAAATTGTCCATCATAGTAAGAACTCTGGAGGAAATAAGAGCCTGAGCACAGAAATAACAGAGAAGATGCTCTGAGATCCTGGGATCGGGAGGCAGAGACCTAAAGAATGAAAGGAAAGTGCCACGTAGAATGAGGGGGCAGTATGGGCAAAGGCTCAGAGGTGAGCTCTGAGGGGACACTTGGCAAGAGGTGAAGCCCAGGCAATGAGCAGGGGCTGGGTGACTGCAGGAGGAGTGCGGCTTTTTCCTCTAAAGCAGGGGTCCTCAACCCCCAGGCCATGGACCAGTACTGGTCAGTGGCCTGTTCAAGGAACTGGGCCACACAGCTGGAGATGAGCAGCAGACAAGAGAGAAGCTTTGTCTGTATTTGCAGTCACTCTCCCGTGCTAGCATCACCTCCTCCGCTCCACCTCAGATCTTCAGGCATTAGATTCTCACAGGAGCACCAGCTCTTGGTGCCAAATAGTTTGGGGACCGTGGCTCTAAAGTGAAGCCGCTGCTGGAGAGCTGAGAACAGGGGAATGACATGATATATTATCTTGTTTATTTTCACCAAGGCCCTGCAAAGCAGGTACTGAATTCTCAACCTAGCAGGTAAGCAGTGACGGAGGCTGAGATGAGAGATGGCTCAGCCAGTGAGGAGGTGACAAAGCCACTTGTTGAACCCAGACCTGACTGCGGGTCTTCGCATCACCCAGCCAGCTAGAGGCGGGCAAAGCCAGAACTTAGCCCCGCTCTCCTAGCACAGCAGTGCCCTTCCCCCACGTGTCTTGGTGCTTTGTTCTGTTCCTTTTGGTTTTGTTGCCAGGACTTAGGCTGAACAGAGCTCAATGGGATGTGATTTGAGGGTTCACTGGGAACATTTTGTTTCCCCATAAAATTGCAAGCAGCAAAGATGTGCATTGCTGGTTGCTAAGCAACCAGGTATAACCAGAGAGTGTGGGGGTAATGATCCTTCCGAGAGAGAAGTGGCTGGTTCACCCACCCTTCCCTCCCTGCAACCCCTGAATACCCAGACCCTCCCAGCCAGTCTGGAGAACCCCAGGAACTCACAATGAGGGGGACAAAATATGAAGTAGACGAAATCAGAAGAGGGTAACAATTCCAAACAGACATTAAATGGTCTCAGCCCCAAAGGAAAAATAAAGAGAAGGATCTATCCCAATATGTAGGGAAAGTCCTTGATGCTCACAACAGTGGCCTGCACTTTTACCATGTGCCGAACACTGTTTTAAGCGCATTTACATATATTAACTCATTGTATCTTCATAACAACCTTCTCAGGTTGGTACTGTCATAATCTCCATTTTAAAGATGGGAAAGCTGAGGCACCTGGAGTTTAACATGCCCAACCTGTAAATGACAGGGCCAGGCAGTCTGGCCCCAAGCCTAGCACTGAAGCAAATGGATAGATGGCCCACCTGAGAAATCTGATTAGGAGTCAGCAAGGAGAACTAGAACACAAAAAAGATTTACTCAAAAACTGGAGTGGAATCGATTCAACTCTTCTTGGAGCCCTACTGTGTGCTGGACAATTTACCTTGCCCAGAAATGAGGTAAAGAGCTCAAGCTGGTAGAGTAGAGGCAGGTAGACAGACCATCATAATGTTTACCAGTGTGTGGTGGGTACAAAGGGAAGAAAAAGATGCTGGGAGAGGATGGCATTGAGGCAAATCTCAAAGGAAAGGTGACAGACCCAGGCATGGAGAAGGAACTCAAGATAGAAGGAGGAGCATTTCAGGTGGCATTTTATCCCCTTGTGTGGGAATTAATTTTTTAGGTGTCTGTGTCTACTCTGCCATCACCACGCCAGACTGTGAGCAACTCAAAGCAGGGGTCATGTGTAATTTATTTCTGTGTCCTTAGGAGACAATGTGTATCTGACATTTTGGATGCAACAGCCACAAACTGTTTGTTAAAAAATATGTGAACCAAGAAGAAAGGCAAGTGGAATGAATGAATGAATGAATGAATGAATGAATGAGATTGGTCTTAACTGTCAAACAAGGGATGTTAGACACTATCAGCTGAGCATTAGAGCCATTGCAAGTTCCAGAGTGGAGAAGTGAAAGTCCACAGTGGACCCTAAGGGAAATCGGATCAGCCTGTGCTGTGGGACAGAAGGTGGTAGAACTGGGAGGGGGACTCACTAAGGAGCCATTGCAAGAATAGCCAAATGAGAGATGCTGGGAGCCCGGATTCAGATAATAATCTCAAGAATGAAAAAGAAAGGTCAAATCTAAGAACTACCAAGGAGGCTGGTCAGTCTGTTCTGGAAGAAGAATAGATTTGAAGGAAACCAAGAAGTTATCCTTAGACTTGCTGAGTTGGAGATGTGAAAAAAACAATCAAGTGGGGCTGCTTTGTGAGCCCCAGGAATTCCTGGCCCAGAGATGGAAGGAGAGAGAGCACAAGATAAGAGACACAGCAAATACCTGTAAGTCGAGTCCCCACGTCCTGAGCCCACATCTGTGGCAGACAGCACTAATTAATCCCCGCTCTCAGACTCGCAGCTTAGCTCCAGGTAGCCCCTACTATTCAATCACAGCTGACTAGCAAGATGAAATGTATTTGTTGCCCCTGTCCTAGGGGCAGCAGGGGGAGACTTCAGACTGGGCCACTCTCTGAAAGCTAGTTCAATAATAAAATAATAATAATAATAATAAAAGAGGGAAAGGGGCAAAGAAGAAGCAGAGGGGGCGCAGTGGGTCCTAAAAGTTATTATTGTAAACCACCTGATGTCCAGATGTCAGAACCATGAACTTCTCCCTCTGTAAGCCTTTAAACTCGTTTTTAAGGAAGACTTTAAAGGCTTATAGCATTTAAATGCTTAAACTCCTTTAAGAGTTAAAAAAAAAAAAACCTTTTTATGCAAAATCGCCCAGCTATTGTTATTCATTCTTTCCAATTAGTGAAAAAGCTTTCATTCTTATGAATAATAATATTCTGGGTACAGTCTAATCACTTTCCTGATAAGCCTAACTATCCTCAACTGCTTTCTGTTTTGTTGTTTGGTGAAGACTTCAAGGGCAAGGTTTTTCTCCTATTGTGGGATCTGTAGCCTGCCAACCATTCCTTCCACACCTGTTTATCAAGCACCTACTATGTGCTGGGCTCTGTTCTAGGTAATATCTCCACCAACCTCCTCATGGAGCTTACAGTCTGGCAAACTAGGGCAACAGCCAACCTCAGAGCCATGTATGGTTTTACTAGTGTCCAGGCCTGGTGATCTTTCCACCTCCACAGACAGCTTAACTACTGGAGAAACAGAAAGAATTTTCTCAGTCTCCTTCAGTTATCAGGGAGTGTCAGAGCCAGCCTTTGAGTGTCCTTACTTTCAACCTGGCAAGAGCAAGGACATAGATGGTCAGCAGAGTAACTGTCCCTTCCCTCCCAGAGAAGGCAGACACACTTCCCAGTAGGAAAGGCACCCAGGGATTGACCAGGGTCCTGTGAGCCCTCAGGTGTCGCAGGAACTAGATTTTTAAAACCAGATACACATAATTTCTGCAGTGTTTAGAATTAGCAAAACTTCAGAAACACTTTGCTAAATGAAGTGCATGTTCTTCCAAAACAATGCACTTCTAAATAGCTCTTAGAATCTGTCAGGTTTCCAGATATGGACTTCAATGGGTTTTGCCCATTGTGGTGATGACAGTGGCTGCTCCAATTGGATTCACTGAGTATGTTTTCACAGTGTTCACCTTGGTTCTCATGCTCGCCTTATTAGCGTGAGCCTTGGTCAGTCCAGCACCTATATCAAGCCCCAGTGCTGTGCTCTCCAGCACCCCAAAGCCCCTGAGGGAGGCGAGTAGCAGGCTTTCTGCCAGACAGGAAGTACCTGGCACATGAAATGAAGAAAATGCTAACCCTTCTCTATTGTACTAGCGGCAACAGAAGTAGCCTTTGTCAAATTTTTAGAGAGACACACAAAACATTTAAGTTACAGAACACCTAACAGTATGCGATTAAACATCAACATGATGGTAGATACGGGATGCAATTGCTTAGTCATTCCCAAAAGAAATACCCAAGCACGCCAGTGTCATGGGGCAACAAGAGCATAGGGTCTTGGTACCTCAAAGCCTCAGGTCTCATCCTGGTTTTGCCACTGATAGCTGCATGAGCTCGAACAAGTCACTTCACCTCCCTGAGCCTTGGTGTCCTCCTCCATATAGAGTGTGGACAAGGCCGTTGGCCTTAATGTGCTAAAGCACTTTAACAGGTAAATTTAGGGAATTATTATCAGCGCCCGCTCTGTAGCAAGCACTGTGTGCCATGCATTGCCTCACATAACCCTCTCATCAGTCCTCTGCGAGCTGCAGGATCTCCCCATTTTATAACCCAGAAGGCCCAGAGAAGGTGAGTGACTGGCCTCAGGTCACACAGCTGGGAAGTGCTACAGCTAGGACCACTGTTAATCATCGGATGCTGTGACCACACAGTTTAAAGTGTTTGGTAACAGCATGACAAAGTTAAGCCCACAAGTGGGTATAGAAAACCTGTGGAGGGTGGGAAAACTGACATTCCTGCTCTCCAGTATATGACCAGTACTTGGTGGGATGCTGATTAGGAGACGTGCACAGTCACAATTTATTGAATGAATGAATGAATGAATGAAACTAAACACATAGTAGTTCAGAACTGGTCTCAAGCCAGTTTGTTTCCCTGTGTTCAACTCCATCTCTATAACTTACTAGTCACATGTAAAAGGAAATGCTAATAGTTCCTCCCTCAAGGAATCACTTCAAGGATTAAATGAGTTTATACATATAAGAGCAGGTAGTGTAGAAGCTGGCACAGTGGAGACAGAAGTGTCATCTATGTCATCTATGTCATCTATGTCATCTATGATGATCATGAGGATGAGGGATTTAACCAAAGGGTTTCACATGGATGTTGTGACTGAGCCTTATAGCTGTTACCCCAAATGTTGTCACGGCCAGGATCTTCTCTCCCTCCTCCTTCTTCTCCTTCCCCTTCTCCCCTCCCTCCTTATCTCTCTCCCCTTCCCCTTCCATCTCCCTATCCTTTCCTCCCTCCTTCACCTCTCTCTCCCTTCCTCCTTCACAAGCACATAGTGAGAATTTACTGTGTGCCAACCATAATCAAAGACAAAATGAAATGGCACAGGCCTTACCCCTCAGGAGCTCAAAATTAAGTAGTCAGATGAGGCAGTTGAAATGCCACTTAATAACTTGTATGGGGGACAAGGCAGTAGAGAGTGGCCATTAGATCAGAGTGGGTGGTCAGGGATGGCTTCTTGAAAAATGTCCTGTGAGCCATCTCAGAAGGATGAGGACCAGAAGGGCAGCTGGTCAGGTGAGCGGCCAGGCAGAGATAAGTAGAGACCCTGGAGGCAGCAAAAGATATAAAAGGTTTGTCACCAAAGTGTCATGGTCAGTGGGGTGCCCTGTACCCTGTGTGCCCCACATGCAGCACTCAGTGGGTATCACCCTCTGCTGGGTGCGGGCCACAGTGAGACCCAGCAGCCTTAGAAGGTCTCTCTTAAAAGTTAATGGCTTCCTGAATGAGTGATCTGGTTACAAAAGAAGTATGCAGAAGGATCTCAGAATTTTCAAATTCCAAGGTCCCTTAGAGCTAATGGAAGCCCCTCAGCTGAGAGGAAGCAGAGGCCCAGCAAGGCCGCATGGCCAGTGATTCTGGGAAAGTGAACATGGGAGCCAGACCCCAGGCCTTTCTCACAAAATTCTTCACCTACTGACTGTCCCTGCTTGGGTCCCCCCCCCCCAAAGCAGTGTGAGCTGAGGGTGGCGTGCAGGTGGTATATTTGAGAATGGTCTCAGAAGTAAGAGAGTAAGAAGAGGAAAGCAGAGAAGAGATAAATACCCATATAAGGTATGCTGTTGAGCTGGTTACTGCTGGGGGCCACAGGGACCTTTGCAGGGAGCGTGTGGGCTGTGCCTCAGAATTGCCTGGAGCGTTTGTCCTGGCTCCCAGCTCCTGCTGGGAATGGTCTGGGCAACTCCGGGCACTTCTGGGCCCCGTCTTTGGAGCACCTAGTGAACTCTCAGCTGCAGGAAAAACCCTGAAACAGAGCACAGATTCGGTGGACACTTGAGAGGTGTGGACAGCACGCTCAGGAACTACCCACCACAGCTGCAGCTCAGAGTCACAGACAACCAAGGGGCTATGGCCCTGGAAAGAATTAGTGAATGTCACAGCAACTTAGGAGATAATAGTAGTACCAATAATGGCTTCTATCAGTCACGGGATTTTCCTGTACCAAGTGCCATGCTGAATGCATTATGGGTATCACCTTATGTAATGCATAGACCTGTCTTAGGAGGTAGCTACCAGGGACTCCCATTGTACAGATGAGAAAACTGAGGCCCAGAGCTCTTTATGTTACTTGTTTATGATCAGACAGCTGGAAAGTGACAAAGCCAGGATTCAAACTCAGGTCTGTCTGACTCCACAGACCTCCTTAAGCCTCCAATCATATAGCCTCCCAGGCGATCAGAACCTTCTAGGTGTCAAGGAGCATGTCAGGATTGGAGACTGAAACATTCCTCTTCAAAGGAGGCAGTGCACAGTCCAGAGTGTGGACCCAGGCACCCTCAATAATTAGCCCTAGGGAAAGGCACTTTCTCCCCTCTCCGGGCCTCAGTTTCCTCACCCATAAAATGGGGCTACTGTAATGCCTTCTGGCCTCCTTCAAGAGGGTCAGCCTTGTGGGAAGAGCTTGTGCAAGTTTCCTACAGTGAGGTTCACATTCTGGGGTGCATGCTGCATTGATTAAGACTTAGACTCAAGATTCAGACAGGCCTAGAGTTGAAACCCAGAGGGTAGATTTCTTTATATTCTCATGCCTCTATTTCCCCATCTGTAAAATAGGGGTAACAAAATGAAGTCACAGGGAAACCATGAGATGTAAATTAAATACTGCCCATACAAGGCCTAGCACAGAGTCAGTGCCCAGGGGTGCTGTGGATATCATCATTGCTTTGACCTTTATGGGTGTGACCTCTGGGAACAAAGGTTTTCTCATCTGCAACGCAGACCCCTTAATACACACGTTGTAGTGGCAAGGCCCAAACATAGTAATGGAGGCAGACACAGTTCCTAAAGCAACCTTCACGAAGGAGTTCCTCTCAACTTTCTAGGGTCTTTATGAGTTTTCTGACTTGCTTTATAACTGTCACAGCACCACCTTCCTTCCCACCCCCTTCCCCAGTCTCCTGTTCCTCCCAGAATTCTTTCATCCTGAGGGAGAATCTAATTCTAAGAGACACCTCTGGTCCTCAGAGAAGCTGCCTTTTTTAAGAGTGAGAAAAGGTTCTGCTTTCCTGGCTTTTATACAGATCTCACCGACAGTTGCCCTCCCAGTAGTGACTTCAGGCATTAAAGTAGAGAGTGTGAAGGATGCCCCAGGGTGGAGCTGAGCCTGGACACATGTGTTCCCCAAGTCCTTTGTCGGAGTCTGGCTGGAGGCTCCTCCATCCCTTCTGTCAACAACAAGGACAGAAGAGTCCACTGAGGCCATTGAACATAGAGGGGAATAACTCCAGAAGACCCCAGGTATCTCCCCTACCTCCAGTCCTCAGTCTGAAAATGCATTAGATTATTGGAGTTAACTATTGCCCACCCTTTAACTCTCCTCTTCCTGTGCAAGTATGTCTAGGAGAGGCCACATGTTGATTGAAAATTTATATATCAGACCAAGAAAGATGCAGTCCCTGCCCTTAGGGAGCTTGGAGTCAGCAGGGGAGTCAGATATGAAGAAGAACCAATTACATGATTAATTATTAAAATAATGATAAAATGGAAGTGATTGGCAGGGAGCTAGGAGAGTATTCAAAAAGGGGCCCAACTAGTAGTAGTAGGGGCAGGTTCAGCCAAAGGAAATACTGAGGTAGGTGCAAAGGGGCAAGAACATTCCAGGCAGAGGGAAACAGCACATGCAAAGTCCTTGAGACTGGAAAGCGCTTGTGTTGAAGCCACAGAAAATAGGCTGGTGTTGCTGGACCATAGCAGTAGGGGAGAGATGAGACATCAGGAGAAAGCAGGGACCACTCTGTGTAGGGCCTTCCCAAACTTGGCAAGGAGAGTGGATTTTCTCTGTGTGCAGTGGAAGCCACTGTAGCATTTTAAGCAAGAGCCTGACATTAGCACAGTGTGCCTCATACTTTTAAAACATCCCTCTGACTCCTGGGTGTAGAATGGATTGAAGGTAGGAACAGAGAGATGGCTTCAGAAGCTATCTGGACTAATTTTCAGGTGGTGAAGCAGAGTGGTCAGATCTGAGATAAGTGCTTCTTTGGGCAGATGTACACACAAGCAGTAAGTGATGAAGCCAAAATTTTAACCCAAGAAGGTTTGTCCCCAAGTTCACTCCATTGGAAGTTTATATGGGAACAAACCTATTTTTTCTTACAGTATTTCGGTTGATTTTCCTCCTTTAAATTAAACTTTGAATTATTCAAATGAAGCATGAACACATTCTCTTGGTCAAAATTCAAATATTTTAGTTAAAATTAAGTTCCCTTGGCCACAGCAATTAATCGAAGTAACCCTTTCCCCTCCTCAGAGGTCCCACCGACCCTTACATTTTGCTACACATTGACATATATACATACCCATAGAAAATATAAACTTTTGTTTTATTGAGTATTCTGTTTTACATAAAAGGAAGCAAACTATGCACATTGCTTTGCAACTTGCTTTTTTCACTCAACAGTTCGTCT
This sequence comes from Cynopterus sphinx, assembly GCA_030015415.1. Taxonomy (NCBI): domain Eukaryota; kingdom Metazoa; phylum Chordata; class Mammalia; order Chiroptera; family Pteropodidae; genus Cynopterus; species Cynopterus sphinx. The sequence continues at coordinate 120,299,542 of CM057381.1, read as the reverse complement.
TGGAAAGCCTTCTATGCGAGTACATATAAATGGATCTCATTTTTAAAACTATTTAAAAGTCCATAGTATTTTATGGACTGGATGTACCACAGTTTATTTAGCCCACTCACTTTCCAAAGACAGAAATGAGGTTTTCTATAAATGTCGAAGCTTTTGAAGGGCTGGTAAATTTTTTTCTATCAAAATATGACTTTTATTTATGCCAATGGAGGAACCCACACCACAGTGACAACACAAATATTTAGCAACACCCAGCCTGGTGACTAAGTTTTCCCATTTCCCTTCAGGTGCTTGGCATCCCTGGGAGCTAGCTCTTGTCCATTGCCAAGTCTCTGTTTATAGCAAAAGGCTGTCTCGAGAGCAACAAAGAGATTGGTGGAGTTGTTGGCTTTGATTTCATTACTGGGTCCTGATGCAGGCAGGCAGCTAGGCGTGGTGTGGAGAGAGTATAGCTGCAGAGCCTCAAAGACCTGAGTTCAAATCCTAGCTTTTACTTGTGTGACCTTGAGCAAGTCACTTTTCTTCTCTGAACTTCAGTTTGTCCATCTTAAAATGGAGTTTGTAATCCCAATCTTACAGAATAACCAGGAGGATTAAATGCAAGTCACATGTGTAAAGCGATGGTCAGGTAAGAGCACATACATGTGCATTTAGCACCCACACACACCCCCATCTGCCACCCCAGTGTAGTGGAAAGAGTAGTGGGGCCCTTCATTGCTGAAGGGGTCACTCAGGGTCGCAGAATAATGAAAAGACAAGAATACTCTGCCATTGCAGTGATGGGTGATGCAGTATGGGGGTGGCATTTAAGTTCAAAGGGAGAAAGGAGACTTTCTGCCCAGATTCCAGACATCGGCTGTGTGCTAAGCACTCCCATGTTGCACCTCCTTTCATCTTCACCCCAGTGGGAAGAGTTAGGTTGTCCCTCTGCTCCAATTTGAGGATGAGGAAACTGAGGCTCAGAGAGGGGACCCGACTAGCCCAAGGTCTCAGTAAGTAGTAGAGTCAAGACTGGCACTCTGCCCCCTCTGCCTCTGCAGCAGTCCTTAGAGGCTCTGCAGAGCGCCCCTCCTGGAACAACAAGGAAGCTCTTGTTGTGATGGCATCTGGCCTCCATTTTTTTTCAAGGGATGAGATAAAGGCTTCTCAGAGGTCACCTCAGGACAGTCTGAATCAAATCTCTTAAATGACAGAATGTGAAATAGCCAGTGTGTGCAGTAACACTCAGTTTTTTAAAGTTCTTTTGAGCAAGGTGAGTGTCCCCCTCCCCGCACTTGATGAAAAGGGCCCTGACCAGGAGTCAGGAGCCCAGCCCCCGCTCTACAGCTGGGTCACCCTGTATCTGGCCCAGGTCATTTCCTCATCTCTCATTTTCCCACCTGTTCAATAGGAGGGTGAGACTGGCTGGCCTTGGGACTTGTCTTGCTCTTATAGAGAGAGAACCAAGCGGAGGCGACTGGGGGAGCTTTAGGAGAAGGGTTGTCAGATTTACCAAAAATATAGGACATCTAGTTAAATTTGAATTTCAGATAAACAAAAAATCACTAATATTTTTATTGTTAGTATGTCCCCAATATTATATAGGATACAACTTACACTAAAAATTATTTACTGTTTATCTAAAATTTAACTGGACATCCTATGTTTTATATGGCAACCCTATTCAGGGCCCCCAGCTCCACTGGACTCTACATTCTTTGGTACAGATCATTGATATTTTCACAGGCTCAAGATGAGCCCCACCTTCCAACCAAATCCCCACCACCCGCTCCCACACTCCCCCATGCCCAATTCCCTGGCCTTGGAGAAATTCTGAAGCCATGAGCCAAGAGATTTTGTAAGTCTAGGAATTCCTGCAGTGGAGACAGGGGTGGAATTCAGCCTGACTTGGGGAAAAGATAAGTGGTAGGTTTAAATCAGTGGAGAAATTTATGTCCACATGTGTGTCAAGATGGTTAAAGGGACACAGTGTCTGAGGTGCTCACAAACAGCTGGTCCCCTTCGGTGCCCGGTCCATGTGTATGTGCCTAAACTAGTGGACACTGTGTCCACATGTTTACAGTGAAAGGTGCTGTGACCATGCACATTCATGCCCACAGTCAATGCTGCAGCCACAGCTGTGTGCCATATCTGGGTGCACCTGTGCATGGCTGGATACGAAGTCTGTGAGTGTGCGTGCAAACACTACCTCCATGTCATCGCCTATAATTATCAGAGAACATGGATCCATAGAAAAGCCCACCTGGGGCCCTGACTTATCAGAGAGATACCCTGCCCTCTGCCCATCAGGAATCATCAACACCGTGATGTGATCGTAAAGTCCAGGCACTGTGCACATGCCCACCCCGCCCGCTGGACGATGGCCATCAGATCTGTTCTGAACTTAGGACAACTACCTAGACAGACACAGACCACGGAAATGCCCGTGCTGTGCTCTTTACCCACAGAGGAGTTGTGGAGCCCAGGTTTGTTAAGTGGCTCTTACGGGTGGCACACTATTGTGCAGGTGTCCCTGGGTGGCCTCAGCACCCACATCTCTATGTCTAGTCTCCAGTGAGGCAGGAGAGGAGAAGGAGGGAGGTTTCCTGAGGACCTACTGTGTGCTGGCATGAACAGCCTCCCATAGGGGATGGTGGAGTCAGTGTCCAGAAAATAGTGGCAGCAAAGGGTGGATCTCAGTTGGCGTTTGACCTCCACGGCCAAAACCTGGCATAGGAGAGATATCCAACAAATGTGTTAGTGAATGAATGACCCAAGTGACAGTTGCTACCAGGGAAGGACAAGAAGGTTGAGTTGTTCTTACTGGGCAACTGGAGGAAGGCTTTCCGGTGGTGGTAAACTTTCATCTGGGTCTCAGAAGACTAAATATCTCAAAAGTGGAGAAGGGTGGGTTCCCTGGGTTAGGAGACATATGAACCAAGACATAGACAGACAGATGCCAGGCATGTCAGAAGCCTTGTCACTTGACAGGAAAGTGGGATAAATACAGCAGGACTGGGAATGAAGTGGGAAGAGTCCTTTGAGACAACCTCAGAGAGGTGGCTGTGAGCCCAGGAACTGGGTGCTGCTGTGAATGGGGAACCATGAAATATTGTAGAGCAGGGCAGGGGTGCTGTCATAGCAACCTTGAACGTGAGCTCCTGGCCCCACACACCAAACTCTTCTGGTCTCCTTTCTCTCCTCATCCTCTTTCTAATTTCTCTTTCTCCAGACTTGGACTTCCAAGCCTCTAGACTTATGAGAAATAAATTTGTTGTTTTAGCCCCCCCACCCCCCAAAAAATAAAAAAGACTGAGGGTCTGATGTGATTCCCTCATTCCCGTTGGTCTCAAGTCTGTGTTTGTCAGCTTTTCAAACCACAACATTATTCTCTCCTCTGTTACCTCAGGGCAGACTGTGGACAGCTTTCAGGGAGGGAAACTGACCCTTTGGGAGCTGGCAGCCCCTCTAGAAGAAAGTGAAAGGTAGACTCAGGCCAGTCCCAGGTTCTCTTCCTCACCTGCTGTGGGACCTGGACAAGATGCTACACTCTCAAAGCCTTGACAGTAACCCCCATGTGCCAGGGTTGTTGGTGTGTCTCAAAGCACCTGGCAGGTTAGCTCCCCTCTCCCTCTCCCCCAGGGCAGTGGCTCTTCATCCAGAGCCTGCAACCAGAGCCTGTATTCCCATCTCCAGAGCAGGGCTGTCACAACACACGTGCCTGGGCCCTACCCCCAGAGGATCTGAGGCAGTGTATCTTGGGATGTGCATTTCTAACGTATGCCCAAGTGATGCTAAAGCCGCTGGTCTCAGAACCATGGTTGTGTGTCCCTGGGGAGCTCATAAAATTCCCAAGGCCCCAAGCCACACCCTCACCCAATTCCATCATAATCTCTTGGTCTGAGGCCCAGACATTAATACTTTTTAAAGCTCCCTGGTGATTCTCATGTACAATCAAGCCAGAAGCTAGTGCCTAGGGGCAGAGTTGGGGGGGTGAAGGGCTGGGGCTGGGGGTAGCTCAGTGTAGCAGCTGATACTGTGGTGCTGGTCCATGCACGTTAGATATGCTCTGTCCTTGCACTGACTCTATGAGGTAGGTGCTGTCATTATTCCCAAGCTGCACAAGAAGAAGCTGGCGAAGTCACCTGCCCAAGGTCACAGAGCAGGGAAGCAGCCAGACTCCAAATGAGGTCTCTCCTCCCATTCATTGTTTTGTCTTGAACAGCACAAATTTCCCAAACATCTCAGCCGTGATGCCTTTGTAAACTGCCCACTCTCCCTGGCCCCTGACGGGATACATGCCCGTGGACTCCCCCTCCCACATACAGCCCTGTGCCACACGCCTGCCTGTGTCCACACACACACACGGATGTGTGCAAACCCCTGAGTATGTGCACATACCTGCACAGACAGTATCTCCCACTTAGTCACACATCTGCCTTCTGGGTGCCCTCATGGGCATTGCCTGGTTTGAATCTTGTTTCTCTTTTTCAAATGCATGTAGCAGGGCCATAAAGCCACTTTTGGCTTACCTGAGAAAGCACTCACAATCCATTTTATCTGAAATGTCCTAAGCACCCCAGAGTTGACAGGATCAGGCTGGTGTGAACCAATGACGCATGCCGGCTTAATCAGAGAAGGTCATTGTAGGGCATTTGACCCAAGCAGACTTAGCCCACTCTGGACTAGATCAAGCTGGAGCAGAGCAGGTGTGCGTGCTGAGCTCTGTGGCAAGAGGCCTGACTCAATCACCTTCCCAACAGGAGGACCCTGTGCCTCAGTGTACACACCTGCACCATAGGGTGATCCCAACAGAAGATGGCTTTACAGTTCACAAAGCACTGTCAGAGCCTTGGTTCTGTTTGGTCCTCAAATGAAACACCCTAAGGTCCTCCAAGAGAGGGTGAATGATCTATTCAAGGTCACAAAGCAAATAATGAAGTAAAGATGAATCCAAACCAAGTCTTGGGACCAGGGTAGGGGTGCATTGTGACTGTGATGGTAAGTTCTGACACATCTAAGGCAGTGGTAATGCTGACAGAACTCTCGGGGCGGCACATTCCAAGCCCAGGGTGACAGGAGTAGTGATGTGGTAGTTAGTAGTGGCAGTAGCTAGTAGTAACAACTGTGTCTGTCATTGATGAGGGCCTGTATGTGCCAGGCACTATCTATGCACACTATAATCCTGATTTGCTTTCACCCTTGCTGGGCACTTGCACTTTTACCCCATTGTGCAGAGGTGGAAACTGAGAGAAATGATTGGGCCGAGGCACCAATTTGAACCAAAGAGCAGCTGGGATTTGGACCCACATCTGAGGTCACTGGATACAGGGGCTCCCACCTACCCCACCTCTGGAAACAGCCTGCCCTCAGCTCACTTTGAACTCCCCTCTTACCACTGCCCCTGTGGCCTTGGGCTTCCTACCCCCAGAATCTGAGAGAGCAGTTGGCTTTTGCAGTAGCACTGAGCAGCAGATGGAGAGTCTAAAGGATGTGATGGTTGTGCTTGCTTTTTACTTGAAATCATTTACTCAGGCCATGAGCAAAGTTCACTCCGGCTCCCAGTAGGGGTTGAAAAAATTCTCTGGGGTCCCTCTGCTGGAATCAGGGATGCTCAGCTTTAGAGGAGGGTCTCAGAGCAGGGGATGAGAGGTCAGAGGTCATCTGGACGGCCTGGAACCCCTCACCCTGAGCCCCTCCCAATGGCCAGAGGCCCCTGCTTTTGATAGAGCCCAGCGTGTCGACATTTGTAACCAGGACAGCTGGATAAAGATGAACTTTGGGGCAAGGATTCCTCAAATATCCAATGACAGCCATTACAACAAATAATTCCTATACAACCAAAGTTCCCCACACTCTCCACTTGCTTTCTCCTTTTACATAATTAATAGAACACACAAATTATTATGACTCTGATAAAAGAATCTGTAAAAATGCTGGAGTATTTTTCACTGTGAAGGCATACTTATTGTGCCTTTTCAGTTTAAAGAGCATTCACTCACATTCCCCTTTGTACAGCTCACCACAACCTACGAGTTGTTTTGCTCCCACTTTATTGATGGCAAAGCTGGATATGAAGGATGAAACAGATGGCCCCAGTTCATCCACAAACCTGAGTTCTCGCCCAGTGCTCTGCCCTCTGCCTCTTGTACAAAAAGAAATTCACGTTTGAAAACCCTCAACCCCACACAACATCCGACATCAATTCCTAGGTATTTGCGTTTCTACATTTTCAATGCCTGACTGGCTTTGTCTAGCAGTATTTGACACAGTGTATTAAGTTTTAATATGCTGAATAACAAGATGCTCTTTAATCTAAATTGAATCCCCAACACATTCATCTCTCACTCTAGTCTTGGTTGTTTCTGCTCCCCAAACTAAGCATGTTAATTTTCAGCCAGAAGGCAAGGAGATTGCATGATTCTGTTTCTGGGAAGAGCGTGACAGGTGGGCTAGACCAAGTGGGCTCTCCCACCTGTAGGTCCTCAAAACACTGTCTTTGGATACAAGGTATCAGAGCTACGAGCTAAGCCAGTCTTTCATGTCACATGTGAGGAAACTGAGACACAGAGAGGAGAGAGGTGGCTGGTCAGCAATCACATAGACCTCCTGCTGTGCCTATCCTCACCTTGACTGCCCATCTCCCATCTTATTGAAATCTCACCTGTCCGGTCTTCCTCCTCCAGGAGGTCATGATGAATTACCCACACCTCCTAGTACAATATCTTCACCTGGTGCCAGGAACAGCATTCTGCACCTTACACAAGACATCCTGCTAAAACCTCAGCCCACCCCTGTGAAGCCCTCTGTTGCCCACATTTTACAGATGGAGAAACTGAAGCATTAAGAGGTGGAATCACTTAAAGTCACTCAGAGCTGGGATATCTGAGTCCAAACCCCACCCAAGTACTTGGGTCTTGGTATCCTCAGCTCCAGCTCAGCCCACCCTGAGAGAAGGAGAGTGAGCAAGACATCATGGCCACTATCTGCCACCTCAGCCACCCCACATGAGCCTTAACTCTCAAGGTTCCCATCTTGCCTTTATATACTGAGGTGTTCATTGTTGTGGAAACCATGGAAACAGCCCCAGTAGAACATATATTTTTATTCCATGAGCTGTTGCATCTGAAGAACAGAGGGGCTCTCAGAAGCCTGTGGGGAGCAGGGCCTGGTGCTGGGGAGGGAGCAACCAGGAGAGAGAAGGAAGTGACAGGCTGTTCTGCTCTTCCATCCTCCTCCCCCATTCCCATTCCACAGCTTTGGAGGTCTCAAAGTAGCAACCTAGGGGCCAAATCCAGCTACGGATATGTTTTACTGGAGAAATTTTACATCAAATTCCAAATGTCCAGCTTTTCTTAGAAGACTGGAATATCTGCCACTCTGGGCCCAAATTCCCCCACAGGAGCAGAGAAATAGCTGCCCCTTTAGAAGGGCTGAGATTCTTTACTTTGCCGCAGTCCTCACCACTCTCTATTATCTCCCACCCACCGACTTTACTCATTCACAAAACCTTCTTGGCCCTCACAACTTTTCGAATTTAAAACCCTTGCCCTGTGCTCTGTCCCAGGACCCAGGATCTCAATGACAAGCCTGTGAATCCCCAGCCTGATAGAACCCCTAAGCCATGGGCAGACTCCCAGAACTAGAAAACACCCACATTTTCAACTGGTCACACTGTGAACTCCAGAATGTTTTAACTACAGACTCTCAGATTCAGAAACTCACCTCCCTCTGAATAAATCGGGAGGGGCGCTGGAGATAGGCTTGCCCCATCCCCACCAAGCTTCTTCTTAGTGGAGCTCTTTATTTACACCTAACCCAGTGAGGAGCCCCAAAACGTGAACAGACATCAGCAGGATCACTTTGGAGCCTACAGACCTTAGAATCCTAGATCCTTAGGGCCTACCCACCCTATGGAACTCCTTTATTATCAAGATGGAGAAACCGAATCAAAGGCCCAGCAAACTGGACAGGCAGAGACTTCTCAGTCTGTGCTCAGCAGGCCAGGTGAATGCAAACCAGGAGCAAGGGTGCAGGTGCCAGGTGGGCATGATGGTGTGTATTCACGTCCTGTGGCTTCTATAACAAATGAGCACAAACTGGGTGGCTTTGAACAAAAGATATTTATTCTCTTACAATCCTTCAGGCCAGAGGTCTAAAATCAAGATGTCAGCAGGGCCATGCCCTCTCCAAGGATTGTAGGTAACGTTACATACCTTGCCTCTTCCAGCTTCTGTTGGCTCTGGACATTCACTGGCTCACGGTTGCATCATTCCAATCTTTACCTCAGTTCTCCACATGGCCTTCTTCCCTCTGTGTCTGTGTTTTCTCCCATTCTGTCTCTTCCAAAAACACTTGCCATTGAGTTTAGGGCTTATCCATGTAATCAGGATGATCTCAAGATTCTTAATTACATCTGCAAAGACCATTTTCCCAAATAAGGTCACATTCACAGGTTCTGGAGTTAGGACGTAGACACATCATTTTGGGAGACCACCATTTACACCACTACTGGTATCTCTGCCATTTCCCAGGTGCCCATTCTGGGCCCAGAGTAAGCACTGGGTGCTGGGCTCCTGGCTGGTGCCCAAATTTCTTGCTCTGTTTCTTCCCTCTCTCTGCTCTATGCTATGTGGCCATACCCACTTGGGACAATTCTGGGAAAGTGTGTCGGTCTCTCCTGGACCCTCCAAGCCAACTTCTCTGCACTCTGTCCACAGGTTTGCCAGGCACCGCTCCAGACCTTGAAAAAAGAAAGCAGATTTTTGGGCAAAACTTCATACCTCCAAAGAAGCCAAAAACCTTCCTGCAGCTTGTGTGGGAAGCGCTGCAAGATGTGACTCTGATCATCCTGGAAATTGCGGCCATCATCTCTCTGGGACTCTCCTTCTACCACCCGCCTGGCGAGAGCAACGAAGGTAAGACAGGACACCTCAGACCTCCACGCCCCTCCCTGCAACGTGCGTGCCCAGCCACAATGTAGGGTGCTCAGCATTCATGGCCACTGCTCCTTCTAGATAAGGAAACTGAGGCCCAAGGGGCAGGGCCTCACCCACAGCCAATGAGTGGCCAAGGCAGACCCCCCTCAGGGCCCCACCCTCAGAGTTCCCATGTGTGAAATGAAATGCAAGGGCTGGACAAACAATACTAACAAGTATAATGAGCGTTTGTTGAGCACTTTAAATACACCAAGCTCTGGGCTGAGATGTCATCTTCCTAACAACCCCATGATGCAGGGGCCAGCTTTTCAGTTTAAGGAGAGTCCCTCAAAGGCTGGAGCACCCAGAGGGCAGGAGCCCGAGGGGATCTCTGTGAGTGAGGCTGAAGTACTGTCAAATCAAAGAGTATGAATGCAGCCCACTGGGTAAGCAATTTGGGGGTTTTGTCCTTGGATGAGAGAGAGGGGGGCCCTCAGAGAGCAGCCTAGACAGGTGTGTGGAGTCACCCTCATTTGGATTTTGTCCAACAGAACCAGACTCTCTCAGGGAGGCTCATGGGCAGCAGTGTTCCCACATGAGGAGTCTTGGTCTTCAGAGGCCATTCCAAACTCTGTTTCAGGTCTGAATGGGGACTCCTCACCGTGGGCAAAGGAAGCACCGTCCTGCTCACCCCGGGAGGGCTCTGGACCAAAACCAGTCTTCTCAAAGTCAGGACTTAGGACTTCTAAAAGAAAACTTGGACCCAGCCTTTCATGCCAGAAACTGAGCGCCTGCTAAGGGCTCTAGGGCTTTACCAACTTGATGGCTGCTTTTCTTTCTGATGGCAAAGTCTTTTAAACCTACATCACATGACAGATAAACAGATACACACACATATACTATAGGATATGTCGGATCATATAAGATATGTTGTTTTGTTGTTAGATTTTTATTATCTGATTTTTCATTAGTAGGACATTATAAACACTTGTCTTTGTTAAAATTATGACTCAGTGTTTCCTAATGAATGTGCTACATAAATAGATTTGCTGCTTCACGAAAGCAAATAAAAAGGGAATAATATGTAAAGAATAACCATTATGGGCCTCATTTCCCCAAATGAGGAGGTGGTCTCTGAGGTTCCCTGAACACACCTGTTTCCGCTACCCTTTCCCAAGCCAGAGTTGGTCAAGAAACCAGAAAACCAAGTCTACTAAGCCGACCACCTCAATTTGATACATAATATTACTAAGTTGACTTTTATTCTTTATGACCTCTGTCCAAAGAGGGCTTAAAGACATATGAAGGACACATCTCACAAGATAAGGACAAATAGGAAGCCAACCAGAAAAGGAGTGGAAGCAAATAAACCAGCTATAATTGCTACCATGATTGAGATATAAATTTGACTTTGAGCTTCCTGGCAGGCAATGCAGAAAGGGAATTAGGAAGATTTGCATAGCTCAATTTATCAGCAGGAGGAAAAGCAGTTCTTTTGGAACATTGCATGCTCCCTGACAATGAGTTCTGGGATGAACTTCCACATAGAACATTATGAGATGCATAGTGAGAAGCATTCTTTGTAAAAGTTGTATAAAGCATGTAGAGGAATGTACATGGCTACTTGAATAAATCTTGAACAGAGCTAAGGATGCAACACAAAAGCATAATAATAGTGATACTTGTGCTTACTATTTTTATAACCACCACTAGTTGTGAGCTTTTACCGTAGAAGTTCGCTAGATCCTCACAACAAGCCCGTGGTTAGGTGCTATTTTAAACCGAGGCTCTAAGCTAGGAAATGACTTGCTCAGTCACACTCTAGGACGTGCAGAACCATGACTCAGACTGAGGCGTTCTGGCTTCTGAGCCCTTCTTCCCATCCCTTAGCTGCGTTTCCTCAGAAAGGGACAAGGTCAAGGCAGTGCCAGTCGGATATATGACCTCATGCGACCTAATTTAGTAGACGGTTAGGACTCAGAGGGCAGGTGGTGGAGAGAGTGTGGTAGTAGCCTGCGCTGAGCTCCCAGTGTGTGCCAGAGGAGCCTCCCCACAACCCTCCAAACAGATGACTGCAATCACCTCCATCTTCGAGAGGTGGAAACCGCGGCCCAGAGGGGAAGACTTACCTAAGGCCACACAGCTTATAGGTAATAAGGCCAGATTTGAAACCCAAGTCTTCTGGTTCTTTCCATTGCCCCTCCCTGCCTCCAACTGAGACTCTAGCTCAGACCACACTCTGGGTCGATGAGGACAGCTGCGTACTCTCCAGACTCAGAGTGAAGTCCTTGCATGTTGTGACTATACTAATTTCTCCAGGCCCGGCCTGAGCTCTGAGCTCTGAGCTCTGGACTGTCCATTTTGCCAGGACCACCCCCCTGCCAAGTCAGACATAGGTTTCATCAGTCATGTATAAAATGATTCTGGTGATGGACTAATGGGCTATAGAGTGTCTTGCAGCGCCCACAGCCTTTCCATTTGCTTCCATGGCTCAGAGAGCTCCAGACATTTGTCAAAGGTCACATAGCGCATTTGCAGAAGGGCTGGGTCTGGCACACCCAGTCTTCCCAACTCCCTGTCCATGACAGCTCTCCAACCAGAGTGCTAGCAGAGTGACAAGCATATAGTAGGTGCTTAGAAAACATTTGTGGTTTGACCAGTTTGGAGGGCCTTTATTCAATGGTATGCCCTGGCAACCACCTAAGAGGTAGCTTGCCATTTTACTGGTAAACAAGCACAGGGAGGCCCAGAGAGGTCACACAGGTTCCCCCAAGGTCACTCAGATAGTGAGAGGCCATGCTTAGAAAACCCTAGGTCCTGGGAAAGCAGCCACAGATCCCCCAGACCCTGTGATCGCATCTCTAGATCCTGTCCCTGCCCCAGTCCAAGAGGGGCCCAGAGGAAAGCTCAGCAAGGCCTGCCCACTCCCCTCTTTTTTCTCCTTCCTGGTCTCTTCTGCCTAATTGCACCAGGGATGGCAGGAGTTGTTCCCAGGGTTCAGCAGCTCACAGTGTCTGAAGACCTAACCCAGGGATCCACACCCCACTTTCTGGCCATCTCAAGGCACCATGTATCTATCAGACAGTTCTAAGAAGGAGATAAAAGCTAACAGGCTTTTGCTAGCAGAGAGTGCTTGCAAGGTCCCAGAGCATCAAACCAGCAAGGGCAGCAGGCAGGGCTGGGAGTCAAAGGAACGTAGTACAAATCTCGCTTAACCACCATGCCTTGGTTCCCAGAAGCCAGTCCAAAGAAAGCAGCTCATGAAGAGAGAGAAGACCGATGTTTATTATGTATCAAGATGGCGATATGCCAGGCCCCTACTAAGTCCAGGGCTCACGAAGTCCCGGGGGTTATCCCATTTTACACCTGTCCAAACAGGCTCAGAGAGGCTAAGTCACTTACCCATGGTCACACAGCAGAGCCTGGATATGAAGCCAGGTCTTTCAAGTTCTGGAACCTGAAGGTTTTCCATTGCCCGGGGCTGTTTCTAAGTGTCCTGAATGCTGCCATAACTAATGGGAGGCGCGTTGATGTAGCACACAACAGGGAAAGAGTGGCCTTCCCATGTGCAGAGTATGTAGCAGGGGCAGGGGATAAGAGAAGTCCTGTAAAGTGAAGCACTGGGCTCAGTATTTCAAATCACTCCCCTGAAGTCCAAAAGGATGCATCTCCATTTAATGTTTCCACTTAGCAAAATTCAACTGTGTTTCCCACTTTGGGGGGTTTTATTGGTTTCATTCATGGTGGTAGAAGGGCACTCTACTTCCCCTCCTCCTGTCATCACGTGGTCTCCAGCTGTACCCCTTCTGTAATGCAGGACTTGAGGCTCCATTCGGGCTGGCTGTGGGACTCGAATGCCATGATGCATGCCAAACGCTGGGCTACAGGGAGTGGCAGCTTTAAATGAGCATGGACTGTGTGCTCACTGCCGTCATGCTTTACAGAAAGGCTCTCCTTCTCAACCACCTAGGAGGGAGAACCTGTCATTTCCCCAATTCTGCAGATGAGAAAACTGAGGTACTGTGGTTCGGTAGCTAGCTCATCGTGGGTACACAGTTGTTAAGTTAGCATAGCTACAATTTGAACTCAGGGCTGGCCTGCTGTCAGTTATCATCAGCACAATTATGAGTATCGTCACCACCAAAGGTTGGTCGCGTTAACAGTTTAAAATTGTTGGAAAAGTCTGAAATTCCCAAAGGGAAAAACAAAAGTGACCTTGAGAACCCCATGCAATGATATGGTTGTTAACTAGCCTTCAGGGAACAGCTGGTTCAAGGGAAGATGTTGGATTTTTCAGTGACACATGCTACGGGGCTGCAATCATTCTATACCGTCCCAAGCCTGGACTCTCCCAGGAACTGGGAGCCAAAAAACATTTCCTGGTACTACTTGGCCATCTTGTGTTGCTTCTGACCCCTCACTTACCAGGTGCTTTGCCAGAGTTTCTTAAAACTGCTGCTCTACCTTCCTTGGGGTTGAATTGGACTTCCAGACAATCAGCCATAGGTCTACTTTCTACTTTCCTCCTTTCCCACATAAGACCAGCGCGCGACAAGGGGTGCTGGGCTCAAGACAGTGGGCAGGCTAGGTCCAGTGTCAGATTCCAGGCCCAGGTCTAGATTCAAACTTCAGATCTGCTGTATAACCCCAGGTGAGTCTCTGCCCCTCTCTGAACTGTTTCCCTTTGTCCAGTAAGCTTGAGGATTAAAGTGAATGTTTGGCATATAACAGGCATTACAAATAGCCCAGGCCACTGCCTGGCACTCGTGGAAAGAGACTACTCTGAGTTCTTCAGGAGTACAAATCCCGCTTAACCACTGGCCAGACACTGCTCATGGTCACTTTCCATGGAGAGGGCCATTCTCCACTCCCCAGTGGAAAAAAAGAACTTGGGCTCGTCCTGGCTGCACCACCCACCTTGGCTGTGTCACCTCACCTCTTGGGCCTCAGTTTCCTCATATGTTAATAGGGGTAATATTGATCATTCCTTGGATCCTTATGTAAAAGCAGGAGACAAGGTGTGTAGAAGGGCTTTGAAAGCCCTGGCCCTTCATGTGGGCAGGACTTGCCTTTCAGTCTGAGGCCTTTATAATCAAATGTGCAGGGTGCTTTTTTTCTTTTTCATATGGTGGGACTGGCAGGCCTCAAGCAATCTGAGGGCCCAGACTAGAAGATTCAATTGGACGAGGGTGTAGGATGCAGGGTCAGGCAAGTGGCTCAGGTGAAGTGTGTGGGTGTCCTAACGGTGCAGTCAAGGCGCTGATCCAAAAAAGGCTGAGAAAGAACCTCCTGGAGCTACACACTAGCCAGAGCTTTCACCTTCCTCTCCTTGACCCCCAAAGGTAATCCAAGCGACCCACACTTTGTAGATGAGGATGCTGCAGCTCATAGAGGGCAGTGACTAATCCAGGGTCATACAAGGGCAGCAGCGGAACTAGGACCAGCTCGTCAGAGTTCAGGTCCAGGGTTGTGGTTCCCACCCCCAACCCCGGCCTAGAGATCTGCCTCATCATTACTAGAAGAATAGAAGGAAAGGTCATCAACAAAACTTCATTTTAGACCCAAAAGCAGGTGCAATATTGATTGACCTCATTCAGTTCCAGCCTCACTTTTTCTCTTTTCTCATGAACCAGGCCTCTCTGCTGACCGGGTCTGTGCTAGAGATGACATGGACCTCACTCCATTAAATTTCAACCCTCACAATAGGTCCCCAAAATAAAGAATATTCTTCCCATTTTAGACATGAGAAAACTGAGGTTCACCCAAGATCTCACAACTAAAACAAAGGCAGAAGATTGAGGTAGCTGATAGGCTCTGAAGCCAGAGATCCTAGCTTTTCACTTGCCCTTCCTAGCTTAGGCAAGTCACTTGGGTTTTCTAAAAAGCCTGTTTTCATATCTGAAACAGGCAGAGTGAGTGCTCCAAGATGATGTGTGTGAAGCACTTTGCACAGGGCTTGGCACCCATACGCACTGAATAAAATGATCACAATCATCCAATTATCAACATTTTTTTACCTGACAGAGCTGAGATTTAAATCCAGACCCATGAGGCCCCTTGAGCTAGCTAACCCCATTCCACCTGCTTCCTTCTCTCTGCAGGATGTGCAACGGCCCAGGGCGGGGCAGAGGATGAAGGGGAGGCTGAGGCAGGCTGGATCGAGGGGGCAGCCATCCTCCTCTCAGTCATCTGTGTGGTCCTGGTCACGGCTTTCAATGACTGGAGCAAAGAGAAGCAGTTCCGGGGCCTGCAGAGCCGCATCGAGCAGGAGCAGAAGTTCACCGTGGTCCGGGCTAGCCAGGTGGTGCAGATTCCTGTAGCTGAGATTGTGGTTGGAGATATCGCCCAAATTAAATATGGTAAGTGTCCTAGTTACAGAGCCAGGTGTTGGAGCTGGAGTCTAGGCAGAGGTGGGACAGGCCAAGCAGATACAGAGAGGGTGGTTCAGGGAAGGGGATGGGTCCCTGAAAGCTGATCCCAAGCCAAGATGTCTTCTGAGATCTTTTGGAAATTGAAGGCTATTTCTTGGAGGGGGTAAGATTCCAGAATTCATTTATATCAGAAATATCAACCTACGGCCATGCTACCCTGAACAAGCCCAATCCCGCCTGATCTCGGAAGCTAAGCAGGGTCGAGCCTGGTTAGTAGTCAGATGGGAGACCACCGAGGAAGACCAGGTGCTATAGGCATAAAAAAAATTTAAAAATAAGGGATTGCAAACTGACAAGGTCCTTGCAATCCTGTGAGGTCAGCCAAGAATTGCCTCGCCCTAAAAAAATAGCAAATACATGGCACATGTGCCACCACTCTCAAAACCTCCTCCCATAATAGACTTTACTAATCAATCACAGCTTAGAACTTAGATACAGCCTCAGAAGGCTTCTCAACACAACACTCCAAGGACCACTAACACTCAGAATGGTTTTATGACCTGAAATCCATTTCCCATCCCTCATTTGGCTGTTGATGGATGGTTGTTGGGCTAGAGAATGAGTTGTGGGGAGTGGACGTGGATGAAGGAACAGTCTAAGCCTGTGATACTGCCATGAAGAAAATAGGCAGGCTGGTGCCGAAGGAATTTAGAAGAGATATGTCCTGGATTAGTAAAGGCAAAAGGTGGTTGAGAGTTTGGAGTGTCCTCCTCACTCAGCTCTCAGGAGCTTGCATTCCCCTGATAATAAAACAGTCTTACAGTCTCCTCCACCTAGCCAAGATGGACTAGTCTCTTCCAAAATAATTCTCCAATTATAGTTGAAACCAGAGAATGAATCATTGAGAAAATTAAGCCCCAAATCCACCCTAGGCCAAGAGAAGCACTTAATAAACTAAAGAACACGACTATTTCAGCTGAGATCATTGTTGGGCCCAACCTCAGCCCTCTGGGCCTTGTACCATTCACCTTGGCTCCAGTCTTCAGCGGCCTGTTGGCCTGTGACAGGCACCATCTTGGTTCCTGCACCCTGGGAGCGCTAGACAGCCAGTCCCCTTTGGTGAGCCTTCCCTTGTAATCACATCTTTAAGGAAATATATTCGCCTCTCCAGCCACCTGAGACCCTGCTGACTCCCTTGCCCTTCCTCCCACCAGGTGACCTCCTCCCTGCTGATGGTCTCTTCATCCAGGGCAATGACCTCAAGATTGATGAAAGCTCCTTGACAGGGGAGTCTGACCAGGTGCGCAAGTCTGTGGACAAGGACCCCATGCTGCTGTCAGGTGAGCTGTAGCCCGCCAGTGGGCTCACTCCCATTGCCTATTCCTGCTCCCATGTGGAAGGGGGTGCCTGTGTCTCCTTCGTGAGGCTGGAGGGCCTCAGGGACTTTGATCCTTGGCTTCAGGTCTCTGGCCAGCTCAACCCCAAGTGAGAACTTCCTCCCCTTTCCCCAGTGAACATGCACTGAGCCTACTGTACAATCAGTGCTATCCTAGGCCCTGGGATAGCAGCGAATAAAACCAGTGAAGAATCCCTGCCCTCATGAACTGTATCTTCTAGTGACTTGGCTTTCTGAATACTAAGGTTTGTTCTCATCAGAGATAAAAAAAAAGAATCAGTCAGGTGACAGTCATTTTGAACACCTCCTGTGTGCCAGGCACTGGACTAGGTCCTGGGGAAGAAGCAGATGAGGCTCCAGCCCCAAAGGAGCTTGTGGTATAGTGAGGAGAGAAAAGCCATTGGAAAATTCCAGGAGATGATAGGTATGTGGCAAAAATAAAGCAGGGCATTGGGAGGCAAGTGACTAGGAGGTCAGGGGAAGCCATGTGTGAGCTCAGGTATGAATGATGATTAGGAGCTGGCCTTGCGACTGTCCAGGGAAAAGCATACCAGGCGGAAGGAACAGCAGCTGCAAAGGTTCAAAGGCAGAACCGTCCTTGAGGATTGTGAGCAAGATGGAGAAGCAGAGAGGCCAGATGTGAGGCCATGGAGGCTTTGGTCAGGAGTTCAGAAATTTTCTGAGTTGATGAGGAATGGTTTTCAGCAATGAGCTGATCACATTTACAATTTTTAGATCTCACTATGGCTGCTGCAAGGGGCAAGAGAGCAGGCAGGGAGACCCTGCAGAGGTGAGGCACCAGCCGGGTGATACCCCCACAACAAAAGACCTTACTGTACAGCAGTGCTCAGCAAACACCCTCCAATCAGCTACTCTGGGTCTGGCCCTGGGCTGAGCACCAGGACTCTCCTCTAGCCTTAGAAACCCCTAGTAGTCCAGATAGGCTGGAGTGAGCAGACCTGCAAACTGCTAATTTCACAGTAGAAAAATGAGGAAGGTGTGAGAAAGCCAAGCAGAGAACAGAAAGGGGGGCTAGAATTGAGCTGAGCTTTAAAGGGTAGGTAGGAGCCCAACAAACAATTGTAGAAAGAGGGCCTTCGCAGCTGAGGCAAACATGTGAAAGGCGCGGAGGTCTGAAGGAGTGTGGGGATGCCCTGAAATACAAAGAGGAAGAGCAGCAGGTCTGCTGGGTAGAATGGGAGAAAAGAATGAGAGTCAGACCTGGGACATTTAATCATCCAGAATTTGTTCAACCGGAATTTATTAAGCATCTACTGTGTGCCGTAGGTAATTGAACAAATAAGATCCCTGCCCTCCTGAAGCTTAGAATCCAAGAGACAGACAATAGAGAAACAAGTAAGCAAGTATGTAAGGTGATTTCAGATGGTAATAAGTCAAATGAAGACGTTCCACCGCCGTAATGACATAGAGACCCAGATGAAAGGGAGAGGAATCTTAGTTGGTCAGAGAAGATGTCTGAGGAGATTGCATTTGAGCCAAAACCAGAAAAATGACAAGAAAGAGCATTCTAGGCAGTGGGACAGTCTAGGCAAGTGCAAAGGCCCTTGTCTGACTCAGCCATCATGGAAAGCCTCAGATACCTCCTTGAAGCTTAGGGCCACATGAGAGCTTAGGGTCATGGCCCTGTGGCCCTGGTTCCAACCTCTGGACTCAAGTGGTTAGCAGAGAAGCAAGCATCCTTGGGAGAAGTAGCCAGGTGGGTCATCTGGACCTGTGGAAGTTGAGGGGAGGCCATGGGCCTAAGTCAGTAGGTGTGTCCCTTCCTCTAATAAAGGAGAAGCCTCATAACTGGGGAGGGATGGTGGGATATATCCAGGAAGACTGGCTGTCCCAAGAAACCAAGGTATTCTGAGAGAGAGCTGAGACATATAGTCGGCCCAGTAGAAAGCAGTCTAACTGGGAAGAGAAGAATTCTGTAACAGGACAAAAGAGGATTCCTGACAGGTAATGAGTTCCCCATCACTGATTGCATGTGAGCTGAGGCCTGGACAGGTTGCGGGTGTGAGTGCTGTAGAGTAGGCTGTAGAGTGCACTGAATGGACACTGCATTCAGTGCCCCTCCCAGCTGTGAGAGTCATAGAGTCACCACACCCTCCTCACCCTGTACTTCCGCTACAGCCCCGCCTTGTTCAATTCCCTCTGCTCTGCCTCTGCTGAGGCTGCTCTCTCCTCCCAAATGGCCCTCTTTCTTCCACATTGCTCATTTCACTCCTGCCCACCTACTCAGGACCCACCTCCTACACGAAGCCTTCTCTGACCACAGGCATCTCGGGCAGTCAGTCACCCCTGTGGGCCCTTCCTCCTGCCTACCCCGTAGAGCTGTCGTGGAGACCACATGCACAAATGGATGTGACTGTCCTTTGCAAATGGTGTGGTGTGAAGTGCCATGTGGTGTGAAACAAGCACAGTGTTTGGAGACAGAGCACTCAGGTTTTGGCTCACCTCTGACTCACAGGATCTCAGTCTCTCCATCTGACAAATGGGGGCAGACCAGCTTTCAGAAAGACTCACGTGTCCCCAGCACTCAGAGAACAAAGAAAAACCTAAAGGCCTGGAGCTCCTCCCCCAGAACAGCCAGGCAGGCCGGGGCCTGTGTCAGGTTCTTCAGACCTGGCAGAGTAGAAACTTTCAGGAACTGCAGGCTCACATGTCCTCAGGGCCAGGCAGGGAGAGTGTGGGCCCCAAACCAAGAGCACAGCTGCCTCCTGCTACTGCCTACAGATGTGCCACCAGTGGAGCTGCAGTGTGCCCTTTGCAAAAGGAGCCAACGATCCAGATTTTCATACAGACTCCCAATGTTTAAGCCCTCCAGCCTCCAGCCCTGTGCTCTCCCCACAGCCCCTATGCATGACCTCACCTCCAAGGACCCTGTGACTTTTTTACCCAGCAGCATAGCCTGTGTTGAAGCATCTTATGGTAAATGCTATTGGGAAACCAATGACTAGGTGCCATTAGAGGGGCTGTGGAAGGGATGGGCCAAGAACCAGGGTCAGGGCTGTTCTCAAAAACAGCAGGGTTTGGCTCCAGCAGCCCATACGCTTGGCCCCCTTCAGGACTCCCACCCTTCTCCATCGCCCCTGGAGCCAGAGCATTAACAGCAAGAGGTTGCATAGGACATCAGCAAACCCTTTTAGGCCTGCTGCCCACCCCACCCGCCAAGTGGTAGGCCAGGCACGGAACGGACAGCCGGACCTGCCACCACTGCTGCCACCTCTAGAGGGTCTAGGATGACATCGTGACTGCAGGAAGGCCCAGTCTGCTGTTCAACCTGTGCTCTCTCCATCACACTACCCTTCCTCTTCTCCGTGAGAGGCAGCGGGGTGTAGTGGATAGAGCATGGGTTCAAGTCCCGTCTCCACTGCTCACAACTGTGTGACCCTTGGCTATAACTCTACCTCTCTGCGCCTGAAATGCCATGGTGGGCAGAGGGGCTTGGGGTTGTGCTTGTACCAAAACCTACCTCACCGGGCTGTTGTGAGGAGGCTGGGTTTGTGGATGCTGATATTCTTTGCCAGCTGTCTAGTGCTCTGCAAGTGTGTATTATCACTGTTATTAACTGCCCTGATAACAATAATGATGAAAGGACCGTATCTGGGCTGGGAATTGCATGGCTTTGCTTGGTGCTTATGCCTGGAGGCAGATAATGATTCCCAGAAATGGCCTCCATCACTTCTTCACATTTCTGTCCCCATAAAGAGACCTTTTAGAAGGTACGACCTTACTCCTCTCCCTGTCTAAAAAGAGGGCTGTGAAGTCAAAACCAGGAGAGCAAGGAGCACTGGGTTCAAGCCCTAATCAGTGTCTCACATGCTGTGCAGCCTCAGTCAGCCATTTGCCCTTTCTGGGTTCAGAAGCCTCATTTTATAAAACTAGGCCCCTCTACCTCTGCCACTGAGGGCTCAGTGCACCCCATTTGCCACTGTATGAGCTTTTGGCCCCAAGACAACCAATAGCTGGACCAGGCCAGGTGCAGGCCATTTCCTGCTGCTCAGAGCAAGTCTGAGGCAGAGATGGGCTTCAAGCCGCAGTCAGAAAGGCTATCGCACACCTCTGCTGCCAGGTCAAAGGCAAGGTTCAGGTGGGACAGGATCGGCCGTCCAATTAGCAGGAGTCACAGTGTTCCCTGGGCCCGAGCTCCTGAACTCATAGATGGACAGGGGCTGGATGGCTGCCACAGCGCCCCACACTCTCCTGCCTCCATCTCACTTGCTGCCTTCTGACTCTGCCATACGCCTTCCTGGCAAGGTGGAAATAACAGAGACTGGAGCCTCACGCTCGCTCCACCCCAGGGCTCCCCTCACAGGCTGCATGCTGAGGTGACCTCTCAGGGCTGCTTTCCTGTCTGTGAAATGCCTGAGGTGGTGGTGCAGATCACCTCACAGATGAACTGTGACAGCCAGATGTAGAAAGCAGCTCAGACAGTACCTGACACATAGTGAATGCTCAATAAATATTAAGTCTCCTCCTCCTTCCCCCCCAAAAATTCTTTCACTGGCTCCCCATCGAATACCAAGCAAAGACCCAACTCCACAACCCTCCATGCAGGCTGCTCCACGATCCAGCTTCTCTCCTGCTGCTCCATCCAAGAGCCCTGAGCTTCAACCCAGCTGTGCTGTTGTTAATCTGTGTCTGTCTCCTCCCCTGAACCTCAACTGCACTGTGAGCTCCTGGAGGGCAGGGACCACAGGGGACCTTCCCTTCATGTCCCAGAGCCCAGCACAGAGTTGGCACTCCACCATATCTATCCAACAAACGAAAGAGTGTGATCCAGGCAGGAGGCTCCACATTTGGTCATTTGGTCCACAAAGGCCTTTCTGCTGGACCCATCCAAACTTTTCGAGGTTCAGCCTTTTCATGGAGGCTGCCCTACCCAACCCAGGAGTGGCCCTTGTCTCCAGGGGACCCAGGGGACCCACACTTCATCGTTAATGATAAGAACTAAGTCAGACCTCCCCATTTGACAGAGGACAAAACTAAAGTCCACAGAGAAGGCTGGCCTCAGGTCACACAGCAAACCAGAAGCATACTCCAAACTGGTTCCCAAGCCCCCTCCTCCTCAGCCCAGAGCCCTCTCTATCTGCCCCCAACCATGCGAGTGTATTCTGAAGGGCTCGTGGGAGCTTAGAGGAGTTGGGGGCTATAGGATGATGCCCAAGAGACCATAGATGGTGAGGTCCAGGTGCAAGGCCCTCCTGGGGGTCCCCACACCCAAAAATCTTGCTTCTACCCACAGCCCAAAGACCCTGAAGTTCTCCTTTGAAAGATTTAGCTATTCAGTCTATGAATCGCATGCCTGCGTTTCTCCCATTAGAGCCACAGTCCTTGGAATCAAGCATTGCCCTCTGCAGAGACCCTGGAACTGGGGTGTGACAGCCTAGGGGGATGACCTGGTCCACTCAATTCTTCCTCTGGCAGGAAGGACAGCCAAGCCCCGAGGTCCTGGTAGGGAGGGGAGAGAGATGGCTCTATGAAGATTAGGGAGGAAGGCAAGGCTGGGATAAGTTCAACCTTTGTAAAGCCATCAAGATGGCTTCTTGAGGGATGTGGGATTCTCCTTGATAAATGTAATACATGCCTGCTGTGGAAAACACAAACAAGGAGACGGCAGTAAAAAAAGGTGCTGGAATTTGAGCTATAAGCTAGGTTTTGCTATGGGAGGCCAAGAGAAGGCTCACATTCAGAGTCTGCCCTCTAAGGGTTCACAGTCTGGTGCGGAGCAGGCCTGGAAGCACCCCCAATGGAAACCACAGGGGTCAGTTCAGTTCAGAGGAAAGAGGTGTAGTCTCTTTGTGGGGGTCAGGAAGGTCACCTAAGAGGAGGGGCATTCGTCCTGAGCCTGGAGGAGGAGGTTTTGGACAAGAGGTAGGAGGGCCTTCAGGCAGTGGTAACTGTGTAAGCAAAGGGGATCGGTAGGGGCTGGACACAAAGGCCCGGTGAGCTGTACACACTCCCAGGACAGAGGCCACAGGGCAGAAATCAGTGGTCAAGAGCCAGAAGACGGGTCTGACTCAAGAGGTGCTGACCAATGGTGTCTGAGCTGGGGAACAGTGGTCAGAGCTGAGGCTGGGCACAGAGGGAAGCGGGGGCACAACAACTCTGGTCCACAGACTGCTGGGGCCGGAGGACCAGCGAAGCCTGGACAGGAGGTACGCTGTGCCTTCTCCTGGTGTCCTCTGAGTTGTGGCCAGGGGCCGCCTCCCTGACTTCTTCCCCCTCCCTCCCTCCTTCCCAGTGCAGAGCTGCCAGCTCCCTGCTGTGATGGGAGTGATTAGATTAGAAGGTGATTGGGGGTCTGATTATCTTGGGTGGAAATTGGCCCCCTGTGTCTTTTTCCATCCTGCTTAGAGCTGGAGAGGTGGGGAGCATGCCACTCAGGCAGAGCCGACTTTTCACAAATGTATTTGAGACCAGGATGTGGGGGCCTTGTCTCCTTTAGGGGGAGGTGGTGTCCAACAAAGAGGATAGCCCTTCACCAGCTATGACTCTGGGTGAGCCACTTCTCCCCGAGCCTCAGTTTCCTCCTCCGTAAACCGAGGGCCAGTGTGAAGACTCAGTGATGGCTGGGGTGAAGGGCTTCGCACACTGCCTGGCACAGAGCAGGTGTCCTACAGAAGGTGATGCAGGCCCCCGTCACTGCTGTCTGCACCCGATGAATGCAGTGAAGTGTGCCTCCCTCTCCTTTAAAGATCTACTTTGACCCCACCCTCCATACCCAAGTGACCTCTCTGGGCCTCAGTTTCCTCATCTGTCTGACATTGCTTATATTCTTTTGTATTAGTTTCAAGTATACAGTATATTGGTTAGACATTTATGTAGTTCACAAAATGAACCCCCTCATTACTCTGTCTTCCCTCTGGCTCTCCACATAGCCATTACATTACTGCTGACTACATTCCCTATACCGTGCTCCCCATCCCTATGAGCCTCTATCAACTACTAATTGGTACTTCTTTAACCCTTCACCCCTTTATCCCCGTCCCCCCATTCCCTCCCCTCTGGCTGTCACTTGACTGTCCTCTATATTTGTGAGTCCGTTTTTGATTAGTTTGTTCTTTTTGTTCCTTAGATTCCACATATAAGTGAAATCATATGGTATTTATCTTTCTCTGTCTTATTTCACTCAGCATAATAACTTCTGGGTTCATCCATATCATTGCAAATGGTAGGATTTCACTTTTTTTAATGGCTGAGTAATAATATTCCATTGTATATATGAACTATAACTTCTTTATCCAGTCATCTGTTGATGGGCATTTGGGTTGCTTCCATATCTTGGCTATTGTATATAGTGCTGCCATGAACATAGCGATGCATAGATCTTTACGAATTGTTGTTTTGATTTTCTTTGGATAAATACTCAGAAGTGCAATTGCTGGGTCAAAAAGTAGATCCATTTTTAATTTTTTGAGCAACCTCTAGACTGTTTTCCATAGCAGCTGTACCAATTTGCAGTCCTACCAACAGTGTGTGAGGGTTCCCTTTTTTCCACATCCTTGCCAGTTCTGACTGTTCTTTGATGTACTGGTGGTAGCCATTCTGACTGGTGTGAGGTGATATCTCATTGTGGTTTTAATCTGCAATTCTCTGATGCTTAGTGACCTTGAGTATCTTTTCATATGTCTATTGGCCATCTGTATTTCCTCTTTGGAGAAATAATATTGCTGCTATTTAGCAACCCCTCTTTTTAGCACCCACCCAAGCCGAGCCAGTGCACAAGAAAGCATTTTGTCAGCATGTTATTATAATCACCAAGGACCCATTATTACTGGGCCCTAGTTCTCCAAGTCTGTGCCCTTGGGGAGGTAGGCAGGCTACAGGGTCTGCCAAAGATGAGAAGACACCAGGCCTGGGCTGCTTGGCCTGGGATCAGTGTCCAAGCTCATTCTGTGGTCTCTGCTACTCCCTGCCCAAGTACAAAAGAGCACTGTCCTTCTGTCCTGGGAATGAGCAAGGAGCCAGCAGAAGAGCTCGCCATCTGAGGATCTGGGTTCTATTACAGCTCACAGGCTTCATGGCCCCTCTGGGAGATTTCATGACTTGGTTTGCCCATCGATGGATAGACAGACTGATCTTTAGCTGCCTTAAAAGAACTTACTAGAGAGTGTCTGTCTGTTTGTAAAGAGCTTTAAGAGCCTGACATCTTGAGGGCCAATATGCTAGAACACCCCACATACACAGTCACGTGCGCATGTGCTCACACACGCGCACGCACACACACACACACACACAAAGGCATGTACACATATGCACATAATCTCAAGATATCGCTCATATCCTAGAGCAAAAGGGAAAGAGTAGGTGAAACCTCTTGAAACCTGAAAATAGATTCCTTGCTTTAAAGGAAAGTGCTTCAAGTCCTAACTCAGAACCTCTTGACACTTATTTTAGATGCAATTCTAATGTTTGTTGCTTAAAAATCAAGTCTAAAGCAAATTAGAAAACAAAGAGAAGGCTGTTAGAGATAACTTTCCCTGAAAGCAGGGAGAAGTGGCAATCAATCCTGAGGAGAAAGAAGGAAAACTCTAAAAAGAGTTCGAGAAGCAAGTCATCAAGGCTGTTTAGCATCAGAGGTCAGTGTCCATGGCCATCAGGCCCTTCAAACCCTGTATAGCAAACCCAGTGTAATTACTACCATGCAGCCTAAGGATGGCCTGAGACTCTGTTCCAGGCAAGGACCTGATTCTCTCCAGGTGCCCTAAGCCACTCAGGCCCAGTCAGCCATATGTGCCAATGCTCTTTTAGTGAGTGGCCCATCTGTTCTGTGAAATCCTCTAGGCAGGACACAGTGGCCATGCATCTCCAACACCAGCCTGTAGGTACGGGGCCATTGGTCTTCTGCTGTCAGAACTGGGCTGTCATAGCTGCTGTCTATTTCCTGCACTGGGTCCCAGCTGCCCTCCCTGGGGTCATCTTGTTTCCTCAGTGAGGTCGCAGCTTCAGCAGGTTTCTCTCTCTCTTTTTTTTTTTTTTCCATATTATTTTCCAATTATTTTTATCATGGTAAAATACACATAATATAAAACTGACCATTTTAACCATTTTTAAGGGTACAGTAAGCACATCCATACTGTTGTGCAGCCATCACCACCATTCGCCTCTAGAACTTTTTCATCTTGTAAAACTGAAGCTCTACCCACTAAACAGTAACTCCCCATTTACTCCTCCCTCTAGGCCCTGGCAACCAGCATCCTACTTTCATCTCTGAATCTGACTTTGCTAGGGATGTCATGTAAACAGAATCAAACAGTATTTGTCTTTTTGTGACTGGCTTAGTTCACTTAGAATAGGGTCCTCTAGGCTTATGCATGTGGTAGCATGTGTCAGAACGCCCTTTTATTTTAAGGCTGAGTAATATTCCATTGTAGGGATATAGCACAAAATGCTTAGTTAGCATTTCTGTGGGTTTACCTTTGCTTTTTATTCTCACTCTGCCACAAGCTCCCTGAGTGGTCTTAGACAAGTTGTTCCCTGACCTGTGCAGTGGAGGGAACGTCCTTGCAGTAGCAAAAAGACCCTCTAATCAAACAAAAGCTGACACAGAAACTCCGAAGATGAATAATAGTGGAAGCACTGTGACTAAAGGCCTCTCTTGCCCACCCCCCACAGCTGTTCCTGCTGCCCCCTAAAAAAAATTCCAGAGCCCTTTGGAGCCCAGTTTGAAAAATCTAAAATTCTGGGAAAGGGGGCACCATGCACCATGGACCCTTAGGGAAGTCTGGTGTCATCATGTGACACCCCTACTTGGAATAACACTTTAAAATGCATAAAATAAAATACATTGGATCACAAAGGAAACCAAAGAGATTCAAAGAGTTAAAGTAATAAAAAATTAATGTGTGGTATAGTAACGTATGTGCCTTTTTATTAACACACTGAATAACAAGGTCGGTAATCTGTTTAATAACTGCCTTAGTTGTAAAAGAAGGGTGAGCATCATGATATCTACCTACAACAGCTGTCAAATGATAAGAACAAAAAAGCTGTGATACTAGTAACATATCTACTGGTATTAAGGCGCCACTAACACTCCTGGGATTTGTTGCCTATGTTCACAATGAGGGGAAATGCTAAATTTCAGTTAGATGTTTGTGAAAATAAAGATGTCACTGTTCTCTCACCCAAGTTCACAGAGCCCTGGGTTCTTTCCCTAGATCTTTGGGAGAGGGTGGGCTCCATTTGAAGCAGACTTGTAAAGGGCTTAGTTCCTGGTTATAGAATTAAACAAAATGAAATCTGGTTCTAGACTGATCAATAAGAAAAAGAGAGCATGGTCCCTGCTTGGTCTTTAAGGGTGGGGAAGGAGAAGGGAAAGAGAGAAAGAAGCCTGTCCCCAGGAGAGGGTAGTACGTGGCAGGCCTGAGCTGTCTGGGGGCCTGAGAACTGAGTATTTGAGCCTCAGGCGCATCATAGTGCTGTCCCAAGGTGAAATCATCCTAAAAGTTTCATAGTTTGAATCTTAAACATAGGCGGTGCCCTAGGACCTTGGCAGACAAACGTCCAGAAGCTGATTGGGACTGAGTTCCTTCCGCTCCTTTGGGGGAGGGGGCATGGGTCTCGCAATGGTAACTTGGCTTCCGTCCCCTTCCCTAGGGACCCACGTGATGGAGGGCTCCGGACGGATGGTGGTGACCGCTGTGGGTGTGAACTCTCAGACTGGCATTATCTTTACCCTGCTGGGGGCCGGTGGTGAAGAGGAAGAGAAGAAAGACAAGAAAGGTAAGCTCAGTCCCTTTGTGGATGAGGAGAGGAGCTCTTAAGGCCACATTTTTTGTTGCTGTTGAATTATTCACTCAACAAAATAGTTATTGAGTGCCTTTTATGTTCACACCCTGTGCCAAAAGCCACCTCCTGCACCCTCCAGGCGTTGCTCAGGCCTGGAGGACTCTGTTTGTTTCATCCCCAGGGTCTTGTCCCAGTCTCTGTCTTGTCCAATCATGTCACAGAGGCCCTCCCTTCCCCCTGGGCCAGGCCAAGGGTGCTGAGCATTTGCTGTGTCTCCAGCCTCAAGCATGACCTGGTCCCATCGTCACCCCTGATATCAAGTAGAAATCGCCATCCAGGCATATTCTTTCACTGTTCTCAACTCCACTGAATGCAGCAAGCCCACCCATCATAGATTCTCCCCAGATGTGGGCAGAGGACATTCTGGGGAAGGTGGCTCCAAGCCAGCTGCTGTGAACTTGTCTCTGATGCCACCTCACCTGGGTTCTGGCTCCTTCTCCCCCATGGAAATAAGACTACTTATTCCCTGGCTCCTCTCAGGCTGGCAGCCTGGGCTATATATGCCTCTCCGAGCAGAGGAGGGATGCTCAAGAGACACAAAAGGCCCAGACCACTGGCCACTGCACAGCTGGCTTCTTACCCAACACTCACACTTGGTCTCAGAACAGCCCCCTCTCTTATCTTCAGCATTTTTCTTATCTCCTTTCCCAAGCTTCAGACTTCTGGAGTCCAGGGAAAGGAGATGAGATGGAAGGCAGCCCCTCTTTGAGTTTTTAGGGGCATCCCTGCTACCCCCAGCTCTCAGAGGTCAACCAGGCACAGAGCCTGCATCACGATCAAAGGTTACTTGTTCCTGAAGGTGAAACCCATTTCCTAATAGGGTCCCCCTAAGATGATGACTGCCACACCATCAGGAACAGTGGAACTAAGGTGTGATCTCCAGATCTGAAGAGCAAGGGGAGAGCTAAGGTTGAAGCTGAGGACTAAGTCCTAGCCAAGAGGCCCAGAGCATGTCGGGACAGTGTTCATACAATAGAAGCTATGGCCAGCTGTGGCCCCAGGGTGCAGGCAGTTGGGCAGATATGGGCAGTTAGACAGAATGTGGCAATCTTTGCCCATTTTATTGACCTCACTGTGGCCCAGGTGAGGAGCAGAAGCTCCCACAGTTCAGACCTGTATTGTTGAAAATGCCAATAGGAAGTCAGGCTTGACCTGCCCTGAAACACAGATCAGGGGTCTCTCGCCTAATAGTTACCTGCATCCCAACGAGACAAGAGCATCAGTGCAGAGAGAAGAGGTGGCATGTGGAGGTGACATGGCAGAGGAAGATGGGGGACAGCCCTGCCTATTAGGCCCCCGTGAACAGCGCAGCCAGGGTTTGGCCCCCTCAGTACTGCCATCCCATCACCTCCATCAGAGATATTGCTTAAAGCCACCAACTGTGGGTCCCCTTTCAGGATGACCCTGGGCTGGCCAGATATGTATGTGTGTGTGTGTGTGTGTGTGTGTGTGTGTGCATGCGTGTGCATGTGCACACGCATGCACGCACAAAGATGAGACTGTGCGTGCTTCTCCTTCATTAATATATCTCAAAAATCATCACACAGGTGTGAAGAAGGGGGATGGCCTTCAGCTACCAGGTACAGTAAGACACCCCTCAGGAGTTTTTAGAAATAGCAGCAGCCTTACACCACTGACCCTGGGCCCTAGACCCCAGCACACAGCGGGAGGAATCTCCCTGACTGCAGGGCCTCTGCTACACCAGACCCTCAGCTGTGCCCTGGGTAATGCCCACCCCACGGGATAAGCCAACACCCCACTCTGCCCACTTGCCCTTTCAGTGTGTCACCATACCCCCAATGCCAATGGCACCAACACCATCTTTACACAGCCCTCCACCCCACACACATGCATGCGGGGACTGTTACCGTGGGAGCCCACAGCCCTGCTGCCCCGCCCACCTCTCACAGAGCCTGGCTGGCTTCTACCTCATCCAGCACTGTCTCTTCCCTCTCCTTCCCCCAGAATCATACCCCTACCCCAAGAAAGAGCAAGGCTGAATTTGACCATCTCATACTATTTTTAATTTCTAAATTAAGGAAAACTCGCTAATACCTTTTCTGTCTTATGCACAGAATGTGACATGCTTGATGTCCCCTTTTAAAATGATGGGGCATCTTCCATGAGGATTAACAAGGCATTGTGAGTGCCGGTCAGGGAAGAGTAGGTGGCCATGGGTAGTGGCCTGAGTTGAGGGCATTAAATCCCAATAAATCACCGCCCTCAACAGATGTTCCACCATACACAGTGGCAGTCATAGCAACACCCACCCGGCGTAGCTGGTGCCACACAGGAGAGGTTCATTGTCGAATATTTGGAATTAATTCCTGGCCATGGGCCCCTCCAGCCCCAATGGGCAGTCAGACTCCCTCTCCTCATAGAACCCTCTCCAACAGGTCCCCCCACCTGATTGGTTGGGGCAGCAGGGTCCAGACCTCACCACAAAACAGTGCCATCCCACCTAAGCACCTTGCTCATCCTCCATGTTTTATTTCAAAGACCCTCCATGTCTGAGTTTTTCCCCTCCGACTTCTGTGGCATCTCTACGAGACCATTTCACCCCCACCCTCGAATTTGAGTTTCTTGATTTCCGGTGCAGATTTTCTTTTAAGAATATAGTCGTGTTATTTGCCACCAGTTGGTTCATGTCTTTGTTGTTGTTGCTGTTCTGCATTGTTGCTTTTCTCCATTGTGACACACTGCATTTTCATCCCTCCCACCCCCGCAGCGGCCGATGGTGCGGCAGGTTCAAATGCTGCAGATAGTGCAAATGCCAGCCTAGTCAATGGTACGTCTCCCACGGCGAGCTCTCGGTCTCCGGTGGATGGGCATCTCCCCCACCCCCAACTTCGGGCTGGCCTCTCTCTGTTCTGGACTGCACAGATCTTGGATGTGCACGGGCAGTTCTGCGACAGTCGTCCTCTCACATGGGGCAGGTGCTTAAGAGAGAAGCCACCGCCGGAGTCAGTTCCACGCCCAAATGGTGCTGGCTTCTGTGGGGCCTTGGACCCCCAGTGGAGCCCCGAAGAGGGACATGACCTTGGCTTCAGATTTGGCCCCAAGAAGCAGCGTCCCTGCTGTGTGGCCCTCTCCTAAGCACATTCCTGGCTCCGGCTTTGGGAAGGCTCTGGGGTCAGGACCTAGGCTGAAGCTGGCCTCTGGGTTCCCAGTGAAGGCTCCAGTCTCCGACTCTAAAACTGCCTCATGGCAGGGGGCCCCAGGCCGGGTTCAGCTCTTTGGGCCCACCCCATAGCATGGCTGGCCCACTGTTAGACACTTTTTCCTCTTCTCTTTCATGGAGCAAACGGGCAGGGGGTTCGCTTGGGCTCGGGCCTCGTTCTGTCCCTCAGATGTGGACTGGTGTTTCTCGCTGCTGCCTGTGCTGGAGCATTTGTCCTGGGTCTCTGCATTCTGACTGGCCCCTTCGGGGGAGGCGGGGGCTGCCACCGTACCTGGGGTCTGCATCTTACCTCCTCACACACAGGCAGGAAGAAATTCCTTTCACTTGTCTCTAAGCTTTTAAAAGATTTCTTATTTCTATACTCTCCCACCTTCAGAGCAACAAGGCTTCTATTACTCAGATATGTCTCCTGTCCCCAAATTAAGTAACGTGACAGTCACCCAGGCTGCTTCTAAACTGCTGAGAGCTGTTAGGGCTTGGTCATGAAGCCACTGCCCCAATGTCACGGCATACCAGGCACCCGGCTGTGGGTTTCTCGTCCATTATATATCCTTTACTCCTCACCACTCCTGGAAAATGTGGAGATCTTGTCCCACCTCATCCTCTCATGCCCTGCCCCAGACCTCTGGCTGAACCACCTGGGTTCAAAGTGACCAAAGATGGAAGCACCTTGTAGATGTCAGAGGCTGGGCAAGACACTTCTGCAAGCAGCACTTTGCTAAGAAGGGCTAATTTGGGTGTGGATCTATTTCAGGCACAGGAGGAGAAAGGGAGACAGCTTGGGGTGTGGGAGGTGTCATGCATCAGGGATGGGTGGCAAGGGATGACAGAAACGATATAGGCAAACCCACAGCCTGGGGGAGAAGGAAACAGGATGTGGCATTTCGTTAACCCCAGGGCAGTGAGCCTACATCTGGGTTGGCCAGTCCCCCCAAAAAAGGCACTTCCAAATTATAGCAGCAAACTCCAAGTATCCCAAGAAGAACTGCAGGAAAGATACGGAACCATCGTTCCTTGACTACCTAGAAATTTTGCAAGCATTCATGCTTGCCATCTTATTTAATCTTCATGACAGCCCTATTATACAGAATTTATTATCCCCACTTTCAAGATGAGGAAACTGAGGCTCAGGGAGATCAAGACACTAGCCCAAGGTCACAGAGCTAGAAAGTAGAAGAGCTGGGATTTGAACCCAGGCCTGGCTGGCTCTAAAGTGCATGTTCCTCTTCCTGATCCAGGATTTCCCAATGGAGAGTGTCTTATAAACTTCACAAGGATATTAAGAGGTCTTCCCCCTAAGAAAAAGATCCTGTGATCAAAGATGTTTAAGGACTACTGAATAGAATTGGTTTCTTCCTCGTTGCAGGACTTCTCAGAGCCTTGAATGTGCTGGTGTGTAGTGAAGAGTTAGAGTTATGCAAGACTTCCCTGGCTGATTTGGCTACAGGACCTTTCCTGGATAAATCTTGTGGGATTGGTATGCCCCCATAATATACTTTAGGAAACAGTGCTCCAAGCCATTGCTCAAATTATGATCAGAGGACCAGAAACCTGGGCATCTCCTAGGAGTTTGTTCGAAATGCAAATTCTGAGGCCCCACCCCAGACTTACTGAATGAGAATCTGCCTTCTGACAAGGTCTCCAGGCTCCAGGCACAGTGCATTAAAGGTGGAGAGATGCTGGTCTGAGGCGTGGCAAGTGAGAGAATTAACTGTTCCTTTCCCCTTCTTCCTCTGAGCCAAGTCAGGATGACTTGGAGATAGAAAACAAACTAAGTGACAGTATTCCCCCTACCTTACTCCCCCAAGCCCTGACCCAATTGAAAGATGGGTGTGTTTCATTTATTTTAGAGGCCTTACAGTTGCCAGTGCTATTTTATTATTTCTTTCACGGTTATTAATATACCACTATTTAATACATTGCTCATAATCACAATGAACAATATGTCACTCTCAACTCCAGAAATTTACAGAGCACTTTGCGGTGCTTTTCCTAAGCATCACCTTGGTTGAAATTGTTACATTTCATGGAGAAAGAAATGGAGAAGCAGAGGAGACAGGTGACATCTCCCAGTGCTGTTAGTTAATGGTCTGTCTCCTCTGAGCTCATTTATCAAGTCACCTCTCCATGAATCCTCCACATCCATGCTTTTCACACCCCTGTCCCTGGCAGTGCATGAAGTGAACAGACCCATTGGGCAAAGCTACGTCTGGCATCTGATGCAGAGGGGCCTCTGAGTCTCTACCACTGTTTCGTATCTTAGGTCCCATCCTCCATCCCAGCTTCCCTGAATTAGCCCATCCTCCAGGTCCCACTTGGGGCCAGAGCTGGCTGTCCCACCATAGTTCCAGGGCCAGGCAAGCAACAGTTTAGCTGAGCAGAGCCCCCCAAAAGTCTCTTGCTTCTGAAAAATCAGGCCATCTGCACCAGAGCACCCCAGAACACCACTCCCTTCCTCAAACATACGCATTGGTGATTATTTTTCTGGCTACGTGTTCACTATGGAAATAAAAGAGGAAATTGCTAGCTTGGTTATTGGGAACACACAGGGGCCATTGCCTCAGATAATATGCAATGCAAATAAAAGCCCCTTTATGACTCTAAAAG
This sequence comes from Cynopterus sphinx, assembly GCA_030015415.1. NCBI lineage: Eukaryota > Metazoa > Chordata > Mammalia > Chiroptera > Pteropodidae > Cynopterus > Cynopterus sphinx. Next base: position 120,266,287 of record CM057381.1, on the reverse strand, counting down.
CAACTATTTAAACGGATTCCTCGGATGCCATTTAGCCCTGTTAGTAAAATTATTTTCAAAAATAAAAATAATCGTAGTCCATTCCTGTTTGCTCTAAAAGGCCTCTTTCTGTTTTGTTTCTGAATCCAATAGAAAGAATTTTACAGTAGAGCACCAGGGGCCTTTCTCTTTAAACCCCAGGTGGGCCACCGAGCCTCTGCTGGAAGAGGAAGTGGGAAGGGCACTGCACTTTCCTTTTCTTGGAGAGAGAGTGTGGGGTTGGGATCCAGGAAAGCCACTTCCCCTCTCGGAGTCACCTGTAACGTGAGTGTGGTGATGACGATGACAGTGTTTATAGAACTAATAATGTAGCCACAGTGTCATCGTCAGGATGCTCCATGTGAGGGCACCTCTGAACCTTCCTTGGCCTCAGTTTCCTCACCTGTAAAAAGAGTGAGAGGAGCCCTCCCACCCATCTTGCAGAGTGTGAAGACTGATGGGAGATGACACCTGCAAACTGCAAAAGGCTAAATGGACAAGTGGTTACTACTTAGACAACTTTTAGGGGTGCTGGGAGGTGAACATTGCATCCCCATTCTATAGAGGTGGGAGCTGAGGCTGGGAGAGATAACAACACACAGCTAGTAGATGTCAAAGCAGGGGCTTCAGGAGCCCAGGCACCCCAGTGGCACCTCAGCGTTCCTCCCCTGGGCTCAGAGGGCCTGAGCGGAAACATTCATGCACTTTGGGGCCAGCTTTTCATTTATCCACTGAGACCCAGGCAGACTGTCTCCTTCTCCCAGCCTCAATTTCTTATCTGTAAATGGATTTAATACAGGAGTGCCCTTGTGGGTACATGTTAAGGACTAGATGATGTCAAGGAGATCTTGTATGTGCCTGGCACATAGTGGGTTCTTCCGGAACGTGAGCAGTGAGAGAATCCCCTATGCAGCAAATGTCCAGCGGTGGCTGACCTCCTCAGACTCCTCCAGAGGGGGCAAGGTGCACAGGCAGAGTTCTGGGTGAGCTCAGTGGAAGGCCTAAGAGGATGGAAGGGTGTCCCTTCCCACAGTGCCAACAGGTGAAGGCAGATGTCTCAGCCACCAGGTAGAAGCCACTAGTCCCTCCCACCTTGCCAACACAGCCCACAAACCTCTGGCTGTGGAGAGGGCCTCCCAGGCAGCCCTTATTAAGGGGTGGGGAGCCCAGACTGAGCTCTTTCTCCAGCAGGAGGTGACATCAGGCCCTGGTATGCAGGGCCAGGGGAGGGGACGCCGATGGGAGCCTACCGACCCAACCTTTCCTGTCTACTATTGCCTGAGCTGGTCAACTGCAGAATGGAGAGCACACACGCAGATGGAGGGGAGATTGGCTGCTTCCTCTGGGAGCCAGGGCCCTCCCACCAAGCCCCCTGGATACAACTGGAATACCTCAGAGCCCACCACTGGGAAGCCCCTGCCCACGCTTTGCATGGGTCACTCTCAGTGGGGCTGGGAAGAGGGTTGTCCATGCTATGACTTCATACCCCTTCAGAGGGAAAAGGAGAAAGTAATAGTATTTCTCCTGGAGTCAGAAACTAAGGAAAACATTTACCAAACTTTTCTCTCTTCTAGAATATTCTCTCTCTCTCTCTCTCTCTCTCTCTCTCTCTCTCTCTCTCTCTCTCTCTCTCATTTCCCTTTGCCTCTTGTCAGCCCACAAAATACACCAACCAAATTATTCATTGGAGACCTGAGAACTCCCAGTTGTCTGCTCTCTGCCTGCTAACTCTGGTCCCTTTTTCCCTCAAAGGCTGTTGTTTAATCTGTAAGATGCTCAGGGCCAAAATAATTCCCACAGAAACACTCTCTAAGCCCCCAGAGAATCAAGAGAGACCCTGCAGCCAACGTGGTGCCAGGTTTACTCTTGTCTCTGGGGTATCCCCAGCATCTACATATGGAAGAGGGATGGAGTCGCCTTGGCCCTTCCTCCGTCTGTGACATGAATGTCCATGGCCCTGTTGTGTCTTTGTGATGACCAATGTTTGTTGTCTGTTCTCTGTTGTCTGTTAAAATTCTTTGTCGTGTAGGTAAAATGCAGGATGGCACTGTGGACGCCAGCCAGAGCAAAGGTAACCCCTTTGTATTAACCGGCTCCTATGGTCCCTGCAGCCCTTCCCCACCGGTTCTGAGGGCCATGCCAGAGGCAGACGTAGCCACACCTATGGGTGCCTGACGTCTTTGGGGGGTGTAGCTATGATTCGGGAAGTGCCAGGCCAAATGGAGGCATCACCTGATGAGAATGACCTGCAAGCCAGCTTCTCCCTAGCCTTTGAGCGACGCTGCCCTTTTAACTGAAGACTTGAAGCTGGTTCTTTGAAATCCTTGGGAAATAAGGGGTTGGGCACCAGGCCCACCAGTTATTCCTGCACTGAAGGAGGAATGAGTTTGGTGCCCATGGAAAGGGACACTCTCTTTTACCTTATAAGCCCCCTTTTTGTCCCTACTGTCTGATGACTACTTAATATCTCAACAACATGGCCCAAAGACCAACGGGTTAAGCCTAAGCCTATGTGTCCTGTCTGAATGTGGGAAAAGTCAAGGGGGCCATTTGGGGAAGGCCCAGAGTGGATCCCAGCCCACTCCTGCTGGGAATCCACACTGGATCCATGTCACTTCCTGATGGATTCCAGGCTCGAGACAACCAGTGGCCTTGGGACCAGTGTCTCCAACTGGAAGAGGCAGACCGCCCCCTCTATCCTGGGCCTTCTGTGCTGGCCATGTGAGGGCCCAGGCAGGGGATTGGGTGCCTCAACACACTCCCCTGGGCAGGCAGGGAGGGTGCCAACATCCCCACCCTATAGGCTGACCTGCCTATGTGCATTTCTGTGTGTGTGTCTGTATGTGTGTGCACATGTATGCTCCGCCACCTGCAGCCAAACAGCAGGATGGAGCAGCCGCTATGGAGATGCAGCCCCTCAAGAGTGCCGAGGGCGGTGACGCTGATGACAAGAAGAAGGCCAACATGCACAAGAAAGAGAAATCGGTGCTCCAGGGCAAGCTCACCAAGCTGGCTGTGCAAATTGGCAAGGCAGGTGAGTGTGCAGTCACCATGGATGGTGCAAGTGGGGACACACAGTAGGACCCCAGACAGGGCCCTGCCCCGAACTAGATCTCAATTGCCTCATCTGTAAAATGGGGCTTGCATGAAATGGTCCCTGAGACCCATCTTTCTCAACGACAGCAACCAGTTAAGTCCTTATACAGTAGGCACTCAGCACTTAGAAGCAGAAGAGCAAACCTGGGCTGTGGGGGACACACTGCCTGCTTTCTTGTCCAGTTACTTGGGCAAGGAACTTCTCTAGCACTGAGTCTTCACCTACTGATCTGTGAAACTGGGATAGCCAGTCTCCCCTTCTTCATAGGTTGCTATGAAGATTAAAGGAGATGATGTATATAGAGTACTTAGCACTTGGTGCTCGTGGTGGCTGGAGATGAGGCAGGACTTGGAGTTTGCAGCGAAAGCTTTATCCTGAGAACAGTGGGAGCCATGTAAGAGGTGTGAGCAGGGGAGGGCAGGGATGCAATTAGGCTCTCAGCTGCAGTGCAGAGGAAAGATTGAAGAGGTTGAGGGCAGTGCTAAGATCCCCAGCACAACAAACTGGGCTTCCCACCTGAGTTGGTGGCTACAGGTGAAGGCTGATGACAGCCCCTCTGGCCCAGGAAGCTGAGCCCCGCTGCAAAGTGAGCCTTGCCGCTCTAACGTGGCCTTGGCCTCCCCTCCTGGGTAAGGACATTACAAATGCCAAGGCCTCCCCACCTGGCTGCTTGCTCCTCCATGGCTGTCTCCCGGCTCTAATTATAGGCACCGCACTGCAGAGAGGGGAGGCAAATTACAGGCTTGACTGTCTATATTTAAACTCGGGGTCCTGGTGACAGCTCCCGGCTGCTGGGAGCTTGGCTTCCCGCCCCCTGCGACTGTCAGACAGGGAGAGAGCAGGCTCTGAGGCTCAACAGCTGGAGGTGGGAGTGGGGGAGCGACGGGCACAGGGATTTCCTCCAGGAAACATGGCACTGAGGGGCAGAGAACAAGGCAATGAGAACAGCCCATGGTTTTCAAAGTCCTCACTCATCACCTCCACTTCCTTGGCCCTGCCAAACAGAGTTCAGAGTCAAGCACTTCTTGGTTCACATCCCACTTCTACCTCTCTCTGGGGCTGGATTCCCTGAAAGCAGAACTGGAAATGGGTGAAGATGGGGTTTGGGGAGGGGAACTTCTCAGGTGAGACCTGAAAAGGGTAAGGGACACAACAGGGTGGGAGAAGAAGCCGGATATAGCTGAGGTTTTGAGAGAAATCCCAGTCTCCATCTGCTCCATGGGGCGCTCTGGAGTGGAGGACCTCTGCAAGGTCTTCCCGCCTTGTGGCAGGGGGGCTGGGCTTTAGGACCCTTGCATGGACCATTGGATGCTAGCCATCCAGTTGGGGTGGGGTACACTCCCAGGCACTTCCTGACAAGGAGACTCCAGTCACCCAAGTTCAATCCTTCTCTGGCAGAAAATACAGGTGTGCGTAGTCTCAGAGGCACCTCCAGAGCCCCTGTGGCACATGAGGATGGGCACATGGAACAGGCAAGAGAAATCCCAGGGGAACCCCAGCAGGTAGCCACCTGTATTTGCTAACTCTGCAGTTCCTCCCTGGCCTGTAGCCTTGAGCAACTCACATTTCCTCACAGAGACTCAGTTTCCTCATACAAAAAAAATGGCCCCCTGCCGGGAACTCTCTTCCCACAGGTCACCACCTGGCTGCTCCTTCTCATCGTTCCTTGGTCTGCTCATTTAGCACCTCTTCCAGGAAGTCTTCCCTGGCCACCCTAGCTTCAGCAGCCTCTCCCTACCTGTACATGCTGCTTTTTCCTTTTATTTTATTTTATTTTATTTTATTTTATTTTATTTTATTTTATTTTATTTTATTTTATCTTTGTTAAAATATAATCTATATGCAAAAAAAATTGCACACATTTAACATGTATCACTTGATGAGTCTGGATATATGCATGACGCCATCACCACGACCAAGATACTAAACATATCCATCACCTCCAAAAATGTCCTGTGCCTTTTTGGTTTTTCTTTTTTGGGTAAAAACACTTAACAGGAGATGTATCCTCTTAACCAATTCTGAAGCGTACAATACCATTTTTTTTATTGTAGGCACCATGTTGTACAGCAGATCTCTAGTTATTCATTTTGCATAACTGACACTTTATACCCACTGGAAAACAACTCCTTCCTTCACTCCCCAAAGGCCCTGGCAACCACCCTTCTATTCTCCACTTCTGAGTTTGCCTATTTTAGGTTCCTCATATAAGTTTTTCTCTGTGTGCCTTCTTTCACTTAGTATAACGTCCTCCAAGCCCATCTATGTTGTCACAAATAACAGGATTTCTTTCTTATTTAAGGTTAAATAATATTCCATTGTATGTAGATTCCACATTCCCTTTAACCGCTCATCTGTCAATGGACATTTAGGTTTTTTCTTATCTTCAACTCATGTCACTATGTAGCACATCATCTGGACTTTTTCTTCACAGCTTTATCCATATCCACATTATCTTGTTGGTGTTTGTTTCTCATCTGCCTCCATCTCTAGAATCTCAGCTTTCCAAGGGCAGGGTCACTGCCCTCTTTACTGCTCAGTCCCTACTGCCTGAGTGAATGAATAAGTAGATAGTCCCAACTGCACAACATTATTGTGTGAGAGCACTATGCAAGCAGCTCTTATTTATTCACATGATCACCCGCACACATTTTTTGAGCAATTGTGTGCCAGGCACCGTGCTGGGCACTTCACATTCAGTAGTTGCATTCGATCCTTACAAAACCATGTGAAATAAATATGCATCCCCTCCACAGAGGAGGAACTAAGGCTCTGAGGATCAAAGACTTGCCCCAAGCCATAAAGCTAAGAAGTGGCAGAGCTGGGATGGAGCTAGGGTTACCTGACCCCAGAGCCCTCTGGCCAAGGGTTTGGTCCACATCTCACTTCCCAGGTCCCTCCAACCCCAGAAAGCCCCTGAGCAAGTCTCCTTCCACCCCGTGTTGCAGGCCTGGTGATGTCAGCCATCACAGTGATCATCCTGGTGCTCTACTTCACCGTGGACACCTTCGTGGTCAACAAGAAGCCATGGCTACCTGAGTGCACACCCGTCTATGTGCAGTACTTTGTCAAGTTCTTCATCATTGGCGTGACGGTGCTGGTGGTTGCCGTGCCCGAGGGGCTCCCCCTGGCCGTTACCATCTCGCTGGCCTACTCAGTGAAGGTGAGAAGGGGAGAACCAGACAGGCCAGCTGATGCAACTGAGATAGGCTGCCTCCTAGGAGGTCTGTGGAGTGGCCAGTTGGGCCAGGGCTGGGATTGGGAGAAGAGTTAAGAAGGGAATTAATTGTACACTTGAAGTTTACTGGATTTCAATAACCAAAGTCACTATAATAAAAAAAAATAATAATAAGTCAATATTTTTTTTAAAGAAGAAGAACAGAGTAGACACGTTGGAAGCCAGAAAGAAGATGTATGCAGGAACCCAACACTCACACACTTTCAGGGATTCTAGGGGCCTGTGGGAAAACTGGAGAGCCACACCCTACCTAAAGGGACAGGCATTATTCAGCCCAGCCAAGTGTCACCTTGCAGGGATACAGGCTCAGTGTCGCCCTGTCTTTACATTTTTTCGAGAGAAACCAGAAATCTTGACGTAAATAAACTCCTGATTTTTAAACATAGACAATCAACTCAACTTATAAATAAATGAAATGCAGACATCACTGTGCAAACCCAAACCTACCGTTTCCCACTAAATGTGGACAGGAACTTGGCCATCATCGTCACAGGCCTCATAGTACTCGTAGTACTTGTATGACTACTAATCTCAGAGGTTGTTTTCTAAAGTTTAAAAGAAATAAACCTAAAACAACAACAAAAAAATAGACATTTGATTTTATGAAAGCCCCCTCCTCTCAGGAGCTGGGTTGAGACTATGGGGTTTTTAAAAAAGTTCACTGAGGGGCAAGTGGGTCCACGCATGCCAACTGTGGAAGCTTGGGTCTGGGGAGCCTTCTTAAATACTGTGCTGATGGCAGAGCCCCACCTCTGCCGAGCCCTAAGGCTGGGCTGAGTGGGCCGGTTTCCCCATGGGTACTGCACTTGGCTCTCTTGGGGCTACATCAAGCCTGGCTCACCCCCAGGTCCTCACATGTGGCGTCATTCTCTTCCCTTGGCCCTGTGGTTTTCGCACTTCAGAGGGAGGGTTGCACTCCTGTTTCCCAGGGCCCTGGTGCCAGGATATCCTTGCAAGGGTGGAGGCCTGGGCATGTTTATAAATAAGGCATTCGCTCTGAGACATTGGCACAGCCACCGGAGGGCGCGTCGAGCATCAGTTTCCAAGCTGGAATTTGGGCTGGGCTCGCTGATGTAATTTCATACAGAAAAGAGATCTCTAGGCAGGTGCCAGAAAGTGGCAGCTCTGTGTAAAGAATACGGCCCTTATCGTCTCCTTGGTTTTTAGGGTTCTTGAAGAAACTCCATCCTACAAACCAAAGCCCAAACAAGTCACAACACGATGCTACTTGGGGGCTGGGGGCCTGGACATGGAGACTCACACAGCCATGAGTCAGGACCCTCTCAGCCACCCACCTAAGCTTGGAATGTCTTTGAAAGTTGTACAGAGTTGGTTTGGGGGAATCACATCTAGATGATTTTAGGCCTCCACACCTTCTACAGTTTGTATCTCTGGCACCTGGTGCCTTCAGCCATCTTAGATAGTGTTACTTAAACAGTTACTTGATAAACTTAGTACAGCACCCCAACCCAAAAGAGGCACATTCTCCCCTCTCTGAGCCTGGACCTACCCCCAAAAGTCACCATCGGAAGAACAGAGATGACCGCTTAGAGTAGTGCTGTCTGACAGAGCTGTGACATAAGTGGCGTGCATGATTTTAAATTTCCTAGTAACCACGTTAAAAAGAAAAAGTAAGAAGAAACAGGTAAAATTAATCTTAACATAATTTACTTAACCAAGTATGTCCAAACTATTATCAAGCCAACATGTAATCAATTTAAAAATTACTAATGAGAGATTTTTTTTTTATAAGTCTTCAATATCCCATGTGTCTTTTACATTTACAGCACATTTCACATCAGCCCAACCACATTTCCAGTACTCAGTGGTCAATGTGACTACCATACTGGACAGCACAGACCTAGGCATTTTTAAGCCCAACAAATGAACCTTTGTCAGAGAGTACAAACGGGCAGAGGCCTGCTGGAATGATCCAAGTGGTGAGGTTAAATGGAGCTGGCTTCAGATCCCAACTCTAACCCTCACTAGGTATGTGTGCTTGGTCGAGTCACTTTACCTTGACGTCTTCAATTGCCAAAATACATTACAAGAATCCTCCCAGGCTTCACAGGATTCTTACAACATCAGGCAAAAAAAATAATAATAATAAGTGCAGAAGAACTTCCTTGCAACACGTTGTGCTGTAAAGTGATTGCAAATTCAAGTTGCTGTTGATCATCCATTCCACATACATCGTTACTATCATCACAGGTTACATAAGAGAAGCTACAATAGCATATGATCCTACCGATACTCCATGTTTAGTAACATGAACTGCTATTAAAAGTATTCTAATAGCACTCATTTTTGACCCTTCTCATAAAGAGTTGTAATGAGGAACAAGGATAAAAGAAGTCAAATTTCTAAGCGTAGACTAGAACTACATCCGATTCAGCAACTTTAGCAACTTTGCGTGTTCCTGCTTGCCATAGAGGGTCACTGTGACAGGAGGGCCTGCATGAAGAGTGGCGGTTCCTAGAGAATTACTTTATTTGCATTACTTGCTTGAGAACCTGGAAGAAGCTGGACGTGTAAAGCTGAGAAAGGAGAAAAGGAAGTGTATACATTAGAAAATTAATAATACTGTGTATAGTAGGATTCCATTTTTGTTATAAATTTAAAAGAAAGGATGTTGATGTGTAAGATGTATCAGTTTTGAGTGGTAGCATTAAAGCTGTTTTGTTTTTCTTTTTTTGTATGTCTACATATAAAAGAAATTTGTGATTTTTATCATGCAAGTTATAATATGTATTGTAGAAAAAACAGAATCTATAGATTTTTTAAAAAGAAAACAATAAAAGTTTCCTATAATTCTACCACTCAAAGATAATGATATTAATATTTTTATATTTTTCTAGATATTATCTTATGTCTATAAACATATGTATCTCCCAAGTGCGTTACTTTTGGTGAAACCAAAGTGACAGTGAAAATCAAGCACCAGTGAATGATGCTACATTTGAGAAAATTCATAATCAAATAAGGAATAGTTATTTAGGTTAGGGTATAACAGAAAAAGATTTGAAGTAATTAGGGAAAACCCAACCATATCCTTTTCCCTTTTTTTTCCATACAAAACTTAGATTACTTCTGTAATCCAAATTAATAAAGTCAATTAGTCAAATCTTTTAAATTATCCAGCTAATAAAAGAGAAGGAGGTCTGCACACACAAAAGGAGCCCAGATGTCAGAGGCTGTAGCAACCACGATCCTTTGCCTGTGCAGAAGCAAAGGGGCGGACTGTGACAACCCTGCCTCGTTTATGATGTGTTCACCCAGTGCCCCTAGCACCCCAGCCTCCCAGCTCCCTCTCCTCACTGTCACCTTCTCACCTGCCCCTTCCCCCAGAAAATGATGAAGGACAACAACCTGGTACGCCACCTGGATGCCTGTGAGACCATGGGCAATGCCACAGCCATCTGCTCAGACAAGACGGGCACACTGACCACCAATCGCATGACAGTGGTGCAGGCCTACGTTGGTGATGTCCACTACAAGGAGATCCCCGACCCCAGCTCCATCAATGTCAAGACCATGGAGCTGCTGGTCAATGCCATCGCCATCAACAGCGCCTACACCACCAAGATTCTGGTAAGTGGTGCAGGCTACGCTACAGAGAGCCACATCCATGGGTGGATGCAGAAGCACGGAGCAGGCTGAGCAATGTGGTTATCATTTTTAAATCCCGCTCATGTATTTTGGGGTAGCCAGATAGTGGCTTGTTTCTCTTTGACTTAGCTATGATATTTGTATGACCCCCCCAAAAAAAAATTGTTGTTAATCATGTTTTTAAATCCTGTCATTGCTCACCACCTACCAAAAAAAAAAAACCTTTTTATCAGTTAGCTCTTGCTACATAACAAACTACTCGAAAACTTAGTGGCTAAAAACAAAGCTGTATTTAGCTCAGAATTTTGTGACTCAGCATTGAGGCTGGTCTCAGGGGTACTCTGTTGATCTTGGCAGAACTGTAGGTCGATTAGAATTGCCTCTGCTGGGATGGCACGTCCCTGATCTGTGTGGTCCCACATCTTTCAGGCTTGTCTGGTATTAAATAACACATTCAACTAAATAAAATTTAAAGATCTTTGGTTTTATTGAATGATTCATGAATCGGGCAGCATCCCATCTAGCAAGCAGGAAGGAACTCCAAGGAGCTGTACAAAATGGAAGGCTTTTAGGCAGAAGGGGAGAAAAGTAGATTGTTTCAGGCTTAGGTAACTACCTATGGAGGATGCAAGGGGGCTGTCGGGTGGATTCCCTCATTCGTGCTGACCAGAAAATTCCAGATTGGGTAAGGTTACATTCCGGGGAGCGGCCAAAACTGCAATTAGGTTAAGTATTAAGTCTTTGTTTGGTGATGTGGGCTTAGCACAAGTGACTCCATTTTGGGCCTGTTATCTCTTTTCTAACAGTTTCTCTTTTTATCAGACTCTCAGCTTAACTGAGAGATGTGATCAAACAGGAAAGTATTGGCACGCCTCTCGACGACCTCTCTGTATTTCTCTTTTACGATCCTGTGTGTGACTCACAGGGCATGACCTTTTTTCTGAATTTCTGTGATAGTCGCAGGCCAGAGCTTCAGGTTCACAATTTCGAAATCAGTCATTCTTTAAATTTCTTTTCTGATGTTCCAGTCTTAGGGAGATTATTTGCTTGGTGGTTAGTGGCTGCAAACATACACCTAAAGCTTTTGAGAGAACACAGTGTGCCAGGGAGATTACTATGACTTTTATATACAGGATAATTCCCAACATCTAGCATGCACTTCAGAGCCATGGTCCCCAAGACCCAAACCAATCAGAATCAGATAACTCAAAGGAAGACCCTACCAAAGCCGTCGCCTTTTTAAGCCAAGTGGCTTGCTCAGTGGTCTTATGTAACTGAGTTTCAACTTCCGCAGCGGTATTAATTCAGGTATGATGGGTGGTGTTGGCCACAGCATAGATGCCTTCCTGTTCAGCTAAAAGATCATCAAGAATACTGTTATCAGGAACAACTTTGGCAAGAGAGTCTAAGGATTTTTCATGGGCAGCTATTACCTTAGCAGTGGATTCTGCAAAGTCTTCAAGAGTTAAGGAGAGGTTTTCCAATCATAGCCTCATTTACATTTACTCCTAACCAGAGAAGTAAAGCCCTGCCAAAGAAAGTGAATCCTCAGCCATGAACACCTCTTGGTAGGCCCTTCCTAACTCAACAATGTAAATTCAGAGGAATTGATTAATTCTCATTAATCAATGAGAATTTTTTGTTTGTAAACATTTGGGGCTCAGTTAGTAACCAAAGAGGCATTGCCCAGCTGTGCACCAGCCATGTAGGCATCATAGGCCCAAGGAAAGTGATAACCATCACAGACAGATAAATCCTGTCAGGGCACAAACCACTTTCACTGAGGTGGCATTGTTAATGGATTCATTCACTTACTCATTCAAGCCAGGAGTCAGTTAGGTTTTCGGCACCTTCTGGAAGTAAATCTCCTTCCCTGAAATAAAAAGTTGTTCTAAATATTAGAGGTTCTCCCCCTTATCAGTATGGTCTGGGAGATATGGATGATGGCATTATCTTTCCAGGCCAATGCCAAAATAAAGGAAAGAAAGAGAAGAAGAGAGGGTTTCATGCTTAGTTAAGTATGAAGTCTTGATCCGGCATCTAGGGAAGAAGCAGTCTGCTTTGATGTCAGCTACTTCTCTTCCTCGTCAATTTGATTTAGAAGTCTCTAGCATTTGTACAGGGCCAGATGTCAGGTGGAGCCTTTAGCTGTGAGACACGCACCCAAGGCTCGAATCCCTGAAGTTCAGGTGCCATCTGGGCGGTAGGGAGGAGCTGGTCTATAGTTCTTCCAAGAAGATTTAAAAGCAGTCTGTTCTCAGTGATTCCTAATCAGAGGGGTGGGCGAAAATTGAAAACATTAGTTTGGACACTTGTAGCCAAATTATTTAGAAAACTAGAAGTATCTAGGATCTAGTCCTATTTACAAGTACTTAACAAAACCTCAAAGGCAACTAACAAGATTAGAATATAATACAAAGATGAAAATATAATTTTTTCTCTCTAGAATTATTCCCATTTCTTTTCCCTAAGGATAATTACAGTAAAACTGATTCATTTGCATTAGACTTGACCTGATTATTTACATAAGTGCAGCAAGAATAGTGATTGCTTTACTGGAACCTTGTAAACAAGGTACCAGGTCAGTTTTTCCAAGGGGCTTTGTTGACCTTAAAACCGTCTAGTGACATCTAAGTCTAAGTATGTTTCTCAAATATGACATTCTAGTCAAAGCCTTGGTAATATAACCAATATTTCCAATTGTGTCCTATTATAAGGAGAATAGACTTTCATTGAATTCATGCAAATAACTAATAATACTGTCATGAAAAGAACACTCAGGTGTCTCCAAATTCCAGAGAGATCAGATAGGGAGAAAAAGTAAATGTTTCATCTTCATTCACAAAGGTATATCTTACCAAATTGTTGATAGCTTAAAAGGAAAAGTTTCCTTAAATCTGATACAGCAAAACATTAGAGAACCAGCAATGCTTCAAACAAGAAGTCATAAAAATTCTAATCCTCCTCAGTTCATTCAGTCCCATGTTATTGATTCTTGTTCTGCTTGAATACAGTTTTTCCACTCGTTCCAGAAATTCTTACCCAGTTCATTTTAAATTCTTAAATTTGCCATAAAACTGTACTTGTCAAAGGTCTGTCCGTGAATCTCCTTGAAGATGAAGCACTTTTGCAGGAACTCTTGTAAAAGCGTCAAAGTAAGACAGTAACTCTCTGTAAGTGACAAAAGACTTTTAAAATGCCCATTATTAAAGATCTAATAAGAAGTCATTATAATGGAATTGACGAGGAAATTTGGTTATTTCTGTAAATTGTTAAATTACAGGTATTTAAGAAAACCTCAGAGACAACTAACAAATTAAAATCTAATAAAGATTAGAATCAAATTTAACAATTTGAGAAAATAATGAATTATGACTGATAACATTACACCAGGACATCAGATTTCCAAGCATTTCATACAGTTTCCGAAATACTTATAACATATCCCTATATAGATATGACATAAAGAAGGCTTAGTATTACTTCTTACTTGACAATGCTCCTCATACGATTTAACCTATCAAATAAGCCTAGTTAGATTGTCTCTCTTTTTTAAAATGTATTTATTTAAATTAGCTTCAAGTATACAGTACATTGGTTAGACATCTATATAGTTCATAAAACGATCCCCCCATTTGCTCCCTCCCTCCCCTGGCCCTCCACCTAGTCATCCCATTAATGCTAACTGCATTCCCTATGCTGTGCTCTCCATCCCCGTGACCATCTCTTAACTACTAATTTGTGCTGCTTTAACCCTTCACCTCATTCTCCCAGCCTTCCATCCCCCCTCCCCTCTGTCTGTCACCAAATTGTTCACTATATTATGAGTCTGTTCTTTTTGCTCCTTAGATTCTGCATATAAGTGAAATCATATGGTATTTAGCTTTCTCTGTCTGACTTATTTCACTCAGCATAATAACCTCTAGGTCCATCCATGTCGTTGCAAATGGTAGGATTTCACTTTTTTTAATGGCTAATATTCCATTGTATGTATGAACTATAATTTCTTTATCCAGTCATCTGGATAATGATGGGCATTTGGGTTGCTTCCATATCTTGGCTATTGTATATAGTGCTTCCATGAGCATACGGATGCATAGATCCTTACGAATTGTTGTTTTGATTTTCTTTGGATGAATACTCAGAAGTGAAATTGCTGGGTCAAAAGGTAGATCCATTTTTAATTTTTTTGAGGAGCCTCCAGACTGTTTTCTATAGCAGCTGTACCAATTTGCAAACCCACCACCAATGTATGATGGTTCCCTTTTCTCTTCATCCTCGCCAACTCTTGTCATTTTTAGATTTATTGATGATAGCCATTCTGACAAGTGTGAGGTGATATTTCATTGTGGTTTTAATTTGCATTTATCTGATGCTTAGCTACCTTGAGCATCTTTTCATATATCTATTTAGCCATCTGTATTTCCTCTTTGGAGAAATATCTATTCAGGTCTTCTGCCCATTTTTTAATTGAATGTTTGTTTTTTGTTGTTTAGTTGTATAAGTTATTCATATATTTTGGATATTAACCCCCTATTAGATGTATCATTAGCAAATATCTTCTCCCAAACAGTTGGTTGTCTTTTTGTTTTGTTATTGGTTTTCTTTGCTTACAAAAACTTTTTAGTTTGATGTAGTCCCATTTGTTCATTTTTTTCTTTTGTTTCCCTTGCCCAAGGAGATATGTCCAAAAAGAAATTTCTGTTAGTAATATCAGAGAGTTTACTGCCTATGTTTTCTTCTAGAAGTTTTATGGTTTTGGGTCTTTAATGCACTTTGAGGCTATTTTTATATATGGTGTAAAAAGGTAGTCCAGTTTCCTTTTTTTGCATGTATCTGTCCAATTTTCCTACCACCATTTATTGAAGAGACTGTCCTTACCCCATTGTATATTCTTACGTCCTTTGTCATATATTAAGTAAAGATATAGGTGTAGATTTATTTCTGGGCTCTCTATTCTGTTCTATTGATCAATGTATCTGTTTTTATGCCAGTGCCATACTGTTTTGATTACTGTAGCCTTGTAGTATAGTTTGGTATCAGGTAGTATGATACCTCCAACTTTGTTCTTCTTTGAAAAGATCGCCGTGGCTGTTCAGGGTTTTTTATGGCTCCATATAAAAGTATATCTCTTTTTTATAAGGAGAGAAAACAAATCTTTTGAGATGTTCCAGGGACCCCCTAGAAAATTACAAAGTTAGGTCAAGGTCAAACAAACTTTATTTAGTATTTGATTTTGGGGAAGATTGTCAAAAATACCAAAACATTTGGTTTTAAAACATTTGGTTCAATAGGATCATAGTTCACTGTGAAACAATATTTATTTAACCAAAGTGATAATTAAATCTTTAATAGGCAAATATAGAAGGTTACATAGTTCTGAGCAAAACTTAGCTCTTTTAATATTGAGAAGACTAGGTTAGGAGATTTACTTAAGAAATCAAAGACCTAATAATGACAGCATGGGACGTCAGTGATTATTTTGACAAGACACAAGGTCTTTGTTTATTTTCTAGGCAGATTACTTAAAAGGTAAAAAAAGAAAAAAGAAAAAGAAAAAGAAAAACCTTTCATAATCTCTTATCAGGAGCAGATAAATAGTCCAAGAAAACTTTCTTTTGGCAGATGAAAGAAAATTGTTTTAGTTTGACATAAATACACTTTTGATATTAAAGCTTATTTTTAAAACCCTTATAACAAACAATTTTTAGCCAACTTGAAGATACAAAGTAAAATTCTCTCTCTCTTTTTCTCTATTCTCAGCTTTCTTTTTAATTTGTTCTTTATCTTCCTCCTTCTTATTTTGAAATAACCTGTTTTACTTTCAGAAAAATTACTTTCTCTTCCCTTAACAAAATTCATTTCCATTCCTTATGCCTTCTTTCACTGAAAATACACATTTTATTTTCCTTGCATACAGAAATGTTTTTTTTATTATTATTTCTAATAGTTTTAGTTACATGTATTAGAATTCTTATCCCTTAAAAATCTTAACTTCTAGTGAAAATAAAGTAAATAATTGTGCACTGTCTTTAACATTCTATGGCTTGGCAAATTTATACTTTTGATAATTTCTAGAAACATACTTTTTCATAGTACATTTTTCAGTGTGGTACAAGACCTGTTTACTAACAGACTCGAATTTCTTTGGTTCTTCTTTAAAAGGAAGCCAAGAATGAACAAACCTATTAATGTCCAGCAGTTAATGTTTCAGTATTTTATTTTATTTGGAAATAGTCTGGATACTCAGAGAATTTAACTTAACTCATTATTTAACTTAAAACTTTAAAGTTTAATATTACCAAAAAGATTTGGAGAAACTATTTTAAAAGTTCACCTTAAGCTTTTTATCCTACTTACATTATTTAATTTACTTGTGTTCAACAATTATATTTAGGATAGCCACAAAACTTCATGAGATAAAGTCAGCCATCATTCCTAGCTAATTTTTCTTGCTGACATTTTTTGTAAGAAATAACACAAATTCATTTGATTAATAAACCCAGGTGAAATGAGTTGTATGTCTCCATTATAGTCAATGCTAATAACTCTAAAAACATGTCTATTTTAATTAAATCAACAAACTTAAACTAACTTTAATACCAAATATTTTCCCAGATCACATGAACCTGAAAAGTATTTGGGTTAGTTTCTATTATATTTTTGAGAACTTTTATGAGTACTAAATTTATATAAAGCAGTTTTTTTCTGTTATTTCTTTAAACCAATTAAATAGAGCTCTTTTACAAATTAATTTTAGTAATAACATCTAGAGGTAGAAAATGCCACACATCTACAACATACATATATAGACACACATAAATATAGACACAAAGATGTATATTTTCAAAATTTTAGCCAAGAGAGTTATGATAATATAAAACTTACTAATTATAACAAAACAGTTGGAATAAGTTAAGTTTAACTGCTCAAATGGCTAAAGCTTTTTCTACTAATATGTGTGAAGGTACATGACTTTTCATTGCCTAAATATCAAATTACCTTTCCCCCTTTTATTTTCCTTCTGATAAGGGTAATCTCTGAAATTTTATAGAACTTTTACATCTCAAAGGCACGGGGAAGGAATACAAGTTCCTCCTAGGACTTTGGTTTCCCACAGCCAATATTTACAAGTCCTTTGAGATAAATAGGGGAGGTTTTGGAATTGGTGAAAGGAATAGGTGAACTTTGAACTACCTCTAGAGCTGCATTTCTAGTTTTGCAAAGATTTGTAAGACAAGGACAGTTGCTCTCAATTCCCCAGGGAATCGGTTTGCTCCTTAAATGACATCATAGATTGATCTACCCAAAAATCTTTTTATAAGGGCTATAGAAAGTTTTCTTTTCCCCTCTGGGTATGTAGTTTCTTATTTTAGCTTAGAGGAGAAGGCCTAAAAATTTTTCTATCTCGCTCTGTCGTTTGGCCAGTTTGTGACCACAGAATTACTTTGTAGTTTTTAGCCAGGACAAACAATAAATATTTTTAGCAGGATTGAACAACTATTTGGACTCAAGAGGCATCCCCAGAGAAGATGCAAAAGATAATCTATTTTCCTCTCTACTGGTTACTCCAGGAAAAGATCTGGGAGAGCTGAATCTAGTAAGAATTATCACCCTTAACCGGCTTCCTCCACTTTTCCCAGGATCCTATCTGCAGGTGCTGAATGGGATTTAAAGTAGAGAGTACAGCTCCAGTATTTACCAGTATTTGCCTGAGTTTTTTTAATTAATTTTAATTTTAGTTTCCCCTTAGCTGTTTTAGGGACTAATGTAGCAGTTTACCAGATAATTCCTCCAAGTCTTGTCAACTCTGGGACAGGTCCACATGGAGACCCTCCTTCGAAGGCAGATATGAGGGTGTCTGTAAGGCCATTAACTTGGCAGAATTCTGTTGACAGTTTTATAGTCTTCAGAGGAGAAAGACAATTCAGATAGAGGATTACTAGAATAAATACTCAAATAGAGGAAGATAGAGGGGAGCAGTAGAGGTTAGATTCATCTTATTTTGTTCTAGGTACTTCTCGTGTCTTTAAATTTTTCATTAGGTTTTTACAATTAAACTTTCAATGAAGCCATTTTGGAATTGTGTAGCCTTTGGGGAGTTTCTGCATACCAGTTAAAGTCGGTATCCCATTCTGTTTGTTTAATTTGGGAATACATACTTTCAAGAGCACTTCTTAAATGATCTTATCATTGAAACATCCCCCCTAATGGCCATTGTAATCCTTCTGAGGGCTCACAGCAGTTTGGTAGACCTTAGCCACAAATAGAGTGCAACCCACATTCCTGTCTGACTGTATTTTGGGGCCCACAACCTGAAAGTTACTTTCAGTCAGACAGGAATGTGGGTTGCACTCTGCCCCAAAATACAATCAGACAGAAATGTGAGTTGTACTTTTGTCTCAGGACACAAAACAAGCTTAGTAAGATTTTGCCATTTTGTAGCTTCTGGGACCATAGTTCTTAGTTATAAAATAAGCAGGTGTGCTGGAAGGGGGTGCATTTAAATCTTTAGATTTTAAGGATTCCATTTATTTTCAGCTGAGTCTTTGGGTCTCTCAAAGCCAAAACAGTAGCTAACAAGGACGTTAGGGTTGGGGATTGTGCGGTGTTTTACAGTGTACCTCATTGCACAGAAATTCTCTTGAGGCTGGCAGGTTGACCTAGTGTCAATCTAACCAGTTCCGAGACCAATTAATACTAATGTGGGATTCTTTGAGTTAGGTTTTGAGCTAACAGCTCTTAAAGGTTCAGCCAGTGCCCACTAACTTTTGTGGCTTTTTTACTTCCGAGATTCTCGTTAGCGACAACCTTTACTTTCTGGACCTAGTCCAGCTCGTCAGACCCAGTCCAATCCCAGACGCAGTCCTGTTTTTTAAGTTGGTCCCAATCCAACTCCAGTCAGTAATCACCAACAGTTTCCTATGTGGAATCTGGGGATTGGAAAAAGGATTGGGCGTGAGGGCTCCATATAAATGGGGAACTGTGAATGCCACTGCGGTTCTCACGTGGGTCTTGGGACAGAATCAAGGGCTGAAGTTTCCAATTAAATAGAGAACTGTGGAAAGCCAATTACATCAGGAGCTCAACACAAAGAAAGCAGAGCTCAAAACCCAGAGGGCCTAACCACAGCCCTCAGAAAAGGCAAGAAAGATAATGATCTCAAAGGATTAATGGAGTACCACACTTGTTATTTCTCATTGTCCCTGAGGCCATCGGAAGTTCACTTTAGATCCCATTTCTGTCCCCAAATATGTTAAATAACAAAAATTCAACTGAGTAAAACTTAAAGATCTTACTGGCTTTATTGAATGAGTCATGAATCGGGCAGCATCCCATCTAGCAAGTAGGAAGAAACTCCAAGGAGCTGTACAAAGTGGAAGGCTTTTTAGGCACAAGCGGAGAAAAGTGGATTGTTCCAGGCTTAGGTAACTACCTATGGAGGATGGAAGGGGGCTGTCAGGTAGATTGCCTCACTCGTGCTGACCAGAAAATTCCAGATTGACTGGGTAAGGTTACATTCCTGGGAAAGTCTGAAACTGCAGTTAGATTAAGTATTAAGTCTCCGTTTGGTGATGTCGGCTTAGCACAAGTGACTCTATTTTGAGCCTGTTGTCTTTTAACACTGGGCTTGTTCACGGTATCACTTTTCCACATTCTGTGGGCTAACAAAAGTCAAGAGGCCCGTCCATATTCAAAAGGTGAGGAAATAGATTTCATCTCTTACCGAGAGGAACTGCAAAGTCAGATTGCAAAGGGCATGGATTTAGAGAGGAGAACTATTCACGGCCATTTTCACAATCTACCACCAGGGACATTGTTGTTATTAATAATAGTAGTGGTATCACTAGTTTTGATAAGAAAAACTCTCATATTCCTGTCTCAGCTAAGCCACTGACACTCATCATATTGTAATCCTTATTTGGTTTGGAAGCACCGGTTGCCTTTTTGTAATTAAGCAGCATTTGGATGAAGAGAATCGCAGAATTGTCCATCCAGAAGTTAGTGACAACCTAATGTAGGGCATTGCTGCAGTGCGAGTATCTGAGTGAACAGCTGAGCTTTTTTGCTAACCCTCCAAATGTGCCCTGTCCCTGACCTCTCCCTTCTGCCCATGATCAAGTTGGGTTGTGGGAGCTACTCACAGGTTTATTCAAATGGGGAGGAGAAAGTAAGTCAGCAGTGAGGGGCAGAGAGGGCTGTCAGGGGAAGGGAGAAGAGGCGGCTCCTGCCTCCAGACACTGAGACTGCAAAAACTATACCCTTCGCTGCAGCTGAGCAGCCGCCCACATCACCCCAGAGCTGCAGGTTGAGAGAAGCAGAACTGACAAAAGGAGAAAGTAGGTCGGGATAATGCATGCAGACAGTGATAGAGAACCCTGGGGTTGATGCCAGAAATGACCATGTTTTTTGTTTTTTCCTTCACTCCCAACACTAGCCCCAATTTAGGATTCAAGGTAGATCAACGATGCTTTATTCTGTTCCCGAGGCCTTTTTAAAATAACTGACATGCTGTTAATGATCTTATCCTTCAGATGTGGCAGAGAGGGGAGCAAGGTGATTCCCAGAGCAGACTTCGGGCGTAGGGGCAACTGCGTGAGCTAAGCCCCGTGAGGTGGACTTGGATTGAGATGTGTGTTATGCAATTACAATAAAAAGGAGTTCTGGGATCTGCCAGGAAGGCCACGGCAGCATCGCTGCGGTGTTAAGTCTCAATTAGGCAGTGTTTCATAGCACTGGAGGTAAAGCTTAAATCTAATTCCCAGATGTCGGTTGACTGAGGCTGGGTCCAGGTGGCTGAAAAGACAGGAGTCAGGCAGTTAACTACACCTGCGGATGTGTGTGACTGCTGAGACAGGAAAGAGGGGTTGGGGACTTGGGAAATGGGATCCTTGGTTTATATTCAGGTCAAGTCACTTGCCTCTCAGACACCAGTGTCTCCTTCTGTGCCATAAATTCTAGCATCCTAAGACACCTCCTTTTCGGTCATTCCTTAAAGAACCCTGGCCACATGGTTCTTCTTGGTGGAGGCTGATGGCCCTCGGTGTGGAAGGGACAACAGAGCCCCCTGGTATGACTGGGTGGTGGTTAAAGCTCATCCTCTGGAGCTAGATGGCCTGGGTTCAAATCCCTCACTGGCTTTGTGAATGTAAACAAGTTACACTCTCTGTGCCTCAGTTTCCTGGGGGAAAGGATAGGATTGTTGTGAGGATGAAGTGAGATAGTAAGTGGAAGTGCTTAGCACAGTGCCAGGCATATGTTCAGCACACAGAAGGGTTAGTGGTGGTGTTCTTTGGCAATAAAGTCTCCCATTGAAGGGGATTCCACTTGTAGCAGTGCAGAGGCTAACCAATAGACAGACAGCAGAGGTATCAGAGCTGCAGAGGGAAAGGGTCTTGCCCAAAGTCACACAGCCAGTTAGTGGCAAAGCCAACTTACAGGTCCCCTAAAGCGAGCTGTCGAGTAGGATATCTAGACTAGGTTCTTGGTCATTGAATCCAGTCCTGTGGCATCTTTAGTCTATGGTGGTACTGATAAGGAAGGTCTGGGGACCAGGAAATCAGACTCACAGCCAGAGCCTGCCAGCCATTTGGGGCAAAGGGAGTCTTTAGGGACTGCCCTCCTAGGCCCAGAGGAAGCCTGAAGAGAGGCAGGGACTGCTCAGTCCAGGGTGGAAGTCCAGCCACCTCCAAACCAGGCTGGGGAATCAGGACTGCAGGACATCATAAACCATGCAAGAGGAGACGGAGCAGGAAAGGCATGCTCTCCCCACACTGCCCCTCAGCTTTGATTAGTGAATGAGCCTGGCCTGGGAAAGTAAGACCCTGGGTAGAGCTGTATTTCCTTCTCCATGAGGACACCAATTCTGTGTCGTGCTGTCTGATCTGGGCTGTGGGCTTTATGAGAGTGAGAAACATAGCTGAGTCATCTCAGTCCCCCTGGCTTAGGCTTTTAGGAAGTACTGGTTGGTTGGGTGAGGTAAGTGAATTGATTGGTGAATAAGAGTGTGTGTGTGTGTGTGTGTGTGTGTGTGTGTGTGTGTGTGTGTGTGTGTGTGTTGTATGTGGTCAATGAGATGAAGAGTAGCTAGGGAGAGGGATGAACGGATGAATAAGCGGTGGGGGACAGATGAATGGTGGGATGGGTAGATGTGAGTGGGTGGGACGAATGGTGGATGAATGGATAAGTAGCTAAAGGGTGGTGGATGGATGAATATGAACTGATGAAAAGCTTAGGACAGGACTGATATTCCTCCCTCTACTTTCCTGTTCTCATTGCAGGAAAGAGGTAGGAGTTGGTCCTAGTCCCAGTCCCTAGCATTCTATCTGCACCTTCGGCCTACTGAGCTGATTTCCTCTGCAATTCCCTTAGCTCGCTATTCAGCATTGATGCAAAGATCTCCCAATGAACTAGTGCCTTTTATTCTTAACACACACACATGCGTGCACACATAGACACAGTAGATGAGTATTTGCAAGAATAGCTTGTGTGGGTGTCATCTCCATGGATTCACAGACCTTAGAGACCACCTGTCCAGCCCCCTCTCTTTACTCTGAGACCTAGGAACGAGAAGGGACTTGTGCCATGTCATTCCATGGGTTAGCAGAGTTAGAATCCAAATGTCCCAGAAGCAATGGTTAAGGGCTTTGCCCTGGAGTCCCTTAGACCAGGATTTGAGCTCTAGGCTTCAGCACTCACCACTTGAATGTGACCCTGAGGAAGTTACTTAACCTTGTCAAGCCTCTGTTTTCCAGTCTGAAAAATGAGCATATAATTCATCATAATTGCTAACATTCACTTAGCCAGACTCAGTGCTGCATGCTTACCCCCATGTTGCCTTGTACCGTGACCCCATGAAGTGAGGACATCACATCTTTAATTCACAGGTAAGGACACTGAAGCTGTGAGGAGTAAAAGAACGTGCCCATAGTCCCAGAGCAGATAAGCGGCTGAGCCAAGACTGGAATCAGGTCTATAAGATCCAGAGCCTGTGCAGCCCACCATGCTCCATGCCCAACTCATTTGGCTACACCTTTGTCTTGAGACAGTTCCCGGGCTGCTGTGAAAATCAAATGAGAAGTGCTGGGTGGAACTCCCAGTGCAGTGTTTGACAGGTAGCAAGCACACGGCCCACGACATTTATTACTCTTATTGCCTGTATGATTGTTTCTGAGCCTTACTCTCTGCAGTTTTCTTTGCCAGTCTTTGTCTTGCTTGACCCTCCACGTCCCTTCCAGGTAATCAAGACAAATATGATCATTCCCAATTTGTAGCTAAGAAAACAGAACTGCAGAAACATCAAGTAACATGCCTAAGGCAGGTCCTGACCACCAAGTGGCAGAGTTGGGCCCTGAGAATTCTGGAGTTTATCAGGCAGGCAAGGGGGCATGGGCATTTCATGCAGGGCATAGCCCTGCAAAGGGCCCAGGAGCCTGAAGAATCATGGCTCATTCAGTAAATGTGGTGGTCTGTGACCTGTGTGTGTCTATAGGCTAGAATAATGAGAGGTGAGGCTGGGAGGTCTCAGGGGAGTGGGGTGGCAGCAGATAAATCCTTAACAGGTTTTCTCTTCATAGTGCTCAGACCACTCCAGACACAGGTGGTGCCAGGGCCAAGTCTGCCAGCAGGGAGGCCAGGAAAAGCAGCCCAGGAGGAACCTCCAGAAGGCCAGCCTCAAACCCATGCCCCATCCCTTCTGAGGATGGCAGAAGCTCTTCCTTTCCACATTTATTTCTGATCATTAGGAACTAAACCTGCCCTCTGAGGGAAGCTATGTGAATCACCGTTTAGTCGGAAATCGCTTTCCTGCCTCAGAAATCCTGGCACAACCTCAGATTTCCTTTGCCATCTCTGACTCTTTGAAGTCATGTCTTCTACTAGCTTCTCTTCATCCTCCTGCTTCTCAGAGCCACAGCTGAGCTTTAAATGGAAATAGCATCTTCCTCAGACTTCTGAGGTACTGTGCTTTCTTGGGAAAACATTGTCCTTCTCCATCTGCATTTATTCTGTTCTGAAACACCCAAGCGACCTTCAATTTTGTGTTTTATGAGACCTCTTTTAAAATATGTTGACACTATGGTTAGCATTTGAATTATTTAGCTGAGATGAGTGCTTGTGGAGCTGTTGTTAGAAAGTTACAGCATATTTCTGAAAATAAAAATAATTAAGAGAAAAAAAAACTTCCCGGGAGCACTTGAAGGAAGGAGCAAAAAGGACTTTCCTGACAGGATGGTTTTCCTGAATAAATGAGCCAAAATAAACCTACTTAGAAACCCTAAGTCTTCAGCATACCTTATTCCTAAACTCAGATGGCTACAGTGAGAACCCCAGTGGCCTCAAAAAGGCAGGAAGGATCTGTTTGATTGTGTTACTTGTAATTTTAGAACCGGGGCACCAAGGAGAAGTGGGGAAGGAAGCAGTGACTTTGGGAAACCTTGAACTCAGCTCTCTTGGCTGCATGCTCTGAGACTGGCTCCAGCCAAGCCAGGGGTGCCAGAGGCAAGGAAGACACTGGAAGTGACTTTGCAGGACATTAAGATGGGAAGGTTGGGTAGGGGATGGAGTTCTGGTATGTGAAACGGCAGGGGCCTTCTATCGAATTCAACAACTGTTTTTGGTTTGGTTTGGTTTAGTTTTTGTTTTTTTACAAAAACCCTCTCCAGGAGAAGAGTTTAAAGCAAATAACCCCCATCAGGGAATTCCAACTTTCACAGAGCTATTAATTAATACCCTACATTCCACCCCCTCACCCTGCACACACCACACACACACACACACAATCCACTCCATACCACACACATCACACACACGCACATATACACTACACCGCACACCACACACACACATACAAAAAGCACTGGTGAGCTTGGGAAGGTCCTCAAGGAGTTTCCTTTCCAGGAGTAGCTCCCCAGGGACTTCAGCCTCTCAGTCTGTTGTCCTGAACACCCACACCCACCTTCTGCCTTTCTCCCCTCCAGTGAAATTCCCATGTCCCTGCCAACTGCTCCTTAGGAGGCCTGGCACCTGAGAAGCTCCTGAGGAGGCAGGCCTTCAGATGACAATCCTGGAGGCCAAAATCCGGACAAAATTCCATCCCATCTGGCCTCCCAATCCACACACAAACACAAAAGCATTCACTTATCTAGGGGTTACCCCCACAGTGGGAGACAGAGATAAACAAGGAAGACACAGCCTCTCCCATGAAGGACTCTAAACAATCACCAACCACTTAACTAGTTAATGAGCGATCTCAAATGCTAGTGGTGAGAGACAGGGGCTGCTGGGAGAGCATGTACTGTAGGCTCAGAGTTGGGAACACCTGGGGTCAAATCCTAGCCCTGCCACTGCCTAGCAGGGTGACCTTGCCTTTGTGGACCTGTGTGTAGGCAACTATAAGAGAGAATAATAGCAACCTACCTCCCAGGGGACTGTGAAGATACAACTAACTAGATGATGCGCGTGGAGAGCTTAATAAAGTGGTGAGCAGAGTCAACGTTCAAAAAATGTAAAAAACAGTCACTGCTTCTGCTGTGGAAGCTGCCCGGCGGCTCATACAGGCATCTGGGAAGGCTTTCCCCTTGAGGGGTGAGGAGGCAGGCTACCAGACACAGCCAACCAGCAGAAAGGCGTTTTTCTAACACTGTCGTGCTGCGGCTGCTGCAGTCCACCATCCTAGTTGGGTTGTTTGGGGGATCTTTTAAAAGATTTTTTTTTAATTATGGTAAAATACGCTTAACGTAAAATGTATCATCTTTTTTTTTTAACCGTTGTTAAGTATACAGTTCATTGCATTAAGCACATTCACACTTCTGGCCAACCATCCCCACCATCCACCCCAGAATTTCTCATCTTCCCCAATTGAAACTTTGTGCCCATCAAACAATAGCTTCCTGTTTCTCCCTCCCCCAGCCCCTGGCAACCACCATCCAACTTTCTGTTTCTATGAACTCGGATAGTCTAGGGACATCTTATAAGTGGAATTATACAGTATCTGTCCTTGTGTGATGGGCTTATTTCACTTAACATAATGCCCTCCGGTTTATCAATGTTGCAGCATGTGACAGAACTCTCTTCCTTTTTAAAGCTGAATAACATTCCTTTGTGCGTATAGACCACACTTTGTTTATCCATCTGTCTGTCTATGGACACTTGGGTTGCTTCCTTTTGGCTTTTGTGAATAGTACGGCTGTGAACAAGGGTGTGCAAATATCTTTTCAAGTCCATGCTTTCAATTCTTTGGGGTTTATACCCAGAAGTGGAATTGCTAGATAATATGGTAATTCAGTGTTTAATTTTGGGGAACCATTATACAGTTTTTCACAGCAGCTGCACCATTTTACATTCCCAGCAGTATATACAAGGGTTGCAGTTTCTCCACATCCTCACCAACACTCATTTTCTGTTTTGTTTTTTGTAATAGCCATCCTAATGGGTGTGAGGTGTTATATGCTAGCTACATTTTTTAATCTGATTTTTGCAGATGTTATTTATAACTTGTAGTTCTTCAAGTCATCATTTCTTTATCTTGGTTGTTTTCCCTCTCTATTATCCCAAAACAGGAGCATGCATTTTCCCCCATAGTTATGCCTGTGGTTGCATGCAGCACTCCCAAAGGGCTTAATGCCCACACCGGGAATTATGCTGGTGAAACCTGCTCCGGGAGTCAGGAGGCTTGTAGAAAGCTGCAGGCCCACCCCTCCGCAGGTCTGTTGCTTCCTGTCCATCAAAACCAGAACAATACCCATGCCTTACAGAATTGGAGCCCTGGAGGTAAAAAGGCTCTTGGAAAGTCTACAGCAATAGCAAAACCTCTGGGTTTGTCAAGATAAAAAAATTTTTTAAAAAAGGACAAAAGAGAAGAGGGGCAGGCCCCCATTTGTTAATAATGCACGTAGGCGATTTCAGAGCTCAAGTTCATGGAAACAAATTGAATTACGGAGGAGGCAGCTCTGCCATTTGCAACCATGGATTGTTTGAAATCCTTTTAGAGGAAAATTAAAATATTTCACAGAGGGTAATAAAATGCCGGGTGTTTTGCAAGCATAACTGCTCAGGTCTCTTGGGGAAATAAGTAATTAGGCATTTTTATTTAAGTGCTTGGTGTCATCATTTTCTTTCATTAGTGGGGTGGGGGGGAAACTACTGTGGAAAATATATAAAACTCTGGAAAGCATCAGAAGACTAATTATAAAATTGCAATATATATATATATATATATATATATATATATATATATATATATGTCTGAATATAAATTTTTTAAGCACAGCATAACAGCATACTGCAGAGACAAAGGGGAGTCCTTAGAATTTATTTTCCCAAACATCAGAAGTGGGATGCTTTCACATCAAATCCCACCAAAGAGCTTGGGACTGGAGAGCCTTCCAGGCTCATGCTGGAGATCTAGTTTGAAATGGTATGGGATAGGGAGGGTGTTCAGAGGCTCTTTCACACACCCTGCCTCTCTGCCTTGCTCTGCCATCCCTCACCACTGTCTGCTTGAAGGAAAGGGCTGATGAGGGTCAGCTTTTCCCTCAGCTAGAGGTCATCTGCTCAAATCTTTTCATTTTACAGAAACTGAGGACAAGGGCTTAAGGCCTAAGGTTCTGTCCTTCCTGTGAGTCCCCAGGTCTCAGGGTGGCCGTATTATCAATGCTAATGACCTCAAAGTGCTGAGTTTGGCTCCCCAGGCCGGAGCCCTAACTGCAGAAGGGGGAGTAAGCAAGATGTGTCCAATTGCAGTTCTGTCCCCTGCATAG
This sequence comes from Cynopterus sphinx, assembly GCA_030015415.1. Classification (NCBI taxonomy): domain Eukaryota; kingdom Metazoa; phylum Chordata; class Mammalia; order Chiroptera; family Pteropodidae; genus Cynopterus; species Cynopterus sphinx. The sequence goes on along the minus strand of CM057381.1, from coordinate 120,238,566 downwards.
CCAGCCCATGCTGGCATCTAGATGCCCCCTTCTTTCTCCTGTCTGGACTGCTCTTTTGAACAACATGAAAGAGGGTGAGGGTGAGGATACAGAGGATTCCTGTGCAAGGCTGGTCCGAGACCCATGAAGAACCACTAATGGCGGTGCAGGCACTCAGACATGTTCGTAGTTCATAGGTAATTACTCCTCTTCGAACCTCTCTCGGGTTTGGGTTTATCTGTGGTGGCTTTTACCACTCCCAAAGCTACCTCCACCGGAGTGGCTGCATGTTAATTTTGTGCAGATAATGTGAGTGAATGTAGGCACATTTGTGTGGCTGCATGTGGGAAGGTGAGTTTACCTGTAAGTAGGAACTTCCCACAGCCTCCTGCTAATCCCGCTATGAGCATCCATGAGGAGGCCATCTTGTTCTTACCTGTTAACCACCAGACTGATCCGCACTGAGCCATCCAGCAAACAGTTAGTAAGTCCTACTGTGTGCTGGGCTCTGTGCTGGTTCTGAGAACCTAGAGAGGAAAAAGATACAACTCCTTCACTTGGGGCAAGGCAGACCCATGAAGCAATTTTTAAAAAGCAGGAGATATTTAAACTGGTTTTTAAAGGGCAAAGAGGCGTCTGCCTGGCAGGGAATGGGGAAAGAACAGCAAAGGTGCAGGTACAGAGGCATGAAGCAGATCTCCTTCAGGCAGCTGCCCAAGAATGTGATGTGGTCAACAATACACTGAGAGTCTTGGGTCAGGGGATTGTGGTGATCATTCAGCCAGCATTTAGAGGGTGGGGGGTCGGGGAAGCACTTAGCCAGTGCTTAAGAGTATGTGCCAAATGAAAGACTGAAGGAAAGGAGGAGGAAGTAGGAGAAAGAAGAAGTGAATTATGGTTTATTCACAGAATGGAATCCAAACAGCATTTAAAACTCAGATGACTCTCAATAATGTAATGGTACATGAGCAAAGCAAGTTATAGAAGACTGCGTACAGTCTCCTTACATGAACTTTTCAACATGCAAAACAGCACTGCATGTACACACATACAGATATACATGATTCAACTTCATGAAATTGCCAATTGCCAGTGTGTGACCATTTTGACATACAAAAATAGCAGTTTCATTTGGTTGAAACTACTCAGCGATAGAAATACTACTTAGCAATGAAAAGGCATGAGCTATTGACATCAATTTGCCTGGATGAGCTATTGACATCAGTTTACCTGATGTCAAAGAGGTTATGTTGAGTAAAAAGAAGCCAATCTTCAAAAGTTACGTACTATATGATTCCATTTTTAAAACATGCTTGAAATGACAAAAGTATAAAAATAAAGAACAGGTTAGTGGTTGCCAGGGCCAGGAAGGGGAGAGGGAAGGGTGGTGACAGTGGTTATGAAAGGGTGGCAAAGTGATTCTTGTCGTGAACTGTCATGTATTTTTACGGTGGTGGTCACAGAAATATCTACACGTAATGTCATTGCCTAGATCTAAACACACACACACACACACACACAGTGCATACAAAACAGGTGAAATCCAAATAGGGTCAGTTTGATCATATCCGTGTCAATATCTTGCTTTTGATGATGTTCTCAATCATACCGGAAGTAAGCACTGCACAAAACTAGGTGAAGGGATATGAATGACATATTTCTGTATTATTTCTTTTTTTTTAATTTTTAAGAGTTATACATGTATACAATCCATGAAGTATACGGCCCCCAGATAACTCTAGCACTCTCTGTATTATTTCTTACTGCGTGTGAATCTAGAACTATCACAAAATAAAAAGTTAAGACACAGACAGTAATGATCTATGCTAAATTTAAGACAGAGGTTCTTCCTGGGACAAGGAGTGAATTGTGCAGATAGAGAGAGATACACAGGGGGGTTCAACTTTATCATGTTTTCCTTCTTAAAAAAAAAATCTAAAGCAGGTATAAGTAAGCAAGGGATGTGTCCAATTGCAGTCCTGTTCCCTGCATTCTTCATGCTGAATACACAACTGTTCTCTTATTATTTTCTATCATCCTTTTATGTTTGAAATAGCTCATAATTTTTTTAAAAGCTGATCATGCATAACTCTTTGTACCAGTATCCAGGATTGTGTCTGGGATGCAGTAGGCTAAGAGTGCATGGGGAGGGCCGAAGGCTCGCTGAGGGGAGAGGGGACAGCCAGAGCCTGGCCCCCGCCCCTCAGACCACGAGGCAGCAGCCCCAGGGCCTCCGAGGCAAACCCCTGTGAGCCACTCGCCTCTCTCTCTGCAGCCCCCAGAGAAGGAGGGCGCCCTGCCCCGGCAGGTGGGTAACAAGACAGAGTGCGGCCTGCTGGGCTTCGTGCTGGACCTGAAGCAGGACTATGAGCCCGTGCGCAGCCAGATGCCAGAGGAGAAGCTGTACAAAGTATATACCTTCAACTCCGTGCGCAAGTCCATGAGCACCGTCATCAAGCTGCCCGATGAGAGTTTCCGCATGTACAGCAAGGGTGCATCTGAGATCGTGCTCAAGAAGTAAGAGGCCCAGTGAGCGGGCAGGGGCACAGGGATTTTGGGGCCGCAGGGCGGCGCAGCACAGGCTGGGTCAGAGGGGCCATCTGGCACCCAGAGGCACAGAGGGGGCCCTGCCCAACATCCCACAGCAGGACCACCTCCAAGACCCCTTGCTCAGTGCTTTTTCTACTATTTTCTTTTTAAAATTGCTTTAGAGAGTCCTCTTCCTCCCTTATTTACTGTTAGGACGTTCTACCTGTTATCACTGTTAGGTGTCTCTTATTTTACTTCCTTTAGCATAGAGTTGGTTCATGGTCGTGCTTTTCACTGTTAGCCAATCTTCTCTGACTCCACGTGCCAGAAATAAGCCTGAAGAATTAAGCAAGTCACTCCCCTTCTCTGAGCCTCAGTTTCCCGACTTGTACCTTGAGGAGGTTGGTCTAGACCAGTGGTTCTCAACCCTTGCTACACATTGGAATCACCCCAGGGAGCTTTTAAGAAACCGTTGATTCCTGGACTCACCCCAGACAAACTGAATTGGAACCACTGAGACAAGACCCACACATGAATATTTATTTATTCAAGGTTCTCCAATGCCATTCTAATGTGCAAGCAGGATCAAGAACCACTAGCCTAGGCTTAATGCCCTCTGAAAGCCATTTTGGCTATGGAACTATTCTTTCAGATAATATCTTGCGAATATAAAACAGATCAAAGTAGACCTGCTATTGCTGAATGGACTCGGACAGATATTGCAAAAATGCTGCCCGATTTCTCTTTGGCTGATCCTAAATTCATCCATGCCTCGGCCCTAAGAGCCTGGACTATCCCTGAAGCATTATGGGATATGGACTGGACAGGCACTGGATTACCGACCACAGCCAGCTGGGAAACACCAGGGAGGGGAAAGTGAGCTTGAGCAAGTCAGAAGGAAGGTCCTGGGTGGCCCTTGGACCTTACCCATCTCCATTCCCAGGTGCTGCAAAATCCTCGGTGGGTCAGGAGAGCCCCGAGTCTTCCGGCCCCGTGACCGGGATGAGATGGTGAAGAAGGTGATCGAGCCCATGGCCTGCGATGGGCTTCGCACCATCTGCGTGGCCTACCGCGACTTCCCCAGCAGCCCCGAGCCCGACTGGGACAATGAGAACGACATCCTGAATGACCTCACCTGCATCTGCGTGGTGGGCATCGAGGACCCTGTGCGGCCCGAGGTAGGCCCCCCAGCAGCAGATCTGGGAAGGGGTCAAGCTGGGAGTCCAGCCTGATAGCATAGTCGCCTCATCTCTCTCTGTCTCCCTGCAACGCCCAAGGGGTCTTTCTACTTACCTGCTCCTAAACACTAATATTCATCAGATGAGCACTGGCCACACTTGACTTTGGTCTACTTAGGGCAGAACCCACAGCCTGCCAGCAATCCTGGAGTCATCCACCCAAATACCCAGAAACCTTCCCTCCGGCCCCTCAAGCAACAGGTGTGGGGCTGCCCTGCCTTAGAAACCTCTTTCCCCACAAAAGCCAGGATCTACTGTAACAAGTCCAAGGTCACTTTAAAGGAGATAACCAGTAAGAAAAGTCACTGCATTCAGGAAAACCCCAAGTGCAGGATCCCCACCAGCATTTAGAGTTCTCCCCCTCAAAATCCAGGGTACCAATCAGTTTACATTCCCATATTTGCTTGCCAAGGGCAGACTGACAGTCTACCTTTATCCAGTTTCCAGGGGAACAGAGCTAGAAAGTTAACCAGAGGTCAAATTCTCAAGGAGAAGGGAAGGGAGAGGTGATAGACGGAGTGTATCTAATGCAGTGCTCAGCTTAGAGTAGGTCTTCCGTCTCCTTTAACTGAATCTGAGCTGCGAATTCAGTGCTGGAGATTTGCAGCATCAGGGGGGATGGGACCTGTGTGGTCAATCAGGCTGCCCAGGCCAGAGAGGCTGTGGGAAGAGGAGACAGATGCCTTGAGTGTTCAAAACACTGCTGTGGTAGGCAAAGTGAGTCAACCTACCTATGGGGCCCAGCGGTCAGAGCTCACAAGGCAAAGGCATAGGAAGGGCTGGCCTTCCCTTCCTCCGAAGGCTGTCACAGCTGCTGGATCCAGACCTGACTCCCCAGCCAGGTCCAGATTAGCCATGGCTGTGGGATTTGGTGACAGTGCCACCAAGGCCACCTTCCTCCACCAAGAGCGACTTCATTCTTCCCCACTTGCCCTGACACCATTCTCTGGAGACCTTGTCGTTCCCTGCACATCTTGAAGGCTCTGTTTCCCCTTCTTTCAAGTGAAAGGGGGTAGACAAGATGCTTATCGACTACCCAGCCCCAACGTTGCTTCCAGAGACCAAGAGAAACCAGAACGTCACTGATGTGGATGTCCATATTCAGGCAGCTGGGAAAGGGGTCTGGGGCCAGGCATCAGACCTGGGACCCTGAGTCCCAGCATTACTGGCTATGACATTTGGACCAGTTAGATAACCTCTCTGAACCTCCATTTCCTCATCTGTGAACTGGGGATAATAATATCGCATGCATACATACAAGCAACAGGCAGGGTGTCTGGCACAAGATAGATGTGGGTCCCCTTCCTGTTTGCCCCTCCCCAGTAGATTCATTACTCTGGATCCAGTGACACTTAACAGCCCTTCACATAGAACCTGGCATACAGGAGGTGCTCAAATAAGTGCTGGTGGAATAAATGAAGGAGAATGAATGGGACTTGAACTCTCGTCTCCCAACACTGTGCCTGGTGCTCATCTTACACACACACAGGCCTTCTCACTCGCACCCAGAGCCTGCAACAGCAAAGGCGATTAATGCCCTGGTGCTTGGCCCACATGCATATTCCTGCAGGCTGCGTCTCTCCCTGGGCAGACAGGCCGCATCCCCTCTGTGGGATGCCATCTCCTTACCAGCTGCTAATGGTTTCAGGCTTTGCCATGATGTATCTCCTAAAGACCACGGAGACTTGTCCCTGCACAGCACAGAAGGACAGCCCATGGCTTCCCTGCCCTTCCCATCCCCAGGCCTCCCCTCTAGTCCCCACACCCAGAGCTCCAGGCTCATCACCCTGCCTTGGAATCACCCCTGAGGTGGGATGGAAAGCAGCATCAGACACACACTTGTTTGGCCATGACCACAATAATAATAAATGTAATTTATGTCATGATTCAGTAAATTCACATGCTTAACCAAAACAAGAATCTCACACAGTAATGTGATGCACTTAAGTATTTTCTATTCTCTTGCATTTCTTTTCTTTCTTTTTTTAAATGCTGGTCACTCCTCACCCGCTACCTAACTGATTTCACAATCAACTAACGGGGCATGATTCAGAGTTTGCTTCCCTTCCAGACACCCTCATTCACTCCCAATTTGCAGATGAAAACACTGAGGTTCAAACAGGGACAGTGATGTTCCCAAAGTCTCACTGTTTCATAGCTAAACGAATCCAGATTAGAACAGGGTTTCTGCCTTTCTCTCCCAGGGCCATCTCCTGGGAGCCACAAAAATGAAAGGGCAAGTGGTTCTAAGTCAAGAGGTGAGGAGAAGAGAGAGAGGGCCTGAGAAGGGCCGAGCTGGGTCCCAGGCATTTTCTGTTGACAGCACAATTTTCCAGAGATTCTGGCTTTAGGTGCAAACTATGGGAGGAGGATGCAGAGCTGGGTACACTTTCATCCCAGAGGACCCTGCAGTGGAGAAAGGGAGCCTGGATCCAAGCCCCATCCTGCCACTGACAAACCACCTCCCCTCTCTGTTACTCAGTCTCCTCTCATCTGTAGAATAAGAGGTTGGCCCAGGCGCCCCTCAGCTCCCTTCCAAACACTGACGTTCCGAGCCAGCTAACTGGGAGGCTTACACTCACAACTTTCTTCACTTGCTTCAGTCAGTGCATCCCTGTTGGTGACCATCCCTCTCACCTCGGCTCACTCCCTGCATGTAAATTTAGAAGTGGTGAGCTGCGTTGGAGAGCAGTGATTTACTGGAGTGACACAGCAGTCAAGGGACATGCATTCGAACACTGCCCCTGCTACTCCTTCACTGAAGACCTCAGGTGCATCTCTCCCCCCGGGCCTTAGTTTCCTCATTTGAACAATGAGAAAGTTGGATGTTCACAAGTGAGGGACACAGTGGGGTTACTGGTGATACTTCTTGAAGGTATAAAAGCTCTGATCTGTTGATTCAGCATTTCCCAGAGGGGCAGAAGTGGACACAGGGCCTAAAAAGACTGGCAGGTATAGTTTTATATATATATATATATATATATATATATATATATATATATATATATATATATATATATATAGTAGGCTAGGTGATTTATGCATGTGGAGCTAAATTCAAAAGGTTCAATGGCATAGACAGGGTGAAGTAGCCCCCATGCCACCCCCTGCCCCCTGGTTTTCACCTCAGAGACAGCCAAGGACACCAGTTTTTTGGGGGAGTGTCTGTGCCTATGATGTGTTTGTGTCAAGTTCTCCTGGGCAACCTGGAGGCGGGCCAGAGCGAAAACTTCAGCCTAGACCACCTCTGGGCAAAGAAAAAATCTGGCTCCAGTTTCTCCATCTGCCAAGGGGGCAAATCTCAGATTGCCTTCCTTCCTCAAAAAGACAAAGGATAGAACAGATGAAAAAAAAAAACAGGCTTTCCAAAAAGCCCCACCATAAGGTGCTACCTTGGGCACATTTTCTGAGGCTGATGAAGCCAGTGTGGATAAAGCCGTCAGGAGAACAGAGGTCTGGGATTTGCCGGGTTATTCGGGGGTGTTGGAGCCCTTGGAGTCACAGACAACGGCTGTCACCAGAAACAACAGATGTTTAAAAGCCTTTATTTAATGAAAACAGGAAGCTCCCATTTCCTGACTGTTTTTCCTCAGCGAGAAATATTTAGGATAATTTTAGCAAAAGAAGGAATTTTTTTTACAGCGATTTTATCTATATAGAAAGCATATTTCAACCAGATCAGTGCCTCTGAGCTTTGAGTCTTAATCATCTCTGGGTCCTCAGTGCCCAGAATAGTTAGATGCTCAATAGTTGTTTGCCAGATAAATGAATGAGCAATAAAAGGAAGTACTGAGAGCAGTTGAAGAAAGCATCCCATTGGGTCAGAGGAATCAAGGATGACTTCATGAGAAGAGAGCATTTCCCATGAAAGATGGCATGTTCCAGGCAGAGAGAATAACATAGGAAAAGGCAAGGAGGTGGGAAGGGATGCGAAGAGTTGGCAACAGGTGAATAACCCAGATAGATTTATGAGAGAAAATACCAAAAAGGAGCTTGGAGCTAAATTGTGAAGGGCTTCCTTCATTTCCCTGTCCTGATGCATTCACCCGACTCTGTGTAAAGTCACATGTCCCAGGCCAGGCTTCCAAGGACTTAAGCACAGAGATGGTTCACAATGCCCTGCATTTATAGAACATTACTCTGTGCCAGACCCCTGCAAGGGTTATGAGCAGTCAGCAGCCCCACCCTCCAGAGCCCACAGCCTAAAGCAATGTGTGGTGAAGAAGAAAACATATATGCATAGCACATGAGAGCACAAAGCACGACAGGACTGAAGCACAATAGAGAAGTCTAGTTACGGGAGCCACTGACCAGAAAGGAAATGGACTATCTCGAGGTGACTAGGCGCGGCTCCTCTGGTGTTGCCAAGTCTGACTCAGATCTCCCCATATCTGAAGCAGGTCACAGAACCCTAAGGCCCCTGACCCAGAAGTCATGGCAGGGTGGGTGCCTACCAATGCCACCACCCCAAACACCTGCTCCTCCAGATGCCCACTGCACCCACACACAGCGTATATGCGTCCACACACCCCCTCTGCATCCCCCCACCCCTCCTGGAGCAGAAAGAACAAGCAAGGAAGACTGGGGTCAGGGGTCTTGCCGGTCTCCTTTGCCCCTTTTCACCAGCATCTGCTGGCCCTATGCTTGGTGCTATTTGCTCCTTGTCACAGAACTCTCCAGCCTCGCTGAAGGGTGGATATTGTCATCCCCATTTTATAGATGAGGATTCCATGGCATTGTAGGACCCCAAGGCAAAGCCCAGCCCAGCTTTTTGGTACCTGAGCCCTCTCTTTTGAGGCAGGGAAGCTTCCACTGCACAGAGAAAAGTGTGGGAGCCATAAAAATTAGCCTCTTCTTTTTTCTTTCAAGCTGACTTTTTGGGGGGAGATCCAGAGGACAGGGATTTCAGGCAGGCAGATTTAGCTCCCTGAGATAGTCTTAAAAGCAGAAGTCTTTCTAAAACATGGCACTGATCACTTCCTTCCTAGTTCAGAATTTGCAATGACTCCCGGGCCTGAAGGAGCAAGTCCCTGGCTCTGACACCTTCATATCTCTCCAGCTCCATGGCCACTGGCCCCTCCCTCAGCCTCAGCCCTCCCAGATCACCCAAAACAATCCATCTGCAACACCCTTCCCACCTTCCCTGCTTGTGCATCTCATGGGACAATTCTCTGCAGCGAGGACCACAATGAAGTGGTCATCTATCTAAACCCAGCCAGGGCAGAGTGCCAGGCACCAGAGACTCAATTCGTGTTGGCTGAATAGAGCAGCTGAAACATCCTCTCGTCCAGGAAGCTCTCACAGATTTCTCCTTCCCACCCACTTCCTTCTAAAGTAACCGCACCTTCCTCTGTGTTCCCAGAGCTTTTTGTACAGATCTTTACCAAAGACAAAGACTCTGCCTCCATTCAAGAGTACAGGTCTGACCCAGAACAATCTCTCTCTTACCTGAAAAAAGGACAATTAGGTGAAAGGACACACATAGACTTGTCCCACCAGGGAGCAATCAGCCTCAGAGGGAGTGAGCACCCTGTCATTAGAAGTGCCCAAACAGAGGCACCTCTGTTGGGGAACTTAGGAGGAGATCTAAGCAATGAGCAGAGGGTCATGACCTAATGCCCCTTCCCACTTCAAGACCTCAAGCAACTCTGAAACAAACATAAACTAAATTATTCCTTACTGGGCAGGAGCCAGATAAGGTATATGCTCCCCAAGAACCGTGGCTCCTTCCTGTCCTCAGGGACAGGAGACAGCAGGGGGCTTCAGCCCGAGTTACAGCCTTTGTGAGACCATGATTAATTATATAAAAGGGATCTTGGACATTCCACATCCCCAATCCCGCCAGCTCTGAAAAAGAAATCACGTTTGCTTATAAGAGCAGCTGCTGTAGCACGAGGCAGGGGCCTTGCTCACGTAGCTCCCAAGCCCTGAGTGGGCCCCAGGAGGCTCCACCTTGGCCCTGGAAATATGCCCAGAAGAGGTCATGGTCAGCTCACCTGTGTTAGTCCTGCATTGCCTGACACCACAGAGCTGTCTCTTAGGGAACTCTGGGTGTGGGAGAGGCTTCCTGACCTGGACCGACTCTGCCGCTCCACAGCATCATTCCTTATCCCACCACTAGGAGGCCATGCTCAGGCGCCTGGATTTTCTCTACGCGCAGTGGGGTGGAGCCCCTGAAGGAGGGGGACGCCACAGGCTGAACCTCAGGCAGGTCACTGGTCGTCAGGGTATGGAGAAAGAGGGAAGAGGGGCACAGCCAAAGGCAGGGGTTGGGCAGTGACCTCGGCTTGAGATCGTGCTTCTCTGGACTAAAGAAACAGCAGGCTGTGTGGATGGGAGTGGACAGAGGCTGGAGATTTTCAAGGTTGATCCTAGTTCTTAAAATCCTGAGGGTAGAAAGAAGACCAAAGGCAGGACTTGTCAACAGTCAGGTCGTAGACCAACATTCTAACTCTGTATTTGCTAGGGCTGCTGTAAGAAAGTACAGCAAACCGGTGGCTCTGGCAACAGAACTATGTCACGGCAGTTCTGGAGGGTGGAAGTCTGAGGTCCAGGTGTCAGCAAGCTTGGTTCCTTCCGAGGGCTGCGAGAGGAGGGTGTGTTCCCCCAGCTTCTAGTGCTTTGCTGGATATCTACCGCATTCCTTGGCATGTAGCAGTGTCACCGTGATCTCTGCCTTCCCCCTGTGTGTGTGTGTCCTAATCTCCCCTTCTTTATGAGAACACCAGTCATACCAGACAAGGGCCCGCCCTAGTGACCTCAGTTTAACTTGATTACCTCTACAGAGAACCTATCTCTAGGTTCTAGGGGGTGAGGATTTCAATGTATCATTTGAGGGATGGGCTACATTTCAGCCCACAACAGTCTTCTAATTCTCTCAGCAGTGGCTTTGCAAATTTAGCCACTGAGACACTTCCAGGGTAGAAGTGAGCTCCCAGGCACTCAGAGGCACAGGAGTGGGCAGTGGGACTCGCCACTCCAGGCCTGAGATTCTAAAGTGCTTCGGTCTTTTAGTATAACAGGATTTTCTGTGCATGACATGTCCTCTCCCACTCAAACATCCTTTGCAGCAAATATCACCTTATTATATTATTTGTCACTGCCCGTGAGTAAAAATGTTGTTCAGTTGATCTATGTCTTGTGTAAAGGGCCATGGCAGCTCCAGGATGATTTTTTCATCCTAATATCTGGGCAAATCCACAGCCCTGCATAGAGGTGGAGGCAGGAAGCAGGTGGGGTGCAGGGGCGGGACCTTGTCAGCTTCTGGTTGCCTGGGTCTGCTCTGGCCTATTTGGCCTAGAGGTCAGTCTGTCATGACAGAGAGGGCAGGAGGCAGTCCTTACCCTCATAGAGAAATGTCGTATTTTATATGAATCATAATCATTTGCATTTATTCTAAACCAATGTCACATTCTTTTCATAAAATGTCCCCAAAAGCAATGTTTCCTTCAAAAACAAACCTGAAAATATAGGAATATATTTGCCATTGAGTTTGCAGGAAATGTGCATGTGGATCAAGCAGGGACAAGCTCCTGTCCAGTAGTATTCTGTATTCTACTTATCCACCTCACCTGGGGCCAGATCTGAGAGACGTTTATTGGGATCTTCTTCAAAGTCTTTGTCCAGATCAGAATAGCCCTCAGTTTCATCCTAGGATGGACTATCACAGGTGATAGTTGGCAACTGCCTGGGATTCTGCAGAGGAAAATTCTGCAACCAAATCAGAGTTTAATCAGAGGATGCTATGATTGATTAACAATGCTGCCATGAGCACAGGAAGGGAGGAGAAGGTCCACGTGCCATCAGTATCTCCTGGTCATCTAGATCCTTTCAGTGGTGCTGCCTGTGAGCAGGACTCACCCTGGAATCCATGAGGGCAGGGAGAGCCTGCCCAAGGTGGTGCCCAGCCCCATGGCTCCTGCCCTCCTGCCAGGTCCCAGAAGCCATCCGAAAGTGCCAGCGGGCAGGCATCACGGTCCGCATGGTCACCGGTGACAATATCAACACAGCCCGGGCCATCGCCATAAAGTGTGGCATCATCCATCCTGGGGAGGACTTCCTGTGCCTTGAAGGCAAGGAGTTCAACCGGAGGATCCGCAACGAGAAAGGGGAGGTACGTAGCCCAGCACAAAGTGTCTTCAGGGGGATGAGCTCAGGGGGAGGGCTGGGAGGTATTGGTGCTGCATATTGTACAGAAGCCAGCCAGTGTGCCAGGAGGCCAGTGACTCTAGGCGCGTCTCCTCCTTTCTCTGGGCCTCAGTTTCTCTCCCAACCCCACCCACATCCCTCTCCAGATTGAGCAGGAGCGAATCGACAAGATCTGGCCAAAGCTGCGGGTGCTGGCTCGCTCCTCCCCCACGGACAAGCATACCCTGGTCAAAGGTAAGACTCAGGCAGACACAGGCAATTCTGAGACCCAAGTGCCAGGCCTTCATCTTCTGGTGCCTGCAGCTCCCTTCCAGGATGAAAAGGGCTTTTTCCTTGGGTTACCCACCCCTGGGGACACCCTTATCTCATCCTGTTTGTAGCCCTGAAGGCCTCCTAAAGGCCACAGTGAGATGAGATTGTGAATCTTCTCTCTGGGATTCACCTCCTATAGGAAGCAATGGGACTGCCTATTTAGGAGCCAAAACTCATGGCCTGAGGAGTAAATGGGCCCACAGATGTGTTTTATTTGGGTGGTATGCCATTTTTTATGTTGAATTTAAATAACATTATACAGACCTTGGTCTCTCTTGTTTGACATCATCTTCACCACTCCTTATTTTCTGACATTCAACCTATTTCATTTCTTTATGTTCTGTCTGGCCCCAGAGCTTGAGTTTTGGAAACCTTTGGGCTGCTTGGTCTCAAGGCCCCTAACCCACACCTGTAACAAGGACCTCAAGGACAGTTATCTTGGGAACAGCAACCTGAGAGATGAGGCCAACAACCACCATCTTTCTCCATCCAGAAAAGGGGACATGCCCCTTTGTGAGCCCATCCATGTAGTCAGATATGGGGCACTTTCACAGTCATGCAGCCTTGGGTTCAAGTCCTGGCTCTGCCCCTGACTTGTTCTATAGCCTTGAGCAAGTCCCTCCCACTCTGAGACCCAATTTTCCCATCTGTAAGATGACTATACAGGGACGGTTTTTGGCTGAGGTCTTCTCTGGGGCATCTCGAATTCATCTCCCAAAGATGCTGCCCAAGAACATCGATGGGGGCAGATCTGGCCTGGGGACAAAAACACAGAACTCTAGAACCACATATACCTAAGCAGGAGGACCCTGATCTATCCCATTTCTATTCTGTCACTCGTTCATTCATTCACTCATTGTCCTGATAAATGTTTGTCGAGTATGTGCTCTGCGCCAGGTCCTGCTCTTAGCAGACATGACCTTTTCCTCTTTGAAGTCATCATCCAGGTTTCATCTAGCAGATATTAGCTGGTTTCCCTACATCGAGCTAAAGGCTGCACTGGTGGAAGAGAAGGGTGACCTGGGACCCTCTACTGGTGTCAGATTAAGGTCATGGAAGGTGGGATGCGGTCCAGGAAAGGTGTGTTTCAGGCAGTCCAGGGAACTAACTACACTGTGAAAGCCCAGGGGCAAAGAATTCCAGGCACCTTCAAGGAGTGGAGAAAAGTTCAGTTGGCTGGGCCAGGACCTCAAGAAAGAGAGGGAGACCAGAGAAAGATGTGTCAGCTTTAGATCATGCAGGGCCTTGAACACCAAGCCAGTGACCTATACTGTCAGGGTAGGGAATGTGAGAGGGCCTTGAAGGGAGGAGTGCTCTTTGAGAAAGCTTACTCTCTGCTGTGCGGAAAGTAGCCTGGAAGAAGAGAGGCGACTGGAATTGTCCAGTTGAGAGGCGATGCCTGGGTTGGAGAGGTGACAGTTCAGGTACACTAGAAGTCAGCGGGTCTGAGAACCGTTTGGATAGTAGAAGAGCCTGGGCCCAGTGATTGTTTGGGTGTGGTAGAAGGATGGGGGAGATGTGTGGTCCAGGATTCCATCAGTCTACACCTGTTTGAGAGCCTGCTGTGTTCCAGCATGTCACATGGTTTTTGAGCAGGCATCTGGGTGTTAAGAGTTATGTGGAAAAGGACACATTTGAGGGGAAACTGACACACTCGATGTATAGCTGGCTGAGCTGGAAGCCCTCTAACATCCAAATGGAGGTATCCAGAAAACAGCCATGGAGTCAGGGCTCAGGCGAGAGAGCAGGCCAGAGATAAAGACATAGGTAGCCTATGCTGAGCTTGGAGAGCAGAGGAGCCAGCTAGACCCAGGACCCTCCTACCTGAATGATGGAGTCTGAGATCTGTCAGCAAAGACCAAGGAATGACTGCCAGAGGGGCAGGAGGACATTTTCTTGGCTAGGAAGACAAAGAAGCCTGGTGAGGAGGAAGGGGTGGCCCATAGCATGAACAGCTGCAAAGAGGTCCAGAGAAATAGGACAGACATGTGACCATGAGCGGTGACCGTAGGAAGACCCCTGGTGACTGCGCATGGCAGGGCCATGTCAGCAGAGTGGTAGGACCATGCCAGTGCTGGAGGTGGCAGACAAGGGTCTGGTGGAAGGTGTCCTCCCAGCTCTTCCCTCTACTGGGAGTAATAGGAGGGCTATAGAAAGGCTGGTGCCAGCCTGGGGAGCCCCAGAGGAAAAAATTGGCTCTCTTCCTGTCTTGGAGCAGCACCCAGGCAGGCTGGGGTAACCAGTGGGGACAAAGGCCTTAAATGCCAAGTGGACAGAGACTAGATAGTCCTGGGCAGTGGAACAGCTCGGAGGAGTGGCTGAGTGGCTGAGATGGAGCACACGTCTGGAAGCTAGGCCTTGAAGGGGTAGAATTCTGACAGTTGCAAAGAGCTAGAAGGTTGAGAAGGGAAGCCCAGTGCCCCAAGTCGGAAGCTCATTTCCTCATTTCACAGGCTGCTGCTGTTTGCCAGGTGCAGGACAAGAAGACATATGGTGGATGGGAGTTGCAGTGATCTGATTAGGGCTGGCAGGGGTCTTCAAGGGATCTCAAAGTCTCTGCGGGGAAAGTGGCCACCAAGCCGACTACAGATGGGTGACAGGGGTGGCTGTCTGAGGAAGCAGCCTGTCCAAAGATAAGGTCAAGCAGAGCTGGCTCTGAGGGACCAAGAGACATTCCTGTAGTTAAGTCACAGATTGGCGGTGGCCAGGAGGGTGCTCGGGGTAAGAAAAGAAAAGATCAGAGAATGGGAGAGTTCTGACTACACAGGACTTCATGAGTGGAGCTAAAAATGCAGATGTCATCCTGAAGCCGACAGTGAGAGAATGACTCTCAGTGCTGGTGGGACAGGTTCAGACTCGAGTGTTAGAGGCAGCTGTGTAGATTGGAGGAGCCTGGGATTTGTGAGGGGGCCATGGAGATGATGAGGACAGAGAGAAGTGGAAGGATTCCAGTGAAATTTTAGAGCCCGGATCCCCAGGCTTTGGCAATGCATCATTTGATGTGCGGAACAAGAGAGGGTAATGTCAAGGCTGACCCTCGAATTTCTGTCCTGCCCATGCTCGGGGGCCAACAAACTCCATACATGCCCATTGATGACATCTTTCACCCACCCTTTTCCACTGGCCCCAGCTCAGTGACAGGGCTCACATGTCACCTGTTCATTCTGTTATTCATTAAGGATTTTATTGAGGATGAATGTCTGGAGAGAGGACAAGGCCAGAACTGTAGGTCAGGGGTGATTGGCAAATGGCACAGCCTAAGCCTCCTCAGCTGTGACTGGACCTCCCAGAGAGAAGACGGTAGGTGAGCACATGGTAGGCCCCTGGCAAAACCCTGCAGTCCCTGGAGGACAGAGGGGCCCCTGGAGAACACACAGAGGGGAGGCAATTCTGGCCAAGGTGGCTGCTGGTGTGGCCATGGGCTGCAGAGAGAAGCGAGGGTGCTGGAGAGGGGAGCAGGCCCAGACCATGGAGGCCTGCAAACCAGCACTGAACTAATGTACCTGACTTCCCCTGAAGGTTCTGGGAGTTCGGGGCAAGCCTGGAGCTGGGAAGAACCATGAAGGGTAGGGGTGGCAGGGCAGAGGTCAGAGAGGTGGCTGTGCCCAGCCCAGGGTCCTCTTAAAGATCAGGGCTGGCCATGCTGACCCTGCTCCAGGGAGCATCCCAGGGCCCTGAGCACACTCCCACCCCACCCCACAGGCATCATCGACAGCACACACACAGAGCAGCGGCAGGTGGTGGCCGTGACGGGAGATGGCACCAACGATGGTCCTGCACTCAAGAAGGCAGATGTGGGCTTCGCCATGGTAGGAGCAGCTTGCAGGGGGTCTAGGGCAGCATCCGGCAGGAGCAGGGGGTCAGGGGGACGTAAATGACACAGCCTTGAGCTGGTGGTGCAAGACCCCCCCGTTCACACTCCATCCACCCACTGCTCACCTTGTGTGCCCAGTGCTCTCGAAGCTCAGCCTCGCGCCCAGGGCCCCTCTGTGAGGGCTGCTCTCTCCCTGCCCTGGTGGGTCTGGGGTGGGAGAGGAAAGGAGGGGCCAGGGAGAGGTTTCCTGAAGGCAGAGGGCTGGACTGAAGGGGCTGGGTCTATCAGGAGTAGATGTGTGTGTGCATCTGTGTGTGCGCATTTGCATCTATGCACACATGTGCGCATGTCCTATGTGGTCTGGCTGGGCTGGCAGCTGGGTGTGTATATGTGCAGGGTTGTATAAGACTTAGGACATGTGGGGGGGAGGACAGGATTGCTAGAGCATCTCGCCTCCCCAGTCATCCCACCCAGGCTCCTGTCCCTGTCCCCACAGGGCATTGCAGGTACAGATGTGGCCAAGGAGGCCTCGGACATCATCCTAACGGACGACAATTTCAGCAGCATTGTCAAGGCGGTGATGTGGGGCCGCAACGTCTACGACAGCATCTCCAAGTTCTTACAGTTCCAGCTGACAGTCAACGTGGTGGCCGTGATCGTGGCCTTCACAGGTGCCTGCATCACGCAGGTGGGTCCTCTGAGGGCCAGGTGGGGCAAAGCATTCCAAAGCCTGGGGAGGGCAGACACCCATGTGGGCATCCCAGGTTGTCATGCCCATCAATGGAGTGCCTGCTCAGGGGCAGGCACAAGCCCCATGAAGCAGAGGCTCTGAGATGTGGCAGGGTTTACCCAAGGTCACCCAGCAAGTGGGGGGTTTCAGGCCTCAGTTCCACATCTGCCTGACCCAGCGACAGGTCTGGCCCTTCCTCCAGGAGGCAGGAGAGGTGATCTTCAAGGGAAGGCAGGGGTCCTAGCCATATAAAGGGCCAGAGGGAGGTAGGAGCAAGGCAGGACCCAAGGAGATCAGGTGGCCAGAGGGGACAAGGAGCTAATGGGCGGGGCCCAGGGGGCCTTAGTTCTGACAAGGAGTGTGTCTGGAGGGGCCTGTCTGCCTGGGTTCCCAAGGCCAGGTGGGAGCAGCAGGGTAGTCAGGGGCTCTGTGTCACTGCGAGAGGCAGTTGTCTGTCCGGATCTAAGTCTGAGTTTTGAGCAGCCCTGTGTCCTGAACCCAAGGGAAGCCAACTGCAAGCCCAGACATCTGCAGCCACACTGCTTCCTCACCCAGCTTCATGCAGCAGGAAGGTGATGATCCCAATTTTACAGCGGCAGAAACTGAGGCTCAAGTATTGATAGGCCAGGCACCTGCCATTGCTCCCACAACCTCCTGCCTCACCCCCCAGGAGCTGACCAGCCTATATGGAGAAGAGAGAGTTTTCTGAGGCCTGGTCCCTCCTAGCAGCCACATGGGCAGACAAGTGCCTGCCTGTCGGAGCCCAAAGAAGCCCGGAGGCCAGCACTGCCCCGAATTGCTGTGTGGCCCTGGGAACACTGCTCCCCTCTTTTCCATTCTGAGCTCTTGGGGATACACATGACCTAATACCCCAGCCCTGAGAGTCAGAGTCCAGGGGAGTGGCGGAAGGGGGTCCCCTTTGCTCTCAAGGGCCTTCTCTCATAGACTGGATGAAAAGCCCCCTCTAGTGGTGTCTTGGGGCACACTCCCACTGCACCACTACTCACGTAAGGCTTCTTGGAGACCAACTGATGCCAAATAGGGAAACTGAGGTTCCAAGAGGACTATCAGTTTGCCTGAGATCTTAGACTGAGTTGGTGGTGGGGCCATGGAGGCCTTGGTGGAGAGATGGGGGCCCCCAAACCCAAGGCACATGTAATCAGAGAAGACTGAGGGGTGTGGGGATAGTGACCGAGCCAGGGCAGAGGTAGAAGAAGTGGCCAGGAGGAATGATCAATATCTAGGTGAGTGAGTGTATGGGGTGCAGGCAGAGGGGTCTGGAGAGGTCCATGGATTGGACAGAGGGGCAAGGAACAGCTCAGTTTGGACTGTTGGGCTTAAATGATCTGTGTGCTTCCTGGAGGAAGTGTTCCACCAGTGGATGAGGCTAAAGCTACAGGGAGAAGTCCAGGCTGGAGAGGACAATGTGGAGGAGACAGGTGGAGCCAGGGGACAGGTGTGGAAAGAGGGCAGGGCCAAGGAAGGGGCCATGGAAAGCACAGATTTAAGAAGAAGGGAAGAGGAACCCCAAAGGAGATAGAGAAGTGAAAGGAACATTCAGAGAGGAGGAGTCTGGGGCACAAGAGGGAAGTAGTGGCCAAACTTAACAGTGACATCACTGAGATGGGGCTTCAAAATGTGTCCCTTGAATGTGACAAGTAAGGTGCTGGTGACCTTAAAAAAAGACATTTGAGAGGCATGAAGAGGACAGAACCTGGCTACCAAGGACAAGGCACATGGGGGTGCAAGGAAGCCGGGGGGGGAATAGATTCAATAGCTTCAGGCGGTGTAGACCATGTGGTATGACTGTGTGTAGAACAGTATGAATATGTGACCCCAGTCACAGGCAGGGAGCAGTGGGGAAAGCACCACACCACACTGTGGACAGTGAGTGGTAGAATCATTGATGAGTTTTAGCTTCTGCTATTTCTTACTTGCCCAAATTTTCTGCCATGAAAATATGCTATTTTTAGAATCACATGTTTATGCAATAATTGCTTAAGTTAAAGTGGGATAAGTGGTAAAAAGAAATTGAGTGGTAGTGAAAAGGGGACAGGGTCATGGGCATTGTAGGATAGGATAGGAGAGACTCGAGCCATTGATAACTGAGGAGAAAGAGGCAGCAAGGAGGGGGCAGAGGGAGATGGAGGAGAAGGGGGTTGGGGTATCTATGCTGGAGATAGTTGGGGAGGCCTTGGCCTTAGCCTAGAGGTGAGACTCGTGGAGGGGAAGAGGGAAGATATCAGGGATGTGACTATATTTATCAGAGGGCAGAGAGCTTGTGGCCATCAGGCGCGGGGGACTCAATTTTCTTCTTGTAGGAGAAGATGGCTGAGGTGGGCAGGTCTGAGTTGTTCTCCAGGGAGAGCCTCAGAAAACCTGCTCTGTGCCTGCTCAGGAACCCAGGGGACAGGCCAGCTGAAGGCAGACCCACTGGGCAGAGCAGCCTCAAGACTTCAGCAGGAAGCTGCTGAGACCCCAATAATGAGTCCTACACCAGGTACTCTGTAGCAGCAGGTGGGGCTGGCCTCCCCTGTGACAGCCCTCTCCCGGTCGCTGTCCCCAGGACTCCCCTCTGAAAGCTGTGCAGATGCTCTGGGTGAACCTCATCATGGACACATTCGCCTCACTGGCACTGGCCACTGAGCCACCAACCGAGACACTGCTTCTGAGGAAGCCATATGGCCGCAACAAGCCCCTCATCTCACGGACCATGATGAAGAACATCCTGGGCCATGCTGTCTACCAGCTCACCCTCATCTTCACACTGCTCTTTGTTGGTGAGTCCCCCACCCTCCCCACCAGGGGGTGATGTGTTGGCAGTCCTATTGTAAAGATCACCATGAAAAGCCTTGGAGGAGGCCACCGAAAGGCAAAACTAGGAGAGACTCAAGCAGAAAGCTGTCGAGAGGTGGTGCAGGGAAGGGAGATAGGAAGGCAGGCTCTGGCTCACTTGCTGGCTTTCCCACTTACGTACCCTTGGTCTTGGATTCACCTAGACACCTCACACTCAAAACCCCACACGCTCTCTTGGCACCAGCTTAGATAGGCATGGACATCAGTGAATGTCCACACCACAGCTTGGCGGGCTCCTCTGCCCTCCACCACGTGGCAGCTCAGGTGTAAAATAAGGCCACGTGTGTAGGTCCAGAGCCAGCCGGGCCTAGAAGCCACAACCTCCATATGGGAACTGATACCGTTGTAATAGCCCCATGAGCTTCCAGAGGTCTCAGCAAGGACATGCTCAGTTACAAGAAGGAGCCCTTTCAGGGGAGCACAAAGCCATGCCCCCCCCCTCCATGTATTCCGAGTTCATACTCCATCCTCCCAGTCCAGATGTGTTTGCCATTTGGGGGTCACTTTTTATAAGCAGAATCGCCTGATAACACAGCCAGCATTCCACCTTTATCAGATTTCCTTAGAAAAAGTGGAAGTTCACCCAAGGTCTTTCCCCCCTAGAAGAGAAAGTGTTTGGTTGCCCCTTCACTGGCACTCAGGACCACCCAAAGGCACAGGCTCACCTGCCCCCCGGTGTCCAGAGCACGCCTCCGTGCCCGTGCAGCCCACCCTGCTGCTCAAAAGAGGCCCCTACACAGGACCCAGTGTCTTCCCTCACCACGGCCTCTCGCCCAGCTCCCACAGTCTGCTCTCTGCTTGGCAGGCGAGAAGATGTTCCAGATAGACAGTGGGAGGAATGCGCCCCTGCACTCGCCTCCCTCGGAGCACTACACCATCATCTTCAACACCTTCGTCATGATGCAGCTCTTCAACGAGATCAATGCCCGCAAGATCCATGGCGAGCGCAATGTCTTTGATGGCATCTTCCGGAACCCCATCTTCTGCACCATCGTGCTGGGCACCTTTGCCATCCAGGTAGCCACCTTAATCTGTGCCGGGGCAGGCAGTGGGCAGCTGGAGCCCTGCCACAGTGCCCTGAGAGCCCAGGCCCACCAGCTGGCCCCTGATGGTCCATCTCTCTGTCTCTGTCTCTCTGCCCGCTTTGACCTCCAGATAGTGATTGTGCAGTTTGGGGGGAAGCCATTCAGCTGCTCTCCGCTGCAGCTGGACCAGTGGATGTGGTGCATATTCATCGGGTTAGGAGAGCTCGTCTGGGGCCAGGTAAGTTTGGAATGGATTGCAGAAGCTGCCTCTTAGTGGGGGAAGGGGAAGAGCACTGGCTGGGGAATTCAAAGCCCTAGGAATGGGTTCCATTTCTGCCAGGGACTCACTGTCTGTCCCCAGCCAAGGCCCTCCCCATATATGGGCCTCTGAGCAATGAGAGTTGGCCCAGGTTTCAAATGCTGGTCATTTGGGTGCCCTCACTGTGATTTTTGCCTTATATCTAGCTACCAGTGATTCTGTTACTTACTTAATATTTTCTTCCTATTCGTAAGTTTTTTTAACTGAAATTTATTTCGGAAGACAACTTTATATAATTATCATCCATGGAAAATCAATATCACTTGTCATAAGTAGAAGGTATCAAAAAGTAACGTAATCAAACTCTAACTAGATGCCACGGCCTGCCAGGGCTCAGACCCTGAAGCTGCCTAGTTGTTAAAAGTGGAGATTCGTATGTGGTGTGACTGATTATGTTGACAGGAGATTAGTAAGTGCAGAGACACCAAGCAGAGGCTCCTTCAGAGCGCCCCAAGGGAACATAAGAAGGCTCACCTCTGCCACATCGCAGAGCTATTCAGTGCTGTGTCTGTGCATCTGAGATCCTTCTGACTTTGGGGATGCCTGGGCTGGATGCTCTGAGGGGGCCCTTCTAGCTATGACTCCAGAACATTCTCCCACTGGTCCCTTTCCTACCATTGCCTAAGTCCCAGGCACACACGTGCATGTGTGCGCACGCCCACACACACATACACACACACACACACACACACACACACACACACACACACCATTACCCTGATGTTGTCTGGGTCCCCTGCAGGTCATCGCCACCATCCCAACCAGCAGGCTCAAGTTCCTCAAGGAAGCTGGCAGACTCACGCAGAAGGAGGAGATCCCGGAGGAGGAGCTCAACGAGGATGTGGAAGAGATAGACCACGCCGAGCGGGAGCTGCGGCGGGGCCAGATCCTGTGGTTCCGAGGCCTAAATCGGATCCAGACCCAGGTACAGGAGGCTCCCAGGGCTGGCCCCATATCTGGCCGGGCAGCCAGTGATGGAGGTGGGCGCACTCCATGCCCCCTGCCAGGGCCAGGGTCCAGACCTGCGCTCACCGTCACCAGCCTCTTTTGCAGCCACGTTCCTCACACACACTCTCCCAGCAGCCTCCTCAGGAATGTTCCGCCTTACCCTCTTGGCCAGCAAGGGATCAGACTGGGATGTCCGGGGATTTGCTCCTGAGGGCAGGGGAAGGGGTGACCCTGAGGGCTAATGCGAGTGAGGAGTACTAGCCAGGGTTGCTGGGGGGGACAGGGCTTGAGGCTGCAGGGTGGTAGCTACTGCGAGGCTGGAGACTGGTCCATGTGAGGTCAGGATGGCAGCTTCAGGCCAGGGTTGGCCCAAGATTTTCTCAGGCCCTGGGATCAGCCCATGACATCTGGTCGCTTCTACACAGGCACACACATCCTCTTCCTCCACAGGAGACTTCACCGGGGTTTGGAGGCAGCTCTGGGGAGCAAAGTTCACTTTTCCCCATGCACACACACACACACATGCACACACATGCACAGCAGACACCTGCAGAGCACTCAAGCAAGATGCATGTCCAGCTAGAAGCAGGTTTCTTCCCCAAGACAGAAACTGTATGGCTGCCACGTGCCACATGCTGCAACCATGTGGGCCCCCACACAAGCCACAGGCTCTCACAAGAGCCAGCCCCTCTGCCTGGTTTGGTTTGCCTTCATAGTCCTGGGAGATGAGGAACAGAGGGGAGTATGAAACTAAGCAAGGGTAAGTCTCTTAATCCAGACCACTTGGGAGAACTGCATCTGGCAAATTCATAGCCACTCCACCCCACCCCTCACATTCTGTTAAGTGCTGCAGAGACCCGCCCCCCACCTTCATCCTACCCAGGGTCCTAGCACTTCATTTAACTATAAGAAACAGTAGATCACCTGGGCTGCCTCACCCCGCCCCCCCAGTACACTGTCCCAAACACCATCTCATTGGCTCTCATAGCCCCCAGAAAGGTAGGTATGCCATCTCAAGCTTTAGGGGCGACTGATGTTCGGGAGACAGCACTTTCTGAGCACTGGGGTAGGGGACACAGGTGGGTTTCAGACCCAACCACTTGATTCAGCCTGAGCTCTCCTCCCCAACAGGAAGCCCAGCACCCAGCCCTCTGAGGCAGCTCTCAGTGTGCAAAGCCCTGGTGCTGTCTCCAACCTGGCCACAAACCCTATCGGGTCTCCAGGTTGCAGGAGAACACCAGCACTATAGTTTCTCGAGTGGCCACAGTGCCTATACAGCCTGGCTCTTACAGAATACTCAGAATGTGCCGAGTGGTTTGCCACTCACAGATAACCCTGCCAATTAGGTGGCACTGCCCCTTCTGAAGGACAAGAAACTACACTCAGATTGGTGATTTGTCCAAGGCCACCTAGCTTAAAAGTGGCAGAGACAGGATTTGGGCTAAAGCCTGTCTACCCCGGAGCCCCCACCATACCACTCTGGCTCCACACCTGGCCCCAAAAGTGACCAAGCACCCCTTCTTACCTCCAGACACCATGTTTAACCACCCTCAGCCCCCAGCCCAGTCCCTGGACATCTGAGCTGCTAGAGCAGGACAAAGGCCAGACCCCTGTGTCCTCTCTGGGACCCTGGGGCCTACAGGTGGACCCAGAGCTGCGCAGACATCTTTCAGAGCCTTGGAGTGTGTCTGGTATTTTTTGTTTTGATTTCAGTGACGTTGTCATTGTTGCCGTGGCTGCGGCTGTTCTCGTGGCATTGCGCCTGTCAGTCGTGTAGCTGTCGTGTTCGTTCTTCTCGCAACTTGTCTCGTTCTCTCCTCCGTTGCAGATTGAAGTAGTCAATACTTTCAAGAGCGGGGCCTCCTTTCAGGGGGCCCTGCGGAGACAGTCCTCCGTCACCAGCCAGAGCCAGGACGTAGCCAATCTCTCTAGCCCTAGTCGCGTGTCGTTGTCCAATGCTCTTTCCTCTCCGACCAGCCTTCCTCCTGCTGCAGCTGGGCGTGAGTGTGAATCCTCCTGCCTCGGGCACCACTGACGCCAGCGCCGGGTGGGCAGGCGGGCAGGGGCCGGGGCACCAAGGACATGGGGGGCAGCCAGTTATGATTAGGGTCTGAGGGGCCACAGTTCATCAGGAGACCGTAGCCTGTCATGGGGTGGCAATCATTCGGTGGGCCAGGGTCAGTTGGGGTCAGGGTCAAGTGTTACCACCAGTCAGTCAGGGGGTCATGAGGGTCACAAGTAGTCAAAAAGTCTGAATCAATCAAAGGATCATCATCAGTCAGGGAGGTTTCAGTGATCAAATGTCTCAGTCCCCTACAGGGCCACAGCAGCTAAGGGAACAGTTGGCCAGGGAGGCACAGGGTGTCCCAGTCTAGAATTATACTAAGTCAGCAAAAGCGTGGTCCATGAAGGCAAGGGTCAGAGTTGGCCAGGAGGTCACAGTCTGCAGTTAAAGTCAGGCAAAGGGTTACTGTGGTCAAAGCCCTCAGTGGTCACAGTCAGAGCAGGGCTGAGCCAAGAGAGTTCATTGTAGGTCAGAGATCACAGTCAATCAGGGGTCCTAGGCCACCAGAGAGACCATGACCTGGAGGTCCCATGCCCAGTGGTTCAGAACCATCTGCCCTCTCCCCTTGCACACCTAATGACATCAGCTGCCTACTCACACTTTCCCTGCATGCTGAAGGTCTAATCCCTTCCTGGAAGGGATGAGGCCCCTGAGCCACTCAGCTTGACCTCAGGTAGAAAACAGTGGGCCAGGCCTCACATCTTGGCTGGGTGCCAGAAGGCCCTAATGGATCTGGTCTAACCCTTGGTTTCTTCCCTTTCTTACATGAGAGATAGCCTGGGACTCTGACCCCCTCCATCATCACCCTCCTGCCAGCTCATCTTACACCACCACTGTGACCTGGGCCTCTTATCTCTGGCCTGGTCTAGATCTTTCTAAACTCCTGTGGTTTCAGGCCCTGGAGGAAATAAGATTCTATTCACCAGCTACCTCCCTTACCTTGTCTCTAGTCGGCCCCCTCCAAATTTCAAGGGAGCCCTAGTCTGGTCTTCTCAGATCTCCACAATGTGTTTGTTCACTTAGCCAGCCCCTGGACTTCTATGACAAGTAGACTCCAAGCCTCATTTCTTGATACTTTATAAGGTGCCTCTACCCCATCCTAACACAGAACACCCACAACACACATCCCAGCCACTGAGCTGGAGAGGACTGTGTGCTGGGTGGGAACCATGCCATCTGAGCCCTCTGACAGGAGGTGCAAGCCACAGAATGCCTGTTGATGGCATATCCCATGACCTTTCAGTGGATACAGTCCTGCCAGGTATGCAAGATGACAGGAAGGGTGCAGGAAAGGTGGCGGGGGAGTCCCTCCTTGTTTATTCATTAGCATAAAAACACAGCGATGGTGAGGCCAGACTAGCCACGGTGAAGTGGAGACAGTTAAGCACTGGTGTCCAAGTCACATTTCCATGAGGAACTGCCACTAGGAAATCACTGCCCACCTTTCTCAGAGCAGGAAACGTTTTGAGTCCATCCTCTCCCCTCTCACACCAGAGAGCCCTCACCTTAGTGGGAGGCCCTCGCTCAGCTGGCCTGCTTTTGCAGAGCCTTGCTCAGTGCTGCCACCTGTCTTGAAATGCAGTGACCAAAAGTGTTCTGGCCTGGAGCCCCTTAGGAAAAAAACCCATTTCTTCAAGTTCCTGCCACCCCTCCCGGTGACGCCTGCCTCCCTCTGGCTGGGTCTGACTGCCAGAATTCTGGCTTCTAGGTACATGCTCCATTCTTTGTCTGATCTCGGGTCAGCCTCCTCTTTGAAGTGCGGCACTTTACACTGGCTGCAAAAGAGCCTATCTGGCATTCCTGCCTCATAGCCTTTGAAAATCTTCCCTTGGTTTAGCCCATCTTGCTTTCACAGTCTACAAGCAAGAGCTCAGTCACCTGAAACCTTGGAAATTGAATTCTCATCTTTTCTTCTGTCGTTTATAAAACCATTCAATAAGGCCTGGTCCTGTGACAATCAGTTCTTAGCACTTCTTCAGAGAAATGCCCATTTCTGCCGACCCTTTGCTTTTCATCTCTAAGCCAACTTCCTTCCAGGCCAGATTGATCCCCTTTATCCCATGGCAGCCCCAACTTTGAAACAGCCTTTGAAAAGGACTCTATAGGCCCTGCCAATGACCCTTCATTCCCTCAGATGGCCCAAAGGGACTGGTCAGGCACAGCTCCCTCACTCAACTACCACCTTGCCTCTCCCCCAGGAATCATGCCTCCTTAAGAATCTTGCTTTCCTACCCTCTACTGTAGAATCCAGCCCATTATTCTGGGTCCCTTCTTGGACCCTTTTTTGGGTGTATGGTCTCAAAAAGAGCCTGACCGTCCCCCATCAGTACTGGATCCAAAAGGGATCACAGCCTCTAGTTTCAACACACACATTTTGACCAACACCATCACAATGCGAACTCTAAGTGTCCCCTACTTCTTCCTCTGCTTAGTTTCTAGAACAATGTCACTTCTTCTGGTCTCCAAGGAATCTCAGGCCCTCCAGATCCCAGGCAGGCTCCCTTCAGAAGCCAGAAGACTTTCTTCCCAGAAGGAGGTGTGAAGCAGGTGGCCAGGAAATAAGGGAAGAGGCCCCTGATTAGGCTAAATGAAGTAGTAGTAGGCTACCTCCTACATGCTCTGAGCAGCGTCTTCTCCTGGGGATTCTCTAGCAGAGGAGAGTAGCCATGTGCATGCTGAGTCAAAAACACCTAGGGTCTGTGTGCCCTGGAAAGAGTCAAATCACTATCCCCTGGGTTATTCAGAGTTGGCCACAAAGGCCGGAGGCAGGACAGTGTGTGTGCTTGGCTGACTTCTGACTCATGACACTGGAACAAGGAACCCCCCACCATGTCACGTACTCCTCTGCTGGCACCACTGTGAGATGGAGGGCCCTCCGCAGACAGGGGTATCCAAGGACAGCACAGTCTGGTCAGACTGGCATCTGGATATTTAGGAGGAAATTGATCCATTCTCTGGATTTCTTCTGACTTACTCAGAAATGAGTTTGTTTTTCCCCCCAGAAACTTATTAAAACACCCCTAATGCCTTATGCCTAAAGCCTCATTCAACATCTTCCCAAGCAGTTCCCCACATCCTTCACTTCGCATATGACTCATAACTGAAATAGAAGGAGGGAGGATCTGCCAATACATCCATTTAACCGAGAAGGACACTGAGGCTCAGGGAAGTGGACTGACTTGGCCGAGATCACACAGCAAGTGGGGGAAAGGGATCTGACTGCAAAGTCCCTCATTTTTCCCACCACCACACTGCTTCCCAGACAAGCCCACTGACCTGGAACCCACAGAGGTTAGATTTCCATTTTGAAACCAGTGCCCACACCCACAGCTTCATCCAGTGAAAAAGAGCCAGTCCTTCTGGGGTCCAGAAGCCAGAAGCTGTTTCTCTGAGTAAAACCCCACCAGCCTAGCAGGGACGGGGAGAAGGGCACCTTCCACTGGTGATCAAGGACAAAATCAGCGTTCAGCTCTTTGATCCTGCCTTGTTCCACAGCCCCTCTTCCTTATTCCCCTCAAATTTCTAACCCATCTCAAGCCACTTTTGTATTTAGCAAGTTTGTAGCAGACTCTGTGTTCACCAGGGAAGTTCCAGCTCCTTTAAACCAACCAGGCCACAAGCATCAGGTGCCTATCCCAGGACCGACCACTTGCTGGACATCACATCTGCTAGATAGGGCCTCTCCTATTCCTACTTCCCCTTCAGACTGCTGGTTCTGAGGACTGCTAGGGCAAGGAGTGCGCATCTCTTAGGGGGAGGAACAAAGGGAAGGGAAGAAAGCTGGACCTCTCATTAGCGTTTTGGTAACTAGTTTAGTGCAGCCTTGGGTTGGCAAGAAAATGGCTTGCTTCTGGTGGGGGGGACCCTAGACCTCTCTGCTTTCTGAATATTCCATGTGTTTGTTTCCCTAGAGGGCTAGAGAACCCTGGACACAGAGTTCAGCAAGAGAGAGTGAAATTAAAAGAGGTTGTGAGTCTTTAACCTTGAGCCTGAAATGAATGTGAATCAATCCCAGACTCTTGGCTTCCTTGAAGCCGGGTAAACATTCGAGTATGTCGAACTATCCCGAACCATCCCAGACCGGGCCTCCGCATTTCCTCGAGCCTTCCCACGATAGGCACAGGCATCCTGCTCCCTTTGTGCTAATGAAACCAAAACATTTAATGCCCCACTGGCAGGCCTTTCCTCTCTTTCCCCTCACCTCCATGCCCAAATGTGGCGCAAACCACAAAATCCTATCTTCACTGTAGGCAGGAAGAGGAGATGGAAGAGCTTTTTTTTCTTCCCATATTTTTTTCCATTTCAGCCGCAGAGAGAACCGAAGTGGAGACTTGAGATGGCCGTGGCGAGGTGTCCCAAAAAGTCTTGTCCCCACAGTCTTGTCCAGAGCAGTTCATTCTTTCTGTCGTCTCCATGCCAGCGGGGAGGGCTAGGGGCCTGCATCTCATTGTGTGTCATCCCCTCTGCGTTGTCAGTCACATGACAGGGACCTGCCACCATCCCTCCTCCTCCACCAGGCGCTCCGGCTGGCATCTTATTGCAGTTCAGCCTCAGAATACATTGGGCATTAGGCTGGGAATTAGTATTCCGAGTTTACAGATAAGAAAATGGAGGCCTACAATGCCTTTTTTAATGTAGTTTTTACTTAATCGAGGGTGTAATGGCCCACTTACCAGGAGATCAGAATATTGAATAATCTCTACAGAGCAACAAATAGGGAATCCAGGGAGAAAGAACTCTCAGTGCTGGAGTGCCAGCACTAATGCATAGTCCTGCTTGCTCTCACTTGGCACCTGATGCCCCTTAGTTAAAGCATGATTCCAACAGGCAGGGTTCCCTAGAGCCCCCAGCCCCACGATGCATAAGAAGAAAAGGGACAGAGGAGTCAAGGAAAAGTCAGAACTAGTAAGTGATGGCTGACAGCAAAAGAGAACTTTAAAAAAAAAAAAACAATCAAAACTGTGGGCTCTTATACAAGCTAAGGAGGATTCTTGACACAGTTCAGTTCTTCTCTGTGTGCTCCACATTAAAGGGCAAAAGAGCGTTATGATATACTTTAGAAAGATTCCCCTCAGAAACAGTGAAATAAACCATGAGCTATTCCACTCAAAACCATCAGCCACAGCCATCAAGAAAATTTATTTCCATGGACAGGGCTTTCCCCACCAGCACCCCACCAACAAGCTGCCCTTCCACTGACTGAGCGCTCCACAAATCCTGAGACCACAAGGTGTCGTCCTGTCCTCACAAGCCTGTGATGTGGGGGCAGCCACCATTCTTCAGGGAAGGCTGTGCAGGGTGTCCTCAGCACCACCTCAGCTGAGGCTCTGCTCCTTGGAGGCACCAATGTTGCCTTATTCTCTCCTCACCCCTGGCTCTGCTCTGAGTTGGGGCTAGGTAGAGAGGAACAGGCATCTTTGTCCAGAGTCCCCTCATCCCTTTGAGATGATGGTCACGGCTCCCCTTCCCAGGAGTCCAGAGTCCTCTCATCAAAATGAGGGCCCTCTTCTTCCTCTGCATCCTGCGAGGCAGGACAGAGGGTGGCCAGCGAGAGTGCATCTTACCCACTGTCAAGGTGCCAGAAATGGCAGAGCCTAGACTCAGAGTCAGATCTTCTTGACTCCAAGTCCAGTGCTCTTTCCACTAGCCTGGAGGATGCAATGTCCCACCCCTCTTCTGTTCTTCTGAGAACCACTGGTTCCAACTGAGATGCAGAAAATGAAAGAACTTGCTGTTTTGAGCTCCACACCTCCTTAGGACCCCACCTAGGGCTGGGTTTGGCCATCCGGTTCTGGCCTCATTTTTTGGTTTTGTGTTTCCAAAACACAAATAAATCAAATACCCCAGAAAATAAGGGACCCCAAAACCAACTCCAATGACTGGCCAGGGCCTTGAGTCAATACTCGAGTGTTTACCTCCCAAATGCATGAAGGAAAAGGAACGTTGGATACAAACAACCTCCGTTCACATTGTCCAGGCTTCCAAGTGTAGCGTGTGTCTGTGTGTGCCGTGTGGTTCCTGACTCCCCCCGTGGCATGCTCCCACTCCTGAATGTCATCAGTCTGCCGGCTCCTTCGTGCTTTCTGGCTGCCTCTGCTCTGCACCCCAGAAAGCCCTGAGTTGGCTTTGGTTTGCTTTGCTGCCTTTGGTTTGATGTTCCTGTTCTCTGTTTGGCCCTCGTGTGTCTTCTCTCATCCTGGTTCATCCATCTGTCTCTCCTTTCTGTTCCTTTTCTGTTTATGACACGTTATCTGTTCCATGTGGTATGGTTTCTTAACTGCGTGTTTTGTTTTTTTAAGATTAATTTTTAAATATAGCCTCTCCTCCTTCCTACTCTGTTCCCACCTGGCCCTACTCCCTTTCTGCATGGTTGAACCTGCTTTAAAGTTAACAAGGCTCAGTCTCTCCCTAGATATGGGTGCCCGCTGGAGTGGACTATACTTCCTCTGACCAGTTTTCCATCATCTCTTTGATGGGGCTTGATTCCTCCTGTCCTAATACTGTAGTTCTGACCAAAACTAAAGCAATGTTAAAAAACCTCATGGATGCATATAACCTGAGCCCCCTCTTCCATTCTTCCCCCTTCTTGTTCTTTTGTTCATGCTCATAACACCCAGCAACTGTGGATTCCAGCCACCTGCTGTGCCCTAACCCTTCTTCCACCTGCCCCTCCTCCAAGCCCACCAGAGCTTGGCTCACTCACGTGTGCACACGTGTGCACGTGTACACACACATTCACACACACACACACACACACACACACACACACACACACACACACACACACACCAGGGCTCTGCTTCTCACCCCTGCACTTCCCTTGCAGATCCGCGTCGTGAAGGCATTCCGTAGCTCTCTCTATGAAGGTCTAGAAAAGCCTGAGTCTCGAACCTCCATCCATAATTTCATGGCTCATCCTGAATTCCGGATCGAAGATTCCCAGCCCCACATCCCCCTCATTGACGACACCGACCTGGAAGAAGATGCGGCTCTCAAGCAGAACTCGAGCCCGCCGTCATCGCTCAACAAGAACAACAGCGCCATCGACAGCGGGATCAACCTGACGACCGACACAAGCAAATCAGCTACCTCTTCAAGTCCAGGGAGCCCCATCCACAGCCTGGAGACGTCGCTTTAGCTGAGGACCCCGCCACCACGCCCTTCTTGGGCACCCACCCATCCAAGCACCCAACTCATCCAAGCAGCAACGAGCAACAGGAAACCAAATACTGGCGAGAAAAGCCAACGTTTCCACCCAACAGACCCTTTTTCTGGCTGCGATGCTGTTTGAACTCTTTTTCACTTTGAAGCAAGGGGCGGGATCTCCTCCGGGGGCTTAAGGGAGTGAGGGGTTTTCCCAAAACAAGCCCTTCCTGGCTCCCGCCCAAACATGGACCAGCCATGCACCCGCCCGGTCACCATGTCCCCTGCATGAATGTACTGTACACTTCCAGTCCTCCCCGTGTTTGGTTTTGGGGGATTGGGGAGGGTTTTTTTGTTTGTTTTCTTAGGCGGGAACTGCAAACAGACTCTTTTCTGAGACTATTTATCCAATCCACTGGTCTGTGAGTTTTTGAAATGCTTGCGCAGCATGGTCTCAGTTGTATAGGTTAATTTAACAACTTTTTGAAATTGCAGAGCTTAACTCGCCTAGTAGATTTGCACCAATGGAACCGAAGAACTTCATAGACACAGGTTATATCCATTTCTTTATATCTATATCAACGTATACTTATCCAAGACTGTATACGTCCATATAGATAGGTAGATATATATATATATATATATAAATATATATACATGGATATATAAAGTTTCTTTGCCGGCATGTTGCCTTGTTTCCGCTTAAATTGCTCTATTTTAACTTATTTATGTCCTAAAAGAAGAATGTAATTTGTTTACAAACCTGTAGATAATGTCTTTGGCTATTTGTACGGTTTAAGAACACAGGTGGCTGAGATGCTATAAAAACACTCAGCCCAACAGACACTTCCCTGGATTGCATCCTTAATGTTTTATGATAGCCATGCTCTGATTTTTGCCTGCTATTTCCGTTCAATAATGTCACTACCACGGTAGGCCCAGGCAGAAGCCAAATGCTACCAAGTATCCATCCTGAGGGCTTTAACACCATGCTCCGTAGACAAAGGGAGAGGAGAGAGAAGGCTTCCTGGGCTTAGAGTGCTAACAGCCATTCTGGCCCAGGGAGGATGGGATCTGCAAAGCATTTGTTGAAAGACTTTTCTCTCAATGAAACTCACTTGGGTTTACTAAGAGCATTTCAAAAGGAGGTTTTCTTTGGCCCTGCCTGTATAGAGATTGGGGTAGTGTTGCAATATTATAAATGCGATTGTGTTGATTTTTTTTTTAGTTAGTAATTTAGAGGTTTATTTCCTTATAAATTGCAGCATAAGAGCTGTTGGTGTATTGGATGAGGATCATTATGGCTTGCTGCTTTTATTTTTATTTTTGAAGAATAGCCTTTTTCTCTGCACTACTTAGATCCGAACGAACCTTATGATGTGTATATTGAGATGTATTCAGTGTGATTTTTAAACCAAATTGTCTTCCTGTAGTCGCAATATATACTGTAGCCTTTTAACAGCAAGTCTTGCTTTCCCAGACAGAAAGCCATTCTGAAACCCTACAGTATCACAGGTGAGAAAAGGAGGTTATTTTTCCCTCAAGACAATTACAGCACTAGTAATCCCACTTAATAAGAGCTTATTTAATTGTATGTCAGCCTCTTAACTGCTAAGCACTTTGTGGGTATCAGCTTTTTTCATAAAAGAACTTTTGTATTTAATACAAAGTTTGCTTTGAGACTTTTCAGCATACGATCTTTTTCCATAAACTTGTACAGTGCAAAAGACATTTTGAATACCATGATCGATGACGTCCCATGCTTCGAAGAAAACCAAACATTTTCCACCTCGCTTGCGAAATCCATTCCTCATACTGACCATTCCCAAAGTTGCTCTGTGTCAGCCCAGCACCTCCCTTCTTCAGGCCCAGAGAATTCTTCCACATACAAGATGAGAGCCACTCGGGAAAAGAGCCATAGTCAGATGGGAGGGCCTACGTCTAGATGGCTGTGGAAAAACCTGAGGGTTTGGGATCCCAAGTCAGCCCATCCCACCTGGCAAAACCTTCCTGGAAGGAAGGATTACTTTGCAAGAGTATCACCTGAATGCCATGAAGAAATATCTCTGAATGTACCCAGCAGAAGAAACTGCATCCCCAAAGGGTGACCAGCTCTCAGATATGCTTACTGGATTCCAATACACCACCACCAAAAGCCAGCCCACTGCTCTCCTGCCTACCAAGAAAGGAAAGACCTGCACATGTAAAACATGGGGCAGCCTTGGAACATGGTTTTTTTTGTAGTTTCCTTTCTCAAGGTTTTCCATCTCCCCTCTCCCTCCTTTGTTCCAGTTTTGTGTCCCTGACCTCATTCCATGACACCAGGAAAGCTCGCTTGCACACCATGCTCCTTGTTCATTTGGAGCCAGGATGCGAGGAAAGTAGGAAGGGTTTCCCTGAGTGGAGTCTAGCTCAGGGAGCAGGGAGCAATGGATGCTACTAAGAATACTTCACATTAGTGTTGGCCTTTTCTTGTCAGGAATGATAGATGCTCACACACACACAGAGACACCCTCACTCTCACACTTGCACACACATCTACACACACAGGAAATTATTGGTTTGTCAAAACTCACTGTAGTACATAAAGCTTGCACTCTGTGTCCTATATCTAGCAGCATGGGGTACGTTTGGCAGTTCACCCCATTAGGGGGTAAATAATTTATGACCATTCATCTGTTTTTATGAATTTTTTTATCTAGACAATAATTGTAAATAAAGAACTCACCATCTCTGTTCATTTAATACTATGCAATGGTTATGCTTTCAGTTGCTGAGTCTTACTCCTGCAGTGTGGTTCTGAAATGTCAGTGGTTTTTTTTTTTTTTAAGGCAAAAACCAGCAGCAAACGGAACATAGTAAATATATATTCTGTAATGAATACTTTTTTCTAGTTTGGGACAGCACCATCCACTTAGTTTCTTGTCTGTCCCTTGGACAAGGGCTCCAGGAGAAGGTAGCAAATTCATTCCTGAGGTCTAAGCTCACCAACTTGTCTCCCCCAACAGATGAGGGAGGAACAGGGGGCATATTCAATGACCCCTGGGGCTGTAGAGTTGCCCACTTTTGGAGATGAGTCAGTAGGAAACTAAGGAATTTCCTTCTTGCAACTCAGGCAGCACTTTCCATAACTCAGAAGCAGCCTTGATTGCTCCCACTAACCCCCACCATGACCCCTTGCCACCTATCCCAACCAGAACATAGAGTTGATAAGAGGGAGGGTACCCTGTTTCTGAGACCAGACCAGTGACAATGACTGTACTGAGGCAAGGACTCAGGACCTGCCTCATCCTGAGTATCCCAGTTAGTGAAAACCACTCTTTCCCCCACCATGTTGAAATGTCAACTTTACCATACACGAACAGCTGAGATAGACTTGGGTCTATCTCTAGAATTTCTCTTCTGTTCTCTTATCTGGGTGTCTCATCTGTCACCAGCCACACAATTTTAATTATTGTTGCTTTATATAATGTTTTATTATGTGGTGGGATAAGTACCCTTCAGTCTTTTTAAAAAAAAAAAAAATTTCCTGGTTATTCTCTCATATCATTTCTCCAAGTAAACTTTAAAATTTTGCCAAGTTCTCCACTCCCTGCCCTCTGACCACTCTGTCATTCTTTGTGTAAACATCTTTCCATCATTGTAAGTACTGTCCAGTCAGTGTCACTAAACAGCATCCTGTAAAGAAACAAAAGGGCATCCTGAATCTTAAGGGAAGCCCAACATTCATCCCATCCTCTCACTTGTTCCCTAAGCCAAGGTGTCATCGAGAGGCCACTAACCAACCCTCCACTCAATCCCAGTTTGGGACTCAGAGTTACCCATCTTGTTTGTGCTGGGGTGAGCCCTTCATCTGCCCAGTCCACATGAGAAAAGTGGTCTCCCAGACTGGAGCTACCAGAATGTGTAGCTCAGTTGTCTATATTTCTAATTCTCCTCATGGAGAAATGTTTATTCCTATCTCCCTTTCCTGAACTGGTTTTCTTGCTCTATATTCAAAGTTTTCAACGGTTATGTGATAGGTCCTTTGGGATGCAGCAATTTCTTTCCTGGACCTTCTCACCACCCTGACTCCCCCTACCTGTTCTTGCTTGATTTACAGGAGGCTGTCAACCAGGTGCACTGTGACATGTCTCCTACCCAAAACTCTTTCCATAGTGTCCAATACCCCACCATTAGAAAATGGAGGGGTACATTTCTTAAACGCTTTTTAGTGTTCCAGAGCCAAGGCCTAAATCTGACAACAGCAGAAAATCCCCAGGTCCTTTCCAAGTTCCAAAGCAAGCTCTCCTGATTCTGATATAGAGATCCTATCTGCCCAAGTTGGGGAAGGGGGATCCTAGGCCCTGGGCATCAGCCATCACCCCCTTCACCGAAACGATATTTGAGGCTGCTTTGAGATCATCCTTCTCAGCCCCCTAAGTCTGTTTTGTAATACCTGTGGTGCTCTCCCTCTGGGCCTTTCCTCCCGGGAGGGTGCCACAATTTGGTAATTCTTGTGTGCACATATTTTATAACAAAGTAGCGAGGAAATGGTGCCGCCTCCAGCTTCCACAAGCTGCCCAGGCTCTGGGGATTCTGGGACAATCGGGGCTGGGAAGTGACTGTGCTCTTATTGTACACTCTTTATTTCTCTGTATCTCTGGCTTGTGCTTTTTGTAATTAATGGGATTTGTCTGCCTTTTCAACACTATACTGAGCAATAACAATAAAAGCACACGTGGAAACACAGACACGGTACACATCACTAGGCCTTTTTCCACAAAAGAGCTGGGTCCCCACCCTCTATGGATCGGAACTCGGGGAAATTGAGTCCCTTGGGTGCAAAAGGCACTTTGCCCAAGGTTGCACAACTCAGTGGGTGGTCTCTCTCCTTCCAGCAAGTCATACCTTTTGAACATCCACCATTTTGGGAAGACAAGCTTAACCTGCTTTGAGTCATTAACCTCCCTTGAGGAACAGCTGACAGTCTCAGAGAGCAAGACTTTGGGAAAAAAGGCCTAAGGAGGAGGAGAAGGAATAGATTCAGGGACCACAGGATCTGGAAGGTAGGGGCACAAACTGGGGAAAGCTAAGAATGGCCTGATTTGAGATCTGGTATTAATCAGAGGGAGGTGATGGAAGATATGAACAAAGAATGTAGGTGGCATCTCCTACTGGGAAGGGGGCAGACAAAAGGGAGCCTGACACTCTAAATCCAAAGTTGGTCTCAAGTTTGAGAGTTACTCATGCACACCACGTGTGCACACACACACACATACACTATATTCCAGCTCTTCTCAGGGAGAACTTATCCCCAGATCAAGTATCAGAGACCCAGCCAACTTCCAAACACAGTTTCACATCCAAGTCCATGTAATCCCAACATCAACTTTCAGAGGCAATATTATTGTAATACCCGACAGCAGCTCAGAGAGGTGAAAGGTATGCCCACCTAGTAAGTAGAAGATAGAGTACTGATGCCTAGCAGTCTTGATTTCAGAATTGGCACTCAAAACCTCTATTACAATGCCTTTCAGTCCCACCAGCAAATACCTTAGTGAATAATATAGTTTCATTGCTTGTCCCAAATCCCCAATCTCTCCAACTTCAATGCCTACACCAACAAATTCCTTTTTATAATAACTATGCCCCATGCATTATATTTGTATTATATTTAATACACCATTGTCCACATTTTACACTTGAAAGCAAGGTGCAAAGAGAGGGATGCGGCCTTATGACCCAGAGGACCAGTGGTATAGGTGAAGATTCAAGGCCAGGGCCAGTCCCTTGAAAAACAGTAGACCCAGGAGCCCTGCCCCCTTTGTTCCCTGCTCTACCCTAAGCACTGCCCCCTCTCCATTTGAGGGAATATATCTCCATTTGTGGGAAATAAGGAATCTTTAAAGCCAGGGGGTAGGATGGGTTGCTGCCCAGAGGCCTAGCCTGGCATTCTGTAAGACCCCATTCCCCTCTCCAAAGCTCTTTGATGGTCTGGGGCTATTACATTCTCTGAGCCTTGATTAATATCTCTCCAGCAGTGATCACCTCCAGCTAGGCTCTTCCCCTCCAGTTTCAGGAGAGGAAATTGAGGGATTGTGATTTACCTAAGGGGAGCCGAGGTTCTACCCTACCTCACTCGACTTCTTAAATCCATGAAGGGCCCAGGGCTGCCAGACATGTGTCGCTGAGGGGAGCCCCCAGGCTCTCTCCAGCAGCAGGGCCTTCTCACTGGTTGTGGGGAGCCAGGGACCTAGGGGCTGGGTCCTGGGCTCGAGCTGCAGGAGCACGGCTGAAATTTCTCCTTGCCTGAGGGATTTACCGGACAGCCTGACACACAGGAGGATCCCAGAACTGTGGGGAAGGGGCAGTTTGGAGCCATGGGTCACATGACTCGGAGAGGGCAGGGTGAGAGGGCTCAGTCTCTAGGAGAAGGTATTCCCCTAGCCTTCTCTGCCCCCGGGCCCAGCCGTGGGTCCTGACGAGGAACCAACCACAACGCAGCACTAGCACCGCTCCACCGACGACCCCCAAAAGCGACCGTCCTTCTGTAGTCACCGTAAGGCTGGACGCAGCCAGAACGGCAGGGGAACGGCTGTCGGCAGCGGGCGTCAAGAGAAGCAGGCGGGGTCAGGAAGGAAGCTCCGCCCGAGCGTCCTTCGGGTACCAAACGCGGCTGCGTCCGGGTCGCCATGGCAACGAGAGCCCGCGGGGGTCTCGCGAGTTCCTCGCGGGGGTGGGCGGGGCCGTAGGAGGGCGCGCCGCAGCCGCTGAAAGGCGCGGAACCTTCCTGCGGGCGCGGCACGTTGCTGCCCGGAGGTTTCCTGCGCCACCCCCGGACCGGGCCGGCGCCGGAAGTGCGCTGCCGAGGCGCCGCCGGGAGCTGCCACGTCCGAGAGCCCGGCCGCTGCCGCCACCGTCGCCGCGGCAGCCATGGTGAGTGTCTGGGCCGGGGACGCCGAGCGGGGCTCCGGCGTGGTCGCGGCCGCCACGGGCCGGGCCCCTCGGCCACGCGGAGGTTCAAGCTCCGGGCTGGCGCCGTCCGGCTCCCCTCCGCTGCTTCGAGGTTTGGGGGGCTCCAGTCCTGGCTCTCGGGACCTCTCGCCGGGGGAGGCCGTGGAACCTCCCGGAACTCTGCGGGCCGCGGTGCTGCCGCGCCTGCTGCGCCTTCTTTTCCTTCTCTTCTCCCAACAGTTGGAAAAAAAAAAAATCAAGAACATTATCAGAGTCCTTAGTGACAGACATGGTTCGTAATCTCAGCCTGCTAACAGCCCTGTAACCTAGGCGCTGTTGTCGACACCGTAGACGAGGCAGCCTCTTGCCCAGCTGGGAAGTGGCAGAGCTGAGATTCGAACTCTCGTAACCATTCCTTCCTAACTGCACTGCTAACTGCACTGTGGGGCTGCTCTCATCTGGCTCTCAGGCTTTTCCTGCCATGCCTGAAAAGCCCAACCATTCTCTGAGACCTCCTCATCAGACCCTTACCAGGTCTCCCAGCAGGGCTGGGTGGAGCTGTGGCTCGGGGTAGCACCTCGAAGTATGATGCGCTCTTGAGGAAAGTGAAAGAAAGATGAGCTGAATGAGTCTCCGAGGGCAGAGGCCCAGTTTTTTTAAATTTCTGTAGAAGCAACAGTACACATTTACTCCACGCTTGCGCATCGAGTGAATGAATGACTGGCAGATTGGGAACTAATGGATAAAAATCATTTGGCCTGAGCCTGGCACAGAGTGGGGGTGTTCAGTAAACCAGTGCTCTGAGGAATGTGCATGTGCCTGGAGTTTGGAGGAAACCTGGATGAACCCAGATGTAGTTTGGTTCTTGCATTACATGTAGGCTGTGTTTTAAATTACTCATTTCTTGGTCTGATTCTCAGCTGCTGAGTAGAATTGGCATCTTTCATGCTCCGACAGCTTTCTAAATGAATTGTTAACTCATTAACTGATTCTGAAGTGCTGAATTGTTTTGAGGGCTGCCACTGACTGCTTAACAAGAATCAGACAACTTGAGGTGCTTTGGGAGGAAGGACATTTTTTAAAGGAGTTTTTTTTTAAAAAAGGCACTTGTTTAGAAACATGGTTTGCCAATCCTGGCTGGCAGGTGAGAGCTGTTAAAAATAAGTGTTTGTTATTGCTAAGGTCCTTTGGTGATCTTGTATGAAACTACTAGAAAGCTCTTCCTGACTTTACTTGGCCTTCAGCCATTGATTTAGTGAATTCAGTGGAACAACTACTTTATATTCTAAATAGGCAAGCTCGTGAAGTAGGAAGCTTTGTGGTGGGAGTTAGTAGGTGAAACTTTTTTCCAGCTCCACTTTTAACGAGCTCTGTAACTTTAGCAAGTGCTTTCTCTCCTCTGGGCTTCTTCAGTTACACAGCTCTGCCCTTCATTCATCCCAGTGCACATGTAAAAGCACTTTGTAACCTGAACATCTTGGCCTGCATTGGAGACTTTTTCTTCCTTGCTTTAACAGACCTTAGTGTCCCATTTTTTAGGGAGTCTAGAATTCGATGAGAGAACCTCACTTGATGTGTACCTTTTAAACTGCTTTACAGCCATCCTCTTCCAGTGTCCGCCTTTCTGAAAAGTCAAGTTAAACTTTATACCTGCAGGGCTTATGCTGGAAAAAGATGAAATGGGGGAGATGGTAAGAAATACCATCTCCAAACTCAAAATTTTTCAGTCCCTGTTCTATCCCACAAATTTTAAGAGAATAGTGGTTGAGCAAAGTCAAACTGTTTGTTTTTGTTCAGTTTGCTTGTACATTTAGCAAATAGTCACTGAGTTCCTTCTGATAGATTCAAAACTGCAGCTAACACAGACCCTAGGTCCAGGGAGCACACCTTCTAGTTAGAAGAAA
This sequence comes from Cynopterus sphinx, assembly GCA_030015415.1. Taxonomy (NCBI): domain Eukaryota; kingdom Metazoa; phylum Chordata; class Mammalia; order Chiroptera; family Pteropodidae; genus Cynopterus; species Cynopterus sphinx. The sequence continues at coordinate 120,198,620 of CM057381.1, read as the reverse complement.
CTGCGTTAAGTGTTCTAGCTATTCAAGTACTGAAGATATTCAGAGATGTGCAGCCAGTTGGGGGATCTGGGAATCTTCAACAAAGGGAGCATAATTTGAGCTGGACCCTGAAGAATCGGTAGGAAGTGATGGCAGTTGTGTTCTAGTCCTACAAGTTGCTCAACCCTGGATCCTAGTAGATGACAGTCTAGGATCTATCACAGGTTGTGGACCAAGAAGCAACCTCAAGAGAAAATTGAGTCAATTCTCCAAGTCTTCAGCATTAACCCATTACACATAAAACTGCCTGAACATCTGAATCTCTGTCATCCTGGAAAGGAACACCAGTCATAACTCAGGATCATTCTTCACCCTTAAAGGTAGCCAGAACTGCTTGTTATCTCTCCTCTTTGCTTATGTTATGCCTCTGCTTGGACTGTACTTTTATTTCCCTGTGCCACCTGGCAAATTCCTCATCATCTAAGCCCCACTTCACATCCAGTAACAGCAGCACTGCAGGCTACTGTAGCACATGTAAACCACCATTAAAGTATTTAGCTTATCAAGAACAAGAAATACCTTTTATTTGTGTCTATACCTCTAACCTCTGGTACAGTGCTTGACAAAAAGAAGATACTAGAAGTGAATAAATGAACAAATGTAGTCAAGAACTTTAGAAATGATCGGTGGATTTAACAAGGTGGTTGCATTCTAACTGCCATCAGTTCATTTACCAATGATATCTTTGGTTCTAGGTGTCAGTAATTAACACTGTGGATACTTCGCACGAGGACATGATTGTAAGTATTCCTTTAGCTCTCCCTAATGGGCTGTGGACACGGGCATTTCTGTGGGAGGGAAACATTTCTCTTGATCATTTATGAATCCAGTGTGGCTCAGGGTTAGCCTCAGGGTTATGGCCAGTCTCCCAGCATACCCTCTCAGTTAGCAGAGCTGTAGCAGTCTGATCACTCTAGTGGGAGGAACCTGGGAATGGTTTATAGCTCAAGGCTCTCAGTCTTCTGGCCAACAATATAACCTGCTCTGGGATGGAGCCTGAGTAGATACTGAGGTTTGACAACAATCTTCCCACCTGTCTTCCTCTTGCTGCCACTTCTTAGCCTCATTGGAAAGGGGGTTAAATGAAGAGAGAATAGGAAGATGACTCAGTATGAAGGCAGATTTAGCAAAACCCTAAGGCAGAGCCAGGTAGATCTACCACAAAGGGCCAGACAAGGCTCTTTGAACCAGAAGTCATTAACTCAGGGTGAACACAGGACTCAGTAAGAGGACAGGGCTATGAGAGAAGGTACAGAAGTTAAAATCTCCCACAGCAAAGATATAGACTGCTTCCTGCAGGACCTAGCAGTCCAGGTAGCCTTTAAGCAAGAACCAGGTCAGTCAGCTTTCAGCATGTCATCTCAGGTTCCAGCCCACCATTGGTTGCATTGGGGCTTCTGAGAGGTTGTCTGGTCTTGGAGTTATATATGTTACTTAGTTTGCAGCTATGAGTCACCACCTCCTTTGAGATAGTATGGCACCATGGGTAAAAAGATCCAATCTGAGACTCCCTAACCTGTCTCCTAACTCTTCTGAGCCAGCCTTGATTTCCTCATAGTTAAAATAGAAAAAATAATGGATGTGATACCTACTTTTATAGGTTCAATTTTAGGAACAGATAAGGCAAAATACTAATGACTAACGTCAGATCCCATGCTAAATAAATACCTTCAGTATCTTATTTAACCTCCATTACAACCCTTGAAGCAGATGAGCTGCATTTAAAGATAAAGAAACTGAGATTCAGAGAGACTAGGCAATTTTCCCAAGGTTGCACAACACATAAGCTGAGAAGATAGGATTTAAATCTATTAGGTACTGTGCCCTGCCTCCTCCCAAAGGGTGTGAAAGCATTCTGCAGGAGAAGTGCTTCAGAAATACATTTTCAGAGATCTGTCTTAACACCTGAATCGTCTTCCAGGAAGCCAAGACCTGGAATAGTGGGGAGGGTTGACTTCCAAAAAAGAATCAGGATGTTTTTTCCTTAGGGAGAGAGGCAAGAAAAGAATGTTAATGCAGAGGGAATGATTGCTTCCATTGAAAGGGTGTAATTGCCTCTGATGACCACAAGAGTGATGGCTAATAGTTATTAAAACCCCCAAAGTGGGATAGCTGAAGAAAGTGCCATTTGTTGGAATAGGCGGGGCCAGGAAACAGAAGGGACCGGTATGTTCTATGTTCAGCGGGGCAGCAGTCATAGTGGCTCAGAGGAGCCATAGCTCCCTATAGACAAGGAGCTGTGGGCAGGGCCAGCCCTGGGTCTGGATGGCCAGTCATCATTGAGGAAGTTGACTCAGTGATAGGACCAGTGACATTTAAGGCATGGATGTAGACTCTGGAGTGCTGGACGCTAATAGGAAAAAGATTAAGTAGAAGCTCAGGAACAAAGGTTCACAAAAAATCCAGGGCAAGGGGTGAAGGAAGGAGCCCAATATCTGAATGGAAGCCTGTATCTAGGCCAGATGTGCATCATGGAGGACCTGATTCAGGCCTTTATTAGCCCAGGTTCTGAGGCTGAGCTAAACCTAGGTATCTTCCCCAGTAGCCCACAAAGCCTCGGAACACAGTGTGGCCTGAGGAAGAAGAGAAAGGTTAAGCCAGCTTTTTTTATATCTACCCTACAGAACAGAGTGGGAAATGACTTCCCCATGTATGTAGAGAGTCTAAAAGTAGCTGGGTATGCTTTGTCTTGTCCCTTTCAAGAGATATTACCCATCAGAGAAGTAAGAATATTAACATGCTAGTTTCTTGCCCGATAATGATGATTCTTTGAGGTTAGATTAATTTTAGGGAGATTCTGGTCCAAACTAGATTCTGTGTCCTGGTGACTATGATCACCCCCCACCCTCCCAGCCTTCAGGCTTCCTGAGCTATTCTCCCTTTGCAGCATGATGCCCAGATGGACTACTATGGCACCCGTCTGGCAACCTGCTCATCAGACAGATCTGTCAAAATCTTTGATGTGCGCAACGGCGGGCAGATCCTCATCGCAGACCTCAGAGGGTAAGTGCAGCTATCCCTGGGCAAGGTCTCAGAGAATGGTTGGGCTTTTCAGGCATGGCAGGAAAGCCTGAGAGCCAGATGAGAGCAGCCCCACAGCACATTTAGCAGTAAGGACACCCTGGTGCCAGCCACCCTGCTGCCCTCAGCAGGTATCCTGAGCTAATGGATCCAGAGGTAACTTCCAACTCTGCCCCCAGATGCCCACTAGAAGACTTTGTACAAAAGAATCGTTTATATCTGGGAGCTTTCACCTGCTCACCCTCAAAACGGGCTGATGCTGTCTGCTCCCAGGTACAGCCTGCTCCCAACAGGCCTTTCATAACTACTGTTATTTTTAAATGTGGGAAACATGTGCATGCGTGTGTGTGTTTGATTTACCCTCCCTCCCTACTGAGATTCTTGAGATCATAGCTATCATTTTTATGGTCACATCTCTATTGCTTTTCCTCAGTTCACTGCCTTTCAAATAAATGGGGATTCTTAACCTGGTTCCATGGATCTCTAAGAGTTCCGCAGATAGAATTCAAGGGTTGGTGAACTGGGGCAATAGAGAAAGGTCATATCTTTATTTTCATTTCCTTCAATTATGGTTATAGGCTGGGCCTACAATAGTATCTTAACTTTGTGTATTTTATCCATTATTCTAAGAAGGGACCATAACCTCTACCAGGCTGTACAGGGAGATTAAGAACCACTGACAAGTAGATGCTCAGTACATGTTTGTTAACTGAATTAAAGAAGACAACTAAGTCAGTAGCCATTTGGGGAGACAGGCCTAGAAGTTCCCCTCTTTGTAAGTGTCAAGAATCCAGTGACAGAGGAGCCAAATGGCACCTTCCTTATGTAACAACCTCTGACTGCGCAGAAAGCTGCTAGGGTGAGACCTGGCATAGCACTGACAGGCAGTCACATCACCTGTCACTCAGTCTTTTCTGCTCTGTGTTTTATGATAGAGAGACATAAAAAAAAAAATGGATAGAAGAGAGTAGGAAAAAAAAAGCATAGATGATAGAGGCTTTGTTTATCCCTCTCTCTACCTAATCAAAGTTGTGACAGAAACAGCAAACAGCAAGAAATATCACCAGGGATCTAGACAAATAAGCTCAACAAGGGAGAGAAATAGGAAATACACCCTGCAATGGGAGGCAGTAAGACAGGGTAGGGACGCGAGGCTGCCCAGTCCCAAGTGGCTAACTGGGACAGATGCTATGGCAGCTGGCAGCTGCAAACGCTTCTTAAAGGGACAATGTCCACAGGTGGACTTTGGCGATGACAGACCTGCTTGCTCTGAGCACCAGTGCCAGGTCATCTGCATGAGAGGCACCCGGGACTTACAGGGGGACGCTAAGTTGTAGAGTGAGGGCCAGAGGCTTATTCGTCTAGATCCCTGGCGATATTTCTTGCCACCATAGCTGAGATGTCATCAAAATGGATAACAGAGCTCACTCTGCCCAGAGGATTCCCTAAAACTCCTCCTCTCCCAGCTCTCGGCCCCACCCAAGCCATATTCAGTTGTGTCCTCGAGGCAGAGCCTGGTGCTCCTTGCTGAGGAATGCCAAGACTCATGTCTGCTGGTGCCTGCTGGCCTCAGTTTCTGGCGTCACCTTTTAAGGTAACTATAAGCACAGAATCTGTGGACTGCTTGCTGAATCTTAACAGGTGGCCCCAGCTGGAGCTAAACTTGGCTTCCAGCTGGACCCTTCTCAGGACTGTGCCACCGGACACCTACACAAAGCCACACTAATAAGACCAAGAGACTTAGGAGCTTTGTTTAGTACATAGAAACAGACACAGAAAGGCAGCCAAAATGGGAAGACAAAAGCAGAAACCATATGAGAGAACAGAACAGAGATCCAGGAATAATGGAGTTAAGCAATCTAACAGATACAGAGTTCAAAACACTGGTTATAAAGATGCTCAGTGAACTTAAGGAAAGTGTAGTTGAATTCACTGATAACTTAAAAAAAACAAAAATGGAAATTATAAAAGGGAACCAGTCAGAAATGAAGAATACACTATCTGAAATGAAGAGTATATTAGATGGAATAAACAGAGTGGGTAAAGAAGAGGATCAAACCATCAAGATAGAGGACACTCAACCAGAAAGGCAGAAAAAAGAAGCCAAGACTAATATTTTAAGGAGCTTATGGGACACTATTTAAAAATATCTGTGTCATAGGAGTACCTGAAGGAAAAACGTCGAAGAGCTATTTGAAGAAATGATGGGAAACTTCCCTTACCTGCTGAAGGAAATCAACATACAACCCCAGGTAGTTCAGAGTGTCCCAAGAAACTGGAACCCAAAGAGGCCCATACCAAGGCATATCATAATTAAAATGCCAAAGGTTAAATACAAAGAGAATGTTAAAAGCAGCAAGAGAAAAGCAGTTAGTTACCTACAAGGGAACACTCATAAGACTGGCAGCTGAATTCTTAAGAACCTATGCAGGACTGAACAGCTGAGCAGAAATATTTGACATGATGAAAACCCAGGATCTACAACTGAAAATACTTTATCCAGGAAAGCTATCATTTAGAGTAAAAGGACAGAGAGCTTCCCAGACAAAAAGAAGCTAAAGGAATTTATCAACACCAAGCCAGTATTACAGGAAATGTTGGAGGGACTTCTTTAAGAAGAAAAATCATGTATCAAAAACAAAAATAAAGAATGGTAATAACTACATTCCTATCAACAAGTACCTCAAATAGAAAAGAATTAAATGCTCCAACCAAAAGATAGGGTAGCTGAATGGATAAGAAAACAAGACCCCTACATATGCTGCCTACAAGAGACTCACTTCAGATTAAAAGATACAGACTAAAAGGAAGGAGATGGAAAAAGATACTGCCTTGATGGACCTAGAGAGGATTGCGGTGAATGAAATGGGTCGGATAGAGAAAGACAAGTATTGCATGATTTCATGTACATGTGGAATCTAGAGAACAAAATAAAAGCAGAAGTAACTTATAGATAAGAGAATATATTGAAGGCTACCCATGGGAGGGGGTGTGGAGAACAGCAAAAAAAAAGGCCAAGAGATTAAGAGGTACAAATGGATAGTTGCAGAATTGACATGGAAATGTAGAATGTAGCGTGAGGAAGATGGTTAATAATGTTGTAATAGGTAAGGGAAGATGGGTACTAGATGTAGTGAGGTGATCGCCTTGCAAGTTATGTGGATCTCTGATCACGAGGCTGTACAACTGAAACTGGTATATTATTGTATGCCAACTGTAATCGAAAAAAAAAATTGAATTGTACAATGTAAATACAGCAGCTGATTGTTATATTTCAATAAAGCCAGGGAAAAAATTAAAGGGATAAATTCACATCCCTATTCTTGTTTTCCTTGGTTAAGTCTGTGCTAGGTGTAGGACATTTGAGTCTACTGAGAGTTTCATTAGTAGCTCCTTTGTTGGGCCTGGGAATGTCCTGCTGTCTCAGCCAGAGGGAGGAGGAGACTTTGAGTGTTGCAGCCTTGGGTGAAGGAGTGAACAAGAAACAGCAGTAATAGCTGATAGGCATTGAGTATTTTTTTTTTCCTGGTACCAAGCACTGTTCTAAGCTCTGCGTGAGATCACAAATATTTCCCCTCTTGACCACCCTATGAAAGAAGCCTTGACGGTATCCCCATTAAGAAACTAAGCCATAAGGAAGATAGTCCTTGCTTCAAGTAAAGCAGATGGAGAATGGGGAGTGGGTGTGAAAGAATCTCTAAGCTGAGCTACCGTTCATGTGCTGGTTGCCCACCCTTACCTGAACTGAGAGACAGCCCCAGTACAGGGTATATGCCCAGACAATAATTAGCGTGTATGAATGCATAAAGATCAGAAGAGAAGAGCTAGAAATGCCTTTTGAACAAATTAAAAGAGTAGTGGAAAATATCAAAATGAAATAGATACTGCCTTCTCAAGGAGTTGACCATCTGGAAGGGTAAATAACAATTCACTACGATTACTTACCAAGCAGGGTGCAAATCCTAAATTGATTGGTGACTGCTGATGACGGTAAATATAGGTGATGCTGGCTGCAGTATGGGGCATGTAAGGGTTCTACCATTTTGGGACAGAGAGGCTAACTTAGCATCCTGACTTGCTTTCAAAGCCTCTCTGATCTCTTGGCCTCAAGGTCCTGACTATCCCTTTTAGCAGTGACAGTCGGGCTGTCCGTTTTGAAATTCTTAGGCAGTTGTGTCCTGAGACGTTTTCTCTGCCTACCAAGAAAGCCATTCCGTTCTCTCCAAAGTAATGGCTGGCAGAACACTGAGGGTTCCTCTAGCCTATCTGAGCAGCCTCTGACCCTCTCCCTTTGCAGTCATGAGGGTCCTGTGTGGCAAGTGGCCTGGGCCCACCCCATGTATGGCAATATCCTGGCATCCTGCTCCTATGACCGGAAAGTCATTATCTGGAAAGAGGAAAACGGCACCTGGGAGAAGACACATGAGCACACGGGACACGACTCTTCAGGTACACTAAGTATGGCAGGAGAAGGTGGGTAGGGGGGCCCTTGGGTGAGAATGACCTCTGTCTTGGCTAATGATCTGGTTTTTCCCCCTCACGATGCTTCCTGTTTGTCTCTTGGACTTTGGTTGGCTTTTCTGCTAGTCTGTCCACAGAGGAGTTAAAGCCCTAAGACCTAAAGCCAGTCCAAAGCAAAATGAGAAAAGCAGAGACAATACAGTTTTGTTTTTTTAAGATTTATTTATTTTAAGTACTGGCCTTCATTCTCAGATTGTTGTTGAGCCTACTTTTACTTAATATAGATATTAGTTTATGAAATAATGATGTTAGTAGGTGATTGGTTTTTTAATCTCTTTAATTGACAAAGTTACAACTTCCCCCTAGTGATCCCTGCATTTTTTTTTTTTTGAGAAATTTATTAATTGGTTAAGTCTGGAAAAACAGTCTGTTCACTGTGCCTCCCTCCTTCCTGTAGTAAACTCTGTATGCTGGGCCCCCCATGACTATGGTCTGATCCTGGCCTGTGGGAGCTCGGATGGTGCCATCTCCCTGCTGACCTACACCGGGGAGGGCCAGTGGGAAGTGAAGAAGATCAACAATGCTCACACTGTAAGTCCAGACCCTGCCTGCATGTAAAGGGTAGCTCTGCTGACTTGCCATATCTCTCCTGTAGATTCCCTAGAGTGGGGCAGGAGTAGTGTTGCTGCTGTGCTGTGGACCAGGGGGAGGGCTGCTGACCAGACATGCATGGTAGAGCAGCTTTGAGTGTCTGCTCTGATACCAGACAGAGAGGCTGCATCTAGAGAGGCCAGGCTGCACCAACCTCAGGTGCAGGGTTTAACACTGGTTCCTCCTCACAAGCTCCTAAGTTGGGGAGGACCAGGGCACTGGCAGGGTGGCAGCAGTAGCCTACCTTCCTGCCACCTTTGCAATGAACACAATTGACATTGCCTTGTGGTGGTCATACTAAGTAGTATTATAGGAAGCATCATAGGAATTTAGTTTCTTGTACTTCTAGTCATCAGACATGAAAGTTGAAATAGTTGAGAAAGCACTGGAGGCAGTGGAGGAAAAACTCATTTCTTCAGCTCCTACTGTGTGTCATGTAATCCTTACAAATGTTTGTGAAGGCTAAAAGAAATTAACAAATGTCCATATTTGCAAGGTAAGCAATCTTAGTTCCATTTTTTGCTGAGGCAAATGAGGCTCAGAAAAAGTAAGCAATTTAGAGAAGGCACTGTGCCAGAGTTAGAACCCTCGAATCTATGTGTCTTCTCTCTACACAGCAGTAATGGCTTTGATGGCCTCAAATACTTCTGAAATCTACCTGGATGGAAACTCAAAGTCAGTATCCCCCAATTAAGGGGATCCACAGTCTGCCCAGACCTCAAGGTCCCAGGTGCCTGTCTCAGTATCTTGTTACTTGGGATCTTGTCATCCCCTTCTGCTGACCAAGTTGTAAAAATGAATAGACTGTGAGGTTTCTGGCAAGATGGTGGGGAGTGGCATAATAATTTTTCATTCTTTACACATCTGTGCATAAAATCAGCAGAACAACTAGGTAGCAAAAACATAACCTCATGAACAACACTGAGAACAAAACTGGAAAACAAGGTATTTCCACAGACTCCAAAATACAAGTGAAGAGCACTGAACCACCAACAGCCCCAAGACTGCATGGTATTGGTATCTGAGCAGGAGGAAGAAGGAAGCAATGGGGTGCCTTCTAACAAACCTAAGAAAAGGAGTACCCCCAAAATAGCCAACAAGTATTCACTGATACAATTCTAGTAAAATTATTGGCCTTTAAAGAAAATCATTTGGACATCTAGAGGAAAAGACCCATATGACTTAATAACAAAATGAGATTATCATCGGACTTGTCAACAGCAGTGATCTATGCATAAGAAAAAGAACACATACGCAATGAAAGGACATGTAAACTATGGATTTATAACCTTATTGACTTTTAAGTTCACACATACACTTATACACAAAAGTTCATAGCTGCTTTAATAGCCAAAACTAGAAATAATGTACATGCACATCAGCAGGTGTTTTATCAACAAATTGTGGTACATCCAAAGGATGGAAATGCTACTTGGCAAATAAAAAGAAACTATTGATACAAATGAATGAATTTTAAAATCATTATGCTGAGTGGGGGCGGGGGTAGATAAAAAGGTACATACTATGATTTCACTAATCTAAACTTCTGGAAAAAGCAAACATTTATAGTGGCAGCAGGTCAGTGGTTGCCAAGTTTATGGGGCAGGAGGTGTAGGGAGTGAGTTGGGGAGAGATGGTTTACAAAAGAAACGGAACTTTGGGGAGTAATATGTTCCTTATATTTTTTTCAATAAAATACTTTTTTACCTCTTTTTTTTTTAATATTGAGGTATTATTGCCATACAACATATTAGTTTCAGGTATGTGACACAATAATTTGATATTTACATACATTGCAAAACAGTTACCACAATAAGTCTACTTAAATCCATCACTATACAGTTACCAAAAAATATGTGGTTTTGTTTTTTTGTGATGAATACTTTTAAGATCTACTCTCTTAGCAACTTTCAAATACAGTTTTATTAACTGTATTCACTATTTTGTACATTATATCCCCCTAACAGTTATTTACACCTTCATATATTTCACCCACCCCATACCTCCTCTATGAGCTTGAAAGTTTTTTGTTTGGGTTTTTTTTTACATTCCACTTAAGAGATCATACAATATTTGTCTTTCTGATTTCTTCCACTTAACATAATCTCCTCAAGGTCCATCCGTGTCACAAGTGGCAAGATTTTATTCTTTATTGTGTCTGAATAATGTGCCATTGTATAGATACACACGTCTTCTTTATCCATTCATCCAGCCATCAGTGGACACTTAGGTTGTTTTCATACCTTGGCTGTTGCATTAAACATGGGGTACGTATATCTTTTTGAATTAATATTTTTGTTTCCTTCAGTTTGATACCAAAAAGTAGAATTGATGGGTCATGTGGTAGTTCTATTTTTAATTTTTGGTGAACCTCCAAATTGTTTTCCATAGTGGCTGCACCAGTTTACATTCCCATCAATAGTATACAAGGGTTCTCTTTTATCCACATCCTCAGTAATGCCTGGTATGTCTGGCCTTTTGATGATAGCTCTTCTAACAGGTCTGAGGTGATGCCTTATTATGTTGATTTGCATTTCCTTGATGATTACTGACTTTGACTATTTTCATATACTTGTTGGCTATCTTTTTATCTTCGGAAAATGTCTACTCAGATTCTCTGCTCATTTTTAAATCAGATTGTTTCTTTGCTGGAGTTGCATTTCTTTTGTATTTTTGGATATTAACCCCTTATCAGATAAATGATTTTCAAATATTTTCTCCTGTTTTGTAGGTTGCCTTGTCATTTTATTGATTTCCTTTGTTGTGAAGAAGCATTTCAGTTTGATAATAGTCCTACATTTTGCTTTTGTTGCCTTTGCCTTTGGAGTCAACTTTAGAAAATTGTGGCTGCGACCAATATCAGAAGGTTACCACCTGTTTCTTCTAGGAGTTTTGTGGTTTCAGGTCATATATTCAAGTCTTTAATCCATTTTGAGTTAATTTTTGTGTATGGTGTAAAATAGTGGTCAGGTTTCATTCTTTTGCATATAGCTGCCCAGTTTTCTCTACACCATTTATTGAAGAGACTGTCCTTTCCCCCACTGCATATTCTTGGTTCCTTTGCTATAAATTAATTGACCATATAGGTATTTCTGGGCTATATATTCTGTGCCATTGATCTATATGTCTGTTTTTATGCCAATACCATACTGTTTTAATCACTATAGCTTTGTAATGTAGTTTTAAATCAGAGAGTTTGATGCCGCTAGCATTGTTCTTCTTTCTCAAGATTGTTTGGCTATTCAGGGTCTTTAGTAGTTCCATACAAATTTTAGGGTGGTTTTTTTCTAGTTCTTTGAAAAATGCCATTGGAATTTTGATAAGGGTTGCATTGAATCTATAGATTGCTTTGGGTAGTATGGACATTTTAACAATATTCTTCCAGTCCACGAATAGGGACATCTTTCCATTTATTTGTCTTTTTAATTTATTTTATCATTATCTGATAGTTTTCATGTACATGTCCATCACTTCCTTGGTTAATTTATTTTTAGAGATTTTTATTATTATTGATGCAGTTGTAAATGGGATTGTTTTCCTAATTTCTCTTTCTGATAGTTCTTAGTGTATAGAAATGCAAAAGATTTTCATATATATATATATTTAATATACTGAGGAATGTGTGTGAGAGAGCTTGTGAGATGGCAGAGTTGGAGAAACAGATGCCTGCAAAGAATAACAGCAAAATTGAAAGCAGTACAAAGAAGAGAAATTGATTACTGTTGAAAACAAAGTAATGAATTTGCATGACAGCATTGAAGGAAAAAGTGAAAGAGTAAACAAAGAATTTCAACTGTTAAAAACTAAAAGAGATAAAACTTGATGTTCATCACCCTACAGTTATTTGTGAGGGTGTTTTTCTATACAAATATTGTTTCATGTTTATATAGGAAGATTTTTGCATATTTTGCATCCTACAACTTTACTGAATTTGTTAATTCTAAAAGTTTTTTGGTGGAGTCTTTAGGGCGTTCCATATATAATGTCATATCTTCAAATCACAACAGTTTACTTCTTCCTTTCCACTTTGGATTCCTGTTACTTCTTTTTCTTGTGTAATTGTTCTGGCTGGGACTTCTAATACTGTGTTGAATAAAAGTGGTGAGAGTTGGCATCCTTGTCTTATTTCTGATTGAGAAAAGCTTTCAGCTTTTCACTGTTGAATATGTTAGCTGTGGGCTTGTCATATATGGCAGGGGTCCTCATCCTGCGGGCTGTAGACCAGTACCAGTTCATGGCCTGTTATGAACTGGGCTGCACAGCAGAAGATGAGCAGCAGGCAAGCAAGCGAAGCTTCATCTGGATTTGCAGCTTCTCCCCAGCACTAGCATCACCTCATCTCCACCTCAGATCATCAGGCATTAGATTCTTATAGGAGCACCAGTCCCTGGTGCCAAAAAGGTTGGGAACCACTAAATATGGCTGTTAGTATATTGAGGTACATTCCCTGTCTACCAGCTTTGCTGCAGGTTTTTATCATAAATGTCAAATTTTAGCAAATGCTTTTTCTGTACCTACTAATATGATTATATGATTTTTATCCTTCATTTTGTTAATGTGATGTTAAAAGATCCTCACATCCCTGGAATAAATCTCACATGATCAAAGTATAAGCCTTTTAATGTATTGTTGAATTCAGTTTTATAGTATTTCATTGAAGATTTACGCATCTGTGTTCATTTGGGATATTGGCCTCTAATTTTCTTGTGATATCCTTGTCTGGTTTTGGTATCAGGATTATGCTAGCCTTATACAATGAGTTTGGAAGTATTCCCTTTCAAAGAAAAGGTTTTTAGACAGTTTGGTATGTATTCTTCTTTGAATGTCAGTAGAATTCACCAGTGAAGCAATCTGGCCCTGGATTTCCATTTGTCAGGAGACTTTTCATGACTGATTTAATCTCCTTTCTAGTAATTGGTCTATTCAGGTTTTCTATTAATTCATGAATCAGTCTTGGAAGGTTGTATGTTTCTAGGAATTTGTTAATTTCTTCTAGGTTGTCCAATTTGTTGGTATATAATTTTTCATAATAGTTTCTTTGGATCTTTTGCATTTCTCTTGTATTAGTTGTAATGTGTCCTCTTTTCACATATGATTTTATTTATGTGGGCCATCTCTTTTTCTAGGTGAATCTAAAGGTTTGTCAGTTCTGTTTATCTTTTCAAAGAACCAACTTTTAGTTTCATTGATCTTTTGTCTTTTATTCTCTATTTCATAAACTTTCTGACCTTTGTTATTTCCTTCCTCCTAGTGACTTTGGACTTCATTTGTTTCAGGGACTTTTTCCCATCCTTGGAAGGTGTAAAGTTATGTTGTTTGAGATTTGTGTGTGTCTTGAGGGTAGGCATTTATCACTATGATCTTCCCTCTTAGAACAACTTTTGCTTCATCTCATAAATTTTGATATGTTTTATTTCTATTTACATTTGTCTTAAGATACTTTTTATTTCTCATTTGATTTCTTCGTTGACCCTTTCGTTGTTCAGTAGCATGTTCTTTAATATTCATATTTGTGAATTTTCCAGGGATTTTTTGTTGTTGGTTTTTTTTTGGTAATTGTTTCCTAGTTTATACCATTGTGGTCAGAAAAGATGCTTGATAGGATTTCAGTTTTCTTAAATTTACTAAGACTTGTTTTGTTGCCTGACATATGATCTATCCTAAAGAATTTTTCATGTGCGCTTGAGAAGAACGTTCAGTTTTTAGATGAAATGTTCTGTATATATCTGTTAAGTCTATTGGTCAAACATGTTTAAGGTTGATATTTTTTTGACTTTCTCTGGATGATCAGTCCATTTATGTATGTAGGATGTTAAAGTCTCCTAATATTACTATATTGCTGTCTGTTTCTCCCTTTGAATCTGTTAATATCGAAAGGTGCTGTTGTGTTGGGTACATAAATATTTATCATTATGTAATGTCCTTCTGTGTCTCTTATTACAGTCTTTGTTTTAAAGTCTATTCTGTCTGATATAAGTATAGGTACTCCAGCTTTCTTTTGTTTTCCATTTTCTGGTAATATCTTTTTCCAAGTCTACTTTCAGTCTGTGTATGTCCTTACATCTGAAGTTATTAGTCTCTTGTAGGCAGCATATAGTTGGGTCTTGGATTTTTTTACTCATTCAGCGCTCTATGATGTGTTTTGGAGAATTTAATCCATTTATATTTAAAGAAATTATTGATACATATGTGTTTATTGCTGTTTTGTTAATTGTTTTCTGACTTTGTAGTTCCTTCTTTTGCTCTGTTCTAGTGGTTGAGTGACTTTATTTAGTTGTATGCTTAGTGGTATGCTTAGACTCCTTTCTCATTATCTTTTGTGTATCTCCTATCGGTTTTTGCTTTGTTTTGTCTTTGTTTTCTTTGTTATCTTGATTTACAGGGTAAACATAGGTCAGAGTTCATCAGACTGTATGCTTTATGTGCAGTTAATGTCAGTTATACCTCAAAACTTTAAATTTTGATTTGGATGTAAAAAGCTCAAGGACTATTGTTTTCATGTGCCCTTCTTAAGGTATTTTCTAGAGAATAAGTTTCAGACAACAAAAATGATTAAAAAGACAGTTATACAGGTGTACCTTGTTTTATTGCACTTCACTGATGTTGCTTTTCCTTTTTCTTTTCTTTTTTTTTTTTTTTTTTACAAATTGAAGGCAGACCCTCCACCAGCAAAAATATTACAATTTGTTTTATTGTGATACCCACTTTATAGTGGTGGTCTGGAACATCAGACCTGCAATATCTCCAAGGGATGCCTATATAAATATATTGTGGGAACTAAGACTAAATGAGGCCTAGAAGGTAAAAGTAGGATGTAATGGCCATGTGCTCTTCTAGGGTAGATAGAGTGCAACTATTAAAAGCAGTGTGGTACTCAAACAGCTAGAGATCTAGATTTTTTAATGTTGGCACTATTTACACACAAACACTTCTTCCCCACTCCACCCAAAAACAACAACAACAACAACAAAAACCTAAGAGAGTGGAAAGAGCATTGCAAACACTTTATTAAATGACTTTAGTAGTCATATTGGCAATATTATTCTGAGACTGTTCTGTGAAATAAGAAAATAAATAATGTGGCAGCGAACATCACTAAAAGACAGAAGAGCTCTTCAGGAAATGGCTTATTCCAGGTCTAAGTCAGGAAATGTACAAGATGAGCTTGGAACATCTTGTCATACCAGATGTCATACCAGATAGAAAAAATTATCAAAAACATACTTTGATATACTAGAGTTATGTCAAAAGAACCAGCTTGAACAGGCTCACTGCCAAAGATGGGCAGTTT
This sequence comes from Cynopterus sphinx, assembly GCA_030015415.1. Lineage (NCBI taxonomy): Eukaryota > Metazoa > Chordata > Mammalia > Chiroptera > Pteropodidae > Cynopterus > Cynopterus sphinx. Next base: position 120,183,157 of record CM057381.1, on the reverse strand, counting down.
GAGTGTCAAAATGAGAATCATTGCAATGAACTGAAACCCATTAAATATGCTTAAATCCATGAGTTCATAATATTTAAAAGAACCAGTCATCTTTGGAGAATGATGGAACCAGTTCAGAAAAAATCAAGTATATCTCACCTTTCCTATCTGATCTGTACTCCTGGGGAACCAAATATTAATGAGAGGAATTGCCCCTATCTAGAGTATTCAGTGTAATAAATGACAAAAATTCATAGAATTACAGTATCACCATTTTGTAATGCCTAGTAAAATTAAGAGAGGTGTAAATTATGAAGACAGTCTGATATGTGCCTCCTAATGAAAACATACACCTCGTCTTGGCAAAGGGATCTGATCTAGCTGAAAATTTTTAGGCATGGAGAGAAACATGTTGAACTGAATATGTAACAGCAAAAACCAGCCTTAGAGACTACAAGTCACGTGACTTCAGCAGAAAAATTGTAAGGAAAAGGGATCAGAAGAAGAATCTATAAATTAAGATATATAAAAGAATTCCCAAAAAATGTTTAATTGGCAAGACTAAACTGTCATGTGTAGGGGTGCACATTTAGATGACAAAACTAAAAAAGAAGTCAAAACAAATGTTACGTAAAGTGGGTGAAGGTCTGTGACTCAAGTAGGACATAATGATAGGGCTTCCTAAATAAATGGCAGCTTTTCTTTCTTGACCTGGTAGCAATTATAAGAGTGCTTTAGAGCAATTCATTAAGCCATATATTTACTATGTTTTTTGCTGAATCTGTGCCCTCCTTTCATGATTTAAAAAATGTTAAATTCCTGAGAGTTTCTAATTCTTATTTTAAATGCATATTGCTTAAAAATACATGTACTATTAGGAATCCTTGAAGGAGAATTAAGAGTTGCTAATCTTTAGTTCATCAAAACAGCTATCCTACATAATTCAATCCTGAGTATTGGAGAGGAAATGAGCAGCAGCCTTGGGTCTGCCAAAGCAGTGTCCATGGCAAGGCAAAAGGAGAGAGTCACCACAAGTCCCTCTCCTTATAGATTGGCTGCAATGCCGTCAGTTGGGCCCCTGCCGTTGTACCTGGAAGCCTCATAGACCAGCCATCGGGGCAGAAGCCCAACTACATCAAGAAGTTTGCTTCTGGCGGCTGTGACAACCTCATTAAGCTGTGGAAGTAAGTGGGGTTGTTGAACTTCTCAAGGGGATACTTCTTACTTTCTACTCTACCTACCGTGACTCAGCCACAGTTCACAAGAAACAGGATCACCTTTCTTTTTCCCACCTACCCACAGAATACTATTTTTCAATCTGTCAGAGGACATCCATTAAAAAAAAAAAAAAAAGATAACATGCCTTTTTCTCAAGTACTTTTACTCTTTGCCTAATTCCTAACTGCTAGAGCCGACTTGGCTATAAAGGAATAGAGCATCATAGCTAATGAACTGAATAAAATTCTTCAGGCTCAACAAATGAAATCAGAAAGATGGAATAGCTTCTGTGCAGTCAGTGAGATTGGGAAGGAATGGAGGTGTGGGAAAGTCACCTGGGCTCCTTATCTGCTGCATTCTCTCTCTGATCTCTCCTATTAGGGAGGAGGAAGATGGCCAGTGGAAGGAGGAACAGAAGCTGGAAGCACACAGTGACTGGGTTCGAGATGTGGCTTGGGCCCCTTCCATTGGCCTACCCACCAGCACCATCGCCAGCTGCTCCCAGGTCAGCTCAGACCCATGAGAGTGTCCGTGTTATTTAATTTCCGAGTAAGTTCAGTCTTTGAAGTCCCATTAGGGGAAAGTCCTTAAAAGGTGAGGGCAGGACAACAGGCACCTCTGGACCAGTGTAAATAGGGGAGTTTGTGGAGCCAGGTAATCACACCATGCACTCTTGATCAGAAGCCAGAAGTGGCTTGCTGCCACTGAGGCAAGAGCAGGGCCAAATTCAGGATCAGTTTCCTCTCTTGATCCTTGTGTAATTAGGGAGTGGGGGTGCCCAGGTGCAGTTCTGAGAGTCTGTTTCCAAGCAAGGACCAGGGCAATGGAAAATTCTAAAACCTTGTGTGTACTATCCCCTCTTCCTAGGCAGATCACAAAAGTAAGACCAAGGACAAGCCTTTAATTATATGCTACCAACACTAGGCAAGGGTTAAACCAGACCTTTTACATCATTTAGGGCTATTTTCTTTGGTCTTAAATTTCAGAGGTTTTTTTTTTTTTTTAACCTCATTCTATGAGCTTGGTTTTTAGCCATATGTTTTCAGTTGAGAAAGTATAAATAGAGCCAGAGGGAGCTGAAACAAACAAATGACTTGGCAGGCATGAGGGAAAAAAAAACAGAGAAAATTTGAGAGTTAGCAATGCAGACGAAGATATACCTGAAACCAGTATGAGGAAAGGAACCTTCAAGACTCTTGATCTATGTGAAGTGTATTCCTGGGGAAAAGGGATAAAAGCATGGGTACTGGGCTGAAAATTGGCCATCAAAATTGTGGACACCATGCTTTGCACTGAATCCACCACCCTGTTCCTACAAAGGTCCGGTATGGCTCCTGATTGGGAAGATATCAATGCAGGATTCCTGCCCCCATCTGCTGACTCTCCTGTCTTTTCTCAGGATGGTCGTGTGTTCATTTGGACCTGTGATGATGCCTCAAGCAACATGTGGTCTCCCAAACTACTGCACAAGTTCAATGATGTTGTGTGGCATGTGAGCTGGTCCATTACAGCTAACATCCTAGCTGTCTCAGGGGGAGATAATAAGGTACACCCAATTTCTGTGACTGGTGGACAGGGGCCCATTTGTCTTCACCTACTGGAGAGCACAGTTGAATTTTCTAATGGCAGACTGGGGAGGAGAATCTGAATGGGGACTGTGTTTTGAGAATATGTCTTAATCACATCCTTAAATCTTACTCCCCACCAATATGTCCCCTATTGCAATAGGAAAGAAGCTGACAAGAGATTTAACCTGCATATGGGTCACAGATCTGTTAGGTGGCAGAGCAGGTACTCAGGCCCAAGTTAAATCCAAAGCCCCTACCCTGCTAGTTCATCACCCTATCTCTTTAATTCATTTTTATGATGACAGTTAATTAGCTCTGCCCAAAAAATAAGTAGATTAGGAGAAGTCATAAACCAAAGGGAAAAGTTTGGGAGTGGGGTGGTTGTTCAGAACACCCGGGAGACATTTTTAGAAATCAGTACAATTAATGAGTACTTATTTACCCACTGTATACGTTTTCTAGGTATGCTATTAGTCATACAAAGGTAGGGTCATGGAGCCAAAGTAACTACCGAGAAACTTAGTAAAACAAAGACCAGCACAAGGCAGGAGAGCAGCAGAGCAAATAAACTTGAAAAATGACCACTGCATATGAAATTTACCTTATAAAGTCAGGGACACTCTGCCTTAGAGAAGTCAGCTGGGCAGATAGCAGTGGCTTCTTTCTTTCTGCAGGCAGCTTTCTTAATTTTCTTTAATTCGTAACTTATTTTTTACTTATCATTGGCATATAGTACTATATTAATTTCAGGTGTACAACGTAGTGATTAGACATCTATATAACTCACAAAGTGATCACCCCAATTAATCGAGTGCCCCTCTGACACCATGCAGTGTTATTACAATATTATTGGCTATCTTCCTCATGCTATACTTTCTATCTCTGTGACTATTTTAAAACCACCAATTTGTACTACTTACTCCATTCCCCCATTTTCACCCAGCCCCTCAAACCACTCTCCCATCTGGTAACCCTCAAAATGGTTCTCTTTATCTATGAGTTTGTTTCTGTTTTTTGTTTATTTGGTCCATAGATTCCACATATCTGTACAATCATATGGCATGTGTCTTCCTTTATCTGACTTACTCCACTCAGCACACTACTCTAGATAAATCCATCATGAAAACCCTTTTTCCATCCCATTACTTTTAGTCTGTGTGTGACTTAATCTGAAGTGAATCTTGTAGGCAGCATATATAAGGATCTTGTTTTCTTATTCTTCCAGCCACCCCATCTTTGATTGGACCATTAAATTCTTTTTCATTTGAAATATTTGATAGATATGTAGTTATTCCATTCTTTATTTTGACTTATGATACATATTTTTCTCTTCTTAAAGAAGTCCCTCCAACATTTCCTATAATACTGGCTTGGTGATGATGAACTCTAGCTTTTTCTTGTCTGGGAAGCTCTTTTTATGTCCTTCAATTCTAAAAGACAACTTTGCTGGGTAAAGTAATCTTGATTGTAGGTTTTGGGTTTTTATGACTTTGAATATTTTGTGCCAAGTCCTTCTGGCCTGCAATATTTCAATTGAGAAATCGGCTGACAGTCTTAAGAGTGTTCCCTTGTGTATAACTAATTCCTTTTCTCTTACAGCTTTTAAGATCTCTCTCTTTGAATTTAATCTTTGGCATTTTAATTATGACGTGTCTTGGTATGGGCCTCTTTGGAGTCTTCTTGTTTGAGATTTTCTGAACTTTCTGGGGTTATACCTCTATTTCTCTCACCAGTTTGGAGAAGTTTTCCACCATTATTTTTCTTCAAAGGTTTTCAGTTCTTTGCTCTCTTCTTCTGGTACCCCCTCCAGTGCAAACATTGTTATACTTGATGTTGTCCCAGAGGTTTCTTAAACTGTCTTCATTTTTTTGAATACTTTTTCTTGTTGCTGTTCTGATTGGGTGTCTTCTGCTACTCCATCCTCTGTGTCACTATTCGATCTTCCATTTCATCCACTCTGTTGATTCCTTCTTATATACTCTTCATCTCAGATATTGTATTCATCATTTCTGACTGGCTCCCCGTTATGTTTTCCATCTCCATTTTTATGTTTTTTATCTCTTTGTTAAAGTTCTCACTGAGCTCATCTGCTCTTCCCCTAAATTCTTTCAGCATTCTTATAACCAGTGTTTTGAACTCTGTATCTAGTTATTTGTTCTCTTCTTTCATGTGGGACATATTTCTTCATTTTCCCTGGGGCTGCTCAGCAGAGGTATAGAGCACACTGAGGTCAGATGCTGCTGCTTTGGGTTTTGTGAGCCTTGAGAGATTTTATGAAAGTTTGCAGCAGAAGTCAAGACAGCCCGTTTGTGTGGAATATATCACTAGAAGCAGCTTGGGTAGACCCACAAGTTGAAAGAGGCAGAATCTCAAGTAATCCCCTGGGCAGAGCAACCTGTCTATCCAGTTTGATGCAGCAGGGAGGACTCAACAAAGGAACAGTGGCTTCTGCCTGCAGGTTGCCCCTTCAGCCCTTGCCCTGAAGCCCAATAGCTCAGTGACTCCCCATATGTTCCTGGTACCCCTGGAGCAGCTGCCCCAGAGCTGGAGCTCAAACAAGCGAGTTGGTCAGCAAGTAAGCTCAGGCGTGGGCCCTTCAAGAGAATGGTTTCCGCAGCCCTTTGTCTCACTCAGCCGCATCCTCCACTGGTTTTCACAGCCAGAGATTGTGGGGACTTATCTTTCCGGGACTGGCACCTTGGGCTGGGGAGCCCAGTGTGCAGCCTGGACCCCTGTGGGGGAGGTGGCTCTACAGCTAAGATAGCTCTCCCAGTTCTTGATCGCCACATGCAGTTGTGGGAACAGACCATTTCGTGTCTCCTCCCCTCCTACTGTTTTGAGGTGACCTATTATTTGAGGTGACCTAGTTGTAGGGCTCTTGTTCAGCCAGACCTCTGACAATTCTTTGTACTGGCTGCCCTGTGGTTTTGTTATAATTTTGGTGTGGTTGCTAGGGAGGCATGCATAGCCTCTACCTCTACACCATCTTGAATCCTCCTGGCTTTCTTGATATTTTTTCTTCACCCACTGTCTTAATTTTTTAATATAAAATTTACCATCTTGACCATTTTCAAGTGTACATTTCAGAAGCATCAAGTACATTCATAGTTATCACCACTATCCATCTCCAGATTATTCATTTTTCCAAACAGAAACTCTGTTTTCAAGAACTCCCATACACCTTCCCCAGCCTTTGGCAACCACCATTTTACTTTCTGTCTCTAGGAATCTAACTACTCTAGTGACCTCATATAAGTGGAATCATACAGTATTTGTCTTTCTATGATTGTCTTATTTCACTTAGCATACTATTTTCATCTATGTTGTAGATCATCTATGTTGTAGGTCGTCTGCGTTGTAGCAAGTTTTATAATTTCCTTCCTTTATAAGGCTAAATTATTTTTCATTGTAACACATTCTGTTTATCCAATCATCTTTTTAAAATTACAGTTGACATATAATATTGTATTAATATCGGTGTACAAAGAGTAATTAGACATTTCTGTAACTTACGAAGTGATCATTCCAATAAATCTAGTACCCACCTGACAGCATACATGGTTATTACAATATTATTGACTATATTTCCTGTGCTGTACTTTACATCCCTGTGACCGTATTTATTATTGTCAATTTGTACTTTATCTCTTCATCTTTTTCACCCATTCCCCCAAGTCCCCTCTCATCTCGCAGTTATCAGTTCTCTGAATCCGTAAGTTTGTTTCTGTTTTGTTTGTTCATTTATTTTGTTTTTTAGATTCCACATATAAATGAGATCATATGGTATTTGTTTTTCTCTGTCTGACTTATTTATCTTAGCATAATCCCCTCTAGGTCCATCCATGTTGCTGTGAATGGTGAGATTTCCTCCTTTTTTGAAGCTGAGTAATATTCCATTGAATATGTACCAGTATTCTTTATCTGTTCATCTGTCAGTGGACTCTTAAGTTGCTTCCTTATCTTAGCTGTTGTAAATAATGCTGCAGTGAATGAAGGAATGCATATATCTTTTCAAATTAGGGTTTTGGATTTCTTCATATAAATACCCGGAAAAGGGATTGCTGGGTCATATAGTATTTCTGTCTGAATAATCTAGCAATTGATATCAATAGGAGATAAAGTCCCCTACTATTATTGTATTACTATCAATCTCTCCCTTTATGTCTGTCAATATTTGCTTTATATGTGCAAGCGCTTCTGTGTAGGATGCGTAAATGTTTACAAGAGTTGTATCCTTTTGTTAGATTGATTTCTTTATCATTATGAAATTTCCTTTGTCTCTTCTTACAGCTTCTATTTTAAAGTCCATTTTGTCTGATATAAGTATTGCTACCCCAGCTTTTTTTTTATTATTTCCATTTGCATGAAATGTCTTTTTCATCCATTTAAGTCCGTGTCTTTCCATTTAATTTGGGTTTCTTGTAGCCAGCATATGTACAGGTCTTGTTTTTTAATCCTTTCAGGCACCCTTTTCAGTTGGAGCATTTAGTAGTCCACTTACTATTAAAGTAATTATTGATGGATACATGGTTATTGTCATTTTGTTGATTGCTTTCTGATTGTTTTTGTTTAGTTCTCCGTTCCTGTCTTTTTTTTGTTTTGCTTTCTTATATGTTGATGACTTTCTGTAGTATTGAGTTTGGATTCTTTTCTATTTCCTATATATCTCCTATAAGTTTTTGGTTTATGGTTTACCATGTGCTTCATATATACAAAGCTGTGTTTATAGCAATCTGTTTTAAGTTGATGGTTGCTTAAGTTCAAACACTTTCTAACATCAGTAGTATTTTTACTCCTTCTACATTTATCTTTGTCATTATTTTTTACTTTTTTCACGTTGTGTGTATCCCTTAATTTATTATTGTAATTACACATGATTTGCCCACTTTTTGCCTTTTAAACTTTGTATTAGTTTTATAGTTAGTTGTTCACTGCTTTTACTAAGTGTTTGCTTTTATCAATGAGAATTTTTTCCCTTTACTTTTTTATTCCTATTTTTGATCTTTTTAAAGAAGTTACTTTAACATTTCTTATAATGGTTTAGGGGTGATAAACTCCTTTAGTTGTTGTTTTTGTTTTGGGGGGTTTTTTGTTTTTTGGTCTAGAAAACTCTTCATCTGTCCTTTGATTTTTTTCTAGGTAATCTTTGCCTTTCATCACTTTGAATATTTTGTACCATTCCCTTTTGGCCTGGAAAAATTTCTTTTGAGAAATCAGCTGATTTTCCTATGGAACCTCCCTTGTACATAACTACTTTTCTCTTGCTCCTTTTAATATTCTCTCTTGGTCTTTAGCCTTTGGCATTTTAATTATGTGTCTTGGTGTGGGCCTCTTTAGGTTCATCTTGTTTGGGACTCTGCATTTCCTGCGCTTATAAGTCTGTTTCCTTCACCAAGTTAGGGAAGTTTTCAGTCATCATTTCTTCAGATAGGTTTTCAGTTCCTTGTTTGCTCTCTCCTCCTTCTGGTACTTCTATGATGGAAATGTTGGCATGGTTACTGTTATCCAGGAAGACACTTTCCTCATTTTTTTTTTTTTTAAGTTTTTTTCTTTTGCTGTTCAAATTGTATGATTTTTAATACCATGTATTCCTGATCACTGGTTCAGTCCTCTGCTTCACCTAATTTTCTATTGATGCTCTCTAATGTATTCTTTATTTCTGACTGGTTCTTTTTGTTTTCTTTCTCTTTGGTGTATCACTGAGTTCATCTATTCTTCCCATAAGTTTGTTGAGCACCCTTATAACTAGTGTTTTGAACTTTGTATCTGCTAGATTACGTGCCTCCATTTTGTTTATATTTCTGGAGTTTTATCCTGTTCTTTCATTTGGGACACGTTTCTTTGTCTCTTCGTTTTGGCTACCTCCCTATGTTTGTTTCTGTGCTTTAAGTAGATCTGCTACATCCCAGTATTATATAGTAGGTACCCTGTGGAGCCTAGTGATACAGTCTCCCTGCTCACCTGAGCCAAGTGCTCCAAGTATGTCCCTTGTATGGGTTGCATGTGCCCTCCTGTTGTAGTTGAGCTTTGGTTGCTATTTACACATCATAGGAGGGATTGACCACAGGATGATTGGTTGTGAGGACTGGCCATGACTATAGTGGATGAGCTGTTGTGTGGGGGCTGACCCCACAGACTAGGAGTCATTTTCACAGAGCTCTGGTGCCAGCTGAGTTTGCCCTTTAGATGAGTAGATTGTGGAGCTGGTTGGGTGGTGCTATGGTGTGGTCTGAAGCTGGGTCTAGACCTCTTGGGAGAGTCTCAGGTGTGGCTCAAGGTCAGCTGCTGCTTGTGCCTGGTTTGGGGCCACTTGGTAGGAGCTACAAAGTAAACTGCAATTGATTGCCACTTCTGCTGAGTTGGAGGCACTTGGGAGAAACTGTGGTATGAACCAAAGCCAGCTGCCACTACGGCCATGCCACCCTGAACATGCCTGATCTCATCAGCTAAGTAGGGTTGGGCCTGGTTAGTACTTGGATAGGAGACCACCTAGGAAGACAGGATGCTGTAGGTGGAGGGGAGGGGGGGAAACAAAGCCAGCTGCCATTTGTACAAGGGTTGGGATCCTTTGGTGGGCACCACAATGTGAGTGGAGGCCCACTGACATTTGTACCAGTCTGTGACCACTTACTTGAAGCTGTATTTCAAGTCAAGACTGGCCACCACTTGTACCAGGCTTAGAGCTGCTAGCAAGAGGTACAAGGGACTCTGAGGCCATCCGTTGCTTGTTTGGGGTTTGTGGACTAGGCACTCAAGTTAGATGAGGCAGGGAGAACAACATTAGTCAGATTAATAGAGAGCTCAGATTTGGCACCTGCCTTTGCCTGTCAGGTGAGTAAAATGAAAGCTCAACAAAGGAACGATGGCCCCTGCCAGCACTTCTGTCATCAGTTGAGAGCTGCCCTGACCCCTGCCTCTCTAACCCTCACCCTGAAGCTAGTCAGTTTTGCTCTTCTCCATATGTCCCTGGTGCATTTAGAGTTGCTACCCCAGCACTGGGTCCCATAGCAAGTAAGTTTGTGAGCAAGCTAGTCCATGTGCAGTCTTCTCAAGAGGACACCTATGTCTCCAGCAGACCTTTATCTTACTGAGACACAATCCTCACTCATTTTCACAGCCAGATATTAAAGGGACTCTTCTTAACACTGGTTTCTGTGGAGCCAGTGTGGGATTTGGACCCTTTCTCATGTGGGGCCTCTAAAGTTGAGATACCCCTCTGTTTTTTTTCTTTTTCTTTTTTTTTTTTTTTTATTTTATTTATTTATTTATTTTTGACTTAAATGATATTTATTTCTCATGGTTCTGGAGGCTAGATATTTGAGATCAGGGTGCTAGCATGGTTGGTTTTTGGCAACAGCCCTCTTCCAGGTTCAAAGGTGACTACCTTCTCACCATACTCAGAGATGAGAGACGGAGAGGGAGGGGGGAGAGAGAGAAAGGAAAGGGGGAGGGGGGGGAATTGAGAGAGAGAGAGAACATAAGCGAGCAATCCCCTCCTGATTCATAATCACCACACCATAGGTGTGGATTCTGCCCATTTCATGTCTCTGCCCCTCCTATCAGTCTCAATTGGCTTCTCTATATCCTTAGTTATAGGAATTCTGTTCAGCTACTCTTCAGGTGGTTATCAATGATGGTGGTTCTGTAATTTTATGTAGTTGAACAAGGAGGTGAGTACAGCATTTACCTGCTCCACCATCTTTATCAGAAGTCCTGTACATTTATCTTTAGATGGACACTTGGGTGCTTCTACTTGTAGCTTTTGTAAGTAAAGGTGCTCTGCACATGGGTATACAAATAATTTCTCTCTTAGACCCTCTCCAAGCAGCCTTTATATCCGCTAGGGTCACTTTCATGTATAGTGGTCCCTGAAAGATATACCAGGCCCTGTCTCAAAGCTGCAGAATTTTAGAACTGGAATGACCCCCAAAAGACAACTAATCCAACCCTCTTTATTTTTAATGAGTGGCAGAGTCAGAACAAGAACCCAGATTTGGTGGCACCCAGGACAAGTCAGGGAACTCTGACTTACCTCAGGCAACCTTGCAGTAATGTTTATAAGGCAGTAAGCAAGTACTTGGTTGTACATTCCATGTTTTGGGGTCTGCTGTCACTATGCATTCATGCTTCTTACTTTTCTTTATAAGCCTTTTTCCTACAAAGAACTCATCTCTCTTGCTGTCTCCATAGCATTCCTTCATTAAAGGACTTACTGTGTTTCAGTCCAGAGCATCCTGCACAGTGCATGTTTAGTGAATAAAGTCTGTTCCTAAAGTGGGAGTTCATTTTTTAAATCTAGTATGTGTGCATAGCTTTAAATAGTTTTTATTATGATATAATTTTATAATGCAATTTTCTAATTTTTACTCTCCAGGACAAACCTTTTCAGCTCTCAGCAGTTTGTTTCACTGTTACTTCATTGTAGAAAAAACATAACTTAATTGATCTGTCTTCCTCTGCCAGTTATCAAATGTTAACACTGCTAAACTTCTTAAAACAGATTGCCAACTCTACCCCCAGAGCTTCTGAATCAGTGGATCTGAGCTGGAATCCAAGAATTTGATTTTAAACAGTATCCTCTGGTCTAGCGACCATGCTTTGAGAATCATTGCTCTCTACCACCTCATCCTATCACTGAAGCTATATCAACCGGATTAAAACAGCATCCATGTTTTTGTCATTATTATTATTAGTTTTTGTTCTAATGCTATAACAGATAATGTATAATCATTTTATAATAATGATGTAATATTATTTACACCATTACCATTGCAACTGATTATTCATACTCCTTTTTTAGTATTTTTCCACTTTTATTGAATATAATTCACATATAATCACACTATATATTTAAAATGTACAGCATAATGATTTGACTCACATATTGTGAAATGATTACTGTATAGGTTTATTTAACACCTGTCATCTCATAGATACAAAGAGAAAACAAAAAAATTTGTTTTTTTTTTTCTGTGATAAGAATTCAGAATTTACTCTCAATATTTTCATACATATCATACAGTAGTATTAACTGTAGTGATCATGGCATACATTATATCCTTAGTACTTATCTTTTAGTTGGAAATTTGTACCTCTTAACCACCTATTTCCTATTCCTAATCTCCAGACACTCCACCCCACCCCCTCATCTGGTAACCACAAATCTGATTGAGCCCTTTTTCTGAGTTTGGTTTTTGGGTTTGGGGAGGGACAAAGATTCCATATATACATGAGATCATACAGTATATGTCTTCATGTGTCTGACTTATTTCACTGAGCATAATGCCCTCAGGGTCCATCCATATCACAAATGGCATGATTTCCTCATTTTTTCTGGCTAACTATTCCTTTGTGTACATTATGTGTACACACACACACACATGCCCCACAACTTCTTACTCCATTTATTCATTAATATTCACTTAGGTTCTTTCCATGTCTTGCCATTGTAAATACTGCTAAGAATATAGGGATTTTTTTTGAATTAGTGGTTTTGTTTTTTTCAGATAATTACCCAGAAGTAGAATTGATGGATTATATGATAGTTCTGTTTTTAAGTTTTCTGAGGATCCTCCATACTGTTTTCCACAGTGGCTACACTAATTTACTTTCCCGTCAACAGTGAACAAGAATTCCCTTTTTCCACATCCTCACCAGTATCTATAATCTCTTTTCTAGTAATTCTAACAGATGTGAGGTAATACCTCGTCATGGTTTTGATCTGCATTTCCCTAAGATGAGCATCATTTCATATACCCATTGCCTTTTTGTATATCTTCTTTGGAGAAATGTCTATTCGGGTCTTTTGCCCAGTTTTAATTGGATTATTTGGGGGTTTTGCTGTTGTATGAATTGTTTATATATTTTTATATGAACTCCTTATCAGATAAATGGCTTGCAAATATTCTTTCCCATTTCACTTTGTTGATAGTTTCTTTTGCTGTGCAGAAGCTTTTTAATTTGATGTAGTCCCACATGTTTAATTTGCATTTGGTTGATTATGCTTTAAGTGTCGTGTAAAAAATCATTGCCAAAACCAATGTCAAGGAACTTTTTTCCTAAATATTCTTCTAGGGGAGCGTTATGGTTTCAGGTCTTATATTTAAGTCTTTAATCCATTTTAAGTTACTTTTTGTGAGTGGTGTAAGATAGGGGTCTCGGGTTTTTTATTTGTGAATACTCAATTTTCCTGGAACCATTTATTAAAGAGTCTGCTCTCCATTAAGTATTCTTGACTCCCTTCTCAAATATTAGTTGACCATACATACTTGGGTTTAGTTCTGGGCCTTTGATTCTCTTCCATTGATCTATTTTCTTTTATCATGACAGTACCATATTGTCTTGATTACAAGGTTTATAGTATAGCTCAAATTAGGATGTATGATATCTCCCGCTTTGCTCTTTCTCCTGATTGCTTTGGCCATTCAGGGTTTTTGTGATTCCATGTGGATTTTAGGATTGTTTTTTCTACTCCTTTAAAATAAATGTCATTGGAATCTTGATAGAGATTGTATTGAATCTATAGATGGCTTTTGGTATTAAGGACATTTTAACAATATTCTTCCAACCCAGGAACATGAGCTACCTTTCTATTTATTTGTGTCATCTTCTATTCCTTTCATCAGTGTCTCACAGTTTTCAGAGTAGAGATCTTTAACCTCCCTGGTTAAGTTTATTGGTTAAGTTCCTAAGTATTTTATTGTTTTTGATGCTGTTGTAAATGGTATGTTTTTTCTTTTCAGTTAATTTGTTGCTAGTGTGTAGAAATGAGACTGATTTGTATGTTAATTTTGTATCCTGCAGCTTTACTGGATTCTGTGATTAGATGTTTTTTGAAAGAGTCTTGAGGATGTCTGTCTATAAAATCATGTCTCTGCAAAAAGAGACAATTCTATTTCTTACTTTCCGATTCTGATTGTCCCTCACTCCTTTTCTCTTTCTTGCCTGATTGCTCGGACAAGGACTTTCAGTAATGTATTGAGTAAGAGTGGGCACCCTTGTTTGGTTCTGATTTTAATGAAAAGCTTTTAACCTTTAACCAGTGAGTATGATGTTAGTGGTGGGCTTGTCATATATAGTCTTTATTGTGTTGAGATTCATTCCTTCCATACCTGAGTTTTTATCATTTAGCAAATGTTGAATTTTGTCAAATGTATTTTCTGCATCTGTTGAGATGATCATATGATTTTTTTCGTTTATTAATGTGATGTAGCACATTCGTTTGTGTATGCTGAACCATCCTTGCTTCCCAAATAAAAATCCTCCTCGATCATGATGAATGATCCTTATCATGTGCTGCTGAAATTAGCTTGCTAGTATTTTATTGAGAATTTTTGCATCCTTACTAGCAGTTGGTTTATTCAGACTTTCTATTTCTTATTGTCTTGGTGGTTTATATGTTTCTAAGAATTTACATTTCTTCAAAGTCGTCCAGTTTATTGATGTGTAGTTGTTCATTCTGGCCTATTATGGTTCTTTGTATTTATGTGATATAACTGGTAATGTCTTTTTTCACTTATAATTTTGTTGATTTGAGTCCTCGTTTTTTCCTTGGTTTGTCTAGCTAAAGGTTTGTCAGTTTTGTTTTATCTTTTCAAAGAACAAACCTAGTTAACGTTATTTTTTTCTATTTCATCTATTTCTGCTTTGATCTTTAATATTTCCTTCCTTCTGCTAACTTGGGGGTGTTTGTTCTTTTTCTTGTTCCTTAAAGTATATGTAGAGTTATGTTGTTTATATGGGATCTTCCTTTTTAATGTATTTATTTCTGTGAACATCCTTCATAAACAGCTTTTGCTGCATCCCATAACTTTTGATGTGTTGTGTTTTCCTTTTTATTTGTCTCAAGGTACTTTATTTCTTTTTATTTTTTCATTGAGCCATTGGTCATTGAGGAGAGTGTTGTTTAATTTCCATGGATTTGTGAATTTTTCAGTTTTCTTGTTACTGACTTCTAGTTTAATACCATTATAGTCAGACAAGATAGCTCATATAATTTCAATTATAATTTTTTGAATTTGCCAAGACTCATTTTGTTCCCTCACATATGTTCTATCCTAAAAAAAAAAAAAAAAAAGTTCCATGTGTGATTGAGAAGAATATGTATTCTGCTGTTGTCAGAATGCTTTATATATGTCTTTTAGGTCCATTTGGTCTAGGATGTTGTTCAAGTCTTTTGTTTCCTTATTGTCTGTCTGGATGATCTGTCCATTGTTGAATGTGTAGTAGTAAAGTACCCAACTATTATTGTATTGCTGTTTTTCCTTTTAGCTCTGTTACTTTTTGTTTTCCATATTCAGGTATTCCAGTGAAGGATGTATAAATATGTACAATTATTATATCCTCTTGATGTATTGGCCCCTTTATCATTATATAATTACTTTCTTTCTCTCATTTTTAATTTAAAATATATCTGATGTAAATATAACTATTCCTGTCTTTTTTTTTTCCTTTTTTGGTTACTATTGCTTGAAATATCTTTTTCCATCCCTTCACTCTCAGGCTGTGTATCTTTCAGGCTAAAGTGAGTCTTTTATAGGCAGCACATCACTGGATCTTGTTTTTTTCTGCATTCAGCTATTTTATGTCTTTTGGAGATTTTAATCCATTTACACTTAAAGTAATTATAGATAAGTAAGAACTTATGATTACCATTTTTTTATTTTCTGGTTGTTTGGTAGATCTTTATTCCTTGTTTTTGCTATCTTTGTGTTTTTATCATGAGGCTTGCATAAACATCTTAAAATTATACTATTTTAAACTAATAATTTCAATAGCTTTATACTTCTCACATTTTAGGTTATTAATGTTACTTAGAGTTTACATATTTTTAGCATTGTGTAACTGATGTTATTTCACTATTTTCTAACCTTTTAAACTAGTGTTGTAATTATGCCATATTACATAACCAATTTATACTATATATCTACCATTACCAGTAAGTTTTACACTATCTTATGTTTATATTAATTGGTGTCCTTTTATTTCTACTCTTGGAACTTCTATTAGCATTTCTTGTAAGGCCCATTTAGTGCTGATAAATTCCCCTCAGGATTTGGTTGTGGAGAAAGTCTGTCCTTCCTTCATTTCTAGAGGATAGCTAAAGTATTCTTAACAGTTAAAGTATTCTTAACTTTTTTTTATTTCAATATTTCGAATAAGTCATCCCATTCTCTTCTGGCCTAAAAGCATCTCTTGAGAAATTTGCCAATAGTCTGACAGGGATTCCCTTGTATGAAACTTGTCTTTTCTCTCTCTGCTTTTCAAATATTTTGTCTTTAACTTTTGACAATTATAATGTGTCTCGGTATAACCCTATTAACGTTCAACCTTAATTTGTGATCCTTTGGGCTACTGATCTGGATGTCTACTTTACCTGGGTTTGGGAAGTGTTCAGCAGTTTTTTGCTTTAAATATACTTCATGTCCTTTTCTCATCTCTTTCTGGAATTCTCATAACACTAATATAGTAGTTTCTCCTTACCCACTGTTTCTGTTGTTTCCATGGTTTGTTACTTGTGGTCACCCACATTCCAAAAATGTGAAAAATTCCCGAAATAAACATTTTATAAGTCTAAAATTGCACAGTCTGTGTAAGGTAGTGAAATTTCACTCTATCCTGCCTAATATATGACTTATCCCTTTGTCCAGCATATCTACGCTGTATATGCTACTCACCTATTTGTCACTTAGTAGCCATCTCGTTTATCAGAGCAACTGTTGCTGAACAGTATTTGTGTTCAAGTAACCCTTATTGTTCTTAATGGCCCCAAAGCACAAAGTAGTGATGCTGCAATTCAGATATGCCAAAGAAAAGTCATAATGAACTTCCTTTAAGTGGAAAGGTGAGTACAATACAGTAAGATATTTTGAGAGACTGTATTTACATAAATTTTATTACAGAATATTTTTATAATTGTTCTATTTTATTAGTTATTGTTAATTTCTTACCATGCCTCATTTATAAATTAAAGTTTTTCATAGGTATGTATGTATAGGACAAAAAATAGTATATATAGGGTTCAGCACTGCCACAGTTTCAGGCATCCACTGGGGGTCTTGGAACATATCCCACAATTTTTATAGTCTTTCTATGTTCTTGTTTATTCTCTTTTCTTATTCCTCTAACTAGATAATATCAAATGTCCTATCTTCCAGGCCTCTGGTTCTTCTACATTGTTATGTCTGCTTTTGAATTCTTAAGCTCAGTGTATTTTTCACCTCTAGGATTTGAGTTTATTTTTTGTTGGTGTCTATTACTTTGTCAAACTTCTTGTTTTGTTCATTTATTGTTTTTCTAATTTCATTTAGTTGTTATAGTTCACCAAATTTTAAAAGGATTATTCTGAGTTCTTTATCTCATAATTCATAGATCTCCATTTCTTTAGAATCAATTACTAGAGCTTTACTAGTTTCCTTTGATGGTCTCATATTTACCTGGTTTTTCATGATCCCTGCTATCTTATGTTGGTATCTACACACCGGAGTAAATGGTCTCCTCTTCCAAACTTTACAGATTCGCTTTGGCAGAAACAGTTCTTCAACAGCCAGCTCAGTTTAGGTTTCTGTATGTGTCTGCTGATGATGTCCTTGGGCAGGTGGGGCTTGGTGAGGCACTCATTTGAGCCCAGGGACGGTGGGGTGCCACTGGCTGAAAAGAGCTGGATAGGATTGCTGTCTTGGTTCCCTGCCCAAGTGAGTCTGTAGAATGGCCTTCATTTCATGATTGCCTGAATTCTGTGATCAGGCTTACTAGATAGTCGAGACTAGACCCTCTACTCCAGCAGTCCCCAATTTTTTTGGCACCAGGGACTGGTGCTTTTATGAGACTCCAGTGCCTGATGATCTGAGGCAGTGATGCTACTAGCACTGGGGAGTGGCTATAAATACAGATGGAGGTTGGGAACTCCTGCTCTACTCAGCAGTAGGTGGGGCTATAAGTTAGCTTTCCTGCTCTGGTGAGACAATGGGACGGCAACCTAGAGCTCGTCCAGGGACTCCAATCAGGCAAGAATGTGTACTAAATATCTTGGTCAGGTGAAACCACTGGCTTTGCTCTACAGACAGGAAAAGCCATGGTCTGTACTTTCTGTTCCAGTGCCACTATAAGCAGGGCTGTTGGATGGGATATGCACCTTTGTATGTCTTCTTGTAAAGTTCTGTGGTCGGGTGGTCTGAAGGCTGTGTTCAGCAATACTCGAGGCTACAAATTTTCTTTCGTGGGTTCAGCAGGAAAAGCAGCTCTAAGGCCACAAATGCTCTTGTTTGTGACTTTGACACAAACTCATTTGTGCCCCAAGTTCCATGGCCAGACAGGGCCACTGCCTTTGCTCCAGAGTCAGTCAGCTCTACCGACCCCCCTTCCTCTCAGCTATAGAGTTGGCGGGACATGCGAGTTTCAGTTCTTGCCAGCCCTTCCTGCAGGGGCTACACTGCAGCAGAAGGGGATATAAATCAGCTTTTATGAGCCATGCACCAGGGTAGACAAAATTCTTCTTTTTGGGGACCTGAATTAGATCTGTACCTTTGACTTAATTCTACAGATGAGCAAAGCCACTGGTTAGAACTACTACTTGGACTCCACAGGTAAGAACTAGGTTTGCTAAGTGCTGGTTTTTTGGAAGCCCCTTCCCCTTTTCTGTCACAGATTCCCAGTGTTTGAGCCCCACAGGTTCACCTGGTATCCCCATGTGGCAAAACCAGACTAGGGGTTCCTATCAAATGACCTACATTTCTAGGGGTGCTAGATGTCATCCCTGGGATTTTTTTTTTTCCCCTCCAGAGGAACTGTAAGTTCAGCATGGTACTGTACCAGCCTAGGGGAAGAGTGGAGAAGTTAGCCTCTTATCCTTTTAATGCAATCTGTCCTGGTATCTGATGCAAGGAGTACTTCAGCCTCACTCCTGTGTTCTAGGTTTCTCTCACTGGTGTCTTATCCATGAACAGGTTTTTTTTTAGTAGGAGTAAAATTAGGAACTACCCATGTCACCCTTTTGGTGACGTCACTTTAACTGTGTCAATTTTCTTCTTCTGTTTTGATGGGATTTCAGTTAGGGAACCAAGATAAGTGCTCTGTTTACCCACAAGGATATGAGCCATGATTCTTGATGGGGATTCTGGCCCTCACTAGGGGACCCACTGAGATGCAAGCAGAGGGAAGGGGTACTGAGCTGTAATAGGCTGTGTTTGTGCTGGTTTGCAGGTAACCCTATGGAAGGAGTCAGTCGACGGGCAATGGGTGTGCATCAGTGATGTCAACAAGGGCCAGGGTTCCGTGTCCACTTCAGTCACAGAGGGCCAGCAGAATGAGCAGTGACAAGACAGGCGGGGCCCGGCTCCCCATCTACAGACTCCAGGACTGCCCCTTCCTGGGCCAACTGACCAAACAGCTGGTAGGAAGAGTTCTCAACTCCAAGATAACTTTCCCGGGAGTAGCTAAAACTGCAACCAGATTGATCATCTGCCTTGACATGATTTGATATGGTTTCTAATTCACTGTCTGGCTAAAAGCACTCAAGGAAAAAAAACTACAAATGATCTTCAAATCTATTATTTTAAAATATTTTGGCCATTTTTATGTACTTTTTGGGTTCAGGAATTATTGGGGGGGGGTGTATTTCCAAAGTAATTAAACATTGTTTACAATTCTCCCTAATTAGCCTTCCTAAAAAAGTTAATTTTGACTCTTGTTGGTCACTGTACTAAAACATTAACCTGTTGACCTGGAAAAACCCCACCTACAAAGCTGGTCTGTCATTGTGTAAGCATCCTTGTGATAGTTTAAACAGAAGGTACTGCACAAAACACTGTAAAAGGAGTGTTAGACCTGTTCTTCAGTTATAGGGACTGTAACCCTGGCTCTGCTACTTATCCTGAGAAAACATACTCTTCTGTGGAAAGACTAATAAAGTCTGTGCTACAGAATGGTCACAAGACTCAAATGAGCTAATGCACGTGGGTGACCAGTCAAATGCAGGGTGGTATTAACCAAATAGCAATACTAGAGACTGGCCAGAAAAGAGGACATGATTCATTTTGTTTACTGACCCTGTCAATGTTCAGAGGGGCCTGTGATGGAGGGGTCCTAAAACACCTTGAAACAGGTATTACCTCTCAGCAGAGGTCCTAAGACCCTCACCTAAATCAGCAATCACAACAATAACTACCATTTACTAGGACCTGCTGTGAGCTGGCACTACACACATTAAGCAGTACAACAAACCTGTAGGTATATGTCCCCAGTTTACTGAAGAACTGGCACAGAAGGTAATAGACCTGCCCAGGGTTGTCCACTGTCAGATGAGATAAAGCCGGTATGTGAGTCTTGATCCATCTCAACTCCAAAGTTAGAACTCTCAACTTAGATTCAGGGAGTGTAGAGGCTTCTCAGCTGTAATCTAGGGGTAGTGATCACACCAGACTTTTACATGAATATACTTAAATAAAAGATCAAGCCACTCACCTTCAGGAGGCTATGTACACAGTGTGGACCCCTATTCTCCCTGTTCCTTGTCCTTTGTTTCTGAGCAGCAAAACCCATTATGAAATCTTAGTTCATAAGACAAACTGGGAAAAGGTAGAATTATTTTGGTTGAAGGGAAGATAGGCCATGCCCCAGACCACTCAGCCTCCCCAAGTCATTCTGCAAAATCCAAGCCCTTAGAGGATATGAAAACTGCTGTTTTCTTCTGTTCACAAAAGAAAGGCCCAACAAGCACCTGTACTTACATTGCTCAGTGGATGTAAACTATACTGAATTCTAGTTAGCTCTGCATACATGTCTGCCTTCCCTAATTAGCTCTGTGCACCCCAAGGGCAGTCCTGGTTTTCCTGATGGTACCTACTACTATCAAATGAATGAAAAGGGGGGATGAGTCCTATGTCATACACTAGGTTGGTAATAGGTCAGTGGGTTCCTGACTATATGCTCAATTTGTAGCTTATGTCACCAAGAATCGGTTAAGATAATCTGGAATTAAATAAAATTACCACCAGAGCAGTTTATGCTTAGAGTGGTAGTAACACATTAGCCATTCCTGAGATCAGAAAAATCCCCAAAATTTGTTACTACAAAATAGGCTAAATGGAAATACTATGTCAATATTACAGGACAGTTGCCACCCCAAGATGAGATGACTGTAATGGCAATTTAAAAGATATAGAAAGTTCTGGTTAGGGCAGGATGGGAGTAGCTACCACAATCATTTTTATTCCTTTCACAAAAACAAAGCAACTACCATAGCAAAAGAAACCCCCAGATAACATTAAGGTGGTCCCTCTAACCACTGAACATAAAGTAGTAGGGCCACACAATTCAGAGCCATAACACTAGTTTGGGACAGGCATAGGGAAAAAAGAGGGGTAGTTTTTATGATCTTTTGAACCAAGGAATTACCATCAGATACTCAGTTCTAAAAAAAACTTGGCAAGCCAATGAGAACAGCTGTCAAAACTAGAAGTTTTACAGGCTTTCATTTATACATGAGTTCAGAAAGATTACAGGGGAGATTTCCACTTCTCCATATGAAGGATTAATAACTATGAACTTCCCTCATACTGTAAACAACTAGAAAACCACACAAAATACATGAAACAACTGCTTTCAGACATAGAATAGGTAGTATTTGAAAGAAGGGAAATAAGGGAGGGGAGCACCACAAATGCCCTGGCTTACTGCCTTGAGACAGTTTCCGCCAAAAGGCAGGGAGATAGAATGCAGTAGTCTCACTGAGTTGCAGAGACATCAGAGCTCAGGAAAGCTAAATTAGAACTTAGGGGTTGAGTACTAGTGAAGAGGGAGCTGCTCAGAGAGAGATATGCAAAAGGTCTCAGAGTCTCTGACCAAGTACTAACCTGCATATATGAAGGGTAAAACTTCATGACCAGAGAGCAACAGACCAAACAATTCCTGGAAATTCACAGAGGAGTGGGAATAGTTCATTTTTCCAGAAACTAGTGTGTAACAACTTCCATCAGTGGCATCAAGCAGAGTCCCACAATCATGCCTTAATCTTAAATTAAGTCTAGAGAAAAGGCTGCTCCAGATCTTGAAAGGATCTAACCAAATCAAAGCCCAATACTCTAAAGAAATAACAAAATTTACTTGACAACTTAAAATTCACAGTATTGAAGCCAGTCCAAAATCACTGGCATACAAAGAAGCAGGAAAATATTTCCCATAACCAGGAGAGAGAAAACATTAATAGACACAGACCCAGAAATGAAACCATGGAATTAGCAATAAGGACCTTAAAAAATATCTGTTATAAAAATGTTAAAGAACATAAAATGAACATGAGAAAAATGGGAGATAAAAGTTACTAATGGAATTTCTAGAAATGAAAATTTCAATATCTGAAATGAAAAACAACACTGGATGGGAGTAAAAACAAATTAGATACTACAGTGAGCAAGATCATTAAGTCTGAGGACAGAAAAGTAAACTACACAAACAGACATAGAAGAGGACTCAAAAAAAAAAAAAAAACCGAAACAAGCAATTGTGACCTGTGGGACAATATTAAATAACATAAAATATACATAAATTGGAGAGTCCAGGAGGAACAAAAGAGGGTAGGGAGACAAAAAATATCTGATGAAACAAAAGCCAAAATTTTTCCAAATTGGATTAAAACTATAATACTACAGACCCAAGAAAATTAGAGAACCACAGCAGAGAAACACTTAAACACACACACCCATGATAAAATTGCTGAAAATTTTTAAATCATACAAGCAACCAAAAAAAGACATATTACATACAGAGGAACAAATACAGTCGACCTTCCATATATATGGCTTTTGCATCTGTGGAGTCAGTCAATTGCAGACCAAAATATTCAGGAAAAAAGTTCCAGAAAGTTCCAAAAGGCAGAACTTGAATCTGCCACACACTGAACAATATGCTAAATCCACACAAATGAAGTGATGTGTAGGCATATTCTACTGGAGCCTATATGCTAATATAGGTTATATATAAATACTATACTATGTTATCTAAGGGGCTTGGCCACTTGGAGATTTTGATTATCCACAGGGTGTCCCGGTACCAGTCCCCCACAGATACTGAGAGACAACTATATAACAGTGTCATTCAAATCAGAAATTATGTGAACCATAAGAAAATTAACATTTTTGAAGTGCTGAAAGGAAAAACCATCAGCCTATAATTATATACCTAGTGAAAATATATTTTTAAAATAAAGGTTAAGAGTGACAGCAGCAGCAGCAGGGCAGAATGAGACAACCCCTTTGTATTTCCTTGTAAATTTACAACTAGTCAAACTTCTGTAACCTAACGAAGGTTCCACTGCTCGACACACTAGGATTCCTGAGAGATCTATACATCAATGAATCTGAAGGTGGGTGTATTGGAACATTTAGGGGGAGCAGGAGAGAAGGAAAAATAGGGACAGTGCCTGCAGATGCAATTCCCCAGCTGCCATGGCTGAGTGCTCAGCCCCAGCGAATGCTGTAGGGATGGAGGAGTTGCAGACCCCCACACCACAGCTGGTTGAGGGGCACCCCAGAATCCGGCTCCCTCCCTCGAGTGTGGCCAGAATCTGGTGGCAGCAGCATAGATACATCTACAGCCTCCTGCAACAGCAGCAGCCATAGGGAACCAGATAGCAGCACAGCAGGCTTATGAACCTGCCTCCCCCCACCTTCCACATTCCCCCACCATGGTGGTGGTGCCTGAGACCCAGGAAACCTGGATACAGTGCAGGAACCTACTCTGGAAGGTGATGCCCATGACAACAGCAACATCCCCCAACCACAGCCGCAGAGGTGCAAGTAATACAAGTAAGACAAAAAGTTTTACTATAGCATCATTGACTGGAAAACAAAAGAAAGACCTCTAAATAATCAACCTGAATTGTTAAAATGATGCCTAAATAAGAAAAGTATTTATTTCAAATGTGCCAGCAAAGGAACAATCCATCAAATATCATGAACAACCAATGTAACATGGTAACACAGAAAATGACAATTCCCCATAATTGAAATTCAAAGTCATGAAAGATTGTGACCTAAATGATAAAGAATTCAAAATAGTAGCATGAAAATACTCAACAAGTTACTACAAAACTCAGAAAGGCAGTTCAGTGAGTTCACAAGTAAAATTAGTGAACAGAAAGAGTACTTTACCAAAAAGACTGAAACTGTAAGAAAGAACCAAACATATTCTAGAGCTGAAGAACTCAATAAATGAGATGGAAAAATGCATTAAAAAGCATTTGAAATAGAGCAGACCATAGGGAAGAGAGAATTAGCAAGCTCAAAGATAGAAATCTAGAAATTAGTCAGGTGGAAGAGGTAACAGAACTAAGATTTTGAGAAATGAAAGAACTCTACGAGAACTATCTGGCACTGTTAGAAATGGCACCATAAGGATAATGGGTATCCCAGTAAGAGAAGAGAGGGAGAAGAGGACAGAGTCTGTTTAAAGAAATAATTGTTGAAAATTGCCCTAACCTAGGGAAGGAACTGGACATTTAAGTTACAAGAAGCTAACCTAATTATCTCAATGCAAAATGATGTTCTCCAAGAGACTTTAAAACTGTCAAAAGTTAATGATAAAGTATTCTCAAAGAAGCCAGGGAGAAAAGATAACCTATAAAGGAAACCTCATCAAGTTATCAGACTTCACAGCCAGGAGAGAGTGGAATGACATAATCAAAATATTTAGATAAATGGAAACCAGCAGCCAAGAATATGTCCAGCAAAGTTATCTTTCAGATATGAAGAAAGGCTTTCCCAGACACAAAAGCTGAGGGAATTTACCACCACAGACCTGCATTACAAAAAATGTTGAAAGGAGCACTTCTACCTGATTAACACAAAGTACACAAAATCTTGAGTAACGTGACACACAGAAGTAGAAAATTACAACTATTTCAGAATAGGGTGTTAAATGGTCAAGTATAAAGGTTAAAGGGGGGGAATATTAAAAATAGCTATACCTACTTCAATTTGGTGATGAACACAACATAAAAAGGACTTTTATCTATGAGAGACAGTTAATACAAACCTTATGTTAATCACACACACAAAAAGATGGGACAAAACAACAAAAAAGGAAATAGAAAAAACCATCAGAGAAAACTAGCAAAAATAAAAATCAGCAAACACAGGGAAGGAAATAATGGAGACAGAGAACGATCAGAAAACTAAAGATAAAATGGCAGTAGTAAATCTCATATCAATAATCACTCTAAATGTAAATACACTGAATTGATCAACCAAAGGCAGAGTAACTAGATGGATTAAAAAACTAGATCCAACCAAATGCTGCTTTCAGAAGACTCGGCTCAACTCCAAAGACAAAGATGAACATTTTTTAATGATCGGCTCAAAGTGAAAGGGTGAAAGATGATACTCAAAGCAAATAGTATCAAGAGAAAAACATGTGCGGCAATACTTTATCAGACAAAGCAGACTTCAAGGCAAAAAAAAAAAAAAAAAAAGGTAGTGAGACAAAGATGAACATTTTTTAATGATAAAGGAGACAATCCAGAAGACATAATATTAATACATATGCACCCAAAATATATAAAGCAACTATTAATTGACCTTAACGGAGAAATAGACGGCAACACAATAATACTAGGAGACTTTAACACCCCACGACAGCAATGGATAGATCATCCAGATAAAGTCAACAAGGAAACATTGGCTTTAAATAATACTTTAGACCAGATGGACAATGTTTTCAGAACTCTCTGTCCCCAAGCAACAGAATATACACATTATTCTCAAATACATGTGGAATATTATTAAGGATAGACCACATGTTGGGACACAAAACAATTCTCAATAAATTTAAGAAAATTGAAGTCACATCAAGCATCTTATATGAAACAGTATGAAACTAGAAATCAAATCAACTACAAAAACAAAGCTGAACAAATCACAAATATGTGGAGATTAAACAACATGCTAATGAACATTAGGTCAATGAATAAATAAATTAAAAGACACAGAGACAAATGAAAATATGACATAGCAAAATTTTTAAGATGCAGCAAAAGCCATACTAAGAAGGAACATTGCAATACAAGTCTACCTAAGAAAAAAAAACTCAATCTAACATTATGCCTTAAGGAACTAGAAAAAGTAAAAGCTCAAAGTCAGTAGAAATTATAAAAGTTATAAGGAAGTTATAAAAATAAGAGCAGAAATAATGGGATAGAGAATAAAAAGACATTAGGTTAATAAAAGCTGGTTCTTTGAAAAGATAAACAAAATTGACAAATCGCTAGCTACACTCACTAAAGAGAGAAGACTCAATCAGAAGTGAAAGAAATTACAATGTGTACCATAGAAATACAAAAATATTATAAAATATTATGAAAGGCTATAAATCACCAATTAGATAACCTAGAAGAAATGGATATTTTGTAGCCTCATATACCCTTTCTAGACTAAATTACAAAAAATTAGAAAATCTAAATAGACTGATCACTAGTAAGGTAATTGAAACATTAATTGAAAACCTCCCCAAAAACTAAAGTCAAAGACCAGATGTCTTCTATAGTGAATCCTACCAAACATTCAAAGAAGACTTAACACCTATTCTTTTCAAACTCTTCCGAAGATTGAAGAGGATGGAATGCTTCCTAACTCATTTGAAGATGCCAACATTTCCCTGATAGGGTATGACAACACACAAAGAGAAAATTACAAGCCTGATGAATGTAGCTGCATAAATCCTCAACAAAATACTAGCAAATCAAATACAACAATTTATGAAAAAAAAAAATCATGCACCACAGTAAGTGAGATTCATTCCAGGGATGCAAGGATGGTTCAACACCCACAAATCAATCAATGTGACAATACCACATTAAATGAGGGATAAAAATCACATAATCATATCAGATGTAGAAAAAGTATTTGACAAGATAACAACTTCCATATATGACAAAAACTCAATGAAATACATTTAGAAAGAAAGTACTTCAACATAACAAAGGTCATATGTAACAGATCCACAGTTAACATCATACACAATGAAGAAAACCTGAAAGCTTTGTTTCTAAGATCAGGAACAAGAAAAGAATGCCCATTCTCTCCACTCTTGTTCAACATAGTACTAGAAATCCCAGCCAGAGCAATTAGGCAAGAAAAAGAAATAAAAACATCCAAATTGGAAAAGAAGTAAAACTGTCACTATGGATGATATGGTTTTATATAGAGAGAACCCTAAAGATTCTACCAAAAAAAAAAAATAGAAATAATCCAGTAAAGTTGCAGGATACAAAATCAATGTACAAAAATCTGTTGTATTTCTATATACTAACAATGAACTATCAGAAGGAGAGATAAAAAAAAAAACAATCCCAATTACGATCACAATAAAAAGAATAAATTACCTAGGAATAAACTTAAAGAATGTGAAAGATCAATACACTGAAAACTACAAGACTTTGGTGAAAGAAAGTGAAGATAACAAAGAAATGAAAAGATATTCAGTGTTCATGTATTGGAAGAATTAACATTGCTAAAATGTCCATTATTACCTAAAGCAATGCAAGCCCTATCAAAATCTCAGTGGCATTTTTCACAGAAATAACAAAAAAAAATCCTAAAAATTATAATGATGTATACCACAAAAGACCTCAAATAGCCAAAACAAGCCTGAGAAAAAAGAACAAAGTCAGAGGTATCACACGCCTCTATTTCAAACTACACTACAATGCTACAGTAATTAAAACAGTTTGGTACTGGCAGAAACACACACACACAAACCAATGGACAGAATTGAGAACTTGGAAACAAACCCACACTTATATGGGCAACTAATGTGCAGCAAAGGAGCCAGATAATATAATGGGAAGTCTCAAAAAATGGTGTTGGGACAGCCACATACAAGAGTGAATCTAGACCACTGTCTTACACCATGCACAAAAATTAAGTCAAAATGGATTAAAGACCTGAATGTAAGATTGAAAACAAATACATAAAACAGAGGCATTGAGCCTCTGAACATTAGTCTCAATGGTGTTTTTGTGAATTTTACTCCAAAAGCAAGGGAAACAAAAACAAAAATAAATAGAGCTATGCCAAACTAAAAAGCTTCTGCACAGCAAAGAAAACCACCAACAAAACAAAAAGACAACCAACCAAGTATCAAATATTTGTATGTGATACTTTTGAATAAAGGGTTAATATCCAAAAAATATAAAGAAATCATACAATAAGAACAAAAAATGATTCATACATGAGTAAAGAATCTGAATATTTTTCTAAGGAAGACATATAGGCATATGAAAATATACTCAGCATCACTAATTATTAGGAAAATGCACATCAAAACCACAGTGAGATATCACCTCACACCTCTTAGAATGGCTATGGTCAAAAAGACAAGTGTTGTCAAGGATGTGGAGAAAAAGGAACCTTCATACCCTGTTGGTGGGAATGTAAATTGGTGCAGCCACTATGGAAAACAGTGTGGAGGTTCCTCAAAATATTAGGACTAAAACTACCATATGATTCAGCAATTTTTCCTCTAGGTATTTATCCGAGGAATATAAAAACACTAATTCAAAAAGGTATATGTACCACTATGTTCATTGCAACATATTTGCCAATGGTCAAGGTAGGAAAACAACCTAGTGTCTATCAATAGATGAATGAATAAAGGTGTGTTATGTCTATATGATGAAATACTACTCAGCCATAAAAAAAGATAAAATATTGCATTTGCAACAAGGATGGATCTTGAGGGTATTATACTAAATGAAATAAGTCAGATGAAGAAGTACAAAAAACATGATTTCACTCATGTGGAATATAAAACAAAAAAGTTGCAAACTAACAAAACAAAAGCTTATTCATAGATACGGAAAACAGAATGATGGTTATCAGAGGGAAAGATGGGTAAAGGAGGTCAAATATATGCTAATGGATAGAAACTAGACTTTTGGTGGTGAGCGTGCAATAGAGTATACAAATATCAAATTATGATGTACACCTGAGATTTATATAATGTTATTATTAACCAATGTTACCTCAAAAAAATCAAAAAATAAGTGATATACTTTAACAAATAATAAATTTTAAAGATAAATGAAGTTAAAGATGAAATATAGGATTTTTCAAATAAAAGAAAAGAATGAATCACCAGCAGAGCTGAATTACAAGAAATGTCACAGGAAGGTCTTCAGAAAGAAAATAATACCAGATGAAAATGTGAATCTACACCAAGAAATAAGGAGCACCAGAAACAGTAAATATCTGAGTAAATATAAGTTATTTTCATTTATTTAATCTCTCAAAATATTGTCTATTTAAAGTACGTTGTGGACTTATAGCCTATTTAAGATAAAATGTCTTGCAACAATAGCACACATAATGCAAGTGGGGAAATGAAAGTATTCTGTTTTAAGGATCTTACAGTATATATGAAAAAGTATCATTTCTTAAAGGTATATTATATATATAGAAGTTGTATTTGTAAATCATAAGGTAACCACTAGAATAATAAAGTGCTGATTGTAGCTAATAAGCCAATAGTGAAGATAATGTGAATATCATAAAAAATACTCAATCCAGAAGTGGGCATGAAAAGAGAGGTGGGGAGAGGAACAACAACAAATGGGACAAATGGAAAACAAATAGCCAGATAAATTTAAATCAAAGTATTTAGAGGTCATTATAATAAATATAAGTGGTCTAAACACTCCAAATAAAAGGCCCCTGATAAGAGATTATCAGAATAGATGTTTTAAAAGACCTAACTATATGCTGTTTATATGAAAAACTTTAAACATAAACACGCAGACAAATTAAAGCAATGGGAATTATATAAAAAGGTTTAAACACTAATCAGAAGAAAGCTGAAGTGTCTATACAAGTTTCCCCTGCTATACAAAAGTAGAGTATTTTTATGAAACTATGTAAACTAAAATGGCATAAAGCAAAGAAGCAATCACCAGCAATTCATATTTGAGCATTCCTAGATCCAAAAATAGCCTACCAACTCATACCAAATAACATTTAAAAAACTCAACATTAATGTATAGCAAAAGCAGGATTGATATATATACACATGCTTTGAACACCCATCAGTCCACTCAAAGTAGTAATAGATTTTCCATTATTTTATCCATTACTGGATGCCAACTAAAAGAGACCCCTTTGCAAAAAGTTGATGATATCACTTATATGTGGGATATAAACCTAAAAGCAACACATGAGCAGGACAAACAGACTCATGGTCATGCACAGTAGACTAGTTGTTACCAGAGGGTAGGGGATAGGAGGAGGGGGGAGGTAGATGGGGTAAAGGGGGTCAAATATGTGGTGACAGAAATCTAACAATGGGAGATGAATACAACACTGTAAAAATACACACACACACACATGTATGTGTGTGTGTGTATCTTATTAAAGTGTACAGCTGAAACATTGGATTTCGTTAACGAATGTCACCATAAAAAATAAAAAGTTTAAAAAAATTAAAGAGACCCCTTTGCTACTACTAGCAGAACCAACATTAACAGCTTTCAAGATTCTCTAATACACAGTACAAATGGTGGACACACAAGTTCAACACACATGCAATGTCTTTCTTGATGTCGGTCACCACAATCAAAAAACTTAATTATATCCAGTTTAACACTAAGTGTAACACCCATATGAGCTCTCTTAGGCTTTTTTGATACCTTTGGACAGACCTTGCTAATAGATACACAAAACAAATTGAGAAAAGACAGAGATGCTCACAGACAGTTTGAAGCTCTGGCAGCCTGATGCTGAGTGTGGTTCCCAGGAAAGGAGCTTGGTGGTGCCACTCTTGCAGTTCAGAGTGCATACTGACTCGAATGGCTCCCTGCAAAAGGAATGATGAACACTAATTTTGCTCTTTGACTTTTTTGTAAAGGGAAAATCCTCTTCATATTTCTTTCGGTTGGTGAAAACAGGTACTAATGTAGGTCTTTTATTAGAGCAAAATGGTATAATGCGAACCTTCAAAGAGCAGGGATACCTGTATTAATATCAGATAAAATAGATTTCGGAATAAGAATCTTGTCAGGGATAAAGAGGGACGGAATAAAAGAGTCAATTCATCAAGATGACATAATAACACTAAATGTGTATGTACCTAAAATAGAGCTTCAGAATATGTGGAAAACTAGCAGAACTGAAAAGAAGTAATCTACAGTTTACATCACTCCTCTTTCAATAACAAGTAGGCCTCAGAATCAGTAAGGTTAAAGAATATACAAACAAACCTATCACTCATTTTGACCTAACTGGCATTTATAGAACATTCTGCCCAACAACACTTAAATGCATTCATGCGTATCTGGAACACTCATCAAGACAGACCAATTTCTGGACCCTAAAACAAACTTTAACAAATCTGAAAGAAATAATACACAACATATTATTTGATTATAATGAAAGTAGAAATTAATAATAGATATTTAGAAAATCCTCAAATATTTGGAAATTTAAGCAGTACACAATGAAATAATTTATAGGTCAAAGGAAAAAATCACAATAAAGATAGTTACCTATAGGGGAAAAGGAGAAACAGAGTGGAGGAGACAAGAATGGAAGATATATTCCTAAGTGAACTTTGCCTGATACCATTGATTTTGGAACCATGTAATATTTAATAATTAACAAAATAAAATCATAAATTAAAAAAAAAAACCTGAAAACTTTTTTAAAAATAAGGTAATTTTAGTTATAAAGTTATGGCATAATCACACAGAAAATAAATATTTCAATGACTTGAAAAGTGTTTTAACTGTACATTTAGTAGTTTTATAGTTAGTAGTAACTATAATACTCTTTATTTTGAAAGTATATAGATTATTTTGTTGATGCAATTAGAAACCAAAATTATTAGGATAAAGAAATGGATGCATAAAAATCTAGAAATGAGAAGCCTTATATTTTATTTGGAAATAACAGTATAAAAATGGTTTATTTGAGGCCAGAGGCAGAAAGGACATGCCCCAGATGAGCCCAGGATTTCTTACTGGGACAGAAAAAAGGAAGCTACTAAAAACCATGGGACTGAGTCAAAAAATACATCATGGAAGCGTTGAAAATAAGATGATAATTGACTGAAACACTTATGTAAAAAATTCATGAGTTTATGATAAGAATAAAACTTTGGAAGTTACTAGAACACCAACCTTATTTTGAAAATTAGCAAACAGGAAAAAAATTGTGTATCTAGACTTTCTAGTACAAACTATATCAAGACAATAACTGCTAAAAGAAAAATGCTAATAAACATAGAAACAAAAGAATTTTAAAATCACCATCTGTATATCCCAAATAATAGATGTAGACAACAATTATAAATAGTAGATAAGTCCATTAGGTGAAAAGTTGATGGGGAACTTTAAAATGAACAGGATCATGTAAACCCACAGATAAATCTTATTCTTAAAATTTCATTCAGTAAAACTAGAATCACCAGACACTGTAGGCCTTGTGATGCAATTCAGTAGTAAGTACACAACACCAACAAGGAAGTATTCTTGCCTAATTCTAACAAAACTGCATCTCTAGTTGTAACTACCAGTTTACAGAATGCAGGGGGGAGAAAGGAACAAGTTAAACAACAGCACAAGGAAGTGATCAGCAAAGTCCAGAAGGTGGGAAATCATATAGGACAAAGCCTGGTTTTTTGTTTGTTTGGTTTTGTTTTTAATAAATGGAATGAAAGAAAGGATGAGCAAGCGAGGGAGGCTATTGTAGAATAAGAGAGACATAAGAGATACATCAACGGAACGTGGTCTTTGGATCCTGATTCAAACAAACCTATACTATGTACTTTATCTATTAAAGATACATAGAGAAGATTGTAAGAGTGAAATTAGATGATTGCTGAGATTTGCTTTTACATTATTCCACAAAAAGAAAAAAAAACTGTGTGGGGGATAAACAGTTGAAGTATGATGTGAGTAAATGTTGAAGTTGATGGCAGATATTTGGAGACTCATTATATTACTTTGAAATTTTCCAAAATAAGAGGTTAAGATATGTACATAGAGTTTGTCTGCCATATAGCCAAATTTTCTGCTGGAAGCAAGCATTATTTTATAACCAGAAAGTAACTGCCAGAGATGCTTGTTAAAATACAGATTCTGGGGCCTCACTCCAGACCTTCTTCATCAGAATGAGAGGATGAGGCATAAAATGATCTGCATTCTTATAAGCTTCCCCCATGAATCCAGTGCAGCTCAGCATAGGTCTGCACCCAGTAGTGAGATTATATGGTCATAAAAGCCTCCTCTTGAGATCTTATTGGCTCTTAATGGTCCCTGGTCTAAGGCCACTCTACCAGCAACTCTGAGAACAGTCTCGGCTCAGTGGTGGAGATGGGTGTCAAGACATCAGGTTTTGAAGGACTAGTACACAGTATGGCATAGAATACAGGGAAAGAGAAAAGGTATGCCCAGGGATGGTAGCATGAGGAGAAGGGAGGACTGGTGTAAAACTTCTCTGGAATGAGAGACCTGAGCATGTTTTAAGGCTCAGGGAAGATGTTGGAAAGATTGAAGGTAGGAAAGACAAACTGTTGGGCCTCCAGCCCCACAATGGCAGGAGAACAGGGAAGCCCCAGTGGGAGAGGCTTGTTTCGGTCAGCAGGAGAGATGAAGAACAGAGCACGGCTAAGGTTATGGAGTTTTAAGGGTGACACCCGTGAGTATCTGATAGAACTGTGTTGTCCAGCGCAGTAGCATGAGCCACAGGTAGCTCCTGAGCACTTGAAATGTGGCCAGTCCGAGTTGGTGTGTGCTGTACAAATAAGACACACTGGACTTTGAAGATTAGTAAAAAGAAAACCAGTGTTAAATATTTCATTAATCATTTTTATGTTGATTACATGTTGAACTGATGTTAGATGTATTAAAGTGTATTATTAAAATTTATTTCACCTGTTCTTTTCACATTTTTAATGTAACTTCTAAGAAATTTAAAATTACATACGAGGCTCTTATCTGAGGCTGACATGATATTTCTGTTGAACAATGCTGATCCAGAAGTTATGGAAGCCAGAACTATGAGAAAAAAGAAACCCCACCAAGAAGACCTATCTCAAAAAATAAAACTTTCCACAACCCCATAATTTGCCTCATTCAGACCAAGGTTTAGCCAAATAGGTAGGGGGAAAAATGCTTGCTAAGCCAACTAATTATCAGTACAAATGAAGTTATAGTGGAAAGTATATAAAGACAATTTGTTCTCAGACACCATTTACATATAGCACTTAATTAATGAGTGCTTCTCATCCATTCATTGAGGTAGGCCCTCAAGGCCCTGCAATGGGAAGGAAATCGCCAACCAGCAGGCAATCCAGAGAAAGCATGCATATCGAAGCACTTAAGCACCTGAGTTCTGAGGAGGCTACAGAACAGGGAGGTGCCACACTGGCCTTGGTAGTACCCACACTTGAAAGGAATGAAGAAAGTGAATCAGGAAACGTTGGTCCTTTCCCCACGTCACACGGTCTTTCTCCACACTCCTGGTCCAGTTGTGTGTGCATTTCCCACCCCAGGTTTGCCCCATTCCACAACAGTGAAGTACTTTCTGGGTGCCACCTCCCTCCTCCCTCAGTGGTTCTGCCATCTGTCCGATCTGCCTTCCTCCCCCAACCAGCCTCGACTCTGTGCTATGTGGCCAGGGTAGTTTCCATCACACAGGCCACGTCTCTATTCTCTGATGACCACACAGGAGTGTGGATGTTTGCTTGCTGGCGATGTTATCAAAGATCAACACCGGCAGCTCTTGCCTCCAGAGGCCTCCCGGGTTAGGGTTAAGCAGAGGCTTCGTGTCTCAGAGGGTGCCTGGTTGCTATAGCTTGGGTTTTGGGGTCCTTTTGGAAGAGGGTGCCTCTAAAAAAACTTCAAGTCTTTGAGGGCTCAGATTTCTCCCAACCCTTCATCTTCAGCCCTTTTAGCCCCAGAGATAAGAGGTATAAGGTCATGTGGCTGACAGGGTGAAGGGCTCCTGGTAACATGCCTACATTCCTGGGACTCCACACTCCCCACCTCACAGCTGGTGATGAAAGGTTTTTCAACAGGAGGTACTCAGTCTTTCATATCCTCCTGAGGGGCTGTCCAGCCCCTTCTGTGTCTCACCGTCCTTATCATCTCTACAACGGTCCAGTGCCTTCCGAAGTTGAACTTGAAATCGGGTGGTCATTTGACAATTAGTAGTTCTATTGCCTCAAGATCCTCCTGTTCCTCTGCCCCAGTCCCATCCTGCTTGGACCACAATGACTTTCCTGGATACCATGTTCACTATGGAAGCAGAATGGTCTATCAGAGAGAACACTGGACTAGGAGTTAGGAACCTAGGTGGGAGTCCCGGCATTGCCACTGACAGCTGTGTGGCCCATTTGGCATTCAGTTTTCCTTCCAGTGAAATAAAAGTTTCAGCATCTTAGGACCTTAAGGTCTTTCTAGCTCTTCCATTATCCTACGTTCTGTCACTCCTCTGCTTGAGAACCTTCAGTGGCCTTCCTCCTACAGATAAAGCCTGAACTCTTGTGCTTTCAAGGCAGTGCATAACCAGACCCAGAACTGCCTTCTAGGCCTTTCCTTATGACCCTCTCACACAATCGCCACCTTCCTCCGAGCCACCTAATCTCACTGTCGCCCCATTCTATATCCATGCCTTCTGTTTGTTCAGTCCACTCATGCCGCTCTGCTTACAGCGATGCCCTCCCTTCAAAGCCCTGCTCCATTTTTGCCATCTGCCTCTTGCATGGAGCCTGAGTCTGAAGCGAGTTCCTCCTTTGAAATGTGAGAGCTTCTCTGTAGACAACTCATTTGGCCCTTAGGAATCACTGCCCAGGCATCCACTTAGATGAAGCACTCCAGACAGTGAAGGAATCCCCCACAATGTTATTTAACTCTTGATCTGAGAACACAGGACTGTGGCATGTGCTTGCAAGCCCTGTAGTCCCGGTACAAAAATACTTGTCGTCTGCATGATACTTTACAGGTTATAAAGGATTTTTCATCCATCACCTCATTCAGTCCTCAGAGCCACTTGGCGAAGCAGCCCTGACACAAGGCGGATTATTACTGATTTGCCTGAAGCCAATCAATTTATGAGAAGTTACCTGTGCCAGTACTAGGTCACAGCTCTTCTGCCTCCAAATCTAATCTGTTCCCTCTCAGAACCTGGCTGAGGGAGGGGAAGCAAGTCCACATGTTAAAAAACACCAAGCCTAGCCTAGGCATCATGCTTTACCCAGAGGGACTGACTCAAGTTTAGCCACTCACTGAAATCATCCCTATGCCTGCTCCCTAGGACACAGTCAGGAGCTTGTGCTACTGCCCATCCTGGCAGTTTCCTCATCTGTAAAATGGGACTTCCCTCACTGGGGAGGTATGAGGATTATGTGAACCGGACTCCAGAGGTTTGTGGGAGCAAGAGCAGCATCGGTCACAGAGCAGCAAGTGTGGGATCTGAAAAAGCTCTTGGAGACCTAGTGATGATAACCTCATTCTATCCGGGGAGGTGAGGAGTTTCAGAAAGGAGAGTAAGCCAAGGTCACAGAGCAGCAAAGCTGGCCCCTACGCCCCAGCCACTCCCCTCCCACCCGATCTAAACCAGGCAGGGCCTACTTGGGGACAGCTGGAACAGATGGGCCACCCCAAGCCAACCCAGCAATCTCTCAGGGCATCTGACCCCCATTGTTGATTTCTACCCAGAGGACATGAGCATTTTTAGTTCCCAAGGAATGTAAATTAGTCCCTGGAAGCTAGGCTGCCCTGAGATGAGGTCGCTGGATTAAAACAAACACGGCGCTTCCTATATAAGGACCAGACAGCCATCAGGCACCACCTCCGCCAGGAATCCCAGGTAGGCACCCTCTCTCACTCTGTGTGTGGGTCTGCTTTGACTGCTGGCCATTTGCAGGCCCATCTGAACAAAGGGGAGGTTGCACAGCCTGGGCTTAGGAGACACCTCGATCCCCCCATATCTCCTGGGAACCTTGCTCGTTCGGCTTCATCATCCCCATTAAAAAACGTGGCTCAAACTCCTCGGATGTTGGGACAAACTACATGGGGCATCCCAGTTCCAAGGGTTTTGCCCTGAAGGAACAGTCTTGGGAGAGAGCACACCCATCTCCACCACTTGGTGA
Source organism: Cynopterus sphinx (assembly GCA_030015415.1). NCBI lineage: Eukaryota > Metazoa > Chordata > Mammalia > Chiroptera > Pteropodidae > Cynopterus > Cynopterus sphinx. The sequence goes on along the minus strand of CM057381.1, from coordinate 120,146,258 downwards.
GGGGGGCAGAGGGAGCCCCTCTGGCAGGGGTGAGAAGAGCTGCTCTATTCAGCAGCTGTCATCCCAGGTCAAAGTCCCTCACCCTGACTGCTAGGCTCCTACCTAGAGTTCTGAGGCTCGAGGGGAAGAGGGGAGGGGATGGAAGAGTATGCTGCCTGGAAACTCTGTCTCCTCCAGACCCATCTATCCCCACCCAGCTGACACCATGCCCTCCCTGGGGACCATCAGCAGCCTGCTGCTCCTCAGTGTGCTCTGGGTAGACTTGGCCATGGCAGGCTCCAGCTTCCTGAGTCCCGAACACCAGAAAGTGCAGGTGAGACATCTCCCCACAGAGCCCCACATTCTGGCTGGGGTAACTCTAGCCCTGCCACACAGCACTCGGCTGTCATGACCTGGGCAGCAGCTCAACATCTGTGGACTTCAGCCTTCTCCTAGAGCACAAAGGAGGACTCTGGGTCTGACCGTAGGCCCACACCTCTCTCTGCTTCTAGAAAGATGTGGGTGCTTAGGGCCCTAAAGAGAACACCTTCTCTCTCCAGCAGAGAAAGGAGTCCAAGAAGCCACCAGTCAAACTGCAACCCCGAGAGCTCAAAGGCTGGCTCCACCCAGAAGATGGAAGTCAGGCGGAAGGGCCAGAGGATGAGCTGAAAATTCGGGTTGGTCCTTCTGTAGTTTTGTTTTCATGGCAGTGGAGGGGCTGAAGGAAGGGGAGGGCAGGCAGAGATGGCCATGAGCAGCAGCCCACTTACCAGCTGCTCAAGAAATGTCAAATAACATGAAAATAGTTGACTCTGCACTGGGCTCTACAAGGTCTTTTCCCATCAAGAGGCAAATGTCTAAGAGAAGTAACATTGCTGCAACCGAATGCCAATGTACAAGGAGTCACGGGCAGAGGAGAGAGCGGGGTGCGAGCAGATGCCGGGTGATTTCAAAGGGCGCAGTGAGTAGGGTGCCTGGAGACAGACATCCAGGAGGACATAGCTGGTCATGGACTGAAGGTGTTTCCCTGTGGAAAACATTGTGGTTGGCTCAGGAGCCTTACCTGGGTCTGGCGTGCACCGAGACTGCACCCTGGACGGGCCAGGTGCTGCTAGCCAGGCTCTGGCGGCCAGCACTCACTGGGGGACAGGCCAGTCAGGCCTCTTTTGACTCTGACAAATCTTGCATGGGACAAGAAAATAGTTTAGAGAGAAACGGAGGACTAGCAGAGGGAGTACAGGGGTTTTATAGGGTTATTTAGGCAACCTTCCTGAAAGGCTAGCTGTGTTTCAGGGGATGGTTCTGACAAGCATTCAGCCAGTAGACGCCTCCAAGCAGAGAAAACAGAATTCTCCCTGGGTGATACTTAATATTGGCAATTACCGTACTGCTGTGCCCGTGTCCTATGATCTCGTTTACAAACTTTTACCCTTATTATACATCATATAATCGCTATAACGACCAGTCAAGAAGTAAAGCTGATATTATTGCCCTCATTTCATAGATGAGGAACAGAAGTTTAGACAATGAACTCACTTGCCTGAGGCGCCACACCGTGTGTGGCAGAGGTGGGACCTGGAGTCAGGGCGAACTTCAGTCCCCCAGCCCTCTCTCTCTTCCTTCTTTCTGGTCTGGCAAACAGAGTGGACAGTGGCCTACAAGTGCCTCTCATTCATCTCTTCTGGCCCCAAAAAAAAGAAGCTGAAGTGTGTCCTGCTTCGGCCTCCCTCTAATTACCCACTAGCTGCTTCTCCTGCCAAGGATGAAGTCCCCGACCCATGCTCTCTCTGACCCTCAGTGAAATCTAGGTGTTCTCAGGCACTTCCTCCACACCATGTGCCGAGACCTCCAACCTAGCACAATCCCACTCGCTGGCCTGCATAGCCTTAAACTGAAATCAGGGAATTTTCTTGAATTTACTCACCCCAGCCAGATTAGCTCTGCTGAAGAGGTTTTGGCGGCTGATGACTCAAGGCAGGGCTGGGACAACTGTACGTTTCCAGTTTCCATGAAGGCTAGTCTCAGGAGAAATGGCCCACGCTGCCTCACCTAGAGCCAGAAGTCTGAAATGCCAGAGGCAGAGTGGGGTGGAAGGCCTGCGACACTGGCAGCGGAGCTCTGGACGTGCTCCCCAAACCCCTCCTTCCTGTCCTAGGGTTCCACCTCTCATGGTAAGACGCCTCTCTTCCCCAAAATGTTTTCCTCCTAAAATCAAGTTCAGAGCTGGAAGGTGTTTGAAACCAAGTCCTATCCACTCCCCCACCCACCCCACCCACCTCCAACTGAACAGATGAGACACTGAGGCCAAAGGGGCTTTTTCAGATCAGCTGAGGCTGATTTCCCAACCAGCAGTTGCCATGTTGCCTCACAGTTGCTGCTGCCACCCGGTTCCAGCCAAGAGGTCCCTGGATTGGGTTCCTAAGAAGTCTATTGAGGTGGTTTGACCACCCCATATTAGCCACGGGGTGAAAGAAAAATGAATGTTTACTGAAGGGACAGAATAGGAAGGCCCATGTTTCTTAAAAAATGTGTCAGGTCATTTCTCACTCACTCCAGCCTCACAGTGGTGATGACGAGGGGAAGGTAAATTTTTTAAAAAGAGCAACAGCTATTGTTTTAAAACTTCTACGGGCATGTTTGCTCACCTGTAAAATAGAAACAATAGCGGTGTCTGCCTGGTGGGGAGGAACCAAGGGCTAAACACAAGAAGGTGCTCAGCCTGGGCTAGCACCGGGCAAGGCTCCACACTGGGCGCTGCCACAGCCCAGGGACTAGAAGAGGGTCCAGGGCTGTTGGATTTAAGAATCCTGCAGTCTAGTCTGTGGCCACCAACCCGTCTCAGATCTTGGACAAGTCATTTACCTCTCTAGGTCTCTGCTGCTTTATCTGAAAATGGGGATAATACCTCTTGTCTGGAGGGTAAGAAGCAGAAGGACCATTGACTGAGGGTCCATTCCAGCACCAAGATGCCTCCATTGACTCATTCAGACATCTCAGTGACCAACATGGCTGGGTACTGAGGCAGCTGCTGGATGAACAGAGCTAAAGATACAATCTCTGCTCTCAAGGAAGATGATGGCGTGGTTGCCAAAAGAACTCTTTCCCATTTCCCCAAACCTTTTAGCTACAATAAATTATCTCACAGAATGCCGAGAAAATAGAGAGAATGGGGTGCTCTCCCCGGGGAAGAAATGGAGGCAAAAAAGAAAAGACTTGGCTCAGGGTATCTCCTTAGAACAAGGTCAGCTTCCTGACTTTCCACAGAATGAGGAAAGGCCTGTGCATATAATAGGAAGAATGCCTGGGAAGGAGAAAAGAGGTAGAGGCGACAGAGGGGGCAGAGACCATCCCCCAAGCTAGTGCTATGTACACCAAGTGAACCCACTATCCGCCAAGCCTCCAGGGCCAGTAGGACCTGAAATCCCACCAGTGGCGATTACATTGTCTTCCAAAATTGCAAGGAGTGGAGTACTTGATCTAGGGGCCCCAAGGCTTTTATCAGCAACCTCCTCCAAGGTAAAAAAAAAAGAATGCAGGGTAAGTATCTTGAAGATGAGGTGGCGGGAACAGTAAGAATGAGCCTAAGAAGGAAGAGTACCCTGGCTGAGCTGTCTCTCAGTAGAGTTTGCTGGGTCGGCAGGCCCTTCCTCCCTCCCCATGATGAGACCCTGAGAGGCAGGGAGCTCCTCTGGGATTGGGGGTATGTTTGGGGCATGAGTGGGAGGTTATGATCTCTGACATTTCCTGGGTTCTCTCTGCCCCTCCTCCTAGTTCAACACCCCCTTTGATATTGGAATCAAGCTGTCAGGGGCTCAGGACCGCCGGCCTGGTCAGGTCCTGAAGTTTCTTCAAGACGTCCTGTGGGAAGAGGCCAGTGGTAAGTCCTTGCCCAGGTCAAGTCAATTCAGTTTCCTTGAAGTCCCAAATGTCAGCCTACATACCCCATGAGTGACACAAGAGAAGTTTTCTTTCCCCACCTCTGCCTCTTAAAAAAAGCATCTAATTCCTTATTCCCAAATATCTGCAAGAGTCACTCAGAACAGGTTGAGCAGTCTTTGTATTTCAAGAGTGCACTACGTTCTAAGAACTAGCGCATAAACGCTGAGGCCCCAGTGAACCCCAATTTCCTTAACCATAACATGGAGCTAAGGACCATTGTGAGTATAAAATTATTGGGCTTAAAACACCTTTGTTGTATCTTTATTTAGTAAACAAAAGAAATTAGTGTGAAATCATGTTCAGAATATGCTTATTCAGAATAGGTTCTGCAGCTAGTTAAGTTTTTGGTTTTGTTTTGAATCCCTTCCTGCCTTGTATAAAGATAACACCCAACTTTTTCCTGATTGAGGAGGCAAACATCTATCTGCCTTTGGAAGCACACCATAATACGCAAAGCACTTCCTGCACAATCATGGCATCACCCCCACCACACCTACCATGTGACATAGGTGGAGATTAGTGCTCAGCCCATGGTGCAGATAAGAACAAGACTCAGAGAAATTCTGCTCAAGTCACACAGTACACACTCCAAGTCAGTGCTTCCTTCCCATTATGACATACCCCTTCCAATGTCGCCATTGTGGAAGAAAAACCATTTTGAATGGCACTGGCCAGACAGCAGACTCAGAATTTTGACTTGGCCTCTTGCTTTTCAGAGGCCCTGGCAGACAAGTGACCATCCACAAGACCAGATCACCTTTGGTTTCCTCCCATCCTTAGAGGAGCTCACCTGGCTTTTAGATTACTTCTACAACTCTCAGCTCCGAGTGACATGAGCTTAGGAGCTGAATAAATGTTCAAACTGTGTGCCAAACGTTCAAATTAGAATTATTTCACCAAAGAGGGAAATTTCACGTTTCACGAGGTGGGGCGGGGGGGAGCTTGGTCTATGGGAAGAGTAAAAAAAGATGTGCATTCAAGATCAGAACAGGATGCTGGGAATGCCAAAGCATGGGTTTGGAGTTGTAAGTAGAGTGCTAACAATGGCTACTTGCCACTGCTGGGCACGGCTGAAATAACTACTTGTCCACTACTGAAGAGACCTGGCAAAGCAGATGCTGTCTCATGCGGGCGAGGGTGGCCATTGCCTTTGTTACTTCGTTGATACCAGGTAGGTTCCCAAGACATTTCCAACTCCAGCTCCGCTGAAATGAGCCTTGATCCTTAAATTCCACAGTTTAATTCCAGTGAAGAACCCACTTCTGGGAGGAATATCATTTATCAGTCATTTACACTTTAGTGTGAATATGTGATCTGATTTCTGAGAGCTGATGATAGGTTGGTGAATCACTGAGGGGAGGAAAAGGCAAACAAGGAGACTCCAAAGAGAAGCAGTCCACCTGCCTGGTCAGACATATGAATGCCTATTAGAAATATGTAGGACACGCCACTGCAGAGAGTTGGTGATATCCACACTCTGGAAAAAAACAGAGGGCTCAAGGATCCAAGCATCTTCTCAAGCAAAATTCTGGCCACCTGGCACTCCAGGTACAGCCCTACAAGCACTAACCACTGATCAGACTTAACAGGCACACCAAAACCTAATGGCCAACCCTCAAGGAACTGCATGTGGTAGAAAGTCACCATCAACTGGGAACCTCTTAGAAATGCAATCTTGGAGCCCACTATATCAGGATCTGCATTTTAACAAATCCCCAGGCTATTAAATGGCTGATAAAAAGTGGCTTGGAGGCATCTGGGTCCCACTCTGGCAGCTTAGCACACTGCAGAGCCTGACTGCCCCACCTGGCATAGAATAGTTATCGACTTTCATAAAACAAAACATTCAGACCTGGCCAGGTGGGGCCCTCAAAAAAACTGCAAACACATGAAAAAGTTGTCCTGTTTCTCCTCTCACTTATCTTATTCCCATCGCTCTAGTCCCAGCTGTCGAGTCCAGGTCCATCTATTGGGCAGATGGCACACACACACACACACACACACACACACACACACACACACACTCTTCCATTTTGCAGTTTACAGACACCTGACTATATGACTATACAGTGACTTAGTTCACCGAGTCCTTGCTTGCTTCTGAAAGCATCTGCCTCAGTAATGATCGGAGATTGAACTGTATTATCGCCATTAGGAATTTAAGGTATTGGAGAGCAGGTGAAAACCAAGTTGGGGGAGTGAGAGAAAGGAAGTAGAAGCAGAGGGAGATGGCCTTCTTCAGCACCCAGATAGCCAGCCCTCTAGCACTGAGGCGTCAGCTGACACTGTCCTGGAACTTAACCACATGCCAGCTCTGTTTTTACACAACCCTGGTTACCACAGACCAGGCCAATAGCCCTCTACTCAAAAGCTAGAGATGAGGATCCAAGGCTCAAACATTTTTAAAGTTCCCAAGAAACCAGCCACTGACTTGGTGAAGCAGCAGCCATGGACTGGGCGCAGGGGACGATGAGTGCCAGGCCCCAGCAGGAATGTTGGTCATCTGATGCTTCCCCACAACAAAGACAGAGACAAAGACTCCTCTTTCAAAGAACACAAGCATTCTCTCCTACTTACCTAGGTCATTCACTCAAGAAACAGCTGTTGAACAGCCACTCGGACCAGGCATTCTCACTCGGGGCTGGCAGCACAGTGTGGTGGAAAGCTTCAGACTCAGATCCAAACTGAGTACCAGCTGTATGATCCAGACCAAAACACTGAATTCCTCAGGTTCCTCAAATGTAAAACACCTACCTCCCTGGGTTACTGCAGAGACGGGTCACGTCGTGTCTCCCAAAGACACCTGGCGTGCAGTAGGCATTCAATTATTCTAACATCCTTCAGCAACTGCATTCCTGCTGTGCAGGCATTGTTCTACTTACATGTAATTAATGTAACTTCAGTTAATTTTCAAAACAAGCCACTTAAGAGGGAGAAAAGTGAAATTGAGAGAATACTTTCTCAGGTCATATAGCAGATACATTGCCCACTCATATCCAAAGCTATAGTGCTCAAGTTCATGCTTTTCATATTCTATTGCCTATCAATGTTACTTCTCTTACCCTACTTAGGATCCACAGGATTCGTTTTTCATTTCCCTTCATAATGCATTCAGTCAATGTGGAGTGGAGTGAGGAAAACTGGCAGAAATAAAATTATCAAAGGGAAACAGAGGACGCAGTTGAGAAAACAGCATTTCAAACACAGTCCTATGTCAGACTTATTAAAACGACTCCTCCATGTATCATTAAATGATACCACTAAAGTTCCTCTGATGAGGTATATTTATTTACCCCTGAGGTGAGCAAGATATTTGCTGGGGGAAAAAAATTCTCATTATAAAAAGACTTTTGTGTTTTATGATATACCTAGTACATCAGTATAGTAGCACATGTATTCAACTCATCATATTCTTACAAGTGTGTGCTCAGAAATTCTCTTAGGGTGACAGGAAAACAGAGACTCAAGCTTAGCCACCCTCCTTAATTTGAATCCACTACCAAACATCAGTGACAAATGAGTGTTCATAGGGACCACAGGGACTGGCTGGCAACTGATCAACAGTTCTGCTGCTGCCATCTCTAACGGAGTTTGTTCAATCATTTAATATTTCAGTGACCATTGCCCTTATTTTATAAAAACGAGTGACACAAAAATGAAAGTGTTGACAGCAAATAATTAGTATTGTTCTCAAACTTAATACAATAAAAAATTAAATGCCAGAAAGGCCAAGAGCAGAATTTCAGCCACAAACAGACAGTCAACTGTGATTTCAACTGGGAAGGAACTGAGCCAAAGTGAAGAAATATGCTAAAAATGCGTAATCAGTGACTGTATCTCAAAGATCAGGCAGCAAGAGATTTCAAATTTGTTTAGCATTCTCATATTTGTTTAGCCTTCATTTTGACAGGTTACTTTTGACTTGTACACGTGTTCAAGAATATATTAGGACAAAATTAAAGGACTAACTGCAAGTAATGAAACAATTTTCTCCAAAGTTAACCCAGAGGAATGAGTTCACAGTCCAATGCCCACAGTAGAACAGATCCATCAACACCACACCTGTGTACTTGATTTTTCTTCTACTGTACTGCTCTGGGGGGTGGAAAAAGGGTTATCTATGTACTTTTCAAAGGAAGCAGCAGCAGTACATCTTTCTCAGGCAGGAAAATGAAAGTTAATGCTCAAAGGTAGCAGAACTTCTAAGAATGTACCACATCTTCTTCCAGTATAATTTTGCAGAGAGACAAATGAATACTAGAGAGAATGTCTCGAGACCTTTGGGATTCGCAGGTTACAAAGCTGGCCAATGACTGAACCACTGTTTTCACTCTGAGAATTCTAAACAAACGTAGAGAGCACGTAGTTGGCTGAGAGTCCATCCTTTATTTTCAGAAGCTGATGGCCAGAGGTGGGGGTAGTACAGAGGCATTCCGGCAGCACAGCAAAAACAACCAAGTCAGCAATCCAAAATCAAAAGCATTGCCAATCAGCTTTCACACTCCCAATGCAGAAATTATAATCCTAAATCCTAGAAATAAAAATATATAGCACCTTGTGCTTTACCTTGGCAGAAAGGCTGCATAGGCTTGGAGACATCTATTTAGTCACCACTTTTAATCCCCTAATGCAGGACTAGTTGGTTTCCCATGTAGGCAGTACTGACTTTTAGGGCTTGTTGTGAAGGAGATGGATATGCTACAGTACATTTGGGTGACAATAAAGCATTCTGAAATACTTAGCAGTCCCCCAAATCTTCCAAGCAGGAGAACAAGCCCAATTCCTCACACTGCCAAATTTGAGGCAGACAACACACAGCAATCCACAGAACGTCAACAGTGAATTAAGACCTACTTCCCAGCCCAGAACGTGTACAAAGCAAGACAGAAATACCAGGTACAAAAAATGTTAAGTCCATTCCCTTTTAACTTACAAGGCTCAAATGTGCCCTCCAAAACGACCTAAATAAACTCAGCTAAGTGGTAAAGTTTACAATTTAAGCTACTGGCCTCCAAGAAACACACAAGGGACTCAGGGTGACATGTCTCACTGCAAGAGACTGGGATAAGAATCCCTTTGGACAAAGTGTAGAGTGTCTTCACACTTAATCCTTGACCATTATAACCTTCCAGGGCCTGTAATGAACATACCTTTACAAGGCACCAGCATGGAACAGAACACAGCTCAAAACTTGAGATGACCCAGCTGCTCAAAGTCAAAGGAGAGCCTCTAACTTCGAACATGGAGAAAGGACATAGAGGAGGCAAAGGCAAAGGAGATGCCCCCAGGAATGGGACTGAGACTTACAGACATCAGGCCTACTTGTTCTGAATAGGAAATAGAACATGGCTGACTGGCCCCATCACAGCTTTGGAGAATTAAACTGGTTTACCTCTCAACCTGGGTGGGGCACAAGAGGGGCTATCACATGTAATGAAACAGGATTATTTCTGGTCCAGTGTTTCAGGAAAAGGGGGCAAATATGGAGCAAAGGGCAGCTGGAACCCCAACAGCAGACAAGCAGATAACTTCTGCTGCAAACTAGGCCCTTATCAGTTTAACACTCTGCAGCCCTGAGCATCAATGAGTGGGAACACCTTCTCTGGGGTCCTTTTCCTCAAGGAGTACTCTTTCTTGAGTCCTCCAATTTGTCTGAATTTCCATTAGGCAGGACTTTCCCTGGACAATGAAGGCCCCCTGAAATGATGACAGTGGAACCAGTGAGACCAGCAGCTGAGGTCCTTCCACCTGTGCCATATTGACACAGCAAGAGCCAATATGAAGAGTTATCTGGAGGACGAGGGATGACCTCACTGGTAGGAAAATTAACCTATAAGACAGGTCTCCAGCGAAGGTCCACCACAAGAGATTCCCCTTGGGAGTTCATTTTTAGAACTAAGAACCAGGAACCAAATTACACATTGATATGTGCTTAGACAAGTAGGAGGGTACTTTATTCACAGACCGCTCAAAAACACAGGCTGCAGAGAAGATTGGATTGGCAAACTTGTTGCACTCTTCTACCAGCCTCTTTCTTCTTCCCTGACTGCCCTGGAGCATTGTGGATGGGAGGCAAAGCACCACCCCACACTTTGTTCTACTGCACCCCTTCCACCCACCCACCAGCCGGAAGCAGAAAGAAGCCTTATGATGAGGTTTCAAGGAAATCATCCTATCTCTGGTGCTGGTTTTCTCCATTCCAATGGGCTCTCCAAACACATCCTTGTCCTGGGACTCAGCCAGAGGTGAAACCCAGTCTATGTTCTGTCAGGCCACTGGTCATCCTGGAGGGTAGAGAAAAGGAAAAAAGTTCCAAACCAAGTACGCTCAAGACAAAACAGGCTTAATGGTCACCCTATGTTTATACTCTATATTTAGAAAACACAGCAAAAGACATTTTTGTCCTGATTTTTAAAAAACATAACATGAGTTTTACAACCTTCAATGGGAGACTCCTGATTGCACCCTCTCTGTTTAAAGATTGTAGAGGCGACTGGTGTTCTCACGCAGAGTAGCCAAGGTGCGGGAGAGCGGCTGATCTTTGACCCTGGCAATCTCTCGAACTGTATGCAAGGCCAGGCCTGGGTGGGCATACTGGCAAAGGCTTTTGGGAACCTGGAAGACATCAAGCATTCAGAACATCGCTGTGCCTTCTGTGTACAGTCATTACACAGAACTCCCTCCCCGGCCCTTCCCCAGTAAGGACCTCTTTGGGGCTACCCTGTAGAGACCCCTTTACCTGCAGGTGCAGGGAGAGTCCTAGTCATGGGGGGCTCTGGGTGAGCAGGGTCCCACGCTTCCTTGGACTACCCTCTACAGGGTAGGGCTTTGCACTGCCTGGAAGAGAGTGGTTACCCTTCAGCTTCTCAGCCCCCTAGACTTTTGGTTCTGCAGATCAACAACAAGGAGACATCTACATAGCGAAGGGTGGGACCTGAAAGTCACTGGGGTTCTGGCCCTGCCAACTTTGTAAGGGTGACCACCCACCTACCCACCCTCTCTCTTCAGTGCCTCCACTCAGCCTGAAGACACTCCTACCTGTCGAGGCAGGAAGTAGGGGGCATCAGTTTCTACAATGATTCTCTCCAGCGGAATCTGTTTCAGAGCTTCCCGGGCCTCCCAGGCTGAGGAATAAGTCAGGACTGCAGTGAAGCCCACAGACATGTTAGGAAAATGCTTCAGCAGGGGCTCGATGACTGGGTAGCTGCCAGTGAAGCAATGCCTGGGAGGAAAATTCCAGATCAGCACTCTCTTGAAATTCCCTCTGCAGCAGCCCCACAATTCCCGCTAGACATATTAACCCTTATAAATATTTTCTACAAATTTCCTGAAATGGAAAGACTATATCCAAGGAAAGGACTCCATAGTAAACACAGACAAGATCTGTCTCCAACACAGTGAGACCCAAGATGTCTCTTGGTTAGTGATGCTCACCAATCAACCCGATACACTGCATAATACTATAGAGCCACTGGAAGTAATCACCACAAAGAATATACAGCAACGGTACAGGGATAGGGTATGCTTATAATATGGAAAGAGAAGAATTAAAAGCTGCAGCCCTTCTAAGATTAAAACTACAGTAGATAAAAATTACATCCATGTAGTCAAATGAACTCGAAGGAAAAAAGAAAAATATCAGGAAGTGGGACTACAGGTGAATTTTATTCTAATTCGATGGCTGTTAGAGCAATACACACACACACACACACACACACACACACACACACACACACACACACACACACACACACACACACACTGTTAACCAATTTGAAAATGCAGGGCTTCCTCCAGCCACAAGCCCTCACTGTACCATCTTACCCCTCCATCTATGTACAACCCATTAGAATTCTTTAGAAGGCAGCCCAAAATAAAGCAATGAAAAACCAACCAACCAACCCACCCATGCACCCACCCAAAAGGGCCAAGTCACTATGCTTCATCTGTGGTGTATGCTATTAACAGTCACAGGCTTCGCTCTGCTTGGGTACCCAAAAGACAGTGGCCTAGAGGACTGACAGCCCCGCACCCCTTCTGCCACCTGTCAAGACCGGTTTTGGGTTCTAGACTCCATTTTCTCAGTTAATACATCTTACCCATCTTGAAAGAGCCAGCCCAGGCATCACCTCCTGACCCCTTTCTAGCCAGGGCTTAGCTAATGGCCCGCCCCTCCTCTGGCTCTCACAGCAACTTATGTCCACTTCGGCCCCCATGCAATCAATGAAAGTCACCCAGGTGGCTCATCTGTCTCTCACAGCTCCTCCAGGTTGCCCGAGCCAAGCCCAGGACAGGCAAATGGCAGGAAATCAGAGTTTACCAAACTGAACTGAACTCCTAGATACCTTTCAGATAAAACACATCCTGGACTTTAATAAGCTTTCAAACTCAAAAAATTCCTTTTCAGGTGCCCTGGAATGTTCTCTAAGTGCTAAGTCATTGGACCCCAGAGCAGCCTCTCCTAAGATCAATAGTCCTCATTTCTGAGAACTGAGACTCTATTATAGCCTGCCACCGAGGACAGGGGACTTGAAATCCTACTTCTTGCTCATTGGTGATTTAGGGTATTAACTCGAACCATATAAAGTTGCCATTTCGTAAGTAAAAATGGTCAAATATCAGAAATTTCATATGGTTCAACCTACTACTCTTTAGAAAAATATTACATAAATACATAATATTATCTATGCTCTACTACTAAGTTTTTGTTTTTCCAAATAACATCTTAGACAGAGGGAAGCATTCATTTCATTTGCCACCGAAGCTCCAGTCTCCTAACCTATGGATCTTGTAGTCGGAGGGCACAAATTTTTTCATGATGCTTAGCAGATCTTCATCAGCCTCTCGGCAGTGAATCACCAAGGGCTTCTTTAGAGACACGGCCAGCTGCAGCTGTCTCTCAAATACCTGGGAGAAAACAGAGTAACAACACCTGCAGGTTAGGGCCACTTCCAAAGTCTATTTCCCCAAAACAGCCAACACAATGGGCAGCCCCATTGTCTCCCATTCTGTATTTCTCAACTATACTATATAATAGTACAATAAGGGCTAAGGCTTACCGCTTCTTACTACAAAGCCAGGTAGTGCTCAAAGCACTTTAGGTGCATTATAACTTGTAATCCTCAAAAGTACCTGAGATAGATACTGATCTTAGCTCACTATGCAGCTGAAGAAACTGAGCCTCCAACTGAGGTAAGAAACTTGCAGCTGGGAAGCTTTAGTGTCACCATTCACATATGAACGCAGGTAGTCCACATAGCAACCACTACGCCATGCTTGTCTGGGGTTGCAGGAGCGGGGCAGAAAAGGGCTCAGGAACATAGATAGGCACAATGTCTGGCTTACAGAAGGTGCTAAATTATTTGTTGAAAGAATACTAGACATATTTTCTTTACTCAACCAAAATCAGATATTCGTCTAGGTGAATACCTAAAGATATACATTTTTTTTAACACTAGCCATTTTAAAATCTTCATTTGTAAAATACACATATTTCTAATTATTTAAATGAAAAAACAGAGTTAGTATTTTTTCCTCTAACAAGTTCAGGTTTAGAACAAAGAACAAAAACATTAATTCATTATAAACAAATTACTTCATCTTATACTTAATGTTTCTATGAGTAGTAGTTTCAATTATGGAATATAATTCATTTTTTATTTTTACAACATGTAAGATGCTTTTGGTAATTTGAGTCAGGTGATACTCACCTGAGAAAGACATTTTCAAGTCTAACACTTGTGCTACCTCTTCTCAAAACAGCAGCACTGAGCCAGTACCAATTCTGATATAACTCTTATTTAACCTGTGTTTTCAACTAAGGAAAATTACCTTAAGAACCAAAATCATAGAATGCATGGCATCCACGCTGGCTGGATACCCTCCCCAACACATCTTCCCTCCTTGGACCCCTACAGAGGTAGGAAGTTGCAAGAGATTCTAATTCCGTTTAATTCCTGCTTCCAAAAAATTATTCCTTAGGATAGTTAAACTACTACAGCCTTAGGGTGGAATAGTACACACCTGTTAAAAAACATTTTTTTTTCAAAATACATTTCATTGAAACAGGGACATTTCCACGAGTGGAAAAATCATTCAAAATTACTTTAATTTCCTAATTTCTTTCTTAAAAAACATGTAGATACAAAACACATTTCCTTGATTCTGACAGGTGCTTGCAAGACTTGCCACCAACTGTCCCTTGCAATTCTCCAAGGGGACAATAAAATTAAAAATATGTCTTGTAAAACACCTCTGGATTTCAAAAATGTTGAGATGTTAGAACTGTTAGCAGGCAGAAATTTGAGGCTGGATTAGACTATCTAGAGCATTTGTCCTCACCAGGAAAAAGAACAGGAGTGAATGAAGTGCAGATAAATTATTTACTCAGCGTAATTGCTCTCTTCTGCCAACATAAGCTCGGGTTCCCCACTGATCCATTATTTTCAGGGATGCCAGAGTTAATCAGTCTCCTGGGGATGGCCCCAGGCAACTCTTGAATACTTATTACCTCAATAATTAATTCCAGTGAAATACAAATAGACAGAAGCAGTCTGGTTCAGCCAGCCCAAGTGGGGAAAGATAGTCTATTATTCACCCTGGCTTTGGAAACCAAGAGATTCTGATAATCATACCGGAAGTGTGAAACTCACAAACTGTCCCTCTTAGGAATTAAATAGGAAGGTAAACAGTTAAATCTAAGAACACAGAGATAAGAAAAAGTTAACAGTGGTGTGCTCTGAGTAACAGGATAACTACTGATTCCCCTCACACATTTCTTTTGATTTTCACTATTTTTCAATCCTTCCAGAAAATATTAGGTGACAAAGACCAAGCTCCCTCTTATAACAAGCTAGGGCTGACACCCTTTCACTTGGCCAGATATGGTCCCTCCATATGCTTTTCTTTTTCCTTTCGCAGATAAAATATTCAGCAGGACACATCAAGAACCTGCCAACCACTCTGCTTTTAGGCAAATACAACTCAGTGCAGACATTCAGCTAGGGCACTTGCTAGTCATCACTTGTTTTGGTACCCAAGTTTAGATTTACATAAACACCATGGCATCTATTTCCTTTGTCCAGCCTAGAAGCCTCCAGTGTTCTACAGAAATATTTTCTTTCCTTTTCTCTACATGCAGCTCTGCCCTCCTCCTGCCAGCAGTTTATTTCCTCGGAATCACCATTTTCTAGTCTCAAATCCCACTTCACCAAGCTAAATGATACCCACAAGATTCAATTTATCACCCTATGCTATAACTTCAAGTTCACTCTATTGTGTGGAATGTCCTAGGTACCTCTATATGCAGATCTGATACCATGATGATTTAATAAAAGGAAAAGTTACAGTGAAATACTTAACATTTCCTGGCACGCTGTAGGCATTCACTAAACATGAGCTATACAATTAAACGTAATACTCCTCTCCCACCTTCTACCCACCTTAGTGTACACATTTCTGAACTGTTCCTCTCCATATCACACCTGCCCTGAGCCACAGAAACCAGCCGGGAAAGCAGAGAATTAAATATTTGTCTCTCAAAATTCAATGTTTTTCTTTCTTCAGATTTAGCTATGTTTCTATTTATATCTGGCTAATAAATTACCACCTCATCAGAAATCGTAAGCTTCCTAATGTTGGTAATGAAAAGGAACTCTAGATAGGCAAGAGGTTGTTTGAATATACAAGACACACCTAATTCTGAATAGAAATACTATTTATACTAGAAACTCGTTAAAGTCAAAAACTGAAAACATTCATACAAATAAAATCTCACCCATCTGATGTAGATCTTCAAGTCAAAATCATCCTGTTCTTAATTTAGTAACATTAACAGGTCCTAGCAAACATCTAAAAGATTCTGTGGAAACATGTGACATTGTTTCTTATGGAAATACTGGCATGCCAAATTCTGCCCAGCTGAAATCCAGAGACATGCTCACCAAAGTATGGAGCATACTGAGCATTCAGACCCAGACCTAACAGGTATCAAAAGGAACATAGCATACAACAAATTCAACCTGGCAATGTGGACAGTGATGGAGTAGGAGGGTCTTTCTCTTTGTCCTGTCCCTCCCTGAATCAGAAACTTCCATTAAAATGCTACAACTACTCCTATTCTGCCAAATCTCCATACTCAAAAAATATTGGGAGGGAAAATATTAAGATGGTAATAGCTGTTATCTGTGATGAAATGAGGAATTATCTTCCTTATAACTTTTTGTATTTTATAAATATTCTGCAATGGACATATTTGACTTTAAAATCAGAATAAAAATACATTATTAAACACAAAGTCTGTTGCTTCCAAAGAAAGAAGGAAATGTTTTGAGAAATCATTAGCCATAAGAAGTCACAAAGTGCTTATCCCTCATCTCTTACATAATAAAGCTGAAAGAAATAGCTTGTGAAGAATTTGAAAAATGACATCTGGTCAGTCTGGATAAGAGCATTAAATTTTTAGAGAGTCTAAATTCTTTAGTCCCAAAAGTAGAGAAATCCTTATTGTTAGATTTCAACAACAGGAATTAAAACTAAGCAAGCTAAAGAGAACCTCATTACCTTGTGCTGTTCTGGGACAGGCGTGGTGCACTTATAAGAGTAATCCAGGCCCATCTCCCCAAATGCCACAGCTTTGGGGTGCCTTAAGGCTTGTAAAAGATTTCTTTCTTGACTCTCACTGTAATAACGTGCAAAATGAGGATGACAGCCAAAGGCCCCCCATACCAGATCTTCTTTCAATAGCTCCTCCCATAGACAATCTGTCAGTGTCCTGGGATCACAGAAGTCAGAGATACAGCCCTGAAATTCCTTAGGGAAGGAGCTGCTATAAATTTTTCTAAATTTGCTAAAGGTCCCTTTAAAAGACAACTTGGAATAGAGCATGTCCAAGTGACAATGAGTATCAATGAAACCCTCCTCTAGGCTTGGCTCCCTATGGTTCCTTGGCAGGGAGCTAGATGCATGTCCTTCACTAGAACGAGGTGGCGTCTCCTCCTGGAATGTTCTTTTCTCCTTGACTTCTTCCAAGCTTCTGGAGAAACGAAATGAACGAGAATTTGGGGTTGTTCTTTCCTCTGTTGCCTCCAGGTCTCTGGAAGTGTCTTGGGAGCTCACTCTTGAATTGGAAGAATAATTACTCTGGAGGCCCCGGCTGCTCCTACTAGCCTGCAGTGTGTCATTACTGCTGCTGCCCATGGAGGAGTAGCCTGAAGCCTTGGCACTGCTGGTCCAATAGCTAGCATAATCACGCCAAGGGCTACTATACAAATGAGCTGGGTACATGACATAGTCAGTGGGGAAGGCAGAAGGCTCTGGAACGGCTGAGAGTTTCAGCGAAACAGGCTCCTCCTGAGAAAATCTGACTGTGGAGACATCATCCACATCGGACCAGTCACTTCCCGAAGAGGTATGCTCTATTACCACCTCCCTTTCTTTAGGCTGCAGAAGAAAGAAAAAAAAAAGAAGGGTTAGCCTTCCTGTGTAAAGACAGCTTCCCATACTCAGTCATCTGCAAACTTAAGCTCTAGCTTGTGTTGTGGCCATGGTGAAGGTTTTGTACTGGCTCAGTGGCTCTTTGTGACCTGGTTTCCTTATAATTTCCAGAAAGTGAGCCAGGTTACAACTATGAACAATCAAATCAGGTTCAGGGAATATATTCATGCCATCCCTAAAGAGGATTCTATACCTTACACTCCTTTTCTGAATGATCCCTCTTGAGAAACTGCTCTCTAGAACAGGAGTCTCCAACCCCTGGGCCACAGACTGGGGCAGAAGAGTACAAGTCTATGACCTGTTAGGAACTGGGCCACAAAGCAGGAGATGAGTGGCAGGCAAACAAGTAAAGCTTCATCTGTATTTGCAGCTGCTCCCTAGCACTAGCATCACTGTCTCAGCTCCACCTCAGATTATTAGGCATTAGATTCTCATAGGAGCACTGGTCCCTGGTGCCAAAAATGTTGAGGACTGCTACCTTAGAACACACTGTGTATTAGGGATTTTAGAGAAGAGCAGTACCAGGCATCTTGTCTCTAAAACATTTGAAATGCAAAACCACACGTTGTGGTAGTCTTAAGATATGTCTACAAATTCTCTGAAACTACTCTCCATTGAAAGGTGGGGTTTGTGACCACTCCCCTTGAGCCTGAACCACTCCCCTTGAACCTGAGCTCGCCTAGTGACTTACCTGTAACCAAGAGAATACACTAGTGATACTATACAACTTCCAAGGCTAGATCAGAACAGCCTTGTAGCTTCCCCAAGTTCTCTGAGCTTGCTCCTCTGAAGGAAGCCAACCACATATAAGAAGTCACGCAAGACTACATGCTACAGAGGTCACACATAGGTATCAGCATCAACTGCCTGGGGTGTGAGTGAACAAACGTCTTGAACATCCAGCCTTGCTGAGCTTTCAAATTGTAGTCTCCCTGACATCTGAACAGAATTACATGAGAGCTTCCCAAAGCAAGACCTGCCCAGTTTAGACATTTCTGAATTCCTGACTCACAAAACTGAGAGCAAAATAAAATGGTGATTTTACACTAGATGCCATAGTAACTGGAAAAACTATACATTGCATTAAATCAAGTTAGCACTGCTAGAACATAAATTTCACAAAGTCAGGAATTTTTATTTTCTTCACTGATGTCTCCCAAACACCTAGAACAGTGTCTGGCATATAGTGAATGCTCATAAACACTTGAATTAATTTGTAGAATAAATGGTACAATGGTTCCTGGACTCAGCTTCACATCAGAACCAGTAGGGAACTTTTTAAAAACACAGCTTTGTAAGGTCCACCCAACCCTAAGACATTGTGATTCAGTAAGTCCAGAGCAAGGCCAAAGAATCTGTATTCAAGTCTCCCTGTAATTTTGACCATGTTCAAGACACATGTGAAAGGTTTAATCAAATTGTCTAATGAAATGTGAGAGTGGGAAAAATGGCAGTAAGAAAAAAAGTGATTTTAAAAATGCACGTGTAGGTCTACAGCCATGCCACCGTGAACATGCCTGATCTGTCTGATCTTGAAAACTAAGTTGGGTCAGGCCTGGTTAGTACTTAGATGAAAGACCACCTAGGAATACTAGGTGCTGTAGGCATTAAAAAAACAAAACAAAACAACAACAAAAAACCGCATGTTTAAATAGAAATACATATAGCATAAATAGACTTATGATTATGTCACCTACATCCTTGAAAGGCTTTATGTAGTCAAGTTGGCCAAGAAAAGGTTTCTGGATTTTCTTTCTGGGAAAATGGAGATTACCTATATTCTGCCTTAGGTTAAAGCCCATGTAATAAAATTTAAAGTTACAGTTATTGAGGGCCTATACACTAGGCACTGAGCCAAGTGTTTTCATGTGTTAATTCAGGGTTCAGTAAACTGTGGCTCACAAGCCAAATCCAATGCACTGCCTATTGGCATAAATAAAGTTTTATCCGAACGGTTGAGCAATTCACTTAAATAAAGTGTGCTGAACCCTGCCTTTTTACACAGCGGAATAAACTGGGGCTCAAAGAGGTTAAATGACTTTCTCATGATCATAGTTCAGGTGGTAGAGCCAGGATTTGAACTTTATCCTTTTGATACCAATCATATCAAATCTCATATCTTTACCATATCATGCTGCCTCCAAATATATACTTAACAGAGACAATCTAAGTGTCTACTCTTTCAAATTGAAGTTTTGGTATATAAGTGTGGAAAGGTAATCCATACAATGAAATTTGAGGTAACCAAACAAGATGATGACCTACATTAAACAGAAACGTAGCCATTATAAATTTAGTAAAGGGTAGTTTACAAACTCTACTATTCTTGGGATTTACAATTAAATAAAGCATATGTGGTTTGTTTTTCCTGCCAAAAAAACTCTTTGGAAATGGACCTGAAAAGGCACGAACTTACAAAGAGAAAGCATACAGAATAAATAGCAGAGCAAATTAAATAAAAATTAGATGCTAGAAAGCTGATAAATACACAGTTATTAGATAAGTAGATCACAGATGGCCAAAAACCTAATACTACAGTGAGAAAAACCCAGAAACAGGCTGAATCACACCACAGGACCCCTAAAAGACTCAGGAATTGGAAGTAATAGATCTCTCAAAATGAAGGTGAAGATGGAGATAACAATAATAAAATGAGTTGGAAGATTGTGAGTTTAGATCCCCAATTCCCTGCTCCCATCCTGTGGGAGCCCTTTCCCCACTCAACAAAAGACTTAAGGTTCATGATTGGAAAAGTTAAACCAAGAAGCCTATGGAACAATCAGAGACAATGGATGCATAGTCAAGTGGAGAGGCAAATCACATGTTGGACAGCGAGAGCTTAGGCACCTCCCTCAGCCTGACTCCCAGACAGCAGCAGCCAGGTATGTGCCTCCTAGAGGGAAGAGTGGAGAATTTCTCTCAGGGGACACTGAGCAGCCTCTGAGGATCAAGCTACAGATCCAACTGAAAGCCCAAAAAATTATCTAAAGTCATCACCCTACGTTGCAGTCAGCAGTTGATGAGCTTATCCATGAACTCTGAACTTCCAATTGGCTTTTTAATGCTTCATCTTCAAATATGAACAGTTAGCCAAGACATCTGAGGAAAGCCCTACCACAAAAGAAACCAAAATAATTAGAGAAAAAAATAAAAAGAGCCAGAAGGAAACTCAGAGAAAAAGTAGTGTAGAAAGCAGAAGAAAACTTCAAAACAAACCTATAATTAATATTCTCAGAGAGATAAGAGAAGGTATTTTAACCTCAAAACAAGGGCAGGATGTTCTAAAAAAGGAATACTCAAAAAACTAAACCAGTGTTTTTAGAAATTAAAAATGTCAATTAAAAAAATGTATTATCAATATACTTACCCTATATAATCATAAAGAAAGCAGAGATGATAAAAATCAAGAAAAAAGGAATCCTAAGGAAACAATTAAGAGAGATACACCTCTAAGGAAAAAAAATGGGACAGATTACTTATTTTGAATACTGAAAAGAACTTTATGGCACCAGCAGTTTGAGGATGAATTAGTGATAGGTACAGAAAAAACTAAAAGAGAAAACAAGATACTGATGAACTCCAAAGAAAATAAACTTCTATAAGAAAGGAAACGTAACCAGAGTACATTATGTGACTCAGCTACGAACATGATGATAATAACTCTTAGATTTAGCCAAAAATTGTACTGCAATAACTCAGGGAACTGCAGGAAGGAAGAAATATGTTCATGGTGCTGCTTAAGTGTAGGAAAATAAATTCTCATCTTCTTTAGTAGTCCACAATGTCTAGAATTGAAAAATCAATAAACAGTACAAAATTACTTAGAAATATGGAAAAAGTACTAGAAAAACTAAACAAGACGAAAGGGCTAGGCTGCCTCAGAGGAGAAATAGTGAAGGATGAACAGAGATGAGTAGAACAGAGGAATGGTTCCCCTCCCTTACCAATTATAAGCTATGTTAAAAAATTACTACTTTCCCTCCAATACCATTTTCTCCTTCTTCTATAGCAATAGAAGTTTATCTGGGTGTCTAAGTCTGCCCAGATGGAAGTTAATTTTCCAGACTCTCTCACAGCTAGGTGTTGGCCAAGTTTTGAAATTCTTGTCAATAGATATGAGCAGATAACATGTGGACAACTTCTAAACCAAGTTTTTAAAAGAGAAGAAGTGTACTTTCCCCTTCTCTTCTCTTCTTCCTACTGGCTAGACTATTAGTACAATGTAGTGAGTCCTATAAGAGTAACCATCTCATACCACAAGATGGAAACTGCTGAGGGGCAGCAGAGCATCAAGAGAGAAGGCACCAGGGTTCCTGACACTGGAAAGCCATCTTCCTAAACCAAATTTCTATTTTCTGTAAGTCACTGTTACTCTGGCCTTTATATGGCAAGCAATCCCATTACCTAACAAACATATAGATCCTAGAAAAAAGATAGTACTGAATTGAGGTTTCTTAGTAACTCTGAAAAGCATGTCAGAAGAGAACCATCAATTTTTTCCTAGAGTCCTAGGTAAGTAAAGTACTGCTTTTAAAATCAAACTAGAAAGGCCAAATACTACATTTAATCAAGAGAACTAAAATTCCCAGGCTTGGAATGAACTCAACTCACCTTTTGGCTTTCTAAATGAGAGTCGGAGTCATCCAAAAATTCTAGGGGTGGAGAGCACTTGTCAATGACTGTCCTTCGGTCACCAAGTGGCTCCTCGCTGGGTTTCTCCTGAGGGTCTATCACCACTCTCCTGTTGCAGAAGTTGCTCTTCTCCAGCACAGCCTTTTCCTCCTTTGCTATGACCTCTGGGACTGACTGTTTCTCTTTTGGAGGAGCAGACACAGTAATGCTCCTGGCTGGGCCTTCTCCACTGCTAGGACGCTCTCCTGTGTTTGGTTTTGCCCTAGTGACAGTTTCTCCCTTCTTTTTTGGCATTGACTTTCCCAAGATACCCTGGATAGCCTTCAAGTAGATCATTGTAGAGCCTTGATCTCGAAGTCTATCCCTCTTCCTTTTCTGAACCTTGTTTGGTTCTTCTATTGTATCATTTTGACCGTCAGCTTCAGCTGCAAACTCAGAGTTCGTGGAATTACGAGAACTCTCTTTGGAATCAACCTGGAAGAAAAACCAGAGATCATAAAAGGGCAACTTCATACATGAAGCACTTGGCAAATCAGAAATCAGTGGAGGCTCCACCAATAAAAGGCAGTGTGGTAGTGGCTAAGACAAAGATTCTCTGGGTGGTAGTTTACATCCCAACCACTGAGAGGTGCCACTGTAGGAGGGACTGAACTGCTGCCATTTCTTAATATTCACCTCATATTCATGGGATAATATCCTAATACTGCAGTGGGAAGGAATAAGCTGACAGATCAACAGTCTACTAACAGAAGTCTAAAAGCTCCGTGAGGGCAAGGACTACCATGTACTTCAGAACACACACAGGCAAAATAGAAGCTCAACATTTTAGTACTGGGAGGGTCCTTAGAAACCAGCTAACCCTATCCCACAGCTAAGAGTTGGGGAAACCCAAGGGCCTTATAAGGAGACACCAATCTTACTCAAGGGCAGTGTGCTTCCCACTATCCTCCAAGCCTCCTTGAAGTTTCCTGCTAACTCCTTCCCCCAAATCAAAATCTTAGTGTTATAAGATGCTTTGTCTCCCAGAGACTGCACCAGAATCAAGAGATCCTAACCACCCCAAATCTCCTCAAAAATTCAAGTGAAGTCTCAGCCTCTTTCTTCTTTTCCCCTCTGTACCCACTCATTCCAGGAGACCACAGGGAATAAGCTAGACTATTTGCTTACAATATTAATTTGCTGTGAAATTCAGATCCAGTCTAATCCCAGCCTGGTATAAGAATGCTCCATAAATCTTCCTCCAGATCCATCCCAAAAGCAGTGAACTCTAAAACCCCAGCTGGATTTACCATCACCCAAAGGGATTCTACAGCCCCTACAACTTGTACCTCTAATTTATCTGCATTAACTTCCTCTCAAATGTACATACAATTACAGAAAGGAACTCCATACTAAGCTTGCTAATCCTTTCCTCTACTGAAGAAAAACACAACATATTCTAAGAGATGTCCATCAGTAAGAGACTGGTTAAACAAATACGATACAGCTTTTAAAAAGAATAAGGGAGCTCTGATATCAATGCAACAGTAAGAGTAAAAACTAAGTAGCTAAAGAGTATGTTGTAATTTTCATGTTTGAAATGCCAAAAATGCCTTACCTGTATATATTTTCAAAGTCTGAAAAACAATTTCTAATAGATATCTTTGGGGATCAGGGGGAAAAGGAAAAGGGCTTAGGCTCTTATTTTGTACGCTTCTTGTATTATTTGAATTTTTTTTCCAAAGAAACATATAACATCTCTGTATGTTAAAAAAAAATCATTAAGGCTTTCAAAATATATAAATCTAGATAGTAGTATAGGTATAAATTTTTCTTCCTAGAAGTACTCAAATTAGTTATCAACTATTAACACTGGAGACATGGACAGGAAAGGTGACTTTTATTTTGAATCCCTGAATTTTCTAAAATGTTAGACATTTTTTTTTAAGTTGGCTTCTGGTCAAGATGGTAGAGTAGGCAAATGCTGTGCTCACTTCCTCTCACAACTACATAAAAATTATAACTACAAAATAACTATCATTAAGAATCGCTTGAAGTCTAGAAGTACTATAAGGATATACAGAAGAAGCCACATCAGGACTGATAGGAGGGGCAAAGATGGAGAACAGGCTGGTCCCACACCATGTGTGGTAGTTCAAAATTGGGAGGGATATCTCAGCTGTGGAAGTCCCCCAGAGAAGCGAGGAGTTCTAGCCCCATACCAGGCTCCCTGCCCCACACCTATCTCTCCAGCCTAGGGTTCCAATGCTGGGGAGAGAAATCCCCTTAACTTTTGGCTGTAAAATGCAGTGGGAATTGTGGCTAAGGTGGAAGGCAGCTGAAGTCCCAGGCATTCTTTTTAAAGGGCCCACACAGGGACTTGCTTGCTAATGAACTCACTCAGAGCTTTAGCACGAGAGCAGCAGCTTGAAAGGTGCCAAGGACCTACAGAGAGGAACTGAATTGTCTAGCTTCAGGGCAAGGGCTGGAGGGACACTTTTCTCCTAGACAGAAATGCTGGCAGAAGCCATTGTTCCTCTGTTGAGCCCTCCCGGTAATCAGCCTGCAAAGGAAGGTGAGCAGCATATCTGAGTCTCCATTAACCTAGCTAACATCTGTCACCCTGCCCTGGTGATTCCCTGAGACCCTGCCCCAACCAACTTTCAGCTGGCGCAAGTCACTTTCAGTGGCTTTTGCATACAACTGTCCTGTCTTGGCTCATGCTGAGGACTTTCATAAAATTTCTCAAAGGTTCACAAACCCCAAACAAGCAGCATCTGGCCTCAGTGTGCCCCATATCTCTTGCTAAGCCAGGCCCTAGCAGCAGCCAGCCTCAGTTCACAGCTTAGCTTCTCTCAGGCACCTCCAAGCCTAGCACAAGTGGCAACCTTTTGCAATCACTTTGTAGCTCATACCAAGTGGCCCCAGGCAGGGCACAAGCAACAGCTGACCTTGGCCTGCACCACAGCCCCTGCTAAAGTGAATCCTGCTCTGTAGCGTCAGCCCCTACACAACACCTCCTTCACTGTGGTCATGGCCAGTCCTCACAATCAGCTTGATAGTAAAGCTCTCCTGTTGACATAGCAAGAGCAATCAAGGCTCAACTACAAGAGGAGGCACAACCCACAGAAGGGATATACCTGGAGCACCTGGCTCAGGTGACTGGGGAGACTGTGTCCCTAGCCTCTACAGGACACCTATTACATAATGCCACTCTACTAAGACTAAAAGACATAGCTGCCCTACGTAATACGTAGAAACTAAAAAACAAAATAAAGGAACAAGCAAAACGGAAACAAATTCATAGATACAAAGAACATTTTTATAGTTGCCAGATGGGAGGAAGTGGAGGGATGTGTGAAAAAAGGAAATTGAGTACAAATAGCTAGTTCAAAAGAGTCACAGGGATGTAAAGTACAGCTTAGGTAACATAGTCGATAACTATGTATGACGTCATGGGTACTAGATTTATTGGAGTGATCACTTAAGTTACATAAATGGCTAATCACTATGTTGTATATCTGAAACTAATATATGTCAACTGTAATTGAAAAATACATTTAAAAAATGTTTACAGGAATTATCTGGGAATGTTTATAGGCCATTTTTGTTTTTATACCTTTCCATATTTAAGAAAATCTAATAAATATTAAAAATATACCTGAAGGCTCCCTGGGCCAACCTGACAGGACAAAGCCACAACTTCCCAGCTCACTTCTCCACCACCCACTTCTCTGACTATCACCAACCACCCACCATCCTCGGCCATCACACCCTCTTATACACTGTAATTGGCGTATCTTATTTCCCCTGCTTCACTCTCATTTTATGCTTTAAAGCCCTACATCCCTTCTTTGACTTCCCACCTCTGCCTGTGGGAACACATGTCCATCTCTTGCTCCCCTAAGTTAGGTATAAAACAACATAAGAAAGTACTGTCTACAGCAAAGTGAGGCACTCCTGAATGGCCAAAGCTCCTCACCTCAGTACCTGCAGCCACTTGAGAATTCAGACAGAGTTATAACTTCTGGTTTTTCAAGTAAAACAAGAACTCTCAAATCTAATGCATCTTTCATCCAGTCGGCAACTATTTGTTGAGCCCATCTTATGTGCCAGCAGGCACTGTTCTAGATTTTGGAGTTTAGCATTCAATAAAACATACAAAAATGCCATGCCTCCTGGAGTTTATATTTTAGTTGGTGAGAGAAGGGAAAACGAGAGGAAAAGCAGTGTATATGTTGAGAGAGTAAAAAGTGGTAGGTTAAAAATATAAAACAGGAAATGGAGTAGAAAGTGGGAAACAGGAGGAGTTCACTCAAGTCTGAGTTTAAGGCAAAGCTCTGGACTAGAGGCTTATACTTTTAATGTAAACTTTCTAAAAATGTAAATACTAGCAGCCCACATCAGCCTATAGACCACCAATTTGCAAACCCTGGTAGAGAAGACCAGCACTATACTTGGGGGAGGAAAAAGGTTAGGAATATAACAATATACCTTATATTTTCACATGGACTTACAATTTACAGAGCTGCCATAGCTGTTACCCCTCTTTACAGAAAGAGAAACTGCCACATGGATTGTAAGTGGCAGAACCAGGATTTAAATTCAAATTTCCCGAACACCCTCAAACCAGGGAGAAAAGCAAAAATATGGATGTTAAGAAACATTATATCTACAGCCATGCTACCCTGAACAAGCCCAATCCCGTCTGATTTTGGAAGCTAAGCAGGATTGGGCCCAGTTAGTACTTGGATTGGGAGACCACCTAGGAAAACCAGGTGCTGTAGGTGTAAAAAATTAAAAAATAAGGGTTTGTAAGTTGACAAGGTCTTTGCAATCTGTGAGGTCAACCAAGGGTTGCCTCACCTAAAAAAAAAACACTATCAAAAGCTGAGATATCAAAGACCATGAGGGCCTAAAGTGGATCCAGGTCACCAAAGAAGAGTTTCAACAGTGGCTAGGTTATTAAGGAAATATTAGGCAGAAAATACAAAAGCAGAGTCAAATGACATGGTCTCAAAAAGTAGAGATCTAGTTTTTCCTGGCAGTACCGCTTAGTGAATTGCATACTTCTGAAGCCAGAAGGGAATTATCAAATGGAGATGTCATTCTAGCTGTCATCAATACCAGCCTGAACAGTTCCTAACCAGCTCCTTGCCTTTTCCCTCCCATCCTTTCGCTACAGTGAACCAGAACATTCTAAAATCTGGTAATGTCACACCTCTGTATAAAATCCTCCAATGGCTCTGCATTTGCCTACAGAATACATCCCAAACTCCTTAGTATGACATTGGAAGTCTTTTTGAGGCTGGCCCCCAGCCTTCCTTTCCAGCATCATCTCCTATGTTTCTCCACATATCCAAGAGTCCAGGAAATGAAGAAAGGTACTGGAGAAGAGAGGAAGGAGGACCCATAGGAACTAGTAGTGTCTCAAGCACTTCAAACCAGCAATATTTCCTGACACTTTTGGACACACATTGTTCCTGTTGCCTGAAGTGTCCTTTCTTCCTTCTTGTCCCCCAGAACCCCAAAAGTACCTCTTCGGTGAGGACCAGTCCTATCGTTTGTCATTCATTCCTCTGAACTTTGGTACTTCCAATATTGATGTTACAATACTCATTCACTGCAATAAATGTTTTTTTAATCTGTCAACCAATGCCTTATTCTTTGTACATCTAGCTTCTAAAATAAAGACTTCACCCAAGCACTGGGATTCTGCTGAGGGAAGATGCAAGAAACAGGATCACATGTGAAAGTTCTAGCATTCAAGAGTAAAGATACACAATGGGCTGTGTCACCCTACAGAGAGCTCAAGGTAAGAATCTTGTCTTCATCTCTCCATCCCACACATCTAGTCCCGGGCCAGGACAGAGCAAGAGCTCCATAGGGCAGCAGTGAAAGAACCCTGGCTTTGAAGTCAGACTGATCTAGATTACATTACTGCTCTGGCATACACAAGCTACATGGCCTTGGTGAAGTTATTTAAACTCTATGAGTCTCATTTTCTCAGTTCCTAAAAAAGGAGGTGCTCAAATATTTGTTAATCAATATATCAATATTTGTTAACTGATATGTAAAAATAATACTACCTAATTCACAAGACTGAAGGTTATATGAGTCTGTAGGTCAAACATTGAGAATCAAATTTGATCAAGGTCTATCACATCATAAATGCCAAATTTTCCCTCACTCTTCCTTCCCTATAATGAATATAAAAATTTATATGTCACAATAAAGATTAAACATAAAGTAGGTGAAGACACATTTAACCTCTACAAATAAAGACCATTAGCTACCATTAGAATCTGAGAAAACCTTTCAAAGACATTAAGGAAAAAACACTGTGAGGATGGCTAGCAGGAATCTCTAAAATTCCAAAATGCCCAGTCTGGCTATGGTCTGAATGTGTCCCTCAAAAATTCATGTTGAAATCCAACCCTCAAGGTGATGGTATTAGGTGGAGCCTTTGGGAAGTGATCAGGTCATGAAAGTAGAGTCATTATAAAAGGGATGAGTGTGTTCTTATAAGAGACACCAAGAGAGCTCCCTTGACCCATCCGCCATGTGAGAACACAATGAGAAGCCCTCACCTGACCATGCTGGCACCAAGATCTCAGACTTCCAGCCTCCAGAACTGTGAGAAATAAATTTCTGTTGTTTATAAGTTACTCAGACTGTGGTAGTTATTATAGCAGCAAAACAAACTAAGACAAATCTCTTCCCTGAATATTCTGACCCGGCAAAGAAACCTCTGTCTGAGGCAGGAGGGGTGACCACATACAAAGCCAAGTGTGTATCCCTCAAAGGTCACAGAACAAATGCAAAAGAGTGGGTAGGTGGGTAGGTAGGACAGTGGTGAGGGGAACTTTGGAAGGACCTACAGGAGAACATGTCATCTTTGTGAGTGACCCTCAGCTGTGCTTGCTGACAGGACTTAGGACTTACTAGATAAACAAGTTCACACATGACTGCAGAGAAAGCGAGGAAGAAGTACATACAAACTAAGAAGGTAAGAGACATTTTATAATTTATCAAAATGAGTTATGTACTGTACACCTTATTTTCAAACTAATACAGTCTAGGGAAACCTCTTAGTGGTGCTAGAGATGGACATTAGGATTGATAATATCAACATTCTCATATTCTAACTTCATTCAACACGAGTTATCTTTCAAAAATGAAAACTTGCCTTTCCTCTGTGTAGAGTCCTGTAAAAACTCTTTAATGGCTTAGAATAAAACCTAAATTTCTTTGGCAAATAAAACCCTGCAGCAATCTGCTCCCTATCTAGTTCTCTAGCCTCTATTCTGGCCTCTTTGCTCTACCATACCACATCGTGAGACAGTATCAAGACTTCTCCAACCCTTTCACCAGACTGTGCTCCTCAGAAGCCATCTCATAACTCCAAAACTCAACAGAATGCTTGGCAAACAATAACCCTCAAGTGCTCATTGACTGAAAGAAAGCAATACTTGAACCCAAAGACTTCTGATACAGGCCCGAAATACTCATTGCTCTATGGTTAACCATTAAATTGATTTTGGCAAAACAAGGCCCCTTAGAGCTAAATGAGGAAAGTTGAGTCCATACTAGGATTAGACCCACATGACTTAGAGGCCAGACCCTAAATCTTGAGTTCTGGGTCTGCAGGACAACCTGAGCCTGAGAAGCAGCACACCAAAAAGACTAAGCCCTTTCTTATACCAGGCTTCACTCTAACTTCAATGGCAATTACAGATAAAGTTAATGAACTGACATTATTTTACACTGCACCCAAATTCACTGAATTTATATCAAGGATTAATGACAAGATTAAATTGCATGAGCAAAGCCCCATATTTACCTGATTTACATCTGAGTCATATTTAGTATTCCTATGCCAAAGAAAAAGCTTTTCAATTTACCATTAAAGTAAAAAAATAAAATAAAAATCCAAATGCCCATACAAGGGTTCCTCGAAGTCTACAGTAAAATCACCTGGGGCATTCACCCAAGAGTTCCCGAAAATAAACCTGCAACAGCAGCCTCATTTCTCAGTTCTACATAAGAAACCACTGAGCAAAGACTTAAGGACAAACCTACTTTCGCTGGGGCCTTGTTTTTACTGCTTTTATAAAATAGCTTTTTTTCTAGGGACAGCCCATCTCCTCCAAATAGAGACTTTTCCTCCACTCCTAGACATGCAGAACTCACCTTTTAAGACCCAAAGCTCCAAAACCTACAATGCAAACTCTTAAGGGGGCAGTGATCTTCGTTTTGTTATTGAAGAATCCCAAGCAACTAGAACACTGCCTGGCACAAACTAAACCTTCAATAAACATTTGTTCAAAATCTGATTGAGTGGATGAAGCTTACACAGTATGGCCAGTGACATGAGCTCACTCTGCTCTAATGGAAAAATAGCAAACTATAAGAGACTGATTGTATTTGCTTCTATTTCCAACAGACTGACGCTCAATTTTCATACACGCAAAGCTATATTATTACTCATTTTTTTAAAAAAGGTTAATTACGATGAATGAGTGGATAAAATGTACCACTTCTGTGAAGTACTCCTCAGTTCACTTGCAAATACTGAGAAACCCTCCTGTGTGTCCCACTGGGGGAATTAAATGTTTAATCTGTGAAACAATCTTGCCCCATCAACCAGAACTCCAACATGCTGGAAACTCTAACTCTAGTGAAGTCACACCCAGAACCAAATTCTTATTCTCTGGTTCTGTGATTCAGAATGGTTCAAAATACAACATAAATCCCTTAAATTTACAACTAAAATACATACATCTGTGTCTTGAGCATGCACTCCCCCTTCTACTGCAGCGATTCTCCAATCTGGGTGCACATTACAATTACCTGAAGAGCATTTTAAAATGTGAAAGCCCAGACCACACCCTGTCTCAGTTAAACCAGGGCGAGAGGCAGGCACACATTTTAAAGCCTTCCAAATAGTTGCAAAGTGCTGCCAGGTTTGAAAACTACCTCTAGGGTACTTTGGGCCATCCCCCCACCAACTCCTTGGTCTTCGAAGTTTACACGAAGCAGATCTCTGGGAAGACCCCAGAGACCTTAAAGGACATGACCTTTTTTTAAATCTCCTTTCACCAAAATTTCCCATCCTCAACATCTCAAGTCACGTGGATTGGGCTTCACCGCTTGCAAGGCGTTGCAGCCGCCTACCTTAAGGCTGCAGGCTTCCTCGAGAGAAGCCATTTCTTCTGGAGAGGAGCTGGCAGGGCGCAGAGGGGATGCCCCTGACGAAAGGAACTGCCCAGTGCTCCGAATCAGGCAGCCTTTGGAGGCAGCACTGTCCACACCTGGGCCTGAGGAATGGGAGGAAGAGGAGGAATTTCTGCGTCGGGATGAGTCCCAAGACAACCTCGGCGAGCAGGCCACATCGTCCTCCTCCTGGGCTTTCAGACGCTTGGGGCTGCTGGCCCCTCCAGCCCGCGACGAAGAGCTATGAGCTGACCGTCTGGAGGGGGCCACATCACTGGGCTCCCGGAGGCAGCTGCGCTTGCGGGAACACCCTTCCGAAGTGCTGCTCCAGTGGTGCTTGACCTTGCGCCGCTCCGACGCCATGGGCACCTGGCAAGTTAAAGAAGAGGGCCTGATTCCAACGCCATCACGCCTGTATTCCCCTCCTCAGAATCCCGCCATCCCGAGACCCCCGTGGACGAAGGCAACCCGGAAGGTCAGAGCTGGGGCCTGGCCTTACTGACCTTTCCCCTTTCCTTCCACTGCCCATCACAGTTCTGTGGGTTTCAGAGATGCCAAAGCGCTTCGGAAAAGTCAAAAACGCTGCCAAATTTACGAAAGGCTTCCGGTTCGGTTCCCAAGCCCACAACGTGCTTCCGCGACCACCAAGCGCTCCAGTCCGCACGGCGCCGCTTCGGAGATGTCAAAGCGCTTCCGGGACCACCAAGCGCTTCGATGCAGTTGGCAACACAAAGCCCTGCAGAGATGTCAAAGGGCTTCAAGAGCCTACCAGGCGTTTATAGGGTCCACACATGGCGGCTGGACCCACAGTCCTGGGGCGGGCGCGGGCGCGCGGCCCTGGGGCCCGGAGCACCGGCGGCGGGCCGGAGAGGGCCCGGCTCCGCCACCTGAGGACACCCCCCCGGACGCCCTGCCGTCCCCGCGCCGCGGCCCAGAGGTCGGTCCCGCTGCGCCCGCGGCCCCCTCGGCACCCGCGCCGGCCTGGCGGGCCCTGCCCGGAGCCCGCCCGAGAGCAGACCACACGGGCCTCGCCGCGCCCGCCTCCCGGAACGAGCCTGCGGCCCGCGTCCCGCCCGGCGCGCGGCGGGGGCGGGCTCTGCGCCGCACGGACGATGCCCATTGCTCCCATCGGCGAGGGGCGGGACTCCGAGCAAGACGGAGCTCACCCATTGGTCAGAAGGCGGGGAGGCGGGACCTTACGCCGTATGAGCCTCGCCAATTGGTCAGGAGCGAGGCGGAGCGGAGCCACTCACATGGGTCCCGAGAGCGCGAAGCGGCGGCGAGGCCACACCCCTCCTCCGGCAGGCCCCTGTTTGCGGGTAGGGGGCGTGCGTGGACCAGGGCGCCGGAGAGCCGCTCCCCGCTGCTCCGCGTCGCCATCCTCAGCTGGACATTTCAGGTCCCGATTCGTTCATCGAACCCGCACCAACATCATCGCCCCGTAGAAAGAGCAGAAAACCCGGTGGCACACCCAGAAAGTGGTAGTAGAGGTGGAATTAGAAGTTAGGAGCCACGGGGAAAAAAAAAAACTACAAAAAAAGTAAAATATCCTCCGGGCAAAGAATGAAAGTCAAAAGACAAGGTACAAGCTTAGAAAAATATCTGCAACACAAGACAAAGGGCTGATGGCCTTACTGGGCAAAAACTTTCCCAATAATTACAATGGACAAAGGAAATGAACCAACGAACAGAAACAAATTACGAAAGCTCTCTAACATATTTAACAGAAAATGGCTCCACCTGTTATTATTTAGACAGTACAAATAAAACTGTTTTCACCTATTAGAGTGAAGGATTGAAAAAGCATAATATTCTTTGCCGCTGAGGATGTAGGGAAATGCATTCCTATGTCACTGATGGGCATTTTTTAAGCTAGTTATATAAACTACAGAATATACATCCATACAATGGGATATGAGGCAAAAAGAATGAAGTGACCCAAAAGTACTGTTGAGAAAGAATGGCCAAGTAAGGCATGAAATAGCATAGGATCTAGAACAGTGTGAATTAAACGTACATAGCAAAAATAATAAGTGGAGCCTAAAAATATTTTTAAATGTTCGAGCATAACCACTGTGTATTTCTAAGAGTTTTACTGAGATAATTTACATACCATAAAGTTCACTCATATATAGTTCAATGTTTTTTCAGTATACAAATGGTTTTTAGTACCTGTTTTTAGTATATTTAGGGTTGTGCAACCATTACTATAACCATAACCATAATCTTAGAACATTTTCGTCATCCCCAAATCTTGTGACCATTACCACTCCCCTTCAACACCCCCCCACACACACATACTCACACTAATTTCTGCCTCTGTAGATTTGCCTGTTCTTAACATTTCATAACGTAATCATAATATATGCAACTGTCTTCTTTTACTTTGCAAAATTTTTTCATGGTTCATCCATATTTTAGCATATATCGGTACTTCATTCCTTTTTATGGATAATTTTTAATAAAAGTATATGAATGATATTCCAATACAAGGATATACCACATTCTGTTTATTCATTCATCTGCTGATAGACATTTGGGTTTTTCTACTTTTTGGCTATTCTAAACATTACTACTATGAACAGTGGTGCACAAGTTTTTGTAAGGATATATGTTTTCATTTCTCTTAGGTAGATATCTACCAGTGGAATTGCTGGATCATATGAAAACTATGTTTAACTTTTTAAGGAACTGCCAAACTATTTTTTCAAAGCAGCTCACCATTTTACAATCCCACCACCAAACTATGAAGATTCCAATTTCTCCACATCCTTACCAACACTTATCTTTTTTATTCTAGCCATCTGAGCAGGTACAAAGTGGTATTTCATTGTGGTTTTGATTTACATTTCCCTAATGACTAATGCTTACTTTGGTTTGGTCCTGAATTCATATGGAGACTGCAGTCAAGAAATCAAGAGAAGGCATAGAGTCAGGAGGGCAGCAACAGAAGAATTAGGAAAGATTACTCAGAGCAAAACTGTACCATTAGAGACCAAAGCTAAGATCATTCATACCCTCATATTCCCAATTACTATGTATAGTAAGTTGGATGGTAAAGAAGGCTAACAGAAAAAAAAGTGATTCAATTGAATTATGGTGTTAGGGGGAGCTCACTACAGGTATCTGGATTACCAGAAAGACAAACATGTGGGTCCCAAAGCAAATCGAGACTGAAATAACATTCATGACAAAGATGACAAAACTGAAGCTGTTTTACTTTGGCCACATCATGAAAAGGCAGGATTCTTTGGAGGAAAAGACAATAATGCTTGGAAAAATAGAGGGCAGCAGGAAAAGAGGAAGACCAAATATGAGATGGATTGACTCCATGAAAGAAGTCACAGGCATGAGTCTACAAGAGCTGAGAAGGGATGTTGAGGATGGGACATTGTGGACCTCATTCATAGAGTCACCAGGAGTCAGAGCTGACTCAGCATGTTACTTACACAATGACAAAGTTGAGCAACAAAATTGTTTATCATCTCTGGAAGAATACCCCGAATTAGTAAAAGCAGTTGCCTCTGGGGAAAAGAAATGAGAGACTAAGTTCTAAGTGGTTAAAAGGCTTCTTTTCCACCATGTAATCATTTGTACTGTCGGATTTTTCAGTCACATGCAACTATTAACTTAAAAAAAGTCAGGCCATCTGTCCCTCTGGGGATTCATGGAAAGGCACTGAGGTACCCATGAACCCCTGGAATTCATATATGAAGTTGTATATGTATGTATTTACAGCTTGCTGAGGGGAGGTCCATAGCTTTCATCAGATTCCCAATTAATCTCTCCAGAAACATAAGAAACCCTATTCTGGAAATGCAAATATGCCAGTACCCTATTAGCATATGCCCTCTATTACTCAAACAGCCCTGGAAACACACTACTCATAATTGTAAGATGCTTACCACATGCCAGGTTCCACTTGGGACACATGACACACTTTAGTTGAACCTTCAAAGCCACCAGAGTTGAAGACACAGGTGACAGCACACTGTCCACCTGTACTGGAGCCCACCTGACTTTGTTAAGTATCAGTACAAAGCTGACTTTGCTGGGAGTGGCTGTTGAATGCTTACAGCAGACAGGATCTGCCTCTTGCCAATGACAACAAACCTATGAAACAGGTACTTTTTATTCTCCTTTTTATATAGATAAAGAAACAGAGGCTCAGAGTAACTCCCTAACTTGGCCCAACATTATGCAGCTATAAACTGCCAACATTTACAGCCAGAGCCCAACCTCTTAGCCACCCCATAATACACCACTTATGGATGCAGAGCAACTTTCCAAACAAATTCATCAGGACACAAAACTAATTACAAATATCTGTTGACTTTATCAATGTATTTTATTTTACAAAAAGGAAAAAATCACTATAGTACAATTATTAAAATAGGGCACAAAATTTAAAATAGCATGTTTCACAAAAAGATATGCAACATGACTTTTCAGAGATATACCCACTGCATAAACTTTAGGTACACAGCAGAAATATGTTTAACATCCATTTAATTTATTAATTTATTTATTATAACAGGACAAGTACACTTTCAAAATGTAGTACTTCTGTAACCATGTCTCACCTATTCTTCCCAACAGCCCAGAGAGGGAGAATGAACAGGTGTCACTTACAAGGAAACTGAGGTCCCAGAAATTAAACGACTGACTTAATTAGCAGCAGAATCAGACATGAAACCAGTTCTCCTGATTCTTCATCCAGCCATAAATAATACATATTCTCAAAATAAAAGCTCCATTAAAAATAATAACATTAGTGGGATGGGAGGATAAAGGTATAAATAAATATCTGTGGGTTGCAAGATTTCCGATAGAGAAAACAGAAAACCTACAGTCTTTTTGCCAGTGTCTGCATTTGTAAAACTTGAGACCTTGAGAAATGAGTCAAGAACCGCATTGGGACACAAGCTGAAAATCTTTCAGGTCATGGAAGCTTGAAGGCAGTTGACAAATATGACCCAGAGATCTTAACTTTGGCGTTCAGAATGCTGTCACTTGTACAGGGGTGAGAACGGAGTAATGGCATCTGTTGGGGTAGTTAACGTCACTGTCCCCAAAACCACGAAACTGCCCACATCCTGATCCTGTGTACCAGGGTTTCTGCTTCAGTCTTGTGATACCCAGCTATGACTAACAAACCCCAGAAAGGAAGAGAACTTCATGGATTTTGGTGTCTCTAAAAGCTGAGATCTCTTCTCCCTGGAACATATGTTTCTCTTCTCACTCCCTCAGGAAAGCTGATGTTTGGCTTGTGTTTCCTGGGAGATCTTGGATTCTACCTCAGACTTTTTCTTGATATGACAGTTGTCTTTCCAATTGAGGACAAGGGTTGTCAGCTGTGTTTTGGTCATCAGGGGCCAAAAAGCTCAACGCTGTCTAGTTTCTCCTCTTTGTAGAGCAGGATATTCTCCATCAGTTTCCTTTTGGCCTCATTAATTTCAATTTTCCATGAAGTCTCTGTAGTTGACATTTAATGGAAAATAAATTTTTTTAAAAAAAGCCATCTGAACAAAAGGCATTTGGAAATAGGTGCTATTATAATTCTTAGAAAGTCAGACTTCGTTAGAGTTTCTCACTTTTATCAGGTTTTTGAATCAGGTGCTGAGTATAATGAGCATTTTCATCACCTTCTGTCTTTGCAGGGAAGCCCTGCCATCTGCCCCCACCTTTCAGAGAAGAGGGGGCTTCCATGCTCCTCTCCATGGATGCAGGGAATAGAGTGAACATTTAACACCTTTTTGCTCCTCTTCCTCTCTTCCACATGGGAAGAGGAACAATAAGAGTGGTCAGAGCCTGACACAGTCATTGAACCACATTTGCTAAGGGACAAGGACACTGTATTGAAAAGGCCTTCCAAATTTTTATTTCAGAAGGAAACCTGGTATATTCGAACCTGAGAAGCAGAGATAGAAGGTATCTTTAGAAGCAGGATGGGGTTTGTGTTGTAAAGAGAGGATGGAGAGGCAGGCAAAGACAAACCACACAGGGCCTTGCTGGTCCAGAGGAAGAATTCTGACTTGGTCTCTGTGATGGGGAGCCCCACATAAGCTTTAAGTGAGGGGTGACATGAGTTGTTTTTAAAAACCACTCCGGTTGGCCCTTGGAGAAAGGACTGATGAGAGGCCAGAGTGGACCAAGGAGGACAAAGGGTAGCTATGCAGTCATCCAGCAAGAGGACAGTAGCTTAGATGAGGTGGGGAGGTGGGGGCAATGGAGAGAAGCAGATAGAGCTGAAAGATATTTAGGTCAATAAATAGGGCTGAGTGACGGACTGGACACAGCGGGGCTGGAGGGAGGGAGCTGTCAAGGATGATTCCCCCAGGCTTTTCTTTGTGCAGTTGGCTGGTAGGTGAATGGTTGAATAAACCAAAAGAATGAGGGAGACAGAAGGAATAAATGATGGGCTGAGTTAGGGACACAAAAACTAGTGTGTATATGCATTCAGACCTCCGCACACTTACCATTCTGGGGAGGCTCTGGACTGGCACAGGCCTCAGAGGAGGAATCGGCCTGCATCCTGCCTTTATCCTCTGTGGGAGCAGGCAAAGCAGCAGCCCCACGCCAGGGTGCTGCCCTCATGGAGGAGGAAGCATAGAGGCTGGAATTGTTCACGTCATCCGTTTCTTCTGGGGTGTTGGAGGAAGAGCCTGTGCCTTCGGAAAGCCCGCCCCAAGAGAGCGACGTCTCCTGACCTCTGAGCCGCTCTTCCACAATGGCCACAGAGCCACACACCTTGTGGATGGGAGAAACAAGATCACTTACCAAGAATTCTTTCTGCAATCAAAAATCTAACTGGTCTCTCAAGGCTCTGGAGAGACAGACACAGAAGAATCAAATGCCTGTTCCTTTGTCTGGAAGAACAGCATTCTTCCTTTGAAAAGAACTAAACTTCCCCATCCACCTTAGCCGCAAATGACAGCACGTGACCAAGATGAACCAATCATATTATCGCCTACCTCTGATCTTAATGTTTGGTTCAGGTTTGGGCGGGTTACCCAAGCAGGCCAATCGAAATCCTTCTCTGGGATTTTTCTACCTAAAGCTTATTGAGGAAAGGGTTCCCTTTTCCTTTCTATTGGCAGAGCCAGACTCCTCACCAAACACAGAAAACCCATTTACAGTTGGTAAAAATGAAGCCCCAACGCAGAGTAAAGCAGAGGCGAGAGACGCACAGAGTGAGCCAGAGGCACCCTTGCTGGTTGAGAACTTGGGTCAAACTACTCTAGCAATGCCTGTCTTGTCATTCATTCATTCATTCATTCATCCACTCACTGATATTCTCCCCGCTCCCTATCTCTCTCTCTGTCTTTCTCTTTCTCATTTTCTCTCGCTCTCATTCTCAACTGCTCTTGTGTTCATGCTTGTGTGCTCTCTCTCTCTTCTCTCTCTCTCTCTCTCTGTATATCTAAGAGTTTGAGTTGAATTTCTATCACTCTCAACTAGAAATGCCCTAAGTAATGTGGATATTGCCAGTGAGGGCTTTTTATTCTGGTTAGGGAGGTTAGAAAAATTAAAGGCAGAGAAGGAATGTTTCTTCTTTACATACATGCCCACGTGTGTGCACGCACACACACACACAAACAAAATGGTACAATGGGTGTAATACATACATACCCTTAATAATAACAACAAATCTCATTTGCTTGGTACCTTGCAATTTACAAAGCAAATTGGCACATGATCCACAATGAATTCTTATAGATAAAAAAAATTAAAAGATTGAAGAGATTAAGTTTCCTGCCTAAGGCCACCCAGCTAGTGAATGGCAGAGCTGACCACTGAACTCAGCCCTGCTTGTCTTAATGTCCATGACTCAGTTGATCTCACATACCTAGCTTGGTTGTGAAATACTAAAGGCAAGGACCATTCTTCATTCCTCTCTATATACCTTAAGTGTTCTATCCCCTTTCTCTACCTAGCAAATGCCTCCTCAACCTTCAAGGCCTAGTTCAAATGTCACCCCTGGAGATAAATCTTCACAGTATATGGCTGATAAACATTTGCCAAGCTAAAAACAATATTCTCTTATAGCTATGTGGCCAGGTAACTAGGTTCTGGTCTACAGAGTGTGAGAAAAAGTGACGTGTGCATTTCCAGGTCACATCTTTAAAAGGAAGGGGGTGTGTTCTCCTCTTCCTTTTAACCTCCTTTCGGTGGTTGGCATGCAGATGTGATGACCTGAGCTAGAGAAGCCATCATAGACTCTGAAATAGAAGCCACCTGGTATGGGCAGCCGAGCAATAACATAGGAGCCTGGGTCTCCAATACTGTGACACTGCCACATCGGCTCTGGACTGCCTATATTCAAACTGTGAAGCTCAAGAAAATTATATTCTATTTTGTTTAAATCACAGTGTTTTGGAGTCTCTTCATGACAGTGGATTCTTTGTGAGTAATTTAACTGATACACTGAATGAAAGAATTAAATGATTGAAGGGATGCATGCCTGAATGAATGGTTGAGGGAAAAAGTCTTTTCAGAACATAAATCTGATCATGTCCTGTCCCTGCCTAAAACCCCTAGTGACTGTCTCACATGGTTTCTATTATTGGGCTCCTTCCTCAGAGCCTCATCATAAGCCACTTCACCCCATGTACTTTGTGTTCCAGACACTCTGACCTCCTTCCAGGCCCTTGACCATACCATGCTCTCTCTCAACTCAGGCCATTTGCATGAGCTGTTCTTTCTGCTTGGACAGCTCTTTATTAGCTTACACATCACTTCCTCAGGAAAGTCCTCCTGGGTAGGGCCCCTGTCATACACTATCTCAGGGCTCACCACACAGTCAATTACTGCGCAATGCCTGTGAGCTCCAGGAAAGTGGAACTGGCCTCCTTTGTTCACATATTTTTCTCCTGGGCCCAGCACACAAATGCTGAATGAATGACTGAACACTGTAGCATTTGGACATAAGAGAATAGCCTAGGCCTAGAAAAGTGACTCAAGTCTCTAGCTCCTGCCTGGTTATGATGTAAGATGGTAGACATGGAGCTGAACTAGGAGTCCAGAGAGTTCTGACAAAACTCACTCTGCGGCTTCATCTTCTTCTCTCTGGACCTTTACGTCTCCATCTATAAAATGGGAGGCTTGGGCTACAGCAGTGGTATTTGAAGATTTTTTTTTGTTCAGCTACCAAACCCTTTCCTCAAATAAAATAATGAGAACCCAATATAATTATGAGAAGTTAAAGTGGAACTCATAAGTGGGGCCTATTGCTCCCCACAGCCCTCTTACTACCAAAAGCAACTCCTGAGGTTCTTTCAAGGAGCCCCTCTTTGCCAGATAGTACTTGAAAATCACTTAGCTTACATGATCTCTAAGAGTCCGAGTACTCTCGGAAGTAATTTTGTCCTTAGAAAGACCTAGCAGTGGTCCCCAAATGTTTACCTGTTACCATGAAAACCACCTCTACATATCTGTCCATAGAAAAATGTCTTATTCCCTGTCATGGCTTATTTCTGGGGTGTCTGCCTAGCCCTTGGGCTAAGGATGCTCCTTTACTCTAGAACCTGAACCTTCTACCTTTGGGAGTTGACCCCTGACTGTCAGGTTTATACAATAGACCCCACCTCCTCATCTTATCTGACTGGCCAATGGGTGGACACCTGACCCTAGCTAGGCCAGTCAGGTTCTCTCACTGAGATGTTGGAATTGGGACCTGGAGACTTGATCTCTCAGTGAGGGTAGAACTATAGCATATAAATAAATAAGGTCCCGTCCCCTAACCAAGAAGATGAAAGAAAAGAAAAAGGGGACCTACAGAGAGAAGGAGGAATAAGGCAGATTTAGAGAAAGCAGAGTTCTGTTAACATCCGAAGGTATGGCCTAGACCCCTGAGGCTAGCAGCACGCTGTCTTCTGGCTCCTGAGACACCCTTATCCACATATTGCCCTGTTTTGCTGATGTAGGCTCCAACACATTCTGCTACTTGAAAACCAATACGTCCCTGGTTTGAGATCACATCTCGGTGACAGGATCGATCCCAAGTCTTAAGCCAGTCCCAGGTAAAATAGACCCATGCAGCCCTTAGAAGTGAGGCCCAGCTGACCCAGGAAAGGGCTCATCACAGGGGAAAGGCTGACAGTCAGGCTCACCTCCACCAAGCTGGCGTTCCGCCTCCGCAGGCAGAGGCAGGCGACCATGGCCAAGGCCTCAGCACAGTCCTCTGGCAGCCTCCCAGCTCTCTTCTCCAGATATTTCTGACAGATCTCCTTGGCCATCACTTTCTCCACCTCTATCTTCCCAGAGCAGAGTGAGGTGATGCTGCTTGGAATTTCACTGAGGAGTAAATCCTTCTGTGGGAAGAAGAGTAGAAACACTCCAGAGTGAGCTGCAGGGGTGTGGGATCCAACCCACATACCTCATAGGCCTTGGTTACTTCATCAGGAAAATGAGGATAATAGTACTAACAAAAAAATTAAATGACAATACATAAAGTGTGATACTTGACACAGACTAAACATTCAATAGTCTATTAGTGATAATAATTACTAGTAATAATAGCTATCATTTATATAGTACTTCCTATATGCTGAGTGAGCACTTTACTTACATTAAGAATTCAATCTTATTAACAATTATAGGGACAATCTTTTATAATATAAAATAAACACTTTAGGATGTAGGCTTCTGAGCCATATATATTTAACAGGAGAAATTAGATCAGGAGTTGCCAGGGGCTAGAAGTAGGGAAAGGGGACTGATATAAAGGGGTCCAGAAGAATTTTCTGGAGTGATGGAAATATTCCATATCTTGATTATGGTGGTATTTACATAACTGTCTATATTTTTCAAAACTCATATTATTCTGTACACCTCAAAAGTATGAGCTATACCTCAATAGAAATGAATGCATATGTCCAGTCTGGTACCCACACATAAAGGCACCTAGCAGCTTTACTCGTAATGGTCAAAAACTGGAAACACCCCACATGTTCATCAACAGGTGAATGGACAAATAATGGCATATCCATGCACGAGAACAGCACTAAACAAAAGAAATGAGCCACTGACATACATGAAGAGCATGGCTATATCTCAGAATAATTATGCTAAGTGGAAAAAGCCAGACAACAAAAGAGCACACAATGTATGGCTTCATTTATATAAAACTCCAGAAAATGAAAACTTTTGTATGGTGATAGAAAGCAGATCAATGACTTCAGGGGATGGCAGGGCAGGGAGGGATGCAAGGAAAGGATACAAAGGAGAGGAGGTAACTTCTGATGTCGTGGGCATGTTCACTATCTTGATTTGGTGAAAATGTCAAAGATATATAAATATGTCAAAATTTATCATATTACATGCTTTATCTTCATTATTTATAAATATTTATAAATTCATATTCATAAAGTTATTTATAAATACTTCATGGCATTCCATGGTGTATACAATTATATTGTAAATTCTTAATCACCTCCCAACTGATAAATATTTCACTTGTTTGTAGTGCTTCATTATCAATTGATGCTACAACATCCTTGTCTATCTATGCTTTTCCTCACTTGTTTGTGTGTTTCTCTAGTTTACAAGTAAAACTGCCATATCAGAGGGTACACAATTTTAAATTTTGATGGAAACTACCCACTTCCCTCCGAAAACACTGTGGCCACAAACATTCCCCAGAGTGTGCAAGAGAGGTTTGCTTCCTCCCACCCTGGACCACATTTCTGACTCAAATCTTTATTCTATATGTACAACAGAAGTGCATGTACCACAACAGAACACCATGAGAGACCATATTTGGGTCTAGAAGAAAAGAAATTAGATTTTTAAAAAATTATATCTTTAACATTTTTAGAAACTCTTAGCAAAAAGAACCTTCCAGCAAATTTCACATAAGTGTCTTAAAAGCTTCCTACTCCTCAGGCAGCCCCAGAGAGTTGCTGTGGAATACATCTCAAGAAAAATGTCAGATGAGAAAATGCCCAAACTGCCCAAACCACATCTGAGTTGCCCAAACCAACCTCTTTGCAGTACCTGGAGCTCAATGCCCAAAGTGGGCGGAGCTCAGGGAGTTCAGCAGAGGGACAAGTTGTGACCTTCTGTGTGTAGTGGAGGCCTTCAGCTCTCCACCCCAAAGCTCAGGGAATGTTTTTGGGGTCCAGTCACAAAAAAGCCAGCTGTTTCAATGCTTTCAACATCAAGTTAGAAAAGGGGCTCCTCTCTCAAACTGATGAAGAGAACCAGAGCTTGCACAGAATTTGGAATCCTTCAGAACACATCAGTTCAAATCCCAATTTGAGCACTAATCTCACTGAAGGATACGAGACAAGCCTCTTCACTTTGGCCTTAGTTTTCTCATCTGTAAAATGGGGATGGTGATAACACTGAATTCATATGGTTGGACTTCCATGAGAATTAAACAGTCAGGAGATTGTCAAGGTTGAGAACTCAGGGTCTGCAGTCTGGAAAACCTGGTTCAGAATTCCAGCTCTGACAGCACAGCTAAGATCTCAGGCAAATCTCAGAGCCTGCTTTCTTCAACTACAGATGAATAATATAATGCCTCTATCAATCTCATGGGGATTTTGATATGATTTAGAAAGAAATTTATGGAAAGTGACAAACACAGAGTCTAGCTAGCTGTGTTGTTATATTTTTTAAATGGCATTACATATATGATTGTTCTTTGAATTCACAAAAAAATGGAAGTTATTGAACTTATTATAGAAACCTACTTAAAAGAGTTGAAATTAACTTTTACCAATTTTAGAACCAACCCTATATGATTGCCTGAGAGAAGAAATGAGTTTTCCTTAAACATTCTAAATTCTATTATTATGAAAAAGTAATTGTGGGCTGGCAGGTGGGGGTAGGAGATTAAAGCTACTTTGCATAGATGCAAATCAAACCTTGGACTGAGGCCTCATTAGCATCTATAAAATGGGTACAATGTAGATCTCTGCCCTCCTGACACCTCATAGCTGTTGGCCCAAATGCACTATCCAGCCAGAAGTGACTGGTTCCCTTACCAGGTAAACTGGGCTTCGGTCGTTATCCATTGCAGGGATGCCAGTGAGGATCTCAGCTAACACCTGGAAACACAAGGAATTAGCACAGTTCAGGTACTCATGTACAAAGTCAGGCAGGAGATTCTGGCCAAGATGGAATATTCTTAACAAAGCCTGAGCTCCAGATCTAGCTCTATCATTTTCCAGCACAGACACTTGCCCAAATCTTTAACAGGAGACTATCACTGCACTTCCTCCAACTAAATATGCCACCCAGCTGCTAGTGGAAGGTTTGAATTAACTGATAGAAGGCAGGGAGGATGGAAACCAAATGTATCTGTATTACCATCAGTTTATATAAATATATATGTGTGTGTGTGTGTGTGTGTGTGTGTGTGTGTATGTATGTATGATGTACGTATGTATGTATATACATATATATACACACATATACACTTATATGTACATACAGTATATACATATACATGCATATATATACACGC
The DNA here is from genome assembly GCA_030015415.1 of Cynopterus sphinx. NCBI lineage: Eukaryota > Metazoa > Chordata > Mammalia > Chiroptera > Pteropodidae > Cynopterus > Cynopterus sphinx. Next base: position 120,101,545 of record CM057381.1, on the reverse strand, counting down.
ATATGTACATATATGTGTATATATGCATTATATATGTAAACACATACATATATATGTACACACACACACACACACTATGTTTTAAAGGTAATTTCATGTAAAAACCCATCAGAAATGGTAAGCAAACAATACTACGTCAATCTTAAGAAAGAAGGTATCCATTACAGGTATCTATTCTATATAGAAAATCTCAGCAACATCTATAGCATGTTTCATTCATAGGCCTTTAGTAACATCATTTGTTCATTACTTGATCCACTTACAAAAGGAGCACAGACTTGAGCCAGTGTAGGCCACTAGAGAATTGACAAACTGTGATATGTGTCTTAATAAACAGGAAACCTGCTTTGAACAGGAATTCTCAGTAGAGATAACAGCATGGTAGTTAAGAGCTCTACAGTCAGACAGGCCTGAATTCAAATTCTGACTCTGTTCCTTACATGTGCAGGTAACATTTGGATAAGTAACTAAAATGTAAGCCTGTGTCCTCATCTGGTAAATGAATACAAGGGAGTGAGTATCCTGCCTTTAATGTGAAATCTCTCTCCCACAACCCCTCTAGAAGCAACTCATAGTAGGTTCATATCTACTGCCAAGAAATCAATCCTTCCCTTCAACGGAAGGGCTCACAGAGTTAATAACAAATTGGCAGTGGCCAGGAGGGGCAGCAGAGGGCACAGCTGCAGCAAGTGGACAGGAGCCAATTGAAAAGGGACTTCCCACCACCTCCTGCCAGAAAGGAAGAGAAGAATTAGGGAAAATGAATAAACAAATATTTCCTCTGCCTATTCCACAAGGCAGGCTCTGTGTAGGGCCTTTTACAGAGATCATTTAGTGCTCATCAAAAAAAACACTGAGAAATGCTATGTTCCCAATAGGAGGAACCAAAGTTCAAAATCACATTGTCAGTCAGTGGCAGGGCTGAGAAAGAGTGCAGGGAGCCAGCGGGCAGTCAATGAGTGAACGGATGGATGGATGAATGAATGAATTATGAATGAGGAATCGATTGTTACGTCAAGAGCTGAGTTAAGAAGTCAAGAGTAAAGAGAAATCAGGGGTGAAGGTATGAAGGTAGAAATAATAAAAATAACTACTGTAATAATAATAATCTTGATATGTGCAAGGTACTATGCTAACTTGTTTATGTATATTAATTTATTTATCTCCACATATATATCATTACCCCCATTTTACACAGGACAAAACTGAGGCCCAGAGTTATAGGTGATATACCTTAGGTGACATGCCTGAAAGTAACTGAGCTGGGACTCAAACCCATACTCTTAATCTCTGCACTATAGTGTCTGGCAATCTTGGGGTTCAATCTCACTAGGTCTTAAAGGAGCAAGAGGCTGGGCAAGCCCTGCTGAGCTTCACTGAGCCACTCAGTAGGGCTGACAGGTACAAGGAAACCAGAAGAGTTGATGGACTGGGAGAAAGAGGAAAGCAGAATCTGACATGTGGAGGTCAGGCTATGGGAAGTAGGTGGCTCAGGGAGAGGGCACTATTGGGAGAGGTGGACAGACAAGAGACTGGTTAGAGAGGAGAAGTACAGAGTTTTGCGGCAGGGGAAACAGAAGACAAGGTCCAAGATATAGCCGTTAGCTCTTGGCAGAGGTCAACCAGAGACTGTCACTTTTCTCAGCCAACCTTTCTTAGACTGGGTTCCATAGGACACTGATGCGAAGAGATACTGAGAAAACAAGATTCCATGGTCAAATTAATTTAGAAAGCACTGCATACCATTTGCCCATCTGTGGTAAATTCACAATTATTGGACTAAAGGCTTATTATTATATTAAAGGCTCTAATTTTGAAATCCGCTTGACTTGACTAAACTCAGACTTCTCAAATCTATTTGGCCACAAAACCTTTAAATAGACCAAACCTATAGAGATCTCAAGGAATTGGTGTTCTGTAGAAATATACACTGGAGACTACTACCCTTAGATCATGAGCTCATGGGGGAAGGATTGTGTTTTAATTACGCTTGCAGTCCACATACAGTAATGACAGATAGGGTGGGGGCAAGGAGGGAGGTTGGATGAGTAGATGGATACTAAATGGATGGGTATCTATTGGATGGATGGATGGATGGATGGATGGATGGATGGATGGATGTTGAATTGTTAGATTGATGACTGGAAAGATGGACAGACAAAATAACAGATGGACAAAATAAGTGGATGAACAAATAAGAACAAACATAATTAGATAGACAATTGAATGGCTGGATGGGAAGGAATCGGGTAAGTCAAGAGATGATATCTGTAGCCTACTAGAATCTAGACACTCATGAGTGGCTTTACCTAGAGGAATAGAAAACTTTTTCTGCAACAGGCTACAAAATAAATATTTTAGGCTTTGTTGGCCACAAATCAAGTCTCTGCAACATATTCTTCTTTGCTTTTCAATTATTATTATTTAATCTTTTATATATGTAAAAACTATTCTTAATTCTAGACCATGGGCCAGTTTTGTCCTGTGGGCCATCGTTTGCTAACCCCTACTGTATTTTGATGGAACATATATCTGTGAGCCTCTATTATAGCCTGTGATTACAAAGGAGCCATGGAAAGAACAAATGAGTGAAGGCCAAAGTCCAAGCAGAGAAGGAAGCTCTTACTATTCCACAGCCAAAGATGTCCACTCGCTTTGTCAGTTGCCCCACTCTGATGAAATCTTCTGGCAGATATGCAGCTGAGGCCTGGAAAAGGTGGGTCTTCATCATGGTGTATTTTGACCTTCTGTTGACAGGACACGGGTGAGCCATTGGATGGGCCAGCATGGGGGTAAAGTTTTGGTCTAACAAAACATTGGAACTGTGGAAAAAAAAGCAGAGCTCTCATTTTGGGCTGGACAATAAGAGGCTTCCATGGAGACCCTTTCTGACAACTTAGCAGTAAGCAGTGTTGGCCCCAGCAAGTTAGTCACTGAAGACCCTCATAATGGAGTCTCTGAGCCAGTCCTGAAAGGGGTGCTCACTCCCGTCGGCAAATGTCAATGGAGCTAAGATTAATTCTGCTGCTTCAGAAATGGCATTTGGTGTGGCCAAAGGGTTGCAGCCATCCTGATCCCCAAAGATGTCCACCCTGTCCAATCTTGGCTGGCTAAGCCCTTCCCAAGGTGTTCCAACCCCGAGCTCTGGCTCAGCTGACTCAAGTCTAAATGGCAACACCCTTTGTGACAGAACCTGCCCAGGTTGTGGGAAATAAACAATAAAAATATTCTTGGACTCAGTCAACCAAACCATGGGAGTGAACTCTCAGAAAGTATCCCAAAGTGGGCGGGACAAAAAACTAAGCTACATGTGTAAAAATATTCAATGAAAAACTAATCCCTAATAGTATCTTTTAAAGTAGACACCAATTCTAATGTCTACTATTAGGAGTGGGTAAGTAAATTATGGGCCATTCCTGAAATGGAAGACTACTAAGAAGTCACTAAAAATAATGACATGCAATGTGGGGAAATATTTACCATGCTTAAATGAAGGGGAAAAAAGAATATGAATTTATGAGCAGGTAACCATGCTACCTTAGAGCTAAGACTTCTGTGTGGGGGCTGAAAAGAGAAAGAGAAAAATAGAGAGCAGCTTATGAATCAGGGCTGTGAGCCAAGATGCCCTCTCATTCTCTCATTTCCTTTCTTGCTATTACAGTTGTTTGTGCAACCAAATAAGAATCTGTGGAGAGAGAAGAGGAAAGAGCCTTCCCTTGCTAAATAGAGAGAGGACTTTAGAGAAGTGTGAGTTCTATGTTTTCAAGCTTAGTTTTGCCAAATTCTCTGGTATCCTCTGGAATCTGTCCCTGTGCTGCCAGTCCTCAGATGGGGATGTCTTGTGCTTGAATATTTAGGAGCATGATACTGAGATACTGGGGTACATGCTAACCAGCAGGAAACCTTCCTGACTCGAGTTGCTTTCACCAACAGGTACACAAGCATGGGGAAGGGGTGTGGGGCAGGTCTCTGAGAAGACCTTGAGCACGGAGCTCAAAATCCTACGGGTCTTGGCAGATATGGTCCAAACTTCAATGACCAGGTACAGACAAGCTGGCTGGGAAAACACCAACTGAGAAAGATAAATGCGGTGATTGGTAGGCAGTTCATGCTGAGACAGCAGTCAGACACAACCCAGAAACACTGATTTTGAGGATATACAAAAGAAAGAGAGACCCAAGGGAGGCAAGGTGGGGAGAGAAAGGCAAAGGGAGACAAGGAGAGGAAGGGGACCCAGGAATGTATACTGTCTCATCCCTGCAGCCTGAGCCTTCGGCAGGGTCCAGCCCATCTCTCTCACCTCTTGATGTTGCTGTGGATGATCTCCAGGCCGTGAAGATGCTCCACAGCACGAAGCAGTCCTGAGAAGATGCTGATACGCTGGGGCCAAGGGAGTGGGTCTGAGCCACCCTAAGAGAAAGAAGAGGACTTTTTAAGGTCCCAGTGGTAGTCTGCTGGGATCCTATCTCTCTCCCAGTTCTTCATGTCCTCTGCAAAGGGCTTGCCCAGCATGGTTTACTGGCAGGACATTTAGGAGCATGATACTGAGATACATGTACAGTCATCACACAGCACAGACTGCATGACTTTGAAAAAAATACTCAACATCTCTGAGCCTCGGTTTCCAGATGTAAAATGGAAATGTTAATCCCTATGCTTTAGGGTTGTAAGGATTCAAAGGAGTATATGGTATGCCCCTAGCATAGTACCTGCCACACGACAGGTGTTCAATAAATAGCAGCTATTTTTATCATGATGATTACCGTGGCAGCTCTAGAATTTTACTCTAGGAGGGGCTGGTTAGAAGGGAGCATGTATTGGCACAACAAGCACGTGGGCCTTACACACTTGGGGAGACTTCAAAAGGACTGATGGGGATTGTGGGGTGGGCTAAAGTCACCCACCTCACTGCAGGTGCCTGCTACTGTTGTTCTAGGACTGAATCGCCAAGCTAAATCACCATTTATTTTTCAAGTCATGTCTTAGGTCCCACATCCTCTAAAAACTGAGGTTTTTAGATTTCTTCTCAAAAACTCTAGAATCTAGAGCCACATTAACCCAGTTTAAACCACTTGTCTGGTGTGTTCGTCAGGGCAAGTCACTTTGCCTCTCTGTGCCAGAGACTCCTCCTTTGGAAAATGGAGAAAACCTCTTGGGTTGTGGCAAGGCCTGGAAGAGACGTGTGTAAAGCTCTTATCATAGTGTCCTGCACACAATGGGAGCTCAGCAAAGCTAAACAAATAATTACTTTGTCTAATCCCTGCCAAAGGAAGCAATAATTGTTGTGGAATAACTTTTTTCCCTCTGTTTAAGGATTTTATGGGAAGGAGGTTTGTTATAAAAATTATAATTTTAATGTTATACTCACACAGTACAATATATAAAAGGTACAAAAGGATATATAGTCAGTTTCCCTCCCATCCTACGCCACAGCTATTTAGTTTTCCTCCCCAGAGGCACCCAAGGCAGCAGTTTCTTGTTTCTTTCCATAATATATATATACCCAATATATATATATATATTTCCATAAATACCCAAGCAAATAGGTATATTTAAGAATAGCATTTTTAAATAAAATTTTGCCTCTACCTTTTCATACTTTGTGTCTCTTCTTTTTCTTGTCCTATTGCATTGGCTAGTACCTCTAGAATAACGTTTAGTAAATTAGTGTTTTTGGGATACCTTTGGCTTGCTCTTGACTTAAATGAAATGCCTCTTGTCAAATAAAATTTTTGTGGGTTTTTACCTGAAGATGTTTAACCATATCTTATCTATCTTGGCCCAATTTCTCTCTCTCTCTTTTTTTTTTTTTTTTTTTGAGCCACCAGTCTCGACATGGCTTCTTCTTTATATCCTTAGTTATAAGCTTTCTGTTCATCTAGTCTTCAGATGGTTCCCCAGGTTGATTGTTTTATAATTTAGTTGAAATTTTAATGTGGTCATAGGAGGCAAGCACAGACAGCATTTGCCTACTTTGCCATCTTCCCAAACTCTCTTCTGGAAGAGGATAGTCTCTCCCCTCTGGACTAATGTAAGTCCCTAACTCTTGATTCTCTAATTGGGTACTGCGTGGTCATGTTCTCTGACCATGACCCAGACCCTTACCTGATCCCGGAGTCTGTCCTGTAAAGAACCATTTGCCATGAAGGGATGGATCAAGCTGTAGAACTGTTTTCCAGAGCAGAAGCCGAGCAGAGGTAAGATGTTGGGGTGGCAGCATCTGAAAACAGGCATCAGTGCAGGGGTGAGAAATCAGACAAAAAGAGTAATCAATGGTTGCTTCACTTCCTCACCTCCAACCCTTCTCTACCACCCTAAGGGCCCAGCACAATGGTAGCAAAATGAAAACTGCCTGGAAGTCAAGTTGCTTGAACTTATCCTATCTCACTGCTCTGCAGTTACAACACCTTAACAACCCCATCTTCTGGAAACAGAAGCATAGAGATTAAGGAACTTACTTAAGGTTATAACTAGTAAGCCAGGATCAGACTGCAGGTCTATTTCACTCCCAAGACTGGAGTTCTTCCCCAAAATCCTCTTCCACTAGGTTCTAAGTCACTGGTCCCCCCTGACTCTCCTCCCACCTTTCTGACCACTCTTTCTTGGCCTTTTTTACCAAGACTCTCCTCCTTTGCCTCCCTCTGAAAACTGAATCTCCCAGGCTAGGCTGGTTATCTTATCTTATTACCTGCTCTTCCAGGTATCTCCCAAATCTCCCATCTCCAGCCCCAACGCTCTAAACAGCCTAGACTTGACAAGTTCCAAACCAGCTTCTCCACCCATAGTTATTACCTCAGCAAAGGATACCCTCAACTACCCAATTTCCTAGAAACTTCCTTATATCTCTCATCTAATTAGTCACCATTCACTGTCATAAATAGCTTTCAAAGGTTCCTTTCATCCCCCGACACCCCCCCCCCCCCCCCCCCCCGCTGCCTTGGGTCAGACCCTGATGGACTTTCCCCAGGACTGCTGTAAAGCTGCCTGCTTGAAGCTCCTGCCCTCCTCTACTCACCCCAGGCCATCTTACTTCTCACTTTGTACATTTATTAGAGTTATTTACACTTCACTCTCTCCACTGGACTATAAACTTCCCAAGTCAGAGCTGTGACTTCTTCACATTCTGTATTCCCTAGAGCCAGGTAATGCCTTGACAACTCACATTCGCCAAATCCATGAATGAAGGAGTGACTGCTGACCCCAGGAAAGCACTATGCCAAGGTGGAACAGACTTCCAGTTTCCATTAAATGTGTGTGTGTGTGTGTGTGTGTGTATAAGTATGTGTGTGTAAGTGTGTACATTCGTACACATGTATGAATAAAGAATAAAAGAAAATATATCAAAATATTAATACAGTAATAGTTTGTAGGTACTATGGAAAACAGGTGACTCCTATTCTCTTATTTATAATTTTCTTTATGTCTTAAAATACTCTACAAGTATCATGGATTACTTGCCCAAGGAGGCACATTGGCAAAAGAAACTCAGTAACTTGCCAAGGCTGAATGACAGCTGGTGTCAAGCACATGACAGGTGCCAAAATGCATTTGTTAAATTCATCAGTCAATGATGGCAGAGCCAGGACCAAACAGTCCTTCCTCTTTTTGCTTTCCCAGTCTCCACCTAGTTCTGTGACAGGGAGGTTAACTTCACTTCTCCAGCCTCAGTTACCCTATCTGTAAAATAAGGTTTGAGGATGATTTTTGAAGGCCTTTATTGCTCAAAACCAAAGGTCAGCAAAATTTCTCTGTAAAAAGTCAGATAGTAAATATTTTAGACTTTGTAGGCCAGATGGTCTCTGTTACAATTACTCAACTGCACACGAGCACACAAAAGCAGCCACTGATGATATAGAAATAAATAAGCATGGCTATGTTCCAATAAAACTTTATTATGGACATTAAACGTTGTTTCTTGTGTCATGTGTCATGAAATATTCTTTATATTTTTTTCAAACCATTCTTAGCTCTCAGGTCATACAAACATAGGCAGGGCCAAATTTAACCCATGGATCATCATTTGCCAGATACTGATCTAGAGCACTAGGATTTTAAGATGGATTTATTTGCCCTTTGAGTTGGAATCTGTATGTCTCTCTGCCTATCTTGAAAAACAGGATAGAAAAAAAAATGGGATAAAAAGATTTCTTTTCCCCCAGGAGGAAAGGAGTGGGGCCAAGTGAACCAAGGTTCTTTTATAATTCTAATTTATGTATATAGTTGCTAGATAGAAAAAGAATAGGCTGTGGAGCCAGACCAATCTAGGTTCAAATTCTGGCTCTATCACTTACTAACCTTGTGATTTTGGACGAGATACTTAACCTCTCTGTGCCTCAATTTGTCCATTTGTAAAATGTGGTAATAATAACTACATCACAGGGTTCTTGTGAGGATTAAATGAGTTTATATACAGAGTTCTTAAAACATGTCAGCCATACAGGAAGCTCTAAATAAGAGTTAGCTGTCATCATTATTAAACAAAGTATTCTCCAAAGGGGAGGCTTACCTGTGACAAATCTGTATCTCTGCCTGGAAGAATTTTTCAATTGATCTTGGACCTGAACAGGCCATCTGTGAGAAAAGACAGTGAAACATAAAAATCCAGCCTCACCTGTGTAGCCTCTGTCTTCTACCAGAAACCAAGAAGTGCTCACCTCTCTAAGCTTTTTGATGATGATTGGTGTGCCCTGCCCTTGCCCTCTGTAGATGTCAGCAAAGGTCCCCTCACTGATTTTGTGGGTTTGGTTGAAGTTGTCAGTTGCCTGAACCACATCTGCCTCACTCCAGAAAAGGCTATCTCCAGCCAGGCCTAGCAGTGTTTCCTGCTTAGGAATGGAGGTGCTGAAATCCTGGGGGTTCAGAGAGAAGAGACAGACATTAATATTGAAATAATATGGAAAATGTTATTTTCCCTCAGGAAATCTTAGAACACCAGAGCTTAAGGAGTGGACGGGATCATCTTTTCCAGTGAGGAAGAATGGTAAAAAGGACAGGAATAGGGCCAGTTTAACCCCCAGCTCCTCCCCAACTTGCTCTATGACCCTGGGCAAGTTACTTAACCTCTCTGAGCCTTAATTTCCTCAACAACAAAAATGAAGATAATAATTGCACCCTGGAGGGTAATTCTGAAGATTAACTAAAATGTGACTATTCTCAGCAAATGCTTGGTGTTTGCTGTTTTTCAGTTTACGAAGGTGAGCACCAAGGGGGTCCAAGAGCTGAGGTGAGATCACACAGCTAGCTGGTCCATGGCCAAGTTGGTGCCCCTGGTCCCATGCATGGTACACAAGCTGGAAGCAGGTTATAGGGTCATATAATCAAACATAATTCTGTAATCAGAGCTCTGGAGACTGCTTGCATGTGTAAGCCTATGAAAAGCATCTCTGCTTCAATAACTTTTCTTCTTAAAAATAGGTGTAATTAAACTTAATTTTTTAAAAAGTTATGTATGCTCTCATAAACAGTTTTAGATCACTGGTGGGGACCCTTAATCTCACTATCCACTTAATAGCTATTGAAGTTTAGTATGTTTCATGCCAACTAGATGTACATTTACTTAACAAACTGAAACCATGACAAACACATAGTTTTGATATCTTGTATTTTCTCTTAACATTATACCATGACTATTCTCCCAAGTCTTCTTTATGGAAGAGCTTCATTAATCAGACCTACGCAGAGCTGGCTTCTTCACCAGGCACCCTGCCACAACACTTTTAGGGACCAACAAAATCCTTTTAATGTCTTTTAAAATCAGAAGAACAAAAATGACTTTTTAGGGTCGAAAAAATATATTTTAATTTTTAATCTATCTTGAATTATACTCATCTTTATATCAAAACAATTATCAAATATTAATTTTATTTTTTTAATGAAAGAAAGGACCCAAGAGGCGATTTGTAAGCAAATAACAACTGTAATCAATTTACTTTGGGAGGAGGAAGATGCCAATTATCAGCTCTCATTTAAACACAAATAATGGAAAAGCTCATTAAAAACATGTATTCACTCAAGTGCACCAACCCCTGAACCCCCCATCCCACCAACACACAGGCCCAGATGTACTGTCGGCCAGTACTTACAGTCTCAGTGGCTCTGAGTAACTCAATGGGTCTCCTTTCTTCCCCTCAGGCCAGCCCTAACCCCCAAACTGGTCTCAGGGAATAAACGTGTTGCAGTTTTGAGAGAGAGCCATGAGCTGGGGATATTGAGCTGGGGATATCACTTGTGAGTGGAGGATTTACCTTCGAATCAGATGAAACAGGAAGGCTGGTTTTTAAAGGAGGGGCATTTTCAGGAGGAGGCAGGAGGCTGGTTCTGGCTGGAACTGGCCCTGGAAAGGAAAGACCGTGGGTCAGTAAGTGGTCCGTTGGAGGAAGGCGGAAGGATTCTCTATTGGTCCCCAGACCAAGCCAGTCTCTAATTCATTATACAAACATTTGTCTGTAATGACAACTACCATTTCCTGACACCCTCAGGCACCAGCCTAAACACTCTCATGCCTTTACCTAAATGAATCCTTATGACAGCCCCACTGGTTGGTCCTATAAATCAGTGGCTTCCAACCTCTTTGGCACCAGGAACCAGTGCTCCTATGAGAATCTAATGCCTGATGATCTAAGTGGACCTGAGGTGGTGATGCTAGCGCTGGAGAGCAGCTGCAAATACAGATGAAGCTTCACTCACTGGCCGCTCACCTCCTGCTGTGTGGTCCAGTTCCCAACAAGCCACAGACCAAGGATTGGGGACCCCTGCTATAAATGATCCCTGCTATAAATAATCCCCACATTTAGCCAGTGGAGAAACAGAGGCACTAGAGGTGACCACTTGCCCAGGGCCACACAGTAAGTGGCAGAGCCAGCTTCCAAAGGGAATGTTATCTGTATAACACCTAACCTGTATACTGCTCCACCTCCCTTGCAAGGAGCAGAGAAAAACTCAGAGAAAAATAGCTATGGACCCCTGCCTTCCAGAAACCTCCACCATGGTAGGAATGGCAGTAACCGGCCTCAGAGGTCAGAGGCAGGAGGGGCCGGCCATAGTAGGTTGAGAGATCATGGAAGGTTTCACAGAGGAAAGAGCATTTGACCTGGCCTTGAAAGATGGGGAAATGTTTCTAACAAGTGGATATGAGGTAGGATGACACCAGGCAGTGGAACAGGCCCAAGCAGAGGTATGACAGTGGGAAAACCCAGACATGCATAAATATTCCAAGCACACATAATGAGCAACCACGGACATCATGCCAGGGATAGTTCTAAATACTTCACTGTGTTAAGTGATTTACCCCTCATAACAATCCTAGAAGATAGCACCCTTATCATCTACTCATTATAGATGGTAAAATTGAGGCCCCTGAATAACTGAGCTCTGAGTAATTAATTGAGGCCCTTCCAAGAGAACCTGGCCTTGACCCCAGGGTCGCTGGTCAAATTCGCCTGGTTTATGACATCAGTAAAGGAGTGATTAATCTGGAACTTTGGCCATCAAAACAATAATTCAGAAGAATAAAAACAGTACCAGGGTGAAACTAGAATCAGCCTTGCTACTATTAACCTAGGCAGCTGATGAAACAAAACTCACCAGAGGCTCTTTCGTCTCCCACAGAGCCCAACAGGAGGGCTACCCTAAGCCTCTCTCCCTGTGTCTGCCACAGCTTCTGAAGTTTTTGATTTTTCACATTTTCCAGCAAGGGCTTTATTTGAAAGAACTACACTTGAGAAGGTACTGTGTTTGCAAACCCACACTGCAAATACAGATGAAGCATCACTCACTGGCCACTCACCAGTGAACCCCAGAATGGGGGACTAAAAATACAGACACACACACACACACACACACAGGTGCACACACACCCACTCAGTGCATCAGTGCACTATAACTGTAAACTGAGCTTTGGGGTAAAAGCTATAGCCCAGACACTGGAAGTAAACCTTTGGTGAACAAATAAATTATTTTAAAAATCCAGAATGAAAAATAAAATAAAATAAGCATTGTGGTGCAAACCAGCTGCTAGCAGCATACCTAACAGAGAGAGCCCTACTGCTCACTCCGATCCATCCCCACGTCTGCACCTGGGCCATGCCTCCCACAGGCTGCTCCCCCAGTGACTAAGTGCAGAGGAGAGGCTAAGGGGAGACCCAGGCCTCTGACGATGACTCTGGTCTCTCCAAGGACACCACCCCCTGAGCCTGCCTTAGACGGCAGGCAGGTAGGCAGGCAGGACACTTCCACCCAACTTTCCCACACCCTCTCCTTCCTTCCAGGTCCAAAAGCTCCCCCAGCCTTTCCCAGCTCCCTCCCTATTTTCTCTCAGGCACTTGTCCTGTGAAAATCCTGGCATGTTAACCTTGGCTTTTGTTTCTCAGGTGACCTGAGGTACAGGACCCCACTGGCCAGTGAATACAGGAACCTTGCTTTGAAGAAGGGCTCCATGACACTGCTCCTTCTACGATGAAGCCTTCTCTTGGTCTCAACCCAGTATCCTTGGCCTGTGTCCCCCAAATTGCAGTCATATTCCTCCGTCTCCAAGATGTTGGCCATGTCTCTGTGCTGCCTCACCATGAGTTACTTGATGTTTTCCTTTCAATCCACTTTAAATCATGTAGTATGGATCTAGCTTTGAAATCCCTAGTTTTTTTGTGCATATGATATATGTTTTTTCTAATACCCATGTTCTCGTGTACCACACTCTAAGAACCACTGCTCCAGGCTAACTCCATCTGCCGCCTGCTTCTTTCCTCGAGTGCTGCCCTATCCCTGACTTCAGAGCAGGGCTGTGCACATGGTCCCTTGTCCTCTCCCTTTGCCCAGTGACTCCAGGGTCACTAATGGTCTCACAGAGCCAGGATTTTCTGATCTGGTTTGATGCCTGGGGTTCACTCTGGGGGCTATACCAAATCCCTTGGGTTGGGAGGAGCAGTGAGGTCTGCTAGTTAAAGGAGTGACTGCATCTATCCCTGTGGTTTTGTAAAAAATAAAATAAAATACAATAGAAAGCAATGAAGTTTGGGCCACTACCAAAAGGCTGACATATCAGATAAGAAACAGCCCTTATTTTGTATGCTCATGGAAGAACGGGTCAGAGAAACACTTGGCTACATAAATGTCATTTCCAAAACACTGTTAACCATTCACGTGCCAAACTTTTTCTGGGAAAAAAAAAAAAGAACATTTCCTTTAGAAATCCTTCTAGAATATCTGCATTCCCAAGCCGAATCTCATCCTGCTGTGTTGCATCGTGGGCCTGAGTACAGAACACGCAATGGTGGGAGCTATATCTCATTTGGGGTTTTCTGTACACTGCCTGGTGGCTGGCAGTGGGTCTGCCTCTGTTTATCAGACATAACTGGGCTCAAGTCCTGGCTTCATCATTACTAAAGATTTGACCTCAGGTGAGTTGTGCTTCATTCTTTAGCTTTCTCAACTGCAAAAAGAACAATAACAGTCCATTCCTTATAGAGTTCTTGTCCAGATAAAAGAGATGACAATTATAAAGCACAAAGATGCACCCTTCTCTGGTACATTTGGAGTACAAAAGCTGGTAAACTCCATGTGGAATAAGAGGAAATAGATTCTGACTGACCGCACAATGGCCTCTCCTATAGCTAAGGCTTTGTGATGGTTATTTTAGCTGCTCAGAGCACTTTTATCTGAATTCTACCTTTGAGAATCTGTTTAATGAAGTGCTCAGAACCTATCCGTAGCTCGCTTAGTGACGTAATTCCCTCTTCCACATCTCTTCCACATCTCTCCCCCACTTCTTCCCCACCTTCTGTGAGGGGGTCAGTATATATACAGGTTACTGTGTGGGCTCTGGGCAACCCACCTGAGCAGAATCCTGGCCTCACCACTCGTTCTACCAGGAAGCTCTGGCAGGTCATGCATCTTTCCCCAGCTGTCAAAGGGGACAACAAGAACCCCTGCCTCCCTGGCTATGAGGGTGATTCATGAGGTAATGGCCACAAACTCCTGGCCCAGTGTCTCCTGTATGCAAGCACCTGTCTGTGCCCTCCCCAGCCACTGCTGCCTCTGCATTCTCCACTCCTACAAGATAATCAACTTAAACTTTGGGGCCCAATGGAAGCTTGGGGTTTTCCTAAGAGAAGAAAGACTTTGGGTCCTTTGATGAAATTAATGATTACTTTCTTATTTTCATTTTGGGCAAAGATAGACAGTCAATTTCCTGTCTCTATCTACAGATTATATTTATTATCTCGACCCACCAGGGCACATGTGCTTTCAAGGGCCATTCAAGAAAGTAAACGGTACAAAGGCTAACAGACACGCAATGCTTGTTTTTGTAGTCTCCTAGATAAGGAACATCAGGAGAAGTTACTGTACCTATAACCTTCCCCATTCTAGCCAGGACATCCCTAGAATTTCCCTATTTTATTACTGTTTCCCGTTGACCATCAACTAGTATCATATCTGCTTTAGGACTATTTCCCCCTATCTTTAATTGCTGATCAAAGTCTGCCACTTTTTTTTTCTTTAGTTGAAGGAAATAATTCAGATTTCTTGGCTAGAATTAATTTTCCAGACTCAACCTATCTGGGGTGTCTGAAATATTCCTAACATCAACTAACATTTAATGAGCATTTACGTGATGAGGTATATGATTCCTTACCACAACATGATGACATAGTTTTTGTTATTATGCCCATTTTATAGATGCAGAAACTGAGGCACAGAAACATTAAGTAATTCTGTTAGAAAGTGGTAAAGTTGGGATTCAAATAAAGGTCTGTCTAATGCAAAAGCCTGTACATGCTCCTCTCAGTCCACGCTGACCTTAGCTTCAGGATCCACACTAATGAACTGAGGTTTCATAGATTTTTGATCTTTGGCTCACTACTCAGGAGGCTGCAGGAGAGTGAAAGGAAGGCTGGGCTCCAGGGAAAAGGTAGTGAGAATGAGATGTGAGCAAGTAGCAATTCCCCTCAGGGAAGTCATCACTGGCTGAGTCCTTCCATAATTTGGCAAACTGTCCCCAAGCCCTTTCCTGGGCAAAAGGACAAATCCGAAGTGATCTTTAAGGCTTTGGAATAGCAGTGAGTACAAGGGATAAAGACAGAACTATTCAAATTATACTTCTCAGATGCTACTTCCTATTCATGTGACCTTGAGCAAAACACAGTCCCTCTTGGTGCTTCAGATGCCATAGAACAAAACAGCAAGTCTGTGACTGGAAAAGAAGAAGATGCGGGGTAAGCAGCACCCCTCAGTACTCTACTGCATGGCTGAGGGCAAGGCCCTAGACAGGCCACCAGCCTGTGGAGAGCTCACAGAAAGGTCATCAGGCTCCCAGCCCAAAGAAAGCATGTGTTGCCAGCCAGAAATGGGGACTTGAGAAACCACAGGCATAGCACCTAGGACCGGTGCATATGACCCTGTGCTTTAGTTTTCTCATCTGTGCAACAGGGATAATCACAATACCTAACTCAAACAGCTAACTGAGTATTAAATAAGTCAACATCTCTGAAGTGCTTAGAACAGTGTCTGGCACATAGAAAGCCTTCCTTCACTCAGTTTTTTATTTCTATTAAAACGATAAAAAATAAACAAAATTTATGTTGAAATACTACATCTAAAATTGAGATGCCTTAAAATGTAAACAAACATGCTTAACTCCAACATTTATAATAAAAATCACACTAATAAATAAATAAAATGGCAAAAAAATGGTATATATTATTTTATCTGACTTTTTTTACTTTTTAACTCAATACATTGTAAGTATGTTTCTATCATTGTTAACAGTATTCTTACGATAAGATGTTAAAAGTACTATTATGTTATCAATATTATCATTCCAATGATTGTTTCTATTTTTACTATTACATGCCGAGCTGAATATCCTTAGAGTTAAATCATTTTCTTAAATAAATTTCCTTTGAACAAAAAAAAAATGAAATTTAATTAAAAATACCTGGGCCCAGAAAGGCAGCTGGCCTCACGGGCTGCCCCATTCTCTGTTCATCGTTGGTGTTTCTTACAGAAGCTGGCTTCAAGGCATCTAGGAAGTCAGTGCTGGAAGACTTTATTTCAGGAACTGGTTTCCCTGAAACAGGTAGAAAGAAACATGAAGTGGGGTTAACTACCCAGAGGCCAGGTCTAGAAGTCAGAGACCTGGGTTCTAGTCCGGACTCTGCTTTAAATGCGTAGTATGCTCCTCTTTGGGCTTCGGGCTCTCCATCCGTAAGATGTAGTGGTTGGGCATAGTAATCTCCTGTGATCAGTCCAGCTCTGACATTCTGAGGCAGCTATACCTGGCTTCTTAGCCTACTAGCTATGTGACCTTGGACAAGTCACTTTCCTTCTTGGCACCTATAGCTGCACCTATAAAATAGAGCTGGTGATAATGATAATATCTGCTTACCTAAGGGGTATATGAGAAAACAGACATGAAAGGGCTCTATAAACTGTACATTTCCCTGAACACGTGGAGAAGTTGAAGATATCCATCCTACTAAGTCCCTAGCTGAGCCCCTAAATATAAAAGTTCTGGCAGTCCTGCAGCTTTCCCATCTACACCACTGGAAACAGGGTCCCTGTTTTATAGATAGGAACTCTGAAAATAGCAGCTATGTCAAATGAGTGCCAACTGTGCCAGGCCCAGGCCAAGCTTTGCATCAAATCCTCACAAGAACTTTGCATTTCATCCCTGATAAGAAAACTGAGGTGTGAGCAGGTTAAGTGGCTTGCCCAAGATCACATGCCTGAGCTGGCAGGACTGGCCAAAGGAGCCTGGGTGGAGGTCACCTGCCTTCATGAGTAATTACTTCCCCTTTCCATGAATTTTGGAATGCCCAAAGATATTGCAAGGGTGTGCCTACACTGGCTTCCACCCAGTTTCTCAGAGCCCGCTGTTTGTGACGGAGCTTCCTCCACCACAGCCCTGGTCTCACCTCTCTCCCAGCTAGCTGCTGCCTCCAGCTCAAAGGGCCTCAGGTCCCTCCTCAGGCCACATCTTACTAAAACACAGATCAGGCCTCATCATTTCCCCGCTTATAGCCTTTATGACTTCCCACTGTCTGGATACACAGCACATTCTTCATAGAGCTCCACATTGCCTCCCAGGCCAAATTCAAATTCTACAGCCCTATATTCAAGGCCTTTCACCCTCTGGTGGTTTGGGGTGGACCCATATTTGAGAACTGAAAAAATGGGGCCACTGAAGTTCCAGGGAAAGCCTCTGACTTGCTGACTCTCACACATGCATCAGGTGGGGCTGAGACAAACCATGCCCAGCCTCTGAGTCTCCAGAAGCATTCATTCCAACAGGTAAACTACATCTCTTTCTAAACAAAACTGATCATTACCTTGAGGCCAACCTCTCCAAACCCAAGTTTTGGGTCTAGAACAATATTAATAATACCTAAATGCATGGCACCACACAGATTTATCTGATTTTCTCAACAATCTCTAGCAGTTAACAATTACCTGCATTTTATTTTTGAGTACAGAGGCTCCCAGGGGCAAAACGATTTGTCCCTGAAACCCAGGGCTGGTTTCACTGTCCCCTCCCATCTGGCTAGGGCAGAACTACTCAAACACCACCATAATCATCACCACCCCAAACCCCACTCCCCTCTGTCGATGGGCCTCTGGCCCCTGCCTGCAGAAAAGCAGGAAAAGAGGGAGGCAATCTGTGAAGAAAGGCTAGAAGGAATGGACAAAACTAACAAGAAGCCTGAATGGGGGATAACAGGTGACTTTACTGTCACTGATATATTATTCGTTTAAATAAAACTCTCTCATAAAAGAGGTAGCAGAGCTTAGCTGTTTAGAGTTCAGGCTCTGGAGTAGAAACCAGAGCCATCACTTTCCAGCTGTGTTTACTCTGGACTACTTTCATGAGAACTAAGGGAAACAGCCCATATAAACTGCTTAGCTCAAAACACAGGAAGTTCATTAGCGTTGCTCTATTTTCAAAATATTGGTTATGTCTTCACAGCCCACATATTGAGTATAAAAAGAATATGGTGGGAGCCTTCAATTTCATTTAACAGGACTGAATTGTTTACACTTTCTTTTTTAGTTTTATTATATATTTTTTTAATTATGGTAACATAAATAACATAAAATTTACCATCTTAACCATTTTTAAGTGCAATTCAGTAGTATTAAATACATTCACATCATTGTACAACCATCACCACCACCCACCTCCAGAGGTTTTTTTTTCATGGTCCCAAATTGAATCTCTGTCCCCATTAAATAAGAACTAGCCATTCACCCTCTCCCTGGCCCCTGGCAATCACCATCTTACCTTCTGTCTCTATGAATTTAACTACTCATTTAAATTTTTTAACTTGTGTGCTTTTTTTTTTACACTTTAATAATAACTAAAAAATTGTTAGGTATACATCCATTTATAAGAAAAGGTGTTAATATATCATTGAGTGACAAAAAAGGATTTATATGTTACCAGTTTTTTATAAAATATGTATAAAAGTATAGAAGACATCTATATATGAAGAAAAAAAGAGCCTAAAGGATTTGTTAATGGTAATTAGCTATGGATGGTGTGATTATCATGTTTTCATACTATGGGTTTGGGGGGTGTTGTTTTTCAGTTTATTCACATTGTAGAATTTTTCAACAGTGATCATGCATTCAGTGCACAGTAAAATCTGTTTCTTAAGAAAAAAATCAGTAAGTAAGTGAACTAAACTAATCACAGAACTGAGTCTTCTCAATTAAAGTTAAGGGCCAATTGCCCTGGGAAATGCATCTAGCCCAGATTAATAAGCAAGGGATTACTAGATTTAGATCCAGCTCACTTCTGGTGTTAACCACCAACTAAGACATGTACTTGCTATTCAGCAAGGAAGGAAACTGAGACTCAGGGAGGCGAGGAGACCTGTTCAAGTGAGAAAGCGGAAGAAAGGGGCATTGAGGCTGAAGGTGGGGCCCCTTTCCTTAACCAAAGTGGGGAGACAGGACTGTGAAAAAAATGCATGCCCCGCAGCATGGTCCTTGTAGAACACACACTTCATTCCTCCCCACCTGGGGTCCTCAGGCACCTCAGAAGGTCAGCCCATGGATCACACCACCCCACTGCAACTCTCATCAGGCCGAGGCCAAAACTGGGAGCCTAAAGTCGGTTCTTCCCCAACAGCAGCCCTACAGGTAGGACTCGTGGAATCACACATCTCTGGCTTATGTAACACCGTTACCTTCCACAGGCAGGGAGAGAGGACACAGTCCCTTGTACAAAATTACAATAGAGAACAATCACTGGCAATGAATGCTGATTCATGAGCAGATGCGGAACAAAGCTGCCTGCTCCCAGGTTGTACACAGACATGAACACTGTGCCCCTGCTCCCAGAGGCAGGGGCCGCCCCATGCCACTCAGCGTCCTCATCTTCCCTGCACTCCTCCCTCTGACCCAGAGATGGCCTCTTTCCTGGCACCCTTCCCCCACAAACCGCCTGGGGTAGGATCCCATGTTCCTCGAAGGGCTACATCAGTGGCATCATCTTGCCGTCTGTGTATGAGGAAAAAGGGCAAAGATGGCTCCTCTGTGTGAGGCCAGCACAGGCTTAGGCCCAGCTCCCCTTGCACTGAGCCGGCCAGGTCTGCTGATGAAGAGGACCCCTCAGACTGCCGTTTCCTGCAAAGCCAGGCCACAACAGTAGGAGCTGTTCTCAAACGCGTTGGCTTCCTACAGATTCTACCTGCACCCCACATTGCCTGTAGCCCCAGAAGAAGAACCTTACACCTGTCTGAGGCCCAGCTGAGCCTCAGTTTCTCATTAGTCGAATAGAGGTGAGGGTGATTATCCTGACCTGATCTAACTTCAGTGTCCTATATCTGGTGACTGTTTTTTCCCTTTCTACACAGACCTTTGTTTCTCTGTGGAGACATATATATATTTTTTTTTTTAATTTAATTTATTTATTTACGGAGGAGATATATTTGGCGGGAACATTGAAGCTGCCAGCCCATTTGTGGCTGACCTCTATGGGACTATAAAAAGCTTCATCTAAGGAAAGTCCAATTCTTTATTTTTCTTCTTTCTTAGTGACATGCAGTGGCCTACAGCTGGTGCCATAGGTCATGTGCAAGCACGTGGGAGTGCGTGGGGAGAACTGTCACTGGCAGGGGTACAGCCTATAGTTGAATCTGTCAGCACCTTTTGAGCTGACATCCACCCTCCTACCTATTCACACTTGAATGGCCACACCCAGCCACAGAGCTCAGCTGATGAAGCCCCATGTCAGGCTCACAGTGACAATCCGATGAGAAGTTTCGGTTTCCTGTGAAACCCCCATCTTAGCATGCTGTGGGTTTTCAGACGTCTTTTAGATGCAGACAATGAAGAAGATGTTTAAACATCTTCATTTCTACTCTTGAGTTGCTGATGCTGGATCTGAGTTAGAAGGCACAGAACAGGCCTTTTCTTGCCTCTTTTCCTACAATCAAAACCAGGAGAGGGAGAAACTGTGGCTTTTCAGCACTTCCTGCCTGGAAACCTGGTCTCTGATAGCTGAACAGATATAACAGCCACTCTGTCAGGCTGATACATCAGAGGGCGATGGAAATAAAAGTAGAACATTGAGAGCAGGACAGGGCAAAGGAGGCCAAAGAGCTCATGAGAAAAGGTGGTGACGAGCTTGAAACCTCATTTGAATTTCCTGTCAGTCAAGGCAGGGCAGGAAATATCATTACTATGACTGATGCATAGAAGCAGTCTCCAGAACAATAACACTCTTTTTCCCCTGGGGTTATAGTCTCAAAAATTTCTACACTTAAAATTATTCTGTAGTATCATGAAATCCAAAATTATAAATTGTGAACAAAGAACAGAACTGAGAATAAGTGTGGGGAAGCTTCCATTTCCATATCCAGCCTCTCAAATTCCTAGCTGTGTCCAAGGGCAAATTTCCTATCCCTCTGTGCAACATTTGTATCTTCTGTGGAGTCAGAATAATTATAAAATATAGGACTATTACAGGACTCAGTGGGACAAGTTATGTAAAGTAGCTGGCTGAAGGCCAGGGAAAAATTGTACAAATGGTCATCCTCTGTCTTTAGTTCTCTCTCCCTGCCCAAAAGGCACAGAATAAGAACCTTTGATTCCAACTTGGGGTCTCTGAAGGCAGCATTTGGGATGGATGACTATTTTCAACACTTTAAATCCTCTAGTAGAAACTGACTTTTGGTGGGCAGGGACATGCTCTCAAAAGACACAGTGGCCATGGGGCAGCATAATACAGAAGACTGGCTTGAGGAGAGGTGGGACTTGTTTCTGGCTGCCTGTGCCAAAGTAGCCAGCTTTGTCACATACATGGGAAGACAGGCAGCTCAAGGTCCTTCTCCTTGCTGGGATCCCCAGGGATGAGGAGGCATGCCAGTGATCAAAGTAACAGCTTTGATGGCTGTGGGTGCTGACAGGTTGACATATAGGTTCTCAGACCAATGAAATCAGAGTCTAGATGTTTTTGAAAGTTCCTTAGTTAAGGATGAGAACTACTGGCTTAACCCAGAGCGATGAGGGTTGAGTTTCAGGCACCAAGGGACAGAGACGGGGGACCAGAAGTGTTTCTCTGTATCCCTTTTGCAGCTCACTATGGTTAACAGGCCTAACTTCTTTTCCTCTCTGTTTAGTATTTGCAGGATGTCCCACCTCTCTAAGGAGCATGAGTCACTTATGCCATGCAGCCAAATGAACTCAACAGCACTCCAGCATGCTTCCAACCAGTTATGCATGCCATAGTCAGGCTCACTGGCAAGGTAACCTTTCTAAGTCTCACCTGGCAAATGAGACAAGGGACTATACTCCCAGCCCAGAGAGCTGTCATGAGGATGAAATAAGGAAGTGCCTAATAGTTATAAACTATTAGTATTATTTACTATTGTTATTATCATCATCCCTAACTCTAGGTCAGGGTTTGTCCTCAGTGCTTTCCCTTATGTGTGGCCTCTTTCATTCAGATAACAGCCCAAGAGAAAATGTCCAATTGCTATCTCTGCTTTATACCTCAATAAAGTAGTACCTACAAGGGTGATTTATATTTTATTTATGCCCCACTTCCTTCAATTGAAAGGTTTATGCATGCTGGGCCCTTGGCAAAGGGGCCTAAGATCTCCTCCCTGGCTGCCCAGGAACATTTAACACAGTGGCAAATCCAGAAGTCACACACTTGAGCAGAGGGAACTCTAGCTGCTGAAAAAGTCTTTCTTCCACGAGCACACTCTGGGAATCCCCACATACCCACCCTTCACAGCCCTCAAGTTAAACAGTGATGTAATATTTATATATTTGTTTTTTATTCTTCAGCTGACTCGGGTGGCTGAAATGGATCCCTTCCAGAGCAAATGAAAGTGATTCAGCCATAACTAAAAGAACCCTGGTGCTTGATGGCTATACCTAACTTTTTGGGCCCTCTCCTTTCCTTTCTCTCCTAAACCCTGGGTTCAATTCTCTTAGGCATCCGAAGTCCACCCCCAACCCTCCCCACACATACACAGGCACACACCACTCAAAATTCCCATTCAAGCTAGACATAAAATTAGACAAACCTGAGGACATGACCTGTTTTCCTAATCACTCTCTGTCTGGTTCTCCATTGGCCCTGTACTCCAACAGCTGCTAAAATGACTCATCCTTCCTCATTCATTCATCCATTGTGTTAGAGACAAAGGATGCCATCTATTATCAAAACTGACATGATCCTGACATTGAGCTAGCTAAATAAGAGATATCTAATTACAAACTTGGATGAGTTCTATACAAAAAACAAACCTGAAGGGAAGGCTTCTGTGAATAGGTACCACTTAAGCAAAAACCCAAAAGATGAAAAGGATTAGTTATGAGAAGAATGCAAGGGAGATGGGGAAGGACCAGCATTCTAAGGCAAGGAAATAGCATATGTAAAGGTCCTGAAGCAGAAAACAGTTTGCTGTATCTCCTCGAATGAAAGATGACTCTGGTGGCTAAGCCAAATGAATGAGGGGGAAAGTGGCAGAGATAAGGTGAAAGAGCTGGCACGGGTTAGAACTCATAGACCAGTGTTAGTTAGAACCTCATCACAAACCCACTTGAATTTTGGTAATATATAGCCAAAACAGCACTTAGCAAATAGTCATTTGCTCCCTCTGGCACCCCAGCATCCCTTGCACTTAGGCTGAGGCCATGTGACTGGTTCTGGACAATGGACTTTGAGTGGAAATGCTATCACCACTTCTGGACAAGGCAATTAAGAGCTAGTGAGCCTCTTCCATCTTCCTCTTCCCCTCCCACAGTGACCTTGGAAACTACATGTTCTAGATGACACAGCCAGCAACAAAAATGCAGGAGGCAGGCTGGACTTTGAGAAATCAATCTTTGTGTTGAACAGTGAGATTTCAGGATTTAGTTAGCTATAACTGCAACATAACCTAGGTTATCCTGATTAATGGATAATCTCAACATACATCTAAAACTTGGAACCCAGAGGAGCCTAGTTACAACAGCTTAGCACAGTGTAGGAGTTCAGTAAATAACAGTTCCTTTCCCTCCAGTTTTTACCCTCCCTCTAAAAAATTGAGGACTGGTTTAGATGCACTGCACATACCCATCTGTTCATTCTCACACTACTCCCAAAACACCCATAGTGATTGAAGCCTCATTTTTTTCCAATGGAATAACTAATGTGTGAGGAGAAAGTCAGGTAACCTGCCCTGGGCCACACAGTAATAACTTTAAAAAAAAATTCACCATCTCTTATATTTTGAAGCTTTCTAGCTTACAAAAAAAGTAGACAAGGAAATTATACATTTTTCAGAGGGTAGAAGTGAGACTTGATGCTACCTAGCAATCCACCCTAATAGGTTAAGCAGATGTGAGCTCCCATCCTGGCCCATTACTTACTAGTATGTAGCTTGGGGCTTTAAGTGCGTTACTTAATCTCTGAGCCTCAGTCTCCTCATTTATAAAACAGCAATACAAGACTTATGAGATTGTGTGGCACATATTTAGGTGCTAACTACCGGTCTAAGTAGAACCCGAATACACTGATTCTTAACCTAGCGAGTCTTGCCCCAACACAGTGCCACCTCCAATGGCAAGTCCCCAGTGACCCTACAGTCTGATTTTACCCATGTTTTGTTGTTCCTTGGTGCTTGGAAAGGGGAGGATGCTGGGAAACCTTCCAAGAGTGCAAACCCATGAGCCCTACCTGGCCCTTACAACAGCTCGGCCTTTTAAGGAGAGAAAGACTTCATTCTCTCCTGTTTTATTTCAGGCAGCAGCCGAAAATTCCCCACCCAATAAAAGCCCAGCTCCAGGAAGGAAATGACTTTGTATGAGATGCCAAACCAAAAGTTAGAAATTATCACGATTGCATAACCAAGAAGAGACCACACAAAATTGAGAAAGTCAAGACTCCCAGAAGGATGGTAGTGGCAGATGGGAAGATAAATTTTGGTCACCTCCCAAATCTCTTCAAATTTCAGAAGCTTCTTGCTCTCCTAATCAGCTGATATCTGGAAATACCCAGGCCCGCCCCCATTCCACACAGCAGCCAAAAGAGTAGGCTACTTCCCAAGTACAAGCCCTCCAAAATCTTCCCTCTACTCCCTGTGAAAGCAAACTCTTAACCACATCCTGTGCAGCCTTGTGTGGCCTGACCCTGCCCTCTTCCCAGTCTCAGCCCCTCATACTCCCACTGTCCTCTAGCTGAAGCCTCCATGCCTCTCTTTGGGTCCTCAAACATTGCCCCTTCCCACCACCAGGACTTTACACATGGTTGTCCCCTCTGTCTAGAAATGCCTATGTGGTCCCTTACTTCAGTTGGCCCACTCATCCTTCAAATGGAGGTTCTAGTTTCACTTCCTTGGAGCAGCTTCCTTTGATGAGCTCAAATCTTCCTCTCTTCCCCTCTCCTGCCTATCTGCCCAACCTAACTACACTTCTCCTATGAGCACTCATGTTGCAGTTGGCTATGCATCTCTGTGTCATCATCCTGTTAATAATATTTGTTTCCCATACTAGACTTCAAGCTCCATGAGGCCTGGGACCTTGTTTGCATTTTCATTGCTATGTCCCCAGTGCCTAACACATAGCAGGTACTTGATAAATGTTTCTTTAGTTCTTTATTGAGTCTCTTGTCCAGCTGTGTATCTAACTCCCTATATGGAAAAAGAGGGAGAGTGTCACCTCACAGGGAATGAACACCTTCATCTGAGTGGAGCATCAAGAGGCACTGCCTAGAGCTGATGGAAAAAAAACTAGAAATCTAAGGATATTCATTAAAAGTTGTAAATGCAATCTATAGAAGAACTAAAAATTGTGATATGAATGTATGGAAGGATGTGGAAGGAGAGATATATATAAGCTAAAATTCTACAAAGTTGGTGGATAATATTTAAATTAATAAGTATAAACATAACAATATATGCACAGTATTTAGAGAAAGCTCTAATGTAGTAGAGAATATCTATTCCCTGTCTTCCTAAATTCTGGAAGTTTCAGCTAGACATATGGCTGCCTGGCTAAAAACTACACTTCCTGGACTCCTTTGCAGCTAAGTATGTCTATGTGACTAAATTCTAGCAAACAGAATTTAGTGAAGCGGTAAGTGCGTCTTCCAGATTGTACCTTAAAAGAAAAGTGGTCTCCCCTTCCTGCTGGCTGGAGTATGGAAATGGCCGTAGGAATAGGAGCAAGTATCTCAAACCACAAGAGGAAGCCTCGTACATGTTAAGAACAGCAGAGTAATAGAAAAAGCCTGAATCCCTGACACTGTGAATCCACCATATGAGCCTTGGACTGTCAACATGCACACTAATTGAAAGAAACCTTCTTTTAGATTAAGCTGTTGTTATTGGCCTTTCTTATAGCAGCCAAATAAATATAATAATACAGAACTGGTACCCAACAGTAGAGCTCCAGAAAGCAAGGATCCATATGTCACAGGCCAGAAAACTGATTACTCTTCATATACCAAAGCAAAAAAGTTGATAAAACATCACCTGACCCTCAGAAGGCAGACCATGTGCTGAAAGCACCTGTAACTAAGGGGAGAAGCCAAATATGTTCTAAATGCTAGTGCATGTGGCTTCTTTTTCAGGAACCTCCAACAAAAGAGAAATGAGCTCCAGTGGAGTGAGACCCTGCACAAGCAGAGTTGAACAGGAAAACTCTCAAACTGTAGTTGATAGTCCCAGATGACCGAGAAGCCCCATTTTAGGGGTTCTGAAGAAACAGCCTCAGTAGGAGATAAGACTGTGGCCCTAACTTTCCTAATCACCATTCACCTTTCTCAGTTCCACCACTGAAGGAATTCTAGATGGACACAGAGAGCCCAGAGGCAAAAGTCAAACTAAGAGTGCTTCTTGCCCATCCAGGGAATCATTTCAGGTAGCCTCAAGGGAGGCTCCAGGAGAAGCAAGGCAGGTCTGAGCACAAGGAAGCAGGCCTCTAAATGGAAGATCAAACATTCCAGAGTTAAAAAAGGAACAACATTCCAGAGTTAAGAGTTAAGATATCATTAGGCTGGAACAGAACTGATTAGGAGCCAAGAGACCAGAAACTTCTAGTTTTTTGAGGAGAGGATAGTAGGCAGACTGCTGTCCCTCCAATATTTGTTCCCTCCTCTTCTAGAGTAATAGAAGCTATACATGTGCACATAACAGCCCAGCTAAAGATTGCATTTCCCAGCCTCCCTTGCAACTAGGTGTGATCTTATGACTAGGTCCTGACCAATGGCTCGTGAAGGAAAGTTAGGTATACAGCTTCCAGGGCATGCCCTTCTTGCTGGCTGGAATGTGCATGTGGAGGCGTAGGGTAGCCATCTCAGGTATGAATCAGCAGCCAGGTGTCTAAGATGGCACAGCAATGAAAAAAAAAGCACCTGGTCCTCAACACCCTGGGGAGCTTGGACTGTCACAGGAGAGAGAAATACACATCTATCTTAGTTAAGTCACTGCATTCTGCTCTTTGTAACAGCAGTGAACCTGGAATGCTAATATGGGAGACTACCAAGGAATGGCTAAGAGAGTAAAATGGGGTTGACACTAGCTAGCAGATTTGCTGGATGAAGGAATGGGTAGCTGGGTAGCAAGCCGTCTGTACTAATTTATTCTAATTCTTATAACATTAATATTTGAGACACTGAATAACAATGGTCTTTGTAATTAAGGCCAAGGAAACATCAAGGAACAGAGACCCAAAGACCCAGCTCTTCACACAATCAGCCCCGCAGCCACCGTACATGATTTCAAGAAACTGGATACACACATGGTCCCCCAATGGCTCCCACATATCATCTTTCAGTTCAGGCCCAGCTTTCAGAAGGCCTCTGTTAAGTAAAAATATTACCTGGAGACATAAGTCTCTGAGGAGCCACTTTATATCTGGGACTTTTGGTGTGCATGGTTGACAAGCACTGTTTTTTCCGAATCTATTTTAAAGTCCGTTAAGTGGTGGGCAGACATCAGGTTCTCAAAAACTGTGAGAGGCAGCTGAGCAAGGTCATAAACAAGCTTCAACAAGTACATACAAGAAAAGATTTAACTACTGTTACAGTTAGGGAAGGGAAACTAGCTTTGACCAGTTGGAATACAGAAACTTAAAATGCTTCACATATGCCCTTTATATTCACCTCCAAAAAGTAACAGAGATTTGTAACATATTTGTTTACTTAATTTAAAAAAGAAAAAAAAAGATACAGAAAGGCTAAGTGTCTTGTTTGGGGACTCAAAGCAATAGTAAAAACACAATCAGGCTCTCAAAATAGCCAGGGGATTTGTGGATGTGAAAAGGCTTTAATCCTTCCTCCTCCAGCAATTTTAATCAACCATGCTAAAGAAAAGAGAAAAAACAGGTTTGGGGAACAAAGGTAGACTCTCACAGGCCAAAGAGGTTACAGGCAGTTGAAATCGGAAACCAGGGATCTGAGTAAAGTTCTAAGCAGAAGAGACTGAGAGACTGACAGGAAAAAATGTCAGTTTCCTGAAAGCCCAAAGGCTTCTTATTTCTGTGCCACTTTCCCGTGAGAAAGCTAAAAAGGAAGGCTATGGATCCAGATGGCCTGGGTGTGCTCTCCATCTCCACCAGTGACCAGAGGTACCTCCATTATTGATTTCTTAGATGGATGGTATTCATCTAAGAAATATATTCTCATTCAAATATGTTTTTTAAGATTAAAAAAGGTGTTAAGACCACAGTTAGGCTCCTGCTGAGACAACACGGTCAGGCGTTGGCCACGAGGTGCCACCTTGGTTACTCACAATTCAGGATGATCTGGGCTGCTCGGTATAGCTCCAGGTGGCACAGGAGGTCCAGCAGCTGCTGGACAGTGGCCTGCCGCATCCCCCACCACCACAGCAGCTCCCGGGTGATGCTCACACCCTGCACCCGCTCCATCGACTTGATCTTCCGCAGCTGGGTCAGGTCTGTGATCACAAAGGAGGCTGGAAGGCGAGTAAAAGGATCTGCTTAGGGTTGCAAAGGCAGTCCCTCCACAAGAGGGTCACTGTGCTAGCCAGGCTTTGTCCATAACATTTTCCCCATCTGCCCCCTACCATACCTACCTAAAATTCCACCATCAGCTGGAGTCCACAGGCAACCCAAGTTAAAATGACAATTCCTTTAATACCTATGGGCCCAGCACAGTAACACTTGAATGTAAATATCTACTTTGCTGCCACAGAAGACTTAGGAGAAAAACCACTGGATGAGATGGTAGGGGGCCTTGAGCTTTAGCTTACATTCTCTGAGCAACTCACTTCCCCAGTGGAGCCTGTTTTCTCAACTGTAACAATGGAGTAACAACTTTGCCTGGCCCGCCTTGTAGAAGTCTTGTGTAGACAGGGAATTGTATGTGTTCTGTTCACTGTTAGATATCCAAACCAGAGAACAGTGCCTGACACAGAGTTGGGGAAGGGCCAGGACCCAGGTGCGGCAAGGGAGGCACCAAGGGTGCAAAATTTAAGGAGGCTGATTCTGTTCTTGTAGCATCTGCAGGGTAGGTGCCTCCTTATATTTTGCCCCAAGCATCTCATTCTTTTCAC
Source organism: Cynopterus sphinx (assembly GCA_030015415.1). Taxonomy (NCBI): domain Eukaryota; kingdom Metazoa; phylum Chordata; class Mammalia; order Chiroptera; family Pteropodidae; genus Cynopterus; species Cynopterus sphinx. The sequence goes on along the minus strand of CM057381.1, from coordinate 120,072,536 downwards.
CCCTAACTCCCAGCTCTGGCAGGCTGAACTTGAATGAATGAATGAATGAATGAATGAACTAACAAACTCACCCACCATCCTCACAGAACTGTTATAAAAGATCAAGAGAGCCTGTGGATCTAAAAGCACCTTGCCAACTCTGAAGCACTGTACAAAATCTTCAGGGGGAAACCATTGGCAATACTAAAAATAATTCACTCCTTTTCATTTTTTATTACAAAATTAATGGTTGTTCACTAAAGGAAACTTGGAAAATGCAGGGGTAAAAAACAAATAAAACAAGTTACACAGCATCCCACGAGGTACTTTCCCTTTCCAACTTCCTCCCCCACCCACACACACACACACACACATAGGCGTGGTTCTAAATGCAGTTGTGGCCAGACTGTAACACTCTGCATCCTGCTCTTATCTATTAACATTATACCATAAGCATTTTCCGAGATGTTATGAGCTATTCATAAATGGCTTTTTGGTCATATAGTATTCCACAAAATTTACTGAAATGAGAAAAATATTTTTGAAAAGTTGGAATAAAATAATCACACTCCAGTTCCATGATTTCAGAAATCACAGAGCAGGAATCTATAAGAATATCAAGTCATTCATTCATTCATTTGACAAAACATGATTGAGGACTACTGTGCTCAAGGTTTGTGACAAGTTCTAGAGACCCTGTGGTGAGTAAACTAGAAGCCCACGGAACTTTTCTGTTTGGAAAATACAAACATAATGAACTGAGTGAGGAAGGGGAGGCAAAAGATGAAGCCCAGAACAACATAACAAGGGGCTTCACATGCTGCTGGTCTAGGAGTTTGGTCTCGATTCTAAGAGCCACAGACACCATGTTAGACTGCAGAGCCAGGAAGGGCATAACCATGTTGCACAATCCCTCCTCCTCAAAGGAGTGGGAAGGTTGTGACAGCTTCCTACAGAAAGCCTCCAGAAGTGCCCTGTGAGGATGGAAAGTTCTTTGAGTTGCAACTTCAGTCACTGGAAACCCCAGGCCAGATTCCAAGTCAGTGGGAAATGATGTCATCAGGGTCAGGGGCTGCTTCCAGCAGCGGACACAAAAGAATGGAGGGAAGTGTCATTCGTGCTTCCCAGTCTTGGAGGTAGCATGATGTCATGAGAAAACCGGAAACACAGGGCCCCTGGTGTTGCATGGCCACAGGAACTCAGCCATAGCCCTTAGCCTCTGTGGGACACATTTCCTCACAGGCAGTGCAGGAGAAATAGAAATTAAATTCTAAGTCACCTTGTCGTATGGACATCTTAACTCCATGAAAGTGGTGTATCTTAAGGTATTGACCTAGCAGCATATTACCAGGCCTTTAAAACAAGGTCAAAACAAAATAGTGATCTTGGGATGAGGCGCTGCTGAGGGCCTGCTATATCCACAGCTCTTTTCTCTACACACACAGGTAATACCTGGTCATTACAGAACATTTGGAAAACAGGAACTAATCAAAGTTCCCATAACATCACACTCAGAAGACCCCAAGAAAAGCGCTGGTTATACTTTTGCTTCTAATCTTCCAGACTTTTTATAGATATAAAAGTACATTTATGTCAACAAGATAGTCAACAAAGGCCCAGACTTTGGATTCGAAGGCCTTGGTTCAAATCCTATCTCTACTACTTACTTGCCCTTCATATATCCCTGTGCCTCAGTTTCCTCATTTATAAACGAGAATAACAATAGCACCTGCCTCAGAGGTTGTTGTGAGGATTAGATTAGTTATAGGTATATTAGCACTTGGAATACTGCGTGGCACATAGTAAACGTGATATGAATGTTAACTATTAATCCATTTACACTCTAAGAAACCCTGTCACTATCCCCACTGGTTAACACCACATGGAGACCATTCCTCCAGGTCTGAGTTCCTGAATCCTGCAGGAATTCACCTGATGCAGCAGAAAAGCTTGCCTGTCTTCAAGGCCCTCTGGAGCAGACCTAGCACAGCCTTCTGAAGTGACCTGCCTGAGGGTCAAATGTCCCTTGTCTGAACTAACCAGACTCCTCCCTGGTTGAGAGAAGGAGAAAGTGTTAAAACCTTCCACACCATCACGTCCCCTAAGCCTCTCAGCAGTCATCCCTATTTTACAGATGAGGAAACTAAAGACTCAGAGAGAAGCAGTCACTTGCCTGGTCACATAGGGGACAAAGCAGGGCTGCATACAAAAGCTGACATATGCATGAGTGAGCAAGATGGGGAGTGGTCCAACAAAAAAAGGAACCTCTGCCCCTGGGCCTCTCAAAATACATGAGGTGGGTGAAGCTGCAAGAAGCCTATTTTCCTCCAAGGGCAAAAAAGGATGCAGCTGCAATAACGGGGAAATAAACAGAGGCAGCCACACTATCTTCCAAGAACTGTCAAATCCAAACAGCGTGTATATTTGTGGCCGTGTGATTTTCTAAGTCACTTTAAAGATCTTCCTATCCCCATTCCCTAGGATCACAATCAGCCATAATGGACTTCCTTTTCTAAAATGACTCACAAAAGCCAAGACTCTTTAGGACTAAAAGGTCAATTGCAATTACTGGTTCTGCTGAAGAGGAAACCAAGAGAGTACCGTGACTTGGCAAGCTAACTGGGGCATGGCTTGGCTTCCAGTCCAGTGGTCCTCGACTCAACATGGAGAGCTGGCTGACCATGAGCTCAAAGCCATCTCCGTAGGGTGAGAAGTGGACACACCCCATGTCCTCACTATTCCTACATCCTTCAGCTCATCATTCATTCCATGCTCTCTGATCTACCCATGGCCAGGTGCACTCCTAAGCTCTGGGAATACAGAAATGAACTAGATGGGTGAATTCCTTGCCTTCATGGTGCTTACATTCTACAAGGAGAGACAGCCATAAAGAAATAAGGAAAACGATAATGTCAAAGCTTTTAAGTGGAGTGAAAGAAAAAAAAAGTGATGGGATAGAGAATAACAAGGACAGGATAGGCCTCTGAAACAAGGTGACATATAAACTGAGCCCTAAAGGACTGGTCCCTCCAAAGATGTCAGTGCCCTCAACCCCAAAACCTGTGAATATGTCACCTCTTTGCAGATAGGATTAAGTTAAGGGTTTTGAGGTGAGATTATCCTGAATTATCTGAGTGTGCCCAGTGTAATCTGTCAGATTCAGAAAAGATATGAGGACAGAAGTAGAAGTCACAAAGAGAAATTTGAAGATGCTCTGCTGTTGGCCTTGAAGAAAGAGAATGGACCACCAGTTATGGGATATAGGCAACCTCTAGAAGTTAGTAAAGGCAAGGAAATGGATTCTCCCCTAGGCCCTCCAGAAGGAATGCAGCCCTGCTGACCCCTTGATTTTAGGACTTCTGACCTCCAGAATTATAACACAGTAAATCTGCTGTTTTAAGTCATTAAATTTATAGTAATTTGTTAAAGTAGCAAGAAGAAACAAATACAGACTAGAAAGCCAGCCATGGGGAACATGAGAAAATGTCTCAGGCACAGGCCCTGAGTCTGGACCAAGAAGGCCAATGTGGCTGGAACAGAATAAGCAAAAGGATGTGGGGGTAGAGGAGGTCAGAATCAATGGGGTCAGATTGTGTCAGAGCAGGCAGGTTTGGTGTGGAATCTGGATTATATGCTAAATCCCAATGGGAAGCCTCTGAGGACTTTGAACCTCAAAATACAGAAGTATTCCCCCAAACAGGATGTACAAAGGGCCAAGATACTCAACATCATTAGTCATTAGAGGAAACATGTGCATCAAAATCACAATGAGATACTAGGTCATAAGTGCTCCAATGGCTAGAATAAAAAAGGTAGATAATAACAAGTGTTGGTGAGGCTGTGGAAAAACTGGAACCCTCATACACTGCTGATGGGAATGTAAAATGGTTCAGCCACTTTGAAAAACAGTCTGGCAGTTCCGCAAAATGAGTAACCTATGACTCAGTAATTCCCCTCCTAGGTGTCTTCCCAAGGGAAATGAAAATGTATGTCCACCCAAAAACCTGCACACAAATGTGCACTAGAGCATTATAAAAGCCAAAAAGCGGAAGGAAGCCAAATGTCCATCAACTGATAAGTAGATAAATAAAATGTGGTGCATCCATACTATAGAATATTATTCAGTAATAAAAAGCACTGATCATGCTACATCATGGATGAACCTTAAAAATATGCTAAATGAAAGATTGTGGAGATGGGTGTACATCTCTGTATATACTAAATGCCACTGAATTGTAAAATTTAAGTGGGTGAATTGTAGAGTATGTGAACATATCTCAATAAAGCTATTAAAAAAAAGTCATAAGTACACTTTCTAAATTAATATCCTAGAAACAGAAGTTGTTCTGGCATTAATAATTGAGACCCACCTGGAAAAAACTAGAGGGAGTCTCTTACACAAAGTTTGTCCACTGCCCAGGAAATATTCAAAGTCGTTAAATCACAGATCATCAAAGCAAAGAAATAGTGCAGTCCAGAAAAACAAGTAGCAAGAGGTATTCTCATGTAGACATGCCCTGACTGTCACTAGGAAGAGGAACAGGGAGACTGAGGACCAGAGCAGGGAAACATAGTTACCTTCCTCTATCACAGGTGTATTATTTACATCATTTAACCTAGTGTGTTTGTTACTTTTCCCTTTAAAAATAGTTAATAAAAAATACACTGAAATAAGTCCATGTTGTTAAAGAATATTGCTTGACAAGGACAAATAATTATGACATATTTTAAGTGGAAAAAGCAGGCTATTAGAATGTACAAAATGATTGTTAAAATATGCATACCCATAAAAATGTTTATTAAAAAAAGGCTAGAAGGCAGAAAACACGTAGCACTCTGCTAGCCCGTAGTAAGGAGCCAATGTTGGCTGCTGTTGTTTTTTATTATTACTGGCATCAAAATATTAGAAATGGTTATCCCTGAGTGGTGAAATTTGAGCTTTGTTCACATATGTCCCACGGTACTTTGAAATACACTTCTAATATTTGTGTCAAGTTTCTGAACCTCAGCACTACCAGCACTATGGGCTAGATAATCTATGGAGGGGGCTGTTCTATGCACTGTAGGATGTTTAGCAACATCCCTGGCCTCTCTACCCACTGCATCCCCCAAGTTATGACAACCAAATATGTCTCCAGACATTGGCAAATGTTCCCTAGCAGGCAAAATCGCCCCTTGTTGAGAACCACTAAGTTAAAATATATATTATTTGCTGAAACTAGATGCATAACACATACGGGTTCATTTTATTGTTCTCTCAACTGTACATATTTATTATAAACTCTTGCAATAAGTGGAATGCCATCATCTAAATTTTAAAGACGATAGATATTTTAAAAATAAAGTAGTGTGAGTTACACTGACTTAAACAAAACTAAGAGTGATCATGGCCACTTACGACTTTGTTTATTACTTACAAGATCTCTGACGTTTAGCCGCCAGGTGCTTTTTGTACAATTTTCATTCCTCCCAACCACCTCCAGTTTACAGACTAAGAAGTTGAGGCTCAGAAGTTACATGACCCACCCCAAACCACCAGCTGGGCGGTCGTGGACCTGGAATGCAAACCTCTGCTTGGGGGCGGGGGGCAGGAGGACCACGGGGGCGGCCTCCTCCTAGACTGCGCCGTGCGCTCTCAGCCAATCAGGTGCAAACCACCCAAGCACACCCAGGAGTCAGTCACAGAGTTCCCAGGAGTCAGAGTTCCCAGCAGTTAGTTAGTTGCAGAGTTCCCAGGAGTTAGTTAGTTACAGAGTTCCCAGGAGTTAGAGTTCCCAGGAGTTGGTTACAGAGTTCCCAGGAGTTACAGAGTTCCCAGGAGTTAGTTAGTTGCAGAGTTCCCAGGAGTTAGTTAGTTACAGAGTTCCCAGGAGTTAGAGTTCCCAGGAGTTGGTTACAGAGTTCCCAGGAGTTAGTTGCAGAGTTCCCAGGAGTTACAGAGTTCCCAGGAGTTAGTTGGTTACAGAGTTCCCAGGAGTTAGTTAGTTACAGAGTTCCCAGGGGTTAGTTGCAGAGTTCCCAGGAGTTAGTTGCAGAGTTCCCAGGAGTTGGTTACAGAGTTCCCAGGAGTCACAGAGGTCCGGCAAAGCCAGGCCCTGGGTTCAAATTTCCCTCTGCCATCGAGCGAGGCCGTGGCCCACGGCAAGGGACGCCACCTCTCCACGTCCCCGTCTGTAAAGCGGAGCTGATGGGTGTGCTTCCCGGGCCGTGGCGCTCAGCGCTCCCACCAGGGCCCGGCACGCAGCACACGGCCCGCCCACCGCAGCGGCTGAGCGCTGCCCCTTCCCGGAGGCAGCGAGGTGGAGGTGGTCACGCTCGGCGACAGGCGTCCGCGGGGATCCCAGCCTCGCAGAGGCCAGCCCTGGCGCCCGCGGCCCCGCGCAGGGCCGCCCGCATCACGACCCCCTCGAGCAGGCTGGGGGAGGGGCCCACTCACCGAAGTGCATCCAGTCCCACTCGCTGAGCGTGTCCATGTTGCGGCACAGGTCGTCCAGCACCCAGGACGGGAGCTGGTAGATGTAGCAGGACATGGCGCGGCGGCGGGGACGCGGGGACGCGGCCGGGCGGGCGGAGGACTGAGCCGCGCTCCGCCGGGCCCGGCTTCCCTAGGCGGGGGCGGGGGCGGGGGCGGGGGCGGGCCCGGAGGGGGGGCGGGCCGGCGCGGGCCGCCACTGCCCCCCAGCGGCCACGCGGCGCGGGGCGCCACCCGGCTGGCCAGACCGGAAAGGGTGAGAGCCGGGGAGGAAAACGGGGGCCCAGGGTGGTGCAGCGGCAGCACGGGGAAGGCCCCGCGGGGCTCCGCGGCGGTGCCAGGATGCCTCCCGACCCCACTGCCTCGGCTTCTGGCGCTCCGCCTCTTATAACTTACTCAACAAAGATTCTATTAACTCCGCACTCTATGCCAGGCACTGTTCTAGGCGCTGGGAGCTACCAACGTGGAGAAAACCGTTTATATGGCTTTGCTTTCATGGGACTTCCACTCTAGAGATAAGGGGGAGCTTAGCAATGACTACTAAAAATTACTAAGTTACAGTGTATGTTAAAAGGTAGTTAGGTGCTCTTGCCAAAAAGAAGGAGGGGGACTGGTCAAGATAGATTTTGTCATAATAATGGCTAATGTTTAGTGAGCAGCTACTCTGTGCCAGGCACCGTTCTAGGCGCTGGGGACACCTCTGAACCAAATCCCAGGCCTTGAGGTAGGCAGACAAGGGGCAATACAAATCCAAAATAAGTGAACAACTTAGATTATAGAAGATGATAGGTAATTTTAGAGAATAAAGGAGTATGCTGAAAGGAAGTGGGGATGGCTAACTGCATATTTGTTATCTTAGAAGGTGATAAATACTATTGGGGGAAAGCAGAATGTGGTAAGAGGGACTGAATTATTAAATAGGGTAGGAGAGCTTACACGAATAATGGCTAGTATTTATTGAAGAGACTTCACCTGGGTTAGTTCACTATTCCCCACAAAGACCCCATAAAGTAGGTATGGTTATTACCCCTATCCTACAAATGAGGAAACTGAGGCACAGAGAGGTTAAACAACTTGCTTAAACTCATACAGGTACAAAGTAGCAGAGCTGAGATTTGAACCCTAGCAGTCTGACCACTGGCTACGAATTACCTCTTTATTACAATAGCTACCATTTATCTACACCTACAGGAGTATAAATCATTTTATGTAACTTCCATAAGCCTATGCTGTAGATATTATCCCATTTTTACACAGAAGTAAATAGGTTCCAAGAAGTTAGGTCACATCATCAAAGACAGATTAAAAAAAAAAAACTAGTGTGCCACTTCGCAGCTGTAAACATCAGTTGTTGAGCATGCCTGCTGAAAAAGGAACCTGAAATGAAAGTGAGAAGTCCTGGGGCCAAGTCCTAGTTTTGCCCATAACAAGCTTTTGTAACCCTGGACAACCCATTTCACTTCTCAAGCCTTGCTTTACACATTCCTGCTGCTTACGGTTGTGTAGGAGAGATGTGGATTAAAGCAATTTATACAGCCCACATACAACACCTATTCCAGGGTCTTCCTTGAAGAGAATGTTTAAACAATGGTGGCACTTATAAAATTGAAAAGTGCACAGGGAAGAGTGCTCCACTGCTTTTGAGTCACTGTACTCCCCCAATACATAGAGGGTTTTCCCTTGAGTAAAGGACATCAAACTCATTTTAAAAAGAAAAGTACCCACTGGCCATAGACTCCTATCAGCTCGAGTCCAAGTTCAGCTCTTTTATCTGTCTGGCTCTTTATTCTTGAGCAAGATAAAATTTGTATTAAATTTTTTGTAAATTGGGTATTCTGCCCCAACCATTTTTCAGTATTGCTATGAATGTTAAAAGGACCCCAAAATGCTTGGGATACTACAAAGTACTGAGCCCAGTAAAGGATTGCTTTTATGTGAGTTTACCTCCTTGATGATCGACGTGGGACATGTTTCAGTGTTCTGAGACTGCTTTTCAGGGGTGATTGGAATTTTTGATGGAGAAGCTCCAGTGATGGTCTGACCAAGTTTGAGTGGGAAAGCACCTACATCTTAGGGCAAAGGAGAATAAAGGCCCTCTTCTTTTTCTCCTTTTCTCTATTTACAAAGCCCTCCACCTGCTTCTCCCTCTCTTCTGCAAGCACAAAGCATGTGGCTTTGTAGCACTCCTCCCTAAGTGCCATGGGGCCTCTTGTGCTTGATGAGGCTTTAAGACCACAGGTTTGCATTCAGCCTTGGCCAGTCAGGGACAGCTGAGCCTAAGCAATTCCTCTCTCTACCATCTCCTCAGGCTCTTAGTAAGTTTCCTTCTCGCCCCATGCTCAGCATTGGAGATCTGAGTCCTATGACTTTATCCTCCAGAGAAGCTTGCTTGAGTAGTTCAGGAGCACATCTTGGTCCTCATCCTTCAGTAAAGTATTTGCTATTACTAATGAATAGAGTTGCCACTCACTACCAAGCACCAAGGATTTAGCATACATCATCTGGGATCCTCGCAACTACCCTATAAGGTACGTTTATCCTTCCTGTTCTACAGATGAGGAAACTGAGTCTCAAGGCAATTATAACTTGGTCAAACCAAATTGGCCAAATGACAGGATTCAACTCGTCTGACTCCAAAGAAAGTGCTCTTTCTATTCTATTATGCTACCACAAAAATTTTTCTATGATTTTGCAGTTCATTTCTTCCCCTAATTATCCATTTTCACGGCCAACTCCCCCCACATTAAGATCAGTTAGAAACAATTAAGACTGAATGTAGTTACATAGTTATGTCATATGACCTGTTCACTTTAAATTCCCATGAAATGACAGTCAGTGGTTTGCAATCCTTGCTGCACATCAGAATTATCTGGGGAGATTTTAAAAATTATACATGCCCAGCTCTACCTCCAGAGACCCAGACTTAATTGTTTTAGGGTGGGAATGGCATTTTTTTTAAATTAAGTTTATTGGGGTAACAGTGGTTAATACAATTATATAATTTTCAGGTGTACATTATAACTTGACATTTATATTTCTATTGTGTGTTTACCACCCACAGTCCAGTTTCCTTCAGCTACCATATATTTGATCCCCTTTCCCACTTTACCATCCCCCTTTCTCCCTATATTGGGGCTGGCACTTTTTAAAGCTTACAAGTAATTCTAATTATGTGCAGGCAGAGTTGAGAACCAGTGTTACATCAAGAAATTGGGGTGTAAAGAAAGTAGTAAAGAGGAAATAACAATAAGAAAACTTCTCTATGAACTTTGCACATATATTTATTTTTTAATAAAAATATCTTTATTGGTTTTTCTGACAGTACATGATCATTGTCCGAAAAAACAAGGAAGCAAATTAGGAAAAACCCACACTAGACTTTCCTCCTCCTATGTAGGCAAAAACCCAGTTCTACCTTTTTGTGTATTTCTCCTGTCTGGGATAGGGTAGGGGGGATTCCCACCCCTCTACCCTTCTTTACTTCTATGGATAGACTAGTAATAAATAATTAATTTGACATAAAACTAGATTAACAGGAGAAAAAACAATTTAATACATACAGGAAAATCACAATATGATTCTCAGTTCATAAAATGATATTCAAAGAAATGATTGAACTGGGTCCCTTTTATATTATTTAGAAAAAGAAACAACAAAAAATGCTAATTAGAAATCTAAGCAAGGTTTGTGTATTCCTTAATGACAAATTTAAACAAAGTAGGAAGTTAGAAAAGAGGCAATAAATTTGACTACACAGACTTTTTGGTACTGACTTAATTCTAGTGATAAGAGGTATCTTCCAGGTACAGGGAGGACACCTTTCACAGAGATTTATTTCCTGCATTCAAGGAGTTAAGGGAGGGTCAAAGTGCCCTTTTGGCTGCTGATCAAGTAACTTTAATTCAAAGTAATCAATACGCCATTGTGAGATATTTTGGGACAGCCAGTCTTGGGCCCTGACATTACTTTACTTGTACACAGAACACTTCTGACACTTGTTCACCAAACATGTGGGTTTTTTTCCCCAAAAAAACAAGTCATTCTCTGTGACAACTGCTTCATGTCTTATAATTTAACTCAGTTCTGACACTATCCATCTGGAGACAGAGTCAGATCCCACAAATTGGAGATCTCCACAAGACTGTTCCCACCCTAATTCAGATGCCAATCACAAGCCACCCTAATTCAGATGCCAGTCACAAGTAGCAGGTCCCCAGCTTACCACAACTCTGTCCCACTTTGCTACAAATTGGAAGTTCCCACAACTTCCTCCTCAGTTTCAGTTAATTTGCTAGCATGGCTCACAGAACTCAGAGAAACATGTTTACCAGTTTTTAAAAGAATATGATAAAGCAAGGGTCTCTGACTCCTGGGGCCACAGACCAGTACTGAACTGTAACCTGCTAGGAGCTGAGCCCCAGAGCATGAGGTGAGCAGCAGGCAAGCCAGCAAAGCTTCATCTGTATTTGCAGCTGCTCCCCCAGCACTAGCATCACCACTTTAGCTCCACCTCAGATCATCAGACATTATTTTCTCATAAGAGCACTGGTCCCTGGTGCCAAAAAAGTCAGGGACTGCTCTAAGGATGGAAATGAACAGTTGGATGAAGAAATACATAGGGCAAGGTTTCGGAGGGTCCCCAGCACAAGAGCTTCCAGAACTATGGAGTTGGGGTTTGTTACCTTCCTGGTGCAGATGGGATTTGGGGTATGTTACCCTCCTGGTGTGGATGTGTTCACCCACTTGGAAGCTCTCTGAACCCTGCACTACTGGGAATTTTATGAAATTTTCCTTATGTAGGCATTGTCAATTATTTATTTAATAAAGAAAACAACCCATTTAGTGAGATTTTACTATTTCCAACATTAAATTATTACCAATAACTCTCCTAAAACAAACATCAATTATTAATACATATCAGGCCCTCTCCCCTCTCTGGAGAATAGGGTGTGGGGCAAAGCTGAAAATTCCAAGCTTCTAACCAAGGTTTGGTCTTTTTGATGACCAATCCCAACCAGGAGCCCACCCAGAGTCACCTCACTAGAACAAAAGATGCTCCTAGTGCTCTTATCACTTAGGAATTTAGGAGCCTTGGGCCAGGTGAAAGAAAACCACCAGAACACGCGGTAATCCGAAATGAGAGAAAACACCAAAATGCGCAGTAATCCGAAATGAGAGAGATCACCAAGACGCGCAGTAATCCACAAGGAAGGGAACCACCAGGAAGCGCAGGAATCCAAGACGAAAGAAATCACCAGGACACACAGGAGCCCGAGAGGAATTCCGATTTATTAAATGGAGGAGCGAGCTTATATAGGGGGAGGATCCGGTGGGGGACGGCTAGTGTTCGTGTAGGGTATTGATTGGATTGTGGTAGGGGGGCTAGTGTTGATAGGTCTCTTGGGCCTTCACTAAGATGGAGGGGGCTTTTTGGCGCCGGTGGGCTTTTCACTAAGATGGAGGGGGCTTTTGGCGCCGGTGGGCTTTTCACTAAGATGGAGGGGGCTTGGCGCCGTGGGTCATACATCCTGGGATAGGGGGATTTCTGTCAGCTTCACTTCAGGTAAATGGAAAGTTACAGGGTTTGAGGGGGTGAAAGTTAAGGGCCATTTTGTTCCAACATTCCCTCTTTGTTTTTGGGGAAAGGGGGCTTGACTGTCTCAAGCTACTTCCTGCTGAAAGGGGCGTAGTTTTAGGGCTGTTTGGGGAGGGAGGGAATTGCTGCAGAAAGGAAAGTTGGAACAAAAGACCTGTATATAATCCCATGTTAGCGGAGAAGAAGATAATTTCTGTTACGTGAAGTCCTGGAGGGTTCCCTGCAGCCAGAAATCGTTGATCTGTTCACAAAAATCTTCCCAGGAATCTCGGGTGGAGGGCCCACAGGTCAGAGTCGAGAGCCAACAGGAAAAGTACCAATGTAGCCATAAGCAATAAGTGGTTTTTTAATTAAAATAAACACGATCCAGAGCCAAATGACGGTAGTTATAATTCCTGAGGAGAAGCTGCTGATTAAAGGTTTGGTTAGAAATTCTCCCAACCTGTGTCTGAAGAAATTTAATTAAGCAGGGAAGGAAGAGACAGCCGAGAAGGATTATAGTGAGTGGCCCTAGAATGGGCCAGAGCCAGGTGAGGAAGGGGTTTTGTAAAAGAGATGTCCAGGTATGGCGGTTGGGCATTAGTTTTATAGAATGAAGTGGCTAGGTCCTCAAGTTTTTTTATGTTGGTTTCAATAATACCTGATTCATTAACATAGTAGCAGCATTCCTCTTTTAAGAATAAGCAAGTTCCACCTTTTTCTGCAGTTAGTAAGTCCAGAGCCCTCCTGTTTTGTAATGCAACCTTTGGCAGTGATGTTATTTGTCGTTGGAGAGAGCCTAAGGACTCAGCAGTAGATGTAAGAGCACTCTCGAGTTTAGAATTAAGATCGCACGGCCCATAGAGTGCGTCCGAGGCTCCCGCCTCCCAATCCAATTCCTGGAACTGAGGTTGTAAGAGAGATTCCAATCAAGAGTGGGAGGCAGGCCGCTTCTCTTATGTCTAGAAGACTGCTGAGGAGGAAGAGTAGTTCAGAGTTAGAATAGAGGGTGAGCTGGGGAACAATAGTGACGGGGAGACAGGGAGTAGTAACGTTGGGAAAGATGACAGTGTAGAGAGTACCGTTGCACCAGAAAAAAAGAACCCGGGGATGCTGCGGTGGGATTAGAAATGGTGATGTTATAGTCGCAGTGGAAAGGCGATGATAGAGAGGGGGCAGAGTTTCCTAGGAGGCACAGTCTGGGGATAAGGGTGTGATTGGACTGGTCCTCGGGTTCCCATAAGGGAACATTAGGGAGATGGGGGGGGAGTGTATGTTTTGAGGTTTTAGAAGGAAATGAAGTTTAGAGGGACAGCGCCAAGAGTGGTCGTCTGAGATGCACAAAGAAACAGTTTTTTGGGAGATATGGAAGGGAGAGGTGATTAAGAGAGATAAGGCTTTTGGAGAGGATTTGTAGCCAGGTGTAGGTGTTTACAGAAGTTGACTTGTCGGAGTCAGTGGACCCTAGGGCTGAAATGAGTTGAGTCTCTTGATGTTTGATGTCAGTAGATACCAGAGAAACTGAGTGGTTAATGGAATGTATTACGGGTGATAGTAAGGCGTCCGCAAGGGCGTGAAGCATAGCCATTACAATAAAAGGCACCAGGAACTACCTCGCCCATCTAGAGTTCCAAGAATCTTGGATGTGGAGTTTGAAGGAGTTACCTGAGACCTGTAAAATACTGCCACCTACCTTGACCTGTTGGAGATAGGGGTCATGGATTTTACAGGCCCAGTAAGGACATCCACCATAAGTTTCCGGCCATCGTTTGCAATAATCCTGTCTTTGGTCAAATAAAAAAGCAGACATAGGGACGGGTGGCGGGAGATAAGCTTACTGTCTGTCAGGGGTATAGTGACTGGCCCGGAACATCCCACTAGGGGGCAGTCAGCAGTGGCGGTAAGGCGAGTGAGTTGGATTTGTTTTTTCAGTGTAAGTTTCCTGAACCTTGAACCTCCAGACAAACAGACTGGAGGAGAGCCCAGGGTAGGGGAGAGAGACTGAAAAGAAAAAATAAGAAAAGGGTCATAGTTACTCTGGGATAGGCGACAGGCTTCCGGCGCGAGTGATTTTGAGTTTAAGGGGTTGGACGGGTGTGGGAGCAGGCATAGGTATCGCAGTGGCTGGTGCTTTCCGGCTGTCTGACTGGAGGAGAGGTTTTTCGAGGTGTATGCCTTCAACCTGGAAATGTGAATCCAAGGAGTTAGATTTTGTCTGGAAGGAGTAATTTGGCCGCTGTTGGAGTGGTTAGGGACAACTGGGTAAGGACCCTCCCATTTTGGTTGGAGGTCCTTCTTTCCGCCAGGAGGTGTAGAGGACCTGATCGCCAGGTTGTAAGGGGGTTAGTATTTGACTTACGGGTGCAGGCAATAGCCAGTCCTGATATTTCCATATTTCACCTCTTATGTATGACAGGAGAGGAATGGTGAGGAGGAAGGAATGACAGAGTTGGAGGGAACTATGTTAGGGGGGTAAAGGGCTACGCCCATACATAATTTCAAAGGGAGAAAGGTTGGTAGGTTTTTTTGGAAAGAGCCTAATCTTTAGAAGAGCCAGTGGTAGCAACTGAGTCCAGTCGAGATGTAATTCAAGCGTTAATTTGGTAAGGAGTTCCTTTAGGGTCCTATTAGATCTTTCAACTTTTCCTGATGCCTGGGGTCTATATGGGCAGTGAAGATGCCAGGGGAGAGAGAGAGACGAGGCAAGATTTTGAGTGATCTGAGCAGTGAATTCGGGACCGTTGTCAGATTGAAGGGAAGAAGGCATCCCAAAACGAGGTATTATATTAGTCAGCAGGTGTTTGGCCGTGGACGCCTGTTTATTGGTGCATGGGAACGCCGACCCATCCTGAGAAGGTGTCCACAAAGACTAACAGATATCTGAGGCGCCACTGGAGGCATATGAGTGAAGTCAATGACTGCACAATCAGTGGCAGGGGTGGTGCCCCGCGCCTGGTGTGGTGGGTATGGTGAGGGTAGGGTATGAGGGAGGATTATTGGATTCTTGAGAGTCAGATAAAGTCAGGGCCAGGATGAAGGAACTGGAGGGGTCTGAGGAGGGGATTGAGATGGAAGCTCCAAGCTTAGAAAGTATATCTCTTCCTAGCAGAGGAACTGGGCATTGTGAGATAACTAAAAAGGAGTGTGAAAAGGAGTGGGGAGCGCTTTTGTAATTGGCAAAATAGGAGGGGGTTCTATGAGGGAGTATGCGTGTTCCCTCTACCCACAATAGGGGTTGAACTGGGTGGTAGGGCCTCGAAACTCCCTCAAGAGTGAAAAGGTGGCCCAGTGTCCACTAAAATGAGATAGGCTGACCGTCTACCACCAGACTAACCCTGGGCTCTGCTTTAGTGATAGTAAGAGTCGGGACAGGCCCAGGGCTCCCATCAGTCATCGGCCAAGGCGATCACAGGAGGGGATTGTGGAGAGGAAGATTCGTTGTTCCATCTCCCTTCGGGTGGTGGGACAATCGGATCCCAATGTCCCATCTGTTTGCATTTAGGACACGGCCGGGTGGGGGCCCGGGGGGCTGTGGACACGACGCCACCAGTGGCCCTCCTTGCCGCATTTAAAGCACGCCCGGGAGGTGTCCTTGTGGTAGGGTTGGCCTTTTTGTCTGTTTGGACACTAGTTGAGCCACCATCTGAAAGTCAGCCTGGCGTGCCTTATTACGGAGTTTTTCTTTTTTCTCCTCGCGGCCCGTGAAAGACCTTAAAGGCAGTGGAAAGGATTTCGCTTCTGAGGGGTTGCCGGCCATGCTCTAGTTTTTTAATTTTGTTTTATGTCGGGTAGGATTGGGCTAGAAAGAGGGTCATTAAGATATGTTTTCCTTCCTCGTCTGTCTGGATCTAAGCTGGTGTACTGTCGGACGGCCTGTGTTAATCTGTCTAGAAAATCAGAGGGAGTTTCTTCCTTTCTCTGTATAACAATGTCTTGGACCTTCTGGAAATTAACTACTTTCCGGCAGCCTTTTAGGCCCACTACCAGACAAGAGGCTTAATCGGTCACGTGGATTGGACACCTTGAACAGTATTATAGTCCCAGTTAGGATCTCTATCCGAACTGCCTCGGGTCCAATGGGAAAGGTAGGGTCTGTCTGCCTAGTCTGCTGGCATGTGTTTGGGCAGCATCCCATACCCTATGATGCCCTCTGATAGGAGAGTATTGGCCAGGAGCATAAAAATGTCCTGATAAGTAAGGCTGTATGCTTGGAGCACCCATTGGAATTCCTTAATATAGGTGGTGGGGTCGGAGGTAAAGGAGCCTAGCTTTTTTCAATTTGGGAGAGATCAGAAAGAGAAAAGGGCACATGGACACGGACTACCCCTTCTGCCCCTGCCACTTCCTCAAGTGGGGCCATTAAGGTGGGAGGATTGGAAGGGGTAGAAAGGGAGGGGCCGGATGTGGGGGAGGGCCACGGGATCGTGTGTGGCGGACTGAATGGAGGAGCGGAAGAGATATGAATTGGGGAGGTGTGTTAGAGGCAGGTAGTGGTAGGGGTACAGCCAGATTTTGGGGTGGAGATCGACACGAGGAGGCTCATCTGGCAGGATCGAAGGTTCTCAGCGGGCGGAGGAGGAGGAGGGAGGTGGTATGGAGATGGCTTTGGAGTGACGGGCCAAGAGGAGTTGGGAGGGAGAGCATGAGGAGCAGAGAGCAGGTGTTGAGATAGGGAGACGAAAGCTTGAACGTAGGGGATTTCTGCCCATTTGCCCAGGCGCTGGCAGTAATTGAAAAGATCATGGATGAGGTTAGAGTCAAGAGACCCCTCGGGAGGCCAAACGGACTGATTATCTAAGGGGTATTATGCCAATTTTGAGTACAGAGTCTGGTGAGAAGTTTAGGTTTGATATCTCCCTTTTAAAGAGAGTGGAAAGGTTTCGTAAAAGGCATTGGAGAGGAGAGTCTGACGGGGAGGAAGAGGAGGCTCCCATAATGTTAGAGATACGAGGCAAGAAAAAGAAGTCTCCGAATCATGGAGAACTCAAGACAACATATAGGGCGCCCCTATACAATGTGGGGGGTTCCGGAGGGTTCAGTAGAACTGGTTAGGGAGACCTCCCAGAGGTCGCCACCCGTGGAGGTTCCTAATTTGAGTCCAGGACTCAGGATTCGGAGAGTGCCGGTACCGGCTTTAGGAGGAAGGCAAGGAACGGGAGGAAAAGTATAGGAGAAGGAGGGAGCCAGCCCTTTCTACCCCGCTGCAGGTGTTGTCCCTATAAATTGGTGTAGGGTAGGACAAGAGTCCACCGTAGTCTTGAAGACTGTAGTGGGTGTATTCTCTCTCCTCGTAACTACAGGAGGCCACCCGGATGGTTACGCTAGTTCTCCTGCTGTAGTCACCGGGAGTGTCCATCCCTAGAGGGGTTACTCACGGAATAGCCGGTTGGTCGGTGACTGTGACGAGCCAGAGTCAAATGGGCAGGGGAATTCGGACTGGGTCGCCCTAGGTGGCGAACGGAGACAAGGCCCAATGAAGGCACCTTGTCCCGGTTTCGCACCAATGAAAGAAAACCACCAGAACACGCGGTAATCCGAAATGAGAGAAACACCAAAACGCTGCAGTAATCCGAAATGAGAGATCACCAAGACAAGAGTAATCCACAAGGAAGGGAACCACCAGGAAGCGAGGAATCCAAGACGAAAGAACTCACCAGGACGACAGGAGCCCGAGAGGAATTCGATTTATTAAATGGAGGAGCGAGCGTATAGAGGGGGAGGATCCGTGGGGACGGCTAGTGTTCGTGTAGGGTATTGATTGGATTGTGGTAGGGGGCTAGTGTTGATAGGTCTCTTGGGCCTTCACTAAGATGGAGGGGGCTTTTGGCCGTGGGCTTTTTCTACTAAGATGGAGGGGGGCTTTTGGCGCCGGTGGGGTTGCTAAGCATCCTGGGATAGGGGATTTCGTCAGCTTCACTTCAGGTAAATGGAAAGTTACAGGGTTTGAGGGGGTGAAAAGTTAAGGGCCATTTTGTTCCAACACCAGGAATCAGGGAGAGATCAAAACTATATATTTTTTTCTATTATCTCAGAGAAGGAAAGGGAGGGGGAAGGAAGAACAGCTTTCCATAAACTCATCCCTAGGGGACCATAAGTAATAATTTGGAGTATATAATTCTACACATCTTTAGATCTCCATAAAATGTTTTTTAAACATAAGATTTTAAAAAACACATTAAACTTTTTGTAAACTTTCTTCAATACTAAACAGCTCTTGATGTCAAGAAACATCTACCTTTTCATTCTCAATGGCTTATTTAGAAACACTGTATTTTATTTGGCCAGTCTCCCATCAATGTACATTTCCAGTATTGGGTCTGTTCCAGAGGGGCCTGCTTTCTCAACTATAAGAAGGGTAAGACAGTCCTAACATCTATCGATGAAAATCATATCCCAATATTTGGAAACCTACACTGACATATCAAAGTCCATAGTTTATCTTACTCAGGGTTCTCTCTTAGTGTGTATATTCTATGGGTTTGGATAAATGTATATCGTCATAAATAGTATAATATAGTACATACAATATAGTATCATACAGAAGTTTCACTGCCCTAAAAAATCCTGTGATCTGCCTTTTCATCCCTCTCCCCTCAAATCATGGTAACCACTGATCTCTTTACTCCATAATTTTGCCTTTTCCAGAATATTGCGTAGTTGGAATTATACAGTATATGACCTTTTAGATTGGCTTTTTCACTTAATAATATGTATTTATGTTTCCTCACTGTCTTTTCATGGTTACAGCTCGTTTTTCTTTAATGATAAATATTCCATTGTCTGGATGTACCAGTTTATCCATTTACCTACTGAAGGGCATTTTGGCTGCTTCCAAATTTTGGTAATTATGGATAAAGCTCCTATCAATATCCATATGCAAGGTTTTAGACATAAATTTTCAACTCCTTTGAGAAAATACCAAGGAGTACAATGGGTGGATTTTATGGTAAGAATATATTTAGTTTTGTGAACAACCACCAAACTGCCTTCCAAAGTGGTTGTACCATTTTGCATTCTCACCAGCAGTGATTGAGAATTCCTGTTGCTCCACATCCTCGCCGGCATTTGTGTTACAGATTTTGGCCTTCTTAATAAGTACCATGTGGTATCTCAAGAGTTCTTTTAATTTTCATTCCTCTGACATGTGATGTGAAGCATCTTTTCATCAGCTTAGCAGCCTTCTCTGTACCTTTTTCAGTGAGATGTGTTAAGGTTGGTTCTGTTTTCATGAAAGGAAAAAAAAAACTTTGTTCCAGTGTGAATACTTTCTTCTCAATACTCTTCTGTAGTGCTTAAAATTTTTTTTACAATATTTCATTTAGGAGAAAAATAAAGCTAAAAGAAACAATTTTTTCAAAAAATCCAGGGTTAGAAAGAGACTGAGAATGAAACTAGTTGCTTATATCTGCTACCTGGCTCTCCACCTTAAGCCTTTAAACAAACACAGCTTTCACAACTCTCCAAGAGAGAAGAATATGGTTAAAATAACACCATGACACACCCTATTTCCTTTACTCAGCACCATTTAATGCATTAAAGAACAGGGTTGTTGTTTTTTTTTTAACTCAAAATAGAAAACATCACAGTCTTTTAAGAGCAATACATTTAATACATTCATAGGACTGCAAATGAAAAACATATTATTCATGCTACAGGTTTTTAATCGTCCTTGGACAACAAAAAACACAATACTCAAATTACATGTTTTATTAAGGGGAACATAAAATTTCATTGACACAAAAGTTAAAAAAACAACTAATCCAGCATTAACAGACTTCCTTAAATCCCCACCCTATCCCACTCCTGAACTTTCAGCTGCCTTCTGTACCAGCACTTCTTCTCTACCCATAATTCAACACAAAAAATTTAGATATTTAAAAGTGTGTCACTTAGCGAGTACTACAGGTTTAAAACATAAAGCCAACTTATTTACAGAATGTTAGAAGAGGGGAATAAGATTGGGTGAAAATTAGTGGGAAAACTGGGACATTTGTTTCATTTCACTCTTTTCAGAGCACAAGAATTGTGCTCAAAGGTTAGCATAAGGGAAGTGAAGATACCAAGAAATATTCTAACATTATTTACAAAAGGAAGACCATACTAATGTCTATTAAGAGCTTATAATACCATGGAAAATATTTAAATTACAAAATTAAATGAGAAAGTAGAATACAAAACTTTATGTACAATATGATTTAACTATGTAAAAACAAACCAACCAAAAATTGTCTTAAAAAGGGTTGAAACTTCAAAATGTTAAGTTAGTGGTTCTATTTAAGTAGTGTATCTACAGAGATCTTTTTCTTCCTTTTACTTCTCTGTCTTTTCCAAAATTTTCTTTGCTGAATTTTTTAAAACTACTCCACTGTGTGTGAAGAGTAACTTCCCAGAGGTTAGAGAGCTTTGGCCTCTCCCCAAGCCAGGTGCAAAGTGTCAACAGATCCTGCCTGATGAAAAATGCTGAACCAAACAGGAATGTCATGAATTTACCAAATAAAACAGAAATACCCATACTTGCCAAAAACCTATTTACAGTACGGTAAGTAGCTCCTTAATACTAGAATTAAATAAGAGGATAGCTATTTTCTCCTATCTTCTGTGTAGATGCCAAGTTTCACAAAAGCTATCATCCCAACTTTAGAAAGCTAATCCTCAATTAGAAACAATAACAGAGAAAAGCACAAAACTTAGAAAATTATAAAAAGTGCTTTCTATAAAAATGATTCCCTTTAAAACATTTAATTTCTGTACACACTTTAAGGTTCCTCTCCTATACTCCCCCCAAAAAGAGCAAACTCTCCAAATGCTTTCTACCAAAGTATCCACTGGTTTGCTCATTCAACAAACACTGATAAAGGCTCAAATGTGTGAGGCACTGGGGTCTCAAAGAGGAGACAGATTTGTCCCTGCTTCAAGGATATCTTAGTCTTCTCAAAGTGGGAGGCGGACACATCACCGACCACAATACATCAATTTAAAGCAGATACCACTGCTTTCTTACAATCAAAGAATACATTGCAATTTCACTGAATTACTTACACAATAGTCCTTACAGAGAAACTTTCCTGACTTACTAAAAGGCAAAAATGAAACTATTTACCCTTAATAAATACTTCTAAAAAGGGCAGTCATTAAATTACATTCTGTGATCTTTACTCCTAAAAATCACAATACCTAGTGAAGTCAGTTAACTTCCTTTTAAGCAATGGAGCATTTTTTACTCCAGGAATGAGTCACTTTGAAATTGCGAATAAGTGATCAGTCCTGTATCTAGATCAAGACTAGTCAGTTCCATCTAAAGCTGAGTCTCAGGAAAGCAAACTTCAATTAAAATCTTCAGTCTCCTCTTCCTTTCGTTGATTTTCAATATGCTCCTGTGTCAGTCGCTCCAGGTCTTTCCTCACATTTGGGTGGTCTTCCAGATCTTCGTAGAGTGATCTTACGATGTCCAATCTCCTGTAATTTTCAGGCTTGACTAGGCTTCGGACAACCTGAAGGCATCGTTCTTTCAGGGTATACACTGTAAGGGCAGAAAACTGAATCTTCAGCAGCAGACTCAGGCAAACATTGGGACAAGGAATGAGCGAGAGGCTTTTCCAGCCATGGCAATTACATATACTTCAGATGGACCTCATTTTGGGCAAAAAGAGCAAGTACACATGTTGTAGCAGAGTGTAACATAAAGACCCCAATGGGCATTTCATGGTATTCATATCTTGTGTAGTAACTTCCCCTTGCAATTAGGCTGGGCCTGTGATGTGCTTTAATAACTGAATGTAGGTAAAGTGACACTGTAGTAATTCTGGGCCTAAACCTTAAGAAAGCCTGGCAACTTCCACTTTTACTCTCTCAAAAGCCCTGAGCTAACTCTGCAGGAAAGACCACACAAAGAGGGACAAGCACTGAGCCTATATAGGAGAGAGACCCAGCCCCCAGCCAATCTACCAGAAAAAGGAAGCCACATCTATGACCACCAATGAGCAGAATAACAACCCAGCTGAGTGCAACCCAGACTGCAGAATCATGAACAAATCAATTGGTTGTTAGTTTTGGGGTAGCTGTCACATAGCAATAGATAACTAAAACAGAACATACTTAAAATTTTGGAGGAACTTAAATCTGATTTTATATTCACTAGGAAACTTACTCTTTAAGGGTATCCCATGAGGCAAAATATACTCCATTTAACTTAGCAATGGTCATTTTTGTATACCCATTTCCTTAAAAAGGATCTATATATACATATTAGTTTTAACCTTATGAAGCAACACGTTGTTTTTTTTTAATACACAGTTTCTTAGAATTCAACCTAATAATATCACTCGAGTTTTAAACAAATGATAAACGATTTGTTTAACAACTGAACATTTGTTAATGTTCAATTGGGTGATTTTTTTAAACCCCTGATTGGCACTGTGAGCTTTACTAGGTTAGACAACATTAAAAGATACAATACTAGAAGTCATATAAATAAGTCATATCTTTCTCTACACCTTGTTCTTTCCCTGAGACTCCAGGGAATAATTCTGCTCTAAAG
Organism: Cynopterus sphinx; assembly: GCA_030015415.1. NCBI lineage: Eukaryota > Metazoa > Chordata > Mammalia > Chiroptera > Pteropodidae > Cynopterus > Cynopterus sphinx. The sequence goes on along the minus strand of CM057381.1, from coordinate 120,049,973 downwards.
CCAAGAAAACAAAAAACATTCATCATTCTACAGAGTTTTAATTTAGCCCACTTCTGACAAGCCCAAAGGTCCTTTGAGAGACCATGACATCTTTGCTCAATACAGAGCCTACAAGTACATTAGTTTTTTATAGTGGAGAATAAGACACAGAAAGATTAAATACCTTGCTGAGCATCAAACAAAAAATCAGTAAGGGTTTGGCTCTTGCATGTGGCCTATACCTTACTCAGTATAACAGCCTTATCTTTTTAAAAAGATGGAACATCAGTACCTGGCAGTGTGATGTTGGCAAAAATAGGCTGTCCATCAACATTAAGAGATGGTACAAATAGTTCAGTTTGGTTAACCAGAAGCCCATCGTATGTCCCTGCATCTCGGAAGAGCCAAAGGTGACCTGTTAAGACAAGCAGAGGCTGTTGAGTAGCCACATATCTATTTCGTTCATCTTCCTGAACACACACTGAAATACTTGCCATTCTGCTTAAATATCTTACAAAGCCTTTCCAATAGTATTATCTTACTCAATCCTCACAACAGATGCATTTACAGATGAGAAAATAAGTCTGAAAAAGCCAAGTCACTTGCTCAAGGCAACAGGGCCAGTAAGCAGAAGAGCATGTACTCCAAATCTCACCCCTTTCTACTACCATAAAGGAAAAGCAAAGTACATAAATTGCAATTCACACCAAATGCTGCAAACTAAAAGAAAGGTCACCAACTTCACGGATAGATGCTTCTCAAAAATAAGGAGGTACAAGAGCATGCCAGACAGAACAGGAACATTCTGCAGGAATAGACACAACTAATCTATGGTGTGAAAAAACAGAAGAGGTTGTCTCTGAGGAGAGGACTGAGTGGAAACGGGCAGGAGGGAACTTTCTGGGGTGATGGCAATACTCTATGTAAATTAAACCTGAATTTAAGAAACAAAACATTATATGTGAGGCAAACCCCTGGGGTATAAGATGCTGAAGGAGGGAGAAAGTGTCTCAGAATAAATATAGCATGTGTTCCTGAGGCACAAACTTACTTGAAGATTTGGTGGGAAAATTTACTAATGTAAACTGATAATTTTTTTGTGGTAAAATATAACTAAAATGGACCATTTAAAACATTTTGTTAAACCAAGTGTATAGTTCAGTGACATTAAGTACATTCACATGCTAAGTAATTTTTTTATATTAAATCAGGAGAATACAAAATTCACACAGTTTTCTAGATAAAGTAGGAGACTGAAGAAATGTTGATCCCTGAAAGAACTGTCTCCTTCACTGACTATTAGGGGAAGTTTGGTGTAAAAGTTTGAGAGGCATTACTGAGTATACCACCCTTAAGAAAAAAAATCCCTCAGGTTCCTCCCAAGATAATTGTGAAAATTAAGCAAGACTGGGACTACTTCTCTTCTTGAAAGCCATTGGAAGATTACTGCCTCCTTAGGCAGTAAGGTCTAGTTATCCCCTCCCAAGTTATTAAAACAGTTCCCTAACTGGTTCCTGAACAGTATTCTTCTCCCCCTCCAAACCACTTTGCAACCTGAGTAAGCTTTTCAGAATGGGAATCTGGCAATGTCATTTCCGGCTAGAAAACTTTCAATGGCCCCATTTCCTACGGATAAAATCACCTTTAGGGCTTCTTCTACCACCATTTCATCCCCTCCCCTCCTTCCTCCAAAGTTCCATGTGTACACACGTGTACACACACACCCCTTTTCCCGGAGCAGGTGCTGTCTCCAAGCTCCCGCTGAGTTCTGTCCTGCAGCAGCAGTACTTTTGACATTGACTTGTTCTCATCTATTTATGCATTCCCTTTCTACGGAACTGTTCAGCCTACACGGACCTGGCCCACTGGAGACATCGCAGAATGAGATTCTCTCATTCACAGACTGCACAATGGGCATTCCGGATGGCGCACTTCTTCTAGGGGTGATATGCATGGGTGGGGGTTGGGGGGAAGCTATCCAGTCTTATAAAGAATGTTCTGCCACTCATAGCGGCGTCACCTTGGAATCGTCCCTACCCTCTGGGGCCTCCCTCGGTTCCTCACGCGTCAATGGGGGTAATGACAGCAGCACCTGCCTCCCGGGGTGGTGGTGGAGACTGGGTGAGCTCGTGCCGCACAGGTCCGGCTGCTCTCAGGCCTAGAGCGCTGGGCAGCGGGCCGGGCTCGGCACGGACGGGCGGGCAGGCGCCCGGGCGCGCCAGGGCCAAGCTGCCGGCGCGGCCCGCCTACCTCGGTAGCTGTGGATGCGGCGGCCCGTGCCGGGCGGCAGCGTGGGGTAGGGCTGCGGCTCGCCGTCGAAGTTGAGCCACACGGGCAGCACGACGCGCGGGCTGCGGTTGCAGAAGATGACCTGGGACGGCTCGCGCGAGTTCACCGAGCGCAGCACCGGCCGCGGCCGCCGGGCCTCCTCCTCCATCTCCTGCTCCGCGCCCGGGTCCTCCGCGTCGGACGCGTCCGGGCCCGACTCCTCCGCGGCCGCCTCGTCGCCGCCGTCCTCCTCGGGGCCGTACTCCTCAGCGCCCGCTTCCTCGGCACCCGCCTCGGCCTCCGCCACGTTCCCCGCCCTCCGGGGCATCACCTCAGGCAGCCTCGACCCCCAGGGCCTCGACAACGCGAGATCCCAGGGCCGCGCGCGGCGGGGCGGGGCGGGGCGTACGTGCGCGTGCGCCCGGCGTGTGCGTGCGTGCGCCCGTGCGTGCGTGCGTCCCGAGCGCGCGCCGGCTTCGTGCGTTCTCGCTCGGCCATGGCGTCCACGCTTGCGGCAGCGGCCGGCTTGAGACTGCTCCTGCGCAGCTGGCTCCTCTAGCCACAGGCGCCGAACCTCATGGAGGCGGTGGGTGGCGCTAAAGCCGTTCTGTGCCCCGGGTTTGCCCCAGAATCGGGTTTTCCCCCCGACTGTCAGTTTCTGACACAGCGTTTCCGCGGCTTCACTCATTCTCTGAAGACCTTCCTGGTCTTTGCCGTACTGTTCCCACCCGCTGCTCTGGTGTTTATGTAAATAGTCTTCTCATTAATCAAGTTTGTTTTGGTTTCTTGGGGGGGGGGGGTCATAAAATTCAAATTTCCTACAGAAGAGTGTAGAAAACTAAAAATTGCGTTCCAGACTCAGTTCACCTGGCCACCCAGAAAGTCTCTGGAGGCAAACATCACCGTTTTTTTTGTACTTCCTGTCAAAGGTTTTGTATGCATATGCAAGCAAATTCGAGAAGAAATTCGACATCACTATCTTAATGAAAATTCATTATCCTTTGCCATAGATGAGTACAGTGGAACTAAATTCGAAGAAAACAAAATAAGTTATTAAATTTTATCTGTCTGTTAAAGGTCCTGAGCCTGCTCTTGGTTCAAAAGGGTTAGCAAAGGATTAGATGTTAGGTGCCTATTAGCTGTGAACTTTCTCCTGGACATAATCAGAAAGATTAAAGGAAACTGAAAAGGAAGTAACTTTTCACACTGCGTGTGTGTGCCCTCTGAAATTTACTCCTACATGGGTGTGACTTTTTCATTCCAGATTTAGCTTCAGATATGTGATGTTGGGCAAGACTAAATTCTGAGCTTTTAATTTCTCATCTTTGAAACTGGTATTTTTAAGACGTACCTATAAGTGTAGATTAAGTGGAAGTGTTCAGTCCCTAGCACATAGTAAGCACTCAACAGATAGCAGTTATAATAAAGATGAATTAAATACAGTCTCTGCCTTCAAAATGCTTGTGGGCTACTGGGCAAGCATACAAGACATATTATAGTAGTGTGCTATCGATTGTAAATTGGCTAGTGGGAGGTAACTGGCTAGTCCTAAAAAGAATCAGTTAAGTCTTACCAGGAGGGGTCATATCTGAGATGGACCTTGAATAAAGACTGTTTCCCCTTCCTATCTCCCATCATACAAATATCCAGCCTAGATGTCAAATCAGGTCTCATGCCCCTCAGGAGACAGGGCAGACCCCGCAGTAGTCACCGATTCCCCAATCTAGTGTGCTTCTGTTTTTTTACCTACTGCCTCCAAACCCAGAACTCCTGCAGGCCTGCCACTGGTGGCCGAGGCTAAAGGACAAATGTTTATGCCCAGACTAGCACTGTAGCCCTAACATTTAAAAGAAATGGCAGGGAGAAGGGAATAGGCTTTTTGTTTGTTTTTGACTGAACTCCTAGTTCTCAATCAAATCTGCAAGTGAAGAGGTTTAAATTGATGATTTTCACCCATCTGAGTAAACTCTTTGGTTTCTTCAACTGCCTCACAAGATTGGTGCAAACTCTTCACAAACCATATTACAAAATAGCAACCTCATTAAAAAGAGGGAAAACTTATTTAGGATATGAAAATGAAATAAAAGGGAGAAAGAGCAAACAAATTGTATGTGTAGTGTGATGACATTTATCGAAAATATTTACAGTTCTCTCTGGCACCATCATTTTTTAATATAGTTTTATTTCCTTCATAATTAAAACAACTAAATCAATGCTCCCCTCCTCCCACTTCTGAGCTATAACTGACCTATATCAATTCTTGAAAGCCATATTTAGGGGTCCCCAACCCCCAGGCCATGGACCAGTACCAGTCTTTAGCTTAGCCTGTTAGGACCTGGGCCATACAGCAGGAGGTGAGTGGCAGGCGAGCAAGTGAAGTTCCATTTGCTGCTGCTCCCCAGTGCTAGCATCACTGCCTCTACTCTACCTCAGATCATTAGGCATTAGGTTCTCATAGGAGCGCTGGTGCCCGGTGCCAAAAATGTTGGAGACTGCTGATGACTAGTAAAGAGGAAAAAAAACAATCAAACTGTACTATGTGCAGGGCACTCTGGTGAAAATTTGGAAAATGAGACATTTATTTCTGGGAGAGTAAAATTACAAAGTATAACTACTCATTTCTTCATTGATTCTACAAATACTTATTGAGGAGTTACTATGTGTCAGGTATTGTGCTAAGTGTTAAGAATATTACAGAGAATAGTTATGATCCTTGTCTTCATAGCACTTCAATATAAGGGTCACACAATAAGCAATCACAGAAATAAAAACAAACTTGCAATTTTGACTAGAGCAACAAAGGAGAAACATGATACTATGGAAGCCTGGAGGTTTGATGTTCAAGGAAGATAGTACACAATTCTGTAATTAAATGTTCAGTGATGTGGGATAGACTCTAAGTGAACAATCAGCACAGAAATAGAGGTTTCAGAGGGTTTCATTTTAAGTCAAAGAGGAACTTCAGGGAGAAAAAAAAGCCAAAGTGCGGGGCACTTTACTAAGCATTCCATGCGCATTAACGCTATATCATTAACTCCATTTTACAGCTAAGGGAATAGAAGGGTATATAGGGTGTGACAAGGGTGGTCAAAAGAGTGCTGGATCAGAGGTTCATCATCTGGTACCTTGCAGGAAAATGGTATGAGTGAATCTAAGGAATTGGAGGAATCTACAAAGGAACCAACACTCTGAGCCTATTTTGCCCTGGGCTCTCCTTGGCAGTGTATTATATAGAGATGGCATTACTTGATGGCCTCCAGCAGGATTACATGGCCAGCAGTAATGCTGGACCTTCAGCTATACTGAACATCAATATGAAAATACTTGTGGAGGAAAACCCTAAGGAAAGATATGAATTCCTGTTAGTCAAATAATAATGACTTAGAGGCATCATAATTCACAGAATTCATGTAAACATACCTTTGTACTCCCAAGTTAGTGAGATGAATCATACCAGTTTAATATTACCAAATTGCCTACATCCCTAAAACGAGAGCAGTTGTTTTAAAGTCCATAAAACTGATATTGCATCATTGCAAATAATGTGTGTAAAGATCATTTAAAAGCAAGGCAAAAATGTTTAGGATATACTAAGTAAAACTACAGACTATATTATCTTACAGTACACTTTCCACTGTGCAAAAAGAGAGAGCCGAGGAAAAGAAAATGCACCCTAATGTTTCAAGACAACTGATTTTTCCCCTTTACTTTTTGATCTTTTCTAAATTTTCTTTTACAATATATTTTGACCAATCAAAACTATGAAGCATAAGCAAACACCAATGATCTCACCATATAAAATTAACAATGTTATCATATTTATCTTTATTAAAAATGGTGAGGCAAAAATTCCCTTTCAATTCCATCCTTGCCCCATTTCCCAAAGGCAACAACTATCACGAGTTTGATGTGTTATCTATCCAGGCCATTTTCTTCTGTATTTATTTTACATTTCCATATAGTTGAATTCACTAGTCCTGCAATCATCATCACAATCCAAATACAGAATCTTCTATCACCCCCAAAAATCTCTTTGGTGGTCACTCTAACCCCAGGCTTATGCCTTGGCAACCATGGAGTTGTCTGTCCTTTGGCCCCATAGTTTGCCTTTTCCAGAATGTCATATAATGGAATCATATAGTATGTAACATTTGGGTCTGGTTTTTCACTTAGCATAATACATTCAAAAATTCATCTGCGTGCAGTATGTATCAACAGCTTATTCCTTTTCCTTGCTGAGTGGTATCCCATTATCAACTGACCAATTGAAGGACACTGAATGTTTTCCAGTTTTTAACAGTTATGAATAAAACTGCTTTAAGCATTGTCATAGTTTTTCGGTAAATATATTTTCATCTCTCTTAGGTAAAAATCATCAAAAAGATTGCTGAATCATATGTTTAAGTATACATAACTTCACAAGAAACTGCTAAACTGTAGAGTGGCTGTAGTGTGTCGCATTCCCATCAGTAATGTATAAGTGGTCCAGCTACTCCACATTCTTGCTTGTCCTTAGTAATATCAGATTTTTTTTTGTTCTTCAAAAAAAATGTATCTATTCTAATAGATTGCATAGTGGTATCTCGTTTTAATTTGTAATTTTCCAGTGACTAATAACGTGGAATATATTTTTATTTTCTATTTGTCATTCCTCTGTCTTCTTAAAGTGTCAGTTCAGATATTTTGTCTATTAGGTTGTTTTCTTATTGCTGAATTTTTATAGTTCTTTATTATAGAGGCCATTTTTTTAATGCTTTTCCAACACTGGACATATATACCCATAATCTATATATAGTGATGTATTTTATGATAAAAACATAACCATATACCAAAACAAAAAACTTGTTATCCACATACAATTTTGGCTTATATCTTTCCTATTTAATAAAGTTGATACTGTATTAGTCCTGTATGTTCTCTTTCTTTAGGTTTTCAGCAAATGTCATTTTGGCGTCCTTTGGGTTGCTTGTGAAAATACATTAAACAATGACTACACTGTAAGCTACAAGAGTAGAAGCAGCACTTGTGTCTGTTTAGCAGCACTTTATCTCAGGGCCTCACACATAGTAAACATACAATGTATTTAATGCTAATGAACAACTTCCTGGACAAAAGGTTTGTCAAAGCCAAACTGAATTACTTTTTATGAAATTGAAACGTCTTATTCTTAAAAAGTTATAATAAAATTTGTTTCACCTTATAATACACTTGTTTCCATGTTTACTCTTAAAGTTGCACCAGGATTGTCACACTGAATGAGTTCAAATTGAGGATAAATCTCAATTCAAAAATGTTTTATGATGAACATGTAGAAATTCTTTGTACTATTCTTGCAACTTTTCTACAAAAATCCATTTTACAAAAATAAAATATTTAAAAAAAAGTTATAGTTGAGGAACACAGATCTTTCATACCAAAAGAATGCAGATTAAGGCACAAGACCAACCTCACACTTGGAGGCCTCAAGCCAAAAGGTGACAAAAGAAATCCTACACTTGATTTTTTTCAAATCCAATCGTTGATATCAATAGGCAGAACTTAGCTCAGAGTAACAGACAATTGCCCTTTAGCTTTCTCAAGTGGTGAGATCCAGGGAGGAGCTAATAAAGGACCAGCATGTCACAGAAAACAGGAACTGATTTGGGAGACCCTAAATGGCTCTGGCTCTGCCCCAGGAATGAGAACTGAATGGGCATGTCACACAATATTTCCTGGGCTTGTTTTATTTCTCAAAGGCAGGAGTGGACTATATTCTCTCTAAAAATTCTATCTCACTTTAAAGTTCTGTGAGTTTTAGTTCCAACTACTCCTTTCTATCCACTTGGGTTTAGCTTCATGAAATAAAGGTGGAAAGCTTAAAGTACTGAGTGACTTCGAACTTTTAAGTGAACTGAGCGTATCTTAAACAAGAGCAAGATGACAGAACTCAGTATATTTTTAACGTCAAAGTAAATCAGTCCCTTTTATTTTTTCCTGCTTCTGAAATCCACTTCAAGCTGTTTTTAAAGAGATGGAAAACTGCTTTATCATCAAGAGATTTGCAATTTATTTATCTACTTATGCCTAATACCTCGCTGGTTCAAACCCTTTAGTTTTCCAATAAATTTACGAATTAAACCAAATTATAGGGTAGAAAACAATTCTAAGTATAATGGAATAAAGAGGATCCCTTGAAGGCATTTATGAATAGCAGAGAGATTTTTCATTATTTCATTTTCCACCTGTTAGAAAATAGGAAAGTCCTTCATAATTATTATTCTTCAGAAATCATTAAGATTTCATGAGGAAAGAAAGAGAAGCATAACATAGATAATTTCCCTAAAACGTCTAACATGGGAAGAAAAAACATTCAGTCTACTTTTTCTTTATGAGGCAACTGAAAACAATTTAGATTTAGAAAATCTGGTATTTTAACCTCTCTGAAACCCAGTTTCCTTATAGTTAAAAGCAAAACTACTATCCAAAATCTTAGTTTTGTTATAAACATTGTTAAAAAAAAATGAAAACACAATGATTTAGTAAACATAGGTTAAAATGTAAAATATAACTATCATCCTCAGTGAGATGAAACGTTAATACAGGCATACCGCAGAGGTATTGCTGGTTTGGTTCCAGACCATCACAATAAAGCAAGTTGTAATCTTTTTGCTGGAGGGTCTGGTCTTCAATTTGTAAAAAATGCCATCTGTGATGCACAACAAAACAAGATATACCTGTAGTCACAATTCTAACTGTGTAAATTGAACAAGCGACACATTGAGAACAAAATAAATGGTGATTTAGCATAATACTATTTATGAACTACAATAACCTGTGAGTAAAGATTTGTATGACCTGAGAGTAAAATTCATTTCTGGAGCCTGACCAAATTAGGTCTTTCAGAAGCGGGGTATAGAAGCACCTCTAACCCAGAGGTAACTACAGGAAGTGCTTGAGTTAATTAAATTTCTTAGGCAAGTCCTCCAGAAAATACAACGTACTAGTAATAAACCTTCAGAGAAAGGAAGCTGAAAGAAGTGGAACTAGACAATACAGACATTAATGCATTTGCCAGACAGTAGGAAAACTCATGAAAGCTTATTTACAAAAGGAGGGATGGTGGGTAGGCATTTAAGACTAACATAGATGTATGGTAGCTTTAAAAATATCTAACATAAGTATAATCAAACAGCATTGGACTAGGTATGAGAAAAGTTTTAGAACGGGTTATATGACATTCAGGAGAATGATTAGAGCAGTCTGAATCAGGGAGATATAAATTCAAATCCCAAACCTTCACTTATATTGTCTGACTTTAGACAAGTTTCAGCCTCTGAACTTACTCTAAACCTATTACATGGAAATGAGAATGACTACTTCTTAGGGTTTGAAGATTAATTAAAATAAAGTACATTAAGTACTTTGCACACTTAGCACAATAAATTAGACAATACTAGCTATAGGTCCTTGAGTGAGCCAAGGCCTCATTTTATAAAGGGGTGATAACACAGGAAAGCACTCTGACACCTTAAAATGCCACATAAGATGGAGAATGAGTTCACTTGTCTCCTGCATCAAATATTACCAGTTGCTCTCTTTACAATCAACTTATTTAGAAATTACTTTGATATTAACAGATTAATATCTACAGGACCATTAAAAATTTATCAAGCATTTTCACATATAATCTCATTAAAGGGCTTTTCCTGATAATATAGATTACTATCAATTTTGCCCCTATTACTATCTCATGTTACAGTCCTTGCAGAGTAGGAACTCAGTATTTGTAGAGCACCAAATAACTGAACTCAAATGACTTAATAAACACTCTACAATGAGCTCAATAAAGTTCAAAAAACAGCACTTACCAAAAGTAAAGAATGCCAGTTTTGTCTCCACTGTAAAATCCTATTTAAGTGACAGTACTATTTTAAATGGTCTTCGAAAGGTCTATGCAGAGGATCTCAAGGTGTATAGCAGCTTGAGCTTTAGAAGTTAGTACAATTGGTATTTACTGACTACCTGCCTTCTGCAAGGAGCCTAGCCGTACAAGAGGCACTCATACATATTGTAGGATGCAGGCACTAAATTGGATAACAATTCATAATCCCAGAAGTGAAGTGTAATGTTAGCATGGTAAGATGGGAGGGACTAAGAAAATGGAAGGGCGGTACTGGTTGAAAAAGTAAAGTCCAGTAGAACTTTCTGGAGGTTTGGCTTGAGCTACACTTTGGCAAATACAATTTGAATGGGGGAAGTTAGTATGTACAGAACACAGTGACTTCTGTGTGACTGTATAGGCCTTCAGAAGTAAGTTGGCACAAATTTATGGCAAGCTTTGGATGCTAGAACAAAGAGCTTTAGACTATTCCGTTCAAAGCATTTGCTTTACAAAAGTAGTAGACATTTAGCTTGTACCTTACAAGACATGGATATAAAACCCTGGAATGCAGTTAAACTGTGTGAATGCTGGTATTTCAATAGACTGTAAGCATCACGCCTGATTCAGTGCTGTATCTTTTATTGAAGCACAATGTACCTACATAGTAAGCATTTGGTAAATGTCTGCTGAATGACCAAATGACTTCCAGGATGAATCAGTCAGCTCAAAGTCCAAATATGGGGGCTCCAGCTGAAAACCCACCTAGGCTTTGATCAAACAGCTACACCTGAAAGTTTTATGTTAGGATAATAATCCCACACATAAGATTTCTGTAGAATAAGTGAGCTCCATCTCTACCTCCTCTCCCCAGCACAATCACAGCAGTCAGATAAAGTTGAGGAGTTTATTAAGGAAATATGAGAGGCAAAGACACCTTAAGTGACAGAAAAAAAATTCTGAAAATGTCCCTTCAAGCCAAGTGGGGGCCTGGCCTTGACCTCCCCAAAAGAACAGTAAACTGGTAAATGAGCAACATTCTCTGGCAGCCATCTTGCCAGGGCATGAGTATCTCAGCCAGGACTGTCTCCTACTCCCGACAAAGGTGGAGAGGAGACAGACTGTTTACAGAATGAATGCAGAGGCAATGAGAGCTGTAAGGAAAGTCTAAGAGAGAATGAGAGGTTCGGGGAGAACCTTTACAAAGAGTCCCAGGCTTTTGGCTCCCAGCACCTCAAATACATTGACAAGTAGTTATACAAAATGTTACTGAAAAGGTGAAATGCTTAATGATTTCAAAACTTCCCCTGAACTTTTCCCCACATGCCACATCACACTGCCAGATGGACATGGCAGAGCCCAAAGGCCACATTTTTGAAGAAAGAAAAACAAGAGTAAGCCACACTGCTCTTTAAGGAGAGAAGGAGCTGAAGGCTGCTGGGGCCTTTCTCACGTATGCCTCTGTAAAGCAACTTCCAGCAGCAGCCTGGCACAGTTCTAGGTGAGGGTCTCACCCTTTGTCACCTGTTGAAGGAAAATTGACAATTAGACAAATTCAAAAGGCCTAGAGGGTCTAAAAGAAAGCTATTCTAGATCTTAGGTAGTAGGAAAGTGGTAAAAAAAAAAAAAAGATAGCTTTGAAGTCTCGGATGCCTGGTTCAAATCCAGGAAAGGTATTAAACTTCTCTAAGCCTGTCTCTGCTTCCAGGTTTGTTTTAGCAATAAGTGGAAATGTGCATTCTCTCTTGCTCAGCCACTGCTTAGCCTCATGAGGAATTATCTTGTCCACTATACTCACCCGTGCTTCAATGTACTCTATTCTCCGTTCAAGGGCTGTCAATTTCTCATTTAGTGTTGCAAGTCTTGAACGACAAGACATATCTGGTAAAAGGAGACTGATGGTCAGGATTAATGCCATTCCAGAACACAACAAACATAACACACACACACACACCCCGCGCTGAAGAAGACTAATGATGTATCATGCAGAGGACAAATAGAAGTGAGTGGGCAAAGCAGGCGAGAAAAGGACAAGGTGAGAATATCTTAGGAGCACAGCTGCTTAGAGTAGATCTGTTAAACTTCTTATCAAATGTGGCAGAGAATAGCAGCCCCCAAAGATGTTCACATCCTAATCCTTGGAACCTGGGACTTCGTAGATGTGATAAAGTTTAAGAACCTTAAGATCCTGGATTATCTAGATGGGCCCAACCTAATCAAAAGTTCACAAATGTAGATGAGAAAGGAAGAGGGAAGGCAGAAATAGAGACCTGAAGTGTGAGAGAACTCAACTTGCCACTGTTGGCTTTGAAGATAGAGGAAGAGGGCCATGAGCCAAAGGATGCAAGTGCCTACAGCCTGCAAGGAAACAAGGGTCCTAGTCCTTCAGATGCAAGAAACTGAAGTCTGTGAACAACCCAATGAGCAAGGAACAGATCCTCCCCAAGAGCCGCTAGAAAAGAAGGAACCCTGCTGACATCTTGAGTTCAGCCCAGTGAATTAGTGGTGGACTTCTGATCCATACAATAGTAAATTATGGGGTTTAAGCCACTACATTTGTTATAGCAGCAACAGAAAACTAATATACCAGAGCTGTAGTGATGCCCATTTGCTAATAACCAAACTCAAGAGTTTTAAGACAGGGAAAATGAAAAAAGGAAGAAAATAATCTCAATAGGGAAGAAAAGCAGAGGCCAAAAAAAAAGCAGCAGAGTACATGGGGGAAGTGGGGAGGTGTCAGTGTTTCCGAGCTCATAGAAGCCACATTACTACTAGGAGGGCATTTAATGTTTCATCAGTACCTGCACAGGCCTTTCAAAACGAGAAAACCTGAACATCAAACACCTTGTAGAGCCTATATTCCATCAACAAAATTCATTTTCTTCCTCTATTTTTTCCAATCTTTTGCCACCTCACTCAAAATGAAACCTAGATTTCTCCTAGAATACCTTTCACTCTGCAAATTTCTTTAACAGAAACCACTTGACTATTTTTTCTCTAACTATTAATTAACATACAGAAGAAAATGGTTTCTAGCCATGCTATTTCCTACCACTTCTTCCAATACTGTTGTTCAGTCATCTCTCAATAATCTTCACATTTTAAGTTTAAAATATCCACTCTCTAAGACACCATCCTCAATGATTTAACACTTAGCTCATGACCTTCTTTTTCATCTCTTCCCCGGCTGTTATGCAAAAGTGCTTTAACACCCACTTTGAAACAAATCTTCCTAAACCTTAATCTTGCCTCAATTTTCACCATATCCAGATCTTACTCATCTTGCCTGTTTAAACATTCTCCTTCAAGGTTCAGTTCAAATTGGACCTATGAGAGGTCTTTGCCAGATAGATACAATTTTCCCTCTGGTATATTTACCTAAACATTTATGATTGGCTTTATAATTTGTAAATTACTTATGTACTTGGTCTTGGGTTATCATTTCTCCCTTTGGATAAAGAAAACATTTAACAAACAAGAGTGTTCACCACTATTACTTAGAAATGCTTTGATAAAGTATTGCGTATCTTTGAGAGACTATTAAAACAGCTACTAAAAATCAGAAGTTTGAATATTAATGACATGAAAAAATGTTCATGGGACAAAACTCAATTATATTTATGTATTGTAATTTATAATTTATCTACATGTTTGTTTCCCCAGGATAATGAGTTAATCCAAGGTAGATACTACCTCTTATTAATCCTTATAATCTTAGCATCTTGCCTTGGTACATAGGTGTTTATGGAAAACCTGATGGATTCTGATACATCAGTGGAACAAAAGATTGAATCTAGTGTGACTCCACTAATTTTACAAGTAGAGAAACGTAAGCTTAGATATGGTGAGTGCCCATCACGGGTCACTGATGGAACAAAATAGTAGCAGAGCTGAGTTCAAAGCCCAGGTCTGTCATTACCCAGTATGATACTCCTTCCCATCACACTGTTTCACTGCACACTGCTACCATCCTTCCGAGCCTCTGGGGCTATAATTTATCCCCGACATCTCTTAAAATTTGCTTACAGCTCTACTCTTCCACTTTCTAGTCCGTGTTTTTTTTTTCTTTGTTTCCACATTAGATCCTTTTGCACTCATCTATCTTCACTGCTACTCTTCAATATTCTTTTTTAAAATAGCTTTATTGATATATAATTATATACTATCAAGTTCACCCGCTTGAAATATATAATTCAATGGTTTATAGAATATTTAGAGCTGTGCAGCCATCACCATAATCTAATTTTAGAACATTTTCATAATCCCTGAAAGAAACCTCTACCAACTGGTAATCATTCCCCATTCTGCCTCCCCTCAGCTCCTGGCAACCACAAATCTGTCTGTCTCTATGGATTTGCCTATTCTGGACACTCTTCATCCTTCTTTTTAATTTTTCTTTTAATCTACTAGTACTGCTTCTTCTAATTCCCAGGTCTAGCTTGAGTAGAAGCACGTTAGCACCCTCCTTTTCCTGGATACACTGCTAAGACTGTCCAACAGGACCAAATCTCTTTCAGTCAGGTTTTTGGAAGCTCAAAGACACATCATGTATTCTGTTCAGCAGCAGCATGAATATTATCACTGACAACCTGTCATTTCCCATAAAAAGCCAAAATTATCCAGAAGGGTAGGGTGCTAAGAGGGGCTCCTTCCTGGATGGCTGTCCTCTTTGACTCTGTCAATCTGGTAATTAATCAGAATCCAAAAACATGATGCTACTGGCCTACATGGATAAAGCACTGTTGAGAAATATGAAATGTTGAACATTAGACACTTCAGTTATAATGGTCCAGGCAAAATACTGGGAAAACATTCAGCAGCTGGACAAATCTAAAACCAGAGTGCATTTACGTGTACATTTTCACCAGACTTTAACTGAAAATGCCAGTTGTTTTCATTGGGATGCTTGACAGTGTGTACAGTAGTTGTCCCTCCTTATCAGGAAAGGATGAGTCCCAAGACCCCCCCACGAATGCCTGAAACCACAGATAGTACCAAACTTCATATATACTACATTTTTTCCTATACATATATACCTATGGTAAAGCTGAATTTGTAAATTAGGCATAGTAAGAGATTAACAATAAAATAATTATAATATACCGTAATAAAAGGCATGTGAATGTGGTCTCCCTCAAAATACACTGTACTGTACTCATCCTTCTTGTGATGTGAGATGATGAAACACCTATGTGATGAGATGACGTGAGGTGAAAGACACAGGCGCTGTGATGTAACATTAGGTTACTAGTGACCTGACAATGCTACAAGCACTTTATGGCTTCTCTTTGGCATATCAGAATTGCCAGCATCACTACTCTTGTAGTCAGGGTCCATTATTAAGTAAAATAAGGATTATTTGAATACAAGCACTGCGATACTGCAGCAGTGGATCTGGTTACTAAGTAATTAACAGCATGTATTTTATATAGTGTGAATATGCTAGACAAGAAATGATTCATATTCTGGGCAAGACGGAGCAGGACAGCAAGAGATTTCATCACACTACTCAGAACGACACACAATTTAAAACGTATAAACTGTTTATTTCTAGAATATTCCATTTAATATTTTCAAACCACAGTTGACCACGAGTAACTAAGACAGTGGAAAGCAAACTAGCAGACAAGGAGGGACAACTGTATACATTATCTCTGCTGACAAATGCCAGTTACCGGACATCCTTCTCTGAACTCTTAACTGTGTATAGTCTTAGCCTACAAAAATCAAAACTATCTTTCTCTTGAATTCTTTTTGCAGGAAAGTCTTATTTCTCCAACAAAGTTCTAAATGTCTTAGCAGTGGCTACTATGTCCATTTATTTTTATTTATTCCTTTCTCATAGCATCTGATACACAGGTGGGTCACAACAGGCATTCTGTATTTGTTGGCTAAGTACAAAAACTCAGATTTAAAAATTGTCACATTCTCTATTTTTCATTATACTTCTCTGTACATATTAGCTTTAGGATCAGAAAAATGGTATAAAAATAAAAAAGCTATCATCTGTGACAATCTTTTTAATAACTTCATCAATACTACTCTATACTACTCAAAGTACAGAATAGGCCTAGAGTTAGGATGTTATGATCTGTGGGTCTTCAGGCTCAGTTAGTTGGTCTTCCAACGTTTAAAGAGAAAACCATGAAGAGATCGTAACTCTACTCTCACCAGCTGGAAACAAAAAAAAAGCTGGTCAGAAAGTTATTAGATATCTTGCAAAAACAGTTCCCTCTCCAAAGCATATGGCCTACACAGAGTCTCTGGGGACAGGGTGAGGATTCTAGCATAACTGCCATTTTCAGAGAGCTCTATCCAGATGCCTTCTCAAAGTAAACTCCTATTAATTTAGTGTTCAGAAATGAATATATTACATTACCAAATCCAAATTTAGGGGGCTGAGATACTAGATTACTCTTAATAATAAAAACAGCCCCAGTTTGACTTGTTATTTTAGATATTTTATTGACTGAACTGATATTCTTAATACTTTGCTTGACTATTCTGTGTGTATCAGATATTAACTTCTATCAGATAAAGTCTATTAACTCTGCTTTTTCAAGTTAAAACTCTCCATGTCAGTGATTTTTTTCCAACAATTTTCCACTGCCTCTCCAGACTAATCCAAAACTATGATCCTGTTATCATTGCATCCCCTAGTGCGCAATATTTTGGTTCCTCTTATAAAGCCCTTCCTCTGAGGGAGTATTGAGTAAAGAATGTTGTAAGGTATCTCTAATAACAGTTCACCTTGCCAAGAAAGTGGAAGAAACCAATTATGAGAACATTGAAAGAGTTTGCACAGAACTTTTTTTAAAAAGCTTCTGAGGAAATCCAGACTATCTGAGTAGTAGGGTGAATAGGTCAGTATTTCTCAAATGTTTTCAGTTCATTAAAATCAATTAGTCTAGCCTCTTTGATCCTCAGTCTACTGTCTCCAGACCTGATTATCTTTTTCACTAACCCATGATCCTCCACTCACAGTCCTCAAAAAATTTCACAATACTCGAGAGTTGAGTTCTTGATACCATCTTCTACTATAACTGCTATAGCAAGTTATGTGTGTGAATGTTTTATTGACATACATATTTACACTGTTCTCTTCTCTCAATACTACCTCCACCTCCATTCCCTGGCGAGTAAAGAAATCCACCATACCAAGACACATCAAGATTATAGTCCTATACATCTTGTATGTAAGTATATTAATACAAAAGCAATGTTTTGCTTTGTTCTGAAGTTATTTTTGTCTTCAAGACAGAAATCCTTTGAGGGCAGGAAATGGTTCTTATTGTGTCCCCCACAGTGCCTGAGAGAACTGGGCACTGAGATTGAGTTTCTCCTGCTGATGCTTTCTGTCAGAATTCATGTTCCAGCTTTAGAGCTCATCAGTTCTCCAGTTAGAAAATAATTCATTTAAAAATCTTTCTAACACATCATTTCCCCTACTTAATCTTAATTGCTTGATGTTGCGGAATAAGTGGAACCGTGGCACACGAGTTGAAAAAAAGATCACTAGACGTTATCCCTACACCTTGTGATTACATAAGAAAGTCTACCTAGTGCTCAGTTCTCCTAAAGAAACGCTTGGAGAACACGAGGTGGGAGCCTCGGTTACAGGCGTGCCGTCGGGAAGGACACGGGGAACAAGGCAGAAAGAATTTAAGACTGTCCTGAGCAGGCCATGGCTAGGAAAGATTTTGGTAGAAGCAGACGGGACACCTACGGTCTGATGGGGACTATCAATGCTGAGATTTCCGTGGCCCTTGCACGATCTGGATCTTACCTCCGACCTCATCGCCTCCTGCTCTCGTCATAGCAAAGCGGAAGGCAGGGAGGGACGAACAGGAGAGTGGTGAAGGGGGGACGAGGGGGCACGGCGCTCTCGGGTTTCGCCTCGATTCCGGAGGAGACAGGGCCGCAGCCCTGATTAAAGATGCGTTCCGGAGGGCGCGCCCTGAGTGCAAAGCAGGAGGCACACAGGAAGGGGAGCCGAGCGCGAAGGAAGCAAGGAGGACAGCGAAGGGATGGAAAGGCACAGAGGGTGGGTGCAAAGGACTCGTTAGCGGGCCCGGGGTGACGGCAACGCGGCCGAAGAGCTCAGCGTGGGGCAGGAAAACCCTGCAAGGACTGCCCAGTGGAGCCTGAGGGTCCAGGAGGGTCCTGAGGAGGGGGCGCCTGGAGGAGACGAGCAGCAGCAGCAGCAGCAGCAGCAGGGCGCCCCCGCCAAGCCGCCTCGAAATCCTCCCCGCGCCCCGCCGGCCCCTGCCCGCCCGCTGACCGAACGAGTTGAGGAAGTCCGCGATCTTCTTGATGCTACTGGTGATGACCTCGATGTACTCCCGGTTCGCCCAGTCCTGGTGGATCTCCCGCTGCACCGGGTCCTCCTGCCCGGCCATGGCCGCCGCCGCCTACGCACAAGCGACTGCGCAGGCGCCGCGCTCCTCCCCCCCCCCGCCCGGGCCGCCGTGCGCCTGCGCGACGCGGCGCGCGCGTCCCCGCGCCCCAGCAGCCGGCGGGCGCGGGGTGGCGCCTGCGCGACGCCGACCGCCGCCTCAGCTCCGGCGGGGAGGGGGGGTGTGCACGCGCCAAGAGCCGGGCCCGCCCGCAGCCTCGTCGTCCCCCCCAGTAGCTGCGCCAAGCACAGGTGGCCGTCCGTCTCAGCTGTTAGGTGGGCACAACCGATTAAACCACGTCAAGGACTGGTCATTTAAACGACGTCTTTTTGACCACACGGCGTGATGCGCCTTCCAGCTTGCACTTACCAAAGGAACAAAATGTCAGTTTTTGAACGGTTTTGCCCAGGGATGGAGAGAGGCTGAGAGGAAATCAATAGGCTCGCAAATCGCTGCTCACACCACAAACTGGCACAAACCCTTCAGAAAGACATTTGTGAAGCCACAGCAAGGGCTGTAGAACTTTTCAGACTTTTTGACCTGACCATTAAGAAAATAATTGAAAAGGAGGGGAAAAAAAAAAAAAACAGTAAGCACTAAGGTGCTCTTTGTTAACATCATCTATTAAAAAAACGAAGACAACTAAATCTCCACAGTTGGGGAATGGGTGAACAGTGGTACAGGCACTTACTGGCAATGGAATGCAGTCATTTAAATACTAATTATAAAGACTATGGCAACATGACGCACATGATAAATTGAAGAGAAAAACGAAATATAAATTATTATTCAATTACAATTATGCAAAAATTATGACAGCTAAAGACAAGAAGGATATACCAAAAATGTTAACATGGTTTTTAAGGTAGTGGAATTACAGACAATTTTATTTTGTTTAGGGGAATACTTAACAATCTGACTTAGGCAGTAAATTTTAAAAATGTGCCTAAACAGTCATTATTTCTAGCAGTAGCTGAGGAAAAGCCATTACTAACAATCCTTGACTCAGATTTTACAAGCTATAAAACTGTGTTTAGGCCTGTTACCTCAGAGGACTCTCACAAACACTATGGGGGGAAGTCAGGAATTGTACCATGAAAAAACTGAAGTTCAAGGTCACACCGCCAATTAAGTGGTGAACCCTCACAAGCTGATTCCAGACACCAGATGTCTGAAAACAGTTTAGAGTCTATCTAAGCTCTCCTATGTATTCATATAAATGGTTTCTAAAATAATAAAATGGACCCTAAATATAGAATTCCAGACACCCAGAAGGCTCCTCTCTTCCGTTAAGACCCTGCTTCTCAAGTGAAGGCTTCACTGTTGAAGTCAGCATTCTGCGTGCATGTCACAGAGAAGTCAGATCTGCTGGGCATCTCAGTTTTAAATCATCAATCTACCAGAGAGGAGACACTTCACCCCTTGAACATTGATTTCTGCATGAGCAATATAGGAATTACATCATGGATGGGTTAGGATCGTTGGGAGAATTATGTGAGAAAGGATAAATAAAACACTAAGCAGTGCCTGCCTCTTCACAAAGCACGCACTCATGATCAGTTTACATTTCTTTTTATGCAGAAAGCGGAAAATTAAAGACGCATGTCGGCTAGAAAGTCAAGGGAAGACATGTATCTTTTTTCTTGCTCGATAGGCGCGCATTTATAAATTCTATCTCCTTGCACTGAGATCATTCGAATGCAGCAACAAAAGCCTTCAGAACTCTGGGTGACTCAGCCCGAATATCCACTGGCAGGGGTTAATAAGGGCTTTTAACACTATAGGTCCTGGAACTTTTATGCAGGTTCCTGACCACAGTGTGCGGGTTCTCTGGTACACAGACGTGGCAAGGTGGGTAGGAGGCAGAGAGGAAGGGAGGGGCCGGATTTGAACCCGCACTCCTGAACGCTGAGTTCTGGACCTGGTGTTCCGGGGGGCTAAAGGGGGTGGTGGTGGTAGTTGGGGTGTGTGTGTGTGTGTGTGTAAGACCTGACGCTTCCTGGCGGGACGTCTCGAATCCCCCACCTCCCGCCTAGGCTCGGTTTACCCACCCCCCCCACTGCCCTCTTCGCGGTCCTGGGTCACAAAGGCGGTTGCCAGGCGCCGGTGGAGAAAAGATGCGGCCCAGGAACAGCAGCCGCCACTCTGGAGCGTGCGGCCCGCGGAGTTCAGCAGGTGAGCGCCCAGCCCCGATGGTAGGTCTGGGCCTGGGCTCCCACCACCATCTCCGCCTGGGCTAGAGCCGTCTGGGACCCCGCTCCTGGTTAGGGACCTTGAGGGGAAAGCCTCTTCTACCGGCTGGGGGCTGGGAGGGGAAAGTCCCTTCAATCCAGGCAGCTCCAGTCCCTCATCACAGTTCACGAGGACCTCAACTGACTTTGACGCTGCCTTCCCCTTTCCCAGGTGGGGACATGGCAGGGCAGGGACTCGGTTTCATGGAGCGGTATGAAAGAGAAGCCTTTTTAGACAGGAGAAAGTATTCCCTTCCCTGTCTGGGAGCTATCAGACTATTAGAGTAGCTTGAATAGACTTTTCTAGGTTCAACTCCTTTTGGAGTGGATGATGGTGACCTCCCTGGTGGTGAGAGTGGGTGTGAACCATGTTTATGTAAACCTCTGTGTGAAAGTGGTGGAAAGACCTGCGATCAGAAGCCCTTCTCATATGTTGTTGGTTCTGAGGAACTTAGGCTGGACATCTGACAAAGTCTTTTTACCTCTGGTCCCATTTGCTCTTAGGAAGTGAGTTAGGTAAAGGATGATAGAATGAAAATATTTTTTGTCATATTCTCATCTTCCATCCCACTTTGTCATGGTGATGTAGCAGAGCAGCCCTGCCCTTGGATGGATGCTCTTAGGGTCATGATGTCAAGCATCAGAAGCTTTTCATAGGCTGTTTGGAATAGATAACTATCCCTTGAGTGTCATTTTCTTATCCTAAGGTAGTTCAGATATTTGAACATAATATGCAAAAGGACCTGCATAGGTCAGGATAAACATACTAGTTGGAGGAAATCAACATATCTCCTTTATCCTGATCATTATCAGGGGCAGGTGTTCTATTTTGAAATGTCACCAACAATCCTTTTAAAATGTGGTCTTTACTGTCTCATAAATTATGGTAGTGTCAACTTTTCACAGCATTATTGGGCAATTACTGGATGGGATGGGATCAGATTTACTGTTACCTTTTGTGGGAGAAGAGAGGAGGAGCAGAGAAATACATCTGGGTTGGAAAGAAAATGGATCTGCTATGTCCCTTAAACAGTGGTTTCCAACACCACCCACCCCACCCCATCCCCACCCTGCCTGGTCCGTGGCCTGTTAGGAACTGGGTTGCACAGCAGGAGGTGAGTGGCAGGCAGGCAAGCTAACAAGCCAGCGACTGAAGCTTCATCTGTATTACAGCTGCTCCCTAGCAGTAGCATCACCACCTCAGCTCCACCTCAGATTATCAAGCATTAGATTGTCATAAGAGGACCAGTCCCTGGTGCCAAAAAGGTTGGGGACCGCTGCCTTAATATAATAGGTACATGCTCAAAAAAATGTTAAATGTTAAAAATGTGAGCTTGGCTTGAATTCAGGAAAACCCTTTATATACTGGCAATTTGATGGTAGAATGGTGAAAATCTAAATTCTACTGGCATACATTTTGAGTTAGTAGACATCCTCCCAGCCCTTTCACCTTCAAAGGGGAAAAAAAATCAAGTTCTTATTAACCAGTGCGTCTCCCATAGATTAAGGGGAAAAAAACAAAAACAAAAAAAAAAAAACCATACCTAGAAGAACCAGAAAAAAATCTTTAGAAATTTTTAAAGACTGGCCTTTGGAAATGTTTTTCCTCCCAGCCTGGTAAATTCTTCTGAGGTGGTATATAAGTCCCTCAGGGCCCTGAGAGAGTGACAAACTTGTATCAGAAAACAGTATTTAGGGCCAAGACGAGACCATCTCCATAATTAAGAACAGTGAAAGTTGAAGTTCCTTAAAGGGAACACATAAAAAGTTCTCAAACCTTAAGAATCCCCAGAGGGTTTATTTACACACCAATCGCAGGGCCTTACCACCATTTCTGATCTTATAGGTCTGACATGGGGCCCAAGAATTTGCATTTCTCCCATATTCTCAGATGATGCTGAAGGTATTAGTCCCGGGATCATACTTTGAGAACCACTGGTGTAAAGTATATGAGATTCAGTCTCAAATATTTCATAAAATGTTGACTTTCTGAACTTCTAACCACGAATCACGAAGTGCCAGCAGCTGCTACAATCTCAAGAGATATAGACTGTCTTTAGGAGTTATCAACAGACCCTAGGTCCTAATGGTAAATGGGGACACTCCATTTAGGACAAATCCATTTCCTCATTGTTAAATAGGTTAAAACCTATGTTCAGAGGCTTGTGATGAGGGTTAATAAAGTTTTAGTACACACAGCACTTGCCATATTCAATATTTGCTACCATCCTCTACTGTTCTTTACTGAATTCTAGTGCCCTATAACATCTATTGTAATCTGTTCATGGGAGCTACAGAGCAAGTTAGTCAATAAAAGACAAAGAGATGTGAATTTGAGTGGTGATGCCCTCATCGAAACCATGCTAAGGAAATTCCATGTTCTGATTCCACTCTTTTAGGACTGTCAATGGCAGGATACCAGCTCTGGTCACCATGGACCCCACTGGACGAGAGCTTTCAATGGCTACGGCACACAACACCTACACCTTCTTCCAAGCACCCCTTTAGGGCTTCCCCCTGCTTCCCACACACCCCTTCTGACCTTGAAGTGCAGCTGTGCTTTCAAGAGGTCACTCTAGTTCTAGACAGCCCATTCTTAGAAACTGGGATGAGTCCCAAGTTACCTTGCCACACATCAGAGCTCCGAACCATGAACAACAAGAAAGGGCTTGTCAGGAAGCCCCAGCCTGTCCGCCTCAGTGGAGTGGATTCCGTCTTTGGCAGGGTCATCACAGCTCAGCCACCAAAGTGGACTGGGACCTTCAGAGTTTCAGACAAGTCAGCCTTTTGCAAAATCATCAGCCGGGAGCACCAGTGGCCCACTGGACTTAAGGAACCTCAGATTCAGATGACAGTGACCATGTGCAAACAGATGCTGCGCTCTATCCTCCTACTGTACGCAACATACAAAAAGTGTACCTTTGCCTTGCAACACTCCAAGTAAAAGGTCCCCATCTGTTTCCTGTTCCTCATAGCATGCCCTTTGCTATGTGCCTGAAGCTTACAGAAAACTGTTGGAAAGGAAATTTGCTTTTCTGTCAAGCAGTGACAATTCAGGAGCCCCTTTCCTTCCTTCCCCTCAAAAAAAGGGGCCAGTGACAGAGCAAGGGAGAACATTTCCATTGTACAACTGGACAACTACTTAAGAGAGTCAAACTAGAATTGACATGTACATGTGATAAAGAACCATTAAACAACCCATATAAACCAATGAGCCTAGTGTGAACTCAAACATCTAAGATCACAATGAATTGGGGAAACAAAGGCATGTCAAAGGAGATATGGATTTCTATATACAATAGGTTGAAGGGAGCTAATATCTATGTGTGGGTTAAGGATTAATTTTAAAAACAAAAAACAACCTCCCCCCCCAAAACCACACACACACACACACACACACACACACACACACACACACACACACAGACAAGAATCTAACCAGACACACCCTAATACTTACACTAGAGAATACAAAAGTGGCAGAAATATTAACAAGTATTAAACAATATATATAACTTGGCAAGAAAGAACGTGGTAGTAGCACTGAAACTGGGCTTTCTGACAGATTTGAGAGCTCCCCATTTAGCTAAACTGTACTAATGTTCTATTTCTAATTATAAGTAATTTTGTAGCATTGTTGTAATTAGATTATAGGTATAACTCATAAAAAGTGGAAATAAAAAAATATGTATACAAAGTCAATATGATTTTGATGGTGCCTTTTTCCACTTTGTCTTATGTCTACATGATGACCAAAAAATTTTTAAAAGCAGCCAAAATGTTCCTCTTGACTTTCTTTGGGCATTGAAAAGAAATTTCATCAGTACAAAAAGATCACAAAGATCTTCTCAGGACAAAGAAAGGTGGTCCTTAGCACGAGAAACATGATTTTTGTTGGTAGAACTGATTTTTGGCATTAATCTTCAATATTTCTCTGCTGAAAATCCAATTCAGTTCCATCTAATCCTTGATAAATGAAGGAAATCCAGAAAAGAAAGAAGCTGAGGCAGAACTTAGAACAGCATTTATTTACAAAACTGGTACAAACCTAAATTCTAAAATAAAAAACTAGCATCTGAAGTCCTGAATCACGACTACTCTGCAGCACAGCACTGTCATGCTTGCCCAAATGGATAAGTAATGCTACATTGGAATCCTGAGTCAGTGTCCTTCATGATGTTAGACAATCTATGAAATTCACAATTAAGCTGATTCAATAAAGCCCCCACTTTGAGGACAAAATAGGATGCTTCCAGTGAGAAAGGCAGACAGATTTCAAACCCTGAACACAAAACAGTTAGGCTGGCAGAGATGGGGAGGTGGCATAAGTCTTTCTGTGATCTAATCAGAGTCATCATCGCTCTCATCACTATCTTCCTCCTTTTCTCCATCACTTGCTTCATCATCTTCACCATTCTATAGGGCAAAGGATAATTAAATACTTTAGGTCACTGGATGATCCCATGAATTACAAATCTACTCCCAGAGGATTTAAAATTGTACTGTACCATTAAAACAAATAATAGGTTTTAAACCACTTTGAAAAATGAGACAAACGTCATTCTTACATCATGACCTCTAAGTCAAGACCATGGTTGGAGGCCATTTTGATACTGAACCAAGTCTGCATAATTTTTAAATTAGCCATGGCCCTCCTGCTCTACTGCATGTATGTGACACAGGAACAAAGAGGACATTTACTATAAAATAAAATGTTTGTTAAATTAAAAATTTTGGTGTATCACAGCAGAAATCCAGTATAAAATTCACTCTGGCTATAACTCTAATCTTGGAGGTCTGCTTAGAAGGTACCAAACTAACAGCATATTGTTTGGATCAAATTTTTACGAGACCAAGGTACAGGTATACTATACAAATAAAATGGAAGACCATGTAGTAAAATAATTTTCATACTAGGTGATCTTTCTGCATTAGCCTCATATTACATTATAGAAAGGCTCCATAGGAGGGGTTCTTAAATCTGAGTTTTTTGGTCTCTATAACCCACTCTAATTGCAATGAAATTTTATAAACATATACATTTTTCTTTAACTTGCTTTAAAGTTTCAAAAGTATCTGTAGTAGCCTAGAAAAGAATAAAAATCCCTACACTTATTTTAGTCCTCAGTGGTGGTAGCTTTTGCTTCTATGCTTTGGTTTTAACCAAATGTGTTCACGTTTCCATTTTATATAGTCAAACCATCATGTTTAAATGGTTTAACTCATTCTTCTCAACACTCAGAGAACATTATGACCTCTTTTCTCCCCTCTAATATGATTTTAAATATGAATTCAGGGAAAATCAGAAGCTATAATGGAAGTTTTCAATTCTATAATGTATGCCACAACTTGAGATAGCTGACAGATTATCAGACTGTGAGTTTTTTTTCTGGCCTGCAGAGAATTCATATAAGTACAGAAGCTTTTCTGGAAGGACTGGAGATGGCCATAGAGGTCTGTCTATAAACATAAACAGGGAAAATTCTGCAATTTTTCTACCAACTCAGAATAATTAAGAAAATGAAACGTCAGTGCTACACTCTGATGCCTTATGCAGACATACCTCCACTGCTTTGCTCTTGGAGACCTGGGATGATATGTCATCTTCACTCTCATTTGCTGTGCTTTCCTGGGAATTCTGGGATATAATCTCTTCACCCTAGATGTGGTTGGGCCAAGACAAATGGTGGGTTATAATAATCATATTTGGAGTCTCAAGGAGAGAAAGGCTTATTTTATAGGCAATACAAAGGAAGATATGCTAGCCATTCAAACATAGTCAAACATGGGCACCAAAATGTTATCCAGCATCTAGAGAAGCAATAATCAACCCTAGGTTTCTGAGATACATGTCACTCTGGTATAATATGTAGTTTTTTGTTGTTTTTTTTTTTTTAAAGTCCATGTTTGTATCTAAAACCTAATATACTAGATTTTACAAGGCCAGACTGTACTGGTGACTCAGTTAATGTTGAATTCAGTTTTAAAATTTCTGAAATACCTTAAGATATATGACCATCAACCCACAAAACATGAATGGCCACATAGAAGCTGAAATGAATTAAGAACATTAGCTTTGGAGCAGGACTGAACTCACATTCTGTGGCTCCACTCAATAATGAGCTTCAGTTTTCTCACAGAAGCAACAGTGTCTACCTAATAAGATTGATGTCACAAAAGGGAGCTAATTTTCTGGGGTACTATATTTTTCATATATCAGATTATAAAACTCAGGTATTATAAGCATGTATAAGAAGGCCTTGGATCCTAGTTGAAAAATGCTGTAACTCCAAAGCAGTACTATAAGCAATGTGAAATTTTTAGCCAGTTAGTCAGACAACTGAACAATCTTTGAAATGCTCACTTGTTAAAATTAGCCAGAGAATAATTTCAGGAATCAGACATACTGGTTTAGGAAAAAACCTAAAACAATTAAAATAAAGTTTGTCCATATACAAAAATGTTATGAATCTATCCTCAGTAGGACTTAAAGGCATCCCTCTGGCTGAGGAGAGAGGTTTTATTGATCTGGCTCTCCTATTTCCTTGTTTGTACCAGTGGCACATTTTGGCAACTTTGCTGGCTGGGATGAGAGGTATACCCCATGACCAGGCCCCATAGGCAATGTACCCTAATTTTAAGAGCTAAACAGACCAAACTTGAGAGAAAAGCAGCCTTACTGAGAGGACAGGGCTCAGGTGATCTCCTTTACACACCTAACAATGCTCTCATAAATAAATAAATGGATGGATGGATGGATGGATGGATGGATGGATGGATAGATAGATAGATAGATAGATAGATAGATAGATAGGAGTAAGGGACTATCACTGGCAGGGCCCAAGGCTTACCTGTAAATCCCGGTTTTTGAGATTTCCCAGCCAGAAAGCTTCCCTGCAATTGTTAAGGATGAGCATCGCTTTCACTCTGCAAACTAACAGCTCCAGGATCTTTTTGAGCAAAGGCACATGTTTGGTGAGCTTCGTATCCTGGTGAATCTGAATGGAAACAAATGCACCTAACTGGGTTTACCATTATGTTTCCACACTTCTTATACAGAAACTTTTGCATTCCTGACATCTTGAACAGTGTATTTAAAAAAGTATAAGCCCTGCTAGAATAGGCCAGAGACATGTTCCATCGAAGAGCAGTAGTTTGGCAGAGAACTCAGAAGAGAATGGCAGCTGTCCTTCAAGCTGAGATTGCCTAGAAAACATACCACCAACACTTCTAGGTTCTTCTTTATAACCTCTTATTGACTAATTATCAATGCATTTATTTAAAATACCTTTGAACATATATTACACTGATATTAAACAACAAAGAGTAGCCCTGTTTAGCTGAGAGTTCTTAAGTTTTCACAGTTTAGTGCATTCTAAATTTAGAACCAGGGGAGAAAGTGAGTAATAGAAACTGGATCTAAGAATTATTTGGTTTGCCAGTGACTACAGAACTCTATGGCTCTGTGCTCTTTCAGACAAAAAGCGAAAATGGTTCAACTGTAGGCTTCAAGTGGAAAAGTCCTTTAATGCTAAAATGTTCCCACAAGAGACAGATGTGTTCCTTGATGAGTAAGTAGTACAGCTAAAAAGTTAAAGCTACTTTTAGAACCACCTCTTCTCTCCAGCAGAGTCATTACTTACATAATATTCCACCTACCCAATGTACTTGGTAGCAGTAACACATGCACCAGAATTCCATATCTCTCACCAAAGAAGGAAATGGGGCTATGAAGTCTGAGCCAAATTTCAGATGCAGAAACTTCCCTCTAGATGACTGCCTGATCTTACCCAGAACCTAAAGATCTGACCACTTTGAATAAACTGCCTTTGGACAGAACAGTCCCCAAAATAAAGGCTCAAGGAGGATGAAAAAGAGAGAAGGAATTGAGGCCCGTGTACCTCCTAATCTCAATTGTTGATTAAGCCAAAAGGCAGGCTTGTGATATGATCACCTCCTTTCCCTCTTACCTTGGAATGCCCACACAGGTGATGAAGCAGCCTCGTGTTCAACTGGAAGGTTTCCAGTAAGCTGAGAACATCTTTCTATAACAAACAAAGTTCATAAGTGCCATATAAATTACTCTCATTTCATTTTAGATGCAAGATATCCTTGCAACCAAGGGCTCCAAAGAGGATGACACCTGCAGATTCTGACAGTATATCAATAATCATCTTAATCTGGCCCTCAAATAGCAGAAGCGATGGCTAGCTGTCCTCCCCCTTCTTGTTATGGGTTATGAGGGACCAATCAAATATTGTGAGAATGTTGTGCAATGTTCACTATATGTAAGGAATCATCTCTGTTTCTATCCTTATTTAACTACTTTAGCCCTGGATCCCAGTTGGCCAAAACAAAACAAAACAAAACACCCTCTCAAGACAGTCCATTATAACAGCAAAGAGTTTAAGACAAAAATCAGTTCTCATTTTCTAATTATTCCTGAGAGTAGACCTAGAGAAGCACAAAAGAACAAGCAAACAACATGTTAAATTTGAGGTCCTGGGAGTATAGCAACACAATAAAATCAAACTAAAAGGAAAAACCACCCTCCAGATCTGAATTAGAAGTAGAAAGGTGAGTTTCATTCAGAGTGGATCTGAGTTCAGCTTACTTTGGAATATTCAGTCCTAAATGGGCATCTCCAGTGATAGCTGAAGTGGACGAAAAATTTCCAAGTAGAACTATGGCCCAGACTAGGCAAGGAGACTTGCCCCCACACCTAGCTCAGGAGTCACCATAAGCATATCTTCTGAATAACTATACAGAACATGTCTTTGCTTTATGCTCTCAGTTCTTACCCGGTGTTTTCTAAAACTGAAGTCTAGGAGCGGCATACACTGCTTCAGGAATGCTTCCACAAAAAGACGCCCGTACTGAAGAAGAAAAGAGATATACTGGTGATGATGACCTCTGGTTGAGGTCTTTTACCTAAAAGGCCATTGCTTAAGGCAGCATAGCATCACCCAGCCCAGAGTTATATTTTCTTATTTTTGTACTTAAAAGATAAATTGAAAGGGGTCCAAACAGTTAATTTGGATAATGCAAAAACTAAATGGGCCTGCTAACTAAACTTAGAATTAGGCAGATTTACCTACCCTACACACAGTCAATAGATAGGAGCCTCGCTCAGCTTAAGAGGGCATAGATGAACAAATGGGAACCACATCTTCCTAAGGACAACATATTCCCAAGAGGAAAAAATTGGGTAGAGCTGAGAAAGCACATGCCCAATTGCCAGATTTACCAACCATATAAATTACTCCTCCTACTCACCCATCTCCCACACTGGCACCAGGGTGGAGCGAGTAAAGAGAGATGCCAGAAGAATGGGGTGACATCAACTCAGAAGGAACCATAAGAAGTGGGGAAGAAGCATTCTCCCCATAATATTCACTAGCTTTTAACCCATTAGGTATGCCATCAAATCTAGGGCAAATTCAGGCTATTCCCATGGGAGGAGAATTCAGCAGTTATGTGGATATCTGCTCCCACATTTATGAGGCCACTCTTGGGCTTTAAAAAAGAATCACACACTCCTCATTCCTCCCTATTACCTAAGAAGGAATGACAGGGAGTGACTACTACTCCTGAAGTCAGTTGCCCTGAAGCCACTCCTCCTAGTTCTAAGACTAAAATCAAAAGTTTTTCACTCATAGGAAAATTGGCCTCTTTAGTTATCCAACTGTCATAGGAAAATGTATCTACTGTCTTTTCTAAACTACAACCTGTTAGCATAGATTCAAGACTCTGGCTTGTGGGCAAGGTATTAAACAATTTCTCCCAGCTAAGGGCCTCTCTAGAGAACCATGGGAAGAATAAATATTAAAGAAGGCTCAATTGATCTCTCACCTTCAAACATATATGTAGAACAGGACGACTATCAAAAACCTGGAGAGAGATAAGACAAGAAACCAAAGCTGAGGCATGCTCCCTTGAGCACACAGCTTCTTTCCCATTGTGCAAACACAGCTCTAAATGTTGTAGAGAATTCTAAAATGAAGAAGGCCTGTCAACAGTTAAATTAATTACAAAGCAGAATAAAGTAATCATCATAATTAAAGTTCAAGAAAAGGAAGAGGGGAGCAGTAAGGAACAAGAAATTGATTCCAACTGGGGATGTTAAGAAGATGGCATTGTAGAGGTCCAAAATCTTAACTTGAAGCTTTAAGAAAGAGTGGATGAGAGGCAAAAAGGAGAGAAAAGAATGACTTTCTAAGCTGGGGAATAGCCTAAGCAAAATCATGGAGTAGGGGAGAGCACAGAGTGTGCCTGAGGGATAAAGAAGGCATTCAGGGTTGGAAGAGGGAGATAGTGGGGCATGTGCCCAGATCACAGAGGACCTAAGGTGAGGTAAGGGAGAATAGGGGAATGACACATGGAAGGAGCCATTAAATAATAAATACTGTGGCACAGATGACAAGGAGGAAGAGAGGAAAGGAAAAAGGAATTGCTTAGGAAGAGAAGGGGTTATCCAAAATGGGTAGGTGTACAAAGGAAGAAGACAAGGAAAGAAGGTCCCCAAGGAACGGCAGAGAAAGGAGCAGGGAGAGATCATTTTGGAAACCAGGACACCTGTTGGTTTCTGCAGTCAGCCGGTGAGATGGGTAAAGAGGCCTCCATACTCACCTTTATCAGGCTGATGAGGATACTAAAGTCTCTTACAGCCATATTCCAGTAGAGGAGCTTCTCTTCATGAATCTGGGGAAAGACAAATATACAAGCACTTCCTAATCACAGCCAAATACATCTCTCACTGTACTCCTACTAATACCTAGTTCTTGAATTACACAGCAATTCAGAAATTTAAGCCACTTATCCTCCTAAAGTGATGTGGTAACTAGTGTACCCACAAGATAGTTCTGAGGCCTGTGTATATTTGAAAACATTAGGGTACCTTATGAAGACTTTCTAGTAAGATGACTACTCTTCAGTATTTCCAACTAGAAAAAAGCCTCTACAACACACTTGCGGCTTCTTTGATTCTCTATGATAGCTTATGCTCTCAGCCTTCTAGCTGAGTTCTGGTTAGCAGTACCACCACATCTCAAACAGGCCTGCTCATCTCATGCCAGATCACAAGGAGTACCCTACTGGGCATGGGAAGTTCCAACCAAGGACATTTTTTCCAGAGCTAGGGCTGTGGAGCAGTCCTAGTTTTTCCCTGGGAAATAGCCAGGGAAAACAGAGCCCAGTCCTCCCTCCAACAGAGGTAAAGACAATTAAGCCAGGAGCTCTTTGAAAAAAATCCTGGATCTCAGTTAATCAAAGGAAATAGCTTAGGAGAAACCCTAGACCCAAGGAATAGAAGAGTCAGCAGCTTCCAAGTACAGGAAGTCTTCAAATAATATCATTTCATTCAGCGTTGTTTTGTTATAATGAGGAAAAAAAAAAATCTATCCATGGTCAGGGCTACTGTCTGTGTGTTTGTATGTTCTCTCCATGTCTAAGTAGGTTTTTTCTAGGTACTCCAGTTTCCCTCATCCCCCACATCCCAAAGATGTGCATGTTAGATTAATTGACATGTCTAATGTTCCAGTCTGAGTGAGTGTGTGTGTGAGGACTCCAGGAGGTAGAATAGCGTCCTGCACAGGATGGGTTCCATACCCTAAGCTGCGGAGATAGGCTCTGGCCAACTGTGTCCCTGAACTAATATAAGTGGGTTAGTAAATAATTACCTCACTTGTTTTTATTAATCTTTCTTAAATATGTATATGGCTCACATTTCAATGTTTAATATTAAGAAGTGTTTTGGGTTGTTATTTATGTTTAATGATGTTTTCATGACTAGAATTATGCCATAGGAACTTAACTCTTGTTTATATCAATTAGCCTATGGTAAATTGGTTTCAATATATACAAAGTTTCGCTTAAAGTCACAGTTTCTAAGAACTTATGGACAGCATTAAGTGAGGACTTACTATAATCCAGAGTCTACTTCTTGGGGTGAGAGTATTTGACTCACCTGCTGTGCGTCTGCTGCTGTGCCAGCCTGAATAGTTTTCACTGTTTTCTCTAGTTCACTCATCATCACACGGAAGAAAATGACAAAGGTCTGCCTAAAAGAGGGGAAAGAGCATGTATGTACACCCACACAGTGATGCACTGGTTAGAAAGAACTTCTTGGGAAGAAGCCAAGGAACCAAAAGTCATTTTCTTCCCCATCACTCTGAATGTCCTTTCACTAAGGTCCACTGCAAAAGTATGAGAGAGTAGGAAGGATTTAGAAATAAGCCCAAGATGGCATGTGAAACAATGGAATTAACTTTGTAAAGGGAGACAGTGTGTTGGAATGGAAAGAGCAGTGAAGTGGTAGTGAGATCTGACTTTAGATTCCTAGTTCCATATTTACTTTACTGCCTATAAAAGCTTGAGCAAGTTCCCTTTCATTTTCCTCACCAGTAAAATAGGGTTATAAATACCTAGTTCACATAATCCTCAAAAAGATAAAATGAGATAAAGAATGTAAAGGTGTTTTATAAACTGTAAATACCATACAAATGCAAGATAACCATTAACATTATCAGGCACAAAACCCATTAAGTGAGATAAACATGATTAGATACAACATTTACTCTATCTTTCTAAAGGTGTTTAAAATATTGAAAAAAATAATCTCACGTTTAAAGGATGAAAGTACTAACAGAAGCTTAGTGACTAAATATTCATTGTCTTTGAAGACTACCAAAAATTCATTTTTCAGTAAGGTCTTTTCACATGAGTTGGCTGAGAGACCCTTGGAAAGAATGCATAGTAGACATTGTATGCATTAAATGAATGATTGTATCTACCATCTGTATCAGAATCAAAAGAGTGAGGTAGTTATTTTAGAAAGTGTGATTCTAACTTAGGGAAAGAATCAGAGGAAAAAACTCCTTTACCTGGTCAGTGTAGGGAACGTAGAAGAAGATGCATCTTTAGAAGAGCTGATCAGTTCTGGGACACCAACACCAGCAATCTCCTCTATGGCCTTCAGAACACTGTCCGTGTGCTCCAGGTAGATGCTGCATTGAGAGCCACAGGAGTATGAACACATGTTACAGAATTCCTAAATCAAGCTTTCTTTCTTGAGGTATTACCAGGTACTAAGCTTTGAAATAACTACTGATATTTAAAAAAAAAAATTAAAATAAAGATTCTGGATACTTGGCAGGAGGTAAAAAAAAATTGATGTCTCAATTGGAAATATAGTTAAGACACCTTGGAAGTGATGAATTTGTCTTAAATATGGTAGGTAATAAAGAAATATCCAACTCATTGGATAAAAAGGTAGGATACAACTGCAGGTTCTTCTACTTCCTCTATAATGATAAGAAACAGGCTGACAATAGAAAACAGAACTAGAGTATCTTATGATCCACATATTCAAAATCCTGTTAATTTCAAACCTATTTCATTGCTTCTAAGTTCTCCCTAACCAAAGTAATTTCTCTTTGACCAGATGAAGAACCCAAACACTGGCAAAATGGAAGGCTCTTTGGCTCATGAAGAAGAACTGAGCATCTCACCCAAGCAAAGCATGCAGCTGGTCATTAGGGATGCTGCTCTTCTCTTTCTCCCCATTTGGCCACAACCGACAGAGGAACTGTCTGGCCAGGGAAGCTGTTGGAGAAATAAGACAAAGTCATCTCATGCATGGAAAATAAAATTCACTCTTGTTTTTCAGACTTTTGGGGATAATTATTGATCAAAAGAATTATTATTTTATATTTACTATAAAGTTCTGGTCTAACAGACAATTTGAAAAAAACTGTCATTGGTTCCTGCTCTAAGACCCAAGACGCCCCACCCTCTCACTCCACCTTGACACAAACACACAAACATGAACTATACAGACATACACAGAGGAAAGGAATGCTGCTAGGCAGTGGGAAAGCCAATCTTGTTCCTCCTGGGCAGGCCAATAAGCAGTGGCCACCCCACAGATTCAGACATATGAATAAGAAAGCTTTGTTTTGCATTTTCTTCCTGCTTTCTGCCTGTGCTACCACTAGATTGTATAAATCAGTGAGCTGCACACCCACAATAATGGGGGAGATTTACAGGTAAAACATACAAGGTCCTAGAAAGTTTACAAGCTTGAGTTATTAATCCTATTTATAAAGGAAAAAAAAGAGACTCTGGGTCCATCACCAATTTTTTCTTTTTTCTGGGAAGGAGCTGTAGATTTCTCCAAAATGACCATCAATAGTTTGAGGAGATAAAGAGCAGACTGGAAACTGGGAACACTGCAATGAAAATTCTGCAAGTAGTGGAAGCTCTGGCTGTAAGGAGACAAAAAAAAGCATCACGAGTGTTATAAATATATCTAAATCCATGAATTGCTCAAGTCCACTCTATGATCTAATTAGAATCCTTATTTTTAGGTGCTTTAGTAGCAATCTTCTTTCAAGACCTTGATAGAGAACTATTAATTTTGTATGGAGAAAGCTAGGGCAGAACAGAGTCCATTGGGTGAAATGCAGGTCTTGAAGGGGTCATGTGTGCCAAGATTCCCAATTACTAGTCTAGGCCATGCTTAAATGTGCAAACATGGATCAAGGCCTTCGGCAACACACTGAGAAAATGTTTAAATTCTGACTTCATAGGAACAAAGTGAAAGAAAATTATAAGGCAGAGAAAGCAGAGCTTCTAATAAATGTACCATATATTTCATCAGCTTTCAATACACTGAAATAATGGGAGATGGGAGTCACAATTAATCCAAAATTGTAGTTGAAATAAAACTAGAGTTAACTCCTGATTGATGGGTGGGAAGAAAGTCAAACAAATTTAAAAGTACTGTATTTAAAATAAAATAAGGTCCTGCCCTAGAGGTAGAGATGATAATAAGCACTGATTGCTAACCCTGTGATAGCTGTGGCTATCAGGTGAGGTGAGTGAAAGACCAACTACTCTGGTTGAAGCTGGAGTAGGAGGTTGGGAGCCAAGCCCCACAGATCTCTTCAGCTCCCTCCTCCACTGCCTAGCCCTCAATTTAGGCTCCTCTTCTTCCAAGATTAGGAGAAAGATACAGGTAATCAGTGATAACTAGTTGCTATCTAATTACCCAACTCTACTGGGAGACAGAGTAGGTCCTGTGAAAATCGAGAGTTGACAATATAGATATTCAGTGTTATCATCATCATTACCTGAAAAGGCAAACTTTACAAGATGAAAGATACATAAAGATTTAGTATTTGTTCAACAGTTTCTGATGCTTCAGGATTTATCTCAATTCATAGGTGAAAAAGCTCACATAACTAAGGAAAAGTAGCTGAAAACATTTACTTTTCTCACAACTACTGAGACATCCAAGTTGTTTCCAAGAAATCCTCCAATCTTGTTCCTAGGAGTTTCTTGGGATATGTAGTCAGACCCACCTGAGCAGTTCCTCCAAGGGCTGGTCAGGCTCTCTCTGCTTCAGTCGGTTAGTAAGGACCTCGAGGGCTAAGTATAGTAAATTATGATTTTCAGGTTGAAAAAATCCACTCCTAAGAAAAAGTCAAGGTAAGATGGTTTAGTTTAGTTTCAGGAAGATTGCTTGGAGAGCATTTGAGGGTACTAGCCTCCAGTCTGTACCATCAGTAAGTCAAGAGAGGAAAAAGGAGAACCGAAATACTGAAAGTACTCAAGTGCCAAGTTCAGTCACAGTTCTCAGCATTGGATTAGAAGCTGAAGCATACCCAAAACAGTCTTTCCTTAAACACCTAACAATCTGCCTAGAATTAGTTCCAAGGGAAAAAAACTCTCCTTCATTCCCTACATTTTAGGGTCAAATCTCAGTCTTCTCCAAAAAAATAGGAATAATTTTGTCAAATTGCTAAATCAATGTCTAATCCATAGTAGGAGCTTAATAAAGAACTTATTCTTTCCTATATTAATAAGTTGAGTCTTTCTATATTAATAAGTTGGCTTTCCAAGCCAAGGCCATCAGTCTTAGGCCAGGCCCTTATCATCACATGTGTCGATCATATCAACACCTTTTGACTGGACTTTCTGCATTACTTTCCAATCTCTCCTGCACACTGCTGCCAAAGCAGTTTTCCTTGAATACTGCTTTCATTACATTATGGCTGTGATCATAAAACTCCAAAATTGCTTCCCCGGACAACATTCAAATTTTTCTGCCTGACCTTCAAGGCCCAGCACAATCTGACCGCCTAGATCTACTCCTCTAGAGACATTTCCACATCACTATAAATATTCATGCACAAGATTTTGTGTTAGGCATGTGCT
Organism: Cynopterus sphinx; assembly: GCA_030015415.1. Lineage (NCBI taxonomy): Eukaryota > Metazoa > Chordata > Mammalia > Chiroptera > Pteropodidae > Cynopterus > Cynopterus sphinx. The sequence goes on along the minus strand of CM057381.1, from coordinate 120,013,023 downwards.
TTCATTTCTCTCGGTTAAGTATTTAGGAGTGGAATGGCTGTGTCATATGTTAGGTGTCTGTCTAACTTTTGATGGAAATGCAAAAATGTTTTTAAAAGTGGGTGTACCATTTTATAGTCCCACCAGCAGCATGTGCGAGTTCCAGTTGCTCTACATCTTCACCAACACTTGGGAAGGTAAATATTTTTAATTTAGCCATGCTATGATTTTTATTTTGCATTTCCTACTAACTAATACTATTGAACATCTTTGCATATATTTATCTGCCATCCATATATCTCCTTGATGATGCATCTGTTCAAATCTTTTGTTAGGCACTATTCAGCCCTCATAGAGCTCACAGTCCAGCAGGGAAGACAGATAAAAGAGTAAGCACATGTAATAATATGTAATAAGTCTTATCATAAGAGAATACCAAAGTATTAGGGAAGAAATAAGGATCAAAGAAGCAGGAAGGGGACTAATCTGCCCTAGGGACCAGAGAAGATGCCTCTGAGGAAGTGAAATTTAAATCCAGATCTCAAGACTGAGTTAGAAAAGACTGGAGAACAAGGAGAATGGAAATTCTGGTAGGATGAGTATGTATGATGTGTTTCAAATGAAAGCTATATAGGGTGCTGAATTCAGTAGAGCTGGAGGGCAGAGTATAAGACAATGAGTGGGATAGCAGGAGTCAGATAATGAAAGGTCTTAGCAGCTAAGTAGAAGAGTTAAAACTCAAGTAAAGTCAAGGGCAATCAGAAACCAAAGCTGGGACAGGGTAAGATGGAGTTTGCATTGGGAAGAGCACTCTGACTGCTGTGTTAAGGATGGAGTGAGGGAGGGCAACTGAGAGGCAGAAAGACCAACTGTAAAAATAGTATAGTCCAGGTGAGAGATGACAGGAATCTGGAAGCAGAAGGGAAGGAGGGGAAAAGGTGGCTATTTAGATCTCATAGAGACCAGTGCTCCTTGAGAATCTAATGCCTAATGATCTGAGGAGGAGCTGAGGTGGTTATGCTAATGCTGGGGAGCAGCTGCAAATACCGAAGAAGCTTTGCTCGCTTGCCTGCTGCTCACCTTCTGCTGTGTGACCTGGTTCCTAACAGGCCATGGACCAGTACCAGTACAGAGACCAGGGGTTGGGGACCCCTGATCTAAAAGATAAAATCAATGGGATTTTGAGATCTGATGTGGGAGAGAGAAAAGGTAAAGTAGAGGAAGGAACAAAGAATAACTCCTGGTTTCTGGCTCAGACAGTTGATGGTGCCATTTACCTAGCCAGGCAAAGCTGAAGAAGTGGTGGTAAGAATGATACACCCTGTTTTAGATGTGATGAGTCTGAGGTGTAAATGACACATCTAAGGGGGTGTTGAGTAGGAAGCTAGATATAAATACCAGTAGCTCAGAAGGCAAATTTTAGCACAAACTTAAGCTTGGGTGAGATTACCCAGGAAACCCATATAATGAGAATAGAGGGGCGAGGGCCCAGCCCTGAGGAACAAAAGCATTTAAGGGACACACCTCCATCATTTCTACTTTTATCTTGTGTCTTTCCTGCTATGCCTTCCAGCCAATTCCTTTACCTCCCAAAAGGCCATCTATTCTTCATGGGCCTGATGAAGTTCCATTGCTTCCCTGAAGGTGTCCCCAAATACTACAGCTCCAACTGTGCTACTCTTTACCATGTAATCTGGAATTCATCCAGGACTTGTTTAGTAACAACTTAAGTAACCTTCTCTCCTCTGTTATTATAGAAAGCTTGCCACAGCAAACTCCACTAAGAATCAGAGGTTTGTTAAACAATAGCCAATAGCAAGTCATCTAATATTCAAATAGCGACTCTTTAATAAGACACAGAGGGTGCAAGATCAAATGAAATGATGCAGACTAAAAATCTTCTAAAAGAATAAGCATGATATTTACATAAGGCTTTGGAGGCTTTTCTTCCTTTTCTATATACCTCAACGCCTGGTGATTGTCAAGTAAAAGCAAGTACATACTGGATTATCTCTACCAACTGAACTTGCCACATACTCACCAAGCAAAAAGCCCATGAAAAATCTGCAGTATCCTTTGATAGCAAGAAGACATTAGGTGGTACTCCTGAACTTGCATTCCTGGTCCATCAACCATACCATGATTCTCAGCAGCCAAGCACTAAATGGAAAAAATGCTTTAGGATGGTTTCTTCAGCAACTGCCTTCATTTTCTTTCAATATTTCTCAGCCAAAAATTAAATATCTTGTTCACTTAGTGATTTCTAAGTATCTATAATAAGATAGACATCTGACCTGAAAATAGTTGTGAATATTCTCCAGATGGTTACACATTGGGGTCATCAGTTGAACAACACAACGGGCAATTTCTTGGGCAGATCTCTGATGGAGATGTGAGAATCCAATATTCTGGTTTCCTTTACTCTATAATAAATTCAGAGTTACTCTGGAAGAAACTTTATTAAACCTGTGCTACCAGGTTGGGGTGGATAAACAAATAAACTGCTTGCTTAACACTCTATTCTGACAGAGGGATGTTGCTCCATCACCAAATAACAAAAAGATTGGCTTCTGTAGGCTATTACCAGAGTTTGAGAAGTATAGACCCAAAATAACTAATGAGATAAAGCTCACCAATCTCAGTAGTAATCTCATATACAAATCATTTAGGCTGATAAGAATGTAAAACAAATAGTGAGTACAAAGAAGAATCAAGTAACTGGATATATTGTTTACATGTTTACACCTAAAATTTTCACATTTTGTTGTTTGCATCATCCAACCACTTCAACAGATGCTATGGCACATTTGTACGCCATATATACATTCAAGGTTCTGGCCTTCTCTAGACAGACAACTACTACACTGAAGCTTGGGTATAGGCTTAGTTTGGGAGGCTTTTAAAATGAAAACCTGAACACAGAACGGTATTCAGGAATGCTCATGGCATTTAGAAATACATTTCCTGCTTGGGGTGGCTTTTTCTTTTTGTTTCAGAATTCCTTTCTAAAGCAATGTGAATATGGTCTTGCAGTGAGGCTGCCACCATGTTACCCAGTGGCCTAAATACAATGCCAGAGAAGTAATAACTTATTCACTAATAAGACCTTTTTCTAAATCCATTAAGGACAGGGCATGTACTTCTGCCCATACTAACCTTGAGGAAGGGGACTTTCCTGGCAACAGAAGGTGTCAGCATATTCTCCACCTTGTAGGAGAGATCTTCCAGTAAGAAAAGCAGCTCAGGGGGCTGAAGTTGCACAACTTCTGTAGCCTGTCACAAAGAAGAAGGAAAGAATAATTTCATGCATGTCATAGCACCTATTTTGGGGAGCACATTTCATGTTTAGTCTTCCTAATGGGTGAAGAATCTGACCATTACCAAAAGGGGGAAATTTCCCCCATCTCGTAGCTGTTGCGCTCTGTCAACAAATCAACAAGTTAAGTATTCCTAAAGTAAAACAAAATTTCAAATTATTAAAACAGAATTTTAATAGGCAGCATAGTTTTAGAAAACATACTTTTTCTCTAGAAACAAATGTCTCTGTGAACACACAGTGTAACTATATATATGCCCTACTATTAAAGTGTACAAATGAAACTTATTGGATTTCATTAACCAATGTCACCATAAAATATTCATTTGAAAAAAAAGTCTGTGTATCCTTCCAGCTGTGGACCCAAGGTCCATTTCTAAGTACCCAGGATAAAAAAAAAAAAAAAGACTAATTAAAGGGAATTTTACTTTTCTGTGTTCATTAAATAATCCTTTCATATTTTATTCTCCTAATATTTTGCTACTGTTAACTCTTGGCAGGATCCTTATAAGTATATTACACTAACAGAAAGAGAATGAGACAGTATTATTTCAAACTATTCACTTCAGTATATATTTATGGAGAATCTCCAAGTACAGGTTGATATAGAAAGATTGAAAAAAGATATCATCTATTCTTATAAAAATCTACAGTAAAAATTCATGCTATTTCTCAATTTTTTTTTAAACTGGAGAAACTCTACTCTCTGATGAATCCCCTATCAAAAGTTATCTTTTCTGTGAAAATGTTCTCTACTTCTAACTTCCTTTTAAATATCATTCTCTCTTCCAAGTTTCACTGGTACTTGGTTCAGACCACTAACACAGCATCTACAGATAGTTATATCTACTTCTTTTATTATATTATTAACTATTTGAAGGCAAGCATCATTCTATATGTACTACTTAAGTGCCAATGTCTAGATTAGTGGCAAACGCAATAAAGGTCTCAATAAGCATCTGATAAATGCTAAACAAATGCCATGAAAAAGTGAAAATTAATAGCACTGACATCTATAACTGGAACAGTGCTGCTCTATTAGAGTAATCTAAATAATGTATTGTTAGCAAATATGAGGTGACATTAAAGAATTTGAAAAAAAGAAAAAAAAGAATAAAGAATAACTTATTGTTAGTAATGAAGGTGAGGACCATTTCATTTGCACGATCTTTTATAATGTCTAACACAATATAAAAAACTAAGACTTATAAACATCAAGATGATGAGGATGATTATTCATCATTACTTTCACATATGAAAGCTTTTGAAGCCAGAACCCAACTTCTCTCAAAGTCATGGTGTTCTTTTTGAAATAAAAATAGAGCTAAGGCAATTTCTGAAAGATTATGTTCTGGGATCTCATCTCTGTCACTTACTTCAGTGTGCATTTCAGAGTCTAAGATGAACTTGGTCACAAGCCCACAATGCAGAATAGAGAAGATCTCCATGTCCAGCTCTCGGAAAAAAGCATGATAATTCTGTAGCGACACTGTCTTTTCTTCTTTTTTTTTGAACTCTTGGGGAGATTGTGGTAGCAACTAACAGAATAAAAAAGAATTCTATTTAGTCAAATTTTTAATGAAGATATCAAAGTGCAATTATGCATTAATCTTTTGCAAAAGTTTTATTTTCATCACATCACCAACTTTTACCAAAGTCCTGAATATTCCCGAGACAGAGAATCAAATTTAATATTAGGATATAGGTCACACATGAAGGTTCTTGGTTGTTTTCTACTTAAAGATGAACTATTAGACAAATCAAGCCATGATGGTATGGTACAGAAAACTATGAGCTTAGGGGCCAGAAAGATTTGGTTTCTTCAAACTGATGGTCACCGATAGGAGGAAAGAATTGGGGGGAGGTAGATAAAAAAGGTGAAAGGAATTAAAAAGTACAATCTCTCAGTTATAAAAATAGTCACAGGGATATAAAGTACAGCATAGGGAAAATAGTTAGTAATATTGTAATAACTATGTATGATGTCAGATAAATACTAGATTTAATGGGGTGATCACTTCATAAGGTATATAAATGTTTAATTACTATTTTGTACACCTGAAACTAATCTAAAATTATAGGCCAACTGTAATTGGAAAATAAATTAATTAAAAAAACAAAAAAGATTTGGTTTCAAGTCCTTGCTCAACTTATTAACCATGTGACCTTGGCCAAGTCACTCCCTCTCTGGGTCTGTTTCCTCATCTATTAAATGCGGATTTTTAGGAGGATTAAAGGAGCTATACATAATAAATCATCAGTGAACATAGCTAAAAAACAGAAAAATTGGGATCCATGTGTTCAGGCAATATCACAAATACATGAAACTTACTCTGTGAGTGGTACAGGTATAGTAAAAGGGAACTGTTTATTAAGTATCAAAAACTGTACAAAGCATTTTATGCTATCTCAATTCATCAAGAAGTTAATAATCTGGTAACAGAAGGGAAAAGAGGCTAAAAGAAGTCTATCTACAACTATGTCAACTACGAAGACAGAATTTGATATCTGCAACAAGACAGAATTCAAAGTACTGCTAGGGTACAAAAAAAGAGTAAAACATTCAAGATAACTCAGAAAAAAGTATATAGTAGTGATAAGGATATAGAGCCTAACCTGAACTCTGCTACTGAGAAGGTTACTGCAAGGCCTAAAAGAATTCATTTGCTTCTCCTTTCCCTAATTTATCTCTCTGTAAAATGCAGAGAATAAAGCTGGCGTTCTGTTAATTTCACCAGGCTGACATACTTTCATGGATATGAATCATTCCAATACCTTTTCCAGGTGGCCTCTATCAGATGGTGTAGGGTCGCATTCTGAACCATCCTCCCTTGAAAATGTGTCATAGGAAGATGTTTTGTTGCCACCTGCTTTACGTTTCCTTCCTCCTTATGTTCCAAAAAGAGAAAAGTATTCAAGGAATCAATAATCATGTTTGCTAAATATCGCTACCTTCAGGAAACAATGTACTAAACACTACCCAGAGACAGAGGAGGTAATTGTATTACCCCAAATTATTGTTCATTTATAACTATGCCAAAGAAAGAATTCAATTACATAAATCTTTCCAATTACTGATGCCTTGATCTGTGTAACCTCTTAGGTCAATTCAATATGGAGACACAGTAAGATAAAAACATACTTACCTATTGTTCCTTGTTTTCTGATTTTTGCTGAAACAGCAGTACTGGTTTGAGGTATTACATCGATAGTTTCCAAGTCAAAGGTTGCAAGGGGAGGAACATAGTCTGGGGTGACTAAAACAGATAGCAAGCAGAAGCTCTAATATAACAACCATATACCACCATTAGACTGGGATTGCTAATCATTCAGTTGACTAAAGAACTACCAAGCATGGCTGACTGACTGGAAGAAGCATTCAAGTCATATGACATTAATTGTTTTGGCACAGGAAAATGGCCAGGGATAACTTATGGGAATATACTGATCCATTATAATTAACACAAAACCATTCTAAATAATAATATAAACTATCCAAGCAGATAAGGACTAAAAGTAAACTAAATTACATTTAGTCTAAAGATATTAATAGTTGGTCACATAACAGTTTGTTTTACACACAATTATTTAGATGAGGGCCTGAGGGATGTTCCATGTTTTCCCGAGAATCTAGCTATCTCTCTCTCTCTCTCTCTCTCTCTATCTCTCTTTCTAGATATCTATTTATTTTCTCTCTTTAATTCCTCTCCCCACCCCCCTGCCAACTTCTACCCTTGACTTATGGATGTTGCCATTTCCCCTTAAGAATTGGATTCTGAAGGTAGGGTGTCTTTTCCCATATGCTTGCAGCATGCACCTGGGGCCTGGAGCACCTGGCATACCCGGGGTATGGCATACCCGAGGTACGATCCATGGCTCCACCTGGGGCATGAACCCAGGACCTTTTGCGTGTAAAGCAGACATGCTAATCACTACACTATGGAGTCACCCCCCAAGGTAGCACTTTAAAAAGAAAAGTTTACTTAATGGTCAGAGGTATTAAGAGCTTTCAGCTTTACTACTGGTTCATAACTATGTTCAGGAAGGAAAGGGCACTGGGATTTTGACCTCTAAAGAAGCAAAGTAGCTTTATAAAGGCTAACCAATGTTGTATATTTTCTTAAGCAGTAAGTGCTCTTGGGAGTAAAAGGGAGATGGCGGGGAGGAAATAGATACACTCATTTTTTAAACATCTTGTTGAGCATTCATTTTCTTGTCACAGATCAGTAGGAGACAGCTATCACTGAGCCTGGCTAAGTTCTTTATCTCCTTAGTGCTGTCCAAGTAGGACTATCAGGACACTTCCCTTACCTGCCAAATACTCTTCCAGAATTTTCTGTAGCTCTACGATGTGCTTTAACCTGGTGAGCACCTTCCCCTTCATCTCAGGTGACATTTGACAGCAGAAGGCATTTACAACCTGCAAAAATACAAAGTATATTCTTATACTTTGAAAAGTTCAGATTTAACATTATTCATCCAGAGCTAAAGATGCCATTAAGCAGCAGGATCTGTCAGTTTAGTCTATAATGTAAAAGTGTTCTCAGCAAGGTGCTGGAGAAGAAAAAGCCTCAGGCCAATACAGGAGACCTGATTTTTAATCTTAGTTTTATTTGTTACAAGTTAAGTAACAGAGTGGAATAGCATCATGGCTAGAGAGCACACACTTTGGTGAAACAAGTCCTATTCTTCTACTTACTAGTTGTGTGACCGTGGCCGAAACCTTTAACCTTTTTGAGCTTTTATTTCAACTATAAAATGGAAACACACTTATTATATGAAATAGTTTAAAAAAGAAATTAGCCCAGCAATTGACATAGTATTAATGATTCATAAATTTTAATGAATTTGAACTCTCTGTACCTGCAATTCCAACATGGAACTAAAAAAAAAGGATAATACCCATTCTTGTCTACATCATAATTGTGAGGATAAGAGACAACTCAAGCTAATATTCTCAAAGAGTATGCATGAAAAAAACAAAGTAACTTTTTAAAAGTTACTGTCATCATTTCATTGTTCTTGTATTTCATATTATTGTGCACAAATATGTTCTAAAGGGAAAAAAACTATCATTCAATTGATCTCACTGAATCAAAACATTAAGTGTGTAACTATGCAAAGATGAACAGTATTTTCACAGTCCAGAAGGTGAAGTTATTCTAGGCAGAAGTATACTGTAAGAAAGCTTGGCGGTAGTAAAGCATGACAACATTAAGTGAATTCTAGTATTCTGATTTGGTTATATCAAAAGCACACAGGGGTTAGTGCTTAATGGGAAGTGTTGTGAGAACCAAAAAAGTAGTTTCCTTTTGAGAAGAACTACAGAAAATAGGTAAAATGGTCCAGTAACTCTGCTCACCTCTCGGAACCAGTTGAGAGTAAGATATATGAGTGAACACATGAACGAACGCTCTTTAACAGACATGGACTCCAGCTTCTCTCCAGGCTCCAGGTCAGTAAGGAATATAGGACAATCTGAAAGAGAAGAACAAACATTTCTAACTTCCTTTAGTTTAAGTCAACAGAACCTGGATGCTACCCCTAGAGCTAGCTCTCTTTCTATGTATTTTCCCTTTTAATTTGTATGTGACAGTCAAGTTTTGATAAAGTTCAAAAATACTTCCACATTATATAGTGGTCAACAAATATAATTAAGAAGTCTTTGCAACAATTATAGGGGCAAGGACCAGAAAGCAACATGGAACTATAACTGATTTGTTAACATGTTAGGATTCTGTGTGTATTATTTCGTCTTTAGAACTCCATTATTACTGTTATACTACTATGTGAAGTTAGAAAATCCCTGCCCATTCCCTAAGTTTACATAAAAAGGTTAGCAAAAGAATAAGATGTGATAACTTTGTCCTATACCTAATAAACCATCAATCTCCTCCAAGTTTCCATTATGTTGTCTCGCCACACAAAGTCTCAATAATCGGAAATAGGGAGGCAGGCACAACGGAGACATCAATCTGGGAAGGAAAAATTCATCTTTAGACCCAATTTAAAGGCATATTAGTCCGCATTTATAGAAAGGACAACCTTACAATTAATTTGCCCAAAATAAATATCTACGTTTAGGAACATATGACAAGCAACTTAATGAATGCTCAGCAAATAAATAATTAGTTGAACTGGAGGAAGGCTGAGGTGAACAAAATGAATGCCCATGTCCTAGGAGAAGCAGAGGTAAAATGGAATTAGGGAATAAGAGTGGCAGAGACAGACAATTATGTCTATGGGAGGGGAAAAAACAGAAACAAAAATAGCCTCACAGAAACCAGTTGGCTGGCATGAGGCAATGCAAATCCCAACCCCAGGGTCCAATCTCCCTAACCCATCCAAATATAACCTGTCTTGGGAGAAATGCTTTTCAATCAAGTTCTTCACAGATTGCAAGAACTATGGAATTCCCTGTGAATATTCAAAACACCAGCAGACGTTTTAGAAAAGAGAAAGTATACTGACTTGTGGTCTGATTCCTGTGAAGTCATTCTACCCTCATCTGTTGCAAAGTCCTGATTGAACAACAGTGGCAGGAGGTTGATGGCAATCCCATCAACACTACTGTATTCTTCTAGTCCATAGAGAGCTTTCACAGGAAATGGATATTCACTGTGGAGAGAAACCAGAATCTGATGTTTCAACTCAATGGTATGCAAGTCTATGGGGAAACCACAAGAACAAATCAATCTCCTCTATAATGAGGAGAAATGAAAAATAAGAGAAAGAACTGGGGACCATTTAGCAATTCTGGAGCTGGGGGAGCTGAGGTTGAGGAAAGAAGCTGTGGGAATAGGCTAGACTTGGCTGAGGTCAAGGGCATTCTGATGGCTGTACCAGCTATTGACACAATTTCTTCACTAGTACAATTAAGTCAGTGGGTTAACAGTACTTACCCTTCTGGAACAACATGCATGTCCACCACAAAAGCATCTTGGAAATCATTAAAGATGGTCTGCCTAACCCATTCCTTCAGGAAGCAAACAAATAAAAAAGCCTGTGTAGCACTGTGTGTTTTTGCTGTGGAGCCCTAGACAAACTATTAACCTTTCTAAGTCCCAGTTTCCTCACTTCTAAAAAGGAAAGTAATAATATATACCTCTTATTATGAAGTATAAAAGACATAATGCATAAAAAGTGCTAACACAGTACCTGGCATAGAGTAGATGTGGCTATCAATGTCATCATCAACGTTATCAGTACCTCATCATTACTACTATTACTAATGTTATTGTGTGAAGGAGGCCTCAGTGGAGAGGCCAGGGCAGGATAAGTCAGAACAGCCTTCCCAAATAGAATATGGGAGAGCTCACAGGATGATCTCCTTTTGTAGTGCAACAGAGAGAAGGGCTTGAAGAATGTGTAGTAAAGCAGCTCTCATGCTTCATTGCTTTAAGAAAATACATGGCTTTACCAGGGCTTTCGGAGCCAGCTTTCCTCCTTGGATCAGGTTGGCAAATTCATCATAATAAAGTGCAGAGGCCCTAGGAGACTGCTCACTGCAGGAATGAACCAATTGCAGCAAGGAGGTCACCTGGAGCAGCAAAGAGAAAAAATAGTTCAGCCCTTGGGCTGCCAATGCTTCCTAAACACCATTCACCCCATTGATAGCAGGTTCTTTCTTCCCTTTATAATTTCACTGGCAAAGCTCTTACTACCTCTCACCTGAGGTTCTCCTGAACCTCCAGACCAGTCTGTCTCTTTCCAGTCTCATCTCTTTTCCAATCCACCAAACACAGGAACCCAAATTAATTTTTCTAAAGCAGAGCTTGGATTATGCCATTTATATGCTAAGAAATCCTAAAAGACTACCTATGCATAAAAAATTAAGTCAAAATGTCTTGATTCACATTCAAGGTCCTCTGTTGTCTATCTCGAAACTAGCTTTATCTCCAACTCGCCAATTATACACTTACTTGTCCCTATGCTCTAGTCAATCTGCTATTCTTCAAACATGGCCCACTTTTCTTGCTCTCTAGGAATTTACAGCATAATTAGGGAGATCAGACAGATACAGAAATAAATGCAACCCAAGCCAGTAGATTATAACTGCCATAAGAGTGGTACAAATCACAAAAGCTATGAATTCAGGAAAACATATTTTGAAAAAAGCAGCATACTTTCTGGTAAACTGACAGTAACCAGAATCAATTCCTCAATTATTCCTAAATGTATCGAACTACATTATAAGAACTCACCTGTGTGTACTGTTCATTGCTCAAGTCTGCTTTCCCTTGGGTCGAACTGGAAGATCTACTTCTAAAAACAAGGAATTTTAGCTTTACTCTTGTAATATTTTGTAACAACTGGCAATAAGTTAAAGAATCCTGCCTTCCCTGGAATGGGAGTGGAGATAAAAGTACATGAAGGCACAGAGGAGTATTTATTCAGGCCATTCAAATGTGGATTACAGCAAAAAATGGCCCTCTTAGATTTTTTTGAAGGGTACACTAAAATTAGTAATAATCATAAAAGCAAGCATGGGGCCTTGTTCTAGCCATTTAATGCTCTCAATAACTCCATAAAATAAGTACTATTATATCTTTATTTTACACATGTGAGAATACAAAGGCACTGAGGGGCAGAGTAACTTGCCCAACATCATTCAGCTAATAAATAATGGAGCCAGTATTTGACTTTAGGCAGGTATGGCTCCAGAGAATGAACTCTTAATTTGTACACTATGCAACCACTATGGATTAATAATATTGATCTAAAGATGTCTCTTGAGGCCTCAGGAATTCCTGATGAATCATTTCCAATGTGCACGAACTGAATTCCAATGTCACTCTGTAATACAATGTCTTATTAAGCCCCAAATCTGATGTTTTTTGAGATGCTACAATTATGGCATCAAAGTGCAAGGGGAAAAAGTCCATGGGAAGACTTTATTTGTTTCAAACATGATATTGCAGACAGGAAGAACACCAAGAGGCAACTTGATTAATTGACTTGGATCCACATACCTGTCAGCTGCCATGATGCCAGCCATGGTGACAGCACCAATGATACCAATGAGTTTGTACTTGAATATGGTGCTGGAGAGCTGCTTCCGTACCACCAAGTGCATGTCATCCTGCAAGGAGACAAATATAGAGAAAAATGAAGTTGTTGGAATGACAAAAGAGCCTATAAATATTGGAGCCGAAAAACCTAAAATAGCAAGGTTCTATCATTTACTGTGTCCTTTGACAAGTCATTTCATCTCTCTGAGTCCCAATATTTTTCATCTATAAAAAGTAGGAAGGTTTTGAAAGGATCAGAGACAAATTATGAAAAATTCTAGAACAGTGCCTGGCACATGGTAGACATTCAATAATAACAGTTATTATTGTTACTATTGTGATAGCTGCTCAATAAGTATACATGAATTATCATGTGTTGGCTGCTCAGCTAAAACAATGAAATAGAAAAAAATACTTAGAAATAAATTTAACCAAGGAAGCAAAAGACTTCTGTGTTAAAAACTACAAAACACTGCTGAAAGAAAGTTAATGAACTACTAAATAAATGGAAAGATATCCCATGTTCACAGATTGGAAGACTTATTATTGTTAAGATAATAACACCACTCAAAGTGATATGCACATTCAATGTAATTCTTATTAAAATCTCAACAGCACTTTTTTCAGCAATAGAAAAATCCCCCTAAAATTCATATGTAATTTCTAGGAAACCCCAAATAGTCAAAATAATCTTGAAAAAGAACAAATATGAAGAGCTCACACTTCCAAGTTTTGAAATTACTGTGGAGCTATAATAATCAAAATAGTGTGATACTAACATAAGACCAATGGATAGAATCCAGAAATAAATCCTCAAATAGTCAATTGATCTTCCACAAAGGTGCCAGGACCATTCAAGGGGAAAGAACAATCTTTTCAACAAAAGATACTGAAAAAAACAGATACTCACACATAAAATAAAGTTGAACCCTTACCTTATACAATATACAAAAATTAACTCAAAGTGAATCAAAGATCTAAGTTTAAGAGCTAAAAATATAAATCTCCTGAGAGAAAACACGGGGAAATATCTTCATGACTTTGAATTTCGCAATGGTTTTTCTTAATTATAACACCAAAAACACAAGCAAAAACAACAACACAAAACAGATAAATTAGACTTCATCAAAATTGCATCAAAGGATATTATCAAGAATGGAAGAAAATATTTGTAAACCGTATCTGATAAGGGATTAATATCCAAAATATATAAAGAATTCCTATGTATCAACAATAAAAAACAACCTACTTAAAAAATGAGCAAAAGACTTGAATAGATGCTTTTCCAAAGATATACAAATGACCAATAAGCACCTGATAGGATACTCATTATTAGTCATTAGGGAAATGCAAATCAAAACCACAGTGAAATGCTACTTCATAACCAATAGGATGATTATAATTAAAAAATGGAAAATAAGTGTTGGTGAGGATGTGGAAAACAGTGTGGTGGTTCCTCAAAATGTTAAACATAGAATCACCATAAGACCCAGCAATTCCACTCCTAGGTATATATACCCAAAAGAAATGAAAATAGGTACTCAATGAGATACTTGTACACTAATGTACAAAGCACCATTATTTACAATAGCCAAAAGGTGGAAAAAGGTTGGTATCCATAAATAGAGGAATGGATAAACTAAATGAGTATATATACACAATGGAATATTATGGAGCCATAAAAAGAAATGAAGTTTTAATATATCCTTCAACATGGATGAACTTAAACACACCAGGTAAATGAAAAAAGACAGACACAAAAGGACAAATATTGTATGATTCTATTTAAATGAGGTACGTAGATTAGGCAAATTCAGAAAGTAGATTAGAGGTTACCAGGGCCTGGGGGAAGGAAAATGGGAAGTTATTGCTTAATAGATACAAAATTTTTGTTTGAGATGATGAAAAAATTCTGGATTCAGGTAATGGTAACTGTTGTACAACATTGTGAGTGTACTTAATGCCTTTGAATTGCACATTCAAAAAGGTGAAAATAGCAAATTTTCTTATATATAGCATTACCATTAAAAAATAATCGCTCAGCACTATATTAATCATGTGAAGCAATCCTCAAAATACACTGCTAAATGAAATTCAAGATGTAGAACAAGAGGGTAAGTAAATAGTAGAATATAGGTAAATACAAATTTATAAATGCTCAGAACATCTCAGAAAGCTGTAAACTAGTAACAATGATTGCCTTTAGAGGATCAAATGCTTAGAGAACTAAAAGGGAGACTTATTTTTTATCAACTTTCTATACCATTTTTTTTAACAGTACAAACAGCCTTTATTGGTTACAAAAGAAGTGGAAAAGGAGGGGATACTACAGCCCCAGCTCCTGGGGCAGCTTCACAGACTCAAGCAATGCCTTCAAAAACAAACAAACAAACAAACAAACAATCCTTTCTATACCTTTGAATTTTGTACCATGTGCATATTACCAGGTCAATTTTCTTTTAAATTAAAAAAGGGTGATGGTTGCTCAAAGTCATAGTTTAGTATAGATTAATGCCATAGGGTGGCAACAAAGATATAAAGAGCTGAGTTATGATTCCAACCTAATTTCTTCTCTTATTATAGTCCTCTGCCTGGCTTTTTCAATGAATGATGTCCACAAATGAAAGCAAGCCAAGATGAAGTTCACATTAGATGTAGATGTTCCTTAGGAAATAAGAGAATTTTCTGTGCTCTCAAGGCACTCAGAACTGAACCTGAATGGCTTTTCTTACTCACTTTCATAGCTAATTACAGGCCCATTTCTACCCTCAAAGACTAAACTCCTTGAGGGCAGGGCTTGACACACAGTCAGCACTTTTTGTGGCAATAAAATAATAAAACAAATGCTTGGACTATGGCTACTCTCTTTCTACTACTACATAAGCTGGAGTGACTTTTTTCAGTAAATTTCAATTAAAGAGGAGTAAGATTTTTTTCAATACATTGCCTCTTACCTGGATATGACTGTTGCCTTCATGCTGATTGCTAAACGCCAGTGTGCTGAGAATATAGAAGAGTTTTCGTATTTGCCGAGGGGACATTTTATCTAGATAATCTAAAATGCCCTGTGAGGAAAAATGCCAAAAATGTGATTAGCAACCAACATTTTCCCTTTAAATTAAAAAAATTAAATCCTTATAAGAGGTATACACATAGATAGCCAGGCATTTGATCCACAAAAGCTCAAGTTCTCTAAAGCTATGCTCAGAGCACAGAGGGTTGACATTCTGTTTAGTCTTCCTAACATATCTACTAGTTCTCCCTATTCTTTTTCTCCTCCCTTCCCTTTTTCTTGGTGAAAATTTTCCACTAGAAGGTTTATCTCTGACCTTATTCCTTATCACATCATTCCCCTTCAGTTTCTACTCCATGAATTACTTATTCATTCTAAAGGAGTCACAAGAGAACTACTTACTTTTTGATCTTGGGCAAAGCCTCGGCTTTCTCATCCCCATTACAGGGATAACATGGCCTACAGTTATATTTCAAAGTCCAAACTTGATCATGTCAACTCCCTGTTAAAAACGTGGAATAGCTCCCTATTGTCTATAAAATAAAGTTGAAACTCTTTAGCACGGTATTTGAGACCCTTCATAATCTGGCCCTGCCCTATGTCTTCCCAGCCTTACCTCCTACCACCTGGCACCATGTATCTTATTTACCAAACATGCTAATGAACTTGTTGTCCCTCCGACACAGCATGGACTTGGGTGCCAATTTGCTTCTGTTCAAACTGTCCTCTGCCTGGATGCACTTCCCTTATTTTCTCCCATCAAATCATTGATGATATTTCATCTTTGAAGACCTCTCCAGTTTCTAAGGCCAAATTAATTATTCCTTCTCTGGTACATCTATAGCACTTTACCTTTATTAGAGAATTCATCATGTTGAATTTAAAATGACTTGCTTATGTGTCGTCTTATTTTCTATCATCAAAAGCAAGGACTGACTTTTGTATCCATAGCGTGCAGAATAGAGCCTAGCACATAGTTAAGCATAAAGAAGTATTTGCTGAAGGAATTAACAGATAGATGAGTTATTCTATTACTCACCTCCTTCTCACCCCCTCCTACCAATAATAGTTCTCAATATTTAGAGTACAAAATAAATTGTTGATAACAGCAGCTATCTCTCAGATATATGCAAGAAAAAAAATGATTCCATATATGTCAATGGAGGGACTAGATACCTTTACAAAGACAGCATTCATCCTCATAGCAGATAGGTTTAGAACTGCTAACTCTAGGAGGACATCCAATGCAATATCAACTTCAGCTTCATTCCCACTGCAGATATGGGTCACTAGGGCACCAATTACTTCCTATACAGAGAAGAGTCAAATGAACAGTGTGAATCAAAAGTATGGTATGGTCTCTTAAAGTTCCTGCCAGAGGCCATTCTAATCTCTACTTGGTTAAAATCTTAACCCACTCTATCCCATCATCTAATTTTATGATCTAGTTTTCATTACTACTGGGTTCAGGTTTAGGATCACACCAGTCTACCTACGCTACCATTCAGTCACCCATAATTTATTTCTCATAATTTATAAATGAGCACTATCTAAGCCCTCCTTTTGCTCCTTGGCTTCATCTTTCTCTATCTTACGTAGGTTAAATATTACCTTTTAAGTTGTGGTTGTACTTAACCTAATGAAATTTATTGAAAAGGTGACACTTAAGGAGCTAAGTGTTTTGAAAGTTTTTATCAGTAAGACTTGGATGTTTCAAGCAAACATCAGTTATAATAGTATTTTTTTTAAGATATTAAGATGGTTCCCCAAAAAATAGCTTAGATGCCATTCTCCCTTTCCTTTATACCACTGCTCCATAATGAGTCATATGGCTTTCTCAGTTGCAATAGCTACTTCATGCCAGCTGAGTCTGTTGCCCTCCTTTTAATTTTTAAAATTTTGTCTTCATTTTTAAAAGTTCCATTCAAATGTGTTAACATTATTAATAGGTACAGCATATATAACAAATACAGAATGAGACACTTTGTTCTTTGTTTTCATAATCATTTTCTACAACTACAGTGCATTCCTTATCCTTCATCTCCCTCCATATGTGCTATTAGGTTTTATGTCTCATATTTGTGGGAATAGGGTTAAGCCCTCAGGCTTTCTCCACTTGTTTTCTGCCACATTTTTTTTCCTAGAAAAATCAAGAATCAGATAGCAGTTGATTATTTGCAGTTAAATTTTAAAACTACAATTCCTATACTGTGAAAACTGCCTGATAACCACAGCCCTTTAAGCCATGGTTTGTTTGAAGTATACTGAATTTAGATCTTCATGTTAGACTCAGAGAAATTTAAAGCTCAGAAATTTAAAACACAGAATTAGATCCTCCAGTCCAGTCTCTTCATTTTATTGAGACAAAGACTAGGACTAAGTTTTCCCGATTCCCAATTCAGAGTTCCTTCTCCTTCAATATTATCAATCAACAAGAAATAAACATCAGATCACAGGCAAGTCACTTAGAATTTCATTTCTTCCCTTTTCCCTGTTCCCTCCTTTCCAAAATAAATATATCAACATACCTGCTGGCAGTAAGTGTCAAAAAACTTAAATGCATATTTGTATAGCAGACTGCCAAACAAAATTATACTCTGGTCTAGGGAGTGCAACAAATTCTGAGCCAGTGACAGAATGGATGGACAAAGATCCTTAAGAACCTTGAGGGGGGAAGAGAAAAGAGAAAAAAAGCTATAGAAGAAACTTAGTTATTATAGCACTAAGAGTTGCTAACCTTTTTGGAATGTGAGATTTCTCTTTGCCAGCTCTCATTTTAACTTAAGGAACCTCCAAAATCTTTGTTTTACTCAGAATAATCATTCACCATTCTGAATTTTCTCTCAGACTCAATAGGAATCAACGTATAAATAACTGAACTTGAAACTCAAATAAATTAAATTATAAACATAATAGCTGTCCTTAACTGCCCAGTTTGAGACTAGAATCCATATCTTCTAAATCCCAGTCTCCTCCCTCAGTTATACTGACCCCTTGAGGATATACTAGGCTGCTTTGCATTGGTTACAATTTGAAATCAGTCTATAAGGTTCAACGCTAATTAAACTGATTTCATTTAAAGATCAAGAAAAAAATGATACTGATAGTGTTTTTAAGATGTTAAGATGTCTTAATGGAGCCAGAGTAAAAAAACAGTTATTAAGTCCTGCTTCTTTACTGATATCATCACAATAAAATCTTAAATTAAGCATTGAATTGGGTATAATGCTTTACTAAGAAAAATGCAGTAAAAAATTATATATGGTTACTGCCCTCTGGAAAATTACAGTGCAAAACACATATCATTGTCAAAAATAAGCACAGAAAGAACTGCAAGATAAAACAGGGCAAACATTCAATCCACTACTAAATATAAGACCCAACTACATATTTTCATTAATTCCTAAGCCAAGCCCCAAACCACTGGTCTACCAGTTTTCTAAGAATGTATACACTGCTAAAATCCTAAATATTCATCTGTGAACACCATTCCCAGCTGACAAAATTCTTATTTGAATGGTTTATATTTCAACAAGAATGATTACCTAAGGTCTCACTACTGAATGACCAAATAGTTATGGTTCAGAGGTACATAATTACGTCTCTACTAGCATTCCTCTAGTCCTGCTGTGCTCAGGGTTTTTAAAAACTACTTAGCAGACACAGAAGGAAGTCTGTCAAAGCTGCAGATGGCAAAGAGCTAGACAATTAAAATGATTAATACAAAATTAAGATTTGAGTGTCAAAGGGTTTCAATGATCTGAAATTAACAAGATGAAATTTTTAAGAGAGCTGTAAAGCCTTCCATTTTAGGTTAAAAATCAAGTTACATAAGTATGTGATTAGAATGAAATTAAAATACTTCCTATAAAAAAATTGGGAGTTTATGTATAACTAGCTTTTCATAAACTAATTTTGTGACCCTTTTGTTAAAAAGATGAAAAACAATCTTAGGTTGGTTTTATCAACATCAGATGTCTCAAATGAGGTAAGTAAAAATCCTTCCAAGTTCTGAAATACACTGACTCCCTGTCAAAGATCAACATCCAGCAAAGGTGGTGGTGTCAAGATCCCACACCAGGTAGTAAAGGTTAAAATAACCTCTGTACCTTTCACAGTAATGTTGTCCAATTCTCTGACACTTACAAAGTAATGAATATAGAATGTACTCTGTAGCAGCTCTTCTTGAAAGCAGCCTGAACGAATCTTAATTCTTAGCACCCTCTCAATGCACTTCTTTGTGTGAGTGTTGGTGCTATAGATGATGAGAAGCATCGTCAGGTCAAAAATCTATTGTCGGTAAATATGCAAGAACAGGAAAATATTTTAATAAATCAGTACATTTACTATAATGAAACAGCAGCTCTCAAAGTTTTCCCCATTAAAACGCAAAATGGATGATACTCATTTGCTCAACATACCACATGGGACTACCTAAATTTTCACAAAACAGAAATATTTTTCAGAGAAATAAAGTGCCACAACTATTAATCACTGGTATCTTTTAAGAAAACTAAAATAAAAGTGAAAGTCACATTATTATAGAAGTAACTTTAATATCTTCACATTTATTAGAGAAAAAAGATTAAATCACATGCCAACTTCAGTATATTTTCATTATTATTAGGAAAATTACTTTGTGAAAAGTTGGATTATAAATGTCTATCAATATAAAAAAGGTTAAATTATAATACTCACTTTCAGAATATCATATAGCCATTACAAAGAATGAGACTACATTTTTTGACAGAGACATTCACAACGTATTGTGAAGTAAAAATAAAAAACTTACAAGATGATAACCATAATATTTGTAAAAACAATGTACAAGTACAAATATGTGTAACAGTGGACATGCCTATACTCTCATACACACATATACTTGTGTATGAATAGAATAAAAATCTGGAGGAATGATTATCCTTGAAAAATGGGACAGGGAATGGAGGGAAACTTTATTTTTAACATTTTTAGATTCATTATGAGGTTTTCCCTTCCCCCAATTAGCTTGTATTAACTATGTTTTTTTTTTTTTAGGTTAAAAAGTCAAATGGGACAAAAAAGATAAAAGAAATTACTTTTAACTCACATAACTCAAGAGCAAAAAACCAACAATCCAATTAAAAATGTGAGAGGACCCGAACAGGCATTTTCCCAAAGACATATTTACGGCCAATAGGTACATAAAAAATGCTCAACATTTTTCATGTAAATAAAAATCACAATGAAATGTCATCTCACAACTGTTAGAATGGCTATTATCAAAAAAAACCAAGAAATAATAAGTAGAGAAAAGGGAACCCTTATGCACTGCTGGTGGGAATGTAAATTGGTGTAGCCACTATGGAAAACAATATGGAGGTTCCTCAAAAAATTAAAAATGGAACTACCATATGATTCAGCAATTCCACTTCTGAGTATTCAAACAAAAACACTAATTCAAAAAGGAATGTGCACCCCTATGTTCATTGCAGCATTATTTACAATGGCCAAGACATGAAAACAACCTAAACATCCACCTATGGATGAATGGATAGAGAAAATGTGGTATAATATATATTTCGCCATTTGCAATGACATGGATGGATCCTGAAGGCATTTTGCTAAATAAAATAAATCAGAGAAAGATAAATATCATAGGATCTCATATGTGGAACCTAAAAAAAATTAAAAAACAAAATAATAAGCTGACAGATACAGAGAACAGATTGGTGGTTGCCAGAAGCAGGGGGTGTGGAATGGATGAAATGGGTAAAGGTGGTCAAAAGGTTCAAACTTCTAGTTATAAAAAAGTCATGGGGATGCAATGTAAACATGATGACTATAGTAAATACTGTATTATATATTTGAAAGTTGTTAAGAAGATATATCACAAGAAAATATATTTGTAATTGTGTAGTGATGGATATTAACTAGACATATTGTGGTAATCGTTTTGCAATACATACAAATACTACATCATTATTTCATTCAACTGAAATCAATATGTCAATTATACCTCAACTAAAAGAAGGTATTTTAATAAAGGTTAGATGTTCTAACTTAAAAAACAAATTATTTTGGACATCCCTTCACGGAAGGTCCTACTCATTTAGACACCAAAATTAAGAATCATTATAACAGAACAGAACATAGTTATGAAAAAATGACAATAAAGACAAATAAATGTAGAAGCATGCAAAATATTTATGATATATTATCAGGAGAAAAAATCAGAATATGTAATTATAGTGATTAGAAATCTGTAAAAATAGGTATGCAGGTGGCCAAGAGTCATGCAAAAAAAAAAATAGTTGTATTAGGGTATTTTGATTCCCTCCCAACAAAAATTGTTGACTTTTCAGTTTTATTCAATATCATAAAAGTTTTTAAGATAATCATCAACAATTAAATAATCCAACTAACAAAAAACTCATAAAAGAGATTCCAATTTAAAAAAAAAACCCTTAAAGGGAACCAATCATAAAAAATTTAATAATCTGGCTTCTTGACAGAAGAAAATATTTCAGGAATTAAGACAGATTCAGTCCCAACGCCTTGACAATGGATGGATTCACTCTGATAAGGTCTACATGGGCAAAGAAAAGTAAAATATGGAATGTCATTATGTTGACAATTCTATTTGGTGTGAGTGAGGGCAATCGGACAGATAGAAGGACCTGACTCATGACGCAGGGGACTCTAGTCTTCACCTCCTCATCAGTGGGGATTTGACTTCTTTGACTGTAATTCACTATGTTTGTTTGGAATGCTAATATTTCCCCTTATGAATATTTAAGGTTTATTTTATTGCCAGAATAAATGTGTAGGGAAGATCATCTGACAAGTCACCCCCTCATATCTTCTTTTCTAGACAGGTAATGTTTATTAGAGCAACTACAGAAGGCACAGAGGTGATGACTGGAGGGAGCAAAAGAAAGCAAGCAGAAAAAAAAACACTAGGCGATTTCACTAATTTTAAGTCTGCAATATTTAAAATTCATAAACATTACCTTGTGTTCAGACATTGGGGCTATGCGTTCAATTGCCTGGGAAAACAAGGGTCACAAACATATTACGACACATTAGTAGAACATTACTCGCCTTATTCAGCACGCCCTGTTCTCTAAAGAACCAATCTGCCCATCTGGCAACCCATCTATCATTTCTACTTGAATGACTTTTAAGACTTTCATTTCAACCTACCCTTACTTATACATCTGTCACTGATTGCCACTCATTTCCTCTTTAATGTTTAAAGTTCCAAAGATCTCACTCACCTTAATCCAGGCTTCTGAAATGGTTTTCTCATACCTAACAGCTGACTTTATTACATCAAAGAGAAGAAAAACACAGTCCTGACCGCTGTTTTCTTGATTTCCTGAAGAACTATAAGTAGCAGAAGAGGAAAAATATCATTCTTCCACTTAGCGGAGAGAAACCTGTAAGTGTTGGGTTCCTGTCTACTAGCGATGTGCCTTGGAACAAGTTCACAACTTCATGTGTAAAATGGCTAATGAAGTTGTAGTGCAGTCCATCTGGGACTGATGTGAATACCCAAGAAAACACAGATACAATATATGTATGTATGTAGGTAGGTATGTATGTGTGTGTGTATGTATGTGTATATGTATTTATATACACACATATATACCCACATATGATTTGAAAAAGTATATAGGATTACATAAGTGTAATATTACTATCATTATTTATAGTTGTGTTAAGATCTACTGTTTTGGAGTCAAGATAAATGTCAGAAAACTTTCCTTGCCTACGTGAGAAAAACAGTGGTAACTGTTGATAAGCTTATACCTTGTTTGTCCTTTATTTTTCATCTTGCTTTGGGAAGCATGCAACCGTGAAGGCAAAATACAATGCTGCAGATCCAACTTCTCCCTAAGCTCAGAAATTACCTGTGAAAATAAATATTAGCTATATGTTCTATTTTTGCATACTGGATAGGCACAGTCCACTCTCTCAATAGGAAAACCATAACAGTCTTCTAAAAGCCTGAGGAATTAGAATTACTAAATGTTAGACAAGGCATTTTGAAAAAGAGAGTTGGTAAAATAGCTAATGCAAGCATAGTATGTCATGCCCTTCAAAATTCCAGAACTCCTTGAGATATTAACTGAAATAGCAAATATAATATGTAGTAGCTTATACAGAACAATAAATCTGGCTAGTAGTTCTATTCTCTCCCCTAAATACTATCTGGATTAATCAGCATTATCAATTAGTTTGGGGACAGAAAACAGCAATTAGAAGCTATTAATTTAAATAATTTATCTAGATCTAGGTTAGTTTCTTTTTGATTGTTGAGTTTCACAAGAGTATCACTGCTTCATTCTGTGGCTCTAACATTCTATTGGTGTTCGTTGGGAAATAACAGGGTACCTCAAGTGCATCCGTGGCTGTTACAGAATGAAGAATGAACTTGATTATCACAGGTAAATCATCCAGTCTGACAGATGACAACTTATTTATCATCAATTGGCGGACCTGAATACAAAAAGCACAAAAAACTTAAATATTTTCTTGTTAATATTTCAACCTAGTATTGACTTGATAGGTAACATTAGAAAAATTACTTCTCTCACTCAGTTTTCCCACATGTAATTTAAGAAGCAAAACTCCTTTTATTTTTCTTTAAAATACTTGTTTTAATTTTTTCTAAAGCTTTAAACTATTAATACTACTGCTTCTTCTGATAAATGGGTGTTACTATCTTACATTTTGAAACTGAATTTTCTATTGGCTAAAGGAAGGCATAAGAAATTGTTACTCCTAAGGGAGCAGTTAATAAATATTCAGGCAATATAGAAGATTTCCACTAAAACTTACTGCTTAAAACAGAGCAATGAATTTATCATAGTATGGCATATAAAATTTACTGAAAAGAAAAAAGAGATCAAGTGTCATTCAATATTATTTCAGAAGGAAATTTTTATTACATACAATTACTCCAAGAAAATGAATGACTGACACTGGTTGTGGGAAATGAGAAAGCAAGTTCCGCTTACAGAGAGCAGAGTCCTTCCTACCTTAGACAGGAGATTTGGGTCAAGTCGGAGGCTGGAAAGGACATCTAGAATCGGAACAGTGAGTGGTGTATTTTCTGTTAGAAGGTCACTGTGAATGGTAGAAAAGTTGGGCAACTTTTAACAGAGCTGGGCAGATAATGATCTCAAAAAATCACTCACAGTATGAGAATATGACGAGGTACCCTATTATTTCCTAACAAACACCAATAGAATGCTAGAGCCACAGAATGAAGCAGTGATACCCTTGCTACACCCAGAGGGAGCATCCTGCCTAAAAGTTCAAAGGCAAAAACTCACTGCACATTTCTGGAGGTAGCTTTACAGACAGCTACAGAAAAGGAAATATTACAAACTAAAAAATTTTAAGCTAAAACTTCTAGGATAAGCAAGAAGTTACATTAAAACAGAAATGCTATTATGCAGGGATACTGTTCTTCTCTCCTTAATTACTACCCTACCAATTACTATTTTTCATGTCAATGACAGTAAGCAGTGACTCACAGCAACAGATCTGATGCAGCAATGTGCACTAGAATGAATCATTTAGGGATAAAAGAATGTAGATGTTTTAATAAGCTCCACAAATAATTTGGATGTGCAGTCATGACTGAGGACCCCTTGGATAGTGGAAATGCTAATAAAACAAAGGGATCATGTTTAAGACCAAATTTATATACCTAATCCTAAGCCAGACTTCATATACACAACAGATATATACACATTTAAAAATAGGTAGACGGATCTACTCAAATATAAACTCCTTATTAGAAAAACAAGTCAAATCCAATACCCTACTCATGGAAGGTAGGCATTACCCTCTGTTACATAAAAAAGAACAACACATTACCACTACTCTTTTCATACTGTGGTGATAAGGCTACCTTGCTTAAGGATGGAAACAAGGTGCTTACCTACCTGAGTTCTTTCCCCACATCAGCATGCTGGGAATCCCCTAGGATCTCAGGTAGGCTAGTGATAAAGTCATGCTGAAGGTATACTGGAGCAATACTGATCAGCTGCATAATCTTGGTGGTGAGATCCTGCGGTGGAGGAGACTATTAGAATTGGAGCATATTACCCAGAATAGAGAGAGTTCCTACTCATAAAATGTACAGCTAGAATTATTTTGTGTACAATATAATAACTATAAACACATGCTAACACAAAACCTAAATTCAGAGGTAAGCGACCCAAAACATTTCACCTGTGGGATGGTATATAGACAAAAAAGTAGTGTAGATGATATATTATCTAATCAGTCTGTTATATATTTTATTTCATTTAATTTTCACAACTCTATGGAGTTTTAATTCCCAATTTTAAAATGTGGGATATGTACTGTTCAGGATACACAAGTAATAAATGGCAGACTCAAAGTTCCAGACTCCAAAACTCATGTTCTTCTAAGTAATTATTTAGCCTTGGAATATATGACAAAAATTAATAGAATAATTTTAAGAACTCTGAAAAGAAATGGACCTTAAGCACTCGGCTCAAAACAGATTCTACTTCACCAAGGTGCTTGATAACAAATAACATAATTATAAAAACTTCCTGAAATTTTCCTCAATACAGTAGTCCCCACTCATCTGAGGAGGATACATTCCCAGACAGGCAATGGATGTCTGAAACCATGCATAGTATCAAACCCTACATATACTATAATTTTTCCAATATATACATACTTATGATAAAGTTTAATTTATAAATTAGGCCTAGTAAGAGATTAACAATACTAATAAAATAGAACAATTACAATGATATGCTATAATAAAAGTTATGTGATTATGGTGTGTCTCAAAATCTTATTGTATTATACTCACCTTTTCTTATGATAATGTGAGATAATAAAATGCCTACATGATGAGATTTAGTGAAGTGAATGACACAGATTTTGTGATGTAATATTAGGTTACTGCTGACCTTCTGAAAATACGTCAGAAGGAGAATCATCTGCTTCGGGTGATCCTAGACAATCAAGTCATGACAATGTTAATGGTGGAAAGTCAGGAGCAGAAAATGTCAATGGTTGGGAATATTTAATAGCTTCTGACCGAAACCATGAAAAGCAAAACTGCAGAAAAGGGGAGACTACTATACATAATCCAATTAAAACATATGCAGTAAAGTAGGGTAGCTTGGGATCTCATTGCTTGAGAAATAAAACAGTAATTTCTGTACTCGAAGACTAAATCTTTCCAAACATTTCTTTAATAAACAATATCTAGTCATTATAATTAGGTAAATTTCTTTTTTTGGAGAAATTTAAAAGGTGAAACACCCATGAATCTCAAAATATTAAAGGTGAAAAAGTTAATGGATGAATTTAAAAATGTGAAATTTTCTGTTTAGAAAAAAAAAAAAACCCTTACAAATTCTAAGTTTGGTTAAGTATGAAAAACATACTATAAATCTAAGAGAAAGAAAAAGTTGCAAAGCCTGCCTTGCCATCCACAACTCTGTCAAGCCATTTCAATTGACTGATGATGAGTCGAGGCATGCTGATTCCATCACTGTTCACTCTGAAATGTTAGTATGAGAAGACAGGAAACTTAGTCTTTCTGATTTATACAACAAACAGCAAGCATTAATACCGCAGAAAACTTTTCAGCCATTAAATTAACATTTACTGAACACTTAGTATGCATTGTGCACTGTGAGAGATACATAGGTGATTTTTTTAAAAAGCATGAGATATATGCTTATATATGTTGAAAAAGACGTATGTCTAGAAGAAGACACACTAAAGTGTAAATTATGGCACATCTGGGGAATGTTTACAGAGAGGGGAAGAAAGGTCTGAAGAGCACTTCTTAAAATAATGTAAATAATTAAAAAACATAAATAAACTTTAAAAAATTAAATAGCTTGAATATTTTAAAAAGGGAAAGAACAAATTCCATCAATGTGATAAGTACTAAAAAAGGTAAGCATCTACAGCTAAGGAAACACAGCAAGTCAAATTAAATTATGTTTGTGAAAGTATTAAAAACCATTTATGAATGAAAAAAATGTTGGCTCAGTTATTATTATTTCCCTCAAAATGATAGTCTCTGCCTTCCTCTCAACCTACTACATTAAAAGTTTTGGACCCCATCCAGCTCCTTTTTGTGACAGCTTTCTCAGTCTTTGTTTACTAGTCAAATTTTCTATTCATCTTTATCTATCTATCTATCTATCTATCTATCTATCTATCTATCTATCAATCAGTCAAGTGCCTCAGCACCTGGTATTCCAAGGTTGTCTCCCATCCAAGTATTAACCAGGCCTGACCCTGCTTAGCTTCCACTGCAGTCAAACTTAGCTCTGAAAAAGACTTAGGACATAAAGCATCTAGTAAGCCATTCAGACAAAGCACAAAATTTTAAGGTAAATCTTAAAGTTTATTATTATTGTATAATAGACCCTGAAAAAACATATGAAGGAGAAAATAAAAGTAATCTATGATCCTGTCATCCAGGATGTTCACTATTAATATGCATACATATCTATGTGTATGTGTGTATGGATTTATCTTTTTTTAAAACAAAATACTGGGCTGTAAACAGTGATTTGTAAACTAACTTTTTTTTCCCAATTGATGCCTGGTGTTAAATAGTTCTCTTTAAAATTCTTAATGTCCACATTCCTTTGTGCAGATATACTTAATTTACTTAACCAATCTCCTATTGTTGAACATCTCAGTTCTTAACAATTTT
Source organism: Cynopterus sphinx (assembly GCA_030015415.1). Taxonomy (NCBI): domain Eukaryota; kingdom Metazoa; phylum Chordata; class Mammalia; order Chiroptera; family Pteropodidae; genus Cynopterus; species Cynopterus sphinx. The sequence continues at coordinate 119,984,980 of CM057381.1, read as the reverse complement.
TTGTTATTTTAAACAGTTAATCTTATTCATTAGTATTTTCATTCACAATTAGGACAGAATTAGAAGACACGGATAAGCATAAAAGGGTATGCAAAATCTAAAATTTTGATATACACAACTTACTATTCTTCAGAATGACTGAACCAATTTATAAGTTCATTAGCAAGGTATGAACATGCCTGTTCATTACACTCAACAAAGGAGATTTTTTGAGAGTGGAAAAATGTATTTACTGTTTTAAATTTGTCTTTGGAAATTGAGCATTTTTAAAAATGTTTGATGCTCTTGTATTTCTTCTTTGTGAACTGTCTGTCCATGACCTTTATCTACTTTTCTATTAAACTGTTAATTTTTTCTTAGTCATTTTTCAAAGTAAATTTTTTTAAAAAGTAAATTTAAAAAAACAGTACAGTATAAAATTGAAAAGGTAAACAATAGTATTCAGAGAATATCTGACTCCAATCAATTGGCTCCCTTCCTTGGAGACAACTATTATCAGTTTATTGTGCATCTTTCTGGGAATATGTATTCATATAAATAGATGAAATTTCAAGGAAAGACACTCCAATAAAATGTTAGCAGTCACTTAAGAATCTGGCATCATGATAAATATGACCTTCAAAGAAACCAATGATTCTTTAGAGTAATCTTTTCAGAGAGAAACTTAAGTACACCAGGGTACTTTAAACATTCCAGAATAACTCCACTTACCTTTGAAAAAGAAATTCTGGCAACTTTTCAAATAAGGTTTTGATAATGGCAGGCTGAAAAAGCAGGCATATAAAGTTAGGAGATGGTCTCAAGATATACAACAGAAATGTATAATTAGCCATAATTCTCTCAACAAGCACTCTTGGATGAAAAACCTTGCTATAATAGCAATCCTCTTATTATGTGAATGTCTATACGCTGCCTATGCTTTGAATATAAGCTGTTGGAATACAAAGACTTATCAATAATTTGTCTTCTGAAAAACTGCAAAATGGCTATAAAAGCAATATTCAAATATTCAGATAATCGAAAGCATCATTAAATATGACAGCTGAAATGCAGACTGTAAATGCAGACTGTAAAAGATTATCAAAAATAGTTTGCAACAAAAGATTTCTCTTCAGAGGAACAAGAGGGCTCTTAGACTTAAGTTAACTAACTCATATTCAAGATTTCCAATGAAAAGAAAGTTATAATAGATTAACAGTGGAAAAAAAGGAGAAATAGAAGGCAGGGTATGAGACTTTTCATTGTATATACAATTTTATAATTTGAGATGTTTAAAATATGTCAATGTAGTATTTACTCAATAAATTAAAAGAAAGGAGAAGAACAGGGCAAAATCAAGTTAATAAGCAAATAAAAAGCTAAATGGGAGATGACAGAGATGTGAACATGGCAGAGATATTCGAGATACTAAGAGCACAGAGGATAAAGCTTTTCAAAGCAAGAATCAGAGGCTGAGGGAATGATACTTTAAGATGTATTGGGCTAATAATAAGCTCAGTCCAAAAAGCCAGACATTGTCCTACCCAGATACATTTTTGCAACAGAGCTACAGTAAACTGTTGTAAACCCAAACTTTCTTCTACCCTGTGCTCCAGCCACTTATACTTGGGCATATACCACAAATCACATCTAACAAATGTTCACAGAAAAAGTGGCAGTTTCACCTGTAATATGTCAATCCCCAGAAGCAATTTAATGAGGCTCTTAGAGTAAGATGATCCCATGCTGTAAAAAAAAAAAAAAAAAAAAAGATTTGTTTTCTATTCTGGTTTCTTGTTTTAATGTTTTTCTTATTCCATAAAATTGGTTACATATATAATCTTTAAAAAGAAATTAAGTTGGTAGATAAGAAATACAGAACATGAGAAGATGGCTTTTAAGACAGGGAAAATAGTTGAAATTCTGTCAACACAAGTGAGACACAATCTAGAAAAGTCTGGTTTTTAGTCTCATAAATATAAACTTAATAATTCACAGGTTAGGATAAAACTACAGAAAAGAGGGCTATTAATCAAAAGTGAAATTCTAAAAAATTACATTCTGCCCTGCCCACCCACTCCTCCAACCATCAGTTAGTATAAGAGACGAAATCTCAGTAAGTCTCCATGCCTCCTCTCCACACCTGGCTTCTTCATCCTGCAGACGTTCACAAGACAAAAGGCAGTTCCTGAAACTGTCTTGATCCTCAATGTATGACTCCAGGCCACTAACAAATTCTTCTATTATCTTAATGACATTAAAAAACAAAAATAAAAAAGACAGAGTTATTTTAACACACTGGGGGTTAGCTAAAAATCATTCTAGCTCATTTGACTTTTATGCCAGTGTCTTTAAATACCCAATTCCAGAATACTGCTAGCAAAGTAAAAGTACCAGGGGAAAAAAATACATACTCTAGGATAAGAAGGATGCTTCCTCAGAGTTTGAAAGAGCTTCTTTTGGAAAACAATTTGATCCACAGCTATGAAGAAAAAACAGTTGGTCACCAGAGTCTTTAACATCTCCTACCATAGATTTTATTCCTTAAAATGTAAGTTTGCTATCTGATGGAACAGATAAGGATACTTTCAACCTAATTCAGAGCTAAATCTTCTAACCGCATGGTAAAACAGACTTAGCTTTGACAAAGGATAGCTACTAAGTGTTCTAAAAAAGACATGCCATAACTTTAGCAGGACAGAATAATCTATGTTCCAAAGGAAGGGCCTTCCTTATATGTCTTAGGTGGCTTTATAAATTTCCTTCTAAATTATTGTGACACAGACCTAATTGCTCTCTGGGTATTTATTTTTTCACAAGAAAACAAAAAGTGATACTAGTATATAAAATTTTTAAAAAAGGATTAGAAGTACTTTACTTAAAATGCATTTATCAGGATTAAAGACCATAATAATATTCTCTAAAAAGCAATTTTCTTTTCATCCTTGTCTCAGGATGAAAGGTGCTCCCATTTCTAATCTTCATTGCCTTTCTATTTAGAAACTCCATGATTCCGTTCTGAACCCTTTCACTACATGGAGAAAAGATTTAGAAAATATCACCTAGTTGATTCTGATTCTCTCCTGTTTTAAGAATAATTCCTGATGTCTTAAGAAGCTTTATGAATACATTGTTGTTTTCATCAACTTCATTATGAACATGAGATTTCTTTGTCTTTTTGGAAAGTGGTGAATTCCTGGCATCTGAAAATAGAGAAATTTTTCAGAAATGTGACAAATAGTAAAGCAAAAATAAAAAATGTAAATCCTAGAATAATAAACCCTAAAAGGAAAGCTGATAGGTTCCTGAAAAATTACTGGAATAGATGCTGTAATGAAATTTTATCTTTAACAATGGTTAGCAATAGTGCCTGCCAAACAAAACAATCAACAAATAGAATTATTTTCAACTCTTGAGTTTTCATTTGAAGAATTCAAAATGTGCCACTTCTAACAAGAATAACTATGGTAATGTTTTCCACCCAAATTATAAAGCAGTCAGTCTCTCTCAAGCTACTGTCGGCAAACCATTACACTAGAATCACTGGGAAGCTTATCAAAAGCATAATCTTAGGTCACATCCCAGATCTATGCAATCAAAATTTCAGGGTTGGGGCCTAGGATTCTGAATTTTTAACAAGCTCTCCAGGTAACAATCTGATGCACACCAAAGTTTGAGAATCAATTATCTAGATGCAGGGTTAGAAAGAATAGGGCAGGTTCTCCTGCATCACATCTTTGAGTACAAAGCCCACATTGGTCTCATCCCATGGCTTTCAACCCATGAGAAGTAATGAAACATAATTAACAAACAAAAACAAACAGATATTTGAAGTTAAATAGGAATATCAACTCTTCTCCCTTAATGATGCGACAAGTTAGAATTGCCTTAAATAGAGTAGATGACTATAATAAATGAAAAAGACTATCAGCTTCTTATTGGAACTCTTAGGGCCTTTGTTAACCATATTCTCATGTGAACAGATTCTGCACTGTTTCTTTGCCTCTGATGTGCTTGCTTTGATATGATGACTTTTCTTTATACATTACTATCATAGCATTTATCTAGACCATAATTTTTTCAAAGAAGGGAACCATACGTTTTTTTGAAGGGTGGGAGTGTGTTGTACCTTGGTGTTCTAGTACCCAGATAATGTATAGTAGATAAGCTCTAATAGTAACTCCTCTTATGGATGTGGAGACTGACATTCAGAGACTATAGCATGCCCAAAGTAATATATAGAATCAGAGGCAGAAACGCAATCTCAAATATCCTAATAGATTCAATGTGCTCTACCCATTTAGTCTTGATGACTACCAGCACCTGAAAGTAGAAACTTCATAGCTCTTTAAGTGCCTTGCACATTTTTTTGTTTTATTAAATTTATTGTGAGATTTACGGTTAAGATGACAGAGTAGGTAAATGCTGTGCTTGCATCCTCTCACGATGACATCAAAATTACAACTAAACTACGGAACAATCATCATTGAGAATCACCTGGAGTCTAGCTGAACAGAAGTCCTATAACTAAGTACATACAGAATAAGCCACATCAAGACAGGTAGCAGGGGTAGAGATGCAAATGGGCTGGTCTCACACCTGCATGTGTCAGTTAAAAATCAGGAGGGGTATTTTGGCTGTGGAAGTCCAACCCAGAGGAGCAAGAGGCCCCAATCCCCCTCACGGGGTTCCCAGCCCAAGGTTCCAGTGCCAGGAAGAAAAGTCCCCACAAACTCTGGCTGTGAAAACCAGCAGAGATTGTTGATGAATGAGATGGAGGGCAACTGGAGTCCCAGGCATTCCTCTTAAAGAGCTCACACATGAACTTACTCACTGATGGACTCATCTGCTCTGGTTCTGGGCAGAAGCTTAAAAGGCACCAGGGATATATGGTAAAAAAATTGTCTGGCTTCAGAGCAAAGACTAGAAGGGCAGCCTGCTCCCAGACAGAAGTGCTGGCAGTATCTATTATTTCTTTGTTGAGCCCTACCCGCTCCTGGCACCACCATACCTGAGTCTTCACCAACCTGGCTAATTGGTTGTTCTGCCCTAGTTATTCCCTGGGACCCCACCCCACCCCACCCAACTTGTAGGCCCACCCAAGCCATTTCCAGTGACTTTTCCTTACAAATGGCCTGTCTAAGACCACGCTATGGACTTTCCTAAAATTTCTTGAAGGTTCACAAAACCCAAACAAGGAGCATCTGGCCTTAGTGTGTCTGGCTGAGCAACCCCAAGCCTAGCACTAGTGGCATCTGGTCTTAGTTCGTACCTTGGCCTCTCAAGGCACCTTCAAGCCCAGCATAGTGGTGGCCATCCATGGATTGCTTCATGGATCATGCCAGGTGGTCCCTGACAAGGCACAGACCACATTGAACTGGGCTGTGGCAGGGCCCCTCTCAGGAGACCCTGGTGTCAGCTTCTGATGAGCCATATCCAAAAACAACATACCCAAAAGGAAGACTGAGCAGGTACCAGAGCCTTGCTAAAGTGAATCCTGCTCCATAGAGTCAGCCCCTGCACAAGAGCTCCTTCCCCCGGCCCCCACCCTCCTTCCTGTAGTCACCAGCCTGTCCTCACAACAAATCATCCCATGGGTCAATCTCTCACACTGATGAGCAAACAGCAACCAAGGTTCAACTACAACAGGAGGGTGCACACAACTCATATGAAGGACAGCTGGGTGCTCAACAGCTCAGGTGATTAAGGAGACTGCACCACTAGGCTCCACAGGATACCTGCTAAATAGAAACAAATAAAAGAGGCAGACATAATGGGGAGACAAAGAAATGTGTCCCAAATGAAAAAAGGGAACAAAGCTCCAGAAAAAGAACTAAACAAAATGGAGACAAGCAATTTACAAGATGCAGAATTCAAAATACTGGTTATAAGGATGCTCAGTGAACTTAGGGGAAGAGTAGATGAACTCGGTGAAAACTTTAACAAAGAGATAGAAAACATAAAAATAGATATAGAAAACAAAACAAAAGGAATCAGTTGGAAATGAAGAATACAGTGACTGAAATGAAGAATACATTACAGGAAAATAACAATAGATGAGATGAAGCAGAAGATCAAATCAGCAATTTAGAAGATAACGTAGCAGAAAACACAGCAACAAGAAAAAAGAATACAAAAGATAAAAATAAATAAAGGACAGTTTAAGGTGCCTCTGGAACAGCATCAAGCATACCAACATTCGCATAATAGAAGTACCAGAAGGAAAGAAAGAATAGGGAATTGAAAACACATTTCAAGAAATAATGGCAGAAAACTGCCCTAACTTGGTAAAGGAAACAGACATACAAGTCGAGGAAGCGCAGAGTCCTCAGCAAGATGAACCCGAAGAGGCCCATACCAAGACACATCGTAATTAAAATGGCGAAGATAAAGACAGAATCTTAAAAGCAGCAAGAGAAAAGAAGTTAGTTACATAAAAGGGAGTTCCCTTAAGACTGTCAGCTGATTTCTCAAAAGAAACTTTGCAGGCCAAAAAAAACTGACAGAAAATATTCAAAGTGATGAAAAGCAAAGGCCTACAATCAGGATTCCTCTACCCAGTAAAGCTATCATTTAGAATCAAAGGACAGCTAAAGAGTTTCCCAGAAAATAAACTAAAAGAGTTCATCAACACCAAACCAGTATTACTAAAAATGTTAGAGGGAATTCCTTAAGAAAAAAGGGGTTCAAATATATGGTGTCAGAAGGAGACTTGACTTTGGGTAGTGAGAACACAATGTGATATATAGATGTTTTATAGAATTGTACATTTGAAACATATAATATTATTAACCAATGTTACAATAATTAACAATTTTTTTCAGTTAAAGTTGGCAATATTATATTATTATCTACCACACTGTTGTCTGCGTCTATGAGTTTTGTTTGTATGTTTTGTTTGTTCATTTTTGCTTTCTGTTTTACATCCCACACAAGTGAAATTATACGATTCTTTTCCTTTTCCATTTGACTTATTTCACTTAGCACGATACTCTCAAGCTCCATTCATGTTGTCACAAATGCAGTATTTCACCTTTTCTTATGGCCAAGTAATATTCCATTATGACTGAATAAAGATGTGGTACACTCACACACACACACAATGGAATACTACTCAGTCATAAAAAAAGAAATACTGTCTCACACATTTACTACAGAAAATAAAGCAACACTTACTAGAGGCATCTTCTGTCAGGTTCTCTTTATCCTTGGATTTTGACAGTCTTCTTTTGGAAACCATTTTGACAAGATGTCTGCAGTTAAATTACTTTCTACAGCAAAATCAGAGAACCGAAGTTACCCTCTAGAAGCTAAATTCTAAAATTCTGACAAGTTAAAGCTATAGCTCAAAGAAAACTACTCTAGCCAAACCAGTGGTTCTAGTGTTTACACTACTACTATCTAAATCCAGGTGTGGAGAAAATTTCAACTCCCATAGCTGGACAATACTCCCTTGCTTTCAAGATTTGTTTACCTACTTGCCTTTCTGGCCAGTCCAGTTCTCTCTTACTGAGGGATAAAGCCACAGTTCTCTATATGACATTCAAGATCCATCCTTCATCATCTAGCCTCAAACTATACCTCTCCTTTATTGATCCAATACTATATATTAGGGACTGCGCTAGGTGCTGGGTTACAACTGTGAACCAGACATGATGTTTGCCCTCAGGGGGGTATAGTAATGAGTAGTCTTGATGTAGAGTCATGCCCCATATAAGGATGTTTCAGATGATGGACCACATATACCACCACAGTGGTCCCATAAGATTACAATGGAGCTGAAAAATTCCTATCACCTAGTAACATAATAGCCATTCTAACATTGCAGCTCAACACACTATTCCTGTGTTTGTGGTGATACTAATTTAACAAACCTATTGTGCTGCCAGTCATATAAAAGTATAGCCCATACAATTATGTACACTACATACTTGATGACAATAAATGACTGTTACCAGTTTATGTATTTACTATATTATACTTTTATCATTATTTAGAGTATATCACTTATAAAGTTTGCTATAAAACAGTCCTGTACACCAGCAGCCTCACACATCTCATGTTTACGTTTATGGCAACTCCTGATTTCATCATTTTTTCTTGCACTTGATTTAAACTCATTTTGTTTTGCATAAATGCTATACAGGCTTACAGCCTAGAAGCAATAGGCTATATCATATGGCCTAGGTGTACAGTAAGCTATACTGTCTAGGTTTGTATAAGTATACTCAATGATGTTCACATGATGAAATTACGTAAGGATGCATTTCTCAGAATGCATTCCTGTGGTTAATTGGCACATGACTGTATAGTTGAGTGCTATAAAAACACAGGATGCTATGAGGGCTTACAAAGAAATTGAGCCTAGCTGGGGTGGGCGTGATGAAAAAATGCAGGGACAATTTCTCAGGGATAATCTCTTTAAGAAAATGATTTTAAGCAGGGACCTGAAGGTCGAAATAGGAGTTATAGTCAATAGAAGAGGTATGAGTAGTCCAGGCAGAGAAAAACTCAACAGTGAAACAGAAAGCAGCTTATAGAGTTAGAAATAAAACTTCAGAGGTAGGGAAGGGTCTGAACCACAGGGCCTTCTACTCAATCATGTAAACCAGAACATTCCTGATCTCAGTGCTTCTGCATAAGGTGTTCTTTCCACCCAAAATGCTCTTACATACCTGGAAACTACTACTCATCCTTAAAGACTCAGTCAAATGTCCTTTTCTTTGAAAAAATGTTCCTTCTATCCCCAAGGGACTTTATTACTCCAGCTTCCCTGTTCCACTGAGTCTATCTAGGAGCCTTTACTATATCACACTACAGTGGAGGAGAGAGGACTCCTTGAGAGCAGGAACCCAATCTCATTTATCTCAGTATCCCTAGTGCCCAGCACAGTACCTGGCATAAAAAAAATTTCCTGAGGAGCCAGCAGCCATGGCTGTGTTACCTCATGGCAGTTCTCAACCAAGAATGTGAGCAAGCTAAGGCACGGCTACCGCGGCAAGTGCCTCACCAAGCACACCAAGTTCATGCAAGACATGATCCAAGAGGTATGCAGTTTTGCCCCACTGTAAGTGGTGGGCCATGGTGCCTCTCAAGATCGAAAAACAAGCAGGCCCTAAAGTTCATCAAGAAAAGGGTGAGAACACACATCCTACCAAGGAGAGAGGAGCTGAGCAATATCCTTGCAGCCAAGAGGAAGGCAGCAGCCAAGGGCTGAGCCCCATGCCCTCTGTAATAAAATCTTAAAAAAAGAAAAAAAGAAAAAATTCTGAGATTTGTTAAATGAGAATGGTAGGCAGACAGGTAAATACTGACAGCTAACAAGAACTATTGAAGTGTTTTATACGTAATACTTCAGTTATCCCTCACAACACTTTTTGAGATAGGTAACCATTACTATTCTCATCATCAGTGGCAGATCTGGGTTTCTAACTCAGGAATCCTTGCTCCAGAATCTTCCCCCTTAACTACCACCTATACTAACTCTTAATTATAATGATGGCTTCCAATTACAATTAACTTTTACTATGCACCAGACACCATGCTAAGCGTTTTCTTGGCCTGTTGCCTCGTTTAATACTTACAGCCATTTTGCAGGCGGAAAAACTAAGGCAAGCCAGGGCCCACTGACTTCTGGGAAGGCCCTTAACAGTGCTCTACCTTCTGGTTGGAGATGCCTAAAGGACAGGGGGATGGGGCCGGCTGCATCAGCCAGGCCATTAAGAAGTGACTGGGGATAAAAAAAAGAAAACCCTTCTCATTTCGTCACTTTAACGACGCAGGGAGGTACCTGGGGGACTATCCCACCGTGGGCCAGTTGAAGAAGCCAAGGTTTAGGGCACGGTGCCCTGGAGGGAAAGGCCGAGGTCAACGGCGCCAAGAGAGAGGACAAGCGCTGCTCCAGTCGCCCGCCGACAAGTCGCCGTCGCCCTTCGTTTTCAACTTTCCCGCTCGGCTCGACGCTCCCTGACGTCACCGAGGCGCGCCGCGCCGTGACTTCAAACTTCTGCGCCGGAAGTAGGCGGCCCGGCGGCCCTACGGGGGCCAATTCGCCCAGGCCGGAGGCGGCGGTAGGGTCCCGGCCAGCCAGACTGAAAGCTTGAGGGAGCCCGGAGGCAACCTCGATAGGGAGGTCCCGCGCCCTGGGTAAGAGAAACCCAGGTCCACCTGGCCGGGAGCCGGCGCGCTGTGAAGATGGCGGGGCCAGAGCTGCTGCTTGATTCCAACATCCGCCTCTGGGTGGTCCTGCCCATCGTAATCATCACCTTCTTCGTGGGCATGATCCGCCACTACGTGTCCATCTTGCTGCAGAGCGACAAGAAGCTCACCCAGGAACAAGTCTCCGACAGGTCAGCGCCCTCCCGGGTCCGGCAGCTTCACTCCCCCGTGACCTTGGACGAGAAAGTGCGGCGGTTCTGTCACTTTGCCCCGGTTCACATCGCGTGCCCACCGGCTGGGTGACCTGAGCTGAGTTACTTCCGTGTTCATTTTCGTCATCTGTAAAATGGGGGTGACAACAGGACATGCTTCATAGAGCAGGCATGAGGATTACATTTTAGATAATGTCTGTAAAGCCTTTTAGCACGAGGCTTGGGACGAATTAAGTGCTCGTTAAAATGTTGCCGTTAATATTGTTAGGCTAGTCGACAACGCACGGTGGGCTTATCTATGAATGATATAGATAAGGTTGGTGTGATCGATTATACTGGTTTTACCAAACTACTGTGGTGGAGAGATGATATACCAAATAACCAAGTGTTTGACACACGTTAAACTGCCTTAGGGATGTGAGGGGTTGTAATTATAATTTCCCCTACTGGAGTGGAGGCAACTTCTTCCTCATGTGTTTCATTACAGTATTTATCTGTGGAGAGAGATAATTTGAGATACTTTTAGGTGGTATCTAGACGTGTGCCCTCCTTTATATTAAAAAACACTTTCAGCCAATCGTTCTGATTATTTCAAAGACTATCTCAGGTAGATGTTATTAACACTTCCCTATCACTTATTAATCTCCCATTTTAACAAAGAGCAAGTCTCAGGCTCAGAACTTTCCACAAGCAACAGAATATAATGTTTTGGTTTTCTTTAATAGTTACTTTCTATTTGTGAAAAATAATACTGATGTTTCATTTACTGATAAAGATTTCTTTTTAAACTTGTATAAGTAGAAAAGTATAAGTTATATATATATATATACACACACACATATATATATATACACATACATATATATGATTAAGTTTGTAATCGTATTTAATAGTATAAGTGCTAAATGAATAAGATAAAAATCATAAGCATGGAATGAGAATGACTGAAGGCTGGCGAGCACCGCTTTGTCATTTTCAGTTGTGCTTCCCAATCATGCTGAGAATATTAATACACTTATTAAGCACTTATTCTGTGCCAGGCATTATTCTAAGCACTTACATTCATTAACTTATTTAAAATTTAGAGCTGTCCCGTATTATAGAATCTGAGGCTTAAGAGGTTCCATGGTCACATGTAGTGACATTCAGGACTTGAAACCAAGTCTTCTGGTTCCCAAGTCTGGAGGTCTTTCCACTACATTACAGCAGCTACTCAATTATTTTTCTGTGACATGAGTTTTAGAACTAATCAGAACCAACCTCCAGAAGATAACCTGAAGAACTCAGATCACCACAGAAAGGAAGGCTATAGAAAGATGCAAAGTGGAGAGAGTTCAGACAGTGTTCAATTATTTATTGATGCCAATTAATTGTTCTCATTTTATCCTCAAAATAACACTGAAATAGATAATCCTGAGTCCGTTTTTACAGTTGAAGAAAGCCTGGAAAAGTTGAGTAGCCTTCCCAAAATAACCAAAATAGTAAATAGTGTGTCTATACTTGAACCCAGTTCAGTCTCACTCTGAAGTTAAATCCTCTTGACAATCCCTGCTCTCATAGATTCTCTGCCACAATTTTTTGCTCCTGGTTCACTGTGGTTTCAGAGTGATGATTCTGAATGATATCAGACTCAAAGCTCCCTTTTCTAATTCAAAAGTAAATTCATAATTGATGCACTCTACATATAAGAACATTTTTTTAAAGTAACATAATGCTCTAATGTAACAACCAGGAGAAATAAAAGGAAAATAATTTAATTTGTTGTTCATAAATGTTTGTGCACAACAGTCCTAGAAGGTATAATAAAGTCAGATGCAATCGCTTAGCTGTAAAATCACCATAACTGGGACATACTCAATTTTAGACTGTGTTAGCTACTTAGACCTCACCAAAGACAGTGCTGTCTGGATGTGATTTTTCTAAATAGTGAGCTACTCTTGAACTACTCTTGATAAAGTTCTGAACAAAACAAAGTGCAGTTGTCCCTATATTTACTCAATGGTTGCATATCTAGAAATTCAGTATATATAAAAATCACCTCCCCCACCCCCGAACTGCTACAGAAAAATGGAATTAGGTAGGAAGCTCAGATGATTAAAAACAATTCCATGAGAGATCAAAAGTACTGTGAGACTGGGATAGTTCTTTTTATTTCACAACTGTCCCTGGCACTGGGGGAAACTTATCATCCCTCACCCCTAACAAATGACAGTTTTGTGCTCTTTCCTCTCCACCCCCATCATTATGACACTCAAAAAAGGTCCACGGATTTCCATAAGGCCCCCTAGAGGGCAGTACAACTTCCATGAAGAACCACTGTTTTAGAGAAAACTCAACATTTCTCAGGTCATAATTTCTCCATTTCTTAAGTGAGGTGGTTGAATCATACTAGCTAGGACATAATATGACTGTATCCCACCAGGCATCATTTGAGCTTGGGTAGAATACTGAGTACATGATTCTGAACTGACCAAAGCCCAAGGCAAAGGATGTTTTTTAGTTGCAAAACATTCGTCCAAATACAGTATAAGTTTCCAGGACCCTGAATGGTCACAAAATGGGACTTTTGGTTAAGCTTTTATTGCCTCAAATCTTACTGAAATTTTTCTAAAATAAACCCAAACTGAAAAATACATAAAGTATATTAAACCATATTTGTGGATAATATGTATGTAAAAAGTGGTTCTTAAGCTTGAAGAATACACTCTTTGGAATGTATTCCAAAGAATGACTCTTTGGAAGGAAAAAAAAATACAGATCTTTTAAGCATATAGAATTCCAGTTTGAGAAATACTGACTTTGAAAACTGAAGTTTTCTTTTAAGTAATGTCTTTCAGTTGCAAAATACTGCTTGCAAAGAGAAGCTCTATCTTTAGAACCAGTACAAGGACTTATTTTTAGATATTAATGGAAATGAAAATGCAAAATTAAAATTTTCTCATAGAATTTGCAGGCTTCAGAGTTCAGAATATACAGGATAATTTAAGCTTGCCTTAAATGCCTCAAGCACATGATTCTCAATCCCAGTTCTACAGAATTGCTCAGCAGCATATAGGAGATCTAACTGAATTTCCATTGATCACAGTGCCAGTAGAAGTCCTGAATTACCTATGATGAACAAATTTTTATTGACTTAACCATGTGCCCTGCACTGTGTAGTGGGTACAAAATAAGATGAGGTCAAGAGCCTCCTCTCGGGAAGTTTCAGTTCAAGTGATAAAACATGCAAAAGGAAAATAATAGATATCATTATCTTGTGCCAAGTGATTACCATTGTACTTTAGTAAAATATACATAACAAAATTTACCATTGTAAGTTTTTAAATGTATAATTCAGTGGCATTAAGTACATTCACATTGTTGTGCAACTGTCACTACCATCCAATTCCACAATATTTTCATCATCCCAAACAGAAACTCTGAACCTCTTAATAATAACTCCCCATTCTCTCCTCCTCTCAGCCCCTGGTAACAGCTATTCTACTCTCTGTCTCTATGAATTCAACTGTTCTAGCTATCTCATTTGAGTAGAATCACAATATTTGTCCTTTTGTGTCTTCCTCATTTCACTTAGCATAACGTTTTCAAGGTTCATCCATGTGTCATAATTTCAGCCCACTTTATAGCTAAATGGAGTATATAACATGACAATTTAACATATGTGTACTTTGTGAATTGATTACCACAATCCAAGTAATTACATGTACATCACCTCACATAGTTATCTTTTTTGTGTGTGTGGTAGTGAGAACACTTAAGGCCTACTTTCTTAGCAAATTTCAAGTATACCTCACAGTTTTAACTATAGTCACCATGCTGAATGTTAAACCCCAGAGCTTATTCATCTTATAATTGAAGGCTTGTACCCTTTGACCAGCATCTCCCCATCTCCTGTGTCCCCAGTAACCACTATTCTACTTTGTTTCTATGAGTTCAACTTTTTTTTTTATTCTCCATATAAATGAGATCATACAGTTATTTATCTTTGCTTAATTTCATTTAGCACAATGTCCTCTAGGTTTATCCATGTCATTGCAAATGGCAGGATTTCTTTCTTTATCATAGCTTAATTATATTTCATTATATCTATATCTATCTGTATCTATAATCTATATCTATATCTATCTATATAATATTATATACACACACACCACATCATCCTTATCAATTCATCTTGGCTATTTGTGAATAATGATGCAGTGAACATGGGAGTGCAGACATCTTTTCGAGTTAGTGATTTTGTTCCTGCAGATAAATACCCAGAAGTGGAATTGATGGGTCATATGGTAGTTCTATTTTTATTTTTTTGAAGAACTTCCATAGTGTTTTCCATAATGGCTGTACCAATTTACATTCTCACCAACGGATTCCTCTTCCTTCTCCTTTTGCTCTTAAAATAAAGATTAAAATACAGTGGGACCCTTAAAAAGGGAAGGAAATTTTGTCACATGCTACAACATCAATGAACCTTAAGGACATTATACTAAGTGAAATAAACCAGGCACAAAAAGATGATAACTGTGATTTCACTTATGTGATCTAAAGTAGTCAAATTCATAGAAACAGAAAGTAGAATAGTGGTTACTAGAGGCTGGGACAGGGAGAAAAAAAGAAGTAATTGTTTAAAGTATAGAGTTTCAGAATTGCAAGATGAAAAAGTTCTGGAGGTCTATTTTACAACAATGAAAATATACTTAATACTGAACTGCACTTTAACATGGTTAAGATGGTAAATTTTGTGTGTTTTTTGTTTTGTTTTGTTTTTGCCACAATTAAAAAGAAAATCCAGTGGGAACCATATGGCCTTGCATATCCTAGCTCTTGCCCACTTCTCAAGCCTTGTTTTCACCACATTTTCCGTAGTTTTCTTTTTTTCCAATCATATGGCCTTTTCTCAGGTCCTCAGAGATATAGTGCTTATCACTGCTACAGGACTTTTGCTCATGCTGTTCCCTCTAGCATTTTGCCTAGGTAATCTCTACTCATCCTTAAGATTTCAACTTAATCATACAACCTCAGCAAAACTTTCTCCAAGACCTTATCTTCTCAAATTCTGTCAAATACTCCTGTTGTACATTCTCATCGTACCATTCATCTCTCCTTCATAGTATATAACAGGTGAATTTCACATTTATTCCTATAGTTATTCAATTAATGTCTTTCTCCTGCCACAAGTATTCATTTTTTGGCACTAGAAGCTTAAGAAGTTTTATTCAATGAAGAGAAATCTGTTATTATACAGAATATGAATGGAGGCATAGGTAATTTAAATGATTCACCCAGGATCACATAGCTAATAAGTGACAGAGCCAGGATTTTAACGCATTTGTCCAACTGCAGAGCTTAAATTTTTACCCATTATTCTAGACCCAATGCTGCTTAAACTGTCAGTGTTAAAGTACCAATTTTTTGGTTTGTTTTTTAAATTTCCAGTCTATCACAGAGTGATCCTTTCATAAAGTATTTTGATCATGTATTTGGATATTGTGACAATGTCAAATTACTATAAAAGTTTCTAAACCCTTACCGTCAATGTCTGTACTTAATTCATCACAGATCAGTATTGGTACATAGGTCACACTTTGAATAGCTTTAGACCAGCTCCCAGATAATAGAACGTATTGCATGTCACCTCTGTAAGTCTGTGTATGGAGCAGTCAGTTGTACAGTATAACAGGCCAGGAGGAAGATTAGAGAGAATTCCATGAGGGCTCCAGGCATCGGGAAGAGTTTCATGGAGAAGGTAGGGCTTGAAGAAGGTGGCTAAGTCATGATGGGGTAGAACTGGTTAAGGAGAAGGACACTGGAGAATTCCCAACATATGGAGAATCTAGAATATGCATAAGGTGACAAGGAAACCCTAAGGGTACTGACAGACTGCTTAGAGCAGGTCGTTTATACTGAAGAGTAGAAAGAAAACCAAGCAGTTTTTTGTGTGTTCATTTCTGTCTACGATCTTTTTAACTTTTTAAGAAGGCTTTCCATTAACCTAAGGAGGCTTTTTTCCCCATCATTAAACAACTTTTGAAAACCTAGAAAAAATTAGTGTTTTGATCACTATTGTGGTATCTTAGCACCACCCGATTATGGTATTGCGCTCTATTATCTATAATGATCAATTACTTTCAAATAGCACCAAATGATTTTATTTATTAATTCAACAAATGTTATCGAGAGCTTACTAACAGTCTGAATCCTGGGTGGGATTTCTATTTGTCTTGACAGACAACAACCCTGTCAAGTCCTGTATTCATTTCTCTGTGAGGTTTGAAAAGTTCCTGCTTCAATCTTCACCCTTCCTGCCTTCTCCTGCCCCTAAATCTTCTGAGTAGCATCCAACTGCTGCTCTTTTCACTCAGAGCAAGTTCCTTCTTAGCTCATTATAAAGTGAAAAGCTGTGTGTTCCAAATGTGCCTTCTTCAGAAATCTTTGTTTAGAAACACAGTTGCTTCTGAAAAATGTCCTTTTGAAAAACCTGATTTTAGGGTTAAATATGTTAGATTGGTTTTAAGGGCACTTGTAGTTTGAAAAGTTTCTGCACAGGACTGTGGCCAAATAGGCCCTTTCTTGTGTTTAAATAGGTCTTCTACTTCATTGTCTCATTTTCTTCTAGTGTTTCACTTTTTAAAATCTTGTCTTGGTTGTATTTTTCAGTCAAGTCCTAATTCGAAGCAGAGTCCTCAGGGAAAATGGAAAATACATTCCCAAACAGGTACTCATTTATCTTTTTTAAAAGCTTCACAATTCACTGCTGAGGGCAGTAGATATTTGAATGTTTTATAAGGAGACTCTTTGGGGAAAACTGAAGGCTGGCAAGTCAGGAATTAAGCTGTGGCCTGGTGGTGTTTGCTGTCATTGTGACCTCGCCCTTCTTAGGAAATTGTTTTTGAATGTGACTCAGCTAAAATGTCAGCTCAGCTGCCAAGTAGGCTGCCAGCTCAGTATAACAGCATATTCCAAGGGCCTTCTGACTAATCTCTGGGGAATAATTTGACAATTTGCTGTCGCAGTTCTAAAACTTAAAAAGCTCTTTTTTCTACTAGTCTTTCTTGACACGAAAATATTACTTCAACAACCCGGAGGATGGATTTTTCAAAAAAACTAAAAGGAAGGTAGTGCCTCCTTCTCCTATGACTGGTATGTTCATTACCTTCTCTCATCTTTAAGAAAGATTTTAAAAATGAGTGGGAGTGAGGGAGGCAAGAAGGATGTCATTTGATTTAAATGTTAAATTGTAGAAGATAGTAATCTAAGAGACCTTAAAGATCGTCTAGTACAGGTAGCTACATAGGTGGAGGTTTTTTGTTTGTTTGTTTGTTTGTTTTTTAAATCTCTGGGAACCCCAGTGTATAAAGTAGATTTTTTAAAAAGAGCTCTCAATTGAGGGTTTGGGGAAGCTAAAGCCATTGTCCCTGGGTCTCTCCTCTTTACTGTTCCTCAGGATCCAGGGCTCTGTGGAACAGTTGGAAAAGCATTTCATTCCCAGCTCCCACCCAGTGCCTGGCTCCTATTGCTAACAGATGGCCACCTAGCTTCTGCCTACATGACTTACTACTTCCCCAGACCAGCCATTTCTTTGTCAGATATGATTGCTTGGCCCACCTTACAATTTTTGTTCTACCAGATTTCTTACTTACACTGATCCCAATCTTGTGAAAAATATAGCATCATTAAAGTAAAACAAAATATATATTATTCTTTGTTAATTGCCCTCTCATTTTAGTACCCATATTGTTAGGTAAGATAACCAGCAATTTTAAACCCAGACAGAAGGTACTAGGACTGACTTTAATAAGTCTTTTGGAAGACCTACAAGAAATAAAGCACCAGTAAATAACTGAAAAGATACTTGACCTCACTAAAATTCATGGAATGCAAATTAAAACAAATGTCTTTTCTAGCCCATTAAAAAGCTTGACCAAAGCTGCTATTGTCGAGATCATGGGAAGTTAGGCCCTCTCACTGTTTTTGGAGGACAATCTAACAATATCTGTCTATTTTAAGTGTTCAAACCCCTTGACCTAGAAATTCTAAGAGTTTCTCTTGCAAAAAAACACTTACATAATCATGCAGATTTATATACAAGGTAGTTGTTGGCAGCATTATTTATTGGCTAAAAAAAAATGGAAACAATCTGTAGGTCTACCCAATAGTGATGACTATAACTACCTTGTGGATTCCTATGCAGACACTGGAAATAATAGAGATATTATACAAATATTGAGATATCATTCACAATATATTAACATTTTTAATTAAGCAGAATAGTAATCTATTGTATATATAGAGAGAAATGTGTGTGTAAATGTGTATGTCTTTAAGTGGGTGTCTAAATACAAGATGGAAGGATATGCAACCAAATGGTGAAAATTGTTTAGAGAGTGGGCTCAGAGAACTGTACATCCTTTTTGTATGTCCTTTGAATTTTTACGATGAACTTGTATTACTTCAATTGTCAAATGAATTAAATATTTACAGAAAATCAGGAGGAAGTCCCCACCAACAGTGGTAAAATGTAGTGGTCTCTTGTGTTTTTGTCTTAGATCCCACTATGCTTACAGACATGATGAAGGGCAATGTAACAAATGTTCTCCCTATGATTCTTATTGGTGGATGGATCAACATGACATTTTCAGGCTTCGTTACAAGTAAGTTACAGACCTTGAAGACTTGAGATTTACTTCACCTTTTTCTTGTCCCTGTTCAGAGAGATTCAAGTGCTGCTGAGACACTAACATCATGGGTCCTGTGTTCTCTAGTGCAGCAGTCCCCAACTCTCAGGCTTTGGACTGGTACTAGTCGATGGCCTATTAGAAACCAGGCCTCACAGCAGGAAGTGAGTGGTAGGCAAGTGAACAAAGCTTCATCTGTAATTGCAGCCACTCACCAGTGCTAGCATTACACCTCAGCTCTACCTCAGATCATCAGGCATTAGATTCACATAGGAGCACCAATGACAAAAAGGTTGGGGACCACTGCTCTAGTGGAAATTGATAACAATCTTTGAACAAAAAAATTAATATGCTATGATTTTATGGCTCTTCTTGCAAACGGATTATAAGTAAATAATGTGGATGGTTTTTTACCAATAGGGATTCAAATGAATGACTTGCTAGTTTATATCTGAAACTAATTTAGTGTTCTATTGGAGTCAGATGAAGGGAAGCCCATTTCTATTTTGACTTCATTTTCTAGGTGTTTATTTGTTTATAAATTGTTTTGATTTGATTTAAATTAGTTTCTTAGTAGTATAGATCCCTCAGTGTATATATTCCACTTCAGGTTGAATGGGTTAGTGCAAGTTTCTTTTGAGAATTTAGGTCACAGTTCAGTTTAAGTCCCTGCTTCTTAAGCAATAGAGAAGCTGGTATTGTTCAAGGTACTATAGCAGAGTGACATTTGACTGTTATTTCTTCAGAAAGTGACACAAAAATTCCCTTATAAAAGTCTTCTGCCAAACTCTGTATGGCAACAAGAGTCCCACCTCCTCGGGGAGAGAATATATGCATTCACACTTAAACTGTTCTAAATATAAGGAAGCTAGGAGTGATGGTGAAGTTTTTCTTTCTTCTCTACAGCCAAGGTCCCGTTTCCACTGACACTCCGTTTTAAGCCTATGCTACAGCAGGGAATTGAACTACTCACATTAGATGCATCCTGGTAAGAACTTTCTTTTATTTAATAAAAACACAAACCAAAATCTAGAACGGTATGTCTTGAAGAACGGGATTTCCAGTTTCACTGGAAATTAGAATTAGGATTTGGAGTTTTTCTCATTGAATCTCCACTCAGAATGCCACTCAGGTGGATTATGGCAACTTTTACATGAGTCTTGCAACCGGGAAAGAATGTCTCAGCCTCTATTCTCTAGGTGCTTTGGACTTAGGAGTACAATAGTAGATGTGTCCACCTCAAAAAGTTGAAAGATAAAGCTAGGAGCTTTGGCCAGGCAAACATTTTAGCAATACCCTGGAACTTATAGGAATGGATGTTTGCATTATTTTTTCCAAAATACATTAGTGCTAATAACATTAATTCTTTTCGTTGGTATCAGTCACTGTGGTAGGTATTTTCAATATATTCTCTTATTTTATCCTCATAACAACCCTATGAATTAAGTGTAGGAATTGAGATTTGACCAAAAAGTCTGTCCAAATCTAGCATTTATGTCTTATTTGCCACTCTTTTTTATAGCAGAGTAATAAAACCCAAAATCTGAAAAGTTTTTATAGCATCTAGAACCCAGTAGTACTTTTTCAGGTGGTTTCTCCAGACTATTTTGACTGTGGCTTCTAGAGACTGGCATCAAAAAGGAAGCCAGACAGGAGGAGGAGAATGGGCAACGGGATTCACCAGTGGTGATCAGTTTGAGCAAAGCAGTCTCTGATTGTATGGGAGGTGCAGGACAGACCATGTTCTGGGAGAGTCTTGGCTGTTCACAATTCTTCTAGTAGAGAAAAGCTGTACTTATTATGAGTAGCATGACTCTATTAAACTTTGACCTTTTAGTCTCATTTGGGCTAAACAAAAAGTTTATGTGAGAAAAAGCTAGAGAAAAGCTTATTTATATTTTCTTGGCATCTGGGCAGGTATGTGACTGACATGTTTGTGTGGACAAAGGAGATTGGAATGCAGGTATATGACTAGCTTACTGTTAGCTATAGATCTGAAACATTATGTACAGATAGGCCATTTACTCACCTACAGCCTGATAGAGTAACCAGAATAGACCCCTGCTGTTGTGTGACCCAAGTATTGAAATAAAGTATAGATTCTTTCTGTTTCTGTTTCTCTTCTCATACTCCTTTTAGTTTTTATTATATCTGAGCATATTTGTTTTATGGGGGCAAGGTGGGAAACCTAAGCTTTGGTGATAAAGTTCAAAACTTGGAATGGCTTTCCCAATAGCTACAGTCTTCAGTATTCCAAGTATTTTCTGAAAATCAACTCTAATCCTTTCTCATAAATATGAAACCCACCAACACTTGTGGTTTCTAATAAAGTATGGAATTCAGGACAGGAAGCCTCTTTTAATTTTTATTTTATGTACTTCTGTGTTTTTTGCATTTATTATATATAACAAGTGTGTGTTGTCTTTATAACTAAAAGTAATAAATGGTTTGAAAACCTGTTATATAGAAAGGAAAATTAAATGAAACAAAGTTTAACATTTCCTGGTCAAATAGAAGCACACCAGTTGTGAGTTCAGTTCCTGCTACTTAAGGCAGAAGAATTTATTACACAGCTATAAGTAGCAGATTGCCTGCAGTGAGCTGTAACTATTTGTAAGGCTTCTTTCACAACTTGTATTTCTTCTGTGGTTGTGCTTTGAATAAATATAGCTTACTGAAGGTGATTCTTTACATATTCTGAACAACTTGGGTGGTAGAGAAGTGTGAATTACCTTAATTCTGACAACTTCCTACATTATTTCACTTTTGCTTTGCTAGGGTGAGTTCTGCATCCTGGTACTTCCTCAATGTCTTTGGGCTTCGGAGCATTTACTCTCTTATTCTGGGCCAAGATAATGGTAAGGAGCATGTCAGGTTTAATAAGCAATACTTTGATAGATGAATCATCCATGCCAGGGTCAGAAGAATCATGTAGGCTATGCTATTAGTATAGTTAAATACAATGCTTTATTTTTAAACTTGTTCTTAAGTTTCTGAGGTATTCTGAACAGTCTTAAAAATTCCAGGGTCAAACTGAAGATCTGAATTCTCCCTGGCAGTCAGCAGGAAAATATGTAGTCTCCCAAAGTCTTATACCCTCATGTGAGGGATTCAGCATCAGAAGTGTAATCCTGTAAACCTGAAGCTGAAAGAAGGCGTGGTGTGATCAGTTAATGCATTGAATGGAGTTATTGCCAGTATCAATCCTACCTGTCTTGTTTAATGGCTGGGACCTCAAGCAAATTACTTAACCACTCTAATCCTCTGTTTATAAATTAGAGGCTTTAATAATTAACTTCAGGGTTGTTAAAAGTGGATGAGGTAGAATATGTAAAGCACTTAGTGTAAGACTTGGCATATAGTACTTGCTCAATAACTGGTAGCTATTGTTATGATTTAAGTTTGAAATAAAGTTTAGTACTTTTAGTTATCTTTCTTTTCCTGCTATTATCATCCCATTCCTCAGGAAAGGTAATGTGACTTTCCTGGGGTCACATAGCCAGTGCAAGGCAGTGCATCTGTCATGTGGTTCTCTGATTCACTATTGAGCATCTGTAAGTTTTGTGTCAGGACCATTTTTCCCCAAGGGTAAATGGTGAGCCCTAGCATTCACTTAGGTACGTCTTACTTTGCAGCCGCCGACCAGTCACGGATGATGCAGGAGCAGATGACTGGAGCAGCCATGGCCATGCCTGCAGATACCAACAAAGCTTTCAAGGTACACTCATTTTTTTCAGCTTCACTGAAGTTCAGAAAGGCATGACTAGAGAGTTACTTTAAAGATGGGTTCCCTGATATGAGTGTAGTATGTATGGTTCCATCATTTAAATTTAAATTTAGCAAAAATAGTCTCTTATTCCTGAGAGAATATTCTGTTAAATAAACTGGAGATTCTTGGTACTTCTACTAGTTTTTAAAGGCTCACTCAAATTTAAGTACTGTAAATGAAGTTGTAAAAACAGTCTGATCAGAGGCACTAGATATAAACATTTAGAATATTTTTTAATATTCAGTGAGAGAAAGAATAGTCTTCCTGCTTTTTGGGCACAGAGTTTTGGTTTCCAGAGATAAATTTCAGACATAGATAGTGGTGATGGTTGCACAACATTGTGAATGTAACTAAAGCCACAAAATTTTATACATACAGTTGTTAAAAGTGGCAAATTTTATGTGATATATAAAATTATGTATATATCTTACCATGACAAAAATAATCTTTAATAATAAAATTTTAAAAGGGTCAAAGGCCTTAATATAAGAGATAAACTATAAAACTCTTGGAACGAAACGTAGGTGTAAATGTTTGTGACTTTGGGTTAGGCAGTGTCTTCTTATATGTGACATTAAAAGTACAAGCAACGAAAGGAAAATGGGACTTTGTCAAAAACAGAAACTTGTACTTCAAAGGACACCATCAAGAAAGTGAAAAGACACCCTCTGGAATCAGAAAATAAGTTTGCAAATCACGTATCTGATAAGGATCAAACGTTTAGACAAAAGAACTCTTTGAACTCAACAATAAAAAGACAACCCAAGTAAAAAATGGGCAAAGGTTTGAATAAACATTTCTCTGAATAAGATCTATAAATACCTAATAAGCTCACGAAAAGATGCAAGATGCTCAACACCATTAGCCATCAGGGAGATGCAAATGAGAACCACAGTGAGATACTATTTCACATCCACTCCTCATAGTTATAATAAAAAAGGTAGACAATAACAAATGTTGGCAAGGAAGTAGAGAAGTTTGAATCCTCATAAATTGGAATCCTTCACTGGTAATGGTGAAGCCATTTTGGAAAGCAATTTTTTGCCTTTCTTCAAAAAATTAAAAATAGTTACCATATGGCCCAGCAATTCCACTTTTAGGTAAATAACCAAGAGAATTAACAATGTACATCCATATAAAAACTTATACAATAATGTTCAGAGCACTGTAATAGTCAGAAAAGTACAAATAATCCAAATGTTTATCATCTGATAAACAGATAAACAAAATGGAACATTTTGGTATATATGTATAATGTATGGACATGAAATGTATACAATGGAATATTATTCTGCCATAAAAAGTGATGAGTGCTGAATCATGCTACGACAGGGAGGAACCTTGAATACATGCTAAGTGAAAGAAACTAATAACAAAAGGTCACATTTATGTCCAAAATAGATGAATCCAAGATACAGATAGTAAAATAGTAGTTGCCAGGGGCTGGGGGAGGAGGAAAATGGGGAGTGTCTGCTATTTGATATGGAGTTTCTTTTTCTGGTGACCAAAATGTTCTGGAATTAGGTAGTGGTAATGGTTGCACATCTTTGTGAATATACTAAAAACCACTAAATTGCATGTATTAAAAGAGTGAATTTTATGCCATTTGTTAGATTTTTAAAAATACCCAAGAGCTAACGTTAATATTACATGTTAAATTTCTTAAAGCATACTTCAAAGCCCACTAATTATAGACAAAGTACCCAGCATTAAAAGACTGTTTGAGAAATATAATTAGTTACTAGCTCCAGTGACCTTGAACACCTATTTTACCTTTTCTTAGCTTTAGTCTACTTGTCTGTAAATTGGGGGTGGGAGTGGACAGGATAAATAGCAATACCTATCTCATAGGACTGAATGAATTTATACCTGTCAATAGCTTAACCCAGCTTCTGGCCCAGAGTAGGTGCTCATGGAAGGTCAGCACTGCTCTTAGTAACAGCCCTTCTCTCCCTGCCCTGGTGTTCTCTTCCTTTGCAGACAGAGTGGGAAGCTTTGGAGCTGACAGATCACCAGTGGGCACTAGATGATGTTGAAGAGGAGCTCATGGCCAAAGACCTCCACTTCGAAGGCATGTTCAAAAAGGAATTACAGACCTCTATATTTTGAAGACCAAGCAGGGATAGCTGTGTCAGGAACTCAGAGTAGTGCTTAACCTTGTAACTTTCTTTTGAGCAAAAGCCTCTTGGAATAAAAAGGAGGATGCATGAGCTGGCGGGTGTACAGCAAGGATCATTCTTGTCTGAGCCAGTTTCCCTTTATGTTTGAAACGAGGAAATATGAGGAATATCTGCTGAGTAACTTACCCAGAAACAGCTATTTTTAAAATATTTAAAATTTCCATCTGGTGACTCTAGTAATGAAAGCCAGAGAAAAGAGGAAAACTCAAGCTAGTGATAATATATAAAACTTAGCAAAAATGCAGTCTTTGGAAAAGGCATTGTCAGTTATATCTAATTATTTTGTGTAATCAGCCTGACTTCTAACCACAGTAGACTCTTGTTTTCTTGGTATCCAAACACCCTGCATTTTACCTTTAATTTTTTGTTAGTATTTTTTATAACTCTCTTTATACAGGTAATACATTTTCATTACTGAAAATTTAGGAACTAGAGTGAGCAAAGTAAAGCTTCCTGTGTTGTTCATTTGGAACCTACAGGACATAAAGAGCAAAGGTGTCAAAACCTTATTCAAATAAACTTTTCAGAGTGAATACCCAGGGCCAAGACAGATTTAGCAGACCTTCTCTATCTCATAATAGTGTCCAGCAAAAATCTGTGACCATGAGACACTGCCGGATTCTCAAGTGCCTTTGGGATCATCAGAGACAGGTTAAATAATGTGAGGTCTTGATCTGGAGTTCAGAATATATCAAATCCATTGGTAAATCAATGGTTCTGTACTGTATATGGCTACTCAGTTGAACGAAAGACCTCATTTCACACTTATTCTACATGAGAGAGAGTTTACGTATCACTCCATAAGGGAGAGAGGGCAATTGCTAGCAGACACATAGTTAAGGTTTGCCCAGGAATAATTCTGTCTGGATTAACTCCAAGGGAAGTGGCATGGTGCCATTTCTGTACTAAGAGATGAATGTAATTTGCATGTTGAACACTGTAATCAACAAATGACTCTTGACTCTACAAATTAAACCATCCGTTTTCTCTTCTTTGCCTGTAAGTGTTGCTTCTGTGGGTCACTAACAGTCTTTGACAACAGTTATGAGTGTCTGTATGGAACAGTGCGGGAGAGTCTCAGGTGAAAATGATGTGATCCTTGCCTTCAAACTGATGGTTCTTAATCTTTCCTTGGGTCACAACATCTTTTTGAGAATCTCGTGGAAGCTCTCACCCTCTCCTCCAGAGTAGTACACATGGGCATAGACACACAGATTTGTCAGTTAACCTGAGAAGTATTGATTGATCCTTCAAAGCCTATTCATAGTGACCCATGGACCCAAGGTAAGAAACACTAATATTTAAAATAGCTGCTTAAACAAAATATTACAGGACCAAGGGCTCACAGGAGAGCTAACCTTAGACCTGGGCCTTGAAAGAGTTCTCTAGTACAGAAGGGCATCCCAAGCAGAGGGAACAGGATTAGCAAAGGCCTACAGATTAAAATGTCCACAGTTCATTCCACTGCAGGAACATGGGGAGTGGTGTATGTACAGAAAGGTACAGGTTAAATTGGAATGCAATAAGTAACTGGTAATTGACTGATGTCCTACAAGACGTCCTCAGAGCATTTCATTATGCCTTTCACCCACACAATTTGTCTTTCCCTATAGCAAAGTTAGGTGGGTAAAATGTGAGATTTTTCTAACCCATTACAATTGGTGGTGAATGCCCATGTCCTTGGCACCAGCAAGTCAAAGGGAAAAGCCAAGCTTGTCTTTAGCAGGTTCTTCCCAGAACCACCACACAGATTTAGGGAACAATGCTTAGCGTGGGTGTTTCCTAGAGTTCATTTAGGGACATACTACTAAATGAGCATTTTACCTTTTCAACCAACCTGGACCTATCACCGAAAATAATTTAAGATAATCTGAAATGTCCACATAGTGATCATAGTGTGGAAGGTACCTTACATGGAAGGCTAAATATTGACAGTTTATTGTACAACACAACTCAGAAAAGTAATGATGACAGATTGGAGGACAGTAGATAAAACTTTTGCTTAGGGGCAAAAGTCAGTGTGGTTCCTCTGGTCTATAAGGAGTGTTTTGAACATGCTTATTTGTGAAAGACATGGAGGATTATTAACTATGAGGAATATTGCAGTTCCAAGTGACAGAAAGAACTCAATCTGATTTAAGCAATTTTCTTAAAAAGAAATTGATTCAATAACTAAAATGTCCAATGGTGTGTTAGCTTTAAGTACAGCTGGATACAGGGCCTCAGATGCCATCGGGATTCATTTTTCCCAAGTCTACTTTTTTTATTCTCAGATAGTCTGTCTTCTCATGGACACACCAGCTTAATAATTCCAATGAAAATACTCCTTTCTGAAAATTTTCAGTAAAAGTCAGGGTAATTGACCTGATTTGGTTCACATGCAAATTCAGGAACTGCTTAGCTCCACCTAGACTACAAGGACTAAAGGTGGGATAGGGGTAATTCCCTAAAGGAAAACGAGTGCAGTTGTCAAAAGAAGGTGGCATAGGTGGTAGCAGGCAAGAAAAAGCAATAATGATTTACCCTTTAATCACCCAAACTGTTTGGAATGTTCCCAAAAGGAGATATTGCCCCTGTCCCAGTAGGCAATGGAGTCTGCAAACATTCATTGGATTTCTACAATATACCAAGCACCATGCTAGATATTTTGAGATTTTTCTATTCAACAAATATTTATCTGCTGGACACTGCACACGAACAAGTTACACTCCCAGACTTTAAAGGCTTAGACTGCTATGTCACAGGGGTGATCTGTGGGAGTGTTCTACAGGTCATCCAACCAGCCTGGGTGGTCAGGGAAGGCTTCCTAATAGAAGTGTCATCTCAAGATATGAAGGATCACAGGGAAATATTTACAGAGCCAAAGAAATACATAAGGAAAGAGTATTTCAGGCAGAGGCAACAGTATGTGCAAGGCCCCAAAAGCAAAGGCAGTGGGGTTTTCATGAAACTGAAATAAGACATGAGTGACTTGAAGTGCAGAGAATAAAAAGATGTGCTGAGTATTGAGTTGTACAGTATAAGTGGATGAGTAGTTGGTATGTTGACTATATCTCAGAAAAGCTGCTTAAAAAAAAGAAAAAGAAAAAGGTGCCATGAGCAAAGCTAGATGGCAGAGACCTTGTATATCATCCCTCAGAGCGGAACTTGATCCTGACATGGCAGTGAAGAGCCCTTGGGAGGTACTGATGTGAAGAGATTTGCTGCTGGGTGGGGAAAAGAATGAAGGAATAAAGTGGGCATGGGGGTGTTGGAGTGACAGATGATATTAAGGTCAGCAGAGAGTGGGGGTTGTGTTGAGATCATTTGGATGATTAGCTCCTGCATTCTTACACTAACTCAGTCTTCCCATTTGTGAAAGGGAGATCATATGGTGCAGCCACTTTGGAAAACAGTCTAGCAGTTCTTCAAAAAGTTAAAGTTTCCTTATGATCCAGCAATTTCCTTATGATCCAGCAATTCCACTCCTAGACTGATATATACCAAAAAAAATGAAAACACCTATCCACACAAAAACTTGTACACAAATGTTCATCGAGCATTATTCATAATAGCCAAAGTGGAAATACTCCAAATATCCATCCACTGATGAATGATAAATAAGATATGGTACTTTCCTGTAATGCAGTATTATTCAGCAATAAAAAAGAAGGAAATACTGACAACCTACAACATGGGTAAACCTGAGGAACACACTAAATGAAAACCAATCACAAAAATACTATACGATCCTATTTCTTAGGAAATGTCCAGAATAGGCAAATCTGTAGAGACAGAGAAGATAGATTAGTGGTTGTCAGGGCTTAGGGGGAGGAGACTGGGGAGTGATTGCTCATGGGGTATAGGTTTCTTTTTGGGTCAATGAAAATGTTCTAAAATTAAATGTGATAGTTGTACAACTTTGTGAATATACTAAAAACCCTGAATAGTACATTTTAAGAAGGTTACTTTTACATATGTGAATTATAATATATCTCATTAAAGCTGTTAAGGGTGGGGAGGATCATAAGTCCATGGCAGCTGACAACAAGCTCTCATGATCATGGCTATAAGAGGCTCTTGTAAGCTAGCCAGACTGTAGGTAGAGGGCATTCAGGAGACAGCTGGTGCAGAGGGGCCTTAGGAGTCAGCCAGCCTCTAATGTGCTTTAACCCCCAGGCCTTGCCACCCCTTATGCTAACCCTGTTCTCACCTTGGTCCCACCTCCCCACCTTCCATTCATCTTTTGACTCTGCCTCACTGAAGACAACCTGGGAAAATCAGGGTTCAGAAACCTGGGTTCTATATCTGGCCCTCCTTGATGGGCTAGTACTCAATAAATGTCTGCAATCTGCTCACAAAATGCACAGCCAGCCCCATGTAACATTTTTCTTTCTCCCATTTTTTTGTGTGAATTTCTTTTTCCTTTTTAATTTTTGATTATGGAAATTTCCAACATACACAAGACTAGAGAAAATAATATGATGGTGTACCCATCACCCTGCTTTAATAATTATCAATATATGCCAATCATTCATGTATTTCCCAAATCCCTTTTTTTCTGGAATGTTTTAAAAGTAAATTCCAGATACAATACCATTTTACATATAAATATTTTCATAAGTACCTCTAACAGATAAGGATTTTAAGAAACAACCCACAATGCCATTATCTCACCTAATTAGCCATTCCTTAGTACGTTCTAAGGCCCAATCCATGTTCAAATTTCCTGCATTATCTTAAAATGGCTTCACAGTCTGTTTGAATGACAACCTCAACCAAGCCCCCCGCGTGGCATTAGACTGCTTAAATCTAATATAAGTCTCTTTTTATAACAGTTTCCCCTCTCCACTCCTTTTTTCAAGCCTTTTATTTGTTGGAAAACAATGTGCTTGTTCTGTAGATTTCCATGAGTCTTTGTGAAAGTATTCTTATCTGGATGGGAAATCAAATCAGATTGTTTTTCACTTTAAAGAAAGATTAAAAATGAATTAATGATAGATGCATAGAAAATGAGGGAAATAAGAAACACTAGTAGGATTTTCAAGATGTTGGTAGCATAGGAGGACACTGAATTCAAAACCTCCTATGATCAAACTCGGGTATACAAGTCTGTAGAGAAAAATTTCTCCTGTGAGACAACTGAGGGCTGAATGAACAGCTTTTGCACAATAAACGGGAGAGACTGCGTAGAGAAGGCTGGGAAGCCTTGGGAGCCCTCCAGGAGCTGTGGGAACTCTTCAGGCCACAGAAGCTGGTGTCAGTATTTACATTCCTCTCCACTTCGATAGGGAGGTTGGAGCTTTATTTGGGTGCTTCGGATCACCCAAATAGATCACCTCAGAGAAGGGAGTGCCCAGCTACACTACAGGGAGCCTTTTGCCTCCAAACAAAGGGAGCAAGCAGGAAAAACAAGGTGTCACCACACACCCCTGGCATCCCTGCCAGGAGCTGTTTCAGCCCAGCAGGCTAGTGCCCCAGGCTCCCTGAGCACCTGCCTGGTTCCAACTAGTTTCCCAAAACTACCTGGCACATACAGCCTACAGAGAGGTCCCTTGTATATAAGACCCTTTCTCTACAATAAACAAGAAAAAGACTATATAGAGAAAGCTGGGAAGCTATGGAAGCTCTCTGGTGGGTACCATTGTTTACCCCTCCATAGGGTGGCTGGGGGCTCCATGCAGGGGCTCTGGCTTACCTGCAAGGTTACTGGAGCACATTCCCAGGCACATCCACGGAGCCCTTTTGGCCCTGAACAAAGGGAGCAAGCAAGATCAACAGGGCATTACTGCACACACCTGGCCTCTGCACCCAGGGAGCTCCTTTGGCTCAAGGAGGCCAGTGCCCTGGGTACCTGCTTGGCTCCTATTGGCCTGCCAAAAACACTCAGCAAACCAGGCACACACAGCTTGTGCAGAGGCTTCTTCTACATAAGGCCACTTTTTCAAGTCTGGCAGAGATACCTATTTTGTCTAATTAGTATAAACAGACGTAGGAATTCAAACAAAATGAAATGACAAAAAACATCTCTCAAATGAAGGAAGAAACAAGAAAATCTCTAGAAACAAAACAAAACAACCTAAGGAAACAGAAGTGGTTTGTCTGATAATTCAAAGAAAAAGTCATGAGGGATGCTCACCAAACTGAAGAGTGGAATAGAGGAACTCAGGGAAAACTTCAACAAAGAGAAAGTAAAGAACTAAGCAGACCTAAAGAATACAATAACTGAAATAAAAAATACATTAGAAGGAATCGATGGCAGATTAGCTAATACAGAAGAATAGATCAGTACCTTGAAGGAGCCTAATGGAAATCAACCAGTTAGAATAGCAAAAAGAAATTAGAATTTAAAAAAAAAAAAAGATAGATTAAGGGACCTCTAGAATAACATCAAGCGCTCAAACATTCCTGTTACAGGGATCTCAAAAGTGAGGCAAGACAGGTAGCTTAGGGATGTACCCTTCCCCTCCAAGATGTGGCTCTGGGCTTTTTTCAGCCCCTTCCCTCTTTCCTTCCCTGCAAGGGGAGACAAACCAAAACTGGTTCTAGCCAGTCTGGCTGCCATCTTTGACTGAGACCGGACCTTTGGCTAATTATAATATCATTATAATCTCATCTGCATTGAGGTTTCCAAGGCTCCCATCATGCGCATGATACTATGACAGTTCCAGAAACACCAAAGAAGGAAGAAAAAGCTGGAAACCAAGCTCCCTGCCCACTGGGAGGAGACAGCAAGGTTACATCAGTACCATGTCTCTGGGCCCTGCCCCAAAGAAGAACAAAAGCCCATAAGACAGACATCCTCAGAGCAACTGGGTTGCCGAGTTCACCCACACTTTTCTCTTAAGGGCGCTTTTCTATTTGATATTCTCCTTGCCCAAAAGGGAAGAGAGAAGGAGAAAGGAACAGAGGAGAACTATGAAAACAACCAAAAAACAATTAGCAAAATGGCAATAAGTACATACTTACCAATAATCAATTTAAATGTAAATGGATTAAATTTTCTAATAAAAAGACATTGGGTGACAGAATGGATTTAAAAACATGACTCATCTATACGCTGCTTACAAGAGATTCACTTCAAATTGAAAGACGTGTACAGGCTGAAAGTAAAGGGATGAAAAAAAGATATTCCATGCAAATAAAAACAAAAATGAAAGCTGGGGTAGCAATACTCAGACAAAATAACTTTAAAACAAACAAACAAAAAAAGGTAAAAAAAGGCAAAGAAAGACATTACACGATTATAAAGGGGTCAATCCAAGAAGAGGATATAACAATGGTAAATATCTATGCACTCAACATAGGAGCACCTAAATATATAAAACAATTATGAATGAACACAGAGAAATCCACAGTAAAACAATAATAGGAGACTTTAATACCACATTCACATCAATGGATAGATCATCGAGACAGAAAATTTATAAGAAAATAGTGGCCTTAAATGTCACATTAGACCTAATTGACTTGATAGACATTTATAAAAAATTTCATCTCGAAACTTCAGAATACACTTTTTTTCAAGTGCCCATGAAACAGTCTCCAGAATAGATCACATGTTAGTTAGGTCACAAAATAAGCCTCAATAAATTCAAGAAGATTGAAATTATATTAAGCATCTTTTCCAATTACAATGGCATAAAACTATATTAATTATTTTTTTAAAAAGCTGTAAAAAATATAAATAAACGGAGACTAAACAACATAGTATTAAACAACCAATGACTCAAAGAGGAAATGAAACAGATGAAAATGAAAACAAATGAAAATGAAAACACAGCTTTTCAAATTTATGGGATGCAGCAAAAGCAATTCTAAAAGGGGAGTTCACAGGTATACAGGCCTACCTCAAGGTACAAGAAAAATCTCAAATAAATGATCTAGCCTTACACCTAAAAGTAGTAGAAAAAGCAGAACATACAAAACCTAAGTAAACAGAAAGAAAGAAATGGTTAAGATCAGAGTAGAAATATACAAAATAGAAACTTAAAAAGCAATAGAAAAGAAAAATAAAACTAAGAGCTGATTCTTTGAAAAGATAAAATTGACAAATCTTTAGCCACGCTCATCAAGATAAAAAGAGAGAGAACCCAAATAAATAAAATCATAAATAAAAGAGAAGCGACAACCAATACCACAAAAATAAAAAGAATCATTAAAGAATACTATGAACAATTACATGCCAACAAATTTGACAATCTAGAAGAAACTGTTAGACTTCTATCAGTATGTAACTTCCCAAGACTGAACCAGAAAGAAATACAAAATCTAAACAGGCTAATTACTAGCAATAAAATTAAAGTAGTAATAAAAAAATAAAACTCCCAAAAAATAAAAGTTCAGGACCAGATGGCTTCACAAAATTCTACCAAACACTCAAATAAGAATTGATACTTATCCTTTTTTAACTACTTCAAAAAAGTTGAAGAGGAAGAAATACTTCCAAACTCATTCTACAAAGCCAGCATTACCCTGGTACCAAAACCAGACAAAGACACTACAAAAAAAAGAAAATTATAGGCCAATATCATTGAACATTGATGCAAAAATTCTCAGCAAAATATTAGCAAACCAGATTCAACAATACATTAAAAGGATTATACATCATGACAAGTAGATTTATCCCCAAGGATAGAAGGATACATCCATTAAGCAATCAACATGATACATCACAATAACAAAATAAGGGATACAAAACTTATGATTATTGCAATAGATGCACCATCTCCTACCTGTTCTGTCTTTTGTTTCTTTGTTCACACCAGAGCAAACAGCCAGAATGAAAGTGTCAGCCAACTGTCCTGGGCATTGTCTAAGCCATGGACTTTATCACTGCCAGCCACATCACCTTTGCCTTGTTCTTCTCTCTCCCTTTCTTTGGGAGCTTCCAAGTTACTTTTGGGAGGGAGGTCCCAACAACTCCCAACACTGTTAAAGTCCCTTCGGCAGAGTTCCAAGTTGGAGGCCTATTTTCATAGACTCAAACTTCTAACATAGCGGGGGCCACCTGGATGCCCAAAGTTTTCATCTCCCTTCTCCCTTTGTCTGTGGTTCTTCCAGAGGGGCAGGATGATGTCCTCATTGTTAAGGGTACTGGCTCTGAAGTCAGACTTATAACTTGGCCTCTTATTTCCTGCGTGGTCTTGAACAAATTGCTTACTCTCTCTGAGCTTCAGCTCGTAAAAACGAGAGCGTAATAATATATAGGGTTGTTGTAAAGACTTAAAAAGAATAATGTATATCAGGTGTGTAGCATAGCTCCTGGAGGACTGAGTAATTGGTAAAAAGAGCTATTGACCACCTCCTTTATACTTGGAATCATCTCCCAGCCATCTCAGCATCTCCAGGATAATGCTGGGAGCTCCTTTTGCAGCCAGGATACTTCCCACCTATACCTGGCACTCTATGTTTCTTACTAACATTCACCTCCGTTCTAGCCAGTCTCTTCTTTCCATGGGATCAGCTTTCATTTGGCTTCTGGCCAAAGGGATCATAATCTCTCTTGCTTTTGTCTGGAATCTCAAAGCCCCTATCAATTGATAGTTTGGGAACATAATAGGATTTGGGTTCTGGACTCCAAAGAGGGCAGCCAGGGAACAATTAAATGATGCTGCTTGGATTGGAGGTTTGGGCACTGTTAAACCAGTGAATTTTTGCAGGGGCATGAATGGGTGGTCCTAGTATATACGCTCCTCAGGAGAAATTACGGAAAAGAACAAGGCCAGCTCTGAACTTGCCAAGGAAATCTCAACATCTCCAAAAAAGGCTCACCAAAGAGTTCACAAAAGGCACTGAGAAGAGGAGGGATCTGTATCCATCAGCTTCTATAGTGGGCCCCTAGAAGTGCCATCCCATCAAGATTGCCCATGGTGGGAAAGATGTAGTTCCCCCAGAGGAAATTAGGATGTTATTAGGAAGAGAAAGAATCTTGAACAATGGCCTAAAATGCCACTTATCTATTTGATATACAGAACCAGGATCCAGATAACCCCACAAGCTCAAAACAACTGGATAGATCTAACAAGATCAACAGTAAACAAATGTAGAATCCTACATGAGGGTTAAGAAACCAACTGCACACAAAGAGATGGGGAACACCTAGTAGATGAATAATTGGCTACCAGAAACATTAATTCAGCATGAGGTTATATTAATGAAGGAGTAGAATCTAGAAAAGGGGAGGTGAAAGTTCAGCTTTATTCTCAACTGGGTTCAGTTACAAGAGTCATACTTTAAGGGAGACATTGTTGATCTGGTAAGAAGAAAGAGAGGAAAGATGTCACATGGTGAGAGCCCAGAATCCTGTTGTTGGAAGAAAGGCTGAAAGAACAGGCAGTGTTTGGCCTGAAGGGAGAAGATTTTAGGGAACTGAGAGGTGCCTTTACAATTCCAAAGGGGTTTCCACAAGGAAAACAGTAGAGCTGATCAAATGATATAGTGCAGTGGGAAAAGCTGGAACTCTCCCAGAGTAAAAATCCTGGATTCAGAGTCTACCATTTACCAGCTATTAGAGATTGGATACTCTTCAAACTTCAACATGTCATACACAACTGAACACTGAGTATTGCTTTTCTGTGAGAACCAGAGGTAGGAAAACACCGGGAGAGAGATTTCAGCTCAACCCTAGTAAGAAGTTTCTTTTTATTTTTAAATGGTATTTATTCTTATCACTGATCACAAAAGAAATACATGGTTATATAGAATATTGGTAAATGGAAAAGCAAAGTTAGATAAAAATCACAGCAACCTTTATTTAATTTCTAATATTTAGGGACAAGATACATTAATAGATATTAACAAAAATGAGATCATACAAAGATTTATCTGAGAGAATTTAGAGTATCAGCATGTAAAGATGTATGTATTAGTTTGTAAGGATGTTTAGTGCCATATTGTTTCTAGTAGAAAAAAAAACTGTAAACCACCTGATTACCCATCAGTAGGGGAGTATGGGGAATGTCTGAGTAAATGACAGTGTATCTACACAATGAAATACTGTGCAGCTAGTTATAAAAAAAAAAAAGTGGAACTAATATATATTGCCTTCAAAATGTTTCCAACATATATTACTTAAGGCAAAACAAAGTTATAGAATAACAAGCATAGTATGATCCCATTTTTGTAAAAAGAGGCATGCACGTATGTGTTTTTATAAACAAAGGAAACCCATGTGGTGTTAACAGTGGGTACATAACGTGGGGGCAGAGCTGGAGAGGCTAAGTGTGAGACAGTTAACATGTTCTTTGAACATTTCGGTGTTGCTTGAATAGAGACCATCAGCATATATTATTTTTATAATTCAAATGACTGAAATCTAATAAACAAATAACAATCTATTCTGGACATTTCTCCATGCCATTAAAGATTCTACATCATATTTAAGGTATTTCTTGTGTGGATTTCTCTCGATGTAGTGAACATAACGTTGGACATCAGGAGCTGTCAGAAGAGGGAGCATTTTGACAGTGTCTATCAGAAGCAGACCCATACAGATCTAACCAGGCCTCAGATAGGAAATTATCTGATAGATACACTGGTGCATATACACAAAAACGTCTATCCAAGAACTGGTCTCTGACTCATTATTTCTGCTAGCAAAAGACTAGAAACAACCTGTATGTCCAACCTTAGGGACTGGATCAATAAAAATTACAGGCCAACTAATATGCTGCAGTTCTCAACAGCAGATATAAGAAATGAGATGGAGTTGTAGAAATTTACATGGAAAATGTGTCAGGATATGTTGTAAAGTGAAGGGGAGAAAAGGCAAGCTACAGAACGATATGAACAGTATGATCTCATTGCTATTTAAAATGTATATGTGACTGCACTGAAAAAGACCTGAAGGATACACATCAAGCTGTAGATAGGATTTACCTATAGGTATGTATATGACCCTAAAAGGACAGAAGAATAGAGATATAAAGGAAGTGAGCTCTCCCTCCCCTGAGGTATGCAGAGATTGGCTGCCTCGTTGTGAGGGATGTTGTGGAAAGGATTTCCACATCCCTCCGAGGTGACCTCTGTCCCCTCCTAGTCCTGAGAATCTCAGAGAATGGGGAGGTCAGGACTGGCAGAAGAATCCACCTCTAAAGAGAAAGGGTTAAGCGGGGATGGCGCTCCTGTGGGCGGGCTCGGCGATCGGCAGCGCCGGGCTCCGTTGGCCAAGCCTGAGCATCTCTGAGGATGCGGCGCGGCGAGCGGCTGCTGGGACACGCGCAAGGTGAACGCGGGGGCTGCGGGGGCTGCGCCCAGGTGAGGAGCTGGCCGAGGGAGGGGGCGATGGAGGGCCCCAGGCGGGGAGCGTGGTCTGCAGCCCCCGTCTCGGGAACGAGCCGGAGGGCCTGCGCCAGCGCCCAGCCAACCCGGGACACTGCGGGAAGGCGCGGAGCCAGGGGAGAGGAGACGGAGGAGAGGTAACCCGAGATGGAGCAGCTCCCGAAGGCTGCCCTGCGGCGGCCCTCGCTCTGCAGCCCGGCTGGCCTCTCCCCTGTCCCTGAGGCTGGGAGATGCCCGCCCCCGCCAAAAATCTCTCCAGCAGCTGGAACCCAGTGCTGGGCAGCCCCCTCCCTGTCCGCAGATGCCTCCATCTCTCGGATTGGGGTGGTGAGCGGATGGCATATGCGTGTCATTGAAGGCCCGACTCAACTGTCTCCTCCGCTGCAAAGCTTTTCGGACCCGCTGTGCAAAATGAGCCACTGCGGGTTTCACAGCCCCTAGTATGGCCAGTCGCTGGCTGTGTGACCTTGGGTGAGTTGCTCAACTTCTCTGAACCTCGGTTTCTTCTCCTCCGAAAGGGGTATACCTGCTTGTGATGGAGGACAATGCAGCTAAGCTTAGCATAGGAGCCTAACTGGGTAAGAGCTCAACACAGAGAGAGTTACTAAACAGTACCTGTGTTAGGGGCCTTTCAGATCACCCCCACTCCTAACACTAGAACTGAGGCTTCTCTTTGGGTCCCCAGCACCTAGACTGGGCAGGAGCAGAGCATGGGGATTGGTGACTGTGTGAGAAATGAACCAGTAAGGCTTTAAGGCAGAGTGTAAACTCAGTTTAGGGGATGTGTTTAAGGGGTCTTGGAACCCCCTGAAATTGTGCGCAATCTTTGATGAGCCTAGTTATTTTCCTAGTGAGAGCACCTGGTGTCTGTGGGCCACCAAGGGTTAGGAGCTAGGAAGCTTTGGACACAACTGCTTCCCAGAGAGGAAAGGAGATTCTCTGTCCTTCAATGCACCCAGGCCCCGACTCTCACAGCCATTGTCTTCCCTCTCATGGCCATGGGGGCCCTCCCTGCCTCCCTGGCTCAGCTAGGGACTCTCAGAAAGAGGAAACTTTAGGGAATATTCACCTGGGGTCAGTCATATGCTGAAGGGCTAGAGACAAAAAATGGAAGATGCAGACGCAGCCCTTGAGAAGCTCCAGGCCAGTGGGGGAGACAGGAGATTATTACACTTTGTGACCAGGGTGACAGGAAGGAGTGGAGGGGGTGTCAGGGAAAGAAATGTCTATGCTGAAACAAGCCAACATCATCTTACCTAGATTTCTGCACTGGTCTCTCTCCCCCATTTAAAATACTCACTAGATTGTGTCACTCCCATGTTTAACATATCCATTGGCTTCCTGTGACACTTAGAATAAAATCCAGGTGCCTTATTGTGGCTTCCCAGACCCCTTGTGATCTAGCCCTGTGTTCCTGATTTCATCTCCCTCTGCCACTTTCTCCTTCATCTGCTGAGTTCCAGCCACTCTAGCCTTCTTATTTCTTGTACTCACCTAGCTCATTCTTGCATCAGGGCCTTTGTACTTTGTTTCCTCTGCCAAATGCTTTCCCCACCATATCTTCAAATGGCTATCTCCTTCTCATTCAGCATTTAGCTTAAATGTCATCTCAGAGAGGCCTTCCTGGCACCCCCTGTGTAAAGTAGCCTCCCATCCCTCTATCTCTTAACTCTGTTTTCTTTTCTCCATAGCATACCTTATTTAACATCATTCATTGTCTGTTCCTTACCTAGAATGCCAGCCAGCTCCACTGCTGAATGTCAGTCCTGTTCACTGTTTTATCTCCAGGGCCTGGCACATAGTATATGTTCCAGTTACTCGTTGAAATAGTTAAGAGGACTGGTGGGAAAGAAAGCTTTTTGGACAAAGGGAAAAGTAAAAGGGCTCTAATGCTTACTAAGCTCCTATCATAGGCCTGCCCCATTATGTGTTTTGTTTATAAGTCTTACAAGAGTCCCTTAGAATGAGGTATTCTTGTTATATCCATTTTACAGATGGGAAAACCATGATGCAGAGAGGTAAAGTGAGTCACCCAGGAACTGGCAAAGCTGGGATTCAAACCTAGGTTCCTCCTCAAAGGTGGGGGTCTGTTCTTCTCCCTTTCCACCTCTCTGATATTTGAACTAGTTCTTCAAGAATAGGATCTCAGAAAGTGAAGGAGAAGGGAGAGGGCATTCTAGATAGAGGGGATGGCAGGAGCAAAGGCATGGGGCGTCAGAGAGTCTAATGAGTGTTGAAGAATAGGTGAGCAGCCTGGTGTGGACTTGGAAGGCCAGGAGAGGAGCTTAATTCTCTTCTGAGGGCAATGGGGAGTCACCGAAGGTATTGAAGCAGGGCAAATGGCATGACCAGAGGTGCAGTTTTAAAAGGTCACTCTGGGCAGCACGAAGAGGTTGGCCAAGAAGGGACTGGGAGAAAAGGGGAACTGCCTCATGTCACTCTTCTCTTTCCTATCAGGCCCCTTGAAGCAGCCACGGGAGACCTCAACCCTCACATGTCATCCCCTCTCTCTTTTTAGGTTTATCCAGTGAAGATTGGAATTCGAGGGCTCTAGGCCCAGGTTTCAGAGTGGACCATGGCCCCTAGTCCATGGGGCCATGTGCATGGCCTCCTGCTGCTGTTGCTGCTGCCATCTCTGGGAGCTGGCCCTGCCTTGCGCCAGGGCCATCTTGGGCCACATGAGGACTCAGAACCACACCTGATTCCAGGAGCCCATCCCAAGGGCCCTGTTGGCACAGAGCCCCAAGACTTCAACTTCCTCTGGGAAAAGCCCATAGATGAGAGCCCCTGGAACTCCAATATCCCTCAGGTCCCTGCTGAAGAGGTGCCTGAGAGGCTCACAGACTCTCCTCCCTTTGGCCCAGCCCTGCTTGGACCTAAAGCAGCCCAGGGGGCTCAGAGAAGATTCCTTGTAACTGATGACCTCCAGGTGGCTCGAGGGCCAAGTTCTCAGGGCTGGACAGGGTCTCCTGACTCTCTGGAGCCTCTGGAGCAAGAAGCACCAGTGCCCCATCCAGTGGGCCCTCCCCATCTCACTTTCATCACCACAACTCCCAAACTCCAACTCAGGGTAGCCACAGTTCCTCTCTCCCCAGGGGAGCCTGGAGACCAAGTGGGACAACAACCACTTAGAGATGAGGGTGTGGGGGCCAAAGCCAAGAACAGGGTCTCAGAGACATCCTCCTTAGCCCACCAGGCTCATCCCCATACTCTTGCACCCCACTCAGGCACTATCAGGAGGCAAATGCTGGAAGAACAGGGTAGGGGTGAGGAGGACTTCCAAGAGGCAGCTCAAGGCCCCATCTTCACACAGCAGGATCCAGAAGCCCCTGAGGCTGGCTTGGTATCCCCAGTTGAGGTGGCATCCACTCAGGAACCTGGGTCCAAGCCAGACCTGTCATTGGCCAGAAGCCTTCCTCCTGCTGAGGAGCTGCCAGTTGAGCCTCCCAAGAAGGTTGGAGGTGAGAAGACCTGGGAAGTCAGTTTTCCAAGTCCCTCACCCAAGCAGGTTGACTTCCCTGATGTTCAGGGCTCACCAGGACCCCAGCCCTCAGGTACCCCAGCCTCAGAGACTCCTGATCAACAGCCAAAGCCAGGTGGGTACTAAAGTGAGAGTGCTGAGCAGGGCAGGGAGGGGCAGTGTTCCATGGCAGCTGGCTGCCCCAGTTTCTGTGTGCCTTCTGATCCCCCATGGGTCCCATTTTCCTCATTCTAGCAAATGAGGGTGATTGTGGCTCCCTCCTGGGGAATTAGACTTTGGGAACCACCAGAGGGTCAGGCAAAGTGATGACTGCTTTTGTCATTTCAGAGATAGCAGTAATGAATGAAGCAGATCCCATCTCTCCCCAGCGGGTGAGAGGAGCAGTGGAGGCCCTGGGTACCCCCAAGTCCCTCATCCCTGGCTCCTTGGACACTGGCCCAGCTACAAACAGAACAGAGAGCCCTGTGAGGGCCCTACAGCCAGGTGAGGGCATGGCTGGGATTTTGGGTAGAGTGGGTACTCTGTCTAATAACTAAGAACCTGTGTGAGGTCTATATGGGGTAAGGTGGGGAGTAAATGGAGACAATCACCTCCTTAAAGGAATTGGCTAGGACCTCCTTCAAACAACTTGGGATACTAAACTAATACTCACTGGGTACTTTGGGAGAAGTCATTTGCCCTTTTGGAGCTAGAATGTTCTTAAAAGTAACATGGGTATATTTAGTGCAGTGATTCTCTAACTCCAGCAAATCACCCAAGGAGCTTTTTAAAACTTCCAGTGCCAGGCCCCATCCTAATGAGTTCTGATTCATTTGGTCTCCAGGTAATTCTAATACGCAGCCCAGGTTATGACATAATAAAAATGACAGCTTGCATCCATTTAACGCTTACTGGCACTATGCTAAGCATTCAGTCCTCAACACAACCCAGTGAGGTTGGTGAGGCTACTATCCCCATTTTACAAATGTGCTTGGAAAAGTTAAATAACTTGCCTACCACACTAGGGAATGGCAAATCAAAAGCAGTTTTCAAAGGGATATTTTAATATTGTTATTATTGCAGATGAAACCGAGGAGTGGCCGGGGCGCCCCCAAAGCCATCCCCCAGCACCCCCAGTCCAGGCCCCCTCGACATCACGCCGGGGCCTCATTCGGGTCACCACGCAGCGTGCCCTGGGCCAGCCACCCCCTCCGGAGCCCTCAGCAAGCCTCATGGCATCAGCACCAGCCTCCAGTGCCCCGGCCAATGCCACCGCACCCCCCCTGCGCTGGGGTCCACTGCGGAGGGTGCTGAGCTTTTCCTGGGAGCTGCACGTCTACGGAGTGGGGGTGCTCTTTCTGCTGCCTGCACTGCTGTCACTGGCCTCTCTGACAGCCGCCCCCGCGGGGCCCCGGCTGGCGCTGGTGGCAGCAGTGCTAGTGCTCGTGGCGTCGGGACTGCGATCGGCTTACATGCTCGCCGACCCGTACGGCTCTCAGGCGCGGCTGGGGCTCCGCGCGGGCCTGGTGCTCTACAACCTGCCTTTCCCCTTGCTGCTCACTGCCCTGGCGGCCCTGACCCTGCTCGGCCTGGGTGCGGGGCTGCCCCAGCGGCTGCAGAACCCGTTTCTGCTGGGAGCAGTGGCTCTGGGGCACGGCGTGGGGTTGCTCGCCGCAGACCTGCTGTCGGCGAGGCCGGCGCTCAACCTGCTGGCGCAGGGCTGCTCCTGCGCGTGGGGCGCGGCCGTGGCCCTGGGCACGCTCTGCCTGTGCCGTCGCCGCCTGCTGGACGCGCCGCGGGGCCGGGGGGCCGGGCCGGGGCCGCGGCTGCTGGCGGTGGCCGGTGCGCTGGGACTGCTGGCCAGTGGCTTGCAGCTGGCGGCCGCGCTCTGGCTGTACCCGGGCCCGGGCCGCGTGGGCCGCTTCTCGTGGGCCTGGTGGGGCGTCCACTTCTGGCTGCGCCTGCTGGAGCTGACCTGGGCGCTGGCGCTGGCACTGGCGGCGGTGGGCGCGGCGCGGCCCTGGCCGCCCACGGAGCACGCGTGCTGGGCCAAGCTGCTGCGCCTGGCCTGCCCCGCGCCCTCCGGCAAGAGCGAGGTGCCCGAGCGCCCCAACAGTTGTTTTGGGGGGCCCAGCGGCATCGGCCCGGGCAGCTCGGACATCGGCAAGAGCCTACTCATTCGCAACCCCGCGGAGGCGGGGCCGCCCGCCACGCCCAGCCCAGGGGCCTGGGGCTCGGCCGCGTCCCTGGGCCACGGGCCCCAAGGGGGCCCGGGGCTGTCGCGCAGCAGCGTGGGGCCGGCGCCGTCGCTGAGCGAGCTGGACCTGCGGCCGCCGTCGCCCATCAACCTGAGTCGCAGCATCGACGCCGCGCTCTTCCGAGAGCACCTGGTGCGAGACAGCGTGTTCCGGCGCTGCGGCCTGCGCGGCCTCTGCTCCCCGCCGCCCCGCCGGGGCAGCCACCCCCACCCCGACGCCGACCCCGACGGCGCCGGCCCCTCGCTCCGCCGCGGCCGCTGCCGCTCGCTCAGCGACGTGCGCGTGCGCCGGTCGGTGCCCCCGCACGTGGTGGACGAGCCCGACCAGGCGGTCTCTGGCAGCTCGGGGGACAGCTTCTCCCGAGGCTCCCTCAAGATCAGCTGGAACCCATGGCGCCATGGGCTGTCATCGGTGGACAGTCTCCCCCTCGACGAGCTGCCCAGCACCGTGCAGTTACTGCCTGCCCCAGCCCCTGCTCCCGCTGGGCCCGGGCAGCCGAGTGAGGTCCAGCCTCGCTGCAAGCCCGGGGACTCCCGCAGCGCCTCCAGTGACACCATCGAGCTCTGAGCCAGCCCCACACTGCTGCAGAACCAGGTCCCGCGCTCGGTGGCCCTACGTCATGGCCGACTGGGACAGCTGAGTATTTGAAACACGAGCATTCCTGGGCCTCAACCTGACTGCGGCTCCCAGAGACACTCGGAGTGAACCCACCCTTACATTTTTTTTTT
Source organism: Cynopterus sphinx (assembly GCA_030015415.1). Lineage (NCBI taxonomy): Eukaryota > Metazoa > Chordata > Mammalia > Chiroptera > Pteropodidae > Cynopterus > Cynopterus sphinx. The sequence goes on along the minus strand of CM057381.1, from coordinate 119,941,303 downwards.
TAATATCTATTTGCACAGAGGCTTTGACTTATGCAGAATACAGGGTGGACATGCATGGATTTAGGTATGAGGAACTGAGTCCAGATGCCCCCCAAACACCCACACTCGCCACTGTGGAGGGATGAGGCTTGATTATCCAGATGGACTGTCCTCTTTGTGCCAAAGAAATAAACCCTTAGGACTTGGCTCATGCCTTCCCGGGATCCTGTTCAAAGCCGCCCCTCCTCCCCCAAGTCCTCTGTGTGTTGGGGATGGGAGGACTCCCAAAGGAAAGGGCACTGGACCCTTAGCAACCTTAGAAATAATGGCTACTAATATTTTACTGAACATCTACTATTGCTGTGCACTGTGTTCAGCTCTTCACATTCATTACCTTATTCTCATAATAAGTCCAAGTGGAAAGCATTATCAGGCCCATTTTATAGATGAAAAGAGTGAAGTTCAGAGATGAAAATCATTTGCCCAGGGACTTTGGCTCAAATGATAGCTGGTACTGAATCCAGAAAGTCCAGTCCTAAGGCTGGTTCCTCCATTCCCCTTCTAACACTGCTTCAGGGCCAAGCCTTTCCTCTCTCCTCTCTTCTCCATCAGCAAAGCTCTTAATTTCGCAGGGTTTTAGAAAACTTCCCCAAGGATGGGGGGCTCTCAGTAGCTTAGGCCAACTCATGGTGGAGGACAGGTAGTAAGACTGAAGCTTTCCATTTTCCAAGACATTTATTTCCTGAGACGAATAAATAAATCAGTGGCTGAGGGGTGTGGGGTGGGGGTGAATACAGAACAGGAGCTGACAGCATGCAGCTGGCAGGCGGAGGCTATGGTGGATGTTCCTGCAAAGACCCCCCTCATCCTAGGTAGGAGCCAAAGCTCACCAACAGCCTCCACAAGGAGACACCTTTTCTTTAAAAATCCACACACATTGTGAAGCCTGCCCAGTAACCCCAAGGCCAAGATCTCAATGTATCCACCTTTAGGGCTACTTCCTCACTCCAGGGACTTCACCAGTCCAGACCTAGGTGCCTGGGCTGCTTTGCAGGTGGGTAAGGGGTGTTTAACCCACCCTCAAAAATAAAGCAAGCTGCCTTGAGTGTCCAGGCAGGAAAGGTCTGACCTCTGGGGGGCAGGCAGGGTGTGGGGAGATCCTACAGGTGTGGCAGAGATTATCTGCCTTTGATGAAGCCTTCCAGCACACGGTCACTGCGTTCTGACAACCAGTAGCCAGTCATGGCTGCCACAGCCCCAATGAATATAGCGGTGAAGACCAAGTCGCCCTTGGCTGCCAATGTGGCCAGTGCACAGATGATGACACCAAAGAACATCTGCTGCAGCACCACCAGCTCGTCCTCTGTCATCTCCGAGAAGAAGCCTGCTGACTCTTCAAGGAGCCAGAAAAGCACCTGTCACTCCTAGCCCATTCCTGGAGTCTCCCACATACCCGACAAGTGCTGCTACCTACCTCTCTGGCATGCTAGCACACATCATTTACTGCTGAGAGCAACTCTGAAAGGGGCTGTTATTATCCCTGTCTCATTAAGTGGCAAACAGACTCACAGAGGTGATGAGGTTTGCTCAAGGCCACATGGTGAGTGAGTTGTGACAGAGCATGTGTTACATGTACTAGCCCAGCTCCAGAGCCAGATTACCTGGTTTTCACTGTCAGCTCTACAACCTGCTTACCATGTGGCCCTGGGCAAGCTGCTTCATTTCTCTGAATCCTAGTTTTCACTATGAAAATGGGATGAGAAAGATACAGCACTGGATTTGTTTTAGGGGTAAAATAAGTTAATATAAGCAACATTTTTGGAACAGCATAATAGCTGTGGAAGTGGTCATTATTGTCATCACTGTGACTGTCCATCTCACTACACCGTGGCCTATAACAGCTCTTGACGGGACAGGGCTAGGACTGATCCCATTGGACAGATGAGGAAAGAGGCTTGGGAAGGCAAAGTGATTTGATGCCAAGTCTGACTCTTTCTACACCAAGGAGGTGTGAGGCCACCAAAAGCCACCCTGGAGATCAGGTGTAGGCTTCTGGTCTCAATGTAGCCTTATGGGGGCTGGGAAGTGAGGAGTGGGTGGGGCAGGGCATATAATTGCCTAGAGAAAGGATTTTCTGACCCGACCCTCCCCAGGTTTGCTCACCTGGGATCTGCTCCTTCACACAGATGCCCTCAATCTGTTTGTAGCCCTCAGCACAGACACAATGGTAACTGCCCTCGGTGTTCTTGCACTGCTCGTTCTCTCCTGGACACACCTTTGTCTCACACTCGTCCACATCTTGAGGGAGGGCAAAGAGAGATCAGAGCCCTGACTGCCAGGGCAGCACCCTAAATGCAGCCCCCTGACTCGGTGTTGCTCACATCCTGACAACTCCCTCTGTCCCTGCCCAGGTAACATTCCACCCTTCCTTCCCCTGCTCTGTCCATATTCTAACCCCTCTCAATTTGTGGTGGCAAGGCCCTCCAAGATGCCTGTGTCCCATTGGCAGGAGACTCACCGAGACACTTGGAGCCCACCTGCTGGTAGCCAGAGCTACACTTCTTACAGCGGCCCGGCCCTGCCCCCATGCAGCCCAAGCAGGCCTTGGCACAGTCTAGAGAAGGGAGAGGAAAGAAAAGGGTGAGAAGAAAGAAACGGGTGAGAAGAAAGAAAAGAGGCTCCTAGGCTTGCGAATTCTGATGCCTGAGAAGGCAGATGTTTGGGGGGAAGTAGCTCCTCCTATCCTTCCCACATCCCGTCCTCTGAAGGAATGGACACTCACCTCGGCACTCATAGGAGCCCTCTGTATTCACGCAGAATTGGTCAGCTCCACAACTGGCTCGCTCTGTGCCACACTCATCAATATCTACAGAGAGGCCGGCAGGGTTGGGATTTCAATCCCTAGTTAACTAACAGGGAAGCGGAGGCCAGGATGAGGAATGGACTTCCCAGGCTCAAATGATGTGGCAGAGACTGCAGGCTGCCCAGGTAGAGACTACATTTTCTAACCTGCTCAGTATTATGGCCTTGTGAGTTGAGTTCTGGCCTACAGGATATAAACAGAAGTGATGTGCTCCACTTTTTAGCTTGGCCTTAAAACAAGGTCAGGTGGGTCTGGACTCTTCCACACACTTCCTTCCCTTCCTTACTTCCTGAGTGCCAAGTCATAGAACAGAGGTGCCAGTGACCCAGCCTCAACCACAAAGACAACACCCAGCGGGACACTGCACAGGAAGAAAGAAAGAATCTGGGTCCTTGAATAATTATGACAAGCAGAGCTTCCCTGCCACCCTGGACCACTTGCTTTGAGACAGTGATATGAGATAAAAATAAACCTTTATATTCTTTAAGCTACCATTGTTAGAGGTCTTTTTATTACAGCAGCTTAGCCTTTACTCCTATCTATATAAATGAGTGGGTTTGAGGATACTGACCCAAGTTCAGTATCCTCATTCCTCTAGCTAACCGTTCAATTTTCCAAATTTGGCCTAAGTGATACCTCCTCTAAGAAGGCTTTCCTGATTCCCCATCACCACCGAGCTAACCCAGGGACATCTCTTATTGTACAACGATCAATCTGTACTGTTAAGTGCCTGGTTACTTTTCTGCCTCCCCAACCATGCTGAGATCTCCATGAAGACAGAGACTGTGTTGGTCTAGCCAAGATGGGGAACCAAGCCCAGGCCCCTGCCCACCTCTCCAGAGCTAGGGCAGGGCCTCACTCACCTACACACTTGAGGTGATGCAGGGCCCAACCCTTCTTGCACTGTAAACAGTTTGATTCCTCAGGTCCAGAGCAGCGGGCACAGGGGCCAAAACAAGCTGGGTAGAATGAAGGAAGTATGAGGATGAGCAGGCAGGCACCCCATCTGCCCCTGCCCAGTGCCCTGCTTTTTGGCTACCTACCCGAACATACCAGATGGCTGGAGTTGCGTTCCGCCTCAAAGTAGCCGAGGCCACACTGGCCACAGGCCTCACCCCCATAGCCGGCTTTGCAGTCACAGTGCCCGCTGCCCCCTCGAGTCCCTTCCCCTTCACACTGCCCATAGCCACCGCAGGGCTTCTCTGTGCCCCCAGGACAGGCTGTGGGCAGACATCAAACCGGGTGAGATTGTAAATACAATTTTGTATATAGAAAATATTAACATTTTTGGAGAGAAAACAATTTTAATGGCAACATATATTTTGTCATAAAACTGTATGAAATTTACTTAACCACCACCCCTTTGTGGAACCATTAGGTTATTTACAAATCTTTTCTTTCATTGAGACTGAATTGATCATATTTATCACTAACTCTTTATCTGCAGCTTCTGGAGAGATTTTTCTAAAAGAGGCTGTTAGTAAAAGATGGTGACAATGTGGTCTCCAGGGCATCACTAGAAAGATCATTTTAGTCCAGGGGTTAAGGCCTAGTCTGATCCAGGCATGGGAAAGGAGGGGTAGTGTGGGGGCATTTCTCATATACATGCATCTGATTCAGTGTAGCCACTTTTTACAGTGCCATTCCCCATTGATTTTCTCATCCCTATGCAGCAGGTGAAAACTGAGGTCCAGGGAAGTTACCTAAGGGCCTAAGTTTTCACAAGCAGCTAGAGGCAGAGCCAGGACTGGATCTCTGGCCTTAGCAGCCCCCTCCCACCTCCCAAGAGGAATTTGAATAACTCACGAAGGCAGGAGGGCCCGAAGGTGCCTGAGGGGCAGCAGAGCTTCAGAGAATCTGAGCAGAGCCATTGGAAGAGGTCTGGGGCTTCCTGCTGCCTGAGGCAGGGAGGTGGTATGAAAGCAAGGGGGCCTGAGACAGTGTCAGAGGTGCTGCCCACCCCCCACAGATTCTGTGGGATACAGAATCTGTGATACAACCTGTCTTGAGCATAAGACCCATAAGGCCACCTGACCAGTGCCCTTTCCCCATTTGGCAGAGGGATAAAGTAAAGCTCACAGTGAGAGTTTGGGTACCCCAGCAGGTCCTTATCAGATCTGGGTTTGGAAGAAGCAGCCCAACCAGAACTCAGCCCCTAGCATGCAACCCCCTGCTTTACCACCAAGCCTGCCTGTGGCCCCCTCCCTGGGAAGGCTCTCACACAACTCACTTGTGAAACCACCAACTCTCCACCAGCTCCTCACTCAGCTCCAGCAGGCGGTGGCACTCGTAGTCTGACTTGCTGCACACGCTCTCAAGCACCTCTACCAGGCGGGTCTCACTGGCCAAACAAGGTGAGGGGTTGTAGGAATTAAGTTCTATTCCACCCATCACCCTCCTTAAGGTCTCCTCTCCCACCACTCCTCATCCCACAACAGTGTCAAAGAAAAGGCCATAAGGCATATTGGAAGAAGTATTTGTTTTTGGAGTCAGAAAGACCTGGGTTCAAATCTAGTTGTGCAATCTTGGGCAAGTCACTTAACCTCTCACAAACCTGTTTTCTCATCTGTAAAATGGGAATAATTCCTCCCCTGCAGTTCCTACATCTGCACAACAAAACATATTCTGTTGTTGGATAGGTGTAATTAAAAATATATCATGTAACAAGTGTTGGTGAGGATGTGGAGATACTGGAACCCTTCTACATTGCAGGTAGGAATGAAAAATGATGCAGCCACTGTGGAAAACAGTCTGGTAGTTCCTCAATAAGTTAAACACGGAATCGCCATAAACTCAGTCACTACTGGGTTTATACCCAAGGAAACAGAAAACAGGTATTCAAACAAAAACTTATAAACAAATGTTCACAGCAATACTATACACAACAGTCAAAAGGCAGAAACCCAAATATACATTGACTGATAAATGGATAAACAAAATGAGCTATATCCATATAACAGAAAATTAAGATGTAAAAAGGAATGATGTAGTAATATGCGCTACAATATGGATGAACTTTGATAACATTATGCTAAGTAAAAGAAGCCAGACATAAAAGGCCACATGTTGTCAGGATTCCAACAGAATTAGCAAATCTATAGAGAAAGAAAGCAGATTTGTGGTTGTCAAGGGCTGGGGGAAGCAGAGAATGAGGAGTGACTGCTTACTGGATATAAAGTTTCTTTTTGGGATGATGAAAATGTTCTGGAACTAAATAGTGGTAATGGTTGCCCAACAATGTGAAAGAACAAAATGTCTATAATGCTAAATTTTATGTTTCATATATTCTACCTCAATAAAAAAATTGAAATACATACACACACATATATAAAAATATAATATACTGTACTATATTGTATATTTAGAGGATCTGACACAGTACTATATTGTATATTTAGAGGACCTGGCACAAAAAGGGGTAATTTAAAAAACAACACAAAAACAGGAACCATTATAGAGCTGGAAGTACCCTTAGGGTTATCTTGGCCAGTCCTCTCATTTTCAAATAAGGAAACTGAGACCTAATGAGGGGGAAAAAAGTGGCTAATATTACAAAATAAAACCTTTTATTTTTGTGGGCATTACAGTTTAATCTTTACCACAATCTTATGAAATAGGCAAAGCAGATATTAATATTCAACAGATGAGGAAACTGAGGCTCAGAGGTTAAGAGACCTTCCCTTAGGGTACCAACTCCAAGTCTTTGCCAATTCCTTCTCCTCAATTTGACTTTGAAAAGCTGGAGGGCCTATGGCTCATGCCTTTCCTCTCAACATAATCACATATTGTCCCATGGTTTTACATACTTACTATATGCTAATGACTCCCAAATACATGTTTCCAACTCCCACTTCTCTCCAAACTCCATACTCCTAAATCTAACTTAACTTGACTGTTTAAGGACATCTCAGGCTAGCATGTTCAAAGAAGATAGCTGCACCCTGCCCCTAAATCTTCTCCTTCCCCAGTTTTACCCATCTCAGAAAACAGTCCCACAATTAACCCAGTTGCTCACACCCAAAACCTAGTAAGCATCATTTATTCTCGTACCCCATAATGAATCCATCATCAAGTCCTATCAGTCAGTATGCAAAATATACCCAGAATCTGACCCCTTCTCACATGTCTACCACTAAACACCATACTAGTTCATTCAGCCTTCATGCTTAAACTATGCATTAGTCTCCCAGCTGGTCTCCCTGCTTCTACTACCTGGCCCCCATAGTCTGTTTGCTATACATTTGCACGAGTGATCTTTTATAAATAAGACCACATCACTTCTCTGCTCAAAACGTTCCAATGGCTTCCCTCTACACTCAGAATGAAATCTAAACTCCTTTCTGTGGCCTTCAAGGCGGGGCTTCTGCCTTTAACTTCTACCACTCTCCATTCTGCTCACTCCATTCCAGCTATTTATCAAATATATCAAGCTCAGTCCTACTTTGTCCACATCTTTTCCCTGATTGTCACATAGCTTGTTTCTTCAACTCTCTGTTCAAATGCCACATCTTGAACACCATGACTCTCACCATTCTGTAGTTCACCCAGCTTTACTGTTCTTCATCTAATATGACATTATTTATTTCCTTATTTACCATCTCTCTCCCCTACAAGAGTGTAAGCTCCTTAAAGATGAGATCTTACTTGCCTTGCTTACTGCTGTACTATACATGTTCAGTGATATATGTTGAATGAACAAGCACTACCCAAGAGGCTCTAAGCCCCCTCCAGTAGTAGAGCAGAGTAAGGTGGTAAGGTATACAAACCCACCTCTCCAGACCCTCACCTGTCTTTGTATTTGGACAACTTCTCTTCCTCCCAGGCAGTGTTTCCACCTCCAAAGTTGTCCCGGATGGTTCTCTCCAGGCCCTAGAAATGGAGAAAATTAGTATTGCCTACGTATAGAAGTACAGAGTCTGACACATTCTAACACTTCAGCATTTCACTGACCATGAAACTGAGGCACAGAAAGGCAACCTGCCCAAGGCCATACAACTAGTAAGTAACCAAGACAGACTTGTATCCCAGATCTCCCCACTCTCAACTACTGTTGCTATACTAGCTGGGCCCCTCCCACCAGGCTGCTGGTGCACCCACCTTGTTGAAGCTGTCGACCAGTCCCCGGCACGTATGACATGGATGGGGCACAGTTGGGGGAGAAGACTGGGGAATTGGAGAGGGCTGGAGCCTAACTGGGCCTGGGAGGCTGAAGATGAAGCTCAGGGCCCAGAGCAGTGCTGGGACCAGGCCCCTCGGAGGTCGAGGGGCCATCTTTTCCCAGGCGGGGGACCTGTAGATAGGGGGTATGAAGAGGGTTCGCTAGAAAAGCCAGGGAAGAAAAGGGTCGGCCTGGGAGCCCAGAACTGCGTTATTAAAAGAAAAGGAGGCTAGACTGGGGTAAGGTCACGGTAGGGGAGGTGACGGGGAAATGAGCCTATTCTGCAATGCCAGGACGGAATAAGTTATTTCGTTACAGTTGGGAAGGTAGCTTGGATTCTTGGCAAGGGAGCAGGCGTCAGTTCGTTGCTTTAGAGTCTCAATCTGAGTTATTACGGACCAGATCAGCAGAACTAGGGGGAATGGGTCAGATTTCAAGTATTGGGGGAGAAGAGGCCGGATGGGCGGTCTTGGGGGGAGGAGCCCGGATCCGGATATGGAGAGGAGGGGTCGTTCGCGAACTGCACGGGGCAAAGCCACTGCCCAGCAGCGGGGAGCGGGGAACCCAGATCCGGACGGACTGCGGAGGAGGAGGAGGAGGAGGAGGAAGAGGAGGAGGAAGAGGAGGAGGAGGTGATGACCCACCCAGCCCGCGGCGCCGACGCCTCACTCTCCCGGCGCCGTCGCTGCCGCCGCCGCCTGCGTAAGACGCGCAACCTCCGCCGGCTGCGCAGCTGGGGGCGGGGCCCACGCCTCAGCCAATGGCGGCGAGCTACGTGCCCTCGCGTCATCCCACGACAGCCAATCAGAAGCGGCAGCGGGCTGCACCTGTCCGGTTGGGACAGGGCCGCGGGGCCGCCGCCCGCGAGCAGCGTGCCAGGCCTGCAGTTCGGCCAGAGAGCGACACGGCGGGGAGACGCGGGTAGAAAAATGGCGTTTGCCTTTATTCAGGTCCCGTCCCCTGCTGCTTCAGGCCCCATCTCGCGTCCTGTCTCCGCGGTTCCCAGGGGACGGACGCAGCAGTCCAGGGCGGGCTGAAGGGCCCGAGACACTTGCTCCGCCGTGTCCGCGAGGCGCCCCGGGTCGGGGACGCCGCCGGGTCCCCGCAGGGCCCGCAGGAAGTCGGGCAGCTGGGAGGGCAGCGCGAGGAGCGGCACGGCGAGGAACAGGGAGGGCACGGCGTCCCGGCGCAGCAGGCCGTCGAAGTAGGCCCCGACGTAGCGGCCGGCCGCCCGGCCCTGCGTGAAGTCGGGCAGCACGCAGTTGAGCGAGGCGGCGAAGGCGTCGTGCGGGCCGTGCGCCCCGCGCGCTGACGCCGCGTCCTGCAGCCACTCGCGGCACAGCGCCACGGCCCCGGGCGAGAAGAGCAGGACCACCACCCCGCCCTCCTGCAGGGTGTGGCGCCGCTGCGCGTGCAACCAGGCCAGGGCCCCCTGCGCGCTCAGTTCGCGACGGCTCCACAGGTCCACGGCCACGCGGACAGGCAGCTGGCTCAGCGCCGACGCCAGCGCGCCCACCAGGCGCTCGAAGTCCGCGTCGTCGGCCGAGTAGAGGAGCAGAGCCGCGCGGCCTCTGGCGGCTGCTGCGGGAGAAGACGATGGAGGGAGAGGAGAGGGACGACGTGAGACCGTGAGAGAGGCCGGGCCCGCCGGGGGGCGGCCCCCCGGCCCCCGCCCGGCGCTTGCTCACACTCACCCCCCGCGCGGACATCCTCTTTGAAGAGCCTCAGCCACACTGTTCGGGGAGAGGGGTGTAGGCGGCGGGTAAGCACAGCCGCCACCGCCTCTTGCGGAACTCCCAGACCCCCTCCAGTCCTGCCCCTGGGGAATGGAGCTGGGAATCGCTTACCTTTCACACGGTCCTTTTTGAGGAGGAGGAGAAGGAAAAGCACAGCGGCAACGAGTAGGCAGGCCAGCCACACCAGGGCCCAGCGCTGGTGGATGTCTGGGAGGGCGAGGAGAGGAGATAGTCTGGTTAAAGGCCATACACTTTCAACCCCACTTCACGGAGGAGAAAAACAGAAGCTCAGAGAAATGAAGTGACCTGCCTAAAGGTCACAACGCATAGCAGTCAGTATATATATGAACATAGATCATCTACTGATAAGTGACTTAACTTTCTGCCTTGGTTTTCACCTCTGCAAAAGGGAAAACGATAGTGCCTACTGGTAAGGATTGTTGTGAGAACTACATATGTTAATACACATAAAGCCGTTGTAAGTGCTCAGATGTCAGCAGTATTGTCCCCTAAGCCTAGAGTGGCTGCGTCCTTGACTTCACTCTCTTGACTGATAGCGACAGCCTTCTAACTGGTGTCCCTGATGTCTTTTTTGCCTCCATTCACCACGTGGCAGCCCCCAGAGATATTTTAAAAATACAAATGTTGTTATAGCCTTTCAGGAAGCTTCTGCTGCTCTTAATGTAAATTCCAAATTCCTTGGCTTCCAAGGCCCTATATGGCCCTTGCATCCTCGTCTCATGACAGAGGTCTGCCTCCAAAGACATTCCAACCACACTGACTACCTTGGAGTTCCTCAAAAAAACATCCCACAGTCTTCACAGAACTGCATCTCTGCCCACTTCAGGTAGGTCAGCCTTCAGAGTTCAGCTGGAACCTTTTGCCTGAACTCACTCCATCTACATCAGGTTCCCATTATATGCATTCATGGCTTTGGAACACTGTAGGGAGTGCTTCCATAACTCATACTAAATGTAAGTGATTTGTGGCTAATGTCTTTCTAGCTTCCTGTGGCTGAGGTGAGGGGCAGAAATTGTGTCTTATTGGTGACGTCAGGATGCCCTGCAAGCTCTCATCATAGTTCCGAATAAATGAAGGAATGACCCTCTGACTTATCTGAGCCAGACAAGGACAAGACCATTGCATGAGCTGCCCCCAAGAGTGGTCACTGTCAACATTCTAGCTCCTGGAGAGGTGGGAAGAGAAAGGGCAGTTCTTGTAATACTCACACTTGTCCATGGGACAGGCCCATAATGCTCCCAGGTCGTCATCCCACAGCTATAAGAGACAGACAAAATCAAATCCAAAGCTCTCAGCTTGGTGTTCAGTAATCACCAAGTTCTAGCCAGCTTGATCTGCAAATTTACAGTCTCAAGTATTTTCCCACACACACAGCAGGATCCCACAAGCTGCTCTGCCTTTGTTTATGCAGTGCCTGCTGTCTGCCGTGTGCCTTCCTCCATTGCCAGAGTTAGTCCACCTAAAGAGACCCTTCCTTGAAGCCCTCCCTAGAAATCAATCCATAGCATATGTGAATGTGCTAGCATATGTTGCTATCTGTTTACTAGTTTTTAGCCAGCAGTGAGCAACTTGGGGATAAGAACTATACTTCAAGTCTTAGCTTGCCCAGGACTGCACACAAAATAAGCACAAATAGATGGTGGGTAGGTGCTAGAAGGACAGTGAGGAGGTCTTTGCCTAGGAAGAATGAGAGTTTCCATGATGCCCTCTGCTAGGTACAGGAAGAGGTGGAAAAAGCTGAAGATAGAGTGTTAGGGCTGTTGCCCTTGGGCATTGGGGCAGGGTCCTTCTGCCATCTACTCACCTGCAGACACTGGCCTGATTGCAGGTCTTGTAGTAACTGCTCTCCAAGACGAGCTGCCCTCTGCCAAGCCAAGAGGAAAGGAGCTGTCACCTAGGGATACAGCACTTGGGAGACGACTAGGCTGCAGCTAGGCAGAATAGTGTTGGGGAGGGAGAGGCACTAGGGGTTGGGAGGCTTCTGAAAGGCCACTGAGAATAGGGCCCAGTCTGAATTGCCCCCATGTTCCCAGAGATCAGCACAAAGCCTGGCACATAGGAGGGGAAAATTGAATAGAAAGTGTGAGGACAGGTTTGAGATGAAGCTGGAGAGATACATGGAGTAGGGTTACCCAGCCCTCACCGTGGAGGCCCTGCTGAGCAATGGGGTGCAGCCACTGGGTTCCAAGGCACAGAGTGATCTGTTGTCCTGTGGGCCTCGTGTCTCCACCAGCAGCATATCATCCTTGAGGGGCCCCAGAGAGTCTAAAAGGGGTGAGAGCCCACTCTGAATGAGACCCTACCTTGCTGGGGGCTGCCATGTGCCCCTCCATGCCTGACCTTCACCTTCAGGAGCTAGTACTTCCAGGGTTCACCCCTATTGCAACATTCCTGTCCCAGCCTCCTCCAGGCCCCACTCACCAGACCACAGGCATTCTTGCAGCTGAACCTTCTCCCAGCTGCTCACCTGCTTGGAAGGGGCCAGGGTTAAGGGCATGAAGAAAGGCAAGAGCCAAGGCCAGAAAGACCGGAAGAGAAAGGATAGGCAAAGGGAGGACTGTTGGGTTGGGAGGTCTGCACACTGGACCTGACCTTAGGCATATCTGGGTTTCAGGCTAGGTGATCAGGAGTCACTCCACTTTTCTCAGCCTCAGCCTTGTGAGGTCATCTGTGCTAATGGGCCTTATGACTCTAAATTAGCTCTTTTCACATCCAACCAAACACATACATTCCCTTCTCATCTAACTACCTTCTCAAAGAGCCCTCACCTGACCAGTCCACTTGAAATTGCAACTCCAATCCACTCTTGTCTTTCCCCACTTTTCTCCATAGTATTTGTATACAGTTTTAACTTAGTACAAGAATTTTCTTGTTATATCTATTGTCTGTCTTTATCCAAACAAACATAAGCTGTATAAGGGTGGTAACATTTATTGGTTTTATTCATTGATATCTATCCCAAGTGCCTAAAACAGTGTCTGGTACATAGCAGATGCTCAATAAATCTTGAATGAATATGTTTATAATCACCTTTTGAAGTTGTAGAGCAAACAATTATATAGGTAGGGAAATAGGATAATTGATAAATATAATAAAAGCATCTAACATTCGTTGAGCATTTAATCTGTGCCAGTCCCTAAAATGAAGCACTTCTCTTATTTAATTTTCACAACCACTCTATGAAGTAGTTACTGTTATCATCCCCATTAAACAAATGAGACTAACCTTCAAAAAGGTGAAGTGACTTGCCCAGAGTCCTATGCACTACTAAAGTAAATAGTGGAACTCCTAAAGAGGAAACCCACAATCACTTTGCCCCAAGAATAAAGTGGGTCCAGAAGACAGTGCCTTGTCTGCAGTTCCGCATGGAGTATGCAGGGTCCTGCCCCTAACCCAGCACTCCCGCGCCCCTTTCCTACCTGGACACAAATGTTGGGGTGGCCTTTTAGCAATGGGAAGTCAAGGGCCTTCTGTAGAAAGAAGAGTATAGGTGGGTCACAAAAGGTGGCTCCCTGGGCTCCCCTTTCTTTCCCAAATCTGGGCCCTGCCAACACCTCTCTTACATTCACTGTGACATTCTCTCGGGGCAGCGGCGGAACCAGTGATTGGCAGGGGCCCCCACTCAGTGCCTGCCAACACAGTGTGGCCTCGGCAGGCAGCGAGCACGGCGCATCTAGCCGCCAGCCCAGTGGGTGCAGCAGCTGTAGCCCGGTGACACGCCAGAGGTTGCGATATGCACGGGGGTCTGTAGGGAGAGGGCGAGGTCACTGCTCACCCCGAACACTACTACCTGCACCTCTCCCACCCTGGCCCCTGTGGGTCTGCTCACCCTTCCTAAAGGGGCAGATGCTCGTCCTGACAGAGTCGAGCTCCAGACGCCACACCTGGAAAGGAAACAGGGCACCACAGGTTAGCTCAACCCACCCAACCAGGAGCATGTGCCAGGCCCTTGACTAAGCATTCATTCATTCATTAGGGGACACATTCATTAGGCCGATATTTCACAAATACTCACTTGGTCTTTTCACCCTTTGAAGGCCCTAGAGATGCACACATTTACTCTTCCAACAAACGCTATGCCAACATCTGGCAACATCTTTATTTAACAAACTTTTAACAAGTACCTGCTATGTGTCTTAGCACCAGGGAAGGCACTAGAGATATTCAAATATTAAATCCACAATCACTTTGTGAGAACCTACTATATGCCACATACTGTCCTAGGTGTTAAGGACACATTCATTTATTCTTTCAATAGACTTTAAAAATACACCTAGTATGTACTTAGCCCTGTGCTAAGTACTAGAGATAACATATTAATTTATTCAGCAAACATTTAATTAAGAGAAGCTACTAGGTTCCAGGCATTAGGTAAGGCTCTGGGTGAATTGCTAAATTTTAATTACATATTATTTCCTTGCTTTTAAGGAAATGACAAATTCACAGTTGCACTAAGGATAAAACATATATATAAATTAATAAATTGATAACTTATTGAACATCTGTTTATGTAAGAAGAAATGAGACAGGTGCCCAAATTAAAAATGGAGGTGATAAGTAAACAAGGAAGGAAAGAAGTGAAAAGAGATGTGTAGATAGGAGAGGGCAGGAAGTTTGGGGAAAGCTTTTGGTAAAGAAATGGGGGCATTTCATGTAGTGGGAACTACCTAAGCAAAAGCACAGAAGTGGGCATATATAAGCAGCTCCATCTGGACTGAACAAAATTCCCGTGAAGGGGAATTATGGGAAACACACAGTGGAAAAGGTTTAGTCAGGGGTCAGAATATGGAGCCCAGAATGCCAGGGAAGCTCTGGGAAATGAGGTCGGGTGGGAACTTATTGAAACAGTCTAGAAGAGATGATAGAAGGCCAAACTGGGCTGTTACAGAGGAAGGGAAAAAGAATGAGAGACATTAATGTGATGACAAATTAAATGTGTAATAAGAGGGAGAGGAAAGAGCCAATATTTAAGACTAGATGTGGCACACTTCCTCATAACAGTCCTACGAAGTTGCTACTGTTATTCTTCCTATTTTACAAATAGGAAAGAGGCTCAGAGAGGTGAAGTGACTTGCCCAAGATCACACAATTAGCAAATGGTGAGAGTCAGGTTTCAAACCAGTCTGAGTTCATAGCACATGCTCTACCCTCCAGGGGAACAAAAAGAAAGAATTGAAGAAATAGAGGAAGGCTTCAAGGAGGTGTTGACATCTGAATGTGCAATGAAGCATAAGTAGGAGTCCTGGGTATAGAGGATCAGGAAGAGCATTCGGAGCACACAACAGGCAGAAGGCATAAGACAGTTAAGGACAAGGAAAGGCCAGTCGAAGAGGAGAGTAGAGGACGGTGAGACCAAGATAGTGAGGGCCACCCCTATCACCAACTCCCCAGTCCCATTCCCCTGCACCCAGCTGGACTCTGCTCCTACCTGAATACAGAGACAGGGAACCAGGTCTGTATGGTTCAAGGTAATGGTCTGTGGCCCTGTCTGTGGGGTAAGCAAAAGGGAGAAGTTGGCAAAGATAAGGAAGAGGGGAAGGCTGGAGGCCAAAGTTGAGAAAACCAGGCAGGCATCAGTTCCCCCACCAACGTTTCTTGCTTTGGGTGTGGGTCTCTGTGTCCTCTTCAAGAGTCCCCTTTGATAATGCATTCATATCCTTAGCATGGGCATTTGCCTAGAGTGGGAATAAACTTGGGGAGGGAGAGGCCTTACCAGGTTTCTGTGCCACCAGGGTTTTGTAGGGCCCTGGACCTGGTCCCAGTACAGGGAGAGGCCAAAGTGCTGCTCCTCAGAAACTTCCAGCACCAGGTGTACATCATCACCATCTGCAGACACATTGAGCCAGGGCAGGGCTGTGGGGGAGCCAAAAAGAGAGACCTCCTTTACCTCTTCGGTATATCCAAGACTGGGTCATACCCACCAACTGACCCTTTAGAGTTCCCTTCAAACTCCTAAGGCTGGAGGCTCCTGGACCAGGGCAGAGCCTATATCCCTATCTCAGACCAGAGCATAGGGTCCCAGCAGCTAAAGACCAAGCCCATGCAGGGCCCAGTATATAGTATAGAGACCACCCTTCTCCCCACTTCGCCCTCTGCAGCCAGAAGTTTACTGTAAGCACTGTAAAATAAATAATTCTCCCCTGCTCAGAGCCCTCTGACCCCCTGCACCCCCGCTGCCCCATATTACTCCTAGAATAGAAGATGGAGTCCATACAATGGCTTGCAAGGCCCTGCCCAGTCTGGCTTCCTGACCATTCTAATCTTATCTGTCAGCATTAATTAATTTGCTGCAGACACACTGGCTTCATTACTAACACTGAAACACACCAGATCCACTCCTGCCTCAGGCTGTTTGCACTGGCTGTTCTCAGTGAATGGAACCTTCTAGAATAAGGCCATTCCTGACAGCTGCAGCTCCCAACCTTCCTGCATTTTCTCCCTAGCACCAATTGCCATCTAATTCTTGCATATTTCATATCCCCATGTATTTATTGTGTCCTCCCTCAACCCTACCTTGGCCCTGACTCTAACTTTCAGCTAGAATGTCAGTTCTTTGAAGGCACAGGTTTTTGTCAGTTTTGTTTATTGATTTATCTCCAGTACCTAGTGCTATGCCTTGGGCAGAGTAATTACTCAATAAATATCTGTTGAATAAGTGAACCAATGTATAACTGAATGGATGATGACATGGAATGCATAATGTGTATCTGTGTCCTCAAAGCTCTGGTGCTGAGTTGTTGTTAATGGATTACCAGGGCAGGCAGGCCAAGTTTAAGATAAAGGAAACCAAAAAGAAAATGAAGTTGAAATAATTTAAGAGTTCAAAACACAACACTGTCTTTATATCTTGATCTGTATAGTAGTTATGCAAGTGTATACATATGTAAACATTAATGGAACTGGACATTAAAATTAGTGCTCTTTACACACTCTTCTGTATGTATACCACAATAAAAAAGAAAATACAAAACAAAAAAATCTAAATAGTGCATGGGAAAAACTATCAGAACCTTGACTTTCTTAGCTCTAATTTTTTGGTTTAATATTACTTTTATTTGATACGTGGAGAGTGAACCATAATCTTGACAATGCTTTGGGCCTCTAGATATATTTGTTACAAGGAGTAAGAGATTCACTTTTACATTCCCAGTGTCTGGTACAAAGTAGGAGCTATTGCAAATCATGTATGATGAATGAATGAATGAATGAATGAATGAATGAAGTCTGTGAGCTTATGGGATGTGGCAACCCAGACCTGAAGCCAACTTCAATGGTTCCTCATATTCCAGACCCTGGCCCTCCCACCTCCCAGCACCACTGGCCCTAGCCCCTACCCCAGCAGCTCTGGATGCTGTCCCGGACTTCAAGCCCCCTGCAGTCTGAGGAGAGATCACAGAAAAGCCTCTGATGAGGCTGAGGACCAAAGAAAGAAGGGGGACAACCCAACTCATGGGGATCCCTTGAAAGGACTCCCTGTCCCCTAAATACCACCCACATCTATCCAGTGCCCAAAACACCTTATCCAGAGGCAGGAAAGCTGTCAACTGGGGAGAGGAGACACAAGAGACTAACTCTGGGGAGAATGAGAGCCCACACCACTGCCTGAGATAGGACTAGAAAGGGGATGAAAGCAGAAGAGGTGTGGCTAGAGGGAAGAGAGATTAGAGGGGCCAGGATTTTGTGCCCCTGAGACTCTGGGGCCACTTACCAGGCAGCTGCTGTGTGATATTGAGTTCCTTCTGGTACCTGGGCTGAGTGTATGACCAGATTCGCACCTCAGCCCCAAGAGCAGCCTCAAAGCAGTCAAATACTATAGATCCCTGTGAGGAGAGGAGTGGCAGAAGGCTGGTGGTATAGGGCTCAGAATCCAGGCCAAGGGCTATGGGCTCCTCTGCATGGACTACTCACTCACTCCCTCCTCTCTTGCCCATCTGATGACTATATTCATACTATATGGCCTGAAATTCTGCCATTGAAATTTCCCCACAAAGGCCCCCAATTCTAAAGTGCACACCCTCCATAGGGTGTCAACAGGACAGAGATAAGGGCACAAGCTACCTGAGTCCTTGCCCCAACTCTGGCTGTCCTGGATCATATGTCTAAAGCTAAGACGATCAGATACCCCTCCCCACAGAAGTGGTTTCCACACCCAGGGCTTCAGTGGTCCTCACGATTGCCCTGTGAGGTGGGCCAACAGATGTTATCTCACTCTACAATATTTCAGATCAGAGGATATTGGCTGGGGGCTGGGAGCAGGAGGGGAAATCAAAGGGTTAGAGTGATTTGGCCCAAGTGAAGATACACCTCCCAATCACGTGTGACCTCCTGAGGTAGCCCCAGCGCCCTGCACCACAGCATATACATCAGGCAGTCATGGTATGGCAGGGAGTCCAGAGGATCCAGCCCACAGATTCTCCCTCTCCAAGTCTCAGTTTCTCTATGTGGAAAATGAGGGTAATAATAATGCCTTGTTTGACATTATTACCTTATTTAATTCTCACAACGTTCATATAATGTAGGACTATTCCTAGCCCTACTTTACAGACAGGAAAATGGAGGCATAAATCGCTGAAAGGACTTGCCCACAGCCCTGATTAGAGTTAGAACTTAAAGAAATAATGAACATGAAAGCACTTTATAGGTTTCATATTTAGAAGGTGATTGTTCTTATTATTTTGCATACCACAGATTGACCAGGCTGCACAAGGGCAGCAGGCACTTGCACCTCCAGCAGGACACAGCGGGCTGTAGGGTAGGCCTGGAAGGAGAGTACGACTTGGGCCTGGAGAGAAGCTGTGAGCAACAGGGCAGAGGGTTGGTCAGACCAAGGGGCCACAGGCAAAGCTCTGGTGAAGGGCAGTTGGGCCAGCCAGGTTCCCCTCACCATTCCTAGGCTCCTCAAACTCTAAGTCAGCTGCTCTTCCAAATTGTTCCTCATCTTCAGGCTTTTCCCAGTGCCCTGGAAGTACCCAAGAATAAGGACTCTGTCAGGCCCCTTGCTCTGGGCTTCCTTCCAGAAAGTGCAGTTTGGGGAAACAGGGTACAGGCCTGGGGCCTGGGGTAGTAGATGGGGAGATTCCCAATCATCATGCCCATCCCAGACACATCCACATGTGCACATGGATGACATGCTCACCATGCACAGTCAAGTGGATGACCACACGCACACAGAGTTCACAGTCAGTCTCCTGATGGCACCTCAGCACTAGCTCTGTCTGCAGGTGTGTGGGCACCAGCACAGGTTCTGGGGCAGACACGATATTCCCAGGTAGGCAGAGCATGTCACCATCTGTGCATGAAGGGCAGGGTGGAGCTGAAGCTGTTTTGAACCCAGTATTTGATTGCACCTGACACCCCCAAAGGGCCAAGGCTCTTCTTGGGCTGAGGGTGGACCGTGAAGGCATGGGACCGGGAGAGCTCCTTTCCCTTCTACCAACCTGGGAAGTTCTTTTCTCTCTAAAAGTAGGGCTACTCACCCCAGAGGTGGCAGGAGAGGCCCTGGGAAGGAAGTAAAGAGTCAAGAGTTTATGCTCCCAAATCTAACCATCTTTTCCTGCCTACCTCCTTCCAGGGCTCCCTATTCCAAGACCCTCCCAGAAGGAGACAGACCTAGCTCTTGCCCCCTCCCCATTCTTCCCTTACCCCATCAGTACCAGAAAGACCAGCCAGGGCAGTTCTGGTGGTAGTGGCAGTGACAGGAGCCAAGCTAGGGCCCTAATGGGCCCCAGACTGAACCCTGAGCCTTCCCCAACCTCCCTGGGGCCCTAGACTCACCGGAGAGCAGCGAACAGCATCCTGAGGCCCCGCGAGTCTCTCCAGAGAGAGGACTACCGGGCTTCGACCAAGTGCCAAGGACAGCAGGAACCAGGGCACAGGCATCTTCCAGGTGGTAGACAGCACCCAGGCCTGAGGCCCTGTCCTGCCCCCCCAGATGGGGGGGCAGACACCTCACCTCTGCTCTCACTCAGCCCCGTGCCTTTGGGCAGGAGGGGTGAGAATCGCTCTCCAGCCTCCGGTTCCCAGCTCTGGTTAGCTTGTGCACTCTCCTGGAAGTTCTGATTCCAGGCGCAGTCCTAGCCAGAGTGCTTTCGTTTTGGCTCTCGGCAGGCAGCCAGCTGTTCCCGCCCCACCCTGTCCCTCCCACCAGCGCCAGGCCTGGGAGCCAGCAGCCTTGGACTGGGGCGGTAACCTCCCCTCCTTTTTTCCCTCCTTTTCTCCTCCTCCTCCACTGCTGACACCTGGCTGGGCGGGCCTCTGGAGAGGGCAACAGCAGACTCATGGCTGAGTAAGGAAGCTCTTACTCACCCCACAAGTCCCTAAGGAGGGCCTGGGCAATCCTGGGCATTTTTGCTCCCCACATGACTCTGAGTTCCTAGTGCCCACTGGGACCCCTCTTACTAGGCACCCCAGGTCCCTTCACGCACAGACTCCCTGGGCCTCAGTGACCCTTTGTGGGCTCCTCTGCATGGACGACTCACTTGTGGGTCAGGAGCTCTAAAGGCCTGGATAAAGGGTACCATGAAGTAGGCTTTTCACCACTTCCTGGCATGTGCTTAAGTGTGGTGGGGGTTGAGGAAGGAACCCAGGACCCAGAGCCAGATAGACAAGGGTCCCATTTGTGCTTTTGCCATGGGCTGGCTGTATGCTTAAGGACACACACCATCTTTTTGAACCTGTTTCTTCTCCTCTTCTCACTGAAGAATCGCAGTGAGGATGATTTCCAGGTCCTCCTTTGCATGAAGGCTGGGGTATGGGTGTGGACATGGAGGATCTGGGCTATTAATCAATGGATAACAACCCCAGGCAGGGTCATGTGGACACTTCCCCCAACTTAGCATCCTGGACACACTAGAGACACACTTGTTTTTTAATTTATCCATTATGTTTGCCTTTATTCATCTTTCTCCATCTTGGTCTCTACTGTCCCATCTTTGCCCTGGCCACCCAGGGCCAAACCCATTTTCCTTGAGTCCAGAGTCCTCCCTCCCTCCCCATCTCAGCAAGGCCTGGGTTTGGGAAAGGGAGTTCCCTGGCCTCAAGAGAGTTTTCTCTCACTTCTCTGGAGTCACCACCCCCCTTCAGAAACTGCCATGGCTCCTTCCTCCCCTATCCCTGTTCCAAGCTCTCCAGCCTGGACTGGAGCATGTGCAGACTCCTCTCTGGAATTGTGGTGAGAGGAACTCGGAAGATGCTTCTCCCCCTATCAGGACAGGGGTCAGAGGAGCTCCCAGTAAAGAGAAACTCTTCCTGGAGGCTCTGCGAGGCAGAGGGGCATCCGGAAGAAGCCAGATGGACACACACGTGGAGGGGCAGGGAGTGAGTCAAGCGTTCCGCTTCTTGCCTGGGAGGCGGGGAACGCGGCTCTGCAGGCAGTAGTCCTCAGGGGCGAGGGTGGCTTCCAGGCTGGACGCCGCTTTCTGGCGCGCCGGTCAGGGCCCGTACCCCTGCGGCTAAGCCGTCTGGGTGGTGTTGGAGCTGCGCTCGGTCCCGAGGGGCGAGCTGGGCGGCCTGCAGTTCCAGCCTGCGGCACAGCGCCCAGCGGCCGCGCAGGCCCCGCCGCGCGCCGAGGCGGCCCCGGCCGGCGGCCCGGCCGGGCGGCCCCGCGTCCAGCGCCCGCAGCAAGCGCGGCAGGTCGCGCAGCAGGCGGTAGCGCGGCAGCGCGCGCAGCGGCGGGGGGATGTCGCCGCTGGCGCACAGGTGGCCGAAGTAAGCGAGCAGCAGGAGCGGCGGCGGGGCGGCGCGCAGCAGGGCGCGCAGGGGCGCGGCGGCGGGCCCGGCGCGGCGGCTCCACAGCAGCAGCACCGTGCCGCGCTCCCGGGCCGCGCGCGCGCGCGCCGCCCACAGCCAGGGCAGCGGGCCCACGCGCGCCACGCGCGCCCCCTCCCACAGGTCCACGATCACGTCGCGCCCGCCGCCCAGCGCGGCCCGCAGCAGCTCGGCCAGCGCCCCGACCAGGCGCCGCTGCGCCTCCGAGTCTGCCGCGTGCAGGAGCAGCACCGGGCGCGCGCCGCCAGCGCCTGCGGGGGAGCCACGGGTGAGCAGCGTCCGCGTTAAGGGCCAGCTCAGCCCTCCCTCCGCCCCCCGCAGCCTCGGGAGGCAACATCAAAGGGTGCCCCCGCCCAGTTCCTTATCTGCGCTGCGGGGGGTGCCTGAGGCAGTTTTAGTCTTATGGGGTGCCTGAGGGCTAATTAGATAAAAGTGCCCCGGGAGGGGCAAGGGCTAGGGCGCCAGGTTTGGCAGGTGCAGCGCAGGCTGGATTGACTCTCCACTCGCCTCTTGCCTAGAGACTTGGTGTAGTGAACCACCTGGCACAGAGGGACCTTTGCACTGCCTTAACCCTTCCTGCCCACTAGGGGATCTGAGGCTGGCTCACCCCCTGGAGTAACAGAGCTGGATGCCCTGACAGAGACATGGCTCTTGGGGAAGGGAGCCAGGGCAGGGAAAGGGTAGGGACAACTAGCCTAGAAGCTGGGCAGGTCTAAATCCCCAGGTTACTTTTGAGTGAGTTTACCTGACAGTGGGCGCCGGCGGGCGAGGACCAGAACAACACCCAACGAGGTAGTGAGAACCAGCAGTGCCAGGATCAAGAGTCCCAGGTGTCTATGAGACACTGAGTGAAGCAGGATGAGGCTAAGCTGAGCAACTTAGCACCCAACCTCCCTCCTATCCCAACCCCAAAGAACTCACCATCTGGACACAAGAGGTGCTTCCAGGCAAACTGGACATCTGACCTCCACACCTGAGGACACAGAGTTCCCCCAAGCCATGAGTCAGGGTAGTGCCTTCTCCAGGAGAAGTTGAATGAGGCATGAGGAGGGAGAAAGGGAGGCCCCCTGGATAGGGAATTCCTCCTGCACTGAATAGATGAAGAAGTGCAAACCCAAAGAGTAAACTCAGAGTTGGCTAGGGTATTCATAAGGACCTAGAGACCACAGGCCCTGAAGTAACCAGACACCACTGAGCTCCAGCCAGTTGTCATCAGGCCTGAATGTGGACACAGAGCATCAGGTTTTCTGACTTTTTCAAGATAAGCCAGAAATCAGCTTTTTAAAGTACCACATCTCCCAATATTTAAATGGTGGCAACAAATTCCAATTTCAAACACCATGCTGGCCAAATCCAACATTTTTGCAGACTAGATTTGCCACCTGTGGAGTAGATGCTGGGGGAGTATGTGGGGGGAGGCATGATTCCTTACCAAGACACAGCCCCCTGGCCTCAGGAAGGGAATGATGAGGTCTAGTGTCACTGGGCTCGAGCTCTGAGTCTGTTGGAAAAAAGATCAAAATGACTGTTTCCATAGAGGCAAATTTGGCTCTGTCCAGCCTCTCTGAGCCTTTGCCCATGCTGTTTCTCCTTTCTAACCCCCACCTTCATCCAAGTCCTCCCCAAAGCCACCCCTAAAAAGAAGCCTTCCCTACTTCATTTCCAGATCCCACAATCATTCCCAGATCAGATCTGCTGCACAGATACACATTATTCAAGCAATCAGGCACTCATCGACAGACATAACCTGGGTGCCAACTCCATGCCAAGCCCTGAGGAAAGAAGTCGGTCACAGATGTCTCTGTCTTCCAGCAGCTCACAAAACAGGAAGGCTAATAATGTGCTGCCCCCCCCCCCTGTTCAGCACACCTGAAAGAGCAGGCAAACCATTGGAAGGAATATAAATTGTGGATTCAGGAGACCACAGTTATTAAAGTCAGGCTTAACTCTTGCCTTTGTGGTTCCTAGCTGTGTGATTTTTGCAGAGAGATAGGATAGGTTACCTCCCTCCATGAGCCACAGTTTTTTCATTTGTCTGTGAAGGGTATTTTAAAATAATCCTTATTTTACTGGGTTATTGAGAGTATCACATGAGAATATACATGTAAACACTCTACAATACACAGTGCAGTGTTTATTCATGGAGTAGTAGCAGCTATTATTATGTTGTAGACTCCTAGGGGCAGAGACTCTGTTATAAACTTCTCTTGTATCTCCCAGGGCCTAAAACAGAGTAGACACAGAGTAGGCACTCAATAATTGTATGTTGAATTGGACATAATTGATTGCCATCTATCTACAGTTAGGATGTGGCTCTGCCCTATGCTCTGGGTTCTGGGTAGGGAGCTGATCAGAATCTCTACCCTTTGGGAACACCCTTCACCCTTCACCCCCTACCCCACCTGATCCAGATCCCATTCTCCAGTCAGCTGTGAGCCAAGTGCTGATGTGGTGGCTCTCAAATCATGGCTGAATTCAGTGAAGGCAGTCTTTTCCCAGATCACAGAACAAATAAGTCTGTGGATTTAACTCTCAAGTTTAGGTTTTCCTACATGACTTTGTCTTAAATCTTTAGCATGGCGTGGTCTTAAGTCTTGATCATTTTGTTTCCATCTGTCTGCTTGGGAGCGCTCAGAGAATACAAAACAGACAAACAAGCTGCAAGTGAGCATTTAAGAAAGAACTGGGAGGAGCTTGTCATGCCTAGCTTGGGACTGTGGTTTTGCAGATATATTTGATTGCGGTTTTTATATCAGATACACAGAAGAAAGCGTGCTAGTCAAACTGTTCTTAGTTCACATAGTAAAGTTAAACCTGTCAGTAGTTTACAGTATTCTGCAAAGAGCACATCAGCTTCTGGGGGCTCTGTTTCCCAAAATATTAGATTGGGAGATAGTGACAGAAATTCTGCCAGCTGCCTGTGGGAAGCAGGCAGGAGCATGGTGGTAGAAGACAGCTGGGTTCAACGGAGCATCAGTACAAAATGTGGTAGCAGTTTGAGTGGGCCAGAAAACCGCTGAATATCGGAAAGCCAGTCTTGCCTCTGTTTATCTTTGTAAGTTCGGAAACTGAAAGGATTAGAAACTGCTCCTTGGAAGACCCTACTGACCAGCTGAACAAAGGCTGACCAAGTAAATAAATAACCAGATGACAAATTAGGGATGTGTTTGCTTCCTCAACCTGCTGTGCTCTGAGCCATGAACCTAGCGGGGGTCAAATCCTGGCTAGGCCATACCTGGCTAATGCTGTACACAGGGGGTACCAGGCTGTCTTGGCTCAAGCCTGGGTGGCTCCAGGCAGCACTGAATGTGGCATGCATCCTCGTGGAGAAGTGAAGAATCAGCTGTTGGGCCTGGGTGTCCATGCTCACGTTCCAGGATGGGGCTGCCAGAGAGTGGGAAAAAAGGGATCCAGTTTGCAGGAGGCAATAGGACATGGGCTGCAGTTGACAGAGAAGTGAGGGCAAGACTAGAGTTTGGCTTTGTCACAGTTAGGTGAAGGTAAAATGTTGGGAGGGGTTCCCAGCCAGGGTCACTTATTGGCTCACCAGTCCGGTGGGGACATTCAATGTGGCTGCTGTTTCCAAAGGAGAACTGAGAAATACAAGAATGGCAGGTCAGCAAGCTCTAGGTATCATCCATATCCCTACCCGTCCCCTCTCACCCACACTTATACCTTGAAGCAAAGCTGGGGGTGCAAGTCCACTTTCTCCAAAACATACCACTGTGGTGGGAGAAGAGAGTTAATCAGGGCCCTGGGCCCCAGTCCTGCCCACCCATGTCCTAGGGAGGCCTGCCTCACCCCATCTGATTCTTGAGCCGTGGCATTGGGGAGGTCTTCACAGAGGGTGTGCCAGCCCTGCCTCTGGCAGAGGGAGGCCTCCAGCTTCAGTGGGCAACGGAGTGTCAGGGCCATGACCATTTGACTGTGCTGGCTGTAGTCAGTAAAGTTCACTGACTTCCAAAAGTCGGAGCCATCTGTGCAGGCAGCAAGGGCAAAGAGTGAGGCCTAGGGAGACCTGAGCCCCACTTTGGCCTCATTTCATCAACCCTATCCCCAGAGCATCAGGACACAATGCTTGTGAAAGTGCCCGGCATAGTTCCTGTCCTGTCTAGGAACCCAAAACATGAGCATGCCTTCTCCATTCCCCTTTTATTATCTTTTCTATTTAGCTGTCTCCTCTCCTTCCTTCACCTCCATGCTAGCTAGCCCTTTACTGCTCCCCAAACTCGAAATCTTTACGTCTTAGCTTAGGTTCCTTTCAGAACTAGGAATGCCTTCCTATCCCTTCTCTCCTTTCTAAATCCTGCTCATTTTCTGAGTACAGATCAGGGGTCATCTCCTCTAAGAGACCTTTCCTTGCTAGTGACAGCCTTCACTGGCTTTTCCCTTTCCTGAGTTCCCTTGCCTAGTCCTCACATGCAACCCTGCCCTACAATTTGGGTGCTTTGTGCTATTCATTTGTCATGTCTGAGTGTTCTGTCTCTTCAGCTTGGAGACAACAAAGTGCATATAGCACTTCACGTGTCACCAACAACTTTCATTTATCATATTGCATTCAAGCCTCTTAAACAATTGGAAAGTAAGGCAGGGCAAGTATCATTATTTTACAGATGAGGAACCTGAGGCACAGAGAACAACAAGTGGCAAAGCTGGGATCTGAGTGAGCCCAGCTCTTCTGGTTCATCCTCAGGACACTACCTCCTGCGTCTCACATTTCTGAATCACCCAGTGTCTAGTACGATATTGGATAATCTCATTTTTTGGCAGGCTGATCTGTAGACATTGTAGCCCTTTCCCCACTCTGACTCTAGGGGAAGTGCCTGCATGCCTTCTGGTAGCTTCCTTCAACACAGGTGTGAAATGTGTGAGTGAGGTATGTGTATGTGTGTGGAAGACAGAGAGACTGTGCATGCACAAGAGCGCATTTAGCAGCACTCACAGGCTTCAGGCCAGCTCTGGAAGGGACATTTTTTGTGCCTCACAGTGTCCTCTTGCAGGTAGGATGCCTGGGGGAACAGGAGAACAGGCAGGGAAGGTCAGAGGAAGGACTTTTCCTGTAGCACTCAGACCTAAAATTTATTCTGACTTGACCTTGCCCTGGCAGAACAAACTGCCTGAGCTGGCAGGGCACTGAGGACAAGGAGCAGTGCAAAGACACTGGGGGAAGAACTCCATAGTATGGGAGTGAAAACAGTTAGTGAGGGGATGAGTTCTTTTCTCCTTGGAGAGGAAAACTTATTTCCAGAAAGAGACAGATTGTGAGGTCCACATTCCCCAACTTTTGGCTTCCTTGGATTCTATACTCTCAGGGCTTCCCAAGGTGTCTTGTGCCTTGTGTAGGTTCCTCCCTCTGGGCTACCCAAACTTTACCCAACAAGATTGTCCAACCTAGCAGGTGCTTGGTGCTCTAAGTCTCAGATTACACTCTCCCTTTGGTTTCCTCCAAGTGACAAAGCCTTTTCTGTCTAGTCCAAAGGGGTCTTAGTGCTAGGCACTTCAGAATTATGAAAAGGAGGAGGACTGCAATGAAAGGTTAGTGGGGACAAGACTTTTGGGGCTATATGGAACCTTGCAATGGCCATGTGCTCCCAATGTTCCTGCTAAGAACAGCAGCTGTCTATTCCTCCTCTGTGGGCCGATGCTAGGTCTGAACCAAGGAAAGCTGGTTTTGAGTGGGGCTGAGGTTGGAATCACCCCCAAAGAATATCCCGTGTTCAGCAAGACACTGCCATCTCTGACCCAGTGTGTGGCTCACTGTCAAGCTGGTGCCAGTCTCCTAGCACCTATTAACACCTAGTCCTTTTAAAATGTAGATTGGTTACTGAAGATAAGTTTAACCAACTGTGCTATCCAGGGGCCTCAGAGCAGTGCCATGGACAACCCCCACCTTTACCTCTGCTCACCTCTATGCACAGACAGGGCAGAAGGAATTCATAAAGCAGGTCTACAGTGTGGCCCCAAGACACAATTTTCTGTTGATGAAGCAACAAAGAGAAAGAAGAGATGCCTGAGAAAGAGCATAGACACCCTGGACAACAACAGGAGGAAGCTGGGAACTTGGCCAACACCTCATTTTTCTTATATGAGACTTAATTCTTCCGCCAAAAAATTTCCTCCCAAGGGGTCTCTGTTCTGCACACTGACTATTTTCTCTAGGCATGTCAATATATAGAGGGGAGGAAGGAGGAGATGGGGAAAAGAATATATATTTAATGAGCCCCACTTTATGCCAGGAAGGTTGCTAGGCGCTAAAGCAGTAACTTAATTAAATGCTAGCATCACAGAGATCTTGGGAGGCATCATCACCATTTTATAAATGAAGAGAGCTGAGGGCCTGAGGGATGTAACACCAGTCCCTGCAAATAATACCAGCTGTACACAAGAGCCTCCTTGAAAATTGGAGTTGAGGTGAGGTGTCAGGAGGCCTGGACTGGGAGAATGGGGGACATCTCATTCTCTGAGAGGCAGCAACAAAGAGAGGGAAACAGAAAGGCACTGGGACAGATGTGACCACTTTTATTTTCTTAAGGAAAACAACCTCTTGAAGAAACTACAAAGACTTCTTAATGTAACCTGAATCTCACGGAGGGTCATCTCATTGGGAGTAAATACCATATTCATTTCTCTGCTAGTCATTCAAGGTTGCTCCATCCCTTTTCCTTTCCTCAGCTCCCAGGTGACAAGGCCCCTGCATTTTATCTCTAGTCCAAAGAAGTCTTAATGCTAGGGACTTCAGACTTGTGAGTCTTGGAGAATTATCTTTACTCTCTGGACCTCAGTCTTCCTGTGTGTACAATGGGTAGGCCGTTATGTTGCAGCACTGTGCGATCTGGCTTTTTACAAGGAAATGGCACTCCATACCTGAGCATCAAAGGGACTGCTCAGCTCTTCGCACTCTAATGCCCACTGGTGACAAAGACGCACGCTGACCTCAGGGCCTGGGGGAATGCTCACTCGAATAGCCCGTGCCTCAGGCAGCAAGTCAAAGGAGAACTCAGGCCCTGGGGAGAAGGAGATCTTGGTGGCCTTGTCTCTTGGCCTTAGCAAAGACACCACTGTTTGACTGCATCCATCTCTAGTCACACCCCAGGCTACCTGTATGCTTTTGTGTGCTCTGTCTCAGAAGGCCTTTCACTGTCACTGGATCCAAAGGTTGGCTCCTTTTGGAACGTAGGCCCTTGTGGAAGATGTCTGGGGAGGGGACGGAGATGTGATGGCCCTTTTCAGACAGGCAACGGCTACTCAGCAGTTTCCTCTGTAAGTAGAGAGCAAGGTTAGACTGAGATCAGGAATCATGATCCCTGGCTTCTATTTCTTCCTCTGGAACCTGGGGCACACAGGCAAGTTGATCAACCTGTAGGCCTAAGTTTCTCTAACTGTATACTGGGCAGAATTGTCTACTCTATCTTCACACCTCCTATCTCTCTCTCTTGTGGCTGGAGAACAAAATGAGAGGCCAGAAAGGGAAAGGCTGTGAGGCTTAGGGCAGAGCTGGACTGACAGAGAGAGTACCTGTGCAGATGCTGGCATCTTGTGTCTCCTACAGAACTGGAACATGTAAGACTTTTTGGATTTCTGCACCAGGCAGTGGAACCAGCCCCACTGAAGGCCTGTGCAGGAAAAGACATGTTTAATATCCAGCCCTTCAGTGCCCCTCCTCTCCCTGGAGATGTGGCCCAATGTTGGATCCTAAGTCATTTTAGATCAAGGAACGTAATGAAATCAAAACTTTGGTCGTGAAAGTTATGATACAGTCAAAAAATAATTAGTTTCTTAAGTATGAAAATGTTCATTGTAGCATATTTATAACAGTGAAAAATTACAAACTGCAGATTCTTAAGGAGGATATGGGCATTTAGTATGTATCAGGCACTGAGCTAGGAAAGAAAACAGAGTTGAATAAGAACAATCTTACTTTTAAAATGGAAGGTAATAATAAATAGAACTACAATATTTTAATTGCAAAAATTAGTACCAGCTGAAAGGAGAAACACCTTCACAAAATGATAGAAACGAACTCACTAATATCAGTCATGGTGTGCTATTTTAGGATGACCTTAGTCTCTGTTGAGGTGGACAACAGGACAAACATGTTCTAGTATGATAAGTCCCATTTGCCTCAACCTGCTCTATGGCCCTAATATGCCCAATATGGCCCTAATTCACATACCCACTGAGAATGGCCCAAGGGCTATTTCTCATGCCTGAAGGAGCTGACACCAGATGCAGGTACAAACAGTAGGGGCAGTGCCAGAGCGGAGCACACCAAGGCTTTGGGAAGGTGGGGAGGGCCAACCGGGTATGGCAAAGAATATGAGCAGACCTTCCTGGGAAAGATGAACAGGAAATCAAGTGGTAGGGTCCAAGGAGGTCCCCTCCTGCCTCAGACAAGTTGGACTTGAGGCTGAGCTCTGCCACTTAATCCTGGCCATATGTGATCTTGGGTAAATTAGGGACCTCTCTAAGACTCAACTTCCTCATTCATAAAGTGGGGCTATTATGACGATCAAGTAAGTAAGATAATGTGTGGGAAAATATGAAGGTCATTGTATTACTGACAGTTAAGGGGGAGTGCCTGGAGGTTTACACATGTTTCTCATTTAATCCTCCCCACAGCTCAGGGACAACAGTCTTCATTGTATAATCATTTCTACTATGCTGATAGACACCTCAGAAACTGAGGATCACAGGGGTTAAGTGCACTGCCTGCAGCCACAAGTGAAATGTGTGGCAGAATTGTAATGCAAATCCACTCTTGCCCTAATTGTAAACTCTGTGCTTTTTCCTTGATACTACACTACTTTCCAGGCTGGGAACCCAAAATTAAAATGGAAGGCTTGCTGGGGATCTAGAACAAAGGGATGTGGGGAAGAGGAGCAGGGCAGCGAATGAGACTTACCAGTGAAACTGTCATCCTGAAGAAGGCACAGGGCCCAATGGGGTTAAAAAAAAAAAGGAGAGAAGTATAATTAGTAGGGTTTCCCATAAGGAGCTCAAATCACCTAATTCTGAGTCCCAAAATCTAGGCCCTTGGCTACCACCCCTCCAAGACTATGTAAAGACACACTGAGGCTGCCACCAGAGCACAGGGACTTGAAGAGATAGGAAAGCGCAGGCAGGAGAGTGGGGAGCTTTGCCAGCCTGTGTCAGGCGCATGTTCCTACCCTGGCACCTTACCATGTGGGAGGCCAGCAGACAGCGGGTATTCCAGCGGGGCAGACAGGGGCAGCCAATATCAGAGGAAACAGAGAGGCCACTGAACAGCAGGCAGAGAGGCAGGAGCAAGGTTGCCAGTCTGGGGCTCCCCATGGGCTTCCGTGCAGTCAGGGCATCCAGAACATGGCTGCACAGCCCAAAGGTGGGCGGCAAGGCTTTGCCGTGCAGCAGCAGGGAGCACAAGGCCAGCAGGAGCCCTCGTCTCAGCCTGCCCCTGCCCCTGCCCCGCCCAGCCCCAAAGCTCCTCCTCAATCCTAACCAGCAGGCCAGACCACATTCCTTCTTCTCCAAGCAGAGGTACTGAAGGATGCTTGTCCCCTGGAAAACCTAACTGCCCCCAACTGGAGGACAAGGGGCTTCTGCTCTGGCAGAGAAATAACAGGAAAGAAGTCAACACAGGCTTAGGGGGACGGGCGACTGCACCCATTTCTTAACCCCTCCTACTCCTGCAACACCCTCTAGATCTAACCCGCCCACCCGGCCATTAACGTTACGATCTTGGACTTGGATCTCCCTGGACACGTGCTTCATTGTCTCACTTAGAGGACTCATAGATCTATTAGGCACTACTTGTATTAAGTGATAGAGACAGAGGTGACTGAGGCACCTTGAACAACAAGAAAGCACTATAAGAAGCAGATAAACTTCACATGCCGCCATAAACCTCCTGGCTCTCCACCTGGCTAACTCTCAGGACTATAGACCAGCTTTCTCTCTCTACACATTGGCTAGTTCCAGCTTTCCTGAGCAAAAGATTCCATGCCAAAGGGGTCTATTGGCTTCAAGGATCATTGATCAGTACAGTCTGCTCAGAAAACCCCAGAGCTCATAGCAGAACCCTGGAGCTGAGGGAGCGGGCCCCATGCACTGACCTGGTTTCTTGTGGTTTCTGATGATGCTGACGAGGCTCCAGTCTTTGTGGGGACCCTCCCCATCATCCCACAGCTTCCTCTTGCTCATGGAGCATCTGATCTGCTTCAGCCTTCACCTTGGTGACACATATAATGGAAAGAAAGTTTGGGGCACGCCTACTGAGTTAAGGCATCTTGAAATTGTTATTGTCCCTCTGCACATTTCAGTAGCCTGACCATGGCCTTCTTTTGTCAATTCTAGTTTCTAAGTCTTCAAGTCCACTGTCTTAAGATCCCATCCTACCCATTATCCTAAAACTACCCTCTAGCTTTTGAGTTCCTTAGAAGATAATGAGCCCTTCTTATTCTTTATGTTTCTCCAATGCCTAGGAGGGAATATCATGAAATAGGTGCTCTGTAATTGTATAAATGTCAATTATGATACATTTCATCCATGTTATCAGTTTACCCATTTCATATTTCACAAAGTACTTTCATATTTGATCCTCCTAACCACCTTGTAAGACAGGTGGGAATTATTGTTTTCATAAAGAGAAACAAGCGGAAGGGAAGATGATTCATCAAAGTTAAAGTCTCCAAATTAAGAAGCTCCACTTCTGCGAGCCTGTCACACTTCAATTCTCTCATAGTCTCTACTTTTACTGCCTCATCTCCCTCTCCTGGAACCCCAAAGGGTCTGCCTGACACAGTTCTGTCTTTTGGCATTGGAGTCCACCACTGCAAACAAATCAGTAAGATGTGAAGGAAGAAAAGGGTGGTCTGGTCATTCTGAGGATAGGTTAGGGAGTCTTCAGTGGTTTAAAACTACACTCATTTTCCAATGCTGGGGGCATGAAGTGAGAAACTTGATTCTGTTCTAGAATACTTCTTTCTTGACCCCTATATCTTCTGATCTAACAGTAAAAATATTGGATTGATTGCTCCCTGACCCTGGCTAAGATATGGTAGGAGAAGCAGAAAAAAATAAATGGAGACACATACATACACACAAAAGAAAAAAAGAAAGAAAGAATAGAAAAAGAGTACATAGAAAAGGAATAAAGATGAAAAAGAAGAGAGAAAAGGAGGTCTGCGTTTTATTCATTGTCTTGCTGGTTTGCTTATTTATTGTGAAGCCTTTTTCAAAAAGGATTTAAGGTAAAAGGCACAGTGGATGAGTTCCAGCACACCCTGGGTAAGGGGAGGGAATCAGATCAACATTTGCAAAACTCTTACTATCAGGCTCTGGACCTCATGTTTTGCCCACATTATCTCATTTTTTTAGTACTACCACCCTTGAGATCAGTCTTATTAAACCATTGTATAGACTAGGCAACACTAGGAAAATTAAGTAACTTGTTCAAACACAAAAATAAAGAGCTGGGACTCACTACCATGTCTTTCAGGCTCTTTCTGCCAGAACACACTGCTTGGGGAGAACTGTGGGATGTGAGAGGGTTTTGGGGCCCTGTAATCTACAGAAGTACTAAGTTTAGCAGTGTGATGTAGTTGGGCTAGCAACGTGGAGGAAATCAGAGTAGTTGGGAAGAACAAAGTAGATCTTTATAATAGTTTGTTATCAGTGGTCAGACTTCTAGGAAAGTAGAAATTGTTTGGCTAGTGTCAACAGGAGAGGAGTAACTCTGTGAGTAGAATAGGTAACCAACTGGAGTAAAAGCAACAAAAGTGTATAGTAGGCCTGCAGCACAGAGGTCTTGTCCTGGATGGAAGGTGGCTGAGGCCTGTCTCACCTCAGGTTTATGTCCGAATGAGCTGACTTAGTCTTCATATTCTAATAACCTTGTTCTAATAACCTTTACTTGGTGACTAAGCCAGAAGTTCAGGAGTTCTTAGCAGGCCCCTGTGCATGTTTAGATACGGGGTACACTGTAAGGGGCCTTAGGCAGCCATTTTTCTTGATGGAGCTTTACCCATGCATGGACTCCAGTCAGACCATACAGCAGCATCTTTAGGCTCTTCCTATAATGGCAATTCCTAGGGTCTGTTGGGGCAACTGTGCCTACTGGATAGGAAGGTCCAATTAGACCAATGTACACCAAGAGTGGACAAATGTCCTTTCCTCACTTCTGCTCTTCCTGAAGAGATCAACCTCCAGAATTCTGAGGTAAGAAATCATGCCTAAGAGAAGAGGTAGGACCATCCAGTGTGGCACGGGGAAGCCAATATTGCTTATCAAGGGAAGAGATTATGCTATTTATTAAGCACCTATTGTATACTAGACTATTCATATATATTATTTTATTATTATATTTCATTACAACAACCCTGGGAGATAGCTACTATGATCCCCATATGTCATATCAAAAACAGATGCTCAGTTATTTTGCTCAAGTCAAAAGGTAGTAAAATGCCTGGCTAGAATTCCAATTGAAGTCATTCTAATATCAGAAACTGTTCATACCACTACACCAAACTTCCTTTCTCATGAACTTCATGCTTTCTAAGGGTCCCTCCAACACCTCCTCTTTAGTTCTGTAAATATCAGGGAATAATAACCAGTTCTCACATAGTGTTACACAGTTCACAAAGCACTTTCACAGTACTTCACCTATTTGATCTTCAAAATAATCCTGTGAAATAGGCAGGCAGGTTGATTTTAGCCCTATAATTAGTAGGTGTGTTGGTCCTTGCAACCCAGTCTTCTCATCTAAATACAGTGCTCTTCCCACTAAATGATGATTCCTTTCAAAGGAGATCGTATTTGCTCCTGGGAACACCACAACCCTGAGGCAGGAAAAATGAAAAAGCCCAGAAAAGCAGAAACCCAACAACCCAACAAGCAGAAAACTAAAATAAATCAAAGGGCTTTTTTTTTTTTAATTTGGCAGACAATTTTCATAATGGGTCTCCAAAAGCACTCCAAAACTGCAAAGTGCCATTCTAATAGCTAATGAAATTTCTTTCTTTCTTTTTTTTTTACTAAGTTATTTGCATTCCAATTTGAAAGTTAGCAATCTGTACCTGGTACACATAACCTTATTACCCAAATTTCCATCTGCTCCTCTCTGTTCCCCACATTCTACCCCTGCTTTAGTCTAGTTCTTTCCTCTGTGAGATACATTCTGACTTTAGTCTATGGTAGAGCAAGTTACTTCATTCAATAAATTCAGAATACACACTGTGTTAAGTACTGGAAAGGGATCAGGAGAAGACATGTAAACTAATAATTCTGTCAGTAAAAAAGGTAAATAAAAATGCCATATGAATTCAAAGAAATAACTCTCACTCCTTGAATGGAAGGAATTAGAAGTATCCAGACTTACCATATAAACTGGGTCCTGAAGGATAAGTAATAAAATAGAATTGAAATGGGAAATTTTTTTCTAGCATTTTTAGTTTCAAGTATACAGTACATTGGTTGACATTTATATAGTTTATGAAAATATACCCCCCAATTACTCCAGCACCCCTTTGCCTCTACGCAGAGATTACATTACTGCTGACTGCATTCCCTATGCCGTGCTCCCCATCCCCATGATCATCTATTGACTACTAATTTGTGCTTCTTTAACCCTTTACCCCTTTCTGCCAGTCCCCCACTCCCCTTCCTGTCTGGTCATCACCAGATTGTCCTCTATATTTGTCAGTTTTCAACTAGTTTGTTCTTTTTGTTCCTTAGATTCCACATATAAGTGAAATCATGTAGTATTTATCTTTCTCTGTCTGGCTTATTTCACTCAGCATAATAACCTTTAGGTCCATCCATATCATTGCAAATGGTAGGATTTCATTTTTTATGGCTGAGTAATATTCCATTGTATATGTGAACCATAACTTAAAAAGGGGAAATTTTTAAGCAAACAAAACTGGGAAAACATGGAAATCAACATGGGGATTCATTAGAGGTCTGTGGTGAGAGTATTGGGAGATAATACAGGACTACTGCATTGAGACCACACTTTGGGAATCTGAATGAGATTAAGAATTTTTGGTTGTTCAAAAAATAATGGCACAATAGAGACTTAATGATGATCCAGAGCTGTGTTCTTGGTATACTTACTTGCACACAGGGATACAAGAGCAACGAATATAAGGTAGAAGGCAATGAGTTGTTTGGGACACACTGAGTTTGAGATAGTCAGGACATCTAGAGGAAGAAGTTTTGCAGTGAGAAGTACTGCCAGTGCCTAGTAGTGACTGCATACATACCTAATGTCTATAGAACGGATCTGCAGTTAAGAGATCTGGGCATTATCCAGAGACAATAAAGTCAAGTGGATAAAAGCAAAGGGACTCATCTTTCATGCAATTTGTGTGTCAGATTTCTGGATGTGAAAGGGTCTTTGCTTCATAGATGTCTTTTTCATGTCTATTTCTAACTTATCTGCTTCACACCATTAAATATTGTGTTCATTTGTTTCACATTTATGTCATGTTTCGCTTAGATCCCACATTCCTTGCATGAAGGGATACTTTTAAATTCTTTTGGATACCATAATACTACATCTGCAGTTTCATTTTCTGTGGTTTTAGTGGCCCACAGATAACTATGGTACAAAAATATTAAATGAAAAATTCTAGAAGTAAACAATTCGTAAGTAGAAATTACATTCATAAAACTTTTATTACAGCATATTGTCATAATTTATTCCATTTTATTATTGTTGTTGTTAAACTCTTGCTGTGCATAATTTATAAACTAAACTTTATCACAGGTATATATAGAAAAAACATAGTATATGTAGGGTTTGGCACTATCCAGTTTCAGGCCTCCACTGGAGTTCTTGGAAAATAATCCCCACAGTTAAGGGGTACAACGGTATCAGACATATAGCTGACACTCTGTTATCACTTGAATGATAAACATGAATATCCAACTGAAAGAAGACTTCATAACCCAAGCTAGATAAATGAGAATGGACCATTTTACAAGTGGAGAGATTAAATGTATGGCCAATAGTCCCTGCTAATTAGCCACAGAATGGCAACTAAGACTTAAGTTCCTTATACCCACCCAGTTCATTTCCTTATGGCCACTGACAGGTTTCTCAGGGAGCTTGCACCTGTCTGCTCGTGTCTAAGGCCACTCAGGCAATGCACCATTCACACTCTGTCAAAGCCCAAACACAAGGCACAAGGTGGACAGGGCAGTTATAACTTTATTGAGGTTCTTTTTCATTAAAATGCTTCACAGTAGAGACCACAGCCTACAGAGCAAGCAGCCTCCGAAATGTTCCCTGCCCAATGACCCATAGATTGAAGTAGAATTTGGTTCATTCTGTATCTCCTTTAGTCTCAGTGTCTAAGGGGTTATGGATGTAAGAGGAAAGAATGACCAAGAAGAGGCAATGAGTCTCTTAAAAGAAAAACCTGAAGGGCCTTAACTGCAACTAGCTGAAGTTTGTCTTACAATTGTTCATCACCTGGTTCCAGCCAACCAGGAATAAATTAAATACAGTTCTCCCCCTCAGCTGATGACAACAGGAGGAACTTTCCAGAATTTGAGCCTAGTTTGCACTACTTGCCAACATCAAAGCTGCCAAAATTACCAAAGGAGATTTTAGAACAGCTCCTCTACCCTCTCACTCCACTCAGTGGGAGGCCCAGGCTTTGCCCCAGAGATCAGTCCCTCAGGCAGTCTTCATTTACGCTTCTTCTCCTGTGTGCTGGTAAACCAGGAGTCCAGGAGCTTCTTGCTATAGTATAATTGCCAGGCATGCACCTGGACCGCCAGCACCAACACCAGGTACATGACAGAGACAGCAGAAAAACCAAAGAGGAAACGGTAGGTCTTGCCATGGCGGTAGAGCTGCTGTGCAGCAGGGAACATCTCCATACTTCCATAAATGAGGGGAGCAATTGAAAAGAGCCCCATGCTGATCATGGAGAGCACCAGGTAGCTAATGTTGTTGCGGGGGAAGGAGAGGAGGCCCAAGAGAGAGGGCACAATGCTCAGCAAATACGGGTACTCCCACTGATAGGGCATGGCCACCTGATCATGTGACAAGAGCCTTAGGTGTCCCACAGTCATCTTGGCAACCAGCAGCAGCCATATGACCAGATGCACGTAGATCAGCTTCTTGATTTCATACTTGAGGGTCACACTGTGGGGTAGAACAGAGGAAGAAGTACCTTTCATTCAAAATTTTCCAACCGATTATATGTCAGGAAAGTATACTAGACAATGTGATACATATGTGAATAAAATATAGTTCCTGCCTAGAGGCTGGGACCAAAAAAAAAAAAAAAGAGGAAGAAAAATAATTAGAAAACAAACAGAAAGAGCTCTAGTAAATATATGTTTCACAGGAAGCAGTAATCAATTCTGCTTAGGATAGGATGTCTGAGAAGGCTGTCTAGAGGAGGTAATAACTGAGTTAGGCTCTGATGGGTGGACGGAGATGGGCATTATAAGCAGAGTTAATCGCATGCAGGCAAAAAGGCATAGGCATTTGTATTCCAGGAGAGCCAGTGGTTGGGTATGACAGAAATACATCATGGGGGGGAGGGGAAAGCAGGACATGAAGTTGCAAAGACTATGAAGAGTCAATTTAAAGAAAAGTAACTCAGAGCTGTGCTTAGAAAGATGACTGACTACTCCGATAACCTAGAAGAAGGAAGTATGGCAGTGCATAAACCAGCTCAGGATGCTCCTATCTCCACCTAGAGTGAATTTTTCATCTAAAGGAAGTACACATTTCTTATTCTTCTCTCTCAGGTGTTCAGTGTATTCTCCTCAGATCCCAGCAGGCAGTGTCTGCTCTGGGCAGACATGAAAACAACTTGCTTAAGTTGTGAGGTGTCCTTAGGCAGGGATCTTAAGGATAAAGATGAAGTGAGGGACCAAAGAGCTTGTCATTCTTTAAAATTCTGGAGAGAAAGATGCAAAAAAACATTCTGGAAGAGTTTAATAGATTTAAGGAAAGAGAATCTTTAATTTTTTAAAAAAATATTCATTATGGAAAGCATGGAAAGGTAGGGGGAAAATCAGTCACCTCTAGACTTCAAGATCTATGAAGGAAGTGAGTAGTTTTTTGTGTTTTGTTAACAAGCTTTTTCATTTAAGGTGTAATATGCATTCAAAGGCCAGGTCTGCTTTTGGTCACTATTATATTCTCTATATATGCTAGGCATTTAGTGCCTAGCACAAACTGCATGATAGGTAGAATATTTGTTGAATGGATAAACTACTACTGTAGAAATACCCTTTACGTGGGAGTGTTTACAAAATTCATTTTAGGTAGGGAAAGGCTGGCTCTTACAGTCCACATACCCCAAAAGGGCCCCAAATATAACAGGTTACCGTGTATCAGGCAGACTCGTACTATGTGCTAGCTGTCTTGCTACATCCTTTATACGAATTATTAGCGCACTCATTCTTCACCCAGCCCTAAATGGGGTGGTTACATTACTTTTTTCCATTTGCAGATGAGGAAACTGAGGCTCAATTGGAATTTAAGTTCCCGAGGTCGCACAGCGGAGCCAGCATAGCCAGGCCTGGAGCCCAGACGGGTCTGGAACCCCCCAAGGCACAGGGCGTAGCAAGGCGTGGGGCTCAAGAGCGCGTCAGGGCCTCCCAGGACTGGGGTCAGGCCCAGGGCCTTCACCGGAGGAGGGGACTTGGCAGGTGAGTGGGAACTGGCTGCGGAGTAAGCCTGAGGCGGGGGAGAGGGAGGGCCTCGCTTCCCAGGCCCTGCAGGAGCCCTCCCTGCTCCGCGCCTCCCTGCATACCTCATCTGGTAGTGCATGGCAACGCGCTCCCGGTGCTGAAAGTCACTGCCGTCCGTGCCAGCAGCTCGCGGGCCTGCGCGAGACGCCATCGGCCCTGCCCAGGCCCCCGGAGGCCGTCGCGCCGACCCTCTGCCGCCTGCAACCCCGCCTGGTGCAGCCTCAGCTCCGCCACCCCGGGAGCCGCACGGTGCCGAGAGAACAACTTCCGGCCTCTCTGTCCCCGGAGGACCGTCTCTATGGTCGCCGCCCCAGGCCCCGCCCCCGGCCCCGCCCCGGCCCGGCCCGCCCCCGGCCTACTGACGCGCGCATGCGCGGTTCCTGCCGGCGCCGCCCGGGCCGCCGGTCCTCCAGGGACCTGCGCGGGGAAAGCGCACGCCCCGCGGCCACAGGACCGCTATCTCTGTCCCCTGCAACCTCTGGAGCACCTTCACTCTCCTCAGCCCCAACGCAGCTGAGGCGACCCTGTCCCCACATCACAGGTGCGGAAGCTAAGGCTTGGAAGGGCCCCGTGCCTGTCTCGAGAGAGCGTGCCCGTGTCCGAGTCGCTCCCCGGGGTCGCGTAGTCGCGGCTCAGCGGAGCCGGCAGCTCCACGGAGGGACGGACAGCCTGGTGCGCGCCGCCTTCCCGGAGGGACAGCCTGGTGCGCGCCGCCTTCACGGAGGGACAGCCTGGTGCGCGCCGCCTTCCCGGAGGGACAGCCTGGTGCGCGCCGCCTTCCCGGAGGGACAGCCTGGTGCGCGCCGCCTTCCCGGAGGGACAGCCTGGTGCGCGCCGCCTCCACGGAGGGACAGCCTGGTGCGCGCCGCCTTCCCCGGGCAGTCGCGGTTCACGTGACGACTCGTGACACCTCGCGTCCCCGAGGTACTGAGGACGCGTCAGTTCTGTGTGACATTCCGGCCAAAGGCGCTTAACCTGGATCTCATCGTGAGGTGGGAGAGACAGTCAAAGGGTGGCACATTCTGCGAGATGCCTGGCCTGCTTTTCACAAATGCCCAGGTCATGAAGAAGATAAACTGGGTAGCGGCAGCAAGACGCGCGGTGGTTACCAGGGGCTGGGGCGGAGGGCGTGCCGAGTCGTTCACTGGGTACCGGAGTGAAAAGGCAGGTGAAGAAAGTTATGAAGATGAATGTGGTGACGGCTGCACAACAACGAAAGTGCTCAATGTCACTGAACTGTCCACTTAAAAATGATTAATTCTTTGTGTATGTACATTTTACTACAATAAATACACAAGAAAAATTTAAAGTTGTTTGAAAAAAATTAAGTATCTTTATGCTTAAGGGTCATTTGTATTTCATTTCTCTGAACTGTGTTTATGTTCTTTGCCGTTTTTCTACTCTGTTACTGATCTTTTAAATTTATATATAGATAGAAGAGGGAGAAGATGGAGAGAGAGAAGATTGGCTTCTTGTCTAGAATATTAGTTGTGATATATTTTTCCTATTGTAGGTCTTTTGACTTATGGTATTACAAGTTTGACATACAGAATACTATTTTAATGTACTTGAGTGTATAATCTTTTCTTTTTTGGCTTCTCAATTTGGATTAGTAGCTAGAGTCCTCCACTCCAAGGTATCTCAAGTGATTTTTTGCACTTCAGAGTTTGAGAACCATGCTCAGACACCTGCCTTCCCAACTAGAATGTGATCTCAAACACAGGGATAAGAGCCAAATTATGTGTCCCCGGCAGCCCATTATGACTGGTATAGTGTAAAAGCTCAAGAAATGCTTGTTGAATAAACAAATTCAAACTAAGCCAACCCATCCTCTTCTAAGCAATGTGAAGAATCCTCTCAGGTTCATAAAACCATTCTCCCTCCGCTTTCATCGTCCTCCCCCAACCCCACCCTCACTTTTCACCTATTCTCCTCTGGGAGATATCCTCTGGCTTTGGCTTATGGTTATCTTTGTCTTTACTGTGTCCGAGTTCCATGATTTCCTGTGTCGTTGGAGCCAGACTGCTTCTGAGTCATCTATTTGCCTATCACGGGATACTGTGTGCACGCTGAACATTCAATAAATGTTTGAGGCGTGAATGTCCAAGAGAGGGGCTGCAATTCTTTTCCCAGGACTTTCTCCTTGAAATATTCGTTTATTTTTCTTCTGACTCTTACTCTGCCTTAAAGTTTAGTGATTTGTATTCCTGTCTCCTCATTTTGCTCATTCTCTTCTAAATCCTTTGCACTGATTTTTTTTTTTTTTTTTGTCTTGAGTGTTCCCCTCTAGGACTTGAAAAGACTGGCTTTCAGGCTCAGGTAGAATGCTACAGGCTGAAGGTTTGTGTCTCCCCAAAAATTCTTAATCCCCAATGTGATGGTATTTAGAGGTAGGCTTTAGGGAGGTGGGATTAGTGTCCTTAGAAAAGTGACTCCCTTGCCCCTCCAGCATGGGAGGGCATAGAGAGAAGACCCCTGTCTATGAACCAGGAAGCAGGCACTCACCAGACCCTAAATCTACTGGCGCCTTGATTTTGGACTTGTTAGTTCCAGAACTGTGAAAAATAAATTTTTGTTGTTTATAAACCACCAGCTTTTGGTATTCTGTTATAGCAACCTGAACAAGACACCCCAGAGCTTCAAAAGACTGGCTTCTCACCAGTCAGGATTTAGCTGAACGCTCACCTCCCTCACATTGCCCCTAAGCCCAAGGCCAATCTAGCTCTTTAGCCGTTTTCTATCTCATCACTTTGTTTTCTTCCCAGAACATCATTATCTGAAATTATTTTGTTTATTTGCAATTTGTTCATGGTCAGAATTTCTCCCTTGTCCAGGAATGTCAGCTCCTTGAAGTATGGGGCTTCTTTGTTTCCTGCTGTATTTCTGCACCGTTAGGAGGGCTGGCACATAGTGACTAATACATATTTGCTGAATGAATGAATGATGGTTGTTTGGAAGCTCCTCCAGGGAAGGATTTAGATCTAAATAATAATACTGGTAGTAATAATAATAATAATAATAATAATAATAATAATAATAAAAATAGCTATTTATTGAACCTGAAGAAGGTACTAAGCCCTCTAGAAAGTACATTTCATGATTATCTCATTTAATTTTCATGATGACCTATTTTTAATTCCCATTTATCAGATATAGCTGAAGCTTAGAGGAGTGACATCACACAGCTAGTGCTAGACTGCTGTTTTTCAAAATGGAGTCCCTAAGGAGCCACAGCTTCAGCATCACCTAGGAATCTGTTAGAAATGCAGTTTCTTAGGCCCCACCCCAGACATACCGAGTGAGGAACTTCAGGGTACAGCTCAGCAATCTGAATTTTAACAAGATCTTTAGGTGATTATGATGCACTAGTGTGAAACACCTTGTGCTAAAAAAAAAAAAAAAAAAAAAAAAACTTGGACTCTTTTTTAAA
The DNA here is from genome assembly GCA_030015415.1 of Cynopterus sphinx. NCBI lineage: Eukaryota > Metazoa > Chordata > Mammalia > Chiroptera > Pteropodidae > Cynopterus > Cynopterus sphinx. The sequence goes on along the minus strand of CM057381.1, from coordinate 119,898,650 downwards.
AAGACAGATTATTGAGACATAATTCACATACTATACAATTCTCCCACTTACTTATGTGTATGATTCAATTGTTTTTAGAATATTTACAGGGTTGTGCAACCATCGCCAAAATAAACTGTGATTAGATTGGTCCCCCTAAAAGAAACCCTATATCCATTAGTATTCACTCCCCCACCCCCACCCCCAACTTCCCAGCCCTAAGCAACCATTAATTTATTTTCTGCCTTTGTAGTTTTACCTATTCTGGACATTTCACACAAGTGGAATCATAAAAATATATATGTGATCTTTTATGACTGGCTTCTTTCACTCTGCATATGTTTTCAAAGTTCATCCATTTAGTGCCATGTATGCTTTTTATACAAATAATATTGCATTTATGGATATAGAACATTTTTTATCCATTCATTAATCGATGAATATTTGCTTTTTCTATCTTTTGGCTATTACTATTAATGCTATGAACATTTGTGTATAAGTTTTTGTGTGGACATATGTTTTATGTCTATATGTATCAATATCTAGGAGTATCTATCTATCTATCTATCATCTGTCTATCTATCTATTTGTCATTTATCTATCTATTTACCTACCTACCTACCCAGAACTAGAATTGTTGGGTTGTAAATCTTACCCTCAACCACTACACATTTCAGCTAGTTTTAGTCTCCGCTATTATTAAATAATTATATTATCAATAAGACAAATGTCTCATCTATCAATTAAGTGTCCTGTTGCAAAGCCCTTTTATTATCACGAATTCTCCCCTCAATCCTTTGACACGGGCATTATTATCACTGTGAGAGAAATTGGGGCTCAGGAGGTAAGGTAGCTTATCTACACTCCAATAGCTGACATGGGTAGAGCTGAGGCCACAACTAACATCTGCCTGTTTTCTGTGCCCTCTGTGCCTGATATCATGTCCTGGGCCATACCCAGGCCCAAAGCTTTCAAAATATGCTTCGTTCCCTCCTTTTGGTCCTTTTCTGGAAGTTAGGCTAGCCTGAAATCCCAAGGGTAGGAGTTGCACACTCATTCTCCCTGCTCTTTTCCCTACCTGGAGCTGACGGCCAGGGGAGGGGCTTTCCCTGGGCAGCTGACAATAAAATGGGGGGAGGGATGGGCTGAGCAAGGCAATATTGTAAGGAGGTTAGGCGGCTGTGAGGGGGAGGTAAGGAGTCTTGTTTGGGGGTGTTTTGTTTTTTAACTCCTGGATAGCAGGTGAGGTGGGGATTGCAGAGTTTTGCTGTGGGTGGGGAGTGATAATGAGGCCAAAGCAAGCAGACTTGGGTAGTGCAAACTAGGGGAGAGGACTTTCACAGACAGGGCTGGCCTGGGGAGGCCCCCCGTACCATGTTGTTAGAAAGAAAGAGTGATTTTGCCTAAGTGGGGGATGGTGTTTCCTTCCATGACTCCTCCTTGAGTCCCTTTCTCTGTGCCAGGCCCTCTCTGTGCTGGGGCCTGGGATTAGGGAGAAGATCTCAGGGCCAGGCACCCAGGGAAGAGAGAACTATGGCAGAGACACACGGCTAGTAAGTAGAAAAGGCAAGATAAAGGAGAAATTCCATGAACCATGTAAGGGAGTGGAAAACAATACAACTGGGGCTTCAAGGGTACAAACATTTAGTTCTGGATCAGAGGAAGGCATTGCAGGTGGGGGGAACTGCCTACACAAAGGCTTGGAGCATGCAAGAGCTAGAGCATAAAAGTTTAGAAGAGAAAGTGGTGGCCAGTGAGCCCAGGGCTATGAGCTAGAACTGTGCTGTCCAGTGTAGTTGCCAGCAACCATAAGTCACAGTGGCTATTTAAATTTGAATTAAATAACATTAAATAACATTAAATATTGAGCTATATTTCAAGTGCTCAATAGCTACATTGAGCTAGTAGCTCCGAACATGGAGAGAATAAAGAAAGTCTCCATCATCTCAAAGTCCCCTTAGTCAGTGGGAATCCTCAGAAGGATTAGGATTGCTCAAGGACCCATGAGAGAGAACAGGCTTAGACTGGATTGCTTGGCCTCTGAAGGCCTGACCTGTGAGGTCTCTGGACTACAGGTGAGAGAGTACAGTCCCCAGGAGTGCGAGGTGATGTGACTCACCTCCTGCCAGCGTAAAGTGGACTCTGCCCTCAGGGGCAAGAATTAACCAAGCTGGGCCTCTTCAGCCCCAACCTGAGATCCCTGATCAGTGTGACCTGAGCTAGGGTCAGAGAAACATGGAGTGAGTAGTATTATGGAGAGCAGAGCATCTGCTGAGCGCAGCTGAACCTGAGCACTTAGGGGCTCTATAGCTTGCTCACAATTGGTGTGCCTGGGGTTGGACAGGAAAAGGGCTTTGAAAGGTGTGTGTGAGTTGAGAGGGAAGACCAGAGTGGAGGCTTGCTGGATGGGGGTGTGGTTGTACTGTGTCAAATAATGAGAGAGAGGAAACCCTCCCAGCCTGCTGTAATGAGCTGTTTCTTCTTCCTTCCCAGGTCCAACACAGTTCAGCTGACAAGGATGGAATATGCCATGAAGTCCCTCAGCCTTCTCTCCCCCAAGTCCCTCTCCAGGTAAGGAGAACTAAGGGTGGAAGAAAAGGGGAGATACTGGTAAACTATAGGGCAAAGCTTCTCAAATTTCAATGGGAACATAAGTCACCCGGGCATCTTGATAAAATGCAGATTCTAATTCAGGACATCTGGAGTGGGACCCAAGATTTTGTACTTCTAACAAATCTTCAGGTGGCGTTAATGCTGGTATGCACCCCACAACTACCACCACACGTTGGGTAGGAAGAGATAGACACTACTCATGGTGCTTTCATTTTTGATCTCATTAAACCTAACCATGACTTTGAGAAGTGGGGATTATTATACCAAATTAATAGATGGGGAAACTGAAGCACAAGGTGGGTGCAAATGGGTTGTTGGACGAGGTAAAATTTGGGCCTTCCTGACTCTAAAACCCAAGTCCCTCCACTCCTCCTTTGGTTCTATATTAAGTATGTCAGAGTTTGAAATGCCTTACACTTACCTCAGCTTCACCACTTCACCTCACTTTACAGGTGAGAAGAATGAGGCCAAGAAAGGAAAGCAGAATTGGGGGATTATGTGAGGTGGGTCTTTTATCACTTTGTTTCTCCGTATGGGCTGAGAACCAGCAGTCAATATCACTTGAAAACTTGTTAGACATATAGAATTTCAGACCCCAACTAGGTCTATTAAATCAGAATCTGCATTTTATTAAGATCTCCAGAGGACTTATATATCCATTAAAGTTTAAGATACTCTGATCTAGGAGGCTTTGAAGTAAGACTATCTAGAGAAGGCTTAGTAGGTGGTAGGAGAAGAAGAATATGAGGAGCTCAGCCTAGCAGGGTTGGGGAATGAGTTAGCCTGCTATGGGGTGAGAGCTGGGAAGCAGCAGAATACTCATTTTGATGCCCCAAACTGCCCTCAGGTATGTGACAGTGAGCACCTCAGTGGTGACACAGCAGCTGCTGTCGGAACCCAGCCCTGAGACCTTCCGGGCCCGGCCCTGCAGAGTGAGCACTGCTGACCGGAGTGTGCGGAAGGGCGTCACAGCGCACAGCCTTGAGGACCTCCTCTACAAGGTTTGGGGAGGGCCTGCCCTTAGCACAGCCTAACCACTGGGACCTTGGCTAAGAGTTGGCCCTGACAACTGTCTCTGTCCTCCACAACACGAGTTGGGAGTTCAGCAGGGATGAAGTTCATGGCTTAGATGGTGAAAATGTTTCCTTTCTGATGCCAGCTCTAATGGGTTGGTAGACTAGGCCTGGAGTGCTGACCAACTGACTAGTGATGTCTGTCTAGTGATAGGAGAGGGTAGTATATTGTCATCCTGTACCAACATTAAGTCAGCAGTATTTTCAGAGCATATTTTTCTTTCTGAAAAAAACCCTTAGGATGCCTTTTCCATAGTTCTTAAACTTACAGAAAGTTTGGGAAATGGGAAAGATTTTAGACATTCCTTTCCCCATCTCCTCCCTTCAGCCAGGGCAATTCTCCTTTAATCTGTCTCCTACACTGGTCTTCCATGTAAGGCGTTATTAGTAGCTATAGAAAACTTTCTTCAAACTACTGATAAGGTAGGCTTCCAGAGGAGGAAACCAAGGATACACAACTCTTGTGGATGGTAGGCACAATGGATGAGAATGACACCGTTCTCCATTTCCAGGCTCCCTCTCCACTTGATTGGGAATAACTACTCCCACTGCCTGGCCTACAGCCTCATCTAATCTGGTTTGGTATTAGCCTCATGGTCCTACTAACTTATCAGCTCCAGTGGGTGGGACTCTACTCATCTGCAAGCCACGTTCCTGCACAGGTCAAATATTTGAATTAAGCTTCCAATCACTAGTCTGTTTAACATTCAGAAATCATCTCTCTATTCTAATCTTCTATTCTAGGTTCTCTCCCCCATTTCTCTGAATTAGGTCTGTTCTTCCTGGGAACCAATTTCCTCTCCCTTGTGAGGCTTCTGACTGTGATCTTTCGCACCTGAGTCTATACTTGGTACTATGTTTTGCCCTCAGGTCTGGGGACCACCTCCTGCATCAAAATAACCTGTTAACACATGGCTTTCCAGACTTCACCACTGAGACTAGTAGGTCATGAGTGAGATCCAAGAACTGTCATTTTTAGCAGGTTTTTCAGGAGATTCTTATAGCCATTGATTTTGGGAATCAATAGTCAGAGTCCTGAGTGCAGAGGTTGCAGAGAGAAACAGCAGTGAGGGTTCAGTTTTCTAAGATGGACCACATTTCTAAAATGTGAATCTTACCAGTAGAGCAAAGAGGACATCAGCCTATCTAGACTGCCTTTCCAAATTTGGCAACAGAAAGCAAGGAGCAGAGTTCATGAGAGGGAAGAGGACAAGATGATATATTTGGCAGGGACCAGAGTCTGAAGTCCCTTACTGGCCATGACAGAGAACAGTTGGGTTTCATTTTAAAAGATAACAGTAAGACATTGGAAAATTAAAAAAAAATTAATTTTGAAACAGTTTCAAAGTAACAGAAGTTGTAAGAACGATACAAGACTTCACATGAATCACTTGAAAGTAAATTGCCAGCTTGATGCCTAGCATTCTTGGAGGCTTTGGTGTGTGTTTTCTCCAAAGACAGTCTCCTATATAACCACAATAAAACCATCACAATCAGAGAAAATACAATGTTGCATGGCAATCATTTAATCCTGAAACTCCATTCAAGTGTTGCCAATCATCCCAATAATGTCCTTTGTAGTAAAGGACCCAGGTTAGGATCAAGTGTTCTCCTTAACTGTACATTTCTTTAATGTTCTCTAGTCTGGAACAGTTTCTCAATTTCCCTGACTTTCATGGCCTTGACTGTTTTGAAGATTATAAGCCAGTTTTTTTGTTGTTGTTTACTGTTCTTCAGTTTAGAATTATCTGAATGCATACAATATTGATTTGTCACATTACTGTTTAACTTTGATTATTTGAATAAGAAGGTACAGTCAGGTTTCTCTATGTAAAACTGTTATTTTTCTCTTTATGTTAATTATTTTCTACAGAGGTACTTTGTACTAAGTAAACATCTCATTCTGCATCTAACTTTCAATTTATTCATTTACTCATATAAGAAAGGACTCAAGTATTTCTATTTAAATGGGATATAAGGATGGTAACAGATTATTTATTGATGCTTAAATTGTCCTCGACTGGCCAGTGAGACTCCCTTTAGCCCTACTTCCGTGTTGAGCTTTCTGACTTTCTGGGACAACAGGATATTGCAGGCTCGTCTTGTACTTTCCCTGCCCTAGCCCATTTTCCTAAGGAGATCTCCTTTATTTTAGTGGAGAATGGTATCCAGAAACCAAGATCTGGATGCTAGGTGTGTTCATTGCTATTGGTGTGTTGTTGATCTCAAGCCTTTATTGAAGGATTTTAAGTAGAAAAAAAAAGTTTTCTAATGAATCCAAGTAAGAAAAGTAGAGTGAGAATTCTACTATTCCAAGGTAATTAATGGTATGGTCCTATATAGTCTATCTTTATATATAACCTGCTTAAATGGTATTATGTCTTATGGAGCCTGACTTTTCATTCTATGATGTCATGAGTCTCTTTCTTTTTTAATTATTATAGTATAAAATTTAGTAAATGCACATTATGGACCATGGACTCTACGATGTGACTTACATTATTTCTTGTAATCATAACCTTGAAGTAGTTACTACTATTCCCACTTTCATGAGTCAGAGGCAAATTTATTCATTGGGATTTAAACCCACACTGTCATTTCATACTCATTTGCATTTAGTCATTGTGAGGACTCTAAGACTGTACTTGCCTCAACTTTTTAGATGATGAAACTAGTTCAGAGAAATAAGATAACTTGATTGAGTTCAAACAATGAAATGGGAAAGTTAGAATTCAAATCTAGGTCTGTTTATCTCTGGAGTTGCACTATCCAATGTGGTAGCTGCTAGTTACATGTGGTTATTGGACTCTTGAAATGTGTCTAGTTAAAATTAAGATGTGCTTAAATATAAAATACATATAGAATTTTGAAGACTTAATATAAAAAATATAAAATCATATATTTTTATCTTGATTATATGCTGAAATTATATTTTAGATTGAATTAAATATATTACAATTTCACCTGTTTTTATTTTAATGTGGCTATTAGAAAATTTAAAATTACATATGTGTGATAAAGAGCATCTATGAAAAACTGATAGCCAACATCATACTTAATGGAGGAATTCTGATAGCATTCCTCCGTAAGATCAGGAATAAGATAAGACTGTCTGCTCTTGTCACTTCTATTCAATATTGTACTGAAGCTTCTAGCCAGAGTACTTTGGCAAGAAAATAAAATAAAAGGTATCCTGATTAGAACAAAAGAAGTGAAACTATCTTGATTTGCAGATGACATAATTTTGTATATTGAAAACCCTAAGGAATACACACAGTCACACACACACATACACACACAGTTAATAAATGAGTTCAGCAAGGTTGTAAGATATAAGATCAATACATAAAAAATCAGTTTTATTTCCATCCACTGGCAATAAACAATCTGAAAATGAAATAAGAAAAACAATTCCATTTATTATAGCATCAATAAGAATAAAAATATTTAAGAATAAATTTAATATATAAAACTTACAGATTGAAAATTAACATTGTTGAAATAAATTAAATTGAACACCTAAAGAAGACCTAAAGAATGAAAAGATAAATATACTCAGGAATTGAAAGACTTAATATTGTGAACATGGTAATATTCTCCCATTTGATCAGCAGATTCAATGCAATTCCCATCAAAATCCCAGCTACTCTTTTTGTAGGTATTAACAAACTGATTCTTAAATTTATATAGAAATTCAATGAACCCAGAATAGCCAAAATAATTTTGTAAGTTGGAGCACTTATACTTCTTGATTTCAGAACTTACTACAAATCTATGGTCAAGACTTTATGGTATTGATGAAAGGATAGACACACTGTATTAGTTTGCTAGGGCTGCCATAACAAAATACCACAGACTGGTATTTAAATAACAGAATCTAGAGGCTGGTATTTAAATAACAGAATCAAGGTGTTTTAATTTCTTCTGAGGTCTCTCTCCTTGGCTTGGAGATGGCCGTCTTCATGTTTACATGATCTTTTCTCTATGTATGTTTCTTTGTCCAAATCTCCCCTTTTTATAAGAATACCTTATATTAGATTAGGGCCTACCCTAATGACCTAATTTTAGCTTAATTACCTCCAAATATAGTCACATTCTGAGGTACCAGAACTTAGGACTTCAACATATAAATTTTGTGGGAATAGAATTCAGCCCATAATACATAAAAATCAATGTAATAGAATTGAAAGTCCAGAAATAAACTCATGTTTCTATGGCCAATTGATTTTTGACAGGGTGCCAAGACTATGTGATGGAGAAAGAATAGTCTTTTCAACAAATGAAGTTGGTATCCACAAGGTGCTAGGATAATGGGCTAGCCACATGCAAAAGAATGAAGTTGGATCCATAAATTACAGTATATACAAAATTAAGTTAAAATGTATTAAAGAGCTAAGCATGGAGCTAAAACTATAAAATTCTTAGAAGAAACCATAGGTATAAGTCTTCATGACTTGCTTTATTACCTATGGCATCAAAACACAAACAACCAAAGGAAAAAACTGAACCTCATCCACATTAAAAACTTTTGTGCATCAATGGACACTCCAAAAATAAATGATAAGATAACTCACAGAATGGAAGAAAATATTTGCAAATTGCATGTCTGATAAGGCTCTAGTATCAAAAGTATATAAAGAACTCCTATAACTCAACAATAAAAAAGATATCCAATTAAAAATAGGCAAAGGATTTGAGTAGACATTTCTCTAAAGAAGATATACAAATGGATAAGAATACATGAAAATATATTTAACATCATTAGTCATTAGGAAAATAAAAATCAGAATCATTTTCCACCAAGTAAACTAGCTAAAACAAAAGACAGACAATAATAAGTGTTGGTGAGATTGCAGAGAAATTAGAATACTCATAATTGCTGATGGGAATATAAAATGATATGGCTGTTTTGAAAAATGGTTTGGTAGCTTCACAAAAAATTAAACATGAGATGAATTGTATGACTCAGCAATGTCACTCCTAGGTATATACCTAGGAAAATTGAAAATATATGTTGACCCTAAAACTTGTACATGATTGTTCATAACAGTATTATTCATAATACTCAAAAAATGAAAACAACCAAATGTCTGCCAATTAATGAATCAATTAAAAATGCGGTATACGTATATGGTAGAATATTTTTAAGCCATGAAAATGACTGAATCATGCTACAATACATACAAGTGAAAGTTGAAAATATATTAAGTAAAAGAAGCCAGTCTAAAAAGACCACATAATGTATGATTCTGTTTATATAAAATGTTCATAATAGGCAAATCCGTAGAGACAAACAGTAGAGTAGAGGTTGTCATGAGTTGGGGAATGGAGAGTGACTACTAATGGGTATTAGATTTCCTTTGGGGTGATGAAATTAGATAGTGGTGGTTGTTGCAGAACTTTGTGAATATACTGAAAAAAAAAAACTGAAGTATATCCTCTGGAAGGGCAAAATTTATGACACATGAATTACATCTCAGTAGAAAATTATATATGTGACTCTCATTCTATTTTATTTTGTTCTAGAATATTAATGATGAGTCTAGGTACCAAGAAGTACCTTAATATATAGTCTTTGGTTGGTGATCCCACAGCGAAAGTCCATCCCATAGGTCCCTGCCCACATGTTCTTTCCCTGATAGCTGAGGTGATTGATATGGGTCTTCCCCACACCAGCTCTGTGGCTGCATGGGGATTGCAGAAGCATCGCTAACTTTATTCACCAGGTCCGGGACATACTAATGCTGGCAGACAAGCCTTTTTTCCTGGTGCTGGAGGAAGATGGCACAACTGTAGAGACGGAAGAGTATTTCCAAACCTTGGCAGATGACACAGTGTTCATGGTCCTCCAGAAGGGGCAGAAATGGCAGTCCCCATCAGAACAGGTGAGGTACCGCCTGTGGAGGGAGAACAGTGGGAGCCTGGGAGATGTCTGTGAGAGGTGTCAACCACATGCTTATCTTGATGCAGGGCAATAGGTACCAACTCTCCCTCTCCCGTAAGCCTGCCAAGAAGATTGATGTGGCCCGTGTAACCTTTGACCTGTACAAGATCAACCCACAGGACTTCATTGGCTGCCTGAATGTAAAGGCAACTCTCTATGGCACATATTCCCTTTCCTACAATCTGCACTGCTATGGAGCCAAGCGTATCATGAAGTAAGTGAACTGAAATTAGCTGGGGAAAGGGTGGATATGCAGCAATGGGAGAGCCCATATCTGCTCACATGGACTTCAGCCTTTTAGGGACTAGGACTGGTATTGATGCTGACAAAGCATGATAGTTAGCATTTGTCTAGAACTTATGGCTGAACTAGTACATTAGATTTCACTAGTGTATGCCAAAGGGTTACACATACTCCTCCAGGTAGAACTGGTATATATTTAGTTTTTCTAATTAACTTCCATTATAACAATTTTTTTCACTTAAAATAGTAAGTTTTTTTAAGTAGTCTTCTAGTCAACTTTTTAAAAATGAACATGTCAAGGATTTTATTGAACTCATTAATTAATGAGAGAAACTTCAAGAAATTATAATTAGTTCAAAGGAGAAATCAAAATTTCATCCATATATTTGTCCATCAAGAATGCTGAAATAAACAGCAAAAAGAAAAAAATAGTAGAAAATAATGCTGAAATAAATTTATAGATACAAAATTGGATTTTTCCATGGGGATAGAAGGAATGAAATTATTGTCCCTTCATAGGACAGAATTAATTTACATGTCTATGGACAATAGTCATTTGTATTATCTAGTGAACTTTAAAACTTTTTACTTTACTTTTGAAAGTCAAATCAAGTACACAGGAAGCATGAGAATATGTTAAATAATAAGATAAGTACTGTTATTGTAGTATTTCCCAAATTCAGCTGCTCCAGTGGTGCTCTAAAGCATTCTTAGCCCCATTAGATAGAAGTAGCCACTAAGGCAGAGGCCATCCAATTAGTCCAAGCCACAAAGCTAGGGAGTAGCCGAACATGGCCTGTTGCAAGTTTCTTGTGACAGATTCTACTACTTTCCAATTGCTTCATTTAGTATTTACTGTGTGCCTGGCCCTATGCTATAAGCTGAGAACAAGATGTCAAAATAAGCTCCATGAGGGCAAGAATATCTGTCGCCTCCAGTACCTTGATGAATGCTGGCATATATCAGTAATTCAAATAATTGTAGAATGAATGCAGGCACATATGATCCTTGTTCTCAGGGTGCTTGTGAGAACTCCTGCTCAGGGTCCCCAGAATTCTGCCAGGACATGTGTAGCTAGGGTATATCAAACCTTCTTAGCTTTCTGAGTTTATTCTCTGCATACCAAATCTGCAGATGAGGAAACAGAAGATGCATGGGTTTGCTTGCCAGAGATGATACTCAATGGCAGGTTTGAGCCTGGTTCTATGGCTAGAAGTTCAATTTTTCTTTTATATCATACCATACTTTCTCTTTTTCTGTGCTTGCTGGAAGTAGTTTGCAGATTTCAAAATCTAAAGCAAGAAGTTTCAGTCTAGTTAGGGGAAGTGGGACTCTCAGACCTAAACATAGAAAACGTCTTGGTATCAAAAAAAAGTGTAAGCTGGAGTTTGTGTAGTGACTTAGTGATGTTGGCTAGTTTTTTTTTTTTTAATTTTGCTAAAATATGCATCACACAAAATTCACCATTTTAACCACTTTTAGGTGTACAATTCAGTGACATTCGCAGTGTGTGTAACTGTCACCACTATCTATTTCCAGAACTTTTTTATCATCCCAAACTGAAACTCTATACCCATTAAACATTAACTCTCCACTCCCCACTCCCCCCATCCCCCAGTAACCTCTGTACACTTTTTGTCTCTGTTAATTTGCCAATTCTAGGGACCTCATAGAAGTGGAATCATACAAGACTTGTCCCTCTGTGTCTGGCTTATTTAACTTAGCATAATGTTTTCAAGGTTCACCCATATTGTAGCATGTGTCAGAATTTCCTTCCTATTTATGGTGAGACAACTGGTTTTAATCCTTGGTTCTCTAATTTGAGAAATGGCTATACTTCTCAGGTATAACCTTTACATTTTTAAAGAATTTTCATGTATAGATGTCTAATTGTCTTCCTGCTCCCCTCTACCTCAACCATAATTAATTGAATGAAGATTAATGGAAGATAAGTTTTAATATCAACCAGGAAGTATTTACTTTCCTTTTATCTTCCCCTCCCCAACTACCACTAGGACTAGATACCCCTAAGATACCCCTAATGACCTTACTTCTTTTTTTCTTACTTTCTTCTTCTTTTTTTTGTTTATTGCCTATAGCACCAGGTCTTCCTAGGTGGTCTCCCATCCAAGTACTAATCAGGCCCAAGCCTGCTTAGCTTCTGAGATCAGACAAAATCAGTCATGTTCAGGGTGGCATTCCATAGACTAAACAGATTTGTATAAGAGCTTGTTTAAAGTAGCCAGGCATTCAAACAACTATTCTTGACCCCATGTGTCCCCTACTTTCCACACATCAGGCACTGTGTTAAGTGATTTATGTTATTTCAACCTCCTAACCCTGTTTGGGATCAAAATATCTTCATATCCAACACTCCAAAAATTCGGTCAAATTACTTGAAAAGGAGTCAGAATCTAGAACAGACGCTGTAAAGGGCAGAGTTATGACCTTTTCATATTATGATCTTCAAAGGCCTTGTTAAATGAGATTGAATTTCGCATGAGAAAAATAGAGAGGTTTTGGACATCTCAGTTAAAGTATGATCGCAAATAATGCCCGTGGCCCTTTCCCACTGGCTGAGAAAAGGCAGCATCTGTTCTTGTTTGTACATTGCTCTACAAGTCATGAAATTATGAAGGGAGCATGGGGAAGGAGGCATTAAATGGATGCATGCAGGGGTTTTCTTTGTGTTTTGACTCTACTACCTTCTCATTCTACCCAGGGAAGCTATTCGCTGGGCCCTCTTGAGCATGCAGGCCACAGGGCACGTTCTGCTCGGCACCTCCTGTTACATGCAGCAGCTCCTGGATGCCACAGAGGGAGAGCAGCCCCCCAGTGGCAAGGCTCCATCCCTCATCCCAACCTGTCTGAAGATGCTGCAGTGAAGGCCCAAATCCTCAGAGGCCTTCCCCAGGGACCCTATGCTAGACCAGGGACCCTATGCTCAGCTGTTTGCCCCCACAAGCCTGGCAGTTAGAGAGCTTCTTACTTCCTCACACTTCCCTTACCGCCACAGGACCTTAAAGGGGAAAAGGCTTGAAACCTGTGGTTGGCTGGCCAAAGGAGAATGAGTGTCCTGGCCCAGCTGCTTCCTGCTTAAGGTAGTTTAGTTGACCAAGACTAGTCACCAGCGGGCTAGACACAAGGTCTGCCCCTTGGACACCTGTCTTTACATGTCTTTACTTTCATCACATTCCTTACCTCCTGACCCCCATTCCTACTACTCCTGAGTAAATAGTAAGGCTCACTAGTGTATGATATCAGAGAGTTTGCAATAAATGATTTACGCTGATGTATCTTCTTTGCCTGTGTTCTTTGGGAATGAGGGTGGGGTTCTATCTGGAAGGTGGGAAGAGAGGAATCTATTGTCAAATCATTCTCCAAAATATGGGGTTGTAGGAAACAGGACTTTTTCTGCCAAAAAAAATGTATTTCAGTTGATTCTAGAAATAAATGTCTGCTTAATTAGAAACTTGAGCAGACTATATAATTCATGCAATAAATAAAAATTTCCAAAATAAATTTGCCTATTAGAAGGGCTTTGATTGGCAGAATGAGAAGAAGGCACATTTCTAATTTCTAATTGTTGCATTTAATTATGATCTTTTAAATGTTTAGGTGGGAAAGTACTAACCAAGCTGCAATGTAGCTCTCCATCAATGCCTTCCCTAGCTTGCCAGACAGCTCAGAACTTTCGACCTCAGAATTTCAAAATGAGCTGTTAAGTAGCCACAAAGAATATTCATTTCTCAGCAGTGTAAGCTGGCATTTTTCAATATAGGGCAACTCAAATAAAAGCATGAAAGACTAGGTTTGTAGGTCATTATGCTTTCATCTGTAACTCTCGATTTCAAATTTGTCATTTCTGATCCTTATTATTAAAAACAAAGGTAAAGACCTGTGTTACCACAGCTAGGGTTGGAGAGTTATTGCTGGTAGGGAACCCATACCCTGCAGTCATATGTGGGAGGACCTGCCAGAGGCAGCAGAATAACACTTTCTCTTCTGAGCCTTCTTGCTCATGTAGTTATGGCTGGAGAACTGGCTTAGTGCCATCCTGGCTCCATGGGGTGGTCCTTCTGACATTATGTTTACATCAGCACAGAGCTATTCCTGGTCATCCCTTGCTGAGGCTGTGGCCTTTCTGCTCCTCCTGTAAAGTTAGTCATACGTTGAGTTGGGCTGGGGGTGGCAGAAACTTGAAATTTATCCCTACTCCCCCTCCTCCTGAGATTTGGAGTTTCACAAGTGAATCTTGAGTGAATACCTCTTGGCACTGAGCCTTCCAAGATCGGGAAAAATTAGGTTCTTCCTTTTCTTTCAGGAACTTGGGGCTAATGGAGTCACAGCAGCTGTGGGCAGTGAACAGAAGAGGGCAGCCTTTGATGACGCTGGGATGTATAGAAAGAAAATTCTAAGAGCACAGAAGCTCAAGCCTCAGCAGAGCCAGGGGCCAGCCCAGTGAGGGAATGGCTCCTCCTGGGGCCAAGCACCACCAATGTTGCACTTAAGGCAGGCTGTGTCCCAGCCCCTCAGCCTTAGTCTTTCCATCTTACTCAAGCTGGTACTTATGAATGCACAGAAGACCTTTCAGAAGAGGGACTGTAAAATATCATGGTGCCTTATGACAAAATACAATAATGTCTGAGCCCAAACAAGACAAAATTAAATTTCTTACCAGTCCCATCTATATTTGCACATATCTATTTAAAAGTTGATTATTTAAATTTTGAATTTTTAAAAAGTTTCTTGAGGGACAACTCACATATAATAAAATTTACCCTTTTAAGATATATTTCAACTAAATTTTGGCAAATAATCACCACTTCCAGCATGCCAAAAAGCTCCCTTATGCCCATTTCTAGTTAATGCTCATCTCTCCACCCACCCCAAGCCCCTGGCAACCACTGACTGTTTTCTGCCAAAATAGTTTGCATTTTCTAAAATGTTATATACATAGAATCGCACAGGCTTTTAAAAAATGTGCTTCTACCTATTTTATTTTAAAATATTGTTGTTATTTAAAAATTTTATAAATCTTACATTCTTTTATATCTGGCTTAGATTTTTAAACTAAGTGTATGTGTGTGTGTGTGTGTGTGTGTGTGTGTGTGTGTGTGTGTGTAGAAGAACTATATGAATGAGATAAAAAACTTAAGCAGTTCCAAACGGTAAAAAAAAATAGTTATTAATCTTCTCACTTGATTCCTTCTCCAGAAGCAACCACCATCTCATCTTTGTGTGTCCTGTCAGAAACGAAGGGTATAAGTATAATAAAAAATATATAAGTCACACACGTATATATACAGCCATTCACCCCTTAATGACAGGGCAGTTCTAAGAAATGCATCATCAGGAGATTTTTGTTGTTGTGTGAGCATCATAGTGTGAACTTACACAAACCTCGATGGTATAGCCAACTACACTCCTAGGCTATATGATATAGCCTATTGCTCCTAGGCTATAAACCTGTATAGACTGTTAATGTACAAAACAACATGAGATTAAGCACAAAAGAAAATGATGCAATCAAGAGACTTGGTAAGCACAAGATATATGAGGCTGCTGACAGTATAAAACATGGCACATTGTTTTACAGCAAATAATTTTGTAAGTAGAAAGAATACACTCTAAAGTAATGATAAAAAGTATAGTATAGTAAATACATAAACCAGTAACATAGCCTTTTATTATCATTATCAAATATTATGTACTATACATAATTATAAGTGCTATGTTTTTATATACCTGGCAGCACAGTAGGTTTGTTTACATCAGCATCACCACAAACGGGAGTGATGCATTGCATTATGATATTATGACAGCAATAATGTCACTAAGTAATAAGAATTTTTCAGTTCTATGATAATCACAAGGGACCACCATCACATATGTGGTCCATAGTTGACTGAAATGTCTATATGCGTATATGACTGTATATATACAGTACATGCATATTCTAGTCATACGGTCCTTCCTTTGCCTCTTCGACTTAATATATTCTAGAGATTGATTCATATCAGCACATACAGACCTGCACATTCCTTAATGGCTGCGTGGTATGGATGTGCTGCAATTGACTTAGCCAGTCCTCTGTTAATGGATTTAGGTTAATCTGAAGTCTTTTGTTAATGTAAACAATGAATTGAAAGTTCTAGTGCTATTTGTAAATAAATAAAACACCAGGTTGCATATAACTTCTCTATAGTTGTAATTACAGGACAGAATTCATTTTGTTTTTTGCTTTCTTTCCACTTAGCTCATTTCTCCTGTTGTTCCCGCCCTCTGCCTTGTAGTGAATTTCTATTGGTTCTTTACAACCTGTCAATCACAACCCACGCTGTGACACGTTTTCTGATTTCATCTGACACACACACACACACACACACACACACACACACACTCTCTCTCTCTCTCTCTCTCTCTCTCTCTCTCTCTCTCTCTCTCTCTCTCTCTCTCTCTCTCTCTCTCTCTCTCCCCGCCACAGGGTTTACCAATATGTGTTGTGATGCTGAGATCTGAACTACAGTCGTTGCTTGAACTTCTTGTAGGTAGTACCTGGGTCTTGCTGATCTGTTTCCAGCTCACAGACCCCAGGGCTTGGCATGAAGTTAGCACTCAGAAACTGTTCAATGGAACCTACAGCCATGCCATCCTGAACATACCTGATCTTGGAAGCTAAGCAGGGTCTGGCCTGGCTAGTACTTGGATGAGAGGCCACCTAGGAATCCCAGGCCCCTTAGGCGTTAGGAAAAAAAGTCTAACGGGTGACGTATTAGATCTATTTCCCCTATAGAGCTAATCACAGGGCAATTCATGTTTCCAGTTATGAGATTTTTTTGTTTTTGTTTTGATAAACAATGCTGTAGTGAATCTCTTTCTGCCTCTGGCCTTTTTCTCCCTTTGAATTATGAACCAGGCTGTCCTTGGAAGCAGGTTTACTGGACCGAAGGGTGTGAAATCCACCCCCCCACTCCCCCCCTCCATCCGAGCCCAAGAGTGGTCTTTTGAAGTGAGAAAGCGCCTCAGAATTGAAATGGTCATCAGAAAAACACTTAATCTTGTTTTGAGCTGAGACTCGTCCTCGGGCCGGGAGAATTTCCTTCCCTAGCCTGGGACCCCCACCCCCGCAGGCGCAGACCCACATCTCCTCCCGGGCCCAGGCCCCGCTCCGCCTTCTCGCGGCTCTAGCACCCCACCGGCTCGCGAGTCCGATTGGCAGGCGAGCTGACCAATCAGCGCCCTGCGGGCGGCGGGGGGGGTGGGGCTGTCCCGACGCATGCGCGCTGCCCGCGCTCGGGGACATGGGGGGCCGCCGCGCGCTGGCGCGCGTCTGGGCAAGCTGGCGGCCGCGCTCCGGGCTCCGCTCAGCTTTCAAGGCCGCAGGCTTGGGGACCGAGGCCCGGTGATTACAGCCCCGCAGCGCTGCTGCTGGAGGGGCGGGAGGATGGGGCTGGGGACGTTGCGTGCGGAGCCTGGCGTTAGGGACACGAGGGCCCTAATCCCGCCGTCGCGCGCCCGCCCGTGCATTACGAGCCTCTCGGCCTCTCTGCGCTGTTTTCGCCTCCGTAGCCGGGGGCCAGTCGAAGCTGAGTGTTCCGAGAGCTGAGCTCAGGCAGTCTGAGGCACGGGTGAGGAGCTGGGCAGAGGTGTGTGACAAGAAGAAGGAGCAGCGCCCAGAGAACGGATGCTTCCCTTGTTGCTTACCCACTCCTTTTCCAGGCGTCGGCGGCAACCCCAAGGCTCCAGCAAACGGTTGGGCACCCCGGGGAGCCAGCCCTTTCCAGGGCTGCTGCAGCCAGAAAACCTCAGTCGGGGGCAGCTGGTTGATGTGCTGAGGGCCTCTGTGGTGGACCAGAAAGGTGAGGGTGAGAAGGGCAGCTGCAGGGACCCAGGAGGGGAACCTGCTGCTCCAGGCCTTCTGAGGGGCTGACTGGGCGCCCTACTCAAGCCTTTAGGGTCAAATCCTGGTTTTGCGGCCCATTAGTGGCATGAGCTGGGACGAGCCACATAATCTCTCTGAGCCTCGGCTTTATGGGGATAGGGGTGTGGGATAGGTGTGAGAGTGTCAAGAACTAGAGAGTCGTGAACACAGTAGGCACTCCGTAATGGGAATTGCTATAATAAATCGCCTATCAATGGACAAAACACAGGCTTTGGGATCCGATCTAGGCTCTGTAAAATCAGCTTGCTATGTAGTTTTAGGAAAATAGTTTCTCTGAGCCTCAGTTTTCATTCAGTGATTTATTAATTTTTCTCAACTATTTACTGAGCATAGGCTACATTCCAGGCTCTGTTCTAGGCACAGCTATACAGTACTGAAGAGGATAAATGTGTTTTCCGCTCTCAGGGATCTAAGATTTTAGTAGGAGAAATCTATTAGACGGGAAATGAATAAACAGGGTTCTTTCTAGTGATCAGTACTATGAATAAAACTGGGTGTTATGATGGTGAGGAACTATAGGAGTGGGGCAGACATTAGATTGTGGATTTAGGCCTCTCTATTGGTATGAGCCAAGATATATGAAGGAGCCAGACTTGAAAATCTGGCACAGAGGTAACCACAAGTGCAAAGGCCCTGAGGTGGCAACAAGCTTAGCATATGCAAGCGTCAGAAAGAAGTTCAGTTTAGCGTGTGGTTGATAACATGTCAGAGTTGTAATGGGGCCACATGATAAGGTGAATTGAGAAAGTACTTTATAAACTGCTGCTTTTGCTGTCAAAGATGTTCATGTGATTTATGTTTCAGGACCACTAGTGACATTGAACAAGCCACAAGGTCTGCCAGTGACAGGTATGGGCCGGGGAAGGAGATGCACTGAAAGGGGATTTGATGTCTCTGAGGGAGGGAATAATGACGAGAAGGGGATGGTGAGATAAAGTTGCCTCTAGAAGCAACTTTTATTTTTTTCTTTTTTCCCAGGGAAACCAGGAGAGCTGACATTGCTCTCGGTGCTGCCAGAGCTGAGCCAGTCCTTGGGGCTTGGAGAGAGGGAGCTCCAAGTTGTCCAAGCATCTGAGAAGTAAGTGGTGGTGGTCATAGGAAGGTAGGAAGACAGGTGTCCATCTGGGGTTGGGGAACACTTGCCTGGAAATAAGCCAAGACATTTTCCACAGCTGGTTTGGGATCATAGAGATAGGATACAAGATAAAGAAGGAAGCAGACAGATCTGGGTTCAAATTCTCATGCGCAAACTGTGATCTCAGGCAAAGCATGAAACCTCACTGAGCCTCAGTTCACTCACTCATAAGATAGAGCTAATAATACCTATGTTCAGTATGTAGTCACTTCTCCAAGCCCATATTCATGGCAGGCATTGGGGGTTGATCCATGATTTTCTTTCCTCTAATAGCCATCTTTTAGAGATGGTACTTGAGATCAAACATTTCTGTAATTTCACAGACTCATGGGCTTGTTTATGGGGAATTTAATTATTTCAGAGCTAATATATATAAAATTTCTAGGATAGTGCCTGACACTCAGCAATTGGTGATTATTGTTATGTTTGACTCTGAGTTCCCTGGGGATCAGGCTAAAATGAGAAACACATGGAGCTACATAGTCCTATTATCAAACACAAGGAAGCCTTTCTCGGGAGGTCTGGGTTATAGTCTGGTGTTACTGTTTGGCCTTAATCAGGTTGGTGTTTCTCCCTTTTTTGTAGCTGAGCCTAAAGGACTTTAACTTTTGTGATTTGTTTCCTTCCAGGGAGTCCTCTGGGCTTGTACTCCTTTCTAGTTGTCCCCAAACAGCAAGCCGCCTCCAGAAGTTCTTTACCCACTCACGGAGAGCCCAGAGACCCATAGCCACCTACTGGTGAGAGGTGCTGGGAGACTCCCATGGCAGTGAGGAGGTCCCAGCAAGCCACTCTGTGACCTTCTCCTGCCTCTTTCACAGGGCTGTCACTGATGGGATCCCAACTACTTCTGAGGGGAAGATCCAAGCAGCTCTGAAATTGGAACATATTGATGGTGTCAATCTCGTGAGTCAGGGTCTGAGTGGGGAAGGATAGGGGACCCTCCAGACATATTACCCCTACAGAGGATCAAGGGTATAGACTTGGGGTGGCTGGCCCTCCTGTCCCCTAAAACAGGCAAGTGAGCACTACCTTTCTATACTGTGGTCCTGTTCTGAATCGGTTGGTAGCCAGAAGGGTCTAGGTATAGCTCCCAGGTATGTATGAAGCTTGTTCATTCTTGGGGGCTGACACCACAGGTAGTTCCAGTGAAGTCTCCATCCCGAAAGGACTTCCTAGAAGGTGTCAAGAGGACCCTCAGCTACTTCCGTGTGGTGGCTACTGGCTCTGGCTGTGCCCTGGTCCAGCTGCGGCCATTGACAGGTAGGTCTGAAGTCCCAGCCAGACTTTAGAACTGTATTTGACTGGGAGAGGCAAGTGGGTCAAAGGAAGGTGATGGTGTTAGCAGCAGCCTCGGTAGCATTTGATGGACCCCAAGGGTGCATATGACAAGGCCCAGATAGAGGAGGCAATGCTTCTGTTGGCAGTCTGATGGTCATTCCTTTGTAGCTCACTACTTTTTCTCTTAGTTATTGGTCTCAAGATCTTCTCTTTGTCTTTAGTGTTCTATAGTCTCACTATGATGAATCTTGTTGTGTGACTTTAATTTTATTTATCTTGCTTAGGATTCACTGTGCCTCCTGAATCTGAAAATAGACATATGTCATCTATCCCAGAAAGTTCTCTCTTCAAATGTTGCACCTCTTACATTCTCTCGATTCTCTTCATTTTGAATGCCTAATAGGCACGTCTGACCTTCTCATTCTACTTGTTGTCTCTTAACTTTTCTTTTATAGTTTCCATTTCTTTATCTCTGCTGCATTCTAGATAATATCTTTAGATCTGTCTTCCAGTTGAGTCATTTTCTCTTTATTTAGATCTAATCTGCTAACTTAATTTATCTGTTGACTGTATTCCTCACTTCTAGAAGTTCTATTTGGTTCTTTTACACATAGCCTTTTAAAAAATATGGCGTGCTTTTTTTTCCTCCTATTATTTGTTTTTATCTTTATTTAAAACATCCTTATATTGTATTTCTATAATTCCATTGTCTGAAATTCTGGAGGGTCTAATCCCATTGTGTTTCTTACTGACTCACTTGGTGGGTTGTTTCCTTATTGCTCTGTGATTCAGCATTGTTAATTCAGGTTCACCTGAGTTTTAATCTGTGGAAATCCTTTATTGCCTTATTGTAGGAGGTGCTTTGGGGAGAGGTTCTGCCTTTGCTTCTGCTGAATGTCTTACGACTATCACTGCTTCAGGACCTCTCTGAATGTTAGTGTTTCATTTGGAGGTTCACAGGTCACTCAGGTAGTATTAGAACTCCAAACCTGTGCGAGAACAGGCTCATGGTTATGAATTCTCAGGGGAAAACTTTTTCATTCCCTTCATCCAGTTCTAAAGTGATTATCTGCTTTCTTTGGTGGCTTGCTTTTTCCCCAGTCCACCCTTTCTCTGAAGATGTAGCCCCTCTAGGTTTTCATTTGGCACCAAATCCTCATCGCTGGCCTCTAGGGTAGTTACTTAAATCCTAGACCCCTAGATATCAAGATTGGCAGCATCCCTAGAATAGAGAATTTGGCTTTCATGTTCTCTGAATTTGTTTTCCTTTTTGCATTTTGGTTTTGGAGACCTTACTTTGTGGTGTGCCCAGCTGTGTATTTAAAAGGATGATTGTTATAGCTTTCCAGTGTTTCTAGGTGGTTTATAGCAAGAGGGTTTTTAGATTATCTAGTCTACCATATTGCCAGACATGGATAGACACAGAGTACCACTTCTGGGTTTGAATCCTAGTTTATTGTGGTGAGCAAATCACTTTTTAAGCCTTGGTTTTTCTATCTGTAAAATGAAAATGAAGATATGACCCACCTTATAGGTTTATGAGGATTAAATAAGTTTACATATATGAAACATTTTGTACCATGCCTAGCACATAGCACCCCCTATCTGTATTTGTTAAGGTACTTTCAGTGGTAAATTTCCCAAAAATCAGTTCATATTAGTATAAACCATAAATGGAATTTTTTGGCTCACTTGATTTGGCTGGATCCAGAGGCTCAGAGGATGTCATTCGGAAGCTGTTTCTTCATTTCTTCTCGCCTCCTGCACATTGGCTGCTTTCTCCCTGGTAAAGGCAGAGATGGCCAGTAGCCCTAGCAGCTCTAGGCTTACACCCCACCAGTTTAGCACCCTAACAGGAAAGAGCATTCCTTATTCCCAGTAGCTTCAACAATAAATTCAGAGTTGCCTCTCTTCATGAGTGAATTCCACAGGCAGGGTGATTGACAGCTATGACTGTCCTGACCTGGTCATGCATTCTGCGCTGGAGGCAGGAACAGTGGCATTCACCTCACTAAAACCACCTAACCTGAGAATGGAGGGGTGGTGTTTCCTCAGAGGAAAGGGGGAGAGACAATATTGGCTGAGATAGAAAGAGTAGCTGCTCACCATCTGTCCTATTACTTCTGTCTTCCAGTGTTCCCCAGTCAGCTACAGGTACATATGGTACTGCAACTCTGCCCTGTGCTTGGGGACCACAGGTATTCCACCTGTGTGGGCACTGTTCTGGGCCAGCGCTTTCTACTGCCAGCTGAGAGCATCAAGCCCCAAAGACAGGTACCCAAGCCCATTTGCCTCCTGCCCTCTGGGGATAGACTGGGAGGTGAGGGTGGGCAGCACCTTCAGACATTAGCTAGGTGGTTTGGGACTGAGAGGCAGTCCTCTTGGCTTCTAAAGCTATCTGTAGCCCTGTCTTGCTGTGTGGCCTTGAGCCAGTGACATCTCTCTTGGGCCTCATTCTGCCCATCTGTTCAAGAAGGGAGTTGAACTGGCTGATTTCTAACAGCCCTTCTAAGTCTGCCATTCTTTGAGTCATTTGGCATTAGGGGTAAAAGAGGTCATGTGTGTGTATTAGGGTAACTCTATTGGCTCTAACAGAGTAGCCCCAAAGCACCAGAGTCTTAACACATTAATTTCCCTCCATGTTAAGTCCAATTAATGGAGATGGGGTAGGAGTGGGCTTTGCTCCAAGCAGTCACTCGGGGACCTAGACTGTTGCTATCCAGTCAGAACATAAAGGGGGACAGTATAGGTTTGTGGGAGAGATTTTCATAGGCCAGGTCTAGAAGCAGTATATATACTTGCACTCCTGTTCCGTTGGCTGGAACTCAATCACATGGCTAGGAAGTGTAGTATAGTTGTATGCCCAGGCAGAAAGTGATTTGGTGAACCCCTAGCCAGTCTCTACCATAGTGTGAGTGTGCGTGTGTATGTGTGTACGTGTAGAAAAGAAATCACTATGAACATGGAGGGAGGGAGGAAGTACTTGCCTCCCTCCCATTTTAGTTAGAGCTGGTTGGAACTCACCTGGTTGAATGCTGACATGCCTCTCTCACCCCAGGTTCTGAATGAAGCCCTCATCAGATGCCTCCAACTAACACCCTCCCAGGTTGCCCAGCTGCCCTTGCACCTCCACCTGCATTCTCTCCACCTCCCAGGTGCCAGGCCCAGGGACACCCCCACTGAGCTTTTGGCACCCTTGCCCCCTTATTTCTCCAGGACCTTACAGTGCCTGGGGCTCCGCCAACAGTAGTTGTCCTTCTGTTCCTTTTATTTCCATTGGAAAGCAGTGGGCGTGGAGGCACCGGGGGCCTGAGGAGTGTGAGTTCAGTGCTCAACACACAATAAGGCTATGGTTTAAGACCTTGGGCTCTGTAGTCAAGTTAACCTAAGATAAAATCCTTGCTGTGTGGCATCAGACAAATAACTTTACCTCTCTGGACTTGAGATAATAGAAGTACCTAACTCAGTATGGTTTTGAGGATTTGCTTAGAAAGTAAATGTTTACCATGGAATATGCTTTCTGCTGAGTTCAGTGTGTGGTCTTTTGTTTGGCTGTTTCTGTTCCAGTTCTAGCTGGGAAGAAATGTTAGATTTTAAATTATGGTAAAATACACTTAGCAAGATTTACCATCTTAACTGTTTTTAAGTGTACAGTTAGTGGCATTACGTACATTCACGCTGTTGTGTAATCACCACCATCCATCCATCCCAGAACTCTTCATCTTGCAGAACTGAAACTGGGTTGCCACTAAACACTAAGTCCCATTCCCCTTTCCCCAACTCCTAGTAGCCACTGTTCTCCTTGTCTCTATGAATTTGACTATTTTAGGGAACCTCATGTAAGTGAAGATATATTTTTTACTAAAAAAAATTGAGACATGTATTAAATAGAGTACATAAAACATCTCTGTAATTTAAAGAATAATTTTATTATGACACCCGTATGACCATTCGGGGCATGAAATAAACATCCTTTCCTTTCTTGTAGAGCAGTTCTCAACATGGCCCCTACATTAGAACCTCCCCTACTTAGCCCCCCTCAGGAAACTCAGGGGTGATGCTGCACCCTAAAGATACTGGTTTAATTAGTCTAGGGTGGAGACCCCTAGCATCATCCTTTTTTAAAGCTCCCAGAGGGGTTCAGTCTAAGTTGGAATCACTGCCCTGTTGGAAGAATCCTTTCCTTGCTTGTCTTTTAAAGTTTTACCACATAATGTATGCATCCTTAAACACTAAATTTCATTTTGCCTGTTTCTGAAGTTTCTATAAATGGAATCATGCTTATATGTTCTTTTGTGATTTGCTCTCACTCCACAGTAAGCAGTACATCTGTGTTGTATGGTATAGAGTTTGAACTCCAGTGCTTGAATATATCAGTTTATCCATGCTGCTGTTAATAGACAGGTTGTCTGGCTGTTGCTGCGATGTTGTGAACCTGCTTATAAGTATTTCATGTTGGTTATGCAAAAATTTCTGGATCAGAGTATGTATACCTTCATTTGACTAGTGTACTAGTCTCCTATGGCTGCTGTAGCAAATTACTACAACCTTAGTGACTTTAAACAACAGTAATTGATTCTCACAGTTCTGGAGTTCAGGAGTCCCAAATCAAGGTATCGATATGGCTGTGCTCTCTAAAGGCTCCAGGGGAAAATCCTTCCTGGCCTTTCAACTTTTGGTGGCTCCAGGCATTCTTTGTCTTGTGGCCACATCACATCAATCTCTGCCTTCTCCTCGTGTTTGCGTCTTCTCTTCTGACGCGTAAGGACACTTACCATTGGATTTAGGGACCACTTGAATAATCCAGGGTGATTTCATCGCACAATCTTTACAAGATATAATTACATCTACAAAGACCCTTTCTCCAAATAAAGTCATATTCACAGGTTCCAGGTAGGCATATCTTGGAGGTGGGGAGTGGGGAGGATACCATTCAACCCATTACAACTGAGAAGCACCAAACTTTTCAGATGGTTATGGCTTGTTGGATATTTCCTTTTTAGGTGACTTTGGCCCCTTGCTGAGGAAGGGACAGACCCACCCCCTCAGGAGATGGGGTGGGGTTTAGGCAAGGTCTACCCTTCCCCCATCTCATGTTGTAAATCTTACATCCATTAGATGTCATTTTGCTGTCAGTCCAGCTCCTTCTCTGGTGTTGGAATTGGAGGGACTCCTAGTGGTCAGCCATTCTGGCAGTGTGTCCCAGTTTTCTGCCCACTGACCCATGATCTTGGGCAAGCCTCATTCAACTCAGTTTCTTCTTCTATAAAGTGAGGCTTATCCCCCAACCCAAAGATCAAAGATGTTAGGAGGGTCCTTGAATTAGAAGCCCCATGTCTGCCGCTAGATGGGAATTCTGGGCCTTGCTTTGTGGAGTTGCTGACATCCTCTAACTCTTATTCTGGACTTTGGGGTACAGAGCCTCACCCAACCCTCTCTTCACCCTCCAACAGAAACAGAGCCATGCTTAGAATACTTCACTTGGTCCTTTTTATTTGGCGCTGTGTCCAAGATTGGGGCAATGAGGCCTGAAACAAGGGTTTCTCTAGCCTCATATTCCCCATGCCGCCCAACTGCTGGTGTGCATCGATTAGGGGGAGGCGTTCCGGAAAGCTCAGCATCTTCATGAGGCATACCTCAGCCTTGGGGCTGTCACAGATTCTGGCCTTGAACTTGCCTTTGGCCTTTATCTTCCTGTGGGTGCTAGGAAGATTTCCAACTTCAAAGGGTAGAGGCCACAAGGCATTTCCAGGATAGGAACCACAAAGGCGCTGGGGAACAACAGCCTCAGTGTGAAAGGAGGGGAAAAGGGGAAAAGATGATCAGGAATCTGTCCAGGAAGGGAATTCCAAGGGAAATAAGCCCTCCCCTTGGGGCTCTAGCCAGCCTGGGAGCTGCCCTCTGCCTGCATCCCCCAGCCCTGACCAAATAGTAAGTACTGCCCACCAGGGTGCAAATCACAGTTTGAGGCCCACCTTTCTTGGTTTCAGGATGGTGGGTGCCTGCTTGAGCTCAGGATTAGGTGGGAGGGAAATCAAAACCTTGGCAGTAGGTAGAGTCATCAAGGCCTTGCCTGTGGTCGACAGGGCCTTAGAGCCCACCAGCTTGCTGTGCTGCAGTCTGAGGACCTGCCCCTGGGGCCGGAGCACATGGGGAGAAGGCAGCCGGGCCTTGGTGTACAGGCTGGGGAAATGGTAATGGGCTGTGGGAGCAAGAGGGGCTGTGAAGGCCTAGGGAGGGCCCAAGGCTGACCAGCTGCCCCTCAAGTTGTGTGTGGAGAGCAAGGATTCCGAGGGAGATGAAGGCTGGGGCACGTGAGGGCAGATGGAGCCCTCCCGATTCCTCCTCCCGAGGCTGTGGGAAGGTCACAGGGTTTGGAGTCCAACAGACCTGGGTCTGCATCCCAGTTCTGCCCTTTCTGAGCTATGCAATCTCAGACAACTTCCTTAAACTTCCTGATACCTCAGCTGGAAAATGAAGATAATAACACCTACCTCGCTAGGTTGTGAGGACTAAAAGAGCTGGTTAGGTAGCAACACAGTATAAAGTGTTGAGTACTTTACAAATATTAGTTCCTTTCCCCCAGAGGCAACTTTGCATGGAGGCAAAAGCAGAACACCGCGGCTAGAAAAGTTTGGGCTCTAGAGAGAGCTCGACCTTGGATTGAGTCCTACCATCTTTGAAATAAGTAAGCTGCCTTGCAGGGCGACTCCTTTAGAGAGGATAATACTCAGTTGTGTATTTTTAAAAAGTATTTCGTAAGTGGTGTTTTTTACTTACTACTTGTAGCTCTTTGGTGAGGCTGTGGGTGAGGGGCAAATTCAGTGGTTAGGGGGAGCTTGGAGACAGGGAAGAAATTGCTTTGAGACCCAGGAGTGTTTTGTGGGAATGGTCTTATCCAGGGCCTGGGGATTCTTCACTGGAAATCTATTCAAGGAGTGGGGTTGCCTTTCCCCACTAGCAAAGGTCATGGTGTAAATGCAGCCCATCTTGGTGCTAGGCAGGTCCCACTTCTGGATATTAGGGCAGACCAGGGCTGTAGCACTTTTTGCCTTGCCTTTCTTTCCCTTTCCAGAGGTCGAGGTGGTGGCAGTGGAGTCTGGCTTCTCTGTGTGCCCCAGGCTCCTGGCCCCAGGAACTTTCCTAGGAGCTGACCTGTGGGTAAGGATCCCCGAGTCCTTGCCTTCCCCAGAGCCTCGCTGGGTCAGCAGGTGAGGGAGCGCTGTGCGGACCCCTGTCCGCCGGTGACACATTGCCATGGGCTTCTTAATGGTGGAGCCCTCTACTAGGAGCCGGATACCCACATACTGGGGCACCTCCACGGCAGGCTACGGGGAAGAAAAGGAGAAAAGGCCTGCTCAGACAGTGCTGCTGGAATACTAGCCCAGGACTCAGAGCAAAGATGAATGGAATTAGTTTCTGGGGGTACTCAGAAGACATTCCAGAGCTATCTCTGTCCTCTACAGCAGGGATTCCTAACCCCCAGGGCCACAGCTGTTACCAGTCTGTGGCCTGTTAGGAACCAGGCTGCACAGCAGGTGGTGAGCAGTGAATGAGCAGCAAAGCTTCATCTGTATTTTCAGCCACTCCCCAGCATTAGCATCACCACCTCAGCTCCACCTCAAATCATCAGGCATTAGATTCTCATAGGAGTACCAGTCCCTGGTATTGCTGCTCTAAGAGGTCTTGAATCAGTCCCTAGAGAGTCACCGAGCTCCTGGCTTTAGTTATCCAGAGGAGTGGGGGAGTCTCAGCCATGCCTCCACTAGCAATCTCTCCTCCCCCTTGCCCTCCTAAACTGCCCTGGCTCCTGCTGGAATATGT
Source organism: Cynopterus sphinx (assembly GCA_030015415.1). Classification (NCBI taxonomy): domain Eukaryota; kingdom Metazoa; phylum Chordata; class Mammalia; order Chiroptera; family Pteropodidae; genus Cynopterus; species Cynopterus sphinx. The sequence continues at coordinate 119,870,616 of CM057381.1, read as the reverse complement.
GTGGCTCTACTCCACAGGCCATTGCCAATGGAAAGCTGCTTAAGTTGAGCTGGATTCTTTGCAGAGAGAATTTGAGTTATGACACCCAGACAGATAAGAGGCTTGGAAACTGCCTTGAGCCTCATGTGAACACAAATTACGAGGAAGCAGAAACTAAGAGCCTTAAATAAGGCATTCTGTGGAGGGGTTGAAGGAACAAATATGCAGAGGGAGGCAGAGAAGTTGCTCCTGTGCAATTTTCATTTCCCATAAAGCCAAGCTGTCCTTCCTGCAGCTAGGTTCCAGGAGAGCCCCCACCCCACCCCACCCCACCCCCGTGTCTTGCTAAGAACCCTCTTTACCCCAGAGGCTGTTTGAGGTGTTTTCTGTGTCATCAAAGGTTCCTGATTAGAATCTGTCCTAACAAAGTCATTTAGAGCTTGTTAGAATCCAGGAATCAGAGCTCCTGGAAAGCCCAGTTAATGAGTAAAAGCTCTCATCTTTCCAGAATTTCAGTTAATAAATGTAGAAGGAAAGACAGAATTAGAAACTTATCATTTTGCAACTCTAATACAACAGGCAAGAATCAGAACTAGATATCAAAACAAGTAGGTGAAAAAGATGTATAACCTGACAAAGTAATCAATCATTGCAAAGGGGATGATATAGCTTACAATGGAGAGATCTGGTAGCCACCACCTTAACCCCATAGTCAGACCATCACTAATGGTGAGAGACTCCAACAGTGTGTGCCTTGTGACGCTGTATGAGGTACCCAGTATACCTCTCAAGTGGTCTTGCCAAAAGTGTTTAACCTGAACCTCATCAAGCTGTTTGACCTAAATTCTAGTTTACAGACATTCAGGTAACAGAAGAACAAGTTAAAAACCACCCCAAGGAAACAATCAGATAAATCCAGAATGTAGGACAGTTCTACATAACAATAGCCTGGTCCCTGCAAAAGATCCAAACTGGGGGTAAAAAAAAGGAGTGGGACTGTTCTAGATTAAAAGAGATTAAAGAGCATCAACAAGAATAAAAACCTAGGAATAAATTTAAAGAGGTAAAAGACCTATACACTGAAACTGATGAAAGAAACTGAAGAAGACACAAATAAATGGAAAGATATTTCATACTCATGGACTGGAAGAATAACTATTGTTAAAATGTCCATACTACCCAAAGTAATTTACAGATTGAATGCAATCTTTATCAAAATACCAAATATATTTTTCACAGAAATAGAAAAAAAACCCTAAAATTTGTATGGAACCACAAAAGACCCCAATTAGCCACAGCACTCTTAAGAAAGAACAAAGCTGGAGGCATCATGCATCCTTATTTCATGCAGCATTATCTAAGACATGGAAACAACCTAAGTGTTCATTGATGGATCAATGGATAATGATAATGTACTATATCTACACAGTGAAATATTCAGCCATGAAGAGGAAATCTTGCCATTTGTGACAACATGGATGGACCTTGAGGGCATAATACTAAGTGAAATAAGTCAAGGAAAGACAAATACCATATGATGTCACTTATATGTGTAATCCAAAAAAACTAAAAACAAAACTGAACTCACAGATACAGAAAATAGATAGGTGGTTGCCAGAGGTGAGAGGATGGGGGTTGGAGGTAAAAATGGGTGAAGGTGGTCAAAAGGTTTAAACTTCCAGTCATGGGATGTAATGTATAATAAGTCATGAGGATGTATTAATGATAGCATGGTAACTATAATTAATGATACTGCATTGTATATTTGAAAGTTACTAAGAGAATAGATCTTAAAAGCTATCATTACAAGAAAAAAAATTTTGTTAACTACGTGTGGTTGTGGATGTTAACTAAACTTACTGTGATCATTTCACAATATATGCATATATCAAATCATGATGTTGTATACCTGAAATTAATGGGATGTCAATTATATCTCAATAAAAAAAAAATTTTTCAGAGAGATCTAAGTCATGCCCGATAGGCCCTTTAAAGTCACTACAACTCTTAAGGATCCTAAGGGCATACCTGTAGGTCTTATGTTTCAGTCTTTAATACATTTGGGTTTAGCAGAAGGGCCCTCTCTGCTAACAGTGGGGCTTCTGTAATTTTGAGGGCTGCTGTGCTACAGCAACCTCACAGAAAAGAGCTCTAAGATTTGTGGTCATGGCTTTTGTGTAATAAAATGGATTATAAATTGATATATAAGAAACCCACAGGGCTTTTAAAAATATCTACTTGGACTGAAAGGGATGCAATAGGAAATAAAAGAGGCTTTTGTACTCACAAATTTCTATGAGCAGGTAACAGACCAAGAACCAGTAAGAATGTTTGGAAGCAGGTGTAGTGGTTAGCTTGTCTGCTTTACACGCAGAAGGTCCTGGGTTCGCACTCTAGGTGGAGCCGTTGACTAGGCCCAGGGTGTGCCAGGCCCCCTGAGTCTACCAGGCCCGCCAAGTGTGCAGGGGGCAACAGGTCCTAGGTGCATGCAGTGAGCGTGTTTGAGGAGACACCTGCCTTCAGAAATCCAGTTCTTAAGGGATAACGGCAATATCCATGGGTCAGGGGTGGAAAGGGGGTGGGAATCAAAGAACGGGGAAAAAAGTGTTCATGGAAGAGGAAGGATGATTCAGGGCTGAACTGAGATCCCAATGGATGGAAGCACGACCAATGGAGAACACCTAGGAAGTAACAATGGGTCCTAATAGCAAAACTAGAAATTTATGCTAGGCTGGATTTCAAAATTGCTATGGAATAATGATTCCTGTGTATTTCCTACCCTTCCTCTCCTTTTTGGGTGGGAATGTCTATAAAAAAAAAAAAAATTAAAGAGACAAAATAACCAATGCAAAGTATTTTGATTACGTTATTTTTTTTAAAAAAAAGCAGTCAGCTATAAAAGATTTTGGGGATAACTAGGATATTTGAACAATGCAGATGCATACCCCTAAGCTAGACATTCTGGATCAATCTTGGGATGGGGCTTGCTGACGTCAGTATCTTTGCACTGTTTTCCAGGTAATTCTGGCCTGTGACTCTGTGAACCAGCATTTGGAGGCCAGTACACTAGAACATTCCTTTTCCCTTAGTTTTGTCATACTTTTCTGCCTTTATATTTCCTTATTTACATTTTTTGAAGCCAAAATGCCAGTATATTAATTTATGATCAGTTACTGTGACAAAGACCAGGACACTTGGGCCATATGATCAGCACGTCCTCTCCCTGTGGCCAAACTTTGATGGATTCCAAATCCTTTTTTTTATTATTATTATTTATGCCTACAGTACTTGGTCTTCCTAGGTGGTCTCCCATGCAAGTACTAACCAGGCCTGACCCTGCTTAGCTTCCAAGATCAGACATCAGGCTTATTTAGGGTGGCATGGCCATAAATCTTGGATTGTGGCTTCACTCAGGCATGAACCCAGGACCGTCTGCGTGTAAAGCAGATGTGCTAACTGCTACACTATGGAACCACATCCTGATGGATATTAAATCCTAATCAGAAGTCACTTAATTTAACTGCTAGAAGTAATTACTTGCAGAGCTCAGAAATTCTGAAAATTGGTTTTCTGACTGATTTTTTAAAAATCTCATTCTATTCCAATAAGTGGACTCAAATCTTTTCGGGGAGCAAAACGAGTAAAAAATTATGAGTAAAAAAGTAATGATAATAACAGCAGCTTCCATTAACTCTTACTATAGGTCCAGGCACTTTACAGGTAATGATGTTTATCATGAAACATCTAACAACCTTATTAGGTAAAAACAGAAATAGCTAAAACCTGTGTAATATTTACTAAGTGCCAGGTACCTAAAGTGCTTTACCTATATCAATTCATTTAATCCTCACGACCTTATGAGGTACTGTTTTCATCAGTGCTTTACAGATAAGGAAACTGAGACCCCTAGAGATTAGGAAGTTGTTAAAGTCACACAGCTTGTAGTTACTGAGTAGAGAATTGAACCTGGGGAGGTTCAGGAATCTGTGCTTTTAACACTATGATATACTCTTCTCTAGAAATACTATCCACATGTATTAACTCATTTCATTCTCCCAAACCCCAATGAGAAAGCAGATGTACTAACTCACTGTGATATGACCAGGACTTGAACTGGGTCTGTCTGACTGCAGTGTCCTATGCTTCACTAAGGGCTGCCTGGAAGAGGGGTAAGACTCCCTGGGCTCCTGATGGGGCCTGGCCACCTCACCTGCTTATAGATGAGCTCGAAGGCTCCTGTGTCACAGTTGCGGTCTAGCCGCCGGTCAATGACCACACGCAGGGTGTCAGCTTGCACACCAGCACAGAGCCGGGCAGTGACAGATGTGGAGGGTGCCATGGTGGGGCTGGCGTTGATCTCGATCAGCCAGGGTTGGAAGTCTTCACCGAACACAAAGTCGGCACCGTAAAGCTCAAAGCTGGCCTTCCTACACTGCACAGTGTCCTGGGAGGTCTGCAGAGCATGGATCACTGCAGTCTTCATGCCAGGCACGATGACGGTGGACCAAGCATTTGGGGCTCCCATGTCCTGGAGGTGGGCCTGGAACTTCTGACTCGACCACATGTTGTCTGAGGGCAGCTGTGGGTGCCGATGGCATGAATTCTCCAGATGCTTCTGGATGGAGTTGTTACACAGGTGCACTGAGCTGGGGGCAGAGAGTAGAAAGCTGAGGAAGGCAGGCAAACCCTGGAACCAGCCCTGGCCACCCTAGATCATGCAACTTGAGATGAGGCCCTGCTGGGGAGGACAAAGGCCTGAGGCCCATCACATGCTCCTAGTGTCAGAACCAGTCTTATCTCTCAGGACCTCCTCTGTGGGCACTAACTATGGAGGACACAGTGTTAAGTGCTTTGTGCATAGTTACCCCTCCCAGTGCCTGCAGATAGATGGATAAGAGTATGGACCCTATAGTCACCAAGTCCCTGTAGTGCTCAAGTCCTAGCTGCACCACTCACTAGTTGTGAGATCTTAAGCAAGTCACTGAACCCGAGTGCTCCTTTCACATCTGTAAAATGGGGTAGTTATAGTATGCACTTCACTGGGTTTTCATGAATGACCAATATGCGTGCAGTGTTTAGCACCTGTCACGTCAAAGCACTCAATAAATGACAGCTATAATTATGAGTTTCATATTATGGCCTCCATTCAGATGTGAACACTAAAGCTTAAGTAGGTTCTCACTTGACTAAAGTCACACAGCTTGGAAGCTGCAGAGATGGAATTTGAACTCAACTCAACAAGGCTTCCTCTCACCCCACAATGTTACAACTTGCCTCTCCTTTCTCCAGTTTCTCCTGACCCCCATTCCCTGCTCTACATTCTTTTTTTTCATATCACTTTTTAACCTATTAGATGATTTGACTTATTATATTCATTGATTATCTGTTCTTCCCTAATAGAATGTGAACTTTTGAGAGCTTGGCTCTTGTTTTGTTTACTGCTATGTCCCACGTGCCTAGAATAGAGAATGGCACAGGGTACACAGTAGGTATCTGTTGGATGGAAGGATGGTTGGATGGATGGAGGGCCTGCCTGCCTGCAGAGTCTGTGTTTGGACCCCTGCGTTGCACTGGAATCTCCTGTTTCTTGCCAGCTCCCCATCTAGACTGGGAGTTCATGGAAGGTGAGTGGTGGAGCTCACTTGTCCAGGTTCTTCAGGGAGAAGGGCTGTGTGGAGAAGCGGATATAGCTGTCACGATAGAACCACACAGTCAGTGGGTTCCAGTCAGTCACCAGGAACCACTGTCTCAGGTCAAACTTGGTGCCAAATATGAGCAAGGGCCGCTCAATGTATTTCTGCACCACCCACTTGCCATCCTTTATCATCATGGGGTTGCTGTCCACCAGCTTCAGCATCTCCTCCAGGTGGTCCATACACATGATGCCTAAGGGGGAAATGGGGTGGTCAGGGATCAGAGCATACTTAGGCTGACAGAAGAGCTGGGAACAATGGACAGCTCATCATAAGCTCTTATCCCCACAGAACCGGTAGGGCCAAGTGGGTAAGGCTGCCTGCCTTCATCAGAACCCTGTTGCCTTTGGGAAAGCTGAAAATCTGATATGGGTTTAAAGTTTTTTTAATCAGTTTTGCTTGTAAAGGTATGCATACACGAATAAAAATTCAAGTAACACTGGGATTTTTTTAACCATGTGGATATATGACTTTGGTTTTTGATATAATTAATAATATATAAAAAAGGAGACATACAAAATAGTATACAATAAGTAATATGTCTCCTTCCCCAGAGGCAGCCCACTGTGGCTTCCAGGGCCTATAGATATTCTTCCAGGTTGTGGGAGAGACTATATGTCCCTCAGTTTCGTAGGATTTGAACATGTTAAGGATTTAGAATGGTGCTTGGCATATGGCAAGCATTCAGTAAATGTTAACTCATATTATTAATTATTGGTAGAAAAATTTCTAGCCACAGATTTGCTGGCTCCAAGGGTATGTGCATTTTTCCATTCTATATACTAAAGATGTTCCACCGATCTGCACTCCCAGCAGGAGTGAACACTTCATTATTTTTGCCATTTTCCTGGGTAGAAAATGTTATCTTATTTAAATTTTATCTTTCATAACTAGTGAAGTTAAGTATCTTATGCTTATTAGGCATTTTAATGATGACAAATATCAGAATCACATTGCATACCAAACACACATGCTCACACAAATGTATCTCATTCCTTCATTGTTTGGTGCCCAAAACAGCCTGATTGCCTCCCAATGGCACAGAATAACTTGTGGCTGGATCCAAGCCAAATGCTTTCTCAAATAGCCAGACTGATCACCAAGATTCCCAAGGACATGATGCCTTGTGTAAAAAAGATTACTATGGTTCGTGCCCTTTGATCCAGTGATTTCATTTCTAGAAGTTTATCCTAAGAAAATAAATGGGAAGGCCACAGACATCCACACAGGATGTTCAACATAGTGTTGCTTGTAACAGCAATCAGTAAACAAATAGAAAAAACAACTGGCAGACAGCTCAATACACTTCAGAAAAGGATTAGGTATAAGTCCGTGACAGGACATCTGAACAAGGTTATACTATGCAGTTGTGAAATAGAATGAGGTAAGAGTATATGTTATACTTTTATATAAAATTAACTAACAGGCAACACTAATCTATGGTATTATAAATCAGAATAGAGGTCACCACTGTGGGGAGGTAGAGGAATTGTGGGCAAGGGTACTCTAGGGTGCAGGTGATGTTTTATTTCATAATCTGGGCGCTTTTTCCACAAGTATGTTCACTTGGTGACAATTCATTGACTTATATGCTCACAATGTGTAGCCTTTTCAAGGAGGTATATTATATATAAATTTCAATTAAGGTTTTCTAAAAATAAAGAGAAAATGTTGAAATTTGGTACTAGGTACATGGGGATTGATTTATTGTATTATTATCTGTCATTTGTATATTTTAAAAGTGTCCATAACAATAATAATGGGGGGAAAAAGAAGATTTAGGTGTATTAAAATAGAGTGATCTTCAAGATCTATTATTAAGAAAAAAAAGATGCAAAAAATAATACTGGTATAAAAAATGTACCAAAAAGGAGGCTACAGAATATTATGTTTTTATTGAAAACAAATCTGTCTTCAAATGCATAGAAGGAAGTATAGAAAGATACACGTCAAAAGGTTAACAGTGAAATCAAGGGTGGCTTTGCTTTCTTCTTTGTACTTTTCTGTATTGTCTGATCTTTTATATATTATATATTATATAATAAAATATATATTACATATATGAAATATATATATTTCATTCTTGGAAAAATACAACAAAACTATTTCCAAGGTAGAAAAAGAAAAGACCATAAGGTTGGTTTGGAAGTGACATCCCCCAAAATAGTGTCCTACAGTGTCTGGGGCTGTAACAGCTTCACTTAGACATGAACAAACTCATCCAAGGACAAGTATTTGGAGGGATGACAAAAGTCTGTTTTCTACATATCTGAAGTCCTTAACCAGTTTTTAAAGGCTGGGGTAAAATACCACCCAAGCTTGCTGGCTTCCCTATTCAGATTCATTTACATTGGGCTCAGCAGCAAGAATAATAGCTAAAAATTATAGCACTTATATAGCAGTTACTATGTAAAAGCACAGAATCTAAGTACATATACTATACTCATCTAATCCTCTCAGGTAGGTATTATTGGCTTCATTTTGCCAATGGTGAAAATAAGGCACACAGTAAAGTTTTACAAATAGTAGGAGGGAGACCCTAGATTCGAACCCAGGCAGTCTGGCTCCCAGAACCATGGACTCTTACTGATCTGTGTGTGGCCTGTTAGGAACTAGGCTGCACAGCAGGATGTGAGCAGTGGGCAAGTGACCAAAGTTTCATCTGTATTTGCAGCCGCTCCCCAGTGCCAACATCACCGCCTCAGCTCTACCTCAGATCATCAGGCATTAGATTTTCATAAGAGCACCGGTCCCTGGTGCCAAAAAGTTGGGGACCACCTCACAATGATGCACTGGTCAAATTCAAGAGCCCCTAAATAACAAGCACCTGCTTGTCAGTATGTATCACCAGACCTACCAAAAGCATCAACCCAACTCTGAGGGCAGGGGTGGAGAAGCTGGTATGATCATCACAGCAGCTAACATTTAAGGAGTGATTACTCTGTGCCACGTACCACACTGAGTTTTAGATGTATTACCTCACTTAACCCTCACCTCATAGGAAATATTATCAGCCCTCATAGGTGAGGGAACTGAGGCGTAGAGATATACCTTGATATAACTTGCTCATGGTCACACAGCATATTGGTAGCAGAGCTGGTATTCAAACCCAGTCAATTTGGCTCCAACAGAGTCTGAACTATTAACGTTCCTGGCCTCTAGTTGTCGGGGCAAGAAGCAGGGGGTGACTCCCACCTCGGCCACGGGACTTGGCTCCCGGCTTCACAATCCAGATGTTGCGATCTCCTTCCATGTCCATCTGGGGTACCACGGCCCGCAGCTGCTGCAGGATGTCCTCACAGCGCTGGACCTGAGTGTCAAGGTGCCTGAGTTCTGCCCCATCACTGTAGGGAGATGATGGGTCTTGGGCAGGGCTGGACCTGGGGGCAGCCTGGTGGACAAGGCAAAGGGAGACACAAGCCCCCTGGCCATGGTCCATCCAGACTTGGTCATGCCCTCCCCAACCTAGAGATCCAGATTGCTCTCTTCTGAACCTCCATCCCCACTCTCAAGCTGCCCCCCAAATTTTAATCTGCCCAGGGCGCAGTCTCAGACTGCTAGAATGGGAGAGAATAGGAAAATTCCACCTATTACACCCCCCCCTTCCACTCCCACACTCCATTTTCTGCCACTTTCCTTTCCATTACATTAAAATTGCCTTGGCAGAATTTAACCATACCACATCTAATGAAGAGGCACCACACTATGCCAGGCACTGTGCCAAGGTCTTTACATATATCATCATTAATCTTCTCTATGGCCCTCCAGGAAGGTATTTCTGGTCCTATTTTAGAGCAGTGTAAACCGAAGCTATGGAGAGTTAAGAGACTTGCTCAAGGCCACAAAATGATTTAACTTGCTGAGCTAGGATAAGAATTCCATCCTACCTAATTCCTCTACTCACAGTTGCTTTTAGGGATTTGTTCCCCTTCTAATCTGGACCTAAAACTGATTAATAGGTAAGTCCCTTCCTAATCTAATTATTTTCAAGCACATTTGTGTCATACATCTCCTTGTTTTACATCTCTTCCTGTCACCTACCACCTGACACCTACACTTCTTTGGTTATTGTCTGTATGTCTCCCCTCACTGGAATGTAAGCTCCATAGAGCAGGAACATTTTTGTAGCTGTTATGCTCTGTTGTGTCCCCATCACTAAGCAGTATATCTGGTATTTATTCAGTGCTTCCTCAAGTGCCAAATGAATGAATGCTTGGATAAGCAAGTACTTTGGCAGGAGCTTGCCTCTGCAACTGGTTTGCACAGACAGGGGAGGGGTTCATGGACAAGAGACACCCTGTTCCCTAATAGGACACAAAATGTTTTGAATTAAACCAAGTCACAAAATACCCCAGATGGTTGCTTCACCCAAACTCTCCCATTTCTTCTCTTCTGAATGAATAGGAAGGAAGCCTACACTAGAGGCTAACCTCTCTTTAACATCTTAGCCTCTTGAATGTCTCCAGTCATGGAGAACTCATCTTTTTAAAAGAAGGTAGCAGCAGCCACTGGGGCATTGCCAGGTACAGGGGCAGCCAGACGGAGGGCTTGGCAAGGCCTCTTATTCATATCTAAGTATGACCCTTCTATTTCCATTAGGTTTGCTGGAAACTTATCCATGGGTCATGGCACAAGGAATCTGCTCAGTAGATCGGTGACTTGGCCTAGCAAATCACATGGGGGAAGCAGGGACACATATTATTTGAAAAAGTATATTCAACACGACAGTATGATTTTATATTTAGTGAAAAGAAAAAACAACCAGTGTGTTTGTGGAAAGTCAATCCTTTTCTATTAACACCACCCCAGCTGAGGCCCTCAGCCCTCTCACCTAGCTTGCTGCAAGCCTCACCACTTGAGTTTTGTGTCCTTTGAGAGCAGGAACTTCGAGACATTTCTGAAGCCTGGTACAATGCCTGGCATACAGGAATGGCTCAATAAATGCTCAGTGTTCTGCCTTCAGGGCCCTTCTCCCTCAAGTCTCTCCTGTACACCTCCGCTGAATGGAATCTCCCTACAACAGATCCAGTCTCATCTTGACACTCTTTTTCTCTGCCAAAAAATTTTCCCAAAGTGTGTTCTGAAAACACAACCCCTGAGGATGCTCTGGGGGGCTGTGGTCACATAAGCCTGCTGATAGGTTCTGCAGCTTAGTGAAACAACATATAACGAAACCGATTTTACTACAGGCTAATTAATATAAATGAGAACTAAGTTGCTACAGTACCTTATCTAAGTTGCTATATTGTACCTAATCTCTCTCAGAGGTTTATACAGGTTCTGAAAAGACTGGAACCAAGGAAACCTGTTTTAATTAATTTGTTTAACCCCATGTTTTCCAAAAGTGATTGACCACAAAAGCCCCTCCCCCCCACAAAATCAATTTACATTCTGTATAACTGGCATCCTATGTGACACACTTTGGGGAATATTGGCCTCTAAGATAAAATCTAAACAACTTAAAAGAGTCTTATTTTGTGAGTGAATATTACGTGTCTGTGCTGAGCACATGATAAAAATTATCCTGGCTAATCCTACTTCTGACGCAGACCTTATTTTTAAATCTATTTTGCATTTGAGAAAAGTAAAGCTCAAAAAGAATAGTGATTGGAGCATTTCAGATCTTACTCCCTAGCATATGTCATCAGTTTTGAGTCAAATAAACTCTCAAGTCCTTGGAATGCCAGGACTTGAACTCAGTTCTATCTGATAGCAACGGCCTTGATCTTTGTGACTATGTTATGCCAAGATCCAAAAAGAATGGTTAGGACCCCATTATGAAGGCAATGAGAGCCCTTGAGTGTTCTTGAGCAGGAGGGTAACAGGGAAAACAAAACGAGGAGGCTTAGGGAGAAGGTGGAGGTTGTATTAGACACAGAAGGTCTGTCCCTGAAAATTAGCTCAGAACATGGAAGTCCCTGAGAGCGAGGGGCCCCTGCCCATGCCCCACGGCCTGGCCACAGAGGTACTCACTGGACCACTTGGTAGTAGCGCTGGAGAAAGAGAGACCAGCCCTCAGGGCTGAGGTACAGTGGAGCCTCCAGGTCCTTGTCAATGTCCAGGTGGGCCAAATTGCTAAGGTGCTCCTCACAGGCGCACAGAGCCTCGTCCACAAACTCTGAGGATACCATCCCTGGCTGTTTCTCCTGTTTCTTGGGCAGCTTGTCTCCTGCAGAGGTAGGGAGAGATCTCTCATTATCCAACAGGTAACCTGACATATACCATAGCCCCCACTGCCCCAAGGCCTGTCACTGACCTGAATCACCCTACATACACTGGAGGCCCAGCACACACCTGTATCTCCTACTGCCTTGAAATCTGTCACTTACCTAAGGTTTTGCTCTAAATTCACCTGAGACCCTAATACTCACTCTTGGCCCCTACTGTCCCAGAACCTGCCACTCACTTGAGGGTCCACCCTAAAATGTCCCCAGAGATGCTCAGCCCCAGACACACCTGCAGCTTCTCTGCTCCTGGAACCTCTGACACACCTGAGGCCCTTGTGTCTCTGATCCTGATACACAACAGTCTTCTTTGTACCTGACACACCCAAGGGACAGCAATGGGGAGGTCTCCCCCTGGAAGAGAGGGATTTCCCACCTCCCAGTAGAGCTGCCCTAACATCTCTGAATCCATGGCTGATAGGCACCCTGGATTATTATAGAATGGGAGCTCTGAGGTAGGAGTTAAGTCCAGAGAGGGAAAGGGAAAGCAATAGGTTGAATCAACATGCAATGTAGGATTCTCTGTGTCCCCCTTCACAAGACACAAAGGGTACTCAAACCATGTGAAACTATATGGTTTCACTGTTTCTTCCTCTGCAGAGACCTGAGCTCCCCCACAGACAGGACCACATCATCTTAGTCTGTCATCTCTAAAGAGTTTGGCCACATGCCAGACCCATAGGAAGGCTGAATGAGGCAGTGGATCAATTAATAAATGGATAGGAAGACAGGCGGGTGGGTAGTTGAGACAGAAGAATGGAAGAGTGGATGGACTGGAGGATAGACAGGTGTTGGATAGGAGGATGGGAAAGCAGGTGCATAGATTGGTAGATGGGTCTGTGGAAAGACAGGCAGGAAGGTGGAGAAGTGGACAGATGGATAGGGCATGTGGAGCTGGGAGAATGTAGGTGACCACAGTAGATGAGGATAGATGGCAAGATGGATGGGTAGGTAAATGTGAGATCAGTGAGTGTGTGGGTGAGTAGGTGGGTAAATGAACAGATGAGTAGATGGATGAAAGAAGAGATGGGTGACTAGATGTATGGATGAGTTGGTGGGAAGGGGTGGTGGATGGGCAGATGGATCTTGATAACAGAGATGTGCGGATGAAAAATGGATGGGTAGGTGAAGGATAAATGGGAGTAACGGTAACCACAGTACGTACCTGGGGCCTCTTCCTTTTCTGCCTGGATAGAGTATGATTTCCATTCAGACTTTACCACCAGCTTGAGAACGTTGCGGGCAGCTGTCAACCAGAAGTCCTCTGCTCCCGGGGCAGGGAATACCCTGCTCAGCCCCCTGGCTCCAGGCTTGTTCTGGTTCCGGAACCTGATTATGACCTGCCCCATTTTGGATCCGGAACCTGACTACATTCTGACTCTAGAACCTGGGTTAGAACCTGGATCCTATTTCAACTATAGAACCAGACACAGACCTGACCTGACTTTGCTCATATTCTGCCTTCAGAGTCATACCTACCTGTCAACTGAGTTCTCTCTTCTATTCCTGATCCACTTTTGATACTTATTCTAGCCTGAGAACCAAACCAAATCTGGACCCAAATTCTGACCTGACTTTAGAACATGTTCTGAAGTTGGCAACTATCCTACCTTAGAAGCCCAAAGTCTAGAGCCTTTTCTAGATAAGAAACCTGATCTAACCAGGTTTTGTGGGATTTGACACAGGCTTGGAACTCATTCTGGATTCCAACCTCAACCCATCAGCCAATTTTTAGAACCTGCTAACCTACCTAAGCTCTTGAAAGTTTGGATTGACCAAGCTAGGAAGCTCATTAAGGGAGGCACATTAGGAAAAGATAAGGATTAGGAATGGAGGAATTCTTCTGAGGTGGACAAAGGCATGAGGAGAGAGACACTTTGCTCTCCAACATGAGCCAGGGCTTTAGCCCTCACCCTTCAGCCCCAGGGGACCAGGAATAGGGCTGGGCATCTCCTTACCTATGAAGGCTTTTTTGTCATCCTCAGCCCCCAGGCGGTAGCAGCGTGGGAAGAAGGAGTCAGCATCAGCCTCATCAAACCATGGCAAATTCCGGAGATTGAGACATAGACCCACCTATGGAGTTAGCTGCTGAAGGGCAAGGTAGGACTTGCCCAGAGAACCTGCAAAGGACTCCTCACCCTTGGCACATGCTCCGACAGCTCAGGGAGACCCTGTCTGGACATTCTCAGAGCCTCTGCCCACTTGCTAGGCCTGACTCCCTCGTATCCTTCTCTGTACGTTTGCCTATGCAGTCCTTGAGCTGAGAACGCCCCACTTCCCACTTATCCAGTCTTTCACATTCTTAAAGATCTGTTTCCTCTAGGAATCTTCCCCAGTCCACACCGAAAAATATACTAGCTGGTCCCAATTATGAAGCCTCCATTCTTGCCAAAACCCTAGAAGACAGTCTTATTACTATTCTCATTTAAAGACAAAGAAACTGAGGCTCAGAGAGGTAAAGTCACTTGTTAATAAATCCAAGTAAGACAGAATGAATCCATCAGCCAGATATCCTTTGCTTAGGAGGTAAGGACCCTCTTGTTCACAGTCATTGGACTTGGTGTTTTTCTGGATCCAGATCCTGTTTGGATCCTGGAATCTATTTTAGTCAATATGTCTACATGTTCCAGACATGTAGGGCCGTTGGATTTGAACCCAGGAGTGTCTGACTCCGAATCCCTGAATTATATACCCACGCATTCTCCTTAAAACTCTCTCCTGTTGACAAAGAGAGCAAGGAGCTGCGTTGCTGGCCCAAGGGCTCGCGGGCTAGAAATTGCCATGCCTGTCCCCTGGAGAGCCCACCTTTGTGGTGAAGGAGCCAGCCCGGGCATAGTGGTTCATCATTTGATCCTTGGAGAGAAAGCGACAGTCCAGCACATCCCGCCGAGTGGTCCAAATGAAATAGGGGATCTCATTCCGAACCATGCGGGACTGGGGAGGGAGAGAAGAGGCTGATGTGGGCAGCAAAAGGCCTCAGGAGGCTTCTTCCCACCCTGATTTCAAGGTGACCTCTAGCCCGCACACCATCTTTGTGTCAGATAAGGACATCTCTTCCTCCAGGGTACACACTTGCTGAGCAGAGAGCATGCAGGCTTGCAGCCTCCTTTGGCCAAGTGCCTCATGGCAGTGACTAAGCCATAGAGCTAAACACCACATCTTGTTTTAGACTGAGGCCATCAGTGACTTAGTAGCAGGACAGTGACTTCAAGCTGATGGGCACATAGCATGTAACAAAGGCTCTACAGCTCTCTCTGTTTCCTATAACTCTGGGAGGTAGGATTATTAATAAGCAATAATGCCATGTTCTAGACCCTGTTTTAAGCACTTTCTACATCAACTCATTCAATCCTCACTACAACCCTAAGAAGTAGATGTAACTGTTATCCCCAGGTCACAGATGAGGGAACTGAGGGACAGTGAAGGTACGCAACTTAACCAAGGGCTCACAAGGTTGAGCCATATAAAGCTACCAGTATTCAAACTTTCCTGACATACAAATATGGCAATTTGGTATAGTTCAACTTAGTAAGTGGTGGTGGCAAGACTTGAAGCCAAGTGTCCTCACCTCAAAACACATATCCTCCAGACCATCATATCCTCTTTCAGAACTTTTAAAGTCCTTCCTTCCAGCCTTCTCTTGCTAAGGGCAGAGGAAGGAGATGAACTATGGGGTTATATTTGGACAAAAGAATTATTAGGCATGGCATTTGTGTCAGCTTCTGATAGAACCTAGCTGAGATCTAGGCCAGCCTTGTCTGAGCCCCACTGTGTCCCTTACCATTCTGCTGACCCATCTAGGTTTTAGAGATGCAATCAGTTTTCACTGCAGATGGGGAAACCGAGGCCCAGAGAATAAAAAGACTTATCTGAGATCATCCAGCTGGACTCTAGTGCTCTCTTTCTAATGAAGCAGACCATTTTCAGTGACTTGGGCCCTTACCATCAGAGCATGTATCCCATCTAGGTCATCAAATTCCAGTAAATCATCGAAGTCAAACAGCTCTGGTGGCTGGAACACCTCATCCTCATCTTCATCCTCTGTGAATGCAGAGCCCAGGTCTGGTGAGGCCCCTGTCCCTGCCCCATTGGCCCATACCAAAGTCTCAACCCTGGGACAGTGGAAACCAAAGGAAAGGGACTCAGGAGGGGAAGCTTGTGGAAATAGAGAGAATTGCTCACCATCCTCAGTGGTGTCACTGTCACCCACTACTGAGCTATCCAGATCCTTCTGGGGTAGTGTCAGGGTGGGGCCTGCGGGATGGACTATCTTCTTCTCTACCCAGCCCCTCTGGCGCAAAAGGCACCGGATCACTGGGTAGTGGCCTTGGATCATAAAGATCTTCTTGTGCTATAAGGTGAGAGAAAGATGTTTGTTCAGGAAGTACTGCCTAAGTGCCAGGGGATGGTGAACCAGACAGTTATTGACTCTGCCTTTAGGAAATGTTTATATTCCAGTAAAGAAGACAGATTATAAACAAGTAGTGAAAAAACTGTGCATAGTAATAATTATAATGGTAATAGCTAGTATTTATTGAGGACCTACTATGTGCTAAGCATTACAATATTAAAAACGACATGTATTTTTAATAGATGCTACTATCCTCATTTAACTGGTTATGAAACAGAGGCATAGAGCGGTTAAGTAGCTTGGCCACAAAGTGGATAAATGAAAGAGCAGAGATTTATTCAAGATTGCTGGCTCCAAAAACTGGATCTAGAGAAACTAGAGATATATACATAGTCAGGGAAGGTGGAAAAGGAGTCACAAATTTACATGAGCAAATGGCAGTTCGAACAAAGGGAAAAGCATATGCAAAGGTCTTGAGGCTGGACAGCGGTCTGAAGGAACCGGAAGGAGGCCAGAGTGAGGGTAGAAATGAGGGGAGAACTCCTGAGGTAAATCGTGGCTAAACTATAGAAGGCCCTGTAGGCTTTGGAAACAGACTTGAATTTTATATCAACAGAAACATAAAGCAGTGAAGGCGAAGTGAGAGAGTGAAGTGACTGGATACTTTATAAGTTTGGCTTGCTGCTATATGGAGACTAGAAGGAAGGGACAAGGATGAAAGCTGGGAGGCCAGTTTAGAAAGCTATTGTGGTTTGTGTAGAAGAGAAATCCCAGTAGCTAGAATGAGGGTGGCTACAATGGAGATAGGGAGAAGGGGATAGTGTTGAGACTTCTGGAAACAGAGATGACTGGTTTCGCTGTTGTGTAGATGTGTGGGTGAGCAAACAGGATGATCAGAGTTCTAGCCTGAGCAACTGGGAGATAGGGAAGACCAGAGACGACTGAGGACAGGATTAGGGAGGAAAATCAAAATGACATGGAAATGATTGTACATTCTCTGGGTGGTAGATCAAGTCAGGGGCTGGATCTACCCAGTATGGAATTAGATGGCAGGCTGGGCCAGAAAGAGCATATAAGGGGCACGGCACACTGTCTGGACTCACAGCCAAGAAGACAGATATGGGGAAGGATCCAGGGAACCACAAAAGTCCCAGGAGTCTTCAAAGGCAACTAAAAAGCAGCAGCCAGAGAGAAAGAAAAATTAGAAGTGTGCAGACAGCCGAGAGGTGTGCGTGTGCGTGTGCATGCTTAGGGTGTGTGTGGGGGGTGGGGGGAGCAATGGTGTGGTGTGGAATGACACAGGGAGCCCAAACAAGATTAGAACAGAAAAGAGGCTGCTGGATCTTGCTGCTTGGACCTCCTAGTGACCTTGACTAGAGTGGTTCCTGATGGGAGTGGGGAAGAGCATGGAAGCTGAGTGGTGGGAGCCGAGGGGTGAATCTTGGGTAAAGAAGTAGACAAGCCTGCCAAGAGAAGGGGTATCGAAAAATAAGGAGGTATCTGAAGAGGTGTGGGGTCAAGGTTTGGGGGATTTTGTCTGTAAGTATGTAATAAAACCGTTCCAGGAGGCAGAATGAGCCAGTGTGAGGGCCCTTTCCAGATCCCCCGCTTCCTTCCGACCTTGACAGCTCTCTCCACGTGGACCTTGGCGCTTCTGAGCCGGCTCATGTGGTGAGACGCCTTGGAGAAGCCTCGCCAGAGGACAAGGGAAGCTGCGGAAAGATGCGGACGCAGCGACAGGTGGGCTGGGGTTCAGCCCTGCGTCCCTGCCAGGCCCCACGCCCGAGCTCCTTCCCCTTCCCCAGCCTTCATTCGGACGCCCAACCTCGTCGCTCTCCTCCCGACCCTCCTCTCCTCCACCCCACGCCTCGTCGTCCGCGCTGGGCCTCACCGTCCGGCGGCGGCGGCGGCGCATCATCCAGCGCCCGGGGCTGCGGGGGCCCGAGCCGGCGTGGGTCCGCGGCGCCCTGGGTCCGGCACTGGGAGGGGCGACCTGGGCGGCACAGACAGGCGGGGCTGCAGCCGGCCGGGGCGCCGCCTGCGCGCAGCGCGCCCGGCCCCGCGGCGGCCCCGGGCCCTGGCGGCGGCCCCAGAGCCGGGAGCCCCGCGCGGCGCGCCCAGGGGCGCGCGACCCGGTGCCCGCGCGGCCAGCCCCCCGCCCCGCCGCCCCGCCCGCGGCCCCAGGCGGCGGCGTCCCCGCCGGCGAGCGCGAGCGCCCCCGCGCCGCCCAGCAGCGCCGCGCCCGGGCCCCGCATGCGCCCCGCGCCGCCGCCGCCGCCTCCCCGGGGCGGGCCCTCGGCTCCAGGCACCGCCCCCTGTTTGTCGTCGCCTTGGAAACCGTCCCCACCGCGAGGGGCCTCGGGTAGCTGGTTGCGAGGCGCGCTTTCTCCCCTCCTCTCCTCTCCTCTCCTCTCCCCTCCCGTCCTCTCCCCTCCCCTCCTCTCCTCTCCCGTCCTCTCCCCTCCACTCCTCTCCTCTCCTCTCCTCTCCCCTCCTGTCCTCTTCTCTCCCCTCCCCTCCCGTCCTCTCCCCTCTCTCTCCCTCTCCCCCTCCCCCTCCAGCGGGCCTGACTCCAGGCCTCACCTGCCCCAGACCCTTGCTAGATGAGCGGGGCACTGAAGGTGGAAACGTACAGCACTGGGCTGCCAGTTGCTTATCAGTGCCATGGTTCTTCAAGTCCTTCCTGGGGCTGCAGTCATTCCAAAGTACTTACAGAGGACCATGTGCTAGGCAGTGGGCTAGGTGCTGGAGTTGGAAGAACAAGCTATATAGGTGGTTTCTGACTTCATGGAGTTTACAGACCAGTGGGGGGAGGGGGGGCAAAAAGTAAGCAACCAAGGAATAAAATAGCCATAGGCATGGTAAGGACAATGAAATAAAACCAGGACTGGAGCATAAGGATGTCCTCTGAAGAGGTCACATTAAGCCAAAACCTACAGAATAAATGCAAAGGTAAGGAGCTGGCCAGGGAATTGATGAGTAATAGCATTCCAGGGAGAGGAAAGTCTGTACAACAGCCCTGAGGAGGTTAAGAACCTTTCTGGGAAACTAAAAGGAATAGTGAGGCTGGAGCCTGGTGAGGCCAGATTGCATTTGCAGGACCTGACAGATGGGATTAGGAGCAGATCCTTGGGGACAGATTTGAAAGACAGTATATAGGGGAAACTGATAAAGCAGAGGCCCACCCCTACCCCCACCCCCAATAACTTGGAAATAGAAAAAAAGATCATTGAGTCAACTGCAGAAAGTAAATTATGCACAGCCCTCAAGACAAGACTAAGTAAACATTTTGGAGGTAGTGGCAGAGTAGTAGCCTCAAAAAGTCACAGGTGAGATAAATAAGCTTAAATAATTAGCCTCATCATACAGCAGAGCCAGCACTGGAACCCAGGTCACACTGGAAAGCCCCACTCTAAAACATTGAAACACAAGTCCACATTACAAGGGTTGTCTATTGGTCATCGAAATATCGTCAGTTTGAGAGGCAAACTCTAGCAGTGCCCATTTAAGCAGAGTCCAGGGAAGAGAGTATCCTGGCCCAAGAAACCAGCTTTATGTAGTCACCAGCTAGATCTACCCAGTGAGAGTGGGTTTTCCACCTAGCTGTCCAGCCAACCCCAACCATTGAGATCACCCTTCCCAACCCCTCTTTGGTGACTGGGCTTCCCCAGCAGAGGGCTGGCTGTTTGGCAAACATCCAGCCTGTTCTCATCAGCCAGGAAAGTTGGTTTTAGGGGCTCCAGATCTGGGGAGATGGGTCTGACAAATGTGTTTTGGCTGGCTCACCCAAGCAGTGCCGTCCTGTGTGGGTTGAGTGAGCAGCTGCCATACTCTACAGTGGACATCAGCTTCACTGTGAGCACCTTTAACATTCACAGCAAAGCTAGAACATAGCCATGTGCCCTAGAGGTGGGCACGCCTAATTCTGCAAGGCAGGAGGGGGAGGTCACAGAGGTAATGTCATAAAGGGGACAGCGGTCCAAGCTGCCCCCAGCTCCAGCCTCTCCACCTTTAACATTACCTTGTTCTCTGCTTCAAAAGGCACCCCTTTGGCCATCTAGAAGAAACTCTTTTGAAAGCCCAGGTCTAAGGCCAACTCTTCTGAAACTTTTCCTGATACCCTCTCCCACAAATATATGCCCTGTGGACCCTCAAACTTTCATTAGTGAATATGAAAGACTTCAGTGTAACTATTAACACACTTGGCTCTTCTACTAGTCTCCCAAGTCTACCCAAGACAGGGATGTCATCCCCCGTGCCTAGCATGATGGACATTATCAAACAGCTTGGATACAGGGCTGGTGGAAAGATCAGCTATTGTTTAAGTACCTGTATAGCAGGTACTGTCAGATTTACATTCATGATCTTCACTTTATAGAGTAAGAAACTGAGACAGAATATAAGTAATTTGTTCAAATTCAGCAGCAAGAGTCAGGGCTCAAACACAAATGCTTTTATTTACTTCATGGCCATCACCAAAAAGTTTAGCACTTTCTGTGACAGAACCGTTCTATATATGTACCATCTGAAATGGTAGGTATTAGTCATTTGTAGCTACTGAACACTTGAAATGTCACTGGTGGGATTGAGGAAGTAAATTTTAAACCTTAGAATATATATATATATTTTTTTTTTTAAATGTTTTTATACACACACACACACACACACACATTTTAACGCCTATAGCACCTGGCATTCCTAGATGGTCTCCCACCCAAGTACTAACCAGGCCAGACCCTGCTTAGCTTCCAAGATCAGACGAAAGGACACTTTCAGGGTGGCATGGCCATAGACAACCACAGAATATTCTAAATGTAAATAGCCAAACGTGGCTGATTACTGTCTTAGCAAAGTAGAGGCAGAATTCTTAGATTTGAAGTCTACCCTTTTGCTCACTGGCTAGATCTAGGGCATGCTGCTATAGCTCATGGAACCTGTTTCCCTACTAGCCATGAAATGGGATCATTATTTCTCTGAGGTTACCTTTTAGCCCAAATGAGCTCATTAGGTGAAAAGAACCAAAGCTCTCTATAGGCAGAGAGAGCAGTTTCAGAAACACGTGGTGCCTAGACTGCAACGGAAGGCTCTGGATTGGGGCCCTTGGCAGGGATGTCAGGGACCAATCAGAATGCCTCTGGTGGGGAGCCCCAGGCCCAAGTACCAGCCACATGATCTTAAGAAAGAAAAAAACCCACCTCCCCTCCTTTCACATATGCACACAGAGCACAGACCTCATGCAGCCCCAAGGGGCAAGAAGAGACTTTAATTAGGGGGAGGAGATATAAGAAAAGGTATAGCGAGCGTGGGAGCAGAGAAGCCAGAGCGGATAAGAGGACCCTGGCCGGGAATCTCATAGGACTCACCTGTCCACCTCAAGCGCAGGCACTGCACTGACAAACAAGGCGAAATAATGGCCCCTTTCAGCTGGGAGGGCATGAAGCGGTCCCTGGGGCCAGAGGTTGCCTGGCTTTCTGGCCCTAGTTTTTAGGCATGGTTGGTGACCACCGGTTCAGCCCATGTCTCCAACCAGTGCTGGGTGACTGTCTTCGCTTAGGAAGCAGGCCACCGCTTCTGGGTCTGAGGAGGCTTGAGCATAAGAGGGCTAGGGAGAGGAACTGAAGTTTGACACCTCCCTCCCTCCCACCTGGGGTGGCTTGGGGAAGGTACAGTAGTCGCCTTCTGGCTCCAGGCCAGCCCAGGCCACAGCGACCAATAACATACAATCACTGGGACCAGTCACAGCCACTGGAGGCGGAGGTGATTTAAAAAAAAAAAAAATAGACAAAAAGGTTACAGTCTCCTACAAGCACAGTTTAAATTTCAAGACGTTAAAAAAAAATCTGTCCCGGCCCAGGGGACTGAATATCAGAAGCCAGCCTGACCAGGCACATGTGGCCTTGGGGCAGGTCCACTGCTGCTTTGTTGCCAGCTAGCAAGCGCACCACCCCCCCTCCCACATCTAATGCCCACCCTAACCCAGTTCTCCGCTGCTTCCGCTGCCACTCTGAGAAGTAACTCCAGGACGCCTTCGCAGAGACACGGGGGAGTCTGAGGGGGAAGGCCACGAGATCCACCCAGATGGTTTAAAACTGTCAAGAAAACCAAGAGGTGAAAGATGGTTATTGCTGTATCCTGGGAGGTCTGCTCCTGTGGGCTGACCTGACAGCTGCCACTGTGCTCACATCTCTGAGGGGCAGGGCTGGGTCCCAGGACACCCCTGTGGGCATGCTCTTTCTAATTCATCCAGCATTCTGCAGTGCTCTTTGGGGCACTGGCCCTAAACCTAGCACTAGATAAGGCAGAGAAATTAAGGGTCCTATAGGTTTTGCACAGCTTCCCTTGGCTGTGTCATGGAGGCTACTACAAAGCCCTGGAGGTTGCTTTCCTTAGAGATGCAAGGGCTTAAGGACTCAGATGGCTGTGTACTTTTTGACAAGCTCTGTGTGGTCTTCCAAACAAGATAGGCCCTTGATGTATTTTCTGCCATCGAGGATCCTGCATGGTGCCTAAAACAGTCCTGGACATTTTACAGACCAGAGGTTGTATACCAATGGTCCACAGGCTGATCCCAGCCCAAAGATGAGCACTGTTTGGCTCACAAAGAATATGAATTAGTTGCCAACCTTGAAAATATCGGAGACTCCACATTTGGGGATTCTTTTAAAAAGCTGGAAGATAAAGCTATGTGATGGTGATCCTCTTTATGTAAGGCATGTGCTCATTAGCCCACTTTACTCATGTACATTACCTGGCCAACCTCTGTATGCATGTGAGTATGTGTCCTCTGCCAGATGCCATGGTACTACCCTAGATCTTTGGGTCTGAAACCTAGCTCCAAGTCCTGGTTCTCCCATTTACTGGTTTGAGGGACCTTGAAAGGTGACTTAACTTCCAAAGCCCCAGTTTGCTCAACTATAAATGGCGATAACAACTGCCTCAATTGTTTTAGGTATTAAGACGTGAATGTGATCATTTTTAGGTGTATAACTATAGAAATCCAATTATCGTAAAAACTAAATGATTGTTGAATGAATGATCTATTTATTAAATTGGGACAGAACTGTATTTTTCTTCACAGTTGAATCCATAGACCACCTAAGTGCCCAGGCCATAAAACTTTGGTGCTATAATACACAGAACTCTTACTATATGCCAAGTGATATGCTCTACATCCATTTCCTCGTTTAATGTTCAACCACACTGAAAGGTTCATATTAATTATACTCTCTTCATTTCACTGCTGAGTAAATTGAGTTTTAGTTCCATACCATGACCAAGTAGGCAAGAGAGCCCAGACTACACCCAGGTGGTCTAACCCCACAGCCTGTGTGATCTGAACAAGCACATTACCCTATGCGTACATTATAGCTACTTTGTACACTGGCTGCCCTCAGTATAATTAAAGCCCAGGGGAAGCTAGTGTAATTTCCATTTTTAGATATCTGAGCGCCTTCTGGGTTGGATCTGTATGCACTGGTAGGAATAAACACTAAATCTACCATCTAGGGATCACAATCAACTCTGAATATGTCAACAAACCAAAGACTGTTTGGAAGATGGAAAAGAAAAAATAAAGAGTCATGTCCTGAGTATCTAAACAAGAACAACTGTGTCATCAGTTCACCAATGTTTACAATTCCTCCTTTTCAGAGAACTGCAGTCCTTTCAGTTAGGAAGGCACAAAAACTGAAGGGGATCTGGAAGACTTAAACCAGGAAATTATGGAAAACAGGCTGAAGACATCACGACATTAAGCCTGAGAAACAGACACTAAAGGAAAATACTTAAGTCTGTCTGAAAATGAAATTACACTATGACTATCCTATATTCCTAAAAATTCCCATGTGGATTTAACTTGCTAGGCATAGATAAGGACTCTGTGTATTTTGAGATGTAGAGGTTAGCATTTAAGCCCCCATGAAAGACTAAGAGAGGTATCCCCCAGATATCCAGATATGGAAAATGCCCTGTAGTTCCCAAAGATGAACCTCAGGTCCTCCAGCATCAAGGCACACAGCTGACCTGCCACCTACTAGAGGTCCCAGAGGCCCCAGTAAATATCCATATGCCATTGGCACCACTTTCCTGCCAGATGCTAAGTTCTCAGCACAACCCATGACTCCTTCTACTTTTGGACACAAACCAGGAAAGCTCCTACTTACATTCTTGAGAAACTCCTCAGCCACAATGCGTGCACGGGCGTTGACTGATAGTTTCATCTCACTGATCTCCTTGTCAATCTCCTCCATGAAGTGGATCACAAAGTCCACCAATTTGTGTTTGTACATCTGCTCTGTGTGGAAGTTGGTGATCAAAAAACTGATGTCATACCCCTTGGGAAGGAAAACAGCAAGGAGGAAAAAGAGAATAGGAGAATATCAGTATCCTGGAAGCACTTAGCTGGCCGTGTCCTTTGTATTCACTCAGCCACATGCTTCCAGCTGGTTGTGTTCTTTCAAGCTATAAACCTGGTGGGATGTCTATGTTAGGGCCAAGGAACTGAACCCAGGTGATAATTCTTTGTACATCATATTTTCTGGAAGACTATCTGCGGCACAAATAGTCACATTAAAAATGAGTGAATGGAGAATGAATGAGGGACTTGAAATCTTGTCACAAAAGAATTCAAACAACAGGGAACATTTAGTCTGGAGAGAAGAGATGCTGTGAGAGAGGGAGAGGATGGAGTCCTTAACTATCAGATGGGTTGTGTGTGGAAGAGCAATTTTATTCATTCTGAATGGCCCCAGGGATTAGATCTAGAGAAAGATTTTAGCTCAGGATGAGGACAAGCTTGTTCAACATTTCTAATGTATCTGATGATGGTGCATGCTGCTTTGTACGATAGTTGCTCGGTCACTAGGGATATTTTAAGTCCTCAGGCAGGGAGCCTGAGGAGAGGACTCAAATACCAAGTCAGGCAACAACCAACCCAATGTCAACTATAGCCATGAGAGACCATGAATCAGCAGGCAACAAAGCTTAGACAGGATTTCTGGTTGTGTCCTTTCTGCTGTTAAACCATAGGCTCTGGAAAGACAAGCAATGAGTGTCTCCTCTTTTTTGCCTTTTCCATAGTTGAGGCAGACCCAACTTCTCCAAAGCTGATCCCCCTTACTCTCACTGTAGCTGAAATAAAGGCTGACCATCAACTCAAACAGGAGATGGGTGTGCTACAGCTGGAGAAGCAGCAATCCTGGTCCTAGAAATGATCCTAGGCGAGTGACAGTGGACTCAGTGATAGAATCCTGGGTATTATGAATACGTGGATCACCCAGTCTCACCTCCACGGGTTTCCTTCGAAGAATAAAAAAGTTCTCTGCTCGCATCATCATGAAGCGCATGAACTTGTGGCATAAAATCTTCTCGATCTCATCGGCCTAGTGAGGGCAAAGGAGAAAAGTTTCCCTAAAGCTGACACCCTAGGTGAACAGAAACCTGCAGCTCAGTCTTCTGACTCAAATTCCCCCAGGCTCACTGGAGGCAGTAGAGTTTGGTACTGGGAGCAATCACTGCCTGAACTTTGAAATATGGGGTACCAATGGAAGAGGGTCTACAACATTAGAGCCTCTCCAACTTAATAGAGCATTATCATGATATCATCTTTGCCCATTCCAGAGAGCTAATTCTGGTGAACCCAAGTCTTCTATCCACTCTTTCCACCCACATTCAAAGCTGCCTTTTCCTTTCTCATTTCACTGCATGTTCGAGAGTTTGTGATACACCCCATCTGGGCTATCAGAGATAACCTTAGGTAGTCTCCGCTTTAATGACACTGAATATCAATCTCTAGTTTCTATCTAAACTTTCAATATTTCTAAAGGAAGAATGTTGCAGCTAGGTACTGGTGTGTCCTGAACACCCCAACATTTGTTAATCTTCTCCTTTAACAAAGAGAGTAGGTCCAGGGTTAGAGCTTTCTGTATGCAACAGTATCTAGTCTGAACTTAATAACACTGTTTTATTTTTCATTATGTTTAGTTTTTAGATTTCCCTCTATTTAGTAAGTTACAGTTTTTCCACTTATGGCATAAAGTTGTTTTGTTTTTTTTTTCAAACCAATTTAAGTAAAAAAAATTAAGTCAATTTAAAGAAACCTATTAATAACTATCTAGGTGGTACGTGCATAAATATAGCAAAAACCATGGGGGTGGTGGAAATGTCAGACATTTGTAAAACGTTGCCTGAGGAAACTTAAGAAATTGCAATTTGTTTTTTACCCCAAATTTCACTTTCAGGATTTAGGGCTATCAAACTGGTACTGGTACTATTTATTTTTCTGAACTGTACTTATTCTTCATTCCTTAAGAATGGTTCTATGACCTGGTATCACACTGGTCCATGGCCTTGGCTGTTATATTTCATAACTTCTAATCCAGAACAAGGGCTAAAAGATGGGGTTGCTTGCTCTTTATTCTAATGACTGACTGAGTTTGGCAAATCATTTCCTGGGTACGTTAAAAAAAACAGAACCTATGTTTCCTTGCACCCTGATCTCTCAGGTAGGAATCCCTGGCCTCCTGAGAAAGCAAGGACTTCAGGGTGAGCTCACCTGTTTCACAGCAATGCTGACCCGGACAGAGTTGATAGAGCCTTCAATCAGAACTTTTTCCTTCTCATTCCTGCTGATGGTCACAGGTTGTAATAGGAGCTCTTTGCTACTCCTGAAAACACAATGTCACAAAGTATTAGAGAAGAATAGAATGCTCATGGACACCCCACAGCAGGTTCTGGACTCACTTTCTGAGACCAGAGTCCATGAAATAGAAGATTCACAAGCAGGCGTGCTCCAAGTTGGGGAACAGTGAGCATGTTTTCCAGTGAAAAGAGCAAGGCTCTGGAGTCAGGGTGAAAGGTTTTGAAATCCAGCTTCCTTTTACTTTCCTTGGACAAGTTACCCTGTTGAAATCTCAATTTTCTCATCTGTAAAATGACTGATTCTTGTTTCACTGGCGAGGTCTGAGAGAAATCAAAAAGGGTCAAGTGTCCAATAGTGTGCCTGGCACATGGTAGGAGCTTTACAAATGACAGCTCTTATTTTAATAACTAATAGCAAAGCCACACACAATTTAAGGAATGAGGAGAGAGGCAGCCTTAGAGATAAGGACAAGCTAAAATCAAACAGTTTAGCTAATTATCAATCCAGAGTGATTTACTTATTCAGCATTAAAACTCCTCTCAGCTCAATTCTCATTTTGCTGCCTCTGCATCCTTAGATCTATACACAGTGGTGGTAGTGCCTGTGAGTTATTGTCATCTTTAAAATACCTTGTGGAGATCAAATATATTATTTTTTTAACATGGCACATGCTAACATCTTGTCAGTTTTTTAAAATTCAAATCATGGTGTGACGACACCACGTATCTGTTTATTTTTATATATATAAATATATGTATATACATACATACATATACATATACATACATATATATATACACATATATATATATATAAAATCTCACATTAAACTTTAAAGGGGAAAAAGTATAATTTGTTTCCAAAATATAAACTAGATAAGAGAATACAACCCAAAATGCGGAATATTTGGAGTAGCAAATCTGAGAGTCTAGGCTGATGGGAGAAAATAATCCTTGATCTTTAAATTAGAAAAGAATGGAGATGGCATCAGATAACTAAATTCTCTATCCTCTCCTTAAACTACCAGTGGGTTCAATAATGCCACAGGAGATATTTTACGAACAGCTTTACTCTGAAAATTCATATTTGTGTCAAGCAAGCTTGGTTCCAGAGTAGCTTCTCCCCTGGGTTTTGTCCTGTCAACCCAAAGACCTTTTTTTCTGAACTCCAAATTGGGAACCACTGGTAGCAAGACCATACATGTGAACTCTGATTGTCGTTCTAGGATGGAAGTTCATGGCACCTTCTAGACAACACCCATCTTTGGGGCTGCACTCATACTCCCACCTAGACATTTTCCTTCCCTACCTGACTTCCACCTCCGGCTTGTTGTGTCGTTCCACAACCTGGGAGGAGAAATTCTCCAGGCAGAGGGCAGCCTGCAGCGTAGCCCGCACGGCACTCAGGTAGGGACGGAGAGTGGCAGTCTGTAGGAAAAACCCCAAGGGAAGATCAGAATTTGTCTCACCAAACCCATTGGTCAGGCAATACTGCTGGTGCTGGGCTCTCAGACACCAAAGTAAAAAGAAAAGACTAGTCCTTCAAAGTACCTTCCATTCTAAGTCTAGAGCAGTGGTTCTCAACAGGGGACCATTTTGCCTGCCAGGAGGCATTTAGCAACATTGAGACATTTTTCACCAACACAACTTGGAATGGGGATGCTTCTGGCATTGAGAAGAAAGGGGCCAGGTATACCACTAAACATTCTATAACATACAACAAAGGTTTGTTTCAGCCTCAGATAGTGCTGAGGTTGAGAAACTCCAGTCTAGAATCACACGGGTGAATAACTGTTCTCAATCTGTCTTCTGAGCCAACAAATAGATAAGTCCACTATGTGCCGGGCACTGAGCTAAGTGCTAGGAAACTATGATATAAAGGTCAACTGTTAATTACGTTTATATTTGCAGAAGCAACTAGCTTTGATTTGAAGATGGAAAAAGGAGTAGGAGAATTTTACAATGAGAAAAATAAGGGCATTCCTACTAGAAGGATCAGCTTCTAGCTACACTGGCTTATCTTCATTTCCTTATATTAGCTAAGTTCTTCCTCACCTTGGGATTTCATACATGCTAAAGTATCTATCTACAGGCTTTTCTACCCTCTCTTTGCCTAAGTCATCTTTCAGACCTCAGCTTATTTAGGGAAGACCTCTTCCTTCCTCAGAAAAGTCATTCTTGACTTCCCCTTCATAGCATTTCTTATAATTTACAATGACACATTCTTCATACATCTTAAGTAATTTTTCCTTCACTAGACCGTAAGGTTCATGGTCAATAGACCATGTCTATTTTATTCAAATCTACATAGCCTACACCTAGCTCAGTTATTATCTAACATATATAGTGTCTTATTTTCTGTAGAATGAATATAAGTAGTAACTTAGGCAAGGTTAGGATAACACAAAAGGGCATTAAATGTTCCAGAGTAGTAATGAGTACAATGTTGCTGTATATGGGAAATATTTTAGGTAGATGAGGCTGCAATGGCAGCATGGAGATTCACGGGGAATCTCAAAAGCCAGTCTACTGAATTTAGCTTTTTTTTAAGGTGGTAAGGAACTGTTGGGGCTTTCTGAGGGGGAAGTTACACGACTACAGCTGCATGGTGGCTCTGTGAAGAATGGATTGGAGAAGGAAGTGTGACATAAGGTGGGAGAGTGTTATTTAAGGAGTGCTGGTGTGAGCCTGGACTGGGGCTGTGGGGAGGACAAACAGTGTATCACAGGGGTTTGACTGATGTAAGATGTAGATGATCAGGGGATAAAAATACCTTCCAACATACTATGGTCCATCAATAGAGTGAAATACTACTCAACAATGAAAAGAAATAACTACTAATCCACAGAACATGGATGACTCTCGAATGTATTATAGAAGCCACATTAAAAAGCCTACATACTGAACAATTCCATTTATACAACAATATGGAAAAGACGAAACTAAAGGGGGGAAAATCAGTGGCTGCCTGGGGTAAGGGGTAGAGAAGAGGACTGATTACAAAGGGATCTGAAGGTACATTTTGAAATAATGAAAATGTTCTGTACCTTGATTGCAGCAGTGATTACATGATTGTGTTTGTCAAAATTTGCAGATGATAAACCTGAAAAGGTGAATTTTAGGTAGCCATCCCCATGATGCCTGCCCTTCCACAAATAAAATAGACATAGTCTCATGTAATACATCAATAAATTTGTTTTTTTTTAAAAATCAAAGAGGTATGGCCAGTATAAGGAACAAAAGAGGAAGAGCAAGTTTAGGAGCGGAGTTTTGACCTGGAGGTCTAATGTCAAGGTGCCTTCGAGTTATCCAAGCAAACCTTGCGAGCTAGGAAAGCACATTCAGGAGTTACCAAAATATACAAGGTCATCAAAGCCAGGACTGGACAGGTATCATTCAACTCCCAGGACCTCCCACATTGATCAAAAGGACGACCATCCAAGGAGTTACGGGCTCAGCAGGATTAAATCTTACACACCACAGTAAAGCTACCTAACGCTGCTGAGTTTTGACCAGGAAGGGGCTTAGAGAGAGGCAGCATACTACAAGAGACACTTCAGCAGGGGTAGAAGCTAGGCAGGGGGTAAGGAGAAGAGCGGGGTACGGAAGTGTGGACGCTTCCCTCGGGAAACTTGTGGGATCAAGAAGGCAGGAGACAACGGCAGTGTGTTTAGTCAAGTTCTGTTCTGGCTGGGGAGGTGGCCCGACTACACGCCCGCTACCACGAGCCTAGGAAGCCCCACTTCCGGCTTCCTCCATACCGTAAAAGCTTTCCCTGTCTCGAAAGCCAGACCATGTAGCTGCCAGGCCTGTTTCTTACGCAAGCGTCCCCTCGCTCGCCCCTTCCTCACTTCAGCACCATCCCCCGCCCTCTCCCTCCCAGCCTCGTCGTGCCGCCCGCTCCCCAGCAGCCCTCAGCCACAGGCCTCTCCGCGGCAAAGCCGTATCTCCCCCAGACCCACAGCGCAGAGGGAGAGCGAGGTGGGGTGGGAGGGCGGGGGTGGGGGGGTCTCCGGCCAGGGGCCCGGCTCTCTCACCATTGCGGGCGCTGGCTGGGCCGGAAAGCGGAAGTGCGGAAGTGGCCAGGCCCGCGACGCCTGCCCTTCCGCGAGCAGCGCAGCCGCAGTCCCCGCCCGGACTTCCGGGTAGTACCACCTATGCTCTGAGCGGGGGGAGGGGAGCCTCGGGACACCGAGTCCCTCGGAAGTCTTCCCGCCGGGACTGTGTTGGTCTCTTTAGAGTCCCGAAGTTTCAAATAGGTGCTGAAGCTTCTCGCGTTCCCCATGCAGCTCTCGCGTGTGACTTTGGCCTTCCCGTCCCCTTCGCCGCTGTCTTTCCCCATAGCCACGCAATGGTGCAGCCCGGCCGCGGGTTGGGCACCATATTTGGCAAGGCGAGGCGGAGGAGCCCTTCGTTCCTTCCGGTTCGGCGCCCCCATCCTCTCTCCGGGCCCCTCCTACCGTCTGCCCCTCGGGCACGGCGGGACTAACCGCCAGACTGAAAACCCGGCTGCCGAGTCCCGCCCTCCAGCCCCGGGCTGTTCCCTAGGGTACGCCCGAGGCGTCACCCCCACGCCACCCGCAGTAGGCGAGCTCGCGGCCCGCAAACCCTCCCCCGCAAGCTACTGTGGGCTCGCCCTCGCTCTTCTCCGCCCCTGTATCTACTGCGGGGGGCCCTCCCTTAGCCAGTTCCGGGCATTTGTTCCAACCAACCGGAACTCCCCGCCCCCTTTCGCGGCCCCGGGGCCGTAGGAGGCTGGAGTGTGGAGGTAGAGGGGGCGGGGGCCGCGTGAGGGGGTCCCGAGTAGACCGGGACCCTGAATGAGGGGCATTGGGGCCACCCACGGGTGGAGCCAGCCATAAAGCAGTCCCACTTCTTCTGTGCCAGGCACTGAACTGGGCTCTTGACAAGCATCATCTCTTAATCCTCAGAACATCCCAGGGAGGTAGGTACCATTGTTATCCCATTTTACAGATTCAGACTGCCTGTGGAGAAACAGACCCACACTTGTTTTGTCCCCATTTTACAGATGGAAAAACCGAGACTCAGGAAGCTTAAATAACTTGTTCAGGGCCACATAAATAGTAGTAAAGCTTGGGTTTGTACCCAGGTATGTCTGGCTCACCAGCCCACATTCTTAACCACTGTCAGGGGCAAAGAGGGGGCAGAGGTGGGAAGGAGTGAGAGTAGGCGAGGCTGGGAGGCATAGTAGACATTAACACTGTAAGAATGAGATGCTTGAAGCTAAGCAGAACCCAGGAGTAGAACGAAAGGGAAGAGCATCAGGAAGATGCGGCACAGTATATCATGGTAGTGAGGAGCACAGACTCAGAACTACCTGGATTCAAATTGCATATTGGTAAGCTTGGGCATGTGCCCACCCTTATAGAGTCTCAGTTTTTTTATTTGTAAAACGGAGATCACCATGGTCCCTGCTCTTGGTGTTGGGTCAGTAGTTCAGTGAGAAGCTGGTTAAAAGTTTACACCTTGTTTGGTACACAGTAAGTGCTCTGTGAATAGGAACTGTGCCATCAACTTTGTCGGAAGGGTACTGAAGTCTGGTTTTCTCACAGAGGCTGTTCCTGAATGGAGGGAGCCCTTGGGCTTTTCTTGTGCCTATTTATCTCCCATTAATGGCCCCTCTCCTCTCCAGCTCCACAGGATCCTTTATCCTGGGCCATGAGTGAGTTGAAGGACTGCCCCTTGCAATTCCATGACTTCAAGTCTGTGGACCACCTGAAGGTCTGTCCACGCTATACAGCAGTGCTGGCCCGGTCCGAGGATGATGGCATTGGCATCGAGGAGTTGGACACTCTGCAGCTGGAGCTTGAGACCCTGCTTTCTTCTGCCAGCCGGCGCCTGCGGGTGCTGGAGGCTGAAACCCAGGTGATACCCTGCAGAGGGGATATCGCCACGCATGGACTGTGACAAGTTATGGTTTGGGTCATTGAGTTAGCCCAATCTGCTAAGGTCTGAGGTACAGGAAGTTAGGGGGAGAGAGAGACCCAAATTGGGCTCATGGAACATATAAAATAAACATGCATGATCTTTATAAGTTACAAAATATCTAAGCATTTATTGATCCTCTTCCCATTATGTTCTGGGTCCTGTGCAAGTCAATAGGGGTGATTAAGACAATTCTGGTCTTCAGGGAGTTTGCCAACTAAAAGGAGGAGGAGGTCAGACGAGTACCAGGCGATGTGTTATGGTTAGGGGTACTAAGGGAACTGGAATAAGGGAGTCTGGATTTTGGATCCTGGACTAAGCACTTGCTAGTGTTGCTGTTTCCTAACTATGTGACTTTGGGAAAGTTACCTCCTATTTCTGAGCGTCAGGTTCCTATCTGCAAACTGGACTGAAGACCTACCTCTGAGTTTTTGTGAGGATTAAGAGATTTTTTTGCAAAGTTTCAGTCCAGCGTCTTGACTGTAAGTCAGCATTTCAAATGTTAATTATTGGTACTGTAATTATTTTTGTTAACTGCATAAACATCCCCTGAGGCCTGTCTGCCAGGTGCTATGCCAGATTCTAGGGAACAGAGCTAACTAAGATGAGCTTCCTGGTCTCCAGTAGTTTATAATCTAGTTGAAAAAGCAAAGTATGCTGTTCATTTCAGTATTACCAAACAACGTGATTGAGCCTATAGTGGAAGTGCAAAGTGCCATAGACTTGAAGAATAAGAAAATGCCATTTCAACTCGACCTCAAAGGATGAATAGAGTTAACTTGTTCCTGGGAATTCACGGAAGCTTTTTAAGCAGGGTGTGGCACAACCAATTGTATTTTAGCATCTAAGAAGCTGGGTAACTGATGGGTGGGGGAGAGCGGGGAGGCTTCCCAGTTGTGACATTCGAAATGAAGGTTTGCTGGGAGCCTTGCTTGCTTTCACCAAAAAGTTACCACCAGCATATTTTCTCAGGGCTAACATGCACTGAGATTACTCGTTTGGCCTGTCTACTGAACGCTGCAGAGGTGAGTCAGTACAGACAAATGGAATGATGAGAAGTATATGAATAAAATCTTGGGAGATGGGCACAGAAAAGGAACTGATTTTTGAAGGAAGAGTAGGAATTTGCTAAATAAAAATAAAAAGAGTGTGGGGAAAGACCTTGGTGCCCCAGTGCCCCAAGTTCTAGATCCTAATTCTTCAGTGGAGAAGATTAGTTCTTTGTGTGCCCCCCCCCCATCCTCCCCATTAACAGTCTCTGTGAATTTCAGATCCTCACTGACTGGCAGGATAAGAAAGGTGACCGACGATTCCTGAAGCTGGGTCGAGACCATGAGCTTGGGGCCCCCCCCAAACATGGGAAGCCCAAGAAGCAGAAACTGGAGGGGAAGGCAGGACATGGGCCGGGCCCTGGACCCGGGCGACCCAAATCCAAAAATCTTCAACCCAAGATCCAGGAATATGAATTCACTGACGACCCAATTGATGTGCCTCGGATCCCCAAGAATGATGCCCCCAACAGGTTCTGGGCCAAAGAATGTAGGGGGGCCTTGGGATTTGGGCAGTGGAGACTGC
Source organism: Cynopterus sphinx (assembly GCA_030015415.1). NCBI lineage: Eukaryota > Metazoa > Chordata > Mammalia > Chiroptera > Pteropodidae > Cynopterus > Cynopterus sphinx. Next base: position 119,836,210 of record CM057381.1, on the reverse strand, counting down.
GGAAGGGCTCAGAGCTGAGGATGGTGGGGTGTGGGGTGCCCACTTAGGATCATCTTCTCGCTGCAGGTTTTGGGCTTCAGTGGAGCCCTACTGTGCCGATATCACCAGTGAGGAGGTACGCACGCTAGAAGAACTACTGAAACCCCCAGAAGATGAGGCTGAACATTACAAGGTAGAAACCCTGAGCCTTGATAGGCATAATGGAGAACAAGAAGGCTTAGAGGTGCCTCGGAATTGAAGATCTCAAAGCCACATATCTTTCTTCTCCTACCCTGCCAGTGTCCTTTCTGCCCCATTAACCAACCTAGATACCCAGTCTCTAATTCTCAGTTTTTGTCTTGCATTGTCTCCCTTCTGCCACATCCAAAAGGTTATTGTATCCTAAGGCATCAACTTCTGTGCAGTTCTCCCTTGTCCTCACATCTCTGTTCCCTCTGCTTTGGTTCAAGACTTAATCAGCTTTCACCCAAACTGTCTCTTAATATTTTCTGCCTCGAAAGGAGCCTTCTTTTTGTTTCTTTAATATGTAAAAGTTTATTTTTGTATGATGAAAATAAAACTGGTTCCATTAAGAGAAAATGTAGAAAACACAAAAAAGTTTTGTGGATAACTCTCCCGTAGGTCTCCTGTCATGCTCAGATGTGACACAGCCCAGCTCCTGGGCTGCTCCTGGCTCCCCTTACCCACAGGATTGAGTCCAAGCATCTCAGTCCTTGGTGGCACAGCCCCAGAACCCCTCTTTAGTTTCTTTGGCCACGCTCCTCTTCACTGCTACATTTACTAGCCCCACCAAGCACCTTGCCCTCGCTCCAGGCCCACACAGGGTCCTTGCTGATCTCTGAGCCTCTGTATGTGCTATTCTCCCCTTGGCAAACTGACTTACTCTTTAAGGCCCTGATCTCATGTTACCGCTACCAAAACGCCTTTGCAGATTCTCCAGTGAAAAGTTGATCTCTCTTGTGCTGCTACAAGACCTTTACCCATCTTTGTGACTTCACTTGTCTGAATTTATTTGAAAAATTTATTTGAAAATGTAATCCATCTAGGCAGTAATAAATTCAAGCAATACAAAAGAAAATTTCCTCTCCTGACCCTAAGGCCTCTAGAGATGAGAGCTGTGACCTGAGATGGTCCATGTACACACATTATTCTGTATCTTAGATCTTGGAAATTGCTCTGTATTGGCTTCTCTGTGTTTTAGTTCCATATATATCTGACTCCCTTTGTCTCTTACCTATACCAGGCACAGGCCTTGGACCTGGGCTAGGTACTTGGGAGGCAGATAAGTGAAGGAAGGAATGAAGAACCTCTGTTTACCCTTTTGAGCAAGTGGGATCTCTCTTACAGATTCCGCCCCTGGGGAAGCACTACTCCCAACGTTGGGCACAGGAGGACCTACTAGAGGAGCAGAAGGATGGAGCCCGGGCAGCAGCCGTGGCTGACAAGAAGAAAGGCCTCATGGGGCCACTGACCGAGCTGGACACTAAAGGTAAAGCCCCTCACCTCCCTGCCTAACCCAAGCCAGGACTTGAGTTCCTAAAACTTTATCCTGGCTGCTTATCACTTCTTTGCCTGATTCAGACGTGGATGCCCTGCTGAAGAAATCTGAAGCCCAGCATGAGCAGCCAGAAGATGGGTGCCCCTTCGGTGCCCTGACGCAGCGCCTCCTACAGGCCTTAGTGGAGGTGAGCACCCCAACCTAGAATAGCAGCTGCAGTTGTTTTTTGTTTTAATGTTTTCATTTTTCATTTAAATATATCGTACATTTAGAAATGGAGATAGATCCTAAATGTATAGCTTGATAACTTCTCACAAATGAGCCCACTTGTGTAATAAAATATTACCAGTATCTTAGAAACCCCTCTTATATCCATCCCAATCTAACCTCCCCCAAAGGTAGCCACTACTTTACAGTTACTTTTGAGAATTGGCTAAGGGCTGAGCCCTGTGCAAAGAGTTTTCCACACATCCTCTCTCTGGAAGCAAGAACAGTGGTTAGCTTCATGTCACATACAAGAACATTGAGGTTCAAAAAAATAGGAACTGTTTGCTAATACATAAAAGCAAGACTCAAACCCCAGGTTCAGAGGCTCTTTTCTCTATGCTTCCTGGCTGAACTTAGGCACATCCTTTCACCTTATTGAGCCTCAGTTTTCTCTCTGGCCCAGCACAACATGGTCACATGTTCTCTCATGGGCACATGTTCCGGGATGTCTGAGGTGAAGGTGGGGGTCTCCAACCCATACCATCAGACAGGGACCCCAGCTATTATGGCTTTACCACCTTAAACATGCATTCTACACAAGGTCACTGGGTGTGATGGCCACTCGAAGCCCACAGAAAAATAGTGAGGAGGCATGTGTGAAGGAAGGTAAATGGGCCATGACTGGCTGTGGATCTTTCTTCTTCTGATCACTCTCCACTGGAGAGAATTTGTCACGTGATTATACCTGACTGCAAGGGAGACTGGGAAGTATAGTGTATATGTGCAGCCATAAGTGTGGTTACAATGGAAGAAAGGCAAGAATGGTTTTGGACAGCGAGCAGCCTTTGCCACCATGTGCTTAGCATGGTCCCCGTGCATTGCAAATGCTTAACAAACCTTAACTATTCTCATTACTATTGTTGAGTCTTTTTTTCCTCCAATTATAATTGACATACTGTTGTTGAGTCTTTTCATCGCTCTTATTTTTTTAGTATCAGTACCAAAAAAAGGGATTTCTAAAATGAGCAAAGCTTTTTGGAGGCTGGAAAGCCTTCCCAGTTGGGGTGGGATGAGAAAGATAAAAGGACATTTCTGATCTTTGAAGACTTCTGTGTAGGTCTGAGAGAAGCAAGAAATGGAAATACTATAGTTCTTTCTACCTCCACCCCATTTCTGTGGTCTTTTAGGAAAATATTATTTCCCCTATGGAGGACTCTCCTATTCCTGACATGTCTGGGAAAGAATCAGGGGCCGATGGGGCAAGCACCTCTCCCCGAAATCAGAACAAGCCCTTCAGGTGAGTGCCATCCTATCCATACCCCCTCAGTCTGGTCTTTGCCTCTTTTGACTTCTATCCATCCTAACATGGGGAGGCCTTTATTAACAGAAAGGCCAAGGGCACTTTTAGAAAGCCCAATAAAAGTCTCAAACATGCATGCTGCCCCAGCATTTCTGCATTAACAGACTTAATACAGGGCTGTTCATCATAGCACTGTTCATACTGTAAACAATCTAAATGTCCAACTGAAGGAGAATGTTTGGCTAAATTTTTATAACTATGATAAAATTATTAATTATGTTAGAAATACAGCTAATTGACATGGAAAGATATAAACAATAGAGTACTTAAGTGCGGAAAATGTCAATCACAGCACAATATAGACAGTACTCCTTTTTGGGATATATTTAAATGTGTGCACATGGGAGAACAATGAAAATAATATATAATAAAAGTTTGGAAATAACATATAAAAAAACCGGGAATATATATATCAGACTAGTTACCCCTTATCCGCAGTTTTGCTTTCCACAGTTTCAGTTACCCATGGTCAACTGTGTTCTAAAAATGTTAAATGGAAAATTCCAGAAATAAACAATTTATATGTGTTAAATTGTGAGCCTGTCTGAGTAGTGTAATCAAATCTTGTTCCATCCACTTCAACCCACCCAGGATGTGAGTCATCCCATTGTCCAGCATATTTACACTGTATTCTCTATATTTAATAGCTATCTCAGTTATCAGATTGGTTTATCAGAGAGAAAGAGGATGAGAGTACATTCACATAACTTTTATTATAGTATATTGTTATAATTATTCTATTATTATTGTCGTTAATCTCTCACTGCATCTAATTATAAGTTAAACTTTATCATAAGTATGTACGTATAGCAAAAAAGTATATATAGGATTCAGTACTCCATGGTTTCAGGCAACCACTGGGATTGCTGATAAGGGGGCTGTGTGTGTGTGTGTGTGTGTGTGTGTGTGTGTTGGCATTATAAGTTTTACATTCTTTTTTTGGCACTTGATATATGTTGCTTGTGTTAGAAACAAGACCAGAATTATCTGTCTCTCTATTTTTATATCTCGGATAGATATAGAGAGGGCATCCAAAGAAAAAGGAAGGTGTTCACTAACCTTGGGAACCTCTGAGGAGTCCCCCCTCCAAACTGGCCATTGAGCTGAGGGCTCTCTTCTCCTGCAGTGTGCCACATACCAAGTCCCTGGAGAGCCGTATCAAGGAGGAACTGATTGCCCAGGGCCTGCTGGAGTCTGAGGACCGCCCAGCAGAAGACTCAGAGGATGAGGTCCTTGCGGAGCTGCGCAAACGGCAGGCTGAGCTGAAGGCGCTTAGTGCCCACAACCGCACTAAGAAGCACGATCTGCTGAGGTGAGTGTGGACTGAATGCGTGGGCCAGGGAGCGGCTGACAAGGCCTTTGCCACTTCTGGTCACCTTATGGGGGCTTTATGGCAGCAGCAGTTTCCCAAACCTGCAGGACCTCTAAAACTCCAGGAGAAACTTGAAAAAATTATCAGTGCTAGGCACCACCCCACAGATTAGGTTTTATATAAGATCATAATCCCACAGGCTAGGTTTTAGCAATCTGTCGTTTATTTATTTACTTAAAATTATAGTAAAAAACATGTAATATAAAATCAACCCCTTAAACCTTTTTTGAGTGTACAGTTCAGTGGTGTTAATTATATTCAACTTGTGTGATTTATGTTTTTAATCATTTATGCTTATTTCTTTCTCCCCCAAAGTTCTTTTATGAAAGATTTCATATACACACAAAATCTGAAGGAATAGTACAGTGAACACTAATATGTTCTCCACTCCTGAGTTTATTAACTGTTAACATTTTATATGAAGTCTGTGATTTTTATTGGCCCTTCATCTGAAATTTGCCCGGGTTTTAGGACCACTTCCTGAAGGAATTGGTCATAATGTCATTCATTTTATATTGACTCCCATCCTTTCCCCTGTACTGGTCGCAACAAGGGTTTAGGTGACATCTGGAGGGAGACTATGGTAGTGGCTTGCCTTTACTTGGTGAGATCAAAAAGCAGCCCAACTGTGTCTCCTTGCTTCTCATAAGCAGGTACTGTCTTTTCACCTCACAGAGCCCCAGCAGGGCAGGGCACATTTATTTGGTCAACTCGGCCTGTCTCTTAAATATTGTGCTGGGTCTAGCAAGAGAGGCAGAGCAGAGGGCTTGCAGTCTCCAAGTGGATGATTAGTAAAGACATTGCACCATTAAAAGGAAAGGTAGTTGCTGATAAACTGCTAGTCTGTGTAAGGACAGAGGTGTCCTGAGTACCCACTATGTACCAGGGGCTTTATGTACACCCTCCTTTTTAATCTGGACTACAGCCTGGGTCTAGGTGGCATTTTCCCTGTTCACCAGATGAGGAAATAAAGGGAAGTGAGTGCTTTACTGAATGTCACACAGCCAGTAAACTGCCAAACTTTGACCTGAGCCCAAGCCTCTGCTGTTTCTTCTCAAGGGCACTAAGAAAAATACAGAAAGAGGTACTGAGGAAGGGAGTGGGAGGGGGAGAGAGAGAAACAGATATGCAGATACAGAAGTAATGAGCAGTGAAGGAACTAGCTTGGGGCTATCAGAAGGCTAGAGTGTTGGGCCTTAAGCAACATATCTGCCCTGAACAGCAGTTTCCCCTTCGGGAAAATTAACAGGTTGGAGTAGGTCAGATCTCCACCATGATGGGATTTATAGGCTGGATTCCATTCAAAGGGGTCTGTTCACCTGCCTCCTGTAGACATCAGGCTACCTGGACCCTTAGGTTGCTCTGGAATTTAGATGCTGAAGTAAGCAGCTCTTCTGCTGGCACCAGAACAACTTTTAAAGAAGGTTGGATTGCCCCACCTTGATTTAGACCTACTCAGTAATTGTGGGATCTTAGGGCATTTCTTACCCTCCTTGAGCCTCAGTTTCTTCAGTAGTAACGTAGCAATAATAGTATCTACCTCACAGTGTTGTGATGAGAATTAACTGAGCTAATGTTTTTGAAGAACTTAAGACTTAGACTTAGCCCGTAGCACCATGTAAAGTGTGATTCAATAACTTTGCTTTTTGGTATGAAACAGTCCACAGGAGTTGTTAGCCTGGGGTAGTGGGTGGAATCAGTGCGAAAGAGAGAGGGGCCCCACTGTGGAGGTGGGCTTCCCATGGCACCTGGCTGGCTGGTTCCCACAGGCTGGCAAAGGAGGAGGTGAGCCGGCAGGAGCTGAGGCAGCGGGTTCGCATGGCAGACAATGAGGTCATGGACGCCTTCCGCAAGATTATGGCTGCCAGGCAAAAGAAGCGGACCCCCACCAAGAAAGAGAAGGACCAGGCCTGGAAGACTCTGAAGGAACGAGAGAGCATCTTAAAGCTGCTGGATGGGTAGTCCTCACCCCTGCCTCAGGCTGCCTCCCCCTAGCCCAGAGGTGGAGGAGGAGGGAGGCTTACTTCCTTCTTTGGGCTAATGGAAGCCTAGGCCTGTGGCTGCCTGTCAGATGTCATGGCAACAGTCTCTAGAGGACTGTGTCCTTTCTCTGAAGTCTTCTGTCCTAGCCGTGTACGGCCAGGACACGGGAGGCCCCACTGGGCTGGCCTGGGGCCCAGTCTCTGCTTGGTCCCCAAGATGAGGGAGACTTCATTTCTGGGCCTTCTTTTTCCCCCTCTTTACCATCTCCCACACACACCCCCACCCTTCTCTCCTTCAAGGACTTCTCCTTTGTGGTTTTGTAAAGTGCAAACTTAAAAGTAAAGTGACTGCTGTGGTTTTTAAAAAAGCATCCAGGACCTTTGAATGTCTTTTATTATGGGGTAGAAAGCAACTGGTGTGGGTGACAAAGGTTCAAGAGGGCATACTTGGTGGCTCTCAGCCTGTGTCCACCAGCCTGTCATTCATTCAGGAAGAACATTCTGAAGATACTTGTGGCTGCAGGTAAGAGAATACCCGCAGCTCCAAGTGGCTTAACAAGTAGGAATTAGTGGGGAGGGAAGGAGGAAGGCCTCTCTGCATGTGTAAAATCCCATGTTGTGGAGTCCTCTCCTTCTGACATTGCAACAACAATAACAACAAGACAACCAGAGAGAGTTGATGCTGTGCACAGGTAATGACTTCAAGGTACAAAGTTATCTCAGCAAAGTTTTGTTCCCCTACCTCTATTTTTTTTTTTAATCTTTTTTTTTTTTTTGCAACTTGCTGATACTTTATATAAAAAGGAAAACAAAAGCTGATAGTCTTGAATATTTTTTAATGAAAAGAAAAAAATGAAAAACATGAAATGCATTAGCTAGGGGTTTGGTGGATGGCAGGGACAAGGTGGCCTCCAGAGTTTTGGCTAGTCCAGCAATTCAACAGAGCCAGCAGTTCCAGTCTCCACACTCCCTTCTACAGAGTCAGCTTTCACCTAAAGTGGGTTCCCCTCCAGTGGCAGCCAGTGGCAGTCAATGAAGGCCAAATGCTTCCTCATTTATAGCCAGCACACAAGAGAGGGCAGGAAGTGGCAGCTGGTTTTCATGGCCCACCCAAAAGAGCAAGAAGTCTTTCCCAGACACCCTATATCTCACATACCCTTCCTGAACCAATCACTGTGGCAAGGGATGACTAATGAATTTAAACTAGTGAGAATATCTGCTTTCCCACTAAATCCAAGGCAATGGGGAGAGAGAGTGGAACCCAACAAAGATCTGAGTAGGAAGGGGAAATGAATGTTGGATAAGCCTACAGCCTCTCTTCTACAGCCAGAGCGGGACGCTACCCCTGGGGAATCAGATGAATAAACATGCTCCTGTTCTGCTCAAATTTGCAGTGTACTTACTGTAGGAAGGTTAAGGTCCACAGGGGAGAGGGGAAGGAATTCCCTGAGGAAGTCACCTAAGAATTGAGCCATAAAGAAGGATGGCAAGGGCAATAAACATTCTTGTATACCTAGCACCTCTCCTTTTGGTGGACTGCCCTTTCCTCATTTTACATAGCTCTTGTGGGACTGTCAAACTAGAATGGATGTATGATCCCACTTGGCCAATCACAGTATCCCATTTCTTTAGCCACAATGATTGGTCCAAATAGTGGGCATGCAACCCAAGCTGTGCCAATAGGGGGCCTTCCATAAAATTGCTGTATGATTGCTGAGACAAGATGGTTTCTCTTTTGAATCAAAAGCCACAGAACATAAGGTTGGACCACCCAGTGACACTTCCCTGCAACATAGGTGAACCCGCCTGAGAAGCCAATTCAGAAGCAGAGTGAGGAGGTGGAGAAGGAGACTGGGTCCTCATGATGTAGGTAGAGCCCTGGATCCTCCAATGACATTAGCCAACAGATGCTTCTTTTGGCTTAAGCTAGCTTGCTTTGGAGTTTTATTATTTGTAAACTAAAGACCTGACTAATAAAAGTGGATTTGAGCAAACAGAATGATGCAGTAGGGTCCTGGGAGTGAGGATAGCATGAGGCTCAGCCTCTCACATGGCGCAGGGCCTCCCTACTGCAGTTTTTAAGTGACTCATTGTCTCCAGGTTCCTTATAGTCTTTTCAGAGAGAACACTAGTGAAATTAAGTGCTCAGTACATGTGAGCTCTCTACCAGGCACTATTCTAAACTCATTAAACTACTGAATCCTCTCTACCCGATGTGGTAGGTACTAACAACAATCATTTACAGATGCAGAAACTGCATCTTAAATTACATGCCGTATTTGGTCAAAAAATTGATAAGTTCTTGAGCCAAGATTCAAACTGAGTTAATCTGACTTGCAGACAGAGCCTCTTCATTACACAACTCATTGGGGCCCCACTGCCCTACAGCCTACGTGAATATTACTTTTAGTCTTGAGCAGTATACAAGCTGTGCAGCCATACAGGATAGATCCCCTTTTCTTAACTACTCACTTCCATTAGGCCAGATCATAAGTACAGTAGGCATCATTGGTAGAGAGTTCCAGGAATAGATGGTTTTATGGAGGAGGTGCGTTGGGAGCTGAGGTCTCAAAATTAGGTAGAATTGTGGTGAAGGGAAGGTTGACATAAAATACAGTCATGCATGGCATTGCAACTTCAACTAATGACATACCATGTATCTGATGGTGGTGGTCCCATAGGAAGAGCCCACAAGAAAAGTCACAGTGAAGGGTTTAGCAGAAGCTTTTGCAAACCTCAACAAGCTCCCTAAAATGTTTGAAAACATGGGCCCCAACACCTAAAGGTTTTCATTAACAGAGGAATGTTCATGGTGCATTATCTGCTTATAAGCAACTCTGTGATGAAACCGAGTAAACCACTGGACTATTTCTGAAATTAGTGATACCTCCTCAATAGAGCCTCAGGCAGGTCCTTCAGAAAGTATTTCAGAAGAAAGCATTGTCATCATAGGAGACAACAATTCCGTGCATGTTATTGCCCCTAAAGGCCTTCCAGTGGGATAAGATGTGGAGATAAAAAACAGTGATATTGATCCTGCCCCTGTATAGGCCTAGGCTAATGTGTGTGTTACTGTCTTAGTTTTTAACAAAAAAGTTTTAAGGTTTAAAAATATTTTTAACTATAAAAAAGCTTATAGAATAAGGACATAAAAATATTTTTATGTAACTGTATGATGTGTTTGTGTTATTACCAAAGAATTGAAAAGTTAAAAAATTTAAAAGTTATAGTAAGCTTAGGTTAATTTATTACTGAAGAAAGAAAAGTATTTTTAAATACATTTAATACAGCCTAAGTGTTCAGTGTCATAAAGTCTATAGTAATAGATGGTAGTGTCTTAAATCTTCACATTCGCTCACCACTCACTCACTCATCCACCTGACTAATTGCCAGTCCTACAAGTTTCATTCTTAGTAAGTGCCCTATACAGATGTACCATTTTTCAATCTTTTCTATCATATGTTTACTGTCTCTTTTCTATGTTTAGATACACAAATACCATTGTATTATAGTTGCCTACACTATTCAGTACAGTAACATGCTGTACAGGTTTGTATCCTGGGAACAATAAGCTAGATCATCTAGACTAGATGTATAGTAGGCTATACCATCTAGGTTTGTGTAAATTACTCTATCATGCTCGCACAATAGCAAAATTACCTAAGATGCATTTCTCAGAACATATTCTTGTCCTTAAGCAATACACGATTGTAGAAGGAAGAACTTTAGAGGACTGATTAGACCCACTTCATTAGAGAAAAAAACAACTTTCAAAGATCAGTTGTAAGAACTGTAGTGATCTAAGCTGCACATCTACTATCTGCCTGGTATTGTGTTGGGCCCTTCCATGTCTTACTGATGCTCACTATATACCTACAAGGTGAGTAGTAATATTCCTACCCTACAGAGGAGGACACTGAGGCTCAAAGAGGTGCAGTGCCTTCTGAGGCCACACAGCCTTGATTCAGGAAGTTACCAGCTCCAGATTGCACCATCCCTGACGGACTGACAACCATAGCAGATCAGCAAATTCCTTCTTATGGCCATATCTACGTCTGCTGGAGTCAGAGGAGGCCTCCTTTATGGTGTTCAGAGGAAGATGGGTTCCCATGAGGAAGGGGAGATTAGTTCCAGCACCTCAAGTCTCCAATTTTAATCTAAAACAGTCCTGACACCTTATCATTAGTTGGGTGAAAAACCCTTTGGTGCCTTGGCCCTGAAAGGTATCCACTATCACTATTTCTCCAGAGTCCCAAATGTATTACAAATGGCTTTCAGAAACAACTGGGTGAGTAAAGGGGCTATGGGGTGGAGGTTAAGCCCTGAGTTGAGGATGTGAACCAGTATGAGTCCCCAGCCCCTACCAGCTTCTAAACACTCTGGACTGACTCAGTGGATTTTGGGTCCCAGGTGATTCCTGGTAAGAAGGAAGCAATGGCTAGAACTTGGAATTTTGTGGAAACCTGGTCAGAAAATAAATTCTTTTCCTCATCTGGAGTTCAGGACTCAGTGGAAAGAACTAAGCACAAATGGACCATACTCACTCCTTCATGTATTAACTCATCATTTTGTCTCTTCACTTATCTGGTTCATTTATTCACTCCATCTACTCACCTCCACGTCCTCATTCATACTTCTGTTCCATCAGTGACCCTGTTGCCATGGCTGAGAGCTGTGTAGGTGACTAAGGCTCCAGATATGGAAAGACAGCCGGGTAGACAGAGCACAAGGCAATAAGAGCAATAATAGAAGAATGTACAGAATCTATAGATGGTAATAGATGGTAATGTCTTAAGTCTTCACATTCGCTCACCACTGTGAGACTGAGAATGACTTAACAGCTTAGAGGGTTGGGAAAGGTGTCAGAGAGGATGTGGAAAGGAAGGTGCCGGGCAGAAGGCATTCCAGACAAAAGGAACAGCAAAGCAGAGGTGTGAATAGCTGTCCTGCTTAGAGTGAGGTGAAAACTTTAGTGTGACTGGAGCCCTGGGTAGAGGGGTAAGGGAAGGATAAGAGATGAAGATGGAAAGTAGGTTGAGACCAGGTGGGACAGGCTGTGAATGGCAGGTTAAGTATGGGTCTTATTCTAGAGGTCAGTGGTTCTCAAAGTGTGGTCCCTGGAACAGTAGCATCAGCATCACCTGGGAACTTAATAAAAATGCAAATTTCAGGTCCCAGACTATTGAATTAGAAACTCTGTGGGTGGAGCCCAGCCATTTCTGTTTTAATATGCCCTCCAGGTGATTCCTAATGCATGTTTGAGAATCACTCTTCTAGGTAGCAGGAAGCCAGGAGAGTTTTGTGAGCAGGAGAATGCCATAACAGCACTCCGATTCAGAAAGCACTTTGATAGAATAGAGGCTGGACTGATTGGAGGAAATGAGAGTGAAATTAGGGCAGGCAGGAGTCCAAGCATGTACAAAGAAATACATCTGAAATGGTGGATATGGCAAAAAAAAAAAAAACAACTGGTTAGATATCCTCCAAAATCTGTTCTCTTTTCTTCTATGGTTAATAGAACTCTTGATTTTTAATTGGACAAATGGTTCTGAAAGGCTGAATATTACAGCTTCTCTTGCAGTTAGGTGTGATCATGTGACTAAGTTTTGGCAAATAGGATATAAGTCATGATGTTTGTAACTGTGAGGTTATACATCCTAATGATGTGCCTTCCATGTTCCCATTTGCCCCTGGCTGAGAAGAGACATGGCAGCAAGCCATTTCGAAACATGTGGTCAAAGATAACACCATTATCACAGTGGAGCAACAAGATAAAAAGCCAGTATCCCTCTTACCTTGTAGTCATCATACCAGCCCAGGACTGCTTATGACCAGATTGTTAAATACTTCCACTTAAGTCACAATTTTGGGAAGTATCTGTTAGAGAAACCAAACCTATATTCTAGCTGATACCGTGAACTTGTGCATACCAAGCACTCTTTTCAAACTATACCTGCTTCCTTCTCTTCCTTTATTCTTTCCCTTTCTTCCCCCTTCCTTTTCTTCCTTCCTTCCTTCTTTCCTTCCTTCCTTCCTTCCTTCCTTCCTTCCTTCCTTCCTTCCTTCCTTCCTTCCTTCCTCTTTTTATTTTTTTGCCTTCTCTCTCTCCTGAAAGAATTTGAGAAAGCTTTAAATTGAGGTTGTGCACAATGAATTTCAGAAAATACAAATATCAAGTTAAGCCCATAGGGATTATTAAGCATCAGATTTGGCTCTAGACTTCCTGGAAGCCAAGGAAAAATGGAAATAAGATGATTCAGTCTCAGAACATTTGATATCAAAGGAAAGGGCATCTCCTAGTCTTCCTGACAACAATTCCAATAATTTCTCAAATGGAATGATAATGTTCTCTATAAATTTGACAGCAAATGGAGATTGAGTTTCACATGGTAATTTTTTATTACAATCTTTGATGAAAGCTCAGGGCATATTATTAAAACACAACTCTTGGGACAATGTTTCTCCAAGGGACCAAGCTAGGGTGGTAATTCTTTACATGAGTCCCCTCATTTACTCCTCTCAACAACCCTATCTAAGAGCAGGTACTACTGTTACTCTTATTTTACAGATGAGGAAACTAGAATATAGAAAGGGGAAGGGCCAGATCAGATAACTGGTGGTAAGCCAGTTTTGTAACCCAAGTCTTAGACTCTAGAGGCCTTATTTTAAAAGCCCCTCTCTGGACCTGCCAGCCTCATATAAAATTAAAGGTATTATGGGTTGAGAATCAGAGAAAAGCACAGGAATCATTGCCCCAGAATATGCCTGTATTAGCCAAAAGAGATCAGTGAGATTCTGTAAATATTGGAGGAAACTCTGAGCCTCTTAAGATGGACTGCTCCTGATAGGGTAAAAAGTACGGGTGGGCACCATGAGGGCAGAAGGGAAAACCCAAATTTGGAGCTTGACTAGAACATGTGGGGCTTCAAGAATGGCAGGAGAAATAATGTTACAAGCAGCTGTCCTAAGGCAGCTGTTGTCTAGAAAAGGCAAAGAGAACGCTTCTTCTCTGTCTCATGTATTCATGAGCACGTACTATGCACTACTATGTGCTGGGAACCCAAGTGACAACAAGGAACTAGCTGACTAGGTGAAAGGCACTTTCTAAGTTGTCTCATTCTCAAAATAATGCTACAAAGTAGGTATGATTATCAATATGCCATGTTATAGATGAGGAAACTGAGGCTCAGAACACTGAAATGATTTGCCCAAGATCCCACAGCTGTAAGGGTGGAGGTGGGATTTAAACACAGGTCTGTCTGACTCCAAAGTGTCTTTTAATGCACCATCACTGTTTCAACAGTAAGAGAGAAAAAATGTGGTAGACATGACACTTAAATCCATTCTATTTCTTTGTTATTGTTGTTGTTTAAATAAAACAAATAATTGTACACCAAACTGCTATACACCCACCAAAAATATTTCTTCAAACATCTTGGAGCATATAACTTTGTTCTAATTTAGGATTATTTCTCTGAAATTGATTCCCAGAAGAGGGACTCCTGGGTCAAAAAGGCCTGGATATTATTTAAGTTTTTGATGTGTATTGCCAAATTCCTTTTAAAGATTTTAGTAAGTCATTTTCCCACTGGAAATGTAGAAATATCCATTGCTCACATTAACAACAGTCTTCAGTGTTACCAGTTTTTTAAATTTCAAATCTGAAAGATTATAAACGAGTTCTTTCAGTTTGTATTATTTGTGAGGTAGAAATTGTCCGATGTTTATTGTGTTTCATCTGTCTCTTTTGACCATTTATTAGATTCTTAGTCTGTTTATTGTCAATTTTATGTGTTCTTTACATAATAGAAATATTAACCCATTGTCTGTAAAACATTTCCCCAGTATGAAGTTTGCCTTTTACTGTTGGCTTTGATTTTGGAGTAGGGTAGGGTTTTTTTTGGTTTGTTTCTAGCAACAGAAATTAAAAGAATGGTTTATTGTTTTGTAAATAAATCTTAGAAAACCATCCCCTTCTCCAATGGCTTATTTTCTGTCGAGTCCAAGAATTGTTTGGAGCTGTCTGAGCTGCTTTGTCATCTTTTTAATAATAAAAGAGAAAAGAGGATAATTTCCTTTTTCTCTTCATACATTTGACTGACTTTTTGTCTTAGTACCTTGAAATATGCTCATGGATGGAGTGGAGGCTGTAGGTAGAAACATGTATATGCATTCCAAAAAGTCTGGAAGATGAACCAAAAATATTAACATTGGTTGTTTCTGATTGATGGGAGCAGAGCTGGGATGGATTTGTTATTCATATCTGCCCAGCACCCCAATTTCCTTTCGGCAGGATACCCTTCATTTCTTCATTTCTTGTGACTCTGGTGTGGCTGCCCATGACAGTACATTGCCCAATATAGTACCTTATTCCTCCGTCAATAGTTTTTGGGGCTAGCAGAGCTCATCAGAGTCCTTCCCTAAGTGTATATCTCCCCTTCTGCTGGGTTTAGTTGGAAAGCTTGTATTGCCTCACACTGTTTCCTGCGAGGTAGAGAGGATCACTCTGCAGATGAAAGGAAGTCAACGTGCAAAGAGAAATTGAGACTAGGAGAGATAAGAGAAAGCAAAACCTATGAGTACTGCATCTCCAGTTGAAGTCTCCAAGACCCTAATCCCTGGTGTTTTTCCTTCAATCTAGTGTTAGCTATTGTGAGCCATAGTACCTCTTTGATGAAGTTGATTTAGGTTGGGATTCTGTTACTTGGCAAGTGAAAGAATCTGACTAGTGGCAAAACTGGTCTTTGTCTGTTTTTAGTATTTTAGGTAATTTTCTTGCAATGATCTCATGTCATTTATTTAGTAGAAATATTTTTAAAAAAGAAAAAAAGACAATGTGATTAAAGAAGAAAAAAGAAAGCACAAGTGCCCTCAGACACTCTCAAAAGTAGACAAAATGTAAAACAGCATAAAAGTTTTACAAGTTCTCAGGAGGACAAACAGCACCTTATCATTTTGGGAATGTTGTCAGCGAGATAAACAGGAATAAGGGGTAAGACAACTCCAGCTCCGTGGGTGTGTTGGGTGGGTGTAGGGAGGAGAGGGGAGGGGCTCAGCCCTGGGTACAAAGTGTGTTTTCTATGGACTAGAGAGTCTGAGATATTGAGATTTAGCAGAGAGAAATTCCCTCTTTGTCCCTCCCTTCTCTGGACAAATCAGGTCCCTTATCTGAGATTCAGATTACACTAAGTCTAGCCCTCATATTTTGAATCCTTACAGTATTTCAGGCACATCCATTACTCATAGAATTCTCAAGAGAATTGAGTCAGTCATTAATATTCCCATATTCCAGATGGAGAAACCGAGGCTCAGAGAGGTAAAGTGTGACTCAGATAAGACAGTCCCTAAAGCATTTCTAGGAACCTCAACCATCTTCTTCTCTCATCTGTAAAATAAGCATAATAAGTTTACCACCCTCTGACACAGTCCGGAGGGTAAGAGAGGGAAAAGCCAGTTGAAACTAAAGTTGGAGTGAGCATTGTCTTCTTCCATCTCCAGTTGAAAATAGAGAAATTCAGGAGTGGGGAGCAGCACTGGGAGGTGATTAAGTGGAGTAGGGGCCCGAAGCAATGTGCCTTCTCTGCTTAGCCATGTCCAGCCCCACCCCCACTTGCCGAGAGTTGCTCCCTCCTCCTTCACTCCGCACCGAATTTCTTCCCAAGGAAGGCCTTGCGCAAGAGAACCTCGGTCAGGTCCCTTGGCCCCCTGCCTGCCGCCCCAGGAGCAGTTTCGTGCCCACCCCCCTCCAGCAATCAGCTCCTGGCGCCTGCCCAGTCACGTGGCCCTTCAGTCCTCTTTGGCCTGCTTCCTCAAGGATCCTTATTTAACTCCCTTTCCTTCCTCTTTTCTCCCTAACCCCAGTCTCTCTGGGAACGTCACCCATTTTTCAAGGGACAAGTGTAGGGGACTGGGGAATCAGCTTGCTCTGCCTCGTTGAGGGCCCTCAGACCTCATTTTTCCTATTTGTCGAATGGGGCCCCCACCTTGAGTGCTGGATTCTTTTCATTAACTGCTCTTCCTGTCCTTTCCCTACTCCTCATTCACCCCCCTCATCAGTCTCTTCAGCCCTTCTGGGGGGCCTAATTCCCTTCTAGGCACTGGGAGGAGGGGAGGGAGTGAGGGGAGGGTAATCGGAGCCCAAGCACCCTAGGGGAGCTCCCAGACTGTTCTGCAAGAAACTCCACTAGGACACAGAGGAACTGGCCAGCCTCTGGCGTCAGAGAGACCTGGGTTCGAATCGATCTCTGCCTTGGACCAACCACTGATTTTGAATCCTTCATCCTTCTGGGTCTCAGGTGTCCCTTCCTTCTGGGAAGTGGAGGTCCTGCCGGAGGGGAGGGCTGGAGGAGTCCAGCAGAGGATCTGACCGGTGCTGGGGCCCCCCTGTTTCTGGGGGCCCCTTCCCCAGCCTTGGGGCGCAGTCTCGCCTCCCCGTCTCCCGTCCCTCCGCCGCAGGCTCCTCCTCCGCTGACATCAGAGCCGCAGGCGGGCGGAGGGAGCCATCTGAGCCCGAGCCGAACCCCAGGGAGAGCGCAGGCGGGCGGGTCAGGCGCAAAGAGGCGACAGACCGTGGCGGGAGCCCAGCGCCGGCCACCTCGGGCCTCCCAGCCAGCCCCGCGCTGGGGCAGCCGCAGGTACAGCCCCGGGGCCGCCCCGCCTGCGCCCCTGGGCGCCCGGGAGGGGCGGCCGGACCCCTCAGCCAATGGATACCCTCGTCCAAGAATGGGAGGGGGTGCGGGGAGATCGCGACTGTGGGTGGGCAGGGCTGGGCCTTCCTCCCCGACCTCTGCCCTAGGCCCCGCAGGTGCCCGGCTGGCCGGGGAGAAGTGAGTGGAATAATAGAGGGGGGCGGGGCGGGGAGTGTGCTTGTGCGTGCGTGTGTGTGTGTGTGTGCGCGTGTGTGTGCGCGTGTGTGTGTGTGCGTGTGTGTGTGTGTGCGCTGGTGTGCACACGCGCTCAGCTGGGCATGAATGTAGAAGGACTGGCCCTTGGGAGGGAGAGGTGAGTGGGGCCGTGCTGCTGTGTGCTGATGTCTAGCACCGGCCTGTGGCTCCTATACAGAGTTTCCGTGTGTTGGTGTTTAAGTATATCCTTATGGGTGGGGGTGTCTGGGAATCTGTGCTTTTGTTGCAGATGTGTGTCCAGGGGTTGTACTTGCTAGTATCTGGCTCAAAAGGTAGCAAGAATTGGGAGGATGTAATATTGTGTACTGAGGATATTTGAAGTTAGGGGTGTAAGTTGTTGGGGTTCAATTTGGAGTGTAGACGCTACTAGGATGTATAGGACCTGGAGGTTGAAGGGTATGAATGAATCTGGGATGGCTGGTAAATAGGTAAGGTGTGTGTGTGTGTGTGTGTGTGTGTGTGTGTGTGTGTGTGTGTGTGTGTCTGGGTGTCATCTTGTCTAGGTGTATAAAGATGTGTGCCTCAGGGTGTGAAAGGAATCTGTTTGGAGGGATATTTGTGTGAGGATGTCTGGGAGAGTGTGCATTTGGATAAGAGTGCTGGGTGTACATATATATATTATCAGGTGTCAGGGTATCTGGGTATGGAGTGTGCTGGTCTGGGGGCAGGTGTTTGGGTTCAGATGGGTAGGTGATGCTTGGCGTGCTGTGTCTAGGTCCAGGGGTATGTGTAGAACTGTGAGGGTCATATATGCCAGGCCTTCAGGTAAATTTTAAAACTCTGCCTCTAGTGCTTACCATCAACTCTGCTTTCCTGAAGTTTCTGTGCCTGGTATGGGTGGCCAGGCCTTGCTAGGAAGGATGTCTCACCCAAGAAGTGGGATCTCACACCAGGGCACCTTTCCCTCATTCTCCTGCAGAGGAGATAGAAGGAAAGTATCCTCCTGAGATCACACAGCACACTGGGCTGTTTCAGTCTCACCCTCCATGGGCCTGGGATGGGGTTGAGAGGTGTGTTTTCTGAATGGGCCCCAGTCTGCCTGCATATTGGAAGGACCAGCTGAGGGCAGTCCTCTCTAAGGCCTTTGGCCTCAGCAAGTTTAGCTGAGGCCCCAGTGAGGTGTCATTGAGAAACTTTGAACCCAGACCCTGCCCATCTTCAGTCTCAATCTCCCTATTCCCTATCTGATAAATGGAGAGTGAACTCCCACCTTCTGTTGACAGAGGTCTCAGCAGAGCAAGGTATAGACTGGATCAGGGTCAGGTGAAGTCAGGAGGGGCAGGCTAGGTGGGACCATTTCTCAGGCTTTTGGGACTCAGATAGGGAGTCAGGAGGGAGTGGGGTAATTGGAGGCCTGGTGAGCTCCAGCTGTGGCTGCTGTTGCCGTGGTAACAGTGCAGAAGGAGCTATTTAAAAATGTGGCTGAGATATTGCTGGAAGCCCAGGCTGCCGGAAACCTGATTTCTGAGAGGCTAGGCGGGGAGAAGGAGGAGGAGGGAGAGAAGACACCCCACCAATTCCCAGGGTGGGGCTGGGACATTGCTGATTCTGGGAACGGGGAACACTGGGGCTGTGTGCTTCTATAAACTGCTCTAGGGTCTTCTATGCTGTCCTTGCAGAGTTTGGATTTAGAGAGAGAGAAACTGAGAGGTGAGGCTGAAAAAATGAATGAATGAATGACTTCGTATAAAGACTTTGCTGCCACTATGAGTTTCCTCTAGGCACAAGGATTTGCTGAATGAACAAATGACTGGTGAATGAATGAACGATGAATGATTTTTGTCGAATAAATGAATTAATGAATAAATGCAGGCTGAGTAACTGAATGGGGCCTCCAGTAAGTTTGCACATTGACTATGAGCCCAACTGAGTCTTTTCCTTCCATTCCCTTTTCCAGGAG
The DNA here is from genome assembly GCA_030015415.1 of Cynopterus sphinx. Lineage (NCBI taxonomy): Eukaryota > Metazoa > Chordata > Mammalia > Chiroptera > Pteropodidae > Cynopterus > Cynopterus sphinx. The sequence goes on along the minus strand of CM057381.1, from coordinate 119,816,987 downwards.
CCCTGGCTGTGGCCGGGGGGCAGTGGGCCATGCCGGGGGCAGTAGAAGGCCCCAGATGGAAGCAGGCAGAGGACATTAGGGACATTTACGACTTCCGTGATGTTCTGGGAACGTGAGTCCCGGGGCAGGAGAGAAGGGAGCAGCTGGCTCTGAGCTAACGGGTGGGGTTGGGATGGTCTTCAGGCTTGGGCCTGGCTGGCTAGCGAGGCCATCCAGGGTGGTGCTTCTTCTGGTCAGTTGATCACTACTTCCTGTTTCCTCCAGCCCAGGCCCTGTTATGGCCCAGATTGGTCCCGGCTTTTCACTTCTGGCTAACAGTGGGTGGAACAGGGGCTGCCCTTGCCACAGCTCCAAGTTCCCGTGGAGAGAAGGAAGTAGGGGAGAATGAAGGAGCCAAGAGCTGGGAGTTTTGGCCTGGGTCTGGGAACTGCAGCTGGGCATGGCTCTGTTCTCAGTGCTGGAAGTCCAGAAATAACTCAAACCTGGTCTTTGCCTTCAAATTGATACCAGACTTGTGAGGGAGATAGACTGACAGAAAATGACACAGGGGATATGCTGGGCGCCAGTTAAAGAAGGGAATGAGGACTCTAGAGCACAGAGGGAGCAGTGTGTTCTATCTCGGGGAGAACTTTCTGGTGAAGGGGGTATTAGAGCCGAGGACTGAAGGGTGGGTAGGAGTACATTTGTCAGAGAGGGAGGAGGGTAGTCGAGGCAAAAGGAATAACATAAGTGAGGCTCAGAGGCATGCCTTGTGTGGAAAGGGGTAAAGAGTCTAGTGGATTTTATAATCAGAGGCTGGGGGAAGAGTGGTAGAAGCTGGAGAAGAAAGGGGAACAAGTCACGTCAGACTTTGGAAGCCAAGCTATGGAGGCCGGACTTTCTCTCACAGGCCATAGGAAGATATTTAAGACTTTGGCAGATTTGCAATTCAAGATGGTCTCTCTGGCCACAGCATTGAGGGTAACTTGGAGAGGAACAAGACTGGAAACCAGCAATGAGGCTTCTGATGTTTGAGATTTCACCATGTGAGATGCTTTTCTTTGACTTATGACTTCTTATTATCCCAGGAAAAGCAAATATTTATAGAAAAAATATTGTACTAAGCCTGTCTTAGTCAGTGAACTTCAGAGCAAGTGAATTTATTTGTCCCCTTCTAAGAGCCTGTTTTAAAGCACTGCTTCTCAAATGAAGTTTCTTGTTAAAATGCAAATTATGATTTAATAGGTCTGGGGTGGGGCCTGAGATTCTGCACTTCTAAAGAGTTCACAGTGATGCTGATGGTTCTTCAAAGTTCTGAAGGGTGTTAAATTAGCCATGACTCAAATTGGCTTTAGCAGAAAAAGGAATCAATCATACAGACAATCAAAAAGCCCAGGGTGTAAACTTCAGGCATGGCTGAATCCAGGGGTTCACATGATATTATCAGGAAATCCTCAGCTCTGATTTCCTTTATGCTGGCTTCATTCTCAAGCAGGCTCTCTCCAAGTGGTGGCAAAAATGATTACCATTGGCCCTAAGCTTATATTTTTTGCCAGTTTAGCAAGAAAGAGCACATCATTCTCAAAGTGCCAATAACCTGGCTTACATCACATGACCCAATTACATGGCCAGGGTATAGACTACTCTGACTGACACTAGAGGGTGGATAAGTGAGGCGGGGAGGCTGATCCCACCTCCTTGGTCTAGAGGTGGTCATATAACCCATAAGGGATGGAGGAGAGGCTGGAGAGAAGCTGGGGTTCCAGTTCCTCACCTCACAAATCCCCTCTCCCTGCAGAGGGGCCTTCTCAGAGGTAATCCTGGCAGAAGATAAGAGAACTCAGAAGCTGGTGGCCATCAAATGCATCGCCAAGAAGGCTCTGGAGGGCAAGGAGGGCAGCATGGAGAATGAGATTGCTGTGCTCCACAAGTACGTGGCCCATAACCTGTCCCTACTTGGGTTTACCCTACCTTGATCCTTCCCCACCCCCTTCCCTGCTGTGGGGAAATCATTTAACCAGAGACTCGAATTGCTTTTATAAAATAGAGTAATAATCTCCACTGGTCAAGGTTGTAGAGATCATTAGAGGCCCTTTATTTCAAGTACCTGGCACAACAGCTAATATGACAGATGTGACTGAGATGTCACTGCTTATTTACAGTGGTTTAGTCTGTTCAATCAGGTCTAAAGGTCAATCCTTGAACATGGCTTGAACCCACATCTCAACTGGGGTTATCACTAGACCTACCTCAAGTTCTCCCTACAGAATAAGCCACTCAGCAAATTAAAAAATATCTATGTGCAGACCTTTTGACTAAATCAACACCGACTGGTCTATGAATTGCTCATGCTGATATGAAACTTGCTACCCTTGCTGGACAACTTAGAGGATCTTTACTTCCAGTCTCCTCCCTGAGATTTCTAACCACCCTAGGCAGGGATGAAATGATCATTTCCACTACTAGTGGCAGTGGTGGGGGGACTGAGGCCCAGAGAAGGCAAGGACTTACCCAGGGTACACAGCAATTCAGTGGCAGAGCTGCCTTCCATCAAGTTCAATCACTGCCATTGGTTCATTTATTGAGTATCTACTATGTGCCAGGCACTGTGCCAAGCATCTTACTTACCTGCATTATCCCATAAGATCCTCACCCCAACTCTTTAAAGGAAGTACTGTCATTGGCTTCATAGTATAGATGTAGAAGCTGAGGCTCAGAGAAGTTATACTCAATTCAGTAAGCATTCGTGAGCACCTACTCTGCTCCAGGTGCTGGAGGAACAGTGCTGGGTAAAGCCCCCAATTTTGTGGAGGCTGACAAACTTATAAACTGAAAAAAAATTTAAATCATATATTGATCGGCGCTGAGATGAGAAGACTACCCCCAAATAGAATGTGGTAGAGGCAGGTTTGAACCCAAGTCTGTACAATGCCAGAACCTAGTGTTTACCTCTGTGTCCTCTTTCTTTCCAATACATTTTAATCAGTCATGATAAATCAGCTTTTCCATTTGGGACCCAGATAGTTGGTTTGTCCTAGCTAGGTTTTCAGGTGGTTGCCCTTCAAGGTGGGGGTAGGAAGGTGGCTGAGCTCTCCTTAGCTCTGAATCACCTCATTTCTCCTTTCAGGATCAAGCACCCCAACATCGTTGCCCTAGATGACATCTATGAGAGTGGGGGCCACCTCTACCTCATCATGCAGCTGTGCGTGGCCCTGCCTCTGCCCCTTCCTCAAACCTCTCCTTGCTGCCCTGTCCCCCCACCTCCCCCATTTTCTTGGCTAGACTGCCCTGTCCCCTGCTGCAGGGTGTCGGGAGGGGAGCTGTTTGACCGCATTGTGGAAAAAGGCTTCTACACAGAACGGGATGCCAGCCGCCTCATCTTCCAGGTGCTGGATGCTGTAAAGTACCTGCACGACCTGGGCATTGTACATCGGGACCTCAAGGTGAGGTGCGGGGGTGTGAATAGCTGAGGCACCCAGGGGTGGGGACTCCGCATACTCCTATGTGAACTCGGATAACTCTCACTGCTTGCTGAGCCTCAGCTTCCCATCTGCAAAATGAACCTTGTAAGGCCTAAGATGCCTCCTCCCATTCTAGTTCGGACATTCAAATAGACACAAAGGTGAACTCTGCTGTCATTTTATCCAAATAACGTCTTGTGTCTGTTTCTGACAATAGAAGTCCCACTTGCTCTTTGTAGAAAACTAGGATGGGAGAGCAAAATATAACGAAGAAACCCCTGAAATCGTACTTCTCAGAGATTGTGATGGGGTTCACATGTTGTAGTGCATTTCATTCTGGTCTAGAAGACCAGATCTGGGGTGAGACAGATCTAGGTTTAAATCCCGGCCCTGTTACTCCCTAACTGTAGGTTCTCAGGCAAGTAAGTCAGTTTGCCTCTCAAGGCATCAGTTTCCTCATCTGTAAGGTGGGATTATTCAGAATGGCCTGGCAGGGATATGGTAAGAATGAAATAAAATCAAATACTAGCAAAAGATCTGGCACAAAGTAGGTGCTCAAAAATTCTTTCTTTGGGTCTTTACAATAAACAAGGGCCTCCGACTCCTCTGAGGCCCTGTCCTTTCTGGAACTTTTAACCTCCTTGAGAATGTCCTTGAGTTTCTTGGGCCTCCAAACAAGATGGCATCCCTGAAGCCACAGTGGCTTTTGGGGGCCCGTTGTTTCTCAGGAAGTGCTTGGGAGACAGAAGGTTCTACCAGTCTCTGGCCATCTCTGACTGCCCCTTTTCCTCCCTCCTGCCCTCTAAGCCAGAGAATCTGCTGTACTACAGCCTGGACGAAGACTCCAAGATCATGATCTCCGACTTTGGCCTCTCCAAGATGGAGGACCCTGGCAGTGTGCTCTCCACAGCCTGCGGGACCCCAGGATACGTGGGTGCGGAGGGCCCCGGGCTGGGGCCACAGACGGGGGAGGAGCCAGGAGCTGCAAGACAGAGATTTGTCACTGCCATGTCCTCTTCTCTCCATAGCCCCTGAGGTCCTGGCCCAGAAGCCCTACAGCAAGGCAGTGGATTGCTGGTCCATTGGGGTCATTGCCTACATCCTGTGAGTTGGGGCTTGGCTATTGGGGTGTGTGTTCTCCTCTCCCCTACTTTGCTCTCTTCCTCCCCTCTATTTCTTCCTTCTTACCATCTACATTTTTATCTACCAATTAATGACTAATAGTACTTCATTCAGTAGACACTATGTTTCAGGCACGGCACTCACTGAGCACTGGGAGAGAACGAAACAGGGAGCTCTCAGGGAGAAGATACTCTAGTAGGGGAGACAAATAAATAAACAAGTAAACAAATCTGTCTAAAACAAGTGAATAAGTCTATAAAATAATGTCAGGTGATAAAAAGTGCTATGAAGAAAAATCATCAAGCAGGGTAGGGAGATGGAAATGGATGCCATTTTACTTTTTACTTTATTTTTTATTATTATTTATGCCCATAGCACCAGATATTTCTAGGTGGTCTCCTATCCAAGTACTAACCAGGCCTGATCCTGCTTAGCTTCTGAGATCAGACATTGGGCTTGTTCAGGGTGGCATGGCTGTAGACCATGGACTGTGGCTCCACTGGGGCATGAACCCAGAATCTTCTGTGTATAAAGCAGACGTGCTAACCGCTATACTATAGAACCACATCTTGGATGCAATTTAGATAAGGAGGTCAGGGAAGCCCTCTCTGTGGAGGTAACATTTGAGTGGTATCCTGAGGGAACCAGACATTTGAGTTGTGGGGGAAGAATGGTTTAGGCAGAGGGAACAGCAAGTGCAGAGGCCCTGAGGAAGAAAAGATGGTGGCATGTTAAGGATAGAAAAAGGTCAGTGTAGCTGAACAGGAGTGAACAAGGCAGAAAGGGGTAGATTCTGCCCCCCTCTTTGTAAAAGGGGGAACTCCTCCTATGGGTCCTGCCTGACCCCCAGACTGCCCTGTGCTCCATCCCGAAGCCAATGGGTTCACTGAAAATGGAATTGAGGATGAGTTTCTCCCTGCCCAGGCTCTGCGGTTACCCCCCCTTCTATGACGAGAATGATGCCAAACTCTTTGAACAGATTTTGAAGGCCGAGTACGAATTTGACTCTCCTTACTGGGACGACATCTCTGATTCTGGTATTTGGGGCTTTGCCTTTTTCTTCTGGGCCCTGCCTCTGATGCCTTCCTCATCCGCTTTGGGGGTCTCCTCATTGCCTTCCTTCAGTCATTTCCCTAGCCCCAGACTAAGAGCTATCTTTGAGACCACTCTACCCAAAGGTACTTCCCTCTGCCTGGCCCTGGTCTGAAAAACCTGTAAGCCATTCATTCATTCAGCCTTCAAACAAAGTAATTTTGAAAATACCTCCCCCACTGACTTCCTAATGCCTAAAATACCAGGTAAAATCTATCCTTTTGTGCTTCCTATTAGGAGGCAAATCTGTGAAATCATGATCAGCATTTACATACCAGTGTGAATACACTGAGTAGAATCTTCCCTAAGAACAAGTTTTTAAGAGACAAAGGAGAGAGCTGGAAGGCTGGGGTTGGGTGGAGGGCTTAGAGAAAGATAACGTGGGGTGGGGTGGTGCATGGACAGATTTGACCTCTTGTCTTGCTTGGATGCCAGGCCAGACCTGAGGGGGTGGGTTCTGTCTTGGGGGGTGTCCACAGGCATTACCATGCTGTTTCTGTCTTTGCTTTTGTCTTGGGGGTTCAGCCAAAGACTTTATCCAGCACTTGATGGAGAAGGATCCAGAGAAGAGGTTCACCTGTGAGCAGGCCTTGCAGCACCCGTGGTGAGAGCGCCTATGAGCTGTGGACTGGGCTGGGGTCTGGGCCCCCCAGGCCTGCCTCTGCCTTCACAGATAACTTTCCACACACCCTACCCTAGGATTGCAGGAGATACAGCTCTAGATAAGAATATTCATCAGTCAGTGAGTGAGCAGATCAAGAAGAACTTTGCCAAGAGCAAGTGGAAGGTGAGACCACACCCTAGTCCCGAGTCCCAGCCTCCCTGGGACTCCTCCCCACCCTCCCCCTCTAGGCCTCAGCTTGCACAGCACCTAACACTACATTGGGCATACAGTAACAGCTCAGGGATGCTTACTGGAGAACCTCATTCATTCATTTGTTCATTCGTCAGTGTTTCCTGACACCTACTGTATTCTAGTGAGGGTCCCTGACCTCCAAGTCTAAAACAGCATGTAATTCTTCTTAAGGAAACATCTAATCCAACCTACAGGGTCCTGGGAGCAGCATAAACATGGTGAAGGCCTGACAAATCTGATAGCTGAGTAGGAGTTAGCTAGGCACAGAGGAAAAATGTCTGAGACAGAGGGAACCAATGTACAAAGAGTCAGAAGCAAGAGAGTGTGCCATTCAGGGAAGTGCCAGTGCTGGAATGGAGGGGCTGCAGGGGCATTGGGGGCTGAGGGGCTGTGGGGCAGGAGCTGAGGCTGATCAGGGTCTCAAGTACCAAAATGGAGCCCTAACTTGATCCTGAGGATGCTGAGGAGCCGCAGAAGGATTTCCAGCAGTAAATTTCCCTTTAGAATGGGCTCTCAGAGACATGGAATGAAGGGTGGGAGACCCCTTCGGAGGCTGTGGCAGAGGTGCACTCAAGAGACAATGAGGGTTTGGACCAGAACAGTGGCAATGGGAACAGAGAAGAGTGGTTGGTCCAGGAGTCCTAGAAGGCGGAATTGATAAATGATGGTAGAATGGATGTTGGAGAGAGAGGCCATGTCAAGGTCTGGGCCAAGCATTTGATTGGGGACAGAGTAGACAGTGGTATTGTTACTGAGATGGAGACCCTAGGGGTAGACACTTGTCTTGGGGGGATGCTTTTGTTTTTGGACATGGTGAATTGAGAGGTGTGTGGGACATCTTGGTAGATGTGGTGAACAGAGAATGATATACACATCCTGGGCAAGTTACTTAACCTCTCTGTGCTCAGTTTCCTCCTTTGACAACGGTGACACTAATAGTGCCCACCTCAAAGACTTCTGTGAAGATTAAATGAATTATTATGTAAAGGGCTTAGAATGATGCCTGACACATAATGCTATATAAAGTGTTTGCTATTATGTGAATATGAATTAATTATATATAAAAGTAATATATATATTTATATCCATACATTTTATATATGTGTTATAAATAGAAATATGGGTGATTATAATTTAATAAAGCCTTGCAGATGTTTTGGGGGATTTTAGGGGTTTAATCAATAACACCTGAAAATAACAGAACCACCGCAAGAATCCCACTGCCAGACCCTGCCCCATGATCTCCCGCTCTCTTAAAAGTCCCTTCTTCTCCCTCTTCCCCACAGCAAGCCTTCAATGCCACGGCAGTGGTGCGGCACATGAGGAAGCTGCAGCTGGGCACCAGCCAGGAAGGGCAGGGACAGACAGCAAGCCACGGGGAGCTGCTGACACCAGCAGCTGGGGGTGAGGACCAGGGCTCTGTGGAAGGGCACAAAGAGGTACCCAGGCTGGAGTGGAGGGTCTGCTCCTACAGCCAACTCTGTTCTCTCTTCCCATGTAGGGCCAGTGGCTGGCTGCTGTTGTCGAGACTGCTGCGTAGAGCCAGGCCCGGAGCTGTCCCCAACACTGCCACCCCAGCTCTAGGACCCTGGATCCAGAGTCAGGATCCCTTATGTGGGAGGGGTTGGGGGCAACCTGCTTCCCTTCCCTCCCAGAACTAGGGAGTTACTCCACCCTACCCCCAGCCCCACCCCTTTCTCTACCACTCCTCCACTGCATTTTCCATACAAATGTTTCTATTTTATTGTTCCTTCTTGTAATAAAGTGAAGAGGATAAAACCATATGTAGCTCTCTGTCTCCCCAGATAAGCCCACCCCACACTGTTGTGCCAAGTACTTGACTTGAGGATGCCTAGCCTCTGAGGTAATTCTATCATGAGGCTGAATGGGAGAGAGTAGTGGGGAATGGAGCAGGAAGGTGTTGGAGAATCCCTTCGTCTAGTACCCCCGACCTAGCTGTCAAGCCCTGTGGATCTCTTTCTGCGCTTGGCGGGCCGCTCCTGAGCTTGGTGAGGCTGGCGCAGGTCAGCACTGAACAGCACCTGGGGGTAGGGGGAGGAGAAGGTACATTGGGGCCAGGGCTGGTGGCAGTATGGGGAGGTAGAAGAGTTCCTGTGCAGCAGTGACAGGGAATCACGAGTCTACTGGAGTCAAAGCTGGGGTGGGAGGGTAGAGAATCCTTTGGGATCACCTAGGGCGGTGATGGTAGAGGAGTCTACCAGGTCAGGGCTGGGAGAGAAATCCTGTGGTGTCTGGGCTGGAGGAGGAGGGGAAGCCTAGGTAACTCACCGCTTGGGCCCAGCCAGCATACGGTCCCCACAGCCTTCGGAAGAAGTTTCCTAAATTAGAAATGAAGAAGCAAAATTAATTGGCTCCTCCTGTTCCCCATCCACAGGGGTAGAGTTGTCGGGAGAGGTGTGAGAAGTTTCTGCCACTTCAGCCCACTACCAGCCTTGGCATCCCACTCTCTACCCTTACCCAATTCCTTGTTGGCCTGGGAATTTGGACCTTTGGCTTGGGTAGTGGTGGGGTGCCAATTGTAGTCACGTTGGGCAATCTGCCACATGTGGACGTCCACTGGCACGGCCTGGGGCTTGTCTAGGGCCATCAAGCAGATGCAGTCGGCCACCTTTAACAGACACAGAGTAAGCCACAGAAGAGGAATGGCAGGATCCAGGCAGCATCCTAATTCTAGACCCAAAGCCTGGTACTTTATCTTTTACTCTGATGTTACTGTTATTTTATATTCTCAATCAACACATCCCATCTATTAATACTTTTAGAAATAGCCGTGATGAGAGTGCTACTGTGTGAACATCTGTGTGGGCCAGTCTCTCATCTTAACGTGGGAAGAAAGTGGTGCTGTATCCATTCTGATGACAAGGAAACTGAGGTACTGAAAAGGGAAGTGACTTGGCTCAAGTTACATGGCTAAGAAGGGGTGACACCAAGATTTAATGTTAGGCTGAAGTTCAGAGACCATTAAAAATAAGTTCATTAAACAAAAATTCATTTTTCCAAACTACAGGGAAGTATAAAGAAAATAAAGGCAAGTTCCCAATCCTCTTATGCTAGCTAACCCTGTGGAAATTTAAAAAAATTTTAAGTACATATAATTTCAAGAAAAGAATAAAATGAAAATTAAAAACATCTTCCTATTTTCTTCCCAAAGGTAACCATGATTAAGTTTCTTGTGATTCCTTCAAGAAATTTCTGCATACATATAGCAGTATAATTTTGCACCTAAACAAATGGCCTTTCTAAAAATGCATTCAAAGGGCAAGGTCCTTTATACCCTTTGCATTTTCTTTAATAAAACATCTGCTTGTGTACTTTCTCCTGTCTGCTCTGTCTCCAGAAGCCAAGCCTGCACCCAGATCTCTGCCACTCTCCACATGGATGGTGAGGGTAGCTCCTACCCCCTGGGGTTTCACCTTGGTGCCCACGCCAGGCAGGGTGCAGAGGGCCTTGTGGGCCTCCTCATAAGGGGCCTTGCGCAGCTGTTGAAGCCAGGGCAGCCCACCCTGTTCTTCTAGGATGGCTCGGGCACTGGCGCTCACATAGCGGGCACGGTACCCCAGGCCCAGCTTCCTGAGTTGAGTCTCCACCTCTGGCCCTGAGGGGTAGGTAAGGAAAGGAACAGGGGTCACGCACCCTCAAATCCTCCCTGTCCCCAGGCTGGTATGAGCCCTCTAACCCACAGGAATGCTTTCTCTAAACACCCCTTTCCCACCCCTTATCACTCTCTGGGAGACCTCAGGACACTTTTATGTGCAAAGGAAATGGTTAAGGCCTGGGTTCTGCCCCTCTACAAATGTTTTCTGAGCACCTACAATGTGTCGGGCTCTGGAGCAGGAACTGAGAAAAGTTTGCTGCCCTGGAAGAACTCCCCAATTAAGTTCCTTAACCTTACCAAAGGGCTATTCAAACCCACAATCTAAAATAATAGCTATAAAAAATAAAATAATAGTAATAATAATAGCAACAGCTTCTTCGATCAAGTGCTGTGTGTCAAGCACAGGCAAAGTGCTTTAGATACATTATCACACTTTTCTCAAGCACCCTGATGACAGTACTGTTTTTCCCATTTTAGAGACAGAGAAATGAAGGCTTAGAAGAGATTAAGTAACTTGCTTAAGAAAGAACACAGTGGAGACGGGATCTTGCACCTGGGTCTGGGACAGTAACACTGGTGCTCCAAACCCATTACACTCCCCTGCTCAGGACTGCTTTATTCGCCCTCAAGCCCTTTTAGATAGAAAACGTTATTCCCATCCTACAAACAAGTTAAGAGAAGCTTGGAGAGGTGAATGAATTTCTTGAGGTCTTATGACTACTAAGCTGAGAGCTGAGACCCAAGACTGGGTTTCTAAGCACCAAAAACATTTTCGTTTCTCTAGGCAGGCTGTCTCCTTGCTATGTAGTCCCTAATCACTTTCCCTAGTTTGGTTCTCACATCTACTAACTGAGATACTTGTCTCTGTAAAATATTTGTCTCACAGGGCTGCTGTGAAGAACATGTATGCTCTTGGATACAAAATAGTTGGGTTCACTGTAAAGAAAGCAACTTGAATCTTCTGCATACATCCCATATGCTAAACACTGTGCTAGGTGCAATATGGGTATTCCTTTATATAACTCTCGTGACAACTCTGATAGGTAGGTGCTATTATTTTCCCATCCCACAGATGAAGAAATTGAGGCACAGAGAAGCTAAATAATGTGCTCAGGGTCATATAGCTAGAAGTGCCAGAGTTGGGATTCAGATCCAGGAAGTCTGTCTCCAGAACATGAGTTCTTAACCCCAAACCACTGTACACTGCATACAGATGTTTTTCTGATGAGGCACTGAACCCACAGGGCAAAAAGCACACACTAGTGAAGTGCTGAAATTTCAGGGACAGATAGGGATGATGAGGTGTGATGGGATAATCAGACCAGGCAGGGTGTTCTGGATGAGGGCAGAAGGGAAGGTAGGTAGGGACCAGGGGAGAACTGAACAGACCATGAAAGCTGTTGGAGGACCTGGGGGCAGGGACCCATCTACTCACCAGCCAGGGCCTGCAGGCTGGGAAAGCCATGGTAGGTGATCTCGTCAAGCTGGATGAGCTGAGGTCCGAAGGCCTGGCAGAGCCGTTCCACCATGCCAGTGATGCGGGCAATGTTGTTGTTGGAGGAACAGATGAAGGAGAAAAGGCACTCGATGGGGTCCTGTTGCAGGAGTCGCACACCTGGAGATTGGAAAGGCAGGGGGTATAAAAAGCACAGGCTGTCGGGAGTGGCCTCTCTCGCCCTCAAATCCTAGGTACCAAGGCGCCAGGGGGATCCCAGGGGAATAAAGAACAGCTTTGTTGGAGAAAGCAACACCAGAGCTCTCATTCTTTACTGCATTTTGTGAGGTCTGGGTCATCGACCTGTTCTCTGGATAAAGAAACCACAATATAAGTGCTATGAGGGTTGGGATTTGTGTCCATTTTGTTCACTGTATCCCCAGTCACACAACAGAGGTTCTGTAAATATTTACAAAATAAATGATGTGATGTGCCCCAGCTCATATAGCCAGGATTTGGCTCAATCTCCTTGTCACTCCACTATGGTGATCAGCAGGACAATAATAATAGTAATAACTACTATGCAACAGGCACTCTTCTAAACCCTTTACATGTATTAATTCCTTTAATCCTCATAAAGTCTTAGGAGGTGATCCCCATTTTACAGATGGTAAAACTGAGTAAGCTAACCAAATTACTAGAACCCCAATCTCTGTCCCAGGCCCTGTACTCACCTTGAAACTTCTGAGCTACTCCTTGGAAGTGGGAGTCCATGGAACTCCAGTGGTGATACAGTTTAGCCAGACTGACATCCAGCTGAAAGTACTGGTGCACCGTCTTTAACTCTTCTGGCGTGGGCCTGCCAACCTGGCCCTTTTCCCCTCGGTACACAGTGCAGTAGAGCTGCTCCTCAGTCTGGGTCAGTGTCCACACTTGGTCCGCCAGCACGCCACTCCAGTGTGCAGGGCTTTGCTCCCTCCACCTGAGCACCCAGGCACAGGGCAGCCCCAATACTCAGTTTCCCTTCCTGAACCCTTTGGGGCCCACCCATCCTACAACTGTTCCATATACAAAACTGATGGACGAATTATAAAGCAAAAGTGCTTTCTTTTACATCAATTACATCATCCGATCCTCATAACACTGCACAGACTTATTACGTCCACTTTATCAGGGAGGTAACAGGCTCGCCACTGTGCCTCAGTGTCCTCTTTTACACCCCAAGGTTTCTTCCATCACTCCCAACCTTCCTTTGTACCCCAAGCCTGCAGTGCTGTGGAGTCAGGAGCCAGGGTCACTCACCGGAAGGACTGTCCTGAAGCCAGAACCAAGTCCAGACGCAGTTCAGAGCGTGGACAGGGGATACAGGCCCACAGGGCCGGGGCGGAGGCTAGAGTTCGATGTCCCATGCTACCTGGCAGAAGGGCAGGGCTAACCTTTCCACATGGCTCCGCCCCATAACGGCAACGCCCACCAAAACCCACGCGCCTTCAGGCCTCGCCCGCCAAGTCCGGGCCTCTTCGTCTGTTTAAAGGCAGCCGGGTCTCACTTAACTCCTCCCTCCGCGCAGGCCCCGCCCCGCCGAAGCCCCGCCCTCCGCTACAGGCCCCGCCCCGCCCCCTCTGTCCCTCCTCCCGCTCCAAACCTCCCGCCCGAGGCGTCCTCCCCCTGCCTCTCCGGCCCCTGGGCTCCCGCACGGTACCCTGAGCGGCCGGGACGCCGCGAAGCGCGCGCGGACGGCTTCTCCCGGCCCTTCCGGGGCCTGCCTCGCCCCCGCCGGAAGCAGGGCTGCATCCGGGTGACTGGGCTCGGAGGCAGCCAATCCGCGGGGCGGCGGCGGCGGGTGGCGGCGGCCGCCCGAGGGCCTCGGCGGTTGGCGCGCGCCGGGCTCCTCTGCGCTCGGCGGGTTGGCGTGTCCCCGCGCCCCGGACCCGGCTGAGGGTCGCCTTCGGGCCCCAGTCCTCACGGCCTGACCTCCCCAGAGCCCGGGAATCCTCAGGGCTGGCCCCCCGCCCCCGCCCAGCCGGTTCACCGCCGTCTTCAGGGAGCCCGTCTACGCCGCGCTCTCCGCCATCCGCCTCCCATGACCCCCCCTTCACTGAGACTCGGACCCAGACCCGGACCCGAACACATCCCCGGCCTTCCGAACCCCAGCGAGGAGTCTCCACAGTCCGTCTCCAGGGGCGGGTCTGCGCTCTCCGGCCACGGGCCTCCCCCCAGGCTTCGTGCTGTCGGCAGCCTGTCTCCACGGACCGTGCCGCCCCGGCCGCCGCCTGCCGGTTGTCACAGCCACCCCTGGGCTCAGGGCACCCCTTCAGTACTCCTCCATCTCACACCGCTGTGCCGAAGGCGGCCTGTGCAGGGGCTTTCTCGGGAACTGGGAAGGGCAACTCAGAGCCCAAGGACAAGTTCGTGGCCCTGAAGCCTTCTCTGCTTAGCCTGAATGCCAGGGCCGCTGCCCATGCCCTGGAAAGATGTATTATGTAATGTCTTCCCTTCTGGAGAAAGACTGAAAGAGCAAGGAGCTAGGAGACATACTTAGTCCGGGCGACTTTTCACCTAGCATACTGATTTCTGGTCGTTGTATCTGAATTATCTGACTGACTAGACTGCAAATTCCTTAAGGGTAAGATTTGCAGCTGATTTCTTTTTGTGTGCTACCCATATTATCTAGCAGAGTACCAGGAAGGTGGTCTCCTCAGACAAGTGCTATCTTTGTCTCAGTTCATCCAAGGCCTCAGGTAACTACTTCCCATGGTTGTCTCATGTGTAGGTATGCCAGCCCACAGGTGCCTAGGACTTGGAAGGCATGCCTTCAGTAAAATGTATGAATAGGAAAAGGTGCTGCGGTTGAGAATGAAAAGCAACCCCTTACATTCCTGCTCTGTTCCCATTTAACAGGGCAAAGTCATGGATAGTAGACTCAAGCACTTGAACCAACCAACCTACTGGCAAAGGACTTGAAGCATATCAAGTTCATGAAAGAACGGCCCAGTACTCTTCCTCCAGCAGTTCGGCATACTGGTTAAGCAGCCACCTTTGCAGACAGACCTGAGTTCAAATCCTTGTTCTGACTTCCTAGTTGTGAGAACTTAGGCAAGTTACTTAATTTTTCTAAACTTTAATGTCTTTGTGGAGATAACCACTCTGTTATTAACATTTCCCACAGTTAATGCAAGGATTATATGAAACTGTATCTCAAGGTGCTCAGCACAGGGCCTGCCACTCAGTAAGTGCATAAGAAGTGGAAACTGTCATATTATCTCTGCTATTGTCTTACAAATGCAGCATGCACAGCAGTCAGCAACCACTTGGGCCCAATTATTTATTATCCCTGGGGGACAGAACCTCCCTTTGCCCTGGCAGAAGACGAGAACCAATAATTCCAAACAGACCATTTATTTTCTAAGAATCAATATATATTCTTCCTTTGAAATAAATACAAACCAGTTTGAAAGGTGGGGGGAATCTATGGGAAGAAGGGAAGTGGGGACAGGCCCCAATCTTTTTAGTACCAAATGACTCTGGCGCGACCCGGAAACGCAGTTACAAATGAGAATAATTTAAATTCTCCTCTAATTACAGTATTTACAACAGCAGGGGAGGGGGTCACCTAGTGCCCCTCTTCCGGGCTGGACAGACATCAATCCCACTGCTAGGCTGGGCAGATGCCCGTTCACCTCACCACCTGCAGAGGCCTCAGGCCACTAGGCAGTTATGGATTCTCCTGGCATTAGCAGGCAGGGGTGGTGGGCTGGCCTGTTTTATGCAGTGTCCTAACCTTGGCCCACCACCCTGCACTACCATGCTGAGGTCTCTGGAGATTTCTGGCCTGTGAGACCTCCCCTCTCCTTGTACAGAGCCACTATGGCCCTTGGAGTGTTCTGTACAGTCCAGCTGCACTCAGGGCAGGAGGGACCTCCCCCACCCAGCTTCCCCTGAGACTGGCCCCAAGACCAGGAATGAGTCAGTGCAGAGGCCGGTGCCACTCCAGGACAGTGAACAAAGGGGAGGTGAGAGGCAGCAGGGCACTGTAGGTTGGGTTATGCTGGGTAGTATCAGTCACTATCACTGGTCTCACTGCTCTGCTCGCCCTGAACCTTGCTGCGGTGCTGCAGAGCCCTATGGTAGGCGATCTGCACTGACTTGCGGATGTTAGACTTGCGGCCCTCCAGCATCTTCTCTTTGTCAAGGTCCTGGTTCACGCCCAGAGGAACCAGCTTAGTTCTGGGCAGCCACTGCCTGTAGGATGAGATGAAGAACAAATAAGTCATCTCTGGGTGAGCAGTAAATACCAGCCTCCCTCATTCATTCATTCAAAAACATCTGAGGGCCAGGTTCTGGTGGGCAATGGGGTTAGAGACCAAGAAACACAATTCCTCCCTCAAGGAACTGCTCAAAGCCTAGTGATGAAAAGCCCAGTCAACAGTCGCACTGAGGAGTTAATCACGGGGTATTACTTATGTATACAAAAAGAAGCAGCTCTGACCTAACCTGAAACAGGTACCCTGTCCCACAGGGTCCAAGCAGACTTTACTGATTAAATATCCTCTGCAGACAACTAACAAAAAGACTATATATGTAAATGTGACCGAACAGGGATTCAAGCCTGAATGGTTTATGCTTGCTTTATCCTCATCTTGTAATGATGGAGGCAGAGATAGAAAAACTAAGCCTAGAAGTCACCTTAGTTTAAGTGAGGAGCCACTCCTATAATCCTCATAGTCACTGATGGTCCTGTTTTCTAGCCACAGCTGTTTGTCAGCTGCTGCCCATTCAGTTGCTCAGACTCATGGTAAACACAACCCTTTTACTCAAAAGGTCAGTCCTTCCCTCACTGATTTGTCACAGCCTAGTCTGTCTGTTACTGGAGTTTCCTGGCAGCCTGCCCCCATACTCAGGGTTGCATCTGTAGCTGTAAGTCACCAAATGTTCCCCTTCTCCCTTACCATGTTCGCTTGTTGTCAAAGAAGAGAACGAGGTAGAGATGCTCTCGGGCTTCCTGGGTCATCTGCTCCCCAAGTTTCAGCACCTCCAGTGGGGGCACAGGAATGGGAACCCCATGGTGGAACATACCTTCCCGGGGCATCTTTGGATCAATGATCTGAGGGTGTAATAAGACCTTGGTTTGGTTCAGACTCCTCCTTCCCCAAGACTTACACTACCCAAGAATTTGGACACTACTACTAAGGTAGGAACAGAGAAAAGTTATTATGCTACTAGGGCTGCTGTCCCTAGTATTATGCTGACTCTTGGTTTTTTCCTATGCTGAACTACTTCAGAGCCCAAGGGGCAAAGGGAAAGAAAGGGAGAGATGGAAAACTAAATGGGGACTTCTAAGTGTCTACCTGCCAAAGACCCTGTGCTCTGCAGCAAAATAGGAAGTCTGCTAATTTTGAGTCTGCATTCTGGGGATGACAGGCAAGGGGTATAAGAAAAGCAGAAGCCTACCAGAGCTGGGTATGATGGATACCCTCGGCATTTGGCCCACACCAGATCCAGAGCATCCAGCGGGGAGTCCTCATCCTCTGACAGCCAGCCAGCTCCCCGGCCCAGACTCTTCCTTACCACTTCATAGGAATGGGAGAGAGGGGGCAGATCAGCAGCCACGGGGCTGGTGAGGCCTGGACACTGGGCCCCCGGCATCCCTGGTCTTCGGTGAGGGTACTTACTGCTGTGGCCCACGCCGCGGCCAGTGCCCACGGAGTAGGCCTCGTTCTCAGTGCCTGAGGTATCTTCACTGCTGTCTTCTGGGAATGTGCCCCGAGAGAAGGAAGGCTTGCCCCTGCCTTGTTTTGAGGGTGTTGTGCTGTGGACAAGGAAAGTTTATCTCAAAGGTGGGGAAGAGTGGGGGATGGCATGGTAGGTGTTCTCTCTTCTTTAAGCCCCCAGAGTCTAATAAGAGTTTTGGAAAGCAGAGGCTACTTTAGAATTTCAAATTCAAAAGCCCTCACAGGTTTGGCAGTGGTTTAACTGATGTAGGCTGGATTTAGCAGTGGTAGTGATGAGAGTGCATGCCCTGTCTAAAAGCAATGTTGGCCAGATTTTTGCCAAATCTTATTTTTTAAAAAAATACAGAAACTGGAAATGTTATGTGGCACTTCTGGATTTTTTTAAAAACCATGCTGGCCAAACAAAATATGCAGGCCAAATCTAGACCACAAGGCATTAGTTTATATCCTCTGTTCTAAAACATCAGCTGAACCCAGCATGGTTCTCTCCATTTCATTATGGTGACATTCTCATCTACTCTATTTATTTTGCAGAAAATGTAGGCTGAGATGGCTGCCACCCCACTTCCCATAGGGAAACCTGGAAGGGCATCCCAGAGGCGGTCCTTGATCTGGCAGGCCAGTACCTGGTCCGGTCTGAGGCAGCGCTGCTGCTGCTACTGCTGCTGGACTCAGAGTCTGAGCTGCTCCGGGGAAGGCTGCAGTCATTACGGTATACCAAGAAACTCTTCTTCACTGGCTGATTTCCACTGCTGAAGCCATTGGCTGGTAAGTCTTGTTTGGATGGGGGGAGGGGGTGGAGGGAAGGAATCGGTCAGAAAGATGTAGATCAGAGATGGCATGGGGGTAAGAGGTACTTAGAGCTTGGCTCCCCCTTCTGTGCTGGAAAATTCCTCCAACTCTGGCCAGCAGAGTTAGCTCTGGGCAGTGTCCACCACAGTTAGCCACAGCCCTGCTCCACCCCTCGTACTTCCCTTGGCAGTTACAGTCCTTAGGACACAAATGACTTAAAGGGCAGGAGATCCCCAAGGAAGATGAGAAGAGAAAAAGTGAAGTGATACAATGGAGGGGGACCTAGATGGGAATCTAGTTGGATCAGTGTCTTTGGGCTTCAGTTTCCCAGTCTATAAAATGAGGAGACTGAATTAAAAGATTCCTAAGGGCCCTTCTAGCTCTGACATATTATGGGCAAATGAAGGGATAGGTGGAAGTTATGTTGGAAAAGGATGACAGCTTTGCTCACTCTCTTGGGGGGCTGGGTGATGGTGAGGCTCACCCATTGGGGGGTCTTCTGTGGATTTATCACTGTCGCTGTCTGAGCTCGAACTGGGCCGGGGGCTCCTACCCCTCTTGCGCTGACGCAGGGAGCCCATGATGGGGAGCTGGGGGGGCCCCACAGGACTGCCTCCGTGGCTGGGGGTCATCTGGCTCTCCCGGTTTTTGGGGGGCCGGCCCGGCCTCTTGGGCGGTCCAGCTGTCTTCGGGTTCTTTTTGGAGAACAGAACTGAGGTTCTCCTGCCCACCTCATGTGCGGGGGTTGAGGACATGTTGGGACCCAGGCCTGGAGCAGAGAAAGAAAGAAGGAGAGTTGGTGAGGGGCCTGATGTGGGAAGGGTAGATGTCCAGGGTATGCCCTGGGTGTATAGGACTATTAATCCAGCTAGAACTGGGGAGGTGATTTGGGAGTCATGGAATTGGGAATATTGTCTCATAATAGCTAGTGGGGCAGCTAAGAGGCCCCTGATTGGGGAATGAGGGAGAAAGTACAGGAAGCTGTGCAGGAGAGACCTCTGCCTGGGCATGGCAGAGGGTGAGTGTGTGGTGCAGAGTCAGTCTGGCTTGCTTCAGATTTCAGACCTTTGCTTGTCTCCTGGCTGCTGCTCTCCTCCGCGGCACTGTCTGTCTGCCCATCCTTGTCACAGGCTGCCTGGTGGGGTGTCAGGCTGCCCCGGCTGGAGGGGCCATGCCGTTCAGGCCCATCCCGTCCAGTTTCCCGCTGGTGGGCAAGCTTCCGCCGCAGGGCTGTCATCTCTTTCTTTATCATCTTTGCACGCCGTGAGCGGCCCACACTCTGTTTGCTGGCATTCACTTCATCCAGCCGCTCCAGCAACAACTTCAGCTGCTCTTCCACTGGCAAGTGCTTTTGGTTCTCCAGCAGGACCAGCCGCTCTTCATCTGCTGCTAGGGATGGGGATACAGAAGGAAAAGATCAGATTCAGGACAGCTCTCTGGGGCCCTCAAATCTGGGCAGGCAGCAAGAAACCCACTCCTCTTCCCTCAGCTTTTCACGAGGACCATTGATAAAATAACGGCACCAAGATGTGGACTGGCAACCATTGCTATCCATTTATCCAGTGTGTCTACTTGGGGAGCATTCCTGGGGATAGCTTGCCACTGCTCAGCCTAACTGCTTCTTGCCTACACTGCTGGCTCCCAGGAGGGGACTTTTGGCAAGCTGTTCACCCCTGGCATTGGCCTCTATGTATGTGTGTGACTTATCACCCACCATCTTCTGTGTGGTGTGGGGCTTCATCTCCAGCCAGGCTGTGGGGGATATGCATGCCCGTCTCAAAGTCAATGCCCATTTTTTCTGCCTGGCGCCGGGCCTGGCGCAGCACAGCACCACCCTGCTCACGGAGCCGCACTGCTGCCCGATAGAAGATGGTGTCCTTGGCATTATACTTGAGGCAGTTGCTGACGATGAGGTTGAAGTCCTCCTCAAAATCATCAAAGTTCAGGTAGCGGTAAGCTTCCAAGTTCTGCTTCATGGTGAAAAAGTCCATGGGCTTTTTGATGTGGTCTAGGTAGTCAGGTACCTGGGAGAGGTGGGTAGGTATGGCTAAATGGAGATATGCTCCTCATTCCCTCTGAACCCCTAGTCCTAACACCACCCCTTGAAATGCATTCAGCAACCTCCTCCCACCACAGTTAGAGGCAGGCATATAGCATGGGGGGAAGCAGAGCTGGATTCTAGTCTTGACTTTATCAGTCACAAGCTGTGTGACCTTGGAAAGTCTCTTAACCTCTCTGGGCCTCCTTTTCCTTGCCTGGAAAACATTAATGAAATTATAGCCATATGAAGCTTCAGTAAGAAAATAGCTAGGGGAATCCTCTGGAAATAACACCACCTTGCATTCCTATATTTCCTTTTACTTATCATTAAGACTTATAAGGAGGCTGCTGCCTCAGGCCTCTCATTTTATACCTTTTAGAGAGAAGAGTCTGCCAGTCAGGACCTAGGGCTTCAGAGCTGGTTCTTTAGGTGCTGAGCCTTCTAAAGTGTCCGTTCTAGGGTTCAGCACCCCGAAAGTGTCTTCCTGCCCTGGGATTATTCATTTGGCAGACTCAGTCCCTGCCTCTGGGGAAGGAGTGCAGATTGCCTCCCATTCTGGGCCCTTGGGGTATGACAGGGAATAGACAGAGTCCAGGTGATGCATGTGGCTCCAGTTCATCCTGGAGCCCCAGAGCCACCAGCCCCTCTCTTCAAGGTCCCCTCCTAGTCCCTGGCCCAGACCTGCAGCAGGGGTCCAACTGGGAGAGGAACAGAAAGAAGGTGGAGTGAGGGGAAGGGATTCTTACTTCGTCCAATTCGGTTACCTCAGACAGAGGGACCGGCTCGCTGAAGATGTTGCCTGTGTCCTTCTCTTGGAGCTGCTCCAAGGTTTTGCGAAGGAGGATGAGGAAAGGGGTCAGCTGCATCTCCATGGCAATCTGCTGGACCTTGATCTGACACACATAAAGACCCAATCAGCCAGGCCCAGGTCATCCCCTGGTAGGTCTAAGGAGATGGTCAAAGCTGGTTTGGGAATTTACTTTCCTTCCTACCCACCACAGCTGAGTGTACTCACTCAGGTCTACCTTCTACAAGGCCCCGCTCAGTGAAACTCCCCAAGTACTCTGGCCTTTCCCTTCCTTCACTGAATTCCTAGCACTACTACCTATATCGCATAATTTAGAATTCCATTCATGCTCTCCTGTGACATTCTGTTTCCGGTGGGTTCAAGAGCACACTGAGTACTAGGAAACCTGACTCTATCAGTCCACATGCTTTTTCTACTCCCAGATGTTTTCTCCTCTGTAAAACAGAACTGGCCCAGGAGCACTCACCGTCTCCCTTTTGAGTTTCTCCCGCTTGCGGATCAGCTCCACCAGCAGCCGAGCTCGCTCTAGGTCATGCCGGAGCCGCTGCCAAGACTTGAGCTGTTCTTTGAGGGCCCAGTTCTTATCCTCAGAATCTCTCTGTAGAGGTAAAAAGGGAGTTGAGAGATGATGAGGGAGCCAAAGAAAAGGCCAGAGGTGAGAAGAGCACAGGAAATGGGTCAAAGGCAGGAAAAAACAAAGGAAGGAGCATAAGGATTTACTGGCAGGTTTGCCAATTCAAGTGGGACCTCCTCAGCCTACAAGTGTCCCCTGCACAAATGCTCAGTATACAATTGTTGAGTGAATGAATGAACGAACACATAGGAACAGTGCCTTGCACCAAGCAGATAATTTAAAGATTTCATACTGATCCTGGTTTGAGGGCTAGCTTAAAAGAGGAAAGAGCCTAAGCCCTTGGACATTGGATGTTATAGTCACAAATCTTGGTCCTTACCCTCTGGCCCTAGTCCCCAGAGCCCACAGGGAATCTGACACAGTACCCCAACTTGGTCACAGTTCCTCTGAGACTGCAGGTGTGTCTGCAGGCGACGTAGCAGTGGGACCCCATTCCGTGACTGCCGCTTCAATGTCCAATAGCTGTGCAGTCTCTGCATGAACTGGCTCTTCCTTTGAATGGTAAGGCGGTTGGTGATTTTACTGAGCCTGGGGAGCAGGAGATAAAAATCTGTTGGGCCCTTATTTTCTTAAGTAGAACATGAGTCTCTAGCTAGTAAGAGTTCCTAATAGGACTGAATAGGGAATAATTCTACCATCAAAAAGGCCTGTTGACACTGGGCTGAAGGCAAGCAGCAAACAGTGCCATCAATGGCACCTCAGCAGACAGGAAGCCAAACTCCCAGCACTAGACCAATTCCTGTGTTCACTGGCAGTCAGGAAGTTTGGCCCTAAGACTGTTCTTGTCACTGCAGCCCAAGTACTATTTGACCGTAGGATACCCTAATCAGACTGAGCCTTGGAAGGTTTTAAGACAAAGCACAGCAGTAAACTATAGGAAATCAGCTAAACAGCACAGGAGAGTTAAAAATAACTGATGGCTACAGCCCTCATTTGTGGCAGTAACCACAACTCTTTCCCTGCTTTTCATGCCATTTCTCCCTTTAGGGTCAGACCATATCTTCAATTGTAGTTGGTGGCTATTCCATCCTCTTTCTTCCTAACTTAACCACCATCAAAGCGAAGGGCAGTGTAAAACACTTGTTAGGTTTGCCAAATAAAATGTGAAATTTCTGGCTCCCAATGTAAACTTCAGGTGACCTATTGGAGCTAACCTATTTTGGATTTTTTAAAACTTCTATGTAGCTCCTGATACGAAGAAGATAACCAAACCCTGTCACTCCACTCAGGGGGCTATCAGTGTCCAGAAGGGCTTCTTCTTCCTTCACCAGCTGTCCACCTGCTCCCCACATACCTGTGCGGCGGGATGCAGGGCACTGACACAACAGGTGCTGCTGCTCGCTTCTCTGCCAGGATCTTCCGTGCCTTCTTCATCTTGATCCGAGACTTGGCCTTGGCCTTCTTGACCTTCTCTGAGCTCCAACTCTTACCCTCATCTTCTTCTTCATCCTCATCCTCCTCACCCTCACTGTGGGACAGGGCAGGCAGGCGGCGTGCTGAACCTGGGGGTGTGTGGATGTCACAGTAGGCCGTCTTGCGGACGCTGAAGGAGGTACCGTTGGCACCTGTCTCCCGCACAGGCTCCATCTTCATGTAAAGGCCGGCTTGTTGGGCGCATGTCACATGAAAGGCTGTGTAGCAATTGGCCTTGTGGCACTGGATGCAGGCCCCTGAACCCCGCTGTTTGCAAATGTAGCAGGTCAGCTTCCACCGAGCTGGCGGGATGTGCTCAATGCTGTCGATAGGCTCTAGGAAGACTGTGTTGGCAAAGCAGACCTCGGGGATCCACAGGGCACACACTACATGGGCCCAGCGCCCGTCATCTGTCTGCTTGAAGGCACCACCCTTGTTGGGACACAGGGCACAGTCCACAGCACGAGAAGGTGATTGTAGGCAGCGGCGGCACAACCACTGGCCCTCAGGGATGTAGGGGACACCATAGCATTCCTGGTGTACGGCCAGGTTGCACATATCACAGAAGAGGATGACATTACTGTTCTGGCACTCACCATCATTGCAGATACAGCACACAGCATCCTCATCCACTAGAGCATTGGGGTCACCTTTATTGTGGCTTTCAAAGTAGGACTCCTTCTCCAGCCGGTCCATTAAGTACTCAAAGATCTCCTGTGGGATGGGACTAACACCCTCTGTCTTCCGCCGTTCATTCATGATATCCAGCCAGATATAGTCCTCCTCGTCCATGTCATACTCTACCTCCTCATCCAGCTCCTCTGCCGATTTCTCAATGTACCTGTAGTGCACACAAGCAGCTCAGCATCTTATGGTTGAGATTTCCTTGCCTTAAAGACAATAGATTACATTTGCCAAGTACTCACTCTAGGCTAGGTCTGTCTGTACCTTTACATATTTTGTCTCTTTACCTTAACCCTAGGTACTGTAGGTCCTATAATCATTCCTATTTTGCAGAAAAGGAAACCTAAGGTTTGGGAAGGTTAATTTACCTGCCCCAAATGTCTTGTGATAACGTGGTAGAGCTGGGATGTGAACCTAGGCTCCTGTCCTAGCTGCTACACAACCACCTTTGCTTGTGTCCTAGCTGCTATATCACCTCCCTTGGGGTACAGAGGCTCAGCCAGAGTCCTAAGGAGAGAGGATAAGGCAGCTAGAACCAATTGGGATGGTCTGGATAATGGCACAAAATGACAGGGGAAGGAAAGTCCTCAGGTATTATTTGCAAAGTATATATAAATTGTTTTAGCACAAGCTAGCAATGCCCTGAATAGAGCTGCCATAGATTTTGTCAGCTGTTGCTAGTACCAGCTTAGGACTCCCTCAAACTACAGGTACTGTGTTTGTTCTCTGGAAAGCCTTGGGAGACAACAGTCAGAACAGCTAAGATTTACTGAGCATTTACTGTAAGCCAGGCATTATGCTAAATTATCACATTTATTTTCACCACAGCCATTAGGTCAATGTTATTACCCAGTGAGGAAACTGAAGCTTTGAGAAGTTAATTAATTGCCCAACACAGAAAGCTCACACAACCAGGAAGTGGCAGAGCTAGGATTCAAACTCCACCTTGCAGCACTCACTGGGCTAGCAGATGCCTAGAAGTCAGAGCAGGCTCCCCACACCCTTACCATGCTCTAGGTGCCCTGGACTCAAGTACTGTAAAGCTACAGGGAGCTGCAGTGGAAAGAACAGGACTTTGGCTTCTAATAAACCTAAATTTAAACCCTCGCTCTGACATTTTTTGACCTTCAGGATGCCACTGCTTTTTTCTGAACCTTCGTTTTACTGATGATAGAATGAGGATAATACTACTTACTCACAAAGATGCTGTCAGGACCAGCTGGAATTATAAAAATGAATGGGCTAAATCAAGTGGCACATGGCAGGCCTTAGATAAATGTTAGTTCCTACCCCTCCCTTTCCCTCTCCACAAGGAAAATAGGGCTCTGGGTGCTAGAGTAGGCCAGGCAAGCACAGGCTCTGGAGCTATGCTTTGTATGACAGCAGGCAAGGAAACTAACCTTCCTAGGCCTTGGTTTACTCATCTTAAAGTGGTAATGCTAACATGTACCTATTTCATACAGCTGTTGTGAGCATTAAATGAGTTAATATAGGTAAAGTGCTCAGGAACAGTACCTGGCATGAAGCAAGTATGCAATAAAATGTTAGTTTTATTATTAGTTGTTGTACATCCCTAACACACCTTGCTTTGTATTATAGCTATTTATGTGTCCAACCTCCTACACTACAGGATAGAGGCAAGGACCACATTTGATTTACCACACAGGAATAGGCTCTCAGTATTGTTCATTTGAAAGGCATTTGGCGGGGGGGCGGGGGGAGACACACTGAAAATGCTGTGTCTATAGGAAGCAACTTCTCCCTTAGTTCTTTACCTCTTCCCTAAGGTGACTGCAATACCCTCACCATTGAAAAAGGGTGTGACTTAGGGCTAGTGTGAACCGTCCAGCCCCTTCCAGGGCTTGGCAACAGCTCTAAACTTTTTCTCTGCCATGACACATGTGATATTATGTGATGGTGCATAATGCACCCCCACAGTACACCCAGATTACAGGCTATAGCAGATAAGGTAGGCTGAATATCATGTATAATTATTGGCATACCAGCTGACACTCTATCTCCTCCCTCCCCCTCAAGAAAGCATATCAGATACAAGCAAGAGAAAGTGGTATTATTAGAGAGATGACTCCAAATCTTCTCAAATTTATATAAAAAGCAAATAATTTCCAAAAACTTGGGCAGTTCTGCCAACAGTGGTAATAAGTTATACACAGCAAACTTCCTAACTGATGGTAGCACACCAGCTGAGAACTGCTGCCCTAGAGAACAGACCTGATCCTCAGTAGGATAGAGTAAATTTGAGTGGAGGAAGAAAAGGCACAGAAAGAGCTTAGCTGAGATACTTATCAGAGCAGAAAGCACCATTAGGAAGGAGGGCAGGCCCAGAGAGGGGTCTGTGTGTAGGGGGTGGGCATGACAGTGCTAACAGAAAAGAGAAAGAGACAGTGGAAAGCCAGAAGGAGGTAGAGCTAGGCTGGAGAGATAAAAGAATGGAAGAAAGGACGGAGACTGGCTAACATGTGAACAGAGAGACAAAAGTGACATATTGGGCCAGATTACTTGGGTTTCCATAGATTTGCTTTTTATGAGATTTAGTATAACTTCACATGGATTGCACTTTTGGTAAAAAACTTTCATATAATAACCTTTACAAGTCCTTCTCAAAGATCAGGCTTTCTAATTACACCAAGGACTGCTCCTTAAATAACTCATCCAAATGCCTTGATGCCAAGACTCTTAGAGGGAAGTTTTACACTTGGTTTTTGTACCATCCTCCAACTAAAGTTTCTGTATGTAAGTTTTCCACCACACTGCCCCCACCCCTTCATTTTTTTACCTCATGTTAAAGGTATTTAGCTGATGCTTGTGACTTTATTAGGAGCCACTGTGACTAATTTTTGGAAGGAAGTAGGGTACCAAGAAACAAATTAAATAAAAAGACCATTGAAGGAGTACAAAACAGGTGATGGAACTACTGCTAATGCATGGTAAAGGATAGTGACAATGACAGAACAAATGATGGGAGAATTACCTCTGCAGGTTTACAAATTACTTTTAGAACCTTATAAAATCATTGTCTCTAGTCTTCTACCTTTAGGATGGCAGAGGAATATTAAACGTGCTCTGTAGATGGGATCACTAGAACATCAAAAGCTGCATGCCTTTCTCAAGGTTACATAGTGATGGAATAGAGAGTCAGGAACCAGAGAAGGTATCCTTTGATACAGTGGAAATAGTACAGCTTTGGAGTCAGAGGCACTTGGGTTTGAATACCAGTTTAGCTACCCATTGGCATGTGACTTTTGGTAAGTCTGGCCCCCTTTCTGAACCTGTGGTTTCCTCATCTGTGAAATGAGAACAATACCTACCTGAGAGGGTTGTCAGGATAAAATGAGGGAGTAACTAGCTCTAAAGCACCCAGTGCAGGGCCTGGCATATGGTGGTGTATAGTAAGTACCACAATCATTAGCTGGGGTATCATTCCTTCCATTGCCCTGGCAAGACCAGGGTGCTCCTGCTATCCTTTATTCTTGCCACTCTCCTATTTGCTGCCTGTCACCTCTCTCCAGCTCCTGAGCCCTGCTTGATCAGTGTTCCAGAGTTGGGAGATGAAGGTGGGCTTACCGGTAATAGGAAGTTGGCCGGGGTGGGGCATCAGGCGTGTCCTGCTCCAACTCCCGGTATACCACCTCTGGCAGCTTGGGTGTAGTGCTGGCAGAAGCATTATGGTGGTGGTGATGGTTGGAGTCCTTGCGCTTCTCCTTGTTCTTATGCTTGCCTAACTTGGGAGTTGTAGCTGGCGTCTCAGTGTTTTCTTTATTGCTGCCATTCTCAGGGGCCTCCTCAGGGGCCTCCTCATCCTCTGACACCACATCCAGGTTGTCAAAGATGCTGATGCGGTGGACACGGCCATGCAGGTCCACCTCCACCATGCGTTGAGCCTGTGCATAGCTCATCACCTCACGGCCTGGTGACTGGGATACCTCTGAGGGGCTTGGTGACTGCTTGTTAGCTGGGCGTGATTGGCGCCCCTTCTTCTTGTGCTTGCGGAGTGGAGTCTGTTGTGGTGGTGGTGGGTTGTCGTGGTCATAATGGTACAGGTGGTACTCGATGCCACTGTAACTCTTGTAGACCTTGCGGCAAGTCTCCACTGGACATTCATATGGTGGCTTAGTTGCCCGCAAATTGTGGCAGAAAGTCTTCACATCAAAGTCCACCCCCATGCTGTCACATCTAGAATGTATAGATCAGTTAGCACAGGCCTAGGAAGGGTTCCTGGCCAGTCACTCACTCCATTTCTTTCAGCCTTCCCAAGGATCCTGGCACCCCACCTCTACAGCATTTCCAAACAGCATGGCCACAGTCTGAGCCTCATCACCTCTTGCCTGGTCATTCTGACCTATATCTAAACTCTTATAGCCTAATCTCAGATAACATGGCAGAGTAATCTTTCTAAGGGTAATCTTTCTACCAAGTAGCAAAGGTCATTTTAATGTCTTGATTAGAAGCCCCCGAAGCTCTCAACTTACTTCAGGATAGTATCTAAATTCCCTGTGATGACATTCAAGGTTCTCCTTTCATTATCTGACCCTAGTCCTCCTTTTCAGACTCCTTTTCACCAGCTATGCTTCTGTCTCTTCAGGGCAATCTGCCATTCCCAGAATGCTATAATCTCTGATTCCTGCAAGATAATCTCTATTTGGAATGCCTTTTATCCTGATTGGTGATTTTCTACTCATTCTTCAAAACCCAGCTCAAATGTCACTTCTGATACAATTTCTTTGTCTCTTCTTTGGGGAACTGTGTTTCCATAGCATTTCAATCTCACCCACTAGACTGGGAGCTGTTCAATGCAGCCACGAAAGCCTAATACCTCTATATCCCCAGTATCTGGAATGTTGTGGACACTCAATTTTTGGCAAATGAATGAATAACCTGTTGAATGAATAGCTGAATGAGGAGATCACCAGATTTGGAGCTCAGGGAGATGGATGAAGGCTAATGTTAGTCCACTGAAGAAGCTTTAATGGGCAGCCAATGATTTAGTTCTGGACTCTAGCAGAAATCACTCGATTACAGAAAGAATTAGTTCATTCTGAGGTCTTTAGGGTAAGCCCTATGCCCTGGCTCTGGCTCTAGTACCAGGCCTTAAGGGAACAAACGGGAACAAGACAATTCAGACACACTCAGCTCCGTGTTGGTCCTCAGGGCCCTCCCTTTCTCCTTTCTCCTCTCCAGCGTTCCCGGGTGAGTGGAGACAGCAGATGGCACCAGCCCCCAGGAAGCCCAGCTTGGTCAGAGATTGTCCCAGTTTCTCCAGGCTTGGAGCAGTTGTAATAATTCAGCTAGGGGCTTGTTACCACTCCAGGTAGTGCCACCCAGAGTTCCCTGACAAACAGTGACCCCTCTAGGCCTCTCTCTTGCCACTTAATGAAATAAGTGGGCTGCTTCAGTCTCTCTGTCAAAGCTCCAGACTTCCACATCAGTAAAACTATTCCTTCAACTCCAGCTGGCTTCTACTTCCTACCCGGGCTGTATCTTTAAAAACAGACCAATTGGAGGCACAAACAAGCTCTGTTTCAATGATGGGTCCCTGGTGAACGGCAGGCAGCTCTGCTGGCTCTGCAGCCCTGGCTCCCGAAGTAACCCAGAGCCCCCCGGCAGCTGTTCCTCTGGGACTAGCGACAGAGGCACAGGGGAGGGAGCCGAGAACTTAGACCTGAAAACCCGTGGGGAGAGCCCGGGGCCCAAGGGTATGGCGGCGGTGGAGCTCAGGGGGCTGGAGGAAGTAAGGGGCGGGGGCCCGAGGGATCAAGGCCCGGCCCGGCCCAGGCCGTGCCCGCAGCCCTCCCGGATGCGGCGACGTTTCCCTTTTGTCGAAGTGTAACAAGTTAAACAAGGCTCCCCTCCTGCCATTGGCCATGGCAACCCCGAAGGGATACACTGTCGCCAGGGATGACGGCTGGGAGTGAATGCACTGTCAGTTCTCCTGGCCGGAGTGGCCCGAGGGGCTGCGGGGCAGGGCAGCTCAGTGTGCGCCCACGAAAACAGCCAAGTCCTTCCCGGCTGGCCGCTCCCGCCCTGGTCCCAGGCCCGCACTCACCGGCCACCTCGAGTCCGGGCTCATCGCCGGGGCCGCCCGCCGGGGCTCCGACTCCACTGGGGGAGGCCGGCGGGGGAAAGAGGCGCCGGGGAGGGGGAGCCCCAACTCCGGAGACTGCAGACCTCGCCACCCCGGCCCCCTGCCGCCTCACGCTCTAGCTCCGGCTCCCCGGGGTTCCCACGCTGACCCCTGCCGCTCCCGGTCCCGCCGGCGCCCCGGGGTCTCGGCTCCGTTGGCCGCCTTCCGTTTCGAGAGCCCCCGAGTTGCCGGGCCTCGGGACCTGGAGCCGCCGGAACAATGGAGGCTCCCGGAGGCAACGCGGGGACGGCGGCAGCGGGGACGGTGGCGGCAAAGGCAGGGACAGCGGCGGCGGCGGCGGCGGCGGCGGCGACGGCGTCTGCGCAGGGTAAACGTGGTGCCGCGGCGCTGCCGAGCTGCACTTTCGCCACGAAGCCCCGCCCGCCCGCGGAGACTCGGAGGCCATTCTCCGGGGCCCGGGGGGCGCCCCGGACGCCCCACAGGGGCGCTCTAGCACCTCCATCTTCGAGCTGCGTTCCTGGGGCCTGAGGGCGCGGTACGTGGGACCCGGGGTGGTCGGGCCGTTTGTGGCGAATCTGCGGCCACGGACGGCGAGCGCGGGGCTGGGCGTCAGGAGCCCGCCCTTCTCCCTTCCCCCTCCGCCTCCTCCCTCTCTTCCTCCCTCCTGCTGGCGCCGCGGCTGCGGTAGGGACCTGGCCTTGGTCTCGGAGGAAGACGGCGAGGCGGAGCCGGAGCCACGGGGCGGGGCTGGGGGCAGGGCCGGGAGCAAGAGGGACGCGGGCTGGAGCCTAAGGGAGGCCGGGAGTTGTGGGTAGGGGCGGGGCGGGGGGGCGGCGCGGGAGCGAACCCGACTACGGAGCACCGTTTGCGGGGAGTGGGCGGGGCCGTCTGTCGAGCGGGTCCTGGCGGAGAGACTAGGGACGGAACGGGGACAAAGGGGGGGCTGATCCGAAGAGCGAGTCTCAGGAGAGAAAGGACGGGGCTATGGCTAGGCCGAGGGGAGTGCCAGGGGGTAAGGACAGAGCTGGGAAAGGCGAGGCGAGGCTTGAAGCGGAGGGGCGGGGCTTCGGAAAGGTAACGGGGTGGGGCAGGTGAGAAAGGGCGGGACCGGGCTAACGCCCGCGGGGCGCGGCTGGAGGAGAGGGCAGAAGCTGGGGAAAGGTGCAGGAGCGGGCCTGGAGCGAAGGTGTGCGTCCAGAGAAAGGGGCCGGACTCGGGGACGTGCGGAAGGCTGTTGGGGCGTTAAAGGGCTTGTAAACGGTAAAATGGGATTCAGATAGCTGGAGCCCTGTAGGTTGGCGGGGAGATGCATCCTGGCTATGGGTTGCCGATCGGAAGATGGTCTCGAAACAAAGCTGGTTTTAATGTGGCTGGGCCACTAAGTGGCTGTGAGCTAGGGCAAGTTGTTAAATTCTCCCTGCCTCAGATTTTTACGTGCAGAGCTCGGAAGCTTAATTGTCAGTCCTTGGTGCCTTTGGAAAACTTGGGTGCCAGGGGGAGTCCACTTGTTAAACAATGCTTGTCGCTGAACTTCTTCAGTTTTGCCATTAAAGAAAAGCGTGAAAGGGCCTTCCATGGTTGCGAGACAAAGACCAAAGGGTCTGGAAGCTTCTGTTTTCTCTTAATGCATACCTTGCATTCAACCCACTATAATGTTCATGTTTTTGTATATAATGTCTTCCAAAAACCATCTTAATAAAATCAACGTTCTAAGATGTTTGCTGCTTAAGATCTTGGGATCTGGAGTAAAACTGATGAGTTCTCTTCATTAAACGACTTAATCTGAGTCTCAGATTCCTCACGTGTAAAATGGAGATAAAATATAGGGCCTACTTCACTGGATTGTTGTGAGGATTAAATAAAATGATGATTATAAATCTCATAGCATAGTGTTTGATACGTAAATACTTAACATATTAGCTTTTTTTTTTTTATATAATCCTCATACGAAAAACTCAGAATAAATGGGTCAGAGCAGAGTTACACTGTCATTTTACGGCCAGCTCATTTTGAGGTCAAGAACCCCTTTGAAGGCCTGATGAATGCTATAGTTTTGCTCCTCAGGAAAAAAAAACATACAAAGGCACACACGGTTTCACTTACCATTTCTGAAAGTGTCTAAATGTCTAAAGAAATGACTGGATGGCTGTGTATTAGGATAGGGATGAACCCAGCTGAAGCCATCCTTGCTCCCTCCTCCTCTTGGTGTGGTGCCAGGCTCTGGGTCTCCCAGCCTCCCTCCCCAAGACTCGTGCAACAGAGGTAAATATGAGCTTTATTATTAGCATGAAGGCAGGGAAATGGTGACATCGCCAGACTCTTCTGTGGGCGGGGGAGCAGAGGACTTGACCAGCCAGCACTGATCCTTCAAGCTGGCCTCCCAGTGAGTTCCAGGGCTCCAGGTGCCTCTGGCTTTCAGCAGAAGCAGTGGGTGGGCAGGTAGGCAGACTGCTAGGCTTTGGATAAGTTGGCTCCTCAGGGCTGCCCTGGAGCTGAGGTTGGGCTGGGGTTGGTAGGGGGTGGGGGACGAGGCTGGATGTCTCTGGTGCGCATATAGGACAGCAGCTGCTCTGGGATCTCTGCCAGCACGTCTTTGGCTAGTCGGGCCATGCTCAGCACCTGGTTGCCCGATCGGTCAACATAGTCTCGGAAAGGGACAAACTGGGACAGGCACAGATAATCAGGTGTGAGTGGTGACCAGGAGAGAGGACCCCTAACATCTCTTTCCAAATATCACACTGTTTTTCTCTGTCTTGGACAGCTTTCTACATTTGCTTTCTCCCCATCCACTTTTTTTTTCCACTTTGTATTCACCCTCATCCCACTCCAGTTTGGCTTCACGGAGTTTACTGAAACTTTTTGCTAATGTTGTCAGCAGCCCCATGTTCCTCAATCAGTCCATTAGGTAGTAATTGTCAGTCCTTAGCTTTCCATTACGTTTGTCCATAATCTTCTTGGACACATCCCTGCTCTTGACATACCACTCTCTGTGGGATTTTCTCTTACATTTATGGATGCTTTCATTCCCACCCCCCTTCTCCAATTGATCTGGGTATAACTGATCTCTCAACTGTTACTTCTCTCTCTCATTTGTCTTCCTGGGTGATTTTATATACTTCATGACTTTTGAAACTATTCCCTTATGACTCCCAACTTTATATATCCATCTCTAGCCTCTTTTTTAAGGTCCATGGCTACATACTTAGTTGCCCGTATCCCATCTCCATTCAGTTATCTTAGATATCTCAAACCCAATGTGTTCACAACTGAATTCTAGCCCTTTCTGCCAAACCTACTCTTCCTTCAGCTTTTTCCTTCCCAATAAATGAGACTATCGCTTACCTATTTGCTCAAGCTAGAACACTGAGAATCATCCTTGAAACCCTGCTCATGCTCCAACACCATTTAATCAAATCATCAGCTCTTGTAAAATTTTTTTAAATATAATCTTTTGAACCTGCTTTTTCTCTCAATCCTCACTGCTTCCATTCCCATTCCAGATCCCTATTGCCTCTCCTCTACTACTTGAAAGGCTTCTCTCTCACCCTGCTTCAGTCTACCCTCCATGAAGCAGAGATCCTCTTAAAACGAATGTCTCACCATCTTGCTTTTCTATGTAAAATTCTTCAAGAGTTTTCCAGTTCTCTTAGAATAAAACCCCCAAATCTTCACCATGACTGGAAAAATCTTGGCTTCTTTTTTTCTCTCTCATTGTGATCCTGCTACCTTGGCCTCTTTCCTTTTCCATGATTGGGCCAATTCTTCTGAGCTCCGGGGCATTCTCCCATGCTGCTCCGCTGCCTGTAATGCTTATATCCTCCTTTAGGTTTCAGCTCAAATATCATTTCCTCATAGAAGCCTTCCCTGCCTACCCTACCTAAGACAGTTCTTTGTTATAGACTCTCATAGTGGCATTTGCTGTTCTTTGGAGCACTTAGCACAATCTAATTAGATATTTAGCTGTGTGATTATTATTGGTTGCCTCCACTAGAGGGCAGGGGCTTTGGTGATCTACATTATGGATCCATATTGGCTGCAGCAACCTACTGTTTCTCACAAAGATTTTGTTCAATAAATACAGGAAGGCTGAAGGAGTAAGGGGGAGAAAGGCAGGTGATTAAGAAGGCAGTAAGGTAGGGTGGCTGCCAGCTTAGCTTGTCCTTCCATGCCTTTCAGCACCATGACTTCCTCTCCCAGGTCAGGTCTACCTGAACGATGTCCCGCTCTGCATAGCGTCCCCTAGAGGACACGCGCACGTCATCACCATCCAACTCTTCCATTGCTGCAGAAAAGACACCCCTCAGCTGGTTGGCTTCTCCCACATCAACCCATGCTGCCCCCCTCCCTCTTAGCTCCCCTTTGGAGTCATCATGAGAATTCCTAATGGTTGTATCAAAGTCCTACAAATATTAGGCATTGTTATGGAGTTATTTTGCCTTCCCACACATTCCATCCCGACAGGAATCCCAGGAGGGAAGTATTCATATCAACAGCCTCAGTTATCATGAGGAAACAGGTTCAGAAAAGGTCTGTGACTTGGCCAAGGTCCAACATAGGCAACCATATATCATTTTTGTAAGGCAGGCCTGGGTGCCCAAATTCTGCTCTGTTTTCTCAGTTCTTGGTCTCATTCATGGACACCCCCCATTCTACTCACCCTCAAACATGGCTGGTCCCACTCCAACAATAATGATAGACATGGGCAGTGAAGAGGCCTGTGAGGGAAAGAGGGCAAATGGCTGGGGTGAGCAGCCATTATAAGGGAGGTGGCTGTGGAAGGACAATTCTCTGTGCATGTGTCACATTTCTGTACATCTTGCAAGCAGAGGCAGTGATTCCCTTTGTTCCAGACTATATTTTTCGGGATGCCTGCATATCAAACAGCCTTGAAAACTACAGTGTCTTCCTTTAGAACAAAGGGCAGTTTTGTTTATTGTCTAGTATAATAGAAGGTCTTACACTGGAACAAAGTTCAGGGATGCTGTCCTATATAATGCAACTGACTGTGGATGCAGGTGCAATCTGGCCCTCTTCACATCATCTTCTGGGAATTGGGACTTACAGAATCAGAGAAAATGCTGATACTTGAGCTACTGCTATTGCTGGGAATAACAAAGTCCACTAGTCTTGTGTCTTCTGCCAGCATCCATGAAACTGGAAGGCTAACTTGTTAGCTTTGCAAGTAGGGTAAAACTTCAATTCCTTCACAGTCATTAACAGTGACCCCTCCCTGCCAAGCCCTCCTTCTCACACTCACACTGACAATGGCCTCCTTGGTCTGTGTCATGTCAGAGATGACCCCATCGGTGATGATGAGCAGAACATAGTACTGGGAACCATCAGAGATCTTGGCTGCAGCCCTGAGTGAGAGGCCAAGAAAAGAATCCAGCTGAAAGCCCAGAGAAGCCAAGGGGAACACCCCACCCCTAAAATTTCCACAGCCAGAGTGTAAGCAGCAGGCAAGGACTGGGGCTTCTGAAGCTCATGCTCCTTCCCCAGATCTGGCTGCCTCCCCCTGTTTGTCATCCTTTCAGTAACAGTTTTGGAGCACTTACTATGGTAGGTTCTGTGTTAGGCACTGAAGGTACACCACGAGAAAAAACAAATCTATCCCAGCCCTCTCAAGGGAGGTAGACATTGATCCAAGAATCACTGAAATAGGTATAAAATTACACTTGTGATGAGTGCTGTGATAGAAAGGGATGCTGCTATGACAGTGTATAGTAGGGGATCCTGACATAGTCCAGGAAGTCAGTGAAGGTTTCTTTAAGGAAACAATGTTTAAGGATGAAGCCTAGGTTAACTGAAGGGAGAATTATTCCAGGCAGAGGGAATAACATGGACAAAGGTCCTGTGTTAGTACTGAAGGAAGCCCACCCTGCCTGAAGCCCAGAAAGTAAGGTAAGCAGAGTAGACCATGTAGCTGAGGTAGAGCAGGAGCCAGACCACCCCGGGCTTTTCGGCTCCTGGAAAGATTTTAGTATTTATTCAAGAGCAAGACCAAATGCTAAAGGCTTCCTTTTTTCCCCCCTCTCTCACCTATTTCTTCTCTTTTTCTTCTCTGCTGACCATATCCCATTGTCTGGGCTGCTGGGTCCTCAACCAGTCTAATAGCTACTCCCACAACTCCTTTTCCTTCTCTTAGCATCAATCTTTGAATCCAAGATTTTTCTATCTGAAAGGACTTCAGAAGTCATTGAGTCCAGTTCCCTTATTTTACAAATAAGAAAAAGAGAGCACACAGGTCATGGCAGACCCTGGTCTCTTGACTTCCAGTCTCAGGCTCTGCATCGGTTGAAAAAGATGGGGCTATGCTATCCGATAAAGTAGTTCCTAAGCCATATGTGGCTACTGAAATTTAAATTGATTAAGTTAAATAGAATTAAACATTGAGTTTCTTGTTCACCCTAGCCATGTTTTAAGTGCTCAATATCCATATATAGCTGGTGGCTACCACATTGGACATCACAGATATAGTCCATTTCCATCATTGTAGAAAGTTCTATTGGACTGTGCTGGTACTTAAGCTTGATATAAAGATCAAAGGAAAGGAAAATGAGTAGAGAATTTAAATAGCTATGGCTCAGTTTGTCCAGAGCCTAGGATGGGATTGGATCATAATCCTCCTGTAGCCCCTGCTCCCTTCCTGAATTCTGGCCACAGCCTCTTCACAGACCTGGACTGGTACTATTTCCTTTCAACCACTCATTCTACCAATAGTCATTGCACACCTGCTATGTATGAATCAGGTACCAAGCTCAGTGCTGAGAATGCAGCAGAGAATAGGATATTGTCCTGGGGGAGATGGATGCTTACACAATTAAGATATATTGAGGTTAGGCCTTTGAGGACATGATATCTAACCTAAGACCTGAAAAATGAGTAGGCATTAGCCAAGTGAAAGGTAGTGGTGAGGGGATAGGAAGGTAAAGGGAAAAGTGCTTCGGAGGGAGGGTTTACATGTTCAAACCAACAGAGAGCATGCTCTGGTGGTATACACAGGACTATAGAAGAGGGATGAGGCTGACACAGTGGATGAAGGCCTACACATGAAGGGATTTGTGAGCCAGGGGGAGTGGGAGGCATGGAAGGGTATAGGGGTATCAGAGGTACATCTTTGGCTTCCTATAGATACCTGGCATTACCAGGGCCATTTAGACCTAGAGATGGGTGACTGGATGGAGGAGGCCAGTCTGTGCCCCACTTGGCTATTGTATAGGAAAAAACAAAGAGTCATCTATGATCATCAAAATCATAGCTGCACATTCAACATACATGATCTAATTTAATCCTCATCACCATTCTATGAGGGAGGCTCATTTTCCCCCCTATTTTTTCTTTTTTTTTTAAATTCTTATTTTAAAAATGAGAAAACTGAAGTTCAGAGACATTAAGTGGCATCCCCAAGGGATTGCTGAAGCCATAGTTCAAACCCATGCTTGACCAACTGAGCCTAAAGTCTGAGTTCTTGATACCCTCACACTCCATTCCCCTTCTGCTCTTTAGATACTCCTCCATTCCATCCATATACAACACACATTCTGGTCCTAGTTTATTTTTCACTGCTTCCTGAGCTTGCCTCTTCATGCCAGTATGCTTTTCACATGCGGTTCCTTCTACCAGGCTTACTCTATTCCTGTCTCTGGTAAAGTCCAACTCGCCCTCCAGACTCAGCCATGCATTCCCCTTCATTAGTAGGCTGCCTTGAGTTTCTCAGACTCGGTTATACTCTCTCCTTTTCTCCCTCCACCATCTAGGATACCACCCACCAAGATGAGCTATCTGTTCTAAATGGGTTCTCACACCCCTGAGGGTACCAGCTCGTGTGCCCAGGGGGACCCAGGGCCACAGAATACCTGGAGCATCCATTCTGCTTTATGACCTTGTGGATAAAGGTAGATGACTCTAACTATACTTCAAATACTTTTTTATTTTTTTTCTAAATTAAAGCAAACATGGACACTGTGTGAGAAGAATATAAAATTGCATGAATTTTTAAGATGAAATATAGGGACTTCAAAGACATTTTCAGTCTGGCTGCTTTTGGCTGTGCCCCCAGATTTCCCTGAGGGAAGCAGTCACTTCCCTTTGCTTACTGGAAAAGTCTGCAAAGCTCTGGGCTACAGAAAGTAATGATTTATTTATATTTCTGTCTCTTGCACCAAGGCGGGAGTTCCCAAGGGCAGAGACAAGATCTGATTCATCTGTGAGTCTCCAGTGCTCCAGCAGAGAGCTGAGCACACGGAAGATGCCCTTTGAATAGTAATAATGATAATAATAGTAACAGTAATAGCTAACACTTATAGCACTTATGATGTGACAGGCATTTTTCTAAGAGGTTGATATATTAATTTAGTTAGTCCTCACAACACCGCTATGATGTGGATATTATTATCCCCATTTTGCAGTTGTGAAACAAGTATAGGGAGGTTAAGAGTTTTGCCCAAAGTCACACAGCTAGTGAGTTAACGTTACATTGCCCCTTTACTGAATGTTTATTGAATGAATGAATGAATGATGGATGGATGGATGAATGAGTCAGTGAACTTGCCCATGATAATATTTAAGTCTGTTTAATAACAACAAAAGAATATGTTCAGGCTCCAATACTAAGTGAACAAATCAGTAATGAAATAGTACATGTAATTTGACTGCAATTCTTGACGCATAAGGGAAAGACTGTCAAGAACTATATGTACATCTACATTCCCATGGGCATTTCTTATTTCTCTATGGGTTATTTCTTATTTCTCTATCTTTGAAATTTTCTACAGCAATGTTATATTACTTTCACAATTAAATAAACTATATCCTTTTATGAATTAGAAAATAAATCTTTATTAGGGAAAAAGGAAGGCTATGGACAGACATATAAATCTCTCTGAAATCCTACCACTTTTATTTTTTTTGTTGTTTTATCTTTTTGCTTTCAAGCTCTCTTAGGTACTT
This sequence comes from Cynopterus sphinx, assembly GCA_030015415.1. NCBI lineage: Eukaryota > Metazoa > Chordata > Mammalia > Chiroptera > Pteropodidae > Cynopterus > Cynopterus sphinx. The sequence continues at coordinate 119,778,270 of CM057381.1, read as the reverse complement.
TGTTTTAGTTGGGTCTCCTCTATTCAGAATGTAGTACAGTTTACTTTTTAAAATTCTATCAGAGAATCTTTTAGTAGGTGAGCTTATCCAATTTATGTTTGGTTCTGGTTCAATTCATTTAATTTTATTTGCATTAAAAAAATTTGATATGTGATTTAGGTTTTCTTTCCTTTGTATATTTTTATTCTGAAAACTAAGTTACTCTTCTATATTTAGAAGTTACTCTTTTATTGTTAATCTACCATTTATTGAGCATTTACTATGGGCCAGATGCTAATTTTTACATTGTTATTTAATTTTAACCTCCCAATAACCCTATAAAGAAGGTACTGTTGTTATCCATTATTCCACCCACTTACAGGGATGAAATGGAGGCTTAGAAAAGCTAAATTACTTTAGGTAACATAGTGAGTGGTGGAGCTAGGGTCACTCCAAGATCTAATGCCAAAGCTTTTAACTTAACTGTTGTGCTATGGGCCCTTCTCTCTTTCCCCTAAACTTGAGGTTTGGGTTGTTCCCAGGGAATGGGAATAGGGTATTTTGTTGACACCATCTCTGCCCAGAATAAGGCATTATGTAATTTCTTTATACCAGAGCCTAGCCAACACAAACTTTTAGCCTCTCCTTAAAGCCCAAGTCTACCCAAGAGTGGTCCTGATTATTTTTGGGAAGTCAGTCCCTGTCTGGGTCCCCTCATTCTCCCCAACCCCCATCAGGCTCCCTTACCTGGCCACCTGGTTGATGACAGGAGCAAAGTAGGTGGGCCCGTAGAGCTGCACTGTGCGCAAGCTCTGGAAGTAGCTCTCCAGCACGCCCTCAATGCCCGCACAGTTGGGGTCCTCATCATTGTTGTTCTGTCAGGGAAGATGCCCTGCTGGGCTGAGCCCATGTGGAGTATACCCAAGAGTGCTCTGGTCCCAGCTCACTCCTTCCTTTTCCCATCACCCTTTCATGCTCCCCTCCAAACTCCAGCCCTGCTCCCCTCCCTGCTTTTCTACCCTATCATAGCTTCCTGCTCCTTACAGGTCTGTGACCCTTAGGAGAAATATAAATAGAAGAAATTTGTCAACTTGGGTGGGCCAGATGCCAGGACAAGGAGTATAGGCTCTGGCCCATATCATACCAGGGGAAATTGATGGGAGATCCGTCCCTCTGGGGGCAGCTTGGCCCCAAAGCCGTAGGCTGGGAAGAGTTTGTCACTGTCATAGTCCTGGATGATTTCTCCCACTGCCTTCAGGGCCATGGCATAGGCGCTGAGTTGGTAAGGACTCATGTAGTGCAAAGAGGTGGGCTGCAGGGGATTCCCTGTAGGGACACAGGAGCCCAGCCTCATGGCCACCTTGCTCATCCACCTATTCACTTGCCTATCCTTGTGTGCATCCATCTACCTGTCTATTCATCCACTCTTTACCCATGTTCTCGCTTATTACTTTACCCATCATCCATAAATTCACCTATCTATCTACTCTTCAATCCATATATTTATCCATATACCCATATAGCCTACCCATCCGCTGGCATAAATCCATTTTTCAATCTACCTATCCATTTCTATCCATTTGCCTTCCTGTTCTCCTATCCAAGTGTCCACCATCACTTGGTAGATTGGTCAATTGATCGATCCATCCATCCATCCATCCATCCATCCATCCATCCATCCATTCATCCAACCACTTGTCCACCTGCCATTTCTCTTCCTTCTCATCTATCTATACAGCCATATTCTTTTGTCTACCCATCCATCCATCCCTGTCCATTCCATTCATTCACTTGTCTATTTATCCACATATGGATTCATCCATCTGTCCATCATTCATTCCCTATCTACATATCTGTTGATTCTCCAGTTTAAACATCTGTCCATTCACATACCCATCCATACATAGTATTGTACTCACCTACCAACCTATCTACTCTCTCTGTTCACCTGTCTACCCAGGCAGTCATCACTAACCACTCATTCATCTATCTGTCTCTCCTTCTACCATATTCTCTTTATCCATTCATTTATTCATCCACTTCTTGAGCTATCTTCCCTTTCAACTTTTTTGGCCCATTTACCCACCTATTTTCCTATACCCTCTGCACACCTTTATATCCAATAATCTCCCCCTGAAACTCTTGCCCCAGTATGAGCCTGGCTGGGCTTTTCCTCAAGCATTGGCTTCCTGGGTAGTTGAACTCTTATCCCTAGTTTGAAATCCAGACCAATCCGTAAGGACTTCCTTAGAATTCCTCCATATCCCATTCCCCCATCCATGCCTCACCATTTGAAGCTGTGAAGTCAATGGCTACTGTGAAGTTCAGCTGTGTCCTGTCAAGGAAGTAGATGGATTGAGAAGTGAGGGACTAGTACTCATACCAGAATTTCTCAAATACAAATGGGCATATGAATCACCTGGGGATTATGTTAAAATGTAGACTCTGATCTGGATGGTCTGGGTGGAACCCAAGATTCTGCATTTCAAACAAACTCCCAAGTGATGCAGATGCTGCTAGTCCATGGAGTACGCTTTGGGTAGCAGAATTAAATACCTACTGTGTGACAAATGTATTAGCTGTAGTTTAACCTAACTCTTACTATAGCCCTGAAGTAATAATTAACATCTCCGTTTTACATAGGAGAAAAGCAAGGATTGGAGAAGCAAAGTACATTTCCCAGGTTTGCCTGCCTCCACTGAACCTGGCTTTTCCTTCTCTCAGCCTCTTCCTTTTGCCTGTCCATAACTTTTGTCTGGGTCCCAGTCAGATTACTGGGGCATTCTTTGAAGATGTCAGATTATTGGCATCCTCCCGGGGGGCGGGCACTATAAATTAGAGATGAAGCCCCAGAAAGAGAACTAAGACGGCCAACATTATGCATTTTATAGAGCACTTTATAGTTTGCCAGATATTTTAAAGTTTATATCCATGATCTCATTGGAACCTGACCCTTCATAAATAAGAAAACTGAGGCTCAGAACTGGGAGGAACTCATTATTTTAGCCCAGAGTTGGGCTTTTGACTCACCCTCCCTTGATGTAATCGACAAAAGTGAATTCAGAGTCCACAGAGAAGGAGAGCAGCGTCACCTGTGGGACAGAAGAGGCAGCCCTGCTACTTTGGAAAGGGCCACTGGGGTGACAGAGGGAGAAAGGCATGATGCACTCAATTCTGTCCAGTTTCAGAAAGGACAAAAAGGGGAAGCTGATGGAAACATATTTGGATTTCCAAAAGTATATTAAATTGAGAAATTCAAGTTAGGTTTAAAAATGTTCTGCAAAAGAGTAAAGATCAAAGAATGTCCACAGGTGAGAAAAAAAGAAAAATTTAAATGGTGCCACCTTATGCCAAATATAACTAATACAAATAGTCTGTGCTCACATACTTCCTGTACCCCCAACATTTGTCATGCTATGTCAATGGGAATAGAAACAGAAGGATCCAAGGAGGGCCAGAGCTCCAGGAAGCACTCACGGTTCCCGAATTGACATATTTCTTCTTCTTACATTTCTTCCGAGGGTTAAGTACCTAAGTGAAATGAAGAAGAGAACAGTGATGGTGTGAAACAGAGGAAGGGAAGTACAGACTGAGTACAGTGGGATGAAAAGAGGACCTGGGTAACCTGAGCAGGACTGGAGTTCTCACCTCATACACTGTAAACTGGTTCTGGGCCTTGCTCAGCTCCCGGTAGCTGGTGGTAAACTCACCGATGAAGTCATGGCTGCAATGAGGCCAGTTATGGGTGAGCAGTAGCAGCTGCTGGCCTGGAGCCAGCCCTAAAACCAGCCTTTTATTCTCACTATCCCCTGCCTCTACTAGAGCTGCAGGGGCATTGGGGCTGGGGCCAAGCTAAAGTGAAGAGAAGGGAAGACACAGTGTGCCAGAGAGACAACTGAGGGGATCAGTTGTATCTAAGATCCTGGCATCTATCATCACCCTTTCTGGATCCCAAAGCCACTTTGGGGTTCTTAGTGAATGCACTGCCTATTATAGGTAACCGTTTGGATTAAGTACAGGAGAAGGCAGTACCATGAAGGGCAGTTCTACCTTCCATCCCGGTCCCAGTCGTATACATCAATCTTCACTGTTCTGAAATGCAGAAGATAAACATAGGCTGGGGTGTATGATAAATCCTAGAGACACTCCCACCCGTAATCATACACAAATCATCTTCCCATCCACCCATTAGTCCTTTTATCAACCTTCCTCCCATTTGTCAATCTATTCATTCACTAATCCATGCACATAATAACCCAACCATCTACTGCTGCTACCACCAATACAACTACAACTGCTTTTTGTACTACTATTGCTGTTCTTTACCACTCATTGAATCTTTTTTTTTTTTAAATAAAAACAATCCTATGGCATTTATTTTCATCTGGAATAAAAAAGGATAATCAAAGCAATATGAATAAATGTTTAAGAACTATATTCTCAACAAAGGACACCTAAAAAACATTAACTGTATTGCCTTCTCAATAATTTCTCACTTCATGAGTTATTTCTAGTTGGAGATACTTTGGAGCAGAGTAATATTATCTCCTCATTTTATGATCCAACCTAGCTGTTTTCTTGACTTTGTCTTAGAATGAATCTCTTCTGCTTCATCTAATCAAAACCAATGATACAGCCCTCTATCTGCATATTCACTTGCTCATAAAGCCACACCTGGATCTGAGATCTATTTTGGAAATATCTGAAAATCAAGTTGAAGGGCTGCGCCATTACCTTCTTCACTTTTCGGCCCTGGCCATGGCGGAAGCTCTATTTGGTCTCAATATATAAATTCCAAGCATTGTTCTCAGCACTTTCATAGATCATCTCATTAAATTTAACAACTACCTTATAAAGTAAGTACTATTATTATTATTTTTGGATAAGGAAACTGAGGTACAAAAAATAGTCACTTGACTAAGGACCATAACTAGTAAGTGACTGAGTTTAGATTTAAACTCAGACATCCTGGTTCCAAAGACCTTGTTCTGAACTAACTATGTTTAAATCATCCCCATATGGCCATCTATCTATGTGGCAGTCCATTCAACCATCTCTCTATATAGCCACCCATTTACCTATATATTTGCCAGTTCAATTACCTATCAGTCCCTATCTTTGTCCATCCATCTAACTATACATCTAGCCATTCACTGACTCACTGATGCATACAAGATTCCATCTGTCTGTCCATTTATCTATTCAGCCAAACACCCAACCATTTGTTACCTGTCCATCTAATATTCCATTTATCTATATAACCATCAATTTATGTGCCCGTCCACCTACTCCATACTGCCCATTTCTTGGTTCATATGGCCAGCCTATTGATCTTCTTTATACTCATCCATCAACTAATCTATCTTTCCATCTACCATCTATTCATCTATCCATCTATCCATCCACCTGTAACTCCACTTATTTATCCTCCTGTTTTTCCAATCATGCCTCTGCCTCTCCAGCCATAAACCAGTCTCTCATATACCCATCTATCCATTCATCCATTTACCCATCCATCCATCATCTCTCCATTCACTAATCCACCTGTCAACTCACTCACAAATCCTCTTATACACCCATCCATATACTCATCCATCCAGTCACCAGCTCATCCATCCACCTGACCATCCGTCTACATATCTGCTCATTTATTTTTTCATTTGCCCTTTTTTCTTCCCATCCATCTATCCATCCATCCATCCACTCACCCACCCACCCACCTATCTGTCCATGTGGCTATCCATCCACTTCCCATTGTACCCATCTCCATGACTGAAACTCTGTCTCACTGAGCAGGATCCTCCAACATTATTAGGATACTTCTGCCATCATTCTGGGGTCCAGGAACCCCACTTTCAGGCCTTGGTTCCCTTACTCCTTAGCTTATGCTGAAGCAGACCTGTCATAATCTCCATTGCACAGTGCCCGCACAGGGATGCTGAAGGGCTGCCACACAGGATTCAGTGTGTTTTTCACAACCTCTGTCTTGTGGCAGATGGTGAACCTGGAGAGGAGCAAGAAGATTAAAACCAACATTTGGGGTAGGACTGAGCCCAGAGATAGGGCCTGACACTCTTGGAGATTCCTCAGATTCTCCCACTTAAACACATATTGTGTGCTGCTTTGAGTGAATTCTGGACTCAGGTCCTGGTGAACTCTAAGATGCCCCATGCCCAGGCTCTGCCTAAGGGTCCTACTGGGCTCATGGTCACAGTGGGGCAGCGGGGTGCCATAGGAGTGGATAGTAACTCACGTGCCATCTTCATTGCTCCTATAGAACACAAGGAAGGGGTCTGATTTTCCAAAGAAGTCCTTCTTGTCCAGCTTGTTTGCACATAGCTGCATGGTAGCAATGTCCTAGGGATAAAGTTGGGTGTCAACACTCAAATTTTCTATAGCCTCAGACAGCCTACTAAAGGGAATTTGGGGAGAGAAGGGAGCCTCCTGGGTCTAGCATGTGGCCCTTACTGACCCGACAATTGCTAAGCTCCTCTGCGGTCAGCAATATGGTCCCACACTTCTTGCCTGGTACACCCCTGGAAGCAGAAAAAGCCTCTTTGTGAGGAGGGGAGAGTAGGCATCAAGGATTGGGGTGGCCAGTCTGGGATTAGGTGGGCCAAGGGATTCAATTTGCCAATTCCTGTCAGTTCCCTGTGTGTGTCCCCTTCTGTCCTAGGTGGCTTCTAGTGGGGAAGGGCCTAATTTTGACTGGAGAGGGGTCTATAGTCTGAAAGGATGGAGTTAATGTAGCCTAGGTAGACATCTCTTAATGGTAGCATGGAAAAGACATAGGCTTGAGAGTCCTGGGGAAATTTTGTCCCCTTTCTTTGGGCTATAGTTTTCTCTTCTCTGAAATCGAAATCATTCTCATGTCTCAGGGCTGTGAATATGTGATGTCTAAATGAGTGCAGGCGCAAGGAAAAGCATTATAGATATGAAGGTGTTTATGTCTCTCAAAGTAGATCCTGGTATCTGCTATGTGCCAGGCTCTGTGCTAGGTGTGAATTGGGTAGTTGGTACTCTCCAGCTTTGCTAGACTCTGCCCTCAGGGAGCTTCCAGGGGAAGGTGTCAAAGCCAATAGGCAAGTAGAGTGTGATATAACAGTCCTGAATGAGGAAGAGGAATTTCTATCCAGGCCTGGGGCAAAGGTCGAAGAGATGTTGTGCTTTCTGAAGACTGAAGAGTAAAATAAAAAAGAAAAAGGAAGACTTAACCTCTCCTGACCCATGTGCATAAAGGGTGCAGACCAGGACACCCATCCCCAACTTGCCTTGGGTCTCCAAGCAGTCAAGCAACAAGGGACCTTGATATGAGCCTGTGAACACTGATACCCAAAGAGATTCAAAGTGTGGCAGAAAGAAAGCTAGATTAGAAGTGTCCTGGCTTTGAGTCCTGCCTCCAACTTGCAATTTGATTTTCCCACCTTTAAAATGACAATGTTGAACCATTTCTTTGCCTTCTTTGATCTCTGACTGTGCTTTAGAAAAGTGTGATTAGTACAAGGACTCTCTGCTTATACGTCCAGGACAGTCATTAATCCTACTCTACTGCCTTCTCACATCCTCCTTGATGTTCTCCCTCACCTCCTCACCCAGTGTAAATTCCAGTCACTGATTATAGTAATCACCACCTTGTGTCCTACCTTTCTTCCTTTGCCCTTCTCTTAGTTTGATATACTTATTTGGCAGAACCACAGCCCTAGTTAAATCTAATTCTCTGCCGAACCCATACTGCATCTATGCAACTGAATATGGCCAGAGAAAAATGCACAATCATGTTAACTGGTCTCATTTTAAATGTATGACCACAAACCTCAAGAAGGTCCTTAATAATAGTATTCATTCCAAGTCCCTTCATTTTTCAGTTTTGCTAAATGGCAGTTTCACTTCTCTCTCTTCAAACCTGAATAGCCTCCTCCCCCCTCCTCACTCTCAGCCAATGACCTTGTTTCCTACTTCACTGACAAAACTGAAACAACCAGAAGAGAATGTCCACAGATCTACCAGCACACCTTCCCCGCCTCCAGTATCTTCACTCACACAACTGTGTCTTCCTACCGTTGCTATAAATGACTATCCATGTGCCTATTTATCCCTCCACTGTGTGCTATATTCCACATCCGCTTGCCTACACAAGGACACCATTCCAACAATTCTCCCATCTTTTTTTATGTCAGTTTTTTAGTTTCTACTGGGTCATTCCCAATAACAGATAAATGTGGTATAGTTTTTCTCATTTTAAAAATTTCTTGACCTCACTTTCCTCTCTAGCCACTCTTCCTTTTCTTCTCAAGGAGTTTACAGTAAAACCCCTTGAAAAATTCCTTGACCCCAATTCTTCTCTTTATTCTTTTCTAAACCTTTCCAACTATTATTACCTCTACCTCTCCTGCAAAACTGCACTTGTCATAGTCACCAGTGATTGCCACCTTGCTAAATCCCATGGCCAAAATAAAAAAATAATAATAAAAGTAAGTAAGTAAGTAAGTAAGTAAGTAAATAAGTAAATAAATAAATAAATCCATCCCATGGCCAATTCCCAGTCCTTACCTTACTTGACCTGCAGCAGCATTTGACATGGTTAGTCACTCTTTCCTCCATGATATATACCCTTCACTTTGCTTCTAGGACAATACCACCTTCCCCTTGTTCTCTTCCTACTTCATTAACGATCCTTCTTAGTCTCCTTTTCTAGTTCTAATTCCCAGAGTCTCAATCTTCAGTCTTCTCACTTCTCACTCACTGCTTTGGTGAGCTCATCTAGTCTCATGGCCTCAAAGAGCATCTAAGACCCTGTTGTTCTGGCCAAAGGCCTTGCTGTTATCCTTGATTCCTCTTTTCTTCTCACATCCATATTCAGTCTGTCAGGAATCTGTTGGCTCCACCTTCAAGGTATATCCAGAATCTGACCACTTCTCCTCTCCACTGCTACCACCTGGATTACTGTAATAGACTTCCAAATGGCTCTCTGCTTTTACCTTTGTCTACCCAAGGTTTATTCTAAATTCAGCAGTCAGCATCATCTTTGAAAGTATAGTCAGATCATGTCACTTCTCTGCAACTCAGAATAGAAGCTGAAGTCCTTACAGTGGCTAAAAGGCCCTAACTTAACTCTCCAACCTCACCTCCTCCTTTCCCCTGTTGCTCACTTGACTCCAACCACACTGGCCTCTTTCTGCTCTTTGAATGTTATCAGGCTTTTGCTTTGGCAGTTTCCTCTGCCTAGAACATTCCTCCTTTAGATACTACATGGTTCATTCCCTCACTTTTTTCAGGGCATTGCTCTGAAAGTTACCTCTCCAAGAGGACTACCTAACCACTTTGTTGAATATTGTAACTCCTACCCACTCAGCATTTCCAATCCCTCTAATTCTTCTCTACTTTGCCTTTTTTCCCCTAGCACTTAATGTCTTCTAATATATTATGTAATACTTATTTATTATGTCTATTTTGTAGGCCTCTTCTCCCCTTCTACTGTATAAGCTCCCTGAGAGCAGGAACTTTTTTGTTCACCATTACAACCTAAGCCCCTTGAACAGAGGCAGACACATAGTATATGCCCAATAATATTTGTTGAATGTATAAATCCCTAGTGCTTAGCACAGGGTATGGCATACAAAATACTAATATTTAGTGAGTAGTGGAAATTCCAGAGAACTCTTTTTAGTGAGGGGAAGCATCCTGGAGGAGAAGAGCTTAGAAGTGGAACTTAAAGGTTGAATCAGACTTAGGAGTGAGAAGACAGAGAAACACGTTAGGCCTGAGACTGATTTGAGCAAAACCCTGGAGACTAAAGTTTCTGGACAGGATGACGGGAACCATTGAAATCTCCTGACCCGGGGAATCAGCCTTCACTGCTTTCAGGTCAGTAGTGCCTTTGAGAGGAGAATTTGGAGCACCCACCCTTCCCCCCTCATCCCTTCCAGTTCTGCTCACGTGAGGGGTCGCTCTACGCGGCTGCCCTGGCCTCCGATCACCTCTCCCAGGGCCAGGAAAGCTTGTCCCAGGAAATCCTGCACCGGGACAGGGAATCAGCGACGCTGGGAGGGGCTGGGGGTGCAGAGTCTCAGCCCAGCCCAGCTGCAACGACCAGGGTGTTCCAAGGCGGCAGGACGTCGCCTGGCTAGTGCTTTAAAGTGAGTGGGGGTCCCCCTAGGCAAGCTCCTCTTCTTGGGCCTGCTGTTACTTTAAACTGCTCTCCAGGATGCCTCCCCACTCCTCTCTTCCACCCTCCTCACCCAGCCCAGCCCGGTTCAACCTCACCTTCTGCGGGTCCCAGCGGCGGCCGAGAAGGAAGAGGAGCAATTAGTAAGAGGCATAGGTGGGAAACTGAGGCAGGAGCAGGAGAGGAGGACCGGGAGAGTGGGCTCGGGCCAAAGGTGGAGAAGAAGGTGGAGTCAGGGTTGAGGGTGTGGGAGGGATCCAAGGAGAGTCGTGTAGCACGGGGAGGGCCACCTGCGTGCCCGAGCCCGCAAGGGGACGCTCGCTCACCGGTTTGGAGATGTTGGTTTTGGAGTCGACGTTGTACCTGGAAAGAGAGTTGAGCCAGCGTGGGGCAGCTGGTGGGAGGGAGCCTGGGAAAGGGGTCATGTTTCGAGCCCTGGTGAAACCTGTGAGTAGAGCGAAGGGCTTGAACCCGAATTGAACCTGGATCTCCTTTGGGGCAAGAGCCAGGGTCAGAGAGGGTCGAGCCCAGAGCCAGGCCTGCTGGGGGCGGGGTCACATGGGGGCGGGGCCCAGACGGAGGCGGAGTCAAATTAGGGAGCGGAGTTGTGGGCAGGACCAAGGCTGGGTCGTGAACTGAACTGGATGTAACCTAAGGGCTGAGCCAAGCTAGACTTGGGGGTGGAGCCAAGGCTGGAATGGAGCTCTTTGGAATGGGACCGAACCGGGTCTGGGAGCGGAGCCAGCCCTGGGGGCCAAGTGGGGGACGGGGTGGGCCAAGCCAGGGTTCTGGGCGGGACTCACACATCAAAGCGCAGATTTTGCTTCTCTTCAAAAAAATAGTCAAGGACAAATTTGCGCAGGAAGTCTGGGTTCAGCGTGTTGTCGATCACTTCGGTCCGTCCGAACTGGATCGGGGTGGGCAGGGAAGGTGCCGGGAGTCAGCACCGGGCCTGTAAAGGGGCAGGTGATTCCCGGGGGCAGCTCTGGGCTGGGGGAGGGCTCCCCGACTCACCTCCCGCCACTCCTGGCTGGCCCGGCTCTGCGTGTAAAGCACCACCACTGCGGGCGGGGGCGGGAAAGACGTCAGGTCGGTCCGCACCCCCTCCCCGCTCTGCAGTCGCACCCGCGCGCCAAGTTCCCCCGCACCCCGCCCCGGTGCCGCCTACTGGGGTCGGACTTGGAGAAGGTGTCGAGGTCCAGCAGGTTCCTAGAAGAGCAACAGACAGATGCTCAGAGGGTGGGGCATTCTGAAGCCCATCGCCTCGACTCTGCCGAGCTCGGTGCCCCGGGGAGGAGACAGGGGGCTCCGTCGCACCTCCCTCCCGGTTGTTCCGTGCGGCCGAGGGCCCGCGTGGTCAGCACCCTGGACAGCTCCGGGAACCCGCGTCCGAGGACCGTGTTCCCGCGGACTTGCCGCTGCGTCCACAGCGTCTCCTCGGGCCCAGGAGGGAGACTGAGCCCCAGAACTTTGTCCTTCAGAGGCCCAGGTCCTCCTGCACCCCGGCCACCCGTCCCTGGAACCCGCGCGCGGAGCCAGCCGTCTTCCGCGGGCGGGGCTGTTCAAGGAAACCCCGTCCCCAACCTGCCGGAGACTCCCTGGAGTCGGCATCTGCGTTTTTCAGCCCCGTGCGCGTCTCGCCCCCCCCCCACACCGCCACACACACCCATGTCCAGCTCCCGTCTGCGCCGAGCCCCGGGGCGCCCTCCTCGCCCTCCTCCGCGTAGCCCGCTCACCGGCAGGACACGGTAATCTCGATCTTGGTGGCTGGGACGCTGCGCTCCGCGGCTCCGCTGAGAGACATGGCCGGTCGGGGCCCGGGGCCGCGGACAGCCGGGGGCGGCGTTGGCGGCGGCGGCCGCGCTCCCTCCGTCCCGCGCTGCCTCCCGCCGCGGCTCTGTGCTGGACTGTGGCCGCCAGCGCAGCGGCTCGAAGGCAGCGCGGCCCCGCCCAGCCCCGCGGGCGGCCCCCGCCCGCCGCGTTGGCACAGCCTCGGGCCAGCCCGGCACCTCACTCAGACCCCAGCTGCAGCCCACACCTCGCGAGTCCTCCAGGCGCGTTTCTGGCGGGGAAAACCGAAGCCCCCCCCCCCCCCCCCCCGTGCGCGATGCTGAAGGGTCTGGGCGCCTGGTGGGCTATAGGGACATTGTCTCTTCCTGGTCCCGTCCTGCCGAGGTCTCCGAATGGGAGGTTACACCTGTGTTCTCATTCGCCGTGTGACCTTGGGCAAATTACTCAACAGCTCTGCGGCTCAGGCTCCTTCCTCATCGGTAGGAAGGCCGTAGCAGCACCTACTTGGGACGTCATAAAATCTTACCAAGTCAACTTGAGAAGAGGTCTGAGCACAGGGGATTGCACACGTAAGTTTCAGCAGATGTTCGCTGGTCCTTCCTCCGGGCATTTGTAACAATGACCTCTTTTGTGTTAAGTCGAAGCTCAATAAATGGTGGCTGTTAACAGCATAGCGTAAATAAAGCACTTTGCCCAGTTCTTTGAACCCCCATGACTTCATGGTGTTAGAGATGCAAACACTGAGTTGCAACCCACTCTAGGTCACACTGTAGATGAGGGTGATGATCATGCAGATCCATCCTCCCCACACCAACTACTGCCTCCAAAGCCCCAGAAGCCAGTCCCTCCACCATAGGCAGGGGCTGCAGGTCACCTGTACCAAGACTGTGTTGCTTGAAGAAATTGTTAAAAATGAATACCCCACTGCATTCCCAGATAAATGAAGACACCAGCAACCCTAAGTCCAAATTTCACATAGCCCTAGGAATCTGCATAGATAGATAAACAGATACCCTAGGTGATTAGGGCCCACTCACACCCGAGGACCATTACTGTACCTTAACAGCCTGTGCCCATATATCCCCACCTCACTGAGGAGACTATCATGGCGCAGGAGGTACACTAAGTCTCCAGTTTCCTTTCTGCTTCATCTGTCACCCCCTAACCCCTTCCTCCAGCACAAGGACAGTAAGAACCTTCCCAATAACTCCACAAAGACAGGAAACAAATGAGGATGCCAGAGAGCTGCTGTTCAAAAAGACTTTGATTTTATTTTATCAGTGTCAAACTGCCTATTCTCAGTGCAGGTGACTCTTCCTCCCCAGGAAACAAGAATGACAAAGAGGTCACCTTTCATGAAGTCTAGGCCTCCACAAAGCCCCAGGTTAGCCCCATACAGTTCTGGGAATTGGAGGAAATCCTGGCAAAGACTAGAGTGGGTGAGAGGCAGTGTCAAGAGGGGTGGTGATCACCAGTCAGGAAGCTTGGGTTGTAGAACCCTATCCTTGGCCCTGCGTGGCTCTGAGGCTGCCATGTGCATGATGGAGAAGGGAGAGTGAGATTTCTCCTGACTCTGAAGCACTCCTTGGCCGGGCATGGCTTTGATTCTGGTCAAGGCTCAGGTGAGAGAGGAGCAGGAAACTGTCACGGGCTGGATACTTCATAAGGTGCTGCTGCTGGTGCCCCGGAATCCAACACCACGAACAAACTGTTCCAACAGGCCACCGATGGCACCAGAGGGACTAGGGGCTGCTCCCCGAAGCCCCACTGTGCTGCTGTATGCGGCCAAGAAGGCTGAGCGCACCTCCTGCAGCCGAGTCTCCCGCTCATTCAGGGCTGCAAGCCTATGGGGAGGGAAGAAGGGAAAGAATGAACGCATTACCTTGGGGCAGGATCCAACATCCTCATCCTCATCCTCCGATGTTTATCTCTGTCTTCCCCAGCACAAGGCCAGCATCTGTCCTGTGGTCCTGCCCCAAATATTTGACCATGTTCCCCTCTTAAACCATTCTTCTCAGTTCTCAGGCTACTGTTCCTACCTAGAAGCAGTGCCTTTTATTGGGGCACAGGCCTGCCTTTCCATGGGAAACAACCATCTCTGTGACTGGGGAGAAGCCAAGCCAAGCAGGAAGGAAGTTGCTCCAATAGCTGTTGGCTTCCATTCCTTAGTAAGAACAAACTGAGGCAAAAATCTTAGACCTAACTGTAAGGAGAGACTCCCAACACCAAGTTAGGTTGACCAAAGGCCTCACCTTTCTTAGGGCCAGCACCTGGAGCATCCTGGGAGAACGTTCTTGGCAGTGCCCTGGAGAGGCCAGGGTCCTCACTGGAAACCCCGAGGCTCTAGCTATACCTTTAGTCACTGTGGTCCCCAAGTAAACACCTAGAGGAGTGCTGCCTTTCCTTTCCCTGACCTCTACAGGCATTGATCAGATAAAAGATAAGAAGCCCCTCTTCTCTTCTTGGAACCACAAGAAGGGGAATGAGTGCACAAAAACTCAGGCTTATCAATGCATGAATTCCATATGAGGCTGTTTAACACCCTGAAGGGTTCTTTAAAAGGAGGCCTGAGGTACCAGCCCCATCCAACCTCTAGACTAAAAGGTTATGCAGTCTAGGGGTGGGAGGGAATGTGGAATCAGAAGAAAGGTCAGGAACTCACATGGTATTCCCTCTAACTGTCCCCTACTTAAGATGAGCCCTCATGTTCCTATCCACCTAAGCACCAAGACTAGCCCTAACTACTAACTTACTCCAAAATTTTCCCAAAGAGATCAATCCCTGGGTAATCCTTCCCAGGAATTTGTCAGAAGCAACAGAAATGTCTGCGATTCCCAAGCCCAAGTGACTTGCGCCCTAGGGCCTGGGGAACAGATGGGGTATGAGGATAAATGAGAGTTCTGGATAAGTATGAGAAAAGACCTAGGGAAAGTAGATTGTGTGTGTGTGTACATGCATGCATGTGAGAGATGAGTGGGAGAGGGAGCATGGAGGGCTGGAGGAAGAAAGAGGGAGAGAATAGAGACAGAGGTAGACAGAAAAATGCAGCAGCAGGTTCTAGGGCGAAAAAAAGTCAAATAGCTCACGCAGTAGCACTAAGAAAATGGAGCTGATACTGGATTCCTGCAATACCATGAACAACTCCAAAGTCTTTTTTTGGCACTGGGGGAGATACATGGCCCTAGATCTTCTTAGGTGTCACATAGGCTGGAGACGACTGTGTTCTTCAGCTTTTCTTTAGAGCATACAACCAGGAGAAATTCAGATTAGTAGTTTGTATTAATGGGGAATATCCAAAGGTCCATACATGTGCATTCTTACTGCCCCCTATTTCTGAGAGGCAGGAGAAAGATCACAACCCATTTAAAGAAAAGACAACTGGAGCCCAGAGAGAATATGCAACATACTTGAGGATACACAGCAGGCAATAGGTAGGCAGGGACTAGAGCTACCGCAGTGCCATTCCCTCTCAAGAGATGAGCTAATAGGCTTAGAGAAGGCTGACACCCCAAGACATAGCTGGTGAGCAGAACAGCGAGCACACACACTAAATTTCTCTGACAACAAAGCCCAAGCACTGAACTCACATACTGTGTGACCTCACTGGAATCAACCCTGACCCTACCCCCACCATGCAGTCTTGGGGTTCATGAGATCATGTAGAACCTAGCCCTCCTCTGGGCACCACCAAACCAACCAGAATTCTGAACTAGGATCTCAGAGAGCTACCCGAGGTATAAATTGTAGGACCTAGGACTATAGCTGCCCACTTCAGTGGCTAATAGCAGGTAAGTGAGGGGTGTTATCAAGCAGGGGCAGAGATGTCTGTTTCCTTCAGAGATGGCACTCAGGCCAGTGTGGCTGAAGCAGTTAAGTCCCTACAGAAAGGTGCAGACAACAAAATCCTAAGGGATCTTGTTTTTCATTTAAGGGCCTGGCTACAGAGGTTGTGCCAGGCACTAGTGGCCTCCAAAGTCCTTGGGCTACACCCCAGCTGCAGAGCCTGGGCCTATGAGTACCATCCTGGAATTCTAAGGTCCAGCCCCTTCCAAATGGCCTCTAAGGGACCTTTCTCAACTCTTTAGGGTAACCTACCTCCCACCTGTCAGCATTGGTGGATACAAGCTGGATCCTGGTGGTGGGAATGAAAGCCCAGCACCTGAAGTTCATTCAGCTCATGGTGGGGAGGTGAAGGCCTCAGCCATAGCTGAGGAGCAGGCCACTGAGGCTCTTCCTGCACCTGACATCCATGACATCCATGAAGTAGTAGAGCATGCACGGGGGCAAGTGATTGCCAGAGGCAGCCACTCAAGCAGATGCATTATGAGAGTTGGAAGCCCAGCAGTAGAGCCTTGGAGGAAGAGGATTTTATAGACCTGGGATTTAGTATTGCTCCAATTTTCTTTCCTGACCAGGAGCAAAAGCAGAAGACAAAAGCTGGGGGAGAGCGGGAGCGTGGCATGGCAAGGAAGCCTTGGTTCTGCTGGGGAGCTTCGTAGCCCTCGGGCTAATCCAGCTCCACCTGACTCTGGTCTCCACCATATACCAATCTTCACTACCTCACTGTTCTGATTTCAAAGGATTCTCCTGTCAGGCAAAGCCTAGGACAGAAATAGAATCTTCTATAGTTAGTTACAGTCCAGCCAGCTTTTCCCTCAGGGTGTGCCCCAAGACACCATAGATGGGTTTTGGAGACTGGAGAGAGTGATCGCATACTCCAGTGCACTTCCTGAGCAGCCCATAAGGCCTCCTCCTTCATACCTCCGGGGTCAATGAGCAGGGAGGTATACTTAGCTAAGGCACTGAAGTGGGGCACAAATCCCAGGCCAGCTCCCTGGGTCTGGCTGCTGCCTCATTCTTAACTAGCACTCTTGATTGCTCACCAGCTTTTAATATGGGCAGGGGAGCATCCTGCCTTCTCAAGCAAGACACTTACAGACAACTGTTAGGGAGCTCATCCGGGAAGCTGAAAGGGAGAGAGGAGTCTGTGTGCAGGACAGCCCGTTCCTGAATACTGCCACAGCCTGTAACCATCTGCCAGCTGCCAAAGTCTGTGGAGAGAGAGGATCCGGGCAGGGGATGGTCCACTGATCTGGGGCAGAGAGGAGAGAGAGGGGAGATGATGCACAGTCAGTCATATGCCTGACAGGGGAGGCCCTGAAGGGGTGGGGGTTGGGGGCTAAGGTGGCCCTGGGTCACGGCTGCAAGGTTCTGTTGGTGAAGCATCTGTAAAGTCAACCACTTTCCAAAAGTGCAAAAACAGCTAGATAAGGTTGTGACCGAGAAAGATGAGTATAGACCAGAAAGCAGGCTCAGCTGTGACGATAGTGTTTAGCGCAAAGACTCACAGGAGCGAAAGAAACAGCTCAAAGCATGATGACAAGAGATGAGCCAGCAACCAAAGCCTGGGGTGAGGGCATATCAGCCCTGGTGGCTGACAGAGCAAGTATAATCTCAACAGCACCTAAAGCAGAGGAGCAAGGTTGGATGCCCCAGAACCAGGGAGGCAGGTTTACTCTCCAGCATGCAGATTGGAAGGGTGGGCAGCTCGGAACCCAGGGGCTGCTGAGGTCCTGTCGAAGAGGTGGGAGAACAGCCTCTTGGGGACAGTGGAGGGTGGTTACCTAGATTGAAAAGTGAGGTCCTAAGAGCCCTGAGTCTCAACTCTGCAGTGCTTTCCAGGTGCTACAGACTGTATTCACGAGCATACCCAGCAAACTCACTGGCTATGCCCAGAGGGAAGGGATGAATCAGGCAGGCAACTTGACAGCTTCATCAGGCCTTTTTCAGTTGGACGGAGAGGTGCAGGGAGAGGAAAGTTGTATTGGGAATCTACTACTGCCATCTCCTCCCCACTCAGACCCAACCCCTCTACACTGTCTCTGGGCAACAGCCCAGCCAGCAGGGGGAGGCGGGGAGGGGAAGAGGTAAGGAGATTTCAAACAAGGCCCCTCCATCAGCTATCCCTGGTCCTAGTGCGCAGGGTGTATCATTTTTGATGCCTGACCCTTTATTTTTTAATTCAAGAATAGCAGAAGGTGCTCCTACAGAGACCCAGAAGCATGAATAGTGGCGTACAGGGTGGGGAACAGAAAAGAATGTTCAATAACCTTGGCCCACCTAGCTGATGTAAAAGGCTCCTAGTCTGAATTTGAGGTGAGCCCATCCCACAGGTCACCAGGCCAACCTTAAGCAGCTGCCAACTGAGTGCAGCGCTAGCCAGGCACTGCATCTCTAGTGATCCTTAACCACCTCTATTTTAGAGATAAATGGCAGCCCGGACAGGTGGACAACTTGCCCAAGGTCCCACAGCCGGCAAATGCAAGAAGAGATTTTTGAAGCCAAATTTGACAACAGATTTGTCCTACAACAAAATCACCTTGAGACCAGGGAAAACAGATGGCCTTCTACATTAAAGCCACCATGAATCGGAACCTCTTGCAACATAGACCTGCCACATTCACCATTCCTGTTTAACTCTGGAAGCTGTGTGACAGCAGATTAGGAATGAACACAGGACATGGTCTGCTACCTGGTGGGAGCCCCTAGTGCCCAACAAAGCAGGGCTTCCTTGTTTCTAGATAGTGAAACTTGATAGGGCTCAGGCAGTGTGTAAATTAAAGAGACAGCTGCCCAGGAGAGGGAGAGCCACATGCCCATATTTTGGCACCTGCCCTATGCTTCCTCCGGTCATGCTGGGGCCTTCAATCAACACAACCCTTCTAAGGTCAGCCTGGCTCCACAAATCTCACCCACTGTTCAAACTTTTGTGTACAGTTTCTTTTAATAGTTTATGAGAAAACAAATCCTAAACACCAGAGTGTTGAAGGAATGAAAGGGAAGCTGAATAGAAGAGGCAAGTAGGATGAAGCACTCCTGGGGCCAGGAACATGGAGGTTTCTTATGCCCCAACCCCACACCCTCAGGGCTATCAGAGACTCACACTGCCAATGGGAAAATTATAAACAGATGGATGCGGTTACAGAGTTTTCCTCAAGGATTCCTGGTTTCCTAGGCTAGTCACTCCCCTTTACTTCACCAGCATCCAGCAGGTAGCACCACCAGGCAAGAACTGCACCTGGAGCAGCCCAGGGACAGCTGTGGGAAAGGAGGCAGCACAGATAGTCAAGAGCGTGAATGATCCCAGGGGACATGAAGCCATCACAGCAGACACCTTTTGCCTCATTTTCAAGAGTGAGCAGACTCCAAATGAAATTTTCCTACTTGAGCCTTTCGTCAAAGAAAGAGTTGCAAAGCAAGTTTTCAGCTCCTAGGTTTGAGAGCAAGGGGCTATGCTCAGCAGAGAGGTGCTCTAAGTGCCAGTCTGGATTAGCTGGCTAGAGGGGACAACTAAAGATGAAAGAAAACAGTCACCAAAAAGCAACACCTGTACCTGTCTAGTGAAAGAAAGAAAATCTTAAAGTCGGTCTCAGTAACTCAACTTGCTTTAATAAGACCCCACACTCTTCTGCCCTGTATCCTTACTCAAACACAAACAGAGCAGCAAGAGGGGGCGGGGGGTGGGAGGGAGGGAGGGAGGGGTCAGTCTGAGCTCCATCTCCTCTAATCTCCTATTTACAGAACTAGAAGAAACATGGGGCCAAAGCTACTTTCAAACTGCAGAACTGTGGAGCCAAGGTCGCTTCTAAGGTCATCTGTTCACATCCTGTGGCTCAGAGGGCTCAGACCTCTGCCAGGAGGTTGGCTTCTTGGCAACATTTTATTCCCTTGGATACTGGCCTAGACACCCCCTTCACAGAACCAAGCTGCAACTCCCACCTTCCCCCACCTCCTGACAGATACCCGCTGTGTCCCAACTCAGGCAGATGTCTTTTAGTTAGTCTTTTTTTGGAAGGAAGTATTAAGAACACCCATACAAGCAGAGCTGGCCCTACCCGCGCAGCTGAGGCAAGAAACATATCTGGCCTGGCGTTTAACCTGCCCAGTGCCCTGACATGGCACATAAGCTCTCAGGTAAGTGACTGATAAATATGGGTCCTTAACCACAGCTAGTTTACTGAGCATTTGTGGAAAAGATGAGTATTTATGTGCTAGGTACTTCACTCCATTACCTCATTTCAACCCAAACTTATTATGGAGGCTAGGATAATTATTTCCACTTTAAAAATGGGATGAAAAATATAGGCTCCAAAGGGAAGTGATTTTTCCTGCTCCTGTCACACAGCTATGATTGGCAAAGCTGGGAGCGAAACCCAGATCTCACCAAAGGCCATGCTAACCCCATAATACACTGATCTTTCTTCTCAAGAAGTCTTTTGGAGCTCCAAGTTTTCTCAGGGTCTCAAGCTGGCAATGTCCTCAATCTTCTCATCACTCAACCCTGGTCTGGAACTCCGGTCCCATGCAAGAACACATGGAACAGGAACCCTATGTATTGCAGAAAGCCATCTGGTTTCCCTGCCTCATTAAACACAGCCTGGGACCAGAGCTCATTGCTTACAATGAGCAGTTAGTAGGTGGTAGAAGATGGGGGAAGGGCTGACAGCTGGGCAGCAGAGGTTGGTTCCTATGTTGCTACCTAACTATTCAACCAGACTTCTGGATGTTTCTCACACAAAATTTTACGCTCTTCAGGCAGCTCAGCTCACGCTGGGCTCAGTGATGGCACCATCCCTCTTCAGTCATGAACAGGGCTGTGCTAGCAAACTCCCAACCCTAAAGATGTTTGACTTTGGAGCAAGGCCAAGGCCACACGGAGGTGGGCCACTTACTAACTAAGGCTTCGGAAGGAATGAGCTCAGAACATTGGTCCTGCCTCTTCCTAGCCCCTGGCCCTGTAGCTAATGAGAGATTTAACAGTGGTCCAAAAATGGAGCTCAATCAGAAGATGCTGTTGTAGCAGCTGATAATGTAAAAAAAACCACCAGTCTTCCCGGTGAGGGGTATGGACTGGGGCTGGATAAGGAACAGTATACCCCATAGAACTTTCTTCCTAACATGACACCCACTTCTTCACTTTGAACAAAGTTTTATTAATTTCTTTTACAGAGAAGTCCTGCTTTAAAAAAGATATGCTTGTGGGATTAAGAAATTTGGAGCATGTGAAACCTAGAAAATTCACATTATAAGAGGAATTCTGGCTGTCACAGATAGCTTTACTAAAGAGGTTCTTTCCATATACTTCCCCCTGCTGCATTAAAAAGCTGATTGCAGGGAAGCTAATGACAGAATCCCGCAGGCACTTTAAGATAAAAGAGACTAAATTAATTTTAATGTTAATGGAAACGCATAATTAGAATGCTCCAAATCTGATTAATCTAGTCCTTCAAAACCTCTGGCAAACAGGCATCCAATCCACAACCTTACTGCCTGGCAAGCTCAGCTGGGCTCCAAGTGGGCATTCCCAGAATAGCCCAGCGGAGCCATCAAACACCTCACAGCAGCCTACCTCACGCCTCTCCAAGGCTGTGTGTCCCACTTTGGTTTAGCTATCCCAGCCTCAACCAGGCCCTGGCACACGGGACAGAGAAGCTGGAGGATACCCAGACCTTTCTCAGCCTCTGAGGGAGGGGCCTTGGTGGCTCCCCTAGACTGGCCTTAAGAGTTTGAGCCGCCTTGTCAGGCAAAGAACCACTGGTGAGACTGAGGGAAACTATCACAAGATTGGAAATAGGTTCTTTCGGTGAGAAGAAGGGAATAATAAAAAGCTGGGGTGTGGGAAGAGGTAGAGTGCTGCCTCGACAGGGGAGCCCGTAGTAAAGACTGGGACAGGGCTCCAAAAGACAAGAGGAATCTTCTGGTTTCCTTCCCAGTTGTCCACCAATGTAGCACAGGCAGAAAAGGAGGCAGAGATGATGAGCAAGAACTCCAGCCCAGAATGGCAAGGGTCACACAGTGTTGCAGCAGCCCTGGAGCAGCCCCAGGAAAACCAGGTGTGCAGACGAGGGTGGCATGGCAGTGAGCATACACAGAGGATGTGAATGAGCACAGGTACATGGGCCAGTTTGCCTAGCACCATTTCTGCTCAGCCACCTCCACCAAACCTCCTATGGGGTCAGAGGGGTCATAGCCTTTGTTTAACAGACTGTTACAGCACTGGCAGACACGTCAGTGCTCTCCCTGAGTTGAAGGCCTCACCTTCAGAAGTGAGTACATAAGACTCATGTGGACAGTGAAGTCCATAGCTCCTACTTGCCTCCTGCTCATCTGCTCTGCCTACGTGGGGAGGAGACTCTTCCCCATCTTCCTCCATTTCCTGCTTTTGCCCAGAGAAAAAGCAGAGGTTGGTGATGCGAGGAGGGTTCCAGAGTTTCAGGTCTTTCCTTAATATGCTTGTGACTTTGGGGCTTGGTTTCCTTTTTGGTATAGGCCTATTATAAGAAAAAGGCCTGAAAGTTAAAGAGCAGTACATGGCAGAGTTGGGCTTGAATCTAGGGTGGATGCAAATGCCCATGCTCTTTCTGCTAAATGCCTGTTTCTCCCTGAAATTTATTAAGGACCTCTTAAGCCCTACATTGCTTTGTTTCTCCAGAAGGGCCAGGCATTCTCATGGCTTTAGAAAACAAAGCAATTCACAGAATTCTTTCCCTGGGGGTCTCACATGGGAAGAATGGTATAGGTCAGCTAGGAAATGCTTTCCCCACATGCCAGACCACCCCTCAATCCTAAGCCCCTGCCCAGTGCCCCGCTTTATTCCTATCTAGTAAACATCATTCCTGCAGCAACTCCAGCCACACCTGTCCATTGTGGCTGAGCTGCTCCTATTCCAGGCATACAGTCTCCTGAGGTTTGCCCCAGCCGTGCACATCTAGCCTAGCTTCCTACTGTCTGTTCTCCTCACTGCTGCACCAATTCAGCCATGGCACATGAGAGCCAGAAGGGACTAGATCCATCTCTTTAAAGAGAACGTAAGGTCTGTGGAGAAGGAGGTGAGAAGGCGGGCTGAAATCTGCCAAAAGGCAACAGGTAAAAGAAGCCCTGACTCTCTGCCCATCACATCAGAATCCCTATGTCTTCTGGATTTCCCATCTGCCGGGGCTCTCAAATCACTATACAAACCAGCTCTTGCTCTGTACCCGAACATTAACCCACCCTCAAATAGTGGGTTGGCTCAGAAGCTTGTAATCCCCTCTGGCCTCCTCAGTATACTGCCTACCAGGCGGCACGTAAGGAACCCTGTCCTAAGATACCACCTGAGGTACAACCTCTGGTGCTGAACGCCACCCTCCACCATTAGGAGTTTTAGAGCTCCTCACCTGGCTTTAGGAACCTCCAGGGGACTGCTACCTAATCTGAAAAAGTTGTCAGAATGGTTTGAGGAGGAGGAGCTGGAAGATTTGGCTTCTATCAGCCCTTGGTGGGAAGGCAGGCGGTCATCCGAGGGCTGTGGCCGGTTCCAGAGCGCACTCTGTGGAGAAGATGAGTGGCTCTTCCTCCTGCAGTGGAAAGAGTAGGGCTGTTGGCCAAGGGGCCCCCCCCCAAGCAAGCCCTCTTCTCACTTTTAACAAATCTCAGGGCCCAGTCTTTAATTCCGGTAGGAAAATACCACATGGGAGTAGGCATACATCAGAACTCTCTTAGGCATGACTATGGGCAGCAAGAGCTGGCTCTTTAGGCAGGACTGTGGCATCTGGACAACACTGGCCTAACTGGCCTCAAAGCACATGCTAGAAAACAGGTCTTTAAATAACAGTTTAACTGCCCCTCCCACCACATTTGTTTTACAAAATCTTGAGCCA
Organism: Cynopterus sphinx; assembly: GCA_030015415.1. Classification (NCBI taxonomy): domain Eukaryota; kingdom Metazoa; phylum Chordata; class Mammalia; order Chiroptera; family Pteropodidae; genus Cynopterus; species Cynopterus sphinx. The sequence goes on along the minus strand of CM057381.1, from coordinate 119,754,636 downwards.
TTTATCTAGAAAGTCATCAGGTTCTCAGGTTTCATCAGATTCTCAGGAGCTGACCCTCAAACTAGTTCCCCAATCATCATTTTGCACTCATCTTTTATTTTCTTCTTTTTTCTAAACTAGCCCCCCATCTCTCAGGCAAAGGATACAAGGGAGCTCCTCCAGGGAGCCTCTTTAATACCAGCCTCCCTTCACCTTGCTCTGCGTACCCAGCCCAGCAACTGCTTCATCCCACAGGGAGCCCAGGCCCTTTTTACTCCTGGGCCACCACAGGCAGTATCCCTCACCAACCAGATGGCTGGCTTCAGAGGCCCATAAGAGACAGCAGGGAATGGAGCTGTGCTGTTGGCCCTACTGTCAGGGCCCCCCTTTGTTCCTGGGACTCCCTGGAGCTGGTGGTCCCGGGCCACAGCTGTGAGCAAGCTTAGTTGCAGCCTGGCCCTTTACCAAGCTGCTTGAGTCTGTGCTCCTGCAGGGACCAGCTCCACAGCTTCATAGGTGAAGCTCCCAGCAGCTCCTGGGGAGCTCTCCATGACCAGGGAGAAGTCACTGCCAAGGCTGGTGGTGCTGCCACGGTCCTTTCGTCCTGAAAGAAGCCAGTGTCATTGATCAGTACATTATCTTCTCCCACTACTGGTCTCCCCACTTTTTCCAAACCATACAACTGGAGAAAGAAGCTTCTAGAATAAACAATGCTGGTCTATACTCAGAAAGATTCACAGAGGAAGGGAAATCTGCTGGAGCCTGTGACTCACTCAGCATGCAGATATCTTCCAGGGTGAAGCCTGCATCCCGGGCTGGCAAACTCTTCCTCCTATAAACAGAACCCAGGAAGGTGAATTCCAGATTGGACTGGGGTCTCCTTTGACCCCCTGTCCCTAACATTGCCTACCTAGGAAAAATGCTCCAACTCACTGGCAACTCATGGAGACAGGTCCTACCTAGTGTTACAAAATGCCAGATCCCCTTCTGGGAGTCCAGCAAAGTCTGTGTCTCCCCTATGAGCTTCGCCCCCTAAGAGTTCAAGTCTGGTCCAACATACTAGGAGTTTGGAATTGGAAAGGCAAGGGAACTCAGAAATGATGTCAACTGTCACATGGGCCCTAAAGCAACTGCCAGGCAAGACTCCTGTTTTCCAGGCTAGAAGCAACTCTGCTCCATGGTGACGGGCAGCAATCTGCTCAGGTAGGTGAATGGGCTCCTTTGGCCTTTACTCCTCTGGCAGTAAAGGACTCTGTTCTCCTAGTTACCAGAGACCACTCATCTATCCCAAAACCTTTCTGCTAACATGACTCCCAGCCCTGCCTCTCTGGTCTTCAATAAGGATTCCTACCCTGGCCTCAGGGTAAGGCAAGGAAAGGCCAGCCTGTCAAGCATGCAAGGAAGTAGGGCAGGGGTAAGATGGCAAATAAGACCCTGCTTGCCCTAAACAGGCCCTTCCTAGAGTGCCTTCGCCCCAGGATGAGAGAGCAGGCCTCTTCTTACCTTTGTGTCTTTAGAGCAGAGAACTCTTCGGAGATGATATGCTTCAAAAAATTGAAGCAGAAGAAGAAAATCTAAAGAAGAAACCAAAAAGCAGCCCACATGAGAAGACAACCTTCTCCAGAGAGAAGAATCTAGGTGGCCAAATGCCCAGGAGAGGGCAGCCAGCCACCCAGGTCAACCCCTAGCTGGAGAGCAGCTCTGCTTTGGGGACCCTGCTGGATATTCTGGTCTATACATGGTACAGGAGGCAGACAGGGCTTAGCAGCCCAGGCAATGTACTTGAGCTGGGGCAAAGAAAGAAGGGACTGTGTTTCCTTCTTGGGAATGCAAGAAGGTAAGCCAGGGATTTTTCAAACTCTTGAAATTCAACATGCATGTTCTCAAGCTTTTGAAAAGGATGAAGAAGACAGATGCTTCTCCCCTCAGCCTCTCCCTAGAACCCCAGGGAGAGAGGCTAACAGGGAAAGACAGCTGGGAGAGAGGTTATTTGGAGACTATGAGATTAAATGGATCCAAATTAAGGAACACCAGAAGGAAAAGAGACCAGATTTTATAGGGGGATGTCTAGAAATAGTGGTTCGGGAGAACCAGGGGTGAGGGGCAGACACTGTCCGACCTAGAGCCCGCAGTGCTCAGCTGTGAGGAGCAGTTCTCAGCACGAGGTGGCACAGGCAGAAGGCAGCTCCTGCACTCTTGCCACATCCCCACTGCCACCAGCAGATTCTCTCTTCTCCCTTCTAGCCATCGACCTAGTGAAATGGACCTCCATGAAATGCTCACAAGGCATAGTCTCTGCAGTTTTTAAACTCCCCAGTAATTCTGAGAGATATGGTCCATGAACCCCTCCAGAGTCTCATATTTTTTTCTCAGAATGAAAAATGAGGGAGGGAGGGAGGCAGGCAGGCAGGCAGGCCAGGTCAGTATGAAAATGTTGTGTTATATGAAATTAAATAGGCGTTTTCACCAAAGACTTTGTCTTTAACATGCTAATGTACTCTGTGAACCTCAAAGACAAGGGAGGGAAACAGAGTGCTGTTTAGTAGACCTAATTTTTTTTTTATTTTTTAAAGCATCAATATCTCGAGTGTCTGGTGGGGTAAGAGAAGAGCCCACGCCCTGAAGCACAACCTTCCAGATAAGGAGACTCTCTTGTGTATGCCAGGAAATGGCCAGGCTTCGAATCCAGACCCCACTGGGCTCAGCCTCACCTTCTGCACAGTCTCTGAAGACAGAATCTAGCTTGTTTCAGGGATGGGGGAGAAGGCGTGGAGGGCAAGTGTCCTAAAGTAGCCAGCGAGTCTCAAAATGAGAGGCTTGCAAAGGGGCTTTATGTGCTGATTTCAATGCCAAAGTCACTGCCTCTAACAGAGTTCACAGAGGCCTCTGAGGAACAGGCTTATGAGCTCTGCAGCCCTGGCAGATGCGATAAGTGCTCAGAAGAGATTTAGAAGGGGCAAGGAGCAGCTATGAGGGAGGAATAAAAGAAAGACACACTAGATAAAATGCCTGGAAAAGAAGGCAGTCTCAGGAGGGTGAGAAAGATGTTTTAGGAAAATAAGAGGGAGACGGGGAGGGGGGCAGAAGAAAAAGAGCTAACACCATGTGACAGCTCCCACACCGGGCAAATGGACTCAGACTCTGAGGCAGCATGAGAGACAGCAGGAGACTCAAGGTTAACCACATTACTCAAGGTCACCCAGGTAATGAGCAAGGCAACTTTGATTCAAACTTGGGTCTAACTCCAGGCCTGTGTATGAGGAAAACAAGCATACTAAGGAGGCAAAGATTGCAAAAAGCAGCAAAAGAGATGGGACATGAAGAGATCAGAGATCAGCAAGAAAAAGGGATAGCCCCCAGAAATGAAGGGGACCCTGGCTGTGCCTGATCTGAGGCTGGTAGTGAGAAGCAGGGCAGGACCTTGCTTGCAAAGACTGCCCTGGGGCTTAAAAGTTGCTGAGTCGGTGTGATGAGAGTAGAGAAGGCAGGGAAGAGCATCTGGGTTTTAGCTGTAAGGATAAAGGGCACAGAAAAGGACTTATAAATTGGTTCCAGAGCTGAGAGGAGAAAACAAGGTCACCCATGAGAAGCAAAAAGAGGGGAAAAAGAACTGGCATTTGAAGGTCACAGGCAGCCATATGGGAAAGTATTATCTCTACCAAGCAAGAGAGGAACTGAGACTCAAAATGGGAGCTACTGTGCTGGTGCTTTTCCCGCCATGCTGCCTATTACCGGCATGCACCAGGAAAGGGTGGACACCAAACAGAACATCATCTTGTCTTTCTTAGAGTATAAGAGCCTAAACTCTTGGAGTTCTGGCATGTGCTGACAGACTGTGAGCAATACCCACCTCCTCTCCTTTGCTGAGCCGATCTACCAACATGTGCCTGCAACAAAAAGGAGGTCAAAGTGAGCAGTGCTGAGACGGGAGGGCAAAGGGGACCCAAGTCACAGGGACTGTGTCTTTGACACCATAGCCTCAGGTAGGGCCTGACCAGCATCTTTTAGTCTTTCCCAAGGGGGCAGGATTATCCACTCCTCCAACTCTGTCACAGAAGCCACTGTACCCATATACACACAGAAACGTAGTTCTCAAGGTACCACCCCTACCCCACAACTGATATTCCCCAAAGGCTTACCCAAAGAGGAACCAGTCATAGGCCACAGTTAGGTAGAGGATTTCAGCAGGCTTCAGGGACGTGTGGATGAGCCCATCCTGGAAGAGACCAGAGAGACATGTCAAGATCAGAAAAATGGCTCCCCGTGACAAAGCTCCCCGTTTTTTTCCAGGAGACCCAGTGACAACCGCTTACCCAACATTCCCAGGAACAGGGTTAAACACAACACCTGCTCCAACTTGGGGTCCCTCACTCCAAATCTCCTCTACTTTCTGGACATAGCCCTAATGCTCTAAGGGGGTAGATCTTCATAGGGGCCTCTAAATGCTCCCTGACGCCATGGCCCAGCCCATCCATACTCACAGCCCACAAGGAAAGGCGCAGAAGAGAGATGAAGAGGGGAGTCCGATCCCAGCCTGAGATACAGTGTACCAGCAGCCCGCTGTCATCTACTCAGGAACCATAGAACAGGAGGTCCAGAAGAGAAGCAAACATGGGCTGATGAGAAGGGGACATGCTATTCTTCTGGCCTGATACGAGAGCCAGGCCACTCCTAGTCTGCCTCTTCCTGGAGGGCCTCCCCATGATCCTTCTCCAACCTAGTCCCGGAAAGGGGGCGGAGGACAGGAGGGAGACCTGTCTACCTACAGCATCTCTTATTTCTTCTGGCTACAGTTCTTGGTGTACTTTTAGGAAAGCAGTAATGCCTGGACGGTCTACTCTGCCCAGGTCATTCAGTGGGGCTGACCAGAATTTCCCCACCCCACATTTCTTAAGGGGGCACTACAGGTATTTGGGGGGAAGATAATTCACTCTGCAGTGTTGTCCCAAGGACATTTAGGATCCTTGGCTAACATCCATCAAATGCTGGTAGCCCTTCCCTAGTTCCTGCAACAGCCAACTCTCCAGAAACCCCCTTGAGGGGGCCCCAGGTAGAGAACCACTGCCTAGGTCCAAGGGCAGGAATCTGATTTTTTTATAAACCTAACCAGTTTCTCATTCAAGGATGGGCCCTTGACCCAAACTGGGCCAATGAGCATGAGCTCTGGGACAGAGGTAGTCTCTCTTTTCTGGGAGAGTTAAGATGGCAGGAAACATGTCTGGAAAGGTTATTGGCCATGAAGCTAATTAGACAGCGAGTATGAGAAATGAGATTCTTTGTGACATTTGTTAGGAACTTGGCTCTGCCTTTCGGCCTTCTTGGTTGTATAACCAAGTACATTTCTACTTGTTCAAGTGAGTGCAATCCCAAAGTCCTGACTGATATTGAGGAGTTAGAGTCAGCACACCCCAGGGACATCAAGCACTACAGAGACATCATACAATTAAAACAGCTAACTAGGGTGAGCTGACTGGCCCTGTATGAGTTTGTGTGTGCCCAAGAAGAAGCCGGGACTGATTTTCTCTCATCTTTCTGAATTAAAAGAGGGTATTCCAGCCCCTGCATATAGCGCTGATGCTCAAAGCTCAAAGGCCAGCTGACCCAGTGCAGAAATACCCTGTATGGGATTCAGATAGTAACGAGTTCCTTATTTTGTTTTCTAAGGTTTTGAAGACATGGAATAAAGCTGCCAATGGAAAAGGGACTCCCCAAATCCTTCTACCATAGAGCAAAAATTATGTGTGTGGCTCCAACACACACACATTTACAGTGTCATGACCTGGAAACACCCAAGAGATCCATATTTTGAGGGCTCAGGCAGAGGCAGACTCACCATCGCTGTTAATTATGGAAAGCAGCAGTTTCAGGTAGTTTTGTGTTTGTTGCACCAGATCCCAACTCTGTTGGGGAAGAAGGATAAAAAGGGACTGGGATTTTGGAGTATTAAAAAAATAAAATGCTAAGGGTTATTCTGGGGCAACAAATACCCAAGGCTCTTGGTCACATGTAATAGGTTCCAAATCCCAGATAATCCAAGACTTTACTTCGTTCTCTGAGAGCTCTTTCCACCTCTCCCTGTACGCTCACCCTGCATGTTCTCCTTACTCAGTGTGTTTTAACCCAACATCATGGTGAGGAAGAGGAAGCCGTGCAGAGGCCTGAGCAACCCCCAGCCCCACAACCACCAGAAGCAGTCATCTTTTGCCTCCTCTAAGCCCTGGACTACCCATATGGCTCTTAAAAAAGTTAAGAGAACAAAGAGCCTTGAGCCCATGGCCACTGGTCACCAAACAGAGAGTCTTTCCTTCATCTATCACATCTCAGAAAGCAAGGAAAATATCAACCTTCTCATCAACCATGTTTCACTTGCTTTTTATTGCTATTCACTGCATACTGTCTTTTGATGAATAATAAATGTGGTCTGTTTGGCAGAAAGAATCTTTTAAAACATGAGGCCCATGAGGTGGGAGATGAAAAACAGGCAAAAGCTATAAAGAGATTGGAACCTGTGTTCTAGCACAAGTAAAAGGTCTAGACCAGACGCTCTTAGGAATAGTCTACTTGGAATCTGGAATTCCATGGAGGGGCTTGACCTAGTTCTGCAGCTCCCTTCCACCTAGCAGGGGGGAAAGCCTGCGACAACTGCTTTTCAGTGTTCTAGGGCTAAGCAGAGAAGGTGGTAAATGCGAGTGAGAAAGCACTTCCCAGGGGGAGAGTGAACACGGCACCTGTAATTGGAATGGTTTTCCCAGGAACTTAAATCAGGCTCATTTACCTGACCCTCTCACAGACCATGGAGAGTCCTGACCCACTTTCAGCAGCTCGAGAGACAGCACTGCAGTGCTACACTAATGAAGTCATTACCCGTAGTAGCACTGGGATCTCTCCACTCATCTGGCTCAAACATGTCAGACACATCATTGCCAATAGATTTCCTGAGAGCTGTAATTCTGGTAGGGTAAAAAAAAGGAGGAACAGGAGGCAGGAGTTATGCCACACAAAGCCCAGAGAGGTCAGGAGGGCTGAGGGAAGACTACAGCAGCCCGGAGTGGACAGGACCCAACCAAGGACTGGACCCTGCGGAGCTCCAACCACGGTGGCTGTTCAAAGGCAATACCAACAACCAGGGAAGACAGCAGATTCACTTTGAGTCCAGTGCTGGGATAGGAACCGCAGGCTGGGCTAGCTAGCACAAGTCCAAGGTCACACAGCTAAGCTGTGGTGGGACATGAACCCAGCTCTGTCAACTATGAAGTTCACATTCTTAATCACGTGCTACAGTGCAGGGACATTTCCTACATACCAGACTAAGAAACAAGTTTAGCAGACACACGGAAGACCTGGGAAATGTGTTAAAATCTTGGCTCATCTCTGACTCTCATCTGATATGCAACATGAAAAAGTATCTGGATACAGAGCTAAGCACCATGCCTCTGCTTATGTTTCAATGCCTGGAGTACTCTTCCCCCCATGGCTGGCAAACTCCTACTCACCCTGCAAAGGCCTGGCCCCATTATTTTCTCTGAAGAGTCCACTGGTCAATAGCCCTACTATGCAGGTGATGGCTATGCTGTTGCCTCTTTTCCTGAACTGAATCCCATTTGGGCAGAGGCCATTTTGGCATCTCTGCAGCTCTAAGACTTAATGCTTAGGGACCAAGAGGCACCTGCAGAATGTCCTTCACAATCTGTTCACAGTCTGCGGCTAGCTTGAGGAGAAGCAGACACTGGAAGAAGTCTTAGAGCAGAGAAAGAAGGAGCAGACCTCTGTGGAATTTAGTCTGGTTGCATGGAAGGCAGCAAGTCCCAGACATACACCGCCACCAGTGCTCGGGCACTGTGAACATCACTGAGCATCTGGCCCTGGGACATAGTGAATGACAACGTCAGCCCTCATGGGGCTCCAGGAGAGGTAAAGCAAAGTGAACTGTTGCAGGTATGATGACTAAAAGGAAACCTCTAGGATGCTGCAGGACCATGTAATCAGGGAGGTGACCCTAGCCTAATCCACAAGGACCATTAGGGAAGGCTTCTTGGAGGTGGTGCACTCATACAAGAGGGAAGGAAAAGGAGACAAGGATTTCTGGAAGAGAAATTAGCATACACAATCTTGGAGAGCAGTCTTCTCTAAGGGGCTGAAAGGCCAGTGTAGTTGGAGGACAGCCAGTCAGTCACAAGAATGAGGGTGGACCACAGGGAGCTGGGTGGTCTGTGAAAGGGTCCTTGGGTTATCTCCTGAGGAAAATGGGAAAGCAAGTGGCAGGTTTTAAAGAAGGGGATGACAATATGACCATGCTCCATCATTTGAGTATTGCTATCTGTTGAGGGCCTATTCAAATGTTTTACTTTTACTGTTTCCAGTGACCCTTCAATGTGGCCCCAGGCTCAGACATGAGATTCACTGAGATGACAGTGGCCTGAACTAGGCTAGTGGCATAAGAGACTGAAGAGTTTCATCAGGGGCAGAAAATTAATAGAATTGATGGGACCTGGCAATGATTATGGGGAGAGAGAAGTACCCAAGTTTCGAGTCTGAACAACTAGGTAGATGGTAGAGGGACTAGGGGGACTCTAGGTTGTGGCCAATTCCATTTCGGACAGCTCAAGTTTAGGTGGCTGCACGGAGGAACCCTTGAGAAGGGTGATGGCGATATAGATCACCAAAGAAAGGCCTGGCCCAGAGTCCCAGGTTTGGGCAACTGGCAGTTGGATAATACAGTGGACGATGAGTGAGATTACCTTAGGAGATCAGGAGTAACAGAGAGCCCTGGACCCCCATGCTGAAGGAGCTGAAAGGACAGAACCCATATTTGACCGAGGAAGATGGTAGGAGGCCCAGTGAGACCAACCAGTTGAGCAACTGGAGAGGCGGGCATGTTATTTTGCACCTGGAACATTAGTGTTCACTTGCTTAAGTTAGCAAGCTAGCAGCCTACTTCTTGATTATCATCATTAAAATCAATTTGGCATTTCAGTTAAGGGGATGTTTTCACACGGCTATCCAATTTGAACCTCGCCACAATGATAAAATAGGTGTTGTCAACTCCACTTTCAGATAAAAGTGAGGTAACTTGCTCAAGGCCATAGAGCCACACAAGAAGGGCTGAGCAAGCCAGGGTCTAGATGCAGGGCTTTTATCTATTGAGCAGGACTCCATCCTAGAGAGACAAACATCTTCACATTGTCAACACATCAAATCCCTACAGCTTCATTCACCTAATTTGGTGAGGGAGTAGTTCCTCAGATCCAGTTTGTATCTATATAAGAAGAAAAAACATGCCAGAAAGAAAAATAAGGGGGGACTGGGCTGGGCTTGAGACCTCTGCATACAACAAATTAAGAAGGAAACCTGTAGATCTTTGGCCACTCAATCTGTCTAGGTACAGCCTAGGACTTGAGACCAGAGGAAAAGGACCCCCAACCTGTTCCTGCTACAGCCTTCTGGGGCACAACAAACAGCTGGCTGGCTCTCCTTCCTAATACCCTGTCTCTTGTAAAAACATCTTTGTAGAGAAGACTTGATGCCACTCTAACTCATTCACTAAAATAGTTATGGAGCATCTGCTTTGTGATTAAGGGCTGCAGGTACAAGATAAAATGAGATAAGCACACCCTCTGCCTTTATAGACCACTTGCTACCAGGACAACAAAGTCCAACATGATATGGTAGCACACAGCTACTTAAGAAGTGGGCCAGGCCTCTCTTAGGGAGACCTCAAAACAGAATGGGAATTGTCCGGACCTGGGAGTAGAGAAAAAGAGGAGAGAAAAAGAATGTTTTCTGAGTATTCACTAGCTTAGCCTTTCCAGCTCCAGGCTTTGTGCATTTCTGTGCTGGGGATGCACAAACCATGTTTCCCTATCCTCCTGGACCTCAGTCTACTGGAAGTGGGGAGCAGATCTCTAAATTAGTGACTAAGGCTCAGTGGAAAATTCCATGATAGATGTGCTCAGGGGTCAATGGGAATGTAGATGCAGGCATCCGACCCTCCAGAATGGGGGCTGGGGCAGGAGGAGAAAACATCAAGGAAGGGCTCCTGGAGTTGACATCTGAGCCATATAGAGACAGTGTGTCTGCCAGACAAGAGGAGCATGGGAGGTGGCAGCCAGGCAGAGGGAATAGAAATGGGGAAGGCGGCAGGAGAACAAGGCTACTTGTCCTGGCTAAAGCAGGTGGCAAGGAGACCTCTGATGGCTTTTAGGCTTGTACAGTGGGCTAAACATCCAGTAAGACTAGGAACCTTTCGATGGCAGAAGGTGACAGGAGAGGAGCACAGTGGATATAATTTTAAAGCTTCTATAATCAAATGAGGTCAGGCAGCTCTGCACTTCCTCTGGCAGAACACACATTTAAAAGAAAAAAAAAAGTCACTAAAGCCCAGAGGTAGAAAGCAGACACCATGAGATCCTCTGGAAACAGAACCCCCTGGTGGATGCTGATCTTTGAATGAGTCACATTCAGAAAGCTTGGATTTTCTGGGCCAAGAGAAACCCGGAGAGAATTAAACAAATAAGCAGTTCCTCCTTTCCTACGCTGTGAGAAGTCAGAGGGCATAAGCCAGGCCTTCAGGTATCTCCATGAGGGACTTGTCGGGTGGGCACCAGGGGTCCTCTTGGCCCCTTTCCTTAACTCACCCTGCTCAAGTCAGGCCCCTTACCTGATACTGGCTCCAGTCAATGTTTAGAGAGCAAGTCAGGAAGTCAGGGATGCTCAGTGGGGCATCAACGTAGTCCTAGGGACAGAAAAGACACCTGTGAGACGTGGGTTGGCCACCAAGAGAAGACAGGGTGACAGGGCAGATTGTAGCCATGAAGCTGTGGCTACCACAGGCAAGCAGGACGTCCCTCCACAGTGCCTGCCTTCTCCAGGCCAGATGCTTGGACTACCCTAGGGAGTGACAGCTTAAAAATCAAAGGGACCAGATTCCACTGCCAAGTGAAGCTTTTCAGTTGGTCACTCATTTGTTGCTGAAACAGATGTGATCAACCTGTATTCAGCCTCCAGCAGGCTCCTGTGACCTATTCTGACTGAGGAAGGAACAGAATGCTGGTCCCGTCTTTGACACAGATGGCAGAACAAAGGACTTGTCCTATCTTGTCCCTGAAAACTCCTCTAAAGAAAGGGAGAAATTGAACAGAGAAAAAAATATATGGTAACAATGTAAACATGTATATACAAGGAGAAGATGGAGAGAAAATAATGAGACTCAGAGAACAGAAGAGAAAAAAAGGGGTAGTTCTTTTCCCCCAAAAGACTGCTAGCTGCTTAAAGACCCAAGTTGATGAATGTTATTGTTCATACCTGCTTCCAGTTAAAAATGAGCCCTTCAGCCATGTAATCTCGATCCTTATATTCCTTGAAAAATTCACAGCCTGGAAAAGGAGGACAGAGTTATGATACAACCCCTAATCTAGTCTCCTTAGATGACCCTGAGTGCTGCAGACTGAGGCGGCCACCATCTCACATACTTCTCCACACTGGTGGGCTCCATATGAGGCCCACAGCCGACATGGGTGGGGAGAGACAGGGAACAAGCCTCTAATGCTCCTCTGGTTGCTAGTTACTGCTTGCCTGCACATCTCTCTCCATCTGTACTCACTGGTTATTGGTCAGATCCCCCTAATTTCAGACCCTACTTTGTCCTACATGTCCCCAAAGTGTCAACGGCCAGCAAACAAAAAGCATGGCTTATAATTTGAGTCCCGTCAGCACTATCTCAGCAACTTATGCAGTTGCATAGAATCACTGCCCCTCTTCTCTTATACGAACCTCTCAGGCTTTCAGTGAGGACTGAAGAGGGCTGAACATTGTAACATACTGGAAAGGACCACATACAGTACCTAAAATGTGACAGGTGCTAAGCGACACATCCATCTCTAACAAATCTGGCCAAGAGGTACTTTTCTGCATCATTCACTGGGAAAAAAAAACCTAAGAAACTCCACTAGGGTAAACCCTCATGAATATAGAGAGACCAGTGGAGAGAAAAGGTCTTAGGGAACATTCCCAGCTTCCGATCTCAGGTTTTCATTTAGCTCTTTGACTGCGAACAAATTGTTTAACTTCCTAAGTCTCGATTTTCTCATTTGAAAAGTGGTTCTTTACGGAAGAAATGAAATAACACATATAAAACTCCTAGCACAGTACTGATACAAGTGGCATTCAAATGGCAGCATATTATCATCATCATGCTGCTGCGGCAACAAGAACTCACAGTGCTAGCTCCTCAGCTTACAGTCAACTGCTTGGCTCAAAGAGAATGAGGCTTGCCCTCATAACACAGCACAGTGAGCATCCAGGGGCTGCTGTGGCTTCAGGAGGGTGAGTAAAAACTTTGAGAGTGGCTTCCTGCAGTTACTCTCAGTTCCTCAACCAGGGCCAACACAAACTTTGGAGGGCACATGGCTTTGGCCAGAAGTCTAAGTCTGATGAGGTCCCCAAAGGCAAAATGATTGTCTGAATTCTGTAGAAATGGCCACAGGCCAAAAATTCACATGGAACTCTCCAGCTACTGTTGGGCCAAGTTCCTGTCTGATGTCACCCCAAGGAAGAAAGAAAAGGTTCCTTTGGAGAGAAAGATCTAGAGAGATACAGCTCATCTTTTGTAGACCTGGCTCTCATCCCACATTCTAATACCCCAAAACTTACTGCTGACTGAGAAGTTAGGAAACAATCCTCAGCTATAACACTTCAACCTATTCTTGGTGCCTCGCTGAGGGAAAGAGACACATAGCTATCAGAGGCCCCGAGCTTCTCAGCCAGGTTTAGAAGAGACACCAATTATCTCTCAGGGCTCTTGTCAAGTGCTTTGTTTTCCCAAACTCTAGATGCTCAAAACAATACCTCAGGCTCCAGGCTGAGCTCTGACCAGCCTAAGATGCAGAAGCAATTTTTTCTGTGAGAATTAAAATAGACTTGGTACCCAGAGCAATTCGTAATATTCATTACCTGAATTGGCTTCTGAACCCACTGGAAGGCGAGAGGACTGATATCAAAAGTGGGGTGAGAATAGCCAGTCATCCAAGGAGGAAACAAATTAGACTTGTGCAGGGGAGTTTTGGGCCCATCTATTTTGGTGCTCTGAAAGAAGTGCTCCCAGAACACTTCTCACTTTCAAGGGTCAGTCTAAGCCCAAGCGAGTTTGATCAACCTAGAACTGATACCATCATAGTTCCTGGATGGGCTTCAAGTTTTTAGAGAGCTCAACTGAGACTCTGGAAACTCAGTAAATTATATTTTATGACTTGGTTTGAATAACATCATTTTTTCTTTTCCTTGTTATGAATATAGGCATGTAAAGAAGTTCAAGGCATAAGTATAGCAAGTAAAAAGTGCTTCTCCTTGTCCCCTTACCTGGGTGTGCAATGGCGCTCCTCCAGATCAGCTTTTTTTATTTTTATTGATCTCATTTACCCTCCCCTCAAACACGCACACAACTATCAGATATAGTACATAAATGGTTTTGGAAGAACAGGGAAAAAATTAACAGAGCGTATTTCCTTCTCACACTTTTGAGTAAGTACTTTTTCCCTTACATAGTTGAGAATGTACTATAGTCGTCATCCCCTCTTATCCAGGGGCTACGTTCCAAGACCCCCAGTGGATTCCTGGAACCAGAGATAGCACCGAACCCTATATGTACTGTTTTTTCCTATACATACATATACATTACAGTTTCTCTTTGGCATATCTGAATTGCTATCATCACTACTGTCATGCTTTGGGGCCTTAATTAAGTAAAATAAGGTTTACTCAAACACAGTACTGTGATACCATGACAGTGGATCTGATAACTGAGATGGCTACTAAGTGACTAATGGGCAGGCAGCATAAACAGTATGGATATGCTGGACAAAGGGATGATTCACGTCCTGGGCAGGACGCAGAGGGACAGCAGGAGATTTCATCATATTATTCAGAATGACATACAACTTAAAATTTGCGAATTATTTATTTCTGGAATTTTCCATCTAATATTTTCAGATTGTGTTTGACTGCAGGTAACTGAAACTTCAGCAAATGAAACCACGAATGAGGACTACTGTATATAAATTTGTATCCTGCTTATTAGCATCTTAAGCATTTTCCCGTGTCAAAAAGTTATAAATGATTTTTCTATGACGGTAATATTTCATTCTATCCATGGCTGTACCATCATTTACACAATCATTATTCTGATTAATGGAAACAGTTCCCATGTTTTGCTATTATAGACACTGTGATAAATACCACTAGCCCTAAGTTAGCTGGATTATGGCCTAATGAAGTGCTTCAAAGGGTGTTAACATTTTGGGAGACTTGTAACAAGTTGCCAAACTATAGCAGAAAGGATATCATGCTACTGTCCTGGAGCTGTGGTATTCAAACTTTTAGCAAAACTATTTTTTTGTAATTAAGTCCTACTTAGAACCTAAACATAAGAAAGCAATGTCTGGTTCCTCAGGCAATGTAGATCTTTCTTGTTTGACAGAATACTTAAGTCTGTGAAGTATCCCTAAGGTATCTCCTGGGAGTTGAGCCTGGTGTGAAACTAGCTTTAGATCTACCTGACGGCTCCAGCTTGGACACTCTGGTTGGGACGCTCCTGTCATGATGCAGCTCTGATGCTGTCAAGCCTACAGCATCATCATTATAGTCTGCATCTGCCCAAGGTGGTTTTTAGGAACATGAGCTTCTCTGAGCCTTTTCCCCCATGTAAACATTATTCAGCCTGATGTTTACCAAGCACCTGTTAGAGATGTAACTGGCACTTTACCCCGAAATAAGCACCATATCTTTTTTTTATGGAGGAGGAAACCAATGCTCAGAGGGTTAAGGGACTTGTTCAAAGATACACAGTACTATGGCTAAGACACATGCCCAGCTCTACATCGCACCAAATGCTAAGCTGGCAGAGAAGAGAGAAGAGACCCTGGTGGAAGCCACTGTAAGAGTGCCAGGCTATCAGGGATCACGGTTTCAATGCCACTGGCTTACACTGATGAGGATACCCTCTCACCACCAGGCACTAGATGAACTTGCAGTTCTAATGAGAAGGCCTCCTGGCTATATAGCCCTTGCTATTCGCTATGTGGCTCCACAATGAAGAAACAAGGTCCAGCATAGAACTGAAGGCAGAATGCTGGTGCTAAGAAGCAGGAGGTAGTTCTCAAAGAGAAAGAGTGTACTTCCTGTTATTTGTTGACAATGTTTTATACTCCTGTTAGGGTGCCTTGGCCTCCCTTGCTGAACAAGCAGGTACTGCCAGAAAGGTTAAATGTTATCAGCTAGACCAATACAGCTTTAGTATTCAGTGCAGAGAATATTGCCCTGGCCACTGGTCACATACAAATCTGTGTGCAGGAGAAAAACACAGCTAGCACTGTGCACACCAAAGTGCTTTGCAACATGGTGAGGTCACTACCAACCAAGTACAACTGAGGACAGAGCAATTATATTTTTCTACCACCAGAATAGCCCTGTCCGAGGCAATTTCAGACATGCAAAGGTTCACATTCACAAAGACCAGCCCAGCACAATTAGCTGCTGGCACGAGTACTAGTAACGTTATTTTATACTTTACCTGCACAGAGCACTTTCATAAACATGATCTCATCTACTCTTCACGACAAAACCCTAAGCTAAGCCTTATTCAGTTTCAAATGATACCTGAGAAAAACTGAAGCTTGGAGAGGTGAAGTAACTCGCTCAAGGTTATAGTGGTTAAGTATCTGAGTCAAAACTCAATACGTAGACCCCTGTGATAGTGTCTTGTCCTAAGTGAGAAAGCATATGACTGGGAGCAATAGTGTGCTATGCTGGCTGACACAAATCCTCCTAGAAAGGTCCAGGGCACTTATGTACCTAAGTGCTAAAGGCCTACAAACAGCCTTGGAGAGCAGAGGCCCCAGTTCTTGGAAGCCTGTCACTCGACTAGACCCTGAAAAGAGCTCCCTACCTGGATACGGGATGGAGAGGAGAGTGAAGTCGGCATAGCGCTGGGCTTTGTCCACCTTCTCGGAGGAGGTTACACTACAAGACAGGACACAATGTGTTATGGCATCACAACACATACATACCATTCCCCAAATGAGTATTATAACAACTTAAACCTCTTGCTAAAGAAACTACTCTTCAGAGTTGCAAATGATTCCCTTCAGCAGCACTTACTTTGAACTAAGAAATGTAACTTCTCTGCCCCCTACCCTCACTTATCAAGTGAGAAAGGCTATTCTCCAATACTTCAGCAGATGCAACCAGAACCTAAAATTGCAGAATAACCTTCCACTTAAAGTCCCACAAACAAAGGCAGCACAGCCTCTGACCTGGCAGGTAGAGTAAAACGAGAGTGAAATAACTGGGACACTGTCCAAAATGGACCCTTTGGTGGGCTCTCACCTCCATACCTACTGAGGACACTCCTGAACAGAGTGAACAAACAGCATCTGAAAGGAAAAGCCTCTGAACTATTCTGACAGATGAAGGAGGAAGGGATAAGGGAATGTTTGGGTATCTGCAGACAGCTGAACTTCAATTTAGCCTCACTATGCCTTATTTCCTAGGATGACCTCAGCATAGTTAAAAGTCACTATAAAAATAAGAATTTGGAAAAAATCCTATCATTTCAAAACCCAGGTTCCATTTTTTTCAAATTTTGTTTTATCACATCAAGATTTGGTCCATATATGAAGTAAAAATTGATACACTTATTTTATTTGTTCCATTTTAAAAGACACTAATTTACCAAAGATGTAGAACTTGGTTGGAGCCTGGAAAAACCTTCAAGGGTGTCTAAGAGGAGGAAACAGCAGAGCACAGATTAGAGACTCACGGCTCCCTCAGTAACTATCTGGACAACCTTGAGCAAGTTACTTAACCTCTCTTTACTTCAATTTCTAGCCTGCAAGAGGGGGATACTAGAATCAATCTTACAGGGCTGTTTGAAGATACAAGTAAGGATGCACAGAAAGCCCTCAGCACGAGGCCCGGCGGCACGTGGTGGTGAGCCCTTAGTAACTATGTACTATCACCAACCTGAATAGCCTGTGAACACATCACCTCTGCCCATTTCACAGTGGGTGCCCTGTACTTACTTCATGCCAAACTTCACTTTCTTGTTCTCTACCATCAGGTCACAGATGTATTTAACTGACAGGTACCGAAGCAGCTTGATGTCATAGCCTCTGACCTTATCAAAAAGATGTGTGTCGGAACTTCTGAAACAAAGAACCAGAGGGAGAAGTTGCATTGCACATTCATTCAGAAAAGTCTGGGGGGTGGGGAATGTGTTCAAGGAAGTATAGATATCACTGGCAAGAACTTATTTTTCTTCTCCAGAAGATAGAGGAAGGGTCAAGACAGGACAACTGGTTCTAGGAAAGGTGCAGAGAAGGTGACTTTCTAAGAGATTATCCACCCTGTCTGGGATGGATTTCAAAGAGAAGCAATTTGCAGCCCTAATACAGAAAAAGGCTTTTTTGGCCCTGCTTGACTATAAGCCAGAAGATTCAAGATAATCTCCGAGTTCTGCAAAGCAACACACTAGTGGGTGATAGTCCTTGAGCTTCCATTAGAGTTTATCTCCCTCCAACTTTTATGACCACTTTTTAGCCACAACTTGCTCATAACATAAAGATTGAAATTCTTATTAAGAGATGGAGTTTTTAGAGATATTTTATCAACTGACTATGAAATACTAGTCAGTGAATACCTTCTACTTAGCTAGCCTATGAAACAAGGAGAAAATTTTCCTAATCTCCAGGCTGCCTTTTGATTATTCAGACAGATAAATGCAAAAGTAGAATGAGTAAACAATCACCATTATTTTTTTTTAAATGCCCACTGCTTTGTTGCCCCTAGTAGTCTCCTCACCAAGAACAGTGTATGCTACAGAAGGCCGCCTGGCTAAGAGCCTGGCTGAGGCAGAGGTTATCTGATCTTAGGGAAAGAGACAAACATTACTGAGCACAAAGCAGAACTTCTGTTCTCAGAACTAAAAGACAGAACCCGGGCATAGTGAGATGCCTTTAGGCCTCGAACCATGATTCTGAGCAGATGAGCTTACAAGGGTGCTCAAGTACATTCCAGAGACCCCTGAAACCAGTTAAAGACTTTTCCATGTGGTATAGACCATGTAAAGGAGCTCTTCCAAAATATCCTTTAGTAGTTATTTTCTAAAAACATTTGGAAAGAAAGTACAGTATGAACCAGTGCTTTTCCTACCTAAGGGGGCCTAAAATACTTGTTTGTATCAAGCTCTATTATGGCACCAAAGAGCTATGGAGCTTCTAGTGTACATCTCTCATATGGGCACTTTAGCCCTTGCCCTGTACCTCAGCACCAGGTGTGCTGAGTGACACCTGGCATGCAGGTAGGCCGTCAGCACTCTGGCCATACTTGGGAAACTGGGCCTTGTCTTGTACTGTGGTACCAAGAACCTCAGGCTGGGACATTTTCTTTGGGATCCTTATGAGTAGCTACAGTGAAGACAGACTACTTGGGTATTCAATAAAGTCAGCTTTGGTGTGAAGATATGGGATGGATTTCAATGACCCTATTTTAGGAGCATGAACTTGGCAGCTAGAAGAAGGGAGTCAATCCATTCATCTGGACCAGTGATGGATATAAACTGTCATTATGAAAACAGCCACCACTGGTCAGACACCCTGACCCCGATACAAGCCCAGACCCATAACAACCTGGCACTGACCGAAGAGCACAGTCCTCCTCCGTGACATCCTCCGCATCTGCCCAGGCATCATCTGCACCCCCTGACCAAGAAACATGTCAGTACCAAGGCAGTGGCATGGGGCTCCACCCAGGGCTTCCCAACCAGCCTTCCTTCCCACCAGATCCACCCCTAAGGACAGCCCTCATTTCCTTTCAACACTAGGTGTCCCATAAGCTAGTGGTCTTCTCTACCTCAAGCATCTCCTCAGGTAATAAAAGAAGGTCCCTACTTGCTCCCCAGCTTGCTTACACCCTCCACCCATGCCCTGTGGCTGGGGGTGGCCATTCTCTTTGACTGGGCTCTTGGTCTTAGTCACAGAGGATGCAATTTAACATTCACCTGAGAAAATATAGTTGTAGCCAGTGCGTCCATACAGCTCTCCCCATCCAGCCAGCGTGGCCGACCTGCAAATGTGCTGAGAGAGAAACAATTTTCAGGATCAGATAATTTTCTGTTTTCGTTTTTCCTAGCTTTATTGAGATATAACTGACATTGAGTAGTTAAAGGTGCCCAACATGCTGATCTGATACACTTCCATATTGTAAAATCATTGCCACCATAGTGTTAGCTAACACCTCCATCATGTCACATAATTACCATTTCTTTTTTGTGGTGAAAACATTTAAGATCATTGTTCTTTGCAATTTTAACATATATAATATACCATCATTAATTATAATCACCATGCTATACATTAGATCCACACAGAACTTATTTGTTGTTGTTGTTGTTGTTGTTTTTTATGCCTATAGCACCTGATCTTCCTAGGTGGTGATCTCCTATCCAAGTACTAACCAGGCACGACCCTGCTTAGCTTCCAAAATCAGACGAGATTGGGTGTGTTCAAGGTGGCATGGCCATAGACAGAACTTATTTGTCTTATAACTGGAAGTTGTACCCTTTGATCAAAAGTTAGTTGGTTTTCTGAAGTCGAAGGAACACTTGGGACTCTCCTCCAATTCTTTTGGGGCACTCACCATAGTTTTATCAGCATCGAGACCACAGCAGTTAGTATGCCTAGAATTTATTCTACAGTCTCTGGCAAGGGATAGCTCTCCAAATAAGCAGCACCAGAGTGTTACTAACTATAATGGATAGATTTAGTGCTTGTCACAGTGCACTTGTGTAAGATTTGGTGGTTTTCACATGTGTGTGTGCTGGGCATGGTACTGAAACATTTACACCATCTTTTCACAAAGCCCATAAGATAGATGTGGCAGGTGGCACAAACTGCTGTTGCTGCTTCACAGATGAAGAAAAGGCACAGGGGGGTGAAGTAATGAATGAGGTCATACAATGAGGGGTAAGCTGGAATTTGATCTAGACCCACCTACCTCCAAAGCCAGTGTGCTCATCATTACCTGAAACTGTCCATTGCAGGGTAAACACTTTAAAGCAGGAGGGCCAATTACAGGAAAAATGTTAGGGGGCTTTTTTTTTTTTTTTTAAAGAAATTGTATCTTCTCTCTCTTCTGTATCAAGGAAATGCAGTAGCTATAGATGTACTTACATGTAGTTTTACTCTTTTCCTCATGACTGAAGAAGCGAAAACCAGGCAACTAGCATGAATTTCAACATATCTAATTTCAAGGCTGCATCTTTAATTAAAATCTTTACTTAAATTGATGAGATCTAGTAGGGTTGGGGAATGGGAGAAGATATCTGGTGATGGCGAAGCAAACTAGCCCAGAATTTAGCTAAGGACTGGGGATGGCAGTGAGGGTGGCAGAGAGATTACAACAGAGAGGGGAAGCTTCAAGGTAACACAGAGGGAAAAAAAAACCCATTTCTGAATGGGTCACATAGCCTGGCAATATAAAGTGGGTCCCTGGAAGACCACAAAATACTGTCTTCCCCTTCTCTACCTGTAAGATAAAAGGAAGGAAACAGTTTTGCTGACATAGGAAAGGGGTGAGTGGAAACTTCTCGCCTTCTGAGGTAGTGGCTGCCTGGGAGAGGGTGCAGGTAATAGAAAAGTAAACTGGATACAACCTGGGATAGGGTGGGGCACTTTTTCAGTGCTGTAGGCAAGAACAAATTTGTGGGAAGGTTGTCCTGAAAGCCTAAAAACTTGGGCCAGGATTCTTGCTGCCCTTAGCAGGATGCACTGCTTAACTTTTTCTAGGTCTAAAAGCATTTTGAAAATCTGATGAAAGTGATAAACTTTTTCAGAAAAAAAATTATACATCATAGTTTACCTATATTTTAGGGGTTTCTGGATTCTCCCAACTGCATCCATGGATCCATCTCCAGCCCTTGTTAAGAGTCCCTGTGCTAATAATTAGGAGCAGCAAAACAGAAAGTTGCAGCACCGAAGTGTCAACCCCCAGGTTGAGAAGATCCCCAAGACTCTAATGGTAATGGGGGAGGAGTGTGATTTCTGAAAACCAGATAATGGGGAATTTGTGGCTTGAGTTCGAATGGCATGTACTGTCAAACCTACCCTTTCCCATCGTCTAAGCTGCTGGTATCAAATCTCTCTTCTTTGCCTTTTTTCTGTTAAGTCTATTCAGAGCAGACACACATCCCCTCCTTGCTCCTTGGCTACTGTGCTTTGAGACCATTTCTTAAACTCTTTGGAAGGTTTAGATACTTCTTTCCGTTCCCAGTTCTCCCATATCCCTTTGATCTGCCCTTGTCTTTTTGGTTAATTGAGGCAGCCAGACCTGGGGCCCAGAGGACTAGTCAGATACAGAAAAGCAGGCAAGTTAGCCAACTCTCCACGTGTGGCACCAACCTCTGCAGGAAGGTGCTGAGCCAGCACCTGGAGGAAGCTGTACCCCACTTTAGAGTATAACTCTTGACCTCTGCTATCTATCCTCTTCACTCCCATTCACAATCCATCATTTATGCATTTTAAGCTTAGCTAAAAGAGCAGGATGCACTTTGAATGCTCTCTACCTAATTAGGAATGGCCCCTGATTCTGCACTAGAAACATCCCTCTACAATTTGCTAATCTTGTTAACTATACCTTTGGCACACAGAATAAAAGTAACTGACCTATGCTCCCTTTCTGTTAAGTGGGGAAGCAAAGAGAAAGATGACTTGTCCTAATTTTAAGTGTCTAAAAGCCCAATATAACTGTTAGGGGAGAGCATCCTACCCTTAAATACTTGAACTGAGTTTAAAAGAATTTAATAATATGTTTTATATAACCTAATATATCCAAAATATTATATCAATATATAATCACTTTAAAATTATTAACATTTAACATTCTCTGTACTAAGTCTTTAAAATCTGATATATATTTTACATTTATAGTATTTCTCAACTAGGATGCTTTATTTTTATCATTTAAAGAAAAATGTAGTCCTGTCCCAAGATAAAAGTTGTTTAGCCAAACAAAAAACCCTCCACTGCTTCAGCTATAAAATGTAAATTAACTGAAATGAAATTAAACATTTAGTTCCACAGTTGCACTAGCCACACTGATTTTTTTCTTTTTTAAAATTCCCTATCTTATACTCTGTATCTGTTACTATTTTGAACTACCAATTTGTACTTCTTAATCCCTTCACCTTTTTCATCTAGCTCCCCAAATCCTCCCATCTGGCAACCATAGTTTGCTCTCTGAATTTGTTTGGTTTGTTTGTTTATTTTGTTTTTTATATTCCACATATAAGTAATATCATATGGTATTTGTCTTTCTCTGTCTGACTTATTTCACTTAGCATATGCCCTCCTAGGTCAATCCATGTTGTTGCATGAACTGAGTTTTGAAGGAAGCAGGAAGCAAGCACTTAACATATTCCCACCCCACAAACTGGCAGAGGTAGGTGCCTTTGAAGTAATGTTTGTAAAAAACACTGCCAACCACACTAGTTAACAGGTGCCTGCTAAGTGCCACATATCACTGAGGATGACATCCCTCCCCATTTCACAACAGGAGACATTCCTGTGCCTTTCCCAATCTCCCTCTCAACTGCTGGTTTACTTGTTTGCCTTTCCCACTCACTGAGCTCCATGTGGACAAGGACCGTCTTATTCATTGCTGTCCCCCTAGAAGCTAGCACAGGGTCCACTGTGCTTTATTCAAGAGGAGTATCTTCCTGCTGAGATTGCACTTACAAGTTGGGAGGGCATTTTGTTAGGTGCTGGGAAGACAGCAATAAGACAAAGCCTCTGCCCTCAAAGGGATTATAAAAGAAGAAATGACAGAGGTTCCAACATACAATTAGAATAAAGCATATGTAAGTAGGTATTAAGTAAGTAAATACCTACTGAGTCAGGAGAAGCTAACGGGTATGAAATGATATTACATGGCCTGGACAAGGTGGTCCAAAATGAGTCAAAAGCAGCAGGGTTAGTAGCAAAGCCCTCATGAAGATTTAATTAATAACGTCAAAGCCTCCTCAGAATACCTCCAATTCATCACCCTCCCTCTGAAATCAGTTGGCTTAGGGCTCTTTTGTCACAGGCCTACCAACTCTGTAAGTGCTAACAATCTGTCATTCAGCAACTCCACTGGACTAAGCTATTCAGTGTGGCATTTCCCAAACATATCCAAGGAAAATTTCCTTACTCATGGTCTGGAGACAAATGAGTGAGAAACACCAGATCTACATACGTCTATCTGTTACAAGACTTCTTAGAGCCTTTACTATGTCAGTATACACATGTCAATGTACTTTATGAATCTGGAGCTTGGGGTTAGGCCAAATCTAGTATGCAGTATTTTGCATTCTTGTTTGAAAGGGAATGCTTTTCACAAGCACATCCTTAAACTGCTGTTCTATTGAACACACTTTGAAGCACTGGTTTGACCATTTCCTTTATAGTTTCTAGTGACAAGCACTATGCTCCACAGAGCAGTGATCTTTAAACTGGAGTTCTGGTAACTTCTAGGAACAAGAAAACTTTCCAAGGGAGAAAACAAATAGCTTGAACTCATTTTCATTTTCCCCCGGAATACTTGCCAGCAGCTTCTGCAGCTGCAACATTTACCCTGAGATAACTTGTGGATTACATTCCTAACCTTACCCCCAAAGTTTGCCACGAAATATCTTGCTTTTATTATTTTCTCATCACTCTAGTATACTGATAGTCTTTGGAAACAAACGACATCATTCTAATTACAGCATTTTATTTTTAGTAGTGGTATTTCCATTTACAAAATATAGTAATTCAAGATGCTGACAATTCCAAATCCTGTAAAATATAGCATTCCTACATGTGTGATGTTAAATTAACGCTGGCAGAGAGCTGCACTTTTTTTTTCCTAAATGGAAAATAGGTTAAGATGATCAATTTTGGAGGCTTAACTTCCAGAAATATTTTTCCCTAAAATTGACCTGACAAAGAAAGCCTTAGGCTAAATCCTCCCTTCCTAACCTCCACTTTCACATTTGCTCTTCTCTCATTTTATGAAAGAAAGACACAAAGGGATAGAAACAAGACTCAGCTCTCTCTTCCCCACTGCCCTGCCAAGGCCCTCAACCACTCACGCTAAGACCTAAAGCTGGAATCTATAAGCCACTGGGACTCAGACACCTGCTAAGTGAATAAAGAGGTTAGATCCTTGTTCCTCTCCCCATCTCCAGACTCCTTTTGCTTTAAGTCTACTCCTCCTTGACTAATCTTCAAAATGTTATTTTCATCCTGTATTTTCCTGCTCAAGAATCACAGTGGTTCTCCAGGCAAATACAAACAACTTAGTCAGCATTCAGCCTCCTGCACTCAATCCCTTCCATTCTCTACTCTGACATGTAACTTCCATTCCAGTCAGTGAAGTCTCCTGGCCTCTCTTGTTCCTGGCTCCATGTCTTTTTCCATCCTACATACCTTCTTGGAACACCCTCTCAGCCCTTCCTTCAAATAATTTTGCTTATCCTTCAATGCTTTCAAGTCAAGTATGGCTTATTTCATGGGGTTGTCTGTCTGCCAGTCCAAATGCTGCCCCTCTGTGGTGAGCTCCTCTTGCACTACACCATGACTCTAAATTACAGCATGGTTGCCTGAAGGAGTTTGGGACACGTTCAAATCTCAGCTCTCTAGTTGTTTAAAGAAATCATGAGTAAGCTACTTAACCACTTTTGAGTCTCATATGCAAAATAGGAATAGAAATTACATAAAAAGATCATAAAAAGATAGGTGAAATGAGATCATACTAGAAAGTCAAATTAATGATACTTACTAGAATATAAGTTCTATGAAGGTGAGGATTTTTGTCTACTTTATGTGCTGATGTATTGTAAGGCCTGAAATAGGGCTTAGAACATAGTACACATGCAATAAGTACTTGGTGAATTATATGATTGAAAGAATGAACAAAGATAGGCAGTAAACTCTCTGATATTACTAACAGAAATTTCTTTTCAGATATATCTCCTCGGGCAAGGGAAACAAAAGAAAAAATAAACAAATGGGACTACATCAAACTAAAAAGTTTTTGTACAGTAAAGAAAACTATCAACAAAACAAAAAGACAACTGTCTGTCTGGGAGAAGATATTTGCTAATGATACATCTGATAAGGGGTTAATATCCAAGATATATGAAGAACTTATACAACTCAACAACAAAAAAGCAAACAACTCACATAAAAAATGGGCAGAAGACCTGAACAGATACTTCTTCAAAGAGGAAATACAGATGGCTAATAGACATATAAAAAGATGTTCAAGGTCGCTAACCATGAGAGAAATGCAAATTAAAACCACAATGAGATATCGCTTCATACCTGTCAGAATGGCTATCATCAATAAACAATAAAACAAAAAACATCAAGTGTTGGCAAGGATGCGGAAAAAAGGGAACCCTCATACACTGTTGGTGAGAATGCAAATTGGTACAGTCGCTATGGAAACAGTATGGAGGTTTCTCAAAAATCAAAAATGGATATACCTTTTGACCCAACAATTACACTTCTGGGTATTTATCCAAAGAAAACTGAAACAATAATTTACAAAAACCCATGTACTCCAATATTTATGGCAGCACAATTTATAATAACCAAGATATGGAAGCAACTTAAATGCCCATCAACAGATGACTGGATAAAGAAATTATGGTTCATATATACAACGGAACATTACTCAGTCATATAAAAAAAATTAAATCCTATCATTTGAAACAACATGGATGGACCTAGAGGTTATTATGCTGACTGAAATAAGTCAGAGAAAGATAAATACCATGTATTTTCACTTATATGCAGAATCTAAGGAACAAAAAGAACAAACTAATCAAAAACAGACTCACAAATATAGTGGACAATTTGGTGACAAACAGAGAGAAGAGAGGTTGGGAGGCTGGGAGAATGGGGTGAAGGGTTGAAGAAGTACAAATTAGTAGTTGATAATTGATAGCATGGCAGAGGGAATGCAGTTAGCATTAATGTGATGGCTAGGTGGAGGGCCAGGGGAGGGAGGGAGCATTGAGTGGATTGTTTTAGGAATTATATAGATGTCTAACCAATGTATTGTATACATGAAACTAAATTAAATAATTTTTTTAAATGTCCTACGTACAACTTTTAAACTCCAAAAAAAAAAAAAAAGAACCAATAATAACTTACTTGTCCTAATCTACTCCATTAATCTTTGATGTAGACATGATTATTATTCCTATTTTATAGAGGAGGAAATTGAGGCCTTGCAAAGATAGGAAGTAACAGAGCCAGGATCTGAACCTAGGCAGTCCGGCTCCAAAACTCAGGGTGGGATACTCTGGTGAGACTATCCCTTTCCTAACTGGACTTATTCTAGAAGGTAGCTATCAGAATTGGTCTGTTTCTCTGGCCTGCTTCCCTCAGCACCAGATGCCTAGTCACCAACATTTGGCTGGCTAAGGCCAAGAACAAGACGACCCTACACTTTGCATTAAGCCATTTATCCCAGAAGATGGTCTCAGGGAGTGCGAGGCTATGGCATGGTCTTACCTTGCCCCTGAACAGGATCACTGGACAGACAAACCGTCCTCTGCACCTGGCCATCTTGCTGCGGTTGACAAGGTCTTGCAACTTGCTCACTTGCACGGTGCTCTGAAACCTAATACATGGGCAAGAGAGGCAGGTCAGACTAGTTTCAAGTGGACAGTGTGCGTGTGTGTGTGTGCACACACGTGTGCAATTACAAAAACCTCATGTTAGGTCTGCATATGTGTGTGAATACTTATTTCAAACTTAATAAGTGCTCTAATTCCTAGATTCTAGACTACGGATATAAGTTTTTCAGAAAAAGAAGAAAGTACTATATCATAGGTATTAAAACTTAAGTCATTCTGATTTCAGAACCGTTAAGATGAGAAAAAAGTCGGCCACTCTGAAGACATGGTATATAAAATACAGAAGGCATGGTATATAAAATACATGGCAAACTGAATACTGATTACCAGTTTTTTCCTCCCACAGTAAGATAAAAGATATCCTAAGGACCCTCTGGAAATCATAGGTCCATTTTTGCTGGAACAAAGGAGGTGAAAGAGAAGCTATTTTGGCATTGAGAAGCATAGTAGTTACTACACTGGGGTTTAGTAAGGGAGCTTCTAGAACATAAAAGAGTCAAGTTTAAAAATGAGCTCCAGTGAGTAACACCCCTAACAAATCCTATCAAATTAGCAGACCCCTAAAGTAAGGGTCTACTCTTATAGATTCGCCTACCAATCCTTAGCAAAGGGCTCCAAATCAGCCAGTCAGAGTTGTTTGCAAAAGAAACAAGAGGCAGCAAAGTTAGAGTGAAATGCTCTCCCAGTGGGATACTCTCCCAGCTATGCAGAATAACCAAATAGAAGGGAGACATTCATGTTCCCTCCTTACAAGGGCTGAGCTTCCAGGTCAAGCCCTAGAGGGTCTTTAACTCCCACTTCGTAATCTGATTATTGCATGGCACATGCATACAAATAATTGCTTCAGAATGAATAAATTCAGCAACTCTTATGCATTTGTGACCTTTTCAAGCTTATTTGGATGATACTGGCACTTAAAATATGAAGTCTTTTAAAAACATTGCTGATTTCTTAACATATTCTCAAGCCACAGTTTCTAAAAATATAACTACCTACCATCAAGTAGGGGTCTGAAACTAAAGTTAAAAAGAGCTCTTCAAATAAGAACCTGGATCAATAGTTTGATGATTTTGGAAAAAGAACAAGGGGATAAAAGAAAAGGACTTATACTTTTCATGGTGTATTTTTCTGAAGGTCTGATTTAAAATGTTACTTTTGTAATGATGTTTGTTCTTTTTTGAAGGAAGAAAAAATGGCAAGCTTGAAAAGGGTGAGGTACTTCTTGAAGGCGCCTGCAGGGTGTCACAGGCCAGCCAGTCTCTAGAAAACATGGCTCACTGAAAACCAAATTCTACTACCTTTCCCTCACTCAGTTTCTCTATGAAAAAAAAAAAAGGGCATCTCAGTACAAAACAATAGTCTAATTAAACTCAGACACCAGAATACAAGAGAGCACACACAGTACTGCTTATAGTAATCTTCCCCTCTTTCTGGTTGGCACCAGTCCATTTTCAAGGATCTGGTCAGAACCATCTGTAGCAACTGACTCTCCCTTAGCTTATACTCTCCCTCTAAGCTCTAAATGCCTTGAAACTGTGTTTGATTCTCCCAGGCTGAGTCCTTCCACTGAGCAACTCTTCACAAAACCAAGGTAGAGAACATGCCAGTATTTCCCTCGCAGGGACTCTACACAGTCTTTTAATATAAAGGCAAAAATGCTTTTTCTCATTATGCTAGATGATGGTTTATTTTCCTGGTTCTCCTATTGAAGGAACTAAATCAGTTTCTGTTCTCAGTAGTTCCTGTTTTCATTTTTATTATCTCTTGGCCTTAGGGTCTTTTTCTTATAGTGCTTAGCACTAAGCTGTGATGGTCATATCTGAATAAGTGTAAGCTTGTGTATTTACATTTGTCTTACAGGACTGCACCCTTATCCTGTGGAATCTGATGCTATCTGTGAGAAGATAGTGTCACAACTGAGTTGATTGTAAAGCATCCAGCTGATGTCTGAGAATTGGTAGTAAGGGGGAACAGTCCCTCTCCACACACATGTTGGAATCGGGTACAGAACTTTAACCACTGTCACCCAAGGCTTCACCTGTACTTTCCTAATTCAGGCTCTCGTTACACCATCATTGCTTATTTACTGGTCTGTGTTACCCACAGACCTAAGGGTAAGGACTTCATCTATCTGGTAGGGCTTCCAAATGGATCCCAGGTGCCTGCCATATGGCAGCAACTCAACTGTTTATCAGTTTATAAACATGTCTTAGCTGTTCAGAGATCCCTGACCAGGTTTCTATTCCCAAATGATGCACTAAACTGGGAAGGTGAGTTAAGAGAACCAAACCACTTCCTCAATCCAGTTATACTCTGTGTAACTCAGTGTTGTATCATATTTACAACAAATCTAGATATGAAAAGCAGCAAAAATTTCTACTTCTTCCCACCTAAACATGCATACACTCCCTTCTCTTCAACAAACAGGCATCACCCACTCAGTTATCACTTTAAGGCCTTGCAAGGAATGAAAAGTAAAAACAAACTCTAACAACTCCTCTATGGTTAGGGATGTTCCTCAGTGTCTCTGGACTGGAAAGTAATACCCTTCTAGACAAGGTGGGAGAGCCATGGTGATGACAGAAAAGACACAGTGGTGGACAGAGCAGGGTGAGGAAGACCTGGCTTTTAATTGCACCCTACTTGCTATATCTGTGATCTTGGGCAAAAACAAGTTACTTCTCTGTTTCAACTTCCTCTTCTGTACAATAGAGGTGTTATCACCCTCTTCACTAAGTGGTGAACATTTGAATGAGCTGGTATGTGAAATCCTAACACCTGCCAAACAGTAGGTACCTGACAAAGGTTAGTTTCCTTCTCTTCAAGGGCTATATTGAATCAGCACTGAACTTGTTTCCTTCCCGGAAAAGCTTCTGTGAGGCAACCAAGATTGAGTTCCTTAGAGTACTGCTACTACAGGGTAGTTTGGCATTACCTGGAAGCTTATTAGAAAATGAAGAAGCTCATGCCCCACTCCAGATCTACAGAGTCAGATTCTGCACTGCAACTAGAGCCCCAGGTGATTCACTCACAAAATCAAGTTGGAGAAGCACTACTTTGACTACAGCTGAGCTTAATATCAGAATGTCATTGTACCATCCAGGACTGAAGAAGGTTGAAAGGAGGGCAAGGACAAGGAAAAAATGCTCTTTATCAGAAACTTAGTGTAAGGACTGGTAGAAGGTGATTTTAACCTAATCTGGAAGAAGTTAGGAAGATAGGAACCAAACTTAAATAATGGGACCATAGGAAAGCCCTATTCTTTAGGCTTGGAGATTTCTGGAATTAGGTTATATGACTGAGGATATGGTACAATTTCTATGACATACATACAATTTGTTTTTTCAATTCTTTTTTCTCAGTGAACCCTACATACTCATGAAATAGCATTTATAGACAGACACCCCATTTTACAGATGAGGAAACTAAGGCTTAGTCCTTAAAACTTCCCAACTCATTGTTCTGCATGAAAGCCTTTTTTGGCTCCTGGCAGCCCACAGCAATGGTTCTCAGGCTATAGCATGTATATATAAGACTCACCTTGGGAACTGAGAATGGAGCTGGACATTCGGATTCAGAGGCCCTAGAATCTATTATTTAAATGAGTGCTCAGGACACAAGCAAATAAAACCACTAACACCCACAAGTCCGCACTCCTTGACCTGATGATCAAGAACCTATACAAGCTGATCCCTAAGGACATTTCAGGGGCACTCCTACTTATCCTTCCAATTCCAGCTGAAAAGAATCTCATCATAGAGTCTTCCCAAGCACTCACACAGCAGAGAGAATGAACCATTATCCACAGTTTGCCTACAGCAGCACTTCTTAAACCTTAATGTACTGGGGCATCCTGTTATGCTGTGATTTTGATTCATTGGCTCTGGAGCCCAAGAGCTGGAGTCTCTAGTCAATTCCTGGGAGCACTGATGGGCATGCTTAGGGTGGGGAGGATCTGCTGCACTTTGCAGCATGACTCTCCTGTGGCACTCATCACAGATATTGTTAAAAATAGCTTCTGGAATTCCCTAAAAATCAGCAGCATGCAGGGAGACTAGGGAAACAAAATTTGAGATCAACATAAAGCATTTCCTGGAGCCTCAAAGCTGTGATTATTTTTTAGAGTCAAACAACTGCTACCATTTATTGACCACCTTATAGGCTGCAACCTGGGCCAGGTGCTTTATGTCTGCTCTGGTATGAATTGTAATCCTGCAGAAAGAACTCAGGCCTTTGCAGGCCCTTAGTGAACAGTAACTCTTATTTCTAATTCTTACAACAAACATGCCAGGCTTGAAATAGCCATGTTTATCATCAGGGAATTGCACTAGCCACTTTTCTAAAGAGGTAGAAACTTAACAATGAGAAAAGAGACAAAGAGGTTAAATAACTTGTTCAAGTTAATTACATAGCCAGCAAGTGAGGCAGTCAGATTTCAGACCTCAGGCTCTTAAATATATTGACACAGCACACCTCTCACCCAAACTCTCTTAAAGAACAGAGATTCAGAACGGAAAGGTGTGAAATCAGCAGTCCCAGGGCAAAGAAGTATAGAGTGGGAGTGAAAAAGGAGTCCAGGGCTGTGACTCCCAACCCCTCATTCTTTCCCCATGCCACGCTGCATATATAATTTCTCAAACCCTGAAGTAAACAAAGATACCAATAAGGCTTATCAACTGAGAAAAGTGACTCTGCACCCCGGCCCCCCGCCCCCAGTTTCCCTCCCAGCTACAGACTTCCTGACCCTGGGGTTGAGCTGTCAAGACCTCCCAGACAGCACACTCTGGTCACATGATGCTCACGTGTCTTTCTCCTTCTCAGAACTTTCATACTCCAGGAACACGATGTGCTGGGGGTAGTGGCCGCAGATATCCCCATTCACATTTTGGATCACGCTATAACAGTAGTCTCGGCCAAACAGCTCCAGACATCTCTTCTCAATGCGCTCAACCTGCACAGAGGAGGAAATCCGAGCATAAATAAGATTCTGGGGCTCTGAGTGTGAGAATTAGGTAGTTCATGATCTGGAGAGGTCACTAGAAATTACATGTGCATTTGTATCTGTGATTATTATTCAATGCCAGTAAGAGACCTGTTGCTAAGTTACAGGCCTTAATGTGTAGTTCATTAACCAATATGTGCTATACTTTGGGAGAGACCCTGAACTCCTTAGTGGTACAGTGATATTGTACATGTAAAGCATCTGGAGGAGAGAATTACAGCTTTCATTAGATTCTCAAAGGTGTCCACAACCCGTAAAATATTAAGAACTCTTGCTCTATGTTACTTTAACTGGCACTAATCCATTATCTTTCCTTGGCTCCAGATTATTGCCCATTCTCCAGCCACAGATCAGTACTTAGAAGCTCTAGTTAACGTAATGAGTAAAAGCTGCAAACAGCTGTCTCTTTACACACCATTTGCTTATGAAATAGAATAACTCCCCTTAAAATTGCTGTTTTGTTCATGGTTCAAGGAAAGACTTCCTTAAAAAATGCATAAGACCTGTAACATCTCAAGAAGTCTGCAAGAGACCAGGATGCTCACAGTGGCTTTAAGACCAGCTGCAATGGAAGTCAAGAATAACTTATAACCCTAATCTTCAAGGGTGTGTAAGATGGAAAAAGGACCCAACAAAACCACCGACCCTCTTCAGCCACTCAAGAGCAATGAGAAAAAAATTCACAGCAGCTTAAACCAGGAGTCCTCAAATTTTAAAGATGCATGAGTTTTATTACGAAAATTGTTAAAAAATGCAAATTCCAGGTTCCTACCCTCAGAAATTCTGACTCATCAGAACTGGATGGGACCGAAAAATTTTAATTTTTAACAAGCACCCCAGTTGATGCTGAAACAGGTGGTCCCCAGGCAAAGCTCTAAAAAATACTCGGTCATTTGTGGAGTGGGGAAGTTCCATCATTACTCAAGTCTTCCCTCAGTTTTTCCAGAGACTAGTAGATGCCAACTGTGGTATGTCCCAGCAAAGGTAAACTCTGGAGCCAAACCAGAGATTCATGGCCCAACATGGAAGAGAATCCCACTGGAAAACCCGATGCTACGCCTGCTAAAACTACGTGGGGAATGAGATATGGGTCAATGTAGAGTCAACAGGATTCCCATCAGACTGCTGGACAGTGCCTAGGATGGGGATGGCCAAAAGGAGACTGAAGGGAAACCCAAGGAGAGAAAATAAAGGAACTAAGACCTGCTTTTGATAAAGGAACAGAGAGGGTGCGTGCTGTCTTCCGGATCTACAGGGGGAGGAAAGAGGTAGGCCTGAGCTGAAAGTCAGGCTGTATAGATAACACTAGAAGAAGGCAACACAATTCATCTCTTGGTACTCCTCTGCCCCCTGATCTCCAGGCCTTTCGTTTTGACCTCTGACCTGAAAGAATTCTCTATACTTCTTTTAATCTTGCCTTGGGGCAACTTTTTTTTTTTTTTAACCTAGGCTTTTGTCCCTACACTTAATGCAGGGGAGTGACCTCCTCAGCGCCTTCTCTCCAGTCCCTCAACATGCCGTCCCCTCCGCCCCAGCTGATCCTTGACATGCAAACCCCTTCCGAAGGACATGCCTCCTTGGCTCATTCTGATC
This sequence comes from Cynopterus sphinx, assembly GCA_030015415.1. Classification (NCBI taxonomy): domain Eukaryota; kingdom Metazoa; phylum Chordata; class Mammalia; order Chiroptera; family Pteropodidae; genus Cynopterus; species Cynopterus sphinx. The sequence continues at coordinate 119,721,346 of CM057381.1, read as the reverse complement.
TCAGTCCCTCCGTTTTCGGTTTTCAAACCCGACTCTTACTCTCCGGAGCCTGACCCTGCAGACGACATTTCTGCTCCTTTCTTTGACCCCTGACCTCAGCCTTTCCGCTGTTAACTTCCTATGCCACAGACCGTCTCCTGCTCATCGCGTCTCCCACTCACCTTAGAGCCGCCGGTTCCGCTGCAGTCCTTGGCCCGGTACTGAGTCCGGGAGAACTCCTCCAGGAGCTCCCCCAGCCCTGGCTCCTGCGGCGGCGGTTTGCCCGCAGCACTCGAGGACCCCGGTGAGGTAGCGGCGGCAGCCCGAGCGCCAGCCATGGCCCAGCCCCGAGTCCCTTCCGCGTCGCGCCTCAGCGCGCCTCAGGCCAGCCCATGGCCCCTGCGGGCTCCGACCGCCAGCACGGAACCTCCAGGACCGAACCTCCAGGACCGCCTCAGCCGCCGCCTTCCGCTTCCGCTTCCGGCCCCGCCCCGGCCGCCGGATGTTTACGTCGGGCCTGGCCAATCGGAGCCTGGGACTCGCGCCCCGCCCACGACCACCCGCCCTCGGCCCGACGCGGAGCGATCCCAGTGGCCTCGGCGGCGGGGCCGCGGCCGCGCGGAAACACCTGCTGCTCCGCCCCGAGGAGCTTCCCCTCGGGGAAGCCGGGCCCAGCCGCTGGGGCTGCGGGGTGGCGCTGTGGGAACCTGGAGGGCGGGACCGTGGGAAAGCAGCACAGGGAGAGTGGAATGCGCCGTTGCAGGGAGGGGAGGGGGGAGCGCCTCTAGGCACCGAGTGTTTGGCCACCACAGTAACGTCAGGAAGCAAGGCGAAAACAGCACTTGGTGCACGGCTCCTTGCAACATCCCGGGGGGCAGAGTGCTCCTATGGTCAACCCGTTTTACTGAAGAAGAAACCGGCAGTTGTAACTGGCTTGAAATTCTAATTGAAAAGCCCGATATTCTTTTTTTTTTTTTCTCCTTCAAGGCGTCTTGTAAGAATGTCCAAACCTAAAAAGAACTTTTATAAGAGTGTATTTGAGCCAAACTGGCAACATATGTCCGGGAGCAAGATCGCAAATGCTCCAGAGAATGGACAGTTTTGCAGTGTTATGCATTTGAAATTGAGGGAATTCAAGGAAGATTGTAAGAAGGTAGGAGAAAGCAAGGCGGAGATTGGATTACAGGATAATTAACAAAATTATGTGCGCTCTTGAGGGTGCTTACCTTACTGCAAAGGTGTGTTAACCTAGATGCACAAAAACAACGGACAGTGAGTGCTTGCTTAAGGCAAAAATACACCTTTTACTAAAAAGTTACATGCCTAATGCCACCAGGACCTGCCCAGTTAGGAATTTATAATCAGATCACCCTGTGAGGTTACTTTCTGTAGAACCCCTTTTTCATTCACGATGGAATATTTGAAACACCACAGAAGTGGAGAGAATAGTATAATGAACTCTCATGTATCCAATAGCTGGTTTCAACAATAATATCTGCCAATCTATCTGTTTAATCAATCCACATCCAGTAGAACTTTTTTAAAGCAAATGTCTTTATTTCCTCTGTGAACACTTCAGTATTGATCTCTGACAGATTAGTACTAGTAAATGATTAAGTAAATGATTAAGGAAGACAATTTAGGTGTTACAAACTTTATTTAATGATTTATGAAGCGGGCAGTTCCCAAGGGTCCGGAGAACTGCAGAAAGTAGGAAGCTTTTATAGAAGAATAAGGAACAAGGAAGAGAAAAATAGAAAATGAATTGTTGATGTAAGAAACATCCAAACTTATAAAGAATTTTAATGAATTTATTTGAGCCAAACTGACTACAATTGCCAGGAAGCAAAATCTCAACAGATTAAGAAAATGCTCCAGAGAATGGCAGTTTTGCAGTTTACTTTATACATTAGAATCAAAGGAGGCCATGTAAGTAGGGTTACATGACATCCATTAGTGGTAGATTAAGGGGGCAGGAGAAAGCAAAGTGGGGAAATCTCTGGGATTGGATAAAAAGTAAAATGGAGGGACACATACTTCTTTTACATTGGTGGGTACAGGAGAGTTAATAACATTTACAGCACATAGACATGGTTTATGGAAGGGGGGGTGGAGCAAGATAACCATAACAGATTCTGTGGTCTCTGTTCTGGTGCAGACTCTTATATCTGGAAGGGTCTGGAAAAAAGAAATTACTCTGACATTCCAAGGGTATATTACTTTAGATACAAAAAGACAATAGACATGTTCACTAAAGGTAAAGGTTGACCTTTGTTGAGAAAGCTACAGGCCCAAGATATGACTCCCCATCATAACCTGCTTTAATTAGAAATTTTTTATGTTCAGACCATACCATGTGTTTGATTTTAGTCTCTGAGTTTGTAGGGTCTACCATGCAGGGCTCTTAAGGGCAATAAGGCCCCTAAGCTTCTCAGGTTTATTATGTGGCCCCTTTTTCATCCAAAAAATAAAAAAACAAGGAAGTAAATAGTCATGCGTTGCATAACATTTTGGTCAATGATGGACTGCATACATGACAGTGGTCCCATAAGGTTACAATAAAGCTGAAAATTTTCTATCACCTAGTGACATAGCCTTCATAACCCTTATAGCATCATAGTGCAACACACTACATAATTACTTACACTGTTTTATAAATACCTACAGCATTCAGTACAATAATATAACCTCCCAGATTTGTAGTCTGGGAACAAAATTTTTTACCCCCAAATGTGTCTATTCTGCATAAAGATTACTTCAAGCTGGTTAATAAGGACAAACGGAAAAGGGAAAAGCTCTGAAAACCAAGCAGAAGTTACTCTTTGTAATACATTTATATTGTAAGGTAAATCATTACTAGCAATAGCCAAGATGTGGAAGCAACCTAGATGTCCCTCAATAGATGAATGGATAAAGAAGATGTAATATAGACCTTTTGAGCCACACTTCTCTTGCTCAGGCCTGCTTCCCCATCTAGAAGTGTATTTTCCTTTTTTAAAAAACTTTTCTCTTCTACTGTGTTTCTATGGTATTTCAGTGTCTTGCTTGATTCTTTGTTGAAGACGTCAATAACCTGGACAACGTGCTGGGAGAAGATCCCTATTCTCTGATAACATAATTATTATATATACACACACACACACACACACACACACACACACACACAATGGAATATTACTCAGCAATAAAAAAGAATGAAAACTTGCCTTTTGTGACAACATAAATAGTTCTAGATAGTATTATGCTAAGTGAAGCCACACAGAGGAAGACCAATACTATATGATTTTACTTATATGTGGAATCTAAAACAAACAAATGAATAAGCAAAACAGAAACAGACCCACAGATCTAGAAAATAAGCTAATGATTGCCAAAGGAGAAGAGTGTGGGTGCATGAGAAAAAAAAAATATCTCCAAAAAATTTGCACAATAACCTTACCCTTTTTTTTCTGTGCTTTTCCCAGTAACCTCTCAAAACTGACTCTCCCACACCCAACATCTTTTGTCTTCAGTCATTTTGGCAAGTTAGTCAGTTTTCATGGGTTTTCCCTAGGTATACAGAAGATATACGTTATTAAACTTTTGTTTGGTTTTGTCCTATTAATCTTTCTTTTATTACAGGAATATCTCAGCCAAGAACCCAGAAGAGTAGAGTTAAAATTACTTTTCCTTCCCTACAGAGCAATAGGCTATACCATATAACCTAGGTATGCACTAGGCACTACTACTAGTTTGTGTAATTTCACACTATGATGTTTACACGACCAAATTGCTTAATGAGGAATTCTTCAGAACATATCCCTGTCATTATGTGGTGTATGACCATATAGAGCCCAAAGTTGGCTTGGCATTTCGGGATGGCTGATTAGATGTACTGTGTTTTTGATCATGTAGATCATTTATAGGGACTTGAAAGTTTTCTAAGTTTGTTTGTTGACCTGACCAAGAAAACCAGCAGGATTGGCTCCATTTGGACCTAAAAACTTATTTTGACGGTTCCCCCATTTGATCATACCTCTTAACCATTAAGAAATTTGATCAAAAATATCAGTATTAGCATGACTCTCAGTTACCATTGCTTCTTCAGGTTTCAGTGTAGTATGCACAAGAGATGATGTCAGGCTTATGTTCCTGGAGCTAATTAAATTTTTCTGATGTCTTTTGTCATTCCAGTCAATGAGAGACCATCTATTGGTTGGTTGATGGCAGCCTACATGTATTCATAAAAACTTTTGAGAAAACACAACTTATTATGGAGAAAATAATAATTATTAGCAACAAACCAATATCCATGGTTTGAAGAGTGCTCCTGAGCCAGGGGCCCATGATCCAAACTAGCTAGAATACTGGGGATATTTCTATAAGCTAGTTGGCTTATTTATATATTTAGTGTATTTCATGTAACTATGTTTCCACTTACCCAGCAGTGTTTATCCGGTAAGATTGTTCCAGAGAAACTGAGGTATCAGAAATCAGGGAGAAGTTTGTAACAGGCAGAAAGAAATACAGAATCATCAGCATCATAGTGAATCCAACAGTTGGTTTATCCTTTGCAATGGCCTGAGATATGTGAATAATGGCATTACCCTTCCATTCCAGGGCAAAACAAAAGGTAGAGAAAAGAATCATAGATTTTCGTTGTGTAAAAATTAGGAAACAGATGGTCAGACAGGGAAGTTGGAAAAGAAAGAAACATTCTTGATGGACTTCTTGGGAGGAAGCAGTCCATCTTGGTGTCAGACACATCTCTTCCTAGTCAATTTGATTTTGAGATCTCCAGCATTTGCACAGGACCAGATGTCAAGTGGAGCCTCTATCAGTTATGAAATATGCACTCAAGATTCACCACTTTGTTGTTTGGCAGTGGTGTCAATGGTCAAAAGTACTTGGTAGGGTCTTTTCCGTGAATCTCACTTTTGTAAAAGCATCAGAGTACAACGATAACTGTCTGTAAATGCTTAAAGACTTTTAAATGTCCATGGCTGGAGATCTGATAATAATTCATTATAATAAAAGGGATTTTTTTTATTTCTGTCACACACATTTTAATATGAACACCGAATCATGAATGATAATGTTATACCAGGACATGTTTTTAGAAATTTTACGTAATTTCTGGTATACTTATGTTAACATCATGCTCATACAATTATAAACTAAAAAGATTAAATGTCACTTTATATTTGAAAATGCTTCCTATGTAACTTAGCATCTCAAATAAGCCTAATTAGCTTAACATTTCTCTTTTTACAGGGAGAGAGAATGAATCTTTTGAGATGTTCTAAGCGACCCTCTATAAAATCCCAAAGTTAGAGATCAAACAACAACAACAACAACAACAAAACCCACTTTATTTAGAATTTGATTTGAGGGAAGTTTCTCAAAAATATCTGTTTAATCAAAGTGACAAAACTTCTAAAGCAAATATAGAAAGTGACACAGTTATAAAAAACCAAAAACCCTTAGCTCTTTTAATATTGAGAAGACTGGGTTTTCTTAAGTAATCAAAGACCTGGTAAAGATGATGTGAAGCACAGCAAATTATTTTGGTAAGATAGATTACTTGAAAGGTAAAGAAAAACCTTTGTTTATAATTTCTAACTGAGAGTAGACCAATAATCTACAGAAACATTGTCTTTTTAACAGAGAGAAAACTAAATTCTAATTTTGCAATAGTGTACTTTTGATATTAAAACTCACTTTTAAGAACTTAAAATAAACTCATTGCAATATCATTAGCCAGCCTGACCACACATAAGATTCTTCTTCCAGAGTTTTCTTTTTCAAAAACCTTCTACAACTTTTTATTTTAATTTCCATTCAGGTTTTGTCCTTTTTTTTTTCTTTTTTTTGCCTTTTTTTTTTCTGGAACAACCAGTTGTTCTGCTTTGAGACAAATTACTCTCTTTTTCCATTAACAAAACACATCTCCACACCTCGTACCTATTCTCACCAAGAACATCCTATTTTCCTTGCATAGAGATGTCTCCCTTATTAGTTCTAGTAGTTTTAGTTACATATATTTAGTAGAATTCTTAACACTTAGAATCCTTGATTCCTAGTGAAAACTAAGAAGTAAGCAATTAATGGACTGTCTGGTATACTAGTATTTTGTGAATTTGGCAACTTTATAAATACATGTCATAATTTTTAGAAGTATAGTAAATTTTTCAGTGTGACACAAAACATGTTTACTAATAGACCCAAATATCTTTATTTCCTCTGCAAAAAGAAGCCAAAAGTGAATAAACCTATGTTCAGTAGTCAATGTTTCAGTATTTTATCCTCTTGGAAATGATCTAGATATTTGATGAATTTTTGTTATTTAACTTACCTCAGTTTAATTATAAGGTTTCAAGTTACCAAAATGGTTTTGGAAACAATTTTTTAAGTAGACATACCACAAGGCATAATTATTGTTAAAAAATCTATTTGTGAACTTTTACTTACATCTTTTAAAATTACATGTTCTTAACAATTATGTTTCAATTACTCATGGAAACTTCATGAGACATTAAACAGCTAATCATCATCTTAAGTTTTCTTTTATGCTGAGAAATTCTGTAATAGAGATAACATGTGTTTATTTAACTTTTAGTAAGTTTAGGTAGAATAAAAGTTGTATGTCTTAATTTTTATAACTCTAAAGACATGACTTTTTAAATTAAAACAACAAATTTATTTATTTTTAATTTATAATTATTGGGACGACAGTGATCAACAAAATCCATTAAGTTTCAAGTGTATACAACTCAATAGTATGTCATATATATATTGCACTGTGGGCTCACCACCTGGTTAGATTTCCTTCTGTCACCAAATATTTGACCCCTTTTACCCCTGTCTACCTTCCCCAACCCCTTTTCTCTGGTTGAAGAGGAATTTTCACTCAAAAGGCTAACCTTATAGTCAACTCTTTGTTCTGCTTTTGTAGCTGTACTTTCCACATAGGCCATGAGGCAGGGTGACCTCAAAATTAACTTAACACTCATCCTCCCTTTTACTTGTTCTGTCTAAACAACAAACGTAACCACCTGTAAACCCATAGTAACTCCCATGCTTTGTAACTGTCTGAGGATAAATCAACCAATCAGCCCATGCCAACTAAGCACTATAAAAGAAAAGTTGCATCTGAGCTCGGGGCCCAGATTTTCAGAAGTGCTAGCTCCTCTGGGACTGCTGGTGTAATAAACCTGAATTCTCCAACTCTCTGAGTGCTGCTTGGTTTCTCCTGGTCTGATTTTTGCAACATTTCTGTAACATAGTGACCACTAATCTACTGTCCATGTTCATAAGTGTCTGTCGCTTTTAGATTTATATTCCACATGTGAGTGGTATCACTTAGTTTTCAACTTTTTCTGACTGACTTATTTCTCTTAGCATGATTATCTCAAGATCTATTATCACAAATGGCAGTATTTTATCTTTTCTTATAGCTGAGTAATATTTAACTGTGTATATATATATCACATCTTCTTTATCCAATCATCTATTATAGGACACTTCAGTTACTTCCATGTTCTGGCCACCATGAATAATGCTGCTATAAACATTGCGTGTATATATCTTTGTGGATAAATGTTTTCAGGGTTTTTTGGTAAATACCCAGAAGAGCTGGATTGTATGAAAACCCAACAAATTTAAGCTAGCTTTTTTTTTCTTTTTTACCAAAGATTATAATAAGTCACATGAACTTGGAAAACATTTGGGTTCATTTTCTGTATTTCTGAGAGCATACTTGATTTATATAAATGTTTAATTTTCTTTACGCCAATTTCTTTACAAATAAATTTTGGCAATACTATCCAGAGGTAGAAAAAATCACATATATATAATATACATATGTAGACATAGCTGGATCCAAATCCAGCTGTTTCTGAGAGATGGAGTGTTAAGGTCACCTATTCAGATGATTTAAACTTTTTAGTATTATTTGTGATGAAGGTTTCTAAGAGTTTTCATTTGCCTACTTTCCAATAGCCTTTCTCCTCTTCTGATGAGAATTAACCTTCCTAAAGTTTGTATTTCAAAGAGTTGATCCTCACTCAGTTCCTGGAGAAAACCAATTAGAACATTTACATCTAAAAGGCACAGGGAAAGACCTTTCTTTCCAAAATCCAGAATTTTTGCAATACCTACAAATTTTTTGAAATGAATTGGGGAGATTTGGGGGATTGGTAAAAAAGGATAAGTGGGCTTTTTCTGTTCTTGTAAAATTGGGGTTTGTTTGTTTGTTTGTTTGTTTGTTTTGTTTTTAATTCCTAAGAGAACTGGTCTGAGACCTGAATAACATCAAGGGATGACCCACTCATCCAACTACATTTTGTTCAATTTGCTTCTTTATATTGAGGAGATCTCCATCTAAAAAAAAAATCAAAAGACTCCTATGTTCTAGAGTTATAGTTATTTGTCTTTGGAATTTTCTTTTTCTTTCTCTGGGTATATAGGTTTATTTTAGCTTAAGGGAGAAGGCTTTTTAAAAAGTCCCTATCAGGTTCTGAATATCAGCTTCCAATCTGACCAACTTCTAACTAAAGAGTTACTTTAAAAAAAATCTTTCAAATATTTTCTCAAATTTCAGTCAGGAAAATGTAAATATTTCTGGCAGTTTGAAATAACCCCATGAACATAAGAGGTGTTTCTGAAAAAGGTACAAAAGATAGCACATTCCCACAGATAGCCCAAAGAAAGGAAGACTTGAACGGTTCCCCTGAGAGCTGACAACAGTTGGTGGGATCCTAGCTGCAACCCAGATGTTTGGTCCAGCCATATTTTTGGGCCTTCAACCTGATTTTTGAGCTGCCTACATACAGAAGAAGTGGCAAACTGCATGTCCCAGTCAGGCAGAAAGCCTAGCCAAGTTCTCAGGACACAAAATGAAACAAAGAAAAAGGCATTAGCTTTCCCTGGGAAAGAAAGAATCACGAACTAATGGGTACCCCAAAACAAAATTTACAAGAGTCTGGATTTGGAAAAGGGACAATGTGAAATTTTGCCTTCCTTTCTCAACCAGGCACTACAGAGATCCAGGAGAGCTGACACTGATAAGAATTTTCACCCTTCTCAGGCTTCTTTCAGTTTTGCCAGGATCCCGCCTATAGGCTCCTGAGCAAGGTGGGCTTAAAGTAGAGAAAGTATCCTCATATCTACCAGAATTTGGCAAGGTTTTCCATTAATTTTAGTGGCTATTTAAGAGAATAACTGGTAACAGTTTACCTCAGAGTCCCATCAACCCTAGTAGGAACTTACTGGTGTACTCATTTGAGGGTAGACATGGGGGAGTTGGAGTTGGTGTGGCAGAAATTGACAAAACCTTCAAGGGCAATCTTTTTTACAGTGTTTCAGTTGATTGCAAATAAGACAGTGATATTTTAGCCAGTGTTCTGATGATGGACCCCTTAGAAAATGCAATGAGGGAGGCCCAGGTGTTTTAGGTTTCTGACCTTGGAACTGTTGTAAGCTGTAAGGCCACTAAGACTTTTGTTTAAGGTTTTGCAGTCTCTTCAGAGTAGAAAGGCAATTGAGACAGAGTATTAGTAGACTGTGAGTACTCAGATAAAGGAGGATGGAGGGGAAGTAGGAGTAACACCAGTTTTATAGTTTTTTTGTTTGTTTGTTTTAGGTAACTCTTTGTCTTTAATTTTTAGTAGTCTTTTGCAATGACTTTTCCAATAAAGCTATTTTAAAATCTTGAAGGCTTTTGGAGTCTTCTGCATAACAATTAGATCTCATTCTGTTTGAGATGTGGGAACCCTTACTTCCAAGTACAGGTATAAAACAAATGATCTTGTCTAATTGGAAAGTACTTCATAATGGCCATTGTAATTCTAGGTTGTTAGTAACATTTTTCCATTTTTGTAGATTTTTACAGCTCCAACACCACAGTTCTAGGACACAAAATAAGCAATTGTGCTTGAAGCAGTATACTCAATTCCTTTAAACTTGAATACCCATTTTCTTTAGCTAAGCCTTGGGTCTATCAGAGCAAAATTAATGTCACTGGTTGTTTCTATCTATCTATATAGCTAGCTATCATCTATTTTTGTCCTTGATGGTATACCTTGTTGCATACAAAATTTCTTGAGAGTAGCAGGTGACCTAGCATAAATCTAACCCATTTTGTGACCAACTTATTCTAGTGCAAGAATCTAAGATTTAGGTGGCAAGCACTCTAACAGCTTTTAAATATCCACCAATTTTGTGGACGTTCTCATTAACAATAGAACTATTATCCTTTACCTCATGTGTATATTAGCAGAAACCAACAGTAATAGGAAATATAACTACATACCAGCAGTAGCCAAAGAGATGGTAATATGGACTCATCAAAAGTTTAGGTGTGCACAATGAAACCACCAGTTCCCAGAGTGGAACTTCAGACTGAACCAATAGAACACAACAAACTGGGACTGTGGACTAACCTAGGGCTAGGGATTCAGTTCTGGGTGAACTGTCTGATAGTACAATGTGACCTACTAAGCTCTGGACTGAGGCTGTGGACTAATCAAGGGCTAAAGACTGGCATTCTGTTAGAGCCTTCCATCAGTCTAGACTTGCTAGTCCTGAACGGAAAAGCCTATTATATCAGGAGCTCATGAAAAGAGAGGGTAGGTGGGATCTAAAAGGTACTTACCACCAATCCACAAAAAAGAATTCAAAAGTTTCAGTGGATATTAACATCTGCGTTGCTTGTTGCCCAGGAAGCCATCAGACGTCTCCTTAAGATCCCAAAACTGCCACTAAAACTATTTAAAAGAAAATCAATTGAGTACATTTTAAGATCTTATTGGCTTTCTCCAATGATTAATGATCAGGCAGCATCCAATCTAGCATATAGAAAGGAGCTCTAAGGAAATGAAAGACTTTTAAAGGCAGAAGGGAGCTGAAACAAGGAAGTTATACTAGGTAAAAAAGTGAAATGGTTGTGGTACTTACCTTTAGGAGATAATGAGGGTCTACCAGGGAGATAACTAATTAGTACCAATCAAGTCATTCCTGGCTGATTAGTTTCAGATTCTTTTTCTGGGAGAGGTTAGAACTGTAATTAAACCTTGGTTTGGTGACATGGGGCTTAGCATAAATGACTCCACTTGGGGCCTGTTGTCATGTTTTTAACAGTTCTAAAAATAACAATACCAAGATTATTACTAATAATATGACTTATTAGAGTCAGCTTTTACCTGTAGTTCTTTTTTTCTTAAGACATATCCCACTAAGGATTCTCCATTACATTTTAAAATTTTAAAGTCATTTAAAATCTTTTCTGTTCAAGTTGATAACTCCAACTTGATATACAGTTGTTTATTTGCTTAATTTTATTTTCTGCATTAGAGCCTGAAAAGCCTGGTGGGCCTCCCAAAATTGGTTTGATCACCCATAGTCATCTAGCAAAGGAGTTCTCAGCCTTGAGTTTGTATCAGAACTCAGATAACTACTGGGCTTATTAAAACAAACAGCACTGGGCTATACCTTTGCAGTTTCTGATTCTATCCTTATGGGGTGGGTCCCAAGTATTTGTATTCCTAAATTTCCTGTGATGCTGATACTGCTAATCCAGGAACCCCACTTTGCTAACTGATGCTAGCACATTGTCTATGAGGCAGATATCTGGCTCCATCAACACATACCTGTGGACAAGTTATTTCCCCTGAGTTTGTTTCCTCACTGGTAAATAGGTACAATAATTTCTGCCTCATAGGGTTGATAGGACAAGATGCGATAATGTACATAAAGTATTTGGCAGTGTGCCTGAAATAACAGGCATCCAATACATGTTGGTAGCTGAAGCTGTCAACAAAGAAATCATAACACTAACAGCTTCAATTTCTAGCTAGAATGTACTTATGTGTCAGGCACTATTTGTGATGTTTTCATGTGGTAACTCCTCAGTTTTACTGACCCCATTTTGCATTTGAGAAAAGCTAGGCATAAAGAGCAGGAAGGGACCCAGGGCTAACATAGTGAATTCTGCATCCAGGTAGGCTGAGCCATTCTCTTCCCCTCTGTGCTGTGCTGCCTCGGTGCTCACTCTCTGGTGTTAGGGCTAACTGAGCTGGGATCTTGGTTCATTTACTCATCAAACATACTTTTATTTCATGGTGACCATGAATCGAAGTTTCTATAAACATTTGTGGATAGGTTTGTGTATGATCATAAGACTTCATTTCTCTAGGGTAAATACCTTAGACTGAGATTGTTGGGTTATATGATCAGTATATGTTTAATTTTATAGGAAATCATCAAACTCTTTCTCTATAGTGGCTATACTATTTTGTATTTCTGCCGGCAATGTATGACAATTCCAATTACCCTGGCTCATTGCTAGCAATTGATATTGTCAACAATTTTTCTTTTAGCTATTCCAATAGGTATACAATGGTATCTCATTATGGTTTTAATTTGTATTTCCCTGATTACTAAAAGGTCAAGCATCTTTTCATGTACTTATTTGCCATCTACATATCCTTTTTGGTAGAATAACTATTCAAGTCTTTCATCCACTTTCAAATTGAGTCTGTGTTCTTGCTATTGAGTTTTAAGAGCTCTTTATATATTTTGGATACAAGATTAAAGTCTTGCAAATGATTTGCAAATGTTTTCTTCTAGCCTGTGGCATACCCTTTTATTTTCTTAATAGTGTCTTTTGTAAAGCAAAGTTTTAAATTTTGATAGTCCAATTTATCATTTTTTTCTTTTAATAGATAGTGTTTTTGGTGTCATTTCTAAGAACACTTTCCCTAACCACAATTTACAAAGATTTTTTCTTGCTTTCTTTTCTTTTATAGGTCTACATTTGTTTTTAGATCTATGGTCATTTTGAGTTCATTTTTTTCTTAAAAAAAAACCAGAATATTTTTAGAGCAGTTTTGGGGTTTCCCATTACCCGCTGTCCCCACACATGCACAGAACCCCCATCATCACCATTCCCCACCAGAGTGGTACAGTTGTTACAATGTACACATCATTATCATTTAAACTGAGTTAATTTGTATAAGTGTGAAGTTTAGGTTGAGTTTCTTTTTAACATATGCATGACTAATTGTTCCAACATTTACTGAAAAGTTGTTCCAGCATCTTTGAATTACTTTTGAACCTTTGCCAAAAATTAATTGGTCATGCTTGTGTGGGACTATTTCTGAACTTTCTATTCTGTTCCATTGATCTATGTGCCTGTCCCTTTGCCAATATCACATTATCTTGTTTACTGTAAAACTGAGTAGCATGATTCTACCAACTGAATTTTTCTTTACAGTACTATTTTTGCCATTTCAGTTCTTTTGTGTTCCCATATGTATTTCAGAATCAATGCAGTACACATGGGGGTGGATATGTTAACTTAAAAAATAAAAAGGCTTTTCAAATTAAGAGGCAAACAAATATTTATTTGAGATCAGTAAGAACAGCTATTTGGAAATAATTAATTCAGGTAGAAACCCAAATAATGTTCTGATTTGTAGACAAAGGCTATGGGTATTTATGAGAAAAAAGGGAAACAATTACATCAATGGAAGGCATTTATGTTGGTGCAGATAACATATCATAGTAATATTAATTCTAAATAATGTTTTTAATTTCCATTCTAGTAGTCATCAATCAGTCCATAGTCATTGTGTTATCTTTGTAAAGAGTTCTTTGGGAAACACCTGCTTAGGCTCAGTCCAAAGGTCATTTTGCCCTGTTTTTATATTCCAAAGATTCGTGACATGAGACATGCAAGGCAGTTCCTCTTGCGTGGCAACACTGGCTCCATTTTTAAGGTGGCTCTGTTTATATTATTGTTTGCATATACTTTCTTGAGTCAGTGTTTTCATTTTCCTTGGATAAATATCCAGAAGTGGGATTTCTGGAGCATTTGGTAGTTTTACTTTTAATTTTTCAAGGAACCTCCATATTGTTTTCCATAGTGGCTGCACCAATTTACATTCCTGCCAATAATGCGCAAGGATTCTTTTTTCTATACATCCTTACCAATACTTGCTATTTCTTGTCTTTTTGATAATAGCCATTCTAACAGGTATGAGGTGATATATTATTGTGGTTTTGATTTGCATTTCCCTGATGATGAGTGTTGAGCACCTTTTATGCACCTATTGGCCATCATATGTCCTCTTTAGGAAAACATCTACTAAGATTCTCTGCCCATTTTACAATTGGATTGTTTGTTTTGTTATTGAGTTATATGAGTACATTATATATTTTAGAAATTAACCCCTTATCATATATATGATTCTCATATATTGTATCCCATTTGGTAGGTTGCCTTTTCATTTTGTTCATGGTTCCCTTTGCTGGGCAAAAGCTTTTTAGTTTGATGTAGTCCAACATGTTTATTTTTGCTTTTGTTACCTTTGGTTTTGGTGTCAATACAAAAAAATCATCTCCTGTACCTATGTCAAGGAGCTTACTACCTGTGTTTTCTTCTAGTTTTATGGGTTTAGTTACCTAATCATTTTAACTCTATTACTTCTGTAAAGATCCTATTTCCAAATAAGGCCACATTCTGAGGTACTGAGGGATTAAGAATTCAACATTTTCCCCACTCCGCAGGGGATACAATTCAACCCATAACAGGAGGTATAGACAGAAAGATTGTTCCTACTATACTCTGGACTGCACCAGCTCCCTGCTTCTCTGCTTTGAAGTGTTTGCTTCCTTATATCACAAGATGAGTAACAGGGATGACATCCATTTAACACTTTCCTTTCTCCTTTGGGGCAATGTAGGGCAACCTTCTATTCTCTAATGAAAATATTATGAAAAAGCAATCAAACAAACATTTTACTAACAGAGAAAAAGGTAAATACTGAAGGATATTTCATGCTTTTGTTTCCACCCCTATAACTTACAGAAACTACCTGAGGGATTGGAATGCCCCAAACTAGCAGCTCTTCTGGTGGCAGCTCATCTAGTCTGTCTGCTACATGATAAAGGAAATAAATGGCTAAGATGTCCCCTTACTTGCTCTGCAGGTTGACCAAGGGTCCTTTGATACCATGGTCTCTTGCAATCTGTATCAGTCAGGGTACCAGCAGGAAAGTAGATGGCATATCAAATTTGGATAAATGGAGGAAGTTCTAATAAAGGGGGCTAGTTACAATGGTGTGGGCACTAAAAACATGAAGGACAATGCAGTGCTTGGGGCTAGTGACAGGAAGCTGTTACCATGTCCCTTGCCAAAGAGATGAGAGTTACCTTGATTGAACTTCCTTCAAGGGACTCAACCAGCCGTAGGTGACCTCATGGGAGTGAAATGAGGAAATAAACACCCCAACATCATTCTCATTCTTCCCTCTATTTCTTTTCAGAAGGCAGAGGATATGGGAGCCTCTAATGTGGCCCATGTCCCTCAATCTCTGAGGGTTGTAGAGAGCAGAGGGACAAGGGTGGAGAATGGATCTGGAGGGACGGATAGAAGACATTTAGTTCATCATCTCTCTTCTGGAATTCTGCAATCCTCTCTGGCCTTCTTGAATTCATTTCTGACTCAAGTCATTCTCTACTCAGACACCAGAGTAATTCTTTTAAAAAACACAGATCTGATCAGATCACTTTCTCCATAAAAACTGCACTGGATCCCCACTGTTTTTGCATAAAGACTGGACTTCTTTGCCTGCCATTAAGGCTCTTCCCAATGTAGTTCCTGACCACTTTTGAGAGGCTGTGTGCTTCAAGGGAAGCAGGTTCTATGCCCAGCACCAAGGGTGGATTAAGATCATTCCAAGTTAGTCAGGGTGGTCCTATTCCCTCACTTATGATTCAGGTATGGGCAGATGACATATTCCCGGTTAATGTAACAAGAGAAGAAGTCTGTTGGGGGCTTCTGAGAAAGGTTTCCTTGTTGGTAGAAAGAGATGCCATTTCTTCTTTCATTTGGAAGTTGTCATGCTTTGCACTGTAGCAGCTATCTTACAACTATGAAAGCAGCTAGCCTCTAAGGGTAGTGCCACCAGACATGCTGAAGAAGGCAGACTGAAGACATGGGGAGTACATGGGTCCTAGATATTACAGAGTTGCTCCAGTCCAGGAGCCATGTACTTCTCATCATTTTGTAATGAGATCTAATAAATTATCCTTAATGTTTAACCCATTTCAGCTGAAAGTAGTCTTACTGAATCAACATGAAAGCACTTGAAATTTTTGTGCCTCTGACTAGAATGCCTTTATTGTTTGTTTGATGAACTACACATCCTTCAGAACCCCAATCCACTGTCATCTTGCCCTATGACATCCTTTCTTCTTTCCTTGAAGATTTGGTTATTGCCCCCCCTAGGGTCCCCTAACATTTGTTTCCATGACAGGAAATATTGGCTACATCTAGTTTCTTTTTTACCCTCTTTTCTTATCTTAAGACAGCAACCAAGTTTTTGTGTCCTGAAAATTGGAGTTTCTCTTATTCTAAGAACAATTAACTGGTTTAAAAAAGTTTTTATTAAAAAACTTTTCAAACATACAAAAGTGGAGAGAATAGTAAAATGACTCCATGGATCTATCACCCGGTCTTAATAATGGTCAATATTTCACCAATCTTATATCCTCTTCTACCATTCTTTCTATTTTTTACTAGATTATTTTAAAGGGAATCTTAGGCATCATATATTTTTACCTATTAATACTTCAGCATACACTTTTAACTAAGAAATCAAGGTTTTAAAAAAGTCAACCAACATGAATAAGTTTGCTTTTAAAAGCTAAATCCAATAGTTTATTAATTTATTTAATAAATATTTATAAGTTTCTACTGTGTGCCAGGTCCTGTTTCGGCTCTGCTGTTATTGTGCTAAACAAAGATCTTGACACAAGGAAACAGATAACAAGATGATTTCAGAGAGTGATAAACAAAATGAGGAAATAAGACAGAGTAATAGACAGAAACTGGTTCCAGGAGGACTCTATCTTAGTTAGGGTGACCAGAACAGTACCAAAGCCTAGGTTTAAAAATGGGGCTTTGGAGCCTGAGTTCAAATCCAAGCACCACCACTTCCCAGCTGTGTGACATTGAGAAAGTCACTTGATCTCTCTGTACTCATAAAATACCCACTTTAAAAAGTTGTTTGAAGTGTTAAATGGGTTAACAGATCTAGAGCACTTGGTATAGTACAAGGTACCTAGTAGATGTAGGAAGAGAAAAGCAAAGCCTTTGAAAAATGTGACTTTTGAGACAAAACCTAAATAATGAGAAAGAACTAGTTGAATGAAGATTTATGAAGAGTCTCCCAGATGGGAAACCAGCAAGAGAAAACACCCTGAGGCAGGAGTGAACTGGTGTGTTTTGGGAGAAGGTGGCTCCATGAGCTGGAGGGGCAAGCCTGAGAGGGGATTAATGGTAGGAGAGGTGGGCAAGGGTCAGGTCATGAAGTGGCTTTCAGGGCTTCAGTTAGGAAATCAGACTTCAAAGACAGTGGAAAGCTGCTGGAGAGTTTCCAGCAGGGGAGGAACATGATCAATACATGTTTGGTAAAAATAATTACTGTCTGGCTTCCCTGTGAACAATGGATTTGGGATAAGGACAAAAGCAGAGAGACCAGCCAGAGGGTCTACCCATAGGGACTGGGGGACAAATGAAGGCCTTTGCACCATGTGTTTAAATATTTAAGAGTTGTGATAAGCAAAAAAACATTAAATAAAACATGATCTATCCTCCTACCTAACACTATACAATGTGAAAATTTAAAAATGTGGAAGCCACATTTTTATATGACTAAAAGTAACACAATATTAAAAATGACTAAATTTAATTATTGTGACTTGTATGAATATTTTGTTCATAACCTTGTGATGTTTTGAATAAAATAATACATAATCTATAAATAATTATAAATTTATTCTAGTAAATATATTCTTCTTGCTATCCTTTCAAAAACATCAATTATTTTATTTAAGTCAAGTTTTTTATATGTGTACCCCATTGACAGTTATAATCATAAGATTAGAAATCAATTCAAACTATATGAATTTGTTATATTTTCATCCAAAGAATAATTTTAGCAAAATAAAATATTAAAATAAAATTGTTCATGTATGTTTTCTCAAGTTATTTTTTCCTAAAATATGAAAACTTATTAAAATTAAAAGGCAAAATAAAATTATACTAAGTTAATGTTGAATTTTAAAATCAAAATTATTTAGATAAACCTGAAATTAGTTTTTGGAAGTATAATTAAATATTATTAAATATCTCGATAAAAGTAAAACCATTTTCAATTCTAGCTGCAGTATCATTTTGCATCTCATTATCAGTGTAAAGAACTGGTATCACATATCACTTGTTACATCTAGACAAACATGCATGCAAAATTAAGAGTAATGAAATTGTTAATCTTGCAAAATGTTCCTCAGTTTACTATGTGCAACTCTTGTGACTGCAGAATCAATTTGTGAGCACTCAGATAGTGTATATATGGCACTACTAGGAAACAATGTTTTGTTGTGCAAGAATCTATTGCACACATGCTATGTGAGGAGAAGGGTTTCATAAATACGTTAGTCTTTTATCTAAGTGATTCTACTCTTCAAACCCCTCCACACTCCAAAAGTGTCTGTCTTAAATCTAAGCAGTTGCACAACCCACTGAAAACCATTTAGATGGAGTTGTCTTTTCTTTTGAGATATGGATAAGCATGGTCCTGAGTCCCAGGAGTAGACGTTTAGGACTATGGGCTGAACAATGCCAGGACTGAGTACCGGATCCTAAATGATGGAAGTGCCTAGATGTTCTTTACCAAAATTTTGTGTATGTGTATTTGTGATATTTGGAGTCTTCTAAAGTGTGAGCTTAGAGCAAGGACCCACTTCCCTGGTTCTAAGGAGTTAACTGCCATCTAAGAGGCTTTTGCAGTTACCCAGGTGAGGACTGGAAGGAAGTCTGAAGTCCAGCAGAAGTGAACATTGACTAGTCTGTTCTGGGATCTGAAGCACAGGTGAGACATAAGGAGTGATTTTCCAGTAATTACCCCTGGAAAACTCTCAATAGCCAGTAGGTGCCATAGAGGCAAGTTCTTTTACTAGTTCTAACCTGACCATTGGGAGTTTCACAAACCTTGACACACACAGTTCAACTTAATTAAGGGGCAACTAAATTTCCAATGATTTGTTAATCATTCAACTAATAAAACAAGCTTGTTTGGGGAGCTGCTATGTGTCAGGCAATGTACAGGGCCTGGAAGTCAGTGGTGTGAGCAAGGTGGAGGAATCCTTAAGTCTTGCTGTTCACGGTCTTGCAGGGAAGGTAGAAGCTAAATAGCAAATCCAGTGGGTGAAGTGCCAAGGAAGAGAAGTTTAGATGCTGTGGGAAAGTTTAGCTCTTCTGGAATCTTGTCTACAGAAAATCTAAACCAGGAGGCTGAATTTCCACTAGACATCTCTCTCATGACAGCTGCTTGAACCAGAGAGAGAATTAACTCTCCAGACTGACTAACTTATGCCTTAAATTTAATAGTGCTACCTGGCATCCCCAGAGATAGTCTGATGAATTTTACTTCTGTTGCTAATCAAGGGCCTGTCTGGTGGATTACTTAATAATGAGCCCCACTCTGATGATTTCTGCCTTCAAGATGAATGTTTTAGGCCTAGTCGAAGTCCAGGAAATTACATTCCTGATCCTCAAGTCTGATCCTTACAGATAGCTGGGATGAGGAGACAGGAGGAAGAATAGCTTAAAGAGAAGTCCATGGACTTTGGAACCAGGCAGACCTGTCTGTGCTGGGTTTCTAGGTTCTGTGACCTTGAACAAGGCAACCTTCGTACTCTAAGCCTCAGTTTCCTCATCTGTAAAATGGAGACATTGGCATCTATTTCACTGGGTCCTTAAAAGGATTAAAGGCAATAATGTAAAGTGCAAATATATGGCAGTCAAAAACAAATGTGATTTGCCTTCAGTGTGGGATCTAAGTAGGTTTGTTGGCTTGTTGCATTACCCTTAGTGGTTGCTCTGAGTGTGGCCTGTTAACTTAATACAAGATCACATCTGAATGTTATGGCAATAAATCCTCTCCTTTGGAAAAGAAAAAAATCCACAGGCAGATTTTTTTTGTGTGGACATTTGTTTTCAACTCCTTTCGGTAAATACCAAAGAGTGTAAATGTTGGATCATACGGCAAAAGTACATTTAATTTTGTGTGAAACTGCAGAAGTGTTTTCAAAGTGGCCAGACCATTTTGCATTCCCACCAACAATGAAAGAAAGTTACTGTTTCTCCATATTCTCACCAGAATTTTGATAGGGTTTGCACTGAATCAATAGATAGCTCTAGGTAGTATGAACATGTTTACAATATTAAAACTCTTCTGATTCACGAATGCAGGAAATCTTTCTATTTGTGATTTCTTTAGTGTCTTATAGTTTTTAATGTGTAGATACTTCATTTCCTTAAATTTATTCCTAAGCATTTTATTGTTTTTGATCCTAAATGTGATAATTTATTTCTTTTTCAGATAGTTCTTTGTTAATATATAGAAATGCAACTGATTTTTATATGTTGATTTTATATCCTGAAACATTACTCAATTTGTTTATTAGTTCTAACAGGATTTTTTTTGGGGGTAGAGTCTTTGAGATTTTTCTATATACAAGATCATGTCATCAGCAAACAGAGACAATTCTACTTCTTATTTTCTGATTTGGATACTTTTACTTATTTTTCTTGCCTAATTGCTCTAGCTGGGACTTCTAGTACTATGTCGAATAGGAGTGGTGAGAGTGGGTACACTTTTCTTGTTTTAGGTCTTAGAGGGAAAGCTTTCGCACTTCCACCATTTAATATGAGGTTAGCTGTGGATTTGTCATATATGGCCTTTATTATGTTGAGGTATGTTCCTTCTATACCTAATTTGTTGGGAGATTTTACCATGAAATGATGTTGAATACTGTCAAATGATTTTTCTGCATCTATTAAAATAATCATGTGGTTTTTATCTTTCATCTTATTAATGTGATATAGTATATTCATTGATTTGAATATGTTAAGCTATCCTTGTATCTGAGAGATGAATCCCACTTGATCAGTTGAATTCAGTTTGCTACTGTTTTATTGAAAATTTTAGCATCCATATTCACTGGTGATATTGTCTTGTAGTATTCTTTTCTTGTAGTATCTTGATCTGGCTTCATTATCAGGGTAATGCTAGCTTCGTACAATGAGTTTGGGAGTGTTCTCTCTTCTTCAGTTTTTTGGAAGAGTTTGAGAAGGACTGGCATTAATTCTTCTTCAAAAGTTTGGTAGAATTTACCCATGAAGCCATGTGGTCCTGGTATTTTGTTGGAATAGTTTTGATTACTGATTTAATCTCCTTATTCATTATTGGTCTGTTTAAATGATCTATTTCTTCAAGATTCAGAATCAGCAGGTTATATATTTCTAGGAGTTTATCCATTTCTTCTAGAATGTCCAAGTTGTTGGTATGTAATTGTTTATAGTAGTCTCTCTTTTTTTTTTCAGGTTTTATTGAAATATAATATCATAGTAGTGTCTTATGATCCTTTGTATTTCTGTGGTATGTCTCCTCTTTCATTTCTAATTGCATTTATTTGAGACCCCTCTCTTTTTTTCTTGGTCAGTCTAGTTAAAGATTTGCCAATTTTGTTTATCTGTTCAAAAAACCAACAGTTTTGTTTATTTTTAACTATTGTTTTTTTTCTGTCTTCTCATTTATTTTTGCTCTGAACTTTGTTAGCTCCTTTCTTTTTTACGCTTAGTCTGTTCTTATTGTTTTGTTTTGTTTGTTGTCTTGTTCTTTGAGGCATAAAGTTAGGTCATTTGAGAAAGTAATTTTTAATGTAGGCATTTATCACTGTAACCTCCCTCTTAGAACTTCTTTTGCTGCATCCCATAACTTTTAGTATGTTGTGCTTCTATTTTCATTTGGTTGAAGATATCTGATTTACTTTCTGATTTCACCTTTCACCCATTGGTTGTTGAAATCCCAACAAATATACAAAAAAGCTAGAACTAACAAGTAATTTAGCAAGGTCACTGGATACATGGTCAATAGACAAAAATCAATTGTATTTCTATACAGTAGCAACGAGAAATCAGAAATTGAAATGTAAAAAATAGTACCATTTACAATAGCACCAAAAGAGTCATGAAATATATATAAATTTAACAAAAGTTGTGCAAGATTTGAATGCTGAAAACTACAAAACACTGGTGAAATAAAGCAAAGAAAACCGAGACAAATTGCGTGACACCTTTCTCATGGATTATAAGACTCAATATTGTTAAGATGTCAATTTTCAAAAAATAAATCTATAGATTCAATCC
Organism: Cynopterus sphinx; assembly: GCA_030015415.1. Classification (NCBI taxonomy): domain Eukaryota; kingdom Metazoa; phylum Chordata; class Mammalia; order Chiroptera; family Pteropodidae; genus Cynopterus; species Cynopterus sphinx. The sequence goes on along the minus strand of CM057381.1, from coordinate 119,699,109 downwards.
AATCTACTTCAAAATTCCAGCAGTAATTTGAGTAGACACCATCAAGATGATTCTAAGAATTATGTTGAAAAGTAAAGTAAATAGAATAATCAAAATAATTTTGAAAAAGAACAAAGTTGAAGGACTCATACTACGTGGTACCAAATCTTATTATAAAGCTACAGTAGTCCAGGTGAAAGGATATAAATCAATGGAATACAGAAAAAGATCCAAACATATATGGCCAATTTATTTTTAAAACATATTTTTGGGGAGATCATTCACATACCATAAAATTCACCTATTTAAAGTGTACAATTCAATGGCTTTAGTATATTCACAAAGTGTGGAAACATCACTAAAATCTAACTTTGGAACACTTTAATCACGTCAAAAAGAAATACCATACCCTCACTCCTCCACTCCTCCAACCTTAGGCAACCACAAATCTACTTTCTCTCCCTATAGATTTGCTTATTCTAGACATTTCATATAAATGGAATAATATAATTTGTGACTGACTTTTTTTTTTACTTAGCATACTGTTCAAGGTCCATCTATGTTGTAGCATGTGTTAGTACTTCATTCCTTTTTATGGCTGAATAATATTTAATTGTATAGCTATACCGTAGATATGTGTATTTCTACACCATGGAAAGTGTCATTTTATGTTCTAGACATCAGTTGATGAACATTTAGGGTATTTCCACCTTGGGGCTATTATGAATAATGCTTTTATGAACATTCATGCACAGGTTTTTGTGTGTACATATTTTTTCTTTTCTCTTGGGAAGACTTCAAGGTTGGAACACATGGATACTATTCAGTTGCCCCCAACTGTGTGTTAAGGTGTGTATGGCCTTTCTGGTTTCCAGATCTGACGGTGTGGTCTAGTAACTGTTCACCAATCTGAGGAGTAGAATTGCTGGGTCTATAGTATTACTATGTTTAACATTTTGAGAAACTTCCAAATTGTTTTCCAAAGTAGCTACTCCATTTTACATGCCCACCATCAGTGTATGAGGATTCCAATTTCTCTACATTCTTGTCAATACTTGTTATTATCTTTTTATTTTTAGCCACCTTAGTGAGTGAGAAGAGGTATCACAATGTATTTTAATTGATTTTTGACAAAGGTGAAAAGGCTATTGAAAGGAGAAAAGACAGTCTTTTGACAAATAGTGCCAGAACAATTAGATATCCATACACAAAAGATGATCATAAACCGTAATCTCTTTAAAAAAAAAAAAGTGAATTCAAAGTGAATTATGTACTTACATGTACATAAACTTCTAAAAGGAAACAGAGAGGAAAATTTTTATTACCTAGCTCAGGCAAATTTTTCTTAAATATTATATTAAAAATATAATCCATAAAATGAAAAAATGATAAAATGACCTACATCAAAATTGAGAACTTCTTCTCTTCAAAAGATATTGTTAAGATAATAAAAGATAAGCTACAAATTAGGAAGAAATATTTACAAAACATGTATCTAAAAAGGACTAGTATCCACAATATATAAAGAACTTTCAAAACTTTATAAGATAACCAATGGCCTAATAGAAAATGGGCAAAATAACCTATACGTGAATGTTTATAGTAGTTTTAGTTATAATTGTCAAAATGTGAAGACAATCCACATGGCCCAAGTAGCCTTCATTGGTGAACAAATAAACTATAGTCTACCTATACAATGGATAATACTCAAACTACTGATACGCCCAATAATTGCAAATGCATTATACCAAGTTAAAGTCAGACTCAAAAGAACACATACTATATGATTTCCTTTATGTGACATTGTCAAAAAGGCAAAACCCACAGTGATAGAAAACAATCACATTGTTGCCCAGGGTTCAGGGTGTGATGAGGAGCCAATGTCAAAAGGAAATCAGGAAATTCTGGGGAGTGATGGAACTGCTCTATATCTTAACTGGGTAGACGTTACACACTGCACGTGTTTGACAATGCTGAAAAGAGTGAATTTATTGTATGTTAATTATCCTTCAATAAATCTGACTTTTAAAAATTATACTTTGGGGGTTTTCACTAGAAATGAAACTAAAAATACATAGGCAACAATGACAATGAAAATGGAAGATTATAGTTCTAAGTTAAAATATTCTAAGATCCATTTCTGCATGAGAGCATAGAGATCTTGATTTATTTTAGATATTAACTATGCATGTTTAAAATTTTAAGGGTAATCAATTAAGAGTAGACATAAAATATAGAAATCTCTTGCCTAACATCAGTCATCTGTGTTAGAAATCAGATGTTCTGTGTGAAAACACAGACTGGAAGGAAGCCTGGTTCCCATTATTTTAAATGGGAAAAATTATATGCATGACATGTCTACATCAAGCCCCAAACAATTTCCTAAAACATAAATAAAATACAGTGAAACATCTATGCACAAAGCAACAATCTACATGTTAAGATTTAATACGATTAAAACCCATACTTTCTTCAAAACAATAATGGTGACATAAAGACAGACTTACAGACCAATGGTATAGAATAGACAGCCCAGAAATAAACCCTCACATGTATGGTCAGTTGATTTTCAACAGGAGTGCCAAACTCATTCAATGAGGAATGGATAGTTTGTTTCAATAAATAGTTCTGTGACAACTAGATAGCCACATGCAAAGAATGAAGTTGGACCCTTACCTTATACAAAAATTAATTCAAATAGATCAAAGACCTAAATGTAAGAGCTAAAAACTATAAAATTTTTAGAAGAAAACATAGGGAAAAACTTCATGACATTGAAGTTAGCAATGAGTATCACACTAAAAGTACAGGCAACAAAAGAAAAAAATGATAAACTATACATCATAAAAATTTAAAACATTTGTGTATCAAAGGACACAATTAAAAAAGTGAAAGGACAACTCACAGAAGAAAATATCTGTAAATCATATATCTGATAAGCAACTAATATTATGAAAATATAAAGAACTCCTGCAACTCAGCAACAAAGAACCCAATCCCAAAATGAGAAAATGTGAATAGACATTTTCCCAAAGTACATGAAATCAATAAGCAAGTGAAAAGATGTTTAACATCTCAAGTCATTAGGAAAATGCAAATCAAATCAAATTAAAGGGAGGTAATTAGGTTTAGATGAGGTCATGAGAATAGAGCCCCTATAATGGGATTAGTGTTCTTATAAAAAAAGAGAGACATGGAGTTCTCTTTTTCTCTTTCTCTCGCTCTCCCTCTCTCCATGCTCTGCCTTTGCTGCTCTGCCATGTGAGGAAACAACAAGAAGGTAGCCATCCTTAGTTATAAGGAAGACAGCTCTCACCAAAATTCGATTATCCATAGTCTGGTATCTTGTAATAGCAGCCAGAGCTGACTAAGACACTCAGTACGACTGACTGGCCTGGGACCCATATTCACTCCTGACCAGAGTGGGGAGGGACAGTTCCCTAAAAGAAGCTGAGTACTATTATTAGAATAGAAAATAGAATGCTGGACCGACAAACCCAGCAGATATTTCATTATTGCTTCATACATACATTTAAAGATTGATTCCTTAAGAGGAGACGGTGTTTTTTATTTTACTCCTCACAAACACAATTTGATCTATTTTTTGTTGTTGTTGTTCATGTTTTAGAGACATAGATAAGTAAAGAGTAAATTCTACATACAGGTAAATATGAATCTTTTAGAATGTTCCATCTATTCCCATTTTTAAAGAATTAATAATATTTTTAAGACAGAATGGTTTCATTGTCTCCATATCTGAAAATGGACTTTCCTTTTGTTTCTTTCCTTAATCTATCTTAATTTTCTTAAACTTTAGTACCTAAGAGTGACAGGATGGGGTGGTATATGTGAAACCTTACATGCTGTACTTTATGAACAATTAAGGGATTTTTTAAAGGGTAATTTATACCAGGAGTCCTCAACATCCAGGCCACAGACCAGTACCAGTCCATGGCCTGTTAGGAACCGGGCTGCATAGAAGGTGAGCAGCAGACAAGGGAGTGAAGCTTCATCTGTAGTTGCAGCCGCTTCCCACCACGAGCATCACTGCCTCAGCTCCACCTCAGGTCATCACGCATTAGATTTTCAAAGGAGCACCAGACCCTGATGCCAAAAAGGTTGAGAATAGCTGATATATACCATATTTCCCTCCAATTGCATTTGTCTTAAGAAACTAACCTCCTACAAAAGACAAAATTCTCTACTAAGTTTACCAAGCATCTACATATTTTATCTCATTTAAACCATGTGAGGTTAAGTAGTTGTTAGTTCAATTTAGAGGATAAAAAAAAAATGAGTTTCTGAGAATTTAAATAACTTGCTCAAAACCATACAGTCTGAGTATCAGGGTTAGAATACAAATATCCATAGCTCTTGTGCCTCTCTGTAGGAGCACCGCAACTTTTTGTTGTTGTTGTTGTTATTGTTGTTGTAGTTTTGTTAGATTGTTTGTTTTTAGAAAAGGCAACCCTTGGTTGACCTCACAGATTGCAAGGACCTTGTCAGTTTATAATCTTTATTTATTTTTTATTTTTTACACCTACAGCACCTCGTCTTCCTAGGTGGTCTCCCATCCAAGTACTAACAAGGCCTGACCCTACTAGCTTCCGAGATCAGAAGGGATTGGGCTTGTTCAGGGTAGCTCAGCAACTTTGGCTAATTAAGTGTAAGGGTTGCATGCATTAGCTTTGACCAAACCAGCTCCAGGTTTGAATCCTGGAGCTCCCACTTTCTAGCAATGCAATAATAGTAAATAACTTTGAATGTTTTCTGAATGCTCAGCACTTAGTGTGCACAATATCTCATTCAACCTTCCTGAACACTCTTGAAGGAAGATACCACTATTACCATCAACCCCACTTTACAGGTGAAGGAACTGAGGCTTAAAAGCAATCAAAAGTATAAATGAGACTTGAACCCAGATATCTGATGCCACTGTATGTGATTATAACCAAAGGATATGGATAAGAAAAGGAAACAAAAGTAGCTGAGAAGAATTGAATCCACTCTCTAGAATGATCTCTATGGTCTAGCAATTAAGAATGTGGACTACAGAATAGGCTACCTGGGGAACCATCTCAGCTCCTCCACTCGTTAGATGTGTGACTTTGAGCAAGTCATTTAACTTCAGTGTCCTCATTTGCAAAATGGGAATATAGAAGTACCTACATGTATTAGTTTCCTAGGGCTGTCATAACAAAATACTAGACTGGGTGGTTTAAACAAAGAAATTTATTTTCTCGCAGTTCTGGAGGCTAGACGTCCAAGACAGCGTTGTCAGCAAATCTGGTTTCTTATAAGATCTCTCTTCTATGGTCACTTTATTTCTGTGTCCTTCATTGGTGTTTCTTGGTCTGTGAACTGTCTGTGTCCTGATTGCCTCTTCTTATAAGGACACAATCATATCGGATTAAGGCTCACTCATATAACCTCATTTTATCTTAATTATCTCTTTAAAGGCCCTGTCTCTGAATACAGTCACATTCTGAGGTACTGAAAGTTAGGACTTCAATATATGAATTAGGGGTAGGGAACAATTCAGCCCATACACACAATCTCATAGGGTTATTGTGAAGATCAAATCAGACAATATATGTAAAGCAAAGGTAAGGAACCTAAAATGTTGTGAGAAGTTAATGATTGTGCAATGTAACTGAACACTTTACTTAGGCATAAGAATATCTGGAAAGTTACAAATCTTTCTTCACCAGAATATTGGCTGGAAGTGCTCTAGAGGCTCGCTCCTCTTCTCCTGATTTATACCGGGTGCTCAATCCAGCATTATCTTTGCTTTATGGTCAAAAGTCCCCATCTTGATCCCACAACTGTTTCATTCTGGTCTGGCCTCTCCCTGTGGACAATGAGAAGTTCTTTCTGTAGAGAGTGATCAAACTTTCTTTCTGTAACTGCTCCAAGGTTCGTCTTTAAAAAGAGGAGACAATCTGTCCCAGCTACTCACCACTCAGCAAGTGCCTTTCCAATACTACTGCTATTTCTACTCATTGGGCAAACCATTTATTAAAATTTAATGACAATCACTTATATTTATAAAGCCATTTTTAATTTACAAAGCTCTTTTCTATCCATTATCTTTAATCCTCACAACATCTGTAGGAAGGATGTTTTTCTCCATTTTATAAAAGAAGAAAATAAGGCTCTGAGGAGTATCATCATCATCCTGGGTCTCACAGTTGATCAGTGGCAGACGGGAACCTCAAATTCTGGTCTTTTAATTATAATACATCAGGAGTAGCTCACCTAGTCAGGTATTCTTCTACAATATAAATAATCATGTATACTGGCCCTGCTCTCTTTCAGGGGGATGTAGTTAAGTTATTTGGACTTTTATTTTATTTTATTTTTTTATGCTTACAGGACCTGGGATTTCTAGGTGGTCTCTCATCCAAGTACTAACCAGACCCGACCCTGCTTAGCTTCTGAGATCAGAAGAGATCAGGCATGTTCAGGGTGGCATGGCTGTAGACTATTTGGATTATTTTGATTGGAAGTGACAAAAGCCCAACTCAAACTGGCCTAAGCAAAAACCAAACTTATCGGGTCACCTAACAGAGCAATCCAGAAGTAGGTCTTCAGGCATGGATGGATCCAGGTGCTCAAACTATGTCATAAGAACTCTCTCTCTCCACTTCTTATCTTCCCTTTGTGTTCACTTTATCCTTGGACAAACTCTCTGCTTGGCATGTCAAAGATGGCCCCCAGTAGTTAAAGCTTACCATTCTCCCAGGTCAACACACTTGCGAACTGCAACAAACGAACCTGGATATTATCCTCAACTATTTGGGTTGGCTTATGGGCCCTACCCTTGAATCAATCATTGTGTGTAGTACAATGGATTATTCTCATTGTCCAGGCCTGATCACTTACTCCACTATGGAGAGGTGTATGGTGGTAGGGTGAGTCTCATCAAACCCAGGGACTGAGTGGTGGAGAAAGGAATTTCTTTATTAAAAGGTAGTGATGTCAGAAGTGGTGTGGGTCATAGGCAGATCTCTACAGAGTGCCTTTGCTCTATAGAGCTAAAATAGAACAACCAATGAGGAACTGGGAGGCTATCTTAGCAAGAACTCTTAGTTCTTACCTTGAGAAAAGTGGACTTCTGTAGGTTTTTTCCTGGACTGCCTAGCTTGACTCAGCAGGACAGAAAAAGAGGCAATAATTCATAGCAGAGTAAGGAAAAAAATGGAGCTTCTGGCTCCAATAACTTGTGTTCAGAATAGTACCCAAACCAGGAGCACCCATGGAAGGAGACTTTGAAGTACTCTTGAAGATGACTAGTTGCCTGTTCCCTCTTCCCAGGACCTTCTATCTCTCCATGAAGCTGTGAACTCCAGGGGCACAGGGACCACATCTGTTTTACCCACCATCTTCTTTCCAAGGTGTAGCACAATACTTTGCCTGGAACATAGCAGGGGCCTATCACATCTTTATGCTTTGCATGAATAAACTCCTGAATCAGGTTTATCATCCTAACTGGCAGGATGGATCTACTTCTTTGCATACTTAAATACCCATCTTTGATTTTTGTTTTCCATCTGTGAGAGAAGGTATAGAAGAAGACTCTTTACAGCCTCTTCCAGCTTATGATTCCATTACCTTAGGGTTCTCAGGAGACAGCCAAGATACCTTCTGCAAAGAACTAATGGAAGGTAATCAAATGTATTGAACACTCTGTGCTTGGGTGAGATGACCTTATTTGGGTCTGAGGTCCCCAAACTGTGAGATTTTATGGACTTGTAATTTTTTTTTTTGGGGGGGGGTGCGGAATGAAAATGATACTGCTTATTTTTTATTTTGCCCAAAAGAACATAAAAAAAATTTCTATTAACTATCATTACCATTTCTTTTAAAAAGGAAATTTTTACACTAAGAGAGCAGAAAATACATAATCTCAGAAAAACAACAACACCCAATCCCTTCTCCTCCTGGAAAAAGACAGTTGGCAACCTTACATGATGATGATAATGATGATGATGATGATGATGATTTGCAGATAGATGTAAATTTCATCATACTGACCCCTGCCTGGGGTCCAGTATTATGAACGCCACTAACAGAGATTATTTTTTAACACTCCCTTCCACTTCTAAGAGGGCTTAATCTGCCTACTTTATAGATGGAGAAACAGGTTCAACGAGTGCAAGCGCAAGGTCACAAGGATAGTAAATAGTAGTCGGTTTGTCAGAGTGGCAACCCAGAACCCTTGGCAGATCCCAAACCAAGGCTATTTTCTTGTAGGGAAAAGATGACCCACATGGCGCCCTTGGAATGTCCCCGAGGTCTACTCGGCCTCATCATGACCCTGGATTTGGATGCTTTGTTCTTAACAATGTGCCCACCTCATGCCAGGCACAAGGGAGAGTGCAGGGAGCGAAACCAACACGTTCCCGGCCTCCTTTCCTGTTCCCAGATACTCACCTGTTCCCCAGGCCCAGCTTCTCGCGCTGGCAGCCAATGAAATCCCCACTGCAGGCGTGGGCTGCTAATAGTTTAGGGGTTCCCTCTCCCTGGGGGGGTTGGCAGTTTCCTAGGAGACTCTGGGAACCTTAACGCCTCCAAGACCCAAAGGACAGGAAGCGTAATGGCGCAACTTGAGGCCCTGTGATAGGCTGCAGGGGAGGCAATTTGGGAGGAAGAGATCGGTTCAAACCCTATCAAATCGTCCCCCGTTCGGCCCCTCCCCCATTCCCATGGGCTTTGCGGGCACCCACAACCCCGAAGCTCAGGCTGGAAGGAGGGTTTCCCCCAAACCAGAGGGCCCTCCTGTGGGGTGGCCTCGTCGCTGCGGCGGGGGCCGCCGGAGGCCGTGCCACGCGCCCCACGTCCCGCGCCGCCTGGCGCGCCCGAGGCGGGCGCACGCCCCCGCCGGCCTGGGCGCGTGCACGAGCGCGCGCCTCTGCGCGGGAGCGCGCCCCGGGGAGAGCCCGAGCAAGATGGAGGCCGCGCGGCGGCCGCCGCCTGGGCCCCGGCAGCCGCCCCTGACCGCGCCGAGCCGCGGCGCCTAGGCCGCGCCGGCCGCAGACACGCGCCGCCCCGGACCGGGCCCAGGTGGGTCTCCCCGCAGCCGCTCCGCGCGCCCGGCCTGGGCGCGGGGCAGCCGCTCCCCCACCCCGGGGCCTCCCCGGGCCCCGCCGCTCCCCGGCGCCCGGGGGGCCAGCCCCTGCCCGCCCGCCGCGCGCCCTCGCGGCCCGAGCTGCCTGCGGGCCCTGGTCCTTCGTCCGCTTGGCCTGGCAAGCCTGTCTCCCCAGTCCTGGCCGCCGGTCCTAGGCTCCCTCTCAGCCTGCATCCAGCCCTGGCTTCTGAGGGACCCCGCGGACTCCCCCGCCCCATGTCCAGCCCCCGCCGTTCCAGCCCCCGACTCCCCCCGAGCCTCATCCCGATCCCTCCACTTCGCCCTCCGAGACCCTGGTACCGGCCTGCACTCCCTGCCCCAGCCCCCATCTCGCCTCCCCAGTCCCTCAGTACCCGGTGCCTCTTATATCTCCTCCTTACCCCCTCATAGAAGTCCCCCCCACGCCACAGCCCTTTCCTAGACACCCAACAGCACTAGACCTTCGTCTGCCCCTAACAGCAGCCCTCAGATTCCCTTCCGAGCCCCTACGTACAGCCCCTCCACTAATCCCGCAGTACCGGTCCCCTGCCTCCATCCCAGCTCCCTGTGGCCCCCCTACTCCTCCGGTATCCGCAGCCCTCGAGTCCCCGCCCCAGCTCCCCCAGGACCACTTTCTAACTCGCTCATTCCAGCCCTCATATCCTTTTCTCTGTCCCCTCCTCCCAGCCCCCCCACCCAACTTTCACGTGGCCCCTTCCTAAGTCCACAATCAGAGACCTTTGCCAGGTCCCCCCACAGACACCCTCATGACCCCCGCCTAGCTTTCCCACCCCTGCCTCTGGGTCTCCCCAGCTCCACCCCGGGCGCCCACCCTCGCGAGTCCTTGGGCTCAGGGCCGCCTCTCGCGTGCGTCCCCAGCTCGCGCCCGGCACCCCGGCGGGCGGTCCCGGGACGGCGGCCCCCTCCAGGCGCCGCCGCGACCGCCGCCGGCCCCGCCCCCGGGCACCATGCTGCCCTCGCAGGAGGCCTCCAAGCTCTATCACGAGCACTACATGCGGAATTCGCGGGCCATCGGCGTGCTATGGGCCATCTTTACCATCTGCTTCGCCATCATCAACGTGGTGGTCTTCATCCAGCCCTACTGGGTGGGCGACAGCGTCAGCACCCCCAAGCCTGGCTACTTCGGTCTCTTCCACTACTGTGTGGGCAGCGGGTTGGCGGGCCGCGAGCTCACCTGCCGCGGCTCCTTCACCGACTTCAGCACCATCCCGTCCGGCGCCTTCAAGGCGGCCGCCTTCTTCGTGCTGCTCTCCATGGTGCTGATCCTCGGCTGCATCACCTGCTTTGCGCTTTTCTTCTTCTGCAACACCGCCACGGTCTACAAGATCTGCGCCTGGATGCAGCTCTTAGCAGGTAGGGGAGAGGCGGGGGCGGGATCCCTAGAACAGGCATCGGGGACGGGGTTCCTTCCTTCTTGGATCCCTTCTTGGAGGGGGTCAGAAACATTCTGCTTATCTGTCCAAAGACACACCTCCTTGGCTGTCACACCTCAGCCACTGGGGGTGAGAGTGGGGGTGAGTGGGATTCTATGAGAGAGAGATAGAAACAGAGACAGAGGCACCTTAGGGCAGAGGTCAGAGCCTTAGAACCAGGTATTTGGGGCTGCATTCTTGGATATGGACAGACTGCATTTGTTGATGGGTTAGCGTTATATTAGAGTCTCAGAGAGTCTCTGTTGGCTGTTTTAGGGGAATTGATTATCTGAGGGAGGAGTTACTCTAGGTGTAGGTAATTTTCCTTTTTTGGACTGAAAAAAAAAGCATGAAATGGAGAATCAAGAGATCTGACTTTGATCTTTAAACTGCTGACATCACTAACTTGCGTGTTTCACTTCTCCAAGGCTTGGTTTCTCATCTGTAAAACAGTAGAGAGGATTCAAGAACAATTGAAAGAGTATCTTGTAAACCTTGAAGTGCTGTGCTAAAATAAAGGAGGACAGGAGGAGGCTGTCTATAGTGTCTATCCAATGTTTGACATGTGTATGGTTGATGGTACCTGGCAACATGAGTCTCAGGAGGACAAGCTTCTGTACTCCAACCCTATCCAATGGGAATGAGTTCCTGGGACCCTCTAAAATGTTTGGCTAAGACAGACAGACGTCTTACCCTAAGAATCAAAGAAGGGCCTTTTGGAATAAGAACTGCTGAAACAGTTTTCCAGGATCCATTAGAGTCCCCCACCTCCACCTATCTTTTGATGGAAGACAGATCTTGAAGGTTCAGCACTTGGGCATTTGCCTAATTGCAGGCAGAGAAAAGAGTTGGACTGGGAAAAATGAGGCCAGAGCCTGGGGAGTTGGGCTGATGAAAGCTAGGAAAAAGTTTGGAGTCCTCTAGGGTGAGAAGGTAAAGGGAAAATGTGAAAACCATGTAGCAGAGATGATTTTTCAAAATAAGCACCTCAGGGCATTCAACAAGTGTTGTCCCCTTCAAAAGAGACCCCCTGGAGTAGATGTTACATCACTTGTTTCCACTGCTCAAAACATTATAGGAAATTGTCTTTGGATCATGGGGTGTATTCCCTTAAAGATCATCATTGAAGGGAAACTTTCATCTTTTAAAAGAGGAAGATTTTTGGAAATGGCTAGAATTTACTCAGGGCCAAGCAGAGAAAATATGTTGGGCGGTCAAATTGAGAATTGTCACTTAGTATAAAAAGCCAATGTGTGAGGACAAAATTATGAAGCTGGTTTGCTTCCCCAAGAGTATTTCTACAAATGCAGGGAGGAATTACCATTCCATTGGAAGAATATCCCAAACCCCCAAAAAGACTATAGTGAAGAAGGCAGCATTTATTGAAATATGGACATTCTCATGGGCTTGTTTTACTCCATTCAACTTAGATATGGGTCTTTCAGGATCTTTGAAGCAGGTGCGAAAGCAGAATTGTAGGATGTGGGGCATATCTTTTCATATTTCTCAGTGATACCCAGAAAGTGATTTTATGTATTTTCATTCTATTCTTCTAAAGGCAAGCTGGAAAGAATATATGCTCAGTTGGAACTCTCAGTTCTTCAACTCTAATTTGGGGTCTGCAGAGGGGTGGCTTAGCTCTTGGCCTTTCAATTCCGTGCAATCCATGTGAATTTAATCATGGGGATTTGATGAACAGTTAAAAAATCCCCATCTAATTATCTAGTTTCAGGGATCTTAGAGATCAGCACCTTCAAATACTGTCTTCCCCTGCTACCATTTTAGAGAGAGAAAACTGAGCCTAGAAAAGTGATGGTCTTACCCAAAGTCACATAGCCAATAAGGGAATACATTTGTCTTGACTCCTAGCCCAGTGCTCTTTCCCTTATGTTACTATTTCACCCCTAAAGGCTGTTATCAGGTTTGAGTAGTTTATTCCATTTTGCTTAGAGATTTCTGACTTCTTTGGGCAAGGGACTGATTCACTTTGCTTAATAAAGTGATACTGGGACAGAGGTCAGAGCACTGGATTACGAGTCATGGGACAGAAAGTCATGGCTGACTCTGCCTGTGATTCACCATGTAGCATTAAGCTATTGTATTTAGCTTAAATCTCACTTTTCTCATCTGTACAGTGGGGACTAATCAGTTAGATTAGTGGACTTAAAGTATCTTTTTCAGCCCTGTGGAGCTCTAAAAAAACTCTTTCGCCAAGATCATTTCATTCGGAAAGTGTGAATCAGTCATCCTCAAGAGAACTGCAGAGAATCAAGGGGTCTTGTTTATGTCAGATAAGAATTAGAATGCCTGTTGCATGGTTCTCGTTCAAATGAACTTTTATTCAAGGATTTTAGAGTATTCTAAGTGCAGAACACTGGACTATTGGGAAATATGAAGAGATTCTTTTTTCTTGTTTATTCCTCACCTGCTCTGTGATTATTCCTATGCTAAGTTAGCCATCTTTCAGTGGCAAGAGACAGGAAACCAACTCAAACTGGCTTAAAAAATTTACAATAAAGTAAAGAGAGTAGTGTAGTGTTTTTAGCTCACATAACATTAAAGTCAAGAGTATCTGCATTCAGGCATGGATGGATCCATATGCTTAAATAATGCTATTAAAATATGTGTCTCCATTTCTTGGTTCCTCTGTGTTGGCTTATTTTTAAGTCTCTAACCCTCTTGAAGGTGATAAATAAGGTTACTAGCAGCCCTAAAATTACAATACTTTGGCTTAGTAATGTCTGGAAAAAGAACACCTGTTACTCAGTGGTTCCAGCAAAAGTTCCAGGGCTGTTTCTCTTTGGCTCAACTTTGGCCAAGAACTTATCTCTTAATTAATCAGTGTGACTTGTCTAAGGCCTCGGATATGTGCCCATCCCTGTAACACATGGACTGATAGTGGAGAAAGGTCAGTTCTTGCAAAAGAAAGTCAAATGTGACCACTGGAAGAGAGATACTGTAGGTTAGATAAGTGCAGATAGAAGTAGAAGCCCAGGGCAATTGAGGAAGCTGCTGGCTTAGTTGGAAGGTGAGGCTTGAGCAGGACAGGGTGTGAGCAGGTGTGAGGTGTGGGAGAGCATTCTGAATGGAGAGGAATATCATGGGCAGAGGCACAGATGTGAGAAAACCATATCTAGATTGAGTGTGACATCATATTGGGGAATAGCATGGGGAGAGACCAGGAAGAAATGATGGGGCAACAGTGTGCAAGGCTCTGGATACTGGGTCAAGGAATTTAGGCTTTAATAAGTAGGCGGTTTGAAGTTGATTTGACTGTTATTATTCAAGAAAAATAGTTAACGTTTTCTGAGCTTTTACTATATGCTTGACCATTTGTTAAACATTTACTTGCATACTATTATTTAATCCTCACAATAATCCTATGGAGTAGATACCATTATTGATATTTTATAGATGAGAACACTGAGCCTCAAAGAGGCAAAAATCATTTGTCCAAGGTCATACAGGTGGTAAGTGATGGAGCCAGAATTATAAATTGGTCTGTCTGACTGTAAAGCCCAAAGACTTATAAAGGAGCATTAATGGTAGGGGTTGTGGCAGGCATGATGTATTAAAGCAAAATAGAGCAGCTGGAAGACCCAGATGGATCATTATGGAGTTAGGGGTCAGCTTTTCAGGGTTTCTCAGGATATCTCTGCTACTCTTTACCTGGGCTTTCCCATTTACTAAGAACACACAATGTGTCAGCTTCTATTTGAGGCATTTTCACTTTCATTATGTCATTTAACCTTCATCTGTTAAAGTGACTTGCCCAAAGTCCACACATCTAATGAAAAGTAGAGCTGAAAATGAACACAAGTCCATCTAGAACCTCTTCTTACCACTGAGTTGGAACCCAGGAAGGAATACACAAATTATAAGCTGCAGTTGTAAGTTCTATGTAGTCAGTGAGGTTAGCCAAGGGGAGGTTGCTGGCTGGAGTAGAGACTCAGGGTGGAAGTCTGGTTGAGAGTCTGAGGGGGGCAGTGTGTGGTAGTGGTTTAAGAGCAGAGGACTTAGAATTCCCATTTTGCCACTTTCCAGTTGTATGGCCTTGGATAAGTGAATTTTCTTCTCTGAGTCTCAGTTTCTTTATCTGTAAAATGGAGATTTTACAGGTGGGAGGAAAAAATATACAATGGGTGTAAAATGCTGAGTGTGGTTCCTGGTATACAGTAAACACTCAATAAATAATCACTCTTTCCTATGATATAGTTTGAATGAAGAACAGTTTGCGAAAAGTCCTTGATGCTCAGGTGGAAGAGTTTGCATTTGGTGGGATTATCAAGGCCTTGAGAAGCCATAAACTATCAGCTTGGAAGAGTTTTACCAATCAGCTTGCCCGACTCCTTTATTTTACAAATGAGAAAACAGTCCCAGAGAGAATGAGAGACAAGTTCATGGTTGCAAAGTAAGATCCTCTATCCGTAGAAGGGAGATGATTCTGACTACTATTCATTCAATATTTTTGTGCCTATCACGTGCCAGGCACTGCCTGGTGCTGAAGTCACAGCAGAGAACAGAGTGTGTGAGATGGAGTGGGCACTAGGAGAGACTGAATGTGGAGGTGGAAGCAGGGGCAGATTGGTGATCCAGAGGTGAGATCTTCCAGCCTTCCAGATACGTGCCCTTAATCAGTGGTGTCTCTGGGCTAGAAATAGAAAGGACAGGAGTTCCTGTTATTACAGTTTAAAATATGCATCCACATTTCTCCCCATTTCTTGCTATTTGTTTCAGATTTGTTTTAAGATTTTATTCTTTCAGTAAGTCTTTGTTGATGTGCATGACGCTGCTGAGCACATTGGGGGAATTTCTTTCCTCCTTTTCTCCCTCACTCAATATCTTTTTTCCTCCCCCAACTCTCCCTCCCTCCCTTCTTTCCTTCCTTCAAACTTCCTTCCTTCCCTCTCTTCCCCCATCATTTTTTTTTCCACACCAATTCCTTACTGACAGCCTTCTCTCTATGTCAGGCACTGTGCTAAGCTCTGAGAATCCTGATTAAGAGTTCTCACTCCCAGGGACACATGTTTTCATAGTCTAATGGGAGAGGCAGGGAAGAAAACAGATCATCATACTATATATGACACATAAAATGATTGAATCATGCACAGGATATTCTGGGGGTGCGAAGGGCACTTCTGACACAGTTAAAAATAGCCAATAAAGTCTTGTCAAAAGTAACAGCCATTGAGTTGAATCTTAAGGGGTAGGAAGGAAGAAGGTCAACCAGGACCAAAAGACAGTTTGATCAAAGCCATGGAGTTGGAAAATAGCCTGGTGTGTTTTGGGGACTATAAGCTATTAGACCAAGGAAGGATGAGAGTTGAGACCAGGGAGATGGATTGTGGAGGCCTTCTAAGCCATGGTAAAACGTTTAGGCTTGACTTGTAGGCAGCAGATAGTTGTTGACATTTTTTCAATTGTTTAAAATTTTTCAAGACATTTATTTACTTTTTAGAAAAGTAAATATATGCAAAGATACAAAATTCAAAAGATAAAAGATATATAATTAGATGTAAATCTCTGTCTTGCCCTCACCCCTCAATGATACTCCCAGAGACAACCACTATTACTAGTCTAGTTTCTTGAGTATCCTTTCCAAGAAATCTCATAAATATACAAGCAAATTCAAACAATATTTTTACATAAATGGTATATTAGTTATCTATTGCTGTATAACAAATTACTCCAAAACTTAAAGCAACAAGCATTTATTATTTCTGTTTTTGTGAGTCACAGGAATTTGGGATGCTAGAGGAATCTAGCCACACTCATGTGCTGGTGAGAGACCTTAGAATGAGTGATCCAAGAAAGAAAACTATACTGTCCTATCCCCTTTTTTGCTAACAGCTTTATTGATATATAGCTCAGATGCCATACAATTTTTCCAATATAAAATGTACAGTTTGGTGATTTTTAACATATTCACCGAGTTGTGCAACCATTGCCATAATTAATTTTAGGATATTTTCATCAGCTTGAGAAGAACCCTTATATCCTTTAGGTATCACCCCCTAAACCTATTTCTTCATACTCCTCATCCTCTAAATAACCACTAGTCTACTTTTTGTCTCTCTAGATTTGCCTATTCAGAACATTTCATATAAATGGAATCATATAAATGTGACAGTCTTTGTGACTGGCAGTTTTACTTAGCATAATGCTTTTGAGATTCATCATGTTGTAGCATATAACAATACTATATTCCTTTTTATGGCTGAATAATATTCCATTGTATGGACATATCACATTTTGTTTACCAGTTATCAGTTGGTGGACATTTGGGTTGTTTCCACCTTTTGCCTGTTATGAATAATACTATGAACATTTGTGTACAAGTTTTTGTGTGCACATGGTTTCGTTTCTCTTGAGTATGTATCTAGGAGTGGAATTGCTGACTCAGTGGCAGCTTTATAACATTTGGAAGAACTGCCAGATTGTTTTCCAAGTGGTGGCAATACTGGATATTACCACAGTGGGGTGAAAGGGTTCTCGTTTCTTCATATCCCCATCAATACTTCCTATTATCTTACTTTTTGATTGTAGCAATTATACTGAGTATGAATTGGTATGTCATTGTTTTAATTTGCATTTCCCTAATAATTGGTGGTATTGGGCATCTATTCCTGTGCTTACTGGCCATTTTTATATCTTCTTTGAAGAAATATCTATTCAGATCCTCTGCCCAATTTTTTTTTTTAGAGTCATGGGAAAGTTTATTAGAAAAGGGATAACACTCCACAGACAGTGTGGTTTCTTCTCAGAGACAGAGAGGGGCCCTTTGCTCATTTTTAAATTGAGTTTTCTTTTTATTATTGAGTTATAAGAGTTTGTTACTCTAGATACAAGTCTCTTATCAGATATATGATTTGCAAATATTTTCCATTCTATGGTTGTCTTAACTTCTTGGTAGTGTTCTATAAAGCACAAAAATTTTAACTTGTCCAAAATCCAGTTTATCTATTTTTTTTGTTGTTGTTGCTTTTACTTTTGGTGTCATATCTGAGAATCCATTGCCAGGTCCAGGATCACAAAAATTTACCTCTGTGTTTTCTTTTATGAGTTTTATAATTTTACCTCTTAAATTTAGGCTCTGATCCATTTGAGTTAATTTTTGTATGTGATGTAATGTGGTCCAATTTCATTCTTTTGTATGTGGCTATCCAGTTTTGCCAGCACCATTTATTGAAAAGGTTATTTTTTCTCAGTTGAATGGTCTTGACACCCTTGTCAAAAATCAATTGACCATAGATATATGGGTTTATTTCTGGATTCTCAATTCTATTCTTTTGAGCTGTATGTCTGTCATTACATCAATACCAGGCTGTTCTGATTACTGTTGCTTTGTAGTGAGTTTTCAAGTTAGGAAGAATGAATCCTTCAATTTTTTTTCAGGATTGTTTTGGCCATCACACTGCCTTTTATGTCCTAACCTCACACATCACATACCATTACTTCTGCCACAATCTATTGTTAGAAGTGAGTTGGTAAATCCAGCCCACATTCAAAGGGAAGAGAATTCAGCTTCTCATCTTGAAGGGAAGAATATCAAAGAATTTATGGACATGAAAACCACAACAAATGGTAGTATACTAAATACTCGGTTTGTCTTGCTGTTTTCATTTAATAATACATCTTGGAGATAGTTCCATGTTGCTATCTAAAGAGCTACTTTTTTCTTAAGAGCTGCATAATATGCTTTTGTATAGATATCTCATCATGTATTTAATCAATATTTAAATTATTTACAATATATTTGCTCTAACAGTATTTTAGTGGCTGTTATATATAAATAATTTGATACATGTATAAGGATAAAATAAAAACCTGGAGCAAATTGCTGGATTAAATGGTCTATATGTGCACAGTTTTGTCAAATTCAGCCATGGTGCCCTCCACAGAAGTTGTACAAAGTCAAACTCCCAGAAGCAATGTCTGGGCGTCCCTAATTCCCCTCGTCCTTGCCAACTGAGTGTGTTATCAAATATTTTACTTTTGCTAACCCAATGGGTAAAGAATACTGTTATAGTAGTAATTTGCCTTTCTCTTATCATGAATGAGGTTGAGCACCTTTTACATCAGTTCGCATATATTTCTCTACCCAGTTAATGGCATTTTTCCTCTTTGTAATGTAAGAATTCTTTATGTATTAAGAAAGTTAGGGGGTGGCTCCATAATGTAGTGGTTAGCACGTCTGCTTTACACACAGAAGGTCCTGGGTTTGCGCCCCAGGTGGAGCCACGGACCATTCCTGAGTGCACCAGGCCCCAGGGGTGTGCCGGGAGGAGAAGCCCCTGCCTTCAGAGATCCAGCTTTTAAGAGGAGATGACAACATCCGTAGGTCAGGGGTGGAAGTAAGGGGGAAGGAAAGGGGGGAGGGGCAGAAGAAAAGAAAATTAGCTTTTTGTTTGTGATATGAGTTACAAACATTGTTTCCCAGTTTATCTTTTGACTGTCTCTGGGTGTTTTCCCCATGGTGAAGTTCATTTTTTTTTTCAACATAAGCAAATCATCAACTCATTCCTGTATGGCTCCTAGGTTTAGTGTGATACTTAGAAAAGTCTTAAAGTGTTTTGTACACGGAGAAACATACTAGATTGGCCATTTGTGGAGAAGATGGGAAGTGTCAAGAGGACAAGAGCTGAAACTATTCCTTTTCTGAAAGCCTCTTATTTTTGTCCTTTTCTTTTCATTCCCATTTCATGTTATTCGTCATTATCAACTTTACTTTAATCCCAGAGTAATTTAATGGCATAATGAGAGACCTGGATTAGGAGCCTGTGCCTGGCACATAGTAGGTGCTTAATAAGTGTCTACTGAATGAATGAATGAATGAATGAATGAATAGAGATGATATCTGATTTAAGTCCTAGCTCTACCACCCACTCATTTGGAAACATATTCAGCTGTCAGACAACCTGAATTAGAGTCCCAAGCATTAGCAACTAAGTGTCTTTAGGAAGTTTATGCGATTTCTGAGTCTCAGTTTCCTCATCTATAAATTGGGGACAAAAATAGTAAACATCTTGTTGGACTGATGAAGGACTGATCTGAATATGTGTATAGACCTGGGCACAAATTGAACCCTCAGTAACTTAGTGATTATTATTAGCTGTTCTGTGACTTGCATCAAATAATTTTGGCTCCTTCATTCCATGGTCTGTGTTAGAACAAGAGAGGAAAGGTTTAAAAGTGAGAATTGGAAGATAAGCCTGAAAATTAGGTGCGACTGACCTATGGAGAGCTTTGAAAGTTGGTTCATATTCCTAGGTCATGGGCAATCACTTTTAAGCATGGGAGGGACCAGGGCCAGATGTGGGTTTAGAAAGATGACTTGGGGGGCTACTGGAGGCTTAATGGGAGGCAGGCAGGCCAAGGAGAAGGCGGCGGCAGTGGTCCAGGTGAGAGGTGCTGAGGCTGGGGGAAGAAGAGGAGGATAAAGACTGGGACCTATTTAGGAGACCAGTGGGTATGCTTGGGTGGGGACAGGCAGGTCTTGAAGATGACTCCAGCTTTCCCCTTTGGAAAATTGGGTCTTGGAGAGTGACATTCCCAAAGGTCACAGGAGGAAGATCATGTTCGTTTGGAAAATGGTGAGTTTGAGGTTCCTATGGAATGTACAAGAAGAAAGTTCTGACAAGTAATTAGATATTTGGGTCTGGAGCTGAGGAGAGAAGTCTCAGCTGGAGATGTAGATGTAAAGCATCATCTTATGAAGCTGAGTCAGGGGTGAAACTGCCTGGGGAGAACATGTGGAGGGAGGGAGAAGAGGAGACAGTCTAGAAACACCAACTTTTAAGAGGCAGGTGGAGGAAGAGCCAGGAAAGGAGGCTTGGAGAGAGGAGCCAAAGCAGCTGCTCAAATTAGCAACTGAGAAGCTGAGGATGGCTTTGAGAAAGGACACTTGCTTGGAGGAGCCAGAGGAGACTAGAAAGACACGGAACCACTTGAAAGGGCCATGTCCAGAACTGGAGGAAGTGCAACAGAATACGGGGAGAGCACATCCTAGCACTGAATGTGGCAGAGCTGAGCCTGGGTGAGATGGGATGCACCGGGCAGATTCAAAAGTTAGTAAGAGGCTATGGGTTCCATGCAGGCTGAGCCTAGGGGTGGGGGATGGGTAGAAATACTGTTTCTAAATTATTACCACACAAAGTGATGGGCGTGTTATCTCTCCATAATGTCTATGACATTAGATACAATTATTTGTGTTCTTAACAGTCCCCTACCTCTACTGTGAGCTCTTCAAGATCAAGAACCATGAGCTGGGGTTTAAGTGACTTAGAAGAAGTGTGTTTCAGAGGAGGGACAGGTCAATGCAAAGGCTTCCAGATGGGACTGAATGTGACATGTTTTAAGGGACAGAAAGGAGGTCAGTGTGGCCGGAGTATAGGGAATGTGGCAGGCCACATGGCTGGAGAGGAAGGTATAGAGAGCTTGTGAGCCTCATAGGCCTGGACCAGGCATCAGGGTTTTATTCTGAGTGTTATTGGGAGCTTTTGGAGGGTGTCAAGCAGGGAAGTAACACCATCTGGTTTTGAAAGCTTACTCCGGATGCTGAGTGGACAATAGACGATGATGGGGCAGGGTGGGAGCAGAGGAACTAGTCAGGAGGCCACTGTGGTCATCCAGGAGGGAGATCATGGTGGCTTGAACAGGTAGTAGCAGTGGAGATGGTCTGTCTTGGATATTTTGGGGAGCCAATGGGCTTTGCAAATTGACTGGATGTGCAGGATGAAGGAAAGGGAGAAGTCAGGGCATCTCCTAACATTGGGGTGCTGGATGGCAAGTGGGGGAGTCCAGGCTCAGGAGTCCCATCCACTGAGATCCCCAGCTGATAGAGGCACTAAGATTGGGCCTGGATCTTTAAATCCAGGGAGTCAGGGTCGACTGTTAGGAGAGGCTCATTCTCCCTGGCAAGATAAGCCCCTGCCCTGGAGGTCTTAGGGGAAGAGCAGAGTCAAAGCTCAGATCAGGTAGGGAGGGGCTTGTGGACAGCCTTCTTACCCTGAATGGGAAGTGTCACTCTGTCAGATGTTTTCACAACAGCCCCCCTCGTGCACAGGGCCTGGAGAAGCATTCCCTTGGAGAGCTGTGGTACTAAGGCGGACAAACCCTTCACTGGGCTCCTCTCAGCCCCAAACTCAGCCTGATCCTGTCCAGAAAAACTTCATACACTCTGGAGAGAGACTTGAAGAGGATATAAGTGGCCAATCGATCATGTATTCTATGCTCTACTGCTTCTCTGTATATCTCACCTTTGTAATACTTACTGCTTTGTAAAATTATCATTGTTCTTTGTAGAAAAATTGAAGAAAATTGATGAGCAAAATTATACCCGTAATCTTACTACTCAGAAACAGTCATTCTTAACTGCTTCCTCTATACTCATGATGGTATGAAGTACTGGTTATGAGCAGACTCTTGAGCCAGGCCATCTGGGTTCAAATACTGGTTCTACAACTTACCAGCTGTGTGACCTTGGATAACCTTTCTGTGCCTTAGTGTCCTAATTGGTAAAAAGTATATAATAATGGTACCTACTCAGTGCTGTGAGGATTAAATGAAGTAATCTGTGTACTTAGTATAGTGCCTCGCATGGCAATTCTGTGTCACTATTTGCATATGTATTTTTCCCAAAGTTAAATTATGTTACATGTTATTTTTATAGCTTTTTGAAACCTAATATATCATGAGTATTTCCTGTATAATTAAATCTTTCTCAGAATAATTTTAATAGCTGGGTAATACTCCGTGGTATGAAATAATTAGATTTCTGTATTGTTGGATATTAGGTGGTTTCTTTCTTTCCTCCTTCTTTTATTATTTCTCCTCCTCCTCCTTCCATTTCCTCTTTTTCTTCTTCTCTTTCTTATAAATAACAATGTAATAGGCATCCTCATAGCTAAATCTTAGAGAATATCCATGAGAATTTTTTCTTTTTCCATGAACATTTTCTTAGGGTAAATTTCTAGCAATTGGCAAGTTCAGTCAAAAGGGGCTTAGAGGTTTTTATTTTTATGTTTTTGTGATAAATCCATTATTTCTGTGAGTTACATTTGGCTTGTGCATTGCCATTCTTTGTTGCTTTAATTGTTTCATTCCAGATGAATGAAAATCTCTGGCAATAGTCATTTATTGGTAGTCAATTCCACTCAACTGGTGGTTTCAATAGGTAACTTATTCACATGGTCTTGAATTCATAAGGTGCAGGAGGTTATCAGTGCAACGTCTCCCTCCTACTCCTGTCCTCTAGCCACTCAGTTTGTCTTCTTAGAGGTAACCAGGGTAATCAGTATCTTATAAATCCTTCCAGAAATATTTTATGTAAATGCAAGATAATGCATACACATACCCTTTCCCCACTCTACAGAATGCTACCATTGTACAATATGTGTTGCTCTGGACCTTACCTTTCACTTAGCAGCATAACCAAATGTCATTCCACATCAGCGCATAAAGAGCTTCCTCCCTCCCTTTATGACTGCACAGTGTGCCATTGCATGGGCGTGCTCTAATCATTGACCTATAGGTGGGCCTTTAGGTTATTTCCAGTGTTTACTTATTACTAACAATAGTATGAAGCTTTTTTTTAAGTCAATATGTATAACATACTTACAGAAAAAGTACAAAAATCATCATGTCTATAGCTCAGAGGAGTTCCACAAAGTGACAATGCCTATGTAAACATCATCCAGATCAAGAACCTTATCCCCTCTTCCGATTGCTAACCCCAAAGATAGCCACTGTCCTGACTTTCATTCTCATAGATTAGTTTTGCCTGTTTTTGAACTTCATGTAAATGGAATCACACTTTTTTTCTATGTTACAACTCTAAGATGCTTCCAAGTTGTTGCACATCGCAACAGTTGGTTCATGCTCATAGGTGTATAATATTTCATTGAATGAGAATGCAAAATTTATTTCTCTATCACAGTATGAATAGACATTTGGGTTGTTTTCAGTTTGGGGCTATGAATCAGGCTCCTATGAACTTTCTGGTACATGTCTTTGGTGAACAAGGCTGCACATTTCTGCTGGGAGCACCCTGTGGAGAGGTTGCTTAGAGATGATCGAGTAGGCTCAGCTCACAGAGATGCTATGGCAAGTAGCTTTTTGAGGCTTGTGATCCAACTTGCTGGGCTGCTCTCCAGCACCGGTCCCCTCTGAATTAATAGGTTCTTTCTTTCTCTTGCTAAGGAGGGGCATAGCACACAGAGGCTCTGGGGACCTGTGGGAAGAGAGGGGACCAAAAGCTCTCTTGTGCAGCCCTTCACTTTGCTCTAGTCCGCTGTAACAGTGGAGTCTCCTGCCCAACTGAGACCCATTCCTCACATCCTGCTGAGTTTCTATCTGCAGGACCTGGGTGTGAGAGACACAGGCTTTTCGAAAAAGCAGAAGGTAGCACATCAGAGAGGCCAAATCAGTAGAGAGAGGAGTAGGGCCTTGTCTTGTCAGCTCGGGTTGCACAGCAAAATACCACACACTGGGCGGTTTAAACAACAGACATTTATGTTCTCAGTTCTGGAGGCTGAGAAGTTCCAGATCAAGGAGCCAGTATGATTGGGTTATATCGAGGGCCTTCTTCTGGCTTGCAGATGCCTCCTTCTTGCTGTGTCCTCAATGGCAGAGGGGCAAAGAGCAAGCTCTTGATGTCTCCTTATAAGGGCACTGATCCCATCAGGGGACCCCCCCTCATGGTCTTCTATAACCCTAATTACCTCCCAAAGGTCCACCTCCAAATACCATCATATTGGGGGTTAGGGCTTCAACACTGGCTACATGAATTTTATGGGGACACAATTCAGTCTTTAGCAAGCTTCTGCTCAGAGACAGAAAGCCTTGGGGGACATCCAATCTGACCCCCCAATAGTCAGTACTAGTTGTGGTTTGTCAGGCATGGAGGAGACAGATGAGCAAAAATAGAGGCCTACAAGTGCCTAGCTCAGTGGACGTCCTTTGAAGATGGTGTAACAGTATTAAAATAAAACTTTATTAAAATAGCTAAGCATAAAATGCACCATTAAAATATTTATATAAAGTCACATTTATAGCACAAGCTTTGTTAAAAAAACAAACACCTATGTATACAGTACATTTTCTCTTACTAATTCTTCACTGTTTAGTCTCATCCTCGTTTTATTCTCCAAGCTCAAGTATTATTCTTTCTTTTAACTCTTCTTTAGTTTCTTAATTATTTCTTAAAAGCCTAAGATGATTTCACAGCCTGACATAGTTGGAAAAGGATTGGACATAATAAAATAATTTTTATTATAAAAGTAACATATACAGATATTAAACAGTTTCAACAGTGCTTGAGGGTATAGAATGGAAAGTAAGCAATCCCCTGTTTTCCCCCTCCTAGGCTTCTGTATCCTTCCAAATAGGAATAACAATAAATTCATACACATAAAGCCATTAGAACTGTGCCCAGCACATAGAAAACACTGGCTACATGTTGATTTTTTTAAAATTATAATTGATTTCTTCAATAGATATGTATCAGAAAGCTTGCTGTATCAACCCTTATAAAACTACTCATTCTTTCTAACTGTTGCAGTATATTTCATAGTATGTATATTTTAAAAAAAAACTGCAGGTGGAATCACACTATATATAGTATTCTGTGTAACTTGAGTTTTAAATTTCTTAATATACCTTAGAAGATTTTCCATGACAACATATACAGGTGTACTCCATTTATTTTAATGTCTTTGTAGTATTCCATAATATGGATACACCATTCTTTCTAATGAAATGTCCCTCTTAATAGACATTTCAGTCCTTCATTATAAAAATGGGGGTGCAGTGAACACCCTATACATATAAGCTACATTCTGAGTCAGGGGATAACTGCATTTACGATTTTTATGGATCTCCAAGTGTGCTACCTTCAGACTCCACAATGAAACAAATCACCATTACAGTGATGTTGGTGATCTCACAATCTAGCTCATGGCCTTGAGAAGTAGTTATCACCATTCCTATGATTACAAAACTTATGTTCAGAAGGGTGAAATGACTTCCCAAGGACACACAGTTAAAAGATTTTTTCCCAGTACACATTCAGAAGGCATAACATTATATCAGTTAGGACTAGGTTTGGCTGCATGTCATAGGAAAACCCAAAATAATGGTGGTTTAATGGTCCACAATTCTAGTTTCTTTTGTAAAACTAATGCCTGAGAGTTAGGCAGTCCAGAGCTGGTATGGTAGCTTCTGAAGGCACTCGCTCCTTCTAGAGCTTTGCTTCACCACTCTTGGTGTATGGCCTTTGTCCTCATTGTGGAAGGTAGCTGCAAGTGCCATAGCCATTACATCTGCCTTCCAATCAGCAGGAGGGAGAAATGGATGAAGAAAAGGGTTGCAAAGAGCACACTCTAGCATCCTTATAAATCTGTCTCTATAAATTTGTTTCCTTGAAGATACATAACACACCCACAGGCATTTTTACTTAGTCTTGTGGCCTAGTCATCCACCTGCAAGGGAGACTGGAAAATGTGGTCTTTATTTTAACAGGCAAGTTCTCAGTTAAAAATTGGGCTTCTAATGATAAAGAAGAAAGGATGAACAACAGATAGGATAGTAAACTGTTAGTTTCATCATGGTTATATGTAAAAATTCAGCTTATCTCCTTCCCTTACCAGTCACTGTTAACATTTCTTGAATATCTGGAAAAAGTCTTTTTTCTTTTGTCCAAGATTTTTTTTCACTCTGCCAAGAGATGCCATGACCTGGCCGCACTTCACTCTTATTAATTTGCCACTCCTCTTCTCTGTCATTTGATTCTCACAAAAGCTCTATGAAATAAATAGGGCAGATGTCAGGACCCCCATTTTACAGATGAAGAAACTGAGGCCAAGAGAAGTAAATCGACTTTTCCTAAAGTTGCACAGTAAAAAAATGGAGCTGAGCCTCCTGTTGAGGCAGTACAAGGTAGGCAGTGTTTCATAATTTCAAGGAGAAAGTCTTAGTTTAGTGCTAGTGTGTCTTTAATTCCTCTCACACATGCTAATAAGTCTTTTAAATGAGGGAGCTCAGAGTGTTTGGCAGGCAAAAGTATCTAAGAACTTTGTTTTGGTTTCATTATACTTATATTTATAGTTAGTTTCCTTCTATTTATGGCAAATGATCCTGGTTTCCTTTTGATAGTGATATAAAGCTTACTTTTTTAGTAAATGCCTCTAAGTTAAAAAGTGAGTCTATGCAAAGAAAAACATTAGGTAAAGACCTGTCTGGAACTGAATAGAAATCCCCCCACTTACTAGCTGTGTGACATTGGATATGATACTGGGTCCCTGTGAGCCTCAGTATGTAAAATGAGGATGATAATTTTTCCCACCTAATATATTTTGTTATAAGGTTAAATGAAATCATGCATGTCAGGAGCTTAGCACCTTGGCACATAGTTAAACACTCAGTGCTATTTTTTAACATTATTATTGCATTATTAATAATATTAATAATTTTAATCTAATTTTGTTACAACACCCGGCTTCTTGGAGAAGGGAAAGTCAGTGGGCTGTAGGGTAGTTGGATAGAGATGCCCCATCCTAGGTCCCCCTCCTCTATCCTTAATGGTTCTTAATTAAGGACAATTTTGTTCTCCAGGGGACATTTAGCAATGTTTGAAGACACTTTTTATTATGACCAGGGATGCTGGTGCCACTGGCATCTGATTGGTAGAGGCTATGCACAGGACAGTCTCCTGCCGTGAATAATTATCAAGCCAAGTGTCAAAAACACTGGTTGAGGAAACCTACCCCACGCTGCACTCTGCACTTGCTCCTGTGCCTTGAAGCAGCCAGCTCATTATCCAAAAGAGACTTGTGCTTGTACTCCAAAGACCTCAGCTTCTCTTTTCTCTTCCACCAAATGGGAATGCAGAAAGACGCTTTGCCTGTACTCATTCCATCTCCTGATGATTGAGTCTTTTGGTCACTTCCCTGGCCTAGGCTGCCCCTAGTGGTCTTTGCCTTTATTCCCCTAGGTCCAGGGAAACCCATCTGATTGGCTTTTCTCTATTTGCTTGATTTCTGGATGTTTCCCAATCCGGAAGCGGCCACTGGGGCCCCATAGCCACCACCTAAAACACTGTGAGAGGGAAGGAGGCAGGGAGAGATCGAGAGATTCCACTGCTAGTCAGCTTCCACCGAGCACCCTGTTATTCTGAGTCTCAGCCCCTGGTCTGTTTCCTTCTAAGCACTGTTTGATATGAATAACTATTCTACTTGTGTGTTGACTTGATTTTATTCCTCCCAACACATCTCCATTCCTGAGGTCAGAAACCATGCCTACCAGTGTCCCCAGCATCCCGCACAGTACCTGGCACTCCGGATTTATATGTGGAACATACAGTGGGAGAGCCAGAGAGAGGAAAGCACCAAGGGGGTAGATACAGAGAAGGAAGAGAAGCTAGAAAAGGAAGAGAAATGCTGAGAAATCTAAATAGAAGAGGGAAGAACTAGGGTCGAGACTTGAGCACGACATATTCTAGCCCGAGAGAAGAGGGAGGGATGAGGAGAGACAGATGCAGAGAGAGAAAGATGGAAAGGGCGGAGAAAGAAGGGAATGGAGGCGCGCAGTAGAGACGGGTAGCGGCGAGGCAGAAAGAGAGGACGTGCAGGCGCGAGCCCCGGGAAGAAAACCTCACTGAGGCCTGAGCGTGGCGTCGTGGAGGCTCCTGCTGGGGGCAGGTGCCGGAGCAACGCAGCTGGAGCGGTTTCCATGGAGACGGGAATGCTCCCGGTGGAGAGGAGGCGGAGGGGCTGGCTGGGTTTGCCCTCTCCCCAGGCTCTTTCCTTTTTCCTCCCTATGCTGGCACAGGGTGAGAGGGGGACCACACCCATTTGGGGACCGGCCCTGGGGACGCCCAGCACTGGGCAAAGGGCTGCGCTTAGTCAGCTCCTTATCTCCCATTCTTCCACCTCCTCTCCCCTCCGCTGGAGACCTGAAGGGTTTTGCAGTGTCAGGGATTTACGGGAAGATGGGTGGATCAAGCCTTCTCCATAGACTCCTCCTCTCTTCCCGCTGGAGTACCCCAGGGCTCAGTCCTGAGCCTTCTCTTCGGTTTCCATGACATCCAGTCTCAGGGATTTGCATGCCCACAGCTCCCAAAGTTACATCTCCATTCCAGCTTCCCTCTCCATTTAAGTGTCCAGCAGGTATCTTCAAATTTGTCGAGATCTTTAAATCAATCAGCTCATTACAGCCCTGGATTTTTTGCATTTGCCATTCCCTTTGCGGGAACTCTTTCCCAGCCTTTAGGTGGCAGGTGTTCCACTGGAACTGAGCATCGTGTTGGAGTGGAGTAAGCATTGCAGAGGGGAGGAAGCCCTGCTAGAACATGTGTGTGTGAGATTACACTGCTGTGCAGGAGCCCTGCATCAGCACAAGAAGCACAAGGAGGAATGGGGACATTGTTGTGTCACAGGAGTGGGAGTGAGGGCAGTGGAGGCCAAATGAGGAAGGCCAAAGGAGGAAGGGAGGGGCCCCATTGTGTGGCAGTGAGAGTCTGAGACCTTAGAAGGGAGCTGGCAAAGCTAAGGGTCCTGACCCCATCCTGAGAACTAGATGGGCTTTGTGGACAGTGGGCAGAACTGACCATCCCACTTTGTCATCGCTGTCATCTAAAACTCAGGTTAAGCACCTTGTGGGCCTGGCATGGAACCTTTGGGTCCCAGACACAGTAACCCAGTTACTGGTAGACCATCAGATACTAAAAAGGCAACATCAAACCGCAGATGCAAACCTCAGACAGAGTCACAAGTCATGTGGCCGCCAGCGCTGCAAGGCAAGGGGCAGGCTGCAGCCTCTGTGGCCTACTGAGGCTGGTTGGTTTTGATTGGCTGTGTGGGGTGTGTGCCCCTCTCTGAG
This sequence comes from Cynopterus sphinx, assembly GCA_030015415.1. Classification (NCBI taxonomy): domain Eukaryota; kingdom Metazoa; phylum Chordata; class Mammalia; order Chiroptera; family Pteropodidae; genus Cynopterus; species Cynopterus sphinx. The sequence continues at coordinate 119,669,712 of CM057381.1, read as the reverse complement.
CCACAGAGGAATGCACTGTGCTGACTCAGACTTTGGTCCTACCCACGAGGCTAAACACTGGGAAGAGCCCAAGTGCCTAAGGTGGATCACTAAACACTGAGGGAGTGGGTGCCAACAAAGAAACAGCAGGGGCCCATTTCTGATTTCGCCCTTTCTCCCCTCTCTTCCCTCACCTAAAGCCTAGACCTCTCCACCCCAATTATTTCCTTATTTTGTGATTATTATTTTTATCATTGGCTAGTTTTAATAACAGCTAACATCCAGAGCTTACTGTCAAGCACTTTATATCTGCTGCCTCCTGTAATCTTTGTAATCGCTTGAATTCCTTCATTATCTCCATTTTACAGATGAGGAAACTGAGACTCAAATGTGATAGAACTGGCTTTGGGTCACACGTCTAGAATATAGCTGAGCCAGGATTTGAGCCCCAGCTCTCTTAACGGCTTCTGTCTAATGACCTACCCACACTGCAGTCTCCCTAAGGCTAAGATTCCAAGTAATTCAGCCCCCAGCCTAATCCAGTGCCTGGTACACAGTAGGTTCTCAATAGATATTACTTGAGTGTGTGGATGGCTGGCATGGTGCTAAGTGTCTTACAAGCATTACTTTATTTAATCCTTATAACCACCCTGTGAGGTAAGTACTCTGATTTCCATCATACCCCATCATTCTTACCCATCTGTTCTCTGAGTCCAGTGCTGAATAAGAATTTGTTTCTAGCATTTTGACAGAAAGGAAAATGGCACTCAATATTTGTTGAATGAATGACCTAAATATATACATGCATGCATGCATGCGTACATACATACATACATACATACATACTGATGAGGATGGGAAAGGGTAAGCCTGGCCAAGATTCTAATGGGAGCTGAAGGAGGTGACTGTAGTTTGCTATTTTCTCATATTTCCAGGAAGGCTTCCTAGAGTAAGAGTTGATTTGATGGTTGTGGGAGAGGGTATTATGGGTTCCTAAAAGCTTCTGCTCTCTGGGGCAGGATGCCAACTCAGGCCCTAGAGTTTCTGGAACCCAGAGGAAGTGATTAACAGGCTCTTGGGCTGATGGGCAGCCTGAGGAAGGCTTCTGGTGGTCCTCTGGGCTCTGGAGAGTAATCATGCCCTTCTCTCCTCCTTCCTGACCGCAACTGGTCCTGGGCCTTGCTTCCCTCAGCTCTGTGCCTCGTGCTGGGCTGCATGATCTTCCCTGATGGCTGGGACTCCGAGACGATCCGGGACATGTGCGGGGCCAAGACTGGGAAGTACTCCCTGGGAGACTGTTCGGTGCGTTGGGCGTACATCCTGGCCATCATCGGCATCCTCAACGCCCTCATCCTCTCCTTTCTGGCCTTTGTTTTGGGCAACCGACAAACGGACCTGCTGCAGGAGGAGCTCAAGCAAGACAACAAAGGCGAGTGCGCACTGCCTGGTGGGCGACTATGGGGGTGGGGTGGAGGTGAGGCCTGCCTCTCGAGGACCGGGCGACTTCAAAGTCCATAGCGAAGCAAAAGTTGGGAATGGTAGAGGACAGTACAATCACTTTAAAACAATTTGACATTATCCCTCAGACCTGAATATCTGTGCCCACCTGTGAGTATAAACCCATGAGAAACGTGCAAAATGCCCTTCGCAGCAATTCCAAGTAGCAAACAACTGAAAACCACCTTACTGGCCATTGACCGGAGGATGGATAAATAAATGGTGATATGTAGTCACATCAAGAATAGTTTCTAACTGTAAAAATGAATGAACCTCAGTTATATTAACAGAATGGATACATGCTGGAAACACAATATTGAGACAGATGGGGGAAAATTAAGTTTCAGACGATGACATAGTGAGATTTTTGTTGTGCTCAATTATCAAGCACCATTAAGCAATGTGTAGTTTAAACATACTTATATTTATGGTAATACTTTTTTTTAAAGTAAAGAAATGAGAAGTACGAACAGTAAGATGGTGGTTATATGTGGTTGAGGTGAACAGGGGGAAGCCAAGAGTATGAGACGGGGGATAGGGAGGTGTGTACAGGTAGATGTGATAGAGTTAAAGTTCTTGCATGATGGGCCCACAGATGTTTGTTACAATATGCCTAGTATATTACATATATGCTTTTGTGTATATTAAGTAACATTAAAATACACTAAAGAAAAAACTTACACATGAGGCCTGAGCCTCAAGAGTCACCACTGTTATCAGATATTTATCTGTGCATCTTTATACCTCTTCTGCCCCTTTATAAAACAGAGGGTTATGTGCTTATATGACTTAGGACAGGTGTCATCCTAAACAAACCCCTCCTCAGAACATTTTTTGTGCTCCACTCCGGAGCATGCCATAAGGTATGTCTTTATTATTTCATGGAGAACCATCTTGCCCTTTTAATCCAATGCTCACCATTACATACAATGAAGGAACTGTACTTCCTTATCATTGTACTTTTAGGGGCTTTTAAAGAGGTTTCCTTTACTGGCAATCTACAGTGAACATCCTTGTCTGTGTCTTACACACAAGTGTTTTCTTGATGTCTTTCCAGAAGTGGAATTACACACTTCCCATAGCAATGATAGTGCTGTGGTGGAACCCTTGGACTGTGAAAGCAGATTGTCTGTTGGATGCAGGCTCAGCTAAGACATGATTTCACCGCCTTTTTAATTTTTTAAATTTTATTAAATTTATTAGGATGACACTGGTTAATAAAATTATATAGGTTTCACGTGTACGATTCAGTAATACATCATATGCATATTGCATTATGTATTCACCACCCAAAGTTAAATTTCCTCCTGTCACCATGTATTTGACCCTCTTTACCCTTATCGACCTCCCCCCTAGACTTCACCTCCTTGAGCCTCAGGTTCCTGCATGAGGGTGGTGAGAAGGATATTACCTTCTAGGGCTGTCTTGTGAGGAAGAAAGAAGGATTATGCCTGTCAAGAGGCATGGGATGAATGCTCAGCAAAAGCCGTCATTCCTGGCAGCGCCCCATCAGGCAGGCATTGTGAGCACCATTTTACTAATGAGAAAGCCTAGATCTGGAGAGGTCCAGTAACTCACCGAAAGTCACCTAAGTGAAACGAGTGAAGTCAGAATTTGAACCCAGGTCCAAGTCCAAAGGCCAAGCTCTTCCCTGCTGCCTGCCGGCTTTTTAGGCTCTTTCCTGGGCTGCTCACCTGAGCCCTGAGACCCCTGCCCCTGGACCCCTGACCCCCGCGTGGTTTCCGTGGTCTTGGTGTGAGGGCAGGGCCTGCCCTCTGGTGGCAGATTCCAGAAGTGCATGACCAAGACTGATCTGGCCTTTCTGAAGGAGCGAAGGATGTACCTGTGTGAGGTGGGCCCACTCAGTTTTCTCTTCTCCCTCCGCCAGCTCCCTGACATATGTTTTAAAAGTGACATTAGATGGCCCTAGTTTGCCTTTCTTTAGTGTCCAGGGATCTCCATCCCTCAGTGCTGCCAGGATTGACGGCTTTTGCTGAGTATTCATCCCATGCCTCTTGACAGGCATAATCTTTCTTTCTTCCTCACAAGACAGCCCTAGAAGGTAATATCCTTCTCACCACCCTCATGCAGGAAACTGAGGCTCAAGGAGGTGAAGTCTAGGGGGGAGGTTGATAAGGGTAAAGAGGGTCAAATATATGGTGACAGCAGGAAATGGGTGAGACTCACAGTTCAGTTCTGAGCCAAGGACTTCTGGAACAAAAGTAAAAAATAAAATACATTACTATCATTTTCAGCATTTACTATGTGCCAAACACTGTGAAGAGCCCTTGGCTCGTGTTATTTTTGTCTTCCTGACCTTTCAGAAGCACTCTGTGAGCAAGGCTGTTCTGCCCATCTTAAAGGTGAGGAAGCTGGAACTCAGCGAGAATGGCCTGCTGAAGGCCATCCAGCTAGTCAGAGGCCTGGTTGGCATTTCAGGACCTGTGCAGCTCATCCCTCTGCCTACGTTTGCCCTGAGGGTTAGCTGAGGGTATCCCCGCACCCCAGTGGTCTCTAACTTTCTCTAATTCTTTCTCTCTCTCTTAGATTTTGTGGGATCTACAGTAAGCTCCGTGTTACGGCCGGGAGGTGATGTCTCTGGTTGGGGAGTCCTCCCCTGTCCCATTGCTCACTCACAGGGACCTTGAAGATCAGGATCACAGCCCAGGAATTGACCTAACCTCGGCGTGTCCCATCTCCTGCCCTCTCATCCCTCCATTCAAGCTTCAAGGGAAGACCTCGATTGTTCTGATTTCTCACCTGCTACCAACGCCAGCACCAGGCTTTGAAGAGAGGTTGGGGCTGGGTGTGGCCTGGAGGAGGAGATGGCTCTGCAGACTCTGGGAGGGCCTGATTCTGCCCTTCCCTCAACTGACCTAAAGGAACAGACATCCTTTGGGCTTCTCTTCTCTCCATCCTGGCCTGGGGGACCTGCAGAGTCTCCAGGGGAAGGAGGCACTGTGATTTTGATTCCTCAGGCTCCCTCAGTCTAGGGGCTGCTGCCTGACTGTATCCTCGCCTCCTCTGGTCCCTGCCTCCTGCAGAAACTTATTCAGCAAACTGCCCCAGGGCGACCAAGCTCTTTACTTTATTATTATTTTATTTTGCTGTTGATGGTTCCATCACATCTTCACAGAGCTCTGGGTATCGCCAGCCTCCCCAGGGCTGCTCTGCCATCACTCCAGCCTGCACCCAGCTCACCCAAAGGAGTCTGAGCTGCACTGAGGGAGAAAGCACAGGGTTTCCCTATCGACTGCTTACTGGGGCCCTTTCCTGCCCAGAGTCTGAGAAAAGACAGATGGGCTCTGGGCAGCTGGGGCCGGGAGCGGCTTTGCCTGGGGCTAGCCTGGCCTTTCTGCTGAGATGTCTCAACTCTGACTGGACCCTTGACCCCAGCCTGTTTTGTACAGCACAGACTCCTTGACCCTGTTGTCAGGGTTGGAGGTTGGGGAGGGGGCTTCAGAGTGGAGAATTAGGGGATGCATCACCCCTCTGCTCCTCATGCCACCTGACTCTGGACATCTGCCAAGGGCAGAGACTGTCTTGCCTCTTTGATACTTTTCTGCATAACTTGAACTTGCAGGTCACCTCTGAACAGGGTATCCCCTGTCCCCATCCCCAGACCTTGTAACCCTGTCCCCACCTCTTCCTCCTTCTTGCCCACCTCTCGCCTTGCGATATGCCCAGGGTCTGCGGCCCAAAGGGCAGTGCTTGAAGCCGAGGCATGAGAGTGTATGCGTGTGTTGAGCGTGTGTGAGCGTGTGTGTGTGGGTGTGTGTGTGTGAGTGTGTGTGTGTGTAAGTATGGGGGGCAGACGAGAAGTCTCTCCCCCTCTCCACCCACTATGGGGAGCATCTCTTTCCCGTTTGGCAGGGAGCAAATAAGGGAGACTCCAGGTGTTTCTGGACTCCCCTCACTGCCGCATGGACCTGGCAGTAGAGCCATCTGGCCTGGGGTGCGGGCAGCCCCTTTCAGGCCCTAGTTCAGGTGACAGGTGAACTTCCTTTGGTGTGTCTGCTCTGTCTGCAGGTCCTGGCTGCCTGGCCCACTGTGGAGGAGTGAGGCCCACCATTTCATTACGTTGGCCTCAGCCAAAGAAGGGGAGAAAAGCAGCGAGTGCCATGTATTTGCCAACCTTGTGTTCATTTCCATCGGACTTGGACTTGAGAGGGAGGGTTGCCAAGACAGACCCTAGGTATCCTCTGCCTGAGTCCCCCATCTGGATCATAACTGAGATCAGATGCTGGGTCCTGGTAGGATTCCTGAAACTTGGAACTTCCCAAGTCCTCACCTCCCACCCTCTTTTTCTCTCCTCTTGGGCAAACACCTTCCCCCTGTGCTCTGCCCAGCACTGTGTTCCCCTCTCTCCTCCCACCAAGCCCCGCACTGCACTGCTGTTGCCCGTTGGCACCTTCCCCAGCAGGATGCCTGTGGATGGGGCTGGACACCAGGGTCCCAGGTGGAATGGGAGAGTGAGGGGAGCCTCATGGGAGGGAGAAGATGGGGGCATATCCAAACCAAAGCCCAGTGTTGGAAGGCTGCAGGGAGAGGGGCCAAGAGCAAGTGATTAGAAATAGGGAGAAGACAGATGTAGGAAAAAAGAAAATAAGAGACAAGGGAGGAGAGAGGGAGACAAAGAGGTATGGAGCAAGGAGGAGGGGAATCCAGAAATGGAGAAAGGGAGGATGAGCGTGAACAGGGGGCACTGCGAGGGTCAGAGAACCTGGGACATGGGGTGGGGGTGGGGCTGAAAAGATGGAAGAAGGAATAGAGAGAGGGAAGGAGGCAGATGGAGAGCTGAGTTTGTGGGAAACCAGACTGGGATGCAGGGGGAAATGAAAGGGAAGTAGAAGAGGAGGATGAAGGAGACACGCTGAGGAATAGGGGAAGAGCTCCGATATGCGCTGTGTGAGGAAAGAGCTCAGTCCCCCAAGATGACCCACCACCCAAGGGCTCACCAGACCCCTGTGCCTTGTGGAGAAGTTAAAACCTACTTTGTAAGAGGCTGAGGCCAGGGTTCCAGGCAGCCAAGAGGTGGAGTCTTCACATCAGGGTCACATTCCAGATGGTTGCTGAGTGGTTAGCACCACTGAGTGGGTTAGTGGTAGAGAAGAACGAGGTTAATTCCCTTTGGGGTGGTCTGACAGTGTCTCCATGTCACCATCCACTCAGCCAGATGCTGCCCTGACTGAGGCATCAGGGGTTAGGAAAGCAGGGTTGAGCGGGCTGAAGGGACACCAGGGTCACACAAGGAAGGGAAAGAAGTTGGACTGGGGACCAAAGCAGCTTTGTCCTGGGGCTTCAGCAGAGGTTGGAGCAGAGCAAGTAGCAGACTTCAGCCAGCTGCCCCAGGCTGGGACACGCCCATGGACCATGTGGCTCCTGGGGCAAGGAAACCATCATGGCCAGGGGGTTTTGTGGTTTGCCCTTCCCCCAGGTGGGCTTTAGCCTGGGGTGGGGGGAGATGGAAGCAGAGGAGATGTCCCATTGACTCCTCATCCTTGAAAGAAGCCAAGGTGCTCCTCCCCTGATGGTGACTATAAGAGCCATCAGGCACCCCCATTTTCTCTGTCCTGGTCTGGGGACTCCCTCAGGATAGGTCAAAGCAGCCACAGCCTAGATGTGATTCAGAGAACTAGACATGGTCAAGTCCTTCTGGGTCCCTGGGATGTGAACATTTTCCTCTCTGGGTACCAGTACCCACGGAGGAAAACACTGGTTTGCTGAGGCAGGGAGGGAGGACCATGGGTAGGATCAAGATCCTTTTCATGCCTGGAATAGCCCAGAGATTGGGAGCTTATCGACGAGGCTGTGGGGAAGAATTCTTTGGCCTTCTTTTGAGATTCTTGCTTGGGCCCTGGAGAATCCTCCTCCTCCAGCTTCCAGTGTGATCTAAGAAAGGGAGACCCTCTCTTTGGAGAAGCTGGGATATTCCCAGCACGAGAAACTTCCACAGGCTTCTGCCTGGCTCAGGGCTGGCCTTTGTGGGGGGTGGGACTGGAGTTTCCCTGGAAGGGAACCCAGGAGCCGGTCCTTCCCAGAGCTCTGACCAGCAGACCTCAGAGGGCCTGTGCTGTGTCATTAGGATAGCTCGTTGTCTACACCTCATTAGTAAGTTTTGTCTGAATGTGTCCTCGCTGTTCATTGTCCAATTTGTTAACACTTATTTCGGTCCTGACCCCTTATGCTGCTGCTGGATTTGAGCTTCAGTGCAGGTGGAATAATGTTCAAATAAAGAAACACTTTATATCACCCATGCTGGCTTCTTCTCTGAGTTGGACCCCAGGGGATCAGAGGAGGTGAAATTCAACCTGACTCTGTGCCAGGTTTGGTTGCGTAGTAACAGAGCCGTACTACTGAAATGTAACAGTTTATTTTTCCATCACGTCAAGTCTGGAGGTAGCCAGATCGTGACCAGTGTGGCCCACAGTGTCATCAGGACCCAGGCTCCTCTTCCTGCAGTGCCATTTTTCAATCCTGGCTTCCATCCTCAAGGATACCTCATGGGCAGAGATGGCTGCTGGGCCTCTGGTCACATGGTCCACATTTCACTTTAAGGAGACTTCTCGAAATCCCATAGGACTGACTCCTACAGCACCCCTAGCTGAAATGTAGTCTGTTAACTGGGTGCATTACCACCCGCGAATAAAACAGGTTGGTGACCAAGGAGTGGAAGGGAGGAGAGCTGGCAGTGTCTGCACGCTCCTGATTGCGTAAGCGGGACTTTGGACCTAGGACTCTGACTAGAGCAAACAAGGCTCCATCCTTTTCTGCCCGTGTGGCCTTGGACAAACTCCTTCACCTCTCTAAATCCCCATTGAATAAATGGGGATGATGATAGTGATCTCAGAAGTTTAAGGAACAACGAGGGATGAATGTGACTTGCTTCATGATGTCTGGCACATGGTAACCTTCTCCGTACAGCAGCTATGTTGATTACAATTTTTGCACTTGGGAACTGAGTATTCAACACATTTTGAGCGCTCAGTATAGACTAAGCATTCAAGGAACAGAAACAGAGACTCTTGACAGTCTGGTAGGGGAGATGACTTGGAAAAATGTAAAGTTTGCAAGGTGTAGGGTATTGTGGGTGCCCTGGGTTGAGAACACCTTATATGACTTTTGGTGGGGTGGGTAGAATGGGGGAAGGGTTCACTGTAGGATCAACAGGAATAAGGCAAGCGTGGGTCAGGAAAGCCACTCACGAGAGAGAAGGCAGCCTGAGGACAGATACTGAGGTGAGAAATAGAATGGTTGGTGAGGAGAACTATGCTGAATGAGGCCACTGTTGAACTGTGACGTGTGAGGCAGGGAGGGTCAGAGATTAGTCTGGAGAGACCGGCAAAGGCCAGAGGATGACCAAGCTCAGGCTGTGTACAGGGGTCTGGACGTGAGAGCAATGGGGAAATGTGGATTTTAAGCAGGAATGGGACACCATTTAGATTTGCGTTGCAGAAAAATAACTCTGCTTGCAGTGTTAGGGAGCTGAACTGGAGACAATTTTAATGAAAGGGAAACCAGGAGTCTGGTCTGAAGCAAGGTGGTGGCAGTGGGTATGAAAGAAGTAAGATGTGATATTTAGGATGTAGAACTGAGGACACTTGGTAACCGATTTTGTGGATAAGGGAAGAGTGGCATCAAAAACAGTCAATTTTTTTGCTCGGGGAGAAAATTTTCCAGTATAGCAGGGGAGCAAGATGATCGGTTCTAAGTGTGAGGTGTGTTAAGTTTTAAGACGCATGAAGGGCATCCTGGTGGAGTTGTCCAGCAGTCAGTTGACTGCCGTGATTTGAGATCTCAAGAGAAAGAAACATGAGCATAAGGTAATGGCTAAAATGTGAAGCACAGATGAACTTGCTCAGGGTGACTGTATAGTGTGAAAAGATCATGGGGCTAAAGAATGCTGAAAAACACCATCGGAGGAATGTGTGTCCAGGAGAGGACATCGAAAGAGCTATGAGGACTGTGAGAACGTGGTGTTACGGAAACCAAGGCTTTAGAGTCTGAGGGGAAAGTCAACTGGTCAGATGGACCAGAGGGGTCCAGAATTAGGGACTGAATGGGTCCACTGGATTTGGGAACAATGAGACCACCGTTGAATTTGGCAAGAGCATGTTCAGAGGAGTGTGAGAAGAGGGAAATTGATGTCTGTTCAGGGAGAGAATGGGAGGTGACTGAGGATCACCTTGTGGAGAAGTGTGGATAAGAAGGGATCTAAAATCATAAAAGTGATCTAGAGAAGACTGTGGAATCTCTTTCTTTAAATATGGAAGAGTTCTGAATGTCCATAGGTCATGGCCAGAAAGAGTTTAAAGATAAAGATGACTAAAGGAAGAGGAGAGGAAGTCTTTTTTTGGAGTAGAGGGAAGTACAAGGTTTAGGGATCCCTTGCTTGATGGCACCCTTTTCTTGGTGAAGCAGGAGGCAAGATTGTCTACTCAGAGAAAGAGGAATGGGCAGTGGGTTTGAGAACAGTGAAATTCTGGAACAGTTGCCTAAGCTGTCAAAGAATTAAAGCAAAGGATGAATGGATGACCATGAATTTGTGATGGCACCAGCAGATAGGAGAGCAGGCACAGAGAAGGTTGTCAGTAGATTTGGAGGTAGGTGCAAGGTGAGCTGAGTGTCCCAGGAGTGTTTCAGAGAGCCACCACGAGATCTAGGCTGGGTATTGACAGGGAGAGCCTGGAATGGTGCAGGTAGATGGAGAAAATGAAGAACGAAGGGACGTAAGGGTCTCGAGTTCATATGAAAGAGCTGGAAGGAGAGGAGATTGTGGTTAGAAAACTGAGTGATTCGAATATTCTGGATAACTCTTAAAGACTTTGAGATTCAAAGATCCTGATTAGGATGTCCACCCAAATAGGGAGGATAATAGCAGAAACTGGGGAGAAGAGGAGCAGCCAAGGCTGTCCAAGAATCAAACAATCAAAGAGAGCAATTGAAAGGTTAAAAAATGACAGAGGACTAAACATGCAATAACGAGGTATTATTATTCCTCAAATAGAACAGGAAGTTTTATCTGGGGGACAAGATTTATTTGTCTGGAAACACTGGGTTAGAAAGAACCTCTACGCAACAGGATGCTAGAGGCGCAGCCTCCCCTTAAAAGGGCTGCAAAGGAGGTGGTGTTCTAAAGGGAACCAAATGTCAGCAAAGGCCAATAGACAGGATGGAAGTTTGTCTATCACAGTCTCTGAACATTTTAAACCTATTATTCCATTTTAGTTTGCCATAAAGTGTTATTGTCAATACTTAAATTTTTCTATATAGGTAATTTTTGGGGGGGTCTGGGTACCCAAGATTTTTTTCCTTTTCTGTAAACTCCAGTTTTACTAAGAATGATATTGGTCATTATGGGTTGAATTTACTAGATATGCAATATGTTTTCTCAATCTGTAGTTTAAAATATTTGGGGAAAGTTTTCTTGAACTGTTAACTTTTGATACTTATTCTGTTCCCTTGTTTGTGTGTGTGTGTATACACATGCTGTGTCTTTCTTTTTGCCTGTCTTCTATTTGTTACTTTTTAAAAAATACCATTTTTAGAGCACTTTTAGGTTCAAAGCAAAATTGAGTAGAAATTATAAAGAGATTTCCCAGTCTCCTTGCCTCACGCATGCGTAGCCTCCCATATTACCAATTATTCCCCACTGAAGTGGTATATTTGTTACAATTGATGGGTGTACATTGATAGATCATTTTCACCAAAAATCCATGGTTTTCATTAGAGTTCACTTTGGGCATTGTACATTCTGCGGGTTTGGACAGATGCATAATGCCGTGTATCTACCATTACAGTATCATGCCAGAGTTTTACCATCCTAAAACTCCTGTTCATTGCCCATTCATCTTTCTCTCTCCCCTCAACCAATGGCAACCACTGATCTTTTTACTGTCCCAATAGTTTTGCATTTTTCTAGAATGTCATCTAGTCATGTGCCAGTTAACGACAGGAATACATTCTGAGAAATGAATCGTTAAGCATTTATCTTTGTGCAAACATCATAGAATGTTTACACAAACCTAGGTGGGATAGTGTCATACGTACCCAGGCTGTATGGTACAGCCTTTTGCTCCTAGGCTATGAGCCTGTACGGCATGTTGCCACTTAGGTTGTTTCCATATTGGCTACTATAAATAATGCTGCTTTGAACATGGGGACGCAGATATGTTTTTGAGTTAGTGGTTCCATTTCCTTTGGATAAATGCCCAGAAATGGGATGCTGGGTCATATGTCAGTTTCATTTTTTTTTTTTAAATTTTTTGAGGAACCTTCATACTGTTTTCCATAGTGGCTACACCAATTTACATTCTCACCAAAAAAAGAAAATTGCAGACAGGTTCCCTTTTAACCACATTTGTTATCTCTTTTTTTTCTTTAATAATAGCCATTTTAACAGATGTGAAGTGTTATCTCATTGTGGTTTTGACTTGCGTTTCCTTGATGATTAGTGATGCTGAGCACCCTTTCATGTACACATTGACCATCTGTATGTGTTGTTTGGAAAAATGTCTTTTCATATCCGCTGCCCATTTTTCATTTGATTTTTTTTTGCTACTGAGTTGTGAGTTGTGCATTAAGCCTTTACCAGATATGATTGGCAAATATTTTCCCATTATGTAGGTTGCCTTTTCATTTTGTTGATGGTTTTCTTTGCTGTGCAGAAGTTTTTAGTTTGATGTAGTCTTGTTCATTTATTTTTGCTTTTGTTGCCTATTGTTTTTGGTGTCAAATTTAAAAAATCATCACCAAGACCTATGTCACGGAGCTTACCACTGAAGTTTTCTTCTAGGAGTTTTATGATTCTGGGTCTTACACTCAAGTCTTTAATTCATTTTGAATTACTTGTTGTGGATGATGTTAGATAGTGGTCCAGTTTTCCCTACACCACATATTAAAGAAACTGTCCTTTCCCCATTGTACACTCTTGGAATCTCTGTCAAAAATTGACCCTGTGTGCATGGGTTTATTTCTGGGCTCCATTCTATTGAGCTATGTGTCTGATTTTAAGCCAGTATCATATTGTTTTGATTACTATAACTTCGTAATATAGTTTGAAATCAGCAAGTGTGGTGCCTCCGGCTTTGTCCTTTTAAAGATTGCTTTGGTTCTTCAGGGTCTTTTGTGGGTTCCTACAAATTTTGAGATTGTTCAATTTCTGTAAAAAACAACATAAGAATTTTGGTAGGGATTGCATTCAACCTGTAGATTACTTTGTATTCCTATTGTTGAGTTTTAAGAGAGCTCGGTATATTTTGGATAACAGTCCTTTATCAGATGATTTTTGCAAGTATTTTCCTCCAGTCTGTGGTCTGTCTTCTTATTCTCTTGATAGTCTCTTTTATAGAGCAGAAGTTATTTTTAATCAAGTCTAACTTACCAATTATTGCTTTTATAGATGGTGGCTGTGGTGTAGTACCTAAAGTCATTGCCAAACATAAGGTTTTCTAGATTTTCTCTCTTAGCTGTTCAGTAGTTTTGCGTTTTACATTAGGTCTTTGATCCATGTAGAGTTAAATTTTGTTAAAGGTGTAACGTGTCTAGATTCATTTTTTTTGTGTGTGTAAATGTCCAGTTGTTCCAGCACCATTTGTTGAAAGGACCATCTTTTGTCTCCATTTTATTACCTTTACTCATTTTTCAAATATCAGTTGATTATGTTTTATAGGTCTATTTCTGGGCACTCTATCCTGTTCCATTGACCTATTTTTCTATTCTTACTCCAGTACCAACCACATTGCCCTGATTACTGTAGCTTTATATTACGTCTTGACGTCAGGTAGTATTTATTCTTTGTTGTCAGTATCATGTCAGCTATTCTCTGTCTTTTGCCTCTTCACATAAACTTTAGAATCAGTTTGTTGATTATCACAGAATAACTTGTTGGGATTTTCATTGGGTTATAAATCTATAGATCAAGTTAAAAACTGACATCCTGTTATTGACTCTTCCTATACATGACCATGGAATATCCCTGTTTCTTTGATGACTTACATCAGAATTGGTTTTCTTCCACATAGGTCTTATAGGCATTTTGTCATTTTTTTGAGTGCTAATGTAAATGTTTTAATTTTTAAATTCCAATTGTTTGTTGTTGGTATACAGAAAAGTGATTGACATTTGTTGATTAACCTTGTATCCTGCAACCTGTGATTATTAGTTCAGCATTTTTTTTTTTGTCAGTTCTTTTGGATTTTCTACAAGAAACATTATCTGTGAATACTCTTATTTCTTCCTTCCCAATATGTATACTTATTTCCTTTTCTTATCCTAATGCATTAGCTAGGGCTTTCAGTACAATGTTGTAAAAGGTTGGTGAGTCAATATCCATGCCTTATTTCTGATTTTAGTGTCAAAGCTTCCAGTCTCTCTCCACTGAGTATAACGTTCGCTATATGTTTCTTGTAGCTATTCTTTAAGTTGAGGAAGCTCCCTTCTATTCTTATTTTTTGGAGATGTCACTTTATATTTATCTGCATGTCTTTTTTGCAAGCTTTTATTGTCTGTGGGGATATTATTCTGCTCCTTTGACATTTGGCTTTGATCTTTTCCATTTTTATAGGTTTTCTGCAATTTTAAGGAGACATATTTGAGTTTTTCTAGTTTCAAGGTTCTACAGTACTTTTTGTGTAAAGTATTAAAATATGGACTGTACAAATAGCTGTTTAAATTCAGCACAGTAGATGCTTACACCTTTATGTCTAATCGTTTCTCTGGATTTAAAGGGACAATCCTAGTTTTACTTATTCACAAATACTTTATTTAATGTGACCCCTCCCCACCTATATCCATCTCTATTTTGACTGTCTTGCTAAATTTGTATTCTATTTGGAGTATCTTTTCAAAAAAGAGCTGTGTCCTGGGGCTTTACTGCTAAGATTATTTTTGAGCCCAGAAGGCTCTAGCCCCTTGACCATTTTACTCATTGCAAACCTTACCCAGTTTCAGCTGTTCTCAAATTGGCTTGCTGAACTTGCAAGTGAATATTTGTTGTTTCAATCTTAACAGATGCTCTTTCTCCCTCTGGAAGAGGTGACGCCATGCTAGTATTGTGACTAAATGTGGATTATTTCTAACCACCTTTTGTTTTAGAGCTCATGGGAATACTTACTTTTCCTGTCATGTTGCCCAAGGTTTTGTTTTGCTTTCATGACTGTGTGCTTTTAAGGGGGATTTCAGAAATATTCAAAATTATTATCTCAGAATCTCAGCTGGGTAAGCTTTTAATGTAGAAGAGGGTAAAAAAATATAGGGGAACACCATCTTCTTCCATAACTATGCTTTTCTTTCAGCTATTCCCCTTAGCAATCTTTAGCACAGGGTACAATAAGAACCTTGGCAAACCCCTTTATCTTTCTGATCCTCATATAGAGGCTGATGAGTTCTGGTTAATAAATTCATAGTGTTGTTTCAAAGCAAGTGGCCTAACTTCATGTGGACAATTGTGCATTTTTTCCCCTACAGGGTGACCTCTGCTGAATAGAGAATATTGGACCATCAAACTAATGCCTGAGGGCCAAAAAAACCAGTGTTATTTTTTAAAAATTAAATTTATTGGGGTAACATTGGTACAGTGTTATTTTTAAGGTACGAAAGGGAGTGGCATACTATTTTTTTCAGCTAGTTAAGTGATTTCTAGTCATAGACTCACAGCATCTCTAGCTCTCTCATTTCCTAGGTAAACTGCAAAATTTCCAGGACTATTGGTTTAGGTCTGCCATTTAGCAGACAAATCTTAGACCTAAGTTATATCCTCTGAAATTCATTTGAAAATTATAAAAATGGGAATAATATATTATATGTTAAGTGTGAACGAGATAGCTGATGACAAGTGGAAGTCTGGTAAACTGTAAAGTCTTATATAAGGTGCACTGTTGTACTAGTTTACTTCTTTAATACTGTTCAGCTTCTTACATTTATACCATATCAAAGTACCTAGTAATAAAGTAGGTATTTGATAACTGTAACAAATAGACTACTAATTCCTAATTGGTTGTTGGCTGTCCTAATCACCTTCATATCACTAGCACCTTATCGATAGTCTGGTACACAGTGTTTAGTAAACAATGATGGAATATAACCTTCCAATTCTGGCAAAAATTAGATGGGCTTATTCATAATCAGAAGCCCTGTGGTACAGATGGAATATTGTACTAGGCCTGTTTCTCATCTTTAAATCCTAGCATCTGACTTGTTTTCACAACCACAGAAATATGAGACCAATACAGTAAGAGACTGTATATGAAAATTAAAAAAAAAAGACTATGCAACCTCTTCTCTTCTTACCTCAGGTAGAATTTAGTTTAGGCTGATGGAAGGTTATCTAGGTATTCCTATAGGAATTTTGGAAAGGTTTTCTATAAAGACAATTTTTATGGTTTCTCCAACTGGTTATTTCCTAAGCTACTTAACAAAATGGATACCATTTTTTCATCTTTGATTCCCTTATGTGCTTAGCAAAATGTAGTTTATCTCAGATCTCAGTATATACGTGTCAAATGTTAGAGCAAAATGCTGTCACACTAATCCAAGAGCAAGCACTGCTGTTTACTTGTAAAACATACTGATTCCAAGTATTACCTTCTTAATAGAAGCCATTGTTATATTGCTGACTGCCAGAATAACTGCTATAGATTTCAAACTGGTTTCCTGGTATCTACTTCTCTCTTCCCCAACAGGATCAAAACAGGGCAATTTAAAAAAACTAACCAACAAACCATAAATTAGACCATGTGACTGCTCTGCTTAAAACCTACTGTATTTTCAATCTAGATTCTTTAAACCCATAGGCTCTACATCAGGGACCAGCAGTTATAGCTTACAGGCCAAATCTGACTCACCATGTTTTTGTAAATATAATTTTACTGGAGTACAGCCACGTATAGCGTACAGCTGTTTTTGTATTGCAATGGCAGAGTTAAATAGTTGCAGAGCCTAAATATTTCTCATCTGGTCCTTCACAAAATTTGCTGACCCCTGCTCTGTATGACTCAACTTTTATCTTCCTGGGTACCTGCTCTTTCCCCACTCTGGTCATTCACTATATCCTAACCAAGTCTTTCCTTCCTCAGAGGCTTTATACCTGCTGTCGTAACTCCCTGGCAATGATCTTTATTCATATAGTCCCATCACTACCTATCACTGAGGTCTCAACTTAATGCCAACTCCTCATGGACGTTCTCTGATCAACTGATCTAGAGTGGCCTCTTCAACCTCTCTAGACACATATCTACTATGAAACAAAACCTGGTAATAACTATTTGAAATTATGGATTGGTTTAGTTCTCACCTTGCTTTAGAATATAAGCTCCACGAGAGCAGAGACCTTTTCTGCCAATGCCCATGCACCATTTTAATCAGTATAAACTTACCACAAAAAACAATGCCTGGACTTATTTTTGAATGAGAAAGAAAAAGGCTAATAAATAGTTGCTGAATGAATGAGGCCAAGGTCAGGAACTCCAGTCTGGTTCAAGTGCAATGTTCAGTTCTACTGCTGCAGACCAGCCCTAATCATAAAAGGCTAAAGGAAGATCAATCCACATTCCTTGCCCCAGTATGGCAAAACAACTCCACCAAGAGCACACCCTCCTAAATGTGGGTCTACCTTGCTCTCTTCAGGTAAGGAAATGGAGTTATGAAAACCAGGCAAGGCAAGGTCACAGAAATAGACAAAGAAGTTCTCAATGTTATGATTATTATGGTTAAGAATTTTATTATCAAAATTATTACATCTCTTGTGAAAGTTCAAATGTTACAGCAAGGTGTAAACACTCCACTTGAGAAAGAAGTGATACTTCTTTCCTTCCAAGAGTTCCCCCCACCCCCTCCCATTCCCCCCTCCCCCCCGAGGTCTGGTCTTGACAGCACCCTGCCCACACAGAGTGGCTGGGGTCTCTGCACGTGCCAGGCAGGGTGAGGGCCGCCTGCCCGCTGGCCTCTCCCCTTGGTTAACAGCCAAGGGAAGAATGCAAACCCCAGCCCAAATGGAGAGACATTTACATACGTTTTATATAATATACAAAGAAACCAGCATCCCAGGCAACATGATTTCCACTCCCAACGCTCTCCCAGACTGATGGGTTTGTGGGGGAAACAACAAAAAGAAAAGTATTCTGCTGAGGTCTCAGCACTAAAAAAAAAATCTCCCCTCATTTGAGCAAACACCTGATTTAAATTTTGAAAAAGTGAAAATCTGTAACAGTCACACACAAAGAGAGAAGACTGTGCATATGATAGTTGTAGGAGGGTAGAAGGAAGAGGATGCAAGAGGCTAGGGGGAAAAGAAGGAAAAAAAAAAAAACTGAAGGGAAGGGAGGAGACTCACAGTATTATCTTGTCCAAAAGAAAAGAAGGTCCACTGCAGCACCAGGGATTACACCTGTCATAGATCTGCTACCCCTACCATGGTTATAACTGAATACAAAATTAGATAAATAAAAACACGCTGGATATTACAGTAAACAAGTGAAAGAAATAAGCTGGCAACCGTATGGAATTTAAAAAGATTGTGTACCCCACCTGGGTTGGCTTCAGGGCTCCTCCAGGGGTGTACAACAGGCACAATGCACTGATGGGGAGAAGCCAGTCTGCTCTTGTCTCTCATCCAGAACAGTAGGTGTGTGGGTGGCTTTATAACTCTCACCTGTGCCACTCTCAAATAAGCACCCCCCAAAGAAATGTGGGACATGCCCACACACAATCACAGTCCTGTCGGCGCCACTCCACACACCTTTCCATTCCTACCCTGCAGTCACAAGTGCATGCTCCCCAATCATGGAGGCGGTCCTATTCATGGGATCGTCAACTCCTGATTAATTGGGAGTAGAAAAAACACAATTCAAAGAATTCCCAAACCATTTGGGATCCATCCTAATTAAATTTATTGCCAACAGCTGATAAACAGCAATGCAATTGGCCCATCTCACTTACCATTTCTCTTTTCTTTGCCTACTTACTTCATGGGTTACTGAGCTGTGAAATAGCTTGGGGAGGGAGAGAGGGCTGGTAATAGCTGGGGGTCCAGACAATCCACTAGGATAATATGCTCCTGAATAATCTAGAGTTGACCACAAGCTCTTCTTCAGAGAGCCAGGTACTCCTCAGTCAGAGCACATTCCAAGCTTCACTATCCTATTTCTTGATTTTAAGACAAAGGTAGGGAGCATTCTTGGTGGACACATCTTGGCTGGATGTTTTCGGAATGGTTGTCTTACGGTGAACATTTACATACCATACCTACCTTTTTTCTTAAGTGCATAAACCCCTAACACTACTCAGATGGCTTGGGCTTTGAGATTGGCCTTTTCAGGTTTTTTTTTTTTTTCTTTGAAAACATTTTTTTTTTGGATTTAAAAAGATGTCCTCACTGCACAAGTGACTACAGGCTACAGGCAAGGATGGGAGATGGAGGCTTCAACACAACTCATTGCACTTAGAACCGTCACTAACCGAAACACCGTTTGCTTCTCAACAATGTACCCTTAACAGCAGGGAGAAACTTCTTTATAGTCTCTGCTTCAGACAAGATTTACATCTTTCTCCAAGGCCAGAGCCAGTCGCGAGCACAAGTCTTGTTTCTTGTTGACCAGACCCAATCCTCTGGCACCTTGTACCCCCTTCCCCAGCAATCTGCTTGGCCTAGGTTCCAGAGGCAGCTGGAAGGAAGCAGCTATGGGCTCATTCAGTTCTGTTTGCCCAAATCCAGAAGCCCTAGGAAAGTCCTGTCTGAGTCTTGACTCCTGACCCTTGCAGCGGCTGGAGTCGGTACTGGTGTACACTCCCACTCCCGCGGTGTGGGTAGTGCTGTGAATTGGAAACCGCAGATACCCTGGAGGCCTGGTAGGCAGTGGACTGCCCAGCAATGGGCAGACTGATAGTCCGTAAGTCTGATGGCAACGACGACCTAGAGTTCTGAGGAAAGGAGGTGGAACTCAGAGTTCCTGTGCTGGACTGGGAAACCGAGTCTGAGGTTGGTGAGTCTGAAGGGCCCTGTGGGGTAGGGCTAGCAGCACTAGAAGGGCAGCTCCTCCTTGAAAGATTGCTGCCCGTGCTATTTCCAGAATGTGGCTGGCTGCTATAATACCCTGGTGTCCCCGTAAACTGGGCCAACGAGTCTGTGGACACAGGGTGGGCAGGGCTGGAATAGGATGTAGAAGAGAGGGAAGATTCTGAAGAACCATGAGAGGGAGGATTTCCAGGTCTCAGTGCAGTAGTTCGATAACTGTATCCTGGAGACTGGGTGGGATGTCCTCGAAAGGGGGAGGAACTTTGTTGAAGGAGGCTTTGTGATTCTGTCCGTGGACTATCACACTGTAGGAGCTAGAAAGAATTGGGAGGAAAAGAATGAAGAAGTGAGAAAGTTCCTACTTAAGCTCTTTAAGCTTGTGAATATTTAAAATACTCTATTTCTTCTTCTTCATCTTCCTAACCATTCATATTTTTAGGACATTAAAGACAGTAAAATGGCTATCTCTGGTCACTTTATTTTTCTGGCATGATTTATTACTTGAAGGTGAGCAGATGACTTATTATTTCCAAGGCTGCTGAAATTACATGCAAAGATAACATCTCAACTACAAAAGATGACCAGGATCATAAAACATTTGGAATCCAGAACATATTCCAATGCCCAGAGATGAGCAATTTCTCGTCTCACCTGGTAGCTGTATCTGGAAGGGCTGTAAACGGTTGCTCCTTTAGAGAGTGCTGAGCTCAGTGTCTCCGGGCCTTCTCCATCTGCAGGGTCTGGAAGGTTAATACAAAACCAATTTGGCTTCTTAGAATAAGTGAGAAATAGCCATTGTTCATTCAAATCACCAATGAAATCACTAACCCACACTGCTCTCTTCCTTGACAAATCAGATGAGTGTAGCATGCCAAAAGGGCAAAAGGAGTGGTTAATTATGGGCTATGTCTTAAATGTCTGATCTGATGCCTTGATTCCTAACTTCTCCTTTCTCTTCACCATTCATCAAGGTAGATTTCCAGGC
This sequence comes from Cynopterus sphinx, assembly GCA_030015415.1. NCBI lineage: Eukaryota > Metazoa > Chordata > Mammalia > Chiroptera > Pteropodidae > Cynopterus > Cynopterus sphinx. The sequence goes on along the minus strand of CM057381.1, from coordinate 119,649,241 downwards.
CTTTAGAGAGATGAGTTACAAAAAAGCATCCCTTGGGAAAAAAGAACAGATAGAGAGCAAGCAATACTAGATCTTAAGAATGCTGTATTCCAAAAGACTAGAGACAAGAATGAGATGGAACCTTCTACAAAGTGGAGCCCAACTACAGAAATAGCTGATTCACCTCAGCCTAACATTTGGTATGAACTGTGTGGAGCCTGGCTCATGTGTCCCTGAACTTGTTTGGCAGAAGGCCACAGGCTCACCTGAGTCTTTCTCTGTGATGTTACTCTCCCACGTGGGAGAAGGCTCTCCTTTTTGGGCCACCCTCACACTGCTTCGGAGGACTTTGGGGATGCTCCCTCCTTCTCGGAGTCGTTCTACTGAAGTGGGAACCATCCTGTGAAGGCAACCAGGTGCGAGTTTATGACACAGGACTTTAGAGTCGGGAACAACTAAAGCTCTGACAAAGGTTGTACAACACAGCCTCTTAAAAACATCCTTTTAAACATCATTTTCCTCAGGATCAATTTAAAATAAAGTAGTTGAACAGCAAACTGTGCTGCCCCAAACTACATCAGGCATTGAAGAAATACTTTTTAAAGAAAATCAATCAAGTATAAAGTAAATTTAAGGATGTTACTTCTTTTAATCTCTTTTTTGAAATGCTAAAAATTTTCCTCTGTGAAGTCATTGCCTGGTACATAGTAGTTTAAGAAATATTTCACAGGTTAATAAACATTATTCATTTGAGCCATGTGCCTTCTTTTGTAGCCTTTATTTCTCTAGTTCAATTCACTGAACTGCTTTATTCTCTATTTCACTCATTTCATACTGAGTACTTGCTACTAGTATTATTTATTTGTGGTTTCCCCTAAACCAGACAAGTCCTTTCAGAATATGTCACGTCTCTTTGTATATACTAGCTATGTAACTTGAGACTTCTGTTGTTAATTTAAGTGGAACTGAGCTGAACTTATGACTTATCTTTCGTATAAAATGAGAAAACAGAGGCAGCAATATTACTGCCCATTAGATACTATGCTCATCTGTGTCCACAACTGCAGTCCAAATTGGTGTTTCACAGGCTTGGTGGCAATTCTTTGCTTCTGTAAGGTTGGGAGATTGTGGCTGATACTATTAAATCAGATGGCACTGCACTCTGGCTGGCTTTCTCAGATAAGTGTTCCCATAGATTTTAGGTAAAACTGGGAAAGATCCATTTAATGATTAAAGCATCAAATGTCAACTTACCACCTACTGCTAATATTCTCTTGAGGTCTGCAGTGAGATGAAGTGCCTCTGGAATCAGATGGGCTTACCGCCTCCAAATGGGACATAGAGGAATGCGATGGGGAAAATTTTTTGTGAGGGGAAGATGGAGTTCGGGTTGAGGATCCCTGCACACCATGGGCACCAGTGTCAGAAAGTGAGTTACTGCTGCCTTGCCCAGCTCCTGCAGACTTGCTTTTGCACTGTGCAGAGTCGCCTCCCCCACCAGCAGAATTCTCCTTGGCTTCTTGTTTCCGTTTACGGTACTCCAGCAGCGATACCTAGGAAGGAAACAAGAAACAGGACTTTCGCTAGACATTGTTAGTGGATTAGCAGCGATGGGGAAAGAAGATGGGGCCTTAGTAAACCACTAGCGAGCCATGTTAAGCAAAGTAGGCAACAACACTTGTAACTTTTTTCAGGTGTTAGAGAGTTCTGAGCACAGCTAAATATTTAAATCAGTCAAAAATTGATAAGACAGGACACTAGGAGAAGACATCTTTGAAGAATAATGTTTGCCAGCAGAACTCAACATTTTTTCTGCCTTCAGAGAAACCTGTGAGGTTACAGTTACTGCAGTAACAGAAATGTGTCATCAGTTATCTGCAACAGTGTTTAGCACCTAGAAAAGGGAGGGTGAAGAGTTGGGAGCTCAAGTAGTTTAAAAAAAAGCCTTCCAGGTGATTTTGATAGTTCTTCCTTAGGCCCTAGGAATCCTTACAGTTTTTTTTTTTTAAAGAGAAGAAAAAAACAATTGCTTCAGAGCACTTAAATGTACTAAATTTTCTAAGACACACCCAGGGATTTATTACTGATTTTGTCTTACACATAGAGAAACTAACGTAAATGTAGAAGTGATTTCTGGTTTGTTTCAGCAAGCCAGCTCTATTAAACCTACGCATACTTGAAAGTTTCTTCAGTTTGCTGTTCAATTCTTTCCTGACTGCCACAAGAGAACCCTCTCCCTGCCTCACCTGGCACACTTCCTCTGCTGTTTTAGTACACTGTGCTTACACTGGCTATTGACACATTATGTCTTACTTGTTTCCCCACTAAACTGTATGTTCTACGAAACCAAAGAACTAGTTTATTTGGCATTATTTTCTTTAACATCCAGCATAGAAACTTGGCCCATATAGGCACTTAACAATGTTTCTGAAATAAATCATGATTTCAAGCACAGTTGTACATTAACAAATGAAAACAGAAATTCAAACACTGTTTTCATTTCTCTTAATAGTCAATGTTGTTTATGCAAGTCTTCTAAACCCACAGCTATCTTATTCCAAATTATTTGCTATTTTCCTCGTCTTCTATTTTGCCAACCCAAAATACTCCCATGCATTTCCAAATGCCCCTAGTTGAAAACCACGAACATCTCTACAAAGTCTCCCCCTGAGTCTCCCTACCTTTCCCCTGACAGACACCATGACAACATTCAACTGTTTGCAATCATATCACATCCCTGCCACTCACCCAATGGAGTGTCAGTTACTTGTTCTGTTCCCTCTTACGTAACAACCTCACCCTCATTTGTTGTCTAATGGATTCCTACTTAGTGTTTGAAATCAGCTAAATCAGTGACCTGTCACCCCTCACTCCACTACCCCTCAAACTGGCCAAGAGCCTCTTTTTTTGTTATTAAAGTACCCACACCACATATCTGACTAGGCCCATCTGAACAACTCCTCTGGAGCATCTACCACCACTGTAATTAATCATGAATGAGACAGACCTGGGTAGTGTCCTGGCTCTTCCGTTTACTAGCTGTGTGACCATGAACAAGTTATTTATCTGCAAAATGGGAAATTACCCATTTTACAGGATTATCGTGAGGATTAAATGCATAAGATCTTAACAGTGCCTAGAACATGGGAAGTGCTAACTAATACAATTAATTAGCATTATTCTTTTTCACTGTTCTATCCTTTGAACTGCTTAGCAAATGTACAATACGTATGTGGTAGGCATTTAAAATGATAATTATTTACAACACTCATCAAATTGTATTAAAACAGTTTTTTGCTGGACATAACAGAGACCATGTTTTAATTATCTTTCTTTCCCTTACACTGAGAACAGTGCTGAACACATAGTGGTTAGTAACTTAGTCAATTTCTATCAAATGTTAATGCTCTTCGAAAAGGCCTATATATAAAATGAAAGACTTACCTTTTTTCTCTGTGGTGGGTTCTGGGGGGCAGATGGGACTCCTTCACAAGCTCTTTCACTACCAGGTGACATGGATCCACGAGAGAGGTCTTTCATAAAACCATGTTCATATCTGCTGGAAAACCCTTCTGCCGGGGAGCAATATCCCCCATCCAAATGTAAAGGCTTCCTATCCCCTACTAGGGGAGACCCTCGATATAATCCATCTGCTCGAGGCATAGCGTTCAATGGGGAGTAGGCATACATTAGATTAAACTCTGTCCGAAATGCCTGGTCCGAGTTTCTCACAAGGGTCTGATGTCCATCGCCACTCCTGCTTGGAAAGCCAGTGTCAGAGGTGGGCCCAATGGTGGGATGAGGAGCCAGGTCAGAATGACCTGAGTTGATCAGGGAAGGTCTGTCAGTACAGCTGTTAGTGTTGGAGTCAAGGTAGCCTACTTTTGTCAAGTCCAGGTCTTTTCGGTGACAAAGCTGAAAGAATAAAAATCAATGGAGACATGGGATAGGGAAGAATGGAAAAAGTTAAAGGGCAGAAAGAAAGGGAGGCAAAAGGGGCACAATTGAATAGGAAAGAGGAATGGAAGCAGAAGAGAAAAAGCTATTAACATCTGAAAGAATCCCATGTAGCAATAGTGTATACAGGCTAGATCACTAAAGAATCCCCATCTTTCTCAAAATGCTTTCAAGTCTTTCTGAAGAATACTGGTAAAATCTGAATTAGATATTTGGCCAAATGTGACTACTTTGCCTGCTTAGCCTTTCATCAGGTTTGCTGAGTTACCCTGCACTGCATTAAGGGACTGGCAGTATAATTAGGGATGGACCTGAGCCCCATATATGCTACAGACGTGAGACTAGTGTCTTAAGATAACTGGCTTCTGGTGTTATTTATTTCTAAATTAACTTTGATGGAAAGTAGGAGGAGGAAAAAAGAAGAAAGAAAGTAGACGAAATATTTAAGGTACTGGTTCAGTAACGGAGAATGGCATTAAAGACATCAACCAACCAGTTCACTCATTTTTACTATTATTAGGTGGATATGTTTCTCACAAAACCTTCTGGCCACCCATTTCTTCTTTCTTTACCCTCTAACGTATATCAACATATCACAAGACTAAATGTCCATCACTGCAGAGTACGTAAAATGCTAAAATGTATAAAAACAAACCCTATCTACTATATTTTCATTGCCTCCTAATACCAAGATTTTCCATGACCCTCGCTAACTCTCTAGAAAGAATGGTTCCAGAAACCCAGATAACACACCATGTCAGCTTCCAAATTACACTATCTTGGAATCTTTTGCAGCTGAGGAGACAGTGCTTGCCTTATTAGAGAAAAACCACTCAAAAAACCTGTAGTATACTAGAATATCACCTTTCTCAGTTTCACATTGATCTATAAAATCCTACTTATTCAGATTTTGGTCAACTGTCACTCAGTTTAATGCTAATTTTTTATTAGAAGGAAGTAGGGTTAACAGTTAACTTTTAAAAGGTTTTGAGGCTACAACTTTCTCTTTAAGAGGAAAAAGGTTCCATATGGTGTCATAGAGTTAATTACTACATTCATCCAAATCTTCTAAATTAAAAAATGCTACCAATAAAATCTGAATTTAACATCTCCACAGTAGCAGAGTTTCTGAGCAAAGCACTCAACTGATATCCTAAAAGATAATACTTGTACGGCAACCATATCCCAAGCACTGCAGAATGGAGGCCTTTGTCATAAAAGCTGTGGGCTGACAGTTTCCTTGTGTATGCATTAAGAATTGATAAAGAATATGTAGAAAGTGGAGAGGTATATAACTCTCCTGTCCTAAAGCTACTGCTCGCTCAATCTATCAACCAAAGCTGAAAACTAAAGAGCTCTCAGATTAACCTGGGAACAGGCAAAAATCACAGACTAATTTCTCCAACATAAGCTGCTCCTTTATCAGCTCAAGATAATAACTATCAGAAAACAGGTCCTACTAACTTTTGATTCAACTTTTCTTATTTAACAGACATTGTTTGTTAGACTTCCTTTAACGAGGCTCCTCTATTACATCTTTGGCCTCCTTTAAACTTTACTTTTAGATTCTACTTTTCTTTTAAATGAACTCTTTAGCCACCCCCTCCCCCAAACAACAACAAAAACAAACCCCATCATGCACACACACAGGCACTTCATTTACCTTCACCTATATTGAGAGTTCTGAGTAATCAGTCACACATGGCAAGATTCATTCAACTTACAGTGACCGACTGGCCACCCTCCAGCCCAGCACCCCATTCACTTGGATACCTTAGCCCTTCCCACACACTCATGCACACTCACTCTTAACCTCCACATGTGATTGAGATGGTGTGATAACTACCTCGGGTGACAGGGACTCGGGCCTATTCGCAGGGTAACTCTCAGGGGAGGATATGTTCTAGAGGAGGGAAAAGCATCTTGTTATTCATCTACTTGAAGTCAAGAAGCAAAACAAAAAAAATAAAGTAAAAGCAAGCATAGATGGTTAGCCACAATTTTTTGCGGGGACAGGGGTAGGAATAAGAATGAACAGGGGAAATGTTTAACTATAGAATCCATCTCAATGGACAAAATGGCTTGTTAAATGCTTCCTGGTGCCTTAATGTTTCATGCTATAAGTAAACATCTCAAGCAGATATTAGGAAAGAGATGGGTGAAATTTTACACTGTTACAGTTGATCCTTGAACAACACTGATTTGAACTGTGCAGGTCTGCTTTTATGTAGATTTTTTCAATAAATACATTAAACATATATATTTTTATGATTTAAATATTCTTTTCTTTAGCTTACTTCATTCCAAGAAGATATAATACATATGACATTCAAAATGTGCATAAATCAACTGTTTATTATTGGTAAGACTTCTGATCAATGGTAGGTTATTGGTGCTTACGTTTTGGGGGAGTCACGTTATATACGTGAATTTTTAAATGAGTGGAGGCTGGCACACCCAACTACTGTATTGTTCAAGGGTCAACTATATATTTCTTTCTATGTTAGATGAGAGTTTAGCAACCTATAGTATTTGTTATTGTCAGGCACCCTACCACTTAATCCTCCTAAGGAGAACATTTTTCCTTCACCCCACACCCCATTCTGAACATCACACTTCTTCATTCTCCCATGAGACTGAAGCCTGCCACTGTTATTCAGGGCAACTGTTTAGCATGCTGGGGCTGACAGGGCTATGGAGATGGTCAGTTCCTCTTATGAGTTATAAAAGGTATGATTGATGGAATCTTCAGCTCATAGATGAGGTAGTTCTTGGAATAATCTAAATGGATCTGAGCACGCCCTACCAATATTCTCTTGTTAAAATTCATTGTACTTTTTAGCAATAGGGTGGGGGAAGCAGATGTCTACACTTCAAGCCCTGTGTCCTAAAAAGGTTTGCACTTATGGTGTTCACCTGAGGCATCACTTCTATATCAAACAGAAACTGAACAGTGAACTCTAATGGGAAGAAGTGAACAGTATAACATGGAGAGAATGATAGTGGTAGTAGTGACAAGGGTTCAGGGTGCTAGGTAAGAGGGGCCAGGAGTGTTCCTTTTGTTGTAGACTATGGACATCTGTGTTCGTGGTAGGGGAAATAAGGCTGCTTTAGCAGAGCCACATATTGGCTATTAGTTTTACTTGGTGGGATGGGTAGTGTGTGAGAGATGGATAGTGCAGTATGGATCTATTTCAAAGCAGGAAGAGAAGAAAAAGGTTATTCTAGTAGAAAGAAGAGGCTGATTAAGTTTGCCTTCCTAATGTTGCTTTCACTCTTTTTCCTTGATGCTTCCTCCTCCTCATGATCTTGTTCTCTTCCATGTTTTCTCAACTCTTTTCCTTTCAAAAATATTCTTCCCCCATCCAAGCTGATCATTATTTGTGACATCTATTGGATATTTCTGTGTCACATTTTTGGATGGAAATAAGGCTCCCCAACTCCCTATTCTAGAAAATAGGAAAGAGCATGGCAATTAGAATGGTGATAAGAATGAATAGGATGGTGAAGTGTTTTTATCGATTAGAAAGGCTTTATATTTCCTCAGTTAAATCATGGGATTAAAATAGTATAGAAACATGCATTAAACTTCTTGAAGGGATGGGCTATTTAACATAATATTTTTCTTTCCCTCTTGGTATTCTAACGTTACACTTAGACTATGCATCACTAAAAGGATCTTTAATTTTTTTTAAAAGGTAGAACACATTAAATTTTCAGTGTTTCATAGTTATCTAAAATGCTACACTGAGTGCTAAACTTGGCTGTTTGGGAAGGCAACTTATCTTCTCATTTTTGTAATTTCACATTTAATTATAATAAAACCTGAAATGACACAGTATTAAACCCTATTCCTATACTATACTGCCCACAAGGTGAATATCCTTTAATAAAATTTTACTTATCAAACTGTAGTTGCTAACTAAAAAGTTAATTGTAATTAGACCAGGTAAACTTAGTAAGGCCCGAATCAGCGGCTTTACTACCTGGCTAAAAATGAATACCACAGGAAATTTGTTAAAGAGTAACTTTCCTAGACACCAAATGTAACCAGGAAATCTTTTTACCCCCCAGAAAGGTATGCTCCAAAAGTAAGTTAATGTGATCTAATTTAGGTACAGTACATAGTTGTGTCTCTTGCTTTCAAGGCTGCTAGCTACTACTGGGTAAGTCATTTAAAAGTCCAGGTATTTTAATCTCCATGCACTCATAAAAGCTGAACAGGGAGGATGACACTGGTTAGAACATTCATTCACCTTTTTAAAAGAAAACATCTGTAGAAATGCAAGCTAGGGGCAGAGCTGAGTGTTTAGTGATCAGAACAAATTTTTCTGAGAAGGAAAAGACAGTGTCTGTTTGATTATAAATCAAAGCAACACACAATCGAGGTTTTTTTTATACACATGGAAATCTCAGCAAACCTGCTGTTGCCCAAACTTGAATTGATTCAGAATTAACTTTCTCAAACAGCTGATATACATTTCTAACTTAATTCAGAAAGTGAATGCAACCAATTTTGTCTTAATAAATGCATGTTGCTAGCCTCTTTCTACGTCTCATTCTTAACACATTATAAGATGGAAAAGTAACTTGAAGTAGGAAAAAAACCTCTCACTTGCCATATACCACATTCCAATGCTTTCTAAATTTCTGTTCACTGAGGCCATAATGAGACTAGAAAACAACAGGGAAAGACACTTCACTGATTTAGCCTAGAAACAGAAACAACTGATGAGTTCTTAGGCTGGTGTCATTAATGATAACGAGGCAGCTAGAGGCCTATTTTAACCAAAATACAGACTAAAGACAAAGATGGAGGAGATCTAACATGCTTACTACCTAAAGTTAAGGAGACTGATGAGACTGCATGCAAAAGGCAAATGAATGTCATCTGTGGTAGAATTATTCCTATTTTGGAAGTATAGAGACTGCCAAGATGAGAGGCTATCAAGTAACACTTCACAATGACCCTGAGGTTTCCCATTCTCTTGGTGAGACAGGCAGGGAACATGGTAAAGAAGCATTTGAAATGATATTATATTTAAAATGAGGTGTAAATGATGACTTCATATTCAGCACTCCCAATAACCAAACCCAAATCACCTCAAACTGCAGAGGAGTATTGCAGCGACTAGCAGTAGTAAGAGACGTGATTGGTGAGAACATGAGGCTGTATCCATTTCGACATTCCTCTTCTGGGTGAGATGGGCCAGGCGTGGTCAGCTGGGGGCTCTTTGAGCCTGGATTGGGTGGGGGTGGTGTGACTGGAGAAAGAGGTCTCAGTAACTTAGTGACATTCTGCTCCATCAAATAGCGAGACTTCCATTTCTTTAATGGGCTCAACAAGTCTGTGAAATACAAAGCTTGGATGAGAGGATGAAACCATAGCTTAAAAGGAGGCTCTGTAATAAAGCCATTAATTTATAACCCACAATGGCTCTTAACTCCTCTTTTGCCTCATCCCATTGTTATCTCCTGCCATCAAACCAAAAGCCCAAAGCTCTTTAATTGCCACATTTAAAGTCATTTTCAAAACTATTTCCCAGAAATTGCCAGATGAATTGGACACTTCTGACTGATCATGGAGCTGATTAATCTCTTTCAATGCAAAATATATATATATTTTTTACATTGAATTTCCAAAAATCCCAAATCTGTGTTACTTTGTTAAAATTACCCTCTGTCACCAATACAAACTTCTGAAATACTAATACTTCTTTTATCTTCTCTTATTTATTTTTTGCCATTTTCCAACAGCTTTCTCTAACAGTCTGCTTTAGTAGGAAAGTTACACATGATCATCTGATCCATATCTAGCCCCTAGTTTCAAACTGTGAAATGATTTCTATAAAAACTCCCAACCATTTTCAAAAACTAGGTTAGTACTTTTTCTCATAAGAATTATCCTACTTCCTATACTGCTTACTTAGGTCCACTTAAAAAGGAAGTTACTACTTTGTTTCAGTGACCACTCTGGCCAAAGTACCTATATCTCAATTTCTCAGAGGAAAACCAACTTTTATTTATTTACAACAGTTAAAAGATATTTATTTACTAATACCTACTATATGAAAACCACTGAACGAGGTTATGTGTTAGAAATGGTCATCATGTAGTCTATTTAAATAGATTTACAAATTTATGTGAGAGAAAATACATGTAAAACATGTTTAATATAATTTTAAGAATCTCAACAGAGGTGATCACACTGCGTTGTTAGTAAAAAATAATTATGCTTTTAAGTACTTATTATGTAGCAGGCACTATAATTCAGACTTTATATAAATTATCAGATTTAATTTGAACGAACAACTCTATAAATCCAGCACTGTTATTATCATCCTCATTTAAAAGATGAGGAATTTGATGTGCAGAGAGATATAGACAAGATAATCTGGCTTCCATCTATGTTCTTAATCACTATGTTAAATTATATCCCCATGGCTTAGTAGAAGGAGTAACATTTACCCTAGGCCTTTGAGGACACGTTCAGGTCATGGTCTGAACTATCCTTCAGAAAGATTACTCTGGCAACAATGGTTAGAATAAGATTAGACACTGGGAAACCATTTGGAGTTAATGGAGTAGATTAACAGAGTTATGAGACACTGAACTACAGTAGCTGTTGAAATAGAAGTACAATGCAAAAAGTACTGGAGATGCATATTTTCCTTTCTGATATCTGAGAATTTATTTTCCTAGATCATAAGTATATTCAAATTTTCCTTTTGTTCCACATACTAAATTTTCTTATTTTTCTTTTCTCCTTTTGAAAAGTGCCTAGGTATAAAAACAAACAAACATGTAATTCATGACATATTTAGAATACCTTGTCTATATTTCAAGAGTCTTAAACAGTCAATCCTTTATAAGATCTTTATATTGCTAAGTACAACACTGTAACTACTAAAGGCAGTTATATAAGTGATGAAGTTCATTGCAGTAAAGTTAGAAAGTACAGGTGAACTCTTCCAAATCAACTTATTGGTCATTCATGTAACATATATTTACCGAGTATTTATTACGATAGTCATATTCAACAAAACAGGCCTAATGTCTGCCTTAGTGAAGTTTATGGGCCAGTGGTCATTTATCTACTTTTTCTATTGAAAGCACTATACTTATGAAAAAGTTTTTCAAGCTTCATCTTTCTTGTCATATAAAGTTTCAAATTTTATGCGGTTAAACCTATTTTTTATGATTTTTTAACCTTTACTCAAATGCTTCCCAAGACTATATAAACAAACATTCACATATTTAAACACATGGCATTTTTACCTCATCCCCCCCGCCCAACATTAATGCACTGCTGCTAATCTCCTGGTGTATTTTCCTCTAGACCTCTTTCTTAACATAGCGTTATTAACCCTTGCCTAGATCGCACTGCTCAATAACCTACAATTTTTACTCAGAAATACATGTAAAAATCTTTCCATGACAATAAACAGAAATCTACAATTAGCTTTTAATGGCTGTATGGCATTCATGCTATTAAAATTTAGCTAATTTAAGTACTTTTCAAATTTTTTTGTGCTATTATAAATATGCCTCAATGACCAATAATCTCATTCTTACATATTTCTGATTTTATTTTTTAGGACATATGTCTAGACGTAGAACTGTTAAATGAAAAAAATATTTCTACAGACTCACTAGCTTTATAGTTATTCTTGTGTGACTTGTCAGCTCATGTTCTTGTTCTTATTCTTTTCTATCACCCAAATAAGATAATTTCTTGAACTAGCGCTGCACTAATTACTAGCTTCAAGTTTCATATTAGAAGCAAGTTTTATACTTACAGGAATGTATGTCTTATTATTCTTTTTCAATTTTTTTCTTGGTTAATTTCATTTTTTTTTAAAGATAAGCCTCAATATCATTTAATCAAATTTCAAAAACAAGCTTGTTTGATGGGAACTATATTAAGTCAGAGAGAGCATGCGAGCATGTGCAAATAAGAGATATACTGATTGATTATATTTATTCTTTCCATTAAGAAATGTGAAGTTTCTCTTCATTTCCTCAAGACTTTAAAAATATTTCTCATTAATAGTTTGCTCTTCCTGTCCCACTAATGTTATTCCTAGGCAGTTTCTTAGTTTTGCTAAGTTCAGGAATAAAAAATTTTTCTTCATTAATTTTACTAGCACATAAATGCTATTAACTTTTGCATATATACCACTTATTAAACTCTTACTAATTCTACATTTTTCAGTAGATTTTTTAGGTTCTCCTAGGTACATATTCACATAATTTATAAATAATGAATATTATAACCTTACTTAGCTGAATAGAAATTCCTTTCATTTCTATACAACTTTAGCTTTTAGGAAATTAGAATCTTTGATCTTTAAGGTACTGTTATGTCTAATTTCTGTAAATGCTCCATACATGCTCAACAAGAAAGAGTTCGAATACCGACAGTAATAATTCCTATCATTGGCCAGATACTGTACTAAGCACTTTATACATATTATTTAATATCCTATTAGTTCTATGAAGCAGATATTACTATTCCCATTTATAGACTGGGCTCAGAGATGTTTAGTAACTTGCCCAACAACATATAGTTAATAAAGTGTAAAGCTGGTCTTCGAATTCAGGTCTGCTGGAGTCTTTCCACTATATCGATCTGTCTACCTTTCTTGATCAACATCTCCTTGGTCTTTTTGAGAAAACAAACAAACCAACATCCTCCCCCTCCAAACAAACAAAAGCCCTAAACCAAGAAATAAAAAGAACTCCTTGAGATTTACATGAACTTGTAGCAATATACAAATCACCCCTTTGACTGCTGCGTGGTTTGAATTAATATTGTCCATCTATGTTGCTACTTACGGGGAAGGTGTGTCCTTTGCATGTTAAACACTGCTGGAGATGAAAGCATTAAGTTCAATAGGGAATGGTGACTAACAGTCCCAATTCCATTCCAAAAAAGGCACATACTAACACAGGCACTTTCTTTTGGAGTCTTTGCTGGTCAGGACATGAACTGCTACACAACCTCCCTTTCTGAACTTCAAATTGGACATACATCATACACAAATATGAATGTGCATACTAAATAGAAGATTTCGGTTAAGTTATATATTCTCACTATACTGTAAAGGTTGCTAATAAATTGATAATATTCAAGGACATGTGGTTTGAGTAAATCTTCCTAAATCTCTGAAGAAGTGAATAAAGTACTTTAAATATACATTATCATTTATATTCCAGATGTTCCACAGTGAGATTTAATTATTTTGGGATTACATATGTGATAATTTGTAAGGTATAATCCAATCCAGAGACAGAAGAATATGCTAAGTCAATAATTTGGAAGAACAATTTTTTTAGTAGCCTACTTTCCCCCAAATACATTACACAAAATTTTAATATAAAGTAGATATTAGACAAATCTATTTAAATTCATATTTACTCAGTAGGGCAATGAACAGAAATGAAGTGGTTTTTATGAAAATCTGAAATATTATCATGTTAGCTGTAGCCTTATATGACTTTTAGTATTTAATTTATTTTGGCATTTTGCTTTGATTGCATAATAACCACAAAATTTAGAGATAAATGTATAAAAATCACAGAGAACTTCAATTAAGCTAATACTGGCAGGAGCAACTGGTAAAAAGACTGTCTCAAAATAAGTAAGTTGGTATCACAAGTTCATGCACCTATGCTTTCAACTGCAATTTAATTAAACTCCCTGCAAGAAAAACTGTGAAAAACAATGTACAAGATGACTTTCACGATCCTGTAGTTTAAAAACTTATGCGGACTTTAAATTAGATTCAGGGCCATGTCCTCTAAAAATTTTTTTGCTAACTGTGCAGGCCTTTTAAAAACAACCATTCATAATAATTTGTTTATTTTATTCATCTCCTGACTCTTGAACCAAGCCATACCCACCTCAATCACCTACAATTTAATTCATTCTTGAACAGTGTCCCACATCTTTATTTTCCCTCTTATAAATATAGATAAAGATTTCCTAAACTTACTACTTTAAATGTATCTAACCTTTTAATAACCATTTCTGCTGTTATCTGTACACTGTCTAGTTCCTTCTTTGTCGTCCTGGGAAAACTGATCCCTGACTTGAGATCTCTCTCTTCCTCTGTAAAGACAGACGTAAAGTAACTATTTAGAGAGCAATACTATTTCCTCTTTGTATTAGACTTTTTAAAATACTCATACTGAAATTTATGTGGACCTGAAATAATCACTGCTCATATATTCCAGAAAGTTTGAGATACATACCTGCATTGTCTTTGTAGATACTAGAAGTGTTACTATTCTCATTACTTTGGTATAGATGCTGAGTTCTAGTCTCTTGGGGTACAGATGATGTTTGAGTCATCCCTTCTTCCAGGGCTTGCTTTATCCAGCGCTATAATGGGAAAAACCAGGGAATTGTTAATAATCATTTAAAACTATTTAGTATGCTTATTTTAAATGCATTAACCAAGTCATTACATATCAACTGGTGAGAGATGTAATCCACCACATTCATTCAATTCCACAGTCAAGTATTTTTTTTTGTCTTGTGTTTCAGCACATTAGAATACTGCCTCATCAATTCCTTCTACTGCGCAAAATTGAGAAAACCTGGATTACACAAAATGAGATCTCATCAAAAAATCAAAACCAATAAAAATGATTACTACTCAACTTTTCATACAGTTTAGAATGGGGTAAATGGGAAGAAAGAAATCTTACATTTAAGGAAGACTTAGATGATATAGGTAAAACTAGTACATAAAATAAGTGCCTAGAAGGAAGATAAAAGCTCTTTTAAGAGTAGCCTACCCTGTGCTGGGGATATCTGAAGAAGTAATAGAAAAGATTCATAGGAAGACTTTGAATGAGAACAAATAGCTCTTCATTACGAAAATACTTCTAAAACGTCTACTATCAGATGAAATATCCTTGAGTTTTTTCTCCCTATCAAGTGGTTTGGTTAAATTATGCATGAATAATGCAAATCACCAGAATGACCTGCAGAAATTAAAAAGGGGAAAAAGTCAAAAAGAGCTCTCTAATCAGTCACATTTTTTGTAGTGAATATTGGAATCTAAAGGATGAGGAATAAATTTAGGTCAGAAAGTAAGCCTGCGAAGATTAGTATAATAAGATTATGCATCCTGTGGAAGAGAGAAAATTTCTTACCTGTAATTGTGTTCTCTTAAGATACACAGTTGTAGGTTGCTCACCACTCTGTGGCTCTCCTGCCCTGACATAAGACAGATCGAATTTTGATAAACATCAATTTGAGTCAGACCCTCCCCCAATAGGAAGAGCAAAGGTGATTATAATTTTACACCTTTAGAGAACAAGTATTACAGGTAAGTAAATATTCTCTTTGCCCAAGAGCAATTCCAGTAGATTTATCCTCTTAGAAACTTAGGAAATAAAGTGAAAAAAATTTCACCAAGAAAAATTTTACATCATGTAAATGGCATTGTAGTCTGCCAAATGAAAGCAAAAATAAAGTTGTAAACATGAGAGCAAATAGGTATATAAAAAAGAGATCTCAATGGTCAAGTGGATTACATCAACACTGTAGGACATGACCAGGTCAAAAGAAGACCAAGAATAAACTGCTTTATACAGAATACTGATGTAAAGATAAACTGTCAGAACCGCATTTCCTTATGACTTAGAAGACTTTAGAGGTAATCGTCCAAAACACTTACTGTACAGACAAAAAAAATTAGGCCCAGAAGAAAATGGGTAAAAAATCATTTGTTGCAGTTCTTTAGTATAAGTTTTTCTTTTCAGAGCAGATAACAGGATTCAGATAACTGAGGTTACTACTGTGCTTTTCTACTAGATAAATTAATTTTTTTTATTTCCTTGTCAAGCAGATACACCCATAAAAGAATTTACATTCTAGATCTGATGACTACAAAAAGGGAAAATAAAACCAGGATACGGGCATTCTGAGAAGATGCTGCTATGATTAGTTATAAGGTCAAACGCAGCAAACGTGACCTAACCCATTCCTCCCTCCTGGCTCTACTGTAGGTCTACATGGTATTTTAGGGCCCATAAAAAAGTAATATGAACATTTGTTTGTATCTAACAAGTTCTAATCATCCCTATAGGTAATAAATTAATTTCAGACACCCCAACTCTGAGTTCTAGCTACAGTTAACTAAGATCATCAAAAGAATGTTTCTTCCTTCTCTGAAATTGTGTATGAAAGAGTTGTTAAGGAAGCTCAGAGATGAGTGAGAAATGTTTTAAAGCAGGGGTCTCCAATTCCTGGGCCATGAACCGGTATCAATCCCTGGCTTGTCAGAAACTGGGCCACACAGTAGGAGATAAGCAGCAGGCGAGCAAGTAAAGCTTCACCTTTATTTGCAGCTCCTCCTTATCACTAGCATCACTACCTCATCTCCATCTCAAGTCATCAGGAATTAGATTCCCATAGAAGCACTGGTCCCTGATGCCAAAAAATTGGAGACTGGTGCTTTTAAAGGATAAAGAGTAAGGAAGTAATTTGGGTTCTAGAGTCCAAAGATCTGGGTTGAAACTTGACTGTGTCTTTATTACCTGCCTAACTCGGGCAAGTTAATGAATGCTTCTGAGCCAAAGCTTCTGATCTGTAAATAGGTCAATAATCTTAACTTCACAGGTTGTCACGTAGGCTAAGTAAGACAATATTATGTGCAGACAGCCTATATATAGCACAGAACTGGGTACACATGTTCAGTGAGGAATTGTTCAGTTGAATTTCAATGCTATGTATATATGTAGAAAGATTAATAATTCTCCAATATATACAATGAAATAGCAATGCAAAGCACAGTGTTTCATTTTCAATCAGGCTGGTTTTCTAAGAAGTCTGGGAGACCAAATGACCCATATGTATTATGCTTATAAGGTAAGTTTAAAGAAGATTTAGAGAGAACAAGGAAGGACACCACTGAAAGACTTGTTAGCCACTTATAAATGCTTCCTTTCTAAAATAAGGACTGAAGCAAGACTCAATGAAAGATATACATACCATAACATGCTTTTTAAGAACTATGATTCAATTTACTTTAGAAATTCCAAGGGCATCATAAAATGTTCTGCCAAATACTCTACAACCTGGGTGCAAATATACATATGCAACTTTACACCAAGTTTAACTTATGAGGCTTTTACCTCCTTTAATTAGATATGAAACAGTAGGCTTATTAAGAATATGTACTGTTTTAACTAATCCTATGGAAGATGGTTTTTCTTGTCAGTTTATTCATGGAAATATTCAGAAAAATACTTTCTAAGCAATCTACAAATAACTCTTCTCCATCCCCCTCCAGGATAAAGCTGAGTTCAATTTCTAAATAAAAGACCCATTTTCATTAGTGTTGCCCCATAAAAAGCTACATTCTGGTTTTATGGTATAATCTTGATATGTGAACAGCAAATCTTAAAGTTGTGATTTAAACATAAACAATTCAGATCTAAACTTAAATAAGATCTAATTTAAGTAAGGTAATTTTACTATGATAATTCAGCATACATAGCCTGAACTTTTCCTGAAGACTGGTATGACACATATAGATGAAAGTGCCTAAGTAGGGCTTGTATAAAACAAGACTAAGGATGGTCAGACGCATTTGGAGAATATAGTACACGAAGTTAAATGAAATTTCTTTCTGTTGCCAGTTGAGATACAAAGATGAACTATAGATACAAGTTCTAAACCATAACCATGTAAAAAAAAAAAAGGCTCCAAGAAATGGATTTTCTATCAGATTTGAGTCATATTCACAGACTTTTTGGTTTTTACAGGACTCTGTTAGTTGGAAAAGCAAGATGGGAATAGAAGACCATAACCCAGCACCAGAATGATCAAGGCATCATTTCAAGAAGCTAGTCCATACTCTTTACAATTCAGATTTCACTATTAATCTGTACTAAATAACTGTCTACCCTTTGTGAAGAAATGAAAATAAGAGATTCTACTACCTTGCTTGATAAGATGTTTCAACAGTTAACACTCTTAGAAGTCTAGTAGTATCTCCAGTCAAAAACAGAAAAAAGAAGTTTCTTGCATATATATGTGAAGCCATCTCTTTAATTGCTCCTCCAAACTAAAGATGACATCTATATCTTTTCTAATTGTTCAATACTACTCTGAAAGTGCAGTTAAGATTTTGATGTTACTCTTAATAAGGGATTGAGCAAAATGTCATAGAAAGGTTAGTTTTCCATGTCATACCAGAGTTAATACAACTAATTGTCACAGAATAAGGGTAATCATAAGGCTTGTTAAATGACAAACATTTGTTTTCCTTTCTCAGATAATCACTAAGATCCAAGATAAGTGGCTTGGTATAAGAAAGTATGCCCAGAGACCCAATGCTCCTTTATTACTTAGGTAAATTTCTAGTCTATTTTTTTTCTTAAGAAAGTTTTCATTTTTATTTCTGACAACTGAAATTTATTTATGTTACTGCATTATCTACAAACACTTTTAGCAAATACCTTGTGGTCAAATTTCTCTTTAGGAGTTCTACTTGGGAATTTCCCCCAAGTAAACCAATAAGTGACTTAAATATTTAGGTAAGATGTGTGATTAGGGAAGACTTTTTTCAGTGTATGTGGCTCATTCAGTGATAGGGTACTTCCTCTATGCACAGATCCCTGTTGCCCTCCCCTCCATATCCCACACCACTATGGCTCATCTTTCATGCCCCCCTCCCCCAAAGAAGTACTTTCTGCTCTTTGGGGAAAGAGAAAAGCTTTAAGTTTGGAGGAGTCAGGGAAGACCTGCCTGGAGTTGGAGACTTCATCACATCAAATAATCTACATGCAGCATCCTCATGTACGTGATGCCAGTGGAGGAGGGCAATGGCAGACACTGAGGAAGGCAGCCTGAATCCAGATCTGAGGATAAGAGAAAAGGGTGTTCCAGGGAACAGACTCTACCTCAAAGGAAGACCAAATGAAAGGGTGTCCTATACTTCTAGAAACACAAAAATGACATTACAGTCTGAGGGAGTGATCTATTCCAGAGAGACACCTTTGGAAAATATTCGGGGCTTCTGGGAATTAAGAAAGAGCATTCCAAAAACAAACAACCATCAAACACTCCTGCCACTAGATCCAAAAACAGTATGTAACTAGAGAGGTGAGAGAAAGAGAGAGAGAGAAAATGAATTTTATAGTAGGTTCCATATTCACTAGGGAATAAACAGTCCAACTTGTCATTTGATCAAGGACAGAAATTATGTCAATTTTAATAGGATGGACATTCCTCTACTTGAATTCAAATGGTAACAGCAATTTAATTACTTTAAAACATAATTTGATCATTTTTCACTTATGCAACAGTACTCTAGAGTATTCGGGGCCCAATCTCACTCAGTAATCACAAATGGACACGTTAACCAATACCACAAGAGTACACACAAAACATCCCTCCCTACCCAGGCATCAAATGCCATGTGCTCTCAACTTAGTAACCTCAAAGGCTCTCAGAAAAGACAACAGTGAATACTCACAAACTGAGCACCAAAAATGCAGTATACGCCCCACCTTAGTCCCACTGACACTTGATGCATCAGTATTCATGGCTGAACAACTAACTCATAATAAATTCACACGGGCAGAGAGTGGCTATCTAGAGAACATTAGATATGTCATGATTACTGACATTCTAGGTTAAAAATAAACAGACATACCTTTTTACAGGAGCTGAAAGTGCCATCAGGCAGAAGGGGCCTTCGACGCCTCTCGGGGATAAAGGGTGAGCCAAAGCGAATGTAGTGTTTGGGGGTGGTGCAAATTAACGGGGAATGGATAAGACCGGGTAACATGTTCAGGGTCGTTGCCAGTACAGTTGGGTCCGTGGTGATACGTAAAGGGCACTCAACAGGGCATTCTTGCTTCTCTGCTTTGTCATTCAACCATTCTGTAACTAGATACTAAGGTAAAAAAGAGATCATTAGTTGATGCTGCATATGTAAAAGCCAGAGGCAGCAGTGCAACTCATAAGGACAAACCTCATCTAGAAACTAAGACATATGGCCAGCAGCTGTAAAAGCATGAATCGGGAGTTCAGAATGCAAGATAAGATGTCTTCCTTCACCCTCCCTGTGATCACCAGGAAGGAATAATTTCAGATATCGGCAATTTAGTTCTGCTTAAAAATTATGGGAACAAAAACATGGTAGTAGGATGGTTTCAGCCTCTGTCTGAGCCAAAGTATTTTATCTAAAACTTTCAATTTAATAATACTTTCTGGGGAATCACAGGTCTTCTCACTTTCCTAAGACATAGCCCTTGCCAAACTAGACTTATGAAGATGTATTCATGACCTACCTTTTTGGTTTTGGGGTATTTAGATGCAGCACGGTTGATGTGGGATCCAGCAACTGATACCACTATTGGTTCAGACCCTGTTAATTGCCTGTTTTCTCCTGAACTGTCTATACTTCCAGCTTCAGCAGGAGTTACTGAGCTATTATTTCCTCCCTCTTCCAAGGCAGCTTGTGACAACTCTGCCTGCTGTGCAATGGCCTGCTTCTGACGCTTTAGTCTTTGGGCTGAACTGGTCCGGTACCGAGAAATTCGACTCTTCGGTCGGGGCCTAGAAGGCTTTGCTGGAGGTGGTTTGGGGACTGGTTTTTCTGCAGCAATATCCTATAACAATAGCAGAGTAAAATACTTATCAGAAATTTCTTGTCAGCAAACATTCTATCCAGTTTTCTATTTACTTTAAGCATTCTGAATATTTACTGGTGAAAAGAGTGAGCATTTATAAACACTAATTTCAAATGTAATCCTTACAAAAATTTATACATTTAAATTAGCTAAAGAGGCTGTAGGTAGAAGTCTCAGTTAGCTATCTGTTTTTCTCATAAGTTATTTCTAAAATAGGTCAAAAGTCAGCTAAAGGAAGACACCTAATTTTAGGCTTCTTAGCATGGAAGATAATTCTCTCTTTTATTTCTTTCCCAGATACTAAGGTTTTACCTTAAGGCTTAGAATTCACAGCTAGGATAAGGGAAAGGTGAGTTTATTCTAAGAATACCATGAAAGGTGCATAACTGTGCTAGACTGAAAGGCCAAATGAGAAACCAAATGATTTTTATAAACTCACCACCAAAGTTTATCTGGCAGAAATAGTATGAAGTTCCATTCTAGTCTAAAAGTGTCTAGTCATTCCAATTCTCTCTCTCTGAATCCCACATATTGGCTGATGAAAATGGCCTTATTACAACAAGAGGCAAAGCTGAAAATGCTGACTTTAACCATTCCAAAAGACAGGTGACTGTTATTAGCAAAAGCAAGGCTGTCGAAGGACTGGAGTCTTTTCATTTCTTACCCCAGCTTGGGAAGACCTCCGTGTGTTCACTCCAACACTCTGTGGGGTGCTTGGGATGGCCACGTTTGAGGAGTTACTAACTTCAGATTCAGGGGCTTCAGTTTTTGTTTCTTCCCCTATAGGCATCTCTGAGGCCGTGGTAGTAACCTCTATGTCAGAGTTGCTTTGTTCCAAGGGCTGATCCCGCCGCTTCTTTCTTTTCTCTAAGTTTTCAAAAGTATGTATGATGGCTTCAACTTTCCTATCTTCCCGGGTCTACAAGAAATAACATTAGCATAGAAAGACACCTTAGCCAAGAGAAGGGGACAACTTTTCAGAAATATTATTAATGAAAATTTATAGACATTTATAAAAATTACCAGTAAGACAACACATTGAGCTTGAGGGCAAAAAAAAAAAAAAGGTAAAAACTAAAAATAAAATGTTTAAGTGTTAGAGTTGTAAAGGAAGGCTAGGTCAAACCTGAACTTATCAAAGAAGGCCAGCTATTCTAAAACTTTGATATAATAGAAAAATAGCCATCAAAACCAATATTCCTCTGCATTTTCAGAGTTCAAAAATCAACAAATAGATTTTCTTAAACTCAGGGACAGAAAAAAACAGATAAATTAAACAAAAAGGTAGACTTTTTGAATCCATGTGACTGACAGGGATTTTTAAATGTGCAAATTCACACAAACTTAAAAAGTTCGTGAGTCAGAGCAAGTAGCCCCAACAGAGACATTTTGTTTTGAACAGGCAATGTGTTTTGGAAACGATATTCTTACTAAGAAGCTCCTTAAGACCATCAACAGATAATAGCCATTAAACAACTACTATATGTGTCTGGGGCAGGGGGAGGAAATCTACAGAAAAAGCCCAAATTATAACCCGTAAGTGATGGTATAGTATGTTGTCAAAGAAATGAGATAGTATCAACTGTCAAAGAAATGAGGTAGTATCAACTCAGAAGAGAAGGGCCATACATATTATAGGTAACAAGAGTCAGCAGGAATAAAAGGATGTTAGAAGGTACCTACCCTCCTGCTATGAGCTGGGTTCTCCTGGTCATCTGTGACATCATCTTTCTCTTCTGTTTTTTCTTCTGGATTGTCTATTTCCTTGAAGAGAGATGCAATATTCAGCTGTACTCTTAAGCTCTTGAAAAAAAAAAAAGTACCCCCCTCCACCTCTGCCGTAGCTTGAAGCTCTGTAGGAACAATTTCTAGCACTTTATAGTGTTATTCATGTGAAGCCACACAGTAAACACAGATGGTAAGCCCCATTCTCTGGACTGAAACCTGGAAAGTAGCTGAAAGGATGTTCCTGACATTCGAAAATATAAAAAAGAGTAAATAAACATGCACCCACCTTGACATGAAGGGCATTAAGTGTTATTATAGATTCCCTATATGAAACAACATGTGGCTACCTGAAATCCTCTTCATTTGGAGAGAATCAATAACAAAGAAATAGCCTCTGGCCAGGGAAGATTACCTCTTGGTCACTGGATACAGTCACTTTATCAGGAACTTGTTCTGGTTGAGGGTTGGTATCCTCTTCCAGAGCCTCATTCTGCTGTTCCATCTCTAGCTCTTTCCGCCGTGCTTTCCTCCGTCTTGTCTCTGCTCCAATGATAGGCAGGCTTGTAGGAGGTGGGAGTGGCAGTTCTGCAGCATTGGGATTCCTTTTCTGTATAGGGCAGTTCCGGTTCCCCTTGTGACATGCACAGTCCACTTTGTAATTACTGCTCCAGAGAAACAACCCAAAGTGTCAGTCACTGTACCCTTAAAATCCAGTTACATTATTTATTCTCTTGAAATATTAGTATAATTTCTTCCAGGGTTATCTTTAAATAAGTTAAACAGAGACATTAGAAAGTATTCTGTACTTTCAGTATTCTGTGTTTCTCTATGTAACCAACTCTTCCCCTATATATGGTCAGTGGAAATGAAAGCCTGCACTAAATTACATTCTCCCAACTTCTTTATGTACATGTGCCAAACATTCAATTTATCACATAACCTTTTCTGCCTACCCAAGAGGAAAAAAGCATCGATTTTACAAAATCCATCACACAGTCATCTTTGACTAGCTATCTGTTCTTCTGCATTGTCACATATAACTAGATTGTATGCTTTGAGTAAGTATGGCCCCTGGCACAAGTGCCGTGTGCATAACAGAAGCTACTGCTGTTTCTAGAAGTGTCTTTACATACCCTTTTCCCTATTCTTACGATAGAGGCCTGAGCTAAAATATGCTTTATTAGGAGCCTGGTGAGCAGTGTCACATTATGTACCTAAGTCTCTAAAAAAAAAATCCAAAATGCCTTAAGTCTGTCTTTCTCACCACAATTTCTAGGCAGAAAATACAAAACTCATGAAAAGATGTGGTAAAAAAGCAGATCTGGCACAAAAGCAGACTTAATAGCTTAATATGTAAGACAAGGCTATATTCACGTCAGGAAAGGTTTTAGAGGTCTTACCAGTTACTGTACTCATAATCAAATGCTATGGTGACCTCAGCATCCTTGGTGATGGCAGACACAGCATAGATACACAGGTGAATCATTCCATCTGCAATCATGTGTCTCACCTGTGTGATATAAGGCTTATGTTTGATAATTTATCATAAACACCAGGAACTCTTCAAAAGAATAAAACTTTTTATTCAAATTAGTTTCTCTCCACTTAGACTTAGTTTATTATGTAATTCCATCATTTCATTTACAACTATTATATAGTAATTGTTTGAAAATGTATGCTATTCTTCAATAAATGAACCTTGAGATGTTAGAAATCAGAGTAAAATCACTGCTCTACATCATAAAGCTATTTTGAGGGAATTTAAATTCTGTAGACTAAAAGAAAAGCTCTGTGGATTTTCTTGCCACATTTGATATGGGCACATGGATTATGCACTGAGGAAATTAATTCTAGAGATGTCAAAAATTCCTCTTACAAGACTATTACCTAAAAATTAAAAAAACTTGAACCACACAGCTTAGTTTGGGGCCCAATGACATATTTTTCTATTATTTAGTAACTTCTTTAATATAACTTCTTACCCAGTCTTAATATGACTTCTTGTCCAGTCTCATGCTCTCTTTAGCAAATGCTAACTTGCTTTTACCCACTCTGTCCCTTTAAAGAAAATCCATTCCTTGCCCCCATTCTTTCAGAATACAAGCATCATTACTTTTGTTTTTTGTCTCTTACAATGAAAGATCATAACCATTATCTACAGACCTTAATCTGGGAGAAGTTTTCACACTGCTTCTTCAGTAGACTTGTTCTTTGGTGGTTCCATTCAAAGAGAAGTTGCTACAGAAATCTTACCTCTGCATTTGGTGTACATGATCTTCTGATGAACCGAGCATCATTACCGAAAGTACGTGCATCCACACACATCTCTACACCATTGAATTTTGAGTAGAAGAGCACAAAGGGGTATGGTCTAGGGATATAATTAAAATTCCTGTAATTCTCAACACAAATAGAAAGGCTACCCCATGACTTCAAATATGAAGCATATGCTGACAGAAGCAGCAGCAGTCCTTTGCAATGCCTAAACTTGAAAAACATCACATGCTTGTCTGCTTTTGATTAAAGAATAAGCACAAAGCAAGGAATGCTTGGCTTGGAAAAAAGTCATCATCACTTTATACATTAAACAATTTGCAGATTTATTTGCACTTCTCTAGAAATAGCAGATAGGCGTTGAGTTTATTTGAGCTGTAATCTTTTCCCTTATCAACCAGGATGATTTTTATAGCCATACGGCTCAGCCAGGCCCACTTTAGCTCTCACTACTCAATAAATGACATTCTTACTTTTTGAAGAAATGCCCATTGACCTCGAATTGCTGTCGTAACATGACTTTCCCTCGATACTCTATTATAAGAGTGTCCAAAGCCAAATCTCTTGCAGCCCTTAGAATCTTCCGGTGCTTTTGAACACGAGTGACTCTTCCCAACTGCAGCTGAATAAAACCAAATATCAACATTAGACAACAGCAACAGCAGCTTAGTAGACGCAAAAAAATACTCTTAATTCAGAAAAAGATACCAATATTTTAAAATTTATTAGTATGTTACTTAGCTCAATGAGCAGAAAAACCTGAATTAGATAAAAACTTGGTATCTCTAGGAAACAGACACCATCTAGTGATCTTGTCACTGCCCCACCAAAGGCAAGAAAAGGTTAAAGATATATATGATTAAGACGTCAGTGGTTCTATGTCTAATGTATAAATAAGAAAAAAGCTTAACTTTCTATTAAAAAGTCCTATTATTGAGGCAGTAAAAAATTTCATTAATAAAGATAGTTTAAAAATATATATTTGGATAGTTTCCATTTAATTTAACCTACTTTTAGTTAAGAATGCTCAATAATGAGTTAATTTGTTATTCTAAGGTCTTGTATATTGAAAGAAATGATAACTCTCATATGTGCCCTCTTTCCAGGATGGTAAAATCTCAACTACTTACTAAGACTCATTAATCCTTTGATGCTTACCTGCATTTGGGAACCAATGACTGTATTATTACAGGCCAATTCAGTTTTATTGATAGTGTCTAAAACAGCAGGTTTGCCCACAAATTCCTTGCTAGAATGTAGATGTTGTTCAAGGGCGTTCTGTACATCTGCACTGTACTGATTAGTGAAAGCTTCTTCATACTGATCAGTCCACAGTCTTATCCGATTTTCCCATCCCTCAGTTGTATTCTCATCTAAATTCTGTGCTTCAGAAGGCGAATTCTGTAGAGAACAAAGGTCAGCTAGGTTAGTAGAGCTGATGAATAAAAATGGGAGGGGGAAACAGGCTGAGTCTGAGAAAATTTGTTTTTGCTTGGCAGTTGGTGTGGCATAAAAGAATGGCCTTGGAGTCAGGGGATCTGGCTTCTACGACAGTTTCATTACCAATGATCAGGGAGGACTTGAACAACTTTGAAGAGCTTAGTTTCCTCATTTATAAAGTAAAAATTTTAACTGGATCATAGTTCCATCCCATTGCTGTAATTTTATGACTATTTTTAAGTCATAAAAATAAATTTTGTTCTTATTAGAATGATATCAAGTTCACAAGAAAATTTTTATAACAATGAACAAGAGATCTCTCAACATAATCACATGGCTTAAATCATCTCAATCATCTGCATTAGTATGCCAGCCTGAACTGGTATATTTTACTTCTCTCCAGAAGAATGTGTTTGTTTTTGTGTGGCTTATTATTTTCATCATACGATTAATACATATTCATTCTAAAAATACATGTGACCCAAATACACAATAACCCATACTCTCACCTCCTATATAGAAAGTTATAATTCTGGAGAGTATCTAACACCCTATTTTCAACAGTTTAAATAGCTACACTCTGAAGAGGTGAGGTGGAGGGGAGGGGTGGGTGGTGGTGTGTAGAATGTACTGAGAAATGCATTTCTATACTTCTCTAGGAAAACCACTGCCCTCTATGGTGGCAGTACTGAGAAAAGATTATTCTGTCTGCAAAACATTTCATCATCCTAAATTGACAGTTTATATGTGCTTGAACTGCTGAGACACAGCTTAAGTCTGACATATGTTCTCTTCCATGGTGCTCAAGACTTAAGGTGTCATCAGAACACAAAACAAACACCAACAGTGATGATGTCATACTAGTGATGACTAGAAAAAAAGCAGTATAGTAACAAAGCTACTTGTAAATCCATATCCACATTAAACTTGCAAATATAGGCAAAGAAAATTAAATATACTTTCCATAATGATACAGAAAATATTTATGCCTATTATAACAATTGATTTCTTTTGCTTTTGTGTCATTGATTTTGACTGACTGTTGTCTACTATTCTTTCCCTAGACACAGGAAAGGAAAAAATTAACACCATTGTTTTCCACATTTCTTATTAGAATCCAAAAGACTGAATGATAAACAAAGGAATCTAAGAAACACCTAAGGCCAACACACTGAGAACAATATCATGTGCTTGATATGTCAGTAATAGCTGAGCAATAGAAAAGTATAAAACTAGAGTCTTAATGGTACTTATAAGACTGGGGATCAGGGGTGCCCAAACAGTATTCTTAGATTTAAGCATCCAGAAGTGATCATTAAACTTATGATTTGTTAAACTTAATGTATATTGGAAGCCTTCGCCACAGTATTAGCTGTTATTCATTAGCATAACTCTGTCTATTCTCATTCTTCTGGGTAATAGAGACCCATCTCAGTGGCTTTTGGATAGCGTTCTCAATCACAGGTGATGTGCCTCCAAGGAGACATTTTATAGTAGCTTAAGTCATTTTTGATTATCCTACCTGTGTTACTCGCACCTAGTGGGTAGATGCCAGGGATGCTGCTAAATAGCCTACAATGTGAAAGATAGCACTTCCCAATCCCACGAATTACTTGGTTCAAAATGTCAACAGTGTCAAGTTTGAAAAATTCTGGCTTAGAGTAGTGTCCAGAAGGGAAACTCTTTACTCTGGGATTAAAAATCCAAATGATAAATTCTTCCCATTCATAGCTCTCACCCAGATCTTTGGTGGAGTTCTTACTAATAATTAATTCTGAGTACAAAATATATAACTCGACTTAAAATTCTGATATGAGAGTTAAAATAAAATAAACTAGTATTTTCTTGCTGTCTAAATTCTAACACGTCTATGAGGTTATCTGTTAATATTTCGAAATAGTAAGCAATATCTGGGGTTTTGTTTTCTGGGAGAGCCAGTCAGACAGCTTCCAAAACATTTCAAACCTCTAGAGGCATGTTATGATAGCTGACAAAAGAGAAAAGGGCTTAACAGCTGGGATCAGGAGCTATGTCTGTTCCTTAAGTCTATTTAAGGTCCCCTGTAAACAAAAGAGACAAAAATAAAGGGGCAGTTAAAGCAAATGTGGCCATTTACAGAAGACAGATGTAGCCAAAAGAAAAAAAAAAAAAAGTGTTCCAAGCATCTCAGGACTCTGATGCTCTTGGACTCTTAAGTCCTCCCCCATCTCTTTCATAGATATATGTACAAGTCTGTTTATAGGTATGCAAGATGAGCGCTTCAAATTTTTAGATGAAGTGCCACCTTGTGATCTTTGTTAGCATTGGTTCTCTATGTATGTATGTATGTATGTATGTGTGTATGTATGCATATGTACACACACCACATATCCAAAGAAAGCTTATCCTTACTGAAAGATTTCAATGTTTATGTCATATAACTGTTAATAGGAAAGATTTTGTTTTTATATCATTTACACATTTAAGGATAACACTACTTATAGGAAACAGACCTTAATTCTAATTAAATGCTTTGAATCACTAAGTCATGGTTTGAAAGGTAGGTATGCTGTCATCCCATATGTACACAGGTAAAGGAAGATGCCAAACAGTATGATCAAATAATCTTCGGGCAAACTATTTTTATCACCTAGTACCTAAATCCATTGTACATAATTTCTCTATTCTCCAACTGCTATCCAAAATCATTCCTCATAAACTCTTTTATTTGCTAACTGAAAAGAAACATATTAGCATTATCTGAATCTTCTATATGAAATAAATACACCAGAGAAAACAGTTCAAAAAGTTAAGTAATTCAAATAAGAGTAATTTTCTATCAATAAATACTTTTCTACTAATGAAAACTATCCTCCCAAATGGTGGTTAAAGCGCACATGGTGCTGCGGTGGATACACAAGACATCCTGTATCTCCAAAAAAACCTGAGTCCTGAGGTTGAGGCCAACCACAATGACAGAACACATCAACTGCATTTTGTTTGGCAAAATGTCACTTCCCTGCACTGCTCCCCCCACCCTCCAAAAGCAGCTAACAAAAAACCAATAAAATAAAGGCTGATTACAGAAAGAGAAAATATTTCAGAAAATGGCCAAGAAAATCTCTGGAGAAAAGCTCTATGAAAACAATGTCAACAATTACAAACTAACAAAAAAGAGAGTCCAAGATTCCCAGACCATCAATGTCAGGAAAGAAGCTGACCAAAATGTAAGATCACAGTGAAGTAAAACACAGCATCAGGGAAGAATACCCCTTACCTTCATCCGCAAGGACTTCCGGGATCCCTCTCGAAATGCCTATCCCAAAGAGGAAAACAAGTAGAACAAAACAAAACTTGGTACCAAGAATGACAGTTATACCTATCTGAAACTAAAAATAAGGCAAGAACTATTGTTCTCAGCTCTCCCCTTTTCCCTAGGTAACAAATACAATTGAATTCCCAATACTATTATCAAGAACAGGGGTAGCTCAAGGCCAGTGAACTCTGAGGCTAATTCTAGTACTTCCCATTATGGAACTAGGTAGGTAATTAACAGGGAAGAACATGCATCACTTATATCCTACATGTACTCCTAACACTAAAAGGAAAAAAATAAAAACGTTAAGTAAGGTTGCAGATTTATCAGTTTTGAAATTAAGAAGGAAGCAAAAGACCAATCCCCTTAACAAGGGGTGGGCAAGTCACCTAGGAGCAACAAAGTTGCTGTGATGGGGAAGAAAGAACACAAAACAGAAGAGGTTTCTCCTGGAGATTTTAAATTGAGAATAAAGGAAAGTGACCACAACACTGAGGAAGCATAGACCATTCAAGAGATGTTTCCTGATTTTTTTTTTTGAAACAAGGAAAAAAAATCACTCCAATGATACGAGGTGGGGATTTCCAGGACAAGAATTCCAGACTGCTTTGGGGCTGAGGAGGGAGGGAAATAATGTTAAGGACACTGGAACCCTAGACTGGAGGCTATAGCACATATGGACATGTGCCAGGTGGGGCTGGGATTTCATACCTGGGGGCTTGGAGAAGAAACTTTGTGCCAGTTGTGATGGTATGGAGTGGCAGAAGAGAGGTTGGTCTACATATTCACAACACAGATTAGCCGTTTTTTTGCAAGGAGAGTAAAAACGGCCTTTCAAACATCTGTATCAACCTTTTTAAAAAGAATTCTGGTACATTTTTTGCCCAAAACTTGAGCTATTTCAGACATATTTCTACTTAAGATACTTTTACCCTCCATACCTTGATTTTCTTCGTCTTTGGTGCTGCACGACCCTTTTCTGGACTCTTTTTCCGTTTCTTGGGTTTGGTTCTTCTAACAGTTAAGGTGATGCTTGTAGGTGTGTGCTGTGTTGCTGTATACAACACAGTGGAAGGAGAAAGCTCCTCATCCCAGCTTTCTGTTGCACTGCTATCCCCACCTGAAAAAATGTTATTTTACAGTTCACACTGAACAAACAGCCTCAACAGCACATTAGAAGTGGCTTATTCCTTTAGATCTACCCATATCCAGTAAGTCATTACTTTAACTATTAACTATAACATCTATAGAACATAATACCCACTTTCCAAATGACAAAATTCTTTCTGTATCACTGGCAATAAACACATAAACCCTGTTCTACATCATATTTATTTCTTCCCTTCTATTCAGTCCCCAAGCCTCAACGTGTAACACAGAAAAAGGACTTGCCTTTTTTCTACTCTAAAGGAACATTTTGATTGCTACTGTTTATGGATACATTTAGCTCACAACAAGAGAATTACACAGTGGTCTTGTGAGGATTTCTCCACAAATAGAGCTGGGGAGCATGGGAACTTATAGGAGGGGTTATTGAGATAAATATTTAAAATACAAAATATTATATGTCAAAATATAGGCCTACCCCATCTTCTGCTCACCTGATATGTTGTCCTGCTTCCGCCGATGAAGTCTAATAACCTTCCCCCTGCTCATTCCCCTAAAGAGGGAAAATAAACTTAAAGTAGTCCTTCCAACAGCATGCAGCACATCATTGCACACATGGGAGAAGTGTCTCTGCATATACTACCCCCTTCCTCCCACCTACCAAAAGTTTCCAGGACATTAAATTTCATATCAAATTTAATAGCTTTAACATCAATCTCTCATTCCTTGTTGTTAGCAATTCTCACCTAGTGCAGAGAATTCGAGCCAAGGAGCACTAAGGAATCATCTACATTAACAAACACAAGAAAGAATACTTTGAGCTTTTCCCTACTAATAAGAAACCCTAATCCCAGTAACCCAGGCTTGAACTTAGATGGAACATGATCTTACCTGCACTTGTCACAGTTGAGAAGAAAGCCATCCTGAGAAAGACCACAAGGACACCAGGTAGGAACAGTCTCTCCTTCAGAGTTCGGGCTGTCTCCACAGCGTTCCTCTACGGGCGACGGCAGGCCATTCAGGTCAGAACGAGGGATGATCGTCTGGACAGGGGGAGAAGCAGGAGGTGTCGGAGGAGGAGGGGCTCCGTAATTATGATCCTGAAAATAAGATTTTTTAAATCAACAGTGTCCAACACTGGCCCCTCTCTCCCCTAAAGTATGGTACATATGGAAAGAAAGAAGAAAGTAGTACCCTTTGTTTTTTGGCTTCAACCAGGAAAGTGATAAAACAAAATGCCAAGGTCAACTGGGACATAAAAACAAGAACAATGATGCAGGGCTAGACGTCCGCTGGAGGCAGGGAAGTGCAAAAGGGGCAACTTCGTCATGCTGCATATAAACATTGCAAGAAAGTCACAATGTATAAGAATGGATTACACTCCAGGAAGATCACTGCTCTGGAGAGAAACAAATGCATACTCACAGCATAAGGCAGTCCTCGACACCCATGCCTCTGAGTGGTCCCATAATTATGAGTGGAATACACGCTCTTCTCATTAACTGCTGGACTAGCCTCCACAGATTCAGGGCTGCACAAAGGCGAAAAGCAACGCATGATAGCATAACACCTAATCTTCCCTTAAACTAAGACTTAACTTCCCATTCTAACCCCTCCTCTTTCCACAACCACCAGCCACTAGAATAAAAGAAAGAACTCAGTGAAACAATCTGATTAATATAACTAAGCCTATAAATAACAGTAGGAGTGTTATTAAATGTGGATTTGTGTGTAACATGAAGCCAGTACAGGCAGATGTCTCAAGGCAGGCACCTGGGATACAAGGTGTCCCTAATGACAAACACAAACGTACCAGCTGAGCAGGGAGTTTCCCCTAGAGAAGCCACTCTGGGCTGCTTTAGACTCAGAACTATTCTTCTTAATTGGATCTCTTAATACTTCCATGAAACCTCACATGACATTTGCAGTGAGTGAGATGATGAAAGTGCCTTCTGCACTGCCCCAGGGACCAGGCCCTCTTCCATTCACTACCAAGACAGGATACCCTGAAGAAAGTACAGGTAAAAACAATGGCATCTTATATTTATCATACCTCTCATCTTGATGAACCCCCAAACACCTTTCAAATATTAGAGTAATAATTTCTCATCCACCAATGACATGCAAGCATATTAAGACACATTTAACAGCTGCATGGTAAAACAGAACTTTAAAATGATCAAAATTGTACTCAGAAGTGTTGTTCATCTAGTGACAAATAATAACAGTAGTAGTGCTACCATTCTGAATTTCCCATTATTTGTTAGGTGTTTTTTTATATATTAATTCAGTTACTCTGCAACTACTAAACATGGTAAACAGCACTCCATATTTATAGGATAAAATGAGGTGGTGAGATTACTTGACTTCGCCAAGGTCACCCACTGATATAGTCAGGATTTGAAACAATGCCAGACTCCAAAGCCTGTGCTCTTTCCACTACACCTAATTGGTTTTAATGTAAATTATAAATGTGTTCAAATATAGAAATTTAATGTAATCCTTTACTTTGTAATAAAAGGCATAGGTGACAAAGGATAAAATTCAAGTTTTTTTGGGAAAAAGGAACTTTAACTGGTTAGATTTAGGGGAATTTTAAAAGATAATTAGGGAATGCAATTGTATGACTGCAGAATTGAATAACAGATTATCTGTCATTTAATTAATCAGGGCAGAGATTCACAAATTAGAAAATTCCAAAAATACCATGCATGACTCAGCCTCAAAGATCAAAGGGTCTTTTAGGAAATCAAATAATGCACATTGTTTGCTTCAATTAATATATCTTTCCTGCTTGAAAATATACAATAGTTGGCAGAAATAAAGTGTGAAGTTCAATATGGTGCCAGGTCAGCTGAGAAGTGAGGGATAGAAGAAAATTCTGATATGTATCCAACTCACCCAGTTATATGCTCCAAAACTGTGAGAAGGGATCTTATTAATAACAGCAAAAATAATTTCCAGGTGAAGAACTTTAGACATAGGAAAGTATTCTCTGTTAGTGAAGTGCATGTATTTTATTACTTTAAGAGTGTCTGGAAGATGGGAACTGGGGGGATCATTAAGAATGAAGTTTTGTATTCTTGAGAAAAAGATGATCAGAACAGGTCTCACTGAGAGGCAATCAGCTATGACTATTAGGAAATAGGTGGGGTTTCCTAAATGAAGCCAAAGGCAAACAAGCATTAATAAAATGAAGGTAGAATTTAGTTCCTATGATGGTCAGTTAAGAGAAAATAACTTCATACAACATTGTAAATTTACTAGATAAACAAGTATTCCAAAGAGCTGTACATATTTTATGTAAGAGATTTTGTATCATTGAACACATGGGGTGAGACATGACAGCTGTTTATTAGGAATTTTTTTTCCAAAGGAAAAAGGAGTGGCATGAAATAAAAGATGGCCATGGAGATTTAGCAATGTTGGTTGTACCTTACTCATCTCCAAACTGGGTAGAAATGAACATATGCACTTCATGTGCAAGTCTAGAGAATAAAAATAAAATGTATATTGTGGAAGTTAAAAGGCCATCTGACTGTACAATACTGTCTGGCCAAGCAAAGCATTTAATATATTGCTATGCATGACAGATACTAAAATTTAAGCTCTTATCTTTTGGTGAAGAAACTGCAATTTCCATACTGGTTATTGATTCAATACAATTACATGTTGACAGGCAGCTACATGATTTCTTATGATATTCCTTGACATACATACCAGCTCTTAACTATAGTTTAAATGGGTTAAAAATTTGGAGCGTTAGAACTGCATCTTTATTAGCCAACCATTTTATGCAAATGTAATTACAGCTTTTCTTCCTCTGTTTGAACTGCTATGACAGTTGGGCTCATACACAGAATCAATGCTTACAACAGATATACTCCATCAACTGTCCTCCAAGTATAATACGCATCCTGGCTGATATAATGCTACCTCTTGGTAAATTTCTGAAAATCATTGTTGGCAGGATTGCAAATTCAGAAAAATCTTTGCTTCTACTATTACATATAGGGATTTCCCTACAAATATATAAAAAATACATAACACATAAGGTATGTGCTTGAGTATGCTTTACTTGCTGCTTGAGTATGCTGCCCTTCATATCGGGCTTAATCTTCAGGCCAGTGCCCATAACAGTGGAATATGCATGGTAAAGCATTAACAAATATCATCAATAATTTAACAGAAATATGCTAATTGTTGACATGCTCTTCCCTTTGTAGAAATACTGGATAATTGTAATTAGCTATGACCATCGTTATCAAAAATAGTATCAAAAATCTATCTGGAGATTATGAATGAAATGTTTCAGGTAACAGAAACACTGCATTCAATTTTTAGGCCAGAAGTATTTTTTCTTTCTGTAATTAATTCTCAACTCCCTAGCAACATCATGAGCAGTCATCTCTGTACTCTGTGAAAAATACCAGTTTTAGGAATAATTGCTTTGGGTCTTATCCACTTATCACAAAATCACTGATTTAATCTATTTGTTGAAATTTCTCATGAATGTTAATGCTGTCTGTCTATATAGTTTGTTAGTCAATCCATACAGGAGGCTAATGGCTGACTTCATAAAAATCTATTAACGCTATACAACTAGTTTCCAACTAATACAGGAAGATTTTTAAGTACTCTATTCAGGAAATAGTTATAAAATTGGAAACCTCAACTATTGGCATGACTAAATCTCTTTAGCATGCAAAAAAATAAAAATAAAAACAATACAAAACCAGAAAAACAAACAAAAAAAAAGCCCTGGAAGAAACACAATTCACCCTCCCCCCCCCTCCATCTTTCTTTTTATAAGGGAAGTAGGCCAAAAACTGCTTTAAATTTTAGACTACCCCAGAATGTAATATACTGCTTCTTAGGGTAGCTTCATTTTAAGTCTTCCTCTTTAAGGAAGTTAGTAAACAATTAAGTTATCCTAGGTGGCTCTGTGAAGAAATATACATACTCTTTACTAATATGCTTAGTTTTAAGGAGGAAAACCACTATTATTCAGGGATGCAGTTGAACCCAGAGTTCTGGTATAATTGCTTTGCTTTGCCGAAGGGGGAAGAATCCCCAGGGACTGTGAAAATGGCAAGAGAAACAGGGGAATTAGAGCAACACCCACCTCACTCAAGAAGTGGCTGTGGGATCAAGAGTCTGAACTGGACCTGAACATATTCAAAACACCAGGATTTTTCCAGCCCAGACCCTAATCCCTGGTACTGCCTGGAATAGACTTGGCTTCTGGGGGTGTGCTGCCCCCTAGGCCCCTTGGGTCTCTTTCGCTGGACTTTCACATCCTGGTGTAGTGCCACTTCGTCTTGAAAGGTAGGGGGCTTCCACTTCCTTTCTGTAAGCAAGGAAGATTGGGTACAAGGGAGGTAAAAGGACAAGAGGGGGAATCTGTAAGCAGGGGGAATCTTGGACAACTTAAAAGAGAAGGGATACAAAAGGCTAAAATTTTTAAAACTGTGAATAATATATAAAGTTTTATAACAAAGCCTACCTTCTTGCCATTTGGCATTTAAATTCTTCAAGAATTGACAGCCTATTTTAGGGATTGGGCTTTTCGACAAACTCTGAATTCCTAAAGCTGCCCTTAGCTGAAAAAAAAGTTTGGTACCACTGATTTTGAAGGTCCTCTTTCTAGGCAATGAAAATTATAAAAAACAGATGACACTGCTTTCCATGTTTTCTACCCCAAAATGTCAGAATGTTTAAGTAACCTGCCCATAAATATAAAGTTTCAGCCCCTTTACTCTAGAACAATGAGAAGTACATAGGAAGAGGCCTTCAAGAAAAATCAGTTGGAGAGAACTCCTCCTCTTTATCTCTATCCATCAGAATTATTATTAATTCTACAGAAGCAGGTAGTGATACCTACTTTATTTCAATCTTCCTTCCCCATCAAAACAAATGAAAATGTAACAACTACTTTATAAATTTAATTCTATTAATTATTTACTCAGAATTCCTGCCCCCTCCCCAATCTTTTCCTCTCTTTTTTCTTCCAGCTTCTATGGGAGAAAGGGAAAGGTCTAATGTCATTTGCAGTAGGCTAGGCTTGAGTTTAAAAAATACTATTTATTATTAGATGCCAAAAAGAAAGTTGTCTCCACGCAAATTGGTAATTCACCTACTACCTAGGAGGTAGCACTTACTCTGATCCAGCAGCCATATCTGAGTAGGATGTATCTGGTGTGGTGACTCCCAGAGGGATTGCAATGCTCATGACGTCCAACACAGCAGAGAGTGGAAATCACGGGGTCCAATTAATGGAGACTGGCCACTCTGAGAGTGGGGGTGAGCTGCAGAGCCTCAACCAACATGTTATGGACATGAGGAATCCTGTCACAGAAAAGGAAAATATCTAGTAACCAGACAGATCTTTAAATTTATCCTAAATGCTACTAAATGTTTTTTTTTTTTAATTTTTTCAATAAGGCTTTAAAAGGAATGAATATAAAACAAGTACAGCAAGGGATCTACACATTGTCCAATGCTGACTATGTATTGCATTATGTTCCACAAAGTGAAGTAGCAAAAGTTATGCTTACTTTTAATTTCTACTTTAATTTTTTTTTTCAGGTAAAGGAAAAGTAATAGTCTGCTCAGCTCACTAATAAGTACATTTCCCCCATTCTACAACTGCTCATCAAATAAAAATTTCCGGCAGCCTAGGACCTAACTAACAACTTTCAAGATACAGAATGGTTAATAAAAATATCTACTTAATTCAAGATCTTCATTTAACCTCCCCCATTACCACAAATGCAGTTTTATCAGCAGCCAATAATGTTATTTCTTCCAAATTAAATATGTTAAGAGATCAATTTATATTTAATTGGATACAGCTGTTTCTTATTCCCTTTAGTCACAGAAGGTTTTCTTTTTTAAAATAATTTTTATTTTAACTATAATTTTGAGAAAAGATGTAATGATCTTAACAACTTTGTGAGGTAATAACTAACCATTACTATGTATGAATAAAAACATGAACTGCAGAGTAGTTTCATTGTAAAGATTAGAAAATTTTGGAAAAGCAGTAAGAATACCTTGAGTTGATGACCATAACCGGTGGAATTTGGGAACAGAAAGACTAACAACCAAATTATAAAAAAAAAACAAAAGTAGATTAAGAAATTTGGAGTTATAGTGCAAAGGGCAAAAATGTACTTTGTATGATTTTGCATTAGTGGTTTTATATTGTAAAAAACCATGAAAAGGATGAAATAAGAAGCATTTTATGTGGGAGGGAAGAAAGTCAATATGGATTTTAAAGACCCAGATTAATGCTGATTTTTGAAAAAAAAAAAGAAAAAACACATGATTGATGTACTAACTCATGATAAGACAAAGACACTAGAAAAGTCAAACAATTATACTAAAAAAAATTCAACAGAATGACAAGTATATGATATTGAGTCGATCCCAGGGATTAATGCAAATTTTAAATGATAGATGATCTGAGATGCTTGAATCTTATTTTAACATGAAACAAATGAATGTGGAAAAGAAAACCAATTGTGAATCAGGCCAAGATTTTTAAGAGCACATAAAGATAATACTATTCTTTTGTGTTGTTATTTTAGAGTAACAAAACAGCTATAAAATGAGCAGTCCTTCTGCCACCTATACTTTGAAAGGGCTTGATCTCACCAATGGATCTGGGACTCTCCAAATATGGGTGTGGTAATAGACCTGTTCATATTCAACTGAAAGTGACATTGCTAGACTTAGGACTTAAATGAAAAGGGCAAATCTTATCTACTGCTTCCTCACAGCACATAAAAGTGACTAATATAACTTTCTGCCTATGGGCCCATTTTACACATAAATGTTTCCTTTCCCTAACAATATATCTAAACAGAGATTTAAATAGTACATCCTCAAAGCCTCTGGGAAACTGAAATAAAGTATACAAATTACAGAAGGAGGAACACTTATCGAATAAGCCCAAAGGGCATAAAATTAAATATTGGGATTGTTGGTTACAACTTTAATTTTAGGATCACTATATAATTTGAATTAAAAAGAAAAAATTATAAAGCCCTCAAAATGCCTGGCTTGATAATAAGACGGTGTGATAGTGATCATATCATCCCTGACCAATACTGAAATCTGAATCATATAAACCATGTATTATATTTTCAGTAAAAGACAAAAAATGTTACTTGGTACCATTAAAAATCCTTTGTCACAGCCATTACTGTTATACAAAAAAAGTCACAAAAAAAGTAGGCTTCCAGATAAAACACAATTCATAAACCTAAGCTGATGAGTAATTTTTAAAGGATATAGTAAAAGGAAAAGATGGAAAAATTATTTCAGATATCTCCTTAATGAATGAATAAATGATTAACACATTCCTTAATGAAATCCTACCGCAGCTACTTTGTATAGTTAAGAAATAACTTTAAGAAACATTAAGCAATTAACTGCAAATTTCTGTCATGAATTGCTATTTTTCTTGTCTAGTTTTACTTGATTCTTCCATTCTTTTGCTTCCATCCTGAAAGCAATCATAGGTTAGCTTGACCGTCTTGTTCTAATGTTTTCACAATATTGGGGCTTCTTAATTCAAAAAATAAAACCAAATTTCTCATATAATCCTGAATAGTTCCTTCCCTAAATAACACTCTGCAAAATGTAGCTATTAAAATGTTAACTGAAGTACTTTTAACGGATCATCTACACACAATGTTTTATTACAATTATTCTAGTTTTATAAGCCAAGACAATAAATTCCTAGTATAGTTTACCATGCTCAACAGGTATAACTGTTATTCATCAACTATAGTTTAGAAATGTGTCCTAGAAAGACTGATAAGAATTAACTGTCTCTAGGTGAAATATTTTCAAGAGACCTTTTCCTTGCTAATTTGTCTCTTCCTAATAGAATATGAATGCGATGAGGGCAGGGATTTTTTGTTTTATCCTCTGCTGTAGATCCAGTGTCCAGAACAGTGCCTAGCACAAAAAGGATATTTGAGAAGTATCTGCTGATTTTTGATTGTCATCCTTTCATCATATAATTTTAGCATTCATCAAAATATAAAAATTAAAACAAGTTAATTTATTTGGGTCAGTCACCTTTTTATAGACCTCTGAAGTCCCAAAAAATTATGTCAGTAGCTCTGAAGACCTAGAAGAAGTTGAGACACAAATTAGTATAGAAAAAACTAACAAGGATGAACAGAGAAATCTATAGAAATAATATTTTAATGGCTACTTTACTTGTTTCATCTCTGTGTACTGTCTTGTTGACTACTCTATATTCTGTCTAGTACTATATTTTTATACTTTCACCTTTATATCCTATTTAGGTCTGTAAAGTCAGACCTAAATAAAGAGTAGAAAGTGAAATTCACCTGTATTTAAGTGGTAAATACTTTATTATGTCACTGGATAATCTTTTTTCCTTCAAATTAGAATTCTCTCCCATTTCCCAAGGGATTCCTTCCTCTTATCTCTCCTAGGAGGTGCTTTTCTTCTCCATGGACTCTTTCCCAAATCCAGAGGCTTTTCTCTAATTGAATGTCAAATTTGCCCTTTAGTGAGACAAGAACCTACCGTCACCTATTAATGTATAAATTCATAATACTACTTTCTTCCCCCTGACTCAATCCTACCTATATCTTCTTGTCCTACTATAGAAAAAGTGACAAAAGGAAGTCATTTCTTTTTGTGGTCAACTCCATAATAGAAACATGTGGAAAATAAAGCCTTAATTAACTTTCTGCTCTCCAAAAAAGGAAAGGAAAATAGGTTTAAATTCACTTAGGGGAAAAGTGAATTTCAACATTAGTCAGAATGAGGTATTAACACCTGAAATATTAATATATCAAATATATGTAAAGAGCTGTTTGTGGTATTTCAGTCGCCAAGCAGTAAAGAGGAAACGTACTTTATGTTGATGTTTTATGGACTTCCGATGTATTAAAAATTGGAAAATAAACTATTCTTTGGAAACAATTTAAAAAAGAGTATATTTGAACTAATTAAAAGGTATGAAGGTAACAGTAAAAGAAAAAAACTAAATAAACCAGGGAAGAAGTAGACTCCTCTAGCAACAAGAAGAAATGACAGAAGAAAAAAGAGAAGTAATTATGAGTGTACAGTATAGAGGGAAATAGATGCATCAGAATTTCAATTTCATTTTAATCTATTTCTAGAATAATCTGTCAGAATCCACAGGAACACTAGTATGTTCTTGGATTCAGAAGCAGAACTACCTATTTCTCAGTACTGAGTACTCTTTCGAAAGTCACTGTTTATATAGTTTCTTATGAAAAGGCTGTTGTTAAATAGAAGATGCGAGAAATAGTTTATAATTACCCATCTTTTTAAATCGGGTACTGAAATGGTAAATAGTCTCTGTATTTGTCATTCTCACAGTTTCTTCTCTATATGGCTTGCCGAAAGCACAACCATGAGATCTGTCTGGGTCACTCTAAGAGAAGACAAACACAAAGTGTTTTAAGAACAATTCCAACAGAGATTTCAGAAAAAGAAATTGCATCAGCCAGGTGAGCCGGAAGCAGCTGGGAGACAAGAGTCCAATAAACAGCCAATCCAATGAAAGAAATTCAGAACAAGTCTGCTTCAGTAATCTTGCGAAGAGGACTGGCAGGAAGAAGAGTGCTGCTTCAGAAAGAGAACAGGCCTCATATGCTTCAGACAGTCTTTGTACTGAGGCTGTGGACCTTGGCCATTCTCCCAGAAATGATGCAATCCTGATGAACAAGATCTGCTGCCAGAGAAACAATTGTTAAAAGCCTATGTAGACAGCAACTCAGCCAAGGAGCAATCTCTGATCAACTCTCTTCACAAACCACCAGAAAGCCAAATCTCTTCCTCATTCAGTTTCTGACAAATGTCTAAGTAAATATATATTTAGATATATATGAACAAGACATTTTCTCAAAATGTCCCTTTGCTTTTAACTCCTTTGGCTTTACAACATTGATCATCCATCATTCAATTTTAACTAGAACACAGAGAGCATTTTTACTTTAATAAATTGAATTCTTTGAGCGTATTAACAACAAGATGTTTATAGTGAAATTTACACTTATTATTCTTGTTCTCATAAGAAAACCTTTTGGGAGGTAGTGGCCCAATTATGAGACTTCAAAGTAAGGACAGCTATGCACACTCTCTAATTCAGGGCCAGAAAGGTATGTTTTGCAGATATTTTTGAAATTATATGAAACTATAATGAATATAAGTATGTCTTAAGAGAAAAAGAAAAAACCTCTTGGGTAGGTTGACATTAAAAGGTAGAAAAGGTAAGTTAAGAACTACCGTCAAACTTTGTAATACTGACTTTTCTCAAGGGTAACAATATTACTTCGAATTTTAAAAGAGGGTTAAAAACTATTTTAATCCTATTAGCTACAACTTACTATTTTAGAATCTAGCTTACTATTTTAGAATCTATCCTTAATTTAAAAATCCTCCTTAGATTCCTCAACTCTTGGGCCTGCCAGGCTTCTTTTTCAGAGCTTTGTTATCGAGCTGTTTACACTATATTGTTATAATATCACTAGATTCTTTCCCCTCACAAAATAAAAGACCCTGCATACAACAAACCTCAGTTCTCTAAACTCCAACTAGCCAGAAGCCACGATAACCAAATTTCTTCCCTTAAGAAATAACCCTTAAACTAGATGCATTAAAAACACAAGTATATAAAATATATCCTGAAGTCTACAGCCATGCCACCCTGAACAAGCCCGATCCCATCTGATCACCAAAGCTAATAAGCAGGGTCGGGCCTGGTTAGTAATTGGATGGGAGACCACCTAGGAAGACAAGGTGCTGTAGGTGTAAAAAATAAAAAATAAGGG
The DNA here is from genome assembly GCA_030015415.1 of Cynopterus sphinx. NCBI lineage: Eukaryota > Metazoa > Chordata > Mammalia > Chiroptera > Pteropodidae > Cynopterus > Cynopterus sphinx. The sequence goes on along the minus strand of CM057381.1, from coordinate 119,606,947 downwards.
ATTGTAGGCTGACAAGGTCCATGCAATTTATGAAGTCAATCAAGGGTTGCCTTACCTAAAAATCAATCAATCAATCCTGAAATCAATAGTTTCACCCCAATCCACTACCCCTAAATTTAAACAATGAAAATTATTAATAATAAAAATTAACAGATATACAAAATAACTCTGAAAATAGGTCAAATGAATAAATTTAACTCAGATAAGAAGACAAATATTTCAGAAAATTTTAAAATTAGGGTTAAAATAGTCATTAATTTTAAGATTCAATTTCTTAAAATTAACTACTGATTATTCAAAATTGTTATACATACTAGTTGAATTTATTCCTAAATACCTCTATACTCCAATTTCCTTCTTCTGAATAACTTCTCAAAATAGAAAGAGAGGACATGGGGAAAGAACATTAGGTTTTTTGTATGATTATTACCCACACCTTCACTTTTAAACGATAAAAAAATGCAATAAATATATGAATGTGTTTTATCTACACCACCAACTTGTTAGAGGACTAATATGGCATCTGCATTTTATGCTTATTTTTCACCTCAAACCCAAATTGAAATATTGAGGCAAAACACTGCTACTGCACTGTAACATATCACTTTTACCTGGGGAAAGGAAAAAAGTACTATACTATACTAGGAATTAGGAAATTTGAGTTCTAGCCTACAACTTAGTTTGGCTGTAGAACAATCACTTTTTATAAATTTTAAATTCCTCAAAATAAAATCTTCATTAGGCTTTTTCTACTCCAAATTCTTATGATTCCTGGTACTGTCTTAGGCATTTCATGTCTCAAAATCTCAATTTTCTCATCTGTAGAATAGAAAGAATACCTGTCCTGCTGACTCAGGTGCATATGAACTTTATTTGTAGCAAATACGAGTTTAAATGGCTCTTTGAAACCTTTAAATATATACGAAGAGAAGCTGCTACTAACAATCTGAATGTGGCTAAAAATTATTTCACTCTTCTCCAATAGTGTATTTCAATCTTGCTACAGTAAATAATGTGAGAAGATATGTAGAATACATTAAAAAAAAAAAAAGTGCAGGAGAGAGAAGTGATAAGCATTGGAAGAAACAAGAATTACTGGAAAACCATAGATGAACTCTAGGAAAAGAAGAAGTGCTCAGAGATCTGGTGAAAGGTTCATATAATTGTGACAGTATAAATTCTAAGTCTTATAATATGAGGCAAGTTACTGCAGGCAAAAGATCTACAAGAAGTTTAGGGAGGAAGAGAAAAAAGAAGAGAAACACTGGGGTAAACAATTAAGAGAGACTAAATAAATGTGATTTAGTAAATTAGAGCCAAGATTAAAGTTTTCCTTCCTCACACCTCTTCTGTACACTTGCTTGTTCCTTGGCAACTTTGCCTAAATTTATACTCCCTCTAGGGGCTGCTGGGCATGGCGTAACAAACCAATAACTATAAAAGCTCAAATAAGTTTACCAGATTAGGAGGTAATTAAAATCCAGTTAAAAAAAAATCCTATTTTTGTCCACAGTAAGAATTTCTTCCCCTATGAAAAATTTCGTTAATGGCAGTATGATAGAGGTCAAGACATACTTACTTAGGTGTAATTGGAAAGGAGGGGGAGTGGTGGTACAATTCGTAAAGAATGAAACTAAATACGTACTACAATCTTAATTTGTTGACGCTGAAGAAAACTTTTTATTTAGAACCCATTTAACAATGATAAATATATATGAACTGCTAAACTAATCAAGAATTGTACTTTACCCTTAACAAGAGAAAAATTTTAGGCTTTTAAGTATTAGAGATGACCGACCCCCTCAAAGAACTTTTATTTACCTGATTCAAGAGCTATACTCTCAAGAATTTCAGAAGGTTCTCTCCTACTGTGTTTGGAGCCTCCAAACATACTTTAGAAACATGTAGCACATGAGACGGGAAAAGAACCTCTCATACCCCTATGTTTGCCTCCTCTGTCCAGACCTTTTTCATTTTCAAACCCTGAAATGGGAACCAGATTTACTCCAGACGAAGTGGGCTATACACAATTATAAGGGATTAATAGGTTATACTTTCTGTAGTTGAGGCAAAATTTCTCCAGTTGATAAAAAATTTAGTTTTAAGATTAAAGTCTAATTCATTATTTTACATATGAAGAAACAGGGCTTTAAATATATTAACTGTAAGGAGTCATACACAGTGCTGGAGGTTCAGAAAAAAATAAGATTTAATGTATAGTTTCTATTTATTAATTACTACTTACTTTAGATAGCAACATCTGAATTAAAACAACAAAATTTTAAAGTAAGCACCCATTATTGGTGCTACATAATAAAAACAAGTCAGGGTTAAAATTTCTGCCTCTCTTGGGACTTAAATCAACTAGATTTGCCAATTTCCTTCCTTCCTTCCTTCCTTCCTTCCTTCCTTCCTTCCTTCCTTCCTTCCTTCCTTCCTTCCTTCCTCCCTTCCCTTCCCTTCCCTTCCCTTCCTATCCTTTCAGCCATCCGTCCGTCGCACTCAAAGTAACTGCTATGTAGAAAAGCTATGTTAAGTGCTATTTCAAGATGTCTCTTATCCAAAGAGAGGGTATGCATTTGCAAACTCTTTAGGTTTGCCTATGTGCCAAGTATTGCATTTTCATAACCGTGAAGGGAAAAAAAAAAGAATCCTTATGTATGCCTCTACAATTAATGAGTCATTTTGAAGAGAAAATGACACACTCCCCCCAGACTCCACCAAAAGAAAACCTTGAACCACTCCATAGGTTTACCAGTGACACAGAGAAGTCTTTTATGGAAACAGATTATAAATCTCTTAAATTGTTTAGACAAAACTTGTTGACTAGTCTCATGAAAAATTCTATTAAGAAGGAAAATGGGCAGCAAGAACCCTAAAAACAAAGATGAACAGAGCTGATTATACATGTTATGATTATCTGTCAGACCAAGTGGCTAAGTATACAACAATAAAGGAATATAAAACTTAATAATCCCGATATGCACATTAGGATTCCCTTCCCCTCCCCATAGCTGTATCTTTATTATTATAAAATATAAGCTGCAAAAATCATAAATATTACAAAAGCATAAAAAGTGAAATTCTTACAAACCCACTTCCCAAAGATATACCAGATAAAGTAACCCTATTGTTCTATAATCTATTCTGTTCATTTAGCAATGTTTTAGACATCTTTTTATATGCAAAGATTATGTAAATTTACTTCTTCTTTTTCAATGAAGGCACAGTACTATATCCTATGGATCTACTTAAGTCAATCCTTTGCAGATAAATGTTTAGACTGTTGCTAATTTTCTTTAACACGATGCAACATTGGACCAAACAGTATGTATGCCTTTCTCCACACAAACAATTTCTTTAGGATACATTCCTAGAAGTGGAACTGCTAGAATGACATAAGCGTATTTATTAATGATGCCGAACCACACAAACACACCTTTCAGAAAGTAAAAACCAATTTTACACTCCTACAAATAGTAGGAAGGCCACATTTTCTCATAAGGTTTAAAATAACTTCAATTCTTTCCTCGTAGTCTTTTGCTTAGAAGACTCTCTAAAAGAAAACTCTAAAATGAAATTTAATTGTAAATTTTTAACATTCTGTGACACACTTACTGATTGGGTGTGTTATTGTGTTTTAAAATTCTGATATACTAAATAGGAGATCTCAGTACTTTTTCACTAAATTTGGGCTGGGATCTTCAAAATAAAACCTAGATAAAGCACTATTTCAGAACCAAAGTATTTTCTTATACTTTTCCCATGCAATAACTTTTCATTCTTTTAATAGAATGCACCAAGCTCTAAATTTTTTTTCCAGCAATGGAAAAAAAAAAAATCTGTAATCTAGCTGGTATCTGTAGGTCTTCACTGAAAAATACAAGTAATCTAGAAAATCTGAGCTCTTCGGTTTCTAACAGGTTATCAAAATTGTTCTAGCAGTTCTTCAGTAGTATAAAATATGATGTCTTTATTTTTAATTATCCTCAGAAAGAGAAGAAACTCTGAATCTGTAGGAGGCTTATCAATACTTACAATAAGATAGAGCCAAAATATTGATTAAGTTTGTACAGTAGCTACAAATTCATTTGGTATATTCCATTATGACACCAGACAACCACAGGGTCCAAATTTAAGTCCTAGAGAAGTGAGGCAAAAAAGCATCTTCTTCTTGCTCTGCTGGCACCAGCACCCGACTAAGAGCCTGGATGCAGCAGAGCTATTCTTTTCCCTTTTAAGTGTTTCACAGACTGTCATATCCATCCATTCACCAACACTACTCATCTTATGATTTCAAGGTTACATTAATGAACTGGTCTAACTCCAGCCTTTCAATCTTGCAATCTATTATTCTTCATTACTCTTCTGGAACAGAACTTGGATCATTATCATGCCAGTATTAGGACTCTACAACGGCTTGCTCCCTTAAATGTCTACTGGGTTAACTAAAACTCCTTTGCCTAAATGGAATAAGACTTTCTTTGTTAATTACCTATTAAACTCTTTCTTCTCCAAAATTTTGTTCACACTATGTATCCTGTCTCACATGCCATTTTTTTTGCATCTTAAAAAAAAAAAACTATTATGAAAAATGTCAAACACATACAGAACCAGAGAAAACCCTATAATTAATCAACTCACGGACCCTACCCAGCTTTAATCAACAATCAGCTCATGGCCAATCTTATTTCATATGTAATCTCTTTTCTTCGACAGAATGTTACAATAAATTCCATGAACATCAGTTGTACACATCACATTGCTGAGTGGAGCTGTTCCGTTTTTTATCTTAAAAAATGGGTGAGAATGGTCTGTGTATGATAGGGAAAGGCAAGACATCATTCTTTTGCAAAAATAATTAAAATGGACAATGAGCTTAATGCTGAGTCAAGTTTATGTTTTACAATCATACATTTATGGCTATTAAAAATGTTTTATCATTTTTCCTTTAAAAAAATTATTGTAAAAGCAATTACTTTTTTGACATGAGTTTGTTGATTATAAATTTTCTTGTGTTCTTAGAAATGCAAATTTCTTCTTATAGCAGTGTAGCTGCAAGTATACCCATAACCCACAGCTGTGACACAGCATTCTTATGTATGCTCTATGTCAATAAATGAAAATGGATAAAACACAGAAGAAACACTCCAAAGCAGGTGAAGCATAATAGTCCATAAATCTGTGTCTTAAAGATAGGGACAAATTACATCATAGAACCAATGGCTCAGATCCAAGGTAGCGACCAGCTGGTCACCTTATTTTTAGTGAGTGGCTTCTTAGATAGTAGGGGTGTCTTAGAGTAATGACAAACTTAGGGTAAAAAGGCTCACAACTCAACTGAGGCACTTTCCAGTTAAAAAATAGCTCAATAATAATAGTGAGTGTCAGAGAACAAAAACATTTGGGGTGTGTATGGATGGTTCCTATTTGAATCACAAAGCACACAATCATTAAGGTTCAGTCAGTAGAAAATCTCCACAAATCAATGTCAATGTATATATATACACCACTACACATTCTATTACCAATTACTCACCAGAAGTTATATTGATAATAAAATTAAACTTAGAAAAATTTCTAATTTAAAAAGTAACAGTGATAGAAGACAACAATCAACTAAAAAAGCAGAAAATAATACCGATATACATTGTTTTGCCTAAGCATAAAACTGACCTGTATTTATTCACACAGTATGCTACTAAGTAAAATGAATCTTTGGAATGATGAAAACATTATTTCCCAAGAAGCCCTAGAGGATGAACCAACTAGCTGGTGGTTTGTTATGAGACCCAAGAACTTCAAGAGCTCCCATCATGCAAAACATCAAAATATTGTAAAAATTTTCCCTGGAAATCTTAAGAAAAATTATTTAAAAACCATGACATAGATGCTCATCTTTGGTCTAGTTTCAGTAAACATTTCAGCTATATTTGGGCCAAAATTCTAACTCATTAATTAATACTTAGAATATATTAGCACCAGGACACTGACAAAATAATACTTTTTAATGATAAAAATGGCAGAGCAAGTTCCTCCAAATTCTTATGCAAAATGAAATCACAAACATACATGACACTACAATTTGTTATTTTATTGTCTCCTTTAATCACCTTTGTTGATTTTCCTGTCATATCAGAGTTTCACTCTAAGCAAAGCCCAGAATTCTAGCTTTGAATAGAGTAAAACACAAAGTATTTTAGGATGTCCCTGGTATTTTCTCTTTTTAAGATATCTTCTGTTTACAAATTTAATCTTTACTGAGCAAAATATTTCTAAATGCTAAATAACATTTTTTTTTTTTTTGGAATACTGTGTTTTTCTGGTATTTGATAACCAATATAAAAAGTAAGATATTTTTTTTAACCCTATGCTCTAGATTATGACAAATCTTGTGTAGTCTACCACTAATAACTTTAGAGTAGTGGTTCTCAATATTTTGGGGGAAAAGAATAGCCTTTTAAAAATGCAAAAATTTTCATAGAAGAAATGGGTAAAGGAGTCAAAAGGCAGAAGAAACTTCTAGTTATAAAATAAATAAGCCAAGAGGATGTGATGTACGGTATGGTGACTATAATTAATAACACTGTATTGCATATTTGGAAGTTGCTGAGAGTAGGTCTTAAAAGTTCTCATTATAAGAAAAAACTTTTTTGGAGAACCTTATAAGATGACGAATGTTAACTAGACTACCGTGATCATTTCACAATGTGTATACATACTGAATTGTGTTGAACACCTGAAACTAATATGTCAACTGTATATTTAAAAAAAATTTTTTTAAATGAGACCATTAGGGTGGGCCTTAATCCAATATGACCAGTCTCCTTACAAGAAGAGGAAATGTGGACACATGAAGAGACACTGGGGGGATGTGTGAGCACAGAGAGATGACCATGAAGAGGCAGCAAGAGGGCAGTCACCTAGAAGCCAAGGAGAGAGACTTCTGGAGAAACCAACCCTGCTGACATTCTGATCTCTGACTTCTAGTCTCAGAAAAAGTACAAAAATTTTAATCTCTTGATTAGGATAAAACATTAAAAATATACTATTATATCCTTTGCAACAGAGGTTCCTGGCCCACAAAGTACCAAGGTCCAAGAATAATTACAGACAACTGACAATACTTCTGCACAAGATCCTTTCGTCTTGAGTCCTTAAGAACCATTACCTATTTAGCCATTACAGCAGGGGTCCCCAACCCCTGGTCTGAGGACTAGTAGGTCTGTGGCCTGTTAGAAAATGGGCTACACAGCAGAATATGAGCTGCAGGCCAGTGAGCAAAGCTTCATCTGTATCTGCAGCTGCTCCCCAGGTCTAGCATCACTGCCTCAGCTCTACCTCAGATTATCAGGCATTAGATTCTCACAGGTGCCACTGGTCCCTGGTGTCAAAAAGGTTGGGAACTGCTGCGTTACAAGACTATACAATTTTTACCCTGGTAAATATATTACATGATACTAAAGGTGACAAAAAAAAGGAAGCAAAGAAGATTCCTGCCTACAAAAGTATCCCTGCCTTTGACCTAGTGGGCCAAACCACCATGAAGGCCCTGTTAAAGCAACGTTGTCTTCACACTCATCCCTGAATTCAAAAGAAAAATTACATGGCCCGTGGCTCTTCATTAAATTTAGAATTTAAGAATCCACTAAGATTCAATACTGTGTTTCACATTGTAAGCTCCATGTCTTTCCCTATCTATGAAAGAAAGAAGGAAACCCACTAGACTCTCCATTTGCGTTAGTATCAATATTCCAAAACTGATCCTTGGTATGGGTATAACTGGTTTATATTGTAGATTTCAAACTTTGAACACTCATGCTTATATGAATTTCTACTAATTCTGCTTTTGTGAATTCAAAGGAGACAGTATTTGCTGAATCTCTTTGAGGGATCTATAACAAATGTTTATTTGGCTATTACAATAAAAACACCAATTTACAAGCCAAAAAAAGTTTTAAAGATCAATGTTTGGGAGCTGCCTGTCACCATTCCTTATTCTACTGAAATACAAATTCCTTTAGGAAGTCTTATCTGACTTCTAAACCTATTAATATTAATGCCTTCTGTTTTAAAAAGTATCTTCTTTTGGAAAAAAATTATTGACTTTACATAGCACAGCTGAGAGTATAATTATGCCAAGTTAATACAAGTAAAACTACTACGTTTCAATCTTTAGTAGTAAACTTATTGAACTTTCAAAAATAAAAACTGAATTTGCATTTCATTTCTTTATGAGAACAAGTATATTTACTGTATGGGTTTGTGGTGGTTTGCAAATGAACTCAATAGGTCAAAGGGATGTATCTTTTCAGCCCAAGAAGTATCAACTGAGTCTAGTATCTTGTTCCCTTACAAATCAAATCCTAGGGTACCTGTAGTTCTTAACTTTTTGGAAAAGTGACACAGATTTCTTTAAGAATCTGACAGGGCCATGAACTTTTTCCTCAGAAAAATGCAAACAAAACTTGTAAACTTCTAGGGATTCATAGGCCTCTTCTCTATATACTTTCCTGAACTGTTGATAGTCTGGGATAAAGGAAGCCCATAAGTGACTGACTCGTCAGCCCACTAATGATTGAAAGGGGCCCATTAACTTTTATAACCAGAATTTAAAATCTAGTAGGGCACTATGCCCAATAAAAACCCATTTATTTTTGCCTTTCTCTATCCAGATCCAGGAGCTTCATACAATTCTTGGCAAAAATCCTAAAGAAAAAAAGATCCATACTACAGATGACTGACAGTGCCTAAAGTCAAGAAGACAGGAAAAATTACAGATTATATTGGTGGAGATACAAGTTTCTTTAAATAAGATAATAGGGTATAGTGAAAAGATTCTGGAATCATAAAAGAACTTGACTAACCTCTTACTAGTTGTGTGGTCACTCTGATTAAGTCTGTTCATTTGTAAACTACCCCATGGCACTAATTTGAGAATTGAGATAACACTCATAAGAGAACCTACCAAGATACATGGCACATTGCAAGCATCCAACTTTTGGTATATGCTGGGTTACAATATTAAAGAAGTCAAGAGAAGAGCATAATGAAGGCAAATAGGAAATACTTCCTGTTTCCAAGGCAATAATATAAATTAGAGGAGAGGAATCTACAGTTTGAGTCCTAATAGTAATTTGACAAACCCACTAAATTGAGACTTGCTAATAGACACAGAATAACCTTCACTCTTAGTCAAATATCCTATTTTCTTTAAAAAATCTGGACTGTTTGGCATTGATTTGATATTTATAAGATACCTTTTCAGAAATTCACTCATCTCATGAAATAAAATCTATTGTATAAAAACATACTGTTAATTTACCCATTTGATTCCTCAAGATTCCTGTCAAGAATGCTTTCCAGAATCTATACAGACTTCCTTAAAACATTAAAATTTCCTTTTAGTATAGAAAGTTATTACATACTAACACAGTCACTCTATTCTTCCATTGATTGGAAACATCCTGTGATAGTCACAAGAGCAACTGGCTCAGATGGCAAGGAGCACCAACGGGGAGAGACTGAAACATCTGAGTATGTTTACTAGCCTTCTTTAACAAGATCCCTAACAGCCAAGTCTATAGATATTTTTATTTTAAACTTAAAAAATTTGTGAAAAATTTCAAACAAGTATAAAATTTTATAAAGAATTTCATTTATTCATCGTTTGAACAATTACCAATTCATATTCAACCCTGTTTCATATATTATCTCTTCTCCATTCTAAATCAAACACCAGCAATTTATTGTTTCAACCATAAATATTTTAGCACACTGACAAAAAGATTCTTTTAAACAAAAGAATGTGTGCATTTTAGTTCCTGTTTTCTTTTGCAAGGGGGACAACAATTCTAGCCCACCATTTTGTTCTTTCCTAGAACTCTCTATATCTAAAATAACAAGACAAGTTAAGTAATATGGTATAACGAAACATTCTGGAAGCATAAGGACTTGCTATATAATCTGAATTCATTTTATCACTTTTCAATCTCATTCTAATCCTAAAGTATTAAAAACAAACAAAACTGCTAAAACACTGAAGAGAGGGGAACACTTCTAAACCCATTTTATGAGGCTAGCATTACCTTGATACTAAAGCAAACAAAAACAAAAACCAAGCCCATCCACACACAAACTACAAAAAAGGAAAACTACAGAACTATATCCCCTGATGAACATAGATGCAAAAGTCTTCAAAAACATCTTAGCAAACTATAAACTCAACAGAACATTAAAAGGGCCAGCCATACCACATGATCAAGTGGAATTTATTACTGGGATGGAAAAATGTTTCTACTATCCAAATCAATAAATGTGATACACTCCACATTAACAAAATGAAAAATAAAGATCATACAAACATCTCTACAGATGCAGAATAAGCATGACAAAAATATTTTTTTCATGATAAAAATTCTGAACAAATTAAGTACAGATAGAATGTACCTCAACATAATAAAGGCTGTATATGATAAATCCACAGTTAACATAATAGTCCATGGTGAAAAGCTGAAAACTTTTGATCAGTAACAAAAAAGATGACCACTCTCAAAACTTCTATTCAAAATAGTACTAAGTCCTAACCAGAGCAAAAGAAAAAGAAATAAAAAACATCCAAATTAGAAAAAAGTAAAACCATCTGCTTGCAGGTAACATGGTACATCTAGAAAACACTAAAGATTCTACCAAAAAACAAAAACAGAACTGTTAGACCAAACAAATTCAGTAAAGTTTCAGGATAGAAAATCAACATACAAAAATAAGTTGTGTTTTATATGAACTATAAGAAAGAGAAAGGGGGTGGGGCTCCATAGTGTAGAAGCTAGCACGTCTGCTTTACACACAGAAGGTCCTGGGTTTGTACCCCAGGTGGAGCCACGAACCATACTCTGGGTGCTCCAGGCCTGCGAGAGTGTGAGAGGAGACGCCATGCCTTCAAAGATCCAGTTCTTAAGGGGAAATGGCAACATCCATAGGACAGGGGTGGAAGTGGGGGGGGGAGGGGAGAAATTAAAGTGGGAGGGGGAAGAAAAATAAATAAAAACCCCATTAACAATAGCATCAAAAAGAATAAAGTACTTAGGAATATATTTAACCAATGAAGAGAAATTTCTGTACACTCAAAATATAAAACATTGATGAAAAAAACTAAAGACACAAATGAAAAGATATTCTTTGCTTCTGAATTGGAAAAATCAATATTGTTAAAGTGTCCACACTACCCAAAGTGATTTATAAATTCAATCCCTATCAAAATTCCAATGGCATTTTTCACAGAAATAGAAAAAAATCCTAAATTCCTTTTATGGAACCATAAAAGATCCTGAATAGCCAAAACAATCTTAAGAAAGAACAAAGCTGGAGCATCACATTTCCTGATTTCAAACTATACTACAAAGCTAGAATAATCAAGACAGATGACATTCTGGCATAAAAAGAAACATACAGATCTGTGAAACAGAATAGAGCACTCAAAAAAAAATCCATGCATATATTGTCAATTAAGTTTCTGATAAAGGTACCAAGAATATACAATGGGTGCATGAAACAGTGAATTTCATTAACCAATGTCACCACAAAAAAATTAGAACATAAATGTAAGTGAAAAAAATAGAGGGGAAATGATAGTCTCTTCAATAAATGCTGCTGGGAAAACTGAATATCCCCATGAAAAAGAATGAATTGGACCACAATTGTATATCATACACAAAAATGAACTTAGAATGGATTAAAGACTTGAAGATAAGACTTGAAATCATATGACCCCCTGGAAGAAAACAATTTGTTGTAAGGTCTATAACAATAATCTTGTTAATGATTTTCTGGGTTTGACACCAAAAGCAAAAGCAACAAAAGCAAGAATAAACAAGTGGGATGACACCAAACCAAAAGCTTCTGCACAGCAAATGAAACCATCAATAGATGGAAGGCAATCTATGGAACAGGAGAAAATATTTGCAAACCACATATTTAACAAGGGGTTAACATTAAAAATGTACAAGGAACTCATACAACTCAACAATGAAACGAACAAAAAACATTTAATAAATGCATGAAGGACCCAAATAAATATTTTCCCAAAGAAGACATAAAAAGGATCAACAGGTCCTTGAAAAGGTGCTCAACATCAATAGTCATTAGAGAAACCAAAGTCAAAACCACAATGAGATATTGACTCACACCTGTCAAGATGGTTATTATCAAGAAGAGATTACAAATGCTGGTGAGGATGTGGAGAAAAGAGAATCTCTGTACACTGTTGATGGGAACATAAACTGGTACAGTCACTATGGAAAACAATATAGAGAGTCCTCAAAAAATTAAAAATAAAACTACCATATGATCCAGCAATCCCATTTGGGAAAATATACCCAAGGAAAACAAAATCACTATCTCAAAGAAATATCTGTCCTGTACTCCTATGTTTATTGCAACATTATTCGCAATAGTCAAGGTATGGAAACAAGTGTCTCTCAAAAGATGAATGGATTAAGAAAATGATATCTATTTATGTACAATGGAATATTATTCAGCCATAAAAGGAATTCCTTTCCATCTGTGACAACGTGGATGAACCTAGAGAACATTATGCTAAGTGAAGTAAGCCAGAGAAAGACAAATACTGACTTCATGGTATCACTTACATGCGGAATCATTCATAAATGAATGAATGAATGAATGAACGAACGAACGAATGAATAAATAAAAAAAAATATCCACTTATAGAAACAGAGTAGACTGGTGGTTGTCAAGGGCTGGGGTATAAATGAAATGAAAGGTTAGTAAAAGAGTACAAACTTTCAGTTATAAAGGTGAATAAGGTCTGATATCTAATGCATAAACACAGTTGGTAATTCTGCATGTATTGTATAACTAAAATTTGCCAAGAGATTAGAATTTAAGGGTTCTCACCTCTTCAAGAAAGGGCAAATACGTAAGGGATAATGTGTTAGTTACCTCAATTGTTGGAATCCTTTCATTATGTATATGTATATCAAATCATCATACTGTACACTGTACATATATTATAATTTTGTCAATTATACTTCAATAAAGCTAAAAAGAAAAAACACAAAACACCTGAACTAACAAACAAGCAATCTGGTGTTACATAACATTATCTGAAGGCACTTTTAAAAGGCAGGTGTATCTTAAAATTCTAGAGTTAAAAAATTCCTTTAACAGCTGTCAGGATACATAGTGCCCCCAAGACACTTCAAATAAAAGTGTTTAATAATGTCTGAAAAGGATCTTGGATCCTGAAAAGAAACTTTGTTTCCTTAAAGCTTTCTTATTTACTAAGGCTTTTAATGTGATTACATTTACATAGTAAGCCCTGGTATATTGTAAAGCCAGAAGCCTCACAAAAATTTTAGCTAGATCCTGATTATTCTTTTGTTAACAGTTGATTCTTTTCATATAACCAATGGAGTCATGAAAACCAGGTACTATATTTACAGCATGCAAGCATTGCTTATCCCAAGGGAGGTATGCATAAAAAGAGTTTAGAGAACTGGTCAAAAATTCTTAACTGTAACAACTTCCAAATAAAAGCTAACATTTACTGGATGCCTGTTTTGCATACTAGCCACTGTGTCTTCAATCACTTTACATACACTAGCTTTTGTAATGTCCACATCTTTATGAGGAAGGTGCTATTCCTATTTTGTCAAAGAATTAAACTTACCAAGTTAAGAAACTTGTCCAAGGTCAGAGCAGAACTGCAAACTAGAATTCGAAGCAAACTCTATCCAATTTCAGAATCCTCACACTTTTAATCACTATAGCTTCACCATTTGACATAACCTGATTTAATATTTTTTAGCCTAATACAAAGATATATTAGAATGTGATATATACTGCTGTAATATATAACTTTTTAGATGTTATAGTCAGAAAAATAAAGTTTTAATTTAAAACTTACACAATCACATAATTTGAATTTTAAATGACAAAGTTAAAAAAGTAGGTATGAGTTCTAACATCTAAATTTCAGGTATAAGTGTGAACCATTCAAGAAATGTTAACTGATGAGCTTTTCATTACAAGCAGCACCAGTACCTCAAGTGATAATCATGTTTAAGTATGTGAAAATCATCACAGACAAATGGAAAATAATCTAGCATTTCTAGAGAGAAAGGAAGTTTCCTATTTTAACTATTTATGTTAGGGCAAAAAACTGTGGTTCCTAGAAAAAAAGAAAAGACTATGTTCCTCTTCCATGACCTAAAAATGCTTCTTAGTTATTGAAAAACCTAAAAGCAGTTTTTAGTAAATAAACTAACTTAAATGCCTCTTGTGTTACAATAAATGTACTAAAAGTATAATAATTACGACAAATCTGTCAAGTCCTACAACAGGAAGAGAACAGGTTGGAACAGACCAGAAGCTAGAGTTCTCTGACCATATGCAGATTTGTAAATTTCACTTAGTAATCATATTTTATTACAATTATAAAACAAAAACTAAGCCCTGAAAAATCTGAAAGTGAAATGAAAAAACTTAACATTACTGTGTATTGAGCTGGTGGCATAGTCACATAGAACTATTCCAAGTGATTTTAAAACATTGTAATTTGACTGTATATTTTTAGAGTGACATATCCTAAGGGCAAAAACAAACAACACACTTTCCAGTAATCATACTGTTCTAAGAGTCTAAAACTGCTGTGTGTATACTGTGGGATAAAGTGAACAGTAATTACATTGATGTTAGCGGAAATTAGAATTTTGGGCATGGGGAAAAGGGTAGGTTTATGTAAATATATAATACTGATTTGAGATAAAAGTTATCAACACCAAGAACTTATATTAAAAAAAAAAAAAAAACAAAAAGAGGAAAGAAAAGAAACTGCTTTTTAGTTATGTCTTCTGAATAGGTCTGGAAAAAAGGACCAACTTGAGCAATGAACACTCCTAGCACTCAGATTATGGTCTCTAAAAACCATTTCTACTAAAAAAACTGCCAGAGTTTTGCAAAAACAAATAATTCTAGGTTTGGGCAGGAAATGTAAAAAATGATCCTGAAACATTCTGTCATATGAAACAGCAAGGAACCAATTTAAAAAAAAAAGCAAGCCAGGAAGCAACTGAGAATGAGTATAAAAGACTTAGGAGCCAAGAGCCAAATGTGGGACAATCTGAATGTCAAAAATAACGGCAAGTAACTGAAACACATCTAATATCTTTAAAACGATAACAATAATAATACTTCATTGATCACCTTTGGAAGTTGCTAAGTTAACAACTCATTATTTTGAAAACTTGTACGAGACAAACTTTATCTTAGGGTAACCATTTTTGTTTTAATTTCTAGTCTGGTAAATCTCTATATAACCCACACAAACAAAAGTTCTTTGAGGCCTTCAATTTTTATAGAATTAAATGTAAGAATGGCTGAAATAGGCAATAAATATCAACAGCTGCTTAACATAGACAAGTAAACATAATGTAACTCAATGGAGGTACACAGTAGTCTTATAAAGTATACTTGCAATGGATCTAATCATTAATTTACATGAAATCTGGGAGGGCGGGTCATCTAATAGCAGAATACATTAGACACCATGTAGATGCAACTTCAAAGATCCAAAGAGTAGGAACTTTATGTAATGATAAATTCATTTAACAAATATATTATATAAAAAAGACAGGGAGAACCTATAAATTACAAAGAATCAAATGTATCAACCAAGTGCAATGTGCGAACCTTATCTTGATCAAATAGATGTGTTTAAATAAATTCCAAGGGAGTCGATTTTTCTATTCCCTCTATTCTGCTATATTTGAACTTTTTCATAATAAAAAATTAATCAAATCTATACCCCCCCCATTATCAACTAAAAGAAAAAGGCTTAATTCTAAAAACTGCTTTTGTGGAAATACGGGTTCAGAGAGGCCAAAAGATAAATCCTAGCAGAGAGGAGAATCAGAAGAGTTCTCTCTATAAAAGAAAAATGGGTTGATATGTAACAAAAAGTTCCATGATCCTATATAATTAGGGTGAAGACATAATTTACGGTCCAAACTTGGGTATTTTTGAGTGAAAGGGGAGTTATTACTAATAATGCAGTAGGCATAAATCAGGATTGTCCCAGGGAAACCAAGACATATGGTTACTTGATAAAAGATGAAAATTTTAAATCATTTTCAAAAAAGATTCTCAACTCAATTCTTTGGGTAACTAATTTCCATAGAAATATGTTCCTAATTATTAGAGTTTTCAAAAAACTAAGGTATTCTACAAAAAAACAAACTACTTTTCATCTCCTTTGCTTGTTACAGTTTAAATGAGATATGTCCACTTTTTGTTTAGTGCTTTCTGCAAACTTCCAGCAATTCCTTTTCATGATAAACTATGAGAAGAAAATTACACTTACCAGAACCCTGCTTCCCATGTCTTCACATGGGCCTCCACACATGAACCAGTCGGATACCTACTCAATTTCTGAATGGTTACCTTATTCCTAGCAACACTTCAAATCTTAATAGCCTATCGGTTAAGTAAGGACGAGTTGCAGCAAAAACATCTGGGTCAGGTCAACCAGCCTAGGCTTCAAAGTAAGAGCCCTGGGGCTGGCATTATTACCTACCTGGTCTAAGTGGCATGGCTATAGTAACTACAGGGCTCTGTATATACCAGCATAATTTTCTTTTTTTGGGGGATTTTCAGTAAATACTTGATCTTATTTTTTTAAAATATCTGATTTAAAAAATCTGATTATTGCTTATATGATGTGCCACCAATAAGGTGACTACCTGTTTAAAATGTGAATATTTTATGCCATCTCATAGATTTTTACATCTTGGGTAAACTCTTTCAATAAAAGTAACCTAAATATGTTTAATGCTTAGTTACAATATTAGTCTCATCTTAAAATATGCATTGATACTTATGTTAATCTACTCATATTTGGTTCTATTACTAAATTACATCATTAAAGTTCTAACTCCCATAAATAAAACTAAATTTGTCTAGCAAGACCAAAAATAATTAAAAAGGGATATCAAAAAGTTGGACTTGCTCTTATATTTTTCTCAGATGTTATTTTTTTAAAAAGTCATTCCAATTAATATTTTTCAGCATAAAGACATTTAACTCACATGGCTATAGCAGTTTGCGCCACAGATACTGAGACAATAAAAATTTATGCATTCATACAATAATCTAGTGCTAAACTGGGCATGCAATCAATCATACCGCCTCAACAGCCTTCTCTTCGTTCTATTTTAGGTTAAACTCTTTTGTCTTTAAAACTAAAATGAAGTTTTTTTTAAAAATATGCCCTAAGATTCTATCCCAAATATGATCATAATAAACATTTATTTTTAAAATAACCATATGTAACTATGGCTCTTCCTTTTCTGTCTGGTTTCTCTTATAAAACAAGTCAATCTTCAACAGCTATGTTAATAAAGGAAAAGGTAACATAAATGCAGAGGCAGTCTAATTGCCAACAGGTCCTTTCAGGTTCTTCCTTATAAGTAAAACCTTCCTTGGATACCAAGACTGCCCAAACAGTTGATTATTAACTACAGATCATCCTCCTTCAAAGAGCTGAGAGAGTACAAATTGTATGTGTTGTGGCATGCAGAGACTGGTGGAAGGAAACAGAATTTTTCAAAAGGCCAAAGATCATAACAGGACTGAAATTAAAAAAAACAGGGAGATGGAGTGGTGGGGAGAAGAACCACCTCATATAAAATGACAAACAATGGGTGCAAATATATAACACTGAGATGAATCTGGATATATATTAAAATTACAGTCAACATTATTAAATGTGTTAACATATTAGAACAGCCTAACCAGGATCATAATTTCTAAGAACTATGAAATAATCCTCTTACTATATTCAGTAGTGCACTTACCTTATTAGTTTACTGAATTTTGAGTTTTCACATTTCAGAAGAGGGAAGAATAAAATCTTACCATCAGAATACAGCAATAAAAAATGATAAAAATAAATGCCTTGGGTTTTCTTGGTGGGGGGGTTGTATGGGAAAAAGAAAGCTTGAAGGACATTAATTATGCAGCTTAATGGAAAACTAAAGAATGAAAAATTTATATTTGAACAATTAATTTCATCTCCACTAAAAGAGGAAGCACAAAAATAAGTGTTTAATTTTTTAACCTTATTTTAGTCTTTAATCTTGAGTTACACAAATCAGTAATTTCCAATATCAATTGCAAATATCTACAGAAGAGATTCTCCCTTTCTTCAAGTTAATAAATAATACAGTGGCATCTGGTGGTAATGATTGGGTGAACAGGCTAGGAAAATTAAGTGTGCTTAAAAACATTTTTTTTTCCTGTAAAGCTGAGAATCTGAAATGGTTTATGAAGGAAGTGGAAAATACTTAACTTATAATCTTTTAGTACTGACACAGAATGAATGAGCTTTGTATTTAAGCACATATAAACAAACCCATAACTACAGTAAAAATCCTATCAGCCCATCCAATTTTCCTCCTTTGTCCTAGTTTCTTTTTTGCTGGGGAGAGGCGTTGTGGGATAATAATTGCAGGAAATAAGGTGGAGCAGCTGCAAAGGCAAGATGAGGTATAGTGCTGTGTTTCACCTCCATTCTAGTCTACTGCTGGCTAAATCTTAAGAAAATGGGATTAGCTGTTTGAGGAGCCAAAGCAGTTATCAAACACTTTGAGATCAAAATGTGCCCCTCCCCCACATTTGCCAGGAACTTTTTAGGGCCTCCAGCAAGATTCAGTGCAATAGGAGCAGTAGAAGCCACAATGAAGAGATTTCTAATTATTTAGTTGAACGCTGAAAACGATGTTTACTTTAGTTAGCAATGTGGGTTTTAGCACATGTAAACTGACTGGAATGGAGGCCAGGGTTTGAACTAAACTACTTCTATTTTTTTCTCACAAATCTATGGAAATAATCCATGTGAATGAATTATACAGAGAAGAAATGACTACCCTAAATTTCTACAGTAATATAAAGTCTACTAAATTTCATATTAACATTGCTATTCTATTGGTAAAAAGTTTTAACTAATGGGAATGATAGTCACTCAAATTTCCCCTTTCAGATCAAAATATTATATTATTACTGCCAAGATCTATACACATAGGATTATAATGTTAAGAAGGTAACATTTTTCTTTTACAGAGGGAAATGACTCAAAATTTAGTCAGATTTGTGTAATATTACATTAAAGGCAGTTTTGTAAGTATTCTATCAAGTTAAAACATCTCTTCTTTGCCAACAGTCACAAGCTCTGGATCCATAAGGGAAATTTAGTATTCCAGTTTCTTTCCTCCTGCAGTTTGGACAAAAGAGAAAACTTTTAAGCGTAGTTTAATAATACTGCAATCAATACAGGTAGTATCTCAATTTAAGCAACAGATGTACTCTTGGAAAACTGAGGTCTAATCAATTATTTCTAAAAATCAAATTCTCTTAAAATATATTAAGCTTTTAAAAGAACCTTAGTATATACTCCTTTATAAAGGAAGAATTCTTCTGAAATCCAAATAATTGCTACCTAACTTGTTTGTGAATGCAATTCTTCAATATTTTGATTGTTTTAAAAAATAGGATGCATGTATTGTTTGACATTTATTTTAAAAGTAAACGATACTGTTCGGGACACTGATCCTTTTAACAATTTAATGAAAACTTCCATAGGAACTGAAAATTTAAACTATTTCATTATGATTTTGCTTAAAGGGCCAGATAACTCACAGGTCTCTTCCAACTCTATGATTCATGTTAATTCTAATAATATGGATGCAACTGCCCCACTTTCAGATGGGAGTTGAGCACATGTATCAAAGTTGTACCAACACTAACACGTGGGGGAGACAGTAACCTCCAGGGAATATCAGGTTCTCCAGAAAGTAGGATCAAGACTGAACAGTAAGTAGCCTCTCTTCAGTTAGCATTTTGAAGATGGTAGCCAATAACATGAATGTCTGTAGAGGGTACTCTCCAAATTGCAGATATAAAATTGGAGCTAACAATTTGTAACTATTTCACACAAAGAGAAACAAATCATTCTACCTAATCCGGTTTAATCCCAACTCAAAGATACTGTATGTGTTGAAATATAAATTTTATTCAGATAAAATATTCTTTTCTATTATTTAATGAGAAATAGATATATGCTGTCAGATGCTCTAGAACTAGTCTATTAAGGGGGTGACTCATTTAAGGAGTGTGGAGAGCATGAGATTTATTTTCTTTTAATCTGTACAAAGCTTTAGTCTTTTATTTTTCCTTGGAGGAGAGGATGGATCCCTACCAGATATTCAGGGATATACTAAATTTCAGGTTAACAGTATATGGTTGGCACAAATTCAATTCTTTAGTGAGAACCAGAAATGACTTCTTTAATTGTATACTGAAGTGAATAATCTCCCAGGGAAAAGAACCTCCTCCTCCTCCTCTTTCCTACCTCCTGCCCCTCCCCCAACAACACTGCCTCCCTGCTGTGTAAAGAGCCCTTTGTCCTGCCCCGCACTTATCTAGCTGTTTGGCCATACTGACAGGCCAACTAGAAGCATAATAAGAGAGTCAGTCTGACATAAGCAGCTGGCAATTTGAAACAAAAATCTTCATTTTCTACTCAGACCAAATTCTGCTGCAAAGGTCTCAGGCTCCTCCCATGCTTCCATCTATTTTTCAAATAGAGCAACAAGGAATGTGACATGTTCCCTCAATTAGGTAGCACATCAAAAAACTTGATTCCCCAGATAGAAACAAGTCTGTAAAAATTCCTATATCCTCTGCTTTTCTGTAATTCAACATAGGCAAATGAGTATTCCCAGCTCTGGGTGTATATACATAACTAATATGGCTAAAGAAATGATTCTTATTACTTCAGTTTGCCATCAAAACTCTGAAAATTTCCATAGTGTGAAGACAGAGAAACACAGAAGAGAAAGCTGTCAGACCAAACTAACACTGGAATACACGAGCAAAACTGGCCAATAATCTTAGTGTTTTAAAATACTAAGATATTGTTCCAATAAGAAAATTCCTTTTCCCTGTCTTTATATCAAAGACACTTAATATGATCCTTCCATCTCTCCCTGAGGTATTCAGCAAACAAAATCAATAGGATGGAAAAACTGAGTGAGGCAGGATGGGATTACAAATTCGTAGCTCAGTGAGGGCTTCCATAAAGGTAGACTGAGACTTAGTTTCATTGTTCCTTTATTATCTCTCATGGTTCCCTTCATAAAATGTCAAGAGTTTGAATATACTTTGTCAGAATATTAGAATTCACTAAAGTGATGCTTTCTGACATCCCTCCCACAAGTTACTGGGTATTTTTTACTCATTTTAGACTTGAATATATGGGATACTTCTCATAAGACTCTGACTTAACAAAACATGTATTGATAAGTGAAGAAAATGATATTCTCTCACCTTTCATGAACTTTCCTGAATCTTTACCACAAGAGAAATCAATCATTTTATCAAATGGAAGGTTAAAAATGCCATTTCAACACATATTTTGAAATTTTTGGCAGTGAGGAATGGCACCAATCACTACTATCACAGGCACATTACATTTATTTTTTTAAGGAGTCCCTCTGAAAGAATGTTTTAAATCAAATTACAAATAACCATCAGTTGTATTCAAATACACATCATCTCACATTTTGCAGTCAGTTTTGTCTTAAAATATCCCTATCAAGAATTTTAGTTTTCAATACCTGAAATAATTTTTATAAATAAAATTCAGTTAGGCTTTTTAGTTTCAAATTAAACTGACAAATTACCAGAGTAGAACCAGAAGATATATGAAAATTTCATTCTAGTCATGATCCAATTTCTCATTGAAAAATTGTATCCAATAGTCAGTTGACTACGGCCTAATGTTTCACAAGTTATTTCAACCACAAGTTATTTCAAGAGGAAGAGGATAAAGTAAAAGTGGTTGTGTGCACATCTGCATTTTGCCCTATATCATTTTCCTGTATAAAGACAAAAACCGAATAGCCACTCTCCCCAAGAAAGGCCAGAATAACTTCAGAAAGTATGTAAGTTCCTAGACACAAAACAGTATGAGACAAAAATTTTCAAGCATACTGGTTAAATAAATCCTAAGAAAAAGGCTTCTATGATCTTTCAGAAAATGATTACATCAAGATCACAACAGGTTTCAAATAGGAAAAACAAATGAAGGAGTAATTATTTTATAAGGTAACTTTCATATTAAACAACAATCTACAAATATTCATATGTAAAATGTTCAACAGCTACTGTGAGTGAAACCATATTTATCTATTTTGGCATCTTTTATACATGATTGTAATAAAAATTAGAACCATCTAAAATATTATCCTTGAAAGATTCTGCTTCCTTAGTCAGCATGTATTACTGAGACAATGCAAGCCACATTTGTGAATGACAAAATTCAAATCCATTCTTTTTGGTTCCCTGCCACAAATACCAGTCATGCTATACACATTATAGATGATTGTGGAATTTAAGTACATTTACACAAAACTGAACATATCTAAATTCTGAGGGAAAAATATAGGATGCAGGTGGTGGGGTGGGGGTGGACAACGCATCTGTTAAGTATTGTAATTGGTAGTATATTTGGATGGTGGCTCTCCTTCAAGTATTTCAATACTCAACAAATTGTTCTGCTTAATCAGAGATCTTCCTAATTTGCAAGAGCTGTGAGAGGGGAGACCACATAAGGGGCTCAGAGGCCATCTTCTCAAGTATCCTATACACTAGACTTATTCAATTTCTGAATATTCCTTCTGGTCTGTACCATATTTCAAATGGATCTCAGCAAGCAAACATCCTTGTGATCTTAGAAGACTATATCCAATATACATTTAATGAATCCATTCTATAGGTCAAACTCCAAAGAAATAATCTAATCTGGAGAAGTCTATTCTCAATCCAGAAAATTAGAAAATACTTCTGAGATTTATATTTGCAAATCATTCTGAAAAGAGCAGTTCTTGTTGGAGTTTAAGATACCAAATTTAGTCAAATGTTTAACAAAACATCTATTCAATAGATAAATAGGGCCTAACAACCAAAAGGAAGGCGACACACAACAAAATATTAAAATTAAGTCAGTGATTAAAGGACGGACACATGTAGGTTGCAGAAAAAAGAACTGACATGCTTCCTATTCTGGTTCTCAGGAAGATTCCTAAATTCTTAGTACTCTGGTTTTAAATGGACTGTAAAATTAACTCTAATGGAACTTTCGGTCCGATCCAAGCACAAATCTGCAGATAAAAACCAAAAATCTGCCCCAAAAAACAAAAACCAAACAAAAAAGAAAAAACTTTAACTATGATCCAGTTTCCAGATGCTGATATCCATAAATGGGTAGAAGGTGATGGACTGCTAATTTTCATTTCCCCTCCAATAAAATGCAAACCAGCTCCGCAATGAAAATTTCCAGAAAAGCAAGGTTTCTTCTTAGTCCTGAAGCAGCCATCGCCTAAGTGCAGCTCCCTGCAGCCAACGGCATTAATGGACGCTGCACTGCTGTCCTTCCCTGGAGACAGCAGCCAACACTACTCAAGCTTCTCACGTAGCAACCAGAGCTCCAGAGCCAGCAGCTGCTGCTGCCTTGTATACTCACCCCAGTGGTCCAACCCAAAGAACAACCTTCTCCTCACCCCACCCCCACTCCTTACACTTTTTTTGGAGGGGGGGGGCAATGATCCACGCCAGAAGGGCTGAAATTATGCTTTTAGAAAGAAACAATCTTAATGTCACCCATTTAGTTTTAAACCAAGAGCCTTTTATTACAAAAACCAGTATTTACCAAATTCCAGATATCCATTTTAATTAAGCTAACAATTTAGGAGTGAAGATTAAGCTTTACTCTTTAAAAGGCCAATTTTCCAAGCACTCTCTTTACAGTGAAATTTAAATTTGCAGCTAGAGACAGAGCCTTGTGTCATGTCCTACCAAAGGACATAATTCATTTTTCTATTTTAATGACAGGATGAGTAAACCTTAAGGACTCTAATCTTGTAACGGGCCAGAATTTTTGGCTATATAAGAAAACTAATGATCCTCCTGAGAAAATTGGAAGAAATCCAATATTAAAATTTTCCTGTATCCTCCAAGAGGCCCAGAAACCTCTGATTAAGTGAATATTCTTTGCTCTAGTCCTAAGTCAGATTCCACACATTTAAAATTACAACTTATAACTTTTTTTCTGAGTGACCTAAAAACATTAATGAGATAAAATTAACCACCAAGAAATTTTTCCAAATAGGTAGTATACAAACATTCTCTTGAAAAGCTCATAAATTCAACTCGGCTAGATTCTCTCTAATCAAAAGTAGAGCTATGTAACATTACCCCAACAAAAAACGTAAATATGACCTTGGTTAAAACTGAGTCATTTGAAAGCAACTTGTTTAGTCAAGTGATGAAGGAAATTAGCTGAGAATCTGGGGATTCTTCCAGAACCATAAGCACGGGGAAAATTGGAGACATGAACTAAAGTACAGACAAAGCCCAATAGAACCCAGAGATGTGGGCAAGAAATGAATTACTGGTGAACACATTGCACAAGTAACATGAGAAAGCAGAAAATGCAGGTCATACATGCACCCCTGACCCAGACCAGCAGAGCTGGCTGCAGCATCAGTATCCAAGGGAAAGACCAATTATTCCTAAGAAGTGAGACAAGCAAAAGACCTCTACAGAATAAATTAGCATAAAAGGGGCTTTCCCAACAGTTAAACTTTCCTTCTCACGCAATTCATCTACTTAAAAACCAGGGCTTTTTCTCACCGCCATTCACTTCGCATCCCTGGCTTCCACGCAGAGGGAAGGGGAATTCATAAAGGGTAAATTTTTCTGCTTTTAAAGACATTCTCAAATGACTGCTTTCCACGCCCAAGGCAGGGAGAACGACACAATTTGGCTCAACTCCAAGCTCGAACCCTACAAATTCGATAACGCTTTTTCAGAGATACTGGGGCACACGCCACTGAAAACCCAAGAATGTGAAGCGGGGGTGGCCGAGGTAACGTCTTTAGAGTAGGAAAGGAAGCAATATCGGAGATGGGGACCTAAGAACGATGAGGAAGGCGTCTAGGAACATCATGGAGAGGAGATCGAGGCCCCAAGAGCAATCAGACTTATCACCAGGCCGCGCGAACGGGGGTGGGGTGTTGGTTAGGCGAGGGAAAAAAGTATGCCTGTGTGTTTTGAGGGGGGCAGCGAGAGGCCTATCTTCAAGTCAAAGGTAAACGTGGAGTAGGCAGGTCCCAGGAAAAGGGGTGAAGAGACGTGGGGGAGGGGAAGCGTCCTGACCCAGGAAAGACATAAAAAGGTAGTGGGGTCGACTAGATTACGTAGGGGGCCTCTTTCCCTGTGAAAAAGGGATGCAACGGTGTGTGTGGGGGTGGCGAGGGGGATGAGAAGGGGCAGCATCCTCCTGCTTAGAGCCTGGGGAGGGCCAGGCCCACGTCCCGAGAGCGGGCGCGGGGAGACGGAGGAGGTGACCCTTCCCTCCCCCGGGGCCGGATCGTGAGGCTAGGTCCCTCTTTCTTGTCGGACCCTTACCTTGTCCCAGGCGCTGCCGGGGCCTGGGCCTGGGCCCGGGCTGCGGCGCACAACACTCCCGGGAGGCAGCAGCACTCGAGTTAGGCCCAACGCGGCGCCACGGCGTTTCCTGGCCGGGAATGGCCCGTGCCCGTGAGGTGGGGGTGGGGGCAGGAAGGCGGAGCGAGCCAAGGCGGGTAGGGGGAAGGGCCAGGGGAGGAGGGGGGGCGGCACTACAGTGTTGGCGGACTGGCGGGACTGGGGCTGCGTGAGTCTCTGAGCGCAGGCGGGCGGCGGCCGCCCCTCCCCCGGCGGTGGCGGCGGCGGCGGCGGCGGCGGCAGCTCACTCAGCCCGCTGCCCGAGCGGAAACGCCACTGACCGCACGGGGATTCCCAGCGCCGGCGCCAGGGGCACCCGGGACACGCCCCCTCCCGCCGCGCCATTGGCCTTTCTGCCCACCTCCCCGCACCCATTGGCCAGCTCGCCGCCAATCAGGCGAAAGCCGCTGGAGCCGCCTAGAGAAGAGGCAGTGTGCTGGGGCTCCGCTTCCTCAGAGAGCCTCGGCTAGGTAGGGGAGCGGGACTCTGGAGGGGGGCGGTCCGGCGGACGCGGCGCGGGCAATGGGGGGGCCGAAGGGGTCGTCGCTTTCTCCCGCGGGAAGTCGGGAGTATGTGTGTGACGCTGGAAGGGAAGGAGGTTAGAGGCAGGCGGGAATGCGGCCCTCCTGGCGGCAACCGGAGGGGGAGGGAGAAAGCAGAGAAGGCTCGAATCCGGACGGAGCCATGGCTCCCGCGGAGGGAGCCGCGCTTCCGGCTCAGCTCCTGTCGCTGATTGGCCGCTTCTCCTCCCGCCGCGTGTGAAAACACAACTGGCGCGTTCTGGTTGGGGTAAGGGCCTGTCAGTTACAGCCCCGGGAGTGCGCAGCCGCCTAGGGCCTCTCGCGTTGCTCCCTGGGCCGGGTGTGTAGGTAGGTGGGGAGAGTCGGGGCCGCGGGCGCGGTCGGGCTCCTGCGGGCGGGGATGGGGGAAGGAGGAGGGAGAGGAGAGTCGGGGAAAGTAGCTCCTCCGCTGGCCTCCCGCCACCCTCCCCCGGAGGGAGTCGGTTTACCCGCCGCCCGCTCGGCTTCGGCATCCGATTGGTTGCCGGAGCCCGGGGGCTGGCCCCTTGCCATTGGCTCGGGTCCTAAAAGAGCGAAACGACTGCGAGGGTCGGCGGGGAGGCGGTCGTTGGTGCGGTCCTCCCCGAGGCCCAGCGCCGCAGTGTCTGGCCCCGCGCCCCTGCGCAACGTGGCAGGAAGCGCGCAGTGTCGGTGGGGGCGGGCTGCCCAGCGGCGGCTTCTGGGTGGTGCCGACCGCAACCCCGCCCTGGGCGACCGCCGCCCGTAAAGCTAGACACGCTCGACCTGCTCTGAGACCCGTGGGGGAGGGGAAAGAAGCGGGGCTGTCCATGCAGGTTTGTGGGTGGGAGACGAATGGTCTCAAAACCGGCGCGAGCTGCAGTGGAGGAGGTGGACAGAAGGCCGCACCCTTTTTTGCGGGGGGAGGGGAGTACTGCAATACCTTTATGGGAGTTTTCTGTTGCCTCCAGTTTCCTAAGGACCGCCCTGGGCCTACAAGAATCCCTCCTTCCCCCGCGATCTCTTCATCGCCTCCATGTCGAGTCACTCCCTCTAGATCGTGGGCGGGATTCTTTTGCCCAGGCTTAACCTGGTACCCGGGCGTTGTCCTACAGGAGTTTGAGCAGGTGTAAGATTTCGAAGGTGAGACCAATTTCTGTTTTCCCACAGACTCGAGTTTGTGTCACACAAAGTAATTATAATAATGGAGGAGGGAAATGGAGTCTAGGTATTCACCTGAGGCTGATTTTACGCATTGCGACTGGGTGTTAGTACTATTTATGGTGCTTTTTGTAGCATTTTTCCTGGAGATAAAGTGACAGACTAAAGGCAGAGTGAGATTTTTTTGCTCACCCCATTTGAGACCCTTGCTAAACCCCCAAAGAATGGCAGCTCAGATTAAATCTTAATCTTAAAAATTTTAACCCCCTCCCTGCCTTGCATACCCAGGTTAAGGCATCTGAGCAACTCTTTCTACTTTGAGTCCATTTTCTATTTGTTGTCCTTGCTCATGCTTATCCAATTCCCATACTTGCCATTGTTTTTAGTAGACTGGTGAGTCATGAAACCAGACAGGTTGGTACTCCCTCCAATTAAGGCTAACCAGCGTGAGCCAAGGCCTCACTTTTATCAGCATTATCTTTTTTCCCCCAGCTGGCATTCCACCTAGACCCTTTTCAGTCTAGGTGATCTTGACTACTGCTTTACTGAGAATTGGGCATGAATTCAGCAACATCTCCCGTTTACCTCCTTTGAATAACCTCTCAATCCATTTCATTTCTGTTCCCATCAGTGACTGAGTGCAGTTGCCATAATAGCTTTCAAACCACTTTCTGCCTCTGGTATTCTCTTCTGATCTGTCTTACATGTTGCTAGGACTGTTGTCCTAACATACAGGTATGAGCATGAAAATGATGCAACTCCTCTACTGGTTCCTATCTACTTAAATAGTGTGAATTCCTTTATCACTGTGATATACAAGGTCCCTCAACGGGCTAACCTCATGTTAACAGCTTTTTCATGTGCCACATTTTTAATATATACATGCCAACATTACCTCTCTACCCAAGTCACATTGAATTGATTACTATTTACCCAAATGCATTGACCATGTCATACCTCTTTCTAGGGTGCTGCCTTCTGGAAAGCTACCCTTGATGCTCCTTAACCTTCAAGACTTAAGACTCAAATATTGTCTCCCCTATGCCTTGCCTGCTCTAATCTATTGTCTTATCAGCCAGACTCCCTTATAAAAATTAGCAGTGCTTTCTCCTGATCCCATAGCAGTTTGAATCACAGCACTTCTCAGGTCGTTGTCATTGCTTGTTTAAATTCTCTTAACTTTTGTGAGCACAGGCTCTTGTTAGTCTTGTACCACTAAGCTCCTACTATATTTGATGTCCAGCCAATCCTAAATAAAATGGAGTGAATGATATTTGTGTCTTTGAATGGTTTATTGGTCTCACACAGTACTTTGTATGCTTACTAGTGTCCTAGATTAGTACCGTCTATTAGAACCTTCTGCAGTAATGATAATGTTCTCTATTTGTGCTGTACAATATGGTAGCCATTAACCATATATTACTATTAAGCACTGGAAATGTGGCTAGTGTGACTAAAGTACTGAATTTTTAATTTTATGTAATTTAAATCGTAGCTGTAGTCACAAGCATGTTTGTTGTGGATTGCAGAATACTACATATGGATGTTGATAATTTCCATACTGAGCAATAAGGATATAAAAGTTGAACCTCTGGCGCATTTAGGTGTTTTTTTTCCTGCTTGTTTTATTTTACCAATTTTCTCTACAATTGTACTTGGCTAAAAGCTGAATCCAACAAACCCTTACTAGAGATAAACTTGCCTAGGACAACATGTTGAGAAGACAAGTGTTGACTAGTTAGGATTTCAAAAAGATGCATAATGAATTATAGGAAAGAGGGATTTCATTAAACCTTAATGCTGACAGTTTAGTGAGGAATAATAGGATTATATCTGATGTTAATGAAACGCCCTAAATTTCAGTCCTACAAGTTTTAATTTTTGGAAGAACTTCAGAGGTGGCCCTAAATATAAGTAACAGGAAACTACCACAAAGTTTCATCCTGATAAAGTATGAATTAATAGATACATTCTAACACTAAAGTGCTTTTCGATTTATGTGCTAATAGCACCTTATAAATTTAAATTCTATTTTTAAAAGTTGTTTTACTTAATTTTTTAGAATATGAAACCCTTAGGATAGGGGTCTTCAAAACTTCAGTGCACACAATTGGCTTGCTATGCAATGCAGATCTTAGTCACACACCCAGAGATTCTGAATTCAGTACAGACGGGAGGAAGGCACTAGAATTCTGTATCTTTTTCAAGTTCCTTATTTGCTTTTGAATTTGGCAGACCAGAAACCACACTGCAAAAACAGCCTGGGGCCTATAATACACCTATATGACAAAAGATGGTTTCAATTTGAGACACACCTGTCTTATATGTACCTACTCCTTTGTTCCTAATTTTTTCCTCAACAGAGCTGTATTCCCACCCAAAAATCTGAATGAGAAGACATTTTGAGAGGCAAATAGTAGTAATATTTAATAGTTTTACAAAATTGCAGGTCAGATTGTTTTTCCCTTTTATTGGCTGTTTTCCCAACTACATGCATTTCTCAAGGATACAGATTTACTTTTTGATTCCCTAGTGCCTGAACATAGAGCTGGGTACTCAATAAATGTTGGCTTTGGTTTATATGTGAAATTGTTTTTCAAATAATAGTCCACAAAACACAGACACAGCCTCCATTTATGGAGAAACTTAAGGGTTATACTTAACCTAACTAAGTCCCTTAATCTGTTCATAAAGGAAACTGAATGCCTCATGGTCTCTAAAGACATCTGTCCACTGTTTAGCTCTTCTTGGGTTTCCTGTATGAACCACTGCACTTATCCTCTTAACTATGCTTCCTTAGGCCTTATTTTAAAATAAACCAGCAACCAACTTCTTTTGAGGTAGAGCCATATTTCCTCTAGGACAAAAATCACCTATATATAACACCTGTACTTGTATGAGAGAGTTGAAGGTTTTTTCTAAGGGCTTTTACTTTTTTGATTTGCAAAATTTGAGCTACACAATATTTTTCATATACTTATGTATGGTGGAGGTTTGGTATAGTGATCTACAACTGTTAATTCAGAACATGGTAGGGTTCAGCATCACAAGGTATAAGACTGGTTTAATTGTTTTAGACAAGTCTTAATTGTAGAGCACCTTGTTAGGTAACATCCAGGAGTCTAGTACTTTGCAGGCTGACAATTCTTGATTTTGTTACTTTTCCTAGTGGCATATACTACTTTGTATTTGTTGGAGGATGTATTTTTTTATTTATGACTCCATTCTTGAAGGAGTAGGTGAGAAACCGATTGTTGCAAAACTGTTAGTTGCAGGGAATCAAATATTTAGGTTTATTTTATCTAAACCAGGGTTGAACCAGATGAATTAGTCCTGATATGATGTATACCTTTGTGCTCAGTAGAGAGACTATTTCTCCTCTGATTATATTTGCAAACTATGGTTATATTTAATAATCCTGCTTTCCAGCTTTTTCCTTAGAGTTCAGTCATTACTGACCTTTAGTTTGTCCTGGTATTTAGTTATCCTTTGTTTTATAGTTTTTTTTAACCATGTTTAAGATTAGCTCTACCTGATGACAAGAGTCACACGTTTTCAGATCATGTTTATAGAATTGGTTATTTTACCAGCTAACTAACTAACCCCACTTCTAGTGTATGAATTCTCATCAACTCAGCCAACATTCTTCATTCACCACTTTTTACTGACCTTTGGTTAAACTCTTATCGCACACTTTTTACTATACTAAATTATAGCAACTATAGCAAATTCTAGTACAAGTCTTTTAGGAAATTTAATCTGGCTGCAGGATATAGGATGAGTTGTATAAATGGTGAAATGTGAAGGCAGAGAGACCATTTAGGAGGTTCTTTTATAGCAGTCCAGACATGAAGGCCTGATGTAATGATGGCAATCAAAATGTAAAGGAAGTTAAAGGATTTAATTACTGATCAAATGTCACTCATTGAAGACAGTCTCAATAAAGCATTTCTCAAGGAATGCTTCCTTGATGCCTTCAACTCCGGTCCATTGGGTCCCCCATTTGAATTTTTTCATAGTACTTCTCACATTGTAATCAAATTAGTAATTGTGTAATTGGTTGGTTGGTTGGTTAACTTTTTTAGGTTGCTCCTTGAGGGCTGTATCCCTGTTGCCTAAGCACAGAGAGGTCTTCGAGGTGAAACTATTTTCATAATACTCAGCTATTATTATCTTTTCATTCTCACAAGTGTGCAGAGGTACATGTGTGATGAGATCATCACTCACTGATGTTAATCGAATGGTGCAGTATATCCATTTTTGAATTTTCTAGAATTTCCTAAGGTGGTAGGTTTAGGATATGAATATTTTAGGAATTAATTTACTTTTTTGGTTATACCTTTTGTAATCTTAGCAACCATCATATTGTGCAACTGTTATAAAATCCTGTCATTTTCTTTGTGCTGGATTATAAAGTACATTCTTATGCAATAATGTTTTAAATATTTTCTCAAAACATACATTTTTAAATTTAACTACAGCTTCTTTTAGAATTTAATAACTTCAATAAACCAATTTATATGTTTTTTAAAGAATGGATCATTGGCATAAAGTATAAGATTACTTATTCAACCCACAACTATGTCTAAAAAAATGCTAAAAAGATTAAATTAATATATTGCAGAATTCTATATAGGAAGAATCAACTCCAAAGAAACTAAGAGAAAGCTACTGAAGTGTAAGTTATTGTATGACATTGGCTGGAGAAGCATACACAATGGCTAAAAAACTTTACAAAAAGCCATATACATTTGACACTGCTGAATTTCTGCTGGATAAGAAGTAAAAAATCATGGTGCCACTTTTTAACAATAATGTCATGTTAAAGATTTGTGTGCAGACTTGAAGTCTGCTTTAATCTCACCTGTAGAACTGTAGTTACGCCTTACAAACAGATGAATCTACAAATGGCTGGGCTTGTTATTTTGCTTCTATTTGTCCTACATCAGCATCAGCTAATCATAGACTCTAAAGTAAAAGCTTGGCAACAGATGTATCCCGAAATAGTCAAAATGTTGAATAACTTAAATTCTTATGCTTCAATGGTGAAAAAGGAAAGGTGAGTAAAACTGCCAGCATCTTGACAAATCAAGGCAGTGGCACCAGACATTTGTGCTCTATACATTCGGGAGAGAGAATAGAGGAGTTTCACTTTATGTCCTCTTGAAAATAGTAAAATTTTTTATATACGGACTCTGAGTGATGAAATAGAAAATTTGCATATAGTATTTCTGCTACATACTGAAGTATAATAGTTTCAAGAAAAAGGACTCATTCAGTTAGGCTGCAAGCTGAATCAGGTACTCTTCTTGAAACACCATTTTTACTTGAAAAAATGTCAAATTCTGGTTGTCAGTTGGCTGTTGGGCAGGCATTTTTTCAAATATAAAGGAAATGAGTCTTTCAAGGAAAACAACTGATAGCAGTGTTAATGATATAATTCAAATTTTGAAGTGAAAATTAGAATTTTGGGGAAACATATATCCACTATCAGGTGTTTGACATCTTTCTAGAACTTGGGGTTTTTAAAGAGATATGATTTTTAGATATTATATAATGAACCTGGGTAAGCATTTGGCATATTTGTATAACTAAGTGAACCAGTATTTTCCAAATGACCAACACACAAAATGATAAAAAATTGCAAGTAACATTCAACCATTTGAATGCAGAAAGATAAATAGAAGTCCAGCTGCTTTCTATTAACACAGACATTTGAGAGAACTGAATTGCAAAAATGTAGAACAGTCTACTCTGTTGAAAAGTGACTTCCATGAAAATGTTGATGTAATTAAATTTTTCCTCATTTTAAATTTCTAATATGGCTATTTATGGCCCTCAATTTTTAAGAATGTGAAAGATTCCTGAGACCAAGAAGTTTAAGAAACAGCTGCTCTAGCACAGTATACATAGTAAACACTCAAATGCTTGTTGAATAACTGGATGGAGTTTTTGTTTTAAAAAAATGACTTCCAGTATTAAGCCTGGCAGACTATGAGAATGGGTATGTTAGGACATGGAGTAGGTTTTAGTGGAGAAGTATAGTTCATGCTGAGTTTGAGGTGGGATACACAAAGGTAACTATAGCAGGCAGCTGGAAGTTTAAAATTTGGGCTTGAGAAAAAAAACAAAAACGCTGTTCTCCTTTCCAATGACTATATCATTGGACTATATCACTGAATTAACTACAACTTCACAACTGATTAGTAAACATGTTAGCCTTTGGTCAAAAGCATAAGGGTGACAGAATAGGCATGTTTAAACAATAATACATTTTTCCACATTGTGCACATTAAAAATTTTTGGTATAGGAGGACATATATAATGTTCTGAACTTTTAAAAATTTAATGAACAATAATTTGATTTTTTTCTTATTTTTAAATTTATATATATCCCCACTGAAATTCACACATACCACCACCTGAAATTTTTGGAAAATGCTGTGCTGAAAATAAGGATGTTTTACTTTTTCTATGTCTATCTCACTAATTAATCTCAAGCACTTGTAGGTTTTATCATACTTTAAGTAATTTACAGCCTTTTAAAATACTTCCTCTTGTTCAGTCTTCACCTGAACCTTTTGATCCTTGCAGTGGAGACCTGAGTCGGATGTGACACTGATAAATAAGAAAGTTTTAACCATTTTAAAAGTTTTAACAAATGTTTCCATTTCAAATGTTTCCATTGTCAATCTCTGGGAGATAACCTCTTTCATTAAATGTATAAAATCTGTCTCAGTGTTTTTTTCCTTTATATTGACTCTCCCAGTTAAAGAATGTCTAGATTATAATTCACTCATTTAGTGTTCAGATTAAGTTTACGTCCCCATCTTTTCACATTCCTATGGTGTAGCAGGCCTACTTTGAAGGTTAGAAAACTAAGGTCACAAGACTGTTAGGTGGCAGTGTGATGCATAACTCAATCACAGCTCTTCTGAATCCTCATAGCCCATTTCCTTTTCCTGTCACCAGATTATAAAACAATACTAGGGAGGAAAACTGCAAACTATTACAGATAATGCTCTCTACATATTTGCAGTATCTTATATCTGGTCATGTTTTTACAGTGGTATAAGACAAGTTGAGGCACAGATTTGATAACACTTAAAAGACTATGCCAATATGCAAAAATACTAATTCATTTGTTCAACAAATATTAAATGTCTGTTCTGGCAGGCACTGTGCCAAGCACTTGGTAAACCGGTGAGAACAGACATGGTTCCTGGAACTGAGTATTTGCCAGTTCTGTAGACTGCTGACTGACACTAGAGGTTTAAATGGTTTCTTTTGTCAGACGTGAAAACTTATGTTGAACCCATAATAGTGCAACTGCATTCTGATGATGGTAAAAACTCCAGGCTAGGATATAAAACACTCATTCTCAAGTGTGAGGTAGTATATCAGAGAAACCAGACTAGGAATGTTGGCTATACTGCTAATGTGACCTATTCTTTCAAAGAAAAGAAGTACTATGCCCTTTTATACTAAATGTTAGAGACATCAAAGGTAATGAGTAGCACTCACATTCCTAATAGGTCATTGAAAATCTGAGTACAGCCAGAAACTCCAAAATCAAGTGAAGACTATAAAGAATTCCACATAAAACCTCAAGTAGTATTTGACCTAGGGGGGAAGCACTGTTTTCACAAGGACTTAATACTAAAGTCATTTCATTTTCTAGTGTCTTAGGAAGGACTTTTCTACAACTAGAAAAGCAACCAAATAGTAATAGTGACTCAAGAGAAAACAAATAACTTAAGTAAAAATTTTAATTGAAAGATAACATCAATTCCCTGGTCCTTTAAAGAAACGGTATTTTGAAAGGTTTATGTTTGACTTTGAAAAGCCACACCACTAATGTGTACTGAAAGGAAAATTACATTTTTTCAAATTTGCCTTTTTGGTCCCATACTTTAACAATGTATTTGCTGCTATTTACAAATAGAAATGTCCTATATTATTAACAGTAAAGCATCTTTATAATTCCTTTAATAAATGCCAAAGTATTAATCTGAATAACATGACTATTTTAGTTTTTAAGGCAATGGTAAACTTCCTAGTAAGTCTTGTGAGACTTCATCTCATGGGGCAAATCCTGTCTTTCACAAAACATAATAATGCTTCATCTTTAAGTTGAGGTAAAGAGACCTTAAGCAATTAAATAGTGAAGCTGCACACGCAATGAGATGTTGCTTAAGATTCTCTGATTATGTTCTCTCTCTTTCCATTAGGCCAGGGTAGCTACAGTGGGAAACAGGAACTATTATAAAGCCTGAAAATATTTTGAACCCAAAGCCCAAAGCATTTTAGTAGGCTCAGTATCTTCAAAGCATTTTAAGAAAAGTACGAAATGTCTACCTACCCCTTCAAAGCAGCTCCAAAGAACAATTGTTACTTTTTCAGTTACATGACAGTCATACCTTTTGCTAACTACGGTGAAGAGCTTTAGACCAGTTTAAACTGCAGAAACTTGTACTTTTGTTAATACTATTTTTTTCCCAAAGCAAGTTAACATTTCCAATATCAGGAAGCACAAATCCTATTCATCATTCTTTGTGTTCATTACCAAGGAATTCTTTATCTTGTTCTGAAGGATGAACAAAAGCTTGAGAAGTACGTTTCAGAAGATAAACTGCAGCATGAAGACCACCTATGTTCACCCAGACAGTATGCACCTTCCGCCATATATGTCCCATTCCAGATAATGCCTGTGTATACACAAAAGGCAAAAAAATAATTAGCTTTTATGACCTACCTGCTCTAGACTAACCAGGGGTCTTTGTTGATAAGGAACACTGAGGGAAAGAGAATACAAATCCTACTCAGACATATCCCCAAATCTACTTAAGTTCCTAAAGTTACCACAGGCTGAGCTACTACTGTACAGTACCTTGGTAAAGCATTTCTTGTCCTGAGTAAGTAGTACAGCTCGGCCTGTCCCAGGTCTACAGACACGGCTCATCTCCCGTAGGCAAGCTGGATAAAGGTTCCAATTTCTCTTCTTGGAGCCCATCCTATTTAAGAAGGCCCAATGAGTCAAACACTTGAAAAAATAAATACCTAGAACTCTATTTAAAGAAATTAAAAACTCATTGCAATGAGAAAATCCTGAGGTAGGAAAAATAGTTGCCATTTGGAAGCTAGAACTTTGTCATGTCAGTGAAATGAGTGATGAGACTTTAGTAAATGGCACAGAATTTTAAATAAGGTGAATCAGTTACAGAAAAAATGACTATAATACACAAACTGTCCTCTTAATAAGCATATTAGCAGACATTATATAAACCAAACCAGTGATTAGAAATCATTTATACTGAGAAATAGAACCAGGTTTGCTTCAATCTTTGTGAAGTATATTAATTCAATAATGGACTAGAAAGTGGGTGAATCTGATGGTCAGGATCAAATGTAGTTAATACATTCCTGAGCTCTCAGAAGACAAAATGGGTGAATCCATTGTTTTGTTATAGTGCATAAGTGAAAAATTGCTCTGTTGACAGTCTGCTAAAAGGAATTGATTTCTGATGGCAAAGGACAATAGATTTAAAAGGTAAGTAGGTACTATGAAGGTAGAACTCATTTTTTGAAAAACTAAGTCCCCACCTTTTTCCAAATGGCATGTCTGTTACAATAATGTCCACAGAGCCAGTTCTCAATGGCAGATTGCAGATATCCCATTGAATAGCATCTATGGGTAAGCCCCAGGGGAGTTTGCTGTGGAGACAAAGGAAAGATGCTTCAAAATATTCTGAAATTAAAAAATTTTTTTCTAAAGAGACTGCTATAAAGTACAAAATGCTACTTAGTTATCAGTGATAAAAAACAGCTCTAAAAGAATATTGGAAGGAAGCATAATGTCATGAGATACAACTTTTATAATGACTGTAAGAATGACAACTTTATTTAATGGTGAAGGGTGATTTTCAAAAGATGTCCACATCTGCTTCATCTACAATTTAAGAAAATAGGTTAAGGGGGAAAACAAGATTGCCACACAAAGAACTACAACAGACAATTTTGAAAAGCTGTTGAAGCAGTAAATTATGTAACCGACGATGAAAGAGCTATTGATGAAACATAATGGAAACAATGCTAAAGAGTAAAAAATTGAGGTGACACATGAAGGATAAAGTTTGGTAAATAGTAAGAGGAGATAAAGACAACTATGTAAAATTAATAATTATAGAGAAATTTAAGATCAAAATACATATACTATTAATAAGGCAAAGAAGATAAAAAAAATAGACACCAGAAGACAATATCATAAAAGCATGGTTTAAATCCTCTCTATTAAGGCAAAGCTACTGGTTAAGAAATAAAATACAGGCAATAATGCGCAGGCTAAGAAAGGCAAATCAAAGGTGAACAGAAATGAAAAGTTACACTATTGCTATTTGATAATAAAATGCAGTGAAGGCAATCACTACATAATGGGGAAGAGAAGCATTCTACCAGAAATGGAGTGTTACAAGCACTAATAACTACAAGTTAAGGGAGGACTATATACCATAAACATTCATAGTAAAATATAAAAAGCCTTTCAGTTATCAGTTTTATATATAAAAATGATCAGAACTTTGCTACTCAAAAAGCTGGGCCACAGACCAGTAGCATCAACGTTGCCCAGAAGCTTGCTAGAAAATGCAGACTCCCAGGTCCCATTCTAAACATACTGAATCAGAATCTGTATGTTAATAGGATCCCAGGTGATTTATAGGTACATTAAAATTTGAAAGCATTGTCCTAAACAACTGATCAGAGAAACAAGTATATAAGTAATGATGTAGAAAGTAACCAAAGTAGAGAATTATCAAAATCTATAAGATATGGTCAACAGATGTCCTTAACATAAAAGCTTTAATGAAAACCTACTAAAAAGAAGACATATATAGCATACAACTTTAGGTTTTTGGTAATATTTTAAAACCTCATAGGAAACTAAAAGTATTGAGCGTAAAACTACAGAACAAATAGTATGTGAAAGGACAAAAGAAAGCACTGTGATTCTATTTAAAAGAAAAAAAATTAGCAGAGGATAACCAAAATACAGATATAAAATAGTATTAGGTACACCATGTATAAGTAATAAATGGATATTCATATAAAATGAATATTTTTAAAAACGATTTCTACTTACAAATATAAACCTCACACTAAAGGTTATGGGGGCAGATCTGCAATGGCCAATATGGGATATGACTTCCTGGGCTATGTATTTAGGAAGTGGAGCACCTGTAAGATCTAACAAATCTGATGACCTACTCCTGCCACTTTATAGGAAAATAAAGTGCAGCAACAGGAGACGAGAGACACAATTTTATGATGGGATCTCTGGTGAGAAATTGTAGACTAAGTGACATTTCAACCAATTCTTCCCAAAGACAGTTGAGACTTTGAAAGAATGGTGAAAGGCTGGCCCAGATGGTGTCATCAAATGTAATTTGTAGTGGGCTAGGGCTTAATACTATAATTATATACATCAGATGAAAAAATTTCCCAGAGGCTAATGGCCTTCCAATGCACAGATATCAAAAGGATATGGCTAAAAGACTTGGAATATTTTGCTTGAAGGAGAGGGTTTTTGGAGGGGTGGAATAGAAGAAGGTAGGTGTTTTGGTAGCCCTTCAAATATGTGATGCCAATCATGTGACAGAGATCAGTTTTTTTTTTTATGGACCCAAGTGGGAGGAAAATCTGTAGGAGGTTCAGGGAGAGACTCAGTTCACTAAGACATGACTAGCTGTGTAAAAATGGAATGAACAGCCTTCAGAGAAGGCCAATGATTAAGATTTGTAGGATATGTAGGCACCATGGGGATGGCTTTCAGGTCTCTTGCAACTCACATTTTAAAGTGCCAAATAAAGGAAAAGCTAAATAAATTATTGTATTTCTACAGAATGGAATGTTATGCAGTCATTAAAAACAGTATAAAAATAAAGTATTTGAAATGAAAATGAATACACAATATTCTATGTGGGGAAAATATATAAGAAAACTGAAGAAAAACAGTTGCGTTAAGAGTAGGGAAATTACAGTTCAATATTTTAAAAATAGAAATAATTTTTAATCTTAAAATAGTCTCAACATGTTCATTTTGGTTAAATGATTTCACAGTGTACTAGGGGTATTAATCATAAAGTCATTATGAAAAGTGATTGTCAAAGAGGTGCTACAAAATCTTTAAAATTTTTACCCTTCTTTAATTTGGTTTTTGGTCAATAAAGATGAGATGTTATTTGCTGCTCTATTCACAGCCAATGGATTGTTGTCACCAGCAATGTGATAACAGTTAGACCATTCAGTAGCCCCCTAAAAGACAAGAGTATATATTAAAACAGAAGTAGCAAATTGCAAAAAGATGATTAAAGAGAATTTCAGTTGATGGTCAATAAACAAGATATCTAATCCAATAATTCAGTGCTTTCCTAAAGTGGCAAAACACTGCCTACTGTCAACTATGTTATTCCTATTCCCCTTGCTTGAAATGATTTCCTGTCTCTCTGACTATTGAACTCCTACTCATCTTTCAAGACCCAGCTTCAATGTCACGCCTTTTGTGACAAACCTCAACAATCCAAGCTGTCTCTCATTTGACTCCCTCCCCACAAAAGCACTTTGTATATCTCTGCCACTGCACTTGTTCTCTTTTTAATTATTTCAATACATGCCTGCCTCTCAATAAATCTAGGAACTCAGGTTTGGTATTTTACTCGATCTCTCACCCAGCATCTCTGACACATACTAGGCATTACAGACCTTAAATACAATTGTGATTTGAAAAAGTTACCCAAATCAAACTGACCAATCTATATACCCTGTGATTATGGGATTTTATATAATCTAATAAATTGGAGTATATGAGAATCTCAAAATAAAATGTAATCTCCATTGTATAGGCTTTTGAATGATAACCACCATATCCCTGAATGGATTTTGTAATTTTAAGTCAGAAACATGTCAAGAACATAAATACCAAGCTGTTCAACATCATTTGTGGAATGAGGTGACATACTACCCACGGCCTGAACAATATTCTATACAGATTAACAGGTTTATGAAGTGAAGGCAAAGAAAGTTATGCGCTTTGTTTAGGGATAAATAATAACAAATACCTCCTCCTCTGTAAATAGCAATATACCCATATTCATGAACTCAGTGCTTCACAGCTTTTGCTTTTGCCCAGACATTTACCGGTGATGTAGAGGGGATACGGAAGACACCTAGAGTTTGATGAAAACCTACCTCTCAGTTGATTCTGATTCCCTAAAGTTCATTTTTCCTCCTAAACCTATGTAGATTTTCAGCTTTCAAAAAGATGGGTTTGGTAGTACTTCCAAGTTTTAAAAGTAGTATTCTAAATCAAATATTTTCTACTTTGGTGAACAAATCTGTATATACACTTTGTTAATTCCTTTCATAATTTCTTTCATTTTGATCATATATCAGCTTTTGTTTTTCTATATTGACATCCTCATGTCTATCCTTACATGAAAATGCCTCAAACTTTTTATCTTTTTGTAGGGGAGGTGCCTTTTCTGGACTCTCTCTAGCTCTGTTATATATTTTTTGACATGTAGTGACCTTACATGCTATTTCAGACATAGACATATCATGGTTTCATGCTGGAGAAAAATACTATGCTTTGTTTCCAGAATTTTTCTTAACTGAGTTTTCTCTGTGTAGATCTCTTTAGTCAGAGTAAATTTCTCTAGCCAATGTGAGCAGAAAACAGTAGTCATTTAGACCAAGGGTCCTCAACTCCTAGGTTATGGACTGGTACCTGTCCATGGTCTG
Source organism: Cynopterus sphinx (assembly GCA_030015415.1). Lineage (NCBI taxonomy): Eukaryota > Metazoa > Chordata > Mammalia > Chiroptera > Pteropodidae > Cynopterus > Cynopterus sphinx. The sequence goes on along the minus strand of CM057381.1, from coordinate 119,565,851 downwards.
TTAGGAGCTAGGCCACACAGCAGGAAGTGAGTGGCTGGCAAGCAAGCAAAACTTCATCTGTATTTGCAGCTGCTCCCAGCACTAGTAACACCATCTCAGCTCCACCTTAGATCATCAGGCATTAGATATTCATAGGAGTACCAGTCCCCGGTGCCCAAAAGGTTAGTTAGGGACTGCTGATCTCAACTACTATGATTTCTTTCTGGAATTTTAACTCCCAGATGACAAATCATTTTCTAATTGCAGTCTAGATTATTTTTTCCCTTTGTGGATTGCTTTGGACTTGCTCATCTGTTCTGTTTCTGCCTACTCAAAGAATCTACAGTATCCCCCATTGGCTTTATGTGTACTATATGTAAGAACTTACTGTTTCACAAATTTAAGCAATTTTACTGGGAGTGTCCTCATCTAAATTATAAAAGTATAGATAATATTGATTGAAGAACACTTTCCTGTTCATGTTCTCCACTTAGAAATACCTTTCTATTAGGCAGGTTTTGAGTCCTCTCAGTGTCACAGTAATTTTGAAAACTACTTAAGAGTATTTGGTATATAATCTTGTTAGACTTTCTAAAAAAAATTAAATATTGTTCATAGGTTTCCCCTTTTAACAACTATACTTACTCCCTCCAAGAACCTAAGTGGATTAAGAAGCACAATCTCACTTTATAGAGATGAAACACCTTCCTCCAGTTTATGCTTATGCTTTTAATGATCTCTTCCATTCATGTTTACCTACCTGTTAGAGAAAAGGGACTTACCAGTTTGTAATTCTCAGTCTCGTCTGGAATCCACTGAATAAATATCATTTACAATATATCTAGTCCTTGACTATTTGAAGTGGTCACATCCTTTACACAAAAGTTCCAGCTTTACTAGAGTATTTTTTTCAAAATTCTTGGGTCCATTGACCCAACCTTGGTGATTTCATTATGTATAATTTGCGCGTTAGTTCAAGAACATTCCGTACATATCACTTGCTTATCTGAAAGCTAATGAAAGTTATTACCTCTATTGGTATTGCCCCTGTTCCACACATTGGATCAACTATTATATCAGTAGGCTGAGGAGCACAGAGCCTAGAGAAAAGAAAACAGCCTATGTGAAGAGACTTCAACCAAGAGCTGAGGCTTCCACAGTGACTATTTCTGAAGCTATAAGATCAAGGAGCTATTATGTTAGCATGAAGAAACACCAATCAATATCTATTATAAAAATCCATTTGTAATTGTTGACTCCATAGCCTATCATTTAAAAATAACATTAAATGTAACTAAAAGTACCCTTTGAGTATTATCCAAAATCCCATTTCATTTCCAGATGGAATTTAGCTTCTAGATCTTTTAAATATATGCATATATGCTTTTAGAAAAGACATATTATTTTGTATATAAACCTGTATTGTTACACTAAAAAAAAAAACCTGAAACATGTTTCAAGTAGAACATGTATTGATAGAAGTTTATTGGTAGTTTAGACATTCAGTATTCCTTCTCTTACAAATTTTCAAGATAATAACATTGCTATAAAATAATTGCTTTGCTTTGAGAACTTAGTACAGTAATTCCTCAATGTCGTGTATAGCTTCTGTAACTTTAAGTGAAACGGCGTAATGGAACCAATTTTACCAAAGGATAACTGATATAAACAAGATACAAGTTCCTACAGCATCTCTGGCATCTCATCAACCTTACAAGAGAAACTGTTATTTGAGGACCTGTTATATTTTCCAGGCGTGGATTTAACTCTATGCATTATCTCATTTAATCCTTTAACAACCCTATGAGGTAGATCACTATTATTCTTATTTTACGGACAAGTTGATACAAAACCTGTCCACAGATACAAAACTAATAGGTGATAAAGTCAGGATTAGAGACATTACTGTTAGTGGCTAAAATGTTACCCCATCTATGAAGCATTCCCTCCTCAGACAGGTCTCTAGATTTCCTTCTTTTGTCCTAACGTTTTTATATTCTATTATAGTATTTATCACATGTAATTATTTATCTTCCTCACAAGACTAAGATTCTTGGGGACTAACACTGTGTTCTTATTTTAATACCTGTGCAGGTCTACCACCCTGTTCCTGCCCCTTAACACATGGCAACAGAATATTTGACCACAGTGTTGGTAGTAAGCAACCCCAGCAATGCATTCCTAGGCATTGCTGCTGGGGCTCCAAGTGAACACTTGACTGAGGTGGTCAGATTCTCTCTCTCAAGAAATGGGAATAGCTAGAAGCCCTAGGCCGTATGGAGCTGGTCATTTGAAATTGGAAATATATAAATTTAGATGAGGGGCAGCCATTTGCTCAGGTGAGAAACAAGAGCCCATAGTCTCCTAAGAGAGATAAAAGTGACTGTCTAGGTTTAAAAGGTATTTTTCCACAATCTGATTCTGACCCTTCTTGAAATATGGCTTTCAGTTTTCCTGTGGATTCCCCAAGATTTCTCAGGATCTTTCCAATCAATATATCCCCTTCCCACTCCATCATCACTTTTTTAAAAAAATCTTAAACTAGCTTACTTAGGTTTCTAATAGTTGCACCCAAAGTAACTCTTCTTATCCCTGGCTCCTACACCATAATGCCTGGCAGTGGATAATAAATGTTTGTTAAATGAATGAAGACTAGGAGCTCTTCCTTTATCAGCTGGGCCCAGTTTTCTATTATTGTCCTTGAATTAATAGATTCCAATTGTGCTGAACTAGACTCCATGGATGAGCAGGTAAAAGAAGACTACCAAGCTATGCCAGGTACTGTATATAGCAGGTATTTTGCATATGCTTCTGCATTTACTCCTAACAATCCTGTAAGTCTCACAGAAAGCCCATTTTGCACTCTGAAAAACAGAAACCTAGAGAAGACAACTTATTGAGTGGTGGGAAGAAGCACCCAATAAAAATAAAAAGGAGGACAAAGGAGAAAGAAAGCTGCAATTTACACTTGGAAATGTGGAAAATTCCAGAATGATTCCTGGGATGCACTGAGTATAAAATTTAAAAATATAAGGAAAAGCTCTGTGTTCATTTATACATCATATATATTTTCAAAAATCTGCTTTCATCTGCTTCACTGACAAAAATGAAACAAAGCAAAATTTCCTGTTTCCCAACATGTAGTATATCCTTTCTAAACGTAAATGTTGCAAATCTATTCAAGAGGCAAATGAAAACTTTTGTTTCATTTTAAAATAAAAAACAGACTAATTAAGTGATATTCTCAGGATCACAAAGAATCAAAACTGGATATAAGGGAAATAAACAGATCAATAGCTTTTCTCCTGTTCTTTACTCGCTAAATTACAACACAGTATATACCTCAAAAGAAATTAAACTGTTTTGAAGAGAAACTTCAAACCAAGGTGTAGTTTTAATCTAGTTGGCAAACACATTCTCTTACCTGAGCATCCCATAGGCAAGAGTAGATCTAAGAGTTGTAGGTCCAAAATGTGTGATATTTCTTCGATGGAGACTCTCTTCTGTCAGTGCAATGCCCACAATGATTTCATTATCATGTATATTCAAAAGCACCTATAGTAGAACAAGACAATAAAAATAGTTTTAGAATTGTTCAAACTACCTATTAGGATTTCTTAATTTCAGGCTTTATTAATTTTTTTTCACTTTATTATGGAAGTATACTTTACATACAGTAAAATACAATCTTAAGTGTGCAGCACAGTGAATTTTTACCTACATATGTACTGTGCAACTGCCATCCAGATAAACAATATTTTAAGCATGCCAGAAAGCTCCCACTTCCCCCTCCCAGCCATTACCTACCAAAGTAATTAATCTGAACACTACCTCCATATATTTGTTTTGTCTTTTTTTTAACATCATGTAAATGAAATCCTATAGTATATACTACCTTAAAATTTTAACATCTATTTTACTCTTTTCATTCACTATAAGTTAACTGTAACCATATTTCTCCTGAATTTTTATAGTATAAACATATTTTGAAGGTCTGGGTTTTTTAATATATATTTTTAAAGATTTTAACTTTTAATCAACTATTAATACTATACCAGTTTATCACCTATTATTTTCTTAGTATTTTTAAAATATTTGTATTATTTTAAAATATTTGTATTAGTATTTGTAAAATAATGTCTTTTGTCCTATGGTTTGTCTAACAATATAAACTATTCAAATAAAAATAGCAGTAAAAAAATTATTCTCTAATCTTCCACTTAAAATTTTCTTATCATGATCTTAGCAGCAGCAGCAGCTGACACCAAGCTGTGTGCAAGCCAAAGTTCTACACATTTTACATTCATTACTTCATTTCATATTTGCACCCTCTCAGCTAGGTAATTATTATCCTCCTTTTATGGATGAGGAAATTGAGGCACAAAGACATCAGTTTACTCGCCCATAGTCACACAGCTTGTAAACTGGGATTTGAACCCAGGCATCATGGCTCCAGAATCTGTCTTCTGATACCACTTGCTACCTTTCCACATTACCATTCCAGTGAACCTATTCATTCTCATTCTCACATGTGAATCACCCATTTAGTAGAAGTAAGGAGAGTAAGCATGCTAAAAAAAGGTATCTAGGTTTGGGAAGCTAGTAAAATTAAAGAGGAGAGCTAACTCTAGGATGAATATTAGCAATGATGGCCTGATTCTAGGAGGTTGAATTTTGTTTTAAAAATGTATTCCAATTCTTTTTAGTAGCAAAACTCTACAACCAAGAGGCACAAAAACAAAATAATTGTTTTAAGTCTGGTTGAATTTTATAATCTGAAAGTCTATGTAATGTTAGAAAAAGTACTAGATTAGAAATTAGAAAACTCAAGTCTTATAACTCCTATCTTTTGAGCACTTAGCAGGCATTGCACCAAATACTTAAAATGTATTGTCTCATTTAACTTTCAGGGTATATCATTTAACACTTAGGGTATATACAACTATAGGTTCTATTTGAAATACAGGCTCAGAGAGGATATCTTGTCCAAAGTTACACAGTTGAAGAATCAAAATTTGAATCTAGGTATGTCTCCACCGCCCACACTCTTGTTAGCCATACTTAATTAGCCCTGTGGCCTGTTTAATTGTCCGTAAGATTGGGTTAGTTTGAAAATTCGACAAATCTATGACTGCCTTCTTGAATCATCACAATCAGAGTCTGTACCTACCTCCACATCAAAGTTGGTCATGTCAGCCTTCCACTTAAAGTAATCTTGAACAGCTCCCCCAAAATCTCTTGCAGCCTCATTTGAAGAAAAGCAGTGTTTCTCTCCTGCCCTGTTACATGTGACTCTAAATTTTAGCATTTCGGTATCGGTTTCTTCTCTTGAGCTTTCATCAGTCTCATCTTTGCAAGATGCTAAATCATCACCTACTAATGTTGATATCTCTTCTCTGATGGCTGGATTTTCATAATAATCTAAGATATGTGAATCTAAGGCATTGTTAGTCAACTCTTTTTTAACATCTCTCTCATTTCTTTTGTCTCCTCGTCCATTATCAATCTTCTCTTTATTTGAATTCTCATTTATCTTTCTGCGCTTTGTTTTTTTTTTCTTGAAACTGGTGTTAATTTTCCATACTTTTAAAGGATCTGACCATGGAAGCTTCCCAGCCAATTCTTCAAAATCCTTTAGAACTTCTTCCTATAAGAGACAGAGAATAAAATCCATTTATTTGTCAATATTTTAATTGAACAAATAAGCTGCTACTTTGCCTACAGATGACATTGTTATGTTGGGGATAGGAGGCAAAGCAAGAGTCATTAAAATAATGGCTACAACTGAAGCAGTAAAAATCTCATTGAAATTTAAGATATATATAAATTAAGCCATTAAAGAATAATACAAGACAAGAGTGGTGGATTGGAGTTTGGGCTTCAACATTAAAAATGTAAGCAGTAAGAAAACTACTAATAGTGGTTACTGCTAGGGAAGGGAAGTGGGTGGATGAAAAGATGGGAGGGAGGGCAACTTCTCATTGACTTCATTGAATTTTGTGCTGTAAATACATATTAACTTTTTAAAAGTAACATTTTTTAAAAGAAAAGAAACCTTAGGTAGTTAAAAATGAATCTATCCAATTTCTAACTAGTATCTAGAGACATCTTTTAAAACAGTAAATCTGATCATGTCCCTCCCTTACTTAAAGACACTCAGTAGCTTCCCATCGCACATAAAATCTAAATTCCTTAAAAAGTCAAACATAATCTGACTCCTGCCTACTTCGTGTACATCACTTCAGAACCATTCTCTCCTTCACACTTCCTCTGCTTGGAGGATGTTTGGTTTACATCATCTCTTTGCACTGCTGGCTCCCTTCTCATTATAATAGCAATTTAAAGTCTCTGAGAGACCTACTCTACTTAAAGTAATCCTCTCAAGTCATCTCTTCCCATTTTATTTTCTTTACAGAGCTTAGCATTATCTAAAGTTACTAGATTTATGTACTGTTCATCATCAAGGCTCCTCCCAGAAGATAAGTTACAGGGTGGGAAGGACCTTACCTTGACCACTGCTATAAGCTACCTGCCTAGACAGTGCCTGATATACAAAAGGTACTCAATAAACAGTTGTTGGATAATATATGATTAAATGTTAAAAGGGCCATGTTGTCTGATTCAGTAGCCATTAGCCACATGTAGCTGTTGAAATTTAAATGATTTAAAATAAAAAAAACTACTTTATCAGTCACATTAGCTACATTTCACACACTGATGGCTAATGGCTACCATGACAGACAGTGAAGACATAGAACATTTCCATTAGAAAGCTCTATGGCAGAATGCTGGTATATAGACAGCATATGTTACTGAAGATCAAAGCAGAATGAAATCAGTGCTGACTGATAGAACTGAGACTTGAAATGGAAGTGAGTGAAGGCTTAGATACTACTTGAAACCTGATGAAATAATAGTAAATTTTGGGTTTGGCAAATCTAGTTTTATTTACAAATAATTTTCCCATAAAGGGCATCTACAGGACTTTTAAGTTTAACATGGTGGAATAACACTGGTACAATCCCTTTCTTTCTTTAGAAACTGTTCTAAAAGAAACAGAAACACCAACTCTGTCTTAATAGAATCTATGTGATATTTGTAACCTTGAACCATAACGTGAGAATTCTAAGTGCAGTGAAGGTCAAACAAGTGCAGGAAGACATGAGAGGGAGAATGCCTACAGATCTCAGATAAAGGGTCTGAACGGTCTGCAAATAAACTCTTTTCAAATAGCAAGGAAGAAGTATGTGCACTGGACCTTGTTTCTACCAAGAAACAGCAGGGGAGAGAGATAGAGGCTGAAAAAAGAATCCCACAAATGCTCTTATTTGCTGAAAATAGTCTGTTGGTGAAGTAGAATTGGGAGAGATACTCTACATAGTGAATGATCCTGAACCTGCTGATCCTTTCAGGCTAGGGAGAAGTATCAGTTAAAAGAACTCCTTTAATAGTATGGAAATTATATCTCAGTAAAGCTGTTCAAAAAAAAAAAAAAGAGGAGGAAGAGAAAAACTCATTCACTCACAGCCCTTTGTCAGAAGGAACTTCACAGTAAACCAGGGAGATTTCTTGCTGGCCTGGAACAGTTCCTGGCTTCTCCCAAGAGAACCTCCTATAAATAGCAGGTCCAAGAGGAACTCCGTCATTCAAAGACGAACACTTACCAAAAGTTAACACAAAATTTACAGGAACATAAAAAAAGGAAAAAGGAGGAAAGTAACAAAAATAGCAGACAAAAAACTAACCAGAAAGACACTGCTACAAGCAGTTAAAAACTATGATCAAATGTATTGACATGGTGTCAAAAAATGTAATGAGATTCTTTTGTAAAGTAAGAGCTCAAAGCAGAGATAGAAAAGCAGAAAGTTGATGAATTGAAGGAGAAGAAACAGGAGCTTGATATATGGATACTTAATAAGAAAATCCATTTGAGCACTTAAACAAACAGGCTTGTTATAAGGCGGGAAAGTATAATGCTACAAATAATAAAATCTATAGTCAACAGAATGAAAGCTAGAAGCAAATGTTTAAAAATACAGTTTTACTGGGGCATGTTACAATTTAAGTCCACAGAGTGAAGGGCCTAACAATTTTTCATTGTAATACACAACAGAAGTTGGCCTTACACAGATCTGAAAATCTACCTTAAATCTTTGGTGCTCCTCTTTGGGGACTTCCACCAGCAACCTCTTTTGCAGTTATTTACAAAGCCACTCTGAAGCTGGCCCATATAGAACTGTTCAATAACATCAAATTAACCTCTAATTAGATATCAAAAATACCAACATAATATAAACTCTAAAATGGCAAAAATTCAGGAATTGAAAATATTAACAATACCCTAGTAAGTTAAAGGAAAGAATTTAAGAATTTTAAAGAGTTTAGTTTATTCCTGGCTATTAACATTTTGAAATACTGAGCAGCAAAAACTTTCAGTAGTCTGCCTATTATTTACTAGTTTCACAGATATGATTCAGTTGGCAATGACTATTGAAAGTCTGAATGGTTGTAATATTGTTCTTGAAAGTTATATTTTTGGTTAATAAAATTTTTATCTCTTTTCAGTCTGAATTCTTTTAGGTCTGGTTTTATTTTTCTAGCTGTGGATTCATATCACTTTGGTTTCTGAATAATGTTTTGGACATTAACCTGTTGTCAATAAAAATTAGAGAATTAAGCAGCGTATCATAGTTTTAAGAAACAGATTATTACTCATATAAGGAATAAAACTGATAGAAAAAAGTTTTCTAGCATTCAATGCTGAAAACCTGACCAAAAAGCAATATGGAAAGATACTAAAGCCTTACTGAGATCTATTTTCAACCTTCAGCTTAGACAGTCTCAATATTTAGGAATGCGATGCTAAATACAAATTGGAGACAAAGCTGTTGTCTTAACAACAAAAGGAACATTAACATGTTACTTTGGCTTTAATTTAAAAAAATGTAGTTAGAGAAGGCCAGGCAAAAGCAGAATAGTGATTCAAACCATCACTTGCTCTTTGGTTCACAGTTGAGAAGCAATTCTATTTTGTAACTGTACATCAGCAAAGCTAATCTAAGGTATATATCTTTTGTAAGAAAGGCAAACAATTTATTTCTTATAAATTTTGATGTTTTTCAATACTGATTTTTATTCTTTCATCTTTTTTTTTTAAATAAGGTATAAATGACATATAACAGTATTTTATTTTCAGGGGTACACAACAGTGATTCGATATTTGTATATATTGTAAAATGATCACCATAATAAATCTGGTAAACACCTGTCATTATAGTTACAAAAATTTTTTTTTTCTGTGACGAGAACTTTAAAAATCTACTCTTTGCAACTTGCTAATACTCAATACAGTATTATTAACTATAGTTGCCTTGCTGTATATTACATCCCCATGACATAACAGTAAGTTTGTACCTTTTGATGCCCTCTACTTATTTTGCCCACTCTCTATGCACCCCCCGACCACTGATACTGATATTTAAAAACAATTTTTGGGATGCACTGTCAACAAATCTGTTTGTTTTTTTTTTACTGTAAAAGCCTCCTAATATTCTACATTATAATAGCAGTGGGAGACCAGCCAAGATGGCGTAGAGAGTAGATGCTTTGTACACCTCCTCTTGCAACCACACCAAAATTATAAAGAAACTACAGAGCAACCATCCCAGGGAGTCACCTGAGATCTGGCTGAACAGAAGTCATACAACTGGTGACATATATAGGAAGTCAACTTGAGGCTGGTAAGAGGGGCAGAGACATGAAATGGCCCAGTTCCACAACCACATGTGGCGGTCAAGAATCAGGAGGGCTATCTTGGCTGCAGAGCTCATTTCCTGAGGAATGAGAGGTCCTGGCCTTATGTTGCACTCCTCAGCCCTGGATTCCAGTGCCAGGAAGAGAAGTCCCCACAACCTCTGGCTGTGAGAAACCAGTGGAGATTGTGACTGAGACAGAGAGCTGCAGGAGCTGTAGATATTTCTCTTACAGGGCCCACACCCAGACTTACATACTGATGGGCTTACTTGCTCTGAGTTCCAGTGGTGGGCCAGTGGCTCAAGGAGTGCCCGGGACACAAGGAGAGACACTTGAGTTGCTGGGCTTCAGGGTGATGGCTGGAGGGGCAGCTTTCTCCCAGACAGGCTGGCTGTATCTATTATTCCTTTGTTGAGCCCTCTCCACTCAGTGTGGATGCAGGTGGAAGCCAGAACTAAGTCTCCATCAACCTGGCTAACATAGGTTGCTCTGCTTAGGTGATTCCCTGAGACTCCACCCCTCCCAACTTGTGGGCCTAACCAAACTGCCTCCAGTGGTTTATTCCATACAATGTTCTGTCTTGACCCATGCTGTGGACTTTCCTGATATCTCTTAAAGGCTCACAAAACCCAGAGAAGCAGCATCTGACCTCAGTATGCCTGGTAACTCTTGCTGAGCAGCCCCAAGTCCAGCATTAGCGGCAGCCAGCCTTGGTTTCTGGCGTGGCTTCTCGAGACACCTATAAGCAGAACCCAGGTGGCAGCCATCTGCAGACTGCTTAGTGACTCTTATAAGGTAGCCCGGAAGGGTCACAGGCTGTGGCTGAACTTGGCCTGAGGCTGGGCCACACCTAGAAGGCCCTTGGGCCAGCATACCCAGTGGCCTTCTTGGACCTGTAAGGGAGCCAGAGTGTTCTTCATCTGAGGAGGGCACACCCAAAGGGCAGATGAGGCAGGCATCAGAGCCCTGCTAAAGGGAATCTTGCTCCACAAGGTCAGCCCTTCACCAGCTAATCCTAACAACCAATTAGCCCAAGGGTCAATCCCTCCCACTGAAGTGCAAGTAGCAACCAAGGCTCAACTACATCAGGAGGGCACACACATCCCACACAAGGGACACATCTTGAGCACCTTACTTAGGTGACCAGGAAAGACTGTGCCACTGGGCCCCAAAGTACACCTACTACCTAAAGGCATTCTACTAAGACTGGGAGGCTAAGGAGCCCTACTTAATACGTAGAAACAAACACAGGGAGGTAGCCAAAATGGGGAGACAAGAAACATGTCCCACATGAAAGAACAGAACAAAGCTCCAAAAAAAGAACTAAACAAAGTAGAGAGAAACAATTTAGCAGATGTAGAGTTCAAAACATTGGTTAAAAGGATGCTCAATGAACTTAGGAGGAGAATAATGAACTGAGGGAGAACTTTAATAAAGAAACAGAAAATATAAAAATGAATATAGAAAGCATAAAAGAGAACCAGTTAGAAACGAAGAATAAAAAATTTGAGATGAAGAGAGAATCAACATCAGAGGGAAACAATAGATTGGATGAAGTGGAGGATCAAATCAGAGATTTAGAGGATAGAGTAGTGGAGAACACCCAATCAGAACATCAACAAAAAAAAAAAGAATCCAAAAAAATGATAATAGTTTAACGGACCTCTGGGACAACATCAAGTGCAACAACATTTGCATCATTAGGTTACTAGAAAGAGAAAAGACCAAGCAAGGAATTGAAAACCTATTTGAAGAAATAATGACAGAAAACTTTCCTAACCTGCTGAAGGAGATAGATGTATAAGCCCAGGAAGTGTAGAGTCCCAAACAAGATGAACTCAGAAAGACCAACACCAAGACACATTATTGTTACAATGTCAAAGGTTAAATACAAAGGATCTTAAAATCCACAAGAAAAAAAAACAATTAGTTACCCACAGGGAATTCCCAGAAAACTGTCAGCCAATTTCTCAACAGAAACTGCAGGACAGAAGGGCTTGGCACAAAATATTCAAAGTGATGAAAAACCAGGACCTATAACCAAAATTATTCTACCCAGCAATCAAAAGACAGATAAAGAGCTTCCCAGACAAGAAAAAGCTAAAGGAATTAATCAAGCCAGTATTCCAAGAAATGCTGGAGGGACTTCTTTAAGAAGAAAAATAAAAAATATGAATAAAGAATGGCAATAACTACATATCTGTCAACAGGTACTTCAAATAAAAAAGAATCAAATGTTTCAATCAAAAGATAGGGTGGCTGAATGGATAAAAAAACAAGACCTTTATATAAGCTGCCTACAGGAGACTCACTTTAGATTAAAGACTAAAAGTAAATGGATGGAAAAAGACATTTCATGATAGATCTAGAAGGTACTGTGCTGAGTGGAGTAGGTCAGATAAGACAAATGCCATATGATTTTGTGTACACGTAGAATCTAAAGAACAAAATAAAAACAACAGAAACAAACTCATAGGTACAGAGGACATTTTGAGGGTTACCAGATGGGAATGGAGTTGGGGGCTTAGGTGAAAAAGGAGGAAGGGATAAGAAATACAAAATAGTAGTTACAAAATAGTCATGGAGATATATAGTGTAAGGAATATAGTCATTAATATTGTAATAACTGTATGGTGTCAGATTTAAAGGGTGATCACTTTGTGAGTTATATAGATTTCTAATCACGATGTTGTACACCTGAAACTAATATAATATTGAATGCCAACTATAATTGAAAAATAAAAAATGTTATTTAAAAAAAGCAGCAGTAATGCTAAATGATAGAATGCAAAAGTAGAAATGATATCTTTAGGGAAGATGTTTGAAAATCAGCTGTCATGTTTGAGATAGCTCACCTTTGTTTCTTTGAACTGGTAATCTTTAAGCTCCTGAACAACCACAAATAAATTATCAACTGATCTCAGGCAATGAACCTGGAGAGAGAAAAATGTTAAAAACAAATTCTGAATAAGCTTTTGAATCACACGAACTATTGACATTTTAAAAATGAGATACTAAGGCTTCAAAACAGATAATACAGTAGTCCCTCTTTATCTGTAGTTTTAGTTACTGATGATCAACCACTGTCTGAAAATATTACAAGGAAAATTACAGAAATAAAGAACTTATAAGTTTTAAATTGCTTGCTATTCTGAATAGCTTGATGAAATCTTGCTACATCCTACCCAAGACATGAATCATCTCTCTATCCAGGTATCTACACTGTAGATGCTAGTTGCCCATTAGTCACTTAGTAGCTATGTCATGGTATTTCAGTGCTTTTGTTCAAGTAACTGTTATTTAAGAATGACCCTAAAGTGCAAGGGTGGTAATTCTGGCAATTTGGATATGCCAAAGAGAAGCCATAAAGTGCTTCCTGTAAGTGAAAAGGTGAAAGTTCTTGAATTAATAAAACCTGTATGCTGAGGTTGCTAAAATATGTGGCAAAAATGAATCTTCTATCCATGAAATTGCCTAATTCCTAAATTAAAGTTTATCATAGGTATGTATGTATAGGAAAAAAACATAATATACATAGGGTTTAGTACTATCTTTAGTTTCAGATATCAATTGGGGGTCTTGGAAAATGTCCACCATGGAGAAGGGGGGCTCTACTATACCTATAATTTGTACTTAAAAATTTTCCCATCACTCCAGTCTCCACAAATATTTACTGAGTGTCTCCTCTATGTCAGACACTAAAAGCTTGGGAGATAGCAGCAAAAAAAAAAAAAAAAAAAAAAGAGAGAGAAAGAGATGACAATTCCTGCCCTCATGTTGCTTAAGTGCTGACGAATATAGCTTAGCTTTTTTATTCTAGTGGGATGGCAGTTTGCTGACCTGTGCTTCTCACCTTCAGTGATTCCTAATTACTTTTGAGCAAGTGTTTCTTGACACAGGTTAAAAGAAAAATATCTCTTTTTATGCTTTATCACCAAAGTCTAAACTTTAGCTAGATGCTGAAGTAAATAAATTCAAAGATGTGTATAGCAGGTACCCAGAATTTTTTCATAAGTTACACAGAATTCTTCTGGTGAATTCATCATCAGGAAATATTAAGATCATTTCTAAAAATACAGCAAATCTGGTTGAACTTATAAATCGGTACCCAATAGAAAATGCAGTAAAACTTTAAAATCACCTGTTTTGGGGCAGAGAAGGAAAAGCAAAAAGGATTCCAGAGAGGCCCGTAAACTAAAAAGTAACCATAAAATGACCTACTTAGAAAACTATTTTAAATATTGCTTCATTCAAACCTGAGCCAGACTTTCCACTGAAATGTCAAAATATATCTTGCCGCGGTCTTTGCTGATTTTGCATGATGACCTCAGTTTCTCTCTCACTTCATCTGCAGCTGTTTGCTCAAAACCAGTAGGTACCGTGGCTCCAATAGTGACTCGGAGATGCTCGGACTCACTTTTAGGGCCACTTTCCATTACTTGTATAGACCTTTGGTTCTCGTGAAGATTCACATCCAGAAGTTGGTTAGTGGCTTCTTGAACATCAGACATGTTGGCAGTGCTCCCAGGATCCTTAATATAGTCCCTTTAAAATCAGTCAGAAAAGGAAAAAAATGTCCATCATCACTACCTCATATTTCAACTATAAAAACATCTGCTTTAGAGTGCTAGAAGAACAAGGCAACAGAACTGATGTATACATATTCAGTCAACACACCTCAGTCAGTATTCACCAAAAATAAAAGGATTGAACAACATGGGCACAGAGTGCAGGATAGAAAATACATTATTAAACAATATAGATACTATGGAAGAAAAGGAGACAGACAAGCATGCGATATTTGGTTTGGGATCATTAATATGGCCAATGGTCATCTCATAACTACAACAGTTGACAATCCAAGAACGAAGGCTACTAGAGGACAGATACATTTCTGCATCTAGTCATTTTTCAGGTAGTAGTTAAGAACACAGGATCTTGGAATTTCAGACATGGGTTTGAATTCTTGTCCTCTTCATTCATAGGTTGAATAACCTAAAACAAGTTTATTCTTCTATGCATCAATTTCCTCATCTGCAAAATGGGAAATAATACCTCTCTTCTAGAGTTGTTGGGAGTCTTAAGTGAGACTATGCCAGACCCATGACTAAAAATTGCTAACAGGATTTCCATCTTCCTCCTGTGAAAGGTACAGCGATTCATGCATTTAAAAATGATTAACTAACTGAACATCTACTGACTACAAATATTTGAATGCCTACTATGGGCCAGGCTCTGTGATCCATGGGTGGGCATCAAAAAAGTAAGCCAAATTTGCTGTGTCCGAGCACGGAGCGGGTGGAGTTAAGAATTGAGAAGTGGGGATCAACAGCTCTCAACAGATCTAAAACAACTTAAGACACCGAGTATCTAAGTTGTCCTTGTTCTGTATCTGGGACAGGGAATAGTGTCTAACACTAATGAAAGTCAGTTCCTGCTCTTAAGGAGCTCACAATCACTGTGAACAAAACCTCCAGCTTCTAAATGAGGAGGCTGAAGCCCATGAAAGGACGTATCCTGCCCAAGGCCACAGAGCCAATCAGTGGCGTAGGCTGGAATGAAACCCAAGTCTCCGGACTCCCCCCCGCCTGGTCCTCCACACAGGAACTCGGGACGGGGCGAAGGCCAGGGAGAGGCAGCGAGAAGAGCCCCACAGTGACACCAGACACCCCAGGCGCTGGCCCGGGTAGCAAGACGAGGGTCGCCCCTCCCTCCCGAGGGTTAGCGGCGCCACACCCGGCCACTCCCACCCGCCTCCCGGTTACCGGCCGCAGGCGTAGGCCCTTCCGACGCCCGCACGCTGCCGACCCAGCGCGCCCCGGTCACGCCGCCGGAAGTCGTGGCCCCGGCCCCGGAAGCGGAAGTCAGGCGGTGCGGTCACAAGTGACCCAAGCCAGGGGCGGGCGCTGGCGCAAGGTCGTGCAGCGAGTCAGGTGACCCTGAAGGTGGGTTCCCGCGGCGGCTGATGCGGCGTGGTCCGCTCATGCCCCTGGAGACAGGATCTGCAAGCTGAGCCTGGAGTCTGTGGGCCCCGTGGCTTGTCGTCATGATGGCAGACGTTTACAGTGTTTAGCCGTGCCAAGCCCTGAGTAAGCGCTGCACATGCGTCGTTTTAGTTGTCCCAACAACATTTTGATGTGGGCAAGGCCATCCGCATTTTAAAAGCAGGAGAAACAGCCTCAAAGATATTAAATATCCTGGCCAAAAGGTCAGGCACAGCACTTTCCAGGCAGACTGGGGATGTGAATTTAGGTGTGACTCTAGACTTCTTCCTCTTAACATCTGAGCCATTGTTGCCCAGACTAGTCCCTGAGTTATATACAGTAGTTGTCCTCCACCTCTCTGCTTTGTTTTCCACCATTTTAGTAACTCTGAGCCAACCATGGTCTGAAAATATAGCCTGGAAAATTCCAGAAATAAGCAATTCGTAAGTTCTGAGTGATGAGATCTCCTACACTTGCCTAGGATATAAATCATTCCTTTCTCTGACGTATCTACAGTGTACATATAGTACAATAAATTGTTCTGAGAGTACATTCTCATAACTTTTATTACAATATATTGTAATTATCTTATTATTGGTTATTATTAATCTCTTATGTACTCAAATCAAAAATTAAACTATCATAGGTATGTATAGGAAAAATCTTAGTACATGTAGGGTTTGGTGCTAGACATAGTTTCAGGCATCAGCTGGGGTCTTAGACCATATCCCCGGCTGAAAAGGGGGGAGTGCTTTATCGCCATCTCTATTTTTGCCCAACTGCATTATTATTTAACACTTTTCTTTAAATATATTTTTAAATGTAAGTTATCTTAGAAGAAAAACTTAAAGCTGGACAATAGAAAGAATTTAAAAATAAGTAAAGGCTTGAATATTTTTCAAAGAAGATACATATATGGCCAATAATCACACGAAAGAATGCTCAACATCACTAGTCATTAGGGAAATACAAATTCAAACCACAATGCAATACCTATTGGAATGGCTGAATTTTTGGAAAAATGGATAGTTCCAAGTTCCTGTGAGGATGTGGAACAATGGAACATTTATTCATTGCTGGTGGGAATACTTTTAAAATGGTACAGCCACTTTGGAAAACAGTTTGGCCTTTCTCAAAAAGTTAAACATGGAATTATCATATGACCCAGCAATTCTACTTATAGGTATATATGCAAGAGAACTGAAAACATATTTAAAAAAACTAGAACATGAATGTGCCTAGCAACTTTATTCATAGTAGCCCCAAAGTGGAAGCAACCTAAATATTCATCAGTGGATGAATAGATAAGCAAATGTGGTCTATTCATACAATGGAATATTACTCTTTTAAAAAAGAATGAAGTAAAAGATACATGTTACAACAGGGGTGAACCTTGAAAACATTATGTTAAGTAAAACCAGATCTGAAAAACCGCATATATGGTTCCATTTATATGAAATATCCAGAGTTGGTGAATCTAAAGAGATAGTAGATTAGGGGTTGCTTAGCATTGGGAAGAATTTGGGGGTGATTGCTAAAAGGTATGGGCTTTCTTTTTGATGTGATGAGAATGTACTGGAATTAGATAGTAGTGATGGTTCCACAACATTGTGAATAGACTAGGAAACACTGAATTGTACACTTTAAAATATTGAAAATGGGGGTTTTATGTTCTGTGAATTTGTCTCAAAGGAAATTTTGATCTTATGGGAAACTCATCTGCAGTTTCTTCATATGTAAAATGCTACTTCTTGGATAAGAGTTATATGATTTAATGAGATTAGCATGTTGATGGGCACGTAATTGAAATAGATTGTACCCTGTCTACAGCCATGCCACCCTGAACACGCCTGATCCCATCTGATTTCAGAAGCTAGGCAGGGTTGGGCTTGGTTAGTACTTGGATGGGAGACCACCTAGGAAGACCTAGTGCTGTAGGTGTAAAAAAAAAAAAAAAAAAAAAAAAAAAAAAAAAAGATTGTACTCTTAAAAATAAATACAATGGAAACAAAACAAGATGATTAAATTCTAGCCAGATACTTTTCACTGCAAAGGGCTCTTAGTAGGCTCTATATATAAGGCCCATTTTCTGTTCTTTAAAGGGACAAACTAGAACTAAATAAGACCTTGACAAAGTGAGAGGGATCAAAACATTGAAAAGATTTTCTCTGTCTGAGTTAGTGTTATTTAATGCATACCTTTATACTATTTAAAATTACCTCTGTAAACAGGTCTCACTTGGGGAAACATTGCACTCTAAAGACACATTATCTACCAGTAGTATCATGTTGAGTCTGTTATTTAACCCATTTCCCATTTAGAAAAAAAAAGTGCAGCTTGCTGCCAGTGTTAATTTAATTTTACACAAACATCCTCTTTGAAGCTGAAGCAAATCTGACTGGTTTTCAATGTGTAAATAAAATATAAAAGCTGTTCTTGGAGTTATTTCTAAACAGATCTTGTTTCTAATTCTAATGAAACAAAAATTTATACATAAATCAGATTCATCAAATGAATCTTCGACTAACAAGTGTTCAAGAACGATGTTAAATATCAACATATAGAAATGCTATATTTTCTAGGATTTGACATTTTTAGCGATTGGAAATTACTGTATTTTGTAAGTGGAAATACCACTACTAAAACCAGAATGCCATAAACAGAATGATATCATTTGTTCCCAAAGACTATCTATATGCTAAAGCAATTTGAAAATAATAATGAGAGTGAGATATTTTGTGGCAGACTTTGAGGAAAAGGTTAGGACTGTGATCTGTGAGTCATCTTGAGGTAAACACTGCAGCTGCAAGCACTGCCAGTGAGTATTCTCGGGGCAAACAGGAAATGAGTTAACAGAATTTATTGATCATCTATTATGGCACTCTTAGGCATTGGAGATACAGCAGTGAAAAAAAAGTCCCCAAGTCCCTGACTTCCTGTTATAGAGCTTATATTCTAATGGAAAAGACAGATTAGAGAAAAAATACATGTAATATGCTTGTGATGATCAATATTACAGAGAAAAACTAAGCAAGGTCAGGGGGTGGGAATGGTAAAGAGATGGGGGGAAATGCCTTTTTTTATATCAGGTTGTTGGGAAAGACTTCATTGATAAGATGACAAAGGAGAACCTGAAGGAAATGAGAGAGCAACCCATTGGAAATCCTGGGAGAAGAACATTTCAAGCAGAGAGTAGGAACATGCTCAGCAGGTTCTAGGAAGAGCCAGGAGTCCAGGAAGAGCCAGGAGTCCAGGAAGGACTGAATGAGGGGGAGAGAGGTCAAAGATAAAATGGGGTAGGTACATCGTGTAGGTCAATGTTTTACAAATTATCACCATGACTTACTTTTAAAAACTCAGGGTACTGTATGGAGAATGGTAATGGGCAGGAATGGAAGCAGTTATCAGCCTATTTCAGTGGTCCGAGTAAGATATGATGATGGTTCAAACTATGATAATAGGGATTAATGTAGTGAGAGCTGTCATATACTGGTGTATATTGAAGGATGACCTGTCATCGGTGGTGGGTTGGATGTAAGTTTGAAAAGAAGGTAAAGAACTGGGAATTTGAGAATCAGACCTGGCAGATTTGCTGATCTAGAGTGCTCTTCTGCTGGGAAATGCATGCTCAAGAACTCAGGCTAAAATGCTTACAAAGTAAAAATGGACACGTTTGTTCTTCGGAATTCTGGTTCTGGTTTATCGCAGAGTAATAGTATTTTAGCTTACATTAGAAAAACCTTGATGATCTATTGTGAAAATACTGACTAAAGTGGATCCTTGCTCGAAAATGCCAATTTTGGATAAGTCACGTACATGTGGAAATTGAAGCCTCTAATTTCTAACTACCTATAGCGTTATATTAAACTAAAGTGACCCCTATGTAAACAAACAAAAGATCGAATTTGATAATTCCTATCAGATATAGTGACACAAATTAAGAACTCAGTGGTAGTTGTTCCCATGAACTCAGATATCCATTTTAACATAATAACTGTCTGTCTTCTCTTATTCTTAAAGATAAAGTCTTGGTTAGAAAGTCCAAGAGTACAGCCATTAGCTCTATAAGGACTGTTGACACTTCTGCCTGTAGTTCACAGTTGATTTCCTCCGTGTCTCTAAATAACATGCTTGATGTGCTATTTCTTAGTTTTTCAATTTTAGGGATTATCTACAGACTCTCTTATGATACTTGAGATTTAGCTACTAACATCCCCACCGTCCTGTTTCTCCTCTTCCTTCTCTCATTAAAGTTATAACCCAATAAAATTTGTTCCTCTTTGTTGAATTTACCTGAATAAATTTAAGTGATATATTAAACATTCTATCAACACTAAACAGCATTTCTTGATTCCCCTACACTGTAAGTGAGGGTTTTATCAACATTCTTGGCCTTTCCTCTACCTCTCCTCCCTTCTTTGTACCTCCCAACCCATTTTTTTAAAAAAAGCTTTCTGCTTAGCAGGTTGGATTCTTGTGGGGATGTAATTGAAAGAAGGGATGCCCCTACACCTGCTTCTCAAGAAGCTACTGAAATTCCATCTCTCCAGGGAAACCTTTTGGGACCTCATTGGGAAATGAGAGCTGTGTCTACAATCCTATTAACGAAATGATAGCCCACAAGTCCATGAACTCTTAACTCAATGGACCTTTGGCCTATTGGGTGTTAACAACTAGACGGGAGAATAATCAGCTTTGGCTGTGCCCTAAACAAGCTGAGGTTTATTTACTTTTCCCATGCCCTTTCAAGCCAAAGTCTATAAAACTGCTTTAGTAATAAAACTCCTGTGAGAGCTCTCCAATGGAATTAGTGACATCACAATGAATTTTCAAGAGAATGTACCTGAGATTTATTGTTCACTTTGAACTTCATATGGATAAATAAGTTGATTTAAAAGCAACTCATTCGTTTTGAAAGTAACTGTACGTATCTTGACGGTTATTGATAGATGATGAGCTGGGGAACGAAACACCCCTGCCACCTAGTGGTTACTCATTCTGAAACCCTGCAAAACACTGTCGAATCTTTCAAAGCACAACAGAAAAGAAACAGTACAGGAAATATCTTAGCAATGTCCTAAATCCGGGAAACTTCTGTTCCTTCCTTCCATGTTAGAAAGAGATTCTAGTGAACTTTTTTAAAATAGTCAAAGACAAAACAAGGTATTAGTAGATTAGCTTCTGAGAGCTGTTCTCCCTTTGTGAAATCAGAAGAATTAACAGAGACTGACCAAGGGAGAATGTTGAAGGTGAACATGGACAGCTACCAGATCTCTAGTATGAAGTAGCAATTCTAGAAGGAACCAAGAAGTACAACAAATGAGCAGAGAGGGACCACAGTGAGGCAGGACCCTCAGTGGTCAGTGTAGCAGCAGCTTGGGTCCAGAAGCAAAGCAGAATCAGTAAGGCCAGCAGGGACAGTGATGATCAAATCACATAGATTCAGGATCATTGGTCAGCAACAGCTCTGGAGACCATGGTCTTGGGACTGCAGTGTTGTTGCTTGATTCAGGGTAAACTAATCAGGACACTCAGGGAACAACAGAAATAATTAACATTTATGGAACATATCTGGGCAGTGTATTACATGCATTATAATAGTCCGGTAGGGTAAATATTATCAGCCATTTTCTACAGATGATGAACTTGAGGCTAACTAGCCCAAAGTCACAGAGCTGATGAGACTTAGAGCCAAGATTTGAACCCAGGTGGTTTGACCAGAGGGGTCTGAGCTCTTAACTCACATGATTTCCTTCTTCTCTCAGGGAGAGAGAGCATGAGGTTCAACTATTCTAAATCTACTGACCCTCATATTGAGGGATGGTTGCGAAGTGGAATTCTATGGTGGTTAAGGTCTGGTCCTAGGTCTGCCACCTGCTTGCAGGAGGATATTTAAACTTTTAGGAACTACTTTTTCCTAGTTGTAAAACAGGAACAAAATGGTGACTACTTAGTAAGTTGCTGTGAAGATTTATTGAGATAATGTCTAGTATCTGACATATGGCAAATGAGGCAGATTGCCTACAAAGATGGTTGCCAACAATTCTCGTCATTGTTAAATACCACTCTTCCCAACAAGGGTTAGAATCTATTTCCCTTCCCCTAGAATTTGAGCTAGGCTTATGATTTGCTTTGACAATTCAGTAATGTGGCAGATATTTTGTGGGCTAGTGCCAAGCCTGGGTCTTAAGAGGCCTGGCGGCTTCCATACTTGCTCTCTTGGACTAAGTACCACTATGTAAGGAAGCCCAGCCTATAGTCTTATATGGTAAGAGACCAAATGGAGAGAGTTGCATCAGGGAGCCGGTGTCACAGCTGAGCCCACCGTCTGGATACAGCTGTATGAGTGAGTCTAGCAAAACTAAAAATACCCACAGTATCACAAGAAATAATAAAACATTATTGTTAAAAATACTAAGTTTTGAGATACTTTGTTATACAGCATATAGCAAGTCCGTAGTAAATGGTATCTATTAGTATTATTGCTGGTACAGGTGAGGGATTCAGCTAAATACCTGATTCATCTTATGTCACTGATTTTTTTCCCTCTTCAGTGGAATAGGTGGGAGAAACAAGGCTTATATGTGCAGATGAACACTGCTTATTACAAATATGTATTTTTATTAAAACAGCATATTGCTGTATATCTACTCAGAAAGATTTGTTAGCATTTCTAATTGCCATATACATTTTAAATAACATAGAAGCATATTTCTTTAAACATTTACAATTCAGACTTTTCAGTAAATCTGTCATGGTGGGACCTTCCAAAACCTTTATGTTGAAAGATTTGAGGCATGACAGAGACTTACTTTTTAATCTAGCATCTCAAAACCCTGAGAATGATACTTTAACCTTCATCTCCTTTATATCCTCTTTTCTAAATTCTTCCTTTTTCTGTCTATACATATCCCCTTCTCACCATGCCTTTCCTATCTCTTTTCTTTACCATGATGATTAAATAAGATCTTCCCTACTGAAATGTAAGCTCCAGGAAGACAGTGCTTCATCTATTTTGTTCTTTATGGAAAATTCTTTGCTTAGAACAATGCCTGGCATATAGAAGGTGTGCAATGAATGTGTGTTGAATGAATTAAATAATGCATGTAAAAGCACTTAGAAGAGTGTCTGGCATAAAGTAGATGACGCTCAATAAATAACGTATGACAGTTCAGTACTGTGATAAATGAGATCATTCATATTTATCTTTAAAGTGTTCTATTTCATTTAGTCTTTCTCCCTTTTCTTTCCAGTCTTTGTCCTTTCTTTTCTTTCTTTTTTTGTCTGTATCTTTCTTTGTTTGTACGTCATCTCTCCTACCCTTACTTGTGGCATGTCAGGGACACTCACAGATGTTGTTTTGCCTTACCTCAGAGGATGTGCAGAAAGATTCTGGAACTTTATTTTGGATTAAATGTAACTATTTGTGATCTATAGCTGACTTAGGATTTCACATAAAATTCTGCTGTTTAGGCAAGTCCAATTCTGGTGCTACTGAATATTTTAACGACGGCCTAGTTTATGGAAAACAACAAGCTTATTAAATTATAGCTTAATAAATGCCTGACTGTGTATATTTCTGAGCATGTGGGTATTTTTAGTGCCTTTTGGTGAGTAACTGTGCTACTCTTGACAGTAGAAATGTGAGCAAAACCAAGTAGAACTGATTTAGCCAATTTTCTCTCCCTCTTTTTCCTACCGGAATGGAAATGAACTACCATGCAGTGAACCATTTCTTTCTCAGGCTGGTAAATCCCCATTGAAATGCAAACTGAACTGGTAGAAATCAGATTCCCATATCTTCTCATAAGCTGTTTGTCAAGGTAAATCCCCTCCCCTACATTTTAAAATCATGATTTCCCAGGGCTAGATGGGGGGAAAAAATGGAGCTTTGGACCTATCACTAGAACCAATTATCCAGTTTCTCAATTTCCTGGGTTAGTCACTCATTTAGGAAGATTTCTTTCCTCTTTCTGGTAGTCTTTCACATTCAAATCAGGAGTTTCATGAATCTGTAGGCCAGTGGCTGGGTAGGTTGGGCTGAGTACAAAACAGTATTGATTCAGTTCTCAGCACAGCCTTGTTTATGTTTCAATTAGGCTAATAGGTAGCTCAGACCTCTTAGCCCTTGCTAATGTTTAATCGAGTCCTGTTACATAGTCATATAACATATATCCCTGCATAAATTCTTGCATCACATAAGACCAGTGTTTTAAAAACCGATTTGTATTATATGTGCAGATGAACCTGTAAACCTCTTGTCATTTTCTTTTTTTCCCCACTTTTCATCTTTTTTCAAAATTGTTTTTAGCCACTCTATTTTTCTCCCTTCCTTCAAATATCTGATCATCTTATAAGCAATAATTTACCAGTCCTCTTTACTAGTTAATCAACCTAGTAAAGCAACCTAGACTAAGGTAGGGGGATTCTGAGGCATTCGGACCATCAGTTTTCAAACATGTTAACTTCATTGGCACAAAGGACACCACAATACACCTAATACACCCATTTGTTCCATCCATTTCTGGTGGCAAAAGAATTCGATGATAAAGAATTAGGAACAAAATAGGAACCCGTGATGGCAGCATGAACGTTTAGGCATGAATGAAATGATAAAAAACAAATACATTTTATTTGTGAAGTAACATATACCAGAAAGGCTGAATTTGAAACTTAAGACACTGTGAAGTCCTGAGGGAAAAAAAAGCATCCTTTTTGAAAATTGTGGAAATTGTGGAAATTCTAATTCAGAAGTCAGTGCAATTCCTCTCAAGTCTTTTTTGCCACTCACTACCCTTCGGGCTGGGGAAGGGGCCAGCTGTTCTCATGGTAATTCCTTGCTGTGTTCTCTCTTCCTACTGCCTCTCCACCTGCACTAGGCTCAGCCATGGCATACCAAAAATGGCCAGAGAGATTCAGAGGGACAAGGAAGTTAAGGGGAGAGAGAATTTCAAGGAAGTAATTGTCAATATCAGATTCCAGAGAAGTCAGATAATTTAAGTGCTAAAAAGTTCCCACTACATTTGTCAATTTTGAGGTTCTTTGCAACCATACCCATAGTGTATCTATCACCAAGTTCAGATTCCCATAAAAGTTATTTTCAATCTCATGAAATATAATAAAAGTATTTATTTTAGTTATGGTATTTTCTTAAGGCAACATGAGCTGACTAAGACATATACCCTGCCAGATTCCTTAATTCATGGTAATTTTCTCTTAGTGGTCCTAGTGTCTCTCCTAACACAAGCCTTTTTAAAGGAATTCCCCTGTCCATTACGCAAGGTCATATATCCCAGTTGTGGGCTGTATTCAACATCTCTTCCATAGGGCTCTTGTGTTCCCATACACATCAAGGGATGTGGCTGTGTACCAGTTTTATTGTCTTTGAACTTTTCCAACAGGTAAAAAGACTATTGGATGTTGGTCTTCAGAGAGCATATGGTGGACTTCTAGATGACTCAGGTCTACCAGAGTTATTTCTGACTCACAGAATGTTCAGTTACCTTTAAGTGGCAAAGCAGAAGAGACACATTAAGGAGAGAAGTATGGATGTCTAGAACAGAGCTGTAATTACTGGATTTTATGAACAAGGTATATGTCAGAGTTAAAAATGCTTACACTCTTCTGTAGGGTTAAAGCAGCTCCAATCTTATGTCTTTTGGGCTAGCCTCATTGGGGCCCCAAATGGAAGCATCATAAGTATCCACATCTTTTTACATCTGACATTGTTTATTATTTGGTTTTCCATCTGCTCTACTCTGGAGCAGGAGGGGGAAGAGAAGACAGAGGAAAATTTTGAGCTCTTTAAAGGAATAGCGCCAGATATTAAATCTGTAAACAAAATAGATTGAACCAGAAAGAGAGGCAGACTAAGCATGAAAGCATTATCACACTGGGAAGATATCATCTGAAAGTGCTGAGTGAATGTTCCTGGTATATTTGTGATTGACCCTTTATTTCCCATCAGCACATTTGGTTCCTGAACTGCTTGTGCCTCACTTCCCTATTCAGTGCATTTTCATTGTTTCCTCATACCGAGTCCTTAGATTCATTTATATAATGCAAACTGATGACTATGGTGAGATTGTCCCTTCCTCTGGTGATAATGATCTTGTCACACCAGGTTGCATTTTATTGGGGCATGAAGGAAATTATGCTGATTGAGACTGAGCTGGACTGAAACAAGGATTTTACTAATAGTCTCTTAGTCTTCCTGCATAACGCCTCAGAGGGTGCTTAAAACTGAAAGTTATCTGAATGCCCTGACTTCTTGGGGTTAATCTGTAATGGAAGTTACTAATGGGCAGCCTGTGGGTCAGATGTATTTTGTTTGTTCTACCCCAGGTTTGGAATTGTTGCTGGAAAGGTTCTTATCTTACTCCACCAAAAAGAATTCAAGAGCAAGGCGAATGGCTGTAGAGCATGGAGGGGTCCAGTGACTAGGTTCTTGTTTTATTCCACAAGAAAGAATTCAAAAGCAAGACAAACAGCAAGCTAGAAAGCGCCAAGTTTATTAAAGTGAAAACACACACTCAAGAGCAGGCAGTGTAGGCTCACTGGAGAGAAAGAGAGACGCACAAGATGGCTGGAGTATGAACTTTTGTTTTCCCTGAAGGTGATGCTGAGTAGCTTTGTTGTCTCCTCCCAGTAGTCAAAGAGCTTTTTCTTCCTCATATGGTGTTTCCTAAGCTGCCATGAAAGTCATGATGGGAACTTTAGTATTTACAATGCAGATGAAATTATAGTGATATTATAATTAGCCAAAGGTAATGCCTTAGCCAAAGATGGCATCTAGGCTGGAAAGGACCAATTTTGGCTTTCCCCTCTTCTGCCAGGGCTAAAACCGGGAGCAGTCTGAAGAAAGGAAAAATTTCCGGAGCTATGTCCTAGAGGGGGAGGGAGTGTTCCTGCATTACCTGTCCTGACTCTGAATTAGTTGCCAACATTTAAAAATAGGGATATTTAACATCCAGGTTCTTCTTCTCTTTAAAACTAGAAGATCTGGAGTGTTGGAAGTGCATCCCCTCCTGGAAATGAGTGGCTGATGTCGAGTGGATCACTGCCCTTGAGTGGGACATGGGCTCTCCAGATTGCCAGTCTCTACTGTTGCACACATTTATGTTGGCCACTATAAAGTCACTTAGTTAGTGTCCGGCAGTCTCTAGAAAGGACAAGTAGGGGAGAAAAAAACTTTTTTTCCACCTCTCTACCTGCATGGGCTGGGCCTGTGAATCAGACTGGTAGTAGATTAACAAAACAAAAAGACAGTTTTAATCACATAGGTACACATGGGAGTTTCGCAAAGAAATGAGACTTAAGGAGATGACTAAGATGCTTGAGGTTTATATACCATCCTAGGCTAGACAAAGGAAAAAGGGCTTCTGGGTGGGAGAGGCAAATTATGGGAAGGTAAGGGAAGAAAATACATGGTAAAGATGGGTTCTCTGGTTATGCAGGTTAGAGTCTCAGGTGATAAAAAATTCTCTTTTCCTCATCCAGAGACACTTTAATGAATGGAAATTTCCTTTATAAATGTAAATTTTCCTTACAAAAGTTGTTGGGGTTGCTAAAGAGCTTTTTTTTTTTGCTGCTACTGGTTCTTAATTGCTTTTAGCTCAAAATGATCCATAGGCAAAAGAGGCTATTTTGGGATGACTTCCTGGTACTCTTCAGAAGAAAACTAGCCTAATTATTGAGTTCCTTCTGTGCAGGAACTACTCTATCTTGTAATTTGCACATATGAAATTTGAGCTCCAATATTATAGGGACCACACCCCTGGTAAATTGGCTTTTCATTGTTTGTAAACACCCCTTGCAGAATTCACCTCCAACCTTTGTCCAAGCTGTTTCTTTTGCTTAGAATATAGCCCTCCCTTTTCCTATAAATTCACATTCTACCCATTTCTCTTTCTTTCTCTCTCATCTCTCCCTCCTCCCTTTTTTCTTTCTTTCTTTTTTTAAATAAACTTTCCAAAGAAAATTTCTGAAAAATATTTAATTGCTTTTATTCCTGTGCATTGTGCTCTGTGGAAAGTGATTAGAAGACTAATCTGCTGGAAGTTCAATAAAGGAAGACCTAGAGAAAGTGCCCACTGTAAAGAGTACATAAAAAAGTGAAACACTTTCTCAGTGTTCTCTTTCCCCAGTGCTTACCCTCAGAGACATTGCATCACTAGTATCTTTTTTTTCTATTTTTTTTAAAGGCCCAAGTAAAGTCCCATAATTTCAAAATAGAAGCATTTACAGAGCATTTAAAAATCCTAAAGGCCAGGTAACACCTTAGATCCTTAAATCAGAATCACTGAGGTGGGACCATGGATCAATATTTTGGCAAGTTCTCCACGTGATCTACCACAGGGATTGAAAACTAGTGTGAAGTCTTCCTGATGAGAAGGCACTGAGCTCTCCGATGGCCCTTTTGATCCAGGTCACACAATCTGGCTGCTTGTGATCTCATTAATAGTGGGAGCATGTGGCTTGCTTTGTGATGCTCAAGGAAGAGAACATCTCTAGTTTAGAAAGGCAGTCTGTATATCCCTCTCACCCTTTCTCTTCCCAAATATGGAGAGTATTGGTTCTTTAATGTACATCACGTTCACCTGGAGGACTTATTAGACCACAGGTAGCCAGGCCCCACCTCAATCAGTAAATTTGGAGTAGGGCTTTTCAAGGTAAGAAACATCCAAACCTATAGAGAATTCTTATAAGTGTATTTGAACCAAACTGATGACGTATGTCGGGGAGCAAGATCTCAAATTCTCTGGAAAATAACTGTTGTGCAGTTTTTTTTATGCATTTGAAATTAAGGAGGGAACATAAGGAAGATTACACGAAGGTTGGAAAAAGCAAGACAAGGACTGGATTACAGGATAGTTAAGATTATGTGCTCTCCTGAGGTGGTGATAGTTTATTCGTAAGTGTGTTAACTTAAATGCACAGAAATAATGGACGGGGTTTGCTTATAGCAAAGATAAACCTTTCACTAAAAAGTTGCATGCCTGGGGTGTGATGACCCACCATGACCTGCCCAGTTGGGAATTTATAATCAGATCACTCTTTACTTTTCATAGAATCTCTCCCCCCCACCCTTTTTTATTTGTCCACAGGCCCAAGAATCTGCACTTCTAATAAATTCTCAAGTGATTCTGTCACTGTTGATCTACAGACCACACCTCAAGAATTGTTGGCTAAGAGGACATGTACTAAGGAAGAGAGCCCAGATGGGGCTGATATACCTCCTTGTGATTGAACAAAACCTAATAGAATGGACACAGAAGTAAAGGCCAGCTGGAAACCTTGCATGGAGTTTACCAACTGGTGGTCCATTCTCCAAATCATATTCATGAATGTGTTTTCTAGGGTCACATAATGTTTTCCATTAAAAAAATTAGTTAATTAGTTAATATTTATAAGTCAGGGACTTACACATACATATATATAGGCAAATATTTCAATTTTTCAATTTTGTAAAAAGGGGTTAGTTTTCTACAGGGCAACATTCAACATTTACTAACAAGGAATAGCTGCCCTACTCTCCCAGATGAGCCCAGCCCCCAGCCAACCTTCCAAATGAATATTGCCATATGAGTGAGCCCAATTAAAACCAGCAGAAAAACTACCCAGCAAACCTATAAAACAGTGAAAAGTAATATATTGTTGTTGGTTTAAGCTGAAAAGTTGTAGGGTGACTTGTTATGCAGCAAGAGCTGATGTAAAATTGGCAGAGTCTCCACTGGCCTGGTTTGTTCAATTATGTTACTTCCCTGGCCCCTGTCGGAAGTGAATTTCCAACTTGGGCCTTACTTGAAAAAAGACTTGAAAGCCTTTTACATATCCATTATCCCAACATTGCATGGTCAACTGGTATTAAATCTCCATTTTTTAGATGAGGAAAGGAGACTAGCAAACTAAGAGACATCTCTAGAGCCATATAGTAACAGGGGAGGATAAGGACCAATCACTTTTCACTTCTACTTAAGTGCTTTTTTTCCCCCCTTCCATCTAGGCAATCAACTGTTAGTTTTTTCAGGCCAATTAATCTGACAGCCACGAAAGCCAAAATCTAAGCTAATAGGACACAATGTTTTCAAGAAGGGGAACCCTCAATCTAGTCTATATTTATTGACAATATTATCTGCAAAGTGCCTAATATAGTGACTAGTACATCAAAGAGCCTTAATGAGAGATAGTTACTCTTACATTATGTGCTCTGTTTCTATAGCATCCCATGATGCCCTTTTCCCTCTTTCCTACTCTCCATACCTCTGGCTGGATAATTCCATCTCTCCTCTAAGATCTGGTACATTTTCTATATCTCTATTACAGCACACAAGCACACTGTGTTATATATTTTTTTACATATCTCCCTACTCAGACCTTGGGTGCTTTAGTTTCAATGGATTATGGATTCTTTTTTTATTTCCAATTTCTCTAGCACTGGACCTGGCTGAATAAATGCTGATTGAATAGAATTGAATAGATTGAATAGAAACAATTGCACAGTTGCAAGATGCATTCAGTCATATTCTAATTTGATCCCTAAGTAATCATCCTATGAAACAAGATTATTATTTATATCATTATAGTCAGAATAAAAATGAGGAAACAGAAGCTTGGTATCTCGAGAATTTCTTTCCTGTTGGTAATACTCAGGTGATACTTGCCAGGTTTTCCATCAAACAGTTGACTGTTTTCTTTGTTTTCTTTCCTTTATAATGTCTGCAGAGTTTTCACTTTAATGGCAGAGCCTAGGCCTTATATAGATCTCTGTCCCTAGCATGAGGTATGGCAGGAGTAGACACTAAGTAGTTGATGATTTGAATTTAATTTCCACTTCCTTATGTTAGAAACCATGTCTGTTACCACTCTAGGGAAATATTTGAAAGAGCTGTTTGAAAGTTACTTATGGGTAAGTCTACTTTCACTCTGTCTGAACATATACTCTCAGTCTTTATCATGGATCTGATGCCTTGGAGAGAGAGAAACAGACAGAGACAGAAACAGAGAGACTTATATCTTCTAGAAGAGGACATGGGAAATTGCAGGGTAACTGGACCCTGCCTGAGAGAGAATTCTTTCTTTGTGCTAACACCAGAGAAATGCAGGGCTGTTATGTGAGGAGCACTTATTCTCTTTGTATATCAGGAAAAGCAGCAAAGAGAGGACTAAAGTTCAAGAAAAGAAGGAGTTAGGAGCCAAGTGATTGAAATCAAAGGGAACTGTCCAAGAAATATGAGAAATGGAAAGGAAGGAAAGGCTGACAAGGTGTTCTGTTGATAGCATTTAAAAAAGTAAGGAATGCAAAGTGACCTGCTGTGAAGGAGCCACAAGATACCATCTGTATTCTTTTCCCTGTGAGACACTTTCTTCAGACAGTGATTGTCATCATCAAACTTCAAACACCACTGCAGTATTTTGTTGGTGTTATTTCTTTTTAAAATGTAGACTGTAATTTGATTTTCAGAATTTGATTAATTTGTGATAACATTCTGGTATTTTATAAAACTAAAATATGCTAACCATTCTGTCAAGAGAGATAATAACTCAAGAAGCTAGTGTATATTTTCCCCTGTCATCACGGTTGCTGATTTCACTAGGGAATTACCCATATACAGGAAATGTTTCCTGGTATTAGCATTGAGTTTCATATCATGTTTTGAGCTAATATGATTTTCTGGTCAAGAGCCATTTGTGTCTGAATAAAAATGACAGCTATAGTAACAGTTTGTAATATTCTCCTTGCAGCAATTCTTTTTGCTCATGAGTCTGTTGTTATTGAAGAAGAATTTAGTTGTAGGTAAATGACCCTTGCCTTCTGTCTTTAATTGAAACTCAGCCTGCCACAGTTAATATGTTTCATGACAATAAATCTTGGAAGGAAAATCCAATGTTCTATAAAAGCAAAGGGGAAAAAATTAATTGGTTTCAGCACACATTTTCCTATGCAAAGAATTTCTTGCTTTCATACAGAAAGAGCTCTCTTGACATTCTTTTTTTTTTGGTGTGTAATCTTCCACTCTTTCTTACCTGTACTGGTTCAGTTGTGTACAGTTAATTCTGTTTTGAGAAGAAATCTTTGGTTTATTTGGAAGGGTGTCTGAGACCTATAATCACTCTCAGGGCATGGGGTGTGGGCTTGATCTCCGTATTATGAAAAGAAGTGCAAGAGAACTGCACTGAAAAGGCTTTCTACTACATTGTGTTACTTTAGTATTTCTTTGTAGCATGGACCAGACACAGGCACCCTAATGATTTGAGAGAGAAATTCAAGTTGTATCGGTTAGTTATTGCTACATAACTAATCACCCCACAACTTAGTGGCATTAAACAGAAAGTTTTCACCACTGAGTTTTTCTGAAAGAAAGGTTTTATTGAGCCAAAAGCTAGTGAAAACAAATACAAGCCAACAAACACAGGTCACAGGGCATGAAGTGTAAAACACCAGTAGTACGGCTTGGTGCAAAAGACAAGCATGTCCATAGTCCTGGAGTTGATGTAACTTTGGGGAGGAAAGATGTAATTGTTATGAAAGAATTTACATTGGCTACAGATAAGGGGACAGGATAAGGCGAAATGAGGGTAGTTCTATCATAGAAGCATAGTCTGTAAGGAAAAAATATTTACTGCATTTGATGGGTTATAAGCAACAGTCCTAAAAGTACATGCATATATACAGGATGCAGTGGTGTCTAGTGATCAGCTGCTAGTAAGTGCCTGGATGTTGATTCAGAGCTCCAACATACATTTTGGAATGTGAGCAGTATTTTGTCAGCTGGCCCTCAGCTAATAACGGGCTAACGGCTCTCTCTCTTTCTTTCACTCTCCAGCCAGCTGTAATTTAATTTAGAACAACTCAGAATTTTTTTTCCTTGTCAGTGGCTTAAACCAACAACAGTATTTTGCTTTTCACTATTTTATGGGTTTAGTGGGTAGTTTTTCTGCTGGTTTTGTTGAGGTTAGCTCACATGTCTACGTTTATTTGAAAAGTTAGCTGGGGACTGGGCTCATTTGGGATAGCAGAAATGGCCCGGCTTCTCTTTCCATACAGTATTTCATTTTGGTCTTCTTCATACCGTGGTGGTCTTGGGTTTTAAGAGGATGAAGCAGAAGCTATTAGGCCTCTGGAACTTACACAATATCACTTCTACTATATTCTATCAGCTGATGCAAGTCTCTCAAGAACAGCTCAGATTCGTGGAATGGAGAATCTACCACATGCAAGAGGAGAGCTAAAATTTTGTGGCCAGGATTTTCAATCTACCACATGGCTTATTATCTAGGAGAGAATTATTAGGATATTTGGGGCTAGGAAGGGTGGTCCTATCTGGGTTTGTGTCTTAGAGATAGTTACCAACTCAGACAGTTGTTCCTAAAGTGGAGTGTGTATCAGAGTAGCTTGATGTGTACATGTGTGCTTCTTTAATTGTATTCCAAAGTCAATCCATATTATACTAGTTGGGTAAATTGCCTGAAGTCTCATTTCCTCATCTTTAAAATGTGAATAGTGACAGTGCCTCTCACATAAATTGCGAGGAATAAATGAGGGAGATAATAAGTGGAAAGTGCTTTGTACAGTTCCTGGCACATGGTAGGTATTCAAAGGAGTGACAACTATTTTTACTTTTTAAGTTTTAAATTTTAAATCTTTAGCTATTTTTGTTTGCTTTATAAGTAATTCACGTTTCTTGCAGGAAAATAAAAAAAATCTAGAAAAGCAAAAAAGAGGAAAAAATATTTCAGTTTACCCAATATCTTACCACCCAGACTAACTGCTATCAATCTTTTGGTGAAATTCATTAATGCATATATACATATGAATAAGTATGTGTTAGACAGAGAGAGAAAGAGAGAGACAGAGACAGAGAGTGAGATAGAGATTTGTGCGTGTTTTTAGTTAGACATATATGGGACATTTTAAAACCATAAAAATACCTGTTACTTTTTATTATTTGTAACCTTCTGAACCTAACACACATGTAGGGCACAAAGGCTGCAGTCTTAAGTAATAAAGTAGTCCACCAGAGGAAGGGCAAGTACAGTACAATAAGGTTTTGAGAGAGAAGGAGACTATCCTCAGTTTTCCTTTCCCAGGGTTCAGCTATCTGCAGTCAACTGTGGTCCAAAAATATTAAGTGGAAAGTTCCAGAAATAAACCATTCGTAAGTTTCAAATTGTGCGCTATTCTGAGTAGTGTGCTGAACTCTTGAGCCATCCACCCAGGACATGACACATCCCTTTGTCCAGCGTAACAACACTGTACACACTCCCGCCCATTAGTCACTTAGTAGCCATCTTGGTTATTAGATTTTACCTAATAATGGCCTAAAATCACAAGAACAGTGATGCTGGCGGTTTGGATATGCCAAAGAGAAGCCGTGAAGTGCTTGTTGCTTATACTATGGTAAGAAGGTCAATAGTAGCCTAATGCTACATCACTCACCTCATGTCATTTCATCACACAGGCATTGCATCATCTCACATCATCACCAGAGGAAGGGCAAGTACAGTACAATAAGGTTTTGAGAGAGAAGGAGACTATATTCAGATAATTTTTCATTACGGTGTATTGTTTTGATTTTTCTATTATTGTTGTTGTTAATCTTTTAGTGTGCCTAGTTTATAAACTGAACTTTATCATTGTTATGTATTATAGGAAAAAACACTATATATGTATGTATATATATACACACACATATATACATGTATACACACACACACATATGTATATATATGATTCGGTACTATATAGTTTCAGGCACCCACTTAAGGTCTAGAAACATATCTGCCATTGATAAGGCACTATTGTGCTTGACTCACAATCTGACGTTTTAATCTTCCCTAGATCCCAGATATCAGGGCATCAGCTCAAACTTGTTACCAGAGCTGAATTTCCTGGAGTGAATCTAGGAAACACCAGGTTCCTGAGATGCTCAGAGAAAGATTCCTTGGTCAAATAAATTAGGGAAATGCTGCATATTCTCTTCTAGTCTTGGAGCATCACAGATGCTCATTTGTGATTAATATTAAATTAATTAATAGCTACCAAATTAAATATGTGATTAAAGCATGTCAAAGGCTCTGAGAAGTCTTGTTGTAAAGCACCCTATTTCACTTTAATCCCCAATTTCCCAAATTATAGTGAATTTTTGATTTTATTTTAAAAAATAATACAGAGTAAAATTAACTTTTTTTCATAACAGTTCTATGAAATTTTTTATATATGTGTGTGTGTGTATATGTATGTGTGTATATATATATATATATTTTTTTTTTTTTTTCATAAAACCACCACCACCAACAGGATACAGAACAGTTTCATCACACCTCAAAACTTTCTTGTAGTATCCCTACTCCCTACTCACCTACTCCCTCAAACCCTGACAGCCACTGACCTATTCTCCACCAATACAATTTTCTTTTTTACAAGAATGTCATATAAATGGAATTATATACTATGTAGCCTTTGAGATTGGCTTCTTTCATTTAGGTAATATCTTTGAGACTCATCCATGTTTGTGCATATATCGATAATTAGATCTTTGTTATTGCTGAGTAGCAGTCTATGGTATGAATGGTACCATAGTTTGTTTATCTTGTTGAAGGATATTTGGATTGTTTCTAGTTTTTGATGATTATCAATAGAGCTGCTATAAACATTCATATACAGATTTTTGTGTGAACATAAATTTTAACTTCTCAAAGGTGAATACCCAGGAATGGGATTGCTGGGTCATAAAGAAAGAAGTGTATGTAAGCAAACTCTTTTTACTTGTGTAACACACCTGTTAAGATTCCCACATAACCAGTATTTCACAGGACATACTATTAACATCCTACGGACCTGGTATTTCATAGAACACACTTTGGGAACTAAAGCTTTAGGAAGGCCTTGAATGCGATGATTTAATGCTGCTTTTTGAAACTCAAATTGACCTCAAATTCACGAACCCCAACACCCAAAGCTTACTTAGGTTCAGCCAGGACTCTCACTATACTCCCATTTGTTGAGGACCTATTGCTAGACAACTGTATCATGATAATGATCTTATTCAATCCTCACAACAATCCTGTGATCTTGCAGATGCAGAAACCGAGGGCCAGAGAGATTAAATGACCTGCTTACGTTCCCGCAGCTTGTAAGTAGCTGAGATTTGAACCCTTATGTCTTATTTCCAAGTTTAGTGCTTTTTCTGCTATCCCATCTGCCTGCCTTTTTCTCCCTTTCCCTCTTTAAACATTTTTTTTTTTTTCTGTATCTGTAGTCAGTTGTCTTAGACCAGGGTTGACAAATAAAAAACACAAGTGCTGTAACTTCCCACTTCCATGCTCATGGCAGACATCACTGATTTAATTCCATTTCCCTTTCTTGCTCAACCTCATGCAGCATTATCCAGACAACTATCAGTTGACTAGCATTAGCATTTGAGCTAATAACCATTTGCTGTTTTATTCTTGAATTTTGTATTATCTATTGCTGTGTAACAAACTACTCTGAAACATAGTAGCTTAAGGATGGTAAAAATAATTTATGATCTCTCACAATTTATTTGGGGCCAGAATTCAGACAGGGTTCAGCAGAATGGCTGTCTTTATTCTACCATGCCACAGGGAATATTCAGTTGAAAGACTTAAAGGCTGGACTGAAGTCATTTGAAGGCTTGTTCACTTGGCTAGTGGTTTATTCTGGTTGTTGGCTGAGGGCCTTCCTGGGACTATTGTTTGAATATCCTCATGTGTCCTCTTCATATGACTTGGGCTTCCTCAAAATGTGGTTCTTTGGTTCCAAAGGCTAGAGTCTTGAGAGTGCATGCCATCACAAAGCATCTCTTCTACCACATTCTGTTTCTTAGAAATGAGTCACTAAGTCTGGCCCATTTTCAAGGGGTAGTAAATTATACTCCACTTTTTAAAGGGAGGAGTATTAAATAATTTGTGGACATATTTTAAAACCACCCAATTTAAGCACATATTGGACATAGATGGTGTCTGTACAACATTCTTTGGGTGGGCCTCATATAACATTGTGAATAATTATGTGTTGGAAGTGAGTTTTTTTCGTTGATAGTGTTGGGAGCTAACATTGTCAGAGATTTCTATCCAGGATGCCCACAATAAATAGGTGCTGCCTGGAGAGAATTAATTTGGAATCTTAACCTCTATGCCCTTCACTGGGTCTTAAAGACAACTTCTCTTAGTCAATGAGAGATTTGACTAGACCCAGAGATAAAACCTCTGACAGAAAAAGCTGAGAAGTACATTAAGGGTTTAGTCTTTGTGTAATTCCATTAAACAGTGTTGTGCCTTGGGTGCTTCTGTCCGTATTTTAAGTATTCAGTGACGATTTTTATGCACAGTGAATTATCAAGGACTCTTTCAGAAAGTGACAGATAACCAAAAAAGGGAATTAATTGGTTCACTTAACTGAGAAGTTCATAGGGATGAATTTATCATGATAAGATCCAGGGCCTCAAAGAATGTTCTTAGAATACAGTTTCTTTTTTGGTCTGCCTCTTTATTTCGGCCCTACTTCCTACTCTGTTGGATTTAGTCTCAGGCAAGCTCTCCCCAGGAGGCAGTCCAGATGGATGGCACCAGTTCCGAGATTACATTCTATTGGCTTAGCAAGCCCATTAGTCTAGGTTGCCTCTTTTCTCCAGAAAAGTGCCAATGCTGATGCTTGTCTTAGCGTCTTTGAGCTGCTATAAGAAACAACCATAGACTGGGTAGCTTATAAACAACAGAAATTTATTTCTTATAAATAAATTCCAAGATTATGGTGCTGACAGATTTGGTGTGGTAGCTGGTGTGGATCCGCTTCCTGGTTCCTCAGTGGCATCTTCTTGCTGTGTCTTCACACGGAGGAAGGGGTAAGCAATCTCTGTGTACTCTCTTTTATAAAAGTACTAATCCTATTCATAAAGTCTCCATCTTGATAATCTAAGCACCTTTTAAAAGTCCCATCTGCTAATATCATCTATGGGGGTTAGGATTTTAACATGTAAATTTGGTAGGGACACGAACATTCAGGCTATAGCAATGCTGATTGGCCTATGCTGGGTCACGGACTCACCCTTGAGCCACTCACTGTGACACTAAATCCGGGCCTGGCCAGTAGGTAGTCAGTCCCTCTTGAGCCCATGAACTAATGTTGGGGGAATTTGTTCCTCAAAATGATGAGATGGACTTTGTTGTCAGAGGAGGACATGCTAGACAAAGACAACAGTTGTTCCCTGTGTGTAGTGACATGTCTTTGACCCTGAGGACATTCTCTAATCTCTGCTCTTTCATTCCTGTTCTGGCTTTCTATTCAGCTATATCTTCACTCTACAATCATGTTCCTTCTCCACTTGTAGGCTCTTGAGTTTTCCAGGACAACTTAAAGGAAAATACACACCCTTTCATAGTTTAAGGTGTAGCTCCTGACTGTTGAGGCCTGAGGTTTTCCCATGACTCTCCACATTCTTGATTCCTAGTCTGCTCTGGATTTGAGGGTCACAGAACACTTTGGTTTTGGTCTTAATTATCTGGACTCCTAACCTGTCTCTCATTTTCAGGAAATAATTACTCCTTGACCTGTAGTATTGATTTTTAGGCCTCTTGACTCAGTCTCTGATGTTTACAAACCTGTTAACCCCTCACTTCCCTTGTAGCCTGTCTCTTGGTTTATTTTATTATTCTGCCTTGTTACCACCCACCTTTGGGTTTAATAATATCTCTTGGGCCAAGTAATTTCCTCACACACAAGTGCTGATCAGTATGCTGGGCCATGCCTCTCCATTGACAAGCTTCCTTTTCTGTCTTTCTACTACTACTACTACTACTACTACTACTTCTTCCTCCTCCTCCTCCTCCTCCTCTTCCTCCTCCTCCTTCTTCTTTTTCTTCTTCATTTTTTAATGTCAGTTTATTTATTTATTTTTCATACTATATATACAGAATTTTTTAAAACATTTTAAAAATTTTATTTTCCCCCTCCCTTCTGGTAACCACTAGTCCATTGTCCATGTACATGAGTCTCTGTTTGTCCTGTTCATTTGTTGCTTTTAGGTTTATATCCCACATATGTGATATTGTGTGATTTTCAACATTTTCTGTCTGGCTTATTTCACTTAATATGATTATTTCAAGGTCCATCCATGTTGTTGCAGATGGCAGTATTTCATTTCTTCTTATAGGTGAGTAATATTCCATTGTACATATGTGCCACAGCTTCTTTAGCCAGTCATCTGTCGTAGGATACTTCATTTGCTTCCATGTGCTGGCCACCATGAATAATGCTGCTGTGAATAACAGTGTACAAATATCTTTCTGAATATGAGTTTTCAAGTTTTTAGATTAAATACCCAGTAGATGGATTGCTGGATCATATGGTAGGTCAATTCTTAGTATTTTGAGGAACTTCCATACCGCTTTTCATAGTGGTCATACCAATTTGTAGTCCTACCAGTAGTGTATGGGGATTACTATTTCTCCACATCCTCTCCAGCATTTGTTATTACTTGTCCTGTTGATTACAGCCATTCTAACAGGTGTGAGATGGTATTTCATTGTGGTTTTGATTTGCATTTCCTTAATAACTAATGATGTTGAGCATCTTTTCATATATTTGTGAAGTACTGTGGATTTAGCCTTGGATGCAGAACCAGGAGTTCTGAGTTCAAAACCTGGAATATATGACTTTACGCTAGGACTTTTACTCTCTCTGAGCCCCAGATTTCTCATCTGTAAAATGGGAAGAAAAATATCTACCTCAGAGGATTGCCTTGAAGATTAAACAGGAGAATGTAGATATTGCTAGGCAATAATAGATAATAATTCTAAAATGCTAATATATGTGTGTTTATTTAAAATTAATTATTTTTTTCTCCCTTCTAAGCATCTTCCCTTTATGCAGTTTCCCCCCGTTTAAGTAGCTATTCTATACTCATTAACTCAGGGAAGGAAATGTCAGAGCAGAAAAAATCAAATAGGAATCTTTTCTGGCTTTGGTATTCAAAAGCCTAGAGCCCTCAGGGGAACATTGGAGCCCATGGCCAAAATGAGTGAGAGCAAGGGGTTTGAGAAAGAGAGAGAGAGAGAGTCTCCCTTAGACTGGCAAAGATTCTACTATACTGAGCAGAAGAGAGAGGTGGGCTGGGAAAGAGGAGATATGGAGGGGTGTGATGAAAGTAGAGGTTCAGTAAGTCTCGGGGAGAGAGAGGGGGCCCTGTTTTCTGCTTTCTGGGTAGAACCTTGGGAGCAGAAGGACATGGCCAGCAGATTCCAAGTTCCCAAGTGTGACCCAGAAATGGTGCCAGCTAGAAGGGTTCATGACCTCTGGGGGTGACATGGCAGTGATGATCAGTGAGGATTGAAGCCTGTGGGCCAGACAAGGTGATGGTGATTCCAACTGACAACCACATGGACAGATGTCAGCAAGGACTAGAACATAACCTTCTACCACGATTCTCTGTAAATACCCAGACCCTAGAGGCATTTCCTGAAAGTAGGAGGAAGACTTCAAATTAACTGAGGTCAGCTTTTTTTTTTGACACTCTCATCAAACTTGGACTGAAAGTGAAGTTGATTTATAAAAACGTTATTTTATATGATAGATTGAGAGCCATAACCACTGCCATAGAAGGCACTTAGCCAGTGTCTGTATGGAGGCACCAGAATATATTTACAAAGTCTGAATTCAGATGTTATTGAGCCTTTGAATATATCTAATATCTTGCTTGATGTCTGAGGCCTGATACAGCCACTCACCACATCAGGGGTTCTCAAAATATGGGCCCTGGACCAGCAGCATCAGCACCACTGGGCATTTGTGAGAAATGCACGTTCTCAGGACTTAACCCAGAATTACTGAATTGGAAACTCTTCTAGGTTGTTCTGGTGCATGCTAGAGTTCGAGAGCCACTGTCTACATCATTTCTGTTTTCTCTTGTTATATCCTGTTTCTCAGACTTACTCAAACACAGTGAAATTACCATTTGACACTTTATGAGCATCAGTTTTGGTTTGGGCCAGTAAGATATTTTAAGCTTCTCATATGAGGACAGAAGAGCTTCTGACTTTCCCCAGAGTTTTCCTATAACCATTCCAGTTTCATTTCACTTCATTGAAGATCCAGTTCCTGGAGAGAAATAAATGAGATGGGGAGGAGACACTTTAGTAAATGGGGAGAGAGACTCATAGGTGAAAGTGATCTTAAACCTTTACTAAATCGCAAGGAGCCGGTGAACTTGGAGGGAATTATTTTGTGGCCAGGCAAGGTCCCCGGGGAAATTTATGGCCTAAATATTTCCTTGATTCTGGGTCAGGAAATGATAGCACACAGATGGAATTTACAATGGAAGACTGAATGGAGTGGCCCCACCCAAGCTCTCAGCAAAGGCCCCTTTCACTAGCTCTATTCAAATATAATGAGTGCTCCCCAGGCTCTTCTGGCTGGCTGCTTTTCTTTTTCCTCGACTGCTTTCACTTTTTCACAGAGGACTGCCCCCACTTGCTGGCCACTTGGGACTGGGGTGAGTCTTGATTTGGCAGGAGAAAGGGAGAAGTACACGGTGGCCTACTAAATTGAATCGCTCTGCCTCTCTGGCCCTCCCCTTGAATAATAGGCCTTTGTGCTTTGAAATGGAGGGAAGTCCCAGTTTCTCAGGCTTGAAAAATAGCTACAGAAACCTTCATCCAACCTCCCTTCCAGCTTTAAGTTGCTTAGCAGGGAGTAGTTAAAGGGGAGGACAATTATTAAATCAAATATTTCTTTAATAAAATTAGAAATTGCTTGGGTAGCTGACTTCTAAGCAAATATAATGCATTCTTACAGATGGACAAAAATATTGGGTCAATTAAAAAACCCAGCTCTTAAAAAAAATGAGACAAATCACTATGTCTAAAAAAACCTTGTTTTTTTGGCTCTAGCCAGTGACTCACTTTCATGAAATATCTGACAGGACAAAATTGCATTACCAGAGAGGAATTCAGACAGGTTTTTGAGTCTGTTGAAATGCGTTTTTGATAGTAGACATTCATCTCTGTTTTCCCTTCCCTAATTTTATCCTGCTTTTTCTGTTCTTTTAAAGGTTTATGTTAATAGCATTATATTCTTCTTTTTTAATCTTGAAAGTAAACTATATTGAAAAATCATTATCATCATTTAGGCTACCATATGTTTAAGTGGTTTAAATATATTTTGTACAACTTGATTTTCAATTCACCATAAAATATGATTTCATCATTTATTTTTGAATATTATGAAATGTGGCAGAAGGAATAAAACATTCTTCAATCAAGGACTATTATTTATCTCTTTGGCTATGTTTCTCAAGGCCAGGCTGTGGAACTAAACTTGGTGTAAGAGGTTATTATTGTCTGTTCCTCCAGCACCCATTCCTCTTCCTTCTGGTTTCAGCTCTAGTTTGTGTTTTCTCCTCTCAGCCATGGATCTCTGTGAGACTCCACTCTTAGCTCCAGGCCTGGAACACGTGATCCCCACCTGGTTAATGAGAGTATCAAATCCTTTCTTAGGGGGCAAACCACGGTGATTGGTTTAGAGATGAGCACAAGATGCAGCCAATTCTTTTTGGGAATTGGTGGGAGAGAGGTAGGTGCCTTACTCCCATTTCTACTTAAGTTTACGAAAAAAAGGTGGAGCTAGAAGTGCAGCAGTCAGTTTGACACCCTGAGGTGAAAGCCTGAAACTGCTGGCAGAGGCTGGGGGCCTTTGAAAAGCCCAAGGATGAATGAAGCCAATTCTTTTGAAAATAGAGCTGAGAAATGGAGAGAAACGTGGTCCAGATGACATCATTTGTGCCCTGTGCTTGGAACCAGTTCTACTATGAGAATGTTTATTTTTTTGAGCCAAAAAATCACAATGTTTGCTCAACTCTCATTGACATGTCCAACTGAAGTCTATGCATGGGTAAGTGAAGGACTTTACACTCATGTCAGTTATTTTAAAAATAGTAAAGTGTCATGGTTACTTTTTTTTCAATCCCAATGGCAGAGAGATGATACAAGAAAAGCATTCTTGGCATTTCGGCAGGGTAGGTTATGGCAGTTCATGGATGCGCCTCCACCCCCGTCTCCACATCTCCCACCCAGCCCCAACATCATTAACTTTAGGAAACCCTTTATAGCAGGGGTAGACAAACTATGACTTGTAGGCCAAACCCAGCCAGCAGCTGGGTTTGTATTTTTGTATAGCCTGCAACCTAAGAATGGTTTTTACATTTTTAAATGGTTGAAAAATAAAAACAAAAGAATATTATTTTGTGACATGTGAGAATTATATGGAATTAAATTTTAGTCTCCAAAAATAAAGTTTTATTTGAATGCAGCCACACTCAGTCATTTCTGGATGTCTATGGCTTTTGTACTACGGTGGCAGAGTTGAGTAGTTTCAACAGACCATGTAGCTAGTAAAGTTCACATATTTACTAGATGACCCTTTGCAGAAAGAGTTTGTTGACTCTTGGTTTATAGTAATGCCAAGGTTTTTTCCCCAGGTTGTCATTAATAGCTCATGTTTTATGAGTGTGGATTTTTTCACTTAAGTATATTACTTTGTATTTTATACTTATTGAAGTTCATCAGTCTCTTTTCCTCATATTCCACCTTTTCACAGTTATCTTTCTAGAGTGTATCACAATTAGCTATTAACCAACTGAAGTTCAGGTATGCTTTATAAACCTGGAAGTATCACTGTATGTATCATTCAGGAATCTTTTGGTTGCAAGGAACAGAAAACCTATGCAACCAGCTTGAACAGTCCAGGGAATGTATCACTTCTAATAACTGAGAAATCCAGGCTTAGCCCTAATTCCAGGTAAGGCCTGAGCCAACCACTCAGATGATGTCACTGAATACGCTGGTTGACCCATTCGTCTGCTTAGCTGTCATTCGTTTTCCACTCTTAGCCTCTACATGGTGATTCCAGGTTCTTTAATTGTTAAATAAGACTCAGTAAGTAGATTTCAGT
The DNA here is from genome assembly GCA_030015415.1 of Cynopterus sphinx. Taxonomy (NCBI): domain Eukaryota; kingdom Metazoa; phylum Chordata; class Mammalia; order Chiroptera; family Pteropodidae; genus Cynopterus; species Cynopterus sphinx. Next base: position 119,522,168 of record CM057381.1, on the reverse strand, counting down.
CCTCTGTAGAATGTTTTTTATAACTGTAATACCACGTGCCTAGCACATAATAGGTCCTTAGCAAATATTTGTTGCATAAATCAATGAACGGTCATGTTGGCAGAATACCAGTTCTATGTAGTTTTAAATCAGTTCCTTTCAAGTGAATGGCATTGGTTTTAGTCTGGAGCCCAGGGTTAGAGGATACTCTGTAGAGCAATATAATGTTAGGGGTGGGGTGGCAGGAAGCAACTGAGCAGGAGGTTAACATTCTCAAGGTTATCTGAGATACATGAAGCAAATGAGGAAAGAGAGTGGTGGGGCTGACAGGCAAATAGGGATTAGAGGCTATTTCAGTGATTTACCTCTGCATGTGGAACCACTCTAAAACTTAGTGGCTTAAAATAACAACAATTTATTATTTCTCATGATTCTGTGGTTTGACAAGGCAATTCTTCTGCTGGGTCACCTGTGGTTCCACATGTGGCTGCTCAGATAGGACACTAAAATGTGTGGGCCTCTCTCCTCATGTGGTTTCTCATCGTTCACTTGTCTTGCCCATCTTATGCAGCAACTGGGTCCCAAAAGGGAGCATTTCAAGAGGATGAGCACCAGTATTCAAGTGCTTATCTAGCCTCCGCTTGCATTATACTTGCTAATGTTCCATTGGCCAAAGCAAGCCACATGGCCAAGCCCAGAGTCAGTGAGGGTGGGGACCACATACAAGGATTTGAATACAGGATGTGAGGCTCACTGGGGGCCACCTCTAGAAGCTCTGGTATCCTGGTTTCTAAACCCATTGAAAGAGTGAGGCAAGGGTGTACATAGTTGATGGGCTATGGGCTTAGGCTGGAGTAGAGAGAGGCCAGGTCGAGAACGTTCTATTTGTCCTTTGGTAGAGCCAAGGGGTCACCTGAGGAGATTATATTTCCTCACCATTTCCATCAGCCTCTGCTTCCTTTGATATGAACAACTGGCATCATGTCAGTATTATTTAAGGTACTGTGTAAGCATAGCTTCAAAACAAGTCCCCAAGCTGGATCCTCAGCTAGACCGCTGCTTTTAAGTTTCATTTGGTATAAATTTTGGAGTTACTACTGACCTTGTTAGTAAAAGAAAATGAGATCTAGTGAATCAAACAGGTGAACCAGTGCCGTTCACCTGAATTTGAAAGGTACAGAGATAAAACTATAAAGAACTGGTATTCTGCCAACATGATTGTTGACTGATTCATGCAACAAATATTTGCTGGACACCAATCGTATGTTAGGCACATGGTATTACAGTCATTAAAAACATTCTAGAGAGAACCCTGAAATCTACTCGTTGAGTCTCATTTAACAATCAGCTCTCAATAATCATTGCTTCCTTTGTTAAATGTTCAGAAAATATCTATTAGACAGTCGTTCTTGCACTATCATCTTCTTTCTCCCTCCTTGTTATCCAATGCTTTTGGAATCATTTCATTATTTTTCTGATTACTTTGTTTTTCAAAGTAAACACAACTATGCATTTTTGAAAAAATTTACAAATGGTATATACTTGTTTTAAAATATCCAAACACGCAGAGAATTGTAAAGACAGTAAAAGTCTCTTAAAATTCCGTCATGCACAGGGTACTACTCTTAACATTTTAGTGGACAACCTTTAGTCGTTTCTCACTGAGTACACATGTGTGATGCAGTGAACAGGATTGGGTTGGAACCTGATTTTTTAAAATCCCATTTTGTAAATGTACACATTCAATTTCATGAAATTTCAATTCTGACAACAAGGGTTAAGGAATTTAAAAATTTTAAATTTCATATTTGCCCCTCCTGAGATTTCTTTGTTTTCTCTTTTTGGAACATATTTCTATTTTACGAAAGTACCATCTCTGTAGGCTTTTTATTTTTTATTTTTATTTTTTTTTGGTCTCTGCTGTTTTGATCACTGACATTTTGTTTAGGACCTCTAATAGGAGTTTCTAAATGGCTTTCAAAGTAATATATGATGGACTTTTAAAGGTCTCTTTCAATCTTTTCCTTAAATGTAGCCTATATTTAGTTGACTAAAAAGTTGTGTGCTGGGTTTCCAGGCTGGCCATCTCCCTCCACATTGTTGAGTTGAATTGTGTGTAACCGTGGTTACCAGGCTTGCTACCAATACCTCCTTAAAGTGATTTTATGCAATCAGCATTTCCAGCCCCCTGGTTGGCTTGTGTGTTCAGAGGTTAAACTCCTTCCAGCAGTTGGTGTCCTGGCTGGGGCAAAGGGTGAGGTGGGCAGTGAGAGAAGCTAGCTAGGACTATGTGAGCTTCTGCCCTGCTTCTTAGCTCTCCAGTCCCTGAGACTTAATTCTGGGCACTGCCCTGCCTTTGTAACACGTGTCGCTTTGCACACTAATCCTTTGTTATGTGACTGCCTCCCTGTACCAGGCTGTGACCTTCTCAAAGGGAGGGACCTTTTTATAGGACTATGTTACCCAGGTATTTTGTGCAGGACCTGGGATAAATTTTCTGAATGAATGAATGAATTAATGAGTGAGTAAGTGAAAAAATACAAAAAAAATTCCTGATAGGACAGCCAGGTGCTGTTTGGGTTCTCAGTGCAGGGATGAGGGAGGCAAGGAGGGCCTGGGTGCAGAAGCACACAGCCTTAAGTGCATGGGCTATGGAATTAAAAAACTGGGACTCAAATCTGGGCTGGGGTACTTATCAGTTGTGTGACCTTGGACAAGTCACTCATTTTTTCTTCACTTAAGTCTCTTTATACATAAAATGGGATTAATTTGAGTAACCAATCGATTCAATAATTATTTATTGATTGTAATGTGCTAGGCACTATTCTAGGTTCTGGGAAATCAGCAGGGAACACAAGTCTTTTGTGGCAGCCATGGGTTCAAGCTGTTCAGAGAAACTTTGAGAATCTCCTGTGAGGGGTAGAGTTAGCTTCAGCTTCCCTTTACTGCTCAGTGAGAGTACTAGGGCACTGCAGCCTGGGGTGCTTCTCACCCAATCTTTCCTTTCCTTTCTCTCTCCATAAGTGTGAGACCTGCATCAGGGTCAGAGGTTTTCCTGCCTACTCCTGCTCCTTCCTCCTTTATCTTTCTTAAGTGTTTTTCCCAATAAGTTACTTATTTAATTCTGTCTTAGTGTCAGCTTCTTGCAAGACTGAAACCAACGAAGCTCTGTTCTCAAGAACCTTACCTTATGGAAATGAAACAGTACATACATCTGAAGCTTGTTGTGAGGATTAAATGAGATAATGTTTGAGCAAGGCTTATCAGAAGGCCAGCACCGAGGAAGAGCTCAGTGAAGGATATGCATTGTTGTTGCTATTATTATTATCCTCACAGATTTTGTTCCAGGTGAACAGGTGAAAAGTGGTATCTTTCAGGTGTCAGTTTCATTAGTTTATTCAGCTCAGTGTAGACTTCACCTGAACCCCTGCATCTTTAGGAGTTTCTTCAGGAACAAGGGGCTGGAAACTGGAAATGGGAAACCCCGGGAAGATGCTTTGTGGCCTTTAGGGAGTGAGCATGGAGCTTCTAGAAGAATCTTCTGATTCTAGGAAGATCTGAGTGTGGAGAGGGGGGAAGCCTTGAGCTCTGACAATAACAGTGGCCACTCACTGAAGCTTTGAGGAAAGGGCCAAGGGGCAGCAGAATATGGTGACATGGTACAGGAGGGTGAAGCCAGGCTGCCAGAGTTCAAATCCCAGCTCTGCCATCTACTACCTACCTCCCAGGGTTGTGAGATTTAATTAAGACAATAAAGATAGAATGCTTAGCACAAAGTAAGTATCTGAAGACTGTTAGTCTCCCTTCCATACCCCCACCACATTTTCTTTCTATTACACTTAGAAAGTTAATATTAGTGTACCTTGTCCGGTTGGAGAATTATGGCCTTGTCTAGGCTAAGGAGACATTGTCCTAATCTCTGTGTATTATTGAGAAGGAGAGGAAGATCTGAGGAAATGGAGGAGGGAGAGCATTTGGCCGTGGATGAGGAGTCGAGAGGGGCTTTCACTGGAAAAACAGTATTTATGAGCAGCCACTGTGCGCCAACCCCTATGCTGGGTCTTAGTGCCCAAAGGTGATTAGGTCACAGGTGCCATTCTGAAGGAGCTCAGATACTAATGCAGATTCTTGGAGTGGACAAACAAGTCTATAAATTGTGTGCTGGGTCCTGGAATGGGGCAGATACAGAAAGCTTGGGAGCGTGTGACCCTGGGCTTAGTAATCATTTTTGACATTTCTCCCCTGATAGACTGAGGGTCACTCCTGTGGTTCCTAGGTTTTTCTATAGCACGTACTCATCCCATGGGTACTCACTTGTGTCTCCCTTTCCTGCCATATAGAGGACATCAAAGGGATGTGGACCCAGAGTACCTCCAGGGCCTAATACAGTGCCCAGCCCAACACAGGCAGATATGTGTTGACTGAGTGGTCTTCTGTCTTCCTATTATAAAATGAAGATAACATTGATCACATGGGTGGTTGTGTGGGGTCACGTTAATCAAATGTAAATTACCTTACACATGTCATTATTGTAGGCTTTTTTTTTCTTTTTTTTTGAAGTTTTATTTTATATACAAAGCGCTAGCATTGTTTCTGCAGTAGATGTCTAGAATGACCCATTCATGGAAGTTCACTTAGTTCAACTTAATGAAGCCTATGTCCTTTGCATACTGACAGAAACATTGGCAGCACATATTGAGGCTATATTTCCGGATCAGACCGTGCTGGTTTGAGCAGATGTGGCAAGAACAGGACCCCTGGCCGAATTTTCTTGGATGGCTCCAGTACAGTTGCTGATGACCCATCTCACTCTCTCAGAGGCAATGAGACAAAAGTATTGTAGACTTTTCTAATTGGTGCATTCTCCTGTGGGTTAGTGTAGTGAGCTGTGCAGTCTTTCTGTACCATTCTAACATGGTTATTTGGAAGATTAAATAAGTTAATGTAGGTAATATCACAACAGAGCCTATCATATAATAAACACTCAAAAAGTGTTAGTTAAATCAATGGGCATAAAGTTTCTGTTGTGCAAGATGAATAAGTCCTAGAGATCTGCTGTGTGACATAGTATAGTATAGTTAATAATTCTATATAGTACACTTAAAAACCTATTAAGAGAATATATCTCATGTTAAGTGTTCTTACCACAATTAAAAAAAAAAGTGCCCCCAAATCAAAATCAAAACAAAAAAAAAGTGCAAGAAAAAATGTAAAGAAGACAATAGAGGCAATGTTACACAACTTGTCAGTGTCCAGAACAAATAGTATATCACTTATAAAATTGATCATTCATATTGGTTTGTAATCTATTACTATTTCAAAATAAAGTGGTGAAAACATATGGGGGGGAGTGTTAGCTATTATAAATATTATCATTATTGCTAGTTTTTTGGTGTAATTTTACCAATAAGAATTCTGAAAGTCAGAGAGAGGAAGCACTTTGCCAAGGAAGGCACAGCTAAATACGGGGAGCCAGGAACCTCCAGGAACCAGGGTGGAGCCCCGCCCAATGCTCTGGAACATTCTTGGAATGGCTCGCTAGGTGGCACTCTTTCCCCGAGATGTGATCCCTCCAAGGCCGTAACGGCAGACTAGCCTTTTTTCAAGAGAACTTAGCATTCTTGAACCAGCAGAGATTCTGAACATGTCTAGGTGGTTGTTTTAGTGGGAGAGAAATAAAGTTCCAGGAAAGTATATCCCTGTGCCTAGAGTCACCTATAGTTATGAGGTGGTGCTGGGGTGGAGTCCCAGTTTGCCCAATTCCAAATCCCTTTTGCTTCCTACCTCCATGGGGCATCTCTTGCCCACCCCCTACAGCCACTTCTGCACCCTTGCTTGCAGAGCTAGGTGCTTTCCTGCTGAGCATTTGTAACACTTTTTAATATGGAGGTGGATAATGTGTTTGGGTACAGGGCAGAAGTATGAGGCAGGCTGGAGGTGGAGGGCACCTCTTATCCCATTTCTTACTCTCTCCAGAGTCATTCAGGGGTAGTGTGTGTACTGTTAAGGGCAGGAACCTTGGAACAAAACTACCTTTGTCCAAACCCTTGTCCTTCCCATATCAGCAGTGTGCCTTGTGCAATTAGTGAACCTCTGTGTCTCATTTTCTGATCTATAAGATGGGACTAATAAAGTACCTAATATGTAGGGTCTTTGTTAGGATTGGATTAATATACGTAAAGCATTTGCAACAGTTATGAGCACGTGATAAGAACTACAAAAATGTTAGCTCTCAGTATTACAATTCACTAACATCCTACCTGGATATAAGAGTTTATGTGAGAATTTCAGTATGATTCATCATATTCCTCATCTGTTAACTCATACCATAATATCCTTTTGTGATAATAACTTCTGTCTGCTTGCAGTTATCTATGTAGCATGCCAAATGTATGATTTCATTATCTCATTAATCCACAGAATAACCCTCTGATGTAGATTTTATTGCTGTTCGCATCTCAGAGTTGAAACTCAGACAAGACTAAGTCATTTACCCTGGATCATGCAGTACGTGACAGAACTGAGACTCACACTCAGGCCTGTCTTGTGAGGCTTTGTACTACTACACTGTCTGACTTCCTCTTGAAGTCAAATTAAAAACAACTAAAATAAGTCCCTGGTATCAGCTATGCTCACCATACTTTTGTAGGGCCTTTTTCTCACGGAAGCCACTGTTTTGTAGGGTGAGTTTTTCTACCACTCTTATCTTGGGGGACACAGGGACAGATTTCAGAGATGCTTTGATGGATAAAGGGACCTCTTCTGATTAGAGCTGAGTTAGCTACACAGCCTTCAAGGGCCACATTCTCCCATCCTGTTTCTTCTGTAATCTGCAAGCCTCTTACCTGAGCAGGTGGGGTGCTTTCATCTCAGGCACATGAGTTCACCCAAGTTCTGCGAGGTTCAGGACATTGCACGAGCTTGCAGTGACGCAGGCTAGCCTGTATTGGATTTTTCCTCTCTTGGCACATGAAAGAGCTTGTGCAGCATTGACATCTTTTAGCTAAGAGAGTAAGAACAGGTACCAACCTACAATTGCAGGATCACAGAATGTTAGTCAGAGCTGGAAGGGAACATAAGATGGGGAAAATAGGACCCTGATGAGGGAAGAGTCTGGATCAGGATCACAGAGAGCAGAAAGGAAGGTGACCAGATTTAAGCCCTTATTTCCCTTCAGTACCCTTTCTGGTACCCTCAGGCTCCAGAAGTGCTGAGAAGAGGGCTGAGTTTGGGGTGTGCATTCAGACTACTCAGTGTATGTGCATCCAACTAGTTGGGCCCACTCCTGAGAGTGTATGTTATGGACCTCTAGAACAGAGTTTCTCAGACACAGCACTATTGGCATTTGGGGCCCAATAATTCCTTGTGGTAAAGCTGTCCTGTGCATTGTTTGATGTTTAGCAGCATCTTTGGCCTCTACCCACTAGATGCCAGTAGCATACCCCCATTTATGTGATAACCAAAAATGTCTCCAGGCATTGCCAATGTCTCCTACAAGACAAAATTGCTTCCCTCCCTGCTCCCCACTCCTGTTGAGAACCAGTGCTCCTTTCATTCCAGAAACATGTATTAAGAGATTGCTATGAGCTCTTTTGGCACATGAATCAAGCATGGGCTCTGTCCTTAAAGGACTCAGAGTCTAGCTGGGGAGATAGGGCCACACAGGTGGCAATATGTGGGAAGCCCCTCCACAGACATAAGAGCTAGATGCTCTTAGGAGCACAGGGTTAGACACTGCTTTATTTCTCTCCCTCTAAAACTATGGCCTAGAGATGCTCAGAAACCCTGCCAGTTCTAGAATGCTAGGTTCTTCTCATGAGAAAAGGCCTTTCAGCTGTTGGGGCCTTGGGGAGATGAAAGAAGGCTTTACAGAAGGTGGTTGAAGGACATTCTGGGCAGAAGGAATGGAATGTACAAAAGTAAAGAGTTGTTAAGTGTGACATGTTGGGGAAAAAGTATTTTAGTGTGATTGTACCCCAGAGCACACATGGGGAGTGGTTGGCTAGTGAGAGGCAAGGCAAAAATGATGATGGTTAACACATATTGAGCACTTACTTATCTGTCAGACACTGTTCCAAGTGTCTTATGTGTATTATTTCTAAAACTGCAAGCAATCCTTTGAAGAAAGTACTATTATTACCTTTGCTTTACAGATGGGAAAAATGATGTGCAGAGAAATTATGTAACTTGTACAAGTCACACAGCTCATAAAGGTTATGGAAATTTGATTATGGAGAACCAAGGGTTCTAAGTAGAGCAGTGTCATTCATGGTCAGTGTCAGTAATCTTTTGCTGCATAACAAAACACCCCGAACTTACCAGCTAAACCACTATCATTTCATTGTATCTTGTGATCCATGGGTTAGCTGACTCTGCTGGGTGGTTCCTATACTGGCCTGGCTTGGGGTCTCAGGCAGTAGCAGTGAAGTAGTGGCTGAAGCTGAGGCTTGAGGCTGGATGTCTAGAACCTTGGTGTTCCTTCATGTGGCTTCTCTCTCTCCTTCCCTCTGGGCCATTTTCCATGATCACTCTGTTTATAAGAGTAGCCTGTTCTTTTTGGTGGCTAAGAAGCTGCCAGGACTTCTTAATTTCTGGACTCAGAAGTCCCAGGATGTCATTTTCTCTATATTGCACTGCTCAAAGTGGTCATAGGCACAGCCCAGATTCACAGGGAGGGGACATGAGGTCAATCTCTGGTGGGAGGAGTAATATGTGCATATGGGGAGGGTGGACATGTTTGAGGTCATCTTTGGATACTGTGTATCACAGTCAGATGTTTATTCCAGAAAGAACCTCTAGCAGTGTTGTGGAGGTATATTCAAGAGGGTAAGAATAAAGGCCTGAAGATGAATTATGAAGTCATTGTAATAACTTTGATCGTTTTGATTGAATAGTCACTCAATTTTTCTCTTTTCTTCTGTTACTGTGTAGAAAGACCAGAGTAATAGTGTTTTAATCATAATAATAACACAATAATCAGACTAGCCTACATAGTATGTGCCAAGTACTGTAATACGTACTTTTCTACACAATTTAATCCTCACAATGATCTCATGAGGCATATATATTCCTATTTTACCTTTCAGAAAACTGAGATCAAGTATATTAGATTTCTGGGGTAGGCAGAACGAAGTACCACAGACTGGGAGGCTTCAACAACAGGCATTTATTTCCTCACAGTTCTGGAGGCTGGAAGTCCAAGAGGAGGTATTGGCAGGGTTGGTTTCTTATTAGGCCTCCCTTTTTGCTGTGCAGATGGCTGTCTTCTCCCTATCTTCACATGTGTCTTTCTGTGTCCGAAGCTCCTCTTCTTATTAGGACACCTTCATGTTGGATTCGGGTCCACACATAGGCCCTCATTTTACCTTAATTACCTCTTTAAAGACTCAGCCCCTAAATAGAATTGTATTTTGAGGTACTGAAGATTAAAACTGCAACATACAAATTTTGAGGAGACACAATTCAGCCCATAGAATCCAGTAATTAGCTTATGCTCATGTAGTTAATAGATGGGAAACCAGAATTTGACCCAAGTCTGACTTTAGGCTCCTGCTATTAACTACTTCTTATACTATTACCCTAAATTGTCATCTGTTCTTATACCAAGCAGAAAAATAGCAAGGTGGAGGAAGATACCAGCACTGCATAGTTCTGCATTTAGGATCTAGCTATTTATAACTCAAGGAGCAGAGATTGAATTCCAGTTATGTGTTCTGTGTCCTTCACCTATAGCTCTATTATAGTGATCTTTTTGGAAGGACATTGAAAGGTGGCAGGGGTGGTATAGGACCATAAACAGAAATGATAATAATGATCACTAATACTTTATGATTGTGTACAGTGTGCCAGGCACAATGCTAAGTGCTTTATATACAGAACTTAATTCTCACAATAATTCTATTAGGTAGGTACTATTACATTTCCTGCTATACATATGAAATAAAACTGATGCGTAGTGATGAGTCAACCTGTCCAAATTCACCCTGCTGATAAGAAGTGGCAGAGTCAAGCTGAGCACTCAGGAAGTCTGAGTCCAGAGCCTGTACTCTTAACTATTATGCTTCCACCCTGCCTGTGGAAACCTGGTGAAGAATGAATCTATACCATTTCTAAAAAGAATCCTAAGTCAGAGTTGATTCATTAGGCCATCATTTCCCCAAAATTTTCACTTGCAACTATCAAGATATTTATTGCTATATATCAAAATAAAATACTGATACTGCTGTTTCTTGATTTATCAGTATTAGAAATCGCTTATTGACTGGCTGTTATCTGAAATCAAAATGTCTGTCCGTTACTTGCCCCTACCCTTTCATGCAAACTTCTATATCAGAGAATAATATTTTGTTGAATCAATATTTATTGATTTTTATGTTATGTTCATATAATTATTACACATTGCAAAGCTAAAAAGTGTACTGTGTTTATATATCCTTCCTTGCTTAACTTTTTATTTTTCCTGGAGTTGATAATCGTTTTTTGTTACTTTGTTTTACTTGCATTGTTTTCTGTGTACCTGTCCTTTTCTTTCCCATTAGAATTGTAACAGCCTGTATCAGTAGTTTTTGTGCTTAGCTGTATACTCTACTCTGTGTTAGCTTTCCTCCTTGAACTCTTCCTGCTTCAGTATAGTCAGGTTTTCCTTTTGGACTGTCACCTACCTGTTACTCTGGAAGTGCTCTTTGCTTCTCTTTCATGTTAGAGCCCCTGTTTCCTGGATCCCTGTCTTGTTTTAGCTCCTTGTTCTGATGACACATTTCCTTCTGTTGCTTTCTAAGAAAGGGTACGTAGGAGACACATTTTTTGAGTTCTTGCTCATCTGAAAATGTCTTTTTTTCCTACCTTACTCAGGATTTGCAGTTTGCCTATCTAGAAGCCAGGTTGCAACATTATTTTCCCTTGAAGGTATTGTTCCATTGTCTTCTCAGCTTCCAGGGTCATTTTGAGAAGTCTAAAACCATTTTAAATCCTATTCTTTAGTATATGACTTATGTATCTGGACACTTCTAGTTCTTCTCTGTATCCCTCATATACTAAAACTTGGCATTGGTATTTTTTCATTTCTTGTCCCTTCAACTAGAGACTCATGTTCTTCAGTTTCAGGAGATTTTCTTAAATTATTTCCTTGATAATCTTCTCTGTCTTTTTTACTTGGACATTGAATTAAATTCATTCCTTAAATGTTTTATCCTTGTATTATCCCTATTATTTTCCATCACTGTGCCTTTTTATTACCTTTATTAACTTTCTAATATCTACTATCATTTTTAATTTCCAAGGGCTTTTTAAATTTTTCATAGTATTCTGTTTGTTCACTTTTTAGATAGATGGTTGGAATACCTTTTCTTAACTCTGAGTTATTAATTGTTTTTATTTGAAGTTTTCTTCTGTTCTTGGCATCATATATTTCTTCCTTTTTCAATTTTTTATTTTATTTTTTATTTTTTGGGGGGTTGTCTTGATCTGTCTATTATGATGGAGGCTTTCCTCAAATGTCTGGTGACCCTTAGTTATTACTTCATATTTTAGAGTAATGCATAAAACCTAATTGGAAGTCCTATGTGCATAGGCAGAGCTTATCAAGTGGGGGCTTTCACTGCTGGGTTTCTGGTGGTGGATCTTGCTGTTTGGTTAGGAGAAGTGCAAATGTCATTATCAATGGTTTTCTTCTCCCGAGGAAGTTCAGTTTCTTATGAGAAGAATCCTTTCATCCTCTGCCTAGGAGTAATATTCACTGCCTGCATTTTGGGAGCAGAGTCAGGGAAGAGGACTGGGGTTCCATTGCTCAGGATGCACTCCCAAGTCTCCCCATTTTCAGCCCTTTCCTCACTCCTGCTGGCTACTGTGCTAGTTGTTCTGGAAGCATGGGCCTCACCAGTTCAAATTTGTCAAGGATTAAGCCTCCCTTCTGCCTGGGTGAGGAGTAAACTGGTTTACTGTTGGGGCAGAGGATGTTATCAGCCCTGATCCTCATCCTGGTCCACCCTGCCTTCACAGCCTGAATCGTTCAGAGCTTTTGTGGGGCAAATCATTTTGCTTCTCATCTGTAACCCCGCTTGCTCTGCTAAGGTGATTACCATTCCTCCATCTGCCTTTCATCTTTTAAAAATGAACGGAACAAATTCCAATAAGCACATGAAAAGCTGCTCTGCATCACTAATCATTAGGAAAATGAAAATCTAAACCACACTGAGATATCACTTTATACTCATTAGAATGGCTATTATAAAAAAAAAAAATAAAACAAGTGTTGGGGTAGATGTGGAGAAATTGGAACCCTTGCATATTGTTGGTGGGAATGCTATAGAAAATAGATGGTTTTTCAAAAAGTTAAACATAGAATTACTGTTTGATCCAGTGATTCCATTCCTGGCTATATTGCCAAAGTTTGAAAGCAGGGACTCTAATAAAGATTTGTATACCAATGTTCATGGCGGCATTTTCACAACATTTAAATAGTCGAAACAACAAAAATATCCACTGATGGATGAATGGATAAACAAAGCATGGTATACACATACAATGGAATATAATTTAGTGTCAAGAAGGAAGGAAATTTTGTCAATTATATACCAAAACAACTGAAAATAAAATACAATCTGATTAAGTAGGGGATAAAAAGGGAATGAAATTCGGACACATGCTACCACATGGATGAAGCCTGAAGAAGGCATTATTTGAAGCAAAATAAGCCAGACACAATAGGACAAATATTATCTAGTTCCACTTTTATGAGGTCCCAGAGTAGTCAAATGCATAGAGTCAGAAAGCAGAATAGTAATCAGTATTCTAGATAGAGTCCTCCAGCATGAGCTGAGGAAAGGGAGGAATGGGGAGTTAGTTATTGCTTAATGAGTAGAGTTTCAGTTGGGGAAGAAGGAAAAGTTCTGGAGATGGATATGATGATGATTGCACAACAAGGTGAATGTACATAATGCCACTGAACTGTACATTTTTTTATGGTTAAAATGGCAAATTTTATGTTATGTATATTTTACCACAAGAAAAAAGAGAGCTAAAAATAAAAATAATGGAAATCTCTTGCCTACTGTGGTATCATTTCCTCTTTTCTTTGTCTATGTGAATGTACTTTTTTTTATTCTTTTACTGTCATGTTAGTGGGGTCTCAGGTAAAAGGGCAATAAATGTGTGTGATCAGCACACTACATATAACTAATTTCCATCAAATAATTTTCATTGCCTGTTACATGGATGGCACTGTGCTAGAGAAATAAATATGATTGTTTTTCATGTTGAGAAAGAAAAATAAATAGTGCACACAATACTTTTTCTAAACTTCTGTGTTATCAAATACAGTTTTGGATCTGAGGTCACTGAAGTAGGGAGAAAATGGATTTGCTGCAATATTTAATATATTTGCTATCATCTTGGACTACAGCCCTAAGTTGCCGTAGCAACAGACCAGAGCAGGGACTTTATTAGAGGAAGAGCTCCTTGAATTGTAACCATGTTATTCAATCAGGCATGAATGATGGGGTAGGCCATCACATGGAACCCATAAGATCTTTTACTTTGATAATCTATATAATTAGCTAAATCTAATAAGTCTTTGAAATAAATAAGACAACAACCTTAAACCTTGGCTTTCTGCATCTTTTTCAGAGTCATCAGTAGTCAAAATTTTTTCTATGGTGGAACTATTTAAGCAGTACTAGCAGTAACATTTGAGCATCCCATTCATCAGCAAAGGATGGAAGGGGCACCAACAGATTAATGATGGATAATAAGTTACTCTTATTGGCATTTTGAAAGGAGATGCCTGGCATAAGCAAGGTCATCAAATAAAGAAATTACTCCATAATAGTTAAGTTTTAGGTCCTTGTCACAGGTGGGTGAGGCGCTTTTTCTAGAGGGAAGAAGAGTGCCTTCTTAAACACACACACACACACACACACACACACACACACACACACACACACACACACACGTCTCTCACACTTGAAAAACCTTCAATAGCAATTTCAGTGCAACATGTGAGTCCATATTGCTAAGGGAATTCAGAATAAAATGTGACAGAATCAGGTGGAGGTGGGGTGATGGTAATCACCACCAGGGATGGCTTCTAGGAGGACAAGTGTTTTAAGTAGAGTTTTGGAAAAAGGAAGAGTCACATAATCTTGAGGAAGACAAAGGTATATTTATTAAGATCTTACATCATTCCAGATCCTGTTTTTCTGTTTTTGATTCAATCAGATACATTTCAAACATTTTCTCCTTACCAGCCTTCCAAGAGGCATCAAGCAGAGCAAATCCAATGGAACCATATTCTAGTGGACTTACTAAGTAGTTATTTTTGAGTCGCTTTAATCAATTGTTTTGTTGACTCATTTTTCTCTTTCAAAGGGTAACTTTTGAGTGTGACTCTTCTATTTAAAATACTGGTCCACTTTACTGCAAATATTCTTTCTTTGTGTTGCTGTCTCCTGAATACAGTTGTGGTATGGTCAAACACATAAATGATATAGGTTTCTTTCCTGTTTGGGGGGTGGGGAGGGGCAGTTGCTAATTTTAAAGTCCTGAGCACAGTGCTGTAAAATTTATGAAGAAGTATCAGATGTTGTTCCTTGTGTTCTTAAGGGGCAACAATAGAAGAAATGACAGAAGACCGTCAGTGTTAATTACCAAATGAGTGATAGATACCAGGTGGTCTCAGCCTGAGCTTCCCAGACCCCCAAGGGTCCTAGAGAGCAGTAATGGGGGAAGACACAAGGGGTGCCTGTGAGCTTTCTTCAGTACTTAAAAATGATTAACCAAAAGAACTCATATTTACCAGAGATTAGATACATAGGCTAATTAAAACATCAGGTTTCTTTGCTCTAGGCTAGAATTATATTCACTCACTATAGAAACACCAGTTACTCCATGCTGACTGGAAGCTCTGATTGGCAGTTTGCCTTTGATTAATAAAACATGAGAAAATGAATTATTACTTGATACATGTGTTTGGTTTGATAGACAAAAAGTATTTCTGAGTATGGGATTTGTGAAAAGAGAATAAGGACATGTCTTGTTCAGGTGAAAAAACTGTGAATTAGTGAGATGGATAAGAAGTAACTGGATTAGGAAAAGTTTAATGTTGATAGAGAGAAGGCTTCGTGGAGGGCAGAGAGGGAGAGACTCACCTAAACAGAGTTGTGAAGCCTGTGTAGGGTTTGTCTATGCAGTGGTTCCTAAAGTTTGGTTTGTACCATTAGCAGCACCTGGAAACTCGCTAGAAATACAAAATTTGGGGTCTTGTCTGCTGCATCAGAAACTCTAGGGATGAGGCCTAGCCATTTGTTCTAACAGGACTTGCAGGTGATTCTGATACCTGCTATATTTTGAGAACCACAGATCTATATTATCATTTCCCAAAGTTTGAGCTACTAATGAAACAGGAGATGATTCTAAGAAGTATCTGTGAAGCCTTAAAATGGAATCACTATTGAGAAAGTCATTTCTTTTTCTAATCTTTCTTGCCTTTGATAACTTTATGGAAAAAGACTCAATTTAATCTTAGTAGGTCTTTAACAAAAACATTTAAGTCTCTTTTTTAAACAAAGAACAGGCTTCATTCAGGTCAGAGCTTTGGCAGGTAACAGAATCCAACTTGAGTGTGATAAATTGGTTCCCCTTCCTTAACCTCTATTTTTACAGTTACTTTCTCTTTTGGCAAATGATGCTAGTTTTTCCCATTTACAGAAGGGATATCCTTTATAAAACCTTTTTAAATATAAAAATGTTATTCGATTTAAAGAAAACAGGTAAATAATAATACTAGAGGTATGTGGATTTGGAGCCAATAAATGCATATGTGATTGATATTTGTGAGGTATATTTAAGACGGTGTGTGTGTGTGTGTATGTGTGTGTGTGTGTGTGTGTGTGTGTGTGTGTGTGTGTTTGGTGTTGAAGCTTGAATGGATGGATTTATATTTGTCTTTGCTTACTGTTTTTTGGGAGACTAGGCCACAAATAAAGACCCCTTTGGAGCAAGTACAAAAGCAAGAAAAAAGTATCCAAATAGCGAAAGGCATTCCAGGCTACAACATAGGACCACTTGTGGGAACAATCCTCAGTCGCACAAAATCCTGCATAGCAAAGGGGCCCACTCAGTACTTTGGAGTTAGTTGTGCCAGGATTTTGAGATACTTCATCTCCTTAAGTATAGAGTTGCTGAGATGTAACGAGAGCTGGAACACAGGCTTTATAGTCTCTTGAGGAAAATAAGAAAACAGTTCTTGAATAGGTGACAATTAACAGCATGTTTCCCCCCATGCCAGGTTTATGGAGATAATTTTTCATCACTTAATTTTAAATCATGAAGTGCCAAAATTAATTGATTTATGTACAACGTACATCTACATTGTATCTCAGCATGCTATTGGCAGAGTTAGGGGAAACTTATATTGAATTCCTTTTCTTCACCATATTTTAATTACAGGTAAAGTCTGATTAAAAACAATATAAAGGACATCCTTTATATTGAAGGTAATGCTTCTTTAACTTTTCTAACCTAAACACATGAAATACATTTTGCAGCTTGGCTCAGAGTGTGGCTTGTGCACACATGCTCGTGTGCTCACGTGCACAAACACACGCACACATACACACTCTTTATAACACTTAAACGAAGGTTTAATGAAATAGTACTCATTCTTATAGCAATAGACACACTGTGAGTTTTTGCTCAGTTCTATCTTACTGAAAAATGATTTCCCAATCCACTAGTGGTCTCATTAGCAGTTTGAAAAACATGGCTCTAACACACAGGTTCTCAGAATTTAGTGTGCATAACATTTACTTGCAAGCCTATTAAAATTCAGATTATCAGGTCTTGGCCACTCCCACCCTCCTTGAGGTTACTGATTGGGTAGGTTTGGGCTGGGACTTGGGAATCTGTAAACTTTGATAAATGAACCAGGTGATTCTGATGCAAGTGGAACTTGGCTACATTTTGAGTAACACAACTATAAAGGGAAACAGTAATAGAATCCTAAAGTATTAGTATATGAAAAACTTTATGGGTCTTATGATCCAAATTTGGAAGCACCTCCATTATCTACAAGTTCAAATGCAGAATGACATCCAAGACCCTTCACTGGGGAGTCTCTACTCAGCTTTTGGGTATACCCCTAGCTGCAATCTTGTTGCCCCCCTCACTCTTGTTCCATATAACCAAACCATATCAGACTATTCAACATTTATAAACCATATGCTTTTATGTGGACTTTCATTTCTTATAGTATGGTGGAATAGCTACCTTGACTGACCTTCCTGCAGGAAAGAACTTCATGTACTGGACAACATATAAAAAAGTCTTTTTAAAAATGTGTTCATGATCCAGCAAGTTATTAAGGAATTCTCAGAGGCCCAAAACTAAGTTATAAAGGTAAGCAGAGCCCCAAACCTACCTTGTGAATTGGGTGATTTTTGAACTTTGTTTGTTTGTTTGTTTGTTTGTTTTCATGACCTCAGTAATAGAAATGAGATGAAACCCAGAACATGCCCAAGGTAGGAGTCAGTAAGACCCCTCCCATAAAGTTAAGACCTCAAATGGCCATACCTCAGTATAAAGATAAGGATTCCCTGAGTGAAGGATTCCTTGAAGCCTAGGAAAAGACAAATTCCAGTGCAAAGGTAGTTTAGAAATACACTTCTCACATGAAGGATAAAAACAATTGCTTGTCTTGAACATTGAGCTAGGTGGAGAGTCAAAAAAGAAAAAGAAAAACAAAAACAAAAACAAACTTTCCTGAGAACTTAGAATCAAAAACCAACCCTCACATGAATTCACCCAACCAAAGTGATGCTAGATTGGTAGTGTCCTAGAGGTACCTAGCAGAACCAAACACACATCTCCTTAGAGAAACCTGTCTTTCCCCAGCCCTCAAGTAGTCCTTCATGATAGATTAAGAAATTTCAGCTTTTGCTCAAAAATTGTAAAATAAATAAGGAAGCAAGGCAACATGAGTACTAAGCCAACAGAAATAACAGAACCAGACCCATGAAGATTGCAGACTGCAATTTTCAGTCACAGAATATAAAAAATATTTTAATATAATTAAATAGAATTATGAATAAAGAATCAGACTGTAAAAATGATGAAGTGTATTTTTAAAAGAGAATTTCTAGAAATAAAATATTATGGATTCAACAGTTAGTTAGACGCAGCTGAGGAGAGAGTTCTGAAAAAAAAATCTAGAATGAAGCACACAGAGAGACAAAGAGATGGAAAATATGAAAAAGGATAAGAGATCTGGAAAATAGGATGAAACAGTCAAATACATGTATAATTGGTGTTTTAGAAAAAGGAGAATGAAAGAATGATGCAAATACAATATTCAAACAGATAACAGTTGAGAATTTTTTAATATTGGTGAAACATTTAGGAAACCCAGTTAATCTCAACTAAGATAAAAAGAAATCCACACCTGCACACATTGTAAATGAAACTGCAGAACACTAAGACAAAGGGAAGATCTTAAAGTAACCAGAGGGAAAGACAGATTATCTTTAAAGAATGATAATTATCCTGACAGTTGTCCTGTCAGCAACAACAATAGAAACCACTGAAATATCTTAAATATGCTAAGAGAAAATAACTGTGAACCTAGGATTATATATACAGCAAAAATATTTTTTAAAAGAAGAGGAAATAAATTTGCAGACAAAATCTGAGCAGATTCATCCCTAGCAGACTCTCTTTACAATTACCGAAGGAAATGGTAAAGAATATACTTTAGGCAGAGAGAAGTCTGAGATGCAAGAAGTGAAGAGTAAAGAAAGTGTTTAATACATGGATGGATCAAAAACATCAACTTTATAAGACAACAATAATGTCTTGTAAGGTTAAAAAAACCAAGATAAAACTAACATATATGATAACAATTGTTCAAAAATTGGGGGAGAAAGTGACGAAAGTTGAAGAGTTATAATCCTTATTTTTGTGGGGGGAGAGGAAGATTCAAATGCTGATCCATTTTGAACTTTGACAAGTCCATACTAACATTTCTAAGGTAATCACTAAAAAAGTAGAAATAGAATAGTTGGCATCTCTTCCCGATATAGTCTGTGGCTCTAATGCTCATGGACTCCTGTGTCTTACTCTGGTCTGCCCTCTGGACAGTGGTGTACAATTGGAGAGCAGTGGGGAGGGTCTGCCTAAGTGGGGAGTATTTTATCACTGACACTGTTTGAAATTGCCATTATATAGTAACAACAAAGCATACTAATTTTTAGTGGATTTTATTATTGTGTTTAAATTTTTCACTCTCCTAACTTCATGCCACTGTTCCTAGATTCTCTCTGATAACTTTTCCCTTCCCAAAAGGGGTCTGATTATTCAATTTGCAGATGTCTGGCTCTTCGTTTCTTTTTATTTATTATTCTTTAGATCATTTCCTTGATCAACAACATACATTAGGGCAGTGGTTCTAAAAGTATGGTCCACAGACCTCTAGGGTTTCCCAGGACCCTGTTAAGGGAATCTTTAAGGTCAAAACTATTTTTAGATTGATAATGAAGGCCATCATTTGTCATTTCAGTTTGCTGATATTTGCACTAATGGCGCAAAAGCAATAGTAAGTAGCTAAAGCTGCCTGCACTTTAGCAGACCTCAAGGCAGTGGTACCAAACTTTACAAGTGTTACTTGGGTTGCATACCAAATAGGATGATTGTCTCAGCAAAAGCTTGTGCAACTGTTAAGTTGTGAGCTGAACTAGCTGCTTTTTTTCACAAAAAGCCAGTTTTACAAAAGAATGAGTGACAGAAGACTGTAGGGGAGATTTGTGCTTCAGAGGAAAACGGTACCTTGTCTATAGCACATGCTTAGCTGATTATGATTCTGTGGAGCTATTTTACAACTCTGTAAATTGTAGATAACTGATAGCAATGCAAAATAATTCTTGTCTATAGATATGCAAATGAATTCTGCCTGGTGGAAGGGCACCCCTCCCCCCTCTATGAAAAAGTCAGTTTTGTGTCATCTGCACATTCATTTCAACATTCTTTTATTCATTATAAATTTGTGCTTCTTTGACTTCTTCGACTGGTTAAAACATCTGCTTGGCTTCCTCATTATGAGCTTAATAAAATCTTTGACATATGTTCATTTTATGTCTTTATGAGAGTTATGGTTTTATCTTTTTTTTTTTAAATGATCTTTTAACAAAAACTGTAGTTACTCCAGCTTGAGTATGTGGCAGAAAATTTCTAAGAAATAATCGAAGTAAGCTTATCAAGGAAAATACTAATAGTATTACTTACCAAAAATCAAATTCAAGCTTTTAAGTGAAAATTAGAATGTCAGCCACTATGAACTTGACAGCTTCCCAATACTTAAAAGATTTATCTCATGACATTGGTAGTGATGTTAATGAGTGCGATTTTTTATAATGAAACGTGACAACATTTGAAAGATGTAAATAACTAGGTAAGCCAGTATTTTCCAAATGAACAATGCATGGTGAAAAGTCATGCGTCATGTATAGTTAAAAAGTCCATTCAAAATATATGATAGGCCAATAGATTTTAATGTAACAGTATGAAAAGTTCATTGATATGCTTTCAGATTCTACATGCAACTAATCTTTAAGAAACTACTACTTGCTGAGTTTTGATGTACTATCAAAGAAGAAAATTCACAATTTTCTGAACAGTCTATTAAAATATTCCTCTCTTTTCTGACTGTATTTTCTTCACATACTTCAAACATAAATCACAATAGACTGAATGCAGAAGCAGGGTTGAGAACCCAGCTGTCCTCTATCAAGCCAGACATTAAAGGGATTTGCATAAATGTAAAACATAATGCCACTCTTGTCATTTTTTTTTGTTTTGGGATAAAATTGTATTTCATAAAATACATAATGTTAAAATGTAATGTTTGTTATTGCTATTTTGAAGTAAATTAATAGATTGTTTTTAAAATTTTATATAAACAAAAGCTTTTTGGGAATCCTCAATAATTTTTAAGTGTGGAAAAGGATCCTGAGAATAAAATGTTTCAGAACCACTGCGTTAAAGAAAAAGATTATTAAATTTGAACCAGTTAATGGTTAGTTTAAGTAAGAACAAGATGGGGTATGGAAAGAAGTGGGACTATGGATTGAGATGAAGTTGAATTTCCTCTTGCATTGTGTAGAAGTCTTCTGGGGAGAATAATTGATCTAGTTCTGGCTTTGCCATTAACAATTGTTTTGGGGGCACCTTATTGTATACTAAATATGCTACATGGATTACTTCATTATTCTTACAACAACCTTAAAAGATAGACCCTTTAATTATTTTTATCATTATCATCATCATCATTGTCATCATCATCATCATCATCATTAAGTAAACCCAGGTTTAAAGAGGTTAAGTGACTTGCCCAGAATCTAACAGTCAGGATGCAAACCCCATTCTGTCTTGCTCCATAGCCAGCGGCTTTAACCAGGAGTCCATGTCACCTCCTGATTCTGAGTGACCACGCCAAGTTTCCCAATTTCCTCAGTCTCAGTTTCCCCATCTGTAAAACAAACGAGGTTAGTCAGAGATTTACCCACCATGGGTCAAGGTCCTCAGCTCTTAGTGGAACACGTAGCGCATTCTCTTTCCTTCAGAGGTTCCCAGTCTGGGTGATCCCTAACGTCTGGTCACGCTGCCTGATTCTGTAATTTTCGCAGTCCATATTCTTAGTGTTGTCACTGTGAATCCTGGGGTTTGAATAGCTTTGTGGTTGGAAGCAAAGAAGCCCAAGAAAAAAATGAAGAGGCTGCCAGTTCATTAGTGTGGAGAGGCAAGATATTAATCCAGTAGTTAATCCATTTTGCCACTGAATCCTAGAGGTCTGAAAGCAGAAACCTAAGCATGAAGCTTCCATGGCAAGAGGATTTTATCCCCCCACCCAATTCAGTAATTGCTTTCAGCCAACATTACCTCTGCTTTCTGAGCATAAGCCAGGGTATTGTGCTGGAAATAATCTGTGTTAGTCTTATTGGAGTGGCTTGTGTTGTCATAGTTACTGTTGGGTTCTGTGCACTTAAAATTTCAAATATTTATTAGACAAAAAGAGTTTGCTGATTTTTCTTTTTGGAAAATTGGATCGGAGAAGAATTTTATATCACATTAAATGTCTGTTCTGGGTGGGTACTGTTATACTCAGCATTGCAGAGTAATGGTTAACTCTCCAGCAGTGAAAAGTGGGCTTGGCCACAGCCTTGAAAAATGTAGTTATCAGCATCCTGCTGAGGACCCACAATCACTGCCTGATGATGGATGGAAAGGCAGGTTGTCATTGCCCGTTGTGCAGCAGGAAATTGCACAAGACAGCTGGTAATTTATGACGAAGCAACACAGAGCTCTTTAGTAGGTTTCCCAGTTGCTGCCTCTCTGTACATGGTCACTTGCCATTCAGCATTGAAGCTGGGTCAGAAGTTTGCAGAGATGGGAAGGGGAGGTAGACACGAACTGGTGTGGGGAAAAAGAGCAAACTTGGCCACTTGTCACATGTGAACAACTAGAAGTACAACACATGAACACTGCTTTTGTAGCCATGATATCTGTTTGTACTGCCTATTTGCTTGTCTGGTTTGCAGACTCTGCATTGGCCCACAGTTGAGCCCAGAAATAGTCTTCTTTGCCTGGTTGTCATGAGCCAGACTGGTCTTTATGTGGCTGTCTCCTAGGAGCCTAAAGCTATGCCACATAGCTAGAAGCTGTGTTTACAAGCTTTTCATCCTCTTCCTTAACTTGTGGTTGCTATGGTTTCCTTTGCCTGCTGGGTCTGGCCTTTTTAGGGGGACAAGCTGTCCACTCAACCAAAAGCCAGAGGCATAGATCTGCCAGCATTGGCCTTTTGGATCTAGTCCCAATTATATTGATGCAGGACAGGGCAAATTCCCCTGAGTGGGCCTGCACCGAGAGGGTTCTTGGCTGAGCGCAAGAAAGAATTCAAATACATGCCAGAGTTAGAGTCAAAAGGCAAGTTTATTAGAGAAGGGGTAACACTCCATAGACAGAGTGTGGTCTCCTTTCAAGGCAGAGAGTAAGAGAGCCTGAGCGACTTAGAAGGACAGAGACAATAGAGGGACAGAGCAAAAGGCAGTGAGAGAGGCTGAGAAAAGGACACTGAGAGGGACTCCAAATATTCAGAGAATTCAGTTTATACATCATTCTTAGTTTCTGTGAATTACAGTCTAAAGACTTTGTTTACTCATTTTCCTTTGATAGTACAGGCATGCAGCATGAAAGGATAAGAGTATGTAGTGAGAAAGGGTAAGAACATGTAGTGTAAAAGGCCTGCTGGCAATTTCCAGCCTTTGATCCATACTTTCCCCATGGTCGTAGCCAAAGGGAATGAATGATTTTATTTTGTGTAGGGCAGGACTTATTATTTTCCTGATTTCCCTTCACGGTATGGATAAATGGTTAGTAAACAATCCAAGCAGAAATCTTCCTTTGTTCTGCAGGTTTCCTCGTGGTCTGGCTGTAGGGCTGATCAGCACATTGCAGTCTCCGAATGTAGCTTGATTTAACATTTTAGCTTTTTTGCCTTCTCCCTACATTAATATCTTATCACCTGCTGATACTGAACCCTAAACCTCGCCCCAGCAGCAGTCCAGCGTGGGGTCTACCACCTTACTGCCCATTCTGGGACCTTCCACATTTGCCTCAGTCAGGATGCTCATTTTGCTTCTCATCAGACTGACTTTTCTCTCAGTAGCCTGGATGCTACTTTGTAGAGCCCTGTTCTCCTCTATAATCATCACAGTTGCCTACTTATATACAGGGCTCATTTAAACCTGGAGAGAACTCTGCCAGGTGGCTATCACATCCTCTCTCATGGACATCTATTGCTGTTTGCCCAGCATTTATTCCTCGCTTTTCAGGTGATAGCACTTTGTCTTTTGGGGAACCACTCTACTGACCCCATTCTCAGCTTATAGCTTTCTAGTGAGGCTCATCTCACGCCTCTTATTTCAGGACCTGGCCAATCCAAATATTATCTCTTAGTTTCAACAATTGGTCTAGGGATGGACACATGATCCAATGAGAATGAATTCTGGAAATTTGCAAGAAATGTTTTTTCTCTGTGGTTCTTTAGGGGGTGAATGTAATCCTGATGTGCAGGGGGAGGGGAGCTACTATTTAAGGAGAATGAATCAGTGCAGAAGAGAAGAGTGAAGAGGTCAAGAAAGAGCCTGTGGTGACTGGGTGACATTGTTTGCATGCCTCAACTGTAGTCCAAATACTTGAGTCAGAATAAACTCCCTTTTTATGCAAATGCCTGCTTGAGTTGGGTTTTCTGTCACTTGCAATGGAAAGAGCCTGATAGATCCCCATTCTTGAGGACACTGAGGCTCTGAGAAGTGAAATCACAGCTACTGCTATTTGACCCCATTTCTCTTGGTTTCAAAGACTATCTCTCTTCTACTAACCCACACTGACTTTTAATAGTAACTTTATGTTTGTGACACATTTCACAGTTGGCAGAGGGATTTTTCAAGGCTTGCATCTTACACCAATTTACTGTTCCCACCATGTGCTCCCAGCACAGGGCCATTATTATTGTTATGAACAGCATTATCATTCCCATTTTCCAGATTAGGGCATTGAGGATTGGTTACATGTACACTTAGCTAGTAAGTGGCAAAGCCAGGCTGCTTAATTAAGTCTGCTTTTATATTTATTTCATTCCCCTTCATTACTTCCTGAATGTGCCACGAAGAATAATTGCTCCAGCTGGTGGCCTCTTGTCCCTTACTTTTCCCCAGGGAGCCTTGTCTACTCCACGTCTTAGAGATAATTGCCTTTAGAGGAGGCCTGAAATGTTGGAAAGGGGATAGGGCCTGGGGATCAAACAGACCCAAGTTTAGATCTTGCTTCCATCACTCTATAAGCATGGGCAAGTTACTTGATTTATCTGAACTCTAGTTTCTTCTTCTGTAAAACCTGAGTCAGAGAGAATAATACTTAACTTGCAAAATTTTTGTGAGGAATAAACAAAGTCAATGCATGTGATCAGTAATAATAATATCAACACTGTACATGAATAGAGCATTTACTATATTATTTATTATTATTGTCTCTGTATTTCATATGAGAAAACTGAGGCACAGAAAGGTCAAGTGACTTGTCTAAGGCAGAGCAGTATTCAACCCAAACATACCGGTTAAGAGCCCTTAATCACAGTGCTTAGCACAGAGTAAGTGTTTAAATAATTGTAGACTCTTCTTCCATCCCACCCCCTTGACTTTGGAAAGCTCAGCATCCAGTGTTCATGACAGAATTGAAACAGTGGAACTAAGGTAGGAGAGGGCCATGTCCAGGTGGCACAGGTCAGAGTGGGGCTGGAGGACATATCAGGGAGCTTGTGACAGTCCAAGCACTTATGTGAACCAGAGACTAGGAAGACAGATGGGGCCTGGATGCCAATGAAGGAGGGCCCAGCAAGACAGGTGGACTCAGAAATTAGAAACTCACAGGACCAGAGAAAGCACAGTTGGGACACCTTAGTGACCCAGAAGGCTCTATATCTCAGGCCCAGAGTTTTGCTGTGGTTTCTGATAAGCCAGAAACCTATTGAAGAGTGGTCGATTGGGGCCCTTCAGGAGAAGGGTTAGGATTAGGGGAAAATGCAGCTTCTGGCAGGTTTTGTGCCTTGATTCTTACTAAGGCTTGATGGTGATAATCTCGATTCATTCATTCAATGTATCTTTGTAACCTGGTGGAGAAAAGTCTATTTTCTTAGCAGTGGATCCTTTCCTCTCTTAGCACCCTATCCTCCTACCCATCTTTCAGGAGATCAAAGTGGATAGGTGAACACATTGATTAGTTGCTTAGGATGGAGGTGAAGATGAGCTCCTAAGCAATAAGTTTGAAGAACAATAGATGGTTCTGCTCCAACAACCAA
The DNA here is from genome assembly GCA_030015415.1 of Cynopterus sphinx. Taxonomy (NCBI): domain Eukaryota; kingdom Metazoa; phylum Chordata; class Mammalia; order Chiroptera; family Pteropodidae; genus Cynopterus; species Cynopterus sphinx. Next base: position 119,496,292 of record CM057381.1, on the reverse strand, counting down.
CCACCAGGCTAATGTTTGACTGGGTAGGTTGGTACTCTAAGACTGAGAACTGAATAGCTTTGGGGCAATAGAGCAGGGGTCTCTAAGCCTCGGGGCCACGGACCGGTACAGGTTTGTGGCCCATTAGGGACCAAGTGCACAGCAAGAAGTGAGAGGTAGGCTAGTGAGTGAAGCTTCATCTGTATTTGGAGCCACTCCCTAGTGCTAGCATCACTGCCTCAGCTCCACTTCAGTTCATCAGGCATTAGATTCTCATAGGAGCACTGGTTCCTGGTGCCAAAAAGATTGGGGACTGTTGCAATATAGCATATTGTTTTTAGAGGCTGAGATAAAGGAAGAGGAAGAGAAGGTGGAAAAAATGAAGTAGGTGGCAGAGGAGAGGACTTGGAAGGAAATGAAGAGAAATATTTAAAGGAACTTTTATGAAGTCTTGCCACATTATGTACAATGTAAATTTTCCTTTCTGCCTCCTCAAGAATTTTTCAGTAAAATAAACATTCCTTATGAATGTGCTGTGGAGTTTAATCTCTTTGGGAATACATTGAAATGCTGAGTCCCAGTTCAAGGTGGGCATGTGATAAGCAAAAGTTGCCCACCATGATCTTGTCACATCTAGGTAATATATTTTTGGAGCACCTACTATGTGCCAGGTACAATGCCAGACACTGAGGTTACAAAGACAACTAACTATACATGGTCTCAGCTCTTAGAGAGTTTACAGTCTTTTGGCATAGCATGTTTGGAAACAGATTTTTAACTTGGGAGGCCGAACATCAGAGTGGTTCTAAAACGATACTAAAAGTTATCATTTGCTTAAAGACAGACGTATAGACTAATGGAATAAAGAGCCCAGAAATAAATTCTAACATATAGTCAAATGACTTTCAACTAGGGTGCCAATACTTTTCTTTTTAACAAATAGTTTTGGAAAAACTGGATATTGATATACAAAGGAATGAAATTGGAACCTTACTTTATACCATATACACAAATTACCCCAAGATAGATCAAAGACCTATAAGAGCTAACACTATAAAACTCTTAGAAGAAAACATAGAAGGAAAGCTTCAAGACATTGGATTTGGTAATGATCTCTTGGATATGACACCAAAAACAAAAGAAAAAATAGGTAAATGAGACTACATCAAAATAAAAACTTTGTGCATCAAAAGACACAATTAACAGTGAAAAGACAACCAATAGAATGGGGGAGAATATTCACAACTCATATATCTGGTAAGGAGTTAGTGTTCAGAATATATAAAAAACTCCTACAACTCAACAACAAAAAACAAACAACCCAATTAAAAAATAGACAAAGAACCTGATAGACATTTTTCCAAAGATGAAAAACAGATGGCCAATAAGCACATAGAAAGATTTCAACATCACAAATCACTAGAGAAATGCAGATTGAAACCAGGATGAAATACCACTTAACACCCGGTAGGATGGCTACTATCAAAAAAGAAAATAACAAGTATTGGTAAGAATGTGGAGAAATTGGAACCTTTGTGTACTGTTAGTGGAAATATAAAATGGTATAGCCGCTGTGAGAAACAGCATGGCAATTCCTTAAAAAAAGTGAAAATTGAAATACCATTTATCTAGCAATTACATTTCTGGATATATATACACACAAGAATTGAAAGCAGAGACTTGGACAAATATTTATATACCAGTGTTCATAGCAGCATTGTTCACAATAGCCAAAAGGTAGAAGCAATCTGTGTCTATTGCTAGATGAATGAATAAACAAAATGTATATACATACAATAGAATGTCACTTAGGCTTAAAAAAGAATGAAATTCGGACATATGCAATTATATGAATGAACTTGAGTGAAACGTACAGTCTTAAAAGGACAAATACTGTATGATTCCACTTATATGAAAGACCTACAGTAGTCAAAATGAGACAGAAAGTAGGATAGAGGTTAGCAGAAACTGGGAAATTTAATGGGCACATGGTTTCAGTTTGGGGTAATGAAAATGTTCCTGAAATAGAGGATGGTGATGGTTACACAACACTATGAATATACTTAATGTCACTGAACGGCACACTTAAAAATGGTTAAGATGATAAATCTTATATGTATTTAACAACAACTTAAAAAGTTTTTTAAGATTAAGAAAAAGTGATCATAGCACTATGAAGACTGACAACATTTTGGACTATGAAGAGATGGTGTGATCTGATGGACTGTGAATTAGTGATGGCTAAGGTGATGGCTGCCCAAATAAGGCAGATTTGGCATGGCAGTGCACTCATGGCAACAGAAATTGTGAACGTTTTCAGACATTTATGACTCTGGAAGGTAGCAATGACTTTAGTTTTTAGATCATTGTCACACAATTTTGGCGTTAAGATATCCAAACTCCAGAACTATTGTAATTTCAGAATGGAGCAGGTCTCAGATGCAAATGATCTTCTGTTATGATTACAATATGAGAAGTGCTGCAGAGGTATGTGTAGAGAACCTATTTGTTTACTCATTCTTGAGACAGTTCCTATGGACAATATGTTCCAGGAGACGGGACAGAGGAGTAAGTTCCTAATTTTTCTCTCCATCCTCTGCCATTCTGTGCTTTCTTCTTTGGGCATCGTATTCATTTTTTTCATTTTGCCTTCTTTGCAAGGCTGATGAAATGAGAATTCAACCCTACAAAATGGCACATTTTGGTGAATGAGGAAAACAATTTATGTGCAGGTTTATGGGACTGTTCTCAACAACACCCATGAGGAAGTGAGGGCAGCAAGATTGGTGCCATGGGAAGTTCTGAAGCAATGATGGTCCTTCAGAACTGTCCAAAGACAACGGGTGGAGCCACCTACCCCACAGTCATTGGTGTAGGTGCCTGGGGAAGGGGACATAATTTGGGGTGAGTAGCTCTCCGTGGGGAGAGTCCTGCAGGGAATCTGGGTGGTATAGCACACTCGTAGACACTATACCAGCCCTCTGCTTTTGTCCTCAGGAATTACTGGTGCATGAAGCAAGCCATTTTCTGGAAAGGTAGCACAAAATACTAGCAGCATGAGCAAAACAGATTTTGAGTTTTTTTAATCTCTTGCTCTAAGAGATATTATAACAGCAAATAAAATTTTATTAGATTCCCATCTTCTTTCTGAATTACTTGTTTTCCTTTGCTGTGGTCAGTATTTTTATGTGCATACCAATTTTATAGAGTTATGATTGTGCATATTATGTATATGTGTATATATATTCATAATATTTGTGTTATATGTATATAAACAATACAATATTTTCCTGATCACAGAGAGTTTTTTAATGAGTTAAATTTTACACAGAGAAATATACAAATCTTAAATGTTTAGATTAGTTTTCATAAATGTATACACTTGGCAACTACCATCCCAACTCTAAAAAGTTTCCTGGTGACCTCTCTGATCAATCCCCATCCCCATAGCAACTCATGATATCTTTTAAAAAAATTTTTATTTTTATCAGTTTTATCGAGATATAGTAACATGCAGCACTGTATAGTTTAAAGTATACAACATCATGACTTGACTTACATATATAGTGAACTGATTACCACAATAAGTTTAATTAACATCCATCATCTCATATTGATACACACACAAAAAAAAAGAAAAACAATTTTTTTTATTGTGATGAGAACTTTTAGGATTTACTCTCTTAACAATTTTCAAATATACTATATGACAGTGTTAACTATGGCCATCCTGGACACATTACATCTCTAGGACTTATTTATCTTATAACTAGGAGTTTGTACATTTTGACTACCATTCTCCAACGCCCCTATCCCCTCCAGTCCCTGGTAACCACAAATCTGATCTCTATGAGTTTTTTTTTTTTTTTAGATTCCACATATAAATGAGAACATAAGGTATTTGTCTTTCTCTGTTTTACTTATTTCACCTAGCTTAATGCCCTCAAGATCCATCCATGTTGTCCCAAATGGCAGGGTTTCCTTCTTTTCTATGGCTGAATAATATTCCATTGTATGTAATTACCACAACTTCTTTGCCCAGTCATCTGTCAATGGACATTTAGGTCATTTCTATGTCTTGGCTATTGTGAATAGTTCTGAAGTGAGTATAGGAAAAGGAGCATACATCTCTTCAACATAGTGTTTTCATTTCTTTCAGATATATTTCTTCATATCCTCCCCAATACTTGATGTCTCTTATCTTTCTGATAATGGCTATTATAGGTGATATTATGAGGTGATATCTTATTGTGGTTTTGATTTTTATCTCCTTAATAATTAGTGATGTCAAACTTCTTTTAAAGTATCTGTTGGTCATTTGCATGTGTATCTTCTTTGGAAAAATTCAGGTTATCTGCCCATTTTAAAATTGGATTTAATTTAATTTATTTTTTTTGCTATTGAGTTGTATGAGTTCTTTATATATTTTAGCTCTTAACCCCTTATCGAATATGTGATTTACAAATATTTTATCCCATTCAGTAGGTTGCCTTTTCATTTTGTTGATCGTTTCCTTTGTTATACAGAAGGTTTTTAGTTTGGTGCTGTCCCACTTGTTATTTTTTTATTTTTATTTTGTTACTTTTGTCACATACAAAAAAATCATGGCCAAGACTGATTTCTAGTACCATGGGTTAGATTTGTCTGTTTATGAATTTTACATGAAAGAAACATAGAGGATTGACTTTTTTGATAAACACATTTAAAAAACTGACTTTTCTCCTTTCTTTTATACTATTCATGTATTTTCCTGATTGTAAAAAAGATATTCTTTTATTATCAACATTCAACAATATAGAATAATATTATATAGCATTAAAAATGATTGTCCTTAGATCTACTTCATGTAGGTAACCACTGAATATTGGCATATTTTCTTCATATTTTCTTATTGCAGTGGTTCTCAAAGTCTAGTGTCCAGATTAAAATCATCAGAGAACTTTTTAGAAGTGCAAAATTTCTAGCATCACCCCAGGCTTACCAAATCAAAAACTCTGGGGATGGGCCCCAGCAATGTGAGGGAGGGAGAGAAAAATTGGGATCATTTTATGAACTATATAAATGTCTAACCAATGTACTGTATACTTGAGACTAATTAAAATAAATACTTTAAAGTAAAAAGAAGTTCTAGGTATCTACGTTTTGAGAACCATTTCCTTAAATGTTTTTCTTTCTTTTTTTTTCTAGACATGATCTTATTATACTCACATTTTTACATTCTACCTTTTCATGTAAAAATGAATCAGAAGCAGTACCATTTCATGGCAGGTAATGAGTTAATTTATCCACCTAAAAATATTGGTGTGGTCTATAAGTGCAGTAATAAGGCTAAATGTGCCCTGTTTTGACTTTTGCTTTCTCTTGGGATAATCATTTCCCAACATGATCACATTTGTGAACTGCTTCCTTTACTTGTTGTCATCACCATATAGCATGGTGATGCTGGACATGTGTTTGGGTAGGATGACTCCAGTTGTACTTGGGAATATTTATAAACAGACCTTGCTCATGGAGGGGACTGGTGAATAACAATTTTATCTAGGCAAATGACACAGAAGGCTGATGTTTGTGGTTTCACAGACATGAATGGCAGAGGAGACATTTTGAAAGAAAGGTAATGACGCGGCTCTGCCAGGGACACTGGGTTCTTGGTTCAGGTTGAACGATAACCCTCTCTTTTGCCTCAGGACGCAGCGCTGCTGAGAACTGCATCTACTGGCAGACTCAGACTGGCAGGCCTAACTTTGGTCTGCTTTGGAGAATGCTCATTGGGTCTTGTCTTGAGATGGCATTTGTTATGCTGAAATAGGTGGGCATAATTGTCCCCAGAGCATAGCCCTCCACATAAAGGTTTTCTAGTCATCTTACGAGAAACGATCTTTCAAGAGATGATTCAGATTGGGAAAGTGACTTGCCCAAGGTCACACAGTTGGTGTGTCTTGGCAATGCTTTGATTCCAATCCAGTCACCTAACTCCAGATTCTGCTGTTTTCCTCTCTGTGGTGCGGCCTCCTGTAGAATGTATGGTCCTGTTTGTATCTCTGGTGGACAGGGCTACAGGAAAAGGAGAGTGTCAGACTGTTTCAGAGCAATAGGAACCTGTATACTTCTGGGGGAAAAGGAGGAAGAAAACGTGAAAGGCAGTGTGATGGAGTGCAAAAATGAGTGGGTCCTGGGACCAGGTTACCTGACTTAGGATCAGAGCTGAAGCATTTATGGGGTATGTGACTGTGTCAGTTACTTATTGCTGAGTAAAAACTGTGGCAGAAGAACACAAATTCATTATCTCACAGTGTCTGTGGATCAAGAATCCAGGTTCATCTCCTCTGGGTCCTCTGCTTCAGGGTCTCTCACAGGGCTGCAACTGAGATGTCAGCTGGTGCTGAAGTTTCATATGATGACTCAGCTAGGGAAGGATATTATAATAGTCAGCTTGGGCTGGCATAAAATAGTACACGAGACTGGTGGCTTAAACAACACACATTTGTGTTTTTACAGTTCCAGAGGCTGAAAGTCTGGTCAGATTGCCAGTATAGTCGGCTTTGTTGAGAGCTCTCTTTCTGGCCTGCAAACGGCCACCTTCTTGCTGTGTTCTCACATGGCAGAAAGAGAGACAGCAAGCTCTTTGGTCTCTTTTTATAAGGGCACTAATCGCATCACAGGGCCCCACTCTAATGGTCTCATCTAAACCTAATTACTTCCCAAAGGCCCCCTCTCCAAATACTAGCACTTTGGTGGATAGGACTTCAACATTTGAATTTTGGGGGAACAGAATTCAAACTATAGTGGATCTGCCTCCCAGCTGACTTATGTGTTGTTGGTAGAATACAGTTCTTCATGGGTTGTTGGACTGAGAGCTTCAGCTTCTTGTTGCCTTTTAATCAGAGGTCACCCTCTGTTCCTTCTAGTTGGGCCTCTCCACATGGCAGATGACTTAACTTCTCTGAATCCTCCCCCTTTTTTAGCCTTTAAAATGGGGATCGTTATAGCTGTCCTAGAGTTGTGGGAATTCACTGAGATAATGTAGAAAATGGTTTTGCATAGAGGGCAGCACATTGTCAGGGCTTCCTAAATGGCAACTGTTATTACTGCTACTATAATTTTTAGAGCATCTGATACTCTGGAGCCTGGCTGTTATCCAGACAACAGATGGGCATATGCCCCCTGTCCCCTGCTATAACACAGGCCTCCTCAGGTAAAGGACAATTTCTAAACTACAGAGAAAATACAGCTTTTTTCCTGAGGCATCTCAGGTGACATGACTGGCAATTCTCAGAGATGTGCCATGGAGTATAAAGTAGGCACACTTTTTGTTGTCCCTCCATGTAAGCATCTCAGAACAGGCCAAGTTTACTTTTACAGCAATGGAAACCGGACCCCTTAGAGCATCCGTTGCCTGTGCATGACCTAGGTCCTCCAGGAAGCTCAACTTGAGCCACCTTCGTGCAGTAGATCTGTTTGTCTTGTCTCTTAAATCATTGTCTGTTATCTGCCTCATATTCATTACTATCTCAAAGCATCTGTGTCTGCTCCTTTTCCATCTGATCCTGAGCACAGTTAACAAGGTGAAGCAGTGTTTCCCAGAGGCCTTGGGAGCCATATCTTTCTCAATCATTATTTGGGGCTATTACAGGGGGAAGTATAACTTTGTTTTATTGCCATGGGATAATGTAGATGTCCTAATCCTCTCTGTGTAAAAATAAGACCGGACCGAATGTCTGTTCTGAATTATCTCTCTGCCTAAACGAAGCCCAGGAGGGACCCTAACTCGCAAAAAATATATTATTCAGCCCAATGCTGATTTCATTTCCTAAAAGAGATTGGGTCCAAATAAGACTTTAATTGAATTCAGCCTCTTGACCTGACATTGGCTTGATTCTCCTTCCTAGTGCCTTCAACCTTAGATAAGGGAGGAGGAGGAAAATGGACAAATAAAGCGACTCACATGGGTTTATAGGCTGAGCCACTTCCACATTCCATAAAACCCAAATGACTGTATAGGAAACAGCTGCAGTATTTACTGGGGCCTGGTAAGGCCTCATTACCATCCCACCTCCTCACAGGGGGTTTTGGGCTTGGAATAGAGTGCAGTGGAGGGAGTAATTGACTCTGCTGCCCTGGCACCTGGTGTTTCTACCAAATGCCTGAGGTCACTGCAGTTAAAAAAACCCCTCCCCTCCGGGTGGAAGGAGGTTTCACGGCCTCTAGCGAGAGAGGTGGAGGGCAGAGCTAAGAGGAGATCAGAAGGGGTTTCCTTGTTTGTTTGTTCATATCTTTGTTCATTCACTCAAGAATTATTTATTGAGTATTTATTGAATGTCAGATGCTATTGTAGGCATGTGGTACATGGTGACAAGACACAGTCCCTGCCTTCTTAGTGCTTACACTCTAGAGCTGCTCTGTCCAATAGAATATTACATTTAAATTTAAACTCATTAAAATAAAAAAGAATTAAAAATTCACTTCTTCAGTCACACTTGTCACATTTCAAGTGCTTAATAGGCTGGTGGCTGTTGTATTGGGCAGCACAGGAATAGAACATTTCCACCATCACAGAAAATTCTATCAGACACAGTCATTAAATGAACAAACATATACGTAAATAAGATTACTTTGGATGTAGTGGTGCTTTGAAAAAAATAAAATAGGAGAAGGGGTTGGAGTTGCCTTTGGAACAGCGTGGTCTGTAAATGGGTTTCTCTGAGAAGGTGACACATAGCACAATATCCTGGAAGGAGCCAAATAAACAGCAAGTCCTTGCAGCTTTCCAGAAGTATAAGAAAGCTGCTGTTGCTCAGAGTAGGGATCCAGTGGGAGAGTGTCATGAAATGGGGTCAGGAGTAAGGCAGAGGCCCAATTATGTGGGGGTCATGGCAAAGAGTGTGCATTTAACTCTAAGTGGTGGAAAACCATTGCAAGGTTTCTAACCAGGGAAGGCTTGTGATCTGATTTCCATGTTAAAAGCTCACTCTGGCTCCTGGGTTGATCATGAATTGTAGGGAGGCAAGAGTGAGGCAGAGGGACCAGGAAGGAGGCTATTAAAACTATTCAGATGTGAAAAGCTGGGGCCTGGGCATCAGGAACAGAGGGACAGTAGCTAACCCCCGAGGGGGCAGCTCTGTAGTAGAAAAGATGGGGACAATAACAGTACCTAGTATATACTGTCACTAATACAGGGTTATAGTCAGGCAATATTTGTAAAGTTCCCAGTCTTCATAGCACAGCAGTATGTGGCATCACCTTGTTTAACTTACCTTTGTGTCTGTCCTAAATGATGGTAACAGCCTCTCCTCTGCTTTCTCATCCTTTGTCTTGCCTGTTCTAGTCTAGTTTCCACTGTCACTGGAGTTACCTTTTCTAAAGGACAAATCCGATGAGGTCAGTTCCTTTCAGTCCCTACTGAACCCTAGCTGAAATCCAGACTTGTTAATGTGTCATAAGAGGATCTTCACCCTGTGGCCCACGTCTCTCTCCGGCATCATCTCTGCCATGCTCCACTTTGAACTCAGGCTCTAGCTACACCCATCATCACCTCATAGCTCATGTCACCCTCTCTGCCCAGAAGATTATCTCTCCCTTGGACTTGCCATCTCTAGCTTGCTGTCTTTCTAGGTTCAGCTCAGAAATTTCTGCCTCTGAGAAGCTGTGTCTGGCTCTCCAAGTGCAGGTCAAGTGTCCTTACCATGAAATCTCATGGAACCCTGTACTTCTCCATCACATGGAATTATAATTGCTTGTTTACCTGTCCCCATTAACCTGAGATCTCCAAAACAGTTGGGACTGTATGGTTCATGACTGGGTCTAGCTCTTCATATGTTTAGCCCATATGAAGTTCTTAAAGTTTGTGGAATGTGCAAGTAAATTAATTAATAAAAATCTTCTATTCATATCCTTTAGTATAGCTCCTTTCTTTCCTCGTACTATTTTCCACCATTATTATTATTATTTTGAAAAAACTGTTCTTTGAGTTTCCTAACCTAAGTGTCTTATGTTAGGCTGCCATAACAAAATATCATGGACTAGGAGGCTTAAACAGTAGACATTTGCATTTTCACAGTTCTGGAGGCTGAAAGTTTGAGATCAGGGCATCAGCATGGTTGGGTTCTGATGAGGGCCCTCTTCCTGGCTTGTAGATGGCTACCTTCTGCTATGTCCTCTTTTAGGGGAGAGGAAGAGAGAGGGAGAGAGGGAGAGAGACAGAGAAGGAGAGAGGGTACATGTACAAGAGCATGCTGGAGAAAGAGCAAGAACAAACTCTCTGGGGTCTCTTCTTGTAAGGGCACTAATCCCACCATGGAGCCTCAGCCTCAGGACCTCATCTAACTCTAATTACCTCCCAAAGACACCACCTTCAAATACTATTGCATTGGCAGTTAGAGGGACACAGACATTCAGTCTATGACACTGAGACAGTGAGAATTTGACATGGGTTCTGAGTTGCTTATCCTGACCTCTAGCTCTCTAATGAATCCACTGGCAGTTGATGGCCTGCGTGATGTGTAGAGTCACAGGATCTAGGTTTACAGCCCAGCTTCAACATTTATGAATTATAAGACCTTGATCAAGTCATATCATCTCTTGCTTCTCCCAGTACTTAATTGAGGGCATTTATGGTGATCAGGACATGCTTGTTAACTATATATGTGGGCTCCTTGGGCACTTTAATAATTCCTTATATCAATATGATAAGACTCCTCATTCATTCTCATTTAATCCTCCCAAGAACCCCACAAAGTCATATTATTCACCCATTGCAAAGATGAGGAGGCTGAGACTCTGGGAGTTCCCAGTTGGACCATTTGTCACAAACATTGGCCTTGTGCACTTGCTTTATGGTTCCCTCTTTCACTTCCTTGCCCTCGTCTGATCTTGAGAATTTGTGACCTGGGAAGACATCTGTTTGTCTGCAGGCTCTGGCTTGAGACCTTCTGTCATGACATTGTGATCTGAAAGTTTGTGTCCCTCCAAAATTCACATTGGAATCCTAAAACCCAATGTGTTGGTGTTAAGAAGTGGGGTGATTAGGTCATGAGAATGGAGACTTCTGAAATGGGATTAGTGCCCTTGTAAAAGGGACCCCGAGAACTCCCTAGTTCCTTCTGCCTCGTGAGGATATGAGAAGTCAGTTACCCAGAAGAGGGCTCTCACCTGACCATCCTGGCACCCACATATCTAACTTCTAGCCTCCAGAACTCTGAGAAATAAGTGTTTGTTGTTTATAAGCTACTCAATCTGTGGTATTTAGTTATAGCAGCCTGAATGAACTGAGACTCTTGGCCCTGTGACAAAATGCCCATGACTATGCATTGCTGTGATTAGCCCATGCCTTACAAAAGATTCTTTAATGTTGGACTTCCATAGGTTTTTGTCATGCCTCTTTCTCCCTCTTTCAAGTTTTGAACCAACTGAGAAGTAGATAAAGGAGACAGACAGATGGAAATTTTGAAGTTATTGAACAAACTGGTATGTGGCCCTGACTAGGTGACAGCCAGCAGCTTGCTCAAGGTCATACGGCTAGTGGGTGGCAGAGCCAGCCTTCCAAACCAGCTCCAGAAATTTCTTGTCATGCTGCTTCTCAAAATGTAAACTTTATTCATCATAAAACTAGATTGAAGGACATGGTTTAGGTGCGTGTCCAAAAAGACAAGTTAAGTTTCCATCCCTGAATGAGACAAACTGTCTCAGCTAGTTTGGACCATATCAGCTGTCCTCCACAGTGTCAGAGCTGGCCTCGCTCCTCCTACTGCAAGTTTGAGAGAGCATAGCAGGGCATGCCCTTCCTGTAAGCCTGCAGATCCAAAAAGAGAAAATTAAGGAGTGAATTCGGTCTCTCCTCCCAAATTCACCAATCGGCTAAATCACTTTTCCTTCTCAGATTGGGAGAGCGGCCAGAAGCATTTATCTAGCTAAGGTCTCACCAGGCAGAACAAGTGTTACCTTGAACCCTGTGGAGGCCACAGACCAAATGCCTCATCATTGCTGGGAGTGAGCAAATTCTGCTGGTGAAGGAGTCAAGGGCTCAAGTGTTTTAAGGTCCTACTTTCTCTTCTTTTGGAATTAGAATTCTGAGACCCAGCTGTGAGTCGCTGCCCCTTTGCCTGCCTAGCCTTTGGATGGACAAGGGCACAGCTGGGGTGTATAATGGGAAGTGCTCTTCTCGAAAAGCTGGAGGACTTCTGCTGCATCAGCTGGCAGCTTTCCTCAGGTTTAGTGACAGGTTCTGATTGCTAAGAGGCCGAATTCCTTCCTTTTCCTAACAGAGCCAAGTTGGCAGATGCCTGAGGCCTGTGAGTTCTTGTGTGCATCTCAGTGTCTCTCAGTAGGATGTAGCATCTGTATGGATCAGGGAAAGAACACCAGATATAAGATCAGGTGCCCTGGATCCTTGCCCAGCTTTCCCATTGGGGAAGTCTTTGAGTTTCCTTGTGCCTTCATTTCCTCATCTATAGGACAGAAGTAGTATTACCTGTCTCTAAGGATGGATGATGGATGAGATATGCTTTTTAAACATCAAAGCTGGATAATTTCAAGCTCTTTCATCACATTTTCCATGGATCTCTTCTGAGAATCCATCCCCTTTCCTTCTTTCCTGCATCCTTTTCTTAGCAGACGCATGTTGATTTTACCTGTCCTCCCTGATTGTCCTTTGAGGATCTCTCCAGCCACATGGATTGTTTGAGACTGATTCCACCCTACAGCTCCAGGGGCAAGCCCAGGATCCAGGCCTCACCAAGTGGAACATTCCATCCCCCTGGTCACAGTGATTACTGTTCCCCTCAGGCCAGGCCAGATGACCATTCCTGGGAAAGACTACCTTCTTTGCTGGAATTGCCAAGCTGGGGGAATATAAGTCTGGAGCTGCTGGGGGCCACCTTTGCCATCTTATGGGAGGAGCCTATCACCATACAGGAAATCAGAATGAAGAGTTGGCGAAAGACACATAGTAGTATCCTGTTGACATTGTTAAAGTCCCTGGATCAAGCCATGCCTGTTTCATGTTCACTGTGAATGAAGTTGATTAACGTTTCATATATACTTCCCTTTCTGTGAAGTGCTATTCATATCCTTTACTAATTTTTCTACTGGGTTCTTGGTATTTTTCTCATAGATTTGAAGGAACATTTTTTAATATTAATTTTTTATTGAGGTTAAAGTCACATAACATAAAATTAACCATTCACAATGAACAAAATCAGTGGCATTTAGTACTTTCACAATGTTGTGCAACCATTGCCTTTATCTAGTTCCGAGACATTTTCATTATTACCAAAGAGACCCTGCATCCATTAAGCAGTCACTCCCCATTTCCCGCCTCCCAAGCCTCTGGCTTTTTGTCTCCATGAGTTTATCTATTCTGAACATTTCAAATAAATGGACTCAAACAATATGTGATATTTTGTGTCTGTCTTCTTTCGCTTAGCTTAATGTTTTCAAGGTTCCTCCATGTTTTAGCATCATTAGGCCTCATTCCTGAGTAACATTCCATTGTATGAATAGACTGTGTTTTATTTATCTATTCATCTGTTGATGGGCATTTGAGTTAGTCTCCCCATTTTGGTTATCATGAACAGTTCTAATGTGAATATTCATGTACAAATTATTTGTTTGAATTGTATATCAGGAAAATTAGTCCTTGGCCTGTGATAGATGTTGCAGATATTTATGTCAGTTTGCCATTTGTCTTTGACTTGGCTTCTGGTAGCTTTTGCCAGGCATAGTTTTGAAAAAATTGTTATTTAGTTGAATTTGTCAGGTGGGTTTTGTGACACAGGAAGGCCATCCTTATATTTGAGGTTCTAAAATAATTCTCCAATCAAAGCTTCCACTCATCCACTCATTTCCTTATCAGTCAAACAGGGATTAAAAACAGCCCCACCTGTCCCTCAGGGTTATTGTGAGTACAAAGTAAGAGAAATGATATGAAAGTGCTTTATAAAATAGAAAGCCATATACACACAAGGCATATTGTCATCATCACTATTAATTGTATCATTAACTAGCTGAGTTCTGTTATTGCTTTAATTTTGCAGAGCAGAGATTGAAGGGCAGAATTACTCACTGAGCTGGCCAAAGGTGCTTTATTTAGTTGGTAGCAATGTGGAGAATGTCACAAAAGATGTCAACTCTTATTTGTCATTTTAGGGTTTCATATTTGACCAGAAAAATAAAATTAAACCCAAAACTATTCTAGTCATCCTTTCTTCAAGTAGACTCTTTTTTTTTCTTTTCTTTTCTGCCAGGAAAAGAAACCAGTTCAGTGAGTTTTGTGCTATTCAGCTGTACCTGTAATTTAAGCCTCATCAATGGCTATTTGTGACATGTTTTCCTTATATTTTTAACCACAAATTCTTTTTTTTAATGGCAAACCTTAGATTGAACACTATTGATTAAAAACAATCTCAATACTTGACAACAATTATCATTATGACAATTGCTCTGGGATAGAATTCTATATTGGTTAAGTCCTTGTTGTTTAGACCTGGGCTTGAATGTGATTCAGCTAGTAGCTAGTTGTGTGACCTTGGGCAAACTGCTTTACTATCTGTGCCTCTGTTTCCCCATCTTTGAAATAAGGATGATGATAGCACTTGACTTATTGGGTTAAGCAGAAGTCAGTGATAAAATCTATATTGAGTATTTAGCCTGGTTCCTGTATGGAACGAGGGCTTGATAAATCCTATTAGTATAATTCAGGAATATCTAAAAGAATCCAGAAAATGAGCTCGAGGGAAATGGAATATACCCTTCCTGGGGGTACTCTCATTCCGGGGGCAGGGCACGGATCAAATCACATGGTAGAACTCCTTCCCCTGCTGCATACCACATTTATCTGGGAAGAAATCTGGTTTCTATTATTATCATCACATGAAGTGTGTATATCAGGAATAGCAGTTGGTTCTCATGTAACAAGGAAGAGGTGGCCACCTGGAGAGGAGTGTCACAGAAGGGCAGCTGTGAGACTGGGCTGAGCTGTGGGAAGGAATGGAAGGAAAAGGGTGAGGACATTGTGCTAGGGGACCTGCCCAGGTCATATTGCCTCTTCTTGGGACAGAAGATTCCAGATGATGTGAATTTATTGCATGTGGTGGTGTATTTGTAGAGGACACAACGTTTTTTTTTCTTTTTCCCTTTCCCTTCTGTCCTCTCTTCTTGCTCCTAACCTGGCTACCTGTGGAGCCCCACCTCCTTGTCCTAGGTCCAATGTGGTTGGGCCTTAAAAAAGAAATGACATTTGTGGGACCTCTGCTGTATGTCAGATACTTTAAATCCCTGATCACATCAGATCCTGTGCAATGAGATCTCCATTATTTTACAGTTGAGGGAACTCAGTCTCAGAGAAGGCACAGGATCTAACTAAGGCTCCTCACAAGCTGATAAACGGCAGAGCCAGAATTTAAATCATCATCTGTCTTATGCCAAAATCCAACTTCTTCGGCTGTTTAGCATAAAGCTCTGTACCATACTCTGCTCCAATTTTACATGGATTTTTGTGATATTCCTGTGATTCAGTGCCCTACACATGGATCTCCCAGAAATATTTGTGGACTTAAAATTTTGGTAATGAGGAAAATAGCTGACATTTACTAGTTCCTGCCTCAAAGTCACTTGCTCCAGTTCTCAGAACTAGTCAGTGGCAGACCCAGACAGGGAATTCAGTCTCTCACATGCCAAAGTGCATGGTGCTAACTTCCTTTTTCCTTTGAGAGTCTGGGCTTGAGGTAGGGATGCTAAATCTCTGAGCACATCTTTCTCAGGAAACATGTGTAGCTTTCTCTGTTTTAAACAGGTCCAAAGGAGAACTGAAGAGGGCGAGGGCCTGAGTACACTCGAGAGAGGGGTGAGGCAGGTGGGTGATGGCAATGACTACGGGCCAGTGGCATCTACTTATAAACTCAGTGACCTCCTGTTTCCAGGCACCAAGCTGGAATAAGCCTGTGATTCACCAGCTGGACTTCTCCTTGTGCTTTCTCCAAGCAGATCTTGTGCATTCTTGTCTGTAGACCTTAGCTCATACTTTTAGCTCCATAGGAATACCCTGTACTCCCACCCTTTCACCGTTCCTATCTGGGGAGACCATTATAACTGCCACCTTCTATAGGAAGCCTCAGTGGATTGGCATGGATAATCTATTCATTTCTGAACCCAAAACAAGTAAGTTATCATATATTCAGAAAAGGCAAATAGAAGTCTATTTTGAGAAATTTGTGAAAATATCATACTCAGGACAATGCATATTAATGACAATCTTAATATGTGAAATTCTGGTGGTCAGTGACCCTATAGTGCTTGGTTTTATTTTCACAGGACAAATTTTATTCTACCTTATGGACACATGAAATGGATTTAAGCTCTCTAGTAGAATGCAGGAGACTTTCAGCATTTGCATGGGCGGAATCTGTTGTTAGACAGATTAGGTTTGAATACTGGGGACCTTGGGTAGGTCGCCTCCCACATCCGTGCCTCTGCTCTGTGAAAGAGGGATACTTAGACTATGTTGTTAGGTTGTTGGTGAGGGGCGGGGGTGGAGGGATATCATGGGTAATAATAATTTCTGTCATTTATCGAGTGCTTCGTATGTGCTAGGGACTGTGCTAAGCTTGGCTTTACATTTTTATTTGATCCTCCCCAAAGCTCCCTCATTCCTGAAGTAACTTATCCTGCATTCTTTTCTTCCCCAGAGCACTTATCATCTACTTTGTTATATAGTTTACTCATTTTGCTTCTTTTTCATCTGCCCCTCCCAAGGCCTCTTTCCAAGGAGGCACCATTCATAATATATTCTGAGTTCTGCTTCAAGCTGCTTTTACTGAGAATATTGACACGGTGACTTCCTGGAGTTGTGTGTTGTGAAGACTCTGGCACTTCCAGGGGGCAGGAATTTTTTTTTTCATATTTTGATCATTGCTGTATTCCCATACCCAGAATGATGCCTGACGTATAGTAAGTTTTCAATAAATACTTGTTGAAAGAATGAATGAGAAAGCCCCCAAAGAGCCCATTTTACTGATGAGGAAACTGAGACTCAGTGAGTTATTGATTTACCCAAAGTCCCGTGAGACACTGAGGCAGCTGGTTGTTTCCAGCATTCCTGCTCTCAAGGGCTTTGCAAGGCTGCATGTCTGAAACGCTTGGCATTGTCCCTGCCACCCGCAATTGCTGAACAAATATTAATGAGTTTGCCTACATGGGTCAGCCCCTCTCCTCTGCTAGACAATTCCCGCAGAGTGACAAACTGTCACGTAGCTGTTGCTTGGAGAAACTGGATTAACTTGCACAGTGCAAAGAAAAGCTGGACGTCTTGGAGATTTAGGAAGAAAAAATCCCTAACCTGACTGCTAGTGGTAGGAGTCTGTAGTGGCCTCTCAGGTCTTTCCAACCCAGTTCTTTTTCCTGCTGTCTTCCCTTTTGTGAGCGTCTCTTCCCTTTCTGCTTGCAGTGAGTTCTGCTCTCCTGTAGGCTACAATGTGTCAGTTGTTATAAAATCCAGGAGGTGGGGCTTAGTGACGCCGGCGAGGGCGGTGGGAGAGCTCTCTGCCAGCCCTGCAGGGCGAGCAGTCCAGCCCTGGCTTCAGCGGAGCCTAAACCTTGCAGCAGGAGAACTTCTTTCTTGCTCTCCTGGCTTTGATCCTCACTGTACATCACACCAGAGGCGCTGGAGGGAGGGAGGATGCGAGATGACCAGTCCTTTGGCAACCTGACCATCTCCTTAGTAGAGCCTTGGAAAGCCAGCTGGGGGCTGACGGCACGACCAAGGAGGCGCTGTGCCTCTCGTGGATGTGTGTGTGTGTGTGTGTGTGTGTGCGTGAGTGGGTGAGTGGGTGTGAGTGAGGGTGTGTGTGTGTGAATGTGTGCATGTGCATGACGACTGTGTGTGTGCACGTACAGATGAGTGTGCGAGTGCACACGTGAGTGTGTGTGTGTGTGTGAGAGAGAGCGTGTTCTTGGTTATTATTTTTTGGAAGAAAAATCTTGAAAATCTGGGGCAGGTTACGGTGCTCCCAGGGTGGTGGTTCTTCTTCTGCAAGAGCAGCTGACCAGACCAAGCTACTAGAGACATTTTTCGGCAAGTAAAGAGAATTTTCCTTTCAGAGCAAGAGGGATTTTTCCCCTGGCTCTGCAGTTGAGTAAAGGAGATTAGCCCCTAAACCTGTGAAATCGACCAGAGCCGTGTGATTACCAGGGCTTGAGAGAGAACTCGGGAAGAAAAGGAGAAATAAATCAAATAGCCCGTCAGCGCCTGTGGCCACGTTGGAAGATGTCATCTCAAACTAAGTTCAAGAAAGACAAAGAGATCATTGCCGAATACGAAACCCAAATAAAAGGTGAGATGCGGTCTGGGGAGTCATGCCTTCCCTCCGCTTTCCTTATTCCCTTGCTTTGGCTTTTTTACCCCCCTTTTCCTCCCTGCCATCATGAAATGTTGTTATGCATCAATAATCTTATTGTGAGGAGGAACAGTGGCAGCCGTACAAGTCCAGACTGGTTTCAACTGCAGAGAGTGCTGGGGCTGGGAGTATGGATTATAGAGCAGCAGCGATCACTGCATTGCAGGTGTGAGAGGAGGATCTTACCCTGGCTTTAGGAGTGTCTCAGATACTCTATATCATCTTGGCCGTGACATGTCACTGTAAGGGCGTTTTGCTAGTCACCACCTCCCCTCTCCTCCCATGGTGAAGTCCCTTAATAGGGTGCCGTTTATTATGGTCTGCTATTTTCTTCTTTCTCCTTGTTGTTGCTTTGCCTCTGCCCCTTTCTCTGGGCTGGGATTCACATGCATGTGCACAGGAAAGCAGCGCAGGGAGGCTGCACTGCTTTGTCAGTGTCTCTCAGGCTGGCCTGGGTTGCCATGGATTAACTGTTATGGGGCATATTGATCCAAACTAATGCAGGCATTTAGGCATAAAGAGGGAGCTTGGTGCAGAAAATGTATTCTCTTGCAGTGTGCAGCCCCAGTCACCATCCGTGCACTAGCATTTAGGGTCATCAGCCTTCATTCAAAGCCAGCAGCTCAGGGTGCTGTTTAGGCTGATAGGTGCTGCCTGGCTTTCGTGGTGCCAGGGGAAGCCTGCCAGAAGGGTGGGATGACCTCTGGCTGCTTGTTCCAGCTTTGGTGCCACCAGGCACACATTCCTCTCAGAAGCTGCTCCCTAAATCCACACTAGCAAGTAGAAGTAGGAAGCTGGACACAATCGCATAGAAGAATGCAGGCAGAATCCTCATTCAGGCTAGGCTTCTCCCATCCTCATGAGTTCTAGGCTCAGCTTTGGCAAGGAAGACCTAAAAACACCATCCACCATGCTCACCTTTTCTCTGAGGATGTACCCTAAGGGAAGCCGGGGCCTGTGCCTCTTAGCATCTGTTTTGTTTCTGGTCATAGCTCTCTTTGCTGTGACAAGGGTGTGTTGTGATCCGTCAGAGAGAGTGAAGACAGAATACATTTTCAGTGGGCATATTGATGCGTGCTTTTGAGGTGATGGGTAGACTGTTGAACAAGTCAGTTATTTGGGGCTCAGGCAATTTGAGGTTGCCACACCTGCTTCTAGGTGCTGTTTCAGTTTGAGATTCAGTGACCCAGGGAGGCCAGTTGCCTCTCCAGGAGCTGTGGGAGGCCAGGCATCCACAGCTGCTATGCACGCTTCAGATGCTTGGGAAACTTTGGAAGGGGAGCAGCCATTAGGGGAGGGCTTTGGTTTTTTTCGTCTCACCAACCGTCTTGTGTCTGGTCAAACCTGGCATGATAATCACCTTTGGGTAAACCCCAGGGCAAAATAAGCAGAAAACCTTCCTCATCCCTGGTCTCCTCCCTTTTAGTTTTCAGTTCAGTGTAGAAAACAGTGACTTACGATGTTTCGGCCTTGCTGAAAATTTACAAATAAGCCCTTTATTGGTCAGAGATATGAATTTACCTGACTACTCAATATAAAAGTCCAGTTTCCGTCTTTGCATATATACTTTTAGGGAGGTTATGTTTTATAAGTTTAATTGGGCTGATTTTTAAAAAACTGAGATTACCCTGAAAAATCCATACTAGAGAAAGGGATGCCGAGTTTTGGACTGGTCGGGGTTTTTATAAACATCATTTTGATAGGCGATGTGCCATTCTTATTTTTGAAAGATTGCTACCAATGGGCCAGTGAACTTTGCATGAAGATAAATTAAGCATTTATTACTCTGGCTGATTCTTTTATTTTTTATCTTTCACCTTTATTTTAACAGCTAATTAGCAAATACAAAGTAATACATTTTGCAGGAAATTTGTCCAAATGATCTTGTGTCTTCCAGACACTAAACATCTCTGCATTCTGTTTACAAGAGTTTAATTTTATTCCTTTAGAGTTGACACCCACACGATTTAGGTCAGGATGCTGCTGTGCCCGAAACCATCTGGAATCTTTTTGTTCAAAATTCTATGTTCATCATCATAATTATTGTTTGTACAGGGCTCTAGAGTTTCTATGGCTTACTCCCAGACATCACCACTCTTGGGCTACACAAGCTACAGAAAGAGTTTGCATGAACTCACTTTGAGAGATGAGGAAACTGAGGCCTTCTAATGTTAAATGACTTGCCCAAGGTCACAAGGCTAGCAATGCGAAGGCAGCGGGTTTTCTGCCAGGCCCAGTGTTCCCTGATACATTGTTTGCTTGCAGCTGCCCCTTGGAGGATTGATGTCAGTAGCAGATGGCAGTTTTGTGGTTGGGCTGGCTGCCTCTTGATGAAGTTCCATTGTTTGCCTTCTTACTTTGATCCTTTGCCTTTGTTGCTTGCCTCTGAAGAATGTTTGACCAATCACCAAAAATGATGTTTGATGCCAGTTACCTCTTTCCATGGGTAGCATTTGACTAATTTGATGCAAATACTCCACCTACTTAGACAGATTTTGTCCTCTATCAATTCTGTGAGGGGAACTTTTGATTTAAGAAAATGATACTGAATTTGTAGACTTACTTTTTTATCTCTTTTGACGAATATGTTGACCTAACAAAGGAGAAGGTTTTAAAACTTTTTTTTTCCTATTGTAAAAAATTTCAGATATGTGCCTTCTCATGCCTCATCAGATTGTTGAGTCCCTTTGATTAAATACCTGTGATGCAGTAGTATACCATATACTCGCTCATTTTCAGAGATAGGGAACTCACCACCTCCAAAGTCCACACACTCTATGGATAGCTCTGGCTGTTGTAAGCGTTTTTTATGTTGGGTTACATACGTCTCTCTTTCAACCACCTATTGGTTCTATAGTACCTTCCCTTTGGGACTTCATAGAACAAGACAGATACTATTTTCCCATGACTTCCCACTGGATGTTTGGGGACTGATTACATAGCCCTTGACTATGATTATCCTCATTTGCTGATATACGATGGTTCACTGCTGCTTATCTTCACTCTCCTTTGGATCTGCTGTATTCTGGATTGCAAACTCCAGTGCCTTTGGGTGCTTGGCACACAGAATAAATGAATGAAGCTGGCCAAGTAAGACGATTTGTGGCAGCTGGTCCACTATTTCAGCGAGGGCAATGTCAGAAGGGGTAGTGGTGATTATGATGGGCCTGAGAGGACATATCCTGTCCAAATGGGCAATCACTACTTGGATCCAACCAGTTGTTACCATTTAGGAATGTAGGCCCAGCCAGATCTTTCAGGTTTTTAACAGATGCCAAAAAATCTGGATGAGAGCTTTATACTTTTAAAGAGGTTTTGCCAAATGGATTTCCAAAAGGTGATACTATCCAAAGCCTTCTTCAAGAGTGGTATTAAATTCTAAATGGTCAGAGAATGACACTAACTATCACCTCTTTTATGCGGTGTGTAATGCTTTTATTAATATAGTCCAGGGATTGAATTAGCCCTTTTCACTGCCCATCCTTTCACTGTATCATATATATTATATCTGCCATATTTTTTCAATCCACTAGGCTAGGAGCCTTATCAGACAGAAGAAAATGAAGTGAATTTAACATGACTTGTTTTTGGTGACCCTGTACTGCTCCAAATAGACATTGCTTCCTGTCTGAGGTGCTCACCAGTGTCCCTTTATGAATCTGTTCAAGAACCATGCTGAAGAGAGACATTACATTCTCTAGTCTGGAAGTGGCAAGCTTTAATTTCATTCCCCTTTTGAAATTAGAACATTTGCCCATCTACAGCTTTTTGGTACCTATCCTATTTTTCATAATTCCCTCAAAGATCACTGATAGTGTTTAGTAATCTTATTTGCAGGCATTCTCAGTATCCTGGGCTCCAATTCATCTTGCTGTCAGACATAATGGTCTGTTCTACATTTATTTAGAGTTCCTATTTCCATTTCAACCTAATGGAAAATTGAAATAGAAATCCAGTGATTGACTTTTATGTTTTATTTTTTATTACATGCCTATAATCATCTTAGGCTATCTTAATAACAAAACTGTAATTTTGGAGAAGAAAGGTAGATATTGAAGAAGATGACAGAGAATGCATTCATTTATGAATTCATTTAATAAACATTGAGTATTTACTTTTTCTTAGTCTTATGATGGGTGTTGTGAAAGATGTAAAGTATGATACATTCTTGGCTTTCTAAGAGTTTTCTTAGAATATGGTGATAAAATCAGTGAAAGAAATGAAAAAAACCACAAAACACAAAAAAACTTCCAACTGAACACCAGAATGAGTTCACTCTTAAAGAGGTAAATGCTGTAGAGTGATTAGACGACCTCCTTAAGAACTCTCAGTGCCTTCAACAGGATTTAATGAGGAGAGCAGGCTGGATTGGGAGAAGAATGGGGAGGAGTGGGGGCTGCTTAGGGAGCTCACCTCGCGGAGGCAGCCATTGCTCAAGCTCCATTCTGTCATTGCCATGAAATATGAGCCCAGAGTGGTCAGTTCTTTCAGTGTTTCAAGGGATTCTGGATTTTAAAACAAGATCGCCTGGGTTTTATTAAAATTATTTAAAAATTTTTTTGAAAATTGTTTAACTCTAAGTGTTCTTTGTACATTCTGGATACAAATCTCTTATTGAACATATATATATAAATATTTTCTCCCATTCTGTGTGTTTTTGCACTTTTTCAATGTTGTTCTTTGAAGCACAAAAGATTTTAATTTTTATGAAGTTCAGAGTATTCATTTTTCTTATTTTTCTCATGCTTTTGGTGTCATATATAAGAATTCTTTTTTAAATCCAAGGTCATGAAGACCATCTGTTAATTTTTAAATGATAGCTCAGATATTTAAACAAACACTATAGTGCCTGAACAAACCTCTCAGAACAGTTTCAGCTCATGGCCCACCAGTTCTCAACTTCTGACCTAAAAGTTGAAGTCCATAAAAAGTCTTGGTGATGAGGCCTCACCCAGTTTTCCTGTTTCATCTTCAGTTGTTTTCTCTATAATAGGCCTGTGCTCTTATAATCACATTAAATCAATCCCTCGCCTCCGAGTTCTCCATACCCTTTTCTACCTGCAAATCTTTCCCCATTTGTGCCTTCGTTATGTCTAAAATGTCTCCCTCTCGTCCCCCCTTCTTTTTTGTCTGACCAACTCCACCTCAAATGGTATCTTCTTTCATGATGCCTTCCTAGCTTTCCTGGGCAGAATTAATTGTTTCCTCACATACCCCTCTATTCTGAGCCTTATTATCCTTCATTACAATTTTGTGTGTAGTCTTTTGCTTATGAACTATTGAGGACAGAAATGCTATATGTTCATCTTTGTTTCACCAATGTGCTTGGCTCACCACTGGTTGAGGGAGTGGCTGATAAGTTACTAATAAGAAGTTTTGCTCTTATAACTTATGGCTCAAGTAGTCATTTTCTTTGACATTTGTCTTAGTCAGCTCGGTCTGCTAAGACAAAATACCATCGACCGGGTGTCTTAAACAACAGACATTTATTTCTCACAGTTCTAGAGGCTGGGAAGTCCCAGATCAAGGTGCCAGTAGATACAGTTCCTGGTGAGAGCCCACTTCCTGGGTTGTAGGTAGTTGCCTTTAGGCTGTGTGCTCACATGGTCTTTCCATGGAGAGAGAGAGAGAGAGCTCCCTGTCTTCCTCTTCTTCTAAGGGCACTAATCCCACCATGAGGACACCTCCCTCATGATCTCACCTAATTCTAATCACCTCCTGAACCCCCACCCACCTCCAAATACCATCATATTGAGGGTTAGGGTTTTAACATATGAATTTTGGGAGGACACAGTCATTCAGCCAATATTAAGACTTATATGTTCCGTTCCATTGAAAGCAGGGGTTTTGTTGGTAAAAGAAATGTTCTTCATGTTTTACTGAATTTCCTTCTTTGTCCCTGATAGGGAGATGTTTATTAGTGGGGATTTGGTGAAGACTGATGCATTTAAGGCCAAGCTAATGTTTGATGTTTGTCATAGTCAAGGAGGGGTGTGGCTGGGAAGCACTGCACTCAAGGAGACACCTCCCAGTCTGGGGAAGTCAGTGGATCTGGGGGTCTATATTGGATATTTCTGGAGTTCTCACAACCAAAGTTTATATGTTAGGGACGACCTTTCCTTTTTAGGAACCTCTATTATTCATTCATTTATTCATTCACCTTTCCTTTCTAGAAATCTCTATCATTCATTCATTCATTCATTCACTCACTGTCATCCATCCAGTGACTGTTATAAGTCATGCTTCAGGTTATATGGCTTTATTTAACAGTGGGAGGTAATTAATTTTTATTTAGTGCTAGGTCTCAGTCATATATTCAGTGTCTCATTTTGTGATTCCAATAATTCTGTGAGTCATTACCAGCCAGTCCCATTTTATAGATGAAACACCCAAGTTTGGAGGAATAAAATAAGTTGCATCAGTTGGAACTGTGAACTGTGGCAGAGCTAGGATTTAAATAGGAGTCTTCCTAGCTTCTGGTTGTGTGGGGAGGCACGTGCATGCTGAAGTAGCGTGGCTCTGAAACCCAAGGGTTCCTTCCTTGGTGGTCTGTGTGTGTGTGTGTGTGTGTGTGTGTGTAAGGGGGGCATTAAGGGGAGGTGTTGCAGTCTGGGGTGGGCCTTAATCTTTGACTTCCTGTCCTTCCTAACCCTTCCATGATCCTAATCCAACTTCTAGTCTCCACTTGATGCCACTTAGCTATGTCAGGTCCTTTCATTTCCACCCCAGGAGAGTCATCTTTGGGAAAGTACCCACTGGAAACACCCCTGTAGGCCTGATCACGGCTGCTGGATCTACCTCTGCCAACCTGTCCAACTCTCCCACTTTTTTTTTTTCCATATGTGAAAACTGATGTTCAGAGAAGGGTTCTGGCTTGCAGACACTTTTAGACTATATTTTCATGAGAGCAAAAGCTCTATCTGCTTGGTTGTTGCTGTAGCCTTGTGCCTGGCATCCAGTTTGTGATCAATAAACATATGGAGTTGAATTGCTCTGGTGGGTGGGGCAAGCCCGAGTGGTGGTTTCACTTGTAAATGCTTCATTCCTGATGGTTTGTTGGTATTTATAAAGTACATCTGCTGGCCAGGAGTGGTGGCCCAAGAGGCAGAGCTGTGTGATGCCTTGGAAAACAGGATGAGGCAAGGGTATAAGAGGGTAAGGTTTGGAGAGGTCAGGAGGAGAAGAGGTGAGACTGGTTAAGAAATTGTTTTTTTCCTTGTAGCTGCCAGGAAGGGGACAGGAGTTGACTTCTTAAAGATTCTGAGTTTCAGAACCTCTGGCCTAGTACAGGACCCTGCAAGCTGTGTCCTGGGCTCGATTTCGCTTGTAAATGCTTCATTCGTGATGGCTTGTTGGTGTTTATAAAATATCTCGGCTGGCCAGGAGTGGGATTTTGGCTCTGTTCTCTTAATTTGTTTAATCATTAGGCAAATTTTTGTTTAGAGTAGTGTTCCCTGAGGTATATTCCATGAGATTGGATGTCAAGAGGTGGTGGGTGGAAAAAATAGTTCTGTGGTCAAATAGATTTTGGAACTTCTAGCTTAAACTGAGTTTAATAAGTTTGTTTCCCACAGGATTTCTGGGAGCCTTGAATGTGTTAAGTGTGAATCTCCCAGGTGGGGTCAGGGGCTTTCTTCAAACTTATTCTATCTTGTAGATATTTTACATTGACTCTCTCTCAAATGGTTCCTGAGATCACATTTTGGAAAATGTGGACCTACATGATTTGTGGATTATTCAGATTCTTTCTCTTTTTGCCATTTGCCCAGTTACCTAATTTTTATACTTCTTTGGAGGGCATTTTGAAGAGAAGAGGTAAAACAAATACATTTCCAGCTCAGCTAAGTGATATCAGCATGGTGTTTTGAGGTCACTTAGAAAATGTGGGTTTTGACATTTCCAATTACAGAGCGCACAGCCATTGATTTAAATGGTAAGTTGGTGACAACTCACCCCGATCAATGTGCATGGCATGTGCGCGTGTGCCCTTCTGTGCGTGACAGTAAGGAGGTGCGCTTGGCAGGCTGTGGGCAGTGTTCAAGGTACCTTGAATGGATGTCAGAGGTGCTGCTCCTGGGATCGTACATTCAATGCCAGGTGATTATGGTGCAGATGAACACACAGAAGCCCACAGCTGATTGTGCCTCAGAGTGAACAGATCACAGCTACAAATCCATGTGCACAAGAAATACATTTCATTTTTTTGTAACTCGATTTCCATTTCACATTTCTATTCTTCTGGGGGTGGCAGAAATAAATCTAAGTCGATTTATGTTTTCTCTCCTGTTTCCTCCAGTGTTGTGTCCCAAGTCCAGGGGAATGGAGGCAACATCAAGGGGCATCTGTTATGGTTTTGTGGCTACTGAGCTATCCTTCGTATTGGGTCTTCAGTGGTCTGTCTGTGCCACCAAGTCTCCTTTTTCCAAACCCTGAGGTTTCTTCATGTGTCACCATCTTCAGCTCCTTCCATATGATTTGCAGGCACTAGAAGTCATCCTGGGCCTCACATGCCATGCTGGTGGTGAGGGACTGGACATTTGTATCAGGCCTGTCTTCTATGTCCAGCAATCACTCCTCCTCCAGTGCTTCCCTGGGGCTCTGCCTGAGGAAGTGGCCCAGCTCCTCTCTGCTCTCAGATTCTGCAAATTTATAAGGTGTTCCTTCATCACCCTCTTTCTCTGGGCTTATTTGCTGGTGAGGCAGGCTTCAGATTATTTTCTTATAGATCCACAAAATCTACATATACCTTGCTTTGTCCATATCCCACATTTTTCTTATTTTTCCTGAGGGTAGGCTTTTGAAAGTTAAAAGCCAAAAATTGACTCTTTCTCTGTATTATCCCAGAGGCAATAAACACAAGCCCTCCTTGCCTGTATTAGGTCCAAGAGGTCTAAGGAAATATGGAAGAAAACCTTTAATATTTCAAAACAATTGCAGTGAGTTTCCTTCTTTTTTCCATCTGCACCATCATCTTTTTCTGGGAGCATGGCAATATCCTCCTAATGCAGGGTTTCTCAACCTTCACACTGCTGACACTCTGGGCTGGACCATTTCTTGTTGTGAGATTGACTTGCACATGTGAGATGTTAAGCAGCATCCCTGGCCTCTTCCCACTAGATATCAGCAGTACTTTCCCAAGATGTGGTAACCAAAAATATTTCCAGATATTGCCAGGTGTTCCCTGGGGGAAGCGAGGCAAAATAGGTCCCAGTTGAAAGACACTGTCCTAACTGGTCACCCTGCTTCTTCTCTTGTCCTCATAGTCTGTTTCCCCCACAGCAGCCAGTAGTAATCCTTGCACAGTTTAATCATATCACTCCCAGGTTCCAGACCCTCCAGTATCTTCTCACTGCATAAGGGTCAAATCCAAATCCTTAGCTCTACTTATAAAGCTGTCATCTGCCTACCTTGGCTACCTTACCTCTCCACTCTCCTGGTTCGTTTAATCCTCCAAGCTTGTACCTGCTCCAGGCCTTTGCACTAGGAGCTTTTCCCTTTTTCTGGAATCCTCTTCCCCTAGATTGTCACATGGCTGGCTCCTTCTTGGTATTCAGCTATCAGCTGTCATGTCAATTCCTGACCACCCAATATATATATATATGCATATATATATATAATTTTTTTTAATGGTGACATTGGTTAATGAAATCTAGTGTTTTAAGTGTACAATTCAATAGGAAGTCATATGTATTTTTCATTGTATGTTCACCACGCATAGTCAGATTTCTTCTTGTCACCACATATTTGAGTTGACCCCTTTTATCCCATCTACCTCCCCCACACCCACCCTCTAGTAACCACTAGTCTATTGTCCATGTCCATGAGTCTCTGTTTGTTTGTCCTGTTCATTTGTTGCTTTTAGGTTTCTATCCCACATATGATATCATGTGGTTTTCAACTTTTTCTGTCTGGCTTATTTCACTTAGCAAGATTATCTCGAGGTCCATCCATGTTGTTGCAAATGGCAGTATTTCATCTCTTCTTACAGCTGAGTAATATTCCATTGTATATATGTACCACAGCTTCTTTAGCCAGTCATCTATTATAGGACATTTCAGTTGCTTCCATGTCCTGGCCACTGTGAATAATGCTGCTATGAACATTGATGTGCAAATATCTTTTTGGATGTGGGTTTTCAAGCCTTTGGAGTAAATACCCAGTAGAGGGATTGCTGGATCATATATCAATTCTTAGTTTTTTGAGGAACCTCCATACTGTTTTCCATAGTGGCTGTACCAATTTGCAGCCCCACCAGCAGTGTATGAGGGTTCCTTTTTCTCTGCATCCTCGCCGACACTTGTTATTACCTGTCCTGTTGATAATAGCTATTCTAACAGGTGTGAGATGGTATCTCATTGTGGTTTTGATTTGCATTTCTCTAATAGCTAAGTAATGTTGACCATCCTTTCATGTTTGTTGGCCATTGTATATCTTCTTGGGAGGAGTGTCTTGTCTGTGCAGGTCCTCTGCCCATTTTTTGATTGGATTTTGTTATTATTGTTGAGTCGTATGAGTTCTTTATGTATTTTGGATATTAGGCTCTTGTTGGAGGCATTGCTTGCAAATATGTTTTTCCATTTGGATGGTTGACTCTTTACCTTGTTAATGGTTTCTTTTGCTGTCCAGAGCTTTTTTGTTTGATGTAGTCTCATTCATTTACTTTTGCTTTTACTTCCCTTGCCTTTGAGGTCAAATTCATAATATCCTCTTTAAGTCCAAGGTCCGTGGTTTAGTTCCTATGTTTTCTTCTATGCAATTTATTGTTTCAGGTCTTATACTTAGGTCCTTAAACCATTTTGAGTTAATTTTGGTGTGTGGTGATAGACAACAGTCTAGTTTCATTCTTTTGCAAGTGGCTTTCCCATTTTCCATTTATTGAAGAGGTATGCTTTTGGTTCTTTTGTTGAAAATGATTTGTTCCACTGGTCTGCATGTCTATTTTCCTGCCAATACCATGCTGTTTTGATTATTGGCACTTTGTAATACAATTTGAAGTCGGGCAGTGCGATGCCTCCAGCCTTGTTCTTTTTTCTCAGCTGACCACCCAATCTTAAGCAGCCATGGAGTAACTATTGGATCTGCTCTTATGAATTCTAAGCAAAGCACTTATGGCTATATATTTTCCCTTTGTTTATTTCTTCTCTTTACTAGAATTGAAAGTCTCTAAGAATGAGATTTTTATTTCTCTTGTTCATTTGTGTTTTGTTAGCACCTAGAACAGCACTTGTTGTATAACGGGTCATCATAATATCTGTTGAATGAATGGATGAATGAACATATGTGTCCTAGTGATGGACCTTGTACACAAGCACATGTAGATATTCTGCTTTAGGGTGCATGGGATTAGACTGGGAATTGCAGTCTAGAGGCACATTATGAAGCAGAGCCAAGCTTCCCCTAAACCTTGACGGAGAGATAATTTAGGAAGATAAAGAATCTGCAGAAGGGACAATTGTAATTGTGCAGAGCCATCCAGCTGATGGCTTAGAAGGGAATGGGGTAGAGACACCAGGTTGTACTTGCAGGGGTACTATAGGGATTCTAGTATTTTTTGTTAATTGAGTATGTGTCCGATATAAGGACATGAAAATATGTAAAATATAGTTCCCATCCCTGTCTTTGATGGACTTATAGTTTTCCAGGAAAGATAATTACAAACATAGGTTTATCAATTACGATACAGTATAGTATTGTACAGAGTGAAAGTGACAGATTTGACCATGAGAGCTGGATAAATTCTTATAGAAAAAGGAATTTTGAATAGGGTTTTGAGGGATGGGTAGAAGCTCTCCAGATGGTAAAAAGGATTTAATAAAGAGAGAACAGCATGGGCTAAGGCATGAGGATCATGAAAGGGCGTGGGTACTTTGGAAATGGTGAGAAGTTTGATGTGGCTGAAATCCAGAGCAGGTGGAATGGAGTGGCAGTGGGAGGTGAGACTTGAAACAAGAGGAGGTTGAAGTTCTTTTCTAACTGTTGGATCTTGTGAATCTCTGACCTTGTAGATGGTGCATGAAAGTCTTTTTTTTAATAACTTTTTTCTGATTATTGATGTGTTTATGCTTATTATTTTGAAAGTTTTGAAAACGTTTAGAAAAATATAAAAAAGAAAAAAGATCTGAAGCTACTACCTCAGGTAATCACTATAACCGTTCAATATATTACTTTCCAGATTTTATATCTTTGTCAGATCTGTTTTATACCTATAGGTAACAAATATGGGATGATAGCCATTTCTTGAAACGATATAAAAATAAAGTTGATAAGCAGATCATCATAGGCCTGTAGGCCTATGGCTTGAAATAGACAATGTATGTCCTAAAAATAAACAGACTTTCCAAGTAAGAACATTAATCAATACACATTACCTTCCACATATTTAGTCATTTATGGCAGAGATTGTGGTTTTAGCTTGTGATGGCCACTTCTGTTCCCTCAAATTTATATAAAATTGGTAAGTACACTTAACAAAAACTTTCCTCACTCAGACATCTGTAACAGCCACTTTCATCTAAAATTTTTCCCTTTCCCAGGCCCCTAGAGTCTCACTTCCCTTTCAGCGCCTTTGGCGGGAAGTACTAAAGAGTCTTGTCTAGGGTGAAGAATTCAACCTCAGCAGCGGGTCACCCTCCCTGCTGGTCCCTTTCCTCTGGTTTACTTTTTACCTGTTTTCTGCCAGAGTCCTTGGTCATCAATACTTCTGGGATTCCTGATTGCTGGTTTTCTCCCATCCGTGTTAATTTGCTATCCCCTGGCTTTGATGGTCAGTGAGGCTGTTTTCAGAATATACTTTACTATAGATCAGTACATTTTCCAAACTTTTTTTCAGAGAGAAAGGCCTGTAGGCATGTAGAGTTCTTACTGAGAAATTGGAGCTCAGAGGGAGAGGATAGCTCTGTACAGGGACCTTCAATAGCTTAGAGTGCCTTAAGAGGAACCAGAGAGAAAGAGATGACATAAGAGACCCTCACCTACTTCAGTAAGACATTTCCAAGTAGAGTTGGCCAGTACATTACTTTTTGCTTTACATGGTCTTTATTTCGATCAGTAGCTTCTCCAGACAGTATATTTTGGATCTCCTGAAGATATATCATCTTGGGGAAACTGAGGCAGAATAACAGTCACTCCCTGGCTTCTAACACCTGGTAGCAGATTACTTCTTGACTTCTTACCCTGGCCATTTGGACTCCTGACGTTTTGCCTGGTTGTGGTCTTTTGAGTTTATCCCTTGACCCTCAGCTCGCCTAGGGCTATAGTCATGGCTTGATCTTCTTGACTCTGGCCCCACCCTGAATATCTCTGTCTTGCTGGACCTCATATTTGGCATAATATCGCCATTGAAACTCTGCGCCAGAAATGATGGAGGCCCTACTACTCTGCCAGAAGCACAGATTTGTTATACTGTAGGGAATAGTGGGAAAGAAATATTAAGACCGTGATGGGCCAGTTTACTTTGATTTAGTTTAAAAAATAGTTACTAGTTCCCTGCTTTCATAGGAGAAAGACAGATTTTAACCTGTGATTATGAAAATTTTGAGTATTATGAAAGGTTGGTACAGAGTTCTTGGGAGAACCTAGAGCGAATGGATCTAAATGATTAAACACATTATCGATGATTTCTGACATTGATCTATAAAGCTGAATTGGCCAAGCTTATCTCACCACCATTATTTCCTGAGCTATTAAAGATCTGGACAGAACCATCATTTCATTTAAAGAAGGGTAGAAGCCATAAAAATATTTAAGGGGTCAAGAAGGTCAATACTTCTAAGAGAAAACACACAATTCTTGGTGTGAAAGATTAAAATGATTTCAGAAAAGGAATTTTATAATAGTTATACTCAAGATGGTAACTACAATCAAGGGATATGTGCTTTTAAGGTGAAATTAAAGCCAGAGATCAACTGAAGGGTGGAAATCCATCCTGGTTGGATAGAGTTATGCTAAAGTCACAGAAAGTAGGTGAGGCAAGAATATGGGCTTTGGAAGGAGGTACCTGTGATATGGAGGAAACTGTGCTCTGTATAGAATCACAAGAACGTTTGAGTCTTGGCTTATGGCTTATTAATTGAACCATATTGGACAAGTCTTCTCTTATCCAAAATGATAAGGAAAATAAAGATAATACCTCACCAGTTTCCTTATTTGAAAAATAGGGATAATGATAGCGCTCTCTCTCTCTCTCTCTCTCTCTCTCTCTCTCTCTCTCTCTGTGTGTGTGTGTGTGTGTGTGTGTGTGTTAGTTGAATTTCCAGCACACTGCTTGGCACACAGGAGCATTCACTGAACAATGAAACTGTTAACTAAACCAGTAAGAAAGTCATCAGCATTCAGAATCCTGGACAGTGAACCTGAGCCTACAGGTGGGGCATTAGTAAGTACACCTGGTTGGAAAGAAGAGGTGGATAGGTAGTACTAAAAAACTATCAGAAGTGAAATTGCCAACATGAGCAGCTGAGAAAGGAAGGTTCCAGTAGGTCTTCTATAGACATGATGCTTTCTTTGCCTACTGCAGTGCTTTTTCCAGCGTGGCTCTTGGACCATTTGTATCAGAACCACAGGGGAGGAATTTATAACAAATTCAGATTCTGGGGTCTCACCCCAGATGTATCAAACCAGAGGGGG
The DNA here is from genome assembly GCA_030015415.1 of Cynopterus sphinx. NCBI lineage: Eukaryota > Metazoa > Chordata > Mammalia > Chiroptera > Pteropodidae > Cynopterus > Cynopterus sphinx. The sequence continues at coordinate 119,463,302 of CM057381.1, read as the reverse complement.
GTGGAAACTGAGTGCCTGGATTTTATAAGTACCCCAGGTTTGATGAATTTGAAACATTTGGACCTAGACTATAGTAAACTCACCAACTTGACTGTGTATCCTTTTTGAAGGCAAAGGGACATTTAGTAATCATGTAGACTACTGATGAATTAGGGAAAAGCAAACACAGCTAACTCCCTGTGTGTGTGCATGTGTGTGTGTGTATTACAATCCTGTTTTTTTTTTTTTTGCATAAAAATGTGTATCTATGTATTTGGGTGTGTATTAAAGAGTCTAATTGTTATTACTGATTGATAATGATGTTTACTCTTGGGGACTAAGAATAGGGAAGAGGTCAAAGGTAGAGGCAGGATGATAGTGACAGGGAACAGTGGAAGGGAGAACTTTTCCCCATCTAAAACAATGAGAGTGATTACTTTTCTAGTTAAAAAACCCACAAAGCTGTTAATAAGTAAGGAATTTATTGATACATTTTTCTGCTTTGGAGGATGTTCAAATATCAGCTGATCTATTAAATAAAGAAAGAAAAAAGAAAGAAGGAAGAAAGGAAAGAAAAGAAAGAAGACAGACACCTCCAAGAGATATTTAAGTTATTGTAACATCTCGTGGAGTTCATTATATTTTGTAAGAATGATTGCTGAAATGAATTGCATTACTTTACTGGACTATTTCTCTATGTAGTGTGGAATGTGTTTTCCCCTGCTCTTTTAAAATTCTAAGAGATGGGAATAGAGGTGGAAGAGTCAAGCCCAACCATTTAAGTTATTGGGTTTAAGTCAGGAGCCAGTGTGGTACCGTGTCCAGAGTTTGGGATTTAGAGTCACGAGACCTGATTTTCTATCTCTGATCTGTCTTTTGAATGAGACACGTAAAATGAGGCTTTACCCATCCTAAAGTCTGATTGCCATAAAGATCAAATGAGGTGGTGTGTGAGAAGGTAAATTGTATGGAGTTCTGCAGAAATGTTAATTATTTCTATTTCTGCCTAGCTACTCCCTGGATATGCTGCTATTACTGTGGGGTTGTTTATGTGTCTGTCTCCCGGTGAGCTCCTTGAGTGCAGGGGCCTTATTTTATTCATTCCTGAATTCTAGTAGTGCCTGCCACACAGGAGGCATTCAAAGTAAGTTCTGTAATAGCTATCAAGGGTAGAAAAATAAATGTACAGTTAGGTTTAGGGTTATGAAAAATATTAAGAAACTCTTCCAGGAAACTCTGCCTTCCAGTTTTATTTAAAGAAGTTAACAAAAAAAAAAAATCATTCAAGTCCACAACAGAAGTGATTTTGCTAGGAGAAACAACTTTATTAAGGAAAATCTAATTGCTTGGTTTTCTAAAGAGACAGAGCTACATCTTTTCATCCGCATTACTGTCGAGGCCTGGATGGCTGATTCCAAGGAGGGCAGGGTGAATGAAAAGAGATTGTAAAAAGATAAATCTTGATACTCCTGGAGAAAAGTCTCCCAAGAAACAAGAATGCCCCCTGGACAACCACTTTCCTTTATTATTTGTCAGAATCCTGAAATAAGCCTTCTCTGGGTTCCTCAGACAAAGGCACTCTTTGGCCTCCATCCCAGACTATGGCGAGTAATCCGAAAAGTCCCTTATTTCCTGTGGAAGTGGGAAAATGGCCAGTTGCTTGACAAAACTGGAAGGATTATCTGAGGCTCAACTTGGGGCCTCTGTTACCTCTAAGACCTGGATAATTATCACCTGAATGGTGGGGGAAGGACTGGAGCCAAGCCTAGAAATGGCCGTGGTGTAGTTTTGGAGTTAGGAAAGAGGTGACCAGTCTCAGCTTTGGGCCTTTGGATCCTTCTCCGGTACTTCCTTGAATCTGTGCTTTCTTCTATCTTTCTGTTCCAGTTTCCTAAGTATAGATCAGCCCAGGAACACCATGAGATGGGAACATAATTGTCCAAACAAAGGGTGATTGTTGCGTGGTCTATTGTTGGCCTAAGTGAGTCTCCAGTCTTGCCAAAAGGCTCTACCCTGTTCGGTGTTGAAACAGTATTTAGATGAAGACATGAGAATGCCCATCCGGTATGAGAATGTTAGAAAACCAAGGAAGGCAGGCTTAGTCATTGGGAATGTGGTCATTAATATCAAACTGTCCACTGTTTGCACCCCAGCTTTGCTGCCTTCTAGCTATGTGATTTTGGGCAAGTCTTTTTGTTTCTTTGAGCCTCAGTTTCCTCATCTATAAAGTGAAGATCACAATCCAATCTCAAAAAGTTATCTAGGTGGTTAAATGAGATAATGCATGTAAAGCCCTCCACAAGGGCCTGGCACATAGTTAGGACTCAGTCAGTGTTAGCTAGTGTTATTAATAATCACAGCTACAAGAATAATACTGCAGGTTCTGGAGTCCAGTAAATCTGGGCTCATATTCCAGTTGTGCCACTTACTAGTTGTGGACAAATTGTTTAACCTCTCTGAGGCTCAGCTCTCTGTACCTCTGTAAAATAGGAACAATGTGCTGACCTTAGGCATTTCTGTAAATCATTCATGCTAGAATAGACACATGGTAGGTGCTCCATAAACAGTGGTTACCATTAAGAGAAACAGCACACTCTGCAGTGAACAGAACCAGGAAGCCAAGAATAGAATACAGAACGGACTCAAAAAATGTAAAGTTTTTATGTTTTTAGGGAAAACTACCAACCTTTCAGAGAAGCTAAACCTTTTTAGATATTGAGCCCTGAGAGAAATTTCTCCCATGGATAGATAGAAATGTGAATGGGTTAATGACAAATTGGCCTTTGGCTAGTTGGGATGCCAGATCTTGACCCTGACCTTGGTGCCTTCCCAAGAGGGTCCAGAGGGAAATAGATAACAGAGGCTACTCATGGTGAAATGAATGTCCATACCGAAGCTGCAGCTCAGGACCCCAGGGTAGAAGTCTAGTGAGCTGTTCCTCACGTAGAGAGAACTCCTTCGGCTGAGGTGGATGGGACACAAATGCCTCCGCTCCAAGCCCATACTTGAATTTTGTCTCTGTTGCTCCAAGGTAACCAAAACTTGCCTGGAGCTCAAACCTGTCCTTCCCTGTAGGGACCAGTTGGGACAACTCCCTTAACTTCTCTGTGAGATGCCACTGAATCTAATCAGCCGCAAGGGAGAAGAGAGAGTTAGAAGTCTGGACCCACCCCGACTTGACTTTTGTCTTCCTTGGAAGTACAACCTCTAGGAATTTTAGCTTGCAAAGGTGCCCTAGAACCTGGCTAGTTCATAATATTATTTACTTTAAGTGAGTGGACTTCCATGCCCTTAATTATGACCTTGACTTGGGAGAAGTGAATAGAGTTGGTCTTCAGCTCACTAGAGGTCAATATCCCCTCCTTCCTCATCCTTGTCCATCATTCTTCTAATGCTCCAATAGTTTAATAGCCACATGTATTGTCAACTCAGGGCATTACTATCTCCCACTGTCCAAGAAATCAGTGAAGAATCCATGATATCCAGCCTTTATCCTCAGCATTGCTCCATAGTGTGCTTGCCATGTAGCCAGGAGCTGGGTAGTTCAGGCCTCAGGGATTTAAGAATGCCTTTTTGACATTTTTCTCCTCCTCCAGATATTTAAAGCAGCTCAAGGCTAAATAAAAAAATTCAACTTATTTTTTTCCAGACCAGTGCTGATCACCAAGCAAGAGGTAGTGTGCAGGCCAGTGATGCAGTCATTGAGATGCACAACAAAACTAGGCAAATTCATAGAAAAATCTGTATTTCTGACTCTTCGAAAACAAATTGGCCCATCTGGCTACACTGGGCCCCCACACGGTAACCAATTAGCCAGAAATGAGTAGCAGCTGCCATTTTTAGATGAGGTGTGCATTCTTGAGTCTCTACTACTTCCTGGGCCAGGATCTTTGGGTCCCCACACTTCCTTATCTCACCCAATGCTTCACTCATTTACCTAAGCTTCCTGGTTTCTATAGGCAGTTGGATTTGCCATTTCTGGATAAGGCCAAGAAGTTGTATTCTATCTTTTGTCTCGAATTATGCTCATCAGATAGGGCTGTACAGTGAGAATTGCATGACAGCATAACATGTTTAAATGTCTATGATATAAAAATGCCTCTAACTTGCCACCATCCTTGCAATGACTCCTTGTCATTATTTTCAGTAAATTTTTCTGCCCTTCTCCTCAAGGATGTGTTCAAAGTTGGAGTCAAAGGCAAGACCTTCTCCCCAAAGGAAAAGTGGTGCAGTGGTGTTTGCCTCTGACCCATTCTTGAGAGGAACCGGTGGAGTGTGGGCAGGAGGGCCCTTCAGCTGCTGGAGGCCATTGAGGACCCAGCGATGTGGTGGGTGGTGGCCTTAGCCACCCTTGTAGCAGTCATCACAACACATTTTTAGTAGTTAAAAATCCCTCAATGTAAGTCGATAGTTTGAACACCAAAGCACAGTTCACTTACATCATTTCTGCCCAAATGGTGTGGTCCAAGAACTCTACATTAGACTCTGAAAGCAGACAGATTCAGGATTAAATTCCAGTTTCATCACTAAGTTTTCGTCTCCTTTAAATGGACACCTCACTGGACCCTTGTGAGGCTTAAATGAAATAATTCACACTCAGTATTTATCCTAGTGTCTGGAACATGGGCAACCCTTAAAGGTGTTCTCTGTTTTTATTCTTATCCAGATTTGGAGAGCTTGATATGATCCAAAGGTGAAATTTAGAGCATCTATAGCAGAACCAGCAACTTGCCCCACTAGTATGTTTTGTCTGGCCTTTGGAACATTTACAAAAGTGAGTTAGTTTCCAACATTTAAAAATCAAGTAAGTTTTTAAGAGAATGAGGAGAGTTCACATAAAAATTCAGATTTCTGGCATTTCTTACGAAATGGGAAAGTCTGGAAACACTGGGCCCTTATTCTTAGACAGAGGCCAAAATTGGCTGCCCCCTTCCAACAGGGCATGGGCTCTGCTTTGCTCCAGGGCCCACCTGGTTCACTTCATTCTTTTGTTGCCTGCTTAGCTCTTGTGGGTATTTGAGTTTTTTGATCCGGAGGAATGGATCAACCTTCATTCAATCCTCCATAAATATTTCCAGCAACTGCGCTTCGGAGAAGGTAGACAGTAGGTCATTTTAATGGCTAATGCCCCATTGCCAGCTGTATTATCACTTAAGCACAGAAACCTCTGCTCCGACAATCCGTGAGACAGAGGTAAAGTCAAGGTCTTTTTAAAAGATTGTGAGAAACTAACGAAAGATTTGTACCTGTGAACAATGGCCACCTCATCACAACATGGAGGTTCGCTAAAATTTAGTAAGTAAAAAATGTAAAGTCTTGCCCTTGTGTCTAAACACCCAGCTAGCTGTCCAGTACAGACTAGGAATAGATGTGCTTAGCAGCAGCACTTGTGAAAAAGACTTGAGGTTCTTATGGACAATGAGTTTGGTGTGAGTCATGGGGAAGCAACTGCCAAAAAAATCTAATCTGATTTTTGGCCAGGGTTTGTAGGAGTCTAGTGCCTGGAAGACCTTTCCAACAATTAGAGCTGTCTTAAAGGGACAAGCCGGCAGCTTCAGGAAGCTTTGATCTCTCTGGCAGTGTTTGAGGCTGGGTGTTATGTCCCTGGAAAGGTAGGCATCCGAAGGCGATTTGTTCTAGGTGACATACAAGGTCTCTGCTAATGCTAAGATCCTGCTTTCTGCAGCTCAGTGAAAGAAGATAACTTTCTTAACAAAAGTGAAAACTTTGACATGTTGAAGAGGCTGATTGGATGCAGCTATTTTGATCAGGGCATCGGCCCTACTTCATCTCTGAACCTCTTCTCACCTGCATCTGCATTCGTGACCTCCTGCCTCATTTCTCAGAGATAGAGGGGGTGAGGGGAAAGGATCTGTTTTGCACATTACTGGTGGTAATTTGTTTAGGCTGAACTTTTATGCAGAGCTTGCAAACTGACTGCACACAGGCCAAATCCAGCCCTCAGATGTGTTTGATTTGGCCTGTACTGAGTCTTTGAAAAAGTGACTTAGAAGCCAACATGTAAAAAAGAGGTTTCATGTAGAATCTGGATTTCTAGCACCTTAAAAAAAAAAAAAAAAAAAAAAAAAAAAAAAAAAGGTCTGGGCAGCGCTGGCCTGTGTTCCCACGTGGCAGCATGGGCTGGATCTGAGCACCTGACTGTCCTTCCTTGACAGGATTTGAGTTTAGTTGGCCACTGTCCTCATCCTTCTAACCTCGCTTGCTCTACTAGTTCACCTGACTTCCTAGGCCTTCTATAGATATTGGAGTTAGCAACCCCTGGTGTAGTGGTGGTGGTGATATTTTTAAATCAAAATGTAATTAAACTTTATTTTCATTATATAAAAGGTCACAGATTAATTTTCTCCAACTTTGGAGGGAATATCATGTTTGAGATAATCTCACTTTGAATATAGCCTTTGCAGTGTACCTGGAATTCACTTTCCAGGAGGAGAGTCAGCGGGGTACCTCAAAGAGAAGTAGGCATCTTCAGAGCATCTGGAACCAAGATAAAATCTATACTTCAGGAAAGCCTTGCTATAGGTGTTAGGACAGTGTAGATCAAGAATGCAAACAGCACCAGCAGGAGCATCAAACTGAAATTTTCCTCCCAGGACTAACTCTATATCATATGTTTCACTGTAGGGAACAGAAAAGTTATGTATTTATTTAAACATGAACAATACATTAGGTACTGTTCATTTTTAAGGCCACATCAAAATGCCTTGGGTGGTCAGAGACATTCTTAAGGTACAGTTCTGGACTCTTCTCGCTCATCTCCTCAACAGTGGGGTGGGCAGCTGGGAGTCCACAGGGGTGGGTTGGTGAGCAGAGATGCCTTTACAGCTGCCTTTAAAAAGTACCCATGGCTCATATACCACCAGCCGCCAATTCCTGTATCTCAGCAAACACCCCCAGCTGTTCTTTTGAACTGCTCCAAGGCTCCCGATGGTTTCTCACACTGATTGAAATTTTCATCTTTGTAACTCTTCCACTCTGGGCCAGTTCTAGAGCTATGCAGAATAATGGCTTCTTCTTCCACAGCACAGCCCTACAGATATTTGGAGACAGTGGGGTCACCCTTGGGCTGGCTGACAGTCCTTGCCCTGAAGAGGTAGAGTGGGGGTGGGGAGTAGTGAGCCCAGGTGGATTTAATGGAGGTGGTTGAGACAGCATTGCCCTCACGAGGGTTCTGAGCTGGGTGGCTTCTGCTTGGAAGCCTGAGTTTTGAAAGGCTCTTATGCCAGCTTTAGAACCTTTCTGGTGGCTGCCAGGGTCTGCAAGAGACCAAGAAGCAATGAATCTTCGTAAGAAGTTTTGGTATTTGGTGGTAGAAATTGCAAGAACTTCACCAGAAGTAGGTGCTGTTATGTTAATGTGCAATGGGTGTTGGAAGTCCAGGGGAATGAGGCCTACCTGTAGGCCTGTTGGTGGGCTCCCCACCCTGCTCGAGTCTGTCTCTCTGCTCTTAGGTTCTCACACTGAAATTGGCCATCCTGGGACTTCAGAACCCTCTCTAGTACCACTGCTTTGCAGAGTGGGCCCCTCCTATGTGGGACCTCAGGCTTACCACTTAGAAAATACCCTGCTGATCTGAATTATTTCTAGTGTAGATGAAGGTCTTGTCTGGCTCTCCATGATGCAGCTATCAGGTGGCAGTTTTGTGTTTTTGCTGTAGTTGCCTTAGTGTATCCTTTTATTGAGTCATCTTTTGAGGGTTATTTCCCTTTCACCTTTCCCTAAAGGAAAAAAGTAAAGGTATGTATTATGTATGTATGTATGTATGTATGTATGTATGTATGTATGTATTAAAGACCTGCCCTTACTTAGGGCCTTTTTTTCATAGATAGTAGTAGTATTGTGAATTGTTAGAATTTCAAGAAGGTGTTATCTCTTGAGAATGGCAGGGATTCCATGTAATTATACTTGGCTTCTGGAAGATGCTGTGGTCTGTATGGGGCAGGATCGGTAGTGGTGGAGAAGAAGAGCAGGCACCATTTTAAATGTCTGGAGAGGGTGAGGATTGCAGGATGTGGGTGGGTGGATGGGTAGTGTTTTCACATGTCCATTTCCATTTCTACTTTCTTCCCTCTATCCTCTTCCCCACACTCCCCACTTCTTGTTTTCGAAAAGGAACTGATGACATCCATTTGTAAATGGGATGACATCTCAGCATAATGTCATTGCTGCTTTCTAGTCTGGGATCCTGGCCATTCCCTACCCAACATGCTTGGCCTTCCTTGGGTACTTTCATGGGTCTGAGTTAGAAATAGAGAGGTCTTGTGTCTCAGTGAGTTGTTTTAACTGGGCTTGGGTAACACTTTGTGACAAAATCTGGGTGGTGCTGTAGGTGTTATGTGGAAGGGCTAAGGGCGTGGAGCTTGTATATGTGGGGAGTGAGGAGGGAGGTGGTCAGATGTTTCTTCTGCAGGAGCATCAGTCCCATTCAGAACCCCATGGCTTGTGAAATAGCTTTGCATGAGGAAACAATCTGTCTGGTGCCTATGTCACTCCTGTGTAGTGTGGGGAGCTAATCAAAACTTCAAGAGGAGAAGTGCTTGTCCTCCATCCAGAATCAAGATTAATTGGTGTTCCTTAATGGAAACAAATGGAATCTCTCAGCAACCCTTCCCGTTAAGCTTACAGTTGTGCAGTTTTCCATGAAGGCCCAGTGAGTTTTTCAGACTCAGCACGTTCTTGGAAACAGTTGACCTCTCAAAGCCATTTGTGTCTTTCCTCTGAATGGCTGGTGGGAAATGGAGAGAAAATGCCTTTAAGTTTCTGGGCTGGAGGTATAATTCTCATTTGCCTTTGGTTTGTGCAGCCCACTAACATTTTTTTTTTTTTTTTTTTTTGCATTTGATCTCACCAAAACCATTGATGCAGGTAGAGTTGGGGTTATTATTATCTCTGTTTTACAGATGAGGAACTTCTCTAGACTTTGGCACACTAGTCCCTTAAGATTTCTGCTGTGAAAAAGGCTCTGTTCAGATAAGTGTGGGAAGCATTCTAGAGTGTTCTCTTCTTAGAGATCCATAGCACATGTCCATATACTAAAGGCTCTGATAAGTCCTGTAGAAAAGAAATCTATTTAAACCCATTGTTTTCTGACCTCATTAACCTAGGTACTGTTTTCTTTTTTCTTTTTGTACACTCACTGGCATTTTCTAGATGTATAAACTTTTTTTGTAAAGGGTCGATAGTAAATATTCAGGCTTTGTGAGCCATATAGTCTCTGTCACAACTATTCAGCTCTGCTGTTGAATGCGAAAGCAGACAGTGAAGACACAGAAATGAATGGGTGTGGCTGTGATTAGTAAACTTAATTTACGAAAATAGGCTGTGGGCCCGATTTGATGCATGGGCTGTAGTTTGCTGATCCCTGTTCTAGAACAAGCATCCTGAAGAATATTTTTTGGGAGGTGCTGCTTGAAGTGTCCAGAGAATCCTAGATAAAGACTTTACTCTCAGCTGCCAGAACAGTTTGCATTGGTGGCTTATCTTATGGAATGTGGCTCAGAGGTTGAATGTCTTGCTTAGAGTAAAAGACTGCTAAAGTGTTGTCACAGAGATGTCACCCAGGCGCTTGACTATGAATTTGTTTTTCATTGTTCTCTGCTTTTTTTGAGTAATGGGCCCGGGAAAGGGGCCAAATGCACCAAGTGTTGCTGTGTGACGTTGAAGTTATGTGCATGTAGGTGCATGTGGAGGTTTGCATGCAAGTTGGTTTGAGTGCGACCATTGTTAATTGCATTATTAAGCATGAATGTGGCCGACGGATAGAAGTCTTTGTTTCAGATCACCTAATGGAAAATACTGCAGAGATCACCAGTGCTATTTGGTTTGAAGTCTGTGGTGAGAAATCAGAAATACATTCAATCGACGTGTAAGAATTTACTAAATACCTAACACATGCCCTTGCTTTAATTAGAACTTTTAGTTGCAAGCAACAGAAACCAGCTAAAGCTAGTGGTAGTGAAAGTGGAGCTGATTGTAAACTCCATGCAGGATGTTCTGTGGAACCCATATGAGGAAATGCAGGTGGCCTCAGGATGGCCTAGACCAGGAACAGGAGTGCTAGGGAGCCTTGATTTGTTCTAGGTATCAATTGGTGTACTTTCTCTAATTTTTGGCTTTTCTCTGTACATCTGCTTCACTCTTCTGTCTCGGCAAATGGGCTTTTTCTCTTACTTGTACATGACAGATAGACAATGGTTGCTCACAGTTCCCAAGTTCACATTTCAGTTGGAGGTCAACACATGTAAAGTCTGTCTTTCTGTCTCTCTGTCCTTTACTTTCTCCCTCACTTCAGTAATGCTAGTGAAGGGACTCTGATTGGCCAGCATAGGGGGTAGACCCTGAACCAGTGGCATGGCCAGTGAGAAGTTAACACCACAATGGTGCCAATCAGGACCTATCCCTGTGGGTGGTGTAGTCACTTTTCAAAGAAGAGGGTCTGCTGCAGCCCTATCCTGGCTGGGGGCCGAGCAGGTACAAAGTGAAGTAAAGTATTTTTATCCACTGACATTTATAAACTAGTTGGAAAGTAAAACAAATACATAATAGGAATTATAGCGTCAAATACACTAAATTGTTTCACTAGATAGTGAAGGAAATAGTATAAATAAAGGACTAATTTTGCTGTACAGACATTGAATGCAAAAAGAGAGAGAGGTAGGAAAGGCTTAGGTGAGCTGACATTACCAGGAAAGGCTTCAGACAGAAATATGTGTTCTCTCAGGAAGAGTGGGAAACAAAAAATTCTGACAAGGGAGATGGATAAGGACATAGAAGGATGGATGTAAATGTGGTTGGATTCCTTAAGGTCACAGAAGTAACTTTAGAGAGAAATAATAAATACACTTAGGAAAGTGGGAAGCATTGCTGGGGACACAGTTGTCTACTGTAATCTGGATAACTGTAGCAGAAGGGGGCAGGTGGGGTTGTATCAGGAGGGGCTGGAAGCTGGAACCATACTTCCCTGGGGGAGAGGACATGCTTGGGGGACTTCCAGTTCCACAGGAGCAAGAGGAAGTCCAAGCTGGCAGGTGCAGGTCAACACAGGTGGGACTGTTGGGTGTCTGAGATGGGGGTATTCCACGGTGCTGGCAAGATGCTACAAAAAGTGGGGCCTGGCCATGAGGTTGGGTAATTGAGGGACAAGACCCAGGCACTGGGGAGTAGTAGGCAGATACTGTTGCCGGAGGGGCAGGATAGGGCGGGACTTGAGAGAATGGGTTTGGGTACAAGACAGAATCCCCAGGAATCTGAAATGGACCATGAGACGCAGCAGCACTAGCGATGAGAGTACCATTGCTTTGTCTTTCTTCAGACTATCCTCTTCCCTTTTCTTCATTCAGGCTATCCTGTTCTCCCTCCCAATGCTCAGGTCCTTGCAGCCCACAATTAGCTAGTCATCTGGGGAGCCAGTGATTGATGTGGCTTTAGGTGTCACCTCATTTGGGGGACTTTACATTGTAAAAGAAGCCATAACAGCCTTAAACCAAAAGAATGACAATATGTGGGATTTTAGGACAAAGAGACTATAAGCGAGATGTCAAAGATTTCATCTGTGCCCCTTTGAGGCAAGAACTCCTGCTTGGGGATTGCAGGAGCAAACAAGATGCCTGCTGTCCAGCAGGCGGGGAGCTGTAGCCCTGGACCTGAACGCTTACAGAGCAGCAGATGTGGGGTCATTGCATAACAACTGGGCAGCATCTTTAGGGAGGAAAAAGCAGCCAGTGTAGGCACCCTCCGAGGACTAGTTAGCTTTGGAGGAGTCTTCACCTTGGCGTTTGCAGCTATTAGAGGTGGGGGGCGGGGTGGGGAGGGGTGAGGAGGGAAACATGCAGGACTTGGAGTCATAATATCAAGAATTGAATTCTTGACCTACCACTCTCACCCTCAATCCCCCTGAACCATTCTCTATAAATGGAGGTCACGGTGTCCACTGTGATAGCCCGTGTGCCTGTCCCTGCCACAGATTAGGCACTCAGTGCAGAGGAATTATGTATGAACCTGCCTATAATCACAGAAATTGCCCGAATGCCCACCCTAGTCAGTAACCCCTGACAGCTGTGAAGCTTTTGATGAGAACTTCTAGTGGTGAGGGGCCGACCACCTCAGAAATGAGACGATCCCATTGTTGGAAATGTTAGAAAGATCTTCCTTGAATAGAATTGCAAGACACCTCTGGCCTTTGAAACAACCCGGCGTAAGTCTAATAAGCTGGCTGAGTCATGGTAACATTTCCATGATCTGAAGACGACTTTCATGGACTCCTAAGTCAGGGATGGGGAATAGTTCACATCTGAGGTGTCAGCTGTGAAGGACTGGTAGTGGCTGTGTCGAAAGGGATTCTGAGGCTGTTTTCCAGGTAGGGGTAAAAAGCGTATCCGTTGTGGATGGGGGTGGGGGAGTGGGGGTTGGGGGTGGGGGTGGTGGTGGCGGTCTATGCAAGGCATTTGTTTTCTCTGTTAGGCATTCTCATGCTTAGATTCTTTCATCAAGCTTTAGATGACTTGTTCTCTCACCCTTTGGTCTCCTTTTCCCACACAATTTCAGCTTATCAACATTTAAAAAAGCCATCTGGCTGCCACATCTTCCACCTAATTTATTTCGAGGGAGGATTTAATCAATCTGGCTGGCCGGGCTGGGGTCTCTCCTAGAGCAGTGTTTTCTGGGAAATCTTCCCAAATGGAGGAGGACCATTTTTGAGTCTGCAGTTCACTGATAAACCTTGCAAATTATTAATATCCCTTAAACTCTGGGGCCCATGCTAAGCACCGTCGTTCCGAAGCACTCTGAACAATATGGAGGCCACTGAAACTAATAATACGTCTCTTGATCCTGTTAATGCAGCTTAAAGTTGCGGTAGCTTTTTTCCTGTGTTGGTAAAGCTGTAGCTCAGAGGCTCTGCTCCTGATTCTCAGGGAGGAGGGGAGGAAGGAAAGATGATGGAGGGAGAACGGGGGTGGGCAGGGCTGGAGAGCCAGATCCAGTCGGGGCAACATCTCCTCCTGCCTCCACTGTGCCAGCCCCTGTGCTCTGCTCACTTCTCATGTGGGTAATGACCACTGGCACACGGCCACTGTGGGAGGAACGACAGCTTAGGCCGGAGGGCTGCTCTCCTGGCTCTGTTCTGCCATCACGGTTCTCTTCCCTGTCCACTCCCCACCTCTGTTACCCTCTTGATGTTTTGGCTTCAACAAGACTGGTGCCTGCAGCTGGCACAGTGAAGTCCAGAGGCCACTGGTCTCCTCCTGTCACAATGGGGTTATCTGCTCTAAGGGTCCTTGAGCCACTGTAAGTCTTCAAAGTGTCCCCAAGCCTGAAGCAACATGAGAAAAATAAGGACAATGCAGAGATTTTTTCATAAAGCCAACTGCATACAATTAAAGACTTACTCTTTATTCTAAATTATGTTCTTCCTTTCGTGTGTGTGTGTGTGTGTGTGTGTGTGTGAGAGAGAGAGAGAGAGAGAGAGAGAGAGAGAGAGAGAGAGAGAGAGTGTATTGGGATACTACTGGGGTATTTTTTCCCCTTCAATGCCCTTAGTAATGTCGGTTACTCTTTGTAGATCTTCCTTTTCAATTTTTACGGGGGAGATTTCATCGGGCTATGAATTCTAGTCTGAAAACGACAGCCTTGTCTAAGGTGAGGCCCATCAGGACTCAACATGCCCCCTGGGTGGGACTGGAGGACACAGTCTGGCACTAAAGCATAGGATTGGCCATGGGCAACTTTTATTAGTAGTTCAAGGTTCCCACAGCCCAGTTTATTTTAAAGGCGGCATTGTTTTCATTTAGGCTCTGGGTCTGGGGTACAATTTAAGGAGAGCAGATTTTGGATTTCGGAGACTCAGTTAGTGAGCTCCTGCTTTGTCAATTTTTTAGCATGGCTCTGACAAGTGACTGATCCCCTTAGTGCCTCAGTTTCTTTGTCTGTTAAATTGGAAGAGCTGTGTCCTTTTCCTTGGGTGTAAATTTTGATGGTGTTTATCAAATAAATGCTCTTCATTATTGTAGCTATTTCTGGTAACATTCAGTTAGCGTTTATCAGGGTTTCTACTTTGTGGACATTCACCTTTTGAAGGGTGGCAGAAAATTCAGAGAAGTGATTCAGAGATAGCAGGGGTGGGGGCGTCCCAGGGGGGCATTCTACCCCTTCCTAGTAAATGCTGGTAGTGCTCCCCAATTACTGTGACATACCACCACCATTTCCTTGGGGATGGTTCTGGCTCCAGGGGACACCCGCCTGCTGAGTGCATTGGAATGGTCAGAGGTAATAAGGAGGTGCAGTGTAGAAAAGAGGAGGCTTTAGAGAATGGCCTGGTTGTCTGATACTCCTAAACTGTGCACATTAACAGTTGGTGTTTGGGTTCTTTGAATGTTGTGAAGAGAAGGAGCTTGCTGTCACAGAAGGAGCATAGCACCGGAGACAGGGGGCCTGCACTCAAACTCCAGATTTTCTATTAACTAATTGGAGGATCTTGAGACTATTGTCTTCCCTTCTCTGGGTCTCATTTGTAAAGTGAAAGATTAGAGAGGGTGGTTTTTCAGCTCTACAGCTCTACAATTTGAAGGGAAAATAGCTTAGATCTGAGTGAGACCAAAGGAAGAACTTACTACCTGTCATGTTATGAAGAAGGAGAAATAAGCCTGACTGCTTACCTTTGTTTGGATTGGAAAAGATGAAATCTAATAAGGAGGCCGGGATTGGAAAAACTGAAAAGTTGAAATTGTTTCCTAAACCCTCTCGTCCTCTTTGTTATAATTGTTTGTTAAATTTCGCTCATTTGTGAGTATGTAACAAAACATGCATAAAAGCATTTAAAATAGAGTAGAAAGTAAGTTTCCCTCTCATCCACCCAGCTCCCCTTCCCCAAATACTACTTCAGTTTATCCTTCCAGAGATATTTTATTTTCTTCGACTCAGGACTGAGAAGATAGTTTTAAACATGCCTGGGTTGTTATGCTTTTAACTTTCTGGTCTGAAGGGTGAGAAATTCGATCCTCCTGTAGCATGCGGTTAGTTTCCTACAATGAATTTTCCCTATTAGTCATAGTTTCTTTTTGCCACTTTTGGGTAGAGATATAGCCTTTTTCATCTCTCTCCATATTCCTCCACTTCCAAGTTCCCTGTCCTTCATTTCAGTCAGGGAATTCTATAAGCACAGATCAAACTTGAGATATGACATCTGGATGCCTTGAAACTTCTCCATCGTGGAATTCAGAGAGGGCTCATTTTACATAATTGTCTATTTTGATAATTTCAAAAATGGTTTCACAGTCTTATATTTTCTTTATCTTGGAGCTTAACAATCTTGCAAGTGACTGCTTTGTTCCTCTTCTGGTGTTGTACGTTTTTGCTCAGGGAGTGAGAAGCACCGTTGAATGTTAACTGTATAATGAGGGAAGAACTCTGGACTTGGATAGAGAAAGCCTGGGCTCGAGTGCGAATTAAGATTCTTCCTAGCTGTGTGATTTTTGGCAAGCTGCTCAGCCTCCCTGAAACTGTTTTCTTCATCCTTAAAATGAAGGTTGTACTATCTGCTCAATAGGGCTGCTTTAAAGGTTAAGTAAGGCAATGAATGTGAGTATACTTTGCAAACTAAAAGCCGTACAATTATAATTATTCTAATTCTTTACAAAAGTACCTACTAAGTTTCTTTTGTGTTCTGGATACCAGAGTTGGAGAAGGAAATGAGCTTTTGTTCTGGAGTGTGTGGGGTGGGTGGCATAGGGAGATGAGGGAAGTCATAGAGACTGGCAATAAAAAGACAAATAAGATATATTCGGTTAATGGTAACTAATTACAAAGAAATAAAACAGAGTAATGGAATAGAAAATAAAGGGGGCTGTATGTAGTTCCTGATGAAAGACCAGGAAAAGACGCTCTTAAGTTGTCATCTGAATGCCATGTAAAATGTTGGAGAAGAGAATCCAGGCCTGAGAAGCAGCAAGTGCAAAGCCCTGGGGCAGGAACAAGCTTAGAGAACTGAAAAAAGAAAAAGGGCGAAGGAACTGTGAGAAAGTAGGTATGGCAAGAACAAGAGTGAGCGAGATACAAAATGTCTTAAGGACTCGTGGGAGAGATTGGCCAGAACAGGATCATAGAGGGCCTTGTGGACCATGTTAAGAGACTATATCTTATTCTGTGTACAATTAGAGATGCTGAAGAGGGAGGTGACATGGTCAATTTTCTCCATTAGAAAGATCCTTCCTCTTAGAATGTAGAGAATAGACTGCTGGTAGGCAAGGAGAAACAGTGAGATCAGTTAGGGGCCATTGCTGTAGTCTAGGCAGAAGAGGGTGCCAGAAAAAGCACAGATAAATCTTCCTTGAGGTATTTGGATAGGAAGCTCATGTAACTGTTTTCACGTGAAAAGGGCAGTTTCCTGGTGTTAAGTAGAATGTTCTCTCTTTTCCTCTTGCCCATCTGCTTTGCTCTCTCTTAGAAGTATGGAGGGGGTTGAAGTGGCCAGGGCGAGATTCTCAATTTCTTTCCAGCTGATGCAGGCTTTGGGATCCCATGCTTTCATAATGAATCAATGACCATTTACTAACTATTGGAAGGTTTTTCTAGGCCTGTGGTTTTCACTTTAGGTCAGCCTTTTCTGTGGAAAAATAGCATTTGCCAAGAAGCCTGGCAAGGAAGAGCCTACCCAGTTTGTATTTTCAATGGGCGCAAGGTACTGCAGTGATACCAATGCGGAGTCATCCACATGGCAGTGCGGGTTGACCCCTACCCAAGGGCGGAGAGGTGGGCCCTGAAACTCAGCAAGCTCTGCTCACCACGCACTTTGCCTTGGCGTGGAACTGTATCAGCAGGGAGAAAGGGCTGTCTTTTTCTAACTGGCACAAAGGCACCATCTGGGTTAGCAGTAGCCCTTTCCAAACCCTTGGGTTTTGTGCTTTGTGGCCTAGTTTCCAGGGTCTGTCTTCACCTATCCATTCTAGTCAATCAGTATTTGTTTGAACAAATATTTATTGGGTACCTACTTCATGTCAGGCACTGGGTTTATATCGATGGACAGACAAACAGACACACTTCCTACTCTCATGAAGTTTATAGTCTACTGGAGGTCATTTCATCTTTCTTCATGGCAACTGGAGAGCTTTCTTCCGGAGAAGACTGAGCTGATCTCAGCCCCTGTTTTTTGGGACATGGTATGTTGGCACCTGACTTGGAAAGCATACCTCAGGGTTGAAAAATAATGACCACCACCTACAATACACATGTACCTTAGTCCAGACTTTCAGGGAGGTGGGCCCAGTGAGGTTACGGATGGTTATTAGCTCAGCTCCTTCATTCACCTCTGCTTTGGAGAAGAAAAAAAAAGTGGCACTATGGTTTCTGTTGGAAAAAGATAAGATTTATCCTTGAGCCTTAGAGTCTTCATAAAAATGCCATTTAAAAAAGAACACATTTCCATATGTCTATTACACTTCAATAAATAGTTAAGAAAGCGCTACTTAAATTCGCTGAGCTGCCAGGGTCTAAGCTTAGAGAAATCAAGACAGGGAGGTGGGTCGGGCATAGAGGGTAGGCCTTCTTCGAGTCTCTGTAACTTGACGGTCCTCAGGCCCTTGACCCCATTCTTCAGCTGAATGAGTAATCAGATGATTTTATCAGCCTTTGAGAAATACAACTTTTTTTTTTAACCTACTAAACTCACAAGAAATTGCTTTTGTAAGCCTCAGTATCTATAGATAGGTTAATACTGAGGGATACACCTCCCAATGAAAGCATTTATTCTCCCCAGCTTCAAGGTGGCTGGGAAATAGAATTAGTCATAATTTGCTTGGAAAGCTGGGAATGAGAGAAAGATAGAGTTGGGTGGTTTTCAATTTTTTTTTCCTAGGCTGTGGTAGCGCCAAGAAAATGAGAGATTCCATACATCTTATGACCAGATATGGTATCTTTAACTGACTGAGTGGTATCAACAAAACAGTCAATTTTATTTTTTTTAAAAAACAGAGTCAGTTTTATACAACACTCCTTTACTGACCTTTTAAAATATTTGCATTGTATTAGTTTAGATTATAAAAGGAATGCCTACTTTCCTCTTAATGTTTTAATAAAATGTTCAAACATATAGCAAAAACACCTTATTAAAAAAATCAGGTATATTCTGCAGTGTACCACTAAGAAAGTAAAAGTTTCTCATAGTCTTGCCTCTTGAAGGGATCATTACTGTTACCAGTTTCTTATGTATTCTTTCAGAGTTTTTTCTGTACGTATACTAATATATTATTATGATTGTCTTAACAATTATATATTATTCATACTATTTTGCTTCTTAAAAAATTAACAGTTCATCTTGGATGTAAGAACTTAGTGATTTATCTCATTCTATTTTAAAAAATTTATTGCAGTATAAATTATATACCCTAAAATTCACATGTTTTAAGTGTTCAATTCACTAACTTTTTAGCAAATTTTCAGAGTTGTGTGACTAATGCCATAGTCCAATTTTAGAACATTTTCATCACTCCTGAAAGATTCTTTGTGCCCATTTGCTTCATCGACCAAACATCTAGATAGTTAAGAAATTTTTTCCAACTTTTTATTTAGTTGTTTTGGTGTCATATAAGCATACCCTCCATGTATTAGTGCAGAACCTGAGAACTAAATCTTGATATTTTTTGCCTCCCAGCCTCTTGCTAGTAATAATTATGATTAATAATTTCCCTGTGGACAAAAACACAGTGATCTTCAAGTGACTTTCTCAGAGTCTTATAGCTAGCAGATGCTTGAGCTGGGATCCATCCTCTCTCCCAAAAGCATTCAGTGAGTTGACTCATTGATTCAATGAGTTTTAAGAGGGCTGTAGAAAGGGATGAAGATCCTCAGGAAGGTGGCATGGTATTAGTGAGAAAGCCACTGACTTGAGCATGGCTGGCAAGGTCTGTGGGCTCTAGTCTAACCCCTCCACCCCAAACTCTTCTGTTTTCCTTTAATGAGGAGAGAAGGCGTGTGTTTGCAGCAGAGTTTGAGAGAGGGGGCCGGAAGAGTGGATGAGGCCCTAAGACCCTTCTGTGTTTTCTGCTTGCTACATGACAGAAATGAGCTAGCTGTTGGCAATTAGATCTTAGCCCAGTGAAGGGAGATTGGGGCATTCAGAGAGGAGAGATGCTCAAGCCCTAGCTCTGAAGTCAAAATGGTTCCCAAGTGAGTATAACTCTGCTGGGGTTATTTTGACCATGGGCGATAATGTAGGCTCACCTGGATAGGATTGGGGCTACTGAAGGTCTAGAAAGGGTCTGGTCAAAACTCATAAAAATCTTGGGGATCTAGGTGAGGGTGGACATACTTTTGCTCATTTATTAGTTACCCAGGAAGCCAAGGGTGCAAGGGCAACTGTGAGAGGAGACACATAGATGAATCACCTGTGAGGCCTACTCTCAGGGGACTCACGGTCTGAATAGTGCAATGGGATCCGTTTAGACATGACTTGAACTAAGGTAGAGGTGGTGACAGTAGAGGTTCAGACAAAGACCTGGGAGTCAGAGCTGAAGGAGCACAGATTTTGCAGCAAGATAGACCTGGCCTTGAATTATGTCCTGTGCTAATGACAACAATGTCATTTTTTAAGCACTTACTCTGTGTGTTGCCTTGTGGGGCAAACAAGGAAGCCCCCTTCAGGAATGAAGGATTTTCCCTAGTCCTGGGGAGACTGTTGGCTGCAGCCGCCCGCCCTCTTTGAGAACTACCTCTGCTGAAGAGAGCTGCATGGCCCAAGGTGATGCTCCCCTGACAGCCCTAGGTGTAAAGGCCCAGGGACAACTGTGAAAGGCCCTCTCAGCTTCAGTGCACTGTGGCTGGCTCTTCACTCCGCCCAATTCTACTTCCTTTCCCTTCCTTCTGCACATTTTGAAAGAAGAGCACACCCTAAAACACTCCTGCATGATATTCCCCATCGCAGAGTTTGCTTCCCAGGCAGCCCAATCCATGACCCATAGATGATTTGACTGTGTTTCTCACGTTAGATCCTTGGGCTGGGATTGTTTACTGTATTTTACAGGTGAAGTCATTGAGATGTAGGAAGGTTGAATGGCTTGCGCAGTGGCAGTATGGGGCAGATCTTGGGTTCAAACCAAATCTAGTTGTGCCTTTCTATATTGCTACTGTGTAGGTGTATGACTTTAAGCAATGGAAACCATGGGGCTAGAAAATCAGATTGCAGGAAGGGAAGTCAAAGTTCGTATGGTTGCAGCTCCCCTTAATTTCTGGATCTGAGGTTTTCAAATCCAGCACTGAAAGTCTCATGTCCCGGGGACCCCTTTATTCCCTGGTAAACCAGGGTGTTTGGCCACCTTATGTGAGGATTGACTGAAGCACTCAGTGAATCCATCCATTCAGTTACTCATTCAACAAATGTTCATTGAGTGTCTGCTCTGTGCCAGGTACTGCTTTAGGGGCCAGGGGTATTGCAGTAAACAGCACAAAGCCCCTGCCCTCTTGCCATTTGCTTTTAGCAGGGGGAGACAACAGATAATTACATCCTATAATGTCAAGCAGTGGTAGTGGCTGTGGTGGAAAAGGAAGAGAATAGGGTGAAGAAGTGTCCTATTTTAGAGATACAGGACAAAGAAACCTTCTGGGATGAAGATCTTTGCTAAAGGCCTGAAGGATAGGAGGAATTGGCCATATAGATGTCAGTGGCAGTGCATTCCAGGAGGGAGGAACAGTACTTGGTATTGGCAGGTTTATGAGAGTTGAAGGAGGTGGGTTGCAGGGGCATGAAGAGCCAAGGTGGGAGATGAGATTGGAAGGCATCAAGGGGCCATAATCCTGCAGGGCCTGAGGGCTGGGAAAAAGGAATTTGGGTTTTATTGCAAGTTGGTTTGGCGAAGGTGAGTGGCATGATCAAGTTTATGTTTCACAAGGGGTTTTGTGACTGTGTGCTGAGAATAGGTTATAAAAAATTTCATTTCCATTTCCTTCCTGGATTATTTCTATTTCTATTTCTATTTGCAGACAATCAGATTGTGTGGGGGACATCATATCTAAGAGCACAGGCTTGGTAATCAGACTCCTTGAGTTCAAATTGTGGTTCTGCCACTCACTGGCTGTGAGACCTCAAACTATTTGCTTGACGTGTTTAAGCCTCAGCTTTCCCAGAAGTGAAATGGAGAGAATAACAGCACCTACTTTGTGAAGTGGGTTTGTTGTGAAGAGGAAATGTGATAATGCTCATAGGGTTTAGCATAGCACCTGCATTTTTCACAGCTGATTTTTTTATATTGAGGTAAGATATAACATAAAACTTACCATTTTAACTATTCTTAAAGTACAGGTCAGTGGCATTAAGTACATTCACACTGTTGTGCAACCATCACCACCATCCATCTCCAGAACTTTTTTTTATTTTCCCAAACTGAAACTCTGTTCCTATCAAACTATAACCCACTATTTCCAATCCCCTTCCCCAGCTCCTGACAGCTGTCATCTTTCTGTCTCTATGAGTCTGACTGCTCTGGGGACCGCATATAAGTGAAATCACATGTTTGTCTTTTTGTGACCAGCTTATTTCACAAAGCCTAGTATGCTCAAGGTTCATCCATATTGTAGCATGTGTCAGAATTCCCTTCCTGAATAATATTCCATTGTTCACATTTTACCACATTTTATTTATCTATTCATCCATGATGGACATTTGGGTTTCTTCTACCTCTGGCTATTGTGAATCATTCGCCTGCATTTTGTAAGCACTGGATTTATCTTTGCCATAATTTTTGTCCTGTTGTGCAACTGTGGGGAAATGATAGGTGCCTAGGACCAGAAGGCAGAAGATATAGATCCTAGATTTGCATGAGGCGCGACTCATTTCTTCTGTCTGAGCTTCAACTCTCATTTATAAAGTGGTGATGCTAATGTTTACTTCAGGGAACTTGTTGTAAAGGTCGAATTGGATTAATTCTGCAAACTTTAGAGCCACACTGTTCGATACTGTAGCCACCAGCCACATGTGAACACTGAATATTTGGAATGTGGTTAGTCTAAGAAATGACAAGTGTTGGAAAGAATGTGGAAAAAAGGGAATCCTCATACACTGTTGGTGGGAATGCAAATTGGTGCAGCCACTATGGAGGTTCCTCAAACATTTAAAAATAGAACTACCATGATGCAGCAATTCTACTTCTGGGTATTCGCCTGAAAAATAGTATGAAAACAATAATGTGTAAAGATATATGTACTGCTGTGTTCATTGCAGCATTATTTATAATAGCCAAGACATGGATACACCCTAAGTGTCTATTGACGGATAAATGGACGTGGCATACATATTTACAATGGAATAGTACTCAGCCATAAGAAGATGAAATATTGCCATTTGTGACAACATGGATGGATCTTGAGAGTAGTATGCTAGGTGAAATAAGTCAGACTGAAATGGACAAAAACCATACGATTTCACAAAAAGTAACAGATGAACTAACAAAGCAAATAAAAACAAACTCATAGATACAGACAATAGAATGGTGATTACCAGAGTCCAGATGAGAGCAAGGAGAATGAGGTAGAGGGTCAAATAAACCAAAAGGGAAGGAAACTAGACTCTGGTGGTGAACATGCCATAGAGTGAGTATACTGATATCAAATTACAATGTGGCATACCTAAAATTTATATAGTGCTACCTCAGACATCTGTGAAGTGCAATAAAGCAAAGCACAATTAAAAAAATTGCGGTTAGTCCAGATTGTGACATGCTGTAAATGTAAATGTAAATGTAAAATACATGCGTATTTTGAAAACTTAGTACAGAATAAAGAAAATGTGAAATATTTCATTGTTTATATTGATTACATGTTGAAGTAATATTTTGGCTATATTGGGTTAAATAAAATATATTGTTAAAATTGATTTTACCTCTTTTTATTCTCTCATGTGGCTACTGAAAAATTTAAACTGACATGTGTGGCTAGCTTCATATTTGACTGGATAGCTCTGGTCTAGAGTTAACACGTTTTTGGATCATAGTCAGCAGTTTTCCGGGTGTCCCTCCTGAGGCTGATTGGGTCTAGATGATTCTCAGAGCTCCAGCTAGACAAGTGATTTACATCACTAAGGTGCTGCAGTCTAAATGATGATCAATGTTTATGGATCATGTAAGCTTAAACAAGCCTTGCAAAGAATAGGCCCTGGCATTGCTACAAATAATGTCCAGCCAGCACCATGCAGCCTCTCAGTTCCTTCCTCTAAGGGAGGTTTCAGCATCACCACTCTGCTGGGATTTGTGATTTAGCTCCGTGTTCCCCAGTGACAATAGATTTCTTCATTTCAAAGCCTAACTCCTAGGAGGCCAGCACAAGGTGGTGGGAGAGGGGAGGGAGGGGAAGGTGTAGTGGGGAGAGCACACAGTTTCTCAGCTCAGGCCTCTGTGTATTGCTAATTGTATTATCACAGTTTCTTTAGGGAAAAATCATGCATTCATTTAGGACCTAAAAAAGAAAAGAAAAGAAAAACCCTAGGGAGAGTTAAGTTCTGTTTGGTACCATGTTTGGGTGTAGAATTTTTTTCTTCTGTGGGGCAGAGGAGATAAGAATTTCTGCTTTGCAGCTGGAAGAGAGCTTTTGCATGTATTCTCCTCCCTCTTCCCTCACTTTATTTCCCTACCGACAGGATATTCAGGGAGCTGAGACAGCAAGTGTTCAGTGCAGAACTAGAGATAAGTTCAGAGCTAAAGCCAGTGGAAGCAGAAGCACATCTAGCGGGAGGGAGCTGTGGACAGGATGGGCCTGGGGGTGTGGTCCCGCTCAGCAATAAACTCTCCTCCTGCTCTCTGCTTTGTCAGTCTCAGGGCTGCTTCCCCAGTCTGATGCTCTGCCCAGAGCTCAGAGGCTAGTCCCAAGACTTTCACTCCTGTGGCACTTTTGGCTGGCTCTCTGCCTTCTCCAAATTCCCAAGTGTCACATACGGCCCTGCTCCCTCGGTTTTTGTCATGTGATATTCTGACTTGAGGGTTCTGAATAGTTTTCAAGATAGGTCCCAGGTGGGTGGAGGCTTCATGGCTTTCCTTCTTCATTCACTGTTAGGGTGGTGGTCCTAGAATGAGGGAAATCATAGATCTCAAGAGTGGGTTGGGGTTGGTGGAGAAAAGCATTTCCTTAGAAATGTCAGACTGTGTATATAAGGTCTGCTTCTTCCTATTTTGGGTGGGGGAGCCAGGTAGAAGGGAGATCCTGGCTGAACAGTCAAGAGACCCGGTGTAGGTCGCTTTGGCACACCTTGGTCTTTGCTCCTTCATCAGTAGAATGGGAACGCAGTTCCAGCCCTGAGTACCTGCAAGGTTGTTAGGAGGACCAAATGAGACCACATGTGAAAGCAATATAAAGGGCTGTGTGAACATGGAATATTATCTTTGTTTTTCCTGCATTCCCTAGCTTAATGAGTTAGTTTACAATATTTTTATACCCTTACCATGGGCCAGATCCTGAGCTAGGCATGGGGGATATAAAGGTGAACAAATACATTCCCTGCCCTCTTAGAGCTCATGGTCCAATGGCAGGGAAAGGCAAAAAGCATGTAATTATAATTCAGGGGCTAAATGTTATAGGAAGGATAAAGTCAGGGTGCAGGATCATAGAAGAAAGTGATCTAGCTTTGGGGGGTGGGCGGGCTTTATAGAGGAAGTGACATCTAAGCTAGGGTTGGAGGAATGAAAACATGAGTATTTGTTGAATGAATGTGATAATTAAAAATTCTGTGAGCTACAACTGCCCCAGTGTTCATTTATCAATATATAGGTAGGAAACTGATTCAGAG
The DNA here is from genome assembly GCA_030015415.1 of Cynopterus sphinx. Classification (NCBI taxonomy): domain Eukaryota; kingdom Metazoa; phylum Chordata; class Mammalia; order Chiroptera; family Pteropodidae; genus Cynopterus; species Cynopterus sphinx. The sequence continues at coordinate 119,438,548 of CM057381.1, read as the reverse complement.
AGGTTAACTAAAGTATGTGGCGGAGTCAGGACAAGCATCCAGGTTCAATGCTCAGAGTGATTCTCCTGGGCTTGGAAAATAGATGATTGTTCTCATATAGGGACAAGCTGCAGCTGCAGAGACAAGCTGATAGAGACATGGGATATGCTGCCCTCAAGCTAATGAAGACAAAAATATCATTATGAGGGTGGGTTCCCTGGAAAACAAACTCTGAGTTGGAGATTTTGTGTAGTAAGTTTATTGGGCACTGCTCTCAGGTTCAGCATCTATGTAGGAGTTGAGGAGGCAGGACTGGGCAGAAGAGGGGAGATGCTGAATTATTATGTGGTTGCATCAAAAGCCTTAGCTGATCTCGCAGGCAATACTGAGGCTGGGTTGGCTTTCATAGTTGTCTCAATGGGGGGAAGTGGCTGAACTTCATACCCTCACATCAACCTGTCACTGGAGTTGGTTTTCCCCCAAAAGGGGCTATGACCTTTGGAGAGGCCCAGAGTATGTCTCGAGAGGGGCTCAGCTGAAGGCTGTGGGCCACCAGCCTTGTAGGCTGCTGGGGAATAATACCACGGTTCTGATAAGGGGAATGGATACTGGCAAGAGAAACAATAGAGGCAGGCTGCAAGGCCTGTAGGTGTAGTGGAAAATGAGGCTGAATGTCAGCTGAGGGTTCCTACAGAGTGAAAGAAGGGCTCCTAGCGGTGGACGAAACTGGGGCAGTTTCCATCTGGAGGTCTGAGCAGAGGCAGTAAAGCCTCTGCAGTCGACAAGAGTTTGTGGATAGGGGCATGGCCTTTGCTAGAGCAGGCGGGTTAATGAAAGCCAGAGTGGTTTTCAGCCCCCTGGAACTGGGGCTTTAGAAGCCGATTATGGCTTAGCTTTGTGGAAAGCCTGGTGTCTGGATTGGCTGGTGTCTTGGGAAGAGACTGAACTTCAGGTGGTCCAGCTTTGGGGTCAGGGAAGGCGGAGGCTGTAAGATGAAGTGGGAGCTGACACCACTCTCTCCAGCAAGGAGCGGTCTTCAGAGTCCTCAGCCCAACTGCCACAAGGGTGAGCTAATCTGGCTGCAGCCCTACCATAGCTGTTTCCATGGATACATTTCAAGCCTCAGTCTGGTCATCTTCAAAGGCATCAAAGGCAAGCCCCATCCATGCGTAATCTTTTGTTATACTCCTACAAATAGCTTTTGTTGTAGCCCTTCCCCCATCCCTCCCATCCATCCTCCAAACCAAAGAAACTGGCTTAATTGTGGCACAGTCATTTAGCAAAGAAGCACTGGGTTTTTTTTTCTGGAAGTTTAGAAGACCCGAGTTTGAATCCCAGTCGTATGTAAAGTGCAAATAATGATACCTAGGGCATAGAGGTGTTGCAAAGATTAAATGAGATATATGTATCTGAAAATGTTTTGTACATTGCCAGGCCCATGGCAGGTCCTCGTTAAATGTTAGTTTCTTTTCTTTCTCTGTATTAGTCACTTGTGACACTTAGAAATCACATTAATAGCACCCCCAATCTTTGTACAGTGATACAGTGTTTCCTTGAGTGTCACATGTATTTGCTATGAATAAGCTGTCCTTGATGTTAGTTTACTTTCCTTGATGGCAAACACCAAATCCTATGACTGCAGCCTCATAGGGTATTTCTTGACCATTCTATTTGCTGGCTCCCAAGTTGGGAAGGAATCAGTTATAGGGCCCTACAGGTAATGGACCCATGTCTTTCTCTCCCTTCTTAAGGCCAGGCCTTTTGCTGGGAGCATGAGGAGGCACGCAGAGGTGGGGGAAGTTCCCTGCCTCCAGAGAGTCTATTCCAGCAGATGGCTCTGCTGCAGCTCTGCTTAGGAGGTTAATGGACACCAGATGTCTCAGCAGGCGAGCTTTCATTTTCTCCTGGAACCACTTAATTGGGCTGAACATCTGCCTTAGCTTCCAGGCTTTTCTATCACCTGAGCTTCCACACTGGTTCAATCACTGAAGGATGTCAGAGGAACTCTCTCTCCCCTTTCCTCACTCAGGGTCTTGAGGAATACCAGTCTGATTTGTGAGGGCTAGAGGTGGTGGTCAAAAGGGGCAAGAGTGGGGAATGGTTGTGTCACTGTTCTTCCGGTCTGGTCTGTTGTCACTGAGTCTTCCTGTTGAAAAATCAATTTTAAGCCAACAAAATGGTGTTTGCCTGATTAGAGAATATGTCCATCTGGACCAGCATTGGCTGGCTGTCAAGGGTGAGTAGGGCGTTGAGAGGCAAGTCTTTGGAAGTGACTTGAAGGAGGTTCCTCCATGCTTACCCCTGTCCTACTCCATGGCCCCTATGTGTGCATTTCCAGACCATTGACAGCTACTTACCTCAGGGGACACTTGTAACTTGATTTGTGCTTGGAAAGTGACATTTTGTTGTTGGTATGTTTGATTTTTAAACATTGGCATGTGTCAGAGTGAGGTGCAGACTCCTCGACCCGTGATGGAGCTCAGCAGGTCTCTGGCAGAGCCCAGGAATCTGCATTTGAAACAAGCACCTCGAGTAATGCTGATGCAGGTAAATTAAACTAACAGGAGCACGTAGCCCGGAACTCTGTCTATTTTGGGATCTGGGTTTTTTTTTTTTCCTGTTTTCTATCCCAGGGATATCCATACATGTTCATATTCTTTCTTCTTTGTCTGGAAAACTGCTCATCCAATAAGATCCAGATCAAAAGTGGCTTCAACTGTGAGACATTTTCTGAACTCCCTTTTATTGGGTAGAATTACTTGTGTTTTTCTTTTGCTTCCATAAGCTCTTTGCAGATACTGTTATAATTTTACAGGATGGTACAATGCATGTTAATCATGGGCTTCTGTGTTCTCCTTGAGGATGGGGAGCTCATCATCGACATCTTTCTGTTTATTCTAGAATGTGGCAGAATCACATTCATAGGCATCAATAAATATTTATTGACTACACAGAAGAATCCTTGCCCAACCCCTTAGTAATATACATTTACTGTATATGGGGTATTCATAAAGTATATTCAAATATGACAATTTTCATTTTTATATTATAGCTTATTTATCTTAAAATACATCAGTGACATGGAAAAATACATTTTTTTTTCATAGCTCATGGCCTTAATCCCCATAAGATGTGGTTTACTATCTTCCTGGCTATTTTTTTCTCCAAAAGCACAAATAATGTCTTGCTTATAATTGCCATGTTATCAGCCCCTACTTTAATCTGTTTGCTTTTAAATGCAATTTTTTTTCTGGTTATTAGTCAACCTGCAACCTATATTGTATTTTGTAATTCCTAAGGTCTTTTCGAAAACTTGAGTTTTTTCTTTAAACATCTATATTTTAATATGTAGAGTGACATTAGTCTCCCATTTCTTTTTTTTTGTCATAATTCCTCTTTTTATAGCTCAAATTGGTGTCTTGTTTCGATGGCAGGTTTCCAGTGGACAGGGACCACGTGTTTGCAATTTTTTTTGGACAGGGCTTGACATGCACGTCTGGTCTAGTGAAGTTTGTAGAGTGACATTTAGTTTATATAGCACTTTCCCATCAACAATGCTTTGAGTCAGAGAATACTATTATTTCCCCTCTAGTGTCTCCTTACCTAGTAAGAGACATAGCCAAAATTTGAATGCAAATTTTGCTGGCTCCCAAAATCTCTCTCAAAAATGATCGTTGCAGTACTACTGATAATAACAAACAAATGAAAGGTCGACCTATGTAATATCCAATAGAAGAATAGTTAAGTGTTGGATGGCATCTTGGTCAGCTTGGGCTACTAAAGCAAAATACCACAGACTGGGTGACTTAAAAACCAGACATTTATTTCTCACAGTTTTGGAGTCTGAGAAGTCTAAGATGAGGGTGCTAGGGTCAAGTTCTTGGTCAAGCTTGGTGAAATTCTCAGTGAGGACTCTCTTCCTGGCTTTCAGACAGCTGCTTTCTTGCTATGTCCTTTCAATAGGAAGGGAGGGAGGCATGTTGGGAGGAAAGGAGGTGGGGGGAGACAGAGAGAGAGTGAACAAGAGAACTGTGGCCTTTTCTTCTTTCTTTAAGGACACTAATCCCATAATGAGGGCCACACCCTCCTGACCTCATCTAAATCTATTCACCTCTCAAAGGCCCCACCTCCAAATACTATCACATTGGGGATTAGGGCTTTAGCATATGGATTTGGGGCAGACACATATTTAGTCTACAACAGATGGTCACAACTATTTGATTTAATATTACAATTGAGACCTGTGAAGGTGGGTAGCAGCATTTAAAAGTATCTATTGTCATGGCAATGATATAAAATGAATAAGGAAGGAAACATGGTAAAACGAATACCATTTAATTGATGGTTGTGGGAAATGCCATGACTTAAAAAAAAAAAAATGTAGTCAGTGTTGCTAGAACATCAGTGATTGAAAACAAAACCAAAAAACCAAACACCACCTCCCCACCCCTCACCCTCCCACCCCTACCGTTGTCACTACACATTTGCACTTTATTAATGCCTCTGAGGTGCTGATGAAGTGAGAACAACTTTCAGCTCCCAGAGAGTGAGTGTTCGTGCATGAGTCACAGTGTGGTCTGATGTAGATGATTAAGCCCATGGAGAATGCAGAATTAAGTAACTCTGATAACAGAGCCCTAGAGCATCCTTCTTCGAGATTAAACCTTTCAGGCTGTGAGCAGCTGAGAGATGCTGGGGACTGGAGATAGCTGGCTTAGAAAGGAGGAGAAGGGGGGCAGATATTGGATGGGGATGGGAAGGAAATGCATCATATTCAGGTTAGTGCTCGTTTCTGAAATTGGCTGTCACCTAGAGAATCGGTGGAAAATGTACCATTATCTGGGGAGAGGACAGTGTATCTGCCTGCTTCCTGTCCTTAGCTTGCTTGTCTTCCTCCAGGCTGGGGTTGAGTTTTGTGCACTGTCCTATTCTTCCAGCTTGTTTGTGTGTGAGTTTACATTCTCACTTTGTGACTGACCTTGATTTCAAAATATAAGGATGGACCTAAGCCTTGTTGGGGAGAGGTGTCAGGCCTCTCCCCTTTGCAGTCCTTTCCTTTCACCTATTTGTTCAATACACACATAGTTTGCTTCTTTCTTGTGCTGGGCACAACCCTAGGTTCTGAGAGTAGACAAATATGGTCTTTACCGTCATGAAGCTTATAATTAAAAAACACTGGTTGTTCAGGACAGGCTACATAATTTTCAGGGCCTGGTACAAAATGCAAATGCAGGGCCCCTTATTAAAAAATTCTTAAGAATTTGAAATGGTGCTGGCAGAACACCAAGCTAAGCACCCTTCTGAGAGATGGGTGCTGTGTATTTTTATGTGTACAGGTTGCACGCCCAGGAGGCTGGCACTGTGGTTGTGTATCAAAAGCACCTCGTACAAGGAAAACAACTATTTATCTTCCTCATTGCCCCAACCCTCCTTATTCTTGTGTGTAGGAATTGAGCAGCCTCAGGACAAAAGGGTGACTTCTTTGACTCAGTGGTCCAGTGACACAGAGAGACAACAGAACACAGATAAAAGGCAAGATAAATATTAAACAAATATTGGTTACTTGAGACATGCAGCTAGGCCCCACAGACATGTATAGAATGCTCAACTTCTCTGAAAACATCTGGACATAATTAAATACAATGATGGGAAGCTTTGCAATCCAAAGTTTTGCCCTGTGGAACAAATTGATAAGCTGTGATCAGTCTAATTATAATAGGCCTGAAAGACAGCTTTTATAGAAAGGCCTGTTCTCTGTATGGTAACATGGAGTAGAGAGTTTACCAGTTTCTGTAAAGCAGCAGACACCTAAATGAAAGTAATAACAGATCTAAGAGTAACTACAATAGAGTAGTTTCACATTTCCAAAAATGTCCTCTAGCATGGTAATTTTAAGAGAGATTCTATCTTAGTTGGATATTTTGACAAATCAGTTCTAGAAATGCTTCATACTCTGTTCTTAGAGATTTACAATTCATAGAGAGTCCCATGGCAGTGAATAAGCCCTTGAAACTTTTAACACAATGTTATTTGATTATGATACCTCTTTCAAAAGTAATAACTAGCAACCATATCTACAGATATCTGTAGGATATATATATAAATACATATATATATATATGTGTTTACACATATATAAAACTATAGTACATCTATCTATCTATCTATCTATCTATCTATCTATCTATCTATCTATCTATCTATCATCTACCTACCTACCTACCTACCTACCTACCTACCTATATATCTGGGAAACAATGGTGATCTTCTTCTAAACTCTAAGGTGGGTGGGCTGGGGTCACAGGATCTGGGTTTGAGACCCACTTCCAATGATGAATAAGTTACATGACCTTTTTCAGAGACAGCCTCCCTATCTGTTAAATAATAATATGCACATCACACAACTGTACAGATTAAATGAGACACTAGGTCTGAAGAAACATTTTGTAAACCGTTAAACTATCCTGCAAAACATTTAGTGGTTACTGAAATGATATTGAAATAAACAAGAACAATTGTCTCTATTTGAGAGTGGGTAAACTGAGGCCTGGAGAGGTTAAGAAAGGGAGTCTGGAATTCAAAGTCATTTAATGGCAAAAGGCAGTCTCTTGATTCATAATTCTCATCCGGATGCATTTTAAACCAACTCTACTCATAGATTTTAGTTTAGAAAACAGTAGGCGACCTCTTTGACAGGCACGTCCCATGGAACAGCTGGAGGCGGATATGGCATCAAAATGCCAACGTTCCTTTTTAGCTTTGACATCTGATGTTAGCAGAATGATGAATTCAGAGGTGACAGATTTCAAGAGGATTTGTGTCCTCTCCAGGCTAGCGCACCCAGTGATCTATGAGAGTCCCTTCTCTGCTCTAAAAACAATCAGTAAAGTTGATGTAAAAGGGAAGGTGGCCTTTTATCTGTCATAAATAAAAAAGAACCCAGAAGGCTCTTTGTTGCATATCTTTTAGGAGAAGGAAAAAACTTTGGAAAGATACGTTTTTCTTACTTTTTTAAATGAGAAGCAGTGTAGAGTGGAAAACAGGGAAGCAGGAATAGGAAAACTAATTTCCAGTCCTGTTTCTGCAACTAACTAGTCATGTGATCTTTGGCAAATTCCTTCCCCTTTCTGGGTTCAAATGAGAGTGTTGGACTAGTTTACAAAATGTACGCTTTTTTCTGTTTTACTTTTGTGAATTTTCTGTGTGTGGATCACCCTTTTAATTATTTTCTGCATTTTTTCTTTAAATAGATCCATTCTGCACAAGTTTTGTTTTATAGGGAAATATTCCATACTTCTGCACATGAAAAGTCAGCATTGTTGCTATATAATGAAGCTAACTTTAAAAACAAAAGCAAGGAACGGTTAAGATGGTAAATTTTGTTAATGTATTTTTTACTACAATTAAAAAAATTTCAATATAAGGCAAAGAAAATATAATTATTAAAATAAATAGTATTTACCCTTTTATTGTCTCAAATTTTTCATCCATCAGTGGCACTAGATGATCTGAAAAGCACCTTCTGTCTCCAAAGGTTTGATACACATGATGTTTCTACTGCAAACTAGGATGCTGTAATGCCCAGAGAGCCACACATCTTGGCGGATAAGCACTTTAACTTTCTCCATCACACTGTAACCATGGAAATGCCCCCTTCTGCAACTTTGACAAGCAGTAATGGGTGGCACCAGGGCCCATGCCTTGACACTGTGAGAACCCTACTCAGCCTGGTAGATGGATCTGTCATCTGCATGGTGGTTGGTGAAACTGGGATTTAACCACTCTCTCCATTTAGAATACCTTTCAGCCTTATTGTCCAAACCTAAAGCCACTCACCCTTTGGATACCACCTTCTTCAGAGAGCCTTCTGGGATCCCTCCAAGGCCACAGTGGTCTTATCTACTTTCTCCCTAAATTTTTACTCTGTACGAACATTTTAGGTTAGGTTCTTTAGAAGTAGAGCCTGAGACTGGGCCTTGACTACATGTGATTTATTGAAGGAGTGTCCTTCAGGAAAAACAGGTAAGAGGTGAGGAGATCAGGATATGGAAGGAGGGAGCTGAATGGTGAAGTTGTCCATGTCACATCTCGCCTTGGCTCCAATCACTGGTGGCTCTAGCATTCATCATACTACAGAATTGTTCCCTAGATGAGATGGAGGCAAGCCTTTGTGCTCTCACATCAGCCAATGACCTCAGACTGTTGGGAGTGGGGTAGAATGTAAATCAGTGATGTGCTGGACCTGACCCCTAAGGCCTTACAGGAGGCAATTGTCAAATTTTTAGGAATTTTGTGAGCCCACCTTTTGGGGGAGATAGGTAAAGATAGGTAACTATTAAAATTGAATTATACAAACATATAATTAAACAAACAATATTAAAAACAGTGGTAATAAATCTTCAAAACTCATTACTTCCTAATAATTTTACTACAGTTTTCTTTTATCAGTGTTCTGTGATTGTTTTGTCTGTTATATCTTTATGGTGGAAATACCATACGATGAAGAGCTACAGTGTATTTCCTTGTAACTTCACATTCAGTGATGTCTTGTTGGTAGCTTGAAATCAGCCATAGTGGGAGTATTTAGAGCATGGAAAGTGGCAAACACTCAAATCAGGGCTCCCCCGCACCCTCTACTAGACAATCAGTTGTTAAACATCTGCCAACATAGCACTTAGTGTAATCTCCTGGGCAAAGCAGCTTCCATCACCTGGGTAAGAGGGGTGGCAGTTGGTTTTCCAGAGGAGGGGCAGCTGTGGGCCACTGGCAGCTAACACTCGCAGCAGTGGAGGGATAGAGCATGGCCTGGGAAAGGGGATCTGGACAGGCCACCAACAGTGTCCTCTATACTACAGCACGTCATTTGATGTTTTATCCATGTCCTGACTTGTGGCATTCTCTCTTGCTTTTATAAGTCTCTGTGGAGAGGAAAGAACAAGAGAATAGAAGTCTGAAGCCTTGGGTTCTGCTCTCTGCTTTGCCATTACCTTGCTGTGTGACCTTGGAAGAACTATTTGACATCTCTCCTTCCTCAGCCATGAAAGGATGGATCAAATAATGTCTCAGGAGGCTTCCACCTTGGCACAGGCTATGTGATCCTCTTAGCCACTCGGGCCTGAGTTAGGAGCATTATGGGAATCTCGCCTCACTGTATTACCTACAGGACTCAACACTCAAAAGTTTCCTCTCTGATTCCCAGGCTTAGAGAGCCCACATAAAAATAAGTAACATTTATTGAGCACTTATTATAAACAAGGCACTTAAGGTTTTAGTTTATCTAATCCATTTATCACACAGAATTTGTTCTGTTTTTCAGATAAGAAAAATATTTCTGAGGCTCAGAATTATTAAGTAACTTGCCTAGTCACACAGCTACTAAATGTTTAATTTGGGATTTTAACCCCAGTCCGCTGGATTCCAGAGTCTGTGCTTTCAGCCATTTCCCCTTATTGGGAAAGAATTTGTCAGAGGCCTTTGCTATGTCAGGGTCCCCATGTGGGACTTAGAGACTAGTTGGTTCCATTCCCTCTAAACCTACTGTCTGCGTTTCTCACTCTGGGCCCTCTTCTGAGTAGAATGGATTTTAAGCCCCTTTGCAGCTCAGGCCTTTGGAACAGTTGAATAAGCAAATGAAGAAGAAAGGCCTGGTGATGGAGTCCAGCTGTGCGCAGTGATGAGTGGGCGGAGCAAAGGAGGCCAGTAATGAGCATTTCCCAGTGATGCCTCTGATAGGAGCTGCAGACTCTGAGCTGCTGTTTGGGGCTGCTGGAGCCATCAGAACACAACAAACAGGTGCGACATTCATCCTTGGACTTAGCAAGGGGTCAGGCCCTTTTTGTGATGTCTGGTCCTGAGGCCATTTGAGGAGGGACCACAGCTCACACAGACTCCTTGCCACCTGGAAACCCATAAAGTACATCTGAGCCCCTGGGCAAGGGGGGACTTTCTCTACACCAAAGAGCCTTTATTTCTCTGTTTCCCTCAACCGTGCACCTCCCCTCACCCCCTGCAGTGTAACAGGGATCTAAGTCTCACCACCTTACTGTGTGGCCAAGGACCCCATCTTTGTTTTTGAAATCTCCTCACATATATCTGTTGTTCCTTTAGGCCTCTGCTACCCAACCCGGCTGTCTCCTCTGCCTCCCCTGCCCCTCCCCGCATTTCATAGAAAGTGCTAATATCTTTTTATGATTCTGCCAACAGGGAAATAGAGGTCAGGGGGACCTGCCAAGAACATCTTTCAGTGGCTTTTAAGGGTGGTTTTGTAAGTGATTTGTAAGTGATCACTGAAGGCAAAGAGCTGAAGGGCTGGTTTCAAACAGAGAAAAAAGTGTGGGTGAAGCAGCATGTTTACCCTTGGATTGTAGAAATGAAGGTAGTGATTGATAGAAGCCAGGCAGGGCTTGGGAGTCAGGACATCCCGAAACTTTTCCCCTCAGGATTTCCCATTTCAGTCATCATCCGTTCAGTGGTCTAGGCCAGAAGCCTGGGCATTATTCTTGACTTTTCTCCCTCACCACAGAGTCTAGTTGGTTATTAAGCCTTGTTTTACCTACTTCCTGAATAATTTTTAATTTCAGTTCTTCTCCATGGCAACTGCCCACTACTATGGACTCACCAGCTTTTACCTGGACTGATTTAGCAGTCTCCTCCCTGATCTTGGTCTTTCTGCTTTCAGCTCTGTTCCCTCCTGTCATCCATTCCCAAATGTACATTCCCTTTCTTAGAAATATACATTTGACCTTGTCATGCCAGCCTCATGTTAGAACCCTTTAGTTCCACAATGACTGCCTCCAGGGTGAAGTTCAAATCCATGAGCCTCAGGCAAAGCTCTTCTTGCTCTGCTTCTGCTTGACCCTTTGTGGTGGGGGTTTCCAAGATCACCCTTAGGTTTGATGACTTAGTAGAAGGACTCAACAGAACTCAGAAGAGCTGCTATACTCACAGTTACAGTTTATTACAGCAAAAGGATACAAATTAAAATTAGCAAAGGGAAAGGCACATAGGTTGGAGCCCAGGGGTCACCGGGCATATGCTCCTAGTTATCCTCTTCTGGTAGAGTCAAATGGACTGCTTAATTCTCCTGCCCATAAAGTGTGACAGCATATCAAAGTATTGCCAGCTGGTGAAGTTCATCCAAGCCTTTGTATCTAAGGTTTTTACTGGGGGCTAGTCACATAGGCATAGATCACCTGTGTGACTAACCTTAGCTTCTACGTCTCTAGCCCCAGGCAAACAAACACAGGCCTTCACCATAAATCATACTGTTAGAATAAACTGGTGTGGCCCAAAGCCGTACATATACAAAGACACTGTCAGGCAAGATATTCCAAGACTTCAGAGGTTATCTCCTAGGAGCTGGTCAAGGACCAGTCCTTTCTTTGGTATGTGTAGGGTTTGAGCACTCCAGGCCTGCTAGGTTAACCCTTTCTTGCACATGCTCCAGCCTCATACCCAATACTCCCTCCCATGCACCCAATACTTCAGCCATATCATTTATCCTAGGGGTCCCCAATCCCTGGGCCGCAGACCAGTACCAGTCTGTGGCCTTTTAGGAACTGGGCCGTACAGCAGGAGGTGAGCAGTGAGCAAGCGAAGCTTTATTTGTATTTGCAGCCACTCCCTAGCATTCACCACCTCAGCTCCACCTCAGATCATCAGGCATTGGATTCTCATAGGAGCACCAGTCCCTGGTGCCAAAAAGGTTGGGGATTGCTGATTTAGCCTATGCTCTCATGCCTCTGTGCCTTCACATGTACTGTTCTTTCTGTCTGGAATTTCCTTCTACTTTTCCTGCCCTAGTCTATGGGGCTCTCATCCTCAAGTCTCCGAGGAAGCACCCCATCCCGTGAGAAGCCTTCCTGCTACTGCCAGGCAGGCTGAGCTTTTCCCTTCATGTGTGCCCACTATAAACACCCCTGTCATTTCATAGGTTATCCAGTGTCTTCTTCCCATACAACAGGAAACACTGTAAGCTCCTTTGGAGTGAGGAACATGTAGTCCATTGAAAAATGTTTATTTTATGCTTTTCCAATTATAAAATTTATTCTTGCTCATGGCAAAATATTTGGGCAGCGTGTTGCTTTTCATCTTTTCCTCTCCAGTTCTTTCCAGTGCTTTCCTTGTGACCATAGGGCCTGGGCTTGGCTCTGCTTCCAAGTTGCTGCCCAATGTTGCCTAAATCTCTCTAAGGCCACACATGTGTTCTCTCTCATTCTTCTTTCCCCTTCATTCTAGAAATGTGGAATGGGCTGGGAGCTGAGGACATGCAGCCTTTGTCCTGAGGACCCCAGGATGGTAGGGGAGACAGACTAGACAACTCACTGTGGTCTGAGAAAATACCACAAATAAGGAGGAGGAGGAGTAACCTTTTTTTTTTATGTAAGTAGTAGACATCGGGTAGGGATGGAGTAAGGGAAAACTTCCCAAAGAAGTTGACATTTGGACTAGGCCCTGAAGGAACTAAGGATCTTGCTCAGGGAAGGAAGAGGTTTCTAGGCCAAGGTCATGGAACAAAGGGGTGACTGGCCATGTGCAACCTTGGCTGACTGAGTTCAAGGCTGTGGGGCTCCCCTACCACCAGAGTCCACAGCCCTCAGATGTGATATACGACTTGAATTACTGTTGATTCCAGGCAGGGGTTGCTTCCATGGGACTGTTCTTACTAAGCTGCTGACACCAAGTTGTGTTTTGGTTGTGAGTTTCTTTATTTTATTTTATATTTATTTTATTTTATATTTATTTCATTTCATTTCATTTCATTTATTTTATTTTATTTTATATTTATTTCATTTCATTACATTTATTTTATTTTATTTTTTGTTATTTGGCTCTGGATATATGTAAAATTGTAATTCAAACTTAAAATATCTGGCTGATTAAAACCTAGTGAAACAAGAAATTGGAGGAATGTGCACTAAAACAGAGGTCAAGTAACCCCAGGCAGCTTACCTTCATGCCAGCTGAAAAAGCAAGCCCTGGAGAATGGAGCCAGGCAGTGCTTTTCCATTATATCTTATTTTTAGCTTTAGGGAGTTTTTAAAGCAAAATAGGACCTTTTGGGGCCAACCTGTCATGCTTTAGATTATGGCAAGGCCTGTACGTTCATGCCAATAGCTCAGTGTCCTCCCTGAATCCTGCTGACTCACCTGTTCTCATCTCCTGTCTTCTAAATCACTCACTGCTGCTCCCTGCCACTGTAACCAGGACTTTTAATTTCTTATTCTGCAGATTTTAGGTTCTTTGAAAAGATCACCAGAACTCTATGGGGATATTTTTCCAATGTGAGTGAATTTTTGATGTGTTGGTGAAATTACCAGAATTTTCCACTGATCATGTGAGGATGTTTCTAAATCTAGTTTTTTTCTGAGTTTTTCCTTCTCTCTGTGTTTAAATTCCTTCTTTGCCACTTACTGGTCCTGGGATTGTGGGTAGGTGACTTAACTTGTGTTTCAATTTCATCTGTAAAGGGGGGATGATTAATAGCACCTTTCTCACTGTGCTGGCAGGATGAAATGAGATTATATATGAAAAGTGGTTAGAACAGTGCTTGGAACATAGTAAGCACTAATAAATGGTAATGAGTATTATGATTATCCGTATCTCCAAATTGTACCCTCAGGTCCATCTCCTATCGTAAAATCTGAAATAATAGGAAAATAGGAAATGCAGAGAGACCTGGGTTTGCAACCTGATTCTTACTTGTGACTTATCCAATGCCCTAGAGCAAGTCAACACTTCCTCTTGGGACTTAATTTGGTCATAGTAAAATGATGAGAGTGGATTATACCAGGAATGACAGTTATATGAGGGGTGTAGGACTTATGGAATTTTCTCACTCATTTCTTACCGGTCTCAGATATGATCTCAGAATCTTCTGAATATAGCTCCCCAGGCAACCACGGTGAATTGATTAGATGGCACCTGGTTTGAAATGTATTTTCTGTCCTTGGACTAGATAATATTCCCACTCTGATAATCTATAATATTAAATAAAGAGGTGTGTGGAGCCCAATTTTTAGGCTCCACAGATAGCCCATCCCTTTCCCATATAACTCAGCCCATTAAGTATGACAGTGGATAAAAACTGACTTTCAGAAAGGACTCGTAAACCGTTTAGCTGAAGATAAGCAGAGGCTGGCCTTATTGGCTACAACATTTCCTAAACCTCAAATTCCTCTTTGTAATATTCAGCACAGTGCTACTGAAGGTCTGAACACATTTTATTTATACCTTTAAATTTGGTTTTAAGTCAACTTAGTAAGTATTTGCATTAATATTTCCTTTTTTAGGTGGATGTGGACAGGGCTTGGCCTCTGCCATCAAAGAGTTTACAACTTAATAGAGGAGGTAGGACTGAGGCACACAGGGCAGTGAAGAAGCAGTATAAGGTTGTTTACAGTCAGTTCCTGAGAAAAGTACTACATCATACATTATAAATCACAGGTAGAGAAACACAAAATCACTGTGACCATGGCAGACATAACTAATCAATCATTACACTCTTTCCAGGTAAGCTCAGGTACTGCCTAGCAATCCTTCCCAACATGGAATTTTAGGCACCACTATTGCAGGTCAGAGTTGGCAAGCGAAATAAAATCTAGATGTCATCCTGTGTTAAAATATATAAAACTAGCTACTATAACAAATAAATTTCAAAATCTCAGTGGCTTAGCACAGTAAAAGTTTATTTCAAACTTATTTTTAATTAGTGAGGAAATCTGTTCCACATAGTCATTCAGAAACCCAGAGAGAGTGAGTAAGAGAAAAGAGAGAAGAGTGGGGACCATGCCTGAGGATTCTTTGTGAGATAGGCCTGGAAGGGGCATACACTGGCATACAGTACTGTGCTTACCTTTTATTGACCAGAACTCAGGCTCATGGCTACACCTGATTGCAAGGAAGGCTGGGAAATACAGTCTAGATGTGTGCCCAAGAAATGAGGGAGAAATGCAGACATTGGTGGGCACTAGCAATTTCTGCCACACACCCTGAGATAACAGGAGACTTCTAAAGGGAGTAAAATTGTCAGAGAAAACCTTGAGAGGGGCTCTGAAAGATGCATAAGATGTGACTATGTCAAGGGATGGGGAGTAGGGAGGGAATTCCAGGCAGGGGCAAAGCAGGAGTAAAGGTTAGCGGTGGGAGCCATTTGGCTTTATGCAAAGACAGAATTAAAAGTTTGTGGGAGGAAATCCTGCATGGATGAGACTAAGTGATGGTGAGTTCCTAAATGTGATGATATTTTCTCTCTAAATGGCAGAAATTTGGACAAGTGTTTTACTTCTGGCAGAAGCTACAAAAAAGGCAAGACCTATAGCAGTCATGATCTGATTCTTTCAGCGCTGTTCTTTCCTTCTGTAGTCCTTCAGTGAACCCAACAGCCTATTTAGAAATACCACCCCTTTCTCAAGATTCCGCAGAACCCTTTCTTTAATGATGATAAGAGAATTCCCAATGAGAAGAGAGTGAGTGGGTCAGGGAGCTGGGAGCACTCGTTCTTAGTCCAACTTTGCATCTTTCCCTATTTGCATTTGTTATTAGTGCACTAATTATTCGTAGAGAGCCTTGCCCTTTGTGAGTTCATATTAATTTAGATTACTTTTGAAAAGTAATCAAGGAGAGAATTAAGTGATCATATATCAAAGGGAAAAAAGACATGGCACCTAAAACCATGGGATGTGCTTTTCTGTAACTGGTTATGTCAGGCTGCTGTGAGCTTTCCTCTAATCCAGGAAATATTGGCACGTTTACCTGAGCTCTTCTAAAACCTTTGTGGCCCTTTTTGTCACTGTTTTGATCAGTATTTCAGTGGATCAGAAAGTAGATATCATATATGGCATATTACCCCTGGACTGAGATAAGACTCTTTCCTCTCTTAGCTTCAGTTTCTTCATCTACAAAATGAAAAGGTGGGTTAGTTGATTTTTCATGCTCCTTCCTCCAGGTCTGCAACTCTGCCAAAGTCTTTTTGAAGACTTATAATTGTGTAATGTTACACATGGACATACCAATTACCTGCTTATAATCCACAAGGTTTTCCATGCTCAGTCTTCCCATGGGCATTATTAGGAACAGGAAAGTGAATATTTCTATATCTCTCTCCTACTGCAACTGAAGCATCAGTTTCCTAGCTGTTTGCTTTTTCTTTTATTTGGGGACTTGAAAAACCTATGTTTGTAAAGTATAATAGAGAACAGAACATGTTTGATAAATGTACAGCTTGATCCTTGCTTTTTATGATTATTTTCTTGTATTCTGTTTTCCCTTCCCTACCCTCTTCTAATTTGGAATGGACATGGAAAGACTTGAGACAAGAGTCCCAAGTCTGTTGCTTCCACAGGCCTCTGGCGGGGGGTTGTTTGCTGAATAAGTTTGGAGGACTTGCTGTCGACCTGATTTGTTGCCCTAATCACCATTCCAGTTAATGTGAAGATGTGCAGGGGTTCTGAGGGCATCGCTGATTGGTATAAGCCACATCTCACACAGGCTTGCATGAGATCCTCAGGGAGCAGTCATCCAGTGAAATGAGACAGAGGCTGAAGGCAGAGCCCTGATTGAAGAGGTTGGCAGAGGAAAAGGAGATGGGAGGAGGAGAGCGAGGCAGGATGGAGCACACGCTGTCAAAAGGAACAACAAAGAGAAAGAAGCAGCAGAGACTGGATTTATACAAGCCAAGGGGGTAAGGGGTGAGGCCCCGGGGTGGCAAGTTCAGGCAAGGAAGAGAAAGATGAGGAGGACCAGGGCTGAGATAGGTCACTGGATTTATGATTAGGAGGTTGGTGAAAATAATGCTTCTTTGAAGAGGTGAAAGGGAGGTGATGTGTGGAGAGATAATGGATATGAAGCAGTTAGCACAGTGTGTGTGTGTGTGTGTGTGTGTGTGTGTGTGTGTGTGCGCACGTGCGTGCGCACACTTCTCCCCTTAATTACCTCCCACTACGGGCACAAAGATTAAATCCTACCTGGTCCCTTCCTCGTTAATTCACCAACTAAGATGCCCCTTCCACTTTTTATCTTCAAGGCATATTGCCTTTTAGAGAGATCGCCGTTGAAGTGCTTTTTGCTGAAGAAATAGTAAGATACAGGGAGAATTTAGTACCCAATGGCTATGGAAAAGTCTAATTAACCTTGCTCTGGGGTTGTCCAAATGACAGGCTGCTCTTCTGAAGAATAACAGATGCTCCCAATGTTTATTCAAGAGCAGCTTATCGACTGAACTGACTCAAATTGAGTAAATTTCAATAGCTGGAAATAAACATCTACTTTGGGCTACCTAAGGACATGACAGTTAATTCTCGGGTCAGATGTACCTGCTTGGGTTTGGAGAGAGCTAGAGTTGCCCTGCTCAAGGTGCTTCATGCTTTCGCCTGGCATTTAGCTAAGGTTCTCCAAAGGACAGGTTCTTTATCTTTAAAATGTAGTGGTACTTAGCTTGCAGTGTTATGAGGATCAAATGAGATTTTCTACCTCATATACTAAGTATCATCCCTGGCATGCCGTAGGCATTTGATAAAAGGTGGTATTAATACTACAAACAAGCATTTATTGAGCTTCCCAGGTGCTGTTATAGAATGACTAATAGAGGACTCCTGTTCCTGAGGAGCTGGTGATGTAACAGTACAGAGACATTCATAATACTTGAGAAATAATTACGAGGCAGTGTGCTACATATTGTAATAGTGGGGCACTCAGTTTTGTGAGAACATGGAGGAGAGGACAACAGATCCTCTCTAGGAGAGGCAGACAAGGCTTCCCTAGAGAAGGAGTCTCTCAAGTTAGACCTTGAAGGCAGAAGAGCAGAAAAAAGACATTCCTGGCTGAGAAGACTGCAAGTCCAAAGGCAATGAGGTTGAGACAACTTGGTGCTCTTTAAGGAAGCATTAACTAGTGTGGTGTGGCATGAGTGAAATGGGCTTGGTGATTATTTCTACCAGCCGTGAGGCATGAGGGGTGACACACTGTTGGAGAATGCTGAGCTCTCTGGTTTGGTCGGAAAGTGGAGTGGCCCCAGCACTCTGCTTTGCTGAGCTATGTGTGCCTGCCCACTCCCTTCTCCTCCATCTAATCTTCACAGGAGGCTTTTGGGAGAGAGGGGTCAAGCTTGGCAGCCAAGCTTATTACAGTCTGTTTCTAATCCTTTTCCCCCCTCTGTGGTTGGACATCAGTATTTCTTACATTTGCCTGGCGACCGTCTTGCAAACAAGGTGCCTTTGGTATGCCCTCCTGTCCCGCAGTCATCTCTGTTTACAGGTGGCTCCTTCTTCCCTTGAGCCTCCCTTTTTGGTCACTCTAGCCTCAATCCTCTCTGCCCTCTCTCAGAACACAGGGTAGCTAATGATTGGGGCTGAAATCTGGCCTAGACTAGGTAGGCATCTGGGGGATAGAGAGGTACCACCTAGTGGAAAAGGTGTGGCATGATGTCCGGTGGGAAATTGGAGTTCAGGCAGGCAAAGGGGCTCCTAGTGTTTCTGAAACTACAGGATCCTCAGTAGGTGAATGGAATACTGCAAAGGGGAGCCTGCGCCTGGGACCCTTGTGAATCCAGTACGGGGTCTCAGAGAGGAAGACCTCAGTCTGGGGAGAGAGCAGGATGCACCAGACAGGTGACTACAGCAATACCCACACTAGGGCCTGGGAACAAGGTGTGGTCCTGGCTGTCATGCTGGGATGTCTGGGGTGGGAGCTAAAGGTAGGGCCTGAGCCAATTCATACCTTCTGTCTGGTAGGAATCGTTTGGTGCAAGGGTAAGGAGCCAAGGCTGGCTAGATAACCTCCTTCTTCTAATCTCTCCTGTACTAACTAGCTCTGTACTATTTGTTTGACTCTTCTGCAAGCCTTTCACATTGTAGCCAAGTCCTCATTGAACTTTCAAGTGGCTCTGCCTAACTCCATCTAGACCACAAATGCTTGGTGGGCAGCATCTGTGCCTGCATTTCTAATAATAATAATAACGACATCAACAACAACACCCATTTATCGAGTACTTCCTCTGGGTACTGGGAGGTTTACATGTATAATTTATTCAACCTCACATCAAAACTTTGAGGCAAGCTTATCCCTACTTGACAGATAAAGAAACTGAGGCTCAAAGAACTGGAAACCTGTTGTTGAGAGTCACGCAGTTAGTTAGTACTAAAGATCAGATCCGAATGAAGTCTGATGCAGTCTGTACTTTAAATCCCTGTGCTGTTCTGTGAAAAGAAACATTTCAACTCATTGAAACAAGTCTTTGTTAAAGGCCCTGACTGTGCAGTGCATTACCACGTGCTTTCCTCACCTTGGCCCCTAGCATCTCCTGCCTTAATTATCTCTGTTCATGAATTAATTGATTAAATTGGGAGGTGGAGATTGAGGGGATGCACAGTTCTGGGGTGCCTGGACTAATGTCTTTTGCTTCCTTAAGCCCACTGACGAAGGGACCCCTGGGAGCTGATGGAAATGTCTGCAGAGTGTTTTTCAAACAGCCCCCCAAAGCGTTCTGCCTAGCAACAAAGAGCCTTTCAGAACCCAGCTTCTCAAAGAGGAGGAGCTCACAGCAGTGTGTGTGTGTGTGTGGAGGGGGGGCAGGGTGGATTGCTGGAGTCGCTGCTGCCTCTGGCTCCACAAAAGAGGCAAGCCACAGAGGATTGAGTTTCATCTTGGGATATAGCTGTGGGGGCTGAGGGGCCAGGGCTGGGGCTGGGGGTTAAGGCTGATGAAAATGAGAATGGTTTTGGGGAACATTCTGGTGTGTGTGTGTGTGTATGATAGCAAATTTGTGTTTCAGTATTAGAGCACAACTCTGTGGGTATGGAAGGACGTGCTCAACTCGATTCCCAGAGAGGTATGTGTTTTTGATTAAGAATAGTTTTATATTATAAAAGTAATACATGCTTGCTGTAAAAATTGAAATATTATAGAAGTATATAAACCTCTAAATAAAACATTGAAATCTCTTGCCACCCACCATTAGTAGTCACTGGTAATTAACATTGTGGAATGTTTTCTTTCAGATTCGTGTGTGTGTGCGTGTGTGTGCGCGTGCTGTGTTTCACATATACACAAATACCTGTAATAGATATGTAACTATAATGGCTAAGTTGTACTGAACGCTTATGATATGCTAGGCAATATAAGTACAAGGCGGTTTTTATTTTCATTACCTTATTTAATTCTTACATTTCTACGAAGTTATGTATTATTATAATCCACATTGAAAGGGTGAGGAAAGTGAGACAGGAAGGTGCAAAGGGGTAGGAATGTACTACAGGGTCCATACACTTCTCTGCTGGCTGTGTATGTGTTAGTCATAACAAAGTGGGATCAAAGTTCTCTGCAACGTGGCCGCTGCTCTGGGCCACTTTCGTGGTCCCTTCATCTCTTCCTCTTCCTCTCCCAGGCCTATCCCTCCTGGCTCAGTCTGCTTAGTGGATCTGATAAGAAAGCATGTTATAGTGTGAGGATTGATCTTCACTGGATGAGTTTGGTAGGGAGAATAAAGGCCCCTCAAAGATGTCTGTGCCTTGATTTCTTGGGAACCTGTGAATGTTACTTCACATGGCAAAGGGACTTTGCCAATATAATTAAGGTCAAGATCCTTGTATAAGTTTTCCAGGGCTACTGTAATAAAGCACCAAAAACTGGGTGGCTTAAAACAACAGAAATTTATTTTCTCACAGTTCCAGAGGCTGGTAGTCTGAAATCAAAGTGTCGTCAGGACCGTGTGTGCTCTCTTTGCTGGCTCTAGAGGAGAATCCTTCCTGATCTCTTCTAGCTTCTGGTGTTTGCCGGCAATTCTTGGCATTCCTTGGCTTATAGAAGCATCACTCCAGTCATGTGGCCATCTTTCCTCAGTGCATGTCTGTCTCTGTGTCCAAATTTCCGCTTTTTATAAGGGCTCCAGACACATTGGATCAAGGCCCACCCAAATGACCTCATTTTAACTTGATTACCTATGTAAGATCCTATTTCCAATTAAGGTCACATTCTGAGATATTTGGGGCTTAAGACTTCAACAAATCTTTTGGTGGGGGCCACACAATTTAACCCATTACCACCTAAAAAATATGGATATTATTGTGAATTATCTAGTGAGCACAGTCTAACCACATGGGCCCTTAAAAGCTGAGAACTTTCTCTGGCTGGAGGCAGAAGAGAAGTGCCTCAGAGGGGAGTTCAGAAGGACACAATATACTGCACTAGCCCTGGAACTGAGAAGAAGGGGCCTATCCAAGTGCAAAGGTTAGAGAGAGGCATATAGGAGCTCAGGGCACTCCCTGCCTCAGCTGACAGCTAGCCAGTAAATGGTGAACTCATCCTACAACTGCGAGGAACTAGATTCTTCCACAACCACAATCCACGAAGAAGTAGATTCTTCTTCAGATCTTCTCATGAGAGGTCAACCAGCTGACACCTTGATTTCATCTTTGCAAGACCCTGAGCAGAAAACCAGCTGAGTCAATCAGGACTTCCGATCTACAGATCTGTGAGACAATAAATTTGTCCTGTTTTAAGTCGCTAAGTTTGTGGAAATTTGTTCTAGCATTAATAGAAAGGAATATGGTTACCTTTCCATTCAGTGCCTTGAGTTACCGTACCTCTCAGTGTCTTAAGCTAAAGAGATGGCCCATGTTAGGAATTCCTTGGGGCCTTATGTTTACTTTCTATCTTTCCCCTGTGTGGAATGTGACATATCCCAGTGTATTTCACAAAGAATTTTGTTCATTTCTCTCTGTAGCCTTGTGAGATGCAGGAAGGTTATTCAAAGAAGGAAACCAACATTTAAAGAAGTAAATGATTTTCTCAAGACCTCACAAACCTGGAGTTGCAAGCCAGGTTTTCTGCTTCCAGATCACATGTGCTTCTTGCCATAGCCCACGGCTGCCTCTGTTTCCCAAATCATCTGTTTTCTGAACACAGTTATGGCTGTCCAATGGGCCGAAACCCCTTGTGAGGCTGTCAGTTTCCTTTTGCTGGAAAACGGTCAAGCAGAAGCTGTGGAAAATTTACTTGGGATGCTGAAGAAGGAATCTCTGCCCTTTGTGGGAGGATGAAAAAGGCCTCCTAATGCCTTTTTCAATTCAGAGTCTCCAGTGGGATGTGAGATAAGCTTTTGGTACTGCAATTCAGATGAGAGACAGCTCGCTGGAAATCACACTGGCCAGGAGAAAGGTTCACAGAGGTGGTGAGATCTGTCTAAGGATTTAGAGAACGAGCCGGACTTAGGGAGTATGGCTGTGTTTGGCACGATTGCAAGTCTCTTGCCCATGGTTTCTAATTCCGGTTGCTTTGGTGAAACTTGCAGGCAGAAACGGAGTCAAACCTGAAGTGAGTGTACTCCACTCCTCTGGCCCGCCCTCTCCACCCCAGCTCCAAGTCCATTGTGGTGGCTGAGGGCACACCATGTGGTTGACTGCTTCTGCAGCCAAAAGAACAGTAGGAGGAGAGCAGAAGATGAAGGGAAAAAGAGGCCAAGAAGAACTTCCTGCCTGGCCTTACTTCCTGTGGCTTCCCCACTAACCTACTATAACTCTTATTAACTCTGTTTGGCTTTCTGTGGGTGGGAACCAAGCTGCCTATCTTTTGAGGGCAGCTGCCCTCCTATTAAAGGTTCATTAGCAATTTCCACTTGTCCTTTAGCCTGGGGTGTCCTCTCCTTAGTCTCATGCCCTGCATGGCCAAGGTAACATACAGTGTATCTTCCCCAAGCCAAAACTCTTGGGAGCTGTGAAAGTCACTGGATTCTCTTCCTTTCCCCAGCATGTCTTGGAGTGCTGTTCAGTTTAGGAGCTCTTTCTAACACACCAAGCCAGGCATGGTGGGGTTGCCCTGGAAATGCTGGCCCAGCAGGCTTCGCCAGAGGCAGCATGCATTGTGGCAAGAATGCAAGTATTTATTAAACACCTGCTGTGTGCTTGGCCCTGTGCTAGACCTCAGGGACATGGCACAGAATAAGGCAGCTGGAGGACCATGTGTCATTCTCGGTTCTGCCCCTTGCTAGCTGTGTGACCCTGAGCTAGTCACTTCACCTCTGTGTCACAGTCGTGTCTTGCAAAGCCTGACATTGCCCTTTGAAGTGTGTTGTAAACTGTAAGGCTCAATGGGGCTGTTATTATTAGTTATTATTCCTTCATTTGATCATGAGAAAGGCACAGCAGCAGTTTGTAAACCTACTGCACAGGTACGAAAGCATAGCCTCAGAGAGGTTGAAGATCAGGGGCATGAACAGGCACTAACGGGTAGTTGTGGGCTTCTTTTATTTTACTGTGTAGCTATAGCCCAGGAGTGACAGTGTTAATGAAATTTTCAACAACAGCAGCATTAATTACTAACATCCATCAAGTGCTACCATGTTCCAAGTACTAAGATAAATATGCCTATTATTATCCTCACTTTTCATATGAGAACATTGAGGCTCAGCAAGGAAACACCATTTGTCCAAGGTCACTTTTCTAGGAAGAGGCAGAGACAGGATTCAAACTCAGGTATGTCTGACGCCAGAGGCTAGACTTGTAACTTCCATGCTATCTGCTTGTCCAGTTGGGCATCCCACCCTGACATGCCTGAAATAACCAGAAAGAATACAAGAGAGTTGGAAGGGCAGTACTCTGCCCCACACCCACACACAGAGCTGTGACCCAAGCAGTGGAGCAGTGGGCATCAAGAAGAGATGGCTTCCTGCAGCCTGGAACTATTGGAAAAGTAGATCTTGAAGCTCATAAGGGCAGAGGCTGGTGTGAACAAGAGAAATGGAGTAGGAAAGGAGCTGTGGAGGGGGTTCTGGCTGGTGGGTGGATTTGGGAGATCAGTGAGAGATAAAATGGGCTTTAACTGCAGCAGGAGAACTGAATGGTTCCAGCAACCATTGCAGCTATGGCCTGAGGGTTAGCCCGGCCTCCCATGCTCAGGCCACTGAAGGAAATGAGTACCCAGAGATGTCTCTGGGTCTGGGGTGAAACACAGATAACACACTTTTTGTTGTTTCTCTTTTTTGGACCTTGAGGTTATACAAGAAGAGGGGGCAGAGCTGCTTCACCCTAGAGTCAGGAGGAGGAGGAAGGAGTGTGGAGGGGTCCAGGCCCAGGAACGTGTCAGAGGAGAGGCGGGCATGCCGCCAAGAAGGCCTTGTGCCGGATAGCTTGCAGGAGCTGGTGTGGGAGTACAGAGACTCGGGTGCTGTGCTCTTGTGTAGCTTTGTGAAGCTGAAACATTGATTCTTCTTTGGACCTCATTTTTCTAAACTATGACTTGTGAGGTGTATCAGTAAGAACTACTGGTTGTAAATGGCCTGAAAAAGATTTATTGACTCATGTGATTGGAAAGTCCAGTGCTGATTGTAGGGAAGGTTGGATTGGAGGTTCAAATGGTATCACTGGCTGTTTCTTTCTTTCCATCTTTTGGATTTACTCTCCTCTGTAATGCCTTCTGTCACAAGTTCACCCTTCGAGATCTCAAGGTGACTACCAGCTGCTCCAGGCTTACCTTCTACCAGGCTTGCAGCCCATAAAAGGAGAGCATCTATTAGCAGTTCCTGCAGAAGTGTTAGGGTGGCTGCTCATTGGTCCTACTTGGTCATGTACCCATCTCTGAGTTTATTCTGGTGACCAGAGATGCCTCCTTCTTATTGACCAGGCTGTGGTCACATGATCTTCCCTAGAGTTAATCCCATAGAAACCACATGGAATGAAAATGGCAGGGGATGATTTCTTCAAAGGAACATAGATGTGCTGATCCCAGAAGGGAATGAATATTGAGCAGGCAAAAACTGTAGCCGTTCACCTCAGCATCCAGTCTTATTGTCTTTAAGTGAAGCTGCTGACAATGGGGTCCCTCTAATCTGTGTTATGGTTGAGGAACCCTTTGAGAATTCCATGAAAGCCATGGGCCCCCTCCCTAGAAAGACACACAAAGTTAAAATTTCTTAGCATGGCCTCTGAGGCACTGCATGGTCTCTCCTGCCTCCCCCAGACCTCCAAACCTCCCAGCTGTTCCTTTTACTCACTGTGCTGCCTTCCTCCAAAAGACCTTGAACTTGGTGTTCCCACTGACCTAGTTAATGCCTCCTCTGTGTATGTTCTCACTGAACAATAAACCTTTCCTTGGTCCTCATTTCAGTGGCAATTTTAACTATTTAATATGCTTATTTGTTTAATATCTGTTTTTTTTTTTTTCACAAGATTGGATGCTCTGTGGAGGAGGGAGCTGTTTTGCTCCCCTTTGTGGGAGCCCAGGAGAATCTCTGACACATAGTTGGTGCTCAATAGTAGATGGGTTAATGTTTGCCCTTAAACACACAATTTTTTATGAAATTTTTCATGCTTATACCTTCCTAGAGTCAGTCTCTTAACCTCAGGTTAAGAATCTCAGAATAAAAACTGGAAAAATCAAGGCATTGACCATCAGTTCACTTAAAGCAGGGCGATGCAATGAGGGCCCCCACCCCACAACCCATCTCTGCTAGGCCAGTTTTCCTGGTAATCTAGGTGCTATCAATTTAAACTGATATCTCCTAAGTGGAGTCCCATGGGTACCACTATGATCAAATAAATTTGAGAAACACATCTAATCTAACATAGCCTCCTCTTAGACATTCACAACATACATTAATGGTACTAATATATTTTTCAAAATTATCGTTAGTATAACTACCATTTATTGAGGGTTTTCTATTTGCTAAGTAATTTACTAGATTCTTCATATGCATTTTCACTTGTAATCTCATAATAGCCTTGTGTGGTAGATGCTATTATCACCCCATGTTTCAGAAGAGAAAAGAATGCTTGGAGAACTTAAGAACCCCAAGCTATCTTCTAGGAAGTGGTGGGTTTGAAACTCAAGCCCTGACAATCTATGTGTCTAATATTAATCACTGAAGATGTCAAAAATTCTGTGGTGGGACCAGTTTATCTTCGTTTAACTCATGCTTTTTGATAATGGAACCTCTTTTCTCTCTAAGCACTTAGGAGAGCCCAGGGATCACAGAAGCTTTGGGACATGATGGTAAAGTGTTGCTTTATGCTGAGTGGGACTGAGACCAGAAGAATGTAGTTTTGGCGCAGACTTGATTCCACAAATATTTACGGAGCATCCCCTTGCGAGGTGTAGTGCTGGGAGTGCCAGGAGCCTAGGTGCAAAGCCACATTCCCATTGCCCAGGGGCACCCAGTGCCCTGCTTGTCCTCATAACAGACCAGAGTCTTGCTCCTGGCCCACCACCCAGAGCCAGCCCGCCCATCTCTGGGTCTTCCTCCGACCATTCAGCTATGTCTCCCCTCAGTGGAGTACTTCCCTGAGTCACACTATGAATTAGTTCATTGCAAAATGCAGATTCATTCTGTAAATGTTTATTGAGGACCTTTTGTGCTCCAGAACCTGTGCTAGGGATTGGAGATACAGAGGCAAATAAAATACCATCTCGTTTCCCAGGATAATCTGTTGTCTAGTGGGGAGGCAGATCAGTGCATAGGAAACCTTGATGAATTAAAGTAGAAGATAGACTGAGAGGTACCACCATATTAGAGACAAGATCAACGTGTTGTAGGAGTTCTGTGACATGAGCAATTGCTTTTTTTTTTTTTTAGTTAACCAAATTAACTTTGGTTTGGGATTGAAGCTCATGCCTAAAATGATGCTAGAACATCTGGATGAAGGGTAAACCCAGATGTTTGGCTGACAGCCATGTTTTCAGAGGTGTGTTCTGAAGCATTCTAGAAAATTCTGCCCACCTGCCCGAAGGGCAAGGAGGGATATGGGAATGAGGTGCTGCCTTACGGGCTCCCTCAGGTTGTGCCACGGATCATGCTTAGGCACAGCCTGTTCGCACAGAATGCCATCACCCACTGTCCCTGTTGTGCTGTCCTTTTAGCCCACAAAAGGATGTCTTCCTGGTGTGCAGTGTTGCTGGGTCACTCCTGTTTCCTGGGATAAGTCACCTGAGACCCGTGGGGATAAGTAGAGGCATTTCATTTCAGTGGCCTCAGTTTTCTTATCCATCACACGAGAATAAAGATTTCTCCTCTTAAGGTGACTGGAAAGATCACATGAGATGAAGTGATTGGAGGAGCTTTACAAATGTCACATAGTGCCAAAGACCTGTCAGGGATGCCAGGAGTCCCACTGGAGAAGCAGAGAGTAAAGGTTCCTCCAGCCCCCTACTTTCCTCTGGTGCATGCAGGCAAGGTCAGGTGAGGCCTGAATTCTTTCATGGCCCTGAAGCCTCCTGTGCCCTCACCGCTGGGTCTTTGCTTTTGTTTTAAATGAGATGATCAATGTGAAGATTTAGTGTAATTCCTGAATGTTGGGAGAGCTTATTAATGGAGCCAGTTATAGTTCCAGCTGCTCTTGTTCTCTTCCCTCTGCATAAAACATTCTTCTTTCTTTGTCCTGCTCCCTCCTCCTGGCTCCTTCCCTCCTCCTCCTCATCCTGACTTCCTCATTTACTCATTTAGTAAACACTTTTTTTTAATTGTTTTAATTGTGGTAAAATCTACATGACATAAATTTACCATCTTAGTCATTTTTAGTGCACAATTCAGTGGCATCAAGTACATTCACATTGTTTGCAATCATCACCACCATCCATCTCCAGACCTTTTCTCATTTCTCAAACTGAAACTCTGTTCCCATTAAACACTAACTCCCCATTTCCCCTCCCCCCAGCCCTTGGCACCCACCATCCTACTTTCTTTCTCTATGAGTCTGACTACTCTAAGGACCTCATGTAAGTGGAGTCATCTAGTATTTGTCTTTTTGTGATAGGCTTATTTTACTAAGCAGAATGTCCTCAAGATTCATCCATGTTGTAGCATATGATAGGATTTTCTCTCCTTTAAAAGCTGAGTACTATTCCACTGTATGTACAGACCACATTTTGTTTATTCGTTTATCTGTAAATGGGCACTTGGGTCATGTCCCCCTTTTGGCTTTTGTGAATCACACTACTGTGGACATGAACTTGAGTGTTCTGATAGTACTTTTTAAACATTACCAATACCTGACACTGTGCTGGGGCTGCGGTGGGGAATGAACTTGGTCCTATAGCCTCTTAGGCAACATTAAAAAGCAAATAAGCCCATAAACTCACAATATGAAATTGCAGTGTGTCCAGTGAAGGTAGAGAGCAGCATTCTGTGAGAGAGAATAATGGTGAGCATGGAGGTGGAGTGGCTAGGGTGATGAAGTGGCCTCAGGAAGTGGCCTGAAGAATGGAGAGGGGTGGGCAGGGTCAAGGCAGAAGGAACAACCTGTGCAAAGCCACTGAAGAGTGACAGATTTGGCAAGTTGGAGGAGTTGAAAGAAGTTAAGTGCTTAGATGGTCGCTCTAGGAGCATCCCACCACCTCCTAGGCCTAGTTTATTACTTCTCCCCCATTGCTTTCTCCACCCTGGCAGTTATTCCAATCCATTCAAACTACCCCTTTGTTCAGCTGTTTCAGCCAGTGAGCTGCTTGAGTGCAGGTGCTATTATTTTATTTTATTTTTGGGGCGTGCTTGCGTATCTTGGTAGGTGTAAGCAGCTCTCAAACAGATGCTTCCATGAAGGAGGCCAGCTATTTCACTGGCAGTGCCCCAAGCACATTAAAACAAGGAACCTGCCGCCATTTGGGGCCTGCCAGTGTTAGGACATTTGGCTTAACATAGAAGCTCTGCCTCTGTGCCTTCACTCATGATATGCCGTGCACTTGCAAACATCAGTGTGGAGTGCTGTCCATTTCAGCCGTCTGAAGCTTTCCTACACTATCGCCTCCTAAGCAGGGAATGTGGGAAGCATCCTGCCCAGGGCTGGGCCAGATGTGGCCAAACCTTTCTAGTTGTGTTTGCCCACGGTCTGCAGATGTCCAGTGTCACTGTGCCAGCCCAGCAGACTTGGACAGGCCACAATGCACAGCGCTCGGGGGTTGGTGGCTGTGAGCCATGCCCCACCACCTCTCCTGTTGGCGTTGGTAGCTTCCCAGCTTCCTCTCACATGACTCTGTCTCTGTTTACTTCTCTCTCTGGCCTCTCTGCCTGCGGCGTCCCCATGCCACCTCGAATCTAATCTGTCGCACTAGACATGGCCCCTGCAATGGCTCCCTCCTGGTGGCCTCATTCCAGAGCATGTGCTGTCTTTGGCTAACCCTCCTAGCTTGGGTTCCTCACCCCGACCCCCAGCTCTGTCTACCACTGTGAAGGAGGATCTGTGCACTTTTCCATTTAAACCTATGATGTATCTGGGGCTCTTCATCAAGTGCCCAGGAGGTGACTGGTTCCTGGCAGAGGAGGGCAGAAATGGGTTAATCTTGAAATCATGGGATGAACATTGCACAGTGAGCAGCCTAGCCCAGAGCTTGACTGTAAACAAATGAGCAAGGTAGACAGTGGGGAGGCAGACAGAGAGCTGGGGGAAGGTATGTGTTATAGGTTGAATTGTGTCCCTCCAAAAGATGTTGAAGTCCTGACCCCTCAGTACCTGCCTGTGTGACCTTAATAGGATGAGGTCATTAGGGTGGGCCCCTACCCAATATGACTGGTGTCCTTATAAAAAGGGGAAATCTGGACACAGATACACGCACACAGGAAGGATGCCATATGAAGATGAAGGCAGAGAGGGAGCGATGCACGTATAAACCAAGACACTCCAAAGATCGCCGGCAAATTGCCAGAAGCTAAGTGAGAGGCACAGAACAGAGTCTTCCTCACAGCTCCCAGAAGGAACAAACCCTGCTCACACCTTGATCTCAGACTTTTAGCATCAGGAACAGAGGCAGTAAATTTCTGTTAGTTAAGCCACTCAGTTTGTGGTCTTTTGTAATGGCAGCCCCAGGAAATAAATATAATATTTGAATTCCTTCAGAGCCTCTCACCTCTGATTGTGGGTCAGTGTGCTTTAGCTGTTGGGTTTCTTCACATCTTATTTAGTTTGGACACACAGGGGGCTATTTTGAAGTATCCAGGCAAATGTTTTAAGTAATAAAAATAATAAAACTTTAAATAAGACTCAAATGAGAATTTTAATAAGATTATAATAAGGAACTTTCTGATATCCTTCCAGGGGATATAGAGCTGGGCAAGGAATAAT
Source organism: Cynopterus sphinx (assembly GCA_030015415.1). NCBI lineage: Eukaryota > Metazoa > Chordata > Mammalia > Chiroptera > Pteropodidae > Cynopterus > Cynopterus sphinx. The sequence goes on along the minus strand of CM057381.1, from coordinate 119,408,534 downwards.
AAGAACAAGAATCCTCCTATACTTTTATTTATAGGGCTTCCTTGTTGACAGAGGCTTTTTCATTTGTTATCTCATTTGACTCTCAGGGCAGGCCTGTGAGGTTAGCACTGTAAGATACCCATTTTGGAGAAGAGAGAGTCGAGGCTCCATAACTGTGTGAAGTGGCAGAACTGGGATTTCAACGTTAGCCTTCTGATTTCAGTCTCATATTCTTTCCATGCTTTCACAGCTGCACTTGAACTTGGAGCAGGTGAGACAGTTTGGGGCAACTAAGTCCTTGTCTGGTGGCCTGAAAAATAACACATTTTTTTAAATCCTTTCTTCAGGAGTGAGAAAGAGGGGACTTCAGTCAGCTGGGATCTTTTCATGTTCGTGTAAGGCTCTGGGGTGGTCACAGTGGGCCTCCAGTGTTCTTGGGTTCCTGCTACAGCAGTGTCCAGTTGTGAAGGTGGGTCCTGATGGGGTTGTTTACAGCAGGACACAGCAGGTGTGGAGAGAGGCTCCAAGTGAGAGCTGACTGCCCAGGGTGAGATTGGTGCTAGTCAGAAGGTGAGCCATGGAACCATGTCTTGTGGCCCTGACCCTTAGTGAGCTAGAGAATGATCATGGTGTGGAGTCCCAGGCCACTTCATAGCCCTCTTCAGGACTATAAAAGGCTTGAAATCAAGCCTCTGCAAAAGTGTGACCTCAGGCAAGTCCCTTGACCTTACTGAGAGTCAGGGCCCACACCTGTGAAACTGTTAGGTGAGCACATTCACCTTGCTGGGTAAAGGTGAGGAGGAAATGATATGATGGGAACACTTTATAGCGCTTGACCTCAATGCTATTCACAGTAATAACAACAGCAGTGAATGCCTATGAGTACTGGGGGAGAATGCCATAAATCCTGCCCATGAGAAGCTGTCGAGTCATGGTGACTTCCTAAAGAGAAGGCCTCCTCCAACCCTCTTCACCTCTCTTTTATTGTGTCAGGGTGTGACTCAAATTCTTTTGCAGTTTTTGGCCTCTTTAGAAAACCCTTCTGGTTTCTATCACCAGAGAATTTCTTTCCACTTTATCCCTCCCTGCTCCCCACCACCACACACTGAGGTTGTCCTGTGAGTGTTTTCCATGTAAAAAATCTGGAAAACCCATTCAAGCCAAACAGAAAGACAGTCTTACTGAGTCTGAAGTCGACTGAGTTTGTCTCACTGTCCTGGTGCAGGACTTCTGCAGGCTTGAAAATTTCTCCCGTGTCAAAGGACTTTCAGCTTGTGGACTGGCGGGGTATGAGACTGAGGGACTGTTCATTCCGAAACATTCATCGGCACAGCCCACATACCAGCACTGTCTCAATGGCAGTGATAAAAACCCCTATTCTTTCTTCATGCTTCCTATGGGTCTCACTATGTGAGGTGCTCCATGTGTATTAAATCCTTATTTTACCCTCTTAACAAAGCTAAAAGGCCCGTCTGACTTTAAAGCCCAGGTTATGGTGTATTGTCTCTCTCTTTGAAGAAACTCTAGCCCGGCCGCTGTGTCTTGCAGGTGAGGAAACTGAGGCCCAGGAAGGGAAGTAGTGACTTGCCTAGAAAGAGGGACCAGACCCCAGGCAGCTTGACTTTCTCTGTTGTCTTGTCCTCTCCTTCAGGGAAACACTGACCTGCTGCTGGGAGTTGGCCAGTGAGCACCAGTGGGTGCCCTGATTTGGCCACGCTCAAGCAGTTTCATTCCAGGTCCCAGTTAAACCTGGCAAAAAGTGGTATCACTTATTCAAGTTGTTGTCCACTTTGAAAGGCTTTGGCCTAATTGACCCCAGAGTACAGCGACTTTGAGTTTTGAAGTCAAGGGTCTGGACTCAAAAATTTGACACCGAGAGGGAGTTATTTGCTCAGTTACTATGCACCTGAGCTCAGCAAAAACTCGTAATTAGTAATTAATAGTGTGGGAACTTTTCACAATTCCTGGGACATGCAGTGACATGCAATGCCTCATTTCTTTTGTACATACTGTTCTCGAAGGCCTGAATGTTCTCCCTCCTGATCCTTACCTCTTATTCTCTGTGTGGTGAACTCCTCCTCGTCCTTCAAGAGTGGCTTACTGACTCATGTCCTGCCACTCCTCTCCTCCAACCCTAGGCATAAATAGATGTAATATTTCTTTGTTTTTCAACTACAGTTGACATATAATATTATATTAGTTTCAGGTGTACAACACAGTGATTCGACATTTATATAACTTACTAAGTGATCCCTCTGATAGATCGAGAGCCCATCTGACACCGTAGGTAGTTATTCCAACACTTCTGTATTCCCTATGCTGTATTCTACATCTCCATGATGATCTTGTAACCAATTTGTACCTCTTAATCCCCTCCGCCTCTTTACCCCCCACCCTACATCTAGCAGCCATCAAAATGCTCTCTGTATCTATGAGCTTGTTTCTGTTTTGTTTGTTCATTTGTTCTGTTCTCTTGATTCCACAGATAAGTGAAATCATATGACATTTGTCTTTCTCTGTTTGATTTAATCCAATCAGCATAATACCCTCCGTCTAGGTCCATTCACGTTGTTGCAGATGGCAAGATTTCATTCTTTTTTATTGAGTAATATTCCGTTAATATATGTACCACCTCTTCTTTATTCATTTATTCATTGGTGGACACCCAGGTTGCCTCTATATCTTGGCTCTTATAAGTAGTGCTGCAGTGAACATGTGGATGCACATGTCCCTTTGAAGTAGTATTTTGGGTTTCTTCGAATAAATATCTAAAAGTGAGATTACTGGGTCCTTCTTTATCTCTTATTATAACCTTTGTTTTAAAGTCTATTTTGTCTGATATAAGTATTGCTAACCTAGATCTTTTTAAATTTCCATTTTCATGAAATATCTTTTTCCATCCCTTTACTTTCAGTCTATGTGTGTCTTTTGATCTGAGGTAAGTCTCTTGTAGGCAGCATATGTAAGGATTTTGTTTTCTTGTTCTTTAAGCTACCATGTATTTTGACTGGAGCATTTAATCCATTTACATTTAAAGTAATTGTTGAGAGGTATGTAGTTATTACCATTTTATTATTCATATTTTTTATCTTCTTCTTCTTTAAGAAATCCCTTTAACATTTCTTATAATACTGGGTTGGTGTTGATCAACTCCTTTAGCTTTTTCCTGTCTGGGAAGCTCTTTATCTGTCCTTTGATTCTAAATGATAGCTTTGCTGGGAAGAATAATCTTGGTTGTAGGTCCTTGCTTTTCATCACTTTGAATATTTCCTGCCAATCCCTTCTGGCCTGCACAGTTTCTGTTGAGATACGGGCTGACAGTCTTATGGGAGCTCTCTTATAGGTAACTAAGTGCATTTCTCTTGCTGCTTTTAAGATTCTCTCTTTGTTTTTAATCTTTGGCATTTTAATTACGATATGTCTTAGTGTGCGTCTATTTGAGTTCATCTTGTTTGGGACTCGCTGTACTTCCTGGGCTCGTCTGTTTCTTTCACCAGGTTAGAAAAATTTTCTGTCATTATTTCTTCAAATAGGCTTTCAATTTCTTGCTCTCTCTTCTCCTTCTGGTATCACTATGATGCAAATGTTGATATACTTGATACTGTCCCAGAGGCTCTTTAAATTATCCTCATTTTTTTGGATTCTTTTTTTGTTTTGCTGTTCTGCTGCTATCTTATCTTCCAAATCACTGATTTGATCCTCAGATGTAAGGTTTCTACAATCTTCCTCTCCCACCAGATTGTAAACTCTTTGAGGTCAGGAACTATATCTGATACACAATGATAATAATAGTACTGAAAAAGCCCTTCCTTGTAGCCAGGCTCTATGCTAAACTCTTTTTATGTATTATCTCATTTCCTACTATCCTTATTTCCTAGATGAAGGTATGGATTCATAGAAGGGCTCAGAAATTTGCCTGAGGTTACACGGTAGGTAGCAGAGTCAGAACTGAAATCAGTGCTGCCATGTTCAGTTGCGCTGCCTCTGCATTGCACAAGGGCATCTGAAGGAGGGTACAGTAAGGCTTAAAACTTACTCTCACCTTGGTGCAAAGCCGTGGATGTTGGGCAAAAGGGGGCACACACACATTATGTGGTCTGGCTCCAGGGTTCAAGCTCTTAACTACTGCAACATACTGGGTACATAAATATGCAGGTTCACATGCCAGTGTCTGGCACAGAGTGGAGTCCCAAACATGGATGTAAGGAAGATTATAAACCAAAAGGCTTTTCCTTTTTTATACTTCCTTTTTACTCATTTATGCAAGAGCAGTCATCACTTATAACACGTTACTTGGTTTAAGAGGCACATCTTGTAGTTGACTTGCCTCCTAGCAGTATAAAGACATGGATGGAAACTCAAAAAGAAGTCTACATTTACGCGGGTGTCTTTTTTTCTAAGTAAATTCATTCTGCCACTGTTAGACATTTCAGAGTTGTTAAGCAGGTGTTCAAAAGCCACAGGTGAGGTGAAACAAAAGCTTGGTTTTGAATCCAGCGGCACAAATTTCATGGTTTGCTCACATCCAGTGTCCTGGGTCCTGGTGACAAGCACTAGATTCACTAGGAGCACTTCAGCTTGGGTCCTGGGGATGAGGTTCCTGCTGCCTAACCAGATGACTTTCTGAGCGTACTTGCAGCAACTGGGAACAGCAGAACTGGTGGTTGGGCCTCTGTCGTAGAAAAAAATGGGGCTTTAAGATGAAATGTCTATGGAAATATCTGAGTTTGCCCGGATCAAAACAAAGGACTAGAGAGGCTTGGGGACAAATTTCTCTCAATGGGCTCTTGGGCTGAGAAGTCAAGCTGTGCATTTTGTCCAGATTTCTTTTGACACATCTCTTGTTGACACACAGGACTGCCACTTACTAGTTGCATCCCTGGATAGGCTTCTTAACTTCTCTGGGCTTCTGTTTACTCCCTGGCAGTAGGGGAAGAATGCCACCTACTGCAGAGGATGATGATAGGGAGTCAAGGAGCTAATGTTTATGAAAAAAGCACTTTGTGATTTGAAAAGGGCTGTACAGATGCTATAACTACTGTTATTTGTCATTAGGTAGTTCTTCTTGCCATTCCCTGGGGGCATTTTGTTCCCAGCTGCATCTGCTGAGTAGGCTTGGAGGTGGTATTGAGGGAGGGGTAGGGTGGGAAGAGAGCAGGAAGACATGCTGAGGACTGGAAGACTTTTAGGATGGGGCTCTTGTTTGGTGGTGAAGAGAATGGTTTTTGCTCTTTCAGTCTAAAGTGGAAAGTCAACTTGGGAGCAAGAAACTCCATCCTTATGTTGCATCCTGGATGTCTGGAGATGTTCCTTAAAACTAGCACATCCCAAAGATGGAGCCAGCCCAAACCCAGCTTCCCCTTTATCTAGGCTGGTCTCTTTGCTGTCTGCCATTCACTTCATACACACCCACCTCCGCACTGTCGATTTGATGTTCCCCTCCATCTAGCACATCCTTCCCACGCCTGTTCAAATCAGATCTGTGCTACAGAACTATTCACGCTTCCATTCACTCCACAAATATGTGCTGAGTACCATGAAAAGGAATGAGAAGGAATTCCATGTAAAGGAATTTCAGAAGTTTGCAACTGCAGAAGTAGGGGCAGTTCCAGGGAGTTGACAAGGTCAGGGTGGGGCCATATGAATGGTTTCTGAGGGGTGCACCAGAAAACTGTTAATTGAGTGAAAACCAGGAGATGAAGTCAGGACGATAACTGGTCATCAGCATGAAGGCTGAAATGGCCCCAGACAATGGCAAGAGTGCACTTCCTGGAGAACCTGTGTACCAGAAGCCACATCCACATTTGCTTTTGTAGATGTAGCTTGGAGTTTTGTAAATGATGACATGTTAGTCATTTAGGGCAGAGACACCCAAATATACTACACTCGAATACTGTAGACATTGATTTCTCTCTCATGTAACAGCCCTACCGGCTCCAGCTTTCAGGGAGGCTCTGAATCAGGTCATTTGGATGAATGAGTTCCTTTCTTATTATGGCTCTGCCATTTTCTAAGATGTTGCATTCACCTGTACGCTGATACTGGGTCCCATGACGTGGGTTCACATTCCATTGGAAAGCACTTCGTCACAGGGTCACCATTAGCTGGAAGGGAGGCTGGAGAATTTCAATCTGGGGCAGCTAGGAACCCAGTTAATACTCTATTCCTATGGACAAAGGTGGCAAGGGGGTGTGTGTGGAAATTTGTGGGCCACCTAGCAATTTGGCACAGATGTCTTTAGGAATAGGAAGTCATCCATTTAACAAATATTTATTGAGGACCTCTTATGTGCTAGGTACTGGGGTTACAGAGGTGAAGGAGTCAGACATGATTACTGCCCTCATGGAACGCACAACCTAGCAGATGGTATGCTCTTCAGAGGAGGAAAAGAAGGCTGTTGGGTGATGGCTGTAGATGAACCATGTGAAAGCTGGGTGATGGACAACCTTCACATGAGAGGGCTGTGAAGGGAAGGATGATGTCAAGGAAGGCTCGACTTGGGCTTGGTCAGTAGGTAGAGGAAGATTCATTCATTCATTCATTCATTCGTTCATTGTTTATTCAAGAAGTACTTAGTGATGGGGATACAGTGATAAGTAAAAACAGATACAGTACCCACACTCTCCCCGTTTTCTTCCTAATAGGGTTTTCTTTCTCATTAATCAGGTAATCACATATATGGGATTCATAATTACAACCTATTATAAAGCTTTGAATTTAGATCTTCAAGAGCATTTAATAAAAGGATTCTGACTCAGACAGGGGTGGGGTGGTTCAGAGAAAGAGGAATGACAGTTTGAAAGATGAATGGGTGTTAACTAGGTAAGGAGCGTGCCAGACCAAGGGAACAGCATGGACAAAGGCCCTATGGAACAACTGAAAAATGGCCCCTGCAGCTGAAGCAGGGTGGGTGTGTCCGGGAGGAGGGGCACTGGAAAGGTTATCAGGGATAATACATGCAGGGCCTGAAGTTCTGTTAGGATTTGGCCTTTATTCTAAGAATCAAGGGAAGCAAATGGATGAATTTTAAGTGGGAGGAGTGACAAGATCAGAACCCTGGAAGGGGTAAGCCCAGGAAGCAATGTCTTTGCAACATAATAGACAGAGATAGAGAAGGATCAGAAAGGGGATAGAAAGGCTGAAAGAACAGGATGGACAGAGGAATGCCTTGGGTAGGGTTTGTGGCTCACAGGGACAATGGAGGTGGGGAGTTGAGCAAATGGACAGAGAAGGGGCTCATTACCCTTAGGCTTCCATCTGCAACTGGGGTGTAAAGCTATATGCTGGGGTCTTCCCCATGAAGGGCTCCATGGCTGACTGATGTGCTAGATCTCACAGTCGGTGCCTCACTACAGCATGGCCCCGTCCCAGATGGTATGACCCTCTCTTCTTGGCAGAAGCCTGTTGGAAGATACACTTCTGCTGGGTCCCTTTCTCTCTCTGAATGACGCACTGGGAACTGGCAAACACCCATACCATGGGTGCCTCTGGTCCAGAGGCCTGGCCTTTCATCCTAGCTGACTCCAGCTTGTTTCCACATTCCCTGAGGGAGAACCACAGGGCTGACTCCCAATATGATGGGATCATGGGGCATTGGGAACTACAAGGGAACCTCTGCCTGGGTTATTTACCAAGCCTGGGCTTTCCCTATTTTCCTACCTGTAAAAGAAGGGTTTCTGTGAGGATCAAAGGGAAGATCAGATAATAGCGAGGTGCAGCATGAACACTGTAGACACTGATAATAGTAATAGAGACTGTCTGGAATATGGAGTGGCTATGACATTTCTCTCCAAATGTCTACATTACTGTGGCAAGAACAATGATGGCGTTCAACTGGCAAGGAGAGGCTTAGCAGTCAACACACCTCATGTTTCCATTAAAGATAATTTTCGGAATAACTCTGTGTGTGTGTGTGTGTGTGTGTGTGTGTGTGTGTGTGTGTGTGTGTGTGACTGTGTAAATTGATCTGGGTGTCAGGAGATCTGGGTCCAAGCTCAGGAGCAGTAGGAGTTCCTGGGCTAATTTGAGCCATTCAAGGCCCTAATTTATATGGTAGTTTAAATGTGTGTAAATGCATAATCCTGAAAAAGGTTAGTCTGGTTTCAAATCCTGCTGAGTTGTTTATTAGCTATGTGACTTATAATAAGATAGAAATAACAGTTGCCACTGGGAATTAAAAGAGATGCCACATCTAGTGTGCTTCATTCAGCCCTGGCATAGTAGGCGTGCATTAAATGGAAAGAGTGGGCCTCACCTCCTTTATTTGCCGAGTTGAGTCAAATCTACACTAGTGTGACAATGACAAGGGCTTCCACTGGGCGTGTCAGAGCTTCCTATGAGTGTTTCTCACTGGTGGGATCGCAGGTCTCTGATTCACCCCAGTCTGGCTTGTGCTCAGGCCCCGGTTCCACAACCCGCCCCAGGCCAGGGCTTACTGGAGGCCTGGAGCTCAGCTCCTTGCAGTGGTGCAGGGCAGGCCTGATCTCAGCAGTGCCCAGAAACCTTTTGGTGGATTCTGCCTCGTTTTCTCTATGTGACCCCTGCACCCCCAACCCTTCATTCTGCTCTGAAAGCAGCAGCCTTGCAGCTAGGCCCAAGCAGCACAGTGGCCTAAATTTAGTCCTCTGGCTTCAGTGGTGAGCCACAGGTGAAGACCAAGGGGAAAGCAGAGAGACAGCCACATTTTCAAAATACCTTTGGTCAAGACCATAAACAAAGCAAATGTTAACCCTCAGACAGACCCACGCCCTATGCTTGTTTTTGAGGGAAGTCTGGAAAACAATCTTATTTCCTTCTCATCTGCTTCCTCAGTTGACCCGCCCTCAAGGAGGCCCTGGACCCTGCAGCCTTAGCATGGAGCAGCCTGTTGGAAGTGTTCTCTTTCCTTGGAGTGGGGCACTGGGCTGTGGGAGCAGGTCTTCCCCAGCCTGTGTTTGGTTTGGCAGGGTCTAGTCTGGATTTGGCTCAGACAGGCCAGCCTCGTTATGGGGGCTCCATCCCCCTCAGTCTCAGCCGGGGCTGCTGCCTTAGGAAGCCTGGTCAGACAGGCCTGGGGCAGATGAGGCTAATAGCAATTGTTCACATTTATTGAACACTTGTTAAGTACCAGGCATTGTTCTAACAACATTAATCTATCAGCACATTTAATCTTCCTAATAATTTAAGAAGTGGATTCCATGGTCATGCTATTTTTATAGATGAGGAAAGTGAAGCACAGACAGGGTAAGTAACAGCTAGTAAGTGGCAGAGCTGGGATTGAAATTGATTCCGCTTGCCTCCAAAGCCCAACACTTGACACTATAGGGCATTGCCTCTATCATATAGTGTTCCTCTCTTTGAATCATTTCCTGTGCAAGTGCCAGGTGCTTTTGATGCTCATTTAATCAACTTGCCCAAGGTCTGGATAGAAAGCTGTGGGGTAATGAGTCCAGCCCATGCCACTATGTTTCTTAGCCCTGTCCATTCAAAGCCAGCTTCCCCGTGTATGCACCTACCAGCCAGATAGTCCTGGAGCCCTTGTCCCTGTGTTGGAAGGGTTTTCCTCACTGTGGTCTATCCCATGGGCTTTATCACAGCAGCCTATAAGTTTAACGGAGGTGACAGAGACTGCTCAGGATTTGAAATTGTAGGCAGGGATCTTCATGAGCAGTTGTTGCTCCAGGAGCCCCAAATATTGGCATTGAAATAGTCATATTCCTCAGGGGTAGGGATTCTTTACAGCCATCTTTGAGGGAGGTGTTTAGGGAGCATCTTAATACAGCATTTCCTATTTTTGCTTCACCTATTTATTTATGTATTTGTGATAAAATATACATAATGTAAAATTTACTGCGTTAACCATTTTTCAAGTATACAGTTCAGTGGCATTAACAACATTCACATTGTTGGGCAGCCATCACACTATCCATCTCTGGAACTTTTTCTCTTCCCAAACTGAAACTCTATCCTCATTAAATATTAACTTCTCATTCCCCCTCCCCCCAACCCCAGACAACTACCATTCTACTGTCTGTCTATGAATCTGACTCCTCTAGGGACCTCGTATAAGTGGAGTTATATACTATTTGTCTTTTTGTGACTGGCTTATTTTGCTTAGTATAATATTGTCAAGGTTAATCCAGTTTTAGCAGTTGTCAGAATTTCTTTCCTTTTTAAGGCCGAATGTATTCATTATACGTCTATGTCACATTTTGTTTATTTATTCATCTATTTATAGACACGGAGTGTTTTCACCTTTTGGCTATTGCAAATAATGTTGGTATCATATATTGAAGTTTTATAAAAAAGTTTGTTTGGAAAATAATTGTCTGCTGAGAGAAGTTTGAAAACCACTGTCCTGTCCAAAGCTGGGGGAGATGGAGACCCAGCAAGTGTGAGTAAGATGCATGAGGGCCAGATCTGAAAGTACATACACCCTTTTAGACTCTACATCTAGCATTTTTTCTTCCTCTGATTGCTGGTTTTGCTATTTATCAGAGGAAGAGAGGAGAATGCAGCTCACAGAGGCAACTGCCAGGAACCACCATGCCTTGTATGACCTGGTCTTGGAAGCCATTCATTATCACTTCTGCTGCATCCTATTAGAAACAAGTCACTGAGTATATTCCACACTTAAAGGGTGGTAAAAGATGCTCACAGGCCCCTTTCAAAGAGAGGAAGTCAAAGAATTTGTTGTAATATTGCAAACCCACCACAAAATATATGAACTCTTAACTTTCATCTGTACCATAACCTCATGAGTTTGGCATTACTCTAAAAAATTAAGTGCCTTACCCCAGGTCACAGGCAGCCAGTGGTAAAGCTGAGATTTGAACCTAGGCAGCCTGATTCAGGGCCCATGTTTTCATCCACTACCTGGTCTGACAGGACCTTGAATACTTTGCTAAGCTGAGCCAAGGAAATGGAGAATTCCTGAAGGTATTTGAGGGGAAACAGATGCGGTCCAACCAGTGTTGGAAGGCAATGTGCAGCAGGGTGGAGGTTGATGGGAGAGATGAGTGCCTAATTGCCTTCTCAGGTGGGGCTTACATGTGTATCCCTATTCTCCATCTGTAGCTAGGAGACTTGTCTTTCCACCTAGTGCTTTCCATCTGCTCATTTTTCAAGTAGACAGTTACAGAAAACCAATATAAATCATGATTTAAAAAAAATTATGGGCAAGATGATGGTGCTGGCTTCTCTTTCCTGGCTACTAAGTGTTTAGGGGAGGCTTGGTATGGAGAACTTATATTGCAGTGGGGTAGGAGAAAAAAATGGGACAATATGAGACATGGTCTTTGCCCTTGGGAGCCTATTGCCTATTTGGAAGACAAGAATATAAACATGAAATTATTTAAGACCTGGGTTATGTGTAATTAACTCTTAAACAGTAAGGCCAAGGATTGTTTCTTGGTTGCCTTTATATCCCATCACAGCTGCATTACAGGGTGCCTACTTTCCTTCTTCATAGCTAAATGATTGAAAGATGAATAGATACTATGGTGGTGTCCTACCATGACGTGGGTGGCAGAAATAAGAAGGCGGTGGATGGTGAAGCCAGAAGAGCCTACCAGCAGAGGTGAATGTTATGAAGGATTTGGCCCCAGAAGGTGGGATTAGGTAGGAGAGTCAGCAGAGGTTAATAGCCGAGGAGGTATCTCAGGGATCTACAAAGATCAAGAAGCACCAAAAAATGGGCAGAAAGATATCAGAAGTCAGGAGGGGTGTGGCAGAGGGAGTCTTGGGACAGGCACGGGTCAGTACTTGGAATCCAGCGGGGCAGGAAAATTGATATACAGCCCTAGGAACAGAGCTCAGAACATGGGCAAGAACCTGGGTCAGACATACTTTGCCCTTTGATGCCTTTTGGCCTCATTTGGGCCTGAACTGCGGTCAGAGGGGCTCAGTCTCAGGAATTTGAGCAGGAAGAGACTGGAGTGTATTGGGGAGGTGCCTATGGCTGCGGAGGGGCTTTGTTAAAGAGCTTGGAGAGCGGGAGAATTTTTTATTGAACCAGCCCAGTTGCAGTGTGTCCTGCAGATTGCTGAGGCCTTCATATGCCCAAATTATGGGTTATGGTACACATTAGAGTGAGGGTGAACCTTCCCTCAAGGGATTTTTAGTGTTGAATTTCTTAGGAGAAACCCAAACCTACACTGCAAATGAGACCCAAGGACCACAGCCACTGGAAGCCTGTCTGCAATTCTGTACTTTTCCTGTTGTGTGAAGAAATAGTATAGCTTCTTAAATTTCTCTACAGGGAAGGATTAAGTTTGTGATTTGAACCTTAGCTTTGCCACTTTCTTCTGTGGGACCTTAAACATATGACATAGCCTAATTCCTCACTGGGGACATTAGATAATTAATCCCAGGGTTTTGGAAAGACTATATTCAATCACACATGCAAATATAATTATTTGAACAGCAAAGTACTGTGTGAATATAATGGAATAGTACTGTTAAACTCCACACAGTGAGAGCTGAAAGACCTTAATACTGTCAGTGGACCTCTCTTTATACAGGAACCTGGATGTCCCATTCCATTCCCAGGGGAGTTACAGATATGACACACTGTTCTTTTCTGGCGCATGGAGCAAAAACTCAAGGAGAATCTGGTTAATAAAACCCTCCAATTTGACTAGTATCCCTTCCCATCCCCAAGTCTTTGTAAAGGACCAGTGCCTTCTGTGAGAATGTTATGCAGAACCCTCTTAGTTTGCAGTCGAGAGAGCCAGACATAATCCCTGGGTGGGCCACATAGCTTCATTCCAGCTGGGAAGGGGCTTTGTTTTCACACAGCCCTGGTGTTCAGCCAGGCTTGGTACTTCTTGATAATATCTGAAAGACTTATTTTAGTTGGCCTTTCGTAGAGACCACAAAAGGATTAGGTGAAATTATAATTGACTATTTTTCACTGAATGGTACTTGACCAATCTGAATCTGATGTTCCCCTTGAAGAATCTACTCTCAAGCTTGAAAATACTCCTTTAGATTACTTCCTGTGTTACTTTCTGTGTAACAGGAAATTGTCTCTCCTGCCTGTAGAAGTGTGCATTTCAACTGTTCGGTGTCTATGTAAGTGTGTTATAGATGTATAAATTGGCCTCAGCCTTTGGCCTGGGTTTTATTTTCCTCTTAGGGTTCTCTTACTTTAATTTCTGATATTCCCCAGCATAACTTAGAGAAGGCTGACTATGTAATGGCCAAGAATGGGAGTTCCGTGGACATAATCTACCATTATTAGCTGTGGGTCAAACTTTTGTTTCTCTTCCCATAAATTAAGGTTAACTATACAGTATCTGCCTCAAGGGTTGTTTGGAGGCTGAAAGTTGCTAATGTGTGTAAAGTGCTTGGATGTTACCTAAGTTAACATTTAGTAAGTATCAGTTATTTTTTTTCAAGTAGTACATATAGTATTTCTTATACTCAAGAAATATATACTCCCTGGAAATATAACATCTTGAAAAGTTCAGATAAACCCATGGATCCATACTTGGAATAGTAAAGAAAACTAGGGGGTTCTTGTGGGTACCGAGTAAGGTCTTAATAAATATTTTTATTTATTTGGGAATAAAAAAAAAAGGAATGCTCCTTTGAGGTGGTAGCTCCTACTTTGCTTGGCTGCATCTTGTCTATTGAAATAACATCTAAGCTTTTCCCTGCTGTTTTCACTTTCCTAGAACTAGTTGAAGTCCTTTGGGAAATACGTTAATAGATCTTGTCCCCCTGGCCAGTGCAGTTCTTTCCCACTCCTGGGCTGGGGCCTCAGTGCTTTAGGGATAGTACCAAGTGGCAACTCCCCTTGGAATGCATTATTGGGAAGGAAATGGGTTCTTAAAGTGCCTTATGAGGGACAGGGAGTAGAGTTTCCTCACCTGGGAAAGAAGGTTGGAAAACAACTTCTCTTGATTGCTGCCTAAGGCTGTGACAAATACAAGCTATGCACCAACAGGTCCTTGTAGACAGTCCCTCTCAAGTCACTCAGCAGCTCTGCTACTGGGGTCTGGTTCTGCGCTAGGGACTCAGCGGGCCAGGGAAAACCAATAGCAAAACTCATGGGAGTGGGGGCGAAAGAGGGAGAGAATATGCAACAAACACGAAACAGACCTCCCACACAAGATGAGCCTACAATTCTAAATTGTAAAACACTTGAGGGGAAAACTATTGCTTAGACAGGAGGAGAAAGAAAGAGAGAGAGAGAGAGAGAAAGATAAAGAGAAAGAGAAAGAAAGGAAAAAAAAAAAAGAAAAAAAGAAAGAAAAAAAGAAAAAGAAAAGGAAAGAAAGGAATATAGCCCGTATAGTCAACAATAGGGAGATGAATTCCCTTCTGACTACACAATATAAGAGCAAAAGGTAACATTTTCAAAATATTTGTGATAAAGATCCTCAAAGGGCTGAAGAAAGGAATATAATCTATAAAAAGGAATAGGAAATAATGAAATAAAAAGTTAGCAGAAATAAAACAAGAACACAGGATATACAAAGAACCAGTATAACAGGAAATACATAGTTTTGAATTTCTTAACAAAACCTCAATAGAAGGGATAGACTTGATACTGGACATAACTGAAGAAAGAATTTGTGAATTAGAAATCACTACTGCCAAGTTCATCAGAAACCCAACCCAGAGTGAGAAATTAAAATATATGGAAAAGCAGTTAACACAGAATAAGTCAAAAAGCTCCAATATATGGCAATCAGAGCACCCGAAGAAGAGAAGGAATGAATGAGAAGTAATATTTGATAAGATAGTGATTGCACCTTTTCCCATAACTGAATGAAGACATGAGTTCTGGGATTGAACAAAGCACCAGGAGTGACAAAAATAAATCCACCTGAGACATATTGTAGTGCAACTTCAGAATCTCAAGAACACAGACAAACTCTTAAAAATTTCACAGAGAAAAGACTAATTACCTACAAAGGAACCACTAGCCAATGACAAACTTCTCTTCAGCAAAAGTAGCTGCCAAAGACAATGAAGAAATAGCTTGAAAATGCTGAGGAAGTGTGCTGTCTACCGAGAAGTCTATGCTCAGTCAACCTA
The DNA here is from genome assembly GCA_030015415.1 of Cynopterus sphinx. NCBI lineage: Eukaryota > Metazoa > Chordata > Mammalia > Chiroptera > Pteropodidae > Cynopterus > Cynopterus sphinx. Next base: position 119,393,528 of record CM057381.1, on the reverse strand, counting down.
GCTCTCATGAGTGAGGATGACATAAAGGCATTTTCAAATATACAAAAAGAAGAAAGTTTAGTACACACCGATGCTTGCTCAAAAAATAATAAAAGATGAACTTTGTCCAGAAGAAAAGCAAACATCGAGGTGAAAAAATGCCATTCAAAAAAAAAAAAAAAAAAAAAGCTTACAAATTGGTGAACCATGTTGGTTGCAAATTTATATAACCATTGATTGTTTAACAAAACAAAACAAAACAAAACAAAACAAAACCGAAACTTTTGTGTAACACCAAAACACAGGGAGGACCATTTTTATTTGTTTTCATCTGATTGTTGCCAGGTAGGAAGTCACCCCAGTATTTCCATATGACTAGTCTTTCAAGGCAAGCCACAGTGCCAGAACTTTTATGTTAAATCTCCTGACTTTTAAGAGTTTCCAAGAAATTCAGAAAATTTTAGCATACCAAGCAAGCTTTTCAACATTGCAGATCAGATAAATTTTAGCTAGACACTCAGCCTGCACTGGCGACCTCAGGTACAGGCAATACTTAAATCTCCCTTGGCTCTCTGTCTCCGTTACATGAGTAGGGAAGCCTCCTTAGAAGAGGTGGTATCTGGAATGGGAACTGAAGAAAGGATTGGAAATTAAGTAAGTGGAGAGGGCACTTGAGACCTAGAGGTAGGAAAATACCTTCAGTGGCTTGGGAAATAAGGAATTTGGTAAGAGCTGAGTTTGGAAGGAGATGAGGATGGTTGGGGCCAGAGATGTGTGGATTTTGTCCTTTCTCCTTGTGTCCTCCTTAAGATCTGAAAGATGGTCTATTTTGAGTCACATTGTCTAGTGTCTTACATCATTCCCCAGGGAGGGCGGTGGTGAATAAATGAACACTGCTTGGTGATGAGAGTGAGAATGCCAATGAAAAAGGCAAGAAGAAGAAACCCAGGGACATTTGAGGGAATGTGTGGTGTGATGGGATGCTTCCCAAGGAGCTACGTAATGTGTTAGCCAGTCCTTTAATTAGAAACAGTAATCTTGAAAGCATGGCTGCTGGGTAGCAATTCACGTGGATTTCTCAATAGCTTGAGTCTCCGGCTCTGAATTTTTCTAAATGGGAGTGTTGAAATGCCCTGAACCAGGGGAGCTTCTCTGGAATGAAATCAGATAAATAAATGGAGGGGACATGGGTGGAAGAGGTGGAGGGGAGCTGGATCATGAGTAGGAAACCCAAGTTCTTGTCCTGTCCTTGCTATCAGCTCCTTCAGAGGTAGATCCTGTCTTCCAGGGTTAAGATTCTCATCAGCACGTCAGGCCATGGCAGACCTTGAAATTGCCCTTCAAACATAATGTACATGGTTGAGAATATGCATGACACAGTAATATGTATATATGCCTACTGTATGTAGTAAAGTGCCACGAGAAGAGTACGTATAATGAGATAATTTCTTATGGAGAAAATTATATTACTTAAATGAATTTTTATCACTTTATTTGGCTACATGTATATTTTGATCTTGTAAAAGTTAAATGCTCATATATCGCAACTGGATTACATGACTTCGAACATAAAAAAAATTATCCCTTTGGGCCTCAGTAAAATAAAATGACTGGCCTAGATAATTTATAGGCCCTCACCCAGCTCAGAATCATTGACTCTTTCTTCGACATTATAATTGAGTGATGCAGGAGGCAGAATTTAATGTTAAGAACACAGGCTCTGTGTCTAGAGGACTGGGTTTTCATACTGACTTTACACCTGCTTAAGTATGTGACTCCAGTAAGGTGTGTCTCGACTGTTTTCTTTTTAAATCTGTAATGGGGATAATAGTATCTGCCTCCTAGGGGTGCTGTGAGGATTAAATGATCCTTGTAAAATGCTTAGAACAAGGCCTGGCAAATAGTATTTGTTCAATAATTGTTACCTATTATTATTATTATTGCCATTATTTGTAAAACACAGTGCTAAGTGATCTTGGAATACAAAAGGGTCACCGTAATTAAAATGGATTTTTGAGAAATGACTGCCCTCCGTCTAATCAAGACTTACTCATTCTGGCTGATGAACATAGAATTTATTTTAAGGATTTCATAGACAATGTCAGGGCTGTTGCAGGTGGGTTCCTTGAGAAACAAGTGCTGCGATAGAATTTAGGATGTGGAGCATGTATTGGAGAGTTCAATTGAGATCAGTGGCCATGGAAGCCAAGCAAAGGCAGTGTTGATTTGGGCAGAAGGAGCAGCTGAGCTCTGATGCAGTCCCAGTGAAGGCTCAGCTGACTCCAAGGGGTACTCTGGAACTTGGAGTGGTCCTTCAGAGTTGTCCTGAGTTGGAGCAAGGAGCCTAGGACTTTATGCCCCTATGCTGATCAGTCAGTCAGAGATGTGGGCCCCTCTGGAAGTCAGTGTGATCTAGGGCGAGGCAGTTTTCTTCAGTCTTCATTTCAAGACTGGCAGCTGAGAGGAGTCTTTAGCAGCCCCCCCAGAGCTGAGGGAATGGGATCTTCATCAGTGTACCTACCACAATGCCCAGGGACTGAGAGCAAAGTTAAGCCAATCTTGCCAGGGTTGGAACTAGAAGGCAGGGGTGGTGTGGGATTTGTCTCGGTTTCTCTCTGCTTCATTCTCCTGCCTCTCTCTCTAAACACCAGCTTCCTCCACCTACTCACTTTGCACATGGCCCAAGATGGCCACCAGCCCAGAGGCTGCACAGCCCCGTGCCCATCACGACTGGTCTTAACCCTTCTGTCTTACTCGTATGTTAGAGAGAGAGAGAGAGAGAGAGCGCGAGCACGAGAGACTGGGTGGCTTTGACCAGACTGAGTGAACACCCACCTCCAGCTTGGGTCGCTGTCCATTCCCAGTCCAGTCACTGGGTGTGGGGGACTGAATCATGTTGTGTCTCCACTTTCTAGGGGTTATGGCCAGGTCAGGCACTGTAAATATGTTTATGGGACACTTAACATGGATTTATTGAGCACCTCTGATGTGCTAGGCAGTATTCAGGGTACAGGAGGTTTTGCAGCGAATCCAACAGACAATGGTCCCTGCCCTCAGAGAGAGCACGTTCTGTTTGGGGAGACTGACTGTGAAGACATAAGTAAGACCCACTCCAGGCAGAGGATGGGGATCTAGAATAGCATTTTCTTAGGGCACATTGCGAAAGTGTGGGGAAGAGCGGGGAGAGTGCTTCCCAGATCCCAGTCTAGCATTATCTTCTCTCTCCCTTGCAGCTACAAGAGTCCTCCCAATGCCACCCCTGCCCCATTGCTTCCTTCTCCTTATTTCCTAACCTGTCCTGTCTTTCAAGAACAGCAGCACCTTTTCTTACCTTTGCTCTCCCTTGAGCTCCTTGCTAGCAGCCCTCAGACAATTTAATCCCACCATATCTGACAGCCACCTCCCTCTTTCCTGTTGCAGCGGATTTCACAGTCATCCTCACAGATGTGGAACCTGGGGATGACCCACGGCACTGTTCTTTCCATCCAGCCAGTTGTTAAGTCGTTTGGTGTCTGTTTCTCACATCTGTCTCCTCTTCCGTGACCACTTCTGGCAGGATCTCCTTAATTGCTCCTCTTGGCTTGTTTCTCCTTTCCAACCATCTTATTAATTGGCCAGATTAATATCCCTGAAATGCATCCCTGGTGTCACATTCTTTGACTCAATATTATCTTCTGCATAAAGTTCAGCTTCCTTCTCTTGGCTTCTTAGAACTTTCTTGAACTGGCTCCAACTTGCCTTTCTAGCTGACCTTCCACCTTTTCCACATTGTGCTTTGCTTGGCTGTACTCCAAGCAACCAGAATGAGTCCCCAGGTAGGTTCCAGGCTTCTTACCTCCATCTCTTTTTGGATAGTTCCTTCTCCACGAAGACTTTTTCCCTAATCTCCTTAGCCTTTGACTCATATATCTTTCTGGAAGCCTTTCCTGATTCACTCAGCCAGATATGGCTCATTTTGCCTTCATCTGAACTCCTCAAACTCCATCTGACTCTTGCTACCAGCCCTTACCACTTGTTAACCATATCACAGGCCATCCCACACATATTTTATCTGCCCTACTCAGCAAGTGAGCCAAATGGTGGCTTGAGGTGACTTCCCAAAGCCACCCCAGATAAATACATAAATCCAGCAAAAATAGGGTCTCACTATTCTTAACCAGCTTCAAGACAATTTCCCCAATGTTAATTTCTAACAAATTGCCTTTATAGAAAGTCTAAAGTTGCCCCAGTTTCTTCTAGATTGGAGGTCTTAGAGGACAGGATAGAAGTTCAGTCATCTTTCAATCCTCCATGGACGTGTGGTCAGGGGCTTGTGGACTGTGGCTAGTTAGGGAGTAGCTGCTGTTTGAACCATGAATGAATGACTAAATGAACACCACTCTATGGAGCCTCTTGTGGGATTTTCTCTTTCGCTTTTTTCTCCGTAGAGGTGAATATACTTCCCACCCTTCCCTCTCCAACTGACTGCTTCAGAACAGTGCTGTTGATTCCAGCGGTAAGGTTTCATTTCCTAACTTAGGCCCCGTGTGAAAAACAGCAAAGAACCTGCAACCTGAGGCAGGTAGTAAACGTCCCTTACAGTGGAAATGTAAGACCTCCCGCTGCCCACAGAAGGCTGTTCTCAGGTGCTGCCTGCTCTGTGCGTGCACTGGAAATGTTCCGTGGCCTTTGCCTTCTTTTCTCTGTCAGTGCAAAAAAAAGTGTCCTGTTTCCTCTTCTAGATTTCACTTAGCCTTAAAAACAAATATGGAAAAAGTACCTGGAGTGATAATTGGGTCCTCCTTGTTCTGGTCTCTCTGAACTCTCATTTCCTGTCCCACCTTCTTACTTCTGGGCTACAGCCAGCAGCCAGTTACCTACTTCATCAGGCCTTTGCCAGGTGTGTTTTCTGCTGGGAACATTCTCCCCTGACACCTCACTCCTTGCCCCGCAGGCTTCTCTTCAGTCTTTAGATTTTTGCTTAGATGTAATTGTTTCTAGGAACCCACCCTCCACCCATCCTCATCTCAGTCAGGTTACCTGCCCTGTGTGACCTCACTATATCCTGTACTTGCCCTACCCCTACTCCTACCCTACCCTAGTCTTCATCTCATTTGTCAATCCACCTCTTGATCTGCACACTCTGTGAAGGCAGGGCATTCTGTCTTGCTCTCCACTGTATCCCCAGTGTTTAACAGTGCTGGACACATTGTAGGCACTGAAAAAAAATGCATTGAATGAATGGATGGAGGCACAGATGGATGGATGAGTGGATGAATGCATGACAACAGGTGCCATGTATCTGTTAGCTAGTACCATAGAATTGTGCATGATGAACAACCACATAACCTCAGTGGCGTTCAGTAACAAGCGTTAATTATTTGTGCATCTGGAGTTATGTAGAGGTCAGCTAGGCAGCTTTGTTGGTCTTGGCTGGGCTCATTCACATATCTGTGGTTGGCTGTTTTTGGCTGGGGCGACTAGGGCAAGGAGGGCAATGCAGTTCCACTACTTGTACCTCTTATCCTGCCACAGGCTAGCCCAGGCATGTGTTCCTAGTGATGGCAGGGGTGTAAGAGCAAGTGGAAATACTCAAGGCCTCTTGGGAAGCATGCTAGAACCGGCACACCACATTCTCTTGGCCAGAGCAAGTTATTGGCCAGCTCAGATTCAAGCGGTCGGGAAACAGATTTCACTTCTTTAGTGAGAGAGGAACTGTAAAGTCACAAGGCAAAGTCGTGGGTACAAGGAGGGACTGAAGAAGTTTGGGGCCCTTAATGCAGTTAATCCACCACACTGGGCATCAAAAATCCATAACTAACTATGAACTATATAGCCTTGGAGGGACTTATACGTGTCAGATAGGTTCATGAGCTTTAGTTTCCTCACCTGGAAAATGGGAATGATGGTTTTTATCCTACCCATCTTACATAATTACAAGAAATTTATTCATTCTTTCTTCAGCCCACACTTGGAGTTTGAGAAGATTTATAAACTGCAGAATGATGTGATGTGGGAAGCAGGATTGCTCTTCCATGGGCACTCGCCCAATAGAAGTAGCAGAGTGTGAGGCAGCGGGGAGAGGGGGGATGGTGAGACCAGGAACCTGCCTGCCGGCCCTGCGTCCTACTTTTCTGACATCTGATGTTCTCCATTGTGAACTGGAAGCTGTTGTGGTGTCTAATAAATAATGGATGTAAATGGCTTTTGAAAAATGCCAAGGATTATGTGGTTGTAAGGTATTATTAGATATGAGACAACCTTTGCCAAAGTAGCTATTTGACAAGTCTGGCTTTACCCCATGGCACTTCCTCTGCCTCCCGAGGAGATGAGATAGTTGAGAGTAAATTGTTCTGTAAAGATATTTCCTTAGTCCAAGAAAATGACAAGCGAGACTTACTAGGTGCTCTTTTTCTGCATGAACACTGAGAAGCTCTGCCTGCAAAATTGTGGGTGATTTTACCCCAGATTCCTCTGCCTGTTGTCTCCTGAGGATAGAGAAATGCTAGGGTTGGCGCTTTCCCTAGGGTGGTTTCCGTTTTCAGTCTTATTTGACCATCTCCTCAGATAAAAATCTGTGTCCCTGGAGGAGTAGCAGGCATCTTAATGTTTCTGAAATACTGATGGGAATTTCACCTGGCCACTTGAGCTAAACTGGATCTGAAGGCATTTCTCCCAGTGGCTTTGGAGGAAAACACCCGTTAGAACAACGGCCCCTCTGGCTCTGGAGACAATCACAGGGGTGCAAGGTGGGGCTGGAGGTCGTTTATTCCCAAACTTGGAAAGAAGAGTTCTAAAAGATGGGTCTCGCAGGATGGGAGGGAGAGATCAGAGAATGGTAATACATTCTCAGGGGCTGGGGGAACTTATACATGTCGGCTGAGCCCGCTTGGACTCTGGCTTGCACCATGTCATCTGTTTTTGTAGCTCCAGCGCAGGCCGCATTCTTTTCTTTCTGAGACTTCACATCTCTCCTAAGGCCGTCACTCTGGCTGGCTGGCTGTGTGGAAACACCTGGCTCAGAGTGTGTCCAATTCCCAAAGCGCAAAAGGAAGCGCTCAAATGCTTCTCGCTGACAGCACATTGTTATTTTTTTCTTCCCTCTCTCATGAATCATTGTGCCTGGAATCTTCCCAGGAAGGGTTCATCTGGCTAATGATTCTGTCCTTAGCACTGGGGACTCTGGCGTGCTGGTGAGCGACTAGCCAAGGAGGCTGAGGTTCAGGGGGAAAAAGCCTTATTGGGCTCACATAATCCTGGGCTCAAGTTCTGGCAGCAGTACATGCCGGCTGATTGGCCTTGAGAGCTCATCAAATGAGCCTGTTTCCTCATCTATAAGCTCTTCTAGGGTTGTGGTCAGCATTAAGTGAGATCAGGTGTGTCACACTGCTGTGTGCAGATAGGCTTTTGAATCTGATTCAAACTGATCAACCCTTGATCCCTCACCCCATTCCTCAGGTGGCTGCCATGACCCCATGTTCATGTCCTCTATGGAAGGGGAAATCCAGGCAGGGGCCCAGCAGTGTCCATCTTCCAGAAGATATCTCACGTGTTCCATGAACATATCTGCTTGTGCTGTAGTTGACATCTGCTTCCATCCAGGCACCCAAGAGTGAAGCATTGTCCCCTGGACCCTCCTTGGGTACCCTCACGGGATTCTCACTTTGTTCCAGGACCTGGTCCTGGTGCTTTCCAAACTGTATCCCTTTAGGTGCTACTGTGTTCCCTGTGGTCTGTGTTGCTCCAGAGCTAACTAACCCTGTTCTAAGCCAAAGTGTGAAAGAAGTCCTTTTCCTCCCACTCTGTCAAGCTTTGTCACAAAATCTCACAGTGTCTCCTGTGGCACCTCTGAATGGGGCCTGAAAGTATGAGTATGAGTTTACCAGGTGAGAGGTAAATCTAACACTTAGATTTTACTTAGAAGCTACCTCTTCACCCAGACTAACTTCCTTTCATATGTTTATGAAATCAGTGTTACAAATAGATGCTAGGGTTGTCTGTCCTACTCCTCTAATCTCAGTTTAGGCTGGAACCATCTGCACTGTAATAGCAGCAGCAGAAGCATCTCACATCACTACCTTTATCACCCCCAACCACAGGTGAAGCAGAACTCTGAGCTGGACACTGTAAAGCCTATGCGTGTGGCCTCTGCTGCTAGAAATTTAGCATTTGAAATTGGCCTTGTGACCACATGCACGAGGCTCTTGCAAAAGTTAGTAAACCAAGATTTGTCATTACATGACATGCCTGCTTTAGGGAAGGAACTTAGTAAATGCCTTTCAGTTGAATCTCCCTGTCCCTGACTGTAGAATCACAGTAGCCTCCTGACTTGTCTCCTTATCTCTTGTCTCCTCTACTGACAATTCACCTGTCTAGGCTGCCACCCGGGTTTTCTATAACACTGACTGAGGGATAAAGTCTAAGCCCTTGAATGGTCTTCGAGGCCATTCACCATCTGGCTTCAAATCACCCTTTCTACCTAAGCTTCTCCTGCATCCTGCTAAACTTCATTTGTAGCCTTTTCCAGTCCCCGAACATGTCGTGCACTGACAGACCTCAGAGCATTTGCCCACTTGCTTATTCCTGCTGCTTTCTCTGCTTTCCTTCACCTGGCAAACTCCTGTCCACCCTTCAAGGCCAGGTTCAAATGCCACGTGAAGCCTGTCTGATCACTTTGGCCCACATCGTGCCTCCCACAGACATCCCTGCTTCTTCCTTCTTAGTATGTGCATAAGCACTCTTGTGCACACCTCTGTTCTAGCTTATTGTAGTGTTGTAATTTTTTGTATGTGTTGGCCTTTGCTGAATTCCTCCAGGGCAGGTTCTGTGTCATTCATTGTCATAGCTGAACCCTCTTGTCCTCAAACAGAGCTTGGCAAATGCTAATGTTGAATGAATATGTAAATGAATGTTGAATATGGAAATAGGAAGTTGGATATAAATTGAGTCATCCACACCTTAGGAGAAAGGGGAGATTTTGTATATTTGAGTGAAACATTTACATACAACTTATATAAACTTTAGCTTATATAAGATGGAGAGAAAGGAAAGTACCCATGAGATTTTATGTAAGATGGAGAGAAAGAAAAGTATCCGTGAGAGTTCTAGGATTAGGTGGAAACAAGAAAAATTTTATCTCCCCTTTTCAACATTCTGGAAAGTTTTGCTAGAATTGAAGATAAAGCTATTTACTTAGAGAAGAAAGAAAGAATACATGGGTATGAATAAGAATAATTTTTCAGATTCAAACATGTATAATGCATATGTAACATTTATTGAGTACTCAGGCGCTGTGCCAAGCACTCTACATGCATAATTTCATTTAATATTCTTAACAGCACCACAAGGTAATTATTCATTTTCTTCAAACCATACATCTGAAGATAAATAGGAAGATAGGATAGGAAGGAGAAGTGGAGAGAAGGGCATTTTAAGCAGAAGTATAGCAAGTACAAAGGCCTTGGGGCAGGAAAGAACTTGGTATGTTCAAGTACCAGAGAAAGGCTTACTGGGCTAGGAGACAGTGAACAAGGAACAAATGGAACCAGGTGAGGCCATAAAGAGACCACACCATGTAGAGGCTTATAGGTTACATTAAGGCTTGGTATATTATCCTAAAAAGGATAAACTTTTGGTCTTTAACCTAAAACGGAGGACAATCCACTAAAAGATTGTAAAATGGAAGTGGAGAGTGGGGGGTGACAAGGAGTTGTAGGTGGTGGCATGAATTAGAATTTTACTTTCCAAAGAAGAATTGGTTTGGAAATATTGGAAGGGGGTGCAGAAGTGATGTGGGTGCTGGTTTAGGAGGCTTTTGCAGTTGCGCAGGTCAGAGATGATGGGACTTTCTTTCACTAGGGTGGTGGTAGTGGAGGTGGAGAGAGAGATGTGGATTTAGAAATGTTGGAGCAGGAGAATGGATAGGACTCGGTGATGGATGAGCTGGAGGTGTGGGGTAAGGGAGAGGTAAGGTGGTGGCCAGGTTGTAGCCTGAGAAAGTGGAGGAATAGAGGTGCCGTTTTCTCACATAGGGGATACTTGGGGTTAAGTTTCAGGGTGCAAATGGGGGCATCTCATGGGCACAGGAGTCTGTGAATCTCCCTGGAGGAAATACTGGCTTTGCTTATCACTAAGGTCTTTAGAATTTTGAAAAGTAGAATGTGGGCCAGAACATCACCCTCCCTAATGGTACTTGGAAGTCCATTGTGTCCCTTTCCTATGGGGCATGGTGGGCTCAGAGTCTTGTAATGATCTTAGTTTTTCCCAGAGTTCCTCAATCTTTCAAAAGACAGGCACTGGAAAGAAATCAGCATCGCTGGCATCCGTCTCTGCTATATTTCCTGTTGATATTTCTATATTTCCTACCATGAAGTACTTTCAGGATCCAAAAGGCTTGGTCCTTGAAACTTGAATACAAAATTAGATGGGATTTTATACATTCCTTTCCCCAATAAGCTGACCCACAGCAGCCTTCCTCAATTCAGGGGGGAGAAAGTAAGTGAGTTGAGAAGGAGGGACCAGGCAGTGCTTCAGAAGTTAGAATTCGTTATTGTTGTGTTCTTGCCAGAGCAGACTGCAGCAGGTCTCTCCCCTCAGTGCCAGGGAGAAATTATTTGAGGCCAAGAGAAGAGGAACAGGAAAGGCTGAGGGCTGGAGTTTATCTTCATGTGATCAGTACTAGCGGCAGGCACTTTGACTGTGAGGTGATTCCCATGGGGCTATTGAGCATACGACCTTATTTATGCCAAAATGGGGCACAGAGGTGTGTTCAACTAAGAAATTGCCACTTGGTTGACATCTAATAAACTCTTAATGCTGAAACAGACCTTAATCCAGCAATCCCACTTTCTACAGAATTTGAGGTCCAGAGCTTGTTTCATAGTAGGACCACAAAAGGAAAATACTGACCAACTGACCAAGAATAGTGAAGCTATTTGCCCAAAGTCTCATGAAGAATTCTTGCCCGAGCAGGGCACAGGAAGAACCCTCTACGCTGTGATTCCAGAGGCAGGATAATAAACACGAGGTGTTTTTCCTCTTTGACAATAGGACCTGAGACATGAAATATGAGCTTGGCAGAGAGCTCCATATTGTGTTAAAAGGACAGATAGATTAATATTGGGGTAGTAAGTGCTCAGTCTGAGCCCAGGCATGAATGATTGGATTCCAGCCTGAGCGTTAAAATTCACTACAAAACTGGGAGGCAAGTTCGTCTGCTAAGGGAGCTGTAACCTTTTAGTCTTTGGTTGCTCTTGTGTCAGTACTGCAGTCAGTGGATGTGCAGGCAACACTTTGTACTAATTTTCACTTAATGGACTCTTACAAAGTAATAATCATCCCTTGAGGAGGAATCACACCTGTTTGTATAACTTTTTACTGTTTACAGACCTCTTTTGTGTATGTATATATTTCCTAATTTGTATATTTTCCACAATTCTTAGGTAGGTATCATTAATACCTGTTTAAAGATGAGGTTAATGCCTTGGGGCAGAGCTGGAACTAACCCAGAACTTATTTTTTCAAGTCCATGTTTGAGTATAAAATAGTGACACTAGGCATACCATCCATGTACATTGTCGGCGTTCAGGCTCGTAACATGTTAGTAAGCCATTAAACAACTATAACAATTTTGTATTTTTTATGAGGCTTTTCCTAAAAGTTTGCTGGACTCAACATTTGAGAAGATACTTCTCTGGATTCCCTTTCTTATGTCTTGCTGCACTTCGTCTATCCTCAAATGGAGAGTCTCCTGAAGAGTTTATCTTGAAGGTTCACCATTTGACAGCAAGAATTGATAATGACGATTGTAAGGACTTGCTTAATGTGCGCTATAAAAATGAAACTCCTTCAAGTAGCTAGGCCCCAAATTTTAACCAGGTTAAAATTTTTGAAAATTTAAACACACACGTGTGCACACACATACACACACGCACACACCTGAAATCAGACCCTTCTTGTTTCTCCTCCTCTCTTTCCAAAAATCAATTGGCTAGAATTTGCAAAGTTGCCAGGATGAGGTAATGGGCAATAACTCACGTGGCTTTCAGAAACATAAATCACTCCTCCTTTCTATCCTGTGACAAGCCTTTTGAGTAGTAGCTGCAATGTGCATAAAACATTTGGGCTTCACTGTGGCTTTGGATATTCTTCCATGTGGCATTCTCATCAGAAGGTCAATAAAATTCATCCTGCATCCTATTACTGTCAGGTGAATGCACACATGGCCGGAGGCACCTTCTCAGTAAAGATTAGCAGCTCTTGCCCAGGCTGGTCATTTCAGTGTGAGTTAATGGGGTCAAGGTGGGGACAGCTGTGACAGAGTGGGGACCTCCCTGCTCTGAGTTTGAATCTAGGGTGACCGGCTAAAGTGACTAGCTAAAGTGACATTTGTAGGGAGGGCTTTTTGAAGCCATAAACTAGAGATTTATAGATTGTTTAGATACATCATTAATATTAAATAGTGAATTTGAATATATTTGGTCAGGTCTGTGCTCTCCGTATTGTTTTATATCAGGTCTCTAATCACACTTTTGGTACTTGCCTAACCCCAGGGATATTTGAGGTCATTACCCCTATAGGAGTTGTTACCTTACTATGACCCAACCATGGTCTTCTCAGGGCCAACTGATAGTATTTAAAAAAAAAAAAATTGTGCCTCTCTCCATAATAGAGGAGTGATGCCTATTATGTAGAAGATCTAAACAATACGGACAATACAATGATTAGTCAGGAGTTGGTAACCGATGGCCCACAGGCCAAATCTGGCCTATTGCCTTTTTTTTTTTTTTTATAAGTTTCATTTAAACACAGTCCTGTGCATTCATCACCATACTGTCTGAGGCTCCTCTTGTGCTACGAGGGGAGAGCCCAGTAGTTGGAACAGGGTGTATGGCCTGCAAAACCTAAAATATTTACTATCTAGTCCCTTACAAAAAATGTTTGCCAAGCCCTGGCCCTAGCACATAGGTGGTTGGTAAATATTTACTGAAGAAATGAATCAATCTGTAATCTCGCCACCTAGAGATAACCATGATTAACATTTTGGTGCATATTCTTCAGTTTTTTCTCTGTGTATAAATAGCTATAGTTAGTTACATTTTGGGAGGACAAAACCATACATCCTATTTTTGTAACTCACTTTGAAACTGTATGTTATGGGCATTTTCCAAGGTTATTAGCTCTTTTACATGATTTTTAAATTACATAGAGCATATTGCATGGATGTGCCAGGATATTTAACCAATCCCCTGTTGCTGGATTATGTTATGTTGTGTCCAAGTTTTCACTTTTATGAACAATGCTGTGATAAATATCTCTGTTCATATGTTGTGTGTGTGTGTGTGTGTGTGTGTGTGTGTGTGTGTGTGTGTGTATGCGTCTAATCCTAGAAGGGGAATTATTCCATGTCATATTGCTAATTAGTTTTTTACCTAAGTATGCCTTATCCTCCCAGTATGTTGGGAGTTCTTGTTGGCAGGGATCCTGTTGTATACATATTTCCATCTCAGCTCCTCCTACCTTCTAACAAAGACATAGGAGGCAGTCAGTAAATGCTTTTGGTGTGTGTGTGATAGAACGTGCTCTTCCTTTTCTCTGATTGTCCAGATCCTATAAGTCCTGCTTTTCTCTTTCATGAGGCCTCAGCTGATTCTTCAGCACCCATGGCTTTGGTCATCTGATTTTCTATGTCATTCGCTACTTAGACCATATTCTGGAATTCTTTGAAATAGGAATGTAATGCCCAATGCATTAGTTTCTATGGCTGCTATAATAAATTACCACACAGCTGGTGACATAAAATAATGCATTAGTTCTCTTACTGTTCTAGAAGTCAGAAGTCTGAGGTCAGTTATGCCAGACCAAAATTAAGATGTTGGCAGCGTCCCATTTTCTCCTTCCAGAGACTCTAGGGGAGGATCCATTCCTTGTCTTTTCCAACTTCTGGCGGCTGTTGGCAGTCCCTGGCTTGTGGCCACATCACTCCAATCTCTGCTTTTGTGGTCATATTGCCTCCTTTCTTCTGTCTGTGTCTCCTTCTTGCTCTCTCCTTTAAGGGCACTTAGGGTCCATCTGGATAGTCTAACATCATTTTTCCTTAAGCTCTTTAACTTGGGAAGCGCCTGCTGCCTCTTGGGAGGTCAGGTTGCCTTTGGGAGCCTCGGAGCTCTGGCGCCCATGATGGGGTCAGGGACTGCTGGGGGGCGCCTGGAACGGCCTTGGGCTCGTGCTGCAGGGGGATGATAGTTCTGGGTTGGCTTGGCGGGTGGAGGAGGGGCTCACCCCTGAGGGGGAGGGGTATGGGGGAAACCGAGTTGCATCCCCGCTGCGCGGGACCCGCTAGCTCTGCCCACCGCCCCTCTGCTTCTCACCAAAATGCTCCCAAAATCCTTTAATCAAAAATAAAACAGGTCTGAGGTTACAGAATCTAGGTAGACTTTAATAACAGTAGTTTGGGTTCATTGTCTTTATTTTTATACTTACCTTCCATTAACGGCAAGTGATTCCGGTTTTTTCCATTTGGCAACACTATGAAGCATCTCAGGTAAAAAGTGAGGTGATTTAAAGAAATATATTAAATAAATATAGGCCTGACGGTTTTGTGATAATGGCTCTGAAGTTTGGAAATTCTGGAGATGGTTCTAGGCTGGCCCGCAGTTCTCTGATCTATTTTAGTTCTAGGAGCTGGGTAGGATTGAAAACATAAGCATCCTCCTCAGAGGACGCAGCTGGAAATTCAGCATTAATGAATCCTGATCTCTTCCCATTTAAGTGCGTCTGATCCTTCAGGGCCCATTGGGCAGCAAAGCCATGAATATTAATCTCGTGTCGAAATTGATCATGGCCCATCTTAAAGCAGAGCTTCTGGTAGGAGGAGGAGGGGGCGTGGCCTTATTCTGACCAAATACCTGGAAGATGGGGAGGCAGCTCTGACTTCTTCATGTTAGGGGTGGCTGTTACTTGGACACAGCACAGAAGGTATGGGGAAATCCTCTCTCCCACCCACTCTGCTTCCCACTTTCTGCTGAAGGGAACTGGTTTAGCAATCCAGGTGGAGTGCTCAGTGGACTGCAGAGCTGGGTCTTTGCTTTAGGACCATGATGGAAGTGGGAATCTCTTGTCTCCCATCTCTTCAGCCATGAGTGTATGTATAGCCAGTGCTAATTCCCTGGTGTGTTTGGAACTACCTCTTAGAGAAAGATTTTCCTGGTTGACAGCACCATTGTCACCATTATTAAATAACTCTTATTTTTTCAAAACACTATACTGTGCTTCCTTTCTGAGGGAGGGAATGGTGGTGAGAAGTGAAGGAGATATGCCAGTCATTTCACTCAGCCTCTTCCTACCATATGTATTTTCCCACCCTCCAAGAAAGCTAGAAGCAGGTATAATTTGAAGTCTCAGGAATTGATGTGCTTTAATTATCTGTGCTAAGCCTGTCCTTTGCTACCCTGAATAATTGTGAGATGGCTAAAGACAGAGTATAAAATCTTGGCTAACTTGGTAGAGTACATGTGGCAAGGAAATATCCCTGGCAAGTGGTACAAAATTTGGAAGCAAAAGACTCCTTAATGTCTCCTTAAATTAGGAAACTCACTTTACCTTTCTGTACCTCAGTCTCTCCTCTTCTGCAAAATGGGATAACAGTAGTAGCTCCTCTGAAAGTTGTAGCATAATATTCACTGCTTTGCTTAATGAAGAGACAGTTCATGGGAAGCATTCAGTGCCATAATTGTGTACTGTCATTCCCTCCATTTTGCTGATGAGAATGCCAAGGCCCAGAGAGGTTACTGACTTGCTGAAGGTCACACAACTAACAAGCTTCAAGCCCAGGCTCTGAGCTCAGCAAGTCTGATCCCAGACCCAGCGCTTGGTATTGTATATCGCCCAGCTACCCATTTGACAGTCCCATTCTGGGGCTTATTCCCTTTGGTTGATGGGATCAGAGCTAAACCAGGGCAGTGCCTGGCAGGGTCAGGCCAGATGGGGTTGGAATCCTGTGATTCAAGCAGATCCTTTCCCTTCTCTTGGGTCTTAGTCTCCTCATCTGTAAAATTGTGTGATACTCAGTCAGAAGCAGTGATGGATGTGAATAGGTTTGGTCAAGATTAATAAAGGACAGACTGATGTCACTGGTAGGGATCCCTGAACTAACAAGGAAGACAATACCAGGTAACAGGAAGCACTGGCGTCTGCAGAAAGGACACACTTTCTTGCTTGCTCCCAGTTACCAGGCTGGCTCCCCCTGGCCTGCAGGCAACAGAGAGGGTGGTCATGGTTGCCAGGGAAATGGCCACAGCTGCTAGATCTGGCCTGGCAGCTGGTGCCCTCTGGCGGGGCATGGAGCCCAAATGCCCTTGGGGACGCAGGGCCCCCACAGCAAGCCAACTTTCCATACACCAAGGGCTGGGAAAAGGGGCGGGGATGTTGAGCCTTTTGTGCATGGCCAGGAGAAGGACTGAAACTCAGGCACAGACTTGCAGGGAGGTTGGGGAAAGAGCAGGGAACTCCGCATGGAGGGGGGAGGCCAGGGTAATGGTCTAAAGTAATACGCCCTCCTTGCAAGGTTGTGGACCAAGGGGGTGAGATGGGCCTGGAAACACTTAGCTCAGCACCCAGCGTGCTCCATCCTCACTCTGCATGGTTAATAGTAGTGGTGATGTCTCTCATTCCTGCCTTTTATTGCTTGTCTACTATGGCACCAAGCATCATGCCAGGTGCTTGATATGCACACCATCTCTCTTTTGACAAACGCATGAGGAAGGTATTATTAGTCTCCATTTTACAGATGACAAAACAGACTCTGAGAGCTGAAGTGACTTTTACAAAGTGAAGAAAACCAGGTTAGGAACCCAGGCTGGCTGTCTCCGCAGCCTCTGAGTGTGTGCTACCTTTCCACGGAGGCAGTTTGCTGAGGGTCTCCTAGGTGCGTTATTGCTAGTCTGATCCATGCAGCAATCCTGCAGGATGGGCATAGTTCCCTGCCTTTTACAGATGAGAAAAACTCAGAGAACATGACTTGCCTGCCTAAGACCTCACTTGGCAGAGATGATATTTCACCTTATGACAGTGGCTGGAGTCTAGGCTCTATTCATTCTGCCATAGCACCTTCCTCTCCTAAGGCTGGAGTTGGACAACAATCTTCAGGATGCTGCGTGTTGGGTTGGTGGCAATGAGAGAGAGTCTCCGTCAATATGCTGTCCTGAGTGCCTCACAGACCCTGTTATGCTGCTTTTATTAGTGGGGTTGTATACAAATCCTTAGTAATAAAACATGAGTGTCATCTCTGCTGCAAAAGGACCTTATTTTTCATTTGATGAGGTGAAAAATGGCCACAAGAAACAATAACAATAAGTGATAATTGTAGCTAACCTATATTAAGCTTCTAATACAGTGCTGTCCAATAGATATTTCTGCAGTGATGGAAATATTCTCCATTGTCCAATATGGTAGCCATCAGCCACCTGTGCTTTTGAGCACTTGAAATGTGGCAAGTGCGACTGAGGAATGCATTTTTAATTTTGATAAAATTTAAATAGCATCTGTATTGGACAGTGCCTTGCTAAAATAGATGAATACTGTACTAAGAGTTTTCTTGAATGATCACTTATCCTTACAACAGTATGAGATAGATTATTATCACCCCAACTTTACAGAGGAAAGTGAGCCCCAGGAAAATGAGGAAACAAGTTTGCCTGGCTGAACACATGACAGGGCCAGGATTTGAACGCCCTGGGCACACAAACCCAGAGCCTGCTACATTGTGCTGTGCTACCAAGCTGATGTTTCCCTCCACCACAGGAGGGCTGGAGGTCAAGGTCAGGATGCTCTAGGATGGATATGATGACAGTCAGGACCTGTGAGAATGGCACCAAGATGACAGATGGAGTACGAGGTGGAGACAGGAGGTAAAGTGGGACATGATCCCCGCAAGGGGAGGCATTGGATCCCCCAGGGAAAGTACCTTGACCTGGAGATTGGGTAATCTGTCCTGTCTACCCCTTACTCTGGATTTGAGTCCTGGCTCTGCCACTTTCTGGGTGACCCTAGACAAATCTTTCTGGCTCATTGAGTCTCAATTGCTTTATCCATAAAATAGGAATAATAATAATACTGACCTCATTGGACGTGGTGATATTAAGGCGTGATTGTGAAAAGGCCCTGTCAGCTGTAGCATACCCTACTGTTGGTTCATCCTCCTCGTTAGCTCCTGAAACTTTATACTGGGGAGGATATACCAGCTGCCTCTGGGGAGCAGAGGAGGTTAAGTACTCACATAATCTTGATTTTTCAGGACAAATATAATCTGTGAAAGCGGGGTCTCACCATCCCAGGGGTTGCTAGGAACGTTACCTCATTCTCAGGACAGGGTCCAAGGATTAGAATTCGGTGGAGCCTGGGAAGCTGCATTTAAATGGCTCTTAGGTCACCCTCCGGCCCCTCTGTCTAACCCAGGAGAGCCATCTGCAGGCTGGGGACAGAGGCCTCTAGGGACAAGTTATTGGCATTCCTAACTGGTCAGACCTGTTAACCAGAGCTGCAGGCTTTGTATCAAGTTTCTGGCTTTGTCTGCCTTTCTTTTCTTCTTTATTGTGGAAAATTTCAATCACAAAGTAGAGAGAATAGTATAACAAGCCCTTCCCCATATCCATCATTACAACTAAATCTCTACAATACCTATAACCCTACCACTCCCTGGCACCTCACCCAAGGTTATTTTGAAGCAAGTCCCAGCATGTCTTCCTTTTAAATAGTCTTTGTGACCCTCTCAGAAATTTTTGGTTCAGTTGAATTGGTACCATTTCAGGAGAGGGCAGTTTAGCAGTCTCAAAATACCAGTGCAAGTGCCTTTTGATTTGGCACTTTCACTTTCTATAGATGATATACCTGCACGTCTGCAAAATGAAGCTTGTATATGGTTATTCATTCCAGAATTGTTGATGATAGTAAGAGATTATGCAGAAAAAGAAACATCCAGAAAAGAGAACTTGTTTAATAATTTTACAGTGGAATTCTGTAGTTTTGTAAAAAGGAATGAGGAAGTTCTTTATAAAATGATATGGACTGACCTCTCTGATGTATTTTTAAAAGAAAAAGGTAAGGTACAGAATGCTGAGATTTATACACTATAATATGTATAAAAGTAGAGGAAATTATACATTTTAAGTAAGCCATTATTTCTGGAAGGATGCACATGAACCTGATAACTTGGTTGCATGGCTACAGGGCAACTAGATGGCTGGTGGACATGAGTAGGAGAGAGACTTTTCTCTTTATATCTTTTCTACCTTTTGAATTTTATACTAATTTTTAAGATTCCTGTTTTTGCTGTCTAAAAATAGGATTATCTTTTTTTCTATAAACCTAAAAATGCTCTTAATCATATCATCTATTAATTAATAGAAAGGTATTTATCTAAAAGATTTGGAAACTTTCATCCACACTTGCACAAAATATTCATAATTACCAAAGATTGGACGCAACCAACATAACCTTCAATAGGTGAACAGATAAACTGTGATTGTGTTCCAGACAATAGAATAGTATTCAGCAATAAAAAGAAATGAGCTATCAAGCCATGAAAAATTATGGAAAAACTTTAAATGCTTACTCTAAGTAGGAGAAGCCAGCTTAAAAAGCCTACATAATGTCTGATTCCAACTATGTGACGTTCCGGAAAAGACAAAATTATAGAGATAGTAAAAAGATTAGTAGTTGACAGAGGTTGGGGAGAGGAGGGAGGGAAGGATGACTCAGTGGAGCTTAGGGAATTTTTTTTTTTTTAGGGCAGTGAAAATACTCTATATGATACTATAATCACTATACTATAACATGTCATTATACATTGTCAAAACCCTAAAATGTAAAACACAAAGAGTGAACCCTAATCTAAACTATGGACTTTGGTTAATGATAATATATCAATATTGTCCACCACTTGTAATAAATGTACCACAACAATGCAAGATGTTAATAATAGAGGAAACGTGCAGGAGAGGGAGAGGGGTATATGGGAACTCTCTGTACATTCTGCTTAATTTTTCTGCAGACCTAAAACTGCCCTAAAAATAGTCCATTAATTAAAAAAAAAAATCCTAATTACCTTAGATCTGAAGAGTCTCTTTGTTCCCTCTGCTAGTGAGGTTGTGGTTGTGAGCGGGGTGAGGAGTGTAAGGAAACTTGTTCTTCCATAAGGTGGGGCACCCTAGGGATTGCCATAAGTGGCAGAATTGTTGCAAACACAATGGTCTTTGGTGAGACTGTTGCTTGAAGAGTAAGCAGGAGCATTATGAGGGATAATATGCAGGTGGTAGATTCATGAGCTTTGAATGTCAGAGGATTTTGGCTTTGATTCTATAAGCAATGGGGAGCCATGGAGAATTTTATCAGGAGAGTGACACAGGAGAGCTGTGCTTCAGGAGACCTGGGTTGCAGAATTAATTCTGCCCCTTCACTGGGCCCCATGCCTCTGTCTGTAACCCAGGAGGCTGCACTAGGCCATCGGGGAGGTCATCATCAGCTCTAAGGTTTTGAGATCAAAGCCTTTCTAGATTTCCCAAGCCCCTGCGTCACACACTTTGTTTATCAGCTACCTAATGCTGTGCTGTGACTGGAACCGCCCCCTGGGGTAAATGTCTGCCCAATAAAACGTGTTTTATTTTATTATGTTTTTTTGCTCCTTTTGAAATCTTCAAGGAGAAAAACCAAATCTGTGCCTGCCCCAGGGAGGAGCAACTTGGAAGGGAGTTAGAAACAAAGATATGGGTAATCAAATCCCCTCAGGGTTCCAGGGCACAGGCAGGCTGCTGTCTGCACTCCTGCCAGGGCCATTTCCTGCTAGAAAGACTTGACTCTGAGGTGTCCAAGCTGCTAGAGGTTCCATGCACGATCCAGCCTGGAAGGCTCCAGCTGGTTGTGTGAACTGGGGGAGGTTTCTCTGCTCCTTCCAAGGCCCTCCTGTCACCACAATGTGATTTATGAGCCTTTCCTCTAAAATATGAGAACATTGGCTCTTGATTATGTCCTGTAATGGAGGAAGGCAGTGGCTGCAGCAGTTCTGATAAATACTATCTCTTCAGACCACCATCTTGTTATAAAAAGGATGCAGAAGGGTGAATACAAGTTTTTTATGTTTTTTTGTTTTGTTTTGTTTTAAATAACATGGCCTATCTAGCAAGGTGTTGGATGTGTCACCGCTCCCATCTGAAGAATGCAGGCTGGATTTCTAGCTTGATTGCCATATACCAGCTGTTAAGACCAGAAGCTACTTAGCTCTGAGGCTCCACTTCTTCATCTATGGGGAAAAAGTAGGGGCACATTAGTAGCATCCACTTAATAGGGGGTGCTGTATAGATCATGTGAGATAAATATCTGAAGAACTCAGCATCAGGCCTGGAACAAATGATGTGTTTTGGAAGTGCTAGAGATTATTATTAAGATTATTACGAGTCCCTAAAAGTGGATGGTCTAAAAGTAATTTGAAAAATAGCTGGAAAGCATTTTTATAACTGTTTTGATATGGCAGGGCTCGTGCTTGTGGAAATGACAGCATCTCAACCCAATTCAACAAGTAGGCCGTATCATAGGTGTCACCTGTATAGTGTGTTACAGTTCGTAGAACAAAATGTGACCTTGGGCAAGTTCCAGATCTTGTTTTACACAGAGCCTTGGTTTCTTCATTTGTAAAAATGGATAATAATAATAATATCCATATCTTATGTGAGGTATGTAGTGCATGGTATGTGGTGTGTGTGCGTAGTGTGTGGTGTATGTGGGGGGTGTGTGTTGTGTGATGTGTATGTGGGTGTGTGGTGTATAGTGTGTGGTATGTATGTATCTGGTATATGGCTTGGTATGTATGTGATGTGTATGTTTTAGGGTGTGTGGAGTATGTGTGGGGTGGGATGTGGGGTGTGTGTGTGTGTTGGGTGAGACTCCCATATTCACAATATGTAATGCCCTTAGGTAAAATCACTTGGTAAAGGTAAATAGTGATTTGCTATACAGATATTTATATCCTGATGACCGTCCCGTGCTGGGAGAATTCATCCTCAGAGCTTAAATTTCATTTGAGGAGCTAAGGCAGATAAGACATGGGTACATGAAGGAATTAAAAAACATCACGAGGTGGTCTGAGACTAAGTAACATGAGAGTTCGGAGGAGGGTCACGAGGGCAGAGCAGTTCAGACCTCCTGGGAGGAGCAGGGCTTGACATAGGCTCTCAAGCAGTGGTTTTGGTTTTAAAACTCTTTTTGCTTGCCTATCCTCTAAGTGAACTTTCAGGGAAAAAAAGTCTCTTTTGCCTCACACATTTAACTTGACATCTGGAATGTTTCATTGTAAGTTTAAGTTGTTTCAAAGGATATATTTCTGCCATGCTGTAAATATTCACCTTGTAGAATAAAGTTACACTGCTCTCTTAGTATCAAGTGGAAATTAAATAACATAGTAATTTTTAATTTTGCCTTTTTATTGAGGTATCACTTATATATAGTAGAATGCATAGATCTTAAGCATGCAGCTCAATTAACTTTAACCAGTGTACTGACCATCCAGATCGAGCTATGCTATATATCCAGCATTCCAGAAGGTACTCTTGTGCCCCCTCTCAGTCAGTATTCCTGCTAAGATGACTATTTCTCCAATCTCTCATATCTATCACCGTAAACTAGTTTTGCATGATGTCCTTTGTCCTGGCTTCTTTCGGTTAACATGAGGTCTGTGAGAGTCAAGCATGTTGCTGCAGGTTCATCATTTTCATTGTTGTGTAGTATTCTACTGAATGAATCTCTCACTAAAAAAAATCTTGTCTATTCTTAAAGGACGTTTGGGTTGTTTCTAATATTTGGCCATAAAGCCACTACGAGTTTTATTCTCTCTATGTATATTTTGTAAACACAAACAGTGATTTCTTTTGGGTATGTATCCATGGGTAGAACTGCCAGGTTATAGGATAAATACCATAATACATTGGTATCTACCACCATTCATCAAAAGTTACCTGCACAAGTTAGAAATTTTACATTGTTCCTTTCTTTACCTTCTTAATTCCTTTCTACTTCCTTCACAGAATTCTATCTTAATATATTTTTATGTTTGAAAAACTTTTTTATTGGACTCTCTTATACTTTTTTATTTTACCCAAAATATGTATATAAATTGAAATAGATGTTTTAAAAAATTTCCTTTGACCATAAAACTCTAAGTATCTTTCATTCAGATTAATTCATCACACAACTTATCAAAATAATATCAATATTTTATAATTTGATACATAACTACCGAACATGAAAAGTAAGAGTATAAGAAATTCTTTTCATAATGAGATGGATGGGATGGTTGGTAGCCGTACTTCTTGTACTTTAAGGCGCAGAAGGACCATCTGGAGATCCTGTTAAAATGTGGGTTCTGATTCAGAAGGTCTCGATTTGAGCATGAGATTCTGCATTTCTGTTAAGCCCACTAGCAGTGCCAATGCTGCTGGTCCACAGACCACATTTTGAGCAGCAAGGGTTTATGGTCCCTACATTAAAATGAAAATTTGCTAGCACAAACTCAGTTGTCCATTTTGGGAGGCACCCAGATATCTTGACACTTTGGGGCACTGCACCATGGATTCTGGATGAGGGAGAAGTTGGTCTTTCTTCCGCAATGAGGAAGAACTGCTGTGAACAGGGAGGTGGGAAAAGAGAGGGGTCATGCCATCTAGACTGAGACACATTCTTAGGCAACATGGGAGAGTGGGAATGGAAACAGGATTTCCAGCTGATTCCCTTATCACTTCCTGCCTGTGTGCCCCTTGGGGAGTCTTTGTGTACCCCAGGGTAGGGCTGCCTGTTTTGAAGACCAGTTTTCTGAAGGATGCTAAGATAGTGCTAGCTGTCATTTCAGACAAGGTGCCCATTTATGCTGGTGGGGCTGGACATTTCAAGAAATGGTTTGGAGAATCCATTGTGGGTAAATACTGAGAAGGTAAATTTGGGCCTGGGTGGTAGATAACCTTGAATTCTATGCTAAGGAATTGGATTTAATACTCAGGCAGAGGGGGCCATGGGGTGATATGAGAAGGTGCTGGTGTGAGCAGTGCTGTGGGGAGACTAATCTGTAGAGCACCTTGTGAAATGGCCAGGAAGGAGTTAATGCATGGGAACAGCAGCAGTGACAATGCTGTGGGCTTGAAGATAAGGTTGGCTGTGGTTATTGGGATTTGGCTGGGATTTTCATCTCCATCACCCTTCAGCTTTTGAACTTTTGCCCTGGTTGCCCAGACCTGGTTTGCTCTATTAGTATTTCCTGAAGTGTGGACTGCATTCCTGTAGGGGTACCTGGGATGTTTATGCATGGAGCTCAAGATGATCCAAACATTGCTCATGTTTCTGTTTTCCTTTTGTTCATAGAGTAGCTTAGGCTTAGGGCCTTAATAAGCAAGTCCCTAGAAAGAATTTTATAAAATTTTCATTTTCATTGAATTAACTTTCAAAATACCAGGATTGGAAGTGGTTCCAGTTTCCCCCTTACCATAGTGACATAAAACTGTTCATTTTAAATAAATTCATTTCAGTAAGGAAAGTGGGCCAATTTACTAGAAGATGTATAGCATGTGGATATGGCAGGAATTGGCTACATGCAGTGGTTTAACTTTGGGAAGCATTGGGTTAGACCATGTGGCAAAAACTGACATGTCCAAGGTCTTTGGGCCAATGACTGGAGGCTGGGGCGGGGGCGCGGGGTGAATGGGGAGCTGCTGGAATTGCAGGACCTGGACCTTTGGGCACTGGGTCAGCTGGGTGGGCTCCACTGCTGTCCACATCACCAGCCTGATGCCCCCCTCCTTGCCTCTGCCTGTAGAGATCCGCACGCAGCTGGTGGAGCAGTTCAAATGCCTGGAGCAGCAATCCGAGTCTCGGCTGCAGCTGCTACAGGACCTCCAGGAGTTTTTCCGCAGGAAAGCTGAGATTGAGCTGGAATACTCCCGCAGCCTGGAGAAGCTGGCCGAGCGTTTCTCCTCCAAGATCCGCAGCTCCCGGGAGCACCAGTTCAAGTGAGAAAGGGGCCAGGGGTGTGGGGTGATGGGAGGCAGCGCTGGGGTAGGTGGGCAGTTGGTGGCGAGGCTGAAAGGAGGCAAGGACTCATTGGAGGCAGATGGTTGCCTCTGAGGCGCTGGGTCTGCTGGACACCTACTCCTCTGAGCTCCTATCTTCCTTAATGTGAAGTGAAGATAGAAATAGTTCTTCTGCATAAGGATGCTGTAGGGAATAAATGAGTAACCTGAAAAGACTGCTTGCCACAGAGAGTGAGTGTTCAATAAATTGTTGTTGCTTTT
Source organism: Cynopterus sphinx (assembly GCA_030015415.1). Classification (NCBI taxonomy): domain Eukaryota; kingdom Metazoa; phylum Chordata; class Mammalia; order Chiroptera; family Pteropodidae; genus Cynopterus; species Cynopterus sphinx. Next base: position 119,368,248 of record CM057381.1, on the reverse strand, counting down.
CCACTGTGCTGGCCTCCATTTGGGCCAAGGTGACACCCTACCTCCTTTCAGGGCATCCTGGTTCTCTCTTATTTTGGGCTCAGCCAGCCTATCTAAATTCCTTAAGCACAAGGACCTCAGAAGTTTTTCTCCATGGAACTGATGCTCAAAGCATTTTTCCTTACTCCCCTGGAGAACTGGTGCTGGGCTTTCCCCCTGCCTTATTTACTTATTTACATTGCACAAACCCTCTGTGTGTTAATTTCTCACACCCCAAGTGCTGCTTTCCGGGAGGCATGGTCCTCTCAGGCATGTGAGAGGCTCCGAGTCCTCTAGCTACAAACCCTTCTATGCTTAAAACTCTCCTAAGTATAGGCAAGAGCTGCAACCTCACTGGGACACATTTACCCTTCAGAGCAGGCACACTCTGTCTTTCCCTCTGTAATGATCCCCAGATGTTTTTTCTCCTCTGCCCATCTCCAGCAAATGGCCTTCAACCCCAGGAGACCGGAGACTTGCTTCAATCTGCCCAATCTGATCCTTCCTCCTCTGGGGCCAGTCTCTTCTTCCCTTTTCTACATATTTTTTTTAATTGTGGTAAAATAAACATAACATAAAATTTACCACCTTAACCATTTTTAAGTGTACAGTTCAGTAGTATTCAGTACATTCACACTGTTGTGCAGCCATCACCACCATCCATCTCCAGAATTTTGTTCATCTTTCCAAATGAAACTGTCCCCATTGAAAACTAACTCCCCATGTCCCCTCCCCCTAGCCCCTGGAGACCACCATCTTGCGTTCTGTCCCTATGAATCTGATTGCTCTAGGAACCTCATATAAGTGGAATCATGCAGTATTTGCCTTTTTGCGATTGACTTTTTTCATTAAGCATAATATCCTCAAGAGTCATTCATATTATAGCATGTGACAAATTTCCTACCTTTTAAAAGCTGAATAATATTCCATTGTATGTACAGACCGCATTTAATTTGTTTATCCATCTGCTGATGGACACTTGGGTTGCTTCCACCTTCCTTTCTAATTTTGCATTCTAGTCTTGCCAGGGAGCATACTTCCTTTAAACTCTCCAAAATATCTTCCTTAGTCTGTGTCTCAGCATTTGAATACTGGCTTCTGTGCCTTCTTCTCTTGACATTTGGGAATAAGAAATTGCTTTATTAAAGGGCAAAAATTCATTACTCCTTTGCAAATATCATGTTTGTTTTTCTACCAAATTGCATCTCTTCAAACTTTCACTGCAGTAGGAAACTTCTATTAATAATTTTCTCCTAGGCACTAAGTCCTTCCCCATATAGAAGCTCATTTTTTGATTTTTTTTTTTGGAGAAAATTTATATTTTTGAAGTGCGAAAACTAAAATGCTTATTGTATAAAATTTAGAAAGTACAGGAAAGTAGGAGAGATAAACAATTGCACAGTTCTGTCACTCAGAAGCAGGTGCTGTTCACATTTTGGTGACTTTTCTTGCTTGTCTTTTAATATTAACAGCAGTAATATTTTTTCGAGTGTGTTAACTGATCACTTACTTTGTGCCAGGTGGGTATTACCTCCCCATCTGAAAGAGGAGGACAGTGAAGCTCTGAGAAAACTGCTTGTCTGAACATGTTTGTGGACCAGTCACTGGAAAGAGACAGATTTGAACTGTCACTCTCATTCTGCCTCCTCGGCCTGAGATAAGAAAGGGCCTGGATGCAGCCTGGGAGCAGCCAAGGAACCTGTACACTCTCCTAAAACCACAGACACAGGCACACACTTGGAAACCCACATCTGTGGCTTAGCTGTCACTGGAGCCATCTAGGGCTGTGCAGTCAGGCTGGAGCCTCAGCTCCTGTCCTCCGCCTTTCTCTTGGTTTGGAATCAGCTCTCTTTCCATTCTCAGTGTGAACATGGGGGACAGAAGAAAGGCAGGGCACTGGGGGAGCATGAGCAGGGGTCCCCTGTTCCCTTGTATCGCCCATAATGAGCTCCGCCAGCCCCTCATGGGTTCATTAACCAAGGCTACCAGATGGAACAGGAGCCCCAGCTGGCAGTCGGGACAAGCAGGCTGCTTGACATTGTATGAAAGTCTAATTAGGGTGTGGGCCAGGCCAGGGCAGCTGGCGCAGGCCCTCTGCATGATGCTCATTCGAAGGCAGAGCCCCCAACAGCTTTTGGAAGTGGGAGTCTCTAGGGGATGCCTGGACTTGCCCTTTGACCCCAGGGCCAACCAGCACTGACCCCTGACTGCCTGTTGTTTGGCGCTTAGCACACAGACTCTTCATCCTGGCTGTCCAGAGAAGCCTCGTCCTGCTGTTTTGCAGATACTTCATTTAAGAGTGTCCATCTGTTTACCAGGTAGATGCTCAGGGCCTTGAGGGCAGGGTCCAGGTCCTGCCATTTTATTCTCACTGCAGTGGGCCTAATGCCAAGCAGAGATGGGGTATTTGCAAATGAGTAGGGGAATGGGGTAGGGAGGAGAAAGGGAGGCTTTACTCAGTCTATAAAGTCCACTCTAGCAGAGAGATTTGATTCAGAGAGGGGGTCGATTTGCCTGAGATCTCACAGCAAATTAGTTGCAGAACTGGATGGGAATACTCTTAGTCCATCTGGCTGCTATAACAAAGCACCATAGACTGGGTGACTTATAAGCAGAAATCTATTTCTCATAGTTCTGGAGGCTGGAAGTCTGAGGTTAAGGTGCCAGCATGGTTGGGTTCTGGTGAGAGCTCCTTTTCAGCTTGCCGACTGCTGATTCTCCTTGTGTTCTGACATGGTGAAGAGCACAGAGAGGAAGTAGGCTCTAGTGAGGGCACTAATCCCTTTCATGGGGGCTCCACCCTCATGTCTTCATCTAATCGCAACTACCTGCCAGAGGCCCCATTTCCTAGTACCATCACATTGGGGACAGGGTTTCAACATCTGGCTTTTGTGGGGACACATTCAGTCCAGGAACTCAGGTGCCTTGACTCTAAGTCCAGTGTTCCTCTTTTTGCTCCATGGACCCCAGCTGCTCCCTACCCACCTAGACAATAAAAAAGTTTACAGTTGCCATGGAGGTGCTGTGTCTAAGGCTAGACTTACCTGGACTGAGTTCTGTGTGGCACACGAGTCAAAGAAAGGCTCAGATGATGGCTCTGAGGGTTTCCCTGGGGCAGGTTGAATATTTAGAGAACAATACCAACACATGTTTCTATTGTAACCACACCTTTTCAAAGCTCTCTGACATCTTTACTTTCTTATAATCCTTTTGATAAGCCAGGGACATAGAGGGGAGCCAGCGGTTTTATCTCAAGCCAGCTGTGCACCAGACAAGCCAAGTAGCTTACTTTACAAAGGGCCCGCAGTGAGCTTTTGAGTGGGAAAACCCAGGGTTCCTGACTTCCAGCTCTACATCCTCATTCTGAGAATCCATGTCAGTCATTCATTTATTGGAAATATATGTCCTGGGGACCTCTTATTTTCCTGGACTGTGCTCTGTGCTTAAGATACAAAGATTAACGAGACACAATCCCTGCTCTCGGATTTTCTTTTTCTCTCAAGAGATGAGCACATGGCTTAGGGAATGCCCATGGCTGGCATAACTGGGGCAGGCACCTAACCCCACTGACTCTGCTCTTTAAACCCTGCCATCTGCTTGATCTCCAGGTCTCAGTGTTTAGATGTCACTTTCTCTGGAAAGCTATCTTGAGTCTGACCTGGTGCATCCTCTGTGTGACAGTACTATTCTTGTTGATTTGCTTATTTATCTAATATTTATTGAGCACCTGCCATTTGCCAGGCCCTGGTTTATAGTGGTAAACAAGAAAGACTTAGTTCCTGCCATGGTGGAACTTAGCATCTAGTGGAGGAAAGAGATGAAGAATCAAACATTAAAAAGTAATAATAAAAGGGAGAAAACATGTCATCAGACGTTTGCTAGGATGGGAGTAAACATAACTCCCAAAGTGTTCTAGTTGTCTGTTCTGTATAACAGCAGTACTCTCCAAACTTAATGTATCTCATGACTTAATGGGTCAGGAACTTGGACAGGGCTCAGCTGGGTGATTTTTTCTGCTTTATGTGGCATCAACTGAGATCACTCAGTGATATTCAGCTGGCGGCTGGTCTGGGATGGAAGGTCTGAGATGGCTTTACCCATGTGCCTGGTGCTTTGGTGGGGATAGCTGTGAGGCTGGGCTCGGCTGGGCTCAGCTGGGCTGCCTCCCTCTCCATGTGGTGTCAGGGCCTCTCTACCTGGCACTTCAAGCAGGTGTTAGATTTCAGACATGGTAGCTCAGGGCCCTGAGAGAACAGAGGGGAAGCTGCAGTCTTCTTCAAAGCTAGGACATAGCCTCACCTTCTCAACCCTAGCTCAGCTTCAAGGGGATAGGAAATAAAGCCCTCCTCTCGTTGGAGGACTGTCAGAGGATTTGCAGCCCTCTTTAATCCTCTACACTGAGCTAGAATGGCAGCCGGGGAAGTTCCTTGAGGCAGTGGCATTGAAGCAGAGCCCTGAAGGATGAGAAGGAGCAGTCATGGGAGACAGTGTGAAGGGAGAGGGATCAGTGGGGCTAGAACTGGTGATAAGGGCAGAGTGAGAAGTTACAGAGGCATTATAAATAGGGAGTAGCATGATCTCATTTCTGTTTTTAAAAGATCACCTTAGAACGGAGGGGTTAAGGGTGGAGCTGAGGAGACCAGAGGGGTGGATGGGAGTGTCACTCTCCAGGCAGCTGGTGATGATCACCTGAGTGACCGCAGAGCAGATGAGGAAGGGGTGGACAGATGCTAGGAAATCTTTCTGAGGTAGCATTGGGGAAAAGAGAGGGATCAAGGGTGTCTCCCACTTCTGACTTGAGATAGAAGGACTTGAAAAGGGGGCAAAAGCTGCACCCTGTTTTCTTGTCTGGATGTCCCTCTTTTGACGACCACTAGGCTAAGAGCTTTGAGATGGCAGAAAAGGGTGGCTGTTGACCTGGGGTCCTGATACTTAGCACCAGGTTTGGCTTATGGTTGGGGTTCACTAAATGTTGAATGAATGAATGAAGGTCAAGTGGCAATTAGAGTTGCTTTGGACTGGCGCAGGGAAGAGGACATTTGTGTTCTGGCTGCCTTAGGAACTTGAGGCCATTTGGGTGAAGGGACACCCACTTCTGAGCCTGGCGCCTACCTCAGTGCTGCTGAGAGAACAGTGTAGATTCCCTGACAGGCCCATATAGAGCCTAGAGCACTAGTTTATAAAATGTGGTCTGACCACAGCATCGTGTCACATGGGGACTTGTTAGAAATGTAAAACGTGGGGCCTCTCTTCCTGCTGCATGGGAAACTCTGGGGGTGGGACCCAGCAATTGGTAGTTTAACAAGCCCTCCAGGGTATTCTGATGACTGTGTACATTTAAGAGTCATTCAGTATGATGATTTTCTAGGTGACAAATTATTTATAACTCATTTTCGGGTTGTGCTGGACTTCTAGACCCCTCCTCTTCCCCAGGGTAAAATCCATCATCCACTGCCCTTTCCTAGCCAGGCCTGACCTGAGATCAGCTGGTCTTTTACAAGACCTGGAGCTGGGAGCCCTTCTTGAGCAGGAGTGTGGTGTGGAAGGACCCACAGGGGGCCTAAAACTTGCCTCTTAGGGAAGGTGGATGTTCTCCAAGCAAGTTGTGTAGTTATAGGAAGACAAGGATTTCCTGAGACTAAGGCTTTTTCTTCCTTCAGAGCACCCACCAATATGTTAAGATGTCTGGGGAGGCAGGGGATGGGTGGGGAGAATGTGTGGAATTGAGAATGACTGTGCACTTTATACCCCCTCTTAGAGATTCTTGACACACCATTAGGATACGAAAGGCCCTGAGAAGTTTTGCAGTAGATAAGCCTGTTGACTTCTTTCTGATGCTATTTGACTACAGAATTCTCCCTCCCCTGTAGTATTACTATTCTCCTGAACTACCACTCTCTGTTTGAAAAGCCCTGTTCTAGACAAACGCAGGGCTCCCTCAGGCATACTGGTGCTGCAGACAGTGCTCTGTATGTGAGGTGACAGTCCCTTCCATCTAATTCCTCAGTTTTGGGACCCTTCACCTTTCAAGGGATATACCTGATAAAATGCTCTCTCCAGAAAGCTGTGTTGGTTACTGCTTTTTGGACAGCTGCTGGGGAAAAAAAAAAGCAACAGGGAATTCTATTTAAATGTGTTTAAAAGGGACAGAGTCAGAATTTGGAAAGAGCTGGGAGGTGCTTGTCTGTTTAATGAAAAATGCTTAATATTCTATGCAAAAGAGGTTTGGAGCATCTCTCAGCTTCACAGAGCATTTGGGAGGAAGGATTCCAGTGAGCGACGAACTCAATTGCCAAGAAAATGCTTTTCTTTTTTTTTTTTTTTATTTTGCTGGGGGATAAAGCATCACAGACTTTTTTCCGCAGAGGTAGCATTTCCCTAAAAAGATGCTCTAATTTAGACTTAGTCTTCCAGGTGAATCCTAAGCAGAGAAGCACTTTTGTAGCTAGTAAATTGAGCTTATAAATGTGCCAAGGATTCAGAATGGAACAGTTTCTCAGAGGAGGTGGGGATAATGGGGCAGGTCTTCCAGGTGTGGTTTGTGTCTCCATTCATAGCTACTACTGTTACTATGACTGTCACCCTAGTAATGGCTTTCCAGTAACACTTTCCAGAACTGAGTTTCCCCTAGTGCAGTGTGCAATACAGATGCTGTGCAGGGAACACCCCCACATCCATATTAGCATGTGTCAATGGCTCTACTGGATGTTTTATATGCATTGTCGCATTTAACCTTCACGGTAAACGTTGTAAACCTTGAGGCAGGCAGTATCTCCATCTGTCTAGTTGAAAACCGTGAGGTTTTGAGAAATTAAGTAGTTCGTCCAGAGGAACACAGTGAGAGCAGGTTGAGTAGTGAGCAAAGATTGTAATTTTGGTTTATCTGGCTCTAAAATGCAAAACTGCTTCTAGCTGCTTGACTTTGGGTGTGTCCCCTCACCTCTCTGGGCTGGTTTTGTGTTTCCTGAGAGTCACCCATCGTCCTTATGCGTATGTCAGGGGTTCCCTCTTCTGCTGCTGGTCAGCTCTTGCTCATCCCACCAGGGCAAGCTCAGGGTTTGCCTCCTCTGGGCAGTCCCTGCTATTTATTCCAGGCCCACAGTGATCTGTGTGTCACTTTTATGGAGCTCTGAGCAGATTCTCAAGGAAGGTTCCAGTTCAAAGGTCTGATTCTGCCACCTCAGTCTGACAGCTGCTTGAAGGCAAGGGACCATTTCTGGTGTCTCTCTCCGTCCCTCTGCCTCTGATAAAAGCTCTGTCAATATTTTTTTGAATGGATAACTGAAAATACCAAGATATGACCAAATGCTTTCTTCAGATATGAGAAGGAAATAGACTTACGTTGCGTGGCTGCAGAAGAAAAGTAAGGTCCGAAATAGTGTTTTCAGAGAAGCCGACTTCAACTCAACCTGGATAACATTCCGGTAGCCAGAGCTGTCTAGCATGGAAAGAGTTTGCCTTGGAGGTGTGAGCTCCTGAATGTGGAGGTTTGTACTCAAAGGAAGAGTATTTTAGGGGCACGTTTCTGTAATGTGATGGATGGTCAGTCAGACTAGATCAGTGCTTCTCAAAATGAGGGAGAGATCATCAATAGCACATGAACCATAAATATTGAATTATCTTTTCACTTCTTTTTCAATCTTTGTAGTAGCCTCAAGGAGAAAGTCTCAGTTTGGTACTATTGTATTGCTGATGCCTCTCTAATCTCCCCAGTTGAGGGGACATTAGCATCTGCCTAGGACTGGGTAATACAGTTTTGTTTTCCTTGAACTTACTTTTCTCATTATCTTCTATTTATGGTAAGCGAAGCTGGTTTTCAAATTTTTATGTTATCTAAGACTAATGAGAAGTGCTTTATAAATTCAGTTAAGTAAAAAAAGACTACTAACAGGGAGTATTTAGTATGGTGGTATGCAGGAATGGCAAAAGTCCTGAGGCTAGCATAATCCCTTAGGGCCTCTTCCACTTTCCTAGGAAAGTGAACGGCTTCCGTTGCAATCCTCTCTGCCTTCCAACTTCTTTTTTTCATTGCTGGGAGGATTTTAAGCGAGGAGGCTCAGCCTCAAGCGTGGTCTCTGCGAAGGTGATAGCTTCTTCTTTTCTCTTCAGTTTATCTTTTTGGTCCTTTCCTAGATCCCACCCCAGATTTCCTAGAATCCTCAGAGACTATAATGAGCAACTTGCAAAGCACTAACCAAGATGTGATTTATTTATGGATGATATGCTTGATATACATGATATGTGCATATCATCTACATTTTATTCTAAAAATGAAAAATAAATATTGCAATAAAGGAGATTTTAACAAGCTATAATATGCAGGGGTTTAGTTTTGACTCGACTTCATTAGGCAAATAGGATAATAATGACCTTCGAAGATTATACAGCACCTTACACTTTGTAAAATGCCTCCACAGCTGCTTAAATTCTCCCAAGAATCCTGTTAGTGCTGAGAGGAGTCAGGGAAGTCATCATCATCCATCCCTACCTGACAGGAAAGGGACTTAAAGGCCAGCTGGAATGAACCTGGCTTAGGATCCTTAATTAACGTATGAAAGAACGGGGCAGAGGAGCCATGGTTAGGGCCCTTCCTCTGCCTAGCACTGTACATACCACATGGTGCACCCATACCACAGGTCAATAAACCAAGACAAAGGGGACTTGCAGGGAAAGAGAAGGTGAGGTTGGCCAGGCATTGCATGGAGGCAGGGATTTTCATTTTTGTACCAAGAATACATTAAGCTAGTCCAAGGGGAGCTCAGAGGTAATGCTGGACACCAGACCCAATCTACTTTGAGGTGTGAGGAGCAAATGGCAAGGGAATAATTCTGCCCCAGGGTGGAGGGGGAGTCACAGGATCATTTGCACTGGGCCTTGAAGTACATGTAAGAGTTTACAGGGGAGACAGTAGTAATGGGGGGAAGAAAACCAACATTTGCAGAGAACCTACCATGGCCCATACATCTACGTATACCATCTTGGATTTTCCTAACAACCTAGTGAGGTGGTAATAATAGTGGTGACAATAATAATTATTATTATATGCTTGGTTTGATGTTAGGAACATCTCATGAATTCATTTGGTCCTACTACTGTGAGGTAAGTGTTATTAACCCCATTTTGTAGATAAGGAAAGAAAAAGTTTAACTGACTTTCCAAGTTCACCCGGCTGGTGGGGGCAGAAGTGGTATTTGAATTCCAGCTTCGACTCTGTAGCACCCCAGCGTGTTAAGCAGAACCTTCCTCAGCCAGTTGACCCAAGATGAAGTTTTTCCCATTCTGAAGTACTCTGTCTCAGGGATTGCATCAGCCAAAGGTAGCTTCTAAGTCAGTGGATTTCCACTGGCGTGAAGGGGCTCCCTTGTTCTGAAGCCTCATGCCCATTGTCTGTCACGAGGTGGCTCCAAGGCAAAGCCCCACATCAAACTCTTCCTTCTCACCTCTACAGCTGCTCTGCTTCACACCTAGCCTTCCTGCCACTGTGATCACATGACTGGCCTACTTAAAACCTTCATTCAGCCCTGACCTCTGAAGTCCTCTGTGATCTGGCGCAGCTAGCTGCCTCTGCCAGGCCCTGCTTTACCACTGCCCTCGCCAGATAGCCTCGGAGCAACCCATGTCCTGTCCGACTTCACAGCTTCACACCAGGGTTTCCTTCTGCCTGCAGGATGCTCTTATCTTTCTTTGTCCTTTCTAATGACCAACGCTTATGTGTACTTCAAGGCCCAGTGCAAATGTTCCTGTGACTCTCCCTCCATCCTTGAGGCAGAATTAAACCCTCCCTCCCTCCTCTGAGATCTCATTCCTCACATAGCATAACATAGGAGACATCTGTTACTCTCCCTTGCTCAGCATCACTTCTCTTTTCTTCCTTTCTTTTTTTCTTTCTTTCTTTCTTTCTTTCTTTCTTTCTTTCTTTCTTTCTTTCTTTCTTTCTTTCTTTCTTTCTTTCTTTCTTTCTTTCTTTCTTTCTTTCTTTCTTTCTTTCTTTCTTCCTTCCTTCCTTCCTTCCTTCCTTCCTTCCTTCCTTCCTTCCTTCCTTCCTTCCTTCCTTCCTTCCTTCTTTTCTTTTTCTTTTTTCTTTTTCTTTTTCTTTTCTCTTTTTTAAATCTAAAAATATTTTATTTATTTCCTCCTTTATTTTGATAACAATATCTAGATTTTTCTCTGGGGAATCATTCCTGAGCAATGTTGAGCCTGTAACCATCAGTGCACCATCCTGGCCACAGAACTAAAATTTAGTGAGATGCAATTATAGGCCTTTTGGTGGAACAACTGAGGAAAAGCTCTGTTTCTCTGTTATACCTAGCAGTCAGGGTATATTTGGTCAGGAGCAGGCTTGCCAGAAAGTAAAGCCAACAGAGAGAGGAAAGCAGAACTAAGAGATGGAGGTCCTGATGAGCCCCTGGATCCAGCTATGCCTGAGGCTGACCACCTCCTAGTCCTTTACATTTTTTTGATTAGAATTTTTGAGCCTTTAAATTTCTCCTCCTCCCATTACTGCCAGTTTTGCTTAAACCGGTTTGAAGTATTTCTATCATTTAGACTAAAGTTGTTCTGACTAATTGCCATATTTCTAGTGTGTTCATGTCATCGATCAGATTGTAAGCCTTCTTAAGGCACATCCAGTCATCTTTTTAATTTTTTGCGACTAGTTCATTTCCCAGCACATAGCAGATACTCAACAATATTAGAAGAGTGAGTTAACGAATGAATTGCATTCTGCCAAAGGCTATGGAGGGGGACAAGGAAATATAAGAGACTGTTTCTACCTTCAAGAGGCTTATAGAATTAGTGATGAAGCAAGCCCCACACGTGCCAATGGCAACTGATGAGACGACTGACAACATAAAAGATGTCATCTGGAAGTAACTGTATGAGAAGATCCAAACGAATGGTTCAGACAGAATATTCTATTGATCTCAGATAACCCCTGAAGGAAAGGCCTTAGAACTAGGCCTTAAAGGGTGGGAATTTGCTGTTTGGGAAGCAATTTTGCGTAGAAGAAAGCATTCCAACTGAGTGAAGATGGAATGTGCACTGGTGTAGAGGCAGGAATGCAAATGACCTGGGAAGAGCTGCCACCATTTCCAGGTTTCGGCAGCCTCATTTTCCTGTCATTGAAGAGAAATACACAAAAGGATAGTTATTCATCATTTTCATTTTTGTGCTTCTGTGTTAGGCTTTTCAGATGAATAAATTGGGGAATCAGGAACAAAAAATATCCTTTCTCGATATAAAGGGGGTCAAATATATGGTGATGGAAGGAGACTAGACGTTGGGTGGTGAGCACACAATGGGTATGCAGGTGTGTTATTATTGTATACCTGAAACTTATATGATGTTCTTAACTAACGTCACCCCATTACATTTAATTCAAAAATTTTAAAGTTCTGTCTCAGATCATGTATACACATTTTGGTTTTGGAAAATACAGTTGATATTGTCAGAGAGATCTGAAAAGACTGCCTGGCCACTCAGTCACTCATTCATTTGGTAGATGGGATAGCAAAGCCTCAGAGAGGTGAAACAACAAGCCTGAGAATACACAGCTGATTAGCCCCAGAGCCAGGATCCCATGATCTCCAGGTCCCAGTACATGGCCTCGGATTCTTTAGGGGGCAAAAATAGATAAATGAAGAAACTATACCCCTTCCTCAGAACTTCATCCACTACCTTGAGAAGGTTTCTGTGAGCTGAGACAGGGATGAGGGGAAGGGCCAGGCTGGTAGCTGACAGTGAATCCCAGCTGAGCAGGTTGAACTTTATCCTCTATATCACAGGTCCATTTGCTCCTCTCATGAACTATAAGGTAGATGATGCCTGAGAGGTCATGTTATCTGTCCTTGGACTCCTGATCCACTTGAGATGACATTTTGTCTTCCAAAAATTCACATGTTGAAGTCCTAACCCCAGGACCTCAAAGTGAGATGTTTTTTGAAAATAGGGTCTTTATAGAGGTAATTAAGTAAAAATGAGGCCATCAGAGTGGGCCCTAATCCTCCATGACTAGTGGCCTTATAAAAAGGGGAAATTTGGACACATACGTGCACACAGTCAGGGAAAATGCTATGTGAAGATGAAGGCAGAGGTCAGGATGAGGTATTTACAAGCCAAGGAAAGCCAAAGATTGCCAGCAAACTGCCAGAAGCTAGGGAAGAACAGAGTCTTCCTCACAGCCCTCAGGAGCCAACCCTGCCAGCACCTTGATCTCAGACTTCTTGCCTCCAGAACTGTGAGACAACACATTGTGCTGTTATGCCCACCCAGGTGTGATGCTTGTCACAGCAGCCCTGTGTATAGCAGTTCACAGCCCAGATGCCCATTCTGCCCTTCAAGGTATGTCCCATGTGATCACTCTGGTCTTGTCTCCACTCTTCATCCTGCTCCTCTGCCCTCAGGCCACACTCACTTTCTCTTCTAGTTCTAGAAGGTGCCCATTGCTCATGGAGCCTTTACACTTACAGCTGCAAATATTCTCCCTTCTCTTTGTGTCGTGTTGAAATCTACACATCCTCTGGTTCCAACTCCTCCTTCTGGGCACTTTTCGCCCATTCAGCTGACTGTGTACCCAGCCCTGCCTGGTACTAAAGACACAGTGGCGAACAGGGCAGATGTAAGCTAGAGAAAGATGAAAGCCTAGGAACAAAAAGCGATTAGGACAAAGTTCAGGCATGGTAGTGCTGTAATGACAATAAAATAGGGTGATGGACTAGAGATTCAGGGGCCTCTGGGGATCAGGGAAGGCCTCAACTAGGAGAAACATCTCAGCCAAGGTCTCAGTGACAAGGACCAGCATGGTGAACTGACTCCCACCTCCACCTTCCCAAGGTGAGGTAACAACCCATTACAGACACTCGAGGCATGACCCAGTTTTTCTTCAAAGCCCCTACCGCTGTTGTAATTTCCTATCTACCAATGTTATTATTTGCTGTCACCTGAGGCCCCCACTGGACTGTAAGGCCCTTGAATTACGGAATGTTGCTCATTGTACCACTGCCTGGCACAAAAGGTGGCACTCAGTTAAAATTTGTGAAATTAACGATTCCTGATCCAATCTATGGCAGTGAATTCCAAATCCTGCTTGGGACAACTTAGGGAGCCAGAGGTCAACCACAACTTTTGGGTCCTGGAATTAATTGAGGAAGCATTTTTCAGAGGGAGCTTTGCTGGCAGCCGTCCGAGCAAGCCCAGTGTAAAACCCATGAACATTCTGGAAGGGAGCAGAAAGCCAGAGGCAGCCACTCAACATCCTGGGGAACGATATCAGCTGCAGGAACTCGCATCCCTCCCTGAGGGACCATGATCCCAGGGCAGTATATTTGGATTCATCTGCAAAGTGGGGCTCTGTAGGACTGGAAATGGGTTCTGTTTGCTAAGCGGAATTTTCCGGCCCCCAGCTGAGAAGCTGGAGAAGCTGGCTCATTGCTGATTTCATTCTCCTAACTCACCAGTTTGGCAGGGCCGCACTCCTCTAGCTGCAGTCTCTTGGAGCCTCAGAACCAGTTCTCCCAGCCAAAGAAAGAAAGCTGTGACTCACCAGAAATTTTCATTTGCTATTTTCTGGCAAAAAAAAATGTATGTATATATATATAAGAAAGTTCTCACATTTTGCCTTAGCTCAGCAGCTTCCACGTGCTGTATAGAGGCTCGGATGCTAGACTGGAAAGAGGAAGCCTGCTCGAGATGTGCCTCAGAGGACAGAACACAGACCCAGGTTCATTGTGACATCCTCCGAAAGTGCAACTACAGCTGGCTAAAATGGCTGTTGGAGAGCTGGCTCTCAGGTCCAAGGAACCCCACTTTCAAAAGGGACAAGTAACCCCCTGAAACGGAAGGACGTTCTGAAAACTGAAGGTCCCCAAAGGCTAGTGTTCAGCTCTGCCACCTATGTCTCCCGTACTTTTTTTCCAAGGCCCCAGAACAATCGAGATGGCCAACCAAGTGATCGATGTGCTGGCCAGAGCCTGCAACACCCTGCACCTGCTCCCTCCTCCGCCTTTCTTCATCCTGAGTTCTAGCCACACAGGCCTTTATTCAGTTCCTTAAACGCACTGAGCTCCCTGTCATCCACAAGCCTTTGCCTGTTTTGTTCCCTCTGCCTAGGACCCTCTCCCCCTGAGTCCACTGTCCTGACCCACTTTGCCTAGCTTCCTCCGAATCTTCCTTTAGAGCATAGCCAAAAGACCTCTTCCTCAGGGACATATTAGTAACCCCTGAAATCAGGCCAGGCCCCTTGTTATGGGCTCTCATGGCACCATGCCCTCATCTGTACCATTTTCTGCTGTTGTAACTTCACGTACTTTTGCCAGACTCTCTGGGGGTTATCATCTCCCCGACTAGACTGTGAGCTCCATGTCAGCCTCCATGTTTGTCTCTCTAGCCCATGTGTTGTCATTTGGATGTTCCATATACCTGTTAGACTCGCCACATTCAAACAGAACTCATTGTCCTCCCTCCCTGCCCCTCCGCTGACCTGCTACTCCTCATCTCAGTAAATGTCACCTCTGTTCTCCCAGGAGCACAACCTGGGCAACTTGGGAGTGGTCCTGGACATCTTTCTCTCCCTCCAAACTCCAATCTGAACCCCATTCAAACTCTAGTTTTCCACCTAAGTATATCCCAGATCCCTTGCCTTATCCTTGGCACCCTGGAGCCCATCTTTCTCATGGTGGCCAGAGTGAGAGTTTGAAAATGCAATTTTACCCTTTCACTCCCCTACTCTAAACCCTTCGATGGCTCTCCACCAACTTCAGGAGAAAACTCTCCTGGGACTTAAAGGACCTTGGCTATGTGGCCTCTGCCTAATTCTCCAACCTCATTTATCACTCCCACCCACACCTCAGAGCCCCATGCTCAAGCCCCTCTCAGCTATGTTCTCTCCTGCCTCCCTCACCAGTATGTTCTCTCCTGCCTCCCTCTGGACCTTTGTTAATCAAAATTTCCCCCCCTAGAAGGCACTTCCCTATAAAACTTCGTTCCAGCCTTTAGTTCTCAGTCTACAATATGCTTCCTCCAGGTGCACCTCACCACCACCTCCTCTGTGCCACAGCTTCCTTCTCACCACTGCGTTTACGAGGCTGTATCTTTGTCTTCTGTTTCCTTGTGCATCTTCCTCACTCAAGAGAAGGCTTGTGGGAGCAGGGTCTTGCTTGCTCTGGTCACTGCTGCATCCACAGCGTCTGCTATGCCTGGCACATAGACACAGACAGTGCATGAGTGAAAGCCCGAGTGAACCAAGACCTTCATCTTCCCAGCAGCCACTCACTTTAATTTGACAAGTTCTTGGTTACTTTCAGGTAATTTTCTCTTCTTTGCCTTCATTCATTCTGCCTCCCCCTGTAATTCCATCTAAGGCTGCCTTGCCTCCTGCCCACAGCTTCTCACAAGGAAAGCTCTGTCCTTTCTGCTCTTTCTCTTATTTAATCTCTGTGGCCAGGTGACATAATTAATGGTCTCCAAGCCTTCCTAGCACTTCTGTACCCTTTCATATCTCCCTAACCCCTGAAACTCACCTTCTTACTGTAACTTCCATAAATTTTGCCCATTTAACTCCCTGATGCAATTCAGTTCTTGCATCCCAGGCTGAGCTAAGGCCCTGAAGTAATTTAGGTAACAGCTCAATTATCTCATCTCTCCTTTACTCTAATCTTTCCATTTCTATCACCACCTAGGAAGCAGTGAAAAATGGGTCGTGTAAAGTATTTTCTGCCCAAACCTATTTCTCTCCTTGCAGTTCATATACCAGTTCATGTCATCAGCATCTACCCATTTACCTGAGACCTGAACCTCAGAATCACCACCCACCCCTCCCACCTCCCTCCTTTTAATTTCCAGGATGTCTCCAAGATTATTTGCTCTCTTGTTGAGTATTCTCTCAAGTCTTGCCTTCCCTGGCCATCACTCAGGCCCTTATCATCTCTATTCTTTCAGACTCAGGTCACCTCCTGACTGGTGCTCTTGTCTCCAGCCCCATGCCCATGCCTACACCCATCCACCCATCCAAAATATACTCATGTAGTCATCCATCTATCCATCTATCTACCCATTTGTCTACCCATCTATATACATTTACCAACCATACATCTACTTACCTACTAATCCATTCATCCATCTATCCATCCACCTGTCCACCTTTCCAGCTATTCCTCCATCTATCCATCCATCCACCCATCCATTTACCTACTCATCCATTCATCCATTTATCCATCCATCCATCCATCCATCCATCCATCCATCCATCTACCCATTTATATACCCATCCATCTATCAATCTACTCTCCAATCTGCCCTCAGTGACCTTTCTAAGACACACATTGGTTAGATTATACCTCTGCTTAAATAACTTCCACGACTCCTCACTGCCTATGGTAGGCATTCTTAACCCTGGGTGCACATTTGAATCTTCTGGAGAATGTTTTTAAAAATACCAACACCAAGGCTCTACCTCCAGAGATTCTGGATAGGGCCTGGGTCTTGGTGTTTTTTAAAAGTTTCCCAGCTGATTCTAGTGTGCAAATCAGGTCGAGAACCATGTGGCCTAGAGGATAAAGTTCCAGATTTTTGGCCAGGCATTCGATGCCTCTTTACCCTTCAGTCAAGTCCTTAACCTGTCTCCCCAGTCTCGTGTCTTACCAATACTCCCTATCACATCTGGAATTCTAGCTCTACTGTACTACTTTTCTATCTTTATACCCACAATTTCCTCTACTTAGAATTTCTTCTCCCCCCACCTCCTCCGCCCCATCTATTTGGAAAACTCCTACCCATTCTTCAAGATCCAGTACGAATGCAACCTTTTGTCATGGGTCTGTCTTTCATAGCATCTCCTATGTGTCATCTTCTATGCGGCTGGACGCTAGATGTGGTGACTAAAACAGAAACAGCTCCTGCTCTGAAAGAACTTACAATAGGGTGAGAGGTGGGGGATGGAAGCTCCTTAAATCAGATGTTCTCAAACTTGAGCATGGAGCAGAACCACCTGTAGGGCTGGCTAAAACACAGATGCTGGGCCCATCCCTAAGGTGTCTTATTAAGTAGTCTAGGGTGGCCCAATAAGATCTCAACTGATGCTGCTAGTCGGGACCACACTCTGAGGATCCGTGCCTTAGGGTATGGTCACAGGCATACTCCTCTCTGGGGAGGTATCATTTAAACTGAGACCTAGAGGAAAAGAAGGAAGCAGTCAGAGGAGAACAGGACTAACACATTCCAGATGGAGGGAACAGCGTGAGAGAAGGCCGCAGGTAGAAAAGAGCCTGGCACGAAAGCAAAAGGAGACTGTGTGCCTGGGACGTGGAGGGCACAGGAGGGGAGCGGCGTCTTCTCCAGCTTCTCAGGCAGAACGGATGCTTTGTCACCTTCCGTTATAATCCTTTTCTTCAGCCTCAGCCACTTGACAAGGAGCCCCTCCAAGGCAGGCCTGTATTATGGCCCTGCATAGTCCACCTGTGACCCGACACAGAGTAAATGTTGAGGGATTCAGCCTGGGTGGTTGAATTATAGTGTTCTGGCTTTTTCTCTGGGTTATAAACAAAGGAGAAATCTGTTTGCTTCTATCATGGCATTTCTCCTTCCTTTTCCTTAGAGAGTTTCTAATATATTTATCTTCTAAACCAAATGTCCTTCTCCCCAATTCCTGATGCCTAGGCAGATTTTTGCCTGTTTGGTGACAGAAAGACAATTCCTCTAAGTCAGGTGGCCCCTCCTCCTCTACCCTTCCCAAGCCCAGGGTTGGGTAAGGTGAGGGTGGGGTACTGTGAGTGCCCAGAGGGCTGTGGGGCTGCACTGTCCAGCGCTTGCATTTGGCTTTTGGAGGATGATGTGGTCATAGTGAGAGTCAGCAAAATTCCCTTCCTCAAAAACGCTGACATTGGGAGGCTGAGGGGTAACCGTGGCCAGCCCTCAGAGGTAGCCGACCCGTAGGGCACAGGTGGAGGGAGGCAGGCCTGGGGGACCTTGAACTGACCACCTTCAGGTAGAGGATGTAAGGGAAGAGTCAGAGACAGAGGGGAGGATGGCCACATGGGATTATGGGTTTGATTTTACTTTCTAATTGCCCTTCCTTCTTTCTTCCTGGAGAATATGATATATACACCCTTTACTGAGGCTAACAGAGGGGTCTTTGGTAAAGTTCAGACAAGATATATTCCCCCATTTCATTTTTCAGACACATCTCATTTCTCAAGCTTTGGGAAACAATGGTATAGTGATCGGTGCCTCTCAGACTCAGCTTGAATCAGCATCCCCTGGAAGGCTGGTTAAAACCCGGATTGCTGGGCTCACCCCCAGAGTTTCTGATTTAGCAGGTCTGGACTGGGGCTCGAGAATCTGGGATCTCACAAGATCCCAGGCAATGCTGCTGCTGTTGGTCTGACGACCACACTTTGAGAACCCTCTTTTTCTCAGCACAATGACAGCTAGAAGATGCTAAGAATCTATCAGTCATTACAGGACAAAGATTTATTTGTCTTACAAGTACTTTACTCAAAGCAGCTTTCTTTAACCCTTCCTCCCAAACATAGAACCTTAAACCCTTCAGGATTCCAGAAGGGCAAAGACATGGGTTTCCAAGAGGCCGAGAGACAAAAACTGACCCTGGGGGAGTATAAAAGGGTTAAGAGCCCGAGGGGACCCCAGGAGTTGAGAGAGGCAGGGAAGGGGAAGAGAAAGGTCCACCTTTTGTTCTTTCCAGTGCGTACTTCTAGAACTCATACAAGTATTTCGAACATGATTGGGTTAGTATTTCTTAGCCCTGGGGAAGGCAACCTCTTCCCGGAAGGGAGAGATGCATGTAGCAAATGCCACATGCAGTGGGAGAGTAGACAGGATAGAACTTAGAGTCAAAGGCCTGGGTTTTGGCCCCGGCACTGCTCTGAGACCTTGGGAGGATGACTTCAGCTCTTACAGTATCCATTTCCCCAGCTGTAAATGTGTTGGAATAAAACTCAGCCTGGAAGGGCCCCATGAGGGTCTAAAAGAGCCACGGTGACACTCTAGAACATGGTCTGGATGATAGTTGCAATGAAGCCAACCTGAGTTGTCTTGGTTTCCACAGGAAAGACCAGTACCTGCTCTCGCCCGTGAACTGCTGGTACCTGGTCCTGCATCAGACCAGGCGGGAGAGCCGAGACCATGCCACCCTCAATGACATCTTCATGAACAATGTCATCGTCCGCCTCTCACAGATCAGTGAGGATGTCATCAGGCTCTTCAAAAAGGTGGGCAAGCGGACCACCTGACCTGCCCAGGTCTCTTCCCCAGGTTGGCTGTGGCAGCACTGTGCCAGCCAGGGTGGAATGTGGCTTGGGGGATGTGGGACCAGGAGGGCAGGTATGGTGAAGGGTGCAAGGGGCCGATGGCTAGACTTGACATCCCAGACCCCGAGTTTCAATCCTGGTCTCAGCCATTTGTGCAACTGCAGCAAAGATAACCTTCTCATGGTTAGGTAAGCAGTACACATTCATGGTAGGAAATTCGGAAAAATGGACATCAGCACACACATAAAAATTAAAATCACCTGAAATGTTATCACTCAGCAGTAATCACTTTGGTGTCATAGGTATTTCTTTATATGTACACATGCAAATACATTTTCTCTGAGTCCTCATATTTTTACATTTTCCAATGTACCTATGCACCTTTCCCAAGTGAGGTCAGATTGCATATATGAGTTTACTATCTGCTTATGTCACTTAAAAATTATATAACACTTCAGAATTTTCCCATGTCAAAAAATATATTTCTATAACATTTTTGAATGATTGCACAGTTTTTTATTATGTAGACGAACCCTCATTTAATTAACCAATCTCTTATTGTTGAACACAGCTTCTTCTATTTTACTCTTACAAATAATGCTGCTGTGAGCGACGTGTATGCATCTTTGTCACATTCACTGCTATTTCTTGATCAGTGTCTCCAACAGGAATTTTGGGGCTGTAAGTTTGCTTATTTTTAAGTCTTTGAACAGACTGCTGGATTGCTTTCAGAAAGGTTTTACCCATATAAATGCCCAGAAGCCAAATGTGGAGGGAGCAGTCACGTTGTATGCCTCTGAGGTCTCTGTCTTTCACAAGTCCTTTACACAGTGTCTGGCAGATACTAGGTGCCACATAATGTCTGTAGAACTGAACTCACTTCGGTGAAATTCATTCAGTTTCCTCCTCTGTAAAATGGGCAAGTCATTTAGCTTCCCTGAGCTTCATCCTCTCTGTCTCACAAATGGAGTTAAGATCCACTACTTGCCCGCAGCAGCGCGAGGGTTAAATGGATTGGTTCCTGTGAAGAAGGGAGGGTGTGGCCTTCTGGTCCAGAATTCTTGAAATTCCTGGGTTCATAATCATGGTTTCATCATTAGCTTTCCATCATTAGTCTTTGGGCTTGTTCCTTAAAAGCTCTGCCTCGGTTTCCTCATTTGTGACATAAAGATAGAAAGCTCCACAGGACTGTTGGAGGATTACGAGGGCTTTTAATCCCAAGTAGCACGGAGTAGCTCCTGGCACTAAGTGCTCAGGAAAGCTAGCTATTGTTATAGGAATGTCAGAGGCTATTACTACAAAAATAATCGCTCTCATCTGCCCTTGTCAGGTGCCAGTTTTAGGGATTAGGTGACCTGCGATTGCTAGAAGCAATTGCAGGGAAGATGACAAGTTGATTTGAAATATAGGAATCTCTCCACGGTCTGTGTTTCGATCATTCACTCTGAAGACAACTTCTATAGTAAAATTTTAATTGCAAGCTAGTTCCCTCCCTCCTCACAATATGTTCTGGTCTCCTCCTGGGGCTGTGTTTATGAAACATAGTCTAAGTTTAATATTTGCATAAGCTAACATCATTAGGAAGGTAAATATAGTGCAGTTAAAAAAAAAAATCGCACAGTGCTTTGCAAACCAAACGGAAGTGATTCAGGTCACTTGGTTCCATCACAAGCCTCTGCCTGCTGCCTCTGTCACATGTTTTTCTCTGGGTGGGAGTAACTCACAGACAAAGGGTCATGAAAGCCTTTAGGAAATGAAGGGTCTTTTTCTGAGCTGAGCCGGGGGACAAGTGAGATAAATCTTTTCAGTTCTCATTTAGGCTGACAGCAGCCTCACTTGTGATGGAGGTTAACAGGGTGGAAAATAATGAAAAAATGTCTACAGCTGAGCTCCTGGCTGCCTTGTTACCAGGCCTGTGCCTATGGAACAAAAGAAACGACCCAGCCCCTGTGGGCTGGGGGAGAGATGGGAACGGGGCCTGGCTGGCTGATTTAGTACAGCGCAGCCCCTTTTTGTCACAGCAGTTATAGATAATCTTGGCACTGAGGCTGCATTCCTTATGTAGTAATCATTCCTGCAGTCCCCAAAATGACTACAAGGGTTGGTTTCTGGTCAGACTGGGGGCTCCTCACTCACCCATTTTCCAGATGAAGAGGTAAAGCCTGAGAAGCTGCAAAAACCCAGACTTGGTGACTTCAGGCCCGTTGTCATCACCAGCAGGAGGCAGTGTGGCTGGGGTATTGGAGCCTGTCTCAGAACTGCCTCTCACGGACTGTGTGACCCCGGGCAAGTCTCTCTGAGCCTCAGTTTTCTCATCTGGGAAATGGAGATGATGGCAATGCCTATGTCAGGGGCCCGCTTTCAAGAGCAAATGTAGGCCAAGTGGCCAGCACAGGCCTGGCATCCCATAGATGCTCATTAAATGGTGGCTTGCCAGTGATCCACAGAATGGAGCGCCCTCCCCGTTTCTAAGATAGGGTGCTCGTACTTGGGGTGGTGTACTTTTACCACCCTGCCATGTCACGCTCTGCTGGCCATCGCAGGAGGCGGGCGTGGTTTCCAGGCCATGTGTCCTTCCTGGGCTCCGGTCTAGGGCAGCTGCCTTGTCTGCTAGGCAAGATGCTATTTGACTTAATAGCTTAGCGTATGACTAGAGACAGCACTTCAGATTCCAGAAGCCATTCTAGGATTCGTCTGGGCAAATGGACTTAGGCATGCGGGTGGCTTTTGCTTTAAGTGTGAGGTACGGACCCACCGTAGCAGAATGGAACTGGATGAGATCTTAGAGGCCACTGTAAGGATCAGGATTCTCATGGTTGCAAACAACAGAAACCGAGTTCAGCTGGCTTGAGGGAAGAAAGGGAACTTACCAGCTCTTGGAGCCAAGCCTGGCTTCAGGCATAGGGGTACTTCAAGGGTACAAAGGAATTCGGTCTCTCTGTAGCTTTGCTTCAATTTTCCCCCTTTTGGGGGAGCAATGAAGGACTTTTTTGTAGTCAGTCACTCTTCATATGATGACCAAATGGCCCCTGGAAGCTCTAGGCTTACATCTTATCTGTTTCAAGTTCAGTGGAAAGAGAGAGCTCCCTTTTCCCAAAATTGGGTCTTATGGACTCTGATGGGCTCAGTGTGGGTCACTTGAACGCTCTTGATTCTGCATCTGTGACTGAAGGATGCACTGTGGACTGACCAGGCCTGGGAAATGCACCCACCCCTGAGGCCAGGTGTATACTCAAATCCACGTGACACATGGGACAGAGAATGGGTGAGGGTGGTTCCCCAGGAATAACTGGGGTGCTCCTACAAGAAGAAGGGTGAAATAAATCAATAGATGTCCCCATGAGGCTTTCTATTCTAGCCCTTTTATCATCCTTTATAGGAATGATCCTCCCTTTGCTAGATCTTTCTTGATAAAGAGCGTTTGTTATCTCTCAGGACAACTCGTTTCTTCTGGGGACCATCGTAATCAACAGAAAATTCTCTTCAATGCTGAGATGAAGTCTTAGTGTTTCCAGTCACTGGACCTGGTCATACACTTGAGGGCCACATAGCTCAAATTGTATGGAAATCTGTCAGTTGCTTGAAGACAGAAATTATGGTCACCACCCAGGTCTTCCCCACCTCTGGGCAAACATTCCAAGTTCCTTCACTTGTCTCCCTGTGATTTGGCTTTGTGTTTTCTCCCCACCTAGGTCACTCTCTCTGGGTCCTCTCTGGCTCATAGAAGTTAATATTCAGGACCATTCGGAATACTCTAATGTGGTCAGCTAAGAGTATAGCAGGACTATGTGACTCTTTATTTCTAATAATGAAATTGGTGAAAGCGTTTGCCTTTTTCATGATAGTGGTACTACATGGTTGACTCACTCCGAACTCTTGGCTCAAATCTCCAGGTATTTTTGTACCAACTGTTTTTTAATCTGTCTTATGGATTCTGGACTTATGTTTCTTTATATTTGTCCCTTTAAAACTTTATTTTATTAGATTCTGATCAAATGGGATCAACGTTCTTATTTAAGTGGTTTTTGAAAGCAGCAATAGGGTAACTTTTTCAAGAGGTCCTAATTTTTCCTTTGTGGAAAAGCCTGTTTCATAACTTCTCCATGCCTTCCCCATTGGTGTACCTTCTTCAACAGGTCAATTCCTTGGCCCTGTGTTTGATTTTTCTCTCTTTTCTTAGTGGAAAGGTGGAAAGTGGTGCAGAGAATTGAGAATGAGATGTAGTCAAGTTGACCCTTGAGTTGGGTGTTGAAGGATGAGTAGGAGTCTGCCAAGTAGGCAGTTGGGAGCTCAGCGTTAGGAGAAAGGCAAGAGCACAGTGGGTATAGTATATTGTGAGGGAGGTCTGAGGCAACTCAGAATGGAGGCTGCAAAATGCTGGTCTACAGCTCAATTTGGTTCTCAAAAGTAATCTGCTTGGCCCTTGCTATGTTAAGAAAATTAAATCGACATTTTAAAATTGTGGGATTTCACATAAAAATCAAGATTTTGTGTTTCTCTTGAAAAATCAGAAGCTCTGCCCATACCAGATCCACATGGGTTGGTTCATACTTGGCAGTAGTTGGCTGGAGGTGAGTAGCTGCTGGTCCCTTCAGTCGGGGCACAGGCTCTCTATCGCTCCACAGTGCCTGCTGTTGTCCGGTATGTAATACCTACTTGGCTCCTTTGTTTTTGTCTCCCTGGCCCTTTATGCATTTCAGTTTGTGGCCTCCTCATCTTTAAACATTACCTACCAGTGGTTGGTTCGTAAATTTAATCCGTGGCCCTGAATACAATAAAATTCTAGTCAGAATCACCGGGAGGGCTTGTTGAACATGGATTGCTGGGCCTCACCCACATGGTCTCTGATTCAGTAGGTGGGAGTGAAGCCTGAGAATCTGCATTTCTAACAAGTTCTCAGGCAATGTTGATGCTCCTGGCCTGGGAACTGCACATGGAGGATGACGTACCTAGTTCATCTTCCTTGTTTTCCACGTGAAGTAACTGAGGCTTCTCTCTGGTAAGCACAAAATCTGGCCCTAAATGCAGGTTTTGGACTCCAGGTCTGGTACTAAATCTACTGCCTGCTGTGGTGCGCCAGTGGGAGGTTCCTTCTGCATCCTGCCTGCTCTCCTTTCTCACCCCGACCATTTTTTGAGACTGGGCACTGAAGCCCATTTCATTTCCAGCCTCAGCTTCCTTAACAATAGCTACCCATTATTCTGTGCTTTGATGCCTGCAGAATTTAATTACTTGCTGGGTAGTGAAGTGAATTTGATTGTTGGAAGCTGCAGTGTTCTGGAGGAAGCACTAATGAGGAGAGACTCTTAGCAAAGAAGAGAGGGCATTTGGGGGGCTTGTGTCTGAAAGCAGCCATTCACTGTGTGGCAATAGGGCTTGATCTTCAGTGAGCTTTTTCGTTCCCGCCTCGAAGATGTCCGTCACATTTCATAAATAAATCAGGGCTTTTGTGTGCAGTAATTGCTTTGCTTTGTAACCAGGATCAAAAGCACCAATGGCCTTGGATTCAAAGCCAAGTTTATTTTTTTATTGTCGAGTTGAAGGAGAGAGTTGAGGGTTTGCATGCTGGAGGGTCCGGCTATGAGGCCTGCAGAGAGAGAGGTAGAGAGAGAGAGAGAGAGAGGCAGAGAGAGAGAGAGGCAGAGAGAGAGAGAGAGACAGAGAGACAGAGAGACAGAGACAAGAGAGAGCAAGCAAAGTAGGCAAATTGCCAGGGCACAAGGGGCCTTCAGCCAGTCTCCACTGTCTCTCCCAGGGAGATGAAGTCGGGAATGCTCACTCTGGTAGTACAGCCTGCTGAGCTGGTCACCATCAGGCATTCCCAACCCATTCAATAAACATATATTAATACTATCATGACAGTAAGTAAACAATAATTATAGACGACACACAATTAGTGAGTGCTTACTGTGTGCCAGGCTCTGAGTTAAACATTTTATAGACATTTGATTCTTAGAGCCTTAGAGGAAGATGCTGTCATTAACCTAGTTTTACAGATGAGGAAACTGGGATTTGAATCTAGATTTGTCTTGCTCCAGAGCCTAGTGGTAAGGACAGGTTCAAAAGAAGGCAGAGAAATGAGTCAAACATGATGCCTTCTCTCAAAGAGCTCACAGTGTAGAATGGAAGTGAAGACTGATGTGTGGCAGTGACTAAAACACAGGGAGAGGGAAATTGTTTCAGTGGGAGGAGGGCTTCCAATCTGGGCTGAATTTGGAGAAGTGGCATTTGAAGTGAGCCTAGGAGGATTAGAATCTATTCCAGCCTGGGTTCCCCAGAATGCAGACTCTAAGACAGTGATTATGATGCAGGAGTATATTAGCAAATGCTCTTGGGGTCCCCACCTCCGGAAGGAAAGAGAGAGAAGTGGGAGTCAGCCAGTGGAGAAATTGGGTCGTGGTACAGTTGTAACTAAGGCCTCAACTGACTCTAGAGAATATCTGCTGGCAGCACTCCCCACAGCCAAGGGAACAAGTCCTCTAGTCCTAAAGGGGATCTGGATAGTGACTCACAATGTCCACAGCAGATATTCAGAGATTTGGGAATAGTGAGATACAGAATTTCAGACTAAAGAAAAGGCTGATGGGCAGAGAAGTCTGGGTCCTGTTCGCAATACATTGCAGTCCAGCGTGGAGGTTAGGGTTACCAGACAGACTCTCTGACCCAATCCCTGTTCTGCCACTTCCAGGCCATGTGAGCTCAGCCTAATCCCTCTATCCTCTGAGTTTCGTCATTTTCAAAATGGAGCTAATAATAACCTTCGTGGGGTCATTCTAAGGGTTATAAAAGGATTTAAAAAATCCCCACCTGGTACAAAGTAAGCAATCAATAAATAGTAGCTATTACTGGGAGTAGTTATTTAAGGGACTATGAGAAAGAACATAGTGAGAATTAAGATTGAAGATGGGATGAAGGACTGTTTTATTCAGGGCCATAGTTTAAATGAAGAATCTGAAGTAAGAAAATATGCTCAGGAAATAGACTGGTGATTAGCTCTAAGTGATGGTGGTCTTGTCTCTTCTTTGATAACCTCTTATTTCTTCTCCTTGCCTTATATTGATCAGGACCTTCATCCAGTATGGTGTGAAGGGAAATGGGAGAGAAGTGGCATTCTTGACTTTTAAAAAGTATGCTTCTAACTTTTTACCATTGAAGATACAAATGCCTAGTAAATTAGGAATAAATAGGAACTTCCTTAGCCTGACAGAGGGTATTTACCAAAAACCAACAGCAAATATCATAGTACTGCTGAAGAGAGTTCAGCAAGATGGCTGGTTATAAGATCACTATGCAAAAATTAATAACGTTCCTGTTTCCCTGCCACATTCAATTAAAAAATGTAATTTAAAAATGCATACATTAGAAAACAGGAATGATTGAAAATTAATGTCATTAATGCTACAAATTAGCTACATCCTAAAAGACTTGGTAAGCAATGCTTCCATTGTCATTCAGATATAAATATTTCATAATTTCTATTATAATTTCTTCTTTGCCCCATGAATTATTCAGAATTATGTTTATTTTTGTTTCAGAGATTTTTAAAAATCTTTTACTTGCCTTTAATTTTTAACCTTATTTCACCATAATAAGAAAATAAGGTCTGTAAGTTCTATTTTTTGGTATTTGTTGGAGCATTTGCCTTATCAGACTATCAAGGTTTCTCTAAAGTGATAGTGAATAAAACAGGTGGTGCTAGGGCTGTGTTAGGTAAATTGGACAAGAGGACAGATCAGAGCCTGAAACAGCCCTCCACTCGTGGGAGTGCAGTGGTGCGTTACAGACGGGGGCAAAGGATTTAGTAGGTGGGGCTGACTCCATTGGCTGATTGTCCTTCTCTTATTATCTTTAGAAACTGATTTTATGTAAACACATTTTCCCCCTCTTTAATTCTCCCACCCTGCTTTCACCCCTGACCTATGGATGCTGCTGTTTCCCCTTAAGAACTGGATCTCTGAAGGGGGATCATCCTCTCCCACACACTCGCAGTGTGCACCTGGGGCCTGGCACACCCTGGGTATTGTCTGTGGGTCTACCTGGGGTGCGAACCCAGGACTTTCTGTGTGTAAAGCAGACGTGCTAATCACTACACTATGGAGCCACTCCCAACACACATATTTTTTATATGGAAAAATAAGATTACCGTAGTTCACAAAAATATGTTAAAAATGGATTGAAGTGCTAAAGGTAAAAAGCAAAACTTTAAAACTTTTGGAAGAAAATGTAGATTATATTTAAAAGCTGGGGTAGGAAAAGAAACATAAAAATAATGTTTTTCTGCTTAAAAATAAAAAAGCACAAACCATAAAGAAAAATATTGAGAAATTTCATTATGTAAATCTAAAACATTACCTTTCTACAACAACAACAGCTAATAAGAGAAAATACAAACAAGAAAAGAAGATATTTGGCACTCACAGAGTTAATACAAGCTTAATTCCCTGCATATAAAATCAGCTCCTGCAAATTAATAAGGGCAAACAATCCAATAGAAGCGTGAGTAAAATATATAAATGGGTAAGTTACAGAAAATGATTTTTAAATAGTTAAAAATACAAGAATAGATGCTCATACTCACTGGTAATCAAGAGAAAGTAAAATAAAATGAGATAACTGGAGTCTCACTGGATTGGTAAAACAATCCTAAATGCTGGCAAGAATGTGGGGACAGCAAGGTCTCTCATATCCTTTTGGTAAATGAGTAAATTTGTCCAGCCCCTTTGGAGAACAATTCGGCAGTATCTAGAAACAGTGAAGGAAGATCTACATACCCTGTGATCCAGCACTTTCACCTCTAAGTGTAACCTAAATATTTTCTAGTGTATCTACATGCACCCAAAGGCTTGTATAAGGATATTTGCTGCAGTAGTATTTGTAGTAAAGAAATGCGAAATCACTTAGATGTCCATCATGAAGAGAATGGCTAAATAAGTTATGGAGAGTCATACAATGGATTATTATACAGCAGTTAAGATGAAGGAGCTAGATCTACGTGTAGCCATGTGGGTAAAACTTGAAAACAGATGTAGAGTGAAAAAAAAGCAAGGAACAGTACGATATTTTTATGCAACACACATTAATAGTGTATCTTGTTAGACACCTGTCTGACATAGAACTATTAAAATGTGGACTGCATAAGAATCCACATCAGCTTCAGAATTGAGGGATGAAGAAGAAAGGAGATAACACTTCAGCTATATCTATGACATTTTGCTTCTCAAGAGTAATTTTGAAGCAAAAATGAGAAATTCTTAATAGTTATCTAATTTGGGTCACATGTTCATGGGTGTTTGTTATCGTTCCTTCTACAAATATTGGAGATATTATATATTTTCTATTTCGATATTTAAATATTTAAAATTTATTAACTGAAATTAAGGAGGTAAAAAGGTTGAAGACAGATCAGTGAGGCCCCTAGGTGTCAGAATGAGAGTCAGGGCTTTATTTTCTAGACATTGGAGAATTATTGTAGGTTCTTGAATAGGGGGTGATGTGATCAGAGCCAGGTTTAAGGATAATTAATTTGGCATATTTGATGGCTTTGAAAAGAGATATGCTGGACTCAGGGAGAGAAGTTACATATTATTGATACATAGACACTAATAAACAGATTAGTGGTGTGAGGTAGTAGGAGCCTGGATCAGGGATCTTAGAATAGAAAGGAAGGAAGGGATAGATGAATGAGTGGATATGTAGGTGCATGGTTGGATAGGTGGATGGATTGATGGATGGATGAATGGGTGGGTGAATGGGCAGAAAGGTAATAAATAGGTGGGCAGATACATGGCTACAGACATTTTTGAAATGCCAGTGCAGTCCTCATTACATCCTGTTCACAAACAGTACAAATGTAACTGAAGATCAAAATATAAAATGACAAGGATTTTAAAGAGATGTCTCTGGTCAGTGATTCATCAATGTAATCAATAATGTTATCATCGTTTTGTTTTGTTTTATACCTACAGCACCTGGTCTTCCTAGCTGGTCTCTCATCCAAGTACTAACCAGGCCAGACCCTGTTTAGCTTCTGAGATCAGACAAGATCAGGCGTGTTCAGGGTGGCATGGCCATAGACTTTGATAATGTTTTGAATCCAACAAAAGCCAGACAACATCCATATTCACCATGAAGATAATGTAGAGAGGGAGAAAATAGCTCAAAACTGAGTAGCCTCTCTGTAGATATTGGTTTTTTAGACAGAGAGCTTTGTCATGCTCTCCAGAACACACAGACTCTCACCACACCTGAACCTTTTATTGTCTGTAAGAGTCATAGCAAAAACAAACAAACAAACAAGCAAACCCCCAAACACAGGCCAGTACTATCCCAATAGTGGCAACAGAGTGGAGTGGTTAAGAGAATCACATTTACTAGCTCTGTGATCTTGGACAAATCACTCACCCTCCCTGAGCCTCAGTGTTCAGATCTTTAGAATGGAATTAATGATAGGGTCTCCCATAAAAGGCTGATATTTGGCTTACATGAGGTATTGTTAATAAGCAATCATCAAACAATAACTATTACTGTTGTTATTAACTAGAATGGTAAGTATTATAATTGGTACTCGTACTAAACATTATTAATAATGATAAATATTATTAGTAATAATATTTAGTATTATTAAGAGAGATCCAGAAACTTCTAGGCTGACCATATCAGGTCACTTGTTCATAGCCATCCCAAGGTATCCTTGGACTTTCTCAGACCTGTCATTTTAAGTATTTCTGAAAATGAAGGCTTTCATCGTAAACACGGTCCCATAGAGATGCTGGGAGTAATTACAGCGAGCAGAGGGTGGCAGGCACGAAGCTAGATTTATGGCCTTAGCTCATTGCCAGGCTCCAGGATAGGCATCTGTGGGGCCCACCACTCCTGAGAACCTATGAGTGGTTTTAGGGCCTTCCTGTTTCCTTGTAGCCCAGTATTCCAGCCCCAGTAACATGAGGAAGAGTTCAGGGTTCAAGTCTGCATTGCAGCTTCTTGCAAAAACATATAGATGACAGCATTTGGAGCTGCAGCAACAGGAGACATAAATTAGTTTGGGAAGGAGAGGTAAAGAAGGAAGGTGTCCAGGAGCAGGGACAGGAAGAAGATGGGAAGCGGGGGCGAGTGATAAGGGAGGAGTAGCAAAGAGGGGGCAGAGCTTAGGCTCACAAATTATTTGGAGGCAAGGGATGGTGACATGACAGAGCACGGGCAGACCAGTTATTGGCAAGCTAGGACACGGCCAGGAGAGAGAGCCAGTTAGCTGTCCAAGCTGTGTGTTCATGGATAAGCTGACCTTCCAGGACAGACTGGAGAAGCCCCCGTCCCTCTGAGACATGATTTTAAAGCCTTTGCTTTGGAAATAAAAACACTTTGGGAGACGGCCAGTGCTTACATATACCAGATATTTAACTAGGGAACATCTGTGGGTCTCAAATTTTGTTATTTGATGAGAAAACAAGCTGGAGTGTAGAAAAGCAGTGGGATTTAGAACTACAGGAGACAGAGGTTTTTGTTTGTATTTAGTTTTGTTGTTTTTCTTTCCTTCCCATTGTTTGCTTGGAATCTTAGTACTAGCAAAACCATGAATGTCCCCAAAGATAACCTAACATGAGAACATCTAGTCAAGCAAAGAGTAAGAAAAGAGAGACAGGCCTTGCTGCAGCAACGTCTGGTGAGATGGAAGAGAGGCTCTGTGCGGATAACTGGGGGTTGAGGAAGACCCCGCCTTATTTCCTGCACTAAAATTTTCTAAAGGATTATTTTAACTGACTTCCTTTAAAGAAGTGAAGGGAGAGTCTTGTCACTAAAACCCAACATTTTAAAACAATATTATTTTCTAGACTTAAAGAGTGACGTTAGCCATGGAAATCACTCACCTTTGAGTTCATCTGAGGAAGAGAGAGAGAAGATATGCCCTTTACAAACAGAAGTTTCAATTACAGCTCAGAAAGCCCTAGGACCTATAGTAATAGTTTTGAGGGTTTTCCCTTAAAACCAGGATTAGCCCTGTATTGAAAATTAAGTCAAACCACCATTGCAAGATTTTCGAGTTGAAGAAATTGATTTCACCTAGGAACCATTGTGTCAAAAAATTTTCATTAGCTGTTCTCATCTTCACATGGATGTATGGGGGCTTTGTGCACAGGATTTAAGGAGCTCCTTTTGCATGTAAGTCTTCCTGATCTACACTCTGTGAAGTCAGAGTCCCAGCCTTAAGGAGCTTATGCATCTTCTAACTGGTTGGAACTTGGTCATTTTGCAGGAACTGTGTGCAATCTGGTACTTGGTGGAGGGTTTTCAGGAGGTTGTCTCACTCCACAGTTATTTGGGGTCTTCACACTGCTAAAAGCAGAGTTTATGTCAGTATTCTTTCACATAAGCAAAAATGAAAATTCATTGCATCCTGTAAGCTGGAAAAGTCCAGTGGTAAATCTTGCCTAGGTATCTCTAGATACAAGACTCTAATGCTATTGTCAAGGCCTTGACTCTTCTTCTTCTATTTTTTTTTGAGGGTCTTATTTTTATTTTTTATTTTCTTTTTATTTTTCCATTACAGTTAACATTCAATATGATATTAAATTCAGGTATACAGCATAGTGATTAGACATTTATATAATTTATGAAGTACTTCTTTTCTATAAGTCTAGTGCCAACTTGACACCATACATAGTTATTACAATGTTACTGACTATATTTCCTATGCTGTCTTTCCATCCTCATGACTGTGTTTTAACTGCCAACCTGTACTTTTTAAAAAAGTGTTAGGTGTTTTTTTATTTTTATTTATTTTTGGTTGTTTTATTTTAAATAAATTTCTTTATTTAAATTAATTTCAAGTATACAGCACCTTAGTTAGACATCTATATAGTTCATAAAACGATCCCCCCAATTGCTCTCTCCCTCCCCTGGCCCTCCACCTACTCATCATATTAATGCTAACTGCATTCCCTCTGCCATGCTCCCCGTGTCCAGCTATCAACTACTAATTTGTATTTCTTTAACCCTTCACTCCACTCTTCCAGCCACCTAACCCTCTCTTCCCTCTGTCTGTCGCCAAATTGACCACTATATTTGTGAGTCTATTTTTGATTAGTTTGTTCTTTTTTCTTCTTAGTTATCACATATAAATGAAATCATATGGTATCTATCTTTCTCTGCCTGACTTATTTCACTCAGTATAATAACTTTTAGGTACATCTGTGTTGTTGCAAATGGTAGGATTTCATTTTTTTAACAACTGAGTAATATTCCATTGTTTATATGAATCATAATTTCTTTATTCAATTGTCTGTTGATGTTAGGTAACTTCCATATCTTAGCTGTTGTAAATTGTGCTGCCACGAATATTGGAGTGCATAGATTTTTATGAATTATTGTTTTGGTTTTCTTTGGATAAGCACCCAGAATTGCAATTGCTGGGTCAAAAGGCACATCCATTTTTAATTTTTTGAGAAACCTCCATACTGCTTTCCATAGTGGCTGTGCCAGTTTGCAATCCCACTAACAATGTATGAGGTTTCCTTTTTCTCCATATCCTTGCCAAGACTTGCAGTTTTTTGATTTATCATTATTAGCTATTCTGACAAATGTGAGGTGATATCTCATTGTGGTTTTAATTTGCATTTCTCTCACGGTTATCGACCTTGAGTATCTTTTCATATGTTTATTAACCATCTGTATTTCCTCTTTGGAGAAGTACCTGTTCAGGTCTTCTGCCCATTTTTTAATTGGTTTATTTGTTTTTTTTTTTGTTGTTGGGTTGTATGTTATTTATATATTTTTGATATGAACCCCTAATCAGATGTATCATTAGCAAATATCTTCTCCCAGTCGATTGTCTTTTTGTTTTGTTGATGGTTTCTGTTGCTGTACAAGAACTTTATAGTTTGATGTAGTCCCATTTGTTTATTTTTTCTTTTATTTCCCTTGCTCAAGGAGATGTATCTGAAAAGAAATTCCTGTTAGTAGTAACAGAGAGTTTGCTGCTTGTGTTTTCTTCTAGAAGTATTATGGTTTTGGGTCTTACATTTAAGTCTTTTATCCATTTTGAGTCTATTCTTGTGTACGGTGTAAGAAGATGGTCCAGCTTCTTGTTTTTGCATGTATCTGTCCAATTTTCTCAACACCATTTATTGAAGAGACTGTCTTTACCCCATTGGACATTCTTACCTCTTTTGTTATATATTAAGTGAGACTATAGGCATGGATTTATTTCTGGGCTCTCTATTCTGTTCCATTGGTTAATGTATCTGATTTTATGCCAGTACCATCCTGTTTTGATTATTGTAGCCTTGTAGCATAGTTTGATATCAGGTAGTGTGTTATCTCCAACTTTGTTCTTCTTTCTCAAGATTGTCATGGCTATTCGGGTTTTTTTTTATGGTTCCATATAAATTTTAGGATTATTTGTTCTATCTCTCTGAAAAATGCCGTTGGTATTTTGATGGGGATTGCATAGAACCTATAGAATGCTTTGGGTAGTATGGCCATTTTAACAATGTTGATTCTTCCTACCTATGAACAGGGTATGTGCTTTCATTTATTTATATCTTCTTCAATTTCTTTTTTCAATGATTTATACTTTTTTGAAAACAGGTCTTTTACTTTCTTGGTTAATTTAATTCCCAGGTAAGTTATAGTTTTTGATGCAATTGTAAATGGGATTGTTTTCTTAATTTCTCTTTCTGAAAATTCATCACTGGTGGATAAAATGCCACTGACTTCTGAATATTTATTTTGTAACTTGCTACTTTACTGAATTCATTGATTAGTTCTAAGTTTTTTGGTGGAATCTTTTGGGTTCTCTCTATAATATCATCTCATTGGCAAATAATGAAATATTTACCTTTTCCTATCCAATTCGAATGCCTTTTATTTATCTGTCTTGTCTTATTGCTGTGGCTAAGACTTCCAATACAATATTGAAGAGGAGTGGTGAAAGTGGGCATCCTTGTCCTGTTCCTGATCTTAAAAAAATGCTTTTAGCCTTTCCACATTGAGTATGATGTTAGCTGTGGATTTGTAATATATGGCCTTTATTATGTTAAGGTATGTTCCCTCTATTCCTACTTTGCCGAGACTTTTTATCATAAATGGATCCTGGATATTGTTGAACACTTTTTCTGCATCTATTGATATGATCGTATAGTTTTGATCTTTCGATTTGTCAATGTGGTGTATCACATTAATTGATTTGTAGATAGTGAACCAAGCTTGTCCCAGGAATAAATCTAACTTGATCATGGTGTATGGTATTTTTAATGTATTGCTGAATTCAGTTTGCTAATATTTTGTTGAGAATTTTTGCATCAATGTTCATAAGAGATATAGGCCTATAGTTTTCTTTTTTTTGTAATGTCTTTGCCTGGTTTTGGAATCAAGGTAATGGTGGCCTCATAAAAGGAGTTAGGGAGCTTTCCCTCTTCTTGAATTTTTTGGAATAGTTTGAGAAGAATAGGTGATAATTCTTCTTTGAATGTTTGGTAAAACTTGCCTATGAAGCTATCTGGTCCAGGACTTTTGGTTTTTGGGAGATTTTTGATTACTGATTCTATTTCCTTGGTAGTAATCAGTTGGTTCAGATTTTCTGTTTCTTCTTGACTCAGTCTTAGGAGATTGTATGTTTCTAGAAATATGTCCATTTCTTCTAGATTGTACAATTTGTTGATTTGTAATTGCTTGTAGTATTTTCTTAGGATCCATTGTATTTCTGTGGAGTTCGTAGTTATTTTTCCCCTTTCATCTCTGATTTTTATTTATTTGAGTTCTTTTTCTTTTTTCCTTGATGAGTCTGGCTAAGGGTCTGTCAATGTTGTTTATCTTTTCAAAGAACTAGTTCTTGGTTTCATTAATCTTTTGTATTGTTTTTCTATATTATATTACATTTATTTCCACTCCGATCTTTATTATTTCTTTCCTTCTGTTCACTTTGGGCTTTGTTTGCTGTTCTTTTTCTGGTTCTTTTAGTTGGAAAGTTAGATTGCTTATCTGAGCTTTTTCTTGAGGTAGGCCTGTATTGCTATGAATCTCCCTCTTAGGACTGTTTTCACTGTGTCCCCAAAATTTTGAGTCATTGTATTTTCATTTTCATTGGTCTCTAGGTATCTTTTGATTTCTTCTTTGATCTCATTAAAATAACCCATTCATTGTTTAGTAGCATGTTATTTAACCTCCAGGTGTTTGTGTATTTTCCAGTTTTTTCTTGTTGTTCATTTCTAGTTTTATACCACTGTAATCAGAGAAGACCGTTGATATGATTTCAATCTTCCTAAATTTATTGAGACTTTATTTGTGTCCTAACATGTGGTCTGTCCTTGAAAATGTTTCATGTGCACTTAAGAAGAATGTATATTTTGTTGCTTTGGGGCAAAATGCTCTGAAAATATCTATTAAGTCCACTGTTCTAGTGTATCTTTTAGGTCTATTATTTTCTTGTTGATTCTTTGCCTGGAAGTTCTGTCCATTGGTGTCAATGGGATGTTAAAGTCTCCTGTTATGAGTGTATTACTATTGATCTCTCCTTTTATGTTGGTCAATAATTGCTTTATGTATGTAGGTGCTCCTATGTTGGGTGCATATGTGTTTATTAGGGTTATGTCCTCTTGATTTATTGATCCCTTTATTATTATGTAATGCCCTTTTTTATTTCTTATTATAGCCTTTGTATTAAAGTCTATTTTATCTGATATAAGTATTGCTACCCTGGCTTTTTTTTTTCATTTCCGTTTGCGTGAAATATCTTTTTTCATCCTTTTGCTTTCAGTCAGTGAGTGTCGTTTGATCTGAAGTGGGTCTTTTGTAGACAGCATATGCAGGGTCTTGTTTTCTTATCCATTCGGTTACTCTATGTCTTTTGATTATAAAATTTACTTCATTTACATTTAAAGTGATTACTGATAGGTGCATTGTTACTGTCATTTTATTATTCATATATATTATTTCTATTTTCTTTTTGACCCCCTTCTCTTTTTATAGAAAACCCTTTAACATATCTTGTAATGCTGGCTTGTTGGTGATTTATTCCTTAAGCTTTTCTCTGTCTGGGAAGCTCTTTATCTCACCTTTCATTTTAATCAAAAGCCTGGCTAGGTAGAATATTTGTGGTTGTAGATTCTTGTTTTTCATAACTTGGAATATTTCTTACCATTCACTTCTGGCCTGCAGAGTTTCTATTGAAAAGTCTGCAGACATTCTCATGGGGTACCCTTGTAAGGAACCAGCTTCCTTTCTCTTGCTGCTTTTAAGATTCTCTCTTTGTCTTTGACTTTTGGCATTTTAATTATGATATGTCTTAGTCTGTTTGAATTCCTCTTTTTCTGAGACTACTTGTGCTTCCTGAACTTGTATGCCTAATTCCTTTGCCAGGTTAGGGAAGTTTTCTGTCATTATTTCTTCAAATAGAGTCTCAATCTCTTTCTCTCTTCTTCTTCAGGTACTCCTATGATTCAGATATTTTTATGCTTCATGTTGTCCCAGAGGTCTCTTAAACTATCCTCATTTTTTAAAATTCTTTTTTCTTTTTGTTGTTCTGATTGGGTGTATTCAGCTACTTTGTCTTCCAGTTCACTGATTCAATCTTCTGCTTCGTCCAGTCTCCTATTGAATCCTTCTAGTGTATTCTTAATTTCTGTTACCATATTCCTCATTTCTGTCTGGTTCTTTTTTTGTGGTTTCTGTGTCCTTTTTTATGATCTCACTGTGCTCATGCATTCTCCCCATAAGTTTGTTGAGCATCCTTGTAACCATTATTTTGAACTCTGACGCTGGTAGGTTGCTTACCTCCATTTCATTTAGCTTATTTTCTGGAGTTTTCTCTTGTTTCATTTGTGGCATGTTTCTTTGTTTTCTCATTTTATTAGCCTCTCTATATTTTTTTTTATATGTCAGGAATATTTGTTTCGTCTCAGCCTTGGCCAGATGGCCTAATATGGAAGGTGTCTTGTGTGGTCCAGTGGCACACTCTCCCTGATCTCTTGTGCCAGGAGCTCTGGAGTGACCTTTGTATGGGTTGTGTGTGATCTTCTGTTGTCACCAAGCCTTTATTGTTGTTAGCAGATCAGTGAGTGGGTTAATGTTCTGGCTGACTAATTGTGGGAATTGGCTGCACCCTCAGGATAAGAGTTGTTATGTCGGGGCTGATCCCCCGAGTGAGATTGGCTCTAGCAGGCTTGTGTACTTATTACAACCTGATTATTCTTTTTGATGGACTGTTGGAGACCCGTGCTGTTCTAGCTTAGTGACTCCAGAGGAGAAATGATCTGAGAATATGGTTGTTATAAAGCTCCAAGGGAAGATTCTTATTGGCTCAGCCTAGAGCATGTTTCAATCTCTCACCCAATCACTGGACATGAGGAGCCAGAGCACTCTGGTTCCTATGCCCAATGGACAATCTTGTGTGACCAGGTAAGCAGGGGTCAATCACATCATATGTCATTTCCTATTATCAGAAGAAAGAGAAAGGGAGTAGCCAGAGATGGCCATTGGGGCTGTCTTATTCCTAGCAGGGCAGGTGGGCCAGGAAGGACCAGACCAAGGAGAACTACATGTCCCTGCGAGTTGGGGAAGGGCCAGGGATGCAGATTCCTGCACAGGTGGTGAGAAAGTGCATCAGACAGGCAGGCTGTTGCCAGAGGGCATGCAATCCTCCATACTTTCCTCCTGGCTTGGATGTCACTCTGTTACATCATTGCAAGAGTTTCTTCTCATCTGTGTGCCTGCATCTTGTCTAGGCCTTGAGGAAGCGAACCACAGAAAGTCTTTACAAGTGCCAGATTTGGAGTCAGACCACCCCAAAGCTGAATCCTGACTCTGCTGCTTCCTAGCTATACAACCTAGGGCTAGTTGCTCAACCCTTTAAGCCTCTGGCTATCATCTGTCAGGTGGGCATAATATTAGTATCTGCCTTAAAATTTTAAATTAGATAATGTATAGAAGTTACTTGGATAGTATTCAGAAAATGGAAAATCCTCCATAAATGCTAACTATCATCCATAGAACAGAGGCCATGTCTCATTGAAGCGGTATGTGGTAGGTTTCAACAAATGCTGGTGTAAATCAAATTGAAACTATGTGAGGATTTGGCCACAGAGGTTCATGAAGAGGTAGTGTAGTCAGGAGGATGGGTTCAGGGAGTGCTGGGATTCTATGCAGGCATTGCTGTCAGAGTCCACGGGGAAGCCAAGAGGTTCGGTCTCAGGAAGCAGACTCTTTAGCAGCTCTCAAACATTGGATTATGAGAAGAGTTCATTAGAAAGGCATTCTCACAGGTTCCAATTTGGCGGGTCTGGGATGGCCATCTTTGATGAGTGCCTTGGGATTCAGATGGCCACTCCCTGCAAAACCTCACTGGTTTCTGGGTCTTAAACTCAAATGCCCCCGTCGGCCAGTTTGGTGAGGTGGATGAGTGAAGGGAGATGCTGGGAACTGTAGCCAACTGGAGAGTACAAATCCCACCAAAGGGACCACCATACTCAAAGTGGGGGGGGGGGGTTCAGTATCTAAACTAGATCTAGTTTTTCAGGAGAAGCTGAAAAACTGGACTTGTAAGGGGGAATTTCCCAATTTGTAAGTGCTGGGAAAAGAATCAGATTTTCTGAAAACATGGAATAGCCAAATAAAACATGTCTGAAGGCCAAAAAAGCTGCCATTTGGAGCCCTCAGTCTAGGGCAATTGTTCTCACCCGGCTGATTTTGCCCCCAGGGACGTTTGGATATTTCTGGACATTAGGACATGTCTGGAGATAATTTTCATTGTCACAACTTGGGGTGGCTGTGGAGAATGCTAGTGGCATCTAGTGCCCAGGACCCCATCCCTCCCCCCTACCCCAAAGCGTTTTCTGACTCTTAGGGGTTTTTAATTGGTATCAGCTGTGGGCAAAAGAAAGAGGCAGGGCTGGGGCTACCTGACCTGATTTTACAGACTTTTTTTGGGTCAGACAGACAGTGCTGTACCCTTTCAACCCCAAAGAACCACAGCTGCCATGGCTAAGCCCTCCTTGGCCCAGTGTAATCATTTCTCACAGTCCACACACTTCCTGTGCATGAAGAAAGCAGGCTGCCCCGCCCCTCACCCCCTCCCCCGCCCCCCACCCAACCCACCCATCTCTGCAGGCATGAAAGTCATGCAAGAAATGCGGACAGAGAGTGCTAATACATTGCCACTTGGGTCCTCAAGGGCTGGGTGTGATGATCTGCTAGAGATTATCAGGGTTTTGGCCTCCTGTTCCTGGTGGAATGTTTGGTTTGGGTTCTTCATTCAGTAGTTTCTGGAACTGTAGTTGAGAATATTTCTCTTCCTGACCAGCTCCAACCATAAAAAAATAAAATGCCTTGAGTCAGTCCTGTGTAGTTCAGTAACTATTTGCTGAGCACTCACTCTGCGGTGGGCCCCATGCTTGGCGCTGAGGGGAAAATGAGCAGAGACTCAGGCAGGTTCCATCTGGTGACTTAACCGTGCCTTTGAGGAAACACACGAACCAGACCTGCAGCCCCTCTGCGTCCAGTCCGCCCTCTGCTCACCACCATCTTCATCTTCATGAAGAGGCACAGCTCTGATCATCATACTGTCCTGCTCAAAAACCGTCAGAGGTTCCTAGTTTACTTTGAATGAGGCCTGCACTCTATTAGCTTCTGTGGCCAGGCGCAGCCTCCATTCCAAGCTTATCTTCTCCTCATCTGTTGCTGTGCCTCTCTCTTTGCAAACCAAACTTTTACCTATTCCCAGTCTTTGTGCCTTTGCTCAGGCTGGGCGGTCTGCCTGGAATGCCGCCTCTGTCCAATCGTGCAAGGTGAGATGGCTCTGGTCCCTCTATGCTCTACATACCACATCGTCTCATCTTTCACTGTTTTGTGGTCCTGTCCACCTCCTGCCTTAGAATTATTTAGTTCCTGACTCTCAATCCCACAAAAACAGGGAGATTCTTAAGGGAACAGTTAATAAAAAACTCAACTTGTATTCTATTTTCTGGGAAACTTCCGAGCCTTGTCCCTGGTATCAAGTGGGTGTCAATTCAGCCTGCCTTACTATTTCCCAAGCTCTTCATTGATGCAAGTGTTGCCATATGTGTTATTTTTTTTTCATTGTCATAGGGACTCTATGATACCTGTGACATCATCCCATTTTTATAAATAAGGAAACTAAGGTTTAGAGGACTTGTTACTTCATTCATTCATAGATTCATTCTACTAACATATTTAATGAGTAACCAATATGTGACAGGCTCCGTGGCATTTCAGGGAGGAGAGAGGAAGCAAATTTATGGATTGGGTACCCTGGGTACTCTGACACCTGACTTTAGCATCTAGCACAATGATTAGGGAGCATTCTTGGGATCTGCACTTTGACAGGGAAGGGAAAGGAGCAGCTGAAGTCAAGCCACAATGCAGTCAGCCTTACTGAAAGTCTTAGCCAGCCCTATGGAGAGTTCTAAAGACGGATCCACCCTTTAGAGCTGTCCGAGTTGGATGGGAGAGGCAGGTCTCTATGCCCCACACAGACCCATCTGTGGATGAGGTATCAGTCTTTGGAAGGTATGTCACCTTGTCCTCTCAGGCCATCCCTGAAGGGTGCTCTTGGCTAGGGGCTGTCTGCTGCCAGTCCTTCCAGCAACTGAGAAACATCTACCACACAGAGAGCATCTCTTTGATCTCATGGGGTTTACATTTAAGTGTTGGAACAAATGACGAATGAATGAACAGATAAACAAGCAAGATCATTACACTTTCTTTTATAAGTGCAAAGAAGAACAGTACCGAGTGTTTATTTTACAGATGGGGAACCTGAGGTGTGGGGAGTTGAAATAGCTTAAAGCCCTATCTCCAATCCCAGTCTCTGTGGCTCCAAAATTCAGCCATTTCTACTGTCTAGCCAGGCCTGTGCTAGTTACCTAGATCCTCAAAAGTCAAGCTGAGAGCTGGATCTTGATCCTCTAGGGATTGAGGAGGCTTTAGAAGGACACTGGGAAATACATTTCTAGGATATTACACTGGCATGGGCATGCAGAATTGGGGACAAGAGTCAGGGACTTTGTTAAGGGACAGCTTCAGTAATCTGGGTCCTGCAGTGATGACATACTTGTTCTGGGACTGGAGGTGATAAATCTGTCTTTTAGGATGCTTTTTGGCTGCAAATGACAACCCCAGCTTAAAGTGGCTTAACAGATATAACCACGGAAGTTGAAGTTCACTGGGAGGAAGGCTGGTCTCTTGCCTGTCACCTGCTGGTCATGCTAGAGGCTGAGGGAGCTGAAAGGGAGAACAGGATGACTCAGCTGTCAGGTAGCAGAGACCAAGACTCCCATTTTCCGTATGGACATTTCACATGATGTTCCAGGCAGACAGGGCGAGTATTTGCAGTAATAATAATAATAATAATAATAATAATAATAATAATAATAACAACAACAACAACAACAACAACAACAACAACAACAGCAACAACAACAACAATAATAATAATAATAAATACATAAAGTTACAGAATCTTAGATTCTTCAGGCTAGATGGAACCTGAAGAAAATTTGTTTATTGTTTTCTGAATCATGTTTCTCAATATACTAAACATGTAAGTCACCGGTGATCACAGAAAAAGAATTGAGGTCAGATAAACTGCACAGCTCCCCCACCCCGCTTTAGAAAGTCCATGTATCTGAGGGTATAAAAGCCTCTGAAACATTCTGCATCAAGAAAATCTACCTCACTTTGTTTAACTAGCTTTCTCCAAATGTATTTGGTCACAGAAGCCCCTGCCCCTTTGTAGTGAGGCACTTAGCAGTGACCTCCAGACAATGCTTTGGAAAGAATTTCTTTAAGTTTTTATTTCATAGATGCAGTAACTGAGTCTTTAGGGCCACATGGCCAGTTGATGACACAGAGGAGGCGAGGACCTCAATTTCCTGCCAGTGATCCAGAGGGCTGTCTGTTTACTTGAGCTGCTCATGATGAATTGACATGTTAGATCATTATTTCTCAAACTGTATTTCATGGACTCCCACTCTCAAGAGATATTAATGAGTATTAAACTAGAGACATATATTCTGGTCATATCAGTATAGGACACAGAATTAAAGAAAGATGAACAGGTTGATTGGCTGTGGGGTTTCTCAGAATCTTTAATACGGCGATGTCTCGGAGAATCACCAAGGTAGGGAGGTGATATGTGGAGTTCCCCAA
The DNA here is from genome assembly GCA_030015415.1 of Cynopterus sphinx. Classification (NCBI taxonomy): domain Eukaryota; kingdom Metazoa; phylum Chordata; class Mammalia; order Chiroptera; family Pteropodidae; genus Cynopterus; species Cynopterus sphinx. The sequence continues at coordinate 119,325,814 of CM057381.1, read as the reverse complement.
CGTATAGGCAGGGGAAAGATTTGTTTCACAGACATGAGCTGAGGAACTCAAGTCTCGATCAGTGAGATTTATCTTGACTTCTGCTCCCCTTCCCACCCCACACCAAGCATTCCTGCCCTTTTTGTGTTGAAAGGAAATTGGTCTGTGCAAGCAGCCACCTTCTGACATTTGTTCTTCCACGTTTCAGAGCAAGGAGATTGGCTTGCAGATGCACGAGGAGCTCCTGAAGGTCACCAACGAGCTCTACACAGTAAGTCCTGCTGAACTGCTGCTGCTGCTGTTTGAGATTAGCTCCCGTTTCTTCAGTGGCCAGGGCTAGATGGAGGCTTACCAGAGGTCTGGGAAGGCCCTGGGCCTTTTTGCTGTGTTGTGTGCCTGAGTGACAGTGGGTCATCATGGTGGGATTGTAATGATTTGTGACCCCAGCTTCTCATTCTGTACATCGGGGTGGGACCTTGGGCATGTTTAGTTTGTAAAAGTTCAGGAGAGATTCAGATGACCTGCTAGCTGTGGGAATGTGTTACTTACCAAAGCAGAAGACACAAAGTTGGGGTGGAGGGAACACAACCACGATTGCTCCTGAGTGATAAGTGTGTGTTAGGAGTCAGGTAAGACAGAAGGCGAGGCCCACTCCTTGCTGAGTGTGGGGACTTAGGCAGGCACATAGCTCACCTGGTCTCAGTTTTCTCATCTGCAAAATGGAGCATTGTTCAGAGGATTACATGAAGTGATGGGGGGTGAGCATGACTTGTCATCTCCAGGGAATAATTTCAGAACATCACAATTTGGCCAAGAGCTGACCTTGCTTGCTACCTGCTTGGAGGTAAGATCTAACTGAACTTGGGATGGCTATTGGAGTCCAAGAAGGTAAGTAAATGGGGAACATGAGATAAGCACACTGGTTATGGTACAGAAATGTCGTTGGTAGGTGGTGCAGCGGGATTTCAAACCCCGATCTGTCTGTAATCAGTTTGCTCTGCGGGGATCCCAGGTTGCCTCTGCGCTGAGAATTCCCCTTCTCTTCCTCTCTTCCCCTCTGCTTCTTGGATTTCTATCCATCCAAAGGTACCAAGCTCAAAACTCACCCTTGCACAGAAGCCCACAGGGAGTCATCACTTTTCTGAACCCTCAATTAATCTCTCATGCATACACACACTATCCTCTCATTTCTTCACGCAACAAATATGTACTGATCACCAGCCATGTGCCAGCACTGCTGGAGGCCCTGGGCACACTGTGGAGAACATGGCCCAGGCCCCACAGGACTTGCGGTCCAGGGATTGACCATCCCAGGCCATGTATCCAGCACATACTGTGCTCCGTTTAGGGCTGCTGTATCATCTGTTAACTTACCTTACTCTTGTCTCCCTACCCAGGTTCTAAACTCTATATAGGCAAAACCAGTTTCTTTCATTTATTCATGTATTCCTCCATCCCTCATCTGTTTCAACAAGCACCCTGGGAACACCCGGGATATACAAGACACATCAAAGACTAACTCATGAAGTGTTCACAGCCTGCCACTGTGCCTCTTGCAGCACCGGGTCCACAGCAGGCAGCTCCACATGCTTGAATTTAAATGAATTTCAGGGCAACTCCCGAAGACTCTGTGCAGTCAACAAATTGTGTGGTGGTGGGGGAGGGATGCTGTTGGCACCCCAGTGCTCATTCCTCTGCAGCAAGCAGGACCTCCAGTATAGTCGCCAGATCAGAGGCTGCAGAACTGCATCTTCTTCATTTTTTTCTGTTCATTTTTTTACTTTTTCTCCTTCCTTCCTCTCTTCCTTTCCTTTTTCCTTCTTTCTGTTCGTCTGTCCATCCACCCACCCACCCACCCACCCATCTCTCTTTCTTTTAGTTTTGTTTTCCTCTCTGTGGTTTTCATGATCAGGCAGGCTTCTCCTGTGTAGTGACAAAGATGGCCTCCCCCTCACCCCCAACTCCAAACTAACTTCCTACCAGCTTAGTGCACCCTAGTGGAAAGAGAAAATGCCCCTCCTCTTGTTTCCAGCAAAGCCCAGGGCTGTCTCAGATTGGCCTGGCTGGGATCATGAGATCCAGTCCCTGTGACCAGATTACCATGTGACTGTTTGGCCAGGCCTGGGCCTCTTGCCCACCCTCAGAATTGGAGGGTGGTATCAGTTTCCCAAGAACCGTGTGGACTGAGAGTGGGGAGGGGAATTTTGCAGATTTCCTCAAAGAAAATCAGGAAGCTATTTCAGAAGAGGGAGGACTAGATGATCCTGAGCAGAGAAAAACAGCAGATGTCTACTGAGCGGGAGTAGCTGAGGGAGGACAAGGAAGTGGCTCCATTGGCTAGTGCTCAAACAAACCCCCGCTTCTCAAACCGGTTTGGCTCCTGCTCCTCTGGGCTTAACACTCATATAGCTCCCTTTTTCCGGAATACTTTACTGCCACCCCATGCCCTGTTCACCTACCTATTCTTTTTCGAGGTTCTGTTTAGATTTCATTTCCTCCAGGAAGCCTTCCTTTTGTGCCCTGTCCCTTCATCATAGCACTTATCACACCATGTGATAATTGCTTATATAATTGTCTGTGTCCCTATTAGACTGTATTCTATGAGACCCTATCTGTCTTCCACACTGCAGTATTTCCTATTATAGTATTTATCACATAATGACCAGTTTGATAGAAATTTAATGATTGAAGAAAGAGCTGTCTCCCACCCACAACTATATTTAGTAGGTCAAAGGCAATATAACTGTACTTCCCCTATTTTACTCTCCCCCCTCTCTTCCCCTTCTATTCACCCACCCACCCACTCACCCACCTATTTATCCATCTAGCTAGCCAACTATTTTTCATTCATTCATGCAGACATATATTGATATTTGCTGGATACCAGTCTCTGCTCTACTACAGGAAATACGATCATGAACAAGGTCCTGGCCCTCAAGGACTTTACATCCTAGCTGGGGTGAGACTGTTTATAAACATGCAAAATGAACAAATAAGATAGCGATTGTAAATTCTACGGAGAACATAGACCACACAGAGTGCGGGTTGCCAGACTGAAATGTAAGGATTTCTCTTTTCTGTCAAGAATATCTTTGGCGTGTATTGGTTTAGGGTCTCACTCCTGCACGACTGTGGGATGGCCCAGGAATGGCCTTGCCTGAGGGGTAGAGGAAGCACACATGGACTGCACCGAGAACCTGTTTTCTGACAACTGATTCTTATCCTGCCCCAGCATGTTTCTTTATTGATGCTGTCAAGAAGTTCCTCAGTGAACTTCTGCATCCATCTCTGCTTCCTTTCCAGCCCAACGCTGCTGTCAGCTAGTTACTTTACAGTTGCAATTGATGGAGCACCTTCCTATCTACATCCCATCTGGTCTTCACTATATGGCACAGAGAGGACAAGCCTCTGCTATGGTCACCCAGCAAGTGGTGGGAGTGTTGAGTCTCAAAACCAGGTGTCCTTGGTCCCTGTGGGGTAGAGGATCCTTTCGTCCCTATTGTGTGGTTTCTTCATCTGTAAAGCAGGGATCACATGGTGTCTACATTATAGAGTTTTTGTGAAAAATAAATGAATTTCTTTAAGTAAATGCGCAGTAAACGTTAGCTGCTGTTGTTGCTGTTATTGCTATCACACTGCCTCCCAGAATCAGGGTAAGGATTAACTGAAATATTCTGGGGATAATACAAAGAGAGGTTGCAGATTCTGAAGTAATAGATAAATTTAAAAACTTAACACATCCTGGACTGGCAACATGTCCTGGACTGGCAGTATTGAGCAGACTGTTTTGATTATTTAACTAAGAGCCTTTCATACTGAATCCGATGATTCAGGCAATTAAATGAAGGAAATATCTAGACGATTCTGGGTATAGATAGTTAGTTAGGCTCATTTCAGAGTGGTCCCCAGGTGTTGGACTTAAGTCACACTGAACGATCTAGTTCATTGATATTCTTGGGGCCAGGAATTACCAATTGGATCACATAGTACTTGGCCCCAGAGTCGTCAGGACCATGGTCTTGAAATGTGGAATTTTGGAATGCATTTTGGAGACTGCAGTGGGAAGTTTGGCTTATGGAAGAGCAGAAAGAGTGCTCTGTCATTCAAGAAGAGTAGGAAACTAGGCAAAGGAAAATGTGAGAGGCTAAGAATACCCAGCTGGGATGCTGACCTTGAGTGAGTAGATGAATACACGCATGGATGATTAGATAGGAAGATCAAGCTGCAAATAGAAATGCTCTCTCTTTTTCTGAACTACCCAATATAGATGATAGATTAGTGGTGAGATAAGCAGATTTCAGCAGCTGAAGTGGAAAGAAATGGATGTAGCAGCAATGATTGAGCACAGAAAACGGGGGCATCCAGAAATGAGCACCACTAGCAGCACGGTGGAGAAGCAAAGAAACCAGCGGTGTCCGCGAATGTGGAGGGTTAGAGAAAAGTTTCATGAATGGGAAAGGCAGGGGGGTCCTGGAGAGACAGACTTTAGCAGGCATTCCCAACTCTTAGCCACCGTATGTCCCTGGAGCCATCTCATAAAGAAGATGGTTGAAAACAGGTAACTGCTTTGGTTATGCCTAAGTCTGCAGTACTTCGTTTTGGCCACTAGATGTCGAGGATGCATCAATCCAGCACACTCTCTGGTCCCTTGAGTTTGTAAGTAAGCCTCATGGCAATGACCAAAGGATTGGATGAAATCAGCAAGGAGGGCTTCTCTAGAGGTTTTAGGGCAGCTGCAAGTGAGCAAATATTGGGTAAAATGTGGAAAAGAGTTCTTTCCACCATGACCTACAAAGAAAAATTGATTGTATTTTGTATTAATTTATTATTTTTCAATTTTAGGAGGTTTTCAGGATGAGAGGAGGGAGAAACATGGTATAGAATAATTCTTTTTTCACAATATTCTATATTCTCTAGAGTTTGTTAACATTTTCCTGAAGTCAAATGACTTCCAAGTTCTCAAATTCTCAACCCAGACAGGGAGAATGATGATAGTGGCAATGGTAGCAGTTAATGCCTACATGGCTCTTACTGGCAGGTGTTGTTCTCAGCACTTGACAAAAATTAACTTCATTTCTTCCTCACAACAAACCTATGAGGTATGTGCCATTATTCCCATTTTACAGACGAGGAAGGAGAGATCAGAGAGGTTATGACTTGCCCCAGGTCACATAGCTGGTAAATGGCAGCATCAGGATTCAGCCCAGATATTTGTACCCAAGAGTCCATATTTTTCCCTACCATGTTCTACAATAGATGTTGCCCCCCCCCATTGACTCCTGACCTCTGGCAAACGGAATTTTCTGGACAACAGATCGATGCTGTGATTTAAGGATAAGCGTCACAGAAGAATTCCTCATTCTAATAAACTCACTTCACAGGACTTAATGAAAATGAATGAGGTTATAATGTTGGCCAGTATTTCATTGCAAGTTCCTTGACTTTAAAGGTCCTTGTTAGCCAGGTACATCGCTCTATTAGCTGTTGTAATTATCCAAACAATAAAAGAAAATGAACAATGCTCAGGAGCCATGGATTCCAGAAATTTCTTGTGTTTCTTAGCATAGAAAGATGATCACAACCTTGATATTGCGAAGGAAAAGTACACCTCTAAGTTGGGGACCAGGAGACAGGAGACTGTTGGTATGGGACAGCCCAGCTAGCTCTAAGGCTGCCAAGAATATTTATATCTGCTGAGAAAATTGTAATCAATTAAGGAAACAGTATGATGTGCAGAGAAAGTGGTAGATTAAAAGTCAGAAACCAGATTTCTAAATTTGGCTATATACTTACCATACAACTCTCCGTTCTACTGCTAGGAATTTATCAAAGAGAAACGAAAACGTATATCCATACAAAGAATGGTACATGAACATTCCTAGCAGCTTTACAAAACTGTAAACAACTCAAATAACTATCAACATATGAATAGATAAGCAAGTTGTAGTATAGCCATACAAGGGAATACTACTCAGAAATTTAAAAGGAACTTCTGATACATATAACAACATGAGAGAATCTTTAAAAAATTGTGCTGAGTGAAAGAGGGCAGACCCAAAAGATTTTATACTCTGTGATTCCATGTATATGAAGAATCCATGAAATCAATCTACAGTGACAGAAAGCAAATCAATGATTGCCTGGGGTTGGGATGTAGGGAGTGAGAATCAATGGCAGAGGGACACGAGGGGCCTTTTTGGTGGGATGGAAGTGCTCTGTATCTTGATTGTGGAGTTGGCCACATGGAGGTAAAGTCTGGAGACTGTGCTGATAATACTGTATGATCTTGGATGAGTCACTTTGCTCTTTTGGGCCTCAGTTTCCCTATTCGTAAAATTTGGTGGTTAGATTAGATGACACCTAGGGTTTCCTCTGATTCAAAAATTCCCTTGTTATAACAATATCCAACTTTTATTATGGAAGTAAGAGTAGCTACGTTCAATTTGCTTTATGGGATTTCATTTTATAGCCGAGGATGAGTTTATTTCAGAGAGCATAGAAATGTATTAAGTTACCGAATAATACTCCTCTCAGGGACAGAGCCATTTGCAGGCCAATTTTACTTGAGGAAACAGCTGAGAAAACTATTTGTATGTGAGTAAGAAGGATGTTCCCATGGAAGCCCTATGAGTACATAAAGAGGGGCTTTCCCAATGATACTGGGGGAAGGGGAGAGGGGCACAAGTGTCATGGTTGGCAGGCTTAGAGAGCACAGCTGAGAAGGGCCACATTTGCCATATCACCTCTAACTAAGACCCCTAAATGCTTGGTGGCTGTGGTTGTCCTTTAAAATTTCCTCTTTACTGCTCCCTTCCTGGCACTAAGTAAAAACCTAATTATGGCGATGACAAAAATGATGATAAGTTTGTGCAAAAGCAAAGAGCCGGAGGAGCTCAGAGTATGTTGTGGGAAGAGGGAGGGCCGAGCAGACTGGAACTCAGAACTTGGGAGGGGACTGGGAGCACTAGGGCTGCCCACTCTGGGCCCTGCCAGGCTGCCGATTCCCTCACTCGTGTGTCCCCAGGTCATGAAAACCTACCACATGTACCACGCAGAGAGCATCAGTGCAGAAAGCAAGCTGAAGGAGGCTGAGAAGCAGGAGGAGAAACAGTTCAACAAGGCTGGCGAGCTCAGCATGAACCTGCTTCGGCACGAGGACCGGCCCCAGCGCCGCAGCTCTGTGAAGAAAATTGAGAAGATGAAGGAGAAGGTGAGTGAGGACCCAGGCTGGGGCAGGAAGGGGAGAGCTGTGCTTCCCAACAGCCTTGGCTTCCCCCTTTGCATTCTAGGGCTGTGAGGGTAGAACAGTGCTGCCAGCATCTGCTCTCTTGGAGGCCAGCGTCATGAAGGAGGCAGAGTTAGCCATGCCTCGCCAGCACGTGTGAGTCTGGCCTCATGTCAGGGTCGACAGCCATGAAGAGGCACTCAGTTGACAAGAGAGCTGAACTGTGATGAGACTCATGCCCTGTGAGCACGTTCTCCAATGGGCAGGGGTCAGCAGGCATTCGTGGGGGTAGGAGCTTCCTCCAAGGGTCAGTTACGGGGCTGGAGGGTTGGTTGGGACTGAGTGTGTCCCAGAAAGAGTGAACAGCACTGGGCTACCAACCAGCACCTGGGAACTAGGTAAAGAATCACTATGAAATTGCCATTGCCAAGGCAAAGATGGGTGTGATTTAGAATCACTGCATATTAGTACTAGAAAGTGCTTTCGTAGGACATAGAAAAGGGAATGCTAGTTTTAGAGTCAGATAGGCTGGGTTTTGAAAATGCCACATTGACAACACCTCTATGAACTTCAGTTTTCAAATCTGACAGTGATGGCAAATAAATCTCACTCTCATATCAACTCTGATCAATCGATAGTGGCTGTCTATAGTTCAGCTGAGGATTGCGAGCTTTCTCCAGTGCTGTGATCTATCATGGCTAGGGAACTTAGAGGGGCACTGCATGTGCTGCTGTTTTGTCATCATAGATTAGGTGACTTCTGAGTTTCCTTTCTTCTTAAAAGGCTATGATTTCTTGTTGATTTCTCTTCATTCATTAATTCTGTGCAATCAGCAAACATTTCTTGAGCTCTTTCTATGTGCCAAACATTGCGCCAGATGTTTATTTGGGCTTCTATGAGATGAATTGTAAGATGATGTGATCCTACAGCTCTTAAAAATTATAGGAGATTTAGTGGAAACAAGATCCGGCAGGACCTTGGTAAGCTGGAAAAGTAACCAGAGGCAAATAAAATAAGACGTCAGGGTAGTTTGCAAAGGCAGTGAAAAACAGGCTTCACAATCATCAGGCAGAGGCTCAATTAAAAAATAGGTGAAGGATTCGAATAGACTTTTCTCCAAAGAACAGGTATGAGTGGCCGATTAGTATATGAAAAGATTCTCAGCATCACTAGTCATTAAGGAAATGCAAATCAAACCCACAGTGAGATACCACTTCATACCCACTGCCAAAGCGAAAAAGGCAGACAATGACAAAAAGGAAATGAGAATGTGGAGAAAGTGGAAGCCTCATACACTGCTGGAGGGAATGAAAAATGGTCCAGCCACTTTGGAGTGCCACAAAATGTTAAACATAGACTAAGTTACCGTATGACTCAACAGTTCCACCTCTAGGCATCTATCTGCTCAGGAGAAATTGAGACATATGTTCACACAAAAACTTGCACACAAATGTTCATAGCATTGTTCATAATAGTCTAAAAGTGGAAACAACCCAGATGTCTATTAGTTGACGAATAGGTGAATAGAATGTGCTCTCTCCGCCCAGCGGAATGTCATCCAGCCGTAAGAAGGAATGGACTCCTGAGTCATGCTACTACATGGATGAGTTTTGGAAACAGTGAAAGAAGCCAATTACAAAAGGCCGCATATCATAGGATTCTATTTATATGAAATATCAGGAATAGATAAATCCGTAGAGACAGAAAGTAGATTAGTGGTTGCCAGGGCCTAGGGCGGAGGAGAATGGGAGTAACTGCTAATGGCTGCAGAGTTTCTTTTTGGGGTGATGAAAATATTCTAAATTTAGATAGTAGTGATGGTGGTACAAATCCATGAATATACTAAAAATAAAGAAATAAAGATAAGACAGTCAGGCAAAGAATTACAGAACTACAACACAGCGGGCTATGTAGAAGGAGTAGAGAGAGTACTGCCCGAGAGTCTGGAGACTAATTTTTTGTTCAGAGTTGTATATTAACGACCCATTCGACTCTTGGACAAGCTAGTTCTCATCTTCAGTTCTTATTTCTTTACCTATAAATTGGATGAATTAAACTAAGATACCCATAACATCCTTCCCAGCTATAAAATGTTATGAGTTCATGAAGGGCTAAAAATGGTCTCATGGTCACAGAAGCCCCCTGAGTATGGGTCAGGAGCATCGAAACCCTCTGTGAGGGTTGGGTACATGGCTGGTACAGGGTGTGCCTGCCAGAAATCTGTTTCCAGAAATTTCCAGAATAAGTGGATCCTGAAGAAAAATTGAACAAGGCAGGTTAAGCCCCTGACTTCATAGAACCTGCTTTTTAGTGGGGACACTAAATATCAACAAGTACACAAAGAGGTGAAAAATAGAATTTTGGCTGGTGAAAAGTGCTTTGGAAGAAAAATAGAGTAATCCCGATATCCTTCAGTGAGTGAATGAATAAATAAGCATTGTTAAATCCAGCAATGGCATCTTAACTAATTATTTAAGATCTAGAAAGAAATGAGCTAGCAAGCCACGAAAAGACATGTAGGAACCTTAAAATGTATATTGCTCAGTGAAGGAAACCAATTTGAAAAAGCCACATACTGTATGATTTCAACTATATTATGTTCTGGAAAAGGCAAAACTATGGAGACAGTAAAAAACATGAGAGGTTGCCAGGAGTCGGAGGGAAGGAAAGACAAGAAGGCAGAGAGCACAGGGTGTTTTTCGGGCAAGGTAACTATTCTGTGTGGAATAACATGGTGGACAGATGTCATGTACAGCACCAAGAATGAACCCCGGGGCAAACTGTGGACTCTGGGTGATAATTATTAGTGAATGTACCATTCTGCTGGGGATTGTTGATAACTGGGGAGGCTGTGTATGTCAGGGGCAGAAGGTTTGTGAGCAATCTCTGTACATTCCTCTGAATTATGCTGTGAACCTAAGGTTGCTCTAAAAAATAGTCCTAAAAAAATTAAATAGAAATGAAAATAATCACTAAAAATTCAATAATGATAAATAAATTTAAAAAATAAATAGAGTAAAACAAGGGAATAGAGTGTGGGAGAGGCCGGGGAGATGCATTTTGTACAGTGTTGCCATCTGAGGCCTATCAGACAGTGTGACCTTGGATAAGGACCTCAATGACATGAAGTCATGAGACTTGGAAGGATGGCCTGCCAGGCAGTGGGAACAATTAGTCTGAAGGCCTAGAGGCAGGAATGAACTTGGCCTCTTAAAGGATGGGCAAAGGAGGCCGGCAATGAGGGGGAGTATGGAGGAGGAGGGGCTTAAGATGTGGACGGAAACCAGGTCATGGAGGGCCTCACAGGCCATTGTCATAGTTTGGGCAGCTTTGGGGGCAGTTTTGTAGGGGCCTCAGGAGATCTTATTGATATTGCTCTGGGGGAGACCAGTAAAGACTGCTGCTTATCCAATAGTGCTGTTGTTGGTTGCACGTGGGCGATGTAAGGTGAGCTTTTTGAGTACAGGGCTCCAAATCTTACTCACCCAGCACATGGAGTAAGGCATCTAGAGGTGTGTGGTAGATTGAACTGTAGGCAGCGACCACAGAGAAAATCCCCCAACCCCGCCATTCATGGCCTAGCCCTCACATTTCTTTTCTTCTTCCAGAGGCAGGCAAAGTATTCTGAGAACAAGCTGAAGTGCACAAAGGCCCGGAATGACTATTTGCTGAACCTGGCAGCCACCAACGCAGCTATAAGCAAATACTACATCCATGATGTCTCCGACCTAATCGATGTGAGCACCTGGGGAGTCTGGAGCTGAACAGGGTGCCACACCCAAGCTGGCGCAAATTGTCACTGAAGGAGGGGCTGGCCCTTGTCTTTAGTTGACATGCCAGGGTGGATGGGAAGGGCAGTGAGCCTGTAGGGCCTGGGAGATGAGTTTCTTCCCCAGTGGGTGGAAGTGGGCCTCTGCCGGCTCCCACATAGTGGGATCAGGTAGCCATGTATTCAGCATATGCTTCCCAGGTGCCCTACTCTATCTATACCAGGCCCTTTGCTGGATTTTGGGGCGCAGGGTGATTGTCCACAGTTCATGCTCTTGGGATTTCCCAAAGTGGTACAGATACTTATATGTTCAGCACTCCCAGGTCTAGCCTGCCAGGTGCGCACGCGTACACACACACACACACACACACAAGAAAGAAAATAGTGAATAAGTCAGAATTATAATTGACCCTTGAACAATGTGGAGGTTAGGGGTGCTGAACCCCCACCCCATTCGGTCAAAACTCAGCATATAACTTTAGACTCTCCCAAAACTTAACTATAGTCATCCTCAGTATCTGCATGGGGATTGGTTCCAGGACCCCATGCGGATACCAAAATCCACAGATGCTCAAGTCCCTTGTATAAAATGGCATAGAACAACACCTAAAGTTGGCCCTTCACACCCAGTTCAAAAATACTGTTTCAGTTCATGGTTGGTGTAATCAGAGGATGCAACACGCAGGACATGGGAGGCTGACGGTATATTTATTTTAAAAAATCCATGTATAAGTTGACCCACACAGTTCAAACTTCTGTTGTTCAAGGGTTAGCTGTATACGGATCAGCTTTACTTGGGGAGCTTGTCTTGGGAGAAATCAGGCAGTTTTGGAACACTGACTCCTTAGCACCAGCTGCTCAGGACATGCTGCAGGAACAACTAGGCTTTGGGGAAAGAACATTGTGAGCGACATCATCAGGGAGACCTTCTGTGTTGGAGCTGGGATTGCTTCTTGTGTCTTCCGCAGGAATCTGGCCCTGTAGATGCTCAGTACACATTCCATACTGATGGATGGATCTTTTTCTTCTGGCCCTGGTGCATCCCATCAGGAAGCAAGGAAGGCTGTGGGAGGGGCACATTTTCACCATCTCCAAGAGAGGGAGCTGCTCTGCTCTGCCTGTGCCTTCCCTTGCCTGAGGCCAGACCCCTTCTCTTTCTGACTACTTTCCTTTTCACTCCTTCCAGTCCTTTCATTGTTTACCAAATTTTTGTTGAATACCTACTAGCTCTAGGTCTCCAGGCTCTACAGTAGACTAGAGTCAGCAAGCCTGCCCTCAGGGTTATGCTTATCTTGCATAACCCTGACATGTTAACAGGGAATTGCAGTGCAACACAGTGGGTATGACAGTGAGGGAGGTGGAGGAAGATGTGGATCTTTAGAGTAGGGACATGGACGTAAACCCTGAGTGTGGAGAACCTCAAGAAAGACTTCTTGGAAGAAGTGACCTCAAAACTGAAACATAAAAGAAGAGTATTTAGGCAGGAGGAGAGAGGAACAGTATGCCCGGCAGGGGGAATGCATGTATTAAGGCCTAGAGATGAGAAAGGAGGTAAACTTGAGAAAGTGAGATACGTTCTCCTGTTGTTCAAATTGCAACCCCCAACTCCCTCTGAGGGCTTTGGCATGATTTGTGTGGTAGGATTCCAAAGTTCCAGAGGGCCTCCAGGATGAAAGATTTGATTGTGGAATGAAAGACAATCCTAAGTCACCGAGGTGGGAAAGGAAGTGCCGGTGGTCCCACCTCCATGTTGCAGCCCTTACCTGTACCTTTCTGTTGTGTGGCTCTTTCCCAGTGCTGTGATTTGGGCTTTCATGCCAGCCTGGCCCGAACTTTCCGGACCTACCTCTCAGCTGAGTACAACCTGGAGACCTCTCGCCATGAGGGGCTGGATGTCATTGAGAACGCAGTGGACAACCTGGATTCCAGAAGTGACAAGCACACCGTCATGGACATGTGCAACCAGGTCTTCTGTCCGCCACTTAAGTTTGAGTTCCAGCCCCACATGGGGGATGAGGTAGGTTTCTCACATAAGCCCATGCTTGAGGCTGCTTCCATCTGTTCTCTCTTGTGCAACTAGAACATCTGTGAGAGAGAAATGTCAGTCCCCATTCTACATGCAGGATATTTATCTCAGAGGCCTGAGGTCAAGTTCATGGTTCAAGGGCTTCCCCAGCCAAAGAATTTGCCACTCATACCCTAACCTTGTTGGCTCAAGTTCCCCACTTGCAGAGTTGCAGGACCTTAGCGCTCCCTAAAATCCCTTCCAGTTGTATCTAGAAGACCCTAAAAAAAATCCCATGTCTGCACAAAGTCATCTCATATTCTTCCCTTGTATCACAGCCACTTTGGCCGGCATCCTCACCAGGGCACTGCCTGGCCTCCAATACAGAAAGCATACCACCAGCTGAGTTTCCTTCAGTGCTTGTGCTGCTCAGACACTTGGTACATTCTGGAAAACAAAACATGGGAGAAGGCACTTGTCACTGGCCCCATGGCAGTATACTGGTTGCTCAAGTTTCACAAAATACCTTATGCAAATAGCTCTTTGAGCTTTTCCATGTCTTTCCCACCTCTCTCTAGGGCTCAGGCCCTGCTCCTGGAATTGATGGAGGACAGGCACCAGATGTCAGATCTGCCTCCCCATCTCCATCATCTCTCCTCCCTAGGGACACGTGCACAGAACTTTCTCCTAGTGGCTCCATTCTCTCTACCTAGATAGATTCCACTCATGCACGTGGGAGTTAGAGGGACCAGACCCCGTCTGCCCTGGATCGCTTGGGAGCTCTGCAGGGCCATCTGCTGCCCTTGGTTGGCAGGGAGATACAAGGAAGCTCCTTAGCAGATGGCATTTACTGGACACGCCAAATGGTTCTACTCACTTTCTTCATTTGTAAAAGAGATGCCTTCTGCAGGGCTTCCTACAGCTCCTGCCCCATCCCTCTGCCCTCATGTCCAGTCCTTTTGGCCCATCATCTGGACCTAGACATTCTGACCTCATGGTTACCGCTGGTGACTGCAAAGTTTGGGTTACCTCATTAGCAGGACATAACTAGTACATAACAGAGTCCTGCTGTCCCTTATGATCTCAGCTGAATCATCCCAAGTAGCCCACCCACAGGTGGTAACAGAGCCCTGGGTGGAATGGGTATAGGAAGAACCATTTTTCTCCCCACTCTCCCCCTCCTCCACCTCTCTCCCAGTCAACCAGCTGGGGAAGAAGGTCTATGAGAGTGACACTGCCTCACAGTTGGTTGCTCTCTGAAGTATCTTCCTGCTAGAGGATAGGAATACTCTGCTAATTATTCCCCAGTCATTTTTCTTTTTACTGGCTTTCCTTAGGCAGTTGCTTTCCTACCACAACTTTCTGCCTGGAAATTAACTAACCAGTCTCAGTTAATGAGATTATGTCAAAGCTCTTAGTAAACTCTCAAGAGTATACATCGTAGAAGGTCACAACTGAGAGGCCACACTTTGTAGTATGAGAGGGTGGCTCTTGGTTCCCGTCTGGAGTTACCAGGTATAAGCTATGTGACCTTGGACAGGTCATTTAACCTCTAAGCAGTGATAGCTCCTGCCCTAGCTCCACACAGATGATGAAGGCACTGGGCAACCATAGGTGGGGGCTCTCGTTTTTACAGGTGTGCCAGGTCAGCGCTCAGCAGCCCGTCCAGACAGAATTGCTCATGCGGTACCACCAGCTGCAGTCCAGACTGGCCACTCTCAAGATAGAGAATGAGGAGGTGAGTGAGCCCCTCTGCCCTGTAAGGGATTTCCTTATAAAGGCCTATCTTGTCTCGGGGAGTCCACTCTTACATAGAACACATGAGAAAGTCGGGTTCATCTGTAAGATGGACTATTGCACAGCCATTGAAACCATGCACACCAAAAATCTTTCATGGTAAGGGTGAATGCTCATACGATGTTAAGTTAAAGGAAAACAAAGAGGAAATAAAACTGTTCAGTATTATCATAACTGAGGTCCACTAGAGCAGCAGTCCCCAACCTTTTTGGCACCAGGGACAAGTGCTCCTATGAGAATCTAACGCCTGATGATCTGAGGTGGAGCTGAGGTGGGGATGCTAGCGCTGGGGAGTGGCTGCAAATACAGATGAAGCTTCGCTCACTTACCTGCTGCTGCTCACCTCCTGCTATGCAGCCCAGTTCCTAAGAGACCATGGACCGATAGACATTTGTGGCCCGGGATTTGGGGACCCCTGCACTAGAGCATGTGCATAGGTATCTGTGTGTTCATGGACATAGAAAAAAGGCTGGAAGGAAATACTTCAAAATGCTATTTATAGTTATGTCTGGGTTGTGGACTATAGATGATTTCTGTTTTTTTTCTTTGAGTTTTTCTCTATTTTCTGCAATGAGTTTGTATTATTTTTATCATCATAAATAATATTTAAAATTATACATTTAAATAAACAACCCAGGGCACACTGTGTCATGGATTCTGAGCTCCAAGGTATTCCTGTCTTACCATGGACAGTATACCTCCCATGCAGCTGGTGATGGGGCTAGGTGGGGAACATCCCATTCGAGACTAGGTGTCTCCATGCAGAAAGTGTGTCAACCAGCTGGAGGACACCAGGATGTGGGAAGTGTCAGCCGAGATCATGGGCAGGTTTGTCTTTAAGAAGAGCCTTCATGGCTGGAGACGGGGTGTCATAGTTTTATCTTCACATCTCTAGAGGACTGTCCTGGGCAGAGAGGGATGGTTTGCTCTGTGTCTGCGCAAGGGCAGAGATAGGATGAACAAGAGACAGATTGTTCAGGGTGATGACAAATCAAAGCAGTCACTGGGGGGAGGTTCTGTGGCAACAAATTACATGTTTTTAAAACTTGAGGAGAGAAAGGAGATGAATCTATATATTCACGCTCCACATCTTTCTTCAAAGCATTCTAAATTGTTTACATGGAACAGTATATGGATAATAATGTTAATGGAATTTAAATTGGAAATCAGGGCCACAGAAAGAATGAAGCAGTGTTCCTTTGTATAGGCTGTTCATGGCCATGGAAATGCTTGATTTTGAACCTGAGCTTCTGCCAGGTGGTATTAGAAAGAGCTGATTCATTCCTTTATTTATTCAAGTATTTGTTCTCCAAATATTTGTCCAAATATTTATTAAGCACACACTGTGTGCTAAACGCACAGTAAAGTAAGTGAGCAAGATAATATAGTTCCTCCTTTCATAGAATTTATATTCTAGTGAAAAAGACAGATAATAAAACACAAAAAGCAAACAAACCAATAAATGAATGAATATGCAAAGTATTAGACGGAGATAGGCACTACATTAAAAATGGTAGTGAGGGGGGCCCACTGTCACCAGGAGGTGACATTTAAGTTGAGACCTGAACGACAAGAAAGAGGCTTTGAGCAACAATAATTTAACGATGAATTTGTATGCAGTTTCTTCTGGGACTATTTTGGAATGATGCTCCATCATTCTATAGGGTCCACCACTTAGGCACAAGTCAGTGAAGGGGTAATGTGAGGTGGGAGCTCAGGTGCCTTGCATGTGTAGCCTTCTGGGGGTCCCACTCGATCACAGGAGAGAGGTTGCAGTTTTGGAGAAATGACTAGACAGCGGTGTCTCAGCGTCTGTGTTCCTCGAGGTTCCCTTTTCTGTCAGGCTTTGGATAGGACTCAGGCTGCAGATAGCTGGAGAACCATCTGCCATTGTGCTAAATGCGGAGTAAAGTGAGGATGGCTGCTCACCTTGTCCAGACTTTGTCTCCTCCCTAAAGGGTACCAAGAATATTTCCAGTGTTGTCCCTTCGCAAGGGACCTGCCATCGGAGGAGCTAGTTGGGGGCTATATAATCAGGTGTAAAGAGAAACAGACCTAAAAACCTGAGTTCCTTGTTTGTCACGATATTTTCTAAAGTTCTTTCTGGCAGAAGCAATCCAATAAAACGCCTAGATTTGGCTACCTGGGAAAAGTGACTTTGCATTCTGACACGGAAGGATTTTTGTTGATGTGCTGTTTTTCCCAGGTGAGAAAAACCCTGGACGCCACCATGCAGACCTTGCAGGACATGCTGACTGTGGAAGACTTCGACGTCTCTGATGCTTTCCAGCACAGTCGGTCTACAGAGTCTGTAAAGTCTGCCGCCTCTGAGACCTACATGAGCAAGATCAACATCGCCAAAAGAAGAGCCAACCAGCAGGAGACAGAAATGTTTTATTTTACAGTAAGTTGTGTCCTGGACCCTGCTGCCTGCATACCCACTGGCATTGACTTTTGGGGAGCAGCCCAAGCTAGTGGGAACCAGCAAAACCACGTGGGTCAGTTAGACCTAAAATTCTCCCCACATGCTTCTGAAATTAAGTTGCCTGGCTTGGCTTTGTGAAATTCGGGAAACCTGGCTTTGGCATTGATCTTGAATTGATAGTTATTGCATCTTTCCTGTTATGGAAAAATAAAAAAACCAGAGGGTGTGTTCAGTTGGGTGAGAGGAAAGTGGTAATGGAGCCAAGTGTAAGCCCATGTAACTACCCTAAAGTTTAGCGTATGGTTGTCATGTTGTGTTGTCTTCAGTTGGGGTGCAGGCTTTTGGAAGCAATGCCCTGCGAGAGCCATGCAAATTGCTGGGGAGTTGCCAGCTCTTCATGTGAAATCCTAGATTGCTAACATTTAACTCAGCCAGGGACAGGGAGGAACAAGAGTAAGGAATTGAGGCTTTAGTTCACTGTGTGTTTAGTGAACATAGAATCTGGGGTTGGAAGGGCCCTTAAATCTCCCATCTGATGCTTGATTCCATTCAAACATTTCCTTGCCAAAAAATCAAATAGATTCTACTTGAACAGCCCCAGGAGGAAAAGCTCCCTTCTGCCCCAAACTGCCCTTTTGTTTGGCTTGTGGCTGGCTATAGATATTATACTGTTTTCCCTTATTCTGTTATTGTCAGAAAGCTGCCGCACTCAAATTTCCAGTCATTGATCTTGATCTGTTTTCTGGGGCAACTGGAGAGAGGCTAATTCTACAAGACAGTCTTTGGTGTAGTTACAGGGAGCTGGGCTTTGATTTCTCCAGGCTAAACATATCTGGTTCTTTGCTTTTGAATGGCCTTAACATCCTTGTGATTCTCTCCTGAACATGTTCCATTTATTGGGGCCTCTTCTGACTAGCACAGAATAAAACTAAATTTTCACCTCCTTTCACAGTAGGTGCTATGCTACTTTTTCAGATGTCCTAAAATCACATTTTTTTTCTCTAAAGCTAAGTTAATACCAGTTAAATCTCTATTCCCTACGCACTGCCATTACATCAGGCCACTCTCCTCCTGAAAGATGTGTAGGTGACACCTTGGGTAGGTGTTATGTTTATCATCAGTTAGATTTCCTTTTAATGGCTCCAGACCATCAAGATTCTGACTCAGTTGTTCAACATATATGCTGTCTCTTCAGATCTGTGTCGTTGCAGATTCAGTTGGTATAGCTTCCATGCTTTAACATTTGCCAATTAATAATGGGTATGCTAGGGGCAAGGCCAAAGACAGAGTTGTTAAAAATATATCATTAGGCTGGTACTGATCCACAAATCAGCACTTTTAGGTCGTGGTCATTTAACCAGTCACAAACGTACCCAGTTCTAACATCTCACTCCATCTAGTCAAAAACCAATAGTTGACACTCTTTGACTTCGTTGTTTTCATGAAAGAAGACATAGCTAATCTTAGTGAATCAGCTGATGCTAATTTCTGGAATTTGCCACTTTTGCTGGGGACCTCCTATGTTTGCAGAGAGAATTTATCCATTGCAAAGATAAGTAAGGAGTGCATGTTAGTATTAATTCACTCTGGCAGCAGAAGCAAATAAATCTAGATGGCAGAAGCAGGAAAGGGGGTCCAGCCTGCTTGAAATGAAGATACAATTCACCAATGTCCGTGGTTAAGGGTCATTGATGCTACATTTTAATCTTAATGGTCACTTTTTCAACCTGGGCAGCTAGTACAACTCCTGACTTAATGTTGTGACATTATTTTGAGTATTTTGAAGGATATAATATTTCTTTTAATTTAGACATCAATACAATTTGATGGCATTCTTTCCTTCATGGTTCACATGTGAAGCCTGGGTGAAAACTTCGAAGTGGGCAGAGTCCACAGGTCCCAGAGCTCCAGGGTGAAAGTGAATAACCCATCAAGGCTTGAGTTACGAGTTTGGGATTAGAGCTTCAACTACGGGGCAGTGAGGCATGGTGGAGAAAATGTCTCCTTATACATCCCCCCCTGTGTTTTTTATGGGGAAATCTTAAACACATGATAAAATTAGGGGCATTACTACTAGAAGCATTCAGAAAGAGCCTCTAGGTGAGTAGTTATCAAACTGAAATGCGCATTTGAATCACTAGGAAGCTTGTTTAAAATACAGATTCTCAGACTACCACCCTCCCTGAGGTGGGGCCTTGTTTCTGCGAACACTTCTGGGCCTCTGTGGTGTTTTCCTCAGGTATAAACCAAGGGGTTAGGCCCTCCATATTCCAGAGCAGGAATCTGCATATTGACTCCCTCCTTGGCTGGTTAGGAAGCCCCTGGTCCCTGCACCACAATTGGAGAAACACTGTGAGTCAGTCTACTCTCATTCTGCCCTGAAGAGAGCGTGGAGGCCGAGAAGTGTTCAGTGATCTGCCCAAGGTCACACACTGAGTGGCAGCCGCTTTGAGTTCCTGTCTCCTCTAGGAATGGTGGTGCTCCCTCTACTTCCCTCCAAGATTGTGGTGAAGACCAAATGAACATGTTTGAAAACTGGCAAGTGCTCTACGTATACAAGGGGGAATATCTCTAAATGACCAAGGGACAAGGTCCTAGGAGCTAAGAAGGACCATGGCCAAAAAGAGGGGATGCCACAACCTCTCATCAGCCCCGCCATTCCAGAAACCCACTGAGGTTGGGCCAGGGTGAGGTGACCTCAATATCACCTGTGCACTTGTCATCCCCACACCCCATGGGCCTTGCCCCCTACAATTGTGTTCAACAGGGAGATGGCGATGTTCCAGACATTTACAGGTCATATTGGGGCATCCTGAGCGTTTGTGGCTCACTTTCCTGCTCCTCTGTACCCCTTTCTGCGCGTTTTGACTGGGGCAAAAGAATGGATTTCTTTGTGTGAAACTAGCTGGCAGATTTGGAGCAATCACATTCATCCCTACCTGCTTAGAATGCTGTTCCCATGTACCTACATGGCCAATTTCTCACCTCCTTCAGCTCATATGTCAACTTTGCAATGAGGTCTGCCCCAAATCCCAGTTCCCAATTTTTGCCTTATTTTCATTCTTAGCATTCACCACTGTCTGACCAATTGTGTATCTTACTTACATTTTTTTTGCTTGTTTTGTTAGCTTGTTATCTCTCTCCCTACTCTGCTACATTAGCCTCACCAAGTCAGGGATCCAGCTAAGTCCCTCAGCAGCTACAATGTGCAAGGCCCAGGTGTAGGAATTAGATCCAGAAATGTCCAGCAAAGGCATGCCCCCTCAGGGTGGGCTCTGGCCCTTTGTTTGGGTGATTTGGAGGTGGTGGTGGGGGGTAGGAGTAGGGAGCAAGAAAGCTGGTACCTGTTTGTTGGCTTGGCTGAGGCCTGGCTGAACTTGGGGCAGGTAAATGAATTTCTGTTCTGGGCAGGCCCTGTCCGTACCCACTGCTTCAAAGTGCATTGTGCTTGGCCAGGCTCCTGAGCTAGAGACAGCCTGGGGGTCCCTGGAATCTTGGGCACGTTACTTCCCTGTGCCAGCAGCACCTGCCTCATCTCTAAAAAGAAGAAAACATATCACCCAATGCAGTTGAGGTTATTTTAATGTGAAGGTCTCTAGGAGCCCTCAGAGCCCTTCCTACCTCCAGACTGGGGGTCGGATGTAAAAAAGACTTGTTCTGACAGCTCCGATGAAGTGCTCCTGCCTCAGCTGTGTGGCCCCGGGACCATCCTGTCTTCATAGCTCTTGGCCCCAAAGCATGGTGGAGCTTTGATGACTAAAGAAGCCCTCTGCTCGCAGCTCCCATAGTCCTCACCTGAAAAAAGCACCTTTCACTGTTCCCTGAACTTTCTTTTTGTTCACAAAACTGACCTGAAATGCCCGAAGCCCTCAGGACTGGGCAGCCATGCATGGCAGAGCAGGGCATCTGACGGAGAAGAGCAAATGAGTAGATGCAGAGGCCCCCTTTCCCCACACAAGGGTCCTTGAGGGTGTTGCAGTCTCCCTTTGACCTCCCTGCCCTGGAGTTGCATTACAGAGGCAGAGACTGTGGGATGTGACCCTGAAATCTGTCATGTGCTTGTGCCTTATGTCTTACAGAAATTTAAGGAGTACGTGAATGGCAGTAACCTCATCACTAAGCTGCAGGCCAAGCACGACTTACTCAAGCAAACCCTGGGCGAAGGTGAGTCAGGTGGCAGAGGCCTGCGAGGAGGGGCTGTCTTCCTCGCTGGGTTTTGTTGTGGCCCCATGAGCTGTTTCAGCTTGAGACACTGGGTACTTGGCAGAATGAGCCCTGGTACTGGGGCCACCTTCCAGGACTGAGCAGGCTGCTGCAGTCTGTGGTCTACAGCCCTGGAACAGATGTTGAGTGGGATCTGGTCTGGTTGCAGAAAATAGAGACAAATACAAATGTTGGTTTAAGTTGTGGGAGATGGTTCAAAGCAAAGTGATAAAGGAGGCCCGATAGATAGGGGATAGGAATTCAGGGTCACAGGGGTCTACCCTGATGCTTTTAGCAGATACTTTTTGCCAGGAATAGTGTTTGAGTGTCTGGCCAGGATTCTAGGTTCGAAGAAGAAAAACCATATATGTAAGGCAGAGTTTGGTCCTTGAGAGGTCTGAGGACTAAAAACTACCCAGTTTCCAATGATGGTTGGTATAAAATCCCAACTTCTCTCATGACACATGAGGCTTTATGTTATTTAATCTCTACCTATTTTGCTGACCTCATCATCTACCATTCTCCACTCTCTTACTATGTTCTAGCCACACTCAGCTCTTCCCTGCAAAATTCATTGAGTTTATTCCTGTTCCAGGGCCTTTGCATATGCTGTTCTCCATGCCTTACTCCAGATCTCTGTATGGATGGTTCCTTATCCTTCAGCTGTCAGCACAGAAATCACATCCTCAGGGAGACTGTCCTTACCACCTGATGTCAAGGAATCACCACCTCTGTTCCAACATTCTCTCTGTTTAATTTTCTTCATCTCATTCATCCCTATGTGAAATCATCCTATGTATTATTTGTTCACTTACTTACTGTCTTTGGTCATGCCCCCATCCCCAATAGTATCATATTGTCAATCAGACTACAGGCTTCCTTGCTAATTTTCCCCAGTGCCTGGAACAGGGCCTGGTTCATAGTCAGCACTCAATTATTAGTCACTGAATGAATAATGAATGGAAAGGTCACCAGAACGTGAACTAGGACACAAGGTCAGCATGGTTTATAGCAAGTCCTGGTGACCCTGGGACTTGGTGTGAGGCTCAGCTGTGAGTGGGGGCTGACCTTGGGTTTATGGAGCTGGTGGGCCCTACTCAGATGTATTCTGTGTCCTGTTTGGAGAGAGGGCTATTGGCTGAAGGATGTGCTCCACCAAAGGGAAAGGAGACATGGGGTCCAGGAAATAGGGAGCCAGAAGGAGAGAGATGAAAGCGATTTCCAAGGTGATGATTCCAGTAGATCCTGAGATGACAGCTTGAAGCAGGTCTAGAGGTCATCTAGGAGTTTTTGGGGGACAGGAAGAGCATTACAGGGTGAGAGTCGTGCTGGGGCATGGGGCTGGCATTTGTTGGCTGTTGAGTGTTTGCCGCCCACAGTATGTCCTTGCTCATCACTGGACCACTGTCTTCTCCTTGTGGGTACACATCCCAGTGGCTACACTCTGGGCACAGAAGACCTCCTTAACCCTGTCCACTTGGCAACTATCAAGCAGGCCGCCAGGATCTGCAGATGCTTGGCATTGGTGAGCCCTATGCTTTAGAGAGAACAGCTCCAAGACACTTATAAATGAGCTGGGAGAAAGTGGATGAATTCATAAAAAACTTAGTAACGATAACACTGTCACAGAAATATTGGATGAATTGCCAAATGAACAGTACAGGCTGGGGGCTGAGTCAGGAGAAGAAGGGATCACCATGGATCCAGGAGAGCTGGGAAATCATCAACGAAGATAGATGATTAGGGCTTGGAGGAATAACCAGGGGTTTAAAAGTAATATCAGTGGAACATTTTCAATCGACTTTGTTGATGTATAACTTATATACAATAAGATACACCCATAGATATGTACAAATCAGTCTTGATGAACGCAAATGCCTAGGTGTAACCACTCATATCAAGATAAGGAAAATCTTCATCACCCCAAAAGGTGCCTTGGGCATCTCTGCAGTCAGTCCCCCCATACTCCACCCCAAGCAACCACTGATTCGATTTCTGTCACTGAAGATTCTAGTTCCTTGTGTTCTAGCTGATGAGAGCTGGGGAACTTTGGGGGTGATGAAAATATTCTATAACCTGATTTGGGTGGTGGTTCTACATGAGTATATACATTTGTCAGCAGTCGTTCACTGAGGGGTAAGGGTGGGAAAATGAGTTGCAATGAGTCTTTTCTTTATGTCCCCTGACTCCTCAACATTCTGCCTATCCTGACATTTCAGTATTGGGTGAGTGGGGCCCTAGAGGAGTGTGGGTAACAAAGAGGGGACCAAAACAGCAAGAACAGCAAAAGGGAAGACATGGAAAATCCTAGAGAGGAACTTGGGTGAGAGTGTGATGGGGGGCAGCTTCCACAGCCAGCATCAATGAGGAGAATTGGTTTTTACGGTCATAGGGCCAAAGGCTGGGGGCTGTTTCTCATGAGCCATGTAACAAAAGGCAGGTCAACGTGAGCTGGTAGCTACTTGTATTTTTGAAATCACATGCTTTGGATTTAGAAAGCTAGATGTTCTTTTAAAAACTCAGATCCTAGATGACCAAGTGCTTCTCTCTGGCTCCCCCATGAGCACTCTCAGATGCAACCTTCTATTACTGCCCTGGCCTGGATGGCCTCAATGAAATAATAATTACCAGTTTTGGTAGGCATAACTCCTGACTCATTTTGTCTTCCAGATTTATTTAGCCTTCAGTTATTCCTTGCTCTGAGGTATGATGTACCAGTCCTTCCGAGTTTTGAGCTGAACAGCACCAAAAAGCTACAGGAAAAAGCAGCTTTAGAAAGAGGCACCTGCCATAGTCTTGCTTTCCAGTAAACCAGACATGGAAAGGCCCACTGTGCTGCTCTCGATAACCGAGATGGGTCTTATTGAACTTGTCAATTCTGGGGAAGTTCTTTTTTAATAAGCTTTTTTGTTTTAGACTATCTTTAGATTTACAGAAAAGTTGCAAAGATAGTACAGAGCTTCTATGTACTCCATGTCCAGTTTCTTTTGTTATTGACATCTTAGTATGGTGTTCGCTCACAATTAGTGAATATTAATATGTTATTATTAACTATGTTAGCTACAGTTAATAAATTATAGAATTTCTGAAAAAACTTAAGCTGAGACCAAAACTTTAGTCATTTTTGTTTGTTTGCTGAATGATATAGGTGTATATGGATTTGTAGGGCATTGGGTGAAAAGGGAGAATTTGCGAGTAGGAAAATTTGTACTGACTTAGATTGATAAAGTTATTGCCCATTGGGCAAGGGGGGCATGGAACAAGCAGGCCAGAGAGAGCTCAGAATTTTGGCTAATTTATTTTTTCGTGTGTTACCAGATGATTCACCTTTACCTGAGCACATTGACTCTTTCATTCATTAGAAAGCCCTTTTAAGAATGGGTCTAGGTTAGGGTTATACCTGCATCAATGACCTTTTTATGTCATCTGAGAGCCATTTTGATTGTGAAGGGACAATCTGAAAGTTTTGAGAAAAATAGGTATGAAATGGGCCAAGTGGAATATTTTGACTGAAAAGATACCTTTTCTCCCCTCTTCTCCTCCCACTTCCACCCCTGTCCCATGGATGTTGCTGTCTCCCCATAAAAAACGGATCTCTGAAAGTGGGGCAGCTCCTCCCACGTGCTTGTGGCGTGCATCTGGGGCCCTGCGTACCTGGGGTATGGTCCATGGCTCCACGTGGGGTGCGAACCCAGGGCCTTCTGTGTGTAAAGCAGATATGCTAACCACTACACTATGGAAGCACCCCCTCTTTTTTTTTTTTAATGAAATAAAGTAAGTGTTATATCAAATGCCTGAAATTTTCTCAAGTAGTGTTTTGCCACCATGGCCGAAAGAAACCACAAGTTAGAGGAAACAAAATCCTTTGGATCACCTTCACTTACAAGGGAATTTTTGAATCCAATAAACCCCAGGTACACAAGTCAAAAAGCTTGTAGGTGTCCCACAAATTGGCATTTTTTTTTTTAGAAATGATATCACTGCTACATTTTGGGAAAAAGAGTGTCTACCCTTATATACCTTTGGCTGTTGCTATGTTGCTTTATTGGGCAGAGAATTCTTAGTTTATCACCTCTGAGTCTTAGATCTCTGACCTTTTTATTGCTCTGTGTAGTCTGTAAGCTCCAGGGCTTACACCCAAGCTTTAGGTGGTTTTTCAATTTATTAAAGCCCTTCAAGGATGAATAGTGTTTGTCTATAAAAAGGAGGAGACATAACCTTTTCAGGCCAAGATTTAATAGCCCATTACAGAGCAAAATGTCCACCAGGACCAGACAGTCTGACCTTCTAGAAAATGACCAAACCACCAACTATAAAATATTTTTTTCTAATCCTAACAGTTCTCATAAGATAAAAGGCAGAGGATTTTTGATTTCTGATATTTGTTAGAAGTTGAGACAGCAGACTCCAAAAGATGTTGGTAACAGGGTTCTCGAGAGCTGGAAGATGCATAGATTAGATTCCTCGCCTTGAGTGTGTGCTGACATTTCACTGCAGGAACTAAACCCTTTGATTCTACCTTCCCACTCTTCCCTCCCTTCCCTGTCTGTTCATTTATTTGTCCATCCATCTATTCAAAAGCCCAGGCGCTGTGCCAAGGACTGGGGGCACAGAGTGTACAAGGCAGACAAGGTTTCTGCCCTCATGGGGAAGAGAGACCTCAAACAGTAAACAAACTACTGAATAAAGAATTATAAGCATGATAAGTGCCATGAATGGAACATTTGGGCTGAGATAGAAAACAATTGTGCGTATGGCAGGCAGGGGTCGGGAGCAATGGGGGCATCTGCTTTAGGGTGGGTGATCAGAGAGGCCTTTGAGGGAAAGTGCCATTTCAGCTGAGAATGAAGAAGAAGGTGTCAGCCACGAAAAGTGTTGGGGCAGCGGGAACAGCAAGGGCAAAGGTGGGAAGGACTGTGGTGAGTCAGAACTAAAAGGACAGTGTGACTGTCCATTTGGGCACATGGAAGAGTAGATAATTTGGAACCAAGAGGTGGAGCAGGAAATTCCTCCTAGTCTCCTTTGTGAATTAACTGCAGCTCTGAGGGGAATGATATGCTTTATCATTCTACTGCATTCTAGTCAGTGCAGGCCATTGGCTCACCCCTCTCACAGGGTACCATTGGCTCCAACTCAGAGTCTTGAGACTGCATGAAAATTTACCTCAAATTGGTATCTGTTAGAAATTTACTTCAGACCCCAAACACAGAAATCAAGCAGAACACATTTGTCTGTTTTAAGTAACTTTTCTCCTTTCTCGCTTCATTCTTGTAACTGTGCCTTTGGTCAGGAATTAAGGAACTGCGTGTCAATTCACTCCAAGTTCCATTTTCAGACCTCTGTTACATGCCAGCTCCCCTCATTTCTCTCCTCAGCCCCATTCAGTTATTTTTTCTTTTGGTAGAGAAAATAAATGCTTGGTTCTTTCTTTTAAAAAGTCCTTTTACGTGAATGCTGGATGGGGTTCTTGAATCTAGAGCTGTGCTGCTGTCCAGTACTGTGGCCACTAGTCACATGTGGCTGTTAAACACCTGAAATGTTGCGAGTCTGAATTGAGATGTGTAAAACGAACACCTGATTTTAAAAAGTTAAAAGTACCAAATAAAAAGTACTTTATTAATTTTTATTTTGATACATATTAAAATAACATTTTTGCTATATTAGGTCGAATATATTATTAAAATTAATCTTGCCTGTTTTGTTTTACTTTTTGTAACGTGCTTACTAGAAATTGTGGCTTGCATTATATTTCTGTCGGACAGCATTGGCCTAGAAGTTCTCTATTGCTCCCCATAAAGGGACTGAAGTACTGAATCATGCTACATGGATGACCTTCAAAAGCATTATACTAAGTGAAAGAATGCAAAAGACCACATATTGCATGATTCCATTTTTTGAAATTGTCCTGCAATGTTCTTATCTCAGAGGTTCTGCTTCAGAAAGTCCATGGGAGAGCCCAGAAATCTGCATTGTAAACAAGGGCCCCAGGTGATTCTGATATCATCTGCGCTGTAGTTTGGAAATCACTAAAAAAAAAAAAATGTATGTGAACAACAAAAAGAGATGTGTGTGAACACAGTCCTTTGAATAGGAGGTACTGGTGATTTAATAAGAGGCGGTTCTTTCCCACAGACGATACCTTAGGAACCCTTCGGTTCTCCACTTCTCAAATGATTAATACCAGTAGTTTTATGTTTTTAGGAAAAAGATGAATGTTTTCTGGTTAAAGCAGCCACTAAACATCAGCATGTACTTTTCTTTCTAGGGGAGAGAGCTGAATGCGGCACGACCAGGTAAGGGAGGGCGATCTCGGTTCTGCTCACCTGCTGACCTGAGGGGTGGGGTGGGGTGAGGCGGGGGGAGCCGGAGCGGCTGGGAAGACAGACTGGGCAGAGCTTAGGCAAGCTGAGGTTTTCTTGGAGGCTCAGCCCTTCACCACTGCCCGAGGGGCCGGTGCGGCTGTGCTGAGAGGGGAGGAGAACGTGCTGTTTGGGCTCTTCTGCCGGTTCCAGCCCGAGACTGAAGCCTCGCCCCCCAGGCCGGGGATGGGGAGGGGCGCTCAGGGCTGATTTCGGTGGGGAACCTCCCCTCCGACTGCGCAGTCCCTTGGGTGGGACAGTAATGCCTTGCGGAGTGGCTGAAGGGAACCCGTAGAGGCCAGAGCTTCTCTCCCCCCGCTGGTATCTGACCGCTGAGCCGACGCGGGGAGCCCTGCCTGGGGTCCCCACTGGCCGAGGCTTTGGATCTGGCTGGGATTGCACCCCTCCGGGCACACGCATGCGCATCCCCACCTACCTGTGCACAGCCGCCCCTACCGCCCGCGCCCGGCTTTGGACCGCACCGAGGCAGGGTCCCGTGCGGGGAAAATAACAAACAGGCCACTTCTGCTTTTCCTCCAGCTTGCTCAACACGACCCTTTGCGCTTCTCCCTGAGCAGACCAGAGCCAGTGAACACTTTCACCTCAGCAGCTGACAGCTGACAGGCAGACTTTCAGCCACTAGACCTTTCTGCTACTTTCAGGGAGTTTAGATCCTCAAGCAGCCCTGTCATTGCCCAGGTTGTGCCTTAGAGCCCATCTGTTTCTGAGCTCCCAGCAATAGCTACCCTATTGCCCAGTATGCATTCAGCAGTTGCCCAGAGGCCTGCCCTTTCTCCCAGGTGGCAGCGGAGGGCTACCTTTTGTCTCATTCTGGGCCCAGCGACCTGACGATATCCTTTTCCCACAAATTCTTCCCAGTGGCCCAGACTCCTAGAAAGCTTTAATACTTGGCAAGAAGATGGATAAACCTTAAACTCTTTCCTCATCTAGAAGAGAGTTGGCTAGGAAGAGGCTCGGAAAAAGCTTTGGGGTTTTCAGTTTGCTGGGCCCAGGATAAGAGAGACTGGGGCTCTCCAGAAGCTTAGCCTGGGCAGCTGTTCCTCTAGGCCTGGGCAGTCTGGGAATATCAGGATGATACAGAATGCCAGGCAATGACCTTCTAGCACACGAATCAGCAGATGTGCAGGATCACTCTCTAAGAACCTTTTAGAAACAAATCCCTGACTTATTCTGGCAAGAGGGTGTTGTCATAGTCCTCAAACAACAGAAGCCACATTTTACACCAAAGTCTGCAAATAGTGAAACAAATGGGCGACAAAATGAGCTATCCCCCGCTTCCTCTTCATTCCTAGAATTTACGTGAGAGAAGATTGTTCTAGCAGGATGCAGGAAAGATCCGTAATCAAATCTTTGGCCAGATCCCAGGGTCTACCTCAGAGAAAAGTTGAGATTTTGTTTGTTGGTTGGTTTTGCTTTTTTTGTATAGCCCACTGAGAATGTTGTCTTGTACACCCTCTTTGACCTAGGGCCTGAGAAATCCAAGCAAGGCTTACTAGACCTCCCACTTAGGTATATTGCAGCCATCTGCACCCAGGCTCTTGGCCAAGGTCAAAGGCAACTTGGTTAGTAAACTGAAAGCTTCTCTTTGCTTCCAAAAATCATTTTTAACTTTCTCTGCAATGAATTGTCAACTTGGAAATGGTTTTTAAATTAATCTGAAAGGCCCTGGGTGAGATGTTTCTATACTGTGGCTCTCTGTGTCTTCCATAGTTTCCTACCCGAGGTCAGTGTCAGTGTGGATAGTCATTTGAGCAGGTCCCCTCAGGCAGGCAGCTACAGGCCTTGTACAGATGGACCCATTTTTGTAATGGGCTGGAACACATTATATTTTTCTCACCCTTAAGAACCTCATCTTAGACTAGCCCAAATTCATAATAATCCTGTAATTTAGGCTGAATAAACAAAATAATGCACTTGAAAAGTATATGGTACCTCTCAAAGCCAGATGCAACCTTAAAGTTTGATTATGGTTTTTCAAACTAGGACTAGCTTCCCTAACTCAGATTGATTTGCCCCCATGGAATAGATTAGAGGTGAGAGCACTGGAGATTACTGTCCAAACAGATACAACCCAATTTACAGCCTCCAAGAGCCTGACTACCATTGAACTACAACATTGCTGCCATTTTGGACATTGACGCCCATGTCTATTAGGTTGTCTAGGGAAGATTTTAATCACTGTCCTTTTGGTCACAGAAAAATTTTGAGGCCAATTCCTGTGTTTCCAACATATGTTAATTTTCATCTTGGTTGAAAAGCAGAAAGGGGGCATTGGTCTCTGGTTTCTCTTTCCTCCTCTCTGTGGCTTTCTCTGTTCCTGTTTTCCCTGCCTCTCTCTCTTTCTTTCTTTCCTTTTTGCTCTGCAACTGAGCAGCAGAAGAGATGGAAGGCTTAGGCTGCCCCACTTTCCTTGGCTGAGCTGCCCCCCTGCTCCCCACTTTGTGCCCCACCCAGCATTTCAGTAAGTCGGTATCGATTTGATGTCATGCAAAGTTGGGATAGCTATGTTTCCTTGTCAGAAAGTCCAGTCAGTACACAGAGCATCACACGAAGAGCGAAATCTTGGTGTGATTCTAATAGTCCTTTGCTTTCTGAATTGGGCAGGAGAAATGGGAAGAAGTATCCTGTTTTCTCTTTATTTTATAAACTTAAAGAAAGAAAAAAAGTTCTTACAACTTATTTTGAGGAAACACACCACCACGTGGGCACCAAGAGTTTTTGATATTGGGTGTCCAACACCTGCATTAAGAGTCTCTACTCTTGCTGACCATTGGAGTTTAATAAATAACTTAATGCTTCTGTTGGATGTCCTGCGACAAAATGAATTTCTCAGTTTCACACTCACTCTGGAACCTGGAGTAGGAATAAATGAATTCTAATCCCATGACTTTGGGCAAGTTTCTTAATCTCTTATCAGCTCATTTGTTTTATGTCTAAAATGAGTTTAATAACTCTTGCCTACCTCACAGAGTTGTTGTGAGGGTATCATACAATGTGAGGTAAGGAAATAATCTGAGAACATTCAAAAATGGAAACTGAAAACACTATGAAAACGAGGTGGCGAAGTTGCTATTCTCATTATTCCTAATTCCAAGACTTGAAACCTATGGCCTTATATCACATTTTAGCACTGTCTTTTGGCATTTGGAAATCCAAAAGCAGATCTGTTATAAGAAATACCAGCCCCACATACCCATATCCTTAAAAAATAAATACCTTATGAAAAAGAAATGACATGGACTTAGCTAACCAAATTGACAAAAGATCCAAGGTGGGCTCGAAATAATCTTGCCTGTTATTTCTTTTCAAAATTTTGGTCTGTGCTTTTTATTTTGGTTCCAATGTTTGGGTGGCATGATATATGGATCAACCGTGTCTTTGCCCATGCATGTCCTGGAGCTAGCAGCATTTGCTCAATGCCCCAACGCTGAGGAGAAGTTGGTTAGAGTTTCCAGGATGGCTGGGCTACTGAGAGACACACAACAAGGCCAGTGAGCAGAGGCAGCAGGACTCTCATTCACCTCAATTGGCTCCACAGTCCATTAGATTGCTTGCCCATTCATAGAAATCAATCAAGACCTGGGGGATCAGGTCTTTGCTTATCATACATGTGGACATTATCTGTGCCAGGCTGCCCCAGCTGCCCCAACTTGTTGCTCCCCAAATTGTGAACCAAACCATTTGAAAATGAACTGCTTCTCTTAGTGAGGGGTGCTCCTAACCTCAGAGCCCTTTGCCCTGGAAGGCTGGCAGCATTGAGTCAGGCCAACTTGGGTGGCGAAAGATGAGCAAATAAGCCGACACAGGTATATGCATGGTGAACAACTCTGGAAACTGGTCCAGTGTTTGTGGCTGTTTCACTGTCCCTGGTGAACTGTGGTATGGTTTCCCCTCCCTGTTGCCAAGGTTGGAGCACAGGGAATGGAGATCCTAAAGCAAAGCAAGACACTTTCAACCTGACCCCACGGGTCCTCTGCTGGCAAGGGTTAATGGGCTGGATGAGTCCTTGGCTGGGAATGAAGAAATACCCTAAGGCTCCATGACTATCCTAGTGGGAAAAAGCTTGTATTTGGAGCCAAAGAGGCCTGGGTTTGGGGCCCGGCTCTGCCGGTTCCCCGCTCTAGCCTCAGTTTTTGCCTCTGTAAAATAAAGTCATACCTACAGGGTTGAGCAGACGTTAAGTGTGGTAATGGATTTGAACACTTTAAGCAAAGTGTTCTCGACTAAAGAACAGGATATAATCATTATCCTGGGTCACCCCAGGACTGCAAAGAAGCTGTAGCCTCCCTCTTGGCATCAGTTTCTTTATCTCTAAAATGAGAATAATAATTGCCTGGTTCTTAAATCAATGAAATAAAGATTAGTCAAATGCATTTGAAATGCCAAGAGGGGTTAGGGAGATCAGTGCCCTGGTATGTTGAGAGTTGAGACTTGGTGGGTGATGAATTTAAGTGAAAATAATGAAAATTAACCCTTCCAATTATCTTTGGAAGTCTCTTGCTTTCTCAGGCTACAGATTACATTTTTCTCCCCGATTCCCCCTCCATCTGGTCAGCTTTGCAGGATGACAGCCTCTGATTGGAGTTTCAGTGGTTCCCTGGACATGTGCTATTTCCCTTTGTGATTTAGAATGCATTCGTGTTATACGAGTCTTACTTCTGCCTGACATTGTGGGTAAATTAAGATTCCTTAAACATCCAAAGGCCTTCAGATGGAGCATTGGATGCCAATGTGCTGGGGGTTCAGGGGATTCCATTTGCATTTTGTGTTCTTCTCCAGTCGTGGTTTTTAAGAGCATCTTTCCCAGTTGTATGTTTACATTGGTTTCTTTCTTGATTTCTTTTATTCCGTTTTCCCCTAGGCCCCCCTGTCTTCCCCCTAAACCACAGAAAATGAGGAGACCTAGGCCTCTCTCAGTGTGTAGCCATAAACTATTTAATGG
The DNA here is from genome assembly GCA_030015415.1 of Cynopterus sphinx. NCBI lineage: Eukaryota > Metazoa > Chordata > Mammalia > Chiroptera > Pteropodidae > Cynopterus > Cynopterus sphinx. The sequence goes on along the minus strand of CM057381.1, from coordinate 119,293,089 downwards.
CTGTATGGAAGCGTTCATTAAGGTACTTGCTGGGGAGCCACAGAGTCCGCGAATGCACCCAATGTAATGGCAGCCTTTCTTCACCTTCTCCCCTCCGCCAACAGCCCTGCACTAACCTACTGGAACTTTAGATCTGAGCCCTCGGGCAGGCCCTGTGCTGAGCTAGTTCCTCCCTGCAGCCTCCACTTGCTCCAGGGAAGGCTAATCAGAGCTGCCTTTGCCTCTGACCAGCTGCTGCTAAGTGCCTTCCCATGCTTCTCAGGGATAAGATCATGAAAAAACCCAGGGAAGTCCCAGTGGGGCTGAAATGCCAGCACCGTGGTTCCAGTCAGTGGGGTTGAAATGTCAGTGCTGTGGCCCGTACTTTGTGCTTCAGGAACCATGGTCCTAACTAGCCAGAGGGACAGTTAGAAAAACCCCCTCTCTTCATACTCAAGAGGAGAGTGGCTGGGAGCAATACAGAGAAAATCCCTGAGGGCAACAATTTGTTTTTAAATAAGTGACTTTTTTTTTTTTTTAGTTGATAATATACCTGCAAAGGAAACACATAAAATTTGTATGAGATAAACCTTCCCACCCAGTTTTGCTTTTTGTCAGGCAGTTTGGGAGAAGCGAGAAGAGCAAGGTAGTCCCTTTAGAATTCCAGGTTAACCCTGTACACCATAAACTAAAAGCGAAAACATTTCAGCTAGGTGAGTCTCTCCTTTCTTGCTCCTTGGATGCAAAGGGTATAGGATCAAGCCAGGGAAATTAAGATGATGACAGAGGTGAAAAGGACAGCAGGTGGGAGAGAGACTGAGGAAGGGGAGAGGCACTGTTAACATTACGGGGAGCAGGAGAGAAGTTCCCTGGCAGTTATTTCAGATCCCACTACCATCCAATGAAGACACTTCCTGCAGGAAAAAAGGCTGATATCAGTCATGAGAAAAGTAAAGGCTTTGGGCTTTGCTGACGATTTTGGAGTAGTAGAGGCTATCCCTGCCTGTATCCCCCATCCTCAGGGTGCACACAGAGCTTGAGGCAGAGGGAAGGGGTAGGCAGGAGAGCCTGGGTCTCAAGACTATCTCTGCCTGTGGGAAGGAGCAGTGGGGAAAAGGGAAAAGGGAAAGTGAAACAGTAGGACATAAGATGGGACTGCCCAGAGGCGGGGAACAGCACGGGCTGCTTTAGGATACCTCAGAGGAGTGAGGCCTGGAGAGTTCCAACAGGAGGGGTGCTGCTCTGCATCAGGCAAGAGGTATACTGTTTGGAAAAGGTGATTCTGAGTGAGCACTTTGCCATCCAATGGGTCATGGGAGGATGTGGTTGTGTCAAAAAGGTCCTTTCTTTAGCCTCGTTCCTCTGCCAAGACTTTCTTCTCATTCACCCTTGACCTTGGAAAAGCCACTTTCCATAACTGAATGGGGACTGAAAGGCACCTAAGCTATTCTCCCTGCCCTCAAGGAGCTTATAATGTCCCAGTTGGGAGATTTTAACACAGAAAGCTGCAAGTATAAGGCAATTCAGAGTGAGTTATCCCCATGGAAACAAGTTCTGTGAGAGCTCAGAGCAAGAAGAGCTATGAGCACTAGGGCACAGGAGGCTTTTGGCAGGGCCTTGAAAGAAGGGTAGGAATAAAGCAGAGAGGAGTGGAACAGAGAAGTCCCTGAAAGGAGAACAGAACGAATAAAGGCTCAGAGACAGGGGTACCTTCTCTGATTTGCTCAGCTCTTTGGAAATGGGTGAGCAGTGAGGACTCTTGGAAGGAGCTGACTCTTACCTGACAGGATTTGAAAATTAGGTGTTTGGTTTAATGAAATAATCTTTTAATAGAGAACTCCTACATTGTGACTATCAAGTAATCCAACTTTATTCTTCCTGTCAAACACATCAGAATGTCTTCCACCATATGAGAGTTTGTGCCTTAGAGGTAGTCACCTTGGGCAGCCCCATTCTTATTCTAAGTATGTAGCTGTCGCTTCGGGTTGTCAGTCTTGCTTAGAGGCTGCAGCATAGCCTTTATCAGTGGTGGCAAACTTTGTAGTCGAATGGACACCCTGGTCTTTGGATTGGGAACTACCATTTAAAGCTCAGCTTTGCAATGCCACTGGAGGTACACAGTGGCCAGAGGCATATTCTAGAACGGGGCTGGTGGACTGGCTTTGAAAAGAGCCCCCAAAGAGGGATACTTCAGAGCACTGAGCAGTGACTCATTTTGGTAATAAGTGCACAGCCTCGTCAGGGGACTATTTGACTGAAAAAGAAAAAGTTCTATTTGTTAAGTGATTGCAATTTTGTATAGTCACACTGTACTTATACCTTATTCTATCGGTGCAGTTTAGCAAACTCTTCTGTGCACCTTCTATGAGCTAGGCAGTGAGCAAACAAACTTGCATGTAGCATGGTCTTATTCTCAAGGACTGTTAACTATCGGAGCAGTCTAATATAGTCAATCCTTCAACCTTTGTGAACAGAGTTTAATTTTCTCTGATGATGCACATGTTCTCTGAGAGGATATTCTGCATGGACTAAGAATCCCTAGCTTTGAAATGCCAAACCTGTGAAAGGTTTTCCACTAAAAACCTTTAGTTTTCCACTAAAAACATCACTGGGACTCAATGATTATGATAATTTAGAGGGACATGGAAGCATCCCCGAATTAAGAATGATGGATAAATGTTGTTGGGGTTATGTTACACATTTCTGGAACCCTACCTGAATGGACCCTTTTCAAAATCCTTGATATGTTTTTCTCCTCTCAGATAGAAGGAAACACAATATGTATTATAAATTTTGAAGCCCATGGAGTCTGCCCCTGGGGCAGAGGCAGAGTCCTCTTCTCGTTTCTATAAAATGAGAATGGTAATTACGTACTTCATGAGTGCATGATGCCATTAGCGCACATGCCTGGCACGCAGTAAGCACTATGGAAGCTTAGCTGTTATTATTCCCATTAGCTGTTAGGAGATTGCACGTAGAGCCCCATCTGACCCGGCTGTTTGCTCAGTTCTAGGTTTCAGGTAGGCTTAGCCAACATACGATAATTCCAGTTGTTGAGATGCCAGCAACTGGACAGATGACACTAGCTTGAAGGTGCACATCCTCTAGTTTCTCCGTTCAGCTTCCTCAGGAGCCTGGATGAGACTTAGCACCCACCACAGAGCCCGATCCGCTGCATATATGGGAGGAAAAGAACAGATGGTGCTCCCCTGAAAATGGGTGGCTTTGGTGGCTTTAGGGAAAGCAAAAGCAAGATCACGAAGACACTCCAACTCTCTACTGATCTTCCCGCCTCTGGGTCTTTCTCAGCTTTCAAAGGTTCCCCAAGTTGTTCTCAGTGCTGATGTGATGGTCAGCGGGTAGGAAGGAGAGCAAAGCCATGTGGATACCCAGGAAAAGCTACCACAGGTGTTTGGTAGCAAAGCATGGGAAGCTGTTTGGAATTTGAAATCAGGTGGAATCCTGTTGGGTCCTATCCAGGGAGCACATGACACACACGATCTTGTCAAAATTAGCTTTTTACCGAGAAAGAGGTTTCCCAAGCTTAATTCCAGGGATAGTGTTACAGTAGACACGTAAAGGTGTGTATCCCTCCTTTGTCGTGGGCAGCTAGGCTAACCTTCAGGGGCCTCAGGTGGGTTCTTGCCCATTGATGAATAAAGAGCCCTGTGTTGAGGAGAAGTCAGATGTGGGATGAGGAAAGGGTTCAGTGCACACCATTCCTGCACTCTGACAAGGACTGAAGAAGGGCCCTATGTCAGCCGATATCCAAGGCAGCCACACTGGAAGGCTGGCTTGGGGCAGGGTTCAGAGCTCCCACGGGGCCCTGAGATGCAGGGGGGCCCTCCCCACGGCAGGCTGGCTGGCAGTCTCCCCAGGACCTTTGCTGGCTGCCATTGCATTTCGGCGTTCACGGACTCTGAAAGATCTGCTTACTCTCACTGATCTTACTCCTGCATAATCTTTTCTTTTTCTCCTGCTCTGCTGCCTGTTTATTTTTTGTTATCAGAGGAAGAAGAAATGCTCGAACAAGGAACCAGGTATTTACTAGAAAGGTCCATTAGCCCCATTCAGCTGGATGGGACCTGCCTTTAGTACTGACTTCTAGAACAGGGCCCACCTTACTTATTGCCAGTGGGTCTGTGTTATTCCTCTCTCCCTGACCACAGTTAACCAAGGGAAGATTTCACAGGTGGGGTGTGGAGGAGCCACCACAGCATCCAAATTCATGGCTTTTCTCTGTCCCTTTACAGTGGCATATTGCATCTGTCTTATTGTTTCCTCACCTTCTAAGGAGGCTAGTGATTTTATTTGTCTCCCTTTAAAGAAAGTTTTAAAAAGATTCTGTGGTCCTTAGTGACCTGAAATAGCGTCGAGGCCAACCAGTCATGGAATTCAAAAGAAAAATGACCCCTTGCTCAGCCTTCTGTGGCTATGGGCCAGTCTAGGAAGATGCAATTGAAAATACACTCACACCTCAGATGCCTGTATTCATGCCTTATTCAGCCTTTTTGACTAAGGTTGGCCACTCAGTGATCAAGCGCTGACATTAGCTGTTTCTAGAACATGCCCTTATAACATTTTTACTGTTAAACAGAGTATCTATCTGGATGTTTAAGCTGCAATATCATGAGTAGAACTGGCCTTCCCTTCTCAGAGTTCGGCAGGACACCTTGCTTCTCCATAGTGTGTTCTTAATTCTGACGTCAGGTACTGCAGTCTGAGGAGCAGGCCTTGTGCTGCTTTTCTTCATCCCTGGTCCCTGGGAGAATAGGGTTGAGTTGGGGCAAAGTGGAGTGGGAGGCAGAGGGTTCTCCAAGAGCAGACTCCAGCCCCCTCCATGCAGTGGGTTCTCTGTCCTTCCAGGGAAGGCATGTGCCTGTCAAGCCTCCTGAGCCCTGATTCCTCCCCAGCTGAGTAAGAAGACAGAGCATTTCTTTAGAATTATCATAGATATGCCTTTTATTCTGCACATAACTGAAGGCTTCCTATTTTAACTGTCTGTGGAGACTTTAGGATTAGCAGTTCCTTGCTTGTTTTCCTACTAATCTGATGGTACTAATATTCTGGCTTGAGTTTATAACCTGTGTTTGCAATGTCTGTTTTCCATAGTGATTGCCAAACCCAATACAACTCACAATTTTCTTTTCTCTTAAGGATTCTGGACAAGCTATACCGCTTGTAGTTGAAAGCTGCATCCGATACATCAATTTATATGGTAAGCTCAATTGCGGGGCAGTGTTTTCAGCACCCTCCAGAACAGGTGCTAGGCTGTTCTCAAAGGAAATGAGATTCTAATTCATCTTGGAAGACTTCCTGTTACTGTTGTGCTTTCAAGAGGGAAAATGCTCCATGGAACAGCTGCTATTCTGAGTGCTATCTTTTGAGCCTTATGTGTTGGGGGTTGGAAAGGGATGGTGAGAAGACCCAGAAAACTGAGGAGCAGGGAGGGCACAGACAGGAGAACGATTCTAGTTCCTTCCGCACTCTCACTCATCCCCAGAGCAATATATTTTGAGCACTAAATGCTGTTGGACAGTCAGTCAGTTAATACTGCTAGATTATAGTAAGCTCCATGAAAGAAATGTAGTATCTGGGATTTGCTAGCCATGGTGTCCCCAGCACTTAACTTGTGCTTCCATCTATTCATTTATTCATTCTTCCAAAAATATTTTTCAGAGTGCATAACAGGCACTGTTTTGGACAATGGAAACACAGGCTTGAACAAGATGGGTAAGATACCCACCCTAGGTATTTTACATTAGCAATTACAAGAGAAAGGAAATAAATAAGCACAGAAATAAATAATTCCAGGTAGTCATAATGCCAAGAAATTAGTTACAAGGGAGAATAACTGGAGAAGGGCAGTGCTGTATTGACTAAGGTGGTAAAGAGATTTCTCCAAGGGGGGTGGTTAAGACTTGAGGGATCTTTAAGACGCGAGTGAGTAGAAGAAACCAGCCATGCATTCCATGTGGAAAAAATGGCAATTGTAAAGTCATGATAGGGGAAGGAAGGCCCCTGTAACTGTACAGGAATGAGCCAAGAAGGTGGAGTAAATGATATAGGTGGTAGAAAGTCAATATTGGTTAACAACAACAACAACAAAAAGAGCAATTGTTTATTGAGCACATACTATGTACAAACGGAAATTTGATGAAAGCCTGCCTTTTAGAGGTAAACTCTTTCCTAAATTATAATGTGGAGAGTTGTTTTATAAAGAAAAACTAATCCCAGGGAAAGGATCAGAGTCTCCCCTATTAATTCTCATTTAAGATGCAGGTAGCTCTTTCTTTGATTCCTTCAATCCTATAGGTTGCTGTTACATCGTTACTGCTGTGTCAGGTACCAGGGTCTCTTTTTTGTTCTGGCCTTGTAGAAAAACCTAAGAAAATGAGATTATTTTTCTTTAATAATTTAATCGTCCCTAAACTCTTCAATCTCAGGCTAGCATGTATTTTAAACCCTAACTTTCTTGAAGGAAGAAAATGTCTGTTAGGGGAGGGAAGGGTTGAGGCAGTGAGATTGATCTTTCTTGTTTGAAATCTCTGTTGCCATTGCCCTCAAATGGTATTTTAAGCTCAGGCCAAGCAAGCTGCCTGGTTCCAGAGTAGCTGGTAAACTGACAAACTCGGTAGCAAAGTGCTCTAGTTACTTGACTGAGCTGACTTATTGGTTAAATTAGAAGTTATCCACTGGCCCTGTCTTGATATAAACTTCTTGCAGCATTTTCCTTCAAGCCCAGACAAAATAGATCCCAGTCATATGAAGCAGGATGGGTCTGAGTGTTTTGGCCAGCCATAGTTCATTGCAAAGGCTATTTTCAGGCTCCTGCCAGGAGACTTTCATTGGGAATGACTCTCTCGTAAAGGATGGTGGGAGGAGGAGACGAGCCACGGAGTGAGTCATCAATGTTCTCAGTGATCAGATGAGTTCAAGGCCTCATGGCATTTTCTTTTTTGTTTTATTTTGTTTTGTTTTGTTTTTCTTTTCTTTTCTTTTCTTTTTCTTTTCCTTTCTTTTTCTTTTCTTTTCTTTTCTCTTTTCTTTTTTTCTTTTTCTTTTCTTTTCCTTTCTCTTTTTTAGGACTCCAGCAGCAAGGGATCTTCAGAGTGCCAGGATCTCAGGTCGAAGTCAATGACATCAAAAATTCCTTTGAGAGAGGTAGGTCAAAGTGACCATCTCAAGCTTGTGGCCAGAGTAAGCCCAGGCAGGCATTAGTATTATGTGTGTTAGAGCCCATGATGTGCAGGGCAGGCTTGTATTGACATCTCTTTCCAACTTTGCGTTCAGTGACTTCACTTTGGTTGCTTGAAATCATCTATTGTGGGAATATTTACACCACAAATTGGCAAACGCCAACATCGTTTCTCCTTCTTTTTCCCCTCCAAAGAGCTAGGTGTTAAACATTTACCAGCACATATGGGTGATATTTTTCTGGTGGGCTGTACAGTGAGTGATTGCTGGGAAAGAGGGCCTTGTAAAGCATTTTGGAATGATCACATGAGTCTATAAAGGCTGCTGCGTTTTAGAATAGTTGGAAGATCATAGGTAATATGATCTTTTAGAATATCCAATTTTTAATTTTCTATGCAGTGTTTTTGGCAAAGCTACACACTGGGAGTAAGAGACCATACCCTCCCACCACTCCCACTGAGTTTACCTAGTTCTCACTTTGATTAACTAATTATATAGATGCTTATTTAGAAATGAAGTGACCACTAGAATAGGAGCACATGTGACTTACTTGGTATAGCCTTCTTTGGCCTCAGAATCGTTGAGGGGACAGATGGCCAGTGACAAAGTGTTCATGCAAAGTAAGGACTCACTGAGTCAGAAAGAGTTCAATTTTTAATATACCTCTGCGTTTTTATACTCAGTGCTTATCTCGCTATTACAGTGGAACTGAAAGTTTATACATTTCCATTCAAGAAAATACCTTCAAACATCATGCTCCCTGGTTGTTGAAACAAGCCCAACCTTACCAAGTTCATATTCTCAACCCAGAGGAAGAAAGAAGACTTAGTACAGAGGCGTCCTAAATGGTATCTCCTCCTCCCATTTACCAGCATTTTAGAAGGATAACATCTCCACAGTCTACTTTTCTTAACTCTCATTTACTACCTTTTCCTCTGAGTGGTTGCAATATTAAGTTTGGTCTGATGATCCCAAACCCAAACCCATTTCTCTGCAGTATATCAAGTCCCAATTTACAAAGCACTTTCTCACCCATTGTTCTATGTAATCCTCCTAAGAGTCTTAGGAGGTGTATGGTTTGTCCCTATGGATTGTGCTCTGAGCAGCCTTCTCCCTGGGGTTCCAGCCCTAGAATTCTCCCTACTTATTACTGGGCTTCCCCTGGAGGAGCTGTCTCCTGAGCACACTCACCCCCTTTCTAACTTCCCAGTTCCATCCTGAGGTCTAGCTCCATGGTGGAGAATGAACTCCATCAGCTCCCAGATGTCACTACCACAGCAGCCCCCAGCACAGACCTCTACAGCCCTAGGCACTCTGCCTTAGAACCAGGATTATAAATAGGATTTGGCTGGATGGGGCATTCAGTGGCCTCCTAGGGTTCAGAGGGATTCTGTTCTGGATTCACTCCAGGACCTTGGGCACTTAGAACGAGTCCCAGAATTCTCCTGCTCTAAACTGCCACTCCTGCATTTCTTCATTCATTTATTCATTCATTCAACAAGTGTGCATTGAGCCCTACACTTCACTAGGTAAAGGACTAGGGCCTGAAAATACAATAGGAATAAAAGACAGTCACTTCTAGTGGGAGCATACAGACTGCATTATCTGTGCAATGATGGAGTTAGCACTGGGTAGCATGGGAGCACCTAGCCCAGCATGGGTGGAGCGGGGAGAAATAGCAAAGCCTGGAAAACTTCCTGGAGTTGGAAGTGCCTAAGTAAGAGCCAGGGGAACAGGGAAAAGGCATTCTACACCGAGGGAACAGCATGTGAAAAGGCCATAAAGCAAGAGGTATCTCCCATCAACATTCCTGATGAAAGTACCATTCGTTATTCCTTGGGCTTCTCTTGGCAACACTGGACAGCCTAATTCAGAGTTTTGTTTCTTCATTTCTCCCAACTCCTTAGCACCCCTGCTGCCATGCATTTATTTTAAATGAACAGAGACATGATCTGGAACCTTTGCTGGTTCTGTCCTCCTGGGCTCATCCCATTATACAAAATTACTTGAATCTCAAAGGTAAACTTACTGCATGGTGCCTCTAGCCTGGCAAGTGCCCTACCCAGGCAATTTCCTGCTTCCCCATGTCCTGTAAGTAACCTTGTTTTACCAGGCAGCCAGGCGCTATGCCCAACCTGGAAGCACTAATTTCTTTCCTTCCTAAATGTGATTTTTTAAGCCACTTCTGTCACTTACTTGGGTGCCTTACAGGGGTGATGTGAAACTTAAAAGAATTCTTTGCTCCTAGCAAGCCCTGGACCACCTCAGGCAGAGCCCCATTGGGCAGAGATCACCTGACCCAAATCTTCACAGCAAAAAACATTTTCTGCTTTTTCTTTGCTTCACGTATGCAGTTGGCTCCTTTCTATCTCTCCATCATTCCCGAGTGAATCTCGTTCTCTCACCAGCTTTCTGTTCCACTTGAGCCTAAAATGAATCATAGCTTATTCTAAAAGAACAGTTCCTGGTGTGTCTCTTTTTAAAAAATTTGTTTCTGGCTTCTTCGGGCTGGCCTAGTGTCCAAATTTCTCACTTATTCTTTTCTGTTTGTTGATATTCATCAACCAATGCCTTGGGTTTTGCTCATTATGCAGCTGACCCTCAGATGCATGTCCTCCCTGCTCTCCTGAAAACCCACTGTGCTTTTCCACATTCCCTACTGCCAGCCAGGCAGCCTGATCCTGTGGGTGGCTCGGCGTTTCTCTTCTCACCCACTTCTCATGACCCACATGCTCTAACTTGTGGTAGAACTTTTAATCTACATCAATACATTGTGTATTTTTCCTTTCTTCCTTTTATTTTTTTAAAATTCAAATCTCTAATTCCCCGGCTGAAGACTGGTACAGCTGTGGCCTGTTAGGAACTGGGCTGCATAGCAGGAGGTGAGCAAGCGAAGCTTCATCTGTATTTGCAGCCACTCCCTAGCACTAGCATCACCACCTCAGCTCCACCTCAGATTATCAGGCATTAGATTCTCACAGGAGCACCAGTCCCTGATGCCAAAAAAGGCTGGGGACTGCTGCCAAAATCCCTAAAGGGTGCCTGAGCTTTATTGCTTGTTCAAAGACAGTTGGGTCTTTTTCTTCCTTGGCCCTCTTCTTTCTCTTTCTGAGGTGGAAGTTCTTGGCTACATTTCTTATATAAGGCTGTTGAAAGAAACACCTATCTTCTTTTCTTAATCTTCTGAAAAATAATAACGTGTTGAAAAGCCATTCTTGGCTTATTATTCCCAAACCCACTTTCTTTTTCTTCAGATTCGAGTCAACCAGGATTTTAGTTGAGATTATTATTATTATCCTTATTTTTTGCTGTTAATGAATCTTAAACTCACTGCTTAAGTTTTGAGATCTTTCTGTAATCTGGCAAAATTAAAGAGAAAACATCAGAAAAAGGTAGGACTCAGTGGCCGTGCCTCGGAGAGAGCTGTGGTTCACTGTTATCCCAGGTCACATCCTTTTTATAAGTCAAGATGAGGGAGCCTCCAGTATTCTCTCCTGTGTGGAGGGTGGTTATAAAGGGACCCTATGGCCCTTTCTTCCCATATAGATCAAATAGGGTTTAGGGCTGAGATCATGGTTTTTAGGGTCTGACACATTCTAGATTCAACCTGACCCTTCTGAGACTATTTCTTGCCCCGGTAGGAGGGGTGGGACCAGGAAGCACTGGGAAGGGCTGTCATATTAAGGAGCCTCAGGAGGGGCTTGCATGGACCTGTGGCCACACAGCACTGCCCTTGTGAGAGAGACCACATACATATTTCCTGCCATGCCCCACTCCAATAGTATGTTCTCCTGGAGCCTTAAGTGCACATTGTGTGTTCACAAACTTTCCTGGACACGGCCCTGCCTTACAGTCTTCGGCAATGTGCAGGTGACCTGGCTGAGAGTAAGCTGCAGGCAGGGCTGTTTGGTAGCTCCCCCAGGACACTGGCTAGCAAAGTGTGAACACAGCTTTCTCTCCAACTTGCCCGGAATTTTAGCTCCAAAACTCTTCCTAGAAAAGCTGCCATTCACATAAACCATCCTGCTTATGCTGAGCTCTGGAATTCCATTGATTTCTGGAGCCAAAGTTGACTACTCTTGCAGAAAGCCAAAGGCCTAGGCTAGGAGGAAAAAAAATGTTTGGATGGCTCCTTTTCTGGACTGAGTTCCTTCAGGGGGGAAGAGCAAGGCTGAATGGTGTGTGTATAAAGTCAGAATGTTAATTATGCTTTACAAGGGGAGCTAGTATGAAGAAAAAAAAATCTATGCACTTTTGCATCATGAGACCACAAGAGTAATGCACAGTAATAATAGGGGAACAGATTAATATAGTGCAGTTTTCAAGCTCTGAGGGTCCTTCAGAGGTGCCTCAAGGGCTACTACTGGGATAGAGAGGGCGGCTGAGGAGGTAGAGCTTGGACTTCTCCCCCCAATTCAACTAAGATAGCTTTATTCTGCAATGTTGAGTGTCCACAGGAATTGTTTTCTTGAAAAAGAAAAAAAAGTTGAGATTCTACTGTAAAGGAAAAGGAGGAAGGGATGTAGGGAGGGAAATGGAAGGAAGGAAGGAAAGAAGGAAGGAAAGAAGGAAGGAAGAAAGGAAAGAAGGAAGGAGGGAAGAGGGAGGGAGGGAGGGAGGAAGGAAAGAAGTGAGGGAGGGAGGGAGGTTTGGAGGGAGGGAGGGAGATAGGATGCATGCAGAATGGAAAAGGTAGAAGGAATATCAAGCATCATGAGGTCTTGGAGCGGCTGGTGTCTGATTTTGACTTTGTGAATATGCGCAAGTTGCTTCTGTTGTTGGGGCTTTGGCTCTCTCACAGGAGAGAATGGTGGTGTTGAAACCGTGCCTCCCTTGGTGCCATGCAATGCTGTTGTGAGGACTGATGAGAAATCATGTGTGCGAATGTACCATATCAGCCTAGGCAATGATTTTTCAGTGATTTCTCTCTTCCTGTCTCATGAGAAAGTCTTGTGGGAGAAGCGTTCTCTCTTTCCGCATGAGGACATCTGAGATGTTGACCTATGGAACACCAGTGTCTGAGCTGCCACATATAGTCATTCAGGTCATGCTCTGCACAAGGTTGCTCAGCTAGGAGGGCAGATGAGAGGTGACTCTGGTTCTTGCTCTGTATTCCACAAGCCCTACCTAGTTCAAGAAGGAAGGGGGAGCCTTTCTCTGATTTTCACTATAATATGTCGGGGCCAGAAGAGGCCCTGGCAGTAGCATACTTTCTCTTCCTATGGAGGCAGAGTAAAGAGAGCGAGTGTGAATTTCCAGTTCAGCTCTTCGTTGCTCGACGGTCTTAACGTGCTCTGGGCTGTTTTGGAAGGTGGAGAAGCCCAGTGTGAAGACTTCTCTCAGCACCTTCAAGGAGGTGCAGATTTTCCCTGCTTCCTCTCACCTCTCCCACAGACACTCCCCTGTGGTGAACTACTCAGCAGCCCCTGATTAAATTGTAAAGTGCTGCTCTCCTGGGAGATCCTTCTTCCCTGTTCAACTGGCAAAAATTCAGAAGGTTGATAGCATTCCATGGGCAGGGCTGTGGGAAAGAAGCATTCTCCTGGGTCGCCGGTAGGAGAATAAAATGGTGCAGCCCCGGTGCAGGAGAATTTGGCTATGTCTGATGAAATTATACATGTACTTACTCTTTGACCCAGCAAACCCACTTCTAGGAACCTACCACAGAGACATGCTGCCACATATACAAAACCACATATACGAGGTTATTGGTTATGATAATAGTTATAAAAGCAAAATATTAGGATGAAAACAAATATCAATCCATGAGAGATTGGCTGATGAAATTACGATTTATCCATGAAATAAGAGTACTTTGTAGCCATTTTAAAAAATGAGGAAGATCTCTATGAACTGATGTGGAGAGATTTCTCAGATTTATTGTTAAGTGAAGAAACACGTTTATGTAGTAGGGTTGTATGCTACTTACATTTTATGTATATAAAATGTAAGCATATTTTTGCAGAAAGAAACACAGCAGGACAAACCAGAAACTAATGAAAATTGTTAAAATGGTAAGATGTAGAAGGGAGAAGGATAAATAAATGGCCTCTCTCCGTGTAATTTTCTGTCTGGTTTTGACTTTTGGACCATGTAAATGCTTTGTATTTTCAAAACTTTATTTTTTTTTAAAAAAGATCTCTTTAAAAAATCAATCCCTAAAATTGAATATAAATATAAACAAGTAAGCTGTGTATCAAATTGCTAACCATACAGACGATAACTTCTGAACATGTGCTCTGGTCAAACCTTTTTCACAGGCCTTTTGAGTTACATACCATAAGGCTTACCCATTCTTAAAATGTACAATTCAGTGGTTTTTTGTATATTTATAGAGTCATGTAATCATCACCGTAATCTAATTTCAGAAATTTTTCATTATCCCCCAAAAGAAGCTTGTACCCATTTGTAGTCACTCCCTGTATCTCTTCTACCCCATTACCCAGTTCTCAGCAATCACTAACCTATTCTTTGTCCTCTGACCATACATCTTTAGTGGAAGACAGTCCGAAGACCAAAAAGAAAACAAAATGAAAGCCCTGTAAAGAAATCTTAATTTTTACATAGTAACTTTATTGTTAGTGGTGATAATGATATTAAAATTCTGAAACTATTTCATGTATATCATAAAGTGGATACATAAATATATCCATTATTAATGCTATTCACAAGGTTTTCACTGTAAGAAAAATTAAGTATGCAAAATAAATGAAGGTTAAGAAAACCTTTAAAATATATTAAGGGCTATTTTACATTCAAAAGACAAAAGAAACATAACCAAATGAACTGTGTTAATGTTGATTAGATCTTAGCTTTTGAAAAAAATTCAGTAAAAGACATGAGACAGCTGGAAATGTTTGAATGTGGGCTGTATACAAGATGGCGTTTTGGAACTATGGGTAATTTTCTTAGGTGTGGTAATATTATGTGGTTATGTAGGAGAATATCCTTATGCTTAGAATTTGTTGAAGTACTTAACAGTGACGTGATATCTGCAAAATACTCTCAAATAATTGAGCAATAATAAATCTATGTGGAGAAAAAGCAGATGTAGCAAGATGAGTATAAGTTGAGGAGCGTAAGTGACAGGTAATGAGGGTTCATTATTTTATTTGTATAATATTTCTATAGATTTGAACATTTTCACAATTAATTATAGAGAGAACTCTAAACTTGCTGTGTTTGGCAGGCTGTCCCGTCTGCTTCTCCTCCAGTTCAGGCTGGGCTAGGTCATCTCTTTGGCCATCTGCACATTCCCTGCCTCCTTAACAAGCCAAATCAACATCCCCTGTTTCCTCACAGGTGAAGACCCCCTTGTGGATGATCAAAATGAACGAGATATCAATTCAGTAGCTGGTGTTTTAAAACTGTATTTCCGAGGACTGGAAAACCCACTCTTTCCTAAGGAAAGGTTTCAAGATTTGATATCTACTATTAGTAAGTATTTCCCAGGTAGAATGATTAATTCCTTGACACATAATTTATTGAAGTTCCACTATGGATTTATCACTGTACTAGCCACATAGGAGGGACACTGAAAGAAGCCATATGACCCTTGTCCTCACAGAACTTCAAACTAGTTGTGGAAATAACAAGATGGTTTATAACGGAAGAACTAACGGGCAGGGTACAGCCCTAGGCATAAAAGGAGCCCAGAACAGAAGAGACGGAGGGACACTTGGTTTCACAAATCACAGCTGAGGGAGAGCAAAGTGAACAGAGTCTTCGAGGAGGAGTGGACAGACACAGTGATCTTGGGTAGAGTTGGGGACACACAGACCAATGGACCCAGCAGGAGGGTGTTCCAGCACCCTTGCACTACACAGTGCAAGAGGCAGCAAGGGTTAAATGGAGCAAGAGGGGGAAGACCTTGAATGCCTTGCAAGGATTCGGGAGCTTTTCCTCTTGGGTAATGTGGAGCTATGGAGGGCTTGCGAGTCAGATCAGCAGCATGATCAACAACAGAAGTGGTGAAAATAGGTTGACTGGGGGCTTTCTCTGACATTGCTATCCTTCAGAGTCCTCCTTAACTGGTGTTTCTGGAGCCTAATCCAGGGAGCTAAAATAAAGGCACCTTGATTGTAAGGTGCCAAACTCCAAGGCAGTCTTTTGAGAATTTTTTAAAAATAAACTTTTAATAGTAGAAAATGAGAATTTTAGTAATTTGGAATAAATTTTACAGAACATTGCCCCATACCCAGTTTCACTAGGGATGGTTCTCAGTTCTCTGAGAGATTAGCAGCCAGGGCAGAGCCCCTGGAGGTGGCAAGAGCCTACGGAGGCTTTAGTCCTCTCTCTGCCTTGCATGAAAGACCCTTCTTGTGCCCTTCTATCCTCCACACTACTTCCTGCTCATCTTTCTAGACCCACTACAAGCTCCAGATCACCTCTCAGAAATTCCAGGCCACAAAGGCCCAACACTGTCTGAGCCCCATGTCACCTTGCTCAGCCAGTGTTTCCAGAAGCCCCAACAGTCCAGTTCCTGAGCAACGCCCTTAGTGGACAAGGTCATTGACCTCTGTTACAAGCTCAGGATATTGAATACCTAGACTCACACCTTGAATCACACCATGAAAAAGAATGTGCCTTCTCAGTTCCCTCCCAAACCCTATGATTATATCAAGGAGAAAACCTCATGGGACAGTCTCCCTTTTAAACAGGGAGATGGAGCCTCAGTCTCAGAAACTTTTGTATAGAAAGATGTCTACCTATAATTTAGTAACACTGTTTTGTTTTCATTATATCTATTTTTATGTTGGCAAGTGATCCTGGTTTTTCATTTATAGAGCGAGGTCAAGTCTCCTGTTTAAACAAATGTTTTTAAGAAAAAAAGTAATAAATAATAGTGGAGGTGGTACTAGGGCACGACGACTAAAGTTGAGGACATGGAGGGTCTGTAATGAGGGGTGATGGAGTCAGTTAAGGTGCGAGAGCCTTAACTTTGTGGGGAGACTTCCTGGAACCAGACCTTGAAGGTAGGCTGGAGTGTGCTGGGCAGAGAAGAGGGATCACTAGTGTGTGCAAAGGGGCAGCCAAGTCCTTTGTAAGAGGGAGATGTCAGATAAGGCAGCCTGGCACAGAGTTTCCCAGTGGGGCACTACTGGAATTTAGGGTAGAGCAATGCTTTATTGTGTGTTCCCTACACCGAGGACACTTAGCACCTTGGTCCTTGGATCCCAAATGCCAGTAGCATCCTCCAGTCACCTTTTCAACCCCAAAGAATGCCACCAGAGGTGCACTACTGCTTCATTTGAGAAGCATGGCTCTAAATCACCTTCAGATACTTTGAGAAGGGCAGTGGCTAGGACAGAGGGTGAGCAAGGTTGATTAAAGCCCCATCATGAAGGGTCTTGGGTGCAGAGGAGAAACAGGAAGAGTGGTGTTTTAGAAGGAACATGTTGACAGAATGCGGAGGCTGGAGAGAGGGGCTAGGTGAGAAAAAAACATGTTTTCTGAAAAAGAAGCCGACATGAATTTTTGCATCAGCCTCTCAGCATAAGCCCTGCAGATAAACATCAGAGCTTCAGCAGCTCACTCTTATTAGCGCCAGCTTTCCCTCTTCACAAGGCACAGCTCATGAAGCACTTTTCTCTCCTTATCAAGCCCAATTTTCTGCTCCCATCCCTGGCCTGACTCATAAAAATACCAGTGTCTGTATCTCTAGGACTCATCTGGAAACGAGATCCCAAGAATCTGCCAGTCAGTCTCTTTGGCCAACGTGTAGCTTGAGATGTGGTTATTTATTCAGCACTAATTTCCTGAGCACATACTATGTGCCTGAAGGTGTAATGAAACACAGGCTCTGCCTGTGTTCAGGACTCATAGATTGTAGGTGACAGAAATTCAAACTACATTGGTTTAATCCATAAAAGAGCTTACATTTGAATCACATCATGAGAAAGAATGTATTGGCTTAACATTCCTGAACTGTTTAGGTCCAACTGGACGCAGACCTCACATGGCATCAGCAGGAATCTGTCTCCTCTATCTCTGTGTTGTTGTCACTTTCAGGCAGGATCTTCTTCCTTGAGAGTCCCTGGCTGCTCTAGACTTCTCTCTACCTCAGGGGTCCCCAACCCTTGGGCCGTGGACCGGTACTGGTCCGTGGCCTGTTAGGAAACAGGCAATACAGTAGGAGGTGAGTGGCGGGTGAGCAAGTAGAGCTTCATCTGCATTTGCAGCTGTTCCCCAGCACTCGCATCACCGCCTCAGCTCCACCTCAGATCATCAGGCATTAGATTCTCATAAAAGCATCAATTTCTGGTGCCAAAAAGGTTGGGGACCACTGCTTTACCTGGTTTCAAGAAGACATCTTTCTCTAGGTTCCTCCAGCCCCAACTCCCAAGGCTCAACTCCAGTTGGTTCTGATTAGGCCAAGCAGCCCTCTCTGGGCCCATGCCTGTGGCCAGGGAAATACGATGCTGTAATTGGCCAGGCCAGGCTCATACAGCATCCTCAGAACTGAGAGTAGAACTGGCTCCCCTGAGCCATGTGGACTGACCTTAGAGGTAGGATTTGTAAATGTTGGCTGCTTGACTCTCTGAGAATGACAGACAACCTGAAAGCCCCTTTATGTTACAGAACTGGAGAGCCCAGCTGAGAGGGTGCACCAGATCCAACAAATTCTCATCACCCTTCCCCGCGTGGTCATCGTGGTCATGAGATATCTCTTCGCTTTCCTCAACCAGTGAGTTACCTGGCCAGGGGGGCCCCTCTTTGACTTGGCCCTGGCGTCCTTTGGGAAGGGGTGTCCTGAGGCTTTTGCAGGTGCAGCGGTTCTTAAAACAGAACGTGGAACCCTCCTGGAGCCCCCAAAAGAAAGAAACCACAGGGGGAGGCTTTGCCCTTCCCAGGTGACTTGTGGGTGCCTCCTCTCTTGTAGCCTCTCGCAGTATAGCGACGAGAACATGATGGATCCCTACAACCTGGCCATCTGCTTTGGGCCCACCCTCATGCATATCCCTGATGGGCAGGACCCTGTGTCCTGCCAGGCACACGTCAACGAAGTCATCAAAACCATCATCATCCATCATGAAGCCATCTTCCCCAGTCCCCGGGAGCTAGAGGGACCTGTGTATGAAAAATGCATGGCTGGAGGGGAAGAATATTGGTAAGATTCCATTCCTCTTAATACTGTTCTTATCATCATCGTTGTCGTCGTTGTTGCATTGAACAGGAACAGTAAGAAACCCTTTGGTTTTCTTACTGCTTTGTAGTCAATACTGCCATACACATTTTCTCATTTGAGCTTTGTAGCAGTTTGATGGGAGATAGGTGCATCTGTCAGAACTCTCTTGATTTATAAGAGACAGAAATATAAATCAAATTGGCTTAAGCCAAATAGGAATTTACTGGTTTACTTAACTAAAAAGTCTGTGTCCGTGACTTCCCTTAGAACTGGATCCAGAGGTTCAGCTATAATCATTAGGACTCAGTCCTGTGATGCCCAGCCTGTGGCTCTGCTTTCTTCCATGTTAGCTTTGTTCTCAGGCAGCCTCCCCCTTGGGGGTTTCAGGAAGGCATCTGGTAACTCCAGATTTAGAGCCCATCCTCCCAGCGTCTCTAGAGGAAAAAGAACTTCTTCTTTCCAAATATTCTGACACAAGCCCAAGAATGATGTCTCCTTGCTGAGGCTTAGGTCTGGAGAACTAATCACATTGGTGAGGAGACGTAATGCTGTCATCGACCAGATAAGTTGCAAGCCCATCTCAGGTAGCAGGTGAAGTAGATAATCCCCACCTCAACCTTGTAAGCTGAGAGTGACACTTCCCACCATGGTCTCCTCCCACTCAGGAGTTCTCTTCTCCAGGACATGTGAATTCACAGTCTTTGAGAGCTCTGCACCAGGTCAACAGTTACTAGTCGGGCACCTTTGTGTCTCTGGAGCTACACTGGGTCTTGGGAGAAATATGTCAGAACCTCATCACAATCAGGGCTGACTACCTTCCCCAGCCTCAAGACCTTACATGTGGCAAAGATGGGAAATTATTTTAGTGTGAAAAAGATAGGAGATTCAGAACACAGCCAACAGAGACCAAAGTGTTCGCACTCTTCCTTTGTTCCCAATCCAGGACAATACACAGCTACACATTTAGGCATTGCCTGCTTCGCTTTGAGCTAGGTGCCTACAGGAGTTTGTCTTTGATTGTCAAAGCATCCCTGGATGCTTGAAGCGCTTTAGTTCTGTGGGCATATTTGAGCAACTCCTTCAAAGAGGGGAAATGTTCCAGCCCGTTTCCCTGCAACACTTCTCCACACAGAAATACCGGGCCCTGGTGTTACGTAATCGTAGCTCCCTAATCTCATTTGAGGCACTAGGAGCAAGTCTATCCCTGTTCTGTAACAGAAACGCTAAATAGCCAGCAAGCATACTTTCTGGAAAAGAGAGGCTTTTCAAGTGTTTGCAACCATCACTGGTTCTCTTTTTGCTGCAGTAAATGTTGTGGGTATTCTGGGAAGGGCCCTGCAGGTCTGAGTGTACTTACCAAAGAACAACATACACTCATCACACTTTTCTTAATCCCATTTGTGTCCCATGATAAAGGAAAACTATTAATTACATGGTAGTTTGGGAGACATTTTCAAAGCCCCAAATGGGGATTTGGCTGAAGGTCTCATAGTGGACGACATTCATCCAATCAATGAATGATTACTGGGCATCTGTCCTGGGTCAGGCCCTGGCCTAGGGGCGGGCAGGGGTGAGCACGAACAGGAGTAACCACTGATGCAGGGAGCTCTGGTGGAGGAGGAGATAAGCAGTTCCAGAAGTAGGCTCCCTAGAACCAGTGTAGGGAGTTTAGGAAAGGCCTCCTGGAGGAAATGATGACTTAACTGGGACCTGTAAGGTGAACTGGAGTCAGCCAGGTGACAAGTGGGAAAAGAATGTTCTAAGCCTGGAGCATCCAATAAAATGAAAAGTTCTGTGCGTCTGAAGTGTTTCGTGTGATGAGGGCATGGAGAGGGAGGAGGCTCCACGGGCCAGCAGGAGCCAGGTTATGAGAGGTCTTAAACAAGCCATTGTGCAGGGTCTGGACCTTATCCCGGAGGCAGTGGAGAATTTTTCATAATAACGTCTATATTCCTTTAAATGGCATTGTTTGCTGCCTCCTCCGAGAAGCCTCCCCTGACCACCTGTCTAGGTCCCCTCTGCTATTTTTGTCTTTGCTCATTTGTTCCTACATGACACATTTCCACTTGCAGCAGTTTTATTTCCTGGCCCATGAGGGCAGAGTCTGTGTTCACCTTACCCATCAATGCATCCCTCCTACCTAGCTCAGTGTCTGACATATATTAAGACTCAATCAATGGCCCAATTAAAAAAAAAAATGACTGACTGACTATGTGAATGAACCCTGGCATCAAGAAGCTTATAATTTAGGGAGAGGGTAGCAGCTGGCGAAATTATCCCTGCGTTAATGACTAAATTTAACAAGCCTAAATACACTCCACCACCCTGCCCTTCATGGTCGCCAGCCTGCTCGCACCAGCTGGGCTGCTTTGGGCTTCCGCACACAGTGTCATGAGGCACCCGAGGAGCCCTGCTCCTTGCAAGCTTCATTCCACCTCACTGGGTGTGTCACCTCCCCTGTACAACAGGGAGTCAGGCTAGATGAATGACTCACAGTACTTGCAAAAATTTTTTTCGTTCTGGCCTATGGTTCTTTCTAGGATAAACACCAGAGTTTTACCACTGTCCTCTGGATTTTCAAAATACCTTGGCGTTGACAGTGTTTACCAAGAAGGCAGCCCAACAGATTCCAGGACTGGGGACATTTGGGGAAAGGTTATGCAGGGAAATGTCCCAGCCAGGGGAGTGATTTTCTCTTAGGAAAGTCCGCAGGTGGTCAGATGGATAAAAGATGGGATCACGTGGGCCTGGGCCTGATCCAGGTCAAGACCCAGCAGTGGGCTGGGCTGGAGACCCAGGGAGGCTAAGGAAGTATGAGGGTACAAAGCCCCCCAATGAGTCCCCTTCCCGTGTTTCCTTGCAGTGACAGCCCGCACAGTGAGCCAGGAACCATCGATGAAGTTGACCACGACAATGGCACTGAACCTCATACCAGTGATGAAGGTGAGTGAGGGGGAATCTGAGGCCACGGAACCCACCCAGGAGCCTCTCGTGCTGACTCATCACGCCCGCTCAACACCAGGCTGACCTACATAACCCCTGCATAACACAGAGCAGCTTCGCAAGTCATTACATCATCCTCTAGAATAGATGGGGACCCAGAAAGCCCTCTAGTTCACCACATTCCTACCCGGCTGCCTCATCCCTTCTGTGTCCTTGCTGGCCCAAGTACAAAACTTAAGTGACAAGGGTTTCCTAAGTAGGAAGCATGCTTTGTCCCTGCATTCCTCTCCCACCCAAGATCTCTTCTACACCCAACCTAGTGGGACTTGGGGTTCGTCGGTGAATGAGACATGGGTGGTTGAGGAGTTCCCAGTCTCATCACCTGACAAATTGGGAGTAGCTCCCCATCATGCAGAGTGATAATGCCAGATTACAGGTGTGCCCCCAGTGCAGTGGGTGCCGGAATGTGAAGCCCAACAGTGAATTTATCTTCACCTTCCTGTTCTGCTTCCCTCTACGCTGGCTTCATTCTCAAGTAGTAGCTCCCTGTTTGGCGGTCTCTGTCAGTTTTTAATCATTTTTTAATGCAAAGTCCCAATGAAAAAGAGCTTCTTTTTCATAATGGTTCCAAGAAGAAAACTTCGGATTCTCACTTGCCTGTGGCCCAAGTGGGAGCCGTTGGGTAAGGCCTGGGTCACAGGTGCAGAAAAGCAAACTGAGGTATATTGTTGGGCTGTGCTAGCATCCTTAGAGACTAAAGTCACCTTTAGCAGAAAAACATGTCCTGCAGAGCCTTTGTTAGGAGATATGAAGGCTGCCACCTTCTGCTTGTTTGCAGTGATTTGCTTTCTCTTTCCTCCTTTTCCTCTTTCTCTACCACCTCCAGTTCTCCCTCTCCATCACTTTTAACAGCCCTCACTCCCTTCTTGTTTCCCCAAGCTCCTTGGCCTGGAGGTGGAAGGCTGCTGTGGGCGCCAGGGCTGAGAAGGTTGAGGGCCAGAAAGAGCAGACCTTGCTGGGTGAGGGAGGAAGCAGCGTTAGAAGGCTTCATCCCACACCTAGAAGATAGCTCCCTCTATCCCCGAAAACGCTTCCTGGCTCCTCTCACAGTACAGGCACACAAAACCGGATAAGTCAGAGTTGAGTGTCTGCTTCCTAAGAAAGCCCCTTTTCCTGTTGGTCTTTGTCAGGCTGCTGGTTTCTGAGAATGACAACGGCAGAAATAATCATTTCGGAAGGGCCACAGCCACCCCGGGGAGAGCCAGGTTCTCACTGTATACTGTGAGCTGGTGTGACATGCTAAATCAGGGGCCTTCTTCAGAGGAAAATTAATCGCCTTTTCTGAATGTTTACATTTATGCCAAACCAAAACAGTCACAAAAATACCTAGTTGCAGGAATAATCAAGGAGCCCTGGACTCTGAGAAAGATGACCTGGATGTGAAAGATAAGGAGAGAATTTTATGGCCATGTGGTCCAAGCCACATAACCTTGGCCTCAGTGTCCTTATCTGTAAAATAAGAATGATTGCACCAGGAGACGTGTGGCCTAGGTTAAAATGAGGTGACATAGCTGAAGGAGCTTAACACAATGCCTGGGACAATGAGGTGGGTAGAAAATATGAACTGTGTAAGCAGTATAAGTCCTTTCTAACCCTGATAGAGAAACTGGGTCCAGAGAATTATATTGACCTCACTGCTCACTGGCATCTTGAACCTCCTGATTTCTTCATCTATTTTCCTCTAAGACACTTCATTTGGAGGATCCTAAATATCTTGTTTCTCTTGAAAATACCGAATGAGTGACCACAATGGAGGAACAAGTTAGTCGTTTGGCTTTTACTGCCTTTTCTGTCTCAAGATTCTGTACCCAGCTGCTGCCCTGTTTGAGTCTGTTAGCACATCATCAGTTTAAGTCTGGAAAATCCATTTGTGCTTGCTCTTTTGGTTTCTGAGATTTATAAAGAAACCATGGTTAGGCTAAGAACCCTTGATTGTCAGAACTAAACCAAATGAAAGCAATAAGGTAACCTGTCAATAGCAACTTTATTAATTGGATGCTAAATGAGCAATAAGACTGTCAGATTAAAAAAAGAAACAAAAAAACAAAAAACAAACCCACTAAAATCAGTAACAGAAACATCCATAGAGTAAAATATGTTGATTTTCAATTATAATTGTATCATCATTGTTCTCTCACTGATATTTTCCCCACTTTCTCCAAATTGCCCATCATCTTCATCTAGAAAGCCATTAGGCCATTAATTATTTAGATACATCAGGGGTCCATGAATGGGCTGTAGGAAATTTGTTATAGGCAGAATTTTGTTTCTGTTAAAATGTGTACCTCCAAGAAGAGGTCAGTAGTTTTCATCAGATTGTTCTAAACTTCTATTCCAAATTGGAGTAAGATTTTTATTTGTTTGCAGTTCCCAGTAGCTTCTTTAATAAAAAAATTTCAAACACATAGAAAAGTTGAAGTATTTATACAGTGAACATCCATATACCTACCACCTAGTTTCTACAATTGTTACCATTTTGTTTTATTTGCTTTGTCATATATTTGTCTATCCATCTACCAATCCATCTTATTTTTACACATTTTAAAGTACGTTGCTGTCGTCAGTGCACATCGGCCTCGAATACTTCAGCCTGCAAATCATCAACTAGGGGTCAATATTGGTTATAGTTCTTTTTTGAAGTAAAATTACATACACTGAAATGTTAAAATCTTATATGTACCGTTAGTTTTTATAAATGCAAAAACTTGTGTACCTCAGACCTCTATCAAGATATTGAACATTTCCAACACCCTGGAAAGTCCCTTCATGGCTCCAGCCTAGTCAGCCCCAATCATAAAAGCCCAAGAAGCAACCACTGAAATGATGTATCTTTTTCACCATAGACAATTGGCCTGTTCTAGAACTTCACATAAATGGAATTGTACAGAATAGAGTTTTTGGCACTGTCTGTTTTTGCTTAGTGTAGCGCTTTGATATTTGCCTATGATATATGTATTAGGTGAGGTTCTGATGGTGTGAAATGGTTTTACAGTCAGTTTATACACAAATGCCCAATTTTGCCTAAATCACAGCCTCTCTGCCCAGTAAGAAATAAAGAAAAATAAAAAATGGGGACAGTGGCCACTTTTTGCTACTTTGGCTGTTGTTCCTAACCCCTACTGCACATGGCTTCGGCCTGACACCTAAGGAGAACTCTCTCTTCCTCTTATTTTAATCATTTTATTGTGATATAATTCACATGCCATACAATTCACCCACTTAATATGTACAATTCAATGGTTTTTAATAAACTCACAGATATGTACAACCTTCACCACAATTTTGAACATTTTTGTCACTACAGAAAGGAGCCCCATGCCCTTAGCTGTCATCTCTTACCTTCATATTCCCTTCACATTTTCCCCAGTCTTAAACAATCACTAATTTGCTTTCTGTTTCTATGGTTTTGTCTATCTTGGACATTTCATATAAATGGATTCATGCAATTTGTGGCCTTTGTGTCTGGCTTCTTTCACTTAGCATTATATTTTTGAGGTTCATCCCTGTCATAGCTTGTATCTGGAATTCATTCCTTTTTTATGGCTGAATAATATTCTGTTGTAAGGATATACCACATTTCTTTTATCTATTTGTCAAGTGATGTACAGTTGGGTTGTTTCCACTTTTTGGTTATTATGAATAATGCTGTTATAAATATTTGTATATGACTTTCATACAGACATGTTTTCATTTCTCTTGTGTATATCTGTGAATAGGACTGATGAGTCATATAGTAGCTCTATGTTGAATCCTTTAAGGAAACACCAGACTGTTTTCCAAACCCTAGTGGATGTGAAGTGGTATCTCATTGAGGTTTTGATTTGAATTTCTTTGATGCCTAATGATGCTGAGCCTCATATGCTTATTGGTCATTTGTATATCTTCTTTGGAGAAATGTCTCTTCAGATCCTTTGCTCACTTTAAAATTTGGTTGTCTTTTTATTATTGAGGTGTAAGAGCTCTTTATGTATTCTATTGGTAGCCCTTTAGCAGATATATGATTTGCAAGCATATTCTGTGAGTCATCTTTTCACTTCTTCATGATATCCTTTGAAACATAAAAGATTTTTCATTTCCCTGAGATTTAATTCATTTACTTTTTCTTTTGTTGCTTATGCTTTTGGTGTTATATTTGCCAAATCTAAGTTCATGAGGATTTACTCTATGTTTTCTTACAAGGGTTTTATAGTTTTAAGTCTTATGTTTAGATAATCCATTCGATTCATTTTTATATATGGTTTAAGGTAATGGCCAAACTTCATTGTTTGGCTGTCCAGTTGTTCCAGCACCATTAGTTATTCCACTATTGAATGGTCTTGATCCTCTTATAAAAAATCAATTGACTGTAGATGTATATAGGTTTATTTCTGGATTTCAATTCTGATCTATGTTTATCTTTGCACCAGTACTAGACTGTTTTGATTACTGTTGCTTTATAGTAAGTTTCAAAATCAGGAAGTATGAGTCGTCTCAATTTATTCTTATTTTTCATGATATGTTGGCTAATCTGAATTCTTTGCAATTTTATATGAATTTTAGAATCACCTTGTCAATTTCTACAAAGAAATCAACTGGGATTCTGATAGGGATTGCACTAAATCTATAGATTAGTTTGGGAATATTGCCATCTTAACAGTAAAGTCTTCCAATTCATGAATATGAGATGTTTTCCCAATTCTTTAGATCTTCAGTTTCTTTAAACAATGATTTGTAGTTTTTCAGTGGCATGTGTTTTACATTTGTTTTATTAATTTTTCCTCAATATTTTATTCTTTTTGATGATAAATTGAATTGTTTTCTTAATTCCACTTTCAAATTGTTCATTACAAATGTATTATGAAAACAATTGATTTTAATAAATTGCTTTTGTATCCTGCAGCCTTGCTGAACTTGTTCATTCATACAAATAATTTTTAGTGGATTCCTGATGGTTTTCTATATACAAGATCAGAGCATCTGTGAAAAGACATAATTTCACCTCTTCCTTTCCAATCTGGGTGCATTTTATTTTCCTTGCCTAATTGCCTGAGCTAGAACGTCCAGTACAATGTTGATTAAAGTGGTGAGGAAGCACATCCTTGTCTCGCTCCTGATTTTAGCGGGACATCACCCAAGATTTCACCATTAAGTGTGATGTTGGCTGTGGGTTTTCCACATATGCCATTTATAAGGTTGAGGAAGTTCTCTTTTAGTTAATTGGGTGTTTTTATCATATTGGATTTTTTCAAATGCCTTTTTCTTCATCTATTGAGATGATCACATGATTTTTTATTCTATTAGTAGATATATTAGTTGATTTTTTTTTGGCTGTTAAACCAGTTTTGCATTCCTCAGCTAAATTTTACTTGGTCATGGAGCATAATTCTTTTCGTTGTTACTGGATTCAATTTGCTAGTATTTTGTTGAGGATTTTTGCATCTATATTCACGAGATATTAGTCTATAGTTTTCTTTTCTTGCGATATCTTTGTCTGATTTTGGTATCCAGGTAATAATGACCTCATAAAATGAGTTCATGAAGACTTGTTATTCTTCTTGAAATGTTTGGTAGAATTCAACAGCGAAGCCATCTGGACCTAGGCATTTCTTTGTGGGAAGGTAGTTTTTTGATTACTGATTCAATCTCTTCATTTGTTATAGGTCTATACAAATTTTTTATTTCTTCCCAAGTTAGTTTTAGTAATTTGTGTTTTTGTAGGAATTTGTCCATTTCATCTAGGTTATTCAATTTACTTGAATACAAATGTGCATAGTATTGCTTTATAATTCTTTTTCTTTTTTGTAGAGTTGGTGGTAATGTACCTTTTTCATTTCTGATTCTAATAATTTGAATCTTCTCTTTTTTCTTGGTCAATGTAGCTAAAGGCTTGTCATATTTGTTGTTCTTTGCAAAGAACCAGATTTGGTTTCACTGATTTTCTCTATAATTTTTCTATTCTCTGTTTCATTAACTTCTAGTTTAACCTTTATTATTTCCTTTCTTGCTTTAGATTTAGTGTGCTTTTCTTTTTTTCAATGTCTTACAGTAGAAAGTTATAGATTTGAATTTTTTCTTTTATCTTAATACAGATATTTACAACTACAAATCTCTTTCTAATCCTTGCTTTAGCTGTATCTCATACATTTCGGTATGTTATGTCTTCATTTTCATTCATCTCAAAGTATTTTCTGACATCCATTTTAAATTTTTTTCTTTGGCCATTCGTTATTTAGGAGTGTGTTGTTTAATTTCCTGTACTTGTCAATTTCTCTAGTTTTTTCCTGCTATTGATTTATATAAGAAAAATCAATAGTTTCATTCTAGTGTGATTAGAGAACATACTTTGAATGATTTATGTCCTTTTAAATTATTGGGGTTTGTTTTATGGCCCATCATGTAGCACATCCTAGAGAATGTTCCATGTGCACTTGAGAAGAATGTATATTCTCTTGTTGGAGTGAGCATTCTGTAGCTGTCAGGTCTACTTGGATTACAGTGTTACATTTTTTATTTCCTTATTTATCTTTTGCCTAGTTGTTCTATTCACTACTGAAAGTGGGGCATTCAGATCTCCAGCTATTATTTTTGAATTGTCTAGTTCTCCCTTTATTTCTGTAAATTTTTGCTTCATTTATTTCACTGCCCTATTGTTAGATGCATTATGCTTATCATTGTTATATCTTCCCAATAGATTGAACCTTTTATCATTACTTCTAGTAAACTTGTTTTGTTTTAATGTCTGCATTGTCTGATATTAGCATAGCCACTCCAGCTTTCCTGAGGTTGTGGTTTGGATAATATATATTTTTTTGTCCTTTTACTTCCACTCAGTTTGTATCTTCGAATCTAGAGTGTCTCTCCTAGGGACAACATATAATTGGAACATGTTATTTTATCTAGTCTGACAGTCTCTGCATTTTAATCAAATTGTTTAATCTATTTGCATTTAATGTTATCGATATAGTTGATATTTATGTCTGTCATTTTACTTTTTTCGTTTTCTATATGTCTCATGTCTTTTTTTGTTCCTCTATTCCTTATTTACTTTCTTTTGCATTAAATGAATATTTTCTAACATAGAATTTATATTTGTTTAATGATTTTTTTCACTATATATTTGAGTTATTTTTTAGTGGTTGCTCTAGGGCTTATCATATACATCTTAACCAAAATGAGCTTTAGATTTATACTAGCTTAATTACAGTGAAAATATTACTTATATATAGTTCCATTTCCCTTTCTACATGTTTGTGGTGTAATTGTTATATATATTATACCTGTTTATATTATAAACTGAACAGTACATTGTTATAATCATTTCTTTACCTTCTGTAGTCATCTCCTAAACCTAAAACATCTTTGCTCTCACTGCCTTTGTGCTATTATTGGCAAATATATTATACATGTGTCACATTTTTATATTATAAGCCCAACAGAACATTAAATGCATGTTTTATATGCTTGCTTTTTAAGTCAATTAAGAGAAGAAAAGGGGAAAATATACATTTTTACTTTTATTATTACATATTAACTTTTACTGGTGCTTTTTGTTTTTTCTAGTGGATTTAAATTATTGTCAGGAGTTGCTTTCTTTCAGCCTGAAAAAACTTTATTTAGTATTTCTCGAAAGGTAGATTCACTAGTGACAAATTCTGTTTTTTCTTTCTTTTTTAAATCTGAGAATATTCTTATTTTGCTTCCTTTTTGAAAGATAGCTTTCAAATGTTAGATTGAATATTCTTGGTTGGCAGGTGTTTTTTTTTGTTTGTTTGTTTGTTTTATGGGGTTTTTTTTAAGCACTTTTTGATCATGATCTCCCACTGCCTATGCCTCTGTTGTTTCTACTGAGAATTTAGCTGTTAATCTTATTTTAGTTCGCTAGTAAGTTATAAATTGCTTTTCTCTTGATACTTTTAAGATCTTTTCCTTCAGTGTTATTATTGTGATGTGCCTGTATGTGGATCTTTTTGCATACAGACATTTGGAGTTTGTTGAGCATCATAGACCTGTAAGTTATTGTTTTTTAAATAAATTTGGGAAATTTTCAGCCATTATGTCTTCAAATATTTTTTCTGTGCCTTTATCACTCTTCTCCTTTCACTACTCTCATTATATGTGCGTTGGTGCATTTAATTGTGTTCCACAGTTGTCTGGGACTCTGTTCATTTTCCTTCATTCTTGTTTCTCTGTTTTTTCAACTTTCATTGTTTCTATCAATTTCTATTCAAGTTTGCTAATTCTGCTGCCAATTCAAATCTCTAGTAAATTTAGAATTTTAGTTATACTTTTCAATTCCAGAATTTCATTTTTTAAGTTATAATTTTTATCTATTTATTGATATTCTCTATATGGTTTGACATTATCATCATACCTTCCTTTACTTCTTTAAGTATGGTTTCCTTTAGTTCTGTGAACATATTTGTTATAA
This sequence comes from Cynopterus sphinx, assembly GCA_030015415.1. NCBI lineage: Eukaryota > Metazoa > Chordata > Mammalia > Chiroptera > Pteropodidae > Cynopterus > Cynopterus sphinx. The sequence continues at coordinate 119,263,375 of CM057381.1, read as the reverse complement.
AGCTATTTTAAAGTCGTCTGTTAAATCTGACATATAGTCATTATCACAGGTAGTTTCTGTTGTCTTCTTTTCTTCCCCCAGTGTATGGGTCATACTTTCTGTTTCTTTGCTTGCCTTGTAATGTTTTGGTTGTTGGAAACTGAACATTTTAGATAATATATTATAGCAGCTCTGGGTATTGGTCCCTACCCTTTGGGACTTATTGTTTTTGGCTTCTATATTTGTTTAATGACAAGCTGGATTATTTCAGTTAAGTCCATCTTCCCCCAGCCCCCCTCCCTCCATATACGTGGTGTTAAATTAGTTGTTATTTCTCAGAGATGAACAGCTTTGCTTGTGCCCACGGTCACCCTGGGGTAGCAGTGATTTTGGTAGGGTTCTCTTTTCCTGACCACGTCTACTGTTAAACTCTAATAATCGCTGGATGTTCGCTCAATTCTTATCAACAGTGTGCTCTGTCATAAATTATTCTATAATCTAGTCCAATCAAATTCTGTCCCTTTTGAAACAGTAGTTTCTGAGGTCAGCGTTTAATATTTGTTCTGACCCCTAGAGGGCTCCTCTCAGTTGTCTTAGTCCCTGGTTGTATTTTATGAAGTAGGTGGCCTACAATCTGGGCTGTATTTTCATTACATTCGTGAACCTGTCCCCAGTTGCTCCTCACCACAACCTTTACTGTTCTTGAGAGCACTCTTAGACTTGAATTTCTCCAAGCTCTGTTACAGAGGAAATCAGTTCCTTTGGGAAGAGATTAGCAGTGAATTTATAATCTGTTTCTTTCCCCTTGCACAATTTCTGAGGTATGGCTCTGAAGCCGGGGGCAAAGACAATGACAAGCTTCTGAGTGACATCCTCATTCTAGGAGCTGAGCACTTTGTGGAGGGGCAGGCAGCAGTCTGAGGTCCTCTCAGCTTGCCTTTCCTTGCATGAAGTCATCACCTCATGAGCTGGGCCATGGATGATCAGGGCCACAATATTCTCAGCGAGACAGTGCCAAACGTAGAACTTCCATTTTGTAAGGGAGCATTGGTGGAAGATGGGCGCTCTCACCTCCCTACTGCACTTGTTTGGGACTTAGCCCCAGCATCAGGTAGCTGGGGGCAGATGAAAAACAATGATCTCCTGCTCCTCCATGAAAGAAAGTCTTCCAACAGAAAGCTGGGGGAGAGGAAGCCCTATGTTTTAGGCTGCATCAGTCTGAGGTAGAATTTCTACTTTCCTGAGAAGAGGGTCAGAGGGGCTCTTGGAGGGAAGGAGCAGTCTTGGTTCAAATTCCACAGATTCTCACCTTTCTTACTAAATTTTCATAGATTTTCTTGAATAGATGTTTACTTGCTGTTTGCCCTTAGGACCATTTCCAGAGGCTATGATTGGTTGTTTGCTTGGGTTTGTTTGTTTGTTTGTTTGTTTTTAGCATATTTTACAAGTTTCACTGGGGAGGGGTCAGCAGATCTCCCAGCAGATCTCACTATCATGCCAGGTAGATCTCTCTCCTTTGGTCTTAATCCAAATCTAAATCTTAATACTAGCAGGTGCCACAGCCCAAGGCAATGAAAAAACCCAATGAATAAGAAGAAAAAAGAAGGAACATATGGACAAGCCCTAGTTTATGTCATTATTTTAGATGCAAAGAAGATGAGAGAGAAGAGAGGGCATATTCTTGTTCCCAACTATGGCTCTAACACACTGGCTTAATGAAATTAGTCTTCTCAGAGGAGGGGTGGGTGACAAGGAGCCGGAGCAGGGGTGGTGGTAGGGTTGGTCAGAGCAGTGAGGTGGTATTGAAAGGAATGGGGCCATTTGCTCTCCCTTACAGGCAGAGTTTGTGATCTTCTAAAGAAATATTCTCTATTCTCTAGTGTGACACCATTAGAGAAGAGAATTTGAGCTTCCTATCGGGTGATAGGTAGAGAAGGATAATGAGTGTGAGAATTGTAAAATGACCAGCCTTCACATTCTGAAATTAAAGGAAAGCTCCAATAGTTCTTTTCACCTCCATGTCAGGTAATGGACTATTGTAACAGCCACTGAACTGCTGTTGCCCCCAGCCTCCCCCCTCCAGTCCTTCCCCAACTCTGAAACTGCTGTGCTCTCAGAGTGACTTCCCTAAAGTGTGACTTCAGCCAGGCCCCTACTGGGACAGTCCCCAACCTCTCCTTCAGCTCAAGGGCTGGCCTCTCTTTCTCTCTCCACTCACCACAGAGCCCATAGGGTGCCTACCTGGCAAAATTACCCCCACTATTAGCAGAAGTTGAATTGAATATCAAATATACAGTATGGTACAGATGTATATTCATGTTTAGACAGATGTTAAATATATATTCCTGGCCAGGAATCAACATAGCATATTTTAAAAGCATCGGGAAGGCTCTGTTAATGATACCTGGGGCCTGAGCTTAGAGTTTAGCCCATCATTTTCTACTTGTTTGACTCACCCTTTGTATGAAACATCATTTCAACTCAGCCCCAGTTTCTTCATCTATAAAATGAGGATAGTGCAGCAGATATTGTGAGGATTAAATGTGATAATGTAAGAAGAACACTTGGCACATAGTAAAAGCTTAATTTGTTCATACAAGTAACACATATGCATTGAGTGCCTACTCATTCCAGGGACTGTTCTACAAGTGGGAAAATAGCAGGAAATAAAATAAAATCCCTGTCCTAATAGAACTTACATTTTATTAGGAAAGATCGACAGTAAACGAATTGCAAAACAACATGTGCATGCACACATGCTTGCAAGTTCAGGTTGTGCTGTGAAGAAGAATAAAGCAAGAGAAGGTGTTAGAGTGATTTGACAGTTGATGCTTTTGTAGTTGTGAGTGGTCAGGAAGGGCCTTGCTGAGGCAATGACATTTGAGTACAGACCTGAATAAATTAGGAAGTAGCACACAGTGTTCAATAAATATCAGTTGAATGTGAATGTGTGCAAAGCTTCCCAGAAAGAGGCAGTAACAAGTGCAAAGGCCCTGTGTCAGGCAAAAGCTGGGCCTGTTTTAAAAGCATTAAGAAGGCCGTGTGAATGTGTCTGCTGTTGTGATTAGGGGTAACATGTACTGCTGTCTGTAACCAACTTTAGACTTCATTAAAAATAAGATGGGTATATGGATGACTAATAAATAAAGGGATAGATAAGATATGTGATAAAGCTAGTACAGTAAAATGTTAACAGTAGAATTAAGTGGTGGGTATATGTATGTTCACTGTAAAATTCTTTCAGCTTTACTTTGTGTTTGAAAAATATCATAATGTGATGTGGGAGGAGAAACATCAAGAAGGCTGGTGGAACCAGAGCTGACTGAGTGAGGGAGAGATGAGACTGCAGAGTTATCCAGGGTCCAAACCACGAGAAGACATTTGGGTCTTGTTTCAGGCACAAAGGGAAGCCTTCAGAGAGATTTGAACAGGAGAGTTTAATGATCTGATTTTTTATTTTAAAAGAGTCCTCTGGTCGTTGTGGAAAGAAATTGCTCCCCAAGTGAGAATGAAAGCAAGGAGGCCAAGTAGAGAGAATGATGGTAGCAGTGGAGGTGGTGAGACTGGTCAGATTCAGGAGACAGTTCGAAGGACCTGCCAGTGGATTAGGTGTGGGACGCTCAAGAGCAGCTGCAGGCTTTGGCCTGAGCCAATGAGCAAAGTGGTTCTGTTTCCTAATGAGGAAGATGAAGGAATTTAAGTAAGTTGGGGAGGGCTGTGTGGGAGAGTGGTAAGGGGGAGAATCACATATCCTATTTTAGGTAGGATAAACCCGAATAATGTGTTTCTTAATAAATGGAAGCTATTATTACTGGTTCTACCACACACACTTACATAATGACATCTGCAGACACATGTGTTCACATTGAGCTTATGGCTCAGCAATGTTCCTCCCATTTTTTCTTTTCTTTCCCTTATATTTTCCATTCTTCTTGGCTTCCCCCCACAACTCTCCCCGCCACCCCCAGCACCAGAATACCCTAGTGATTGCTGGAGGTGCTGGAGTTGGGGAAGGCAGGAGCCCAGCCGCTCCATGCTCCTCCTAGCTTGAGCAAACCTCTGGTCAGGTCAGCTCCTTTATTAGTTAGTTGAATCTGCTCAAAGGAAGCCCTGGGGTGAGAGCATGCAGCAAGCTGGGTTCACCTCCTTGTCTTGCAAACCCTCTGGCCTTTCTGTCTCTGTAGCTAGTCTGGTGGGTAGTGCTAGCACATGACAAGTGGCAGAGTCAAAGATGCAGCAGAGAGAAGGACAGAAATCTCCCCTTTTTGTTGAGAAGGTGACTCTGTGTCAGGATTTGAGCTAATTTGACCCATTTGGCTGTGCTGTCATTTTGCATCAGTGGTGTTAGGATCGCATTTTAAGACATTTGTCAGGGAGCCAGCTGGGAAAAGCTGATTTAACTGTCTGAGGCCTGCTCCCTGCAGAAGGCTGTCCCACCACTGAGGACTGAGTGCATCTGAAGACAACTGCATCTCATGAGGCCACCGGCACAGTCATCTTGAGCCAGCTGCTTACAGAGGGAGTCCCAGTGCATGTGCATGGGGGGATCAGTGGGGGAGATGAATCAAGAGGGCTCCTCCCTCCACCCTTTGATTTTCCATGCTGCCTCTGGACCTTAGGAGTGCATCAGCCCTGGTAACAACTAACTCTCATACAGAGCTAACTATGAACCCAGCACTTTTGCAAGCACTTCATGTATAGTAAAACTCATTTAATTCTCAAAACAACCCTATAAGGTATAGGTACTATTATTATACATCTTCATTTTATTAAAAATTATTGTGGTGGCATTAACAAAATCAAATAAATTTCAAGTATATCATTCAGCAGTAAGTTGTATATGTATTGTATTGTGTATTCACCACCCAGAGTCCTTCCCATTTTACAGATGAGTAAACTGAGGCTTAGAAAGGAAGGCCAAGGTACCTAAGGTCACACAGCTGAAAAGCAGCAAAGCCAGGTGTTCTGGCCTGAATTCCATGATGGGCAGGTAGATGGCTGGATGGACAGACTCATGATAATCCACCAGAATGGAGCAGACAGGGAGTCCCAAGGACACTCAATATAGGGAAAGTATCTACAGGCAAGAGAGAAAAAGGTTTGCTTGTGTTACCCTTTTATTCTATTAGAATTTAATATCTCTAAAACCATACATATTTTTATAATGTTAAACCTCTTTGTGCTTGTTTTAAAATATAAATACATGAATACCTATACACAATCAGTTTTTCACCCAGGACGGGTACCTCTTAGGGTATAAACTATAACACAGGTTAAATAAATCATAGGCATAACCCCATTGCTCTTCAAAAAGTCTCCCCAAACACCATTAGCTGTATAGACTTTGGCAAACCATTTAAACTCTCTGCAGCTTAGATTTTTTTTGTCTGACTTACCTCATAGGCTGAAGCTGTTAGTAATTATAATCACAATCGTGAGAGCCGCTATCAAGTGAATGAATACCTAATGTATATCTGTACTATGCTGTGTACTTTAATGCATTATATTTAATCCTCCTAACAACCCTTACAGATAAGGCAGCTGGGTGTACAGAGGTTATGTAACCTGCCTAAGGTTGCACAGACAAGAGGTGACAGGGCTGGGCAGTAGGAGTGCCTCAAGGGCGAGAGCCATATCTTTGCTGCTTAACTCTACAGGACTTGTCACTGACCAGAGAAGAGTCAACGTGTGATGGGTTAAAATGTGGTGCAAAGAGATATCCTTGAGCTGTGGCCCCAGTAAAGGTTTCCCTCCCTCAAAATTCAGTCTATGGATGCGCGTGTTAGTCAGTTCTGGCTGCCATAACAGAATACCTCCGACTGGGTGGCCCAAACAACACAGATTAATTTCTTCACAGTTCTGGAGGCTTTAGAAGTTCAAGATCAGGATGCCATCAGGGTTGGTTTCTGAGGAAGCCTGTCTTCTTGGCTTATAGACGTCTGCCCGCTCTCTGAGTCCTCAAATGGCCTTTCCTCTGTAGAGCAAGATAGGTCTGTGGTGCCTCTTCCTCTTCTTAGAGGGACACCTGTCCTATCGGATTAGAGCCCTACCCTTTTGATCTCATTAGAGCTTCAACAGGGAGCGCAATTCAGTCCACAACAATGAACTTGGAGGAGCCCTTAAAAATTACGTACAACGTTTTGCTAGATAGAGCCCACATACAGCATCTATTTGACTGCCCAAAAGGTAAGAACCACTAAAAGTATTGTAAGTAGACAAAGAAGAAAACAGTTTGTGGGAAAAGAGAAAAGGGGTAGAAGAAAAAGAAATTCCTTATTTTGTTTGAATACATGTTTAAAAAGTGGAGAACAAAAAGGTCAGCGGAAAATAGGGATACGGTATGTCAACCTCTACTTTCCATTTTGAGAAGTTAGATGGTCTGTCCGAGGTCACAGCATAAGGGAGCGGATCTGAGACTAAAATCCCAGCGTCCTGACCCCAGCCCACACTTGTTTTCACCAGACTTGCTGTCTGTGCTGCCCCATAGAAGCCAGGGCCATCTGAGCAAGGCTTCTGGGCCGCCCTTCTGTTGACCGGATGGATGTTCTGTCTTCTTACTTTCCTTCCAGAAGTGGAACAGATCGAGGCCATTGCCAAGTTTGACTACGTGGGGCGGTCCCCACGTGAGCTGTCCTTCAAGAAGGGGGCCTCGCTGCTCTTGTACCACCGCGCCTCAGAGGACTGGTGGGAGGGTCGTCACAATGGCGTGGACGGACTCATCCCACATCAGTACATAGTCGTACAGGACATGTGAGTGGGAGCTGGGCCCTACCGTGAAGAATGCTGTGATTGAGTGACGATGTCTAGAATGGGCACTGGAAGGGGAGTGCTGAGTGGTGTCCCAGGGATGTACTCTCCCTGGTATACGACCCTTGTCTTCTGTTAGAGTGGATTACTTCTAACTTCCTCTTAAATGGTGATCCTTTTAACAGATAAGCAAATTGCTCGTGCTTCAGATTACACAGACCGTTTGGTGCCCTTGGCTCACCATCATAACGCACCTGAAAGCTTACAGGGCGTCATCACCTACCATGTTTCTCAGTGTCCAGTGGATCTTGCCACATACCTCCACCTTCTTAGCCTTCCCTATGGCCAGTGGCCAGCTCACTACCCCCTTAACTGCCCACCATTCTCCACCTCCAAGGTGGCTCTCCTAGGGATGGGCAGAAACAACCATCCCCTCTTTTCGAGTTAACAGGGCACTACTATTTTTTGAGGTATAACTGACATATGACATATTGTTAGTCTTAGGTATACAACATAATGATTTGATATTTTTATACATTGCAAAATGATTACCACACCACAATAAGTCTAGTTAACATCAGTTGACACATCGTGATAATTTGTGTGTGTATGATGAGAGCTTTTAAGAACTCTTTTAGCAACTTTCAGATATGCAGTATGGTATTATTAACTATTGTCACCATGTTGTACATTAGGTATCCATGATTTATTTATTTTATAACTGTAAGTTTCTACCTTTAGACCACTTTTACCCAGTTCATTCACCCCCCACTACCTGCCTCCAGCAACGACCAAACTGTATCTATAGGTATTCTTTTCTTTTAAACAATTTTAGGCATTAAAAAAAAATCCCTGCATCCCAAATACTAGCTGTATTAAAAGGCCCAGAAATCTACACCCTACATTCCTTAGAAGCCATCGAATGTTCCTATATGCACTCACACTCCCTCTGACTGAGCTCCAGTCAGCCTCATGTGGAACTGATTTATCTAGAAAGCAGCCACCACGCTAGGGAAGGGGCCAAAGGCACAAATTTTGATTGTAGAGGGGATGGTCTGAAGCCAGAAAAAAAAGTCTAGGAAAAAGCAGACTCCAAGAGGAATGCCACAGCAAATGGCCTGTGGTACTCTGATGTCCCCCAGGTCTGTGTGGGCAGGGACAGGGCACTGAAAAGGAGAGGACAGTGGGAGGAGGCTGACAGGGTACCCAAATAAGCTTGAGCCACCTCACAGTTGTCCAGAGCCGTCGGTGAGGAGGTGAGGGATGGCAGCACTTCCTTCTTCCCTTGCTTGGCCCTAAGCCACTTATCATGGAGCCACGTGGAGACTCAGCACTCAGTGCTGAGCTTGCAGGCTCCTCCCCACACATCTCCACCCCATCTCCCCCGCCCCTCCACCCACAGACCTAGCGGAAGGGAGAGGAGAAGGTAGGCATGGAGTGGTGGGGCAGAGGACAGGGTTCCACTGAAGAAACTGACTTAGGAGTGCGGCAGTGGGTATGTGTGGTGGTGAGGCCAGGAGGGGGGATGGCTTGCTCTGAGCTGTGGGCTTAAATTAACCATAAGGTATGTGTTGACCCAGCACCTCAGACAGATCTTGAGGAGCCCTGCACATCAGGGGTCCTCTGGGGCACAGCACTCCCAATTCACATGTCTCCTTCTCCCCAGGGATGATGCCTTCTCGGACAGCCTGAGCCAAAAGGCGGACAGTGAGGCCAGCAGTGGGCCGCTGCTGGATGACAAGGCCTCCTCCAAAAACGACCTCCAGTCCCCCACGGAGCACATCTCGGATTATGGCTTTGGGGGGGTGATGGGCCGGTAGGAAACACAGATTCTTTTTTTTGTCTTCTAGCGTCATGCCTATTCATATCTGATTTGGGAGAAGCAAGGGGGCAGAAGGGAGAGAAGTCAGCTGTCGTGGCCCCTTGCTCCTCACATGATGTAATACTGCGCATACCCGGGTGGGCCAGCTAGATCTGGCCTAAGAATGCTGAGTGTAAAACAGTCCAGCTTGGGGTGGGGGTAAGGTGGAGGAAGAGGAAATACGGATTGGCAAATCAGTGCTTTTTATTTAAAGTAGTAATAAATCAGAGAGGGTTACAAATTGGCAAGTATTTTTCCAACCTCTCTGGTTCTCACACCTCCTCCACTTTCTGTTGAAGAGAAGACCCAAGTTGTTATATTTAAAAATTTAAAGCTCACATACTCCCTGAAGTGTGCTACATAAACAGAAAACTTACACCCCCTCAGTTGTGGGGGAAATTGACACTCAACTCCACCCAGTCATCTGGTGGGAGCGCATTTGCCTATTTCTTTACTCCCAGTGTGTGGGTTGGGCTGCGTCACATGACCTTTCTGCCAGGCAAGGAGCTGTGCTCCTATTCTGAGTACAGGTATAGCTCAAAGTATGTGGTGGTTTAAAAAATAAAATAAGGAAAAGAAAAGAAAAAAAAAAAAGCTGACAGTTTCTCACTGCTTTCTTAATCAGATTCTCAAAATGTCATATTCTTCATTTTCTCAGAGGAGAGGTCATGGGATCAACCCACACATATGGGTACTTGGAGATAGAGCCAAAAAAATGAGTCCCAGTGGGAACATACGTTTATGAATTTCAGAAATCTCAATGCCTCTTTTCAGCATATTCTATTCCGTTCAGCAAACAGTTTGGGTCACTGTGATAGAAGACAGAATTGGGTTGGGGTGGGGAGAGTAGAAGGCTGGGGTAGGTAGATGACAAAGTCATGGTCCCTTGCCTTCTAGAGGGGCCATATTTTCTCCTGCCTTGATTTTCCTCTTCCTTTTCCCTCCCTCAACTAATTTATTCTTCTGTCTTTCTCAGTGCCCCTTCCTCTCCATCACCTCTGCTTTGGTCCTGTTGGGGTACCCACAGGCAGTGCTTAGCTTGGCTGGTGGCATTGAGATCTAAAGTGCTGCTTACCACATTGAACTTGATCCTCTGGTCACAATCCATTCTACACTCTGTCCCTCCTCCCCGCCCCCTCGCTACTTGCAGCTTTCCCTCCCCTCACCGGCATCTTAGAATCTTTGGTGACCTTCATAGGTTGTAGCAAAATCTCCGATGAGTAGAACCTTTAATCTTCGGAGTGCTTTCCTGTCTACCGAACCTCCTTCAAAGATGGGCAAGGAATATTCTGCTGATTTAATATTAATGAAGTGGGTCTGAAAGAGGACGCAGGAAAGTCTGTGGCAGACAGGATAAGGACTTGCCCTCCTGACAGAGATTCTAGTTCCCTTTTCACTCCACCAGGTCCTCCATTAGGGGTGAAAGGTGTCCAGATACATGGAAGACAGACATGTCCAACGATACACTTTTTCCTATTTCATAGAAGTAGCCCTTTGATGGGGAAATTTGGGTGGTGTTCAGTTCCCAGGGGCCCCTCCTGTGCTTGCAGAGAGCTGGTAACTTTTTGGTACAGTCAAGCCTCAATGCTTCAGACCAATCAGATGCTCTTTGGCATCACAGAAATGTCTGGACCGCTTAAGAACAAATACATCAGGAGCCCAACTAACCATCACCAATGACCAAAGCATTCCCAGGTTGAAATCCTCCTGGCCTTGATTTAAGCCAAAGCCAAGACTTATTGTGGAATCAGCATCACCACCGTCCGCAGCTTGGAAGCAGAATGCTCTGATTCCTTCATGTGTGCCGGTTAAGCCTGCCCCTGCCGCTGAGGTCTGTGCTCAGCCAGCGCTCTCACTGTGGAATTGCCAGGCTGGCTGAAGGAGGCTTTACTCTACCTTCCCTAGACTAGTGTGTAGTGCGTGGCCTGGGGGTTGATGGAACCATTCTGCGACCTGCCAGGGTTGACCTCTGCCCCATGCCCCACCCCCTGGCTCCTTTGCAGAGTGCGGTTACGATCTGATGGAGCAGCCATCCCCAGGCGACGAAGTGGGGGCGACACACACAGCCCTCCTCGGGGCCTGGGCCCCAGCATAGACACGCCACCCCGGGCCGCCGCCTGCCCCAGCAGCCCCCACAAAATCCCCCTCACCAGGGGCAGGATGGAGAGCCCTGAGAAGCGGAGGATGGCAACGTTCGGGAGTGCCGGCAGCATCAACTACCCTGACAAGAAAGCGCTCTCAGAAGGGCACTCAGTGAGGTCGACGTGCGGCTCCACCAGGCACAGCAGCCTGGGGGACCACAAGTCCCTGGAGGCCGAGGCCCTGGCAGAAGTAAGGCCCAGTGGGAAGGCAGGCTGGGCCAACGGAGGACCCCAAAGGGGCAACAGGGTGGGAACCTGCTGGCTGGGAGGTTACTTTGCCCTTCATGCCAGGCTCAAGGCTAAGCCAGAACACAAGCTGCATAGGGAGTCGGCTTCCTGTCTGCCTGCTCATCTCCCCTGGAAGTGGAATCTGGATGAGGGCAGCTTCTGTCTAAGAATCCTATAAAGACTGGAGATCCCAAGTCTCCAGGGGGTGGAGAGGGGATTCCTGCCCTGGGGGAGGGCTGATGGGAGGTAGTAAGGGCAGATGTCTCCACAAGATGGCCAGCTGAGTTCATTCATTCATTCATTCATTCATTCATCTTTCATTCATTTCATGCATTGACAAATATTGATTGAGCATCTATTGTGTGACAATCACTGTGCTAGGCACTGAGAGTACAGTGATGACCTAAAATGGACCTAGACTCTGCCCATGTGGAGATAACAGTTTAGGGAAGAGACACATCAACCGATAACACACACAGCTGTGAAATGGCAGTTGGGTCAGTGCTTTGAAGGAGTGGTACAGGGTCTTTTGAGAGCCTACAATGTGGGGATTGTTTCTAGACAGCGAGAATATGACCTGGCGAGGACATGACCAGAGATACAAAGAATAGGTAGGATGAAGTAGCTGATACTGGAAGGGAAGAATGTTCTAGGCTCTTTCAAAGTGCTTAGAGTCATTGGGTTTTTATTTTTTCTTTAAATGTTTAGAAATTTGGATGAGAAATCTGTGATTTTGACACTTTACTAAACAAATCAAATTTCTTTAACAAATTATGAAACAATTTGTTTAAGTTGTTTAATAGTTCATACAAGTGGTTTCATGTGTTTTTGACAGTTCTGTCATATTTCCAAAAGTTTCCATTTTTCTCTTTCTGGAAATTGGGGCAGGTACCTATTATGCATCCCTCCCCAGTATTATCTCTCATTAAGGTAAGAGATACAACCAGAACCTTCTTGTCTATGAGAATTTTATTTTGGAGAACAGTGTTTGAATCCCTGGTGCAATGGGAAGGGGAAAGTTATGAGCTTGGGGGCTGTGTTGTAGAGGAGGCGAGGAAAGGTTCTAGTGTAATACCAACACAGAGACAACTCACCTGGCATCTAGGACACCTGTTCACTCCTGCAGGTCTAGCTTGGCCCTGAGCGATCCCTGAAGATCAGTAGTTTGGCATAGGTCTCTCAGAGGAGTGGGGAAACCTTCTGGTCCCTCTATTCCTGAAGGCCATCCCCTTGGGGAACATCACCCTAGCATCTACCTTCACCTGTAAGCTCTACCAAGGGCCATGATGGGGTGTGAACTCTCTGAGTCCTAGCCCAGATCCCTTTACATAAGGAATCAAATACAGTCTAGGCCAGTATTTCCAAAAGTAGCTCCCACAGCAGACTAGTTCCACAGGATGCTAATGAGGGAAAAAAGGGTTTGGTGGTCAAAAAGTTTGGGGGATACTGATCTGACAAACTTGAAAGGCTTGTCTGCAAGACTTTTTAAAAATTTTAAGTGTACTGTGAATCTCTAAGGAAGAACAGAGCACACCCTACACCCAGATGACTATGAGCTTTATTGCAGAGTATTTTATAAGACCAGCCTAAAGAATACACTTGGGGAATGCTGCATGAGTTTTTCATTTGCAAACATATCTACACACTCTCTAATTTGATAGCTGCCACTCAAGAGCTCCTTTTGTGACAAAGGTAAAATAGGAATGCATGTTAGACGGTATGTAAATAGCCAGAGGGGGACACTGGATGGCCTCCAGCCTGCTGAGCATTGGCTCTGACAGGCTCTGACTTTGCAGGTTACAAAGGGGAGCTGTGGTGGGGAAATCCCGAGTAGTCTATGGAGTTACCTGAAATTCTCTGGTCTCAAGATATCCTTTAGGACTTAGACTTGAACCAAGTGAAGAGGCTATTTGTTACACTGCCATTCAAAGCAGGGAGACCTAATTTGAGAAGAGGTGAAAAGTGCTCACTTTCCCCACTGTATGTCCTCTCCCAGCACGCCTCTCTGCAACTCCACTTGATATTACAGCCTCACCTCTCAGACTAATGCAAGGCTCATGCCTAAACTACTCAGCTGACCTTTCTCTGAGCTTCCTGTCTTTTGCCTCACACTATGCCAAGGTCGAGTGGTAGTGATGGTGGGGATGGTGATGGAAGGGTGATAATTGCATTTTATTTATTAAAGTTTTACTTTTCAGTTCATGCTGGAGTAGAGCAAATGAAGAGGGTAGCAATGTCAATAGAAGACTTAATCTGAGCCGAGTGGGTGTGGAAAGCAGGCTTTGCTACTGCAGGATTGGGATATAGGAAAAATGGTGAGAGGACTGCCATCTCTCCCATCATGTAGAAAATCTCCCCACAGCTAAGCCTTTTAGGTAAAGTCACAGAAGTCCCCTTCATAAGTAGCCAATATTATGGGACAAAGGATAAAATGTCATGGGGCATCATAAAAGCGAATATTAGCTAATGTTGGCTAATTAGCCAATAGCTAATTATCAAGTCACTTAAAAAAACAAAAATGATAGGACTGTGGCTAGATTGGAGCCTGTCATGGGGTCCAGGGTAGCAGGGGGAGGTGAAGAGGTAAAAAAAGAATTGGGTATGGAGAAGGGCAGCTAGAACTCCAACCCCATCAGTCTGATCAGACTTGCAAATTTTTCAGATTTGCCTCAGGACGGAAAAGCAGTGTGTCTTAATAGTCATCATTGTCACCAAGACTGTGTACAGACCTTCCAACAGTGGTTTTAATTGGGATCCCTAATGGTCCCCTCAGTGGCCAAGCCCATTTGGCTCTGGCCAAGCTTAGTCTGAGCAGATCCTCTTGCATTTGTTCGATGTGGATGTGTCTCTGTAAAGCCCTATGTGAACCAAGGACTCTGACTAAAGAGACTTTAAAAACCACTGTCTGGCAGTTCACAAAGCTTCATTACATCCATTATCTCATTCCATCTTCACAGTAAACATGTGGGCTTCCAACAGATGAACAAAGTACGGTGCAGTGCGACAGACTTGCAAGTGACAGAGAGTCTTTGCTCAAAATTCCCAGCCCGACACCCTAGCCAAGGGCTCTTGGGTTAAATGCTGACTCCCACCTTTTGCACCCCCTCCTGGCATGAAGGGGAATGGAAGCCTTGGGAAAATGGGAAAATGAACGAATGCCAGGTTGACAGGGCAGCTCCTCTGGTCATCAGGAGGTCCTGGGGCTCTGTATCTCTCTGTGTGTCCTCCAAAGCACTCTCATACTGATGAGTTTAAATGTTACAACTTCCCCGGGAGTTCCAGAGGCAGATAAGGATTTTTGTTATAAATTTTTAAGATTCCTATTGTTAATAAAACAAAATTTTCTGATTATAACAGAGAAGAAAGTAGCAGTCCCATCATTTGGGGTGAACATTGTGAGCATTCTGTTATGTAACCTCCAAGTAATGTTTCTATGGGCAAACATTTTTAAGAATAACAAAAGTGGTTTAGGGGCATGGACTCTGGAGACAGACTGCCTCGGTTGAGACTTGGACTGTGCTACTAATTAGCTATGTGACCTTGGGCAAGTTACTTAACACATCTGAGCCTCCATTTCCTCATACGTAAGATGAGCTTAATGGTAGTTCCTACCTTCTAAGTGTTAGAATTGAATGAATTATCTTTGGAAAGGGCTTGGTTTGGTGCCCGATGTTAATTCTTACTGCCACTGTGATTGTCCTTATGGTCTGTGAGCTTGTTGTGTGCCAGATGTCATGCCAAGCTCTTCACAGTGGCCATACCATTTAATACACTCATCGAGCCCCTGAGGTCTATATTCTGAAGATCTGTAATTTACAAATGAGAATTCTGGGGTTCAGAGCTGTGTCCAAGTCACAGAGCAGAAGTGGCAGAGCTGGAATTTGAACCCATGTCTGTCTGACTCCAGAGCATGCCTTCTTAATCAGTAGTCTGACTTGCCCTCATTAAGTCTGGTTCCTATGCAGGTAGTGCAGTGTGCAGGCCATAACCACGTGGGCTCCCCTAGTTCGTCATACAACACCCTGGGTATTTAATCTTCATCCCAGGCATGAGGCCCCTGGAGAAACCTCTTTTAGAAGCCCATTAGCTGCCGAGGAATGAATGGACCCCAAGCCTCCAGACTCTGTGCTAATGACAGCTCTCTCTGTCCCCAGGACATCGAGAAGACCATGAGCACGGCTTTGCATGAGTTGCGGGAACTCGAGAGACAGAACACAGTCAAGCAGGCGCCAGATGTAGTGCTGGACACCCTGGAGCCCCTGAAGAACCCACCAGGCCCCATCAGCTCAGAGCCCGCCAGTCCCCTGCACACCATTGTCATCCGAGACCCCGATGCCGCCATGCGCCGCAGCAGTAGCTCCTCCACCGAGATGATGACCACCTTCAAGCCTGCCTTGTCCGCCCGCCTGGCTGGTGCCCAGCTGCGCCCACCCCCAATGCGGCCCGTGCGGCCTGTGGTCCAGCATCGGTCCAGCAGCAGCAGCAGCTCGGGTGTGGGCAGCCCAGCCGTGACGCCCACTGAGAAGATGTTCCCCAACAGCTCAGCAGACAAGTCAGGCACCATGTGACCTACAGGATGGGGTGGCACTGCCCTGGCCCACTGGCACATCATAACCAAGGGTGGCCTCCGTGACTTCCACATCCTTCCCAATGCTCCCGGCCTTGTCGGGCAGGGACCAGAAGTGCAGCCTGAAAGAGTCTGTGCAGAGCTGAGGCCCAGGCGCTAGCCACAGCTGGCATTCAGCCATGGGAATTGCACAGGCCTCAAGTGTGTAAACGGAGGCTCAGAGGAGTGCAGGAGCAGGAGCAGCCCCAACTAGAGTGTTTCCTAAGATTGTGGCAAAATGTTAAATGGCTTCGCCTGCATATCGTCACTGGAAAATGATTCTCTCGACATTCTCTCTACATGCATAAATATGTGTGTATATATGTGTGTGCACATATACACACATATATGTATGTATGTGTCTGTAGGTGTGTATATATATATATTTATGCATCTATATACATATACTAGATCTGGACACACGTACTAAATGTATATAGGATCTCCTTTTTCTTTTTATGAAACTTAGATTTACCTCAGACCCGTACCACCAAACATCTCCCGCTGAGTTATTTGGTGGGATTTGCAGGGACTTTTCTGGGAGAATTTAGAGGCCCACAGTAACTGCAAATGAAGCAATATACCACTAACCTGCAGAAAAACAAAAACAGTCTCCCACTGTTTCCAGAAGTCGTGGCCTTCCAGAACATTCTTCCCCTAAACAAAGGGTGGAGCAGGCAGTACCCCAAGCAAGCTGCCCCTAGAGGTGGGGAACCCTTCATAGAACCGCCCCCCATCCACCCCAGAGACCCTGCCTTTCCACCCGAAGGCCAAGTGCCAACCATAACCCCTGAAGGCATGGGAGGACATTGGCAAGAAGACCCCTGACCACAGCATCCTCGTGTTTGTACGTAGAAAAAGGGGATAGTGAGAACATAGAACCATCATAACACAGTATGTGTTGGTCGGGGAAAAGGGAAAAAAAAAAAACCCACAGTGGTGTGGAACACTTCAAAACTTAGAAATGCTGTAGGAATCATTCTGGTAACTATATAGGTTTAACTTATACAATTTTCAAGGTATTTAATTTTTTCTTTTCCTCTTTCTACTAATTATACTGTGTCAGATTTGGAACTAAACAGGCAAGGAGGCTTTGAGTCACATTTTTTTTTAATTTAAAATCAGGCCACAACGCACTTTGGCTGGTGCCCTCTTGCACGAAGTGCATGAACCATAAGTGCCCAGCTCAGGACCAGGGGCTGAGGAGGGGCGATCCTTGGCACTTTCTGGCCTAGAGAATGCTTCAGTTGAGTTTATGCCAGTGAAATAGCTTACCTCTCTCTCCCTTCCCTTCCCTTTCACCTGCCTTCTCCAGAGCATTTAATGTAATTGAAAATATGGTATTAGGATTGGGGTGGTTGATCTTCAAGTATTGGGAACAAGGCTTTCACTGTTGGCTGACAAAAAGCCTTCTGGATCATCCTTGTTTAATTCTGTTTTACTTCCTCTTTGGATCTCTTCCTTTTCCAGACATGGCTGTTTCTGGATAATGGAACATAGGCAAATCAGATTCTAATGGGGCCACTTTCACTCACCCCCATCATGCCAAGCCAAGGGTTTCCTCTCTGTTGTTCTCAAGCTTCATCTCTTTTTCTCGAGGCTTCTGAGTGTGTCCATAACTATGATTCGGAGTCAAAAGTCCTTTGTTTGAGTCCCAGCTCCCTTCACTTGGGAGCTATGGGACTCTGGGCATATCACTGCATCTCACCGAGCCTCGGCTTCCTCCTAAAATTTAATGAAGATAATAAAGCTAAAAGAGCAAGCTATTTAAACTAGAAAGCACTGTGCCAACGTGATTATTCTTTTTATTGTCATTAGTAAGGTAAGTCTTTTAGCTCAAAAACCATCCAAGGCCTTCCTTTTGAAATCTAATGGCATTTGAGAAGTGGGCAGTGGAATTTTCCTACCAGAGTCATAAGATCCCTGAAGGATGGCCCAACAAATATACTGCCTGCTCCTGCTTGAAATTCCATCATTACCATTTCACCCCGTTGGATGAAATTTTGCCTTCTCCTCTGGTACTCCATCAAAAGGTGAATATACCCCAGAGGGAGGGACCTATTGAGTCACTAACACCTGGGCGTGTGGTAAGCCATTCTGTCTCATCTAAGGACTGGTGTTGAGAACACATAGCAGAAGGAAGAATCAAAGGATGCAAAAAGAGAATGCCAGGAAGAGGCCAATGACAAGCTTGACCTTCCTTGTGTGGCCTAGAACCAACCTATTCTCTTTTAGCTCCTGGAAATGAAAGTGCCTCAGAACCAGGTAGGAGCCCTCTGCCTTTGAGCACGTAAAGATTTTATAGTTTGAGAAAGAAAACAAAGCCTTGGGATAGGCTATAACTTGCTCGAGATTTAATATTTAGCTGAGAGTGGGTTGTGTCAAGCTTGTACAGTCATTTGTTTGCAAGGATGCTGTGCTGTCTAGCCAGGACACAAGACCTCCCATTTCTACCCAATGATTCCTCCCAGACCTTAAATGTAGTCTCCTGCACAAAATGTAACATTCTCTTCCACGACCACAAGATGAAAAGAGAAAATTCGAGTTGAGAGATGTATTGCCTGATCTACATAACACCAGTCAGACCATGTGGCTTTTCCTCTGAATTGACTGACTTCATTTTTCTTTCTTGAAAATGGACTTGCCTTTCACAGAGTTACCTGAAGGCAGAGCCATAGCTGTTTTACTTAAGCACCTGTTTTTCCATTGGGAAAAGGCAGATGAGTTCACATTTAGAGAAGCTCACCTCACTCATCCAGCCCTAAATCTGAGCCTCGACACAGAACCAAATGGAAAACTACTTTCCTGCCTCCTCCCCCACCACCATCCCACCGCTTCCTCATCTGGCACTCTGCATGTCCTCAGTTCCCCTCCACAGGCACCCAGTCCCACCCATGGTCACTAAGCATTGGCATTCTTTTCCTGACTCCTGCCTGTGTTAGTCCACTATATATTGCTGTATTTGCTTAAATGCTGGAAAGTAACTGTTAAAATGTGAAACTGTAATTTTTAAAAAAGCGACAATTAAATTATAGGCGATGCCACTCACCAAATCTTTGCACCTAGTAGATAGATCGATGTAAAAAACAAATACCAGAACCCTAACTGTACAGTGAGTGTGGGGGAAACATAGTAACCTAGTTAGTAGTCCTCAATATAACCAATTGTACAAGGGGAAGTGGTGTTTACCTACTTGTTCATCACCATTACTGAAAGCTGTACTGATCAGTTTGTCGATAACGGGCATTTTTTCTTTCTTTCTTTCTTTTTTTGCTTCACAAAATGATTTCTTAACCTTCGACTTACCTTGAGGTCAAGCCTTTTGTCTTTATGTGTAACCGATGTTCAGTCTGTTTTAGGAATGAACCAGCAAGATGTTCATTTAAAACTGACCAAAGACAATTCCTTCCTGGTCTAGTTTCCTGGGCCTCAGGAGCCCATCCGCCGCTTAAGACCTTTCTCGGATAAAATTGAGAACAAGCCGTGCTTCCTACCCTGCTCTCCCTCTCTCCCTGTATTCTCCTTTCCTCTTAAAGAGCTGCTCTGAGCTGTGGGATTCTATGAAAAATTCTTGCCTTTCCTTGTTTTCAGTGCTAACGATTTCTCACCTTGAAGCGCCTTTGAACCCGGACAGAGCACACAATGGGAGGGACTTGTAAGCGTGGGCATTAGCCTTGGGAGTCTGTCCTCTGAGGTCACCAGGCCAAGGGGCAGGAGAGAAATGGATTCCCAAGGGATGAAGATCTATCCGAGTGGGAAGAGACACAGGGAAGTGGAGCCATCCTTTGGCCACCAGCCAGAACCAGCAGTTCAGAGATCTGCCTTATAAACCCTTCAGAACTGGTTTGTGGTACACAGAGGGAGCCAGTGTGGGAAGAGGCCCTGATGTGGAGCTGGCTTCTCTGTGGGAGGCCGTTGGAGTGCCTTGTCGGGTGTATTTCTTTCTCATTCAGAGGCACGAATGCAGAGGACTTCCTGTGACCTGGTTGCTCCCTGGCACTCAGCGCATGTTTTGCAGCTGATGGAAAACCACGAGGACTAGTGTGATGGTTCTTTGTCTCGGTCTTTCTACTCCTAACTTTTCACACACCCAGATGGTTCCACACTAGAGCAAATGCCTCATTTTCCTGAGAAACCCAGGAAGAAGAATGGCTGCCTCACAGCCATGATGGAGACCCCGTTGGGCTCAGGGGGGACAGCGGGAGGAAGAGGCAGGAAAGGGGCGAGCCGAGGTGTTGCTTAGCTGATTTTCTGCTGTGCAGAGCTAATGCTGACGTTTCATGTCAACTTCCCCGGTTCTCTGGGGTCTCCTCTCTTCTGAGCAGCCGGGTTGGGAATTCCTCGTGTACCCAAAGCTGCCCAGGGGAGCTGAGAGAAGGGACTTGGCTGTCAGGTCGGAGTCCCCCTGGCCTCTCTGAGGTTGACCTGCCAATAGCCCGCCGTCCTGTCCTCTGGGACTGGCCAAATGGCCGACGCTGCCCCTTGCTGACACCGCCCTTCTGTATGACCTGTCCCAGGCAAATAGCAAAGCTGTTCCTTGAATCAGAACAACCAGAGCGCACTTTGCCTTCCTTGGATGGAAGGAGGTTCTGCTAGAGTCCCTGCTCAGGCTCTAGTTCCCAGCAGTGTGACTGTTTACACGGTTTGGCAATAGGTTTGGTTCTGATTGCTTCAGAGTGGCTGGTCTATTTTGTTTCCTTTGGTTTCCTTCTACCCCAAACTGTGTCAGGAAAAAACAAACCCAAACCCCCCTCGGAAATTGCTGGTTGCCTGTCCCCATGTGACGAGAAGTGCTGTCCTCTTCTGGATATCGTTTCTCTACCTTACAACCAAACGCCCGTCCTATAGAGTGTCTGACTGGATCCTCTGTCGCGTATTCTGATGGTGCCTGCTGGTTTGACGTGGAGCTATCCTGTGAAATAAAACAGCTTAACTTTTCTCAAAATGTTCTGGTGGCTTTTTGAAAGAGTGCGGTGGCCCACTGTGGGTGGGGAGGTTCCCGCCCTCCAGTGTACGCTGTGTGTTTCCCCTAGGAACTGTCTCTGAAATGTCCTTTAGCTCAGTTCCAACAAGGCGAAGGCCAGGATTCCAAGGAGGACTGCTGGAACTGTAGACGTAACCGAAGAAGGTAACTGCCGAGTGCCCACTGGCAAGCAGGAGCTGGAAATATCAGAGCAAAGGCAAGTGGGAGGAGGAGCTGTTTGGCCAGAGTGCCTTTAAAAGTTCAAGACACATCACAAGAGGCCACAGGATACTGTTTTTCGGTGTGAAGACAGATGCAGCACTATAGCATTCATTGTCTACACACGTGATACAGCCTTTAGGACTTTTTTTTTTTACGTGTGTGTGTGTGTGTGTGTGTGTGTGTGTGTGTGTGTCTGTCTGTCTGTCTATGTATGTCTATTTGTCTGAGAAGTGTTTACCGATCACTTATTGTTGTCCCAGGTACTAGATTAAGTCCTTTATATACATTTTCTCATCAAATTCTCAAAACAGCTATTGAGGGTAAGTACCCTTCTTAAACCCCATTCTGCAGATGAGGAAACTGCAGTTCTAAGAGATTAAGTGGCTCACCCAAGGTTAAGTTAGCAAGTGAAGGAGCCAAAATTTGAGCCCAGTCATCAGACTCCAAAGCCATTCTCTTTACATGTTCATTATGTTGTCTGTTGAGCATGTTCCTTATGCCAGGACTGGCAGCAAGATCTCATGATGAAGGTAGTTTGCTACCTGCTGCAGTCAAGGAAGACTCTGGGGCCTTTCCTTTCTAATGAATCCTTTGGTGGATCTTCATGCTGGGGCCTCCTTGCAGAAAAGAAGGAGGACTTCTGCCAGCCTCAGGGAATTGTTTTCCCACCATCACCACTTGACACTCAGTGGTGGCCTCTTGCTAATTCCATACCCAATGCTGTTTACCTGCCCCAGTGCCTCTTCCTCTTTGGGAGACTTTACACTTAATGCCTTTACTCGGTACAAATTTTCATTTCTTGTAATCTGGAAAAAGAGAAAGAATAATAATAGCCAACATGTTTTGAGTGTATACTATGTTCCAGGCATTCTTCTAAGCCCTTTCACATGTAAATGCCATCTAACTAATCCTCTTGACCACACTGTAAAGTAGGTACTACTGGTGTTCTTAGTTTATGCATGAGGAAATAGCACAGAGGGGTTAAGTAACTTGCTGAAGGACATGCTACTAGGAGGTTGGAGCTGGGGTTCTCACTTAGGTTCTTGCTCTAGAGCCAGGTCTTGGCCACCCCCTCCCAAGTCTGAGGATGGAACAGGACCCTAGGTGTGATTTGGAACAAAGAACAGTGTGTAACTGTTAGCTTCACTAATATGGGTGTATTTGACCCAAGATACCTCCTCCAGGGAAAACTCGTGCATGAGACAACTGTGGTAGGGTTGGGTGGTCCACTGCTGCTCGCTGCTGCTCAAATAGCCTCAAAAGAAGGAGCTAAGATGGATTCAATGTTCTCCCAGGCCATCCTACCTCTGACATGAGTGAGCATTTTATGTTGGGCAATTCCCTAGGGAAAGGGCGTGAGGTGGGTAGTGGGAGGAGCCTCAAATTGCCCCACTGCTGCCTCAGTGTGTGCAGCTGCAGTGGACCAGCCTCTGGAGAGGCCTTAAGAGAAGCTTTCCCAGTGGAGGGTTGTGAAAAAGGATGGGGGAGGGCGGGTGAGCAGAAGAGACCACCACCAGCAGCCTAAGGGGCAGGTTTCCTTTTGGCAGTGAGAGGAAAGGTTGTGTTTAAATAAGGGACACTAAAAAGAGGTGGAGAGAGGACGAGAACTCCCCAGGCCTCTTGAGCCACCCCAGGAAGTCCAGCCTGGGATTGGAAAAGCAAATGGTGAGGGAAAGACGTCTTACAAAACCAGCACCGGGCCTCACCAGCAGCCTTCCTCAGCTGCCCCCGAAGGCCTGGAATCAGATCTCTGAACCCCTTCCTGTGGCCCACAAAGCCCCCAGGACCTGGCCCTGCCCATCTCACCCAACTCATCTCCTCCTTCGGAAACCCACTGAGGGCTTCCTACCTCAGGGCTTCAGTCCCCTACCTCCCTAGCCTCTTTTCCCTGCTGCCTCCTTCTCTCCCTCTTAGTGTCTGTTCAAATGTCATTGGCTCAGAGGGGCTTTGTCTGACCACCTTGTTTAGAGCTACCCCAACCCCTAGTCACCACTGGGTTAATTTGTTTTATTTTTTTCATTGCATTTATCATCACTGGAATGTATTTTGTTTATTTATTTGCTGATGCAATGTCACTCTCCCCAAAACTAGAATGTAAGTAAGCTCCGGAAAAGCTGGGTTTCTGGCTATCTTATCTGCACTATCTCCAGATGGCATGGTACCTAGCATAGTAAGTGCTCAATAAATACTTATGAATGAAATGAATATTCATCCATAACCAGTGGGGAAATGCCATTTCTTAGTGAGGCGGGCTACGTACTTAAACAAAATCACATCTTTGGCCATCATTCACTATTTAACAAATTGTTCTTGAGCATCTACTGTGTGCTAAGCTTCAGGTAGGTACTGGGGTACAGCCATGAGCAAAGCAGACCAAAATCCCTATTGAGTTTTATGCACAGATGCTGGAGATCTAAGAATGACAACGACAAAACAGTAAACACCAAGGGTGTGGGGAGGAAGGATATCGGGTCCCACTTTAAACAAGGAGGTTGGGGCAGCCTTTCTGAGGAGAAGTTTAAACTGGGAACAGAAGCCTGAGAAAGAGTTCACCATGTGACGGGGTGAGGGTGGGGTTGGAAAGGGTACCAAGCAGGGAAACATCCTGGGCAAATTCTCTGACGTGAAAAAGAGCTTGGTGTGTGAGGAAGGAGAAGGCGAGTGTGGCTGTAGCTGTGGGAGTAAGAGATGTGAAAACAGGCTGACTAGGACTAAGGTATATGCAGTGCCCTTTTGAACCACAGCGAGAATTTTATTCTAAGAGCAATAAGAAGCCCTTGAAAGATTTTAATAGGGGCATTACTTGATCCTATTTGGTGCTGTTAAAAAATGATCTCTGGCTTCTAGATCACAGCTACTTTTTAATAATGGAGGGCTTGGGTGATGATTGAGGATTTATATATTGCCTAGGGCCATGACACAGTGTCATGAACCCCAGATGACAATGAACCCATTTCTCTTTCTTTACCTGAGGTCTAATAAAGGAGGTGAAGGAATTGTTTTATTGTTGTTATTTATGAGCCTCAAGCATCCCCACCCCATTTTGTTTCTGGACTTCCAGCTCTGTTCCCTTCCACCCACACATTTATACATCTCATCTCTCAAGGGGCTTATGTGAACTCTTCCTGATATGGCTATCAATGGCCCATGCATGAAGCAAACCTGCAGACCTTCTTCACAGGCAACTTACAGAGTCCTGTTACACATGGAAAAGATTTTCCTTTTTCAAATGCCCATTCTTTTAACTGAACCTAGACCAGTGTCCATAGTCCTTGGTGACCTGAAAAATAACTAGGCTCGCTCTTTCTGTTTTACATGATGCTGTTGAGAATGCATTGTCAGAACTCAAAATTACAACTTAGTCTGGCTTAACTGAAAAGGAGTAATTTTTGCCCCATCTGAATGAAAATAAAAGGGATCCAGAAAGGACTGGATCCAAGTGTTCCAATAATGTCAACAAATTTCTGTCTCTCCACCTCTCAGCTCTGCTTCCCTTCACAAGGTCTCTACTCCAGGCTGACTCTTTCCAAGTGATGATAAAGATAGCCCAAAGCAATTCCAGGCTTACATCCTAGCACTTAGTTAAACCAGCAGAAAAAGAGTATATTCTTTCTCAACAAATAAGTAAAAGTCCCAGGATTTCCTCTAACTGATCTGGCTTGAGTCACAAGCTTACTGTAAACCAATCACTGAATAGAGAAGAAGTCTTACTGTCATTGATCAGATCTGGATATTTGTCCATTTTTGAGCCAGAGGTTGGGATCAGCCTTGCCTGACCACATGGTTGAAACTAGGGTAAGAGTGCTTCCCCCAAAGGAAGAGATGTGTTCTGTTATCAGAAAAAAATGATGCTGGGCAGGCAAACCCCAGGGGATTATCAAGAACTCTACCCTCTAGGAGGTGCTCTTGAGAGATCCATGCATGGCATGATTTGGGACTTTCTTGCCACCCTTCCCCAGATCCACAGACTCCTGTCAACTGCAGAAGGACACCCCCCACCCCTCTAGCAAAATGCTTTTCTTCCCACAGCACCCATTGCCAAAGAAGAGTATACTGGATTTGAATAGTACTCATGGATATGAATGAGGACTCCAAAGCCAGATGCCTGGGTTTAAATCCTGGTCTCCCCTCCTTAGCAGTAAGTTCAGGAAGTTCTTTATCAGTTTTGCCCCTCAGTTTCCTCACTTCTAAAGTAGGGACAGGCAGTCCCTGACTCATGGGCTTGTTGTGAGAAGTAAGTAAGTCAGTAGATGTAGAGTGCTTGGTACAGAGAAAAACCTCAATAAATGTAACTGCTATAATTATCATCTTGCTTTGTGAAGAGTATTAATTTTAGTGCCCCAAAGTCAAGGCCCCATTTATCATTTCTCCCAGCAGGACCTTTGTGTAAATCATATAAGCTAAGCTAACCATCTGCTTCCATTTCAGGGGTCCAAATGGGAACATATATAAATATGTTGAGTCTTTACTATGTGCCAAGCAATTTACATAGACTATCTCATTCTTTACAACAGAAAATCTGTAATATATGAACTAGTATTGGCCCCACGAGAGGTAAAGTGGCTTTCCTAAGGTCATACAGTTGTTGATAAGCACGTAAACCTGAATGCGTGTAGAAGAGGTCAACTCACACAGCTGCAGCTTCCCACCCCCTGCCCTCACCCTGCTCCCCCATGTTAATTAATTTTTTTTTCTCACATGCCCAGCCAAGGTTTCCATTCTAGTGACGTCAAACATAGAGACACTGTTATCTCGTGGACCCACAAAGATACAAAGACTGCCCCTTCTTGACCCCAGATATAATATTTACACATGTGGCTGAAGAGGGCAGATGTGGGGGTGAATTTGACTCTGTGTCCCTTATAGGTCCAGCTCAGGGCCCTTTAGAAAGTCGAATGCGAGGATGAGAGGAAATAAATGAATAAAGGACGAGGGGTGATTGCTCTTCTGAATTTCGTTCTCAAAGTCCAGGCCCACGATTAGCCCAATACTCTACTGTCCCCCTGTGGCCATCTGTAAAATGGCAGGTCAGATGAGTTATCTCCAACTTTTACCGTGAAAAATTTCAAACTTACAGAATATAGAGAAAAGTATAACCCTGTATGTCTATCATCTAGATTTAATAACTTATATTTTTCCAAATTTTCTTTACCTTTTTAAAATTTCAAATAAATCACTGACATCATTTACCCTGAAATAATACATTTTTACCCTGAAATAATACATCAGCGTGCATCTCTAAAAATGACATTTTTCTACATGACAACCCCATTATTACATATAATAAAATTAATAACAATTTGTCAGTATAACATCATAGCTAATTCAAATTGTATTGATTATTCCCAAAAATGTCTTTAAAAGTTGGTGTGTTCAAATCAGGGTCCAGACAAGGCCCCAGAGCTCCAGGGCCAGACATTATTTGATATCTGTCCAGGTGACCCACCCAGTGAGCATTTGTTGGACCATTACTACATTCGCAGCTGTGCTAGGGCACAGAGGGTCTGGTCAGGGAGACTGAGTAACGGCCATATAGTGTGTTTGTGCTATAACGTAAGCAGTGTAACTTGCTTTAACATTCACAGAGGAACATTCAACTCTCCTGGAGGGCTCTGGGCATCTATACAACTTTTAAGAGCCAAAGAATTGGAGCTTGAATAGGGGACCAGTGTCAGGCACCACGGCAGATGGTGGAGATTTCCTGGCACAAGACTTAGCTACACACCTTTAGTTAATTCCAGGTAGATGGCTGCCTCCTTGAATGGCTGCCTCCTCATAAGGAGAAATGCCTGGGAGCCTACAAGGACAAGAAGAGTTGTACAAGAGTTGCTCTGTGTGTTGGGAGCCAAAAGGCCCTCATCCTGACCGCCCAGCCCCCTGGCATAGAACCTGGCCGTTAACAATCTAAAGAATGCAGGAGCAGATAATGCTCCAGGGAATAGTTAACCACAGAATGTATTAACATACCCGCCGGATAAGGAAGGACCTACTGAATGGCTGTGGACCTGCCCAAGGAGCCCCTCTCCTTCTTGTCCCTCTTCACTTCTAACCTTTGTACCCCCTCACCCCATCAACCAAGGACCAATGAAATTGTAACAAGTATCCCCCTGCCTAGTCAGTCCTGCCTCCCTTTGTTCTTCTGTATAAATATACCTGCTCTAAAATAAAAAATTTGAGGCTTGATCAGAATACTGTCTTGCCTCCGCTCCTTTTTCTCGCCCATTTCTCTTTCAGGCTGGACCCTCTTCGAGCCCGCGAATAACTAGGTCCCGCGGGTCGGGACATCTGTGCAAGAAGAATTGTCCTGTTCCTGGCACCCATAAAATCTAGCACCAAATTGGAGGTAGAGTAGAGATGTGTATTGAGATCAAAGTGAGCAGAAGATACTATGGGGGAGAGGAGAAACCAAGAGGACCGGGGCTCCAACAATTCTGTGTCTGGGGCCTCCCAACCCAGGCTCCAGGCAGGCAGAACACTCCTGAGCAGGGTCTATGAGGTATTTTATCACCGTAGCATTTACCCATTGCTGTACAACAAACCACTCCCAAATTTGGTGGCTTAAGATAATCAGTTATTATTGACCATGTCTGGTGGGTGTGTAGAGCAGTTTTCTGGTCAGGGCTGGCTTAACTGATCTCCATGGTAAGGAAGTGGCTTGGCTGGGACTGGATGATAGAGGGTGGCCTCACTCACGTACCTTATAGGTGGCTCAATAACAGCTGAGTGACCAAGATGACTTGGCTACCTGTCTCTCATCAGCCAGGAGGATTGTTAGGGTTCGTTCTCATGGTGGTGGTTCAAAGGTTCCTAAGAGCAGCAAGAGAGAGGACAAGCTCCAGTGTGCTGGCACTCTTCAAGCCTCTGCTTGCATCACCTTTGTTGATGTTGCATTGGCCAAAGCCAGTCACATGGCCAAGCCCAGATTCAAGGAGTGGAGAATTAGCTCCATTTCTTGATGAAAGGAGTCAGGTCATAGAGAGGTTTGGATATAGGGAGGGGAAGGATTTGCAACTATTTTTGCAATCTGCATGCTTACAGGCATCCTTTCCTTTTTTTCACTATATAAAGCATTCCAGTGTTCATTTGGGACAACCACTCCTACCCACAAACTCAGACCTTGACAATCTGAAGCACAGTGATTGGTTCAAGTGTGGGCATGTGACTCAATTCTGGCTAATTCAGCTCTGGTGCTGTTGCTGGGGGCTATTGGAATGAAGTGCATTCTTTTTGCTGAAGCAATAGGGCTAGTAGAATGAAGGCCTAGATATCTTGAAGGCCATGTTTGAGCGCTGAACCAGCCCTGAGGAAAGCAGATATAAGGCATTAAGAAAGAGAAATTGAAAGGAAGAAAAAGGAACCAGTTGTATGACACCTGGATCAAGCCACACCTGCCTATCTACTCCTGGACTCTTCAGTTATTTGAGTTGAATACATTTCCTTTTTGTTTAGGCCATTTTGAATTAGCTTTCTAACTCAACACTTATAACCAAAAGAACCCTGACTAATACAGCTCCCTCCCTTAAAATTTCTTCCTCTCTGATCTCAAAATCTTTCCCATCTGTAGACTTTGATGTGGATGGATATTCTTTGTCTAGTTTACTGTTTGTCACACTATATAGTTGAAAGCACCAATGGGAGAGGTTGGGACCCCTTCCAAGAAAAAGCTGTGATGATAGGCATGTAATCAGTCTTAGGAAGAAGCTCCCAGAGGTGGTAGTGTAACAGGCAGGTAGAACAGATAATGAACACAGTCTGTCATTTTGAACTAGACCTTGCTGGCCTTGAGGCTGGGACTCCAAGGTAGAGGGACTGGTGAGAACAAGGCAGAGTCCACACTTAAGAGGAATTAGGATGGGCTCAGGAGTAGGGACAGAGCAAAGCCTTAGTATGGAGTCCATAAGAAGCAGGGGGCCCATAGCACTTCACTTCCTCCTTACTGCTGCCAACCTGGTCCAGTCTGTGGTCACTGCCCCCTGATTTGTACTTGTACTTTTTCTCCACTAAAATCCCTTCTTCAACCAGCAGCTGAAATGACATTTTGAAACTGTACATCAGGTCATATCACCTCCCTCCCTGAAATCCTCCCCTTGTGCTTGTGCTTATAGCAACATAATAACAATGACAACTGACACACTGCGCTTATTAGGTGCCAGGCGCTGTTCTAGGCACTTTACTTATAATAACTTATCTAATTCTCACAACATCATTGTAAAGACAGATACTATTATTATCATCTCATTTTACAGATGAGAAAACTGAGGCACAGAGAGGTTCAACATGGCATCACTTGTTAGTCCTGGAGTCAGCGTTAACATGGATTAAAATCTAAACTCTTCATCATGACCTGGAACTCTCCACCCTCAGGTCTTTGCATGGCTGCCTCTATCTTAACAATTGGGTTCTAGTACAAACGTCACCTTCTCAAGGAGGACTTCCCAGATCATTCAATTTATAATGTCTCCCCACTCTCTGTTACATTATCCTCTTTTGTTTTCACATCACTTACATTTTATTAAATTATCTTATCATTTTCTTACATACTGACTTGTTTTTATCCTAGCTCTAGGGTGTCAGCTTCTTGAGAACAGGGACCAAAACTCTGATCACCATTGTATTCCAAAATCTGGCATAGACAGATAGCAGGTCACTAAACATTTGTTAAAATGGAGGGACAAGCAGAGAAAGGGAGGAAGGGAAAAAAGAAGAGATAAGGCCTGAATCTCCCTCTCATTACTAAAATGAGAGTGGGTCCTCCAGAAAGAAAGAAGGGAGGACAGAGAGGAAGAGAGACCCTGGAAAGGAACTTGAGGTCCTGGGATTCCTCAAGGTGCATCTAGACTAGGCCCCACACTCGGCTGGGAGAATGTTTACCTGACTAGGATGTACAATTTGGCAAGTTAAACTACAGGTCATTCAGTTAAATTTGAATTTGTGATAAACAGTGAATAATTGTTAACATGTTATATGAAATATTTGTGCTACACCTATATTAAAAAATTGCTATTTATCTGAAATTCAAATTTCCTGGGCATTCTGTATCTTACCTCGTGGCCCTATCCCAGATCCTCACTTTGTGCTAAGTGTCACTGAAGATTCCACTGAGTACTAACCTGCTTTTCTTGTATGGAACATTTTGTTTTAACCCCTGAATAAGGAAGAACAAATCTTTTTATCGATCTAACAGAAGGAGAATATCCATGGAAACAGCAGCTTGTTAAAGGAAATTGGCTTCTGGGGGTGGATAACTACCACAGGGAAGGCAAGATAGGACAGATGCATTGTCCTGACTCAAGGTGGGCCTTCAGACCTGCTTATACTCTGTGACTTTGCTTCCTGGGCTCAGTGGGTTTGAGTGGGTGCTGCTGAAGAGAGCAGGAAAAGAATTCTCAACTTGAGAGGAAAAGATACATAAAATGTGGGCTTATTCTGATGATTCATTCATTTTATCTCGCTGAGCAGCTGGTGGCAGGAACTCAGAGACCACTAGCAGTGAATGCTGCCCTGGAGGCTCTCCAGACTTGGGGAGATGTACCTGGACCCCAGGACCAACAAGCGATGCCTACTTCCAAATCTGTCTTCATAGTTGAATGGGAAAAGTGTATTTCTGTCTCTGTTCTCTCTTTCCTTCATTCCCCATTTTTTTCTTCTTTTCTCATCTCCTGTCTCTTGTCTGACCTTCCAGCCATTTGTCACCTTAAACCTTATAACCAACTTGTACCATGAAGGAACAATTACTGGTGTACTCAGCTGGGGAAACTGGTCTTCCTCTCAATTCCTTTGTCTCTCTAAGCCTACCCACTATCCCTGCACCCAGATCCAGGTAAGCAATTCCTTCCAACTCAGCTCGGAGTTCATTTGTATGCCCTTCTCTGACTGGCAGATACAAACCCATTGCAGCCTCCACCCTTCCCTGCCACTCCACACATTCCTTTTGAAGCCCCACTAGGTCCAGCATTCTGAGATCTTTGGACCTCTGCCCTGTGGCTTTGTCTGCTCAATTATTTCTTAATAAAGTGTCAGTGGATGATCCCTTTTGGTATGGGATTAAAAGACCAACGCTCAAGGCTGGACTTTACCACTGACAAGCTGTGTGATCTTGAATGAATTCAAGAAACTCAGTTTCCACATCTATGAAATGGAAATAATTCTCATGATGAGGTCCTTATGGGGATATTCTGTAATGGTTAATACAGATTCTTAAGCCAGACTGCCCAAGTTCAAATACTTCCTCTTTCACTTACCAGCAGTGTGCCCTAAGCAAGCTTCCTAGGTACTTCCCTTTTCTTATTTGGTTGGAGTGAGTCTGAAATAAGTCAACATGTATAAAAACACCTACAAAAGTGCTCTGCATACATGAGCTTAATAAATGTCAATATCATTGTTATGGATATTAAAGTCCATTGTCTCAGTGCTGTATTATTATTGCCCAATGAGTATTTGGGAAAATTCAATTGAATACAGCTCTGGCTCAGGGGCCAGAGGTTCCTTAGGAAAAGAGCCCCCAAAAGCAAAGCCTTAACCTCTCTGAGCCTCATTGTCTTCTGTAAAGTGGCAATATCAGTCTACCTCTGCCTACTTCACGGGTTAGTTTAAGTGCCTGGCCAATGGTAAACACCTAGAAAAAATTTGTTGAATGAATGAATGCATGGACTATGCCAGGCAGCAGTGGCAAGCTGCAGGGGTCTGCCCTGAGCAACAAAACTATGCAGACTTGCTGCCCATGAGGCCTGATGCAATGGAGGCCCACCTAAGGCAGTGGGTGAGTGGATAAGCTGAGTAGACAGGCTCAGTGGCGTGCTAGTCAGCACTTTGCATTTGGATAACGGGCATTCATACTCTCTTGATGAAAGTGTATTAGTTCAACTTTTTAAAGGAAATTCACATAATACTAGCCATCACAATTTTAAAAGAGCACACAAATTGACTAATAGAGTTCCATTTATAGGAAATCATCCACCAGCTATCCTGGTGTGACAAGATTTATATGGATATTGCATTCATCGCAACTCTTTGTAATAGTAAAAAATTGGAAACAACATAAATGTTCCTCAGTACGGGAGTAAATAAGTTGTGGTCCATCTATATTATGGACTTCATGAGTATTAAAAAGAATGAAGTAAAGCTATATGTATTAACATGGAGAAGTCTCAAGATGTATGGTTAAGCAAACAGAAAAATTCAAGTTGACGGCGCTAAGCATTTCATATAGTAACATTTGCGGGGAAAAAACCATATCTATGTATCTGCGTAGGGAATATCTGGAAGGCTACCCAAAACTAAGGCGGTTAAGAAAAGAAGTAACTTAAAATGAAAATTTTAAGTTGATGAAAGAAGGAGCTCCCTTTTAGAGTCCAGAGACCCTATTTATATAATCTGGTCCTGAAACTGTGTGACTCAAGGACACTCATATTCACGTTTTCGAGCCAAAGCATCTTTGTGTGTAAACTGACAATAATAATTCCTACCTCTCCGTCCTGTGATGGGGTTAGATGAAATTTTTATTTATATATGTATATTTATATATATTTATATATAAATGTATATATATAAATGTATACACACACATATATACATATTTATATATATAAATATATACATATATATAAATATATAAATATATATATATATTTAAAAAAAAACCTGTTCGGAGCAGGGACAGATGATTACAATAATCACAGAGGCAGGCACTAGCCTAGGCCTTGAAAGATTCGGCAAAGTCCGGATTTCACTGGAGTCCTGGGCTCTCTTTTCCGCATGGTCAACAGGCATGGATTTATTAAGGGTCAGGTTTAAAAAACAAAAAAAAACCAGACAAAACCGGATGTGGTTTTTTTTTTTTAACCTTCTGCCGCGAAGGGTGGGGGCCGGCGTCCAGCGCGTGCGCAGTGGGAGCCTCGCCCTCGGACTACAACTCCCGGGGGGCCCCGCGCCGCCGGGGCGTCGCCGGCTGCTGGCGTCGGCCTCCGCAGCGCGGGGAATTTCGAGTGGTGCTGGGGCGCGGGAGGCCGGAGGGGCGGTCATGGACGCCCTAGTGGAGGCTCGCTGGCCTCCGGCCCTGGCCGTCATGAAGGTGAGTGCTGCGGGGAGGCTGGGGACCCCGGCGTGTCCCCGGGAGGCCAGCCCCGCCTTGAGGAGGTGCGAGGACGAGGCGCGCGCGGCGAGCCGGGCCAGGCCCCCCCGCCCGCCTCTCCCCGCGCCTGTCATGGGCCGTCGGCGTGATTCAGGGTCTGAGAGGCGGTGGGGCCAGGCCTGGGCCGCTGGATGGGGAGCGGGGCCGGCTGTCGCTGGGAACTGGGTGCTGTGCGCGTCGGGCACGACAGCGACAGTGCCCTCGAGCGAAAGCGGCTGCCCGAACAGCGACACCGACAGCGGCCGCCCTTCCTGAGGCCCGGCTGCGCGCCAGCCACTTAGCAAACTCTTGGCTCCAGGAGTGGAGGATTTCTCCAGCGGCACCGAACACGGTCGTAGGGGGGCCTGCACCCGGAAACGACCCCCCTCGCCGAGCAGGTAGCCTCCTTTTCATTCTCCTCGCTTTCTTCTAATGACCCGCGAGAAGCCTAGTTAGTGCTGGGTTGCCCTGACTCGCGTCTTCCTGGCGGGTCCTACCCCCTCGCGGTTGTGCACGTCTCTCTCTTTCAAACAGAGGGGCCGGGACGCAGACTCAGCACTAGCCTTTCATCTCACTGAATTATGTCACCTAACCAACACTGATTTTGTGGCTCCTTGGTTTGGGGCAAGGCTTTCTCGCTTCCATTTCCCTAGTGGTGAACCCGGGGTTCCTGCTGTATTTTTGTCGAGAGCCAAGGGGCTGGCTAGCTAAGAATCAGTTTCTTGGCTTTTCTCCTTGCCCTGGGGTCATTTTTGTTTTGTGGGCACGATCTCTTCTTAATTCTGTTCCTCAATTTTGTAAACTTAGGGATCATGGTATCTGTGCCGCTGACTCATAAGGCTGACTCTGAGGATTCAGTGAAGGCACATAGGGGAGGTTAAAGTAGATGGGAGGCTTCGTTCTTCCTGTCACCTTCAGTGTCATGAACAGTCCTTGGGGACTTGAGATACAGCCCTGTGGTGAAATGCTGGAGTATCTAGGAAAACTGGATTTGAAATTGTGGTGGTCTTGGCACCAAGGTGCAGTAGAGGAGAGGATAGATCTGAGTTCCGATGGTCTTGAGTTAAGTCTGGGCTCTACCTCTTATTTAACTGTGTGACTTTGAGTCAGTTACTTTGTTTACCTCTCCGTGCCTTAGTTTCCCCAACTACAAACTGGAGACAAAAATAGTTTATAGATTGGTTAAATGAATTTATGTGTGTGGATAAGGATCCTGTCTGGCATATTAACTGTGTGTAACACAATGTATGGCAGGTAGTGGGTGCTCAAAAATTATTTGCTAATTTATTGAGGGTACCTGGAGGGTAAAAGATGTTAAATTAATATATCTTATCACTAACACATGTGTTAACTCTCTTGATCCCCTATTTATTTGTTCTGAAGATTGAATTGGATAAAGGAGGTGAAGTTCTGTAACTTGTAAAGCTACCTGTTTATAGATTTAAGCATATTTTATATATTCTCACAACTTCCACAGTGTTCTTTACAGGTAGGTTCCATATCTTCTCTGGCTTTGATATTTCACTACAGCACTGAATTGAGGGTTCAGCACCAGACTGTTCAATGATGGAGCTGACTGAGCCCATACTGGAATCATGAAATCTTTTTCTTTCTTTATTTTAAAAAATTATTTATTTAAATTAGTTTCAAGTATACAATACATTAGTTAGACATCTATATTGTTTATAAAACAATCCCCTCCCCAATTGCTCCCTCCCTCCCCTGGCCCTCCACCTAGCTGTGCTCCCAATCCCCGTGACCAGCTATCAACTACTAATTTGTACTTCTTTAACCCTTCACTCCATTCTCCCAGCCACCTAACCCCTCCCTCCCCTCTGTCTGTCATCAGATAGTTCACTATGTTTGTGTCTGTTTGGATTAGTTTGTTCTTTTTGTTCCTTAGATTTCGCATATAAGTGAAATTATATATGGTATCTATCTTTCTCTGTCTGAATTATTTCAGTCAGCATAATAACCTCTAGGTCCATCCATGAGGTTGCAAATGGTAGGATTTCATTTTTTTTTTTAATGGCTGAGTAATATTCCATTGTTTATATGAACCATAATTTCTTTACCCATTGGTCTGTTGAGCATTTCGGTTACTTCCATATCTTAGCTGTTGTAAATTGTGCTGCCATGAATACTGGAGTGCATACATCTTTACAAATTATTGTTTTGGTTTTCTTTGGATAGACAACCAAAAGTGCAATTGCTGGGTCAAAAGATATATCCATTTTTAATTTTTTGACAAACCTCCATACTGCTTTCCATAGCAGCTGTGCCAGTTTGCAGTCTCACCAACAATGTATGATGGTTCCCTTTTCTCTGCATCCTCACCAACACTTGTAGTTTTTTGATTTATTAATGATAGCTATTCTGACAGGTGTAACGTTATATCTCATTGTGGTTTTAATTTGCATTTCTCTTGATGGTTAGCGACCTTGAGCATTTTTTCATATGTCTATTGGTCATCTGTACTTCCTCTTTGGAGAAGTACCTGTTCAGGTGTTCTGCCCATTTTAAAAATTTTGTTGTTGTTGTTGTTGTTTGGTTTAATAAATTCTTAACATATTTTGGATATTAACCCCTTATCAGATGTATCATTAGCGAATATCTCCTCCCAAACAGTCGGTTGTCTTTTTGTTTTGTTGGTAGTTTCCTTTGCTCTACAAAAACTTTTTAGTTTGACGTAGTCCTATTTGTTCATTTTTTATTTTGTATCCCTTGCCCGAGGAGATATATCTGAGAAGAAATTCCTGTTAGTAATATCAGAGAGTTTACTGCCTGTGTTTCCTTCTAGAAGTTTTATGGTTTCAGGTCTTACATTTAAGTCTTTAATCTGCTTTGAGTCTATTCTTGTGTATGATGTAAGAAGATGGTCCAGCTTCTTTTTTTCCCCATGTATCTGTCCAATTTTCCCAGCACCATTTGTCGAAGAGACTGTCTTTACCCCATTGTATATTCTTACCTCTTTTGTCATATATTAAGTAAGCATATGGATTTATTTCTGGGCTCTCTGTTCTGTTCCATTGATCAATGTATTTGATTTTATGACAGTACCGTGTTGTTTTGATTACTGTAGCTTTGTAGTATAGTTTGATATCAGGTAGTGTGTTACCTCCAACTCTGTTCTTCTTTCTCAAGATTGTCATGGCTATTCAGGGTTTTTATAATGGCTCCATATAAATTTTAGGATTATTTGTTCTATCTCTCTGAAAAATGCCGTTGGTATTTTAATAGGGATTACATTCAATCTACAGATTGCTTTGGGTAGTATGGCCATTTTAACAATGTTGAAGAATCATGAAATCTTAAAGTTGGAAAGCCAGCCCCTCTCCAGTATGTTAATCTCATTTATAATGTATCTGCCAGTTTCTCATCTAGCTATTGCTTGAACTCTGCCAGGAACAAAGAATTAGCTTCTCCTAGAAGTAGCTCTGTTTGAAGTTCTTTTTTTTTTTTAATGTTGAATATAAATGATTCTACATCCATGGTTCCTAACATAGGATCCATGGGAAGACTTTGGTATTTGGATTATTTATAAAATTTTTGTCTGTATGTGTGCTTTTCTGAAAAGAGAGTCCATAGTTTTAATCCATTTTTCAAAAAACTTAAGAACCTTTACTCTAATTTTTGTCTTTTTATCCATTCCCTACTTTCCCTGTCCACTTTCTTTCTCTAAGAAATCCCGGGCATCCACTCTTCCACTCTAATTGGGTTGAGGCACATGTGATGTGCACGTTACTCTCTTGAAATGTCATAACTGGAAAATTGTACAAGAATGTTATAGTTCATCTGATGTGATGTCACCTTCCCCACATCTTGCTCAGCAGATCTGTCAGGACCACCGCTCCTCCAGAAGAGGATGGTTATGTGCAAGAAAGTAAAATAGACTATAGATGTACAGTAGAAGTACAGTAGATGCCATTGCTCTGGCTACCAGTCCTACCTCTGCTCTTAACTGATTTTCAACAGTCTTCTAGCTTTTTGTGTCAATGGTAGCTTACCATCCAAATTAATGAAAGATGTTGGCATTTTAATGTTTATTTCCCTGGTTTAACCCTAACAAAAAATTCTGTTTTTGATAGGTTATAAATGTATATGTATGAAGTAGAAAAAAAATTAAAATTCAGGGTAAGAAAAAGGAGTAAATGAAAGTTACCCATCATCCTACCATCTAGAGATAAATGCTATTTAATGTTTTCTCTTATTTTTCTTCAGTTTTTCTTGTGTGTGCTCAGGCACACACAAACCCATAATGTATATTTGTATTTAAAGTTTGGGATCACTTCGGAGTCAACTTCTCGAGTTTGACCCAACTCACTTTAAGCTCTTTAGTCTTTACCTATAAACTGGGATACATACAGGTGCTATAGACTTCATACGATAGTTACAGAGATTAAACTATCGTATAGTTCTTTTATTATGTCTTGTAGATTTGTTCTTTGATTTTTTTAAAGTTTCCGTTAAAACATGGTCATTTTCTTATGGTGTTAATTATTCTTTGAAAGCATGTTTAAATGGCTACATGATATTCATCATATGGACTATTAGTGACATTTATCTTTCGTTTGTATTTTAAACATAGAATACATTGTTATTTTCCCCTCTCTTTTAAACAAAAGATATCATACCATATGTGCTGTCATCTTGGCAATCTTTCCATGTCAGTGCATAAGAGAGCTCCCTCTTTTTTTTCCCTTGTATACCTGCTCAGCATTCTATTAAATGGAATAACATTTTATTTTAAATGAGTTAAAAGATTTTGGGTTGCAAGAATAGATCCTTTACTGTTTAGTTTGCATTTCAGGTTGACATACATCTATCTCACTTTCCAGATTGTCCACTTTTTCACCTCCCTCTATTGTCACTGGTTCCCGCTCTTTCCAGGGCTTCCTCCTTTGGCTTCACCACGTGGAAAGTGCCAGTAGGGGGATAGGAAGTTTAGTCCTGGACTGACTCATGCCCTATATGTGTGCCAGCTCTGGATACAAGTTTCCTTATATGTGAAACAAGAGTTTTAACTAGATAATTTCTAATGTTTGGCTTTAATATCTTCTGATTTGTTCTTGTGTGGTGACTGGCTAGTAGTACCTTTCACCCAACAGTGACTGTAGGCCAGGGAAAAGGGCGCGGCTTGTAGTAAGAGCTGAAAACACATGGGAAATGGAGTAGGAATACAGTCGCACTTTTGTAAAGAGTTGACAATATTGCATAGGAATCTGAACAGTGTCGTTTTCATCTGTCTAATACATTTTGGGAAACCTGAGATTTCAATGTGTAAGAATCATAGTAGGGTGGAGGGTTCTCTGTCAAGATCCCCTGCAGTTTATGTGGAGTTTGCTATTGAGTTTGTATATTTGACAAAAAGTATTATTAAAGTATTTTTTAAGGGACGGAGAAAGAGTTCTGTGACATTCCAATCTTGATGTCTTTCTGATAACGTATATATGTGTATTTTCATTTCAGACAGTAGATGACTTGTTGCGGTGTGGAATTTGCTTTGAATATTTCAACATTGCAATGATGATTCCTCAGTGTTCACATAACTGTAAGTATGTACTGTTTCCGTGAATTAGTAAAAATGTGATTTTTGTAAAAGATAGTGTTAATTTAACATCAAAGATAAGTACACATATTTATTTCTCACCTTTAACTCCTCTATCTTGAAGTTTTCAGGTCTTTTCTACTATCTTCCTCTTGCATATTGAAGTTTTTACAAGGCCTCCTATATTTTCTATCACCTCTCAGATATTTTTATGCCTTTTATAACATTTACAGCAATAAAGATTTTGGTTTCAGTATATAGTTCTTTATTTGCCAAGCACTTTTAGATGTTAAATTTCAGATTGTTTGTTTTTAGATGTATAGCAGGTAAGTGGTTCAACCAAGCAGTTCTTTGTATAGAGTTTCACAATTTAAAAATCCCAGTGCGAGAATTCTACCACCAAAGAGTATGACATATAGTTTTATCATTTAACTTTTTGTGTAATTCTGGAAAGACTCATTGAAATTGGCTTGTATTTCTCTTTTCGAGTCTATATGTAAGTATTTTTTTATACTTGAGGTATTTAACACATAGGGTAAGCCTGTCATTGTTCAGGAATGGTCTCTGCAGTTTATAGGTTATCTTGGTTCATGATCTTTCTGTCCTCTATTTTCAAAAAAAGAAAAACCAGCAAATTAGGATTAAAAATGGTTTTTATGGATAGTAGGTAGCTTTGGTGAAAAGTTTCTAATGGAGAAGACATAATAGGAGGATGGTGGTGGTAGCAACACAGGCATTAGAGATATGCTTAGGCTCGACTCTTAACTCCCCACTTACTAGGTAGATGAGTTTCCAAATGCTCAACATTTCTTCACCTGTAAAAATCTGGTGAGTAACTTCTACCTTAGAAGATGGTTGTAAGAATTAAATGTGCAGAGCCCAGGGTCTAGAATGTCATAGGATCTTAATAAATTTTAGTTCCCTATCTAGGCCAGATTCATATTAATAACCAAAATAAGTTTTAGGGATTGTTTCTAAATATGTGTTAAAACAATCTTTATTTAAGTATAATTTACATATAATAAAATACATCTATTTTAGGAACATACTAAGGTGTTTGATTTCAGTTCTTTAAACAGACTGTTAGGCTTTTTGGCTCTCCTCCTTGCAATGTGGTCAAGAAATTACCTTCAGGCAAAAAGTTTGGGCTCTGGTAGAACTCCTTTCATTTCTGCCATTTTCCAAAGTTTGAAATAGCTGTTTCATAGGTCTCCCAGTGTTTTAGTTGTTTATGGACGGAGGGTAATTTTGGACCCTGTTACTTTCTCATGAAGAGAGATGAAAGTCCTATCTATAGATTTAATTATGTCATTTGAGGGAAGAAAGACTTTATATTTTCTGAATTCAATGAACTCTACTTAGCTGAAAAATTATCCATTATTCCTTTTTTTTTCTTTGTCACAGTTGTCACTGATGTCATTCTTTAAGAGGAAGTTGGTGGAGGGTACTTCCAATAATGTCAATTTATTTTATGAGCACTTATTTTTCATGTCATACCTTTCATGATTTGGTAGGCCTTTTCTCCTTAAAACCAGTTGTCACAGGTTTGCTCAAGACAAACTGTTTCTTTCAGTCTTGTAGTAGTGTTTTAGTGACACAAAAGCCTCCCAAAGCTTAGTAGGAGCTAGATATACTATCATATTCTGCTGTCATCCGGATTTACCAGAATTGGTGACCCCAGAATCCTAGCCAATTGTTGCTGTTCCTTAAACCTTTCAGGATTTATCATTTTAAATCACTTTATTCCTTTTCGCACTTTTTAGTTTTTGGGTATGGGTAGTGAACACTATATTTGCAGTTCTGTTATTAAGATTTGAGTGGGGTATTGACAGACACAGGTCAATTAAATTGGTCCAAATTTATGCTGTTAAAGACTACTTTTTGAGGGAGAGGGAATGGACTTACTCCAGTCCAGAGAACACCATTAAGTGAGAAATATGCTCACCAATAGACTGATATTCTCAAGTGCCAATTTTCTTTGCACTTGCAGTTTTTCTGACTTGGTAATGGAAGCCATGCTCAGAATGTTTCCTCCTAAATGAAATAATTGGCATGTAGATACTGTTAAATTACCACTGTTTGGGACCAGCAATACTTTTTCTTTTCCTTTTCAGAATTTTGACTCACAAAATCGGTTTGAGGCCTGTGTTGGAATAAAAAGCAACTTAATTTCATTTTTTAAAAATGAAATATGAAACGTTTCATTTACTGACCTTTGCTAAATCAAGAGGCAATATAAGATTCTTTTAGGCAAATAATTTGTTTTTCTTCTTTTATATTCTCTTGAGGCAGCACTGTGAAACCAGACAGGGAAGAGAGATAGCTATACATACAGTAGAGACATCTAATTATGCAGAACTGCATATATGGAAATTCTGGAATGCTGATTGTTAGTTGGAGGGATATTGTCTTACAAGCTAACTGATCACTTAACACTAAAAGTGGAGGCAGAGGCCAGCCTTCTCAGCTACCCAGGACCATCCTGTCCTATTCCTTTCAAACTCAGAACTGAATTTTCCTGTTTTAGCTGAACACCTCAGAACTATTTTATGATAAAACCCATAAGATCACGTAAAAAAGAATGGTTTAAATTTTAGAGATTCGATTTTACTGTTAGGCTGTTAGGCTATTTTGATATTTGAAAGCCAGCAGGTGGCGGTGTCCTGTTTGAGATTAGAAATTAGAAATGCCTCCTCTCCCAAGGCTTAGATGTTTCTGTGAGGCTATCCTTTGTTATTATTTTATTCTGTCCCCTATCCTTTCCACACTGCTCAGCGTGGAAAAACAAACTTTGAAGGTGATTTAAGTAAAGCCACCTAGGAACACGGGATCAAAGCCCTTCAATTGCTTTACCTCTTGTGGAACATCATGGTTGCTCACTAGAGAATAAATTATGTTGGTTTTCAGTTCAGTACATACTAGACTTGTAGACTGATCTACTTTGGACTAGCATCTGGTTCTCCATATTTCAAAATAAAACACAAACACGATTTTGCAGAAGAAAAAACATACATACTCTGGTACTCATGATTTTGTTAGTTAAATATTACTTATATAGCTTTATATAATAAATACATTTTGTAAGAAAATTATAAATATGGGCCCTGGTACATGCCTTTGCTACCTTTTAGCTCTGTGATCTTGGGCAAGCTGGCCAAACCTTGTGCTGCATTTTCTTCCTTGTAAAATAGGACTAATAATAGTACCAATCTCAGTGGTGCTGTAAGGATCAGAAGAGTGAATACATGTAATGTGCTTAAAACAGGGCACATAGTTAGTACATAGTATTATGTTAAACCATAAGAAATTGCCCTCTTTCAACTTCCCCAAAATAACTTTCCTGTGGTTCAACCTAATAGCAAAATCATAGTAATTTTTAAAAGATAATAATTGTTGTTCAGTCAGAATCACATGAATGGGATTTACTGACCAAAATCCAGTGAATTAGTATGACTGCGGTTAGAGCCTAAGAAACTAAATTAAAATCAACAATAATGTCCCCAGGTGACTCAGATGAGCAGCCAGGTTTAGGAATTCTTGAGTTACACTGTTGCACAGGAGCCTTCTTATAGTGTGAAGTGAATAACATTAATAGTCATGACATGAGTCTGGAGATTGATTTTGCGTCAGAATGAATTATACCCCACATCTCATCCATATCTGATTTAGGTGATATAGGTGAGACTTTAAACTTTAGATGTTAGAGTTGGTGCTAGAATGAGTTAAGACTTTTGGGACTGGTGAGATGAGATGATGTACTTTGCATGTGAGAAAGACATGGATTTTTGAGGGCAAGTGGTGGAATGCTATGGTCTGAATTCTGTCCCCCCTAGATTCATGTGTTGAAGCCCTAATTCCCAAAGTGATGATATTTGGAGATGGGGCCTTTGGGAGATAATTAGGTTTAGACAAGGTCATGAGAGTGGGGTCCTCATGATGAGATTAATGCCCTTACAAGAAGAAACCAGAGAGCTTGTTCTCTTTTCCCCTGCCATGTGAGGATACAGTGAGTAGGCAGCCATCTAGAAGCCAGGAAAATAATTCCCATCAGAAATTGACTATCCTGGCACCTTGATCCTCGACTTCTATCCTCCAAAACCGTGAGAAAATAAAATTCTGTTATTTAAACAACTCATCTTTGGTATTTTGTTATGGCAGCCCAAGTTGACTAAGACACCTTCCAGTCCTTTGTTTCATTATTGTCATTCATTTCTCTTGTACATAAGCATAAATACTTTGTTGCTATAATTATTTTGAACAGTTACCTGTTCAACTAAAAATAAGGAAAATAAAAGGTTTTATTTTATCTTCACTTATTCCTATTCCTTCTTCATTGCTATCCCCTTTATCTAGCTCAAGTTTCTGGCCTATAGCATTTTCCTTCTCTCTGAAGAACTTCTTAACATTCTTGGAAAGCAGGTCTACTGGAAGCAAACACTTCAAATTTTTGTTTGTCTGAGAAAGTCTTTATTTCTCTTTTACTTTTGCA
Source organism: Cynopterus sphinx (assembly GCA_030015415.1). Taxonomy (NCBI): domain Eukaryota; kingdom Metazoa; phylum Chordata; class Mammalia; order Chiroptera; family Pteropodidae; genus Cynopterus; species Cynopterus sphinx. The sequence goes on along the minus strand of CM057381.1, from coordinate 119,220,482 downwards.
GGATACTTTCTCGGGATATGGAATTCTAGGCTGGTGTTTTTTTACTCTCTATACTAAATATTTCACTTCATTCTTTTCTTGCTTGCATGATTAGATTTAATGCTTATTTTTGCTTCTCTGTATCTAAGGTGTTTTTTTCCCACAGGCTTCTTTCAAAATATTTTTTTTTTATCTTTGGTTTTCCGCAGTTTAAATACGATATACTAAGCGGAAGGAAGTTTTTGAATTTATTTTGCTTTGTGTTCTCTTGATCTATGGTTTGGTGCCTGACATTAATTTAGGGGAAATTCTCTCATTATTGCTTTAAATATTTTTTGTTTCTTTTGATATTGCCATTATACATGTGTTATATCTTTTGTAGTTGTCTTACAGTTCTTGGATACTCTTCTGTTGTTGTTTTTATTTTTTTTGTCTTTTTTCTTTATTTTTGCTTTTGTTTAGAAGTTTCTGTAGAGATATCCTTGAGCGCAGAGATTTTTTTTTCTCAGCTGCATCCAGTGTACTAATGAGCCCATTCAAGGTGATCTTTATTTCTGTTACAGCATTTTTGATCTCTAGCACTTTTTTGAGTCTTTCTTAAGATTTCCTGCTTATGTCACCTGTCTGTTCTTGCATTGTTATCTACTTTGTCCATTAGAGCCCTTAGCATATTAATCATGGCTGTTTTAAATTTCTGGTCCAATAATTCCAATATCTCTGCCATGTTCGATTCTGATTCTGATACTTGCAGTTTCTTCAAACTGTGTATTTTGCCTTTTAGTATGCCTTACATTTTTTCCTAATTGTAGGATATGGTATTCTAGGTAAATAGTACTTTAGTAATGTGATGAGGTATGGGAGGAGAAGTATTATTCTAGTCTCATGATTAGGTCTCGGCCTTTTAGTCAGCCTGTAACTTTGAACTGTGCATTTCACAAGTGCTTCTCAGTCCCTGCCTACCTTACCTCACCCGTCCTTCCACCTTCAGTGGACAGGATGCCTAGAGGTAGCTGCAGTTGATTATTCCCTTTCCTCCAGGTTAGCTGGGCTCTGATAAAACCCCAATAGGATATAGGCTCTGGCAAAATTTTTTCTCTTGAGGGTGTATTTCAAAATGATTATCATCCACCTCCCCTACCTCCCCCCTCTCCCCTGCAAGGACTGGGGGATTTTTCTCTGATAGTCACTTTGAGAACATAGTAGAATTCTAAGAGTTAAAACTTACCGAAGTGTGTGTCCCCCCTCCCTCCTGCCCCAATATCTGGGTCAGCAATGGGGATTTTATCTCAGACATGTCCACACTGAGCCTCCAACAGTTTGTCAGCTACAATCCAGGTTTTCCTACCCCAGCTCTGGTCCTAGCAGTTTCTTCTCTGGTTTCCATGGAAGTTTCTGTTAATGGGTTTCTATTCTGATAAGTTGTGATTCTCTGTATCTAGCCTGTCTGTCTCTCCTTTTAGAGGCAGCAGTTTGCCCTGTGACCTCACTTCTCTGAGGGATCTAAGAAAAGTTGTCGATTTTTCAGTCTTTTCAGCTTTTTTTTCATGTTGTTATATTATATCTAAGCTCCTTACAAGCCAAAATGGAAACCAGTAGTTCTTTTTCATTCATCTTTGTTTCCCAAAGAAGTTAACTTTTCTTGTTTTTTTTTTTTTTGTGTGTGTGTGTTTCATAACTTGTTCTTTCATTTTACCTTCTGTGTGCTCTTATTGAGGCTGGCACAACTTGTTCATTTACTGAGTATCTTTACCTGAAATCATACTGTTTCTCCTCCTTAGCTAAACTGAATCCATTTTTAAATGAGGCTCTTTCACTAAGCTGAATTTGGGTTAATAGCAAATTATCTACCAGTAAGGTACCATTCTATTTTTTCCTTTGATGGGTCATTTTACACTGCCTTGGGTTTGAAGAATTTAGTTAATGCTGATTTCCTGTGTAAATCATTAGGACTTATTATGCAGTAATTGCTTCACTACTATGTTAGCTTCTTGAGGTCAAGAACCTTCCACTATATATTGTTCTTTTCTTAGTGCTTGACCCAAAAGTACTGTGAAATGATGGTCATCATTTACAGAGTTAGGATGTAGAACTCTCTATTTGATAACCAGAGTGTATATTATTTCTTAACATGTGTGCATATCTTATTTCAAAATTTATATTTTTAGAATTCAGTCAATAGAAGTATCTGACATGTTTATACAATATCTATCCCAGGTCTTACATGTGTATATTTTCTACATTTTACAGATGTAGGATATAAAGAGTGGTATACATACCTATGGAGTTGTGACATCGTAGGGACTCATGATTGTTATTTTTGATATTTTTCCTAAAAATGCTATTTAACCACATATACAAATATGTATAGGTAGAGATACTAGAATTTTGAGATTATAATGGTATACATTAGATGATACAAATATTCAATGGCTTAAGTCAGATTTTGTTAGAAGTCAGATTCCTGTATTATTAATATAGCTTAACTAATTGATTATGTTGCATTTATATTTTTGCAGACTGTTCTCTCTGTATAAGAAAATTTTTGTCCTATAAAACACAGTGTCCAACTTGTTGTGTGGTGAGTTTTTCTTTCCTTTTTTTGTTTTAAAAAGCTTATTTATTGGTGCAAATATTTCTGCTTCATGTGTACACAAAAGCCCAAGGGAAGATATATAATTATTGAATTAAGCTATATAAAAAACATTTTTAGGAAAGAGCTCTAAAATACATATGTGGAGAATTGGGCTGTGTTCAATATTTCATGGAGATTTCTGATAATTTAAATGTATTTGGAAGGTAAAAACTAATGTTAAGATCAGGATTCAGCACTTTTAAAATCTTATGACCCATATTTTTGTGGCTCCTCATTTTTTTATAATTTTTCAGGTTGGGTAGAAAATCAGATGGTAGGATTATGCATTTGCAAATGACTAAATATTTGTGCAGAAGGCAGAGATTCATAGCCATTGGACCGAACCCTGCCTAACTGGACTCTTACCTCTTTTTCACAACAGATCTTCAGGGACAACACTAGGAATTTGTTGTTAAGAACCTTTTCAAGTAGTGGAAATAGATGAAACTGTAGATTAAAAAGGAAAGTAAACATAAGTAGGAGTAAAAGACAAGAAGGAAATAGTAAGGTCTAGTGAAAGGACATTCAGACTAGTTAAAGGGCTTGGGTTCCTCTTTGATGCCTCGGGTAGGTACATAGTGTCAGGATGTCATTGAACTTCTTGGAACAAGTATGTAAAAACCTTATGTAAGAAAATGATAGTTTCTTTCTTGAATCTCAGCTCTTAACAACTTAAGCACACTTTGTCAAGATGGTATCATCATGGAGATAAACTCTTCAATAACTACTGGATTTATCATTTTTCTCTTGCATTCCTGAAAACCAGTCTTGTTTTTCAGCTGTCTTTGAACACCTGATGTCCCTTCCAATGTTATATTCCAGTGTTAAAAGAGTGTCTCTGTTTTGTTTTTTAGGAGAAAGTTTTAGGAAAGCAGAGTGCTGGCATTTTGAAGGGTTCTTTTTTATGTTAGGCTTGATCTTAGTACAGAATATATATGATTTTACCAGATGCTTTAGAGAGCTTTTGTCAGACTTCCAGTCAGCTGATACTGATTCACTATTTTTAAATTCCATATTAGTATGAGATAAATTGACTTTGTTTTAAGGCTTTCCTGGAAGACTTAGTGGGATGGGGAGTCCCAGGAGGATGGTCACATATTTTCAAAAACAAGATTATGACAAGTAAATTATTGTTTCTGACCTTTCCCATCTGTTGTTTTTCTTTTCTAGACAGTTACAGAACCGGACCTGAAAAATAACTGTGTATTAGATGAACTGGTAAAAAGCTTGAATTTTGCACGGTATGATTTAATTTTGTGACTAACCCCTAACTACTTTTACCTTTTATATGTGTCCCCTCTTTGCTCTGTGCCCTTTGGGGATTAGGGACTGCAGGGTTGCATATTTAGGGTAAAGAAGGGAAGTGACAGTAGTCATTAATCACATATTGACAGTCTAATAGGATTTTCTTCCTTAAGAGAAATTCTGTCATGAAGAGTTAAAATGCACATTTGAGTACTTACTTACTTTTGGGTACTACAGAAATACTCCAGCTTCATTTGTTATTTTTCCTGTTGCAGCCCTACAGTCAGCTATTTTCCCAAAGAGTGCTGGTTCCTTTTATTAGAGAATGGTATTTAGAAATCAGGATCTGGAGCTGACTGTGCTCATTGTCACTAAGGTATCATTGCTTCTAGGCCCTTTCAGTGGACAAGGCTGGGTAACGTGTGCGTGCATATGTATATATACACACACACGTGCCTATAATTGTTTCTGTTACATGTTGTGTGTTACATATTAACCCATTAATTCTTATTCTTACTTACTCAGCATGCATAAAATAATATGCCACGTGAAATATGTAATTGGTACTTTATAAAGCTCAGAAATGTAGTTTTACTTTTTAACTGTCAAATGTATGATGGTGAAAGTGAATTTGGTCACCTAAATGAATATATAAAGGCATGTTTTACCAAACAGTATCTTGAATTATTTTCAGTTTTAATCATACAAGTCAAGCAAGAATTTTATTAAGAATATACTGTATTACGTTAATAGTTAGGTGCCCATCTTCTTAAGTGTTTGACTTCCAGGCTTTTGGGGCACTCTTGGAGGTACATTGCATTGCTTCTAAAAATGTAAAGAGATTTCTTCCAATGGAATTGGACATTATTCATTGGTTTGCATTCTAAAAATCATCAAATTTGGTACTCTGAACTTACCTAATATGACATTCTAGCAACTGGCTGGTTAATTATTTCCCTAAGCAAAATCATAAAAAGGTGTTATGTTTTCCTACACTAAGAAACAGGTTCTCTGATTCTCAAAGTTATTGCTTTTTTTATTTTAAAGTTTGTCACGAAGATTTTGAAACCTATGAGAAAAGATGGACCCATGTCTTTAGAAAGGAACTTTTTGGTTGTTTGATATTCTCTGAGAGTAAAATTATATGTCAAGGCTAATTTTTTTTTATTATTTTTTTTTAGCTATAACTGAAAGCATAACAGCCTCCCTGCTAGGAAAAAAGCATTACAAAAGGGAAGTGATCAGTATCTTTGGGTTCACAGATCTTTTGGTAACTTAAGGGGAGGCCTTGGAGAGCTTGAACTCTACCCCTTCCTCTCAAAAGGAATAGGCTATTTAATTATTCGTCATAGTGGGTGTAGGGGGTGGATTTTATCATTTGCTTTTCCCTGTCTTTGCCTTCTTGGAATTGCTGCTCTTCACAAAATTGCCTTATGGTGAACATTTCTTGGATGTTGGTCATATCTAAACTACTGTCATTTCTCATTTTCAAAATTAGGAATGGAATTCAAGCTAATCAGTTCCATTACTCACTTAAAATCTAGTTTAAGATTGATGAGGTTGGAGGTTTAATTTTATGATAAAATGTAAGATTGTATAGTTTGTTGATCTTGTTTCTCCCTGTCTTTCCATCATCATTATATGACACAGTTAAAAAAAATTAATATTCTAAATGGAATAATAAAAGGGTATTGAAAATAATTCTAGAGGTTTTCAGACATAGGTTGACAGGCAGATCTTACATTTTCTCCTAACTTGGCCTTTTATTTTAAAAATATAACACTTTTTTTTTCTGGACTCAGTTTTATTTAAAATGATGTTCTTAAGAAACTCTTGTGCTGAACAGAATTTAATTAGAATGTTTGTCTTAGTGGATCATCATTGTTGACGTAAGAAAATGTTGTTTCTAAATTTTTGCATAGCAGCTAGTCTATCTATAGCATTTTTTTATGAATTGAGAGTGTGGAGCATCCTTTACTGCTTTGTTTATTTACCTTGGAGGTATGAATTTTTCTCCATGTACTTACTTTGTGTTTAAGAATTTAAACATTTTAGATGATAATTATAATAGATAATTCTCTTAGTATTTCATAAGAGTACATAGATTATAATTTCACCTTTTTTTTTTTTTTTTTAGGTGAGGCAACCGTTGGTTGACCTCACAGATTGCAAGGACCTTGTCAGCTTACACAACCCCTTATTTTTTAATTTTTTATGCACCTGGTCTTCCTAGGTGGTCTCCTGTTCAAGTACTAACCAGGCCCAACCCTGCTTAGCTTCCGAGATCAGATGGGAACTGACTTGTTCAGGGTAGCGTGGCCGTAGACTAATTTCACCTTTTTCTTATGGTATAGTTTAAAGAATACTGGCTTCAGATTCAGGCAGAATTAGGTTCTGATATGAGTGTAATCAAGATATTAAAACCTCTGTGGCCTGTGTTCCACATCTGAAAAATGAAAGTGATATTACTGATACTTAAAGGAATTGTTAAGGATTAGAAACAAAGAATTGTACTAAAAGATAACCCAGCATGGTACCTAGAACCAAAGGAACCTAAAAAAAAAAAAATTCCTTTTATATTATATTATTATGTAAATATTTTACCTATATTTATATTATGCTACCCTGTTATATGTTGATGACTTGTGGTGCTAATAAGAATTTGTGCTTTGATGGGCCCCTGCCTATTCAACCAAATGGTCCAAGATTGCTGTTTACATGTTTCAGAACAGAACAAGCATTTGTAGGGAGTTTTACTAATTACTGAAGTCCATGGACTTGATTGCATGGATTATAGGACTGCCTCTACTCAAAGACCTGTTCGGCTCTTGCTTCTTAGCTGCTTTCTGAAGAGGTAAGGTTATTGTAAAGTTAACAAGTGGGCAAGATTTTCCTATACTTTATTGAGTCACAATATTTTGAAAATCTGTAGTTCATCCAAAAAAATATGTGAGGGATTATAATGGATGCTGTTAGGCATTGTAATACTAACTCACTTTAATATAAATTCATAGGAGTCATGGGAATTACAGGAAAAATTATCAATTCAGTTTACCTCTAAGTCATGGGAATTACAAGAAAAATGACCAGTTCAGTTTACCTCTAAGTATCAGTTTGGGGATTAATATTTTTACACAGCGGATTTTTAATGTACATGAATTACCATAAACAGTCTCTTGGTTTTAAATACCACTAGTACATGCATGGCTTTCAAATTTATATCTTCAGCTAGATCTCTCCTTAAAATTTCAACCTCGTATATCCACCTGCTTATCTCACATCTTTACTTGGACCTCTTAAAAGCAGCTTTTGCTTAACATGACCAAAACTAAACTCGTATTTCCTATGCCACCCCAAACCCCCTCAAAATCTGTTGTTCACAGTTTTACTCATTTCAGTAAATAGCAGTTTCATCCTTTCAGTTGCCCAGGCCAAAAACCTTGGAGTCATCCTTGACCCCTCTAGCACTTAATCTGTCATTTCATCAGTAAATCTTAAAGAAATTGACAGCTTTTCGTCACCTTATCAGTATTCTGTCTATGCCAGCATCAGTTGAGATTATTGTGATCACTTCTAGTGGTCTTCTTATTTCTTCTTTTGTCCTCTTAAAATCCTTTTGAGGATAGCAACCTGAGTGATCCTTAAAAAGTCAGGTCATACCTAGTACTGTCCAGAAGTGGTTTCCCATCTCATTTGGAGCAAAAGCCTACATTCTTTTAGAGGTGGTCCCCTGCTCTCTACATAGTATGCTCCCTCTTCAGCTTCATCTCCCACTTCAGCTTCATCTCCTACTTCTCTTCCCCCTTGTTTATTTAACTCCAGTCACACAGGCCTTCTAGCTATTTCTCAGACATGTTACTCACACTCTGACCCTAGAGACTTTGCAGTTACTGTTACTTCTAAGTAAACCAGTTTTCTCAGATATCCACATAGTTTAGTCTTCCATTTGCTTTTGAACTCTATTTTTTAAAGGTCTTGTTCTCAGTGAGGTCTTCTGTGACCATCCTGTAAAGAGTATCGAGCTCATCCCCTACTCATACAAGGATTCATTAACTTCACTTTTTTCCCCATAGCACTTTCACATATGTTGTGTGTGTCTATTCTCTTTTGCCTTACTATAGTGTAAGCTTCATGAAGACAGAGACTATTTAGTGAACTATTATATTTCCACTGCCGAGAGTGCCAGGTACATGAAGGAATTAATGAACTTCAGTTTTAGTTTGGAGCATAATTTTATCATTGCAATAGTACACCTGACTGCCAGATTTTTTATTGGCATGTATTGAAATAAGAGAGCAAATTAGAAGAATAAAATTCATCCGAATTGTGAATAAAGAACAGAGTTATCTCTAGGGTAGACACTTAGCTGAAAAGATAGACATGTGTGGTAGTGTGGACATGGTTTATCAGTGGCAGTTTTATTCATTAATTGACTAGTGTATGTTTTACTTTTTCATAATGAGATAAAGACTTTTTTTTAAAAACCTTCTTTGTGCCAAAATCCAGATTCTGGAAGGAAAAGAAACTTAAGGATTATGGCTCTGTATTTTTATTTCTGTCTCTTCTCTAAGGTGAAGAAGATCCTTAAGTTTTTTTTTTCTTAAATTTCTTCAAAACTTTCAGTTAAACTTCTACTGCAAATTTTATTTATTTATTTTCAAACTTTTTATTGTGGAAAAGTTCAAATGTATAAAAAAACAGAGAAGATAGTATAATGAACCCTCATGTACACATCTCCTAATTAAACATCCACCTCATGGATGATCATGGATGATATTTAAAATATTAGATATGCCCATTAGTCTCAGGACATATTTTTTTTATTTTAAATTTTTTCCAATTACATTTGACATTCAATATTATACCAGTTACAATTGTACAACATAGTCGTTAGACATTTATATAAATTACAGAGTGATCCTCTGATAAGTCTAATATTCACCTGACAACATATGTAGTTATTATATTATTGACTATATTCCCTATGCTGTACTTTACATCTCTATGATGATTTTGTAACTGCCAATTTGTAGTTCTTAATCTCTTCACCATTTTCATCTAGTCTCCCATCCCCACTCCTGTTTAGCAACCATCAGTTTGTTCTCTGTATATGTTTTGTTTATTTTGTTTTTTAGATCCCACATATAAGTGATATCATACAGTATTTGTTTTTTCTCGTCTGACTTATTTCACTTAGCGTAATTCTCCCTAGGTTCATCCTTGTTGTCGTAAATAGTATGGCCTAGTAATATTCCATTGTACATATGTACCACGTCTTCTTTATCCAATTGTCAATTGATGTACACAGGTTGCTTTCATGTCTTGGCTTCTGTAAATAATGCTGCAACGTAGGGATGCATATGTCTTTTCAAGATATAGTTTGGATTTCTTTAGATAAATACCCAGAATACCCAGAAGTGGGATCGCTGGGTCATTTGGTAGTTCTATTTTTAATTTTATGAGGAACCTCTTAGGACATATTTAAAAGGGTCAAAGCATTTAGATTATGACTGGCAATTAAATATAATATGAAGCAGGATATCTTGATGTAAATATAACTTTTGTGGATTTTTGTAAAAGAGGTAGAATAAAATAATTACTGCCTTTTTTTCTCTCTTTTTCTTCTTTTTATGCCATTTCCTGCCTGGTGAAATAACTAACCCCTTGGTGGTATGAGTGTTAATATAGTGGTTTTTATTGACTTTAGGCCAGTAGACAAAGAAAAATCCGGTCGAATAATATGTCATTGCGGTAAATATTAGATCTTTTTTTATGACTCTTTAGATTTGAGGTGATCATACATATACGGATAAATTTCCCTGCATTTTCTTGTTGATAGACCTTTGGTTCTATTTTTTTTTTTTTTTTTCAGTTTTTGTCTGTTGAATACTACTAGTGTGAACATTCTTGTGCATGTCTTTTGGCATATATTTCTTTTGATATATATTAGAAATGTTAATTCCTAGGTAAGAATGTAGGCATTCATTTATTTGTTGGTGTCTTTAAACCTAGTCTTCAAATTGTTAAAATCAATTATACTTCCACTAGTAAAGTATGAGAGTTACAGTTGCTCCATGTCCTCACCGACATTTGATATTCAGGGTCTAATTTTAGCTTTTCTGATTAGTATATATCAGTGAGATTTTTGAAATTATGTTTATATATATTTTTATTAGTCCTCAGATTCTTTTAAACTGTGGTAAAATTATATATAGTGAAATACAGGAAGTTTGAATTTTGACCATTGAGTTTTGATAAATGCATACATCTGTGTAATTATGCTTATAGCCAGGGCATAGAACATTTCCATCACCAGAGCTCCCTTTTTCTGCTTCTAGTCAATCCCTACCCCCATAGACAATCACCATTCTGGTTTCTGTCCTCACAGATAGTTCTTAAACTTCATAAAATGGAGTCATACAGTATATATTTATTTTTTCCTTTCCTTTACATACTGATGCTTTTATTTGTCTATGTCATTGCTTGTATCACTATTCATTCTTTTTTATTGCCAATGATGTCCATTGTGTGACTATACACAATTTCATTACCTATTCATCTGTTGATAGATTTGGATTGTTTCAAGTTTATGGCCAGTATGATAAAAGCTGCTGTGAACAATTGTGTGCAATCTTTATGTAGGCATCTATTTTCATTTCTTTTGGGTATATATCTAGGAATGAAATTGTTGGCTTAACAGGATACATGTATAATTGAACTTTATAAGATATTTGCAAACAGTTTTCCAGTTGGGTTGGACCATATCCACTGGGAATGTATTAGAGTTTCAGTTGCTCCACATCCTTTTTAATATTTTGTACCATTAGTCCTTTTAGTTGCAAGCATTCTGTTGGGTGTGGAATGGTAACTCACTGTGGTTTTAATTTGCATTTCCTGATGTACCTTTCTTGTGCTTGTTGATTCTTCTTATACCTGTGGAAAAGTGTTTGTTCCGTTTCTTAGCCAATGTGTAAAAATTGTATTGTTTGTCTTTTTCTTACTGATTTGTAGTTCTTTATGTATTTTGATTAAATATATGTATTTTATTTTTTTCCTTGTCTGTGGCTTTTTTTTTTTTTTTTTTATAAAGGATGTCTTTTGATGAACAGATATTTTCATTTTGGTGAAGTTTAGTTTATCTCTCTTTTTAAATGATTACTGCTTCCCCCTCCCCCCACCTTAGAAATCTTTACTTACATCAGGTCATAAAGATTGTTTCATGTTTTTTTTCTAGAATTGTTATAATTTTAGATTTTATATTTCTGTCTACCAACCTATTCAAGTTAATTTTTGTGTATGATAGAGATAAGGTTCAAGATTCATTTTTTTCTTGACAGATTCACTAGTTGAGTTAATTCTCAGGTATTTAATATTTTTGATGTATTTCAAATGGTATTTAAAAATTTATTTTTTATTTTCTGGTAAATAGCTGCAGTGTTAATTTTTGTTTATTGGCATATCCAGTGACGTTGTAAAAATTCACTTATTCTAGTTAGATTCTAGTTAGTTGTGTAGAATGTTTGTTTGGATTTTCCATGGACATAATCATGTTATCTGCAAATAAAAAGCTTTTTTTCTTTCCAACATTTGTACCTTTTATATCTCTTTATTTTACCACAAAAGCTAGGACCTCCAGTACAATTTGAAGAGAGTGATGATAGTAAATATCCTTGTCTTGTGTTCAGTCTTAGGGGGAGATGTTCAGTGTTTCATTGGTGACTATGATATTAGCTATAGGCTTTGAAGGTATCTTTTTTCAGATTAAGGAAGTTTCCTTCTATTCCTGATTTTCTAGGTGTTTTTATAATGAATGGGTGTCAGTGTCAAATTTTATCAAATGCTTTTTCTGCATGTATTGAGATGATTATATAGTTTTTCTCTTGGTTTTTTTTGTTGTTGTTAATATGATGGATTACATTGATTTTTCAAATAGCAAATTAACCTTGCATTCCTGGAATAAATATCATTTGGTCATGGTGCATTATATTTTTTAATTTATCTCTTGATTTTATTTGTTATTTTATTAAGAATTTTTCTATTTTAGTTATGAGATACTGGACTAGAATTTTTTTTCTATAATGTGCTTGTCAGATTTTGTTATCATGGTTATGCTGGCTTTAGTATGAGTTGGGAAGCATTCCTCATTTTCTGGATGTGTTTGTGTAACATTGATATTATTTCTTAAATATCAGGTGGAGTTTGCCAGCAAAACTATCTGTCTTTTTGGAAGGTTTTTAATTACAGCTCAATTTCTTTAATAATACTACTCTTTAGGTTTTCTGTTTCTTCCTTTGGTGTTGATGAATACTGTGTTTTTCAAGGAGTTTATCCATTTCATCTAAAATTTCAAATGTATTGGTATAAAGTATTCATAATATACTTTTATTATCTTGTATTTTCTGTAAGATTTGTAATGGTGTCTCCTTTTAATTCCTTGTTTTTGTAATTTGTATTTTCACTCATTGTTTTCTTCAGTTTTGGTAGGAGTTTACTAATTTTTTTGATTTTTTTTTTCAGATAACCAGCTTTTTTTGCTTTGTACTTTTTCTTTTTTATGCCTATTTTCCATTTCACTAATGTATATTGATATTTATTTACCTATTTGGGTATAATTTGCTGTCTATTTCCTAGTCTTATAAGTTGAAAGCTTAGAATGTTGATTTTCAGTTTTACTATTAAGTTATAATTTAGTCTCTAGGACTGTTTTAGCAAACGCTCATGCTATCATTCAACTCAGAATATTTTCCAATCTTCATTGTTATTTGGCCTGTGGGGTTATTTAGAGTTGTGATATGATGCTTAATTTTTTAACATTTGGAGCTATTTTAGTTATTTTTCTGGTATTGAGTTTAATATAAATTCACGGTGGTCAGAAAAGATACACTGAATTATTTCAGTTAGTGGAAATTTGTTGAGGCTTGCTTTATGGCCCAGAACATGGTCTATGTTGGTAAATGTGCCATATATCCTTGAAAAGAATGCGTATTCTGCATTTGTTAGATGTAATGTTTTTTATTAATTACATCAGTTTAACTAATTGAGTTAGTTCAGATCTTCTGTGTCCTTATTGGTTTTTGTCTATTCTGTTAGAAAGGTGTGTTCATATTTATATATACCATTATTTACAACAAATATTGTGAATTGGCTATTTTAGTTTTATCAATTTTGCTTTATATATTTTGAAGATGCATTATTAAGTGAATATAATTTATGATTTTTATGGCTTCTAAGTAAATTAGTTATTTTGCCAAAATGAGATATTTCTCTTTTTCTCTCATAGTACATTTTGCCTTAAAATCTATTTTGTCTGCTGTTAACATTGCCCCAGTAGCTTTCTTTTGGTTAGTGTTTGCATGGTACATCTTTTCCCATTGTTTTATTTTCAGCCATCCTAAGTCTTTGTATTTAAAGTATTTTCTTATAAACAGTATATAGTTGTATCTTATCTTATTTTTCAATAATCCAGTTGACAGGTGCTGTAGTTTTGTGTCAGCTTTCTATAATGCACAGAACAGTTTCTTACAAAAAATTATCAGACTCAAAGTGTCAGCAGTGCCAAGATTGAGAAACCATGTCTTAGAGGTAGTAAGACATGGTTGTTTATAAGATTTTCTCTTTATTTTTGATTTTTCATCAGTTTGATTAAGATATGACTAGGTTTCATTTGCTTTGCTTTATCCTTCTTGGGATGGTTTTTAATTTTCTCTTATAATACACTATCCTTTTGTCCATTTGTCTGGATTTTCATCTTTTTTTTTTAACATTTATCATAGTTTCTTCTAATGCCACTTTTTGGATCACCTCTGGATCTGCTTTCATTGACTATTTTATCTCTTGATTAGTGGCTACTTTTTCTTTGCATATATAGTAATTTTTAATTATGCGTTGGGCATTATGAATGAAATACTATAGGGGCTGTGAATTATCTTTTTTTTGAAAGATGTTGAATTTTGTTTTGATGATAGGCAGTTAAATTACTAGCTCTTCATTTTTATTCTGTCTTGGCCTGGTGTAATGTTTTATTAGGTTTGACCTATTTCAGTTTGTTTATATTTCTAGAGTATCATTCTTCTTCCAAAGGTGTGACCTTTGTGAGGTTACAGCTGAATATCTAGGATCTTCACCAAGGTTTCTCAGCTTTGGGTGGGCTCAAACTCCCAACATTTTTTTAGCACTCATCTTTGGAAATTCAGCTTCCCAGGAATCTGCCTCCTACCAGGTCTCCTAGTTTTGTTTTATGCTTGTGCAGCCCTGGAGATGATCAGTTATTGATGAGATTATCTAAGCAGACTTCTGGGGTTTCCTTTCTGTGGCTACCCCCTGTCTAGCATCTTGTCCCTCTAATCCTAGCCACCTTTGCCTAGACTCTGATCTCTTTTCCCTCGACTCTGATCTCTTTCCCCTCTGCCAGCTGATATCACTGGTGCCTGTTTTGACTTCAGTTCAATACCCAACTTCTAGAAAATTCTTTTAGGGGAAATTCTTGGGAGAATATTGGGTCGCTTGATGTTTCTCTTCTCTCTCAGGGATTGCTGCCTTGTGTTAATTATAACCCATGCTTACAAACAGTTGTTGGATATATTTTGTCCAGATTTTACAGTTATTTATGTTTGGAGAGTAAATTTCATTCCACTTATTCTCTATCACTAGAATCTGAAGTTTCTCCATTTTCTTCTATAAACAAATTAACTGCTTTTTAAAGTCAGGTATATTGCTTTGTATTTTATTCTAGAAGAAACACTTTGGTTTGGTTGTCATTATGGAGTAACTTCTGTATTTCATAGAATTAAGAGTTAATTGAGTAATAAACAGCTTGTGTCGGTTACTTTGATATTATACATAACTTGATATCTTAATTATCGGTTATGTTTTTTGTTCTTCAAGGAATCATTTGTTGCAGTTTGCCTTAGAGTCATCACCCATTTCCCCTGCTTCATCCTCTTCAAAGAACTTTGCTGCCAAAGTACACAGTCCTGTAGCCTTTAGACATTCTTTAAAGCAAGGAAGCAAGTTAATGGAGAATTTCTTGACCAGAGAGACTGGTGGTTCTACATCACAGTTTTTGCTAAAAGAGAATGAAAGCAAATTCAGCCCTCGAAAAGAGGTGAGCACTTCTGTAAAGACCAAAGAGACACCTTCTGTATTAAAGAAAGCTCCAGGTATTGCGGATACTAAGGTTCCCGAGGCACCCTCTACATCAACTTTGAAACAAGTTACTAAAGGTAAGAAAGTATTTTCACATGTGTTTTTTCTTACTTAATGGTTATCCTCTCATCCCACATGACATAAGGATAAATAAGCAGGATTTATGGAGGGGAGGGATTTGGGAAAGGGTAAACCAGATTTTACCTTATAACAGTCTCAGAGATTGATGTAGGCAGTCCTTCTAGATATGTTTGTTCTCTCACATAGAATGGGAATTCAGGCTGATTGCTGCAAAAATGAAGCAATTTTAAATAGTTTATATTTTGAGTAGGGCAGTAGCTTCCTAGTTTTCAGCTTTTAATTCCCCCCTCATCCTTCATATTCTGATTTAATCTTAAAGAGCTCTTTGTGTCTTATTATACTATTTGAACACTTCCAAGCTTTTCTGACTGACATTTACATCCTAAGACAATTTGATCCCTACCCTAGCTGTCCAAACTTATTTCTCACCTCTTCCTCTCAAAAGTCCTTCTGCTCTAGCCAAGCTGATCTTCCCACTATACCTTCAACACACCCAGGGATTGGAAACCTATAACTTGCAGGCCAAGTTTGGCTTTTCCCCTATTTTTGAAAATAAGTGTTCCTTGGAACATTACATGTTGTCATGGCTGCTTTCATACCACATAGCAGAGTTGAGTAGTTATAATAAAGATCATCTGGCCCACAAAGCCTAAAACCTTTACTACCCAGCCCTTTTCTAACAATGTTTGATGACTTGTGTCCTGCCTTTTAAACTATCCAGATTCTAACCATTCTTTGGTTATGTTAGGTAATGTTGGTAGCTCACATCATTAAAATGGTACGACATTTGTTTTCTGGACTATTTGTGCACAATGTGTTTAACTTTTTGATAAGTGGGTCAGATTGTTTAACTTTTTATTTCATGTCTTGTCCTGCCGGTGAAGTTCAGAGCACTTTTTAGGTAGAAACTGTGTCTTAGATATCGTTGGTATACTCATACCACATACAGTACAAGACTATTAATAGTTATTAAATTTAGATAGAAATAAGTTTATTAGTGCTCAAGTGTTTAAATTTCATAAGGATGTGTAAAGTTTACTTGCATTTCCTACTATACCGTATCTTTGGTCAATCTATCAATTCACAGTTCTTATTGTAGTGTTTTTAGCTTTATAGTTAAATTTTTTCCCTTAACAGAACCATTTTTCAAATGAAATCTTACAATGAATATATAAAAAAGATAAACTGGACCCTGCTGCATTAGAGACGGTGGGCTTGGGGATTGTGTTGCTCTACCTGACCTCCCATTCTGTTCCTGCGTATTATCCATGATGGCCTCTAGGCCCCAAGATACCTCCACAGATCCCTGCAATTACATGAAACAGTTTGAGAATGATTGAGTTTCCTAATTTTAACACTATGTTTATAATTGCAAATGAGAACTAAATTAACAAATTTGTAATTATTGAAGAATTAAGCTTTAACTGGCCCAAATTAATAAACACTTTGATCTAGCTATACCACTACCACCTCCTCCACACTGCTCCCAGCCGAGTAGGCCTTACTCAGGGTGTTGTGATTGCTTTTGCACTGAACATGGATGGGTAGCTCCTAAGACTTGGGAAAACCTAAGATTAGCTTTATAGTTTAGTCACATGTTTGTGGAAAAAGACTTTACTAAAGCTTTTTCTAATAAACAAATTTCAAGACTTTTTTGCAATTTCTTCCTCTAGGCCCAGGGTTTGAATTATGTGACTGCCTACCATTTAATCATTGTCCAGTAACCAATTTGCCCTATTCATGGTGCCCTGAGGTGTCATTATTTTTCTCTTCTGCTTTCCTCAGTGCATGTTAAGTTTGGGATTCTATTTTTTACCTTAATTTCTGAAAGATGCCATGTACATTATTTTTGCCCATTCTATAAACAATAAAATCTCTCTTTTTTAAAAAAATACAGTGGACTGTCCTGTTTGCGGGGTTAATATTCCAGAAAATCACATTAATATGCACTTAGACAACTGTTTATCACGTGAAGAGAAGAAGGAAAGCCTCAGAAGGTAAGAAAATTAAGCATAATCATTGAAATACTTTAGTTAGGTGCCTCTTGTGCTTGATAAACTCAGGGCAATAAAATAAATTAATTTTATTGTAGTGATCATTTGTCAGAATTTCTCTCCCACTTGCTTGTTCCTTAAATCTTGATAATCAACTCTTTCATTCCCTCTCCTTGTTCTTTCCTCACTTCCCACTTTGCCAAATATAATTAACTGTGTTGAATTTAACTACTAATAAAGTTCGACTTAACAAGAAATTAGTGATTTAGGATTCTTTTTAAATTTGTTTTCTTCTCTTAGAATTTTAGATCTATGATAAAGACCCTTGGCCAAAGAAAGTAAGGTTAGACTGAGTATAGAACATATAAAATCTTTCTTTGGTTCTTAGGATGCTCAGACATTTAAAATAAATTTTTTCCAAATTTTAAGTCAAGCTTTTTCAAAAAAATTTTTTCCGAATAGGCAATTACGTATTTGTGACATGAAAAGGTACAAAAGTGAACGTATGAAATGGAATAGCCTCCACCCACAGCCCTCAACAACCCAGGTGACAGAACTAATTTGTCAACTCAGTGTTTGCACCTAAACTTCTATTTACATCCCATATATATCAAAGTCATTTATTACAGTGGCCATTATTGCTAAACATTTAAGTTGTTTAGGAATGAAATTTTTGTCAAAGTTAAATTGCAGAGTGTTAAGTAATCTGTGGTTAATGAAGATAATAAAGAAGCAGAAGCCCTAAATTAGAGGAGTCTGGTGATGAAGGAAAGAAGAGAGATGAGATGATAGTTTGGGGAAGAAGTAAGCATCAAGATCAAGGAAGATTTTATTTTTTAAAACAAACTGTTTAAGCCTTCCATCTTTCTCCTTCTACTGTCTCCAAGGAGAGAGCAAATAATAGATGGAACAAGGTTGGGAGTGTAAGAGATGAAGAGTCCAGTAATGAATTTATCCTTGATGTGTAGAAGGAACCCTTCTTCTGAAGCAGAAGGGGAGAGGGAGAGAACAGGTGATAATCAGAGAGATTTCAAAATGGAGAGGAGAGAAACTGGTATCTGGAAAGTAGGGTTGAATAGAATGGGTGGCTCTTAATGTTTGGTCTGTTTTGAAGGATTTCAAAGAGTATATTCTAAAAACCATTATAATAACAGGGCCTTTTATTATTATTATTTTTGTGATTAAAGATAAATGGTGTTACTTAATTTTTACAAATAAATTTGGAATGAATTCAGGTTTTGAGAGACAGAATTGTGCTGTTATAACTTATAAAAGCTAACATATAAAGAGCAATGATTCTTTATTAATTTAAGTGGGGGGTTATTGCCAGTTCTTATCATAGTACTTTTAGCTTGAGAGTTAACATTTTTCCTCTAGCAAACCTTTTTTTTATTTTTCAAGTGAAATCTTATAGTGAAGCATAACATAGAATAGATAAAATTGGCTCTGTTGCATGAAAGTAGAGATGGAGGACCTGGGGATAATGCTGCTCTGCCTGACCTCCCCACTCCCCCTTTGTCCCTGCCTATTATCCATGGGCCTCTTGGCCCCAAGATACCTCCACAGATCCCTGCAACAAATTCCTGTGGAGTCTTGTGTGTACAACACTCTCTTCTAGTGAGAAAATTTGTTAATGAGAATAAAATTTAGATTTTTTTTAGGTTGTTTAGTTGAATTTTGGAATAAATGAAACTGGATCATCCTGAGGATTATTTTCCATAAGCCACAAGAATCTGATGACCTAAGTTTCTCTTTAGAAATGTTTCTTCCTAAAGAAAGAGTTGGGTATATAGGAGCTGAGCATTTTCTCCTTGAAGAGTAAGGAATCAGCACTGATACCTTGCATGGATTGCTCTTTTTCTAGATGCATTCATTATATTTCTTCTGACACGTTTAACTATATCAATTACTCTAAAGATATACTCCTTCATGTATAATTAAGTTCAAGTTCCAGTGGTGGTTCTAAATCATACTCCATGGAATGCTATAGTCCTGTCAGTTTCTCTACTGTACAACTTAGAAGCACTGCATACTATATCTCTCTCTTAGGGAAAGATTGACTACACAAATTAATATATTGTAAACTTGGCTCTGAGAAGTCCTATATTAAAGATAATTGTTGGATTTTCTTTAATTCAGTAATTCCTAAATTCGACTCCAAAATCTTTTGTTCTCATAATTCACATGTAAAATGAGTGTTTGTGAAGATAATACTTAGGGAAACATTGAACTATATTTCTCTGTAAAGAAGTTATATCCTGTTCCTGGGGTCTGGTCACTCAAGAGTCTCTGACATTTACAAAAATTTTCTCCACAGCATCTTAATAGGTATTTCCTCTATATGGATGAGAACCCTTAACTCATTATATATAGATTCATATCAGAGTTGATTCACAGAATACTCTCGCTTTCGATGTCCTCAGATTTAGAAGACCTTACTGGTATTACTCAGTTTCACTAAATCATGGAAGAAAGATCAATGTAATTTTTATGTTTTTGGAAACATTTATTGGCTTTTATATTTTAAAATTCTTGATAGAAATTACTGATTTCTGCTGGTGCTTTTCATTGTAAATGCGGTGACCGGTACAGTTTTCCATTAGAACTTCATAGTAATCTGTCCTTGATAAAATAAATGTTTTAGACATACAAACTTAATGAATTGTTCCTTGCAATATGTTTGTATAAACTCCTACAAAATGTTTTAGCTCTGGCTACCTACTGTGATTTTATGTAGCCATAACCTCAGTCTTGCTGAGTTCAATGTCATTATAAGAAGAGCAATTTTTAGAAAAATGTAATCTGTTGAGGGTTTGCAGGTCTTTCTGCAGTTAGTTATCTCTGGCCTTTAGACTTTATTAATAGAGCATGAAAGAAATAATTTAGCTATGGAATGGCATTGGTGGTCAATAGAGAAATGTCTGTTTTTTTTTCCAGCCTGTTTTCAGCTGTACTATTTCTCTCAGTATGATCTTTACCATTTTTATCAGATTTACCCTGTTAATATAGATTTTAGATCTCCACTTCAGAACAGAATCAGAGTTAGGGGATTGTGTGGAGAAATGACTGAGAATCTACATTTTAAATAAGCTCTCCAGGAGGTTCTGAGGTATACAAAAGTCTGAGTAGCCTGGCCTTTTTTGAACAGTATACGGAAGTCTTTTATAAAATGTTGCTTTTTGGAAAAGCCTATTGCTTTCAAATTCTTATTAATTTTGACCTGAACCTTTGACATTTTCATTTTAGAATTATTATAATTGTAAAGAATACCTTGAATATTTACTTATTAAGCACCCAATTGCTATAACATTGAGTCAGGTGATACACTCAATAAGGAGTTTCTGTTATAAATCATCTCAAGTCATTGATACCCTTAGGTATCTGACTTTTCTTCCATTTTAACAAATAATGTTTAATAACTGGTATTTTGGGAGAAGTGGAAGAAAGTCATTTAATAGAGCTTTGTTATATTTATAATTATAGCTTAATAGAGCTTTGTTATATTTATAATTATAGCTTAGTGTTTATCAGTATATTAATTATATAAGTAGATTGAAGATCCAGATGGTGATTTTACTAATATATTTCTTTTAATGTCTTACATATTCATTAACATAATTAATTGAAATTGAAGAGAACAAAATACTGTTGAGTATAAACACTGTTGTATTCTTTGAAGATGATGCCAAAAGAATACCATGTATCTGTCAACTTTCTGAATACTGTTAATTAACATAATTAATTGAAATTGAAGAGAACAAAATACTGTTGAGTATAAATACTGTTGTATTCTTTGAAGATGATGCCAAAAGAATACCATGTATCTGTCAACTTTCTGAATCCTTTTTTCATTGGTGGTAATGAGTTTGGTAAAGCTAATAATCCTAACAGGTCTTTTATTTCATCCAGTGCTTTAACAGGTATTTTATTTCATCTAGTGCTTTTGCAGAATGATTCATTGCCTTGGATTTGAGGAGGCAGTTTTGCCTGTGGGTCAACTTTTTCTAGAGAAGCTATATATGATAATATTAAGTCCGTAGCTTAACACTCAGTAATGTTTGTTTTCTA
Source organism: Cynopterus sphinx (assembly GCA_030015415.1). NCBI lineage: Eukaryota > Metazoa > Chordata > Mammalia > Chiroptera > Pteropodidae > Cynopterus > Cynopterus sphinx. Next base: position 119,199,338 of record CM057381.1, on the reverse strand, counting down.
ACCATCTGAGATAACTGGTTTTGACAGAGATTTCACATGGAAACCATGGGCAAATTGTAGAAAAATCATGCTTTAAAGAGGTGGAGAATTGAATTATAATTAAGCATAAAAGTGCTACATAAAAATTTATATAAGTGTGATTCTAAGTGAAGTTCTCATAGTATTTAGTCTACAAACCTTCTGTGTGAGTTCTAAGTCTGCATCTTGAGGCCTGACCTCTTTCTGAGACCTCAGTTTCTCTTAAGTTTTGGCTTCCACCGAGATCCCTCTATCTGTGCCCCACTGGCACCTCACATGCATCATGTTGAACACTGTCAGCTTTATCTGTCAGTTTCATCCTTTTCTTTCCCATTTTTATATTAATGGTTCTGTTCTCCCAGTCATCCTGGTATTGAGTCAGAAGATAAATTACTGTTTCACATGAAAAGCATTTGCTAATTCACAATAACCCTCAATGATTCCTTTTTCTTTTCAGTTCTGTTCACAAAAGGAAGCCGCTACCCAAAACTGTCTATAACTTGCTCTCAGATCGTGATTTAAAGAAAAAGCTAAAACAATTTGGATTATCTATTCACGGAAATAAACAACAGCTCATTAAAAGGCACCAAGAATTTGTACACATGTACAATGCCCAGTGTGATGCTTTGCATCCTAAATCAGGTAAAGTAATAAAACAATGAGTTATGCTTCTTTTCTGGATAAAGCAGTTTTGTATAGCTCAGAGATTATAAACCATAGAAGAAAATTTTTTAAATAAATACATTTTGATAATAAGTAAGACATGCAAATGTATTCATTCAAAAGGTAACTTGAATATACTGTGATAAGCCAGCATTTCTCTTGGCCAATCTCTTAGTCCCCATTCCCTTCTTAGAAGCAGTCACAGCTGCCAGTTTCTTATATGTCTTTCCAGACTTAGTGTGGGACGAAGAGTTCACCTAGAGCCTGGGTTATAATTCCAATTCTGCAGCTGTATTACTGGGTGACTTTTGGCAAGTTTCTTATTATCTCAGTTTTCTCATCCATAAAATAAGGGTTATAATATTACCTACTTTATAGTGTTTTTGAGAGGAATAAATGATAAAATGCATGTAAAGTGCCTAGCACACTACTTTAGCAAGTAGTTGAGCATTCAATAAATGTTACCATTATGATTTTTATACACATAGTTCTTTATCATTATTGTTTTATAAAATTATTAGTATTATATAGTTGTATGCTGCATAACGACTGTCAGTCAACAACAGATTACAGATAGGATGGTGGTCCTGTAACATTATAATGGAGGTGAAAAAAAATTCCCATTATTCAGTGATGTCCTAGTCATCATCATAAAGTTATAGTAGAACGTGCTACATATATATTTACTATTGTGTTAGTTATAGTTGCCTAGAGTATTTAGTACAGTAACATGCAGTACAGACTTGTAGCCTAGGGTCAATAGGGTATATATACCATATAAGTGTACAGTAGGCTATATCATTTAGGTTTGTGTAAGTGCACTTTGTCATGTTCACACAAGAACAAAATTGCTTAATGATGCATTTCTCAAAATGTGTCCTTATAGTTAAGCAGTGTATGACTACACACTAATAATTTGTCCTTTACATTTAACCACACACGTATTTTGGTGTTCTTTCAATTATTAGTATATATAGAATTACCTAATTTAAAAAAAAATTATAGTATAATATGCAAAAAGTATACAAATTATAAGCATATTATTTGGTAAATTGTCACAAAGTAAATTTCACAAAGATGCTATACCTACCACTGTTCAGAAGCCCCTGTCCTCCCAACTTTCAATCACTACTGCCTTCATTCTCACAGGTGACCATCGTCTGGACTTGTGACACTGTATTCATTTGCCTGTATTTGATGTTTATGTAAATGGAATAATAAATACTTTTGAGTCTGGCTTTATTTGTGCAATGTTATGTTTATGATTCATCTATATTTTTGTGTACAGTTGTGATTTTTTTTTCATTTTTGTTGCTTTAAGGATATTCTAATGTATAAATACATTTCACAGTCCATTCAGTGGTTGATGGATATCTGGATTTTTCCATTCTCTGGCTCTTAGGAATTATGCTACTGTGAATAGTCTTTTGCATGTCTCTTTGTGCACATAGGCACACTTTTTTTTTTAGGATATTATATATCTAGGAGTGTAATTGTTACATTTTTGTAGATGTTCACCTTTCATTGACATAGCCAAAGACTCAGTACCAGTGTGTATTCTCATTAGAGTTACAGTTTGTCCACATCCTTGACAGCGTTAGTATAGTCAGTTTTTCATTTTGGCTATTTTAGTGGATCTGTGGTAGTATTTAATTATGGTTTTAATTTGCATTTCCTAACGACTTAAAATATTCAGCACATTTTTATATGCTGTTGGTCCTTGGGATATCCTCTTTGGTGAAATACACATTTCAGTTTTATGCCAAATTTTTCATTGCTGTGGATCTATTACCTTCTTATTTATTTGTGGGAATGCTTGAAATTTTCTGAATACAAATCTTGAATTTTTGTGGATGTACATATATTTAATCTCTTCTTTCATTTTACCTTTTCACTTTTAATGGCTTTATCTGAGAAGAAGTTATGAATTTTAATATAATCCAATCAGTTGCATTTTTCCTTTTGGTTAGTGCTTTTTAAGTTATTTTTATGTCCTTGCCTACCACAAGATCATGAGAATCTTCTCTAGTTTTCTTCTAAAAGTTTTATTGTTTTTATCTGTACAATTTTGAGCTACAGTTTATCAGGAATTGATTTTAGAATATGGGCAAGAATCTTTTGTCTATGTGGATAACCAACTGATGCAGCACTATTTATTGAAAAACCATTCTTTCTGTACTGAATTGTCAGTATGTCTTGGTTGAGAATCAGCTAATTGTATATGTGTAGGTCTGGACATTATTTTGTTCATTCAGTCATTTATCAGTACTGTACTGTCCTATTTTCTTTGTAAGTAATTTATAATAGATCCTGTCTGGTAGTGGAGTTCCTCCAGCTTTGTTGTTTATTGAGATTATCTTTGTTTTTCTAGGCCCTTTGCATTTACATATAAATTTTGGAATAAGCTTACAAATTTCCAACAAGCAAAAAAAACCTACTTGAATTAAGATTTGAGTCTATAGATCAGTTTGGGGAAAGTTGATCTCTGTTCAGTATTTGAATTGTTCAATCCATGAATTTAGTTTATTTCTTTATTTTTAACTTCTGCCAATAATGTTTTATAGTTTTCAGTATGAAGGTTTTATGCTTTAAAGACTTATAGGTATTTAATGTTTTTGGTACAATTAAAGTGGTGTCTTATTTATTTATTTGTGAGTGTGTGTGGTGTGTGATTTTATTTTGTTTTTATTTATTTATTTTAATTAGTTTCAAGTATATAATACATTGGTTAGACATCTATATAGTTCATAAAACGATCCCTCCAATTTTTTCTACTCTCCCCTGACCCTCCACCTACTTAACATTAATGCTAAATGCATTCCCCATGCCACACTCTCCATCCCCATGACCATACATCAGCTACTAATTTGTACTTCTTTAACCCTTCACCCCATTCTTCCAGCCACCTAATCCTCCCTCCTATCACCAAATTGTCCACTATATTTGTGAGTGTTTTGGGTTAGTTTGTTCTTTTTATTCCTTAGATTTCACATTTAAGTGAAATCATATAGTGTTTATCTTTCTCTGTCTGACAAATATCTTCTAAGCAATATCTTTTTTCATTCCTTCATTTTAATCTGTGTGTGTCTTTTAATCTGAAATGAGTCTCTTGTAGGCAACATGTAGGGATCTTGTTTTTTTATCCATTCATTCATTCTGTCTTTTAGTTGGAGCACTTAATTCTTTTTCCATTGAGGTATGTATTGATAGGATTGTAGTTGTTATCATTCTTTATTCCTGTTTTTGATACATGCTTTTTTTCTTCTTAAAGAAGTCCCTCCAACATTTCCTGTAATATTGACTTGGTGATAAATTCCTTTAGCTTATTTTTGTCTGGAAAGCTCTTTATCTGTCCTTCAACTCTAAATGATAGCTTTGTTGGATAAAGTATCCTTGGTTGTAGATCCTGGGTCTTCATCCTGTTGGATATTTTGTTCTAAGCCTTTCTGTCCTGCACAGTTTCTTTTGAGAAATCAGCTGCCAGTCTTTTGGGTATTCCCTTATAAGTAATTATCTGTTTTTCTCTCATTGCTTTTAATATTCTTTTATTTAACCTTTAACATTTTAATTATGATGTGTCTTGGTGTGGGCCTCTTTGGATTTTTGGTTTTTGGAATCCTCTGAGCTTCCTGGGGTTTTATGTCCATTTCCTTCACCAGGTTAGGGAAGTTTTTCATCATTATTTCTTCAAACAGCTGTTCAACATCTTGATTTTCTTCAGTTACAGTGATCAGACAGATGTTTGGACCCTTAATAGTGTCCCATATGTTACTTAAATTATTTTTTAGTCTTGGCATGTTTTCTCTTGCCATTCTGCTTATGTATCCTTGGCTTTCCCATCCTCTAGATAGGGCATTTGATTCTTTATTTACTTTGTTTATTCTTTTATTCATTCCATTTAATAAACTTCTCATTTCAGATAATGTGTTCTTTATTTCAGACTGATTCTTTCATAATTCCTATTTCCATTTTTATGTTTTTTTTTTTTGTTGTTGTTGAAGTTCTCTACACTTTCCAAAGTTGATTGAGCATCATTATAACTAGTGTTTTGAACTCTGCATTTGTTAGATTACTTGACTCCATTATTTCTGGATCTCTGTTCTTTCTGTCATATGGTTTCTGCTTCTTTTTCCCCCCATTTTGGCTGCCTTTCCATGTCTGTTTCTATGGACTTAGAAAAACTCCTAAGTCTCCCAGTCTTATTAGTGTGGATTTGTGAAGTAGGTGTTCAGTTGCATAGCCCTGAGAGGGGTTCAGCTGCAGGACAAACTTAGCTCAAGCCTCTATCCCTCCAGGGCCACCTGTTAAGATTCGGCAAGCAGTCCACAGATGCTGTGCTTATAGTTGCTTCAAAAGGCCACACCAGAAACCAAGGCCAGCTGCCTCCATTGTGAGTCTAGGTGCTGCTCAGCAAGGAGCACCTGACTCACTGAGGATACACCTGAATGTGGCTTGGGTGGGGCTGCAAGTTGGGGGAAGTGGAGTTTCAGGGCAGGCAGGGTTTCAGGGCATCCTCTCTGCAGAGCTACCTCTGTTATCCTGTTTGATGACGTCAGGGCTATGGCGGCGCTGTGTCTGGCGCACTAGTAGTGGGGAGGGCTCAACAGGGAACAATGGACGTGGCTGGCACTTCTGTATAAAGTGAGTCTCTCCTTGGCCCTCACTCCAACAATGTCTCCCTGTAAGTCTGTGGTGACCCCTGCACACAGCCGAATCAGCACTGGTGCTCAGAGTGAGCAGGTCTGTCGCCAGGAAAATCTGCTTTGCGGATGCAGCCCCTTTAAGAGGCGTCTGCAGCTGCTGCAGCCCCTGTCTCAGCGGCTTGGGACCAGGCAGCCCCGTGTCCTTGCCCCGTCCTACCTTCTACCATTGCAAGGAGATTTCTTAGATTTCTTCCTAGCTGTGTGTCTTGTTCATCTAGATCCCACGCAATTTTCCTTGTCCTTTGTTTCTTGTCACACTTTGGTTGGGTCACCCGAGGGATAACAGAGCCTCTATCATCTATGCCACTTTTTTCCCCCTCAGTGGTATCCTATTTTAAAATGTCAATTTGTATCTATTTGTTGCTGTTACATAAAAATGCAATTGATTTTAATATATTGTCCAGTGACTTGTTATATTCACTTTGTGTATATTTTTAAAATTGAGGTATAATTCACTTATGACATAATTCTTCCTTTTAAAGTGTACAATTTAACAAGTTTTGACAAATGTGTATATAGTCATTTAGCCATCACTTCAGTCAATATATAGAACATTTTCTTAACTCCCCAAAGTTCCTCTGCCTCTTTGTAGTAAATTATTTCCCCTTTACCCTAACACCCTGGGAAATACCAACCTCTTTTATGTCTATAAAGTTTTGCCTTTTCTAAAATGCCAGATGAATGGAGTTATACAAATTATACAGTATGTAGTCCTTTATATCTTCTTTCACTTAGCACAATGCTTTTGATATTTGTTCGTGTCTTTGCATTTATCAGCAGTTCATTTTTATTGCTGAGCAGTATTCTACATTATGACTATACTACAATTTGTGTATCCATTCACATATTCATGGGTAACTGCACTGTCTCCAATTTTTGGTTATTATGGATAAAGCTGCTATGAACATGGGCTCACAGATTTTTGTATAGCCATATGTTTTCATTTCTCTTGGATAAAGTGCCCAGGAGTAGAATTGCTGGGTCATATGGCCAGTGTATGTTTAAACATATAAGAAATTGCCAAACTGCTTTTCACATGCCTACACCATGTTGTATTCTATGAGAGGTCCGTTTATTCTTTTCAGTCTTCAGCTTGTTTTTCGGTCTGAGTGGCAACTTCAGAGCTCTTTATAAGTGGAGCTGGAAAGTGGAAGTCCATTTCATTTTAATGAAACCATACAATATGTGACCTTTTATGACTGACTTCTTTCACTTAGCAAATTTTCAAGTTTTATACATGGTCAATTACCTCATTCCTTTTTATTGCCAAATAACATTCCATTGTATGGATATGCCACTTTTTCCCCCATTCATCAATTGATTGACATCTGGGATTTTTCCACTTTCTGGCTTTTAAGAATAATACTGCTATAAACAGTCATGTACACATTTTTGGGTGGGCACACGTTTTCATCTTTTCTGGGTATGTACCTAGGAGTGGAGTTGCTGGGTCAGCTAGTAACTCTCTTTGAATATTGTGAGGAACTGCCGGACTGTTTTACACTGTGGCTAGAACATTTCATATTCCTCTAGTAGTGTGTGAGTGTTCCAGTTTCTCTGCATCATTGCTAGCACTTGTTATTTTGTTGTTTCTATTATAGACATCCTTGTGGATGTTATTTGGTGTGTCATTGTGATTTTGATTTGCATTACTTTTTTTGGTCTTTTAGTATTAAACCCACCATTTATCTTTAGCAAGTAATGTATCCATTTTATGTAATGTGATTAATTTATAATTTACTGACTTTTTATTTTTAATAACATTCTTTCATTAGCCTTTTAATTTCTGTGGGAACTGTGGTGATGTCCTATCTTTCACTGTTGATATTAGCAATGTGTCTTTTCTCTCTCTCTCTGTTTTTCATAATTGGTTTATCTACAGGTTATCAATTTTATTGATTTTTCCAAAGAACCAGCTTTCAGTGTCACTGATTTTTTTTTCTTATTTTTTTTTGTCTGATTTGTATTCCATTGAATTCCACTGTTATCATTATTTCTAGTCTACTTTCTTTTTAGGTTTAATTTGGTCTTTTTTTTTTAGTTTATTACGGTGGAAGCTTAGATAATTAATTTCAGATTGTTCTTTTAACGTATTTAAAACTATATATTTTCTTCTGAGTACTATTTTACCTTCATCCACAAACACTGATGTGTTGTATTTTTTTATTTCCATTCAGTTAAAATGTTTTCTAATTTTTCTTTTGATTTCTTCTTTGACCTGTGGGTTATTTAGAAGTGTTTTCAGTTTCCAAATATTTGGATATTTTCCAGATATCTTTTTATTATTCATTTTTAATTTGATTCCATTATATCAATTTTGTATGAATTTAGATCATGTACATTTATTGAGACCTGTTTTATAACTCAGCATTAGGTCTTACTTGGTGAATGTTCCATAAGCACTTGACAATTTTGCATTTTTTGTTCACTGTCTATAAATGATAGTATGTAAAATTGCTTAATAGTATACTCAAGTCTTCTGCATATTTACTGATACTGTGTTTGTTATTCTACCAATTACTGAGATTATTGAAATAGGCAAGTATATATATATTTTTCCATTTTTTAGTTTTCCTTACTTTTTGTGATTAGGTGTGTGTGGATTTAGTATTATGTCTTGATAAGTTAACCTATTTATTATTATCAAGTATTTCTCTTTGTCTCTTGTCAGAAAATCTACTTTATTTGATATTAATGTAGCCACTCCATTATCTCAGTTCACTCTTTTTCTTTAAACCTGTTGTGTCATTTTATTTAAACTGTGTTTTTTTTTGTAAGCAGTATGTGGTTTGAATTTGCTTTTTAACTTTAATTTAATAAGATATGCCATTAAATTGTAGGCTTTCAACCATTTCATTTTATTTAATCTCTTTGGTTGGGTTTAAGTCTCCCATCTTGTTCTTTGTTTTCTGATTGTCCTATTCATTCTTTGTTTTTTCTTTTCTTTCTTGCTTTCTTTTGGAGTGTTTTCTATTTTACCTCCACTCTTGGCTTATTAACTATCCCTCTGTTTAATTTATTTTACTGATTATTCTAGAGTTTACTATATTGCATCTTAAACTTAACACAGTCTACCTTCAAATAATATGCTACATGTGTAATGTATGGGCCCTACATCTCTGATCCTGTTTTATTTTTGTCATAGATTTCACTTCTATATATGATATAAACCCATAATACCTCATTACCATTTTTGCTTTAAACTGTTAGTTTTCTTTTAAATAAAATAAAAAATGAAAAACTGCATGTGTCTATACATTTACAGTTTCTAGTATTCTACATTTCTTTGCTAAGATCCACTTAATATCATTTTCTTTTGGCCTGAAAAGTTTATTTAATATTTCTTTTAGTATAGATGTACTGTTGAGACAAATTCTCTCAGCTTTGTTTGAAAATGTTTTAATTTTGCATTTTTTTAAAAAACTATTTGGAAATAATTTTGAACTTGAGGGAAAGTTGAAACACTATTATAAAGAGCACATACATATCCTTTACAAAGATTTACCTATTAGCATTTGCCTCATTTGCTTTATGAATTACTGTTTCTTGCTCTGTGTATGAATGTATATGTGTTTGTATGTGTCCATCTTTATACACATATTTTTTCTTAAACCATCTGAGATGAGATGTGTAGTCTTAACTCTTTGCCCCTAAATGCTTCAATGTGTATTTCCTAAGAAAAAGGATATTCTTTTTTTATTGCCACAGTTATTATCAATTTTAGTAAATTCAACTTTATTACAGTACTTTAATCTATCACCTCTATTCCAGTTTCAGCAGTGGCCCCAATAATGGCCTTTATATATTTTTTTCCCCCTCTAGTACATGATCCAGTTTTGGATCACATACTGCATTTAGTTGTAATATCCTTTCAATCTCTTAAATTCTTTCAATCTGGAACAATTCCTCAGCCTTCATTTTTTTTTTATGACATTGGCATTTTACAAGAATACAGTCTTTGTTGTTTTATTCCAAATAGAATGTCTCTCATTTTGACTTTGTCTAATGTTCTCCTGTAATGACATTCATATTGTATATTCCTAGAGAGAATACAATATAAGCGATGTTTTGTCCCTCTCTATATATCACTTACATTCAGAGGTATTTGACATCTGTGCCCCTCATTCACAATGGAAGGTTTGATTACCTTGTCAATTTCTCCACTGTATAGTTTCCCCCTTACTACTAATAAGAAATCTGTAAAGAGACAGTTTAATACCATGTAAATATCCTAAACCTCATTAAAAATTCACCCTTCTATTTAACATTGGTAATTCTACTTGAGCTAATCTTTTCTGCAATAGTTGCAAAATGATGATTTTCTAACTTCAGCGCTCCTTTTGCATTTGCCAGTTGCCACTTTTAGGATTCTGAAAACAAGAGCCCACTCTTGTTTTTTTTTTCCCTTTGTCTATTATCAGTGTGAATTCACAGATTTGTAACTTATTCCACCCTTAATTATTTTGCTGTTTATGTTTTTCCAGATTTGGCCAATGGGAGCTTTCTTTGTGCTAGTTCCTGGTCCTCGTGACATGCCCCTCATTATTTTTATTAATTTTTTTACTATTTTTTAAATTAGTTTCAAGTATACAGTACATTGGTTAGACATTTATATAGTTTATAAAACGATCCCACTAATTGCTCCTTCTCTCTTCTGGCTTTCCACTTAGCCATTATATTAATGCTAGCTGCATTCCCTATGCCGTTCTCTCCATCCCTGTGACCTATCAACTACTAATTTATATTTTTTTTAAACCTTCACCCCATTCTCCCAACCCCCCAACCCCCATTCTCTCTGTCACCAAATTTTTTCTCTATATTTGAGTCAGTTTTTGATTAGTTTGTTCTTTTTGTTCCTTAGATTCCACATATAAGTAAAATCATGTGGTGTTTATCTTTCTCTTCTACCATATAGTAAGGTAGTGTGAGCTCATCTTGTCTTTCCCTGCCTCATTCCTGCAATCACCCGTTTTTCTTGGGGGCGGGTGGGAAACCAAGATATGGTGCCTTTGCTTCCAGACTCTTTAAGCAGCTAGAGCTCAGAAATATATGTATACATATACATGTGCATATGTGCATATATATATATATATATATATATATATATATATATATATATACACATACATACATATACACACATGTGTATATGCATACATAGTACATACATACACATGTACATCCATTTACATTTATATGTATTTGAAATCATGAGATTTCTAATCACCTTTTAATCCAGCCCCATGGGGTTCTTCATTAATTTTATTCTGTATTTGCATTTCTCTTCTACAAGGAGAACCTTCTCTCCCAGTAGCATCAGCACATTTGTTCAGTTCTATAATACATTTAAAATACTGTCAGAATTCCTCCATCTATACTACTATGCCACTGCAAAACAGTCCTACTTATAAGAAAGTATTCTGGAATTTTTTTAGTCCTCTCTACCCAGCCTCCCCTTTCTTCTCCCCCTGGGCCTGCACTGAGGGCACTTAATCAAATATTATATTCATAAGTTCTTTCTTTTTCTTCATTGTAGTTATGTTATTTATTTGAAATATAGTAGAGTTCATTTGATTTACTTTGTTTCTAATTTTTTTATTTAGTAACCCTCTTAAATATAAGAAATTAATAGCAAATGTAACATTTAAAGTAACTTAGAAAACATTTTTATGATGGACCTATTGCTGTCATAAAAGTACATACAGTAGCAGTTTTGTTTTCTTTGTTTTCCTACTTGCTTTTTGAAGTACTTTTGTGATGTAGCTTTAACATATTTGTCAGATAATTCCAACATCTGAACCATTTCAGTGTTGGCATCTGTTGATTGTCTTTTCTCATTCAAGTTGTAGTTTTCCTGCTTCTTACTATGACAAGTGTTTGTTTTTATTGTATACAAGACATTTTGAGTATAATATTTTGAGATTTTAGATCTTCAACTATTTTGTTTTAGCAGGCAGTCACCCTGTTTAGGTATAGCATGCAGAGCCTAGCCTCCTTTTGTGGGCTGTGGTTCTAATGACAACTTAATTTTCAGAGCCTATGCAGTGTTATTCTGGTCTGCACCATTTAATTGCACCTGGAGGCCACTCTGAAAACCGGGTATTTGTGGTTTAGCTCTCAAACTTTTGTCATATTAATCATAGACAATTGGTCAGGGGTATGTATAGGATTACCTGTGCAGGTGTGAAGAATTTTCTCTAGGGTTCTTCTCTTTGAGATCCTTCCTTTAGTCAGTAGCTAAGAGGTTGAGGGTACTACTATCTGTCACTGCATGGTGACGGGTAAAAGTCTAGGTCTCCACTGATACTGTGTTGGCAGGAGAGGAAATCTGGCCCCAAAGGTCCTGCTACTGCTGGGTGTTTGGGGGTAGGTGGTGTGGAAGTCCACACTCACTTATTCTCTGAAACTGTAGGAGATTGGAAGCATCAACAGTGTTTAGCTGGAGTAAGTCTGGTGTAGTCAAAGAGATTTCTGATCTCCCCCTTTCACAGTCCTTTGCTTAGAGAGAATAAGCTTTCCTGTGGCTTTCATTTCCCCCTGTGCCTGCTGGTGATTCTGGGTTGCAGGCTTCATCAGATCCCAGTCTGGGGTATGTAGACGATAAAAGAAAATTTAAGGAACTCAACACAATGTTGTTTCTCAAATTCTCAAATTTTGAGGTCCTTAGCCAGTCCATTTTCCTCCTTTCACCCTGCAGAGTTCTCTTATGATTGTCTATTATATTATGTCCATAGTGTTTGGTTATACTTGGTGGGGAAGAATATGAGAAACAGTAAGAGAAATGAGTCTGGACCATTTTGTTTGGAACCAGAAGTTCTTGTTTTTGTACTTTTAATTTCTGTTTTAGGTGCAAACACTTAGATGTTCAAACACATTTGGGATAATTATATCTTCTTGGTGAATTGACCACTGTATATAATTTATCCCCCTTTATTCCTGATAACGTTTATTGTTCTGAAGTCTCTTGTGCCTCATATTAATACAGCTATTAGAGATTTTGTTCATTACTGTTTATATGATACTTTATTTTGATACTTTATCTCCCTACTTTATTTTGAACCTATATCTTTTATTTAAAATGATTACTTATTGAAAGCATATAGTTTGGTCTATCCTTTTTTATCTAGCCTTCATTCTCTCTTCTTGGTGCTTTTAGAACATCTATATTTAATGTAATTATGATACAGTTGACCTTTATTTACTATAACATATTGCTAGCTGTTTTCTGTTTGTTGTACATGCTTTTTGTTCCTTTTATCCTTTTTTTTTTGGTGTCTCTTGGATTGAGTATTTTTATTACATTTTATTTCTACTATTGGTTTATTATTTCACCTCTTTTTCAAAAAATTTTTGAGGTTGCCCTCAGGTTTGTAATATGCACCTTTAATTAGTCACAGTCTACCTTCAAATAATGTACTGCTTCAATTGTAGCATAAGAACCTTACAACAGTATACTTCCAATCTCTAATTCTTTATTCCATTGTCATAAATTTTACATTTTTACATAGGCTGTTAACGTAATGCATTGATATTTTTTTCTTTAAACAATTACCTTTTATAGTAGGTAAAAATAAGAAAAATGTTTATATTTACATTCATTTTTATCATTTCTAGAACTCTTCATTTCTTATAGAGACGAGATTTTGGTTTTATAGTTCTTCTACCTGAAGAACTTTCTTTAACACTTTTTGTAGTATAGGTCTGCTAATAATACATTCTCTCAGTTTTTGTTTGTCTCAGAAAATTTTTATTTCTTTTACTTTTGAAAAATATTTCCCTTGGTATAGAATTCTAGATTGGCAGGGTTTTCATCCCAACACTTTAAATTTGTCTCTCCTTTGTCTTCTGGCTTGAATAGTTTTTGATGAAAAGCGTGATGTAATGCTTGATTTCATGTATGTGGGAGTGGCAGGGTACACCCCTATTCCCTGACTGGCTTCAGGATTTTTTCTGTGTGTCTTTGTGTATGTATGTTTTTTTGTATTTATCCTGTTTGTTGTTCTTTGAGCCTCTTGCTTTTGTAGTCTGATTTCTTTCATTATATTTGGCAAATTCTGGCCATTAGGTCTTCTCCCTTTTGTCTTCTTATATATCTATTACATTTATGTTAGACCTTTTGATATTGTCTCACAACTCTTAGATGTTCTGTTCTGCTTTTTTTCCTTTTTTTCATCCCTCTGTTTCTGTTTGGGTAATACAATCAATCCCATTTCGAGTTAACTGATTCTTTCCTTAGCTGGATCAAGTTATATCTGTTATGTTAAAAAAAAAAAAAAATATATATATATATATATATATATATAATTTCTATTTTATGGTTTCATCTCTCACCTGTAATGCCTCATCTGTTCATGTGTTTTTTTCATCTATTCCACTAGATAGTTTAGTGTATTCCATATCTGATAGTTCTAACATCTGGGTGATATCTGAGTTTGGTTTTGTTATTGTTTGTTTACTTGCTTGGTCTTAGATCTTGTAAATTTTGGTTGAAAACCAGACTTTATATGTGAGAATCTAGACATGGAAATAGTGTTTGTGTCAAAAAAAATGGACCTGTCTTCTCTGCTGCTAGGTCTTTATTATTGTGTGGGGTTGACTTGTTTTGAGTTTTGTTGTTGTGTGATTACCCTCAGTTTACCATCAGTTTCATATATCCTGTGCTTTAGATGGTGGCTGAGTTGCCAGAAATTTCTTTGTTTTTTGAGTGTACCTGTATCACTGACATGTAGGATTTTTTTGTGAGCCTTGCCTCATAGTCTCTCCATGCCCACTTCTCTCCTGGTAGATTATTGTTACTTGTCCTTGGAGCATGTTAGCTCACAAGTAGGGAACATGGGGGTGATTCTTTGTTACTCTATTTTAGTCTCAGTCTTAGGCAGGCTCTTTGATCCTGGCTCTCAGGGTGTGGCTTTCTCAGTGGTCCTTCCCCTTTCCATGTGGCTGTGGTCCTCTAGTGATCTGGACCTGGAGTGATTTCCTGAACCTCTTGCATGTTTTCTTTGTTTCCTTCTCTCAGAGGCAGTGGGCCATTTACCTGTGCTCTGGGACTTGAGTTTTGCTGACCATCTTTCAGTGGCTTAATGCTTTTTTTTCTTAAAAGTTAAAGATCTAGTGGGGCTTCATGTCTTCTGCAGTGGGGATTGTTCTCCTTTCCCAGGCCTCGATCTGGAGGTATACTTTTTCTAATTTCCTGTCCTTCCCTCAGTTCTTATGAATGTCCAGTAAAGTCTATAGAATATAGCCTTGGAATAGGAGTGACTCCCCTTGAGTCTAAACTTCCCAGGATTTTTATACTTTTCTTGATGATTCACCCTTGGCATACTGTAATTCATCAAAAAGTCTAGCTGAACTCTTCTTACCCAGAGCTAGAGTGGTCCCAGTCTTTCTCCTGTGTCAGTCTCCTCTGCCCAGTGTCAGCCAGTTTTCATGACCCTCTCTGTCCTCTAAGCCAGTGGTTCTCAACCTTTTTGGCACCAGAGACCAGTGTTCCTATCAAAATCTAATGCCTGATGATCTGAGGTGGAGTTGAGGCAAGGATGCGAGCGCTAAGGAGCAGCTGCAAATGCAGATGAAGCGTCTTTCATCCACTGCTTACCTCCTGCTGTGCAGCTCAGTTCCTAACAGGCCCCAGACTGGTACCGGTCTGTGTCCTGAGGGTTGGGGATCCCTGCTCTAAGGCACCTGTCTTTCCTTAAATTTCAGTTCCTTACTCTGGGACTTTAGCTCTGATGGATTCAAGAATAGTTAGTTTTATAGATTACCCAGCCTTTTCTTCTTGTTAGGGTGGGGATGATATTATATCCAGCTCTCTACATCAAAAGTCTCCCTGGCAGATTTAAGCTTCTAAATTGTATCTATTCATAATATAGTTTCCTTAATACCTTAGAAGAGAGCACGCCAGATGTTCTCTATCTTGAATGATACTCATGTTAAAGGATTGGGTGGAATACAGTGGTCCCTTTGGTGTCCTGTTATACCATGATCCACTAAATTTATGTTAGCTGTTCACGCTTACACACAGAGAGAAACTATTTACAGTGTTTATACTGGTTTTATACTATTAGGATGGCAAAAGGTACAACATAAACTTTAAATTGAGGTAATTGCATTCTTAAATGATCCTCTTGAGGATTATCAGTTTTATAAAAAAGTTTAAAAGGAGATATCAATTTTATATAGAAGTAGAGTGAAGCATGTGATTCCTCTCATATACCTATTGTCCAGCTTATTGACCCATGCCCTGTTTGTGTCATCTGTCATATACATTCCTCTCTCCCGTGGATTATTTTGAAGCAAATTTCAGACATAGTATCTTTTTGTGTATAAATATGTGTAGAGGATTGTAGATTTTTATTTTGCATCATATGTTTTTAGTTTTAATATGTTGACTTTGGAGACAGATAACATTTGCAAATTCCATGCTATTTGTATTCAAAGGCATTTGATGTATGTGACAATATATTTCAGATCTTAATGTTTGTGATTAGTAGCTACATCTACTAACAAATTTCTGGAGGCAAGGCCATTTTCCCCTTCATATTTGTAGACCTCTGTCTCCCCTTGAAAAGTACCCATTTAATATTTTGGATTTTGAGTGGATATCCCCTAAGAATTGAATTCATACTAACAAATTAATTTTCATATTCCATTAAGACTACCGTTTATACCTATATACTCAAAGGAAAGAGTACAGTGACTTTACTATACTTTTCTAGTTATATTTTGAACTGTTCACATGTGTAAGACTTCAGTGTTTTAACTTATTTTTTTAAACTTTTATTTTGAAATAGCTTTAGACTTAAAGAAAAATAATAAAAATGGGACAGAGTTAATATATACTTGTTTCACAGCTTCATTATTAACAACTTATATAAGCATAGTACAGTGAGAAAAAACTTGTAATTAACTTTGGCTGTATTTCTTTTTTTTAACAGCTGCTGAAATAGTTCAAGAAATTGAAAATATGGAGAAGACTAGGATGCGTCTTGAAGCTAGTAAACTCAATGAAAGTGTATGTTATGGTCTATTTCAGTATCTGGGTGGAAAGAAAGGAAAGAAAAGTTGAATACTAAAATTAAAGCAAGCCGATATTAAATATATTAAATCTGTTCAATGGGACATGTGCTGGAATACATTTCTATTTAATGTATTATGGTTTACTAGCATCTCATTTTTAGCACAAATTTTCATCACATTTTGCAGTCTTCTAGCACAAAATGTAATCTAAAGTAGTTTATTAATGAGTTGTAGTCCTTTAACAAAAAGCATATGCCTATACATCAGGTAGACTTGATATTGGTCTTTTCTCTGCTGGTTGCATTTGATAAGCTATTTAATCTCTGTAGCCCTTACCATCTTCATCTGTGAAACCCAAGTGTTAAACTCTCTGATCTCTTAGATCCCCTTTTGGCTGTGACATTCTGCAATTTTATGATTAATGGATCAAGAATTAAGTAATTATACGAGTTTAAGAGGACTGGATATCTATTGAGCTTATTTAGGGAATCAGAGACCTAAAGTTCTTCACTATTGTCTTCCTCTAGTTTGATGGTCCAAAACTTGAGGAAAGGATACCAAATAAGCAAATAGTCATTGTGTCCTGTGACACTGAAGAAAGTGTTTTGGCCTCTCCCAACTAGACTTTTTTTCCTTAGACCACTGATGATGTATTTATAAGGAAAAAGCAAACTTAAGGAGAAGAAAGTTTATAATCAAATACTAGAAAAAATAAGATTTTCATTGACTTTATTATTACCCATGTGCTAACTATAAGATGGCAACTGTAATGAATCATGTAAGTAGATTTCTGATCTTTTAAGTCTAGGATTTTAAAAAGTGAGACTAGAAACTAACATAAATTTGTATTATTGCATTTTTTCTGTTACATTTGTTATAAACTTGAGGAAGTTAGATTGGAAAAGATAGAAGACAAGCAAGAAGACCTGCCTTATTAATGATCCACTAAATGCCTCCAGTCTTGTAGTTTAAAGTGTTATCTGTTGTATTAATGAATATGAAAAATTAAATATTGAAAATACAAAATTTGATTGTTGTATTAACACTTTATATATTCTAATGGAATCAATGTTGAATTTTCTACTGATGAGAAATAAGTAATGAGTAAAATGTGTACTAATTATGATATTCAAGGGAAGTACACAGGTGTTATTAAAGTTGATAGTACTGATTTCTACTTTTATAATGTTATTAAATTTTTAATTAAGAATTTTGAATTGTTTTAGGTCATGGTTTTTACGAAGGACCAAACAGAAAAGGAAATAGATGAAATTCACAGTAAATATCGTAAGTCATGCGGTTTTGTTTATTTGCAAAGAATTTGGTTTGCAATTTTCATCATAAGTAAATTTTTAAATTTTTTGTATGTTAATGTTTGATTCAAGCTTTTCTTGTTATATTACTAAAGAGACTTAATTTTAGTTGTGTTTACTCATATGGTGACCTTTATTATAAGTCTATGTGCCTACTTTTTTATTTGTGACCAACATTCTACTTTGAGCTTATTACTAAGCACATTGCAAATATTAATTAGTTCCTCTCAAAGCATCTCTAAGAAGAAAATGGAATTAAGATGGAAACATTTACTTTACATCCTGTGGTCAGTCCTCCCAATGACAATACTTCTGTAAAGAATTTTAGCACTTTCAAACTTGCAAATTTGTGCCCAAAATAGTTTCATCAGTAACTTCTCAACTTCATCACTTCTTTTTCCTTAAATGGCCTTTGTATATGTCTTTCCCAGGGCTAGCACATTTCTGTTTGGTCAATTAGGTGGCTGTTATTCATTGTTTGGTTTGGTTTTAGTTTAAATATAAACTTAAACAGTTGATAGTTAATAAATGTTGGTCGAATGAATATCCCATTCATGATGTGTTTTAGTTGTGCTAAGAGAATTTTGTTTTCTTTTTTTAGTACTTAAGCTTCGAAGGGGCAGATTCAGCAGTGATCTATTTGGGAAGGAAGGATGAAATACATAGGCATTAGGTGTAGGTGTGATGGCCTGTACCTTGCTAGAGTAGGAAATGGAGTATTCCACGGACCATAGACCAAACATCAAAAATCACAACTCTGTTGCTAGAAAGATGAGTATGGTGTGATTCTTTTTGATCAACTTTTGGAAAGCCAAAGTGATATTTTTTGAGACAGGAATAAAAAATATCAGATGATCCCTGAATTGGCAAAACTGAGACCTGTAGCAGTAAGGAATCCAGAAAATTTATATGGAGAAAAGTACTTTAAATCACTAAAAGGATGGTATTTAACCATAATGACACATTTGGGGAAAAGTGGATTAAATACAGGCAAGAAAATACACAAATATCTATTGCCCATCATTTAAATATATTTAAAAAACCCTTAACTTTACTAAATAAGTCATGTTAAATTAATTAGCTCTAAAGTCTCAGTATATACTAAAAAAAAAAGCACAAAAAGCTTTTCAAGTATTTCCTAAAGCTTAAGAGCATTGTAGTTTAGTCATACATTTTGATTTAGTATCAGCTCCAGATATACTTTTGATATCTCTTTTTTTAAATATTTTTTATTAATGTTTTATATGCATGCAATTTAAACAATCACATATTTCTACAAAGCTTATTATAAAAAAATGAAAACAAAAATCTGCCTCCTCTGCCTCCAGCCTGTCTCCATTCTCATTCCCTGGAGGTAACAACTGTCAGGTCTTTTGGCTTTTGTTTCGATATTTTGGTAATTGCCTTTCTTTTTATGAAAAGATTGTCCTTTCTGCTATTTCTTGAAGTGTTTCAGTTTTCATGTTAACTATTGGTTGACATCCTAGTATGAAAAACAAATACTTAGCTCTTTTATACATCCTGACTCCTGTCTTGCCTCCCTCTCATCTGATTAGTCATAATTTTTTATAAGTTTAATATTTAGTTAGATACATGGTTTACAGTTTGAAACAGGCAATATACATATTATGAAGAATAGCAGAATATGCCATCCCCAAAATATGTCACTGTGGCATAAGTATTAATTACTTTCAGCTGACAGCAATGAGAAGAAGCAACTGTAAAAAAAAGCTCTCTGCTTCTCCTTTGCCTAATAGCAGGACATAAATTTACAAAGGTGCCTGTCCTTCCTTCTCTCTATTGGTAGAGAGAAATTAGTCTTCATATCAATGGAGAAGACACTGACTTAAATCTGTATAACCTTACTCTTGTTTTCTCTGATTTTTCCTAGTCACCACTTCATACCTGGCCTCCCTGCCACCTTTTTTTGGTCTACCTGAAGGTGGTATTTAAGCAAATGTTCTAAGCCACCTCTGAGAATTGCTCATTTTTCTCTGGGTATCTTCCATGTACACATAAGGTATACATGTTAATAAACTTATGTTTGTTAGTCTTTTTTATTTTTTTATTTTGTTAATCTGTCTTTTGTTATAGGAGCCCCAAAAAGAGCTAAGAAGGTTGGAGGGAAAATTACTTTTTCCTCTCCCACAGTTATAATCCCTTTCAGAAAAATATTCTGTTTATCCTATAATAATAATTTTATTTGCTTCATTTCTTGTCTATCTAGCATTGATATATCTCTTAACTTTCTACCAGAAATGTAAATCACTTTCTAATACATTTAAACACAATGATTTTTATCAGCTCGTTATTTTCTCAGGAACATCTTGCCTGAAGCAGCCCCCAGCCTCTGTTGTTGTTGTCCAATTCTGTTCTGCTCTGGTTACTCTTTGAGCCTCCTACATGGCTGATATCCTGAGCTTTCCTTTCACCAATCTTCTGGGTATTAGGCATGCCTGTCTCCTGTCAGTTCACTTATTTCAGCATATAACTCTGTCGCTTCTCTTTCCTTGTTTTGGTGGAAGATATTTTTCAGGAGACACTCTGAAGAAAAGCATATATAGAGGAATTTTTTTTCTGGGGGGGCGGGACCTATACATAAAATACTACCTTTGATTATTTGACTGAATGTACAATATAGTTTAGAAAGGTTTTTCCCTCCATATTTCGAAGGTATTTTTTCACTGTTACTTTCCAACATCGTTGTCGTCAACTCTCTTGACATTCTGGTTCTGTATCCTTCATATATAACATTTTTTCCTTTCCTGATTTACCAATGTTCAGTTTATTATGTTCTCTCAATCTCTATCTTCTAAATATGTCCTGATTTCATGTATTTTTATTATATCTCTGTTACTATTCTAGTCACAATTGCTTCCTAGCTAGTCATCCTCTATCTACTATTGACCTTCTTGATTCATTAATACTCAGAAGCTATACTATCTTCTAGAATTGGTGAGTCTTCTGATCATACTATTCATGCTTTACTGCCTTCCTGCTATTATCAAAAACTTTCCCGTTGCTTTTCAGTACATCAAATCTATATTTTCTATACCTAGAGTTAACCTATTTCTAGCCTTATCTCTTTCTCTTACTCTTTATGTTCTGACCACTCTAGTTATCTTTTGCTTTCTTTATCAAGTTCTTTACTGCTCTAAGGCCTTTGTTGCCCTCTTTTCTCTTTGTCTGGAATTGTTACCTCTATTGACTCTGTGGCCTCATCTACTTTCCCAGCTCTTAATCAGCTTCATTTCAGTTTCCAAGGGAAATTCTCTATGATCTCCCAGACAAGTTAAGGTTTCCCTTTTATATGTACTTATGTTACCATTGGGGCAGTCTGAAATCCAGCATTGCCCCAGTAAGACTGGGGTGTCCTTGGTTCTTTTTGCCATCTCAGTAAAGGATTACAAATCAGCGAGATTTAGAAAAAGCAAGACTTATTAAAGTACGTTTCAAGAGAGAAACAGATCATGCCAGAAAGGGCTGTAACCACACAGAAGTAAAAGGTATGCAAGGGAAGAGGCGGGTTACAGGGAAGAGGCCTATAACACTATGGAAGTGGGGAGGTCTGTATTATATTAGGGTCATGATGGGTGGTTACTGAGGTGGTGCTGGTTGAGGTCATTTTGACTGACATTTGGCTGATATATATCTTTCTGCCTACTGCACATGAGGTTACCCAGAAATCTGTCTGTTATTATTAGATTCATAAACTTGCCGGCATAGGCATGATATTATAATGATGGTAAATAATGAGGCTGAGGTGAAAAGGTCAGAGTTGTCCTCACTGTACAAGCATTTGTGGCTGAATTAAACCAGCTATTTTATGGCCTTTTAAGTCCTTTGTTTCTCAAGATGCAGGGTTAATTTATAACTATAAAATGGGTATTTTAGGGAGATCTTTGGGTGGTCTCTGGGCTTGGCCCTTGTTCTTTTGTTTCCATGTTGCTCATATCTGTCTAACTACCTAACACGTCATCTTGGGCTTTTTCATAGCAGTGTTCCATTTGCTCATTCAGTACAAATTTTTTGAGTACTAAACTAATATGTACCAACTACTTTCTAGATGTTGGGTTACAAGAATGAACAAGAGAGACTATAAAGCCCAACCTTTTGGAGTTTATATTCTACTAGAAAGTGCTAAATGAAAAAGAAAATAAAACAAGGAAGGGTATAAGAAAGTTTAACTTTTTGATAGGATGGCCACAGTAGTTATTAATTGTGCAACTAATTTCTAATTATTTCTAATTAATTTCTAATTATGTGTTTTAGTTTGCTAGGGCTTCTGTAACAAAGTACCACACACTGGGAGGCTTAAACAACAGAAATTTATTGTCTCTCAATTCTGGAGGCTGGAAGTTAAAAAATTCAAGCTGTCAGCAGAATCGGTTTATACTTGTTCCAGGCCTGTCTCCTTGGCTTCTCTCTTTGACTTTTCACATTATCTTCCCTCTATAGATGTATGTGTCCCTTTTATAAACACACTAGTCATTAGGGCTCACACAAACGACTTCATTTTAACTTTATTTAATCTCTATAAAATTTTGTCTCCAGAGATCACATTCTGAGGTATGGGGGGTTAGTACTTCAACATATGAATTTTGGGAAACCATTCAACCCATAAGAGTATTTAAAGGTATCTTCTTTCTTTATGAAACTGAAAGCTCTACAATAAAGGAAATGTTTTTCTCATGCTCACTGCTTTATCTCTAGGGTCTTGACCATAGTTAGATCTCAGTACATTTTGACCAAGTAAATGATAGATGGAAGATGGGAGGGTCACCATAGTTTTTATCAGTGTCTTATCAAGCCTACAAAAAATAGGCTAAGAGAAAACAAATGTCTTTCTACATCTCTCTGTATTCTATTTTACTTTACTTTTGAGAAGAAGCTTATAAGTATAGTTCTATCTCCAGGCTAAGGTATCAGCCATGCTTCAGGCTATCTCTTATCTCTGACTTGTGAAGACTTTTATTCTACTTGTTTACACTTTGTCACTTTTTAAAGGAAAAGACAAGAAGGCAGAAAGTCCATGGTTGATTATATATTCTGTGCCAGGAGTTTCATAGATGTTATTTTTGTAATCCTCCCAACAACATTATGAAGCAGGTATTATCTTATTTCATAGAGGAAGAAACTGAGACTCAGAAACATTAGATAAATTGCCCATATAGCTAGTAAAAAGCAGAGCTAGAAATTAAACCAGATGCTTAATTCTAAGCCCTTAGCACTGTACCATGCTTTTAATCTGAGTGAATGACTTGTTGGGAACCTCTTTTTTGAGGGGTAATAGTACTTGTAAAAAAATTTAATTTTATGAATGGGCTACTTTGGTAGTTTTGTGATAATATATCTTTTTTTTTTTTTAAGTAGTCTTTTGGATGGACTTATATTCATGAGTTCCTCTTTCAGTGAAGCAAAGAACAGTGAAATCAATTTGAACTTTCTGTAGAAAGTGTATTTGATATAGATGTTGAATCAAATGAATTTATTGAGTTACCTGTGGAGTTCATATATCAGATGCTTTTGATAAATCGTAATGAAGACTGTGACTTGCCCAGCAAGAGGTGGAATCTTAGCCTGATGGAAAGTTACTCTACTTGTGTTACTGACATGACAAACATATTTTTAGGACCTTCATACTCTTTACTTTGGTGAATTGTAGTTTTATACTCTGCCAGAAAAGAAAACTCCAGGGAGCACTCTGATTACCTCCTGAAACGTTTCCTGGGAATACCAGCTTAATCTTGTTAAGTAGGCAAGGCATTTTAGTCTAGTTAATTTATTCTTTTGTTTGGTCATTTGTTAATTCAGTAAATATTTATTGAACATCCATGTGCTAGCTGCTATTCTACATATTAGGTATATAACAGTGAAATCAGATACATAGATCACTACTCAAAGAGCTTTTATTCTGGTAGCAGATGGATAAATAACATAATCAAACAGGTGATAACACACTTCCATTCAACTAATTGTTTATAGGCAGTTTTCTAGCACTGGAAATAATTTGGTGGTATCACTGTGCAGGTAAAACAAATCAAAGTTTTGGGAAGCCAAGGTGTCTAGAGTTTGTTGGATAGCTTACCAGAGAGTAGGGAACCACAGGGAGAAGAGAGCTCTGTAAAGATTAGGAGAAAGATCCTGTTAAGCCTTTGCTTGCCTAGCAATCTACACATGAGTCAGAGAAAGTATCTGAGACTTGGGAAAGACTACTTGAACGGATTAGCTCCCGAACAATTTCTGAAGCTGACAAAGCAGGAAACAGCTTAAATCTACCTACCACAAGCCCTAGAAGAAAAAACCTCATCAGGCAGAATAGGGCAACAGGCAGAATCATCAGAAAGGTATTACTGCTTTAGTAGCTGGGCTAAAGTACCTTAGGGCCAGATAATAAATATTTAAGCTTTGTAGGCTACATATGGTATCTGTCAAATATTCTTGTTTGTTTACAATTCTTCATAAAAATAAAAAAACCATTCTTAGCTAGAGGGCCATACAAATCTAGATCATAGGTTAGATTTGGCTCTTTGACTTTTATTTGCTGACCTTTGCTTTAGACTAATGGCTACTCTAATTTTTCCTAATAAAAAGATTTTAAAAATAGACTATTTTTTGGAGCACTTTTAGGTTCATGGCAAAACTGAGTAGAAAATAATGAGAATTCCTGTATCTCTCCTGTTTCTGTACATGCACAGTCTCTCCCTCTGTCAGCATCCTTTGCTAGAGTGGTACATTTGTTACAATCGAACCTACATCAACATGTCATTATCACAAAGTTCTAGTTTACACTAGGGTTTACTCTTGGTGTTATATATTCTGTGGGTTTTAACAAATATGATATGTATCTACTATTATAGTTTCATACAAAATAGTTTTACTGCCCTAAAAAATCTGCTATGTTCTAGCAATTCATCTCCCTTTCCTCTCTACTTCTTGATACCACTTATCTTTTTACTGTTTTCACAGTTTTGTCTTTTTCAGAATATCCTACAATTAGAATTATACAGTATGTAGTCTTTTCAGATTGTCTTCTTTCACTTAGTACTATGTATTTAAGGTTCTTCTGTGTCTTTTCATGGTTTTATAGCCTTGAATAATCCCTTCTTCTTGATGTACCACAGTTCATTCATTAAGTTACCTACTGAAAGACACCTTAGTTGTTTGACAATTGTAAAAAAAGCTGTTATAAACATTCATGTGCAGGTTTTTGTGTAGATATAAATTTTCAGTTTGGATAAATACTAAGGAGTATGATTGCTGGATAAGGTGTTTTTAGTTTTATAAGAAATTATCTTTCAAAGTGTCTGTACCATTCTTCATTCCCGCCAGCAGTGAGTGAGCATTCCTGTTGCTTACTCCATATCCTTACCAGCATCTGGTGTCGTTAGTATTTCGGATTTTTGCCATTCTAATAGGTGTGTAGTGATATCTCGTTTTAATGTGCAAATTTATCTAATGACACGTTGAGCATCTTTTCATATGCTTATTTGCCAACTGTATATCTTCTTTAGTGAAGAGTCTGTTCAGACCTTTTGCCCACTTTTTAAATTGACTTTTAAAAGTTCTTCATATATTTTGGAAAGTAGTCCTTTATCAGGTATGTCTTTTGCAAGTATTTTCTCCTGGTCTGTGGCTTGTCTTTTTATTCTCTTGTTAATCTGCCCTAATAAAATTTAAAGCAAGCCTTGAAATGATTTTGTTGATTCCAAGTAGCCTGATAGCTTGCAGAACAAAATACAATGCAGTGTAAGGATAGAACAAAATGTAGCAACGGAGAATATGAAATTAAAAGTGTTTAGTATTCTATTGAAATTACCAGGAATTCAAAGAAACAGAAGAATAAGATCCAAAGAATGGAGAAAAATCAATTAATAGAATCAGACCCAGGAATGACAGAGATGATGAAATTATTCCACAGAAATATTAAAATAGCATTTACAAATATGCTTCATATGTCAAGAAGAAAGAATAAAGTGGGGGTCCTGCTGAGGGGGGAACTGGATGATATAAAAAAGATTCAAGTGGAATTTCTTATATGACAAACATACCTGAATTAAAAAATACACTGGATGAGGTAAAAACATATTAGGATATATATAGATAACTGAATGAGAATACTTCATATCAATTTGGGATGCAGCTAAAACAGTGCTCAGAGAGAAGTATATAACACTAAATACTTACATTAGAAAAGAGGTTTTAAATTAGTCATCTATGGTTTTACTTTAAGAAACTTGAAAAAGAAGAGCAAATTCCACTCAAGCAAAAGGAAGGTAGTATTAAACATAAGAACAGAATTCAATGAAAATGAAGAGAGAAAAATAATAGAGAAAATCTGTGAAAGGAAAAGTTACTTCTATACAAAGATAAGTAAAATTGATAAATCTCTAGCAAGCTTGATCAGGACAAAAAAGAAAATACAAACTACTAATATCAGGAATAAAAGATGGGAACTTAACTAAGTATCCTACAGATATTAAAAGCATAAATATATGAATGGGATTATTTCAAACCAAAAAGCTTCTGTACAGAAAAGAAACCATCAACAAAACAAAGAGGTAACCAGTTGAATGGGAGAAGATATTTCCAAGTAATGCCTCCAAAAAGGGGCTGATATCCAAAATATACAAAGAACTCATACAGCTCAACTATACTCTCTCTCTCTCTCTCTCTCTCTCTCTCTCTCTCTCTCTCTCTCTCTCTCTCTCTCCCTCTCCCCCTCTCTCCCCCCTTCTCTCCCCTCCCCTCCCTTCCTCTTCCCTCTCCTCCCCTCCCCTCCCCTCTCCCTCTCCTCTCCCTCTCCCTCTTTCTCTCAAAAAAATGTGGCAGAGGGCCTGAACTGACATTTCGCCCAAGAAGACATACACAAATGGCCAAAAATCATATGAAAAGATGCTCAATTTCACTAGCCGTTAGGGAATTGCAAATCAAAACCACAATGAGATACCACTTCATACCTGTTAGAATGCCTATCATCAACAGGATAAATAATAACTGTTGGAGAGGTTGTAGAGATAATGGAGCCCTCATACACTGCTGGTGGGAATGTAAATTGATATAGCCACTATGGAAAAACAGGATGGAGGTTCATCAAAAAATTAAGAATAGAATTACCATATGACCCAGCAATTCCTGTTCTGGGTATCTACCTCGAAAATTTGAAAACATTTGTCCATAAAGATATATGGTCCCCAATGTTCATTGCAGCATTATTCATGGTGGCCAAGAGAGGGAAACAACCGAAGTGCCCTTAGATGATTGGTTAAAAATGTGGTACATATATACAATGGTATATTACTTAGCCATGAGAAATGATGAAATACTGCCAATATAACATGGATGGATCTTGAGATTATGCTAAGTGAAACAAGTCAGAAAAAGTTGAGAACCATGAGATTTCACTCATGTGTGGGATATAAAACAAAGCAACACACAAACAAGACGAACAGACTCATGGACATGGGCATGGGTTACTAGAAGGAAAGTAAGGGAGGAGGTAGATAAAGTTAAAAGAGGCCTATTATATGGTGACAGGAAATTTAACTTTGGATGGGGAACATACAGTGCAATATGCATATGACGTATTTAATTGTACCTTTGAAACATGTAATTTGTTTAACCAATGTCACCCCAATAAATTGAATAAAATCAGTACACATACACAAAATAATAAGGGAATATTATGAATAATTTTATGCCAGTAAATTTGAGAACATATACGAAATGGATGAATTTCTTAAAAGACACAAATTATGAAACCTTACTCAAGAAGAAATAGGTAAGCTGAATAGCCCTGTATCTGTTATATAAATTGAATTTGCATTCCCAGGAAGAAAACTCCAGCTCTAAATGGCTTCACTGGTAAATTCAATGAAACACATAAGGAGGAAAAAATATCAGTTCTATACAAATTCTTCTAGAAAATTGAAATGGAATACTTTCTGTCTCATTTTATGAGGCCAAAGTTTCCATGAAACTTTTATATATGGTATGAATCATAAAAGAAAAAGATGAAAGAAAATGATAAATTACTTCATTAAAATAAAAAGTTTTTTCTTCAGAAGGCAAACATAAAAATGAAAAAGTAAGCCACAGATTAAAAGAAGATACTGTAAAATTTATTTGTCAAAGTATAGCACCTATATGTTATATAAAGAACTCTTATAATTCAATAATATGTCATATTTTTTAAAAAGGCAAAAGATTTAAACATTCTTCAGCAAAGAAGATATTTAGACACCAAATAACCACATTAAAAGATATAGTTAGTCTTATTCCTCATTAATTAGTCTTTAAGACAATATAAATGAAAATGACAATGAAACAATACTATATACTTATTTTCATGGAAGAAAATAAAAAAGGACAGGTCCAAGTCAGGCTAGGATGTAGGACAAATGGAACTCATACATTGCTGGTGAAAGTGCCAAGTGATACATTCACTTAGGTAAAGAGTTTAGCAATTTGTTATAAAGTCAACCATAGACTTACCATCCATTGCACTCCTAGCTATTTACCCAAGAGAAGTGCAAGCATATATCAACACAGATCTTCTAAATCAGTTTTATTGAGACATAATTTACAAAAATAAAATTCACCAGTTGTAAATGAACAGTTTGAGGAGTATTATAGGCAAATGATACAGCAGCTTATTCATATTATCCTAAACTGAAAACAGCCTAAATATTCATAAATACATTGCGAGCCACCCATCCATATACAGCGAATTAGTGCTTAACAATAAAAAAGAATTAACTCCTGACATATGAAACATGGGTGAATCTCAGAAACACTACGCTAAGAGAAAGCCAAACTATAAAGGTAGCATGCTGTGTGATTCCATGTATATAAAGTTCTAGAAAAGGCAAAAATATGGTAATAGGAAGCAGATTGGTACTGCCAGGGGCTGTGGGTGGGCAAAAAAAGGTGGGGGGCTGACTACAAAGGTTCACAAAGGAATTTTTGGCCAATTTCAATCTTCTATTTCAAGGTTGTATTGGTAGTTACATGACTATACATTTTTAAAAAATCAAATAGTTCACTTAAAATTGATGAATTTTTTGTGTATAAATTATTTCTCAATAAGTCTGATTTTAAACAATTTCTGAGAAGTGGCATTCTTTTGTTTTGCAGATTTCTTTAATGTTTTGTTTAATAAGACATCTTGATTCTCATATCAGCTTCTGCTTTTAAACTTTTGCCATGTGTTTTGCTTAACGTATATGAAAAATATCTAGCCTGTGAGATAGATAATTGAAAAGTGTTTCAATAGATTTTTTAGATACTTGTGCATATTCTTTGAAAGCACACTGTAATATAGCAGTGTTATTTTAGAAAGGTTAGTTACAATGGAACTTGAGATCATATTAATGAAATTTTCGTACTTTATTCCATTAAAATCCACTGATCTGTCATGTACTTTGAATGAACCTTAACATTATTTGTTGGTTATTTGGAAAATATTGGTTCATTGAGTTCCAAGTGTTTGCATATTTCATTTATATATTATAATATTAAAAAATAGCATTTCTTAATATCACCAGTGATCTCATCAGAAAAGTTAAGTATTTGGAAGCTGTCAAGTTTGTTCACAGTGGTGAATGAAAAAGTATCAGTGGCATCACTGTAGAGGGGGTTGAGTCTGTACCACTCCTGGGAAAGCCTGGTTTTGGTCTTACATACCTGTGGCTTCATGGGCAGACCCACAGATTCTCTGGCTATAAAAGCTGGTCAAAAAACAGTAGTTAAAGTGGGAGAGAGTGAAGGGTTTACCTTGGTACTAGAGAGATTATATTTCAATTTAGAGCGGTGGAAAGGATGGTATGATTCAAATATTAAAAATCTTGAAGAATATGAGTTGGTTGAATGTGGACTTATTCATCAGCTCCTACAACTATCTGAGCCACGTAAAACTTTTAAGAGGTAAATTCAGGACATCTAACCAGTAGTACTGAGATTTTAAACTCTGAGGTACTCCTTGCCAAATAGCAGAACTCCTAAAATGAGGTGAAGAGATGAGTGGGAACAGGTTTGTTAGTCATAATCTCTTGGCATTGTTCTTTTTTCCTTTTTTTTTTTAGTAAAGAATAGTTGACATACAATGTTATATTAGTTTCAGATGTATAGCCTAGTGATTTGACATTTATATATCTTACATAATTGTTCTTTTTTTGAGCAGAAGTTATTGGACTTCTTGGGCCAAATTCAGAGTAGTGGCTGCCATGTACGTTTTCATTTCCAGCCCAGGTATAGGAGTAATTAGATTTAAAAAAGAAAACTGGGATTTTATTACTTCAGAAGATAAAGTCATTAAACCTCCTTAACTGTTAATGAGATTACGTTAAGCAAGTTTCTTCTGTAATTCTTAAATTCACAATCCATAGGTCCACAGTGGAGTGGCTTCACTAGAAAAGGACCTAGACCAGGTCTAACTAAATTATGGAGATCCTGCAGTGCTATGTTAACCTTACCCAACAGAAACTGTGATGATATTAGCTCATTGATTCTGGGGAACTTAAGAAGTACAAAGTACTTATCCTAAAATTCATGGAGCTAAATAGGACTTGAAAGAAATCACCTAGCTTATATCTTAGATAGGATCTCAACTGTTTCTAAAGAACTGACTTTTTCCAGTAATCTTTATGGCCAGCTTATATTTCTTCTGCTGAAATTTTAACCAGTCTATTACTTAAAATTTACCAGACATTTTACAACCCAACATATTAGTTTCACTGAATTTTCATACACATTCCACACACATGAATATTTTGAAATTCGCAGAAGTCTCCCTAATGTCCAGAGAACAGTCACATTTATTGATCAGGAATATTGAGATGAACGTGCAATTGGGGCAAAATTGGCTTCTTCCACAGTGAGAGAGGAAGTCAATTGAAGTTCACCAGCCAGGATTTTGCGTATCTAAACAAGAAATATTTTCTAATGCCAACAGTTACCTACAATTTGTAGAGTCATAGCATAGCTCAAAGATTGTGAATGGCTGGAATCCTGAAAAGGTCACCCTAGAAAATGCATAGATTTTCCTTGAAGCACTATTTGAAAACAGTCCCAAAACTTTGTTTTAACCATGTGCAGTATGATTTCTTTCTAAAATATATTTTTCTATAGGATTTGTAACATCATTTTGAACCATGGCTCAGTAAAGTACAACCTCAGCTATTTGAACTATGGTTCAGTGTCACAGTAGATGTCCTCAAGTCATGCTCTAACAATGACTAGCTACTCTTTATGGAGTAAATTAATATACATTACTAATGGTGACCTAGAGGCCAGACATAAATTAGTGTGAAAGTAGTAGCAAATTCAGACTGATGTGATTATAGCATCCTCAGACGAGGCAGATTGGTGGTAGAGATAAGATCTTCAAATATTAAAGGGTTTCTGATAGGAAACAGGCGAGAAATGTGAAGGGAAAAGGGGGATTGAAACATATCCTTTGTTTTTATAACCCAATTTTCCTAGAGGTGTCTACTTTTATATATTTAATTAATATTCTTCATCTTAGTACTCTTTTATGTCTTTTGGATATATTTAAGAAAACCATATTTTTCATGCTCTCTCAAAAGCCTTTCTAGAGTATGGGTTTTGGGAAGAAACCTGCAGTAGCAAATTAGAATGTCATGTTTTCATATTTGTATCTGAAGAAGGGAGATGATAAAAAGGAAAGACTTCCACAGTCTTCCAACCCTTGTATTCTTGTGCTTACCAGTTTTTAAACTTATTGCAAGTGATTCCCAAGCGCACTATTCTTGAGCAAGCTTATATACTGTTTGTCCACTGTACATATTTAACTTCTGTAGTCCTTGCTTTACTGAGATCTTCTGAATTTCAGGTAAAAAACATAAGAATGAATTTCAGCTTCTGGTGGATCAGGCCAAAAAAGGATACAAGAAAACTGTTGGAATGTCAAAAAAAAAAGTAACAAAAAAAGATGAATCTACAGAAAAGCTATTGTCCATATGCGTGGGTAAGAGACTTTAATTAAAAACAAATAATATTGAATTTCTCTATTTTTAATATACAAAGAAAATTAAACCAAAGGTATTTACTTTGGACTTATTAGGTATTTTAAATGGGAAAAAGGATTGGGAGAATGTCCTGCAGGCAATTTATAAAACCTATCTTCTTTTCAGTTAATGATAAATCAGAAGTTTCTTAGTTGTTTAAGCTTGAGGTTGTTTTCTAGGTGTAGGATTTATTATTGCAGATCTTTAGCTATCCTACAAAGAGAATAAATGATTTTTCTTGTAGGTTCTTATTTTGGATGGAATGTTCTACTATAAAAGTCTAAAGCTAATATACTTGGTATGCCAATACATAGCACATTCCTTAATTTTGACCCATTTTAAAAGTTGAGATTATATTTCTATTGCCAGGGCTTTGGGCCAGTATCAAAACAGAATCATAATGGAGGAAAGTGCTCAAGGAAATCCTGTATTTTTTTCTTTACTATGGTAAAATATACCATATTATTTTAACTTTTCATAAATGTACAGTTCAGTGTCATTGAATACATTCACAAGGTTGTATAATGTTGTGTAACCATCACTACCCAAAACTTTTTCATCATCTCCAGGGAAAACTCTGTATCAATTAAATCACCCTTTCCTCTCACCCCCAGCCCCTAGTAATCTCTATTCTACTTTCTGTAGCTATAAATATGCTTATTCTAGGTACCTCATTTCAGTAGAATCATATATTTGTCCTCTGTGTTAGCTTATTTAATTAAGCATGTTACTTTCAGGTCCTCAGTTTGTAGTACATATCAAAAAATTTTATTACTATTTATGGCTGAATAAAATTCCGTTGTTTGTATATACCACATTTTATTTATCCATTCATTCATCTGTAATGGATTATTTTCATGTTTGGGCTATTGTGAATATTGCTGCAAACATTGCTTTCAAATATCTGTTCAAGATTCTGCTTTCCATTTTTTTGTATATATACCTAGGAGTGGAATTTCTGGTTCATTTAGTAATTCTGTTTACCTTTTGAAAAACCACCAAGCTATTTTCTACAGTGGCTGTACCATTTTACATTCACACCAGCAATGCTTGAGAATTCCATATTCTCTATATCCTTGCTTTTTTTTTGTTTTTAACACTTGTTTTTTTACTTTAGCCATTGTGGTAGGTATGAAGTGGCATATCATTGGTTTTGATTTGCATTTTCCTAGCGCCTAGTGGTGTTGAGCACTTTTTCATACGTTTACTAGTCTTTTGTCTTTTTTTGGAGAATTGTCTGTGAAAGTCCTTTATCCATTTTTTAAGTTGGGTTGTTTGGGGTTTTTTGTTCTTTAGTTTTAAGAGTTATTTATATGTTCTGGATGTTAATGTCACATATATATGCAAATATATATATTTTAATATATATGTGTGCAATGCAAATATATATATGTGTATATATATATTTGCAAATGTTTGTAAACATTTTCTGGGTAGTATTTTTGCTTTCTTGATAGTGTCTCGTGATGCACATAGGTGTTTAATTTTGATGAAATCCAATTTATCAATTTTTTCTTTTCTTGACTATGCTTTTGGTATTAGATAAATGAAGTTGTCAAATCAGTGTCATGAAGATTTTTCTTTGCTTTTTTTCTAAGCCTTTTATAGTTTTAGCTCTTACATTTAGGTCTCTAGTCCATTTCAGGTTATTTTATATATATGATATAAGGTAAGGGTCCAATTTCGTTCTTTTGTATCTAGATATTTAGTCTTCTGAGCACTATTTGTTAAAAAGGCTGTGCTTTCCCCCATTGAATGCTCTTGACATCCTTGTTGAAAATCAACTAATTGTAAATATGAGGGTTTATTTCTGTACTCTGTTCTATTCTGGTGGTCTATATGTTTGTCCTTATGCCAGTACTATACTGTTTTAATTGTTGTAGCTTTGTAATAAATTTTGAAGTCAGGAAGTGGGAGTCCTTCAACTTTATTCTTTCTTTTCAGCATTGTTCTGGCTATTAGGCTCCCTTCAGATGCCATGTGAATATATTTTTAAAATTTTTATTTTTTCATTAGAATTGACATACAGTATTAATTTATATTTGTTTCAGGTGATTCCTTGTGAATTTTAGGATGGATTTTTCTTTTTCTGCAAAAAGTGCCTTTGGGATTACATTGAATCTATACATTGTTTTACATCTTAACAATATTAAGTCTTCCAATCATGAACACAGGATGTCTTTCATTTATATGTGACTTCTTTAATTTCTTTCAACAAGTTTTGCATTTCATTTAGCATACAAGTCTTTTACCACCTTCCTTAGATTTATTCCTAAGTATTTTATTCTTTTAGGTGCTATTGTATTCTTTTTGTTCTAAATTTTCCTGGTATCATTTAGGAGGCTGCTGGCTGAGTATATGTATACCTCATGGTCTTTGTGAACAACTTGGACCTCTCATTGAGACTATAATATGATAAGGGATGCATAGAAATGTGACATTTATTGGATCAAGCAGAAATGTTGGTTTTCTTTATTAGATTCTGTATAACAGATTTAGAAAAATATCTAGGTAGATTCATTGCTGTAGTAGTGAGTGACAAATATTGTGGTTCTTTTATTAATGAATCTCTAATCCTTTTTGTTATGCTTATATTTATCAATGTTCTCTGATCTGTGAATATGCAGAATTCTTTAGTAATACTGTAAATAGAATTCTCATTAGGTTTACAAGGTTCTCCCCACTCCTGGTTTTAAAAGAAATTTTGTTTTTAAATTAATCTAGATATACAATATAATTAGATGATACCATTGTGTTGATTCTGATTCTCTGTCACTAGAGTTTTGGAATCAATGTTACATAAACTTCCATTTTACTAAGTACAAATAGCAATATTAAGTGTTGTTGAAATAAACATACAGAGGTTGTATATTTTAAGGTACTCTTAAATATTTCCTTCTTTTCTGTTTTTCATTTTATTTTTCCCCTTTTAGGACAGGGAGATAATAAAATGAAATTCTCAGATATGTCCTTCGTAACAAACCATTTCCCTCAGTCAAAGGTGGACTCTCCGGGGAGATTGGAGCCTGATATACCTGATGATTCTTCTAGTTGTACTGATATTCAAGAAACTCTTTCTTCACCAGAATCAGATTCATGCAATAGGTAAGAAACTCATAGTAATTGAATGTTTTAAATTTCTATTTCTTGTGCACAAATAATTAGAAAATAACTTTGAGGAATGTACAGTTCCTGAGTTCTTTTATTTCAGTCTCCTCTTGCTGCTTTGTAACTTTCACTGTGATAACAAGGCACGATGTGGGAGAGTATGTGCAGCAATTACAACATGGCTTTGTTTCTACTCTGTAGCCTTTATATAGATATTTTTCCTGGAGTTGGAAAAAAGAGTTTTATAGGCATTGAAATTTTCATCAAAGCAATAAATGAAGGAGGTAAAGACAACTGTACTAGAAAATAGTGGTGACCAGTAAGACAGTGTGTAGAAGACTAAAACAAAAAAAGAGAAATTTAATTGAGCAAGTAGAATCTGTGGGGAAACTTTAAAAAGGAGAGGTTAGGAGGTGAATCATTTTCCAAATGATCTTTTAAAAAGATGTATTTTTTTAAGGAGGACATAATTTTAAATCATTATATATACCATTTTATGTTCTGGCAATTCACTTTGTATCACAAATACTTCCCATGTTTCTACCTTGTTTTATAACTGTTCTCTATGTGTGTTTGTGTGTGTATGTAGTGTTTTCTTCTGTTTCTGTATGATGATTGACCAAACTCTTTAATTTCTGTTGAATATGTACATTTTCTCCATTGTTCTACTTATATACCTAAAGCTATATAATCTTTGCTACTTGTTCAGTATTTTTAAATTGTTAAATTATCTAGAATGATAGATTATTTCATAACTGGCTTTTTTATTTCTTAGCATAATGTTTTCAAGGTTCATCATGTTATGTCATGTTTCAGTGATATATTCCTTTTTATTGTGGAATAATATTCCATTGTATGGATATATATTTTATTTATTAATTTATTAGCAGATGGGCATTCGGGACGTTTCCACTTTTAACAAGGGGAAAAGTCACTGAGTTTGCTTGTAACTTTGGAAGCTTAGCTTTAGAGACTACATATAAGAATTTTCCCAGCTGGCCTTGAGAAAGTAGACAGTATCTTTTGCTCATATATCAAGTATGAATAAGTATGAGACACATTTTAACTATTAAATGTTATTAATCTTTAAAATTTTTATCTTATCTGGATACTTTTTTATACCTGTCTTTTCATTTTCCTGTCATTTTGTCAGTCTAAGATTTTTTTTTAAAATTTATTTATTTAAATTAGTTTCAAGTATACACTACATTGGTTAGACATCTATATAGTACATAAAATGATCTCCCCAATTGCTACCTCCCTCCACTTGCCCTCCATCACATTAATGCTACTTGCATTCCCTCTGCCATGCTCCCCATCCCTGTGACCAACTATCAACTACTAATTTGTACTTCTTTAACCCATCACCCCATTCTCCCAGCCTCCCAACCCCCTTTCCCTCTGTCCCTCACTAAATTGTCTACTGTATTTGTGAATGTTTTTGATTAGTTTGTTCTTTTTGTTCTTTAGATTCTGCATATCAGTTAAATCATATGGTATTTATCTTTCTCTATCTGACTTATTTCATTCAGCATAGTAACCTCTAGGTCCAACCATGTTGTTGCAAATGGTAGGATTTCATTTTTTTTTTAATGGCTGAGTAATATTCCATTGTATATATGAACCATAATTTCTTTATCCAATCGTCTGTTGATGGGCATTTAGGTTGCTTCCATATCATGGCTATTGTATGTCAGTCTAAGATTTTTTAAGTGTAAAAGGCAGAGTCTCTTCCTTATATAAAACCTAGAAACTAGGCTAAAGGGAGAGTGGGAATGAAGTGAGCCTTATCTAGGATTTGATACCAAGACAGACCATTTGGCAACTGACTTAAGGTTATACTGTCAAGGAATAAAGCAGCAATGATGTAGTAGGAAAAGTAGTAGTAGACTTATAGTTGAAGGGCTTTGGGTCAGGATCCTCTGGGTGATTTGGGATTCAGTCTTTTGAAGTCTGTTTTCATATCTATAGAATTATCTTATATTTCAGATCTGTTGGGAAGATGAAATGAGGTAATAGATGTGAGAGTCTGGTGAATATATGATTGTTAGTATATTTTATAATGACCAAATCAGATTTTCTTTAATAATGCTATAGAACTTGTGACTCTGTGGCTGGACATTTCAGAAATTTTTGCAGCCCTTAATTCCTTCATTCTAATTCTCAATCTAATATCATAGAGTAAATCCCACAATTTATCTTTTTTTGCCTACCTCTGTTCTGAACTTTGCTAGAGAAAAGTTGTGAGTCTGGGCTGATGCATACTGTTCAAAATTCATTTAATTTTGGCCTCAGCTGGGTATTTACTACCGAGGTGCAGTTTCTAATTTACTCCCTGTTACATCTCCCATGGCACTGTCCCAAACCAGTTGCCTGTGTCTGTTCCCTCACTTTCAGTGGACACTTTGTGTCCTAGTTACCTGAGGCCAGCTGATCCAACCTGTTTCCAGATCTTTCTTCCCATCTTAGAGTTCTTGTAATTTCTGACCTCTTCTTTCCTGTTAATTGAAGAGAAGACATATTTCTTAAGACATTTTTAAATACTCTTCTTTCCTGTAAATAATTAAAGACATTTTTTTTAAATGAATTCATTCACCTCCTCTAAGATATTGCTTCATCAGTCATAATCATGCCTTAAATTTGCTCTTGTTTGGTCCCTTTCTTTCAGCCTTTACTGTAGTCTCTGTTTTCTCTTATCCTGAGTAAGCAGGAAGTAATTTCAGCTTCCTTTGTAAATTCCTTTAGCAGTGTATCTGAATTCAATAGCAGTTTATCTAAATCAGATCCTACTTGTATTATAATTATTTGACTATCTTTTTTATTCTTATTATTCATCAAATCCTTAAGAATTGAGTTTATCACTCATTAAAAAAAAAAATCTCCTGCCAAGTGTCTACTATAAGACCTACTACAATGACTTTTTGATTCAAAATTACATTTTCTGTTTTACATTTTATTGCCTGAAATTGTGATGTGTCTTATAATCAATGGTGTCTTACAGTTTCTACCAGCCAGGTTGTAGTCATGATGTGCTTGCCAATGCCTGGGTGTCATGGTTCTCCAGACTTTCATCATTTTAGTTGAGTTACATGAATTGTTAGCATTACATTAGTTTGTCTTTTAAAATATCTTCAATTAATTATTATGTATGAAAAAAGTCACAGTGCAGCAGGGCTTGTTTGATGTTAGCAAAGGTAGTATTCATCATTGGATGGATGGCTGCAATTTCACATTTTCTTGCAAAACAGTCAAGTGATTTATAGGAAAGAAAGATATCCACAAGTATCTGAAGACGCACTACATTTCATTAATGAACATTTATTACATGATCAGCTGAAGGCAGGAGAAATGGCCAAATCCCTTGGAATAGATGGAAAAAATTTCAAACTAATAGCAGCATGGCTGATTCACCTGTTGCAAAGGACTGTTGTTAGGGTGTGACGCATCAGTTTGTCAGAAACTTCTTAATGTCTTTGAACCAAAGTTGCTTGTCTTCTAGTCACATGTATCATGCTTGAGGAAAGAAAAAAATTATGAATTCAGTTTGCAGAATGAGTTTCAATGCCTTAGATGAAATTTCTAGAGACAGTAGCCAAGTACTTTTGATAAATGCTGTATCTCCAGGGCTCTCCATGGTAAAGATGATAACTGTATAATCTCAGATACTATAGATACTGAGTCAAAACATGATCCAGAGTTGGGCTCCGAATATGAAGACATTTTAGGAATACTTGAACCAGTTTATTTCAATTCTTTTTTTATATATGCATAACAATGGTGTAAGAGAAAAACTGAAGTCTATATACATTTAAAAGAACTTTCTGGATATATAAAAATTAAAAATTCTGAGAAAAAGAAATATAGTTAAATTGACCTCAATTTTTTCTCCCTTAGTGATATAAAATAATGGTTTATTTTGCCATCATTATTGTTCTAGATTTTTGAAATGCAGTATTTGAATATGAATAAGATCCTGACTCACTTCAAACATAATTTCATTCCCTAATTAAAAACTCATAAAGTAGGTTATTAGTGGTTGGTAGTAACCATGCAGAAGGCTTTCTCAAAGTTCAGCAATTCATTAGTAATTGCTGGTGTTATATACTGACTCTGAAACCTAAATAGTCAAAAGAGATTGCCACTTGATTATTGTAGTTAACATTATAGAATCAGAAAGAGAATTTAGAGTGAAAAGGGACTCATTATAGCCAAATGCTTTTAGTAGAATCAGCATATCAGAGATAAGTGGTTTTTATCTTGTCCAATATTAGGCATCAGAAGGAAGGGAGATTGGGCACTACACTTAGTGACTGTTGAGATCTTTTCCAATGCTAAAGTTATGTAATCTTGTTCTTTTTGACACTGTAGTAGTTGGTAAATTATCTGTGTTCTTTTGTACTTATCTATTGCAGATCATGAATCAGCCTTCTAAAATTACATTTATTCCTTGTATGGAGAAGTAGATTTCTATCTTTATCCCTTTTATTATTCTTAAAAATTTTCTCACTCTTTTCTTTTGATAGTAGTTTTTTTTCATTTCATTGTAAAGCCCTACATTTTCATGAATACTTTTAAGTTTAGATGTTATGAATGTTTATTGTGGAAATTAGAAAATGTAGGTAAGCAAAAAAATAAATTTCATAATCTCATCAGCCAGAAATAACTTCATGTTAATACTTTCTATATGTATATTTTTATAAAGATAGAAGTATGGATGGATAGATAAATGAACATTTTTTAAACAGAAGAGTCTAACTGTTCTATCATTTTTTATGACTTTTTTTCTCGTAAAAGTCATGCTGTTTTAGGTCTAATGTGAGTACAGATATATTGCGAATTGTTTTTTTAATTCATGCAGTCATGCTGTAATATAGCCATTACTATTGTTGAATAAATATGTTGGGTTTTTTTATGCTAGAGTAGTATTCAAACTTATATAATATGGCAGACTGACAACTAAGAATAACTCTTATTTTAAGATCCAATATTTTATATCCAATTCAAATAATTTTTAGGATGAAACTATTTTGTTGGTAACGTGGTTCTTAACTCTTAAGTAATACCTTTAGAATATGAATTTTTTCTATGTTGATTTTCACTTGCTAACCTGAAGACATGATAAATTGATAAGAATTTTATATTTTTGTGCTATAATTTCTTACTTGGTGATTTCCATGAGTTCAAGAGACTTGTCCAAATTTTTGTAAATTAACTTATTGTTTCTTTTAATCAAAAAGAGAGATCTTTTGTTCCCTGAATTTTGGCAAGCAGAAAAACTGCATTTTTATTGCGTGCTAAGTTATAAGAAAAGATGTTTTGATTATGAACCTAGAGAAGAAACTTTATCTTCATGCAGCAAAGAATAGTAGTCACACTTTTTTTGGAAGAACCTTTAAATCATTATTTATAAAACATATATTTGGGCACTTTAGTTTTCTAGGCAAAAGAAGTTAAAAATAGACATTGTTTTTTTGGCACAACTGGAGAAATTTTTTTATTTTGTAAAGATTGTAAAACAAAGGAATATAAGGTACATTTTCTTGTCAACTGGAGAACTGTAAATTAGATAATGTTATATCAATATTCAGTTTTCTGATTTTGGTAATTTTTCATGGTCATATAAGTGAACAATGTACTTGTTCTTAAGGAATGCACACTAAAGGGTTAATGGAGAATGATGGCTACAACTTACTCTCAGCGGCTAAAAAAATAATGTGTGTGAGCATACACAGAGAGAGAGTGATAAATGTGGCAATGTGATAACAGTTGAAAAACCTGGGGGAATGTTATGAGTCATTTTTTTGTAGGTTTTACAATAAAATCAAAGAAATCTTTGAAAAGAGTCATTGTTCTTAATCAGAGGAGTTTGTTTATACAAAGAGATTTTCTGAAGGAAAGATTTATACTTACAGTTTATTGAGGTGGTGAGTATAGTTTTCATATATTTCGGTCAGTCTGTTCAATACCAACCCAACATGGTTATTTCTGTTTTGGTGTGTTGGAGAGCATGGGCTCATGGAGTGGGGACTGTGATTTCAATACTCACAAAGACCAGCTGATATTGCTGCTCTGTTACTGTGAACCTTCTTGCAAATGCCAACTGTTGGTTATAAGAGAACTTGAATCAGATAAAGCATGAATGAATACATTTTAACTTTTGACAATTCCTGGTTCAAAAACAATAACCTCTTCTCTGCTGCTGTTAGTAGCAGCAACTTTGTATAGGAAGTCCAGCACAGACACAGGTACCGAACACCAGGCACTTTGACAGAAAGGCTAATTACTATTGGCCATGCATTTGATATATTTTGGTACAATTTTCAGTCAATTTTGTAAGTGCTCTCTGTCCAGAATTCTTAAGAGCAAGAGAGCAAAACAAAAACCAAAGAAAACACAATAACGTGTAAAGAAATCTCAATTACCATTTGTTGGAAAATTTAAGTAGTTAAATTTTAGCCTTTTCTAAGTTCTGGATAAATTGAAGAATGATGGAGAAATCTTAAGATAAAAAATGCTACTGGGACATTCATCTAGGGAATACCAAGTACTGGTATCATCAGCTTATTGGTAGGACCAAGCTGAATTAATAGCTTATTTAAGAGAAGAGGAAACCCTGTCTTCATCATCAGAGTAGCCTCTTATAGCCAAAAGGGCAAAGTACAGAGATGTGTGCTGAGATTTTGGAGTTTGGTTTCAGGCAGGTCTTTCAGCAGATCTTGGTTAGGATCGAGTAAACCTAATAGATCAGAGTTGGTAGATACAGTAAGAAGAGAATTTTGAGATGAGTACTAGGGGTATGTCTTTTTGTGCTTTCTGTTGAAAAACTGATAGTTCTTTCAGAAGTTTTTGACTTAGTGGTTATGTTCCTGGACAGGAGTCTCCTGGATTAATAAAGTTATATTGATGAGACAGTGTATGGTAAAATTCTGTTATTGTACACAGTATGGTGTATGGTTTCTACGAATGTTATTTGAGTGCTTATAATGTTACATATATTATATCATTCAGCCCACAGGCAAACCCATTTTAGAGAGGCCAAAATGAAAGGCCAAAAGAGTTGAATGAGTTGCACAGTATGTGGCAATACAAGGTTGAACCCAGGTCTGATAGACCTCAGAGCCCAAGTTCTCCTGACTGATACTGTTTCTATAACCAAGCTGGCTTGCTCTTACATTTTTGAAAGAGTGGAAATATG
Organism: Cynopterus sphinx; assembly: GCA_030015415.1. Classification (NCBI taxonomy): domain Eukaryota; kingdom Metazoa; phylum Chordata; class Mammalia; order Chiroptera; family Pteropodidae; genus Cynopterus; species Cynopterus sphinx. Next base: position 119,157,295 of record CM057381.1, on the reverse strand, counting down.
CAGTTCTTGGAATGGTTTGTTTTCCTGCGAAGTGGACCCCAGGTCAAGGTTTTAAGTGAAAGTGGTTAATTTGGAAGGTGAAAGAACCACTGTAGGGAGTGGGGAAGTGAGACAGGAAAGGGAAGATAGCATTTAAGGGGGCATGATTTCAGACCAGATGTGACTGTGAGCAACTGGAGTTTAATTCTCCTGGGAATTGGGTGCTGGTTTAAAATACCTGAATTATCTCACCCAAGGGGCAGGAGGTTGTTCTCTGCTGCTTCCAGCCTCTTGTGCTGGCAACAGAGCAGACTTTAACAGTGAGAGGACACATCAGACAAAGGCACAGTATACTTCAGTTGGTACACTGAGGGGGTAAGGGCAAGGGAGTAGGGGCGGAGCACCAATGGAATCTGCCAAGGCAGTGATTCTAACCAAAGATAAGAAAATGATTTGGTTTTACATATGCTTTATTGATACAGATGGATGCTGGAGGCTTTTGCCTGTATCTCTAACCCAAGGGAATGTAGGAATGTACATGGGCGTTGCAGAGCTTATTGCACCTCTTGTACCTATTTCCCAAACACACTTGCCCACTGCTACCGGGAAGGGAAAAGATAAGGATGTTTGGGGCTGTTGAAGAAGTGGCAGATAAACAAATTTTGGGGAAGAAAGGAATAGATCCAGAAAGCTCTGAGACAAATGGGTTCACAAAATGTGAGAAAATGTGCTTGTTGATGATAAATAATTTACTTTTTCATCTTGAGTGATAATAAACCAAAGTACAAAATAATCCATCATCAAACTGAAGTCTATCAACATACTAAATAAAAATCTCTAGGCCTTAAGCAGAAAATCACAAGCACAGAACCACCAGTTGTTCTTTGATTATCGGGATTATTTCCTTGTCATCCTGCTTTGTTTGTCCTTAACTATTAATGGACCTTGTGGTGTACATAGACATCCTATCCCACTTCTGAAGTTACTCTTCTGGATATGGAAGAGTAAGCCTGCTGGTCTCTGTTGGGGAAGTCTTTGGAGGTACCTTATTAATAGCTGACCATATTGTTTGACTTTGAACCCTCCTTAGACATCATAAAAAAAAATGACAACCTTCTGTTGGGCACATCTAATGGCAATTATTTATTTATTTATTTACACAGAATTGGTTTTTCATGCTTAAAAATTAGAAAGTAGTATTTTGAAGTATACTTATCTATACAGTTTGAATTTTACTGATGTGTAGACCTTAAATGTTTCTCTAAATGTATATTTGCTGAAGTTTCTCAATGACTTATTTCAGATGACTTTTCTCTATTGCTATCGATATGTAGCTTAGTGTAATTTTTTTCTTCACATTAGTTATATGTCCTTGTCTTAAAATGGATGGCAAATAGGAGTTGGATTTCTCACTGTTGGAGTAGGAGATTACAGACAAATAAGGCTAAAACTGTCTGTGTGGTACTGGATTAGAATTGGAGACCTTTATGTGAACTGATGTTTAGCTTATAGATTCAGATAGATACATATAGAAATATTGATAGATCTGTGTATATAAGTTAGCTAGTATACACACATGTATTTCCTTGCTCTGTCAACTGGTGGTTCTGTGCTTGTGATTTTCTACACAGAGTCACCGCGGTTTCAACAGTGCGCTGATCTTGGTTTCTAACAACATTCTCCAAAAGAAGGAACCAGTGCTTCTTAGAGAGATGGTTGTTTCCAGGGCAGGCAGGAAGGAGGTGCTAGAAAAAGATAGAAAGAGAGGGGAGCTGGGGAAGGTAGGGGAAAGAATAGAGAAGGGGGAAGGTAAGGAAAAGGAAGGAAAAAGAAAACAAATCTAATGGACACTTCCTCAGCCAAGAGATAGAGGTCAACAGCAATGTTTTGCTTGTGGCGTGCACTCATGATATGCTGTGGTGAGAATGACGCTTTACCTCTGTGGTCTTCTTTCCCCGAATTCAAAAATCTCAGTCAAATTGTGAGAAAAACATCAGACAAATTCCGTGAGGGTCATTCTGCAAAATACCTGACCAGCACTCCTCAAAACAGTCAAGGTTATCAAAAATAAGGAAAGTCTGAGAAACTGTCACAATCTAGAGGAGCCTAAAGAGACATGATGTAGTATTAGAGATGGAATCCTGGGACAGAAAAAGGACATTAGGTAATGACTAAAGAAATACATTTAAAATGTGGGATTTAGTTAATGTATTATTACTATTGTTTCATTCATTGTAACTAATGGATCAGACTAATGTAGAATGTTAACAATTGCAGAAACTGGATGTGGGGCATTTGGGAACCTTCTGCACTGTCTTTGCAACTTTTCTATAAATATAAAACTATTCTAAAGTAACATTATTTTCTAGAAAGTACATTACAGCATCTAAACAAAGGGATATTGGTATAAAAATATTTAAAGAATGTGTTGAATAATAGAAAACCAGTCATCAAAATGTTATGTTCTTAAGTGATAAATTGAACATTGTTCCTGGGTTGTAGTAAGTTTAGTTATTGAATATTCTTTTTTCCTTCATTTAATATTGGGTGTTACATTTAGTCACATTAATTAATAAACCCTGTTTTAATGCGTTCTATAAAACACATTATCTTGGACATTTTAAAATTTAATCCACAAATGCAGCATGAGAAAGAATTATATTTTCCTTCCTGTTGTCTTATTTTTTAAATCAGTTTTGCTTTCTTGTGCTAATGTTTTTACTTTATAGAATGATTTCACCTCAGAGGATGTGGCCCAACCTTTACATTTCATCATAAAGACAATTTACAGTAAACCTCTCATCAACTTTGGTTTGCATGTCTTTCTTAATGAATATATACTTGCAAAAGTAATTTGAGTACTGAAAGTACAAATAGTTTTATCTTTTCTCCAGTACTCATTGCCAAGAGCTATTTGCTGTTAGATAATAAAGTTTTCTTTTACTCTTATGCAGTTCACTTTGGCACCTTTTGGGGTTTTTTTTATTGTGCTTTTTCATTTGGTTATCTGATGAGCTTCATTACAATAGCTCTTTTTGTTTTTGTTTTATAATAAATTCTTGATTTTTAGCATTCTGAGGCAATCCTAGGTGGCAAAAATTTTTGTTTTTACCAAATTCATGAACTGCCATGATATAAAGATCCTCTGTTAATTAATTCAATTTCCTGTATCAGGAGAGCGTTTTAAATTTCCACAGTGGATTATTACTTGTCTAAAGTGCTTGTAGAATTTGGTTCTAGGGTCTGCACTTATCCAATGATACCTTCATGTTGTGGCTTATAGTCATGCTGGTCATCACCTGAGTTTTTAGTGTGATGACTGTAGTGTTGAGAGTTTTGGTTGGCATGACTCGCTTAAGGCTGAATTTTTAAGAGTATATTTTCCTTTGTTAGTGTTCAGACATTTTGGAAACTATATAGGAAATATTGTCCTATATCCTTCTGCATATATTTGGCTTGATTCATAAATCTGAGATATAATCTCTACTAATTCAGAATTCAGTTTTTCATTAAAATAAAAAAGGAGTAGCCAAGAGTGTATTTTTCCAAATGCTTTGAGAAGAACAATTATGAGACCTAGAAGGAGCTGCCAGTTCCTTCTAAATGTTAAACATAAAACCCATTATTTTGGATCAACATACCCAGACCCCCAAACACAGGCAGCTAGTTAAGAGTTTTTTCTAGGTAGGCCTGTATGTGTGTATGCATGTGTGCGTGCGTGCGTGTGTGTGTGTGTGTGTGTGTGTGTGTGTGTGTGTCTGTTTAAAGGCCAGAATCAGAATCCTTTTGGCTTTATTCTGGTAAATTAAATAGAAATGATATGTGATTTATATATCATGCTATGGGAATTTTGTATTTTAATCAATCGATTAAAATTATAATTTAAAATTATAATTTCTCATAATCACCTTGGAAGTTAAATCACAGCTTTTTTTCTGCTTTCTCATTTCATATTACCTTTGCTTTTAAATCAGAGAAACAGATGTCCTTGGAGACCTTTAGAATGTGGGGAAAAGCACATTAGGATAAAATACAAACATTTTCAAGTTAGAAAGTACCTCAAGAAGTCACTAAATGTAGTACTTTCATATCTTCGGGAAGGAAACGGAAGCCCAGATAGGTGATTTGTCTTATTTAAAGTTATTCAATGAATAGAGTTGAAGCCAATAAATCTCAGCCCAGATTTTTCTCCATTACATGAGCTTTATCAGAATTTTTGTATTGGGCACCATTGCTTCCTTTGTTAATAACATTTTAATGGATTTGTTAAAACTATTAGACATAGAACGGCCATATGTTCTGGTTAACCTGAGATAGTCTGGTTTTTATTTCTTAGCTTGTCATCATTATTAATAGCGTCGTATGTTACTCTCCAAAGTGTCTGAGGTTAGATGATAGGTTTTATGGTTGCCTTGTTAGAACATGCAGTGTTAAGTTGCCCATATTCTCTGTTCTCTTTATTCTCACACAGATAGTTACATTCTGGAACATGGGTATATATTAAATTGCTGATTTTGCTTACTCCAGTTGATTTTACCACATAAGTAGTGCACATTGTTCTTGTATATCAGAGATTCAAGCATTAAAGCACGATAGACCTCAAATGCAGAGGCTTGTTATTCTTTTAGGTAATTTTGCAGAAGTCGGTGTAGAAGTCTTTAAGATTGTATTAATGCATGCCTTAGTATGCTTCTCCTGCCCTGGTATGTACATTTTATTAGCCATTTATAACCTGCTATTGGAATATGGGTAATAGTACAAATAAAAACTTCAAAATGTGTGTCAGGACATTAAAAGTTGGGGTAAATATAGTTTGTGAGGGATAATTCTCTCTCATACACGGAGATCATTTAGTCAGATACTTTATTTAATGTGGAAACTGAGTCACAGGGAGGTTCAATGTTCACTGCTTGAAATCCAGCAATATAAGGCAGTTTTAAAATTCTCTTCCTTGAACAGTTCATAAGACTGCAGCTTTATGGTCTGAAGTTTTACTTATTATTGGGTTTCTGTGGTTTGGGTAAGCTGTTGTTGGACAGGCATCCCATGTTTACACAGTTAGATGTATGTTCTCAAGATGGGCAGCTGTGTAGATGATGTAATTTACCTGGCTGTGCAGAAGACATGTTAGTCTCATCATGAGCGTCATACCCAGCTTCTCTGTCTCTGTTATCAAAGAAATTTACAATCAAATGAAAGCTTCTTAAGTGCTAGAGGAAATTTTCATCCCTGAGATTTTTTTTTTTTTACATCTCCTTATGGGACTGTATATTGTAATCTGTTACTATGATCTCATATCAATCATTTATATGAAAGCTAAAGAAAACAAAATGAAGCACCATGATTTTGACCCCCTGGCCATTCAACTTGAGAATTTGATTCAGTATCTGGCTGTAGTGGTGAAAATTTTGCTAATTAAAAATATTTTCTCTTACATTAGACTCTCAGAATTAATGTCTTCTTTTTTAAGTTTATAAGTTAATTATAAATGCGAATATTTAACTATATTTCAAAATTGAATTTTTCCAGAGAACCAAGGGGCCTCTAATGTTTGGATTAACCTAATGTTCTTTTATTTATCTTTCTTAAAAAAAAAACAAAAAACAAAAAAACATAGTACTCTCCTTCACTTTTTGTAAGAATTTAAAGTATTCTTACAAATAGATCTAAATAGATGTAAAGATCTAAAGGTATGCTTCTCTCTTTAATACAATATTTTCTAAACTTTTTCCTTGGTATATTTAAAATGATACTATATATATGTCTTGAGATGATGCTGGAGGCCAAAGGTGCTGCCATGGGCTTCAAAATTGTTTTGGCTATTCTAGGTTCTTTGAATGTCCATATAAACTTTAAAATCAAATTGTCAATTGCTAAAAAAAAAAGTCTGCTGGAATTTTGGTTGAGATTACATTAAATGTATAGATCAATTTGGGGATAAACTGACTTTTCAATATTAATCTGATTTGATATGGTCTGGTTTATATGCTTTAAAGGGACGACTCCAGATGCAGTGAAGAATGAGTGGGAGATCCTACTGAGCCATCACCACCTAGTTCCTGCCTGATTGCTTTTATTTTCTTAATGTAGTTCAGGCAGGATTGTCAGCTGCAAATGGGGGTATGGGGGTAGGATGGCGGTAGGCAATTTGAGAAGGAATGAGTCTTTTTGAGAGTGGGAAACAGAATATGCCTTGTAAGTGTAGGATAAGGATAGTTGCCTGGTAGTGAGAGTTGCCCATTTGAGATTTGTTGTCAAGATTTCAAATGAGATTAGTCAGCAGATAAAGTCAGATAAATAGATGATAGTGTTTGTTTGTTTCTTTCCCAGCATGTTTTGTTTCTGATGTACAGCTCAGAGAAGGTTGGGGTTCCTGCATTGATTACAGAGGGAAATATGGGGTTCTAGAAAGAATCACACACATTTGATTTTGAATTGCAACTGGAATTGAAATTAAGATAAATAAAATAGATACTTGCTTTAGAATTCTTTCTTATATTTTGTACAGGTATAACTTTGTACAAATGTTTTGACAATGAAAGACATGCTGATACATTTTATCATTTATAAGAGTTTAGTAGAACCTTTTTAAAAATATCAAAAATAGACATTATTTTTGCACATCTAGAGATGAGAAGGAAAGGACCCAAAAAACCCAGAAATAAAATGGGCAAAAATCATGAACAGTTTGCTGAAAGAGAAATGCAAATTAAATTCATTTCTCACCTGTTGAGTTGGCAAAAATCTTAACATTTGCTAATATACTATGCTATAAATTCATGGGGAAATGGTACAATCCCTAAGGAGAGGAATTTGGTAATATCAACCAGAAGTAGTATTTTTTTTGCCTTTTACCCAGTATTCTGATTAATTTCTTACAGATACACCTGCACACATACAAAATGACGTATACACAGGATTATTCATTGAGTCATTGTTTATAATAACAAAAGACTGGAAACTACTCAAGTTTTCATCACTGGGGGCTGGTTGATTAAACTACAGTATATCCACACGATGAAATACTATGTGATTGTTAAAAAAGGAAAATTTCTATGTACTGATATAGAAAGATTTCTAGAATGTTTGTAAGTGAAAAGACCAAAGTTTAGAACAGCATAGATAGCATTCTCTTTTATTTTTCTAAAAAGGGATGAAATGATTTATAACTTATGTATGTTTATTTTGCATAAAGAAGAATAAACAAACGAATAAATGATTACTTGTTGGAGGCAAGGGGGAACAGGTTGGCTGGGGACAGAGGAGAAATAAAACTCAGTATACATCTTTTTATATCATCTTAATTTTGAACCATGTGAATATATTGATATACTTTTTTAAAAGGTGCTTTAAAATAATGTTTTGGAAATCGTCACAATCTTCATTAATGTCACTGTTATTGTTATAAGTTTGTTAATGAGGTTTGGTGATGCAGGCAGTTAGGTACGAAATATATTAATGGGATTTTGTAATTTAGGGGACATGGAATTTATTAGAAATATTGCTAAATAAGTGTTTACATTTCTGACAAATTAAGAGAAAGCAGTATGTAAAGAAAACATCCAGGTAACTGAACAGTAAGCTAAGTTGTATCTTTCTATAATTCAGCAATAGCTTTGTAATTTTTAAAAAACTTTATAATTACTTTTGCATGGTTGACACATTACATTTGTTTTTTTAACTATTAAGAATGTGACATTTCATGAAGTTAATGTTGCCACAAAATCTTTTTCTATTATGCATCATTACTGTTTTGCATTTTATCATCACCTTTTGTCTGGGAACATTTATGAATTTCAGATTACCACTGAAAGCTATGTGGTTCATCTTGTTTCAGGTGGTGAATTTTGTTTGTCAAAATTTTTTAGAGAAAATGTGGGAACATGGCATAGTTCTTCCATGTCTTTTGTGTTTTCAGAAGAACTTGGAGACGTTTAGAATGTGGGAAAAGGTACATTAGGATAAAATACAAACATTTCCAAGTTAGAAAGTACCTCAAGAAGTCACAAAATGTAGTAACTTCATATCATTGGTAAGGAAATGGAAGCCCAGATAGGTGATATGACTTAAAGTCATTCAATGAATAGAGCTGAAGCCAATAAATCTCAGCCCAGATTTTTCTCCATTACATGAGCTTTATCAGAATTTTTGTATTGGGGGTGGATAATGTATCTTCACCTGAAATACTGTTACATCAAATCCTTGAAATGGATACATGTCCCTGAGATCCTCCTCCTTCATTCAGTCTTCTTTGTTCCATTGTGGGAGCTCAGCTCAGCCATGTCTCTTTGCTTCTAGAAGGGTGCCTGGCATGTTCATTGACTTAATTTCTTTGGGCCGGAGTTTCCTTATTGATAAAATGGAATAGTTTGCCCTGCTAACCTCCATGGGTGATTCTAAAAAGGGAAATGAGATGCTCATATTTAATGCTTTGTGAATAGGACATAAACTTAGTTGTGTTTTGTTTTCATCTTTTTTTCTTTTTTTGAAAGGATTTAGCATTTATTCCTTGATAAATAAGTTCTGGTATTAACTTTTTTTTTTGTATTTGAATAGGTCTTCATTTTATCTTTTTTTTTTTTTTAAGATCTTCTGGAGAGCAGGAAACTCAGCCATACTTTTTAAATATTGTTGATGTTTTCTGATAGAAATCTTATTAACGAATGTCTAGGAAGAAGTACTATTCTTACTCTTCTGGATTAATATTATTTTCTGCTACCACTAGTTGAAGCAGCATGGTGTAGTAGAAAGATGATGAGCTTTGCCTTATTTCCCTGCTTTTTAACTTTAATTTCTCTAAACCTTTGTTCATCTGTCAGATAGGAATAAAACCTAGTATGCTTATATGAAATAAAAGTAATATAGTTAAACGAATTATCACAATTTGTGAAAGTAGTTGCTCACAAAATGGTAATTTTTGTAATTGTCATTGAGTGATTTTTTTTTGAATGTTTACTATCCTTGTATGTAACTGTCAGCCTATTACTAAAGTAATTGGCATATAAGCTTTAGCTTATCCTATAATCTTTCAGTGCTGGAACTGTCCTTTAAGGAGTTTCTTTTTTTTTTTTTTTTGAAGTTAGATAGATAAACTCAACCATGTTCAAATTAATGCCACAGTTATGAGAAGAGATGGGGTGGCAGGTAACTACTAGAAAAAGTCTACTTGTAAGTAATCTTTAATCCACAGGATTTTTATAGCAGTTGTTTGCATTTTTCCTACCCCACAGTACCCTGTGTATATGCCATGCTGTATAAATAACAGGTTCTGATGAATTTGCATTCCAGTGTCATAGAAATAGTGGAAATCAAAGATTAAAATAGAGCACATAGTGATGAGGTTTCCAAGGGCAAATTAAAACATAGTGCTGAGGCAACTGTTCAGATAATTCAGACTCAATTCTGTTTTATGAAAATTGAGCTGACATTTTTTTTAACACTTACTGTGTGCTGAGCTCTCTGCTAAGAAAAAAATTTGAGATTTTTTTTTTAAATTTCTTGAGGTAGGCTTGTATCACTATGAGTTTTCCTCTTAGTACTGCTTTTGCTGTGTTCCATAGTCTTGGGATCATCGTGTTTTCAATTTTATTTATCTCATGGTATCTTTTGATTTCTTCCCTGATCACATTGTTAATCTATTCATTGTTTAGTAGTGTGTTATTTAGCTTCCATATGTTTGTGTGTGTTTCTTCTTGTAATTGAGTTCTAGTTTCATACCATTGTGGTAGAAGACACTTGATATGATTCTGGTCCTCTTAATTTTATTGAAACTTGTTTTGTGGCCTAACATGTGCCCTATAGTGGAAAATGTTCTGTGTGCACTTGAAAAGAATGTACTTCTGTTGCTGTAGGGGCAACTATTCTAAAAATATCAATTAAATTCATCTGGTCTAATGTGTCATTTAAGGTCACTGTTCCCATGTTGATTTTCTGTCTGGATGATCTATTCATTTGATATCAATGGGGTGTTAAAGTTCCCTGTGATGACTGTATTAATATTGATCTCTTACTTTATGTCTGTCAATATTTGCTTTATATATTTAACTGCCCTTATGTTGGGTACATAAATATTTATAAGAATTATATAGTTTTGTTGGATTGATTCCTTTATTATTATGAAATGTTCTTTGTCTTTTATTATAGCCTTTGTTTTAAAGTCTACTGTGTATGATAAAACTACCCAAGCTTTTTGTTTGTTTGTTTCTATCTACCTGAAGTATCTTTTTCTGTCCCTTTATTCTAGTCTGTATGTGTCTTTCAACCTAAAATGGATCTCCTATATATAGCATGTGTATGAGTCTCATTTTTTTTATCTGTTAAGCTACCCTATATCTTTTGATTAGAACATTTAATCAAAATGTTCTAATTTACATTTAAAATGCTAATTGATAGGTACATAGCTATTCCATTTTGTTATTCATATTTATGTTATTTCCCTCACTTTTTCTTAAATCCCTTTAATATTTCTTGTAATACTTGATAGGTGATAATGAACTCCTTTAACTTTTTCTTTTTAATCTCTTTCAATTTTAAATGATAGCCTCCCTGGGTAGAGTAGTATTGTTTGTAGGTCCTTGCTTTTTATCACTTTGAATATTCCATGCCAGTCTCTTCTGCCCCGTAAAGTTTTTGTTCAAAAATCAGGTGACAGTTTTATGGGAGATCCTTGGTAGGTAACTAACTGTGTTTCTCATGGCTTTTAAGGTTCTCTCTTTGTCTTTAATCTTTGGCATTTTAATTATTATGTTTCTCAATGTGAGCCTCTTTGGGCTCATCTTGTTTGGGACTCTGCACCTTCTGGACTTGTATGTCTGTTTCCTTCACCAGGTTATAGAATTTTTTAGTCCCTATTTCATCAAATAGGTTTTCAGTCCCTGTTCTCTTCTTCTTCTGGTATTCTTCTGGTATTCCTATGATGCAAATGTTCATATGCTTAATGTTGTCCCAGATGTCTCTTAAACTATCCTCACTTTTTAAATTCTTTTTTCCTTTTCCAACTGGGTGTTTTCTGCTACCTTGTCTTCCAAATTGCTGATTCAAATCTCTGCTTTATCTAATCTGATGTCAATTCCTTCTAGTGTAGTCTTCGTTTCTGACTGGTTCTTTTTTATGGTTTGTGTCCTTTTTTATGCTTACTATTCCTTTGTTGAAGTTTTTAATAAATTTCTTGAACATCCTTATAACCAGCATTTCGCACTTTATCAGATAGATTGCTTGCCTCCATTTTATTTAGTTGGTTTTTTTTTTTTTTTTTTAGTTTTCTTTTGTTCTTTCATTTGGGACATGTTTTTTGTTTGTTTGTTTCCTCATTTTGGCTGCCTTCCATGTTTATTTCAATGTATTAGGTAGATCTGCTATGTCTTCCAGTTTTGGCAGAGTGACTTTAAGTAGTAGTTCTGTGGGGCCCAGCGGTGTAGTCTCCCTGAGCTGGGTGCTCCAGGAATGTCCCTTGTGTAGGTCGTGTGTGTCCTACTGTTGTAGTATGAGTCTGGATTTCTGTTGGTACATCAGGGGGTAGGATTGACCCTTAGGTGAACTGGCTGTGAGGATTGATTGGAACCACAGTGTATAAGTTGCTCTGTGGTACTTGACCTCATGGAACAGGATTTGTCCCAGTGAGTTCTGGTGCCTGCTGAGACCACCCTTTGGGCGTGTCATTTGTGGGACTAATTAGGAGGTGCTCTGTTGTGATCTGAAGCCAGCCATCAAGTATACTGGTTTGAGGCCTCTTGGGGGGGGTCTCTGGTGTAGGGCAAGGTCACCTGCTGCCTGTGAATGACTTGGGGTGATATGGTAGTAGTTACAAAGCAATCTGTGCTTGGTAGCTGCCTGTGGTAGACTTGGAGGTATGTGAGAGAAGCCACACTGTGAACTGAGGTTGGCTGCCATGAGGGCTGGAGCTGGGGCAGCTCAGCAAAAGGCCCAGGGCAACCTGAGACCTGCCACCAGATGACTATGAGGCTCAGCTACTGAAAGAGCCTCAGGCGATGCACAGATTGGGGAGGAAGGACAGTCAGGTGGAGGGTGGGGGGAGTCTTGGAGTCACCAAGGTGGGGCAAGTAGTGTTCATCATGTTAATGTAGATTCAAATTTGGCTTCAGTGCTGAGCCTGGGGCCACTCAGCAAAAGTCACACAGAGCACGCCTCGGCCAGCCACCACCTGCCTGGGGCCAGCGGATCTTTGAGAGTTTTTTTTAAAAAAGACTGCAAGAGAGTGCCAAGGCCAGCTGCCTGTTGCTGAAAGAGCTTCTGGCAGTATGTGATTTGGGTGGGACAGGGTCTCAGGGAGTCACCAGAGTGGCGGGAGTGGAGTTCACTAGGCTAATGCAGATTTAGATTTGGCTGTATGGTGGGAAGGCTCAACACAGGAAAAATGGTACTCTCCTGCTGGCTGTGTGGGAGGAAGGCTCCACACAGGGACAATGGTGGCTGTTCCTCCAGCCCTTTCCCCAAAACCGCACAGCTCAGTTTCTCCCTATATGTCTCGAGCCTCCCCCCAGCTGCAGTTCCTCCTCCAGAACTCAGGGTGAAGTGTGGTCTGTGTGTGGTGCTTTAAGAGGACACCTGGTTTCCAGTAGACTTGCCTCTCATCTGGTTGAACAGAATCCCTGCAGATTTTCACAGTCAGATGTGTGGGGGCTTCTTTTCTGATACTGGTGCTCCGGGCTGAGGAGCTGGTATGTGGCTGGGACCCCTTGTTCCTCAGGGGGAACCTCTGCAGCTGAGATATCCCTTCCAGTTCTCAACCACCACAAGTAGGTGTGGGGCCAGCCCATTTCGTGTCTCTGCTCCTCTTATCAGTCTCAACCTTGCCTCCTCTTTATATCCTTAGTTATAGGATTTCTGTTCAGCTTTTCTTTAGTTTGATTTTCCATAATTTAGTTGTAATTTTGATGTGGTCAGGGAGGAGATGAGCACATAGTTTACCTACTCTGCCATCTTGACTGGAACTCCTTCTATTGATTAATCTTAAAAATATCCCTGTGAACTACATGTGTTATTATCTCTACTTTATAGGTAAGGCTATTGGGACTTGTCCAAGGTTACACAATAAGTGTAACTAACACTAACATGTATGATTTCTCTCTTTGAATAGTATTACTAGCCATACCTTTACCAGAAATATTTGGCATATTACTTCTCTGTTTTGGGGATAAAATCTTGACTAGTAGAACAAAATGGGATGCTACAAAAGAAATATGGAAAAATAGTTTTTTCCTTTGCCTGGTAAGATGTTTTGCTACACTTTTGGTCAGAATGACAAGAATTAAATATTTTAGGAAGACTAACTAGTCCAACGACCAACTAACGAACCAACTAACAAAAAGCAATTTAGCCTATGATTTTTGAAAGTTTGAGCCGAAAATGAGGTCTAAATGGTATGAAATGTTAACTGTGGTTGACCTACTAGTCCTATTAGAATCTTCCTGAACGAAGTTGGGAATTTTATAGAATTCAAGATTTATATATTTTTTGCCTGTGAGTCTTTCTCAATTGTATTTGATGTATTTAATTATATCTATTCTAGCCTGTACTGATGGTGACATCAGAGAGCACAATATGAACACCCTTCCATAGGGAACTGTAACTTTAATATACCAGACCTTGTATTCATCCAGCTTGTCGCCTGGTCTACTAGAATGTTCCAAACCAAAACAAAGAAGCTGAGGTTTATTCTGAAATGTTTCTTGTCCCAGAATTACATGCTGCAGCTGTGTAGGCTTATGTATGCTCTGACCCAAGAATGAGTAATTTCTTTTCTTCTGTGTAGGATTTTTTAGATGTCATAAAAGTGTATTAAAGGAATTTTTTTTCAAATCTCCAAGGCATGTTAAAATGACTAATTTCAATAGTATTAATTACTCTGGCCACAGGGAAGAGAGTACCACTGACTCTTATGCCCAGTAGTCTAATTCTGTTTGTAGAATCTTATATGTAAAACTGTGTGTTTAATTTCAGAAATGTGGCTTTTGAGTAGAATATAGTAAGTATACAACTTTAAAAAGGAATGAACAGTTCTGTCTGGTATTTTAATTGTATTAGTATTTCCATTTTGCAGTGGTAATTAGGATTGGAGCAGCATATAGGGCAGATAATCCTGAAACTTCATTTTAGGTAAACGTCAATCCTCCCATCCCTTGTATCGTTCAGTTTATTGACTTGGTTATCCGAGTAGAAGGAAGGGTTATGAGAATTGAGGCAGTTGTAGAGCAGTGGCATCTGGCTGGTCATTGGCATTGAAGTCACAGAGAAAGAAGAGATTGCAGACATCGTTTGAGATGTGTTTTTTGTTAACCGCTATGATCTGTGTTCATTGAGGTAGCATAGCAAAAATCTCTTAGATTTATGTCATTAACATAATGCAAATATTTTCCTTTAACAAACCAATGATTTGTACTGGTGATTTGAAAGCACCTAGGTAAATTGATCACAGATTACTAGATTAGTTGATAGGCTTGGCCATTCTGCTTACTTAGGTGGAATAGTTGGGATGCTTTGTAACCTTCCTGTGTTTTGTTTTTTTTAAACCCTTTTCCTGTTTAGAAAAAAAGTACAGCTCGCTGCCAGCATTAATTTAACATCATGCATAGGGTTTGTTTTCTAGGATTTGACATTTTCAGCAATCGAGAATTACTACATTTTGTAAATGGAAATACCACTACCAAAAACAGAGTACTATAAATAGAATGATGTAATTTGTTTCTAAAGACTATTGATACACTAGAGTGATGCGAAAATAATAATAAAAATATTTCATGGCAAACTTTGAGAGTATTAGGACTGTATGTAATCTGTGGGTTATGTCGGGGTTGATGCTGTTGCAACAAGTGCTGCTTGCAAGTATTCTCAGGGCAAATGGGAAGTGGGGTAAAAAAAATTCATGTCTGTGTTTGGGGGTATCGGCAAGAAGCTGACTTTATTTCTTTAGCTATGTGATACCTACTAGGACCCAGAGCCACCTGACCTCCCCTTAATCCCAATTCTCCTAACTCATAGGTTCTCAACAGGAGTCATTTTTATCCCCTAGGGAGTAGAAATTGGTTCTTGGGGGTAGGAATGGCCAAAATGTTTCACTCTTTTTATTTGTAAAGCACAGGTGTATATACAGTATAAAAACAGATATATGTTATATTTATGGTATTAAAATTTCAGAGGGGTGTAATTTGGACTAAATGTTTAAAAAGGCTGTGAGAATGGGGGTAGGGGCAATAATGAAAAAAGGTTGAGAAATACTGCTGTAGCTCTATCCAGGTAAAGAGTTGATGACTGCACTGATAGAACTTGGAGTAGAGAAAGGGAATGACATAGTTACATTAAAAGAGCTTCAGTTTTCTTTATTATAAAGTTGGAGTAATTATCACCAAAGTAAGAAATCACAAAGGTTGGGGTCATAAAGGTTTAGACTGCTTCTATGGGAACAGGAGTGGCAGTGGGTCTGTGGTCTCCCTAGTGAGTGGCTATGTGGGTCTTTCTCTTAGGAAAATAATAAAGTCGATAAAATCTGCATTGGATCTCCCCTTAGGCCTCCTGCTTTTCTCTCTTTTCTCCTAATAAAAACTTCACTTAGCTGTCTGTTTATGGGAAAGCTTGTTATAAGCCAGTTTACACTAAGGTGAAAATGACCTATGGTAAAGTAATGTTATTATTTTCAGGGGCAGTTACATTTGAGCAGTGGGGCACCCTCAGTGTAAATAGTAGTTGCTTAGGTACTCTGACAGGCTGGATCAATGGTTACCAGCCCAGGGACCTGAAGGAGTGATTGCATTAGGTCTGCAGAAGCATGTGTACAAGAATTATCTGTAGACATAATAGTGTCTCACAAACACATGTACTACTGTTTTAAACATGTATGCATGTACTGCTATAATGAATAAAATATAAAAGTATTACTGAATTTATACTGCTTCATTATTATTATATATTTTCTCAAGTCACAAATGCTAGGATTCTTATCCTGAAAAGCCTGAGAACCATTGAGCTGGCTATCTTAGAGAGTCACTATACTGGAAGTGTGACTAGAATCCCCACACAGAGGCTGTAATACACATGAACCACAGTCAGAGGGGGCCTGGCATAGAGCTCCTTGATAGTTTCAGGAATTTGGGCAGAAATCCCTTGAGCAAATATTGATACAGAACTGTATTTATTGACTATTATTTTCTTTTTTTGTTCAGGCATCATAGATAAGCATTGCTTCAAAGTGATTTGTCAGAAGTGGTCGAACGTGATTCATTGACACTTTAAATCTACATACTTTTTAAACTCTTTTTAGCTATCAGAGTATCATTAGAAAAATCAGTGGCACTAACATTTCTGACCTATTGTTTCTCGCTTGGGAATTATTATTTGTTTCAGCCTCTGCACCCTGTGAGAGTGACTACTATTACTGAGTTGTCTCAAAGTGCCCATGAACACTCTATGTTGCAGCTATCTAAAGAAATGCTTTTTAATTGTAAATTTGAATTTAAATTTATATTTAAATTTAAATTCAAATTTAAATTTATATATATATTTATATTTATATATATCCTTTAAAAATATTTGGCAGGAATTTATTTGAGTAGGAACAAAATGCTAAAACCTTAAAACAGGTTTTTCTTTAAAGAAATAATACATGCCCTCTATAATTGTATTTACCCTGCACAGATAGGCCAAAAATACAATATGCTTTAGTCCAGTTTGCATTATAACAAATTCCATTATTAGTACAGTTCAAATTAATTAAATTTTACTTTACTTTGCTTATAGAGGGACTAAAAGCCACTTAGGAACTTAGTATATCTTGTGAATCTCATAATTAGAGTCAGTTTTTAAAACACGATTTGATCTTTGGTTGTCCTGGGGAATTGAAAAGGCTTATGACTGTATTCTATTTGAATCCAGGTTTTATGTTGAGGGATTTATTTAAGATTTAGTAATCTTTTTCATTATTATTGCTAATTTATTAAGATTTTTAAAAATAGCTTTATTGAAATTAATGTGTGATAAACTGCAAATATTTAAAGTACACAATCGGATGAATTTTGACATATGTATATAGCTATGAAACCATCCCCACAATCAAGATCATGAATCTACCCATCACTTTCAAAATTTCCTTTTGCCACTTTGTCATCCCTCCTTGCCCACCCTATACCCCTTGTAGGTAATTACTGATCTGATGGTTTGTTTTCTGTCCCTATAAATTAGTTTCCTTGTCTAGAATTTTATATAAATGGAACTGTACAGTCTTTTTATTGTCTGGTAATATTGATGTATGTCCTTTTAGTTCCAGTTCAGACATCATAAGAGATCTTCTAGAAGAAGAGGAAGCCTGGGAAGCATCACATAAGTGAGTTTCATAATCAAAAGATAAGCCTATACTTTTACCTAAGAAATTATAATTCCATGTAGTTGATTTTCAAATGAAAGAATATTTGTACTTTCTGATTTAAGAAAGTAATAATTCACACACATCAAAGTAAATATTTTTAGTTTACTACTTGTTTCTATATATTTCTGCTTAGAAATATAATCCCAGTGTAATAAACCTGATTACTTGTCAGAAACTATTTTTCTAATGTCAAATTGGTTAATAGTTTGGCCTTAAGCACTATCTTGAATCTTTAGAAAACTTTTAATCCTTTTCTAGTTGTTTCCAGTCATAAGACATGTTTAGTGTAGAATAAATGCAATTTCACTTTTTCTCCTATACCACTTATGAATCAGTATGGGAAATGAGAATGTTGGAAGGGGACCTATTCCTGGTTCCACTGGTAGATAAGGAGGAAAGGAACAGTGCCAAAAACTAATGCATTTTTGTTAATCGTCGCCTATGGGAGTGATCTGTAGTATTACAGGGCCTATTTGCTCCACTGCAATTTCATGGGCACATACCTCGAGAGGGCCCCTCAAAACCACCTAGCAGTTTTAATGGTTCTGTGATTATGTCTCTGTCCTGTTCTTTACAAGAATTATTTGAAACCTGAACTCTTCTCAATGGCTTCACCCCCAGCTGAAGACTTCTTTTGCTTTATAGAGAAAATAGAAGCCATATAAATCTGTCCATATTTGTACATATTTTAATCTCATATACTTTTCTTTTTGTATATTAAAAGGATCTCTTGCCTTCTATTGGGTGCTGATTCCTCCTACCTCATTTGTATTCTCTTGTCAGGAATTTGCTTTATCCTTTCTCTTTTGCATAGGCAACCTCTCACTCTCAACTATATCTTTTTCTTTGGGTTTTCAGCATGCTCATAATCTTTCCCATCTTAAAACCAACTGAGCAACCAACAGAGAAAAAGTACCTCATTCAACCTCTCATCTCACTCAATCTCATCCTGAGGCTACTATTATATCTTGCCTTTCTTAATAGGTGATCTCTACCTGCAGTTTCCATTTCCTCATCTCCCATTTACATGCTCTTTAACATATTCAGCCAGTCCCATTGTTCTGAAATAGCTTTCATTCAAGTATTGAAGACATCCATGTTGCTAAATCCAAAAGACATTTTCTAGACTTCATCTTTGACTTTTTAGCTATCTTTGATACTTTTGACTTCTTCACCTTTCTTAAAAGCTTCTCTTCTTTGGCTTATGAGGTACAGTACCCTAGTTTTTCTCTTGTTCAACAAAGTCATTGATTGCTGATGTTGGTCAAGATTAAATTTATCTCCTAATAAATTTATCTCTCTTGCTCGTACTTCTCCTGAACTCCAGTGCATATATCAACTACCTATTTGATGTCTCTTCTTAGGTATTTTTAAAACACCTCAAAATCAACATGTGCAAAGCTGAATGCTTGACTTTATCTACTCTCTACTCACCCCCCAAAAGTTTTTAAAACAAAACAAAACATGATCCTTTTCCAGTATTCCTTTTAGCCAATTTCTTAAGGTGAAAAAAAAAAACCTTGTCATTCTTAACATCTTGTTTTCTGTTGCCTATGTATCTAGTCTATGACCAGTCTTAGAGACTTTACTTCTTAAATATCTCTGAAATCCATCAATTTATTTCTACCCCTCTGATCACCCTAATTCATGCTACCATTATGTCTTCATTAGAGAGTAAATATTGTCTTTGTCTATCCTTATTTTCTTTGGCTTCTTTACAACCTGCTCTCCATACTGCAGCTAGAGTGTCCTTTTCAAAATGAAAATATAATCACTGTCTGTGGCTTCTTATTCCTTTTAGGATTGAGAAGGGAAGCTTTAATAGGCCCAAAACATCCTGGTTGACCTGGTCTCCTCCAGACTCATGTCTTATTACACAATTATGCATTCTCGCTGCTCCATTGATACCAACTTCTTAGGTCCTACCTTCATGTCCCACTACAGGGCCTTTGAACAGTCTTGTTCCTCCACCCAAAATGGTCTTTTCTTTCTTCTCCTAGTTCACCCTTTGATTCTAAACTTAAAACCTGCTTCTCATGAAAGCATTCTCTGGCATTGCCTTCTGGATCATATCCTTCAATTATAGACTCTTGTGTATAACCGTGTGCTCTTTCCAGCACGTTGACATGACCACTTGTCCATCTTCCCTATTGATCTGTAGGTTCAACATTGCAACTCCAGTGTCAACACAATTCTAACCTATAGTAAATGCTTTACATATGTGACCTCATTTAAACAACAAAGCAACACTATGACGTACTATTATATAAGGAGGAAACAAGTTGAAAGGAATAAATCTCCAGCCCAACATCACTTAGAAATAAGTGATGAGTGGTGGAGCTGAGATTCTAGCCTAATGTGTCAAAAGTCAGCACTTTTGACCATTAAGCTATACTGCTTTCCAAAGTTTTACTGTGCTATTGATATTGTAGTTTCATAGCTGAATTTCTGGGAGAATGGAAAAGTGTGGTATATTCAGGGAATGCACATGAGTAGGTTTTTCAGGCTAATGAGATATTTGGTGGCTCAAACTAGTGTTTTATGAAAGTTTGAGATTTGGGCTGCATTACTCTCACCTAAGCATTATTTAACTTTGAATTGTGGGAGAGGTGGCCCTCTTGTACTAGGAATTAGCATGTTTATGCTGAACTAAAACCCTAACACCAATGGCTGTGGCCCAGAATTCTTGAGCCCAAGCCCATTCTTAATAATGATGACCTCTTAAAGTTATTATAAGAAAGCACTTACAAAACAAACCCCATCACCTGATCCTCAGCGATAATAAATGTTAAAGAAAAATGTGGCAGTTCTACAAATACCTATCTTATGCTTACAGGCATATTTGGTGGTACTGCAGCAGCGTATTTGAAATATTAGTTCTAGAACATACTCTTTTAGTTCCAGCATGTTCTTCTAATTCCTTAAATGTTTGAGAGGTTCTGTTAGCAAAACAGTGCTCCATATAAAGCAGCAAAAATCCCTTATTTTCTACAGACTGGTCTTTGGTTTTTATGTCTGTAAATATTGGTTCATCTTACCATTTTGAGCTACAAAGATATATTTACATTGAATGGAATGAAAACTAAGGAATTGGTCCTGGTATGTCATTTCATGTTTCCTGATTTCAGTTTCTTTATGCATAAAGTATAGGAAAAATATGTCAGCCTCAGAGTCTAGGTCCCTTCTCTCTAGACCTGCCCTCTCGCAGCCCCTTCTTTCAGTGAATGGTGGTATCATAGTCTACCCCACTGTTCAGGCCAGAAACTTAGGAATCATTTTCAATTTTTCACTCTCCTTTACCTCTCACACAGTAGATTGCAAGTCCTATAGATAAGTGGTTCTCAGACTTAAATATACATCAGAATCACCCGGAACACTCATAAAACACAGATTAGTCAGCTCTATACAATTCTGAGATTTTGATTCAGTAGATTTGGAGTGAGGCCTAATAGTTTGCATTTTTAACATGCTCCCAGATGTTGTTGATGCTGCTTCTGGGGCTCCCACTTCGAGCCGCACTACTGTAGATTACCTCTGTAATATCTGTCACCCCGTGTACCATAGGCTGCTGCAGGCTCTGGACTCTTCTCCAGCTTTTAGCAACAGCCATCCAACTCTGTCTCTGTCTCTAGTCGTTACAGTTTATTCTGCTAGTGAGATCTTGAATACATTGTGTTCTCTCTGTCATGTTTTAAAGTCCTTCAGGGGCTCCCCAGCATCCAAGCTCTCTCTGTTATGGGCTCAGCCTATCTGCTGGCTCATGGAATTTCATTTCCTCCTTTCCCTTTGCCACCCTGCCAATGTGTTTCAGCCAATCTGAACTACTCAGAGTTGCCGCAGAGGGTCATTCTGCCTTGTCTTTGTGCCTTTGCACTTACTGTTCTGTTCAAATTGCTTTTCCTCTTTTTTCATCTAGGTAGGACTTGTTATTCTTTCTTCATAGCTCTGTTCAGAAGGCCCTGACTCTGCACCTGCAGCACTCTGCACTAATACCTGCCTTTCTTTCCAAAGAGTATGTTCATTGGATCTTGATTCTCTTGATTCCCTGGTGCCTAATGCAGTACTTGGGTAGCCCACAGTGGGGCTCTCAGTAAGTATCTGAGTGAATGATTGTGTCAGTCAATGTTTATTGGATCTGAATGTGCTTACTGTTAGGTTCTAGAGCTTAGATGGCTTCAGGAACCTGTGAATGGATAAAGATTGCCACTTACAAATCTTTTTAACTTTGTATATCATAGTACCTTAAAAAGAAAATGTTAGGAAATAGCTTTCTCTTAATAGTCTTATAAAATCAGAAAAGGAAGACTTGTTTTCTCTTGATAATCTGCATTTCATCTTAACCTCATAAGGAGCCATTTACACGTGCTTCTGAGCCTGTCATATTTTCTAGTGGAGGACTAGTAATAGTTTCTTTCTTTGGGGGTGTAACTTTATTGAAGTTTAACATTAACATACATACTTTAAAGTGAACAAATCCTAGGTGTACAGCTTAATGAATTTTTACAACTGAATACACCTGGGGTTAGGGTTACTTTGGTGTCTCCCCACCTCCACCTTCCCCACACCGTGAGGCCCACATCCATTCCGGGCTTGGTCATGTGATGTGAAGGAGAAGCTTGATGAGTGTTTGCACAGTGGGCTTTGTCCTTGCAGAACACTCAATCTTGGGACCAGCAACTTTGCTATGAAAAGCCCAGTCTAGGCCTGGGAAGAGGCCAACTAGAGAACAACCAAGGGCTCAGCCCTCCCCTATCTGAACTCCCAGCCAATAGCCAGCACCAGATTGTCAGTCATGTTAGTGAGCCTTCTTGAAAGTAGATTCTCCAGACCCAGTAAAGCTGTCTACTCTCAGCCCTGCCCAGAACTATAATCATGACCAAGTAAATGATTGTGGTGTTTTATGCCTCTTAAGTTTGAGACTGGTTTATCATGTACCAATAGATAACCAGAATAGAAAGTAAACAGAAACAGTTTCTGTTTACTTTTAGGTGCTATGTAACAATTCACCCTAAGCTTTAGGAGCTTAAACCACAGCCATTTTATTTGCTTATGATTCTTCTGTCTGGGCTGACCTCAGGCTGCTGGTGGTCATTTACCTGACATGTAGGCAGCTGGTGGGGTGGCTAAGGACTATGTTCAGCTGAGGTGCTGGGACTTCTCTCTTTTTTCATGTAGTCTGGAAGCCTATTCTCCATATGGCTTCTCTGCATGATATCTCCATGTGACTTTCCCAGCAGGATAACTGGATTTTTCTATATGAAGGTTCAAGGCTCTAGTGCCAGTTACCAACTTATTGCCTATCAGCTCCAAATTTCATCCTTTTTGCCTATTCTGTGAAAATTGAATTGGATCCTTTAAATACCAGACTTTAGCCAGCTCTCTTGATGTTAAGTTTAATCATTAGAGGCACTGGAGAAACATTGCCTCTTGGTTGCAGTTAGCTCACAGGCCAGGCTCTTGTAGGGGTGTGGCTTCTCCAGTGTCTGGTCATACAGTGCACACTGGCTACCAGCTTATTGCTCTGCCTATGGCATTGGTTCTCAGTCACAGCTGTGCTGTCTTCAACCAGGTGTCTAGATGTGTCTGGGGCAGAATGGTCAACTGAGTAGTGTTGAAAGCATGCTCCATTATATACACAGAGCTCTTTGGCATGGACTGGTTTTGCAAGGGGTCCTGTGTTATATTGGCTCCAGGTGATTAAGGAAACCCACATCCAATCATTAGCTGATCACTAAGCTAACCAAGCAGACACTTCAGTGGCAACACACAACATAGAATGCATATTTACAGGATTAGTTGAGAAAGTCACTAAACAACGACAGCAAACAGCAACATCAACAAACCAGAGGAAGTAGGTGAATCTGATTTCCAGAGTTGCCATAGTATATTACAAATGTCCAGTTTTCAACAAAAATTTGTGAGACAAAGAAACAAGATTCTATAGTACATATGCAGGGGGTAAAAAATTAACCAGTAAAAATGTCCAAGAGGAAGCTTAGACATTGGACTGCTAGACACACATGTAAATCAGTTGTTTTAAATACGTTCAAAGAACTAAAGGAAATTGTGTCTGAAGGACTAAGGGGAAGTATGAGAACAGTGTCTCACCAAATAGAGAAAACCAATAAAAATAGAAATAACTTTTTTAAAAATTCTGGTGTTGAAAATGCTTAATAGCTGAAATGAAAATTTCACTAAGGGGCTCAAACAGCAGAATCGAGAAGGTGGAAGAAAGAATCAGTGAATTTTTAGATAGGTCAATTGAGGTTTTTCAGCCTGAGGAACAGAAAGGAAAAAGAATGAAGAGTAATGAACAGTCTCAGACCTGTTTGATAACAACAAGAATATCAAAATGTGTGTGTGTGTGTGTGTGTATTATAT
Source organism: Cynopterus sphinx (assembly GCA_030015415.1). Classification (NCBI taxonomy): domain Eukaryota; kingdom Metazoa; phylum Chordata; class Mammalia; order Chiroptera; family Pteropodidae; genus Cynopterus; species Cynopterus sphinx. Next base: position 119,133,561 of record CM057381.1, on the reverse strand, counting down.
TATATTATATTATATTATATTATATTATATTATATTATATTATATTCTTTCTACTCCCTTCTCTTTCTTCTCTCCTCATGGGAGTCTTATTTTATAGGCAGAAATGAAAAGAAGGTAAACAGTAACTTGAATCTAAATAAAAGTAAAATAACACCAATAAAGATAACATAAAAGTTTAAGTAAGTACAAAAGAAAGTATAGATGCATTTTTGTTGTAACTCTTCCCCCATATCATTTAAAAGATAGCTGCACAAAGCAATAATTATAAATTTATGTTGGCAGACATACAGTGTATAGAGATATGATTTGTATGACAGTAATAGCGGAAAGAAAGGAGAAAGGCATAAAGCTGTTTAGGAGCAAGGTTTTTGTATACTACTGAAATTAAGTTGGTGTTAATCTGAACTAGGTTGTTACAGATTAGTATGTAAATTATAATCCCCAGAGTAACCACTAGGAAAATAAAATTTAAAATGTAGTAAAAGAAATGACAATGGAATTAAAATGATACACTAGAAAATATTTAACACAAAAGAAAGTAGTGAATAGAGGGATGACAACAAAAAAAAGAACATAAGCCATGTAGAAAACAGATAGCAAAATGACATGCATAGACCCTGCCTTATCAGTAAATACATTAGGTATAAATAGGTTAAACACTCATTAAAAGGCAGAGATTGGCAAAATGGATTTTTTAAAAACCCTGATTCAACTACATACTGTTTATAAGAGATGCATTTTAGATTTAAAGATTTAGTTGAAAGAGGATAGAAAAAGATATACCGTGCAAACAATAAACAAAAGACACCTGGCATGGTTATATTAATATTGGATAAAATAGACTTTGAGACAGAAATTGTAACTAAAGACAAAAATATTTTATAATGTTCAGTCACTTATTCAAGAAGAGATAGTAATTTTGAATGTTTATGTACCTCACAGCAGAGCCCCCAAAATACATGAAGCAAAAAAGAAAAATAAACACAAGAAACCCTTAAAAATTAGATGAGAAAAATGATGGAAAGGGAGGCCACATAGGAGCAACAAGAAACAAAAGCCAATCAAAAATCATTGCTGATGGGCCTGGCCTCTTTCTGTTTACAGTCCTTGAGGATGAAGAGCCAAGCAGGCTACAGGCAAAGTGGGCCTGTAGACTTCCCACCAGAGAATTTCTTATTTGTCAGCAGGCTAGCCTATAATGGAAAGAAGGCTGATTCCTTTAGCAAAAGAACTTGGGAAGCTCCCTTACTCTGCAAGTCCCAGGCATGTTCTGTGGGCTCTAGTCTGTTGGGTCATGTTCTTTTAAAGTGTTGAGCCAAGAACTATATTCAGCATCAACACGCAGAACTCATCCAGGGTTATCACTGATTGTTTTTGTATCAGATATTTGACTTCACAAAATCTTAAGTTTAATCTGTTTGCTTGTTGACCATCTCTCACTGTTCATTTTTTTGAATCTATTATTCCTCTGCTGCTGTTAAACTATGGCTCCCCATCCTGAATCTGGGAAATCATTTCTGGACCCAAATACGAGTCCTTACATTTATTATCCTTTCTATTTTTTCTCTTCTAAAATTTAGCTCATGCCTTTTGCCTGTGAAGAAATTTTTGGAAACCAGTTCTGTCATAGAGCATGTTGATTCTCCCTTCTGTTTAAATGGAAAGAAACCAGAGTTCTATCATCCATTGACAAAACCAAAGAGACTCATTCTTTTTAATAGACTTCTATCTAGAAACAGAAATCGTTTTATCCCAAGGAAGCATCCATCTTTTGTGCCATTATTTTCTAGAAAGTGAATACCAAGAAAATCAGCAAAAAATTATTTCTGAGTATTGGAGAAGACAAATGTCATTGAACTAATATCTATGAAATTCCGTATGTGTGCTAGTCACCTATGTAGGTACTTTCATGTCCATTTTATTATTTAATCCCTGTGTTACAGGATACAGAAGAAACTTTATTCACTTTGGTTTATGAGAAATCTGAGCCCAGAAGGATGGCAAAGTCTCATCCTTCTCTCTTCCCCTTCTCTCCTACATCTGATAAGAAATCCCAGTTCCTTCCTTTTGCCCTGGTAAACTATGCAAAGCCCTAACTGTGCAAGGGAGCCCTCACTCACTGTGACCCCACCCATGCACCACAATGAAGAGCTCAAGCCGGTCTCTTTCCCCTGCTCTCTTATACAAGAATGTAGCCTCTTGCACCTAGCTGCTTTCAGTTAGCATAATGCTTTTGAGAGTCATCCATGTTATTGCATGTATCAGTAGTTCCTTTTTACTGACTGGTATTCTGTTGTATGAATGGGTCAATCCATTCAACAGTTGTTGGGCATTTGGGTTATTTCCAGGTTTGAGAGGTTGTGAATAAAACTGTTCTAAGCATTGAGGATAGTATTTTGCTTGGACATAAGTTTTCATGCCTCTTCTGTAAATTTCTAGGAGTGGCATTACGGGATTGTCTAGTATTTTCAATCTATAAGAAATTTTAAGCCATTCTGGTAGATATATAGTAATATTTTATTGTTATTTTAATTTGCTTTTCCCTAATGATTAATGATGTAATTTTTTTTTCATGTGTATATTTGCCTTCCTTGTTTTAAGAAGTGTCCCCTCATCTTTTGCCTATTTTGTAAATTGGGTTGTTTGTTGTTGTTACTGTTGTTATTCTAATTATAGAGATTTAAGAGTTCTTTATCAGATATGTGTTTTTGCAACTTTCTTCCACTCTGGCATATGTTTTCATTTTCTTGACAATATTTTTCAGAGAGCAATTTTTGATAAATCTCATTTATCAATTTTTTCTTTTATAGTGTGTGCTTTTTGTGTCCTACCTAAGAAATGTTTTGCTAACCCAAGGTCACAAAGATTTTCTCTGATGTTTTAGAAATTTTATGTTTTATATTTAGGTCTGTGACCAATTTAATTTTTGTAAATGGTGCAAGATAAGGAATGAGGAGGTGACTAGTTAAATCAGGTCATAGAGATAGATGGTCAGAAAGGTCACAAATTGGCAGATTAACAACATGCCCCTCCACACCACCCCGCTCATCCCCCTATGGCTCTGAAAACCTAGAGGATGCTGAGCAAATCATTAGGGTCACTCACATAGATACCAATTGGAAAGGGCCATTTTCCAAAGAGATTGACTGGAATCAGCAATAAGCTAATGGTCAAGGGATTTGATGGACTTTTTATTTTCCTTACAATTAACAAGCATCTAGAATTACTGGATGCTAGAATGGCCTCCTTAAAAAAAAAAAACAACTCCCTCACCTCCTCTTGGTTCACACACCTATTAAGATATTTTGATCACCAAATGCTGCTCCTTTTAGCCACTTTCTGGATGACAATCAGGACAAAAAGGGTATTGGGGTTATACTGACCTTTTTCAAAAACTCAGGTTTTCTTAACTTTCTGACATTATACTTCTTTCATTCTCCCAACAGCAATCCATCCTATACTGTCCAGATTGGTAGACCCTCTGGCTGGCAGCTTAGCTAAGAGGAGTCCTAGAAGAATCAGACTTAATTCTGCTTCAGCCACCTGGATTCTGTTGTTAGATTGACATGGGTCACAGGTTGGCACACTAGGGCCCATGGGCCCAATATGGTCTGCTGTTTTTGTTAATAAAGTTTATTGGAACACAGCCAGACACATTTGTTTATCTATTGTCTCTGACTCCTTTTATGTTACAACAGCAGAATTGTGTAGTTGTGACAGGGACTATATGGACCCCAAAGTCCCAAGTATCTGGCCCTTAAAAAAAAAATTGTCAGCACCTGTCCTAGATCAAAAGGCTAATGAACAAGTAGCTGGGTATACTGCTCACTGAGTCCCCTTACCAGCCCACATAGGTCAAAATGGGGAACATTACGAGTCTCTGTAAGTTTTATAAAATTGCCCTTATCCCTCTCATATCTGATGCTTCTGGGTAAAAGGACAGGATGTGAGTAGGGATGATTGAAAAAACAGCAAATGGAAAGGAACTAATGGAAAGGAACACGCTGATTTTGTGGAAATGAAAAAAGCACAATGCTGACATCTAGGGAAGGAACCTCTCAGACTCTGGGAAGTATAGAGAGGGACAGTAATGATTTTTGCCTTTCAGAGCCACCCCTGTAGCATCTATCCATGTATGTTGTCCAGCTTTTCCCTAAAGCATTTAATGTAGTAATAATAGTTATCTAAAATCCAGGTCCTACCATTCTAACATATAGGTCATTTTGTCTCTGTTGATTAATTTATCTCTTGTTGAAGGGTTTTTTGTTTGTTTTGTGTTATCATACATTTTGCTTGGATGCTAGACATACCGTAAAGGTCCTAGAGACTGAGGTCAGTAGTGTTTATGCCTGGAAAACAGGTGTGCTCCTTCTCAGGCAGTGTGGGGAGTTGACCTAGGTTGAAGTATTCTTGTTACCACCGTGATCAGTGGTGAATCAGAGGCATCCGATTCCTCTAGCAGTGGGCTGCTTTTACCTTGCGTTTAGTTTCAGGGCTGGATTGCCAGAGGGTTTTGCTCACAGGCTTTGCTCATGTTTACCTTTCAGCCATCTCTGCATGCTAGCACTCCAGTGAGGCATCTCTTCTCCACGGCTGTACCTCTCCCTCAGTTGTTCACTGCTCCTGCTTATTCATTGGTTGCCTAGCTCCTGGAGGGGGCCAGCTGAGAGTTTCCTGTTGTCTCGGCCCAGCCTCAGTCTTAGGCAGGCCCTGTGTGCCTGGGTCTTAGGGATGGGGCTTTCTCAGCACTCTCTTCCTCCTCACTCCTCCCATGATAAGCAGACTGCTGGCACCTAATCTCTGCTCTGTATTGTGATGTGCTAGATCATCAGCCCAAGAGGGTTTTCTGCCTCCTGCAGAAGTAGAGTTTTTTGTTCCCAGCTATAGTGAATCTTTAGGCTCTTACAAAAGATTTCCTATCCTTCACGCTCAGGCAGAGAGATTTTCACTCTGCACAGTGGGTCTTTGCCTGAGCACCATGGCCAGTGAGTGAGTTTCCTGATCTTCCCTCGGCAACTTAAAGTTTTAGTTTCATAGGAGAGAAGGGTACAGGGAAGAGGTAGAGCTTTCTATCTGACCCCTGTCACCCCCAGTCATCTACTTAATACCTATGCCACCAAAGTGGGCTTTCTTCAGTCTTCTGCCCTCTCCATTTTTCTCATGAGCACTTGACGGAGGCTTCCGGGAAAGAGCTTGCAAGCATGTGTGAAACTCCTGTGTCAGTGGCCTTCAGTACTAGCCCACATTTCAGAAATCATTTAAATGTTAGCTGACAACCTCTTTCTTCAGTGCTCTGCCAACAGTGAGAGAATTCTTGTGGCCCATCTCTCTTTGGAATTCTGTTTTCTTGTCAGAGCCTCAGCTCTGACAGGATCAAGAAACGTTATGATTTTGTTAGACTGTCTGGCTTTGCCTTGTTAGAATGAGAGCAGATTTTGTTTTTTGTAGCTTTCTACATGTTAAGCAGAAATTTTAAATTGTTAGGTTTTGATTCAGAAGAAAGGAGTTCAGTTCTTGGCTTCCATCTCCTATGTCTGTGATCTTTGCTAAGTTACTGTTTTCTCAGTTGTAAAGTGAAAATATACAACAATAATAGTAATAATAATTATTATAATTGATTTGTCAGTGAAATAGAGAGCTAATTGGGGATTTAAATGAAAATACCCATGAAAGCACTTGCAAACTCGAAACTGCTGTAGAATAATAATGATCATGATTTTCTAAGATGCCATTTCCTCTTTTTATTGTTTTCAGAAATGATCTTCAAGACACAGAAATAAGTCCAGGACACAATCGTCGCACAAGATCAGCTGAAAGTGCTGAGATCGAGCCTAGAAATAAACGGAATAGGAATTAGTTTGGGCTTTGGCTGACTTTTCCAATGCAGTGATCAGAATATGGTACTTTTTGTTGCCATATAGATGCCATATTTATAAGTGCCCAAGTGAAGATTTTAAGTTCTAAATATTATTTTAAATTGATTTTCATTCTCTTCTGACTTTCCAGGAAAAAAAAAATGTTACAGAACATCCTCACTTGGTCCGTTACCTCCTGCCTCTAAAACATCTCTCTAAAAATAACTGACAAAGTTCAGCAGCCTTACAGAGTACACGGATTTTTTGGCAAAGGTGTTTTATTTGGTTTTATTTCTAGAATTCAGTGTCTTTAAGCCATTCTCCTTCTCTTCCATGGAGAAACCAACTTCAGAAAAGGATTCTTCAATGTGCCTACTACAAGTCCAGTTGTTGTTTGTTAGACCCATGTCTTACACATTACTCAGAATATGATGTTAGTATTATAATTTAAAGTTACATTTAAAGTTAATTTAAACAATAACTAAAACATTGAGCATAGTTTCTGGAAACAGCACTTAAAAATCATTACTGTTAGTCTTTCTCTTCACCTGGGTAAATCGATTTTAACACTTTGATTCCAGCTAATAAAAAGAATGCAATAAATGAATTTAGTAAATGAATAGACTCTATATCAATTTAAAACCATGTCCTGAAACAGTGTCATGTGACTAGTTGAGTATAAGCTATAATTCATTGGAAGGGGTTGGTCAGAAATTGTCATCTCTGCAAAATATCCACCAGTTCCTTCCAGAGTTGTTCATGCTTCTCTTTGGCATGTCAGAATCAGCCTCCATCCCCGTGCTGGCCCCCAACCCAAAAATGTCTGCTTTTAATAACACAATAGCAAATATGGTGATGTTAAGACCACAGATTTATGAATGTACCAGGATATATATGACTTCCCCTTTCCAGAGGTTGTCTCCATTGACTTTGGTATTTTGGTATGCTCTTGGGTTTCTGGATAATTTGTGGAGTCTCATTATGACTTGGAGTTAGGCATTTTAACACTTAAATGGCCATTTGTTTCCTTTATGAGTTCCCTAAGCTTCAAATGGTTCTGTGAGAATTTGTCATAACCATTTCATCTGAAATCATGAGTGGTGCCTTACAGGAACTAAAAGCAGCACCATGCTCTGAATCTGTCAAAGGATCTGATGTGCCATGACTGAGCAATGTCAGACAACATAGGGTTTAACATTAATGTGATACTTATGTCTCTGAGTTGCCAAAAATTATACTAAAATGAAAACTGCACATTTATTAAAAAGTACACAGTCTACTATAAATTAAACTGGAAGTAATTACTACTTTAATTGCAGCAAAAGGAGTTTGCAAGGAAGCCATCAGACCAAGAGAGGGAGCCAGGCAAGTGAATTCATTCAGTAAATACTTGTTTAAGTAGCAGTCACCGTGCTGAGCACTGGCAGTGCAACAATGACCAGAGGCCATTTGAAACAGTGGTTCTCAGTGGAGAGGGGAGGGAAGATTTTGCCCCTCATGGGACATTTGGTAATGCCACAACTGTCAGATTGAGGGATTACCATGGGTATCATTTGGTAGAGGGCCAGGGATGCTGCTAAACATCCTACAGCATACAGGTCAACCCTCATGGAGTGTTGCTGGGACTGCCATAACATAGTGCCATGGACTAGGTGGCTTAAACAAGAGAAACTTCTTTTTTTTCCTCACACTTCTGGAGGGTAACAGTCCAAGATCAAGTTGTCAGTTCTTCTGAGAACTCTTTTCTTGGCTTGCAGATGGCCACCCTCTCACTGTGTCCTCACATGATCTTTCCTCTGCTCTCACCTGTCTGTACCCTAATCTCATAAAGATATAAGTCATACTGGATCTGAGCCAATCCTTTTGGTCTCATTTTACCTCAGTTACCACTTTCTTTAAAGACCCTATCTCCAAATACATTCACATCTGAGGTAACTGGGGTTAAGACTTCAACCTCTGAGTGGTGTTGGGGGGGGACCCACAACTTAGCCTAAACACTCCACAATAAATAATTGTGTGGTTCAAAATGTCATTGGTGCTGAGGTGGAGAAACCCCCAGTGTAAAGGAACTCCCAAGTCTAATTGTAAAATAAGGCCTAAAGGAAATTTACTGAGCTCCATTTGTTAGCATTTAGCATATATTTAATATTCATATGTTGAAAGGTTATTTTTATAGTCATTCAAGAGTAAAGATTATAGAGTGTTAGATGCAATATTTAAACAGATAAGCTCATTCTAAACTCTCATCACTGGTTATTAATCCTTTTTACCTCATAATTCCCCTACCTTTTGTCATCTCACAATGGCAGTAAAGCTTATGGTGTGAGAGGGCACAGGTTAGCTGCTGTGTGTAATTTAGAAAGGTCACATCCAGGTGATTCTGATGTCAACCTATCCTTTCATCTTCTGATTCCTTCTCTCTTCTTTATAACACTCATTGAGACTCACTGGTCTAGTTGAAAAACTAATTCACAACATAAGATAGGGAGGATGCTATGTTTTTAAAAACGAACTTGTAAAGATTCATGTCAGCAAGGGCAGACAAAACAGAAGGCTTTGCAGGAGATTTTTTTTTTTTTCTTATGGCCCTTGGCCATGTAGAATGAGAAGAAAGTAACTGTCTAGACCACTATACTGACTCCTTGTTTTCTTACAATTGGGGAAAAGGCGGAAACAATAGATCTTAGCAATAGATCAAAGAAAATAGCAGTTCTCTAAATAAGGTACAGTTTTTCCTATTACATGTTTTTTTAATCATAGAAGTAATTAAGAACATTAGAGGGGGGAAAACTACAGCCATTAAAATTAGTACCATTTTGATAACCTTACTTTTGTTTTAGTCTTAGGATGTTTCAGATGTCCGTAGTGATAACCATCTGAGGCTACAGACAGATCACACTGAGGCCAAACCTCCACATAACGGCTCTGTACCCCTGCCTACACTTAGGGGGTGTTTCTCATCCCCTTCCTGATATGTCCCATATACCCTGGTCTCAGAATACTGAGAATACAGCAACAAGTTCATGCCTGAATATGTTGCTGTCCCCTGACAGGCTTGCTGGGCTCCTCGGTAGTATACTGTCACATGTACCGTGCTGCTGGTCCAGCCAGAGAATCCTGCCTTGCCTGGGATGATGTGTCCTGATACATCCCTTAGGTACAAAGCTGCCAGGTGCCAAGGCATACCTGCCTTCCTGTTGGTTTCACCAATTCTTGGCCTCACAGCGGCAACAGAGTGCTTTCCTAGATTGATAAATATACTGTCACCTGGATCTACAGCATCCCTCTTTTCCTCCTTTCTCCTTTTTTCTATCCCTTTCCCCCTCACCTTCTCTTTCCTCTTTCCCTTCTCTCCCTTCCCTCAGTTATTATGACTATGTGTCAAGTAGTGTGCAAAACTAAGAGAAATCTTCCCCTAATAGAACTTATAGACCAAAAAGGGAGATGAACAGTTGTGATGAGTGCAGTAAAGCAGAGGTACATGGCCCTACGAAAACGTGCAATAATGGGATTTCATTTTTGCCTATAAACTCTCTATAGGGAGCTTGAAAATCAGTCCAAGGTGGTAATGCTAATCACCATACACCCTCCTTGTCCTCTGTGTTCCCCACTCCCAGTAACCTGTGCCTATATCTTCTGAATCCTTTGGTCCAAGGTAAAAATTAAAACAGTCATGGAAGTCAACTCATATAAATAGGTACCTGGGTGTCTACTGACTTCACAACTATGTTAGACAAACTGGACAAGTCAGAATTTCATATGGCTTAGCCAGAGCCAATTCTACTGTAAATCCACTCATATAGTGCTTTCATCATTTTGTCACGAAATGCATTCATGGTACATTATCAGTGTGCATTGTGAAGACATCTAGCTCATGTGCCACATTTGCATAAATTCTCTTGTTCTCGGACATTTAATTCCAGGTGTTTCTTCTTTCAGTTTTAATAATAACAGAATTATGTCTTTGGGTTAGATTCACAAAAATGAAATTGTTGGAACATTAGCTCCTAATTAAATATATGAACAAGTTTTCAAAATGGAAGACACCAGGATAATTAAATTCTAAAGGGAATTTGTTCTGTGGATTTTAAAATAATGGCCATCAAGAAGAAATTGCAACTCTTTAGTGAGAATTTCACAGCAAGTGCAAAAGTTTTCATATGGCTGCTACTTGGTCCAAAATTGAAGGGCACTGAGAAAAGACCATTCCACAAGATTATAAGCAAACAGACCAAAAGTACTTTGGGTTTTCTAATTTGATTGTATTTAGGATCTCTGAGGGGAATGGGTAAAGGATCCTTTATAGTGTTTCAGACGTAGGCTGGATACACATTTTCTGGCAAGATTCTAGAGCTGTCATTATTCTAGTGTTGGCCAGAGAAGGGTCCAGGCTACTCTGGGTACCAGATTAGTAGGAGGTGGCAAGATTGACATTCTCTTATGAATGTCTTTATTTGAATAGGGGGCCAGGTGGGCTCAGGAGTGCCAGCAGATGGGGAATTTTTCATTGGTCTCCATATTATACCTTTAGAACTATAGGGGTGCATAATTGAGATTCCAGACTTCACATGACATTGTTTACTTCCATTTGGATCACCTAAGAAGTGCATCGTGACCTTAAAAGGACTGTAATTTCTTTTATGTAACATTCAATTTTGAGCAGCCCCGACTTTTCCATGCCTTTTCTAAGTCCATGTCTGAACTACTGAAGGCACTTCAAGGTAACCTCAAGTTCACTGTTCGATATAGCTACTTGATATTAACTGAAGTCTAAAGAATATCTGCTGAAAACATTTGGCAGCACTGATTTCAGGAAACATGACATCCACATAACAGCCATTTCTTTCATGTTCAATACATGGTGTTGAGTTATCTAAACAGGTCAAAAGCTTGAAGGAGGAGGCAGGGCTAAGATAAAACCTGCGATAGCATACCTTAAGGCTGAAATCTTAAAGCAGCTTGTCACAGTTTTACAGAAATATAGGCTTTTTAGCAACACATTCTGCCTAGCTCTATTTAAAGATCATATAGTTTGGATCGTTACTGATTTCTATCCAAAAGTAGAAAATAGATAAATTAATGTTTCTAACATACCCTGCTCAGGGCAGGGTTTTTGTTGTTGTTGTTGTTGGGTTTTTTTGTGTTTTGTTGTTGTTGTTGTTCCTTGCAAAGTAAAGGAATATAGTAGTGATGAATTTGGGGAGAATTGTGTTTAAGTCTGGTTTTTCCTCGTGTAAGTTATTAGATTGAGAGACCCAACTTCACAGTGCTAGATTTGGATAGACAAAAGAATGACGTGGATACAAAAGGTAGTTGTGAGCAAAGAATTGGTAAACACATTATCAAATCTAAATAAAACTACAAGAGAAAATTAATGGAATATGGTTAAAACAAGGTGGAAATATAACACTAGACAATAACATGAGACATGGGAGAGGAAGGTTAGAATATTAAGGCATCAGTATTGCTTGGGAGGCACTGACCTCCTTTATACTTCAAGGATCCATTCTTACGTTTTAAGGATAACTATTAATGAATAGTAGCAAAGTGGTATTTTTCAAACTAGAAAATGGAATTATGACAAACTTGATCAAACCACAAGGTAGAAAAGAAAGTTTAAAAAAAAATCTAAGAAACATGGTGAATAGAAAACATAAAACAAGATGATTTAAGAAGCCCAAATATATCAATAATATTGCTCCCTCCCATATCTATTTATTCATTCTATCTATAAAATTAAGAGGTGAGTTTAATATACATATTAGTACTTAATGTTTGAGTGTGCAATACATGATAGCTAATGTTTACTGTGTAGTGCATTCCAGACCCTATTTTAAGGGCTTTGTCAGTATTAACTTAGTCATTATAACAACCTTATGTTTTATAGTTAAGGAAACCAAGACCAGAATACATCAGAATACATACTCAGTATGTGTGAGAGAATGTCTTTCAGAAAATAATCTTGCTTTATGCAGTTTACAAGAAACAATCACATAGAAAGTAAAAAGATAAGAAATTGCGGGCATAGCTAGTTAAGTGTAGCAATAATTAGCCATATGCATTTTTTTTTTTCATTTCATAGCGAACTAGTGAAAACTTGTCAGGAGGAATGGGGTTTGGACTAGCTTTTAAGAAGGGAAACAATTTACATTAGCATAAAGGAGTAGGGAGAATGTCCTAGACAAATTCAGCTTACTCCCATTTCAGGTGGTTGTCCCTGGAGAACTAAAGGCTTGGCTGTGCAGAAGCTGGCTTTCCGTGTTCGGCCAATCTTTCCAACTGTTGCCTCTTTCCTGCCACTAGGTGTGGCCTTTTCCCTTCAGGAACACAGCACTAAATACTGCCTTTCTTTTGCCCCCAAACCCGTCCTCGTTTTCGTCAGCATCCCCACTGGGTAAAGGGAAAACACGTCATTAGATGAGCATTCACTAGTACTGTGTTAGGACCTAATGCTAAAGGATGTACAAGAAAGAAGCATCCCCCGCCCAAATGGAGCTTTGATCTGATCAATCTAGCATTCCTAGGAGCGATCCTTCCTCACTGATAAAATAGCCCAGCAAGGGTTGAACACTGAAGAGATGTTGAATGAATACTTGCTGGAGAAGCAGAGATTTGGTTAATTGAGTCAGAGGCCCATTGGAGTCATTTTCTCCTTAGTTTCTATCTTCCCTTCCTGCTTTTCAGCTGTCTCAGAAAGGCTTGATTCAACTGGTTGAAAATTAAACCCATTAATTATATCATTTAAATGAATTGCTCACCAGTTATTTCAAGTCATCAAGGCTCCTAACAATTATGTGTATCCCCACTTTGGTTTATTGTAAGCTTATTCGATTATAACACTGAATGCTTTTCTGATTTTATGAAGCTACTTTTCTAGTGTAGACACGCTCTCCCAACTGCAAAATGTTTCAAGGAATGTCAATGAGGACCTCACCCATAGAAAATATTTCCTGTTTTTATGTAATGCTTACTTACAGCCTTATTTCTTTGGGCCTAAACTTAATTATGCTTTGAACCTTGGTGTTAACCTGCATGTTAGACACACAAATCTTTATTTGAAGATGGGTAAGCAACTCCTAATGTGAAAGGTGATTGCTCCATCTTCCCAGGTACGTACAAGGGTTTTGTGGATAGCTTTCCTTTTTTGTTTAACAGAGAATCCCAGAATCCCTGTGTCATGTTGAAATTTTCAGCACTGCTATTTCTTTTGTCTGGAGATTTTGTGACAAGAAGAGCAGAGGTTTTGTCCTGGAGACGGCTCTGCTCTTATGAGCATATTGATTCATTCTCGTAAGGGGACAGATGAGAAAGGCCTGAGATATTGTTTTAGGGTCCTTGTTCCTAAGTTCGAGATGTCATAACATTTTGGAGCTTGAAATCAGCCTACCTAGTTCAACCTTATTATTTTACAGATGAAAATGCTCAGTCCAGTGAGAAATAGTGCTTACGGTCACACAGTTGAGAGACAGAGTCGAGTAGAAGCTGAAATTCCATCTGACATATGAAGAGTGGGTACAGTGTACTGTTAAAACTGTTAGTAGTTCATTGTGGGATCCTGAGGGAAGTCTCTAAGCTTTTCGTTTACGTTTTTTATCTGTAAAATGGACACACCAGTTCCTGCCCTTCTACTTTCCAGAAAAGAATCCAGATAAGTATTATAGTTCTCATAAGATTATTTTTATCAAGTGTCCAGTTGTACGTGAATAGTGCTGACTCTTATGGGAATAGTAGCAATATCGTGAGACTTAATTTATTTAAAATTGAAATTATGATTTATTTTTATATAACACATTATCATGGTTCATTATTCATAGGATACAAAGGAATATACAATTAGAAGTCTTCCTGCTACCACTGTTTCCAGCTGTTGAGTTCTCTCCATGAAAACAATCAAGCTCTTCCAGTGGAATTTTCTGGAGACATTTTATGCACATGCAAATATGTGGTTCCCCTGTTTTACAGAAGCAGTAGCATACTGTATACACTGTTCTATACCTCCCTTTTTTCTTTTTAAAATTATATCTTTTTATATATCATTAAATAGTTTCCTTTTTCTTTTTTAAAACTGCATGGGGTTGCATGTGTGCCTGTACCATAATGAATAAGCTCCCCATTAAGAGATGTTTAGATTTCCAATATTTTTCTGTTATACATATTGCTAAAATAATTATATATATTAATCACATATGCATTAGTCATATGTGTGTGTGCATATCAGCAGGATAAATTTCTAAAAGTGAACCTACTGGTTCAAAGATTTTGAAAATTTGTGCCACTTTAAGGCCTTGGGTTTAAATACTGCTTCCAACCTCTTCTTTCCGAATGATTACTCCATAGGCCCTGGCCCTTTGGATCTGAGATAAAGGAGAAAAAGGTTGAACATTTATCTACATAATAAAAATATGGGACAGGGAGTTCCAAGACTACAACCTGGAAGGCTCTCAGAGGGAATAGATGTGAAGGTGCTTAGAAATTTTTGGGTGGCTCAGGCTGTCACTATCAGATGCATTGTACCTGGAGTGCCAGTTTCCCCACACAGGACTGACCCCAGAACCCGAGCTAAACCGAATCCTTCATCTGGTTCGTCTTTATAAATGCCAGAGTGGAATTTAGTAATATTAGTATGAAAATAGCAATCAGTATTGTTGGGTGAATGAATATATTCTTAGACTTAATTGTGTGTGCTCTGCCTTAGCACCTCCTTTCTTGAATGCTTTGGTCAGCATAGAACTTCCTCAGATCCTGTCCAGTGCAGAGCTGGGGGCTTGTGCTACCAATAAGAGCATGGAAACGTGGGCTAGTCTGTGTGGGGCCCAGGCTGATCAAGGCTGACCAAATCAAACAACCACACACACACAAATAATTATTTTTGTATGACAAACACAGCCAGAAAAACCACAACTACCAAGAAAATTATTGATGAATCTTTTGCTGAGCTTCCCCTTCTGACAGTTCCTTCTGCCTTGAGGGGTGGGGGTGCAATATTACAACTCTAGGCAGAGCCATTTTTATATAACTAAACATTTGTACCTCCACCTTGGTACTTAGAAAGTTGAACAACATAAAGTGGTAATTGAAAATTAAGGCCAAAACTGATGGAAGGGAACAAAGGAACAGAGGAAAAGGCATTCAAATTCTGAATTTAGGTTTAATTTTTTTGGTAACCAAGGCAAATTGGGAAATGTGTAGGAATGCATTGTTCTCTCTGGTTAACACCCAGTTGTTATTTTGTTTTCAAGTTCCCAATTTCCTGTCGATATTACTTGTACATTCTCTTGTTTCAGACTAAGCAGTGGGCTTGATGGTCACAGGTGAGTAGCTCTGTGACTGGTCTCCATCCCTCAGGCATGTCATCTGTCATAGACGAACTATGACGAGAGGAGGCAGCTGTGCCTACACTCTCATCTGACTCACAGGTTTTCCCTTCAGGCCCTGAGACTGCCCTAGCTCTCCTGGTGGTAGCCCCTCCTGACTTTCTTCAGCTACTCACGCACCAGTCCCAAGAATGGGATTTTATTTGTGAGGTCCCTTTTATGCTCCTCTTTTGGAAAAGGATGAAGGACAGTTGGAGCAGCATAGCAGATGAGGTTCCTTCTCACCCACTGTGTCTTTTAGATTCACTTTTGTTTCAGTTCTGCCTGATGGTGCTTAACTTCAGCCTGGTAATAGTTGGGGATGTCAGGATTGGTTAGGCACCAATGTCGATGTCACCTCAGTGTGTGTGCTGTCTGCTTAGCACCTCTGGAAGCTCGCATGTATTTCTAAGTGAATGAACTACTAGGCAGCACTCTTCATTTGCACTTTATCTACCAACCAAAACCACATCTTTTCCCCCTTGAATAATGTGACTCGTCTTCAAATCCAGTCCAGACCTCCAGCTTTATAACCACATCAAGTAGATGAGGTAGTGGAGTGGCTTGATCCAAGCCTCCTTAGAGAGTCACCAATGGGATGCTTAGGGCTCCTTGGAAAGAGCCTGCTTCCCTGACCCTGCCTTATGAATACCCTCAGCAATATTCCCCCTCTTAGAGCCCTTGTGTCACCATTTGTGTCAGTTCAGGTTCTTCCAGAAGCAGATACCAAGACAGGTTTACTGAAGGGATACCTGTGAAGGACAAAGGTGAGGGTCCAGGAATAGGCAACATAAGTCTCAGGCCCCATTTGGGGCATCTGTGAGGAGCAAGGCAGGAGGAGGCTTGGGTAGCGGGAGCCTCAGATCTCAGTGTGGCCTGTCTTGCCCTGTGTCCCTGTAGCCCTATTTATCCAGGAGTTTCCAGCAGAGTAGAAAAATACCAAACATGGACACAGTGAGGTCACAGTGAGGTCAGTTGGATCCCAGCTGTGTATTTAGTACTACTGTTTATCAAGGGGTCCTCTGGATTGCACCCTTTCCTATCACTTGGGGTACAAGGATATTTAAGGCACGGTCCTTTCCCAGAAGGAACTCAGTCCGATAGGGAGACAAGCAGGTGGGCAGATGAGAACAGCATTCAGCAGATACATGGAGAGCAATACGATTGCACTCATTGCAGGGATAAGAGTCAAAGCCCTCATCGAGGATACTTGGTGTTCTTTCTGTGTGCACTCTGTATGGCGTGAACACATTCCTGCATCTCTGATCTCCCATTAAGTAAAATTAGGCCCCTAAAATCAAGGGAAATGTTTTCAGTGTCTGGCATAAAGAGGGAGATTAGTAAGGACCCAGCATTGTGGGGTCTTCCCTCTGTTAGCCTCCTCCCTGGAGCCTGGTCTTCAGGGCTGAAGAGAACTAACATGATTCCTGAGAGGTGACCCCTCAGAGTCCCCTACTAGCCCCTGTGGACAGAGGCCCTGAGAAGGGAATGACCACTCCCTGGCCTGCTGGCCCAGTCCTTCTTGTTCTGAGCTGAGGCAGGAAGGGGGAGATCAGGAAGGGGCCACTCTTTTCAGAGGACCCCTGACCATAGGCCCATGCCAGGCATCTGAAGGAGGAAGGAAGCCACCCTTCTAGGTACATTCTATCCACCTTGGTAGCACGAATGTCCCAAGCCCAGAAAGGGGTTCTTTTTCCTTAAGATGTCAGCTAACTCATCTCAAGCTGGGGAATAGTTCCTGTTTTGGAGGTGGATTTCTTCTCTGCTTACCCAAGGGCAAAGCTCTGGTCTGGAAGATTCCAGGCTGCCAAGTGGGTAAATTGGGCCAGCCTGCTCCAGCTTCAAGGGAGCTGTCTGTCTGCCAAGCTGCTACTCTTTTCCATAGTGGCTCTTGCGTGCCACCCCTTCGTTTCTTAAAGTACCATGGCCTCCTCTCTCTGGGTGTTCAGCATGTTGGGGACAACACTCCCCACCTTCATTCATGGTCCTATGATGCTCTACTCACCCTCTCCCAGGCAGCCATGGGTCAGGCTAGGGCAGACATGCTCCACTGTATGGCACTGAAGTAGGTGCCCCTTCCTGTAATCTTGGTGGCCAGCACAGCTCACTCACCTTCCAGATGACTGGTCCATAGGAAAGGAAATGCATGTAAGTTCCTTAGCCAGTGTGAGAACCCTGCTTTGTTGTTGGGTGGAGAGAAACAGCTACTGTTCCATGGCAGCCTTTGGCACATTTCTTCAAGACTGGTGAAGACGGCCTGAAGCTGCCATTCACCTATACAAGAGCTCAGGTGGTGGGTTACTAAAATCTAGGTCTGTGAGGCTTGTCATGGAGAGAGTGGGAGGAATGGAGAGGTTGAACAAAGGAGGAAACATCAGCCGGGGCTCATCTATGACTTCCATGAAGTTCATACAAGGAACAGGCCCAATCCCTGGGAATCCTGCCTGTTAGCGACCGCACCGAATGCGTTTGCTTGTTTAACCGCTTTACTGAGATAGAATTCACTCAATATACAATTCATCCTCTTTAAGCATACCGTCCCATGGCTTCTTCATGTTTAGGGTTGCACGGCCATCAGTCCCTCGTATCTCATCCATACCTTCTCATTGCTTCCAGCTAGGCAACAAGTAATCTGCTCTCTGTTTCTGTGTTTCCTTAGTCTGTATGTTTGATATGAATAGAATCATAAGACATGTGGTCCTTGGTGATTGGCTTCTTTAGCATAATGTTTTCAGTGTTCACTTTGTAGCATGTAACAGTTCTTCATTTATTATATATACCTTATTTGTTTATCCATCCATCAGCTGATGGATATTTGGGTTGTTTCTATCCATTATGACTATTTTGAATAACGCTCCGATGAGCATTTGTATACAAATTTTTGTGTGAGTGTGTCTTATTCCTCCTGGATATACACACAGGAATGGAACTATTGAATCGTTCGGTAGCTATGTTTAATATTTGGAGGAACTGTTGAACTGTTTTCCAAAGTGGCTGCATGATTTTACTTTCTCATCAGCAGTCTATTAGGAGTCCAATTTCTTCACATCCTTTCTAACACTTGTGATTATCTTTCTTTTTTATTACAGTAATGCTGATGGTTATGGAGTGGTATCACATTGTGGTTTTGATTTGCATTTTCCTGGTAGCTAATGACACTGAACATCTTTTCATGTGCTTGTCTGCTTTTTCTATGTCTTCTTTGGGAAAATATCTATTCAGATTGTTTGCCTATTTTTAAATTTGGTTATGTTTTTATTATTGAGTTATAAGAGTTAATTGTACATATTTTAAATTTCAGTTTCTGGTTGTGAATTGATAGTATTTAGATATAGAATTAGTTTTTTTTTTTTGCATATTAATCTGTATTCTGCAATCTTGCTAAACTTACTTTTTAGTTGGTAGATTTTTATAGATTCCATTGATTTTCTGTATAAAGAATCATGAAATATGCTAATAAAGACAGTTTTATTTCTTACTTTCTAATCTGGGTGCTTTGCATCAGGTTGGGGAAATTTATTTATATTCCTTGTTTGCTGAGAGGCTTTTTAAAATCAGTAATGCATATTGAATTTTGTCAGATACTTTATCTGTATCTACTGAGATGATCATATGGTTCTTTTTAGTTTATTAATATTGTGAATTGTATAGATAGAGTTTTAGTTGTTAAAACATAAGTGGGAGAAACTCCACTTAGTTGGATGTGTTATCTTTTAAATACTGTTGGTTTGAATTTACTAAAATTTTATTTAGAATTTTTTACCTTGATGGGAGAGATATTGATTTATAGTTTTCATTTATTGTAATGTCTGTCTCTTTTGATACTAGGGTAACACTGGCATCATAGAACAAAGGGGAGATATTTCCTCCTCTTCAGTTTTCTGGAAAAGTTTGTGTAGAATCGATATTATTTATTCCTTCAGTACCTAGCAGAATTCTTAGTGAAGTCATATGAGCCTGAAATTTTCCTTGTCAGTTTTTAATCACATATTTCAGTTCTTAACTGGTGTATATAGGGCTCTTTGGGTTATCTGTTTCCTCTTGTGTGAACTTTAATAGCTTGTATACTTCAAGGAGTCTAACCATTTCATCTAAATTGTCAGATTTACAGGTAAAAGTTGCTCATAATTTTCCCTTTTTGTCCTTTTATTATCTGTTGAATCTGTAGTAATGCTACCACTCATATTTCTGTTACTGGTAATTTGTGTCTGATTTCCCTTTTTTTCATCAGACTGTTTAGAAGTTTATTAATTTTATTGGTCTTTTCAGAAAACCAGCTGTTGGTTTCACTGACTTTCAAGTGTTTTGCTGTTTTCTATCTGATTGATTGCCACTTTATTGTTTCTTTATTGTTGATTACTCTTCTTTTTGTAATTTATTAAGGTAGAAGTTTAGCTCATTGATTTGATTCATTTCTTCTTTTCTAATACAGTCATTTAATGCTATAAATTTCTTCCTAAACATTACTTTTACAGCATTATAGAAAATCTTATATATTGTGTTATTTTTTTCATTCAGTTCAAGATATTTTTTAATTTCCTTTTTGGATTTCTCTTTTGAAACATGAGTTATATATAAATGTGTTATTTAGTTTAAAATATAGTTCTTTCCCTAACCTCCACTAATTTCCTCACATGGGCTAATCAACATTTTCCTAAGGACTCCAGAAAGACCTTCTGAAGATCTCCAGGGTTTGCTTTCTATGCATAAATCTCCATGTTTCTGTCACCTGGTTTCTCTGGACTTCCCGCTCCTTCTGCTCAATTCAGGAAATCCATTAAGTTCTACCTGGGTTACCCATCCTCAGACTGTGACCTGGACACTCTCTCAAGGCAGAAATCTGGAGCAACTGAAAGGCTGGCTCATGTTGGTGGCTTCCCATCTCTCAGGGATTACTGTCCTTCATTGCCTGATGACCAATTTCTTAAAAATTACTGTTTAAACAATTTTTTTTTTCATGTGGGAGAATAAATCTGATCCCTATTACTTCACTTTGGCTGGAGGTAAAAATTTCCCATTGCTGTGATATTTAAATGGCAAAATAATAAAAATATCTCAAGCTCATCTATGTTAAATAAATAGTTAAATAAACAATGGTGCATGGACATGACGTATTTTAAAGCTATTAAATGTTTTGGAAGAATGCTTGTAGATATAACTTGATACTGTGGTAAACAAAAGAGGCTGTGAATTTATATCAATTAGTAAATTTAATGATTAAAAACATATTATCATATACTATTCATGTATTATGTGTATGCATAAAGAAATAAAAGAAAATATCCCAAAATGTAATTTGTGAATTTTGATATTTTGGATGATTTTAATTTTTTTCTTTGTTTTCTACATTTTCTAAATTGTCTCTGGTGCATTCATTGACAGTCTTTCATATGTGTGTATGTATATGTGTACATATATATATGTGTTTATACACACACACATGCTGTGTTGGTGGGGTAAGGAGGAAATATGGAAGGTTTGATTACAGGACAGAGAAAATTTGGGCCCTAAGCCAGGCTCTGCTACAACTTGTCTGAGTGATTCAGAGCAAATCATTTTTCTTCTCTGGGCCTGTGTTCTCAGCAAAGGCCAAATGACCTTCAGAGGCTCCGTCCTGCTAGGACAGTCTAGGAGACCATGACAGTTTATTCTGCCCTTTCCATTTGCTCCCTTGGCTTCCTTAGAGCTAGATAAAGTGAGATCTTTCCTCGTGCTATCTATAGCTCCAGATGGGATGACAGTTATCTGCTGGTCTGTTTTTCTAGGTCGAGGAGGTCTCAAGTAGGCAATTGTAGGGAATTTATAGTTTTGAAGGAGTATCTCCCTTGGCTGCTTCCTGCCAGTCTGAAGTGAGCAGTGAGCACTGAGTTGGGAGGGACAAATGCATCTTCCATGGTACTTCAGTGCTTCAGGATCCCTGCCCACACTACTGCCCCTTGCCAGCTGGTGCTATCTTTCTGCTCACTCCCAGGACAGCTATTCTCAGTTTCTCGGGCACCTCCCTGTTCATGCGAGATGTGAAAGCACAGCTTATTCTAGCTGCTGTATCTTAGTAGCCACAGTGTTAGCCCTGAAAAGTAGAGGTGGCAGCAGGAATTGGCAAAGATCTGACAGGCAATAGGCAAGGAACATCCCATTAGAGGGGCATTTTCTGTACCTAGGGTCTCAGATGGTGAGGGGCCTAATAACATGACATGAACCAATGATATTTAACCTAGAAAATAAGGTTCTTCAGGACACTGGTATCTTTGAGTAATAAAGATTAGCTTTTTCTGGGCACTCAGTACGTGCCAGGCACTGTGCTGCATTTTCTTTTAAAAATTCTCACGTGTGCCATTTACAAATGAGGAAACTGAAGCCCAGGGAAATAGAAAACCATCCTTAATCTACCACAGTACTAATTACCAGGCAAGATCCACCAATGAATGTTAAAATGAGTGGGTGAAGAGCTAAGGCACAGAGCTAGGAGTGGCAGGGCTTTATCTGACTCCAATTTCTGCAGTCTTAAATTAACTGAGCAGTTTGATGTGGATTTAGCCACAATCTGTCCTCTTAGGTTGCAGGTCAGCCATATGGGTTCCCGCTTGTCTTTGCTTTCCCTTATTTCATGCCCAGCTCTCCTTCCCGACCACCAGCCCCGCTGACCTCTAATGCCTCCAGGGCCAACACCAGAAACAGAGCACAGCCTTGCATAGCCTTCTTAACCAGCTCTCACAATTGTATAAGGCCCGATCCCTTGATCAGATTCTGTATTCTATGTCACTTGCCATAATTCTGCTTCTCTGATGGAACCTTTTCCTAAATCACACACACCTGATTTCTCCACATATGGCCAAGTACTGAAGGTTGTACTCTGCCCTCACATCTTACACTTATCAGTGGCTCCCCATTACCCAGAAAATCAAGTCCAGATCACTAAGGATGGAGGGAAAGCCCTCTGTCCACTGCACCAAAGCTTGTGTCCCAAATTCCTAACCAGACTGAGGTAGCTTCCTGAGGTTAGGTGTTGGAGTATTCCCTTTTCATCCAGAACTGGCTGAAAAAGGACCTCGAGAAATGGAGGTTAAAAAAAAAGAAAACAAAAAAACACCTTCCTGTTAACATCAAGAAAGGAAAGACTGGCTATTCTTTGGCCATAGTTCCTTTCAATACACCAGCTACAGCCAATGCCAGTTATACACCTAGCCCATGCTTCGGCAACCAAGATGTTGAACTCAGCCAATCAGCAACAGTTTCATTCCAGGGACCATGCGGCTAACAACTCAGCCAGTGAGTAACATCCTCATTCCAGCAACCACGCTGCTAAACGTGAGGGAGCAGAATCAGCAAGAACCTTTTGTCTGTAACCAGGTTTCCATAGCTGAAGTGGATGCAGTCCCCAAACACTCCTACTTCTGAGAGTCCGTGTGCCTCCGAACCCTCTACAACCAGCTCTTGTTTGTCCACTGGGTGCCTTACAAAGACAGCTCTCCCTTGCTTAGCAAACAGTTGGGCCTCTGGTTTGGGATACCAGGTGGTGATGGCCTTTTCCTCCGATGAGGGTAGAGAGTTGTCGCAGGAAGAGCCACCTGCCCGATAGAAGGATGGCACCATGAGGGCAGTTACCAGGTTGACCTCACTCGCTGTCACATCTCCATTCTCAGCAGAGTCCCAGCCTCAGAGTAGGTGCTCTATGAATAGTGCTTGAATTATTTAATGTTCTTTGGGTCCTCTGGCTTGTGCTGGGGCTGAGGCAGGGATAAGGTCATGTAGTGCCATGATGTTAGGTAGGAAAAAGCCAGTGGGAAGAAGTGCTTTCTTCCTGGGAGAGCAGCATACACCGGACTTCAGGGCGCTGGGCCACGGTGTGAGTGGAAGGCTCTGAGCGCTCGGACAATGGTAAGCGGACTCTCTTTTCCTGCTACCTAGAATGCTCCCCATCCATCTTGCCTGTGTCTGCTCATCACACAAACCCTTCAAGGCCTTGGCTTGACTGCACAGAAGAGGGCTGGGTAAGAGCCCAGAAGACAAGCCAATCAGGCCAATTGAAAGGGATATTGACATAGGCTGATAGAATCAGAGCCCCCAAGATATTCTGCAGCAATATGAAATGGGAAGAAATTGAGGGGAATCACTTCACCTTTCTGGGCCTCATGTTGTCACCTGTAAAGTGAGGAGACTGGTCTAAGAAAACACAGATGCTGGCACGCTGTCACCAGAGATTCTGATTTAATTAATCTGCAGTTGGGTATGTGAAATGGTACTTCTGAAAGCTCCCCAGATGATTTAGCTAGGGTTGGGAACCCCTGAGCTAAGTTGATACCTGAGAGCAGTTCCACCTTTAGCATTCTGTGACCCAGAGAGTCACCATCAATGTTGTTGGTACAGAACAGAAGTGTAATATATGGAAAAATAACTTAGGGATTAATGTTTTTAATGGTAATAGGAGTCGTGGCTCCCATTTATTGAGCTCATGTTCCATGCTCGGTTCTTTGAATGCAGTCTCTTTTAATTAAATTGTCACAACAACCATATGAGATCAATATCATGATTGCAATTTTAGAGATGAGGGAACTGAAGCGCAGAGAGGTGATTTGAATTGCTCCACGTCACACAGGACACTAATCAAGGGCTGAGCTGGGATTTGAATCCAACCGGTAACTTCAACATATGCCACTATTTAAGTAGGTGCTTAGACAATTAACGTAATTTTGGGTTATTTTAGCATCCGACTAGGGAGGGGGAGTCCCCCTCTTTTCTGCTTTGGCTATATACCATCACTAGAACGTCAGGTTCTGCTCTCTTATATTCAGAGGACATGGACAAGCTAGAGTGCTTTAGATGAGCAAGACTAGCCAGGCAGCTGAGAGTATCCCCATGGTCACCTGGAGAAGAACCATGAAGGAGTTATAGGCCTCGGCTTCAACAGTACAGGTTGTAGGAGAGGATATAGAAGACTTGTCTTCAGTTGTATCACAGGCTGCTATGTGCAGGAAGGGAGAGGAATTCTGAAGCAAAGCATCTGGCCGTCCTGAAGATTGGCAGTGTAGCGCTCACCAGATAAGAGTGAAGAGTGACCTGGTTTGAACTTAGTTAAAAGGATGAAGTCAGTGCTAAGGAATGGGCTCATTTCCTGTATGTGCCATGTATTTCTGAGACTTTTGCTATGGAGTGGCACTGGCCCTTTTTGAAATGGGGGCTGGGAGGAGAACCTGCAGGGGTTCTTAGCAGAGTCTTGGGATAAGGTGGCCTATGTGACTCCATCTGCTGCTCAATAACATCTCAAGGATGCAGTCAGTCCAAATGTGCTTGACACGCAGGCAAATAGAGGGCACAGCCTCCCACCAAGCTTAGCTCATATTTCATATTTCTTTAGACGGTTTTTAACTAGGAGCATAGGTGTTGGCCTTGAATAATAAGACATAGATGTGCTAGGTGGGTACTTGTATCTCAACTACTTGGTGCAAAGCTCTGGTGGTTTCACATGAACAAAAACACAGAGACCAGGAGGAGAGCTAGATACTGTGAGCGTCGAGACATGAACCAGGCATAGTGTCTGTCCCTCGGAAGCTCATGGTCTAATCTGGAGGAAAACAGAAGTCACATAACTAACTGAAATAGGAGACTGACGATGGTAAGCATAAGGTCAGTGATGTGGGACGCAGGATTGAGGAAGGAATTCCCAGAAAGCTCCACAGAAGCCATGATGTTCTTCAAGTAAGACCTATCTGGGAAGAGAATTTCCAATTGCTGTATAGATTTTAAAAACAGGCCCATGAAAAAGAGACTGGGAAAGGCCAGGGAAGTGTTTTTCATGGGTAGGGTAAGGGAGTAATGCCAAGAACGTGGGGATCTAGATATAGCAGCATTTTGGTCCACACCCTTCATCTCTCCCTTTCCCTTCCTAAGAGAATTCTGCTTCCCTTTGGTGCCTCCACCCTCCTCATGGTCAAGACTTTCACTACATCAGGCTGTCTCATTCCGCTCTCCTGTAATTGGTTTAGGTGTGAGTGCTTGGGGCAGATATGGTCAAGGAGATGTGAGAAGCGTTGCAGGGGCTTCTGGGAAATGCTTCCTTGTCAAAGAAAGACGGATACAGGAATGGAAGATTTTCTTCTGGATGTCGTGTCTGGGTGTGTTACTACACTGGGGGGCACCACCTTGTTACCATGAAGGAAGTGTATCAGAGGGCAAAGTCCAGGTTAAAACGTGCAACAGGAAGATGGAGAGAATCCGCATCCTTGAAGATGCCATTGGGCAGCTGCATTTGCTCACCTACCTCTGGACTTCTTATGTTGTGTAATATATGTCTTCAGTGTTGGCATTTGGAGATGTGATTGTCCATTGCATGCAGCTGACAGCATCCTACCTGAAAGAAGGAGAGGGATGTCACACATCCAGGGCTTTCCTGACTGTGGATGTCTCTCCTAAAAATGGGTGATTATTGCCAGTCTCAGCCAGCTACCTTCTGCCTCGAGCCTTTCATAAGCCTGAGGCCAGATGAGGCCAGTCAGCTGGGGGCCTCTCCATTTTAGAAAAATTCCATGTTATTCTAAGACCAACTGGAGTTTTCCAGGAGAATCATTAACTGTCACTTAATATATACTCAAAAATCTGCTGCTGCTTACTCCGCAGTCTTGCTGTACAGTTACTGAGAGTCAGCACCGCCAGCAAAATGGCTGCATCGAGACTTTATTTAGAGTCTATGTTGGGTTTTGAAACCATTGTTTATCTCTCCTATTGAGTAGTACACAGGCCTCGGTTTCAGTTACTTGGGAAGATTATCACCCATCTCTTCTAGTTTCCTCTGAGGCCTTCAGGAGTGAATTCTGGGTGGACCAAGTAGCCTATATTTACTGTCAGGCTGCCCACCCAAAAGATACCCTTCACGTGCAGTTTAAATTCATCAAGCTTGCCTGCCTGCCCTCCCTCCCTCCCTCCCTCCCTCCCTCCCTCCCTCCCTCCCTCCCTCCTTTCCTTCCTTCCTTCCTTCCTTCCTTCCTTCCTTCCTTCCTTCCTTCCTTCCTTCCTTCCTATTGTGAGGTCAAAACAAAAGACTTAACATTATTTAGAGAGATGCCCAGATGCTCAGAATTTCACCTGGAGAAATCATTTTCTATAATATATGCCTGGCTCTCCGAAGAATCTCTCTGAGCCCTGGCTCGGCTAAACTAGGCACTCACTCTGCTTGCATTTCAATATAATACTTAAGTTTAGCTGATAGGCAGGTCTTTGTTTTATTAGTTATTCACATTATTGCAATTATTAATTAACATTTTCTAATATTGTGGGATGTTTGGAAAATTAAAAAATAAAGTCAGTCCTTCTACCTAATATGTCAATGAATTCATTGCGTCCTGGAACACGATCTCCCAGCGTTGTTAGCATACAGACATGTTTGTATGCTGCTGTCCTAGTACCCATACATTTTTGTCTCCTGATTTTTCTCATCTTATTATAAGATTTTGCCCATGCTACCACATGTTTTATAATTATTTTAATTGTTACATAATAAGATCTGCAAGTAGCGGAATAATTTAACTGTAAGAGACACTGGTGGTAGTTTCAGGAACTGTTGTTGTTCCTCTCCCCCTTCTCTTTAGTTTCCTTGTCTATCTCTCCCCCAGGGACGATTCAGGAATGAGTGAGCCTATCCTCAGCTCCAGGGGCGAATCCTGATTGGTCTGAGTCGATTATGGTAGCCTCATTTCTCTTGCCAGAGATTGTTTCAGGCACCTGCATGCATTGCTGTTCTGCACAGGGACACGAGGGATGTTGCTAGGGAGCTTCTAGCAAAAGCTTTCATGCTCGTAAAAAGAAGCACCCAGGAAGGAGAAGTTCCTTCCTTCCACCGGTGTTGTTTTATCCGTATGTGATGCCTGCAGAGGTAGCAGGAAACATTTCCTAACTGATTCAGCCTTTGTTTCCCACAGGTATATGTGCAAGTTTCTTTTGTGATGCAACTCTGAAACCTATTATTAGAATAATAGTGACTATCAAATAACAATAAGTTTCAAGGTTGCCTGCTGTTAGCAAACTATGATTAGATATTTGGGGTGTTCAGACCTGGATGTGTTTCCTGGATGGCCAAATTTCTCACCTTACCCAATGTCCTCCCAGAGTCTAGGGCACTTCCCAGGGTCTTATGGAGAATGTCCTCACTGATGCGGAATGATAGGAATTAAACTAGGTCAGCCAAGTTCTCTTTTCTGTTGTCCCAAGTGAGTCAGGGCAGGAAACGGCAACAAAGTCAATCTGATGATGGGGGACAAGCTGGCAAGTGTGACTCAGAGCAAGGCAGGAGGAGGCAGGATGCTGGGCTCTTAAAGATGCCCTGGAAAGAGTGTCGTCCCTCAGGGCCTCGAGCCCATAGGCAATAGTTTTCTCGGGTCTTCTCAGATGAGAGTTCATCACTGGAGACAGAGGGCTATGGACTTGGACGCCTGTCTTTCTTTAGTGGACCAAACCTTTGAATGTCTTCAGTGAACTGAACCTAAGGACATTTGTCCATACACTTAGGCTTTTGCAAAAAGTATAGGATTTAGATTACAAAGACTTAGGTTAAGATTCTGATTCTATTCCAGTCTCCACTGTAGGCTAATTATAATTTGAGGCATCATCTACCCTTTCAGATTCTTAATTTCTGTAACTATGAAATGTAGTTGATGGGAGTGTTTCTGTCATAGGATTGTTGGAATATGAAGTGATACGTGTGAAATTGAGAGAAACAACAGTAATTTATGGACTACCTACTAGGTATCAGGCTCTAGAAATCAAAAGATAAATAAGAATTCTTTTTTTTTCCTTAACAAGCTTATGGAGAAAGTGGAGAAAATGGTTTGTAAAACATTCATTATTCTCTCTACTACCCAGAATCTATATATTTGAAATTCAAGTAAGGATTTTTTTAGCTTATGTTGCATGATCCTTTCATCGCCACCACCGCAGGGTAAACAAGAACACTGTAGGCTGATAAGACCACTGTGGGCTACGACCTAATCTTCAGAACCGTGTGGGCATTTCTTCCATTTTTATGACCAATCTTGGGGCAGTTTGAGCTGAGGAATGATGACATCATGTTTCTTATTCCCAAACTGTCATAGCTGGATTGACAAGAGCAGGAACTGATGAGGATGTAGGAATCTGGAACGTCTGGAGAGAGGTCTCAGACCTTTCTTCTTGGACTGAGAGATTCTGCGGGCCATGTAGCACCAAACAGAAGCATCTCTCTGGATGATTTCTTGGTGTCAGCTCCTCTCCTTCTTTCCACCTAGAAGATAAACTCACAGCCTCAATGAAGGAAGTATAAGGATTTACTTATTTAGCAAAATAATCTAGGTCTACTTGTTTCAAATATTAAAAAAAAAAAAAAAAAAAGCCCCACAGAGTCCTTTCTTTCAACAGACACTTGCTTGGAGCTGATTATGTGAAACAGGTAACCATAAAGTTCTCTTGGTTGGGGCTGGTTTAGGGGGCAGGCTGTCCTGCCTGTTCAGTGGATCTTAGTGAAAGCCACAGGACTCTGCAGAAAACAGCTTGAAGCCCCCAAATTAACTCAACTTTAGCTAGATAGTGCAGACAACGTCCCTGCATACACACCATACGTGGTGTGACTTGAACTCCCTGTCCAGCCAGCTGTGAGAGCTGGAATCTCGTGGGGAGGCTTTGGAAGTTTACATCTTTTCAGAATGCCGAATAGAAATGCAAGCATCCTTGAGAAGGTTACAATAAAGCCCAGGACTCTTTCTGTCACATTCAGTCATTTATTCATTTATGCAAATGATATTTACTGAGCATCTACTAAGTGTCAAGTACAGTTCTACAGACTGATGGTGCAATTCTGAACAGACAAAACATTGGTGGTAGGAGAGCTGACAGCCGGACCCTTGGAGGTCTGCGTTTCAGTGCTCGGGGCAGAATGCCCAGGACATGCTGCAGTCTCCCTGTACTCACCTCCATGCTGAGGGCCCTACTCAGCTGGAGCTAGATAATGTGCTGAATCACAACTGCTTAACAGGGCATTTCTGCCAAACTCCGAATTACTTGGTTTGAACACCGTCTTCTTGAGATTCTTGGGGACCAGTGGTGATGCCTCAGGGGCCAACTTGGGGCAAGAAAGAGGGGTAAGCACACCTAGGCCAAGGCTCTGTCCATATCCTCGAGTTCCCCACCTGGCTCTGAGAGGCATCAACATTGAAAAGCCACTGAGGTAAGAGAATGTTGAAGTGGGAGGGAGAGGAAGAGTTAGGGACCAGAGGAAACTCATAAACCATGACTCCCTGGGCCCAGGGCCAGAAAGAAAAATAAATATTCCCATATAGGTTTTTAGACTTTGAAGCTTTACCTCCTATATCACTGCAGTGGAACTTTCTACTCCATAAGATGTCATTGCCCGCATTCTTTAGACGAGGAAACTGAGGTGCAAAGACAGGAAGCAACTTGCCCAAGGCCACATGGAATTTGAAACCCAGATGAGCCTTACTCCAGATCTTGGGGTTGGAATGGAGTCATGGTTTTACTTCTGTGACCAAAACTCTGTTACAAGATGCGCCAGAGAGATCCATCTGCATCTTAACTCAGATGATACTCTTATTGTCTCTTAGAAGTGGCTCCAAAAGTCCATGCTCAGGGACTCAGTCCTGTGCTCCCAAGACAACACTCCCAGTTCATGCCCTTCTGCTCATCCTCCTTTTGTTCTGTTGAAGGGAGCCTTGTAGCCCCTTCCTTTCTCCTGGAACCCTGGAATGAGCCCTAAGTGTCTATCTAATGAGCAGAATTTTAGTGCCATAATGCGTCTTGGTGGAACTATATACATCTTCAGACTGCACCCTTTCCTTCTTTTCAGCACACTTGTCACTGCAAAAACCATATGTGGACTATAGGGTTTGCATAATATTTGCTGCTAGTTTGAAATTCTACATGATTCAAGAATTTTCCCAACCATCTATGAAAATGTGAACTAAAAAATGGGGTGAAAGAATGGGAGATTATCCTTGAACAGAATACGCTGTCTTCTGAGTTTAATGTAAGCAAAATAAAAGTCTTTTAATTAGACTTCGTGCATGCATTTTCAGAGCCACATTGATTGTATTCAGTAAAGTATGGCCCTGTTTTGTGCCTGTCCTTATAAGTATCTAAGAAAGAGATTCATTCCTGCTTCTTGACAAACATGAAATTGCTTTAGAGAAAACGCATGCAAAAGCAATTATGATTATGAATGGCTTTGACAGCTATTGCCCTCCATGATTAATTTTGTAATACAGTCAACCTCCTCTTCATTCATATTTGATGGGAAGACTGTGTAGTCCAGAGGGAAGGCCAAGGCAGTACTTATGAAACTTTGTACAGTGTTTCAGAGGTGGGTGGTACTTTGCCTGCATTCAGGGTGATACTCTTCCTTCTTTCAAGGACTTTGTTGGGCATTGAAAGCTGCTCTAATGGTGGCTTTGAAACAGTGACTCTCTTGGAAGCCTGCCACAGACCTGGTAAGTGACCAGCAGGGTGTTATCTAAAGGAAAGGAAATGAGCTACGAGCATCATTTGGAACCTGCCATATTTGCTCAAGGTACTGGAAGTTTGTGCCGAGTTAGTGGGAAAGGGGCTCTCCATCCCTCTCTGAGGAGGGAGAATTATGTTGGCTGCAATACCCAGCATTCTTTCCAAGCTTTACAGTTTGCCAGGCATTGCAAACTCCTGGTCTCATCTGAACTCATAACAATAATCCTCTAAGGAGGCAGGACATGATTAGGGTTATATCCCTTAGACCAATGGGGAAAGAACATTTCAGGTTACATGCTACTTACCCGTTTCTGGCATTCTTTCCACCCCTTCACGTCTCCCTTACTCCCCAAACAACTCCTTGGCCTCCTGCATCCACCAGGGCCGTATCCTGTATTACATTATCGAAGGCCCTGGCACTCGTATGCTGCTGATTAGTAATCCTGCAGGCCCTACACTGTTTTGAGGCACCCAGGGTGCTGCTGTGAACCCACAGGAGCTCAGCCAGTTATTTCGAATATTTGAGGGAAACAAAGCAATATGTGACTCCATGTGAAACCGGTAAACAGATCACTTTGCATTCCTTTCGGTGATGCCATATCTTTGCAAAGTTCGGTTTCAGTGTTTGCAGTGATGAAAAGCAAGTGCCCGTGAAAGTTCATGTGAGACGGGAATTGAAGGTGGCAGTGTCCAGTTGGATCACAAGTTTTGAGAAGTTGTGCAGTGTCCATCAGGCGCACATGTCCCATGGAGAAGGAATTGTAGTCCCTTAAGAATGAAATAAAAATATTATTTTTTCTTTTAATTTCTGTGTATCATTTGTTGTTGTTAGGACATAGATACTTATTAAGTTGCTTGACCCTAATTACATAATAAATGGGGCTGTTATGCATTTCTTTTGGCCTAGGGGCATTGTGAAAAAACTCTGGTGACACCAAGGGCATTGTGAACCTAGAACATTTGGGAGCCTCCGGTGTAACAAAAAAAACATAAAGGTGCTGCTCTTTTTTTTCTCAGAGGATTCTGAAAGTTTGAAGTTTTTAAATCTTATGACTGGACATCTGCCAGGGGGATTTCACTGCTCTGACAAGACACAGAGGAGACAACGTTAAGTGTGGTCTCGTTATCCCTCCAGAGCCACACTTGATGGGATCAGTTGCTCAGTTGCTGAGTGTGCAGAGGCTGGCCTAAGACAATCGGGTGATTAATTGCCCAAAAGTGAGTAGAGCGTGAATTAGATGTTCATCATCCTCAGATGTCCAGGGGCATGCTGACCATTCCACAGTCTGTCTCCAGTGGAGAGCTCAGAGGATCATTCTCTGTTTAGTCCTTTTCCTCAACATCCCTTTACACCCCTTTCCCCCTAGGAAAAATGTGGACAGCCTGGAATAGGAGGCCTGGAATCTGTGTCAGACGTTTGCGGAGCCCTTAGTGAAGCAGGGCTCCGCTCTCTCCTGCTCCCTGGCACCAGTCAGTAAACCTCGTCCTTGCCTCCCTCCTGGCTGGTTCCCACTCTGTGATTTGAAGGTGCTGGAGACGATGAATGCTACCCGATATTAAAGAAAGTCGTGAAAGGCAGAATTGGAACCAAGAGAGGCACTTTCCCTGAAGTGAAAAGCACCCCAGGAACTCCTTAGTGCCTGCCATCTCCACGTTTCCATGCCACCCTGTGAGTATTACCTAATCCTGGGTCCTCCACCACAGTCGGTTGGACCCATCATCAGCCACTTACTTGGGCCTGATGCTCGGCAGGACGAGAACCAGCAGCTTCCACCTACTTTGAGCCCCACATCTAGACACTCCTGGTTCAAATCATGGCTCTGCCATGTACTAGCTGTGTGACTTTAGAAATGTTATCTAAAGTATCTAAGATCTGGTTTCCTCATCTGTCAAATGGAAATAATAATAAAGCACCTCCTCAGATTATTGTGATGATTCATTGAAACACCTTATGTTAAGAACTAAGTGAGGTGCCTGAAACAGGAGTCTTCAGTATACAGTAGCAATGAATTATCTTCATCATCACCATCACCATCCTCATCATCTCCGTCACCACTTCATCATCTTCATCATCTCACTGGAAACAACAAACCTGTGAAGTGCGATGAAGAGAGGTTGCAATCTCCACTTTGTAGATTGGGGAACAGAAGCTCAAAAAGGTCAAGTCTTGCCTCATGATAAACACAGGTACAGTGGAGGCTCTAAACCCAGGTGTACTTCCTTTACCTGGTGCTCCTTCTATTGCACCCATGGCCCCTCCTTCATCTGGCCCCTGTCTCTGACCCAGGTTGTATATCCTGCTGCTCTCACCTCCTAGATCCTGGTATGAGACGGCCACTGGAGAATAGGACAGCTTGAGCAGAGAATGAGAAACACTTCTGGGTCTGGGGATATCTCCCGAGTGGACACATACTTGCCATAGGTTTTTGTGGCCCCTGGCCCTCCTGGGAGCATTGATGATTTTGTCTCAGAGACCCTGGAGCCAGCGTTCTGCGGAATGAGGCAGAGGGAACCTGTCCCACGTAACCCGTTTTCATAACCTTGCACAGCCGCAGCCAGCAGAAGCTGATAGATATTTTGAGGTGGAGGAAACACTATTTCCCCTAACCTTTCAGAGGGCAGTGATTCCAGATGCAAAGAATCCCCCCCGCCCCGCCCCCACCACACATAGGTCTTACCACCTGGCATAGGTTGTGATTTGGTAATCCCTTTTCTGTACCCAAATTATCCTGCCACTTTCCACCTCACCAGGAGGGAGTGTGGAACGTGCCAGGACTGTTCAGAGGCCGTTTTGGGGTCATCCTCTGTAACAGTTTTTACTGTGTAACAAACTATTCCCAAACTTTGTAGGTTAAAACTACGATTTATTATTTCTCATAATTCTGTGGGTGTGTTAGATGGTTATTCTGGGCCTGGCTCATTTGGCTGAGACTGGATATTCTGAAGTGACCTCACTCACATGTCTGAGTCCTCTGTTGGGACAATGCCTTTTTATTTTCTGTACTTTTGATATTTTGGTATCTTGGGGCCTCGTAGACTCTGGAGGAACTGGCCCTCCCTATGTCAGCCAATTCCTAAGGCAGTAAATCACGCTCTTGCAAGGGCACAACTTTCATGTGCAAAGCAACCCATCAGGAGCCCATCCTCCTCCCACCAAGTCGTTTATGGAACTCTCCCACTCTGGGTCACTATCTTCCTGCCCTAATCACCCCCAGAGCAGGTATCAGATAACTAGGGACAGCCCCTGTGTCCCAGAGCCACTGTAATTATTCAAACCAGCCAATCCTAAACCTGCTTACTGGCCTCTCCCATTCCAACCCATGGAAAGCCCATGTTTTCCACCTGCTCCCTCTGTCTCCTGACCAACCCTGGTGTTTTCTGTGTGATCCCCCTGTAGTACGGTGTGCCACCCTGCCTCTTAGGAACTAAGTAAGAAACTATCTTTTCAATGGCCGTTGTTTTCCTATCTGTTGGCCTCAACATACCTGAATTATAATAGAACCTACATTTTAAAACAGACAACAGCTAGGATGGCTGGCTCATTCTACATGGTCTCTCATCCTCCAGGGGGCTAGCTTGGGCTTCTTCCCATAGGATCTCAGTGTTCTCAGCAGCAAGAGAGGGTAAATATCAGTGTGCAAGCACTTTCAAACTTCTTCCTGATCACACTTGCTAATGTCTTATTGGACAGAGCATGTCACATGGTCAAGCTCATATTCAAAGGGTGGAAAGAAATAGACTTTATCCTTTAATGGGACGAGCAGCATAGTCACATTGCAAAGGGGTATACATACAGGACTGGCAAGAATGTGTTGCCATTTGAAAAATCTACCATTTACTCTGCTTTCTGTACCTTTGGGGAGGAGGCTTCCTCTTCCTTAACCCTTTATAATGGGGAATTCAGCCTTATCTTTTGCAGGGCTGCTGAGAGGGTCAAACACCATAAATTATAGTCTGCCATGAAAAGAAAAGGTTTGTTGTTATTTGACATGCCTCCCATGGATGTCGCATTTCAAGTTGAGAAAGGTCCAGTTGTTAAAATCTTAAGAAATTGTTTACTTATTATACTTCTTGGACAAAAGGATCGTTTCCTGAGATTTAGGTTGGTATGATTTTGACAAGTGGTGGACAAGATGCCACTCCATTCATTCTTCTTGTGTAAAATATGTATTATTTACAGTCTTAGTTGGGATTCTTGATTCCATTTATTGAGGTCCCACTTCTGGATTATGGAAGAGAAGATAGAGTTGGCCAAGTTTGGGTCAGGTGTAAACCCCTGGTCCAACCAAGTCAATCCAAAGAGTATTGTCATGAGTGCTGAGGGCTGTTTATGTCTGTCTTGACTTTAATCCTGTAAGCCCACTGGGCACACTAATCCTCAACAACCAGTGGATCATAAAAGCAAGTTATGAACACCCACCCACTAGTCTTCTTGCCGCAGAACTTTCTTATTTATTCCCAACTTGCTTCCACTTCCTCCTGGTTCCTGTATAGTTCCTGGCTCTTGGCTCTGTTGCATGTATGATCTTGCTCTTGTACTTTCCTTTTTGGTGTTTTTCATTTAAAATTGCCGGCCCCTACATCTCAGCTCTTCCAGAAGGACTTTTGTTTGTATAAACCTTCCAATCCAGAGCAATAGCCAATAATGGATTTAGTTGAGGTTTTGTACTTCTGGGTTGAGTTGAAAATAGGGGTATAATAGCCATCCTGGCTGACTCCTCAGGAATCAGCTTACAGCCTTGGTCCACCAACTTCACTGTAAGATGTGGGAATTTGAAAATTTATGTGTCTATTTCTCTGTCTAGACCATAATCCCCTTGAGGGAAGTTACTGTGATTCCAGATGTTATTTATCATTTTGTCCCTACGAGACTTAGGGAATTGAGTGGGGTATAGAATCAAGATAGAATAGATTTGGGATGGACTCTTGTAATGGTCATGTGTTATTCTGTGGCTGCCAGCATCCAAAACTTTCTTATTTGTGAGAAATCATTTATTGGTGATAAGTACAGTCCTGTATCCCTAGATCTTAAAGGGACCAGACATTCCCTTTCTCAGCCCCTGGCCTCTTGGGCATAGATGGCTTAGATGTGGCCAACCAGATGCTCCCACCTTGAACTTTGAATGTTGAGGGAGCCTCACAAAAACAGTGGTCATGTAAGCAATAATTTATGCAGGAATGGTGGACAAGTTGAGAGTTCAGCACAGATCACAGCTGGCCTCTAGTGGTGTCTGTCAGAAGAAGTACTCTAACAGCTATTCCAGTGGCCTGACCTGGGCTGTTTTCGCTCCTGGTTTCTGCCTATTTTTTGAGCTTTGTTCTCCATTTTTGTGATGGACCCAGAGAATGGTGCAATATCTCATCAATACATTCCTTCTTTTTGCTATGGTGAGTCAGAATAAATTTTTATGTTTTTGTTTTTGCAACCGAAAACCTGACTATGCATCCCGCAAATAATAATAAACAATGGCTACCATTTACTAAGTACGTACCAGGCGAGACACGAAGTACTTTGTGTAGATAATATTTAATCCTTACGACAATCTTGGAGGGAGTTATTATTTTTCTCATTTTGCAAGTTAGACTCAGAGAGGCTTTTATGAATTATTCTGCTGTAAACATTCTTATACATGTCTTCCTGGCATTTATGCACACACACTTCTGTTGGGTGTATATCTGGATATGGAATTGTGGGATCATAAAGTACAGATACGTTCATCTTCATTAAAGTGCTCTTACAAATTTATATTCCCACCAGCACTTGTATAAGGTTCTGGTTTTAATATATGACTGGATCTTGACCAACATTTGATATTGTACTTGTTATATTAATCCTTCTGGCAGGTGTTTAGTGGTATCTCATTATAGCTTAATTTGCATTTCCATCATGCCCAATGAGATTGTGACTTTTAAAAAGAATTTTTATTTTTAAAAATACTGAGCAGATAGTACAGAAAGTTTCCATATACCACTTTTGCCCCTGACACCACACACACACACACACACACACACACACACACACACACACACACACACACACACACAGTTTCCCCTATTGTTAACATCTTGCATCAGTGCAGTATATTTGTTGTAGTATATTTGCTTCAACTAATGCACTAATATTAATGTGCTATTATTAACTAAAGTCCACAGTTTACATTAAGGTTCACTCTTGCGTCATATATTCTATCAGTTTTGGAAAATGCATAATATCACGTACTCACCTTTACAGTATCATGCAGAATAGTTTAACTGCCCTAAAAACCTGTGCACCATCTACTCATCTTGCTCCGTTCCCCATGAATCTCTGGCAAACACTGATTTTTATTTTTACTGTGTCTATAGTTTTACCTTTTTTCAGGATGTCACATAGTTGGAATCATACAGTACACAGACTTTTCAGATTGGCTTCTTTCACTCAGCAATATGTATTTAAGATTTTTCTATGTCTTTTGTGACTTGGTAGCTACATTTCTTTTTATCAATGACTAATATTTCACCGTTTGGATTAATATCCAAAATAGTCACAGTTTGTTTATCCATTCACATATTGAAGAACACTGTTTGCTTCCATGTTTGGCAGTTGTTCATGAAGCTCTATAAATATCCCTATGTGGACATAGTTTTCAATTCATTTGGGTAAATACCAAGGATCACGATTGCTGGAGTATGTGGTAAGAGTATGTTTAGTTTTGTACAAAACTGCCACACTACCTTCCAAAGTCGTCAGTTCTCATTCTCACCAGGAATGAATGAGACTTCCTGCTGTTTCACATCTTTGTAAGTATTTGGTGTTGTCAGTTTTTGTATTTTAGCCATTCTAATATGTGGATAGAGGTCACTTGTTTTAATTTGCAATTCTCTAAGGATATATAAATTTGAGCACCTTTTCATATGTTTATTTGCCATCTGTAGATCTTCATTGATCAATTGTCTCTTCAGATCTTTACCTGCTTTTAAATTGGGTTGTTTGTTTTCTTATTGTTGAGCTTAAGAGTTCTTTGTGTATTTTGGATACAAGTCTTTTATCAGATGTATGTTTTGCAAATACTTTTTTCCAGTCTGTGGCCTGTATTTTCATTATGTTCACAGTGTTTTTCACAGAACAGGAAATTTTAATTTAATGAAGTCCAACTTATCAATTTTTTTTTGGTGTTGTATAAAAACTTATCATCAAATCTAGATTTTCTCTCATGTTTTCTTCTAGAAATTTTATAGTTTTGCATTTTACATTTAGGTCCAACCCATTTTGAGTTAAATTTTTTGAAAGATATAGGGTCTGCATCTAGATTTATTTATTTCTTTTTGCATGTGAATATCCACTTGTTCCAGCACCATTTGTTGAAAAGCTATCCTCAACTTACTAAGAACAAAAAAACAAATGATCCAATCAAAAAATGAGCAGAGGACCTGAACAGATACTTCTCCCTAGAGGATATACAAATGGCCAACAACTATATGAAAAAATGCTCAACATCGCTAGCTATTAGGGAAATGCAAATCAAAACCACAATGAGATTCCATCTTACACCTGTTAGAATAGCTATAATCAACAGAACAGGTAATAACAAATATTGAAGAGCATGTGGAGAAAAAGGAACCCCCATACACTGCTGGTGGGACTGCAAATTGGTACAACCACTATGGAAAACAGTATGGAGATTCCTCAAAAAACTAAGAATTAATCTACCATACAATCCAGCAATCCATCACCTGGGTATTTACCCAAAAGACTTGAAAACTCATAACCGAAAAAATATTTGCACACCGATGTTCATAGCAGCATTATTCATGGTGGCCAGGACATGGAAGCAACCGAAGCATCCTACGATAGATGACTGGCTAAAGAAGCTGTGGTACATATATACAAAGGAATATTACTCAGCTGTAAGAAGAGATGAAATACTGCCATTTGTGACAACATGGATGGACCTTGAGATAATCATGCTAAGCAAAATAAGCCAGACAGAAAAAGTTGAAAATCACATGATATCACTTATATGTGGGATATAAACCTAAAAGCAACAAATGAGTGGGACAAACAAACAGAGACTCATGGACATGGACTACAGACTAGTGGTTACCAGAGGACTATAAAGTAGTGGTTACTAGTGGGGTAGGGGAGGAGGCAGGAGATAGATGAGGTAAAGGGGATCAAATGTAGGGGTGTAGGGGGAGGGCGAAGTGGGGAAAGGGTATCAAATATATGGCAGCTGAAGGAAACTGGACTTTAGATGGTAAGCACACAATAGAATATACAGATGTGAAATGATAATGTACACCTGAAAATTATATGATTGTATTAACCAATGTTACCCCAATAAACTTAATTAAAAAATTTAAAAAAATAAATAATAAATTTTTAAAAAAGAAAAGCTTTCCTTTCTCCATTAGGTTGACTGTATTTGTGTGAGTCTATTTTTGGGCTCTCTGTTCTGTTTCATTCACCAATACCATACTGTCTTGACTATTGTAACTTTATAGTGAGTCTTGAAGTTGGGTAGTGTCAGCCCTCTTATTTTGTTCTTCTCCTTCAATATCGTGTTGGTTACTCTGGATCTTTTGCCTTTCCATATAAACTGTAAAATCAGACTGTTGATACCTACAGAATTACCCTCACTTGAAAACCGCTGGTTTAACATATGGTTAAAGTAAGGGTTAAGTTTTATTTATTTTCTCATATGCTGTTCAATTGATTTTATTTCTTTCTTTGCCATGTTTATATTTATTGCTTTCCGTCCTTCCTTCCTTCCTTCCTTCCTTCCTTCCTTCCTTCCTTCCTTCCTTCCTTCCTTCCTCCCTCCCTCCCTCCCTCCCTCCCTCCTTTCTTTCTTCTTTCTTTCTTTCTTTCTTTCTTTCTTTCTTTCTTTCTTTCTTTCTTTCTTTCTTTCTTTCTTTCTTCTTTCTTTCTTTCTTTCATTTTACTGGCTTGAACCTCTTGTACAATGCTGAATGGAAGTGATGATAGCAGGGGGAAACTTTCAGTATTTCAACATAAGTATAATTCTTACAGTAAGATTAATGAATTTTATCAATTTTTTCCTTTTTAGTTTGTTTTTGATATCTTGATTATAAGAAATTTTTTCT
The DNA here is from genome assembly GCA_030015415.1 of Cynopterus sphinx. NCBI lineage: Eukaryota > Metazoa > Chordata > Mammalia > Chiroptera > Pteropodidae > Cynopterus > Cynopterus sphinx. Next base: position 119,093,789 of record CM057381.1, on the reverse strand, counting down.
TATACTGAGGTCTTTGGAAATGATTTTTGTGAACCGCCTGAGAAATTGTAATTTTTTCCTCCTCATGAGTAACCAGTTTTCTCAGCATCATTTGCTGAATGGTACTTTCTTCAGCAATCTGCAGGGCTGGCTGTATCCATCAGGATATTGGCAAGAAACAGATGGCATATTTAAACAATGTAATTGAAGAAAGTTTAATAAAGGTACTATTTCTAAAGGCAGGGGCAGGGTTAAGAGAAACTGCAAGAGATGATGAAGCATCCTGGGACTGGTAATAGCTGGGAACACTTACCACTTCTAAGCCTGAAAGTTTGAGGGAAAGGCACAACTTAATGGACCCAGAGAGAAAAGCAGAAAAAGAAGCCATTATATAGGAATAAGACTTTCTGGAGAGAAACATACTAGTCACTATGGGCCAGGAGAGAGTCAGCCAGAGGAATAAATAAACACCTGACTGCTCAATCTCACCCTTGTCTGTCCTTCAGATTTCCTGCCAGTGAGGAACCCACCATAACTCAGTGAACATCAGAGGACAGGCAGCCCACTGATGGAGTCCATAAAGGTCAGCTCTGGGGCACACAGCAGAGGGGAGGAGGGTGGACAGGGCATCTAGACAAACAGAAACCATCAAGCACTCCTGCTATAAATCCGCTTTCCACAAATGCATGGATATGTATGGTTTCTTTCTCCATATTGTGCTGCTGATCTACTTGCTTGAACAATACCATGTTGCTTTAGTTACTACAGCTTTAAGTAAGATTTCATATTTCTGCTTGATTCTTATTCATGTGAAAAAATGCATTTTTGTGTATTGTAGACCCAGAAATCTTACTAAATTGTCATAGTAATTCTAACAGTTTATTTGAGAGTTCTTTGGGATTTTTATGTAGTCATGTCATCTGTAAATAATGATAGTGTTTGTTTCTTCCTTTAGAATTAACACATTTTTATTTTTTAAAATCTTGTTGTACAATGTAGGACTTCAGGTAAAGTATAGAATAGAAGTGGTATAAACAGATATCCTTCACTTTTTAAATTGCTATTTCATTAATTGTTTTCTGATTGTTTTTATAGCTTTCTGTTCCTTTTTCTCTTTTCTTGTGCATTAATGACTTTTTTAAGTTATTTGTTTGGGTTTCTTTTTCAAATTTTTTTATATGTATCTATTATAGGTGTTTGGTTTGTAGTTAGCATAAGATTCATATATAACAAGCTATGCTTATAGCAGTCTATTTTAAGTTGATGGTCACAAGTTCTAACACGTTCTAAAAGTACTACATTTTTTTTTTTACTTACCTCCACTTTATGTTTTTGACATCATATTTTACATCTGTGTGTGTATGCATGTGTGAGTATCCTTTAATATATTATTGTAGTTGCGGAAGCTCTTACTAGTTTTGTCTTTGAACCTTCGTACTAGCTTTATGATTGTTGATCCACTATATTTACTAAGTGTTTGCCTTTATCAGTGAGATTTTTTCTTTCCTACATTTTCTTAGTTTTGGCCTTTTCTTTTCCTCTTAAAGAAGTCCCTTTAATATTTCTTTTAATGCTGGTCTAGTGGCAATAAACTCCTTCTGCTTTTGCTTGTAAAGTCATAAAGACATACAGAGCATGGCAAGTTTTGGGAGTGGTGGTGGACATGACCAGAGTTGAGGGACAGGATAGAGGATGAGAGAAGGGGAGGAGGAGACAACAAGATGTGAGTCTAGGAAGGTAGACAGAGACTAGGCTCATAAAGGCCTTAATTCACAGTGAGAAGCATGGGAATCATATCCTCAGGGCATCAAAAGCCATTTAAACATTTAAGCCAGGGAGTAATGTGTGATCTGATTTATGTTTTAGAGAGTTTCAATGTTTTAGAGAAAATGGATAGGAGGAGGGAAACATACTACAATGAGGAAAATCAGAGAAGAATGTTAAGCTGAGCCTTGAAGGATGGGCAGGATTAGCTGGGCAAGGAGGACAAGGGAACATTCCAGGCAAGAGGAATGGCAAAACCTCTGGTGTAGAAATCGGGAAGCATCTGGAGTGTCAAGGGGCCAGTGAAGTGATCAGGCTAACTGGGACCCAAGGAGGGTTATAAAGTGGGAAGGCAGTTGGTACATGTTAGGTGGGGTGTCTAGGGCTCAGAAGTCTGTAAAACCAAGTGAAAAAGCATCCATCAGAGATCAAAAGCTTTCGAGGTTTGAGACATAGCAGAGGGTACTAGAAAGAGATCAGCTGGAGATGAGAAAGCCTAGATCCTAGACTCAGCTCTGCCACTAGCTCTCTACATGAGTTTGAACAAGTCGTTTCTCCTCTCTGGGTCTTACTTTTCTTGCTTGTAAAATGAAGAGGTCAGTCTAGAGCTATTTCTTCCAGCACTGGTAATTTAGGATCCAAGCACCAGCTTCTATCCTTTTGTTCACTAGTGTATTTGCATTTGCCCCAGACCATTTCAACTGTGCTCACTGCCTAACTGCATCCTGCCAAGTTCAGTCTCATCCAAAGGAAGCAGAATTAGTGGATGAGATAGGACAAGACAAAAATAAACATATCATTTATCCTCAAAGAAATAAGAAAGGCTGATGGAACATGAAGCAGGACCAACAGTGGTAAAGAAGATGCCTGACCGAAACAGCAACAACAACAACAACAACAACAACAACAACAACAACAAACTAATAATTGAAATAAGAGACTTAATAACAGAATAGGAAAAAGCTGAAGAATAGTGTATTAGTTTTTGCCGTGTAACAAATTTCTGCCACATTTAGGGACTTAAAACAGCCATTTACTGCTTGTAGTTCAGTGGTTCCCACCTTTTTGGCATCAAGGACCAGTGCTCCTATGAGAATCTAATGCCTGATGATCTGAGGTGGAGCTGAGGTGATGATACAAAGTGCTAGGGAGTGGCTGCAAATAAAGATAGAGCTTCCTTCACTCCCCTGTTGCTCACCTGATGTTGTGTGGCCTGGTTCCTAATAGGTCACTGACCGGTACTGGTCCCCAGGGGTTGGGGACTCCTGTTGTAGTTCTCAGGTAAATTGGACAGTTTTGTTGATCTGGGTCAGACTCAGTCTCAGCTGAGCTTGCTCAGGTATCGGGTCAGCTGGACGGTCAGCTGGGGTCTAGCTGGTTTAAGGTAGTCTCACTCACTTGTCTAAGAATTGTCTGGCTGTCAGCTGGGACAAAGGAGCTGGTGGGCCACATGTCTTTTATTCTCTGGTAGGTTGCCTAGGCTTGTTTGCATGGTGATGTCAGGATCTGAGCGAGAGGGGCGGGGAGAGATATTACATAAATGGTCAAAATATGTCCCGGTCAGTCAAAGATGAGGAAACGGACTTTATCTGTTGATGGGAGGAGCTGCAAAGTAACACTACAAAGAAAGGACTGTGGCCACTGTTTCAGTCTACCAAAGTGCATGCTCAGACTATCCATCCTCTGAACAGTATTCATATTCCTCCCATGTGAAAAATATGTTCACTCCCATGCCAGCACCCCCAAAATTTCTCATCAAACTATGGCATCAAACTTGGAAGTTCAGGATCTCATTATTCATATCAGGTTCCAGTTAGACTCCTCAGATAGGGCTCCTTTTCATTTGGAGACCCATGGACCAAGAAGATGAGCTGTCTGATGTACACATACCTAAAATGCATTGGTGAGGCAGGCAAAGGGTAAATGTAATGGACACACATGTTCAAAACGGGGAAGAATGGGAAGCAAATAGCAGGCACCGTTCCATAGCAAGCTGCAATCCGGCTGGGCTAGTGTTAACACAGCTTCCACCATGACAGCAGGGAATGTTCCTCGATTAGGTCTACGTTCTGCTTCTTGGAAGGAGCTCCTTATTCTGTATTTCTCTTTGTCTCTTGGATCTACTCTCTGGGACTCCAAAGAAATGATCTGCACTGTAGCTAGGTAGCTTTCTCAATCTGCTTCTTGTCTGTGGAAACTTGAGGCCCTCGAGGCTCTTTTACAATTTAAACAATTTCAGATCCCAGTTCCTGTTAATCCAGGCTGGCAGCACTTTTGCATGTTCAGCTCTTAAGAACTGTGTGGGATTCCTATGAATAGGATTTGAGTCTAATTGACAAAATCACACCCCAAATTGTTTTTGAGACACGACTCTCCTTTAGATTTATTCACAGTTACTTCAGTCTTGTCAGGCAGTCATGGGACAATGTCCTTAAAATCCACAGGAGTCCTTTTGTCTAGATGAAAGGGTCTACTATGATGCAACAACTTAGTTCTCTCAGAGGCTTTAATAAAAGGGTCTTTCAGTCACACCTGCACATCTTTAGTGGAAGGTGCACAAAGCTTCCCCTGGCTTGAAAACCTCCTGCCTGGACAACAATAGTTTGTCCGGTCATGGTGTCCAAAGCAGCTCCTTGTATGGACAAGCAATATAAGTATTCCCTACAAAGTATGCTAAAAGAGGCACCAGGAAGATTCCATTCTCAAGCTCAAACATCTTTTTTATTTCTACCACATTCCTTCCATAGAGATTCATTGCTTTGGGTTAGCATTAACCTGTCAAGGGGATGTGCCATGTATGGCCACCGTCGTGGATAATGTGCGCAAACCCAGCTCAGTGCCTGGCCCTCAGTAAGTGCTCAGCACGTCGTCGTCCCCTCCTCCTGGTCCACTTGTACTTTCCCTAAGGATCCTCTCCTACAATCTGTTTTACACCACTGGACAGAGACTGTTACCTCAGTGTAAGTGAGTGTGTTGGTCAAGTCCTTGAACACCTATTCATTGAGTACCTACTGTGCACCAGGCACTGTTCTAGAATGTAGCCTTGAGTAAGTCAGCCATTGTCCCTGCCTTTATGGAGTGTACTATCCAGTGGGGACAGATTGATGGAAAATAAATAAATAACCCATTAAATAAAGACAGACTGTGATAACCCCATGATGGAAACAGATGCAGAAGCTGAGATAAGGCAGCTGGGAAGCCCTGCTGTCTGCTGAGAGCAGAGAACGGGGAGGAGGGAAGAGGAGGCTAGAAAGGGAGGCTGAGGACAGTCCTGTGCCTCCTCCGCAGTTTTGCCCGATGAGTGTAGAAAGGACACTTTAGTTCAAATAAACAAATAAATCTAGAGAAATATGATCTGTCATAGCAAACTCAAAACCATTAGTCATGATTCCCTCAAGGATCAAAGCAATGGACCTGGGTGTCAGGAGCCCTCAGCTGCAGTACCAGCATAGCCCCCAACCCCTGTCTGTCCTTGGAGAGTCCCCTCTTCTCCTGGGACCCTGGCTCCTGGAATCTGAACTGGGGTTGGGGGCAGTGAGGTGGGGTTCAGTGCTATCTGACCACGCATGACTTCCTGAAATGGCCAGCACCTTCCATGAACGTTTGTCACCCCCAGAAAGGCAGACAGCTGATTGCCGCCTGGTTTCTAGCTGCTAGAATTCCCCTCGTCTGCCCAGCTGTGCAGTTTCCATGCCTCACTTCATTGGGTTCCAGCTCTAGGCCATGTTTTCTTTTTAAGTGTTTAGTCATAGTCCAGACAGTTGGCAAATCACAGTGCCCATGGTGCAGCGACGAGCTGGCCTGGATGTTGTTCCAGAAAATCATGTCTCAGTCTTGGTTCCACCTAAATGCTTGGGGAATGCCTGCTTTTAAAACTTCACCTCTCCAAGATTAAGAGGAGATAATAATAAAAAAACATCACAATAAGAGCCACCATTTATTTAGTACTGAGTGTGTGCTCAGGGACGGGGGTCATCGCATTAAATCCTGGCATCAGGACTTAAAGGGGACACCATCACCATAGTCTCATAGCCTAGGAAACTGAATCTCAGAGAGGTAAAGCTTGCCAGTGGTGGAGGTGTCATCCTGATCCATCACATCAGACTACAGAAGACTGGCCTCTTTGCTACCATGCTGTTTCGCAGTTCCTTTGGCCGACTGCAAGGAGGAACAGTAGGCGGGCCAGGTGAGTTCTGCCTCCACCAAAGAGCCCGCTTATTAGCATCTTCCTCCCATGCCAGTCTCCACCAGCGAAAGATTGTAGCTCTTTTAAAGTGACTTGCTTAAGCTTACCCAGTAAGAAGCTCCTGAGAAAGGATTGCCTAGCCATAGGTCACAGTCTTGAAGCTGATATGTCCTTTCCATCTCCCTAAAATCATAATAGAGGCCCTGTTGGTCCCATATGTGTCCAGAAGTAGTGACAGAATTCATTCTCTACTTTCCTTGTCGACAATGACAAAAAACAAAAACCAGTTCTCCCCACTGACCTAACATGCAGACCCAGCTGGGCAGAGACGGCACCTACCATTACAGGTGTGATTGTGTCAGATCCTTCTAGAAATAAATAAACATCCAGGAGCAGGGAGCCAGGCCCAGGGATGCGGGCCCTGTCTCTGATTTTGCAGAACTCAAACAGCACTATTTCATTCAGCCCTGTGTCTAGTCCTTTAGCCAGTCCCGTGTTTATGTCATGGAACGGGTCTCTGAGATAGGGTGCTTTCCAGCTGAAGTGATTGGTCATCCGGATGTGTTGGTGACACAATCACATTTGAGGAAGTTGAGGGGGCCGTGTAGGCTTTGGAATTGGTCCTCTATCAACATAACCATGTCTTCAAGACGCTGACATTTTCCATCTCTCCTCTCTGTCTTCCCAGTGTCAGCCTCATCCAGGGCCAGTTCTGCTTGTGGTTGAAGGACAGCTGACAGGAGTGGCGGGGGCCATTCTCCCCTATGAAGAGAGGCACTGCTTTCTAAGAGAGAAGGAGCCCCTTTCCCAGAAGCCCCTCAGGAAACCTTTTCTTAAACTTCATCGTCTGGAAGGGGAATAGGATCCTCATGTGTGGGCTTAGATTAATCACTTTTTCCTTGAGTTATTCAGGAGGGGTGGAAAGCTGAACAAATTCTGGATTCTGTGAGGGTGGAGGAAGGTGGTTGCCCAGGAGGAACCAAAAGTGTCCACTCTTCAACATCATGCTGCTCTAGCTATGGAAACTGTCCAAATTCCTTAGATTTATTTGGACATGGAGATGAACTAATTAATTAACCTTTGACTCTGGGGATGGAGGAGGCGGTGGCTTATTTTGAGATTCAGATGTAAATTGTGAAGGTCAGTTCTTTATGGCCCAGGCAGGATGGGAAGAAACAGTGAGCTGGAGCTTTGGACAAGATCTGTCAGGGTAGCACAGGCACTGGGACATGTTTTGCTCGAAGCTTAGTCCTTACGTACCTCATCTGGATTGGAATCACCTGGACAGGCTTCACTATTAAGGGATTTGAAAGCCCTTTGAGAATTGGGGCTAGGGCCCAGGAAGTTGCCTGCTTAACAAGCCCTCCAGGTGATTCTCATACACACTGGACTAGAGCTATGGCTGAGCTGTAGACACCAGCTCTATAAAAGTAACCAGGAGGTTGGCTCCAAGGGTGCAAGAATCTGCATCATAATTCAGCAAATAGTTGCATTTTGGGTCCAAGATGAGGGAGGTGGTCCCAGTATAGTGACAGAGAGTCCAATGTTGGATCCTCATGGCTCAGGCCAGGCTGTGGGCAATAGTATTCACTTGTTCCTTTTTCTCAACAAACATTTAGCAAAGCCCCTTATGTGATAAGCCATAAAGATACAGATAAAATAGTCCCCATCCTCAGAAAGGCACAATATAGCCTGTTGGAAAAACACAGACATGAGGACAGGAATTACGACACGGTATGAGAGGTGTCACAGTGAATCTCAGGCCAGGGCTCTAAGAGCACTTGGGAGAGGCCTCAACTGACCTGGGGGGAGAGGGTGGTGGTGGTAGTGAAATTTCACCTTCTAAAGGTGAAACGCAGGGACCCTGTGGGAGGAGATTTGGGCTGAGGAGGCTCTCAAGTCATGCACATAGATTAGTAGATTAGTTTCCTAGGGCTGCTGTAGTAAAACATGGCGAACCTGGTGGCCTAAAGCAACAGAAATTCATTCTCTAACTATTCTGGAGGCCAAAATCTGAAAGCAGTTTTCCTGGGCCAAAACCAAGGTGTCAGCAAGACCATGCTCCCTCTAGAGGCTCTAGGGTATGGTCCATTCCTTGCTTCTTCCAGCTTCTAATGGCTGTCAGCGTTCCTTGGCTTGAGGTGATGTCACTGCAATCTCTGCCTCTGTGGCCTCATTGCCTCCTTCTTGTCTGTCTGGGTCAATTCTCCCTCTGCCTCCCTCTTTATGATGGCACCTAGGCTCACCCACATAAGCCGTCATAATCTCCTCATTACAAGATCCTTAACTTAAGCACACCTGTGCAGTCCTTTTTGCCCTTTAAGGCAACATTTACAGATTTCAGGGATCAAGAACTATATATATTTAGGGGTCATTATTTAGCATACCACAGGGATTTAGGGAAAGGAGATGCTGACATGAGTCCATAAGAAGTAGGAGTTAACTAAATAAAGCAGATAGATAAGAACATTAGAAAAAAAAAACAACAGCACAAATAAAAGCAACACTGGTCACTGCAAATGGTTTTTAGGGACAGAGGCTCCCAGCACTGTGAGGGAGGGAAATGAGCGGGGAGAAGAGGCCACGGGAGGCAGGTAGGGCTAGATGATGAGGGTCCTTGGCTGTGGAACCCATTGCATGGCTGATGGGGACCCATCAGAGGTGTGTGCGCACATGAACAGTGCCGTCATGGTGGAGAGTGGGTTCTAGAGGGACCATGGCCGAAGGCACAGGGACTGTTTGGGAGGATTTTGCAGTAGTGCCTGAGGAGAAATGATTAGGCCTGAAGTCGGCAAGTGAATCAAGATGAGTGGCTGGATCTACAGGCTGTTTAGAAGGTAGAATTGACAGGACTGCATGATTGAATGGGGAGAATGAGAGCAATGGGGGAGTTTCTGGAATCATCGCTGAAAGGACCCTTGAGGGGAGCATCTGAGGGAGAAGGAGACAGGCGAAGACTTATCTTGATTTGAGGTGGTTATGGATCGCTCAGGTGTCTAGGAAGCAGTGGGTTATAAGGGTCTGGAAACAAGGAGAGGAATCTAGGCTGGAGATTTGGGATGCCTGAGCTTGTAGGTAGTAGGTAAAGCCATGGCATAAATGTGATCACCCCAGGAGATGGAGTATAGAGGCAGTAGATAGACCTAGAAAGAGGCCTTCTCATGGGGGTGGGGGGACTGAGAGGTATAGCTCTAGAAGTGGGAGAAGAAGAAGTCCCAGGAATTTGGTTGAATACTCCTTATTTGGTTGGGATCTTTGTACTTTGCAGAAGAGTGGGGAAAAAAGATGATGCTAACACACACACACAACAGATAACCTTCTAAAAGTGAAATATGGGCTGAGGAGGCTTTCAAGTCACGCACACAGACAGTTACCCTCTGTGTCTCTGCTGGCCCGGCCATGGCTGTTGTCAGCCTCTATAATAACCTGATCACCAGTTTGGGACCCAGGGAGGTCCCACGTAGTACCAAGAAACCAGCTTCCAGCTGCATTTTTTGTTGATTCTTAAGATACATTATGTACCAACAGCATGGCAAAAGTAGAAACCAGGGATGCGGAATGAGCAAAGAATGGGCCATCTGCACTTCTTAAGCGTCCTGTTACTGTTGGCCTGGTGAAGTAAACATCTCCTCGGAGTCACACCCTATTTCTTCCCTTCCTTCTCCCAAGGAAATACCAAGATTCAGATTGTTAGAGCTGATATCTGGGTGAGGCATCTGAGAGCCAGAGGGTGGAAGTTTTCCTCTCAGAGGAGCTGGGGCAGATGCCCCATCAGACCCCCCGTCTTAGACCCACCACCGTTTTCCCCAGTGTCTGCACTCCAGTGGTAAGATGACAATCACAACTGTCAGTAATGATGTGATATTTACATCTTAGGAAGTTCTTTTCACATTTGCGATTTACTCAGTCCCCAAACCCATAAGATAAACGAGAAAACCCCTTTTAATTGCTGTGAAATCAGGGTCAGAAAGGATCAGCAATTTGCCCAAGATACAGGAGCAGAACCCAGGTCTCCTTGATTCTGAAACCCATGTCCTTCCCGCTCCCAGCGCTGCTCCCATTTTGGGGTGGTAGAGCGCAGCACCAATACCACCGGCTGGCCTGCTGGAGATGCCAGGGCCCATGCTGCAGGCTGTTGAGAGCTGCTGGATGCTTACCAGGTGGCTTTTTCAGAAAGGGGGAGAAGCCTCCCAGAAGGAAACGAGGGGAGGGGGCCGCACCAACACAGATGACTTTCCCATTTTGCTCTGGCCTGACTCTGCCCATCTGATGGAGCAGAGTGCTTTGATGCAGCTGAGGACATATTTCTTGACCTTAAAAAATAAGCTCTCGAGCTTTTATTTAAAAAAAAAAAAATCAAGTAATGCATACAACAGACATCACCCCATCCCTGAGATCTGCCCCACCCATCCCTGCGTCTCAGACCATCCATCTCGGAGCCTAACCATCCTGAGCCCATATCCCAAGCCTTTGTATGGTGCTTACACACACTCTTCCACACCACCCCCCAACCGCCCCAAAGATTGGTACTCACGTGCATTGTGTCATCTCTCATTCTTCACCCCAGGTCCAATCTTTCTCTTACCCAGGTCCTGAGCCTTTATCCCAGCCTTAATACCAAGTTCACCCCTCACCCAAATACTGAACCTCATCCCATTTCGGACCCCATCCTGTACCTTGCCCCATTTCCAAATCTACCACTGGTCGCAACACCAACAATCCATTCATTACCCAAATCCAAACCCAAATACCAATGTCACACACCTGACCCCCACCGTATCCTTCAGTTCATTCTTGAGCCTCAGGGCTTGGGACAAAGGTGCCCTTTGCACACATCATCGGGAAATTTCATAAATGCTCAACAGTTAATGGGTTCTTTTTTAGGCTAACAAAAGGAGTGTGGCTATCCGTTTGTCCACAGGGTCAAACTGGCTGCTTCAAAATGACACTGCTCACAGCTGAGGCCAGGCAGGAGAAGACACTGTGTTGAGGATGGCCTGAAGCAGTGCCATTGCACCCAGATTAGAAAGAGGGTGTTACTTTTTGCAGTTAGTAAGCTGAGCGGCCATGTGAGTGCCGCAAATGGAGCCTGAGGAAAGTGCAGTAATTACTTTATGTAATGACGTGGCGGATGAGCCACCTTTGACACGGGAAATGCAGGCGTGAGCCATCCATCTTTTTGAGCCAACAGGAAGGGTTCATTTTTCAGATTGGTAGTGTTCATTAGAACTCGGTCTTTTCTACCATCCCAGTTGCTCATTGGTTTGTCTTCTCTGTGCCTTGCTGAGTGATTGACTTTCCAAAGCACTTTGGCTTCTTGGAGGATGAAAGGAGGTCTAGAAATGCCAGATGTGCTGTAATTATCCCTGGCAGCGCCATCAGGTGGGCTTGCCGCTCTCATCTTGACTTGCCTGCAGTAACCTGAGCCATCATTTTTTTTGAGTAAATGTCAGCTTAATTAGAGATGGCTCCCGCAATGGATTAACGGGGGGTGGGGTGGGGTGGGGGTGGGGCACAGTTGCAGTATTTTTAAAATGAGATTTTTTATGTTTTACTTTAGATTTTTAATTTGCAGAAACTCTCAAAAATTTTTGCCCAGTGTTATAGTTAGACCACAGCTTGATTTAGGTTGGCATGTGAAAACCACCTCTTATTTTTAAAGGATGGTTCACTTTGCAAAACCACCATCCTATTTGTCTTTTGTAGTATTCCTGTGCAGAAGGCATTATAGGCATCTCACAGAAGAGGACATGGAAGCTTGGCAGCCTAAGAGGTTTTTCTGGATGGAAGAGCTTTTCTGACACCCGCCCACCCTGCCCCCCCCCATCCTGCCCCAGCTCTGACCAGCACTATTCGCCATGGTTTTGATTGCGCAAGGAGGGTGGCTGAGGCTTGGGAAGGCCTGGGTGAGGTGTCAGGTAGACTGCCATGGGAGAAGAGAAATGCACATCAGCAAAGCCACCTTCTGTGAAACACAGACATGATTGCAAACTTGGAAATTCAGTTCCCTTAGCTAGTTTCAAATATCAAGAGGCTTCACGTAATGTCAACTGAAATCTAGACTTGACTGAATTGTTTTTCCTCTGGGTCATTGCTAGTTTTTGGTCTTTTGTAACTCAGAGAGCCAGGTGTCTGATATCCACATCTTGTTTAGTTATTAAAATAGCACTGGGATGTGGATGCTATTATCCTTGCTTTACCAGTGAGAAGTTGAATAACTTGCCTGAGGTCCCACAACTTCAGCGCAGAGCTAAGATTTTAACCAAGATCTGGATTACTCTTATCAGCTAGAGTATGCCTCTTTATAAGTCAGAAAAAATGGAATTTTAGTCTAAGATTTTCTTTTGGCTTGTGTATTTTTGGACAAGTTAACAAAATCCAGTGACTGTTATTGAGTATAAACTTTGGCCAGGCCAATTGCTAAGGCGAGGAGGAGTAGGGAAGGAAGTACAAAGACAAAAAAAAAAAAAAAAATAGTCTTTGTCCTCAGTTTTAATATCCATGAGTGTGTGACTTCCTTTCTTTCATGGATGAGAATGTATCCATAAATGAGTGAGTGAGTCTGAGTTTCCTGGAAGGTTCCTTTCAGAGCACATGTACCGTGATTCTGTGATGTTAATAGTCTGGAGTGACAACAGACTGGGGCCAAAATCTCCTAGATGTACATCTTGGTTTTCACAGCATCGTAGGTAATCTATTCCACGCTTCAGAGAGGGAGAGTGTCCCCGAATTTTACCACCTGTGAAAGGTCCTTTATGTCTTCTAAGCATTACTTTTTGTATAACTATCTAATTTAATCCATACTCCAACAATTTGAGCGAGGTGTTATTATTTATCATCGTTTGAAGAATGAGAAATGGAAGCTTGGTCATTCTAGTTACTTGCACAGTGTCATAGCATTAGTATAATGCGAAGCCGGGATGTCACACTAGAAGAACCAGTGCAACAGCTATTGCTTCCTAATAGAGACCATGGGAGTAGGTCAGGCCCTGGGAGAAGCTGGCTTGTACTGAGAATGAAGCAAAACTCAGGGCTTTGGAAATGCTATTTGAAGGTGCTCGAGGGGGGGTCACAGGTCATCTGCTTTCCTACAGACCACTTAGTATTTGTCACACTGGAGTTTTTTCAGTCTCCTCGTGACCTTGTCTGTGAGTCAGTCCTTGACATATGGTAAAACAAACTAGCATGAAATGGAGTTGTCCAGGTGATCTTTTAGAACCTCTGGAATGCCTGTTTTATGACACAAGGATACTCAGTCTTCCTGAAGCCCATTTGTCTCAGGCTGAAAGGTGAGTGGAGCCTTCGGCCCCATCTACTGAAGACAAATGCCCACATCACTCAGATGATGTCACTTGAATTTCCTGAACCTTTACAACCTCTTGCTCCTGACAGGTGGTCATTACCTCATAATGGGCTACATTCCTTCCCTTGAAAAGAAATGAGATTGAGGCAAGGCTCTTCATTCCGCCAGCTAAAGCGTTTTAAGGTGATCTCTTCGTATTGAAAAACACAAAAACCATCTGGGGGACCAAAATGAGAGCTGACTTATTAAATAGTGAGCTATTGAAAAAATAGGGTCAGTGGAAAATATTGCACTACTAGCTGGTAACCAGTTCTAGCTGGTCAACTGGATTAAGATGGTGTTTCCTCTTTGTAGCTTCTTGTGCGTAGACATTACATCATTCTCACATTTCTTGTACCCAGAGCCCCATAGGAAGGGTTCTGGACCCAGGATGCGAGTGTGACAGTCACCTTAGCACCACACAGAAAATAATGGAAAGGTTTGGTGTTTTTCTTACTACTGACCTTTTATCTCCTCCCTTTTACTCTTCCAAATGCCATCTCATTTCTTCAGGAAAATCTTTCTTTTTTGCTTCACTCTAGATAAAAGCAGTTGTTATCTAGATCAGGTACCTCCAGGACCCACACACTCATCAAAGAAAGGAATCCAAGTGGTGAATTTCAGGTGAAATCAGATAACTCTTGAAAGGTCCCAGACATGCCCCTTAGAAACTGCAAAAATATTCCTCCTCATCCTGCTTAGTTATATGTAAAACTATTCTTCCCTAGGTGGGAAATATAGAGATTTTCAGTGTAAAATTCTTTCAAGTTTGTTGTATGTTTGAAACTTTTTGATAAATAAAGTCTGGCAAGTAAAAGATACTATTTGCTTCCCTAATATTATTTATAAAATAATCACAAAAGACTAACTTCTACTCATTGTAAATTCCATTTAAAAGTATCTTTTAATACTAATTATTTACTATTACAATTATTTATTAATATTTATTTTATACTTTATTTAGTTAGCTCAAGCACTGTAACAAAAATACGGCAGCCTGGGTGGCTTAAACAACAGATGCTTCTCATAGTTTTGGAAAGTGGGAAGACTGATATCCATCCTGTGCCTAGAGATTTGGTATCTGGTGAGGATCTACTTCCTGGTTTGTGGATGTTTGCCATCTCACTGTAAGCTCACTGTCTGAAACTTCTTAAAATAAGCTTTGAAAACTTAGATCACGTTTAAGATTTAAAATGTTAGTTTGAAAACCTGGAGCCATCAAACTTCCAGAAGAAATATAGAGTATTGTCACAACCTCAAGGTAGCCAAGATTTCTTTGACACAAAAAACACTGGCCATAAAAGAAAAAAATATTAAGTTCGGCTCCACCAAAATAAAAAAATTTCTGCTTTTTAAAACATACCATATTGCTAGATTTAATTTAATATTTGTGTAAGAATAAGAAAGAGGTTAAGATTCCTTTTTTTTCCATATGAATATCTAGTTCTTTAGTTAAAAAACTTTTATCTTCCCTGTTGGATTTGCTTGACATCATGGTAAAAAAATCAATTAATTGCATATGTGTGTGTTGGCTTGAGAATTACTGTTTCAAAATTAATATATTACTTGCTGGAAATTACTGTTTGGCTATCGCCATAGGAACATAGGCTACTAACTATGGAAACGACATTCTAACAAGCTTTCTGCTTCTGTACCCCCGCTCGCACACCTGACCAGTGGGTTGACAGGTAATGAATAGCAGAAAAATAGACATTTGTGTCCAGACAGAATGAAGAATGGGAGTTTTGGCTTAAAAACCCTGTACCTCTGCATTTCGGGGCTGCTTCATTTGGGGTCTGCGTACCCCTGGCAGACCCAGCTGGCTGAATAAAGAGTGTGATTCCTATAACTCACTGAGTTCTGGTGGTCTGTGGGTCTTTCAGGGGCTGGCGGCCACAACATGGGTAAGATCTGTTTTTGAACTTGCTATTCCGTTTCATTTATTTGCCTGTCCTTATACCAGCATCACACTATTTTGATTACTGAAGTTTTATAATGAGTCTTGAAATTAGGTATTCAAATCTTTCAACTTCATTCTTCATTTTCAAAATTGGTTTGGCCATTTTAGATCATTTGTGTGTTGATGTTAATTTTAAAATCAGTCTATTTCTTCAAAAGAGGCTGCTTGTATTTGATATAGATTGTGTTAAATCTATAGAATAGAGAGGCTTGACATCTTAATAGTGAGTCTTCCAGTTTATTCTAAGCAAAATATCTGTATATTCGCTTAGGACTACTTTAATTTTGCAAAACAACTTTTTGTAATTTTCAGTTTATAAGTCTCAAATACCTTTATTTTTAAGATTTATTCTTAAGCATTTGATTTTGGTGAGTATTTTGATGCTATTGTAAATTGTATTTGTTTTTGGAATTTCATTTTTCTATTGCTTGTTGCTAGTATATTGAAATATAATTGGTTTTCGAGTATTTGTATCCTGAAACTTTGCTGATTTCACTTATTAGTTCTAATAATTTAAAAATACTCTATAGAGTTTTTAAAAACAGCTTTATTGAGATAATTCGCATACCATTCAATTTACCCATTTAAAGTACAGTCTTATACTCACAGAGCTATGCAATCATCTCCACAATTCCAATTTTAGAACATTTTTATCACCCTCAAAAGAAACACTCTACTAGCAGTCATTCCCTATCCTCTTCCCACCCCCATCTCTCAGCCTACTTTTTGTCTGTATGAATTTGCCTGTACTGAACATTTCATGTAAATGGAATGACACAATATGTTGCCTTTTGTGACTGGCTTCTTTCATTTAGCATATATATTTTAAGGTTCATACATGTTGTAGCATGTATCATTCATTTCAGTGGCTGAATAATATTCTACTGTACTGCTATTATTATTATTACACATTTTATTTATCCATTTATCAGTTGATGGACGTTTGGGTTATTTTCATTTTTTTGCCTATTATAAATAATACTGCTATGAACATTCATGAATAATTTTTTTGTGTGGACATGTTTTCACTTCTTTTGGGTATACATTGAAGAATAGAATTGGTGAGTCATACAGTGAGATTGTTTTATCTTTTGAGGAATTACCACACTATTTTCCAATGTGGCTGCACCATCTTAGATTCCAGTTAACAGTGTGTAAGGGTTCAAATGTCTTCACGTTCTTGTCGTTATCTGTCTTTTTGGTTGTAGCCGTGCTTGTGAAGTATCTGCTTATGGTTTTGATTTGGTAGCTAATGATGATGAGCATCTTTTCATGTGCTTGTTTTCTATTCGAATATCTTCTTTGTAGAAATGTTCATTCGTATATATTTTAACATTGTTTTTAAATTGCTATTTATTATTGACTTGTGGTTTTTAAATCTGGATACAAGTCCCTTATCAGATATCTGATATACAAACATATTTTATGAGTTTGTTCACTTTCTTGATGGTGCCCTTTGAAGCACAAAACTTTTTAATTTTTTTAACTTTTTAATTTTTAAATTTCTTTGATGAACTTCGATTTATCTTTTTTTTTTTGGTTCTATTGCTGGTGCTATTTCTGTCATATCAAAGAACCATGGGGTTTTATACATACACAATCTTGTCATTTATGAGTAAGGCAGTTTTACTTATTTTCCCAATATTTACACCTTCTTTTCTTGACTTGTTGCACTGGATAGGACCTCTACTACAATGCTGAATAAAGTTGGTGAAAACATAAATTCTTGCCTTATTATCAATCTTAGGGAAAAAAGGTTTAATATTTTATCATTACATATGATGTTAGCTGTAAGTCCTTTATCATACTGAGTAAGTTCCCTACTACTCTAGTTTGCTGAGAGTTTTTTTTTTTTTAATTAAGAATGGATGTTGAGTTGTATCAAATGCTATTTTGCATTCGTCTAGATAATTATTAGTGTCTTGGGCTGGAGTACTCTTTAATGTAAGGGAGCTGTTCTGAGCATTGTGGAATGCTTAGCTGCATGCCTGGCCTCTATTACTAGATGCCAGTAGTAATGACCGAGTTAGGAAAACCAAAAACATCTTGATATTGCTAAATGCCCTGCAGGACAAAATTACCCCTAGCTGAGATCATTGATCTGGTACATTACTATGGTTGTTTAAAAATAATGTTTGTAAGTTATTTGATTCTCCCTTTGATAGTTGGAGACTAAGATTTAGAGCTTAATTCTTCTCTCCTTGAGTGTGGGCTACACTGAGTGATATGTCTAATTCATAGCACCTGGTGGAAGTGACTGTGTGACCCTTCCAAGACTGGGTTATAAATGGCATTCTGGTTTTCTTCTCTCTCTCTGTAGGGTCATTCACTCTGGGGGAAGGTAGATGCCATGTTTTAAGTATACTCAAGCAGCTCTAAAAAGAGCTCCGCTTGGTGAAGAATAAAGTCCTGCTTCCAATAATTAGTATCACTTGCGAGGCCTGTGAGTTAGCCAACTTGGAAGCAAATCTTCCAGGCCCAGTCAAGAGTTAAGACACAGCACCTGCCAACATCTTGACTGCGACCTGAGAGAACTGAGCCAGAAACACCCAGCTAAGCTACCCTTAGATCCTGATCCTTGGAAAGTGTCTGAGATAATAAATATTTATTGTTTTAAGCCACTAAATTTTGAGGTAATTTGTTATGAATCATTAGTTAGATAATTAATACACTAATAGCAATTGATTTCCAAATGTTAATTTTTTTATTTCACTTGTTCTTTTTCCTCTTTTATCTCCTTTCCTGCTTCTTTTAGCATGAGCGAGTGAGTGAATATTTCATTTCTTCTCCTAGAATGACTTCTTAGCAATACTTATTTATATTATTTTTTTTTAACTGGGTATTATAGCGATTACAATATATATCTTTAAGTTAGGATTGACTACTTTTGAGCTGGTATAAAATAAATAAACGCAGGGAGATTCCATCTCATCTAATACAGAGACTTCATTTTTAACTATGGTCTGACCCCCTCCCTCGTTGACATTCCAGTCAAGGCTTAACTCTGTACCTAAAGCCTCAGAGGAAACAACTGTTAACCCCTTAAGTCTGCAATTTGGACTGGTCATTTAAAATACAAAAGGCTAATCAACATTTTGCACAAGCCTTTGTTTTGCAGGACCCCAGTAGGAACTTTTAACCCTGGAAAAAACATCCTATGACCCTTTGAAACCTATGACTGATAGCAGACATCATAGGACCAAGAACCACATCCTCCTTCCTGAACTCTCACTTTTTGATAGTGTGACAGCCTGCTGGAAGGTGAAAGGGGTAAAGATTAATTAAAAGCCCTGAAACTAGACAAAGGTAGTCTTTACCTTAGGAATTTTTAACCCTTAACAGCATCCTGTCTGTCATGAAACTTGTGGCAATGAGCTCATATGCTGAGAGCACAACATTCCAGGATACACATAAGACCATCAGCAAGGACATTTATCTTTGTGATGACTAACTCCTGCTAGCTTTGTGAAGGACTGACTTCTGTTTTTTAACTTATTTTATTCCAGAATGCAGTAGTGGGGGAGGCTTTATAAACTGCCTCCCCTAAGAACCCAGGGCTGGTCCCTTCTAACCCTGCAGGGTAGAGAGTCAGTCGCTGGTCGGCTAATAAAGGCTCATAATTAACCTTAATTAGTTGCGTGGGTTTTGGTCACGCCACAACAATAGCCCATATAATCTTGTCACAAAAAAACCTTCCAGGAGCGTATTTTTTCTTTATGCTTTTTGTGTACAAGTCTCTCTCTCTCTCCCTCCCTCCCTCCCTCCCTCCCTCCCTCTAATAAACTCTATCTGCTCAAGTTTATTCTGAATTTAGTGTTTATTTCTATGACATTGATACTTAAAACCTGGTTTTTCGAGTTCAGTAACACTTTCAAACAATAATGTAGAAATTACGATGCTATGATTTTACGTACGTCTCCACTGCTCTTTGTGCTCTTATGTTTTACTTTCATATATGCCTTAATCCTCATAGTACACCGCTATCAGTTTTTTTTTTTTGCTTTAAGTCAGTAGTCTTTTAAAGAAAAAAAAATAATCATTTTAAGGTCTTTTATACCTAACCAGATATTTACTTTATCTAGTGCTCTTCATTTCTTTTTGAAGATCTAATTTAATCTTTTGCCATTTCTTTTCAGCGTAGAGACTTTCTTTTGGCATTTGCTGCTGCTCCATGTAGGTATTTGCTAGAGATGATCTTAAAGTCAAAAGAAATAATCTTCTGAGTGCTGAGAAGTCTCCCTTCGCCTTGCTGTTGGAAGGATATTTTCAGTGGCCATGGAGTTCTGAGTCAGCAGCTTTTTGTTATTCCCAGTGCTTTAAAGATATTCTGTTGTCTTCTGGCCGCCATTGTTTTTGGTGACAATTCAGGTGTCATTTGAATCATTGTTCCCCTACATGTAATGTGTCTTTTCGTTTGGCCTAGTTTTGAAATATCTCTTAATCTTTGGTTTTCAGCTATGATTATGAAATGCCTAAATGTGGTTTAGTTGTATTTGTCCAGCTTGAATTTTACCCAAATCTTTGTATCTGTGGGGTTGATGTCTACAATATTGTGATTTGTAAAAAATACATATTTGGTCATTTAGATCACTAAAATATGTTTCTTGTATATATTTGGTTTTCGTTATGGTTCCTGGCTCACAATTCCCAAAATCCTTGGAATTTCCTGAGCAGATAAGAGCAATGGGAGCACCTTTTGTCAAAATATTTGGTCTCTTGTCCTTCAGACCCATAAAGGTGAAATAGATGTCTAATTATTCATAACAAGCCCTTTCACCAACACTGGGTTTATGTTAATGAGATGACTTGTGGAAAGTACCTAAGGATGGGGTCTGCTTGCCAAGGAAACCAACTTTGAATTAGAACTTTCAGTCCTACCCCCTGATTTCTTGGGAGGGAAGAGGGGTGGAGGTTGAACCGATTACCAATGGCTAGTGATTTAATCAATCATGCCTATTAATGAATCGTCTAAAAATCCTAAAAGAGAAGATTTGGAGTTTCTGGGTTGGCAAACATGTGGAAGTGCTGGGAGAATGGCATTGCTGGAGAGAACATGGAAGCTCTGTGCCTTTTCCTCAGACGTTGCCCTATGCATCTCTTCCATTTGGCTATTCTTGAACCATAGCCTTTTGTAATAAACCAGTGATCTAGTAAGTAAAATGTTTTTCTGAATTCTATGAGTCACTCTACAAATTAATTGAACCCAAGGAGGCGGTTGTTGGATCCTCCACTCTATAGCCAGTCGTGTAGAAGTATAGGTGATAGCGTTGGTGTCTAAAGTTGGAAGCGGGGCAGTTTTGTAGGACTTAACTCTTAACCTGTGGGATCTGATGCTATCCTCAGATATAGTGTCAGAACTGACAGTATCAGAATTCAGTTGAATTGTAGGATGCCGAGTTCATTGAGTTGTTTGAGAGTTACTTGGTGGTGTGTGGGGACTCCCGCTGACCCCCAAGCATTGTAATTGGTGACCAGAACCTTTAATACACTAATCATTTTGGAAAGTTTATGGCCGTTATCTCTTCACATATTTCTTTTGCTCTATTCTTTCTCTTTTCTCTTTCTGAATTTCAATTATATGCATGTTAGACACTTTTATAATCTAAATGGGATCTCCCTCAGATCTCATTTACTCTATTTTATCTTTTCACTTTGCTCTTTTTGTTTTAGTTTGGATGCTTTCTACTGATCTGTCTTGAAATTCACTAATTATTTCTTGTGCTGTATAATGAATTCTTGATTTCTAGTTTTGTATATTTCATTTCTAGCACATCTATTTGATTCTTTTTTGTTTGTTTCTATGTCTCTGCATAAATTTCCCATTTATTCCCACATCTATCCATTTTTTCAATTATGTCTTTTAGTTTCTTTGTTATAGCGATTTCAGTGTTCTAATTTGGTCTTTCCAACATCTGAGCCATCTTTAGGTCTCCTTCTACCGATAAATTTCTCTGTGGAGTATAAATCACATTTCTTGCTTTTTCATATGACTTATTATATTTGATTGTATGCTAAACATTTATATTGAAGAACATAGAAATGAAATAAATACAATTTCTGTCAGGCCGTTAGCGTGTAGGCTGACTTAAATGGATGTGAAATTGAGCAGTGTTTGGACTTTGTTGTAGACTTTCTTTGATTCAGTTCACCATTGACTTAATATTATTTAAAGGCAGGATCAGTGCTTCTCCTTCATCAGGGATTAAATCACTGGCTGCGGGACTGAATTCAATCTTTGGCCACCTCATATCTTTAGAGATTAGGCTGGCCCAAAGTTCCAACCCTTTCTTTAATCATGTGGTTGGTCTTTTTAGTGACTAGCTCTCATTCTGAAGCTCTCATGATTCTACTGAGTTGCCTCATTAGCATAACAAAGAGTCATATCACTCAGGGAATTCTAAGAGTTTTTGAAGCTCTGTGCCAGGAACTAAGGACAAAGACCAGATATATGCTCCATTATGCCACAGGGTTTCTCTTAGCTCTCTTGCACATCCCTCACCTTCTGAGGGCGTAGTTCTCAACCTTTTTGGTGCCAGGGACCAGTGCTCTTGTGACAATCTAATGCCTGGTGATCTGAGGTGGAGCTGAGGTGGTGATGCTTGTGCTGGGGAGCGGCTGCAAATACAGCTGAAGCTGTGCTTGCTCACCTCCGGCTGTGTGGCCCTGGTTCCTAACAGGCCATGGACCAGTATCGGTCTGCAGCCTGGGAGTTGGGGACCCCTGGGTAAAAAGAAACCAGATGAACTTATAGCAAATTTTTAACAGTGGTGTTTGGCCTGGCATGACTGAGTAGAATCCCAAATGTTAAAACCTGCAGAGTAATTCTGCACCTACTTGCCATCTCTTACCTATGAGTGTTCAACAGCATGGGGAGGGGAGTAGTACACTCAAAGCACTGGATGCAGGGCAGAGAAGGAGAGCAGAGAGAAATCCATGCCGAGGTCCATCAGACTGGGACCCCTCTCCCAGTGTAAGATCCCCTCAGAACTGGTCTATGGCCTTTTAGGAACTGGGCCACACAGCAAGTGAGCAGTGGCAAGTAAAAGAACCTTCTTTGTATCTGCAGCTGCTCCCCAGCGCTAGCATCACTGCCTCAGCTCCACCCTTGATCATTAGGCATTAGATTCTCATAGGAGAACCGGCCCCTTATGCCAGAAAGGTTGGAGACCACTGCTTTTACCTATCTCTATGGAGGATTACCCTTTCTCACAGTCCCACCAAGTATGGAACAGCTGCAGGGTCCTTCCCTCCTGTGAAGGGCACATTACTTTCTGGAGTTTAGTTCATTTACGTTTCTTTGTGACTTTGTTCTCTGATGAGTTTTTAAAAACTATAATAATTTAGATGGTTTTTGATGGGTGTGTGTGTGTGTGTGTGTGTGTGACTTTCTACATCTGAACCAAGTCTATTCATTTTTGCAAAGAATAAAGTAGGAACAATTAAGGGATTTTTTTTTTGTGGAAATTGTATTTATTTCAACTTCATTTTATTCTTTAATACATGATAAGACCTCTTTTTAAGCTACTGGTCTTAATCCTTTAGAGACCCCTTTAGTGGCTCCCTTCTCTGAATCTCCTATAAATATCACTCATTTAATTTCAGCAGTATTTAATATCAGGCATGCATACTGGCACTCTACTGTCTACTCCTATTTCCCAACACACAGAAATTGATGATCAGTTTCCTAGGTTTCTTTCTTTTAGAGACTGGGTGAATTCTCCAATCCTTCTCAACACAATGTACTAGGCAATAAATTAGATGTGGTCCAAGGGATTAAATATAGTTGCCATTTTGAATTTAACCTCAAAGATTTTTAAACAATTTTCTCTGACTGAGCACTGGGACCCTTCCAAGAAAAGGTTTGTCTTACAGGGCATCCATAGGTTAAAGGTTATTTTCACTACCAGGCAACATTTCAAAAAAGGATCAGTTGATATAGATCTGGTTCAAAACAAAATGAGAATGAATTGTAAGACACTGGGATAAAACGATCTGAGAATTTGTGTCTTGAAATGAACATTAAGAGATGGAGGATACAAACCCAACCTTGATCTCCCTGGGTTTTAGTATATTCATCTTTTAAGTTGGTGGGTGGGAATGGGAGTAGTGAGATAGAGTACACTATTTAATCTCTAGAAGTCCCTTCTGATGCCTCAAATATAGAGAATACTATAACAGGATGATGTTGCTAAACTTTATTCCACTCCTTTAATGCCTATTCTTCTTACTACTTTTCAAGCATCAGCAAGGGCTTTCTTACATACTCCCCATGAAACAGAGAAATTAGAGTCAAAGTCTTATAAATCTATAGCAGAGAGAATAGTCTCAAAAGCTATGATTTTCAGTAGTGAAAATCAAATTTTTGAGAAAGAGGATTAAATTATTCTTTCTTTCTTTCTTTCTTTCTTTCTTTCTTTCTTTCTTTCTTTCTTTCTTTCTTTCTTTCTTTCTTTCTTTCTTTCTTCCTTCCTTCCTTCCTTCCTTCCTTCCTTCCTTCCTTCCTTCCTTCCTTTCTTTCTTTCTTTCTTTTTTTCTTTCTTTCTTTCTTTCCTTCCTTCTTTCTTTTTCATTCTAAAAGCTTGGTTTTTATGCACGAGGAAGTGGAAGGACCCAGAGGACAATATTATATTACAAATCTGTGAGGTCTGCTAAAGAAAAAAAGGATTTGACCAGCTGGCTAGAAGGGAAGTACCTGAGGAAAGGTGATCAAGAATTAGATAGTTTTAAGTTTTCAGTACACCTTTCACAAGCCAAAGCCTAGGTTAAGGCTGTAATGACAGAAAGCTGTAAGAATGCCCCCACCTCCACACTCCTGTATATATCTGTATCTGTATATATCTCTGTATATATCTCTGTCTGTCTGTCTGTCTGTCTGTCACAGAAAGACCCACTGGTTGGCTTCCCCAGACATTACCAAAAAAGCTTACATGACTTTAAAGAAGTTTCATTGTCTAAGAGGTACCTGAGCAATGGAGTGATGAAGTGACTAAGGGAGGTGGTTCAGCTGATGCACCAGGAGGCTGTTTCACAGAATCCTCTATACCTCAATGTGGTGTGTGGAAAGCAGACAAGACTTCAAGGACTCCAAGAAGGTTGTAGAAAGGCAAAAGGACAGGTGGACCTAAAGAACTTGGGCTTTGGATGAGAAGGACATAGCCTTGTCCCAGGACGGTGGTGTCCAGTTTCCAAGACTCGTGAGATGAACATCTCAAAGAATGAACAGAGGAGTTCCTAGGACTCAGTCCCCTTCCTCTGGAGCTTGAACTTGGGAACTTAGCACAACCCTTGGGAGAAAGGGAAGTGGAATATTCCAAGTAAATTGAGCGTTTATCTGGAAGGGACTGAGTTGGAAATAAGAAATGATTTGGATACTCTGAATTAGAAAGCTTCAGTTTCTCTGCTTCCAAGGAAATGATAGCTGGATACCTTTTAGTTTTGGGGAAATCAGTTTACATTTCATACACATAAGTTTCTTGGACTCTTGAAGCTGAAACATCCAACTTGCATAAGTGATGAGGCGGTAGTTCATACTTCTGCATTGGCAGTGGTGAACTCCTACTGCTTGATTCCAAACAGTACTTTGTCAATAAACCTAAAGCTAAAGACAAAAATACAGACAAGAACAGGAAGACAAAAATGAAGGCAAATGAAAAATTTACACTCCAAACTAAACTTTCATGCCTACAAAGTCCAGCATGATCTGGTACTGCCCACCTTTCCATTTACTCTATGCAATCTCTGTTTCACATACACTGGCCTTCTTTACTCCACCACTCCAAGCTCCTTCTCCCTTGTTTTGTTATATATTACTGCATCACAAACTAACTACCATGCAGGGACTTTTATGAAATAACAGCACCCATTTACTATCTTGCAATTCTCTGGGTTGACTGGGCTCAGCTGGGAGGTTCTGCAAGCTCCATGCGATGTTGGCTTCTGTCATCTGGGAATGCCAGGGGGAATTCAGCTGAGGCTGTCATTTGGAGGGTGCATTAGTCAGAGTTCTTCAGAGAAAAACCAATAGGATGTGTGTGTGTGTGTGTGTGTGTGTGTGTGTGTGTGTGTGTGTGTGAGAGAGAGAGAGAGAGAGAGAGAGAGAGAGAGAGACAGACAGACAGACAGACAGACAGACAGACTAAAAAGAGATTTATTTGAGGAATTGGCTCACACTATTATGGAGTCAGGCAAGTCCCAAGATCTTCAGAGTAAGTTAGCAAACTGGAGACCTAGAAAGTCAATGGTGTTATTCCAGTTTGAGTCTGAAGGCCTGAGACACAGAAGATAATGTTGTAGTTTCAGGCCAAAGGCCAGCAGGCTTGAGATCCAGGAAGAGCCAATAAACATTTGAGTCCGAAGGTAGGAAAAAAAGCCAATGTTTCAATTTCAAGCCAGTAAGGCAGAAAAGAATCTCTCTTACTCTGAGGAGTAAGTCCTTTTAGTTTTAGTCAGGTCCTCATTTGATTGGATGAGGTCTACCTACATTACAGAGGGCTTTATTCAGTCTGCTGATTCAAATGTTACTCTTACCCAAATAATAATAATAATAATAAATATTAATAATAATAATAATAATAAAATAACTCTGACAGGAACACCCAAGATAGTGTCTGAGTAACAATCTGGGAACCCCATGGCCCAGTCAAGTTAATGCATAAAATTAACCATCACAGAGGGCCTCCCTTCACATGTCATTCTCCATGTCCTGGGCTCCTTACAGCTTGGTGGCTGGGTCCCAAGGGACAGTGTTCCAAGCTTGCCAGAATAGAACTGCAAATCTCTTAAGGCCCTGCCTTGGAAATCACACAACATCACCTCTGATGTGTTTGTTGATCAAAGCAAGTCACAGGGTCAGCCTAGATTCAAGGGGAGGAGAATTAGGTGCCACCTATCTATGGGCAGGGTGGCAAAGGATCTATGGTCATCTTTAATTCCCTATAAATCTCAGGGCCTTCATGCATGCCGTCCTCCAAGAGGATTTTCCTTCTTCATCCTCATCTGTCCAACCCCACATTATTCTTTGGGTCTCAGCCCATTTTCTTTCTCCAGGGAAGCCTTTCTATAACTTCCACCCACATAGACCAGGTTTGGTCACCTCATTCTGAGCACATACTGTGCTTTCCTGCACATTGCTCACCATAGCTATAATGATTTATGTGAGTAAAGATGAGCTTCCTGGTTGACTTCAGTCTTAGCATGAAGGTGGTGATATTAACTGGGGTGAGGGGTCATGAAAAGAGCATTGGATTTAAAGGCAGAATGCTTTGATTTATGGATTTGCCATTTTCAGCTGTGTGACTTTAAATAAGTAACATATGTTCTCAGGCTTTTCATTTCCTCATCTATAAAACCAGGATAGTTAGAAAGACTCTTTTTTCACAAAGTAGCAGTGAGGATTAAAAGAGATCAGCTGTAAAGCCCATTGCAGATGTTGCAGTACTGTGTATAAGATAGGTCTTTCTTCCTTCTCCCTTTACGCTTCTCCTCCTCTTTCTCAGTAAGAGAAAATCCATGATATGTGCCTTCAAGTTCAAGTACCCCATGGGTCACATTAATCCCCACATGTAATCCTTTGAGGTGAAAAGCTAGCAGGGAGCAGGAAAGAGAGGGCCATATGTGGCTGCTATATGAATGGAATAGGATGCTCTGTGCTCCCACCATGGGGGGCAGAGTGCAGTGAGGAGCCCTCACCATCCCCCATGATTACCACACTTTACTCGCTCCACTCTGGAGCTCTCTGAGGGTTCCACCTGGGAGAAAGTGAGACCGTGAGAAGAATGGGGGAAGCTGTGAAGAAAAATAGGTTCCCTTCTAATTTGTTTACCCATACTTGACCTATGAAATTCAAAATCAAGTATATAAGTATATACCTATAAAGCTGAGTTGATTAGTTACCCCTGGGAGGCGGCCATTTAAATAAGAATGACATCACTCCAGCCTCAGGATGAAGTGTAAATGTAAAGTCATAAGATTTAAAAAGAAAACCAGAACTTACCCCCCAAAAAACTAAATTGACCCAATTCCTATGAGCAGATGAATGCTGTTCATTTTAGATAGCTAGTGAAGATGACTAGGTTTATAGCGAAAGGACAAAGGCCAATTTGAATTGAACAGATTACCTAACACTGGCTGAGGATGACATCAGCAAGGACACAACCTCAAGAAATGAAAATTTACCAAATATGTTGAAATACAGAAATACATAATGAAACTTAGTCAAAAAAATAATTGATCACCATGAGAGGATGCTAAGGAATCAACTCATTGTTTTGAAAACGAATGAGTAAAAAGGAAGAATCAAGCATTTTTTTATATATAAGATCTCTAGCTCTGGCTAACCTAAAAGCAGGTGAGGAAAAGTTTCCTTTATAGGAGCATTCTAGCTAACACTTGAAGAAAGAAGGGATGCTGGAAGGAGAATATTACCATTTGCTAATGATTTAATGGATTTATGCCCTGAGCAGTATTGGCTGCTAATGTGGCAGACAAACAAACAAACTGATATTATGTGCTTCCTAATGAAAGTCCACAAACAAAAACTGTGATGTCATTGTGTGAAAAACAAACAAACAAACAAACAATCCGCAAATAAAAAAATCCCGCCAAGCCTCTAAATCATCAATGAACAAACGTTTTCTATAAAGGGCTAGATGGCAATATTTGGGACTTTGTGGATTATCTTTGTCATAAACTGTTAACATAGAGGACACTTCTTATGAAACAATCGAAAAATGCAATCCTTTCTGAATGTTTGATATTAAGAAATCAGTGTGACTTTTTAGGTAGAAAATGGTTTTATGGTTATTTTTAAAAAAAATATAAGGAAAGAAGTTTTAGGAAAAAGAAGTAGTCCCCTTGGAAACTGTGTTTGTTCCATTGACGCTGCATTTGCTCAAAAAAAAATGTAGGATTCTGCCTTCCGAGACATGGCACGGCCTCTCAAAGAAGTTGGCTTATTATGTCTTATTTTTTATTCAGCTACCACCCCCACACATCAGTTCAGCCATTCACCTGTCCCAGTCTCTAGGTTCTGAATGGCTTTTTATAGTTTCAAACACCACACCAGGCCCAACAACGTTTGCACAGTGCTTGGTACCTATCTTCTCATGCAGTCCTCATAAAAGTTCCGTGAACTGGTTCTCATCACTCCCTGGTACAGATGAGGATACTTTGCTCATTGAGGATCATAATCACCCCAAGTCTCCTCGCTGATAAGCAGTTTGGCAACGACTTGAAACCGGGATTCTGATAATGATTCATTCTCTCTTTTTCTGGGTATTCACAGGAAGGTGCCCATTTCCAAAATGTTTGGGCAAAGGCAGCTGCTTTGGAGTGTGTGGCCTTAGAGTGGTTAAAACGAATGAGAAAAAAGAGGCCACTATAGAGAGACCACTATTAAAAATAATAATAGTAAAAATGTTTGTTTGATTCTACGGGCTCACTTTCCCCTGCCTTCTGCTTGGTCCCTTCAGAGAGGAAACACACCCAGGAACAGCTCCTCGTACTCCTATTCTTCCTCCTCCTGCTCTCCCTTTTCTCCTTCCCCTCCTCTTTCCTTTTCCTCTCTCCTCTCTTTTCCCCTTTCTTCACTTTTTTGTCTCTCCTCAATTATCCCTTTCTCTCTGGAGCCTTTGCAGATCCCTCTGTTTTATAACTTCTGCCTCAATTAGTCCTATTATTAATTACAGCTGATACTTGAGCAACACTGATTTGGACCTTGAGGGTCTACTTACAAGCAGATTGTTAAAAATAAATACTATAAATGTATTTTTCTTATGATTTTCTTAATGTTTTCTTTCTATAGCATACTTTATTGTAAGAATATAATTTGTAAAACATATAACTTATATGTGCTAACCAACTGTTTATGTTATTGGTAAGGCTTCTGGTCAACTGGAGCCTATTCATAGTTAATTTTTTGGGGAATCAGAAATTATAAGCACATTTTTAACTGCATGGGGGTCAGTGCCCCTAACCCTGTGTCATTCAAGAGTTACTAATTAATTATTAATTGATCTAGTACTGTTTTGTTGGTATTTCTCTGATGGCCTTTATCATGGTCTGCCTTGGTATCATCATTATTTGTGAACTCTTCTTAGGGTGTCTGTTAAGCTGTCAGCTTCATGAGGACAATTTGTCAGGTTCGATCCACCCAATCTGGACACCTTGCATGGTACCAGAGATAGGGCAGAGGGAGAGATTGACTTAGCTCAAAAGTAGCACACTGGTCACCTTACCAGCAAACATCAAGAGAAAGCACCTACCACGGAGAAGCCCCCAAAAGAGGAGGAGCCAGTGGCACATATTTTTGTCCAAAGAAGAGGGTTTCTAGTCTGCTCTAGAGAGAAAGGAAGTGACTGGCTGGCCTGCAACCCAAGAAAAAAACTGGCCTAGAGGCCACAAAGACTAGTGCATCATGATAGGATAAACTGGAAGTGAAATTATTAATGAAAATTTGCTGAGTCTACAGTCATGCTACCCTGAACAAGCTCGATCCCATCTGATCTCAGAAGCTAAGCAGGGTTGGGACTGGTTAGTTCTTGGGTGGGGGACCACCCAGGAAGACCAGGTGCTGTAGGCATTAAACATAAAAAAAAAAGAGATTATAATCTGACAAGGTCCTTGCAATATGTGAGGTCAACCAAGGGTTGCCTCACCTAAAAATAATATAAAAAATCAAATCAAATCAAATCAAATTTGCTTGAAACAGTGTATGAGTCAAACCAAACTGTCTGAAAGTTGAATAAGAAGAGACTCATGCTTCTTACCTTTAGAATTATTTGCTGGGTGAAAAGGTGAAGGGATTAGAGAAGCACAAGTTAGAAGTTATGAAATAGCCGCAGGGATGTGAAGTACAGCACAGGAATGTAGTCAATAATACTGTAATAACCATGTATAGCGCCAGATGTGTCCTCGATTAATTGGGGGAATCACTTCATTAAAAAAAAAATCTGTGTAAGTGTAATGGCAACAGTAAAATAAATTTTAAAGGAAAAAGCGTGTCCAGAATCCTGCTGCCCAACAAATCATCTTTTCTCAGTTTTATGTGTCCTTTGTAATTCTTGTCTCCATGCGCTTAAGGTATATAGTTAGGTTTACTGCACATCTCATTTTCAAGTCTGATTTTTTAAAACTAAACACCATTATAACCTTTTTTCCCATGATGTTGTTATATACACTTGATATATTTTTTTATGGCTGCATAATATTATATCAGCTTAGTGTACCATAATTTATGTAGCTACTTCCCGGTTTTTAGATTTTCAGTTTGCTTCTAATTTTATGCTATTTTAAATAATATTGCAATCAATACTTTTTCCCTTTTAAGTATTGCCTTACTATAAATTACAAGAGTAGAAATGCTGAAGCAAGAGCATTTGACTCTTTAAGGCTATTAAAACACTGTAAAATTGCTTTACAAGTGAATATCCCACATTATATCATCCCTATTGCAAACTCTCTGACTTTTGATTTTGCCTCTTTTACCTATGTTCTAATGGCTTTAATTTTGCGTTTTTTTTATTAGAGATTGAATCTTTTTCTCCATGAGGATTTGCTTTTTTATGTCATTTCTTTGTAAATTGTCAGGAAATCTTGTATTCAGTCATTTTTGCTTTCTTCTCCTTTACAATATACGATAGAATCTCTTAATTACAGCTTTACATTATCATCTTTATTTTGTTGTTGAAATGTTCCTCACATTGCAGTCAGCATCAGATTTCCTATGAACCCACGTTTGCGTGTGTGTGTGTGTGTGTGTGTGTGCGCGCTTGCACACACATATGCAAACGTATGTGTTTTCGTCAGATGCCCCTGCCCTACCCTGGGGGCCTGATTCATCCAGTCCATGGCGGGACTGGAGCATTTTATTTTAAACAAGCCCAGCAGGTGATTTTGAACCACTGACTAACCACACATATATTGATTTACAAATTGAGTGCTGACAATGAACCTGGCTCTCTTTATATGTCAATATCAAAATATGGATGCATTTGATATTATTTTCTGTGGGTCTTTAGATCTCAAATATTAAGCCTCATATAAAAATCTTAATGTGAATTGATTTTTTTTCTCTGCAATCTAATATTAATCATAGCTACTGTTCATTGATTATTTTTTATGAGTCAGGTAGTATGTGAAGGACTTTATATGCATCATTTTATTTCCTCTTAATGTGAGCTGCTACCACAACAAGTACTATTACTGTTTTAAAGATGAAGAAATGGAGATCGAAGAGGATAAGTAACTTTCTCAAGATCACAAGCAAATTCAGAACTTGAACCAGAGTTTTTGACTCAATCCAGATGTCTTTAACCATGATCCTGAGCTGCTAACTCACTAACTTGAGTTTCTGCTCACACAGAGCTTTTTCACGTGACTTTTGATCTGTTACTCTCACATCAAACCTCCCAAACACACCCCACGCCACCTCTGACGACCGGCTAGCAGATGACCTCACCCTGTCCTTCACTGAGAAACTGCCTTATTTTCCCCCTCCTAGTCTACCTGCAGCTGTCCCTCTGGAAGGCATGTCCCTGCTCCTCGCAGAGGCCAGCCCTCACCTGAGCTCTGGGTCCTATCCGCATTCCTTCTCAGTGCCTTCAATCCTGCCAAGCCTCTCTCTGCTAGAGCACCCTCAAGAATGATCATGCATGCTCTTGGATCTTTCCTCTTGGGAAGGAGCCCCAGACGAAATCGCCACTGACTACTTTCTCTGTCCTCATGGAGAAAGTTCTTCTCCCCTACTGTCATACTGTCACACTCTTCTGGTTTTGTTCCCACCTTGCTGGCTGGTTTTACATGCTCCTTTCTCTCTTCTCTCTCTCTCTCTCTCTCTCTCTCTCTCCTCTCTATGCTTTTAGTTCATCTCTCTGCTCACGTCTAGACTGTTCCCCTGAGTTCCAAACTGTACACCTGACTGGCTGCATGAAATCCCCACACAGATGTTTAACAGCCCTCTTGAAATGTATTCAAAACTGAGCTCTGTTTTCCCACACTTCCGCCTTGAGTTAAAGCTGCTCTTCCTCATCTCAGGGAGAGGCATCAGGCATCCTCATCCTTGTGGTTGCTGAGGCTAGAGACTTGGAAATCATCTTTGATTCTCCTTTCGCCCCCCTGCACATTGAGTTCATCAGCAGGTCATATTGGTTCAACTTCAAAGCTGTCTGGGCTCTGCCTGTTCCTGTTAGGCCCTCTACCCATCCTGACCAAGTAACCCCCAGCTTGTGTCAGCACTGCTGGCCCATAGCCTCCTCCCTGAATCCCCTGCTCCCAACCTTGCCTCTACACCATCTTCCCTCCACTCAGAAGTCACAGAGATCTGTGTTAAAACTGGCTCTTGGAATCTGGCTGCAATGGAAAGTGGCTTGGCCGAGAGCACTGAATGATAGGAGGCCAGGTGGAGGGGCGCAGAGGCTCCCCTGATAGCTGACACCGAAACTCCAGATGCCCATGGTGGATCTTTTTCCCTGCCCAGTCTCCCCAGCTGATGACCCTCAGAGCAGAGATGAGCTGTCCCACTGAGACCTGTTTGGATTCCCTACCCACACAATCATAAATGACAAAATGGATACTGTTTAAGCCACGTAGAAAATCCCGACATTCCCCTAACTATCCATCATGAGCGACTTCCTTAGAATAAAATTCAAATTACTGCCCATGGCTTAAACACCTTCACTATCCATTCCCTGCCAACACTTTTTCCTTGAGCTCCATGCTGTGACCATCTGATTCCTTTCTGCTCCTCAGACCTGTCATGTGCACGCCTGCCTCATGGTCTTTGCATTTGCTGTTCTCTCAGCCTTTCCTGAGGCACTTGGTGTGGTTGGATTCTTCCCATTCTTCCAGACCCAATGCAGGTGCCACTTCAAAGGGGCTTTCTCTGACCACCCTCATCATTCTGAATTATTATCACTCTGTTTTCTTAGCACTTACCACAACCTGGAACTATCTTATTCATGGAATTTGTTTATTACCAGGCTCCCCTCCGTAAATATGTTTTTTTGAGGGCAAAATTTTGTTTCTCTCATTTTTAGTTACATCCTTGGGGCTTGTCTGGCTGAAATGTCATAGACCTTTAGTAAGTGTTTGATAGATAAATGTTGATTGGAAATAACTTCACTATTTAATAATAAACAAATGATTATGGATATTAGGTTGGTGTTTCTTAAGCTTCCGTGTGCATACAGATCACCCAGGGATCTTGTTAAATACAGATTCTGATTCCATAATTCTGTGAATTCTGGAACGAGGCCTGAGATTGCATGTTGCTAATAAGCTCTCCGGTGATGCTGCTATAGCTGGTCCACAGAGCACACTTTGACCAGCAAGGCATATAGATGCTTCTACCCACTGTATTATTAATGATGACAAAAACATATTTGTTTTGGTAGGAAGCAAAAGTGAGCACTCATAAGCTTTTTCCTTTGTTTAAGTATCTTTCTAGGTATTTTCCATTAATAACTTTATCATGTCCAGGGTCTTGTGGGTCTCTTGCTTTTCGAGTGAGTTGCATCTTTGTGTTTTAAAACTAAGGCTGCTTCTGAGAATTCAGTTTCCTACTGCTTTCCAACCCTTCATGACTGCAGTGGCTGTCCACTGAGCTGTGGCACAGGGAAAGGGCCGTGCACCCCTGGGCATGTGAAGATGTTCTGAGTACTATGTTGGCCTGGCATGGGAGACCCCCACCCGTGATCACCTGTAATCCCTTTAGCAATTACCTAATGTATCTGAGACTTTGGGTCACCAGTTCCTGGTGATTCAGAGTCCATCTGAGCCCATTGAATTTCCTCAGGCAGCTTTGCTGTCTGGCTTCTGTCCCTGTGCCAGCATTCACCTATCTCTCCTTGAGACAGAAGGAGTGATGCCCAGTAGATCCAGCACATCATGCCTTCCTTTGCCTCCAGGATTGGGCACTGTGGCTTTGGCTGTGGTCACTCATCCCAATTACTTGGGCCATAGCCTTAGAGTTCACACATACTCATTAGAACTGAAGGGATGGCTGTCCCCTAAAATGAGACTTCAGAAACAGAGGCTCAGGGATGGGAAGCCCCAAGAAGATGTCTTTGTCAGGGCGTGTTTCAGGGCTCATTTTCCCCACACCCCTCTCAGAGCATACACCAGCAACCAGGCTCACGCTGGGCAATTGTTCATCAGTTATTTCCCCAGCTCTTCCCAACCGTCCTGAGAAGAAGGCAACTGGGATTCAGGAAGAAGCTGCCAAGAGAGGTGGGTGGCTCCCCCAGGGTCGCATAGCTGGTAGGTGGCCAAGCCAAGACTGAAGGGAGGTTGTCCTATGCAAGCTGCAGTGCTAAGCTGCTGCTGCTGCTTTCTGGTAGGTGTAATCACAGGCTTTCCTGAGCCTAGGCCTCACCTCAGGGCTTAGAGGAGATGCAGAGACAGGCCAGCAGGGCCAGTAAGGAGGCTGCTCTGGGAAAGGCCCAGGATGTAGGCAGCTCTGCTCTGTGAGCTGTTCCTTCCCCAGGCCAGTGCTGCGGGGATCAGGCCCCTCAGGGCTCTGATCCAGAGTGACTTTTCCTGGAGGACTCTGTGTCCAGCTGTGCTGGAGATTCTACTGTGAGGAAGCCTTTTGCAGAGGCTCCAACGCAGCCAGGGCCCCCAAATCTGCTCTCAGTGCTCATATCTATAGGATCAGCAGTTTCTGTTCCTGTGGGTCTTGCTCACTGAAAATTATACAGATATTAAGTTGGTAGCCTCTTCCTGTGAACAAATTGATCAGACCATTTCTGAGACAGAAAGCCTTGGTCACTGGAAGGTGGAAGGTGGAGTAGGAGGGAGGTTGTTCCTGAGTTATCTGTTCCTTGGGGATGAGGTATAATGGGGAAGCTGGGAAGAGGCTGTGTTCAGAGAATGGGGGTTGAAGTGTGGCAGGTTTTGAATCGAATGACTTAATTAAAGCTAACACTTTTTGAGCTCTTGTCATGTGTTCAGGTCATGCAGAACACTTAAAATTGATTATTTCCCTCCTTTCCATCTACCCAGCCATACGTCCTTTCATTTAACTAACATGTTTAACATTAACCTATACATTGACTAGTTAAGACAGTATAGTACTGTGCTATATAAGGGGAAAAGCTGCAACTACCTCACAAAATACCAATCTAGCTCTCAGGGTGACTGAGCACTGTTAACAATTTGCTATCTTTTTTTCTGATAATGAACAAATTCATGAAATATTTTTTGTTGTTCAAAAAGCCATACCATATACTCTCTATGTCATTCTCCGACCTTCTTTTCCACTTTACTGAAGAGCATGGACAGTTTTCAGCCATCCAGATCTCTAAGGAGTGGCTGGACTCAGATGAGATGGGCAAAGTGGGTTGTTTGAGGATCCCTGGAAAAGGAAAGGAAGTGTCTAGGAAGCAGACTCAGAGGCACCAAGGAGACTGATGGGCCATCCCGAATTCGGCAGTAGTCCTGCCTGGCCGGTGCTGAGGGAATGGGTCACCTTAAGGTCCTCCTCTTGGGTGGGGCCATGTCCAGTTACTTTCCTCTCAGAAGTCAGTACTGCCAGATTCCAGGATGCTCTGAGACTGTCAGGGTGAGCCGTTGAGATAGATGCCAGTGTTGTGGAAGTGAGATGGAATCCAGGGAGGCATTGCTTAGGGAACAGTCTGCAGAGGGCGGGAAGATTTCAGTGTTCCGGTAAACAGCATGTGAATCAGCATGGCAGAACTCCCAAGGAAGCCAGTTTGTCCTCCAGCTACATGAAAGGAAGTACGGTATTTAGGATGAAAGAGAGAACTGTCTCATCAGCCTCTGGGCTCGGCAGACATCATCTGGAATAATGGACTCATCTCGAGTCTGTGGGGCAGGGCAGAAAGACTTGATAAGAGAAGGATCTGCACACTCTGTTCTGAGGGTGGACTGAGGACAGGGAAGATATGTAGCCTGAATGAGGGAGCTGTGTCCAGAGTATATAAAAGCATTGTAGTTCATTCTATGGGTGTTGGGGTCAGGTAGGATGTACTACCATTAACAGGGTGACCTTGGGCAAATTACTCATATTCTCTGAGCCACAATTTTCTTAGCTTTAAAAGAAGGGACTTTGAAATGTGATTTCTAAGGCCAACCCTTGTTTGAACATTGCAGATCTAACCTTATTATTTGTTATTTCCTAGTGAATGCTCTAGAAGAACTCTGAACATGGCCAAGTTGCTACTTTTGGGAGGACAGGAAAATGTCTGGCCTGAGTTTAGCAATTTGCAGGATTTGGCTTTCTTCTTGGTTACCTGTGGTCTTCTAATGAGGAGGGAATAATCAGAGAGGAAATATAGATGCTATATCTCATTCTAAAGGTTGGAACAGAGCACTGGTTTCCTGAAGACATTTAGACCTTGATTTTCCCAAGCAATAAGATTAAGTCTCAAACTGACTTAAAGGCGTAAGATTGAATATTTGCGGCTAAGATCAGTAACAGATATACACGTGGCCAACAAATATAGGCAAAGATGCTCAACATCACTAGCTATTAGGGAAATGCAAATCAAAACCACATTGAGATACCATCTCAGACCTGCTAGAATAGCTATAATCAACAGGACAAGCAACAAATGCTGGAGAGGATGCAGAGAAATAGGAACCCTCACACACTGCTGTGGGACTGCAAATTGCTACAGTCACTATGGAAAACAATATGGAGGTTCCTCAAAAAACTAAGAATTAATCTACCATATAATCCAGCAATCCCTCTACTGGGTATTTACCCTGAAGACTTGAAAACCCATATCCGAAAAGGTATTCGCACACCGATGTTCACAGCAGCATTATTCACGGTGGCCAGGACATGGAAGCAACTGGTGTCCTATGATAGGTGACTGGCTAAAGAAGCTGTGGAATATTACTCAACTGTAAGAAGAGATGAAATACTGCTATTTGCAACAACATGGATGGACCGTGAAATAATCATACTAAGTGAAATGAGCCAGGCAGAAAAAGTCGAAAACCACATGATATCATTTATATGTGGGATATAAACCTAAAAGCCACAAATGAACAGGACAAACAAACAGAGACCTATGGATATGGACAATAGACTAGTGGTTGCCAGTTGGTAGTGGGGAGTGGGGAGGGAAGAGGTAGATGGTGGTGGTGGGGAATTTAAATCATTTCTTCAATGAAAAAAAATTAGTAACAGGACAAGAATATTTACTTTCACCATTTTTATTCAGCATTGTATTGCAAGTTCTAATCAAAATAATTAGGGAAGAAAAGAATGAAAGGTATCCAGATTGAAAAAGAGGTAAAGCTATCTCTATTTAAAGATGACACGATCTTGTATATAGAAAATTCTAATGAATTTACTAAAAAACTATCAGAAAAAAAAGAATTGATTAGGTTATACAGTATAAAATTGATATATTAAAATTAATTGTATTTCTATACACTTACAGTGAACAATCTGAAAATAAAATTAAGAAAACAATTTTATTTAGCATAAAAATAATAAAATAAGTAGGAATTATTTTAATAAAAGAAGGGCAACATTTATACTCAAAAATAAATAATAACATTATTGAAAGAAATTTAAAAAGAACTACATAATAGAAAGGAATTCCATTTTCACAGATCAGAAAACTTTCTACTATTGTCAAGATGACAGTACTCTCCAAATTAATCTACAGATTCAAGGCAATCCTTGTCAAAACTCTCAGTGGCTTCTTTGCACAAATGGATAAGCTTATTCTAAAATTCATGTAGAAATGTAGAAGACCCAGGATAGCCAAAATAATATTGAAAAAGACCAAAGTTGGAGGACTCATGCTTCTTGATTTAAAAACTTGTTACAAAGCTATAATAATCAAGACAGTTTGGTACTGTATAAGGATAGACATATAGATTGACGGAATAGAGAGTACAGAAATAAACCCTCAATATGGTTAACTGATTTCTGACAAGGGTTCCAAGAACATTCATTAGAGAAAAAATAGTCTTTTTCAACAAATGGTATTGGGAAAACATTCAAAAGAATAAATTTGAACCCCTATTTTCATGCCATATACAAAATAAACTGAGAATGCATCAAAGACTCTAAATGTAAGAGCTAAAACTATGAAAGAAAACTTATGGAAGAAAACATAGGCATAAACCTAGGCATAAAACAGAGGCATATCCCTTAGATTTGGCAATATTTTCTTAGATATGACACCAAAAGCACAAATGACAAAAGAAAAAATAGACATATTGGACTTTATAAAAATTAAAAACTTTTCTGCTTCAAAGAATACCATAAAGAAAGTGAAAAGACAACCTACAGAATGGGAGAAAATACTTAAAAATCATATATTTGATAAAGAATTTGTATCCAGAATATATAAAGAACTCTTACAATTCAATAATAAAAAGACAACCCAATTAAAAATGAGCAGAGGATAAATAGATGTTTCTCCTGAGAAGTTATACACATGGCCAATAAGCACATGAAATTTGCTCAACGTCATTAGCCCTCACAAAAATGCCAATCAAAACCACAATGAGATACTACTTCACATCCAGTAAAATGGCTTTAATCAAAAAGACATAATAACAGATGTGGACAACGATGTGGAAAAATTGAAACACTATTCTTTTGTTGGTGGGAGTGTAAAATAGTGTTGCTTTTTTGGAAAACAGTTTGGAAGTTCCTCAAAAGGTTAAACATAATGTTATTATG
The DNA here is from genome assembly GCA_030015415.1 of Cynopterus sphinx. Taxonomy (NCBI): domain Eukaryota; kingdom Metazoa; phylum Chordata; class Mammalia; order Chiroptera; family Pteropodidae; genus Cynopterus; species Cynopterus sphinx. The sequence continues at coordinate 119,054,890 of CM057381.1, read as the reverse complement.
TGCTGCAGCAATTTCATTCCTAGTGTATACCTAAGAAAACTAAAAATATATATCCATACGAAGCTTATGCACAAAGGTTTATAGCACTAGTGTTCATTATAGCCACAAAAAGTGGAAATAATCCAAGTAACTATCAACTGATGAATGGATAAATAAAGTATGATATATCCACACAGTGGCATAGTATTTGGCAGTAGAAGAAATGCAATACTGATATATGCTACAACCTAGATAAACCTTGAAAATATTATAGTGTTAAAAAAACCAGACACAAAAGACCACATATTATAAGATCCCACTTATATGAAATGTTTAGACGAGGCCAACCCACAGACACAGAAAGATCTAATCATGGGTGGTGAACACACAGTGCAATGTGTGTACATGCTTTACTGTTGAATTCTACACTTGAAACTTACTGGATTTCGTTAACTAATGCCACCATAGTAAAAAAATAAAAAATAAATTAAAAAAGGAAGCGGTACATATATATATAGTGGACTATTACTCAGCCATAAAAAAGAAATGAAATCTTAGCATTTGTCACAACATAGATGTACCTGGAGGGTATTATGCTAACTGAAATGAGTCTCACAGAGAAAGGCGTACCACATTTCACTCATATGTGGAATCTACGAATGAAAATAAAGGAACAAGTGAAACAGAAACAAACCCATAGGTACAGAGAACAAACTGATGGATGCCGGATGAGAGGGGCTGTGGGGCAGGGCTGGGTGGAAAAGGTGAAGAGATTAAGAAGTACAAATTGGCAGTTACACAACAGTTACGGGAATGTGAAGCTCAGCATAGGGGATAGAGTCCATAATATTGTCGTAAGCATGTATGGTATCGGTGAGTACTGTACTTATTGGGAGAATCACCTCGTAAGTTAGATAAATGTCTAACCACTATGCTGTACACCTGAAGCTAATATAATATTGAATGTCAACTGTAATTGAAGGATTAAAAAAAATAAAAAAAGAAACAGCTGACAATATCTGTTAAAATGATTAAATTAGAGCTTTTAAAGGAAAATTATAATTTTGGAAAACTTGTTTATACCTCTCTGAGCTTGATGGCTTTCTACTATTAAATGTTTTTCTGATGAGATTATTGGTGATATTAATGAATGTAATTTTAAAAACACTTTTTAATGAAATTTATCAACGTCTGGAAGATCTGTATAATCCAGTGACCTAATGTTTGTTGATGAACAGTGCAGGCTGTTATGAAAAAATATCCATTTAACAGGCAAGACCGACCAACGGAGTTTTGATATGTGAGTGTATTAAAAGTTTATATGGTTTCAGTTTCCACGTTGCTACTATCCTTTTTGAGGCAATCACGTTTTGAGCTTTATGTAGTATCAAAAAAAGAATATCCAAAATTACGGAAAAAGGTATTAAAATACTCTTCCTGTTTCTAACTATATATCTGAAGAAGGCTAGATTTTCATTCTATTCTTCAACCAAAATATCATATTGCAGCTTATTGAATGTAGAAGCAGATATCATAACTCAGTTGTCTTCTATTAAGCCAGATCTTTAATAAGATATTTGAAAACATGTAAACAAGTGCTCTAATTTTTTGTTTGTTTGTTCTGGAAAATGCAGTGGTTTTAATAAAAAAATTTGTATGTTAACATGTAATTGAATTATTATTTTTATTTTTACATGAATAACTTGTAAAATTTTCTCAGCTAAAAATTTTATACCATAAGTATCAATAAAAATAGCTGACATAAACAGAAGCTCTTTGAGGTCCTTAGTAATGTTTAAGAGCAGAAAGGTGTGAAAATAGGTACATTACTCTATGCCATTGAGGTTTCGTGGCTGTTTATGCAGCAGTAGCTAACCAATATACTCTTTTGTAGTCATTTGTCCACTTAGTAGAGGGAGCTCTTAAACATACCTTGAGGGCATTATGCTAAATGAAATAGGTCAGAGGAAGACAATTACTGCATGAACTCCTTTGTGGAATCTAAAACAAATAAACTAAACTCAAAGAAAGAGAGATGAAATTTGTGGTTACCAGAGGGGGTTGTGGTGGTGGGGGAATTAGGTACAAACTTAAGATAAATGAGTACTGGGGACGTAATGTACAGCATAATTACATATACTTAGTATTACTGTGTGGAATATTTAAAAGTTGCTGAGAGTAAATCCTAAAAATTCCCATCACAGGGTAAAAAACATTTGTCTTCCTTTTCTCTCTCCCTTTCTCTCTTGCTCCTTCCTTCCTTCCTTCCTTCCTTCCTTCCTTCCTTCCTTCCTTCCTTCCTTCCTTCCTTCCTTCCTTTCTTTCTTTATTTCTTTCTTTCTTTCTTTCTTTCTTTCTTTCTTTCTTTCTTTCTTTCTAATATACATGAGATAATGGACACAATAAGTTAACCAAACTTATTGTGATGATCATTTCACAATATATGTAAGTCAAGTTATTATGCAGTACATCTTAAATTTACACAGTGCTGTATGTTAATTATTTCAAAAAAAACCAAAAGAAAAAAAACAAACTGCCAACACCTTAATTTTGGACATATACCATCTAGAACTGTGAGAAAATAAATTTCTGTTGTTTAAATTTTATATATATATAGATCCATGTCCATCAAACCATATCATTACCCTACTCAAACTTTTAATGGCTTTCTATTACATTTAGAATGAAATGCAAACTCTTTTGTTGGACTGTGAGGCCCTACAAGATTTAACCCTTGTTGACCTCAGTGACCTCATTCTTACCACTCTTCCTTCAATTTACTCTACTCTGGCCACATTAGCCTTCATGCTACACCAGATGGCTGCTGCCTCAGGGCCTTTGCACTTGCAGTTATCTCTGCCTAGAGTCTTCCCCCAGGTTGTCCCATAGCTCACTCCTTGTTCATTCAAGTCCTTGCCCAATGTTACTTCCAGAGACTGGCCTTCTCTGACCAACTCATCTTACACAGGAGCTCAAGTCTCCCTCTACTCCTTATTTTTTTTTCCTTCAGGGTACTATCACCTCCTGCTATTATATTAATGTTCCAAGTGTGCATTTGTTTATGATCTGTCTCCCCTACTATAGTGTAAACTCCATAAGGGCAGGGACCCGACCCTACGCATAGCTGAATCTCAAGGGCTTGAAACAGTGCCCGCAGCATAGTGGGAGTTGTGTCGTTAACATCTGTTGCACAGATGTGTTCCTGGGAGTTCCCACTAGGCCATACATTTCTTGAAGCTAGGGTCGTATTTTATTAAACACCTCCATGTTTATGGAGGAATGGAGATAATGATTTCTGCCTGTGGACCTCATGGGGTTGTTTTTGAAACTCTAAAAAGCTAATAGGCCCAATGTCCTCTGAGGAGGAACAAAAGCAGGACAAATGCTGGAGGTTGTTCTGATTTGGCCTTCTTTATAAAGGATATTTGGCTCCCCGCAGACTCTGAATTATACAGGCTCAGAGAAGCCAGGCTTTGCTTCCAGGTTTAGTCCCCCCTGCCTAGAGCCTCATTTAGATGCCAGTGGTAACGTGCCCTCTCTGGATACCCTAGGCAGCTGTTGGTGGGGATCTTATAATGCCCAGCTGCCACCAGGCCAGACAAAACCCTGGACCCTGCAAACCCCACCTGAGAGGGCAAATGAAAGGAAAGGCTGGAGGAGACGGTCAGCGGTAGCCCTCATGCTACTCCTGTCCCTGGCATGTGATCTGGCCAGGAGTGACAGCTCCCCTTCTGTTCGAGCTGACCAGGACACTTAATAATTCTTTCATTGAGTCTGAACTTCAAGAAGCTTTTCAGGAGCAAGAAAGCTGAACAAGGCAGCTCTGTGTGTATGGGTAGGGTGGGAGCCTACCCTACTTTTCTGGATACAGAAAGTTAGATTAGAATTAGAGTTCAGGCTAAACCTAATTTAGGCTAAAGTCTGTTAATTTCGGTGAAACATTCTACCCAAAGGCAACCTGGTGTAAAAGACCTGGGTTTGGAACTAGCCCCAGCTGGATTTGAACCATTCCTTCCCCATCCACTTTTGCCCAGTCAAAAGGTATGTTGCAACCCAGGTTAGTACCAGACGTCCCTCTCCAAGTGCACATCCCTCAGGAAGGGAAAGGGCATGACATCTCTAACCCACTATTAGAAATAAGTGAAGCTAAGAACTTCTTCCTTGAATCTCAGATACCTGGGGGCAGGGATACGAATGAGAGGCAAGTGCTCCATTGATGTCCCATGTCCTGGGCCTTACAGCATCCCTCCACACACATTTGCTAGACACCTACTGAACACCTCTCTGTGCCGGGTGCTTTTTTATGCACAGTCTCACAACATCTGACCGAGGAAGGGATCCTTGTTACCTTGTTACACTTGAGGAGATTGTTACACTTGCCCTTTCTCCTCATGACCAGCCTGGCACATGGTCAGTCCTGGAATCTCCATGTATGTGGCAGACATGGGCTCGTTAGTCATCTTGCCACCTGTGAATTGTGCAAACACAATGTATGAAGCACAGGGATACAGTGGTGAAAGCAACCAGACCTGGCTTCTGCCCTTGGGGCAGGCATTTGTCAAAACCCACACTTGTGGAAAGGGCTCAGCAGGAGAGGTTTGTCGCAGGAGAGGTCCTGATGGAGTGAGGAGGATGTGGTGGGTTTGTGGGGATACGAACTTGGCCAGAGGTGTGGAGGCAGTGGCTGAAGTTCAGAGAACCGGAAAGAGGGAACCCAAGACGAAGCTTGCCTTGGTTGCAGAGACTGGACCACTCAGGTGCCACGGGCCATCTTAAAGCATTTGGTCTTTACCCCCCCGGCGCAGGGCGAAGACATCGAACTGTTTTTAACAGAGGATGACATCATGACAAGTATCATTTTAAAAGATAACTCTGCGGTGTGGAGAGTAGGCGGGAGGGAACGGAGGGGTGGTAGCTGTGCAGGGAGTGTGTATGTGGCAGCTTGGAGTGGAGCAGCGGCATGGAGATGGGGGAGTAGGGGAGACAGCTGCACGAGATATTTAGGAGGTGAAGCAGATAGTTTTTGTGGTGGAGTGGATGGTGTGAAAGAAGCTCCTGAGCAGGCTGGCTTCGTGGGCAAGCAACCTGTGCATCATCATGGGGCCGCACACCTGGTTTAATGCTCTTCTGTCAGGGTCTTGAAATTCTTAATAACGTCTGATGGGGGGCTCCGCGTTTTCCCTTCACACTGGGCCTTGCAAATTAGAAAGCTGGACCTGGGGACCTCAGCCCTCCTGACACCCCGTACCTTCAGTTCCAGGAAGTGTGAATGAGCTTGTTTGGAGCAGGTGACACAGGTCCAGGACCCAGAGGGCTCATTGCCCAGTTCCATCAAGCTGGGACCAGGCCAGAGCTTCAGCTGTAGGGGTCCTGGCCCTGCAAGGAACCAGCAGTAGAGCCAGAGCCAGCCCTGGTTCCATTCTGGACTTCTCTTTTATTCTCTGAGAAACCAAGAGGATGTAAGCTATGATACCTAGACTCTTTTCTGCCCCCAGCATCTAACGTATTTACGATTCTCTCATCTTTGTTCCTGTTCCTTGAGGCCTGTTCTTGCTTGCTAGACATTCAAGACTGCTGTGATGTGTAGACGCTGGCTCTCAGGGGTTCAGAGAGGCCCTTATTTGTTTTCTCTGCCACTTGCCCAATTTCCCACCATTAGAGAGAAATGTACCTCGAGGTCAAAATATAAATATTTCTGGGAGCAGTGACTCTTTTTGTGACTCTTTTCAGCTAAAATTTCAATGGCACGATCTTTGCTGGCAGGGTTGGGGAAGGCTTGCTAAGAGAGTACAGCCCCTCTCCCCCTTCACAGTCTGACCCAGGGCAGGGCAGGGCAGGCCCCCTGGGTGGGCCGGAAGCGCCATGGACTGCTGCGACTATTATTTCTGGCCTGGAGCACATCTGATCTTTCCAGAAGCTGCACTGTGTTTCCATTGGCCCTGCAACCTGCAGGGGTTTCTGTTCTCATTTCTAAGCAGTTTGCTCCGTACTTTGCATCTTGTTCAGGACTGCGTGGTTTGGCTTCCAATCTGGGACATTGGGCAATGATGTTGGGTGTGATGTGTGTGGGGGCTGGGGGCATGTGGAAAACTCTTACTAACATGGTGTTCTGGTGCTCCTCTCACAGGCCCCCGGTTCACTCAAATTGGGGTGACTGTAAAGTAGACGCTTGAGCTTTTTGGCTTGGATATAGAGGACACATTCTAACTTGATCTTCTAGGAATAGCCTTTGGTTTCTAACCTGTCGTTCCCAGACTCCTGGGCATTCTTGTAGGCAGCAACCACCTTAATAGCTACTGCTTGCTGGATATAGCCACCATGTACCAAGCACCACTGTAGTTTTTATTTCATTGAAGCTTCCTGGACAATTCTATGACATAGCGCGAGTGTGTCTTTTCCAAAAATGACATAGTGGTATCTTTGGTCTCACATGCCTCCAGGGCCTCACCATTCCCTGCAAGAGGCAGAATCTGTTTCTCCTCCTGACCCAGCGTGGGCCTTTGAGACTGCCGTGTCAAAATAACGTGGTGGCGGAAGAAGGCAGTGTGACTCTTGAGGCTAAGCCGCAGAAGGAGATGTGGCTTTTTCCTGGATTTCTGCATCTCTGTCCTCCTTTCTCTCCCTCTGTCTCTCTCCATCTCTGTCTCTGTGCCTCTATCTCTGTCTTTATCTTTCTCTGTGTCTGTTTCTGTCTCCCTCTCACAACACTTTCCTTAGGAACCCAGCCACCGTGCCGTGAGGCAGCCTAAGGACTCATGCATAGGTCTTCTGACCCACAGCCCCAGCTAGGGTCCCCCGGAATGGACTGCAGTCTGTGTGAGAGATCAGTCAGTCAGTCCTTTACAAGCCCTAAGGTGATTCCAGCTCCCAGCCTTCGAGTTGCCCTGGTTTTTGTTGAATGGAGCAGAGGTGAACTTTCCCTGCCACACTCTGCCCAAATCATCATTTCACGAGCAGAATGTTGTTTCAAAACACTGCATATGGGACAATTTGTTTTGCAGCCTTAGGAACTGGAGCATGGGGATGTTGCTTATCCGTTAACCGAAGCACAGAAAGCCTGGCAACGTCTCTTGAGGTAACAATTGTAGTATGTGGCAGCATCAAGATTGAAGTCTGGGCCTGCCTGGCTCCTCCATGCAATGCTGATTTCAGGGACCGATTGTCTGCCCAAGGCTAACTCGCCTGAGCCAATTTGTTGAATCCTCTGTCATTCTTGAACTTTAAGGGGTCCCCAAAGGCAGAAAGAAGGAGACCTCAGGGGAGCAGGGACTTCAGGACCAGCCATTTTGGAGGAAGCAAAGGGCATGTCCACTCTCCAGTGCTGTGGTCCAAAGTTCCACAATGCACAGTTCTCAGAAAAAGGGCAACAGACTGGGAGGAAGTCTGAGAGCTGATCCGATACCAATTAGCAGGGCAATGTTAGGCATGTCACTTCATGCTGTGAGCCTCAGTTTCTCTGTAACATGGGCAGAGTATGGGATTTGATAGAGGGATGAGCACGGGATGGGGGATACTCCTAGTAGGAGAACAGGCTAAACAAGGACAGGGGTGTCAGGAGACCTACTCGTGCAGCTGTGCCAGATGCAGGGAGTGGAGGGGGGTGTGGGTGGAGAGAGGCAGGTGGGGTGGGCCAGGGGCTCGGAAGGGACTGTGGGGTGGGATTAAGAAGAGCCTGCTAAGGACTGGGAGTTTGGTGTTTGTGACATTCTAGAGAGGTGGCTGGGACCGAGCAAACATCCTGGTTCCAGTTTAGCCTCTGTTCACTGGGCGACACTGAACAGACTTTCCTCCTTTCCACACCTCAGGTTTATCCTGCGTGAAATGAATGTAGACATGTGTCTGTGTTCCCCATAGTCCTGATGCTCTAGAATCCTGCTCTCAGGTTGGGTATCCTGGTCAGTTCTGGGGCGCCGCTCATTCGGGGAAGAGCTCCTGCACGTGGTCTGCCCCAGGAACACAGGCTGGGGGACCTTGGCTGTCCTACCTTGGTTTGGTGCATCTTTCTTGTGAGGACATGTCCCTGGAGGTGGCCCTTTAGGACACTGCTGACGAAGTGTTACAAGCACCTACTGGTGGAGAGAAAATGCTGCATGCCACAATGCTGGACAACCGCAGGAAGAGCTGGGGCTAAGACAGCAGCCATGCCATTCTTTCCATGGTCTTTCTGAGAGGTGTCCTGCACCAGGACAAGGAACCCTGAAGAGCTGTGCTTCCTGCCAGGCTGCTCCGCCACACTCCAGCCAGAGCTGGCTGAGGATGCTCGAGAACATTTGCCAGGAATGCCCTGACTTCTCCAGCTTCTTGCGGAAAAAACACTTTTCTACAGTGAAAGGCAGAGCAGAAAGTGGAGGCGTGAGATATGCTGGTTTGTCATGAGGATTTTTAGAAATGGATTCTCTCTTTTCTATTGCACTATGAAAATCAGAAGATAGAGATAATAAAACTATTTAAACCACCCATAACCCTACCATCCAGAGATAACTACTGTTAATTTGTTTGTAATAACCTTTATAGATCCATCTCCCCTCCCCTCCCCCTTCCTCCTTCCCTTTCTCTTCTCCATTCTCCCCTCCTCCTTCTTCTCTCTTACACACACCCCCCCACACATGCACACTCCCCTTTCCACATCAATGAACACAGATTTCTCTGTCATTTTAAACCTCCATATAGCTTTCCACCCGTGTGCATAGTAACAGCCTTATCCCACCCACCCCGCAATGCTTAAAATCTGTATACCTCTACCCAGTTGTTTCCTTAAATTATCTCACTAGAAGGGTTATTTGCCGTGCCAGAAAATACCCACGTTTTTAAGACTTTTGATACATATCGTCCAGTTTCTTCCTAAGGAGGCGATTCCAAAAATGCACCCCCTTCAGTTGGCAGTGTTTAAGAGCATCGCTTCCACTGAGGGAGTTCCCGTTCACATTTTCACCAGTCTGATAGGTGAAAAACGATATTTTACTCGTTGGATTCATTCTCCCCACAGAGCGTGTCAGCTCTCAAACGGCCCGCACTCATCCATCCTGCTAGCATTTATGGAGCATCTACTCTGTGCCAGGGCCTCACTGGTACTGAGGCTGCTTCGTCGGGCAGTCTGTTTTGTGCTCACTGCTTCACTGTGCATTTTGCTGCCCAGACCTAGAGAATGATGGAAAGTGAGAGCTGTGAGGGACCTTAGAGACTGTCTCATTTTAAGGAGAAGAAACTAAGGCCAGGCAGGCGTAGGAGCTTGCCCACAGTCACACGGGGCAGCCTGATCCTGGTGGAATAGTAACTCTGAATTCAGGCAGAGATTCCGGTCTCTCTGTTTGTCTTGATTTTCTCACCTGGCTCAGGAACACTGGCTGGTGGAGATTGGTCTCATAGCATTGCTTTTTGAGGCCGTGCTTCAGGGTCACCCTACTGGATACCCAGTAGGTGCTTAGAAAAATATGTATTGAATGAATGTTTGTGCATAACAGAACACAGGAACTAGTACATTTTGTCAAAATTTGTTCAAATCCCAGGAAGAAAGGTAGACTTCTCTTGATTGGTTGCCTTTCTGGCAAAAAATGCCTTTTTTTTTTTTTTTAATTAAAAAAGAACAATGAGTGGGCTGTTGGAACTGGTGGAGGAGGCGAGATGGGGCTGCCTGCGGCTTGGGACAACATTTGTGTTTGGAGCTGTCTGGTCACTGGAATTTCCCTTAGGTTCCTTCTTCTTCCTAACAGAGATGGACTGATAGAAACAGGGCAGGGTTGATAGATAGGAGAGCTTTGTTTTCATTGTGTGTCCTGTGTGAATCTAGACTGACTTCTCGAATAATCCCAGGGGACTGTCTCAAGTCATCTCTCCTGTGCTTTCTTCAGCCCACACCCCCTTTTCCCTCTACTTCACCAAAAAGTCTTGTCAGCTTTCATCTCGAGAACCTTTCTCAGGCCTTGCATCAGGAAGCAGCTGTGTATATGGAAAGATTAGAGTTGTGGTATGGCTTCTGTTGGCAATGAGACCTTGGGCAAATCATCTGTCATCGCCATGTGGCCTGGGCACCACCCTCTTCAGGCCAGCTCCCCTCTCCACCGCCTCTTGTCCATTTGCCTGCTGCCACTTTCCCCCTTCCAATCTATGCCCCTCCCCCATGCAAAGGTTTACCACTGATCACTTCTCTCCTTTGATTAACCCCCCCCAAACTTCCCAGTAGAGGAGGGTGGGGAAGGGGAGGAAAAGGGGGAAGGGGGTGGGAGAAGGAGGGAGAGGGAGAGAGATGGGAAGAGAGAGCGTGTGCATGCGAAGTCTCAGCCATGGCTACCAGACTACCTCTCTAGGTGTTTCTCATGCTTCATTCCAGCCCCAGTGGCCTTTAACCAGCTGTGTGGCCTTGGGCAAGCAAGTCCCTTCTCGCTCTCTGCACCTTAATTTCCTCTTCTTTTGAAAGAGACATTATGAAAACCCCAATCTTTCTTCTTGTTTTGAGAGTAACAACCACTTTTAAATGACTCTCCTCTTCTCTAGGCCCTACTTCTTCAAAAAAAATCACAAATTCCAAAGATCCTGATTCTCAACAAACCTTTTCTTCTGTTTTTATCCCAAGGTTTGTTATTTCCCCAAAACATTTTTTCTCTAGTTGTATCTTGTTATAACTTAACCTAGACCAACAGTGTTTACAAGCGGAGAGTGAATTTTTGAATGACAATTCCTTAATGGGAGTTGTGTTGTCACATCCATTGTCAATAGACATGTTTTTGGAATTAGAAACATCATACTTTATCGCTGTCATCACCTCCTCTCCAGAAGCATGGCACACATGTGCGAATAACGTGCTTTCTCACAATGAGCCCTCTTTCAGCCTGATTGCCACAGAAATATTACTCTGGGAAGCACAGGTCTGTTTCTGGTGATTAATTTGCTGAAGGATATTCTTGGGTAATCCATCAGTCATTTTCTCCACATATTTTTATTGATAGGTATGTGTGATAGAAAATGTGTGGGTCGTTATATAAAGGACCATAATAGGTGAGATTAATCTAGGCACTTACTACTGAACAGGAGAGACTGAGCACGTTCATGTTACAAGTGAAATCTACAGTAATGCAGCAGAGGTTCAAAAAATGGGGAATTCTCAGTGGGCCAGGGTGGTCAGAGAGGACTTCCCAGGAGAGGTAAAGACTTAGAATTTTTATGACACCTAGGGTTCAAAGGGGTTACTCTCCTTGCCTGGTGCAGCCACACACACACACACACACACACACACACACACACACTGTTTGTCTAATGGAATTGAAAAGACACGTCAACTCTGTCCAAAAAGATTGGTAAGATCGAGATTGATTGGATGAGAAAATATTTTCATAAGATGGTCCCGGGGAGAGGATTGTCAGCATGAGAAAACAGATTCAGTTGTATAATATTTAACTATTTGCAAAGCAATCCTCTTCTGAATTAAGTCTTACTCACAAAGCCCCGTGAGGTCATCATTTGGGGAAACCGAGTCTCAGAGAGACTCACATGCTACACAGATAGTGTGTGGGAAGACCCAGATGCTAGAACTCATTGCTGCAAAGTTCAGACACTTTCCAATATGAAGGCATGTTTTTCTCTCTCTCCACCGCTCCACGGAACACAGGAATAAAACAAAGATCCAGAAGTGGCCCAAAATGGTAGTGGCCAGGAGAATGTGGGAGTTATAAGCTGGCACCCTGACACAACTCATGAACTTCTCAGGCTCCCCATGTGGCCTGGTGTTCCAACATCTGGATAACATCGCTAAATATAAGAAGGCCAGGGCAAGTTTGCTGGCTGGGAGATTATTACTAAAACATGTTCTTGGCCTTCACACCTTAAAATATTCTTATGCCTTCCTGAGCTAGAGGCCCCAACAGAGACTAAGAGATGGGGGTGGGGGTAGGAGTGGAGAAGGGATCAGGGATGGCTTAGGGAGAGAGTGGACGAGATGTGTTTATGGCTCATTTCTACCCTGACTAAAGAGTGAGGCCATCTGGGTTTGAGTTCATACCTAAATAAACGTACCAGAACTGGAAAATTCCCAGGATGTTAAAACTTGAGGCCCAGTTGTGAGAGGTGAGAGTCGGCCAAGGACAGGTCATTCCCTAGGCAGGAAATCTTCCTCAGGCAGCCTAGTCCTCCTCTCAATAGAGTGAAACTTCCCATGGGGACATTCATTTCTTCTCTTGCTCTACTTCCCACCTTCCTTCCTTCTGTATTTAATAAACATCTGTGAAGTGCCTTCTCTGAAGTACCCTGGGGCTTTTGAACTACGTGTATGTATAATACTAACCCTACCTCTAATATGCTTGGTTGCTTAGAAACTGGGAAATGTATAAAACAGTGATTGCGGAGATTTCCTCGGTGATGGGTAATTTTGTGTGTCAATTTGGCTGGGCCACAGTGCCCAGAGACGTGGCCAAACATTATTCCGAGTGTTTCTGTGAAGGTGTTTCTGGATGAGAGTACCACTTAATCAGTGGACTTTGAAGCTGATTGCCCGCTTCAGTGTGCGTAGACCTCATCCAATCAGTCGAAGGCCTGAGTAGAAGCAAAGATTGACCTCTTCTGAGGAAGAAGGACTGCAGTAGTTAGCCTTTGGAATTAGAGTAGCACTGGCTCTTCTCTTGGTCTCCAGCCTATCAGCCCACCTTGCAAACTTTGGACTTGCCAGCAGCCTCCATGATCATGTGAGCCAATTCCTTAATATAAATCTCTTTAGATAGATAGATACATAAACAGACAAACATACATGTATTTTATTGGTTCCATTTCTCTGGAGAAACTTAACTATTACGTTATCCACTGTCACCCTCCTGGTCCAGGACTATAGCATCTCTTGCCTGGACCCCCATGGCTTTCCTAATACCAGTATCTCCTTTTCCATCTTCCCTGAGGCCACGAGGGGTCTCACCCTAAAGCATGCTATATTTACAGTCCTTTCTAATTCCTTGCCTTCCTTACCACTGTTTCCCAAACCTCAGGCATTCTAGCACCACCTGTGTGATTTTTGTTCTATCAGACTTTTCCTTGCTGAAATAAAAAGGAATGAATTAGAACTGAAAAAGAATTAATATCCTCACCATATTATTAAGTATCTGACAATACAAAATCCACACCTTGAGTACTATAAGAGAAGAAAGCATTCCATCCGACGTTTTGGGAGAACACTGGTCTACAAAATAAAATTCATTCTTGGCATGGCCTGTAAGATCCTTCAGCACTCATAAATACTTACTAAGTAGCAGCAATGTGCCAGTCGTTAAACCCTTATCTCAGTTACGTGGAATAGTCAGTCCCCCAAAACACCATGCGCACCCTGAGATGCCTTTTCTCTTTGCTTCCCGGAAAACCTATTCTTGGACCTTAAAATCTAGCTGTCTTTTTATTTTTTTTTTTGTGACACTGTCCCTTGAGTGCTCCCTGGCACTTTACTCCAGCCCTTATTAGCATTTACCATCACCACACTGAAGATAGTGTGTTTGTCTTCCCCGCTAGAGGTCCAGGGTAAGGGAGCATATCTTATTCATTGTGAGAAGTCTTCAAGGGGACTTCACAGTAAATATCACTTCTCTGCCCTGCCTGGCTTCTGCACACATTGAGAAATAAGAGAGAAAACGGGGATCAAACGATTCACTTTTTTTTTTTCCAGGTGAAGGCTAAATGAGAACTTAGCTTTTGCATGAGACCAAATGATCCTGACAAGTGAATCCAGAATTCAGCCCAGGACTGGGCAGGCCTCCCCACGTGGGCTGGAAGAGCCCAGCCTGGAGTAGTAATGGACCCAGGAAACATGTTCGCTGCAGGCAGCTCTCTTCCAGGGGAGAGAAGGGCAGGCTTGGTTCTGCAGACCCAGTGTTTTTCTCCCCAAATTTACCAATCAGGGTGGTTAGGGAAAACCCCTTTTCATCCAGCCATAATGTGTTTTACCCCTTAGAATTAAGCTCTCAGGTGGTATAGATGATAAAATTCCAGAAAACCAAAGCGATGATATCTCAGAGATTAGCTATTCTGACCAAGCCCTCTCAGTTTACATATGGGGAAATGGAGACCCAAGGAGAAGGTCAAGGTCATGTAATCCTCATCTGAGTGGTCTGTAATCTGTAATTTGTGTGACAGATACTATTAATATTGTTCAAAACAAGACAACAGGCCCCAAATGGAGTCACTTATGCTAAGTCTCACATCATCGAAATGAGACTTAACTTAATTACAGTTTCAGCTCTCCCAGAAAAGGAATCTTAAACCAGTCAGAAATCACCTGATCAGCACTAGTTAGGTTATCTGCTGATAAACCGATCATCTCTTAGAGGGAAAGTAACCTTGCAATAACCAATTCACTTTTCCATGTAGTTTAACTTGCTTGTTCCTGCTCAATTCTGCCTATATAACTTCCTGGAGAACCTATTTGTACAGCTCCTTTGAGCTGCTTTCTATTGGCTAGATTGAGTGCTCCCTGATTGATGAATCATTTAATAAAGCCAAAAAGATCTTTAAAATGTACTTGAATTTTTTTTTTAAAAAAAGCAATATTATGACACAAATCCCAAGGGCAAGGAAAAAGACAACTCTTTCCTCTCACCGGTGGGAATTTCCAGGCCTGTCCTGGAATGCTCATTCAACTAGAACCTGGGGACCAGGGCTGAAAGGGTCTGTCCCCTGGGTTTCTGGGCTCTGGACTGTAATTGTGGATTCAGGAAACCTGTCCTTGGCTAACGCAACTCTCTCCACACAATTAAAAGACAGAGAAGGGAAATGTCCAGAGAAAACATGTATTTAATAAATTTTAAAGGGCCCTGTTCATTTTTTGAACCCTCACTTTTTTTTCTGCCTTATTTCTTGGTCATTGAAAATTACTCCAAAAACGATTGTAGAGTAGAAAATGAGCTGGCAGTCAGAGAAGCAGTCTTTAACATGTAATCTTCCTTTTGGCACCATTCAGGATTTCAATTTTGAAGCATGGCAAGGAGGCAGAGATGGCTTTGGGCCTCAGATAAACAGAATCACTTTAAAATGAAGACAGATTTTTTTTTTCCCTTGAGCTCTTCTCCTAAAACTACCTACAGAATCAGACTTTCCCATGCCGATTAGAACAGAAGGCATTTCTAATTCCTCATGAATGGGAAAAAAAAAAAAAAAAAAAAGTGTGCCAAAGCAAGGATTTACTTGACTTCACTGCTAAATCCACCGCCTCAGCTCCTGGGAGAGGGGAAAAAAAGTGCTGAAATTAACCTGATGTTCGGGAAATATCAGTTAAATGCTTTTGTGACTTCATCACCATCTACTCAGGGGAAAACACTGCTCTTCAAGCCTCCTGTTGCCCGAGAGAGAGTCCGGCGCTTCTAAACCAAGAAAGGAAGAAACCCAGCGGGTTCTTTACGAGCTCCTGCCCCCCACAGTGTGAAGCCGCTGCGAGATGAGCCCGTTCGGGGCCGCCCAGAGGCCAACGCGGGCGCGCGGAGCCGGCTCCGCGGGGGTCGGCGCTGCCTCCCTCCCGCGCCCCCGCCCCCGCGGGGTGCTGTGGTGCTGCGCCCCGGCCCCCGCTGCGGGAAAGCCGGCCACCAGCAGACGGCGCCGCCTCGGGGGTGCTCCTCGCTCGCCCCCCGCCGCCCAGGCGCCGGGGCTCTAGACCTCGCAGCAGCCGGGGCTCCGGCAGCAGCGGCTCCAAACGGCGCGGTAAGCGCTCGTTCTCTCTGGCGCGGTCCGCAGCGGTGCACCCCCCCGCCCCCACCCCGGAGCCAACTTGAGGCGGGTCTGTGGACTCGGCGCAGGTAGCCGCGTCCTGCTCACAGGTGGGTGGGGATGCATGCCTGGCACTGATGGGACCTTCGGGCCCCCGGTGGAAGTGGCAGGGCGCCTCGCGCTCCTTTCTCCTGAAGGCGCGCGGGCCGCCCCGAGAGGCGGTCAAGTGCTTGGGACCGAGACGCAGAGCCCCTGACTGTAGGGGCCGAGACGCGCGCCGGGTTCCTGAACCGGACAGGCTGCTGGGGTGGGGAGGCTTCGGGCGGGAGGGGAGGCGTCTAGGCCGGGAGGATCCCCACGGGAGGGGGATGGGGAACAGCTGTTGGCGTCCCGGGGCATAGTGACTGAGTTCCTCCAGGGGGAAACTGGACTTGGGTTCCACCCTAGCAGCTGCTGTGGCAGTTTGGGGTTTGGGGGTGGGGGTGGGGGGCTGAGTGTCTTAGAAACAGGAGGTTGGAGGATGGTCCCGAGCTGGGGTCTCCCAGTCAAGGGCTGTGGGGGATCTCTGGAGGAAGGTTTAGTAGGAAAGGTGCCTGGTTCGGGAGTCCCGGGGAGGTGGCTGTGCTGAGGGTTCTGGGGAAGCGGGGTGGCGAGTTTGGAGATGTAGGGGAGATGGCTGGCTTGGGGACTCCCAGGCCCGGAAGAAAGTGGCTGGTTATGACTCTCCTCTCTCCTCCAGTGGAGGCGACTGGGGGTGTCTCAAGGAACTGACCCGGGCGATTCGCTCTCTTTCCCAGTGGCTCGGAAGAGGCGCCTACAAACGCGGATTCCCCGGGGGCTGGCTTTTGTGCCCCGAGTCCCAGATGACTTGGGCTTCCTAGGAAGGGGACACCTGCACCGCCTGTGTGTGAGAGGGAAACGCGGAGATCTTTTTTAAGTCCTTCGGGTTTCGTTCCAGGCTTGGACCCGGCAGATCCGTCTGCGGAGTCTCGGGGACTGGAGCTCCAGCCGCGCCCCCAGGCACGCCACGGCGGTGCGTGGGGCCCCGCCCCGTGGCGCCAGCCTTTAAAGAGCCCCCAAGGCCGGGGCCGCAGCGGTAGTGGCCACCGCCATGGAGGGCGCGCTCTGGGCCAACTGGAGCGCGGAGGCGGTCAACGGGAGCGCGCCCCCGCCGGGGGTCGGGGGCAACCGCACGGCCGGGCCCCCGCAGCGCAACGAGGCGCTGGCGCGCGTGGAGGTGGCCGTGCTGTGCCTCATCCTCTTCCTGGCGCTGAGTGGCAACGCGTGCGTGCTGCTGGCCCTGCGCACCACGCGCCACAAGCACTCGCGCCTCTTCTTCTTCATGAAGCACCTGAGCATCGCCGACCTGGTGGTGGCCGTGTTCCAGGTGCTGCCGCAGCTGCTGTGGGACATCACCTTCCGCTTCTATGGGCCCGACCTGCTGTGCCGCCTGGTCAAGTACCTGCAGGTGGTGGGCATGTTCGCGTCCACCTACCTGCTGCTGCTCATGTCGCTCGACCGCTGCCTGGCCATCTGCCAGCCTCTGCGCGCCCTGCACCGCCGCGCCGACCGCCTGGCTGTCTTGGCCACGTGGCTGGGCTGCCTGGTGGCCAGCGCGCCGCAGGTGCACATCTTCTCGCTGCGCGAGGTGGCCGAGGGCGTCTTCGACTGCTGGGCAGTGTTCATTCAGCCGTGGGGCCCCAAGGCTTACGTCACGTGGATCACGCTCGCCGTCTACATCGTGCCGGTCATCGTGCTCGCCGCCTGCTACGGCCTCATCAGCTTCAAGATCTGGCAAAACTTTCGGCTCAAGACGGCCGCGGCCGAGGGCCCCGGGGGCGCCGCGGCGGGCGGCGGGGAGCGCGCGGCCCTGGCGCGCGTCAGCAGCGTCAAGCTCATCTCCAAGGCCAAGATCCGCACAGTCAAGATGACGTTCATCGTCGTGCTGGCCTTCATTGTGTGCTGGACGCCCTTCTTCTTCGTGCAGATGTGGAGCGTCTGGGACACCAATGCTCCCAAGGAAGGTAGCGCGGGCGGGAGGCCGGGGAGAGCGCGGCGGCGCGGCGCCCCGGTCCCGGGGCTGGGGGCCTCTTGCGGGAAGGAGCGGGTCTGGGGATCCCGCAGAGCACCGGGCTCTGGGCTGCACAGGGGGTGAACGATTCCTTATTGCAGACGAGGAAAGCGAGGCTCAAGGGACTGGCTCTTCCGCTCGGTCGGCGAGTGTGGGCGGTCACTTCCGAACCGGGGCCCGAGCGCGAGCCCCTTCCACTGCAAATTCACTGGATGTTGAACTTGCACTTTGAGTTCAAGTAAGTCAGCCTGAAACTACAGGGTCTGGTCTGGATGAGAGCAGCAAGAGATGGGCATTTGGATTCTTCCAGTGAAGGGTAGAGAAAGTGCTGGGCAGGGCACCGTGGCGGGGTGAACTCTGGCTCGGTGGGGCAGTAGAGAGGAGAGTGCCACAGGGGACTGCCAGGCGGGCTTGGGGACAAGGGTAGGGGGGCTGGAGGGTAGCTTCTGGGGAGGCTAGTGGGGGGAGGGAAGGGGAGCTGAGATGCAAATTTTCGAATTTGTCCAGGTTTGAGTGGTTTCTACAGGTGGGGAACTCAGGCTCCTGGTTGGAGGACTTGCGGGAGGAGGAAGGTCAGGGTTGAGAGTGCCAGGGCCTCATTGTCCAAGCTTGCCTGGAACACTGGTAGGAGAGGAAAGAAAGATAGAATGGAGTGATATGTGTAGAGGGAGCTTGGGTGAACAGAGTAGGATGGACCTGAGACTTGGGGCTTGTAGCTGGTCCTGGGTGGCTGAGAGCTCCAGGCAGTTGTGGTCTCACTGTCTACAATTTACAAATAGCAAGAGGGAGTAATCAGTGGTGGTGAATGACTTAAACCTTTTCTTTTGATGGTAAGCACTTAACACTACACTGGGATGCCAGGGACTCAAATGCTAGTAAGGAGAGACCAAGGGATTCATTTTACCCCATCTACCTCTGAGACAGTACAGATTTTCTCATTTCCAGATATAATCATGACTTCTCTCAACAGTCTCAAATACAACCATTCTAAAGAAGCTGAAATCTCCATTCAGCTGTATTCCCCACACCACAGACTCCTGGCTCTTGCAGCCTTCCCAATCAGGCTAGAGTTTGTGTTCTCGGCTAGGAAAATTGTCATTGAATATTCATTAAGCACCTGTGGTACACTATGTGGGGCAAGGATTGCTGTGAGGACTCGGCAAAGCCAGCCTGGCTTCATCTTGCAGCCTCTGGTCACACCTTACATAGGAGATTCAATGTTCCAGAGGGGGAGGGCAAGGCACAGCAAATCTGAGGTAGAGCATCAGTTAGATCTGGGGTTTTCTGTCTCCGCCCCCCCACCCCATTTTTCCCTGTACCAGAGTTCATCTGAGGGGCACAGTAGGGAGTTGGGTTGGACAAAAGACAGAAGTAATGGATTATAAGTAAGGCGTCAGGCAACCCCTGTTTCCTTGACAGGCTCCAAAGAGACCAGACCCAGGTCTCAGGAGCTCAAACACCAGGCCTTGAGTGAGACTGTTACTCCCTTAGGGCAGATACTGGGGAGACCTGGGCTCTAGTCCTCCCTTCAGCCCTTACTAGCTATGAGACATTGGGTGAGAAGTCTCCTCTCCCCCTTTACCCTTAATATCTCACTTTTAGAGTGAGGCCATTTCAGCATTCCATTCACTCATTCAGCAGGTATTCTGACTCTTCTCTCTTTGCAGCCCCCTGACCTCTCCCATTCATTTTTCTCCCTGGTGATTTTTTTCCTTCCTTCCTTCTTGCCCCACTCCCCTCTTCATATGACTTTTTGTCCATCTCCTCACCTTCTCTCCTTTCTCACTTTCCTCCCTAAAGATCAAGAGTATATGGTCAACACACATGTCATAATCACTCAATGAAGTGGAGATCTTTTATACACTTCAAAAGAACATCAAACAATTCAATTTTCTGTCTTAAAGATAAGACAAAGGGAAATAGAGAGAGTGCCATCAGATAAAGTAGCGGCCAGAGGCTTTTGGGGGTACAAATACTCCCTTGAGCATTTCTTGGGGTGTGGCCTACAGATGAGAGGGGCTCCAGAAACCGGATAAGAAACAGACTCCTGGAGCCTCAGGTCTTATTTCCCTTAGCTCTTTTTCTTTTTTCTAGTTCAAAGGAAAGGGTGGATATCACCTGAGAAACCCAGGTTCTCCTGGTCCTCCTCCCATTCTGTCCTGGGAGCTCTCGGAAGAGTATAAATGCAGACCACAGGGGGTTCTGACTATGCTGCTGTTGGCACCTCCACTTCCCACCCACAGCGTGTTGCCAGGAGCAGGTGCCCAGTCCATGTTAGAGGCCCATCAAGCACAAAGGACTTAGGCTCTGGCCATCAGCCTGGCCAAAGTGCAGGGTTCTGAGTCAACGTGAGCTCAGCTAGAACGCACATCCTGTGCCCACTTGGCATTAATCTGGATAATTGCAAGTAGCAGGTTGGGCCATCGGAAATGATGGTGTTTACAATCACCTTGGAGGTATGACTCAATCGAGAGGAGGCTGTTAGAAAGTGTTAAGGAAAGAATAAAAGGGAGACACAATTGAGCTACTCAGGAGATGTCGATCAGCAAAGTGGAATGAATGCACAGCCCCCACCTTCCAAGAGGAAGAGAATTAACAGGAGATGTGAGATATCTAGATCAGGGCCCCTTGCTCTGCTCATCACCGGGAACTTAGATCCTGGAAGGTCAGGGAGCGCTATAAACAGTGTGATGTTCTCCAGGGAAGCTGGGGGCAGACAGGCTTAGGCTGAGGCAGGAGTGGGGCGGAGGCGGGATATCTTCCTCCCAGCGGCTTCATCATGAAAACCTCTGGAAGAACAGAACAAGAAGTTTCTTAACCACGGGCTACAGGTCAGGGGCTAACAGAGTGGACAGAGAAATTATGCTAGCCTTGGCTGCTAGCCTGGTGACATCTCACAGGACACCAAGTCCCTGCCTCCATTCGGGTTCACTCTCTGGTATTCTCTTGAAACCCAGAAACCTCTTTTTACATTGCTCTCCCTTGTCCAACTTCTCTCCCTCAACCCCCTACACCTTCATTCACACCAAGCACTGCCTTTATGGGGTTAGAGCTCACCTTATTTCAAAAATAATTACTCGAGGCACTAAGATTCAAGTATTGCATCAAGATAAAGTAGATATAAAGAAACATAAATGAAAGGGGGAAAAGGTGATGATGATGACGATGATGATGATGACAATGACGATGATGATAATGATGATGACGATGACAACGACAACAAACAACAACAACAACAAGGCCTCTGTGTTTGAGGTGAGATACACATGGCACTTTCTTTTCATAAGATCCAAAGCAAAGAGGAAAACTCTTTAGTATTTCCATTGTTCGGAAGAAAAAATAATGAGAGAAAAAAAAGGAAGAGGAGTATCTTGGTAATTTAATGAGCTCTTCTTTTAGTCACATGCTGTTGGAGCGCTGAATGGGTGAGACTGTAGAAACCCTGAGATCAGACACCCATGCAGGTTTTGACAAGCTCCACATGTATCCTCCAGAATCAAATTCCACAGCCAAAGGCTTGGCATCAACCTTTCCCCTTGAACTCAGTGAAATGTGCTTTGATGCTAGTCCCAAGAACTCTGGCCCTCGGCTAGTTCTAAGGGAGAAGGTAGAGAGTGGTGGGTTTGTATTTCCAGGGGTTGGTAGATGCTTGCTGGGTTTGATGAAGCTGATTTTGAGTCTCTGTCTGTAGTTTTCCATTCCCTGTGTGTACCTTGTGAAATGCCTGGTCCAATGAGCAGAGATGAGAGAAGAGGTGGGCAAGTTGGCAGATGGTATGCGTGCGGGTGCTGCCTGCGTGCACCAAGCAGTAAGTGCGGCTCCTGTCTAATCTCCATTATCAGGCGCCCAGAGCTAGAGGAGGAGCTTTTGAATTAAAAAACAAACAAATCAAATAAACTCACACTTGATAGATGAATCATACTTATCTTTCAGAATAGTCCCCCTTCCCCTCAAACTTGCTGATTTCCACAGGAGCAAGCAAATGCCTAGAGCATAGGGCGGGGACCTCCACTGCGTAGGCCAAGGCAGCAGGAGGGAGCTGCAGAACTCTGGACCACATATGCAGGGAAGGAGCCACGTGGCTGGCCTGTGTTTGGAGCCTGCTCTGCCATTTTCTCCTGTGTGTCCTTGCACAGGTTGTTTTTGACCCTCAGCTTCCTCCTGTGTATAATGAAGATAGCAAAGCCTACTCATGGAGGATGACATGGTGCGACCCGTGGCAGTGGGGGCCACACGATCAGTGTCACTCTTCTCCTCTCCCCCCATTCTGCAGGTTAAAAGTTTTGTTTGCATTTTTGAAATTGTCTTTGAGATGTTGACAGTTATTCCTGAGGGAGGAGATGGATGTTTTTCTCTTGAGATCTTAGATACAGGGAGGGGGTGTGCGGGGGGTGGACGCAGAGTCTGCTGAACAATAGGTCATGTGTCCGAGGATGCTGGTAGAGGAACTTGTTGGGCTGGAGAGGTGGACTGTGAGACTTGTCATAACAGGACACCACCAGTCCTGTTTACTGGTGTATGCCCAGTGCCCAGCACCCACTAGGAACTCAACCAATGCTTGTTGAACAGATACATGGGATATGGGAAGAGGAATGTGCATGAGACAGGGCAGGGATGGGGGTGTAGAGCTGGGCTCAGGAGAAATCAGGATTTTCTAACCAGCCCTCCAACAGTACAACTGGCTACCTGGTTGCCCCTATCACTGGGGGCAACCAAACATCTGTCAGAAGTGTACTAGGACGAAGGTCGAAAGGCACAGGAGGCCTGGTTTTAAGTGTTTTCTCACTTGAAAATGGGTTTCCCAACCCCTCCCTGTTTCTGTGGAGCTACAGCCTGTCCCGTGTGGCCTGCCCATCTTACAAGGACACTGCGCCCAAGGTGTGGGTGGACCGGGAACCTTGGAGAGGGGCTGCTCTTCAGGTGACCCATTGATATGAAGAGCAGTGGGGGAGGGTGGGCAGGAGGAGATTGGACAGATCAGTCTTGGCCAAGAAGCCCTGTCAAGCTTGGCCCTTCTGAGTATAAATTGCAATTAGAGGGACGGTTAATGACCACACTCTTGTCTGATTAAGCAGTTGTGTGTTCTTCTATATTCTTGGCTAATGCTAATGTTTTCCCTTTGGGTTTCTGCCCCAAGGTGACTTCACTTTTTTTGTCCTAAAAGGTTTGATTAATATCAGCAAAATTTTTTTATTGGGTGAGGCTTTGTTATATAATTTTTCCCATTTGATGGATGTCTGAGTGGGTTGGGAAGAGGGTGGGGAGGGGGTGCAGGGGCTGTAGGAGGGCCTTAGGTCAGCAGGAGATTAGCTCTCCGGAAAGACCAGGCTGGGCATGGGGCCAGGGCATGGTCTGTCAGCAGCCTAGGTGGCTGGCCCACCTCCTGACCACCTTGCACTGGCTACTATTGGATGCAAAAAGAATCCCCAAAGGCTCACTCCCAGGGGCTGGGGCTGGGTGGTGACTGAACAGTGCTCTCTGCCAGACCCCATACATTAGGCCCCACCAGCCAGAGCCCTGGAGCCCCCGGAGACTGCACTGGAAAACGGTGAGAATCCCTTTGGGGCACATCTCTGCAAAGTCTCTGGGCCTCTGCCATTCCCATTTGAGCAATGGGGATACTGCCTTGTGATGAAACACAACACCCTCTCTCGGCATCAGTTTCAGTGAAGTGAGGAGTTGGATTAGCTGGTATCAGTACCACCCCTGATTGAGTGCCAGACACCCTGCCTGGCTCCATCTGATCTTCACTCAAACACAGCAAGGGAAGGGACCATTATCCCCATTTTACAGGTGAGGAAACTGAAGCTCATGGAAGCATGACGGCAAGAGCACACTGAGTACGTGGTGGAGCTGGGATTTGGACCCAGTCGTCTCATGTCGAGACTGCTAAACTGCACTACCTGTCTGTCCCCAGGCCAGCATGTTCAAGGTGGTCCACCTCTCGTGGCATCCATATCTCCTGGCATTTGTTAAAAAGCTGACTCCTAGCCCTGCCCCAGACCCACTGTCCCAGAGCCCTGCACCCTCTCTGTGGCTCAAACATCCTGAATCCTGGGCTCTTTCCCCAAATACCCAAGCAACATGGTTGCTAATGACACTGCCCTCTCAGCACTCTGGGCTCAGAGCCTGTGTCCCTTGACTTGCCCTGCTGTCCACTGACCCTACAGTCTTAACTGCACCACCTCTCATGTAGGTCCTTCCCTTTCCTTAACTCCTCGGTTTAGAGCAGTTTTTGATTTGGGCATTGTTGACATTTTGGGCCAGATAATCTTTGTTTTGAGTGTGGCATGGAAAGGGTCAGCTGTCCTGTGCATTGCAGGATATTTAGCAGCATCCCTGGCCCTACCTACTAGATGCCATGAATACCTCCCCATCAGTTGTGACCACCAAAACGTCTCCAGACATTGCCTCCTGGCCCCTAAGGGACAAAGTCGCCCCTTGTTGAGAAGCCCTGTTTTAGACGCATGTGTGGGCCTGGCCTGAACTAACACCCAACAGATGAGTACCCTCTTGACACCTCCGCCCTGGGTTTGGGCCAGTCTGCCTTGTGTCCCCTGCCAGGCCTGCTGACTTGCCACTTCCCACAAGGTCCTTTTGCTTTGTGCCCATGCCAACACTGTTCTCACACGGAAGTGCCCACCCCAGTCTCTCCTGTGGAGACCCATCCTTCAGAGCCCAAGTCTAATGTATGGGCTTCTTCGTACATAAATCCAGGGGCTGCCACTTACCTCATGGATAGTGAGGAAGATACTACCAGGAGCTGAACGGGAACAACCTGAACAACGAGACCTGGAACCTCATCCATGTGCCTCTTTCACGAAACCCTGTTTCCCCCAGCTGGGGTCACCTTCCTCCAATGCATTCATTCTATAAGCAGTTATTCAGTGCCTCTGGAGGGTTTTGTCACACAGCCTCTGCTTTGATCTGTCAATCTTCTGGTGAAGAGAGTTTGCAAGGAGCCCTCCCCATGCCTTCACCCTCCCTGTGGCCTGTGGTTGACTTATTCATAAATGTGGGAGAGGCCAAGGTTTGTCACCAAATTCTGGGTATATCCACATACCTCTGAGAGGGACATCCCCATTTTCTGCCAGGCTGGTGTTGCGGTCTTATGCGCCAAGGTGTAGCCAGATGGAGTGGCAGCAGTAATCCTAGGCTATTGACTACAACTGCCTGGAGCTCAGTTTTCTGGGGTTAAGAATAGAGTTTAAAGTGTGAGGCGGGGATGGACTGTGCCAGTGGCACAGTGCCTGGCATATAGTAAATGTTCAATAAATGTTTGCTTTAAAAAGAGAGAAATTTCAAGATGGGTCAGGGTCCTGGGGTAAGTCAGTGCAGTTGAGGGGGCAAGAATGGATTTGAGCTCAGGAGCAGCATTTTAGCAGAGGTCCTGCAGTTTCAGTTGAGGAGTGGTGGCAAGTCCAATGATGCTGGGAACCAGAGTGTCAAGAGGTAAAGAGAAAACAAGGCCTCACCTGGAGGAGACAGCAGGAGGTGAGGTGGGCAGGTTCTAGCTCTGGGTCTTGGAAACCCAAGGGAACCCTTGCATGAGGGGTGGGCGGGAATAGAGTATAACCAGGTGGTCTTCAGTGTCCCAGACTGGGATTTCTGTGATCCTGATTCCTGGCCTCTCCTGGAGCTTCCCTTTGCGCTCCGCCGGATGCTGGTGCTTCCTACCCATTTGCCAGATGCTCAGGTAACATGGCCCTCTGCCCTTCAAGCCCACGCCTTACACTGTAGTGGTCACTCTTGCTCATTCTGTTTATTTCCCTTTCTCTCTGCTTGACCTCGATATCTGAGTGTGAACTTAATTTTCCTGGAGCGAATTGTATTTGAGTCCAGTCGTCTTGTTAAAAGGCCATTTCTTGTCATCAAGAGAGGAAATGATCTTTTTGCTTTTCCAATGTACCAGTAAGAGGTGGCTGATTTATCAGGACTTTTGTCTGCTAATTTCATGCTTCAGTTCAATTTAATACCTCTTCCTACTTTCCAGTCTCTGCTAGTCAGGGACAGAGCCACAAATGAGACTCAGTCCCCAGCTACAGGCTGTAAACATAAATAATGACAATATGAAGGGAAGGTGCTGTTAGAGAGGTATTTATCAAGTACTGTGAATGCAGCAGGAGGGACTCATTGATTCTGTCTATCTGAGAAAAAAAATTAGGAGGGCTTCAGAGAGGAAGTAACATTTGAAAAGGGTTTTGAAGAATGAGTAGGAGTTGGCTATGCAGAGAAGCAGATGTACATTTCATATGGAGACCATAGGACAGTTACTTTATTGTCTTTTCCCCTACTGAAGGGATACTTCTCAAACTTCATGCACAAATCATGTGGTAGGGAGCCTTGTTAAAATGCAGATGCTGATTCGGAGGGTCTGGGTTGGGTCCTAAGAGTCAGCATTTTTACCAAGCACCTAGGTGATGCCTATGTAGTGTGCATGCATCTGGCCCACTGACTAATTTTACGTCGAGCAGTAAGTCTTTAACATCTTATCTTTTTTCTAAAATGTGCAGTTTGCCTTTACACATATGGCCCAAATTGGCTGCAAGGCCCTGTCATCCCCACGGAGTACAGAAGGGCTGGCTGGTCATTTGCAAAAAAGATCCCAGCTCTTCTGCTTCCAGAATGTGCTTATCTTTAGGTCCAGCCGAGTGAGCCCAACATGTCCCCTAGGTTTGGGCAGTGACATAATAGAAGCCCCTTTAATACTCTGTGGCCTACAGATGTGGCTGTTAGTCCTGACTTACAATACATGGGATGATCATACACTTGTGCTTCTCAGAACAATTCCAACATTGTAAAATTATGGGCTTATTTCTAAAGAAGGCACTCTGTGTAATCCATATTAGCACTTAATCTTTATATTTGTGTACATTAAAAAACAAACAAACAAAAGGACTTCCTTAGACCATGACTCCCAAATTTCTACAGAGCCCCTGTGGGAATAAGGGACTTGGATCTGAATTTCTGATTCCCTAGTGATGGTGGTGAGGAGGGGGGTTGCTGATTTGGGGGCAGTGGGGAGGTCTTGAACCAATGATTGGTTCTGGAGTGAGGGCCTCTTATAAAAGCTGATGGGCTCGATTCGATTCAGATGAGACATGTCAGATGCTCCCTATGTTTTTGAATTGTATGAGAAACACTTCATGAACGACACAGCCCAGAGAGGCCTTGGACAGCTGCACGTCAGCTGTCCTGGGCTAATTTGGGCCTTGGGTGACAGAGGAGTGCCGGGAAATTTGCGTGGAGGGAGTGCTGGGAAATCCGAACAGGGCTGTAGGGGGGCAGACAGCTCGGGCATACTGTCCTGGAGTGGCTCTCTGCCACCCACCCCTTCGTGAATGACAATGCTGAGAGGAAATAATAGTTGCTTCTGTCTTCTGGGGGTAAGACCGCCCAGCAGGAGACATCTTCTTTCGGCAGGTGGCCACTTCTGCTCATGGCCGTTGCTTGGCATGTAGGAGTACCCTCGTGAAGATCACCCCCTTGAAGAGCACCCATGGTCTGTAGCTTCAGCCCACCTGCCCCTCCCCCCAAATGCTGCAACTCCTTGTTTAACAGAGCACCTGTCTTGTACTGCCCTCTTTCCAACCTGTGTTTGTAAATCCCCAGGGCCAGCTCGGTGGCTGGCACCATGTAGGGTAGCATGAAAAGGTACATGAACATCTCGTTTTCTTTTCCTCCTTTTCTGAGGAAAGCACTGAGCTCCAGGCCTGTCAGGTATGAATGAGGGCCAATCCCTGGTCCAGAGCCTCCCACTCGCCCTCCCTTCTGGGCAGGCATCATCAGAGAAAGTAATGCGCAGGCACTCAGGGCTCGTCCTGGGGGAAGAGCGTTCCTTTCATGGGGGAGCGAATGGAGGAGACATGATTAGAATGGATTCTGCCTGTGGAGACTTTGAACTCCTGCCCTTTCCAGGGTTGCCACCACTTTCCCTTTTGGGTTTTGTACGTCACTGGCAGAATAAGTTTTCCAAAAATGGACTGTCTAGAGTTCCTTTGGTGTCACAGAACCCAATCCCAGGGCTCTGAGTTTTTATTTATTTTTCTTTGATTTTAAGTCATGGAGAGAAGGTCAAAGGGCAATTTCTTTAATTGACCTGGGACCAGGAGTCTCCAGACTTTGGGCTTTAAAAAATTATGAAGTTGATCATGTCTCATATTTATTAATAATAATAATGCTGATCACTCTAATAAACACTTTGCCATTCACAAAGCTCTTTTATATGATTTTTGTTTTCAATTTTCTTAAAGTCCTTGTGAATGTTCCCTTCATTTTATAGATAAAGATATTAAGGCTCAGGCAGATGATGTGGCTCAGCAGAGAATGATTAGGTGGGAAGGGGATTCAGACCCAGGGTTCCCTTCTGAGGCCGTGAACGGTTCCCCTCCACAGTGAATGGCTCCACTGCCCCCAGAGAAGGTGCTGGCTGCAGACCACGCCTTTCTCTTGCGAGTGAGATGAATTTTGACTTCCAGATCCTCCTTTTCTCTGTACTGACTTCATCATCGTTCTGCTCTGTGGAAAGTGTGGCCTGAGGCCAGTCTCACGGGGAGTTTAGGTGTGGGGATGACCCTTCAAAGAAGGGTCCAGGATTACCCTGGATTAAAGCAAAGGGATTGCCTATGTTCCTCTGCATGGAGCAGTCATTGGGTGTGGTGTCCTGGGAGAAACTCACCTGTGAGCACTCACAGCCATCTCTCTGACAGCTGGGGGATGAGCTCCTGAGTCCTAAAGGGGGACTTGGGTGTGGCCACCACAGTATCCGCGGCAGACCTGCCGACTCAACTTGAGGCAGTGCCACTCTAATTCACCTTTTCAGTCAGTGCCCGACGAGCAGCTACCCAGTGGGTGGGTGAGTGTTAAAAAAGACAACACAGTGAGGATTTTGGTGTCCAAGAACCCGGAAGGTGGCGTGGCCCTGGAACTTCCAGCGAGAATGCAGGTGAGCAGGAGAGAGGACGATCGTACAGTGTGGAGCGTCGGCAGCTCCTCCCAGCTGGAATGTCCAGGCTCGTGTGTGAGCTCAAGTAGTTGGTGGCACTGAAATCTGAAGGGCAACATTAGATAGTCACGGGACCCCAAATAACATGGAAAAGCCAAGAGCATTCCTGTCCAATGCTTGTACATTCACCCTGCCTTTGACTTCCTGAAGCCCAGGCATTCCCTTTGCCCTCCTCAGAGATGGCCCATTGTTTCAGTCTGTTTAAACCTATCAGAAAATTACTAGCTGGCTAAGAAGGGCAGATCAGCTCTGCAGGCCGCATGGATGGTGGGGTCTTTGGAGGCAGCACAAAAATCTCTGTATAAGCTGACCTTCTTGGCCATGCAATCTAGCCCAGGAGCCACCCGGGACAAGCTTTCAGAAGCTAAGCAGACGAGTTCTGTGTCCTATGTCACTCCACCCCTGCTTCCAGGCTGCCTCAGATTCGAAGACACATCCCAGCCTCTCCCCATTGTTTCACTTGTGTCACTGCTAATTCTGTTATTAGTAAGAAAAGTAACATTTATTGAGCACATTCACATCGTAAGAATGGCAATAGCTAAACTTCATGAAGTGTTTCCTGTTATTGAGTGCCAGGAACCATAGTGAGTACCTGGTATATGGTCTCATTAAATTTGGCAACAATTCTGTAAGGATGTTCTTTGTATTATTCTTGTTTCACAGATGGAGAAACTGAGGTTAAGAGAGATTAGGTGATTTGACCATGAACACACAAGTGCAAAGTGGCAGAGCTAGGATTTGTGCCAGGCCTGGGTAACCCGAGAGCAAAGTTTTGCTCCTGGTAATGTGGGGAGAAGTAGGCTAAGCTTGCCTTGTGGGTCCGTCCCTCCCCTTTCTGAGACCTTTCCCACACTTTAAAAAATCTGCATCTCCTATAGGCATCAAGGATTGGCTAACTTTTTCTGTAAAAGGCCAAACGGTAAATATTTTAGGCTTGCGGAGTATAAGTTCTCTGTAATACCACTCAGCCTTTGCCCTTGTAGTGCCAAAGCTGCCACAGACAATTGAATGGACATGACTGTGTTCCAATAAAACTTTGTTTATACAAACAAGCTGTAGGCAAATTTGGCCCTTGGGCTGTAGTTAGCTGGCCTCTGGTCTGGACCAGGAGACACTTGTGCCGAGAAGGATGGTGATCTAATAGGAGGCAATATGCTTCTCCTCCCAGGTACACTTGGATTTTAAAAGACCATCCCTGGGGAGTGGGCAATGCTTAGCTTCTGAGAGGAGCAGGGAAATTATTCTCTGACTTTGTCCCACAAATCACACCGTGAGGGCAATTGCAAGGCCAGCCTGAGTCTTTGCATTGGGATTGAGAGATTCCCTGGTTGGAACCAACCCGATGTATGTAAATGCTGCCCTAGTTTTGAGAGGAATCAGATTTTATTACTTTCAGGTAGGAACATAGAGTGATTTACTGGGTCATCCTATGGGGAAGTTTCACTTTTCTCACTTTCCTCATCTATAAACTGGGGATACGGCTGCTTTGAAAGCTGTCCTGTTCTGTGCAAGCTTGAGCAGTAGTTACAAAGGACGTTTTTATGTGTTCCCTGGAAATGTCATTGTGAAATGCAAGGACAATATTTTCCATGCTTTGTTCTGTTCCTGCTCTCTGCAATTCTGTGAAGCATTTTTAGCCACCAGAAGGGCCAGTGTTGTGGCCTAAACAAGATAACAGTAACTGCCAGGAGCAGGTGCGGTGCAGTCACTTAAGTGTCTGCTTAGAAACTATCAATGGCTCCCCATTGCCTGTAGATTAAAGTTCAGAATCAGCCTGGATTCAAGATCCTCCTCACCTTGGCTCTCTTCTCCTGTGAAACTTCCCTTCCCCAACCCTGGAAGTCCCTGAATGCTCTTGAACAGTCTCACTTGTGTGTCTGTATTCTTGCCACCCTTTGAAATGGCCTTCATAGCCCCTGTTTTTTATTCTCAAATAACTCTCCTTTTGGCTGATGGCTTGAAATGCCACTGCTGGGGACTCATGCCTTGGATGATTAAGATATTTGCCAAAAAAAAAAAAAAAAAAGTTCAAATGTGCCCTTCGCCCTGATTTGAGCTTGATTTGAGCAGGTTCAGCTTAGCGAGGGTCATCTATCCTCCCGGAGCTAGGCCAGGCCAGTCATTCACGTCTGTGGCCAGCAGGTGGGGGCAGAGGTGCTGGCCATGGCCCCTGCTCTTCCACCCAGGCTGGCCAGACACTAGGGAATTCGTTAACTGATTACTTTTTTATTAAAGTTGCTGTAGGTTGTTGTTGTTGTTGTTGTTGTTTTGTTTTTTAAAAAGATAAATAATTGTAAAAAATGTGGCTTAAATGAACAGCTAAGATGATATAACTCCACACAGTTGGGTAAAACACGGTGCCTTTCTGTCCAAGAGTGGACTTTATTCCTGAAACTTCCTGCTATTCCTTTTCTTAGCCTTATATACCTGCATTTTCCCCTGTGTCTGATAGGTTACTTTTACATGCCTTTTTAAATTCTGATTTTTATGTTTTGATTTTTGCCTCTTTCATTTTACATGGTTATGTTGAACACATCCTATTCTTGGTAATATTTCACCAGAATTTCTAAACTTAAATTCATCTTCTTCATATCCATCCAATTCAAAGCATTTTTTTTCATTCTCTTATATAGAAAGTGAAGAATTTAATTGCCTTTTAATCCTCCTTCATTCTTCCTCTTTTTAAAAATAATTTAATTTAGTCTGAGAATTAGATTTCCCTCGTTGGCTTTCTAAACTCTCTTTTACAAAATTTTTTGATTTCTTGGGATTTGTTGTAGTTCTCTTTGATTCCTGATGCACCACGAGATTAGAAAAGTGGTTTTCAAACTTGCCTGTTCCTCAGAATCCCCTGGAGGGATTCTGTTATTTACATCAAATTGCTGAACCTTGCCCCCGGGACTGTGATTTAGTAGTTCTAGGGTAGAGCCTGAGAAACATCATTTCTAGCAGGTTCCCAGGTGATCTGGGGACCCCACCTTGAGAAGCACTGAATTCATCTCACAAGCAGCCACCCTTCTTTCTTTGGTGCGAGGAGAATTTGTACTCTGCACTGATGGTGGCATCCAGATCTTGCAGCTCCAGCATCCCCTATCAGCACTCCTTTCCTGGATTTAGCTGTTTGAATTCAGGAATTATTTTTTGAAAACTTTTTTGCAGAAAAGACAAAGACTCGGATTTTCCGAGCCTTCTTGCTGTTGCCTTCACTCATGAGAATGTGGTTGTGAACAGAGTTCTTGGGTATTTTGTTTTCTTTGGGTTTCTGGAGGTGTTACCTGCACTTTTTTGGTTGGAGGGTGATGTCTGCAGTTTGTCAGATTTGTCCATTGAAAAAAACCCAGATTTTTTTTCCCTTATACTTACAAGTTTCTCAGGTTAGGAATTTTCTTCCCCCTTGAGGCTTAAATTTGTGACAAGTGACGTCTGAAGTTGATTTCTGATCATTAATTCTGCTTGAAACTCAATACATTCTCAGTATAATGGCTTCTATACAGTGTTTGATATAATTTTAGTGTTGCTTTTCTTCCTTCGTAAGTCTGTTGTCATGCTGAGGCAGTGCTCTTAGGCGTATCTTCACAGAAACGCTTTTAGTGTCCTCAGCTCATAGCCTCCACTTTCTTGCCACCGTGCCTTTGCCTGTGCCATCCCTGCTGCCTGGAGCACCCTTCTTTCCTTCTCTGCCCAGGAAATTCATGAGCACCCTTCAGGTGTCAGCTCAAATGCTGGCTTCTGTGGGGCCAGCTGTGATTTGCTCTCAGAATCACACCCCCCTTAGGTGTACCCACCTGAACCACATCATGCCCACCTCATGGTGCTACTCATTTTATTTTCATGCCCCCTGTGCTTAGCCTGGTGCCTGGCACATGGTCATGATGGCAGCCACCATGGATCGAGCACTTACTGTGTCCCAGGCACTCTTTAATCCTTGCAGCATTTCTGTGAGGTTTGAATACTCTTGTTATCCTTGTTTAGAGATTAGGAAACAATAGTTTGGGGGCAGTTAAAGTCATTTGTCCCCAATGGGACTGGAATACAAGTGAGGTCTGGCAGCTTCTGGACTCTGCACCCTGAACAGTAGGCACTTGACATTAGCTGGGTGAGTGATGCATGAACAGGTGGCCATGAGGAGGAAAGCTCCTGCCGAGGGAAGCATGCAGTGGGGAAGTGTTTGATGAGAGAAAGGACAAGGAGCATTCCAGGGCAGGCCGCGTGTACAACCGAAGCAAAGATGTGTGAGGAAGATGGACTTTGCCTCTTCAGTACTCCATCTGTGGCCCAGCACCTGGTTCCTGGAAAAGGCTGATCTCAGTAAATGATGGTTAATGCTCTAGTAGTGATGCCCTGTTCTCCTTTCTTCCCACCCCCTGCAGCCTCAGCCTTTATCATCGCCATGCTCCTGGCCAGCCTCAACAGCTGCTGCAATCCCTGGATCTACATGCTCTTCACAGGCCACCTCTTCCACGAGCTCATGCAACGCTTCCTCTGCTGCTCCTTCAGCTACCTGAAGGGCCCCCGGCCAGGAGAGACGAGTGTCAGCAAAAAGAGCAACTCGTCCACCTTTGTCCTGAGCCGGCACAGCTCCAGCCAGAGGAGCTGCTCACAGTCATCCTCCGTGTGACCGGCCCGGGGCTGGACTGCCTCCCTCCACTCGGGTTATGTGACATGGACATTTTACCCCTTGATGGCTATATAAATATGTGTATAAGGTACCTTTCAGTTTGCACCCCTGCACACCTTGGGGCAGCTTGAGTGGGGTGGGAGGATTCTGACAGGGGCAGGGGAAGTGGTCTCTGTGGGGTGACTCAGGCCCAGGCATTCCCTAGATGTCCTCTGGGCCCCACAGGTACCTCCGCTTCCCTGACCCCACTGCTGCCCCTGCTTGTTGGATGGGTTGTTTATGTTTTCTGGACCTGTAACTTCACTCTGGTATTTTTTTTGCTTCTTTATTCTGGGATCTTATGAAAAGTAGCAAGTGTAGGATTGGTGACCATTTGAGTGTGGAAGCCGAGTGTCCTGAGCTTGAAGTAAGGTGTGGTAATAGGACCACCGGTGGGAGGTGGTGCTCATATCCTCCCGACCTCAGAGTGTGTTTGCCTTTGAGTGGACTGATCCCTGAATCCTTTGTACCAACTTGTCAGAGGGTGACCCTAGGAGCAGGGATTACTTTATGAGACCATTTGGTATAGGCAGCTGATTAAAACTTGGATTAAAAATGTTTAAGAAGCTAATATTTAAGAAGTAATTATGAAAGAAAAATAAAATATAATAAGCATCTAGATGGGAAAGAGCAGTAAAACTCTGCAGACGACATGATTTTGTATATAGAAAATTCGAAGGAATTCACACATGCATACACATGCACACACAAACCCATTAGAACAAATAAATGAATTTGGCAAAGTTGCAGAGTACAAAGCTCAGGATACAAAAATCAGTTGTATTCTTTTATACTAGCAATGAACAATATCAAAATGAAATTAAGAAATAATTTCACTTATAATACTATTGAAAAGAATAAACTAGGAATGAATTTAACTAAAGAAGCAAAATACTTATACCCTGAAAACTATAAACCATCATTGAAAGAAACTGAAGAAGATGTAAGTGGACAGACATCCTATGTTCATGGGTCAGAGATCCATGAATATTATTAAGCTGACAATGCTTTCCAAATGGGTCCACAGATTCAATGCAATCTCTGTTAGAATCCTAGCTGACTTCTTTGCATAAGTTGATAAACTTATTCTAAAATTCATATGGAAATGCAAGGGACACAGAATAGCCATATAAACCTTGAAAAAGAAAAACACAGTTGGTGGACTCACACTTCCTCCTTGCAAAATTTTGCTACAAAGCTATAGTAATCAGAAGAGTATGATACTGGCATAGGGATAGACATATAGACCAAGGGAATAGAATACAGAGTACAGATGTAAATCCTTACATTTATGGCCAATTGATTTTGACAAGTATGACAAGAGAATTCAGTTAGGATGATAGTCTCTTCAACAAATGGTGCTGGGACAATTGACTATCCACATGCAAGTGAACGAAGTTGGACCCCTACTTCATGCTCTACATAAAAACTCAAAGTGTGCCAAAGGCTTAAGCGTGAGAGCTAAAACCATAAAACTCTGAGAAGAAAACATAGCCATAAATCTTTGTGACCTTGGATTAGGCAACAGTTTCTCAAATATGACACCCAAAAGCACAAGCAGAAAAAAAACAGATAAACTGGAACTCATAAAAATAGGATACAAAACTTTTGTTTGTCAAGGGACACTATCAAGAAAGTGAAAAGACAACTCACGGAACGAGAGAAAATATTTGCAAATCATATACTTGTATCCAGCATATATCAAGAACTCTTGCAACTTAATAAAAAGACAAACCAATTTTTAAATGGGCAAAATGCTTGAATAAATAATGACTAGACATATTTTCATATCTTCTCCAAAGAAACTATACAGATGGCCAATAAGCACATGAAAAGATGCTCAATATTATCATTCATTAATGAAATGCGAATCAGAACTGTAGTGAAATACCACTTCATACCCACTAAGATGGCTAGAATAAAACAGAGGGGCAATAACAGGTGTTGGTGAAGATGCAGAGAAGTTGGAATGCTAGGATATGGCTTGTGGGAATGTAAGATGGTGCAGCCACTTCGGAAAACAGTTTGTCAGTTCCTCAAACAGTTGAAACACCTGAAATGCCACTCCTAGGTAGGTATTCACTCAAGAGAATTAAAGAATACACTCACACAACAACTTGTGCATAATGTCCATAGCAGCATAATTTATAATAGCCCCCAAATGGAAATAGCCTGAATGTCTATCAACTGATGAATGGATAAATAAAAAGTAGCATATCTATACAATGGCATGTTACTCAGTATAAGAAGATGTGAGATACAGATTCATGTGGATGAACCTTAAAATCATTATGCTCAGTGAAAAAAACCACTGCAAAAAGCCACATACTATATGTTTCCATTTTATATGAAATATCCAGAACAGAAAATCTATAGAGACATTATAGAATAGTGGTGGCCAGGGCTGAAGGGTGGGATGAGTGGAGAGTGGCAACTAATAGATACAGAGTTTCTTTTGGGGGTGATCAAATTTTTCTGAAATTAGTGATGATGGTGCATGATTTCGAGAATAGGCTAAAAACCACTGAATTGAATGCTTTAAAAACTGAAAAATAAACAAAAAATGTTTCCCAGCTGAATTCAGAGGCGGCCAGGTTGAAGGATGAATTCCTTTGAAATCTCTTACCTCTCAGCTCTGGTGACTCGCCATTTCGGTGGAATCCCATGGTGTTCTTACTCTGTTTCTCTGCAAGAGATGGTGTTTCCAGTTTGGCCAAAGGATCAGCAGTGATAATATGCCCACCATGCTCTAGTGGAATGATGGTCTGTGGCTTTGGATGTGGTGTTTTATTTAGAATGGCAATTCACCAAGGGTCTCAAAGGCTTTACTTACCTGATAAATGTGTTCTCCGAAGTCCTCTCTGCCTTGGGGTAGAACACGACAGTGCAGGTATGAAAGATATCCAAGAAATACCTTTAAGTTGTTAAATATAGGATATTATGGATCAGAGGCTTTTCAACTGAGACTGGCCAGCTCAATGGCACTCTTGACACACTTAAAATTGTTTTTGTTTCCACATATATTTTTGAACTCACCATGACAGAGCAAGAGCACTTCCCAAAAGTCACAGATCCACTCTCTTCATATACACTTTCCTGTTCTCCCTCCACAATGCAGTATACACACATGTGCACAAACACATACACATGTGCACACACATGCATGCATGCAGAATGAACCAGCAGGGTCTAGATGTTCAGGGAGAAGACAGGCATGCACCCAAACACCAGTGTTCCAAGTCTCCGCATTTAGTTCAAGATCAGCATTACTAACTGGAGACTAAAGACATTATCAGCTTTGGACTGCAGTGTTGCTGTGACATGCACTTAGAGTTTCAGCACCAGCCAGTCTGTGCCCTTTGGGAAACCAACGGGATGCTGATTTGGGGTCTCAGTGCCCACATACAGACCCCCCTGGCACTCTGGGTACAGATACAGTGATGGGGTGATCTGTTGGTGTTTGAGCTTCTCTGTCCCAGTCTCTGTTGTTCCAGGGAAGTTGCCATCCCAGAAGCCAGCAGAAGCCACAGGGAATCAAGGAGACAGTGACTCACAGTAGATTTTTTCTAACCAGGTACACAGCCTTCCCGAGAATCCTGGAGTTGCAAGGTTCTTGGGTACCAGAACTCACTGGGACACTTTCCTCATTCTCCTTCTGTGAAAGCTCTGAATGAACCCTGGGGTCTGTGTTTTCTAGGAAATCAGTGACATTTACTTTCAGCAGCACCCCTGGCTTCAAGGCTTGTCCTGGAGAATATTTTCATTCCCTCTTAGTCTTTCCCCCAACAAAAGCCTAGAATAATGAGTGTGGGGCCCAGAATGCAACCTCGAGCTCAGTCATTTCCTTCTTCCTGTTTACAAACCTGACATGTGACCGGAGGTACCAATAAATTGGAGCATGCAGATTTTATTCTGGAATGTTTTATTGTTCTGAAGGTCAAAGTGAAATATGAACACTTGAAGACTCTGAGCCTTATTTCTTTGTGCCCCGGGAAAAGTCTGTCACACAATTTTAGTACGGGTCTATGGGTTTAGACTGCAGGTGGCTGGCTGCCTTTTATGAAGATCCTGGTTTCAAAGTGCTTTAACCTTTTTGTATTAAATCGCAATGAAAGACCACTTACTGCAAAACGTGAATTCCTTGATTTTGTTCTACTGTGGTGACTTTCTGTGGCACCCTCATGTACTGTGCCAGTTGGTGAATGGTGTGGTCAGTAAAGAGATGTCTGCTTCATTAGCTAGTTTATAAAAGATACACTTAATAAACATTTTTTTTCATACATAGCTTTGCCCTCTTACTCCCCCACAAGAACAGTGACCATACTGGAGCTTGCAGACTTGAATTCTCTTGTGGGGCTGCAGACTTACCTCCCTGATTATGACAGATGTGCGTCTGGGCTGTGGCAAGGGGTGGGCTGGGGGGAGGTACCTGGTCCCATTGTCCTCTGTCACAATACTGTTGTTTGTCAGAATTCTGTCAGAAGATGCTCTAAGTCCCAGGAACAGACCTCTTGTATGATGTGGCCACACCTACTGTGTGCCATAGTCTAACTCCGGAGATAATATAATTCCAGATTATTACCTTGAAGGGACCCTAACACCTATTTCTTCAAATGGGATATAGGAGCCACTTGAGGAATCAGATGTGTTTGTGTTTATTCCTGGGTGCCACTACTGAATCATACCCTGGTGCTGGGCCCTCAAACCTGCATTTTAGGCAAGAGCCCCTGAGGACCGGATGTAGCCTGTGCGAGGGAGCGGAGCTCCACCTCCCGCATCTGGCCCCTTCGCATCAGGCCTCCAGTGTGCTGTTCTGTGTCTGACTTCTCAAGAGGATTCCTGAAAGGAACAGAACTCCTCAGCTATACATGCATCTAAATGTGTGTTCTTTTTCCAGTTCTGTGAATTTCACGGGTAATTGAGCATCTGGCATACTCTGCCCTCATTGAAAGAGAGGGAACTTGAAAAATTGGGAGTCTGGTCAAATCAGGTTCTAGCAAATGCCAATATGGCGAAAAATCTCTGTACAACCCAAGATTCCAAGTCTGACACTGATGGTCTAAGGCTTTCAAGAGGTGTTTGGGAGGACAGGCCCTTTGAGGAGGGTGTCATTAATATTGGCTTTAGTCCTTTTCATCAGGAAGAGCCTGGACTTGTTGAGTCCACCGATAATGTGAAGAGCCCTGGGGTGGAGCAAATAGCAATGGGCTGGGAGCACAGCGCTGAGGCTGGCTAGCTGTGCACCTTCTGGCCAAGTCTGCCGACCTCTCTGGGCTGTAACTTTCTCACCTTAAAAAAAACTCAGGGATGAATGATGAAGTGTTTAGGTGCCAAATATACTGATATCTACAGGTTATTTAAAGATGCAATTGGTTGATGGATCGAAATGTGGCAAAGCTAGAGCGACAAAACGTTCTCTGTGCAGCCTAGATAGGGGTACATACCCGTTCAACTTTCCCCTGTGTTTGAAATTTTCGTAAGATCCTAGGAAGAACAAAAATGGGTAAAACTTTAGAGCTGAAATGGACATTGGAGATTATTTCGTGGGTGATAAAACTGAGGCTAGAGAAGGCAACTAGGGGGAGAGGCAGGACGAGAACGAGGCTGCCTGTGCTCTGTCTCCTGATGCACATGTGGCCCATCCTACTGCACCTCCCTCTGAGCCCCTGGGCTCATGCCGGGCACCAATGAGGTAATGCCTCTGAAAACCCGAAAGTGCTGTGGGACCTTAGTTTTCTGAGATATAGAGAGGTGTTGCATGCCAAAAGAAAAGTAGAATAGGACTGGGTGATCCTGGGGTACTGGCCTGGACAGGTTTCTTTACTGGAAGGCTTTTCAGAGTCTTTAAAGTGAATGTCTATTGAAAATCGTTAACAGAATATAGCATTTTCCAAACAAATTTAACCACAAGAGCCATCTTTTCTTTTTTGTAAGGACTAAATTTTGGATAACACAGTTATCCCTAAAGAACAGAAGAATGCTGTTTTTTTTTTTTTTAGGAGTGGGGAGGGGTGAGACATGCCCTTTCTATAGCTTCTTACTTACATTTTGAGTCCACAAATACACACATTGAACCTTAGCCATTATCACATCTCTCAGGGCTGAAGGTGACTCTATGTCAAGTGGCAATGCAGGGGACTCAGTGTTTGGGGAATTCATGGTTGGTTCTGAGAGATTGGAACCCAGACCCTATTCTCAGTGGTGCCAGAGAGAGTCCCCTGCCCCTTCCAGCCCAAGGGCCATTTTTATTTTTGTTGGTGATCATTAGCCGGCCCTGGACAACAGAAGTCAGTGGGAAATGATGTCCTAAGGAACACGGGGTAGCAAGAACCCAGCTAACAAGAAGAATCCCAAGAAAAACCAAATTCTGATCCAGGTCTTGGATTTGGCCAAGAGGAGGGCCAACCAACTTGCTCCACTTCTGCTTCTCGGGGTAGCAAAATATATTTTTGGAGCTGATCAGGACACACATGTACCGATGGACACACAAAGCACAGCATTCTCTGAATGCAGCCAAAACCCTTTATTAGAGCCACCCTCCCAACACGGACAGTCACTGGTGGCTTTCCTGGGTGCCGCATGTAGACAGGTCCATCCTGGGTGGGAACTGAGTGCTGGTTTGTGCTGTCACAGTACACGTGAATGCAAAGACTTGCAGTAGCTGCCTCTTAGCAAATGTTCTTCCTTTGTGCATGGTCCTGGAGGCGTCGTGCTGAGGCAGGGGAAGAGTGAAGGGCTACTGTGCTTCTGTTGTAGGGCTGTCTTTCTGGCTTCCCTAAATTCTGTGCTTCTGTCTTGGGGTGAAACAGCAGTCCCTATGGAGAAAGAGCTCACCAGCAGCCCCTGTAGAGCAGTACCGTGGGGCAAGCCTGGCCTGACTCCCCCTGCCCGTCTAACCCCTTGACCCCACCTGACTTTACACTTCCTTCCGCAGCATCACCTTGATGCTGCTGCACATCTGGCCTAGGGCAGCGAAGAGCGGGTTGCAGAAAGTGCGGATGCAGAGTGAGTAGATGTGACTGATGCACTGGATCTCAATCAGGTAGCTCTTAATGCACGGCACCACCGCCCAGATGTGGCAGAAAGAGATGCAGGCAAACAGGAAGCCCCAGAGCAGGGCCAGCGGGACGCCCAGCAGTGTGGAGAGCAGGCGGTAGCACCAGTACTTGGAGACAGTGAAGGTGGTGTAGCTCACCTTCCACACGCCGTCGAAGCTATAGGTGCCCACAGGCTCTGCGATCACGTCCTCAAAATCCACCTGCAGGGGCAGGAAAGGAATCCTCAATCACAGCATCTACCTGCTTCTTAACCTTTAGCATGTGGGCCTCAGAACCCCTGGAGGGGACCAATACTGGATAGCTGGGCCTCACCTCTGGTGGGTAAGCGGACCTGAGGAGCTGAGGGATTTGCTTCAAGCCAGTGGTAAGTCAGAGGCAGGCCTAGCGCCACGGCTCTCAG
This sequence comes from Cynopterus sphinx, assembly GCA_030015415.1. NCBI lineage: Eukaryota > Metazoa > Chordata > Mammalia > Chiroptera > Pteropodidae > Cynopterus > Cynopterus sphinx. The sequence continues at coordinate 119,014,057 of CM057381.1, read as the reverse complement.
ATTCTGTTATTTTATGATCCTAAGGATTTCGACAGTCGGAGTCACCCCCAAAAGATTTACAGGCAAAGGTTCCTGCCATCTTAAAGCTTACGGCAGGCAGTTGTACCACAGTGATAAGTGCTTGATAAGGGAAAGTAAGGGGCTGTGTGCACCTGCAGGGGAATACTAAACTCAGCTTGGGGGAAAGGAAGGCTTCCCGGAGGAAGAGACATCTAGCTAGGCTGATACTTGAAGGTAGCCAGATGGAGGGAGAGATTGTGGGCTGAAAAGGAGTGTTTGGGGCAGGAGCAGTAACTGCTGGGAGCTGGTGGGAAAGTGTGCGCTCTCAGGAAGATGTAGGTGCTTCCAGAAGGCTGAGTGCAAGCCCAGTGGCTGGAGTGAGGCTGGAGAGGCAGGCAGGACAGGCCTCCATGCACTGAGCAGACTCGGAAGGCTTTTGTGCAGGGAGCTGCTTGTTCTGGTGACTGCAGTTGGGGCGGTCGCGGGGATTTGTGTGGGGACCAGCTGGGAGCTGCTGCAGTAATCCAGGCAAGACCTGATGGCGGTCTGGTGTGGGGTGATGGCAATGAGTTAGAGAGAGAGGAGCATAGGTCTGAGATCTATTTTAAGATCTGGTATGTGGCAAAGTGAGGGCCACGTTGTCCTGGCTAGTAAAGGAGCCTGGTGTCTGAGTGTGGCCGTGCTGGCCTGAGGCACCTTGTGGAAGGCAGAGTTGTTTTCCTTGACCTAGTCCTGCAGGGACTTCAGATTCCTTCCCCTCACTGCCCCAAACATCCCTCCTTTGCAACTGGAAAAAACGTGGGTGCTCAGAGAATCCCATTCATAGATCCTGCTGAAATGGTGAGTGAGGCCCCATTTAAGAAGTAGGAAACTAATCAGTAGACTTTTTAAAAACAAACAAACAAACAAACAAACAAACAAACAAAAAGGATTACTCCCAGCCAAGTCACTGAACTAGTCTTTCCTGAGTCCCTGCTATGCATTAAGCACTGCTATAGCTGCTTTCTCAAAGGTGATGTCATTTAACATCACAAGCTGTCTTGTCTGGAAAATGCAGGTAGTGACCATCTTCGGTGTTCTAGGGCTATTTTTAAAAAGTTGGTTGAATGAATGCACAGACTAACCAGACGAATGGGAGGCAGACCCCCACGGGAGCTAGTGGGGCTAGAGCTCAAACTTATAGTTTTCCAGGGTGGGTCCCTTCCCCACGTTTGTTGGGGGGAAGGAGGGGATTCTCTCCTCTGTGGACAACATTATTATTAAAATTACTTTTCATTTTAAAATAACATAGCCACATTACAGAAAATTAAGGGAATAGCGAAAAGCAAATGGAAGCATCTCCAATTTGTATTTTTCTAGTACTAAAAATACTGCTTTTGTGCTTTTTTCCCCAATGTAACCTTTTTGGGGGAGGTAGTAGACATAACCATGTTGTCCATCCAAGGCTGAGTCCTGTTTTCCTCACATGACTAGCTTCTGCGCCATGCCTCCCCATCCCTGGACACCCCCAGCGGGTGGCTCAGGATGAGGCCCCACCAAGGGTGGCTTGTTAATGTAGCAAAGTTCACCGGCTGAGCTGTCAGGCAATGATGAAAAGCTGACTCAGGGTGTCAAAGAGCCTGTCAGGACCCTTCTGTAGTTCTCAGCCTCTGGCTTTCTCTGCTGGGGGTTCAGTGGTGATCACTTAACTCTCATAAAGGCCCCCCAGATGGGGAAGAATATGAATATGGTCCTCATCTCTTTGGAAAGATGGTACTTCTTCCTGAAGGGCTTCCAGGAGGTGGTGGCTGGCTGGGAATTTGGGGGACCATGGGTTTTGGAGGCAGAGATGGAAAAGTGGTGTGATGGGTATTTGAAAAAGAAGGCCCAAGTTGGTTGGGGACTGTCTAATGGCTTTGAAGAGTGGATCAAAAGGGCTGGCATCTTCTACATCTGGTTTACATGGGGCAAAACTTCAGAGTTGCTGCTTCTTGGGAAAGCTTTCAAATCCAAGAAGCTGGGAAATATAGGCCCAGGAGACCATTTCAACCTTGACCATTTCAACCTATCCACCATAATTACTGAGGTTCAGTCAAACTCCTGGGGCCCTGAACCTACCTCTTGTGGTGTTCTGATCTCTTCAGCTTGCCCCTCCTCCAATGTGGTCAATGCCCCCACCCATGGCTGATGTGTCTTAGCACCCAGGTTGGCTTCTGGATCATCCTGCAGCCCCAGGAACTTTGCCAGCAGCAGGAATCATTTGGTCAGAGATGAGCCTCCCTGCCACTGTTCCAGCAGGCACTCCCTCCTTCCTTCCCTTTCCCACTGAGCACCTGTGGCCTCTCCTGCCTTTCTGTGGCTGCTCCTTAGGAGAATGCCTCTGCACTCACATATCACCCAGCCCTGCCTTGTCATCTTTCTGGTGGGCAGACAGGCCCAGAGGAGGGAGGCAGGGCCTAGACTGAATCTAGGCATCCTGATTCTAATCTAAGCTCTGCACACTTCCCTGGTCAGGGTCAGACCCAGAGTTAGGTGCTGGCTGTCAGAGAGGGACTGCCTGCTCTGAGGTCTGGTCCTTATCAGTCAGAGACCTGCCCTAAAGCAGGGACCCTAGCCCCTTCTTTCCAGCCACCTACCCTGCTGTCAGCAGTCAGCAATTTCCTTAGCTCCTCTGTAGCCCAGCCTGCTTTGTTCATCTATCCCAGCATATTCCTTCATTCAACACTTTTGATTACTTTTGTCTGGCTTCTAAGAAGCAAAGGAGTGGAAAAGAGCCCTGACTCAGGTCATACTGCTCTAGTTTGAGTCCAGCTCTGCTGCTTTTTGGATCTGTGACCTTCAGCAAGTGACTTAGATTTCTATGTCTCATTTTCCTAGACTTCTCTCATGAAGTTAGCCAGAGGATCAAGTAAGACATGTAAATACTCAGGTTGTTGCTTAGCACAGAACACCTAAGAATTTTTAGTTATTGGTGATAGTGCTTGCTACAGAGTGCTTTCTTCAACAAGAAGCTGGAATCCCAAAGGTGGGTTTGCACACCATGCTGTTGTTGATCATGAGTGACTTTGGCCGATAAGCTCTTTGAGCTTCATTTCTTCATATGCAAAATGAGTTTGCTACTCCTTACAACCTTGTTATGAGGAATAGAAATAATTTTTCATTTATCCATCATCCATCCACCCATCCACCCATCCATCCATCCATTTATCCACCTGTCCATTCACCCATCTACCGCTGGATTCACCCATCTATTCACACCCACTCATTTATCCATCCACCCATCCATCGATCCATCCAGCACCCACTTTGCTCTAGGCATAACACCTTTTGGGCAATGCTTAATACCTGGCAGGTGGTAGGTGCTCAGTGCTGACAATTATTTGTTAAATTGCTCTGAAGGTCTTATGAAAATATATCTCAGAAAATCTGCTGACATCTCAGATCATAAGTAAAATAATTCTCCAGCCTACCTAACCATAGATTTGTGTGTGTGCTGAGCTGGAAAGATGGATAGAGTCCTCTCTTCCCTCATTTTCTGTTCACAGAAACAATCCTACCCCCAAGGATCTCTCTGTTGTGCCTTTTAATGATCATTTATTGCAGAAGCCATTGGCGCTGATATTTGAATTATTTCCAATAATTGCCTTTGGGCACTATGCATGGGGCAACTGCTCTGTTTTCTGAATCAGAAAATGAGCCCCTGGAGGGATGGGCTGTGCTGGGAGGAGGCAGCTGTTCCCCTAACTCAGATTAAGAATGAAGACAGCTTTGGTCATAGTGCGCTAGTTTGGGGAGGTATTTATAAGACCCAGCTCAGACAGCTCTAGGCAATCATGCCAGTGTATCAGAAACACACAGTGACTTCATTTCTTAATTTGTTTCCAGAAGTGGGAGGGGAGATAGCTTTTTCAGGGAGGGTGGTGGGGTTGGGGCTGGATCCCTTGGCAGAGTCTCAGGGCTCAGTATACAGCTGGAGGGAGGGGCTGGGTTTGGGAGCAGGAGTGTGGCTGCTCATTCAGTTGGTGTCCCCTTCTCTGGCATACTTATCTTTGGAACAACGAGAGAGCCAGTTGATTAGTCAGAACCAGCCAGTGCAGCCCCTGCAGTCTCCAAGAGGGCAGGAACCATGCAGGATAGCAGGGCCTGGAGGATGCGGGGGAGGCCAGCAGCCACCTCCTTTCAAAAATACCTCCCCCGGATTCCTGCGTGACTCAGTCCTTGAGCATCCAGGGCCCTGGACTATTCAGATAGGGTATCTATGTTGGGGGAAACAGCTCTGGGCAGGAGGACAGGCATCTGGTCCAGTTTCCAGTAGGCCACTAAGTTGCAACTCAGTGATTTTGGACATGATTCCTCTGGGATTTTTTTCATCTTTGTTTTTAATTTTAATGCTACACCTAGAAGGACTGGGTCAAGATCCCTAGCGACATGTGGTTAGTTTTAAATCCAGAAGACCTAAGGGGATGGCTTAGCTTTGCTGGGTCTTAGTTTTCCTGTTCATTACCTTACAACTTAAAGGGTGGTTCATGATCAGTGAACCTTCCACAAGGCCGTTGCAGAAGGTGAGAGTAAGCATTTAAAAATAGTCACAGCAATTTGACCCAGTAATTTTATGACTATTGACTTTAATAATAATGAAAATTGGAACTTATACTGTTGATGCCTGCTTTTCATTTGATTTCTTTAGTAATTGATTTTTATTAAATTTAGAAAAGTATTGCTACATAGATTAGAATAATAATAAAACTGGCCCTCACCCAGGTAGTTTAAGAAACACTGGCCTATAAAGTAGGAAGCTAAAATGAGATGATTGCAGAAAAACAGCTAAAAAAGTGGCAAAGCTTTGCTTCCTGTGTTGTAGTTGGTAGCAACAATAATAGAATTCGGAAAGACCATAGTAGTGTCCACAATTTACCCTAGTAATGTCAGTTTCTGACCATGTATCTCATATCTAGTATTTAACCCCGCATGTAAGGGACAAGCTGGGTCTGACATCGAATCCCATGTTGGTCTGTCATAGAATCCTGTACCTGAATTTCCTTTGCCATCTCCCTGACCAGGGTTGTAGGATCAGCTACCCCAGCAGGAGCATAAGTTGGTTCTGTGAATAGTTGGGGGAGTTCAGGATTTGCTGGAGCTTGGGGACCAAAGCACCCTATGTGGAGGACCTGGGGTACCCAGGCTGGGGCCTAAAGGGACTTGGGTTCATATAAAAAAGCTACAAAGAGACTAAGATAACAGAGGGCTTTAGGGTGAGAGAAAGGACCTTGTCAGAAGACTCCCCATTCGATATCATGAGTCCTGACCCTGCCCTCTTGCCCACCTCTTCCCATTGTCTCTCCAGCCCTATCTGTCTCTGCCTTCAGGAAAGTTGGTGCAGGTGAAATGAAGAGCAGTAGAAATAGCCCTGGGTTGAGTCCTCGGCTTTGCTGTGCGCCACCTTTTGGTAAATGGCTAGCTCGTCTCCACAGATGACTCACAGCTAGTCATACCTCTTAGCATTTATGTTCTCGCTTGCCCTGTTACTTGCTTTAACTATCAGAATGAGGTAGAAGGGATGCTGAGCCATTCTAGAGCTAAGCCTTAAGAAAGTCTGGCAGCTTCTGCTTTTGAGAGCCCTGAGCCACCATATTAGAAGTTTTTCTACTTTTATACCCTGATTTAGAGACCAGCAGGGTTAGAAGTCCATTTTTGCACCCTCCTCTAGAGACTGGTGGAGAGGCCACATGAAGGGAGAGGCCAAAAACTACACAGAGAGAAAGGCCCAGCCATCCCAGCATCCTAGCTGAGCCCCACCTTCCGGCCATCCTTGCAAGGTACCAGGAGTATTGAGTGAGCCATCTTGGACGTTCCAGGTCAGTTGAGGCCCCAGGTGATTGCAGTCTCAGCTGCAATCTGACTGCCTCTGCATGAGAGGGTGCCAGGGAGACCAACAGACTGCCCAGCTGAGTCAAGTCAACCCACAGAATTGAGAGAGATCATCAGATGGCGGTTGCTTTAAGGAGTGATTATACAGAAATAGAAAACTGAACTGATACAGTGTGTTTACAGGAAAATCCGGTGCTAACTCTGGACTTTAGGTTTGTCTCCTACAGGATAGGGGGGACTTGTTTGCATTTGAAAGTATAAAACATTCACCAGTCCTGCCGAATGAGAATTTCTGCTGGCAGGGCCCACAAATATGCATTTTAACAAGCTCCCCAAGAAAGTGGGCCACGTTTTGAAGAACCCTAGACTGGCTGATCCCAAGGAGTTCCCATAATAATACTAAGTTATAAATGCCTAGGTGTGAGTTAGTCAAATGTTGCCCTTCCTAGAGATGCTTAACAGAAGGCAATGCATTTCCGAGATGAAGGAATCGGCAGTGTGGTTTTTGGATGACCTTCCATAATCCAGCTTCAGCCAGCCCCTCTGCATTCTCTCCCACAAATTCTCTTTCAGACACTTTGCCTTAGTTCTATTGCTACTTTGTCTTAGACAGAGTAGCAAAGAGGTTTCATCTTGTAGGACCTCCAGACCTCCACCTACCTCATGGTCCATGGATTACTAGAAAAGTACTGTGATTGATAAATAATGTCTGCAGTGAACACAGTGAGGGTGGAGGTACCTGTTCCTCACATTTGCCACCTCTGCTCAGCGTTCTCCTTGATGCTGTGGCCTTTACTTATTTTTTTATTTTATTTACTTAGTTTTCCACTTTTTAGAAAGCTTTATTCCTCTTGTTCACATTAAAAATTTCCCCATTTTTAAAATGTATCTTGGATACCACCTCCCCATAAAGCTGGCTCCTGATTTTCTTTCTTAACCTCCCATTGACACCTCAGCTGGCATTTAGCACCTCCCGTATATTCTCATTCGGTTAATCTCATCTCTGTTGGGTTGGAGTCTTCTCAAGAAGGAGGAGGAAGTACCAGGTCAGTTTCATCTTTCTGCAAAAGGGTGTCTGGCTGGACCCAACCCGGGAGCAGAGCTTGCAGAACTGGTGGGTTGCTGGGTGTTTGCAGCCTGAGCTGGTAGATGAAGGATGTTTTTGTGTGTCTTTCTGCAGGAGGAGGGCATTTGGTGGCAGGTGAGGGTTGGAGGTGGTATGAGATCTAGAATGCTGGGCTGGGATTATGTCTGTCTATTGAACTGTTTGAAGGGCCAACTTTTGAGTGTCTGAGGAGAGAGGGGTTGGAGCCAGAAGCTGAAGGTTCTTTGGGCTCAAGCATCACTGCATTAGGACCTAAGTGAGAGGTATGGAGAGAGGGGGCTGTTAATGAGATGGTCCCGAGCTCTTCAGAAATAACTCAGGAGGACTTTGGGGTGGGGCTGGGGTCCTGTGGGAATGCATGGAGAAGAAAGCCGGAGGTTTCACAATGAGGGTCTGAAGCGAAAGGTGTCCTCGCTGGCAAGCTGGAGCGCTCCCAGGGCTGCTAGCACACATTCGCACCCCCCCCCCCCCCATCCAGAGCCTAGCTTAGGACTCTGTCCCGCCCATCACCATATCTGCTCTGAGACAGCACAGTGGCTGGAGCGGAGCAGGCACTCAGTAACGATCCATGGAATCAATGTTCCATAAATGATGGTGATGGGGTGGCGTGAAGGGAATGGGGTATGTTCTACCAGCTCCTTAGCTCTGATCCCCCACGAGCCTCCCCTGCACCATAGGCTCAGCCTGGAACCTTGGAGGCCACAGTTCAAATCTGTTGGGTTGTCTTTGGTACTCATTTTTCAACCTGGATTTGAGGGCAGTACCAGGACTTGCTTGGGGGAAGTTTTAACTCTGGGAAATCAAAAGGGAGTGTCTCCCCTCTGCTGGGGGTCAAATTCATGGACATGATAAATGGATCTGTCTCCTACTCTTCATCCTGGGCTTTCCTGTGTGAAACCTCAGCAACTGGTGGCAGAGAAAGGTCTCTCTTTTCTTCACCCAGTCTCTCCACCCAGGCTCTATCTACACTAGGGACTCAGACCCAGAGAGGAAAAGGAATTTGTCCAGAGTCACACAGTAAGTTAGTGTCAGGGCTGGGACCAGAACATGGGTTTCTGCATCCTAGTCCTTTTCTTACTAGGAGTCACTTGTCCACGTAGAGCCTCTTAACACTTGTGATATCACCCCTGACAGCTGCCTGCTGAATCTTCACCTCAGCCTCTATCTCCCTCACCCCCTCACTGCTTCACTCTCTTTTCCTTCCTCCCCGCTCCATCTTGTCTTTTCCCCAGCTGATGAAAGACACCCAGGTGATCAGTGCTCTCCTCTCTCCTTTCTTCCTTTCTGGATTCTCTCACAGACCATTACACCCCCCTAATGTCTGATTGAACCTGTCTATGGTATTTATCTGACTCTGTTTTATGATTTCTTTTCTAAATTTCAATTATTTCTTTTTAATTTCTCATGCATTAAAAAGAAAAGAAAGAAAAAGTCAACTCCTTAAATCAGGAAATGTTCAATAAATATACTGATAATAATCTCTTCTCATTTGCAAGACCTCTTGCTTCACCTGTGAGGATTGCTTTTCTGGGCCTCAGCCCCAGGGGAGGCCACATGAACAGCTGCATCCAGCGGCTCCCATCCCTCCCTCAGGTTATCATTTGGGCCTGAAGCCTGCGGCCAGCTCACTCCTGGTTCAGTAGGACCTGAAAGCCTCTTTTCACTTGTCACCTACTGTGGGTCTTCTTCGGAAACTGTATTCTCCCTTGGGGTCCTCTTCTCCATGCCCAGCAGCTGGTTAGGGACCACCAAGGGTAAGCCTGGGTGTGAAAGCTGGCACTGGCTTACCTCTGTAAGCTCCTGTGAGCTCCTCCAGGCTCCCACTCAGCTGAATTTATCGCATCCTTGCTGTGTGCCAGGGACTGTGTTAGGCACTTTCAAAACCCTTGTTTTATTTAATCCTCACGTTAAATTTTATTCCACAGAACTTCTCTGAGATTCATTTATCCAGTGGAGGTAAATGATATTATGCTCATTTTACAGGACGAAACTCAGGCTCAGAAAACCTAAGGCAACTTATCCAGTGTCATCGTTTTTAGGGAGAAGAGCCTGGGTTGAAAACCAGATCTATTCATGTCAAGTCTGGGACTATTCTCTCTAGATCACACTGTGCAAACTATGATCAATACTATTTTACATTTATAGTGGTTTTTAGCTTGCAAAATTTGCTCTCTAATTTTCCCCTTTGTAATGCTTTTCACACTGTGCTGCAATTTCCCTATCTCCACAACTAATGATATAGACATAAATGCAATAATAACGTAATATGAGCTATCCTGGAGAAATCCCCTGAGTGAAGTGGTGTGGGCACAGACGAGGGAGCTACCCACTGCCTGGAGGAGCTGAGAAAGGCTTCCTGGAGGAGCTAATGGCTGAGTTGGGTCTTAAAGGCTGAGCAGGGTATTTACCATGTGGAGGAGAGTTGGTGGGCATTCCTGGCATAAACACAGGAGTGTGTTCTGGGCACTGTGGCTGCTTCCCGGGATGGGGGTGGAAGAAGAAGGTTGAGGCCAAGATTGTGTTGGGGTTTGAAGGCCATGTGGAGAAGTTAGACTTTTCCTAGCACAGGAGGTGTCCCATTGAAGGGTGACAATCCAGGGGCCATTAGAACAAGTCTTCAGTGGCCATGAGCTTTGAGAACTTGACCTGTGGCCAGTGAAACAGAAGAATTCTAAATTTTGTTTAATTTTAATTAAAATGTAAAAACTGATACTCGATTCTATGACTGGGAAACTTTTGAGAATGTTTAAAACAATTGGGGCATGTTAATAGATTTAGGCGTTTCAACTGTACATTTTACGAAATCTAAATACAGAGCAAGGATTTCTGATAATAATTTGGAGTCTGAATTGATATGTACCCTAAGTCTAAGATACACACTAGATATTGAAGATGAAGTATGGGCTGAGTTTTTCCTACTTCTGAGGTTTTCCTACTTTTGAGGACAATAGTTCATTGATAATTGTTTTATGTTGATTACATGTTGCAATGATACTATTTCGGATATATTGGGTTAAATAAAAAATATGAAAATTAATTTCACATATTTGATTTTCCCTTTTAAAAATCATGGCTGCTAGAAAAATGTACATTTACATAAGTGGACTGTATAATGGGTTGCATTATATTTCTATTGGACAACACTTGTCTGAAGTTCTGATGCATCTCCAGGTACTAGCCATTTAAAAAGCCCTTCCAGGGACTCTGATGCAGGTGGCAGGGTACCCTGCTTTCAGCAGTTCTGCTGTAGGAAGATCTTTGTGGGTACCCGGTGGAGGTTGGAGTGATGGTGTAGGCCTAGAGGCAGTTAGGTGAGGAAGAGGCCTGACTCCGGCAATGACTGTTGGGGAGACTCCCTGAAGGCTGCCTGCCTCTCAGCTGAGCATTCACTTTCAGGAGCCCAGGTGCCCTGCAAGAAGCCTTGGCCCTGGCCTAGCTACTGAACCAGGGGTCAGGTGGGGAGCTGGTGTGAGCACTGGGCATGGCTTTCATACCTGGGGGATGGACATTGGCAGTGTTCCAGGGGAGTGAGTGCCATTTTGAGGGCCATGAGCCCTGCTGAAAGCCACCCTCTGGGGATTAACACTGCGCCCACTGTGGGGACCGCAGAAATGCCCCCTGGCACGGAAAAGAGCCTGAGTTGGCTACCTTGTCTTCATCCTGGGACGAGGGCCAGGAGCTAATGGGAAGAGCTTCAGAGTAGTAAGGGTTTTGTGACTTGTCTCTCCCAACCCAGTAATGCCTGGGTCACGCATGTGCAGCTCACTCTGCTCTTGTTTATGTAAAGGGTCTTTGGGGGGTGTCCAAGCTGGCTTTTGAGGAAGAAATTGGAGAAGACAGAGGAACAAGTATCTTTTTAGGGAATCTAATAGTGTGTGGAGCAGAGCTTCTCCGGTCTAGCACCCAGCACTCTGCAAAGCCGACACCCTCCCAGCGGGCTGCGCCGGGACAGGCCCGCCCAGCCTACCTTCACTATGTCCTCGTTAATGTTCTTGGGGTCTCGGTTCACCAGGTCGATCTCCTTGCAGTGAATGTCCTTGACGATCTGGGCCTCCAGGTCTGTGTTCTCTTCAGACATCATCGTGGAGCTGGGAGCACTCGCGGGAAGATTGTGAGCCGCGTGGCTGGCCCCCGCTGCAAAGACTCGGGGCAGGGACACCAGTTCAGTGTCCCCAGACTTGTGCCCCCGCCTGCTAAATAGGCCCCACCCAGCATGCCAGCTGACAGCTGTCCCACATAACTTCAGCCTGCCTCTCACTAAAGCCTCCGTGGCAGGTCTCCAAGCTAAAATTAAGACGGGAGCTCTGCCGCCAGGCCCAGCACTCCTTAAAGGGGGCTGCTGTGGGCGCCTGGCCTCACACGAGGAAAGGAGGGCCTGGCATCCCCCGCTGCCACCAGAGCCCTCTGCTGCTGGGGTGAGGCCCTGGAATTTGCCCCACTGTTTCAGCGTTTGAACTCCTCTGGGAGGAAAGGTTGGATTAGGCCCTCACTCTGCCTCTTGCTTGCTGTGTGAGCTTGGGCACACTGTCCCTCTCTGGGCCACCGTGTCCCCACCTATAAAATGGAGCCCTAGTAATAATAATCGGGGCTCCTCCAGAGGAGGAGACAAGCTCATGTTTAGAAAAGGGCTTCACCAAGAGAGTGAAATGCTATCTGGAAGGGATTCACGTTAGAACAGCTAGTACCTGGCCCTGCTATTTGGTGGCCTGGAGCAGGCCTGAGTTTTTCCTACTTCTGAGATTTTTCCTTGGACAGTGAGTTGGTGGACTGTGGTATAGGGTACAGCGGGGGTGAGACATGGAAGGAGGCCACTGATGGGGTTGCCCCCTCCCCACCCCCACCTTCTTCATGCTGCGTGGAGAGGATGTGAAGCCCATATTTGTACTGCCCCTTGTCCTTCCCTAGTGACAGCTTCCAAGGTGTCCATGGGCCCCAGATACAGCACAGGCATTGGTGGGGCACACCTCTCTTAGGTGCCTGCTCAGTTTTCCTGTGTCCTCTTCCAACTCGGCCGTCACTCAAAACACTTCCACCGCATGAAGAATAATGACTCTCAGTCCCCAGGTGCCAGGGTCTAGGCATGCATTCATCCATCCACCTACTCATTCATTCAGTATTGGAAATACTCAGACTTATCAGGCTGTGTCCCTGCCTTGAGGAGCTCACAGTCTAAGGGGACAAACTGTTCAAAGATAAATAATTGTACTACAGTGTGGCAAGTGCTACAGATCAGATATATTTTACAAAGAACTTGCCTTAGAAGTCCATAGGAGGTGATGACTTAGTCTGGGGGGGGTATCAGTGAAGGCTTCCTGGAAGAGGTGGCTTTAAAATTAGGTGTTAAGAACAAGCAAGAGTTCAAGCAAGAGTTCACTACATGGAACATATCACATAGACTATAGATATCAGATATGTGAACTAGAATGCCAAAAAGTGTCCAGTGGCTGGAGCATGGGTCATCTGAGGGGTAAGGGAGGGGATGTGGTTCTGTTGGAACCTGGTTGTGAAGGGTCCCGAATGTCATGCTAAAGAGTATGGATTTTGTTGAAAGTGCTGGGAAGCCACTGAAGACTTCAGAGCAGCAGAAGGTCTTTATCAGATCTGTGTGTGAGGAACATCCTTGTAGACTAGAGCAAGGGAGTGTTCAAAGCAAGAAGACTAAGAAAAAAACCGGAGTTGATAAGGGCTGTTCAGTGTGCTTGGCTACTAACAACATAGATGCAAAATAGTAGTGGCTTGTACAAGGTAGAGACTTTTTCTCTCTCACATGCAAAATACAAATAGGTAGTCCAGAATTTTTATGGTGGCTACATGATGTCATGAGGCACCCAGACCGCCATAGTTTTGTTCTGCTATTCTCAATGCCATCTCATGGGCACAAAAGAGCTGCTGCTCTTCCAGCTGTCATATATGAGTTTAGATAAGAAAGAAGAAAGAGCGGATGAAAGAAAGGCATCTGCCAACTGAGTCAGCTCCATCAAAAAGTCTTCCCAGAAGTCCCACTTGACAACTTCTGTTCATTTCTTATTGGCCGCTCCTCTTGGCCAAGAGGCTAGACATGTAGATCTTTAGCTCAGCACATTGTTGGCCCCACACAGTGTCACTAGAGATGAATGATAGGTAACTAGAAAACTCTTGGAGTTAAATGTTTTTTTTTTCTCATACCCCTGCCTGGACCCCCAAGTCTTAGGAATATGTACTTCCTCCTGCAAAGAGACTGGGACAAAGAAAGAATGTTGTTGCTTGTGTTCACGAAGAACATGGCAGGGATCTGAGCCTCAGCTTGAGCTTTGTTTACTGCCAGGCCAGATGTGTCTGGTGAAAAGCTGGGGCAGCAGTATTGTCACAAGCGATGGAGGGTGGGGGCACCTGGAAGAGACTCATTCTAAAGGAGAAGTGATGGTAACAGATAATAGTAATGATTATGGAAGATGGTATTTTTTCAAAGATTGCCGCATCTATGTTCTTACAATGGGACGGATACTCCTCCCACCAAGAGGTGGGTCTCTGTTCCTCCCCTTTAGTCTGAGCAGGGGTTTAGATCACTCTCACTTGTCTGGTACAGCAGTACCGATGCTATGTGACTTTGGGCCAGGCCATACGAAGTTTACAGCTTCCTGGCTCTTTCCTCTCAGGATTCTTGTCCTTGTAACTCAGCTGCCCTAGTATAAAGAAACCCAAATTAGCCCATGTGGAGAGACCGCAAGGAAAGAACCTGAGGCCCCAAGTTGTCAGCCAACATCAACCTTAAGATATGTGAGTGAATGAGACTTTGGAGAATTCCAGGCCCATCTTCAAGACTTAAACCTTCATGCGTTCCAGCTGCGGCCACACATCATGGAACAGAGACAAACTGTTCTCTCTGTGCATTGTCTAAACACATAAGCCACAGAGTCTATGAGCATTAGACTTTCTTTAATGACGCCAAATTTGGGGGTAGCTTGTTTTATGGTCATAGTAACTGAAACCATGAGTAGTAATAGATGTCACAGCAACTACTATTTGTTGAGGTTCACCGAGTGCTGGTGTCATGCTAAGGCATCCGTGGTGTGGATAAGTTTGTTCATTTGTCATGTGAAAGTGTCACAGCCCTGAGCTGATGATCAGGGCTGAGGGCCAAGGTTGTGGGGCGGCTAATACACATTCTGGGTTTCAGAGGAAGGAAATTCTGTGGCCTGAAGTGACCACAGAGTGCTTTATGAAGGTGGCGGCACTTCAGCTGGACCAGAAGGATAACTGGGATCAGAGAGGATGCCAGAGGCAGAGCTGTCTCTCGTTCCAAAGACAATGTAGTAGAAAGAGAACTTAACCCAGGAACGGTTAGGCGTGAGGTCTTTTCTTGGCCCTGTCACTAATCAGCTTGTGACCTTGGGTCAGCTATTTACTTTCTCTGTGTCTAGGGTTTCGCCTGTCAAATGTGGATGGTGAATGTGCTGCATCCCTCACACTTAGGGAGAAACCCTAATGGGGCACCAGCAGGCCCATATACCTGTAAAGAAAATGGTCCAAAGAGCACAATGAAAGATAAAACTTTCAAGTCAACCCTGCAGTGATGCTCCTGACATAAGAACACAGCAAAGGAGGAAGAGTGACTTTCCGAAACCTGTTTTGTGCCTGAGGTTTTATGGAGGACCCTGCATTCTTATTTTAAAGGCATCTTGTTGTTGTTCGCTAAGGGAGAGAGAGAAAAATCTTTGCAAATGGGATGTGCAGGAAGATATAAATTTGTGGAGTGTAAAAAGGTGAAATAGGAAAGATGATACAATCCGACACACTGAAAAAGTCATAGCCTCTCAATCTGCAGACTCAATTAACTGTCAAATTTAGAGCTGCCATGAACCAGGAATATTTATCACTTACATAAAAGTTTCTAAGACGTGTAAGGCTAGGGTAAGTAGTAGAAAAGGAAAACTTCTGTTTTTCCTAGGAGATTTAGATGTAGGCATAGGGCTTCTACTGTCTGTTCACTACATGGATTTCAGAGTCTGCATTTAGAAGAGAAATCACAGCATTCCAGAGCTGGAAGAGACCCAGTTTCTGAATTTTACAGATGAAGACACTAAGGACCCCAAGAGAACTTGGGATTCAGAAGTGGGGAGCGTGGGATACTGAGGCAAGAAATGGGAGTAATGGGCCATGTGCCAATCAGCAGGTCACTATCCTCCAAGCTTGTTCAATAAAGAGAATATTGTCTCTTCTTACCAGATGTTGGTACCTGATTCTTAACAGATTTTGGAGATTTTTAGAAAGGTTCCTCTAAAGGGCACTGTGATCTCAGGCTGCATTAACAGAGGTATATCACCTAGAATGATGGAGGTGACCGTTTTACCCAACTCCGCACTGGTCAGACTACACTTGCAGACTTGTTTGGACTCCATGCTTTAAGAAGGGGGTCTTGGGGAACTAGATCCTATCTAAAGAGGGCAAAGAGCTTAAAATGTGTCTTATGATGAAACAGAAATTTTGGGTTGGAAAAGAGAAGATTCAGGGTGGAGGGGCAGAAGAACTTTATTCAAATCCCTGAAGTCTTAAGGGGTGGGATTTATTCTGGATAGTTTGAAGGACTGGTAGGTAAGTAGAAGAGTTTGGCGTTATTCAGTCCTGTGCCTCGCTCATAGTAGGCTCTCTTGATGATGATAGCTGATAGGATTGCCGTTAAGGGTACCAGAAAGAACTGTCTCTCACTTTTCTAGAAGCACAATAGGCTGCTTCAGAAAAAGGTGAGCTTCTAAAGGCCAGAATTATTCAGGTGGAGAGGCAGTCAAAGATTAGAAAAGACAAGGGATTAGAGAATTTTGGTGCCAGATAGTGAATATTTTAAGCAGGTCTGGCTACATAATTTATAGGGCCTGGTGAAATGTTGGGCTCTTGTTGAAAAAATGGTTAAGAATGTTAAGACAGCAGCAGCAGAGCATTAAACCAAGCTTGCGGCACCTTCTAAGCCCAGCGTTCTACGGGTTGTATGCCATGAAGTTAACCCTGGTTTTGGGGTCTGTGGACCACACAATTTCTGTCACAATAAGTCAGCTCTGCCATTGTAGCAGAGAAGCAGCCACAGACAGTATGGAAATCAAGGGGCACGGTTCTGTTCCAGTGAAACTTTATTTGTGACAGTAAGTGGGGCCTAGATTTTGGCCCGCAGGTGGTAGCTTGTAAACCTTGCTTTAGTGTCCAATATGGGTCATTGGAGCCACCCTGGGACGGGGTTGCTCCTGAGTCGCGTCTGGCCAGCCTCGGTTGTGTTTGAGCCACATAGATTTGCTCTCCTACCTTCTTCTTTCTTCTCTGCATTGGGTCCTGTTCCTCGCTAGGATTCCTTGAATCCTTACCTCTCTTTGGAGTAAATGAACCCAAGTCACCATCTTCCTGTCAAGGGTAGTTGCCAAAAAAAGGAGAGACGGGCCCTGCCATTTCTCACGTGGAGTCTACTTTGCTTCCCAGGTGGGAGAAAAGAAATGAAAACATTGCCAACCTCAAGGACCTACTGTTGAGAAACTGCGCTGGAGCAGGCTACAGCAAAAGGAAAGGGCTATGTAGGTGCATGGGTGGGGAAAGCACTGGCAGTTTGTTTTTTATTTTCAGCTTGATCTCTGAGAATGGCAGCAGCTTCTGCATTCAGCATGTCTTCATTAATGCACAGAGACCTGACATTCGTAAAGTGTTCTGCAGGCTGGATTTCTGCCTCTCTCTCTCAGCTGCATGGTGACGGATGCCAAATGCCACGGATATTCCAGAGATGTGGTAACTTGGAGGTGAGGTTTTGGTCTGCAACACCATTCTGATGAGTTAATGAGGGGCTAAGATGTCCCTATTTCCTCCCCTGTCCAATCTCTGTCTTTGCGTCAGAAAGAACTGGGTTCCATTTAATCTTGCCTGAGTCGTGGAGGTGAACTGCAAGCAGCGTCCTGGTGATTCTGAGAATGCCCGGTTTGAAAACCAGTTGAGGCTCAGCTCCTCTTTGTTAAGAAAGCTTTCCTGGGGCTGTTTTTGTTATTTGACAGGCAGCGACTGAGTGCTAGTGTTATTGCTGGGCTCAGGGGATGAAAAGCAAGGATGAACAATGAATTATTTCAACACACACTTACCAGGTGTGAGCATGTCACAGGTGCGGAGGGTGCAATGGAGAAGATGACTGGGACCTGACCTGGCAGATTTCATAGTTCTGCTGGGGAGGCAGACAAAAAAAGTCTGTGTCATCGGAGGGCCTGGCATGACGCCTACACGTGGGTTGGCTGCAAGAATTAGAAGAAAGCCATAGGAGGAAGGACTGACATGGTTCCTGCCTGGGACAATTTCACTGCCTTGTAGGTGTTGAGAGAGGCACTCCAGCACCCACAGAGTGTGGTGAAGTTCCAGTGAGCAGGTAGGTGGGCACCCATGCCATATGGGTGAGGCTAGAGTGGAAGGAGGAAATTAGGATCATTGGTTTTTGATGGGAAAGAATTGTTGGCCTCCTCCCCTGGGTTCTCCAATAGCGGGTGACTTTTAGGAGTCATGTTATATAGATTAAGCTGTGTCCCCTCCAAAAGCTGTGGGACTCCTAACCCTGAGTACCTGGGAATGTGACCTTATTTAGAAATAGAGTCTTTGTAGATCAAGTTAGGATTAACTCATTAGGATGGGCCCTCTTCCCAATGACTGTGTCCTTATAAAAAGGGACAAATATGCATGTGATGCGTAGGCCATGTAAAGACTGAAGTTCTGCTGCTACTACCCAAGGACCACCGGTAGCTAGGAGAGACACCTGGAATAGACCCCTCTCGAGCACCTTTAGAGGGAGCGTGACCC
This sequence comes from Cynopterus sphinx, assembly GCA_030015415.1. Taxonomy (NCBI): domain Eukaryota; kingdom Metazoa; phylum Chordata; class Mammalia; order Chiroptera; family Pteropodidae; genus Cynopterus; species Cynopterus sphinx. Next base: position 118,996,317 of record CM057381.1, on the reverse strand, counting down.
TGAAGACACCTTGATCTTAGATTTGTAGTCTCCAGGACCATGAGAAAATAAATTTCTGTTGTTTGAACCACTGTATATGCGGTGCTTTGTTATGACAGTTGTAGAAACTGATATATGGTGGATAACCCAAAACTTCTAACTGCATTAGTTTCCTGTTGCTGCTATAATGAATGACAACCTATTGTAAAATGACACAAACATTTCTGTCTTATATTTCTGAAGGGTAGGAGTCATAGAACCTGGGTATTGGCAGGCCCGCAGTCTTTCTGGAGGTTCTAGGGGAGAATCTATTTCTTCGCCTTTTCTAGTTTCCAGAGGCCACATGCGTTTTTTGGTTTGTGGTTTGTTTTCAAAGTGCATCCCTTCAACCTCTGCTCCAGGTCAGGGGCTTTGTTCCAGACTCTGGCCTCACCTTTGCACTCCCAGTATCCCTTCCCCAACCCCACACATCTGGTCTCCAGGGATCTCATGTTTCTTGACATTGACGTATGAGCAGCTGATTCCTTCTGACCTACAATGTCGGGCTCTGTGGGAATTCTAGGGCCACTCATGTCAGGGCGGTCTGTCTGCACAGCAAAGATACTGCTGGCCTCCAACTGAGTAGAACCAAAATGCATGTAGCCCCCAGACTCCTTTTCTTTCCCTCTCTTTTATATAAATGCTATGTTTATAGATGAAAAACAGATTTGGGACTCCGCATAAGGAGGGTGTTTCCAACAGCCCAGAGCTCTCAGGGAATAGAGTAGGGCAGGGAACTAAAGCAGTTCACTGGAAAATGCAGAATCTTCTATGTCTTAAGAATGTGCACTTCCAAGTCAAATTGACCTGAGCAGATCTACCAGTCACAAGTTTTATGACCTCGAGCCGGAGTTTTCTCACTTGTAAAATGGGAATGATAATAATAGGATGACTTGAGTACAATGCCAGGGTCACAGACTTATATGCCCTCAAGGGAAGGAAGTGAAGTAGGCCAGGTAGAAGAAACACAGGGCCCTGCTGGTCATCTCTCTTTTGATAGACCTGGGACACCTTTTTCCTTATAGCTGCATGAAAAGTGACAGGGCACACATTAATGGTAGTAGCAAGGGATGCTCAGCCTCAGTGTTGGGAGACAATAAGGAGTGGAGGGGACTATGGAAAACTGGACATGGTGTGCCCCAGTGACTGAAAGGGGAGAGGGGTGTTAAGCTTGGGGATGAGCTGAATGGCTCAGCTGAAGTGAGGAGAGGCTGAGTGGGCATAGTCGGGAGCTGCCATCCTCATGGGCTGTGAAGAATCTCAATGCCCAGGCCACACCCCAGACCAATTATGGCAGTATCTCTAAGTTAGATTCCAGCACCAGTAATTTTTAAAGGTCCTCCTCTCAATGATACCCAGCCTTAAAACCAGTAGTCTAGAGGTGGGGAAAAGGAGATCAGGGCCATGGGACCCCCTGGAGATGGAGGCTAGGGAGAGAGATTGAGGGACAGAAAGGATTCGTGGTGGGGATTTGGGAGTGAGTGCCGTCTGCCATGTAGTGTGACTCCTCCCTGTGACTCCTCACCATCTTTTATAAAGCTTCACATATCCCAAAGTGCCTGTTGTCATGGTATTTGGAGAAAGGGGCTGAGCTGAGTATTAAAATGACAGGCTAACATGGCTATTGTGAATAAGAAGGGCAACTGACTTCCTGAGGATGAAAGGCTAATATTCTTGTGAAATTGCTAGGTTGTGTTTGTTCTTTTATGGGAAACAGTACATCCTTTTTAGAACCCACACAAGAAGAGTTATAAGATGTATATTTACAATGAGAAAGAAGCTTGACTGATTGGAAATTAGGAAGACAGGCTTTGGGAGCTGCAGAGGCTGGTGTCAGGATTAGAAGTGTGGGGTTAGCTGCTGAGGGGTCAAAAGGAAATAAAATGTCCTAACCACTCTAAACTTGGTAAACTCTAGCTTAAATTTAACCCTGGCTCAAAGGATGTGGGAAAGGACAGTATGATCTGTGATTTATAATAAATAAATATTCTTCATCCTCGTTCCTGGCACAATCCCACACCCTGCACTGTCCTGGGAGGGGAGAGGTGCTAGGCATTGAGTTCTATTGCTAATGGCCAGTGATTTAGTCATTGTGCCACTGTAGTGAAGGCGCCATCAAAATCCAATAGGATGAAGGGCAGAGAGTTCCCTGGTTGGTGAACACACAGAGATTCAGGGAGAGTGGCGTACTCAGGGCACGGAAGCTCCAAACACTTTCCCCTTACCTTGCCCTGTCCATCTCTTCCATCTGGCTATTCCCGAGTTATACCCTTTGATAATAAACTGGTAATCTACTAAATAAACTGTTCCTCTGACTTCTGTGAGCCACTCAAGCAAATGGAACCCAAGAAGGGTGTTATGGAAAGCTCTGACCTACAGCCAGTAGTCAGAAGCCCAGGTAACAATGTGGAGCTGCAACTGGCACCTGAAATATGCGTGTGGGAAGCAGTCTGGTGGGACTGAACTCTTAACCTGTGGGATCTGGGGCTATCTCAAGGTAGATAGTGTCCGAATTGAGTTGAGTTATAGGACCCCCAGCTGGTGTCACAGAATTGCTTGGTGTTGTGAGGGAAAAACCACACACACACATGGGAGGCAGGGGCTAGACATCTTGCCCTGGAGGAGTGCTGATGAGAAAATGTCTTTGGAGTTGGAGCAGGGAGACCAAGGGGGAGCAGAAGAAAGCTTGCAAATCTAGAGCGGAGAATGGAAGAATTAAAGGAGAGGACGGAGGGAGGGAAAAACAGTGGCCTTGTTGACTGCCCCAGGGTGGACTTGGTGGACTGTGGTGGATTTATCTAAAGGGATCTCAACAGGAGTCTTTCCTTTAGAAAAGTCAGGTTTCCTGGCGAGTTCCTTGGTCTTTCAAGGTTTCTGACTGTATACTCTAGGAATGAACTGTACCGGCCGCTTCAGAGACCTAAAGAGACTTCTGGAAGAAATCAATTCAGGGAAAATAAATAAGAACTGGGAATACTTGTTTCTTTGAATTTAGCCCTTTGGAGACTGGTGCCTGGTACCCAGTAGGGGCTCTCTAGACATTTGTTGGGTGAATAAATGGAGGTAAGACTACATTGATTCATGTCTGGGAAGGGAACAAAAGCAGAAGTGCTCAGCCGAAATTCTGTGAATGGAGAATGATAGAGAAATGTTGTGCTTTGTGATATGTGTTCATGTGAGCTATTCAGGCCTGGGCTCCTGCCATCTCCGGGTTTGCTTCCCATAGGGACAGGGCAAGGATTGTGAATGTGGGTCCAGCTCCAGTCAAGTCAAATGTCTGCTCCGCCAGGCTGACAGCACCTGCTTGCTCTTGGCCTCTGGAAGTGGTTAGGAGTGGCTATTGTGCACGTCAGAGCTGAGCTGAGGACTATGGGCAGCTTTCAGCTGCATTCTCAGCACTTTCGAATTGATGTTCCAAGCCATTACACTTCTATTAAACACAGGAAATCTTGAGATGTGTGTTTTTGAGCCGATAAGATATAAATTGGGCTGTGTAAATTCAGATTCCTCCTGGCTCTGCCACATATCCAGTGTGACTTCAGGCAAGTGATTTAATCTTGCCACGTGTTTGTTCCCTCCTCTGTAAAATGGGGTGATGATGTTTCCTTGCTTCTGGGGTTAAGTGAGTGAACACATGAATTAATGCACGAAAAACACAACAGTGCCCACACGTACATGGCAAGAGCTCGATATATTGTTGTCAATCAATGCTGGTATTGTTTTTTCAAACGGAAGGAGGGGTGATATTTGTTAGTTACATGTTTGTTAATTAAATGAGTGGACTCTAAGGACTAGATGCCAGACACTGCTAGGCGCATTGCAGTCATTCTTATTGAATCTCCATCATCACTCTCAAAAGAAGGTGGGAACTGCTGAGGTTCAGAGAGGTCCAGTAATGTGCCTGGAGTCGCACAGCTGCTAAGTGGCTGTGCTTCGAACTCAGTGATGCCAAAGCCTTCCCTCGGGCCATAGGGTGGTTGTAAAAGAGAACAGCATGACCTATGGTTTGCAGCCGAAAATGGTCTTTTGGTGGAGAGTGGGAACCGGCTTGTGCAGAGATGCTACACAGAGATTCTGGGATTACTTTTGCAAGAGGGTTGGAGGGTCCTCTATGGAGTGTGGGGTAGGAGATCCTGGGGTAGGATAGTCCTAAACTTTCACCTTAATGAACCTGACACTCGCAGGGGGTAGTGTCCTGGGGGGTACTTGGGGCACTGCTGGAAAGGAAGGTGCTGGGAGAAGTCCTGGTGGGTGGGAGCAGCCAGCAAGCACTGACTAACAGGGTGGTATATAAATACACCAGCTCCCTTGCTTTCCAGAGCTGGGAGAGGACTGGGAGAAAGTGTCGACACCTAGAGGTCCCCAGCAAGGTCACACTCCAGTCACCCACAGTGGCAACTGGTTTGATAACACACTCTCTACTGACACCTGCTTTTTGCTGTTATCACTTCCTCAGTGCCTTACCAGTCTTCCTTGCATCTCCCACATACACTCTTTATGCTGGAATCCTTGTTTCAGGGCCTTCTTTTGTGGAACCCAAACTCAACAAAACTACCTGACATCTGGCAGACAGAGGCAGGGATGCCGCTGAGCATCCTACAACGAACAGGACAATTCCCCAGGAAAGGACTAACTGGCCCGAAAGTCAGTAGTGTGCAGGCTGATAAACCCTATTTCAGACAATGGTACCTGGTAACCCTGGCATGATTCTTTGGCAAGAGGGCATCCTATCCTGCATAACAGGCCCTCCAGAGCAGACAGAGCCCTGGAGACTCATCCAACAGCACATCGCAAAGCTGCTGGGAACGGAGGAAACCAGTTTCTTTCTGAGAATGTGCCAGCATTTAAAAATGTAAATGAATCGGCTGGAAGGAACCTGAAAAGTAGCATCAGTACAGCGAAGTCTTGGCTGCCTGATTGCTCAGGCAAGGGTAGCAAACTCAAGAAATTACCAGGTATGGAAAAGAAACAGCATGTTCTTGTCTGGAATGGAAGGAGAAAAATGACTTTAGAAAGAAGCTACAGACATAACCCAGACTCTCCTCAGCAGCTCCACCATCTGCATTTTCACGAATCCAGAGTCTAGGTGGCCATGGATGTAAATTAGATACTAGGTCAGCAAGCAGGACGTAGGCGGAGCTGGGGAGACAGTGGTAGACAGCCCTAAGGGTCCCGGTTTCTGCAGGAGCTAGACCGGCTGAGTGCATTCTGGAGTTGGCTTTGTTTTCTCCCCTACTGGTACCTTCAGACAGTCTGCCAGGTCACCCCTTCCCTCCTGTTGACATCCTGGGCAGAACCTCCAGTTCGAAATGCCTTAGACTAGGTGGCTTATGCAACAGGCATTAGTTCTCTTTGGGGAACTAGCCTGTAGGGTGCTAGAGATGATACCTGTCTGGGTGGTAGGTCCTTGGGTGTGCCCATGTGTAAAATTCTCTGAATCGGGTCCATATTAAACAGTACTTCTTAAACCTCTGTGGGCATGTGCATTACCTGAGGGCAGACTCTGACCTAGGGGCCTGGGGCCTGCAACTGCATTTCTGGCAGGCTCCTAGGTGATGCCCATACTTCATCTAGTTGTCCCTTCTGAGTGGACAAATGGCAGATGCCCTAACCCACATTCTCTCTGGAGAACACTCCGAGGGGGCCTCTGCTCTGGTCCTCCCTGACCTGAGCTCTACCTGATCTTGGATCCTGCCCCTCTGCACACTTCTGGGGCTCCCTTGCCCTGGCAATCAGCCCTCCAGATCCCCTTGGTGCCTGGGGACATGCAGGCACCCAGTGTGTATTAGCTTGGGCTGCCATGACAAAATGCCATAGACTGGAGTCTTACACAACAAGCATTTCTGAGATCTGGAGTTCAAGGTCAAGGTGCCAGGAGATTGATTTCAGGTGAGGGCTCTCTGTCTGGCTTGCAGATGGCCACCTTCCCACTGTGTCTTCGCATGGCGGAGAAGGAGGGTGAACTCTCTGGCATCTCCTCTTATGAGGACGCTAATCCTATTAGATCAGAGTGCCACCTTTATGACCTCATTTATCCTTTATTATGTCCTTACTCAAAATAGTTACATGGGTGTTAGGGTTTCAACATATGGATTGTGGGGGATGGGGGAGTGGAGACAATTCATTCTAGACCTCTGAGGCCTCCTTATATGTGGACTGCTCTCCTGGCTCTGCACTGCATCTTGCTCCTGCCAGATGCTGCTTCTTGGAAGGGCCAGCCCCAAGCTTATCCTTGCATACCCCCCAACTCCTGCAATCTCCCATCAGGTGCTATCAAGAACTTTGTTAACTCCATTCACACTTAGGGTGGCCTTTGAGATTTTTTAGCTCTGCAGAGATCCAGCCTAGGAGGTTCACCTATGTCCTGCAAGCCCTCCCCAGACTACCCAATGGTTCTCCTGAGCTTCTCCCGACTTGGCTTGGGAGGCATAGGATGGACTCCATTTTCTCTCACCCACAGGAAAAAGCCACAGCACCTTCACCTGTAGCAAATTTCCTCCCAAACTCACCACCCTTCCCATACATAGGTTGTGGCAGGAGATAGGTTCAACAGTTAAATACCCCATTTGGTCACCTTTTAAATAAATAAACACACACATTGCACGGGCTAAATGCCAGAAGTTGTCCTAGTTGCTTTCCACATATTATATTGTTCAATTCTTACAAAGAATTTTGTTAGAGAGAAAGATTATTAGTGTAATTTTACAGATGAAGAAATCAAGGCACAGAGAGGTTAATTAACCTACCAGAAGTCACACAGCTTGTGCATGGTGGAGCTGAGATTTGGATCCCAGTAGTCAGATTCAGGGCCTCTAATCACCGCTCTCTATGGTCTATGAGAGGCCAGGACATAGGTGTTACCATCTCTCTCACAAGTAAGGAAGTGATTTGCTGAGTTTGCACAGCCTATAAGTGGCAGAGCCCAGATTCTAACTTGGAGCTTGTGACTCCAAGTGATCTTCTCCCGGGGTTACAACTTGGGCTATTGTTAAAGAGCTCTTCTTCATCCCTTTTCCTGCCATTTGGGCTTTTGGAAATTTTAAGCAGAACCATTCTCACATTGACTGCACTTTCCTTAACAAGGGAGGCCTCTGGGACATTTTGGGTGGACTTCCAGAAGAACTGACCCTAACTCTAACCACCTCCTTGGAGTCCTGTAACAAGCACAGGCAGAGGTTTGTCCTGTGGGCCTCTCTGTAGCGCTTGTCAGAGTGAGCATTTTCAGAGCACCCAGGCCACCCAAGTCTTCATCTTTCCTAAGTCCCCTGATGCCTTTCTCCCCGTAACTATTCATACCCCTGATAGTTACACTCCTTTGACACTTGTCACAAGGACTCTGGCTCCTCGAAGTCACTGAGCCCATGGACAGCTCTGGGCCATGCTGGCCTCTCTGAGAAGTGCCCCTGTCCATCATGCCAGCACCAGCCTGTTAACAGCTAGTGGGAAAATCCCGCTTCACCAGGTTGTTAATTCCGCACGCTGTTTCTTCACTCTGTTGACCATTTTAAATTAAAACGAGACAGACCGGTTGCCAATTAAAACCTACTAAAGCGTTAGCTCATGACTGTCTAAAGGGTGTGTGTGTGTGTGTGTGTGTGTGTGTGTGTGTGTGTGTAATCACTGGCACGTGGAGGATGCTCTGTAAATATTTGTTGAGCTCATGGGTGAATCCACTTTCTGAGGAAATTTAACATGATTCTGGAAGATTCTAAAGCCCTCCCTGAAGGAAGTAATCTCTGGTAGTAGGACCTCAGGCATCATGCCAGCCACTGTGGTGCAGGCTGCTGGCTCAGGTTTGCAGACTCACCTCCTGGTCCCCAGAAGGCAGGGCAGCCATAGAATGAGATAATTCCATCCCTCCTGTACTCATAAGTGAAGGCCAATATCATGCCAGTGCTTGAGAGACACCACAAACGTCTGCCCTTACCATAGGTTTATATGTCACTTGGCTCTGCCCACAGGAGCTTTGTGACATATCTTCACATGGTATGGTCCCCTGATACCACAGCCTTGGATGTCTAAATTTAGCCCTCACCACTCATTTCCAGGCGGCTGGAGTCCAAATCACCAGCCCGTCCATCTGGCCCTAGTTGTCTGTGTGTCCCACCCCTATTCCCACGCGACGTTCAATCACTCACCCCATCAATTTTCACACCCTCCGAACCACTAACCCTGAGCACTCATAATTCTAATTGCTCTAAGGGAAGTTGGTGGCGGAGTTGCAGGAGAGGTTACATTTCAGCCCACAGCCTTCCTCTCATCTGCTCCATCCCTTTTTCTCATTTCATTTCTCTTTTGGGAATAAAACAATGCATTTTCTCCTTAGTTTTCATGCAGACCAGACCATTTCTCCCTTCTGCCCCAGCTACATCTCTAAGCTCCAGCACTTATCAAGACTTCCAGACCAGCGTGGTCTACAAACCAGCAGCACGAACGTCCCCTGCAAATTCTTGGGCCACCTCCCCCCAGACCTCCTACTCAGAAACTCTAGAGTGGGCCCAGCGATCTGCGTTTTAATGCCCTCCAGGTGATTGATGCTCTCAAGTTTGGAAACGTCGGGTCTAGACAATCTGTTATTTCTCTTGGGAGGTTTCTGGTGAACCAAAATTTCTTCTTGTTATGAAGGTTTCAGGGAGAGTTGGGTTTTCGGGGAGGGGTTCGGCTTTTACTAGTAACCTCCCTATTTAGGCAACAGAAGGTGGGCTTTGGAGGCATCAGGCCTGGCTTCTGCCATCTCTGTCACTTGTAGGCTGTGCAACCCTGCGGAGGGTGGTTCACTTCAAATGATATCCTGCATTCTACCCCCTCCCGGATTCTCGAGTCTCAGAGGAGACTGAAGACTGGGAGGACCTTTATAAATTGTAAACCTCAGTGGAGTATCTCAGGCTAGCTTCCGGCCTGGGGCTCCTGTGGTCTCTTCTCTCCTCTGAACAAATCTTTGGGTGCTGAAAGTCCGGGTCTCCTACTGACCAGAACAATGTGGGGAGAGGGCAGCGGGGTCTGTTGGGAAACTGGGTTCGAAGACAGAAGCACATGGGGTGTGAGCAGCACTGGCCAGAGGGCACCCTCCAGGTCTTCCTTCTCCTGAGACATTATTTCTCTCACCTCAGGCTCCTCAGGCAGCTCCTGACCCCTGTAGATCACACCCTCCTAGAAACCTGAGCTGAAGGATGAAGGGAAGAGCAGGGACTGTGTCTACTCTGTGCACAAGTCATCTCGTATAGTGTCTCATTCACACATCCCTGGTTGCTGAGAGAGAGAGAGAGAGAGAGAGAGAGAGACAGAGAGAGACAGAGACACAGAGACAGAGAGAGACAGAGACAGAGAGAGACAGAGACACACACACAGAGACAGAGAGAGAGAGAGAGACAGAGACAGAGACAGAGACACACACACACAGAGAGAGAGAGAGAGAGAGAGAGAGAGAGAGAGAGAGAGAGAGAGAGGACTGCCCTCAATTTTTTGGAGAGAAAGCTGAGAACTAACCCACTCTCCACCACTCTGCCAAGTTACACTTTTCATTATTCTGAGCTCCTTTTATTCTGGCACCCCTGAAAAGAAACATTTTTCATAATTGTAACTCTAGCTTCTATACAATTTTCTTTTTGCACTAGGCATATTAAAAACATTTTCTAAACTGTTACATAATCCCCACAATTGTCATACTAAATGGCTCCAAAATATTCTATGAGAAGGACAAATTATAATTTGTTGAACTCTTTCCATACAGTAGATATTTAGTTTGCTTTAAACTTTTTTTTTCTTTTTTGTGCACCATGAAATTATGCCGCAGTGGTGCCAACATCTTTGGATATTGGGCTTTCAGATTCTTTTAGAAAAAAATTTGTGGCTCAAGACACACTTCAAAGTACTCTGCCATGATCAATATTTGAACCTTTCAGTTTTCCTGCCAACTTGCCATCATTAGGCTTTATTGTTATTTATTATTTTTGCTAATTTAATAGATATCATGTTGGCACATCATGGTTTCTCCTTGCTTTTCTTGGTAACTGGTGATGCCAAACATTTTTTTTTTCCTGTTATTTTATATTCCTTTTCTCTCCTGGGGAAATTTTGTCCTCATGTCTTTTATACATTCATCTTCACTTTTAATTATTTGTATCAGCTCTTTATGTAAATATTAACTCTTAATATGGTAATTTGCTTATGTGTGGTTACTGTTTTCCCCCTGGCTCAGCCTGCTTTTTAAAAAGAGGATGATAATCACATAAGTATGTGTACCTCTGACTTAATGATGCCTGATGAATTCCTGGTGTTGCCAGAGGCTGAGCACTCGGAATGCTGGAAGTTTAATTTGCAATGAAATGAATTGGCTTAAAATCCAGTCTGCAGTCTAGGCAGGAACGGATTTCTGAGTACCTGATGTCTCGAGTCCAGTGCCAACTGAGCAGTTTGGCTTCCTTCATCCCTTGCCCTGCTTCCCCCCTTTCCTCTCAGTTCTTCCCATTCTTTAGTAGGCAGTGAGCTTTGATGCTGCTGTCAGTCACTGCAAGAGAAATACTCCCGGGATTCTGACTTCCTTCTCAGCCTTTCCCGGACACTCTCACCACTCCCCAAGGCATCCTCTGCATTGCCCAGGGAGAGCTGGCTCTGTCTGCCTGTCCGGCTCAGGAACCTGCTGAGCAAGGCAAACAACAGCTCTTTGTGGGGGGCTTTCACAAGAATCACTCTCTGATTTGTGCCTCTCAACTGTTCATTGATTTCTTATTCTCTTAGTGCCAGATCACCTGGGATCTCCCTTTTTTTTTTTTTTTTTTTTTGAGGTTGTGCTAGAGTAGAAGGAGCACTGGGCTCTGAGTCTGTAGCCTGGCTGTGGGTGAGATCTACCTGTCCTTATTAGCTGTGTAACCTGAGAAGGTCACTGACGACTTCTTTGGACCTCAGGTGCCTCACATCAAGAGTCTGAATTATAACCCAAAGTCATTAAATCTTCAGGCTGGAAGAATTTTCCACGTGTTATCCCAATGAAGTCGTGCAACAACCCTTCAAAGCTGGTTCTGTTTATTAGCTCCATTCTCAGTGGAGGTGACTCAGTTTCGGAGAGGTCAAGATGGGAGTGTTAGTGCAAACTGGCTCCACCTTACATTTGACATGACTATCTTTACATCAACATTCCCAGGGAAATTCATGGGGTGTAATTATTCCAGTCATTGCTTACCAGCAACTTTATAACTCCCATATTTATAGTTTGCACATTAATCAAGGACTTTATCAGAAGCAAGGGGATTTTCTGGGCTCACGTGCTAGAAAGGGAGTAGCTCGATGGAAGTAGGGCCTCGGGGGCTGGAGCAGGGATTTGATGCCACTAGGACACTCGCTCTATCTCAGGCCCCATCTCTCTCAGGACTCTGCCAGTCACCAAAGGGCTCATTTCAAGACATCCCCAGATGTCTTGAAAGGTATTTTCCGAAATAAAAATATCCTCATTAAGAGGATAACATGTTTCACCCCACTTTAGATGAACAGTATCAGTTAAAATGCCCAAGTCACAGGCCCCTGGCTTCCCTTCTCATTGTCTGGGTCATGTTCAGTCTCTGCTAAGCTGATCCCCAGCCCACAGGGGTGTCTGGTTGGAATGTTAACTCCGGCCCCCACATGCTCCTCTCTCTGCCCCAGCCCATGTGCAACTCCAAACATGACCCCAAGTAAGGGGAAAAGGTCATGGAGCCATAGCCAGTGATTAAGGTCTTAGAGATCTGCCCCTAGTTCTGTCTCTGTGCTACTTGCTATGTGTCCTCAGGCAGGTCATTTCACCACTGGAGCCTTGGGCAGTCCAGATACAGCTCAGTCTAGTGCTAAGTGAAATTGTTCTGGCTTGTTGGTGGCCCTCAGCCTTTCCTGCATTACTTTCTGCCCTGTTCCCCTCCAGACAATGTCTCTATTGTCATTGGACCACAGATTTCTGTAGTTTTTGAATCTTTTGGCTGCTTTTAATAGCTTTTCCATTTCTTTTCTTCCTGTCAACTGCCACTTCTTATTACTATCAGTGCCTCTTCAATTTCTGCCCCCTCTTAATTCATTATTTCTAATTGGCTATGGTCTGGAATATCAGATACTTTTGTTAAAAATCTGTCTCAAATATGAGTCATCGCTATGAGCAAAGGTTTTGGTGCATGCGCTTGATGATGACAATAGCTTTGACTTTGCCAAGGCCCTTTTGGCTTTTTTCTATATTCTGAGTAATGTCCTAAAAGGTGAAATTCCCAGATTAAGTGACATTTTGCCATAGTGAGTAAGTGTAAAAGTGTGACTCCAAGAGTGGGAGGAATGGCAGATGGGATGAATAACTGCAGGGTTGCCCTGTGTTCAAGGGCAGTCCAGGGTGACCCTGGAGACTCATGCTGACTCCCTTCCATACCATCTAGGTGATTCTTTCTTTTGTATTTGCAGACAAGTAAGTACCTTGACCTCATGGAAAACCACTTTGGACCCTGATCTCAGAGTTCAGACTCTTGGGGGTGGGTTATTAAGAAGCAGTGCCACTGTCCAAGGTCGTAGGTCATGGATAGCATTGAAAGAGGACCAACATGGTCAATCCCAGAACTGGAGACTTTAAAAGGGAACATATTCTAATCATCCAATGCTCATGCGTGTAAAAAAAATTCCAAATATAAATAATCTAGCAGAGATCATCCCAGTCATTTAGAAGCACAAAACGTCAGAAATAAATTAAAGTACACATATATGGACTGCTGTACAGTGTGATAATATTTAAAGAATTTCTAATAATGTGAGAAAGTGCTGATGATAACAAGTGAACTGAAGAAGACCAGTGAAAAAATTGTTAATATGGGATAATCTCAAATGTAAAGCATTATTTGCATAGACAAAGGACAGGAAAGATATGCTCAGTGATCCTAACTTTGATGACTACAGGAGTCAGCAGTTGATAGAAACTAGTGCTCAGGCCAGGCAGACAATAGGGAGCGGTGGTGACTGAGGCTGATCAGAGAACATGCCCTCTGGAAAGGGGCTCTTAGCCAGCTGCTGCCATATATAGCTAGCTCTTCAAAATTTTAAAGAGCTGGTGTAAACCGTGATATTCATATGAAATCCCCTAATTTTTAAATATTAGCAACTAACTTGGGCACTTTTTAAAGGTATGAAACACTATTTTGGCCAAATAAAAATTTTGATGGTTTGGCTTTGGCCTTTGGTCCACTAATCTACCATCTTTGAATTACACCAATTGTTGATACCAGCTGTCTCTGAGGAGGGTGCTTACTGGAAAATTTAACTTTTCTTTATCATAGCTTTGGTAGTTTTCCAATTTTATAAATCAATGCATAGTGTTTCTGTAATTAAAGAGAAAAATTAAGAAATTGTAACCCCAGGGATTGGCGTGTGTGGTGTGTGTGTGCATGTGTGTGTGTTCACATGTGCATGCACGTATGAATGTTGAGGGGGAGGTATATCTAAGAATTCTGGGCAACTCACAGAACCTTCTTGAACTTGTAAAATGAGGAGAGCAGTTTTTGCTCTGCTTATCTTATAAGACTGAGACTCAAAGGAGGTGTCAAATCGAGAAGGCCTTGCAAATAATAGGTACTGCTGGGGATTAAGATAAAGTAGGTGCTCAAAAAATTTGTTATAGAGTTAGGGGGAAAGGAAGCAGGAGAGTTGATAAGTCTCTATGGTGTACTGGGAAGCACATGGATTTAGGAGTCAAACGTGTGTATATAACACACCTTGGCTCTGCCAGTAACCAGCTGTGACACCTTGTAAATAATCATAATTATACCTGTAATATGATATGTTGCACATATTCTATGTGTTAACACTTTGTTGAGCACTTTGTATGTGTTATAATTTTCTGAACCTAATTTAAAAAGGGGATAATCATAGTTCCTATTTCTAAGCATCCTTGTGAGCCTTAATTCATCCAATCCAATTCATGTGCAAGGCAACTGAATAAATAGCAATTTCCTTCTCGTTCTGGGCCCAGTTTCGCCACTGGTAGAAACTATTTAATTTTACTTGTAACCACGAATTCAGGGAAACTAAATAGATAGTGGGAATGAGTGTAATAGATCACTTATTCAAAATAAGTAATTTTCTTCCTTCTAGTACTTATTCAAAATATGTAACTTTTTTCTTTCTTAAAGAAAGGAAACTCATTCAACTCACTGAGATTGTTTACAAATGGGAAATAAAATTCGACCCACATTCTGTCTTTGGAAAACTGTTCCAGGCGTACCCCTGAGAATAGTCTCCCTCCACCTGCCACTGGGGGGCTTTTTAAGGAATATGGTGACTAATTGTTTTTCTAGCAAAATTGGGTGGGTAAGCACTTTTATATACATGACCTTGTCAGATAACCAAAATATCTCTAAATGCCATATGCACATATGCATATCTCTATTTAACTATGTCTCTGTCTATCTATATGTCAATAAATGGTTTGTGTAATTTATCCTTTTAAGGTGGAAAGGTTTTAAATACCAAGCTCTAGTATAGGCACTTTATATACGTCAGCTCTTTAACCCTCACAGCAACCACGAAAGGTGAATAATATTATTACTTTTTTACATATGAGGCAAATAGGCTTTTCCAGGGTCATACAGCAAGTAAATGGGAAGACTGAGATTTAGGGCCAAGCCTGACTGGTATTAAATAAAGTTAGATTTGTTTGTGGTTGCTACAATAAAGCATTAAAAACAATTATTTTGATGACATCCTACCATGAGGTAGAACCCTCTTGACTTGAAAAACATTTGAGTTAAATATAGTGTGGCAGGAACAAAGATTTTGATATACTTGTAGCTTCTCTACTATCTCAAAGGATTCTTTGCTACTTGCTTTAGACTCTGGTGATGGAGCTCCGAGCGGACTGGGGCATTTTCAGGGGCCAGGAAGGTTGAATTGGTTTTCATTGGAAAGGGTAGGTAAGTAGCCACAGAAGAATGGAATAAACAGAGTAGACTTAGGCTGGGGGCAGGGTGTTGAGATGAAAGAAAAGGAAAGGAAATCACAGTGGATTAGAGACTTGGAGTTTAGGAATATCATGCAGATAGCGGAAAGGTTTTTAGCAGAGACTGTGAAAGTCACAGAAATAAATGGGGGTACAGAGGAGTTCCCACATGTTTTGATGAGCATCCTGCAACAGAATGTACCTTTGAAGCCTTTTAAAGTGATTTCTGTAAAGGTTAAATCAGTAAATATTTGCCTTGCTTTCCATAACAACCCATTAAAAAAAAAATTAAACAAAGAGAAAACCTGTCTATTATCTACCTATCACCTATCTATCATTATTATTATTATCTATCATCTATCATCTATCTATCATCATCTATCTATCATCTATCTATCTATCTATCTACATTCAGATATTTATATTTATTATGAGCAAAATTAACCATAGAGTTAACACCAAACTGGTCACTTCAAGATTCTGAATGGGTGGGGAGAAGAGTATCAAATTTTTCTTTAATACCTCCTATTTGGTTTGACTTGTTACAAAGCATGTAACACTTTAAAAAAAAAAATAATTGTAGACTTACAGGAGAGTTGCAAAGAGAGTTGTCAAATCATATACCCTTCATTCAACTTCCCCTAATGTTAACATGGTACGTTTATCAAAGCTAGGCATTAACACTGGTAATGAGACTGTGTAGTAGGTTTCTCCAGTTTTCCCACTAATGTCCTGATTCTGGTCCAGGACCCCATCAGGATCCCACGTTATATTTAGTCATCATGTCTCTTTGGTCTCCTCCCTTGCCTGATGGTTTCTTAGTCTTATCTTTTATAACCTCGACAGTTTGAAGAATTCTGGTCATGTATTTTGTAAAATGTCCCTCAATTTGGATTTGTTTGATGTTGTCTCATGATTAGATAGGTTGAGGTTATAGATTTGGGGGAAGACTGCTGCAGAGGCATGGTGCCCTTCTCAGGGCCTAGTCCTGGGGTACAGGATATGGTGTGTCTGGTACTGCTGATGTTAACCTTGATCATGTGGTGTCCACCAGCTTTCTCCACTGTAAAGCTGCTATTTCCCCTTTTGTACTTTATAAATATTGGAAGAGGGGAGAATTCTTTGAGGTTATCCGACATCCTGTTTCTCCTTAAACTTTTATCCACTAAATTTAGTTTTCTTTGGTGGATCTTGCAACAGTTATTGTCGTGGCACTCTATTGGTGGCTTTCTAGTCCCCCATTCCTTCTCCATTTAACTAAAATTCTTCTGCAAGGAAAAGTTATCACTTTTCCCCAATTTGTTTGTTTGTTTTATTATTTATTCAGTCTTTTTTTTTATATCACTATAGGCTCATGAATATTAATTTTTATTTATTCTTTATTTTGGGGGTTATAATAAAATATCATAGCTCCTTATTTTATTGCTCAAATTGTTCCAGCTTGTCTAGTGGGAGCTCTTTTAGGTTGGCTTTTTCTTGTACCCTTTCGGCATGATGTGTTACTTTTATAATTTAAACAACACAGCAAAGTATAAATAATTTAAATTACTTTTTACTGCTTTTTATTATGTTGAACTGGTGTTTCATTTGAATGGAAGAGGATGTTAAGACAAGATATGAGGTTTCACAAACCTTTGCAAATGGTAGATGTCTTTCTTTCCTTTTTTTTTTTTTTTTAATAAGGTACAATTCTCTTTTTCATATGAGGCTGGATTGTACTAGAATATAGAATCATAAATCTATGTAAGTTATGATCATCTGGAATTGTTTTTTTAATCACAAAGAATGACAACTTCATGTTGTTGAAGAGACTCACGAAAACCATGAACTCTGAGTGTTGATAATACTTCACTTGGAGAGAAAATTACAAATAAATTCCAGAGTATTGTTTTGTCTGCTTTTATAGTCAATAGCTGAAAAGATGACTTAGCTGAGAAAAATCAAATTTCAATGTTAATTCATCACCAATGAAGAAAAATTGTGCTCACTGCTTGTTTATGTCTGCCACATTAAAGAAGAGGCTATATTCCTAAGTCCTTAACTTGATGATATCCTTGAAATACTGTCAAAATTCTTTGAAGAAATGAGCTTAATTAGAAAAATATAAGACTGACTGCCTATGGATGCTATTTCAGCAATGCCAGGTTCAAGGTCAGCATTTGAGACAAAAATCTAAGATATTCAATTTTTTAAAGAAGTCTTATCGCTGTCAAACATTAGAGTGAAAAAACTCTGTAGGGAGCTTCATCTAGCTCTCAAGACAGCCAGTTTGCAAAAAACTAACATATTCAAACATCGGCTCATTGGCCTTTTTTGTGGGAAGAGTTGAGTACAGATCCCAGAATACCGTGGTTTGTTTATTGCCGAAAGGAAATTCGCTTGGCTGGAATCAATGAAGGTCACAGTCACTCTCTTTCTTTGGAGTACTCAGGGAGAGAACTTTTCAAATTTTCTAAAGTGTTAACTTTCCACATAGCTTGGTAGAGTGGACACTCTCAGAGGTTGGCCCGGAGCCCCTGCATCTCTTTCACAGGTGTGAAACATTCCGCCACAGCTTTGTCCTATTGTTTGCATTTGCTGTTTCTTCCAGGACAACCCTTGGACGGCTGGGACCCTCTGCACAGGCACAGAGAGCAGAGGTGCCTCCTGGGATGGCCGTAGCCAGTGACTGTAGGGCTGAGTATGAAAGTCAAGCTCCTGTTTTGGGGTTGGGGATAAACTCTGAGCTGCAGCTCATTCCCTAGAGGTCCCCATGGGACCTGGCCAAAGTCAGGACCCACTTACACGACCTCTTTGCTCAGCTCTTCCCCTGAGTCTACCCTGCTTTCCTCACTCCATTACAGTTTTTCCTTAATAAATCCCTTGCACATGTGTCTTCTCCTAGGGTCTGCTTCTTGGGAGCCCAACCAAAGAAATTTGGCATACTTGGCAGATATATTTGAAACTTTAAACACATTGATCATGAAAATTTACAAAATAAACATTCGCCTTATTTCTCAATATTTTATGTGTCAAGAAATTATTGCAAAATGTATCTATAGATGTGTCATATCTGTGTTAAAATTTTCTTTTTAGTGTTTGAATTTGGTAATGTTCTTGCTTTCAAGAAAAAAAAAACATTTCATCTAATGTGTCTGCAGGGTGAATTCAGGATATCCACTTCTTTTCCTGATATTGTGGCTGAAAACACATTTGAAACTCTGTCAGGAACTTTTCTTTCTCCAGCGCTCAGTCTTTGCCAGATCCCCCAGAGGTGTTTTGGAACTCAAGCTTGACTTAAGGGCAAGACAACTTATATCAAATTGACTTTAAAAATTTGGGGGAGTAAATTATCTCTCATTTCCTGAAAACAAGCACTTCTTGTGCATCATTTCCCTTGTTTTTCAACATAAAAAAGACACACGATGGTCTTGATGTCAAATATGATCTCAGTTATGTCCTAGCTGCCAATTTTAACCCAAGAGAGAAAAACTGGGGCAGGCAAATAGATTGATAGCATGTGAATAAAATAAGAATTTGCATTCTCTTGCAGGAAAAAATAAATTATTTTCATCTAAAATTGCTGTAGCCCTGCTTTGTTTATAGTAACAATATTTAATCTGTTTAGACATTTCAAGTGACATTTAAAGGAAGCAGGTGTTTTTTTTTATTGGTTTGTGTTTGGGTTAATAGAAAGGGGACATAGACTGGAAGGTTGAGAGTGATCCCTTAGAGATCTCTGGTCTTGGCCTGCTCTGACATTCTTTGATAGTAAAATTCTCTTTTCCTTAGGTAAGATGTGTCTCTGATTCACAGTACCCTTTCTCCCAATTAGGAGATGTTGTGGGAGTTGCATTAAACGTTGGTTTTGAGACTAAGCGCCAAGAGGTAGAGACTGCAGAGTGAAAACCTTCCTGTTTTGACAGACAGTGCTCATTAAAACTATTGTTTGTGGCTCTTCTAGACCCTCATTAGAGGGACATCTCCTTCCTGCCTACCCTCCATCTCCCCTTCCTTACTGCGTCATCTTCTCCTTTCTTCCTTCACCCCATTTTCTTCTCTTCATTTTCTCTCTTCAAATGCCCTTTTTCCCTTTTTTTTCTGTCTTCTTCCCTTTTCTTTTTTTCCTCTTCCTGATGTGGCAACTGAAATGCACCCATACTAAAGTGATTGCAGTCAGCTTCTTTTAGACAGTAAATGTTCTGGATCGGGGGTCCCAACCCCCAGGCCTTGGACCTGTACCAGTTTGTGGCCTGGTAGCAATGGGACTATGAGCAGGAGGTGAGCAGCAGCTGCTCCCCACCTCACTCTACCTCAGATCATCAGGCATTAGATTCTCATAGGAGCACTGGTCCCTGGTGCCAAAAAGGTCAGGGACTACTGTTCTGGGGGCGTTCACACAAAAGAACTTCCACAGTTGAAGGTGAAGCAGACAATCTGAAGAAGGAGTGACTGTGTTCAGCAAGGATTGTGTGTGAGGGCTGTTCTTAAGAAAAGCATTTGTAAAGATGGGGTCTGTAGGTGTTAGGTGCTAGAGAAAATACAAACTAAGTGTTTTTATGATTAACATCTAGAAATGACGTGCAGGAATCACAAGATATCTTCCTCCAGAAACATTTAAGAGTTGAATCGATGTTGATCTTGATAACCTGTCCAGGTTGCCTTCTGAATGTCTTCATTTGCTTTGCTGTGAAATGGGAGAAATGCTCTTGGCTCCTTTCCAGAGGTTAGAGATATTATCAGAGTTGATGGCCCATTGGAGGGCAGCATGGAGAGGAGACCAGAGCACTGAGCCAAGAGCCAGGCACAGGCTTTAGTACCAGCTCTGCTGTTTTCCAGGTTTGTCATCATTAGCATGTAAATAGCTTCTGAAGATCTCAGTTTCTTCATCTGTGAAATGGAAAAGATGGGTTTCTCAAAATGGGTTGCATTTCCCCAAGTCAAAGCTGTTACCTCCCCTTGGCCACCCCTGACACTTTTGGCACTGTGTTTTTAAAAAGCAGAGCCTATCATAGGATTTGGCAAAAAGCAGCTGCTCAGAAATAGTGCTGAATGAATGAATGGTTGGATGGATGAATACTCACTATCAGGGCACCCAAGTACGGCTGGTATGCTCTATGCAACTTCAAGGGAGAGAGGAACACTGTTCATGAAGCCTGTGATAGAAATCGGGCCCTTGGAGTTGTCCAACATAGCAG
Organism: Cynopterus sphinx; assembly: GCA_030015415.1. Taxonomy (NCBI): domain Eukaryota; kingdom Metazoa; phylum Chordata; class Mammalia; order Chiroptera; family Pteropodidae; genus Cynopterus; species Cynopterus sphinx. Next base: position 118,976,190 of record CM057381.1, on the reverse strand, counting down.
TTAGCTTCCAATGGACAAACATTCAATGAGCCAAAATCACCAAGAAGGATGCGAAGCTCTGCGAAGATATAACATCCCTTATGCCCCTCTGCCTAGTTTTGTTCTAGGAGCTACGAAAGAACCCTGTTGGGCTTTCCATCTCCCTCACCCTACAGAAACACTGACTTGTGAGTGCCTCTGGGTTAGCAGCAGCCATGGGGCTCTATGACCTGCAAGAGCCTCCAGCAGGACCCCCAGATGAGCAGATGCCTTGCATTGACAAGAACCAAAAGACTTTCTTAAATAATCTGATTCTTCAAGCCCTTCTATTAGACACTACATTTTAGAAGTTAAAAAGCCAAAGAATCACTTATTTTCTAACCAAGGGAAATAGTTATAGCTGTCAGAAAGCCAAATCCCTCCTTGACCAAGTGCATTTAGAAGAAAATAACATTTTCTTAGAAGATACATAATTATTAAAAAATATTTATGAGTTAATCTGTGTGTTTTTTACATTGACCTAGAAATTCCCTATGGGAACCAGTGGCTAAAATCCCTCCCTTAAAAGTGGGGAGGTAGACTGGGTAAAGGGGGTCAAATGTGTGGTGACAGGAAGAAATCTAACTATGGGAGGTGAACACGCAGCATCAATATATATATAAAGTATACAGCTGAAACTTATTGGATTTTGTTAACCAATGTCACCATAAAAAATAAAAATAATTGAAAGAAAGAAAGAAAAGAAAGAAAGAGGGAGGGAGGGAGGGAGGGAGAGAAAGAGGGAGAGAAAGAGAGAGAGAGAAAGAGAGAGAGAGAGAAGGAAAGAAGGAAAGAAAGAAAGAAAAAAAGAAAGAAAGAAAGAAAGAAAATAAAGAAGTAGAGATTTATAAAAAGGAAATGCTTATTTTAAAATGAAGGAAAGAAGAAAGAAAGAAAGAAAGAAAGAAAGAAAGAAAGAAAGAAAGAAAGAAAGAAAGAAAGAAAGAAGGAAAGAAGGAAAGAAGGAAAGAAGGAAAGAAGGAAAGAAGGAAAGAGAGAGAAAAGCTCTCCTTGTAAGGAATTGAGGTTGCTCAGTTGCCCGGTTAACAGATCCGTGGCGCCCCCTGGTGGACGTCGCTGCTCTTCTCGACCCTGGGGCTTCGGACGAGGCCGGCGTGGGCACAGCATCCCCAGCCGCACTGCTCGGTCCCGCTCTCACACAGCCTCCTGACCTTCCCTGCCTTTTTACATCGCTTGTGTTTGTTGCCCACAGAGTCTTGGCGTAGCTGTCAGAGGACGCAGGCCGGAGAGCCAGGGGTCACGATGGGGAGCTGAGGGTCTTAGCGCAGCCCCTGTCTGGCATTTGGTGAGGGCCAGGGCTGTTGTGCAGGCCTGGGTCCCTCTGCAGTCAGACACCGCTTGGGGGTGATCCCCATGCAGCTGCAGAAGGCCTTGTGGTGGAGCTTGGGCTTTGGGGTCAGGCTGGCACGAGATTACATATGAGCTTAGAACTTGAGGCAGATTATTTCACTGCCATGAAATTGAGCTCTCTGATTTATAAAATGGGGGTAACGATGATCATGGCTGTCCCTGGGGCATGACCGGGATCCAAGAGGAGCATCTATGCAAAGCCCTGGCTCAGGACGGGCACACAGATAGCACGCTCTGTTTGAGGCAGCGGCTGTTTTCATTAATGCCATTCAGGTCTTCCAATAACTTGGTCCATGGCATGACTAAGGAAGAGAGCAGATTGATTTATAAACGAGAGTAGGGATAGTAGCATGGATGTCGCCTTTGTACTTATTTTGCATTTGGAAAGATTCGAAAATCATTTATCTCCATTTTTTTATTTTAGTGGGCAATACTTTGTCCCTAACCAGCACCACCAGACTCCAGGGCCATCCGCAGCTATGTGGATGTCATCACATGCCATCTGTGAATGCAGATGCAGGATTGAGACCAGAGTCAAAGGTGTAGGAAATTGCATCTGTCTGAGTGCTCAGTCAGAACTTGGAGAAAGGACGGAAGGTGGGAAATGACCTTCTCTGCCTTTTGCAGCTGTGATTCTGCTCCCTGCTCTGGAGCAGGGCAGGCCAACTGGTCCACATGCTTGGCCTTCTCCTTCTGCATATCAGTCCTTTTTTCCTTTGTTCTGTTTTGCTAGCACATATAGTACTTCTTGTGTGCCAGCCTAAGTACTTCACAGGACTGAACTCATTTCATCCTTCCAACTAACCCTGTGAGCCAGCTACTGTTATCATGCCCTTCTACAGATGGGGAAAATGAGGCTCAGAAGGAAATTCCATGCGTGGCTGTGGGCATCCTAGGGCTGTACCTGACTCTGGGTCCTCCACACTCTACTGCCTCTCCTCCCTCCAGTCTCCCTTCCCACCCCCATGCATGGCTGTAGGCCACAAGGGTTTAGGAGAACCAGTCAAGTTCTCAGTTACCCATCAACTCCTCTCCAATTTCTGATGGTGATATCAGTGAGAGTCTGGCATCCACTGGAAGGGGACCCCAAGGAGCGACTAGGTCAGGGGTCAGACTGGAGACTTGGTCCTGATATTTGTTATCAGAAGGGCAGAGTGAGACCAAGTGTGTTCATATCACAGTCAATGGTATCTAGCAGATTCTGTTGGGGGGTGATTTCCAGGGGCCTCTGGTGTTCCTGCATGTCTTGTAAGCAGAGTGCCTATCTGTCATTCATTCTCAACTACCTTTTCCAGGATTTTTGTACAGTAGACATACTTGGGAGACAGAGATAATCTGCCACCGGAACAGATTGCTTATTGCCCACTATAGAATATTTGGGTTCCCTACGCTCAGTGTTGCTTTCCTGTAATGCAAACCATTGCACGTAGAGGTGTTCACCTGGCCCTCTTCGTGTGGTCCTGTGGGAACTGAGGCTCAGAAAACGGGGTCAAAAGCACTGATCATCTGGCTTCTAGTATTGTTGCAAGGAACAATGTCTTTTGTCTCTGATTCAAGAGTCTTGTGTCTTCTGCCAGCATCCATGAAACTGGCAGACTAATTTGAGCTAGCAAGTAGGCTATATTCTCAGCCCTTTTACAGTGCTTGACAGATTCCATGCTCGTGACTTAGAAGAGGTAAAGATTCTGGATTTAAAGACAAATCAACCACAGCCTCTGCCCTTAGAGGGCTCAGGGACTAGTGGGGGTGGAGGGAAAAAGACACATGAGAGGATCATGTAAGTGCTAAAAGGATGAATGCTTTCTGAGTAGATAAGGAAAAGACTCAGAAGACACAACTGTGAGTGTGGCTTCAAGGAGGTACAGGATTTTGATGGTCTTGGAAGTGGGTCAAGGCAGTTGCAGGCAGATGGAACTGAGTGAGCAAAGGGACAGAGGTATAAAGGCCAAGGGTGGGGTTGGGGAGACAGCATGACTGGGTGGGCTGGACAGCTTCATCTATCCCTTTGGAGTTAACTTTTACCCTTATCCACCCTGGGAGGCTGGCCGGGTTAGACAATGGGATGTACCAGTGGAAGATCAACAGGTATGGGGAGACTGAGGTCAGGGTATAGATTCTCTTGGCTCTCTGCCTGCAAGGTTGCCTTGGGCTCCTGTACCCTTTGATGGAAAGTCACCGTTTCTCTCACGAGGCTTCTAGCCAACTCTCTCCTTACCCTTTTAGGCCTAGGAGGTCATAACAGCTCCATTGCAACTAGCCAGATGGCAGGTTTCCCCACCTGCCTCTTTGTGTGTAGTTGTCCCCGTGAAAGCAAACACTTCTCATGTGAGCCAGCCTTCCTTGTTGAGACCTGACTAACGCAATGGCTGACAGTGGACAAGGTTGTTAGGTCAGACTGTAGAGGGAGTGTCAGGAACCCTGTCTAAGCAAGGTCTCCTAGTTGCACCTAAGTCACCTTCATTCTTCCCTAAATATCCAACTGGGGTGTTCCCGTCCCTGGAAAGACTCCCAGGATCCCACTGCCTCCCCTTCCACAACACTGATGGGCTGAATTTCACTTGCCTCCTTCCACCTCTCTCCACTCTGACTGTAGGTATCTAATTTTCATGTCTTACGCAGCACACAATAAATATTTGTCGAGTGAATGAATAAATATATGGATGGATTTGGGCACGGGTAGAGAGATGAATGTGATCCTATGTCACTGAGGGTTTGGGGACAGGGGAGTGATATGAACAGGCAGAAGCACAGATGCAGCCCTTGCCTTCCAGCAGCTTCTAGTCCACTTGGGAAAACATGACATGGATGTAGGAAGCCTCTAACCCTGAAAGGCCACCTCTGCAGAGGTGCCCCAAGTACACAGACAGTGGGTATGATAAGTCAGCCAGGTGGGAGCTCACTCTGCTCTGGGCAGCGCAAGATCAGGCAAGGCTGCTTGGAGGAGGTGGGGCTGGAGCTGGATGCAGAAGGATAACGTCTTAGCCAGCTTGGGCTGCTATTACAAAATACCACAGACTGGGGGGCTTAAACAACAAATACTCATTTATCACAGTTCGGCTGGGAAGTCCAAGATCAAGGCACTGGTAGATCTGGAGTCTGGTGAGGAGCCTATTCCTGGCTGTGTTCTCACGTTGCGGAGGGCAGAGAGAGGAAGCTCTTTGGGGATCTCTTCTTACAAAGGCTCTAATCTCATCATGAAGGCTCCACCCTCATGACCTAATCACCTTCCAAAGGCCCTGTCTCAAAATACCATCACATTAGGGCTTAGAAATTCAACATATGAATTCTTTTTGGAAGGGGGCACAAACATTCAGACTACAGCAGATGGAAAGAGTTGAGTGGAAGAAGAGAAGGAGAGAACAAAGGCAAGACAGGAGAGGCAGGGCAGCAAAGGAGGTTTTCAGAGAGAAGGAAGAGAGGACGCTGAGGAAGGAGGGCCGGGCTTTGAAAGGCCTTGAGGGCATCATAAAGCCATTGAAAATGTCCCAGTGAAGTTTGTTACTTAAAACAAAACAAAGAAAAGCAATAAAATGGGCTTTTTTTCCGTAAGGCATTGGGAGAAGTTGCTGGAGGAAAAAGCATAGATTTATAGTCAGGCAGGCAAACCTGGGCTTGAATCCCACACCCTCTGATTGTTAATCATGTGAACGTGGGCAGGTAATTCCACCTCTCTGAAATTCAGTTTTCTTTCCTGGATCATGAGAATTGTATTAGGCACCTCCAACGGCTGCTGTGAACAGATGATCAAATGAAAACAACATGCCCATCACAGTACTCTGCGTATTGAAAGTGATTTATTATTATTATTATTACTACTCCTACTATAGCCTTTCTGTGTTTTTTTTTTAAAATTAGAGTTGACATTCATTATTATTTATATTAGTTTCAGGTGTACAGCATAGTGGTTAGAAGTTAATGTAATTTATGGAGTGATCTCACTGACTAGTATCTACCTGGCACTGTACATAGTTATTATAATATTATTGTCTATATTCCCTATGCTTTACATCCCCATGACTATTTTGTAAATTCCAATTTGTACTTCTTAATTTCTTCACCTTTTGCACCCAACCCCTAGACCCCCATCTCATCTGACAATCACCAGTTCTCTGTATCTATGAGTTTGTTTTCACTTATTTATTTTGTTCTTTAGATTCCACTTATAAGTGAAATCATTTGGCGTTTACCTTTCTCTGTCTGACTTATTTCACTTATCATTATACCCTGTAGGTTTATCCATGGTGTTGCAAATAGTAAGATTTCATTCTTTTTTATGGCCAAGTAATATTTCATTGTATATATGCACCATCTCTTCATTATCTGTTGATCTTATCCATGGACATTCAAGTTACTTCCACGTCTTGGATATTGTAAAAAATGCTGCAATGAACGTAGCGGTGCACATATTATTCTGAATAAGTGTTTTGGATTTCTTCAGATAAGTACACAAAAGTGGAATTGCTGGATCATATGGTAGTTCTATTTTCAATTATATGAGGAACCTCCATACCGTTTCCCATAGTGTCTGCACTAATTTGCAATTCTCCCGATAGTGCACAAGGGTTCCCTTTTCTCTACACCCTTGCCAACACTTGTTGTTTGTTGACTGATCAATGATAGCCCCCTTTGATAGAAGTGATGTGATATCTCACTGTGGTTTTAACTTGTGTTTCTCTGATGATTAGTGATGCTGATTATCTTTTCACATATGTATTGGCTATCAGTAAGCCTCCTTTGGAGAAATATCTCTTCAGGTCCTCTGCCTATTTTTTTAATTGAATTGTTTGAGTTTTGTGGTGTTAAGTTGTATGAGCTCTTTATAAATTTTGGATATTAACCACTTCTCAGATGTATCACTGGGGAATACCTCCTTTCACTCAGCAGGTTGTCTTTTTGTTTTGTTGATGATTTCTTTTGCTGTGCAAAAACTTTTTAATTTGATGCGGTCCCATTTGTTTGTTTATTTGTTTGTTTACTTATTTTTGTTTCTCTGGCTTGAGAAGATCTATCAGAAAAATATTGCTAACAGCAATTTCAGAGAGTTTACTGCCTATGTTGTCTTCTAGGAGCTTTATGGTTTCAGGTCTTACACTTAAGTCTTTAATCCGTTTTGAGTGTATTCTTGTAACGGTATAAGAAGGAGGTCCGGTTTCATTTGTTTTTGCAAGTATCTGTCCAGTTTTCTCCACACCATTTATTGCAGAGACTGTCTTTGCTCCATTGTAGATTTGCGCCTCCTTTGTCATGGATTAATTGACCATATAGGCATGGATTTATTTCTGGGCTCTTCGTGCTGTTCCATTGATCCATGTTTCTGTTCTTATGCCAGTACCATGCTATTTTAATTACTGTAGCCTTGTAGTATAGTTTGATATCAAGTAGCATGATACCTCCAATTTTGTTCTTCTTTCTCAAGATCGCTGTGGCTATTCTGGGTCTTTTGTGGTCTATATAAATTTTAGAATTATTTGTTCTGGTTCTGTGCAAAATGACATTTGTGTTTTGATAGGGATTGCATTGAATCTGTAGATTGCTTTGGGTAGTATGGACATTTTAATGTTAATTCTTCCTAACTATGAGCACAGTATTTGCTTCCATTTATTTGAATCTTCCTCAATTTTTTTCTTGAATGACATTTTCTGAGTACAGGTCTTTTATCTCCTTGATTAAATGTATTCCTAGTTATTTTATTGTTTTTTGATGAGATTGTTTTCTTAATTCCACTTTCTAATTGTTCATTATTGGTGTATAAAAATGCAATGGATTTCTGAATATTAATTTTTTTATCCTGTTGCTTTACTGAATTCATTAACCAGTTCTAATAGTTTTTTTTTTTTGGTGGAATTGTTAAGGTTTCTGTGTTTTCTTTTGTGTGAGGGAACATGACTTTAAGGGTCATGTGCATTGTTTGTAGTGGTTTGGGGAGCTGTGGATGTGGGTAACAGAAGGAGGAATCATGCAATCACAGAGCTTTCTTTTCTTTATTTTTCTTGCCTGAAACAATGAGATAGTGGAATATTAATACCACTATCTGGGGGCTTGACGCTGGGGCCTGGCAGGGGCTTGTTTTCAAAGCCTGAAATAGTCTGGCATTTGCTTTCCAGAGGGCAGGTTGCCAGGCCAAGGAGTGTGTAAGTACCCTGCTTAACAAAGCAGAACTTATTTTTACTCTGGGGAGGGGCCCAAGAATGCATCACAGAGTCCCAAGCCAACCCCACCCAGCCTGGTGGCCCCAGCCAGTCGCCAGTGAAGGCTAATCTCCTGCAGGCTTCATTGGGAAGCAAACAGCTGGGCCCCTTGGGGACCAGTTTCCCTGGCAGGGAGGCCAGGTGTCCCAGAAAGTCCTGGAGTGGCCCACCCCCGCCTCTCTCAGCTGGGAACTAGGAGACCAGAATTCTCACTGAGAGAGTTTCTGAAGTCACCAGGCAAGAAGAAGCAAGCGTTTAGTTTTATCCCCTCCTGTAATTTGAATAAAAGCAAAGCTACTACTCATAGAATGACTTCCACCTACTGAGATTCTGCTGAACTGAATATCAGGCACTGTGCTGACTGGGTTACAGGCACTGTCTTTTACCCTGTAACATCTCTGTGAGGAATAGCCACATTTTCCAGATGCACAAACTGAGGCTCAGAGAGGGTAGGTCACTTGCCCAGGGTTAACCAGCTAGCAAGCGATTTGGCCCCAGGCTTATTAGCTGTTCAGTGGATTCCCCTCTTGCCTTCCTCGCTGCCTGTCCATACAAGGGAGCAGAATAGGGAGGAGCCGGCCTTCGTCTTGGTCTTGCCCCTGACTCAGAGTTCACATCTCACATCTTGTGCTCCTTTATGGGAAAAATAATGCCTGTACTCCTGGCCATGCAGGGCTGTGAAAGCAGGGAGGATGGAAAGAGATGTGGAGGGCCCCAACAACATGCTGATATCAGTTCATATGGCCTGCACACTAGAGGGTGAGTGTGTCACCATGTCTCATTCTCTGATGAGTGGGGTAGGCTGGAGGTCAGAAACTGGCAGGGCTGAATCCTCTGTAAGCTACCTTAGAGAAGGCTTGTCTTTCTCCCTCCTTTCTCTTCTTTATAACCTTCCCCCGCCTCTCTCTTCCCATTTCTTTTTTTCTCCTTCCCTCCCATGCCTCTCCATCCTCTGTGCTCACCTCTTGGTAGGATGTAGCAAAAAGAGCATGGTCTTTGAGTCAGCCTTTGTTCCCTCATCCTCCCCATCTGTCTAACTCTTCCCATCCTTCAGTGTTCAACTCCAGACTCACTTCCTCTAGGCAGCCTTCCCTGACTTCACCCCTGCCCAGAGTAGAGTGAGGTCCCTTCCAACTGATCTCGTGTCATACCCACTGTCTGGAAATATGGGGCACCTCAGTGGACGTGACCTCTCGGTGTTAGAGATGTTTCAAATGTCCATGTCATGTCCTCCCTACTGGTTTGAAAGCTCCTTGAGAGTAAGAGTTGAATCTTGTGCTTCTTTTAAATCACTTTGTATTACTCCCCTGCCCTCAAACCCTCCCTGACTTCTTACAGCACACAGGATTGAATGTCCATCTATTCAACCATCCATCCACCTACCCACCCACTCATTCAACAAATACTCTCCGGGTGCAGTGTTAGGGATGTGGAGATACATTGGTACCAAAGAGTCTCTATGAGGGAGGAAGCACTTACAAAACAGGGCGGTAAATCCTATGAAAAAGGAGGTAGAAAGGTTCTGGGGGTTAGAGAAACCATATTCAAGTCATGACTGGGAGCTTGGTCAACTCACTCCCCTTCCTCTGCCTCAGCTTCCTCATCACTAAACTGGGGATCATAATGCCCACTTCACGAGGATGTAGAAAGGACTAAACGAGATGGTGTAAGGAAAGCATGGGCCGTTTTCTCCTTTCTACCTCGTAAATTCCATGTGGGCAAGGGCATAGTGGCCGCATGATTACCACTGATCAAGGGCTGTTCTCCGCCCTGGTGTCCCAGGCTATGACTATGTGTTACTAGTCATGGGCAGCTCAGAGCCCAAGAGTTGAAATGATCATTTCACAAACAGGTTTTGTGCCAATTTGGCCCCAAATCCTCTTTGAATCAAATTCCCACTCAGTCTTATCCCGTTCTCTCCAGTCTCTGTCTAATATGTTTCTGGGGGTGGGGCAGTTCCTAGAAGTCCCTTTTCTCTGGACCTGCCCCAAGCCTTCTCTTATAAGTGGAGAAACTGAAGCCCGGAGAATGGGAACAGAGCCTGCTGAGGTCGTGTCTAAAGTGTGGACCCAAAGTTTGGTTCTTCGCATTGCTTTTACTCTCCCCAGGAATATGATGGCAAGATCGCCAGGGGGCCCGCTGTTTGCATTGCAGTCCACCCAGGGACATCACTTCCCGAAGGACACCCCCCACCGCATCTTGCCTGCACACATCATTCCACAGCGCCTGGATCAGGGCCATTTTCCTTGAGAGCTCTGGAATTGTGCATTCCCCGTGAATGGACCGAAAAAGTAAACACCTTCTCTCCTGAGCACCTGCTACTGCCTGAACAGAGGGCCCTGGGGACTCGAGGCAGAGCAGAGAAGGTGGGGGAAGGCCGCAGCCCGCCTACGAAGTTTCATTTCCTGGATATTGTTGGAGTAAATACTAAAGTTTGTCCTGGACCAGACGTTTTGTTCTGTCTCCTACTACACTTGATGGACAATTAGCTGTTTAGTAGGAGATAAAGAAAGGGGAGGATGTGTGTTGTCAGAGATTTGAATTTCTGAACCTAAATATGAAGGAAGACTTTTGAGTTGTGTGTCCCATTTGAGATTTCCAATAACCCTGTCTCTCTCTCTCTCTTAAAATATTTCCTGGGCCATTGTTGAAACGGGACACAAATTATTATTAAAACAACCTCCCCGCCAAACTCCCAAAACTTTGTTTCTATAGCAGCACAGGTGTATATTTATTAAAATTTTAAAAATATCCTTTGGAAATTCATTTTGTTCTGCCCCACAGTACTGCAAGAGAAAGGAAAAACTGGAGAAATCTTAAAAATTCCCCAATGTCCTGAACTTGCAAGGGAACAGAGCAGGCTTTCAAAAATCACCATCTGTGTCGCTTTGCCTTCCCAGCCCACCACTGACCAGTGATCCCAGCCTTCTTCTTTAGAAGCCGTCTTGATACGTTTGACAGACCCTGAGTGGTTATGAAGCTGTATTATCCGGCCGCCTGATTTGCTCTGAACAAAGGAACAGCAGTATATTCTCTCTGCACAGTCAGCTCCAGATGTTTATGAGAAAACTGGCCCGGGGCATGTTTGGGATTCCAACTACTTCGTGTGCATAACTAATTCCAAGTGAGATTGATTTTCAATGAAATGAAGGAGACAGAGGTGATGTGGTCTAATGAGGAGGCATGGGCAGTCAGATGCCATAGAGCTGCATCTGCCACCCACTCAGATTGTGGCCTTCGGGAGGTCACCCACTCTGACCTTGGGGAGACAATTCCTTCTTGGGGAAAATACTTACTGTGACCTTGGAGAGATCATTCACTATGACCTTGGAGAAGTCACTCACTGTGAGCAGGTGAGGTCGCCCACTGAAACACTGAGGTGTTCACGTTTTCCCCCTCAGCCCCAACATCTGCTATAAGATGAGGTAGTTATTTCAGTTCTACTTCTACGAATCCATTTCTATTAATCTACCCTGTGGGAACATATACAGGTACAGGCATAGGTACAAGGATTTTTTTTTCTTATCACAATGGTTTTCGTAGTTGCAAGAAAGCAGGAAACGATTTGGGAGTCCATCAAGAAGAGTATGGTTAACTACATCACAGTACATTCAATAAGATACCATCAAGTGTTAAAAATGGATGGGGCTGAGATGCCAGGTGTAATTCTCACAAACTTAATGTTAAGTGAAAGAACCTAGATGTTGTGTGATCGTATTTGGAGGTGAGGCCTTGGGAAGGTGATTAGTTTTAGATGAGATCATGAAGGTAGAGCCCACATGATGGGCTTAGTGCCCTCAAAGATGAGACCAGAGAACTGGTTCACGCTCTCTACCATGTGAGGACATGACTAGAAGGCAGCCGTCTATATAGCCAGGGAGAGAGCCTTCGCCAGAGCTACGCTGAAACCCCGATCTTGAACTTCCAAACTCCAGAACTGTAAGAAGGAAGTGTCTGTTGTTTAAGCCACCCTGGTCTATTGTCATGGCAGTCTAAACTGACTAATAATCAGTACCCTACGTGTGAATCCAAGTATAAAAAGTTCAACTGCGTCACGGTGTTACAAGGAATGGTCACCTTTGAGGTGGGGCTGGGGTGAGTACTGGGAAGTAGCATGAGGGGGCTTGGGGATCTGGTCATGTTCTGTCCTTGATCTAACTGTTGGTCACATGCAAGTGCCTTTCCTCTGAAAAGTCACTGAGTTGTGTGCTTAAGATTTGTGCATTTTTACGCTGTTATGTTTCAATAAGTGACAAGAAGATAAAATCCCTATCTAAATAAAACTAAGAATTATCAATAAAAACAAAAGTCTTGTGAGCGATATTTTAGTTATTTCTCAGTAATTAATATGTACCTGATGCCTGAACTTAAACTCAGTAAGTGTACACTGTATATAAATGTAAAGCTTGGCACAGCAATAAAAAAATGAACGGGGTAAAACTATTATGCCAACACTGGACATCATTGATGTATTTTGTTTTTAAAAAGAGACGCTGAGCAAAATTTGTAGTATGATCCCATTTATGCTTTGAAAAATTATAAGCACGTGTATATTTATATGCATGTGCATATAAATGAATTTATATGCATTTATATGAATTTATATAGGGACATTGAACATATGAACATGGGAAGTGGGGGGCCATTAATTTTCAACTTTTAATCTTTTGTAGGTTTGATTATTTTCACAGCATTAGGGTATTTCCTTTATAAATATATAAAAAAAAGATAAATAAAACGGGAAAAAATGAGGGGTTTGGAGCATGTGATGTCTGAGGTCCTCCCTACCCACTCTGGTGTCAGTGATTAAGGTCAAATCTCTTTACGTCCAGCAATATTGGTGGCTAGGTTTGAACTGTATGGCGTCAAATCTTCATTTGTGATTCTTAATTTAGGTCCACACACACGTGTAGCCTGGTTCCTTCTCGTCGTTGTTTTGGATTTTCATTATGGATTCTTTCTTCAAGTCAAGTTTGAAGTTTGGAAGCAAGGTGTGATGGACATAGCTCAGGATGGCCATTCCAGGAGTGGTCCCCAGCGTGGGTTGGGAGAGGCAGTCACATATCCCTAGATAATGGCTTTGTGCAAAGTGGTGTGGAGACATAGAAAAGAGAACGGTTGGTTCTCCCTGGAGGAAATCAGAGAGGTTTTCCAGGAAGAGGGGCATCTGAGTTGGTCCTTGGAGATGAGTAAGAGTTTGGCGAGCAGAGAGTGGAGGAAGAGGAGAATGTTTGGAACAAAGGGAGCTGCACGCACAAGGCTTGTGACTGAGCTTGCTGTTGGGGACAGGGAGGAGTGTAGCATGGCTGAGAATATTGGGATTGGGAAGATCAGGGGAAAGTCTGGGGTGTGAAGATGGAAAAGCTTTTCCGAGCCAGACTGAAGATTTGGACTTCATCTTGGTAATCAGGAGCAACAGAAGATTGAAGCAGGAGACTTTTGCAGATTGAAGTGTTGCAGGGCAGAGTTTTCGATCCTTCCCCTGTCCTTCCTCTCTTCCACCCTCCTTTCTAGGGTGTAGTACTTGGACCAGTAGTTCCATGAGAAAACCTTTCAGAGTTGTGGCTGTGGGATGGGTCTCGAGCTGTCACCTGTCAGTTTTCTGACCTTGAGGAGACTGAGCTTTCCTTTCCCAACTTCTGAGGAAGTATTCTTAGTTCAGCATGTGAGTCCCAGGAGCACAGTGAACCCCCTCCTGCTGCCCTTGTAACGAGGCACAGAGACTGAAAGTGTGAAAGTCTAGAAACAGGGACAGACGGATACTGAAACATTATGCGTGGTCTATTTCTTCTCTTCTCTTCTCTTCTCTTCTCTTCTCTTCTCTTCTCTTCTCTTCTCTTCTCTTCTCTTCTCTTCTCTTCTTTCTCTTCTCTTCTCTTCTCTTCTCTTCTCTTCTCTTCTCTTCTCTTCTCTTCTCTTCTCTTCTCTTCTCTTCTCTTCTCTTCTCTTCTCTTCCCTTCCCTTCCCTTCCCTTCCCTTCCCTTCCCTTTTCTTCCCTTCCTTTCCCTTCCCTTCCCTTTCAAGTTTTCTTTTCTTTTCTTTTCTTTTCTTTTCTTTTCTTTTCTTTTCTTTTCTTTTCTTTTCTTTTCTTTTCTTTTCTTTCTTTTATTTTTTCTTTCTCTTCTTTTCTCTATTGTTCCTCAGGTGGAAATATTCACCTTTGGAGAAAACTGCTCAGAAGTCTAGGACACTGGAATGATCAAGTCCTTGCATAATAATACAGACTGTGTATTCATTCATTCCTTCACTCATTCATTTGTCACATATTTATGGAGCACCTATTATTTGCCAGGTCCTGTTCAGAGAGCTAAGCTTGCAGCAGGGAGCAACACAGACAAAAACCTGTCCTCATGGAGCCTACATCCTGATTAAAGGGTGGGGAGATAGAGTTTAAACAAAATAGATAGTAAGCCAGTTAATGCATTGGATAGTAATAAGTGTTCTGAAGAATAAAGCAGGAACCAGGAATAGGGAGCTGGATGTTTGGTGGGGGTAGTGCATGGGAGTGTCCCGTTTTAAATAAAGGGCCAAGGATGGCCTTATTGGGAAGGTGACTTTTGAGCAAAGGACTGAAAAGGGCTGGAAGGTGAGTCCTGTGGAGATCTGGAAGGGAATTCCAGGCAGAGGGCACAGCCAGTACAAAGGCCCTGAGGTGTGAGTGAGCTTGGTTTGGTTTAGGAGCTGGTGATGCTGGATTTGGGGCCAGTGGGGGATCAGGGCGGAGATGGTATGGGGTGGGGGAGTGCAGGTCGCCCTTTGCAGGTTATGGCAAGGGCTGGGCTTTCAGATCCAGTGAAAAAGCAGGTAAGGAGGGTGTCGAATGGCTGTCATGTGACTTGCAGTTACAGAAGAACCAGTCTCAGGGCTCTGTTGATAACAAACTTTGGGGGCAAGGGGAACCATGGAAGCCCAGAAAGGAAACCTCTGCAATGATCTGGGTGGCTAGGGCTGGGGCTTTGATACAAGCGGGAGCAAGTGGTCATATGGTGGGTGGTGTGACCCAGCAGTGGGGATGACGTGCTGATGGGGGGGTGAGGTAATGAGAAAAAGAGGGGAGTCAGAGTGGTGAAATCAGGAGTTCAGGGTTAGATGGGCAGGGTTGAGATGTCTCTTAGAAATCCAAGTGTGGGCGTCTTAGCTAGATAGAGGAGTCTGAGTTCAGAGGGGAGGTGCAGAGTTGGACTTTGTGTATAGATGGTTATGAAGCTGATTGAGGTTACTTAGGAGTGAGTGCTGATGGAGACAAGACGAGCCCAGGGACCTTGATATTTAGAGTTGGGGGGTAGAGAGGCACCATGCCCACCTCACCACCCCCAGAGTGAGAGTGAGAAATGTGATTCCTGACATCCTCGTGAACCGCAGGGTCTGTGGGGCCCTGACAGGGTGGGCGTGGGCAAAGACCCTGTACACAGGCCATCTTCCTGGGAGGGAGGCAGACTCCAAGTAGATGTCCATGTGGGAAGTCAGTCGGTCAGGGATGCTCTTGGGAGCATGATGTGTGAGGGAGTGAAGGTAGCAGCCCTGAGAGGAGGGAGAGTTGATCTGTGAGGCCTCAGCTGATTCCATGGGGAACTCGGCAGCAGGGTGGCCCTTCAGAGTGGCCCTGAGTTCAGGCAAGGAGGCCTTGCATCGACCAGTCTCACCTGTCGTGGGCCTCCCGGGAGGGGTGGGTCATATGCTTAGGCGAGGCAGTTTCCTTCGGCCCAGGCTTTGGGAAGGACTCAGCTCTGGGCCTTGAGGAGTCGATGCAGCCAGGAGGTGGGAAGTGAGTGCCTTGGCCTGAGGTGGACCTGAAGCACCCCACTAGGGGAAATGACCAGGCCCTTATAAGATGGTGGCAGGACAGGGTCTGTTAAGAGACCTGGTGAGTTTGGGGTTTCCTGAAGAGTCAGGGCCGGTGAAATCCCAGAGCTGTGGTGTGTCCTCAATCCAGGTCAGGTTTTCTTTTGTGTTCTAAACTTTGCACAGCTGTATTTTGTGAACTGAGACAGTCTGGTTCTACAGACTTATAGGAGGGGCCTCATTTATGTCCATGTGATGAGTGAAGAGGAAGAGAGGCATGGGGAAGGTGAGAGGAGGTGAGAGCTTCAGGCCAGGGTGACAAGTGGCAACACACCCGAGTGAATTAATGCAGTGGTGAGCATTCCTTGAGAACTTCCACAAAGACCTGAGAGGGACTCCTGTTGAAATATGGCTTTTCTGTTATCAAGGAGACAGAGGTTCAGACTATTATCACTCTGCTAGAAAAGGGAAGGGTAGAGAGTGAACTTCCCCTAAAGGCAAGGAATTGCAGGCCTCCAGTTATACAAC
The DNA here is from genome assembly GCA_030015415.1 of Cynopterus sphinx. Taxonomy (NCBI): domain Eukaryota; kingdom Metazoa; phylum Chordata; class Mammalia; order Chiroptera; family Pteropodidae; genus Cynopterus; species Cynopterus sphinx. The sequence continues at coordinate 118,960,303 of CM057381.1, read as the reverse complement.
TTTCCTCTGTTGTCTTCCTGTTCAGTGGATTGGGTAAACAGGCTTACAGGGACTGAGCCATTTTCTGTCTAGATCTTTGAAAATACATCACTCTCTTTCCCTCCAGATTCTTACAGTGGCAGGTAATTGTGCCCAGAATTGTTTGTAGTCTACATTAGGGCCTGAATGCCAACAGACCTTGCTCGAATCCTGACTCGGCCACAGATGAGCTGTATGACCTTGGGTAAGTCATTTACCCTCTCTGAGCCCCTGCTTCCTCATCTATAAAGAGAATAATACTTATGTTATGCATTGTGAGGATTTAGGAAGGAAAGCACCTATGTGACATCTTCCTTCATCCCTGGCATTTGGAAAGAATCAAAAGATCTTAGTCCCTTTTCTGTCTCTGTAGTTAGAAGCCCACAACTTGGACCCAATTTCCCTGGCTCCCAGGGAGTAGAGGGTGCTTGGGTGCAGTGTTCCAAGAACCTCCCATTTGGGCAAGTTTCTTATTTGTGTCAAGACCATTCTCTTCTACTCCATCCTCGATTCCTGCCATGGGCACCACTGGTCTCCATCCACCCAGCCTGCAGATAAGCCAGTAACAATGTTATCGCACTTGCCAGGCCCTTTGGGGCAGAATTCCTTTGTTGGGCAGTCTTGGCTCCTGTTGGGGTTCTGGGTGGATCTAGGTTTAGATGGACTGCTGGTGGGCCTGAGGCAGGGCCTGGCTCCTAGGAGATGCTCAGTGAGTGTTCTCTGGTTAAACACAGTGAGTGACTCAGCTCTATAGATGGTGGGCAAGACTTTCATCTGGAAATAGCAAGACTGGGTTTGGAACGAGTGCTCACATGTCACTGTGTGGCAGGTAGATAGCGAAGCACCAAGAGTCAGGAAGCTCCAGGCTGGCTTCTTACTCCTGGGCAAGCCACATCACCTCTCGGAGCCTTTTAAAAACATCTGTTAAGTGGAGATAACTGTGAACTATAAAGTGCAATAAAAGAGAAAACAACAAGTGTTGGTTAGGAGGTGGAGAAATTGGAACACTTGAGCATGTCGGTGAGAATGTAAAGTGATGCAGCTGCTGTACAAACAGTAAAGCAGTTCCTTAAAATATTAAGCATTAAATTATTATATGATCCAGCAATTCCGCTTCTGGGTATATACCTAAAAGAACTGAAAGCAAGGTTTCAAAGAGATATTTGTGCAGCCATGTCATAGTAGCATTATTCACAATAGCCAAGAGGTGGACCAGCCCAAGTTGTCCATCAATAGATCAATGAATAAAGAAAGGGTGGTCCAAACATACAAAAGAATATTATTCAGCCTTTAAAAATGAAGGAAATTCAAATCCATGCCACGATATGGACAAACCTTGGAGACACTGTGCTAAGTGACATAAACCAGTCATGAAAACACAAATGCCATATGATTCCACTTATACGAGGTCCACAAAGTAGTCAGATGCAAAGAGACAGAAAACAGAGTGGTGATTGTCAGGGGCTTAGTGTTTGATGGGGGCGGATTTTTAACTGAGAATAAAGAAAATGCTTTATAGAAGGATGATGGTGATGGTTGTAAAGTGTGAGTGTACTTAAGGCCCTGGAACTGTGTGCACTTGAAAATGGTTAAGGTGGTAACTTTTGTTACGCTGATCTTATCACAATACAAAAAAATTTAAAAAGTGCTTTGTACCTACTGCCTCCTCCATGAAAACAACATCTTTTGACTGGAACTCAGCCTTTTAACTTGCATCCATGTAGAAATGGCTGAATCCTGAATAATTTAAAATTCTGGGCGGATTCTTGATGCCATCAATTTATCAGATGCTTATGGGGGCACTTTGGGGTCAGAGGGAGAGAGGAGACATGGAATAGATGGCATCTGTATTCGAATGCCCTAAGGTTGCTCAAGGTGGAGCTGCTGCCAACCGAGATGACATCTGTGCTTCTAAAGTGCTTGCCCAGTTCTCATTCTGGTTATTACTGTTCCCCCTGCCCCCATAAGGTTTGTGCCCTTGAGGGAGGAGAATGAAGGTCTGCCCTGGGGGTTGATAGAATGACCTCACTAAAGCACTTATCCCAATATTATAATAATTCTTTATCTTGTGCTGAAGAAAGTTCCATCCATAAATAGGAAAAATTTAAGACAGATATTGGGAAATCTCATTAAACTTTTATAGGTTTTACCTTGAAATGACTCTTGTAAGAAATAAAATGTTAGAATACTGAACTGTACTGAGTGGGTTCCTTCAGTGAATGTGTCTTAAAGTGTAGACCACCTGTACTGGAATCACCTGGAAGTCGTGTAGAAAGAAAGAGAATCCAGGGATCCACTTCAGATATCTTTAATTAGGATTTTGGCCTGGGGTAAGGGTTGGAGCCTGGGAGTTCCTCTTATTGACAAACCCCTTGGTAATTCCTATTGACTGACTAAGAAACAAGGCCCAGGGGCAGCCCAAGTGAATTCATTAGGAAGCTTGGGAAAGACACAGTGGCCCTCTTGGGTGCCACCATTTTGATGGGAGAAAAACCAGCCATGACCGCCAGGGGACTGAGGTGTGGTCACAGGGAAGAGGCAAACAGTGGCTGATGCTTTTGGGGAGTTTGTGCAAGAGCTAAGCTGAAGGTGCCACACAGAAATCATCAGGCCAGACTGGCTGAGAGGCAGAGGTTCCTGGCAAGTGTTCTGATGTTTAACTGGAAAGTTCACCTAATATTCATTTAACAATTTAGGGTTAACTCGTGCCTACTAACCAGTGCATTTGCTGCCACAACCACCCCAATATGGGGATCCCACATACTACTTGATCTTTCATATTCCAGAACATCTGCCCCTCAGCTGTGGCCCTTGGGCATCTGCATTTTGATTAATCTGTCTCCCACCTAAGACTAAGAGTTTCTTAAGGGCAGGAATGACCTGGTTTACCTCTCAGGATGGCACTTCCTGAACTGTTGAATGAGTATCTGATGAACTTTCTGCTTACTTAAACATCAGATCCTCTTGCCAGGAACCTCTGATCTCTCAGCCAGCCTGGTTTGATCATATCTTTTGTCTCAGAGGAGGTACCTTCTGTTCCCTTTTTGCTAGAGTCCAGAGATGGTAGTTTTGATAGAAGTATTTTGTGGGAGGAAGACAAATCTATATCCAGAGCTCCTGTTTCAAAAGAACAAAGTGCTACCCCTTCCAGATGGACGCGATTGAATAGAATCAACCTGCCATTGGGTAGCTGGCCAATCACCTAAGAGAATAGTACCATGGCGGGACTTGGAGTTGGTCTCTGGCAGACTGAGCACTCAGCAGTGTCCAGGCCAGCCTGGGAGAGCAGAAACCTATGTTGCTGATCCCACGTACAACCCTCATTCCTGCCGCTTTGACTCACTGAATAATGGCAGAAATGCTGAGAAACGAGCCTGACTGGTAGCCACAGCCATCAACTTGCTTATTAAAATCCTCTTCTGCTCAAGACATCTTTTGACAAGAATCAATATGGGGAACAAACATCCTCATATTCTTTTCCCATTCAAAGAATCTACAGTGCATCTCTTCCCCAGACCTTGTTGTCACCGATTTTCCAGTGACGTTCCTAGCCACCCAACCCAACCATTTTCCATAGTTTTTGAGTTAGTATAGACTCTTACCTGTGACCATTTCTAATTCCAGGAAAAATACACCACCAGGTGTTCAAAGTTCTGCCCACTGGGAGCATTTTCCTTCACTTGATCTTCAGGAATGTTACAAAAAGGGACTATAGTGCTGCAGCATCCACTTTTGGACTTTGAACCTAGTTTATATCACCTCTGAGGTTATAATGGTCACATTCCACAACTGCCCATGTTTTAATCATCAAGCTTTTGCTTTAATATTCTTCAGAGAAGCTGAACTCAATGGACGAAAGCTCTAGACACAACTTCTCTTTGCACCTTGCCCCCATTCTGGACCAGCTCTCAGCATGGGTGCTCACCGGGTAGGTGTCCTGAGATTCAATTCTGCTGCCTCCTCCCTATGACAGCCCTTTTCAAAGGCATTTGTTGAGTCCTCCCTCCAGGCATTTTCCTCACCATCATATTCAACTATAGTCATACCGTGTGATTCCTAGACTCCTTTCTAAAGCCATGTACCACTCACAGCCCTGACATACTCTCAAGGCTCAGAGGTTGAAGTATGATTACATAGACTTTACTTCCAAGAACAAACAAAGTTCTCAGACAGCAATAAATGCCCACAGTTAGCTCCTGGACAGCTGCCTTCATTCAGCAAATGAGTATGTACCATATGCAGGACATGAAGAGAGCAATGATGGATCGTATCCGTGGACCACCAAGAACCAGTTCAGGAAGAAGGGCTCTAAGAAGACTGCCTTTTGACATCAACAGGAATGATGCAGAATGGAGGTAAAGCACCTGGCACAGAGTTGGGGCCTCCCTCCCCTAGCCCAAACTCCTTTGATACTCCTGGGAGGTGAGAACCAGTATTAGCTTCATTTTGGCCTGGGTCCTAGAATTAGTGGTGCTTGTCCCTGCAGACACCATAATACTGGGTGGTGAAGGGTACATTATTTGTGCAGAGTCACTCATGCAGACTGTTGCAAACAACTTTCCTGTCTTGGTGCCTAGAAAGGTCTGCTAATTGCCTTTTCATCTTCTATGTACTCTAAGAGATATTTATTAAACCACTACTATGTCATCTAATTAGTGTGCAGCAAAAGACTGTCACTCCTTTTGATCTACATTCCCTGGTTCCTAAGGTACAATTTAATGATTGTCTGCATTTTTACAGCCTCAAGATTTCTGCCCTTTCATGTTTAGCTCTATTAACATTTTGTTCCTTCTGTTTGCCATTTGAATAATTTCTTATGATTTATTCCTTTTAAATGTTGGGGAGGGTTTTAGGCAATTATATACTGCTGCTTAAAAAGTACTCAAAATGTAATAGTGGTGTATTATAGTTAAGCCATAAGCAGTCTGACTGTCTGTCTGTCATCTGTCTATCTTATCTCTATCTATCTATCTATCTATCTATCTATCTATCTATCTATCTATCTATCTATCTATCATCTATTTATCTATCATCTATCATGTTTAGGCTCAAATACATACTCATACACACAAAAACACAGACACAGACATACATTGTTTTTAGGGTAAAATATGCTCACAGCCGGGCATACACATTCTGTTCCCATGGAGATAATCCTACAAGGGCTTAAAAGCATTGCTTAATGTATAAAGGTGTCAAAAGACTATATTTATTCTTCAGGATCTTGGTCTTTGTCATGTATTTACAGTAATAAAATTCATAAAACTCACAAGTTTAAGAAATCAGTGGTCCTACCAACCATGAAAGCCTACTTGTGGGCTTTGAGTGGTCTGACTGTGTTTAAGAAACACCTGTCAAATCTTGCTGCTGCTTTCATGACTGTCACCAGCATTCTGTTGGGGGAGGGCAGTGAATAATGAGGGTGAAATCAGTAGAGAGAGACTGAAAGCACTTTGTAGAACACCCTGGAGCAATCATCTCTGTGTATGATGTGGCCATGACATATCAGTCACAGTGCTTTCCCTGTGGATGCAAACGCTGTTGTTCATGTGGGACCATCATGGTACATACCCGCAGGCCTTTCCAGGCTGGATGAGCCAGGCCGCAGGGCTCTTGCTTTGCCTGTGGGGCAAGGCTGTGCTGGCTAGAGAACTCTAGGCCCAGGTTAAAGGGTCATTGCCAAGGATGCTGTGTGAGGTATATGTGTGCGTGTGTGTGTGCGTGTGTGGTGTATGTGCATGCGCATGCGTGCACACATGTGCATGTGCATGTTCCAGTGCTCAAACTCTCTGCTTTTATCGCTAGGCGACTCAGGTCCAGGCGTTTATTGTTAGACTCATCCAGAGGAGAGTGGTGATCTTTAGAGGGTCGAGGTGTTGAAGGAGTACGAAGCCTCAATGCAAAAGGCTTGAAAAGAGATTTTGAAAAACCCACAAATGTTTCACAGGGGCCAGGGGCCAGGTGGGTGTGGTGACCACAGTGACCCATGTAGCCTGGGTTGGGAGCTGGCTCTGCCCACGATGTGCTGTGTGACCTCCTTTCCTCCCCAGTGAGATGAGGTGGTTGATGCTCAAAACTTGAGAGGTCCCACTGTATCTTCTCCTCTCTTCACATTTTTCTGTATCTCCCCCATCCCCATGACACTTAGAAGCCTGTCTCCTACAGATGATCAAAATAGCACAGTGGTCAAGAGCTCCAATGTGAGAATCAGAGAGATGAGAGTTGGAACTCAGCTCAGAAAAATGGGCGTCATAAAAGTGCCCACCTCATGGGGTGGTAAGGGTACAGGTGACTAGAGGGACCCGGCAAGAGCCTGACAAGTACAAAGTCTGTTGAGTGGGAGCTCCACCAGCCCCAGTAAATTGGGTCCAGAGCAGCTGCTCTGATGGAAAAGGTGCTTCCCCTCTGATGTTTCCCTCTGTTGTATTCAAATTGGGTAACAATGGGCCTCTGGTCGGGGAGGAGCTGGGCTTGTCCCTCAGATCCCAGTGGCTTGAGCTCACTGTAAGGGCAGGAACCTCCTTGGCTGGACGTCTGGACCATGGACAGGGATCTGAGTGAAGAGGACAGTAAGTACAGGAGGGAGGGCATGGGGCGTTGTCCTCTGTAGCCGGCACTGAGCTGAAAACTCCTCTCTGCCCTCAGTGATGTCCCAGGCTCTGCCTCTGCGCTGCTGAGAGCATCCTTCCCGCCCTTTCTTTCATTTGCAAAGACTATTTGCAGCCACTCGGGCTCTTCTCCCTTTCTGTGCCTCTGGGCAACAATGAAGGATGATAACATTTTAACAGGAGAACCTCTCTCCCTAACCACGGCAATACCACCCAGTCTTAGATTCTTTATCCTTTCCTCTGGTTGACAGTTCCCCATACCCTGCCCACAGCCAAGTGTAAGTGCGACTATCAGGATTGTTATTTCAATCACAATTGGGTTCAATTCTTAGCCGACATTAGTTTTAAAGAAATGCCATGAAAGGTCTTTACTCTTAGTCTCCCGCTAGCAGACAGCCCACTTGTTCATTACCGCTCTGGGTGACTCCATCCTGTCATTACTGAGACAGGAAAACAATGGTATCTAAGGACTATATAGAGAGAAGGAAATAGTATTTTAGGTGGAAATGTGCAGTTTTAAAAATGGAAATGTTGGGTCCTGAATTGTGGGATGGGCAGTGTGGTAGAGTATCAGATTGGGAATTGGGAGGCTACGGGTTCAAGACTCTGCTTTGAGCTGGCTGTGTGATCTTAGGCAAGTCACTTAATCTCTCTGAGCCCCAATTTTCCCATCTATAAAAGAAGACTGGGCCAGGAGTTCTTAGTGTAAGGACCGTGAGGTGTGATTAAAATGTGGTATGAGTGCGCCTCTATTTTGGAGGTGGGGGGTCCACAGATTTCATTTGAATCCCAGAGAGCCTGAGACACTAGTTATTGAACTTGGGGACCTTGAAGGTCCTTTGAGGGTCCAATGCTCTTTATTGTCTTTCAAAGCTTTAAGCTTCAGAACCAAAGTGGGATATAAAATGAACCCATGCTAATCTGAGAGCTCAAATTAAACTTTGTTGGAATCCTTTTCCATACTGTATGGAGGAGATATTTGAGTGTGTGTTTGAGGAGGACTTTATCTGATATATTATAAATTGTATATCCATAGTCTTCTAATAATAAGTTTCCATTAATATTCAAATGTGACATTTCCTCTTGAAAACACTGCTCATTAGCAGTCTTTGAATTTATATTTGGAGTTTCTCTTCACTGGAACAGGCTAGGTCAGATCTCAGTTCAAATCTAAGCTGGGCCTCCTAATTGCTGGGTGACTTTAAGTCACTTAACCTCTCTTGTCATCTCTCAGAATTAGTAAAGGATTAATTAGAAGTAAAATGCCTAAAACATCATTCAGCTCAGAGTAGGCATGGAATAAATGTTGACTCTAGATAATTATCAGATTCTGTTCCCAGAATTTTAAAATTAAACTGCTATTAATGAGAAATATTACTTCCTGTGATATTTCTATTTTGGCATCATCATCCTTTTAGTAAGCAAGTTAAGAGTAAGGTGGACTTTTTAGTTCCATTAAAATTCTAAAGACCTTGATTCTGTCATATATTAGAAGCCACTCTATGTGCTGATTTCTGATATAACCAAACCTCAGGTCAGCACTTAGGGTCTACTGCAAGGTACAGGATCATCAAGAAAAGTTTTAAACACTAGATTGATGTGCTCTGAAACTAGGTAAACTTTTCTCCACGTTTCTTAACTAATTGCGATGGGACTTCTATAATTTAAAGGTCTCTTTTTAGTTGGGCGATGGCTGCCTACTTTATTCAGTCAAGTTACCGTTCTCAGTTACTAAGGTGTTGTCCCTTAGTTTTTGAGTCTATATTGTGGACAGTAGCTTCGGAGAGAGGATATCTTCCTCCAACAACTGACTTTGGAACCAAAGCTGGAATGGATAGGGACATTCCAGGATGTGGCTCCCCCGTGGAAGTCACCTTGAAGGCCATTTAGCACCGCCACTGTCGGATGCTGCAGTGTCTCTGACAGCATCACTGATTAGAGGCAGCACTTCCCGTTACTGGCTGGAACACCTTTGGTGATGAGCCGGTTCCCCTTCTATAGCAGACACTGTCAAAAAGTTCTTTCTTACACTGAGTTGCTACCTCTTTCTCTGGAGCTTCTACCCTTTGGTTTTGATTCTATATCCTGAGGCTACTCAGAACAGGCCTGTTCCCTGTTTAAAAGAAGAAGCCTTCAGAGTCTTTTCTTCTCTAGCATGACTAAGTCCTGTGTCTTCAATGGACCTGGCTATGATGCGATTTTGATCATTCTTCTCTTAGAGGGAGATGTATTACACAGAGCTAAAAGAAAAACTCCCTCCCTTATTCTAAAAATCATATCTTCTGTGATACAACTTTTTTTTTTATTATTATTATTACAGACTGAAACCCTCCCAGAGATAGTGAGCAAGGGCCTCTTCAAGTAAGATGGGTTGTAACGAGAACCCCTGGTCATTTTAGGTGGAGGCTGCTCTGGTCCAGTGCAATAGAGCCTAGGTGGTGTCTCCTTACTCCTGAGCACTTACGAGTCCCTAGGAAGGTGGTAGCAATGATCTGAGGCCACAAAATTGTCACTGTCAGTAGTAACTCAGTGCTGAGAAGCTGAGACTCTCTGCTTCGAATCCGGACCTGCTCTGCTTCCCAAAGGCTTATTCATTAAAGTGTCCCCTCACCCAAGCTCTGAGTTGGAGCTCGGAGAGTGGATCTGAAGCTACCACAGTAAGTCAGAAGGAGGATGCTGTACTTTCTGGCAGGGGCCCAGCTGCCGAAAGCCTTGGTGACTGACCATAGGGCATCAGTGTTTTTATACATCCCTTAGAATGGAGGCACAGCTACCAGGGAAGCGAGTCTTCCCTGCAAGGTTGGCCCTGGCCTCCTGAGGCCCATCTAGTCTTTCCTGCAGGCTGCCACATTTCTGGAAGAAGATTGTGGGTCTGGAAACTCCTAATGGAAAGATACAGTGTCCCCTTTGGGAAGTTAGAAATAAAAGCTTTAATGAAATTGTTTCACAGCTCAGAGCGGATCCCAGGAACTCTCCTGCATTTGTTTGCAGAGTCCTCCCTTACGCACTGTACCGTTTGCTCCTCTCAGTGATAGTACTCTCTGGGCTCTATTTTAGGGAAAGGCTATCAAGGCCTAAAAAGTTAAGTGATTTTCTTCCAAGACTACACAACAGGCTAGCTATTTTGTGCTGTGTTCATGGCTGGGTGAACAAGGATGAATAAACATCGACCTACCTTGAAGGTATTCAAAGTCTGGTGGGGAAGGCAGACCCTAAACAGATATTTTGCAAATTATAATTCTTATAAAGCCATTTGGCAAAAGTAATGATGGAGAGTGGGATGGAGCACTGAGGGCACAAGGAAGGGGAACCACACCCAGGTTGACTCTACAGCTTTGCAAGAGGTGATTGAGGTCTGGGCTGGGTCAGGCTGAACTGGGTAATGGGGTGTTGTGGGCAGAAACGGCCAGAGCAAAGACTGGGAGAAATGGCATGGTGTGTGTGTGAGGATAAATGCAAACCCCAGTGTCCTGAGGTGACAAGTCTCCTCTGGAAAGGTGAGGCGACTCTTAGAAAGCCCAGCCCTCATGTGGCCCTGTCTTGACTTGATGGCGTTTTTATGAGGCATGAGTTCCACATCCCAAGTAATGGGTGAGATAGTGTAACGTCTGCTGCATTCTCTCCTGGCACACCAGACCGGGCCTACATAACTCCAAGGAAAAGTCCTTCCACGTCTTCGTACCTCCATTTCTCTGATGTTGATCTCACTCATATGCTGGGAATTACATTGCTCCCCCCAATTTTTCTCAATGTCCCCTACCTCAAAGCTCCACACTTCTCTCTCAAGTCTCAAGCAGCCTAGTCTCTTTCTTCTCCTTTCTTCCCTGTTCTTTATCCTTGCTGCTTCACCCTCCTCAGTTAGCTGTCTTCCCTCCTTTCACCCCGCCCTGGAGGAGGTTTCTCATGGGAAGGCTTTCTCACCTTCCCGTGAGCATATGGGAATCTTTTCTTCCTGTGCTGTAACCTAGGGCCTTATCGGCTGAGTTCAGGAGCTTTGGTGTTAGCTGTGGGTAGCAGTGAGCCAATGTGGTATTTGAGAGGGGCTGACCTGGTCAGGCTTTCTGGTCTTTCTAGGAAGGCCTTTAAAGAGCATAGCCAATTATTTGTTTGCTTGTACTTCTTTGGAAAACATGACTTCTTTCTTTTCTTTATCTTATCACGAATCACCTGAATTTCCTTATTGAATAATTATTATTTTATTTCAAATTGTGGCAAAATACACATGATATAACATTTGCCGTCTTAGCCATTTTTAATGTATTTTTCAGTGGCATTAAGAATATTCACATTGTTGTGCAACCATCACCACCATCCATCTCCAGAATCTTTTCACTTGCAAAACTGGAACTCTAGCCCCATTAAACAACAACTTCCCATTCTCCTTCTCTGCCCCTGGAAAACACTATTCTTCTTTCTGTCTCTGTGAATTTGACTCCTCAAATCTCTTTTGCACCTGCCTAAGTATAATTCAAATCACAAGGCATTTATATGCACCAACTGTACACAACAAGGCAGGGGTTCCCTGTCTAAAAGGGGCTATCACACCTGTTGAAGGAGATAAGATATGTAAAAAACTAAAGCAAGATGGCAGTGGGGAGCCATTTGAATGGAGAATTCACATGATTTAAGTGCTTTTAAGATGCTTAATCTAGAATTGGGACAGAAGAAGTGTGCTCTGTTTATCCTCTGAAATAAACTAAACGACATTTCTAAAACAGAAGTTAAGAGGTTGCCCATTAATTGTGCCTTTCTCTACAAGAAAATGTCCTCTCTGTACAAACAAAAAGTAGCTGGTGGCTGGTGAGCAGACACACTACCCTGGTAACACTTTGTAAAGCTTTCTTGGCAACTATCTGATGCCATTTGCATGGAGAGATAGGGTGTTCAGCTGAGTGGAACGGTCACTGGGGTTGGATCGGACTTGAGTTCTAAGTACTGTTCCATCTCAGCTATGAATACCTGAGCACCTTGCCTCAAATCACATCTCCAAGCCTCGTCTTGTTCTCCTGAGAAGTGGGGAAAACAGTGGTTGTCACGAAGCGCAGAGATTGTGCCTGCACTGTCCCTCTACGAGGGATGCACAGGGTGCAATGCCTGTGTTAGGGTGGGGTGGCCCAGCTGGTCAACCGCCCTGGAATTCAGCCCCCCCACACCGTGGAAACAGTGACATGCCTGGTGACCCCCTTTGGAGTCCCGCATGCTGGGCATCACACAATGCCCTGTGACGCCTGCGTTCCTGTTGAGACCCATGAGATCTGCACGGGAAATGACGCATCTGCCTGCAGTTCAGCCTGGAGTCCTTTAGTTTTGTACATAACATAATAGTGAGACTAATTTAGCTCTGATGAATTGCGATTTCCCCTGGAGGTCAGGGTGGCTCCCTGTTGATGGATGGAGCTGAGTTTCCCGCCTCTCATTCTTCCCCTCTTCCTGCCCCTTTGTTTGGTTTTCAGCAGGACTTAGCAGCCGTATGGCATTTCCCTGCCTTCCCGAGGAGGACAGCACTGATGTCCTAGCTGGCCCAAGACTTCTGGGTGGGCGGGGTGGTCCCTGGGGCGAGGGCTGTGATGGATAGTCTTGCTTTTCTTTCTGTGCTTGACATTTCTCTCTTGTCTCCTGGCTTAAAAAAGCACAAAGAAAGAGGAAGACCCTCCCTCCTCAGGTCCACAGCGCTGACTGAGCATTTATTAAATGCCAGGCTCAGGGCTAAGAGCTCTGTACACATGGTCTCATGATACGGGCACTAGTATCATCCACTGTTTACAGCTGGGAGAATTGAGTTCTGCAGGGAAGTGTGGCTGGCATGGTGTCGTGTATTACTTGGCTCAGCTCCACTGGATCAGAGCCCAGGTTTCCAAACACTGAGCCTCAGGGATTCCAAGGCCAGTCACCCTGGCTGCAGTTCAACCCTGACCTTTATCTTGAATTCTAATAAGTGGGCTCCCAGGAACTGTAATGGATGTGCACGGGCCCTAATCCAAGAAAGGTTCAAACTCCAGCCTCCACCTTTCTGACCCATGTGAGTGTCTAGGTGAGGGTGGGCAAAATAAGTCTCCAGTATCAGATCTGACCCATGGCCTGTTTTTGTAAAGTTTTATTGGAACAGAGTCACGCTTATTCAATTATGTATTGTCTGTGGCTGCTCTGAGGCCACAGTGGCTAAGCTAAGTAGTTGAGACAGACCACTTGGCACATAAAGCCTACAATATTTACTACCTGACTATTTATAGAAAACATGTGGTGGCTACCCTAGCTTAGAATGCTAATAAAATCAATAGAAACAAAACAATATTTAGAACCAAGGTATGAATAATAGTTCCAGGTGACCATATTGGGGACTTTAGTACCCATTGGCAGGCCTCATTCTGAAGCTTTGGGGTGATGTTACTTTGCATCATACCCGTGTCGATCCTGGCTCTCTCACCTGTTCTTGACAGAAGACTTGCTTACGAATATAAGTTTTCCTACTAAAAAAGGCACTCTCTACATCTGCAAACATTCTTCTATTTCCACTTCCTTTGTAAGTTCTCTGCAAGGAGCAAGAGACTTAGAGATATGTATGTGTTTCTTCTCGTCAGAGGATAAGGACCTATCTGCTTTGGGGGGAATGGTAGAACAGGGTTATTCCTTGGTCTTAATGACACTCCCCCTTTCTCCACTGTTCTTGGCCACATGTTTCAGGATTTCAGCCTTTTTCACCTCATGCCATCTCCACTGCCAGATAACCTGGGCTACTCCAATTTAGAACAAGATCTGCTGCTGCTTTTAGCTTCTCTTTTTATTGGATTCAAAAGGACAGGACACATTATTTTTATTTTTGTGAGGTCAAGAGCTATAGGCTTCCAAGAGCTGTCAGAGAGAGAGAGAGAGAGAGAGAGAGAGAGAGAGAGAGAGAGAGATCTAAGGAATGTGGTTGGTCAGCTGAAAGTTTGGCCTGAGTGTGCTTCAGTGACGTAACGCAGAGAGAAATACCTTCCACCGACCATTTGTCAGTTTACTCTTTAAAGCCAACTTTATGTGATTATATCAACAGCTAGAAAGATAGCTAGGGATTCTTGTCCCTCAGAACAGGTTTTCGGGATGGCCCAGTGGGCTGGAACTAGAAGAATGAGCATCTACTCTGCTCTAACTCTGCCTCTGTGTACCCTAGAAATACTGGAGTAAACTGAGCCTCAGACGCCTCATGGCAAGTGGACCTAGAAGTCCCGCCTTCCATACCTGCAGGTGGGAAGGTGGGAGTGAAGCAACAGGTGTAGGGAGGTGCTTCCTGAATTGTCTCGAGTTTCTGGGGCCTGGTTCTTATACTTTCCTGCTTGGAGTCTCCGGGCTGTGGATATCCATGTCACAGTCTGACAGATCCAGATGAGGTTTTAAAAGCAGATCTATGGTGAGTGACTTTTCCATTGGGTTTCCCTCATGAAAAGTGCTCGGAAAGAACATGCACTTTGGAGGCGGATGGATCGTGATTTGAATCCTGCTCCATCACTCACTGGCTGTGTAGTCTTGGGTGAGTCACCACCTTTTGAGCCTCAGTCTTCTTATTGGTAGGGATAGCATTAAGCTGTCAGTTTGTCATGTAAGAAGCAGACACCAAGATGGCCTCAGATGTGCCAGAGGTCCCGTGAAGACACCTACGAAGTGAAAAGGGGAGAGGCAGCAGATGTGGGCAGGGATGGTCTGCAGACTGCAGTGCAGGTCGCACTTGTGAGAGGGGAGACAGCAGGGAGAAGTGTGAGCAGAAGGAGACTCAGACGATGGTGTGGCTCCAAGAGAGTCCAGCCCAGGTGCGCGGGGATCCCAGGGGGAAGACTCCATTAAAGGATGTTGTGTAACAAAATGCCTCACTTGTCAGCGCCTTGAAAATAGCAACCATTTTATGACAGTTCCTACCTTTTGAGGTCAGAAATTTGGGCAGGGCTCAGCTGGGTGATTCTAGGTTCTGCCTTAGTTAAAACTACTGCAACGAAAACACCGTAAACTGGGTGGCTTCAACAGCGCACATTTGTTCCTCACAGTTCTGGAGTCAGGGAAGTCCAAGATTAAGACGCTGACAGATCTAGTGTCTGCTGAGGACCCACTTCTGGCTTTTAGGCAGCTGCCTTCTCATCGTGTGCTCATGAGGCAGAGAGAGAGCCCTCTGGCCTCTTTCTTTTCTTGTGTGGACATGAATCTCATCATGGGGCCTCTTTCCTCCTAACCTCATCTAGACCTAATCACCTCCCAAAGACACATCTCATAACATCATTTCGTTGGGGGTTAGGGCTTCTATATATGAATTCGGAGGGAAAACAGCCATGCAGTCCATGACAGGTCACTTAGGGGTATCCATCAGGCAGCTGGTCTGGCCTGGAGGGTTCAAGACGGCTTCCTTCCCATGCCTGGTGGCTTGGTGGGGGTGGCGGGAAGGCTGGGCTCGGCTGGGCCCTCTCTTTGTAGTCTTAGGGCATCTCCATGAGTTCTCCAAGCCTGGTTTTTTACATGGCAGCTCAGGACTCAAGAGGGAGTGCTCTCAGAGGCCAGGAGTAGACGCTGCAGTCTCTTCGTGGCTTCCGTTGCGTTCCCTCGTTTGAAGTGGTCTCAAACCTGCCCAGGTTCAAGGGAGAAGACATAGACCCATCTTTCAATTAAGAGACAGGAGCCTTGAAGAAGTGTAAGCATCTATAATTTAGTATCTATTTCCTAGGGTTGTGGACTAGGACGAAATATTTATAAAGCATCTGTCATGGTGACTGGCACAGATAAGTGGCCATCGAACAGAAGCTGCCATCCGTAATGTTTTCTTGTCGTTACGGCTGCTACTGTCACACCCCTCCCTCTCTGTGCCTCCCATGATTTTGTGTCCTGAGGGTGCCAGAAGGTGCCAAAGTGAGATGGGCTTAGTCAGTCAAACTGTGAGGTTTTACCCTCATTTGTCAGCTCCCTGTGAAGTGGCCACCAAGCCCCCTTCCACCCCTGAGGCTGCGGACCGCCTGTCCTTCTGCAGGTGTGGCCGACCTCAGCTCCGAGGCCGAGAGTCCTCTGGCGCCCCCGGCGGGACTCCTGGAGAGGCTGCCCAGCTACGACTGCCTTTTTCAAGGAGACGGTAAGTCTGTGGGGTCTCGGTTTCTGTGGCCTCTTCCTGGGTCTTCTGCTTTTTGCAGGGACGTCTCTGGACAAGGTCAGTGCTGGGGTAGCTCCCCTGTCCTCTGGGGGTCATGGGAAGTCCTTTGTCACCATTGGGAGGAAACAGAAGGACATGGGACATAAGCCCTGTGTCCACGAACATTCTATGACCATGTCCATTTAAGACCAGAACGACGCTGGGCTGAGAACCATTCTTCATTTGTTCTTTCTCACATTCTTTTAGTCTTTCTTTCATCCCCACAAGTATCTGTTCCTTCGAGCTAGTCACTGATTCTTCCCTTCTCTTCCAGGACGACAGATATTCTTCCCGCCTTTGGAGGCCCTGGGGACACCCTGGGAACACAGGGGCTGGTCCTCATTCCTGGAACATAGGTGAGCTGCAGGCGAGCTCAACAACCCTCACAGAGCCATCCTCACCATCACCATTGCCCCCAAGAGCCCTCCTCGGGGTCTCAGGGGCCATGGTCTTGACCCTGACAGCACATTAGGATCCAGACCTCCTGAATCAGATTCTCCAGGGCTAGAGCCCAGGCATCTGCATTTCACCCAGCTCTTCAGGCTATTTGGTTCCCCAGCCGTAGCTGAAAACCATAGTGGAGATTATTGGCTGCAAATACAGCTCCTGGGCCAAGTCTAGCCCACTGCCCGTTTTCGTAAACCGAGTCTGATCGGAACACAGCTGCTCTCATCTGCTCACTCACCGTCTGTGTCTACTTTCAAACTACAACAGCAGAGCTGAGTGGTTGAGACAAAGGCTAGGTAGCCTGCCAAACCCTCCAATATTTTCTGTCGAGCCCTTTGCAGAAAAAGCTTGCTGCTCCCTTGAGAGGCCCCCATCTTTCTTGTTTTGAGAGGACTGGGCAGGGCTCCCACTTTCCCTCCAGCTATGTGCAGAGAGAAATGGAAGCCTGGAGCATCTCCCTTCCTCCTCTCTGGCTGCCTGCCGACCATGCCCAGTGCAGTCCTGCTTCCTCCCAGTCTGCTCGCCTCCAGCAGGCCCCCGGGGTGCTGGAGACACAAGCATGCAGCATGACAGGGGCTAACCATTCGGAGTTGGGCTGCTGTGGTAGATACGACAGGGAGGAGGGAGAAAGGGGCTCATGCTTACTGGAGGTGTTGGAGTGGGGAGAGCTTCTCTAAGCAGGGAACCTGGCAGCTGGGCCTCAGGAAAGAGTTTTCCAGGAGGCAGGGAAGGTGGCTGGCAAGAAGGCCAACGAAGGGGCCGGCTGTCGGCCTTCCTGCCCGCCTCCACTCTTGTCCAACAGGCTCTCGGTGAGTCAGTGAGTCGCTGTGGGTGCTGCTGCTGGTTGTTTCTTGGCTGAGGTCTTCCCATGAAGTTGCTCGCAGCTCCTCTGGCTAAGATCAAATTCCTCATTTCACCTAACTCCACCTCCTTAGCTGTGTGACATCTTCTCTGAATCTCAGTTTTCTTCATCTGTAAAATGGCATAATTTATTTTTTTTTCTTTTGAGTTCTAAGGTTCTATCAGCCCTCCTCCTGAGCACCACCCTTCAGAGAAAGTGGTTTTGCTGTCTTCTAGAAAGACCTGCCACCTTCCCAGCCCCTGTATCTGTCCACCAAGACGCCCTTCCTAGTTTACCTCCTGATTGCATTCCCACGACTGTGGACCAGTTTCCATCTGCACAACAAGGGGGCTGCCTGACCTGGGTGAGTCTGTGGGCCCTGCTCAGACCCCTCTGCCTCTCTGTTCCTTCCCAAGCAGGGTCCCCGTGGTGACGGAGGAGGTGGCACGTGAAGCCCTTCTCAGCTTCGTGAACTCCAAATGCTGCTACGGCAGTGCAGCCGCTGGCAACCTCGTCATCCAGGAGCTGAAGCAGCAGAGCGTGTGCAGGGTAGGGAGCCTGGCCTGGCAGAAGCTCCCGTAACGTAAGATGGGAGAAGGGAGCCCGGGGGCGAGGGCAGCGTGTGTGAATGGAAGTGACATCAAAGCCCCTTCTGTGACTTTTCTGGTTCAAAGTCTGAGTAATAATAACACAAGGCGTAGTTATTGTCAATGGTAGGAGAGCCCGAATGTGCCGGGCATCACATAAAGCATGCCGCATGTGTCCTTATCACATCCTCACAGCTACCGACATCGTAGGGGTTTACAGAGGAGGAACTGGATGTTTAAAGAGGGGCAAGTACTTGTCCCAAAAAATGCAGCTAGATTCAGACTCAGGTTAGCCGGCACCAAAGCCCATGTCCTCAAACCAAGGCTGACTCACTTCTACACGGGTGGGCTGGGAGAGGGCCCTCCGCTTCCCTCCATCCCAGCTTCCTCTGCCTCTCAAGTCATATCTGTGCCAAGGAATCATTTACTCCTCACCAGAGCCCAACGCTCCAGGGAAACCCTGCAACAAGACCACAATCAGGCTGCAACAGGCACCTAAGTCACCTTTGGCATTGACAGGGCCGAGGGGTAGCTTCTAAGTTCACATTTTCTAGTGTCCCCGGCACAACCATCTTCTGGGGAGCACACCATCACACAGAAATCAGACAAGGCTCCCAGGGAGTGGTTAGAGCAGTAATCCGGGGGAAGAGGCCCGTGAGTAGCTGCGTGGCCTTGGGCAAGTCACCTGACCGCTCTGAGTCTGTTTCCTCACACGAAAAAGGAGGAGCCAGGTGATTTCCAAGATCCCTTCCCATCGTGTGCTTGTGTGGATGAGGACCAACAAGGAGAATCTTGTCATCAGGCAGATCAATTCCTCCAGAAGGGAAGCCTCGTGGCAGTGGATCCCAGCAGCCTGCACTGTCCGAGGGCAATTACTGCTCCAAAACTTGCCTCTGAGAACGTTTCTATGTATAAAGAAACAGGGAGCTGAAATGGCCCCAGTTGTGAGCCTGTCGGGAGAGATTTCCTGGGGCCAAATGACCTCCCTACAGATGTGCCGGGACATCTAGAACAGAAATCACTGTTGCCAGCCTCTTCTAAGCAGCTCCTGGGTGGCATGCATGGGGCCTTCTGGTTTCCCCATGGGGCCCTGGCAGGCGGGGAGCTCCCTCTATGTGCCTAATGCTCTGTCCTCCTAAAGGGCCCGCGTGAACATGTGCTGTCTTTTTCTCTATAGTATCGACTTGAGACTTTCAGTGAATCCAGGATAAGCGAATGGACATTTCAACCCTTCACTCGTGAGTTGTCTAAAGTCAGTTTAATTGGGAGCGAATATGCCAGGGGCTAGTCCCCTACCCTTGAATAAGATGCTCTTCCGTCCCCTGAAAACTGAGAGGGTGGGCTTTCCTCTCAGAGACCTGTCTGCTGGTTTTAGCAAAGGTTTCCCAACCAGAAAATGGTTTGTAGAAGGTCCTGAGAAAGCCTAGCATTTGGCTCAGCCACAGGCTGGTGCTGCCACGTGGGACTAGATGGCAAAGCTTGTGTGCTTGGGCGTCTCCCGGCCTCCCAGGCCACCCCAGCACTTCCCAGAGTTGCTAGGTCCCGGGGTCCCCATTCACTGTGCCACCCCACATCCTGCGGAACCCTGCTAAGAGGCTTCAGGTTCCCTGTCTGGGGAGCCCTCTGCCGTGCCTGTTTTCTCAGCTGACCACTCCAGTTTGTCCTTCAAGACTCAGCTCATGAGTTGCCTGTTTTATGAAGCTTTTCAGAATTTCTCTTCTTGACACTTCTCTCCCCAGCAGAATGAGCCAGTCTCCTGGGCTTTTCAGAAACTCTTGTTTCTCTGTATGAAATTCTTGTCCAAAGCACTAATCATTGTGGTTGTAGCTGTGTCTGTTTTCTTGAGGGAAGGAGGAGAAAGAAAAAGAAAGTGGTGGGGACGGAGATGATAGTGATAATAGTCCTTGTTTATTGGGCCTTCACCATGTGCCTGTCCTGTGCTAAGTACTTGTATGCCTTCTTCTGCATAATTTTCATTACCATCCTATATGGCACAACCGTTATCCCCATTATAGAGATGAGAAAACTGAAGGCCAGTCAAGTGAACTAACTTGTCTGGAGTTATGTAGCTAGGAAGTAGAAGGACCAAGAGTCAAAGCTAAGTGTTTTCAAACCCACAGCTCAGGTGCTGAATCACTAATTCCAGGGGGACCCTCATCTGCCTGTCCCTGCAGCCTCAGGATCTAGCCTGGCACCCAGCGAAGGGGCACAGTATTTGGTGGAGAAGCGAAAGCTTGTCCGGGCAGCCTTGCTGTTTTTACAGTGACCCTTTTCTGTGTCAGACCATTCAGTGGATGGGCCACGAAGAGGAACCTCCCCCAGGCTTTGGGACATCAAGGTCCAGGTTCCCCCAATGTTTCAGGAAGACACTAGGAAGTTCCAAGTCCCTCACTCATCACTGGTCAAGGTAACGATGATTGTCAGAACCTTGGCCCTTCTCTCTGAGCTGGTTTCCCGGCTACTGTACGTTTCCTCAAACTTTATCTTTTTAAAAGAAAAACTGCAAATCCAGGTTCCTGGCTTCTTTCTTGGCTCTATATTCCCATAGCAAAGGAGTGATCCCATTTACAAAACTGTCACGAGCTTTAAATAGTGAACATTCACATTCCTAGACCTAGTGATTTTTTATTCTTTTATTTTTTATTTTTATTTTTTTGCCTGACAGTAAGCGCCTGAAGTGCTGAATGAAACTGATAGAAAGAAAATAAAGTTAAAACATGGTTGGAATTTTTCATGGAAGTCAGGAGAGGAACAGAATTAACTTCTATCCTGTTTTATGGAACTATCATGACATGAAGCGAGGGTGACCTCATGTATTACAAAAACTGAGATATTTCATGTTATGTTCCTGTCTAATTACCTGCCTTGTTTTCACTTTATTTATTTATTTATTTATTTATTATTATTGTTGTTGTTGTTGTTGTTATTTTACTTTATTTTGGGGGGCAGTGACATTGGTGAACGAAATCCGATAGGTTTCGAGTGTACAGTCCAGCAACACATACGGAACGCTTTACGAATTTGCGTGTCATCCCCGTGGAGGGGCCGTGCCGGTCTCCTCCGTGTCGTCCCCGTTTCAGTGTGTGTGCTGCCCAAGCGAGCGCAGTTTAGCTTTAGAATTTGATTTAAGCATGTGATTTTACCCTGTGTGTTTCCACGGCATTATAAGGCAGGTAGGAGTTTCAGAGGTCAGGAAAGTGCTCCACTCTCTTCTCGAGAGCGAGGAAGCTATCTGGACCCAGTGACTGAATTCCAACAGCTATCTCCTGGCCTTTTACAGCGGCCTGTCCATTTTTTATGGCTTCTGTTCCCATAGACTGATGTAGCTACTGAAACGGGGGAAGCGTGCTGGGTTTGTGGTTTCACCTGGGAGCATGAGTTAGGCTGTGGGACCTGGAGAGCCAGGGCTCCCTTCTTGGCATCCGGGGCAGACTGGGCTGGGGACTCTAAGGAAGTGGTGACACGATCTCCTGGGCTTGGCATTCAAGGCCCTTTTAAAATCCTGGTCTCGTGGAATGGCCATCTTTCCACCCTGGCTCTGGAGAGCTGCACCTCTGTTTGGGATGGTGACATCCTGGGGTCGGGGATGGGGCTGTAGAACCAGGAGCTGCTGGTGCCTGGGAAACGATTCAAGGGAAGTTTCACCTTCAGGAGTGCCACAAATGCCATGGGCGTGGGCGCTACAAGTGCAGTGGCTGCCATGGGGCCGGCATGGTAAGTCATGCGTGGCTGTCGGTGAGTAAGCGACTGTGGGGGGGTGGGGCCGCTGGGGACAGAGGGCCGGGCGGAGGCCTGGGGCTCCCCACACTAACAGCTAACTTTAGACGAGGCTTCCTCCCTCTCTGGGCCTCCACTTTCCCACTTTCTGGGGTTCTGTTGGGTGTAAATTCTGTGACAGGGAGGAGGGGGCCCACTATTCAACCCGGTATAAGCCCCTAAGCACACAGTCAGGCTCTGGTGGCATCAGCTTCTTTTCAGAAACCTTCAGAGCTGCTGACTACCCTGGGAGTGGTACCAAGCTCCTTGCGTGTTCTTAGTGCTCCCCATTTGCACCTAACCCTTTGGACACAAACTGACCACTTATCACTCTAAGTCCTTCCCTCTACCCCCTGGCCCTGCCACCCTTCTGGTACCCTTCTTCCTCCTGCTGTGTACTCTCTCCTCCACACACTCACACCTCACCTGTGGCCCGTCCCTGGTGTCTCTCTCCGTGCCCGTCCCTGGTGTCTCTCTCCCGTGCTCTCCTGCCGTTTGCCTCATCATGGCTTTCCCAGAGCCTCTCCCTGTGGACTCTTCTGTTCCTTCCTCCACCCCTGCTCCTCTTTTCCCTCTTCTTCTTCCCTCAGGCTTTTTCTGAAATGTCTCTGGGACCCACCTAGTAAGAGCATTGCCTGGATCACCTCTGAGGTCCTTTCCAAGATGGAGATCCCCATCTTCAAAAGCAGGCCCCTCAGCCAGCCCAGCCCTCTTCCTGCTCCAGCTGGCCATGGCTTTTTAGTTAAGGGACAGTCCCAGGGAACGTGGGTATCAGAGAGGAGCAGGAGAGGCTGATGTTCCAGGAGAAACAGGGATGTAGGAATGTAGAGTTTTTGAAAGGTGCAACTGCAAAAGTCTAAAGATACACTCTATCCAACCATCCCATTTTATAGATGAAGGGGCAGAGGCCCAGGAGAGGAATGGGCTTGCTCAAGGTCACCGGGCTGGAATTCAAATTAAGTCTCGGGATGCTTTTTGCCCCACTTCCCTGGGAGGCCAGCAGGGCCTGAGGCCATGGTGTATCCGCAGGTGAGGTGTCCATCCTGCAGCGGAGCCAAGCGCAGAGCCAAGCAGCCCCGGAGGTGTCAGATGTGCTCGGGGTCTGGCAGGCGCAGGTATGAGCAGGTCTCCCTGGCTTTCTTGCTTTTCATTGTCTGCTTTCTGGAAGGCCACTTCTGTCTTATCACTCCTGTGTCCTCAGAGCTCTACGCATAGTAGGTGATTGGTAAGTATTTTGTGGAGTGAATAGGCTTTTACTAAGACCTGACATTTCTGGAAAATACTAGAACTCCTCAAGCCATCTGTGGGTCAGGTATAAAGAACAAGGCACTGTAGGAAGGAAGGGAGGCCGTTTAAGGAGAGGAGACCTATTCCTGCTCATGTAGTGGGGCAGGTGAATATGGAAATCCACCCAAAGGTGAGATTCTTAACTCTCTGAGAATCTGGGCCGGGTCAAACTCTTATTTATAACTCATTGCAGAGCACGAATATAGAAGAGAGAAGTCAACAAAGGTTGGTTGACTAAACAATCAATTACATTCCATCTCTGCTCATAGGGCTTTGCAAACAGTGGGACGTTGTGTTTTGTAAATCATGTTCTTTAATGAACTTACAAATCTTTAAAGGGAAACAGGAAACCATGAGGAGTAAAACTATTCAAAGTTGTGTGGGTTAGTTGGTTAATGACACTTTTGGCTCATTGAGGCCCAAGCCATCCTTCTAAGAAGCCAAACGGTGAAGGTTTGCTATACCTGCCACCTTGGTTGATAAAGAAGGTCTTCGATTTGGGAAGAAAGTTTGATTTCTTTGATTTATAAGTGAAAAGAATCCAATTCAAGCTGGCCTTAGCAGAAAAGTAAATATAGTTTCATGTAATAGAAGAGTCCAGGAGTGTATTTCTGGTGTGGCTTCAGGTACAGCGGGATCCAGGTGCTTAAACAACATCAGCAGGAATGTTTCCATTCCTCACCCTGCTTTCCTTTGTGCTGGATTTATTCTCAGGCGAGTTTTCTCTTGTGGACGCAGAGGGGACTGCCAGCATCTCTAAGCTTAGTAATCTCAGTAGAAAAGAATGTCTCTTTCCTAAAAGTTCCAACAAAGGTTCTGGGGTGGATCTCATGGCACTCACCTGGGTCACATGCCCATGTTTGTATCAGTCACTCTAGCCAGGCAGAGAGGTCCTGAGCTGGTCACAGATGGGGGGTAAGCCCGTGAACCAGGCCGACTGGGTGGGAGAGGAGTGGTCTACAAAGAGAAATTGTGGTTGGCCACCAGTAGCAGGAGATCTAGATGGTGGGCAGGCAGAAGCAGTCCATGCCCACCACGGTCCACCTACGCGAGGAAGGATTTTGGAATGCGGGTGTCTGGAAGCCACCAGGACCCCAGGAGTATGAATGATGCCGACGATGTTTCCCTCTCAGGTGCAGCACTTGCTCAGGAAGGGGAAACAAGACCTGTGCCACCTGCAAAGGGGAGAAGAAACTGTTACACTTTGTCCAGCTGGTCATCATGTGGTACGTGGCAGCGTCTCATGACAGGGCCCTGCGGAGTGCCTGGGAGATGTGGCCTGAACTGGTTGTTGCGGAGAAACTACACTTGCTCGGGGCTTTCACAGTGCAGGGACCTGCTGGGAGAAAAGGGCTTACAGCATCTTGGGAAAGGCGGAGATGCCCAAGAAGAGGCAGCATGGCGTGGTGGATGCTGGCGGGTTTTAGAACAGTCAGGCCTGAGTTCACATTCTGACATCACCGCTCTCGAGTGCAGCAGCCTCAGTGCTTGGGTGTTCCTGTCTGGGAAGAGAGCCCCATGTCAGGGAAGGCTCCCAGGCGGTAAGGGTTCTTCCCACTGGGGACCGTGTTAAGGGCTTCACGGGTGAGGATGAAATGAGGTAATGGGATGGAGCCGTCTGTGCTTTACTAGTTTCCCAGTTTACAGCTGAAGCCGTTAAGGCCCAGAGAGGCTAAAGGACTTGTGCGAGGTCTCCCCAGTAGAAACGCAAGCCTTCCAGCTCAGGTCTCCTTCCAAACCACATCTTAACCGTCCCATGTCCTCTCCACCTCCAGGAAGAACAGCCTGTTTGAGTTTGTGTCTGAACACCAGCTGAACTGCCCTGGGGAGCTCCTAGCTAAGGCCAAAGGAGAAAACCTCTTTAAGGATGAAAACACGACGGTAAGGAGGGTTTTGCAGACCACCTTGCCAAAGGTAGGTTCCTCTTCCGGCTCTTCTGGCTTTCTGTGGGGGCTGCATTTATTTGGAAAGACAGGCTAGGTGGGAACAGAGCTGCCCAGGCAGGCCAGAGGCTGCAGGGACCACGAGGGGCCAGTCCTCTCTTGAATTTCACACACTCAATTCTTCCTTTCTCATTTTCCCCTCCTCCTTCTTCCCCCTCCCTCTCTCCCTTCCACAAACCTGGAGACCCTTCTCCTACACATGGGGCCGGGGACACTATCCAACAAAATTCCTGCCCTCGCAGATCTCAGTCTGGTGTGGGCCTGGGCAGGGAATTTGGTTTTTATGGGATACCTGAGCAGGGTCCCTGTGCCATTTTATCTGAGCAGGCCAGGTGCTCAGCCTTTCTTCTCCCGCTTTCCCTCTGTCACCCTCTCTCTCTCTCTTACTTTTTTTTTTTTTTTTTTTTTACAGTATGTCGCCTTTTCGGATTGGCTTCTTTCACTTTGTAACATGCATTTTAAAAATTGAGATGTAATTGACATGCATCATATTGGTTTTAGGTGTCCAGTGTGATTCAATATTTGTATATATTATGAAATGATTGCCACAATAAGTCTAGTTAATATTCATTACCATACGGAGTTACAATTTTTTTTCTTATGATGAGAACTTTTCTTCTCTCTTAGCAACTTGCAAATATCCATTACAGTATTATTACCTATAGGTCGCCATGCTGTCCATTCCTTCTCAGGACTTATTTATCTTATAACTGGAAGTTAGTACTGTTTGACCCCTTCATCCCTTTCTCCAATCCCCTCCCTGCCCCAACCCCTCTGGCAATCACAGATCTGTTTTCTGTGTCTATGAGCTTAGTGTGGCTTACTTTTTAGAACACACATGTAAGTGAGGTCATACTGTAGGTATCTTTCTTTGTCTGACTTAATGTACTTAGTATAATACCCCTAGGGTCCATCTATCCTGTCAAAATGTCAGGACTTCCTTCTTTTTTATGGCTGAATAATATTTCTCAGCCTTCTTTCTTTGCTCGGATCATTCTGGCTTCCTAACGGCTTAAGGCAGGCATCACCCCTTGTGGAAACCCTGCACCTCACCCCTAGTCAGGCAGGGTCACTGGGTGGGGTGCAGGTGAAGGAGTACTCTGTCCACAGACCCCTTCTCTTTTTGGAACGCCTGAAGCTGTTACATGGATGGTCAAGGGTCTGTGGAGGTTAACTATGTCCCTTCTGCTGGCTGCCTCGCCTCTGACCCGTCCCGCTCTCGGCTCTTTCTCATGCCTGTCTGTGTCAGATTGCCAAAGCTCCAGGTGCTGATGCCCGGTCAGAGTAGTGAGGTGGCTTTCTCCCTCCCCAGGTGTACCCCCTTGTCGACTTCCCTCTGCGGGAGATCTCTCTGGCCTCCCAGCGGGGTATTGCTCAGCACAGCGCCACCCTGGCCTCCAGAGCCCGCGTCCTCCAGCAGGTGAGATGCGTAGGGGCCTGGGGCTGCTGGGGGGCAAGGCTCCTAGGGTCATGTGGGGGCTCCAAGGGCACTGTCCCTCTGGTCACATAAAGGAGGAAATAGGATGTCTCTTCTGCTGGGGGCTCCTTCCTGACAACAGTGAGGAAAAGTCATAGAGGGAGGCCGATGGGGAGGGACCTCAGCTCAAGGAATACGGAGTACTGAGGACTGATCCAAGGCCAATGTGGCTGGAGGCAGAGAGCAGGGCAGGCCACATAGTCCATGGTGAGAGATTTGGACTTTTACCCCGAGAGAGACAGGAAGTTATTGCAGAATTATCAAACAAGAAAGTGGCTCGATGTCATTTAGTTTGATTCTAACCCCTGAGTATTTACAGAGGGTAAAGGAAAGCTTAAATCCAGGGTCCTGGGCAGGGTGTGAACCCAGCGTTTTGCCCCTTGGGGCATTTCTCAAATATCAGGCCTGTAAGGTAAATGCGTGACACGCGGGAGAGAGGTTTTAAAGCAAGCCTTTATTGGCAGAGCGCTCCCAGGTGAGGTTCCCTGGTGCAGAGAGGAGAGGGGCCAGAGAAGTCACGCCCTGGGGCGGAGGGAGCAGCTTTTATGGGGGATGTGGGGGTAGGGGTGTAGGTTGGGGAATGTTAATCGAATGCTAATTGAGCATCTTGATTAGGGTGGTGGCGTCTAGGGCTTTAGGGTGGGCCCTATTCAGGAGGTCTGGATTCTGGTATCAAGCTGGGGAGTCTCCAGGCTGGCATCTGCCCTTCCCGCCGACCTAACAAGGCCTGTCTTTTCCAGCCTGCCAAGGGCTGGGATGGCGCTCAGGGCCAGGGTTGCTTTGGGGCTGTATTATGGCCATGAGGTGGCGGCCGTGTCCTTCGCGTCCCCAGGAGCGCAGGTTGCTTCGGTGCTGTGTCTTGGCGGCCACTAGGCGGCAGCGGTGGCCGTCGCATCCCCAGGAGCAGGCAGCCACAATTTGGCTGGAAGAGGCTGGAGGGAGGTGGGAATTTGGCCAGGGAACTCCCAGCGCAAGAGCTCCACGAGGAAATCTGTCAGCGGGGGCCTGAGTTGCAGACTGGGCTCGGATCCTGGTTCTCCTGCGTGTTAAGCTGGCCCTGGGCCACCTTCTTCTCCCTCCAAGGGCGGGTTGTAAGGATGATACAATTTGCTTTACGTGCTTGGAAGCTGGTGCTCAGAATGTCACTGTTCTTTCTGTATCCTTTGCAGTATCTCCCCTTTTTTCTTGGCTCCTCTCTCCTATTTGCAGGAGAAGGAAGGATGCAGTTAACTTAAAACTAATAAGTGATTATCCTGGAGCTGGAATGGACCTCAGAAATCACGGAATTGGGGCACTGCAAACTCAACGGCCTACCTACCACATGGGTGGGGGAGACCCCTTATCCAAAGGGGCCAGCCCCTACTCAGCCTCACGTAGGCACAGCACCAGAGATTTCAGATCTTCTGAAGTCCAGACTTTTTCTTAAAATGAAACCTTTCAACTTTTCAATATTGACAACTAAATTTTTAAAATGCTAAGAGCACTGTTTCGGTCAGTGGGCCTGCATTGTCTGGCAGGCCATCATAGGCTACCCCTGGTTTAATCTGAACTTATGACTTTTCTGGTACATCAGAGGAGGCCAGGGAGGAGGAAGTGCTTCCCCCAAGGTCATGCAGCTTCTCAGTGGAAGAGCCCAGGAGTAGAACCTGTTATCCAATTCAAAGTGAAACGTTACCCACTGCATTCTAGAGGCACAAGTGACTCTTGGAGGCCAGTGCAGGCTTGCAGGGCTATCAGCCAGCAGGGAGATTTGGGGTCCTTTTTACTAGGCTGGGCATGGCAGGGACAATTTGCTTCCCAAGTTCGAACCTACTTGCTAGCTCAGGCATGCACTCATGACTTCAAGTCGCTGTCTTCCCTTCTGTGGGCTTCAGTGTCCTCATCTATGAAGTGAGTGGGTTAGACCTTGCCTTAGGTTGGGCTCTGCAGAAACAGATTTGAGACAAAAAATTTTTTTTAAGGAAAGGGTCCCAGGAGAACCTTGTAAAGTCGAGGGAGAGCTGGAGAGGGAAGAAGGCGAGGCCATGCAAGAGCACTGTGCTGGTGACAGCCCAGCCTCTGCCAAAACCCAGGGGAGCTCTGAGTGTCAGGTATTCCTGGAGGCGAGCGGGCTGGACTTTGTTCGTTAGCACCATCCAATCATTGGTTCAGTCTCCCAGGCACTTTCTGCCCTGAAGAGGAACATTGAGCTGTGAGCTGCAAATGATGTGAACGTGGGACAGGGGTGGGTGTGCAGAAGCGGGTTCCAGGAAACCTAGGTGGGACAAGGACGATATCTACAGAAGATCCCACAATGGTCTCTCTCAGGGAGTTCACTCTTGCAGCTCTAGTGTCCCATGGTGTGGGTCACAGTGAAGAACCCCAAGTACTGCAGTGTCTGCTCAGGAATTGGGATGAGGATAAGGACATGATTCAGCAGCTTGGGGACATGAGTAGTTATTTTGGGACTTTTGCTTCTGAGACTGACAAATTGGGTCCTTTTTGGACCCTTCATTTGGCATCTGAGAAAACTGAGGCCCAACGAAGAGAAGTGCTGCCAAGATCTAGACCTGAATGTTCGGCCTCTGTCTGGAACCTGCTTGCCGGGACTCGTGTTTCCCTACAGCACGATCCCGTCTTGGGCAGTGAAGTCATTTGTGAACCAGCCCTGGAGCAGGGAAGGGAAAACCTGCTGAACGTTTTTCTTTAAAAAGGAACATAATGGAAGAAGAGGCCACATCTGTGAATCTCTTCCCCCACATTGTCCCTTGGTCCTCGATCTGTAGATTTATGCTGACGTTTGTTCGGAACTGAGAAGTTAGCCCATGGACTCCAGTGAGGAAATATCCGTCACACCATGAGCCCAGGCTGTTAATCTCAGACCTGGAATCTGCTCATCCCAGGGGTATGACCAAGGCGTAGAAACAGATAAATGGCTGGTTACAAGATAAACCCCTTGATGACAGTTGATGTTCAGACCAATCTGTGACCTTGAACTCGGGGACCATTTAAATCAGAAGCAGATAGAGGCAGGTGGGAGTGGAGTGGTATTTCCATGCTCTCTTAGGAAACAAGTTTGGAAATGAGCGATCCTGAGGGCACTGTCTAGGCCTTTTGAGCAGTGACATTGGCTCCCATCTCCTCTGGCCTCGTAGTTCCTGTTTTGGGTCCTCTGTCTCAAAATGTCAAGAGGGGTCTTCCTCCTTTTATTTGCTAAACTATCACTTGAGACCCATTTCTGGCACACGGAGAAAACTCAGTCTCATGATCTCATTTGCTTGTTACAACAACTCTGTGATAGAGATGTTTTATCCTCATTTCACAATGAGGACACTGAGGCCCAGAGAAAGAAAGTGAGAAATCACACAGAAAGCTTGATGGAAAACACACACCCTGACGCTGATGCCCCTTCCTGCCACAGATTCATGTTGCCACTCAGCTTCCGACCTAGTACGGAAGGGAGCTGCTTCTCAAAATCCGCTCCCTGGCCTGCTTCACCTTTTCCCTAGGGCCTCACCATGAGGACTTGGGATCTTTCCCCAAGGAGGGAAAATTCCTTCAAGCAAGAGGGTTGGATCCTGGACCAGCCACCCCGAATCCCTTTGGGTTTGGGGTCCTCAAATCTGAGTCTGGGACAGGGGAGCAGGTTGGGCAGAAGAACTTAGGGATTTTGACCCAGAACCTGGTTCGCAGAGCATCCCCGTGAATGCTTCGCTTCAAGGGTTAGGGGTGACTTTCCTGGGTCAACACTGTCTGTAATTGCCAATAACGAAATAGCGCCACCGAAGGCTAATGGGAACGGGTGCCTCTGGAGGAAGCCAGAGTTTTCCCCGGGGTGGGGCTGCTAGTTCCATTCAGGGCCCCTTGATTTTGGAAGGATGTCGAGTCACTGCCCAAAGAGGCAGCCAGAGAACGAGGGCACAGGACCGCCCTGTAGGAGGGAGGGGGTACCTGGGTAGAGGCAGGTGCTGGAGAGGAGCTCCGAGCATCAAACAGGTCCCGCTATGGTGAGAAGGTGGTGCT
Source organism: Cynopterus sphinx (assembly GCA_030015415.1). Lineage (NCBI taxonomy): Eukaryota > Metazoa > Chordata > Mammalia > Chiroptera > Pteropodidae > Cynopterus > Cynopterus sphinx. The sequence goes on along the minus strand of CM057381.1, from coordinate 118,930,198 downwards.
TGACGGGAATGATCTTCCAAACATGAAATTCTGTGAGCCCATGAGTCTGGGTTTCCCCATTTGTAAAAGGAGGGGAATATTTGAGAAAGACGTTTTTCAAAGGTGGGTCAATGCAAAACCATGTTGGGGGTGGGGGAGGCAGCGGGTCTGAGAAAATAGCCTGGAGCAGCCTGCCAAACTTTGGAATTCCTTTGGTGCCAATGTTTTTTTTTCTTCTCATTGAATTCAAATGGCATAATCCACTCCCTAACACGTCCTAATGGTCGTTTTTAATGTAAAAATGTTTAACATGACTTTATCCTCTACCCCATCTAAACAGTAATGTTTCTGGAAGATGTCCTTTTTGTCTGGTGGCTTTTCTTGCATCCTGGGGCTCTGCTGGGGATGCCCCTGCCCCCACTTCACAAAACCTAGAATCAGAGGGTGGCTAAGAAGAGAAGTCACATGAAGGAAAGGAGTAAGATACGCATCTAGAAAGGCAAATCAGGGCCAAAATGCCAATGCCAGAGCATGAACTTCACCCCACACTTAGCAGGGAGCTCATGAAGGCTCCTGAGCAGACAAGTGACTTACACAGACACTGAAGCTTTTCTTGGCCAATTGTTTCCTCAGCGCCAGACCATCGAGCTGATCCCTCTCACTGAAGTTCATTACTGGTACCAAGGGAAGACTAACGTCTACTACATCTATGGCACCGACCACAGAGTGTACATGGCAGACTACCCTGAGCGGTACTGCTGCGGCTGCACCATCCTCTGACACGGCACCGCTTTCCCCACTGTCCGCTGCTCACCTTCGTTTGTGGGGAAGACGACCGAGGTCCTCGACTTCACTTGTCGTGGGCTATGTTGGACAATTGCGTCTAAACCCTGGTGTGTCTGTCCTTCTGAAGAATGTAGCTCATCATCTGTCGAGCCACAAGTCTTTTCCGGAGCACCTCCGGTGGAGTCTGTGTTCAGCCGGAAAGAATCCAGCCAACTTCACCCATTCCTTTAGGACAAATAATATGAATGGTGGGGCCTTTGCTTCTGATCTTTAGGCTAATGCCCTGATAGAGCCTGTGGTTTGATGGGGCTCTTCCCTGGGTCAGGCTCAGCTCTGGTGTGCTTCTTGTAGCATGAGCATTATTAAAATGTTTAGAGATGCACACCAAGTGGCTGCCCCTTAATGCACACGAAATAATGCACTTGGGCATCGAGGATCTTTATGCGCTAAAATTTGACTCCCTGTTCTGTGCGTCAAGAATTCAGACACGGCCATGATGAGAATCGTTTATCTCTGCTTTATGATGTCTGGGGCCTCACCTGGAAGATGTGAAGTCTGGGGTGGCTCAAGAGCAGGGGGCTGGAATCACCTAATGGCTTTTTCACCCCGAGATCTGGCGGATGATGGTGGCTGTTGGCTGGGCCCTCCACCAAGGCCGTCTGCTGGAGCACCTACACGTGGCCTCTCTGTGCAGCCGGGCATTCTCCTAACACAGCGGCTGTAAGGGTAAGCACTGCTCACACACGCCCGACTGAAGAAACACATCTGTTCCCAAAGGGGAGAACAAATCCCCTGTGTCAGATTGACTGAGGGTCTATGTGCTGGTCTCCAGCATGCTGCCTATGCAAGGGCAAGTTTGGGAGAGTGATTTTTGAGTGTATGTACATTCTCACTTCACGTGCTGACCTTAGAACCTGCCCACTGAGTAGGGGATGAACTGGATGTCCTATGCACCAAGTCCCGTGTAGGTGCTGTCATCTGGTGCACCCAGGCTGGTCAGGTGGAGGGGACATCCTGCAGACTGAATACGCAGTTAGCTTTGGAGAGGTGGTGTGGGGCCTGGGTAGGCCACTGTGCACCTGGCTGTGGGTAACAGAGTCCCCTGTCATTTTTATGCCTGCCCCTCATCTAGAAGGGGATTACTATACCCCCAAGAGGGCCAGTCTGCACCTTTGCTTGATTCCCAAGCTCCCGCCTGCCTGCAGTCCTTGTCCCCCATGGGTGGGAGGGTGTGGACACAACAGGCCATTCCCCAGGGCATCACTGACAAATGATATGCAATGAGCACTTGCATCCTCACCTGTCACTGCCCCAACCCCAGGTTCCCTGCCTTGGTTTGAGTGTTACTGTTTCCTTCACACTGGGGGTGAGGAGGGCAGAGAAGGCAGTGGGGGAGGTGCAGGATAACAGGAGCTGCAAAGCTCCGAGGGACTCCTAGCTTCCCTCGGCTGCAGGAAGACAAGGGAAAGTTGACCAAGGAGCAAAGAGATCTGACCCTGGAGGCTCTGAGACACCTGAGCCTAACAAAGCCTCTGGGCTCAGATGTACCCCCAGCCAATGCCACATGCTCCACACGAGGAGGAGGCCAAGGGCAGGAGGAGGCACTCAGGTCTCTGTGGACAAAGCCTGGTGGTGGCAGGGGACACAGGGAAGGTTCCTCAAGGCTTCCTCCATCCTCTTTCTCCTGAAGCTGTGTGTGCTCCCGTCTAGTTAACAAGGGAACTTCCCCCCCGCCCCCCCCCCCCCGCACTGTGTCCCCACAGCCCACCTCCATGGTCATCAAAGGGGATGCTTTTGCCCTTACGGGGATGTGTACAAATGGACGGGACAGTTTTTGGCTGCTGCAATGATTGGAAGTGACATTATTGGCATTGGTGGGTGGAGTCCAGGAGAGCTGGTGTCCAGCCATGTGTGGGGACATCCCCACACCTCAACGCCAGTCCCTGTTCTACGTGACTTGCGATATCCCATTGACATGCACATCGAGCTTACTAGTCTCATCAGTTATTACTTAACGCAGTGCTGGTTTTTGTTTAGTGTTCGCCTCTGTTCTTTCAGTTTTCTGTATGTCTCATTCGAAATGGCTTCTGATCCTCTCGCTTCTCTTAAGTCCAAACTGTAACAACCTGGGAACTTTATTGGTGGTCCTTGTGCCTTTGTGCATGAGCATCCACAATTTGAAGTACACATATTAAAAGTTACTTTTTTCTTATTTCTCCTATTTCATTGGGGGCGTTGAACTGCTTTTTTAAAAGAATGGTATATAACTGGGCTTCATATAAATATCATCTTAGGATAAAATGGGAGTATGTTAAGGTTAAGGCCCAGTGGGCCATACACACTGTTGGCACGTGAACCTTATGAGCAAATCTAGCAGGAATAAAGTGGGTCCAAAGGGACACTGTTCCATTTGAGCCCCATGAGCCACTAGCCACAGGGCTCCTTGGTTCGCATTGTTCCAGCAAAATCCTGGCAGGATACTGGGTCCTCTGGTCGGTTGATAACTGTTGTGTGTTTTTCTCTGCAGTGCCGTTATCTGCTTTTATGACCTTTGCTGCAGCTCGGATTTGATTTAATTGGCTATTTTTGCCTTTGTTATCCTAGGACTGAGCCAGTTGTGACTGTGTAGCACTAAACTCAGCTGAAGCCATGGAGGGTAGAGAGAGCACATAAGGGCAGCCCTGACCCCAAAAGTGGACACCATAGCCTATGGCTTTGGTCTGATTTTGTCTTAGAAGAACATCACACTCAAGTGGCTTGCTTTTTTTTTTATTGTCACGCCAAAGGAGAACACTATCCTGTTCTATACTAGTCATCTGCAGTAACTGGTCTCTCTCTGGTGACCAGAGTCATACTGAGCTTGTGGGGCTTTCACAGAGATCTGAAGTCTCTGCCCTAAGACAGGGTAGAGCAGAGACTACATGTACGCAGAAGAAAATGAGGGGAAATTTATAAGATAGGAATGCCTAATGGTGATGGTTACAGGTATATGTATGTGCATCTATGTGTGCATGCGTGTGCATATGTGTGTATGCATGCATGTATGCATGCACGGTGTGTACTTGTGTGTGCATACATGGTGGGTATACACACACGATGTGTGTATATTTTAATGTGTGGATGTATATGCATGCATGGCGAATGTGTGTATACATATGCACAAGTAAATGTATACATGTGCATGGTGTGTCTGCATGGTGTGTGTGCAGGATGTATGGGTATGTGTGTGTGTACATGGTACGTGTGTGTATCTGTATGTGTGTGCATGGGATGTGAGTGCATATGGTGTGTGTGTGCATTTGTGGGGAGGATCACTGCTAAGAAGGGAGAAGGAACTTCCTCCCCAGCTTGGTTTTCCTCCCTTCCTTCCAGGTCCTGTTATTCTTAGTATTTCTCAGTACCCTAGCCTTCAGCACGTGGTCAGCTTGTTGTGCCTTGGCCAACTTCAATTTCTGGTTCACATGCGACCCTTAATGACCCAAGTGGAGTTATGTTTCCCAGCAGAAAAGAACCTTCTAGATATAGCAGCTTTGCCCTGATGACCATGAACTCAGAATACCTTTTGCTCACATTTAATTGTCAGAGATTGAGGAAACAGCATGGTTTGGCGAATATACACTCTGGCCCAAATCCTGGCTCTGCTTATTATTAGCTGTGTGGTCCTGGGCAATTCTGTTAACTTTACTGAGCCTCAGTTTCCCCATCCGTGAGATGGGGATGAAATCTCTTGCTTTGCAGGGTAGGTAGAAAGGGTTAAAAGAGGTCAGGTGTGCAGGGTTCAGTGACAGGAGGAGCTCAGTGCGTGGGAAGGCCGCCTCCTGCCTGCACGAAGCTCCTTTGGGTGGGTAGTGCTGAATGTTTGTCACAGCGCCTCTCCAGGTAGCCGGTGAGCGGGCCTCCTGCGCTGCAGCAGTGACTGCCAGAGACCTTGTTGGCTTCATCCTTCAGCTCAGCTCATGTACCACTTGTCCAGGGATGGTTCCACTTGCCCTCCGGTGGGGCCAAATCCGCCCCCCGCCCGTACTCCCTCAGGCCTCATGTCTCTGCGGAGGCTGCGTGGGTGGTGTTCCATGGCCTGACCGTGGCTGCTCCCCACTGAGCTGCCAGCCTCATGGGGCAGGCCTGCGTTTAGCTCATCACCATTAGATGCAGCACCCATCGGTGAACACTGCCAAGTGTCACCCAACGACTGAATGAAGGTGCTGGATGTTGATTTAACACAAAGGATGTCTGATACTAATTCCAGGTGGCCTCCACCAGCTGTATGATGCCAAAGAAGTCCTTTTACCTTCTGGGTATCAGTTTTCTTTTTGTACTACAAGGAATTGGCTAGGATCCTGTTTTTCCTTTTCTCATTTTCTCCTTTTTTTTTTCTTTTTCATGGCACTGTTTATGTCTCCCCTAAATAAAACCTTATGTGGGTCCCATATATAAAAACATGGTTGCCATTGTTGGGGTGTGTGGGTGAGGGGCCCAGAGCCCTCCCCTGACACCTTTTCTCTCTTCATCCCAAGCCTCTAGGAACCCACTTGAACATGGCCTGACTGGATCGCTCACCACTGTTCTGGGAGTCTGGGAGATAGGCTGCATCTCTGACAGATCACGGGGTACTCCTGGAAACTGTCTTTGTCTTTCTTTTTTAAAAGAGAATTAAACCCTCCCCATGAACTTCTTTTTTTCTTTTTTCTTTTTTTGGCACTTAATTTTTAATGTGTCATTCATTGTTTTTCTTGATTTTTTAATTTTTCAATTATAATTGACATACAATATTATATTAATTTCAGGTGTACAACACACTGATTAGACATTTATATAACTTATGAAGTAACCACCCTGATAAGTCTAGTGCCCACCTGACACCATACATAATTATTACAATATTATCAACTGTGTCCCCTATGCTATATTTTATATCCCCATGACTATTTGTAACTACTAGTTTGTACTTCTTAATCCCTCTCCTTTCTTCACTCCCCACTCCTTCCCATCTGGCAACCATCAAAATGTTCTCTATCTATCAGTCTGTTTCTGTTTTATTTTTATTTATTTTGATTTTTAGATTCCACATATAAGTGAAATCATATGGTATTGCCTTACTCTGTCTGACTTATTTCACTCAGCACAATACTTACCCTAGGTCCATCCATGTTGTTGCAGATGGCAAAATTTCATTTTTTTATGACTGAATAATATGTCATTGTATATATGTACACTTCTTTTTTATCTATTCATCTAATGATGAACATTTAGGTTGCATCCATATCTTAGCTATTGTGACTAATGCTGCAAGGAACATATGGATGTAGAGATCTTTTTGAATTAGTGTTTTGAGTTTCCTTGGGTAAATATCCAGAAGTGAAATTACTGGGTCCTTCTTTGTCTCTTGTTATAGACTTTTTTAAAAAGTCTCTTTCGTCTGATATAAATATGGCTATCCTAGCTGGGCGACCTGATGGTTTCTAAGGCTTCTTGCTGTCCTTGAGTCTGTCCACCAGAGGGAAGCAGGTGCTCACACGTGAAACCTTGGAGCAGTGTCTCCTGAACAGTTGAGTTCCCTGTGCAGTGAAATCAGAACCCTGTGAGGGTCTCCCATTCTCACAGTCCCTGGGCTCTCAGATCCCCTGCAGGGAAATTGGGTGGCTCTAGAAATTTTCTTCAGAGATGCATTGAATATGTTTTCTGTTATTCACAGAGTCCAGTTACAACTTTTATACTTCGAGAGGGACACCAGGGGAAACAATAGTGACATTTAGAAAGCCAGACTTGAGATGCCAAACTAAGTTAATGATCTAGATCAACATGGTTGCTTCATTCATTCATTCATTCATTCATTCATTCATTCTAGATGTGAACTGAGCCCCTTCTCTGTGCCAGGTACTAACTAGGCCAGGCATGGGGAACACAATGATGAATTGGGCAATGACCTTACATGAGGACTCCTGGCCTTCAAAATGACAGTGGACATTTCTGGAGTACCACCCATGTGTCAGGTGCTGTTCTCGGTTCTTTATGTGTGGCAACTGGTGTGAACTCTGCCAGATAGGTATAATTGACAGAGGAGGGAACTGGGCCTGGAAAAGTTAAATCGAGGTCCCAAGTCTAGGAGAGAAGCAAGGATTTGAACATGAGATGTCTGGCTCCAGAGCCCATGATTTATCTGAGTCAGGGGAGGCAGACATGGTAATGACTAGGCAATAAGAGCTCTAAGAGACCCTTGCCTCAGGCACTCCATCTTTCCAGGCATGCTGATCATGCCTCACTGAGCTGGGCAGTAGGAAGTGCTGGAGAGGTGATGCCCCTGGGAGCAGCCCTCCACCAAAGGCAGGTGAGAGTGGGAGGATAAATGGAACTCTCAGGTGAGTCCTATATCGTCCCCTAGTGCTCCCTGGTGGGCCTGAGCTCCAGGTGCCCACGGCAGGACCCTGCTCCGTATTCTGTGCCTCCTGGCTTCTTCCTGCTCTGTCTCACTTCCCCACGCTCCTCCTATTGTTTCTGGGGATCTTCCTCCAACTAAACTATTCCCACTGCAATCCTTGGCTCAGGATTTGCGTCTGGAGAGCCCCACCCGTGACACTATCTCTCTGAAATTTGTATTCTTTAAGAAGCAAAAGGCTAAATCTGATTCATAGCTGTAGCCCCAGCCCAGAACATGCTAGGGCTGAGTGGAATGGAATGAAAGGATACAGAGACCTGGGGGCCTTGATTTGGTCCTATGAGGGGGCAGGGAGCAAAGAAGGCTCTTGGAAGAGATGACATTTGAGCTGCTGACTCTGTACTCCCCCACCACCCCCTTAATTCTCTATTAAAGGATGTTCTCCCTTACTGATTTTCTCCTTGTCTTTGGAACTCACATACTTCTCTGAGGTCTCAGAAAGTCATGATCCAGCCCCCCATGATTTTAGAGCCTTCTGAACCCTGTATGTTTACTCTTAAAGCATTTTCTTCCTACATATTTGTAAGATGTGTTAACCAATTGATTGCTTCTGCTTGGTTTTCCTGAGGTAACAGGTCACCATTGAGGCTTCATTAGGGGCCTCAATTTCCACCTCTGTAAGAGGCACTTTTGAGTTTCATGTGATGAGGCAAGAAAAGTCTCTGCCAGCTCAAGGGTGGCTTTGGGAACTCCCTGAGTGAAGCTTCCACCCTGCCCCTCACATAGGGCCATGTCCAGCACAATGCTCTAATCTTGTGAATGAAGATGGCTCAGATAATAGCTGCTTCTCTTGCCCCCTCCCTGGGTGCCAGCTATCTTTCACTCTGGTCCTTGACCTCTCTGACAGTGTCCTGAGTTTCTGGAAGAGATCAAATGGAGAGATGCTCTACTTTTTACCCATTTCTTTCAGATGCCCCCAGAGACCCACAAGTCCAAGCATCTCACCTTAGGGTTTCATGGCCATACAGTCCTCCTGACTCCATCCAGAAGACCTAGCCCAACATCTGGACCTTGTTATACTAAGAGAACCCTTAGCTCCTCCCATTGGAATCACTACAACGTTCTGGGATTCCTCCAACCTGGCCTTGGCAGGCACCACCCGTGACAACTTCCAATTCCTGTTTCCCTTTTTCACTGATTGCAACAGACACTGATTATGGCAAACATTTATTAAGTGTTTATTTAGTGCCAGGCACTGTTCTAACCAGGGAAGTACAGAGCCAGACTGTCTGGCTTTCAATCCTGGGTGCAAATGAAGTGTGCCAATACAGATGGTATGCTTCCGTGTGTGTGTGTGTGTGTGTGTGTGTGTGTGTGTGTGTGTAAGAAGGGGTGACCCCCAGGGACTCCAGGGGATAAGTGTGCAGACCAGCTGACAGGGACAGCAGGCTCCCACTCCAGGGCCTGCTGAGGCTGGGTGGGTGAGCGCCTGCCTGCCTGTGGGTGGCTGGTAACAGCTGTGGATGTAGGGAGGCCCCAGCCCTGCAGCTGCTGAGCAGAAGTATGTTATTCTTCCCGGGTAGATGTTTTTGGCCCAGCTTCCTCTGCTGCCAAACCTGGCTTGGCCTCTTCTTAAGGTGGCTTGGTCCCAGGTCAACTCTTCAGCTATACTTGAGAGCAGAAATAGTTTCATTTTGGTATGCAAGTAAGGGTCCTATCCATGGATTTCTGTTTGTGTCACTTTCCTCGGAAAGGTGACTAATAGAGCCCCGTGTGATCCTTCTCTCTGCCAATCATTCATGGAACTAGATTTACTTATATATTGTACAAATATGTGATATGTATAGTGTACACATACAACGTATATAAGTTGTGAAATCACCCCTACATTTTAATAAATCCCAACTATGCCCTTCTAAGCCCTAAGACCTTAATTTATCAATCTCTGTGAACTCAGTCTGTCCATCTGCAGGATGGATGGTATTAGTGTCTACTCCTACAGCTCTTGTGAGGACTAGAGATTTGGACTGCCTGGAGAGCCCTTAGAATAGGGCCTAGCACATACTAAGTGCTCGATAATGGTCATTGTTAATCCAATGTCAGCTATTATTATTATTCTGGTCACTTCTCTCTTAAAGACTTATTTTGGGACTTAAATGAGATAGTGCTTGACACAGAGTAAGTGGTCATAAAGAGTCATTATCATATTATTATTATTTTGTTACTGTATTTTAATAACTTCATTTGTTCTCATTTGATCCCCACTCTAGATCTGAGGGAAAGCTGAAATTCCTCTTCTCGTCTGAAAAGTGTTAAAATAGTTGTACAAAACATCAGTGTCTTGTTTCAGGTTTCCTAAAGAGTAAGGATCAAAGTCACAACTGAAATTTATACTATTTGGCCTCGAAATCCTATGTCCTTCCTTCTACCCACCATGAATTCCTTCTTTAGGATAAGGCATTGAAGGTCATTTAAACTGTGCTCTTGTTATACAAAGGTGGGCAGGTGGGTTTGAGTCTGTAATTGTGTCCAGACACAAAAGAATCTAGAGGCTTGCAGGGGAAAAGACCAGATTTGATTATGCAAATATGAAAATCCTCCTGGCTGGAAGCATTTGCTTATTTTTCTCATTCCACCAGCTTGACAGAGAGAGTTTTCTTTAAAAAAAATCTACTCAGTTGCTGCTCATAAAGCTGCAGAAAAGTCTTCCTAGATATGCCCTCGAGCACGTAGCTGTAGATGCAGCAAATGACCCGTGAAGGGACGGGGTTTGTATTGACAGACACATGTTTATCCAGATCAATTAGGGAAAATCAGTTTTTGCAACACTCCCAAACAAGGATTTGCAGCTAATATTGAGTTTGAGCTGTGCAGCATAAATGACAAAATGTGAAATGAGAGGAGAAAACAATCTGCCAGACTGCCTCTTGGGAAGGGGCCTATGTGGTCTAGAGGAAATGCTGGGATGACCCCTTGAAACAGAGGGCAGGATGCTTTCTAAATTGCTCTGCATTAAAGGGTGAGAATTTTGAAGTTGGGGAGGGAGTGACTGGTTTTAGAGGTGGACACTATGTGGAGGACCACAGGAGAGAAAGAGAGGAATAACACTGCTGAAGAGGCCTAAGGAATGCTGACATGTCAGGTGGTGCATTTCTCAAGGGAAATTCAGGGTGCTGGGTAATGTGGACCTTTCCTATGAACACATTCATTCATTGCCAGTAGACATTATTAAGAAATTCCTGAATGCTTTGTGGGCTGACTCTCTTCTGTTTGCCGCTCTAGCCCTGGGAGGCCATCCTGCAAGGGCTCTCTTGCCCTCTGGCTTCCTTTGGGTTTAGCCAGTTGGGAGCTTTGGGTTTGGCCAGTGAGAAGCTTCCATCCTCATCTGGTCAGGGCATCAGAGAGAAGGAGGGAGTGATGCTGGGGATATTTATTTCCCTACTTCTCACTCTGCTTTGCCTTGGGTTGGCTGTTGCTAGCTCTAAGGAACCAAATGATCCCTTGGGGGTTCTTTACACCCTGGTCACACCTTCGTAAAATTTCTCCATATTAAACACCCCTTAAAATGATTCTAATTTGAGCGTGCTGACTGTTTGCTGCTAGGACTCTGACTGACCGGGTTGGTGTGAACGCATTCCTCATGGTGTCCTGGGTGAGGGCTGAAGCGGTGGTTCACACAAAGGAAGGGAGCTGACTTCCAGTTACAGCGCACACATTCAGGAGCGCTCCAGGATCCTCCTGGCAGCCTGGCTGCACCTTGTAGCCATGGTCACTTGGAAGTGAAAAGATTTAGCCCCAGGAACTCACCCAGGCTGGGGCCTGGAGGGCCATCATAGAGGATTCCTCATTTGACTGAGGTTGGGAGCAGTCAGGATCTTGAGGTGCAAGAGGGTAGGGAACTGAGAATTGCTAGGTGTGACCGTTTTATTGTGGAAACTGAGGCAGCAAGAGGTTCAAGTTTCATCACAGGTAGATAGAAGAGTTGAGAATGCTGTAGGAAGGTGAAAACAGGGGTTGGCTTAAGAACAGATGTGGTGTCAACCAGAGGAAAAGTCAGACACATGAATGCAGACTTGGAGTTGGCCGGATGGAAGAGCATTTACAGAGCGCTCCAGGCAAGTCAGCTGGGAGGGTTCTGGTGTGCTGAGGCTGAAAAGATGCTCCTCTGTTTTTCTGATTATAAAAGCAATTCGGGTTAATTACAGAACATTTGAAAACCATGGCGCAAAGTAAAAATCACCCAGGATCTTACCACTTAGATTAATTCAGGTACTTCTTTAGTATATTTTCTCCCAGGCTTTTCGGCATAGCTGTGGTCCTTCAGTTCTTATGACTTTGCATTCTAATTCTTAGCATTATGAGTAGATGGGATATTTTAAAATTCCTCTTTTTCTAGCCCATAGATTGCTGTTATCTGTTTATAAAATTATTCCCATGACAGTGGGCATTTAATTTTTTTCTTTTTCTTTTCTAATTTTTATTTATTTGCTATTGTAACTAATCGTACATATGTATTAATATATAGTAATAATATATAGTATTATAATGACATGTATATGCAGAATGTCATACACAAACTTTGTACACACAGTTTTTGTGTTCATCTCTGATTATTTCTTTCATTCAGAATTCAAAAAGTGGAGTTATTAAGGGATATGAACATTTTAAAGACCCCTGATACGTAAATTGCTTTTCAGCGAACTTGTACCAGTATGATTTCTCTTGCCAATGGCCTAGGAGTGTGAGAGTCTCAATGCAGTTTTTTCTGTATGGGGTTTGGTAGGGCCTCTCAAGGCTTGGCCCCGCCCCCAGAGTGTGGCTCCACCCCCAGACACTGGCCCCATTCCCAGGTCCCACCTGCATGTGTGTTAAGGGTGAGCCCCATGCCTGTTAGTGAGCACGTGCGATGGGTGAGAGTTGCTCTGGTTCCAAGAGTAATATATATCTATTTTCTACTTTCCAGATGTTTCTCTCCTCTGGGGCCAATTCCATTGCTCCCTGGAAAGTGATATGATGACCTTGGGCTTGAGCCCAAAGAGCACGGGAGATTTTTGGCAGAGTGACGGTGGGATGGTGCCAACCTCCTTAGAGCAAAATCACTGTACTTTGGACTTACATGGAGGAAGGCCTTACATCTGCCTCCCATGGGCTCATAAGCACCATGGCCTCCTCTAGGGCAGCAGTCCCCAAACTTTTTGGCACCAGAGACCAGTGGTCCTATGAAAATCTAATGTCTGATGATCTGACTGAGGTGGAGCTGAGGCAGTGATGCTAGCCCTGGCCAGTGCCTGCAAATATAAATGAAGCTTCACTTGCTCACTACCTGCTGCTCACCTCCTACTATGCGGCCAGGTTCCTGGAATTGGTCTGTGGCCTTAGGTTTGGGGACCCCTACTCTAGGGGATTGCCTAGGCAGCTGGATCCCTTTAAAGCAAAATCAGGCAGGATGTATTTAGGAAGAATTTATGTATGGGGAGTTAATGAAAGAATAGGCACAAACGAAGGTGGAATCAGGAGCTCTGGGTCGATAGGAACCATTGGTAGAAAAGCAACAGTGTAGAAAGTGGGTATTTAGCCTCTCTGAGTCTTAGCTTCTTCATCATGGGTTAGCATCAGAAAGATTTTTAGGGCCTTTTCCAGTGAGTGTACATACACTCATGTGTGCACACACGCACAGATATCTGTCCAAAACACATGTCTGCTTAATCCACCTCCTGGTTGGTGGAAGAAATCCAGTTCTAGTGCATTCTTAATTTTCACCTTTCTCTTATTTACCCCAATGCTGGGAATGTGTTTAGTAAAGTTAGTAATAGTAGCTATTGAAACCCAGGGCTGTTTTTTCCCTGATCGATGCCCTCTTACTGTCATTACCCTCAGGGTCTCACCGTTTCCTGTTAGTGATAGAGTTCATTTAATATTGACTCAAGAACACATAATTAAGAAAGTTGAGCTACAGAGGTTACATTTGGACTTTTTCAGTGTTTATGCAATCACCTGCATCACTCTTTTCCTGAATATGGGCAACTTAGAATTTCTGGATGTGACTGTCTTATAAAAGTGGAAACTGAGGCTGAGAGCAGGCATGTCGAGCCCAAGAACACACCCACCTGGTGAGTGGTGGAGCCCAGACTAGAAAGCCAATCTACGGATTTCAGGCTGGGGCTTTATTTAACTTGTTTTAAAAAGGTAGAACCCCTTAAAAATGAGTCTTATGTGAAGCCTCTCAACTCATAAACAGATGGAAGTAGTGGGAGAGGTTACATGTGGCCCAGACTAGGGACTTCTGAAGCAGTTTCGTGAATCTCTGCACTTCTGTTTGGAAACTGCTGATGTTCACCAAGCAGCCTGCTCCATTTGTTCGCTTATTCTGTTATTCATTTACTCCTTCAACAAACTCATGATGAGGACTTATTTTATCTTAGGCTCCAAGCTTAGTTTAAGTGATCTACCTTATTTTCTTCCAATAAATTCTCTGCCCTTGCCTTTTCCCTTTTCTTAAATTAATCAGTCATTTCTGTTGCTTTCCATCAAGGAGCCCCAACATGTGCAAAGAGTTTATACGCTCTTGGTGGTGGAGCCCCTTTGGGAGGTTTTGAGCAGGAGAGTTTCTGGGACAGATTTGGGTATTAGATAGATCATGCTGGTGGCCGACCAAAGGATGGCTTGGTCTCTGTGGTTAGGTAGTATTGAAGACCAGGAAAGAAATACTAAAGGCCTAAGCTAGGTCAGGATTGCAGGGAGGCAGGGAAATGCAGCGATTAAGACCTTGGACTCTATCACAGAACTGGGTTTGAATCCTGACTCTGCTACTTACTTGGTATGTAAACATGGGCAAGTCTCTTAATCTCTCCAATTCAGTTTTATTATCTGTAGGATAGACTGGATGAGAGTATCTCTGTATTGGGAAGATTCATTGAGATGTAAAGTGGAGGCTAAGCACAGTGCCTGGCTCATAAGAAGCGTTCCTTAAATGCTATTATCCACTGATGATGATGATGATGATAATGAGGGTGATGAGGATGGTGATAGTGATGATGGTGGTGATGATGATGGTGGTGGTAGTGAGGATGATGGTGATAAATATTAGGGATGGGGATAATAAGTTGTACTTAAAGGAAAAGTCAGGGATGACTCCTAAAGTTCTAGGCCAGGAAACAGAGGGATCCCTTTTGAAGCAAAACAAAACAAAACAAAAAACAAAACACATCAAAACAAAAAAAGAAAAATCCCATACAAAATATATTCATGTAATCCTTTGTTTTTGTAAAATTTGAAAAGCTGGATATTAGATATCTTGACCCCAGTCGATTAAGGTCGCCTCCTCTCCCCGCTCTGGCTTGCCCTCTGCATGCTGTCTCTTATGTTGGTGGTGCTGGGGCTGCTTCAGGCATGACATGTGCAAACTTCATTAGCTCTGTGTTAATCTACCTCTGTTTATTCACAATTTTCAGAACACCTGAAATATACTTACTTAACATTTCTTTGCCCTGTCTTATGGTCATACATGGGAAGCCAGCATCATTTCAATAAACAGAAAGTGGCTACAGATTCCTTTATACTGGAAATCAGAGTTATTCAGTCTTAGCTAGATGAGTTAACTGTTGCCTGAAAAGACTCCAAATCTAAGGCTTGCTGTCTTTGTGTTAAAAAGAGAGATTAGCTAGCACTAGAAAGGCATTGAAGACGTACTGGCATCAAAGTGAGACTTTCTCTTGCCGTAACCAGCAAGATTTGAAAAGAATTGATGATGCAGCACTGTAAATTTCCCACTGTGCGAGTACACGTTATTAATGCTGGCTCTGTGGACCACCCAAAGCCGTGTCCCTAACTGCCAGTGGAATTCACCGTGCGCCATGGACAGTCCTGCTTCAAAGGCAGGCTGTCGTAGCACCATGCCACATGGCTGCTCTGTTCAGGACCTGTGGAAACTGACATCGACAGGTGGACTCAGGTAAAAATTAGCTCAAGATTAATCAGCTTGGCCTCTCAGCCTGGCTTCCTCAGGCAGGCAGAAAGGTGGCAACACCAACCACACAGGCTGCTATTTAAAGAAGGCATTTGAGCAACTGTCTTTGGGATGGGCCAGGCTCTGCAGAGGGGTTGCTCCAGTCTCTAAAGCAGGCTTGCTGGTGTCATCCCAGGGGACAGGGCACAGCTGAGAGACCCCACAAAGCAATCAAAGGGGGAAGAAATCTCCTCACATCTTCTAGGGGCTTCCACAGAGATACCCCCATCCCATGAAGGAGGCATAAGCCAGCAAGTTGGTCCCCTGGAAATGAGAAGTGAGGACGAGCAACTTTTGCCTTGTTTTTAATGAGTGGGCTCTTCTCAATTCCTGCCCTGCTCAATAGCAATGTGCCCAGAGACCTTCCAGAAAGACCAGTAGGCACTAAGATAATCATGAACACCAAAACTGACCTTTGTAAAATATTTGCATCCTTTTAAAATTGTTTTTAGGCAGTGACAATAGCTGTGATGCTCAAAATGTTGGCAACATCCTCATTTAAAATCTTAATTATAAGAAATTTCAAACGTATGGAAGAGTAGAGAGAAAAGTAAGAATACTAAGCCCCTTATACCTAGCACCCAGTTTCAGCAATTATTAACTCCCGGCCAGTCTTGTCTCATCTATCACCACCCCTCCCTTCCATTACCCTACAAGGTCCTTTTGAAGAAAATCCTAGAACTGTGTTACTTCATGCACAGATTCTTTGGAATGGATTAGGTTGCTCCATATGCAACTGCTGGTAAACATGTTTATTTTAAATTGGTTTGTTTTTGTGAGGATTCAAACATGGTCTACCTATTTGGGGAGCATTTTCATATTCCTTCTCCTGTCTTCATACTTCTCCATCCTTCTCATGTCTCCCATGTTTATAGTCATCCCAAAAAGGGAATTTGGACAGAAGGTGAATTTTTTCCAGAACTCCTAAGCTCTTTTGAGGGTCAGAAGTGGCCAAGTCATTCACCCTCTGTGGGCTCTGACTTCCTTGTGTGCCACACAAGAGAATGTTTGTTCACTTATCATTGCCTGTCTTTCCCACCATTGGAGCTGAGTGTTCCCTGTTAGCTGCTGCAGCAAAATGCCTAACGTGATGAGTGTTCGCTCATGTGTCGAGCGAGCAGATCAGATGCTCTTGGGAGCCCCTTCTGCTCTGAAGCCCTGATGGCCTGCCCGCCTCAAGGTGTCCCTCCCTTCCTACTCCTGGCTGGGAGTCATCTCCATTCCTGACTTTGCTTGGCTGACTGAGAAGAAACTACATGCAGATTCCAGTGGAGTGAGAAGTGGACAGGGAGGTCGAAGGCCACTTCCCCCATGTCCTTGACTGTAGGTACGCCTCCTGAGTGACGGCCTGGGTCCCAGTGCTCAGCTCTATTTCAGTTGCCACTTGGCATGTATCACCTTGCAGAGGCCTGGGCCCTCAGGGACAAAAGGCCAAAATCTGCTACAAGAATGGTAATTTGAAGAAACTTGGCCATCTGCCCCTGGGGCTTCGGTGTTCTTTGGGACAAGTTGAGTGATGATATCATGGACTTAATTACTTTCTGGACTATGTAGGGCCCTTGTGTTTGGGCTCCAGCTGGTGTGAGGCCCCAGGGAGCCTAATTTAGGAAAAGGAATCAGCAGGATGACAGCTGCTGAAAGTGCTTGGCTCCACCTTCAGCCAGAGAATTTAAGAAAATAGCTCTTTGAGACACCTAGCTCTGCAGGCAGGTCTTTCCTCCTGGGGTCTCTCAGGAAAAGGCTCAGTTCTTGGGGATGAGAGGGTCCACAAAAGGTCACCTTGGCCAGCCAATACCCTTCCCAATGCCCCTGAAGGTGGTCATTCTGGCTGTGCTTGATTCCCTTCAGAGATGGGGAGCTCAGTCTCTCTGGAGACAACCTGTTTCATTATCGGGCAACTCTAACTTCTAGACTGTGCTCCAGCCTGACTTCTCCATTGCCCCACAATGTCTTGATGCTACTTCCGTTGTCCTGGTTTCACCCTGCAAAGTCACATAAAACACGTTTCAATTCTTCCTTGTGACAGCCCTTCAGATCATTGAAAGCAGCTCTCATGTCTGCCTTGAGCTTCTTCTCCAGGCTAAACATAGCTTTCGCAGCCATTGCTCATATGACATGGTCTCAGTCCTCACCACTGTCCTTGTCATTTTCCCCTGGATGGATACCAGCTTTTCACTGTCCTCATAGCGTGGGGCCCTGGAGGCTCAGAGCAGAGGAGGCTTTGGACGCTCACTTTATGCCTATCCTCATGTGTCTACTATCACAGCTCCATTTGGCACACACCACACTCTTTACACCAACAAACCCCCTCCATCTTTCTTACACGTGCTGCTGTTAAGCTGCACCGCCCTCTCTGGGATTTGGGCAGCTGCGTTTTAGGGCCCAAGCACAGGGCTTCCAACCATCTGTCCCTATTACAGTTTCACCCTGGAGGATTCATGCAATCATTTCCGTCTGTCTGGATATTGTGGAGTCCTAATTCTCTCACTTGACATTGGCAGCCCCTCTCAGCTCTTTGTCGCCTGTGCTCACCTGGTCACTGAAATATGACCTGTGGGACTGGGCAAGTGTGACCCTTTCAGGCTCAAGTGAAGCCATTGCTCAGCACCATTTTGGAAGAGGTCATTCAACATATTACATGTGGCTCCTGTTCTCTCTCTGCACACATGGGTGCTTGGGGAACTGGGCTGCAGTCCAGACACTTTGCGTCTACACACACGCTCTGCTGTAGTGGTAAAGGCAATGAGGCAGGTGTGTGGTGTCCCATGCATAGTTAGCCCAGGCTGCTCCTGCTGACCTCTGTTCTCTGGAGGGCCACCCAGTCTCCAGGTTGCCTGGAAACAAAGGGCAGGCAAGCCCTGGGGCAGCATCATTGGCAGGGCAGTGCCTGTGTGGAGTCCTGGGGCTGGTACCTCCAGTGGTGAAGGCTTAGGCTCCTGGCTGAAGCCACCAGGAAGGGCTGGGCCCTAGGTGACAGATGCAGGCAAAGGGGAGCTTTCTACCTGGTCTAGGTCTGCTCACCTGTGGAATCATTTCCAGGGGCGGAACTCAGTGGTTGTATAACTAGAGTGACTGTAGCTCCCACATTTCTCTGGCTTCTTTTCCTTTCTTCTTTCCTACTTTCCCTTCCTCCCTTTCTCTTTTCCTCCTTCCTTTCAACAGTGTTTTTTTGCTACTTGGGTACCATCTGTCTCTGTACTCACCATTGCTTAGGTTGCTTTTATCCTCCATGTTGTAGGCCGCTGGGTGAGACACAAGTCAATCACCAACATCCATGCCTGTTCGTGGTGAGGGGCAGGCCTAAGGTGTACCTGGTGCAGGTGCTCTGTGGGAACAGGAGTTTCTGGATAGTCCCAAGGCCTGAGGTTCTGCCCTGTCGTCTTCATAAACCATTGAATGATCCCTGGAATCATCACACTTTGGTGTCTAAATGACAACTTCCCAGATTGACTTTCACACCTGAAGGAGATAAAATTATTTTGTTGGACTCTGGACTTGTTTTTTGGTCTTGAAAATACATCCCCTTAATAGGTGACCTTAAAGTCAGCCTAGGTCATTTTGAGTTCAGAAGGCTACAGAATCTGGGGACAAGTCCTGACAGGGAGCAACTAACCATGGGTCAGTGCGATATACTGGAACCAGGCCGCCTGGGGGCTGGGAACCTGGGGGAACCAGCAGCTCTTAGGACCCCCAGGAGATACTGTGCACTGTGACATCAGTCTTGGGTTTGGACAGTGCCTCTTCCTCTCTCTGGTTGTATGACCTCGAGCCTCTTAACTTCTCTGGGCCTCAGTTTTACACATCTGTAAAATGAGGGTAATACTTTTCAGAATGTTGTGGGGATTGAGTCATTGCAGTTCCTGGTATATAGCAGACATTGCGTTTGTTACTTCACACCTCTGCTTCTAATAGCATTATGAGCTCTTTTTAAAGATCTATGACTCTTCTAAAAATGAAAAAAAAAATGGTGGAGAACATGAATAATGTTTACAGTAAGCTTGAATGAATAAATAGATTGCTATCTATGATTAAATAGATTATATAGGATGCTTGAATTATGGTTTCAAATGATTTCTAATTTGTGTTCTTCATGCGAGTAACTTTGCTTTTCTTCACCATTAGGTTTTGTTAGAAAGTCTTTTCAGAGGGGAGGGTGCAGCTACATTTCAAAAGTCAGAACCTCCCAGGCTTTGCCTTTGTTTGGGACAGCTGGGCTCCACAGAGTAGGGGCCTGGGAGTTTGTCCTGATGACCACTGACAGGTGGGCCAGGACCTGCCTTGGGCTGTACAGAGAAGTGGCGTGTAAATCAGGGAGCCCCCAGGGTGCTGAGCTGGAAATGCCTTTGCATGCCAGGACAAGATGACAGAACAATGCCATGGAGTGCCATGCAGGAGGGACACAAAGTAGTCCCGCTCACTTTTCCTGGGTTCCTGGCCAGGGTTTGGATCAAAGTGGAAAAGATTCCTCTTGTTCCTCTGACCTTTACCTCCCCTCTCTCATTTTCAAGGCCAAGATCTGAGTTCCATGTTCTTCATTTCAGTCACTGTCCCCACTTATCTACTGGCAGGACTCGGCCCTGCCTGGCTACCAGCTCGCTGCAGGTCAAACTGACCCTCATTTGATGATTGTTTCTCTCCTGGGTTTGTTTCCCTCCTTCCCTTTCTTCCTGAGTCCTAGCAGTGTGCTATTTTGATAGGATTTCCCAACTCCGAATTCTGCGATATGGCCAACTCATGTCATTCCTCCGTAAGTCAGCAGATTTCTTTCTATTTTTAGGATGACGTGGCAATTCAGACCTGGCGCCTTGTCTGTCTGCCTAGAAGCCACAATAGACTTTGTTTTCTTTTATCTCTTTTTTTTTATTCTCTAAGTTGTAAAGATAATTATTTTTACGAGTAATATGCAAATATATTCTCACCAGAAAAGATATTAAAAGTAGAGAAATAGAAAAAGAACACATAGAGTAAAATACTTAGGCTCTACTTCATTCTATTTTGACTGTGAACATTATGGTATGTTTCCTTCCAGTCTTTCTTCTATGTGTTTGCATACATATCTGTGTAAATACAAATGCAACCTGTATGTGTGCAGTAAAGCGTTCAACCTTGACCTAAAGGAGTCTGGCATTTGCTCTGGGTTTGGGCTCTTAGGAGGTTATCTTTGTCTGCCTGAGGGCCTTGGGCCAGCCAAAAGGTAACATTGTGATTGAAGGTGGGGCTGGTCAAGCCAGAAAGACTGACATTGTGATTTAGGGTGGGTGCTTTAGGTCATGCAATATCAGTTGGTCAGAGCAATCATGTGGGCAATCAGTCAATCATGCAGATATAACGGGGTCCCAAGAAACACTCTAAACTCTGGTGAGCTTCCTTTGTTGGAGATATTCTGTCCATATTGTCATACCTCTATGCCAAGAGAGTAATATGTCCATAGCCTCATGGGGACAGGATGATGAACGCTCCATGTTTGGCACTTCTCATGGACTCTACCCTGTGCACTTCTAGTCTTGGCTGAATTTAGTTTGCATCTTTTTTCTGTAATAAACTATAACTGTGAGTATAAGAGCTTTCATGAACTCTGTGGGTTCTTTTAGCAAAATATTGACCCTGAAAGTTTCAGGAACCCTCCCAGATCTGCAGTTGGTGTGAGGAACAAAGGTTGTCTTGGGGACAGTGCCCTCTAACTTTGTGGTTGGCCTAAACTCATTGCAGTGTGTGAATTTAATAGTGTGTGTGTGTGTGTGTGTGTGTGTGTATTTAAAATTACATGATTGGGAATTATATTCGTAGCTTTGGGAAATGAATTATTTTACTTTTCAAATGCTTGGAGACCTTCTTTAAAGTTTCTGTGCCTCAGTTTCCTTACATGAAAAGTGGATTTAACAGCACCTCTATCCGTAGAGTTGTTATGAGAAGTAAATAAATAAATATATGTAAAGCTCTTAAAACAGTGCCTGCCATGGGGTTAGGGCTACATAAGAAATGATGATGATAATTTCTACACCAGACCACTGAAATCTAGCTTATTGCTTTTATTAGCCAATTAATGAATATTACTTCTACTAGTTCCCTCTGGGTTTCTCACAAAGAGAATTGGGGGCTGGAGCACTTAATTGGAAATGATTCTTTTGCTGAACTACAAGGTCAGCTGATCTAGAACAAGTATTTATTGAGCAACAATTATTTATTGTGCAAACATTAATTTGGCACACACTGTGCAGGGACCCCATCCTGATAACTATGGGATTATAAAAACAAGAGTATTGGGGGAAGAAAAAGGAAAAGGGAATTGATTAGAACATCTACTAAGTGTCAAACACTGTTAAGTTGCTATCATTTAATCTGTATGACACCCCTAGGAGGAAAATATTATAACCCCATTTTCCAGAAGAGAAAACTGAGTCTCAGTTTCAGAAACAAGCCTAACTTGACGTGGCCAGAATGTGCTGGGAATAAGACTGAAGTCCAGGTGTGTCTTATTTCAGACTTGTTCATTCTGACCTACATTTCACCACTGGATAGGAGATGGACCTTGTCCTGAAAGAGTTCGTTGTTTTTTGGGAGAAGGGGTGGTAGAGGTGGGAAGGATGAGACCTGAGACAACTGAAGAAGGCTCAAATTCTTAAAAGCACCTCGCCATTTCTAAAGCTGTTTTGTCACTTAATATATCATGGGACTTTCCCGAACAGCTCTGATGTAGACAAGCGTCATTATTTCTCATTTGCAGATGAGGAAATTGAGGCTCACTGGGCCTTGTCCAGCTTAAACATGTAATAAGGGGCAGAACTGATAGTTGAATATGCATGCTACGGTGAGTAGGTATAATGACATTGTGAATGAGCATCAGTATGACCGGGAAAGTCGTACTCCTGTGGGCAAAGAGGTCTTGCTTTGCCCCAAGACCTCTCTATCAGTCCCTGGAAGGTGGGCTTCATTTTCTTGGACTTGCAGCTCCTTTTTCTGCTGGTCTAGCTGCCCAAGTCCTTGGGACACTGAAAGTATGTATACCACTTTGGGCTCTTGGCAATGGAGCATTTCAAAATTGAACCTAAATTAAAAATAAAAGCCTTAATCAGTTCCCTTTACAGCTTTATCTGGCTACCGCTAGAGAGTTCTATTTTTCTAGGCATGATTCATCATCAGATATATGCTTCCTTCAAGATACAGTAAAAAACTAATAAGAATTTAATCTCTTCTGAGCAGTATAGGAAAAACTCAACTTACATGTAGAGATGGTCACAGGGCAGTCAGCAAGTGACTTAGAGTACTTTTCTTTACTGAGTGTGGATTTCAAAATAGTGACTGAATTCTGCAGTGCCAAAATGAGATCATGAATGAAATTTATTTTTTAATGTAAACTTCAGTTTCCGAGTACCTTTCCTGTAGACAGGGCTTTGTGGGCAATCAGGGCATAACCTGGCAGCCTTTGCAAAGACACCAACCATTTCTCCCTCTGGCATAGCTGCTATGGCATAACAGTGTCCCTGTCTCTCCTGGAACTCACTATCTTTTTTCCTCTTTGGAAATGCAGATATTCCTGGGACAAATATTGTGACCATCTTCTCAGGCTCTTGTTCTGAGGACCACAGGTTGCTGGGATTTGTGAAATTATACAGGAACTGAGAAACCTTTGCTCAGTGGAAGCAATAGCTATTAACTCACCCATTCATCCAGCTAGTTTTAATTGGACACCTGCTATGTCCAATCCAATATGCTAGGAACTGGGGGCGCAGTAAAGAATGGATCAGATGTGAAACACTCGGGAAGTTTGAATACGCTTCAGTCAAGACAAAGTGTTTCCACAGCCACAGAGGCAGCTGGTGCCATAGCAAACATGTGGAGGAGTAGGGGCTGGTTATAACCCTCTTCCAGGTAAGGAAACAGAGGTTGGAGAAGGCAAAGCAACTTGCTGACAATCCACAAACCAGTGATTGTTTGTGGATCCAGATCTTCAAAATCACAACTTTTTCTTTTTTTAAACCTTGGACTTTAAAACCAAAGTACACACCTTTGGGGGAGTAATTTAATGTTTAGAGCCCCTGTGTCCCTTTCTAGAAGATGGGGATAAGAGATTCTTTTTTGCAAAGTTGCTGAGATGGTTAAGTTAGATGATGTAGATGGATACTAATAAATAGATGTCTATTTTAAGAAATAGATATGTGTAAAGCTCTTGCCAAGAACATAAGAATAATCACTATTATAATAATAAATTGACTAATATTTATTAAGGCCTTACTATATTCCAGACAAATTCTATTTTATCTCTATTTTACAGTTGAGAAAATCTAAGCATGAGGAAGTGAGGTAACTTGCTAAAATTACAGTTTATTGACAAAAGTGATAAAGTGAGTATTCAAAGCTTATACTACAGGAGTATATTTGATGTAACTATTGTCTACATCCCCTTTTACTTCACCAGTGGGAAGAAAAGGCAATTATTATTATTTTTTAATTAAACAAGTTTTTCAATGACAATTGACATATATTATTCTAGTTTCAAGTATATAATGTAGTGAGGAGACATTTATATAACTTTCAAAGTGATCTCTCTGATAAGTCTGATAAGTACCCATCTGATACCATATGTAGTTATTACAATATTATATCCCAATAACTATTTTTATATTTGTTAATTTGTACTTCTTAATCCATTTACCTTTTCATCCATCACCCCAATGCCCCTCTCATCTGGCAACCACTAATTTGTTTTCTGTATCTATGAGTCTCTTTTTGTTTTGTTTGTTTATTTATTTTGTTTTTTAGATTCTACATATAAGTGAAATCATATGATATTTGTCTTTTTCTAACTTATTTCACTTAGCTTAATCCTCTAGTTTCATCCATGTTGTCACAAATGGTAAAATTTTATTCTTATTTTGTAGCCGAGTAATATTTCATTGTACATATGTACCACCTCTTCTTTATTTATTCATCTTATCAATGGACACGTAGGTTGCTTCCATATCTTAGCTATTGTAAATAATGCTGCAGTGAATGTAAAGGTGCATATATCTTTTCAAATTAGTGTTTTGGATTTCTTCTGATGAATACCCAGGAATAGAATTGCTGGGTCATATAGTAGTTCTATTTTTAACTTTTTGAGGAAATTCTATACTGTTTTCCATTGTGTCTGTACCAATTCGCGATTCCACAAACAGTGCAGGAGGGTTCCCTTTCCTCCATACTTGCTGATACTTGTTATTCATTGATTTGTTGATAATAACTGTTCTGACATGTGTATCTCATTGTGGTTTTAATGAGGTGGTATCTCATTATGGTTTTAATTTGCCTTTTCCTGATGATTAGTGATGTTGACCATCTTTTCATATGTCTTTTGGCTGTCTCTATGTCCTCTTTTTTGAAATGTCTATTCAGGTCCTTTGCCCATTTTTCAGTTAGGTTGATTTAAACATCTTGTTGAATGAATCACTGGAGAATATATTCTCCCATTAAGTAGGTTGTCTTTTCATTTTGTTGATGATTTCCTTCACTGGGAAAAAACTCTTTATTTTGATGCAGTCTCATCTGTTTATTTTTCCTTTTGTTTCCTTTGTCTGAGGAGGCATATACAAAAAAATATTACTAAGAGCAATGTCAGAGAGTTTGCTGCCTGTTTTCATCTATGAGTTTTGTGGTTTCAGGTCTTATATTTCTTATATTTAAGTCTTTAATCCATTTTGAGTTGTTTCTTGTATATGACATAAAAAAGTGGTCTAGTTTCAATCTCATTTATGATTGTAAGAAAAAGAATAAAATATCTTTGAATAAATCTAACCAAGGAGGTAAAAGATCTCTACTTGGAAAACTATAAGACACTGAAAAAAGAGATTGAAGAAGATACAAATAAATGGAAGGATATACTGTGCTCATGGATGGAAAGAATTAACATAGTTAAAAAGTTCATATTCCCCAAAGCAATCTATAGCTTCAATGCAATTCCTATCAAAACACCAATGGCATTTTTCGCAGAACTAGAACAAATTATTTTTTAAATTATATGTAACCACAAAAGACTTTGAATAACCACAACAATCTGGAGGAAAAAAAAACTAAGTTGAAGATGTCATGTGACCTGATATCAAAGTATATTACAAACCCACAGTAAGCAAAACAGCATGATACTGGCATAAAAAATGACAGAACAGAGAGCCCAGAAGTAAACTTATATATATATATATATATATATATATATATATATATATATATATATATATATATATTCCATTAATTTATGACAAAGGAGGCAAGAATATGGGATAAAGACAGACTATTTAATAAATGATGTATGGAAAACTGGACAGATATATGTGAAAGGCAATTATTTTTGAACTACCAGAGGAAAGGATAAAAATACTCCCCAGATGGTTTTTTATAAACAGACTTTCTAGATATTAAACTATGTGTTGCATCCTGAAGAAAGACGGGAACTTCAGTTGTCTCACCTTTTTAATGGGGATTGCTATAATTCTCTCACAGCTGTTGTGAACATTAAATAAAAAGAGTCTGAAATGCTTTGTAAACCCTGAAGTGCTTTCCAGAACAAGAATTGCTTGTCCTTGTATATTAAACTCATAAGGCCACAGCATTCTGTGCTCTAAGTGTGTAATGATGCCATTTGACACAGATAAATCAGTCTTCTAAGTATACAGCCTAAAAGATATTATTTTATTGGGGCAAAAGGACACCCCGGTGACCATCTTGGAAATTCAAGTATACTATTTAAATTAAATGCCTGGGTTATTGATGACCCACTGTTCAGACTGAAGAGCTGACTTTAATCTAATTTTTAAAAGACTTGTTAAGAAGCTGTTTTCTCTTTCTCTTTTTGCCTTTAATAACCTGTCTCTTATCTTTAAATAATGATCAGTGTCACTGTGTTGAGGTACATAATTCAAAAGAAAAAAGAAAACAGCAGAGAATTGAAATTTCTCATTTCTCAGGAAATTAGATAAATAGAAACACCCTCTACTACTCCACTCATTTTCAGATGTGGAAGAGTAACCTCAGGCAATAATTTATTTTTCTAGCATTTAAAAAAAATGTGTTATTTTAAATTGTGGTAAAATATAAGCAGTATGACAAAATTTACCCTTTTAACCATTTTTAAGTATGCAGTTCAGTGATATTAAGCATATTCACAGTGTTGTACAATCATAATTACTATCCACTTCTAGAACTTTTTCATCTTCCCAGACTGAAACTCTGGACCCATTAAACACTAACTCTACACCTCACCCCCAGCACCTGTTAACACATATTCTACTTTCTGTCTCTATAAATTTGTCTACTTAGGTACCTCATATAAGTAGAATCACATTATATTTATCCTTTTATGTTTGGCTTATTTACTTAGCATAAAATTTTCAAGGTTCATCTACATTGCAGCATGTTATGAGCTTAATTATGTCCCCCCAACTAAAATTTACATATTAAAGTTGTGACCCCTAGTACCTCAGAATATAACCATATTGGGAGGTGAGGTTTTATAGAGATAGTTAAGTTAAAATGAGATTGTTAGGGTGGACCCTAATCTAATATGACTAGTGTCCTTAATAAGAAGAGAAAATTTGAACACAGACACATAAAGGGAGAAGACCATATAAAGACAAAGAGAGAAGATGACTATCTGAAAGCCGAGGAGAGGTGCCTTGAACACATCCTTCCCCCACTGCCCTTAGAAGGAACAAACCCTGCTGACACCTTATCTTGGACTTCTAGCCTCCAGAATTATAGAAAATAAATTTTCGTTGGTTAAGCCATTCAGTTTATGGTACTTTGTATGGCAGCCCTAGCAAACAGCATGTACCAGAAATTCCTTCCTTTTTATGGCTGAAAAGAGTTCCATTGTATGTATAGACCACATTTTGTTTATCCATTCATCTGTTTTTGGACACTTGGGTTAATTTTATCTATTGGTATTGTGAATAATGCTGTTTTGAATATTAGTGTAAAAGTATCTGCTGAGTCTCTGCTTTTGATTTTCTTGGATATATGCCCAGAAAGAGAATTGCTGGATCATATGGTCACGCTATGCTTAACTTTTTGAGGAACTGCCACAAAGTTTTTTCTGCAGTAACTATACCATTTTACATTCCTACCAGGAAAGCACAAGAGTTCCAATTTCTCTACATTATTACCAACACTTGTTATTTTACTTTCTTTTTTTTGAAATATATTTGTTTTTAATACTTGTTCAACTAGAGGCATTAAAATGAACAAAGAGTTCAACTTTCGGAATGGCAAAGTAGGCACCTAACAAGCTGAGAATAACTATAAACACTGGATAAAATACAAAAGCCACTACCCAAAGGCTCTGGAAAGTACACTAAAGTGAGATTTTGAAAAAGGTCAAAACTTGAAAGTAGGGACTTACATGAAGTACTTTCAGTTTTTGTGGTTTTAGCTTGAAGGCAAGAAACAGTCATGGTGAAATGGACAGTAGCTAAAGCTCCAATGGTAATTCTACTATCTCTCTGGCCTGGGAACAAGAGGTAGGTCCTGTGGGGCTTCCGTGACCACTGGAGAGTGAATGGTGGAGTCCTGGACAGGAGACAGCTGGAGAAGGGAAACTCTCAAATATTTCATATTCTCCCAACCCTGCCTAGTTGGGAGATGAAATGAAAACACTGAAATGAAAACACATGTGCAGGTCAGATGTAAGCAGCTTCCAGCTAAGACTAAACAAAATCAATTGTGTTTTTATATATAAGCAGCAAACAATTAGAAAATGACATTTTTAGAAATTATAATACCAGCAACCAATTCAGGAATAAATTTACCCAAAGATAACTAAGACTTTTGCATTGGAAGACATCTGCAATAAGGGAAAAGAAAAACCTAGATAAATAGACTAATATACCATAATCATAGACTGGAAGATGCAAAATTGTTGAGATGGCAATTTGTCTCAAATTGATGTAAATTCAGCATAATCCCAATCAAAATTCAAGCAGGCACTTTTGTAGAAATTGATGAGCTGAGTATAACATTTATGTGCAAATGCAAATTACTTCTTTATGTGCAAATTGCAAATGAAAATGGATCAACTAAAACAATTTTGGAAAAGAACAAAATTGGAAGACTTACTCTATCTGATCTCAAGACTTACTATAAAGTCATTGTGATCAAGACAATGTGGTATTGACAAAAGATAAACACATAGATCAGTGGAACACAAGGAGTCCAAAATAGACTTATACAAATACATATAGTCAACTGATTTTCAACAAAGGCGCTGAAGCCGTTCAGTGGGGGAAAGAATGGTCTTTGCATTCTGTTGGCCAAATCGGGTCACAAAACTAGTCCAGATTCAAAGATTAGGGAAATAGAAATGATTTTTGATGTGAGGGGCAGCAAAGTCACATTGCAAAGGGCATGGGGACAAGGAGATATGGTGGACTGGATCCGTTTGGGACTCTACCACTCTGGGGAACCTGAACTTTTGGGACCACTCATTAGACAACTCTAGTTGTCCGTCCAGGTCTCAGCTCAAAGGCCACCTCCTCTGAGAAGCCTTTCCAGATGGCTCTTTCTCAAGGTGACTCACAATTTATCACACTGGCTTGTTAGCTACTTCATAGCTCTTTCATAATTTTGTTCATTTCTTCATTTGCTCATTGTCTGTCTTCCCCGTTAGGATATGATGATATTTTAAGATGGCTTTGAAATAAGTGAAAAGATATGAAATTGGCAAGGTAGCCAGAGGTCAGGCCATAAAGGGCTGAATGCCCCAGTAAGGAGTTTAGACATAAAATCGTAGAGAAACAAAGAATTAGAAGTTTAGAGCAAGAATGTGACCTAATAAAAATTGATATTTTCTAACAAGATTCCTGTGGCAAGGCCACTGGCGTAGAATTCCTTGGGAGCCTGTGTGAAGGGAGATTGAAGGGGGTGAGAACAGGGACACCTGAGGGAGGCTGTGATGGTGTGAGTGAGAGTTGTCAGCCTGGGCGAAGGGTTAGTGGGGATGGGGAAGCAGGTCCCTCAAGGCTGACACAGTAGGACCTCCTGACTTTCTTTAACAGATTATGGATATTTTGATATTCTATGTGGAATTTCAACTTTTTTTCACTGGTAGCAACTAATAAAAATGTTTAAACTATTTTGGAGGTGGGCTAAGAGCTGATTCCCACTGGACAGCCTCTCTGCCAAGCATAACATAACATAATCATGATTTCACGGGCATAATTGTACCTTTACTTCGGTGCCTGGAATCCACACCATGGGGTTGTTGCCACACAATGGGGGCCGCCCTGGGAAGCACGTCATTCAGGAGGCAGAAGAAAGCATGGCAGGACCAGGTGAGGCAATATAAGCAGGCTGAGAGTTTTAGGACTAGAGAGTTTGAATAGTTTAGGGAGCTCCAAGCTATAGGGGTGATCCATAGTTGTCCAGTACCTTGTGAGCCTTGGGGTGATTTAGTGTAGGGGATAGTGTACCTGAGCTGCAGGAGCCTAATGAAGGAGGTGGGGGTATGAAATCACATTGGTTGGTTTGCATATCAAAGGTCAGCTCCAGGCCAAGTTGTTTGCTCTCTCTTAGAATTGGTTACCCCTAGGAGAGAAAGCCCCTCTTCAGTCAGAGAGGCCTCAGATATCAGAGCATTAAGAACACAGAAGAATAAGAAAAAATAGTTAATATAGTCTCTGACATGAAACAAAGTTCTGCCCTAGAGAGAAATGTACAGGCCAGGACAGGAGGACAATCATGCAGGTAATAAGCAGTCTCAAACTCTAATATAGGAATTAATTCTTTTCTTCTTCATTTCTTTACCAAACATTCATTCATTCATTCATTTGGTTGGTCAGTCATATTTATTGAGTGTCTGTTCTGTGCCAGGCACCGTTTAGAATTCTGGAGAATAATGCACAGACAAGTCCCCAGCTCCAGGTAGCTTACGTTCTAGTAGGGAAGACAATAATTAAACAAAAAAAATAAACAAATGCACTACTATTGTGATATATTGAACAAAGAAAATAAAATATAGAGATCATTAAATAATAAGAAATATATATATTGGTCTCTGTTCCCGCTTCCTGAAACAGTGCTCCCCAAATTCTTGTAAATAGAGGTGCTAGATGCATCTTCTGTTCTAGTGAGGTGACTCTTGGTGGGCTCCAGGGAGGGGGCTGGTCGCTAGAAAGACAAAACCCGGATTAGAAGCTTGGACATTTTAGCCCCACCTCCCATTCTCCAGAGAGGGGAGAGGTTCTGGAGATTGTGTTCATAATCAATCATACCCTCTTGGTGAAACCTCCATAAAAATTCCTCAGATATGGAGTTTGGAGAGCTTTCAGGCTGGTGAACACATCCACATGCTGAGAAGGTAGCCCACCCCAACTCCACAGGGACAGAAGCTCCTGTACTTGGGACATTTCCAGACCTCACTCTATGTACTTCTTCATCTGTCTTTTCATCTTCCTCCTTTATGTCCTTTATAGTGAACCAGTAGACATAAGTATTCCCATGAGTTTTGTGAGCTATTCTAGAAAATTACCAAACCCAAGGAGGAGGTTGTGAAAGCCCTGATTTATATCTGCTTGCTCAGAAGTGTAGGTGACAACCTGGAACATGTAATTGGTGTCTTAAGTGGGGGCAGTCTTGTGACTTTGAGCCCTTAACCAATTCTGACACTACTTGCACTAACTCCAGATAGTGTCAGAATTAAGTAATGTTGTAGGACATCCAGCTGGTGTCAGAGAATTGGTTGATGTGGGGAAAAAAGCCACATATCAGGTCACAGATGTGTTCTGTGAGTAGTGAGTGTACTGAATAAAAAAATAATAATAATAATAAAAAGACTTTTTCTTTAGTGGGTATAGAGGAATTTTTCCCTTACAGTGATGTAACATAGAATGACTGGGTATGGGACTTTCAGAAAAGGTGGTCAGAGATGGCCTTTCTGAAGAGGTGACATCTGTGTTGATGCTGGAGCTGGCTGTGTGGTGACCTGGGGAAGAAAGAAACATCCGTTTGAACAGCCAGTGCAAAGGTCCTGAGGCTGAAACAGGCCTTGTGTGTTACATCTTTGGCATCTTGAAAAGTATGGCTTGAACATGGTGAGGGAGGGAGGGAGTGGTGGAAGGTGAAGTCAGAGAGATTGACTCCTGCTGTGTTATGCTACAGGCCATGACAAGGTGACTGGATTTTTTTCTATGGGAAGACATCACAGGCTGTAAATAAGAAGAGACATGAGCTGACGCATGTCAAAATCAGCTTGTGGGGAATGGGTCAGAAGGGGCAAGAGTGGAGACTCGTTGGGAGACAACTGAAGTTGATCTGGTGAGTGACGACAAGTGCCTACTGAGTTCCAGGCACCAAGCCAGGTGGTGAAAACACCACAGTCCAGTCTTTAGGGGCTCACAGTCTAGAGAGGAGACCATGAGAAAACCAGACCCTTGCAAACCTGGGACAAACATGAGCAGCTCATCCTCACCTTCATTCCCTTCCATCTGGGCCAGCTTTGTGAGCCTTGTACACCCTAACTGGGCCACAGGGTTCTCAAAGTGCCCAACTTTCTCTTCAGAATGGCTTTCGTGCTTGGAGAAACCAGCAGAGTGTCTGAAGGACTTGCAAATCGCAGCTCTGCCTCGGAGTGCCAGGGCTGCCTCTCCCTGAAAGAGCTCGTGAGGAAATGCTCTGGACCTTACGCTTCCACCTCTGCTTCCCTGTGGGTGAACTGTGAGCAGGGTTCCAAGACCCTCAGTGTGTGCATTGAATCTGAGCAGCTCTGAGAGGGTGGTGGGCTGCTTTTGCTGCCCCCTGTTATACTTTCTTGTTGGAGTATACAGCTCAGAATTATTTCCCTGGCTAGTCAGGATTTTAGTGTGGATTCTGGGAGAATAGAGGTTATATTTGTCTCTCATGGTTCGTGGAATTGCAGTCAAACTCTGGCCAACATAGGGATCCTATTAGCCAGCAGGCACGAGGTTCAGTGTGGATGTAACTAATTGGGATAGCGGGTGGGATTTCTGTTTGTTCTTAAACTGAGAGTGGAGGATCAAATAGCCTTGCAGGCAGACTCTAAGTGAAGAATTAAAATAAAGCAAGAAAAACGTACTTTGTTTAGGATGATTCACTCCTTTGCCTTCCTATCCAATTAAATTATTTGGACTTTGGTCAAAAATTATGAGAACGACAACAAATAATGTCAACATAATAATTGCTACTTGTTTCATGGGTTGCTCTGATACTTTTTTTTTTTAAAGACATTTTTGAGGTGTAATTGACACATAAAATTTTGTAAGTGTAAATGTTGATTTGATACATTTAGCTGATGATTATCACTGTAGCATTAGCTGACACCTTTATCATATAACATAATCACCCATTCTTTTCTGTATGAGAACAGTTAGGAGGGCAGCTATTCCTGCATCTGCTGGTTTTCAATGGCCTTTAGCTCCAAATAGTCCATATGTCAAAGAGCCGTATTTATTTTGGTATCCTTCATTAGTGTAGACTTAAATTCTTAAGCCACCATTCTTGAAGAGGAGTAGAAAGATCTTATCACCAGGAACTAGAAAAACTGGATTTCAGTCCTAGATCTTTTACTCCCTGGCCATGTGGTCTTGAGCAAGTCACATCTCTCCCAGGGCCTCAGTTTCCTGCAACACATTTTGCCATCTGTGAAATGTAGTGACACCTATTCCGGTTTGCCTGCTACCAGGCAAGTGTCCTTGGGCTGGCTCTATAATCTTCCAGGGCCAGAGTTTTCTCATTTGCAAAGAGGAAATTAATAACACCTACTTCCATGTAGGCAAAACATGGACCCTTGGTAGCATCCTCCAGTGCATGCTTTCTAGGTTGTATCACTGATAATAACACCTTCTTAACGGAATAAACTGCCTTGTTGTTTTCCCCATCATAATATTCCTCTGCTGCACACTGAGTATCTGGTGATCTACGATGATGCAGTGAGGGAAACAAACACGATTGTTTTTGAGATTGTTTTTCCAAGTGCTATGGGGTTTGTCAGTTTGGTGGAAAAAAATAAGACTGAGCAAGTGCTCACCAGTGATGTAAGGCCAGGAGCTGTGCTCGTGTTTCATGTGTAGGATCTGTGTCTGCTGACATCGACAGAAGGGCCTGCCGTGGGTTAGCTTCAGGCCCTTTTCAAAGCTGATTCCCTTCCTGGCATCAATATCTTGGGTGGAATAGTGGCTCCATTCTCTTCCTGGAAGACCCTGAATTCTGGTCTGACAACTGGCAGCTCCAGGGCTAAAATGCTACTCTAACTGGTTGATTAGTTAAGGAAAAACAAAGTGGGGGAATTTCTCTCAATTCTCTTCCACACATCATCATGTGGGTTGCTTGGACAAAGTTTGGATGGTGGTTTTCACTTACGGCATATGTGATGCAAGGCTTAGCTAGACAGGACTTGAAGGGAAATTACTCAACATGGCTTTACAACCTTTGCTCAATTTTCCAGCCTAAATTCCAACCATTGTAATTTTCACAGTCCCCTCCTCCCAATAACACGCTTTTCTGCCCCTCCGATTTGAATCATGCAGTCAAATTGTTTGCCGTGTCTTTGATCTCCCCTCTTAACCTCCCTCCTTAAAGAACTTACAGAAGGGGATGGCTGGGCAGCCTGACAGGACACAGTGGTCCGTAGCCAGGGATGAGCCTTACAGAGATGTCTGGCCTAGAGTTTATCCCCTGGTCTCTGGGATCCCGCCTGGGGTCTACAGGGAGGCCTCAGCTATTGCCGTCAGTTTGAGGCATAAGCCGATTGGGTGTGTCTCTAGCTGCCTTTCCTCCTGCTGTTTCTTGTAGCCCTACCTTAATTTATTTCATATACAAAGAGACTGTATAAAATTTCATTGAGATGAACAGTTCAAAAAATGTTTGAACATGCCTGAGTTAGCTCATTAGATGCTGTTGAAAGAATATTCATCTCAAACCAGATTAAGAGAAAGCCGATATTTCTTCTGGAAATATCAAATAAGCAGGCTGTATGCAGATAGGGTTTATTTTAACTTACACAAGTCTTTCCTATCTGCTCTCCCATTTGATCTGCAGCCATTCTGAGAGGTGGGCAGGAGGAATAGTTTCTCCCTGTTATACAGGTAATTATCAATGTTACCTGAAACCTCTAAGAGGTTTCATGACTATGACTTTCCCTGAGTAGAAAGCTCAGATCTAAGTTCAAGCTTTCTGCCTTCAAGACCAGTGTTCCTTTTGTTTTGTTGACAACAGAAATACCCAATCACCAGAAAAGTTTATAAGAGTTTCTCTGAACCAAAATTTTGAGGACAGGCCCAGAAGCAAAATCCCAATGGTTTGAGAAAATGCTCCAGAGAATGGCAATTTTGCAGCTTATTTTATACATTAGAATCAAAGGGAGAAATGTAAGGAGAGTTACATGGCGTTCTTTAGTGGTAGATTAGGGGGATGAGAGAAAGCAAAGTGGGGGAAATCTCTAGGATTAGAGAAAAGGCAAAATGGAGAAACATACTTTTTACATTGGTGGGTACAGGATAGTAAATAATTAACATTTACAGCACATAGAGATGGCATGTGGGGAACAGCAAGATAATAATGAGGGGTTCCAAGGTCTTGTGCTCTAGTGCCTGTGGTTGCGCCTTTGAGGGGTCTAGAAAAGAAAATTATGCTGAAATTTCAAAGATATGTTATCCTAGATGCATAAGAACAATGGACAGAGCTCACTTCAAGATTGGCTTTTGCTAAGGAAGCTATAGGCCTGGGACATGACTGACCTCGGTGGCCTGCCCACTGAGGAATCAGACCATCTTGTGTGGTTACTTTTGGTCACCAAGTTTGCAAGGCTGGTCATGCAGGCCCTGCCTGAGCTTGTCAGGTTTACTATATAGCCCCTTTTTCATTTATAGATTCATATCTAGAACCCCCTAGGGAGCCCTAGGTTGGCTGGGAGAGGACCCCAGCTAGAAAAAGTCTAAGCTAATGAAAGGCACCAAACCACACCACCCCCAAAGAAACTAAAGGCCATTGAGAACCAGAAGATGCAAGAAAAGCTGTTAAAACAGAGCACAAAAAGACTTTCACATTTAAAAGGAAATTTCTATTTATAAAGGTGTCTGCCTAACTGGTAAAGGAAGACGAGGACTCTTAATAACTCTTATCAATAAAGAAAGTTCAGACTTGAATTTACAGAACAAACCCTACTAAATAACCCTTGTTTACTGTACTTTTTATGGTCACCTTCTCAAAACTTGCCTCCCTGTCCTAAAGTCCCCAAAACCCTTTCCTTTGCTTAGATTAAGATGGTTTATAAGCCTCATTCATCTGGCCCTCTCCTTGAGCTACATTTTGCTTTGTGAACTGCTAATTACATAATAGGCACATAGTTAAAACTGTTCTTTTTTTCTCTCTTTTAGCCCATCTTTTATCAGTTTGATTTGTGATCCCAGCCAGTGAACCTAAGATGTGTAAAGGAAAGAAGAACATTCTTCCTTTCCTACGCTGGTCTGCTAGCAGTATCCAGAACCCAGGGCAGTAGTGGGGTGGGTGCAGTGAGCTCAGTGTCAGAACCTGTCTCTAGTCTGCAGGATCCTTGGAAAGTTCCTTTTTTTATGTAGCAACTGGGGTTGACTCCTTTAATGAGTAATTGGCGCTGCGGGTATAGATTCTGCCATTTTTCCTTTTCTAAATTCTTTTTCTGCAGCACTAGAGTTAGAGTGTTTGCAGAAGGGGAGAACAACCAGATGTCTGGCCCCAAGTTACGGGGGGATGGTAACCCCTCTGCTCTTCTAATGTGCTCATTAGAATAACCATTCAGACCTCTGTCCAGTTGCCTGTATTTGACTTAGTATTTTGGAAACAGCCAACTGATCTGATGTTAGCTTTTCCATGGATTTTAGCTCGCTGCCCATACCATTTACTTAACAACTTTGTGCGGTCTAGAGGGAGAATCTCCAGCACATTAAATATACATCATAACTCTAAGATGAATCCCCATTTTAGGAATGTAATGTTTTCATTTGATGTGTCCTTTGGAACTGCAGAAATAAGATAGTTAAATTCTGTTTTACATTTCTGCAAACTCACAGATGATATTCCTGATGTGGAAAGATACAAGTGGCAGTTTTAACAAATTATTTTATAAATCAGATTTTGTACAGAGACCATTTGTGTCCCCTCCCCCTAGTTTGTCTAATCGGCTAAGACAGAGGTTAGCAAACTACAGCCCACTGGCCATATCCAGGTCCAGTTCCTGATTTTATAAATAAAGTTTTATTGAAACCCAGCCATGCTTATCTGTTTACGTATTGTCTGTGTCTACTTTCCCACTGCAACAACAGAGCTGAGCAGTTGCAACAGAAGCTATATGGCCCATAAAGCCTAAAATATTTACTATCTGGATCTTTATAGGAAAAGTTTGCTGAACCCTGAGATAAGGTTACCATGGATGCAGACTGGCCACTTGCAGACCAGCTGTAGCCTGTAGGTTTTGCTGGTGTTTTAACAGTGAAGTAACAAGCAGTCATACAGGCAGCTTGGCTCCAGATGTTGGCACCTGGCCTGCTTTGTGCATTTCTTTCACCACTTGAATCCTGTAGGCACTGGAATCCTATCCCTGGTTAGCAGATCCAGGAAGGGTGTTGGCTTTGAGGTCAGGAGACCTGGGTTGTAGCTTTGACTCTACCTTGAGCTTGCTGTGTGACCCTGGTAAAGCTACTCTACTTTCTGGCTCAGTTTCCCTGCTTTGTAGGCTAGCCTCTAATCAACCTTTTCAACTCTAACAAACCACAGTCCTAATACTCCAGTTATGGTCCCCAAACTAGCAACATTGATGCCGGAGCTTGTTAGAAATGCAGAGTCCCAGGCCCCAACCCAGACCGACTGAACGGGGACCCACAGTTTAATGAGCTCCCCAGGTGATTCTTATGAACATTATGTACTTCTCTCTAGAATATCACCTCCCTGGTGTGATGTTGTAAGTGAATGATTGTCTCTTCCATCTTTCTAAATTGGAGGTCTTTGGGGATTTCAATTTCTGTGTTGCTTTTACTCCCAGGGTGAATTAGGTGAGACATGAAACGTATGGCCTTATCAGTATGTTTCCCCAGCCTTGCCCCAAGCACTCTCTTAAGATGTTGTAGGACCCATTATGAGTCTAAGGGTCACCTACCATTCTTAATACATGCATAGTATGAATACAAGGCAGACAACACCTGGTTCTGCAATGGCAGGCAGATGTATAAATAAAGAGTATTATTGGGCTAGGAAAATAATTTTCTGCCCACCTTTCTAAGTTCTTCTGGCTGGACTAATAGTAAAATTAACTTGAGATGCATTAACAGGAGAAAATGACCAAATTTATTATGTGTGTACCTATGGTAGTTCCATAAGAATATGAGACCTGAGTATACATCAAGCAGTTAAGGCTTATACGCCATTCTGGACTAAGAAGAGGGAGGCAGGGGTCTGAGAATTCAAGGCGAAAGTTGGTAATTCACAGGTAGTTGAAAAAAAGTGAATAAGTGGCAAAGCAATTCTTTCTTGGCCACACAGAAACAATGGGGCAGAGAGGGGAATCTACCAGACAGACTTGCTTAGATCCTCCCTGTCACTCCTAATTTATCTATGCTAAGATTCCCTTCCTGAGGCAGGCTTTTCTATCTGAATTTCTTTAGGCCGCTAAAGGGAAAGGTAAAAAAACAAAAGGCAACAAAAAACCAAAAATACTTTTCTTGAGTTTGGTAGACTTTATTTTTCAGTTTAAAATAATCTGCAGGCAGGGTGGCACATTCTGGGGAGACTCATTCTGGACCCCTACGGACACTATCAACATTCACAGTTTGTGTGTGTGTATATGTGCTTGTGTGTGTATCCGGATGCTGAAATCTTTCAGCGGGCACATCTTATTTGGGTATTTACTAGAAGTTCTCAGAGATTAGACATAAGGAAAATAAATTTGCTGATAGACTTTAAAAAAACAAACAAACAAAAAATTTAAACCACTGTTTTTAAGAGGAGAAGAGATTGCAATCAAGCCATCTTCTTCCATGGGCCACTGTTGGATAATACAAACAACAGCAATAATGATAAAAGCCAGTACTTACTGAACAATTACTATGTACCAGGAGCTGTTTTAAACCTATAAACATGCATAAATTCATTTGATCCTTAGAATAACCCTGTAAAGGTAAATACTATTACTATCCCCATTTTATAACAGAGAAACCTCTGGGAGCAAAGTGAAATGGCTTATCCAAGGTGACCCAGTAGAGTCAGAATTAGAATGGAGGCACCTAGCTCCAAAGCTCGTACTTTCCATAACAATGTTACACTGACAGATATGTTGGATCTATCTGGTGAGTTAATAGAAAAGACCATGAATGCTAGTGGCCTATTTGTTGGGAGCCTGGGAACATCTTGGGAAGGAGCATCAGCTGGGATTCTGCTGGGATTCAGGAAGGTCTGAGTAGACAACTATTTGTTATT
Organism: Cynopterus sphinx; assembly: GCA_030015415.1. Lineage (NCBI taxonomy): Eukaryota > Metazoa > Chordata > Mammalia > Chiroptera > Pteropodidae > Cynopterus > Cynopterus sphinx. The sequence goes on along the minus strand of CM057381.1, from coordinate 118,891,631 downwards.
GCTTGATCTCCTCTGGTAGATTATAACTCCTTTAAGACAGGAGCCATGTCTCCTTTCTTCATTATTGTATTTCCAATGCCAAACACAGTGCTTGGGGCATAGTAGGTGCTGAGTAAATTCACAGAGAATGAATGAGTAAAAGAATGAACTAGTGATTGAGTGAATTGCCTATTGTTTGGAAGACAAACCACAAAGTCTGACATAACCACAGAATCTGGTTAAGGGCCAAATCAGTCACATAATTGGTTGATTATCTGAGCATCTGGAGGAATCAATAAGGGCTTCCTGGAGGAGAGAACTTTCCTGCCAAGAGCCTTGAAGCAGAGGTGGCAAAAGGGTGGCCTTTCAGGTGAGAACAAATACTGAAAGCTTATTGTTTGCAAGCTCAGGCCCAAGATATCACAGACACCTCCCCTGCAGAGGGAGACCACACAGGCAACACACTGAGCTGACAAACACCTTCCTACTTGGCCTGGGACTTTGGCTGGAGCACATCCTTCCATCCAGCTTTGGCACAGGATGGTCCCTCGTGTTGGCCAATGATGCCTGCCTGTCTGCTCCTGCTCCCTCTCTCCTTATCAGCTGAAGATGAACTCCACAGAGCTCTCCTGTCAACTGATGCATGAGCCATTCCCTTGTAGGGCAAAGGCTTGTGATTCTTTGCAATAATATTTCATAATTTATATATTTGATTAAAAAACAAAACCTGTGCCAGCAGCCTGCATAATCTAACATATTGGGATCATTAGCTGCTTGTGTCACTCTTCTATTTTAAAACTTTCCATATTTGAACTCATGGAAGTACATCCTTCACATTATTAAACTTTTCCCATAAAAACAGTTTAGTAAGTCTCCATCATCTTCCACAGAACTAAACAGAAAAAGCCATGATAAAAAACTTTTAAACATTTCCTTTAGAGATACCATTTTATTTAGGTCTTTGAACACATTTGTCTTTTCTTGCCAGTAATTAAAAAAAATCAAGATAAATGAGATTCTCGGTGGCATTATAATTACTTCAAGATGAGCTTTATGACTTGGCGTCTGTCCTTGCTCTTTGCTGCAGTGCCTCCCAGGCCTCTCGGAAACCTCCATTCCTCAATCCTGGTCTAGTCTAGTCCCTTAGATTCCTTGGGTTAGCTTTCATCCAATTTCTCTGACCGATGCTTTTTTTGTGCTTTGCTCCTGTAGTTTAATCCACCCTCCCTCTCTTTGGGGAACTGAGCCAGCTCTGCTTTGCCCGGAAGGCTTCTCTTTGCCACTTCCAGCACTGACAGGGCCTCTCTTCTGCAAGGGGCCTGTTTCATATAATTCAGATGTTGTTGTCTTTTTTAATCCTTTCTTGTTCCCATCAGAAATTGGCTAGTTGGCACCATGATCAAGGTACTGCTAGTTATCATACCCTGGCCATCTAGGCACAGTAATTGGTCAAAAGATATGCACATGTTGGGCCAATCCAAGTCATTCTAAGAAAGCCCTCTTTTCATTGGGTTCACTGGCTCCAAAGACAAAGTGACCCTAGCTGCTGGTGGCGGCCGCGTCTGCTACCATCTGGGTGAATTTGCCTGAGGAAAAGAGAGGTGAGAGATGGAGAAAGGAAACAAATTCTTAACTTCAAAATTTGAACTACTGGATCTAGAAGCTGGCACTTCTCTTGAACTTTCTCTAGAAAGAAAATTCTAAAATGTGGATTCCCTCCAGTTTTGGCTTTAACTGGACTTCCCTCATTTGCAGCAAGAGAGCCCTGGATAATATTTCTTCAGTCTGCAAGTCTAAATCCTTTCTGTTGTTCAAATACCAGTGTTGTCTCAAACTCAGACCAAAGAAACATCTTATGTTGATGGCTACAATTTTTTATTACAGAGTGGTGGGAATCAAACCTAGAGATCACCTTGCTTTAAATTGGGAGAAACTGATTGAGTGCAAATAGCAGTTGAAGAACAAGAATGAACACACTCTTCCTTCAACAGCATCATTTCTGGTCCTGGCTTGTCAAAGGCAGAGACATGTAAATGGCCAACACACATGCCATTGCACAGTCTTGTCTTTTGTGTAACCTTCTCATGTTTAAAGCCAAACATTTGGAGCCAAAGTCTGATAGCCTAGTGGGTCACCATCATCTACATCCCCATAGGACAGACTTGATTAAAACCCCAAATGAATTAGAGAGTCTAATGACTTCAGAAATGTGTAATTCACCCAAGCTGAAATGAGATACATCTCGGGTATTAGTCACATTGTTTTTGTCTATAATTAACAAGAGTCCCACTAATGAGAAACTCTAATGAGGAAATATATTACACAATGAGAAAATGTATATCCATGCATAAAGAATAAGGAAATAATTGTTTCATGTAACAAGAAGTTTAGAGGTAAGTTCACTGGCTCAAGACATACCAGGGACCTAAGCTCCATTTAACCAGTTCCATCATCCTTAGCTTATTGACTTGGTTCCCTTGTCTCCTCCTCAAGATTCTTGGCCTAGGAGTTTCAACTCAACAGCACCCAGCTTAAGAAAACTCTGAGAAATGACTGATTCCAAAGCTGGGGTGAAAAAAAGACAAGATGAGCCAGAAACTCCTACTTGTGACAGCGTATAAAATTATATTTAAAGCATGATGGGGACATATCTAAAGGACATAGCTAGCTTGAAGGAGACTTCCTTGGCCAAATTTGGAACAATTTGAGCATCAGAATCATGATAGTAATAGATGATAAACAATTTGATAAATAGAAACCTACAACTCCACACTGATATAAATGAATGAATAAATAAATAGAAGATAGAGCTTTTCTTTATAGTAGAATGATAACTAATAAACATTAAAGGAATGATTGAATTAGAGAAGTCAACATTTGGTAACTCTCATAGTAATAATTCAGTCAAGAAACATTAATATATGCTAATCACCAGTGGATGGAATTTTTATGAATGGGATATTAACATAGTCTCAAAGTACCTTCCCACAAAATGCTCATTAGATACAAAGGGAAAAAAGAGTAATGATGTTGAAAAAATCTTGCATAATCAAGTGTTTAAAATTAATAACAATATTAATGAAACAAATAAAAATCTTATATCAGCTGATAGGTCACACAATAAAAAGAAAATTGCATCATTTCGATGGTATTTCTACCCAAAATTCGTGACCTGAATTTAATTATAAGAGAACATCAGACAAACCCAATTGATGGACATGCTACTCCAGGCAGCCTTTAATCTTCTAAGATATCAAGATGTCAAAGAAAGAGCAAACACTTCCAAATTACAGAAAACTAAAGAGACAAGATACCTAAATAAAATGTATAATTCTGGACTAGATCTTTTTGTTATTAAAAACCTTATTGGGACAATTGGTAAAACTTGAAATAGATATGAAGATTAGCTGATAGAATGCTCATTCCTGATTTTGATGGTTGTTTGTGCTGATGTAAGAGAATGTTCTTATTTATAGGAATTACACACTAAAACAGGAGTAATGAAGCATTGTGTCAGCCACATCCTCAGATGGTTCAAAAAAAAAAAAAGTTCTCTGTTCTCTTAACTTACTGGTAAGTCTAAAATTAAATCAAAAAGAAAAGAAAGAGGAGTTATTTCCTCTAGAGCACTTCTTTTCACTAGGATAGAAAACTTTCTATGCAGGTCCCCAATGGAGAAGCCTCTTTGGCCAAGATTGGGCCTCCTGCCCTTTCTCTAGCTTCAAAGGAGACTGGGAAAGTGAATTTATAGAATGAGAAGTAGGCTCTTCCCACAAGGAAAAAGGAAGTGGGGGTGGAGAATGACAACATGTAGGTGGTCAGCAGTGTCTGCCTCAGTCTGAAGTTTTAATATTTGGTTTAGGCCATTTTGGAATACAGTGCCATTAGCAACAGTGAAGCACTCAAGAGTCCTAGGCTGCTTGTTCTTTCATTTAGTTGCTATTCTCTCAAGTTCATAGGGGGAGATGTTCTCCAGGCAACTGTTGACAGTCTGGGCTGAAAACATTCAAGGTGAAATATAACCTGTGGGATGGAGGGAAAGAGATGATGGGAAAGGATGGTACTGAATGACCGGTCAGATGGGAAGAGGAATGTCAGCTCTGATTTGGGTGCTCCAAATCCGAGGATGGAGTGTCATTCACAGACATAAGAAGGCAGGCATATGCTCTAGGTGGGGTCTGCAGTGGGTCATCATTCTCACCTACAAGGATGTAGACAAAATCAAGCATCATGCTGGGGTTTCTGCAGAGGAGAGAGCTTGTGACTAGTCATCACCAACACCTGCTTAAAACTCTTTGAAATTTCCCACTGCTTCTAGAACAGAGACCAGTCTTCTGTTACCCACAAAACTGGAGTACATCTAATGCCTCAGTGCTAATTTAATGCCCCATCACTCTTGGTGCTCCTGCTACACCAGGCTTCTTTCAGTCCCATGCATGTGCCATGGTTACAATGGTATCTAAAATCGCAGCAAATAGGTGTTGAATAAATTGATGCTGCTCCAGCTCCAGGGCCTCGCACATGCCATCCTCATATCCATCTTTACCCATTGTCCTTTTCCTCTTTGCCTACTCAGGTGTATTTACCCTTTACATGTCAGCCACTCTATCTTTTGATTGGAGCACTTAATTCTTTTCTATTTGAGGTACTTGTTGATAGGAATGTAGTTATTACCATTCTTTATTCCTGTTTTGGATACATGTTTTTTTACTTTCTAAGGAAGTCCCTTCAATATTTCCTGTAGGCTTGGTGATGATAAATTCTTTTAGCTAATTTTTTTGTCTGGGAAGCTCTTTATTTTTCCTTCAACTCTAAATGATAGCTGTGTTGGATAAAGGATTCTTGGTTGTAGATCCTGCATCTTCATCCTGTCAAATATTTTGTGCCCAGCCCTTCTGTCCTGCATAGTTTCTTTTGAGAAATCATCTGCCAGTCTTATGGGTGCTTCCTTGTAGGTAACTAACTGCTTTAAGATTCTCTCTTTGTATTTAACCTTTGGCATTTTAACTATGATGTGTCTTGGTGTGGGCCTCTTTGGGTTTCTGGTTTTGGGGATTCTCTGAGCTTCCTGGGGTTTTTTGTTTATTTCCTTTACCAGGTTAGGAAAGTTTTCTATTATTATTTCTTCAAATATGTATTCAACTTCTTATTCTCCCTCTTCAGGTACTTTTTTGACATGAATATTTTTACCTTTAATGATATCCCATAGGATCCTTAAATAATTATTATAGTTTTGGCTTCTTTTTTCTTGTCATTTTGATTGAGTGTCTTTGGCTTTCTCATCCTCTATATAGGTCATTTGTTCCTCTTATTTATTCACTTTTTCCCTCCATTTAATATATTTCTCATCTCAGATAATGTGCTCTTCATTTCTGAATGGTTCAGTTTTATAATTTCCATTTCTATTTTAATGTTTTTTATCTCTCTGTTGAAGTTCTCACTGAATTTATCTACTTTTCCCATAAGTTCATTGAGCATCTTTATAACCAGTGTTTTGAACTCTGTATCTGTTAGATTACTTGACTCCATTATTTCTGGATCCCTGTTCTGTTCTCTCATATGGTTTCTGCTTCTTTGTCTTCCTATTTTGGCTGCCTTTCTGTGTCTATTTCTAAGTACTGAGCAAAGCTCCTAAGTCTCCTGATCTTATAGTGTGGATTTGTGAAGTAGGTGTCCAGTGGCACAGTCCTGAGAGAGGTTCAGCTTCAGGCCAAATGGCTGAAGCCTCTACCCCTCGGGCCACCTGTCAAGTTTCGGCAAGCAATCCACAGATGCTGTGCTTATAGTTGCCTTAAAAGGCCACACCAGAAACCGAGGCCAGCTGCCTCCAGTGTGAGTCTAGGTGCTGCTCAGCAAAGAGCACCTGACTAAGCGAGGATACACCTGAATATGGCTTGGGCAGAGTTGTGAGTTAGGGGAGATGGAGTTTCGGGGAATCCTCTTGGCGAAGCAACCTCTGTTATCCAGTTTGATTACGTCTCCGCTATGGCAGCTCTGAGTCCGTGCACTGGTAGTGGGGAGGGCTCAACAGAGGAGCAATGGATACTGCCGCACTTCCGTACAGAGTGGGTCGTGCCTTGGCCCTCACTCTGACAACTCAGTGTCCCTGTTAATCTCTGGTGCCTCCTGTGCAGCCCAACTGGCACCGGCGCTCAGAGCCAGCAGGTCTGTCATCGCGAAAGTCCGTTCCTTTAAGAAGTGTCTGCAGCTGCTGGCGGCCGTGCTGCTGCTGTGGCCTCAGTCCCACTCAGCCGCTTAGGACAGGCAGCTTCGCATCCTCACCCCGTCCTACCTTCTACTACCGCAGGGTGACTTCTTAGATTTCTCCCTGGTTTTAGGGCTTGTTCATCTAGATCCCAGGTGATCATTTTTTGCTGTTTGCTCCTTATTTCTATCACAACTTCGATTTGGCAGCCAGAGGGATGAACAGAGCCTCTAGCATCTGTGCCATTTTTTCCCCCCTCCGGTAGCTATAACTTTAAATCGACTGGGGGAGTATGTTCCCAGCCTCCATCTCCCTCACAGACTATAAAGTTCAGGGGGCATTGTTTTTTCTTTGAGTGCCGTATGCCTAAACTCAGCTTGGGAATTGGAACTCTGTGGTGCTCAGTGAAGATCTGTGGAATGCATGAATGAGTGAGTGAACGAGTGAATATTTCACTGGTGTTTCTGGGAAGGGACTGAAAAGCAAGTCATGCTTGAGAAGCACCTCACAGGACAGGTAAAATTCCAACAAAGGAGTGGTCTTCAAGTAACCAACTCAGAATTTGCCAAAGCATTGATCAAAGGGAGTTTTTGCATGTCTAGGACAAATAGGAAAACAAATCCCGAGAAATAATGGGTCTTAGACTAGAAAGACAACTAAGCCAGGTTTTGGAAGGATTCAGATGTCAGGGTGAGAACTTGGTTCTTAATTTGAGAGGCAATGTGGAGCCATGCAGGGTAGGTGAGGAAGGTGACACACCCATAGCTTCTCTTTGAGAAAACAGACATTACAGAGAAAATAAGTGTGGCTGCAGAGGAGCTGGAAGCAGAAAAGCACCTTAGAAGGATATTGCAGTAGCTCTTGGTCAAACTTGCAAGCACATGAATGAAAGTACTGCAGATAAGGTATGATGAGAGCGAAATTTGGGTGGTAAAATTCAAGAGAGACTACTGGTGACAGAACTGTGAGCTCCTACAACTCATGCTTTTTTTTTTTTTTTTTTTTTGTCCTTATATCTGCAGTAGAGAAAGAGATTTCTTTCCTCAGAAATTATGAAAAGGAAACTCATTTGGGGCTGCAAATGCTCAGAGAGGCCATGAAAGGAGAGAAAAACCTTACCAAAAGACCTATTCTATTTGCCTCATTCAATGTTCAGTTGGCAACATTTAAAAGTAGAGAGATTTCTCATAAAATTCTCATATTTCTTAAGGTCTGTCCACACTGGTCACCGTGTTCCAGGTGGCATCACTCATTAGTTGAGCCTGGGTGGCCCTGTTTCACTGATCTCTAACATTCTACCTGGTGTGACTCCCAGAGGGGTTCATACCTAACTGCTCTAGCCTCTGAGGGCAGCTGAGTCGGGTCCCTGCTCTTTAAGAAGCTCCTCAGTTTCCAGGAGGCTGCTTTTTGGTATACTGTGAAACATTATATGCATGTTTCCACTAGTGATTGGGGTACCTGAAACTGGGGTTGAGGGTTCTGCTCCAATGGCCTCCACTTCCCCAAAGAAATCTGACACAAGTGATGAAGAGGCATATCAGCACTTACAGTGCCTTCTGCCAGCACCAGCATTCAGGGTCATGGGGTTCCATGGATGCCATGAAATCACTACCCGGGAGTAAATAATTAGATAAGGGCATATGTAAACTGCATAAAATGTTTATTGATATGTTTATCATGCCAAAAAAAGTTTTTATTTAAAATTCAAATTCCACTGGAAAGGAGGCAACAAACAATCGTTGGGATCGCAGCCTACTCCTGGAGGAGTTCCCATGCTCATGAAAAAGCACTCACATTCTACAGCTATGTGATTTGATCACTCAGAATTGCATTCTGGGAAACTCCTAGAGATCATTTGCAGTATGCCAACTGTGTCTTTAGTTGGTAGCTGGGAAACAACAGCAACAAAACAAAATAACTCCATCCTAAGACTTCTCAGAACATTTCTGGCTTTGAAACTACTGAGCCTCAATGATCCACCACCACCAAGCCTAGAATATATGTGTATATATATTCTCATTGAAAAAAAAATATCATTGTTTTTGTTGCTTGCTGGCTATTGCATCAGACCCTTAGGATGGCCTCAGTGCCCCTGGCTTTCCTTCTGAGTGGGCTCCTGTGGATTCTGGCCATGGATAGGCAGCCTTCAGGAGTGTTTGGACTTGCTGCAAGTTGGGCACAGAAGCTGACCCTTGCTGACAATGTATGCCCGACCACTCAGCTGCTGCTCACAGCCCTCACAGACAAAGTGCTTTCGGTGCCAGGCCAGGTCTTCCACACGCTGGTAGTCCTCTGAGAATATTATCTGGAGAAGAGAACAGAAGAAATGATTCTAGCAGAGACAGTAATTAAGGGTAAGTCATAGGATGGTGGTTCATCCTACCCTATTCTTGTTTTGACCTTTAAGTGCCTCCGTGGAGAAATATATCTTCAGTCTGAGCCAGTAAGCATAGTACTTGATGAAAGTTGTATTTGCATCTTAGGTATTCAGAGGGAAAATAAAGTCCTCCACCATCAGCAGTTTTTACTTATCTAGCCTCTGGGACACTCTCTGGGTCAAATACAAAGCCCAGTTGTGCTGTGAGATGGGATTACATACCCTGATGAGGACAGCTTAATGAGAGCTAAACTGCCAATGGCCAGGCTTCAAGAGCAAGAGCACATGGGGTCACTTGGGCTTGTAATATTGTGACATTTGTGCCTGGAATATATATTTGTGAGGAACCACTGAGGCACAGAAAGGGAGAAATAGCATATTGGTTAAATCTGCCTTTGGATTTTGTGGTCAAACAGGAACCAGGTATGAGGTTTCACTTAAACACTAAACAACTTTGTGACTTGAGACAAATTGCTTAATCTCCCAGTGTCTCAGTTTCCACATTTGTAGAATGGAGATATAAATACTGTCTATCCCATAAGTTTTTACAAGTTACTGTCTACGAAGTGCTTGGAATAGTGATGGATACAAAGTCACTGCTATATGATTATCACTGACCTTTCTGAGCTGCACTTTTCTCATATGTAAAATGGAGGCAATGATGATTTCTCCCTAAGGCATTATTGTGAGAGATAAATGACATATCACACATATAGAGTATGTAGCAAATTAATGACATATTATAAGCCCTTAATAAAGGATAGAGCATTGTTACAGGGAGTATACTGCTGTCCTCACAAAAATGAGGTTGTGGGCTAGGCCTGCTGACAGTTCTTAATCTAGCTCACAAAAAGCATGTACATTCATTCACTTGATGATAGAATTATTAGTTAGAGGCCTTAATTTCATATGGAGACCAACTGTGGAAGGTGGTAAAAGGCAGATATTGGCTCAAAATAAAGGCAGATATTGGCTCAAAATACCTTTTATGTGCCCAGGATGAAGATAGTTTCCTGTCACTAAATGCATGCAGACAATAGATGTCATAATTATTATTATTAATATATCTTAGAGTTCTTCAAGTCTTAACCAATATTGTAGAGTTGAACCCCTTTCAAAGCATCTCTAACTATGGTATTGCATTGTGTTATGTTAATGTTATATTATATTATCCTAGGACTAATAGTGGTGCCCGCCTATTAGTCACTCAGTCAGGCCCATGGCAAGCATTTTCATGTAGTATCTCATTTATCTGTATAGCAACCCTATGGGATGGGCAAGGTAATCCTTCCCATTTTATAATAATAAAACTGAGGTGTAGGAGTTAGGTAACCACATGGTTAAGCCAGGTTGGAACATGGGCAATCTGCCTCTTGGTGTACCCCCCATGATATTTTTCTGAGCACTTACTAAGTGCCAAGGACAAGACTGGATGGGCACTCTGTGTCTGACCCGTCCCAATAACCCCATGGTTGTTGCAAACGAGAAAACAGAGACTGAGAGCATGAAGCGAGATCTGAGTCTCAATTTTCCTATCTGCAGATCACGTCATCAACAAAGCCACACAGCCTCTGAGTCCTCCCCTGCAATAGTGAGGGTGGCCACTCCACTATGCAGACACTGCCTCTCACCTCATCACAGCCGGAACACCGGGGCCGGATGGTCTCGCAGTAATGGCGGCCACACCAGGGCGCACCATCCTTCCAGAAGTAGATGAGGTCCACGAGTGGGTCAGAGCACTTGATGCACACAAAGCAGGCAGGATGCCACTGCTTATTATAGCCTGCCCTGTCTGAGTAGACCACAGGGGTGTCGGCGGGGGCCACTCCCTTGCAGAGCTCACAGATCTAGAAAGGTCGGGGAGAATCCAAGGATACAAGGTAGTTAGGAGAGCACTATGATATGGGTTCAAGTTTTGACTTCAGTCTCTTTACTGCTTGGGTGGCCTTGAGCAAGTTACTATACTTCTTTGTTTCTCAGTTTTCTCAACTGCAAAGTGGGATATAATATTGCCTACCTAGTAGGTTGTTGTGAGGACTAAATAAAGTACTTATTTAGCACAGTGATTCTCAAACTTTTTGTTCTCAGGACCATTTATACTCTTAAAAATTAAGAACCCCAAAAGTTTTTGTTCATATGGGTAATAGCTACTGATATCGACCATAAGAGAAATAAAACTGAAAAAAAATAATTACTTAGTAAAAAAGTAATAACTGACATGTTAACATCATTATTTGTAATTTAAAATAACTATTTTTTAAAACAAAAATTTAGTGAGAAAGGTGGCATTGTTTAACATTTTTGCAAATATCTTTAACGGCTCAACAGAGAACTGCTGGATTCTTGTAACTGTTTTTGCTTTTCATCTTTTACATTATGCTATTTTCCTTGAAATATATGAAGATTTTTTGGCTTCATGTTAATAAGAAGTTGGAAAAGGAAGGGAGCAATATTTTAATAGCCTTCCCAGATAACTGTTGATAGTTTTCTGTGATTCTACATCAAAATTCAAGTGGTAGTTTCTCAAAAGTTAATGTGGAATTTGAAACCATATCAATCAACCTTTTATCCTTATCCTTGTTATATAAAAGCCCACTGGTTCACCTTGTACTTTGAATGGATTTTTACCCATGTGTGATTATTTTGCAGTAAGTCATACGTATATTGCACTGTGTGGTCACTGCCCATAGTTAGATTTCTTTCCTTAATTACATACTTAATAAGATGATAAAAATTCAGGAAAGAAAACCACATGACAAAGAATATCCATGTACGGAGAGCAGTTCCTGAGCATAGGGGTTGTCGAATGAATGCCTAGAGAATGCATGTGTTTCGTTAATTATCCCGACTGCCTGACAATGTTCCTTACCAAGGTGCTAAACTTGTGGTTTCAGCCACACCCACAGAGTGAATGGTGTGAAGACCCTGTGCCTCTGCTTAAGACTGAGTCCTGGCTTGCCTGGTATTCATCAGAGGGTCTAAACCAGAAAATGAGTGATGAATCAGCATTCTTTTTTTTTTTTTCCACCTTCTTTTCGGCATACTTGGAACGTATAAACTATTTGGCAAGGGCTGTTTGAGTACCTAGCGAGTTTTCTGTCTGTCTGGCTTTCTAAATTTCACTGAATGAAATTTCCAGTCCTTTTCTTCACACACAGAGGGACTTACTGTCGATCCACACCTAGTCTGGTATCACCATGCTATATCAGTAGGGCTCCCAACTCCACATTTCCAGATGCATGGAAGTAGGAAAGGAAGAGAGAGAGAGATGTGTCTGGGGGAAGGCAGGCACTTTCAGCCCAAAGAAGGAAGCAGGATGTGAGGTCATAAAGGCAGCCTGGGGGTGATCAAGGGTGGCTTCGATCCCAGGCTATAGGTTGGGATTTCACTCTGGAGGTAATGGGGAGTCGCTGCTGGTTCTTTAGATGAAGAGTGCTGGTTCTGGTTGCATGTAGGGAGATGATTCTGAAGCAGCATGGAAAATGAAAGAGAGATTCGTGCTCACAGAGCTTGGTCTCAACTTTTCAGCCATCTGAAAATTTTTGTCAAGGGCCTCTCTGAGGCGTGTCTCTTCCCTTGTTGTTTCCCCAGCATCCCCGGCTCTTGGCCTCGTTACTACCGGTAGCCAACCCTTTTAAGTAAACAGTGTCACTGACATTTTATGAAAACAAGATGTCTGAGTAATGAGGCTTGTCAACATGTGTCCGGAACCAATTTCCTCTTCTTGTGTGTGAGCTGTTTTCTGTGCCCCTTTCCCTGTCATCTCAAAGAATGATAGATCTGACAGTGTCCTGGCTCTTTCAGCCTGGTGGCCCCTCAGCCACCAGGGGCAGGCTGGCAATCAAGGGTCAGAATGCCTAGCCTACCTGGGTCCTATGAACCTGACCCTCTCTTTTTCTGCACAAACTTATTCTCTTGCAATCCTTGGTATCAAGGTTTATAGTTGCTAAATTGCAGTGGATGGTTGAGAGTGGGGCTAGCTATGCGGCCTTGGACAAGATACCCAACCTCTGTGCCTTAGTTTTTTCACCAGTCAAGTGGGGATACCAATAATAATACTAACATCATATGGTTGTTGCAACATGGATTAGATGAAGTAATAGAGTTAATGGATTTTATAAGGGCTCAGTAATGTTAGTTAAAATTTTGTTAGTCCCCACCCCAGCCCTCCTCATAGATGAGAAAGAAATCTGAGGCTGAGAGGAGTTAAATCACTTTCCCAAGCTGACAAAGACAAGTTTATAGCAGTTTTTGCATTTAGTTTGGAGGTCTGGGGTTCCTTTCCTTAACACTGGGAGAGTTTAGGTTGGATCAAGTTGTGTGTTTCATTGTTGGCCACTACCCCAGACTCAGCTACAATCAGTGCTAGGCTTGGCAGGACTGCTCCTCTCCCTCACTAGTCCCACCTGCTCTAAGACAGTGATTCTCATACTCGAGTCTACCCCAGCATCACCTAGAGATCTTGTTAAAACAGGCTGGCTGATTCAGTAGGTCTGGGATGAGGCAGAGGAATTTGTAAGTTCCCAAGGGATGCTGGTGTGGTCAGGAGAGACCACTCATTGCGAACCACAGTCATAAAGTGTTTAAAAATAACCATATGTATAAACTCGGTAAAAATGATATCATTAATTTGATTTGGTTACAGTAAAAGCCAATTTGAATGCCTGGGATGCTTAAATTTTAGACTACTTAGAAGAAAGCCCAGTGTTGTCATTCTTAGGCTACTTCGCCTATAGAGGAGATAGTGTGGTCAAGTAGAAGACCTTTGGGACCATGTTAAAGGCACAGAGGACGCTTATCATTAGCATGTCAGTTGGTTATTATTTATACCCACAACTATCTAAATTCAGAACTTGCTCATGAGACTGTTTTCAACAGTTGCTATATAACTTAGTTTATAAACTATTGCCTCCCTCAGGGGAGGAGCCAAGGCACAAACCTGCCATAGATAGAATAAATGTAAAGTTTCTACCTGTGCCACTGAAGTTTTGCCCTGTCTTTGTTCAAATGGTGAGAGATTCTCAATGAAAGGGGTCTACATGAAAGAATTTGACAATTCTGTACTTTAGGTCTTTGTAATCTATAAAAACACCTGCTTTGAGAAAGCTGAGGAATGTTTTTGATTGAGCTAAGACCCTGAAGGGTCTTAATGTTCCCTCAATGTGTGAAAATGATATTGCAAATTCTTGGACCCTCCTCCAACCAGGGGCTGTCCCTGCTTCCATTGAATGGGAGGGATGCTATCAATCTTCAAGGAATTGGCCCTGAAAAGGCAACACAGCTTCCACGGGGCCCCCTCTCTCAGTACGCACACACACCCTGGCCCTGGGTAGGCAGGAAAGAAGTCCTGAGGCCTCTATGGCAGGGCAATCATGTGGAGAAAACACACAGAAGCTCCTGCTGGTCCAGCCCCAGCTGTTTGTGTCTTCCCAGCATAGAGGCCAGACATGTGAGTGACGGAGCTTCAGAAGATTCTGGCCTCTAGCCTGCAAGCTGCTCCAAAAGATGCCACGTGGACAGAGATAAGATATCCCCACTGAGCTCTGCCCAAACTGCTGATTTGTGAGCAAAACAGATGCAATTGTTTTAAACTTCAATATCTTGGGGTGGTTTGATAGACAGCATTAGAGTACTGGAACATGAAATGTGGGTACATGGAACTATTAAGATGTCTGAATTAGAAGTAATCAAGACACAAAGTGTTTTAGGCAACAGCAAATTAAGGACAGTGGCCAAGGGATACACAGCCAAAGAGCTGTCTCTAAGGACTGAGCCACGCTGGCCTTCAGAGCAATCAACAGATACGCAGAACACTCTAAACCAGCAATAATCTCTCTGACAGGGTTGCCAGAAGTTCTATCCTGATCCTGCTGCCTCTTTTGGAAGGCTCTTATCCAACGGGACTACCCAGTCTAAACCCAGAGTGCCTTGTGAAAATCTCACCATTACAATACAGTAAATATTAACAGAAGGGCCTTGAATTCAGGCACTGGGTTCTTTCCAATAAAAATACGCAACAATTTATTTATAAACAGCATCTCCTCATTTCCTCTTATGGTGATTATTCACCATCTTTGCCTTGTAGCCTTATGTATCCCAGAGGTTTTTTTTTTCTTTCTCTTTTCTGGCCCAGTGTCATTTCTGGCATCTTTAGCCTCTTGCGTTCTGTTGCCCCACACTATCATCTTCCTGGGGCTACTGATGGTGCACAATGGGCAGTTTAGGGTGCAATGGTCAGGGTCACAGCCTTTGGAATGAGGTCTGTACCATGCTTCATCACTGGTCAGACAAGTCACCTCTCTGATCCTTGGTTTCCTTCTGCAAAGCATGTAGCAGGTGCTGGCCCCTGTGAAATGCTTTACACATGGAGGTCACTGTTGTTGGCCAACCACTTTGCCTCACACTTCTTTTAGGGGCAAGTTATCAAAGATGGGGCTCTGTGCCACACACACAAAAAAACTTAGGCATTTCTAACTGAATCTCTCTCACTGGTTTTCTGGTAAAGGGGCAAGACACAGCCAAGAAGGCTTCATAAATGCTACACATCTATGTCTACATACACACCCCTGAGACAAATGGTATCCAGAAAAATATTTACTACCCTTGAAGTAGTTTTTTTCCAATTAAAAAGAAAAAAACTCATTGTAATTCACTAAAACGATTTACTGCCCTTTGAGAGGTTGTGACCTGAAGTTTAAAAATGCTGTTTAACTTTACTAAGAACTTCTTTTAATGTCCTAGTCTTTAAAAGGGGGTGGGGGATAATATACCTTGTAGGATAATTCTTAGGATTAAATAAATGACAATGAGAAGCCTCTGGCTCAGTGTCTGACACAACCTAGGTGGTCAGATGACATCATCATGATCATTATTACTGTGCCCATCTTCCATTAGCCTATAACAGCAAAGCAAAATTGGATAAAACCAAAGTAATTCATAAAAAGCTAAAATAATTTTTTATAGTTCTTCTAGTCCTGGGGTCAGCAAACTATAACCTTGGGCTAAATCCAGTATGCTGCCTGTGTCTGTGAATAAAGTTTTATTTACATAAAACTTTTATGTAGAGTTTTATCATCTGTTAGACAGTCTATGGCTGTATTAGTTCTATGAGGACAGAGGTGAGTAGTTGTGGCTGAAGATTGTATGGCTTCAAAGTCTAAAATAGTCACTATCTTCCTTTCACAGGAAAAGTTTGCCAATTCCTGTTTTAGTCAATAGAATATTATGCAGTCCACTTTAGAAAAAAAAAGAAAAGATGCCCGTGAGGCCTATGTGGCAACATAAAGTATTTATAGTATGAAAAGTGGGATAAAGAGAATTTTCTGTGGAAAAAAAATCTCTTTTAATATTATTAAAATATTTCCACTGTAAAGGAGGGAGGCAGATGTTGAGAAGCCTGGTTACTATGGCAATTTTGGGGGGCCGTTTCTCTGGGCCTCTTACCTTCCTGTCCTCCGGTTCATATGGTACAAGGTGTGGGGGTGGGGCAGTGGTTTCAAATTCCAGAGAGGGGCTGGCAGGAAAGCCAGCCTGCTGAGCCACATGTCCAACATCTGCTCTGACAAAGATTTGGAAGTCCCTTGCCCACAAATATGTCCCTTGTTGGGGCTGGAGTCAGGCTGAGCTGCCAGCCGCTGTAAGTTTCCATCTGAGAGGCAGACCTAGTGGGAGGGTGGGGACCCAGGCCTCTAGTCCCTACTCTGTGCATTCTTGTGGGGGGAGTGGGGCAGGGAGACCACACTGTAATTTGAGAGCAAATTAACAAATTTTTACAATCTGAAGGAATGTCTTCACTTCTCTGAGTCTAGTCTCTTCCTCCAAGTCACTCTCTCTGGTGCCATGGCTTGGCCTGAAAACGAGGGTGGTGTGGGGAAGGGGCTGGGCAGGGCGGGGGGGGGTCCCAGCAGGAATGACAAACACTAAATGTTATATCCTGGCTTTCTTTCCCCTTTCTTCAGTTACAAGTTTGGGGTGCAGGGAAGGGCGGAAATGCCTGGGCAAAATGACCATGTCCAGGAAATCTGTATATTCAATTTCTGAGAGAATATTCAGTAAGCTCTCCAAACACAGGGAAATGGTTTGGTGGAGATGTTAGCAATCAGACCACTGAGGTCATTGCTTGCAGCATGCGCAGGCGCCCATAGGTTCTGTCCAGGAGGAAGAGGTGGGAGCAGAGGGCTGGGAAAGTGGGTCTGGGCCTCACTGTTCTGATGTGAAAGGGTCCAGCTTGCTGGAGTTGGAAGCTCGCTGCCCACAGAACCCTTTGAATCCCCCAAGACCCACGGTGGGTGAGATTGGGGTAGGGCAGTCCTTCTGTTGCTCTCACATGCAGACAAGAAGCCCCCCAGTTCTCCACTGGGCGGGGCTGCAAGTTACTCCAAACACTGCTGTTCACCCCAGCAAACCTAAATACATACCCCCTTGTGTTGCTGTACCCATTCTGCTGGGCCCCACCCAGGACTACTCAGACTCCACAGGACTGTGACTCAGAAGGACCTGGGTTGGAATTGTAGCCTCACCCCACCTCTCATCAGCAAGCTGGTGCCTTAAGCTCCACATCTATAAAATGGGTGTAACAGCCCCATCCTCTGGTTGATAGGGGGATTCAAGGAGATGAATGGGCCTTTTATGCAGTAACAGTTCCCTTCCCTACACACACACACACACACACACACACACACACACACACACACACACACGGACAGGTGAGGGCAAGAGAGGGAGATTACATATTTTAGGTTTTTACTTGATCTCACTGACTTAGAGGGCACACTCTGGGAGAAACACGGGGTGAGTTAGCATCTGGGATTTTTCTGCTGTGGTGTTTCCTCCCTAAGGATTATGCTGAAGGCATTACCCATGGTGTCCCGCCTTTCCTAGCCTCAGTGTAATAATAAAGCTTTCAGAGGACTGCTCTGCAGTTGGAGCGGGCAGCCACAGCTCTTGATTCATTCTCAGATGTGCTATGGCTAATTTTAGGTCACCCTGTGTGAAGGCCTAGGAGCTGAAAGCTGGGGGTGGGGCGCAGATCTGCACAACTAGACAGCCCTGACCATGAGGAAGGGTCAGGCTCAGAAGACACTGTCCCTCACAGCCTGACTTCACTCAAAACTCAGCCTGTGGGTGGGAATTCCACACAGGCGAGCTGGAAAAGGCTTTGACAATCCTGTTCCTTTGATCTGGATAACCCCTTCCTCTGAGGACAGTTTGGTGAGCAGCTGTTGGGGAGGGCTCGGCAGCCTGACCCTGCTTCCCCCATCTGAGCCCCTCCCCTGATTGTACCTGAGCTGCAGCACTACGGAGCCTCACAGGAGGGAACTGCCCTCCAGTGCAGGCTGAGCACAGCATAGATGAAAGTGGGATCTCATGGTCCTAGTCTGCTGAGTGTAATGTGGTCCAGACACGGGTGGCCAGGTTCTGGTGTAAAGCAACGTTGTTTAATTCTGTGCCTATGTTTCCAGACCTCAAAGAATGTGAGAGTGCTTTGCAGCATTTTCAAAGCTGGACTTCCTAAGCAAGGAGGCCAAATAAATCTGAAAAATGCTTGGGTTATCATCTCTTGGACCCCTCACTGTAGACCAAGTTGGTGATACCATTTTCACTGAGTTTATTAGAAAGGTGAGTTTTCATATTCTTTTTAGCAGTGGTTTTCAAAGTGTGGCCCCCAGACCAGCGTTAACCTGGGGACTCATTAGAAATGCAGCTTCTCAGGTCCCATCTGCACCTACTAAGTAGGAAACTGTGGGGTGGGACCCAGCCCTCCGAATTTGAACAAGCCTTCCAGGTGCTTTAGCCTACTGAAGGCTCTGAGAAGTCCTGCTGTAAAGAAACTCTTTTAGTTTTATTCACTCTAATGTCTCCCAAACTTACATGTCCACACAACCCTCTTATGCCATAATATCCATTTGCCTTCTGAGGAATAAACTTTGGGAAAGAGAAAAGATGGACTTGGGGGTCTCACAGAGGTTGGTTAGAATCCCACAGGCTTTTTTCATGTCTCTGGGTGGTTGGGAACTTTAAATCAGATACTGCAGTGCTTGGCATTGCCCTTGGCCCACAGCAACACCCACAAAATTGCAGCTGCTAACAACAGTGATAGCAATCACTATTAGTTTAGGGTGATGGTCAGAGATATGTTATCAAATATAGTTCCTGTATAATAGTTTCACACGTCCCACATTTTGCCTCCATTTGTTTTTTTTTTTTTTTCAGAAATCTCTGTTTGGATTTGAGGTGTTGAGTGCAGTCCTACAATTTCCTCCCCACAACTGGGCCCTCGAGTTGAATTCTCTGACCATTTCTAGCCAATTTCATTGCTCTTATCAGGGGAGCAAAACTCAGAATTCACACCAATTCTTGACCCTGGTAACTCCTATACTGACTGCCCTTTTATGAGAACAAAGCAGCACAGGACCCAGGATGACCAGCACCCACACCCACTTACTGAGGCCACTCTCTGGGGTAAGGCAGAATAGTTCAAGGAGTGTAGCCTGCTTCTAACAATGGTGATGCTAGAGACACATGGTCTATGGCCTGGCAGGCTATCCAGCTACCTTTATAGGTTTCTTCCACCTGGCTTCTAGGAGATAAAAAGGGAATGAATAAAAATACTCAGCCTCCTTTCTTCATGGAACAGGTAACAATCAGGGTTTTATAACTTTAGAAAGCGTATTGGATCTGTGTTCTTCTTAAAAACTATAGGACCTCAGAAAAGTTAACTATTATCTCTGAATTTCTTGATACTTCACCTGCAAAATGGGGTTGGTAAAATGCACCCCACCAGGCAACTGTGAGAATTAAACACAGACCCTGAAAAGGTGAGCATATTATTAGGCACAGAGTAGGTGCTTAATAAATGAGAAATTGAGATCTTATCATCCTCCTAGGCAAAAGGGCCATCTAAATTGTACCCATCTTTCTGGGCTCAATTTGTTTGAACATTCATTTATTCATTTATTTGGTCATTCACTCATGGATCACATATTTACTGAGCACCTACCATCTCTATCGAAGGCATCTGCTGCAGATATAGAGATGAATAAGACAGGACCTCAGCATCTAGAGGGGGTGGCAGACATGAAGCCACTAATCACATAATTAGTTATTCAATTTAGACTGGGATTAGGGTAAGGAAGGAGAAAGTTGTCTTCCCCAGCCAGCCTAGGCCAATCAATATTGGCTTCCTTGGAGTCTCTACCTTATTTTCTGACTCTGTCATTTGCCATTTACTGCCTAATTTTGTTTAAATGCTTTTTAAGTGTCAGCACTATTTCTTAAAGTTGACTGTAGGCAGGGATGTGGAATCTCAGGCCATCTTTGTCCCATTTCCTCACTGAACAAAATGTTAGACTGAGTCAAGAATAAAATAACGTTCTCAGATCGGCATCTCTCTCTTGGGAATGGCAACTGGAAAATGTCATGACAACTTAAAGAAGTCGCCTTCCAACTTGGAATTACAAAACATTTATGCTTTGAGGGTAGATGGAGGGTAGATAGTTGGGGAGGAAACTGGTCCATAAAACATGGTCACTACACCTAAGTTTTAAAGTTCCTGTGACATGCATTCTTCCTGAGAAACGGGTCTTTTTTATATTATTGCCAAATTTGTGGTAGAGAAAATAAGTTTTGTTTTTTTGTCTTAGAGTTCTCAGATAAAGAGTGTGAGGTCATAGTTCATTGGAACTGCAATCCCAAATGAATGTGCCAGCGAGATGGGGGTTGGAGATGCAGGATAAGAGTTTGGGATGACATGTATGAGTCACTGCAGGAAAGAAAGAGGCCCGTCCTCTCTGGATGTGATGACAACATTGTTTGGGCTGGCATTCCCTTGGGATGTCTGGGTCAGCCCGTTCCCAGTTAGGCAGGTAATTTGCTTGAAGACCTCATGCATTCAAGCTTTAATCTCTAAATAGAAGCATGAGGCCACGTGGCTGATGGGAAGGTGGTGGGGAGTGGGTGGGGGACAGCAAAAGGTAGGGGCTAGGGGCCATGAAACTTAGCAAACATCAGTCCCATGTGGCACCAATCTCAAGCTAGTACTTTTACCTCCTGGGGAACAGAATAAGATAAACCCATCCCTGAAGCTCACAGCGCTCAGACTATAGTCCCTCCTTTGTGTTTTTCAGTCTGAGGCTTATCTGTCACAGCGTATCATTCTCACTCATTCTAGAGTAAACTTAGAGAAGCACAGCTCAGATCCTATGATCCTTCCAATGGAAAGCCTACCACAGCTCACATGGCCCTCAGAGTAAAGCCCTAAGTCCATGGCAGTCTCTAATGTGGGGACAGTGTCCTCTGCTTGTTTGACTTCCTGGGCTTGGTAGACAGTGCAGGCTGATTAATATTTGAGCAATGAATGGGTGGCTGGCCTAATGTTTCAGGAAGCGTGCCCCTGATAACCTTGCCAGCCTTGTGTCCTGCCTCCTGCTAGCTCACTTCACTACCAGTCACGTGGGACTTCATCCAATCATGATTCCACCATGCTATCTGGAACTTAGGGCCTTTTTGCACATATTCATTTCTTTAGGGCAACATAGGTCTTCCCCTCAAAGCGTGAAGGCCTGAGTGACTCTTAATTCTTCTTCCGAAGCCAACTTGGGCTTCAGCTCCTAATCCAATCCTACCCATACCCCAAGCAAGCTGTGATGTCTGATCGTCTGCGACCTCTACTTGATGATGAGCCCCTTGAGGGCAGTGACCTTGTATTTTTTTCCACGAGACAGTGCCTGGCACAGAGTGATGAGCACCAAATAGCTGCTAGAGGCATGAATGCATGAATGAGTACATGAATAAGTGCATAAATGAGGGAAGAAGCCTGACTGTGCAGCCTTGGCCTGGATGGTTACAACAGCCCTGGTGGCCTTGGAGAGACTTACATATTCTTTGGCTGGGTCACTAATGCTGCCGTTGGTAGTCGGGGCTGCGGGTTCTGCACCCTCTGGCTTTTCCTGCTGCTTCCCTTCTTCCTTGGGCAAGCCTCCCTGCCCAGGGAGGGCCACTTCTCCCACGCCGAGGGCCTCACTCTTATATTGCTTGACAAATTCTTCCATCAGTTTCAGCTCATTCTCCAAAAGTCCGCGGCAGCGAGAGGGGTCCTGGTCATAGATGGGGAGCTGGTGCATGAGCTGGCGGCGGCGGTAATAGGCGCCCTCGGTGCCAGTCACTGGCTGCTTCTCCTTTGGGATGAGCTCCATGTACTGTAGTCCCTGGGCAGGAGGAGAAAAACCAACTGTGATTCTCAAGCCTCTAGGCAGAGACCCAAGAATTGGTGCAATCTGGAAGGTGAACAATTTCTGGCTTCTTTGGGTTTTTGTAGAACTCAAGGATTCTCGAGGAAGAGATGTTATGAATTTTGGTAACACCAAAAAAAGCCTAAAGCTGTAGTCAAAAATCACGTTCTTGATGAAAATGATGTAACTTAAGTTGATGTTCATTTTAGATTTGCTGGCTTTGTGACAAGGACTTTGTTCCCATAAAAAGTGATTATTTTTATTTCGCTCACCTCATGGCAATGCTCCTAATTAGAAAAAAAGTCAATCTAGTTTAAAATTACCTTTCTCAGACAAGTATAATTAAATCATCATGGCCATAAGATTTTTCATGGTTTATTAATTAAAAAATATGCAAAGGCACCTTCTAATAGTTAGAACTGACAAGGTCTCGAGTCAATAACTTTTCATGTTAACATGAATGGTAATGATCCTAGTGTTAATATGTTCATATATAACTGTCCAATTAGGACTTTTAAAAACAAATGAACAAAAAGCTTATACTTGGGTGGGGAGAAGGGGGAAATAAAGGTCAAGGTCATTTAGCATGAAACCTATGAAAGGCAATTGTTTATTCTTGACAACTGTTCTCCATTTCTGTGTTGGACTCTGACACCCTCACCAGGTTTCCTGATTCCTACAGCCAAGGTGGCTGTTGCCAAATTTTCCGTCTTAGAAATTGCCTGCCCCATATCGTGCCACTGGGGCTGGACCCAGTGCTAAACAACTTGGAAAGTCACACTGTAATTCATGATAAGCAGTCCAGTTGTTGCCTGATTTTAGGGAGCAGGGATGAGGAACCTGAGGGGTGGTATACTAGTTCAGAGCCTGGTATTTGCTGAGTTTCATCATCAATAAATTCTGAATAAAGGCACTTTTAGAAAACGAAAGGAAGAGGCCTAGGTTCCTGTGAAACTCATCTTTTGAGGGGTAGCTGTGGATGCCCCCTTGGTGACTCTACTCTAGATTTCTGGAGCACTTGGCTGAGATGACTTCTGGCACTGTGGGCTCACAGCATACCTTGCTAATCTCTGTACCTACACTGTCCCTGTACTCTTCTAGGTGCTTTCTCAGATACAGGAGATGGCCTCGATGGTAGACAAAGTCCTGGGATATCAGAGAATTTGGGTTTCTAGATCCAACCCTGCTGCTGCTTTCTGTGTAAGACAGAGAAAGTACCCAGCCCCTCTGGGCCTCAGTTTCCTCATCTGTATGAAGAGTCTGTGGTGACCTCATTTGATCCTTATCACAATTGAGAGAGGGATGAGCAGTAGCACTAACCCAAATTTATAGCCTAGGAAAGGGGCCAAGGAAGTGATGAATTCTGGATGTCCAAAGAGGCCAAGCTCCTTTACCCAATACTTGAAAGAACAAGAATCCCCAGGAGACCACTCAGGTGACTACACATCTGGGAAACTTACCCTTGACTGTCTGAGGAAGACAAGGGCAATCTGTGGTTTCACTCTTGGTCAGTATGAAACTGCAAGTGGCTTCTAGTATTAACATGCCAGACAGCTAGGTGTGAGAAACCATTTCCAACTTTACACTGCATAAGAATCACTTGTAGATCCTGTGAAAAGTTTCCTGGGCCCACCCAAAGACTAATTTAGAAGTTAGGTCCTCCCCTGTAAGTCTGAAGCAGGACACCCAAGGGTTGGGGCCTCTCTGGGAACAGTGGGTGAGGGGAGTGGCTGTGACTATCAGAGGACAGGGAAACAGCAGCCAACAGCCAACAGGCTGGGACAGGGCCCAGGGCCTGGTGGTTAGGACATTGGGGAATAAACACCAGCTCTTCTCATTTATTGCCTGGGGCCTGCCCTGCTCCCAGGAGCTAAGGAAGGATTTTGGAGAAGAGGAAATGAGAGTTTTGCTCAGTCTGCCAGAATGTGTTGAAGCAGTCCCAGTCTCACCACTTATTCAGCTCATGGGAGAGTAACCTCTTCAATGAAGGCCGCCCACTCCCGCAGGTTGAGTGGTTTAAGGAACGATAGGAATAACTAACACTTACATGGTGCTTACAATGTTCCAGACATTCATCTAAGTGCATAACATATGTTAACCCATTTAATTCTCACAACACTCTTGGGAGGAAGGTACTCATATTACACGTTGGGAACAGAGAGGTTAAGTAACTCCCCAAGGTCACACAGCCTAGTATGTGCTAAAAATAGCTTTGAACTCTAAAGCTTGGGTCTCACCCCTTTCTATTCTGCCTCTCTAAAAGACAAATAGTTTGCAAAAAGACAAATGTCCCCCAACTGCTGGGGGAGTTTCCCTTTGTTGTCACGTCAGGGTGAGTGGGCTGGGTATGTACTGCCTGGTGCAAAGATTCCCCAGTTTCTGGATATGTCTGTGGCTCTGGCCTTCAAGGGTCTGCCTCCCTCTCTGCTCAGCTTTACAAATAAATTTTGTGGTAGAAGTCTTGCAGCTGTGGCCTTGCCAGCATGTCTCTTGTTGATCCCTGCATTCACAGGGTTCTTTCATGGCTCTGTCCTGGCTGTGGGTGTCTGTGGCCCGTAAAGCTCACGGGTTCCTGGCTAGGGCCCTGGAGACAGGGAGTCTTCCCTCCCAGGGACCCAGTGATCCTACTGCAGCTCCAAGCCCCAGCTGGGTACCAGCTGCCTTTGCACTGCCTTTGCACAGCTGCCTCTTGGTGTATGTTTTTGATGGCTGGCCTTGCCTGGCTGGCCTAAGACTTCTATCTATGCTTCCTAGCTACACACCCATGGGAGACATTACTAATCATCCCTGACAAAGGTCTCAGAATCCACCTCAACACAGCTCTTCAGAAAATCACTATTAATGTTATAGACTTGGAAATGAGATGCTAGAGAGAGAGGGTTGGGTCTGAGTCAGTTGCCTGTGCTACTCAGAGCCTATAAGAGAATCTCCTAGGTATCTCTCCAGGAAGCTAAGATCATGTTCCTAAAACCTTTAGTAAGAGGCCTCTTAGACCAGTTAGAGATGGAATTAGGTTTTATGTTTTTCATGAGGACCTTTCTGAGTCACTTGATGCTCAACTGTCTGTCTGGGACATCTTGGGGTGAAGTGGTTTCTGGAATCAGGGTTTATCAGGAGAAAAATAAAAAATGCAGAGAGAAAAATAGGAGGGAAAGGGGCTCTATTCTCAGGTTTGGGCAGTAAAACACTCAGAGATTCTGGAATCATAAGACCCAATCCTGATTCTGTTCTTCCTAATTCTTCTCCAGCTGTCAGACAAGGGCAGTAAATGGGCTTCATCTTACATATCTATCCTGGTAAATAGCATTACTTGCATTGAGAAGAGCTATGTTGAGAAAGATTCTCAGGTCCAATGAAGGCGCAATGGGAGACAGTGCTCTGACTGATAAGCAATTTCTGTTGTGGGTATGGAAGCAGAGGGTGAGGTATGAGTGAGTGCCACCCCTGTGTAGGCTCCTCACAAGTCTCTGTTTGCTCCTCTGTAAAATGGGGCAGTAAGGGACTCTGCACATAGGGAGAGGCAAGTTGTTGGTAAGATAAAATATACAAAAAGCTCAAGGAATACTGGTTCCCTTTGTCTTCTCTATCTTGCCTCCTTCCAAATCCTGGCTAGCTTTCAAAGACCCATTCAAGGGCCTCCCTGTTCTTGGAAGCCTTCCCTAGAAATGCTAACTGCAGATGCCTGCCCTGCCTTCACCCACCCCATTTGTCTGACCTGGCCTGGTAGGGAACACCCCAAGCTTTGGAGTCAGGGAGGCCTGACTTCAAGACCTGTCTCTGCCATTTAAATCAGCTATGAAACATCTGGCTAGCTGCATTACCTCTCTAAGCCTCAGTTTCCCCTTCTGTAGATGAGGGTAATAATAGTACATTCCTAACAGTTGAAAAATTAGGTGAGATTGTGCATGTATAGCTCCTAGTATGATGCCTGGCATGTAGTAAGTACTCTATAAATATTAGCAATTAGCTTTATTGTGGCCGATTTTTAAAGGCTTCATTCTGGTTGGGAAGAATAACAAATAGCAAGATTAAGTCCCATTTCTAAAGTAGAATAAATCCTGATTACTTGGTAGTTAAAAAAAAAAAAAGTCGAGAAGGTGAGAAGGAAGGGAGAATTGTCCAATCTCAGAAATGTGACTTGCTCGGCAGGCCAGCTGTGGAGCAGACAGAGGGGCCTTTATACCATGTGGTTTTATGAGCCAGCATTAATCATAGCCTGACGATGCCGTCCTCTGATTAGTCTGGGGGCCAAGCATTTGGGGTTTTCACCAGCCAGATCCTGACGCCCACAGACGGCTCTTTTACGAGCTGCTTGCTTTAGTTTCCACAGACATCTTGGAGACCCATTTGATGGCTTACCCAGACCTGGGCGCTGGAGGCAGACCATGTTTGGAACCAGCCAGCATATCTCTCTCTGCTGTTGTTCAGTGTCCCCCTCTGTGGCTCAGGACCTGCCCCTGCATAGACCCTCAAACTGGCAAAAGCCAATTAAGCATTCTATGTTTCCTTACATGTAAGATGATGCCTACCTCACAGGGAGGCTGAGCTTATGAATGCTGAACTGTTTTTTTTTTTTTAAATACGCTTTTCAAAAAGTACAGCTTTAAAAAAATAAATCTTTGCCTTTATTTACTTTATTTAAAAGGATTCTCCATCTCCACTTCTTAAGCTATAGATTAGAACTGTGCTGCTCAAACTCTCTATGGTAAAGGATGAGGTTTGTTTGGTTAGTTTGTCCACCTATTGCAGAGTGATTTGTGTGCTCACTGAATGGGATAATAATGGAACACATGCCACGTGAGATTTCCACGTGAGTCTGAACACAGGGAATTCTGTTCAATGAGAGGAGTTCTCTGATCACATGCTTGAATGTCAACTGCTACAGAATTTTCCCAACATTTATTCTGTTTCTATTCTGTCATTGTGGACCAGTCTCAAGGATTTTGTAAAGTGGTGCCATTCCATAGACCATATGTGGAATGTCACTGACCAGAAGGGTGACATAGCACATGTACTCAGTAAGCCTCCTATGTGCCCTGCACGGTGGAAGGTGCTGGATAGGGTGATGCACAGGACAGCATGATGTCTGCCCTCATGGACCTCATTTCACTCCAGTGTGGAGAGAGAGGACAACTAAGCAGATATATACATGAGGCAATTGTAGCTTGCTTCTAAAAGCTTCTAAATAACCAATGGTGAACTGAGAGAAAGAAAGTAGGAGGATGGGTGGCATCTGCTACCAGTTTGGATAGTTAGAGACCTGACTGTCAGAAGAACTCAGCCATGCAAGAGCAGAGAAAGGATATTTCAAGTAAGAGGACAGAAAGTGCAAGGTCCCTGAAGAGAAGGAAAGCTTAGGGCGTTCCAGAGCAGAAAGGAGGAAGGCCAGTACACTGTAAGATATTAAGTGAAGTGAGAACAGCAGGAACTGTGGAGGAGCCTGTGGACATTGGACCGCACAAGACTCCAAAGGCTCTGCTTTTATATCAGGAGAGATTTAACTAAAGGTCAAGCTTACATCTACAAAATTGTAGGACATCTTTTAGCTCATTTACATGTAGAAATCATCTAGACCAGAGGTCCCCAACTGCTGGGCCGCAGATTGGTATGGGTCTGTGGCCAGTTAGGGACTAGGCCGCGCAGCAGGAGGTGAGCAGCGGGAAAGGGAGCGAAGCTTCATCTGTATTTGTAGCTGCTCCCCAGAGCTAGCATCACCTCCTTAGCTCCACTTCAAATCATTAGGCATTAGAGTCTCATAGGAACACTGGTCCCTGGTGCCAAAAATGTTAGGGACTGCTACTTTAGGTGTGGCCCAGGGACCAGCAGCAACAGCATCACCTGGGAGATTGTTAGGAATGCAGGCTCTTAGGACCTGCCCAATCCTACTGGATACATTTCTGCAAGCTGCTGATTTATATGCTTGTTGAAATTTAAGGAGCACCAATCTAGTCTACTAGATCTTGAACGTGGCTGCCTGTGGCATTACTTGGGGCATCATTTAAATGCTCACACCTGATGATTCTGATCCTATAATCTAGAGCTTCTGATTTAATGGTCTGGGGCAAGGTCTGTGCATGGGGGCTTTTTTTGGGGTCCCCAGGAGATTCAAGGGGGCAGCCAGGGTATGACCTTGTGCAAATCACCTGTTCTCTGTGGGCTTTATACTTCCTACCTTCCCCAGGGCCTCTCCAACCATTTGCCAAAACCTTCTCTGGGTGCCTCTTTCCCATAATTGTGAAAAGCTAGTTTGGTCAAGAGACTTCACTTGTTAGGGAGAAGCAAGGATTGTTTCTCTGTTCTCCTAGATGCTTGCAAATGGCACATCTTAGGCCACTTTGAGGGGAAATAAACATCATAGATGAAGATAGGCACTTGGAACATTCTGGATGATAAACTATCCTCTGTTCAGAAGTGAGAAGCCCAAAGGGAACTATAAGTGACCCTGTACTAGAGTTGGAAGGGCCCATTTGAGTTTGCATGAACAACTCTACTCATTTTATGGATGAGGAAAACTGAGGCCCAGTCTTCACTACAAGATCACATTGTGAGGTACAAGCAGAAATGAAACTATAGTCATTCCTACTATTTTTGCAACCTTGCCTTCTTTTTACCTTGTATTTGAAATTCAGAAACCCAGCATGACTAACACTTACAAAGGCAGAAAAACAACCACTTTGTTGGAAGAAGCTGTCTTACCAGTTTCTGGGTGACTCCAGGGGGAGCCCACTCATAGGTGATGGTGTCAAAAGTGGGATCTTTCCCAGTGGCAATGGGATTGGTCATGATCATCCGGTTCCTCTTGTAAATCCGGATGCCGTCCCCGCCTTTCACCCGGGCTGTGAGGGTGGAATACTTGGAGTCCATCAGCAAGCGGCCAATTTTCCGATCATCTTCCAGGTCGGAGCTCAGGCAGTGGTCCTCTTGGCTGCATTTGCATGACTTGCATATTTTCCTGGGGCATGGTAGAGATGGGGACAAGTTAGGTCAACCTCTAGAAAAGAGAGGCACCATTTTCCCTTTTGAAAGCAAGCTCAAAGTTTAACTTTAGTAACTTGGGAAGGTTAGCAGCAGACAAAGGGTAACCTGAGACCAAAGGGCCTTTGGGATTGGGACTGCACTTGGGAGACTATACAGTCTTTCTATCAATCTGTCTGCCTGTGGGGAACGTGGGGTATAACTTTTGCTAGAAAAAAAGCAGCAGGTTTTCCTCATGGCGGTGTGGTGACAAAGCCTGCTTTATTCATTAGAGATGCTCTAAAGCAGAAGTCTTCATGGTCTGTGGGCTGAACCTGGCCCAGGACCTGGCCCACAAACTATAAACAATGTTTTCTTGAAACAGGACCACGATCATTCACTTGCATATAGTCTCTGACTGCTTTGATGCTACAATGGCAGATTTGAGTAACTGCAATAGAGACCAATTGGTCCTCAAAGCCTAGAATATCTAACTATCTGGCCCTTTATAAAAAAAAGTTGGGGACCCCTGCTCAAAGGATTATTGAAATTGTCTCCCAGGATTCATGAGCCTCACAGCTTCTTTTAAACTCTTGAGCTAAAAATTTTCTTCAAGAAACTGGTGGACAGGGCTTAAGGAAAAGCTTAGAGAATCCCTTGGTCTGGAGGGATAGTATCCACTGGCAAGGCTTGGTCATGAGGCTAAGAAAAGGAAAAGCCCCCTGGGGAAGCTTCAAATTCGTTGGAAAGCCTTACATGTCTTTGTGACAATTAGAAACAAAACAGTTTGGCTGCCTTGTGTCATACAACATGGTTTAGAAATCCAGAGAGTTCCACAGTGTGAGAGGAAAATTTTGCCCCTCCCTTTGTGGACTGTCACTGTGGGTGGGCTGTGTCCTAGATGCTCTAAGCATCCAAGCTTATTACGTAAAGTGAGTTCTGTCAAGACATACAGTAGGGATGCGGCAGCCTAAACAAGCAAGGTACCACTGCAGCTGCATGAACACTTCCATGACAGGCATGCCCAAAGGAAACCTCCTTTGCTCCTCTAAACTCATATATCATAAGTCATATATCATAAATATTCAAGGCTGGCAGGGGCATGCCTTGATAGTCTATATCAGTGGTTCCCAACCAAGGTCAATTCTATATCCCAGGGTGGTTTGGCAATATCTGGAGACACATTTGATTGTCACAATGGGGTGCTACTGGCTTCTACGGGGTAGAGGTTAGGGATGCAGCTAAACATCCTATAATTCACAGGATAGTCCCCTCTACAACAAAGAGGTATCTAGTCTCAAATGACAATATTACTAAGGTTGAAAAACCTCGGTCTAATATGATGAGAAGGAGGCCTCATCACAGCCTTTAAGGAGCCTATAGTTGAGGTGAGAGGGGGAGAAAATCAGATGGAAACAATAATGTGAAGGAGAATCAGGTTGGGCCACGGGAGAGTAGTATATGCTCTGGGGTAGTTCTGCTGGCCTGGACCAGTTACAGAAGGTTAAACACATTTCTTCAGTGTGAGGCTGCTTCTTTAACACACTAATGTGAGGTGTGACTTAAAGTGGGGGATGAATGCAGTGTTTCCAATATTATTTGAGGAGAAGCTTATAGTCCAATTCACATTTAGTGGGCTGCAATTTGAGAAAAGTTAAAACTGATCATCTCAAGGATAATTCTAGCACTACAAAAGAGGATATGATCTTAAAGGTGACACAGGGCAAAAACAAGACCTGCATCAAAACCTCTAATGTTCTCATTAAGAAGAGGTTGCTTATTTTGCAGAATTGGAGCATTTTATTCATGATAGATAATATTCTCTTGCCTCTCCCTTTTGTGAGGCGTGGAGGAGACTGCTTCCCTAAGAAGACAAGTGATAGCACCACTGGTTTAATGTGGGAGTGACAGCAGGAAGTGGAAGAGGAGGAAGAGGAAGGAGGTAAAGGAAAGCCCAGTCTCCTGTGAGTCCTCTGACCTCCCCAATACCTTCCGTACAGAAGTGAGGAAGCTGTCCTCTGCTTTCTTGGTTAATGTAGATTCTTAGGATACTATTAACAATGCTGGGAATAAAAATACTTTGAAATGGGAAAATAATGATGAATATGAGATGTCCTTTGAGATTGTGTCAACATTATTTCTCCTTTATTCATGCTTTTCGTGTATCCAAGCACACTGCTGGAACTTTATAGTAGTTCACCTTCTCACCTCTACCTACTGAAGTCAGTGTACATTGAAAAATAAAGCTGATTAGAATAGCAATAATATTTAAAACAATCTCTGCATGCAAGGAAGAGATCTTATGTTGGGTTCTGAAATGCCTGGAGTGCTGAAGGTGTGTTTTCCTTTGCTCTGAAGAGAAATTCAGCATCCTGTGACGTTGACCAGATGCTCAGAGGCCTGGTATGGAAAGTGGGATGGTAGAGGCTGTTGGGGGAACTCCCTCTTATGATTTTATGACATGTTTGTTCTGAAAGTCTGCTCTTGTATCCTCTTCTCTAAGTAATTCTACTATTCTATGCTATTAATACTAATTCCATTCTAATTATACTAAGATTATGAATCATTCATTTGATTGCAAATGATTTGCCTGAAACTATGAAAAACTATGATAAAGCTGGAAGGGGATGCTAGAGCACATCAGCTCCAATGTCTCTATTTTTCAGATGGGAAGTTGGGAACTTAGAGAAGGGAAGTGTCTTGTTCAAGCAGAGTCATCAAGAGAATTCTGTCCTGTGATTATGAGTTGAGGGCCTTTCCCACAAAACCAGGCTGGCTGCCACTTTGATCATTTAAATATCTTTCAAACTATTGAAAGTATGAGAACTAGAGCATAAAAATGGTTTGAAGTGGTTTCTTCCCTAAGGGTCCGAGACCTTACTGCTCCAATATGACTTGAATTTAGGTCCCTGTTAAGGTTGTTCAAATCAAAGATGACATTTGATATGTAGGATCTACAAGCTGCAATATATATTTTTCAAGGATAAATTCACTTGGGTGTTCAAATAATTTGAAGGATAATGAGGAAATGTAGGGATTAAAACAATGCTGAGCCATGAGGAACAGGGTCCAGAATTACCCTTCTCCCATAAACAACTAGAAAACCAGACAAAATATATTAAATGACCATTCTCAGATGTCAGGCAATATGAAGCATGGGACCATGATTCATGAGGGAAACGTTATTAAACTGACTTGCTGTAGGCATTTATAGAACATTAATCCCCTGCCCCAGGAACTCTAAAAGGAGGCCTCCTAAGTTGCCTTAAAGATCCTAAACTGATGAAGAGCCAACATTGTTCTATGACACCCTGATGCGGCTTTAGGACCAATGGGGTGACACGAGAGGGAAGCTGACTCTCCCCTAGGCCAGAAAGAGTTCGAGTGGCCAAAACAGATGCACTGTGGGGATGGGGGTGTGGGTGAGGGTTTCCGCTCTCAGGAGTGTTTTAACTGTGGGAAAAATTTGTGCAGGTAAAGGAGTCAGAACTGGATGACCTTGAAGGTCCTTGCATTGCATCCAGAAGACCAAGTGAGTGCCTCTGAGGTGAGGACTGTCAGCGAATAAATTTAAGGGACAGCCTTGTGTTTTGAAAGCTCATGGTACATAGTATTTCAGAATAGTTGCAGGCATGGGATGGGGTTTCTTATAGACCCGAGTTTGAATCCTGCCAGTTAGTAGCCATCTCCTCATTACTCATTCTCAGTTTTCTGATCTACAAAATGGAAATACTAATATCTACTGTTTGGGGTTATTTCAACTTTTAAAAATAAAATATTTGGATCAGTTCAATAAATATTTTTATAATTGCAGTGTCACAGTAGAAGAGAAACATTTCTGTGACAAACACCTTTCAAGTTTTGCTCTTCCACTGAGTGCCCATGGCAATGCTCTGGCAGGGAGGAAAAAGCTCCTTTTTTACTATCATGGCCTACAGAGAGATTAGCATCTCTCTCACAGGCCTGCACAACTCTTGGGTTGCCATCTCCATAGATGCTGAAGTGGATGAATAGTGCTGGGAGTTGTGAAATGTGGCAGCCCCACCTCGTTTTTGGAGCCCTCAATAAAATAATAATAATAATAATATCCACCTGGATCTTATGACCCTACAACTTGGACATGAATACTGGATCTTGGTTTTTTAAGTACTACAGACACAATGACTTACAGATCAAAACTCACCAATGGGCATGATAGATAGTGCAGTGGGAGGAGAGCAACCCCATGCCAAATCCCAGGACAGCCAGTTCTACCCAGAGTGGACCTGACAGGAACTAACAACTGTCCATACTGTCTCAGTGCAGTGCTTGCTGGGCTGAGCCTGGCAGCCTCCACCTTGAAATGGTTTATGGAGCGCCAACCTCCTCCTTCATCTCGGCTCCCAAAGGCTTTTCTGGCATTTCTGAGTTAGACCAACCAGGAGTGCTTTTGCTCCAGAGCCACCCCTTCCCACAATGTGCATCCTAAGCAGTCCCAGCAGAGAATGACCAGGGTTCCTTGAAAGGACAGCTAAGAAGTGAAAGCAGGTAGAGCCTCCCTTCACAAACTCTGTTACCTCCATGAATGTGGCTCGAAGCCGGAACACATCCCCTTGCATCTCAAACAAGGCACACCTTTTGCTGACTGCTGCTGGCCCAGGGACATCTGGAAAAGGAGCAGAAAAGAGGGTGTTTTCCTTCTAAATGTCTTAGACTAGGGATGCTTGACCTCTGAAAATCTTGGCAGACCAACAAAGGGATTGCATGGGGTTCAAAGGGCTTGAGATGAATAAGCCATCACTATTTACCAGAAGCACTTTTGCTTACTGCCACTTACTGTTTACCAGATAATCAGCTAGGAAAGTGGCCAGAGGGCAGGCAAGAGACAAGTGTGGAAGGGTGGGGTCCTTCCCAATAAAAATGCAATGGGGGCTCATTCTTAGGCTCCCAAGCTGTCACCAGATATTAAGGCTGCTGTGAGGGATCATCTGTTCCTTCCCCACCCTACCCACTCCTCCCCTGATGCACTTGTCACTGGAATGGAATCCTACAGTGAGTGTCTCCTCTCCTTCATTTACTTGTAATTTATTGATAGGGTGTGATTAAACCAAAGTGCAAACAAATGTTGATGCTGCCAAATGTTTATAGCTCAAAGCATAACTTAAATATGTGGCTAAAACATGGAAAATCAGGAGTATTCGAAGCTGGTCATCCTTTGGAAAAAGACCAATGTATGAGTCAGGTTTTATTACTTGTTACCAGCCAAAGGTAACAAAAGAGCAATGGCTGCTTCTGCTGCTATGTTTAGACTCAAATGGCTCTCAAGTGGGGTCTTCAAATGAGCAGCATTATCGAAACCTTGCCAGAAATGTAGTCCCTCAGGCCCCACCCAGCTCTCTTAAATCAGAATTTGCACTCAACCAAATTCAGAAGACTTTAAAATTGGTAGAAGCAGTGGGTTAGTATATAGATCTGCTGGCTAAGAAACTTTTGCCTTCCATTGGGAGTTGGGTGCTGTGTGAACGACTTGGCATAGGTGCGTACATGTATTATGATTTTATCAAAAGCAAGGCTTTTCAATTAGTACGATAAAAAGATAAGTTCCTCATTAAACAATCTGTTGATTCATTTAACCATTTCTTTAGCATCTACTATGTGCCAAGTATAGGGATACATCATATAAGACTCAGGTGTGCCCTAGAGGAAGTTGTAGTCCAGGGGGAGATAGAGAGGGAAAAACATACTTATGACCTGCTCCTGGAAGGGGTAGGTTTGAGGCAAGAAGTTGTCTGTTGTATAGTAGAAAGGCATGGGCTTTGGAGCCAGAGAGACACTAATTCCAATCCCAACTTTGCAACTTAACAGCCACATTGACCTTTACTAACTGAGCCTCAGTTTTCTTACCTGTGATATGGGTACAGCGATAATCTATGTAAAGTACTTGACTGCACTAGGCACTAATAATGGTAGCTGCTTTTATTTTCACACAGACTTTAGGAACACAGAGTAAGGTGTCAATAAACCCATATGAGAAATCCAGGGAGTCTTCTTAGAGGAAATGGCTCTGGGTCAGCGCTATGTGAAATAAGCTAGCAGAAAAAGAGAGGGGGATTCCTGGCAGAAAGAAGAGAATATGCAAGGGCAAAAAGGTACAAAAAGGTTTGATGGGGAAGGTGTCAAAATCTGAGTATGCTCTTTGGGACACGTCAGCTCTCTTCGTTCTAATACACATTCACAGCCTTGAAGAGTAAGAGCCATGCTGAACATATTTGAAGGGAAGCATGTTCACATTTGTGCCTGTTCAGTATTAGATTCATGTTAAAATTGAAACACAAGATGATATTCACAACCAACTCATCATCCTAAGTTGGGAACTTTCATTCACAGGCAGAACTTAGCTCTCTAAACTCACTGGTGTATGAAACCTTGCAAACATCTGCCTCTTGTTCTTGACACCTTGGATTCTACTAGTCGAAATACAGTGATCCTTTCACACTTAATATTTGAGTGATCCAAAGATTACTTTGGGAGGTACACAATTTATGAATAAGGCTTCCTCGTTGGATTGTTTTAAATAGACCCAGAGGCAGTGAGCCTGGACACAGAAGAGCATTTTGTAAGTGCCAAGCACCCTGCATGCTTGAGCATTATTGTTCTTCTAATGAGTGTCTCATTTAATAGTCATCCTACAAAGGGATTAGTCCTGATGCTTGGCCAGGAGGCTGAGAGGCTGGCTCAGGGTTTGGTTTAGAAGCAGTGATGTCAGACAGTATAGCACAGCACAGCACTGGCCTGAAGGGTGGAGGTGGGGCTGGCCCTACAGTGCCACTCTGACATTTATTAGCTGGGTAGCTAGAGGGAACTCATTTCCTCACTCATCCTAAATTGCTCCTCTGTAAAATGAGAAAACTGGCCTGGATTAAGGTTGCCTGAATCTTGTTCTGCAGAATCCTCCTTCTGTGAGAGGTTACAAAAGGGTGCATGGCTGTGGGAAGAAAGGATCATATGATCAAATAAAAATAGAGGGCAGTGGATGCAAAAGGGCTTCCAGAGCATTTGAAATGCTAGCCTACGCTGGAAGCAAGAAGAGAGGTGAAGAGCAGGCAGCTATTAATGTTAAGAGGTCAAGCCTTTGGGTCAGATGGTCAGGGGTTCAGTCCCAATTTTTGTGCCTTCTCTTGTTGAACTTAGGCAAGCAACTGGACTTCCGAAGTCTCACTTTAATTATCTGTGTCATGAGGATAATAAGAATCAACCTGCCGCATGGAGTTACTGTGAGGGTTTAACGGGTTCCTGCAAGGAAAGGGCTCAGGCTGCATTTGTTATGTACTGAATGTTCATTTACGTCATTATATCCTGTGTAAACAGTATGAGAGACCCTGAATCAATTTTTTTCCCAGCTTCAGAATTCTAAGAAACTTCAGAACTACATTCCTCATTGTACACCCCACTTACTTTCTTACTCTCTGTTTAATGTAAGTGTTGCCTCTCTAACTAGGTGTAAGAAGCAGAGTTGGCCCTAGTCTCCAGCCTGCTAGTGGGACACTTTCCACTGTGACAGAAGTCTGTGGGAGAGATAAGTAAATGGCCTTGTGAGAAAAAAATAGATTTGGGCCATCAGGCCACACTTTCAGCCAGTTTCCTGGCAGACTGTTTAACACAATAAATAGTCATTGGTCCATTGCATACCATTCATCCCGGAGTCAGCCAGATCCAGCTATTTCCAACACAGAAAATGATGATCGCATTTATCGAGGAGGGGTAAACATCAACTAGAAATAGTGTTTCAAAAGAGATTCTGGTTTATAAACAGTGGTTTTCTCTGATGTGGACTTTGTCTCTGGTGAAAGATGACACAGTGGTTCACGGTAGCCGAGAAGAGCTTAAAAGGACCTGTCACTTAAAAAAATGGATTCTTGGAATGTAGCATCTATTCTTTTTTTTTTTTTGAGAGAAGGATAAAATGTTTTGACAATTTTCTTTGGCTCAGGATAGTAGGATGTGGTTCATCTGATGTTGCGGACCTGAATCGTGTCAGGGACATAAAAGGACTTAGATCAGACTGATGAGAGGTCCACTGGGGATTAAAGGGGTGGGGCCACAGGACACTCCTCCCTCCTTTGAGCATTTATCTTCAGGTGATCCCCAAGGGAAATCTTACAGGGAG
Organism: Cynopterus sphinx; assembly: GCA_030015415.1. Taxonomy (NCBI): domain Eukaryota; kingdom Metazoa; phylum Chordata; class Mammalia; order Chiroptera; family Pteropodidae; genus Cynopterus; species Cynopterus sphinx. The sequence continues at coordinate 118,854,741 of CM057381.1, read as the reverse complement.
GAAAATCTCACCAAGATCAATGTAGGACTGTTATGAAGAGAAACCCCAAATAGGAAGTACAATATGTAATTTAGGGGTGAGCATGGGACTTGGAATTAGAAATGGGTGTTCTCCTCCCAGCTCAGATTTTCTCTTCTTGTGTGACTCAGCTGCCTCTGAAAAACGGGGTTTCCCTGCTCTTTTTGCCCCAACAAGGCTGTTGTGTCATGTAAGATTGAAAGGTTGTTGGTAAATTGAAATAAGTATTTACCATTGTTAAAAAATTATCTAAAACTTGAACATAAGGCAGAAAGATGTGTGGCATATCCTGTCAATGTCATTTGGTAGCAAATATGACATTACTTCCATCCCCAACCCTCTCAAGGATTATGTATAGAAATCTATTTTGCTTACTCTAAGACTTGGTGTTACATGTGAGCTTGTAGATACGATACAAATAAAGTAGAGATACAAATACAAATAATTTTGTTCTTTTGAAAAAGATTAATCCTAAAGGTTATGGTTTACTATCCTGTAGGACATTAGCTAGTTATGTGCCTAACCCATCTGTCTTGTCCTAACATTAAATTGACTATAAATACCTACACCTCCTCAAATGCTTTTTGGACTGGTCTAAATCTCTTACTGATTCTTTCATTAATTAATGAGTTGACAAAATCTTTGCTAAATTTCATTTTATATTTGCACAAGAGGTGTGATTTTATCCTTTTGAAAATTATATCTAACACAATCACATGCCCTCTTGGGTTTGCTTTCTGATTTGGGGTGTTTGAATTGAAACTACATTCTATGGAGTCAACTTTTCTGACTTGTCTTTTATAAATAAGCTCCAAAAGCATGTGTGTTAATAAGGATAATTAGTCAACATGCTTTGTTACTTAAAAACAAACCTTCCTCTAAGGGGTCCCAGGAGGGATGGCAGAGGGAAGATGGAGATTGTTGGAGTGAGGCGAAGTTACGAGAAGGTCCAGAAAAGAACTGATATCACACACAGAAAAATGATCCCGGCACTACCCTTCTCCCATCAATAACCCCAAAATAACAGCTTGACAGTCCATGGAGTGATTTTACTTACTTGAGCATTCTCTTCCTTAATAACTATGACAACCTGTGAGGTATGATCATTATTCCTAGACACTGGTGATGCATGACAGTGAGTTTGAGAGGAGAAGCAACTGGTCTATTCAGCATGCTCTATAGCGGAGCACCCCTGAGTGATGGCTCCTTCTAAGTCTATATTCACCTGTGCTGGCCTTTAAGCAAAAATGTTTTATCTTTCCTAACATTTATGACTGTAGCTCACATTTATTGAGTATACCTTACATGCTGGGCACATACCAAGCATTTTCGTACTATTTAACTTAAGCTTCTTCAAGAACCCATGAGAGATGTATTTTTAGTAACCTCATTTTTCAGGAAACAGGCCCAGAGAGGTTAAAATCCAATAGCTTGTAAGTGGTGGAGCCAGGAAGTGAAGCCAGGCAGGTCTTACTTCAGAGCTATGCTCTCATCTGATCTGCTATGGCACTTTCCACTGAGCACTTTACAGTTTAGAAAGTATATTCATATCAGCCCCTGTAAATATATTGTATTTGGCTCATGAGAAAAGCAAGCTCATAGGACTGATGAGATTTGCTGCTCAGGACATGAATCACACTCATTCTTTGGAATACAGATCCTGTGACTTCCTACCACACCAGGAGTCTCCAGACCCCAGACAACCTCCTACGAGTCTGGTCTTGATTCTGGGCATTAGGCCAGTTGGGTCCAAAGGGAATGGATAGTGTTGTCTGCAGGGGTGGGAAGTACTAGAAGTGTTAGGGTTGGGGTCAGTAGGACAAAATCATGGTGACCTTGGCCCCAGGATTTCTACCATCCAACCCTGTCCTGCACTAGGTGTACACATTCAAGGCCTCAAGGGCAGTTGGAGAGGTGGTAGCCAGAGGAGGAAGTGAAAACCATAGGCGGCGCTGTGAGAGAAAAGCGCCAAAGCACTGGCTTTGCTCAGTTTATCAGCCCTGCTCTGGAAGCCTGGAATGACTGCAGGTAATACATGCTTAGCACCAGCCCAGGGGCTGGAGTATGCACTGTGACCCAAGTGAAGATGGTTGGATATGTTTTCTGGAATTGTTATCATCTAAAAAAAAAAAAATTTAAAAACCAAAAAACACAAAACAAAATAACCAACTTGTTGGGCATTTCTGGGTTTATTCCTAACTCCTTTTTAAAAAAAAGTTTTAAACAAATTTTATTATTTTATTATTATTTTATATTAGTTTTGGGTATACAGTACAATGGTTAGACATTTATATAATTTATGATCTCCCTGATTACTCTAGCACCCACTTGGTACCACACTAACTCTTAATAGTTGGTTTATATTGAGGATACTAGCACCCACCTTGTTTTGAAGTTATGCTGAACCACTTTTAAAGGAATAGAGGTTGTTAAATGTTAGATGTCATGGGCTCCCATGATGTGGCCCACCTCATCTGTTCAAATTTATCCATTTCTACTTCCATATCATCTACTGTTTCTATCCAGATTCTCTTTTCAATCACCTGAGTCTCCTGTAGTTCTCCTAAATACACATTCATCTAATCTTCAAAAAAGCTTCAATCCACCTACCCTTTAGGGATCAGTTGAAGTCCCATCTTTTCCACAATAAAAAGAATTAATAGCAGCTGTTAACAAGTGCTAGGTTTTACAGTTTTCCAGTCACTGTGCTAAACCTGAGCTCCTGTAAATCTTACAACACCTATATGAGATATGTTATCTTGCAGTGATTTCCAAGGTGTGCAGTCTCCACATAGTGCCTTGCTGATCCTTAGTACTAACCCCAGAGCTGGTAAATCAGGCATAATGCTGGTGGGGCCCAGCCTTGTTCAAGTCCTCCAGGTGATTTGGATGCGCAGCTATCTGAGAACCACTAATCTTTGCTGGTATCCCCAGGTTGCACATGAGTTAACTGAAGGTTAACTGCTTATCTTCGCTTGCCTGAGACTGATTCAGGGCCTGCATGAGACAGACAGTTTCAGTGCTACAACCAGGAAAGCTCCATATAAACCAGGAGGATTAGTTAAGGGGATTCAACGGGGTCAAATTAAAGTACTAGAGCTTGAATTTGAACTCAGGTCTCTCTAAATTCTGAATCTCCATTTTAATTTAACCAATGAACTGCAAGTGATGCCAAGAAGCCTTTTCCGGGTGTTTTGGGGGCCCTTCCACTTAACTTCTCAAATAGCTCACAAAATGTGGAATTACAAATGTAATCAGTGCCAGGAAACTGGGACCTAGCTGACATGCAGATTCTGGTCTAGTAAGTCTGGGGTGAGCTGATGCTGCTGGTTTGGTGACCACACTTTTGAGTAGTGAGGGGCTCCATCAGTGGCTCTCAGACTTGTTTGCACATTAGTCACCTAAAGATCTTATAACCCCTCCACAGCCCAGGCGGTGTCCCAGACCAATTTAGCCACGATCTCTGGGGACAGGTAATAGGCTACAGTCATTTTGGAAGTTCCTCAGGGGATTCCGATGTGTAGACAAGTTTGGGAACAACCGGGCGGCATCGTTGTACCCTCAGCTGCTGTGACTTGGATTTTAACATCTTTAACAACATTGGCTTAACGTCTCCCTGTCCCATACTGAATTTGCAGACCACCATTCCTATGCAGTGAGTTTTTATGGCACATCTGACTTTTGTTATTGTCATTTCATTTTGGTCCCATCTATCCTGGCACAAGCCTCCTTCACAGGCTTTCCTGTCAATGTGGTAATTCTCTTAACAGCCAGACAGAGGGGAAACTACACCCTTCCTTTTCCTCTAAATTTCCCTGGCTGGCTGACTCCCTATGGGGGCTCTCTTGAATACTGAGACCCTCTGCTAGGCCTGAGGTCAGGGGTGGTCCTCCCCACCCTCCAGGGCTACAGGGGGAACTGCAAGATCCTACCAGATGGAGGAGGAGCCCAAACTGGTAACACCTAAGGCCCAAATGGTGACAAGCTGCATCATGGAGAGCTGGTTTTAGTTTGTTTCTTTAAGAAGTATGTCCTTTTGGGGAGTGGCTTTGCTGAGAGGTATAAGGGGATTTTATACTTCACTTTCCCATTCTAGAACCCCAGGATCTTCACAGTGGTCTGGACTTTTCCCACTTTTTGACACTCCCCAATGACTGAAAACACGAGTTGCCAAAAAAGGGTTACAAAACCTTAACAGAGTAATGAAACCAATTACTCACAAGTACAATAACTGTCTGCTCATAACTTCAAAACTCTATTTGCTGCCCCATTACTGACCATAAACCCTCCCTGTGCCATGTCCTGTCAACCATCGGAGGGAAGGCTGGGGCCTGGACACCCAGGGATGCTAGGGGAAGGCCAACGACAAGCCTTTTCCGGTCTGTTTGCTTTTACATTAGGATGACTTTTGGCATGCTATTTCATAATATATATTTTTTTCTGTTTTAATGTAAAATAAATGCTCCCCACTTTCCCCCTTCAGTCTTAAGCAGAACTGTTGCTATATTTGTCCTCTAGCTGGGAGGCCTCAAGCTAGGGCTGCAGGTCATTGCTAAGAGAACTCTGTTTTCCTAAATATGAGATGAAAAAAATGAGACTTGTAGCCCAGATCCTGGAGAGATCTATTTTTTATCCCATCCACCCTCAAGATGACTGGCTTAGAACATGGGAGCAACAGGCAGAAGAATGTGCAGAACTGGCTGCTGGTGGGTCTTTCCCTCCGTTCAAATTTCCATTCTGCACCATCCCACCTGAATGCTGATGTGCAAACCAGTCAAGGAAATAACATTGAATGAATCTCATAAAACCACAGCAACTCTCACACAGTCAGCAACAAAGTCCTCATCTACATTAGAGGTGACATCTGAGGACAGAAATGTTCTTCAGGGGACTGTGTGTGAGCAAGTGTGTGGCTGTGTGTCCAAATATATCCTTTTCCCCCAAGGCTGCCCCCTGGCCATTTCTACTCCTCTGTCTGGATAAGCACAAATGTGAAGAAATCTCTTCAACTTAGATACCCTTTTCCTGAATTTACCTGTAATAAACATAAAAATTAACAGACTAAACAAATTGAGTTTAGCCCAACTGATCTAGTACTTAGACTTCAATGGATGAAAATTTTTTATTTTTCTTCCTTTTTAAAAAAGACCAATCCTATTTAAAGCAACAGAATAGGAAAACATTTGGTGGGTGATGAGCTAATTGAAGAAGTGCCTGAGTCGTCAGTATTTCATGGTACAGATTCAGTTATTTTCCTATTAAATGGTTTGTGTGTGTTAAATTTATTGCACAGACTGGCTGGGGTAGAGTTAGTCTGATGGATTTAGCTGATGATGTTAGGAGTGTCTGATGTCTCAAATAAAGTTTTGAACAAATGTCCAACAAAAGGGTACTTTTTACTCTCTGTAAGAAATGGTGTTTTGTTTTTGTCTGTGAAGAAAGTTTGTCCAGGTTTAAGTCTAGGAGAATTAGGTCCGGGGCAAAATATACCACGTTCTCCATACTGACCTCCCTCTCTCAATATGTCATGTTTAACACATAAAATTGAAGTGAAAGTCAAGGTGGCCGGGAAGGAACACTGAATTCACAGAGGTCTGATGGGCTGCTCTAGAGTGTGTGAAAGGTTAGCAGGAAATGCGTTCTCTGACCCTTTGGGGTGGTGAAAGGGACCTGCTGCCGCTGTGTCCCACACCAGCTGTCCCCAGAGTGGGTCCTAATCATCTGCTCAGGTTTCTTGATGAACATGCCCCAAGGGGAAATTCTGGAAACTACCACCCAATTCCTCCTATCACTCCTCAGGGAGGTCCTTGATTTTCCCAGACCAGGTACATCTTCTCTCTCGGCCATAAGCTCCTAACCACCGTGTACGACCCTTTACGGAATATTTCTATAGTTGCAATCACTTGTTTGGTTCTGTCTTCCCCTCCAGGGGAGGAAATTATGAGGTATCCCCAAGGTTCACATCATGTTTAAACAAAAAGGGTTAGTCTGACTATGAAGACCAAGTAGAAAAGCAAATCCACATGTGGAAAAGAAAATACAAAATGAAAGGTTTCTTTGTTTAAGACCTTGCTTTTGCCTTCTCCTCTCCTCTCCTCTCTTTTCCTCTCCTCCCCTCCCCTCCCCCCTCTGGTAAGCCAAACTTCACTGATTCCAGCAGATTCTAGAAAAATAGAATGTTCAGACCCCGCACTATGAGAGGAATAAGGGCATAAAGCTTGCCTTCAAGGTGACTGGCTTTAAAACCTCACCTCACCCTAAAAAACCCCATCCTTAACCGTCTGCTTCCTGGAATCTCCTTCTGATTAAAAATGAATGATTGCAACCACAGCTTTCTCTATCTGGTCTGGTCAGTTAACTGAGTCTGTTAGTAATGTCTGCCTCCTACCACATTATCACTTGGCATGATGGAGCAGACACTGAGTGCTCCGCCAGCCAAGATAGGGGGTTATCTGCCCCTTTTTCTTTTCCTTCTTTCTGTCTGCCTTTTCGATAATTTTATTCTTTTGTATTTTTAGCACTTAAAAAAAAAATAGACAGAGATGATAAGACTCAAATCTGTACATTTTTCAAGGGTTTGCAGCTCTTGGAAAGATCTGACGATTCAACACGTTTGGATGGAAGAGCTATAGCACCGCTAGGAAACAATTTGCGTGGCTGGTCTCCCTCTCCCAGATCAAAGTGGGCAGTCTCAAAATATTTGCAGAATATCTCTTCTATATTTGAAAGGTGATGGGTCTGGTCACTTGAAACAGTAAGGAACAAGGCAAAAATTCCAAATCTTAACTTGAATGATCGATGACTGGATGATCACATCTGTTTGAAGGTCAAAGGAAAATCTAGGAAGTTGTCAGTCCCTGTCCAAGACTGATTTCTTTGTTTGACATTCCTTTGGCAGAGGATGGAGGCAGAAAGGAAGCCAGCCTCTTCTCTGCCTGCTTCTTGCTGATAGCTGATGTTTACACATGGCTGTATCCAAAACAGGCCCACAAATCTTATGTATAAGGGACCCTGTTAGATTGTAGCAATAGGATTTTTAAGACTGAACTGTCTTTGACAGCAACTCCCTTTGAACTAGCTGCAGACACTGGCAGAATCATGCCCAGTGAATTGCACAAACCCGCTGACAAAACCAGCTGAGGGGGCAAAACAATTCTTTTCTGTTTTTGAAAACTGTCCAAGTTTCTAGAAAAGTCAGCCCATTATCTGAGGGGCTCAGCTGCTTAACTGAAATTGTTCATGGGAAAAGGGTCCTCCTGCTCCCCTAATTCCAGACTGAATTTTTGGACATTTTGAGACCACTCAGATTCCCAGGGGGTGGGCTTTGTTTTCCTTGATGATGAAAGAAATCCCCAAAGGGCATTTCTTGACAAACTAAGCATTTCCAGAGGCTACAATGCAATCTTTTTGTCTTGAAGTGGTCTTAATTTTCTTTCTTAGAAAGGCCCTGCCAGCTTTTTGGAGGATATAGGTAAAGCCACCAGCCTCACCATGAGCCAGGAATTATCCAAACCTCCTTGGGGAATCTTAGAGATTTACCAAGTAGCTTGGGGGACTCCAAGATAAATGAAAATTTGAAGTCCTTATAAAGACTCACTACTCCCCCCTCCCCCCTTCCTAAATGAGAACAAGCTGTTGGTGTCTCCAGGCCTAATATCTTCAAGTTACACTTGGAAATTAAAATCTAATTGGTTTCATGGTTCTTAGGTTTCAGCTTTTAATAGACTCAAATAGAAAACTGTAGGCTTGAGGCTGGCAAACTTCCTTTTTGCACCTCCCCCCATTTTATAAGACTCTCCTGATTTTAGCAGTCAGATGTCTTAAGGCCATCTTCCTAAAATTTGGTCTGTTTGTATGTGGTGAGTCTCTGTGTGTCTGAATTCTTAACTTGGAGCATTACCGATCTTTCAAAGGATGGCACACTTTTACTGGAAAAATTCTGGAAATAGGAGAGACTTAGCAAACCAAGTTGAAGAATTTTTAATCTTGCCTATCTGAATCTTAATATCAAAAGATGTGCTGTGTAAATGTACAGCACTGTTATTAAAAGTCTGAAGTCTTCACTTATGTAAATGATCCTGCCGTGAAACTCAGCTCCAAATTCATAGGTTAACTTATATGACAATGGAAGCATTCACACACACAGACAAAACTTTCTTCATCCAACGTTGGTGCCTTAATGTTAAACAAACCAACAACTTGTATTTTAATGTAATGCCTTTAACAAGACTTTTTTGGGGTTTAAAACAAGTACCCTTCTTATAAATAATTTCCCTCCTCTCTTTTTGCTATCATATATTTTTAAAACTAAAATTAAATACACTTTCAAATATTTCATCCTTTCCTTGAATTTCCCCATACATATGCACTAGCTGTATATATTTAATATAGTTAAATCCTGCATTTAAGAAAATCTGACACATGAAAATCATAGATTCTTAGAAATGAAAACACCTTAAAGTGTATTTAGGCCAAGTTTTTCTAAGCCCAGTTTTATGAAACGGAAATTAGCTGATGGTCAATCACTTTGCAAATGATTCACTTTCAAGGTCTCACCTTTGAAGCTCATTTAACACAATTAAAATGTAAAATCGTGACTACAGAAGCCATGTTCTTTTCCAAAAAATTCTCTCTTAAGTAAATTTAGAATTATTCATTTAACAATCTGCCCCAGGAAAAATGCCAAACTCCTGCATACCTCTGAGTCTTTCCACAAGCAGTTCCCCCTGCCTGGACCAATTTTTTCTCCCTTCACCTAATAAACTCCTATTCATTCATCCTTCAGGTACCCTTATATACTATCTTAGAAAACCCTCTATCTTGTACTTCTTAGTACAAGATTACAATTATTTAATCACAGATATGACTCTTTAATGTCATTCTTTTCTGTTGCACTATAAATTCTATGGGGGCATGGTGGTGCATATCCAGTTCACTGCTCTATTGCCAATACCTGAAATAATGCCTTGCACATAGTAGCTCCTCAGGAATAATTTCTATGAATAGCTTCTTTTATAACACTTTCCTCTTTTTTTGCCTTAACCAATGCTTCTTGGCCCATGAAAAGCTAATGAATACTAGTCTACATCTGAGGCTGATGCTTGCAGGGGTTGGAAGAGAAAAGAACTACCCTGGTTTCCTCTGACATCCAGGATTCTAGCCTCCCCTGGTCATCTAACCCCTCTGGCCAGCCCTGCTCTGCCCGAGCAATGGCTCACCTCTCCTTTCCAAAGTTCTACCACTAGCTTGTCTGCTCTTCATTCTTAACATGCTCTTCTCTTATGTATGAATGTACTCAAATGGCTTCAACTATTTCCTCTAAACCTCACCTTTGTCTCCTGGAGTGTTTTCAGCTCCTGGAATCTCTTCACATATAGACCTATAGAAATGCCAACTCATATTCTTTGCCACCCAAACCCAATGGTTTTCCCACTGGTTTATGGTATCCTTGCCCACACGGTCACCTAGTCCTGTGGTCTGGATCCTACAACTGCTCCAGGCAAGGAGGCTTGGAAAGAAAGCTCTTCTTATCGAACAGAACCCAACTTTTCCTCAATGAGAGGCTCGTTTCTAGTTTGTGTCATACCTTTCATGGTGTACCCCAGATGTTGATGTTTCCTTGGTAGAATAGCCAGTTTATAAACCTTTGGGAAGATGACTCATTAGAGAAAACCAGACTTCTGTAGAGAAACTCAGAATGTAGCAACTGCAGGCTGTCCATGAAAGAGAATATATACAAGCACTAGGAAATTGTGAAAACTCAGCCCAATTTGGGAGAGTCATTAGGTTCTATAGACTTTCATAGCATTTCTGGTCTTGGCTCATTGCTTTGGAATATCCCTTTATCTACTACTGCCCTTGACATGATTTTCTGGCAGCATTGGGGGAGCACTATCCATGCTGGAGCTTGAGGAACTGAAGTTTAACTCTGGCCCCCTTTTTCACTCTCTGTGTAATCCAGGCTAGCAGTTTCTGCTCTCTGAATCTTGATTTTTTTTTTTCATCTGTAAAATGTGTTATAATCTCTATTAGTTTCATGGGGTTGTTGTGAGTATCAAACATGATGATGCATATGAGATGCTTTGAAAACTGTGATGTTCTGTAGAGATCAGGATGATCAAACATTAGATATTTATGGAACTCCATGCTCCTCCTTCATTAATTTTATCCTTAATACGCCATCTGTGTAATCATTTACTTATAATTTCTCTTTAAATACATCATTTTAAAATCTTATTTCTTGAAAAATAAACTTTAGCCCTAAAACGTATAAAAATATAAGGTAGCCATAAAAATATGTGCAACAACATTATTAAATTCTAGCTAATATGACTGCCTTCTAAAAGCTCTGAGCCTGAGGACCACTCTCCATCAGTTTACAGTGAAGCTGGAAAACTGTTTAGGTGTTAAAGACATTTTAGGACCAGTTGAGACTTGCTCCTTGACATAGTCAGAGGAAGAGAAGAACTGAAAAGGAAAAAAAGATTCTAATGTGGTTCAATGTCATTAATGCATGCCTATGTACCAAGTAAATTCATCTTTCAACCAATGTATCATAGCCCATCCTTTTGGAACCCTGTTGGGTAACAGAGGGGAAATGGTACAGACAGACTAGTGTGCAGCTTTGGACTGAATTTCTTACATTTCTTTCATATCCATCACACTAGTTATGTCATCATACAATTTACTTAATCTCTCTGAATCTTGATTTACTCATCTGTAGAATAGGATTGGTGTAAACATTAGGAAAATCTATGAAGAACAATGCCTGAACATGGCCCATGCTTGTTAAGTGCAGCTACAATGTCTAGAGAAAGAGCAAAGCTTCTATTTTTGCCCCTCATAGCAAGGGCAGAACATGGCTGAAGTTTCTGGAGTTTTGGTTCTGAGGAGTATAGAATGACTAATAAGACTGAGGAGAAAATGTGGGGCATTGCTGTACTAGCAAAGTAAAGAGCAGAATTAAAATGATTAATTGAACCATTTATGATTTTTAAAAGATGGGGGAAAAAGTATCAACCAACAAAGCAATTTCCCCCAGCAAAACTTTGCATAGACTTATCATTCACTATTTCAAAAGCGTATTTGCGGTCAGCTCAGTGTCAAGGACTTGGCTAAAATTACAGAGCTCTGAGAGGTGTTGATATTAAGCGTTTTGTAAAAAAAAGTGTGCCAACTCTAAGTCTTCAGAATGAGAAGAAATATGATGGGGTCCAGGGCCTTCTCAGAACTTCTTGCACTTCAAAGAGCATGTACTTGGCAATGATTCTGCCGCTTTCCTGAGTTTGGTCAACGTGGCTGAGGAAAAGCAAAACTCTTAAAATCCACACAGATGGAACTTTTCCATTGGCCCTATTTTGGTATAAATATTCATCAAGGACTAGAAACTTAAAGTAGATATTGGTCTGAGCTATGAGTGGTTTGGACTAAATTTCAGCCAAATTTCAGCTGTCTTGATGGCTCTTGACTCTCAGGAGGGCCAGCTCTCCTGAGATGTGGCTGCTGTTGTCTAGAGATCTAAGCCAACTGCCTCCCCAGATCATGGAAACTATTGGAGTTTGTTCTCAAGAGACTTCCAGCCAGAAACAGGGCTTCAAGTTTCAGATGAAGGTTCATGTTAGTTGTTTGAAGGAAGGAAACAAGTCAAGGCTTGGCTCATCCACTGTCCCAAAGTCAATCCTTTTGGAGACAAGTTTGAAGGAGGATAACAAACTTGGAAGCAGACATTAAATATTAAGGGTCTGCTTTGGAATAATGCCTTCCCCAACCCTCTCACTTACATTTCCTTCTCATCTTAAGATCCTTCTTAAATACTACCTAGGAGGATCCCTCCCACTCCTTTGGCCCCACTTCTACCTGGCTAGTTCTGATTTCAGTCCATAAATCAGAAAAGTGTTAGGTTAAGCAGCATGTGTAAGCACTGGAGGTTAATGGTCTTACCTACTCTATTTCATGTCTGTCTTACATCCTCCATCCTCATGTTCTTGTAACCCTTTCTATTCCTGCAGGATTCCTTGTCTCTGCCAGGAAGGAGAAATAGTTGCTCTTACTTCTTTGATACCTTTCCTTCTCTCTCCTATATCCTTATTTCATTCAATTCCCTTTTCCATCTATTAACATTAGTGAACCCTCAAGGTATGCCAGGCTTCCTGAAGGCAGGGTGGAGGGTGACACAAAGGAGCTAAGGCATGGTCCCTGCCCTCAAGGAGCTTATAAAATAGAGAACTTAGGCACCAACATGATATTATGGTACAGGAGTTAAATGAACAAAGACAGAGATTGCACATATCCAGGGCCATTCAGAAAATGAAATGTCTGTTTAGAGGAGAGTAAATCCATGCTAGGAGTTCAGAGGATAAAGAACGTGGTCTGCACTTGGACAGCTTCATAAAGGGGGGAAGTGAGGAATGGATAGGATTTTGGCCCATTGAGAAGGCTGTTCAGCATGCATGTGAAGAATAAGATGTATGGACAGGGAATGAGTGACAGATCATTGTGGGGGAAGCAGAATATTGTAGCAAGAGAAAAAAGACCCGCTACATAGAACATGTAATGCTTTTTTCCTGATAAGCTCTGTGACCTTGAGCAAGTCACCTAACCTGCTAGATCTATTTCCTTGTCTGTTAAATAAAGAAGTTGACCTAGAGAATCTCTAAGACCTATTTCACTTCCTAAAAATTAATTCTAATTGCTGAAGTACAAGTATGAGTTGAATAGGTATATGATGATTTCCCTTGTGATTGTCCCAGCAAAGATACAGAAAGGGTGACAACAGCTTTCCTAATTAGTGTGGATCTTCTTACAGGGCTGTTTGGGCATACTGGCTATGTAGGACAACAGACTTGAGGAAACACAGCTTTTCCAACAAACCTTGCCTCTTCTTCAGGTCCTTGCAAACACAGGGATGATCATAATTTCATTTTTCCAGTTAATTGGCAGGGGATCACCTGGGATCTTTTTGTTTGTTTAACATACCATATGTAACCGACAAAAATCAAGAAAATCATCCCAGTGGCATTTTGATATTCAAACTATGTGCTTTTCAATTTGATGCATCATCTGACTTAAAACATGGCAAGGAAGAACTCACATTTAGAGACCAAGTCAGAAATCTGAATTGTTTGGCAACAAGATTCTAGATCTTGTTAGTCAAGTTCAACTATTTCAAAGGCCATTTTTTTTCCCTCATAGTTCACTGAGGAATCCTATCTTGGATTTGTCTTCCTCTACTGATCATTTAAATGACTTCAGAGTTTAAAAGTGAGTGCACTTAGAAATGTTTTTATGTTCTGCTCACACGTGCAATGTGCCGAATCTCGCAGGTGTTATGTGTGTTCCTTGCTTTCCATATATATTGCATATCCTCAGTTATCCTTTATTTTTTTTTATCACAAAATGAACCTTTTCTTCCTGCAAAAATTTAAACTCAGTGGGGCTGGGTTTGCTGGCACTCCATTGCTAGGCTTAGGGGAGTCTCAAGCCACTACCACGAGAAGTTTTCTTCATTCCTGCTTGGCAGGCCCTCCTATCCTACCATACCAAAGGGTTCTGGTTGAAAGCCAAAAGGAACAAATTTTTAGATCAGAAAATAACAGATGTACATCATGGATGGTGGATACAGAGTAATGTATTTCTCCACAGTTTAACATGGATCATATTCCCCAAATTAGAAGTTAAATAAGATGGAATATATGGGTGTCAGACTTGGAAGGCATAAAGCTGGACTGTGACCCAATCCTAATAGCTCATTCATCATTATCTTTCAACACTCAGCTCAAATGTCACCTCTTCAGTAAGCATTTCCTGACCTCAACAGGTAAGGTTAAGTACTTCCTTTTCTGATCTCTCTCAGCCCTACGTTCAAGGTCATTAGACACTGATGTGATCTTTGATGGATGAACTGGGTGTTCCTTTTCTGAACCCATCAGCCTCTGGGATTCCTTTCCTATTACCTCTCCACTTCCCAGTTCAGTCCCTGGTATGTAATAATTGCAATTTTGTACAAAATAAAATTTATAGTTGGTCACATCAGAGGTAGGAAATAGTTTCATCAAAATAATGTTTTCATTCTCATTAATTTCACTGTCATTAGCTCTTTTGATAGCAACGATACCTCATTTAACACACATTCATTATTTGTCAAGGACACTTGTCCCTTGATTTACGCAGCATTTTGTTCAGGTGAATTTTTTTACATGCGGTAAATATTCCCCCCATTCACGCAGACTTTTTATATGTGATTTCCATTTACGTGGTCTCATTTTATGCAGCTTTTTTTTTTTTCTTTTCACTTCCATTACTGGTGATTACTCTTTCTAAAAAAACAATAGCTTAACTCAGCAACATACAAAGAATACTAACACATAATTAATGATCTTCCTGTTCATTGGATGACAAATAAAAGAGCCTGGGTGACTACTGATGTTTTTCGGGATTAGTTTTACAAATGTTTGGCTGTAGAAGCTGAAAATTATAGGAAGAAAAAATGTTTTTCTTTTAAAATATTTTTGCTTTTCAATATACACCTGGTCATCCACACAATTTACGGCATCTAATTATAAAAGTTGTATGTTTTCCACCAAATACAACTTTTTGATACAATCTTTAGATCAAAGCATTATTTCCACCTTTAAGATTAATTAGTACATTAAATGTAGTTTTAATATTTTTAATAAACTTGAAAATAATGAATCACAGTTACAGAATCCTGGAATAAATATATAATTTTAAGTTGTATCAGGAATATTGCTTTAGCTTTGAGTGAGCCATTAACTTTAAATGCTTGCTGGAAAGCAATATGGACAGAATTGGTTGTACCAGGAAAGAAGTTTCCAATAACTGAAGGAGAATTAATATTAATTTATTAAATGAACTTTAAGAAGGAAGCTGACAATTTGAGTGCAGATGATATTAATGAATTACTAGTTGATCATGAATTAATTGATAATGAATTAGTTCACTTAATATCTGAAGCCCATCCTGCCAATGAATATGTTCTGACCTTGAACCAATTTCATTTGCTACAGAAAATATTTACAAAGCTCTTCAGCTGGCCACAAAAAAGGAAACTGCAGTTCTAGATATTGATCTAAACATCCAACGAGCCTTCAAATTTCAAAAAGTTTTTTAAAAATGTGGCAGTGAATATCAAAGAAATTATGAAAACTTAGCAAAAGATGGGATTGGAAAAAGATCACCCAAAAACATAAATGTAAATAATGAAACTGAAGTAGTACTTCCAAATATTTTGAGCAACAAAGATAGTGACTTAAAAAGAGGTTGGTTGCTATAGATAACAGTACAGACACCAACAGCGAATGAAATTTCTTTCGGTTTTTCTGAATTTTCATTAGCATTTTTTTGTGAAAACGTGAAATAAATATTATTATGACTTATATTAGCCTATTTCATTAGTAATTTTTTTTTATACTGATAGACTTTTTTTTATGTGGTTTTCTTCCATGTAAAAGAACAAAGACACGTGGAATGGATAATCTATGTAAATCGTGGGACAGGTAAACTGCATTAAGAACTTTAAACAAATTATTGCTGTGAGGATCACAACCTTTAGGCCCATTTTATTGATTAAGAAATTGAGGCTCAGAGCTTATTCAAGGTAATTGGAAACATGTGGCAGAGCTGGGATTCAAATCAGTCTAGTTCAAGAACCTCAGACCTCAATTCACTATAGTTGTGCATGTGTATGTGTGTTTACGTTTACATGTGTATATTTGTTTGTGTGTGTGTAGGACACTGTTAAAGCTTTATTTCAATGGCAGTCTTAATATATCTGGCTATCTGACATGAAAGCATTCCTTTTTAGAACAATGTTTTAAATGCATATAATACAAAGAATTACAAAGGAAACTGATACACTGAAATGGTATCAATATATAAAAACAACTCTGTGATTTGGTAACATATGAGCCTTTATTAACTTAATTAACAGGATCTAGCAGTGGATATAATTACTGTTATTTCCGAACAGGAATGAGTATAAGTGGGCATACGCTGGGCATCTACCATAGCTGAAATAGGTTATGAAAACATCAGATTTCCATTGGTATTAACAGCACAGGGCCTCCTATTGAACTCTTTTACCAATGTGAATATCATGTAAAATAACTATATTTGATTTTTTAACACAGGCACAGAGGCTGCTAAACTGCCAGGGCTTTTGTCTTCATTCATAAGTGAAGGAAATACTGAATTTTAGTTAGAGGTTGAGGATATAAAGATGCATTTACATTTCTTGATACCTTCGAATCTATCCACAGATCCCTGGTTAAAACCTCTCCTTTATCTACCAGTAAGATCAAAACAAAACAAAATAAAACAAAACTCCCTCCCAGGCTTCCTCTAAAGCAAGAAGCTTCAAATGCTGACTCCTACCCCTATTAGTGCCAGATCCCTTTAACAAGGACATCACCCACAGAACCAGGGCTGGAGTGGGGAACACAGACCTGCTTTGGCAGGTAAGGAGATTTCTTCCAGGATGAGGGCAGGGCTGGACTCCATGTTCCCTCCACCTCTTCTAGCCAACAGATGAATTAAGTCAATCACCTCAGTGGTCAACCTCATAAATCAGTACCTGGAAATGCCACTTAGACAGCCCCAAGAGATGCTGTCTTCTTAAGGCAGGTTTCTTATGGGGCGTTAGTCATCCAAAAGCCCTTTCCCCATGCTCCTGCCTTTTGGTGCCTCTGACACCAACACCACAAAGAACAGAGCCTCTGAAGACATTGGGCAAACACAGACAACTCATCCACCACTAGAGATCTGTGAGAAGGCAGAAGGGGCCACTGGTCATCTGTGGTACCTGAGAGCTGCCAGTGGCCAGTGCCTGTTGCCTCAGACTTCTCTCCACTTAATATTCTGTTTAAAATGCAAAAACTGAAGAAGAATGATCATACTTATTTCATCCTTAAACTGTAGAGATGATTGGAGTCAGGATGTGGCTCAGAGGTGTGCAGTGCTGGGAAATCTGAGGGTAGGTGGCAAAGGAGGAGAAAGAAGGGTACGTGTGTATGTGTGTGTGTGTTGTGTGAGGTGAGGGACATCAAGGAACATAAGGAATCATAGAACAATGACATTATTCTTCCTTTCCCCCATCTTTATGAGAAATGAATTCCACCAGACTTAAGTTTACATGGCAAGGATCAAAATATTCTTATTCACTCTCTTGTATTTAGCAGTCCAAACACAATAAGTGCTAAATAAATATTTGCTAAATGAAGAAATGAGTGACTATTATCCTGTCTTATAAGTAAGATGACCAATGCTTGGTGATAGTAAGTGCCTGTATAAGATCACAGCTGAGACTAATGACTGGTTGCCTCCCCACACAAGGGGAGGGCTGCTTTTTAGAAGTGTGGCAACTAGACACCCAGGGCAAATTGTTGCCATTGTCATGATTTTGCATATGATGTGGCCTGAGTATATTTATGACTAGGTCTAAGTTTAGCTACAAAGAGAAGGTCCTGCAATCTGATATCTTAGAACCACATGTGATGTAGGTAAACTGAACTTGGTCTTCCATGTTCCAGCACTCAATTACCTATGAGATTTCTGCACTGTGCTGAGAAAAGGGGATACCAATAATAGCAGGAGGAAATATTTCGGGGGCACTTACTATGTATCCAAGCACTTTATGTGCTTCATCTTGGCAACTATTATTTAAATGTAGAACTATTATTAACTCTTCTTTCTCAAATGAGGAACCAGAGGTCCAGATAAATGACTTGGCAAAGGTTGCAGACATAACAAACAGCAGAACTACAAGTCACATCTAGATGCCCATGTTTGCAAAGGTCATGTGATTAACCACGCCTCGAAATGGCCTCTAAACCTTGTAGCCAAAGCTAAGTTTATAGCTGAAATGTTTTCTTGTCCTTCTGAAGTTTTAGGGTACAAAATTGATAAGAAATCAGAGTATTCTGCGCACGAAAATGACAAATATAGAAGATACTCTTTTTTCCTTCACTCATGAAAGATGCTGTGAGTCAATGCATCTTTCGGTTATGTCATGTGTAAATTTTGGATCTGCCGTTTCTCCCCCATGTCCCATCTGTAGCATGAAAGGACTGACTAAGCAGATCACGAGATTCTGCTCAGCTCTTTTATATGATTTATTTTCTCCAAAATTTGAGTTTACAAAGAAGCCAATGTTTTAAAACAGGAGGAAGGGGGGAAAATCCATAAACAAATCATGTGGATTTGAAACAGCCACCATGGGCTGGATCCCAGTGCTCCTTTATCCTTAAGGAGTGACTTGCCAAGTGGAGTCTTTGATTTCTGCTCCCTCAACAATCTTATTTCCTTTTAAAGCATGTCCTGGTGGGAGCTTGGGCTGGGTTTTGCTCCATCTCAATTCACATGCTGTTGGGTAGACCAGGAGTCAGCCTGACAAGGCATGGAGAGATACAAGTTTATCCCAGGCTAGAATTTCCTTGAAGCTCTGGTCTGGGATCTCCAAGATTTTTTCTTTTTGTCAAGTATTACTGCTTCTTCAGTAATTCCAGGATAATATGGTATGATTCCTTCAATTGTCTATCAGCTTCTTCCATAGACAGTTCTATCAACCTTCTAGAAAACCAGGAACCAGGAGAAATCTAGAAAACCCTTGTTCTATACATGGGGAATGGCTCTGACAGCATGGGTGGCAGTATAAGCCTGTTAGTGACCAAAAGATATCAGAGAGGTGCAGATGCCTGATAACATCTGGTAAATGCTGGGCAGTTCCTGATTTGAACAGAGACTTTGATCTCTGTGAAGCTCATGGTAATAGCCATAGTCCCTCTTCGCCAGACTTCCACTTCTAATGAAAGCCTTGTTTTTTGTAGTGGAAAGAGCTTAAGTTTTGGAATCAGAGAAGACTGGGTTTCTGTTCCTAACCTGCCACCATATGATCTTAGGCAAGTCATTTAAACCCTCAGACTTAATTTACTCATGTAAAAAGGACACTAATCTTTCTTCATGGTAGTCTTAAGGCTAAAGGAGATAAGATGTGAGAAAAGGTCAAAGTTCCTTGTGTGAATTGAGGTGTCTTTCCTTCCTCTCTTTTGTCTTTCCCCAAACTTGTCTGTCCTACTTGTAGAACTGCTGCAAGCCCTGGGCAAGGAGGTCTTGGAGCTGAGATGGCTTAAATTAAAGCCTAGAGATGCTCTGTGATTAAGCCTTTCCTTGCCTCTCACCACCGCACAAGGTGGATGCACTGGTGAAAATCAATCATGAGACCCCAACCCCACATATTCAGACACCTCTGTGCAATATGACAAGCATCTGCAATTACAAAGTAATGGCTTCAGCATCTATTTTTGGACATCCTTTAAGGACTTGGATAATTTCTTTTCTTCTTTTTTTTTTTAAATAAGGCTTTCTTTTGGGCCAAGTTGCTTATATACACCTATGGGCATGTCTCCAGTGCCTTGACTATTAAAGTCTTTAAGTGACAGCTTAATATATTTTTAAGATTGAGGGTGCCAATGACAATTCTTGAGGAGCCATGTTTACGTTGGATCAGCTTGCCCAGGCAACGTGCCAGCAGTTTTGCACGCTGCAGGAACTGGAGGTGAAAGCAGGAAGGGCTGAGTACAGATGCGAGAAGAAAGCTGAAGGACAGGAAAGCCAAGAGGGATGTGATGTGGAGAGGGTAGAGGGAGACACCCAGCTGAACCTGGCAATGAATGCACTTAGAAGAATTATTATTTAATTCTCCTCCAACATTGTGCTGAGGGGTGAAAAATAGAACCCTTTGGAGCCAGTCCATTGGCACATGCTCAGTCAACAGTGAACACACTCTTAGATCTTTTTGTTCTAGTCCTTTCTAAATACCTTCAAATGGCTCCTTGGCAGCCAAAGGGCTTGTATTCTTGCAGAGCCTAAAGGCCTTTAGCACACCCTCTTAGCAATCTCAGATGAGGTGCTTGACCCCTCTGGGCCTCAGTTTCCTTATCTAAGAAGTGAAAAGAGCTCCACGTTCCCTTCTAGGCCTAAAATTCTATGACTCCAGAGTGAAGTGTTCAATGACTGGTTATCTCTGTTCTGTGGAAGCAGATTTTTTTATCTGTTAGACTAGAATAAAGACATGATTATTACTCATTGTCCTAGCTTATCAAGGCTGAGCAACACACTTTGGTTCAGCTGAATGAAAGTTAGTTACTCTTCAGGTGGGATGGTCATAAAGAAAAATGTGTCTTTCACTCACCAAAGACTTTTCAGCATTCATGTACCCATCGAAATATACCACCATCACCCACAATAAAAATGGCTAACTCTATTGAGAGCTCATGAGCTGAACTCCTTATATCATCTCATTTAATGATCACAGCCGCCTTGGGAGGTAGATGTTGCTACTGTCTCCTCAATTTTCAGCTGAGGACAAAGACTCAGATGTTAATTAGTTCATCCAAGACACATAGCTAGTAAGGGGTAGTGCTGGGATTTGAACCCAGATCCGATTACAAGAATACTAGTAACCAGTATTCTCAAATACACTTAATAAACAACAGAAGAACAAATCCATAATAATTATTGATTCCACCAAGAGAAATGGCATTTGGCTTTCAAGGCCTTTTTTTCCCAAGAAATGTTGGCTATTATTTCATTAATCTCAGGGAATTCTCTGTGCTGGGAAACCTCTTTCTCAGTAGAAAAGCAAATGGTAACTCAAGAGCATCCACCCAATGGGAGTATTTGATTTAGCACAAATGAGAGGAGGTAGGGAACTGTTTCTAAGCTCTGCCACTAACTATGTATGTGACCTGTAGTCTGTCTGAGATTGGTTAGATGACCTCTAAGACTACTCTAGTTTTTCGATTTTATGTTCTCTCTTGAAGACATTTTCATGACTTTTCAGCTGCTGGGAATTTCCTGCACCCCACTCCCCTTGGGGGCAGGGCAGTGAAGACAGCTTGTATGCCATTTAAAACCATTTCTCATTTTGTAAATAGGTCCCTTGCAGCTCTAACAGTCCGTAAAATCTTTTGGAAATGCCTAAGTGTGATTATGCATCCTGAAGCCAAGTGTTATAAAACCCCCATTGTTGCAGATTTAGAACGTAAATATGCAATAAAAGCTTTTCAGCATGTTGTTGATATGACAAAGTGTTTAATCACTGCCTTAACCCTCAGCAGGGAGAGTTTCTCCCCCACTCCTTTTTCTTTCCTCAACTTTTTGAGTTGAAGACATTGGTTAAGCTACAAGGTGGTGATCTTCCTCCTGATTGTCACAGTCCCAAGAGGTAAAAAATATCTGCCCTTTCATCTCTACCCACCACATTCTTTCTCTAAGCCTGTAATTGGATCTAAATGAAAAAATAAACCCTTTGCAGGCCAAGGAAGTTGGCCCTAGAGGAAACAAGGAAAACATGTTCCACCTCTAACTCAGATCATCACATTTTTCTATGCAAAGAAAAATAAAAACAAGATAAGAATACAGTCAAGAATATTGTAATAACTTTGTATGGTGACAGATGGCTACTACACATCACAGAGATCACATCGTATATAAATATAGGTATATAAATGTAGAATCATTATGTTGAACATCTGAAACTAATATAACACTGTAGGTTAACTAAACTTTAATAATAATAATTTAAAAAAACGAATTATAAAAGCAAAATGAAAGAAGTCTTCCTCCAGGTGGTGGCTTAGGCTTTCACTGAGTGGTTTTTCCATGTACCTTGCCTCACCCCATACAACAACCAACAGCCAGCTTGTGCTAAAACTACCCCAAATCATCTGATTTTCCAGAGGACAGTGAGACTCTCCCTCTTTAGCCCTGAACTTTTTACTTTAACTGAATTTGGGGAGTAAGTTCAGACACAAATATCCTGGTGCTACAACAAATTCAAATACAACAATGCACAAAATGTACTGTCCATGAATATTCTAGTCTTGGCTGGATGGATATTAGGGGGTTCACTTGTGGTGTAAGCCCCACTGTGGATGGCATGTTGTCTTGGAACAGAGATAAGCAAGAAAGGTTTGTCCTCAAGGAGTTTGGAAAGAGTGTAGAGAAATAAGAGAAGTGCATGCTTAACTCACTACTAGGTAGAAATTAATAGGTATCTTACCATGGTTTAAAGTGTTATGAGAATTCCATAGAAGGAGAGATGACTTGATTCTGCAAATAGTCTGGCAAATGTAAGGGGGCATGGTACATTCCAGAGATGTTCTGAAGAAGTCTGACTTGGTGTACAGATTCAGAAGGGTCCTCTGGACTCTGCGTGGGAGTCTGGGGGAAGGTCAGTGGTGCAATGGCGCAGCTATAAATAAGATGCATGAATGCTGTGCCCCTAAGTGACTGGTTTGCATTTTATTTTGATTCTGACAATAGTTTATGTTTTCCCCCCTCTCAGTTCTACCCTACAGGTAATGTTAGATGTCTAAGGAAGACCAAAATCCCCTGAAATCAGTTTTAAAAAGACTGATTTGGAACTTTTTGGAGCCCCTCTCTATTTAATAGATAGGATGCTGCCTGCTTCAAGAATCCTTCAATAAAGCCAATTAGATCTTTTTTTTTTTTCTTTTTAATTAATATACTGCCTTGGGAGACTAACCCACAATGTACCATCGCTGTTATCACTGCTGTGAGGGGACTATCATCCCCACACTGGAGGCAAGGAAAAGGGCTCAGAAAAGTGACTTGGTCAATATAGTGCAGCTAAGAAGTGTCAGGGCCAGGGTTTCAGTACTTAAGAATTTCTCTACACTCTGCTGCCTGATGGAACCAACTCTCTGTGACCCCGGGCCTCAGTTTCTCCACTGGCCTAGGCTGTCACTTTGCTCTCTTCCAGTTCACATGTCCTCTGCCTCTGGCCTGTACCCTCTCCCAACAGCATTCAGGGAAGTAACCGGTGGGTGTTGGAGCTGCAGGCATAGCTACAGGCACCTCGGTAATTCACTCTTGCCCGTTTGGGCCCCAGCTAGCCCTTCTTGAACAAAAAACGTGCAGACCCTAGGGACAAAAATCAGTTTCCCTGTCCTGGAACTGCTGCCATTGCCAACATCAGCCACTGAAGAAACGTGTGTGTGTGTGTGTGTGTGTGTGTGTGTGTGTGTGTGTAAGTCTAACACAAAACACTAGGATGACAGCAAAAGAGGAGAATTCCTTGTGAGTAAAAATGACCCGTCTCCCCCCACCCCACAGTTTGCACCAACCCTCAACCTTCACCTCAATCACAGGTGGGGGAAAGGAGAGGGGAAGGGAGGTTTTCCCTCTACAGACCATAAGACTATCATTTAAAAAAAAGGTTTCACTTATTTAAATTTTAATTAGCAGGGCCAAAGAACTAAGATCCGCAAACACTTTACACAATGCCCTTTATAAGCATACACGCATACACACACACACACACACACACACACATATACATATATATGTATATATGCTTTTATATGTGTGTGTGTGTGTATATATATATATATATATATATTGGGGGGTGCCTATTAGTTCAGACAAGCAGTCCGACTTTTCTGTCGTCTGTGAAGACCTGTAATTTAAGGTTTTCTCCTTGCCTTTAGGTGAGTCTCCGCGCACACATGGGAGAGGGAAACGGGGGGGGGAGAAAGCACCTGGGGAAGACCGACAGGCCACAGCTCACCTTCTGCACTCCCGGGTTCAGGTCCTTGGCCACCTTCGCCATCCTCTCCTGGGCTGGAACTCACGGCGCCGGCGGCGCAGGCGGAGGCGCGAGGGAGCGCGGCGGGGACCGCGCCGGCTGAATGGCCAGGCTGGCGCGCCTGGGGGGAGCTGTGCGCGGCGCGGCGCGCGGCGCGGCCCTTTAATTGGAGACTGGGGCTCCCTCTAAAACCTCGCCAGCCAATCCGTGCGGGCGCTCGCGCGGGGCCAGCCAATCCGTGCGGGCGCTCGCTCGCAGACAGCCAATCCCAGCGCGCGGCGCCCCCCCGCCCTCCGGGCGGCCGCCGCGGGGCCGGGGGCTGCCGCCGAAGAGCGCGGCGCTGACGTCAGTGCGGCCGCGGCCCCGCTCCCGTCCGCCGGGCGGCGGCGACGGGCAGCCGCCCCCACGCCCTTCTCCTTTAAAGGACAGCGAGCGGAGGGGTGGGTCCTGCGAGCCATTCAGGTCAGCGGGGAGAGTCATCGGACGGGAAAGCTGGGGTATTTTTAGGGAGCTGGATCCAGAAATACATGCCCCTTCCCACCCTTTCTGCCTCGTCCTAGGTGGGTGTGAGGACGGCAGGGAGCCGGGCGCTGTGCAGCCGCGGGGCCCGGGCGGGCTAACTGTTCCCAAACCTGGGCAAGTTCTCCAAGCACCACAGAGGAGGTGAGAGTCCAGCCAATCTGTGATTTTTTTTTTAACTTAATGTTTGTAAAACACGATTCACGCCTTTCATAACTTGCTCTGGTGTAAATCCTTAGGATTCAGTGAGGAAAAGAAGACTGTCCTGATTTCATAAATACCAAGATGTACATACACCTTCACTCCCGTCGTCATCTTTTCTTGTGTCGTTGTAGTCATCTCAGGTATTGTTACTCTGATGATGACGATGACGATCATTCTCATTTGGCAGATGAGAAAATAGGATCAGGGAAGGAAGCTGCTCCGAAGTCGGACTAACCTGGAAGAGTGAGAACTCAACTGGGGAGAAGGTGCACAGGATTAAAAGTCACAGTCTAGGAAATCCGTACTGCAACATCTCACATAACAACTCCTATAAAATGACCTCAACCAGTTTTCCCTCACTATACGGTGCTGTCTGCCTATAAATCCACATCCCCCTATAGAGCCAGCTCCACAGACTGGGTTCCCAGAGGCATTTTCTCTGTTTGGACAGAGTCCCAAACAGAGTCCTTTTCATCCTTGTCATTAGGGTTTCATCCTGTAACCCAGCCCATTGACAGTGCCCCTACCAAACCAGGGCTTAAGTGGGCTAAAATAAAACAGGGTTGTAGGGTGAGTGAAGGCTGATTTCAAAGTACATCATGTGTGACTTAGAGGAAGGGGGGAGCTGCAAGTTATATTCTAGGACTTTTTATTGGAGGTGTTTCCTTCCCAAAGCCTCCTCCATTTGGTTCCTAACACATCATCATCTCCAGCAATCCCAAATCTTGACCAGTGATTCCAAATTGTGATTCTTTTTTCACATTACTGGAAAGAACTTTCTGTTGTGACTCCTCTTTTCTTAGACAAGGAATGGCTTTTTTCTTTCATAGATTTCCACTCTAATTGATGTTTGTTTTGCTTGCTCCAAACTACAGCCCCACCACGAGCACGTGATAAACACTCAGAACACATTTGTTGAATGAAGGAAGGTTGCAGTCTGGCTTTTAATCAGCAGTGAGCTGGCAAGGTGGGACTAGGGAGAGATGGTGCGGTGCTACAACACCTAGTCTGGTTTGTCCAAACTTCCAAGGTGGGCTGCATGTTAAACCAGTTTGTAAATAATCAGTGGCCAACAGAAGCCTGGCCTAGGAGAGGTTTCCATGTGAATAGCCCTTTCAGTAGCAAATCCTAGGAACAATATAGTATTTTACTAGGATGTCATGCCCGGAAGCCTTTATATTTCAGAGGTATGAGAACAGTAGCCAGGAGAATAACAAAGGCAAGCTTTATCTTTTGCAAACTAGGCAGAAACCTTCCCAGTGAAGTCATTTCCCACTCCCCAGCCATCCTTCATGCCCCATCTTGAGAAATCATTGTTCCATGCAATAATTCTAACGGTATTAACTTTAACACTATTAGTTTCAAACACAGTCCACCTTCTCCTCTTTCTACTTTTTTCCTCGGCCCCAGTTTCAATTCAGGAGGCAGATAATGTGGCTATTTCTCAGAATGTGAGAATCAGGAGCTACTGCTTAAGGTGGTCCATTCTTTCCTTTCTGGAAAAGAACCTGTCCCAGGCAGAAAGGTGATCCCTGCTCCCTGCTGGAGCTTGCTCTCTCCCCAGCTGAGGATGCTGACTCTGATACTTTAAACCCACTCAGAAGCCAAATGTTCCAGGGGACCTATAGTCAGAGTCTTGACTGGAAACCTGAACAGACTCCTATAGTTTGCAACTTCTGGAAAATGCCGACAATGTGGCCATTATATTTCAGCCTCACTCCAGCTCTGAGGCCTTTTCGCTTCTCTTTGGTAGAAAATAGGGTGTCTTTTCCAGGTTGGAACAGTAGAGAGTTCAGAATTCCCCAAGGTTCATTGCTGGAGCTTATTAGAAGCTTCATTTACCCAGCAAACAATTTGGTGACACCTCTTAAGCCAAGCCCTGTGCTAGGTTTTGGGGACACGCAGGTAACTAAAGAATCTATCCTCCTCAGGAACGTCTTGGTCTAATAAATATCCCTGAGGTTCTCTTGTTGACAAAGATGTATCTTACTTGACAGCCACTCTGGGGGAAAATGGAGGTTTGAGACAGTCAAGGGCTCTATCCCAGGTCAGTCACATAGCCAGTAAATGGCAGAACTGAAATTTGAACTCAGGGCTTCTAACTCCAGACTGTATCCTTTCAATTATGCTACACTGCCTCTCATAGTGACTGTTGAGGATGATTATAGGGAAAAGAGTAAACACCTGGAATGAGATGGTAGTGTTGTTCTCACCATTATCACCAGTTAGTCCTAACTGGGATTTTTGACTCTGAGTCTCATGTTCTTTTCACTATTCATTCATTCTTTCATTCATTCATGAATTCATTCATTCATTTATTCAACAAACATCGAGCTGAGTGTTTGTAGGCACTGAGCTTCAGATATGACAGACAGTGAATAAGACAGGAAAGGTTCCTGCCCTCACATAGCTTCTATTCTAGTAGGGAGAGACAGACATTAAGCAGGTGAACAGCTAATTAGAAAAGATAACTAAGGATGACAATGAATGCCTCAGAAAACAAATGGAGAAGAGATTCACTAGATGTGTGACCCCTTCAGATCAGGTGGTCCGGGAAGGCCTGATGGAGGAGGTGACATGTGAACTGAGACCTGCAGAAGGAGAGTGAGTCAGCTATGAGTAGAGTCACCATGGAAGGAAAATTGCAGAAGGATGGCATCATGAGCACAAAGACTCTGAGTTGGACTCTGAGTTGCTCTGTGTGAGGGATCATAAGATTTGTGTGGCTGGAGGGTGAGGAGGGATGGGGAGAATGAATGAGGAATGAGAGAGGTAGGCAGGGATTTGATTGTCACACTATGGGTCACACTAAGGGGGCCTAAATTTTTTTTTTTCTGAGTACAGTGGGAATCTATGGATCAGTGTTTTCTACATGAGATACAGTGTGTGCCACACATGCCATTTTTAAGTTTCTAATAGCCACATTAAAATTAAGTAAAAAGAAATAGGTAAACTACTTATATTTTATTTAACCCAATATATCCAAAGTGTTGTCATTTCTACTTGTAATTGATAAAAAATATTATTGAGTTGTTTCACATTTTTTTTTTCATGCTGCATCTTTGAAATGCAGCATCTTTGGTGTTTGCTTTATAGTTAGAGGACACTTTACTCAATAGCTATATGCAGCCAGTGGCTACTGTATTGGATAGGGCAATTATAGAGTGTTTAGCAGGGGAGTGGCAATATCTGATTTATTATTTAACTCGTAGTGAGGACACCTAAGAAGTACTAATAGAAACTTGGCTGGTAACCAACAATCTCTCGTTATCAGATAATCAGACCAAGAGACTGGGAGTCCATAGCTAAGTGTCTGGTCTGTTATGTGTTTCAAGCACTTCACCGGGAGGGACAAGTGATTTGCCCAAAGTCACAAAGCTAGAAAGACCAAGCAAAACCTTGATCTCAGATCTTCTGGTTTCATGCCAGACACTTTAGGAAATCCCTAATAATCTTAGTTCACATTGATGATGTTTTTTGTTATACTGTAGCAAGCATGGCTTAGTTGAGTGATGGTTTCTTTGGTTATGCTCTTTTAAAACATATTGTCTTCATTAAAACACTCTACGCTTAAGACTAGGTAGCTATAAATAATCCATGAGCCACATAGTATATTTTAATATGTATTAATTGATATAAATATACCATGAACCACATAACATTTTAATTTGTATCAACTTGGACCATCATTAGTACCATATATATGTGAATTGTTCACAACTTAAAATTTTTGGTTTCTTTCTTGCCATTCTTAAAGAACCTTTAATTTTAGAATAGCCATCTAATTTTCTCCAGATTTTTGGATGATCACCTAGATCGAGAAAGGCTTTGCCTTTAAGGCCAAAACATCTGGATAAAAACAAAACATGATTATTGGACCCAAGTATTTTCTTGCCTCATAGACTGTCTTCAATAGGGACAGTGAAAGACATAAGGAAATCTGCTCATTGTGAAGGAGAGCTGTATCAGGAGTCTAGAACCCTGTATTTTGATTGTAGGTCTGCTAAAAATGATATGGCTGACTATTATCTGCAGGATCACTTACAAGTCATATTTATTATTATATACTGGGAGCAAGTAATCCATTTGCTCTGAAGATCAGATACATATCCCACATCATGGTGCAATGGAGCCATTCCCTTCTTTGCCAAGTCGATGAGGGAGTGGAAAGAGCACAAGATTTAGACCCAGAAAATCTCTGTGTGTTTTAGCTTCATCATAAGGGCAATCTTAGTGATTTGGGCAATATGTTTAAGATTCTTTGAGTCTCTGTAAAATGAGGATATTGAACTTTATTCCTTCTACCTTACAAAAGTGTATCTGGATGTTCATTCACAACTATCTGTAGTGGGCAGAATTCCAGGATGCCTCCCCAATGACCCAGGTGCTTGTATCATCCCCTCTCTGTGAGTTTGAGTGGAACCTAGAACTTGCATCTAGCCAATAGTATGAGGCAAAGGTGTTGGATTTTACTCCCATGATTATGGTGTGTCTTATGGCAAAAGTGAAGGGATTTTATAAATGTAATTAAGTTCTCTGATAGGTTAATCAAAAGAGAGATTATTCTGAATGAGCATGACTTAATCGGATGAGCCCTTTAATAGAGGATCTAGAAAAACTTCTTTAGCAGTCCTGCTGGCCTTAAAGAAGTAAGCTGCCATGAGTCCTACATCTGTAAGGAAATGGATTCTGCCAACAACTGCGTGAGCATGAAAGAAGACCCCGAACCTCAGAAGAGACCCCACCCCCAGCGGACACCTGGAATGTGTGAGACCATGAGCAGAGGACCCCACTAAGCCATGTCCAAACTCCTAACTGATGGAAACTATAGAAACTATCAGGCGATAAATGAGCATTGTTCTAAGCTGGTAAGTTTGTGACCATTTGATACACAGCATAGAGAAAACTATCATTCTTGGGTCTGTTTTAAATGTTCAATCCTCTGCTGTTTCTTGGAGCTAAGAAGTTTGGTACCTATTTTTAAAATAAATACTTCTCTTAATTCTTAAAAAGCTTCCCAGGGCAATAAGTTACATGAGTTAAGTATCTCTTTTTTAAAGTAGCATTTACTCTTATCCAGGAGAGGCTTCTAGTTATGGTCCTGGAGGATTGAACCATATTGCATACTTAATTTATATATAAGTGTAATATTTAAGGCTATACTCAGCTTATCTATCCTCTCAGTATGTGTGTGTGTGTGTGTGTGTGTGTGTGTGAGAGAGAGAGAGAGAGAGAGAGAGAGAGAGAGAGAGAGAGAGAGAGAGAGAGCGAGCGCACGCGCACGCAAATCTCTATCATCTGGTTTTCTGCCACAGTGCCGCAGGTCTGGAGCAGTCCCTGTCTGGGTAGCAGACATGTAGAAAATACACATGCTGTTTCAGTTCTTTGTGAGGTTGAATTGTTTTAATCCTTAAAACTACCCCAGGTGGTAGATGTTGTGATTCTTATTCACAGGGGAGAAACTAAAGCTCTGCTCAAGGCCTTAAATCTGGTTGGGATCAAACCCATCTGAGATCACTGAGGAGACACTGGGCTTTGGAGTGAGAGCTTAGCTTGCATGAAGATAGAGAAACAGTACTCTAGCCTTTGAGGACCATTATGGGTGTCCACTGTGTTCCTCCAGATCTACTCCTTCCCCTCCCTTCCCCTACCCCTCCAGCTCTGTGCCTTGGAGGCTGACCTCAGACTCAGCAATAGACTCCTTTGCTGTCTTTTCAGAGTTCAACCAGCAGGAGGCTCC
Organism: Cynopterus sphinx; assembly: GCA_030015415.1. Lineage (NCBI taxonomy): Eukaryota > Metazoa > Chordata > Mammalia > Chiroptera > Pteropodidae > Cynopterus > Cynopterus sphinx. The sequence continues at coordinate 118,824,634 of CM057381.1, read as the reverse complement.
AGTGGGAGTTTAGAGGTGAGTGTACTTAATCTCCTAACTTAGCCCCTGTTTGGCCTGAGTTTTGAAGGTGGTGGTGTTCCTCTACCTACAGCCACAGCTCCTGTCAGCCTGGGACAGTTCTCTCCGTTGTTCCCATCAGTCCTAGGGTGATCCCTGCCTCTTGCTGTCACTGGGTGCTTCCTCTTTCCTAGTGAGTTCAATGAACCCTGTTTTCTCCTTCATTAATAGCCCCTTCATTAAAATCCCTTTCATTTCCCCTTAGAGTTTCCACTGAGAACCCTGACCCATACAAATACAAAAGTGGGGTTTAGAGGTGATGCCAGTGCAGCCTTCATTAGGTTGTTGAGATACAGGCTGCCTGTGTGTTTCTTATATAGTCTTTTTGGCTTTTGACATGTGAATTAAAAGGATTTGGGACTTGGAAATGAATTGGAATGGGAAAGCCAGTCAGAGGTGCTGGGGGATGCAAGACAAATTTGAGGGCCTTCTCCTGGGCAGGTCTGCCGGCTGCTTTTGCATCATGGGATTGACTGAAGAGTCCTCCTTTAGCCACTGGCAGTGACTGTAGGTATTTGACTCCCTTGTGTCTGGGTCTCCTCATCTGTGAAAACTGGGCCTATTGCGATGAGTAAGTATGAGGCTATATACAAGAGCATGATCTAAGTGCTGATGGCCTTCCTAAATGAAGAGTGGTCTCATGCCAGGGTTCCAGCTAACATGAATCTAGGCATGAGTCTTTGGGGATGAGGCTGGAGTGTGAGACACTGGGGAACATGGAGTAATTTGCTGAGCTGGACTCTCATCCTAAGCTTGAATCACTGTTATTTGCTAACCAGCATGGAATTTGCAGCCAAAATGTAGTAAAATACTTTCAGTGTTCTTTGTGCCCATTGAAAGTGAGAGGTGTTGGTGTGATTTGCTAAGGAGAAAACCTATTGAATAGAATTAGGGGACAATACTGAAGTTACAAGTTCCTAGTCTAAGAATAATTTTGATCTTTGGGGTTAGGGGTAGTGAGAGGGGCGTACTAGCCTGGAGAAGGGCTGGCTGGGTGGTGAGTTTATAGTGGCCTTCAAAGGGGGGATTTTTAAACTTCATGAGACATGCACAGGATAACTGGTACCAAGTGCCATTTCTGAAGTAGCACCAACATGACTTTTCTAGGATCTGTCCATGGGTGGTTTTACTGTATCCTCCCAACACTTTCCTGAAGTAGGTGGTCTTATCCCCATTTTATCAAAGAACAGACTGAGCCCTAGATCATTAAGTAATTTCCCCAAGGTCAGATAGCTGATTGCAGAACCTGAATTTAGACGACACGTACTAGACTACAAAGTTGGTACTGATAAAAAATAGAAAATGACAAATGAAGCATCAACAACCATTTCTTGCAGTGTCTACCATGTGACACACTTTGCCGATCGTGTATAATCCCTACATTATAGGGTCTGGGTCCCTAGCATGGAAATAAAAAACATTTCATGTCCCTCAGCCACACATATACATGTAACACCTGTGATCTGATTGTAGGTAGCTCTCAACAACCTAATTATGGGGATTATTTAAAATATAATTCAGTTTTAGAATAAGAGTCTGTTCATGAGGTAATGGGGAAAATCAAGCCTGTCCAACTCACCAGAAAATCTCTAAATTGTGAGGGGGTGCATTGTGGCACCCCTGTTTCTTAGGGGAACTGAAGAGACAGGAGATAAAAATTGGTATAGATGTCATTAACATCTTTTCTTATTATCACATTTTCTATTTTGTTTACCATGTTGGCATTTTAATTTTCCAAAGCCTTATCAACCTGAATTACCTGGTAACATCTCCCCATGGAATATTAAAATCATCCTGTACTCTAAAGAAAAAAAATAGCGAAGATGTTTCTGTATGTTACCTTTGTTGACATGTGGGTTTTGGTCAGACAGAAATGTCTGAGGTCTTAAATATCATTTGTGATTTAGGACAGTTCTGTGGGTTAGGCTGAGGGCTAAAATTAGACTGAATTGTGAAGGAAGAATATCCAGCTTGATTCATTTCCTCTGTTTCTTTCCTTTAATCAGTGATTAAATTGATCTAAGCATTTTATTCTGACTTCCTTATGCCTTACTCCATGATTCGGCCTTACTATTCCTTTTCCCACCCATCAAAATTTACCTGTCCTAAGTACCATTCTCTCAGTGTCCCACTCAGCATCCCCTCACTGGGTTTGGTAGCATATCATTTGAGAAAAGACTGAGGATTTTGAAGTCTGGCATATCTGAGTTTAAACGCTGGTTCTACTATTTATTAGTTTTGTGGCCATGGGCAAATTCATCTTTCTCTTAGATTGTTTCAGCTGTTAAATGGAAATGATCAGCCCTACGTCAAGTGGGTGGTACCTAGCTTGAGTGAAGGGACATGTGTAAAACCCAACCCATTTCTTGGGATACAGTAACACCTATAATTTCTTTCATCTGCCAAGATTTTTCTCCCTTTTAATGCTCACCCAATTATTCCTTGTTTATCACAAATAGATTCAGAATAACAGTTCCCTATTATTGCTTCCTCTATCCACAGGAAAATTAAAATGTCACATTGGACTGGTTCTACATAGATTCTTTTTTACATGCATGTCAGTGATGGTGGTTGGGTGCAGGCAAGGGTGAACTTTCTTAGATGATTAGTGAGCATCTACCCAAAGCAAACAGAGAGACTGGGAGTTGGACAGGACCTCAAAGGTTTATCCTCACCTCTGTGACATCCAACAGGATGTTTCCTACCCTCTGCTTGGATGCTTTCCATGTCCAAGATCTCATACTGTCACTAGACAGTTCCAGTAATTTTGGACAACTCTCATAGTTAGAAGATGCTTCGTTACCTTGGGCTGATAGCTGTCTTCCTAGAGCTGTCACGCTTCTGTTCTTTCCAGCCTTTGGAACTTATTTCAGTGCCTCTCCGTCTCATCATGACAGTGAGAGATCTATTAGAAAACTTTGGTCATGTATTCATGAGGTCTTCTTTCCATTCTTTCCTCTAGATTTTAGGCACCATTTTGTTCTAAGTTATATTCCACTATTCCATTCCACTTTATTGGCAGTCATCTTTCCTTCCTATAATGGGGTCTGCGGTGCAACCTGTGGAGGTGTAGGAGCACTAGCTTTAAAGTCAGGCAAATTTGCTTTATATTCTTGCTTGGGTACCTGCTGGGAACCTCAAGTTATCGCTCCATAAAATAATACCAATCTCATAGTACTGCCATGCAGATTAAATGTGCTAATGTATAGAAAGCATGCAGTCTAATGCCTGGCATGGAGAATGTTTTATACCTGACAGCTGTGTAATTATTATTTTCTAATTGCCATGTAGGTAGTCACCATGCTTGGTTCTCTTAGAAAATCTTTCCAGTAATCTTTGAGGTTTTGATAAACCTGGATTTGGGAATTTTTTCCCCATTACACCAGGAAAAATGGCATTAAATAAGTGTTTCACTTATTTCATTACAATGATTCATTCTTAGGTGGAGAATAGGATAGTCAAATTACTGTTCAATGGTCATTTTGTATGTTCGTTTGAGGCAGTTTATAATTTAAGAATAATTTGGTTCTTCTATGTACATTCTAAGAGTTTCCATGGGAATGCAGCAGAATGTCCAGACATCCACAGGCAGAATTTCAGAGCTTCTGAAGGATGAGTGTGTCCTGTGGCTGATGAACAAGGTATGAAGACACCAAATCCCTCTGACAAAGTCCAGCAATGTTTTGCCACTGACCAGCTTTTCTGGAAAGATGAGATGAGCTCACCCAAAAGAAAGGGGTGGGTGGGAGATTTCAAGAAAGATTCCTAGTTATCAGAAATTAGGAAGTGAAACCTCTGGGGCTTCCTGTTGATTCCCCCAGTTGTTCTCACAGCCCAAGACACATGGTTTGGCCATGATGTCATCTGACATAGATAGACACGATGAGGCCAGAGGCTGTCAAGCAGATCCTGGATTATGATGGAGGTTGGGAGAATTGTGCAATTTGAGGGCCATGTGAGTGTAGAGTGAGTAATGTTTTCCAATAGGGTATTATCACCTATCCTATCAGTGATGGGGGGAGGGGAATTGAACTCTAAGATATTCAAAAACAGTTATTATATATACCTTCTCCCCCCAAAAGGAAACCTTACTTTTCCAACTTAAAATCTTTTATTTAGTGGTCTCATCTTTTACTATGCTAGGAAAGTAATTTTGAATCATCTAGTTGAATTTAGATGACCAATTCAACTTTCATTCATTCATTCATTCATTCATTCACTCAATTGGTCATTCAGTCATTTGGTTTGTGATTTAGTCATTCAGTCTATCATTCCATTGGTTCATTGGCCGTTTAGTCTTTCAATAATTCAACAAATAATTATTGCACATCTCTTTCTGTACCAAGAGCTCTGCTGTGTGTTGAGTATGCAGCAGTGAAAAAAGATCCACAGGATCTAATCTCCTGGGCAAGACAGATCTTAAGCAACTATAACAAAAGGTGATGAATGGGGAGCATTGTGATAGGAAAAGCATGGGCCCTGAGGCGAAAGTTTAGTTTGGATGGAGATTATAGTTTTTTAGTTACCTAAAACATCAAATTCCAGGGGCTTAACTTCTAGAGTATCTACATAAATAACTCCAAATACTCATCCATTAGAAAGAATGAGAGCTAGCATTTGTGAAGCTTTTGTATTGTAGTTAGGCACTGAGCCAAATCCTTTACAAATCCTCTTAAGAATTGTCAGTTAGGAATTCTAAGTATCCCCATTTTACAGGTGAGGAAACTGAGGCTGTGAAAGGATAAACCACTTGTTTGTAATCATGTACAGTGAAGTAGCAGAGCCAATTTTTGAACCCTGGTCTGTCTGATTCCAGAGTTTATGAAAATAACCATAAATGCTTTTCCCCGCTATGTGCCTAGGGACTGGAAAACCTATAACAGAAAGCAGGACAAAGAGAAGTCAGGGCAAAGAGAGCCTCCTGGCCTTCCTAGTGTACTCCTGAAGACTAAAGAGCTCTGCAGTGAGGCTCACAGCAGCCCATGGGAACAAGAGCAAGAATTTGGGGTGACCAGGTCAGAGAGCATCCTGAGGTGAGCTATATTCCTGTATCCCAGAAGACATGAGAAAACTTTTCGAGAAGTCATTTGTAACAGTAGAATGACTTTAGGCAATCCAACTGAGAAATGAATCAATCTTGTAGCCGCGCATGTGCATTTTAAATGTAGCTAGAATAACATAAACTGAATTAGAAAGCCTAATGTCCACATGACATCTTTATTTGGTTGTAAAGCAATCCATTACACACACTCTCTTTCCTTTTCAGTGATCAGAAAAATAAAGTGAGTCAGTCATTTTTGTAAAAATAGATCCTATATTTCAAAAGAAAATAGTTTTCTTAGAGAACATAGCCTTGTCTCTATTTTTTCTTATGTCCCCTCCTCCAACTCAGTAATATATATCTCCTGTCCAGATGTTAGATCATTTTGAGCTAATTTGGAAATCTTCATGCTTAATTTAGAAATGATTCATCTACAAATTGAGTAGTACCTAAATTTGGCCAGGGATTGGATAGTTGCTAGTGGTAGTGGTGATTCAGGCTTGCCAGTGAGTGAGCCATCTTCTATCACTTAAGATGTTACTGAATTGCTACAGTGACTCAGCTTGAGTCTATACAACCGTGAATGCAACCATGAGCTCCCTCAGCAACTTCTCTTGGTGTCCCACACTTGATCTGTGACAATTCTGTGCTCATGGGCATTGCTGAGTTTGTGCCATGTAGTCTCAATGAAGGCGTGAGTGAGTCATGTTTCCATGTGTCTCCCAGTCAGTTCTGTTTGGTATTCTGTAGTTCCTACAGGGTTAGTTCATAAGTCATCTCCTTTTCCAAAGGGATTCTTTTACCCAGTATCTCATTATCTTTAAAAATGCCTCCTTTCTTTCCAGATTCAAGAACAGTGAGCCTCACAGTCCAACTAGCCTGTCTAAACTCCATATAACTGCAGTGGCACTACCTCTTCTTGACAACTAGTATTACTCTACTAGTGCAATAGTGCATTTATTGTCACTGTCACCACCATCACAACTACCACCACCACTACTACTACCATTTTTCTTCCTACTAGAAGGCAATATTTTGGAATACTTACTGTGTTACAGACACTGGTTGAGTTCTTATATGCTGGATCTCAATTAATCCTTGTACCACATATAATTCAATTAGATGTGGTAGGTGCTATTTGGATCTCGATTCTGCTTAGGAAGAAAGACCAAGACTCAAGCAAAATAATTCATCTATTGCCTTGCCATTAGCAAATGGCAGAGGCATTATCTAAATCCAACTTCTCTGACATTATGCTTTTAATCATGACATCAGTGTTTTCTGTCTTTATGATCTTTTCCACCACCTCATAGCATACCACTTCTTTGCTGTTATTTGCATAACACCAGCTGCCTGGCACTCACTGCCCTCACATGAACAAGACCGTAAGAGCAGAACAGTCATTTTCAGTGTGTGGTTCTTTTACCCTACGAATATTCTGACCACAGTCTGCATTGTCTATCAAAGTAAATCCCACAAAGGGAAGCAGAAATCCTGCATCAGCATGGACTTAGAAGGACAAGTTTTCAGCTCTCAGACTCCCTACTGTGGCAGATACTTTTCTTACCAATCTCCAGACATGAGAGCCATTCTCTAAGTAGTTCATCCTCTTTGCTTTATGACTTCTTCTCCCTACTATACTATAATTTTATTTCCTCCAGTGAGGACCTTAGTTCCTTCTAGGAATAGTCTGAGGGCATCTATGAGGTTTTGTGCAAACTTTGTTTCTGTGGGTTGAACAACTCTAACATTTACTCTGGCCTTCTGGTCACTCATCTGTTCCAGGCCAGGCTTAGATCCCATGGACCCCAGAATTGCCTGCTCAAAGGGCCGTAATCCTACTTTCAGAGCAGAGTGGGCTTCTTTCCAAGGGCCATTCCCTGTGAAGGATAGACTTTGTCACAGTTACCCCTAGACCCTGAGGGTGGGGGGAGCCAAAGGTGGATGAAGTTTGAGTATTTGCGCTTATGTGAGAAAGACACCTTGAGGATGGGAGGCAGAGCTAGGTATGGGAAGAGAAGGTGGAGGTAGACTAGAAGCCAGAGGGGACTCTCAGAGCTCAGAGCCCAAACCTAGGTTGTTTTGAAGACATTTGTCATGGTAGGAGGATAGAATATAGTTTTATTTAGCAGTGTGTTGGTTTGATTTATGACTTCTATATATTTAGACATACACCATAGAGATCTCCAATTATATCCTTTTGTCCTTGGTCCTTCAAGTGTTAGAGATAAGCCTGTTAGCTACCATTAGGGCAAGCAGTCGTTCCAGTTTACCTGGACTAAGGCATTTCCTGGGATGCAGGATTTAAAATGCTAATGGAGAAAGACCCAGGCAAACTGGAACAAGGTGAGTTGTTCACTCTAGACCAACCACTAAACTAATACAGTGACTGCTGTTGATTTGTATAACTGTACAGAACTCAGATTCCTTCTTTCAGGAGGCAAGAAAGAACTTCATTTTCATCATAATAGTACACAGGATATTTCATTTAATGATAGACCTGCTCTCAGAGTCAGGAGATAATTAAAAGTCATTTAACCATAGGCAGGGCAGAATGCAGCCATTAGTGCTTGCCTTCATAAAACTGCCACCAAAATCTACAATGACAGCTCATTGGCCACAGGAAGAAGATACATCATTGAATTGTTGAATGTCCAATAACTTCCTATACCTAGGACTATCTTATTTTTCTAAGAACAAGGAGGCTGGGGATGGTTTCATATGAACTTTTTCTATTAATACCCAGTTTTAGCTTGGCTTCCACTATCTAAAGCAACTCCTTTCCAGAGAGCCTACAAATAACTAAGATTTGTAGATATTTCAAGGTATTTGGCAATTGCAAAAAGGGTGGGTAGAAGCATCTTAAGTCAAACAACTTTCTAGGCAAAGTTGAGAAGCAGACAAAGTTAATTTCTACCCATGCTGCTGCTTTATTTTTCCTACCATCTTGTTTCCTGAGTTCATGAGAATATAACATTCATTCATTCATTCATTCATTCAGCAAATGAGACCAAGAATAGTAGTATTTGAAGCAAAAGGAACTGGCAGAGCAAAGGCCATTTGGCAAGAACATACTTATTTGAAGATCTAAAAGTGGAGCAGAGGAGTGGGATGTGATAGAAAGAAAACGAGTGAGACGGGGTCCGGGAGATGGGGAGGGGCCATATCACACAGGACCCTGGGGGCCATCGTCAAAACTTTGGATTCTTTCAAGTGCAATTGAAAGGCAGTGTGACAGGCTGAATAATGATCCCCAAAGGCATTCACATCCTAGTCCCTGGTACCTGTAAATGTTATCTGTTATGTCAAAAGCAAACTTTACAGATGTGGTTGAGTTAATGATCTTGAGATTATCCTGGCTTATGTGGTTGGCCCTAAAAGCCATCATATGTATCTCTATAAAGAGGGTGTGAGGGAGAGGTGTTACAGAGAGAAGAGGAGGAGGCAATGTGCCCACAGTCAGAGATTTCAGTGATGGAGCCACAAGACAAGGAATGCTAGCAGCCTTCAGAAGCTGGAAGAGGCAAGGAACAGATTCTCCAGAGCAAGCATGGCTTTGCTGAGACACTAATTTTTTCTGGACTTCTGTCCTCCAGAATTGTGAGACAACAAGTGTTTGTTGCTTTAAGATACCGTGTTTGTGGTACTTTGTTACAGCAGATAAAGGAATCTGATACAGGCAGTTCTTAGCTTTAGGCTGGAGTATGACATGATGTGAATTCTTCCAGTGACCACTTTGAGTGCTATGTGACAGAGATCAGAGTGGGGCAAGAGTATAGGAGCAGAGAAACCAGCTGGGAAGTTCTTGGAAGGCACATAAGCGAGATGTGATGCAGCAGTGGTGGTGGAGAGAAGTGGAACATTCAAAATTTTCTTTGGAGGTAAAAAGGCAAGACTTGCCTACAGATTGCCATCCAGAAAAGCAGGCTGTGAAAAGCTATCAACAACTTAGTCAGAATGTAAATATGCTTTTAAAAAGGAGTATGGGAATAACCCAGTTGTGAGATTTTAGGTTCTGCAATACTCCAGATGCGGAGAAAGTTCGGTAGGGGGTTGTGGGCTTGTAGAGTTTTCCTACAATCCATTGTTAGTCTGCTTTGCTGACCACCTGCTCTGTTTATAAGCTGTCATATATCCTTTTTTAAGAGATAGATGGGTTGCAAATTAACTGTTGTCTCAAAGGGAATATTTGTGACACTCCTGAGTGGAGGAGGCATCTGAAAGATGTGGTTTGCATGCCATCATATCGAAGTCCTTAGGACATTTCACAGGTTTCCTGTGCTGGTTCTCAAAATTCAGCATAAAGTCAAATCATCTGGGGAGCTTAATATGTCAAACAGATTCAAGAAATTTAGCTCCAGGGATTCTGATCCTATGTCCAAGCCTGCTATAGGATAGCACTTCCCTGACTCTAAAGATTCTGATTCAGTCTGGGTGGAATCTGAGAGTGTGCATTTATGAGGAACTCCCAGGTGAAGGTGATGTTGGTGGTCCCTGGACCACACTTGGAGTAGTGAGCCTCACACAGCTCATTTTCAGAGCTTTAAGTCCTCATATGCCAAGGATGAGCCTGACTCCAGTTTGGATGCAACACCACGCCTATCAGAAACAAAGGTAGCCCAGGCTCTCTGCCAAGCCTTTCTGTGTGATAGCCCAGCTGTGATCTTGTGCTGCAGATCTTTTTTCCTCTCTAAACCAAGGACACTTTGCATTCTCTCCTGCTGAGCTCATGAATGCCTCCTTGCCAAACTCAACAGGGGCCAGCTTCCCAGACTGGGTTACGAGGCTGAGGTTGGCCAGGCTTGTCGCTTCCGGGAGTGCCATAGGCCAGACAACTTCCTTAGCCCAGCAGTCTCTGTCTTGCTTGGGGCCCCAGGAGGGTTGTTATGCCACAATCAGCATGCCACACAGTCCTGGCCGTGCTCCTCTCCCACTTCAAAACCTGCCCTGGCCTCTGTCAAGCTCTTTGGCCTACTCACAAAGCTCACTTCCATCTCCAGCCTTCACAATCCATGGGTGGCCACATGGAACCACTATGAGGTCCTTGTTGCATATGCTTGCTTTTTCTTCTCTCAGGCCTGAGAAGTCACAGTTTAAATAGGAAACCATCTTCAGATGATGGAGAAGAAAGTGAACAGGATTTGGGCATCCAGACAGGCAGTGCAATATTGTGGTTAAAAGCATAGGCTTTAGCGTAAGTCCCAGCTTGGTCACACCTCAGCTGTGTGATGTTGGACAAGTCTCTGGGCCTCAGTTTTCTCATCTATTAAATGAGGGGGGGACTTTCTCTTAGGCTGTCAAAGGGTTCAATGAGCAAATGTACTTAAGAGGCCTAATTTTGTGCCTAAGGGTGAAGATTAGCAGTTCAGATTAGCTGTTGCTGTCTGTTAGCCTCTTCTTCCTTAACCTTCCCTTCTCCTTTCTCTCTTTGCTTTTATTCTCAGGATCTTGGGGCCTTCATGGAGGTAAAATTCTTGGCATTTCCTCTAAGTGAAATTCCACAGGGGTGGGACGTATTGATTGTATTCCAGAGAATGTTTTGGATAATTGACCAATAGGGATGATTTTGAGCGGTCCTCTTAGCTCCATTATCAGCAGCACTTTAAAAGGAAATGAATGGAAATGCTCATTATTCTGGCCTTTAGTCCAAACTTGGAGCAAACAGGAATCTTGAGACCCAAACATTTCCCCTGTAAAGCTTTGTTTACCTTGGAGACCAAGGTCAACACAATTAGGTTTCAATATCAACAACATGGGAAGTTTTGAAGTCCAGGGCAGTGGAAGCCTTTTATACATCTGGTGTCCGGGGCCACGATTAACACCTTCCTTTCTAGAGTCAGAGTAGAGGGACCTTTTACAGTTGTTCTATCAGATGAAATAATCAGGAGCTGACATTAAATTTTAGGTGTCTTTGAATCTGAGCAGATAAGGTCCAAAAATAAGCATTTATTGAGGCTAAGCCATCTTCACTGCTGGCAAGATGAGACATCATTTGTTCTTGGGTCACCCACAAAAAAGAAATAGAGGCTGTGACTAGAGTTCATTCATCTGTGTTCATCAACACATGTTTCCCAAGTACCTATGAAGTGTCACCCACTGTTGTAGACACTAGTGGTATAGCAGTGAAGCAAATACACAGAGATTTTTACCTTCATAGAGCCCACATTCCAGCTTTAAGTCATAAGATATCTATTTGCCCCAACCTGAATTCAGAGACATAAAGGATTTTAAGTGCTAGTGTTTGGTGGTAGAAACAGGCAGGAGAATCTTAAAGGTCATCTAGTCTATTGGTTCATTCTCTTTCTTAGGGCCACAGGCTTCTTGGAGAACATAATAGGAGCTGTGAACCCATTCTGGAGTTATATAAACTTCTGCCTTCAGTTTCAGAGAATTTCAGTCTCATTCTCCATACCTCCCCACCTTTAAGCTTCTGTTCTGGTTCTACTATTTTGAGAGCATTCTTCAGCATCCTTGCTAAGAGGGGCTTACTGAAGGTAGGAATTTTTTTTTTTTTTGATGTGGGATACTTGCTACCTCTCCAGGCTGCCCATTCCATCCCAGAGCTCTATATACTACAGATTCCACCAATGTTTTTCCAACCCTGTTCCCTGCCTCTGAGCCTTGAGACTAGGATCTGGCGCAAATATGTCTGGCACTCTTCACTGGTGTTCTGATTTTTTCTTGAAGGTGCAGTGAGAAGTGCCTGCTCTTACCACCATTCTGATTTTGGTACTATTATGGGCTTGGCTACTATTCTTTTCCCTGAAAGGGAAAGACTCCAGTAACATTTCTTCTCCTAGTTTCTCTATAAAGATATTGGCCTTAGATAGTCCTCCTTAATCTCCTCCACCCTCTGTTTACCTTCTTATCTGAAAGTATGACTGGTTTGCAAATTATCCAAAGGAAACAGAGACATGTTTTCAAGGCTGGCGACTCTGCTTTTTGAGTCTGCCAGTATTTATAAGGCTTAAATGACTTCTCTGTTCCTTGTGTTGTGTGGGAGGAAAAAGAAAACTCTCACCTAGTCGGGTGGGAGAGCAGTGTCAACAAGGTGCCCCCCCCCATTTCCTGCTGAAAGCCAGCTTTTATATTGACCCAAATTCCAGGCCAGTTGAAATCTTTCAAAAGGACAGGGCTAGAGATGCAACTACGATTCTGAAGGGAAGGTAGTGCAGACAGGTCACTTTAAAGAGATTACTATTCAGAAAAGCTCAGTAAAGATTTTGGAAATAAGCAGGGTTTTGTTATCTACCAGGCAAGAGATTACTGATTTGCAAAAATCTGTGGAGGCAGGAGGCAGAAGAAGGAGTTGCAAAAGGAAAATTTATTTTCTTCTTTTTATTTTCTTTAGTTTTATTCACTATGTTTTCAGGCCACATAACAACTACCACCCCAGAGCTGGCTGCTATTATGAAGGTGCTTCAGAGCTGGGCCAATCCTTCCAAATCCTCACAGTATCCCTGCTGAGAAGGAATCTTGGTTGGCATTGTGATTTGTCCTCAGTTTTGCAGAATTAAATTAACAATGAGTCCGGGTCCATGGCACACACTAAAAATTACATATTTTAACAATGCAATAAACACTCATGACCTGGACTTTAAATCAAAAACGTTGACTCTAACTCATATCTAAGCATATGACTCCCTCTCCTATCCCAACAAGTAACCATTATCCTCATCTCCAGGTCTCCTACCCTCTCCATTTCTTTATACAGCTGTATGCATCTGTGTATACTCGTAAGGAAGTGTGTGTGTGTGTGTGTGTGTGTGTGTGTGTGTGTGTGTGTGTTTCATTTTAGTTGTTTTAACTTTATATAAAAGACTACCACACTTTATCTAACTTTAGAAACTTGGTTTTTCCATATAATAGTTCGCTGAGATCCATCCATACTATGTACTTCTCTGTAATTCATCCACAGTAATGGCTTAGGTGATTACACTGTGGGAATAGCCCACAGTTTATTCATTCATTCTTCTATTTGGGAGCTTTTGGGTGATTGCCAGACTCTTGCTCTTCTTAACAGTGTAGCCTTTGAACATTCTTGTGCATCTTGGTTTTCCAAAGTGCTCACATCAATTTACATACTTACCAGCAACGTATCAAAGAGCCTTCAGATTACATCTAGTACAGTGTTTGGAACTGTTAGATTTGAAATTTTTTCCCAAACTAATAGACACAAAAAGTTGTCTCCCATTGTGGTTTTGATTTGTAGTTCCTTGAGCACTAATGATATTAACTTCAATTCATGTATATGTTTTTGGCCATATGTTTCCTCTTTTGTGAATTGTCTGTTTCTTTTGCCTACTTTTTCTATTGCATTGGTTGTATTTTACTTACTGATTTTTTGGGGGGTGAGGGTTCATATATTCTTTATACTAATGTCAATGAAAAAATTAATATTTGCAATTAATCAGTGGAGCAACTGAGTATCTTAGAGGTTTAGTGACCTGCTCAAGATCATGTAGCTATCCATATGGGGTCTGATTGACCCAGTGTATATCCAGGACACTAGGACCATGCTGTCTTCCTACTGTAGTCTGTGGGCCTGAACTGTGAGGTCTGGTTCTGGCTCCTGCTGTACCACCAGTGGGCTGAGAGCATTGGATAGGTCCCCTATGTCTTTGTGCTTCAGTTTTCTCACCTATACAATGATAGCTTTACTCCCAGAAAATCTCCATGAATTGATTCATACTGCTTTTTAAGTACCAATGTGGCTACTACTTTGAGGGAGGAACATCTCCTGCTAGATCCCCGCTCCATCCTGTTCAGTCTACAACATGTTGTACATGGTCTTGGAAAATTTCTCAGACTTGCAGCTCCAAGAATTTTCCTTGCTTTGGGGTTTGAGGGGCCTGAAGTGAACAAGGATAGCACTAACATCTTTCTTATTCTCCCTTGATTATCATTTGCCACCTTCCTGTTTCCAGGAAGCCATTGATTAAACATAGCAGAAAAGATAATTAAGGATAATTATCATGATAGCTTTTATCTCATTCATCTAATAAATATTTATTAAGCATGTACAATGCATGTTGGGCGGATAGAGGACCCAGGTGTCAGGCAGACTTGAGTTTAATGCCTTTGACTAATTGTGAGAAACTTGACCAAGTTCTTTCCTATTTGAGGTTGTTTCCACATTTTGGCTCTTGTGAATAATGCTGCTATGAACACTGGTCAGTATTTTTTTTTAATAGTAATATTGGGAGGGTAAAATGAGATAAGATATGCCTCAGCAAATAATAACTCAATAAATTGTAGTGGTGGTGAAGGTGGGTCTTACTAAGGGGAGGAAATGTCAGTGAGAAAGTGCCAGAGACTGCAAATGGGCTGGATCACTAGAAGGCATCACTTGAAGCTACACAGATGAAGAGAAATGCATCTTCACTTAGTCAGAATTTTTGTTTAAGGTTAGAAGTGAAGATAGAGACTGATATTAATAATACTAAACTTTTATACAGCACTACCATGTGCCAGGCTCTGTCCTAAGTGCTTTGAGTGTATTAACTCATCTAATGTTCATAAGAGCTTAATGAGATAGGTGACAACTCATAGTCTCATTTTACAGATGTGGAAACTGAGGGACAGAGAGTTAACTTAGACCAGATCACAAACTGGTAAATGTTTGAGCCAGGGGTGGAATTGTGGCCAAATGGCCCCACAGTACCATTACAAAGTAAGTAAAGACACATCTTTTGGAGAGTTTTTGTCCTGAGACAAACAAACATTTCAGTGTAGTACGATTGAAAGCATCTGGTTGGATTCACACTGAGTGTTGGTGATGTTTACTTCTGGAGAGAAATACTGGGTTGAAAGGGAGGATTTATCTTGCTTTTCATCTTACTCCTTTATGTTTTATTAGGATTCATTTATATTTTTTACATTGACTATCTCATACATTGGTAATAAAAAAGATCACCATATGTCAGATATGAAACAAGGGAGTGTAGCAGAGGTGATAACAGAGTGTGGGCTGGTGTTGTGGGAGCCAAGATGAGCCAGCACCTAACTCTAGGTGATGGAGGATTTAGCAGAAGGAGTAGGCATGCACTGGATGGAAATGAACAGAGAGATTATTTCAGGAAGAAAGATCACTTAGGTAGAAACAGTATAGATACCCTCAAACTAAAGAAGGTGTTGACTTGGGAATAGGTCCTAGGAGGTGTCAGGTTAATGTTAGATTCCAAGTCCAACACTGCAAAATTTAGGGGGTGGTTGTTGGTGTGCCTCTCTTATATTCTACTCATTAATATTATATTGGCTGAGATTTTTTTGGTAGCCATTGGTAGAGAACTGAACTCTGCATTTCTCACAGTACAAGTCTGGCCACAGAGGGAAAGTGAGGTTATTCCTGCTCCTTTGGCAGAATAGTCAGGAGTCAGTGTCCCTACCATCTCTCAGTTTCCCCCTCAGGCAGGTCCCCCTCACAGTCTCCCTGCTACCACCCCCTCATGCAGCTACAGGCACAGACAAGGGAGGAGGGCTGCTCGACTTTTCCCCAGAGGCCTCTGGCTCCCTCTGAGTGGCCCAGACAGAACAGTCCTGAGCCAATCCCTATGACCAGGCAACAAAATATGCCAGTTGGGCAAACCTGGGTACATCAGGTACCTTTGGCACTGGGAGTGGAGCTCTTCTCTCCCCAACCCCCTGAACACAAATGGGAGATAGTAGGCTCCTCCAGGAAAATTAGGGTGATGCTCCCAGAAGAAGAGAGATTCAATGCTAGGCAGGCAAAACCAAACAAACCAAACCAAACAGAAAAAACAGGTTTTTGGAAATAAAAAATGATTTTATTATGACAAGAGCTCAGGTAGGGAGCCTCTTAAATGTCCACATAGATGATCTTCATATATCTTTGTCTAGCTTATGAATATTTTGTATTAACTAGGAGAAAACTATTGTAGCACATGGCTCTTTCTGTTTCCTCTAATTTATCTCTCTTATCTCCATTTTTGGATATTTTCAGGCTTGAGAAATGTGATCCTTTGGAATACATTTTTAATAATGTTTTTCCTTCAAGAAGTGACTTACTTTTATAGACACTCATTCAAATCCACTGTTGTCATTGTTTTCATTCTTGGTGTGTCCGAAGGTGAGCTCCAAAGGCTGGGTCAAAGCAACTACGTGAGGGATTAGAGTTCATTCCCAAAGTATTTTTGAAGCTTCAAGTTTGCCATAGACATAGACATTAGCAAGGTCATGTGTCTCTTAGAGGTATGGAGTGTCTAATGTGACTTCGAGAAAACGATGTTCTTTAGAAAGTTCTTTTCTTGGCTGGTAACCACTTCTCAACTGGCATGATTGGGCCATACTGTATAGATACCCATAACCTGAGGAAATCCACATTATTAGGGATTCAGACTTTGCAGGCCGACTTATGTTCAGATCCTGGCTCTCCCATTTAATAGCTGTGTGATTTTAGGCAAGTTACTTAACCTCTATGAGCTTTACTTTTTGAAATTTTAAAATGAGGATAACACTAGCATTCAGAAGACTAGATGTGATAACTTGTGTAATATTTATCTCAGGGGGAGAGCAGACCCAGTCCTTTTTCTCAAGGAATTAATAGTAAAATGACTATTAATAAAATGGATTAGCCCTATAGTGTGTTACAGCAAGAATGCAAACATTGGCTTCTAGCTATCTGGATTCCAACCCGCCTGTCCACTTAACAACTTAACAGCTGTGTGGACTTACTATTCTTTTCTGTATAATGGGTATAAGGATACCACCTCACAGAGTTAGGAGGCAAATTAGGTAATTTATATAACCACTCGGCACAATGCCTGGCACAAAGCAAGTGCTCAGCCAATGGTACTATCTTTCACCTTTTTCTTTCTGAGAAGTTGGTGCCAGCCTGCATCCTTGTGTTGCCGGTGGAGTGGCTGATGCTGGTGTGACACAAACTAGCTGAATTCACTCAAGTTGAGACGAGAGGGTATTTTACAGCATATCTCAGATACCCTTATTTCAGTACTGAAAGCTGCCAAATCCCCACCTCTGGGTACCCAGAAATCGCTCATTAAATTATTTCCCCTTTGAAAAGAATTTGGCTTGTAGGACAATGCCTCTGCTGTGCTCATAGCAAGCATCATTTGCCACATAATGAAGGCACCTGCCATGACCAGGGTAGAGTACCACGGTGGCTAGGACCTTACACATGCTGCCTCTCTCACCATCTAAGTTACCAGGCAGCTCTGAGTGAACAGCCTGTGTGGCATTTTACTGCCATGACCCCACCTAAGAGAACAGTTCAGCAACAATTAATTGCAATGTAGGAATCTGGGTGGGAGTGCTTGGCTTGCAGAGTGAATAATTCACTCAAAACAAACAGTTCCCGGATACCTCCCACCAAGGGCATGGTGCTTTTTATCCTGGCACTGCTGCAACTCTGGATGGCTAAGTATGAAGCAGTGACAGGGTAGCATGGCCAGAAGCAGAAGCAAATGAAGATGGGTTTGCTTGGAGCTGAGACACTTGAAAATCCCTTTTGGGGCCATGAGCAGTAGGAGATAGGATTCAACATGACACTTGTCGCAGGTCACATTTTTCTCATCCTGACTTGTTCCTCCTTTTCCGTTCATACCTCTTGTCTCTCCTCCTAGTTTGTTTCCCACTCTGTCCTCTGTGTCTTTCTCATTGTCTGACTCAATAGTGTCTCACAGGGCAGCCCTGCTCTCAGTTGGCTTGAGAGAAGTAGAAAGCTCTCATCCCCCAAACAGTTTCCCCTTAAAATGTATTTCTCATTGTCCCCTGGTAAGGCCTGAAGTCCACTCTGCCATAAGACAGTAGGCTAGTAGGAGGCTCATACATTTGGAAATAGATCACCTAGGAGGCTAGTACTCAAATTCATGAATACCCAATGTACTCGGCAGCTATTGCTGGTTAAAAAAAACCAGCCCAAGATCTTGTGGTATACAATTTTGCTTGGCTTTAGTTGCAGGTCTATACATTGGCTTTAGTGGCTTGTTTGGCTCTGCTGCACGTGTGTTCATTTTTGGGTACAGGTTGAAGGGGGTGATGTGTCCCTGGGGGAGCCCATCTCATGGGGATGGCAGAAGTGTCTGAGGGCAAGCTCAACTGTACAAGCACGTTTGAAGTCCCTGCTTACATCACATCTGCTAACATCCTTTTGGCCAAAGCGAGTCACATGACCAAGTCTAAAGAGGAGGGAAAGGTTTATATAATCAGCCTTTTGTGGAGGAACTGCATAGATTCAAGGCAAAGGGTACCAGTTATAGGGAGGAGTGAAAAATTGGGGCCCTTAATTCAATCTATGGCAAATATTAACACCTGAGTATGAATTAGGTGGCTTAGACCAGGGAGAGTAGTGATGGGAAGGCCTGGCACATAGGACTCATACAATTCTATGAGGGGAGGTGAGAAGAATATTGACAAAGCCCAGTTATCCTCTAGATGGAGTAGTGATTTGGACACTCGGAGGCAATTTAAGGGCATTGAGTATCTAAGAGCCATGGTTCTCAAACTTTAGCATTCGTTGGAATGCACTGGAGGGCTTGTTAACATAGATGGATGGTCCCTACCCACAGAGTTTCTGATGTAGTAGGTCAGAAGTGGGGCCCGAGCATCTGTGTTTTTAAGACATTTCTAAGTAATGCTGATCCTGTTCCTACAGGAACTACACGTTGAGAACTACTTCTCAGGGGACATGGTTATTACTGAAGGCAAGTTGAAATTCATTAGTGATGGTCTGGCCTGAGCTTGGTCTAACATTCTCCCCTCTGATTTCATGCTAATCCTATTCTAACACCTTTCATTCCTCAATCCCATTGATCTCCTTCTGGGTTCTATAATCCCTTTTTCTTCCTAGAGAGCTCCTCGGCTCTCCTGCTCTCTAGAACCTTGATGTGTGTTCCTCTGCTCCTTGCTTCTAGAAGATGGTAGAACCCAGGGTATAGTTTGTGTTTGCCCAACAGGCACCCTGTCACAGCCAGGCAGCTGAGTCATAACCTCTAGGAGGAAAAACACTCTTTGTTGTGGATAGAGATTGCCAGTTAATGTGAAGATGATGTCCTAGGAAGTAGATAGGTCTCTTGGCTCTATTTATGATGGTTTATTTATTACATCTGTGCTACATCTCTGTACTTTTGTTTCCAAAATTTGTTTGGTGTCTGGTGGCAGCCACCACAAGGCTCTGACTTTAATGACTTGTGAGGGATGAAGATAGTCCCCATGGGACCATTACAAGTGTGTCATGAAATTTAAGAGTTTGGGAAGTCGTTGTTCAGAATTCAGCCCAGTGTTGGTGCTGTCCAGCATTGTCATATAACTCCCAGGGAGTCCAGCTCAACTAGTGGTCTGTAGTGCCAGGGAGACCAAGATTATGCACACCCCATACACCCTTAAGCTCCTGCCCGAGCAATCCAGTGATCTGAAGATGTTTATAGCTTTTCCCAGATCGAGATAAAGATGAAAGAGAGGGTTGTTACCACACTGGGGCCCACCAATGACCCTTTTTTGCTGTGTACCCCTTTGCATTTAGGGCCCTTGTTGTTTATGACAAAATGTTCTTTTTTCTTCCTTTTCTCGCAGTCCATGGGGTCTCAGTCTGTTATGTTCTATTCTTAGTAGCTGCCACTACATATACCATCCCTTGGGACTTTCTCCCCCTAGGCCTGGCTGGGGAATGGAGCAAATCTCCCTGACTCTTTAACCTGCTGCTCTGAAAGACGAGTCCACAGGGACATTTTGCTTAATTTAATGTGAACTACCAGCGGACATCACAGCCATCTTGGCCATCGGTTAACAAACTTTGTCTCTGAAATGGTAAATAAAAACATCATGTTCTTCGTTTTCTTGATGGCAGACTCTACAAATTGTAATTGGTTTTGATTTGGACTTAAAACAGACACCATTAATGAAGAAACCTTTCTGTAAATGAATGAGTAACTTTAATTTCCTCTGTATTTGTTTTATATTGCTGTATAATAATTTACCACAAATTTAGTGGCTTGAAACAACATAAATGTTAATTATTTCACAGTTTCCATGTGTTTGGAGTTCAGGCATAGCTTAGTTTGGCTCCCTATTCAGAATCTTACCAACGAATGATCCAGGTATCAGCTAGGACTGTGGTCTCATCAGAGGCTTAACTGTGTGAGAATCACTCTGAGATCCCTCAGGTGGAGAGCAGAATCTGTCTGCTATGGTTGTAGGACTGAGGTTTCTGTCTTCTCTCTGGTTGTCATTTGGGGGCCACTCTCAGCTTCTAGAGATCACCTACAGTTCTTTGCCATATGGTCCTCTGACAACATGGCAGCCACCAACAGAGAGAGAGCATCTCTCTCACTCCAGTCTGCTGAGATGGACTCTTATCAACACAATGCACTCATGAGATTGAGACCTCATCACCTTTGCCATATTCAGCTGGTTAGAAGCAAGTCACAGGTCCTGCCATACTTACATAGTCTTAACTAACAGGAAGGTCTGTTTGTCACCTCCTCTTTCCAATCTGAAAATGTGCAGGCAGAATGGCAGATGCCTCTTAGTTGTATGAATAACATTCATTTCTTGAGGACTTCTGACTGGGTGTCACTCAGTTTTGGAAACCACTTCCTCCATTCAGAATTGATTCTATAGGGCATTTCCACAGCAACCTTGCTGACCAGGAGAACTCCAAGACTGTCAGACATTGAATAGATGTCATCACCATTGCATATTTCATTTTTCATCACTTATTATTACTTCATTCAACAAATATTAATTGAACACCATTGGGTTCTGGGTACTGTTTCAGGCACTGAGGGGATAGTTGTAAACTTGACAAAAGTCCCTGCTCTTGTGCAATTTATATTCTAGCTAGGGTAGAGAGACAATAACAACTAAAGAAAGAAATACATAAGCCAGAGACAAATGTTCTGAGGGAAATAAAATATGGATAGAACATGCTAGAGGAGTGCTTTAAAAAGGGAAATCAAGGAAAACATTCTGAGGGTTTGGTATTTGAGTTGAGCCTTATATGATGACAAGGATTCAGCCATATTGTCATTTGGGGAAAAAAAATTAAGGTAGTGAGTTAGTAAGTACAAAGGCCCTGAGGTTAAAAGGAACTTGACCCATTGGAGGAGCTGAAAGAGAGACCATTGGCTGGAGCCAACTGGTGGGAGGTGTGGTTGAGGATGTAACTGGCTATCTCTTGGGGTCTTACAAGCTATTGCAAAAGTTTGGACTTGATTCTTTTGTGATGGGAAGCCACTGGAGGGCTTCTGTAGGGATGTTATGTCATATAATTTATACTTTAATTCTCACCGTTTGTTTTATGGAAACCAGAGTTAAGGGAGTTAGGAGTGGAAGCCAGGAGACCCACTGACGTCACCCACAGTTTTCCAGGCAGTGATACTATCAGGTGGGGCCAAAGTTGCAGCAGTGGACTTGGGGATAAGTGATTAGAATTAGAATATATTTGGACTTGCCTCATTTACCTTCTAAACAGATGAATCAAACACTGTCTACTTAGGCAAAGAAATCAGTCCTCAAATCAAAAATGATCAATTTTTTTAGTTTTGTGAATGCTTGAAATGTCTATAATAAAAAGTTAAAAAGGCAATATAGATCTTTCCCATACACAACCTCAGGCTGTGCTCTCAGAGGCTCCAGCTATCAACCGTCAGCAACACAAAGTCTTGTTCCAAAGGGGAGGCTCGACTGAAAAAGTCCACATGCTAGGCCCTTGTGCAAACTGACTTCTGCCCCCATGGTGCAATTGTAGAGTATCCATAAATATTTTCTCTGTGACTCAAGGAGTAAGAAAAAGTGCCACTAAGTTCCCAGGACAAAGGAGTGGAGCAGATTTTGTCCTGAATCTGGAAGCAAATGCTTCCTGTTAATATAGAAGGACAGTCTAACATCATGGCTAAGAACATAGATTCTGCAGTTAGAGATTCTAGGTTGGATCTCTATTCTGCTGCATAACCCTGAACAAGTTACTTAGATTCCCTCTGCCTCAGTTACCTCATCTAGAAAATGGGACAACAATAAATAGGTTGTTATTAGGATTTAAAGAATTAACACTTGTGAAGAGTAAAAGTAAATGCTATAAAAGAGTTTGATAAATTAAAATCAACAGGTCAGATATTTTGATTCTTTTCAAGACCCTCATAATATGTAAGGAACCTATTAAAAGAGTAGGTTGCTTCATCTTTATTTTAAATGTCAGCATATTGACTGTGGAAAAAAAACATGGGATTTAGTGTCAAGTGTCAAATAGATTTAATTTGACTCCAACTCTGCCATTTACTGGCTGTGTGACCTTGGGTAAGTCACTTGACCTTTCCAGAAGCATCATTTTCTTCATGGGAAAAAACAAAGAATAATTAATGTGGCATGTTGGTAAATAATTGATAACATGCTGTCTGAAAATAAAAAGCCCTTATTTGTAGTGTTTTCTGATTTCCATGATGTAAATCCGTCCACTATAGCTGATTTCATGCTATGTATGCGATGTCACTAACTCCGAGTTGAGAAGAATGTAATCTGTTCATGGGAGCCAGCATACTTGTTCTAGCATGTTCATGGATAAAAGCAATAGCTACTATTTATGGAACATTTACTATGCATAGAGTTCTAAGCTAACCCAAGTGATATATTCTATTTCACTTAATCCTCAAAGCAATCTTATGATGAAGATATTATTATTATTCTATAGTAGATGCTATGGAGGCATAGATAGGTGATTTGCCCAAGGTCACACAGCTAGCAGAAATGCAAATTTCTCAACTCAGTACCTGGCCCATGGGAGACATCCAAGAAGAGATAGACATTGATATTATTGCTTCTGCAATAGGAGGAGATACCTCTCAATATTCAGTTATTTCTGTAGGGTTCCATTGGTTTTCATAAAGTTCACCCCCAATTGTCCATACTTCTAAAGGAACAAAAAATATTTTATTTTTTCCATTAAAGTGAGGATGAGAGTATGAGGTTCAAAGAATTACTCTCTTATTTAGATAAAAACTGAGGATTTCACTCTGTTATGGACTTTGAAGAAGGATTAGAGATAAAGAGGAGCTGTAAATGTTTATTGAGTGCCTACTATGTGCTAGATGCTTTATATGTATCACATCATTTAGTTATCCCAGAGGTAGAAAGAATTCTCCTTACCTTGATCCACATTCAAAAGATAAAGATACTAAGGCTCAGAAAAATCCAGTGACTTGCCCAATTTTATATCACTAGTAAGTAACTATGCTGAGATTGGAACCCAAGTTCATGGGCAAAACTTGGTTCTTTTCATTGTACAGTGCTGCTCATGCTCGAGCTCCCCTCTCCTGTGAACTTCAGTGAAGGCGTTTTCTAGAACTCAGGTTGGAACTCTGTGAAATAAACAGCCTTACCAATCGTGGAGCATCTCTTGGCAGCTGGCTCAGCCCTCCTTCTTTGGACCACCATCAGTAAGAACAGTGGCACAGCCAATGCCACAATCAGTGGCGTAGAAAAACACAGGAGCCCCACTGTGGGCCACTGGTACTTTTTATATGAAACTGCCCACATCATGCTTCTGGGATGCCCAAAGCCCTAGCCAGTTGTTGAGAGAAAATATCAGCCAGAGCTCCATTTCTGGTTACCATCTGCATACATTCCCAGAGACAAACAGTCCATTTTAGCTCAAGACCAAGTTAACTTTGAGACTGCAGAGACCCAGCCCTACTTGTCAGTACTCACATTCATCTTATTTGCCTGTGGCCCAGGGTCAGTGTCCAGAGCAATCCAGAGTTTGATTTATGTACATGGCCAGAGGGCCTAAGTGGATAGGAGTACATGTGAAAGGATCTTTGGTAACATTGACAAAATATTACTGCAGCGGTATCTGGGATTTTCTGACCCAACAAATTGAATGGAGAAAGTAGTCTTTTTTTCTGCTTGATAGGGATAGCAAGTCAGTGTATTTTCTAAGTATTATAGAAACCCCTAGAATATACAAGTGGAAAGTGTCTTCATTTCACATGTTCATTTATTCCTTCATTTTATATGAGCATCTGTCATGTTTCAGAAATTGCTGGGTATCCAGATAAATTTGGCATAATTCTCATAGCATGAAGCTTATGATCTAGTTGGAGAGGCAGCTTTATAAAATAATCCTATAAATAAATCTAAAATTACAAGTGTAAGTAATATTGTGAAAAAGAAGTATGTGGTCGAATGAAAGCATTTAATTAGAGGCCAGACCCAAACTATGGGGTTCCTGGAGGCTTCCCCAAGGAAGTGACTTTTGAATAGTGAGGTAGAGAATAGAGGGAAGAAAGGCTGGTAGAGTGTAGGGCTGGGGAGTTCAGATATATCATTTCCATAGTCAAGGGATAGAGAGAGATAAATTAGAAGAAACACTTAAGGGGAGAAATGATGGCGGCCTTAAAACGGTGGAATCGCAGATGAAGAAAGAAATGGAGACATTCCTCTACAGGGAGATTTAGAAAGTACACTGACAGATTGTGCATTTTGGGGTTGGGGGTGTGGTGGAGGGAAGAGAGAAGAGGCAGCAGAGACATGATAGATAAATATTAATCTCATCAAAAAAAAAAGACTAGGTTTGTGGAGTTCATTGATCAGCTTAAGCTAGGTTGTGCTGAGATAAAAAAAAAATGATCCCTAAATCTCGGTGGCTTACAAAAACAAAAGTTTATTTTTTTTGCTGTGCTATTTGACCATAGGGGTCAGCTGCATTTCTGTTCCACATCATCTTTACTGTAGGACCCAGGGTGATAGAGCAGAAGCTGATCATAGAGCAGGGGAGAAAGAGACAGGACACACCACCTGCTGGTCTGCTGGTTCTTGCAGCTTGGAAATAACACATATCACTTATTACTTTTCACAGAATAAAGCAAGTCAGTAGCCACACCTAAATGTATAATCTTGCTATAGGGAGGAGCCTCCCAGGGTGGGCAACAAGTATTTGAACAATAAAGAAATTTATGGAAGAGAAATTTAAAGGTCAGCTTCACCATCTGTAAAATATAGACCATATTAGTGTTCACATCATAGGACTATTGTGATAATTGAAAGAGTTAATGCATGGGAAGTGCTTATCGCATGCACACAATATATCTTGTGGCTTAGAAAGGAAAAGAATTCATCCAGTGATTTCTATTCACGTATACACCCATTCCACCTAACTCTCAGGTGTGTGGTAAAAATAAAATTCCACCTCACAAACACTTATTGGTACGTTTATATTATCTACTGGGCACTGTGCTGAACTGAGATTCAGAGAGGAAGACTGTCCCTTTGAGGAATTTATGGTATAAAAGACCAAGAGATGTGTGAATAAGTCATGTAACAATGCTAAGTCAGAGTGCTCAGCTCTGGATATCCATTTTTTGCCTTTGGCTAAAGAAACATGTCTGAAATCCCCGCAGTTTCTCAGAAGTAGTGATTCTTAATCTGGGTCTTGAAGCTTTAAATAGCTCATCAGATAGGCAGTGTTAGAAGGGCATTTCAGGAAAAGGGAACAGCATGTGTACCCATGGAGTCAGGACTGCCTGATGTATCTGTAAACTACACAGTGAATTGAACTTCAGCACCTACCTCTACCCAACTGGGAACTGACCAGGAATGCTAGGTCATCAGGCTCCGTCTAATGGTTTTGTTTCACTGAAATCTGTTGGCTAGTTTCCTGATTCTTATTTTGTTCAGTGGATATTTGAGCTGAGGATGATGTGAGGAGAGAGAGTTAACTTCAATGGGAGAAGAATTTTTACATAAAGAGGGGAGAGATGTACTTGACAGTTACCACACAGAAAAGTACTTTGAGAAAATACTTTAAAAGGAATTATTAGAGGATTTGGACAAATGATATACAATTTAATACCTTCCTTCAGTTTCCTCTCTATAGGCCTTCAGTAAAATTCTACTTTACTGTCTGAACACTATACAGAGTGTATTTGAGTGCAACTGTATTTGTATTTATGTGTATGTGAGCACGTGTGTGTTTGACAGGAGGTGATATCTTGAACTCGACTATAATACAGTGGTGGGCTAGCCAGGAAAGTCCAGGTACATTTGGGGTTCCACATAAGCAGGTTGGTATTATTAGCATGTCACATAAAATGTAGGCAGTGTTAGGACATGAAAATTTAGAAGCAAGCTGGGCCCATTGTGAAAATTGCCTTGAACATCAAGCTCAGAACTTAGACTCAAGCACTCAAAGTTAAAAAACATTTTCTTATGGTGACGGAAGGAAATCTAACTTTGGGTGGTAAACACACAATGCGATATATATAACACATTGTTGAATTGTACACTTGAAACTTACTTGATTTTATTCACCAGTGTCACCCCAATAATTTTAATATAAAATAAAAAAAAAAATCAAGTATATAGGATTAATGTCATTTGGGAGACTAGAGAAAGGACTGCAATCCCTTGGTAAAAATGGCTAAGGTGTCCTCACATGCCCTTCAAGAGAGCCTGCCAAGAGTGGTGTGATTGAGGAGAGAAAAAGGGGGAAAATTTTGTTCAGTTTCAAGATAAACAGTATCGCTTTAAAAAAGAAACCAAAACCTGCCATATCTCTATGTGGTGTTGCTATGGAAAGAGCTATTTTCATCAGATATGAGAGCAGGAAGTCACATAAAACAGAGAGAAATGGCCAGAATGCAGGCTTGAAATATCCCTGGGCTGCCCTAACTCAGTAGCATTTTAAAAGAGGGCAGTTTCTTCATGTTTATAATGACAGGAATGAGAAAAATGAAAGGTCTCAATGACCTATTCCTTTTATTTTTCCATTGAATAAGAAAACATGCCTAAAATCCATGGAATGGAGGAGATATTCCAAGTAAATGACAACTTGCTGAATGAAGAAGGGTCCCCAGATGGCATTTCTGTGACCTCATAACCCATCACTGCCCTCCCTTTTCAACCTTACTACCATCTTTGAACTACGTAACAGATCTCATTGCCTTCCTGTTAAATGTATGCACTGGAGCTATTCAATCAAGTGTGTTTGACTTTTTAAGGGGCATATTATACTCTGTTGAAGTCTGAAAGGCTGTAATGAGGACATACAGATCTTTCCAAGAAAAATATGTTTTAAAAAGAAGCACATTCATAATGTTGGGGAAAAAAAAGCGTAGTCAGAACTTGGAATGAGATGCTGGAGCCACCTTAGGTGTCTGAGAAAATGGCTGGTGCCTGAGTGAGTGGTGAAGTTGTGGTTTTGGATAGGAATTTTCAGAATCTTGGGACTCTGGGAGCTAAAAGCTCTTATGGAAAACGCTAAAAACCAGGGAAGGAAACAATATTTTGTTAGCATGTGTCTCTTCTGTGGCCCTTTGATTGGGATTTTAAAGTTGACACAGAGCTCTGCTTGAGAAATGTGAAGATTCATCCATTTCAGAGAGGGATGAGAAGCTCAGATACCAGCCAAATGTTATTTCCTCCTCCTTCTGTACAGTTTTTCTTAGTAACCTCTTGATCGCTCTCACTAATAAACATGGGTTAGAAGGGCAGAGTGCAGACTAGACACTTGATTAAAAACAATCCTGTTTCGTGTGGGAATACAGGGCATAGTTATTTTCTCATGGCTGGCAACATTTACTCTTGAAATTTTGCTTAAGATGTGAACCATATGTGTGTGCTTTCTCTAGAGAGCTGCAAGTCAAGGAGGAATACAGAAACCACTCAAATGCCTGGGTCATGTTGGAATGGCATCCAATTTAATTCAATAAGTATTTATTGAGTACCTACTATGTTTGAGGCAAAATGTAAGACATGAGAATACAAAGAGAAACATGTTGTTCTTCCCCTGAAGAATTCACAGTCTTTCAGCACACAATATTAGGTGTGATGGATGCTGAAATTCTAAAATAGTGGTGTGAAGCACTGGGCTGGATGGACATTTTCTATGTAGTTAATTTCATTCATTCTTCCCAGAAATTTTGTTAATTGATGCTATTATGATATCAATTGTTTAGAAACTGAGGCCCAGAAAAGTAAAACATTTTCCCGAGCGACCATAGCTAATAAGCATGGTAGCCAAGATGCAAATATACGACAGAGTGCTATTTCTGCAATGCTCTACCATCACCTTCCTGTGTGCAATCAGAGAGAAGCAGGAACATTGATTGGGGCAGTGGAAGAATTGTCTCTGTCATGGGCTGACGTGGGGTTGAGGCAAGCACAGAAGGATAATGATATTGACATAGGCCATGAAGCATGAATGGGGTTCATTAGGTTGCCCAGGGGGTTGAAAGTAGGCAGGATGCGCACACCCAATAGAGGGAACAGTTTATGTAAGGGTTTGGAGGCACAAAAAGGGTACAGAAGCGAGGAGTCTGCTATGGCCCCTTCCTGGGCTAAGTGTCAGGGAGAAGAGACCAGAGATAATCATTTCAGCAAATATCTGAATGCCAATGCTGGGCAAGTTGCTGGTGGAGGCACTGGCCATATACCAGTGACTGAGAATGGGTCAGAGTTCTGTCCATGTGGGGCTATTCTTGAGTGAGAATATAAATGAATTTATAAACATGCCAACAAACCACACACATAGCAGCTGGTGAGATGCTGAGGACTCACATTGTGCCATTTGAAATAGATTGTGTGGTTAGGCCTCTCCAATGAGGTAACATTTAAGTAGAGATCTGAAGATCAAGCATGAGCCAGCTGCATAGAGATCCCAGGGAGAGGCATTTCAGGTGGGGAGAACAGCAGGAGCAAAAGTCTTAGGGTCGGAAAATTGGGCCAAAGAATATGTGTCACCGAAACTACGTTGCAGTATGTTCTTATGTTTGTAACACAATCACCCCAGTGGGCCATGACATTTGCTGCCTCCTACAGGTTCATGCAGGAGGGCCTCATCTTGGAAATCCTCCTGAAGTTAGTGCATTAATTGTCAGTTCCAAACTACATAAAACTCACTCACGTGTTCAACCCAGCTCCTTTTCCAAATGGACAGGCATCTTGGAATGTAACTTAGGTTGTGCATTGTTAGAACATGCCTGCTGTGTTTGTTTCTGCTCTGGCTCTGCCCCTACTGTTTTCCATCTGAACAAAATGGCCAGTGATTAAATGGCTGCATTTTAACCGAATGGCACTAATTCTGTTTCCCTCTTTATTTTACTGTGGCCATTAAAAACACAATTTTATTATTAATCTCCTGTGCTCTCTTTCTAAACTTTAGGTGAACGGAGGTTTTTACCACTGAGGTCATTTGAAAACTGTCAATTTCCATTCATTAAACATGAACTTCACTCCATTCCTGGTTCACTATGATTCTTGGAAGTGCTTTTTGTTGTTTAGCAGGGAGAGGAGACTTTCAAAATGAACAGACTGTTCAGTTGTTTCCTACCAGAGAAGAATCAGGTGTAAGATGTCAGGAAACAATGGAAAGTGCCAAAGGGAACCAAGTCACATCCTTTCCTCAGCCTTTACCCTGTGCCTGCCCTGCCTCCATGTTCCTTTTTGCTCCTTCCCGTCCCCTGGCCCATGGCATGGTCATTTGACCCAGATCTGATGGTCATGTGATCTGGAGCTGACCAATTAGCCCCTTCATGGTTACAGAGATGGATGGGGTCAGGGATGGGCACATGGTCTGAGCCAGGCCATTGAGCATCAGATCAGGACTTGTGCTGGAAGGTTGGGCAGGGAACCCTCTTTCTCATGGGGTTGTTGAGCTGGGAGCACTGGGGCCTGCAGCTGCTGTTGATCATCTTGTGAATAGCAGAGTTGAGAGACAAATGGAAGTAGATTCTTGGAAATGCCATTTAAATACCTGGATCCAGCCATGTTCTAAAGCCAGTACAGCCTCAGAATTCTCAGTTATATGAACCAATAAATATAATTTATTTTTTTATGAAACTACTTTTGAATTGGATGTCTATTTCTTAAAACTCAAAGGGTTGTATTAAATATATGGCCACAGCCATTATGCTGTCCCACTTCTTGTAACTTGCTTGTTCCTTTTCCTCATTCAAAAAGCATATATGAAGTGTCTACTGTATGCCACAACAGCAGACAATGACCCACATCCATTTTCACTCACCCCTACTTTTCATGGCTAACAGAGCCCATAAGAATATACTTTTGCCCTTCTCCAAAGAGCTATGGACTGGGCACTTTCTCCATTTCCCATGGTGAATCCAGTCTAAACAATTCTTTTCTTTTTCTTTTAAGCCAAATTTTGGCCTATTTATAAGGGCATATCACCAATTTCTGGCCAATGAAATGTGAAAAGATATCTTCTGGGGGAGGTACTTTGGGTATAACAAATAATAGGGCAATAAAAGTCGCTTTTATTCTGATGGATATTAATTCCATGTGAGACACCAGGAGCTGTGGCAAGACAATGGTAGAGAAAAAATGTGGGGGAGAATATCTGGAACATTATTGCATTATTGAGCTTCTGAATTAAGTGACTCTGGGTCCTCTAGATTTCCTTATGTAGGAAATAATAAGTTCCCTTATTGTCAAAGACCTTGGATTAGGTTTTCTGTTGCTCACAATCAAAGAATTTCTGACAGATGCTGATGCCCAATTAACACTGATGCATGGATTGGCAGTAGTGTGCCTCCTGGAGAGATTGTCCAGCCCAACCAGATAAGTCCATATAGTGTGAGGGCACCATGATCTATGTCTGGTTTTTCATTGTGTGGGCTTGGATGCTTGGGTGACTGGGCTCCAGAGGACTGACTTATTGGTGATAATGAGATTCACTTGATAATGAGAAGTAAAAATTGAAAAGTCAATGTATTTATTTGCATTTGAAATTTAACTACTGTCTGGATATTCTCTCTTTTAACTTTCACGGGACCCTGGTGATAACTAGAGAGTGAGCTTGGAACTGCTCCCAGAACTGGGAGACTTAGTTCTTAGTTGCATGACTGTAGTGGTTCATATCACCCAGAACCCATGAACCATGGCCTCTATCTCCACCATCCATCCATTCTGTCTGAACTTCCTCATTCTTGCCTTGCTCCCTCTTTCTCCCGGGTGTTTGTGCATGCCCCTATCTCTGTCCAGAAAACTATTTCCTAGCTATACTTACCTACCTGGCTAACTTCTGTTTGCCCTTCAAATAGCAGTTAGTGTCACCTCTTCTAGGAAGTCTTCCTTGACTATACTCTTCCTCCCCCTAGGCTGTATCAGGTCACCTGACAGGTTCCTTTATGTTAACCTATGTGTGTTTCATTTCTTCACTGAATGTAATTGTCTATTGACTGCTGTCTCTCCCACTATGAGCTTCTGAGGGCAAGGACTGTGTCCATCTTGGTTGCCATTATATCCCCACTTCCTAGGGGTTTGCCTGGTATTCCAGGTGATTAGTACATGTTTATTGAATAAACAATAAATGTGTGACTGAATATGTTCAGAGCCTCTCCCTCCTCATCTTAGTTAAGTAGCTGCCAGTGACCTCTCAAGGCTTTTTTCTTCTAGGGCAGGTGCTGAATAAAGTTTTCAGTCTTTCTGCAGTTATTAAATTCCCTTAGCTGATTATTTGTAGCTACTCCCAGTCAGACTGGGATATGATTTAGATTCAAAGAGGCCTGTGTTTAAGATTGCTCCTATGTCACTTACTTGTGGCCTTAGGAATTTTTCCTAATGCCCGGGAGCTTTAGTTTCATCATCTATAAAATGGGGCTGATGGCAACACCCCATCTCATAAGATTATGGTGAGAATTAAATGAAAATGATTCATATAAAATGCTTTACATGGTGCTTGAGATATACTTAGTGCTCAATTAATGTTCTCAATTATTATTATTCTGAAGCTTTGTGCCAGTCCTTAGGGCTGGGGCTGGAGAAGGGAGTAATTCTAGAATTCTAGAGGGTTGACATTTTATGTCCTTTATCATAGAGGAAGAAAGAACTCGGGGCTTCCACCTAGCATTTCCAATGATTATGTTTTTCCATAAATAGTTAAAAAAACCCCCAAAATGTAAGAATATTTGAGTCTAGCCCAAGAATGTATGTTATGTTCTTTAAAAAGGAAATGTCAACAGAGTGTTGGGTGACAACCAGTCTCACGCCGATCTTTAAAACAAAGCAAAGAGGGCATTCCATGAAAAATATTTATAGAGAACCTTATCTGAGGGAAGTTAGTTCTCAGTTTCTTTCTAATTTAGAGGACAAGAGGATCAAATCATTGGATGTAGCAAGGCTTTTGGAATGAGCATTGTAAAAGTTGAAAGCGTACTCCTTCCGGAGTGTTGTGCTGGAAGACTTAGAGGCAACCTTGCCTGGTAGGGTGGCTCTGGTAACAGACGACATCATGGTACAGACTCTGCCACTCTCTTGCACTGGTGACATATCCAAGTCTCAGTTTTCCCATCTGTAAAATGGGCATAATGATAAGTAGCTGTTTGACAAGAGAGATGTAAGGAGTGAATGCACCAGACACATTCTGCACAGAGCCTGGCATGTGGGAAGTCACCAGTGACTGCTGGCAACTTTCCTTCCCCCTCCTCCTCCTTTCTTGATGACTTCTTCTTTTATTACTACAACTCCTCCTACCATGACTTCTGCTAGTACTACTATTTCTTTTACTACTAATTCTATTACCACTGCTACTGCTTCTATCACTAGGACTACTGCTGCTACTACTATGGTTTCTTCTATTAATACTATTTTCTTTATCACTACTTTTACTATTTCTTCTACTCTTCTTCCTTCTATTATGCTCTTACTCCTACTACTATTACTACTACTTCTATTATTATTGCACCTACTGTTACTTCTATTATCACAGCTACTACTTCTGCTCTACTTTTAATATTACTACTACTGCCACTACCGCATGAGCTTATGATGTATATCAATCTGGTCATTTTATAAATGGAGAAATATAGGCTGAGAGATAGGAAAGAACCTGCTCAAGATCAGAATTTGCTGGGGGCAGAAGTGGCACCAGAAACCAGGTCTCCTAACTCACAGTACCGTGTTCCTTTCATTTCTCCATCAACTAGCCCTGCTGGTCTATGTGCTACAGTGGTAATTCGTGAACCCGGAAACTGAAGATACTGAGCTAATTAGAGATGAGACTTGGGAACACTTACTGTCTACATCAGTGGGGGTGAATTATTTCACTTTTCTGTACTTCAATCTTCTCACCTGCAAATGGGGATCATGAAGTTCCTATCTCATAGTGCTGTCGTGGGGATTAAACAAGTTAGGTGAAAAGAGCTTCTTGGGGACTAGCATGCTGCTTAACCAATGGGCACGTGCTTATTCTTTTCCCTAGCCCCCAGGCCTCTGCCCACTCTCTCTCTTTTTAATTCTATTTCCTCCCTGCAAAAGGAAGGAATAACTTAGCCATTGCCTGGACAGGTGTTGGACCAGAAAACCAGATGATGCAATTTCCTTATTTGTAGGCACCACTGGCTGACAACTTCAGCCATCTCTGCCTGTCTGTCTTTCCCTCCCTGTCTTCTTTCTCTCCCCTCTCTTACTCTCCGTCCTCCTCCCTCTCTTCTTTTAACCTTCCTTAGTTTCCTGCTTTTCAATGTGGCTAGGATTGGTTTGGGAGAGCTTGTTTTCTTTGAATAAGTGCTGGTGGGGGTCCTTGATGCCCATGAGTCAGTCATCAGAGGTTAAGAACACAGACATTGGAGCCTGCTTGGGTATCCTGGCTCTGACACTTTCCCATTTCATGATCTTGGGAAAGTGACTTTGCCTCTCTGAACCTTGATTTCCACATCTGTTGTGGGGGTTAAAGAATTGAATAGATATAAAGCTCTTAGTATGATGCCTAGCATATTCTAAGTTCTACGTCGAAGAAAGACCCATTTTACATTGTGTGTGTGTGTGTGTGTATGTGTGTGTGTGTGTGTGTGTGTGTGTGTGTGTGTGAGAGAGAGAGAGAGAGAGAGAGAGAGAGAGAGCACATGTGAGTGTGAGACCAAGACCCTGACACACCAAGCTTTGTCTGCCTGTTTATATGCTCCCATCATTTAATGATGGGAAAAGAAGCATGAGGCCTCAGATGGGGGTTTCTGGAGCAGTTTCTCCTGCCTGAAAGAGCATATGACAGGATTAGAAGCCTTCTCTACTTCCCTTTCTTAGAAGCCAGATCAGAGAGGTGCAAAGAAAGTCAGGGAATGGAGGCAGCAGTGACCTTTGGTTTTAAGGCTCAACTCTGTGACTAGCATGGGGCAACCCTGGACATATTGAGAAGGAGCAAGAGCACCAAGCAGTGAATTTGAAAGGGGCTTGAGAGATTATCATGTTCAAACATCTCATGTCACAAAAGAAAAAACCAAAGCCTATGAAAGTTAATGATTTAAGACTAATAAGAGTAGAAATGACTCAAATGGTGGTTAAGGACACACGCTGGAGCCACATTGCCTGGCCTTGGGTCCTGCTTGTGTTTCATACTAGCTGTGGGATTTGGCTTGTTTTTAGCCTCTCTGTACTTTAGTTTTCTTATCTATCATAGTGGCATCTAATTTACTGAGTTGTGATGAGCACAAAATGAGCTACCATGTGTGATGCCTGGTATATGGTTAGTGCCAGATAATTGTTAGTTAGCTGGTACAGTAGCTATTAATTGTTATTATTATCCTATGAAACCCTCATAGAATTCATTCATTCTACTTGTCTGGCTTCGCCAAGCAACTCTGATGATATAGAATGGGTTTTCTGTCAGCAGACCCTGAAATGTTTATTGGTGCCACATGAAGTTTGTTAGGGGCCAATACCAGTGAAAGATGGGGAGGAAGTGGGATTGGGCAGAGGGAGAGGCTGAACTGCTCTGTCAGCACTATAAAGCCCCCTCAACCCAGTTGGGGCTCAGGACCCAGCGCTAGCTGTTGGAGATGTCCCATGTGGTGTAGAAAGGACCAGGACTTTATACCCCACCTCACTCAGTCACAAGTTCCTCCCAGAAAGACTGTGACCTTGGATGGGACAGCTCTGGGACTGCAGGGATATCTGGCTTTTGACAGTTTAAATGTGCATGCTCTATTGATCACTTTAAAGGTGGTTTCTCTTGAGTTGTTTTCTAAGATGAAATGCAGGACAGAGAAAACTGGAGTTGAAAGAGATCTTGCAGATTTTCTTGTCAACCCCTTTTATTGACCAGTAGGAATATTGAGGTTGGGGGGAATTGTGACTTGCCTATGCAAGTCACTGAGCTAGAATTAGAACCCGGTGCAACTAAAGAACTAAATTTTAAATTTTATGTTATTTAAAATAATTTAAATAGTCACACATGGTCAGTGGCTCCTGTATCAGACAGCTTCATTGCCTTAGAAGAATGCAATCCCTTAACCTTGCTGAGAACCCTTTACGTTCTTGCCAGTCAAACAGCGGAGAAGGCAGAGAAACAGGATTTGACATGAATTGTTTAAACTCTTCTTCCCTTCCTACCCCGACCAGTTTTCTGCGCCTATGCCAGGTCTCTTTTAATACCCTTTGTTTGAGTTCAATCCACTCATCAGCTTTGTTTGCACATCTAAAGATTGCTTACTCTCCTTTGATCATCTCTGCTGCTTTCAAACATCTAATTTTTTTTATCAGCAGACTAGTAACCTCTTTTATTTCATTCAAAGGCATTCATCTAAACTTTGCACTTTAGCTACTCCAATTTCCACAAGGAACTAGCAATTCAGCTCCCCAGGGGTCCACACTTTGGTTTCTCCCGTACCTTCCGCCATCTCATTTCTGTGATTAAAAGTCACGATTCTCCCTCCACTTAGCGTTCTCCTCCTGCTTGGATGAACTGGCTGCTTCTCCAGCCATCCACAAGGATGATGCCTAATGCTATGCCACAGAATTGATTTTGCTATATGTACTGGGAATGATTAGAAAGTGTCAACCTGTTATTAATGATATGAAAGTATGTTGGAGCCTTAAGTCTCTGCTTCTGCTTATGAAGATGTAATTCTAGATAACAAATGGCATGCAACCCCCCACCAGAATCCATCTAGGCTGAGGCATTTCCTGACTGCTGCTACTTTCTAACTTGGATTCAGAGACCTTTCCTTCCATCCTCTTTCCCTCCCTCCTTCTTTCTTCTTTCCTCCCTCCTTCCCTCTTTCCTTCCTTTTTTCCCTTCCTCTCTCCCTTCCTCCCTTTCTCTTTCTTTTTTTCTTCTCTCTTTTTTTTAACTTATTGATTTTCAAAAGATTATCCTGTACTTTAAAAAAATTTAAAAAATTTATATAATTACAGTTGGTGTTTAATATTATATTAGTTTCAGGTGACAGCATTGTGGTTAGATGTTTATATAACTTACAAAATGATCTTCCCAGTAAGTCTAGTGTTCACCTGGCACCATATATAGTTATTACTATATTTTTGACCATATACCCTATGCTGTGCTTTACACCCCCATGACTATTTTGTAACTACCAATTTGTACTTCTTAATTCTTTTATCTTTTCACACAGCACTCCCAACAACCTTTTTATCTGACAACAATCAGTTTTTTTTTTCACTGTATCTATGAGTTTGTTTCTGTTTTATTCATTTATTTTGCTTTTTAGGTTCAACAGATAAGTTAAATTATATGGTACTTGTCTTTCTCTGTCTGAATTATTTTCTTTAGTGTAATACTCTCTAGGTCCGTCCATGTTGTCACAAATGGATTTCACCATTTTTTATGGCTGAGTAATATTCCATTGTATATATGCACCACCTCCTTATTTAATCATCTATCAAGAGACACGTTGCTTCAGTATCTTGCCTATTGTAAATAATGGGCAGAGGGATGCACATGTCTTTTCAAATTAGTGTTTTGGATCTTTTTGCTTAAATACCCAGAATTGCTAGATCATAAGGTAATTCTATTTTTATTTTTGAGGAACTCTCATTCTGTTTTTCATAGCGGTTGCACCAATTTATAATCCCACCAACAGTGTACAAGGATTTCCTTTTTTCCACATTCTTGCCAGCACTTATTTGTTGATTTATTGATGATAGCCATTCTGACAGGTGTACTTTTAAAATAAAAACAATGAGGTGAAAGTACTTATTACTTCATAAATTTTAAATGTTTCACTTACCTTCCTGTAAGTCCCTTCTTTCTAGATTTATATTGAAAGCTTAATTCATTCAGCTCTAATTAATTTATAGGAATAGATTTTATTGCTCTGTGAATAAACGACTCTTTATCTAATTATTAGTAATCATAGATCTGCATTTGATGAGTATCCATGAAGGACTCCACTTCAGAATAAATGCTTTTTATTCTTCCCTTTGAATCGTCAACACCACCCTGTGAAGTAAGTTCTAACATTATGCTCATTTTATAGATACAAAGGGAAAAACTGAGGAAATGACTCATTTAAAGTCACTCAGTGGCAAAACCAGGGTTCAGACGCAGGTTTGACTTAAACACTTGTGCATTTAACCCCTGGAACCTATCATGCAGTA
The DNA here is from genome assembly GCA_030015415.1 of Cynopterus sphinx. Lineage (NCBI taxonomy): Eukaryota > Metazoa > Chordata > Mammalia > Chiroptera > Pteropodidae > Cynopterus > Cynopterus sphinx. Next base: position 118,787,217 of record CM057381.1, on the reverse strand, counting down.
ACCTGTCATGTAGCGAGGAGAGAGCTGGAAACTTAGGTAGGATGATTCATGTTGTTAATGACTTCTGTCATTTTGACTGCTCAACAGTCTTTTCCCAGGTTATTCAAAAGTATACTCTGAGAGGAGATTTGGTTACAAACGATTTATTAAGGAAATGTTCCAGGAGAACCTGGTAAGGTAGTGGGAAGTAGGCTTGGGACAAGAGGTGATGCTGAGCAAGGGACCCCCAGCCTCAATCTAATCTTGTGGGACCTCTGGAGTGTAAGCTGCACCTGATTTGAGGCAAGACAGCTGGGTTTTCCTACCCTCCCCCTGCCCAATGTAAGGTTGTCCATAGGAGATGTAAACTCTCAGGCAATCCCAGCTTTCTGAGTTTGCAAGTGTCTCCAGCAGCCCAAGAAACACCCTTTGAAGAAAGTTGCAGATGGGAGCTGGTAGAAAAGAAGCTGGGGCAGGGGAAAAGAGAAACAGCCAAAGGATTCAAGGGAATCTGGGCAGAGCAGACAGCGGATATGTCCGCTACACACTTCAACTTTTCCTTGAGGAAATGTCCTTTTTGCATCCCTTTTGGGCCAATCAGTTGGGGTCAGGGTTTCTCAGCCTTGGCACTATTGACATTTGAGGCAGGAAGATTTTTTTTGTTGTAGAGGCTGTCCTGTACATCTTAGCATACTTAGCATCCCTAGTTGTGACAACCCACTGATGCCCCCAAATATCTCCAGACAGTGCCAAATGTCTGCTGGGTGCAAAATTGCTCCTGCCCCATTGAGAACCACTGATCAGATGACCTACCTTCCTCTGGCTACAGGATGGACATTTGACCCAAGCTGGAATAATCAGACTCTCCCTCCTAGGAATTTTGCTTTTGTTGAATGACACAAGAACATACATGGTTGGTACTTATTAATCAAGAATGCTGTGTCCTAAAGAGACTTAGCCTTTTTTTTAAATCTTTGATTAGGAGTTTTCCTCTGATTCTATGAGTCACCCCATATCCTTTAATAAATTTCTTCTCTGCTTAAGTTAATCTGAATCAGTTTTTGTTTCCTTTGCTGAAAGACTCTTAATGGACACAGTGATTAATCTGCTAAATATTTTATGATTTAGTAATTCTAATCTAAGAAATAAATAACTATTAACTGACACAGAATGGAGTGGAGAACTCTGCTTGACCATGATCACTTTTCCTGGTTTCTAACTCTCCACCTTCTTCCTCTTTCCCACCTTCATATACATTCTTTTGATAATTTTCCTGTCGCTCGAGGTATGTTGGATTAGTTAAGTAAAATAGTCATCAACCCCCCTTGCAGAAAGCCTCTTGCTTTGCAATCTCTTGCTTCAGAAGACATCATCTCTCTAGGAAACATATATCTGTATTTTTTTCCATGGACTTATCTTCCCCATGTCTCAGACACAGTTCTTCTTATCCAAAAAAGGAATAGTTAATTTTTCTCTTTTTGGACTTAGAGACTACCCATTCTGTTTTCCTGGAAAGCTATCTAAGACTCTGGAATTGTTCCACTTCTAGAAATGTGTAGTGTAGACTGTCCTTTAGGCTTGAGAATGGCTCTATCAGGGCTGATGTGTGTGGCTAAATATGTGAGCCCTCCAAGTCCTTCCCACAAGACTCCTAGAATGCCATCTTCTCTTAGCTTTAGCATGTAGCTTTCTGTGTTTGCATGGGACTGCTCTACTGCAAAATATCAGGAGAAAGCATTAATGGTAGACTGACAATTTTCAAAAGAACTTTTGAAACTTCTGTTTAAATCATTAGGAGACATTTTAACTATTTGACAATGTTTATGGGAATTTGCCATTAGGAAAATTCTTTTCTTTTTTAAGTGTTTGTGAAGAGTCACTAATCATGATACTAAGAATTATATAGTATTTCCTTTTTTTCTCCTGGCCGCCAGGGAGTTCACAGTGAAATTTGGTGCTTCTCATAGATGATATGTTCTTTATATTATCATGTCTCATATTTCCTCTCTTCTCTTTTGTCTAGATTTACTATTCCTGTATTTATTTTACTAACCTTGTTATACCCCTTTTAAAGCTTCTACAAGCTATTTTGGAGAAGGAAGTAAGGTACGAACAAACAAATAACTTTTAGTGAATTATTGCTTCTGGATATTGACAACATTGTGCCGGGAATCTTAGCATTGCATTTTCTGATTCTTCCCTTTTCTCTCTTCTACATCTTTGAATTTAGCAAATGGACCAGCCCCAGACAAATAACAGATTCTCATTCAATATTAAATTATTTCTTCATTGTTTTGTTCAGCTTTGGGATTGGAGATGATCATGTACCAAGATAACTTATTTCAAAATGAGAGAAGGAAAAATTTAAGTAGGACTCATAAACTGGAGGTTTGGGTGAAAGCAATCATAGCCCCTGGGAGTGCTTCACCCTGCCATTTTATTTGTTCTGCTTAGTGTTTTAAGAAGCAACATAGCAAGGCAGGGATTGCGTTTGGTTGTACAAAAAACAGTTTAGGCCTGTTGCTTTTCGGTACTTTGGGTTCAACATTTTATGTTACCTATTTGACCCTTGTAGTTATTTGCTTTTGAGGATCCTGCTTATGGCTACTAACTCATTTCACCAGTATATAACAACTATACTTATGGACTTAAGTATAGAGAATGCCCAATATTGAACTCATTCCAGATTCCCATTGAACAGGAACATATTTTACTTTCTCTTTGCAAGCTATGACCCTGGAATTTTAATGGAAGATTGTCCAGTGCTTAAAATCTCACTTTGAATGCATTAAATGCTGTAGGTGTGTTACATCTTGACTTTTGAAAATAGGTAACTCTCTATGGGTGTATGTCAGTGCTCTTAACATCCTAGACATAAAATGACATAATATGTGTGTGTATGTGTTTGCATGTGCATGCTTGGTGTTGGGGCAGTGGACCGAATGTCCTTTAAGTCCCTACCAATACTGTCAAGTTTTCATGAGACCTGGGAATAGCTGCTGTAGCTCCTTGGGCCTCAGTTTCCAAGCCCTCATCCATTATGAACTTCAGTAGTACTGATACTTCCTTAGAATTTAATTAATCTTCAAAAAGGTATGGTCTATCAAAGAGTGAAAAGACATCCTATAGGATGAGATAAAATATTTAGTACTCATGTATCTGATAAGAGTCTAGTATCAAAAAATAAATAAATAAATGAATAAATGAATGAATGAATGAATAAATAAATAAATAAATAAATAAATGAATAACTGTTACAACTCAACAACAAAAGACAAATGACCTAATTAAAAATATGAGCAAAGGACTTAAATAGATATTTCTCTGAAAAAAGATATGAAAATGGTCAAAGAGCATATGAAAAGATGCTCAATGTCAATACTCATTAGGGTAATACTAAATCAAAACCACAATAAGATAATAGTTTGTGCCTACTTGGTTGACCATAACAAAAAACAAAAAAGAGGAAAATAAGAAGCATTAGTAAAGGTGTAGAGAAATTAGAATTCTTATATATTTTGCTGGTTCAAATGTAAAATGGTGCAGCCCTATGGAAAACAGTTTGGCATTCCTCAGTAAATTAAACACAATTATCATATGACCCAGCAATTTTATTCCTGGGTATATACCTAAAAGCATTGATAACAGACAAAACATACATGAATACCTTGGAGATATTGCAGGTTTGGTTCCAGACCACCACGATAAAGCAAATATAGCAACAAAGTGAGGCATATTAATTTTTTAGTTTCCTAGTGCATATAAGGGTTATGTTTACACTATACTGTAGTCTAATAAGTGTAGATAACATTATATCTAAAAATGTATGTACCTTAATTAAAAAGTGCTTTATTGCTAAAATATGCTAACCATTATCCAAACAGCAATCTTTTTGCTGGTGGAGAATCTTGCCTTGATGTTGATGGCTGGTGACTGATCGAGGTGGTGGCTGCTGAAAGTTAGGGTTGCTGTGGCAATTTCTTAAAAAGCAATGAGGTTAGCCACATTGATTGACTCTTCCTTTCATGAACAATTTCTCTGTAGCATTTTACCCACAGAAGAACTTCTTTCAAAATTGGAATCAATCCTCTCAAACCCTGCTGCTGCCTTATCAACTAACTTTATGTAATATTCTAAATCTTTTGTTGTCATTTCAACAGTCTTCACAGCATCTTCCCCAGGAGTAGATTTCATCACAAGAAACCACTTTCTGTGCTCACCCCACAAGAAACAGCTCCTATCCATTAAAGTTTATTGTGAGACTGCAGTAATTTAGTCACTTATTTAGATTCTACTTCTAATTTTACTTCTCTTGCTATTTCCACATATGTAGTTACTTCCTGCACTGAAGTCTTGAACCGCTCAAATTCCTCCATGAGAGTTGGAATCAGCTTTTTCAAACTCCTGCTAATGTTGATATTTTGACCTCTTTCCATGAATCAGGAATGTTCTTAATGGCATCTAGAATGTGAATCCTTTCCACGGCCTTTTCAATTCGCTCAGTGCAGAGTTGCCACAGACCTTCAATTTGTTAAAAAAAATATGTATATGTATACATACATACATATATATATACATATATATATATGTAATATGAGACAGTCAAAAATATGAGGTATGCTCGTACATGAGTGTTTGTAGTAATTTTTTACAATAGCTAAAGGGTAGAAACAACCTGAATATCCATGAACTGATGAATAGATAAGCAGAAAGTGGTCTATCCATGTGATGGAATACTATTTAGCCACAAAAAGGAATGAAATACAAATACATACGATAACATGGATGAGCCTTGAAAATATTCTGCTAAGTGAAAGAAGCCAGACACAAAAAGACAAATATTATATGATTCTGTTATATGAAATGTCCAGGATTGGTAAATATATATAGAGAGAAGAAGTTAGTGGTTACCAGGAATTCAGGGGAGGTGGGAATGGAAAGTGACTGTTTAATGAGTATGGGATTTCCTGTTGGGGTAATAAAAAAAGTTCTGGAACCAGATAGTAGCAACAGTTGCACAACACTGTAAATGAAGTGAATACTCACTACTTTAAAATGGTAAATTTAAATGTGTATTTTAACACACACACACACACACATGCAAACATCCATTGTGTTCACCTTTTTAGTTTAAAGGAGATTTAAAAGACATTACAACCAGAAAAAAAAAAGGTATGGGTGTTTTCATTTTAACAGAGATTGTATAGATTCTTTACATATAGGTATATTTTTAAAATAAAAAATAGCATCTGTTTTACTCTAGTGCTACTCAAAGTGTGACCTGCAGATGAGCAGCATCTAGATCACCTGGGAGTTTGAAATATAAATTCTTGGTCACTCCCCAGACCTTCTGCACCAGACTCTGGAGGTTGGCTCAGGAATCTCTGCTTTCCTTGCTCTCTAGGCTTTTATGCATGCATGTTTGAGGGGTACTTCTTTACAGTTTGTTAGGCCAGTGGTTCTCAGCTTTTAAGTGGGTGAGAATTACCTGGAGGTGTTGTTCTACAAGCTGGTTTCTGAGTCCAGAGGTTAAGATACCTTAGATGTGGGTGATGCTGTGTTTCTAACAGGCATCCAGGTGGTCTAAGAACCCATTTAAGAAATGCAAAAGCCATGAAGAGAGAATTGATTTTCAATTTTATTGGGCATAAATATCACCTGGGAAGTTAGCTAAAAGTGCATGTTTCTAGGCCCCACTGCTAGATATTCTGATTCAGTAAGTCTAGGATGAGTCCTGGGATCCTGCATTTTAATCCATCACCTCTGTTAATTCTGATTCAGGGCAGGAGAGGGCGATGTCAGGAGACCACGTTTTGAAAAACAGTGCTGCAGATAGCAAGCTCTTTGAGAATACAGGACAGCTTTCTGCTCTTGCTAGACTAGACCTGTGGTCTCAGTAATAGGATGGTATGAACTAAGATGGTTGACAAGTCCAGGACTTACATTTGGATCATCAATTACATTGGTAAAAAAAAAAAATGTGGGAGATGTGGTGTAGCTGCCACTGGTGTAAAAGACAAAAAGTAAAAAAATCACTTTGGTTTTATTCAAAGGTGGGTACTGAGGAAGCTTTAGGCTTACTTAACAGAAATATTGTACATTAAATGAGGGAGGTGATAGTCCCATACTTATATATGATGTTTAGACTACATGTAGAATATTTTTAGTTCTAAATGTCATTATATGGAGTTCCTGGAGTGAGAAGTGAAACTAACATTTATTAAGCACCTGCTATATGCCAATTATACATTTATCTCATACTAACTTATTTTTTAAGTATTTATCAAATTAAGATTTTTTTTAGAATTTTATTTTATTATTAGTTTCCAGTATACAGCACATTGATTAGACATTTATATAGTTTATGAAATGATCCCACTGATTATACTATTTTCCCTCTGTCTCACACATAGCCTTTACCTTACTGCTGACTGCATCTCTATGCTCTGCTCCCCATCCTTGTGACCATCTATCAACTACTAATTTATACTTCTTTAACCCTTCACCATTTTCTCCCAGGCCCCCAACACCCCTCTCCTCTGGCTGTCACCAGATTGTCCTCTATATTTGTGAGACTGTTTTTGATTAGTTTGTTATTTTTGTTCTTTAGATTCCACATGTAAGTGAAATCATATGGCTTTTATTTTTTTCTTACTTATTTCGCTAAGCATAATAACCTCTAGGTCCATCCATGTCATTGCAAATGGTATAATTTTATTTTTTATCACTGAGTAATATTCCATTGTATTTATGTACCATAACTTTATATCCAACTACAGTTGATCTTTGAACAGCTCTGCTCTGAGATGAGGCGTGCCCACCCCCATGGAGCCAAAAATCTGGATGTAATTTTGACTCTACAGTTGGCTCTTTGCTCCTTTGGATTCAATCAACCACAGAATGAAAACAGTATTTGCAATACATGATTGGGAATATGTGGATGGGAAACTGCATTTGGTAATGCAAAAATACTGCTTTTGGTCTGGTGGTTGGTTGAATCTGTGGATGCAAAACCCAAGGATGCGAAGCCATGAATGTAAAACCTGCAGATTTGAAACCCTGGGATATGAAGGGTCCACAGTATTTATTGGGAAAAAATTATATATAGGTAGATCTGTGCAGTTCAAACTGTGTTGTTCAAAGTTCAGCTGTACAGCAAATGTTGAGGTGACCATCGTCAGCCTTGTTGTATTGGTAGATGGTCCTCATAACATGAGAAGCAAGCCACACAATTTCCAAGTTCAATATTTCCTTGGGGAACTCTGCCAGCACAGCATCGGGATGATTTGCTGTTTGCTTAGCATCTCTGGTATGTGCCTGGTGTAATATTTACCAACTGGTCAGCTCTGTGGACACAGCAGGCCGTGAGACTGTCTGTGTTTGCCCTGCACTGCTTCCTGGCGTGGCCTGTTTCCTTGGTAACGGCCTTTCCTATCAGCAGCCTTGCAGGGCGGTTTAAAAGAACCCACTGTTGGGTATTGCTCTCTAGGGTCTAATGCGGTCGGATTTTTCTCTTGGATCCTTAACACAGAAACAGAAGTCCTCTACTTAAGCATTCTCACTGTATTTTCCTGTGCCCTGAAAACTATCTTTTCAGCTTTATGTTCTATGTCAGTCAGGGAGATTTGATTATCTGACTTGCTCTGAAAGACGGTAACTGGATCATGCGCCTTTTTGCAGTGCAATAATCTGAATTTGATCTGTCTATGTTTTCTCCTCTCCTAAATAGCTCTTCCAAATTTCTCTTCTCTGCTGTTTGGGCCTAAACATTTCCGATTTAGGAAAATGTAATGGCCCCCAGGGTGCTCTGCCAAACCACAGCATTATCCCTCTCATTTACAAGGATGTTTCTAAACTCGCAGCATATCTAATTGCTCCTCTGCTGCAAACTTCTGATGACCCACTCTTGCTACAAGATGAGCCTCAGGCCCGTAATGATGGGACTGATGCCCTCATGCTTGAATGAGCTCAGCCCTGTCCAGTGGAGATACAATGCCAGCCACAGACGCTATCTTAAATTTTCTAGGCAGCCAATGTAAAATCATAAAAACAATAAGGTGAAATTAATGTTAATAGTATATTTTTTTAATCTAGCTTTATATATTCCAAATATCATTTCAACAGGAAAGCAATGTAAAAATAGTAAGGAGATATTCTACTATTTTTGTTCTTACTCATTCTTCAAAATCTGCCATGTATTTTAGGCATGTAGCACATCTCAGTCAAACCAGCCACATTTCAAGTGCTCATTGGCACCATTTCTGGCTCCCACCTATCCGTCCAGTCTTCTCTTATGACACCTTTCCAGTTACCCCAAGTTTCCCAGTCCCCCAGGCACACCAGAACTTTGCCATCCTGTGAACTTTTCATGCTCTGTGCCTGTGCGCCTCTGTACCTGTCCTTCCTGTTGGTTGGCATGCCCTTCTGTACCTGAACTTTTCATCATTTAAACATAGATCCAATGATTTCTATAGCCATTTCCCCTCAAGTATTTTTTCTCCTCCCTGTTCTCTTTTTTCCCTTCCACTATTACTTCGTGTGTATCTCAGATATGGTTGTCCTGGGTATAAGTGAGAAATTAGTTCCAGGACTCCCACAGACACCAAAACCTGTTTATCCTCAAGACTCTTATGTACAATAGTGTAGAACAATGCATACAGCCTGCCCTTTGCATCCATAGACTCTCAGCCGTGGATTGAAAATACTGTTTTTGATCCTCAGTTGGTTGAATCCCCAGATGCAAAACCTGGGTTGCGATTATTCATTTAGAGGTCTTCTCCACTGTGAGGACGGTCATAAAGGCAAGGATGTGGTGTGGCCACTTCTGTGGCTCCAGGAAATATTCAAATGAGTATGAAAGAGAATGAGTAAATTGAAAGCTGCTTTGATGTTGAGATTTTTCAGTTTCTCTTCTAGTATATGTGAGATCATGCTCTATTCCAAACTTCGGCTTTTGATGTTTGAGTGGCAAATTTTGACCCTTGTTGAATTTTTTATGCTTCTTGGTAGGCTGTTTCTTTCTATATATATTCTCATTCATTTCCTGTACAAGACAACATATACACTCAGATGAATGTTATCCAATGCCAGACAACATTGGAAGATAAATAGGTTGATTAAACACAAACACACACACACACACGCACACCTCTCTCATTCCCCCACAGCCCCAATAAAGTGCAGCATGTTCAATATATGTCTAAAGGGTAAAAAAAAAATTGTCTTTGGAGTAACCCAGGCATCCCTTCCTTTCTACTAGCCATTATAATTAGCTGTTAAAAAATCAGGGAGAGATACTTACATTAGAATAATGGAGTTAATGAATTAAAAAATTGCCCTGGTTTGCCTTTTGAGCCTCATGCTCTGTGACTCATTATGCTGATGACGGCATGTCATGTCCTTGGGATGTATGTCATGGTGTAGGTGAAAAGGCCCAGATGCAAAGTCAGAGAGACCTGGGTTCAATCATAGTTTGGCCACTTCCTACCTGTGTAAACTTGAGTAAGATTCTCTCAGTCCCTCAGTGTTATCACCTGTAAAATGGGGTGACTAGTTGTACTGCCCCTCTGGATTGTTCTGAGGGTTCCCCAAGATACTGTGTGGCTGAGATCTAGATACCAGGACACCAGAGTAGTGGCATCTCCTCGGTGGCAGTTATGAAAATCAGTGCTCCTTGCCATAGAGTAATCTGGGTGTAGCATTCCTTAGCTTTAAGACTTTTCTTGAACTCTGAGTCCAGGAATTCTTTAGAATCAGATTCTCTGGCTTTGGTCCCCAGAAGTTTCCAAAGGGTTTTGTTTTTGATGACATCTAGTGGTTGGATGAGGTAGTTGCAAAGCCTAGGATTTGTTCTTTTTCTACCCTATGTTCTCCAACTTGCAGGCTCCATTCTCGAAAAGCCGCCCACGCCCATCTGCCACCTTCATGTGTCTCCATTCTTTTATCTCTCTGGAGTCAGGCAGCACCTATCTTCCAGTATTTCTCAGTGGTCAAACCTAACTGGTCTCCATCCCATATCTTGTCCCCTCTCATCCAGAAGGGCACAACTAGGAATAACTAGAGTTAAGATTTTGATGCCCAGGTGATTGAAAATGTTCCCTTGGCCTGGAACCCCATGGTCATCTTCTCAGCCTGGCAAAGTCATTCTTCACTATTGATATATCACTATTGATAGCCACCAACTCCATGAATCTTCCCAGCTTTGCCTTGGCCAAGCCAGACACTTGTTCCTCTGGGATTTCAAGACATTTCTTATTTCCCTTTATTTTAAGTCTTAAAATCTTCTCATTTAGTTCATTACTGAAAACCCACTATATCAGACACTTACTACTGTAATGTAGTGATACATTCACATGCTTGTGTCCCCCATTAAACAACAAGATTTCCTCTTCCTCCCTTCTTCCCCTGCTTTCTCCTCTCTTTCTTCTTTTATGTTCCAGGTGCCAACACACAACTTGTTCTAAATAACTATTTTTAATACCTTTTTTCAGTGTTAAACACAAAAGAGTTGTAATGCAGACAATGTTAGTTCCCTTGGCCCTTGAGTTGGGTAATGTTTTGGCCCGTAGTAACTGGCCTAGTACTCTTCAAATTGTACCCCAAGTGGTTGCATATTTGACTAATAATCATAATGGACACAAATCTATGGCTTGTTCAACTTAAGGATACTATAGCAAAATAACCAGATAATTGGAGGAAAAGTGCAATGGATTTTGGGGGTATAAAGATCAGAATAGGAAGTTATAGTGTTGACTTTAACCATTTTATTTTCATGCTTTAAAAAAAAATGTAAGCTTCCATTTGCTAAATGCATTGATTTTTAGTTTTTTTTTGATGATGCCTCAGCTGTAAAATGCTGAGAACCACCAGTATATATATGTTACTTACAAATCATATATCCTTCTTCAGTAATCTGCTATTTTTGCTCTAAAACATACAAAAAAGAAATTCTGATAATGAGAAAAAGTCAAAAGAAATAGGTGTCTAATGTTTTCTTCCTATGCCCCAGGGGTTTATCTCCATCTTCCCGGGCTGTGTTGTCTCACTTTGCAGAGCATCGGTTAATCCTGACATCCAGAGCCTTCAGCCATCTGGGCCTTTTGCTCTGACACCAACTCTTCTCTAGCCAGTCTGGTTTACTCACATTTCCTGAACATGTTCCCTGTCTTGTTCATGCCATTTGACCCTTCTGGAACTCTCTTTCCCTTCCTTCCTTGCCCAATCCAACTCTACCACCTTTGAAGATCTGGCTCCAGATCCTTCCATTTCAGAAAACCTCAGGGAAACTGAGATGCAGGGGACTAATAGGTTACTGTGTGTGATAGAGTGCATGGAAGAAGGGGATGGACCCAGGTTGCTTAACAGATTGTTCATTCAACAGATGTTTATTTAAGACTTGGCCTGTGTCAGGCATGGGACCTGGCTCTATTCTATTTTAGCAAGTTCGCAAAGGCCAGTGGGCCAGGATTTCCTGCCCTTGAAGTATTTGTAGGCTGGCATGATATTTGAATAAACTATGAAGTCATTTGGTTACGGTTGGGTAAAGTAGGTCTCTAAAACATGTCTTAATTTAAATCTTGCCCAAATAACTAACTTTCTATATTTTTAAGCAAGACTTTACTTTTCTAAGCCTTGGTTTCTTCATCTGTAGATTGAGACTTCTAATATCTACCACATAGGACTGTCATGATGATTAAATAAGATGCTGTAAGTAAGATAACCAACTTACCCCAGTTTCTCTGGGATCTCTCATTTTAATCCTGAAAGTAGTTTCTTTTAGGAACCCAATCAGTCCAGGGAACATCAAATGGTTGGTCTACTTCAGTGCAGGGAAGCTGCCTGGAGAGTCCCTATCAGGTGCTCCATAAAGGCTTGTTTCTGTCTCCTGATTCTCTGTTCAGGCTTCTATTTTCTTACATTCTTGATTCTTCTTTGTTTCCCCCATCTTGTAAGATGTTTGAATTTTGATCCTGGCAAAGGTGATGACTCCTCCAGGCTTACGGATTTTTTTTTTTTCTCTTAGGAATTACGTATTTTACTAGGAGACTTAATTTAAATCCAAAGGAATGGATTTATAATGGTAAAATTTCAGAAATCCCAGAGACAGGAGACTTTCCTTTTCATTAATTCTGTGAGGATAATTATTGAGTGCTTACTGTGCACTAGGCTCCGAGACAGGTGTGGGGGTTCTGCAGGGGGAAAACAGAGCCAGTCCTGCCTTCCTGCTGGCAGGCTGGCCAACACCAGTTTCTGACCCACCTTGTTTGTGTGGAGCCATGGCACTTTATCATGAACTCTAACAAAAACTCTGGAATCATTTGTCCTTGCATTTCCCCCATTCCTCAGCAAATGGAATATCTCTAAGGGCTGTTACAAATGCCTTTTCTTCAAGATGCTTTTCAAAACTAAAAACATAGGAAATGGGATGAGGGGCTGAAAGGCATGCCCAGAATTTAGCAGGGTTGCCAGACCATGACATAAATGTCCCCTAAGTCATCTGAGAGACTTCAGAAACCTTCTAGGGACTTTGTGTCCCACTCATTGTGGAGAGGGGGGCAAGCTGTGGCCTCTGTCAGCATTCCTGCTGGGTCCCTTGAGGAGCCCTTCATTCTGCTCTGATTTGTTGTGGTTAGAATGTACCAAGGGATGGCCTGGATAATGTCTGTGACTCAATGTAGAGCTTAAGCAACAAGGCACAGTTCAGCCTGAGCCAAGAGCAAAGTTTATATTGATTTTGTCCACAGAGTTCAGAAAAAGAATAATCAGTGGAGAGTTTCCTTGGGCAGATGGTTATCCCTCTTTGAGAATGGAACTTTGTCACTAGTTCTAAATGGCGTAAAAGTTGAAGACTTAAGTATAAATCTAGAGGGAGGGGTGTGTGTGCATGTGTGCATGCATGTGCATGTGTGGTTATGGGGGCATCTGAGAGGCAGCACAAGGCAGTGTTTAAGAACCCAGCATTGCATTTGGTCCTGGCTCCACCATTGCAAAATGTGAATCTTGGATAAGATACTTAGTATCTCAATTTCTCTATCTTTAAAATGGGGATAACTTGTGGATTTGTTATGAAGACCAAAACACCTAATTTCACTATTGGGCAACTGACATTTTAACATCTCATAATTTATAAGCATCTTGCAAGCAACAGTGTTTATTAGTTTGTTGTGCTGCTGTAACAAAGTGTGACAAATTGAGTGGTTTTAACAATTTATTCTCTCATTGTTCTGGAGGATAGAAGTCTGAGATCAGGTATTGGCAGAACCATGTTTCTTCTGAAGGCATTAGGGAAGAATGTGTTCCAGACATCTCTCTTAGCTTCTGGTAGTTCCTTGGCTTGTGGCAGCAGAACTCCAATCTTCACATGGCGTTCTCTCTGTGTGGATGTCTGCCTCTATGCATGGTGTTCTTTTTCTGTGGACACCAGTCATATTGGGTCAGAGGCCCACCATGCTCTAGTATGACCTTATATTAACTTAACTGTTTACACCTGCAATGATGCTATTTCCAAATAAGGTCACATTCTGAAGCACTGGGGGGAGGACTTCAATATATCAACTTTAAGAGAATACAATTCCACCTATAATAAGTGTCTAGCCATTATAATTTAAAGCTTTTTTCTTTTAAATGACAGCACCTTAGAATTAGTGAAATCCAGCATATTAATACATGTGAATACTTAGCACACCTCCCATGTAGTAAACACTTAACTAATGATAATGATTGTTGTTATTACAGTAGTGAATACATTCTTTGTATTTCAGGTTTATTAACTGTAAAGTTGGGACAAGAATACCTACTTGGCTGAATTTTTTTTTTTTTGACAATAATTACCAAGATGTACATTACATCTTTATGACTTATTTATTTTATACTTAAAGTTTCATCACTTCCCAGTCTTTTGGCTAAGATCAAGTTAAATATACTATAAGTTTGTACCATTAGACTTTCATTCACACATTTCATCATCGAATCCCTGCCTCTGGCATCCACCAATCTGTTCTTTGTGTCTATGAATTTGGGGTTTTGTTTTGTTTTTAGATTCCACATATAAATGAGATATCATGGCATTTGTCTTTCTCTTACTGACTTATTTCACTTAACAAATGCCCTTAAGGTCCATTCATATTGTTGCAAATGTCAAGATTTCATTCTTTTATATGGTTGAGTGATATTCCATTGTATGCATATACCACATTCATCCATTTATGTACAGATAGGTTGTTAGGTTGTTGCTATGTCTTTGTTATTATAAATAATACTGCAATGAACTTGGGGGGGTGCATATATCTTTTCAAGTTAATGTTTTTATTTTCTTTGGATAAATACCCAGAAGTGGAATTGCTGGATCATATAGTAGTTCTATTTTTTTGTTTTGTTTTGTTTTTGAGGAACCTCTATATTGTTTTCCATAATGGCTGCACTAATTTTCATTCCCACCAATAGTGTACAAGGATTCCCTTTTTTCCACATACTTCCCAATTCTTGATAACTCTTGTCTTTTTGATAATAGCCATTCTTAAAGATGAGATGTGATATCTCATTGTGGTTTTGATTTTCATTTCCCTGATGACTAATGATGTTGAGCACCTTTTCATGTACCTGTTGGCTATCTGTATATTCAAAAGAACTTATCACACTTAAATGACATATTACATATGCACATGTCCAGTATGTGTTCTTGTATTTAGCAGATGTGTAATCCGTGTCCTTTCTTTTTTTCTTTCACAGTGCCTTGCCCAGTGCCCACCCTAAGTCCACAATGCTTGCCTTATTTTTAGCTCTCAAATACCTGTTGGATGGATAAATGAATAAATGGTGAACTGGGTGATCATATTAGTTGAGTTTCTTTTGTTTAGAAATAACAGGAATGCAACTTAAACTAGCTTAGTCAAAGAGTAGACTTGGTTGGCTCATGAAATCAAACTATAGCGAAAATGGTGATAGGGCTGGCTTCTGTGACAACAAGCAGGCACTCGTAGGCCAGCAGGGTTCCCCTTTTCCCCATCTTTGCCTCTCTCTGTGTAGTGGCTTTGTTGTCTCTTTCTGGGTTTAGGTTCCTTCTGTATGGTGGGGATATAGCTGCCAGCAGACCCTGGATCTTATTCTGAGAACTTCCTAGTCAGAATAGAAGGCTTATCTTCTTTAGATTCCACTGGAAGAATCCGAAGGGAGGACTTTGGTTGGTCTTTGGGGAGTAGGCAGAAGACCCTGTCACCTTCACCACAACCACATGGGGTGGAAGGTTAAGAATCAATTTCCCAAATACATAGCACAGTGATGGTCACTGGGGAAATTTGGCCTGGGCTGCCACCTCAATCAGCGCCACCTTAAACAATGAAGACTGGAAAATTAGACATGGAGAAGAGGAGTTTAGGAGATGTCACAGAGCAATACGGTTAGCTAATAACCATTAAATGCTTGGTCACTTATTCAACAACTTTTAATTAAATGGCTGCTCCACCCCAGATTATCAGCCAGGCCCACTAAGTGCATATATATATTTTTTTTCTGTCAGTCTTTACAATTCTGTTGGGTGGGTGAAACTCACACCCGACCAGTGAGGAAACCCAGGTGTATATAGAGTTGAAATCACTTAGGTGTTCTTGTTAGCAAGTGACAGAGCTAGGGTGTGGTTCAAAGTCTGAATCATGGTTCCATTACCTTTTATGTGTGACCTTGAAAAAGATATTTGACTCATCAGTGCCTCTGTTTTTCATATTTTCTTTCACCACTAAAATCAGGATTTTCATAATACCTATATCATAACTTATAAAAATTGACCATGGCAATGTGTGTACGGAGCTTTTTATGGAGTATGGCACAAGATAAGTGTTTAATAATGTCAGATCACCAGTTAATATTGCTACTGTTTTTACTATTTTGTTATTATCTCCAAATCTCTGTGCTTCTGTACTATTTTGGTATTATTTCCAAATCTCTGTGCCTAAAGTGTTATATGTAAGCAACAGAGAAGGCAAATGGTGTGACACCTATAGAGGAAAATATTATTAAGAACAGGGCATTCAGGGAAGTCTTTCTGGGGGAGGTGAGTATCCAGCTCTTGTTTTCTTGAAAAACTAGAAGGAGATGGCAAGTTTTCTCTCTGTTGTTAGGATGCTGAGTATCTGATTGTCTAGGCAAGAAGAGGACCTGATTGGTCTAACATTCATGTTATTCTGCTTTCAAAGAGCCAGTCCCTGGGTATCTCAGGCCCAAGGACTCCAGACTCTCTTGTACTGTTGCTGAGACTCTATCTCCTTCTGTACTCTGGACCTTTGGTGGAGATAGGAGTCTCTTTAGCCCCACTAGGCTTCCTTCTGTTAATGTCTGTCATCCAGCACTCCTGCCTATATTTATTTAGTCATAGGCCAGAAGTTTTTCTCCTGGGAAACAGCTTGTAGCAGTAGCAGTGGCAGTGGTAGTGACAGAGACCATGGGCTTCAATAGCTGCTCAGCAGATTAGATGCATCCTCACTTGCTGGGCAAGAATTCAGGTCAGTGCATAGCCATGTCAGCAAACTTTCTCAGCTTGCTTATCTTCTGGATTCCATTCTCATTGTCAGCCCAAGCTCCTGCTCTTTTACCTCTTGTCTCCCCCTTCCCTCTCTCCCTCCCTCCCTCCCTCCCTCCCTCTCTCCCTCCCTCCCTCCCTCCCTCCCTCCCTCTCTTCCCTTCTTCCCTTCCTCATTCTTTCTTATTTCTCTCTCTGTGTCTTTATTTCTTTTCTCTTTTTTCTTTTCCTCCTTTTACCTTTGCATCTCTACTGTGGCAAACAGCTGATCTGACCATTCAGTTGTCTGCCTCTTTTTGGTGATTACCAGGAGCATCCACTTATTAGAGGCAAGTGGAGGCTCTAGGTCTCCCCTCCCTGCCTCACCTCTGGATGAGTTGTCATGTCCTCCCTGAGCTCTGCCATGTACACCTTATTACTAAGCAAGTGGCCACTAGGATAGTTCTTCACTCTGTGATTAGCAACTGAACTCGCTGTGCATATAAGTGCTTCAATAAGCCCCTTGCATGAATGGGTCAATGAGACTGTAGCTAAACTTTCTAACCAGATCAGGTGACAGATAAGGAAGATGAAGATAAGGGTGAGAGAGAGACAGGGCCAAATGGATACCAGACACAAGGGGCCACTTGGCTGCCTGGCCTCACTAATGCTTGTACTGAGTTTATCAGGGAAGAGGGTCTGTATTGTATTTCCAGCCTCCCACATCCCCTGAACTCCACTCATTTAATCAAAAAATTATTTCTAACATCTCTTCTGCTAATTAATGACCCTCTTGAGTGGATTTAAATAGAGATATTTGAAATGCTTATGGTGGCAGCTTCTGGAGTTTAAACCCTTGATTCAAGTACATCAGATGCTAACCCTTATCCCTTCCCCATGTGGTTTCCTGATTAGGGAGTTTCAACTATTAATGGACTGCCCCTAGGATGTAGACCAAAGGTAACTTGTGTACTTACTTATTTATGTCTGTAGTTCTCTCTGTGTCAGTGTTTATAACTAGTACTTTAAAATATAATGTCCACCTCATCCTCAGCCTTGTTCATGTGGTTAGTAGACTTTTGTAACCACAAACTCAGGTTTGTAAGAAATATCACATTTCCCTTCCTATCCCTTCCATCTATTAATTAAGCTCCAGACTTTATTTAGATGTCATCAATTTTTATACCAATTCTAGGATCCCATCCAGGAGACTCCCTTATTTTGGGTTTGTCTGATATTTCTTATGATTAGCTTAGGGTTCTGGATTGTGGGAAAGAATATCACACAGCTGTGGTGAGGTGCCTTCTTATCACATGTCAGGGCCCATGGTAACAACAAGAATGATCACTACTGAGGTTAACATTGAGCATTTGGTTAGGGTAGTGTTTGCCAGGTTTCTATTTTTCCCCTTTCCATGCTCTGTTCTTTGGATGTGAGTCACTAAGTAGAGCTCACACTTAATGGAGGGGTTAAGCTCCACCTTCTAGAGGGAGAAATATTTACTTATGTTATTTAGAGTCATTCTATAAAGGAAGATTTATCCCTTCTATTTATTTAATTATTCAATTGTTTCTACCAGTATAAACTTGTATAACTCATATATTTATTTTATTTATTGAGTTGTAGTCCATACCTTGGAAATATCTAGCATGTTCATGACAATTAATTTAGGTGACTTTCAAATGTGCGATACAGTATTATCGACTGTAGTCACCATGCTGTCCATTTCATCCCCATGACTTATTTTATAACTAAAAGTTTGTAGCTTTTGACCCTCTTCACCCATTTCACCCTCCCCCCTCTGACTCCCCACCTCTGGCAACCACTGATCTGTTCTCTGTATCTCTGAGCTTCGTATTTTTTCTCCTTCAATTCTGAATATAAGTACAATCACATGGTATTTTTCTTTCTGTCTGATGTATTTCACTTAGCATAATGCCCTCAAGGTCCATCCATGTTTTCACAAATGGCAAGATTTCATTCTTTTTTATGGCTCAATAATATTCCATTGTATATGTATATCACATTTTCTTTATCCATTTATTAGACAGCTAGTCAGACATGAGCTTCAGTGGGAACAAAGGAATAGGAGCCCAGCCTAGAGACCACCCAAAGAACACACTATTGGCAGTTAGAGAATCCCTCCTGTGTCCCCAGAGACAAAGGACAGGGTTATTGAGGGTCATTGTCTTAGTTGGCCTAATCTGGCTGCAGACACCTGCACAGAAAGTACTGCCCTAATTTGCCTACAATTTAAGCTTCCTTATAATGCTATGTTTATGCCTGGAAGTTCATGAATCTAATTATAGCAGACTGTATTCTGGATAAGCACATGTGCACTAGGCAAAGTTATACAGAAGCCAGGTGTCAATCAAAATGACCTCACTTGCCAATCACCTAGGAATGCCTTCGGAACCACCCCACCATGGTCCAAATATAATGCAGGCATTCTCACTTCTGGATCCTCTTTTTGTGGTCTTTTTGTAGCCTTTTTGTGGCCCCCTTGTGTTGTTTACAGTGCTGGGACCATGTGCCTTTTTGGGGCATTCTTTGTTTTTCTGAAATATACTTTTAATAAATCTTTTCTAAATTTCAGTGACCTGGGATTCTTCACTGCATCAACTGAGGAAGAACAGAGAAAAAATGCTAAATATACTTCTGTGACGACATTATCCTTCTCCCTCCACCATGCTGTAGGGGCCACACTGAACTCCATTTGGCCCCAACAGTAACACATTTATCCATTGATGGTACTGAGGTGTTTTCATATCTTGGCTACTGTGAATAATGTTTCAATGAATGTGAGAGTGCAGATACTTTTTTGATTTAGTGTTTTTGTTTTCTTTGGATAAATACTCAGAAGTTTAGTTGCTGGATTATATGGTAGTTCTGTTTTAATTTTTTTGATAAATCTCCTTGTGGTTTTCCATAGTGGCTGCACTGATTTATAATCCTACCAGCAGTGCCCAGGGTTTCTTTTTTCTTTACATCCTTGCCAACATTTGTTATTTCTTGTCCTTTTAATAATAGCCATTCTAACAGGTGTGAGGTGATATCTCATTATGGTTTCAATTTGCATTTCCCTGATGATTAATGATGTTGAACATCTTTTTGTATTGACCATCTGTATGTCTCTTTTGGAAAACTGTTTATTCAGATCCTCTGCCTATTTTTAATTGGGTTGTTTGCTATTTTGCTATTGAGTTGTATGAGTTCCTTATATATTTTGAATATTAACCCCTTGGTTGAACTATGAAAATCAGCAATGATGATGCATTTTTGAACTCAATTAGTATTCTAAACACACAGCTTGCAATGACTCCATTGAGGGATAAGGGAACTGGGATATTTTTATGTGCCGACTCCTGACAGTCCTTGCAGGTGGGCTGCTCCTAAGTGTGTTAATTCCTCTGCACGCTGGCCTGCTGGGTGCACTGGCATGTTGACAGCCCACAATTCCAGAGAGTGAAATTCCTCTGGTGCAGAGATGCAGATTCCAGCAGTTAGAGGCCCACAGGAGCCCACATAAAGGTCTGAGGATATGGATGGTATCTTGGCAACGTCTGCTTCAGGGAACCTTGAAAAAACTGGGGGCTGTGCCCACACACCTTTTGGGAAAATTCATAACCATGTGTGTCCACGAGCCTCACACGTTGCATATCCTGATCCTAAGTAGCCCAGGCCCATTTCTCCATCACCTTGCTGCTTACTGTACATGTGAACATTTAAGAAGTAAAGCCTTTCTCCTTTTAACCATCATTTCTTACACATTTGTTTGTCCTTGGAGAATTCTGGGTCATGTGGCCTAGGCATTTTTGTTTTCACTGGCTTCTTTTCCATTAAGAACAAGCAAACAAATAAATACACCCCCCACCACACACACACACATTACAATTATTCAGTATAAAGACAAACATATCAACATTTATTAATGTCATATAGTAAAACATTTCCATTAACCTAAAAGTTTGTTTTTATTTCGAAAAGAATTAAAATGTTCAAATTTCCCTAAAATTATTGCCATGGACCCTAGACACTTCCTCTTGGGTCTATTTGTCTCTGGAGAAGTGTACTGGGAGTGAAAGGTGTGATTTCCTGGTGGGATGATCCAGGCCCACTGCAAACATGTGGACAGAGAAGCTCCCAGTGTCTCTGGTGGGAAATGTGAAGAGATGCTCCATCTCACACAGCTAAGCCTCTGACAGGGTTAAGCCACTTTTATGGACTGATTATTTTTCTAGATGCTGAGGGATTGCAAAACTTCAAAGACCTTGTTTGCAGGCTGGGGTACGATTTCTCCTGAAGGCATCTTTGAAATGCAAACTGGTTCTCTCAGCAGACTTAATGTATCTTGGACTTTAAGATAAATGCTTCAAACTGGCAGCAAACCCACTTGAGTTTGGTGCCTAGTTTTCCGATACATTAATTATATTGATTGCTGGCTGTTTGTTTGCCTTTGTGGCCCTCTCTCCCTTGTTGGTTTCCATTTACTTTCTCCAGCCATAACAGCACTGGAGGTTGGCCTTGAAATAAGCAAACAGCAATCCAACACACTGGCCACACTGGTGCTTGAGGGCTGACCGCACATCTGTCTACTTTTGTAAGGAGCCATTGGTTATGGGCTAGTGAGACAAGACTGGTTGTTCCAAAGTTTTTCTTTCTGATGGTTTTTGGGGGTTCCTTTAGGTTCAGAAGCCCTGATATGTCTTTGGAGTGAGCAGATGTGCCAGCAGGTGGGGCAGGGAAGAGCATACAACAAAATGAATCCACACCTGTTCTGGTAGAATCTGCTTGAGGCTGCTGAGACCTGTGGATCTGAGTCTGTGTTTGAGTCCCTCATGCATGAGCTATCTGGCTTTGTGGGGGGAGCCCTTGCTTCTCTCAATGTTCTCATATCCAAAATGATAAGAGTAATGGATACTAATATTTATGGAAGTCCTAAGATGTGCCAGGTAGTCTTCTAAATGCTTTGCAAGTATTAATGTTTTAATCTTCATAGTGGCAGAGGCAGAGGCAGAGGCTTTGAGAGGTGAAATGACTCAGTCAAGATCAAAAACTGACAGGCTTGTCCCCAAGGTTCAAGTCTAAGCTTGACTTTAAGGTTGTGCTTCCTATGAGTGGCCGTCAGGGGTCGCTCAAACTCAGATGGTGGATTTTATTGTCC
The DNA here is from genome assembly GCA_030015415.1 of Cynopterus sphinx. Lineage (NCBI taxonomy): Eukaryota > Metazoa > Chordata > Mammalia > Chiroptera > Pteropodidae > Cynopterus > Cynopterus sphinx. The sequence goes on along the minus strand of CM057381.1, from coordinate 118,765,585 downwards.
GTGCTGGTGTCATTCACGTTTTCCCAGGTATAGTGGGAAGTTCCAGTCACAGTGTTTTCAGCATAGTGTAGCCAGGCAGACTGCCTGCGTCGAAATCCTCTTCTACCACTGATTAGCTGTGTGACCTTTGGCAAGTAACTCAACCTTTCTGTGCTTTACTTTCTTCATCTGCAAAATGTGATTAATCATTATAATACCTACCTTATAGGTTTATTGCAAGTATGATAAGAATTAGTGATTCTAAAGCATTTAGAGTAGTGCCTTACATATATAAAGCACGATGTGTTTGTTAATTATCCTTCATAAATTAACATGCAATTCTAGGAACAGAATCTAGGAGATGTCAGTGTCTCATGTTAGTTTAGTCTGGTGGATTTCTGTGTCCTCATAACCTTGAGTGCAGAGGCTGTGATTTTAATACCAAATGGAATAATTAGGTGTTGCAGGACTGGGAAGGTGAGGAACTCTATATATATCCTGTGACCCATTGCACCTCATTTTATTTAGTAATTAACAAGAACAAATTCACAATTAAGAGTGAAAATTAAAACACAGGGCATACTTTTTGTTAATGAGAATTATCTCATTTTGAAAAAGAATGTTGTGCCTTAATTTAGTTCTTGTGAAAAGCTGCACCCCCTTTGGCAGAGGGCCCTTGATGGATTTATAGTGATGAGTCCTTCAGGGTGAAACCAGCTACTTCGGGGAGGGTTCAAGGAGCTGGTTGGTGCAGGCCTATGAGGAAGCATTAGTTCCTGCTCAAGCCTGGAAAACAAGAATTGAAGCTGGGGTAAAAAACAATTGCACTGGCAATTTTGAGAACATAGAATGAGGTCTTACTGGGAACCAGTAAGCAAAGGAACATTTAGATATGCCTTCAGGACTTTGAAAACTGCCCTGGGCTTGAAGGATGCTTCTGGCAAAATTAAGAAATTGAATCAGCCTAAGACTTTTCCAGAGAATAGTTATTTCTAAGTTAGTGCATCTATTTTTCTTTTCTTGGGTGTACCTCTTGGCTCCCAAAGGTCACAGGGCACCTTCCAGTGACTCAGGGAACTGGTTCCTGGCCAGCCGTTCCCAAGACCTGGCTCCATGGATCTTGGCACTTTCTGTCCAGCTCCACTCTTGCCTGCAATTGGCCCAGCTTCTGTCAGACTTGCAATAGATTGGATGTGATGTTTGGGTTCTATTTGGTGACTAAGCATGACTTATTTTTATCATGGGAGGGCAAAAAAGAGATGAAAAGAGATTAAATAGAGAGTCACAGAGCCATTACCCAAAGAGGAGGGCTTGCCTGTGAGTAAAAAAGAGAGACATGGAATGTGTTACCTGGTAGATGAGTCAAAATTATTAAAAAGGGTCATCGAATGCTCATAGTGAGCATGTTTTAAGTGCTGTTCTGGCACCCCCACATTTTATGACTAATCCTTCCAAACATTTATTACCTCTATTTGTACATAAGGAAGCTAAGGCACAAGAGGCTAAGGGTCATTCTTATTTGACCTCTACGTATCTGAGATGCATCTATGTGTACTGAACATCTGCATGTGAGGTTACTAATATTCAAGAAGAGGAGGGGATGAGGTGAGAAAAGAAAGAGATTGAGGGAATAATAGGTATTAATAATGACAGTATTTATATTAATAATGGAATAATACTGCTATTACATATTAATTATTAATAACTAGTAATAGTAGCTACCATTTACTGGGGAATTCTGAGGCTGCAAGGACAGTGCCAAACTCATTCTGGACATCATTTCTTTTAATCATCATGTCAATCCTATGAAGTTGGTGCAATGAGCTCCAAATAAAAATTTGCAGATTGTTGGACAATGACCTTTAAATCATAGACTGACAAGGCATCATTTGTTCATTTATATTATTTCTTTTTTACCAGTTACTGAGCATCTAGCACAGCCAGGTCTCAGTCTGTGACTGCTGAGGAGCTCAGTTCAGTTAGAAGATGGTCAGGAAGCCAAGGAGCCAAGATCATGATTGGATGTGTCTGGTTTCCTGTTATGAGCGTACTAAGAGGAGGGAAATCTACTGAGACCTGCAGTGAGATGTCACTACTACTTAGAGAAACCCTGTGAACTATTGTCAATATTGATGTTATTTATCATAAACCCACATGAGCCAAGGTCTTATATATGTTATCTCATTTAGTTCTCACTATGGCCTTGCAAAGTAGAAACAATCTTGACTGAATAGAAGATGAAACTAAGGCCTAGGGAAGAGGCTGATGTAGGTATAAGGAAGAGATAAAGTTTAGACTCATTGAACCCCACCCATGTCTTCCATAGGACTCCTCAGTGGCTCCCCAAGCTTTCCTGTCCCTGTGGTGGCCTGACTGGGCTGCCTCCTGAAGGGGGACTGTTGGGTGTATGGGCCTGGCTTTCTCTTCCTGTGTGGGATGTAGCATGGCCAAATTCCTGGTAGAGGATACCAGAGATGCCCCAGAGCCTGGCTGCAGCCCTCAGCTCTGGGTTTGGCTGGAGGGGCCTTGTCAGCCTCCACTGTGTGTATGGAAGTTGTTAGCTGAACTTGTGCTCTGTGGGCCATGAAATGGACTCACGGGTCAATATCAAAACAAGAAGTAATAGAAGCAGCAATCCATACTTCTCTGTGTTTCTAAATCAGTTAAAGGGCTTGACCCTTCCTCTGCTTGTCAGGGCAAAGAAAGCAAAGAATTCAGCTTGGTTTATGTTTCGGGACAGCTTCCTTCCCATCTCTGGGGTTGTGAGGGAGCCTGTGGAGTTCACACAGTCCAGATGTGGGAAGGCCACCTCTCATCTAGTTCTGGCTGTCACAGTCCCGTGGGTCTCTTGGGGGTTGGCTTCTCCTGGGGCCTTTTCTGAGGTTTTGGATGTCACAGAGCTTAGGATTGAGCCCCTCTCTCCATTTAGACCTTCTTGGCTTCCTGCCACCCCCCAGGGTGCTGTAAGAGGGAGAGGCCAGGTGCTCCCTTGGATCTCTCTCCTTAGTGAACAAAACAGCTCCAAGGCATCAAATTCTGCCTGGATGGAGGAAAACCAAGACCTGGAGGACAAAAGTACTGGGGATGTGGAAGGGAAATCATATCTCTCATTCTTTTATTATCATCATAGATAAGCCAGGAGTCACCAACATTTATTTGCTCTTCTTATATGAGAAGTCTGTTATTTCACTTAGCAATCTTCACTACAGTCTGAAATCATACTATTATATCTGTCTCACTTAGCAAGCAGGGTAACTGAGGGCTGGAGAGGTTAATGATTCTGTGTGAGGTCACATAGCTGGTAGAAAGTCCCTCCAGGATTCATATCCAGGACCCACTCATTTTTCCACTATAAGGACTTCCTGTCTGCTGCATGACTGTTTAAGGTGACTAAGTTTGCCCAACTTCTCCTGTTGGCTTGATGACTCTTTTCTTTTAAAATATCATGTCCTCTTAATATCTATATGAGGTTATACCTAGTAAAGATGCAAATAAAAAGTCTCACAAATGGGCTGAGAGTCCTACAAAACAGAGTATGTTAGATGCTAGGGTATGGGGGAGGTACATATGTTTACCTTGTTGATTGATGTGGAAAATTGCAAAAATAGTCACAAATTCTTTTCTGCTTTTGCAATGTGGCTTTGAAGCTCATCTCATTAGAAGAGGAAGTCTTTTTGCCCACTAAATCTGAGCTGGTCTTGTGGTCTGCCACACTAAGAGAATGCTGTGGAAGGAGTGGCATGCCAGTTTCAGCCAAGGCCTCTTTCTCAGAACCCTGCTACTGCCATGTTCACAAGCCTGGCTAGCTTGCCAGAAGATAACAGATACGTGGTCCAGTCTTTCCCATTACCCCTGTCAAAATACCAGTCATCCTCAGAAATAAAGCTTTCTATAACCAACTGGTAGCTGACTGCTGATTGATGCTTGAGTGAACTGAGCGTCTTCTAGCTGTGCCCAGCCCAAGTTGCTAACTTGTACGTGCTAAATTAGTGGTTATTATTTTAAACCACTAAATTTTGAGGCAGTATGGTAAGCAACAAAATCTGTCTGACATACTCAGCTATAACTCACACCCATTCATCCCAAAGTTGGGCAGTGACACTAGAGGCAGAAGTTAGAGTAGCTGAGTTAGAACCACATTTCTCCTTTCTTTTGGTTCCCCGAACGTGTTTTTACATGGGTTTGTGCCACAGATGCCTGACACTGTGATTCCATTTCCAAACACCTCCACAGATGAAGTGAACCACCAGTGAGAACTGTGGTCTGGTCTCAGCCCTGACACCAACCTGCATTAGGGTTTTCAGTGATTCCCGAAACCTGTCTAGGCTTCAGTTTCTTGCATATGTAAAATTATGAGACTGACACATTTACTTTCTCGAATTTCTCCCAGCTCTAGTATTTTGTGACTCTGATGCATCCCTAGGTTGGTGTTCATATTGTCCACACTTGATTTGGAGGGTTTATTCTGGACCACTGGAGTGACACAGAATAATAGGATGGATTAAAAAAAAATCAGCCACCTAAAAAGAAACAGACCGTAAAAGAAAATTCCTTTACTGACAATGCAGTGAAAATGTCATAACTATGAAAATACAAAACAGGGTGGAAAAAAAAAACCACTCGCTTCCTGACAAATAAGAGTTTGCATTATTAAAGCTGGAGAGTTTCACAGGCTTTTTTGTTGACATTTGCAAAACTGTGTTGCATTTGGCTTTTCTCCTAAAGACAGAAAAGGTTTGGTTGGCCTGACTGCACAGGCTCTATAAAATGTATTTATTCTTCATTCATTCATTTATTCATTCAGGAGAGATTAACACTGGATACGTTGTCCATGAACAGGGTGCACATTTACTACTTTCTGTATCTTCCCACCTTCCCCTTCAATTTCTTATTCGTTCTCAGATGCAGTCCTTGGAACCGAGAGAGCATCTGCATTCACTGATACATCTTAGAGATATTCCAAATCAGAAAGAAAACCCAAGGATGTGAAAACAGGGAAGAAAATGACTTTTGATGGCTCAGATTTAGGTGATAGGCTGCTGAGGTGATGGGGTCTTAGGCATCGCTGTTTCTTCCTAGAACAGGCAACGTTGCATTGAGAAATCAGCACTGCCCTGGGGTTTGAGGGCCTGGGCTCTGCTTCCATTTCAGGACTGGATTTTGTGTGTGATTCTGGTCATGTCTCACACTCTTCTGGTTCTAATATTACTATCTACCTCTCCATGTTGTTGGAAGATCAGATGCAATTATGTAAACAAAAGCATTTTGTTCAAGTATTCTCTATCTGGAATGTACATTCCCTGAGGGCAGGGGCCGTTCCTTATTTGTCTCATTTCCACAGAGCTTGGCATGTGTCAAGTGCTCAATAAATGAAGATTGAGTGAACAAAAGGGCCAGAGAATAAACTATAAGCAAAAAAATGAAATGGAATTTCATGAGCCTCAAGTTCTTCATTTTGTAAATTAGGACTCCTATGTATAATTATGCATGTTGTGCACTGCCAAGTTAACTTGGCTGAGGGGGTGGGAGTGGACTAAACACCAGATTCTCCACCTGTCAAGTTATGTGCAGAATGGGTTGCTTTTTCTAATTTTCACAAAGGCATCTTATGGGCTAGCAATGGCCCTGTCCAAAATAAAGAGTTGGACACTATTGTTTTTCATAGACCAATTTAATTTGACTGAGGCCATAGAAACTGTATTTTTCAGAAAATCCCCAGATGACTCAGATTTCCCTCTTGGTTTTGGTACCATGGATTGGTGATCTTGGAAGGCTCTTGTTACTCTAATAGGAAGTGATTTTGAAATGTATTTTACATATTTAAATTTATTATTTTTTAGTATTTCAGATTTAAATTCTCTTTGTTAATGAATCCATAAGCTGTTATATCATAATGTCCTTACCTACCCTTTCACCATCTGTTTTTGTCAGGGAAGAGATTTAGAGTACATGAAAAATATGTATTCCCCACTCATCATTAGGAAATTCCATGCCAAGCTAACTAAAAAAAAATTTCCCTGAATTCCTTCTCTCAACCTCCAACACATGTGTTTTTCCTGATTGATCAGCAATATCTGATCAAATAAAAGAGCAGAATTCTTTAGACCAGATGGAGCTGTTAAGACAAAGCCTGGTGATGAAACTTACCAAGGTCTAATTCAATGTATCTGCTTTCATTTATTTTTTACCTTCTATCTGCTTTAGTCTGGGTCCAAGCAGGAAAAAGAAACCACATAGTAATTTAAACAAGAAAAGTTTATCATGAAGCAGTTTTTCTCAGATTCAGCACTATTGACATTTGGGTCTGGATAATTCTGAGTTTGGGGGGAATGTCTCATGTACTGCAGGATGTTTAGTAGCATCTCTGGCCTCTACCCACTAGATCTCAGTAGCACTCTGTCCTTCTCCTCCAGTTGTGACAACTGAAAATGTATCTGGACACTGCCAATGTCCCTTGGTCTGCAAAATGGCCCCTACTTGAGAACCACTGCTAAAAGAATTATTATCCATATCAGTGATTATCTAGAAAGGAGTAAAGAGAATGCCAAAGAAAACCCTGGGACTGAGGAAGAGTATGAAGGAAGGGACATGCTGAGAAGGGGACCCGCTCCGTAAGCTGAGATTGGATCTGAGTTGAAGGTGTGGCTGCAGTCCACTGTATGGGGACAGCTTGTGGGTTGCCCTGGGCAAGTGCTGGTCTACAGTTGCTAGGTAAGCAGGAAACAACCAAAGGGAAGGCAAAGCCAGCCAGCAGAAACCGCCTCTTCTCTTCAGGGTGCAGGTGGACTGAAGTCGGGAGCTGACTGCTTGGGTGTCTGTGACTCACTTGGAAACCCATCCTGGAGGTGTTGCTGAAGATGGATGTGGATGAGGGTGATTGGCCGTCCTCCCAACACACTGCTGGCAGCAGCTCTTGGTAGGAACCAGAAGCAGCAGAGTGAAAAGCTTTGCAGATCCCCTTCTTCCTGCACTGTCTCTCTAGCGCCCTCTACTGATAAAATTTAGCATCTTCAAAGAAATATTTTCAGAGCCAGTGATGAAAGATGGTTTTGGAGCTGCAAGGCAAAAATGGCTAGCTAGCATACTCTTGTACCCGCCTCTTAATCATTTCTGTACCATTCTGTTTGACACGGGTCTGGCACTTAGTACGTACTAAATTAAGGTTGACTGAATGAATGAAAGAAAAAGAAAGAAATAAAAGGAAAGAAAGAATAAATGACAGGATTTGATTTTTTCCTTGTGGCTATTTTGGAGAATGCAATTTACCACTGGTTTAAACTTAATCTTCAGAATAGCAAATGGCAGTTTTAAGTCCCTCCAAACTCACTTTTCTATTGCATTTAAAAGTAACTAAATTATCCTGTTATGTCTTCTTATCTTTCATATAACTGATCAATTTGATAAAAATTTATTAAAGAATTGAGCAATTCAGTAGAAAAAATTAATTAAACTAATTTGATCAATTGTTGATTAAATTCACCAGGTGAGCGTTGATCTGATAGCCGAGAAAATACAAGACTGGTAACTGTTTTTAAGATCAGAATATTAACCAAAGTAGTGTGACCAGCGAACTAAATTGTTGCCCAGAAGGCCAAGAACAATAATAATAGGAAAATCAGAATTAATTTTGACTTAAGTGTCAAATGGTTACTTGTCTATTGCAGTGTGGTAAGTAAGCAGTAACCAGGGACTAAGTTACACTGTAATTTAACATGAGGAAGCATGATGAGATGACACGTGGACTGAGACTGAGTAAATACTTCATGTGGGCTACCTACTAATGTGGACAATCACTTGCCATATGGGCCTCTCTTTCCTCTGGAGTGTAAGAACAACTACACACTTTGCTTTGGGGAAGAGTAAATATAATATGAATGCAAATATGTTTTGGAAACTGAAAGTACCAAACAGACATGAGGCTTTTTGTGTTAGTTCATAATTACAAAATGGGAATTTTGGGGTTGGTTCAATTTTCTTAGGTTTCTAGAAGATTCTAAGTACATCTGACATGTGCTAAGTACATCTAAATGCACTTCCATTTTCTAATGTAAGGTAGATGCCCAGTGGAATTTTGGATTCATGATGATACACATCGAATCTCCCTCAGCTCTCTCAGGGCCTTTGCACATACAGATCCCTCTGCATGGAATGCTTTCCTCTCCTCTTTACCTTCATAATTTCCACTTCTCCTTTTGGCTCTATCATCACTTTCTTACCTCCTGAACTAGTCAACTTTCCTTATTATATGCTCTTACGTACCACATCTCTTTTATATAGTCCTCACTTCTATGGGCATTTTACATTTGATTGTGATTATTTTATTAATGTCTGTCTCTCCAACTAGTATATAAGCTCCATGATGGAGCAACTTCTACTTTAACCCAGATGACATTTTTAGTAGGTTTTTAATGACTACTTGTTGGATGAATGAATGAGTGAATGGATGAATATATTATTCAAAGTTGATTAGAGATTAGAGCCCTCTTGATTTTGACATGTTGGTCAAAATTTTGAAAGAAACGGTGATGCTTGGCTTTCTTGGATTGCAGAAAGAACAGTGATAGACATGGTACACTCGAGTGTCCTCAGCATTCAGCACAACCTCTGGCATGCAGTAGGAGTTGCATAAATGTTTATTGAATGAATTAACTTTGGAACCAGAAGTCTGGGCCTTGAGTTTTGTCTCTAAAATTTACAGGCTTTGCAAATTTGGAGATTTTTAACTCTGCTATATAATACAATGAAAATAGGCTTGAGGCCAGCACGCTGGGTCCAATCGCCATTTACTAGATGTTTGACAAGACACTTAACATCGCTACATGCAAGTCTGCTTTTATTAAAAAAATGAGGATAGTATCAACATCCTAAGATTATTTCAGGCATTACAAGAGAAAAACTATGCAAATGCCGTGTGTAATGAAGCACACATGAGATTTTGATAAAGGTTTGTCACAGTCAGTTCCCTTCTCTCAGCCACCATAACGTGAGGTTAACGTTATGAGAATCATTCCATCTCTAATAAAATCACGAGGTGCAAGATCATTTTCTTTCATTTTCATCCTACATAGAAAGGAGGCACAGAGTTGGTAAGAACCACCAGGTGGCAGTGTGGTAATGGCTTTGATTTCAGAGTTTCAGCTTAACAAAATAGCACCTTAGCGCACCTTTTAAATTGAAGTCTTGAGGTGAGAAAAATGGGTTTTATTTAAGAAGGAAGCATTGCTCGATAATGGAGTAATGTCTGCTGTAAATGATATTTTAATGTCCAAGGTCTCACTCTGGAGAATCAGGAAATAAAATTTTAAAACATTCCTTTAGATTCTTATTTTATAAATGTAAGAAACACAAGAACCAGGTAAGTGAGGGATAGAAGCTTTTATTTGTTTTATTATGATGTAATTTTATCATAGTTTGTAACTTTTTCCTTTTGGAGATTCAGTTTGTTTCCTCAAGTGTTATGGTAACTTATACTTATTATTTTTTTCTCTTTTTAAAAAGAAATGCTTATTTTGGTTGACACATATTTCTTGAGTACCTAATGTGTGCCATGCACTTTTTGGGTGATTGAAATAAAGCTATGAACAGAGAAGACAAAGCTCCGTTTCCTTATGGGAGTGGGGAGACCCATTATCAACTTGTAAAAAGAAAGAACAAATAAGAGAATGTCAATTAGGTGATGGGATAAAGGGTGACTTAAGTGTGCGTGTTGGGGACACATGCTTCAGACAGAGTATAGGGGAAGTGCTTTCTAAGCAGGAGACATTTGATCTACAATCTGAGTGATAAGAAGGACCTGATCAGGCAAATGCCTAGAAAAAGACCATCCCAGCAGAAGGAAAAGCCAGTCCAAGCTTGCCATGTCTAAGAGAAGCATCTCTGATAAATTAATACTATTCTAATGGTTTATTGCTGATAACAAACTGTCCCCAAACTTAAGAATTTTAAGTGGTCTATTTATTTTGCTGATAGTTTTGTTGTTGCTGGGAACTTGAGAACGGCTCAGCTGAGCAGTTTGTTTAGAGCCACCTGACATCATCAGCAAGGGATGATGAGGCTGGAAGACTCACCTTCAAGATGGTTCTTTACTCACACATCTAGCCCTTTATGTTGCCAAGACTCCTCACGTAGAAGCTGCCAGTCTTCTTAAAGCTGAGGCCCAGAAGTGACTTCTGGTCTGTTGTCACTTCCGCCTAATTCTACTGGTTGAAAAGTCCGGTCCTTTTCCTTCAAGGGGAGAATAAATATACCCCTCTTTCCTTCCTTCCTTCCTTCCTTCCTTCCTTCCTTCCTTCCTTCCTTCCTTCCTTCCTTCCTTCCTTCCTTCCTTCCTTCCCTCCTTCCTTCCTTTTCTTCTTTCTTTTCTATTTATTGAGATATAATTGACCTATAACATTATATTAGTTTTAGGTGTACAATATATTTGTATGTACAGAAAAATGATCACCACAGTAAGTTTAGTTAATATCCATTAACCATAATAGCATATTTTTTTCCTATGGTGAGAACTTTTAAGATCTGCTCTCTTAGCAACTTTCAAACATACAATCCAGTATTATTAACTATAGTTACCTATGTAATGCTGTACATTATGTCCCCAAGACTTATTTATTTTATAACTAAAATTTCCTACCTTTTGACTCTCATTGCCCATTTCACCACCCCACCCGGCACCTCTGGCAGCCATCAGTCCATTTTCTGTTTCTGAGTTGGGTTTTTTCTTTCTCTCCCCGACCCCTTTCTTTCTTTCTTTCTTTCTTTCTTTCTTTCTTTCTTTCTTTCTTTCTTTCTTTCTTTCTTTCTTTCTTTCTTTCTTTCTTTCTTTCTTTCAATTCTTAATTTAAGTAAGATCATACAGAGTTTCTTTCTCTGACTTATTTCATTTCCATGCCCTCAAGGTAATGGACCTCGCCTCTTGATGAAAGGAGTGTTAAAGAGTTTGTTGCCATCTTCAATGGCAACAAATTCTTAAAAGGTCACCAGAAATTTCCTGTAAATGTCTGGGGGCCAGATTTCCACAACTCAACATTGCAGATTTGGTCTCTCTGTAATAGTAACATCATTCAGCATCTTTGGAATCCACTCTGTTCATTGTCTGCTATGAGCATTGTCATCAGCACTGAAGTAAGTGTATTGGAGATTTCTAGAGTCTTGATTGTGAATCTGTGGATTCAATGTTGGGATGGAAAACATGAAATGATATGCCAGTTTCTTCATGTGAATTTTCCTTTGTAAAGTAGTTCTGGGGTAATCTTAGAGAAAAAGCAAATGGCAACACATAAGCATAGTTCAGCTACTAGGAGTATTTGGCCTTGAAATAGTCCATGAAACAATTATAACTTTACACTGGTCAACACATAATCTAGCCAGGAAAGTGCTTGATTTATTAGATTGGTCCCTTTAAGAAAGAGAATTGAGCCAATAAGACTCTTTTTCTGAGTGAGTTTTACGAGAAAAGAAGCAAAGCAGGTGAGAGCCTGCATTTCTGCCAAAACAGCCCTTGGGGAGCAGGAGAATAACCAGACAGAACTGAGAATTTTCTCTGATGGAAGGGAGAGGATGTGAAAGGAAGATAAAACGAGCTGACTCTGTCTGGACTTGAGCTGTACCAGAGTTTGTTCTACATCTCTGTGGAAATTAATAGAGCAAATCGTTTTTGTATAGACACATGTCCCATATCTAATGTTTGCCTCATGATGGTAGCTGACTTCACTCAAGATGCAAGTGAACTTAAAAAGGGTTGCTTAATGGCGATGGCTATTAAGTTGAGATAAAACTCAACAGAGTGTACATTCACAGTTCTCCCATATTTCTCCAGGTAACTGTTTATTTCTTTCAGCACTCTTTTGATGGACTGAGACTCCAGAATGATTCTATTAAATGAGCAGCTCTTTCTGTCCTTAACTGATAGATACATCAGTGCAGGCAAAATTTCCAGTTTCCTGTTTACTCTTGGTTGTTGAGGAGGACACTAATAAGCCTCTTATTGTTCTATTGTGTCATCTGGAGCAGCATTTTTATTATCCATTATTATGGGTTACAATGTTAAAATAAATAGATTAACCTAAATGAAGATTGTCATGGCAGACCTAACAAAGTGGCAAAGTCCACTTATGGTTCATATTCATACTGTAATTACATAGGACTTGGGTCTTCGATCCCAGCCTACTTCACTCAGATGCTATCTCTACCTACAGACCATTTAATAAAACATGTTTTTGGAGGGCTTGATTTAAATGCAAAAAACAATTGAATTAATCATGTGTCTCTTGGCTCTGCAGTTTTATACAAATAAGGGGAGAATGCATCCAAGGTTGCTCTTCTGAAATTGAATCTGGGGTTGAGTTTTATCTTAGCCCAGCATGTGTCTGCCTGTGGGACCAAATGGAATCATCACTATGATTTCACTGGCTCTTGTCTCTTCTTTCTTACACAAGTGCTTTATTCCTTAAAAGTAACCCCCAAGCATTTTGCTGGGTCTCGGCAAAGAATTTTCATGTACTCATGAATAAATCTGGTCACTTGTGTGGTCAGGGGCTTCCTTGGATTTTGTTTCTTTTGTCTGTTACTGTGGTTGTCAACAGGTCCCTGAAGGGCTGTGGTCTTTGGCTGGACTCAGCTGTGCTGTTTCTGCAGCTGTCTTTCTCTTCCTCTGCAGCCAGGCTTGGGAGCTTCTTCAGCTCCAGCTCTGGGTGCTGGGCCTCTGTGAGGTGAAGAGAAAGCTGCTTTTTTCTTTTAGGCATCAAATTCGGCACCCAAGAAGGGACCACCACTGTATTTCTTGTGCCACAGTGAGTTACTGGAGTGAATGGCTCTTGCAGTTTTAGTTATAGCTGTCTCTCTGCATGGTGGCAAGTTGTGAGTCCATGGTGCTAGGTTCAACGCAAATCAGAGCGAGACAGCCTGCTTCTTTCGGACACATCCCTCTTCTCTAGCAGACTGGGCCTGCAACAAACTCCGGTGCCTGGTATCCAGGAAAGAGCAGAAGGCCTTAATGTCAGACAGATGCTACATGGGACCAGTTTTTAGTTCTATCACCTACCGGCTGTGTGACCTGGGGCAAGTCAGTAAACTTTTCAGTCTCAGTTTTCTCATCCTCAAAAGGGAATAATTATGACATAATATACTCAAAGAACAGAACAAGACTCCAGTTCCTGACACAGAGTTTCTAGAACCCTTGGAACTTCCTTAGTGATGGGAGTGTTTTTATATGCTCATGAGATGCTTATGGTAAGGTTGGTCTCCAGGGAGTTTTAGGATGGGACTTGGTTGCCAGAAAACCAACCAAATAATTAGGGTGGGAACTTTCAACTCCACCCTTGACCTCCAGGAAGGGGAGAAAGGTTGAGGCCTGAATTCAGCTACTAATGGCCACTGATTTAATCATGCCTGCACAATGAAATCTTGATACAAAAATTCTTGGAATGATGAGGAATAAGGAAGCTTCCAAGTTGGTGAACATATCCCCAAGCTGGAAGAGGGGCACACCCCAACTCCACAGGAGGTTCAGCACACAGGATTCTTCCAGACCTCACCCTGCATACCTCTTCATCTGGCTGTTTATTTGTATCCTTTTTTTTTTTTTTAAATACATTTTTATGTTTTTCAGTTACAGTCGACATACAATATTAAATTAGTTTCAGGTGTACAACACAGCGATTAAGATATTTATATAACTTATAAAGTGATCACCCTGATAAATCCAGTACCCATCTGATACCATGTATAGTTGTTGTAATACTACTGATTAGATTCCTCATGCTATACTCTACATCCCCATAACTATTTTATAATTACCAATTTGTACCTTTTAATTTCTCCTTCATGCTTCCCTCAACCCCTCAATCTGACAACCATCAAAATGCTCTCTGTATCTATAAGCTTGTTTCTGTTGTTTGTTTGTCCTATTTTCTAGATTCTACATGTGACATTTGTCTTTCTCTGTCTGACTTACTCCACTCAGCACAATACCCTCTAGGTCTATTCATATTGTTGCAGATGGCAAGATTTCATTCTTTTTAATGGCTAAGTAATATTCCATTTTATATATGTACCACCTCTTCTTTATCCATTCATTTATTGATGGCACCCAGCTGGCCTCCATATCTTGTATTGTAAGTAATGCTGCAGTGAACATATGGATTCACATGTCCCTTCAAAGTAGTGTGTTGGGTTTTTTGAAATAAATCCCAGAAGTGGGATTACTGTGTTCTTCTTTGTCTCTTGTTATAGCCTTTGTTTTAAACTTTATTTTGTTTGATATAAGTATTGCTACCCCAACTTTTTTGTTTCCATTTTTATGAAACATCTTTTTCCATCTCTTTACTTTCAGTTTGTGTGTGTCTTTTGATCTAAAGTGAGTCTCTTGCAGGTGACATATGTAAGGGTCTTGTTTTCTTATCAATTCAGTCACCCTATCTTTGATTGGAGCTTTTAATCCATTTACATTCAAAGTATTGTTGGTAGATGCGTAGTTATTGCCACTTTATTTTTCATGTTTTTAATTTTTGTTTCCCTTTTTGTTTCTTCTTAAAGAAGACCCTCCAACACTTCCTGTAATATTGGCTTGGTGGTGGTGAACTCCTTTAGCTTTTTCTTATCTGGGAACCTCTTTATTTGTTCTTCAATTCTAAGTGATAGCTTTGCTAAGTTGAGTAATTTCGATTGTAGGTCCTTGCTTTTTATCACTTTGAATATTTCATGCCAAGCCCTCTGGCCTGCAAAGTTTCTGTTGAGAAATCAGTAGAACTTTAACTCTTTGTTAAGGTTCTCACTGAGTTTCTCTATTCTTCTCCTGAGTTTACTGAGCATCCTTATAACAACTATTTTGAATTCTGAATCTGATAGATTGCTTGTCTCCATTTTGCTTAGCTCTTTTTCTGGAGTTTTGTTCTATTCTTTTGTTTGGGACATGTGAGTTTGTCTTCCCATTTTGGCGGTCCTCTTGTGTTTCTATGTATTAGGTAGGACTGCTATATCTCTCGGTCTTAATAGAGTGGCCTGATATAGTAGGTGTACTTGGTCCTGAGCTGGGTGCTCCAAGTATGTCCTTTGCATGGGTGTGTGTGTGCCTTCCTGTTGTAGTTGAGCCTTAGTTGCTGTTGTTCATCAATGGGAGTAATTGACCCTCAGGGTGATTGGTTGTGATGACTGGCCTTGACTTGTAAAGACCCTGTTGCGCAGGGGCTGACTGTGCCTGCCCTGTCTGCTTTTTAGGTGTGTCTTCTCAGATCTGCACCCTGGTGGCACTCTGGTTCAGATCGAAGTCAGCCACTGGGCATGCAGGCCAGGGCCTCCTGAGAGGGGTCCTGCTGCAGGACAAGTTTAGCTGTAGCCTGTGCCCTTTCTAGGGGCAACTGGCATGAACCACCAAGCAATCTGCAGATGGCCACTACTCATGCCGGGCTTGGAGATGCCTCAAGAGGCTAAGCTGCAAACCGAAGCTGGCTGCTGTTAGAGCTGGGCTTGGGCCTCCCAGCGAGAGGTATGGGGCATGCCGAGGTCAGAGTTTGTTTAGGTTTTGTGCTTTTGAGAAATTTTAGGAAAGTCAGCAGCATGAGCCAAGACAGGCCATTTGTAGAGAAAATTCACCAGAAGAAGCCTGGGTGGGTCCGCACATTGGGAGGGGCAGGGTCTCGGGGAATCTCCAGGGCAGGGCAACCAGTGTTAGCTACACTGGAGATTCAGGGGCCCTGTGGGCAGGAAGGCTCAACAAAGGAACAGTGCCCCTGCTAGCACCTCCGTCTGGGAGGACGCTCCCCTCCGGCCCTTGCCCTGGAGCCAGACAACTCAGTTCCTCCCACATGTCCCTGACAACTTTTGAGTCGCTGCCGCAGGGCTGGAGCTCAGAGCGAATGAGTCTCACGCCGGCCCTTTAAGAGGAAGGTCTGCGACTCTGGAGGCCCTTCCTCTCACTCGGCCTCAGTCTCCGCTGGCTTTCACAGCCAGAAGTTGTGGGGACTTCTCTTCTCTGCGCTTGGGAACCCTGGGCAGGAAGCCCAGCATGGGGCCAGGACTCATCCCTCCACAGTGGGGACCTCCATAGTCGCCGTATTCCTCCTGCTTCTGAGCCGCCACATGGAGGTGTGAGGTCAGCCCATTATGTGTCCTCGTCCCTCCTACCTGTCTCTTCTGTGTGTCCCTAGCTGTAGGACTTCTATCCAGCTAGACTTCGGGCGACTTCAGTGATGGCTGTTCTGAAGTTTAGTTGTAACTCTGGTGTGGATGTGAGAGGAGGCGAGCACGGCGTTTACCTGCTCTGCCATCTTGGCGGGAACTTCATCCGTATCTTAGACAGACTGTGACACCATGTGATACACACTGTGACAGTAAACAGAGCACTTTCCTGAGTTCTGTGAGTTTTAACAAATTATTGAAACTAAGAAGGGGTTCTGGGACCCTGGGAAGTTGTCAGCTGGGTGGAAATGAGGGCGGTCTGGAGACACCAGCTATAGCTGGTGTCTGAGAGGGACTGAGCCTTTCACCTGGGGGGTCTGCTCTAACTCCACGTAGCTAGTGTCAGAATTGAGTTGAATTGTAGGATACCGAGTTTGGGCCAGAGAATTAGAAAATTGGTGTTGGAATGATGTTTTCGGTGTCAGGAAAAATGAAAAGCCTAGTGAAGTAAGCCGTAGTTCACAGTAAGGACCTAAGAAATGGGAGCTCATATTATTGTGATGCTGTTGCAATTTTATTATTAAAAAACACAAAATTTAGCAAAAAACATATGTAGTGCTAGTTATGTGCAAGTGGCTCATTTAACTCTTTAGTTCTCTATAGCAACTTGAACAGTTAGGTACTATTTTTGTTCCATATTCCCATTTAATAGATGAGGAAACTGAGGCACAGGGAGGTTCAGATACTTGCCCAAACTTACATAGCTAATAAGTGGCAGGGTTCAAATCCAGGTAACTGTTACCTGAGTTTGCGCTCCTCATTTTTACAGTATATTGTTATAACTGGTCTTATTATTATTTTTTTTTACTGTAGTTTGTTCAGGGAGGCCTAAGTAGCCAGAAAACATCAATCAGATATGGGAGCACATCAGAGAAAACATTATGTTAAGATAGACATATATTTATTTCTGAAGTAGGTACCAGCATTAAAGGGTATAATAGCTTATTTGGGACTTGAATTATTAATAGCTTTTTTTTCTCCAAAGAAATGTCTATCATCCCAGGGTGAAATGTAGACCTGTGAGTTCCTGTGTACTATTAGAGGTGTAGATATACTTGGGTTTAATTGACTTCTCTTGAGAAAGTTCAACTACTTGAGAGCAAAGTGTTCACATTGAGGCTATTTCAACTCTGCAAACCGCACTAGATGGTCAGCTCTGTGCATGCAGAGCAAGTGATAAACAGACATTGTGCTACCTCATCTCTGGTGAGGCTCAAAGGGAAACCTGCCACTTTGTGTTGGTACCCTGCAGACAGAGGGAGGAGTGGCCATGTCAGTAGCCCTGCCAAGAAGTCAGTGTAAAACACATACCCATTTATCATGGCAGACACAGCATGGTGCTAGACCTGCACAGATCTGTAAATAAAAGGTATTTTAAAGCAAGGCCCACTGGAGCAGACCAGCATCACCAACAAATGAATGGCTTTATTTTTTAAAAAAACCTGATGTAAGTTGTATAGGGCTATCATTTAATCATACTCTATGAGCTCATTGTATTACTTCTTATGAAGTCCCTAAATGTATGTGGAATTAGTGTGACTGTGTATCTTGGTTTGCCTGTTGTCCTGGTGTAAGTATTATTTTATTATTTTTAAAAGTGCCCCAGGTTTGACAATAAATTACGTGGTCACCTAAGATATGTTTACTTTTGGACGAGGAGACAGGCACAGAGAAATCAAATGATTCACTCAAGGTCGTGTAGCAGGTTGGTAGTGGAGCTGGATTCTAAGGTGTCTGTTTCTAGTGCTCAAGTTCCAAAGTCTTCTGCTTCTCAAGACAGATAAAGGAGCACATGTCCCTCACAGTCTCTTTGGGGAACACGAAACTCATTGGAGTGATTTACTATTCTTTGGAACTGCTTTTGGAATGACCTTCAGAGAAATATTTTTTAAAGAACATTTTTGATGTTAGCAAATTGTAATCTTTAGAGGATAGATTTCATTTTTGGAAATACCCTAAACACTTTCAGAACCAAATCTTGTGAATAAGGTGGGAAATTACACTGGGGAACACCCTTTTGGAGCCAAATCAAAGGCTTAGTTTGAATTGGTGAACTAATTATGTGTTTCCTTGTTTGGTAAAATTGGCTTTGAAAAAATTCTCAAAGAATCATTCTGCAGATGTTTTGAACAGTGACTGTCACTTAAGTGGCTTTAATTTTTAAGGTTAATTTTTTTTTAAGTCTCTTTGGATCATGCCTGGCAGATATAACATATTGGGTCTAGTCTTTGATAACAAAGCACATTTATGTTGGAATGAATGGGTGAGCTCGCTTAGATGATTGGAATTCCTGGCCTTAGATGAAGAAAATAAATCTTTTCCCAGAACTCAAATTTCTATTTGCCAAATTCTCAAGCCTTCATGAATCAGGTGTTATCACCTTGAGTTATAAGTAGAAAAAAGGAGGCTCTAGAGATTGTGTTCTACCCATGGTCATATAGGTGTCAATGGCAGTTCCTTGACTTGAGAATGCCCAGGGCATCTAGTTTCTGTTAGCTTCCTTTCCATTAAAGTGTACTTTATTCCTCTTGATTGTTTTGTTCACAGAAATAGTTGTCTGTATTAGTTTTCTATGATGGCTGTAACAAATTACAACAAACTTGGTGGCTTAAAGCAACAGACATTTTTTTATCATATAGTTCTGGAAGTCAGAAATTTGAAATACTTCTATGAAGTTAAATTGAAGCATCAGCAGAGCCACATTCCCTCTGAAGGCTCTAGAGAAGAATGCATTTTCTTTCCTCTTTCAGTTTCTAGAGCTGAGTTTATTAGATTTCTTGACTTATGTCTCCTTCCTTCATCTTCAAGGCCAGCAGGGTAGCATCTTCATATCTCTCTTTCTCTGTCCTGTCTTCATATTATCTGCTCTGTGGTTAATATTCCCTTATTACAAAGGGAATCTTTTATAAAGATACCTGTGGTTGCATTTAGAGCTCACCTTGTTAATCCAGGACAATCTTCCCATTTCAAGGTTCTTAACTTATCACATCTGCAAAGTCCTTTTACTTAATTACTTATTTATTTATTAGCCATAAAAGGTAACATTCACAGATTCTAGGAATTAGATGAGGATTTTTTTTTTGGTGGGGGATTATTTATTCAGCCTACTGCAGTCTACCTTGTGACCTTCAAAGATTTACATCCATCCCACAATAATCAACCCCATCTCAACATTGGTCTGTTTCAACCCATTACAACATCGACTCTAGTCTAAAAATCTCATTTAAATATCACAGCTTGTCTCAAATTTCATTATCTAAATCATTATGAGGAAAATTTTCTCTCTGTGGACTGGTGAAGCTAGAGAACATAGTATTTATTTCTAAAATAGAATACTAGGACAGGCACAGGATAACAGTAATATATATTTCCATTGCAAAAAGGAGAAAATTAAAGAAATAAAGGAGTTATGAATTCTGACCAATTTTAAAATCCAGCAGGACAAATTCTATTAGGTTTTAAGACCTAGAAATATTTCTTTGTGACTCATAGTATAGGTTTGTAGCTAAATAGTTTTATGAGCCTATTTCTTGTCTGTAGAATTTTGAGATTCCTATAGCTTTTCTTTATTTTGTGCCTTCTCTGTCCCTTTCAGTTCAAACTGCTAGTGTTTCTCCTAATATAACATTCTCAAAAATCCGTGACTCTCCAGTGTATGTCATAGGTGTTTATGCCATTAGAAAACAAGGTTCTCTACAGGTATTTCTGGATCTCTATTTCAGTCTTCAGGAGAGGTGGTTGAGGGGATTCATGAGTTGCATGCTTAATCTTTTTTCACTAGCCCAAGTTGTCCAGACACGCTATTGACCGTTTCTTCAGAGCATGATTTCCTGACAGTGACTATCCTATCTCCTAATTTTGGGAACTTTTATAATCTGGACAGACTATTAATATCCTAAATCAAATCCTGATTCTTTTTTACTTAATGACTCTTCCTCCTTTTTTTTCTCTTTCTTTTCACAATTTAAGTAGCAAGAGTACCAAGTTGAACCTTTACTTCTTTGCTTGAAGATCTCTTCAGCTAAATGTCTATGTTTATGACTTAGAAGTTCTGCTTTCCATACAGTTGTAGGATCCATTTCAGTTTAGCATTCTCCACCATATAATAAGAGCTGTCTTTCCTCCAGTTTTCAATAACATGTTCCTCATTATTTTTTTCTGTGACTTCACTAATAGTGACTTCAATGTTCTCATTTCTACCAGTAATTTGTTTACAGCAATTTTCGCTTTTTCTATCTTGGGTCTCAAAATTCTTCCAGCCTCTACCCATTACCCAATTTCAGAGCCACTTCTGCCTTTTTAGGATTTGTTACAGTAGGTACCAAAATCTGTAATAGTTCCTAGTTGCAGCTGTAACAAATTTCTGCACTCTTTGTGGCTTAAAACAAGATAAATTTATTCCCTCAGAGTTCTGGAATATAGTAGTCTTCTCTAGTTCTATTGGGTCCAAAACCAAGGGCTGCACTCTTTCTGGAGGCTCAAGGGGAGAATTCATTTCTTTCCTCTTCCAGTTTCTGGTGGCTATTAGCAATTCTTGACTTGGAGCTGCATCACTCCAAACTTTATCTCCATCATCACATCACATTTCTCTCCTCTGTATGTGTGTCAAGTCTTCTTCTGCCTCCTGTTTATAAGGACATGTTTAGTTGTATTTAGGGCCCAGCCATATGATACAGGCTAATCTTTCATCTCAGAATCCTTAATTTAGTCACATCTACACATTCCTTCCCCCCGCCCCCTTTTTGCCATATTAAGTAACACTCACAGGTTCCAGAAGTTAAGGTGTGGATATGTCTTGGGGGCATTATTTAGTCCACTGCAAGTTTATTTTCATGTCTGCATCTTGTCATAGTCACATGATATCTAGAAATATCCATTGTGCAGCAGTATAGTGTATACAAATTAGGTTGCCATTTGCCTCAAAATGTCTTGCTTCACTCCCCCAACCTACTGTGGTGGTGGACCCATGGTCTAATAACAGAGTAAGCCAAGCTGAACCAGTAATAGATAACTCATATCCCCTAACCACTATGATAGGTGCATGACCCAAGCCAGCCAATCAGAATTCTTTCCTGAGATTTTCAAATTGAATCTAGAGAGAGGAATCTTGTAGGGATAGGAGACTAGAGTTAC
This sequence comes from Cynopterus sphinx, assembly GCA_030015415.1. NCBI lineage: Eukaryota > Metazoa > Chordata > Mammalia > Chiroptera > Pteropodidae > Cynopterus > Cynopterus sphinx. Next base: position 118,744,300 of record CM057381.1, on the reverse strand, counting down.
CTTTCTCCACCATGTGCTAAAAACAAAGAAGGACCCACCTTGTTAGTTTCTCCTTTTTTTTTTTTACTACTAAAATACATAAAATTCTAATTAAGATAATTTTATTTCTTAAAGACACACAGGACTGACTTCCTGCCTAAGTGTGAGAAAGTCAGCAAGTAAGGGTGGGAGTCTTGATGTGTTCAAGCCCAATGAGAAATTTTAAAAGTTTCAAAATATTTTCTGGTATGTTAATCAATAAATCATCTTGGCATATATGTTCTCCTTCATAGCTACACAATAGATACCTTTCATTATGATTAAATATATTGCACATTGATTTCTGCTCCCTCCTGAACCCCACTAAAATGATAGAAGAGGAATAAAAAAAATTATAAACCTACAGAGACAAGAAGCATAGGAGAGAAAACAGTCGCAAATTAAGGATGTCAACAGATATTAAGAAGATGGAAAGCAGATGGATGAGTGGCTGAGCAGGAAAACTGGAACTGAATTCCTGGGGAAGGAAATTCTAATAAGAAGCAAGCCAACTTTTGCTACAGTAGCTGAGACAGACTTGTCAATTGATGCCTGTAGATACCTCTAAAGACAGATGTAAAAAATTATTTCTGTAGAGGATAATGCTCATGTTTATTGACTGTCCATAGTTATTGAGTAGCTTTTCTGTGTTTAGGGAAATATGAAGTTATGAGTCTTGCTTCCCCAGTCTGAACTCTTAATTCCCAGATTCCCATGTGACCTGACTGTGACAATCAGAAACATATAAAATTATAATTCAGAAGTGAGCCGAGGAAAGATCTGTATGTGTTTCAGTTTTGAAGCAGAGGACTTAAGCTTTTAGTGGAAGCAGTCAACCGGCAGTTGTAAGGTCAAGTCTCTTATATAGTTATTGTCATTGGTGGAGTTGGTGATGGGAGCAGTGATCATCTACTACTCGGTAGGGTAGCAGAGTCTGTGAAGATTTCCTCATCAGGACTGTTCTGTCGTGGTAGTTTTGGGCATAGTCATAGAAGATTATTAGTCTGGAGCCTAGTTCTTCAGCCCTCCCCAAAATTTAAGGAACCACCCACCAATTAAAAAACTCTTTTCCCATTTCACTACCAGAGTCCATATCTATTGATTATATAATTTGAAAAAAAAAAGAAAAAAAGCAAAACACAACCCCCCCCAAATAATAAAAAAAACCCTATGAATATATATTTAATATATAGTTTTATTCCCAGGTACCCTTCCCCACTTCTAAGAATCAAGTAATGGATTTTCCCCAATAGCATCTGGAGAAAGGAAATTTGTCTCTGGAGAAATTCAGAGGGGGCACAGATTGAGAACACAGGAGCATGGAAGAGCTGCTTTCAGTCTTTAAAATGAACTCATGAGAGAGAATTCTCAATCTAATCATCATCTTATCCTCAATTTCCAGACATAGGCAGCCAATTTTGTACTTTCTAGGCAGATGTAGAGGATTTTTGGGGGGAGTAATTCACCACTCTGGGGGAAAAGACCTCCATTGAACTAGTTGAATTTTCACCCAGTTACCTTCTGATGAAGCTGCACGTATTCACAGAGAAGTGCCAATAATCAGCTTTTCATTGCCTGTCTCTTAAATGTCAATGGATGTGCAGGAATCACCAGACTTTTGAGGAGAGCTTCTATTCTTGAATGAGAAATATCAAAGCAAATACTGGGAGAAAATGTACTTGATAAATATGGTGATAGTGAAGTGAGCAAGAAGTACCTTCATTAAAAACAATGTAATTAATATTTTCAAAAAGAAAAAAGAAGACATTTCATTGATGAAACAAAGTACAATATTATTTTTTTAAAAGATGGGAGAACAAAGATCTCTTGGAAATTAAAATATTATAGCAGGAATGAAAAAAATCATTAAATTTTTGTTGAGGGACTCTTCTAGAAATGAGAACAAAAGAACAAAGATATGGATAGCAGGAGAGATAGGAGAAAATTAAAGAATCAGTCCAGTAGGTCTAACCACTAACTAAGAGAAACACAAAAAGTAAAGAATTTAAAAAAACCCAAAACCCACATATGTATTGAGAGCCAAAGGTCTTGAATCTTCAGACTGAAAAGACTCACTGTAATCAGCACACAAGTCTATGTCAAGGCACATTGCCATGGAATTTCAGGCACCAGGGGTAAAAAGAGAAGATGCTAAATGTTTTCAGATGGTCACGCATCAAAGGATCAAGAATCACAACGAGATACCACTTTTCAGCAGCCAAGCTGGAAGTAAAGGGAACAATGTCTTCGAAGCTGAGCAGTAGTTTCTAACCTAGACATCCATATGCTTCCCAACTGTCAGTCAAATGTGCAGGTAGAATGCAGATATGGGAGGTCTCAAAATATTTATGTTCATGTAGCTACTGCATGATTTTCTCCAACAAACAAGAAAACACATCAAGAAATAAATGTAAGATTCTGGAGATATGGGATCTAACTCTGAGAAGGAGTAAAGGAATTCCTAGGATAATATTGAAGGGATTTCTTAGTGTGGTAGCTGTTCAGGATCTTCAGTAAATAGGAATATAGAGAACTTTTTTGAAAAAAAAACCCAAAAAACAAAAAACAAAAATAAAACTCATTGCCAGCTCCCATTCCCCAAAACTTCTAAAGAAATATATAGTATCGATAGATTCTCTAAGGAGTTGGACCTTTTTGAAAGGAGTTTTATAATTCCATCAGAGTCTGTGAAAAACTGCTGACAGAAAACTAAGCAGATTTAAAATAAAGGCAATTATGAACTTTAGGGAAAACAAAATTTTTCACAAGAAAGGAAACAAGCATGGTATATTATTGATTTCACTTGTGACTAATAATTACATAGTAATAATGTAAACAGTGCCTACTGATAGAACCAACATTGTGATCAAGCTGTATTATTGTAACCATATAAACCTTCACTTTTTTGAAATGACTTTTTTTTCTCCTTGATTCAGACTGGCCGTGGTCTCACTTGCTTCTTCCTTCTGCACACTGCATGACCACTCCCTTAATCATTAAGCTTGTAGGCTAGCATCAGACAGTCTTAGAAACAAAGCCTCAGGTCTGTTGACCACATTAACGGAGTTTCAGTCACACTAAAGATAGTTTGCAGTTCTACACCATGCAGATGGAACCACCCTACCAGCATCCCCTTGAAACCGGACAGAACGATGCCATGACTGACATCAGGACCAGATGCAATGATCAGATGACTCCTACCCTAGCCCTGACTAATCAGTAGAGCCCGCAACCCCAACTCCCTTAGCTGCTAATGAGTTTTCCCCTATATAACCTATCCTCTAGAGGCTATTGGGGAGCCAGATCTTTGATTGACAGCTCACTTGTGTCTCTGGGCTTGGCGCCATTTCCTAAAATAAACCTCTGCTTTATTTGCTGCAAACTACTCTCTTTTGGTTTTGCCACTTGCAGGCAAAAACAAGCTCTTGTTGAGTTGAGTAACATCATGAAAGAGTTAGAAGTAAAATGTATGTGAGTGGCCAGTGGGAAAACAGAGTATAAAAGGCCTAAAACTTTATTTTTCTGTGGAAGAAAATCAATAGACAATCCTTAAAAACAGTCAATTAAGGAATAAAAATATAAGTGTTTAAAAACACAAAGATAAATATTGGAAAAAGAAATTAAAAGAGTTAAAAATGCTTGGCTCTGGGGAGCAGGACTTAAAGGCAGGGCAGAACAGGGGACTCCTTTTTTAGCGTTGTAGGCCTTGTGGGATTATTTCTTTTTTAAAAGTATGAGCATGCATTACTTTATACAAATTCAAAACCAGCTAACCCTTGGAAAAATTTCTTAGATCAACAGGAACTCACATCCTCTGTCACTGGGAATATAAATTAGCACAATCCCTTTGGAAAACTATTGCCTGAAGCTGATTATACACATATTGTATGCAGCAGTTCAGTCCCAATAAAGATATGTGCAGCTGCTTGCCAAAGGTGTAGAAGCATATCCATACTAGCACTCTTCATGCTAGATGGGGGTGGGGAAGAACGAAGTGAACATTCATAGTACGGTGCCGCAGTACGGTGAATACTGTATGGTCATAAGTAATATAGTAATGCAAATGAGCTACCCTTACTGCAACACCACGGATGAACCACACAAACTTATTTTGAGTAGAAGAAGTTAAGTACTAAAGAGCATAGACTATGTGATTCCATCTATCTAAAGTTCAAAACCATGGCAAAACTAACCTATGGTGATATAAGATATTGATTGTATTTGGGAAAGAGGTGAGGGAGGGTGGAGACTGAGTGTGTGTGTGAAGGGGGCTTATGGTGCTTGGTCTGGTTGCTGGTAATACAAGAATGTTTACTCTGAAACTTAATCAAGTTGTACTCTACTGATTACACTCTTGTTTGTAGATAATGTATTAACAATAAGTGGATAACTTTTAAAACTGTTTATTAAAAAAAACGCACATACTTCTAAAAGAGCAGCTCAGGCCAGGAATAGATGTCCATCTGGACCAGAGAATCTGCTGTTCTGGAAAATTAGAAAATTATTAACTAACTTATGAAAATACATTCTGAAATCTCAGCAAGTTGAATCTGGTTATTTTCTGGTTCTTGCCTTTTTACTTCAATTTAAGGATTTTTGGATTTGTCCTCTGTGTATATATTCTACACATTAAGATGCCTTAAGGCTTTTTTCCCTCCACCTCCTTCCCTATAATTAATGATAACTTTGAAACTATTTGAAACATTGCAATGGCCACAGGATATTTCTTCTGCTTCCAGGGTGACTTGCTCATGATTTTAGATGCAGTTTTGTTCAAAAGACAACAAAAGCCGAACACAAGAGAAGTAATGCTATCTAGTAAAGGAAAGAGCATGCACTGACTGGTTTTCCTTGGGGCCAAAGAGTTGGGGCCAGAATTTTCCTATTGTGCCCTTTCCTGTTATCCAGGAATCTCACTCCCTGAAGTAATATAATGCATCAATGACCTTGGTTTTTCTCAGAAGTGTTTAAGAAGATGGGACATTCATCTTGCCCTTGCCCTTTTACAATATTCGTGTTAGAAGTCTTCATTGTGTGATTTTTGGGAGGATGGCAGAGTGAGCGAATTACATTCTCCTGACCTTCACATCATCACACTGTAAAGCCCTTCTGTTACAGACATTTGCTTTGCTATCTTGTTCCAGATCAAGGGGAAACAGTGGGAGTCTTTCTTGAAAGTTCAGCCACTTACACTGAATTACAATGGGTGGAATCACAGGATACATTGAATAGCCAAAGTTGTTTGTAATTAGATTCATACACACCACAGATTTGTGGCTCCAATCAGCAATCCACAGGGGAGGACTTGCTCATGAAACAGTCTGGAGGGGGATATGCCGGAGGGAAGCTGCCAGGAATTCTTCAGGACACAAAATGGAACTGGGATACTATCAGCTTCATTTGGTCTCTCCTTTTTCCGTCTAAGACCTGATGCTTACCTGGGGGCAAGTTCAGATGTTTGATAGAATGGGGATTATATAGAATGCTAGCAATTGATCACTTAATTGCCTGTGATTCTCACTGGGTTTAGAGTAGATATAATATCTTTTAATACTTATACTGTACTCATTTAATACTACATATACTAAGAATATGTGTAATATAGAATAATAATAATAATAATAATAATAACAATAATATTATAACACTCATAAACAGGAACTAATTCACTGTGGAGCCAGAAGACCTGGACTCATATCCTAGGTCTTTTTTTATTTGTGTGAATTTGTGTGAATTTGTGTCCTCATTGCCGTCTGTGTTACATGATGGTAATTATGCCTTCATTGAAAGGTTTCTCAGGGCTAGCTCTTACTAGATGTTCATTAGCTGCTAGGCATTTCTTTTTTTTATGCCCTGTAAAGTTATCTTTTGAAAAAATCTTAAAGAGTTGCTATCTGTCTAATTTGTATATTGTAACAGCTGCAACAAAGATTTATAGCTCTGTGTATTCCCAGTGCTTACAACAGTCTTGCAGAGAGCAAGCCACTGGAGCCATGTCTTAAAAATAAATATTAGATCTGTTGCTTCTTAGCATACAACCTTTCATTTGTCTCCTCACACACTTGGAATGAAATCCAAGACCCTGTCATAATCCGCACAGCCCTGTGTGCATCTCAAATTCCATCTCTTAATGGCTCTATTTCTCACTCTGTTCCAAACACACGTACCAGGTAGCTCATGCCTCGGTGATTTGGAATTTGATTCCTCCCCCAATCTTTGCTTCGCAAAATGACTGTGTCCTGCTTATCCTTCAAGAGTCAACTTGTGCTTTTCCAAGGATGCAGACTCTGAGATGGAATTTAGTATGAAGTATGTTTATTACAGGCTACTCCTGGACTCAATGCCTGTGGGAGTGAGGGGAATGAAGCCAGAGTGGACTGGAGACATGGAGCAGTGCAGGTCAGGCACAGCTGACACGGGGAGCTCGCAAGCTGGAATGGTCCTGCAGTGTTGCCTCCAGCTGTCAACTGTGGCCAGGCCTTTATACTCTCTCATTCATCAGTCTTAAATGAGTGTTCTTTCTCCTGCTGGGAAGGATGTGACTTTAGGGAGGTGACTCTCTGCAGCAGAGGCCATTCATGAAAAGGCTGATAGCCGAAGGCTGAGAGCTGACAGTATTCCGAGGCATGAAGTCTTTCTTTGAAAAGGGATCAAGGCAGCATAACAGTTCCCAGTACACAGGCCTCCTTCACCACCCAGTGTCTCTGCCATTGTTTTGTGTCTGAGAGTCTGATTATTTCTTTTATTTTCTTACTGTTTTCCTCAGTGAGCTGTGGGCCCCATGAGAACAGAGATGGTGTCTGTCTTATTCCTTGTTTCACCAGCTCATTGCAAAAGGCTTAGTCTGGATGGCACTTAATATAAACTTATTGAGTGAATGAATGAATAATAAATGCATAATAATTATCAACATCAGAGTTATCAAAGAATTTCCGTCTCTTAGAGTAACACTGAGCCCGCAAAAGAGGCATTATGTCTTTGCCTAGTCTCTCTAGCATTTATCATTGGATAAGACCATGAGCAAATAACACTTAACACTTCGATCTTTATGAGCAAGAGAAGAATGACTGGTGTCCATGCAGTGGAAGCAGCTGTAAGGGTGGTAACGGTCTGTAGACATCCCTGTCCTTGCCTCCAGGAGGTAGTGAGGTATAGGAGACAAAGTCTGGGCCAGCTCAGAGGACTCTGGAACACTGCTGGAAGTCCAAAGGCAGAGCACCTCCAGCGAGTTAACGACAATTAGGCCCTGTTCCCAGATATTTTTCTCTTCCCTGCTGCCTCATTCAACATGAACACTTAAAATCTGAATAGTTTGAAGCTCATCAAGCAAAAGAAAAAAAAAAGTGCTACAAGAGATAAAGTGTGCTTACCAAACCGAGGATTGTAAATAGTAGATTGTAAATAGATGTTTCTGTGGCAAAACAGAGGAGACTTCATGGCAACTCTGCCTTGTTTTCATTGCGGTTAATTGTTTATGGGCTAAAAGGTAGCTTCACAGATGGTTTCATGAGCATGTATTCATTAATTCAGACTTATTTATTTATTCATTTATTCATTCATTCGACAAAAAGGATTCCCCCATGATGCTTGGGGAAGGGGGCCAATTGTTTAGTGGTTTGGTAGGGTTTATTTAATTTTAAAATTTCATTTTGAGCAACAAAAGAGAGGACACAAAATATGCTTATAGAGTTAAGGAATACTTTGCTTCTTGTTCATACAATCATATAAATGCTAGTTACAGAATCTAAAAACTTGGTTAAGAGTGACTGTAGCTTGGAATAAAAATGGGAGCATTTTGGATAAAACTGTTGAATAAATCGGGGGTGTAGGTTGGGTAGGATAAATGTGAAATTTATTGGTGCTTTTGTTTCCTTTTGTTTTTGTATCTTCTCGAGTTTTCTGCTTTGTGCATATATTACAGTTGTGATGAGAAACAAAATTATTACTGAAATAAATGTAGTTTTGTGAAACTATTTTGAAGATAGAAGTCAGCAGAAAAGATTCTTCCTGAGTGTGAGCTGTTTTAATATGAAAAAGAAAGAAGTCCTTTCAGTAAGTATTTACTTAGATACTGTAAGAAGTAGTCATTTTTCTTTGAAATCATCATTTTGTACTTGTCCTTGTGGATTACAATTTGTCATCTTTGTCAAATTATTTTCTTTTTTTGTTCAGTGTTGTATTGTGAGCAATTTCTCATGCCAGTGGATATTCTTTGAAAGCATTTAAAATGGCTACATAGCATTCCATTACATGGCTAAACCATCCTTTAGTTAACTGTTCTCTTATTGTTCGACATTTATGTCATTTCTCGCTATTTTGCTTTATAAATAACTGTCAGACATCTGTGTACATAAATGGTTTTATGCCCCTGAGGATTTCTTGAGATGAATTTCAAGACATGAAATGAAGAACCAAGAGTATGCCCAGTAAAGGTTATCACACATAGTACCCTCCTGAGGGTCTGTGTATAAGGGTCTTCAACCCACAGGGGACTTCTTGGCCTTGCATTTAGCTCAAGCATACTCAGCCATCTGGACAGAAGCTAATCTAGGGAAATGTCTCAGGATTCTTGGGCTCAAGTCATCATCTACTCTGTAACCTTAGGTAAGAATTTTCACCACTCTGAGTCTCACTTTCTCCACAAAATTAGAATAATGGCACTGCCTCTCCAGGTTTTTGTGGAGCTTCGGAATAATCTGTTGGTCAGCAGTTGTGCTAGGCAAAGTTTTGCATAGCAGCTTTCATGTAAACGCAGAAATAAATATGGAATAATATACAGAAAGTAAAATATGTGAAAGAGTTGGCAAACTGGGTTTTCTTGTCTAAGAAACTGTTGCTCTAGCTTTTGAAACCCGCAAACAGTAAATGATGTCACTTAATGAGAATGGGGAGGTGTGCATTTTGGTAGAGCCATTTAGTTTGGAGTTTATTATTTAAAGTAACTAAAGCTTGACTTTAAATTGCCACGTAAAGAAATAATAGACACATAACTTTGATTGGCTTTTAGAATCTCATCTTTTCTGACTAGGGAAGAGGACTCTAAGGGCACCCCCCATTCTCTTCCCTGTTTGGGCCTCTCTGATATGACTTAAGAGCATTAGGGAATGGGACATTTTCACCTGAAATTTAAAACTGTGATTTTCTTGCTAATTTGAGGCACTTATTTTCCTTACTCTTTCTCCTTTCCTCTGAGCTACCAGGGGATAAGAATTACCCGAAATTCCATGACCCAGAAGTAGTTACAGCTAATATATTGGTGTACTTACTTTCTGATTGAATTCAGAGATATTCCCAGATATACATGCAGAATATGCTAATAAGATTGAGGTTCATGGTATATATTTTATAACTTCATTTTTTATTAACATATCTTCAACATTTACTATATTATGAATTATTCTTCAACAATATGATTTTCATGGTTGTAGAGTTCTATCATATGAACATCTTATAATTTATTTAACCAAGGCCCTATTGTTAGATATTTAATTTTTCAACTTTTCACTATTGTAAATAATGCTATGGTGAATATTCTAGTATAGGAATATCAGTAGTATACCAGTGGAAATACTGAATCAGAGAATAAGAACAAGTCCACACTTCTTCCTACTTATTCCAAACTGCCTTCCAGATACAATGGACAATTTTTACCTCAATCAGTTGTAATTAGTATCTCCATTTCATCAAATCCATACCCTACACTTGATATTATCTTAAAAATACTTCTTTTAAATTTGATGTGAAAAGTACTTAAAATTTTTGTATTTTTTTTCTGATCCCAGTGAGATTGAGCATTTTCATGTGTTTTATAGCTCTATTGTATCCTATACCTGACAGTACAGTGTCTTTTGTCCCTCTGAGTCCACCCTCCAATCTTTTCTCTTCTCTCTACCCCTGGAAAGTGACCTATAGAAAGTTCACTAACAGGCTCACTTGCTGGTCCCCTCTGTGGGGTTTGGCCAATGGTCAGTGGGGAGACCCAGTAAGAGATGGGATGGGGAGAGGGTGGAGAGCAAGATCAGGCTATTCATTTTCCTGACTCCCTCCATCTCTATGTAGTCAGCCACAACGTAGATTTAATTCCTGATGTGACCAAAGTGGCTTGTTCTATACAACTGAATTTCCTTCCATGTTCTAGGACCCATTCTTTCCTTTTGTGCCTTAGTTTAGGATCCAGATGGCTCCACTGTCATTAGCCCAGGTTTCTACACTGTCCATTGAGATTTGGAATGAATCCCTTGTAAAGCAGCCCTCCTTGAATTATTCTTGAGTGTTGCATATGTCCTGTTAGGATCCTGACTGATAAGAATGATCTCATTAGTAATTGCATTAGTAAATGCAACAGGTTATACGTACTGTTGGGTCATTACTCCATTTTACAAGTAATGACATTTAGACTAACCTCTTTTGTATTTTCTGGTTGTACTGACAGGAGGATGAAAGGATTTTTCAGGAAAGGTAATTTCTAGCATTTCACTATGATCTGCTGTCCAAGCGGCATCATTAATATTTTACTTGTTCTTTGATAACAGCATCTTCAAGACTCTGCTTTTTGTTTGTTTAGCTGGAGCACACAGGATAATCTGGACTTGGTTATTAGGTAGACTGGGTTCACATCCCAGCCCTGCTACTTCCTGGCTGAATGACCCTGAACAAATTATTTAATCTCAGTAAGCCTCAGTTTTCTCATCTGAGAAATGGGCATAATTATTGTAGCTGTCTCATAGGTTGTCATGAGCTTATTCTTGTTTGTGCTCTTCATTCTTGTCCACGAGGATTAAATGAGATAAGACATGCAGAGGAGGCTAGAGTAATGAGGGGAATCACTTCATGGGTTGTGTAAATGGCTAACTCAAACCTCATTTCTTATGGAGCACCTGATTTCATGTTTGCATAGTTCTTAAGAATACCGTTCATTTTATTAAGCAGATCTTTGTCCACTATTGTCATTTTGATCTAGATCATTCTCTATTGGGAGGGGGCATCCTTTGTGTTGTAGGTCAGCCTCTATGCACTAGATGCCAGAAGCACAGCCCCAGTTGTGACCACCAAAAATGTCTCCAGATATTGACAAATGTCCTCTGAAGGGTGAAATCATTTCCAGTTGAGAACTACTACTTGAATTCAACATCTGTGATTCTTTCCACCATTCCCTATAGAGCATTTGAAGTTTTTGGCCAAATTCACCAATCTGGACACTCTCACCTTGTTGCATTCTAGTTTGCTGATGGTTTGCTAATGGTGTGCAAAGGCCTTTAGAGCTGACTACAGTTGGGTACATTCTAGGTATGGTCTGAGGAGGAGGGAGAAGGAAACAAGATTTCTTTTTCTGTTGCAGTCCATGATCGTGCTGGGCTTTTGTTTTACTTTATTTTAGTCATTTATGTATTTTTGACCACTTCAATGTATCTTTGGTTCTCGTTTTACTCCTGGTCAATATTGATACCTGACGACTGTGATTAGGAAATGAACATGAGACCTCTGACCTCCCACAGTCTCCAAAGACACAACCAAGATCATAAGCTCTGAGAGGACAAGGAGTTGTTGCATCTTTTTTTCTTCATAAATGCCAAGTGTTTGGAATAATGCCGGGCACATGTTAGATACTTACATTAGGGTTCTCCTGAGAAACAGAACCAATAGGAAAATCAATATTTATGTTAAGTAACTGGCTCATGTAATTGTAGAGGCTTGCCAAATCCCAACATCTTCAGGGTAGAACAGCAGGCTGGAAGCTTAGGGAAGCATTGCATTTCAAGCCCAAAGGCCATCTGCTGGCAGAATTCTCACTTTTGTGGGAGGTCAGTCTTTTTCTTAAAGCCTTCAACTGATTGAATGAGTCCCATCCACATTATAGAAAGCAACGTGATTTACTCAGATTTACTGATTTAAATGTTAATTCCAATAAAAAAAATATCTTTACAGAAATATCTAGAATAGGATTTGACCAAATATCTGGTTACTGTGGCCCAGCCAAATGGACACATAAAAATAACTATCACGATGCTCAATGGACATTACTGAAAAACCACAGACCATTAGGATTGGCAGAGAACGAAGTTCATTATACTGATGAGGAAACTGAGGCCCAGAGTAATAGTTACATACTCACAATCACTTGGGAATGGAGTCAGGACCAGATTCCAGCTTCCTGACTCCATTAACTTCACCCCCTCTAACTCTTCTCAATACTTTTTTCTCTGTAGAGACCACTGAACATCAAAGATTCTGCTTCCCTTTGGCCCCAGTGCTGCTTATTAAGGAAACATCTGGAATTACTAAATATTTCTCTTTTACTCCAGCCTCACTCCTTACTCCTACTTAAATCACCTCCTGGAGCTTCTCTCATCCTAGCTTGGAGCAATCTTGTTATCATACTGTGTGATAGATTTTTAGTAAAATGGCACCTTCTTCTGTTCTTAAAAAGAAGTTGAGAGTGGTGAGAATGTTTTTCTTGTCCTCTTGTAAAAGAATAGGCATCAAATAAAACAGTGATTTTCTTTATAACTAAATCAGACAGTTTATCCCCTAGGCTAATTACATAGGGGAATCTGAAGAAAAAAACAGAAAATATTTTCAGCTAAGGTAATTCACAGTGAATAAGACAGCAACATTTTTCAATTGATAAAGGAAATTAATATTTCATGTAAGGGCAGGAGAGTTCATATCAAAGGTGGTTCCCAGGTCTCAAATTGAAACTATAATAATTTTCTCTTCCTTCTATAGGAAACACTTTATAGTGAGGTTATTGTGATTGCCCTGCCTTTTATTTATTTATTTATTTATTTATTTATTTATTTATTTATTTATTTATTTAGTAAGGAAGTACTTAGCAATTTGCATGGTGTTGGTTTCTAAAACCCTCAGGTCAAGATTCTTGGGCACATTCAAGCCAATAGGACTTTTCCCAGTTAAAAAATCATACATTTAAAATGTTTCCTTAATTGAAGGTGATGATTCCAAGCAGTGCTCTAGAATCCTGCTTGCTGCTAAACTGCTTACAAACCTTCTTTCAGGGGTCAGTCAGTCCTTACTGGCATCAGCCATAGACAGAGCATGGAGCACTGGGAAGGGAGCAAAGCTTTGGGACTATAGGGCAACAGTGATTGATCTTGGAAGTCATGAGTAGGGGACTACACCTCCATGTTCACTAGAAGCTATCTCAGTATTAGCCTCTTATCCTGATTTAGCTAGTATCACTGGAACCCGCCTAGTGATTTCATAATTTGGAATCTTTGCATTTTCTGTTCCTTCAGCTTGCAGTGCCCTTTCCCCAAATATTAGCATGACTGACTCTTATGTCCTTCAGGTCTTAGGTTAAACTGTCTTTGCCTCAGAGCTGTTTCTCAGTTACTCTCTTCTATGATCTGAATCTTTGTGTCCTCCATATTTTCAAATCATGTGTTGAACTCCTAACCCTCAAGATGATAATATTAGTAAATGAGGCCTTTGGTAAGTGATTGGGTCATGAAGGTGGAGCTCTCATTAATGGATGAGTGCTCTTACAAAGAGAAACTATAGGGCTCCTGAGCCCCTTACACCATGTGAGGACATAGTGAGTTTATGGCATTTTGTTTTAGTAGCCTGAATGGACTTAGATACCTTCATAGTATTATTTCAACTTCAGTTCTCTTGTGTGTATGTCTTTTTGCTTATTTTCTGTCCCTTCCCACCCATGGTGTCCAGGAGCCTGGAACTATGCTTAGCAAACAGCATGCTCTCAATAATATGTTGAATGATAAAAATAAAATGCAAATGAATGAATGAATGAACTAGAAGCTGCTGTGTGAGTAGTTAATAAAATGCTAGCAGTTGTAACAGATGAACTTTTAATCTCAGTGGCTTATTGGAATGGAAGTTTGTTTTTCACTAATGTTGAGTCCAATCAGTGATGATGGGGTAGCAATGTAGAGAGTGAGGATAGAATCTCTGCTCCATAGAGTCATTCATGGATCCAGAATGACTGGATCCCATAGGTGCTGACATCCAGCCAACAGAGAGTGAGTAGAGAGAGTGAGCATGGAGATTGCATAGGAAGTTTTTGTGGTTCAGATCTGGAAGTGCTGTATATCTTTTTTTTTTCCTTTGGTTAGGATATGATTAGCAACACCCTGCCTAGATGCAAAGGAGACTACACACATGGTGAGAAACTGCTTCACAGTAACTACCTGAGGAAGGTGAACATGAATTTGTGGCTCTGCCTGCCTCTCGTGCTACAGCATCCACTACATAGTGCCACTACCACTATTACATTGTGAGTTATATGAGGGCAGAAACAGTCTGTTTCATCAACTTGAGCTGAGGGTCTAGCACAGTCAATATTTGAATGAATAACCAACCATCTCTTGATCATCAACTGTATTTGGGATACCAGGTCAGATACTAAACTTAACATGGTGTGAGCACATAGTAAGAATGCCACAAAAACTTACAATCAACAAAGAGTTCTTTGTCCTTTAAAGATAGATCAACCTCTAACTCCATTACAGACTCCATGAAAAGTAGAAGATGGCAGAACAAGTTCTGAAGTGACTATTTCCAACCCTAGAAGGAACAGAATACAACTCTAAGAATAAAATACATCTGCTTAAAAGCTGTGCAAAGAAATGGCCTCTAACCCTACTCTTTGGGTCTTTCATTGTATTTTGCTCCTTGGAGAACAGTGAAAGTCACAGCAGAACATGATCTTCCATATTCCCATTTCTTTCTCGAGACAAAGTGAATTTTTATTCTACTTCTTTCTTGGCCTCATGATCTTTCAATTGTATGTACTGCAGTAGGGGAAAAAAGTCAGACTGAGTCACCCAGCACATTTTCAACTTTTGTAGTTTAGAAAAGCAGGAAGTCCTTGAATTGAGACCACTGTGTAGAGTCATAACCACCCTTTTGTGGGAAGTTTAATTCTTTAGAGGGCTCCAGACCTGTGTTCTTTCACAGAGGTTTAACTCATAAAGGAGAATGTCACACTGGCCACCATAAATATGCAGATAAGCTTTTCTCCTCATTGCTACATTGAATAATTTTGCTGAGTTCTTATATGGAAGGAACAGAGTTGGGAGGAAAATCAGTCCTATGAAATTACCTAATACCATTATTCCAATTCTGAGGTTTGAAAAATGTCAGTGGCTGGCTTGAAAGGAAATATCCAGATATCACTCTGGAAATTAACACTCACATATATATCTGGCCCTGTTATTGATGCCAAGGATGCAGAGAAGAAAATCCCACTTCATTGCATGCCCCATACTTCTTTTATTTCTTCTTTTCTTTCACTTTGGTTCTATAGCAGATTGATGCCCCTTAGCTTTTATTGTCTTGCTTTGTGTCAACAATAATGCTGTCTGTCATTGTGCCTTACAGTTTACCAAGTGCCTTCACCAAAGATATGTTGTAAAAATGCTTTGAAAACTGTAAGTGCTATGCAGATGTATGTAAGAATATCACATTCTCAAAACTAGTCAATATGCCACAAAGCAGCATATCTGATGGCATCATTATTACTTTTAATTTTCATGATTTCCTCATTTTATCCTCATAAAACCCCCATAGGTGGCCTCAGGAAAGCATTATCTCATTATATGCCCCAGTGTCCTGGGTAATAAATAGTTCATAGGTGAAAAAATAGGGGTTGGGCAAGTTGACTATGGTGCAGAGCTGTCATGTGGCAAAGTCTGTGTTAAATTAAACCCTCTTAGTCTTCTCATGAAAATTTTGATGATTAGGTTCAGCATCAAATGTTATGTTGAGGAAAATCTCTTATCTCTGTTACATGCATTTTTTAAGGAATTTTGTGGTACTTGACTCCTCCCTGAAAGGCAACATGACATATAGGGAGTGCACAGACTTTGGTGACAGATTTAGGTTTAAATTGAGGCTCTACCATATAATGTTAGGCAATTCACATTATTGCTCTAAGTTTCACCCATACCCTTCTGAAAATGCTAGTGAAACATTATCTTCTTTGAATTCTTTAAAAAATTAGAAATAATGGTGTGAAGGTGGTGGTTCTAGTAGCTGAGGTTGTGTAAGAGTTGCTATAAACTTGGTGACATGAAACAGTAGCCATTTCATTGTGTTTAAGGTTTTCGTGAGTCAGGGATTGTGATGGGGCATGGTTGGTGGCCTTTCTCAGTTCCAGGAGGTCCAGGGCCTCACCTGGAAGGATTCTAGTGCTTGGGTTGGGGATCTTCTGGATCCCCACTCACCTCTGTGGTGCCTATCTGGAATAACTTCAAAGCTGGGCTCAGCTGTGGCTGTCAACTGGAGCAAGCAATAGGAAATATGACATATCTATTAAGACACAGTAGTATCAGGTAGTATCATTGAAAAGAAAAAGATGCCTGCTAACGGTGCTATTTTTATTTAAAAATCTCTAATTTCATAGACAACAGTCCTCATATGATTTAAAAGCCTTTTAAAAATTTTGTGAACTATTACGACATATAGAAAAGTACACACACATATACAGCTTAATAAATTATTACAAAGCAAATCCCTATGTAAATATGGGTCAAGAAACAAATGACCAAAACTCAGAGCCCCTCAAATGTTCATCTGGATGACAACAGCTTTCTGCCCCATGATGGGAATCATGTGGCCGACTTCTGTGGTAATCACTGGCTATGTTTTTGCCTATTTTTAACTGTATATAAAGGAGAGAATCCTGTATGTGCTCATGTGCATTTGGCTTTATTTTTAAATTTTTTTCTTCTTGGTTTTAGGTTTATCAACTGAGTACATGTTGTGTGTATGGCTACAGCTTGTTTATGTCATTGTCGTAAATATTCCATTGTATGAACATTTATCCATTCCACTGTTTGTAGACACGTGGACTGTTTCCAGTTGTTTTCAGCAAATAATGCTGCTATGCACCATCTTAAACATGTATTTTGCTGCACCTGGGCATGTACAGACTGTTTTTCAAAGTGATTGTACCAGTCCATCCTCCCAAGAGCTCTCGTGAGAGAGTTCTGTTGGTTGAATCTTTCCCAACACTTGGTATTATTAGCCTTTTTCATTAAGGTTTTTATTTTTTTCCCTGAGATTTTATCTTGTTCTTTTGTTTGGAACTCATTCCTCCATTTCCTCGTTTTGCTTTGCTCTTTGTGTTTGTTTCTATGCATTAGGTGAAAACACCGCCACTCCCTGTCTTGAGCAGGAATGGCCTTGTGTAGGAGATAAACTTTATCATGCAACCTTGCCCTACCTCTTGATCATCTCCCCAACCTTTGTGATTGCTCAAGCAGCCTACTTTATTTTTAATAGCTCCCAGTAGTTGACATCATGAAAACCTGTCAGTGTCTTAGCACTTTGATTCAGGCTGATTGGAAGCCCAACTCTCAGTTAGCAGGTTTTAAAGTATGCAACTATATATATAGTCTTATGGGACCACAAGTGTAAGCCCAGCTGATCAACTGTGCCAGGTGATTTTGAGGTGAATTTTAGGCAATGGTTGAAAAAACTCGGGGCTCCAGGTAATGGTACAAGCCCCTTTCTGGGAGATATTGGTGTGCTGGAGCGAAGCAGAGGGCAAGTGCAAAACACAGTGTCCTCTGGCCTGTGTTTCCTGAGAGCATACTTGTAGGTGCCCAGATATGCACCAAACCTGATGCCTGCCTCTCAGCCTGAAGCTCCAGGGTAAGCAAACAGGCCTGTTTCACAGGGACACTAGGGCATATTTTAGTCTGCTGTCTGTGCAGTGCCCTGGAGGTGGCAGCCTGCCAAGAACTTTACAAGGTGTTTCTCAGTTCCCTACAGCGCTTGGAGTCTCAGAACAAGAGCCCTGTTGGTTTTCAAAGCCAGATGTTTGGGGAGTTTACGTCAACAGTGTAAGTCTTAATAGTTTGGGTACCTGATGTGGGGTATGAACCTTTTGCTCCTCAGGGAGAAGGGTCAGTTGTGTGTTTCCTTCTGACCATGGGTTGCTGCATCTGGGGTGGGGTTTATGGGGAAATTGTGTCCCAGCTTCTCATACTACCCCCTCTTGTGTGTGGACCTTCTCTCATTTGCCTGATGTGAGGAGTTTTCAGGTCTTTTTCAGAGGAAATTGCTCTATATGTTGTTTTAGAATTGGTGTGTCTAAAGGAAGAGGTGAGTTTGGGACTTTACTATGTCATCATCTTGGACCACCTCTAGCATTAATTTTTTTTGCCATACTAGTGAGCATATAGTGACACACTATTGTGGCTTTATTTGTGTTTCCTAGATTACTAATGAAATTGATCATATTTTCACATATTTATTGGTTATTTGGATATAACTTTTTGGTGAAATGCTTATATTCCATTTTTCTATTTCATTTGTCTTTATCCAATATAGAGCTTCCTTGTATATTATGGGTTTTGATATTCTTTATAATAAGAAGTGTATATTTTGTCTTTGTCCCTCTCTGTCACAGAGGTCCTAAAACCCTTGGAGTTTCCTAAAAGTTGAAAGCAACAAAGATGCCATTTTTATGTTAAGGTGCCTTTTGGACCACATTTAAGAATGGGGGCTGGTTTCCAGGGAACCTATCCATGTGCTTAGGATTGGAACTTTCATCTCAACCCCTGACCTCCTTGGAGGGAAGAGGACCTAGAGGTTGAGTCAGTTGCCAATTGCTTATGATTTAATCAATCATTTCTGTGTAATAAAGACTCCATAAAACCCCAGAAGAATAGGATTTGGAGAGCTTCCTGATTGGTCAGCATATCGGGGTACTGGGAGGGTAGTGTGCTCCAAGAGGGTATGAAAGCTCTAAACTGTCTCTACATGCCTTGTCCTATGCATTTCTTTATTGGGCTGTTCCTGAGTTTTATCCTTTTGTAATAAACCAGTGATGCAGTATGTTAAATGTTTTTCTGGGTTCTGTGAGCAGCTCTAGAAAATTATTCAAACTTGAGGAGGGGGTCATGGGGACCTTTGATTTATAACCAGTCAGTTAGGTGATGACAGGTGATGACTTGGGCTTGCAACTTGCTTCTGAAGTGGACAGGGGGAGGAGAACAGTCTTATGGGACTGAGCCCTTACCCTGTGGGATCTGATGCTGTCTCCATATACATAATGTCAGAGTTGAGTTGAATTGTAGGACACCCATCTGGTGTCACAGAATTGCTTTTTGGTGTATGAAAAATACCCACACATTGAAATTGGTTTCAGAACACATTTATGGATACATGGCCTTTGTTAGTTACGTGACAAATTTCTTTCCCACTCTGTAGCTTACCTTTCCCTCTCTTATTGGTGTGTTTTGTATATATTTGCATGCTGTTTCTTTTGGTTAACATTATGTTATGAAATTTATTCATTTGTGTTTATATATACAATTTGTTTCATGGCTGCGTAGTATTCTATTGTTCTTAAATCTAGTATAGTTCAATTATAATTTCTTTCCAGGTAACTGCTTAAAAAAATTTTTTTTAAATACTATTTTTATATTCTGAGGTCTTATATATACTCTACAGTATTATCTTCTATTTTTTGCCTTTCTCATTTATATCAGGAATTAGGAAATTATGGCTGACAAGAAAATCTGACCCACCACCTGATTTTGTTAATAAAGTTTTATTGGAACACAGTTACAGTCATTTATGTAGACATTGTCTATGTCTGCTTTTATGCTACAATGGCAGAATTGAGTAGTTACAACAGAGCAATAAAACCTGAATTCCTGAAATATTTACTGCTGATCCTTTGCAGAAAAAAATTGGATACTCCAGATTTAGTTCTATAACATATTTCGTCAAAGTTATTGTATTTTACCCATCAAATGGGCTTTTTACTTACCAGTAAAAATTCTTTATTCTTTCTACAGACATTTATTTAGTGGCTACTATGTGTGAGGCCTTGTTGATGGTAGACACTGAGATATGCAGAAGGAGAAACAAGGTTTGTGCCCTGTAGGATTTCACATTTTGGTGGCATTGTCTTTTTAGCTGGCATGAGCTTTGTCACACCAGCAAAGCCATGTGTAAGTTAACTCAACAAGCATTACCAAACAGAACCTGAAAGGCACTACATGTTATGTTAGGGATAGGAAACTCACAGATAAATGACTTTTTCTTAGCCCTCAAGGGGTTGATAGTCTAATAGTGTGACCATACAGAGGGGTAAGTAGCTGACACCATGATCAGCTAACACTTGATATAGTAGGTGTGGCTGAGTGACAGAAAGGCTGTGTGGACCCAGAGGAGTGAGAAAAATATCATTTTTGGCTCATGAAATATGACTAGGATAAACAGCAAAAACATCCTGATTTTAATGATATTTATAAAAAGTCTGTGAAGTCACCCCTTCCTTGTCTCAGCAAGCCCTATCACATATCCTCCTCTGAGGGATGTGAACACTGACCATAATATTCATTAAATTAGTCATCCTGATAATTGTAAGAGCTCATAAATAAGTACTAATCAGCCCAAATAGAGAGCTAATCCCAGGATTCACTGAAATGCATCTAAGATAGTGTTAATTCTGCATGCACATTTAAAAGAAGTTATACATAGAAAAAGATGTTATATATTCCCTTAAGGCTCTTGGTAACCTTATATGGCATCAGAACGGCAGTTCCACATCCTCCCCCACTGTTTTAAAACTACATGTGAAAGTCAAGTATTAAAGTCTTCATACATAGAGGATTCCCCCACCCCCCGCCCCTCAGTAGATTCTATTGTAAAATGACAGGTATGGGAGAGGCGCTTGTCAGGAGACTGTAATAACAACAACAACAAAAAAATAAAAGCACTAACAAAAGCAGCTTATTAAAAAATGATATGTGGGCATGAAATGGGTTATGATTAATTAATTGTTAAAGCCCGTGTTTTTCACATATGAGTGATAGGTAAGAATATCCTGCATATAGTAGTGAAGCCCAAGTTGAGATGTAAATACGATTTGCTTTATTAGGAGCTCTTATCTCCTGGGCTGCTGCAATAACTAATAATTTATTCTGGTTTTATAACTTCTTAGTACCTTTACAGTTTTGCTTTCAAATAACCATATTGATTGTTTTATTTGCTTTTTATTGACTAAATGACCCCATGAACTAGTTTCTCTTTGTGGACTCTCCCACTTCTCATTCAGTGTGTAGTCACCTTAGATTCCTAATTTCTTTTTCTGAAAGTCCTCGAGTTGAGATAATGCTCAATGAGAAAGAAAGTGACACCATTACTTTATTTATTAATTGCATGCTTAGAACGATGACTGATTCATATTTTTGAAATGCGGTCCACCATGTTCTATTCTCTTTGTCTGAGTAATATTTTTAGATTGGCTTCTGATTGGGGAAGTGTCCCAACTAGTAACTTGGCATGCAATTTTTTTAAAGTATAGAATGATTTATGGGAAGGTGCTAACATTGATTGAATGTCCAATGTGTGCCCAATATTGAGCTAAAAATATTTAGAGTAAAGACTGGCAAACTTTTTCCGCTGAGGGATAGAAAGTAAATATTTTAAGTCTTGCCACATCTACTCAACTCTATCCTTGTAGCATGAAAACAGCCATAGATAATACTTAAATGAATGGGATTGCCATGCTGCAATAATTTTTTTTTTTTTTTTTTAGGAAGCCCTTGGTTGACCTCACAGATGGCAAGGACCTTGTCAGCTATAATCCTTTATTATTTTATTTTATTTTATTATTTTATTTATTTTATTTTTTTATGCCTACAGCACTTGGTCTTCCTAGGTGGTCTCCCATCCAAGTACTAAACAGGCCCAACCCTGCTTAGCTTCCAAGAATTTATTTTTACATTAAAACAAGTAGTAGGTGGGCTGGATTTGATCCATGGGCCATTATTTGCAGAAACTTGATACTTGAATATTGGGGCTGGAAGGGTTTTGAGAAATCATTTACCATAGCCCAAGCTATTTCAAACCATCGCCCTTAGATCTGTAGTGTTTCCCTATGATGAATGGATAGGCCTTTGCCTTACCTCTTCTCTTCAATTAGAATAGTGTAATTCTTTATATATTTATATTATGGGGTTTTACATAAGGGTTTTTAAATTAGTTTTATAAGTTAAAAACAAAACAATTCTCACCCAACTTACAATTGAAAAAGTGAAGAATTAAGAATATTCATAAGCTGTGATATCCATCTCCACTGCCACTCCCCACTCACTAACTCATTTAGTTATCATCAGAGCTGGGACTCTGTACCAGATACTCTTAGACACTGAGTACTAACGACACCGTGCTGCCTCCATGCCACCAAAATTCCCATAGAAAAAAACTTATTATTTTTTATAATAGCCGCTTTATCAGCATGCATAATTTGTGATCAGAATTCATAGCTGCAAGAGATCATATAACATTTTTCTGGAGCAAAGGAGAACCTCAACAATTCTAGGTATAGTCTCATACAACATATTTTGAACTCATGCCCTGTGGCCTTGTCCATGTGAAGGCCCATATGATCACATCCACACCTTAAATAGTGGTTGAAAAAGATCAGTAATG
Organism: Cynopterus sphinx; assembly: GCA_030015415.1. NCBI lineage: Eukaryota > Metazoa > Chordata > Mammalia > Chiroptera > Pteropodidae > Cynopterus > Cynopterus sphinx. The sequence continues at coordinate 118,721,845 of CM057381.1, read as the reverse complement.
TCATTTCCTGGAAGCTGGTAATAGCCAGTGTTTATTTTACATCGTTTGCCTGCCTCATATAGATCCACCAGCCATTATGCTTTCCCAAAGACTCTGTTTGCCTCAAATACAAAATTGCATTTTAAATTAAGTTAAAAATCTATGATGCTGATGGCAGAAATTGTACTGCATTTGTCCAGTTACACAACAGGGAAAACCTGAGAGCTGGAAAGTAGAGATCTATCTAGTTTTACATGCCCAGCTCTGCCCTCCTTGGGACCTGGAGTCCACTTTTGGTGGAGGACTAATGGGGTGAAGGTGATTGTTATCTACCTATATTTTGCCTCCCACAAAATCCCCACTTGGCTGCCACTCTGGAATCCCTTATGAAAATTTGAGGGAAAAATTTCAAACTAATTTACAGTTTGTATCTGTTCTCCTGAATATAGCCTAATGAAATCTTAAACAAAGGTTATTTCAGAAAATAGAAATATTTTACTCAGTTAAAGAAAGTATTCTCCTTAAAGTTTTAGATTATGCCTATATACACAGATTATTTTGGAGAGAGGACAAAAGATTAATAAATGATACAAAATTTTATTTCAGGTAACCAATTTTAAATCTTTTCCCTTCTGTAAAAAGACCATTGATTTATATATGTAAATTTGGAATCTTTTTTACTGCTTTATTTTTTGGAGTAAAGAATATACTATTTTAACATCATCTGATTATTGTATTTCGTTGTTTTTGATGTAAAATGTCACTTTGCATTATTCTCTTAGATGACTATTTGTGAGACAACATGTGAAAGCTATTTTGATAGAATTCTGCTGTGTGTACGTGTATTTGGGTATTTTCTCAAGGAAATAACATTCAGTGAGATAATCTGGATTTTTATTTTGATAGGTCATTCTTACAATTTGTTTTAAGAAAACAATAGCATCACTTATGTGGAAGTAAGAACAGGGCTTATGAAAGAAATTTTAAATGTTTTCCTGATGGCTTATTTATATGGCTTATTGTTATTTTTTTAAATTGACTTTTAGTTATAAAAGAATTATAAAAGAATTATATGTCCAAATGACTTATAAAAAATAAGTTTAGATATTTTCAGTTTTCTCCTGGTTTTCCATTTTGTAGTTATAATCCTTTGTTTCAGAATTCCAGAGAACTTGATAAACCAGGGGTATCTCTAGTCCCTCACCTTTCTGGAAGACTGACACATCTCAAGACTGGTAAATAAATAAGAATTTAGGGAGCTGAGAAGATGGGGAAAGGCAATCTTGTGTGAGGACAAGCCAGAACAAAGGAAAGAGCATGGCACATTTGGCAAATTAACAGAGGTTTCATAGAACTGGAACATAGGGTCACTAGAGTAGAATGGCAAAAATTGCAGTTGGAAAGAGAATTTTGAATCAGATTGTGAAGGCCCTTAAATGTTGAGGCTTTGCTTGTTAGGCAGGGAGTGGAATGAAGCCCCCATCAGAAGGGCATGTTGAAGTCTTCACTATGCTTCTCAAGTTCATGGACAAAGTAGTTATGACCATCAAAATGGAAGTCTCAGATCAGCCATAAGACAGTCACAGAAAAAGATGTTGGTTTTCTTCTTTTCTATGTCACCAGCATTCGTGAAAAAAGCAGGAATATGAAAGAAACTCCCACCCACATCCCTCCTCTCCAAGATCTTGAACCAACATTTTAGCCTGTATTGGTGAGGGAAGGGAAAACATGGAATTAGATATGAAGTTGATGCTTTGAAGCAAACACAACGAAGTCTGGTGAATCAACCTGAGACTATTTTAATAAGATGACCAACATATTGTACAAGCAGACTTGGAGATTATGAAAGAGTCTTCTTCACAGGGAACAACAGGAATTCTACTGAGGACAGTTGGTGGCAATTCCTGGAAAAGATAAAACCGGATCATATTTATACTCCAATGAATTTACACCCCTTCCTTAATAGGTTATAGTACACACTAAGACATTTAAGTAAAGCAAATAGAGAATAAATTTATGTAAAAAGACAATTGTTGAGATTTCTGTAATCTCAGAAGTTAACTTTCTAGGGGCTAAGTGAAGATTTTTAGAAATCAAGATAATAGTTATCTATTATGTAGAAGATCATCTGCATTTTGCCCAGTTTTATAATTCAATAATGTGATTTTGTTTTCTCAGGAACTTAATAATCTAAATATAAAAACACTCTTTTCCCATCGACCTGAAGTGAATATTTTTAGTCTTATTAGTTTTCTCTTTTGTAGCTGCTAAGGACTCCTCCACAGGCCCACCCCACTTCCCTCAACTGGATGAATAATATTTCAAGTACATTTCTCTGTGGAGAAAGCCCTTTAATGGTTGCAATCTATCAGGTTGTTCTTTTGAGATTATTACTAAGAAGCATTGTTGATTAATCAAAAAATAAAGGAAAAGAGGAGAGAACTAAAATAATCTTGTAAATAAAACAGTGCCTGCTGGGTTCAGGATTCAATGGTCAGATGAAACCAGTGCTAGGAGAGAAGCTTCAATGGGGATAACTCACTCACTTGTTTTCTACTGCACCTCTAGAGGGCACAGGGACAGTTGCCCGAGGGAATTGTCCATGGGTAATCTGCATTGTATTAACTTATTTTAAAGCAGAGAATGGATTAGAGAGGTATAAAGAGATTCAGGTAGGAGAAAGGTATAAATCAGTAAGTGGTTTTGATTTATTTATTCAAAATACACGTGTGTATAGGACCCTTTTTTAAAAACATATTTATACAAAGGAAATTTTTTTATCATTACTACTCATAAAAAACAATATTTGCTGTCATAAATAGAAGGTTGACATTAATGCAGGATAAAATATATGTAGTTATTAGAATGAAAACAGTCTAGGCTCTGCCTAAATTGCCTCTAGTGCCAGCAGTGTAGTACAGTTGCTGTGAGAGGACTACTTTTGTTAGCTGCCATAATGCAGCTTAAAAAAAATATGATATTAATCTTGATTCTATTGTCATCTAATTTTGAACAAAGGCATTAAGCCCAAAGTTAGATTTATCAATCATAACACAGGAAATGTTACTGACATCCATTATGAACTCCACAGTTGATTAGCTCCCTTGATTAAATAGTGGTATAGCTGATGAGAAAACAGGGGGCGAGTCTGCCACTCTTGCAAAGAGAATTCCCAGCTCAGAGTCTCCATAGAGTTAAGAAAAGAGAAGTGAAAAAATAGAAGGCAAAAATGTGGGGTTGCTTCAACAGTAATGTAATACTGTCCAAAGCATAAGTCCCATGAGTGTGCACCAGAGATATTGCTCAGTTCTCTTTTTACATTCCCAAGGGGATTTTGCCTTTCTTTATTTATTTTTATTTATTTTAATTTTTTTTGGAGGGGGAAGGGTGGAGTGTATGTGTGTGGGGGATAACCTTAGCGGTCATTAGAAAAGTAAGACCCCAATTTAAAAAATAAAATTATAGCATCTGATATGAATGATACCTGAATGCTGACATTAACCAAATGCTACCTTTTTGAACAGCAGCCTAGAAAAATGTTAAAATGTTCTGCCATGGTTTTTTTAAATAGCAATTTTCCTGAGGGATTGGAAAAACAGGAGGAGGCAAGCTGATGACATTTTGATTGTAGGCCTCACTTGGAAAGGCATTGTGGGACTTTCTTAACAAAGTTAAAAAAGCCCTCCAAATGGCCATCTTCACCTTGATCTTCCTCCCTCCCTCTTTTTTTTTTTCATTCTTTCCTTTCTTTTCTTTATTAGTAAATGATAAAACTTTGCAGAAGTAGTTTGCAGATATTGTTATATGTTTTTTTTTGGCAGAGAAAATGCTTGCTTTGAGATGGTGGCTATTTATTAATACCACTTTCTGATTCAGCCTCATCTGCAAGGCACTGAACTAGACACTACTGTCTTTATTTCTACTTTCAATCTTCTTCATGAAGACTTCTCTATCTCCACTGTGAGATTGCTCCTCTCTTCTCAACTCTCAATACTTTTTGGTACCTCTTCTATGTCATATCTCCATCAGTCTTGCTCTGAATTTATTAATATGATATTTTCAAAGTTCTTTAAGGTTAGCACTTGCATTTCATTGATTAATCAAACATTTGGTAAATGAAATGAATGGACACATGGATAAGCAGATGGATGGAGGAATGGATAAATGATGGACGGATGAATGAATATGGATGGATGAATAAATAAATGGGTAGTGGATGGATAAATGGTCACTGGAGGAAATTGAAAAATAATTGCGACTTCTACAATATTTGACATTAAAGTGATGTCAACTTTCTACAGATCTTTGAATGGTTTAATGAGTAATAATATTGTTTAAAATAAAAATTAAAAAAACATACTATTTTATGTTGTTTTATTGTATTTACATAAAATACAATAAAATAATGGTTTATGCTTTATTCTTTGTCTTTTTCCCTTTGAGCCTACTTTCTATTTTCTCTCAGAATTCAGGTAAATTTGCTACAGCTTCACATATAAATTGGTTAGAAGGGAATTAGAGGGACTGTTTTATTTTAAACTTAGGATTTTTTTTTTATCACATCTTAAGATATCACATAAAAATTCCATGGGCCAGTATTGATAAATTATAACAATATAATAGCCAAAAGATGTTTTGCTTTTTCCACTTTCTCCTTTCTTTGTGTTTCTGACTGTCCCTAATACTTGTGCTAACGGTTGAAAAAATTAAGTTTTCTCATTTTTTTCTATATTCCTTTTTAATAGAAAATATGAGAGGGTAGTTAAAATTTACCTTTGAAGATACTGAAATATAAATGATTTATCTTTGAAGCCACTTCTATAAGTGTTCCTTGAAATTAAGTGTACTATCCTGAAAATAGGATACTAAACTTTATGCCAGTTTCCTATTTATACATAGATATAATATCAATTGTGTCTTCTATTATTGCTTTTGTAAGTGTTTTGTTTTTCTGAAAAGCTTGCTTAAAACGTATTTACATCTAATACAGTGAGGGTAAGAAAAAAGCAAACAGTGGTTGATTTGAATAGATATAGATGCTAAATCTTTTTCTTTGCATTTTCTGGCTTGTATTTGTATTAAAAGTTTACATATATAGATATATATTTGTAAGCACATTTGACAATAAAACAGTGTATGACTATATTTTAGAGGTAATAAAATGGAAAGTGAGGTATATGAGAATGAGTGTGAAGACTTTAAAAAAGTTTATTCAGTATCACTATCATAACATAAGCTTGTGACCCATGCGGTTTATGGTCTGAGTGGTATTAGGTATTTGCCAGAATAATGTGAGCCTGTGCTCCAACAACAAATAAACCCTGACATCTCAGTGGTGTAACACATCAAAGGTGAATTTATCACTTTGACAGCCTCTTCAATCTTGTTTACTAGATCTAGAATATATGATTTATAGGTCACCAGAGAGGGAGGAGAGAGTTGACAAAGGCACACCAGCTCTTAATTGCATTAAACTGTAACATCTCTGTCACAGTTTATTGAAAAGAGCTAGTAACATGGTCTAAACCCTAAATTCAAAAAAGTCTGAGAAATACAAGGGAGCCATGAAATATTGGTGAAGCCTAGTTGTCTTTGTCATGTATTTCATTCAGGGAAATACAACCCAAGCAGGGATTCTGATCTCAACTTGGACTTTGTGTGCATCTTGGAAGGCATCCAGTCCTTTGTAGTTTTGTAGCCTCTGAGACCAGCAGCATTTTAGAACTACTAAGTCTTATACCCAAGAAACATGTTCTTCCTCATTTTAGATATTCTGTTCCTACCAGTAATCACCCACATAGAACAGGGGTGGGAGAAGGAGTGGCATAGTACATTATTAACTCTTAATCTTTTCTTCACAAGGATCAACATGTATGTGTTTTTTTTGTGCTCCTTCTCCCCAAAATTAGGAAAAAAAGATCTGTGACAATTGCAGCATTCTTTTTGCAGAATGTAGAAAGAAAAAGGATCAAATCAGTATCTTTAGCTAGCAGGGAGATGAGAAAGATGCTAACTTTAATTATTCCACATCACTATCATCATCTTCCTTCCTTCCTTCCTTCCTTCCTTCCTTCCTTCCTTCCTTCCTTCCTTCCTTCCTTCCTTCCTTCCTTCCTTCCTTCCTTCCTTCCTTCTTTCCTTCCATCTACTCAGATTAAATGGTATCAGGCCCAGTACATGGCCCTTGAAAGTCAAAGAAGAACTCTTAGACTTGGTTAGTCTTTCTGATTACCCTTGCCATTGCATAGACAAATTGTTTTGTTTATCACATTTTTGTTAACATTTCAAGTGTTAACAAGTGTTGGATTTGAAGGGCCTGGGTTTCATTCACTCTGCCTCCCCAGGTACAAGCCAAGGCTTTACTCAAATGAATGTTGTAAATGGATTTGGGTACATGAATGGATGGCCCTGGGAGGCCATTTTGGCTTAGACCTGAATCTGTAGCTGAAAAAAATTTTTCATAGCTCTGTGCACTATTCTTTCTATCCTGAGGCCCGTGGGTCCAGAAAGTGAGCACTTTTGACATTGACCTCTAGAAGGCCACTATAACAGTCAGTGCCAAGGCTAGTAAAGGGGCTTGCTCCCCCCCACCCTCCAAAAAAGATTCTATTTGATTCAAAATCATCTATAGCCCTGGATATTATCTCAGAAAACAGTGTGCCGTGATTCGGGTTTCTTCAAATGATCCTTCTTTCAGACTGCTTGCTAAACATAGGCTTTATTTCAAGTAGCCCCTTGGCCGTCCTTTCTCTTGTTCACACCAAGCTTCTACTTTCTCAGGACTGAAGCTCTCACTTCCATGTCTCTATCTTCTATTTCCTCTCAAGTTCCAGGACTGTATTTTTAATTTCTACCTTGAAATCTCAGTAAGGTGTCTTGTGATACTTCAAGCTCAGTATGCTCCAAACAGGACCAGCCTTCTCTACTTAGTTAATGAAACCACACCCTCTCACTCACTCAAACTGCTTTCCCCCTCCTCAGCCTTCCACTCTCTGGGCCAGTACACCGTTATTCCTGCCTCTTTTCCTTCATGATGCTTCTTTCAACTGTCATTTTGTTTTAATTTCATTGACAGACCTATGTACTTTCTCCTCTTTATGTTTTGATTGTTTAATTCATCTCTCTGTATTTTAATTTATTTTAGACTCCTGTTCTTGTTCATCCTAGAATCCAGCCATTGATATTTCTAAAACATAACACTTTCCTGATATAATTTTGTTTTGATGGTTCCTTTTACCTACCAAATAACTTCTAGTTGCTGTTGCAACTAAGGCCTCAGTCACCTACTTCCAGCCTCATCACCACTCTCGTACACTGTAGCCAAACTTCACAACTCTTTCCCACCTCAGTCATGGCTCAGGTTGTGTTTTTCCATTTGGTGACAGTGTTACTTAAATCTCTGTGTGGAGACATTCTAGCTGCTCTTTCAGCAGCCTCTGCAGCAGGAATCATCCTCTTCTTTCTACGAACTCTAAATCAAGTATGGCAAGTAGATTTCATTTCAGGAACAAACTATGTTTGATTAATAATAGCTCTCTGGAAAGTCGTGTTGAGGAGGACTCTGAAGTTGTATTTAGGCTCGATGGGAAAGATTGTCATAGTTGTTAGCAGTGTCTGCCTAGAGCAAGAGAAAGAGGAATTGAGACATTGTTTCTTAGATGCCTTCTCTGATCTACCCTTGTGCTTCTCTATGTATGCAGCATCACTTATACTAATTGGTAAGTTCTTTAAGGGCATAAATTGTATCCTGATGAATTTTATCCCCAGCAAGAGTTTATTTTCACAATGTCCTATGACCGTTAGGCACTCCAAAAGTGTTTCCTAAATAAATCCCCTAGTGCTGGAATATGCTGTTTAGTTACATAAGACTGAAAAGCTGTGGGCAGGGCTTTGATTGCCTTGATTGGGCACTATATTACATTATAGCGTTTATTCCTTTAAGTTTCAGTTTGTTAGGGAATCTGGTTGTGCTGACATAAGAATGGCTTCTGCACAGTTACCTTTGGTGATAAATGAGACCGGGCAACAGTGGATGAATGGACAACATCTAATACTCCAGTATTGCCTGTAACAGCATTAACTTTCAAGTAGCATTGATTAATTCTGCTTTTAGGCTTACTTTCACAAACCAACAAAGCGTGTTGTCAGATTTTCAGTCTCTCAGCCTAAGCCAAAAACCAAAGGTGGGCTTGAAACACATTTAAAAGCAAGACATTATTGATTTGGTGGCCCTCGAAATATCCCTATCACTCAGATAATTAAGTAATTGTAAAAATAATTATAACATTATTACTTTTTTTTCTTTTTAGATAAGTATCTCAAGTATTTCAGTCATTTTTGTGATTTTCAGAAACTACCTCATTCTGCTGTCCCTCCTATGAATATCTTCCACTTGCCTGGTGATATACTCCGAATCTGTGAATATTCTAAATGGGGTCCAACTAGCCACAATTAAGATCAAGACCACATCTCTGTGGTTCTACACTCTATATTTCTGTTATTACATCCTAAGGACACATTTAATTTCTCAATAGCCACATTTTATTGTCTTATGGAATTAATGGACATCTGAAATTCCTCTTCAGAAATTACTATCTTTTTTTCCTTTGGGTTGGTTAAACTTCTTTCCGTTTATCAGAAAATCTCTCATGAACTGGCTTGACCATAAAATGGACATTATTGGGTCCTATTGCCAAAATGTACAGAGAGAGGTGAGTGTTTGGGCCAGATTGCATTTTGATCTCTTCATCCATCTTCAGCTCTACTTCCTCTGTTTTAGCTGCATTCTCAGATAGCCTATCCTCTCAGGGGAGCAGATGGCTGCAGGATCTCCAGCAAAAATCATTTTTGGAGCACAGAAAAAGGAAGAAGTACCTTTTCCTGGAAGGTCCTACACAATAGGAAAAACTTGAACATTTGGTCACATCTTAATCAATCACTGTATCTTAGAGTATTCAGTCAGCTGACGTACTGACCTGGGTCAAATGACCTAGTATTGGAATTGGAGTTGGGACTGTATGTACTGAGATTAGGGTGCCATCACCAAAAGGAAGAGAAAGATGCTGGGCAGACCTAAAAGAATAAATGCTGTCTGCAACATATTTATACTTTAAACTCTCTAACGGCAGAGATTATGGCTTATTAAATTTTTAAACATTCTCCTCTTACCTTTAACAAATGACACAATAAATATTCAGAAAACTAGGTTTGATCGAATGAGTGCCTGAACAATGGCCATAAAATGAATGAATTTAAAATGGCTGCTTAATTTTGAAAATACTTTGTCTTTCACGAATTGTATTGTACAAAATAGTCCAAACCAACTTTAAGGTGTTAATTGTGCTTACGTGAAGGAAAATAAAAGTGTAAAAAACTTGATATGTCATTATGAGGACAGTTTTTATTCTTTTTTTTTTTCTGTAGTACTAGTGAGGAAAAATAATGCATCTTAAGTGCAAAGAAAGGGGAACATTTTCTTCTAAGACAAATGAAATGAAAACAGAACTTGATTGACAGCCTAGTAACATTAAAAATACCTTGAAGGTAGAGATCTGTTCTTATTTTAAACAGCCCAGAGCAATTCTATCAGAAGAATAAATACTATTTGTTTCAAATTCAAGCATTTTCAGTTGCCTTTGGGTAAGGCAATTGTTTTCTAACAGCCACATGGCAGCTTTGTTTAACAAGCATATTTCAATTTCTATATAAAATTTCAATCTCACCTAACCCCAATGCTATCTCCTTCTTTCACTGGGGATGGGGGAGATTAATTTATTTGATACAATATTGTATCTGATGCTGCAGGTGACCATATCTTTGCCTTTTTTGCCATTTCAGTGCCCTCTAGTCTGACTCCCAGTTGCACCTCTGTGTGCATGGCAGGCTGTTCAGGCCAGATGATTAACACCTTAAGGGAATATTCTTCAACCAATGACTGATCAAAACTGTGGATGGAGCCTCCAGAGTAAGCTTTCCCTCACCCCAGATGACTTGTAGACGTGCGTTCAGAGCATAGCTAAAAGATCTCCATCAGAATTAAGCCCCTGCTAAATATTCTTTTATTTTTTTAAATTTTATTATTAGTTTCAAGTATACAGTACATTGGGTAGATATTTATATCATTTATAAAATGACCCCCCCCCATTTGCTCTTTCTGTCCTCTGGTTCTACACCTAGCCATTACATTAATGCTAACTGCTTTCCCTATACTATGCTCCTCATCCTTGTGACCATTTATCATCTACTAATTTGCTCTTTATTAACCATTCACTTCTTTCCCCAGCCTCCCCTCTACCCATCACCAGATTGTCCTCTATATTTGTAAGTTTGTTTTTGATTAGTTTGTTCTTTTTGTTCTTTAGATTCTGTATATAAATAAAATCATATTGTATTTATCTTTCTCTGTCTGACATATTTCACTCAGCATAATAACCTCTAGGTCCATCCATGTCATTGTGAATGGTAGGATTTTATGTTTTTATGGCTGAGTAATATTCCTTTGTATATACGAACCATAACTTCTTTATCTAATCATCTATACATTGACTGAATATATACCTTTTATTGGGTTTCTTCTCTGCTTTACTCCCTCCTCCTCTTCTAATATTTCCCAAGATTGCTTCTAGATAAATGACTTACATTCTAATCTTGTCTCAGGGACTGCTTTTTTGAGGGAACCCAAACTATGACAGTTGTTTTCAAAGATGACAAGTTATTTTCAGTCCTCAGTGTGGGATAATCAAAGATCCTCATGTCATTAAGGCAGATATCAGAGTAAAGACTGGGGACCTGCATGACTCACTTTGTGTGAGTAGAACGTGGCCTCTGTGAGAGCATTCTGTATCAATGTAGCTTTCATGGTGAGCTGAGTGCAAGAAAAGTAATGATTTTCTCTAAAGCATGAGAATATACAGAAATTATTGCAGTCAGTTCCTGCCCTTGGGTGGATATTCTTATGGAGGAAGTCTACCCCCATGATGGGTGTAGTCCATGGTATCAGAATATACTGAAAAGTGGAATGGAATAATGATTTCAGAAGTGGTAGCATTTGATCATGTGGAGAACTCAGTGCAAATCTGAGACGTCTTATTGGAGTGGCAAAGATGCTGCACAAGGCAGTGGATTGAGAAGACACAGAAAGGTTAGGAAAGAGAGTCAGGGAATGGTAGATTAACTTTTCTCTTATTTTTGGAGTAAAGCAGAAAAAATGCTGATGAGCAAAGGATGTGGATTGATACCATCAAACACTTGAGCTCATACCACAGCTTTGCCAGGCATAGGTCTAAGTATTATGCATTTTTACAGCAACCCTGTGATGTAGGTTTTCTTCATAATCTCCATTTCACTTACAGAGAAATTGAAGCACAGATAGGATAACTAGCTCACCCAACAGCCAGAGCTGAAAAGCACAGAGTTGGGATGTGAACTCAGGCATTCTAGCTCTGAAGACCTGGCTCTGACACAGAGGTTGGCAACTTTTTCTGTAAAGGACCAGATACTAAATGTTTTAGGCTTTTTGGGTGATACACTCTCTGTTACAACTACTTAACTCTGCCTTAGTAGCGTAAAAACAGCTGTAGTTAATATCTAAACAAACAAGGATGTGTCTCAATAAAACTTTATTTGTAAAATCGAGAGGACCAGGTTTAACCTATAGGCTGTAGTTTACTGAGTTATGATCTTATACCAGTGTTTAACGTTTTAATGTTAAAGTCATTTTTTGGCTCAGGGAGCCTGTTCATATGCTTTTGGGATGAATTTCCTGTCAAGCCATCCCCACCATGGATATCTTTTGGGTGAGATATGATGGGGAGAGGCTGAGAAGAAGAGGGGAATTAAGGTATAGTATGGGAGCTAGTCTGGAAGAAGCAGGAATGAGAACGGGTTGTTCAAGCTCAGTAATTTCCTTGGGAGATGGAGGTGGGAGAGAGAAGCACTAAATTCTGACCAATATTGTAGGGTGGCTATAACTAGAAGGAACAGGTTTAAGAAATGCCATAAAATTCAGCTTTATAGGATTGGAGCTTTATAGCATATGCTGTAGCAGCCACATTGAATAAATGTATGTTTTTCATTATATTTTTATTACACGTTTAAAGCACATTAAGGCACACACAGCTATCAAAGAAGAAAAAATAGAGAAATGTTGGCTTCACAAGTAATCACATCAATTTTAAAGAAGGCTGTATTTTATGAAGACAGAGAACGATGCATAGCTGTTGTCCTTCCTAGTTTTATACTAACTTATTCTTTTTTCAGGGAAAAATATTAATAGATGTTTTGCTACATTTGTCTCCTGTTAAGGGAACATTTTCCTTTTTCTAAAAAAGTATATTACATAGTGGATGTTTATTCATTTGCCTTTGAGTTGTAGGTAATTGGCTGGCATTCTCAGTCTATAAAACAACCCGCTTTGTTGGGGTTTGAAAACCGTTTTAAGAAATTGTGACTTGAAATTACTTCGGCTTTGAGAAGCCATGTGATATCCAGTGGTCTTTGATGATGTTTTAATTTTTAGACTGAGGTCAGTGAATCATTAGGGATAATAGGATCACCATGTATTGTTGTGAGTTGTGTGTTACACAAATGCCTCTGGGGCTGATAAGCTGCTTGTGCTCTCTCTTAAGCCTTGTTCACCATGTCTACCTGTCCACTTGCCAGGCCATGGCCTTTTTGGGGCACATTTGCTTAGACTTGGTGACTTTTTCTAATTTGTGTTCTCCAGGGGTGGGGATGTGTGTGTGTATGGGGGGGGTGGGGCTTTGAAAATTGTGTATAATCACATTTAAGATGCTTCTGATTGTGAGATGTACCACTGTTTTATGTACAACTAACAAAGACAAGATGCTGCCAATCAAATCTTGATAGGCCATTGATTATAAGACATATGCCAACTTCAAAGATGTTAAAAGGTGAAGAAATGCAATACAGTAATTTGTGGAATGGGAGCACCTTTCTTTAATTAGCACAAGGGTGGCAGCCAGCTGAACTGGCTGCCACCCCATAAGAATGAGGTAGGCATGTTCCAGGAAGGAGTTTTCTATTAGGTATTTGGTTATTTTGTGTGATAAACAATACAACCAACTTCTCTGCTCTCCTGGAGGATGTCACTTGGTCAAAGTTCTAATAGAAGTAGAAACGGAGAAAGTTAGAGTGAAACTGACTTGAGGGAGCATCTTGCATCTCAGTTGGGGCAACTTTCCCTACAGTGGATATTTGTTAATATCTTGAGATATTGTTGGTTGTCATAACTGGAGGAGGATGCTACTACTGGTGTCTCATGAATAGAGGCCAGGAATGTTGCTAAGTATTTTACAATGCACAAGACAACCCCCACCGTGAGAAATTATCTGGCCCCAAATGTCATAGTGGCGAGGATGGGAATCCTTGATGCAGTGGGACAGTGTATAGCAGAGGGTGAGAACCTAGACAGTTGAGTCAGGCAAACCTGGTTTCAAATCTAGTCTTACACGTAACTGACTATATGTCCTTGGTCAAGTTACTTAGCTTTGCTAAGCCTAAATTTCCTTGTCTGTAAAATAGAAACCATAGTTCCTTCTTCAGAGGGTTGCTGAAAGTATTAAGTGACACAAGGTAAGAATGATAAAGACAGCAACAACAAAATCTAAATACAAAAGCAGCTCTAAGTACCTTTATTTGTACTAACTAACACTTCTGGGCAACTCTGAAATCCTTATTATCCTTATTATCCCCACATTACAGATAAGGACAGTGAGAAAACTTAAGTAACTCGTTTAAGGTCACTTGTGAGTAAGTGGTAGAGCCAAGATAGGAATTTAGAATTTATATTCCCAACCAGTCCAGTCCACTTGGTAGAGTGCCCAGCATTGTATAAGAACTTAGGAAAAGGAGGCTGCTAATAGTATTGTTAGTCAAACTGAGGCTCCCAATTAAGTGAGTGACTCAAAACCTGGAGAAAGGCAGGAGTTGGCTTGGTTCTCCATGACCTGGGCTAGTTCCAGGGTCTCCTCTTCCTCAAGGACGAGTCTCTTTCTCTGTGCCATGCTTCTCCTGCCAAGAAGCCAGTATGAAACCAGTTGTGGTGCAACAGGAGAGAGTCCAGATCTAGTTTTGGGTCTGGGTACCACCATTTACTGATTATATCTGGGAAGTAATCGTATCTACTCACAGGGTTGTTGGGAGGATGACATGCAACAGGAGTTATCAGATATCAGTTAGCGATAGACATCTGAGAGCTTGGCATGTGGGCTGAGAACCAGGGTTCTGGATTTACCTGGAGTAGCCTGCTTTGATGGACATTTGGAAGTGGAGGAGGCTAGAGAGTGATTCCCAAGATGGCCTGCAGGGTCTCAAACAAATGTTCCTGGAAATTGTGGGGAAGGGGTGGCCTTGGAATGCCCTGGCTTAGTTCTGCTTTCCCCAGACTCACTGATGTTAAATAAATATTTGTGGAGGGGAATGAGGGAGAGAGAAGCTGGCAGACATGTTTCACAGAAAAGATAGGAACTCCGAGGTGCCCTGAAGAGTTTCTATCAAGTGGTGGCATTGATAAACTTCAGCACACGTCAAAGACCCAGGAGGAAGAGGGGAGAAGTCTTAACAGAACTATGGTATAAAAGCTCTGGGTAAATGAATGCCTCTTCCTGGCCCAGGACAGGACATGACAGGACAGGACAAGACAGGACAGAGGAACAGAGCACAGAGCATGCAGCAGCATGACTGACCGAGAAAGGTTGACAGAGGCCGTTAGGAAAATCCTTCAGACCTCACAGTTGTGAGTGGTCTCTGAGTAGCCACCCCATCAAGCCCAGGGCTCACGAGCACCTCCTGTGAGCTGGAGACCCCAGGATGCATTTCCACAAATGCTGTTATGTCAGAGGCAATACCGCATAGTGGTTAACAGGTTATAGGCTCTGTTGTTAAACTGCCCAGCTTTGAATCTCACCTTGGCTACCTGCCAGTGTGACCTTGAACAAATCACTTAAACTTTCAGGGCTTTTGTCTCTTCATTTGAAAAGTAGGATCTTTCTCATAAGACTGTTAAATGAATTAAATGAGATACTGTTTTGTGGTCCTTAGCACAGAGTGAGTATTCAATAATATTTAGTCCTTCTCCTATTATGTGATATTATTATTGTTGTTATTATTGGATTTATTCCCTGCTGAAGAAAACAGTGATGCACCTTGGACTCATTCAAACCAGGACTGAAATCCTTCCTGTCTTCCTGTTCACTAGCTGTGTGGCTTCATCAACTGAGCCCATTTTCTTACCTGTGTAACAAGGAAAGTAATAACTGCCCTACAGGTGTTTGGAGATTAAATAAGTAAACATTCATAAAGTTCCTGGTGACACTAAATTCTCATTACCTGTCTATTCCCTTCCCTTTTTATCTCCCTACCCCACTGTTTCATTGTCCCCACAGACGTTCCCAACTCACCTTCTCAAGATTACTCAATTAAATAGGAGTGAAGTCAGTCTTAAACCTGTATTTGGTTGGGTGCATCTCCTGCTTTTCCCATTCGATTATACCTGTTTATTGTAGGTAGACAGAAGAAGACTGGCCTCACCTGGAATATTGGTCACTCACAGGAGGCTCCAGGGAGGGACACCTAGATTCTGAGACACCTAGCCATGCCTCATAGCTTCTCCTCATGGAAGTGGTAGACGTAGTAATGAGACTGTATATACAATTTTTAGGGCCCTTTCCTCAATGTTTTTTAACATTGAGCAAAGGTGATTGCATTTTCCAATCACCCAGGGATAGTGGTCCTAGAAGACACTATTAGGATTATTTTATAAAGGAGGAAATGGAGGCAGGGAAGGGAAGAGACTTGCTCAAAGTAGAGCGGGGTTAGTACTAGAACTTAGACCCTGGTCTGGGTACTCCCAGTGCATTGCTCTTTCCACAACATCCAAGTGCCTCTGTTTACTTTCATGCACTTTGCTGTTTTTAGCTCTCATCCCCTGTCCTACTCCCTTCCCTCCTACTGCTCCTCTCATCTTGGCCCCAGCTGTAGACGTATCACGTGGAGGATGATTGAATCCGAGTAAACTCTGGCATCACAGCAAATAGGATTAATTTATTACACTAACTCATCCCAAATTCCACATTGACATAGCTGTAAATTGACCAGTGACAAATTCCAAATAACCTGACAGCCAAGACAATTCAAGTGCTTGAAGTCAGACGTGCAGAGAGCAGACAATCTAGGACCAAGAAATCTGAAACTTGATTCTTAGTAGATTTGCTGTCTACTATCCTCTGTGACCTGACACCTTATCAGGGTCCTGGGCTGAATTGTCTGTGTAGGAGATGAGGAATTTTGTGACCAGGCAGACTTGGTTTCAATTAGCCAACTAAACCTAACTAAGCAAAAAAAAAAATTTATTTGGTCATATAACTAGAAAGTCTAGGGGTACCATTGCATTGGGGTATAATCCAGGGGCTCAAATATAGTTATCTGGAAATTTCTCTCTTTGAACTTTGCTTTTCTGTGTCTTCTTCTCAGTCAAGCCCTCTGAAATGGTGATAAAGGAAAATGTTAGTTACCTGGGTTCACAAATTACCAGCATAGCAACCCCATCTGGAAGAACGTCTTGTTCCTAGTGAATCCAGTAAAAGTTTTTGGTTTTCTCTTACTGGCCTAGGTTGGATCATGAACCTCTCTTGAACCAATCAGCGTAGGCTGGAAGATGTGTATTCGCTGGCCAGGTCTCAATTATATTGTCAACCTTGGAGATAAAGAGATGGGTCTATGACCAGAAAAAGGGATTACAGACATTCCTCATAACAGCAGATGGCCACTGAAATATCTCCTCTGTGACTTGACACCTTGTTTCCCCCACTACATCCCCTCCACCTATCATATTGCCTTTAGAGATTATAGCCTGGTGTATCCTGTTTTAAACTCTTTCTTGTATGGTCTGACCTAATTTCCTGAGGAAAAAGTTGAGAAAACTTAGGATAAAACTCTGCTTTACAGACTTCCTGTCCACAATTATATAGTATCACCAGCCCTTTTCTGATCCAGAGCTAAAGATACTATTTCATGAACTCTTATCATGTTCTGGAAATTGGATTCAGTGCTGAATGGGGATTCGGTGTCTGTCTCCCCAGAAACCAAACTCTTCTTTTAGAAATGGCCCCAGTATTCAACTGCATATCAGTTTCCTCACACTCTGATTGGAATTCTACTTCAGTTCCATGAATGGAATATGGGATGCAAATTTTTAACCAGAATATCACATTTCCTTATCCACAAAGATTGTTTCAGGGGAGATCTACGCCAGGAATTAGAGGACTTTTTTTTTTTTAATCTACTGAACAACAGGCTTTATCTTCCCATCAGACTTAGGGAAGGGAGACTGAGCTGGTGGTAGCTGTCTTTGCATTGCCGAAGTAGATGCAAAGACTGTGTATAAAAGCAGAACAGCAGAGGGCAAGGCCAAGATAGATGGAGAGAAACTGAGGTCTGTCTCAAATGATTGGGATCTGAATCTAGCTATGTCTGAGCTGCAGCTATCTGACTTTTCAGTTATTTGAGCCAGGACATTTCATTTCTTGAGAAGGTTTTTCTGTCATTTGTAGTACAATGAAATTTTGATGTGCCTAAAGTCCAACAGCTGTTAAATGTCAAAATTTGAGTCCAAAATGTTCAATGCTATTTTGATAACTCTTAAGTTGTTTTAAAATCATTTTTAAAACTTTCAACTCATTTCAAATTAGGAAACTTAGAAAATAGACAATTCTATACTCTCTCCTAGCTACTTGCTTAACGTGGCTTTTCTTGTTTATACCCCCTACACTGCAGTTTGGTTTCTTTTCATGTCTCCCAGCCCATTTTTTTTTCTGGAATCTCTTCTGTTGTTATTGTTTTTGTGTTTTAGTGACTATACTGATATATAATTGACATAAACTATACAGATATAAAGAGTACCACTTTATACATCTGTGAAATTATCACCACAATTGAGATAATGGATATATATATATCATCCCCCAAACTTTCTTCATCCTCCTTTATGCTTCTCTTCCCTGGATGCTCCTGGTCCATGTACTCAGCAACTATTGGTCTCTGTTACTATAAAGTAATTTGCATTTCCTATAATTTTATATAAATGGAATCACACAAAATGATTATTTTGAGGCTTATCTGTTTTTAGTGTATCTCAATAGCTCATTAATTTTTGTTAAGTAGTATTCCATTGTATAGGAATACTTCAATTTATCCATTCACATGTTGCTGGGTTGCTTTTAATTTTTAGCTATTACAAATAAATCCATTATAAAGATCCATGCACAAGTATTTATAGAAACATAAGTTAATAAGCTTTCATTTCTTTGGGGCAAATACTAGGAGTGGAACAGCTGGATAATATTGTAGAGGTATGTTTAACTTTTAAGAAGCCCAGACTGTTTTCTAAAGTGGTTTTATCATTTTACATTGTGGCCAGTGATATGAGAGCTCCCATTTGTCTATGTTCTTGCCAACACTTGGCATGACCAATCTTTTAAGTTTTACCTATTATCCTAGGTCTATAGTGGTATCTCATTACAATTTTTATTTGTATTTCTCTAATGACTAATAAAGTTGAACAGCTGATCTTGTCATCTGTGTATTTTCTTTGGTGAAGTATCTGTTAAAATCTTTGCTCATTTTAAAAAATATACTTTTTATTCTCTTATTATTGATTTATGAGAGTTCTTTATATATACTGGAGATATGTTCTTTACCAGACACATAATTGGCAAATATTTTCTCTCATTCTGTGATGTATCTTTTTATTTGAAGGAAAGAAATATTTAATTTTGATAAAGTTTATCTTTTTATTCTTTCATGGAATGTGCTTTTGATGTCATATCTAAAAAACCTTTAACTTAAGGTCACAAAAGCATTCTTCTGTGTTTTTATTTTAGGAGTTTTAGTTTTATGTTTTACATTTAGGTCTATGGTCCATTTGGAGTAATTTTTTGCATATCATGCAGGCTACAAATGCAATTCAATGGATAAAGAATAGTTTTCAACAAATGGTGTGAACAATTAGCTACTCGTGTGCAGAAAAATCTTTAATACGTACCTATATTTGTTTCTTATAGTTCTAAAACAATTACCACAACTGGTAGCTTGAGGCAGTAACTTATTCTCACAGTTTAGTGGCAAGAAGTTTGAAATCAAGGTTTTGTCAGGGTTGGTTTCTGTTGGAGGATCTGAGGAAGAATCTATTCCATGTTGTTCTCCTAGCTTCTGGTGTTTGCCAGTAATCCTTGGTGTTCCTTGGATTATGGATGCATCTGCTTTCATTGTCACATGGTGTTCCCCCTTTGTGTCTGTGTTTCCACATGACCTTTCTACATGGACACCAGTCATTGGCTATAGGGACCAACATAATCCAGGATGACCTTATCTTAACTAATTACATCTGCAAAGACTTTTCCCAAATAAAGTCACATCTACAGGTACGGAGGACTGTAACTTTAACATTATTTTTGGGGATACAGATCAACTCACTATAATACCTCTCTACCGTTACTGAGTAGAATATTTTATAAATATGAATGTCGATTAGGTCAATTTGGTTGATAGTGTTGTTCTGATCTTCTGTATTCTGTTACTGAATTTATGTCTATTATTTTATGATTATTGAGAGAGGGATGCTGAAATATATTCCTGTTTGTGAATTTATCTATTTCTTCTTGCAGTTCTATAAGTTTCTGCTATTTGTAATTTGAAATTCTGTTTTTAGATACATAAACATTCAGGATTGTTATGTCCTCCTGATGAATGACCCATTTATCATGATAAAAATAACTTTCATTAACTCTGATAACTTTCTTTGCTCTGAAATGTACTTTGTCTGATATTAATATAACCACACGAATACTTTCTTTTAATTAGTGTTAGCATATCAAAGGTATATCTTTTCCCATACTCTTAATGTTAATGTGTTTGTCTTTATATTTTGAGTGTGCTTCTTTTCGGTAGCAAATCATTGTGTGTTATGTTTCTGTCCATTCTGACAAGCTCTGCATTTTAATTGGGATATTTAGCCATTTATATTTTATGTGATTATTGATATGGTTAAGGTTAAACTATTATCTTGCTACTTGTTTTCTATTTTTTCCATCTTTATTCCACTTTTTCTTTTTTTCTGCATTCTTGTGAGTTAATTGAATATTTTTTATAATTCCATTTTATCTTCTTTGTTGACTGCTTTTCTTTAACTGTTTTTTTTTTATTATGTGTTTCAGAGTTTATAGCATACATCTTTACCTTATTATAGTATACCCAGAAGTGATATTATTTCAAGTGTAGTAGATTATATACAAGTAATAATATGCTTTAATTTCTCCCCTTCTGATCTTGGAGCTATTATTGTCATATATTTTATTTTTACATGTGTTATAAAAACCTCACATAGTTTTCATTTAAATGATTATTTTCTAAAGAGATTTAAGTAGTAAGAGAAAATCTTATATAGTTAACCATGTAATTATTATTCTGGTGCTCTTTATTCTTTGTGTAGATATATGTTTCTACCTGATATTATTTTTCTTTTGCCTGAAGAATTTCTTTTACATTTCCTAGAGATCCAGTCTGCTGGTGATGAATTCTTTCTGCTTTTGTATATCTGAACACATATTTATTTGACTTATATTAAAAATAATATTTTCACTTGTTGTACAATTATATGTTTATAGTTTTTTCTTTCTGGGCTTTGAAAATGTTCCACTGTCTTGTGCAAACAAGAAAGCTGCTATAATATTTTCTTTTATCTTTGTTCTCTCTGTAACAAGACTTTTTAAAAACTGATTTTGTTTCTCTTTTTTTCAATCATTTTGAGCAATTTGATTATGATGTGCCTTGAATTTTTATTTATTTATTTTTACTGTACTTCATTGAGTTTCTTATAACTGTATGTTTATAGTGCTAATAATATTTCACCATTGTTTTAAAAATATTTGTATCGCTGTGTTTTCAGATTCACTAATATTTTATTGCACAAAGTCTAATCTTCTGTTAATCCCAAACTGTGTATTTTGAATCTGATGTGTTTTAGTTTTATCTCCAGAAATTCTATTTGGTCCTTTAAAATTACCTTTCTATTTATACTTTTGAACATTTGGAATAGAGTTATAACTCTTTTAATGTCTTTATGTGCTAATAATGTAACACAGATGTCACATCTGGGTTAGTGTTAAGTGATTAATTTTTCTCCTCTAGGTTGTATTTTTATACTTTTTGCATACTTGGTAATTTTTCACTAGAATTGTATTTAGTTTGTTGCTGGATATTTTTGCATTCTTATTAAATAATGTCAAGCTTTGTTCTATTATCAGTTACTTAGAAAAAGATCGATCTTTTTGTGTCTCACTTTTAAAATTTTTGGTCAGGAAATTTCTCAAGGCAGAAAATTCCTGGGGCAGTCTTGGGCTTGCCTTGGTTGATTTTCATCTCTCAGGTATTATGTCCCTCACTGCCTGTTTCTTGTATTTAGAAAGTCATTGTTTTATATTTTCCGTCGATTTTTTGATTTTTTTGGGGGGGTGGTGTGGAGGGTTGAGGTAAATCTGATTCCTGTTACTCCAGCTTGGCTGGAAGCAGAATTGTGGTCCAGCCTTCCAGATCATTATTATTATTATTATTTTATTTTTATTTATTTATTTTTTCTTCCTAGGTGGTCTTCCATACAAGTTCTAACCAGACCTGACCCTGCTTAGCTTCTAAGATCAGATGAGATTGAGCACGTTCATGGTGGCATGGCAGTAGACTATTATAATTATTAATCAATATGATTGTTATTCTTATTTATAGATGAGAAAATAGAAATTTAGAGACATTAATTTAAAAGGCAAAAGAAGTTTTAGATGCAGTTTTTTCCTCTCAAAGTGAATGCAAGTGATTAGGAAAGTGAATTAAAAAGGAGATAAGGCCAATTGCTAGTGACCTGTCACTTATCCTTTTTTTCCAAAGGTATGTTAACTCTTGAACAAAGCAAAATGACTTTCATCTTCCTTAGCCTTCTAGAGCACCAGCTTCTCTCCTTTATTATTTTTTGAACCATTGATTTCTCCGTAAACAGGTTTCCACAGGTTTTTTTTCATTTGGGATTAACTAGCACTAAATTAAGTGTTATTTTATTCAACAATGAGAAATAACAAAGAACTAGTGTTTTGGAAGAAATTTCATGTAGCAATGACTATTTCTTCCTGAAGTTCTGGTGACAACCAATGCTGAAAGATGAAGAGCAGAGAATGGTGGCATGTGCCCTCAGATATAATGTGATCCAATGGGAGATGCTCTGGACTGGAGATACCAGACTTGTGAACTTGAGTTCTAGCCAATTCATCAATGTATAGAGTGATATGTCTCTTGGCCTCCATGACTTTCTCTGTAAAATGGAGTAAAAAATACTCTAACTCAAGCGTTGGAGAAATTGTGGAGAAAAAGGAACACTTATACACTGCTGATGGCAATGTAAATTGATACAGTCACTATGGAGGATGGTTTGGAGGTTCCTCAAAAACTTAAGAATAGAGTTACCATATAATCCAGTCATCCCTCTTTTGGGTAGCTACCCCCAAATTTGAAAACACTTCTTTGTAAAGATGTATGTACCCCTATGTTCATTATAGCCTTACTTTATGGTGGCCAAGACATGGAAACAACCTAAGTGTCTTTTGATAAATGACTAAGAAGAGGCAATATATACATACAATAGAATATTACTCAGCCATAAGAAAAGATGAAATACTGCCATTTGCAACAACATGGATGGATCTTGAGAATATCATGCTAAGCAAAAGAAGTCAGACAGAAAAAGTGAAGAACCTTGTGATTTCACTCGTATTTGGGATATAAAACTGAAATCAACAAACAAATAAAAATCATAGAAACAAACAACAATCTAGTGGTTACCAGAGGGAAAGCGTATTGGAAGAGATGTAGAGAGGGGTAAAGGGGATCAAATATATGATGACAGAAACATATTTGACTTTGAATTGAGAATACACAATGCAATAGAAGATGATTTATTATAGAATTGTACACTTGAATCCTGTATAATTTTATTTAACCAATGTTGCTGAATAAGTTTAATAAAAATTTAAAATATACCTCAACTCATATATTCTTGTGGGTCACTGAGAAGGTCAAACATAATCATGGATGTTGCTTTAACAGGAAAAGTTTAAAAGCTGAATTTGTGAAGTTTATTACTTCCAAGTCTTCCTTTAATAAACTAGACATAAGTGCCCTTATATCTTTAGAAAGAAGCTTTTTGTGAGGATGCCAAGCTCAGGGGCATTTTATCAGAGAAAAGAGCTGAAGTTTAGGAGAAGATCCGTAGACTTGAGAATTGGACCAAAATGGGCTCTGTGGCCTGGCAATTTATCTATCTATCTATCATCTATCTATCTATCTATCTATCTATCTATCTATCTATCTATCTATCTATCTATCATCATCTATCTATCTATCTATCTATCTATCTATCTATCTATCTATCATCTATCTACTCATTCATTCATTCATTTTCTGTTTTATTCTAAAGCTCATCCCAGTTTAGACCCAGACTTCCTAGCAATAAATATGAAGGAGTCTTGAGTCCATCTCCTGGTCATGCTAAACTGCCACCTGTTTCCCACTATGTGCCCTTGCATGCTCATCAGCTTGAAATATTTTGATCCAGTTCTACATATCTTCAAGAATTGGCCCAATTATATTCTCGGTAGGCTTTCTAACAGATTGTGAAGTTTCTTTATCTGTAGGTCTCCTGAACTGTGTGCTGTTGCTATAAAGCTTATTATATCATAGAACAATTCTTTAATATTTCTATTTTGTTATATTTTAAATCCCTCAAAAGCTATGAACAGATTTAATCCATTCCAGTATCTCATATCTTCTAATGCTTAAACATTTGAAACAGTTTTTGTGGTTATATTTTTTTTAAGAAAAAAAAATACCCCTGTTAGATAACTTATCACATTTCAAAGAATCTTAGAATGGTGCAAAAGGGGATAAATTAAAATTCCCCATGCTTCTGTAACCTCCTCAGTCTAGGGGCAACCACTGTTAACAGTCAGGGAGAGCTACCCCTCCAGACATACATATCTATAATTTACTCTCTTTACTGAATATGTTTGGTATTATTTTCTAATATTCCATTTTGAATGCACCTTTTACTAGTTTTTCTATTGACAGGCACATTATTAGTTTTCCCCAAATTTGGAAATGTTGCTTATAAGAGAAATGCTTATTCTCTCCCCTTCTTTACCAAGATAACAAAAATGTTAATATTCAAATGTGATCGGGTTGAAAACAGTTGACTTTTACAATTGTTTTCAAACTATTTCTCCCAATTTTAAATCCAAACATCTTAAGGCACAATTTCCAAACATTTTAGATATTAAACTAATTTATTTTCTAAGCTGGCTGACAAGTTGAAGTTTTTGAAAATGATTTTAAAACTACTTGAATGTTCCAAAATAACTTCCTAATATTTTAAAGCATTTGAAAATTTATTGAGCTTCTAAAATATTTCTATTTAAATAAAAGCAATTAGAAATTGCAGAAAAAGTAAAGCATGTTCATTATATATTGTCATTGTAGCAAATATTTTTTCTTCTAGATTTTGCTTTCTAAATTTAGAAAATATATTTAATGCATGTTAGTTATTTTTTAAAGAAATATGAGCTATTTATTATCACGATGTCATTCTCTCTACTCTTCTATATGGAACGGAATTTCCTTTTCTTCACTCATTTAATAAATATTTATTGAATGCCTATTATGTGTTAGCCAGTGTTCCAGGTGTTGAGGATATAGCAGTAAGTAAAAGACAAAAATGCCTACACTCGTGGAGTTTACATTTTAGTGGAGATCAAAAGTACACTAAGTAAAACATAAAAAATAGTGGTAAATTCTAAGGGAAAAAACAAGTCAAGAAAAGAGCATAAGAAATATTAAGGGTAGGGCTTCCAATTTTAGATTGGGTGACTGGGAAATGGCTTGCAGAATATAACTTTTGAATAGGAGGTCTGGAGGAAGTAAGGGTGTGAGCCATGTAGATATTTGGGGAAAGAACATCTCAGACTGAGGAATAACAAGCAGAATAGCAGGATGAGGCAAGAATGTACCTAGGAGTGTATGAAACACAGCAAGGAGATGATGTAGTGAAATATAGTGAGCAAGGGGAAAAGTAATGCGAGATGAGGTTAGAGAGATAATGGGGATAGAACAAATCATGTGGGCCTTCTAGGTCGGTGTAAGGACTTGGGCTTGTTCTCCAATTGAAATGGGAGATTATTGGAAGGCTCGGACGTAGTCTGAATTATCTGACTTAACATGTTGACCAGCTCACTCTGGCCTCTATGTTAAGAAGTGCATGTGGCTAAGGTAGAAGCCTGGGGATCAGTTTGTAGTTAGAGCAGTAATTCAGGTGAAAAATGATGGCACTGGGGTGGAGGATAGTGATGAGAAAAGGTTCAATTTTGAGTAAAATGAAGGAATAGTGGAGAGGGTTTATTGATGAGTTGATAAGGAGTTTTGAACAAAAGAAAGGAGTCAAGATTTTGGCCTAAGCCACTGAATGGATGAATTTGGCATGTAATAGAATGAGAAGACTGAAGGAGAAGTTTGGAGGGGGATATCAGAAATTGGTTTGGGATATTTACAGTTGAGATACATTTTGATATTCAAATGGGAATGTCAGGTGGGCAATGGGATATACAAGTTTGGAGTTCAGAAGTAAGGCCAGGGCTGAAGATATAAATTTGGGAGACATCAGCATATAATATTCAAAGCCATGAGAGTGAAAGAGATGGACAGGTGTCTGTGTGTGTGTGTGTGTGTGTGTGTGTGTGTGTGTGTGTGTGTGTGTGTGTGAGAGCATGTGTTAATATGAAGAAAAAGTGATTCAGGACTACGCTCTGGGTCTCTTCAACATTTTGAACCTAGGGAGATGGGGAGAAATCAGAAAAGTGTACTGAGGAGGCACAGTTGGAGAAGTAAGAGGAAAACTAGGTGAGGATGTTGTGTCCTGCTAACCAAAGGAGGAAATATTTCAAGGAATAGAAAAGAGAGGATGAATAGAATCATCTAGCTAACAGCTCATCTAGGTGCTAGTTTGGTCATTGGCTCCTCTAGAAAGCCTTTTCTGGTCCTACTTCACTTCATTCCCTCCCCTTAACCTTGTCACTCACATGGAAAGATTTCATTCTTTTTAATGGCTGAGTAATATTTTATTTTACAGATTATCATCTCTTCTTTATCCATTCATCCATCGATACAAACCCAGGATGCCTTCATATTTTCACTATTGTAAATAATGCTGCAGTGAACATATGCATTCTTATGTCTCTTCAAATTAGTGTTTTGGGTTTCTTCAGATAAATACCCAGAATTGGGATGACTTGGTCCTTCTTGGTCTCTTGTCATAGCCTTTGTTTTAAATTTTATTTTATCTGCTCTAAGCATCAGCTTTTCATTCTTATTTTTATGAAACTTCTTTTTCCATTCATTTATCTTCCATCTGTGTATATATTTGATCTGAAGTTTCTTGTAGGGAGCATATGTGAGGGTCTTGTTTTCTTACCTATTTAGCCACCTTATCTTTTGATTGGAGCATTTAATTCATTTACATTTAAAGTAATTGTTAATATGTAGTCATTATTTTGATTCATATTTTTATCTTTTTCTAGAGCTTTGTTCTGTTCTTTCCTTTGGGTCATGTTTCTTTGTCTCCCCATTGTGTCCACCTCTTTGTTTGTTTCTATGTATAAGGTATGGCTGCTATGTCTCCCGGTCTTAGTAGAGTGGCCTTATATAGTAAGTGTCCTGTGGGACTCAGTGACATAATCTTCTTGGTCACCTGAGCCTGGTACTCCAGGTGTGTCCCTTGTATGGTGTGTATACTTTTTTTTTGTAGTTGGTTGCTCTTTGAACATCAGTGGGAGGGATTGACCCTCAGGCTGATTGGTTATGAGGACTGACTGGTGACTACAGTGGAGGAGCTATTGTATAGGGGCTGACTCTACAGAGTAGGATTCACTTTTGTAGGGCTCTGGTGTCTGTCCAGTCTGCCTTTTTAGTATGTTATCCTCAGATGTGGCCCTGGGTTGTGCTCTGGCTCAGACCAAAGCTGGCCTTTAGGCATGCAGGTTGGGGGTCTCCTGGGAGGGGCCCCACCATAGGCCAAGTTCAGTCTCAGACTATACCCTGTCCGGGGCTACCTGGCATGATCTATCCAGCAATCCACAGATGACCACCACCCACATTAGGCTTGGATGTTCCTCAAGGGGCCAAGCCATAAACCAAAGCTAGCTGTTGCTAGTGCCAAGCTTGAAGCGGTTCAGCAAGAGATATGGGGCATGCAGAGGTTAGATACTATTTGTTTAGGTTTTGAGAACCTTTGAGAGATTTTAGCAAAATCTGCAGCATGAACCAAGACAGGCCATTTGTATGGAAAATCTACTGGAAGCAGCTTGGGTGGGCCCGCAGGTTGTGAGGGATGTGGTCTCAAAGAATACCCAAGGTAGGGTAACCAGGTTGATCAGATATGATGGCTGCCTGAGTCTGCACATAGGGCAGGGGAGGGCACAGGAAGGAAACAGTAGCTTTTGCCAGCACTTTTCTCTGGTAGAAAGCTGCCCCTTTAGCTCTTGCTCTTAAAGCCAGACAATTCAGTTCTTCCCTGTAGCTCTGTAGTACCTTAGAGCTGCTGCCTCAGCAATGGAGCTCAGAGTGAGTGAATCTAGTAAGTTCAGGCACGGGCCCCTTAAGAGGATCGTCTATGACTACATTGATCCTCTGTCTCACTGAGCCACAGTATCTGCTGGTTTTCATAGCCAGAAGGGGACTTTTCTTTACAGTACTGGAACCCTGGTGTGGGGATCCCAATGTGGGGCTGGGATGCTTGCTCTTCCAGGGTGACCTCCGCAGCCAAGATACTTCTTTCAATTCTCAACTGCCACATATGATTGTGGGACCAGCTCATTTAGTGTCTCCACCCTTCCTACTAGTCTCATGATGGCCTCTTATGTGTGTCCCCAGTTATAGGACTTCTGTTCAGCTAGATTTCAGGTGATTCCCAATTATTGCTGTTCTGTAGTTTAGTTGTAATTTTGATGTGGTTGAGAGGAGGCAAGCATTGCATGTAACTACTCTGCCATCTTGACCAGATATAGTAAATGTTTTATTTTAATCTGGTTTTATTTTGCATATTTTGAAAATAATTTTTGAACTAGAAATATAATAATTTAAAAATTTAAGATTTAGCAGTTTTGGAAGATGGACAGCACAGTATTGTACTAGCCTTCTTCAGGTAACTTTGCCTTTATATTCATAAAGTTTTATAATCATTTCCATATGTTACAATGGCTTTTTGCAGCATACTTTATAATTCCCTACCTCTATGCCCTTGCTGAAGTCTTTCCATCTCCCCAAAATGGCCTTCTTCCTTCCATAACAGACCATTGGAATCTGTCTACCTCAAGAGAACCTTCTCTAAGAAGCCTTTCCACTCAATACCTCCAATATAGGCACACATTCTATTAATGCTTTTATTGCTCTTCTGTTGGTATCCATCTGCATTCTTAAGTTTGTTAAGCTTAATTGGCATTTATAACTTTATCTGAAACCAGCAACTCTGATTCACTTTCCTATGCACAGTGTCTGGATAAACTAGAAACTCAGTAACTGTTTGCAGTGTCAAAATTATTTGAAAATAAGTGATTTCATTTTTAGAGGCAATACATATTGAAGTCAGGCATTGTGTAAGAGTCTTGAATTGATTTAAGGGCTTTCACAAATAGACATCTTCTTAATAGGAATCGTTACAATGTTCTTCCTCATTGTTTAGACAACAGACCTTCCAAAAACAGGCATAGTTATGTTAGGAGGATCTTGAGAAAGTAAATAACTAAATGCTCATAATTTTTAGCCTTAAGTACTATTGCCAACCTTATGTTCTATGAATGGTTAATGGAATCAGTCGCTACTGTTTTTTTTTTTAATCTCATACAATCAATCAGTCACTTAATAAACATTTACAAATGGCCTACATGAGTACAGAATATGGAGATGTGCTGTGGAGAGTCCAAAGTGCTTACACATGGTTTTGATCCTCAAGGAATTATCAGGTAACTAAGTGTGCTACAGTGAAGTGATTTTGCAGATATCTTCCTTCTTGTCCTGCTGGTGGACTAATTTATTATAAACCTCAATATTGCTAATCCTCAATGTGATCTGAAATCCTTCTCTAGGAAGCCACTAACAATTGGAGCTCACACACGAGACAAGAGCTATTTGCTATTCCATATTCTGGATTTCAGGAAAAGGGTACCATGAGGTAATGAGAGTAAAGTGGGGTACAGCCCTGAGAACTGGAAACCAGTCTCTCTGTTGTGTGGATAGGCCATTGAACAAGAAGTCAGGAGTGCCAGGCTCAAAGCCTATTCTGCTACTGGAAATGTGATTGGGGCAAGTCACTTAAACTTCTGGACATTTTCTTTTGAAAGTAGACAGAGTATTTTTACTGCAGCAGTTTCTTTATATGTAGGAGGCTGAACTGGATTCAGGGGCTAGTAGTTGTCCTATCCAAACTTCTGCTACTAAATAACCATAGAGCACTTATTCTGTTCCAGGCATTCTTCTAAAGGATTTATGTTTTCTGGACCAATATCAACCTGTGTTGGGGTTGTTTCCCTAACACCATCAAGCAATTCTCTAACACCAGCTGAGTGTCCTATAATTCAACTAAATTCTAACACTATCTACCAGGAGATAGCACCAGGTCCCACAGGTTAAGTCCCACACGACTTCCTCTCCCCACTTCAGATGTCAATCATAGTACAGATTGTCACCTGGGCTTCTGCCAAAATAAGAAGTTCCCACAACTCCATCTTTGGATTTGATTAATTTACTTGAGCAGCTCACAAAGTTTAGGAGATGTGTTTACTCACTAATTTACCAATTTATTACAAAGGATATTAAAGGATATGAATCAACAGGCAGATGAAAGGATGCATAAAGGATATATAGAGTTTCTGTCCTTGTGGAGTTTGAGGCCTGGTGTGGTGACAAGTAGAAGCATCTGGTTCTCTAAAATGAAAGCTGTGTGTGTGTGTTCGTTTTATGGAGGCTTTATTACATAGGCATTATTGATTAAATCACTGGCCATTAGTGACTGATTCAATCTTCAGCTCCTCTGAAATCGGAGTACATGAATAAAAAAGTTTCACCTCTCTATTCAGGGTTGGTTCCTCATTAACATGTGCTCAGTTGTGGTGAAAAGGAGGTTGTTAGAAATATAAAGGCACCCATTCCACCTTTATGGCTCTGAAGCCATTTCAGTAACTGAGGACAAGAGACCAAATGTTATAACTAAAAACATTGCATTGTTTGTATCGTTCAGGAAATTTCAAGGCTTTTAGATCCAAGAACCATGGAAGAAGACCAAACATATATAATATACTTATTATAAAACTTAATATTATTGGACTTTATCTCCATCAAGGAATTTAATCTTCTCAACAACCTTATTTGTAGGTTCTATCAATATTTACGTTGGACAAATAAAGAAACTAAAGCACAAGTGAGGTAAAGTAATTTGCCCAAAGTCCCACAGGTGAGTAGTATGAATATTAACCCAAGCTCTCAGACTTCCAAATAACTCCAATCTGCTCATTGAATTGCTTCACTGTATTGTGGCCATTTTGGTTTTCAAACTTTGTTCTGGTCGATACTAGGGATGTTGAGTGTAAGACCCTGCTCCACTGGCCTTTCAGGTGCTTCTCTAAGTCTCCACTTCCTCTGAGACTTCTCAGGAGACTTCCTCATGTGACTCATACAGTGTGAATACCAGCATTCATTCCTCAGCCCTCAAGGGGATCACTTAAATTGTAGATGATGCTAACTTGAACCCTGGCTTTATAAAACATAGCAGTTAGGAAGGGATTCTTCAGTGCTGTTTTGGGGGT
The DNA here is from genome assembly GCA_030015415.1 of Cynopterus sphinx. Lineage (NCBI taxonomy): Eukaryota > Metazoa > Chordata > Mammalia > Chiroptera > Pteropodidae > Cynopterus > Cynopterus sphinx. The sequence continues at coordinate 118,690,907 of CM057381.1, read as the reverse complement.
TGCCAAGGATGTTGTTTGTTACATTATTCAGTGTCTTCACCCTGGGATCCCAGGGGAGGCATCTTTCCATGTTATGGGCTTTTTTTTCAGCACTGGTATGCTGTAGCCTTATGGAAACTGTGAATCTTGTAACCCACACTGGCTTCCTTGACATACTGACTTCTGAAAAACTCAAAGCCAAATTAGTGGCAAAGTCCTTGGAGCTTTCTGACTTTGCTCATGGCTCTAAATTACTTTCTTTTCCTCTTATCTCATTTTTATTTCTGTTAATTAAATTTATTTTTCTGTGGCATACATATTTTTGGAAATTGTCTTACATCCCTTTTGGAATAGGGGTATAAATGAAGAAAAATTATTTTCTTTAAAGAAGAATTTTCAGCCAATGACCATCTCAATACTAGACTCTCTTAATTAGCTTAAAGTCTTGAATGTATGAGTTTTTCATTCTTTTTGAATGTATTTTAAAGTTTACCACAAAGGAGGACCTCAATCTTGCTAGAGAGAAAGGAAATAGGAACATATTCACTACTTCCAAATTGTCATATTGTAGATGAAGGAATGAAGGTAAAGCAGAAGAAAAAGGAAAGACATCTGAAGAAAAGAACAATTGTAAGTTGAGCCCTTATTTTGTACTGGAGTCTGTTATGAGTGTTCATATACTTTTTATCTTTTAATCCTCACAGCAAATTTTTGAGTTATTATCCCAGTATTACTGAGAAGGAAACTAAAGTTTGGTGAGCTATAAGGATAGAAACAAGAATGTGGTGGTTGGATGTTTTAGTTTGTTTCCTATATCCATCTTTGTCCACAGATGTCTGTATCATCTAGATCAAACGACCGGCATCTCACTGGTGAGACTATCACCTCCCAATTGGTCTGGCTACCTGTAATCTAGTGCCATGACTTATTCTTCAGCCAGAGTGACAGTGAATTGCAAATCTACTTGTTATTATCTGCCTACTTAGAACCTTCCAATGGCTTCCTTTTGTCTTTAAGATAAAGACTGAATTCGTAAACATGGCCTTATGCCCACATGGTCTAACCTGCTGACTTTTCCAGTCTCATCTCTCATAACACTCCTCTTTTTCTCTCATCCTCTACTACAGCGGTTAGTTTGCTTTAGGATTATCCAGAGAGGTGATAGATTGCTGCCCTCCTTCCCCTCAGAGATTCTGATTCAATAGGTCTTTGATTGGGCCTGAAAAGTACATTTATGATGCTTTCCCAGGGGATGTTGATAGTGTATAGAGGTCAGCAAACTTTTTTCATTAAAGGACCAGATAATAAATATTTTAGGCTTTGCAGTTTATTTGGTCTCTGTCTCAATTACTCAGCTCTTGCTACTCAGCTCTGCCTTTGTAGTGTGAAAGCAGCCAAAGACAATGCAGAGTGTGGTTGTATTCCACTAAAACTTTATTTACAAAAACAGATGGCAAGTTGGATCGTTTGTGTACAGCAAACCATGAGCTGTAGTTTGGTAGAAGTCAAGTTCCTTCTGACCACAGATCTTTGTACATGTCATTTCCCCCTTTGAAATGTCTTTCCTCGTTTGTCCATTAACTCTTTCTTAGTTTTCATATTTCACATCAATCATACTGTTTTTTTGCCTTTCTTAACTTCTGTCATGTATTTATCACATTATTCATCCATTCAAAAATATCACATGCCTGTCAAGTGCTAGACACTGTTATAAATACTAGGGATATGGAGAAAAAGCAGATATAAGATCCCTATTATCAGGAGACATTCTTTTTAGTGAGGAAGATGTATAATAAAGAGGTAAACAAATAAGAAATTAAGTAAATTCCATCAGAAGGTAATATAAAAATGTAGGGTGATAGGAAGAATCACTTGGGAAGGAGTCCCTCTCCTTTGTAGTGATTAACATAGTCTCAGTTTTGCATTTGTTTATGGAACTATATGATTCGTATTGATCAACTTTATTATATTGAAACTTCTATGCCTTGTCTGGCTCTGCTCATAATTGTTTCCTTATTGCCTAGCACAGAGCCTAATAGAGACAAGGGATCAGAAAATACTTATAAAACTGAGCTTTGGATTTAATGAGTCATGCTTAGAACTGTTTGACTTATTCTTTCATCAAACACTCATTCAACTGGGCTAATATTCTCTTTCAGAGGTTCTTGGGAAATAAGATTTCTTTGTTTATTTATTAATTGATCCAATATTTATTGAGCACCTACCATGTGCCAGGCTCTCCTCTAGGTCAGAGGACAAAAAGATTGTGTAAAACAGAAAAAGATCCCTACCCTCAAGGAATTTATCTCTGATCAGGGTTGGAGTAGGGCAGACATTAAATACTCAAGACATGTATTGTATTAGGCATGTAAATCAAAAACAAGGACAAAAATAAAGTAGGAGAGTGCTGGGTGGAGAGGCAGGCAATTGCAATTTTAAATTGCATGATGGCAAAGGCCTTGCCAATATTTGAGTAGAGATCTGAAGGAGGTAAAGGATTTAGTAAATGATTAGAGTAAATATCTGATAATTCCAAGCAGAGAGCAAGTAAGTTCAAGGGTTTTGAACTGCCTGGCCATGTCCATGGACAATAAGGAGGCCACTGTGGCCAAAGTGGAGTAACCAGTACACCCCATCTGTTGTAGAAATCAGCTTCATATCAGATGTTAGGTGTAAAATGAGATGCAGACAGTGGATTCTGGAAATTCTCTGGGTGATTAGCCTTCACAATTACTGGTGACCAGCTTCTCAGAAACAAGATTCTCTTCAATCATGAAAATGAAGGAAAACTAAATATTTTACAAACCCTTACAAGCTTAAACATTGTCTTCTTATACCAGCTACCTATGAAATAAAGCTACTGAAAAATGTTTGTTCAATGGCACCAGCTTAGGGAAGATTTGAGGCCCAGGTTTACCAGGGAGTTTTATAGAAAAATCCTTTTTTTTTTTGAGTGCTTTATCTGGAGGAGTTACTAGGTACAGTTTAAGTAGATTATGCCTTTTATGTGACATGGTACAAATGGAGTGCTTATACATGTGTGTGTGTGTGTGCACGCGTGCGTGTGTAATTTCCCCTTCTTCCACAGTACCAAAGCTCCCAAGTTTAATTAAGGCATTTACCAGCCTCTCTTGCAGCTAGGTATGACCATGTAGCTGAGATCTAGCCAATGAACAGGGTACAAAACAGAAGTAGTATGCTCAGTTTAAGCAAGTGTCTTTAAGAGGGTGAGCACTTCCTTCCCTTTGCCATTTCTCCTATCTACTGGATTTTACATTCTAGTAGCAAGGAAGTGGAAGTCTGGGAGGTGACAGTCTCTTGGAATTTGTAAGCTGTCGTGTTGACCCTGGACTGTTAATCTCCATAAAATATGTGAGATACCTTAGTTCTAAGTTTCTCTTAATTTGAATTTGAGGTCACATGCAAGAAAAGCCTAATTATAACTAATACATTTGGATTTTATAGAACCACAATGATCTGACAAAATAGAACAAATACAGGTGTTTATTTTTTGATACCTTAAATTAGATAGTCAATATGAGAACTGCATGAGTATATGTCTCAAAATTAAATTTCTTTTATTGTCTATTTTTATTACAAAAGCAATGATGCTCATTTGAAAAACAGCAGACAGGCAAACAAACAAAAAAATATCCATCATTCTACCTACCTATAAACAATTAGTTAATACAATGATTATACACACACACACACACACACACACATGCAGATATATATGCATATATAAAGACAATATCTTAGAAATAGTTTTATGACTTTTTTTTAGGTTAATGTATTGTGGACCTCATTCTATATCAAGGAATGTATTTTTGCATTCAAGTTTTTAATGGCTTTATTGTATACCATTATGGGGACAAACATACTTTATCTAACCAAACACTTATAACGGGATATTTAGGTAATTAATAATGTTGTGATAAACATCCTTGTGATCAATCTTAGTTCACACTTTAAATTATTTTATGAAAAGATAAATCCCCTGAGTAAATAATGTTGTGAGCACATGAGAACGGAGCCCATCTACAGGGAGGAAGAGGAAAGGAGAGTTGGCAGAGATTAATTACACATACTAATGCCACTGCAGAGCAGCCCCAGAAAAGGGGGATTCAGAGTGATGAGCAATGCTATTTGGTCAGGTGTGGGTCATGGATCAGCAGTAGATAGTTGGGACATTGATTGCCCAATGAGACCAATAGCGACAAAGGTTTGGAATGGGGAGGACAGGTATTTCTTTAAGGCAGTGTTTCTCAAACTGGGGTTACTGGACACCAGCATCATTGGTATCACCTGAGAACCTATTAGAAATGTAGAGCACAGAAAGGTGACTATAGTTAGTAATACTGTATTATATATTTGAAAGTTGCTATGAGACTAGATCTTAAAAGTTCTCATCACAAGAAAAAATTATAGCTATGTGTGGTGTTGAATGTTAAGTAGACTTATTGTAGTGATCATTTCACAACGTATACAAATATCAAATCATTAGGTACACCTGAAACAAATATAATATTACATGTGAATTATATCTCAGTTGAAAAAAAGAAGTGCAAACTCTCAAGTCTCACCCCAGAACACTTGAATCAAAAATGCTAGGGTAAGGTCCAGTAGTCTGTGTTTAATTAAGCCTTGCTGATGATTCACATCTGTGCTAAAGTTTGAGAACCACTACCCTAAGTAAAATAAGGGAATTCCTCTCAAACATAGGTGAAGAGCTTCTGTATAGGCAAAAATGACAGATATTATTGGAATTTAAAATTTCCCTTTCATAGAAATTCTATAATGCTTATTTATAGTTTATTTATTATATATTCATCTACTTTTTTCCATAGACTGATTTCATACTTCTTGAGAGCAGACAGGGGTGCTATTCAATATTGTGTATTCGGCACAGTGGCATAGGTGCACTGACATCTTCCATGTGCCCCTTTCCATCTATGGCCCATCCTTCTCTGCTTTCTGTTCTTGAAGGCTGACCTCTGTGTATCACATAAATGGGCTCCTGTGTCCTCTGGATTCCAGTTGGATTTAGCCAATGGACGTTTCTGCCTCTTATTGCTCCCCCCAAGAAAATGGAGGGAGAGAGGAGAGTGAGATCAAGGTCTTTATTATATTAAATTCCTCACTGTGAGCTTTCTTCAGGCCACATGACTGCTGCTGATAGTCCCAGGTGCACCCTTCCCCCACCCCACCATGACTGCTCTATGTCCCCATGTTTGTAATCTGCCTCTCTGTAAGTAAACCCTCCTAAGAGTATTTAATTTGTGTTGTCTATTTCCAGCTGAGGCTTGATTGATAGAATCAACACCTAATAAATACTTACTAATGAAATTGGAACATTTAAATATATATATATATATATTATATATATTGTTTAAAATAAGCTACACACATACTTTCTATCATATAAAGTCTTCTGGTAAAATTCTTTTAAAATAGATAACTTAAACCCTCATTAAAGAAAAATAAACCCTAAAATATTTATAAAGAATCAAGAAAAATATTCTATTATTCATATTCTTGATTTAAACCATTGCTGATGGGGAAAGGGGAAATCTTCTCCAACTGCCATTCATAGTGATAACTTGAATCCTTTACCTATACGAAAGCCCAAGGGGTATGTATATTTGTGAAGATGGGCAATGGCTTAATTTATTTTCAAAGTTAATTTTTCAAAATTATAATAACAGAAATTAAAGGCACTTTGAGCTATATAGTAAGCCAAATAAATTTGTTTTAGTCTTGATGTGTATAAATTATACCTTGGTGTTTAGGAAGAGAAATGTTCCTTGTGGCCAATGATGGCCCTCACCCTGCAGTTTATAAATCAAAGGTACAATTTGAGAATAAAACACTTTATATGAAATAGACTGTCAAGGGCTACTTGTTAAATTTGCTGTAGCAATTAAGTTCTCAGGTGAGAAAATGTCCCCTTTCAGTGTTTTATTAACTCCGTCATTCAGTACTCCATTTATAGGAGTAACTCTTCATAGTAAGTACACATTAGGATGACTTTTCACCTCCATTTAAATGGAAAGTTTGAAAAGAGGAATTGGTTTCTGTGCACTCACTTGAATAGCAATTGAATCTGGTTATTCACCAGTTGTCAGAGAGAGGAGGGGAGAAAGACAGAAAATGGTGAACTTGGACCAGATTGCTGGTGTTGTGATGGAGATGTCCCCAGGTGCTGCATATGGCCAGGACAGCTGTCTCCCCATGCCAATGACATTTTCTCCTGAATTATGGAAATTACTTTGTTTCCCCCTAAATAAACCTCAGATTATAATTGAGCACAATTTTGGGGTAAAAATAATAGTTAGTTTTGTGTTTTCTAGTTTGGTTTTTAAAGAAGGAAGAGTGGTGTGTGTGTGTGTGTGTGTGTGTGTGTGAGTGTGTGTGTGTGTGTATGTGTGTGTCTGAGAGAGAGAGAGAGAGAGAGAGAGAGAGAGAGAGAGAGAGAGAGAGAAGGTGATATAGACAGACAGACACATGTGTCTGTCTTTGGTTTCTGTAATTATTCCAAGGAATAGAGTCACACTGACGGGGTTATTTCCCTCTGGAATGAGAAGCACTGGGTTTAGAAACAGTCAGCCCTATTTTTAAATTGGCCTTTGCTGATGACCGATTGTGTACCCCAGGTAACCTTCCTTAAGCCTAATTGCTTCACTTTTTGACTAGTGATACTTCTATTCACAGGGTGAATTCACAGGGTGAGGTTAAATGAGTGAATTTCACAGAGATGAAATTGTTTCATAAACTATAAAGAATGTCCATGCTCTCTGGCCAAAGACGACCAAGCACACCTCTGCAGTTGAACAAATTGCATTCATTATCATTGCATTGAGCGAGTTGGTTAGAGGGTGTTAGAAAAGTCTTATATGAGATTTGGATAGGGGTCATGTGATTTTGGGAAGCTTTAAGGAAGTGGGACTTTTTTGTTGACTAGATGCTGTCAGGATGCAAGAGTAATTCTGATTGGGTAGCTTAATGAATTTTATCTAGAAGGAGGGAGGATTAGATAAAAGCTAAAGCTGTAATTATAAGGAAGGAACAGTCACTCATATTAGTCAAGAAAGGGGGATATATGGTTATTTTTGTGATGTCGTCGACAATGTTTATGTGTTGTCTATGTTCAGACATGCTTATGGAGTGGTATTGTTTTTGTCTTGACCCATCATGGTCACAGATTGGCCCTGTCTAATGTTGATGTTCTGTGAAATTGTTTATGTTAAACAGAACATCAGGGGCTAGCTGGCAAAGCCATGCCAGCTGTTGGATGTCAGGGGCTGCTTTTCTATTTTCAAGCATTATAGAAAATGGAATATTTCACATTTGCAGTTGTACAGGTACAGATATCATGTCTCTTTACGTGTATGTGCATAGATGTGTGAGTGAGTCCGTTGTATGTGTGTATGTCTGTATGCATGTGTGTGTTCAAGGCACAGCAATATGTGTAGCTACCAGTTTTTGGTAAAAGCACATATTTTAATCGAGTCATTGATGTGTTTTAGTAGCCATGATAGAAACATTCTAGTGTCCTCACTGAACATTTCTCCTCCTGAGAAAACTGCTTCATCACAAACCCTGCTGAGAAGAGACTGTTTTCAATTAAGTGGCTCTCTCCCCTCATTTATCACAGCTGAAAGCATCAGGGCTGGGCCTGACCAGGAGCAGCCAGCTGACAGACTAAATAGTGACCTATGACCATGTGTCCAGGCTTGAAGTGTTTGCTTGGACCAGTCAGATAGTTCTCCCAGAAACTGGAAAACCAAGAGATTGATCCAGCTAATGATGGGGGCACAAGGCCATAGAATGCCATGAGAAAGAAAATGCACAAACTGATGTGCAAACTGACATTATTAGGATCATGAAAAAACAAGAGAGAAATAGATTAAGATTGGAGAGCTCTGGTAGATAAAGAGAATAACAGTTGAAGCTCAAAGAGAAGCAGAGACTCCATAATAGAATGACTGGCCTCCGAGCTCTCTGGTGTGGGGCCCAGACCCCTTTCCTCTAAGCCTTGACCATCCTACGATCAACTCATTTCTTGTGAGCTAGCTCAAATGGGTTCCTGTTTTTGCAATAGAATAATACTGATTTAAGTAACTCTACAGTGTTAGAGATTTAAAAAAAAAAAACAAAACAAAACTGTAGACAGCATTTAGCTTTTGCTTTCCAGTTGAGGAAACTTAGTCTAATAAAAATGAAAAGTAACTGTTCAAGATGACAGAACAGAATGGAGGTGGGATATTAACAGAACCACATGTCCATCTTAATGATGTGCACACACATGAATACATTACCTCTTGTTAAAGGTGATGATCACATTTGGGGTAAGTCTCTTTTCCAAGAAATTCCTTCATGCAGACAGAGTAGACAACTGCCTACATGTCACTTGAGGAGCATTAGAGAGTTCTATTCCTTCCCTGCTCCCCCTCCTCAGATTGTTGCACAGGTTAAATGTGTTTTTCTTTGTTAAATCTTTACCACAGTGCTTTGTGCATAGTAAGAAGTAAGTGGATAGTACTTACAAAAGTGAATAAAGCCACATTTCCAATTCATTTATGCCTGTCTCCAGAGCTCATTGAAAGTAAAAGATGATGCTCTAAATGTGTAGAGTTAGGCTTACTAGTTTAGTTTAGGTCAGAAATCAGAAGATATGATCAATAATATAGGGTTGTCTCATTTATGCTGAAACAAAAGTGATACCTTACACTAGTCTAGCATATGGATCTAGCTACCCATAGTAACTCCTTTATCAAACACAAAAATTGTCATATCGTTATTTCTATTTTAAAGATGTGGATTTCAAAGCTCACAGCATCTGAAGGATGTGTAGGGATCTTCTCCCTGTAAGGAACAGTGTGGGAACCCAGGGCACTTGCAGGTGGCCCTGGGTTCTCACACGATTCCTTACAGAGAGAAGACTATGCCAACCCAGAGAACTTCCCTGACTTCACCATTTTGTCTAGGGCCAGCTTTCCACACTCAGCAACTTGCAAGTAAAGGGCACTCTTTCCATCTGACTGTGAGTGTAATTCTTCTCTGTCCATGCTTAATGCCACCAACCTGATTAGCACCTGTATCAGGGAAATCACCTCCTCGGTGCACATCCACCATTCTCATTCATCTCTGCCTGTGCAGATGATGAGAATGGCAGCGTGAGCTTGGAGAACATTTGTCACATAATGAAAGCAGACTGTATAGGTCCAACTGAGCCTGCAGGTCAACAAATGTAGAAAAGAGGTGGTTGTATGACTTTCTGCAATGTAATATATAATGTTTTTTTGAAAAGCTTTCTTTTGAAAGCTTGGAAAATGTGAAGCCCATTCTTTTCAGGAGGATTCATTAGAAAGCCATGGTTACTAGGTATATGGGGTCCTATTGCTGCCTGTGAGCAAGGCAGTGCTGGATTTAGGAGGCAGGCTGACTAATAAACGTTGGTCAGGAATTTATCCAGGATGATGACCACACATTTGTTCGATGGGGAGTATTTTATAATGGTTCTTTAGGAAACTATGTGGATTGAATGAATAAATTTGCCAAGCTTTCTGACATTTTAAAAGCTGACAGGCTTAAGATATTTATTTTGATCCAAATATTTTTATTCACGTATTAAATTCATAAGAGAAATCTACTAGTTTCTATCTGTATGCTTTATCCCACTTAAGATCTTAAAAACTTAATTATAAAATAACTTTTTGTCACTATCTCATGCATCGAGTACCCAATTTTCATTATATAGTCATTGTTTGTTTGTTAGTTTTAACCACAGAGTTTCATCTAAAGCAGAATGTGCTGTATAGTCTATTTTATATTCATAATACATATTATGGCTTTGGAGTTTATATAAAATATATCTGCCCAGAATAATAAAGCTAGTTTGGATAGTAAAAGCATTATCTTCTTATCTTTGGAAACATTAAGACCGTCAAGTAAAATTAAAATGTTTTAAGTAATGGGTTACTCTTAAGGAGAAAACATTTCTGAGAATTTCTTTCCTAGAGAAAATTACAACCAATTTTGTCTATAGAGTTATTTTCCTCAAGATTTTTTGATGAGGTAGTCAACAAACAAAGATGTTCACTGCTCGTGTGTGTGTTATGTGCATTTGTGTGCATGTGTGTGTGTGTACTTTTTCAAATGTATTATATTTTTGGTGAAGGTAGACAGATGCCTAGTTGAATGTTTTTGGACTGAGTTCATTATAATATCATCAGAACATATCTGATATTACTGATATCCATTTACCTGAACAATTTAACCCTTCTGGTTTATAATCATTAATCTTTATTTTATGAAATCAATTGAGAGAATTAAATGACATCCCTATGATATTAACTGTATAGATTCCTCAGGTCCTTTGATCTTCTCCTTCAAGAGTGTCTCTTTATCTTGCTAATATGGCTTTCTTTTCAGGATACTGTTACCTGAAGAATAGATTTGATTATTCTTGTCTACTTTCCAATTCCAACATTTTTATTATTGTTCAGACTCTTAACTTTGTTCCCATAGAAGTATGAAAGTTTTTATTTATTTATTTTTACAAGTCAATGTCCTTGCCAAAATACAATAGTAGTTGTTAGCTAATCGTTACAGTGTGCAGAGCAGACACAAGTTCTTTAACATGAGCATAGGTTTGTTCTCCAGCAACAATAATTCGGAGACTCAGTTTTATCCATTATTCTATGGCAGCGACTGAGGCTGATGCTTAACTTGAACATCTGATAAGAGATGAGGAAATAGAAAATGGACATTAATGAGACCATTTGCCTGGGTGGATATGAGTATGATATTTAGGAAAACTAGATGCTTTGTCATACCTGTTTCATGTGTACTTCCAGTCTTTCTTTTCCAATTCCCAGCCCCAGCATGGCTGACTATGGGCCTGGTCAGATAGATCTGCTCATATGTGGTGTGGACATTGTTATGTTTTGTGGCCACACGGGATCTTATGAAGTGTTTCTTTGGATAATTTCTCACAATATGAATCTTTCCTACCCAAGGTGGGAGTGGAACACTCACTCTCCCAGATCCTCTTGCTCCTGGGTCTAGATGCATGACTTTGGCTCTGTCAATAAGATGCAAACACAGAAAAGATTTTGAGTAAAGTGGCAGAAGAAAGCATGCTGTGTGTGGAGTCCATTTTCAGGGGAGCACGGTAGTGGAGGTATCTGGCTTTCGGGAACAGTTGTGCATGGGGAAGATCTGATGTTCAGGGCCTGATCAGTAGGCCCAGCTGCAGTGTTCGTCCCAGAGGCAGTGGACTGTCACTGTAATGGTTCTGAAGTGAGGTTAACAGTTACTCCTTCGTGCATAGCCTCTCAGTGACCCTCTTAAATATGGTTTATTAAAAACTTAAAATTTATTTGTTTGTTTATTGTAAAATACGATCATATTTTTAAGGTGTAAAATATAATGATTTGATATACATTGTGAAATGGTTAGCATTGTCAAGTTAAATTAGACATCCATCACTTCACATAGTTACCCTTTTTTTGTGGTGAGAATGCTTAAGATCTACTCTTTTAGCAAATTTCAGATATACAATATAGTATTGTTAACTGTAATCATTATATTGTACATTAGATCTCTGGGACTTAACTTAGAATGGCAAGTTTATACCTTTTGACTAACATATTCCCCTTTCCCCCACTCTCAAGCTCCTGGCAACCACCATTCTACCCTCTGGTTGTATAAGTTTTACTTTTTAGATTCCACACATGAGTGAGATCATAAAGTATTAGTCTTTCAGTGTCTGGCTATATCACTTAGCATAATATCCTCCAGGTCGTACATGTTGTCACAAATGGCAAGTTTTCCTCTTTTTTAATGGCTCTCTTATGGGAAAACATATAAATGAATTGGATGAAAGAAGACTCTAAACAATCTTCCAAGAGTTTTACCAAACAATGAACTTGAACATATGTCTAATGGTAGCACTTATAATACAACTTTCTCACTCTGGAGAGGCATAGTCTTAGCTAAGGGTAGTTGCTAGAGTGAAAATATTATCACTGACTCTGGTCTCTTTAGAGTCATTCATTTCTTAGATTCTGCCTTTGATTTGCCAAGCTTGCATTTGCTGCTTGCCACCTATGTCTAGAAACAGGTTGGTCACAAAGATAATTCAGGGATTGTCTCTATGTGGTTTAATTTTCTGAAATATGAGGCTCTCTGCCCCCTACATGATACCAGAAATGTGGTTGAGTCAGTGTTTTCTGGTTCTACCCTTGGGTCTTGCTTTGACTGTGCTGCTTTGAGTTTTCCACTTGAAGAGGACATCTGCTCTGGGTTGTCAGAAAAACTGTGGCACATTACTAATCACTTTGTGTACCATACTGCTCAGTTGTGCTGGGCTCTGATGCCTTGTTATTGGTCTATTTGGTGGGCCATGCTATCCTGAGCTGGTCTTGGATTTTCTTCCCAGGCTTCATTTATTTTCAAGTTATCTGAATTTCCTAAAGTCTGAGATGCTTAAAGGCAGGAATCCTGTCTTGTCTCCTTCTTTGTCTTCAAGGTCCAGAACAGTGCTGGACATATTCCCAGTATTTAAGCAAGCATCAGAGGGCCCCCAGTCTTGGCTGTGCAAACACAGAGATATACTGACATGGCCTTTTTTGCTCCTTTGGCCACTTCTACCAGTAACCAAACATATTGTTTATCTTCCTGTGTCATGTCTATGATCTCTTTGTGAATCCCCTTATGACCCTTTCTATTAAGCTTATTAGGGTGTTAAAGGAACTCTTTTGGATTTATAGGGCATTTGCTTGTTTTGGATGTGAAGGTACAAAATTCCTTTCTTAGTGACTCTTCCTTTCTCACCCACTGCATAGGTCCCTTTTCTTACATAGCTATTTGGCAGTAGGTAAAATAGTTGCTGTAGGTAGACTAAAGCTATAGTGTACATTTTAAACTGCTGTGGTCCTAGAAGACAAAATAAACGATAGACTTTTAGATCTTTTAAATTGTATTTATCCATGCTGAATGGATTGTATTTGCATAAGGTACAAAAATCGAGTGAAAAGTAAAATACTTATTGTACCATTCAAGTCCATAATTACAAATATCTGAGTATTCAGGAATATGTCTAAACCATTGAATATTAAATTATGACAGGACCTTTAAATTTTTCATATATCAGACAAAAGGCCTTATATCCAGAATATATAAAGAATTTATACGACTTCATAATAAGAAGCAAAATAAAGATGGGCTAATATAGACACTTCAAAAAATAAGGTATGCCAGTGGGCAATAAAAATATGAAAAAATTGTCAGGGTAATTATTCATTAAAGAAATGCAAATTAAAACCATAGTGCAATAACACTATACACCCATTTATGGCTAAAATGAAAAGGACTGACCATAACAAGTTTTGATGAGGATATGGGAACCGGAGCTCTCATACCCTGTACTTTTGGATGAGAATTTAAAATGGTACACCCACTTTAGCAAACATTTGACAGTGCTTTTTTGAAGAGTTAAACGCATACCTACCATATGACTTAAGCATTCTATTCTTAGGTACATACCCAAGGAAAATAAAGACATATGTCCACATAAAGACTTGTACCACATTTTCATGGCAACTTTATTTCTAATAGCCTGATTAGAAATGATCCAAATATCCACTAACAGGTGATAATTTAGTCATACTATGGAAAACTACTTGGCAATAAAAAGGACTCAACTACTAATACATATAATAATACAGATGAATCTCAAAATCTTTATGTTGAGTAAAAAGGCCAAACCAAAAAGAGGGTACATAATATATAATTTCATTTATAGAAATGTAAAAAATGTAAGGTATTCTATAATAACAAAAAGCAGCTCAATGGGTGCCTGGGGGCAGGGAAAGAGGAAGGGAGGAATTACAAAAGGGTACAGACAACTTTTTTAGGAGGAGATAGAAATCGAGACAGAGACAGACAGAAACAAATAGAGACAGAGATAGAGATAGATAGAGATAGAGATAGTTAGAGAGAGAGCTGTATTGCACTTGTCCACAATACATGTAGCATATTTCCCCCAACACTCCTGGTAAGTAGATTATATTTGAAAATGTAGTTTCTTTTTCATATTTTTATCTACATTATTCCTATGTAAGAAAATTGCTTCCTTGCTTGTCTTTTCTACATGGTTCTCAAGTTCTTTGGTCATCCATCATAAACTAGTATTTTACAATTAATGAGAATCTTTTATACATTTTCTTTTACTCAAAAGACTGCATATGCCCATTCATTCTGAGCAAACTCTTTTTCCCTTTTAAATGACCCAGAAATTCAATAAAAGTGAGGCAGTGAAGAAAAAGAGCTTTGTCTGCCCAAGAGGAGTTACCCAATAAAATTATAGATTTAATTTTCAGCCTGACCTTTCCTGTAATTTTTTTTTAGAAATTTCATGATTTCAAAAGAAATAGACTTTTCAATGAAGAATGCATTGTCCACTTCCTCATGGGAGATTTCGAAAACCAAATCTTTGTGTCTAATAATCTGATGGAAACAGCAGCATTGCTATTTGCTGTCCATTTCTATACCTATAAAGAGTGGTAACTGGTCATATTCAATTTTAGCCATCATCGTTTCCAAAGTTACCTCTTTGTCATTTCCTGAATTTGAAGGAGTCATGGCATGAGTCAGTGTTTCTCAAACTTTAACGTGCATACAAATTACATGGGGATCTTGTTAAAGGGCAGGTTTTGATTTAGTAGGTTTGGGGTGGAGCCTGAGATTCTGCATTTTTAAAAAGCCCATGAGTAATGCCGAGGTTGCTGGTCCATGGACTACACTTTGCATAGTAAGGACATAGGTAACACCAAAATAGCACACAACCCTCCTATTATTCATTTGCATTTAAAATAAATTCCTCTTTACCTAGAAATAGCAACTCATCTTAGGAAAGATTTAAAGTAAAATATTCAACTTGTGATCATTTTCAGTCTCTATTATCAAATAGTCATCATGTACCATGTTGTCTAATGCTCTTCCTCAAGGTGAGACCAGCCAGGAAGTAGATTTAGTTAAAAGGCTAAAGGGAGTAAAGAGACAAGGTATGCCAGAGTGTCTGTCTCCAACCTGTGCTGTGTATTAAGGTGGATGTCAGACCAGTCTGGGAGAGAAGATTGCGTTCTTAGCTTTGGTTTTTCAACCATCCCTATTTTCATGACATTTTCTCTGCAATTTTGCAGTAGAAGGGTGACAGTCCTACTCCTTGACACTGGGCTTGGCCATGTGAATGGCTTTAGTCAATGGGGTGTTAGCAGATATGACACAAGCAAATGCTCAGTTTGGACTGGGGTATTGGGACTTTCACCTTCTCATCTTTGCTATTACCATGAGCACAACATGCCCAGGTGAGCCCACTGGTCTTAAGAGGAGGGTAAGACACACATGGAACACAGTTAAACCCAGTGTAAATCAACTTACCTTGGCCAACCTTCACACATTCGAGAGATAATAAGTGGTTATTGTTTAAGCCACTGAAATTTGAACTCTTCTGATACATAGCAAATACTACCTGACACACTGGAGTAGTGTATCTGATACAGGACGACACAGCTAGAAGTGGGTGGTATTGGCGGGAGGCAGATTAAAAGTTAGAGGTCTGAAAAAAGTAAAAACATACATTGCAGAAGGTTCAAAGAAGGTGAAACAGAATGAAGTCCAGGCTAATGCTAACCATTGGCTTTTAAAATATTTTTAGTGCACACTTACATGGGTGGGTGAGATATATGAAGAGAATTTAAAGCTAATATGAGATGGAATAGATGGACACTGCTTTGAACCAGCTAGAACCAGACCTGATACAACAGGATGCTGTTTTTCTTGTTAAGTTCTTGACTACTGTATTATGGAGAGAAGATAAAGAGGATTGGGAGAAAACACTTAACTGATTAAATAAATTTGAGCATGAATTAACTGAATAACATACATCTCATGTTGCTTACTTGCTTGCAATGACAAAGCAACTCCTCGCCCCATGTAATTGATAGACAATGAATTCATGAAAGATTTCACTAAATTACAAGGCATGTGGTATTTGGGCTATAATTCATGGGTTGCCACATTCCACATATAGGAAGTTATTGAAACTCTTTTAGTCACTAATTCACTGATTCATTCATTCTTTCAAATGTACTTGTTATTTTGTGCTCTCATGGAGCTGACATTCCTGCATAGAAGAAAGACATCAATCATTTGATTATAATTGTTGTGTTAGACATGGGTAAGTGAACCAAGTTCTAAGCTTGGAAAGAAGCAATGCTTGATATTGTCTTGGAATCAGTGAAGGTTTCTCTGAGAATAAAATGACTATTTTATTTTATTTTATTTTATTTTATTTTATTTTATTTTAGGTGAGGCAACCCTTGGTTGACCTCACGAATTGCATAGACCTTGTCAGCTTATAATCCCTTATTTTTTATTTATTTTTTAATGCCTACAGCACCTGGTCTTTTTAGGTGGTCTTCCATCTAAGTTCTCACCAGCCCCAACCCTGATTAGCTTCCAAGATCAGTCGAAATTGGGCTTGTTCAGAGTGAACTGGCCATAAACTTAAAATGACACTTAAATTGAAATCTGAAAGAAATAGAAAGAGCAATCTAGGTACTGGAAACAGGATATGCAAAGGACCTGAATTAGGATAATTGTATTGCTTATTTGAGGAAATGAAAGGTCAGTTTGATTGAACAGGGAAGGAAAATTGGCAGGCATGACTAGGTTAAGTGTTTTGGATTTTAGCCTAAGAGCAGTTGAGAGTAACTAAAGGATTTTAAAATAGGGAGCAACATATCAGATTTGTGTTTTAAGAGATTACTCTGGCTACAATATGAAGAATGGGTTGCAAAGCAAAAAGGTAATAATGGGAGATAGCTCTTGCAATAGTCCAGGAAAAATAAGTATTGGTTTGGACTCCAGTTGTAGTAGTAGACTTAGAGAACTTGGGAAAGGTCCTAGAGGGATTTAGGAAGTGGAATCAGCAGTCCTTGACAGTGATTGGAATGTGGTTGGTAAGGAAGAAGGAAGATTACTTCTAAAGTTTCTAGTTTGTAACAACTAATAGTGCTATTATGGAGACAGAGGATATTGGAGAAAACTGGGTTAGGGAATTGGATCAAAAGTTTGGTTTTAGATATGTTGATTTTAAGGTACTCGTGGTATATCCAAGGAGAAATGTCAAGTAGACAGTCAAGCCCATTGTTCTTTAGCTCAGGGAAGAGGCATGAGTAGCACACATATATTTGCAAGTCATTGGCATAAAGTTAGTAATAAAAGCTAAGAGACTAAGTATGAAGCCAAGAGAAAAGTTTGTAGACACATCATTGGGGAAATATCAACATTTAAAGGAAGATTGGTAGGAAAAGGAGGCCAAGCAGAGAAGAGGAGAATCACAATAATGCAGTGCCATGGAAGACAAGAAGAAGAGAGAATGCTCAGCTCTAGTGAATATAGCTGAGAAGATCAGTAATCTGAGGAAAGTCACTTGTTTGTTATATTTAGCAACAGAGACATTATTAATAAACTTGGCAGTAGTAAACTGGCATGACAGAAGCAGAAGCCAAATTGTAGTGGGTTAATGAGGGAATAGAAGGTAAGAACATGAAAATGGAAAAAGCTGATTAGAGTAATATAGTCTCCAAGCAGTCACAATATCTGTTTTGTGGAGAAGCAAGCCTGATATGCAAGGCAGTATGAAAAAAACCTACATGAGCTGAGAAAATGTTCATGGAAAGTTCAGAAGGTAGACACTATATCAGTACAATTAGGGTTAATTTGCATTGGTTCAGATGTCAAGAACTCACGATTTGGACAATGGCTTTGCTCAAAACCTATAATTATATTATGCAAGAAGGGTAAATATTTGTCCTTGTGTAAACAAGATTAATGGGGATGGTCGCCATATCAGGAAGAAACATCTTTTCATAAAACCAATGATCTGATGATAATTTGCCTTCCTATTTCTCTTGAATATGAATTTTCACGCAGGAACAATCCTGACTATTGTCATAATTATATCTTCAGCACCTAGAATAGTATCTGAATGCAGACACCTCGAATACAAGAAGGGGTTCAATTACTGTTTGTTGAGTGAATGAATGCTAGTTGTTTTCCTTATTCTAGGAGCTATAGTACGTACTCAGAAGAAATACAACTAAACCTTGGTAACAATGCTCAATGCTCCTGCCCCTCTGATAATTGAATGACTCAGGCTTGACATTTTACCAAGTCTAAATCATGGAGGTTATACTGCTCTGGAAAACTCACCATTACAGTGAGCTTGGCATGACTTAGACTGGGCCAGATGGAATTTCTGGTAACCTTGGGGTGTTGCAAGTGAGTGGGGTATTACAAAATGTAATTGTTTGCATTTGCTAGCAAAACCTTACTATTACCCAGATGCTGAAGGGAGCGTGCTCAGAATGTGAGTACACAGAGCTGGATGGTACCTGAGGAGACCCGGAGTTTAGAATCTTCTGCAATTCCTCTTCAATGCCAGCAATGATATGAGAGATGGTGGATTTGTCTATAAGAAGTACTCTCACTTTTTACTTAATCAGAATTTGCATTGTTTTCTCATTTCGGTATTAAGATGTGAATTTTGCCTCCGTGTGCTATGGAAATAACAAAGCCCATAACAGTTGGTTTTATCCATAGCATCTTCCATCTTAGAATCTCTGAGGATGTCATAAGCTGATAATGTTCTTTCCAAATGAGCTATTTTGTAATCACTCTCCACATGATTGTTTAAAATGATTATTATTGTTTCACCTTAATATAAAAAGATTTATTTACCAATAGAAAACCGAGTTTACCCCCAGAATGCCTGTGTTAACTGCCTTTTAGCTCATCAAGGTCTCTGGAAATCTGGAGACTGAAATGCAAATAGTAGTTTCTGGTTCTGTACATTTTAAGAAAACAAGGAGCTAAACTTCCATATTCAAAAACAAGTTTTACTATTCTACCTCAGTGCTCAGAGTTGAGTATAACCTGGGCAACAAGAAGAAAAGATGAAGTGGGCGGAGGGTGCTCATTCGGGAAAGATATGGGATGGGAAGATAAAATCAGAACTGAAGATGCATTTTTCTCCTGCCCCAGAGTTTGGGATGCAGGTTGGCTTTCCAAAGCTATGAAGCCTTCTGTTATCCAGCATTCCTGAATTTCCACCACATCCTGGACACAGGATTTTGTTTTGTTCTGATTACTTTAATCAGATGTCCTTTGCTCAAGAAATCACACCACTGGAAGATTTTAGTACTTCTCTTCATTTATTCAATTCCTTCCTGGTACTCATTGATACTTTCCTGACAATGTTTAGATTCCTTGAGGTAAAAAAAAAATTATGTAGTATAGTGCTTGGAATTTTTCTATTTCATCATGCTCTGCTTACTTTATACCAAGACTCTACATTACATAGGTCAAAAATTTTTTACTAGCCATATATGGTTACTTTTCCTTATGAAATCACTTCCACTTCATCACTGAGATGACTCTAAATCAGGGTTGGCAAACTTTTTCTATAAAGGGACAGAGAGTAAATATTTTATGTTTATGAGCTAGTCTCTTGCAACTATTCAGCTCTACCAATATAGTGCAAATGCCAACATATGGGATATGTAAGTGATTGGATTATGGCCTGTGTGCCAGTAAAACTCTATAAAACCAGGTGGTGGGCTGGAGTTGGCCTGTGGGCCATAGTCTGCCAGGCTCTGTTATAAATTGTGCTCCCCACAGTTTCCTCATGTTCATACTGTTGGAATAGGCATACACTGGGCTCTAATATTCCTTTAGAGTTATGATGATTCTCACCTTACTTTGTCATTCTCTTCCTTTGGTCATATTTGATAGGGAATCTTGAAACTTTTCAGGGTAATAGCATCCTCTCAGTGGCCTCATGATTTGGTTTTATCTGATTTCATTTTCTGCTTTTCTCTCCCTTCATCACTCCACCTCAACTCCTCTGACTTCCTTGCTGTTTTCTGAAAATATTTGATATGCTCTTACCTTAGGGCTTTGGCACTTGATCTTCCCTCTGTCTGGAATGCTCTTCCCTCAATGGTCACAGATATCATTCCATTTTCATCAAGTCTCTACTCAAATGTTACTTTCTCAATGGCACCTTTTGTATTGGTCATTGTCTAGATAAAAAGACAGGAACAACTGCAGATATTTCAAACAGAGAACATAATAGAGGGGATTAGTTACAAATCAAAAGGACTAGAGTTGCAGAAGGTATAGGTGGGCTTACACAAAGATTAGTGACAGCAGGAGGGCTGGAGGAGAAAAGGGAAAATAATAGAATCCAAAACCCATCTCACTATGCTACAGAGATGGCTGCTATCAGATCCACCATCACCATTGCCTTGCAGGAAGACCAGATTCTTCACTTTCACTGGTACTCAGGAGCTAGAAGAGACCTGCTCCTGATGTCACCACTGCCAGAGCTATTAACTACTGTGTGGCTGCTGCTCTTGCTACCACTCTAATCAGGAATCTGAGATCACTCCACATTACCTTTGTAGCTGCGATCACTTAAAGCACCACCGGAAGCAGAAAGAATATTGATTTTTCCTTCCTCCTGCCTTTTATTCTCCCAGCAGTGCCTGCCGTTAGTAGAGGAAACATGGGCAGAACCTAGCCAGTCCCAGGTGAAAGGGAATCTGGGAAATATTGTTTTTAAGCTTCTAGCCCCATGCTGTGAAGAGCTGACTTTAGAAGGACTAGAATTAAGTGGAGAGACGTTAGATCAATAATCATCATGCCCTTCAACTCCATCTGAAATTATAACTCAACGATTTATTCCTTTTCCCTGGTTTATTTGTCTCCATAGCATTTATCACTGCCTAACATACTATTTATATATTTACTTGTCTATCACCTGCCTCCCCTACTTGAATGTACGCTCAATGAGAGCAGTGATTTAGTACACAGCTGTACCCTCAGTTCCTAGAACAGTGTCTGGTATGTAGGGGACAATCAGTAAATATTTGTAGAATGAATAAACAAATCACTTAACAACACTCAGGGACTACTTCTGACAAGTACTGTGGTTCACAGAGTGGAGTCTGACAACTTTAAAGTATCACAGAAAATAAAGGATTAGGAGAAAGTCTCTCTCTCTTTTTCTCTTCTTTTGTTCTCTCACATGTATGCATATTACATTTACATGTTTTCCCTCTAGGAAGTATCTGCTTTGAAACACATTTTTATTGGCATTGTAAGCCTGTTCAGAGAGGGGTTCCTCCATCTGAATCTACTTCAGTTATTTGTCAAATGTTGCAGTGTCTTTAGAGAGAGTGTTAGGAGTTTGCTAGGGCCGCTGTAACTAAGTTTCACTGATTGGGTGGCTTAAACAACAGAAACGAATTTGCTTACAGTTCTGGAAGCTAGGCATGTGAGATTAAGGTGTTGGCAAGGTTGGTTCTTTTTGAGGATCTTGAAGAAAGGATCTGATTCAGGCCCCACTCCTTGGATTATAGATGGCCATCTTCTTCTTGTGTCTCCATATTATTCTCCCTCAATAGGTGACTATGTCCAAATTTTCTCTTATACAATCACCAGTCAGATAAATTATAGCTCACCCTGATGAACTCATTTTAATTTAATTGCCTTATTAAAGGTACAATTTAAACTGCAATATAGTTACATTTGAGGTTCTGAGGGCTAGGACTTAAATATATGCTTTTTGGAGGGCTATAATTCAACACATAAAAAGAGTTAAGGTAGGTTCTCCTTCAAGTTCCATATTTTGCAGCCTGGGTTTTATCATTACAGTTTTTGACTCAGTGATTACAGGGTTGAAATTGAAAACCTTTTTCACTTGTAATCTTCGATATTTTATTTTTCCAAGTTTCTCCCAAATAATTGGAGGAATATGATGACATAGTACATGTTATATTGTTTTTCTGAACCAGAAGACTTCTGTTTATGTCTTCAGAGGCTGGAAGCTAAACAGATTCTTTCTCTACAAACACTCCATAGAGCTGATTAGGTGAGTTTAAGTACCTGTCAAGAAATTAGACTTTAGGCATTACAACAAAAGTATCAGAATTCCATTGGCAAGGAAAAGAGCTCTGTGCCATGTCCTGCACTTCCATGTCCTGCACTTTAGGCCAATGATGAATGTTTCAACAGACTGATAAAGTAGATTGCATAGCAAGGGCTACCTTGGATCTTGAGATTACACAGCATCGCTTGACTGGTGAGGCTGGTCCTGTGTTTGTAAGTGTTATGATAGGGAGGACCCTGACTTGGTAGCTGATAGACAAGCCAGACACTCTGAGGTAAGGAAAGATTCAGCAAGAAAACATACCCTGTTTGACCTCGATGTAAATTGAATCTGCCATAGAACACATAGTTGTGCTCTCATTGTCTGTTTGCAGCCTTGTTCTGCAAATAGACCAGTAGATATCTTTTCATTCTCTTCCTGAATGTTGAATGACCTTCGAAATAGCCTAATCTGTCTTGGCAGATTGAAGATAGAGAAAACAAGCAAGAGAGACTGACCTGCTGGTTCTTGCTATTGATCAGTGGCTTGAATGAAGGCTCATTATGAGCTGGGGGGATATGTCAGACATGGGTGTTAGGGGTGGAAAAACTCGAAATGGACCTTGGCAGCATGCAGAAGTGATAAAAAGCCACACACACACACACACACACACACACACACACACACACACACACACACCAGACACCTTTGTGGCACTTTGGAAGCTGTTCAAAGAGAGAGACCCTTCCAAGAAATCAATGATCTAGTTAGTCCAATCTCCTCATTTTACAGATGGATAAACTGAGGCCACGAGGGATGAAATGACTGTCTAGTTGGGATGCTCAACCCAGTTCTGACTCAATTGAAATCCAAGTTCCTTCTGCTACATTTTTCAGCTTCTCCCTTTGCCCAAATCTATCTCAGGGTATAGCATTAGGTTCTGTAATGTTAATACCCTGTCTCTAGGCAGACCAATTTGACTTCAGAAAGAGCCTAGGACTGAGGACAAACACACATGGGTTTGAGTTCTAATGATGAGTCTAATTCATCAGATACATGAGTTTGGGCATATCACTTTACCTCCTGAGCCTTACTCTCCTCATTTTAAAAAAGAAATGGACACACTAATACTTGTTTTCCTTGCTTGTCTGGGAGGATGTGTGATTAAAATCAGTCTGTGAACATATTTGTAGGCTCTAGCTTCAACAAGTATTCTCCTGGAGGGGTAATCTCTTACTGTTATATCTAATAACGGTGTAGCCAGAAATGGTTAATCAGAGTATCCCAGCAAGACCAGAGCTGCACATTGTGGTAAAAAGAAGGAGTGGGATATTAGGGCTCTCCAGAGAAACAAACCAATAGGAGATATATGTATCTATAGATATAGATATCCATAGATATCTTTAAGAGAGAGGGAGAGAGACTGAGAGACAGAAAGAGAGAGTGAGAAATGTAAGGGTTTGGCTGACATGATTGTAGTGGCTAAGTCCCAAATTTGCAGGTCAGACAGGCAGGTAGGCAGGCTGGAAAGCCAAGGAAGAGTCGATGTTATAACTTGAATGCAAAATTCCTTCATCCTTATGGAATCATAATCTTTTTTCTTTAGGCCTTCAGCTGATTGGATGAGGACCACCCAATGTGGAGAGTAAGCTGCTTTAATTAGTGTCTACCAATTTCAATGTTAATTACATCTAAAAATTTCTTCACAACACCACCTAGACTGGTGTTTAACCTAAAACTGGGTGCCATAGACCAGCCAAGTGGGCACATAAAATTAACCATCATAGGTTGGGATTTCTGAAGTCTGGAGCATTTGAGGAATCAAAGTTGGGTGTCCTGAGTGGAAAGAAAGGTGGGAAGAGTCAGTGTCAAAGTGCAGGGGCCAGAGGAGTAGGGAGCATAAGGGTAAACAAAGCTCAGTGCAGAATGCTGGACTTGTCCTAAAGCATCAATTTTGCTGAGAACCAGACTCATAAACCTGAAAGAAGCTGGAGTTCTTTCTTCTTCCCATCTTTGATCAGATAAAGCATAAAGGAAAGAGAGGTGACACCACCTTGATGCTTATGCTCTTCTCCATTAGCTTCTGTCCTTTACTCATTCTGATTCCCAATTCCCTCTTCCCACTGCCCTACTCTTTATCTGACCAGTGCCACCCTGCCAAAAGTCTGCACCATCTTCAAAGGCCTCTCTGTCTGTGGGAGAAAGGAGGCCGACCTCAGTGTCCCTGTGTGGGGAAAGTCCAGCCACTGCCTAGGTGCAGGAAGATATCGAGAGAAAACCTGGAATATCTCTCTCTCTAAAGGTATACACACTACCTGAGAAGTGTCATGTACTCCACATGCCACCAATATATCCTGCAAAATGTCATTTCCTTTGAAGTTCACAAGCTCTATTGATTTATGATTTTTTTTTGTGTGTGTGTGTAGTGGATTTCAAACAACAGTTGCTTACATGATGAGTAGGTGACTTAATATGGGAAGCAGTTCTGGTCATTCTTGTCAATGGGGAGAGAAAGGGGGAATTTTCTTTAAGAATGCCATTATATATAAGCTATCAGTGATAATTCTGTGTATTGATAACTGACTAATCATGGCTTTACCAGTTTTTTCCTCCCTTCCTTTCCCTTTTTTTGCCTTATTTCTTCCATTTCTTCCTTCCATCTCTTTCCTTACTTCCTTACTTCTTTCCTCCTTCCTTACTTCCCACCATAAGTATTTAATTAGTGTCTACTATGTACCAGGCTACTGTGCAATGTAACAGTTTAACAAAGGTTTGCAAAATAAACATAGGCTTACACAGAGCTTACATTTTAGAGGAAGGGTGTCAGAGAGACATTAAACATGTAAAGTCACAAATAAATAGTCCTAAATTATGAGTGCAATGAAGGAAAAAGGTATGGAGGCATAAGAGCCTATAGCAAGGGGACTTGATCTAGTTCATGCTGTGCAATGGCAAAAAAGTGATCTTTGAATTGAGAGTGTAAGGAATAGAAGAGCTTATTAGGTTAAAAGAAGGGATAGAATATTCCAGGAGAGGAAAAAGTATGTGCCAAGGCCTTGAAGTAGGAGAGAGTTGCCCCACATGAGGAACAGAAAGAGAACCAGAGAGGGAGTAGGGAATGGGGGGTAAGTGGAGGTGGGTGGGGAGGTGGGCAGGGGCTTTCCTACCAAGTTGGAGCCATGACCTGGGAGGTTTGAGTTCTGAAAGACCACCAGACTGGCACATGAAGAACAGATGGTAGGGGCTGGAAGTGATACCACTAGAGCTATAAGAAGGCCAGGTAAGAAATGACAACCCTGACCTGGGCTATTTACATGGAGATAGAAACAAATATTTAGAATCCAGTGAAATTTAGGAAATAAAAGCAGCTGAGGTATTTAACTAGGTTCATGACCTTGCTCAGGGATTTAGCTAACTGCCTTAATCTAAATTTCCTCCAGAGCACAGCAGTGCTAATGTTACTTTGTCCATAAAGAATTATCCGATATCTACCAGATGCAATTCACCCTGCCACACACAGGCTATAGAACATGAACAATAGGGGGCCCTGGCCCTGAGGCAGGAGCACACATTATAAGGTGATTGTTATAAAGTATGAAAGGTACACAATCCAGCTGAGTAGGGGGATTGAAGAGATTGGAGGAGGCAGTACCTCAGCCAAGCATGCAAGGATGAGTGGGAGTTTGACAGGTGAAGACTGGTATAGAGGGAGGGGAAAAGGGCATCTAAAAGTGAAGTTATATCTTATTGCGATGGTTCTTACCAGGGGATTTTTGGCTCCCCAAATTGTCTGAAGATATTTATGATTGCTGCAAGTAGAATGGGTGTTACCGAAATACAATAGTCAGATTCTGTTGTTTGCAAACATTATCTTTAATAGAGCCCAAGAAGTTTTACTTTATTAAGCAGGAAATAGAGGGTCATTCAATAATTTTAAGAATGGGGGATTATCAGACATGGAGGTGTAATCCACAGGGATAGATATAAAACAGCATAAGAATGCCACCTACTGAAATGCCTATCGAAGATTATTCACAGAGCCATATTCACGTTACTTGTACTGGAAACAAATAATTGAAAATGGGGTTGAAATATCTACGAAGAAACCAAAGAACCAAAAGCAAGGAGTCCCATATAGCAAGGTAAATAGCAAGATAAATTTAATTTCAGACAGTCAGGTGTGTATTCTTTTTTAATCTTGGTGGTTTCAGATTTGAGAACTGTAGTTTCATGCGACCAGAGAGCATTCAGGTTACATGTGACATTCCATTACTTGGCCTCAGAAAATTGGTTTTGTGTGTGTGTGTGTGTGTGTGTGTGTGTGTGTGTGTGTGTGTGTGTGTGTTTTAAAGTCTGTAGTTACTGTTGTATTTCCAGAATAATCCAGCCCTATCCAAAATCAACAGGGTCCAGTGAGGACCCTTTTCATGACTTGCAGACAGCTCTCTTCTTGCTATATCCTCAAATAACAGAAAGGGAGTAAAGAGAGAGACAGAGACTGAGAGAGAGGGAGGGAGGACAGGGAGAGAGAGAGAGAGTGCTCTAAGGTGTTTTTGTATAAGGACACAACCTACAGAACCAGGCCCCACCAGTGTGACTTCATTTAGCCTTGTTTACTTCCTTAGAGGCCCCATCACCAAATGCAGGCACTTGAGGAATTAAGGCTTCAGCATATGAGTTTTGTGGGTGACATAGACACTGAGTTCATGGCATAGCACAAAGCCTTATTTGTTCACAGTAGTAAATGTTCAATGCATATTAAGTGGTTTTTAGTATTGCAGAGCAGTGTATATCAGGTGCAAGTCTTTTTGACCTGCAACAGATGGCAGGGATGCAGGCCATCACTCCCACCTCAGTGGATCTGCAGATCTCTACTGAAATGTCACTTCCTCACGAAAGCCTTCCACATGCCCCTGAATGAGTTTGACTTCCCTACTATTCACTTTAACAGGACTCTGGATCCTCCCCATTATTTGCACTGGGCTTTGTTTATAATTAATTAATGGTTAACTTGCCTCCCTGCTAGACTCTAAGATTTCTAGGTGAAGAGTGCAGAATCAATCTTGTATCTCAAAGGGGTTCCCAGCCCCCTAGTCTTGGACTTGTACTGATCTGTGGCCTGTTAGGAACTGGGCTGCACAGCAGGAGGTGAGTGGTAGACCAGCAAGAAACAAAGCTCCATCTGTATTTGCAGCCACTCTGCAGTGCTAGCATAACTGCCTCTGCTCTACCTCAGATTATCAGGCATTAAATTCTCATAGGAGCACCGGTCTCTGGGCATGCATTTCTGAAATGAACAAATGAATACTCAAAATTCAGATGCTAGCCCACTTCAGGGACCTGACAAGGTGATTGTTGAACATTAGCAGAGGTTTGCACGCTGACAAAGCAGGAAACTTTCATCTTAGTAGATTTTTTGACAGCTGAACAGAAAAACCAATGTCAAAACGCAGGTGAATAATTTAGGCCAACATGGTTGGTGTGCAAATGCTGGGGGCTTATGGAAGCCTAGAGGTTTTTGTCCACCAGTCTAACATCAGGCTGCACTCAGAGGAGGAGCTTAGTCTACAGGCGGTCCTCTGCTCTGATCAGGATGGTGGCTCTGGTGGCAGGTGTGGCTGACTGCCTGAGAAGGGTCATCCAGGTTTCCATTTCCAGCATGTTGATGTGGACAATGTGCTTCCTTGCTGTGTCCATGCCTTGGGTTGTTTATGTCTTTGCTTATCACCTTCCTAGTTCAAAACCCACCCTTTTGTTCCTTTCCTCCTAGTGCTCAGCATAGGGACTCAGCAAATGTTTGCTAAATCGGATGGATTCGATGTGTTGGCTTTGACAAGAAGGTTGAAAACTTCCTCAAGATTCCAAATTAACAACAAGTTAGTATCTTCCATCCATCAAATGGATTCAATTTCTCTTTTTGCAGTCTTTCCATCTTTGGACACGCCTTTTGGTTCCAGAAGAAAGCATAAAACCCCACATCTAGACTTTAAAAGAAAGGAATGTCATCCAAGCATTGGTTTCTAGATGTTATTGTGCCATCAGGATAATTTGAAGAATTTGTTAGAATACAGATTCTTGAGTTCCACCCACAGACAATCTTATTAAGAAAATCTGGAATGGAGCCCAGGTTAACTGTCTTTTTTTCACAAGCACTCAGGTGAAATGAGGCAAGTTGTCTGTGTACTATACTCCAAATGGTTAGCACACAGTCACCTGAGGATCCAGGTGAAGTGCAGATTCATGTTTAGTAGGTCTGGAGAGGGAGGCTGATATCCTGCATATCTAAAAAGCTGCCAGAAGTCAGATGCTGCCAGTCCATGGACCACAGTGAGTAACAAGAACGTAGAAAAGTCACTAATGTTGTGGAGTTAGAGCACTGCTGTCAGGCAGTCATGGGTTTGAATCCAACTTTGCCACTTCTTTGGGTGACCAGCCTCTTTCAGTCCCCAAATCCTTGTGTCTCAAATGGGAATTTGTTCATGGATTAAATGTGATGATAATACAGTAAGACCTTACTTAATGTCGCTGATTGTTTCTGCGACTTTAGCGAAACGACGTATAATGAAACCAATTTTACCATAAGCTAATTGATATAAACAAGTTAAGTTTCTATAGCATCTCATCAACGTTATGATGAAATGATATTGATTTAAGTAATTCATTTTTCAAGGACATACTGTATACATAAAACAGTCATATCGCTTGACATGCCATTAGTGCTCCATGAATGTAAGCTACCTCATTATGTTATTAGTAGTAACAAATCCTCTTAATTCAATGCAAATTAGTCAGAGACATTTGTTTTATAACCTCTGTCATTTTTTCCCACCCATTTCTATAGGACTGAGACCACATTTCTATTTCTATTGTACAATGTATCTGGAATATAAGAAAAATTAGATAGTCCTCTACCAGATACATAGCCCATGCAGTGCTCTGAATATAACACATTCTTAATAAGATGATGTCACATTAATGAACAAAAAATATCTGGATGAAGGGCTAATTTATCTCTCCTGCCTCTAGATGTTGGCCACTATGCTTACAGAGCAGGTGAACTCAGAGCTGGGTCGATGTCATTTAAAATGGAGAAGCCTCCAGTGAAATATTAGCCCAGATAGGCTGTTGGATATCTTAAGAAGCAGCAGCCTATGGATTGGCTGAATTGCTTGCATTTCAGCTACTCACTACATGCATTCTAAGTGTACTCAGTGATGTGATGGTCCATTTTCTGCCCTGAACTTATTCAGAGCATCTTTAAGGTTTTTCTTGGAAAAAGCAAGGCCAGCAGGGTGTTACTCAATAGGCAAATATTGTAGTATAATGGGTAAGCCTTCAGGATTTGCCTTCTCACAGACCTGGGTTCAAATCTTGGCCCCACCACTTTACATCTGTGTTACCTGGGTTCATTTGCCTAATGTCTCTGAGTCCCATTTTCCTCAGAGCACCACTGCAGAGACTTCTTTTCCCTTGACCTTTATATCATGAGTCAAATACTGGTCCCTGCAGGTAAAATGTGACAATTTGAACCATAATTCCATGTCATTGGGACATTTTTGACTCACAGTATATATCCACATTTAAAATTTAATTTTTAACATAGACTGCCAGTGTTAGAGTGAAAAGAGCTTCCAATGATTTTTATTTTCTTTAAGACTAGTATATGTGGGCTCCCTCAGTCATATGTGGCAACTCTTCAGGAAGAAAGGGTAAAGGTTTTATAGATGCTGTAGGATATTGCAGCTCTCAAATATAAGAAAACTCTCACATATGCTATTACATCTAATCATTGGCATTATTCTGCATCTAATTTTCAGATGAGAAGCTGAGTCACAGAGATAGCAAATGCCTTCCTAGGCAAAGTCAAGTAAGGAGTGACACTACAAGAATGTGAATCCATTCAATGTGACCCCAAAGAACATGCCTTGAAATGGCCCTTTCCCAGGCCACACAATTTCTTCTCACAAGATATTAATTTTTTGACAATAAAAGAGTCAGTAAGTCCAATTAATTCCAGGAATAGGAATTTATCTTTTTTGCTCCAGTAACCAGATGAATTATAAATTATGCGTGAAACATGATATTCACGTTATAATATATGTACAAAATATTGGCATTAGAATCAATGTCTAATTACAATTAATGTCTATTGTCCTAATTATTTTGCAAATGCCCTCATCTACATGAAAAGCCTTTGTGATTTTGACAGTAAGAGCCAGTTTTCATGATTTATAATCTCCAAATGGTGTGTCTGATGAACCAGTTGAGGAGCAAAACTACAAACAAAGTACTTCAGCTTGTAAGGTCAAGGGCCAGCAGAAAAACCAGCTGCAACCACCTCTGAATTCCATACACAGCACACCTTGATTGATTAATTGATTCATTCATTTGCATTCATTTTTCTCTCCTTTTTGACTGATCTCATCTTCCATAAATAGCTTCATCTTGAATGAGTGGATGAGTGCCTTTTTCCAGACTCAGGAAACTTATATTTTTTATAGCACTGTGGCTGTTTGTTTGGGTCCTGTATGGCACATGGCTACTTACAATGACTGCTAGCTGGTGGGTGCATGGAATGGGATTCAATTTAGTAAACATCAATGGAACTTCTACTCTGTGTTGGGGCCATACTAGCACTGGAAATTCAGAGATGAATAAGATCATGGTGAAAATGATAGCATCTGTAAGGGACTGAATCATGCCCCCTACATCAAAATTCATATATTGAATCCTAACCCCCAGTATGACTATATTTGGAGATGAGGGCTTTAAGAAGATAATTAAGGTTAATGAGGTCATAAGAGGAGGGCTCTAATTGAATAGGACTGGTGCCTTATAAAAAGAAGAGAGACCAGTCTACCACTTAGGAATACCAGGTGCTGCAGGCATTAAAAAAATATTTAAGAAGTAAAATGGGGGTTAGTGTTTGGGTGAAAACTAATGAGAAGCCTCCTTGGAATATGTGCCTCAACATTTTGTATTTTGAGCAAGTTACTTAATCTTTCTGTGCCTCCATTCCCCTCGTCTGTAAAAATGGTACCCACCTTCTATATTGCTGTGAGTATGAAATGAGTGGATATGTGTAAAGCATTTAGATTAGTGCCTGGTACATAATAAGTACAACATACAGAGAACTATTATTGCCCTGCAAACTTGGGTTACAGTACCTAATACTGTGATCATTGTTTTACTTTCTCATTTTCTATTTTTTAAAATAATTTGTGCCATGGCTTGCCCATGGATAGCATGTCATGGCTGAAAATATATACAGGCCCATGGGAAAGAAAAAAACATCATCTCTTCCCAATGTTGAAGATTCAAGACCTTGGAGAGAAACCTAAATTACAAATAAAAATATTCAGTTTCTTGTTTGTGCGGTCACAGATCAAAGTGAGTGCTTTACAGAACAGAATTAACCAAAGAACCTTGGAATTCTAAGGGTCTGAAAACTTAGTTTGAATGACTCAGTATATATATTTGAAGCACCAATTGTGCTATTATGGAATTCTCTATCTGGCAGATAATGAACTGATAAAAGATCTTTCTGCCTGCCAAGCCTACGTTATCAGGAGGGACCAGATTAACAGAAGGGAACATGACCATATCTGTAGCAGGCCCTCCTGGGTCAATAGCTTCCTATTGTATAGGAGGTTGGCAGGTTGGCAGTTGATTCTCAAGGTGTTGAGATGGCCCAGGCTGATGGAATATTGATCTTAGTCTTGTCAGTTTCAATGGAACTCAAGAGTGAATTGCAATAAAACGAGCTTGTATTTAGCTTTCTAGATAGTTTCCATCCTGTTCATTTCTCTTTGCATGTAACTTTGCCTTCAGTTCTGGGGAAATACATGTTGCATTTTTTTTTTACAAAATGGACCTTTGTAGAACTACGGGAAAATATGTTAAGGGAATTACATTAGACCTCCAGTGTTCTATCTGCGAGCACTGCTAGGAACAGCAACGATTTTAATGCCAGGTTTGAACCAAGGCCATGTATTTGCTAGATGGGCTCATAACTGCAGTGAGATGTTTCAAATGTTAGGTAATCAAATCTGATGCAGGAAGAAGAGTTTAAACTTCCAAATTAGACGTAATACATGCTCCCTATGTCTTTGAGATTTCTGAGGTGGGACTGGGCTGAGTGAATTAGAAGCACACTTCATTTTGTTTCCTGGTGTATTATCAATTAAGCAATTTCCAGAAGCAACAGCACAGATGGCATTTTTAGTTCTATAGGGTAGTTTTCCACCTTTTGATATAAAGGGAAGCAAAAGCAAGTGGCTATAAGGCTTTCATTATTACCCTCTTTGTACTTTCTTAGTGAGCCTACTTAGCTTCCATTCTGTATCTTCTTGGGTACAGAAGGCAAAAGCATTTTCTCCTGCCAGGTTCCATATCAACCCTCTATATCTACTCATTTCTGATAAAAGCTTGGGTATAAAATCACATGGAGTATTCTTTAAGAACCAGCTCTCTAAACTAGACCCGTATCTATAAGGTAAAGGTGTTTGATAGTGATGCAGGACAGGACGAATCTCCTCGAGTGGGGCCTCAAGCCCTATGCCTCACTGAGAAAAGGTCTTTGACTCTGTGCAGGAAAGAATTAAAGTGTGAGCCAGAGTCAGAGACAAAAGGCAAGTTTATTACAGAAAAAATAACACTCAACAGACAGAGATGTGATCTCCTCTCAAAGCCAGAGAACCAGACCCTCAAGTGTTTGAAGAACTCGGTTTATATCTGATTCTTAGTTTGTATGAAAATTACAGCTTAAAAGTGTTTGTTTTCCTGTTTTTCTTTCATGGTATTGCTATGCAGTGTTAAAAGTATGGCTAAAAGTTATTAGTAATTTTTGCAGGAATCTTCCTTTGTTCTGTAGGTTACCTATGGTCTGGTCATATGGCTGATTAGCAGGCTCTGAATGAAACCTGGTTTAATGTTTAGTCATCTCATGTAGTTCTCATGCCTTTTTCCTATATCAATGGGATCAAATATTCATCTTAACTTCTTAAGATGCATCTTAACATATAAGCATTTACCATGGACTGAATCGTGCCCCCTAAAATTTCTATATTGAAGCCTTAACCCAAAATGTCATGATTTTGGAAATGGAGTCTTTGAGATGTTATTAGGGTTAGATACAGTCATGAGGTGGAGCCCTGATCTCATAGGATTGGTGTGCTTAGAAGAAGAGACACCAGAAAGCTTATTTTCTCTCTGCCTATCACATGAGGACATATTGATAAGATGATTACAAGCCAGGAGGAGAGCTCTCACCAAGAACTGACCAAGCTGACTCCATGGTCTTGGACTTCTAGCTTCCAGAACTGTGAGGAAATACATTTCTGTTCTTTAAGTCACCCAGTCTTTGTTATTTTTTATGGCAACTGAGGCTGATTAAAATAGCATCTATGTCTATGTAAACTTAAACATTGTATAGAAAAGGAACCTTGCCAGCACTGGGCCAGGCAATTACTAATAGATAGAAGCAACTTTCAATTAAGGTACTCTAAACCCTCAAATGATTTTTGCACCCTATCCCACAGTCTCTTCAATTCAACCTTTGTAGTTCATTCCTTTGGGAGTATAGCAATTGCCCTTTCTATTGTTAGGCTTTAAAAAAAAACTTAAAAATGGAAGAATAATACATATACATGGTTAGCAAATAAACAGCAATAACAGCAACACATTACAAATGGGTAGCCAGTGAAAAGACAGTCTCTTCTTTCACTACAGATCCTAAAATCTCCAGTTTCATGAATACAGCAGATTGTAGTTAGCAACAATAAACAAGCTATGTGAAACCTGATTGGTAACCCAAGTGTGGTCTTGACCCAGCCCTTCTGAGGCCCAGTGCTATCCACTGTAATGTACATAAAATCGCACATAAGAAGCTTTTGAAGAGGCCACTGCTGGTTAATTCTGTGCCCCTGTTCCTCTCTATGGCTTTATCTTAATGGTTTTCAAAATACCAGGTGAGGCATATTTTGACTCAGTATTTTGAACATGAAAACATTCAGTACAAACAGCTACTGTTCTTATCGTGGTTCAACTGGTTTTGGTCACTGCTTAATCCAGCAAGATTTGCATCAAGCCAGAGTAGATTTACCTCCATTTCTCTTTCATACCTAAAAAGAGAAAGTCTCTGGGTTTCTCTGTGGCTTTAACTAGGGTCAGGAGTATCCCCCAGCTAGTTGTTTTAGGTTAAGAACTATGTCTGGGGCTTCTATCTGCTCATCTCTGGAAAACCCTTAGATTCCCAGGCATGCTTACATCTACTTGTGGGAGAGAATTACTTTTCACATCTTCCTACTTCTATAAGAAGAATATATTGAAAAGTTACTATTTTTATCTTTTCCTGTCACAATATTTTTCTGATTATGAGATTTACCCCCTCTTCCTAACATCTTTTAACTCATTTCAAATTCACTGAAATTTGGAAGCAATTAAAAAGTAATTTGGCATCACATATTTAAGATTACCAATTAATTACCATAGAGGGCTTGAAATTCAGATTAAAATGGGATATAATTTTTTTCCCTGTTGAAATTATATTTTGACTATATTTAAAGAGAAGACTTTTTCAGAAAGTCAATTTTTAAAATTATTTTTACTGTGCTCTACAGTGACTTTTGAAGCTTCTTTTATTGACTTTCCATATTGTCTGTGATTGAGATGACTGAGGACAACCTCCTCACCACTGAGAAAAGAACTCGTCATTGGACTGTCTCCAAACCTGGCTGTCATCCTTGACATGTGGCCTCCGAGACGAAAAGAGACATAGTGCTATATATTTAGTTTATTATTTTTCTGAAAGTTTCTGTCTTTAATTTTGCAGGTTTAAACAAATTGAATGAAATGAGTTTCAAGTTGCTCAGAATTATATGATCTTAAATTATTCTAACCATCACGGCTAGAGAGAGCATCACTACTAGAGAGAGAGAATATATTATTTTAATTCATTAAGATGGCAATAATTGGGAGTCTCAATCCTTACAGGAAATAAAACAATTAAGAAATCATAAAACCAAAGACAAATAAAATGACTAGATTAAGCAGCAATGACATCCAGAGAGGCACTGCTCAGGTGCTTATTACTAAGGTATTCTGGCCACATACATGTCAGTCAACTACAGAAATGCCCTGCCAGGGACCAAACACATATATATTGTTTTTGTGCTTACACATTTGAACCAGTAATTTCTTTAGGCTTTTGGAAAAATGCAGATAATGGCTTTCTGATCCTAGACATGCTTGATGGTATAAGAATTTAGAAACTTGAGATCCCTACCTTTGGTAGATATTAGGCCAAATTATTCCATTAACCTTGCTTTTCTACCTGTATACAGCTCAAAACTGCCAGATTCCAGAAGAATACCTTATTTTACTCGTTCATATTTTAATCAGATTAAAATCTAGAAAGACTTCTTGGTTCCTTACCATGACATCTGATCTTTGACTTCTCATCCTTCCATTTGCCTCTGGTTTTAAGTTCCTGATTCATTGCTTTATTTATCTTTTTATCCATCTATCATATAATTTAAAAAATTTTTCAGTTACAGTTGGCATACAATATATTAGCTTCAGGTATACAACGTGGTGATTAGACAGACTGAAGTGATGACTGCAATAAATCTAGTACCCATATGATACCATACATAGTTATTATTGACTGTATTCCTTATGCTATACTTTAGACCCCCATGACTATTTTGTAACTACATATTTGTACTTCTTAATCCCTTTCCCCTTTTCACTCTCCCCAAACTCCTCTCACCTGGCAACCATCAAAATGTTCTCCATATCATGAGTTTGTTTCTGTTTTGCTTCTTTTGCTCTTTAGATTTCACATGTAAGTGAAATCGTATGGTATTTGTATTTGTCTGACTTATTTTACTCAGCACAATACCCTCTAGATCTGTGTTGTTTCAGATGGCAAGATTTCATTCATTTTTTTTATGGCTGAGAAATATTCCATTGTATGTATGTACCACTCTCCTTTATCCATTCATCTATTGATGGATATCCAGGTTGCCTCCATATCTTGGCTATTGTAAATAATGCTGCAGTGTATATATGGATTCACATATCCTTTCAAAGCAATGTTTTTTGTTTGTTTGTTTTATTTTTTGATAAATACCCAGAAGTTGGATTACTGGGTCCTTCTTTGTCTCTTGTTATAGCCTTTGTTTTGAAATCTGTTTTGTTTGGTATAAGTATTGCTTCCCTGGCTTTTTTGTTTCCATTTTCATAAAATATCTTTTTCCATCACTTTACTTTCAGTCTGTGTGTGTCTTTTGATCTGAAGTGAGTCTCCTGAAGGCAGCATATGTAGGGGTCTTATTTTCTTATCCATTTAACCACTCTTTTTTGATTAAAGCTTTAATCATTTACATTTAAAGTAATTGTTAATCGATATGTAGTTATTGCCATTTTGTTATTCATAATTTTATATTTTTTCTTCTTAAAGAAGTCCCTTAAACATTTCTTATAAAACTTGTTGGGTGTTAATGAACTCTTTTAGCTTTTTATTGTCTGGAAGCTCTCCACCTGTCCTTCAATTTTAAATGACAGCTCTACTGAGTAGAATAAACTTACCCAGAAATTGGATTACTGGGTCCTTCTTTATGTATTTTATTACTTCAATATTTCATACCAATTCCCCCGGGCCTGCAAAGTCTTCATTGAGAGACCAGCTGACAGTCCCATGGGAGTTCCTTTGTAGATAATTCACTGCTTTTCTCTGCTGCTTTTAAGATCCTCCATTTGTTTTTAATCCTTGACATTTTAACCGCGAGGTATCTTGGTGTGGGCTTCTTTGGGCCCATTCTGCCTAAAACTCTTTACTCTCCTGGAACTGTATGCTTATTTCTTTTACCAGGTTAACAAAGTTCTCCATCATAATCTCCTTAAACAGGTCCCCTATCCCTTGCTCTCTTTCTTTTTCTGGAACCCTTATGATGCTGATGTTGGTACACTTGGTATTGCCCCAGAAGTCCCCTAAACTATCCTCACCTTTTTGGATTCTTTTTACTTATTGTCATTCTAATTAAGTAGCCTTCTGCTACTCTCTTTTCTAAATTGCTGATTCGATCATCTGCTTGATATAATTTACTATGGATTCTCTGTAATGTAGTCTTCATTTCAGTTATTGTATTCTTCATCCCTGGCTGGCTCTTTCCCATGTTTTCTATCGCCATTTCCATTTCTATCTCTTTACTAAAGTTCTCACCAAGTTCATACGTTCCTCTCGCAGGTTCACTGAACATCCCTACAACCAGTGCTCTAAATTCTACAACTGGCAGACTGCATGTCTTCATTTAGCTATTTTGTTTAGCTATTTTTCTGAAGTTTTGTTCTGTCCTTTCTGGGACATGTCTCTATCTCCTCATTTTGGCTGTGTTTCTATGTATTAGGCAGGGCTGCTATGTCTCCCAATCTTAGCAGAGTGGCCTTTTGTAGTAGGTGTCCCTCTCAAGTCTAGCAGTGCAGTCTTCCCTGGTCACCCAAGCTGGGTGCTCCAGGTGTTACCCCCATATGGTTTGTGTGTGCCCTCTTGCCATAGTTGAGACTTGGTTGCTTTTGCACTTTAATGGGAGATATTAACCCCTGGGCTGACTGAGGAATGGCTGATGAGGGGCTGACCCTCCAAAGTAGGACCACCCTGCAGGTCTCTGGTGTCTGCTCAGTCTGCCCTTTGGATGTGTTGTCCTTGGATGTGGCCTCAGGTGATGCTCTGGCTCAGT
This sequence comes from Cynopterus sphinx, assembly GCA_030015415.1. Taxonomy (NCBI): domain Eukaryota; kingdom Metazoa; phylum Chordata; class Mammalia; order Chiroptera; family Pteropodidae; genus Cynopterus; species Cynopterus sphinx. The sequence continues at coordinate 118,653,179 of CM057381.1, read as the reverse complement.
CTGGTCTGAAGTAGGCCGCTGGGTTTGCTGACCCTGCAGCCTCCTGAGAGAGGCCCTGCTTGTGCCCTGTTTGGACTGTGCATGTTCAGGGCCACAGAGACTGACCAGGCAATCCACAGATGTCTTCCACTCACACTGGGCTTCGAGGTACCATAAGAGGCCAAACTACAAACTGAGGCCAGCTGCTGCTAGTGCCTGGCTTGGGGCTGCGCAGCAAGAGAAATGGCATGCTGAGGCCAGATGCTGCCTGTTTGGGTTTTGCAAACATTTGAGAGATCTTAGGAAATTCCACAGCATGAGTCAAGACAGATAATTTACATGGAAAAGCCATTGGAAGTATTTTGGGTGGGCCCAAAACTTGGGAGAGGCCAGGTCTTAGGAAATCACCAGGCCAGGGAGACCAGTATGAGCCAGGTTGTTAGAGACTCAGATATAGCAACCACCTACATCTTCACATTGGGAGGGGAGAGGACTTAACAAAGGAACAGTGACCTCTGCCAGCACTTCTATCTGGGAGAAAGCTGCCCCTCCAGCCCTCGTACTGACACCAGACCAAATTGGTTCTTCCATGTATGTCCCCAGTGCTCTTTACACTGCTGCCCCAGAGCTGGAGCCCAGAGTGAGTGAGTCTGTCAGCAAGTAAGTCTGCACATGGGACCCCTAAGAAGAATGTCTATGATTCTTGCTGCTCGCTATCTCACTCAGCCACAATATCCACTGATTTTCACAGTTAGAAGTTATGAGGACTCTTTTTTCCTGGAACTGGAACCCCAGGCTGGAGAGTCTGGTATGGGGATGGGACCCCTTCCTCCTCAGGAGGGACCTCTGGACTGAGATATCCCTCCTAATTCTCTATCACCATATGTGGGCATGGAGTGAGCCCATTTCATGTCTCTGCCTCTCCTACCAGTCACAAAGTGCCCTCTTATGTATGTTCCCAGTTGTAGGATTTGGAGGCAACTCCCAATGATGGCTATTCTGTAGTTTAGTTGTAATTTTGACGTGGTTGTGAGAGGAGGCAAGCACAGTGCTAACCTACTCCACCATCTTGACCAGAAACCCTGATTCATTGTTTATTAAACAAAGGTATATGACATGCTTACTCTGTGTCAGGCACTGTTCTCTAAGCTGAGGATAGATTAGCAAATGAAATAAATAAAATTTCCTGGCTTCATTGGGCAACCTCTCTTTTGCCCTTAGATTTTTATTTTTTTTTTTTATCAAAGTCACATATGAGTAACCCTGATTGTTGCTCTATTCTTCTTAGGAAAATTAAGGCCTAAAACCTCCTGAAGAATAAATCCATCTCACTTTTGTTTTGGTTTTCTTCCAAAGAGCCTCATTTATGATATTCAGGACTCAGAGTCTCCTGCAGTCTTTGATCATAATAATCAGGAATTAACCCTGAGTCCCAGAGATGAGCGAGTTAGCTTAGTGTCTGGTTATTTCTGTAGTGGGAGGTGGGAGTTCTGCAAAAGTTCAGATGAAGAGAGGCTTCTCTCATCTATTTTTTTACTCAACTAGAGAAGAGTTTTAATTTAAAAAGTGCTAAGTTTCTAAAAGTGCTTTAAAAGAGGGGCTGAACGTGTGGGGATCTAGGGGTGGGAGACATGTCTTTTAATAAACTGCACATCCAGGACCTGTGGCTGCTTCGTAAATACATGAAGGAAGAAAAGTATGATGAACTGAGGTGCCTGCTGATGTCCTGGCACCTGATGAATTTAGGGAACATTTTTCTATTTCCCTTAATGTTTCTCTGTAAGTTCCATCTCATTTCTTGCTTTAATGAGGACATTCTTTATGTCTAAACAGAACCCCTACTGTTAGAACTCAAGCCTGTTACCTCTACTGCTCTTCTCTGCTAGGATTCCAGTAGGAGGGAGTGAAAGAGGAACTTCTACTTGCTGTGGACTCAAGAGACTGTCAACTACCTGGAGGGGGCCCTCTCACTCTGACCCATAGCCTCTGGTTTTCCCATGTGATATAGCATGCCACTTCTACTCTCTCCTGCACCCACCCCCACCCCCACACCCCACATCCCCAGATTTGTTCCCTGACAGGGCAACTGGATTTATTCTGGTTCATTGCAATCCTATGCACTTATGCTGGGAACTATGCTAGCTACTGATCTAGAGAAGTGAATAAAGTGGCATCTATTCAGTGGTGTCAACAAAAGAAATGTCTAAACCTGTAGAGAATTTTTTTAAAATAATTTATTTGTGCCAAACTGACAGTTTATGCTGTGGATCAAGATCTCAAATGCTCCAGAGAATAACAGTTTTGCAGCTTCTTTTATGCATTTGAAATTAAGGAAGGGACACAAGAAGATGGCAGAAAGCATGGTGGAGATTAGATTACAAGGTAGCTAACAAGATTATGCCCTTTCTCACAGGTTAATACCACTTTCAAGGGGTATAACTTCTGCTATTTAAGTATGTTAACCTTGAGGCACAAGAACAATGGACAGGACTGGATTAAAACATTTTACTAAAGAAGTTATAGGTCTGGGGAATAACTACTCACCATGGCCTTCCCCTTTAGAAATTTATGATTAGATAATCATGTGACCTTACTTTCCATAGAACCTTTATTTTTTGTCCACAATAGGTTAGTGAAAGATGGAAAGCCATATGGTAAGTATTACCACCAGAAGAATATATAAAGGTCAGTAGCAAGATGAAAAGATGATAAATTAATTCTACTGGGAAGTACAGTTTAGTGTCTAACAAGGAGGTAGCATTTGAATTAAGACTTTAAGATAAGTGGATTCGCCAGGGATCCCAAAAAGAAGTGGTATTCCAGGTGAGAGAACATGACCAAATGTTCAGGGGTACCCGAAACATTCAAGACTTATTAATTAGTCCAGGAACTAGTATATCATCTTCATATGATTGGGACTAATAAGAAAGAGCTTGAAACATAGCTCATGAGTGCCATTCTGTGGAGAAACATCAGATTGATAATGAAAAATCAGGGTTTTTAAACAGATGCCAAATGTAATTGATTCTGGTTTTAGAAATACCTTTCTGGTAGCAATGTGAGGGCAATGGTAGAAAATAGGAAATTGGTGGTGGGGAGTTCAGTTATAAGATCATGACAATAATGCAGGTGAGTGATGATGTGGACCTGCATTAAGACACATCTCCAGCCCGAACCTCTTTCCCAAATTCTAGTCTTTTTTATTTAACTCCATATTTGACATCTCCACTTAGATGTCTCAAAAGCATCTCTAAGTCTGCATGTCCAAGACAGAACTACTGATCTTCCCTTCTCTAAACCTGTTCTTTTCTCATCTAAGTTGATTGGCAGTGCCATCCTTTCAGTTGTTCAGGACAAAACCTTGGAGTTGCCCTTGGTTTTTCTCTTCTATAACCGCCCCATTCTCCATTTAACCAATTGTAAAATCCTTTGGCTCCGTCTTCCTCACCATCTCCATTGCTTTCAGGCAGTTGTGGGAGTTGACCAGGAAAAAGCACAGTGAATTGAGGATGTGATGCATATACAGAGTTAAGTCTCTGTCTCCTTCATTGATAAAGGTTTCTAGAGAGTTAGTCATCTCTCTCTTCCTGATACAGAGAGGGAGATACCCTTATAAATGAGGATTTCTCTTATAAATGTAAATGTCTCTTAGAAAAGGGTAACTTCTCCTTGGTTTTCTAAGCTTCTCCCATGTTTTTTTTTTTTAATAACCAGCTCAATATAATTTTTATACCAAAAAGACATTTTGTTGTATGAGATTCTACTCCCTTTTACTCACTACTGTATTCTAAATCACCTAAAGAGGAGCCTATTGTAGGGGATTCAATAAATATTGGATGAATAAATAAGTCAAATTTTTTCTGAAAAGAATGGCAGATGTAAGTTAGCAGAGTAGAAATTGTAGCTCTTTGCATCATCTTAGCTCTGAAGGTAGTGAGAATAAAAGAGTAAAGAATGATTCTGAGTTCCTTAACTTGGGCTGGTACCTTTACCTGATAAAGGAAGGCAGGAGAAGGAATATATCTGGGAGATAAATTAGTTCTACTTGGGTCACGTTGAGTCTGAATGCTTGTGAAATGTGCAAGTTCAGTTATGTGGCAAATGAAACTTGCCTGAAAGAGAGGTCAAGCTGGAATTAAGGTTTTGGTAGGCATTAACTATGAGATGGATGAGATTTTCCAGGAAGAGGGAACCAAATGAAAGGAAAGAAGGGTTGGAGAGATGCCAGGAGGTGTGCTCCTTTATTTGTAGGACTCATCCAGTGTAAGCCAACATATGCTAGTTAGTATTGCTACATGCACAGTTTGGTCTACTTGGCATACTTGGATACCTCTTGGAAGATGTGGATAGCAACAGATGTGTGAAGAGGCAAGGAATAAAATGATCAAAGCACTTTTTGTCACATAGTCTTGGGTGAGTCTGTGTAATGCTTGGGTTGTCTCCTAGGCCTCTGTATCCTGCAACCATCCTTGTCCCCTGATTTCCAGAATCCTACCTGCAACTTCTATTCTAGGCTTTAGGGTGAGTTGCATATCAAGATGGCAGATATTAGAGCCCTAGCCTAGAGCATTAAAATCTCCAGCAATTGTTTTTTTCAGTGAGCTGTCATAAAGGCAATCTTGCCTATATTGTATGCATCTCACATTCCATGATTCATTTGAGATAGTTCGCTGCAAGACTCAGAGCAGTCAGAGATTACTTAAATGAATTTTGCATGTTTACAAGAGCCAGTGGTGCTTGCTTCACCAAATGACTGTTCAAGGAAATTCAAACAAAAAGCCATCTTCTTTGCTTTTTTTCTTTTTGAAATTTCTCAGGGAAAAGGCAACAAATGTATATACAGGCTGTATATTAGTCTCTGAAAACAATGCTGATTGGAAAGATAGGGGGTTTGGGTTTGCATTTAATAGTCACCACTGCTCAAAGTTGAGGACCCTGAGAAATGACTTCATTGGCATCTCTTTCAGTAGCTATTGTTAAACTGGTTGTGCCCACTCAAATCTGTAAGAGCCTTTTGAAATAGTTATTTTTAAAAAGGAACTGAATTGATTACTTTATATGAAAGTGCAAAGAAAATATGGAGTGTGTTTCTCTTCTTCAGCTGAGAGAAAAAATTTTTTAAATGTGATAGCTGTTAACCTTCATGACAGATTCTTCAAGTCTTTGTAGGCTGCACAAGCAATGTCTTGCCCTTCTCCAGTATCTCCTTTAGGTGTCTTCCATTTTCCCACTTCCATCTTTCCAACAGAAGCATTGTTGCTACAAATGGACAATATCATATACTTGAAGTCTGTCTCATGATGATAGCAATGGTCGTCACAGTGCTATTATTGTTGCTGGCAATACTGGATGTATCTGTTATTTCGTACTATAATTGTGCTGTGCTACAAATCACTCTAAACTCAGTGGCTTAAAATAATAGTCATTTATTATTACTTCTTGGTAGGTTGCCTGATGGTTGACTGTTCTAGGCTGGGCTAGCTAGATGGCTGTGCCTCAAAGTGGAGACCGAGCTGGCCTTAGCTTCTTATTGTAGGCATGGCTCAGGGTTGCTTTATATGTGCTCATTTTATATGTGTTCATTCCAGATCCGAAACTAAATGAGCAGCAGCTACCCTGGGAGAATGGGGATTTTTCTCGGGATGATGGAAGCATAAGAAGGTAAGTCATGTTGCACAATCTCTGCTGCATCAATTCTGCTTATGTCCCACTAGAGGATGCCAGTTATAGGGCTAAGTCCAGATTCAAGGGGTAGGGAAGCATGATCTACCATGAAAACTAAGAAAATCATATGGCCAAGCCTAACATCGGTCAAGGAAGTAAGTATATTTCTTGTTTGAATAGGGAGTAAGAAATGAATATTTGCCAAACAGTTCTATTCTTCCACACTTACCTACTATTTGAGGGGCCTGTGCAAGATCTCAACACATTCATTTATTTATCTATGCAATTAGTAATACTTATTGGGTCCCTACTATGTGTCAAGCACGGTTATATTAATGAAGACAGAGGAAATTGGGAGTCCTAGGATCCTGCTAGGAGACCCAGCTGAGGCCTGATCTGATATTTTGCTTCATTCTCAGGCAGGTTCTCTTTAAGAAGTAGAAATGATGGTTAGCAGAAGATCTGACTTTATACAGTCCTTAGTTCTTATAAACACTGAGGAAAAACAACTCTCTCCAAGCATTTATTGTAACCCTTATTCTTTTTCCATAGGACTCTGATGGGGTTGAGTGCCCAAAATGGACCAGTTTCTGTTTTTAGGAGTGTAGAAGTTTCTATCCTGAGCATTTCATGTTGTAGGTCCCACCTCCACTCATAAAATTGCAGCAGAAGGCCCATGTGTTTGTAGCTCTACCAGCTGGGGAAAGAGGAGTTCTCAACAGAAATTAAAGGGAAACTAAGGATTACTGGAAATTTTGGAGATGGCTGAGAATCTAAGAATTCTTTGGGAGGCTTATATTTCTAGTATTTTAGCTCTTACTGTGATTTCTTCAATCTGCTAAATTTTTCACCTATGCTACCTGTCTTGCATCTTGCAACTTTTGTCTCCTTCTATGACTACTTTTCTCCATGCTGCTCAGACTCTTTATTATTTTATTTACCCCAAGTTCAATTATAGATGTTGTGTGGTACAGGTTTTACTCTGGACATTCAGTATTTGAGAACAAAAATAACAGCACATTATGGTAGAGACAACTTAAAATTTAACATCAGTCATTACTTTCCTAAAGACTTAACCATTCTTAATCACAGTGACATTTTTCTAAACCTGTGTCCCTCTAATGTTTCTACTCAACACGGCATTCTTGATCAACACTCCCCTTAGAATGTCCCCTTTTATTAGACTCTAATATCCCAAAGTTTGAGATTATATATATATATATATATATATATATATATATATATATAAATATATATATATATATATTTAAGAATAATTTTATTTTCTCTACCCTCCTTCAAAGTAGGTTTCAGAGCAATTTCTATGCCTCAAACTTGTTAAGGAGCTCTGAGAAACAAAATTCATCCCTTCAAAGTCATCAACCTTATAATATAAACAAAAGATTTGAAAGTATTCTGTCATTGAAATCATGGTTGTAGTAGAATGGAGAAAGCAAGGGAGAAGGGAGCTAGAAAGAATTTTATTTGCTTTCACATTCATATTTTTTACATTTGGAAATTTCAACCTTCATAAGTGGTCTTTCATATAATGAAAACTTTATTCCATTGAAATGAAGTGTATGGCTCATGTGGCCAAAAATCAGGGGTCATGTGCCTTCCTTTGCAATGAGAAGAAGGTGTCTCAGGCAGATACTGGCTCAAAAAGTTATAAGGTATGTAGAGAAGACCTGAATCCAACCCATAGCCTAGAGCCACATCCAGGAATCTAGGAGGAACACATTCTAGATCATCTAAAGCTCAGGTGTCCTGCAGAGTGAGAAAAATGTTTGTTGTTGTAAGCTATTAAACTTTTTAAGATGCTTGTTACACAGTATTATTGCAGTAATAGCTGACCAATATATTGAGACTGAGAGTCAAACCTAGTTTGTGTCCACAGCTCTTTCTCTTTGCCATACCACTCCTTCTTCTTACCTCTAAGACATTTATTTTTGTCTTTGCATATGAATACCCCTTTTCTCTTTCTATTTTTAGACTGTCAGTTTCTAAAGGACAGAAAATTTCTCTCTCCTGTCCCCCCACTCCTCCATCCCTAGCATAAATCTTTGTACCTTGTTGCTGTTCAATAATAATTTTGGGTGAATGGTAAATTTGAGCCTCATGTTGGTGATAGCCACAGATGGAAATTTTGTCCTAATTACCTGTTAGTAAATAAATATCACTGGTTCCAGGTGGGACCAGATGAGATTTAGAAATGGATTTACACAAACTCTTCTTTCTAATAATGACAGAGCTTAGACCTGACAGCAGAAGCAGTTTGGTGAACCACAGTAATTTTCTTGTATCATTAATAGTCTTACCATTATTTCACTTTAGTGCATGGTGAAATGCATATTGGAATTCATGTGAAAGTGTTTGTGATTAGACTAAGTGACTACATAAAATAGAAATAGTTTATAGATAATGTTATCTGTCTTTTCAAGAAAGGCCATTCTGTCTGTTAAGAAAATTGGGGAGTGTTCTTGTCTCTGTTACTTAACTCTTTTTATTTCCTGATTTTAGTCCAGTAGCCTTTCTTAAAATGACCAAAAAGCGTAATATATTTTTATATAATAGGCTGTTACACTGTGTTGTTTATGATTTCTGGTGATACTTAACTGTTCTAACAAAAATGTATATTGTACTATCAAAAGTGGAAAGAAAATACAAAAGAACACTGTGGTATCTTGCTTAAATTGTCAGAGTAACACACAAAGTATTCAGCAGATTAAGGTGAAAATATTATAGATCAAAGAGAGATGGGAGTGGAATGACTAAAAAAGTCAACCCACACAGAACATTGTGATGATGCTTTGTCTTGATTCTGAAATAGCTTTGACTGTTTTTAGCAAAGAGATAGTAAAAATAGGGAAGGCCATTTCAGGGAAAAAAGCACAAAATAAGGCTGTGATCATCTCTTGTATCATGCTACTGGGGAGAACAGATGTGGAACTCTCCAGTATGTTCAAAACATCTCTGCCTTAGTAAAACCAGAGGCCCTGGCAGGACCTCAGAAAAGAGAGAGGATGAAATAGATTTAGTATATGGCTAAGGTCTAAGAGGAGATTAAATGAGTTTTGGTTGTACCTAGGTGACGACTTCTTAGAAATCTCCCACAGTGACTTTTGCTTGCAGCAGAACAGGAATGGAGTCTGAAAAATGTCACTGTACCCTTTGTAGTATAAAGCCCTCAGAAGCTTCAAGGAGAGAGTTTGGTTCAAGGTATATGAGTTTCCGAGGCAAAGATTGCAAGTATTTCAAAGAAACCTCCCAGCATTATTAGAACATTTCAGCACAAGCTGATGGTCTTCCTCCCTGTGGTAATACATGATGGTTCATCTCAGTGATTCCACTAGAGTCTGGCTTCTGACCTTCAGCCATGCATAACCAGAACCTCACTCCAAATGGAGATATTAATCACAGAGATATTGAGCCATTTAGATCTTAGCACAAATATACAAATTTATATGGGGAACTGGAGCAGTCAGGGAGACTAAAAATATCCATATTTGCCTCACCAGCACATCTTAAAATCTCTGATTCATTCATGCCATTCTTTCAACAAATGTTCACTGAGTTCCTGCTGTGTGCCAGGAATATGGGAGAACATTCTAGAAACTGCAGTGTTGTGGTAAACAAAACAGACTGATCTGTGTTCTAAGGAAACTTATATCCTAGGATATCAGCCAAGTCCATGAATAAATAAGATAATTTCAGGTAGTGAAAAATAAAATAGTAAAAGCAATTTAAAACAGGATTATGATAGTAAATGGGGGTGGGGAGTGGGGATGCTACCTGTGACTCTCAAGGGTATTCAGGTTCCTGCTTCATTTGTCCTTGAAGACCAGCTATAATCCTATGAATAGTTCATGAGCAGGACCTGTAAATCCCTTTGCTTGTTTAAGCTAGCGGTGGTTGGGTTTCTGTCATTTTCAGTCAGAGCCCTAATGTACTTCGTGACTAATAAAGCAAAGTTTGGACTCTTGAGCCTGGCATTTGAATCCCCTCTCAATCTAGTACCATTTGACATTTCCAGCCCTAATTCTTACTGTACTCCCAAAGCACCTACTATTCCTCTTGCACCCAGCCCTGACATAGCTTGTTTTCTCCTGCCATGCCTTCCTTATAATGGAGGACAAAGAAAGTGGTTTGGAAACATCAGCTGGGACCGTTTAGTACTGCCCAAATTGTCCAAATTCCTCCTGCTCAACCCCCTTGGCCAATGTCTAAATGTCTACCTATTAAAGTAAAAATTGTGCCTCAAGGCTGCTTTCATATCTTCCCTCCTCTAGGAACTCTTCAATTAAAATTAATATCCTCGTTCTCATTGTACATTGAGCCTCTTTCAAAGCATTTAATAAAATTTGCCTTACAACATAAATTTGCCTTGCAATATATTATGTTATGGGGTCTGATTACACCTCTAGCATATGAATACCTGAAGAGTGAAGTCTATGCACTTTTTACAAAAATTTTGAAGCATCTTCAGTGCTTAACAACACATTAAATTAATCTGTCTTATATAGAAGTATCCTAGAAGGTGTAAAGTGCTGGCAGTGGTCCCCAAATTTTTGGCACCAGTGACCGATGCTCCTATGAGAATCTAATGCCTGATGATCTGAGGAGGAGCTGAGGTGGTGATGCTAGTGCTGGGGAGCAGCTGCAAATACAGATGAAGCTTTGCTTGCTCACCACTGCTCACCTCCTACAGTGTGGCATGGTTCCTAATAGGCATGGACAGTACCCATCTGTGGCCTAGGAGTTGGAGACCTCTGCTATATAGAGTTAGGGTAAATAAAAACAAGAGCAATCAACCATATTTTGTATGTTTATGCTATGTCAGGCATGATGTTCAATGCTTGAGATATAACATGTAATCCTTGTTTTGGCTAACCTAAGATTAGCTTCTCTAACAGACAAACTCTGAAGTCTCAGTGGCTTATTTTTCTTACATATTTGTGAGTCCAGTATGGGAATTTGATTGATAGATCTCCCCAAAATGATTGAAAGATCAGGTGTCTTCTACTTCCTGGCTTAACAACTAGTTAAACCTAAAGCCTTTTGCTCAATTCTGTGTATCAGGAGGCTCTATACTCTAGACAGGGATCATGATTCTTGGTGGTCAACTAGCCATTTATGCTGTAATAATCATAACTGCCCTATGGCATAGGTACTATTTACCCTTCTCCCCTTATAGATAAGGAACTCGGAGAAATGACTTTCTCAAGGTAACCCCTAGATAGTGCAGAACCAGGATTTGAACCTGTCTCTTTGACTTTCAAAATCTATTTTAGTCTTGACACATAAAAAGCATCATTATTTTTTGCTCCTCATTCTGATACATTTTCCAGATTATAAAAATAGTTCTCATGTTAGTCTGCCACTGCTGAGCATACTTATTAATCTTTCTGGGGCCTCCCTCCAAGCATTCCGTTCTTGCCAGGTATTCCTGTTGTCTGAGAGTATGGCTGGACCCATTATTCCATCTGTGGCATGACCAGTACTCTTTCCCAGTAGCTCCTCTGAGTCTTGGTGCATCCTGGCCCATGGTTCTTTCTCCTGAGGTTTCTGCTTAGAGGATCATGATGCCTAACAGCTGTGGATTTGCCTCCCAGAGTAAATAGAGACATTGCTATAGGGGAATTTGATGCAAGATAGTGTATCTCATTTGGGGAAAGTATATGTGGAAGGGGGGAATGGAGAAGAAGAGAATGGGAGAAAGAGCCAGTCTTCCTCAGGATGAGACACAACTCAATACTGAAAAGTACACATGGAAAAAAATGGACACGGTTCAGCCACAGCTTATAATTGCTTTTCCAGGAAGAAGGGCTGAAACTACGAATCACTGTTGGCTCTTAAGTTTCATATAATCAGTCATCAGTAGATTTTTTTTTTCTGAGCATATCCTCTGCGTTCCCATGTTCTGTGCTGTGGAAGCTTTAGAAGGACTTTTATAAGTTAAAGTCAGCCAGTAGTCCATTTGGGAAGGCAATGCATCTGTACAAAAATGATAACAGGTGGATGTATTTTGCTCAAAGGTATGCTATGACTGTGAGTGTTGTTGACAGTCAGAGAAGGGAGGGTCCTGTGTGGACTGTACAGCCAATAATGGCTTCCTGGAGAAAGGGAAACTTGCTTTGAAGCCAGAGAGATGGGATGAGATTTAAATAATTGGAAAAGGAATTGTAGGGCATTTCTGACCAAGAGAAAAATGATATTTGTGGGGATTAAGGAATAGAAGCACAGCCATGGTCCAGGGAAAGTAGAGATGAGACCTGACCAGCATGGGAGGCTGTCATTGTGGGGAGCAGCAGTGGGTGGGAAGGGGTGAAAGAATAAAGAATAAAGAAGGTAGGAGGAGTCTGAGAACAAAGCATCTTTGGAAAGCGAAGAGAAAATTTAAAACTGACCAGAGGGTCCCACTAACTGCTGTTCACCAACAAGGCTTGTTCTTCCCTGCTTTGTGAGAGGTGAGGACCAGATGACCAGTTGTGAGGCATGGCTTGTTCAGGCCTGTGGGCCTTGAGTGGCCAGAGTTTAAGAATTCTCTATTCCTGAACCATCACCACCACCATCACCCTTGCAGATAACACATGCCTCCGATTCCCAGTCCTCGGAACATTCGTGCATGAGGTGAGATGTGCCATAGAACAGCACCCACTACAGCACTCTTATTTTCCTGATTTATTGTGCAAGCCTACAGACAGCTTCAAAAAATGACTAAGGTTGAACATATATCCAAGCACTTGGGTCAGTGCAGAGCTTAATTAAATTTGATTTAACAAAATGAAGAAATATGCCATGTTTTGCCTTTTAGCATTTTAAGGTACTTTTTTCTGCTTCCATCATGCGCTAGGGTAGCTGGTGCAGGAAGTGTACCCCCTCCAAAATCCATTTGCCTTTTTGATCACATTGGCTTCCCGTGTGCCTTCCCTCCTGACTCAAGTTTGCTTTCTCAGAAAACAGACTTTGAAGCAGGAATTGTGAGCAGAAGATTCACTGTAACAGTGTGGGAAGCAGAATTGGGCAGAGGGAAGACTGATCCACAGCCTAGTAGTGGGGAGCTCTGGAGCAGGAATGGCCCTTCAGAGCTGAACATAGGCAGCCAGGGGCCTGGAGTTTTTTCTCCCCCTTTAACTGCCCTTCTCCCTCCCTGCCCCATACACACACAGCCATTACATGCAGGGGGTGTGACCTTGGTCAAGGCTGCTCCTTTGACCAAGGGCAATTCCTGGGTAGGATTTGGACCTGAGAATTGGAGGCAGGGTCATATGTGCAGGACTGCACAGTACCTGCTACACCTCCAAGTAGCCAACGCTTGAGTTTTTTCAGCAAAGAGACAAAGGACACCCTCAGGCTACTGGAACCTCTTTTCAAATTCTTTCAGAAAGCCTGAAAGTGTCTGGGAATTTACATGCCCCAAAGGCAGCCCCTAACCAACAACTGATATAAACACCCCAGCTTCCTTCACCTCCACAGCAATAATTCTGAAATGTGACCCAGGCTATCTCAAAGTTTCCCTGTGGGAGAGAGCCACATTCCCTTCCACGAGAAGGATATTTGCTAGTTATCCCACCTTTGTTTAGTCTCCTTCCCGCCTGGCTTCTACTTCCTCACTTGGGTAGTCACTGATTTTTATAAAAATGCTTCATAATAACTCACTTGCCCCTGAGTTCTGTTGTCTGCTTCTGGAGAAATCAACCCAAGACAATCAGCTTTGTGACTCTTGGGTATATTTAATGTCTCTAAGCCTCAGTTGTCTACTCTGCAAAATGAGCATAACAATAATGATGAATTTATGGGGTAGTTTTGACAACTATGAGAAAATATCTAGCACAAAGTAAGTATTGAATAAAGAAGCTATTGTAAGTGGATGAGTAATAATATGAGTAATAATATCTGGTGTTGGAGAGACTAGAACCCCCAGTGCATCATTCTGGTTGAAAAGTGAGAGCATTACATTTTCTAGAATTGAATATGGAACTATTCCTACACCCAGTCTCTTTTCTGCATTGTTTCAGCTTTAGTCACAAGCTTTGGCCACAAATAGATTGCCAGTAAAGGGCTTTAAGGCACTGCCTACATTTTTTTAAGGGTGAAAGGAGAAAATTCCTAAAGAAAAAGTTCTGAGTGTTCTTTTCAGTTTCTGTATATTGAGTGTCCTGATTAGCCTCTCCTTATAGAGTACCTCTTGAACTAATTAAATTAGTTTGAGATGAAACTTTGGCTCATTTTCACATGCCACTCAGTGAAAATATCTGATATAGTATTTAGAATGTGAATTTCACTATGTTTTTAAACTGTATTTTCACTGGGGTTGTTGGTAGTCAGGGGCTTCATTTGGGTCCAATGAAGAAAAGAAGAGGGGCTCTTTATCACTAGGGTCACCTCTACCCTGGATCTAGCTCTTCTGCCCCTCCTTGTTAGGGCCCATTGCTCTGCCACCATGGTTAGGCGTGGTGATGAGGGAATCACTTGCTGCCCTTGAATATTGATGGTTCTGTAGGACCACCCTTGGCTGCAATCCTCCACTTCAACTGCCAAGAGCAAGTGTGGCATGTTGACTTGAACTTGTCAAGGAAGCTCTGCGCTATTGATTGTGGCTGCCTGAAGAATTGTTAAAAGAATTCTGAGTTCCTTTTTGGCCTCAGTGAAAAAGAATACAGAAATTGTTGGTAATCTCTAGGACAGGTATCGGTAGGAAATTATGGCATACATTTACCAGTCTGGCCTAGACTGTCACATTTCTGCAGAGATTTTAAGTTTTCTATGGGTGAAAGTTTTCGACTATTTTTATATGTTACTATATCATATACTGTATATTGGCTTTGTAATTTGAAATATATTAATATTAGTATGTGTAATTATATGCATATTTGAATTTCAATAGAGGAGGAAAATGAGTAATATAATCCATCAATATCCCTTTTAATCTTCTTCCAAATCCCCATTCTCAAGATGAATTCAATTATCAGCTTAAATTACCTCTACTTACGAACTATTACCTTTGATAACTTATTCAACTTTTTTGTAACTTGGTTTCTTCATCCGTTAAATGGAGGTAATGAGTGGATCTACGTCCCAGAGTTACTGTGAGAACTAAATGAATTATATATCTACAATATTCAGAACAGTTCCTAGTACTTAACAGGACTGAGGTGTGTTATCTGTTTTAATATTAAAATCATGTTGTTGTTTATCAAGCACCCACTGTTTACCATCAACCAATATTCTGTGAAGGCTGTTATCTAATGTGAAAAGCATTCCACTTAGCTCCCTCTTCAATGAGGAGGAGAAGAAAATAATTTTAATGTCAGCACTACGGATCTTCTGATGAAGTCTCTATGGCAGGGTAACCCAGGGAAAGGCTTCTTTAACAACTTGCTGAGACCAAGTTAAAGAACATACGTGGCTGAGTCTAAGTATTTTGGTGAAAGACTCGAAGACAAAATTAAAAACTCAATTTATTTTTCCCTCTTTAGAATGATATTGATAGAATCTAGCTATTAATATAACTTAGCTCATATAGTTTTCTCTCTCTTCTTTTTAGAGACAGGGATCTATATCAGTTAGCCTTGCCTTTGCAAAGCCATGGGGGATTATGAAAAGAACCAGGGTTTTGGTGTCAGAAAGAGCTGGATTTGAATCTGGTCCCATTGTGAGCTGTCTGTGAAGCTGTAGGAAAATTACTTGACCTTACCAAATATCTATTTCCTTATCTGTAGAATGGAATACGTGCCAGCCACTGCTAGTATACGTTAGGTGCTTTGGAACCTGCTGTTTTGTGAGGATTTTACTTCATGTGGAGAGTCCTGAAGTCATGCAAGCTTCTGAAGTGCCTTCTGAATCTTCAAGGAAGAAATTAAATTATATCTAGCTTGTCTCAAATATAATGTACTGTGGTTTAAGCCTTTCGTATGAATAAGAATAGGTAGCCCTCTCCTCCTTTCACAGCAGAGCACCTATGGCATTGTGATCTGGGTCTCTTCCATCACCTAGGGTATCCTTGATCAGGGCACAACCTGAACATCTCTTCATCCATTTGAGTTCTTACATGAATCAGGAGATGTGTTCAATTAATCATTCCCCAATGACCTAGCATGGCAGGAATTTTGCTGAATAAAACATTATTTGTGGAAAACACACTGGCTTCAGTCATCAAACTTTTTGGCAGAAATATTAAAAATGCAGACAAAAATTTTCCATTAGGACACTGGCTGTCCATATTTCTAGATGAGATCTTATTATTGAGGACCTGAGGTAAATGCTTGACTTTAGTGGCTGGCAGCAATCTCTTTGTGTTTCAAATTTCAGTAAAAAATCTTAAATGTCAAAATGTATGTCACTCTCTAAATAAAATTTTACACCAGAGAATGAGAGAAATGTTGCTATTGAATCATTTGATGTCATGCCTGACAGGAATACTGATGACTTGAATGAGCAGGCTGATGAAGACTGAGTGGGAAAGTAGGAATATTTTGCTAGGCATGAGATTTAAGATTTGTGTCTGGCGGTGTTGAATTTCCCTCACTTGCTTTTGTACCACCTGCAAAAATATTACACTTTGCATCAGATTTCCTGTGTGTAAGTTATCTTCATCCTGAGTACAGCATTTGATTGGCTGGGAATATGGACTAGTGATTTATTACCTGGAAGTCTTGAATTTTAAGCTTTTTGAAGATGGTAATTTCTTTTTTTAAAATACTCTGGCAGCTAACATTTTGGGCACAGAACTGTTCCTAAATACATAAGTCTATTAAGTTGAATCGAATATGCATAGCAATAGCATATAACAAATATTTTATTTAGATAAGTATTTCATAGCAATGCTAATCCTTCATTGCTGTGTTGGTAGGTAATGTGGGTTGGAGGAAAGACTCGGACCCGTGTTCAAATTCATCCCTTTCCTGCTTCTTACTATGGTCATATGCTACTTAACAACTGGGCTATATTCTGAGAAATGAATCATTAGTTGATTTTTGGCATTGTGTGAACATAGAGTATACTTACACAGACCTAGACACTATAGTCTACTATACACTTTGGACCTGGGTTCAGATTCATCCCCTTCCTGCTTCTCACTACAGTCATGCACCACTTAATGTTGAGAATACATTCTGAGAAATGTGTTTTTAGGTGATTTTATCATTGTGCAAACATCATAGTGTGTATGTCACAAACCTAGATGGTGTATCCTACAATACACCTAGTCTATGTGGTATGCCATCATCATTTATGCAGCCTGTCATTGACAGGAATGCAATGTGGCACATGATTGCATTTATGTAACCTTAAGAAAAGGAAAATTTTATGTGTCTGTTT
Source organism: Cynopterus sphinx (assembly GCA_030015415.1). NCBI lineage: Eukaryota > Metazoa > Chordata > Mammalia > Chiroptera > Pteropodidae > Cynopterus > Cynopterus sphinx. Next base: position 118,636,217 of record CM057381.1, on the reverse strand, counting down.
TCTCATTTGTAAAATGAGAATAAGAGTATCTACTTCATAGGGAAGAGTAACCAAGATAACTTATGTGGATATTCTTAGCATTGTATCTAAAATACAGCAGTTACTCAATAACTCCAGTCTTTTCTTAGTTGCTTAATATTTTCAGGGTATAAACTGTTCTATGTTAGTAAATATTCAAATAGATGACTCTATAAAGTATTATAAAGCAGATACAGACAAAAAAGGTAAAAGCAACTATGATAGTCATATTTGGCTGTTCAGTAAATACTTTTGAGTCTTCTCTTTGCAGGCACAGGGTAGGATTACATTTTTCCATATCATGTTATGTTAGATGTGACCATGGGACTTAATTTAGTCAATGAAGTATGACAAGCCACATTCAGAAAGGCTGAAAGAATGTGTAATTTGTCAGATTCTCACTTTACTGTTTCAGCAAGTGTGGTAGCACAAATCCACAGTAACATCAATGAGCAGAGTTTACTTGTTGACCAACAATGGACATATATCATGACTGATGAATAACTTTTGCTGTAAAGCCACTAATTTTTTTTTAACTACACCATACCCTGCTTATCCTGATTGTTATATCTACCAACCATTTGGTCAGGTTCATTGTGTTGATCTTGTTCCCCTGTTGGAAGAACCTTATACATGAGTATTAGAAGAATAATTGTGCTAGATTCTACCTCAGCAATGATTTAGAAATATTAGGAAACTGTTATATTTTTACTATGGCTTAATTAAAGACTACAGCTATTTTTGAAAACTTTCTATCTCACCAGTGCCCATATAATGGGTGGGATTTTGGGAAGATTTGGCTCTTCATAGCTTCATCAGCTCCATTCATTGCTACATATCTGAGTGGTCTCATATGGAAACCACTAGTCTCATATGGATGTTACACTTAAATAAAATTAAACATTTAGTTTCTTAGTCACATAAGCCATATTTCAGGTGATCAATAGCCACATGTGGCTAGCACATATATAGGACATTTCTATCATTGTGGAAAGTTCCATCGGGCATCTCTGTTACAGACCATTGACATCCTCTCAATGATACGTGAAGTTCTGTACAACTGAAGCATCTCTTCTAACCTGATTGTCACCCCTTAAGTCCTCCTCCATAGAATTTAATTGACCACAACATCTACATCTTATTCTCTAGTTGAACCCTCTCAAAATGCAAAGGAAAAGATTTCCTTAGGCTTTCCAGATAAAATGTATTCAATACTTCCAAAGCTGTAACTGCTATTATAATACTCAGTATTACTGGTTGTGTTTGAAGTCAGGGAATTGATATTCATTGTCCCTTTACAAAGCAGAGTTCCCCATGGACTTAAAGACACAATGTGAACTGTAATCAAAGGTGAGTCTGGATGATTCTGTTTAACAAAAGGCCCTTCATATGAGGCAAGTGTTGTGCTCTTTTTATATCAAAGTTTACAAGACCTTTGGATTGAACAATTCTTTTTCCAGATGAAACTGACTAGGACGATAACCTCTCTCAGTTGATATCAAACTTGGGGGTTAGATATGGGTATGTTTGCCAGGGTATCCTAAATGATACTGTTATATCAAGCAACCTCGAGGTCTCAGTGCCTGGACAACAAAAACTCATTTCTAATTTATGCAAATCATTTGGGGGTCAGGGTGGTCAACCTGAGCAGTTCTCTATTTTTTGTAATCTAGTCTGCCTTTCAGGTCAACATGAAGTTAACACCCTGATCACTGCTATGAGAAAAGAGTGTTAGAACATCTCACACTATCAAAAAGTACTCCAACCTCAGATCACTTCTTCTAACAACCCTCTGGCTGGCATTAGTCATGTGGCTCTTCCCACATGTAGCATGAGAGCCAGAGAAGTGTCATCTTTTCATGCATCTAGAAGTAGAAGGTAACTAGATATGAGGGAACATTAGAAGCCTTTACCACAATGCAGGAAGTGTATTTTAAATCAAATACATTAAATGTGGAGGTTTCCAGAAGGCTAAATGGCTGATATTTTCCAGAATGATGGAGTGTTTGGTAATGGGATCAGATTTCTATAATTCCAAAATTTTCTGCTAGCTCATGAGATAAGTGAGAGTTGAATTCATGCTTTTATGAACTGAGTTTGCACTTGTATACCAAACTTTCATCTACTGCCAGATTTTTTGGGGCAGCCAGAGGAAAGTGCCATGGCCTGTGACTTTGATCATATTAACTTTTATAAAGGAATATAAAATGAGATGGCAAGATTAGAATATTCTTTGCCCCTTTCAAACACTGTTCTGGTTTCTTTAGATTTTCATGGGTGCCATTAACAATCCTGAAAGATAGCCCTTCTGAATATATGGAGGACTCTAAATGCTAATGTGGACTTGGATCTGCTTTGTTTTTTGTACCACTCATAAGCATAAAACCCTTTCTCTGTATTTCCCTTTCATTCCTTTTTTCTTTGAGAAATTTGGATTACTGCCCTTAGCAATAGGGAACAACTATCTTTTTTTTTTAAAGTCAGATCCCTCGAGGTATAATTTACATACATTAAAATTTTCCCTTTTGAGGTATACAGTTCTACACGTTTTGACAAGTATTCAGAGATGTCTAACCACCACTGCCACTAAGATATAGACTATCTCTTCCAAAATTTCCTTTCCTCATTGTAGCCATTCTCCATCTCCCACCCAAGTTTCTGATTTCCATCCTTAAGGTTCTGCTTTTTCCAGAATGTCATAGAAATGAAACCATAGAGTAGGCAGCCTTTTGAGTCTGGCTTCTTTCATTTAGCAAATTGTCCTTGATATTTAGCCATACTGTTAGATGCACCAGTAGTTTTTTATTGTTGAGTATTACTCCATTGCACCACAGTTTATCCACCCACCATTGATAGACATTTGGGTTGTTTCTAGTTTGAATGCATCAAAGATTTTTTTGGAAGAGAATTGAAATATCTTTTTGTTTGGAGGATGGTTGGATTAGGGAACAACCAGTTAGGAAAAGGACAATAAGTGAGCTATGGATTCGAGGAGGTGTATATCAGCAGTCTTTATCTTAGGTATGTGAAGGTTTCTTTGTACATGTAATTAGAGATTTATGTGGCCACTGGAAGAGGAGGGGTGGGGACAAAGGTCTGGATGGAGACCTGATGATCTCAGCTTACAACTGTGACTCAGGTAGTCCTCAAGAGATCATCTGAAAGCTTCTGTGAATTCCTTAAACCTTTGGGAAACTCTTGCAAGTATCCCAATCTACAAAAATGGTCCTAAATATATGATTTCCCAACCTGAAGCATCAGTATCATCTGGGAACTTGTTAGATATTCATAGTCTCAGGCCTCACCCCAGTCCTCCTGAATCAGAAACTTTGGAGTAGAGCCTGACAATGTACATTTTAAGAAGTCTTTCAGAAGATTCCAATTCATGCTGAAGTTAGAGAACCATAGGTCTATAGCATAAGTTAGGGGATCCCCAAGAAGCTTACCCAAGAGATGCTTTGAATCTAATGTTTACCCCCACATGTGCATGCAAATGCTACTTCTTTCCAGACCTCACACCAGTGCCTCTCATTGTCTAATCAGGAACCATATGGGGAGGGAGATTACGGGAACTATAGTTCTCAGCTTGTCTTCTGAAATTCAGAGGAGGCTCAGATAGAGTGGAAGTGATAGTAAGTTGATAATTAATGATCTAGCACATATGGGAAAGGTTATAGAGCTGACAGGATTTTTAAGTAATAGATATTAGTGCTCGATAACAGTGAAGCTTCTGCCAAGCTTCTAGTTTTCACTCTACTTGTTTTTTTCCTTCTGCCTTGTTATGTGGCACCTCATTAGACTTTAATTTAAATGCTCTTGGATTCATGCATAGCACATTTAGTGGCTATTCCTGGAAATATGCTATTTCAAGATTCTGAGGCAATTATTTCAAGTTATTTTTCCAAACATAGGCAAAGTTGCTATTACCAATAACTAAGGTGGTTCCTTCCCGGTATGTGTAAAATAAAGTCATAGTACATCTATGATTTTTATTCTTGATATTTTAAGCCAAGGGGAAAAGTAAATAATATTTAGAGAACTTGTAAACCAAGTATGTAACCATTTTGCACAATTCATGGTTTTATTTAATGAGCTTCAGTACCACAAGATGAGAGTTGTTCCCAAAGGGCCTCAATCAACTAGACTATTGAACAGAAATGCAGGATGTAAATTAGATTTTAACTAAAATCATACTGCTATTACTTTTTATGGAACCTATAATTTCTAGTAGAGAGTAGGCATATAAAAAACTGTCATTATGAAAATGCCTTCTGGGTTTTGACCAACTGTATTTGGAGCATGAATGAATACTCTAAGGCTTGATTTGTATGCTACTTCTGGTTGTATAGGGCTAAATGCTGCCACAAGGTTCTTAATACCGCATTTTCATGGCTTTGTGGATTCCACACACTACCTTCTAGATTCATTATACTCATATTTATTTATTTACAATTTTAAAGCCAGTGAGAAGATGCGTATGCTTTCATTTACATCCTCAGGATAAATTTTTTCTTTGAGACTGATGGTGAGATATTTGAAAACAGATAAAAGAAAGACAAACCATATGATATTTTTCTCCTGGTAACTGAATTTGAGACTGAATTTCTCTTTCTTTGTGCTTGCCCTTGGCTATTATGGACTTTGAAATTCAGAGCGAGATTGGTAACCAGATTGATACTTGCACAATGGATTTCAAATATTTTTTGCATGCCAATGATTCAAAAATTCCAAAGCTCCACATACAAATTTTATCTGCCTGCTGACTATCTTTATCTGACGGTCTCAGACTCAGTATGTGCTACATCAAACTAAGTAGACTCCTCTCTACTGTATAGGCCTTAGTTCTACCTTCCCAGCAATAATAAACCTGTCATGGGGACAATATGCCTTGATCGCCATTCTCTTACAAGACTCAGAGTATAGTACACACTTAAATTCTTGTCAATTGAAAAATAGTGATGGTGACAGCAAGTGGTTTGTAACATGGAAGGGAGGAGCTGATGAGGATATTCAGAATTTGTAGATTTGTAATGTCTGCTCTAGTGTACCTCTTAATTGCCAGAATACACTTTTAGTCAACGGCATCTTGGCCACTCCAGTTCCTAATAGTAAAAGTAGAAGTCAGTGTGGTATGTTGGAAAGAGCATGTGTTTTAGCAGCTATCTGTTTACATTCTAACTCTTCCAATTAGAATTTAACAACTGACTCTCAGCTATGAACCCAAGCTAATAACATTCACCTTGAGAGCCTTGAAGTTGCTCAAGTATGTAAAGTGCCTAAATGATGCCTGGTACTTAGTAGATGCTAACTAAATGATGGATATGCTTATGCTACTTTGAATTTGTGTGCTATTTGTGATTAATGAGGGATCTTCCCAACTATTTTGAGAGGCTAGGGATGACTGTGATCTCTGTTTTTTAAATAAGAAAACTGAGGCCAAAAGGTTCTCAGCTAGAAAGTAGAGAGCAGGAACTAGAGACTGGACTTTTTTATGACTCCAAATCCTTTGCTTATTCTCTGACTTTAAACTGCCAGCCCTCTGCCAAAGCAAACCTACTCGGTACCCAAGGCAGAATCAATTAGTTTTACTCTCCTCTGCTTTTAAAGTCCTTCAAAGAACTCTGTATATACTGTTTTTCCAATACTGACCGCATTACCTTGTGATAATACATAGGTCTGAAATCCTGAAAGAATGTACGTTTTTTAAAGCAGGACCATGTCTAATTTATCTGGGTGATCACAGTGTCTGGCACATAGTAAGTACTCAATACAGGTTTAGTGGACTGGTGAAAGGAAGAGTCAGAATGCTGCAGCCTCAAAGGGTTCTCTTAATTAAGGAAAAAAGGAAACTAAAAGCATTGTTTGGCATATTATTCCAAAGCCAGCATGTGAGCTAACAAGACAGGAAGCAGCCATCTGCAAGTAATGTGCACAATCCACCCCACTGAGAATGTTAATTATGTTTTTAAAGGGAGACTGGGAGCTCTGGTTGCTTTGGCACAAAGCTGTGGGGAGAGGGATGGCCCAGGGAAGGAATGCTAATAGTTTCTCCAGTCTGAGTTGCCAGCTTTCTGTATAGCTCTGGAAGGGAGAGGATTCTTGAAAGGTAGCTGTGGTGTTTATTCATCTGGGAGAGAGATTTCATCTGTTGTTCTCCTGAAGATTCATTTCACAGATATCCTCCTTGCCCAAGTAATTTTTTTACTACCTCTCTTTATGGCTTTGACCTGATCTTCCCCCCACCTGAAATAATTCTTCATGTTCCCTGCAACTTGGCTCTGTCTGTGACCCCTCTCTACTCTCATATATTCAAATCAATTCAATGTATTTTCAAAGCCAATTTTAAGATGCACTGTCAACATTTTAACATTCATAGTCTTTGACTTAGTAATTCCACTTTTAGGAATCTCTTCTATAGAGCTTCTCTTACAGAAAAGTAAAAAAAAAAAATATATGCCTATGTTTATCTGTAATCATAAAAATTAGAAGTATCTGCAATGCTCATCAGTCAAAGATTGTTTAAATCTTGCTATAGCCATTTAACATAACTGTTAAAATGAATAAGGTAGATTGTAAAGATACAGTAGTATTATGTGTAAAGATACAGTGGTATTGTGTTGAAAAAGAAAGTTGAAGCATATGCAACATTCATTTTTTCAACAAATATTTGTTGAGTGTGTACTATGTGCAAGGCAGTGAGCAGAAAAACCTATCTGCCTTTGTTGAGCTTACATTTTCATCCAGGAAAATGAACAATAAACATAATACTCTCTAGTAGGGGAACTAGCTGGTATGATAAAAGATAATAAGAACTAGGGAAAATATAGAGTGAATGGTGATAACCTTTGAGACTTGAATATGGTAGGTTCTGTAGGAAGGGGCAAGGTTTTCAATTTCTATTTTATTTCTTTCATATTGCTCACATGAGTATGTATTATTTTCATTATTTTCAAGGGGAAGTTATTTTCCAGTATCTTCAACTTTTCTCATTCAATGAGATCTTTCCTTTTCACTTTTAAACACAGTGGTTTCCCTTTCATCTTAAAAATAGAAATAAAATGAAAATCCTCCCTCATTTTTGAGTCTCTTCTGGTTATAGACCTATTTTTAAACTTTCACTTTTGCCAAAGTTCTTAAGAGATTCTTGGATGTTCGGGGTCTTTGAATTTCTTACCTCCCATTCAGTCATCTACCCAAGGCTCTCTCTGTCTGGCCTTTTGGCCTCCAATGCTGCCGAAACTACTCTTACTTCATTGGTGAATTCCGAGGACATAGATCTCCTCCTCTCTCTCTGGGTAGTCATGCTGAGTCCTCTAGTGTCCCCTCCCTTTCCTGGGGTTCTCTAGGATTCTGTTCTAGGATCACTACTTTTCTCCTCTATACCTCCCACATTCTCTTTTGGTAACCGCATGAACCCTCATACATCCCTGGCCTATAGTCTAATGCCTCCCAAGTTCAGATTTCCATTTGAACCTTCCTTACCAGTCTTAGACACTATGTAGCTATCCCTTTAGGACTTCAAACTGAGCATGTTTAAAACTGAATTTATAATCTTTTAAACTGCTTCTTCTCCTACGTTTTGTTCTGTAGTTAGGACAGTACCATTTAACAATCAACTAAGGTTGAAAGCTGGGAGTCACTTGATATGGAAATGTGACCTACTACTCTCTATAGCACTAGCAACAGGCACAATATCTGGCAACTAGGGGCACTCAATAAATGTTTGAAGGTAGGAAAAAGTAATTAACTATGGCTTTATGGCAGAGAAAACAATGAATTCACTGCACTGTTTCATTTTCCCACAGGTTGGAACATAATTGGCTATTTCTCAGTCAATTTGGATCTAGAGAGATTCAAACGACTAATTCTAGACAGTGAGATGTAGCCAATAGTGATGTTGATAACTTTCAGGCCTAGTAGCCACACGATATTCTATGCAATTTTATACATGCTCTCTTTACCCCATTTGCATGGCTAGAAGCAAAGGACTCTAAAGATTAGAGGAGAATAGCACATAAATTAAAGGAACTAGATTTCTTCATCATTTTTGCTTAGAAGAAAGTCATCCAAGAGATTCACTTGTCCAGGAGCATTCACAGTAGACTTTGCACAATCAAGAGATAAACTCTTATTGGGTAAGCCACTAAGGTTATAGTGTAGGCTTTAAAATGCAGTTCTTCCTATGGTGCATAACAATACAAAATTATGCTGTTTAGCAAGAATATGTATTATTTAGACATGAGTATAGTAGCTTGTCCGTATTCTACTTAACACTTGTGACACAATTCTACGAAGATGCTTCCCAACATTGTATCATAGAAATAAGTCTTCCATTTTTAAAAAAATTTTTTTGACGTTCTGACATGTCTTGAGTTGTGGGTTCATCCACCTACCATGTATACAGTGGTAGGTCCATTCTTCTAACTGAAGTTAGGTTCACATTAACATTCAAAATGTCCAATAGCTTCTACTACTCCTTAACAGCTTATAGATTTTTAGCCTCTGTTTCCTCAACCATTTTCTTAAAGGCAGTTTGCACTACCCTACACTTTTATACCCAATGTGGTAAGTACTAGATATCTGTTTCTTTCTGGTAAGCCTGGTGCTGTCATTGCACATCATTTTTTTTTTTGTTAGCCATTGTGGGTAAAAATTGTTTACCAGACAAAAAGTAAATCGAAAGAAATAAGGCTACAGTAGAGGACATAGTATACATTACAAACTTACTTACTCAAGAAAGCATGGTACAGTGCTCACGAGCTTAAAGTATATAGGGCAGCCTTGTATGCTCATTTTCCATTGGCTGAGAACATACAGCTGTGCTCAGGGCATCAGAAAAATACATATCTAGAGTGTACTATTATGAAGTGCTATGTACATAAATGATATGGATTAGGGTTCTTCAGAAAAATAGGTCCCAAACCAGGAACACCAATATTTAAAGGCAGGAAAAGATGGATATACCAGATCAAGCAAAGGGAGTAAATTTGCTCTTCTTCCATTTTGGGGGGGAAGGTAGGGGGTTCTATTCAGTCCCTCAACAGATTAAATCATGCCTACTTGAATTAATTATGGCAATCTTTACTCAATCTACTGATTCAAATGCTAATCTCTCCCAGAAACACCCTCATAAACACACCCAGAAACAATATTTTACCAGTTATCTGAGAATTCCTTGGCCCAATCAAGTTGATACATACAATTAACAATCACATAATATTTAGAAAAATATTTCAGTGGCAACCAACTAGTTATCAGCATGATAGTAGTGGAGATATTGGTTGAGGATACAGCTATGTCAGTTCTCTTTGCTATAGCATCACAGCTAAGAAAGCCAAACTTGTCTGTGAATCAGTATTATAGCAAGTTATATATACTCATGAATAGACTTGAAACAGGTCCTCAAAAGTCTGAGAAAGCACTGGTACTTGAAACAGGGATGCCCTATAGAAGGAAAGGTTGTCTTATTTCTGGACCATTTGTTCACTCTTGAAGAATTTTATCTTTGGCTAGCTTGGGAGCTCCAATAAGAGTTTGAATTTGAAGCACTTTTTGCATTTGTGTGGGCTTTGTGAGAAAGATATCTTAGGTCAAGTACATGGGTTTGATGACTGAGTCTTTACTCCTTCCTGAATATCTCTTACCCTGGTAGGGATAAGAGAGCAATTGGAACACTCCCAATATGAGTTGTATTGGGGTTATGAATGGATTCTGTTGATCATGGCTATTAGCAGACAGAAGGAAGATTTCTGAGCCTGACACCTTCCTGAACTTAACTTCTGCTTTATGTTCTGTGAAGAAGCAAATAGATCAAAGGCCATAAAGACTCTCCTTTGCCTCTTTCCTAACAATTTTCTCCTATGAATTTCCCAGTACCTCTCTATATTTGATCCCAAACTATACACGATGACCCTTTACATTTTTAATTTATTACTTTATTCATCCATTTTCCTCTCTCCTTCTCTAGTTTCAATTTGAAACTCTCTTAGATCACTGAGAGTCTAGACAAGTGCGAGTTTACATAGTGCACTAACCACTCTGCATAATAAGATTCTTCAAGAAGAAAGTCCACTTATTTGAGTAATTTTTCTTGTCTTAATTTATTTAAGTGTATCTTTTGAATTTTATAAATTAATGTATTTTTTGTACTAAAAAGTATTTTTTTTTTAGAAATAATACTTACAGAGAAAGAATTTTAAAATATTTAAAAGCAGTCTGCCTGGATGTTGGTCTGCCTGGATGTTGGTCAAAATGCCAAGGAAGAACATTATACTCACTATTTGAAAAGAAGGTACAGCTATCCATTGATGAGGAGATGAAGATACTGTGGTTGAAGTGTAACTCATGGGATAAGACATGGCATAATCATCTTTAAAATCAGGCTGTCCCTAGGTATCATTCTTGGATCTAGATTTCACTTTCTGTAGAGTAGGATGATAATTACCTCAAAAAATGTGAAGATTGAATTAAAACAGTATTTAGTGCTCATCTCTAAACCATGGTAGTCAGGGGATAGCAGTCATGTGGCATCTGTGCCATGCTAATCTACCTAGGTCTCACTTTCATGTCCATGACAAGCAAATACAATAGATCACAACATCTGTCCCATTGAGCTATTAATCAGGCTCAAAAACTTTCAGGCATATACTGCAAGTTAAATGGAGATGGATTTTGATGTCTTGGTAGTTAAACATTAAATCTCTAGTAGCCATTGATAATGGTGGTAGTACAAGTAGTAGAGCTGAATAAGCTGTTTTCGAAATGATCTTCCCACAGAAAATAACCATAAAATCTAGATGAAATACAAAGTACAACTATCTGAGGCATTAGAAAAAGCAAAAAGCAAGCAGATTCTGGATGGGATTTTATATTTACAGCAGAGAACAGCATGTGGTTAGTTTCCCATTTTCAGACCTGCTAGGCTAAGAGAAGTCCCCAGGATAGAAAATTAGTCTTTCATGCTGGATGAATCAGAGGTCAGAATTTGGAACAATGGTAGTCATTGGAACATGAGGAGATAATCTTGGAATGAGAGATACATAGAAGGGAAAATCCTAAAAGTGTGTATGAATGTCAAATAACCAAGCTAACAGTAAAAGAAGTAAATTGAAATTTGAATTTACATTCAAGAGATAGAGCTTGTAATTTGAACTAAAAAAAAATACAACACTCTTTAAAGAAATATAACAATATAAGCTTTTCATAACATAACACAATATTGAATTTCTTGCCCAATTTCTAATATCCGGCACAAATCTAAAATTACTTGGGATGTTAAAAACTGGAAAGTATGGCCCATTTCATAAAGAAAAGACAAATAGAGGTGAAGAGATCAATGGAATAGAATAGAAAGCATAGAACTAGACGCACACTATGTAGTTAACTGATAATTGACAGAACAACAATGGTAAATCAATGGAGAAAAAAATTGTCTTTTCAGCAAATGGCACTAGAACAACTCGGCATCCACATGTCAACAAATCTCAACAAAGACCTTTCACCTTTCACAAAAATTAACTCAAATAGATCATAGTCATAAATGTAAAATGAAAAGCTACAAAACTCCTAGAAGAAAATCTAGGTGTCCTTGGGTTAGTGATGACTTTTTAGATACAATACCAAAAGCATGATCCAGAAAGAAAAATTTGATAAGTTCTACTTCATTAAGATTAAAAAAATCTTTTTCTCTGAAAAAGATACTGTTAAAAGAATAAAAAGAATAACCCATAGACTGGTAGAAAATATTTATAAAGCATATATCTGTTAAAGTACTGGAATCTAACATATACAAAAACAATGAAAATTCAACAACAAGAAAACAAAGAACTTGATGAAAACATGGGTAGAATATCTGAAAAGACATCATACTGGAAAAGATATACAGATAGCAAATAAGTACATGAAAAGATGTTCAATATTGTATGCTATTCAGAGATTTAAATTTTCAATAATAAATGATTCTACTACATATCTATAAGATTAGTTAAAACTAAAACACAGCATCAAATGCTGGTGAAGATGTGGAAAAACAGCTCTCATTTATTTCTGGTGAAATTCAATGTGATACAGTCACTATGGGAAACATTTGAACAATTTCTTATAAAACTAAGCATAGTCTTACTATAAGATCCAGCAATCATTATTGTTATTTACCCAAAAGAGTTGAAAACTTATGTCTAAACAAAAACTTGCACACGAATGTTTATAGTAACTCAATTCAAAGTTGTCATAGCTTGGAAGAAAGCAAGGTGTCCTTCAGTAGGTGAATGGATAAACAACCTGTAGTATAGCCATAGAATGGGATATTAGTGATAAAAAAAAATGAACTATCGGGCCACAAAATTACATAGAGGAGACTTAAATGCATATTGCTAAGTGAAAGAAACCTACTTAAAAAGAACTACATTTTGGATAATTCCAACTACATGGCATTATGGAGAAAGCAAAACTGTGGAGAAAGTAAAATGATCATTGCTTGCTAGGAGTTTATGGAGAGAGAGGAAGGAATAAACAGGTGGGAGCACAGGGGATTTTGAGGGTGGTGAAATTTTTCTCTAAGATCCTTTAATGGTGGATACTTGTAATTCTACTTTTGTTAAAAACCCATTAGATGTAAAACAACAAGAATGGCCTTAAGGTAAACTATGTAATTTAGTTAATAATAATGTGTCAATATTGACTCATTAGTCATACCAAATGTACCATATTAATACAAGCTGTTAATAACAGGCAAAACTGTGTGTGTGTGTGGTGGGAGGAGATGAGGAACATATAGCAATTGTCCATACTTTACACTGATTTTTTTTCTGTAAACCTAAAACTACATATTAAAAAAAAAAAAGAACCAGGAGTGATATCAGCCAAAATTGCAGAGTAAGGACCTCTGGAGGCTATTCCTCCCCAGAAATACCACACAATTGACAAAATCTATTAGAATCAAGCTTAATAGAACTCTGAAGGATGGTTAAAGGTTTGCACTAACCAAATGAATGCTTAGCTAGAAGAAAGTCTATTGAAACAGAGTAGGAGATCTTTTTTGCATTATAAATTAGTCTTGCCCTCCCCCTGACTCTGGAGCAGTCATGGTCTTAAAGATGGCAGTTTGTATTCCCAGTGAGTTACTGGTTCAGGAGGGAGAAGAGTGGGTCTACTCCCCAAAGAATTGTGTTTATCTGTTTTGACTTTACTGGGGTTTCCCTAAAGGATTGCCATAGAGGCTTCTCTTTGTTTGACCTGAGTGAACTCTATCTGGGCAGAAAATAAAAACCAAATAAACTGCTGTCAGCTCTTTTGGAAGTAATAAGGGCTTTGGAAAGCTATACACATATGGAACCTAGAGACATATGCATATGTTCAGAGCAAGATATATGCTCAGAAAAGACCTGAGAAGACCATAAGGTTTCACCTGTCTGTTCTTTAGGCTCAGAATAAGTGAAAACTAAGGTAGTGTTGTAAATGATCTGACTAAACATCGAAGGAGTTCCTCAACACAAAGCCAAATTGCCGAGACCTGACCTTGGGTACACTTTTTGCTTTTGCTTCTTTATTTTTCTTTTTCACTTTTTTATCTCTTTATTTTCCTGTTCTTCTTCTGTTTGCACATGAAAATACCCACAAAATCTACTTTTCAATGAAAATTATGAAGCATACAAAAAAAAAAAAACAAGAAAGTATGACCTATTTACTGCAAAAAGGAAATTGATAGACCCTATCCACAAGGAAGCACAGACATCGGACTTACTATACAAAGACTGGATCAACTATCTCAATTATTCTTAAAGAGTTAAAGAAACCTATGAAAACAAAGAACTAAGAAAACCAAGAGAATAATTTTTCAGTAAATGGAGAATATCAATAAAGAAAAGTATAAAAAAGAACCAAATAGAAATTTTGGAGCTGAAAAGTATAATAACTGAAATGAAAAAGTCACTAAAAGGTATAAGAATAGATTTGAACTGAAAAAGGAAAGACAGTCAACATTAAAATATGTAAAATAAATGATCTATTTTCAGGAGTAAAAATGAAAAAAAATGAAGAAAAGTGAACAGTGCCTAAGAGATTTGTGGGCCATCATCAAACTTATCAACACACACAATGGGAATCTGAGAAAGAAGAGAAAGAAAGGAGCAGAAAGATTATTTGAACAAATATTGCTCTAAAACTTTCTGAATTTGATTTAAAAATATGAATATGCATCTAAGAGGCTCAATGAGTTCTAAGTAGATTAAATCAAGGAGATCCACACTGAGACATATTATAGTGGTCAATTTCTTGGGAGAAGCCATGGAAGCCAGAAGGCAGTGAGACGACATTTAAATTGCCGAAAGATGAAAACTGTCAACCAAGAATTTTATACATGACAAAGTATCTTTCAAGAATGACAGAGAGTCTATGGACATGTCACCTTGAACAAGCCTGATCTTGTCTGATCTCAGAAGCTAAGCAGGGTCAGGCCTGGTTAGGACTTGGATGGGAGACCATCTAGGCAAACCAGGTGCTGTAGGCATACAAAAAATATAACTAACTAACTAACTAACTAAATAAATAAATAAAATAAAGGCTTATAAGTTGACAAGGTCCTTGTAACCTGTGAGGTCAACCAAAGGTTGCCTTGCCTAAAAAAAAAAAAAAAAAAAAAGAATGACAGAAATTAAGACATTTCCAGATAGATAAAAAATAGAGTTCATTAATTGTAGACCTACTTTACAAGAAATGCTAAAGCAAATCCTTTAGGTTTAAATAAATACTAAACAATAAAGACGTGAAGAAATAAAGAACTTTAGTAAAAGTAACTACATAAGTTAACACAAAAGTCAGTGCTATTATACTTTTGGTTTACAACTCTTCTTCCTTTCCTTATTATTTAAAAGACAAATGTGTAAAACAAAAATTATAAATCTATCTTAATATACATGTAATATATAAATAATCTCTGACAGGGATAAAGATATATAGGAGCAGAGTTTTTCCATATTATTGAACCTAAACTGGCATTAATTCAAAATGTTTGTATAAGTTTAAGGTGTTTGTTGCAAGTGCCAAGGTAAGCACTAAGAAAATATCAAAAAATGAGCAAGAAAATGAGAGGAGAATCACTACAAAAATTAATTAACACACAAAAAAGCAGCAATGGAGGAATTAAGAAAAAATATATTTAGAAAAACATTAAAAATGGCAAAATTCCTTTTGTAATTTACTTGATATGTAAATGGATTAAAATCTCTAATTCAAAGGCAGATATTGGTAGATTAAAAAAACATGATCCATTTATATGCTGTTTACAACAGAATCACTTCAGATTCAAGAAAAAAAGAATTTAAAATTAAAAGACTGGAAAAATATATGCAAAGTGTTCATTTAATGGAACATTATTCAGATATATACAGGAATAAAGTGCTAACACATGTTACAACATTAATAAATTTTAAACACATTATGCTGAATGAAAGAAGCCATACACAAAAGGCTACATATTGTGTGATTCCCTTTATATGAAGCATCCACATAGGCAAATTCATAGAGACAGAAAGTGGATTAGTGGTTGTCATAGGCTACAGAGAAGGGATAACGGAGAGTGACTGCTTAATTGGTGCAGGATTTCCATTTGGGGTGATGAAAAATTCTAGAGGTGATGGTTGCACAACACTGTGCATGCACTAATGCCTCTGACTTGTACGCTTTAAAATGGTTACACTGGTAAATTTTGTGTTATGTGTATTTTACCACAATAAAAGGAAAAGGAAAGATAAAGAACATACAGTCAAAGGAGACTGACTCCAAGATGTTGGAAATAGCAGAAGAGTTTTTTAAAGTAGGATTTATAATTGTGTCCAAAGTCTTAATAAAATTATGCTAATAATAAAAAGGTAGTGTTAAAGCCAAATGGTCAGTCAGAAAACTAGCCCTTAGGATAATTCAAATCAAGAGGGTTAAAAAAATGAGAAATTAAATAATCCTTAATATGAATCTGAGATATCATCAGGATGTTACAGAACTCTGTGTGGAAAGGAATAGTGATGATGCTTCCATGCTCTGCTGCAATCCAGAAAAAGCTTTGCAGCTGATTTTGAGACTGTCTTTCACCCCATGAATTCAATGCAATAACATCTCTTACTTTAGGCTGCTTGAGATTAAAAATTAGAGTGGGATAATCAGAGAGGGTCTTTTGTATCCCATCTTGGCTTTCAGGGTTGAGCCTTCAAAAGCTAATGTGTTTTCCTGAGATTACCTTTTATGTCATAACTGTTGCCTTAGAGTCTCAAACAGGGATCATGACAATCATATGTTTGGCTTAAAGGAAAATTGGAGTTTGAGGCTGAAAAAGCTCTGCCTCTGAGTCCCTTCTTGCTCAGGCAACTACCAAATTTTTACCAGCTGTCTGGTCATAAAAATGTGTCACTGGCTCAATCTGTATTTGTTATTTTGAGGTTGAATATTTAGTTTGCATTCCTTCTAGTAGGTTGCACAAATGCTAATTATGTTCTTTTATTTTCTGACCACAAGTCATGTTACATTCTGACTGGTGACAGAAAATATTGAACAATAAATGTGGAGCTGCAGTTATCAAAGCAAGAATAATACTTTTAAAATATGTTCTATTGAATTCTGTAGTAGACTGAAATTAATTACTCTCAGGCATGAAATCTCTAAATGAGCAAAAAGGTTATTAACTTTCTCTTCAGGACAAAAAATAGGAAAATCTGACTCCTTCATACATTGTTCCCCACACAAACTAGTAGTTTGCTGAATTGATTTCTTTTATCCAGAAAGCTGAAAGACATCTAAATTGAAAATTTAACCTTTAAAAATTATTATTATTATTATTTACCTTATATATAATAATACTCAAAGTTAAAAAATAGCTAGACCTGATTATGGATCTTGTTATTTGGCAAATAAATATCATACTTAAGACAAAGACAATATAGCTACGTATATTTTCTAGAGAGTTAAGTTAGAGTTTGTGATCTATATCAATTCATAGTTGGCCAGTAACAAGATTGTTGCACTTTAGTAGTGGACATATGATTATTTCTTTTAAACTAAGAAGGTAATACAAAATAATTTATTTTAAGATGTCCCTTGTAACCAGAATTCAAAATTGGAAAAGCAGCAAACACATCCTCCCCAGACCCTATTTTGTGGTTTGTTCCCTTAACTTTATATAAGAAACCACATAGTCTCCTGATGATTTGTCTATAGAACACTACAGATTATGTAAGAGAAAGCCCCTCATTACTCAAGAATGCCACCAATGTCTTTATTTTCTTTCATTTTCTTTTCTTTATAGCTTACCTCTATTTCTCACTACAGGTGTGGTAAATTGTATTATTCTTAATTATTTGTTCGAACTCCAATTTTAACTTACTTCCCTATACTGCTTTAGTATAATTTCTCTGCTTCCTTGACATTAAGCGTGGCCATCTGACTTTTTCCAAAAACTCCATCTGAACAGAAGCTCTAAATGGTTTGATTTGTACTTCTTATTCTTGCTGTCTATCATGAGATCAGCCTGTTCCAGGCTTTTCCTTTAGTGTGGAGTCTAAAATGAGAAGATATATGGAACTGAGTTTAGCAGAGCCACAACCAATGGCAGTCAACATGTAACAGGAACAAGAAATAAACTTTATTGCTGTAAATCACTGAGATATTACAATGATTAAAATATTTGACAAAAGTGGACTAATACACTAAAGAATATGAATAAAATAAAACTTTTTTTTTGTGATGTTCTCTTCTTAATAGAAACTTTGTTCATAAAAACAGTAGTATAACAGGGACAGACTTTCCCAGAAGTTGTGAGTTCTTTGACATCAGGGCTATAACCTTGCTATTCATTTTTGTATCCCTGGTACTTAATAGGGTAAGACAGTGAATATTTGATGAATGGTTATCTTGAACTGCACTGTTAATCTCTGTGCACACCCTCTCTGTTCAAAGTATCTTTCTAACTCTCAGCTGGTTCTTTCCAACCTATCATCCTGAGGTCTCTTGAATTGTATTCTCTAAAATTTCAAATTAACTTTTATAAAAGTGGTATGGAAAAGAAAATGCTATAGAGAAATAATTATATTAAAAATAATGGTAGCATAGGTAGACTTAGTCTTTACTATGTGCTAAATGATAGGATAAGTAATTTCATCTATTTTTCTCATTCAGATCCTACAAACCAATGTATTCAAGTATTTCTTTTTTCTTTTTTCCCTTTTTTTGTTTAAATTTAGGATTTTGATACCAGTTACTCTGATTACAGAACTGAATTCTTATCTCATTATATTATGTTCACATATTGTATTTCAAAGATAAATTGAATCTACAGTTTTATGTTAGCCTCATATGGCTTTTTCCAAATTGACCATGGAACAAGATTTAATCCTCATATCAGACTTCTTTTGGTTGGCAGTGTCTTGGGACACTGACACAGAGTACGTCAGAGATATTTTGCTTTTCCTCTGGTTAACCCTGACTAGCAGGTGATCTTTGAGAAAAACTTTTATTCTTGACGGGTTTTTTATTCTGCAAAGTGCACAACGATTAATGAAACAATTGCCTGAAAAGTGCTTGGAGCTCTAGAGAGCCAAGAAATGATTCAAGTGCAAGAAATTATTCCACCATATAAGCCAGCATTGAATTTTTAAATAGATATCCTCTTTAAAGAGTAACACTCAGATGAAAATCAAAAAGCACCAAGCAGTTCAGTAAAGGTTAAATATCTCCCCCCGACAATGAGATATCAGACACTGGCAACAGAGAATGATAGAGTCAAAATTTGAACGAGGTATGACCAGAGGTCCTCAAGTCCAAACGATTTTATTATTAAAAACAATGAGGTAATGTGCCCTAAATGCAAAACCAGTTGGGTTACGTATCTTGCCCAAGGCCACACAACTAGTTAGAATGAATGAAGCAGAAAAATATTAATATGTGGTGGATATCAATGACAGGTATTATTAGATCAGATTGCCAAAAAGAAAGATTTAGGGAGGGCTGGGTCCCTAGGTGAATGGGTATAAATTCAGTAAAAGGGCAGAATTTGAGCTAAGTGTGAAGGACTGGCAAGGATCGAATAAGCGAAGGAGTGAGGGAGAAGTAGTCCATGTCATTAAAACTGATCTTGAGTGTAGAGGTTGGAATACATACAGTAAGAAAAATCACAATACATAATACTATAACTGGATATAGGTTCAATAGAAGAAGCACCTATAATTTACTGATGTTTCCTCAGATTCTTACTCTAGTTCTCTCTTCCTTTCTTTTGCAAACATAAATGATGTCTTGTGTATTTGTGAGGTATTGAACTGAGTTCTAGTACAAGTAAAAATTAATGAATTATTCACTACACCAAGGAGATTAAGACATTATCTATCTACCCATCAACATATACTCCCTTGCTACCGAGTAGAACATGAGAACATAATAGGCAAAGAGAGAATATTACAGTTGTTCAGAGAAGGAAGAGATCAATTCTGGCAGGAGAGACAATATTAGCAATGATAACGAACATTTATATCGGGTTTACTGTGAGGTAAGCTAGGTTTCAGCGCTTTACACCCATTAACTTATTTAATACTCATCACTATCCCATGTGGTAGATTCTGTGTCAACAGGAATCTATCTATATCTCTTGACTCTATTTTCCTCGGCCTTGGTTGGATTCTTAAAGGAATCTCTAGGATGGTGGCAGAGTTATGGTGTCATGCTGAGCTTAATTGAACTTGTGGCAAAAAAAAAAAAATACTGATTCTGTCTTTATTTTAAAATTTGATATATTTTTATTGTGAATTTTTGTTTTATTTTTGATTTTTAAAAATAAGAATTAAAATATTTATCTTGATTACTGATATTTAAAAAATATGTATACACTGCGAAAGGATTGCCTCTAGTTAACACATTCATCACTAATATATTTTGATGAGAACATTTAAGTTCTACTTTTTTTGTTAATTTTATTTATATAATATAGTGCTATCAACTATAGTCACTATGTTTTACATTCAATCCTCAGAACTTATTCATCTTAAATCTGAAAGTTTTACTTTTACTAACCTCATTCTATTTCCCCCACTCTCTAGCCCCTGGCAACTACTTTTCTACTCTTTTTCTATGAGTTTAATTTTTTTTTTAGATCCCACATATAAACAATATTATACAGTATTTGTCTTACTTTGACTTATTACACTTAGCATAATGCCCTCAAGGTTGTTGCAAATGGCAGGATTTCCTTCTCAGGGCTGAATATTCCATATATCTATATATATATACCACATCTTCTTTATACAATTATTGACAGTTTTTTCCATGTCTTGATGCTTGTGAATAATGCTACAATGAACATGGCAGGGCAGATACTTCTTTGATATCCAGTTTCATTTCTTTTGGGTATATACCCAGAAGTGAAATTGAGTAGTTCTATTTTTAATTATCTGAGGACACTCCATATTGTTTTGCATAGTGGCTGCAGCAATTTATATTTCCAGATTACTTAGTTTTTTGGTAATTCTCCATAGTTTTTTGCACCTGAGACAACTGCTTCACTCACCTCACCCTCATCCCAGTCCTGAAGAAAGGCTATCATCAGTTCTAAAAGAGCTTTATTAATAATCGTTTCACCAGATAGGCATGTCATTGGGCTGGCATTAATCCCATGCCTATACCTGAACCAGCTATCAATGCCTAAGAGATATATAATGCTTTGACTGGGTTCTGGAGCTGGGGGTGGGATCAGTCTCTTTCCAATTGGTGAGAATGTTGGGGAGGGGTACTTTACTTATGGTTTCCCAGAAGCAGAGCCTGAAATAGGGATTTGTACTCAACTAATTCTGTTGAGGAGAGGATGGAAGATGTACTCAGAATAAGAAGGCTAAGGAAGTAGGAAAATGCTAAACAAGAATGTGGTTTAAGGTAAAGACTGGTCTCAGTGTGATTCCACCCAGTAAAATCAGGGAGCCCACCTTTTGCATCTCCATGCTGGTCAGCATTGGCTGAGGCCTGGTGGTGGTGAAGCAAGGCATTTCTGGCTGCAGGTACATCTTTAGAGAATGGGGCAACTGTGATCTGTTACCAGCCAACGTACACGGTAGCCAGGGATGGATGACTGCATAGGCCAGTAAGGAGTCAGGCCAGGGCCCCACCAGTGTCCATTACAAAGTGGTGTATTCGAACATGCAATTACCAGAAAGGAAAATGGATGCTTCTCAGGCATTCAACAGATGTCCTCTTTACTTAGCTCCTTAGCAAAGGCAATGGAATTGATTGTCTCTTAATGGCATCTGTTTCAATGAAAAATAGAGCACACATACACTTTTCTTAATTCTGATCTGGAATACTGAAAAGCAGAAGCAGCTGCCTGCACTACATTCTTGCTGCCTGGCATTTAAGTAAAAGCTTTTAATGGAGAGTCAAAAAGCAGTGATGCTCATCTGAGCTCACCTTCCTGCTTTCATATAACCCGCCTGAGTCACAGAACGACATGAATAATGCTGATGGTCTATGTACAGGTCCTGGACTGGCTTGACAAGATAGAATTATGATAAGCAAAATGGACTTCTTCCTTGAAAATTCCATTAGTGGTGGTGTTATGGCATTTAGAGTTTCCATATCCTGGGAAGACCGTGCTGGTGGAGTGAACTGCAGTCAGGAGTGGAAAGAAGAGAAACCCACTGTCCACTACAGGCCGTGCTAGGGAGCCTGCACAAATGCTCCTCTGTCAGGGAGCAGGGGGCCCTGTCACCCTTTCATTAGCAGTAATTGAATGCCTACAGAGGCAGTAATTACAAATACCAGCCAGGCCTCACAGGCTCATCTGTCTTTGTTTATCATCACAGTAAGGGTATTGATCGTTACTAGGGCTCTCCTTTCCCTTGGATAGGGACAAAGAAATTAGATTAATGAGGCCTGGCATGTATTGTGTAACACATGCCTGAAGGGAAACGGCAGATCAGAAGTACTGGGAAATGATGAGTGCTTGATTCCCTAGGTTGTCCAGGCTGCCAACGCTCTTGGGTGCTTCCTGTAGGGGCTTATGCTCACATTCTCCACGCGCCCAGCATCCTTGTTTTTGCTGAAGCCAACAAAACCCTATGATGCAAAGCAAACTCAGTAGCTCCCCTCCTAAGTCACCATCTAAAGAAAGGTACCATCTAAATAAAGAAAGGAAGGAGGGAGGGAAAGAAGGAAGACAAGGAAGAGGGAAGAAAGGGGAACCAACTCATTATTCCAAAAGCTGGTAAATAAAGGGAAAGAACCAAGCATTTAACTTGCCATTTGAACTCTCTCAGGGTAACCAAAGAGTTGATAAGAAGTTTCTTTTTATAGAAGCAGTCCAGTTTATCAATGCAAAAGAAATGGTGGAATCAGAGCCATGATTCCCAAACAATAGAGTGCATCAGAATCACCAGGAGGGCTCATTAAAATACAGATGTGGAACCCAACCCTGGAGTTTCTGATTCAGAGGTCTTCAGTGGGGCTGGAGAATCTGCATTTCTAACCAATTTCTAAGTGATGCTGCTACTGCTAGTTTGGTGGCCATACACTGAGAACCACTGGATTAGAGCATCCCTGTTTTACAAACTGTAGTGAAATCACTGATGAAGTCAATGATCATCAGCGACTGTTAATGTCACAAAACAAGAGGCACTATATGTCTCCTGGTAGAAGTAAACAACCACGTATGAGAAATGTCAAAATATTGATCCCGAATCAGTCCAGCCAGGTCTAACTACCAGTTTACAGAGAATAGTTAAAGCCACTACAGAGAAGCAAACAGCTGTTGTCAGTGTTTCTGGCTGACAGTCTTCAACCATCAACCCTTCTCAGGAATTGGCCCAGCTAGGGAGAGCTGCCTCACACCAGGTCACATCCCCTTTCCATGGTAGACCATATATAATGATTAGTCTGAAGGTCTAACCCTAAAAGACCATCCCAGCTTTGGAGTTTCCCATAGAGTTGGCTGAGACCTTGGTGGAGACTACATTGCAACCTAATTGTTTCCTCTGCCAGTTCTGTTTTCTTCTCCTCCCTTCCTCAGGGAGTGTTCTCAGGAGTACTCCTTAATAATCTTCCTGCATGCTAATGTCTATCTCAGGTCAGCTTCTGGGGGAGCCCAACCTAAAACAATTGAATGTTGAGAACCCTCTGACTGAGGCGCTCTTAATTTAGCTATAGAAATATACATGTAAGTAACTAACTGTAATTCCTCTTGAGGGTTTGTGCTGTGATAATGAGGGAGAAGCAACATAGAACTCTTCTCCTCTCTTTCCATCAGACAAGAAAGAATGAACCCTGCCCTAAATGGGAACAAAGATGTGCCATGATTATCACTTTGTATAGCCAGATGTGAAAGAATGTTTTAAGGGCCATTTCTTCTTATCTCATTTTCCTTTCACAGTTTCTTCCTCTTCACACTTGTATAATGCCTAGATTTTCATTTCCAGTGGTGGATGAGCCATATTTCCTGTGGTCGAGGTCTCAAGTAGACATTATACATTCTGCTGTGTATCTAAAAGGCTGACTTCCAAGTAATGGGTTTTGGGAGATCAATAACTAACTTGTTACCCATATTTGCTGAAGCAGGGTTTTACATTTATAAAGTAAAAATAAAGGGGCTCAAAGAAAGAAGAGAGTTCATCTAAAGCGAGCTGGATTACATCATTAAACTGTTAATTAACCTAATGGCTTTGACTTAAGAAAATCAATAGAGCTTTCTCACTTGTAGGAAAGAATAAATTTAATATTTTATGTGCAAATGACTATCCAGGTTTTCCTATTACACATGCAGTTTCTGTGGTGGGTACCTGTTGAGCTCTTTTCTTAAAGTTTAAAATTAGAAAACTTTTTTCACTATAAGTGTAATAGCTATATTTGGAAAAAGATTCAGAAAGACCTTAAAACTTAAAAAATAAAAAAGCTTTACAGGAAGCAGGATACCTAGTGTTTTGATTTAAAAATCCTTGTGTGTATGTAGAAGGGTAAAGAGGCATGGAATCATTTCTACATGGATATATTTAGGTTTAGATTTTTTCTTTTGGGATACTATTGAAGTTTTATGTTGACAAGTTCATTTTGATAGGAGTTCACTGCACCACAAAGTGCTGCACTAGGCACTTTGAAAAGACTCAATGATGTACTTATCTGTATTTCTAATTTAATTTAAATCAATCTAATGCTCATTTAGCTGTGGCTATACTACCTGTTCAATGTTCATGGGCACAGACAAATCTATTAGTACATACAAGTTGTGGTAAACAGCACCAAATATTTCTTAACTTTCTAAACATTATTTATTATCAATCATAGTTGACCTTCAATATGTTATATCAGTTTCAGGTGTACAGCATAGTAGTTAGATATTTACATAATTTTTAAAGTGATCCACCCTCAATTAGTTTTTTATATAGAGTTATTGCAATATTATTGACTATATTCCCTATGCTGTACTTTACTTTCTCTTGACTATTTTGTAACTCCCAATTTGTACTTCTTAATCCCTCTACCTTTTCACCAAACTCCCTAACCCCCATCTCACTTGTTAATCACCAGTTTGTTCTCTGTATCTATGAATTGTAAACAGCACCAGGGACACCTTAAAATTCTCCTTCCATCTCCGTTCTTTGGCAGGGATTGAATAATTATTATCTTAAGGGACTGCACATAATTTTCCCTTTTGTTTCTTTCTTTTGCCTAGCTTAGTGATTCCAGTGTTTAACATGAATGAAAAAAAAAATCTTGTTAGGGTTGAATAAGTCAGGTTTAGTTTTAGGAAGTATAAACTATTCTTCTGGCTTAATCTGGCAGAAATTCAGGAAATCATATATTTATAGCCTCACTGGAGGGCCTAGAGGATCAGATCCAAAGCAAGGTCTAGAGGTGTAACTCCCAGGACTATACTGACGTAAATATACAAGTACTATGAAGGGCAAGAAAAGATATCAAATGAATGGGAAAGAGCTTACCTTTTTCAGAGGGTAAGAAAAAGGAAGAAGTTTAACTGTGGACACTTATGTTGATTGTTTTTTGTTCTAAAACATATTAAATTAGAAAATGAGTAATCCAATTAAGTGTACTTGCCACCATTTTTATGCAACTAAATTGCAGTGGTGGGAGTTGGGTGACCCTTTTAGCCTGAGGATGTGATGACTTGGCCACATGGTCATCATTTCCACAAGGTGGAGAAAGCAGAAGAGCATGTGTTAATCATTCTAAATAGAAGTGAAGATTTTTTTAAAAACAATATTTTGAAGAGAAGAGTACAGGATTAATAATGGTGTATAAGAAAAAGTAATGAAAGAAAATTACTAAAAAGTATTTTTTAATAGTATTTGAGAAATGCATGTAAAGATCTTGAAGTTATTTTGAAATTATGCTTTGTTTGAACATATTTTAAAACTTTAATATTATGCTGAACTGGGCCATGTGGATTATGACTTTGATATGGTTATAAAAATAGGGCCATAAATACTTATCCCTAAGGACTTTTACACCTGGTCTTCAGCACCTCAATATCACCTTTACTTTTTTTGCTAGATAATTTATGTTTATGTGAATGTTCACATCACACAGGGTAACCTGAGTACATGACTACTGTGCAAAGTAAATTGGAGGAGGTAAGCCCTAAAAAGCATCTCTTTGGAGAAGTTTCTCCTCCTTGAGTTATTGATATCATCTCATTGATTTCAAACTCAGCCGTATTATTTTCAGCTCTATATCCCAGGTATTGTGACAGATGCTGGGGAGACAAATGATAAAGACAACTGTAAGCTTTTTTAGAACTCATAGTTCCATGGAAGAGCTAATAACTTTCATTTACATAGTTGTTCAAGTTGTTATTACTTGATGCCCACATATCAGGCCTTGTAGCTGTAATGATAAACAAGTAGGCATGGTTTCTAATTCATGGAGCTTATAGTTTGATAAGGGGCATGGACCATTGGCCAGGTGTCTGCTACTAATGTATTAGTGCTACCAAAGAATAAGTATAAGTAAAACAAGAGCACAAAGGAGAGGCAATTCATTAGTTAATAGGCTTTCGAGGTCATAAGGTAAATGAAAGCCTTCAAGAGGAATTGATATATATGCTGAGGCCAGACTAGTGAGTGAAATTAGGCCAGGGAAAGAGGAATGGAGAGGGTTGAGAAGTGTATGGAGCAAGGAAACAATATTTAGCTCTTGGTCAGTGTCAGCAGAAAGGTCAGTGTCAGCATTTCTTTGTG
Organism: Cynopterus sphinx; assembly: GCA_030015415.1. Lineage (NCBI taxonomy): Eukaryota > Metazoa > Chordata > Mammalia > Chiroptera > Pteropodidae > Cynopterus > Cynopterus sphinx. The sequence goes on along the minus strand of CM057381.1, from coordinate 118,609,992 downwards.
GACCTCACCTGGCTCCCTTCTTGGTAGAGACACTGCTGGCTATTTATCAAAAGATTTTTTTTTCTTTATTATTAATAGACACCAAGAACAAAGATTACATTTCACACCATCTCTTATAGCCAGAAGTCATCAGGTCACTTGGTATTAGCCAATGGAATAATGTATACAGTGACTTCAACTTCTAGGAAAAGTATGTTTCATACTATTTCTGTGTTTTCATAGAAAGTATGTTTCTTCTTTTCTTTTTTGTTTTTTTCCCTTCCTGCTGGCTGGAGCTGAAGCAATGGGCCATGATATATGCCATTTGTTGAGGATGACCCAGCAACAAGATAAAAAGAATCCAGGTTCTTTATCGTAGTAATAGATCAGCCATACCTGTCTTAGACTTCTTACCTTTCCATTTGAGAGAAAAAAACATACCTTTTTAAAGAACCTGCTGTTTTGGGTTTTCTGTCATAGCTCAAGATAATTCCAATAAATCCAACTGGCTTCTGAAAAAACAATAATTAAATTTCTGACTCTTATGAGTTCTTCTGACCCTCCTAGTAATGAGCTAAGATTGTTTTCTTAGGTATAGGCTTCAGCTGTTCTGAACAGGAATATGGTCTTTGGGATTTTTCTCTTAAATTATATTTCATTTTAGATCTTGTCCAAATCAGCACATGGTCAATGCCTTTGCACTTTCATTGTCTCCCATCTTTTCTTCCTTTCTCAGGGGTAAAGCAAAGAAAGATGTAGGTAGTGGTAATGGTAGTGGTTGTGCTGCTATATATGTGTTAGGTGGATAAACAATTTAGAAACACCAAACCCAGTAATAAAAGAGGAATGGGGGTTAGAAGAGCTGGTTGCTATTGTTAAATTAAATAGACAAGTGGCACCATTTTCAGGGAACTCTTTCACATACCACGTCCTTTTAAAAACCTTTTTATATCAGGAAAATTTTAGACTTTTAAAAAATATTGTGGAGTTAGTATGCAGTATTTCTATATACTCTATAGCTAGTATCTCTTCTTATTAACACCTTACATTAGTATGGTATATTCATTACAATTAATGGACAAAAAGATTCAAGTTTCTACTTTATTTAGTTTCTTTTTAGTTCTTAACCAAATATCCATTTTCTATTCCAAAATTCTATCCAGTACACGATGTTACATTTAGTTGTCATGTCTCCTCTGACTCAGATTCTCAGATTTTTCTTGTTTTCAAAGACTTTGACAATTTTGAGGCATGCTGGTCAAGAATTTTAAAGAATTCCCCTCCATTGAAATTTTTATGATGTTTTTCTTAATGATTAGACTGAGGTGTTGGATTTTGGGGAGGACCACCAAAGTAGAGTGTGATTTTTAGCACATTGAATATAATGTAGGCTCTATCAACATTTACTGCTGTTGATGTTGACCTTGATCACCTGGGTGAGGTAATGTTTGTCAGGTTTCAGTTTATAAAATTACTCCTATTTTCCCCATTTCCATATTCTACTCTCTTTAAGGAAGTCACTATTTATAGCACACACTTAAGGCATGGGGAATTATGCTCCAACTGTTTGAGGGTAGAGTATCTACATACATTATTTAGAATTCCACACAGCGATTTGTCTCTTATCCCCCATTTATTGTTCATTTATGTATTTACTCATTAGTTTCAATCATTGTGGAATTCATGAATATTTATTTCATGTTTTAGGTTATAATCCAACACAACTAATTTTGTTGCTCAACTTGTTCCATTGGGAGCTCTGCCAGTTGGTTTATGAATTTTTTTTAAAATTTCCACCATCAATGTGTTTTTTTTAAAGCAGTTCTTTATTTATTTATTTATTTTTATTACAAGATATTGCTCCAGGCTCAACTTGTTCATCTCCTGCCCTAGTCCTAGAATCAGCCTTTCTCTTTTCATTGGAGAATGGCATGAGAGACCAATATCTGGATATTAGGAGTGCTCCTTACCACTGGGTGTTGTTTCATCTAGGCCCTCTCTGATGACAGAGTAAGGACCTATGCGTATGTATATACAGAGGTTAGCATACGCACATATATCTATAACTTTCTGTATGTAACTATCAATATCTGTATTAGGCTATATATGAATTCATACTGATTTCTGCAACTCTTAGTCTAGCCTTCTCTCCACATCTATCTGTAAACTCCCATTGCAAAAGTGAGGAACCTACCCCACCATCTGCCACTCTGTCACTTAATTGTTTAATTCCTGTATGCATGTATAGAAGTGTTAGAATTATTAACCTGTACTTGTGGGAAAGAACTTTATCAATGGGAGTACAGAGTTTATGTATAATTTCTTTTGTCTTTAATCTTCCAGACTCCACTCATGTCCAAAGTTACTTTGAATGGCACTTTCTCCCCTATTTGCTAGGCTGTTTCACACATTTGTTATTTAGTTAGAATGTCACATTCTACATCCATCCTGGAATCTCTAACCTCTTAAGTGAGTTTCTGAAAATTTATATACATTAAGTTTCACTCTGTGTGTTCTGTTGTTCTATGGTTTTGACAAATTCAGTGTCATGTGCCAATCATTAAAGTATCATATAGAATGGTTTCACTATTATAAAAAAAAAAAACAAACCCTTGTGTTTCACCTATTCAGCCTTCCTTCTCACCTCTTTAGTAATGATCTTTTTATATCATTGCTATTGTTTTCCCTTTTCCAAAATGTTAGATAATTGTAATCATATAGTATGTAGCATTTTTATAGTAGCTTCTTTTACTTTGTAATATGCATCAAGATTCATCTAGTGATTTCCATGGTCTGATAGCTCATTTATTTTTGTTGTTGAATGATATTCTTATATGGATATACCACAGTTTGTTTATCCGTTTACCTGTTGAAGGACATTGTGGTTGTTTTCAGCTGTCGATGATTATAAATAACGATACTATGAAGATTCTCAGGTAGTTTTTATGTAGAAGTAAATCTTCAAATTAGTTGGGTAAATGCCTACGAGTACAGTTGCTGGATTGTATTGAAACACTATGTTTAGCTGTGTAAGAAACTGCCAAAATGTTTTCCAAAGTGGCTGTACCATTTTGCATTCCCAGCAACAGTACAAATGAGTGAGAGTTTCTATTGCTTTTCATCCTTGCCAACATTCAATATTGTCAGTTTTTTTTCCCATAAATTAGCTATTTTAATAGTGGCAACTCATTTTTGTTCAATTTGCAATATCCTAATGACAAATGATATTGAGTATATTTTCATATGCTCACTTGCCATTGCATATCTTCCTTGATTAGGTGTGTATTAAGATTTTAAAATATTTGATTAACAACTTTTCAGACTGTGAATCCCCCTTTGCTTAATTTAATTATTGGCAAAAACACAAAATTCAAGAGTGCTGTGCACTTAATTGGAATGAATGGGTAGAAAAACCTGTTTATAACCTCATGATCTGAAAGAAAAAATAGGTGCTGAAATTTTCAGACCCAAATACTTGGATTTAAGGGAGGCATGACTTAGATCTCTTGGTGATCCCACCACCTTATTTCCACAGTCTCTTTCCATTTTGTATGCCATGACCTTTATCTCCATTTGTCGGTTAGTGTTCATTTGGCCATATATTATGGTGATCAAGAGAGCCATTCTGGGAGCATGTAATCCTGACTCAAGACTTATAAAGTATTGAAATTTAACCATTCCCATGAGGATGTTCAGTATTGAGACAATTATTTCAAATGGCCCAAATATTATTTTTCCTTTTGTATTTGCAGAGATTCTAGTGTTTGGCACATTCTTGCTTAGTTCTAGTTTGATGAACCAGCTTACTTAAAACCTGGCAGAAGTATTCAAATTCCCTGACATTGATGAGGCTGTGGTTCTTCATCTATAGTATAGACTGGGTAGCAAAAGAAACTCTTGGCAGGCTTCTCCCTGAGATTTGTAAACAATAATTAAATGGACTTATGCATCCTAATTCTCTTTCATTTCCTTCTTTCAGAACACATGAAGGAGTTTGAGCTCTTGATAACAAACAACAAGAATCCTAGCACTCTGCATTTAAATCAAATGAGCTCAATGAGGGTATACAATTCTTGCAATTATAGTTTTACTGTTTTGCTTATAGTCGTAATAGAAGAAGAAAACAAGGAAGCACAGCCTTATTGGTATGTTGAGAGCTGGGAGCTCATAAAAAGCTTTGTGAGACCTCTGGCTGTCAGATCATTTGGAACCCAGTCCCAGCTCTGCCTGCAACTGGTTCTATAACCTTGGGCAAAGCTCTCCTGACTTTCAGCATTAGTCCCCCAGTCCAAAGTAAGTAAATGGAAGCAGGTGATATCGGATTTATCTTCAGATGTAATATGTGATAATAGTAAATCTTAACACGGGTTGCAGTTTTTGTGCAAAGGAGAAAGCAGAAGAGCTGGTGGTGGGCCATGAAGCCTTAAGTGCTTTATGAGAGTTGTATTGACTCTAGTGGCCACCAGGGACTTCCAAAAACATGTCTGCAAAGTAGCTTTATTTATAGAGTTGTTTGTATATCAGTTATTCTGTAAATTGAAACTTTCTTGACTGTTGACAAAAATTTCAGAGGAAAGCAGTTGCTCCTAGAGCAATAAAACTATGTTCAAGGATAGAAACAGTTTTAACAGCAGTATTTAAAGGGCACATATTCAATAATATGTTTTTGATATTTTTGTGCCTTGCATTAAATTGGATTTGTGGTAAGGCAGCAATTTTATCAGTTTGTAGAAAGAATTCAGTTTATTTTGGCTATGGATATTCTAATGTTTGCCTTTCTTTTTAAAATGAAAATATGGAATTGTTACCTCTCACTAATACATGGTCATTATATTACATTTATGTACCTCATCTCTCCATCGTTTATTGCCTATGATGAACAAAGAAGAGATAGTGCATATAACCACAGAGAGACAGGGCTGTAAAAACTTAGAGATTATCAAGTTTAGTCCTCCTTTTGTGTTGATGAGGAAACCAAAGTGAGGCAGATAAAATTATTTCTGCAAAGCCATACAAATAATTAGACTGAATTGAAACTAGTACCTGTGGTTATTCCCTAAGTCAATAGTGAGTAACACCACCTTCTCAGAGTCAAACTAATAAAATATATGAACAGTGGACAGAATTATCAATCTGAAGGAACAAACCAAAAGATGATATGCAGGTGGCTGGAAAGTTTGCAGAAATCCAACTGAGTGATCTGCACTTCTCAGGAGGTAGGATAGAACTATGACTGTAATGTAGTAAGTGGAAATGTAATCAATTGTATATTAATTTTAAAAGGTTGTAAGAAGAAGGGAAAGGTTATAGTAGAGCTGAGATAAAAAACCTGGAGCTAGACATTGACAATGTGTGTCCAGCACCTTCCAGTGGCAAAAATCAACTCTTACCGCAGTTCAGGAATAGTTCTTACCATGACCTTAATAAAATTACACCTAAAAAGTCCACTCTTATATTCTTGAATCAATACCCCTAACACCTTTATCTACGTTATGTTTTAACTGCTGAGAGATCTGGACAAATTTCTTCTCTTCTAGACCATATGACTTCCAATTTTTCCATTTACAGTGTTGCCAAGAGCAAACAGAACAAAATCAAATGCTTAAAAAGGTAACAATTGAACCAGAAGAATCCTCATCTTTGTGGGAATACTCCATCAATCAGGAAAAATGGGGCCCAGCTTTTAGTGGCTTCAAGAAGCTAGGGTCCATCCTAATATTGGCCTTATTTGATATTTGATATGTAGCTGCCAGCTGGTTCAGAGTGCAGCCAGAAGGGCAGATTAGAGGCTAGTGCTCCGATAATGAGGTGATATGAGGATTTATTGTCTTTAACACTGAAGATGTTAACAGATTTTTTGTTTAGGCCAGAGTTATAGTTTCTACAGAGATCATTTAAAATGGCCAGGTACTTTACATTCACCTGACCATTTATGCAAATAGAAATATCCTTCCAATTATTCATGAATGAGTGGCTGGGATGGTGATGAAATCAGCTACTGACAAGTCCTTAACGCAGAAGAAAATTCAGGTATTTTGAGCATTGGTTAACATCTTAGATGCTGTTGGAAGCAATAAATTAAGATAAAGAAAAAATTACATGTATTTTAAAGAGAAACAATACATTCCTGTTGTCTGTTTTTACTACATTTCCAGTATCTCCCTAAATTAGAACCAAAGTGATTTTTATGATTGTTGAGGCAGGTTGGACATGCCATCCCAAGTATTTAGAATTGCAATTGTCAAGTTCTGTAGGTATGTAGCATTAGAAATAGAACTTTTAGTCCGTGACATAGCAACCTTCCAATGTCTTAGGCTTCTGAATTAAGGAGAGAGACTTAGGTAAATGATTGAGATTTCTAGTGATTAGAACAGAGTAAACCCCATTGGAAACTAGCAAACTGGCTTGTGGGCCATGTGCTTCAGCCTCTTTATGTGATTGGCATGAGTCAGCTTCCCCATGTTGGGCACCTCTGGGTTGTTGGCCAGACTATGGCTCAGACCCTGGATTATGATCCATACATTCAGGGAAGCCTCTTAAAGAGCTCTCTTTTCCTCTTCAGAAAATCTCTATGCTCTTCTCATTGACTTTTCATTTCATCTGTGTGGTTAGTTCCCCTTACTTCTCACTCAGGATTCCCTTTTCACAACCATGTTACCAATCCACTTATACAGGCAAATTTATTTCAGTGTCTAATTCTAGATGCAACCAGTATAGTTGCTTACCTATTTGTCTACATTACCAGAATTCTTTCAAAACCCAAATGTGTATTTACATGTTTATACTTATAGTTTGGCACTATGTAGCTAGTTGATCTCTAGTAATTGTTAATTGACCAAATGAAATAAAATCAAGCAAAGAAAAAAGAAATCAAACAGGAAAACTCAGACTAAATAGCTGGTAAATGTAAACCTATCACATAAGTCAAAGCTTTAAAGTCTTGAAGAGGTTAAAAAAAAAGAGGAGGAACAGAAACTTTGTATAAGGTAAGACTAGTAATAAAATTTAGAAATAGGCCCATATGCTAACCTGGGCTTCCATTTAGAAAAGAAATCACAAATATTTGCATTACATGATATAAAACCACAGTTCATTTATTGCCAACACCTACAGCTCAGACTTTTTATACTTTTGGATTATTTAATGGCATTTGCTTTGCTTATCAAATAAAGAAATAATATTAAGCAATTCTGCTTGAAATAGCCCATGGTAATTATGACAGGATTGTTGGGCCAGCATTAAAATCAAAGTAACTTGTAGTTTCAAGTGTAGCTGATAATCATTCAGCCCGACCTGGCAAAGTCCTAGTGAAGTTTTCTATGGTGGCATTCATTCTGATTGGTTGTAATATCTGATTGGGCAATGACTATGCTGTCTTATCTATTACTTATTTTCAATATCTTCCTTTGTTTTGAATAAAATATTTTTCTTTTATCGGAATCTTTCTCTTAGAGAAAGCAGCTAATATTTATTGGTGACCTCTGTGTGCCTTCATTTCATCCTTACAGCTTCCTTATAAAGTATGGAGTATTAGCTTCAGCATACACATAAGCAATTGAGGATTCAGTAAAGTCAAATATTGTCCACAGTCACACACTGAAGAGGCCAAATCAAGAGCTGAAACCAGGCTTGGTTAGCTTGTGTTCTTTTCACTCCTCTCCTTAAATAAATGCCTTCCTAATCTTTCCCTACCCTCTTATGAGAGAGTCCAGAGTTCTGAACTTTTGTAAAAGTATGTGCCTTAATTTAACACCTTTAATTCATGCTGCCCCAAACAAGGCATAAGCTCAAAAGGCATCAAGCAAAATCATAATCCAAAGCTTTATGGGTATAAATGCTATTTTTGGGGGGGAGGGGAGTAGTTGATTTTAAACATTATTATCTCTCCAGCCATAAGAGAAAAAATAAGGGGAAAAAGCCTCAAAAACCCAAAACCAAATAATATGATACTGCTCTTTTCATTTACCTTTTTTCCTAATCTTTCTTCATTTGATTTTCTGAATAATTTCATGCCTTACTCCTTGTATCGTGAGTTAATTTTGTAACAGGAAATGTAATTTTGACAATTTCCTTAATCTTTTACATTGTTTTATTTTAAACTTTTTATGGTCTACTTTAAAGTGATATTATGGGATCATGCACAGTGTAAGAATTTTAAAACCATGTCTTTCCAATTCCTCCCATCTTTTGCACTATTGTTCTCATTCATTTTCACTGTTACATGTAATGCCACAAAAAAATGTCATGCAGTTTGCTTTAGATAGCAAATTTTCCTTAAGAGATTTTAAAGTAAAAAAAATATGTTTACCTTTTTTTTTGGATCATTTACTGATCTCCTTTTTTTCTTTATGTAAATGCAACTTTCTATTTGGGATCACGTGACTTTCTACCAAAGAATGTTCTTTGAAATTTCTTAGAGTACATAGTTATAGGCAATAAAAATGTCCATTTGTTAGCTTAAGAATTTCTTTATTTTGACTTTAATTTCTAATAAACATCTAATTTTATGATAATTTTAGATAAATAGCCAAATGTGAAGATAGTTCAGGAAGTTCCCACATACTCCACCTCCAGTTTCCTTTATTATTAACATTTTACATTAGTATGGTACAATTTGTTATAATATTAACACATTATAATTATTTGCATATAAAATTAGATGTAAAATATAAAATATAAAAATATAAAATGGTATTGTTATATCTTTATGGCACATTTATTAAAATTAATGGGCCAATATTAATTATATTATTATTATGAACTAATTTCTTTAGTTTTCACAGAATGTCCTTTTTATGTTCCAGGATCCTATCCAGAATACCTCATTACATTTGTTTGACATGTCTCTTCAGTTTTCTCTTGATTGTGACATTTTCTCAAACTTTTCTTGATTTTCATGACATTGATAGTTTTGAGAAATACTGATAAGTTATTTTGTAGAATGCCCCACAATTGATATTGTTCTGATGTTCTTATGATTAGATTGTGGTTGTGGATTCTTTAGAAGGATAGTACAGAGGTAAAGTGCCATTCTCATCTTATCATATCACACCAAGAGTTTATGCTATCAATATGACTTATCACTATTGATATTGACCTTGGTAAATATGATGGTCATATGATATGGCTGAGGTAGTGTGTGTTAGGTTTCAACACTATATAGTTACTCTTATTTTTCCAATTTCTATATTGTACTTTCTTTAAGAAGTCACTGTGCTCATAACTTCTCACCTTACGGCGTGGGAAGTTATGCTCCATCCCTTTGGTGATAGAGTATCTACATAAATTATTCACCATTCTGCATGGAGATGTGTCTTTTCCCCCCATTTATTACTTTTTTAGTGTATTAAACCATTGACTTCTATCAGTATGGACTCATGAGTATGTATTTTATATATTCACTCTTGGCTTTCACCTGTTTTCACCTTGTGGTCCAGAGGGCAACTCCAGGCTCTCAATCTCCTTCCAGTATAAGACTGCTGGTGTGTCTTCCTCAGTTTTAGTCTCTAGGTGGAGTAAGAAAGGTTCTGTGTCGTCTTGGTCCAGCCTTAGATTCACAGGCCCTGAGTACCTGGCCTCAGGACTGATGCTTTCTATTCATTCTTCCCTTCATCCTCAGGAGACCTGAACTCTGACATATCTGTAGTTGGCTGAGCTGGGTGTTTCCCACCTCATCTTCAATCATGGCAGACCTCTGAGTGATATAGAATTTATGGCACCTGACCATTTCTAGTCCTTCCCTAGGGGTAGAGATTTTATTTATTCATTCTTCTTTGTCAATGGTTCTTTTCCTATGCATGTGCAGTGACAAGGTTTGTTGTCCTTGTCTCAGCAGCTTAAGGCTTTTGCTTTGTAGAAAGAGAGGTATGGGGAAGTGGGAAGGGCTTTGTTATTTTCTGCCAACAGTACCTGATTGCTCCCTGCATTGAGATTTTGTACCAAGGAGGAGTTTCTCTGGCATCCTTTTCTATTCCCAGTGAGCCTTAGAGGGCTGTAGGAAATAACTTATAAGTGAGTGTGGATTTCACTGTTTCTGGGGCCCCTAGGTACTGCAGACTGACACTCCAGTCTACACTTAGACTTTAATGAGTGAATTAAAATTTTAGCTGATTTATTTTTACCTACTGTTAGGGGGGTGGCATCTTCTTTCCATGATCTGCTACTGGTGAGATAGTTTGTGTTCCTCTTCTCCTAGGAGGAGCCTCTCTCTCCTTGCTCTCTTATTGGCCTGTACTTCATTCATGAACATAGAGACAAAAGTGTGAAGGCATACATGTCTTGTTTTTTTTATTTTCATGTTCAGTACTTGGTATGGAATTTAATTGTACTAACAAATGTGATATTTCCCTATAGCACTATAATATATCTACAGTGTTTTCCATGCTCATCACTTTTTTGAACAACTTTTTAGAGGGATTTCTTGATTATTAATAGATTAGGCTTCATGAAGAAAAGTCCTTCTGCACCTGTACACACAAAGCAGAGAAGAAAATGCTCATTGGCCATGCAGTGCATGGTGTGGTATCTTTCCCTGAGAGAGACTCATACATAGAGTAGAGGGAACGAGGGAACATTTTGTCAGAGATTTAGAATTAAGGTGTCTGCTTTTTGTAATTGTTGTTGCAAAAAAAAATTACCTATAAGTGCAAAATGTATATAAATTCTTTTACTACAATATTATATTATACAAAATCAGTTCATGAATGCATAAGAATGAAATGAAGACTTGTGTATAAGACTTAAGTCATTTTATATGTAGGTACATATAGGTATAGGAAGAATACATATGATTATGATAATTGGTCTGTAAGAGAGGATGCAGGTATAGAAGGAAATGGATAAAAATTAAAATGATTTCTCTTACTTATACAGGTGGGTAGTAGTTACTGATGTATTACTATTTCAAAATTCTTTCTTCTATTGTTATCCATCTTAACCTCTGAAAGTCACCCAGGAGTAATATTACCTGCTCTTTCAAAATTAATGCTCAAATGTAAATAGATACGATGAGAAGATCATGGAATATAGGGTCAGAAAGCTTGGATCTGAGTCCGAGCTCTCCCACTTCCTAACTTATAACTTGGGTCAAGTTCTTTAACTTTCCTTTATCTGTTTCCTCATCTGAAAAAATCCCAACCAAACAAGGGAACTAAATCAAATTATGGATATGAAAAAGAACTTTTCAAATATGAAGTTCTGTAAAAATTTTTACTTTTATTATGGCTTCACCTTCTACTCTCCTGAAATAGGTGAGCCAGGGCAATAGACTCATTCAATTTTGAGAACAAATTTTCTTTCAGTGTTCAAATGTGCTTATTCCCACAGTAAGTATATAAATTTTCTTAGTAGCATAGTTTCTTAATCTCTGTCTTGAGATGTTTACTGGATTAAAATGACTTTTTTTTTTTTTTTGAAGCTGAAAATGGTAAATTAGAAAGCTGTAGGATATTAGACTTTAAACAGTAGTTAATGGAGGGAGCATAAACTTAATGTGGGTACCACAGAGGTATAGCAAAAATCAGAATATTGGAAAACAAGGAAATTATAGAATGAAAAGAAAACATATTTGTATATTTTCAGAAGATTTGCTAGTCCCACATTTACCTTCTGGCTGAATGGTTTTATGGTGTGAAGATAAATTTTCTCTGCTATTTTTAAGCAACTCTCTGGTTTTAATCTTCAAGCCAGCTCCATTCTGATTGGAACTCAAATTTCTAGCATGCAAACAATCAATGAGAACTAGGCCACAAATCAGATACTGCACTTGAGGTGCCAGTGATATATGATGAACCTTTCCTCACAACTTGAGTTGACTGTTTTCTATGGTTATAATTCTCGTGGATTCATGTGAATATTTGCACATTACTACCTGTTCTTCCTTTTGACCAGGTGAGTATTAAAATTGAGACATGTGTGTCTATGCATGTGTATGCATGTACAATATGCATGAACAGCTACATTGGGAGACAAAATTGGTATCAGTGAAGCATTAAAATTTTTTTTTAGCTTTTAATTTGGCCCTAAAGAACTTTGTTTATGACTCAGCATGTCATCTCTTAAGCTTACCTGTCTACTACCCTCATAAAAATATAAAAGTTGTGAAGACTTCATCTTTTAGTATAACATCAGAGGACCTAGATAAAAAGTTTTTTATATAGTAAATGTGAATCAAATAGTGTAGTCATATAATTTATTATCCATATTGGAACACCTTTTACCTTTATAAATTCAGAAAAACATAATTAAACAAATACTCTCTAGGGAAAACCAGAGTGTATTTTTACCCCTTAACAAACATTTGTTGATTCGGGACTAGATTAAACAATTTATGACCTCTGCACTGATTTCATAATTATAAGGTAATAATTTTCTTTGGATGGATATAAATAGTAATTCTAAAAATCTGTATCAATCAGGCTTCTTTCAAATGATATAGAAACTCATCTTTACCTTTTAAGCATAAAAGAGAACTTTCTTAGTTCAAGTATTATGAAGTCCAAGGGCATAACTATTTTTATGCATAGCTGGAATCAGAGGTTCATTTAATGTCAATCATTCTCCTTTTCTCCCTTCCTCCCTCTCTCCACAGCCAACACATCTCTATGTTTCTCTCTAATATTTTTATTTATCTCTGTTTATCATTTCATGTGGCCTAATTTTCCAATGTTGTGATGAGCTGTTTTCATGTGGTGGGAAAGATGACTGCTCTGTGGCACCAAACAACTTCATTGAGCCCTAATGTGCTGGTTCTATTTCGTGTAATCTTCACCAAAACAAAATAGGTGTCTATATTCTTCCATCTTATAGATAAGGAAACTGATTCTCAGAGATACTAAATAACAGGATTATACAACTAAGTTCTGAGTGCTGGCTCTAGATTAAATTACTCAGTTTTGAATCTCAAATACAAAGTGGACATGAAAACATAATTTAAAAAATATTATTAGCTTTAGTGAGAACATGTATTTAAAGGTTTTTGCAAATGATAAATGACTCTACAAATGTAAATTGTATTCAAATATGTGGTCCATTTCAAAATATAATGCTAGAGGATAGTTCTCACTTGGAGGTGATTTTTGTTCCCAGGAAAATTGGCAATATCTGGAAACATTTTCAGTTGTTGCAACTGGAAAGGGAAGTTTGCTATTGGCATCTAGTAAGTGGAAGCCAGGGAAGCTGCTATACATCCTACAATGCACAGGACAGCCATCCACAATAAAAATAAAGAATTATGCAGCCAATAATGTTGAGGTTGAGAAACCCTGTGCTAGATGAAATAGAGATAATATATGAATCTTGGCTTTTAGAAGATAATTTAGTTGAGGAGACTATAGACAGATATTAAAAATACAATGCAGTGGTTTAGTAGAGTTGGAGACATTTAGGCTAGAGAGAGAGAGAGAGAGAGAGGGACAAAGCCACCCTCATGAGCTACTCAAGAGCTGTCACATAAAAGATGGAGACAGCTTCTTATATGTAACTCTAAGTAACAGACAGATTTCAGCTCCAGAGAAGATGAACAGATAAACTCTTTGGGGGTATGGAACATGTGTATCTTCTCTACTGTTGCATCTTCATATCTAGAACAGTGCCTGGCAATGAAGTAAGGCTTAACAAATGCTTGTTGAATACAAAAAAAGATAAATGAATGAACTTGAGCATTAGAGGCAGTCAGAACCCTGCCCATTTGAAGATTCCTTGATTTTATGACAGTGATTCTCTAGGAATTAGAGGAGAGAGCTATTTTGGTGGCTAGAGTAACTAAGTAAGGCTTTGAAGAAGGCGAGAAGATAGTCTCCTCTGCCTCAGGTAATATTGTAAGCAAAGGTGTGGCCCTTAAAAAGCCAAAGGTGCAGTCTTTTTTCTAACAAGATGAACCCTAAAGATAATTCTAAAAAAAAAAAAAAAAAGATGATGATAGATGTATGATCCATTTGTAATGGGTATAATAGCAGCCATTTCTCTCCTGCCAATTTATTTTCTGTGAAAACAGAAGTGTAACTAGAATGAGCAATAAAGGGTATATGCTTGTATTAAGGGAATTACTTTCTGTTATTATCACTATGAATTATGGTATGATAAATGGAAATCTTAGAACATTTTTTTCAGCATTCACCTTTTACTTTTTCTTAAGTAATTGTCAAACCCAAAAATTGAATGGTAGATTTACTGAATATTTTGTATTAAAAAAAAGTCAGATGGCCATAGTTATAAAATCTACCTACTGAAATTATAGTATCTGTAATTTTAGTAAGTACAATGGAAATGATGTAAAATCTTTGTTCTATGCATTAAGCCTGGCTTTTTCAATTGTGTAATATGCCACTTTGTGATACCTATTGCTTACACACTCAACATCTCCAAAGCCCCTGGGTTTTCATTAACTTGTATCTTTGATTCTGTTGTGAATGTGTACGGTTTTGCATTAATATATTTACAATGTGAAAAGATGACTTGCTGATTGCCACATTGAACAGTAGCCTAGAGGCATGCCAGACTTCCTGATGTGAGTTGGTATTTTTTGTGTTGTCCAAGTTTCTGTAGTATCTGAATGATCAAGGGCAGTTTTTGTCTTGCTCAATGTGCAGCAGAGTATATACTTTGTTAAAAGATCAGACATAAATAAAGGTTAAAATATCCAGATATTTAACATGTTCAAAGAATAGTGTGATGTGTGATCAGTGATTCTAATATAGGGTGTGTCACTACCTGTATTTTACTATTTATTCTACATAATACTAAAATATAAGTAGTAATACTAGTGTTTTATTTTAAATGGTTTAGTATCCACAAATTTAATAAATGAGCAAAACTAACTATTGAATGTATTTCAAACCATAAATGTATAAATACTTCAAAACACAGTAAAACGTAAACTTTCAAAAATATAAATGTCATACAAACATATATATTTTTAATATAAAATATTAGCCATACTGGCACTCAGAATTCAATTTCAATCTTTGGTAGTTTTGATTTCTCCCTCCTGGTTGAACTTAAGTGTTGTCTCTGCCCTTAGTTCATATCTTCCCCTATCCTTAGTGGAGGTACCTGCATGCTTTTCAGATTTCCTCCAACCAGCTTTATATTTAATCTTGATAATAATGATGTTGATGATAATCATGATTGGTGTGGTTGTTATTATTATTAAATAGGAGGTTAACAGAAGGTAGCAGGAAGTGGTAGAGTTGCACAAGCTTACTGATATAAAGGGGCTGGGCAAGTTTGTGGTGAAGATACTGGGCATGGGAGTGAGGAGTCAGGGACCAGGAAGGAGATAAGGACTGAAGAGAAGACCAAAAAGTGTAAAGAAAGCTATTGACCCATGTTTGAAATGATGGTATTACACTACCAAAAATCTTGGCATTTTATGTTGAAATAGCATGGATTGAGTTTTGGTCCAAACACAAGATGTCATAGACTCAGTATCTGTGCTCTTCTCTGTTAAACACAACTACAGAACTTGGAAATGATTTAAGAGACAACCAAAGGAAAACGTGTAAGTGAAGAAGATGAGCTTGTTTGGGACCCAAGGTTTAGTAGAACAACATAATGGCGAGTGTTTTGTGTCCCCTCACCCACTAGAGAAGGTCAGCAGACCTGGTGTTTTCTAATTTCTGATATAACAACAGAAGACAGTCCAGACAGGGTTCTACCATCCTTCTGGACCGAATAAAAACCCTTCTAACAACATCAGGTGAGCTGGGCATCACTTGCAAGAGGGAGAGAATGAGAGCTCTGACAAAGACAAGAGGACACTTCTCATTCCCCACCAATTCTGGGATACTGCCCCCGCCTTTTTTTTTTTTTTTTTTTTTTACCAAGATATACAGAGGAGAGGTGGTAGAACAGGCCAGAGACTGAGGTACAGCAAACTTCCCTTCCAAGGAACCTCCTTATACTTGGACACTGTTTCCCACCTGACTCCAAAACTCTGGATGAGCTGGCAGAACTAGAAAAGTTCTGTTATGGCAAGTAGTTTAGTACAGGCAACCTTTTTGTCCTGAATAACCAAAGACTACTCCTTTGCTCAGAGACACTGGGAGGCTGGGAAATGGTAAGAGGGTCCTACTACATTCTCTCCTATTGGGAAACACCTGGTGGTTCAAATGGCTAACCTCTTTTTGCCCCTTTGGGCAGCACCATCAGAGACCAGAGGGAGACCATTATCACCAGATAAATCAAGCAGACCAAAATATAATCACAAAGGCTCTGAAAATTGAACTGTTATTGAAGCCACAGCTCACAAAAATAGGCCAATACTTGTATGTCAAACATAAACAGGGCAACTTCTAAAATAAAAGACTTAAGTAGGATCCAGAATCTCTTCACATAATAGACAAGATGCTCAGGATACAAAAAGGATTATCCGTTATACCGAAAATCAAGTAATCATGTCGCATGAGTAAAGAGAGCTGACACTAACACCAAGAAGATTCAGATGTTGGAATCATCTCAGAAGGATGTTAAAGCAGTGTGTGTGTGAGATAATGGAAAATATACAGAGGTCTCTGACTCCAATTCTTGTTATAAAGCTCCTGAAACCCTTGTAATTTCCTAAGTGATAGGAGCACAGAGAGCATCTTCTGTTCTAACATTTGGTCAACCTAGTTTCTAACACAGAGCCTCTGAAACACTTGTAATTTCCTGGGTGATCAAAACGTCTTTTGTTCTAATGAGGTTACTTTGGTGGGCTCCTGGATGGCTCCTGGATGAGGGCTACTGACCAGAAAGACCAAGCCATAATTAGAACCGTGGAATTTTCAGCCTCCCCCAATTCCCTTGAGAAAGGAGAAGGGCTGAAAATGATTGATCATGCCTACATGATGAGCCTCCATAAAAATTCACAAAGTATGAGATTTAGAGAACTTCTGGGTTAGTGAACACATGGAGATGCTGAGAGAGTACCTCCAAGCATGCCTGGAGAGGCCATAGAAACTCCGTGCACCTTGGTGAGGAGATGGGTGTGATAAGGTGTGTGGGAAGGTGGTGAGAGAGATTTAGATCAGAATGGTAAATGGAGGACTGATTATAAAGATTCTTGTGTGCTCTGGGAAGATTATTAGATTTTATCATGTAAGCAATAAATAGCCAACAAAGGGCTTAGTGGAGGGGAGGAGGTAGAAGGAGATAGGACTCTTTTTGTGTGTGTAGATAAATATCTTGATATAGTAGAAAGGATACAGACATGTATTTAAATAAGGCACTTTGACTTTCCAGCTGAATGATCTTGAGTGTCATTTAATCTGTTTCACACTTTGTTTTCTAAGCTGTAAATTGGATAAGAGCATAACCCTAGCCTATTTAATAGGCATTGTGTCAGAGCCAAAGACCATCATGGGGGAAAAAAGTCTTTTGTCCACCACAGTGTACATTTCTCATATGAGAGATGAATGTTGTCTCATTGGTATGTGTTGCCACGGTTCAATTAAGATTCCATTATATGTATATATATCAGACCTGACATCGTACATAATATGATCATTAATAAATGATTTGATAATTATCTAATATATTAAGTGGTTTCATTTAATTTTTAAAGAAGTGTGCAATGCTAAAACATAGCCAATTTTGTTTCCCTCTTGTGATACTGGCATATGCAAGGGAACATTTGAGTTTAAAGAAAATTAAAAGAATTCATCACATTTCTCCCTCTTGGCTGGAAAAGTTTCTCTGCTCAGATTTTTCACTTTGCTGCAATGAAGTTTCATAAGGGTTGTCCTATCACAGCAAATATATGTTGCTTATTTCCACACATAATAAATTATGCTTTCATTAACACTCCAGCTGCTGCATTTTTTCTTCTAGCTTTTTAACAACCATAAATTTATATCTTTACATGCTTTTGTTATATAGATTGCGTTCCACAAAGCAACAGAAATGCAATCCATTTTTAAACTTCCAAAATAATTTTAGTGTGGACAAAGGCCCATATAACTATATTGAGAAGTTTGCTTTCTGTGCATTATTATTTGCAGGTATTTTTTAATGCAATGTGTCATCGTCCTTGTCTCACAGTCTGTGTTCATCCACTCCTCCCAATTTCCCCTTTCCATAAAGTTAAGTCTTTTCCCCTTATGCTCACTTCCTTGAGAATCTCAAGTACTCCTTCATGTGGTGGCACTCAATTCCACATATTCAGATATGGCCTTTCTCCCGGATGTGAATCTGACCTTTTCAACTTCCAGACATTTCTGCTTACCTATACCACATTTACATGAACGTACCATGAGGACCACATATCATTTACAACACTCTGTTCTTTTTCCATCTTCCACATTTGCTCCATGCTTTTAAACGAGCAATACCACCCAGAACTTCTGCTCATCCAAATCTGAGGCATCAGAATCATCTTGAACTTGTCTTCTAGACTTTACTGTCTGCCATCATCATTTCCAATCATTTATTAAAGTCTTCTTAGTCCACCCTTCAGACACTCTCCCTGGTTCTTCATTCTCCTCAGTTGATATCATAACATTAGATTTCACACTGCTGTTACTGTACGTCTGATCTCTTACACTCGCTTCCTGCGTCTTCCGACCTCTAATCTCTGCCCTGCTAAAATGTTCCCACTGCTTGCCACTCTGATTCTCAAAAACATGATGAATCTTTATTGCCTGGGTCATAAATATAAAATTATCTCACCTGCTGTGATCTACCAGATTACTATTTCCAATTCTTCACAATAGGATTAGAAAGCTTAGCCTTTGCCAGGTAACCTTGCCTAACTTCTCCCTGTGAGTCAAGTGCACTTTCCCACCCCACTGATATTGAACTTGACCATGTGACTTGCTTTGACTGAGAGATTAGTGAGCATAATGTACAGAAATTTGCTTGCATGGCTTTCCTTCTCTGTTATCAACCATGAGAAGAGCATGTCCCAGGTAGCCACTACCCCTTTAGCCTAAGCCCCAGGATAGAGACACATGAGTGAACCTGACCCTAACTCACAGTCTGAGGCAAAGCTGTCTTGGCTGACCGAAAGACTCAAGAATGAGAAAAACATGAATTTGTTGTTGTAAAGCCCCTGGGATTTGGGGTTCATTTGTTATATAACATTATATTGTAGCAACAATAAACTAATACACTGACATTCAAGGCCTTCTCTAATATTTTTTCTCACATTTTAAATACTCCAGTACATGAAGACAGTATTGATAACATGGTCTCTATACCATGTCCCCTTTACTTTTTTGGACTATTTTTCTCGCCTTTCATTCTTTTCCCTGTCCTTCAAGGTCCAACATATTTTCTCTCCAGCCAATTCTCTGATAAACAGACTTCATTGAGAAGCCTTCTATCTTTAGACTACTTAGTATCCGTATCTTTTGTTTCACACCTCAAACTGGGTCTTCTAGTTAGTTTTCTAGAAGCATAATCTAATTATGTTACTGGTTTAAAATCCTCTTAAGAGATCTCAGTGGGAGGAACATTAGGTTCCACCTCTTGGAGGGAGAAGTATCAATTTGTGGACATATTTTAAAAC
This sequence comes from Cynopterus sphinx, assembly GCA_030015415.1. Classification (NCBI taxonomy): domain Eukaryota; kingdom Metazoa; phylum Chordata; class Mammalia; order Chiroptera; family Pteropodidae; genus Cynopterus; species Cynopterus sphinx. The sequence continues at coordinate 118,590,527 of CM057381.1, read as the reverse complement.
ACTGCTCCTACCTCTGGACATTCTGTGAAGGTGAATGCCTTTTTCCCAGTCCTACCTCCCCTGGTAGCTCAGGCAAACATGACCCTGTGCTTTTTTTGTGGGGAGAGGGGGGTTTCAAGGTATTCATTTTTAAACATTGAAATGAAGTGAACAGCAAAGATTTAATGTAAATATGATGTAAAGGGAAGTGAGAAATTTTGTAAATCTCCAAGCATTCCCAAAGCCTCTGGCCAAGATCTGTGGCCCACAACTTTCTCAGATGGATGTCTCATCAACATTGGGCTCTCTGTTTTCATTCCTGAAGATAAGCCCAGGGGGGTCTTTGTCGCTCCCATTGGACCCATCCTTTCTTGATGTTTGCTGCAGAAAGATCCCTCTCCTTCCCAAGGTCTTACATGTAAACAATGCTGAAATTAGAGTGTTTGGAGGCCCTGGAATAGCTCCTTCATCTCACCTGAGACTTCTTCAACCCAGTCCTTGAAGTCTAGGTAGCATCTTCCTATGAATCCTAGCACCGTGGTAGAAAGATAAACTCATGTGTCTTTTGTAGATTAGGACAACTAGGGCACACTCGGAATACATGGGCTTTGGAATCAGACAGATGCTAGTTCAAAACCCAGCTCTACTACTGTCTGGGTTCCTGAACTTGGAAAATTTATTTAACCTACCTGAGCCCCTAGTTTCTTCATTATTGAAATGAGGATAAAGTGAGGATTGAATGAAACAATATGTGGAGGTAAATAGCACAGTGTCTAGCACATAATGGGCATTAATCAGTGTTTATACAGTGAATGAATAAATGTGTTTCCGAGCTACCTGCAATACTTATGTAAGACTATGATTCTGAACATTTCTCTCTTGTAGAAACTGACAAAAGGTCTGGGTTGTGTATAATAGTACAGCATCTTGCTTGTCTCTTTGTGTTACATGATTTGCTGAGTTCCTTGAATACATTCTCTTGGAAGATTTTTATTCGGCTTTGCCTTCTGTGACACAAACAATTGCAATTCATTTTGTATTTGAAAGCTATGGCACCACAATATGAGGAAAACTAGAAACATTTTTTTCCCTCATATTTTAAGTAAGCATTTTGGGAATCAGACTGGTTTCTGTGAAGAAGTATATTTTTTTCTAATGACTTCTCTCTCTTAGCTATTTTGTATAGATGCTTTCTTCAGCAACAAAGAGGGGGAGTGTGAGATAAAAGAGATGAGACTAAGCAGAGAAAACAAAATGTCTCTCCTGATACTTATCTTCATGCTTTGAGACTTGCCATATATATATATATATATTTTCTTCTGCACTTTCTATGCAGAGAACAGCCCCAGCCTGATGCATGACATGATGCAATTTGCCTCTTTTGCTTTTTCCCCACAGAGATGTGCGGTTTTGCCTTAATATATTCAAGGGCAGCCTTATGCTATATCTGGATTGACATTTGTAATTATACACTGTGAAAAATATAATGTAGAGAGAGAGAGTTTAACTCTCCTTCTAGATTTAAAAAAATTTAACATGTTATATGTTCAGATACCCCCACCTTAAGAGCAAAAGATCAAGCTCCATTTGACTTCTTTCTTCTGTATGATAATCACGTTCTCTTGAATTTAAAAAATGAGTGTGCGATGCTTTGTTGTATGCTGCACAGAACCTCTGCAATGAATGCTCACAACCATTCCTCCTCAATTATTTTCCAAGCAATTTGATGTTCTCAACAGCATTAATTGCACCGAGGTCTAATAGATTGTAATTAATCTATTCAGACCTCCCTTTGTGAGGCCGAAGAGAGTGAATGGTGGACATCTCACAGCAGAGAAGCACAGCTGATAACCAGAGGAACTCAAATAATCACTAGCTCATTACAAATAAACAATGTAATAGCTTTATGATTATGCATACAGGTCATTTTTTCTTCCTAGGTATAACTCTGCCATCATTTTCCTTAAGTTTGAAGAAATACAAAAACAGCTCCTCTACAATAACTGGAATTACTCCAGTCAGGCATACTTCCATTATGAAGTGTCAAAAGACCATCTTCATTGTAACAAGGAGGATTTTTGCTTAATGATATGCATTTGATAACACCATTGATTGAAACACACAAAAAATGGATTTAAACTTTAGCGTAAGAAGCTTAAGTGAGACAAAAGGTAGGACTTTCAGAACTGATGTTTGTTAACTGTAGTGAACATTTTTTATTTTTATAATTTTTGTTCTTTTTGTGTGTGGGACAAACGTCCCCTAATTGGCTTATTTGGTTTGGACTACTGGGCATTTCAAGGTCTCTTTCCATGTGATGATGTCTACCTCCTTTTCTCCTACTGATTGCAGTTTTGCACTTTATTCATTCTCAATGTGCTTTTCTAATTTAACTTTTTTTTTTCCTTTTATAAAAGTAAGTTCTGGTCACTGATTACCAATATTCAGCGCCCTGCCTACTTGTACTCTTTAAGTCTATCCCAGCCTCAAATGAAAGGGGAAACTTTATTTCAACATCTACCATATTCTTATCTTCTCTTTTCCATATCCAAGTTGTCCTATGAAATTTAATAATCAGCTTTATGACTATATTATAAATCTTCTTTAATGTTCTTCTTTATTATAATCAATTTTAATCTCTTAGTTTCAGGATTCTTTCCCCTCCAGGGCTAGGTATTTAAAGTGATTCACCTGCTTGACTAGTTTATTATCCACTATCCTATTTTCCCACTTCCCACAAAAAAGCCATAACCCTTTGTTAATATTGCCACATTCCTATTCAGGCTGTTTTAATATTGTTATGGCTTAAATTCCTCTGCATGTTGTTCCCAGAGTTTGCATAATAGTGTAACATTAATATATGAATGTGAATAATTCAAGGCACCCTCAACACACACACACACACACACACACACACACACACACACACACACACACACACACACCTCTTCATCATTCCAGTTTTACAGTTGAAAAATAGGTTCCTTAGACAAATACTCACTGTCTTCATCTCTCTTCCTTGTGCCTGGAAGCCCAAATGGTCCTCTCATTACATATTTTGGAATTTTCTTTCTATGAATGGGTCAGGCAGGACCTGGAAATGTCATTTTTTCCCCATCTCTCTCCTCTCTGCAAATCAGGACTTAAATAAATCCAAGAAGAAGCCTTCGACCTGCTTTAAAAAGTTTTCAGAAAAAGAAATTAAAAATCTTTATTTAGGAAACATTTCATTTCTTTATTACTCTTTTATTTTCTCTTGTCTTTACTACTTCCCTCCATTAAAGAGCAGTTTTCTCTCTTAAATTCTACATCCTGTACTTGTCTTAGCTGTTCTAATGGCCCCACTACTTTGGTCCAGTTTTGAAATGTGAGAGCGTCTCCAGGACACAAATTACATCTCATTTGCAGAGGAACATAGCCAAACTTTCAGCTGCCCATTGAATATGTTCAGGGTATTTCATGGGCACCTCGAACTCAATATGTTCAAAAAAGAACTCATTGACTCCCCTTGACCCAAAATATGTTTGTCCTCCTGTGTTTCTTGTTCCAGGTTTTCATCCCACCTTCAACCTAATCACTTCAGCTGGACACCTGGTTTGTACCTTTGACATCTTAATGTTCTCACACTGCTCTCTATGATGTCTGACACATACTAAATCTCATCCTTTCCTAAAATGTCTTTCTTACCTATTCTCACCTTTTACTTAATTTCTCCGAGGGAGGTACTCCAGTGTTGTTTAACTGGTACTCACCTCTAACTTATCACTCCTCCAATTTGTCTTCTGTATTGTTGCTGCAATGGTCTGCCTATAATATAGATCATATAATGTTGTTTCCCTGCTCAAAAGCCATCAATAACTCCCTGTTACCACAGACTAAAATCAAACTTCTTGGTATGGAATTTAACTACATTCTAGCCTGACTTTTATGTGGTGCATACTCTGTACTCCAGGGATCCTGACCTCTGCTGTCATATGGTTTGGTGCAGCCCAGGTTTAATACCACATTGAGCTGAATTCAGATACTTACTGCTTATCTGACTTGGGCAAATCTTATAGTTTTTCTAAGCCTCACTTTCTGTAATATAAGGATAATAACTGCCTCCCTCAGTGGTCATAGGATTAAGCTACATGATGTCTGTAATGAAATAGCACAGTGCTTGATGCCTACACAGAACTCTGCAAGTGATCATTGCTTTTACTATGCTGTTACTGCGATTATTGTTGTTATTGTTGTGTAACAGTATAATGTAGGTGTTACCAGCTCGGCCTCTGAAATAAGTCACCCTTCTCCATCTCTTACTGGTTGTGTTACTGTGGGCTGGTCACTTAACCTATCTTTGCCTCAGTTTTCTTATCTGTAAAATGGAGGAAAAAAAAATCATAACTACCTTATAGAGTTGTTGGGAAAATTTAATTGACTAATATAGAACAGTTTCTGACCCATGGTAAAACACTGTAAAAATAACAGGGCTTATTCTTGCTATTTTCAAACCAGTCATGGAGTCATATTCCGATGCTGTTATATTTTATATATACTGTTCTGCGTCCACTCCAGTCTTCATTTTCTATCATAGGTTCTTAGTTTCCTTTGTGCCATGAATCCATTTGACATCTGTTGAAGTCTGTTCATCTTTGTCAGTACAAAATTTTAAAATCCATAATATAAAATTCATAAATTTACAAAGAAAAGTAATTATATTTAAATTAACAATATTTTAAAAACTTAATTTGTAATATGGTAATATATGTGTTTTCTAATGAACTTATAAATAACAAGATCTAACAATTGGTCTAATAATTGCTATTATTTCAAAGAATTGAAGAACATAAATAATCTTTCAATTATCTGTAGTATAGTAACATGCCACAAGAACACTTGTGATTTCCACTGGTGACAGTTACAGATTCTAACAATTCTACAGTGTGTGTGGCTTACATTAGTAACTGAACAAAAAAATGCTAAATGTTAGATGGAAACTGATGAACGTAAAGATGTAGTTATTTTTCCCATCCAAGTTCACAGACACTACTTGAAGGTCTATGAAGTTCAAGTTAAGAAGTCTATCTAGATCCTACTCGTATTTTAAAGCTTAATTCAAATATGCTTTCTCAAAGTCCTCCCTAATCCTACCTGGTTGGAATTAACCTAACTCTTTTGACCACTCATGGCACTATATTTTTTTCTTCTTCAAAGACCCATTTTTTTTTAATACCTGCTATTTTATTATTATTTATATGCATATTTTCCTTCCCATCAACAATATCAGATCTATGGTCAGTCATCACACTGGTGTATAGTGGTTGTGACTGAGGATGCCATGATTGGGTAGAAATGCAAGAATGCAGCTATTACTTATCTCTATTTCCCTAAATGCCCATTACAACATAAAGTACAGCATTTCTGAGAATGTAGCTCATTTCCTTTTAATGTTATTTACTATGCCAGTTCTGCTGTCGGGGCTGACTAATTGCCCACCAAAAGGTTCTAATCCCATATGCAGTCCCTGCTCAGTGGCAGTTTATATGACAAGCTCTCTAAGTTTAGGCAAATATCCTGATATTTTAGTTCAGTTATTCTGACAACAATTTCTGCCTTATGGAGTACATGTGTTACCAGAGCAAATCAGCTTCTGGAGCTTTGTGCTTATTGCAGGAACATAAATTTTCATGGTGAACTTGAAATGCAAATTATGTGCCTTGATAGTCACTGTAAATCTTTGCTTTGCAGCCATCTTTATAGAGCTTTGGGAAAGGGAAAGGAGAGTGAGACACGGGAAAGAAGAAAGAAAGGAAAGTATAGAGAGAAGGGAGAGAATACAAGCTCCAGTTTTTGTCTTATCTGGTAGCCAGTACTGATAGAAAATAAAAATTGTTGAGTTTCATGTATTATAATTTTAATAAAAGAAAACAAATGTTTTTTTTTCACAACGTAGCAAGAATTAATGAATTATATCCAAAACTTGTTAGCATTATTCTTGCACTAATTTAGAGCAGTTTTTCTCAACATGGACACTATTGACATTCTGGGATGGATATTTCTTTCTTGTAGGAGTCTGTCCTATGTGTTTTAGGCTATTTGGCACCATCCTTTGGTTATACCCGGTAGATGCCAGTAGTGCACCTCACCAAGTTGTGACTACCAAAAATGTCTTCAAATGTTGCATATGTCCCCTGAGTCCTAGTGGGGAATAGCCCTCCCCCTTTCTGCCCAATAGAGAACTACCAATATAGTGATTAATGGACATCTATTATGTGTCAGACTCTTATCTAATTTATCTTTGTTATATAATAATCTTTGCATAGTCCCATAAAGTGCTATTATTATTTCCAACATAGAGTTGAGAGATAGGTTTCAAAGAGATGAAGCATACTGAATAAGAAGGAAAAATAATGTAAGCAGGTGGAAAGAGATGAGAAACTAAGGCATAGAGGCAGTCACTACATGATGTGGTCTAAGGTGTCAGAGTAGGGATAGCACGTCTATGGCATTTGCATCATTGTATCACCTGCATGCATATCAGGCATGGCCTATCTTAGCACTGTATCCTGAAGAGCCAAAATAAATTTTCAGGTGGCAATTGCCAACAGAGTGAAATTGACAAGGGAGATTTTTTAATAACCATTTTGGTTATATTAAGTCTTCTCCAAAATTCAGTTTTTTTTAATGTGGCCACTCATCTCTGTATTATTAATACACAAGAAGGCTCTTAACATAAATGCTTTATATGTGTTTGCATAATAAATATGTAGTACCTGAAATCTCACCACTGGCTAGTACTGCCTTGAGACGCAACATTGTCACCTTTCAATATTTTTCTTTAAATGTTTATACTCTCAATAAATGTTAATGTTTAGGAGTGATGACTTAGGAGTAACAGACTTATGGGACATTAGAGGTAAAACCATGGAGATCAATATTTTCTTTTGGTAGATGAGAAACCTGAGGCACAGACAGGGGAGAAAAAACTTTTCTAACAAAAATTATGGACCAAGTATGGATAGAAGCAAGCTGATTTCTGATCAAAAGCATGGACACCATAAGGGAGTGGATTACATATCCAACATGTTGAAAAGTAAGGACTATCAGTTGAGAATTCTATATCTAGCAACACTATCTTTCAAAAATGAAGAAGAAATTAAAACATTTTCAGTAAATAAAAACTGAGATAATTTGTTGCTAGCACACCTACCCTATAAAAAATAATATAGGAAGTCATTCAGATCGAAATGAAATTACACTCTAGTTACTAGAGAGTAATTTACATTCACAAGAAGGAATAAAGAGCACCAATAAAGGTAACTATATAGGTAAATATTAAAAACATTATGCATGTATTTTTGTAACTTTTTTCCCTTTCATTAGATTTAAAGACATCTGCATAAAGCAATAACTATAAATTTGTGTTGATGGATGTGTAATTTATAAAGATGTGATTTGTATGATAACATAAAAGAAGGGGAAGAGATGTTGCTACACAAGTGTAAAGTTTTCGCATACTATTGAAATTAAATTAGCATTGATCTGAGTTAAATTGTTGTAAATTAAGATGTTAATCATAATCTCTATGGCAGCCATTAAGAAAGTAAATAAAAAATAGTAAAAGAACAAAATAATTAAAACGGTACACTAGAAAATACTCTTTTAACATAAAAGAAGCACAAATGAAGTAACAGAGGAAGACATAAGACATACAGAAAATAAATAGCAAATTAGCAGATATAAATCCTACTTTATCAGTAATTATATTAACTATAGTGGATTACACACTCCAATCAAAAGGCAGAGACTGACAAAATGAGTTTGTATTTTTTTACATGACCCAACTAAATGCTGTCTAAACAATGTACTTTATGGTCAAAGACACAAGTAAGTGGAAATTAAAAGAATGGAAAAGATGTACTATAGAAAAGTAACCAAAAATCTGGAGTGGCTATACTAATACTAAACAAAATGAACTTTATAATCTTGTTACTAGACTCAAAAAATATTTGATAATGATAATGGGTCAATCTCGCCAAGATGATACAACAATTATAAACACATATGAATCTAACAACAGAACCCAGAATACGTGAAGCAAAAATTGACAGATTTTAGGGGAAATTATTAATATAACAATAATAGTTGGAGATATTGATTCTCTATTTTCTATAACAGCTAAAAAAAACTAGATAGAAAATTAGCAAGGAAATATAAGACAGGAATACATTAAACAATCCGGACATAAAGTACTCCATTCAACGATAGCACATTATGTATTCTTTGCAGCTCTACATGAAATATCCTGCAGGACAGACTATATATTTGGCCATAAAACAAGTCTCAATGCATTTGAAAGAATGAAAATCATAGAAAGTATGTTTTTTTTGGCCACATGGAAAGAAATAAATAGTAGGAGGAAATTTGGGAAATTCCAAGATATGTCAAATAAAACACCATTTTTCTAAATGCCAATGGTTCAAAGAAGAAATCACAAAGGAAACTAGAAAATTCTCATAGATGAATGGAAATTAAAAAACAACTTTATAAACACAGAAATAAAAATCCTTAAGAAAATACCAGCAAACTCAATCCAACAACATGTAAAGAGGAATATATACCAGGTTCAAGTGGGATTTATTCCACAGCTATACTTAACATACAAAAATCAACCAGTGTAATACACAACATTTATAAAATTAAGGGGAAAAAAACCCTCATTTTTTTTATATTAATAGATGCAGAAAAAGAATTTGACAAAATCCAAATCTCTTTTATGATTCAAAACACTCTCAACAAACTAGAAATAGAAGGAGAATTCCTCAGCAAGATGACATCTACTAAAACCCCACAGCTAACATCATATTTAAATGTGGAAAACTGAAGGATTCCTCCCTAAGATTAGGAAAACAACAACGAGGTCCACTCTCATTACTTCTTTTTCAAAATTGCATTGGAGATTCTAGCCAGGGCAATTAGGCAAATGAAAGAAATAAAAACAAAAGGATATCAAGATGATTCAGTGGTGGAAAGAATAGTCTTTTCAACAAATAGTGCTGGAGACAACTAGACATCTATATACAAAAGAATGAAGTTGGATCCCTCTCTCATTCCATATACACAAATCAACTTAAGCTCGATCAAAGACCTAAAGGTAAGAACCCAAACTATAAAACTCTTAAAAGAAAACGTGCAAATGAACTTTTGTTATCTTCTGTTAGGCAGTAGTTTGACAAATGTGAAACCAAAATCACAAGCAACAAAGAAATGAAGTAGATAAATCGGACTTCATAAAAATTTAAATATTTATCTTTCAAGTATACTGTCAAGAGAGTACAAAGACAATACAGAGACTGGGAGAAAATATTTGCAAATTATATATCTGATAAGCGACTTTATCCTGAACATATAAAGAACTCTTACAACTCAAAGGTAAAAAGACAAAGCCTAATTAAAAATTGGGACAAATATGTGAATAGAATTTTTTTTCAAAGTAGACAGTAACCACATGAAAGATGCTCAATATTATTAATTATTAGTCAATTTCAAACCAATCTCACCATGAGATATGACTTCATATCCACTAAGATGGCTATGATGAAAAAAAACTGACAATAGCAAATGATAGTGAAGATGTGGGAAAATTGTAACCTTCATAGTTTGGGAATATAAAGCAGTACAGACACTTTGCAAATAAGTTTGGCAGATTCATTGAGCTATCGTGTGACCTAGAAGTTCCACTTTTATGTATAGACCAAAGAGAAATAAAAATGTGTCTACATAAAAAGTTGTATACAAATATTTGTAGCATTAGTCAAAATAGCCCAAACAGAAATAACCCCAGTGCTCTTTGACTGATAAGTAGCTAATTAACATGCGGTTAATCATTTAAAAAGCTATAAAAGAATGACATACTGATAGCTATAACCTACAAGAACCTTGAAACCTCATGCTAAATGAAAGTAACTAGACCAGAAAAAGCAACATATTATATGATTCCATTTATATGAAGTGTCCGGAATAGGCAAATTTAAAGAAACAATAAGTTGAAAAGTGGTTGCCAGGGTGTCAGGGGAAGGAGAAATGGAGAGACTGCTAATGGACTTGGTTGTTTTTGGAGGGCAGGTGATGATATTTTTCTGGAATTACTAGATAGTGGCAATGGTTATACAACACTGTGAATGTACTAAATGAATTTTACAGTTTAAAAGGGTGAATTTTATGATATATGAATTATATCTTAATAAAAATATGATAAAAAGAATACATGTTCAAGTCCCCCAAACACAAATGTATATATGTGATTATGTTAAACAAATAAGAAAAAAGAACATTTTAGTTGGAGTTTCAAAAAGGATTGTGTTGATATAGGTCCAAGATTGCAGAGTAGGTAAACATTGTGCTTGTCTTCTCCTATGACTACATTAAAATTATAACTAAACTATAGAACAATCAGCCCGGAGAATCATCTGAAGACTAGCTGAACAGAAGTTTTATAACTAAAAATATAAAAAAGAAGTCACGTTGAGACTGGTAGGAAGAACAGAGACTCAGAACAGGCTGGCCCCACACCCACATGTGGTCGTTGAGAATTGGGAGGGATATCTCAATGGCCAAGGTCCCTATCTCCACACTGGGATTCCCAGCCTAGAGCACCAGTACCAGAAAGTGGAGCCCACACAACTGGCCGTGAAAATCATTGAGGCTTCAGTCAGTCTGAGTGAGACACAAAGCTGAGAGAAAACCAGGAGTCCTCTTAAAGGATCCCCACACAGAAAATGACGGGAAGCTGGGTTTAAGCTGAGGCCAGAAGGGTAGAGACACTACCTCTGTATATGCAACATTGACATCATCTACAAACTTGTTAAATACATGGAATCTCAAACTCAAGCCCAGACCCACTGTATTAAAATTATGTATTTACCAAGATTCCCATGTGACTTTTAGGCAGAAAGTTTGAGATGCATAGTCAATATCAAGGGTCCACAAACTATGGCCTGTAGACCAAATCTTTCTGCTGCCTGTATTTACACATAGTATTATTGGACTACAGCTATACCTGTTCATTTACTAATTGTCTATGGCTGCTTTATACAATAACAGATTGGCAAGGTTGACATGGGGATTGTTTGGCCCACAAAACCTAAAATATTCACTATCTGGACCCTGCCGTGTGTCAAACACAGGTTTAAGGACTTGGCACTTGTTGTAATGGTAAGGGAAGCTGGTGAAGATTTCTATTTTGAAAGAATCGCTCTGGCTGCATGAAAGTAAAAAGCCTAAAGTACAGGCCCCAGTGTAGCTTAGAGTTTAATGGGACACAACTTTACAACCCAGATTGGTCATTTGCTGCTTTCATGAGGGAGTTGACTGTATTATTAACTTATTCTTTGTCATTTTGTCATTAATTCCTTCAGTTCTTGGCAAAGTGCTAACTTAGTATTTAGCCAATGTTTGCTGCTATCAATTGACTCAGAATGTAGCTTTATGATAGTTAATGTTTACCACCCTTATGAATTTATTTTGTGGACACTTCAAGAGTCAGAACACTATGATGTCTGATGTGCTTTTTACAATTTCCTTAATATTTAAGCCCTAAATTTTGCATGGCACCTAGACTAGTACAGTAGAAGCCAAATGCTTGGCCACCTTGTGTTTAAGAAGCGGATGAAGAAATGGGAATCTGGTTCCAGTTCCCAGCAGGGATAGGATGGCCAGAAGAAGCCTCTCTAAGCTTCAGATTCTCTCATTATGACACCAGGAAGCTGAAGCTGTTTATCTTGAAAATTCTACAAAGCTTGAATATTCTTTGTCCTGAGTTTGTGCAAGGTGACAAAAGGGGGATTCTGGACAAGTGTCAGGCTCATTTAACTTAGCTCCCTGCATCTTCATTGTGTGTAAATGGAGCTCTTCACACATCATAAACAAACCATAGTTGAGAACAGTGAAAAAAATCAACTCCACAGTCACAAAAGAGGTTTTTGAATTATGTATTGTTTCAGATTTCACATACTTCTGCTGCCTTTCATTTGTGAAGATAATTGAACATTACTGGCTCAGCCATAATGAGATCAACCTTTTCTACAAATTAGGAGTGATTGTGTAGACTCTGCCCTTACTGGCTAGTTAGCTTGCTTTTTATGTCATGAGTTGGCAGTACTTGAATAAGCTGAATATTCAATGAAGGGAAGTTTGGATGTCTATAAACTCACCATGACAAATGGACATGCCATCAAATCCACAATGCAACTGAAAGAAAATGTTTTGAAAAAGTGGTTTGTAATGGTTTCTGGAAGAGGTTACAACTTGGTATATAGAAAGAGGGAAAATCTTTGAGGATAATAAATTGCTTTGAGCACAGATAGGTTTTTAGTAGTATTGCTATCTCCTGGGCAGTATGCCCACTGTGGAAGTGTTATTTCAATATATAAATAAAGTAGTTTGCAAGTTAAGCAAACTGTCCAATGGATAGTAATGAAGTAAAGAGGAATATTGTGAAATCAACTCTATAACATTTTGTGGATATTGTTACTTGGTATTACGTCCTATTGATTGTCACTGATGGCATTTGATTAAAATAATATTTTGTTAAGTCACGCTATATTGGGCAGAAAATAGAGAAGCAGTGCTGGTTTCATGGGCTTATGACTTTGTGCAGTCATGCAGGACCTCATACTTAAAAGACCCTATGTTTGGTTTAATGTTCTAATGTTGCCATATTAAAATTCTTAATCCTTTCCCATTCAGAAAAAAATTGCAGCTCGCTGCCAGCATTAATTTAACATCATGTTTAGGAATGCTATGTTTTCTAGGATTTGACATTTCAATGATTGAGAATTACTCTATTTTGGAAATGGAAATACCACAACTAAAGCCAGAATGCTATAAATAGAATAATGTCATTTATTTCCAAATACTAATGATATACTAGAGTGATGTAAAAATATTAATAAAAGTGAGATATTTCATGGCAGACTTTGGGAATATGGTTAGGACCATAATCCATGAGTTATCTCAGGGTAAATGCTGTAGCTACAGGTGCTGTTGGTGAGTATTCTCAGGGAAAATGGGAAAATGAATTAATAAATTTTGGACAAGGGGCCCTGCACCTTCATTTTCATAAGGCTCTGCAAATCATGCAGCTTGTTCTGCAGAGAAGATGGTGGTATCTGTTTCTTGCTGCAGTTGCTTAATACATTGTATCTTAGAATCATGTTGAAACAGTAGTAGAGGAACTTGATTAGTTTGTCTGAGCCTTGGTTTCTTCCCTCTGTAAATAAAGAGACTGCATGGGATGTGTCTAAGGAGAGAAACCAAACTCTTAAACTATTAAGGTGATTTTCCCAAAGTAAGCACTTGAGTCAGGACATTGAGACTTCCTCTTCTGACTTTCAATCCAATGGGGAGAGACTTTCTGAGGAGCCTTGTTGCTGAGTTTAAGATATGATTTCCCCATGGTCTAGTGACATTAGATCTCTTGCTAGAAAACTCAAGGATATCTGAGTGTGTTGAAAAAGCACCCAGTGGAATGTAGTCGAATCTCTGAACAAGGCTGTTATTGGAAGATTAATCAGAAATGGGAACCAGGATGAACAGACAAATCAAAGGCCAAGTCTACAATATCATATTAAAAACTCCTGGGACCAGATGTGTTTCAGAATTCAGAACTTTTCTTTCTTTAGAAAGGTAACATGATGCATGTTTCATTAATTATATGAAATCCCCGCCAGCATGTCTGGGTAGGAGTTTATAATCAAGTGTGTTAAAATCTCTGTAGTGAAATATGTAAATATTTACACCAAATTAGAAAGTTTAATGACCATGAATAGTTTTATATCAGCTCATGTCAGGTTTTTCTGCCAAATGAAATAAGGTCAAGTTTCAACCACAAATAGTTTACGAACTCTTGGTTTCAGAGAGTTTGGATTTGGGGATTGTGAATAAGAAATTGTAGACCTTTATCAAATAAGATTCAGGTAAATGGGTCATTAGAACTCAGGAGAGAAGAGATAGGTAATTTCTCAAGTGAAGCCAGACTAGGTCATTAGACCTGCTCCAATGGTCTGTTGGGAAGCCCCAAACCTCCTTCCTATGACAGCCCAGAACACAAGCATTCTTTGTACTGAAGCGAATTAAAGGCCTGAAATACAAAGCTGTAAGTATCCTTTCTTATGTCTTTTAAGAACACCATTAACCTCTTTTTCTTGCAGCCCAGCTTGATGGCTTCTTGAACATATGGTCTCTTTGGCCATTATTTTCACAGTGAAAAATAGCATTTTCAGAACTGGCTATTCCTAGGATTCATCTGTCATTATTCCTCCAGTTCCTTCCAGGGCAGTTGGCACGTGTGGTTTACTCTTTGCCTCTGAGATGGATTTAAAAAACCTTGGACAAAAAGCCAATGTCTTTATTAGCACTATTTTTGTCCCCAGACCAAATAAAGCCAATGAAATGGATTGATATTTATGTGGCATTTTCCCCATATAGAAAGGAGCTCTATCCGGGTTTAATTATTGGTTTCTTCATTTATTTGCTGCTCTGCTTGGACCATAAAGTTAACCTAGTAGAAGCTGTTAAATATCAAACAAAACCATCCCCATCCCTTTCTGTTTTGCTAGGCAAATGGTTCTGAGAGTATGATCCTTAGACCTGCAGCATCAGTATCACTTGGAAGTTTTTAGGATGTAAATCCTCAGGCCTCATCACAGAACTAGTAAATCAGAAACTCTGGGGTGGGATCCGGCCACATGGGATTCTAATTTAAAATAAAGTTTGAGAACCCCTGTACTAGATATATGATTTTCTCTCTCATATGTTTACGAGTCCAAATTTGTTTAAAAAATGTTATCGGTAAAAAAAGTTCTTCCCCATATCTCTTAGAGCTGAGATTGTCATGTGATTTACTTCTCATCAGTTAATCATGAGATATAAGCAGAAAGTTACTGAGTAGGTGCAACTTTACACAGGTTGGATAATTAAAACAGTTCACAGGAATGTATGTGTATGTATCTATATCATATATAAATATTGATCATATATATAGATCATGTAAAATATTGATTCTAGATACATAGATACCTATATGTATTATATATCTATATATAAATTTATTATATATTTATTAAATATATAAGTTATATATATAAAAATGTATATGTATATTCTTATATATACATATATACACATATATATCTTTAATAAAGACATAGAATACAATATATCTGAAGAAAGAAAGCACCAGCAAACATTAAGGAAATCTGAAATATCCAGGCACCACATTTCCTCAAAAGATCATAAATTACTAAGACATATGCAAGATAATTTATTCTCAGAGAAGCTAAGGAACAAGTTTACTGAGGGGTCTTTTATACCCTACTGGTGAAGTAAACAAAACCAAGCAATAAAAAGAAGTAAACCAAGAGCTAGTATTGCATGTCTCCTGGAAAGTTTTGGACTTAAGCATAATATTATAAATCACTAGCTAGTGCATTTTATCCCTTGGTTAGCCAAAGGTCAATAGCATTGTTCCAGGGATCCCTGAGAGAAGAATAGAATCATCACAGGTCATTTACAAGTTAATTCTATCTCTACACAGTGAACTTCATGGAATACTATTATTTTCCTCATATAAAGAGATTTATATGGAATGCTTCACACTCTCCTTTTTTTTTCTTCCTGAAATGCAAACATAATGTCTGGAGTAGAGAAGCCATTCTGAGACCATGAGGATGATGTCTCCACTAAGAAAGACTGAAGAGAAACTTACAATAAGTCTGGGTCCCCATGACATCTCTGAGACTTTTTCTAGATTTCTTTTGAAATGAGAAAAATGGACCTTTATTTGTTTTAGCCACTGTTTCTTGAAAGCCATCCTCAAATAAACAAAGGGTAAAAATATCAATATTTATTAACATTTTATCTTTGTTGCTATATAAACATGGCCATTGTTGTCCTCCCAACAACCCTATGATGTCAAGAATATATATATATATATATATATATATATATATATATATATATATATATATATTCATTTAGTAGATATGGAAATAGGGGTTCCAAGTGTTAAATAAGTTACCCAAAGTCTCACAGCTAGTAAATGGCAAAGCCAGAGTTAATTGTCTCTAAAAACTTGAGGCAAACTTTTATATTGGGATCAAGTAGAAACAAATATAAGTTTTGAGGGGCTTGAAAGTTATAAAATTTTAAGGGTCCTCTTGGGAGAGGTCTGGTAAAGTACACTTGTTTTTATAGGAAATTAACTTCTGTTTCAACCTTTAATGTTATGATTAATCATTTTCTAGCATCATCATATATCATTCCTACATGAAAGCTTAATATACTGAAATACCAGAGACCAAGATTTCAGACATTTTTTGCAGAATCTCAAACTATTTTTATTTTCTTATGGCTATTATTGGCTTTAATACAAATGGATGACTCAATAAACTGGGTAAATTTTATTATGTGGATGTTAGCAGGTGTTGGACTTTAGCTGGTGGCAAGTGGCTGTATAGTTGAGGTTAAACACTTGCAGCATGACAAGGATTAGGAGTACTTTTTCTGGAATCACTGACTAGATATAAACTTTAGCTCAACAATTTCCTTGCTCTGTGAACTTGTATCTCCGTCTTTTAACCTAGAAAATTAAGATAATAGCACTTATCTCAGAGAGATTGTATGAAAATTCAGGAAAATAACCTGAATACAATGCTTATTACCACCCCGATCCTATCATTTACCTGCTGTGTGATGTAAGGACAATAATTCCTTAGGCCTCAGTTTCCTCATCTGTATAATAATGGGATAGGTTAAATTGCTTTCATGGTACCCCACTTAGAAATAGAAAATTGTATACTCTGCACATACTTGTATCTATAGGCATTTATGATGAGGTCACAGGTTGTGTCTGTTTATATTTGTTTACCGAGTCCATAGCATAATACATGGCACACAGCACCCATTTAACACGTATTTGTTGAAAGAATGAATATGTGCAAGTATTTAGCTTCTTAAGAACTAGACGCTATGATATTCCATGCAAACAATTTCGCAACTGAAATCATAAGCAAACATTTCTCAGGAGAATATGGCCATAGTAAAGGAGAATACTCAGTCCTCTTGTGTCAGAGAATGGAAGGGTGGTATGGTTTAATTTTCACAATATTTACTGGCCAGGATGATCTAAACCACATTCATTTCCAGCAGGAATCCAAGTCCAAAGTCTTAGAGACTCTGGGTAATGAACAATACCAACAGATATTATGCTTCCTATTTACCTTTTATTTGGTAATACCTAGTTTAATGACTTTCTTAACAGTGTAAAATGTATTTTCATTTTCCCATGGTCACTATTGGCTTTAACCCCAACTTCAAGTTTCTCTTGCAGTTTGGCTGGAAAGGTATGCTTGCTTCAATATCTGTCTACAAATGGTCAAAATTAATCCAGCTGACCTAGTTGACTAGGCTGACATTCTCTTTACCCTTCACTGCTGCAGATGTTGTCGCTTTTAGTAAAGATGATGACTTTTTCTTTTTTTAAGAGACCCATTCTCTAGTTGAGGGTGGAAAGTAGTAAAGTTACCCTTAAAATCATAAAGCATGTACTCAAGGCTCCTTGATATATCTGGAATATCACATCAATCTGTTTATAGAACAGTTCTGAGACAGAAGGCAAAGACAAATCTATGGCATGTCCCCAGTTATCACCCTTGATCATTAGGCTACAATGACAATGAAAGAGTGCCTAAATTGCCATTCATATAATGTGTGGAAAGCTTTCTCTGAGAAGCAGATAGACAAAATTTATCAATAAAATTCCATAGTCATTTTTATTTTTCTGCTGGGAAAAATATTGACATCATCATCACAAGCCCCATACAGGCCTGATTGTATCAAGGGCAAATAACCAGATATTGTAAAACAGGTTATAAAAGTAATACTATCCATCCATGGAGATCAAGCAAGATGCAATTTTTTTTATTTTATCTCTGAAAAGAAAACCATGAAAGTAATGAGGTGGAAACAGACCCATATGATATCCTTTCTCCTTCCCCCACAACCTGTTCTTGTCTGGATCGTCAACCAGAAATAAATTCACATTCACAATTTTTTTTTTGACCAGGGAAATAGTTCGTTACAGCAAAATGCAGCAGCCGTTTTTGTACTTCATACTCGTTTCATCCAGAAACTGGAAATTCAATAAATTTCCACATTTATTAGACTATGAGTAGCCTTGTTCCTTCTACTTTGGTGTACACTACTCAATATTCACTATAGCCTCTAATCCTAAATCTTTTCCCTTAATCCTTAGATATTTATAGCATCATTATTCTAATATACATATAATACTAGTAGTCCAGTTTGTTGGGCAAATGTATTGAATAGATTCCTTTAGTAAAGGACTTTAATTTTCTTTCTTTCTTTCTTTTTTAAACTAAATTTATTGGGGTAACATTGGTTAATAAAATGATATAGGCTTGAAAGTTACCAGAGAGAAGGGGAGGGGAGGAGATAGATAATGATAAAAGAGGTCAAATTCACAATTATTTAATTAATGTTTTAAACAGAAATTTGATTTATGCACCTTCCTCTTTATTTCAGTTTTTAAATAATATTTTTTATTTTTCAATTATAGTTGGCATACAATATTATACTAGTTTCAGATGTACAACATAGTGATTTGACATTTTTATAACTCACAAATGTTCACCCCAATAAATCTAGTACCCCTCTGACACCATACATAGTTATTATGATATTATTGTCTACATTCCTCATGCTGTACTTTATATCTCCATGACTGTTTTATAACTTCCAATTTATACTTCTTAATCCGTTTCCCCTTTTCACTGACCCCCTCCAATCTCCCTCCCATGCAGTAACCCTCAAAATGTTTTCTGTATCTATGAGTTTCTTTTTTGTTTTTGTTCTTTAGATTCCACATGTGCATGGAATCATATGGCATTTGTCTTTCTCTGACTTACTCCACTCAGCACAATACCTTCTAGGTCCATCACACAATATCTTTTTCCATCCCTTTACTTTCTGTCCGTGTGTATATTTTAATAAAAAGTTAATGTCTTGTAGGCAGCTTAGTTAAGGATATTCTTGTCTTATCCATTCAGCCACCCCATCTTTTAATTGGAGCATTTAATTCTCATTTGAAGTACATGTTGATAAATATGTAATTATTTCCATTCGTTATTTATATTTTTGATAAATATATATTTTTTTCTTCTTAAGGAAGTCCTTTGAACATTTCCTATAATATTGGCTTGGTGGTGATGACTCCATTAGCTTTTTATTGTCTGGGAAGCTCTTCATGTGTCCTTCAATTCTAAATGATAGCTTTGCTGGGTAGAGTAATCTTGGTTGTTGGCCCTTAGTTTTCATCACTGAATATTTCATGCCAAACTCTTCTGGCCTACAGAGTTTCTGTTGAGAAATCAGCTGACAGTCTTTTGGGAGCTTCCTTGTAGGTAACTAACTGCTTTTCTCTTGCTGCCTTTAAGATTCTCTTTTTGTCTTTAACTTTTGGCATTTAATGATGTATCTTGGTGTGGGCCTTTTTGGGTTCATCTTGTTTTAGACTCTTTGTGCTTCCTGAAGTTGTATGTCTCTCTCCTTCACCAGGTTAGAGAAGTTTTCTGTCATTATTTCTTTAGATAGATTTTAAATTTCTTGCTCTTTCTCATCTCCTTCTAGTACCCTCATGTTTTGTTTCCTCATGATACCCAAATGTTTTGTTTGATGTTGTCCTAGAGACTCCTTAAACTATCTTTTTATCGGATCTTTTTTCTTGTTGCTTTTCTGGTTGGGTGTCCTCTGCTACCCCATCCTCTAAATTGCTGATTTGATCCTCTGCTTCTTCCACTTTTTTGATTCCCTCTTATGTATTCTTCACCTCAGATATTATATTTCTCATTTCTGACTGGTTCCCTTTTATGTTTTCTATCTCCATTTTTATATCTGTTATCTCTTTGTTAAAGTTCTCACTGAGTTCATCTATCCTTCCCATGAGTTCATTGAGCATCCTTATAACCAATGTTTTGAACTTTGCATCTGGTAGATTGCTTGTCTCCACCATTTTGTTGAGTTATTTTTCTAGAGCTTTGTTTTTCTTTTTTCTTTTATGTGAGACATGCTTCTTTGTCTCCCCATTTTGGCTCCCTTTCTGCGTCAGTTTCTATGTATTGGGTAGGGCTGCTATATCTCCCAGTCTTAGAGTGGCTTTGTGTAGTAGGTGTCCTGTGGGGCCCAGTGGCACAGTTCTGGAAAGGGTCCAGCTGCAGGCCCAGTTCAGTTGCAGCCTGTGCATATCCAGGGAAACATGATAAGAGTCACCAAGCAATCCACAGATGGCTGCCACCTGTGCTGAGCTTATAGGTGCCTATAGAGTCCAAGGCAGAAATTGAGGCTGGCCGCTACTAGTGCAGGGCTTGAGGCTACTCAGCAAGAGGTATAGGGGATGCTGAGGGCACATTCTGCTTCTTTTGGTTTTGTGAGCCTTTGAGAGATTTTAGGAAATCCACAGCAAGAGCAAGGACAGGCCATTTGTATGGAATAAATCAGTAGAAGTGGCTTGAGTAGGTCCACAAGTTGGTAGAGGTGGAGTATCAGGGAATCACCTGGGTGAAGCAACCTGTGTTATTCAGATTGATGGAGACTCAGCTATGGCAGTGCCTTCAATCCACACTTTGAGAAGGTAGAGGACTCAATGAAGGAACAATGGATACTTCCAGTACTGTTCAGGAGGAAGCTACTCCTCCAGCCCACGCCCTGAAGTCTGACAGCTCAGTGTCTCCTTGCATGTCCCTGGCACTCCTTGAGCAGCTGCCCTAGCACTAGAGCTGAGTGAGCGAGTCCATTAGTGAGTAAACCTGGATGTGGGCCCTTTAAGATGAAAGTCTGCAACTTCTGAAGCCCTCTGTCTCACTCAGCTACAACCTCTGCTGGTTTCACAGCAAGAAGTTGTGGGGAACTTCTCCTCCTGGCACTGGAACCCTGGGTTGGGGATTTCAGTGTGGGGCCAGAATTCCTCACTTCTCTGGTGGGGGAGGGTGTTCTACAGCCAAGATAAGCCTCCTGATTTTCAATTGCCACATGCAGTTGTTGGACTGTATTGTTTCATATCTCTATCCCTCCTACCAGTTTAAGGCGACCTCTTATTTTTGTCTGTAGTTACAGAGCTTCTGTTCAGCCAGACCTCAGATGATTCCATATGCTAGTTGCTCTGTAGTTTCATTATAATTTTGGTGTGGTTGTGAGAGGAGATGTGCACAGCCTCTGCCTTCTATACCATCTTGACCAGTCTCCATGTACACTCCTCTTTAAGTTCTGCAATAGTTTCCCATTCTCTTAACTTAAAATGTGAACTTCTTCTTGTGCCGTCATGCATGGATATGCCATAGAGTCTAATTCTTAAGATGCTGTGTATTTGCAAACATTCATTTCTTCAACAAATATTTGTTAAATGGCTATTGTGTATTATGAACTGAATAAACAAATACGAACAACACCATATTAGTGTTTAAGGACTCAAAATATAATCATTTTTTCCCTATCACATTGAGAACTAGACATGAGGGGTCAGAGTGCCTCAGGCATGTGGTAATAATGTAATTCTTTAATTCAAGACAATGCTGTACCAACACAACTCACCTTTACCTCCTCTAGCCTGGTCCTATATATAATGTACTTTTAGGAGGAGTTGACCAGTGATTGTCATCTTAAGAGAGAAAGAAAGGCCATGCATGCTCTGATCTTCCTTTTTTAATTTAAATTTAAATATTATTATTAATTTCAATTATATAGTATCTTGCTTAAACATTTATATAGTTTTTTAAATGATACCCCTAATTGCTCTTTTTCTCCTCTGGCTCTCCACCTAGTCATTACATCAACACTAACTGTGTTCCCTATACCATGCCTCCCCACCCCCATAACTATCTATCAACTCCTAATTTGTACTTTAACCTTTCACCCCTTTCTCCTAGTCTCCAACCTCCAGCCCCTTTGGCCATCACCAGATTATCCTCTATATTTGTGAGTTTGTATTGATTAATTCTTTCGTTCCTTTGATTCTGCATATAAGTGAAATTATATGGTATTTATCTTTCTCTGACTGACTTATTTCACTCAGTATAATAACCTGTAGGTCCATCCACATCATTGAAAATGGTAGAATTTCATTTTTTTAATGGCTGAGTAATATTCTATTGTATATATGGGCCATAACTTCTTTATCCAACAGTCTGTTGATGGGCATTTACTAATTTGATTTCATTGGTAGTAATTAATTGGTTCATATTTTCAGTTTCTTCTTGACTCAGTCTTGGGAGATTGTATGTTTTTATGAATATATCTATTTCTCCCAGATTATCCAATTTGTTAGTGTATAATTACTTGTAGTATTTTCTTATGATCCATTTTATTTCTGTGGAGTCTAGTTATTTATCCTCTTTCAATTCTGATTTTATTTATTTAAGTCATTTTTTTCTTTGATGAGTCTGGCTAAAGGTTTGTCCATTCTGTTTATTCTTTCAGAGACCCAACTCTTGATTTCATTAATTTTTTGTATTGTTTTTCTAGACTATTTCATTTATTTCTGCTCAAATTTATTATTTTTTTCTATTTACTTTGGGCTTTGCTGTTCTTTTTCTAGTTCTTTTAATTGTAAGGTTAGATTGTTTATTTGAGCTTTTTCTTGTTTCTTGAGATAGGCCTGTATTGCATGAATTTCCCCTCAGGACTGCTTTTGCTGTGTACCACAAATTTTGAGTCATTTATTTATTTTCACTTGTCTCTTAGTCTGTTTGGATTTCTTTCTTGATCTCATTATTAACCTATTCATTGTTTATTAAAATGTTGTTTAGCCTCCATGTGTTTGTGTATTTTCCAGTTTTTTTTTTTCTTGTAGTTGATTTCTGGTTTCATACCGTTGTGATCAGAGAAGACAGTTGATATGTTTGCAATCTTATTAAATTTATTGAGACTTGTTTTGTGTCCTAACATTTGATCTATCCTGGAAAAATGTTCTCTGTATACTTGAGAAGAATATATATTTTGCTGCTATAGGATGAAATATCTTTTAAATCTATCTGGTCTAGTATGTCTTTTATGCCCATTGGTTCCTTGTTGATTTTTTGTCTGAAAGATCTGTCCATTGGAGTCAATGGGGTGTTAAAGACTCTTAGTATGAGTGTGTTACTGTTGATCTCTTCTTTTATATCAGTCAATAATTGCTTTATGTATGTGGGTGCTCCTATATTGGGTGCATATATATTTACTACAGTTATGTCCTCTTGATTTATTGATCCCCTTACATTATGTAAGCCCTTCTCTGTTTCTTATTATAACCAGTGTATTAAAGTCTATTTTGTGCGATATAAATGTTGCTAGCTTTTATTTTCATTTTCATTTGTGTTAAATATCTTTTATCATCCCTTTACTTTCAGTGTGTGAGTGTCATTTGATCTGAAGTGGGTCCGTAGATAGTATACACATGGGTCTTGTTTTCCTATCTACTCTATGTTTTTGACTGAAGCATTTAACCATTTGAATTTAAAGTAATTATTGTTAGGTACATAGTTACTGCCATTTTATTATTTACATTTGGTTTTTCTTCTTTTTCTTTTTTTACTCCCCCCTTTTTGTTTTTACAGAAATCCCTTTAACATTTCTTATAATACTGGCTTATTGGTGATGAATTCCTTTAGCTTTTTCCTGTCTGGGAAACTTTATCTCACCTTTCATTTTAATTGAAAGCCTTGCTGGGTAGAGTATCCATGATCATAGATTCTTGTTTTCATATCTTTGAATATTTCTTGCCAGTCCCTTCTGGCCTGCAAAGTTTCCATTGAAAAATCAGCCGACTTTTTTGTGGGGGTACCCTAAGTAACTAACTGCTTTTCTCTGGCTGTTTTTAAGATTCTCTCTTTGTCTTTGAATGTTGGCATTTTAATTATGATGTGTCTTGGTGTGGGTCTATTTGAATTCCTCTTGTTTGGGACTCTTTGTGCTTCATGAACTTATATATCTAATTCCTTTGCCAGGTTAGGGAATTTTTTTTGCCATTATTCCTTTAAATAGATTCTCAATCCCTTGCTCTGTCTCTTCTCCTTCAGATACCTATGATGTGGATATTGTTTCTCTTCATCTTGTCTCGGAGATCTTTTACACTATCCTCATTTTTTTTTCAATTCTTTTTTCTTTATGTTGTTCTGATGAGGTGTATTCTGCTGCTTTGTCTTCCAGTTCACTGATTTGATCCTCAGCTTCATCCAGCCTACCATTGAAACCTTCTAGTGTATTCTTCATTTCAGTTATTGTATTCCTCATTTCTGTCTGATTTTTTTATGGTTTCTGTGTTCTTTCTTATGCTTACTATCTCTGTTGAGCTTCTCATTGTTTTCATCCATTTCCCTGCTAAGTTGTTTGAACATCCTTATAACCATTATTTTGAACTCTGTCTATGTTAAGTTGCTTGCCTCTATTTCATTTAGCTTATTTTCTGGAGTTTTCTTTATTGTTTCATTTGTGGTATGTTTCTTTGTTAACTCATTTTATTAGCCTCTCTGTGTTTGTTTCTATGTGTTATGAATATTTATTTCATCTCTCAGCCTTGGCCAGATGGCCTTATGTAGAAGGTGTCCTATGTGGCACATTGGCACACTCTCTGTGATTCCCCATGCCAGAGGCACTGGGTGTGATTTTTGGGTGGGTTATGTGTGATCTTCTGTTGTAGCTAAGCTTTTATTGGTGTCAGTACATCAGTGGATAGGATTAATGCTCAGGCTATCTGATTGTGGGATTGGCTGTGCCCAAAGGGTAAGAGTTGCTATGTGGGGGCTGACCCCACAGTGTGGGATTTGCCCTAGCAGGCTTGTATACTTGCTGAGACCACCCTTTGTGTGTACCACTTATGGGGCTAGCCAGGAGTTGCTCTGTTGTGGTCTAGTGCCAGCCTCCGGGTGTGCTGGTTCTGTAGCTCCTTAGGAGGGATTCCCCAGTAGGCCAAGGTCAGCCATGGCCTTTGATTGCTCAGGGCTACCTGGTGGGAGCTACAAAGGGGGAGCTACAAAGTGATCCACAACTGGTTGTTGCCTTTGCTGAATCTATAGGTAAGTGGAAGAGACAATGCTGTAGGCAGTGGTCTGGTTATCCCCTGTCCTTGGCCTAGGGTAGTTTCTCAGAAGGACCAGTGCTCCTCAAGGCCTGACACTGCCTGTTAGTTGCCCCGTAAGTTCTGAAATAGAGGAGTCTCTGATTGATATGTATGTTGGGTGGTGTAGGGACCCAGGAAGTCTCCTGGATCTATTGAGCAAAATTTTCCCTGTCAAAGCAGTATCAATTTACATGCCAGCACTGTCTCTGTGGTTCCCTGTACAAATTTCCAATCATAGCAAGGCCAACTGCTGTCTACCTTGGGCCCACAAACACCAGAGTTCTGTTTAAGACTTACTGAAAGCTTGTGGGTGTGAGTTTGTGGCCTGCCACTGAATACTTCTTCCATATGAATGGCCTTTGCGTGGACCACACAAATTGAATGCTGTTGTTTGTTGTTGAATTTGTGACCTAAGGAAAGCAACAGTGGGACTGGGTTGCCTGGGAGAAGGCTTGCAACAGGTAATTTTTAGGTTAGGTGGGGCGTCATCTCAGTGAGGCACAGGGCCGTCTGACCTACACAACACCAGAGTTGCTGCCAGCTCTGGGACTGTGGGCTTCCACCAAAGTCTGATATCACTGTGTGACCTTCTGTCATCTGTGGTGGGCACACAAAACCCCTGAGATCTGCCCAAGTGGTACTTATCTCATGCTGGCAGTAGTGCTCTTCCCATCACTGTATCCCTGAATTTTGCTCACTTTGTTGGCTGAGATATGTTGACTGTGTAGAACAGGCCACCCCAGTGCAGAGGCAGTTGCATGTCAACGTGCTATAGGCATTCTGTGGATTGTATGGGGCAGGATCTCAGGGAGTCATGGGCTGTCAGGCCAATAGGTTCAGTATTCTGCAGTTTCTGTGTCTGCATGTTACCGCAACAGTCACAGATCAAAGGAGACAACCTACTTGTTTGTGGCGGTCCCACAGACCCCGGACATCCCCCTAAGAGATATTGCAGCTTTGCAGGCAGCAGTGGTCCGCCACAACTATTTTCCCTGAAATGCGCTCACCATGCTAGCCAAGGTCTGTTGCCTGCACAGACTGTGCAACCTCAGAAGAGCAGGGCAGGGGAAGATGCATGTCATTGGGCTTCAGGCACCTTGTGAATTGGGTGAGGTGGTATCTCAGGAAGACAAGGGCCATCAGGCCAATACAGCCTCAGTTTTTCTGCAACTCCTATTCCTGTGCATTCCTGCTATAGTCACAGTGAGACTAGCTTTTGCCTGGAGTGGTCCCACAGACCCCTGGAATCCTCCTATGTAATATTGCTTCTCTTGCAAGCAGCAGAGGTCTTCCTGCAACTGATTTCCCCACAATGCCTCTACTGTGTTAAGTTTGTTGCCTATGTGGATTGCAAGACCTACAGAGGGGCCGGGCAGTGGTGGTTGACTGTCAGTAGCCCGCAGAAGCTATTTGTGGGTTGGGTAGAACAGGGTTTCGGGGAGACTGTGAGAGTCAGATCAATACAGCTTCAGTCTTGCTGCAACTTTGATAACTATTTGGGCGTTCTCACAAAAGTCACAGATCACACAGAAAGACCAGCTACTGGCTGGGACTGGCCCACAGATCTCCAAGATCTACCTGAGTTTAAGTTGGCAGCAGTGATCTGCCTGACTGTCTCCAAAATGCAGCTCACAGCTGCCTGATTGGAATATTTGGCAGCCCTGGGCAGTCTGCAGGTTGGGTAGGGTGGACTGATCTCCTCAGGCCAGCACTTCCTTATAGGCCTTGAGGGACGAATCTGCACAGGCAAGCTGGTGCCATCTGTAGATTGCCCCATAGGGAGGTCCCAATGAAGGCACAAGGGAGGCCACCTGTCCAGCTCTTGTTCTGGCACCAGGTAATGTAGTCTTTCCCCATATGAATCTCGCATGAGCCTCTGATTCACCACCGGTGCCCAGGTGAGTGTCCACAGGCAAGAGAGCCTGTATGTGGACCCTTTAAAGGGGCATTTAGGGTTTCAGTCTCTTTCCACCTCACTCAAATGACCAGAATCCCCTCTGATTTTTATAGTCAGTTTTTAGGAACTCCTCTTCCCTGGCCTGGGACTATGGTCTGGGGTGCCCCCAAATGAGACCAGGACCCCACTCTCCTTCAGGAGAGCCTCTGCAGCCTTGCTTTCCCTCCCAGTATTTCTCCAAAACCTGCGAATGTGGATCCAACCCTATTTGTGACTTTGCCCCTCCTACTGGTTTTAATGTGGCTCCTTTATATTATTGGACATACATGTAATGATCAGCTGGACTTTGGGTGATTCTTCACATTGATTATTTTACAATTTGGCTGTAATTTCAATGTGGACCTGGGAGGAGATGAACCCTGCTTTTACCTAGTCCATCATGTTCCTCCATGCTCTGTTCTTCATTGCAAATTTCTCATTGAGGAGGAGAAAGTGGGGTGATATGTGGAGAGAAATTAGATATCTACATGGAAGGACATTAGCAGTGGAAAATTCGTTCTGCTCAACAGCAGAGTCATGGTAACACAAAATAGATGAGCTCAAAATTGTAGTCTTTACCTCACTGGTTTTTCTTTCTTATTTGCGATAACGTCCATTTAACCACCGGAAATCAGTCCATTTTCTCTACGTATTTTGTATTTACCCTTCCAATAATGGAAAATATGCTTTGGCTAATATTCAGTTGAATTATAAGTAATTGATGATATTCACCCATTTTTGACCTAACCCAAATGTCAAATTTCATGATTGAATCTGATATACTCAGAGCATGTATATTTATCTTTTTAAAAAGGGAAAGGAAATGAGTATTTGAATAGTAATCAATTAATTAATCAATGATTATATATTATAGATATAGGTAATAGATTAAGTAGGCAGTGGACTACATTGTGGAATGTAGGTTTTGGTCTTTGGTATTTTCTTCTTTTTTAGGAATTTTTCTTTGCAAGTGATAAGAGTCAACTGAACTATCAAGAGGGACAGGAAGGAAAGGGAGTATATCACTAGGAGAGAAGGCCACCAGGGAAGAGACTGGAGTCTGGGGGAAGAAGAGGCATGCTATGTCTATCTGTGATTGACCATTAGTATTTGGCTCCAAGCCTCTGCCTGCTTTGTTCATAGGCAGAGGGAAGAAAGAAAATGTCTTTCTTTTCTTAGAAAAGAATTTAAGACAGTGGTCATTAAAGTCTGGTCAGTAGTCCCCTGGAGGACCCTAAGATTATTTCAGGGGATCTGAGAAGTCGAAACTATTTTCATAGTTATACTAAGATGTGATATGATTTTTTGACTGACTTTGCCCTTGATGATGCAGAACAAATGGGAGTAAAACTGCTGCTGCTTTAGTACAAATTAAGGCCGTAGTATAAAACTGTATGAGCAGTATTGTATTCTTAACATCCTGCATTTACCATATAAAAATGATTCCAGTTTCACTTAGGAATGTTCTTGATTAAGCAGTAAAAATTATTGTACTAAATTTTGACCCTTGAGTATTCTGTATGATGAAAAAAGAAACACACATGAAATATTTCATTGCAAACCAAGTATGATGGTTGTCTTGAGGGGAAGCACTTTGGCAATTGTTTGAGCTGTGAGCAGAACTAAATGTTTTTCATTGAACACAATTTTTACTTGAAAGAACAACTGACAGACAAACTATGGTTATTTAGACTTGGGCATTTGGCAGACATTTGCTCTAAAATGAATGAAGTAAGCCTGATACTTTAAGAAAAACAACTGGTGGCATTGTTGCCAGTGACAAATTTGCTCATCCATGCAAATGCTTTTAGAATTTTAGAAAACTTATATCTGCCATCCTGAGCTCAATAGCTTTCTAATGCGTAAAGCCATTTTTTAAAAAAATTTATTTTATAGAAATATATTGTGAATGTTAACATGTAATGAGTTTATTGTTATTTTAAAATAAATTAAAATATTCCTTTATAATACTTAATTTTAATTTCAAATCCAATAAATATTGATATAGCTCTCATAAATAAATGCTTTTTGAGGTCTTCAATAGTTTTTCTTTACATAAAAATGTATCGAGACCAAAAGAGGTTGAGAAAGACTCATGTAAGAGCTATTTTTTCCTTTAAATTAAAGCTGAGATGCAAGAGTAATTTTTTGCTAACTTTTCTCTCTTATTTCTGAACTTCTCTTTCAGTGTTCTCTTTCTCTCTATGTCTGTCTGTCTGACTCTCTTTCTCTGTCTCTTTCCAGTATTACATTTAGGTCTGAAAAATTATTTTTTTGGGTTAAATTAAAGGTAGTGCTTCTCATAAAAAACAATGTCCATTGTGCCAGGAGATTTTCCATATGTCCTGCCTTATAGCTCCCAAAGTAATTCCTTCTCTTTTGCCGGTTTAATTAATTGTATGTTTTCAGTTAATTTACATGTAGGACAGTGGAATGGAAAAACAGTATTATAAACATGTATACAATGAATAAACTAGAAAAAATAGAAGAGAAAAAAGGAATATCAATAAAAATAGAAATCATATACACAAAATGACAAATTCAAATGCTAGAGATTATTTTATTTTTCTAGGGTCTTGTAAATATCTATTTTCCCTGAAATATTTATTCTGTATTGTGCTGGTTACCGATTTGCTATGATTACCACTGACAAGTGTGGCTTTACAGACTTAATGACAGTATGATTACTTATGTGGAAGAGACACCTACGCCCACACTCATGAGGGCAACAACACAGGTCCGCACATTTTGATACTCAGAAAGTCTTTGATGACTATTAAATTACACTACTAAGTGATATTATTAATAACACAGCTCAATCAGCTTAACTATTGAATAGGTAATACAAGAGAGGGCCCTGAGGGCTGTTGTTTTAATAGAAAGTAAGGCTAACATCACATAAAAACTTAGAAAATATTTCATTTGAAGGAGATTTTTGCTGTGTAGAATTTTCTGTGCATTTTCAAAATCCAGTTTTCTCCCCTATTTGGGTAGTTCTCTATTATGTAAAATAATAGGATGGACTAGAACAGTTGTTTTCAACCAGTGAAATCTTAATCTAAAACCTCAATATATAAAACAGAGAGAACTTCCTGGCTTAAAAGAAATATGAGAAAATTTAAAATCTCCCCTTTGACTCTGCATTGAGCTTCTCTATCTGCTCAGCTTCTGAAATACTACAGTGAACCCTGGGGCTCTGGGGTACACAGTTTCAGAACCATTGAGACAAGGACTCTATAGTTACATGCACTTGTGGAGCCCTTGTCAGAAATCTTATTAATTTCTTTTAATTACAGAACCAGTTGACATCAAGCCCAGAACTAAATGGTCCCCTGGGTAGAGATTTGGTGAGAATGGTGGAGATAGTGGCAACTCCCCTCACTAGGATTTATGAACCAACTAAGAGCCATATGCATTTACTGAACACCAACTATGAGTTCATCTACACCTTAGGTATTATTGAGGTAAACAAAATATAGATAAACGGACATCTGTTTTTAATGAGGTGATAATCAATTTGGAGTGGCACAACATAAACCTGGAAACCTAATATAAGACCCAGAATAATAAAATTTTGAAATTCAAAGTAATTGGAAGGTGGCATGATTAGGCAGATCAAGGAGGACAGGTGGAGCAGGATATATTATTCTGTTATTTATTCAGATTTTTGGCAGACATGTATTTAGTACCAGTCAGTCTGCTTAGTGATAAGGATATAAAGATAGACATATGTGGTTATGATTTCTCCATCTTTGGTGTTTGATACCTAGTGAAATTAGGTGCAGAGAGGCATCAATCAAGTAATTGCATATGATTTCACTTATATGTGGAATCTAAAAGACAAAATAAATGAACAAACAAAACCAAAACAGACTCATAGATACAGAAAACAAACTGATGGTTGGAAGATGAGAGAGGGGTAGGGAAGCTGGGTGAAAAGGTGAAGAGATTAAGAAGTGCGAATTGACAGTTGCAAAAAAGTCATGGGGATATATAAACAATAACATCGAATAACTATATATGGTATCAGTTAGGTACTAGACTTATTGGGAGGACCACTTTGTAAATTATATAAATGTTTAACCTAATATAATACTGAATATAATATAAAACTAATATAATACTGAATGTCAACTGTAATTGAAAGTATAAAAATTAAAAAATATACTTGCATGCAAGAAAAAGTAACTGCAGAAATAAATGTGAAATTAGAATTGTATTCAGTTGGACTTTGTCTTGGGGGCAGAGAAGTTGGTCAGAGAAAACTTCCCTGAGGGAGTACTCATTGAGCTGAAATCAGAAGGATAAGTTAAAATTGAACAAGGGGGTGAGGGCAGAGGGTGGTACATGAGAACACTTGAGTGTGAGAACACTTGAGTGTAGCTGTGCTCTGTTTAGGAAAACTGTAAATCAGCCACCCTGACCCTTACTTTCAGTCCTGTTTTCCACTGTCCGTGGGATTCTTCTACTCTTCTGTGCTTTATCATTTAAGAATTACCATATCACAAAATACAGCTGTATGTTGTCTGTCACATACTGGATTTCTTTCTTCTAATTTTCTTACTGTTGCCAAGAATAATGTTTCATGTCTCCACAGTGCTTTATAGTTTCCAAAGCACTTGTGCATTCATTACCATAATTTTCCCTTACCAGGACTGTATGATGTGGCTACTACCATTCCTATGTTACAGATACAAAAATGAGGCTTAAAATTATTTATGACTTTCCTAAGGTCCCACAGCCAGGAAGTGGTATTGCATGACAAGTCCAAAGCTCAAACCTCTGTTTCCATATTCTTGAACTTCATAACCCATGGGAAATATCATTGGTATTCCCATTTCTCCCATATGCAGACTGAAACACCTGACCCCTGATTCTCCCTTTCCCACATATAATTCATTCACTAGGGTCTTTGGTTCTTTCATTAATAGTTTTATTTTTTTATTTTATTACTGTGATGAGAATGCTTAACACGAGACCTAACCTTTAACAAGCTTTTACGTGCACAATACAGTATTGTTGACTATAGGCACTGTGCCATACTGCAGATCTCTAGAACATATTCATCTGGAATAACTATAACTTCATACCCATTGAATAGCAAATCCTTCATTCCCCCTTCCTCCAGTCCCTGGAAACCATCACTCTACTCTCTCTTCCTATGAGTTTGACTATTTAGATACTTCATATAAGAGGAATTATTCAGTATTATGCTTCTGCTACTGGCATATTTCACTTAGCATAATGTCCCCCACATTCATCCATACTGTTCATATGGCAGAACTTCCTTCTTTTTTAAGGCTAGATATTATTCCCTTGTGTGTATATATCACACTTTTTAAATCCACTTATACACATGGATATTTAGGTTGTTTCCACAGCTTGAATATTGTGAAAAATGCTACAAACTATATATCTGATAAGGAGTTAGTATCCAAAATACATAAGAAACTCATATAACTCAAACAAAAAAAATATCAAATAATCTGATTAGTGAAAAGACTTAAAAGGAAGACATACAAATGGCCAACAGGTATATATAAAGATGTTAAACATCACTAATTATTAGGGAAATGCAAATCAAAACCATAGTGAGATATTGCCTCATCCCTGTTAGGATGACCATTATAAAAAACAAAAAAGATAAGTGTAAGGGTGTGGAGAAATTGGAACTCTTATGAATTGTTGGTAGGAATGTAAAAGCAATATAGAGGTTTCTCAAACAATTAAAAATGAAACTGCTATAATGATCCAGCAATTTTACTTCTGTGTATTTATCACAAAGAATTGAGATCAGGATCTCAAAGAGAAGTCTGCATTCCCATGACTACTTTTTAAAATGGACTAGCCTTGGTAGGGGACAATCAAGAAAAAAAACATTTTACGCCTGGCTCTACCTTCACACGTCTTCTGTTTAATTACTTCCTCTTTCCCTAGATGCTCAGTTAGGCAGATTCCATCAGTTTTCTGGTCACTTTCAGATATTTTAGCAGTATGATCTTCAGATATAGAAAAATTTAAGTGTCCAGTTTGGCATCCATTTTGGAGCTGATTTGCTCACTCGAATTTAGGTCTGCCTTACATTCCGGTGACCAACAATGGGGAAGGAAATGCAGCTTGCTCTCTTGTTTTTCTTTTTCCATCTTCTCCCCAAGTCAGCCTGATGCTTCTGGCTCCTCTAGAGTTGTGGGTGAAGGGGGAGAAAGATGGTAGGGAAAGGAAGTAAAGCTATAAACAATTTTATAGCTTTAAAAAGGTAACAAAAAGTGTTACTATCATTTTTGTGATTATCATAATTAATACACATGTATGTATATATGTATTATGCACACATATGTGCACATATATATGTATATGTGTCTATATATAGGTGTGTGTGTGTGTGTGTGTGTATACACAAATTCAATGACATGTATACATAATTGAACACATGCTATCTAGTTAGGGTGATCGATTTCTCCAGTCTGCCCAGAGCTTTCTTGGTCTTAGCAGTGAAAGTCACACAATTTGGGAAACCCCTCAATTTTAGACAAATTGAGATTGGGATGGTTGGTCACCTTAAATTGGAGCAACTTAGCAAACCCTTAAGAATGTATCTGGGGACCCCTGGTGATCTGAAGAACCCGAGTAAAATTACTGTTACATAGGAAACAGATTTCTAATCTGAAAATCAAGAGAGCTAACTCCTTTATATAATAGCAGTGAGCCCTTGAGCAAAGGGTTTAAATGAAGTCAGTAATTAGTAATGAGCAGATGAATGTGCATAAAGAATTATCCATTGCACCTACATTTATGTTCTCCCTAAGGGTGGTAAAGCCAGACCAATAGTAGGCATTAGTGGTTTTGATAAACAAAATCAGTTGCTTTCAGCTTCACCATTAGTAATTATGTCAG
The DNA here is from genome assembly GCA_030015415.1 of Cynopterus sphinx. Lineage (NCBI taxonomy): Eukaryota > Metazoa > Chordata > Mammalia > Chiroptera > Pteropodidae > Cynopterus > Cynopterus sphinx. The sequence goes on along the minus strand of CM057381.1, from coordinate 118,556,568 downwards.
TAGTTTATTTTAAAATATTTAAGTGTAAAAGAAATTATTAATATATCTAATCAATAATTCATTCAAATAATGAATATAGAGTATATAAGCATTGTGCAATGTTCACTTAAGAATAAAAACATTTTATCTAGCCCTACCATGTTTTATTTAGGAGTTTTGATCATTTTTATTAAACTTAGCATTGATATGAATGATACCATGAGTATTCGAAATTAAGGAACAAAATCAAATAAACAGGAAGAAAAGCTATGTTGATCCAGACAAACTGCTCAGAAAAACTGGACCATGAATTTAATTTGTTAATTTATTTTAAAATTTCCAGCATATGCAATTGATTATTTGTAGAAATAGGTAACAAGAACTTTGAAACAAATGAGGTGAAATCAGTTTATTGAGGAGAACATGAGCTTGCAAGTTAAAAGACCTGGATCATATTATTGGCTTTTCTATTTACCAGCTATGTGACTTTGGGTACATGCCTCAGTTTCCTCATCTACTTTCCTATCTCATAGTGACTTTAGAAAAATTAAACAAGACATTGACTATTTAAATAAACAGAGACAGTGCAGTGACCCATGACGACCAAAAGCAGGCCTGTGGGAGTGAGAGGATGAAAACCTGTGGCCTATCATAAGCAGTGGCTACCCTAAAAAGATGTAGCAGCTATGGCACTCAGAAGGGAGGGAGCAGACAAATAAATCTTCAGACATCCTTCTCTTCCCTGCTTTCCTGACAATGCCTCCTACAAACCAAATTCAATTAGAAGCAAGAGGACAAGAGAGTCTGTTGAAGTAGCCCATGGATGTCAATCTTCTAAGGCATGGAGAATGGTGAGGGAGGGCCAAGAGTAGAACCGAAGGAGCAAACAGAAGACATTAGAATTTCAGTTAACTCTGACAATAATATAAAACTGCATATAAGTAAGTAGAAAAGCTAGCTGTAACTCTGGAAAATAGTGTGTCAGTTTCTTTTGAAGTTAAGCATACACTTACTATATGCTCCTGGATGCTTTTCTAGAGTAATTAAAACACATTCATGGAAAAATCTGTATGTGAATGTTTAAAGCAGCTCTATTTCTAATTATGCCAAACTGGAAACTAGCCAAATGTCCTTCAGTAGGTGAATGGATAACCAAACTGTGGCACATCCACACAAGCGAATACTACTCAGCAGTAAGAAATAATGAATCATTGAAGTGCAACAACTTGGATGCATCTCAAAGGCATTGTGTTGAGTTTAAGAAACCAATCTCAAGTTATCTACTGTATAATTCTGTTTGTATGACATACTTGAAAATACAAAACAATAGTAATAGGAACTGATTAGTGGTTATCAGTTGTTAGGGATAGGAGAAGGGTGTGACAATAAAGGGATAGCAGGAGGTTGTTTTGGGAGATGGCAGAGCAGTCTGTGTATTGACTGTGAGAGTATTCACACAAATCTATACACGTATTAAAATTTGTAGAACTGTATATTAAAAAAAGTCAATCTTGCTACATGTTAAAAATTTTAAAAATAAATGCATGAGAAGATTATAGACAAAAGCTTCAGTAATAGATTTATTCTTATAGATATCTACAATCTATTTTCCCAAAGTCAAACTTAAAGAAATTTTAATTCAATCTGAAATAAGATTTGTAAATGAAGAAATGCCTGAAAATAAGACCTTATGCAAAAGTGGCAACCTTGGCAGGAGGCAGCAGATAAAAAGGAGTTCTGTGTGCCCGGATGAGAAGTAACAGGTATCAGAACCTTGCCATCACGATTGAGGATCAGAAAGCAACTGTCTGTCCCCAAATATACACAAAGGATAGGATGGAGTATAGGGGTCCCAGAAGAGAAAGCAAAAGCAAAGGTTCAGGCATGGGGTGCATAACAGAGCCTGAAGATGAAGGACCAGACCATGGTTCGGATATATCACAGAAGTTTAAGGCAAGAAATTGTCTACCAAGGCAGCTAATTACTAAGGAGATGGAATAAGAATTAAGAAAAGAAAGAAGGAAAGAAATGGGATAGTATAAGGTTTAAGAGCATAGGTGAAGGAATGCAAAAGAGGTGGGTTGAACTCTGACTGCTATCTCCTAGCCTGTGTCCTAGGGACAATTATTTTAACTTTTCAGGTACTAAAATGTATGAGAACATCTCCTCCCCTGCACTGCTGTGGAAATTAAATAAAGCCATATCTGTAGCAGTCTCAGTAAGTTGCCTGGCATAGAGAAAATGCTCAGTTAACAGAAGTACATTAAACAAAATGTCACAGGTCACAATGAAGTTTGAACTATGAAGTTTGAACATAGTTCACAATGAACTATGAAGTTTGTGAGCTGCATATTTTCCACCAACACTCAGTCAGGGCCTCCCAGCAGAGTAGGGCCTCCCAGCAGAGTAGGCAGATTCTACATCTTTATTCCATTGACTTTGTATTTATCCAGTGACTTATTTTGGACAGTGAAAGGTTAGTAAATATGACATGAACATAGCCTCATGCATTACAGACATTAGTCCTGAAGAGATCTCGCCAAGGTAGCTACTGTGCCTTAAGCTTAGGTCACAAATGACTGACCCCTAAAACAGACCTGAACCTGACCCATCACAGAAAACAGAGTCTACTCAGGCCTCCAAATGATCTTTTTATTTGTGAGAAATAAATGTTGGGGGTTGGAAGCCATTGAGATTTGGGAGTCATTTGTTATTCAGCATTATTGTAGTAATAACTGACAATACAGCAAGTTTTTAACTTTAAATATCCTCAGTTTTGTTCTTTGTAAAATGAAATTAATAATGTCTAATTACTGTCACCCAGTATGACAGTTATCATGAATAAATGGGGTGATATATAAAGTACTTAGCACAGTACTCAATACCAAGCAAAAGAACCATAAATGAAAGTTACTGCTCTGGAGTGTGGGTTAGGAGGAAATTCTAAAACAAATCCACTTTGCTGAGTCTCAGTTTTTTTCAACTCTGAAATGTGTGTAAAGGTACTTGCCTCACTTCTCTAAAGGATGCTGCTAGAATCAAACAAAGTGATGGATATGGAAGTAGCTATTCAGGACATAGGAGTTATTATCTTTTCTACTACAGAGAATCCTCTTATTGCAGTATTATTTATCACCATCTCCAAAGTTACAGTTATATAGGAGTGTTGAGATGAAAGGCTTCATTACATGACAGTATGTACTATTAAACTGCCCACTCATTAAAATCAGTCTCCACTCAGATGTCCCTCATCACTTAAGACACTTCTCCCTATATCCACAACGTCAGTACCTTTGCTGGGCTACTCAGCACAAGTATATTGCAATTTGATTGCAAAAGGAAACTGCAAAACTTGAAAAGAAGATGCAGGATTTTGAAAAGATGAAAGGGATGTAGAGAATTTCTTTAATCACATGGAAAATAATTGACAAATGAGGATCTGACAGAGTTAGATCACTTAATAATAGAAGAAGAGAAAAATTGACAAGGGTGATAACATGATAGTCTTCAAAGGAAAATAATTTGATGGTTTGAATATCAAAGGATGCAGGGTGGCCTTTGGGAAAATTGATGAAACCTTAGCTCTTCTTGCAAAAATGATCCTCCTTTTGGTTGTACAATGAAGGGTACCATATTATACTATTATATAATTATTTGGAAAATGATCTCAAAAATTATTTGTTAATTTTGATCATCAAAAAATTAATATCTTGTTAAACATAAAATTAACTTGTTAATACATTTTTAGTTCATTTTTTAAGATAAAGTCCCAACCTTTTTTCTCCCATTTTCTAGGAAATTTTGGTTCTTATTTTTAATAGTCTTTTCTGCTATCACTTTTCCATGAGTAATTAGGATCTTCTCTACTTATTTTCTTTTTCCTTTTAGGCCCAGGGAGCCCTGGAAACCCCTCCTTATCTAGAGATTTTGGGAACTGAAGCTTTCTGTGGGTCAATAAAGGAAGGGAAATATCAATCAAGGCCCAGAAAGCTGCCACAGCTATTTTGGGGTGAATTGTATTATGTAACTTGCCAGATAAACTTTGAAAAACTTGAGTGTAGAATGCAACAGCATGTCACAGACTCATTCTCTTTCCATAACTTATTTCTGTGTGACTTCAGCCAGGAAACATCACTTTGAGCCTTTTCATCCTTTGGACAAGGGGAATAATAATATTTACCCTGAAGGAACATTGTGAGAATTGAATGAGATTATAGATATTAAAGTATGCTGAACAATGTTTACATAATAGATGTTCATGTCATTATTTTTAAGACAGCCGTGGTGACCAGTATTCCATAGGGTTTTCCCTTGCTCCCTCTTCTCCAACATTCTTTGTCTTGAGCATATTTGTCTACACTCTAGAATTTTTCCTCCAGATTTCCTCGTGTCCTCTGTTTGGCTTCACAAAATACACATTCTGGAAGACAGTGCCTTGAATCTAAGCTTTGTTCTTCTAATGAGCAGTGTGGAGGAAGATCTGCTTTATGATCCAATAAAAACTTGAGTCCACTAAAGAGATGGTGGGGAGGAGGAAGGAAGGGACAGGGATGAATGCTGGTACAGGGGCACAGAAAGGAACTTTGCCTCCTCTTCCACAAGTTGACTTCTTAAAATCTTTTAAATAAACACAAAATCAAATGGCACTGGCATGTCCATAATGAACAGAATATTCAGAACTGGACTTTACTCAGAATGTTAATTTTGTCATCCATGAAACTAACCTGACAGTAACTCTATGAGCTACTTATTTTGCAGGTAGGGAAAAGAAGGTTTATCCCTAAGTCTGAGTTACTTACCTAAGGTCACGCATCTAGCTAGAGTTGGAGGTGAGATTTAAACCATGCAGGTTACCTCCAACACTCTCCTTTATGTGCAACCACTAAGCTCTACTGCTGTCAGCCAAATGAGGGTATCATTGGAAGCACCTTGAGTTTTTACTCTAATGGACTGTATATAATAGTATTTATCAAAAAATTAGAATTCATAATATCCCTTTCACCTTTTAGTTGGTCCTTGAGAGAGGTAAGACAGAAAGAATCTCATTTTACCAATGAGTTTATGAAAGTTAACCAAGGTCTCCTATTTAGGTAATGGCAGAGTCAGGACTATATTGGGATACTCTGACCTCTTTCACTGTTGAAATATTTTTCATCGGCATTTCCCAGTTCTCTTTCTCAGAGCACTTTGTTGTGACTCAGGATGTTTGTGCTGCATTTCTGGGGCTGCCAGCTGTGAGCTGGTATTCCTTCAGTACAGACAGAGAGGAGAAGCTCTGTCCTGTGGAGATGGATCTCCTTTCTGTTCCAGAGAGCCTCATCCATCACCTTGTCATTGCTGAGACCTAGCTAATGCATGCCCAGCAAGAGTGAGGATATATACATATAATGGAAATCAGTCAGGGGCCAATTTCCCCTATTGAAAAGTGAATTGTATTTCTCAGGCATGTGGGCAAAGAAAGGTTGATTAAACATAAAACATTTCCAGGGTAGCAAAAAGGAGAATGCAATTTCTTTTCAGAAGAAATTATTCTCTGGTGATAAACATAACTGAGTGCCATTTTTGTGCTCCTGATTATTTCATCTGACTTCCTATCTTGTTACAAGATTGCTTATTTGAATAACTTGGAAGCAGTTATTTGATCCATTATCTGATATGTCACAAGATTTTGAAGTTTCTAGAACAGGATGTGAAATGTGAAATTATGCAGAAGGCAATGAAGTGGTTCACTCTACATTTGGCTGTGTCACTGGATGTTGACAGAGATCAATGGTTTCTTTTAAAGATAGCACCCTTGAGTACTGAATGCTGCTATATCTGAGTAATTCACTGGCTTTTGTGTCTAAGAGCAATGGGTGGGAGGAAATCAATAAATTAGCACTTGTTGGTATAATAACTAACCTGTTCACTAGACAATACATGGGCAATCTAGACCGTGAACACAATGAGAGATGATTCAAAGCCATTCTGTAGAGGAGACAATTGTCTAGCCAAGGGTTATATGGGGGAGCAGGAGGAGGTAATGTTATGAATTGAATGTAGAGCTGCAGTTCCTAAAATCCAGCATTTTTAATTCAGTCTTGCTACCTACCTGTCATCCTTCTTATACTCTCATTATATTTACTTTTATTGTTACTTTCTTATGATGTAAAAAAATATTTTATCTTTTGCTCTAGAATTTTTTGATTGCTTTGATCTTTTTTCACCTCAAAGAGCATCACTGAAATTATTTTTTTTTCATGTCTGTGAACCCCTACTGCACAACAGTTCCCAGCCCAGTGCTAAATATATGACCATGCCTCAAAGATATATTTTTGTTGATGGATGTGTTGGTTAACAGATTCCTTTGTTACTGTTGTCCCTGTGCCTGGCTTTTTGCCATCACCACTCATTTATCCATCAAATAATTCAATAAACATTAGCTGAGTGCCTGCTGAAGTTACAGAGATTAATCTCATGAATTCTAATCAATCACAGACACTAAATAGAGAAGATAAGGCATGGCTTAGGGTAGAAAGTATAAGTTTTGGTGAATTAGAAGAAAATACACTAAGCAAAATGTTTCATTTTGCCCGATATCTACTTGAAGCTCTTGAGTTTTCTCCCCAGTTCCTTTATCTTCAAAGACCAAAGGACCACAAGTGAAAACAAATACAAGTTGTGTTTTGACATTGAATTAGTCAGAATTTTCAGAGAAATAGAAGCAACTGTGTGTGTGTGCATGTGCATGTGTGTGAGCATGCTTGTGCGTGTGTGCATGTGTGTGTATAAAAGAAAGAAAAAGAAAGATTTATGGCATTGGCTCATGTGATTGTGGAGGCTTAGTGAGTCCAAAATCAACAGGATAGGCCAATAGGCTGGAACTAAGCGAGGTGTTGCAGTTCATGTCCAAAGGCAGTTTGCCAGCAAAATTTCTTCTTGCTTGAGGGACCTCACTCTGTTTTTTCTAAGACCTTCAACTGATTAAATGAGGCCCACCCACACTATGAAAGGCAATATGCCTTACTCGAAGTTCACAGAAACATCCAGAATGTTTGGTAAAATATCTGGGCACCATGGGTCAGCCAAGATGACACATAAAATTAACCATCTTATCATCTTTTAACACACAAGTTCTGAAGCAGCATACAGATTTGAGTCCCCAGGAAAGAAAAATGTCTATTTGTTCTTTCCTTATTCCTGCCACCAATACCCCACTACTCTGACAGCAAAAAGGAATAAAAATAAATATGCACCACTATGAGAATAAGTAAATAGATTGTAGCTATAAATACGTTAATGCAATTCAGTAGTTTAAAGTGAATGAAATGGAATGACATTATTCATATTTTAATATGGATACATCTCGAGAATAGAATAATGAGCAGTGAGGAGAGAGAGAGAGAGAGAAGAATTGGGGGTGGAGGAGAGAGAGCAGCTTGCAGAAAGAGAGTATAACATTCATGCAAATTTTTAAAACTCAAGAAATTAAAGTTTATAGATAATGAGAAGAAAAGCATGTATGTCTATGTAAGCCCCAACATCCAGAGAGTAAATGCCTTTGGAAAAGAAAGTGGGTGAATGAATGGAATAGGAGGGTTACTCAGGGACTTCAATCACATCTTTGATGTTTCCTTTCTATTCTCAATGGGTCTGCCACAAGGTGAATTACTAAGCTTTGACAAAGTTTGGTAGTGGGTGCAAGAGAGTTAGTTTTATTATTTTGTATGCATTTTTTACATGCTTGAAGTATTTGGTAGTAAAATTGTTTAAGTGTCCCTTTTCTCTCAAGAGTCTGTGGCAAAGGTAGAATGTCCAACCCTCCCTCTGTACCACTGCTTTATTTACCAAGGTGCCAGACACACAAGAATTATACTGTCTGTTCAGAGTGGGGTGCGAAGGAGACCTGGAGTCCTTCCTCAGAGAAAAATTTCATCAGGCCTCTGTTTACTAAATTTTTCCTGTGGCTGGACCCAGTCTATTTAGTGCTCGGCAGTCAATTTTAAACAAACCAACAGGGACACACTATGTAAATGTTCTGAGGAGAAAGCTAGGAATACATAAGTAGTTGACCCACGTTTCTTTATTCTCAACCTTCTGAAGGCCCAGACAAAAAATGCCTGCTGTGTATCAAGAAGGAAGCCTTATTTAAATTTAGTTAGCAGAGTATTGCATAAATTACTGACACAACCAACTAGCTAAGATATATGATGTTAGCTCTAATTCTAGCAGTTATAATTCCATTCATGCAATATTATGGGAAGTATAGAGTTATCAGAAGATCAGAAATATACCATTTTTGTCTTGAACTATTTTGTTCATCTTTGTTACAATGCTGAATCCCGAATTGATCTCTGATGAAGTAGATTTAGAAAGAAAACACTTTCAATTGGAGAAGTTAAAAATGAATTTTTGTTTTGGTGAAATCTTTAAATTTCAATGTGTCACAAAAATTTTTTTACATACTTTTAAGATGGAAATGAAAAGGTCTGCTTCAGAGGAAAACAAATAATACTGAGAGAAAATTTTAACAAAAGGCAGGCAGGTCACTTGGTACCCTCCCTTATTCACATGGGATAGAAAGCAGAATATCTACAAGAGCCCTGCAAGTGACCATTTGTTTATTTGGGGGCAAGGAATATTTTTTAAGTAGCAAATAAAAGAGGTTGATTTTAATCTTTCTAGTTGTCTACATTTTGGGCCATTGATAAGTGAAAAAATGTTAACTTACAATAATATGTAATAACCATCTAACTATCATTTATTCAATAAATATTGAGTATTTATTATATGCAGATACCCTAGGGTATATGTGATAAGATTGTAATTAAAAACAGGGTTTTCCCTGCTCTAAGAGATCTTGGTTAGTTACAAGACAAATATAAAATCAAATTTCTCAATGTTCCATAAAAAAGAGGGGCACTTGGTGTGTAATTAAGGAGATGAGAGGTTTTCTGAGGAAGTAATATTTTTGAGAGAATGGAGGAAGTCCATCTTGGCAAGAGCATATACTTAGTGACATATATTGAGTACCTATCACATTCTAGGCATTATTTTGGTTGATTAGGATACATGAATAAAGTAGATAAAGAATGCCAGTTTTTAAATTGCTTATAAATTTGGTGAGAGGGTATCGATAGAAATAAACATAATAAATAATGGTTATATAGTAGATTAGAAGGTGATAAGTGACATGGAAGGTTGAAGTGGGCAGAGAAAATCATTAGGGTCTCCAGATTGGGAACAACTCACAATTTTGAATAGAACGTTCAAGATGGACATTATTACAAAGATAAAGAAGTTGATGATTGAGTGATGGCCTGAAGGTGAGAGAGTAAGCTCTACAGGTAGCTCATGGAAAAATGTTTCAGACAGAAGGGACAGCTATTTGGAGTTGCCATCACCTGAGATGAGAAAGAGTCCAGGAAGAGCAAGCTGGGGAAGAAGGGGAGAAGTTCATTTCTGGACATGTTGAGATGAAAATTTTATCACATATCCCAGTGGAGATGTCAAGTAGGAGCTGGGAGGATGGGAATAGAAGACAGCAAACATGACATATCTTTCAAGGAGTTTCCCTATAAAGGAGAGCAAAGACATGGGGGTGAGGCTCACAGTAGAAGTTAGATCAAGAGAAAAAACATTTTTGATTTGGGAAAAATATTTTTGATTTGGGTTTATATAGAGATGGGAATGAGCATGGTGAGTAATGATACTGTGTAGCTCGTGGAATGCAATACATGTAGGCCCTAGTAGTATATGCTAAGAAATTGGGTTTTATTAGAGCAGTGGGAAACCATTGAGATATTAAGTGGAATAGTTTGACAATAGAATAGAATTTATGTTTGGGATAGATGCCTCTGGCTGTAGAGGACAAAATGAATTAGAAACTAGCCAAAGGAGTTGCAGGCATATATGTGCCTAGTAATGTGTATATCTTAACTCATTTAATATTCACATCAAAAATTGAGGTGGGTAACATTCTTATATACAGTTTACAGGTGAGGGTACCAAGGGTGACTTGTACAGAGTCATCATACAGCTAGTAAATCAGTGACAGAGCCAAGATAAGAACCCAGGCTGTTCAGTTCCAATGTCCTGGCCTTTATGGCACTCTGTGCTATTAGTCATAGACACATAATTTTCAGGTTGGAAAGGTTCTTAGAAGCTGTCTAGCCCAGCCCCTCGGGTAAACTGAATTTGAGGTATTCAGAAGCAGTAGCTTGCAAATAGAATCATAGTTTAAATGCACTACGGGGTGGATTCTATTTAAAGTCCTATTCTGAGAAATTCTTTGTACAGTCAAGAATTCTTTTGTAAAGCAAATAATCCACTCTCTGATTTAGCTGTAGAGAAAATGCTGTTCTTCAAACATCAAGCATATCTATAAAACTAAAAAGTGCCAGAGAATGTCCTTATTATTTAGGAAGAGGAGCTGTGGTGAGGTGGCATAGAGAAGTGTGGAAGGGGAAGGCTACTAGGGAACCAGAAGAGCATGGTCCTTGGATTTACATGCTGGAGTGTACACCCGCTTCTTGATGGACTTGGTGTTATAGTTCAAGGGTTTCCAGTCATCACCACTAAGGGGTCTTAAAACCAACTCTGATTCTGTAAGTCAATGTGGAGGACATAATGCTACTGTCTGCCCAGTACTCCTTTCTCAATCATAGAACTGCTCTTCCCCATCCCATCTCCACCAGGTAATTCTGATGGATCTGTCAGTCACAAGACTTCACCTGTCCACCTAGTCCCTAAGTTGGGCACAGGATTAGGTCTAGTCCATTAGAGCCTCTCTAGATTTCCATCTGAGCTGTTTTTCTCTAGATTATGAACAATAAATACTAAGTAAACTTGGGGCTGCAGGTAGTCAGCATGTGTCCAGACAGGGGCAAGTGGAGCAAAGTATGAAGATTAAAGCAGAACCCTGGTGACATTGCCTATACCTGAATCCAGCAAGATCATTACATTGGGGTATTCTAGGTACATTAAATAATAAATTCCTTTGTTGTTCTATGCCTTAGGTTCTCACCTCTAAAATATGAATAATTATACAAACCTATCTCATAGCTTATAGCAAGATTACATTAAATAGTGTGTATAATGTACTTAATGCTGTGCCTGGCACATATCAGTTGACTATTGCTGTATAAAAAACTAGTCACTTCAAAAACTCAACAATTAAACTCCCAGTTCTGTGGGTTGGCCATTTGTTCTGGGTTCTGCTGGGTGGTTATTTTGATCCCAGCTCTGCTAATTTACGAATCTATGGTCAGTTTTAAGATGGCAAAAGTGCATCTCCACGAGGTTTCACATTGTCCAGCAGGCTTGACCATACCCCTTTTCCCATGCTTGTTGGATAGGACCAAAAGGAAGAATGGAAGCATATAAGGTCTCTTGAGATATAGGTTCAAAACTGGTATATTGCCTTACCTGCTTCATTCTGTTGAGCCAAGCAAGTCATAAGTCCGACCCAGATCTATGAAGTGGAGGAGTTTACTCAATTTCATGGGTGGAGCTATAGACATATTGCAAAGAGTCAGAATAAAGGGAGAGATATGGATGATTATGGCCACTCTTTCAGTCTACTACAGTAAATGTTTAATAAATGTCACCATGTTGCTGCTATTATTGTTAATGTTGCCTAAACTGATGATTGCTGTGCCATGATCATCATGCTTTTAGACTTTTGTGTAGATTATTAATAATAGCATTATCATCACCTAAATTTCTTTCTTGGACTTCTCATTGCAACTCAGATATTGTTTACTTCTAGAAATATATAGTTTGCCTACTAGAAATATTCCAAATGGCACCCTGTTTTTTATTAGCAGAGTACTACAAAAGCGAAGGATTATAATTCCTCATGTTATAATTAACATTTTATCTGCTCAACAAGACCTTGGATTACCAGACTTTAATGATCTACTTTACACAATTCATTATTTGTTTGTGAGTTTCTCTTCAATAGTTTCCGTTTTGTAATTATTTATATTTCTTCTTGGTTGGTTTATCTTTAATTGCTTTAGATTTGAAGGAGAAAATATTGAGATCACTCAATTGGTCTTATGAGGCCATAATATTTATTCTTTTCGGGAATAAATACATTGTAGACTTTCATGCTTATTAGTTTTTGATTATAGAGACTATCACATTATGCAAGGTGTGCAGTGAATACATTTAAGTTCATTACTTAAACAAATTCTATCAAGAGTATTAATACTGATTTGATGATTTTAATAACTGTGTCACTAAAGATATTGCCAAATTTCACTTTCTTCTATTTCTAAATCCAGCTGAGGATTAGCATAAGCTTTGGCCTCTATTATTGTAAAAACAAGCAATGTGAAAGGAATGTGGATATTTTGTAGGGTGGTGGTGGTTTTATTCCAGAGTTAGAGGGATCTGTATTGTGCTTGTTATATCAAGAACAAATGTAAGCATTGCCATTTTCCTCAGTAACTGGAAGAAAATCAACATTATTATCAGCCCATGGTAAAAGTGTGCTGTGCTGTTATGTGATTATAAGTTATGGCACTATTATCATTCCCTGTTAGGAGAACCCCCTTTTTAAAAAAAGCTAGATTAGATGTTACCTTTCATGTTAGATTTAATGCCAATGTTGGTAATAGCATTGTAATATAGTTGATAGCATTGTAATAATAGTTGAGTACCAACTCTGCATATGTATTAACTAGCTAAACCGTGGACTACAAATTACTCTTAACATTCAGTGGCTTAAAGAGTAATAATTTATTATCTCTTACAACATATGCAGGTCAGATTTTCAGAGCAGCATGGCTGCGTAGTTCTGGCTCAGGTATCTCATGAAATTGGAGTTAGATATCAGCTAAGATTACAGTCATCTAAGGTTTGAGTAGGGCTAGAGGATCTAGTTCCAGTTTGTCTCATTCACACAAATCACAACTTGGTGTTGGCTTCTGTTGGGAGGCCTTTGTTCCTCTCCATATGGGTCTTTCTGTAGGGTAACTTGAGTGCCCTTTCAACATGGTGGCTAGCTTTCCCAGGGTGAACAATCCAAGAGACCAAAACAGAGACCACAATGCCTTTTATGATCTCACTTCAGTTTCCACATATCATCACTTCTACCATATTCTGTTCATCAAAAAACCCTTTCCTGATTTCATGTGGCAGGATAGTACAAGAGGGTGTGCAAACCAGAAAGCAAGGAACAGTCACCAGCTTGGAGGCTGGCTGCCACAAACTTTTCAAGTGACAACAGATTATCTAGTATGGCCAGTGTTATCAATCAGTGGAGATTGGGTACATTTTTTATGATATATCTTCTAGCTATGTCCTATTCCATATGTAAGTAGGAAGCCAGTGACTTCTATCTTAAGAGCCTCTATATACCTGTGATTAATTCCTTCACCATAATAACCATTCAGTTATTTTCTCCAGGAGAATCCAGACCTTTCCTTGTGCTCTTCTGAAAGTCATGGTATCTTTCCTACAAATAACCTTTTCAGAATCTTATGAAACTTTTGGAATACTTTTCAAAAAAAGTATATTCACACATGATTTTACATAGAGTTTTAGTAGATTTAGATCACACTTTCCCATCTAGTAAATTAACACTTATTTAGCATGAGTTAAGATGTTTTTCCAGAAGAGGTTAAAAGTCATACATTAATTAGAGGAAAAATTCATGCATTATTTAAAATATATCTGCTTGGTATGATCTCTAAACCACAAAAATTATTTTCCTAAAATTTTTAATCTTCAGTGTTAATCTATCAAAAGTAGAATAATTGTTACTCTAATTGGAACTCTCAAATACAATTTCTCTTATGTTTTATATCCTCCTTTCTAGTTCTTCCTATCCCATGTTCTTTGAAGTAACTCATTTTCTGATTCCCCCTTTTGGATTTCAGTGTTCATACATTTCTTTCTCCTTTCTTTCATCTTTTCATTATGTTGATTGACTTAGCCTTTCTTATAAAGGCTAAGAGGACTTTCTACCTCTGTCTTCCTCTTAATCTTAAATGTTTCTGCCCACTCTCTAATTATGAATTGACAAATCCAAATAACAAGTCCAGCACTGATGGTCTCTCCTGGAGAGTGGGAGGTCTCCCAGGTATAGAGTAAGAAAAAAGAGAGCGAAGGATGAATACAGCATTCTCTTTATCCACACTGGTAGGGGAAGCAGGACTAAGAATCTTAATACTTCAGAGTTTTTGACCTCCTTATACTTTCATTCAGCAGCAATTTATCTGACAGAAAAATCTTCAAAATACTTTCAGCTTACAGAATCCTGCCTCTAAGTCACCTGAAGGGTAACTGAATTGCATGAGTGTGGGCTGGACTCTCCTGGTTATCTTGATAAATCATCATTCCATGTGCTCCTTGATGTATTTTTATTATATTACATGGATTTCTGTCATACTCAAAATGTGACAGCAAATAAACAAACAGCAGAAAAACACTGATTTTATTTCTTGGTATACATTAAAATATCCATTAATTGGGCAAGTTTGGGAATGGGAAACAATACACCAGCTTGCTCAATTGTGTAATACATGCAGAAAGGTCAGGTTAATTAGTTAATGGTATTTCAAGGTTAACTTGTGACCGTCTTTTATTGTCTCATACCCCATTCCTTCGAGGTTAAGGGAGAAGTTCGGTGATGTTGGAAAAGTAAAGAATTTTCTGGGGTAGGCACAATTCTAAGATGGCTCCCAAGAGTCCCACTCCTATGTGATTCCCAAATTGTGACTCTGATGGAGTTCTCATCATCATTAGGTTATTTATGTGGTATAGATGTCTTTAAGAAAGGGAGGAATTCCTGGGCAGGCTAGACCAAGTTAGTCTTTAAAAAGGCCTGGGCTCTTCCTGGAGAGAGAGATTTGAAATCCAAAAAGATTTTGTGTAGGGAGACTCTTCATTAATTGCTTTGAAGAGGAGGGGGCCCCAAGGAGCTAGGGGCAGCTTCTAGGCATTGTGAGTAGTCTCTGGCTGGCAGCCAGCAAGGAAATGGAGATCTTAGTCCTACAACTGCAAACAACTAAATTCTGTCACAGCCATTTGAGCTCGAAAGAGGACCTTCAGCTCCAGATGAGAATGCAGCTGGCCAACACCTTGCTTTCAATTTGTGAGAGCCCAAGGAGAGAAACTAGCCATACCATGCCCTCATTTCTGACCTACAGAACTATGAGACAATAAATGAATGTTGTTCTGAGCCACGGAGTATTCAAAGATTTGTCATGCAGCAGTAGAAAATAAATACAGGTTATAATCTGTTTTCTTTTGGTACCTGGAGGAGGCAAGACAGCTGAAGGAGAGGCAATAGGTACCACAGTTAAGAACTCCAGCTCTGGAATCCTAGACCTAGTTCGGTGATGTAATTCTACCCTGTTACAAGCTATGTGACTTTTTGAGAGTGTCTCATCCCTCAGAGCATCAGTTTTCTCACCTGCTAAAAGGAGAAAACCATTATTAGTTTCTCATAGCATTGTTGAAAGGCTTATGTGAGGTGATACACATGAAGAAATAGGAATGGTGGCTGGCACATATAAGAGCTATATGTATATTAGACATTATTATTCATTACTCTGAGACATTGATTTTGAGAGCTGGAGAACAGGAATGATTATTAAAACAACCAATAATTGTGTACTTTTGACAATTTACCAATATATGTTCATATTTTATCTCATCATGACTACCTTGTGAGGAAGAGATTAATATTATTTCTTGTAAACTTTTTATTTTGAACTAATTATAGACTCACAAGAAGTTGTAAAAATAGTACAAAGAGGCCTGTGTACCCTTCATTCAGTTTATAATAACATTTTACATAACTATAACACAGTATTAAAACCAGGAAACTGACATTAGTACAATGCTGTTAACTAGACTACATTCACATTAATAACTTCATTTTGCAGATGAGAAATCTGAGACTTATTTTTCAGTTGCTGATTTCAAGTTCCCCTTGAACAGTTTTAGACAAATTACATGAACTTATAAATGATTTGTTTCTATTTCCTATTTGTACTTCTTAGTGGCAAATTAGGGAAAACTGTAGCATTTTATGAGACCATTCTGATTAAGGTTCAACTTCACTTTTAGTTACAAAGTTATTTTTTTTTTATCTAGAATCTTTTTTTTTCTGCAGAAAAAGATGCTGCTGCAGATTTTGACTAAAGGCTAGTTGACACAGGTGTTGACTATCACAACAGTGCAGATATAGGTATGACAATGGTGCCCCTCATACTAAAATCTCCATGGTCATAAAGATCTGAGAAATAGTCTCAACTTTTTTTTTTCAGTTATCACCAAAGGTTCTCACATTAAAAAAAAAAAATGCTGAAAGTAACTTAGAAATCAGCAGCCCCTCAAGATTTGGGCAAAATTTGCTGGACCCTTACAGTTAAAGAGTTTGGGAATTTTTGAGACATCAATGAATTCCTCACAGGGAACATATTCCTTTGTCCTTGTTTGACTGCAGGGATTTCATTCCCACACATATTTTCGTGCGTTCCTCTGCTTAATTGGATACAAAACTCCCTGAGTTCTATCAAAACTCCTGCAGCCTAAAAAGTCTTTTGAGAACTTCCATAGGTTTTAGAAGGACAGGGGAGAAGTTTACACCCCATCCCTGAAACAACTTTAATCATAGATAGTAGAATTTCTCTTTCTTGAAATTCTTTGGAGCTTACATTCTGCCAGCGGGCTCTCTGGACACGCCTCTCTATGCCCAGTCTCAGAGCTGCCATCCCTATTTTCTCTTTTTCTTATTTGTTTCTCCTGCCTTAAAAAGAAAAATAAAGTCCTCTCTTTTTTTCTCTTTCTCAGATAGCTTGGTCCCATATCCTTAGGCTTGGATCACCTCCTCAAGTCCTTATAAATCATTCCTCCAACAATTTTCATTCTCTCTCCAAGGTGACATCTGGTAGCAGGTGTTAAGATAAAATGTCACTTTGCTATAAATTACTATTAATTTTATTATATATTAATCATTTATTTAACTTTCTAACACCTTTTGGTTATTGTGAAGTTCCTGCAGGCCCTTCATTATTTACCTTTTTTTTTTGTTGTTTTCTTATTAGAATATTCTAGATCAGGATTACTGCAGATGCCGTTATCTTCCATTAATGAATGAACCAATTCATGTTGCATTTTGAGTAAAGATCTCTTCTTGTAACCAAGAGCTACTTCTACTTCACCTCTTAGAAAAGACAGAACATAAACTTAGCACATCCTCTTACAAATGTTACAAGTCCAGTTTGGAATCACAGAGTTAAAGGGAGTGACACTGAAAAATTGCCTAAGGAAGGATTTATTTTAGAATCCCATTAGCTTCCATTTTAGATGACAATTTTTCCCTCCCAGTCCTGTCTTTGCCTCTACGTAGCATAGTGTTTTGCACTGAGTGGACACTCAACAAATATTTAAGTGTGTTAATAGGAAAAAAATGCATTTTAGCAAATAAGTTGAATTGATAAGCTTTGGAGGAGGCATAAATTAGACATTCTTCTATTGACTCCTGAGTGGTATAAGTATGATCAACTGGCCCCTTGGAAAGCAAAGTTGTGATGGGAACTGGATATTTGTAACATAGTATTTGTCATTACCTCAGGGAGAAAAGAGCAATAGATTCAATGACTCAAAAAACAAACAAACAAACAAAACAAAACAAAACAAAAAAAACAATATGTCACTTAATTCTGTTTGTATTACAATGCTGTCTGGAGAGCCATTTTCACCTATTCTTTCTGTTCCAACCACAAATTCTGGGAAACAACTTTCCTTTTCTTTGTCTACTAAAATGCTTTTTAGCTGAATCTCGCATCACAAAGAGTGGGTGGCGTGCAGAATGCTAGCCGTGTCTTATGTCACCCCTTATCAGCATGATGTTGTCAAGTTTGATGGGGGAACTGAGGCTGGGATGGGCATAGCTTTACCACTGCTGTTGACTGAAGTGACAGACAGTCTAATGTGATTAATGTTTGACTGAGCACTGAGGATTTTTCCTTATCTAAAGAAAAAATTTTTTTTTAATGTAAGTTTAAGGCCATGTCTGGTGAAAGAAACTGGATCGTACTCAGGCCCAGGTAGGTCAGTTGCCTCTGTGTGTGGTGGGAGGGCTCTTGCATTAACCCTAAAAAACCCAGTCTTAAGGGCTTACCACATACAGTCACCAGGGCACTTCCACACTATGGGTGGGACTGGTTAAGGTGAATGTTAGGTGGTCTACAAGTGATGGATTCCCTCCCTTCCCCACTTCCCATATCTGAGGCATACACAATTCAGTCATTGCTTGTTCATTTTTTCATTCATCCAGCAGCTGTTTCTACACTGTTCTGCACCACACATAGGACTAGGTACAACATTGAAAGGTACAGAAGTAGTCCCTGTCTTCTTGTTTCTTATAGTGGAGACTGGAAAACAGATTCAGGGATGGAGACTAAGCAGAATGGAAGTGCAGTGACAGAGCTAATTCTTAGTTAATTATGGGATACACGAGAAGAGCATGTAACACAGCCTGTGGGAGACCCTCTGGGGTTCCTGAATTTTAAAAGACAGGGAGTCAAGCAGGAGAATTGAAAAGAGGATGGCTGAAGAAAAGCAAGGATGAAGGATGTGCCCAGATGGAGGGCACATCGTGAGCAGAGGGTCAGGGAGGAGGAACATCATGGTAGCACAATGTGGAGCAGTGTGGAGCAGCTATCAGAGGCAGAGGGAGGCAAGCAAGTGGAGGAAACAAGCCATGGATGGCCTTGTAAGTCATAATTAGAAGTGTGGACTTTTATCTTCAAGGCTATGGGAAGTCACTGAAGTGGTCTCCGGAGCTCTAACATGCCAGTGAGATGGCAACAGGTGTTCCAATGTCTTAACCCACGTGGCTCACTCCAGCCCCCTTGGTGCTGGGAATGTTTTGTCAGTTGAAGGCTGCCGACATCATCTGTTGCTCAACAATTTCAACCTTGCTGTGTTATAGTCCTTGGAGAACCAGGCCTGTGGGCTTGCTGCTTCTCTTCTCATTTCAAAACTGGACTTTGATAGTCTATTTTACTTTTGTGAAACCAACAGAACTCCAGGCAGAGATCTGTAGGTTTTAAATTCTAATTATTATTCTTGGAAACAACAGTCATATCTTCTTTATCTCTCAGTTCTTTTCCCCAGCATGCCATCTGCCATAGATTCTATGATATGCCAAAGATTCTAGCCTCTATATCTTAGCCTCTTAACTTCTATAAAAAAATACAGGAACTTTTAACATCATTTTAGCAATGTATGATAACCCGATAGCTTATACCAACTTTTTCTGCCAATGTTGTTAGGAACAAAAATCAATATTTTAAAAAATCTTATTGTGCGTATACTCTCATACTTTTATCACTAATATTAATCATGTTTCTTACTGTGAAATATGTCATGAAGTCTACATTTCTTACCTGATAGATATAGCAGGTAAGAATAAAAGAAAATTGAAAACTCAAAGCAAGTTCTCTTGATTTTTTTCATGCTTAAAATAAAATGAACTTATGTTTATTGAATGCCTACTATCCGCCAGGCATTATGCTGGGTATTTTCATATATGTTATTTTACTTAATCCGCCCAACCGCACTGTGAGGAAGATTTCATTACTTCCCATTTTTATACACAAGGCACCTGAGGATTAGAAATGTCAAGTAAATTTTCCAAGGACTAATAGCTAGTGAGTAATTAAGATGGACTGAGCCCAGGTCAGTCTTATTTCCCTTCCTGAGCAGACTGTGGGGAGAACCTGTGAGTGAGGCAGGAGGTGAGAGCCAGTGGGGTAGCTTCAAGCAGTTATTACTAGAGAAGTCAATAGAGCATCTACTACATGAGTGAACAATGGTTTCATCTCTTTTATTAACTTTGGTCATTTAGTAGTGGCTGTCTGGAAAACTTAGTTAAGAAACAGTGCTGAGATTGATTAGCTAGAGGTGACATGGTGGAGACAGACCGTGTTTACCTAAATGTTATGTATGTGACATCTTTATTAATAGGAAGAATGTGACCGCAGTGGTGGTGGGGGGGTGTGGCATAGGGAGAAACAGGAGGCTGCTGTCAGAAGACCTGGCTCAGTACCCCCGACCCCACCCTCAGGATGAAGGGGCTAGGAGAACTGCCTTTCAGGGTTGCACCTGCCAATTCTTCAAAACCTACTGATTCACCAAATGGCAAAATGCTTACAGATTGCCCAGAAAAATATCTTCATATGGACATTTTTGAAGGGGACATATTTTAAGAGAACATATGCCTTTTGGTGTTCTGTGCTTGATAGTATTAGGTAATAAGCATTTGACCCAGCCAGGCTTAATGTAGAAAGTATAAGAATAGTGACTCCAGATGCATAACCCTCCCCTGCCTTCCTATAAACTGTCATCATTTGTAAGCCCCATTGTTATTACCCACCGAGCACTTTATTCTCTTCTTAACCTTGTACTTGGGGGAGAGAGTTCGTTAAACAGTACAGGCTTAGAAGGCACAGTCAGCATGCTAATAGAGCCATCAACCCCAGATGCTGCCTTCCTGAAATCTGACTGAGCAAGGTTAGCAACATGGCTTATACCTTGTGCCTCCTTCTACATGATTGCAATTAACATTTTATCTTCCCTATATCTCAAGTCAAAGCTTTGGCACCATTCCCCGGAGGGTGAGAAAGGACCTTAATTACAGAACAGATGCACTTAGCATTGCCTGCTGTATTCTGATGTCACCACCTCTGAGCTCCAGAGAGAGGTCAGGTGGATCCTAAGATGTCCTGTGGCTTAAATTGAATATTTTAATTTAGAGACTCAGTAAGTTGCTCCATCAATTAAGACAGTACTTGCAGCCGACTTGTTGGGGCACAGCCAGGAGTTTTGATTCATTTCATTTCTTACTGACCCTGACACACAGTGAAGGGACAGTCAATGTTTCAGTGGGTGGTGGAGAGGTGCCAGAAGAAAAGACTAATGATTGAGAAAGATTTTAAAGGGTGGGATTGGCATTTGAAATAACAGCACATATATCATGATGGCTAAACAATGATGTTTGGTAGGGGTCTGGGGGAAAAAAGAGTGGAATATTTTATACTTTGTTAGCTACTAATAAATCCCCCATCTCAGCCACTCATTATAGGACACATTTCCTTTTTGCTCAGGTAAATTTCAGTGCAACTAAGTGGAAGTTCTTTTCTATTTGGTTTTTCAGGATCCAGGCTCTTTCCATCTTTTGTGACACTATCAGTTCACCATGTACTCCAGGAGGGAAAAATAGAGTAATAGAAGAAGATCCTACATTTGCAGAATGCAGGATGAGGTTGGGCCTGCAGAAATGTACACGTGGGGAGGTAGGGCTGAAAGAAGAAGGTGGAAGGGCTGAATTTGGTAAAAGCATGTGCACAGATGTGGACAGTGAGAGTCAGGCAGCATCAAAAACTCTCTCCCTTCTTTCCCAAAGCCTCAAGACCCTGCCCTTGACCAACATGCAATGAGGTTATAAGGCAGTTCTTTCCTTTTCCCAAATGTAAAAACCTTAAACTTCAACAAGAGCCCAGACCATAGAGGCAGCTAACATTAGGCCTGTGGGGATAGTTTGGTCTGGCAAGGCAAGCATCCTGATGGCTTAAGAGAGCAGCTCTCATCTTTAACTACAGGTAGGTCATACAGTCATCTCTTTTCAAAGGGGAGTAGTCTAAAGACTCATTTCCTATATTTTTGGTCTTAGATGAAATTCAAGTTAGAATAAAGTATTGTTTTAGCAGTGACACCATAGCTACCTTAAATATGCAGTGTCTCTCATTTACATTTGTTGTCTGGTTATTATCAGACTTATGTACAAAGGAAGGAGCTAGCTGTCACCCTGGCTTTGTTTTGTACTAAACCATGAATACTTTCTGTTAAAATTTGTACTTTGAATTTAAGCATAACGGGGCCATTATGTCTGGGTGCCACAAGCAGCACACATATGATTTGAGTGTCTAGATGAGCAAATCAGAGCTACGAATAACAGGGGCCACATGGAAATATATTACTTTGCTTCCCTTCCACCTCACAGAATTAAACACTGCCAGGGAAATTGATTCATAACTAAATGCCTAACGTAAGAGTCAGAACAGGATAATATACAGCTGCCAAAATGAACTTTGATGTGGAATTTAAATCTTGTCTCCAGATGAAGACTCTGGTTGGAAATGCAAAGCAATGCAAACCACGAACCAATTCCAGAGTTAATGGACACAATGGGAATTTTACCCTCCCACTAGCAATTTGAAGAGCCTATTTATTACCAGGTTATTGGACCCATGACTCCTCTCTTTGCCACCACCACCAGCCCCAGAAAGGAAGCTATGTTTGGATTCCACTGAGTTCTTAAACTTACATTTGCATTAACTTTGAATGATTTTGGTGGACGTGTTACTGGCTGTGACAGGGTTATTCATGAGCTAAATGATTCTGACTCGGTTAGAAGAATGTCTGGGCTTTTAGCATTGGTGGAAGGACACTGAATTGACAGCCTGACCCCTCAGGGAAGCACGTTGTTTATTATACCTTTAATCATGGGTGTTTTCCTCAGAGATCTGACAACACACCCTTGCAGGGAACTGCATCTGAGGTGGCACTGGTTTGGCAGAGGTCCCTGCTTTGGGCATTGGTTATGGGTGTGGGGGGTTGTGTATATTCTTTACCATTCACTTCCAAGTGGCCCTCATGGACATATGCTTAGGGTATTTACAAAGCAAGGGGATCTCTCCAAAATTTTTGTCGGAAAAGTTTTGATATGTGAAAAAAAAATAAAAGCATCCAGGTGGTCATCCGAGGAAAACTAAGAACTGTCATGCTGTCATGCCCTTTTCTGTGTTAGTATTTGAATTGTTATTTGGTTAGGCCGAAGAGTGGATGATAACCTTGACATTGTTGAGACTCTAAAAGTCTTACTCAGATCTTATTAATAGCCCAGCTCTATAGTGTGAACCAGTTGGAAGATGGGATGACCCAGGGGAGAGGAAAGGTAGGACTGATCCACTGATGATGAAGACTTAATTAGAACACAAAGGCTAAGCTGCTGTGGCTCCTTGTTCACAACCACCCTATTTTGGGTAAAATTGTGGCACTGTTGAAAATAAGGGCCCCTGGACCAAGAGTTAGTGGTCTAATTTCTGTCGCTATCTGACATAAGACCTCAGACTATTCACGACAGTCCTATGAAAATACTGAACCCTCCTTATTTGCAACTTGTCCTATTTTCTTTCTTGGGTTGTAGTGAGGATTTATTAAGAGGAAAACCATAAATGTGCTTTAAAAAGTAAAAAGTACTCAACAGCATAGGTAATAAATCATCTTAGAAGTAAAAGCTAGACCTTCTGAATACATATCCTACACTGCAGCAAATATATATAGGAGAAGGGCTTTCATTCTTAGGCATTTATTGAAAAATATTTTAACTTTCTCTGTTATGTACAAATGGATGTAACATCAGAATTGTACTATGTCAGAGCAGTTTATTCTGAAATGATTTAGAAGATGAGGACCAGGTAGAGACTACACTACATATGTTTTTTTTTTTTGTTGGATTTTTTTTTTTTTTGGTAGAAGGTTGTCTCAAAGGATAATTGCAACTAATAGGGATTTGATCTCTTTCCTATTTAAACTACTGATTTATGTAATAAGGCAAGTACCAACCTGGGCAGTAGCATGGTGACTAAGATAAATAAATGATATCAAGCCATCAGCATGATAAAGCATGCACCCTCTGGTTATTATAACCCATTATTATGATATATCATCAAGCAGCCCAGTGTTTTACATAATGTAGTAGTTGTAAATCCCCTAGAAACAGGTTGGATGCTGGGTCTTCCAACTTCTCTGGAAGTAAAAATGAGAATCAATTAGGCATACTTTTTGAGTAACACCTGAGTAACTTTTATCTTCCTCCTTGTTATGCAATGAAAACAAACTACAGAGTTGATACCAGATAGAAAAAAACCTTACAGAAAATCCATCTCTATCTTTGTGTAGAGGAGGATACTGTGGCCCACTCAGAGTAGGGAAGCTGAAAACATGGAGGATCTTGACCTGCACACCTAAGCAAGTTCTGTCAAATGGTAGATGTTCAATAAATGCTTACTGACAAGCCTTAGGGATAAGGATAATAAAGTGGGACAATAAGAGATTTGGCTATGACTTACAGGGGCTCAAGAGTTCTGAGTTCTAGACCCAGTTCTACCATCAATAGCTTATACAAAGTATGTCATTTGCTTTACTCTGAGTTTCCTCTATTTCCATTGTGAATAGTATTTTCCGTTCTAGCTGTCTTGGATCAATCCTTTAGAGTATGTTAGAAAAGAGGTATAAATGCACTTTTGGAAAATAGTCTCCTCTATCTCTAGTAAAATTTTCTTATAGATGAACTAGCAAGATCATACCATTTTTAAAGGAAGCCCTAGGAAGCAACAGGAAACAGCAAAGTAAAATATTTCACTGATTTTTGAAATGGATGGTTGCTATTTCTCTTCAAATCCCCCAGTATAGGTGTGAACACTTGTTTGGGTCAGAGCTGTGGCGTGGAAATCAGTTTAGTGTATTGTGATCATTAGGGCGTATTTCTTACAAGCCTTCTAAGGTAAAATGCGAGGCTAAGGTATAATTTCAATGTTCCAGGAGTTTAGAACCTAAGACTCACAGAATAACACTGCCTTTCACATGTAGATGAGTGTGGGTTGCCTAATGTTCTAAAATTCTACATTAGCTTTGTTATGCTACTTTTGATTCTCTCACCCAACACAAATCCATCAGAACCTACTCTTCTATCGTCACTCACCACATAGTGAGTTAGGAAAGAATTCCTCCCCCTTACCCGTTAGTAATGTTTTGAATCTTTCCTATTCCTAACTCAGAAAATGTGCTGCTTGATTACTCTGGTTGCCATGCCTACAGGTCTAATTTCCCTTCGGATCTGTCTTTTGGTGTCATATGTTCCCTACGTGTTTGATCTGTGAGGGAGCTTTTCAGGAATTCATATACTAGGTGTCAGGAGAAAATAAGACATTAGGATATCAAAGTGGACCATTCATAAATTTAGTTTCAGAGAGTAATCCCTAGAATTCCTGATAGCATATTTAGAAAAATATACTAAAAAAAATTCATTTTCCTGAAATCTCCCAATGCTTCTCTATACTTTTCTTCCTTCTTTGCCTACTTATTTTCAGATTTTTCTCATAGCTTTACAGTCAACTTTTATCTAACAGATTTTAACACACTTCTTACATATTTTCAAAGCATCACATCTCCTTTGGCAGGGAAACTGTCTTCATTTTGGTTTTCCCTCTCCACTGAGATTTCTTCTTTTAAAGCGAGAATGCAATTGTTCTTACAGTACTTCATGATGTTCACTGTTAACAAAATATTAGTTGTTTTCGAATTGTCATCCTTAGTTTCTGCTTACTGGGGCAGTCAAATGACCTAAATTGTTCAGAGGATTCCCTAGAAATTCAGTTAGAAAGAGTGATTATTCAGTGTTCTCTGTTTATATTTGATGCACTTTGGTTCTAATATGTGGCTTCAGAAACATCTCAGGTACCTAAGAGAATGTTTGCCTTCCAGGGTTCCAACCCATTCAACAAATCAAATTTAGAAACAAAGTGGATGGACACTGCATGCATCAACCTTTCCACAAGGCAAAGATTTTTCAGTGATTTAAATACTTACCTGTTTTGAAAAATTACTGCCATTTTTATGTCCTTTTTATCAGTGGCTCATTTAAAAAAAATCTTCCATGGATTTGCAAAGACATGGCTAACTGGCAAGTATGTTGAGCTTGGCATAGTACAGAAGGAGGACGTGTTGCTATCCTGGCTAGAGTGAGCATGAGATAATAGAGTTCTTTAAGGAAAAGATGTTTTAGCAAAAACATTATTGAAGTAATTAGTGCAATCATTTGAAAACAACTAAAACTTCTTTTTAGCTTACCTAGTCATCTTTATATATTTATCTACTCATACACATGGGTAGAGCCAGGCTGACACTTGTCTAACTATGAAAAGCATGTGGTATAAAACTTTTTGATGCTTGAGGAAGCATGAATCCAAATAGAATGATATGAATAAATTCACTCTTGAGATGTGTAAATAAATGCATTAAATGCCTTGAATGTTTAATTCACATTTACCTAGTAATATTTGTTGACATGGAAAATTAATGAAATGTAATAGCTCTTAAACTCCTAAATAGGAATAATCCCTTGGAGCTGTCATTGATATGGAAAGTTTTAGAAAAAGGTTAGGTTTAAATGTCTAATAATAAATGTACTACCCTGCTTGAAAAGATGTTTGATGGATATTGCAACATTTTCTTGGGGAAAAATAACTTAGTATATGTTTATTTTTTAAACACTGTACTTTTTCACTTTGTGGATATCTTTTGCCCATTGTATCCACTCTGGACTTTTTTTTTTTAGCATCAGAATGTTAATTTTAAAGACAACCACAGAAATGTAATAAAGGAACTGTATTTGAGAAAATACCAAAAAAATTCATCATACTAAAAAGCACTAAATGATGTTGTCTGAATTAATCAATCCAACAACAGTGCAAACTGTCTTCCAATTCTGATTTTCTAGCAACTCAGCACTGTTTACATGGGGGAAAAATATCTGATTACAGAAACCAGTAACTGTTTTCCCTGTGTTAATATAACTTTCTAGCCAAAGAATATATTATTATTGAGTTAAAACTGGGAGACACCCAGATCCTCCATCATGTTAATTTTTTAAATGGCAGCATGAAGGTCTCATGTAGTTGATTTTGCATGGCTCCTGATGGCAGAGCTTTTGCAAATTCTTGATCTCAGGGGGAAGAAAATAAGAATGAAGGAATAATTTGGCTTGTTGGATTTCTCTGATTTCTTGTCATGAATCACCAAGAGAAAGTAAATTACCTCGAGCGTATTTAATTTTATCATATTTCTTTGATAATTGGACAGATGAATGAGTGATAAATCTCTAATTAATCACAACATTGGTTAACAGAAGATCTGCATTTGGACCATGATAAATGATTAAGAATCCCCCCCCCTTGTTGTTGTTGTTGTTGTTTTTCTATGTACCTGCTTCCAGCAGGGACTTCCCTGTATTTTTTCATTTACTAACATTTACAGTGTTTCAGTTGTTTTGCTGGAGGGTTTGTCTTTTTATTTCAGTGTGACAAATTGTTGACCTTTTGAGTGCACAGCATTTAATGAGGTTTCTATGCTGCTAAATGAGCTGAGATTCAAACGCTGGTCATTCAGGTGATTAGGAAGATAGCTATGCAGCTAGGCTATCTGACTCAGACCCCAAAGAAATTTGTCCTCTGAAAGAACCAGAATTAGTTTTGTGTAACTTGCAGTGTCCTTAAATCTAACTCCATTCTGTATTGTGTCAAGGTATGCTATCTCTTAATAGTCCCTGAGATAGTATGGATTATTATATCTTATAGCAATTCTTTGTAAGTTATTTGGGAAAGTAAACTGAAATAGAGAAAAAAAAAACATATTTTGTTTGTGGTCTTTGAAATCCATACCCAGGATATAGTCTTTGAAATCTATATTATTTTATTGCAGTATCATAAATTTAGCTGAGTCCCGTATTACTCTGAAAGTACAGACCTATTTAATGTCATATATTATCACAAGGATTCAGATATACTCTGCGTCAAATAATAGCTGCTAAAACTACCTCCACAGAAAATTCTTGGGTATTACCTTGGAAAGAAGTTTGTTCTTTTTCTTACTTTCAGAATTGGAAATGGATTTCACTGTGCCTTATCTAAGGGAAAGAAAGATCTCTATTTTAAAAACAGAACACTGCTTACATCTTATAATATTTATTTAAATAGATGGGTGGAGTGATTTCAGAGCTTTATTCCTTTCCTGAAAGGATAATACTAAATTATGTCTACCTTTTCTAGATCATTTATTTTTTATGTAATGTTCTAACCAGGTTGTCATTTTGGATATTAAATACAATCAAGACCCTTGGCTGATTAAAAGCAAACTAATTTTAATTTATTCAGTAAACATTCACAGAGAGCAAAACATCTCCCAATTCCTGAACTGGGAAAGCAGAATCAAAGACAACACTTCCTTTCCTTAAAGAGCTTACAGTGGAGATACAAACAGTCAGTGATGACAGCAAAGTGTGATGAGCGATAGTGGGAAGCACCGAAGCCATAGAGAAGGGACATCATATTCTCTTGGTGAGAGTGGAGAGGAAAGTTTAGCAAAGGCTTTCTAGATTAAATAACACCTAAGTTAGACAGCAAAGAGCAGATTATTTCTATCATCTAATTCAATGGTTTCCAGGAAGAGCCAAATGCACTAATGGGGAATAGGAACTCTGGAGAGGTACTAGCTAGGACGGGACCCAGCTCCCAGTTTGTAGGCTGTATGCCCTCAGGCAAGTTTCTCAACATCTCTGGACCTCAATTTTCTTAGCTATAAAAGCAAGATAACCACAATACCTGGCTCATAGGGTCATTGTATATAAAACTTAGCAATTGCTCTGTACACGTTAGCCATTATTATGTTTTTATTTTTACTAAAAATGCATCCATGAATCAATTTTTTCAGAACCATTAGGACAGGCTGATTTCCCAGCCTCAGGATTTTTGGTTCAGTAGTTAAGAGGCAAAATAGAAATATATGGCATTTCAAAAAATGTGAGCCAGTTCAGGATCACTAGATTTCTGTACATGTTATAAATGAAGAAATGACCAGAGATGTTAAGTTATTCATCCAAAGTGAAACAGAAAATCGAGATGAAGGCAGGTCTGTTCACTATAAGTTCTGAAATTCCCACACCTTTACCCACCCCAATCGATGTAAACGTTGGGGGACATTTTTATGTTAAACAAAATTGTTATGCATAAAACATAGGGAATTTGTTAAAGCAGGCAGAGTAAAAAAGAAATCAATTTATATCCCTCAGAAAATATATGAAGATAGAAGGAGTGTCATCCCATGTGGCAAAAACATAGGTATAACTAAGATAGAAGACTATCAAAAAAGACTTTCAAAGTGCATAAAAAGCCTAGACGGACTGGATAAATGTTAGCCAGTCAGACCTGAAGAAATGATTACCCTCATTTTACCTCTGACTAATCAGCTCCCAGCATGACATTGAACCCCTAACCCACAGTGTCTTGTGATTTTGCTCTATGTACTCTGTAATCTATATGGAGGTATGGAAAGAACATATTAATTTCTGATAATATTCAATATAAAATGTTTTTCAGTTAGAAGTACTTAAATAGAATTTGGAAGACTAGTATGTCCATTATAATAGTTATTTCAAACACCATTTATGAAAGAGTGTATATATATATATATATATGTATATATATATATATATATATATATACTTAAACTGAAAACATTATACATGTACATATATACACATGTGTATGTGTATATATGTGTGTGTATGTGTATATATGTACATGTGTCTGTGGATAGATAGATAATAGATAGATAGATAGATGATAGATAGATAGATGATAGATAGATAGATAGATAGATAGATAGATAGATAGATAGATAGATGATAGATAGATAGATAAAGCAGAATTTCAAGAGGGGTTTCTTTTGTGGAATGGTGGGGACTTCTTTGCCCTCAAAGGATATCTGATTTCAAGGAAAGCTTTTGACAAAGTTTCTGTCATTAACTCTTTGGATAAAGTAGTAAATACATATTAAATGCTGATATTATATAGTGCATGCAATGGTATTTGAACAGGTTCTCCCAAGAGATGTTTCTGTCTTAGAAGAGGTATCTAATTTTTGGCACCTGAAAGGAACTTATTGAATGTTGCTTAAGTGAATGAGTAAAGATATTCATAATTCAATGAGTAAATAAGTAAAAAGTGCCATGGGTCTTTGCCATTTTGGACATTTTTTTTTTAAATTGGTGTGATTTGTGGCTTATTTGACAATTGTACTATTTTTAGTTCTGTATATTTTTAAAAAACGAAAACTGACACTGGCTAAAGACATTTATTGGAAGGGAAGAGATAAGGGATACAAATGGGGATTAGAAATGGTAGCTCTGAGGACCTAGGTCAAAGGCACAAATGGAAAGTCAGCCCCTGGCTCCTCCACTGGGAGGCATCAGTTCCTCCCAGCCTGCATTTCTGTGCTCAAGGCTCACATTCCCAGGAGAACCCCTGATGGCTTCCCCTTAGGAAGCCACCTTGAATAGCAGTTCCATGAAAACTGTACTGTGTTGGGAGGGGAAGCTGTTCTTCAAAACACAGTTGGGTGCTTTCCCATAAAAACAGGGAATGCATACTGGGCCGGTAAAAACCACAGAGGTCTAGTACATCAATGAGTATAAAGTCCTAATTTTAAGCTAAAAATATTTTGAAACCCAAATTCTGATTTGGTGGGGCTTCTCACACCCACATCAAACAATTCTCCAGACACCTTCAGGGTTTCCAAGGATTCAACTCAATTCTGACACTATGAAACAGGAGGATAGCATCAGGTAAAGGGTTCAGTCCTATAAGACTGCCCCCACTTCCCCGCCCCTCTCTCCACACACTTCAGACACCAGTCTCAAGCCCAGGTTGTTACCTGTGCTTCTGATCAAGGAAACCAAAGTCCTTATAACTTTCATTAAATTTAGTTTTAAAATCTAGCTCTAGAAATAATCTCTACCTCTATGCTCCTCAGAGACCTAGCCTTTCCCCTCCACAATCAGTAAGCCCTGAGGCAGCTGAAGACAGTAGCTGGGATCGGACTAATGGTCACAAGGTCTGGACCTCTGGCAGGCTAAGGAAAACAACTTGACCTAAGTTATGTTTCAGTTCCTGAGTCTTAAGTTGGAACGACTCCCTGGCTACTCTCCCATGAAACTGACAAAGGGATGTCGGAGAAGACTTTAGAACTATTCTCAAGACTTGAAGAAATGATTACCCCCACATTACCTCTGACTAATCAGCTCCCAGCATGACCCTGAACCCCTAACCCACAGTGTCTCATGATTTTGCTCGATGTACTCTGTAATCCATGTGCCCATTAGGGAACTGGGTTTTTACAAGCATAAGCTCTCCGTCACCAAATTGACTGATATTAAACTATTTTTCCTTCTATATTTCAAACTCCTGCTATGTATTTCTTTGGGCAAATGCATGTTAACAGGCAGACTCGAGGAAAAGCATTGAGGTTTGAGTAACACCAACTGACTACATACTGGAGGTTTCAACAACTCCCTCCATCTCAGGATGCCAGTTGTCAAGTTTGGGTTACTTGTACCTCTGACTGACTGGTTCCCATGACCCCCACCATAGGTTTGATTAATCAGCTAGAGTGGTTCATAGAACTTAGAGACACATTTTACTTACTAGCTAGCCAATTTATTATACAAGGATTCAAATCAAGAACAGCCCAATGGAAGATTGCATAAGGCAAGGTATAGAAAAAGAGCTCAGAGCTTCCTTGCCCTCTCCAGGCATGCCATTCTCTCCAAATGTTCCTGGGTTCACCAATCTGGAAGCATGTCAGATCCAGTCCTTTTGGGTTTTTATAGAAGCTTTAATACATAGGCATGATTGATTAAATACTGTCCGTTGATGATTGATTCAAACTCCAGCCCCTCTCTCCTCTTGGGAAGTCAGGAAGGTTGGACTGAAAGTTTCAACCTTCTAATCACTTGGTTGGCTCTTCTGGCAACCAGGAGCCATTCAGAAGTGTGGTCCAAAGGTCACCTCATTAACTTAACAAGTGATACCTTTATTGCTCTTATCATTTATGCAATTTCAAGGGTTTTAGGAGCTCTGTGCCAGAAAACAGGATGGAGACCAAATATATATTTCATGTTATAAATCACAATATCACAGAAGGGCTGGCTGAAAGATAGCATGAAAACAATAGAAGTGATAGCTCTTGTGTCCCCTCAGTAGTCACATTATATCAGCTCTATTCAGGATATATATGGAGTTCTAAGAAGAACATCATGACTTAGAGAATATCTGGGGGAATGTTCACTCCAAGAGTGAAGTGTCAAGAAAATGTATTACTTGAGAAAAATTTGAAGACATCAGACTAAGAGGACACCTTAATACTTGAGTGGGAGAAGTAAATGATTTGTCCGGGTGGCTGATCACATATCAGTGCATTGGTGTTAAAAGGATTCAAGCAGAGTTTGGATGTGTCCCACTGTCAGAGACTCAAAACAGATGCATGATTTTGAAGAGGGTTGAATTTAGTAATGCCTAAGGTATCCTTCATGACTCTTTGGTGGAGAAATAGGAAAGTGATTCCAAAAAAATTTAAGAGCAACCTTTTTGGAATTAAGAATTTATTAATATGAAAAGTTCTATGCTGTATGGTCCATGAGAGGAAAAGAAATGCCTTCTGCTATATTCTGCATATATTGTTTACTGTCATCCAAATTTAACATCTCATTACATTTACTTTATCTTTCTCCTTTTGTTTCTTTAACTGAATCAAAAATTACAGATAAAGTTGAGGAGCACTTGTTGGCAACCAGAAATGAGAAGCCAAACACAGGGAAATATGTAGATTTTTCAATTCTTACTTCAATTTCAATAAAAGAAAAACACACAGTTTAGAGCACCTTCTCTATGATACTAGGCCAAATTCTTTCACAAATATTCAGTGGCTTACTGGCAAAATGGCTCTCAGAGAAAAAAAGAGAAAAAAATGAAAGCCTGATTTTCAGTGTTTGTTGATTTTGTAGTGTGTAAAGACACATCCTGGCTGGTTTTGAGCTACCAACAGTTTAACAACTGGCTTGCAAAATTCCTGAATGTTTGACAATCTGTTCTTGTGATCCAGGACAAGCTGGTCCAGCATATAGCTACATGAATTCGTCGATGCGACAGATATTTATGGGGACCTTTTATGTGCAGTAAATGTTGTGAGAATAGCAGCCATTAATAGAAAGAAGACTTTCTATTAGAATCTAGTTCTAAGACTTACTGTTATTTCACATTATTTTTTGGATTTTAAGTAACATAGAGGCTGCTATTGATAACATGCCTATATCCCCTTGGCATTTACCTTGTCTATGCTTCAACCTAATTTATATCTACCCATACCTGTGATTCTATCAGTAGTTCTCTCTTCCCACCTGAGAAGATAAATAAGGAAGATAAATAAGAGAATCTGGGGGAATTAACATCCCCTAGGGGAGAACTTAATACAATGACTTATGGGAATTACTGGGTAAATACCCCATATCCTCCATCCATTGAATAGGATAACCCTGAAGTACATGTTCCCCACTGGATTCTTCAGTAGGATTAAACTCACAGCATTCAGTTCCCTTCAGTGGAAACTAACTTGAAAATATAATCTTTATTATCTTCTCTTTCTTGCATTCCTACTTCCCTACACAGTTTCCTACAATCGCCTCCCAGATACACTACTTGCATTGTAATCCCTGCTTCAGGCTCTGCTTTTGGGGAAACCCAAACTAAAACAGGCTCCAGGTTGGTCATTCACCAGAGCGCTACATGCTTGTTCCCCTCATCACCGTGTTTTCCCAGAGTCCATTCTCTGCCTTAATATTTTTGGTTCATGCTAAAATGCCAAGATTTCAGGGAGGGGCGGCAGCCCTGGGAGAGTTGACTTCCTTCTCCTGCTGGACTTTCTAATCTGTCTTCCTAGGGAAGAACCAGACTCTCCAGAGATAGAATCCATAGGACGCTGCAGTCAAGTGCCAAATTTATTCCCGGTCCATGAGTATATCCTTCATTGAGCCTTCTTATCTGCTGAATTGAGCTGATCTGGAAAACCTAGAAGAGTAATTAAAGATATAATTTATTTCTATACTATAAATCTAGAGAACAGAGTCATAATGAGGACCTTGGCATATCTTCATGATAACCATCCTCCCCACTTTTCTACTATTCCCTCTTAGCCCCAATCAGAAATCCAGAACAGAGAGTACCTTCTAAACAAAAGGTCTCCCAATAGGATAATCCTTCTTCAAGTTATACTGTTTCAAAGTGGCTTTACCTGTCATCTGCTCTTGAAGTGCCTCTCCTGACACCCAGCCTTGTCCCAGCCAAGCCCCCTTGTTTGGACTGACCAATTCATGTCTATGCATCATTTTGAGTGAGACAAACTGTTAATGTGACTCAAATAAAGAAGCAGCTGGATCACAAAGCTTAGAACTATAGCTCTGCATGTTGTATCATCAAAGCACTGATCTCAGAATTCCCTCCTGTGGCCTCTCTGGTGGGGAGGGTGTCGGATGCTGGTACATCAGAATTACAGATAGCTGACGCCTCATAGCACAAGCCTCATCTCTGGTGATGCATGTGGAGTTTTTATAGAAATGTTCTGATGAGATTCTAATATTCATTTCTGCAAACCCACACAGGAAAAATAAACCCTTCAAAACTAATGACAAGGTCAAATATTAAACATGGGTCTATTTATTTACCAAGCAGGCCGCAAAGGAGCTGAGACATTTTAATACTCAGTAAAATGCTTTCTAGAATTGAACCTGGAAACCACTCACCTAGGACACTTGGTCTCCCTTGCTCCCTTAGAATTATCCTAGTGAATACTAAGTCCCAGACCTCCCCACCTTCTCTGTCTTGATGTAAGTAAAGCAAAGGTCAACAATCCTAGATCCTTGCCTCTCTAATACAAACTGTTGTAACTCACTATACAGCCCTCACATTGTGCAGAGTGAGTTTCCTACCACTCACTTTTCTAGAAAGACCTTAAGTATAAGTTAGAAAACCCTCTCAGAAGGTGGAAGCAAGTATGGGAAAACAAAGTAATAAAATGCACAGACATAGTCATTAGGATTTGTGGTGAGTGGTAAGTGGTTATTGCTCAGTGCATCTCTCTCAATTTATTAAGCTGAAATAAAAACCAGTGACTTAAGTAAGCTATTGATTAGGAACCAACAATCACACATCTTCCATGCAGGCTAAAATCTTTGGAAGAGCTCAAGAGCATTCAGTAAAGCCATTTACATGTCATTGGCCTCTCTTTAATTCCTTGATTGTGAAATGATGTGTTTCTAAGCATCCCATGAAATGAAATTAGAATAAAAAATGCATTGTATTAACAGGAAATAAATTATATACATTCTGGAAATACAATTTAATTGAGAATATCACTGCTTCATGCTAATTACTTTATTATGGACAAAAAGCTTTATGATCAAATATGTAGGATAATCTTAAGCCATTATTGAAGGTAAAAGTCTACTGCCACTAATGACTTAAACAATTCCTAGAATGGCAGAAAATGTTGTTTGCTGAAAAACCTTTAGCCAAATGCATTAACTAGGAAGTGTACAAATTTCGGGTTTTAAAAAATTATTGCAAAAATTTTATTCTGACTGCTTAGAGGTC
Organism: Cynopterus sphinx; assembly: GCA_030015415.1. NCBI lineage: Eukaryota > Metazoa > Chordata > Mammalia > Chiroptera > Pteropodidae > Cynopterus > Cynopterus sphinx. Next base: position 118,521,262 of record CM057381.1, on the reverse strand, counting down.
GTCTCGGTGAAAAGCTCTTCTTCAAAAACCTTTATCTCCAGTTGTGTTGGTTGTTTTCTTGTGGATTTCCTAAGCTCTACAGATGTGTACATGTAGGAACATTTCTGTATTAGTTATCTACTTATATTTGACTTACCCAAAATTAGTGACTTAAACCAATTTGCATTTATTATTTCTCACTTTCTATGGGTCCGAAACTTGGCCATGACTTAGTTGAATCCTCTGGGTTTCTGACAAGCCTTTAATCAATGGTTTTGGCTGAGACTACTGTCTTTATCTTGAAGCTTGTTGGGGAGTGGACCCACTTCCAAGCTCACTCAACTTATAGTTTTTGAGGTTTCATTCTTCATAGGCTACTGATTGAAGGCCTCAGTTCCTCACTAGCTGTTGGACAGAGGACTCCCTTGGTTCTCTGCCACACATACCTCTCCATAGATTATCTTGCAATAACATAGTAGCTTGCATCATCAGAGACAGAAAGCCAGATGGTAAGACAAGGACTGTAAGCAAGACGGAAGATGTAGTCTTTTGTTACCTGATCACAGCAGTGACATCTTATTACTTTTGCCCTATTCTGTTTGTTAGAAGCAAGATCCTTGGTCTGTTCTTACACAAGGGGAAAGAATTTCCTCAAGGGCATGAATACAAGGATCTGGGGCTCACTAAAGACCATCTTAGAGATTGTCTGACACAAACGCCAAAGACAATAATCTGAATTTATTAAGAATCTATCATGACTCTCTACATGCAACAACACTGAGCCATATGGTGAACAACAATATGTTACAATATGTAATTCTGCAATGCTCTAATTGTAAGAATTTGGGCAAGATATTTAATCTCTCTCTGTAAAATGGAGGTAATTCCTGCCTTGCCTGATAGGAATATATAATTTTTTCATTATGTTGCTCTCTATATAGTAAATAGTAGTAATACTAGTCAGTATTTTGTGTGACCTATGTAGATCAAATTCTGTTTTTGCCATTGACTTGCTAGTTGTGTATTAGGATAAGTCACTTAACCTTACAGTGTTGTAGTTTGGAATGCATTTTTCTATAAGACATAAAACTACAGCGAACCAAAAAAAAAAGGGAATTATTATTTCAAACAACAAGATATCTGGGGAGGACAGGCAAGAGTTGCTAGGGTAGGTTAACAATGATATTGGGGGCTGAAGATTGCTCTTTTCATTTTTCCATCTTTGGCAAGTTGATCCTTTTGTTTATGCATATTGCTTCATGGTTATAGAATTGCTGCTCCATCTCCATTCTCATCTCCAGTTTCAGCAGAAAGAAGTAAGAAGGGAATCCCCAAGATAATGGTGAAGTAAAGTATTAGAATGACAGGTATATAGTAGGCCTAAAGAGCAACCAGTCTAAATTTAAAGAGACAGAAAGAAGGCTCTAAGGGAAAAAAGAAATCAAACTGACAGTCTATCTGATATGATTAAAGTATGTGAGAGGAGATTTATGGTTATGCTCGAAGATCAAAGACTTATTAATAAGAAGATCAAAAGCTAGACAGACAACAAAAACAAAAAGTGAGGCAATGGTTAATTCTAAGGAAAGCAAAAGGTTATATAGAGAAGGCAATAGATTACTTGATGCTAAAAGAATTAACTGTAAACATCATTTACACAGCTATACCACTGAATACTACTTTAACATCCCAGAAATGCAACATAATTATTTCAGAATAATAGGGGAATAGAAAATTTATGCTTGTGTGCGTGCATGTATGTGTCTGTGTATGTTTTGTGGGGATCATGTAAAATATTCAAATCATCAGTTTTTAAAAATATTAAATCAACAAATAATAGGAAAAAATTGTAAAATCAACCAGCAGATAAACATGTAATATAGAACTGTGGACATAAATCTTAGAAGTTGCAAGTCATTTTCTTTGAGGATTGGAAATCAGAGTTAAGAAAGGTTGAGAAGAGAATATTTATTAGCCCTAGCTGCATCTCCACTGCAAGGAAAAAAAAGTTTCACAAAACTTGGCCCAAATAGATGTGGCAAGAAGATAGAATTAAAAACTTAACTATGATTTATTTTTTTATACTATTGTCATCAAGGAATGAGAGCTATGTGTCCCTGTAGCTTCCCAAGGGCTTCCCAGGCAAAAGTTAAATTAAGTATTTTTTTGCCAAGAAAGGAAGGCCTAAAAGTAGTTAAGCTTCATTTTAAGGAGAGATTTAGAGTTTCTCAGACTAGAGCAGGACAGTAAAGGTGGCTAGTCCTGGGATTGATGTCGCTTAGAGTACCACTTCTGTGCAGCACCCACAGACAGTGCGGGTTCTCTAAGGTGGGGACTGATAATATACGCTGCAGCATCAAAAGTTCAATAATTAATCAAAACATAAAAGGTCTGAATGCTGGGTAATTTGAGACCTACAGCTCTAAATGAACCAAATGGCCTTGACTAGTAAATAACTTCAATGAAGACCAAAAAGTTCTTTCTCAAATTTCTTATACTGAATTAGCCTCTTCAGGATTCCTGTACCAACAAGAAGAGGAAAGGAGCCCCTCTGCTGGTCAATATTGGGTCTCTTGTCAACCCTGGCAAGCAGTGATCCAAAATGGGTTTAAATTTTTTTTGAAAATATCTTCAAGGTGAATGAAGTTTCTTGCTGTGGAGAAAATTCCATTTTCCTGAATAGTTTTAGAGAAGCATACCTCAATCCAGAGATGCGTTTGTAGGAGGAGGGTAGAAACAGGACTAAAGTGCTAGCTTTATAAGAATAGGAACCGTAAACTTTTTGAATAAATGAAACACTACTTGAGACATTGAGTCCCAGAGAAGAGGATTCTTCATGCAACCAAATTACACAATAGCTATGTTCAAAGGGTTAAAAAGATACTGAAATGTCACTAGAATAAAATATTGGCTAGAATTTGGTCAATCAGTGACTGCAGAGGGGGCTAGAGGTAAGCTCAGGACTGAGGTTCCTCTGTGCCAGTCTTAGACCTTTATGCCTTCTTGTACACCTCTTCCTTGGCACATACATACAGAATAACCTCTTACCTGGTATAACCAAAGATGAAAATTGAGCTTATTTCTAAAATTGTTTTGCTTCAATCTTATTTAACCTCATTCCAAGTAATTCAAGCTGCCCCTCACTCTGGGCATCTGGTAGACCAATAGTGACAAACAATACAAGACGTACCACTCAGGTAGATGATGGGCTACAATGTGTGAGTTTTAAATTCAACTTGGAAGTTTTATGTAAAATACCATCTACTCCAGCAAAAAGTAGTAAAAGTTTGAGCAGTTTTCTAGTGCATTCTGTCATTCCTCTTGGTTAACATGGGTTACTAAAGTGAGTTAGCTTGTTTTTATGGGTGACACAGATAGCATAGTTGTTAAGAGTTGAACTTTGAAATAAACTGCATTCAGGTCTGAGATGTACCAAAATTGTCTGAATGACCTTGGGCATATCACTATTATTCTCTGAGTCTCAGTTTCTACATCCGTGAAATAGAGATAAAATGGTAATAATAGCATTATTATTTTCTTCATAAGACCTTTTTTTCTTATTTCTTACCTGTCAATAGATGGATGTTAGCTTAGCCCTTCTTTTCACCTTGGCTTTGAAACCAACTTTAAGAGAGGAAACATTTGTACAGAAATGTAATTAATAATAGTAGTAATAATAATAGTAATAATAATACAAAGATGCAAAGCCATACATTATTTGCTAAATGAAAAAAAATAACATGTTTCCAAAACCTTCCTACATCTAAATGTGATTTTATCACTACAACTCTAGACATGCAATTTACCCACAGCTTTTGCTCACAATTCTTTGCTATAATGGGCTATTGACTCAAGCTTAATTTGGCTTCCAGGATATGGTTTGTGTGTATGATGTACAGTCTGCAAGGAACACAGGGCTACTTTTGTTTTAGAAAATGAAGATTAATAATCAGCAGCTGGCCCATTAATAACCTTGGATGTATGGAACAAACACAAAATTTTAGATAAATTTGTGGTCTCATAAATATTGGTGAAGCAATAAAACTTTTGATTCTAAATTAGTTAAGTTTCTAAGGCTATAAAACACTTTTACAGCTGCCTTCCTTTTCTAAAATCCAGCTGGGACCTTCAAAGAATAACATCTACCATCTTCTTTTAAACCAATTTTATTTTTACAGTATTTTACAGTATTTATAGAGGATGGATTAGTATGGAAATTCCACTAGTAACTGTGGAAGTAGCACTGACATTAATAAGACACATTTGTGTCATGTACATACCCTTGCTCAAGTCTGTGTAATCTCCTGGGGTAGAATGTATTTTACTTTGAATTTTCAATATAATTTTCCCCTTTATGGTCAGATGTTTTTAGTCTGGGAATGTTGCCTTTTCTGTACACAAGAATCAGAAATAATTGCTTCTGCCTAGTGCTTTATAGTTTAGAAATCATTTTCTCATCTTTTGTTCTTTGCCCTAAAACCACTTTTTGCAATAGGTATCATTATCTCCTGATGAGGAAAATAAGATTTAAAGGTGTTAGGTCACTTGCTGAAAATTAACACTATTAGGAAGTGGTAAAGCTGTAAGATCTCAGGGTTCCAAATCTCATGTTGTTTTCATTATGATAGAGAATGGAAGGCTTTGGGTGACAAAAATGAACTCTGCACCATAGCAGCTGTGCGGTGGGCTACTCCTGCAGAGAATGGCTCTAGTATTTATTCTTTTTGTGCCTTATATTCTTTCATGGGAACACTCAGTATTTTCTCTCTCTCTCCTGCTGCCCTCTAAAACTATTTTCTATCAGTAATTTTCTAAGTTTGAGTTCTCTTCCAAACATACCCCCCAAAATGTTTTGAGTGTAAGTTGTTTATTTGGAAGATGATCCTGGATAGCACAGTAAGGGAAGGAAGGGGCAAAACAGGAAGAAAGGAAAATCAATAAAGTCTTGAAAACTCAGCTGAGAGTGGTCTCATTCTTCATTGGCTGAGGTTTGCTTCCGGGGACATTCACTTCCCATTTTGCCATGTGTATGGGCTGGCTGACCATGCTTCTGTGGCTAGAGAAAGCCCTCATATAGAAATATGGGTAACTGAGATAGGAAGTCATTAATGTGTATGATTTTTGTTCTCTGAAGTTGTAGTTTTTACCTCTGGATAGACAGAGGGATATGAGAGGAAGGGGCGCCAACTAATTCTGCTATAGCCATTTATTATTCAGTGTAAATTTTAGTTAGATAACTCTTCTTTCAAAGCATTCAGTGTTTTCTCTCAGGTATCTTGGCTGTGACAGAAAACTGACTTCAAACTGGCTTTAACCACAAAACAAATGTATTGGATCATGTAGATGGCAAGTCTAGGAGATCTGTTTTAGGTGCTAAATGATGCAGGGCATCTTGCATCCAATTGTCTCCATTTCCTCTGTGTGGTTGCTCTATTTTCAGAAAGGCTCTTTCCTCGTGGTCAAAAGTGGCTGCCTGCAGTACCTTGTTCTATATCCTTCTAAGTTCATGTTCAGCGAAAGAGTGAACATTTTGTTTAGAATGCCTAGCAAAGTTCTAACTTTTATTCTTACTGGACTACTGAAGACCACACGCCCATCTTTGAACCAATTACTATGGCCTTAGGGATACACCAGTTGTCTTAGACCTACATCATATGTCAGACCCGGAGTCTAGATTTTCTCGGCTCAAGTTGGGAAGAAGTGGATCCTCAAATGAAAGTTAGATCTGTCTCCTACAGAAGGGATAACATATATTGAGAAGACAAAGAATAAATGTCCTGTACAATCACTCAGGAAAATTGCATGGTGATATTTATCTCTAAATATCATTTCTTGAGAGTGATTTAGAAGTAAGGGAGTAGGAGTGGGACATGGGTGTAGTGCATGTTGTTCTCTAATATAGCCCAAGGGGGTGGGTCTTGCTCCCTGATATACGTGTTCAGGAAACTCCTAACCCAGTCTGCACATGTGCAATTCAGACAATTCAGAGAGAATTCCCTGATCACATACTATGTACAAGGCTTTTATATCTTCTGCCGGTTGTTCCTCCTACTGGCAACTTTCTTTGTTGTGAGTGAATATAGTCTTTATTGGCTCCAAGAGAATATTAGCAGAGAATGCAATGTTTTTCATTTCTGTCCTCATCCATCCTTTCATCAGCCCAGTCAGCCATTCAGTGGTCACTGACCGAATGCCTTTTATGTGCCACAAAGGAGGAAAACAGTAATCAGAACAGATATATTGACTTTAAGGTGCTGAAGATCTAGAAGGGAATTTGTTAGGGGAAAGAAGACACAAGCTATCTACAAAAATATCTAGTGTGAGGCAAAAATTGACATGTACAATAGTCATAAACAAATCCCTCTGGTTTCAGAAAAAGAAATGGCCTCTGGTTTCTCGGGTGAAATCAAGATGGGATCTGATGAAAGAGGGGAAATGATTAAAATAAAATTAATGTTTGCATTTCAGAATACTTGAAATGCTTGGCATGATCAAAGTTGTTCCCCTGATAAGTTAAAGATATTAATTTGAAATGGCAACTCTTAAAATTCAAATTATTTCAGATTATGAATGATGTTTAACCATATTGTTTAGGAATATGTTTTTTCTGCTATACCAAAGTGAAAATATCTGATTTAGTCCTCATTTTTGCCCAGAGTGGTCCCGGTAGGACAAATGTCTGTATTTATTCTCTAGCAAGGACTTGATGCTGCTATTCTGTCCATTCTGTCATAAATTAAACATAACATTGAGGGAGAGATAAGATTAAATTTTAAGATAGAAACTTAAGACCCAGAAAGTTGTATTAGGAACAAATCAGATCATTAGACCACATACCCTCCTGCAGTAGGGACTGTGGCTTATTGCTTTAGGTACCTCTCGCCACTCTGGGTTCAAGGTCTGACACTTAGTAAGTGTTCAGTAAAGGCACCTTGAATTAATACCTTGGCTATTTTGGGGGGATACCACCATTAATGAGGAATCATTTGTGCCACCAGCAGCTGCTACCTTCCGTAAATTCCTAGATGGCATGGACCAGGTCTGACTGCTCTATTCCTCACTGTATCTGTATGAAACTTGGTGAACATGGGGTAGAAATTATGTTTATGGCATCGACATACCAACAACTATCAACATTCCCTAAGTGTGACATAGGGAATCTCAAAAAGCTCATCAAATCTTGGTAATTTGGGGTATTAACATTTTCAGTTATATCTCCCAAATGAGTACTTTTCAAGTGGGCCTCAGTTTTTCTGAACCAGCAAATTAAAATTAAAAGGTGGACAGAGGGAGGAAGAAAATATCTACTGATTTTGTAGGACCATTGTAAGGTAATAGGAGTTACCATGAGGAGTTACCAATAGGAGTTACCTAGCATGAGGAGTTACCAATAGGAGTTACCTAGCAGAGGGCTTGGTGTATAGTAGGAGTTTAGTAAATGTCAGCTGGATCTGTCAACACAGGCAAATCTTATTTTCAGGTCTAGCTTTTGCTGGTGAATGACATTACTAAACAATACAGAGCTAGTGACTTTTAAAATCATTTCTAGTTTCTCTTACTTAAGCTGCTGCTGGTTTTGCAGTTGAAGGCTTTGAGTAGATTAGAGAGAATCTGATTCTATACAGGGAGTCAGTGTGAGAAAGATCTGGGTAATGTTATATGTTTCTGAATCAAAAAGGTGATTATAACAGATGCTGCTGGTACTCTGTCCAGATCTCCTTTGCCCAGTGGGGTATCCTTCCCCCTCCACAGGGAGAATTGGCTGCTGACAGTTTTTTACAACTCTAACCTTCACTAGAGAGGAGGCCTTGACAGAGCTGTTTCATCTGGAAATTCGTGGGACATTATATCACTTCCGCTTCTCTGATGGCCATTGAGAGATGTACGAACACAAAAGTCTCCTTTGTCTCAAGTAAAGATGACTCAGTGAAGTCATTCACACTTCAGAGTTCTCCATGCCATCTAGCTGAGGCTAGACAGTAGCCAAAACCTCATCTCAACTGGGCTTCTCCTCCTGCCCCATTCTGTTTTCCTCTCCATATAAGTATCTAGTTTCAGACTCTGCTTATAGAGATCCCAATAAGCTGAAGGTATGATGAGATGTGATACTGTGTGTGCAGTGTTTTCTTAACAATGGCAGCTGATCTATATACTTCACAGTTTGGATAGTGTTTTTCAACTGCTGATTTTCCCTCCAAATAGTTCCATTGGGGAATTATTTTCCCCAGTTTTGCAATGAGAAAAACAAGGTGCAGGCTGGCTGACAAACTTGAACAAGGTCATGGACCAAGGTCCTCTGGCTCCATGCTTTATGTTCTTCATACTGGTCAGCCTCCAGTCTGACTTTCTCTCCTGATGTACTTTTCAGTTGAAATCATTGTTCTGCAGGTGCAGAATCACTTCTTTGACATTGCTTTGCCATTCACTTCTAAATACTTCTAGATCACCTTGGATTCCTTTAGACCAAAGAACAAAAATGAAAAAAACCCATTTGAGATATTCGACTCCACGTAAATGTCAGAATTTTATTGCTTTGGACACAAACCATTGCAGAACTTCCAGACCAAAGATAAACAGTTGCAATGTGTTCTGCAAGAAAGGTTATGATATTTCATACAAAACAGAATAAAAGAAAGTCTCTGTCTATACAAATAAACAACTCCTTAGAATTTATTTTTCAGACAAGATAGTGCTAAGAGAAACATGTTAATTATTTCCATGTCTATGTCAGAGAAAGAGTAATAATACTTAAAAATATTAAATAGTGCTAGTTAGTATTACCACCAAGAAATTATTAGTTTGGCTGTACATATAGCCAAACTATAGTTTTCAGGCCTTGGAAATAATGAGAGAAAGAAGAAACTTAATACATGTCTTAAGAATAGATGTTATCAAGATAATTCTATTTATATTATTAATGATTTCTAGATAATTCTGCCTCTGACAAAATCGAAACATACTGTACTCTGTCTTTTGTGTAACAAATATGACACAGTGGTCAAATCACTGAAAAATGGAGATGAAAAATTTAGGATTTTGTTTTAAATTATAACATAGCCTTTGAGAGAAAGAGACTGAGAGATTGATTGGTCTAAGTTAGAAAGATGGTTAAAAGATTCTTTATCAAAATGGCTGTTCTTGTACTTACTTGGTACTTGTTATTATTTTTTTAAATTATATTTTGTCTGTAATGTGGCATTGCAACACAAGAAAAGATGATTAGCCCTGCCTTAGTGTATTGGTTCTGAACTCTTATTTTTTACATTGTATAGTAGGATAATGATTTGATACGATAATAGTTTGATGCATTGTTTATGACACAGGTGTGTTTTTATTCTCAGTAAAGAATTGTTTAAATCCATTTCCTTGCCGTATAAGTTGGAGCATTCATTGATTCAGGATATGGCAGTTTGGGCACATCTCAGGTAACACAAAAGTTAAATCTTGGATTTAACTTTTAAAGCAGACTTTTCAAATACATTGCTGATAGAGAAGTTTTGGGAGGGAAGGTTTTTATGTGCAAGAACTGACCTTTTGAACTTCTAAGTTCAGAGAACTCAGAACTTGAATTTTCAAATGTAAATAATAAGGCACAGAAGCTTTATATGAATGGGCAGAGCCAATTTTTCTTTCCTCTTAAACTAGATAATGAGCCGGCCCATAAGAGACATCTAGTGTGAACAGAGTGGCAGAAGTCACTGGGAAAGACTGAGAGCCCAGAACTTGAAGTAGGAAACTCAGACCAAAGTAATAGAAGTTTAGCAAGGGAGGCTTAAGAGATTGCAGATCTCAGGAAAAGCCTAGAAGGGATGATTCTTGAAGCCTAGCAAACTTTCTCTAAAGTGAAAAAAAATTTCTTGGGAATAGGGTTTGGAAACAAGAACTTGGGCTGACAGATAGAGTTGCCCTGGATTCAATTTTAATCTCAGAAATTAAGGAGGTGGGTCTAAGTAAAGAATCACAAGGAGCAGCCATGTTTTTAGACAGCAGCTTGTCAGTGAGGAAGTAGAAATAAAAAGAGAATCCACAGTATGAACGGTCTCATAGTCATTATTATTTTTTTCATTACTACAGAAATATAAAAGCTAAAACACTTCACATGCAAACACTTGGGTCAAAGGTCCTGCTCACCTGTGACACATCCTTGACTTCTGCTCTAGAGCTGGTTCAGGAAAACTTATTTCCTTTGAAGATGAGTTATTAAGAAGGAACCAGCACAAATCATAAAAAGATCCCAGGAGGAAAAAACAAGAGACAGAGAACAGGATGAACACATGACAGTTGAAGATTGCAGAGAGAGGCAGATGTCCAAGGAGGAGCCAGAGTAATTTGCTAGCATGGCTCCAGAAAATGAGCCCCTCTCTGGCCTCCATTCCACAGTCTCTGCAAGCCCACTCACTCCCCACCAAGTTCTGGCTGAGGCTGGTGAGGTAGCAAATTTTGTGGAATTTTCATGTCCTCAGCATGGCATGGGAGTTATAGTGAAGAAACAGTTGCCACAGCATACTCAAGTGGAGAAGGTCACGCATGCCTCATAGAGACCCTTCTTGTTGGGAGCCAAGACCCTCATCCTGACCACCCAGCCCCCCGGCATAGAACCTGGCCGTTAACAAACCTGTATGCTATCTAAATAATGCAGGAGTAGATAATGCTCCAGGGAATAGGTAACCACAGAATGTATTAACATACCCGCCGGATAAGGAAGGACCTACTGAATGGCTGTGGACCTGCCCAAGGAGCCCCTCTCCTCCTTGTTCCTCTTTTCACTTCTTCTAACCTTTGTACCCCCTAACCCCATCAACCAAGGACCAATGAAATTGTAACAAGTATCCCCCTGCCTAGTCAGTCCTGACCCCCTTTGTTCCCCCCGTATATATGCGGCCATGAAAAAATAAAATTTGGAGGCTTGATCAGAACTTTGTCTTGCCTCCATTTCTTCGTATCTCCTGTCTCTCCCCTCCCCCCATCCTCCACAGGATCCTCTTCGACCCGCGTTGTCCGGCTGGGGCACCTTCTGATCTCAGAGACACTTGAGAGAACAGCCTGGTATTTCTCATCTCTCGTACATAGGCACAGAGTACCTTGGTGACAGCTAGACCCAGACAGGCCTTGTAAGGTTATCCATGAATACACGTGACCAGGGCCTAGAGGGAACAGGGATGTGTCCAAGGATTCCCTAGCAACTAGATGATGATCAGTGTTAGGGAGATCCAGAGAATCAGGACTAATGGGAAGGAGAGAGAGTGACTGAGTTTAAAGAATTGGCTCATGTGAATGTAGAAGCTGGCAAGTGTAAATTCTGCAGGGTAGGCTGGCATGCTGGAGGTAGGGAGGAAGAGATTTTGCAACTTGAACCTGAAGGCCACTTAAAGGCATAATTCTCTCTTCCTCCGGGGAGATTGGTCTCTTTTCTGTTTTTTCTTTTTTTTTTCTTTAAGGCCTCCATAATATAGAGGGTAATCTGCTTACTCGGAACTCTACTGATTTAAATGTTAATTTTATTTAAAAGTTGTCTTCATTGAGACATGATGATTAAATATCTACCAGGTTGAGACAAAAATTAACCATTAGGGCTCCAAACTAGAGAACCAGATGCTTCTTCTTTCCTTCTGCTCTTTGGAGCTTCTGAAAATCCCTTTGGTGAGAAGGAGAGGAGACCTAAATTGATTGTTTGCTACCCAGTGGATGGGGGTCAGAGGAAAAATTAAATTCAACAATTGGAGAGAGTCACATGTCTAGAAGGTATGTGAATGGACATCTGTCTCAATTGACCCTTTGTGCTTTGCTCAAGCTGGCTTCAGGGCCTGAAGTGTTCTCTCCATCATCTCTGCCTGACAAGGCTCCTCTTGACCATCATCTTTTCTGGTCAGCTCCCAAAGCTTTCTCTGACGGACTTGGTTTCATCTTCCTCTTTGCTGCTAGCTCACAACATGTGCCTCCACCACCCAGCCCACCACACATCCTTCTGTCCTGGCATTCCTAGAGTTCCCAGCAGGACTGAGTTCCATTTGTCTTCAGTGATGATTTGCTTGGTAAGGCTTTTTTTATGGCTTCCTTCCCTCTTCTGTCCCATTTCCCCTTTCTCTACTGTTGTTTCTTAGCATCACTTCTCAAAGAAATTATGTGCCCTCCAATCCTTTTCTCAAAGTTGCTCTGAGGAAGTCAAACCAAAACAGTGTTTCTCCTAGGACCATCCTCCTCTCCTTTCTGCTCCTCTCCTTTTTTAATCACACAGTAGGTGCTTGGTGAACAGTCTTGATGAACAGTCAATATAAGAGACCAAAGTTGGGCACTTGGAAGATTAGTAACCTCAGGCTATAAAAAAGTTAAATTTTTTGAGTTTCATATTTAAGACCTGTTTTCTCCTTGTCTGTATTTGCCATATTGACAGTGAGAAGTCACTGCTAACATTTGAGCTTGAAGTTTCATTGACCATCAGTTCTCTGCCAATGTTAGAGACCTGCACTCACTTCCCTACAGAAATGGCCAATATTTAAGATTTTTATAGTGTAGTGGGCCATAACCCATCTACTGCATAAGCTTTGATTCCTTACTGGAATGATTTTAAATAAAGTACATAACAAAGATCCAACCACTACATATATATCGTTTTTACTTACTCTATAGGTTCAATGAATATTTACTTAGTATTGTAGGAGCTGGGTATTTGGCAGCAAAGCAAACAAGCAAATCCTTTCCTGCATGGAAGAGCACATGACAAAAATAACATTTAAACAAAGGCCTAAAGCAGGCATAACGGTAGGCAGTACAAATCTGGGAGAAAGTACCAGGAAAGGGAACGGAATGGGCAAAGGCCCTGTACATGCGTGTACATTTGGTGAGTTCAAAAAGTAGACAGGCCAGAGATACTGTAGCAGGAGGAATGAGGAGGGCGATAGATAGCAGATGGGGTCTGAGAGGTGAGAAGAGGGAGGTGAGTGGATAATCAGGGGCTTAGTAACGACTTTTATTTTTACTCTCATTGCAATGGGAAGCCACTGGAAGATTTTGAGCAAAGCAATGACATGATATGTCATATGGTTTCAAAGGATCACTCTGCTGTGTGTAGTGGGGAAATTGCAAAGATAGAAGCTGGGATGCCTTTGGCACGATTACAAGGGCAATAGCTGGTTATTAATCTGTGACATCATTTGGATGAAAAACAAACTCTAGAAAAACAAGGCAATAGATCCTCCACAGGGTAAGGAAGAAGCCACTTGAATACGCTATCATATAATTTCTTTCTCAATCAGAGAGGAGTTTAATTGCACAGTGGCAGCTGAAGACCATTGTTAAACAAATAACAAAACAATTTCAGTCAGGAGAGAGCAAGCTCTATCCAACGACAGGGTCAAGTTCTCATAGGGAATTTCCTTGGAAGCCAGTGCTGTTCTGCTTCGTTCAGAGCTACCCTAGAGTGCATGTGAAATATAATTTGTTTCCTACCAGCATCTGAAAATTGAAGGACTCCCAGCTGGGAATTCAGAGACTTGGGCTCTCAGCGTGGCTGTGTCACGATCTTGTTGTTAGGTGAGCTGGGGACACTTCATGCAGCTGCTCTGACCTCTGTTCTGCAAGTCTGTAGAATATAGGGGTTCGTATTGCCTCTCTGCCTCTTTCAGCAGCGTGTTTGAGGGCCTCCTGAGACAACGTATCTGCAAATGCCGGGAGCAGAGAAAGCAGCATTCAATATAGGCGCATGTCATTAGTTTTCCCCCAAAACTAATAGGTGTCATTGAAAGGGGGATGTGGCAAATTAACAAGTAGGATAAAAAGTGATAGCTGTCACATACCTTGTTTTGTACATCAGTGGCAAGCATTACCTTATTAAGGCACAGAAATCTTCATATAGAAAGCACCATGTTCAAAGGCTTGGGATGTTTCAAACTATAGGCACAAACGCATAATGGAGAGAGTGGTGGGGATTATAAGCTGGACAAGTCTTTCCGTCACGCCATGAGGTAGCGCACACATTAGTGTAGTCAGAGGACTCTCTGGAAGCCACTCTTGAGCTGAGATCGGAGTGGTGAGAGTCAGTCATGTTAGAGTCTAGGAGAAGGGTGCTAAGGGCCAAGGGGCAGTTTGTACAAAAGTGCACACAGCACTTTAAAAGCCATATCATTTGTGTAAATGTGCAAAACAGTTGAAAGATAATAGCATAGCATATTAATAGAGCTTAGTAGAGCAAATAGAGATTTAGCAAGGCAGGTTCAGCTGACACTTGGTCTGCATCCATTGGCCTGCTTCTCAGCTACCTTCAGAAAGACAGACAGTCCCCCTAACATGCTAAAAGCTTCTCACCTCAGCTGCCCACATCTGTCTGCTTCTCTGCCTGCCAGTGTTCTCCAGCAGCAGAAGAATGTGCTGCCAGAGCAATCAGAAAGGAAGAGGAATTAATGGTCCTGGGAACAGCCCTCAGCCCTCAGCCATGGGGCCATGCCCAGATAAATGCCCCACCCTGCCTCCCCATTCTCTGGTTGCACAATTCTGTGGTATGTTCCCTGCAGTTTCTCAAAGGGTCCCCAGCAAGACATCCCCATTGCTCACAGTAGTGACCCCCTCATTTACATACCTGATATCAGTTTGCTGGGGTTTCCATAACAAAAGACCACAGACTGGGTGGCTTAAAGAGAGGAAATACACTGTCTCACAGTTCTAGAGGCTGGGAGGTTCAAGATTAAGGTGTTAGCATGGCTGATTTCTCCTGAGGTCTCCCTCCTTGGTTTTCAGATAGCCATCTTCTTGCTGTGTCTTCACATTGTCCTCTCGGGGTATGTGCATGTGTATCTGTTTTCTAATACCCTCTTTAGATAAAGACACCAGTTGTATTGGATTGAAGGCCATTCATATGACTTTATTTTACCTTGATTAACTTTTGAAAAACCTTATTCCCAAATGTAGTTACATTCTGAGGTAATGGGGGTTAGAATTTCAACATTTTCATTGGGGGGGGGCACAATTACCCAATAACAGACACTTTCATGGTGTTTCTCTCCTCCCGTTCTCAGTTCTTCACTCCCTCACTGCCTTCTTAGATCATCTTTTAAATAAACTTCTTAATCCATGTTCTTGTCTGGGGTCTGCTTTGGCTGTGGTGGGGAAACAAACTAAAACAATAGGAATTGGTAAAAAAAAAAAAAAACAATGTGGATAACTGGAGAATGTAAATCTACCTAAAGACATCTAAATTCACTTTAGAAAAATACCAAATATATAAGTAAATAACATTGACTGGGCCATGCAAAGCACTTCCACTGTCCAAATTTTGCTTGTTTGCCTGCTTCTAGTCTCTGGGCCAGATACTTTTTAGGTTCAGCTGTTACTTTCTGTGGTGTGTGTGTGTGTGTGTGTGTGTGTGTGTGTGTGTGTGTAGGCAATCCCCTGAAATGTAGAGCACTCATCCAATTTTAAATAAAAGAGGAGCTAAGTTATCTGTGATATAATTCTGTATCTGGAGGCTTTAAGGAGGCTCTTACATCTTAATCTGAAAATATCACCCAGTGTTGTAATAATGCACACTGCTGAGTTATGTCCAGGCAGATTGAAATTTAGGTGTGGAAGGGCTGTGAGTGACATCCTTTTCAGGGCATGGTGCCAGCTTTTACCACTAGAGGGCATTGCAGCTACAGAAACAAGAAAAGAGGTGTTTTGGGCCCCAAACTACTGAATTAAGTAGCTTGTTGCACTGCAATTGTATTTCCAGTTGAGATCAAAAACTCCCCTTTAGTATTTTGTTGTGAATTACACTCATCATGACCATGTGCAGGATGCTGGTACTGATGACTAGATGCATACATGATCCCAACTGGGGACTGTGATTTTTCAGAGACAACAGACAGTTATAGTGATGATATGCCTTCTTTTTCCAACAAGTCTCTTCCCACAGTGAGGTGGACAGCAAGGCTGAAGATCAGAATTTGAATTCTGGCTCTGGATCTTTTTGACACCTTGATTTTAAATAAGTGATTTAAACCTGATGTCTTCCTGTTTCCTGATCTGCAAAATAGGGATAGAAAACTTCCACAGGGAAGTTTTGATGAACAAACATTTCTTGGATTTTGTAAATTTTAAAGCACTAGCAACTAAATGGGGGGAATGTTATTGTTGAGGCTAACTACATTAGTCTATGTATCATAAGAACCCTTGATGAGTTGTATACTTCTTTACATTTTACTATTAGATATTCATTTATTTGGATTGAAATGTCTCTTTTTTAATGAGCATTTTCTCCTGGAATGATACCTACACAGTAAACTGTTATAAATCATCAACATTTTGGTGTGTTAATTTAGGGGATTGGTGCCTTAGGCCGAGAGCAAGATCTGATCATTTGATTGGGGGAAAGGTAGAAGTCATTTTACTATGGGACAGTGGTTTTCTGCTGGGATAGAATATCAGGCCCTTGTCTCTAAAGTAAATAGTGAGTGAAGAGGGAAACAAAGAAAGGGGAGAGACCTAGTCAGAAGGAGATG
Organism: Cynopterus sphinx; assembly: GCA_030015415.1. Lineage (NCBI taxonomy): Eukaryota > Metazoa > Chordata > Mammalia > Chiroptera > Pteropodidae > Cynopterus > Cynopterus sphinx. The sequence continues at coordinate 118,504,811 of CM057381.1, read as the reverse complement.
GTCTGAACTCAAGTTTGCCAAAAGTAGTTAGGTTTTAGAAACTTTCATTTATTTTTTTGATTCCCTAAATTCATACTATATAAGAAATATTTATGATCATGTCTGTGATCATTAGTGGCAAATTTACCATTAATTCAGTTGTACTGAACATACCTTATTGTACCATTAAGAAAACAGAGAAGGAAAAATACAGGTTTCTAGACTAATTGAGTAGTGACAAGCAATGTTGCATGATCTATGCTATGATTTTCATTTCTATCTTCATGTTCATTTCTATATAGTCAGTATTTGACACATGGTAAGTACTCAGTATATAAATGGTTAAGTGAATAATGAATAAAACCATATTAATTTAGGATGAGGATTCTCAAATATTCCTTGGTTTACTCCCATTAGGATCATCTGACTCTTTTCCATAATAAACACTCACTATGTATAAGACATTGTTCCAATTACTTTTCATTAATTAACTCATTCAATTTTCACTCTCTTCTAGGAGATAGGTACTATTATTATTATCTTCACTTTACAGTTGAGGAAACTAAACTTCAGAGTGGTTAAGTCACCTGCCCAAGGTCATAGAGCTAGTAAGTGGCAGAGATAAAATTTGAATTCAGTCTAACCCCAGAGTCAGTGCTCAAAACCACTTTCTTGTATTGCTTCCTTCTACTTAAAATGAATGAGACACATCAATATATGGTGACAAGAAAGAGCTGTCAACTTAAATTTTTAAGTGGAAAAAAGAAAAGCAAGATACTGGCCAATGTATTTAATAAGCTACTGTCTGTGTCGAGAATAAAAGACATGGAGGCACGCTTGTATATGTCCAGACTCTCAGGAAGAAAAGTGAAGACACTAGTGCTAATGAGAGCAACTGGAGAGTGGAATTTGAGGAATGGGGCTCAGGTAGTGGTTCCAAATTAAAAAATTTTTATTTTTGTAAATTTCCCTTTCCATCATGTAGCCTTAATTTATGGTGTTTATTTATTAATTGGATACAAATACTGCTGTCAATTTATATATTCACCATTCCTCATTTGTCCCAAGAATACTCACGGATGAACTCGATGCTGTGTTTACCCTGAGATAACTCGAATTACAGTCCTAACCTTATCCCCAAAGTTTCACGTAAAATTCCTCATTTTTATTATTATTTGGTTATTGCTCTAGTATATTAATAGTCTTTGGAAACAAATGACATAATTCTATTTATAGCATTGTTTTTAGTAGTAGTATTTTCATTTACAAAATATTCTCAATCACTGAAAATGTCAAATCCTAGAAAATGTTTCATTCCTATGCATGATGCTAACATTGTTTTTGAACAGTTGTTAGCTGGGTTCATTTGATAAGTCTAATTTATGTATATATTTCTGTTACATTAAGATTAGAGACAACTTCTCTTTAGAATTAACTCCAAGAAGTTTTTAAATTTTATTTTCACATTGAAAATCAGTCAGTTTTTTAGCCTCAAAGATCATGTTCATCTAAAATTAAATTAATGCTGGCAGTGAGCTGCACTTTTTTTTTCTAAATGAGAAATGGGTTAAACATTGGTGAAATTCATTTCTCTGTTAGAGGACAAATGGTTGCAAATGGTAGGATTATTTCTTCCCCTATTTCTGTTGGCAGTGCATGCACCCCACTTTAGAGACTGTTTCAACAATTATATAGCTCGTAATTTTTCAACCTTTATCTTGCCCCACCCCTATGATGATACCTGAGACCCATCCCTGACCCTCTAAATTACAACCTCTGGAAGTTTTACTCAGGGAATCTGCATGGTTAACAAAGACTTGATGATTCTTTTGTATCCGGTTTGAGAATCATTACCCTAGTTCTGGGAAGGTAATTTAATTCATTAAAAGAACTAGGAGCTTTCCTACAAGCCTTCCCACTTACTTTTTAAATGAATTCTTTTTGGCAAAAAGGAGGAAGATGAGCATAGCATTGGGGTCTCATTCCATCCATCCTTGTTCATTTTCTTCTTCTGCATTGTCAAAAGACAAAATAAAAATTCTCTTTTTGTTGTTAGAAGTTTCACTAAGAAGCTTGGTATACACCATTTGACTCCATTTATTCATTTTGTGCATATTCTTTTGCATTATAGTCTCTTTCATATTTTGTGTGTGCCCTTTTTAATTTGTAAGCTCAATGGAGTGCTAGCTATGGGTCCATTGTGGTCTCTTAATTCTTTTCCAGTGTTTACCCCTTAGGATTTCTACTTCCTCTCTCTAATCGGCTCTCTTTGTGGATCATAACATGACTTAGATCAGCAGGTACTCTCTTTTACTTTCTTTGAAGAGTAAACATTTTTGGAGAATTTGAATATATGCAATTTCAGACATAAACATTTGTTTGCTGCATTTGTTAGATGGTACTTGAGCATATGCTTCAATAAAATGAAAGTATAATGGTCATTAGGGCTCTTCACAAAAATTTTTTTTCTCTTTCTTGCACATGGAAGGATTGCACTTATTTGCCCCCTTTAAAGTTGGAATTAACCATGTGACTTGTTTTGACCAGTGAAATGTACATGGAAGTGACCTGTGTCAGTTCCAGATGCAATAGTTTAGAGCCACTGCATAATTAGTCAAGTTCTCCCCTCTGCCATGCAGTATACTGCTCTGTCAGCCTGGGTTCTGGAATAAGGGAGATGCAGGGCAGATCCAGTGCCAATCTGTGGTGGACACGGACACTTGCAGTTCTGAGCCACAGAAGCTTGGGGTTGTTGTCACTTCAGCATAAAATAGTCTATCTTGACTCATCCAGAGAAAGTACCAAGAACAGGAGAGACATTGGATCCAGAAAACAGTGAGATGAGCATAGAAACAACTTAAAGGCAAATCCCAAATTTGCAATAAAGACTTAAATTTAAGGCAATAGTTGGAGGACCCAAGAAGTTAATATAAAAATTTGATCTAAACAGAATTTGGGGGAATAGACATGTGAATGATAAATTTAGATAAAAATGAGTAAAGATAATGAGAAACTCCAGGAAAAAAATTAAAAATACAATGATATAATAATAGTGACAAATGATCTCCATGGCAAATAATTTTCCCAATGTAACAAAAAATATAAACATGGATTATTGACATGCACTTTTAGTGTCAACCTCTAGAAATAGCAGTTTCAATGCCAACCTCTAGAAATGGCAATATATATAACATATATTATATATATATATATATATATTATCTAACCTGATTGCCTTAAAAACATAGATGTTCATGGTGAGGTTGGAAATAAGAGCTGAAGGAAAGAGGAGGGATGCTTATATCTTCATCTTATAAGTCATTGAGTATCCATGAGAAATTCTTAATTGTCAATAATGCTACAGTATTATTTAAAATTAGCAGACAACTGATGGAAAGTCTATTATATTGGCAGACAATAAATAATGCCTAGATTTGATTTGATTATCGTTTTTTGAGCGTTATGAGAATAGCCATTAGGAAAAACAACCAAAATTTGGAATAAATGTCTTTGCCAGACAGGATTGGGTTGTGAAGGGTAGGCAAGGGTCATTGCATCCAAGTAATGTATTATTTCAGTTTTAAAACTTTTTAATTAACACACATTAAAAAAAAATCTTCACATAGGCAGGCTTTAGTGAAAAAAGATTCCCAAAGGGGTTCCACTTCTCTGATCTCTACTCATAGACAATATGAAGAATGGTTCATCTTTTTTCCTCCCTCTCACAGGACAGAAAGTAAGACATAGTAAAATACTTGGACTATGAGAGACCTTTCATCATTTACTCAACAGACTTGAAAGAACTGGAGCTCTTGAGTCAAATATCTGATGTTCAGTCTTAATTTTTCCATTTCATAACTGTGTGATAGACAAATTACTTTGCCTCTCAGTGCCTTGGTTTCTTTTTTCATAACATGTGTGAAAAGTAATAGTAATAATATTTTTATGTTTAGTATGGTGTTTGAGAGCATTAATTCATTTAAAGTGTTCAGGATAGTACCTAAAATATAATGAGCATTCAGTAAATGCTAGCCATCTTCATTATCATCAATATCATCCTTACAATTATGTACAAAGCATTTTGCTGGGCCTTGCGATTTCAAAGCAAACAAGAATCATTTAATCACTGTCCTCACAGAATTTAGAGCGTAGTGGAGGAAAAAGAGAAGTGATTGAGCAGGAAGCTAAGTGTTCATGAAAGACAATCCTTAGGGTTGCTGAATAGTGTCACACCTTGTCATGCACTAAATATTCTTATCATCCTTCTCCCTCAGGGTTATATTCACATGATTTTCTTTGACATTCAGTAAACCAAACAGATTTACTTAGCAACCTCCCACCAAGCATGTGTGACCCCTGTAAGATCTGCCTGTCTCCTTATGCATATTTATATCTCAAATTTCCTGAATCTCCCAAACATTGCGAATTATACTTCTGATGTTCCTCCAGACATGCACATTAAAGTATTTGGAATTTTAGAATAAAGGGCAGGTAAAGATTTGGCTGTTGTTAGAAGAAATGATAAACACTTTCTGGATCTTTCATTATATCTGGTTTCAGGATGGTTATAGATAGGTTATTTTCTAAGCCAGAAGATACTTGCCTTGCATTTACTGCAAATCTATGGACTTTTAAAAATACCATGACATTTTCCTTCTAGACAAAAGTCAAATGCCAAAAAAAAAAAAAAATCGTTTTCAGAAATGTATAAAAACTTAATCAGTAAATGCAAACAAGATCAACTACCAAGATGCCAACACAGTTACTTAGTCTGCAGACTTGGAGATTGGTGGGCAGTATTACTCACACCTGCTCTATACCTGTGCATTTGCTGCCGCATAGGGCTTGAGAGAGCTGTTTCAGAAAAAAGCCTCCCTCAGCACCCTTTCCTGTTTGAATGCTCAGATGCAGCTGGTGGGCTTGAGGTTACAGTTCTGGAATTTATTAAGAGAGAAAACAGGAAGTAAGATGATGATTAGTGCCTTGGTTGTTCTGCGTGCACAACACACCTGTATCATTTTGAAACTGTGATAATTTTATGTTGTCTGAATGAGACCATAAATCACATTGTGCCCTTTCTACCATAGCCTCATGGGGGTGAATATTTGGTCCAGATTGTTCTAAGCACAGTACCCTTTCCTCCTGGAAATAGTACAGGCACACAAGTTGGCCCTAGAACAGTGCTTCAAAGATCCTAAGAGCTCAGTAAATACTTATAGAATGGATAAGAGTCTCAAATATTAATTAACAGACCATTTGTAAATTTGTATAAAGATGTTGGGAGGGAGAAGGGTCCTAATTTCTGAAAGGGTTGCTAAGCTAATGGGAGAATTGAGAGAATTAAAGGTGAGAGAATTGAGAGAAATCTTCTCCTGAGAAAGATAGTCTGCAGACTGCCTGGGGGGGAGACAAAGGCAAGAGTGGAAGGAGAGACTAATTCCTGTTCTGTTACCTGAATCTGGGTCTTGTCTAAAGGTGGAGCCACACCTGTACTTCCCAATCTCATGAGCCACTGAATTTTCTTTTCACTTAAGCTAGTTTGAAAAAAGTTTCTACCATTTGTTTTTTAAACACACACACACACACACACACACACACACACACACACACACACACACACACACAGAGAGAGAGAGAGAGAGAGAGAGAGAGAGAGAGAGAGATCGAGCACCTATTCTTTTAATTCTATTACATCCAACAACCAGACCCTCCCAGTGAAGTAGGAGGAAGGAACAGGGCCTAAAAGTTCATGTTCAAGTTAAGAAGACAACTAGATAGCAAGCACAGGTTTTGTCAGAGAAGCTGGGGTAAGCTCAGATTTCCAAATGTGGTCGCTCACTCGTAGTCCACTCAGGCTCAGTTTAAATTCATGTGCCTCATTTAAGATTTTTCCATTGTTTTTAATGTTAAATTGGAGTCTTTACTTATTTAATGCCTGTGAAATGTTACAATTATTATAGAATTATCTTGAACTCTAAACATAATAGAGTTTCTATTTTCATTTCAGAGTTCACTAGAAGATTTATTAACATGAGCTAAACTAAATTGAAAGAACATTACTTGAGACATCTAAGGTATAAATCTGCCCTCTGTGCTCAGATGTTCTGTGGAGTTTCAGTGACTCTTTATGTCCACTATTGACCTGTCCCCAGTGGTCGGCTAAAAATGTGCTTAATTTCATGGTCAGCTGGAGCTAGGTCATCTAGGGCTTCCTGGACAAACCGAGGGCTCTCAATGCCACCTGATGGCATCATAAAATATGATGAGATAATAGTTTCTGGATAGGGCATTACCTTTTAGAGCCTGTATTATTGTCTTAAGTAGTATATCTAGATGAATCTGGTTTGCTTTTGCAGAAAAGTCATCAATTCTTAACCATATGTTAGTGTTTTAAAAGGCATGCATGCCAGTTTTTGCCTTTTAAAGAATTATCTTTTTTGTCAGTGAGGCAGAATGAAAAAGACCCATCTAAGTTTGGATAGTATCACCAGGTCCACTGGAAGTGTCACCTTGGGAATACAGCTCTCCAGCTCTCAAAGCAATAGCTCCTTGTCACTTACCTCAAAAGCTACTCTTCTATCCTTAGGGTAATCCTTACCTCAAAGGACTGATCTAAATATTAATGAAAAATCCTGGGGATTCAAGTGATAAATAAATGTTAGTGACAGTCATCTCTGTCCTTTTCCCCTAAACCCCTCCCCCACTCTTGCCTTGTCCCTAGAATTTCCTGGGAGTACAGAGCAGTCTCTTTCCCCCTGGCTCTGGTTCTGTCATGGAAGATGATGGCAGACTTTCTGTGTTTCTCTTCCCAAAGGGCAGCTTTATCAGTCAGGGGCCAGTTGGGGAAATGGAGCTTGCTGGCAATTCAGTAGCAAAAATAAAATAGAAGCAACTAGTTAGAAGGCTGCTTGGAGGGCTCCAAAGTAAATGAGATGGGAGGCACCTCCAAGTTTAAAAATTGCTAGAAGCAGTAATCACTCTGAGCTTAAGGAACAAACAGAGGAGGTGGTATTGCTGGGGCCAAGACTGCCCAGTGCAAACTGTCATCACAGTGGAGACACAGCCTCTGCCAAAGAGACTGCCTATGAGAGAGAGAGAGAGAGAGAGAGAGAGAGAGAGAGAGAGAGAGAGAGAGAGAGAGAGATGCCTGACTTCTCCCATCAGGGCTTCCTGCTATGAACCTTACTGGAAGCCACATGGCAGGGAACCTTGAGAAATGTAGTTTACAAAGTCTGCCCTGCATGTCAGTCAGAAGAGCAGGTGAAGGCAGGGCATGGATTAGAAGGCAAATAGAAAAAGGCCAAGTGGGGGAGGTTTCTGCTTTATCCGTAGCCACAGTTTCTGCCTCTGTGTCAAGTTTTAAAAAATCAGAAAATTCTTCCCCAAATCAGCACGCTTTGTGAGACTCTTCTTAAGGCAAGTTTCATCACAAGTGTGTTCATGCAGGGTGCTACCTACAAGCAGGAGTACACTCGCTGACTAGCACACAAATCTTCTAGCACCTGTTATCACCAAGGAGCAAATGTTGGGATCTTAAAGAACTGGGATGCAGGATGGATTAGTTTTAATGGAGGGGAGCAGGTGAGCACACTGAAGAGCTGTAGGAAGAATGCTGCATGTCCACTGCTGAGAGAGAAAGTCCTGCACTGTAGTAGATGAGAGGTGGACCAGAAGCAAAAGTCATCCAGAATAAGTCCTGGCTGTATTGGATAATTAAGGAGAAGAAAAGAAGTGCCCTTCGGTGATTTAATTCATGCACAATCCCCCTTGATTTAAGTCAATTCATCCACTATTTGTTGAGGTCCTACTTCGTGTTCTCAATTGCCTCCCACATGGAAATTGGCAACTATGTATGAGCTCTTGTTGCTGTTATTAATTATTATATTATTAATACTATATAACCAGGTCATGAAGAAAAATGCATCCAGCTTCATCTAGGTGTGGTCAGTAAAGGCTTTCCACAGTTCTGAGTCTTAAAGCTGAACAGGAGTTGACCACACAACATGGTAGTTAGAGAAAACAGCAGGAATGGATGCTTAAAGATGTTGCAGCAAAGATTTAAGACTTGTCAAAGCTACTTCTGCCTTCCAAAAAGTTTGTAGCTCATTATTGACTCAATTTTATGAAACCATAATAGAGTTGTCATGATAGGATAGGATACCCACTTAAATTTGATAGTCATATGAGCAGCAAATGTTTTAGTACAAGTATGGCCCATAATATATGTTTGTCAAAAATTAAAATTTAATTGAGCTTGCTGTATTTTACCTGGCAACCCTAAACCACAGACTACCTTAAGAGACAAAAGATCTTCAAAAGAACAAAATTCTTAGCCCCCATATACTTTTAAAAAATAGTCCATATGGCATATTTAGAAGAGTGGTTGACAAAACTTTTTACGTAAAGGGCCAGACAGTGACTATTTTAGGCTTTGTGGGCCATATGGTGCCTATGACCGTCACTCAACTGCCTTTGTAGTATGAAAGCAGCCATGTACAATGCAACATCCGATGAACATGATAAAACTTTCTTTACAGTAATAGGCAGAGAGCCCATTGTCACAGTTTACCAACACCTATTTTAGAAGTACATTCAAAAATAAATTTCTTGCTTATTGCAAAAAGCTGCTTGTAACTTAATAACAAAAAACAAGCAACTCGATTAAAAGTTGAATAGACATTTCTACAGAGAAGATATGCAAATGATCAATAAGGACATGAAAAGATGTTCAACATCACTAATGATTAGAGAAATGCAAATCAGAACTACAATGAGGTCCCACCTCATACCCCATCAAAAGCCCAAAGAAACCAAAACAGTAAGTACAATTGTTGGCAAAGGAGTGGAGAAATTAGAACTCTTATGCATTGCTGGTGGAAATGGTGCAGCCACTATGTATAAGAATACGGTGATTCCTCAAAAACAAAACAAAACTGCCATATGATCCAGAAATTCCACTTCTAAGTATATATCCAAAAGAATTGAAAGCGAGGACTAGGACAGTTATTTGTACAGCAGTGTTTGAAGCAGCATTATTCACATAGGTAAAAACATTTATTTATGTTTTTTTTTCATGATATCAGAAACTCTTGAGAGCAAGGGGTCAAGAACGCTGCCAAAATATCCACTAATGGATGAATGGGTATACAAAATGTGGAACACACACACACAGAAATATTATTCAGCTTTAAAAAAGTGAAATTCTGATTCCACTTATACGAGGTTCCTAAATAGTGAAAATCATAGGCACAGATAGTGGGATAGTGGTTACCAGTGGCTGGGTGAAGGAGGCGTGGAGAGTCAGTATTTAGTGCATAAAGAGTTTCAGTTTGGGATAGTGAGAAAGTTATGGTGATGACGGTGATAATTATTTCACACAGAATATGAATGTACTTAATGACACTGAAGTTGATAAATTTGTGTTATGTATATTTTACAATAATAAAAACTACTTGCAGAAGTTTACCTGACTAATCAGAAACTATTCTGAGACAACCAGTCAGGCAGTATTATATTTATTTCTAAACTAGGACAATGACACAGATTATAATTACGTATAAATTCCAGTAAATCTAGATATAAGACATGATGTAACAAAATTTAAAATATTGTTTTCCCAGTGCATAGAAAAATTATGTATTAAAGTCTTACTGTAGAATTTTCTCTCGAATGCTTTCGGAGGAGATTGTAATTTTGCATACCAACTATTGGTTAAGTTGAACAGTTGATTCCTATCACTGTATTGAGGTGAGAAACAGTGTCTATTCAGTCATAATGTCTGGGTCAAAGACCATGGTAGGGGGTAAAGATTGTGAAGGTCATAATTAAGCCTGGCCTCTTGCTTGCAAGGGTTTCTGATATTGGAGACAAAAACATTCAAATTAATGCTTTTTTGAGAGGTAGGTATAAGCAGTTGCCAACACACTTTGCCTCATCCTGAAGAACTACTTCTCACTTGCTTTCTAGGCATTATCAATACTTAGAAAGTTTCATTGATTTATTTTAACCTCTGCCTCCTTCCACAAAAACATGATAAAATAGAAATAAAAAATCAAGGTCAACAAAGAGAGAAGCTGAGAGATTCAGTGTTATCATATACCCCCATCCCAAAGCAACTTATTATATGTAAACCCCCAATTTCTTATCTAGTTTCTTTTAAAATGGGAACAGTGAGAAATCTTCCTTAAGTTCCATTAATATTGACTTTTTAGGGAGTTGACATTATTCAGAATCATTGCTGTTGTTCTTGTCTACGGATGAAGCATTGTAGATGGAATTTAAAGATATCATGTAAAAATGAATCTTATTTGTACTAAATTGTCAAATAAAATAATCTGCCTTTGAGATATGCTAGGTGGTTGGGCCATTGATAGAGCTTTATGTGGTAGAGAAAGACTGTTTTGGACTTACTGGTGTATTTAGCTAAAATGCTTCCAATTATGTGATACACACACACACACACACACACACACACACACACACACACGTTATGGATGCCAGAAACACAGTGCATGTGCACACACGCACAGACACCTCTGCAATACCACATAGTCATTTTTTTTGCTTATAATTTATTTTATTTTATTTTTTAAAAGAATTTTTAATGTTTTGATTATAGTTAGTATTCAATATGTGAGTTTCTAGTGAACAACATAGTGATTAGACATTTATATAACTTATGAAGTGATCACTCTGATAAATCTAGTACCCATCTAACACCGTACAGAGTTATTATAATATTACTGACTATATTTCTTATGCTATACATCCATGTAACACCCCATGACTATTTTCTAACTGCCAATTAGTGCTTCTTAATTCCTTCCTCTTTTTCACCTGACAACCACAAAAATGTCCTAAGAGTTTCTGTTTTGTTTGTTTATTTTTTTTAGATTCCACATGTAAGTGAAATCATATAGTGTTTGTCTTTCTGTGATTTACTCTGCTCAACATAGTACCTTCTAGGTCCATTCATGTTGCAGATGGAAAGATTTCATTTTTTATGGCTGAGTAATACTCATTGTATATTTGTACCAACTCTTTTTTATTCATTAATCCATTGATGGACACCCAGATTGCATCCATATCGTGGCTATTGTAAATAATCCTGCAGTGAACATATGGATTCACATGTCCCTTCAAAGTAGTGTTTTGGGTTTCTTTGGAAAAATACCCAGAAGTGGGATTACTGGGTCTTTCTTTGTCTCTTGCTATAGCCTTTGTTTTAAAGTATATTTTGTCTGGTATAAGTATTGCCATGCCTACCTTTTTAAATTTTCATTTCCATTTTCATAAAATACCTTTTTACATCTCCTCACCCCTAGCCTGTGTGTGTCTTTTGATCTGAAGTGTGTCTCTTGTAGGCAGTGTATGTAAAGGTCTTGTTTTCTTATCCATTCAGTCACCTTCTTTTGACTGGAACATTCAATCCATTCACATTCAAAGCAATTGTTAATAGATATGTAGTTATTGTAATTTTATTATTTATATTTTTTATCTCTTTTTTCTCATTCTTAAAGTAATTTCTCTAACATTTCTTGTAATACTAGTATGGTGTTGATGAACTCTAGGTTTTTTTTGTCTGGGAAGCTCTTTATGTGTCATTTGATTCTAAATAATGGCTTTGCTAGAAAGAGTAATCTTGGTTGTAGGTCCTTGCTTTTCATCACTTTGAGTATCTCATGCTAATTCCTTCTGGATTGCAAAGTTTCTGTCCAGAGGAATCACTGACAGTCTTACAGAAGCTTCCTTGTAGGCAACGAATTGCTTTTCTCTTGCTGTTTTTAAGATTCTCTCTTTGTCTTTAAACTTTGGCATTTTAATGATGATGTGTCTTGTGGTATGAGCCTCTTTTGGTTCATCTTGTTTGGGGCTCTCTGCAGTTCCTGAACTTACAGGTCTATTTTTTTTTTTTTTTTACTAGGTTAAAAAGTTTCCTATCATTATTTCTTAAAATGAGTTTTCAATTCCTTGTTCTCTCTCTTCTCCTTCTGGTGCCCCTCTGATACAAATGTTGACATGCTTGATATTGTCCCAAAGGCCACGTAAATTACCCTCATTTTTTCAGATTATTTCTCTTGTTGCTGTTTTGATTGGGTGTTTTCAGCTATCATTTTTTCTATATCACTGATTCAATCTTCTGTGTCACCTAATATACTATTGATTCCTTCTAATGTATTCTTCATTTCAGTTATTATACACTTTATTTCTGACTGTTTTTTTTTAATGTTTTCTATTTATTTGTTAAAGTGCTCACTAAGTTTATCTACTTTTTCCCTAAGTTCACTGAGTATCCATGTAATCAGTGTTTTGAATTCTGCAACTGGTAGATTGCTCGACTCCTTTTTCTAAAACTTTGTTCTGTTATTTCCTGTGGGACATATTTATATCCCCCTTTTGACTGCCTTCCTTCATTTGTTTCTATGTACTAGGTAGGGATGCTTTGTCTCCTTGTCTTAGTAGAGTGGCCTTATGTAGTAGGTGTCCTGTGGGGCCCAGTGGCACAGATTCTTTGGTCATTTGAGCCAGCTGCTCCAGATGTGTCCCTTGTAGGTGTTCCATATACCCTCCTGTTATAGTTGATCCTTGGTTGCTGTTTGCACATCAATGTAAGGGACTGGCCTTCGAGCTGATTGGTTATAGGATGAGCCAGTAAAGGGCTGACCCTACGAAGCAAGATTCACTTTAACAGGGCTCTGGTGCCTTCTCGGTCTGTTCTTTGGGTATATCATCCTCATACACAGCTCCAGGTAGTGTTTCACCTTGGTTAGATGCCAGCAACGGGGCATGCCAGTCCTGGGGCCTCCTGGGAGAGGTTTTGCTGGAGGCCAAGTTCAGCTGCAGTCTGTGCCCTTCCCGGGGCCACCTGGTGAGAGTCACCAAGCAATCCACAGATGGCTGCCATCTATGCTGGGCTTAGAGGTGCCTCAAGAGGCCAAGCATCAAACTGAGGCTGGCTGCCAGGCTTGTGGCTACTCAGCAAAAGGGACAGGGCATGCAGAGGCCATATGCTGCTTCTTTAGATTTTGTTAATTTTGTGAATTTTAGAAAAGTCTGCCAGTTGTAATGAAAAGCCCCTGGAAGTGGCTTGGGTGGGTCCAAAAGTTGCTTGGGGTGGGGTCTTAAGGAATCACCAGGGCAGGGCAACCATTGTTGGCCAGGTTGATGGAGATTCAGATAAAGTGGCGCCTGTGTCTGCACACCGGGAGCAGGCAGAGCTCAAGAAAGGAATAATGGATTCTGCCTATACTATTGTCTGGGAGAAGACTGCCCCTCCACTCCAGCCCTTGCTCTTAAGCCAGGCAATTCAGTTCATCCCTATATGTTCTTGGCATTTTTTGAGCATCATTCTAGTGCTTGAGCTCAGAGTAAATGAGTCTGTTAGTGAAAAGTTCACACCTGAGCCCCTTAAGAGGAACGTCTATGACTTCAACCATCCTCCATCTGATTCAGCCATGATCTCTACTGGTTTTAATAGCAGAAGTTATGGCAACTTCTCTTTCCAGGACTGGAACCCCAGGCTAGGGCGCCTAGTGTAGAGCTGGGACCTCTTGCTCCACCGGTCGCACCTCTGCAGGAAAGATATTTCCCCTGATTCTCAACTGCCATGTGTGGGTATGGAACCAGCCTGTTCTGTGTCTCCGCCCCTTTTACCAGCTTGAGGTGACTTCTTCTATATGTCTCCAATTTTAGAAGTTCTGTTCAGCTAGACTTCAGGTGATTCCCAATGATGATTGTTCTGTAGTGTAGTTGTCATTTTAATGTGGTCGTGAGAGAATGCAAGCACAGCATTTGCCTACTCTGCCTGGAACACCCACACCATTATATTCTTTTTAATTTCATGTATATGCACAGTTATGTAATGGATACTTCTTAAGATATTTATTGACTTGATTTTACTGCTATCCTAAAAAAAAAGAAAGCTTTTCTTTCTAAGAGTAATATTTAAAACTTTATTTTTAGTAGTGGGAAATAAGAATTTCCCTGTGCTTTTCTTAGTCACTTCTCTATCAAATTTTATTTCTTTTAGCCACCTTCTTTATTACCATTACTATGCCCCAGTGAAGGCCCCCAGCCTCTCTCCCCTGCAGATATCCTCTCTGCCTGAAATTTTACATCTCAGGGCTGACAGTGGAGTGACCACTGTCAAATATTCATCTATTCCTGCTACCCTCCAGCTTAATAATCTGCAAAGACTTCCTTATTTTGCAGAGTATGGTGCTAACCCATTGGCTGACCTTAGCTTATTTTTCTAGTCTGCTCTCTTGCCACATTCCCACATGCATTTTTCTTCATGCAGACTAATCACTAATTTCTCTAAATGCACTCTCTCACTGCATGCCTTGGCCCAATGTTTTCCATCTTCTTGGAATACTTTTCCTTTCTCTGTTTACCTGGTTTAATCCTGGAGCATAATGTTGTAGAAAGAGATCAGACTTTGGATTTGGCTACACAGGTTGATCTATTTACCTTGTTGCTTAATGTTATGTGGCTCTGGTTCTTTCATCTGCAAAATGACTTAAAAATACTGCCTAGTTGGGTTCCCATGGTAATTAATAAGATAATATAAAAAAAAAAGCACTTGGACTTAGCAGTTGGTGCTTCACAACTAATGTGTTCTTATTATACATAATATTGCTACTATTTACAATATTAACATTAACATTTTTATTGATTACACTGTTCATGTGTCACTTTTCTTGGAAACATTTTCTGACATTTCACAACAGGATTGGTTTTTCTCTTTTGTACTTGTACTATGACTTGAAACCCCTTCTCTGTTTTAGCCATCATTCCATTGAATTGAAATTGTTGGTTCACTTATCTCTTTCTCACTGCGTAGTGAACACGATTGGGAACAATCGTGTCTTGTATTTTCTCATATCTCCATAAGAGAATGAGTAAATAAAGGATTCTACTGGCTTTCCCATAACATTATCCAAAATGGCTAGTAATTAAGATTTCAGACATATTCTCAAAGCCAATGCCAGTTTAGATAGTTTTATCAAATCAGGAAAACCACATATGTAATAGTGAAGAAATTAGATGGTGGCATCTTTATCTATCAGCTTCTAGTCTTCTCCTTTTTAGTTTATTTTCCTCCCAGATGCCAGATAACTTTCATCAGTAATAAATCTGACATTGCCAGTTCTCTACTTTGACTTTAAGGATTTCTTAATGCACTTAGAATAAAGATCACATGCCACTCTCATCTTAACTCACAGCTCTCATCACTCTCTGCCCCCTTCTCAATATTCCATCCACACTGAGCTTCTGTTCTTCAAATCGCCTGGTCTGTGCACTCAGCAGTTTTTCTGCTCCATATTCTCACAACTTTACATGTTCCCTTCTCTTTACCCTCTGGATTTAGGTTAAATGTCACTTCCTCTAGGAGTCTTTTCTGATGTGCTAGGCTAGTTCTGGACACTCTCCCATGGCACCACTGGCTACCCGCTAAGGTATTTCTTATTTACTTCCACAATCACTGCACTTTATGGCACCTGATTGCTGGATGTTCATTCTCTTGGCTAGACTGTAATCTCGTGAAGATAGGTGGAAAGTCTGTCTAGTTCACTACTAGATCCCTTTAACTAGTAGTAGCTGATATACAGCAAACAATAAATCGTTGATGAATAATAAAAACAAATCTGGTGATTTATAAAGAATTTGCTTGGAAATATGTTCCTAAAGCTTGATAAACTTTGGAGATAAAGGAGAATGCATTTTCAAACCCAGATAGTTAGCCTGTCTTTCCTCTCATTACTCAAATCAGGACATTTGAGACAATCTTAATTCACTTTTATATCTGCCTAGTTCCCTAGAGAATAAGGCCAATGTTTCTGGCCAAGATGATGAATCTGTGAGGGAAGGTTTTGGCCCAGTGTACAGGTCATGTGAATATGAAGATGGTACTTTCTAACTCACCTGGAGTCTTGTAATACATTCTAGAGCATATATGCACATTTTAATTTACCTCTCTTCTATATGAATTTTCTGGAACCTTTTCCATATTCATATATACCTCTATTACCAGATAGTTAGGGCAAACAAACTAAGCTAAATTACTTTTTAAATTTACTTTTTATAGCTTTAGAAGTGTGTGTGTGTGTGTGTGTGTGTGTGTGTGTGTGTGTGAGAGAGAGAGAGAGAGAGAGAGAGAGAGAGACCCTGACATAACAAAGGTTTATTTTAATTATTGTGTAGTTCTATGATCTGTTTTTACTATATCCCCCCAAATCTTTAAGATGTCTTTTTATTAACATATCCACTCTGCCTCATTACCACAGACAACTGAAAAATACTGTAATGATATCTTTATGTGTTCCTTTAGAATTATGGAGACACTCTGGATGATAGACTTATTTTTCTTTCAATTTTCATTTGGATGTTTGTATTATTATTTTCTATCTTCTAATATTTCATTCATTTAAAGCATCACATGTCCTCAGAAAATCAAGATTCTTTCTACTCAGATTATTCTTCCTCCTAGATCATTCTTTCTGTTGGTATTAGAATATTCTTTCTAATTTAGAGGCTTACAGAAGTCACTTAAATAAAGGCTTTCAGGCTTCCAAAAAGCTGTAGAGTGAAGACCAAATCCCTTAGCCCGACATTTAGGTTTTTCTAGCTAAATAGTCCCAACTTCTGTTTTTTAATTTCTAGTTTAATTTCTGTTTTTTGTTTGTTTATTGGTTTTCACAAACACAGATTAACTACCAGTTGTATGCAAAGATATGTGTTAGGATGCTTCAAGTTATACTATCACAATCATAATTATCATTCCAAATAGCTTACATGTTTAAAAAGAGAACTGATCAGAGAACTCAGTGGTGGGCACATAGTAGGTACTTACTCAATGTAATGAGTACATGTATCAAAGATGGTGTGACCTGAATTGTTCACTTGGGTGGTTAATGTGATGGAAGGGATTGTAGTGGATTCAAGCTGGAGATAAGGAAAGAAAATGTAATTGATCAGGGAGATGCAGGGAGGTGTGAGCCTCAGGTACCATTAAGGGCTGCCATTGAGATTAGGGCACAGGCAACCACTAATGGAGGAACTGATAGAGAAGTAACATGATTATATAAGAGGAGGAGAGTGTTAATGATGCTAATACAGTTTTCAGTCTCGCACAAAGGTGTTCCTAATATCAGAAAAAGAAAAATCAAGAAGGGGCTGAGGAGGCGAGCTTTAGACAACATGACTTTGAGAACCCAGTGGGAAATTCCAAGGAAGATGTCCAGTGGTTGTATGGGTATGTATGTGTAAAAGTTTCCAAGAGTAGAATTTAAGTGACAAGTGGGAGTCTGGCATAGTCAGCATTGTTGAGCCATAGTTGGAACTGAGATTGCTCAAGGAGAGGGTGTAGAAAAAGAATCCTTTTCCTTTTTTCCCCTGGACCACCTGCTTTAGGCCTACCTGCTGTGTTCCAGAGACTATCAGGAGTGACCTCTGATTTGTTTTCTATTCACCCAACTTTGACATTTTCTTTACTTGACTAAGTGCACATTAGGTCTGTTGAGTTCTCTAAACATTTTTTTTTAACTATCAACTTCATATTTAGCTAGATGCTACAAGTTACAGAAATGGAGCCTGTATCCTCCAGGGAGGTGTCTTTAAGATCCTGTCCAAGCCATGCTGACCTTTCCTTCTGAATCTTTGGCCCACATCCTGCTACATATCTGACATTTAGCACAATGAGTCCTGGTATTTGTATTTATTTTGTTAGAATATCAGGGCATCTCCACAACTAGTTAGTGGGTTCCTTGAGAATAGACACTGTAATACTCTAGTTGGAGTTTCATAAAGGTCTGCCACTATTTTTTGTACCCAGTAAGTACTTTTTAAAGTTCTATGTGACTCTGCTTTTATTTACTAGTATTCTTCCCCCAAATTCTTGATATCTATTGACACCAGTTCTTACATCTTAAGTATCTAGTGTGATGACTCAAAAGTCTAAATAAAAACATTACTTGTTATGACTCACAAATCATAGAGACAATTTTAATAGACACTTCTCACCTTGTCATTCAAAAGAGCTAACATGTTTTTTACATGCTAAATATGAGAAGATGCTATAAACACTGCAGTGAAGAATGAAGTGATAATTAATACTTAAGTAATTAATCACTCAACTCAGTCCATAGTGGGGAATTCGTTGCAGTTGCTATGTAAAAATAATTTTTCTTTTGTTACAGTGACAATGATTTAAGAGGAACCTAAATTATTGTAAAAATTTCTGTGGATTTGGGACCATGGAGTCATAAAGTTAAAAAATTGGAGGGCAGCATATACTAGTCTACCAAAGAGTAAATTGTTCCTTTTCAAGGGCCAACTGAGTAACTGGTATAACATCCAAGACACTGTTTTGGAAAGGGGTCTAAGGTAGAGTCTGGGATCAGTGGGAAAGATTCATGATGGAAAGTGTCCACTACAGGGGGAGATAGTAAAGTCATGTGCTTGCCTTCTTGGGTGACATCCTTATTCTACTGATGTAGAAACTGAGTTGGAAGAGGGATCTTTTCAAAAAATGCACATTTATAGAGACCTACTATGCACTAGACAATTTACAAAATAGTATAAGCTTTCCAACACCTACATGCTATATTCAGAAGGTATGCTACTTTAGTATAGTGCATGTGGTTGAAAGTGCATTTACATTTCTCTGTTTTTCTCATGTACTGGAAAGAAGGAAAATACACTCATGCATATATTTTTAGTTAACCATCTTTGTAGTCAAATTGAATGCTAATTTCTTAACCTACCAATGTAAATATAGTACCTCTTTACACCTTTTGATTTTCACAAGTCTTGCATCTCCCCCAGGAATAACTTCACTCACATTTTCAAATAAGAATGTCTCTGGCCAAGACAAACCTAGATGACTAATACTGAGTCTTTTGAATTTCAGAATAAGCAGAGGATAATTCATGAATTTGTTCATTTTGCTTTCTCAGCTGGAAAGCACTCAGTAGATGTTAAGTCTTCAGTTATCTCACACTTTCACATCCCCAGAGTGTTCTTAGTCTGGATATTAAATAGTCTGATGTAGATGGTAAAAGAATTCTGGCTTTAAATTTAAATTTTAGATACTTTACTAGGCATGACCCAGGCCAGATATATAGCCATGTATTTAATGGAGCATTTGGAATTATCCATTATGCCCATAAAGTTTAGATGGGTCTCTTTGGTTGGATCAATGCTCAGTTGTACCAGAGGGAAAAGACTCTGCAAAAGGCCCAAATTTGAGGGTAGGCTCTGTCTCTTAGCTAATGTGTGACTTTTGGAAAGTCATATTTAACTTCTGTTTCTTTACCTAGAAAATGGAGCCATAATGAAGCCTATCTTTTAGGGATAGTATGAAAATTAACTAAATATTGTAACAAAGATCATATCCAATGGTTTCTCATATAATTTGGTTACCTACTGCCATGTAACAAATAACCGTCACTACTTCATAAATTAAGACAATACAATGTAATTATTTTCAGTGATTCCATGAGTTGGCTGGTCTTGACAGGGTGGTTCTTCTCTCTGCTAAGTTGACTGGGGTTATCTGGGAGCTTTGTTGCTGTGGAACATCTGAAACGGCTTCCTCACATGGCTGGCAGTTGATACTTCTGTTAGCTGGAAGTTCTGTTGGGGCTGTTGACAAATCATCTAAATCTTTCATGGGCCCTCTTCATGTGATATGGCAGTTGGCTTCTGAGAGAGAGAGAGTTCCCAGTGCTCAAAGAGGGAGGAAGCAAAAGCCGCCAATAATCTTGAGGCCTGGACTTGAAGTTCTAAAATGTCACATATTCTGTTGGTCAAAAGTCTCACATGGTCAGCCCAGGTACAAGGGCATGGAAAATGGATCCATCTCATAATGCAAGGAGTGATATGTGTGAAGAAGGAGGAGGGGAATCTTGGGGGCCACCTTAGATACCTCATTACATATAGAATAAAATCTAAAATTCCCACTATTGCTTATTAAGGTCAGTCTTCATCTCCCAGCACCCCCACTCTCTCTTTAAGTTTCCCTTACCTCCAGCCACACAGACCATCTTGCTCCTCTCTAAATATGCAAATCTTGCTCTTACTTTAGGGTCTCACCATTTGCTGCTCCTTCTTCCTGAAATGTTCTTACCATAAAATATAGCCTAACTTGCTGACCTCATTCAGACGTCTACTCAAACAATGCCTCTCAGAGAGCTTTTCCCCAACCATCTCATTAAAAATGTCATGCTTATCTCTATTCTATTCTAATATTTCAGTTTTCTTCATATTCTCTTAATTTCTTCAAAAGATTTTGGGACAAGCATATGTGAGGTAACTTAAGACTTTTATTTTCTTCCCTAATCACTCACTATTGGGCATTCTATTTCTTTTTGCTTACTGTCTGTCTTTCCCAGTAGAAATAAGCTCCATGAGGCAAGAACATTGCCTTATCTACTAAGTATTCTCAGTGTGGAGCTCTGCATCTAAACATAGTAGATCCACATGTGTGAGTGTGTAGATGTATGTATATTCATATACATGTAGAAATAAACTGAATGAATGTGAAAGGGCTTTGTATTTGTTTAGAGTATTGTTATTATTATTGGGTAAAAACAGTTTACTCTCTCTCTGATTGATTTTTTTTTTATTATTCACAGAACCATTTACTGAATGCTTGCTATATGTAAGACTCTGTGATAATGACTAGTTCCTTAAAGAATTAATGTGGATTCATAGCACTTGACTCATAATTGGTTTGTTAAATCATGTTATAAATGACAACAAGATCTGGGTTACATTCTTACAGAGAGTTTCGCTTAATCATACTCCAAAGATTGGCCTTTTAAACCCTACATTTCAACTTGGCAGTTACATGCCAAAAATCACAAATTTGCAATTAAATGCTCAAGTCTAGTTGCAGCTATATAAATTATCTTGGACTGAGAGAGATGTAACTACCATTTGTTGAATGTCCACAATGCCCCATGTGTCTTCTATAGCCTTTCTCATTTTATCAGCAGGACAACCCAATGAACCAGAACTTTTGACCTCCAGTTTATAGATAAAAAAAATGAGGTTTAGAATTTCATGATTCTCTCATTCCTCTAGTGCCTACCATAGTAACTGGCATAGGAGTGCCCAATGAATATTAGTTAAACATTGAACAAAAGACAAATTAACTAAATTTTTTTTAAATATCACTTAGAAGATAACAGACCTGAATTTGAATCTAGGCTGATGGCCTTCAAAGCTGAAATTATTTCTACCAGTTCAGATCAAGTCATAGTGATCTTAATATCATCATTGTCAAGTCCAAAAGTTAGAGAAGAGGAGAAGTCTTAGAAATAAGAGTTACAGATCCATTTTGAAAGTGAGATTAAGATAGGAAATAAGATAATTATTCTGACAACATTTTATATTAGATGCTACAGTTTGTTTGATGTGGAACATCAGTTTACCATTGAATGAAAAATAAAATTTTCTCTCTGATGTTTTGGTTTTTGAGTCTCCTAGAAAATGCTGGGTAAGTTACATCCTTTGAATAGTAATGAAGCAAATTAGCTCCAAAAATGCCCTACTGTGTCTCAGCTCCAGGAACCAACATTACTCATTAGACTCCTGTTGGTTAGAAATGTTAAAGTGGGCTTTCTTTCTTTTCATTTTAATTAAATAAATTTGATAGGCTTTTTTGAGTACCAGTTGGCCAAGACTCCTAAGGTATGAAATGAGGAAAACGGCATCCTCTTCTAAACAACCCTTGCTGGCTGTGTTGGGTTTTATTTTTTCTTAAAGGAACCCAGGATTAAGACAATTGGGATCCAAAGGTTTCGCTCTTGAGAGAAAAGGTAGAAAGATGGAAAAAATATATATTTTCTATGTGATTGCAGATGATTGGGTATGGTGATTATATTTGGGGCCAGCTTAGTTTACTAAGTGTCAAAATATTATATAAGTAGTGAGCACAATTTTAATTCTCCATCACCTGGCTTCAACATACCAAAAGACTGCAGTGATTTAAAGGTAATTATTATTATTTTTTTATCTCAATAGGATGATGCACAGCCATAGAAGGCCTGTGCAAGATTATAGCCAATCTGCCAGGAGCCAAGGAAGTCATATACTTTGATTTTTGTCTTTTATTTCCAGTGTCACATAAAAGCATTCTAATATTAAGTTGTACCATTTTTTGGTCAGTTTATAACCACATAAATAGCTTTTGAGAGTGCAATCAACAGGGGTGGGATAGAAAGACCTGGAACAGAACAGCTTTGAGATATGCAGGAAAAGAAAAGGGGCCTTGTCTTCACTTTGTACTTCCTCCAGCTTGCAAATAGTAGCCAGTGGGGTCTGAACCTACCGTACCACTTCTGCTGTCACAGTAAAATCTACCATCAGAAGGCTGAAGGATTGAAAGATTAGTAGAATCTATACCGTTGAAACATTACTAGCCTATAATAAATTGATTAATTTATGAAACAACAACAAAAACAATAACTCTTGAAGTGTAGAATGACCCAGGAAGCAATCAGTAAGTTTTAAGACAAATGGGGTCCAAAGGTTTTGCTCTTGGTAGAAAAGGAAGAGAAAGGAAAAAGATATTATCTTTTTTTTCTGTTAGCAATAAAAGGTAGAGAGCTCCAAACTAAACTGTACTACAAAATATTAGTTAATACAGTTGCTTTTAGGCATTATCAATCTCATTTTACAGATGACTAACTCTACCAAAGAGCATAGAAGGGACTTTCTCATTTTCACAAATTACTAATCAATTAAAATATAATTAGCACCTGGACTGGCATTGTGTTAAAAATTACAGAAATGGAAATAAATAACACCTAAATACTGCCCCTAAGAACTACTGTCACTACACACTGTGAGGCCTGGAACATTCAGTACATCAGTTAACAATATTTATTCAGTTCCTTCTCTGTGCCAGGAGGTAGGTCAAATCATGTCTCGTCTCTAGGTCTGTTTCTTCTTTCCTCTTACCCTCAAAGTCTGTCTAATCTTAGAAAAGAACAGAAGGCAAGGAGAGAAAAGCTGGGGAAGGGAGATCATTTCTCCATCAATCACCAAACATAACCACTTAGAACATATCCAATGTGATAAGGGATTGGTAGAAAGAAATAATAGAGATAGCTGAGCTATGCTTTTTTTTTTTTTTCTAGAAAGCAAGAACCCAGTTTTTCTATGCTCTGGAGAATATCACTATGGGTTATCTCATTCTATAAAAGCTATTTTACAATCAATTGCACGTGCACATGCACACACACACACACATGATTCATTTTTAGTGTGTTGTCTGAAAAGTGTGGTGTTCATATGCCTCTCTTAATCACTCAGTTGGAATTTTTTAGATTTAGTCCATAGGAATGTTTTTAGAGTTTTGAGCTGTAGGGTTATGCCACTCCTTTTCGGAACTCCTTGCAATAAACTTATACAAATATTTTTAGGTTAGAGAATATAAACTTGCATGATATTTAAAAATCTCTCCAGTCTGTAATGACTCTTATTGATGATGTGCACATTGAAGGCATCAGAGAGTCTCCTTTTATAATGACTAGGTGGGATCCATTTCTTTCGAAGTGCTAGATATTAATGCATAAAAAGAATTTCATAGTGTAATCCAGAGCCAGTATGATCTGTAACTATATAACAAGAAACACAATTAACACCAGGTATGGGAACTGTTACTATAATGAACATTTTGGTATGAAAGGATCATTATTTTTCTTTAAAAAAGTATAGAAGATAAGACTTAAAATGCCAGTTGGTTTCTGTAGACAAGCTAAATGGCTTAATTATCACCATTAGGAATCAGGTGTTGAAACTGTGTTATGAATTGCCTGGGATTGAACTTGTGTGGAGATGAGTTTCATCGGAGAAGGGAGGGAGGAAGATATCTTGACAGGTCCTTTTCCTATTTGACATCATTGAACCCACATAAGATCTTCATCTGAAGTTGATAAAAGCAAGGAATAAAGGGTATTCAGAGGCACTGATAGAAATGTCATGAGATTCTATGGAACAAAAGGTTCTTAGGGCTCCCCTACAGTTGCACTGGGTGGTGTACAGGAGTGAAAGGGCCCTATGAGAACTATTTACACCTTCCCCCAAGCCCAGTGCTCCATTTAGAGCAGTCTTTTCACTCTCACCCTTTACAACCCACTCTGTATGCCTTACTATCTCCATATATTTCCTCAGGCTGCATTCTTCCTTGAATTTCCTGCCCCATCACTTTTGCTACTTTAAATTCCAACTACTCTCTTGAATCTACTCATATCCCATCTTAACCAGGACACTTTCTGCAGAATTCCAGCCTACTGTAGAGTTCTGTTTAGTTTTTAGTCATTCAGGGCTTGGTTCTTGCCCTGATCATTTAATCACTCATGGATAATTTCCCTGTGTCAGCTCTTTTATTTAGATTCTTAAGCCTTTTGGTATCAAGAGCTAATTTAAGGAGAAAGGGAATGCAACAGTTAGAATGAGGCTCAGTCTGGAATGACAGAAACTCAAGTGGTGGTGGCATACATAACAAGAGTTTACTTCTCTTTCACCTAGACACGACCTAAGGCTTCCACAATTTTTGGAAATCCAGGCTCCTACTATTTAGTTGTTCCACAATATATGGCTTATATTGTTAGTTTTATAAAAAGTTAGCATAAGTAAAGCCATTTTAAAATGGAGTCAGGGCAGCCATTTCAGAGAAACTGCATTGCACATTTTACTCCTTGAAACTTTGGAATGCTCAAACTGGGCAAAGTAATGTTTAGACTGGGCCAGAGAAGCACACTCTTCTAAGCAGCTGTTTTAAAGCTTACAGGAAAGCAGACCTCCTGACTACAGGACTGAAAATTAAGAACATTCTTTAGAAATTTGTACCACCATGTATGGATAAAAAAAATAACAGCTTATTTGGACTAATCGAAATTTATAGCCCCAATGGAAATTCCTTTCCATTATTCATATAATTATTTTCCATCCCTTATGAAAAACTCCTTACCTTCACCCCCTAATCTGATCTCTTTTTTGGTTTCGGCCTGAATCACTGCTTCCAGAATAGCTATCCTATTATCTCAAATGAACACCTGTTGCCTCTCACTTTGGCTTTTTATTTTTAGGTTAACAGTTTCAAGATTTCAATTTACTTTACAATTTACTTAAATAATAAGTAACATTTATAGAATAACTTTCATGTTTCAATGTCTTAGCCTCTCTCCCTAACCCACTCCCTACCCTTCAAAGCTGAACCCAAGACAAAAATTTTTATACAGGTAGTTTACTTGGGAATGTGATATTAAGGAGCCAGGAGTGAGACACAAAGGGGCATGTGATGGGAAAGAGGGAAAACCAATACAAATTTGTGTTACGTACATAGGCCACTTGTATTTAATCCCTTGGGGCATTCAGAGGAACTGTTAAAAAGTAATTTTACAAGTAGGATAAAGTCATGATTCTCATACAAATATAAAAATAATGAAACATATGGTAAATATTTAGGTCATAATCCGTGAGGGAGCTCTACAGATATTTTACACACTTCAAAAGAGGATCCAAGAACAGACACATTTACAATCAGCTTTTGCCACATTGGAGAGAGGGCCTTTTAGACAGGACAGAATTTGCTTGTCTGTAGTCATGAGTTATTTTGCATTGCTATCAGTCATCTATAATTTAGAGTATTTTGAAATAGCTTCTATAGAATCAGATGACTCAGAGGGTATACCCCAGGTTCTGGACAATCTGGGGCCTAGTTTTCCAGTGAAGCTCATTTTTCCCTCCAGAGCCCTATGGAAACACTCCGGACTGTCACTCCCCTTTCTGTCAAGGGTAACCCACAATTCCAGGGTTCGTGTGTCTGTGCATCTCAAAAAGAAAGATTCATTTGATGTGAACTCTGAGAAGGAACCTGTCAATCAAAACTGCACAATTTGGATACCTCATTTACATAAGGTGAACTTAATTGAGGACCTGGGTACGAACTTTTGCTATAAAAGGTGGCCTCTCCTTTAGGTTAATATTGAATCTGTGTCTCCCAAGCTGCTGCTCCTCTTGCTCAAATAAATGCTTACTATTCTTTATTACAGTCTAAAATTAATTTTGGTGTACATTTGAATAATAGTCATTCTCCTGATCATGTCCACACCCTTGTGACAGTAAGGCCTGGGAAGCTAGAGGGACACAGTGTGGGCTTTAGTTTGCATTTCCACAAAGCTGGCCCCAGACTCAGTGGACTTGTTTGCCTCAGCAGTGTCTAAAACAAAATGTGGGCTGAGATTTTCACTGGTGCACTTTACATGTGCTTTATCAGTCCTCCAAATAACCCTATTAAGTAGATGGAAAACTGAGGTTCAGAGTGGTTGAATTCAGTTGGCCTAGGTCAGATAGCTAATTCAGTAGAGGATTCAGATTTCAAATCCATGCAGTCTGTCTCCCCAGCCACTGTTCCTAATTGTTACATTATATTTGTTAGTTGCTTTTTTTGTGAGACCAAATCTAAACTTGAGCATTGCTTAGGGTAGAATTTAGGTGTCAAATGCTAATGAATGCCAGAGGAGAATATCTAGATTTATCTGAAACAAAGAAAATAAATCCCCAATGGAAAGCCTGTAATGATATTGATGGCTCAGCTGGGACAAAAAATGATCAATTGTTTGTTTAACGTCACTGGCATTGCCTGATCTCAGAGCCACACAGGATTTCAGCTACGCCTCCCTCCACCTCTCCCGCCCCCATACACTTGGCCTTTACTGAAACAGCCGTAAAATCTCTTTTCTTCAAAGATAGAATGTACTGCAGAAGTGAGTATGGAGTCATTTGGAGAAGGGGAAAATTGCCTTACACAAAATTGTTCTGGAAATTTAGTAAGATTTAGTGAAAGGGAAATGTGAAAATGCTTGGCCCCCGCTGTACAAATGCTTGTCCCCGATTTGTATGTAGTAGAGCTGGGACGAAGGTCTGGGGCTCAGGGGACCACTGGGTACTTAATTACAGCTCTCTGGGGACTGATAGTCTAGTCCAGGGGACATAAGCAAGCCTGATTATTTACTTCTGTGATATACCTTTGAGGAAGATTACATTACACACACGCGCGCGCACACACACACACGTGCGTGTGTACGTGTGTGTGTGTAATTTCCTTACTTGTGACTTTTCTTCTTCTCTGGTCACATTTCCTTGTTTAAAAATCCTTTTTGTGCCCCAGTGGAAAAACCTCGTGTGGCTGCACTCAGCCAGGTTGCTTTGACAATAAATGCAGCAACATTTGTTAAGTATCTCTCACTTCTGCTTTGGTTTAAGTAAATACTAATGACTTCAGAATTTATCTGGAAGATGAAAAGTGCCACCTTGGAGTGTCTGTGGATTGTATTGATACTCTCTCTGTTTTCCTCAGCCCTTGTATAGGCTGTGCAATTTTGGACAGGTGAGGTTGGAATCTCCACTAATTACAAATGTTAAACTGAGTTGATAATTTCTACCTCAGTGAAGCTTGGGGAGGGCAGAGTAAGGCAAATGCCGTGGAAAGTGCCCTGTATACTGTTAAGTACCATGCTCCGTAAGGTCAGCAAAGGCTAACATTGTTCCCTCTGACCTTCAGTAAAAGAAGCTGAGGGTGTAAATTTCCATTCTACTTCAGCCAAGGCTATCACATGAGGGATAAACTGATGTCTTCCATTTGCGTGCTGACATTATCTATAGCTAAATCTGGAGGAAAAGAGAAAAACCAAGTCTTGTTGCTCACCTTTGGAAAATAGCACAAGATATTAAAGTATTTTGGTTATTTGCCATGGGCCAGGTTATGTGCTGTTTTGCGTACATTCCTCATGTATTTTCCCTATTAGCACAAGCCAAGGGGGAGATGGATGGAATGAGGAACAATCAAGAAGCAGACCATGGTGAATGAGGACAACAGGGAACTTCTCTACATGCATTTAGCTAACACTTGTAGAGTCCTATTGTGTGCCAAACATTATGCTGGGTAAACCTATATCTTTGTGTTTGTTATTGAGTCTGTGGCATAATCACATATGGCAATGCAAAGAGAGGCAGATGGAGGCTAAATGGTAGGTAAATCCTGGAACTAGCATATGCTTCCTACTCTAGGCTGGGGTCCCTGACCTTAGCTTTACAAATCAAAATCCAGGCCAAGGGTTTGGAGCTGCTTAAAGATCGATTCTCGGAGGTCACTAAAAGCTGCTCAATGTATGTTCCCACTTTCCATCTGTCCTCTAATCACAACCCCTGTGCTTCATTTAGTCACAGCAGGCTCCCACATGGAGGGCGTGGGAGCAGATGAGACCCACCTCTGCCAGCTCATTTTTAAATGCCATTCTTCAAAGCCTCCTCTCCAAACTCAGAAGGAAACTGAAGCCGCTGGCTAGGGCTCAAGCTCACAACAGCAGCAACTCAAAGATGTCATGTGGTCTGCATTAATTAGACCCACCAAACCCATTACCAATAAAAGCCAGAGTGCTTAAGCAATTAGTGATTATTTGGCTAGTGTTCTTCATCGCCAGATGGCTTCTGCGAGTCTCCCACATTCTCAGAGAAATTACACATGGAAGCAACACTGTTGTGCTGTAAAGACATGGACAGAGTGAATGTTCTAGGAATGCAGTGGGAAGATAGTACTAATGGTCTCAATCATAAATTTAGGGGCTGTTTATTCAACATAAGCCAAATGGCAACTTGGGGCTATTCTGCTTGTTATCATTTCAATCCTTACATGACTCCTGTGGAGTAGGTACTTAGTTATCTTCATTTACTTGAGAAAAAAAAATCTTTGTGAGATTCTTCAAGGTCACCCAAGAAGAATATGTAAAACTGGGATTCAAACTCAGATCTGTCTAGCTGCAAAGCTCAGTCTCAAATCACATAGGCCTTTTTTTGTGATAACATGGTAGGGAGAGTTGCCTTAAATATATCACTTCCCCAGCCCAGATTATGTCCCTCTTGTATATGCTCTTATAGCACACATTACGTCTTTTTTTTTAATAGCCATAACTGTCATATGCTTAATGCCTATGTCTCCCTGTTATACTAAGTTCAATGAGGCAGGACTTTGTTGTTTTCCTTTTCACTTTATCCACAATTCTTTGCAATATGCCTAGTATATTAAAAGTGGTCAACCACTACTTGTTTAGTGATTTAATGAAAGCAAACATCAAGCAATAAAAAGGGAGTGAAAGAAATAATACAGAACTCAGAGGATATGGAAAGATCGTTGGGTTTTATGTTTACAAATATATAACAGTGGCGTGTTGCTGAATCAGTTCTCTAGGGGAGAAAACCTCCCTGATTTGTAGCATTTGCCAGTTTCCATGGTGTAATACTCCCTCTATGATCAATTTCAAGCTACTGACATGATATCACTGGATGCAGAGTTGGAAAGAGAGGCACAGTATTGGCTTTTGTCAAATCCAGCAGGACTTTCTCAATTTTTTGTCATCTATAAAAAGTCAGTTTTCTTTATGATTTTCATTATTCTCCCCATCCATAGAATAAAGATCTAGACTAGTAGTTTCCACATTCTCTATCAGCTCTGATGCTCTATGGACTTATATAGGATGTCTTTTATGATTTGATCCTCCCACTAAGTTGGGGTAACGAGGGTGACGAGGAGAACAGAAGACAGAGAACTAAATCCCAAGAATATAGAGTGAATGGCTCAGACCAACAGGTAGTTACAGCACATTGGTAACTTGCCTGCCTTTCTCAGAAATATCTCCCATTGCTCTCAGAGTAGGTTACTTTTTACAGCTAACTGAAGGAATCAATCCATTTGCTTCTCAAGTACAATACAATTATACAGGTATTCTCTACTTTTCCAAAGTTTGCTTTACACCACTTTGTTTTTACGAAAGACCTATGTTAATATCTGTTCTCTCTAACTGAAAGAAATCTAAAGAGGAGTTTTGTTTTTATAAAAATAATGTGAAAAGCTAAAATGGCATCCTGCGTTGTTTTAAAGAGAGGCAGTCTACACCCCAAGCAGTAAGAGTGGCCCCACCAAGCTCTTTATACGGGAACTATACTCAGCATCTCAGCCAAGCTGCCATAACTTTGAACGGTCTGTGAGGATCTCTGCTTTATCACCATTTATGTATTCATTAGCAAGATGTATCCTAAGGTAATTGCTTCTTTGCTTTATGCCATTTCGACTTACAAAGGTTTCATAAGAATACTTTACTTTTGGATAGCAGAGGAAACCTGTGTCACACCAATTGCAAAAGTCAAGCATTGGTGAATTTTGTAAAGCTAGTACTTAGCATTAGAAAAAATCTAAAGATAAAGCCCCCTGTTACATGTGTTAGAGAGGTATAGAGAGACTTATGAGTTCTATATTTGAGAAAGACAAATAGATTCAATGGAAGTATGGTGACATACTTATTTCATGCCCTTCTGCTTACTGGACCATCCCCTCTTTTCTTTTATTATTTACTTTACAGTATAGCGACTCTCCATCCAAAGGTAAACATAAGATGTCACAGAATATTCTAGGGAGAATAGGAAACTGTTATTGTGACTAATACGTGAAAGCTATATTTCTGCCTCTGCAGTATTTTTAATGGGTAGTCATGCCTTAACATCTCAGTATGACAGGGTTACAAAGTCACTAGTTTGAATGTTCATTCTATAGAATGTTGAAAAACAGGTTTCTATAAATAGAACATTCTTTCAAGTAAAGTTACTATAATTTGGGTTTAATGATTTAGAGACAAACAATGAGCTGTAAATGTTTGCCCTCTTCTGGGACTCATGGATCATTTCAGAATGCTGGAAGTCACCCACACAGTCACACTAATTAGATCTTTTGCCTTGAAGTGTCTCTCCACCCATTAGTCAACATGTATAATGCATTCATTTAAAATTCAGATACAGAAAGCATTTGTTGAAACTCCAGCATTTGCCAGCACATTAGAGGGGTGGGGAGAGGACACAGATGATGAAAACATAGTTCCTTTCTTCCAGGAGCTCTCAATGTGGTTTCAAAGGACAGAGTAGTCATGCAGTACTCAAGGAGGAATTCAATATTAATGGAAAGAGAGATATATGTAGGAGAAACACAGGACTTTGAGACATGGGGTGGGAAGAAAGGGTCTGGAATGAGATCAAATATATTTACTAGCCAGGTGATCTTAGCACTGCAAGCTTTACTAGCACTGTAAGCTTTAGTTTTTCTATATATAATCATACCTATCTATCAAGTTGTTTTGCGGATTATATGAGACAATGCTTGTGAAGTACTCAACACAGTCTCCGATATATGGTGAGCACTCAATAAACATCAGTTGTTATTAGTGATTTTCCTTGGGAGAAATACTGGGGTTGAGGTAAATGAGAGTTGTCATGAGTAGGAGTAGGGCTGGGGAAGAACATTGAGGACAGAGTGACAGAGACATGCATGTGTGAAAGACCACAGTGTGTTTTGGTAATGTTTAATAGACCAAATTAACCCCCAAATATTGATGAATGTGAAAGAATTGAATTTGAAAAGAAGACTAGAGCAAGCCTGGAAAGGTAAAGAAGGTGACCTCTATATGAAGGTAAAGGAGACCCACTGGCATTTTTAAGGCAGTGGTCAAATCTTTGAATTAGAGTTTGCTCAGGACATATAATGAATTAAAAAGGAGAGAGTTTTGAGGCAGGGGCACCTATTAGGGAGTTTTTGACTGGAGATGCATATTAGGAAACCATTGGTGTTGGGCAGTAGTTGACACCATGGAGGCAAGGAAATTCCTGGAAACAAATGTAGAATAAGAGGAATCAATGGTGAAGGCTTAGGGAATCCCACACTTCAGAAATAGCAGAGAAACAAGTACTGATGTAAGAGAAAATAACAGAGCTAAGAGCAGAAAGAGAAGTAGCTTCACTAAGATAAGGAAAAAGTATCTCTGGGAAGATGGAGTTAGCAATATCAAATACCACTGAGACACCAAGAAGGCTGAGACTTGAGAAGAAACCCAGATTTGAAGCAATTAGTAGTTCATCGATGGTCTGATTAGAATAGTTTGAGTGGAATCTTAGATTGCAGCTGAAAAAAAAGGAGGTAAGGAAATGAAGTAGACATTGTATACAACTCTTTAAGAAATGAGAGATTATGGATGAAGAGACAAAGGTAATTGGGAGGCAAGTGATGAAGAGACAAAGGTAATAAATTGGGAGATAAGGGATAAAGAGACAAAGGGCAGGAAAAATCAGAAGTTAAGTAATTTAAAAGGATTGGATGCTCTGTTTCGAAGGGGAAGAGTTTGGTTTAAACAGACAGAGAGTGAAGAAATGTCCTCAAGAGCCTAGAGAAAAGCAGATCGAAACTACATTTGTGGTCTCTGATGGAGGAGACCCTCTTCCCCTGAGACAGGAAAGTGCAAAATAAGAATGCATAGCAGGATAGCTAATTGACTCCTGCGTTTCTTACAGCTGATCTCAGAAATTTCTCTAGTAGTAAGTTCCAACCTGAAATTAGGCAACATCCTTTCACTGTTCAAAATCGGATACGTCTGGATGAAGTTATGTCATCATGTCTTAGTATGAGTGAGTTCATCAGATAACTTGTAGAAGCTGAGGATTACAGACTTTAAATTATCTGACTGACTATTAAAGAAGTGTAATTGCTTCTGACAGGGAGACTTGAGAATAATCTCACCAACAAAGTACTCGAGTGCTGTTGAACTTGCTTTTTTTTGGCAAGAAAAGGAAGTCCTATAAATAGACTGTCCAGGAGGGGTAAAAGTCTTATTGAAGTTTAAATTTATACATAATTTGTTTTTCTCTTTAATATTTACTATTTAATTAAAATGTTTTTGTGCAATCTCCAAGGAGTATAACCTTGGAAATTACCACAAGGCTCATATTCACAAAACTTTTAAAAAGAATTTTTGCTGGAGGATATATTTGTTCATGTAAACTATGAAATACAATTGTTTAAGAAAGTTAAATTTGCTCTCTTAGGCCATAAATGAACTCAAAACCCTGTGGTGATTAACTCACCTTTCTGATAATAAACTCGACAAACTGTATTGCTTGATCCACCCTATATATATTGGTTATGATTTGCTCTAAGGTAGAATTTTGTCTCTTTCACTCTTAGAAGTGGCAAGATCTGGGGAATAAGAACGCAGTGCTGCCCATGGATGACTTAGGGCAGCTGAAAATTGAGATAGGTGTAATAAATCTCCCTCTATGTATTACCTTAGATTTGGTAAGAGAAGCATTTGGGGGAGAATACTGAATTATCACGTACCTTTGAATACATCCTTCTTTCTTAATTCATCAATGGAAAGCCATAGTGAGTAAGTCTAAAGTCTAACTCCTCACTGTGGTCAAAATGGCTAATCATGATCATGCCCCTGCATAGCTCCACTATCTCCCTTGTTCACAACATTCTAATCGTATTGGTCCTTCTTTAGTCCCTCATAAAGCTTATGCATTTCTCTACCTCAGGATGTTTGGACATGCTCTTTCCCCTACTTCTGTCATGGTTTTCTTTTTTTAAAAATACGTTTTTTATTTTTAAAATTACAGTTGCCATACAACATTATATTACTTTCAGGTATACAACAGTGATTAGACATTTATATTACTTATGAAATGATCACCCTAATAAAGCTAATACCCTTCTAACACCATACATTGTTACTATAATATTGACTGTATAGCCTATGCTATATTTTATATCCCCATGACTATTTATTTGTTTATTTTTTAGGTTTATTGAGGTAACGTTGGTTAATACGATTATATTGAGGTGTATATTGCAATTTGACATCTATATATTCTATTGTGTGATTACCACCCAAAGTCCAGTTTCCTTCAGTTACCATATATTTGATCCCCTTTACCCACTTCACCCCCACCCCACTATATTTGGCCCCCTTTACCTTGTCTACCTCTTCCCTCCTCCCCTACCCCCTACCCTCTGGTAACCAGTGGTCCGTTATCCATGTCCCTGAGTCTCTGTTATCCTGTTCATTTGTTGCTTTTAGGTTTATATCCCAAATATAAGTGATATCATGAGATTTTCTACTTTTTCAATCTGGTTTATTTCACTTAGCATGATTATCTTGAGGTCCATCCATGTTGTCACAAATGGCAATATTTCATCTCTTCTTACAGCTGAGTAATATTCCACTGTATATATGTACCACAGTTTCTTTAGCCAATCATCTATCATAGGATGCTTCGGTTGCTTCCATGTCCTGGCCACTGTGGATAGTGCTGCTATGAACATCCGTGTGCAAATATCTTTTTGGATGTGGGTTTTCAAGTCTTTGGGGTAAATATCCAGTAGTGGGATTGCTGGATCATACAGTAGATCAAGTCTTAGTTTTCTGATGAATCTCCATTCTGTTTTCTACAGTGGCTATGCCAATGTGCAGTCCCATCCGCAGTGTATGAAGGTTCCTTTTTCTCCCCATCCTCTCCAACATTTGTTATTGCTTGTCCTGTTGATTATAGCTATTCTAACAGGTGTGAGATGGTATCTCATTGTGGTTTTGGTTTGCATTTTCCTAATAGCTAGTGAAGTTGAGCATCTTTTCATTTTTGAAAGGCCATTTGTATATCCTCTAGGGAGAAGTGTCTGTTCAGGTCTTCTGCCCATTTTTGATTGGATTATTTGTTGTTGTTGTTGTTGTTGTTAAATCTTATGAGTTATTTGTATATTTTGGATATTAGGCCTGTATTGGAGGCATTGTTTACAAATATCTATGTTGTCTGGTATAAGTATTGCTACCCTTGCCTTTTTTCTTTTCTGTTTTCATTAAATATCTTTTTCCATCTCCCCACCCCTAGTCTGTGAGTGTCTTTTGGTCCAAAGTGAGTTTCTTATAGGTAGCATTTGTAGGGGTCTTGTTTTCCTATGCATTCAGTCACACTACCTTTTGATTGGAGCATTCAATCCATTCACATTAAAAGCAATTGTTTGTAGATATGTAGTTATTTTTCATTTTATTACTTATATTATTTATCTTCTTTCTCCTCCTCCTCCTCCTGTTCTTCCTCCTCCTCCTTCTCCTCCTCCTCCTCCTCCTCCTCCTCCTCCTCCTCCTCCTCCTCCTCCTCCTCCTCCTCCTCCTCCTCCTCCTTCTTCTTCTTCTTCTTCTTCTTCTTCTTCTTCTTCTTCTTCTTCTTCTCTTCTGCGTCTTCATCTTCACTTTCGTCTTCTTCGTCTTCTTTGTCTTCTCCTCCTCCTCCTCATCATCATCCTCCTCCTCCTCCTTCCTTCTGCATCTTCGTCTTCATCTTCGTCGTCTTCTTCTTCTTCTTCTTCTTCTTCTTCTTCTTCTTCTTCTTCTTCTTCATCTTCATCTTCTTCTTCCTCCTCCTCCTCCACCTCCACCTCCTCCTGCTCCTCTTTCTTCTTTTTCCTTCATCCTTTTTCTTTCTTCTTCTTTCTTTCTTTCTCCTCTTCCTCCTCCTCCTTCTAACATTTTTTGTAATACTAGTACAGTGTTGATGAACTCCTTTAGGTTTTTCTTGTCTGAGAAGCTCTTTATCTGTCTTTTTATTGTAAATGATAGCTTTGCTTGGTAGAGTAATCTTGGTTGTAGGTCCTTGCTTTTCATTACTTTGAATATTTTGTGCCAAATCATTCTGGCCTGAAAAGTTTCTGTTGAGAAATCAGCTGATAATATTATGGATTCTTCTTTGGGACCTTCCTTGGAGCTTTCTTGTAGGTAACACAATTCCTTTTCTCTTGCTGCTTTTAGATTCTTTGTCTTTAATCTTTGGCATTTTAATAATGTGTCTTAGTGTGAGCCTCTTTGGGTTCATCTTGTCAGGGACTCTATACTTCCTGGACCTGTTTGTCCATTTCCTTCACCAAGTTAAGGAAGTTTTTTATCATTATTTCTTCAAATAGTTTATCAATCTCTCATTCTGTCTATTTTTCTTATGGTACCCTTGTGATATGAATGTTGATAACCTTGATATTGGCCTGGAGATTCCTTACACTATGTTCATTTAAAAAAATTTTTTTTCTTTTTCATGTTCTGATTGGATGTTTTCTGTTCTCTTATCTTCTGAATCACTGATTCTACCCTCTGTTTCATGTAACTTGCTGTTGTTTTTTTCTAGTATATTCTTCATTTCAGTTATTATATTATTTATTTGTGACTGGTTCTTTTTTTGGTTTCTATATCTTTGTTTATGCATATTTTCCCTCTTAGTTAGAGTTCTCATCCTGTACCTTAAGCATCCTTATAGCCACTGTTTTGAACTCTATTTGGTAGATTGCTTGCCTCCTTTTCATTTAGTTCTTTTTTTGAAGTTTTCTCCTGTTCTTTCATTTGAGACATATTTTTTGTTTTCTCATTTTGCCTGCCTCTCAGTGTTTGTTTCTATGTGTTAGGTACATCTGCTATATCTTTCAGTTTTGGCAGGGTGGTCTGATGTAGTAGGTGTCCTGTGGGGCCCAGTGATTCAGTCTCTCTAGTCACCTGAGCCCAATGCTTCAGGAGTGTCTCTTTTGTGGGTTTTTGTGTGCTCGTCCATTATAGTTGAGCCTAGGTTGCTGTTTGCATGTCCGTGGATGGGACTAAACCCTCAAGCTGATTGGTTGCGAGGTCTAGTCAGAGACTACAGTGGAAGAGCTTTTGTGCAGGGACTGACCCTATTGAGCAGGTTTCACTTTAGTGATACTCTGGTGCCTTCCCAGTCTGTCTTTTGGGTATGTCATCTTCAGAAGTGGCCCTGGGTGGTTCTCTGGCATTGTGGCCAGCCACTAGGCATAGTGGCCCTAGAGCCTCTTGGGAAAAGCCCAAGTTTGGCCACAGGCCAAGTTTAGCCACAGCCTTTGCCCTGCCTGGGGCCACTTTTAATGAGCCACCAAGCAATCTACAGGTAACTGTCACTTGCACTGAACTTGGAAGACCAAGCCACAAAATGAAGCTGGCTGTTGCTAGTCCCAAACTTGGGGCTATTCAGCAAGTGGTACAAGATATATCAATGCCAGTTGCTGCTTATTTGGGATTCGAGAACTTTTGAGAGATTTTAAGAAAGTCAGTAGCATGAGAAAAAGTAAGCCATTTATATGGAAAAAGCACTGGCATTAGCTTGGTTGGGCCCTCAATATGGGTGGAGCAGGATCTCATGGCATCACCAGGGCTGAATTTCCAGTGTTAGCCACGTTGATGGAGATTTAGCTATGGTGGCAGAATACATCGGCATGCCAGGCTCAACAAAGAAACAATGGATTTTGCCAGCACTTCTGACTGGGAGAAAGCTGCCCTCCAGCCCTTGTCCTGAAGCCATACAATTCAGTTCCTCCCCATATATCTCTGGCACCTTTCAAGCTGTTGCCACAGAGCTAGAGCTCAGAGTGAGTGAGTCTGCCAGCAATTAAGTCTATACATGGGCCCTTTAAGAGGAATGTCTGCTACTCCAACCACCCTTCATCTCACTCAGCCACAATCTTTGCTGATTTTCACAGCCAGAGTTATGAAGACTGCTCTCCCTGCCAGTAGATCCCTGGGCTGAGGAACCTGGTGTTGTGCTGGAACCCTTTACTTCTTAGTGGACAAGATATTTCCCACAATTTTTAATGACCACAGGTGGATATGGGTACCAGCTCCTACTAGTCATGAGGTGGCTTCTTCTGCATGTCTCTAGTTATAGGACTTCTGTTCAGCTAGATTTTAAGTGAATGTCAATGATGGTTGTTCTGTAGTTTAGTTGTAATTTTGCTGTGGTTCTTAGAGGAGGCAAGCATAGCATTTACCTACTCTGCCATTTTGGCTGGAAATCCCCTGTCATGATTTTCATTTCTCTTCCTTAATCTTCAGTTCAAGTGTCACTTCCTTTAAAGCCATTTTCCCTAACCTACCTACCTAAAATAGGCTTTCCACTCTTAGGTTTATGTCACCAAAACCTGTGTGATACCTACATGACACTAACTGCAAATTTGGATTATTTTCGTTCTGTTTGTTAATATAATAGTAGGAATCACACTTATTTCTTTTCCCTTTTACCCCTATTATTTCTTCAACACAGAACATGACACACTAAAGGCATTCAATAAATTTTTGTTTAATGAAGTAATAATAGTAATAACAGTAACCTTTTAATGAACAATTTCTAAGTTCTAGGCAACGTGTTAAGCACAATACATGTAGCAATGTCAAACAATTCCATTAACAACTCCTCAGAGTGTGTTATTATTTCTACTATATAAATTAGTAGAGAGATTAAGTTATTTTCCCAATGAATTTTAAGTGACTAAAATGTGGTTCAAATTCTGGTGGTTGTAACATAAATTTATGCTATTAGACATGATATTTTATTTCTATTATCATTTTTTTTTTAAGAGTAGCAGATTGGGGATCCAAATTCAAATTGTCCAGTATTCCTTTTAAACATATGATAATCAGCCAAATTTTTAAAACCCCGCAATTAGTTTTCTAACTTGCCCAAATCTGGACCTCATTTTTGAGGCCTTGTACTGGTCTCAGTACTGAGCTTAATTATTTGGAAAGTTTTCTGAGACATTTTTTCCTCTCTTATTCAAATGCAGTTGCTCTCTGTGGCCTTCATTAAAGAGGTACAGAGATGCAAATAATTACTGCAAAGTATGTGTTTTAATAGGTATATCAACTGCATGGAAGATGTGCAGAATTCTGAGAAAACACAATCCCAATCTCTGCAAAAGCTGGTCAGAACAGTGTTTCATCAGCCTGGATTTTTATTTCTCCCCAAGAACTCTAACTCCCTGGAGCTGTTTTAATCTTGGCTCATTAAAAGTTAATATAATTTTGATTGGTACTATCCATTTTGTGTCTGGACACCTAATTTACTCAATTCAGGCTGGGTTCTGAGCACCCAGACTATGTAAAAATTGTATGTACCCACCTTACCTTCAATCAAGTCACAGACTCAGATAGGAGTAATCAATAGCTGATCGTTGATAAATGGTAATCATTACAAAGAATACAGATTCAAATGTCAGCCACAGAATGGATGCCAACTATTTGTTGTTGGGTAATTCCAGACTGTCAGGAGGTAACAAAGAGAGATCACTATGCTGCAGTCATTACCTAGCCCAGGGGATAAGTGTTGAACATCAATAATTGAGCTGTGAAAGTAACAGAAACTTGAGGGCCAGCCATGCTTCATAAGGGGGAAACTTTGCAAGAGGGAAGTTTAATAAACTCAAAATTCTTAAGCGTGTGCTGCAAAGGACTATTATTGTCCAGAATTCCCATCTTAAGAGTGAGATTCATTCTGTCTGACTCCCATAGTACTAAAATTTGAGAGAATTATGATCTGAAGAATAGTTACTCCTGGGTAATAGGGTTGTGTGGGGTTAAGAGAAAAAGGGAATAGGCAAAGCAGTTTTTTTTTTATATTCAGAATTGACCTATTTTTACCACAAACAGCTTCCTGAGTTGTTACTACCTTTTCCTTTGGTATCCACAGTCATTTAATTTATTCATTCATTTTTTTCATTCACACAAAACAATCCACCAAGCACTTAACTATATGCAAACACTTGCTACAATAAGAATGGAAAAATAAATAAAATACCAAATATGGACTTTGCCTATAGAGTGATTATATTCTCTGAGAGTGAAAGATAATTATCAGCTTAATAGTTATTAAAATACAATGTAATAACATCTAAAGTTTGTGGAGTTATGAGAACATAAATATGAGAGTATGTTTGACGAGTGATAAAGGGGCAGAATAAAGTGTCATATACCAAGAGATTTTTTGATATTGATCTTGAATGATGAAACCTTTACCATTTATCAGAAAAAGGTAAACAGCAGTTTATGGAAAAGAGAACAACTATGAAGGCAGTCCACATTAGAACAAGTAAATTCATTTGCTTGAAAAATAATAATTTGTGAGTTGATACTGAGGGAATTGAAATTGGGATAAACAAAATTACAGTACCATGCTGTGGAATATTGTATTTTAGCCTTGTGCCCAATGGCTCTTGCAGATTTTTGAGAAAGGGATTCGTCTATGTGTTTCCATGTTTTATATAAAGCCCTTTCTGGAAGTGTATGATGAATACATGGTAGAGTGGAAATATTTAAGTCTTTGAGGGTAGGACTTTTTAATAGTCCAGGTAAGAAGTGTCATGGGACAGATTGGGAGGGCCATGCTGGTGTTACTCACCAAGATGGAGTACATGAAAGAAGAATAAGTGTAATCATGTGAATAAGAAGTTTAGAAAAAGGACATGTTGAGTTCAAAAGCACTATAGGAATTTCTGGTGAGGATGCAATAAAGTATTGGAGGTATGGGGTTAGAAATTAGTAGAGATGTCAGGAAGGTAGATAGGAATTTGAAATGACTATAAAATGGATACTCTGATTATTGATAAAATTTTGGGAATGAGGAATCATGGGTAGGTGAAAAGAGATCTAAGGGTAAAAGCATGATGGTGAATGCTCACAGCTACTGGGATAAACAGAGGAGATGCCAATTCAGGAGCTAGATTAAAATGGTCAGAAAGGTCAGAGGACAACTTTGAGGGAAACCTAAAAGAAATACTTTGTCCAACAACTACTATAACAAAAGTCTCAATGAAGAAGAACCTAAGTTGGTTCTTATAATGAATATATTCTATTAATTATTTGATTTTTTATATTAATAGTCTCTATTGAATTTTAGTTAACCATCTACTTAATGTAATAGGAGACAATAAAACATAATTGTAGCAATGCTAGTAATTATTTTAGAAAAATGTTAATAAATGTTGGCATGTTGCTAAATCAGGATGGAAAAAACCTCCATCATTATTATATGATTGTTTTATTTGTTCCTCACATAAAGAGAAGGTCTCATTATCATACTTATTAAGGTGATGTATTTTAATAAAAAACTTCTTATTTAATGGTTCTTATATTTTACACTCAAACTTGGACTAAAACCAAAAGGAACAGTTGTCTCAGTTTTATTGGTGGCCTGTTGGCAATGAGTCAGACATGTTCGTTGAGTTGCATTTATACATATTTCATAGTTGAATAGGGATGCTGGCTAAGGAATGTCTCATCTCTTGATGCATTAATTCATTTAGCAAGTATTTATTGGGACTCTAGTAACTGCTCTAGACTCTAGGAATAAAGCAGTAAAAATAGTCAACATTTCTACTCTCACAGAGTTTTTTGGAAAATAGCAGGGGAGACAAATGATCAGTCAATCAAATGTCAGCAGATACTGATAACTGGTTTGAGAAAATAGGGTAGAATAAGTGATAAAAATGAAAGAGAGCCTTGCATTTAAGAAAAAAGGCCTCTGGATATCACACTTTGTCTGCTAGTTAGTGGAGACTTTTTAGCAAAAGGGAGTTCCCTGTGAATAATGTTGTGCTGCCTAGCCCTGCTCTCAGCAGAATCTTCTCTCATCCACGCTGTCTCCTTTGTTGCTCTTCCATGTTGACTCCCCTGGTCAGCAGCTGGTAGATCCCAGTAACTCTCAGGGTCCTGCTGTGTCACCTCAGGTTCTTTCAGCTATTGAGCAACTCTTTTGACACTCTGCTGCTAGGCATTTCCTCATCTTTAAACACCCCAGTGAGAGAACAGCTTCCTGTGGGCTTATACTGGTGCCCTCTAGCTGAATATCCTTGACTAACTACCTTTCGGTTTTTAGTATTTATATTTTAAGTTTAAAAAAGTTTAAACAATTGTAACAGTAATACATGATGTTGCATAAATATTTAAACAACAGAGAGATATATTAAAACATTTTATTTTCTTACACTTTTTTCTCCAGTTTCTCCACGTTTAATCTACTCCCTAGAAGGAATAACCTTTAGCAGTTTCTTTTGTATTTTTCTATCTCTGTAAGAGTAAGTGGAAGAGGCGCAAACCCCAACTCTATTATATTAAAGTATCTTATCAATCTTTTCATATCAAGATATAGGCTCTACTAAGTTTTTGTGTCAAATACTCAAGAAGTTCTTTGGGTATCCGTCTTTGTGTAGGGCATCAGGCTAGGAGAGAAAACTGTATACTAAGAAGGACCCCACATAATAGAAATGAAATGTGAAATAATAGTCTTTGGTAAAGAGACTTAAGACTTTTAAGAGAATGACAAGAATGTGTAACATGGAGTGGCAAAGATGTTTTGACATGGTCAAATTTCAGAAGAAATTGCAGCACCAGTAGTTAGCTTTGTGCTTTTCAGGCTCCCCCATTCCCACTATTGATGCACATCTTGGAGCTGGAATAATTACCCATATTCCTGAGAAAGAGTCAACCCTGTCTCTACAGATATTTTCATCTTTCTATTCCAGGCCACTGAGACTTCTATTTTGCATTAAATTAAATAGGCTCACTTTGCATGTTTCAATTAATTGCTTCTTTTTAACAATAAATTTTTATAAAGGAAATTTTATATAATAATAGTATAAAAAACACTGCACATTTTTATACATAGAATGAAACTATAAAAATAAGTGCAATTAAAAACAAATAATATTATTAAATTTTAGCTAGATTTTCTTTCCTGCCGAGTCTCTGAGCTGAATCCTACTATTTCTTCATGGGGACAAAAAGGGGAGGTATTTCTTCTTGAAGTATTCAGAAGAATAAAATAATTAAAACAAACAAGCAAAATTAAAAATTATCTCACTAATACACAACCTAGGTCCTTCTAGGATTTTCTGGGATATACAGCTGTGGGATGTGTGGTCGCAGACAGCCTCCAGCTATCAGTTCCTTTGAGGTCTGTCTCAGCTGCAGAGAGTAGGCCTAACCTAGTTCATATCCTTCCCAGAACAGTGTCCACTCAATGACTCCGGGAGTCATGGGTGTTTAAGACTTGACTATTTAGGCCCAAAGAGAGATCACGCTGATGGACAACATTTGCTATAAAACTTTGTCACTTTGGCTGGGCCTTTGTTGAGTTGCATCATGGTTTGAACTTTCCCTTTGCTCAATCTTAATTTCTCCCTTTTTTCCCATATATGTTGTTGTCTAATAAACATAAAGGCAGTATTTCCCAAGTTCCACCTCAGCATCTGCTTCTGGAGAATCCTACCAGAGACAAGGATTTAATGTTATTTAATATAGGGTCAGTTTGCCACCCAAATGCAGTCTGGTGCAACCAAGAAAACCTGAATTTAGACTCCAATACACTTGAAATTCAATGTTCTCATTGTTTTTAATGAGTTATTTTGGCCTCCAGGAATTCCCAATTTTATTGACTCTAAAATAAGAATAATAATTCTTCATTTAACTTCTTTATACAGTGAAAGAATATGTATAAGGAACATGGGTTGGGGACTATCTTAAGAGCCTAGAGCTAGATTATGCACTAGATCAGTGCTGTCTAATAAAAAAGTAAAATCAAACCACAAATTTGAGTTACCAATGCAATATAAAATTTTCTAGTGGTTGCATATAAAAAGTCAAAACACATTTGAAATTAATTTTAATGATATATTTTATTTCACCCAGTATAGCCAACACATTATCATTTTAACATATAATTAATATAAAATTATTAATGAAATATTTTACTTTTAATTTTGCTATCAAGTCTTAGAAAACTGATGTATATCTTATACTTGGGGCTTATATCAATTTGGATGATCCATGCTTCAAATGGTCAAAAACCACTGTTTATGGATTGAACAAACCTGTGACTAGGGGTTACTGTATTGAAAAGCACAGTTCTAGGATGAATCTCAAATTTTATCTCTAATCCACAGTGAACCTTTAGTGAAAGAGAGAATTATAGGAAAATGCTATACAAAATCTTGAAAAGGATGGATTGGGATGAGAGAGAATACCTTGACAATGCTCACCTTCTTTCATAAATACTCTTGGTCTGATATCTACAGAAGTTCCCAGTTACTTTATTGTACAGATAGTTAATAGAACATAACCACTATTCATTTAGAATAATCACTTCTACAACTTCAGCTGAAATATGTTTCAGGGTTATAAACATAAAATTTCATCCTTGTTTATAGCAAAATGTGAAGAAATTCTATTCTCAAGAGATAGAAAGGAAAATAAAAAAATTGAAAGGAAGTTTGGATTTAAGAAAATTTACTGAAATTTCAAGGTATCTTTTTGAGATTGCCAGGATTAAAACAATTTTTTTTCTTTGGCATATGATTCAAAGGGAAATGGAGGGGAATTAAAAGAGTTATTAAAAGTATAAAAATATTTTCATTTTAAGGAAAAAGTATTAGCCTGTTGTAATTACCCACACATTCACTGAATCAACAGTTATCAAGAGTTAACATTTATTGAGGGTTGATGATGTGTCACTCACTGTTCTACATATTCTACAGTTCATGGATTGAACAAATCATATTGTAGGAATGAATATAATCCCAATATGATGTTTGAGGGAACTGAATACAGAGGTTAAGCAAATGCCCAAGGTCACACTACTAGTCGGGGATAGAATCAAG
This sequence comes from Cynopterus sphinx, assembly GCA_030015415.1. NCBI lineage: Eukaryota > Metazoa > Chordata > Mammalia > Chiroptera > Pteropodidae > Cynopterus > Cynopterus sphinx. Next base: position 118,460,476 of record CM057381.1, on the reverse strand, counting down.
ACTCCATCTCGGACAGTCTGCCCTTAATCACCATTAGTAGATTTGTGGAAGATAAAGATAAATCAGAGTTAGTTCTTACTTCTTTTAGTACTGGAGGCCTAGAAAAAGGGATAAGATAAGCATATAAATAAACCTGATAAAGGATGAAGAATGTAAAAAGTATGGTAAAAAGGAATTAGTTAAGTGGAAATTCAGTAGAGCACCTGGAAGTGTTTAGGACATCGCTCTTCATCTTACGGATGAGGAAATTCAAGTGTAACTAACAATAGCTTACTAAGATATTTAATTATTAAGTGACAGATCCTTTTAGAATCAGGCCTTGTGTCACCTGAATATGCATTACACTGATCTTAGTACAGTCTCTCCAAAGTGGTGGTTATTGTTTTAATAATACTAGATTTTATCCTGTTTCCCTTTATCCAAGCACTTCATGAATGAATTTTCTAGTTTGTTAAAGTTTCCTTTTTTTTGAACACTTGTTTAAGGTTTTATTGAACCAAATCATTTGCAAATCATATCAGTGATGCCCAAAAGTAATAATTCAGGAAATAAATATTGTAATATGAGGAAAGGAAACTGTCACTCCTACCCATTGTACTCTATTCACTTGAAAATATGTGTGAATAAGAATGGAAGGATATTTCAGCCAAAAAAGTAAGGATTTATTGCTCTCAGATTGTCATTTTACATCTATGAGGGTGGATTTTATGTTTTTCAAGCTATCTTGCTCATGAAGATAACTCATTTACAATCCCAGCATAGTTCCTCTGATTATCTTTGGAAATCTAGGAAATATATCTGCAGATGTATTGAAACAACTGGAGACCCCAAGGCCACGTTTTTCAACACATAGACACTCTATTATTCCCAAATGACATTAAGTCACCCACAACTTTTCTTAGTGACATATTTCAATACTGAAAGGCAGTATTTCTCAAAGTGTCCCCAAGATTTCCTGTGAGGAAAAGAATCAAAATCAAAGACGTTTGGGAAATGTGGTTAACAGGTTGATTTACTCCATAACTTCTCAGGGAATTTAATATGCAAATGTGTATGCTTACTCTACAAAGATTTCCTAAAATATATGATAAAAGCTTTATCGTACCACCCCTTTTTATTTTTATTTATTGATGAGCATGTCCAAGACCTAATTATATAGATATACCTATATTAATTTCAACCACATGAAATTGCCAATATTTGACCACTTTTAATCTCCAAAATAGCAACATTATACAGCTCTATTTAAATAGTTTGGGAACACTGTATTAAAACTTAGTTCTAAGAACTTTTCAGGAATTTGTACTGTATTTTGTTTCCTGATTCACAATCCTTTCTAAACCTCACCCTGAATTTAATCTAAGCCTGTTTTTGATTCACGTATTGGTTCTATTTGCCAGACTATCTCTGAAGGTATTGACCCTGCACAGTGGGCCTCTCATGAGCAAGTGGAACTTCTTAATTATTAATATTGCATAAATTTAGTTCCAGCTTTAAACCTCTAATAATGTACTTTACTAGAAAAATTTCATTCTTAATGCTTGAGATAGTTGGGATAAGCTCAATACTCCATTGATAGGTGCATTTAATTTATAGGAGATCAATAATCTCAGTGCAATGGTCCATAGAGATAATAATTTACAAACATAAAAATATATAAAATATGCAAAAAATAGTTTACAAAAGTAGTCAAAAATCTAAACTCAAGTTACATTGGCATACAAAAGACTGATTTTAATGCACATCTCCTGGTAAGAAAGAGTCCCAATTGGTTTTTGAAATATTAGAATTTAAGAAATATTTTGACAGTGTCTGGATGACATGAAATGCTTGAAATTGGACCTGCTTCAGGAAATCTAGTATGTGTGCTCTTCAGAGCTGCTTCATATACTTTTGCGAGTCCTTGTGAAAGGCACTGGGGGTCTGAGTGAGTTTTCAGCATGGCCACGCATGCTGGGCTCTCTATATGTCTATCACTAATCGAAGATTAGCTCTGCTGAGCCTGGCTCTGTAGCTGGTACAGAGTAAGCAGTCATTAAAAATTAGTTTAAAAATCAAATCTTACTTTCCTGGTTCACTTTCCTGTGGTTATGTCATTAAGCAGTAAATTAGTCAGAAAAACCCAAATCAGTGAGGAGAAAATAGAAATACATTACCCAGATAAACAAGAGAGGTGTGTGGGTTGCGTATATTTCCAAAATTGCTTCCCTAATCACCATTTTACTTAGCGTGTGTTAGAGAAGCCTTAATCTAACAACCTTTCAATAGCTTGGCTGCAGCTAACACTCCTGCCTTTTGTCGTGAGTTTTTAGATGGAGGCAATGCAGCTGTCAGCTCCTGCTCTCTGAGAGTTCTATGCAAGGAAATCTATTACCAGTGCCAAACACATATATTAATTGAACAATTTCTCCCCACCTTGATTAACGACTTCATGATGCCCTGAATAGATTCACCTTAGAAACTACCTTGATGAGGTTTACGAAGCAATTTCACTTGCAAAGTTTGGGGTTTTGTTTGGAGAGGCGCTTGCATTTTTACTCATCTTGTTCCTTCTTGGCACCAATCTGAACAGCATTCAGAGGACAACACTACACCTAATTTGCTCCTGCAAATGAGAGCAATTAAAATAACTTGACAGAAATGATGGAGACTTTCAGATAATTTGCAGGGCAAGAGTGAAGTATGACGACTCTGTTTTGTGTAGTATCCTATACCGTCTTAATGAATGGTTCTGTAAAATCCCTACTATAACCCTTCACCTATACCACCTCACTCCCCAAGCTGCACACCCCCTCTAGTACACTGGAAAAAGCAAAGTTTGTTGAGCCATTTCATTTCTCTAGGTTTTTGCATACATGAACCCTTCTGCCTGAAATAACATGTGATCTGGGCTGAGGCAAACACTGCTCTACAATTAGGGCTGTCCTAATTCCCAGTGAGTTTCAGAGAATCCCCACCTCTAGTCAAGGTCAATAGAAATATAGCTACATCAAATTCTTGATGGATCATACACAGCTGTTACCAATAAAACCAGGTTATTGATCTTTTTCTCCTTAATTTTCAGAGACATCCTCAATTGAGTTTGTGAAAAGTCTTCATACTAAGATGGAAAAATTGAGTCTAAAATCTTTAGTCTCTCTAAGACACTGAACCGGGAATTACTCTTTTCTCTATGCTCTGAGTTGAGAAAATACTGAAAGGATAAAACAGGGACACAACGAGATGTTATATTTGAAAAAGGGGTAACATGTTTGAGTTGGGGCAAATTAGGAAAAAGCCATTATATAGTACATTAGTTTTAACACTGGAAATTTTCTGTTTTTAATTAGCCAAATTTTTCCCAGTAGAAATAGATTATTAGTCTTACTGCTTTAGCAACGCCTTAGCAACTTAGTATCAAAAGATCCTTCTTGCAGAAGGAAACTGAGGTCCATAATAATTTATTGATTAGTTAATGGGAGAGTTTCCACCTCTGGTTCATTCTAGACACCTTTTAAAAAAAGTCATCTTTAAAATAAAGCTCTAAAGTGGTACCTCGATTGAGTGATAGTGAGATGCCATACTGCACCTTGCTGAAGCAGGTTAGCAACTCAATGCCCACAAGAGTTAGGCTGATGATGAATATGAGTGATCTGACAAGGTTTAAGGGAAAAGTTAACTTTCTACTCAATTCTATTACAGTAAAATAGAGTGCCCATTCAATGATAAATAGCAATGGATAATTGACCACTGAGTTTGGGGAAAATAGGGGATGAGAGAGATTGTTGCCCGTTAGAAGTACATGCCTGACTGAAAGAAGTATCTACTATCAAACATCAGCTAAGTATTCTAAGAAGACGAGCTTGATGTCAGATCTTCATGTGCTTCAACATTAGCAAAAAAAATCTAGATTTGAAAATGAGATTTTTTAATTATTGTAGTCAATCATTTACAGTTATTTACAATGTTTTTATTTGTAAATATGTGAGTACTCTGAATGCTTTGGTGCCATGAACTCTTATTCCCTGTATCATTTATGTATAATCAGGTGTTGAGTCCAGAACTTCCACCTGTATATACTAAAGCTGAGTTCTTGTAAAACAGGTCAACTGTACCAACAGAAGAGCCAGGTGAAGTGCATTGTTCTTTTGAGCGAAGGCTATGCAGACCACTGCTCAGGAGCGATTCTAACCTAGTTCACTCCATGCTCTCATCACCACCATTCCGCACTACCTGGAGGCTGGACTAAGTTACAGCGGTTGCTATCTCAGAAGGCAATTTCATTCTACCACCTTAAGGCTCTGAAATGTGGAAACCACCTGCTGCTGAACCATAGCTTGGATGCTCACTGGATCTGTCCAGTTCTTTAAGAATCTTTTTCAACATCAGTTTCTGAAAGGTCATGCCAAAGAGTCTGGTGTGGCTGTTTTCGTACTTGGTCCTGTACATCCCATGGGCTGTATCATTTTAGGAACTCATGTTTTTTCATTCTAGATGATATTCTTATATTTTTTGATAATTTTCTTTTCTCCAGATTTTTATTCTCTCTTTCTAGAGCTCCTGTTAGTAGAATGTTGTATTTCTTGCATGGGTCCTCCCAATATTCTTATTTTTCATTCCAATTTCTGATCTGTATGTCCACTTATTTTATTTTCTGAGAGATGCCATTATCTATCTTTCTTCTCCTTTAGTAGAGTTTTAAAATGTTGACCATTGTGTTTTTAACTTTTGAGGTTATTTTCTTATTCTTTAGTTTCTTTTTAAATATAGCATGATATTCTTATTTAATTAATACAATACCTTTTCTCTAACATATTAGTTATCTTTTAGAGTATGTTTATCTCTCTATATTATTTTTTATCTTATGAGTCTTTTCTGCTTTATTATTAGGTTACTATCTCTTAATAGGCTATGTAATAGGCTTTTCTAGTGGTCTTCTGTTGTCTGCAAATATTAAAAGTTAGGGAAAAAACAAAGTGTGAATTTTGTATGTATGGGAAAACAGAATAGAAGACCTTTTGAATAGTGAATGTTTCTGCACAGTAATTACGTGGGGGACAGGCTGCTCCATTAGAGGACCTCCAAAAATCGGTTGATCTTTTCTCTGTCATAGTCAGAGTCTCCAGAGAATTGCCTACTACTTTCTTACTTTGCTTTCTTGCTTTATTCTAGTGGTGATTAGAGATGGGACACTTGAATCTGACTGGCAGTGTTCTTGGAGCTGAGTTGCAAAGTGTTGCTGAGGTTGTCACCATTCAATATGATTTTACTTAAACCACTTGTTTTCACTTACAGGCCTCTTCCCCATCTCCATGTAGCATGCATCTCAAAGTTTAGAATATTTTTGATTCAGTTTCTTCAAAGATAGTTTCCAGAATTAGCCAAAGAAAAACAGACTGACTAGTAAAATTTGAATTTCAGATGGATGAGGAATAGTTTTTTAGTACAAATTGGTCCATGCAATCATCTCTTATCTGAAATTCAAATTTAACTGGGCCTCTTGTGTCTTATCTGGCAACCCTATCCTATCCTGGCTGCATTCATGTGTAAGGTGGCAGGGATTTGGGGGAGTCCAGAGTTCTATTACCAAGTTTCCACCTTTCCCCTTCAGCATTTTTTTTCACTCACACCCTGAGAGTATCTGGCACTTCCGAGCCCTCAGTCCCTCCTGGAGGCACCTTGGTGTCTGCTCATTAAATGGCCCTCTGCAAACTTTTGGCATTTGGATTTATCTGTGTTGCTACCATATCTCATTTAATCTGAGATGAGGCATTGTAGGATGTACCATCTATTAATAATGATGAAGAAAAAGTTCTACCAATTATGATTTTAAGATACCACCAATTATAAGAGTCATCTCTATTTCAGAAATGTTAAAATGTGAAAAAGATGCACATTTTAGAGTTGATGGAACATGCAATTCTTCCACTGATTCTCGGTCTTCCTGAAATCATTTAACTTCTCTTACTTACTGATATCTCTTCTTCCAACCTCTTTGTCCTTGTAGCTTTGTACCTATTCCATTGAAGAATTTTAGAGGATAAGAGAGATTCATACATATATTTATTCTTCCTGGTTCCTCTACCATTTTTCAGATAGAAATTTCAGATAAATCTGTTGTTTGGCATGAAGAGGTGCAAGTTCTGGTTGTGTGTTTCTTTCCATTCCTAGCAGGTGTTTTGGCAGCATGACAGAGAACAAATAGTGAACCAAGAGACCCTCAGTCCTGGTGGGCTCTGGCTTCACCCAATCCTTGCCAAGCCTCCTGCCAGATAACACAGGCCACAGCTGTCACAACCCAGAGACTACTTTATTCCCACCCTTCTCTGCTGCAACTCTGTGACTATTTCAGGCAGAACAGAACTTTGAAGAGGTAAGCAGTTCATTTCAAAGGAGGTCAGGCAATCAGCCCCCACCCTAAGTGACACAGCAGGAGTGACAGAAGCCATTTATCTTGCTCTAATCTTTATGTACATCCCTCAGAATCTCTCCTGCTCTCCCATTTTCTCACCTTTTAGTGCTCCCTCCCTCTTTATCTTTCCCTTCCTGCTTGGTGTTTCCCTTACTTATTTTCTTCTCCAGAGTTGGACCTTTGTTTTCTTTCATTCACTTATTAAACTATGTCCTGGCAAGTGTTTTAGGCACAGCAGTGACCCAAAAGGCAATAAGCACCACCTGCATGGAATGTATATTTGTGAGAAGTGAGGAGGAGACAATAAAAGAGTAAAATATGTGACATGTTGGAAAGTGCTCAGTGCTACAAGGAAAAAGAGCATGGCCAGGTAGAGGGACAGGGGCTTTGCTATTCGAAATTGGATAGTCTGGGAAATTGTCATCCAGTAGGGAACCTTTGAGGAAAGGTTTGATGGAGGTGAGGGATGACCTGAGGCTTTTGCTGGGGAATGGAGGGAGTATTCCAGGCAGAGGGATCAACAGCATGTATAGCTTCTGCAATTTCACCAAGGCAGAAGCGTGCCTGAGAAGTTCAAGAAAGAGCAAGAAGGCCTCTGTTTCTGGATGGAGTAAGCCAGGGAGATAGTGGCAACAGGTGGGGAACAGTGTGTGTGTGTGTGTGTGTGTGTGTGTGTGTGTGTGTGTGTGTGTGTGTGTGTGTTTGTGTGTGTGTGTATGGGGGGGAGCATCTAAATCAGATGGGGCTTTCTCATCATTATAATGTCCTGTAGGCTCCTACTTGACCTGATACGAGAAGGCTCATGCCCTCAACTCTGAGGCCTCACCTCCCAAATGAAGAGCCTTGGGAGGGATGTGATTAACCCTATTTTTCTCAGACCATTGCACTGTCTCTTATTTTTAAAAAATTCTCCTCATTTCTAATTTTCTTTAAAAAAGTTGAATCTGAGGTCATCACTGCCCTTGCCTGAGATGCTCCCTTTCAAGCCAAATCCATTCCTTTCCTCAGGCATGACTCGAATTTTGGAATCTAAAACTGTGCCTTTCATATAAAATAATATTAAATGTCAACTCTAACTGAAAAATAAAAATTAAAAAGAAGTAAGTAAATAAATAAAACCGTGCCCCTTCATTCATCTCAAGAATAGAGACTCATAAAAAAAAACCCAGACAGTGTTCTCACTTTAATTTTTAGCTCAGGGATTTAATATGACAAATTACTCCTTATCTCATTTATGGTGACTGAGATTCACTAACTTTCTCTTGAACTAAAGGGTAAGGTAAAATATTTCTTTGGGAAGGAATGAGAAGTTATATTATTTCCTGGGATGTGATGGTTAATAGCAAATTTAATGTAATCATCTAGCCAACACCAAGTATAACCCCAGCATTTGGAGAAGTTTATCAATAAATGCAGCATATGTCCTCTATATAGTATAATAAAAGAATATTTTAAGGTTCTCTCAAGGTTGAAAGGACTCAAAAAATCTCTCTTGATCACATTCATTCAATACTAGAATCATAAAACAAAAGACCGATAAAACAAAGCACCCAGCTCTCATTTGTTCTTAAAAGCGGTGTCAAGGGGTCTAATTTAATCATTTAGTGCTATTAAATAGTAATTATGTTTCCATGGAGTCAGTGACGTTAGACTTAGCAGGATTCTGATTCTTATTTGCTAGTCTTTTGCCTCCACAGAAAACAGACTGATAATAGTAATTCCCCCTTTCTCGTTTCCAAAGGCACAGAGCCCTGTCATTTGGGTACCTAACTGGCAAATTTGGGTGATAGCTTCTCAAGTCCAGGTGGTTTTGCAAGAGATTTGTCTTCTGGCTGTGGAAAAATGAGATAAAATAAAATAAATTTGATGCTCAGATTTACTGTTGGGAGTCTGAAGTCAGGAGTCTGAAGCTCTGAATTTTTTTATTGGTTCACCTGCTCGGTGACAGTGGTGACAGTGGGCATATTCTTTTCCTCTCTAAGTTATTTTTTCTATCTATTGAATGGAGATGATATCTATTCTGCAAGGATTAAGTGAGGGAATTCTTCCACTTTCCAGCAGAAATAGCAAACTCAAGAGGTATTCAATAAATACCAGTGCCCTTTTGTTCTCTCTCTGCATAACAATAGTACCTGCCTTGACTCCCTTGTAGATAGGATCAAATCAGCCATGTCCCTGAATGTGCTTTGAAAAAAAGTAGCATCATTGACTGCTTTATATTTACTTACCTAAGCCAGAGTTTATTGAGACTGGTGGCAGAGCAGAATCCATTACGTTATCTACTTCAGCATCTCAGATCTGAGACTCAAGCTGCGTCCTCCTCATAACTGCTATGACTTCCAGAGGGTCTGGCTGTTGCCACAGAGAAGATGATTTTGTTTATGCTAGTGCCCACCTCATCCTGGTGCACATGGAGGGACACTGCTAAATTAAGAACAGGGCAACTGAGGCTGTGGCCATTCAAACTTTACCAGATGTCTTTCTCCCCTGACCCCACCACAGATGCCGGAATGAATGAACTTATTCTTGGGATAGCATTACTAGACCACTCAGTTCAGTCAGCCAATCAGGTGACTACATGGAGATGATATGAGAGAGAAAAGCTAGGGAAGTTAGAGCTTCAAGTACATCCAGGAGCACATACACCATGAAACGTTTCCCCTTACAATAAATGTATAGGTTCCATTTTTATTCATGCTATATAGAATTATTTACATTTTCCTATCCTTTATTTCTTCTTTACTTGCCTCCTTTCTTCCATCTTTCGTCTCTCCCTCTCTTTTATCCATTCCTTCAAAAAATACTTGGTGAGAACCTAGTATGTTCCCAGCATGCTACTCAGTATTGGAAAACAACATAAACATTGCAGAAACATTTTTGTCTGAGATCATATCTAATAGCTAAGTATTTCTGAAAATGCAATAAGCTTTTCCAGACAGAAGAAATTTAGGCCCTAAGATAAGTATCCAAAGTGCAGCCTGCATTGACATAGTTGCAAACTCTCATGGCTAGATGGAGGGTCAGGCTCAGGATTCTCATCCAACGCCTCATTTGATTCTTTTATCTCACCTCCAGTGCCCAACCGGTCATTTCTTGCACACGGCTATGGATGAGATGCTTCTATAACAGTTGTTGCATTTTTAGAAATCTATAATTTTCAGAAAGTATCTTTTTTGCTTGAGTTGTACCCAACTTCTCATATCCTTCATTTCTTCCTTCTGGGACAATATAAAATTTGCTGCCACTTATCATTTTTGTCAGCCCCTCTATCGACAGCTAGTTTTCTTATCCAGAGTGAATTTTCTCTTTTGACACCGAGTACCACCTCTCCCCTTGGTTTCTTTAACCTCTGATCCTTTGGCTTGACTTTAAATTCTTCTGCTTTCCTGGTAACTCTCTAATTTCTGCCTAACAGACATTTTTCTGCTGACTAATAGGTAAAGAAAGGGTGCTGGTGGAATTTAAATCAATCATTCTTCCCTGTTAATATTTCTGGAAGGTTCTTGAAGACATTTCTACATTATGGCAAGAAAGAACCTTTGGGGGCAGGGCATTCACTAGATTTTATTTATTTATATTATCCCCAATATTATAGAATCTTAGAGTTATGAGGAAACTCAGAGATGATATGCTCCAACATACTAATTTTTTTCTTTATTAAATTTATTAGGGTGACATTGGTTAATAAAATTATATAGTTTTCAAGTGTACAATTCAATAATATGTCATATGTATGTTGCTCATTTCACAAGAGGGAAACCAAGCCCCAGAGAAAAGAAGTATCTTGCTTGACACCAGATAGATAGCAGAGATGATGATGGCAAAATGGGGAATCAAATCCCAAACCCATATCACCTGATTACCAGCATAGTGTTCTTACCATGGAGACACACTGCTTCACCTGCCCTTTGGTATCAGGTATTGGCAAGGACACAGCTTTCTTGGTAAGTTTGACCAAAGAGTGGTCCTCAGTAGGGAGTGTTGATCTTCTTTGGAGTACATAACTTTAGGAAATATGTACTTGAATCATCGAAGGGTAAGGCAGTCCCATAGATCAACCCCACCAGCCCCAGGGTTCTATAAAATGAGAGATGTGGCAATGAAATTTCTTTTCACACTCTCACTTCCATAGAATAGAGGTTGACAGACTATAGCCCTTGAGCCAAAGCAACATATGGCCTGTTTTTATAAATAAAGTTTTATTGAAACACAACCACACCCATTCATTTACAGTTTCTATGGCTGCTTTTACTCTACAATAGCAGAGTTGAATAGTCACCATGGAGACCACATGACTTGTAAAGCAGAAAATTTCTACTTCAGTCGTCCCCACTTATCCACAGGGAATGCTTAAAACCTTTCTTCCATTCCTTTAACAAATATTTAATAAGAAACTATATGCCAAACCTATATGCTATATTATCTTTTTCTTATACATACCCATAATAAAATTTAATTTACAATTAGTCACAGTAAGAGATTAACAATAATAATAAAATGAAACAATTAGAACAATACATTGTAATTGAACTTATATGAATGGCTTTGAGACTTTTATTGCATGAAATAAGAGTTATTTCAACACAAGTGTTGTGATACTGCATCAGCATAACCGAGACAGCTAAGAGATTAACAGGTGAGTAGTATATGCAGCATGGATATGATGGACAAAAGGGTGATTCACATTCTGGGCAGGACAGAGCAGAACAGTGTGAGAATCATGCTACTCAGAACATTTATTGTTTATTTCTGGAATTTTCCTTTTAATACTTTTGGACCCCAGTTGGCTGTGGATTACTGAATCTGCAAAAAGAGAAACTGTGGGTAATAAAATGGGACAGAATGTGTTTCAGGTCAAAAGGATACATATAGTAGATATAATTTGTATGCATAATAAAGAAGCAATACTTAGTGCTGTATCATATATATATAAAAGTACAAAAATATACACAGGCATGATAATCACCAGCTTTCGGGCAATAATTACCTATAGGTGTGTATGAGGAAGACCAGCAAGAATAGGGAAGGATAGCCTTAGCTTTGTAATTTATAATTAAAAACAAGAAAGTTTTGAAGAAAATATAATAAAATATAAACATTAGTTCCATTTGACCATTGGCTATTTGGGAGTTTCTTAATATTTCTATATTTTGTTGTGCATTTTATATATTTTATAATTAAAAAACAAGAAAGGAAGGAAGAGTAAGTCATTTAGCTCCTTTAAGTTTTAGCAAAAATCTTTAGGTAAAAGATTTTCTAAAGTCTTTGGTAAAGTCTTTATTCTTTTACTTAAAAAACATAGGTCAATAGGCATGATACCCACAAAGAAAGAAATTTCATTATGACGCATTCTGCTCACATGTATGTACATACTTAATGTTCAGTATTTTAAATATGCACTCAAACACACAGTTTTATAAATGATTCAGTATAGAATGTAAAATTCTCCTACTTTCCTCAAGCCAACTAGAGGTATTACTATAAAGAGAGCTTGATGCATGTACTTTTGTATCTTTCTGCACATCGACAAGCAAATTAACACATCGTTTTTTATCCCCATTAGTAATCTCAGACTTATGAATTGTTCTATGATTTTCTTGGAGATATTTCTAATTCAGAACATAAAAATCTGCCTTTTTTATTAAAGATTCAATAGCATTTTATATTATGCATATATTACTTAATCACTTCCCTGTATGGAACATTTTGTAATAACTTTTTTTTTTTTGTAAAATGAAGCTCCAAGGGTATGAATTCTAAAATGTTATTTTGTGTGTGCCTTCTGCATGTGCCAGCATTTTACCTCTAGCAGTAAATTAGAGTTACTCAGATTGGGAATCTATGAAAAGTAGAAATTTTTCTTAATCAAAATTTAATGAAAACTTGTCTATAGCTCTGGATCTAAATTCTATACTGTGTACTCTATAGACATCATATATATATATATATATATATATATATATATATATATATATATATATATACATACACACACATACATACACACACACACACACAATCAGCCATAAACTAGTGGGCTGGAATACCAATTATTCCTTTATTAACTATGAATATTTATCATTAATGTGATTAATTTTGTTCATTTTTATTTACACATTTATCTAATTAAATTTGGTTTTCTACACTTTAACAGTATATGATTTTGTCTTACTTTACCTTATTTTTGGATTGGGTTGTGTGAAAACTGCTTTCATGGAAGGTCATGTCCTGCTGGGAGTCAGAACTGAAAAAAAAAACCCTTCACTGTGCAGAGCTGGGATACATTTGTATCATCACTGAAAGTTCTCTGATATATATTTACTATTTCATTACTTCACACCTGACATCGTCTTGATTACCTAGCCAGGGGAAGTCATAGTTAGATATATATAATCATAAAGTACCTTTTTCTGTATTTGCAAGATCTCCTTGTTTTTAGAAGCACACAAAATCCATTTTAATCTATTTTCTGTTTCCCAAGGAAGTTCAAAAGTCTAATGGCTTCTAACAAATGTATCTGGAAAAATTTGTTTCAAATGATTATAACAATTCTTCCTCACGGTGACATGTATGACTTTTTTGAACCTATGTTAAGGTTGGTCTATGATTATTTTTCTTTGCACCTCCACTCATGACCCATGCCCTGTACTTCTGTAGATGCTTCAGCATTGTTTATTGAGTGGATCAATGGATGAAGAAATAAATGTATAAATAAATTAAAGAGTCATTTGGGCTTCAGTGAAGATACTACCCATATAACAGATGTATCAAGGGCCTAAATGTAATGCAATAATTCCAACACATACTGTTGGAGGTCTTCGTGATAAGCCTGTTGTAAGCCATGTTCTAAAGAGTTTGTTTAAATTAAGTTGCCTTCCTCCTATTTTCTATTCTCTGCCCTGCAGGCTACCTAAGTAATTGTGGCTGGCTCTTAAAGTGAGTTCAAATTATTGGCTAATTGGCTCCAACTTCCCATCGCAAGGCAGACATGTCTGCTTGCTTCTCTTTACTGTTTAGACTTTGCCTGTGGCGCATTGCTTTGTTTATTATTACTCAAGTTCTTCTTCTCTTTCATTTTGATGTGAAATATTCTTCCTCTCAGGTTGGCACAGAAAAGTTTTCTTGGGGAAATTCTTCATTCCCTGTGGCTGTTAATGTCTTTATTTATGACTGTAATAACTCTGGAACTCCTCCAGATAATTCTTAAAAAGGATATTATATATCAGGCTGTTTCCTGGGGTAGGGAGCTATAAAGGGAACTCATTTCTCATATCAGGTCTTCATGTCTGAGGTATTAGAAAGACTCTGTTTTGATCAAGGTTATTGCAACAGATAGTACACCCATTATGCCGTTTGAAGAGAATTTTAGAAAGAGACTATTTACAAAGACCTGATCAGGGTAAGGCAAACCAAGTGAGATTAGGTTCCACTCTGGGGCTAGAAATAGGCTAGGTTCAAAGGAGAAATGGGAAAAAATGATTACCAACACCCGGAGAAATAAATGCAGAGAAAAAATGAGAGCTTCATGGAGAGGGGTGCCTGAGAGAAGCAGCCCATGAAGATTCTGCAGAGAGGCATCTCAAGAACTAAATGCCCTGAACATATTCTCCTCCCTTCCTCTGGTCTTCTTCTGAAATCTTTAGTGGCCAAATTGAACTGAAAACCAGAGGGAAGAGGAGCCTAAAAAAGTGACCCACTGCCTAGCCTCTTCGGGCACAAAGTAGGGTGAAAATGGTGGAGAGAGGATCTAGAAGGGTGAGTGGAATACACTTAACAGACCCACCCAGAAGGAGTGAGGGAGGAAATAATGACTATTGTAAATGGAGGCCATGTTTCATATAGCTTCACTCCAAAATAATTTTTTCGGGAAATATTTTGATATTTATTTATAAATCTTAAATTGCTTGTTTCTCATTGGCAGTAGACTATTAATTTGCTCATTTAAGAGCTATAACACTCTATGAAAACAAATAAACATGTACTTTTTTGATTCTCTATTACCTTTAAGATAAAATCTACCTTTAGTGTGGAGTTTGAGAATCTTCAAACTTTGACCCCAGCTTTTCACTTTCTAGGTAGCTCTTATTTATCTTTCAGTACTTAATAACTTAAAAATTAACAGGATGTAAGTAGGAGAAATCTATGTTATTCTAGTTTAAGCAAGGAATGGAATTTACTGGACAGATTGCCTCTCAGGAAGGGCAGGTCTTAAAGCAGCTTCTGGGATTTCAGTACCATGAGGTGAGGAGCTTCTTCTCTAGAACACCACCATTTCTGTGATTTAGCTCCCAGTCCCAAGGCTCCGTGTGTTTTAGTTTGAGTTCTCTGGAGAGACAATCTGATTAGACCTAGCTTGTTTGAGGGTGCATTGCTGGTCTAGTTAGATATGATCAAATACAGATACAAAGTAGCCATGCTGTTCCTAAGAACTTCTTGGTGGGCAGTGGTGGTGGAGCAGACAGTTCTCAGAGAAGAGAGGACAGATTATTATTAGTTGGACAGATACCTTAAAAGGTTATCTGGTAGAAAGACCTAGTTTAATTGTTATCTTTTATAAATAAAGTCTTCTCAGATTCCCCTAGAGACTTCTGTATCATATTCTTTTATAGTCATATCATAAAGGTATTGCAGGTTTGATTACAGACCATCACAATAAAGTGGTAAAGCAAGTCATAATCTTTTTACTAGTGGAATGTTTTGACTTCTGTAGGTTAAGCAAAAACAAAAGCATAGCTATGAAGCACAGTAAAGCAGAGCACAATAACGTGAGGTATGCTTCCCTGTATATACTTGTTAAAATCTAATTATTTTCTAAATATTTGTTAGTTGCTCCCCTAAGATGATGAACTCAAGGAAACGTACCATATCTTATTCATCTTTGTATACATAGTGCCTAGCACAGTGAAGCACTCAATATTTTTGGTTAAGCAAAAGAGTGAACATGATAATCAGTGTTGCAATCACAAAGCTTATATTGAATAACTTCATTCACCACTAGATCTATTAGATTAAGCCAACCTATAGGTTTTTTCAGCCCTGGTTTCTTCATCTTCAGTAATAACTACCCCTTAGAGTAATGAGGACCAAAAAAAATACACATGAAACAATTATCCATAAATGATGCATTTAATCAGGTGAGGCTGTAGTACTATTGGAGTCAGACCTGCTTTTCAGTCATACTGTTGTCTCTTCCATGACATTGAGTAAGTCACTTAGACTTTCTGAGCTTTTGCCACTGTAAAGATAATAATAATACCTACTTTATAAAGTTATGGTGAAAATTAAACTGGATTACCTGTATGCTGTGTTTCATGCTCAGTATGTAGATAGCTTGTATATGTTACCATTACTATCAAGGGCAAATCCTAGGCAGTGCTGGAGGGGAGATGAAGTCTGATTGCATGTTCCTTTTAGTCACCACTCACCCCTTCTCTGTACTTACTACTCTAATACCACATTGTTCTTCATCTAATCATCTGAAGTGACTTTCCTCATATATAATTCACCTTGGGGATTTTCCTGCTCTACTCTCTACCTCTATCAAGGCAGACTCCCTGGTGGCCCTTTGCTTCCTGCAAGGACTAAAATGAACTAAACTCATAATCAATCCCTGATAATGCTATAAAGGAAACTAACAAATTCACATCATATCTCAGATAACCATCATGTGTATTTTTCTGGGTACCTTTTGGAAATTCAAAGTGAGCTCAGCAGAGTGGCTTCTGTGGAGAGATGTACCACCACTGGGCTTGGCTGGCGGGTGGCATGTCTGGAGGCACATGTGCTTTTAAGCCTTGCACAGATTATAGCAGGGAGGAATGACTCTACTTGGAGTCCTTCAAACATTTGCTTTCTTATTCTCTAAAGCAAAGAGGAGTCTGGCATAGTTGAATAGGCATAGAACAAAAATATTTTCCTGTAAGTGGCAATGCTATCTCCTAGTACTATATTGATCGCTTCCCTCTCATTGACTTCATCTTTCCATGTATAAAATGAGGCTAATAATCATCTCATTTTTCTTTATGGGATAGTTTTGGAAACCAAAAAAAAAATAGCATATGTGAAACATTTTGTGAAGATCCTTGAAAATCAAGGATATGTTTCTAAAAGTTCGAATTTCATGTAGCACAAGGCTTAAAAGGGCATTTTTCAGACTTCAAAAATTTAGTCCTTATATATTTGCTCTCCTTTTTAAAATGAGGCTCCAGACCATCATATTTCATTTTGTATAAAAAACAAACTTTGAAACTTGGTTTAGTTTTAAACTGTCAGAAACATTTTTTTAATGTAATTATTGGGATTAGCAGAAGGGAGACACCAATATTAAAAAGCCACTTCAAAACTGTTCTGGAGTTTTAATAATATTTTTTAAAAAGGGGACTTAGTTCTAGATATTAAATAAATAATATGATTATTACATGTAAGATTATTGTTATTCATTTACATCTGAATTAATTAACAAAAGATAAACTTAAAAATGATTACTCTGACCTACATCAGACACTTTTTACATTTTGCCTTAATTATCTCCATTGTATTTTACAGATGTTGGTATCCAAATAGCATGCAGGTTTATGTTTCAGTACATCTCAAAAAGGTTCTGTAGTAAAATGATCTGAGAGCCGTAACTTATTTCTTTGCATTGAGGGGCAGCAAAGTGCCACTGAGGAACTCTTTTATTTATGCAGCAAAAGGAAGAAATTTAAAACCATAATAAACAAAGTACTTTAACATTCTAGAATTTTACTTCATAACTTCCTTTAATTAAAGTCAATTCCTTTATTAATGCGAAACATTTCTGATTTTATATTTTCCCTTTCTTTTCTCTCAGTGAGGGAACTCATACATTTTCCCCCCACAATTGTAAACATTAGATGATTTCAAATTAATTGCTCGATTATTTTTTTTTTTGAAATCATTCTTTCCTGTGACTACCTAATTCAGAATCTCTCTGTATGTTAGTTTCCAATTTGTAGGAGAGATCAACAATCCTAGAGTTATTAGTGGAACTAAATGAGTAAATAAATATAAAAGATTTAGAACACTGCCTAGCATAGGCTAAGTACTCAAAATATACTCCCTACTGCTGTCATCATTGCTGTCCATGTTGTTGTCACTGTCACCTTTGGTACTGTAGGTCCTTCTTGAAGAATATTCTTGCAAGAATGTGAAGATCAATAGACTATTTTTGTAGACCAGCAAGTAGGATGATCTCTGAAAAAAGAAATATGAGATTTTAGTCCAGAAACTTTGGGAGTCTTCCCTCTGGGAGCAGAATGATGAATATTTGGAGTACTCCAAAGCAGACGATGAATATTTGCATTTCCCTTCATTTTTTACAATTTTCTGAGCCAGAAGCAGTAGTGGATTCTGCTGTCATTTTGTTATTTCTTAGCTATTCTTATGAAACCTTGCTGATTCAGTTATGCTTTATACATTTTAAAATATGATTGGAGTCTCCAAACTATATTGTCTCTGAGTCTAAGAAATATAAAAATGAAAAATATAGTGAAAGCCCATACTAGTTAAGATTAAATTAAGCTGTATAAGAAACTCAAAATAGCAGCAGTTTAACTAAGAAATGAGTTTTTTCCTCTCTCTCTTTCATATAAAAGATGACTAGTAGTTCACAGCCCAGAGCTGGTAGCTGGTATGGTATGTCCACATTTATCTAAGACCAGGCTTATTCTCTCTTTCTGTTCCTCCACCCTTAGTATGACTTTCAATCTTAAGGTCATGACATGGCCACTGTAGCTCCAGCCATCATGTTCATGTTCCAGGCAGCAGAATGGAGGAAAGGAGAGAGGCAAAGTTATGATTCCCCAATGACTGAGTGAGCTCCTTTTAAAAAACTTCTCAACTTTTTTTTCTATTATCTCAAAGGAAGATGGGAAAAATAGGTTTTGTCTAAAAACTGCTAAAATTTGTTTGTAATTTGGTGGGTATATCTATACCATCTCCTTAAGTTGATCAGCTCAGAGCTATACTTTCACAGTGGTAGGCAGAGTGGACTGCATGAGCTATAGAAACAGACCAATCTGAATTTGGATATTAGTCTGTCCCTTACTCTTCCGATGTCCTGGGGCAAATTAGGGAACTTCTTTGAGTCTTAATTATATCATCTGTCAAGTAAAGATAATAATAGAGCCTACTTTGTAAGGATTTGAAAAGATGGCATATGAACATATTATTCGATTAATAATTTTTAAAATGAATGCCAGTAATTTCATATTTTTTAGTGCCTCTCAAGTCAAACATTGTGTCAGTTTTTGCAAATGTCTTATCTTACCCTCACCACAAACTTGCAAATTATTTTACAAACGAATAAATCAGAAATTCAAAGAGGCTAAATAACTTGACCAGGATTACACAGAACTAAAATATAAACTGTGTTTTTTCTTCCAAATAAGATTGCTTCTTTCAGATCCAGGTTACAATTATATATACATAGTACATACAGGTTTGTGTAAGAACAAACGGGGTTCTAGTAGTATTTTTCTTTACTGATTATTTTCACTTAGCAAATATCAGGTGCTGCCAGAGATGATGAATTGGGGCTTTAAGCCCAGTCTTTGGACTGATCCTACCCTGGGAAGAGAATGGGACCCTGCTGTAGCAGAAAAATAGGAAATATTTTCTGCCTGAGGCATTGTTTCAAAGTCTTGTTTCTGATTCTTTGTTGCCTAGTTACATATTTAGTCTTCGACTAAACTAACCTGGTTAGGTGGTTAGATCCTACTTGTTCTGTCTTCTGTCAATTCAATTTGAAAAACTGAAATGGGCATCTGCTATGCTAGTTATAAGGTAGAGGTGGACTAATATGATACATCCCTGGAGAGTATATACAATGCCTGCGTGATTTCCATTGATGGTAAAGGTTGCCATGATAGAGAAAGTCTAGGATGCTATCGGTGCAACAGAAGATGTGACTGAATTAACAGGTTAAGATCAAAGCAGGAAAAGCAATTTCTTAGTTGGAACCTGAAGGATAAATAAAAATTTGCTGAAAGAAGGCAGGCTGGAAGAGTATTTCAAGCATAAGAAACAGCCTGTGCCTTTGACTCTGACCTCTGACTTTTGGACACCCATGTTTTGATTATTCCTTCCCTTATCTTCTAACTTTCACCTTGACTTTGCCAGGGCTGGCTTTTGGCCTCACCTTCTAAAAGTCCACAGACGCCACCACTTCAAACAGCATGTCGTTGACATTATATCCACATAAAGCCAATGTTAACAAACCATTCTGCCAAATTGTCCTAAAACAGAGATGGCAACAAGGCTTCATTTCTTATGCTAATGCCAATAGTTTGTTGGTGGTGGCCTGAACTAATCAAAAGGATATCAGGATTAATAGAAGAAATCACACAATTAATTAGTGATGCTTCTCTATGTTCAGAAAGAGTTCTGACACACAACTATTGGCATTCTTGGGTCCAAAACTCTCTTTTTGCCTTTCCATTATATTTTAATTGAACTAAGGAAATGTGAAAGAAGCAACAGTGTACAGGCCAAAAAGCACAGATGATAACACCTTCTGTATCTTGCCTGAGCATTTCCAACCTCAGCATGCAAACTTTGGCTTTGCTAATAATAAAAAGCTAGCTCCAAGTTCCCTGGGCCATCTCATTTGCAAGCCCCTTAAGACACCCAGCTGTTGCTCCTAACATACCTGCCAATAATAAAGAGCCTGTTGTAGGGGTTGCCCTTACAGAAATACTGGTGAGAGGCAGGAATATTGTCTGTGGTCACAGACTTGAGGTTGCTACTCACTGAGTGACAAGCTGCAGACAACCATCTCTTTCCAAAGAGTTATTAGTCTAATTATTTCTCTGCTTAAAACTTTTTTATCTGTCCCACTGGGTGCTTGCCAACCACTCGAGCCTCTCCACCTTGTACTCTACATTCCAGTCCCATAAACAACTTAACTCTGTTTTACTCTGTGCTGCACTATTTTACTGTCTGTGCCTTTATCCCTGCAGACTCTTCTACCTGGAACCCTCTTCAGCTCCACATTATTCATTTAGCTATTTCTCTTCACCTTCTGGACCTGTCTGAGGTACAACCATTTTGCAAACCCTGTTCATCCATTGCATGCAGTTCATCTCTCTCTCATCAGCTATCTGTATGCTTTTTGTGTACTTTTTTATTGACATATCATATTGGTTGTAAATAAATTATATGCCCAAGTAGATTGTGAGCTTTCTGTGAGCAGGGATGGGATCTCCTTCAACAGGCATTTAAGGCAGAGCCTGGTCATCTCAGATGTTGAATTTAACTGAATCATTGGGGTGAGGAATAAACACTAAAATATTCTTTGCATCTATATTTTTCAGTGGGCTCTGTGCGTGTCTGTAGAAGTGGGGACACATCTGGCTAATTAAAGACAGAGATATATGCTTATTTCACTTGTTTATCCTTGAATTCTTTTATTTCATAGATTATAGTCTGGACAAAGAAGATGAGGATTAAAAAGTGGACATTTAGATTTACTTCAATGCAATTTGGAGAGATAGGAGGTCATTTATTTTTTCCTTGGAATTTTTACCAAAAATATTTTATTTTTATTTATCACAAAATAGTTCCAGATGCCTTGCCTATTTATGTTAATTGAATTATTCAGAGTGCTCATGAGTTTATATTGCCATCTTATCTCATGTTTCCAGCTCATTGACTAATAACCAAAATCCAAGTAATTAAGGCTTTGAGAAAATGCCATTAACTGCCATTGAATTTTGTTTCCCATTTGGGTTTGTTGAGTAGTTGGGTAGAAAACACTTAACTCTTGGCTCACATTGCCTTCCTAGGGAATGGCCATTGTCCTTCTGGCTTCTTCCCAAATGCAATGGGCTAGTTTGCTATACTGTGGATTCTTGAAACTGTTTTTTCTCGTTAACTATTGTACTGTTTGGAAACATGTCAGGAAAAGGAGAAAAAGAAGGATTGTGAACTCCCACTTGTCCAAACATGCTTATTTGTTTGAGTGCTCTCTCAGAGTCTGATAAAAACAAATATTAGCTTATATCCCAAGTATCCCAGCTCCTGTTAGCCTCTGTTAGAGAATAAAGTTAAATTCCTTTTTTAAAATATCAAAATTAAGAAATGACCCCCATTATGTGTAACTACAGAAAGCTCTATTATTAGAAGGTTTTATTTCTCAGGTATCTGTGAACATTCTCAGAGTATATGTAAATATGACACAAATATATCTCAATATCTCAATGGCTACTTCTGCCAACTGTCTGGCTGTAGATAACTGCCTTCCTCTCTTCTGCTGGTTGCATCTCATTTTCTCAAGAAAGTCTACCCTAACCTTGGGATTCCTTCTGTCACTGTGCCTGAGCCTGGGCACAGCTTCTTTCTTTTACCCACCACAGGGATAGATAATATGGGGCAATGAAGGCTTTGAAATAATGGAAGAAAATTATAACACAGAGACTGGAAATGGATATCAGATGCATCAGCTCTCATGGTTCATAGGCCAAGGCTTCCTTGGAAGGCCTACTGGGGGGATCTATTATGAGTTGAATTGAGTCCTCCCAAAATATGTCAAAGTCTTAATCCCTAATACCTCAGAACATGACCTTATTTGGAAATAGGATCTTACAAATGTAATCAGTTAAGAGGAGATGATATAGGCGTGATATGGACTTCTTTAATTTAACATGATTAGTGTCCTTATAAGTGAAAGACATAAAAAGGAAAATTCCATGTGAAGACACAGACACACAGGGAGAATGATATGTGAAGATAAAGGCAGAAATTAAATTGCTACAGCTTCTAGCTAAAGAGTGCTAAGGACTGACGGCCACCACCAGAAGCTAAGAAAAGGCAAGAAATCTCCACTATAGGTGTTTAGAGGGAGTGTGGCCTTGCCCATACCTTCATTTGAGACTCCTGGCCTCCACAACTCTGTTGTTTAAAGCCACTTAGTTTATGGTACTTTGTTACAATGTCCCTAGACAACTAACATATGGCTTCCCTTGCTAGCTCCCAGCCAGTCACAGCATCGCAGAACCTAGTTCATGTCTCTAAACCAGAGTACTCTTGAGTTACTGATGCCCATTAGAAGTCCCAGATCAAATCCTTAGTTCCTCCATGTTCAGCCTCACACCTTCTCTGTCCTAGGATGAATGCTGGTTGGGATGCCCATTTTCTTCAGGAAAATAAATAAAGTTTTGGTTGGCACACTCCTCCCCACCCCCAGAGCCCCTTTTTGAT
The DNA here is from genome assembly GCA_030015415.1 of Cynopterus sphinx. Lineage (NCBI taxonomy): Eukaryota > Metazoa > Chordata > Mammalia > Chiroptera > Pteropodidae > Cynopterus > Cynopterus sphinx. The sequence goes on along the minus strand of CM057381.1, from coordinate 118,437,867 downwards.
GACCACCAGAAGCAGGACAATACAAGACAACAAGGCATTATTAAATTTAGCACAGCAGTTCAGGTGGGTTTTGGCATTATCAATGCAGCTCCTTTTAGAGTCCCTCTGGCTAATTTGCTGACACACTCCCACTATAATTTTTCCTTTTCTGTGATTGCATAAACAGGAACACATATCTTCTAAGAATAAACACTCCTTTTTAAGGACAGTGCATGAATTAGGAAATGAATGTGTCCCCAGAGAAAGCATAATCTGAAATGTTGACACAGTGAAACCAACATTTTTACAATCATTTCAGAAAAGCTTAGGTTCTATTTCTTCATTTTAAAACTCTGCTTCACCTTTGCACAACAAAAAACCACAGTAGAGTGATTTTCCCAAAATAAAGGTATAGTTTTTCTTTCAAGTTAACTTCAAATTTCTACCTACAAGAAACTATAAAAAGTATTAAAAATGTTGAAACACCAACTCCCCATTTATGTACCCCACTACCCTGCTTATAGTCATCATGGTTTTCAAGAAAAAAATAGATAGATAGATGATGATAGATCAATAGACAGACAGACAGACAGACAGACAGACAGACAGACAGAACATTCTTAGCACCTTAGAATCCAGCATTGGCTAGATCTCTTCATTACCTCAAGGTTTTTTTGTTTATTTTTTTAATTTTAGGATTTTAGTTCTCCCTGTCCTCTCGTCCTCCATGAGTAATTGCTCCCTGGATGATATTTCCATATGACATTTAGAACTGGAAATTGCATCAGTAAAAGGAGAAATAGCTCACAAAGGATGAGATGTAGAGGGCACAATGATAGCATTGCTCTGAGGATGCAGCCTTTCAGCACATTGGCCATCCCCAGTGTGTGTTCATGATGGATTTGTGATGTCTGTCATGGGCAGAGAATAGGTAGAAATGCACTTGTACCATGGACTCTCCAGTCCTGCTCATCCACCTATTCTGAAACATGTGCTATAATTGTCCTTCTTTAGGTTAAAGCCTTTATACTAGGGATCATGGAATTTGATCTGCTACTGTTTTTGAATAAAATTTTATTGAATGCAGCCACACTCATCTATATACATACTGTCTATGGCTGCTTTTATGCCACAAAGGCAGAGCTGAGGATTTTCCATAGAGACCATGTAACCCACAAAGCCAAATAATAATAATAATAATAAATAAATAAACAAAAAACAAAAGAAACAAAAAATCTATTTGGCCCTTTACAGAAAATGTTTACTGATTATTGCTATATGTGGTTCCAGTCCTGAGTGAATGCCATTCTTAGATCTGTTAAAAGTCAAGTTCAGTCAATAATTTTATCTATAAGTACTTTTATAAAAACAAAGCCATAATTTCTAATTCCCTTGCTTTTTGTTTATTTAAAATTATAGTGTTTACAAGTGAATTCTGGCCACCTCTCTCCACCTATCTAAGCTCATTATATAGGCCACTGGCATTTTCTAAAGTTTTCCAGGCAATTCTAGAGACCAATGATCTAGTTATCTTCCCACTGGCACCTCTTAATCTTTTAAACCCTACTCTGATCACAGATAGAGTTAGCTACCATCTTCTCTCTCTCTATTTCCATTGCACTTTTGTTGGGACTCCTGAGTTACTTTGCAACCATTGATTTACTCATTTTCTTTCACTAAACTCTGCTCTCTGTGGGCATAGATTCTGTCTTTTCATTTTTGTATTTTTAGTACTTAGCAGAGTACCTGGCACAAGATAGCTACTTGACAAATCTTGGCTGAATGAAACAATCTCACATAATCCTCTCAAAGATGACACGATATAGGCATTATTATAATCATTCTTGTCTCTTCAAGTTAAAAAAAGAGACTCAGACATTAAGTGCTATACACAGGGCTTGTCTTGAATCCAGGGCTTCTGACCCCAAGACCATTTTCTTCTTTAGAATATCATTGTTAATGGAAAGTACTGATATAATTACTATTATTTATGACTGAATTGTATGAAATTGTAGGTTAAAAATGGTCAAAATTTGGCAATTTCATAGGCTTATGCCTAATACTTTTGTTATAGACTATATTCAAGATTTGACTTTTTATTAAAAGAGAACAATACCCTGTAGTGAAAGCAAATGGCCTGAAAGTCTCAATGGGCTTAGTTGGGAGAAGAAATGTACCTAGAAGGCTGGTGAGCAGAAACTCAGACCCATTGGCTCCTCATAGTATAGACTTCACAATAAGGTATTTCATAGGATGAATTCAGTTTTATGACTTGGACATTGACTTTGTGGGTTGGGGCTTTTCCCCATCAGCTCATGGAGTTGTGAGTTGGAAAGCAATTCCATCAATGTATGAAACCATGAAATCATGAAGTCTCCAGTTTCTCAGAGTCAGTTCATTGCACAAGGAGTTGAAGGACCTGAATTTAAGTCTCAGTTAAGCTACCATCTTACTGTGTGAACTCAAAAGCCTTTGATCTCCATGAGTTTCACTTTATTTTCTGCAAAATGGAGAGACTAACTCTTATCTAACCATGTTACCCTAAGGTTGAAAAAAATACTCTCCATGAAAGGCCTCACATATGCAGTGTTAGGTCATATATAATGTAGTGTTTAGTCATGTGATGATTTGTGGCAATTCCCCACATAGAAGGGAGAGGCCAGCAGGCTGAGTAAATGCAGCACTAAAATATAAATACTTGAATGAAAAACATAGATGTCTTTAATGATAATACATGAGCATCCTCTTTTTAATATAAGGTCCCCTCTGGCATAAATAGACTGTTACAACCAGATCATTTTCCATCTTTCCAGCAGATTAACTGTTTGTCTGACCTGCTGAAATAGGAGTGGTAAGCCCCCAAGGAGATGAAGGGACTTCTGATTAACTCATCTGTTTTCATCTATTTTAACGAGAAGTTACCACTGTGCCCAGAGAGTTCTGCTTCTCTGAAGGGCTGCAATTCTCATTTTACACACAGTGGCAGGTGGACACTCAGACCAACAGTCTCATTGAATAATTCACTACTTAAGACCTAGAGAAAGAAATGACATCAGGGGTTAAGCCATATTAAAAATAATAAATTAAGGTGCATTTTTCCTCTTTCTACATTTGGGCATTCTTGAATGCAACTTTGATAGTATATCTTGATGGTTCTCAAAGTGGGGATGCTAGACCATCACCATCACTATCATCTCTGAACTTTATAGAAATACAAATTGTTGAGCTCTGCCCAAGCTTACTAAATTAAAAACTTTGGAGGTAGAGCTCAGCAATCTGTATTATAACAAACTTTCTAGTGATTATGATGCACATTCAAGTTTGAGAAGTATGGTGTATTTTTGCTGGACAAATTCATGCTCTCTAAGTAAGATAGGAACAAAAATAGTAATATAGGAGCATTAACAGTTAATCTTTTTTTCTCTGTGTGTCCACCAAGGCTTTGTTGATTATGCTTAATTCTTGTGAGATTTGTTGAGTTAATTAATATGTGTATGGATGGAAAAAATTGGGTGAAACCATGAGAATCTAAAGTAATAAATTTGAAAAACATTTATTAAAGAGAAAAATTCTGGAAAGTATAGGTGAGGCAAAAAAGAAAAGTAGGACAAAGACAGCTAAATGAACTGGTACTTTCAGGAAAAGAACAAACAAACAAACAAACAAACAAACAAAACCCAAAAGCTAAGAGGTAAAATTTACATGCCCCCAGTTGTACATGCCATTAATTCAGAGTCACTTTTGACTCATATTTTTTTCTTCAATGGCCACATTCAGTCCATTGGCAAGTTTTCTCAAGTCTACCTCTAGATTACATTCTCCATTCATTCACTTCTCCCAATTTATACTGCCACTGCCAAATCAAAGTCATTATCATCTTTTTCCTAGGCCACATCTTGCCTCATAACTGGTCCCCCATCTTCCACTCTTGTCAATCAACTTTGCACACATTTAGAATCATCTTAAAACATAATTCAGATCACTCACTGCCCTATCTGCTCAGAACTCTCTCAAGGCTGTTCTTTGCATTTAGAATAAAATGCACACTCCTAAACATGGCCTGTTAGACTCAGCATGACATTAACACTAACTACCCAATCTCATTTTCATTTCCTACCCTACAATATGTTTCAATAGCAATTTTTTTTGTCAGTTTTTTAAACATTCCAGGCTGTTTTCTGTCTCCAGAGTTTTGTGTGTGCTAATTGCTCTGCTTGGCATGCTTTTCTTTCCACTTTTTCAAAGCTAGCTCCTCCTTCTGCTATAGGTCTCAGTTTAACTTGCAGAAGGACTTTATTGCCCAATTTGTCTCGAGTGAGTCTCCCCAAACTCAGTCAGTACTCTATCTTGACTTCTTTGTTTCATGCAGGTATTTATCACAGTTTTAAACTACTGATTTTTTTCTTCCCTCACTGGCATGTAAACTCTTAGATGAGGATCATGTGTGTCTTATTCAGCCTTATTTTTGCCCTCATAATAATGATGAGCATATAGTGATTACTCAATAATCACTATGAATGTTTGTTGAGTCAATAAATTGGAGCATCATTTGCACTCTTTAGACAGATGAATATTTAGAAAATTTTACTTTGTGCTCTGCAACATAATCCTGGTGAATTATATAACAGTTGCTCTTCAAGAAAACTTGGTAAAGAATTATTGGTTTTAAATAAAGCAACTGTGAATGTATGCAGTAGTATGCTAATTCTAGTACCAGTTTGTACTGGCTTGTTAAAGCAGATTGTGAGCATCCCTTCTTCTTCTTCCTTTTTTTTTAAAAATTATTTTATTGTTAGTTTCAAGTATACAGTACATTGGCTAGACATTTACCTAGTTTATAATATGATCTCCTTAATTGCTCTTTCTTTCCTCTGGCTCTCCACCTAGCCATTACATTGATGCTAACTGTATTCCCTATGCTGTGCTTCCCATCCCTGTGACCATCTATCATGAGCATCCCTTCTTAATTTCATGATCTTATAGCTTAAAATCTGTAATGGTGGGAACATTTACACCATGATAACTGACAAAAACTTAAAATCAGAGATTTTTTTTTCCCCTTTGGGGAATATAGTTTCTTAGGCATTTTCTGTTTTTATGTACAAAGGTAAAGCAAGTTCTGGTATGTGAAGGCAGAGCTGTGACAGCCAGACACTAGAGCTGGCTGTTGTGAGTACAAAAACCCACAAGAGGTAAAGGTAACCTAAGTCCATATGCAGTTTGCTGACAGCCCTGCTGCAAAAGGTCTTCCAACCTTTAACATATATTTGATTAACCAGCAACATGGAAGTCTGGAGGACCAGTAGGTCTGGGGCTGAGCCAGAGATTCTGGATATCTACCAAAGTCCCCAGTGATGCTATTGATGGTGCTTATGAATTACTCTTTGAGGAGAAAAGTGCCACAACATGGTTTTAATTATTTTGCACAAGAAGATCAAGTTTATTTGGTTTATTCAAGTTAGTTTTCATGGAAACATAATTTACAGAAGAATCTTCAATAGAACCATGTCCCTAAGTTTCTAAGAAACACCTAATCCTACCATTGAATTTTCCTAAACATTTTATTGGTAAGGTCAAACATTTCCATTTGCAAGGGAGGTTTCAGATCCCCAGTACTTCAGAGAAGGTAAAGACCATGTGAATGCCTTTTAGCATGTCCAAATACTAGTAGCCAAATATATTGTTCTGATACTTAACAATGCTCCTTTTTTATTTTTTTCTTCTGTACCGTTTGGCTTCAAGCTCATTCATCTATTCAACAAGCATTTAATGATACTTTGTTATTTGCAAGTCACTATAGAATGTTTTCTTGGGGACGGACACAAAAGTGAATCAGGTTAAAAAAAAATAAAGGCATGTCTATTGCCCTCTGAGACATTATAATCTAGAGTGTTGGTTTATAAAAATGACTAGAAACTAGTTTTAAACTGATCAACCATCTCAGAGTTTTACTTCATGGATGTGTAACGTGTGACAGAGTTTGAATTACCCTGAGTTTCATTTGTCTTGTACAACCAACTTAAAGGTGTAAAAGTTGCTATTTATGATACAGACGTAATAAAGAGATAAAGTAAAAAAAATATTTTTAAGCCTTATCATTGGAGATATGAGACATAAAGGCTTTTTCATCCCAACTATACTCTTTATTTTTATATTCCTCAATGAATGTTAATAAGACATACTAATGCAGACTGCCTTAGGCAGAAATAAACATTATGCACTTGCAGTAATTAATTTATGGCAAATGTAGTCAGTTGGAGAAAGTGAATTTGTGAAATTTCCAGATTACTTGACAGCTTCATATTGAAGCAGAAATAAAATGTAGTCTGTAAATGGTAAAATGCTGAAGAACTGTTTAGTTATTACCAAGAGGGTTATATAAGTAATTTGGGGTACTTCGCTTTTCTACTCAACCCAAAGGTTATGCATTCATATTATTACACCACAAATGCAGAATTTGTAAACCTAGTAAATAAAGAATTGAGCAGAGGGAAACTTTGTGAAAGTATTATTAAAAATATCTTTTCTCTAAAAGTATGCAAATAAGCTTCTAGACATGTTAACTCTTATGTGGTCTGCACAGAAACCCAACTCAAGTATTTCGGTTTAAATAATATTGAGGTAGCAGCAATTCATACAATCTCATTTCATAGGTGTGAAGATGGTTTGGCAGGTAGACATTGTTAGCATGATTATGTTGAGTGTTTCCAGAACCCCCTATCCCTATGTGTGCAATTGTTTTAGTTCAGATTCCTAGAAGCAAAGCCTGAGGTGAGGAGTCTTATGAAAGTAGATTATTGAAAAAGTATACATGAGAGAAGGGAAACAAAGAAAATTCTGGGCAAAAATATTATTTTAGGATAAATCTAGCCTCATCTAGATCCTAAACAGAACTGGCCAAAATTGAGTCACAGGACCCAGCTTTTTGTACCTCCCCCCATGTCAGTTAATCGAGGAGTGATTGTATGGGGAGAGGAGGACTATCTCTTATAAGATATTGCTCCAATAGGCCAAACACAATTCTTTTAAAGATTTGGAGAAGGAAGCAGCTGAGAGCCAATACACACAGTAGCTGGGGATGGTGCATTAACCCAATAAAGGGAACGTGGTGGGACACAGACATCACCCATTATACTCACCTGGGAAATGAGGAAAGGTTTATGAACTAAATGATATGATAAAAAATAGCAAAAATAATGGCCTTGTGCAATTAGCCAGTTTTGGCCAAAAAACCATTTTGTTTCCTGGTATTATTACTAGATTTGTCCTTCCTAAGCAAGTTAAAAGTTAATACAATAATAATCTCACATTTCTCTGATAAGATCTTAGCATACAAATGCTGATAGAAAGCAAGGTGGTTGTTATGACATTGGAGGAAGCTAACCAGAGATAACGGGCACATGCATTGGATGACAGAATCAGGGAAACATAACTGAGTAACTAATCTTTAGTCATGAGGTTATACTATTGTGGTGAGCATATCACTTCTCTATGTAAGTCTTGTGTAAACCCAAATTGACTTCTTATCTGTTCCTCAGAAACTAACCTGGGTAGTGGCCAGAACATTTAAAGTCCTGGGTAACTAACCCTGGAATCTGTCAGCCACAGCCATCATGAAGAAGAACCTGGATGGCAGAAATATCCTGCCTGGGAACATGGGTGCAAGCTTTGGGGAAACAGAGATTGATGACAATTTTTTTTCTTTGCCCATGATCTTATCATTACATAGACATTTTTTTTTTCTTATTCGAAGTCACATGTTATAAGTGTCTTTTTCTGATCAGCCTTCAGGAGCAGGTCAGAGGGACTTGGGGTAAATCCTCTCCCCTTCTACTCCTCTAGTTAGCTGTGAGGGCATTTATAACACGAGATGTGATGCCTTACATAGATTTATTCATTCTTTCTTCCCTCTCTTCATTTCTGTCTCTTCTTTTTCAATTTCCCCTTCTCCTTCCTTAATTCCTCCCTTCCTCCATTTGTAAAAATTACCTTTCTCCTTTATTCTTGCAATCTTTCTGCTTCCCTTTTTTCTCTTCTCTTCCCTGTTTTCCACCCTTATCCTTTCCCTTTTTCCTTTCCCATTTCATGTTAACCACTCCCTTTGCTGTCAATTTCTCTTTCCTCAATTTCCTGCTCTCCCTCTATCTCCTTCCCCATTTCCCTGCCTTTTTCTTATTCTTTCCTATTTTGTTTATTTATTTATTTTTGCTTCATATCTGCCTTCTCTCTCCTCTCCTTTGATTTTTCAGCACATCTTTCAGCTCCCAGGTAGTCAGGATGCTTGCTATATTCAAACTGGCTCCTCAGGCTCCAGTCTGACACAGAGGCTCATTTAAAAGATAAGGTTTATTGTATTTGATTCATATGCAGATGACACAACCAAATGCTCTAAATGCCTATCCTAAATAATCCAGGGCAAGGCACCAAAAATGTGAGAGGCAGGTAAATTCATCAGGGCTCTGGACTTGATTCCAAACTACTAAACACAGGTTCAGCTTTATTGGTCCCTTGCATGCCAGGGTCTCAGTGTTTAGGATGAATAGCTCTACCAGACTTTAGAATCTTTTTTCAGATTCCCCAGTTCTCAGTTCATGGAGTTCTTTGCAGAGTTCAGCTAATACTAATGTAAGTTCACCATCCCCCCAGCAGCTTTCAGCAAGATCTATCTCAATTGCCTCATTCTCGTTAGACATCCCATTTATTTCTGATGCTCTTTTGGCAGTCAAAGGGATTGAATGTTAGAAAGATTATGTAACCACCAGGCTATCAAAACTCGGAGACCAGAAATAATGGGAGCATCTCTTCCAAGGACTAATGTCAAGGGGGATAATGGCATTGGTGGAGAATAAACAGGAATAAAAATGTGCAACCACAGACATAAGCATGTACTCACAATCACATATTATTCAAAGAATTGACTTTATCAGCTTGGTTGGAAAGAATGGAGGTAATATCTTTTGGCATTAACCAGCTTTGTGATTTAACAAAGACCTATACCTTGCTAAAGGTAGTTCTAGAGAGGTGCAGTTTATGTATAAATAGGTGAAAGCGGAGGATAGTTTATCTTTTATGGGTGGTTTAGTGATATCTATAGGGTGATATGTTAGCCATAAAGCTGAGCATATAGAAGGAATTCATGGAAGTCCTATTTTTACATTGTTGATTTGCTAACTTGACTAGATAAAAAGTAATTTTATACCAAAATGTTAGTTGGTTATCCTAGGAAAACATCACTCCATGCATCTTTAGCAACTGAATCCACATCTTTTTACGTCTCCTTCCAAATTCAAATGCTTCAGTCTGACTTGACCCAAGTGCCCAATATAGGAGAAAATATCCGATTGGTTCCATTTGGCCATCCAACCACCTATAGTCCAATCTCCTATGACCAAAAGCTAGAGTCATGTGGTACGCATATTTATTTGGTGTAGGGGAGAGTAGTTATCAGAAAACATGGAAGTGACTGGGAACACCAAAAGATGTCTGCCACATTATTATAATAGTCTAAATGTCAAGACACAAAATGACACCACATGACGATCACGGCATGGAGTTGTAAAAGATGAACTGACCTGTAATCATATCCTAACTAAAAAGCAATGTTTTCAGGGCACTCTAGAGCTTTATAAAAATGTAAGGGTTATATACAAATGTAACTTCTATAAATTTAATGCAATCTTCAAGAAAGTGTTCACAAAGGCAAAAATATTTCTATTTGGTGTTAAAACAGCCAGTTAGGGAGCCTTCCCTCTTCTTGAATTTTTTTGGAATATTTCAAAAAGAATAGGCACGAATTCTTTTTTGAATGTTTAGTAAAATTCACATATGAAGCCATCCAGTCCAGGACTTTTGTTTTTTGGAAGGTTTTGACTACTGATTTCATTTCATTGGTGTTAACTGGTTGGTTAAGATTTTCTGTTTCTTCTTAACTCAACCTTGGGAGATGGTATGTTTCTAGCAATCTATTTATTTTTTGCAGATTTTTCAATTGTTTGGCACATGATTGCTTGTAGTATTTATATAATCCTTTGTATTTCTGTGTAGTACATAATTACAGCTCCTCTTTCATTTATGATTTTATTTATTTGGTTCTTCTCTCTTTTCCTTAATGACTCTGGTTAAGGATTTATCCATTTTGTTTACCCTTTTAATAAACCAGCTCTTGGTTTCATGATCTTTTGTATTGTTTTCCTAGATTCTATTTCATTTATTTCTGCTCTGATCTTTATTATTTTCTTCTATTCACTTGGGTTTTGTTTGCTGTTCTTTTTCTAGTTCTTTTAAGTGTAGGTTTAGATTGTTTATTTTAGCTTTTTCTTGTTTCTTGAGGTAGGCCTGTGTTGCTATGAATTTCCCTCTTAGAACTGCTTTCACTGTGTCTCATAGATTTTGAGTCATGTTTTTATTTTCATTTGTCTCTAGGTATCTTTTGATTTCTTCCTTGATATTACTGTTAACCCATTCATTAGTGGAAAGTTATTTAACCTACACATGTTTGTGTATTTTCCAGTTTTTTTTTCTTGTAGTTGGTTCTTCGTTTCATATCATTGTGGTCAGAAAAGACACTTGGTATGATTTCAGTCTTCTTAAATTTATTGATATGTTTTGTGGCCTAACATGTGGTCTTTCCTGGAAAATGCTCATGTGCACTTGAGAAGAATATATATTCTGCTGCTTTGGGGTGAAACGCTCTGAAAATGTCAATTAAATTCATCTGGTTTAGTGTGTCATTTAAGGCTGCTATTCCCTTGTTGATTTTTGTCTGGAAAATTTGTCCACTGGTGTCAATGGGGTGTTAAAGTCTCCTACCATGAATGTATTACTGTCGATCTCTCCTTTTATGTGATCAATAATTGCTTTATATATGTAGTTGCTCCTGTGTTAGGTACATATATATTTACTAGGGTTATATTCTCTCGTTGTATTGATCCCTTTATCATTATACAATGTCCTTCTTTGTCTCTTATTATAGCCTTTTTTAAAAGGTTGTTTTGTCTTATAGGTATTGCTACCTCTGTTATTTTTTTTTTCATTTTCATTTGCATGAAATATCTTTTTCCATCCCTTTACTTTCAGTTTGTGTGTGTCATTTAATCTGAAGTGGGTTCTTTATGGAAAGAATATGTGTAAGACTTATTTTCATATTCATTCAGCTACCCTATGACTTTTGATTGAAGCATTTAATTCATTTACATTTAAAGTGCTTATCAATAGGTACATAGTTATTGACATTTTATTATTCATATTTATGATTCCCCCCAGCTTTTTTTTCACAGAAGTCCCGTTAACATTTTTGTTTTTTAATACTGGCTTGTCAGTGATGAATTCCTTTAGCTTTTTCCTGTCTGGAGATGCCTATCTCACCTTCAATTTTAATTGATAGCTTTGCTGGGTATTAAGTTTTGATTGTAGGTTCTTATTTTTCATCACTGTGTGCCAATGCCTTCTAGCCTGCAAAGTTTCTGTTGAAAAATCAGCAGACATTCTTATGGGAGTTTCCTTATAAGTAATTAGCTGTCTTTTTCTTGCTGCTTTTAAAATTCTCTCTTTGTGTTTAACCTTTGCCATTTTAATAATGATGTGTCTTGGTATAGGTCTGTTGGGTCCCTCTTGTGTTGCTTCTGGGGCCCCTTGGGAGAAGTTCCTGTGTAGGCCAAAGTCAGTTGCCATCTTTGATTACTCAGGGATACCTGGTAAGAGCTACAATGTGATCTGCAGGTGGTTGCTGCTTGTGTTGGATCTGGAGGCAAGTGGGAAAGAACATGCTGTCAGCTAAGGTTGGTTATCCCCAGTACTAGGCCTGGGATGGTTTAGCAAAAGGACCAGTGCACCACATGGCCTGAGACTGCTTGCCAGTTGCCCACAAGGCTCTGCAGCTATAAAAGCCTTTGGTTGGTAAGGCACTTGGGTGGAGCAAGGCCCCAGAAATCACCGGAGTAAAGCGGGTAGATTTTGCCTGGCCAATACAGAATCAGATTTCATTCCAGTGCTGAAACTGAAACTTCCTGTAAAAGTATCAGATTACAGCAAGGCCAGCTGTTGCTCACCTCTGGCCCGTAGACACCTGAGATCTATTTATGAAATGCTATCTCTTGGGGTGGGGCTTGTGGTCCACCACTCAAAGTCTCTCCCAGGATGTATGGGCCACACAAGCTGCAGGTTGTTGTTTGCTGTTGAATGAGGAAGTCAAGAAAAGCACAAGATGGGGCTGGCTGCCCAGAAATGGGCCTGCCACAGACAATTTGTGGGTTGGGTGGTATGGGGTCTCAGGGAGACATGGGGTGAAGCGAGCTGATCCTGTGAGGCCAATGCAGATTCAGAATTACTGCTAGTACAGATCACAGCGAGGGCAGCCACCATCCACTTCCAGCTCACAAACCCTAGCCATCCGCCCAATAGACATTGCAGGTTGGGCTGGCACCAGTGGCCCGCCACAAAAGTCTCCCTTGAAATGTGTGAGATGTGCATGTGCCATGCTAGCTGAGGGTTGCTTCCTGCCCATGAATACTGTGGCAAAGGGAAGGCCCTGCTGTCTGGCAATGGCCCTGCTCCAGACAGTCTGTTAGTTGATTGGGTGGGGTCCCAGGGAGGCATGGGGTGGAGTTTGCCAATATTACTGGGCCAATGCAGCTTCAGAAGTGTCCGTGTTGGGATGAGGGTTCAACACAGGCAAGATGGTGCCCGTCTGTGTACTACACCAAAGGGGGGCCAACAAGGGAGCAATGGCATCAGTCCCTCCAGCCCTCACTCTGGTGCCACAGAACTCAGTCTTTCTTTGTATGTCTCTTGTAACCCTTCCAAGCTACTGACACTTCACCAGAGCCCTGGGTGAGTGTCTGTGCACGAACCCTTTAAGGAGGTGTCTGGGTTTTCAGGTTTCTTCCATCTCACCTGGGTGCCTCGAATCTCCACTGATTTTTACAGTCAGATTTTCTGGGAACTCCTCTTCAGGAGACTGGAACCCCAAACTGAGGAGTCCTTATGTGGGGCTATGGCCCCTCACTCCTTCAGGGTGGCCACTCTAGCCACGCTTTCCTCATGGTGCTCAACCATCATGCACAGGTGTGTGACCAGTCCTCTTTGTGTCTCCACCCCTTCTATTGGTCTTGATGTGGTTTTTTATTTATAACCTCAGATGTACATGTTATGATCAGCTAGACTTCAAGTTGTTCTCCAAGTTGTTTGTTTTATGATTTGGTTGTAATTTTAATGCAGTCATGGAGGCAAACTCCACGTTTCCCTAGCCTGCTATTTTGACCCCAAGGCTCCTAAAGAAACCTATAATGGTTTGCTGTTGTTTTTAAAATGAAGTCCACTTAATCACCCTCCCATTCTAGAACCTTGCTACATCTCAACCTTTATTCCTCTCTTGATCCAAAGATGTTATAAACTTGGAAAAGGAGAATGAAAAAAAAAAAAGCAAAATTTGGTGTAGAGTTATGTGGTTCACGCAATGAAGCTAAATTTTCTCAGCCAAATGAGAAGAAATCCACCTGTCTTTACTTCTTTTTACTTCACTTTTTTTTTCCTTTTCTTTTTTCTTTAACTTTGTATTTTTTTTTTATGATCTTGCTATTCTTCCCTTCTTTATCAACATAATGGCCCTTGAAATGATTTCAGAGCCTCCACACTACTCTGCCTCCTTATCCACAACAAATCATGTTACTCTGTTAAAGGATGTATTAGAAGAAAGAGTGGAAAATTTTATTTAAAATCTTTTCTGCTTTTCCTCTGAAAATTTCTGGTTCTATAATAAATATTACTTTGCATTTGCTCATAAAGGTATTTTATGGAGGGAGTGCTTTACAGTTATTTTATTATTTTTTAACATTACAGAAAATGAATTTGATATCTTTGTTCTCATATAGTCCCATGTGTACATTTAACATATTTTTTAAAAAAGGAAAAGTAAACATATAGAGATAAATTAATATATAATAGAAAGAAATTAGAGGCATAAATTGCTCCTGGCATTTGGTTTGTTGTGGGGACTATATCTGTGTACTCAGAGGTATAGCCCCCAGCTAGTTCCCAGCCCTTCCCTTTAGATTGGGGGGTATGCATAACCTCTTTGAAAACAACTTTTTTTTGAAATTCCAGTTCTCCTGCTTTTTTGACTACCTAGTTTAGAACTCTTATACAGTGGATAATATCTGCTATAGATTCATTCAACAAATATCTATTTGGAGCATCTCCTATGTATCAAGCACTATTCTAAGTACCAAAAACCAAAGTAAAGATGGTTGTGGAAGTGCTGAGTTGAAGTTTTACAGGCCCATATTCAAATCCCAAATCTATTTTTATTTATTAGCAGTTCTTAACAGGTTGTTTTAAACTCTCAGCGCTTCTATGAAAATAGGGAGTAGGAATAAAATACTAGCCAGGCATAAAAGTGACTGACACATATCTAATCAAAACATGATGAGGCCTTCAGCCTTTATTTGTCTTGGAATTTGTCTGTTAGTGCCAGTGCTGGGCAGATACAGGTTGTTGTCCATGTGTTCCTCTAAAATAGAACAAGCATTTACTGAGCCCCATACTCTAGACCTAATATCAAACTAGATGCTAGTGATACACTAGGAGCAAGACACAGACCCCTCCTTTAAAAAGCTCACAGTCTACTGGATCCATGGAGGAACAGGAAATAAGAATAAATATGTGATCCAAGATAGTCTCATTCCCCTTCTTCCCTTCTTTTCTACATCTTTACTCCTCATGGAGGTGGAGTGTATTTTAGCATAATAATCCTTAGAAGTTCTCATTTGAAATGTGAAAAATATTTCTACCACTTCTAATATGACTAATAATCAATACACATAATTTTAAAACAAATGACAACATTTATTGAGTCTTTTGTGTCAGGTACTCTTCTAAATGGTTTATATATATTATTATCTCATTTATCCTTCTATCTACTCTATGAAGTAGGTACTTGTATTATTTTATTTATAGTTAAAGAGGCTAAGACACAGAAATAACTTGCTCAATAATTTAAAAAAGAATTTGTCTTGTAAATGTGAGGCTCAACCATTGTCAGCTGTAGAAACCCGAAGCCAGAGGTCTTGCTGCTCTCAAATACAGAGTGACAGGGAGGTAGGATGAAACCAGACACCTGTGTGAGGGCAGGAGGGTAGATTCAGAAAGGGAAATGAAGAAAGAAGAGACTAGTGGTGCCCATCTAAAGTGGACACTGTCTGGTCTAAAAAGGATTTTCATAGAAAAAGTAGATAAATCTTTTGATTTAGATGCCTAGTATGTTTGAGCTTGGCTGAAATTAAGAATTATTTATTTGTGGTAGTCATCACTTGAATATTGTGGCATATAAGCTGTATATATCATTCACCATCATAGATCTCATGATAGAACTTTTTGGGGGATAAATATAAAAGGGAATGGTCAGTTTTACTACCTGAAGTTCTGGAACCAGGAAAGATATTTTTAAGCTGAGTTTTGGAAGGTAAGTAGATATTTACCAGCTGCCCTGAACCCCCTCAAAAAATAAATATGGAGAAGTGCATTCCTGACAGAGCCACCAGCATGGGCAATGGTGTATAAATAAGAAGCAGTTTTCAGAGGAATCACAAGACATTTAACTTGGCTAGAGCTACCCAGCTGGGGTAATGTGACTGGATAGGTTGATGTGGACAACTTTGTAGTAAGATACAAGGATCTACTGAGGACATCTTAGCAGAGGACTAACCTGGTCAGGCCTGGTTTATAAGTCTCATTTGGCATGATCCATAGGATGGCTGGGAGAAAGATACATAATGCTTTTGTATCTTAATGCTACCAAAGCCATAATACTCCCAAAGCCACTACCCCCATGGAAATGCTAAGTGTATCTCCTATATTCCTTTAAATATAGCTTGGGTAGATGAAAGGAGAAGAAAGATATTGAACACATGTTTTTGTTCCTTTGAACGTCTTAAGAAAATGACAAACCGCATATTGCTCATGAAGCAGATGGAGGATCATTTGTAGTTTATATTTACATCTGTGAGAAATCTTAAGGACTGAATGGTTTAGCAATACTTTGCTATGTGCTATAAAAATCAATTGGCCAAATGAAATCTCAGTGCTGATTATTAAAACGAAATGTGCTGCTCTATTACACCATTTTAATTTAATTAACAAATAACAATTTAGTGTTTACTGTGTGCTGAATGGACATTGAACTATTCACCGTGGAAGCCAAGATTTATACAAATACCAGTTCTACTAATATTAACACCAGAAATACTAATGTGACTAATAAGATGGTAGTAGCCAAAATTTATTGAGTAACTTATTATCAGGCATTTTGCTAAATGATTTACATGGATTATCTAATTTAATCCTTATTAAAACACTAAAAGATAGATAGGTGTCATTATTTTAATTTATTAAGGAGGAAATGGACCCAGAGTGATACAGTATGGGATTACACAGCTAGTTAGAGAGAGCTGGGCTTTGAAATTTGTCTGACACCAGAACCTGAGTTTCTAACTGATATGCAACAAATTTAGAATCAAATTGGGGATATGAGCCAATGAAACAGGAAACAATAAGAATGTCACAAAACAGATACAAAATGAGAATAAATGGATTCAGAAAAGTAAGGAGACCACATTTAGTTTGGTAAGATCAGGAAAAGCTCTGTGGAGGAGAGAGTACTATATTTTAGGTTGAGTAGTTAATTTGGGAGGTAATCCCAGAAAGCATTGGCAGAGTTGTGGGTAAGTGAGAAGGGAAGGAAGCCAGTAATGAAGATGTTCTAGAATGGGTCACTGCTGTGGACAACTGAGATTTAATCTCACTGAGGACTCTAGGAGATGATACAGAACACATTTTAGAATAATGCCACCCACAGGAGAGGAGGCTGATCTATTTATACTCCTTTCCAATCTTTTACTGATTGAAGACTACTCCTGGCTTTATTAACATCTAAGCATTTCCAGAAAGCCCCAGGCACAGGCCCTCAAGGCACTGAGTATCTAGTGCTTATAGTAAAATGAAGTTAGAATATACTGGAATAGCAGTATACTGGAATGGACTGGGCACCAATAGTATACATTATAATATTTGAAATGTGTAAAGGAAGCAGGAGATAGTCTTTATTCTGGTCAGCAATGTGCCCAGCTAAAATCTCACTAAAAATCTCAAGTTTTACTTCTGAAAAAGTAGGAAAAAGAGTTATAGGGAAATAGCTCACAGTCTTTGTTACAATGTTGCCTATGGAATGGTTCCCAGGGGGACGTGATGTACATAAGAAACATAGGAGGTTTCTCTGAAAAGTGTTAACTGAGCTGAGCTCTGAAGGCCAAGATCAACCAAGGGTGTGTGTGCGTGTGTGTGTGTGTGTGTGTGTGTGTGTGTGTGTGTGTGCGCGCGCGCATGCGTGCAGTGAGGAGGGGTGGTAGCCCAAAGGGCCAGAGGCAGAGAACATGATAAATTATATGACCTAAAAGAAAGGCAGTGTGCAGGAATTAGAGGAACAGGAGATTGGAAAATAGGGGAGATGGGGTGTCAAGCAAAACTAGGTTAATATGAACTAGACTGTGAACCTGATGCACTTAAATACCCACCTCCCACAAATAATGTGTTACTTTGACCTTGTTGACAATCAGCATTATCAGAATATTAAGGAGTAAATGTAGTTATAAAAACTTCAGATTTTATAGCAGGTAGGTGAGATATATAGGGTGAATTCTGCCATTCAGTGTCCCTGAAATCATACCAAGTAAATAATTGTGTTATTTAGGAGAGGTTTGATTATAAAGAAACTGTGACTCAAATTGAGTTAAATAGGAAGGAAATTTATATACACATTCAGGCTCCAGTGATGAGGGATTTGGATATTTCCCTCCCATCCTCATGACTCTGCTTCCCTCTGTCAGCTTTGTTTTGAGCATGGCTCTCTTCATGGTCATGAGTACCAACGGTGACTGGAACAAGGTCCTGTTTTGTTCTAGTGGAAGAGAGATCACCCATCTCCCTAACTACAGGATAAATGTTCTTTTCAGTCTTATTAGACTGACTTACATATTGAGCCTCCCCCTGGCCAATGATGATTACCAGGAGAATTTCCAGAGCAGATTGGCTGAAGCTTAAAATCCGGTCACCATCAAGGATGACAGGAGTAGCACTATTGCCTTAGACAAATCAGGGATCACTCCTGAAGATGGAGTTACAGTCATGGAAATAGAGTGGATACTTATGTGAAATAATGATTTTAAAAGAAAGGTAAGAAGAAAAAATGATGCTGGGCTGATCACCAAAAATATCAAGTCCACCACTAATTCCATGTGTTCTTCAAAATAACCACGTAAAATACAGGACTGATAACTAATACATTTCAGAGCACAGGTTTCCTTGAAAATATTCATCTGAGGCAACACAGCAGTGCAGTTAAAAGCCCAGGCTCTGAATCTAAGCACCCAAATCCAAATCCAGGCTCCACCCTTTACCAGTTGTATGATCTTAGACAACCTAAAATCTTATTGTTATCTACATAGCAGGGCCACTAATAATCATCTCTACCACAAAAAGTTGTGCAGTTGCTGAAATTAGATATTTGTAGAAATCCTGGGGCAGGATTTTAGGCTCATGGTTAAGAAACCAATAAATTTAAGTTAATATTATTACCTGTTTGCTTAGTGCAAAATATTTCCCTGCCAGTGATACTAAAATAGAATGAGAACTTGTGATATGATTGGGAATGTCTGGCTTTAAAACATCTTTGGGAATTGGTAGCATTGATATGAATTTTAAATTACTTCCTCTAAGTGTCCAGTTTACAAATCTGGGTTTTGAAATGTAATAAAGGCATTAAAAAGAGCTTTCCTGTTATAAAAGCACAACCAAGTTATTAACATTTCCATGTATAAACATTACTGAGCCCCTTCAAGGAATAGATGAACTTAAATATGAATGAATGAAGTGATAGCCTAGGTATAATTAGTGGGAAGAGATAGTGACACTGTTATTGGACTGGGGATATGTAGAATTAGAGAAGGCTCCAAACACCTATTTTTTATTGCCCAAAAATTGTTATAGGAGGTTGGGGCTGGGGGAGGCAGGAACACAAGCTTTGTAAGGATGATTCTATTGCTTATGCCAAAACATATCCAGCCATTTTGTAGTTTTGCAAATCTCTCTCCTGAGAGAATGAGAAGGCTGCTAAGCCCACATAATCACTAAAATGGAAATGGAGTTAATGGAATAGTTTTTAGATTCCCTCTCACACTCATCTATTATAAATCACATGAAGCCCCAGCATTTCTGCATTTATCACACAACGAGGCCCTTTCCTCCTGATGGCCATACTTCTGACTTTAAATACCAGAGAAATAGATTATTTGTCTAGAGTCTGGTAAAAGGCAATATTTGTTCATAGTTATCCAAAAGTCATGCCTGTGCTGTCCAGCTGGCATTTAACCATTGGGACTGTTGAGCAGTAAGAGAACATTCATTTAAGTAAGAGAACTGCAAGAAAAGACCCATCTTCTCTTTTCTCTTTTGGTTCATTCACTAAATGAAAATGCACTGTTGTGTTGTGCAGCATTGCGAGGAAAGCAACGTTGAGAGTATATCTCATTCTTCATCTTTTCTTGCATAGCTTATATTGAAAACTGAAAGCAGATGCATCAGGCAACTCAGAGGCTCTTGAACAAAAGTACATTAGTCCCAAAGGAAAAAAAAAAGAAAAATTCTCTAAGAATGGTAGATATTCTTTGTGCTGAGATACTACCTTTTTTATTTTCAGTCTTAAAAGCACTTTGTGTATGAGTGTCATTGCTGTTTCCCAACCAGAGGGCCAAGGTAAACCTGGGACACAGGATAAAAGAATTCTCTTTTGTCTTCCTGAGTCTTTAGAGCCTCAACTGCTCCTTTGTTGAAACTAAGTAAAAGAAAAATAATCTTGGACTAGAATGAAAGAGTAAAATCATTGAAAATGGTGGTGTTTGCTCAAGGCTATGCTTCTCTAGGTGCATAGGCTCCTTGGAGTTGTGGCCTGATGTGCCTTGTGACTTATGAAACCTCTAGATAAAGTTAGATCTATTTTAGTGGAATGTTTGTTCTGCTTGAGGATTAGTATATCAATTAGAAATACGTTTGGATGCAAGTAATTAAAAGAGTGGCTTAATGAAAACAAATAGCAGTATAATTTGCTTATATAAGATTTCTTACATTACAAAATTGGTTCTTTTAGGGAGTATTTTTTCATCTTTAGCAACCACCTTTCAGTTATCCTTTGCATACATTTTTTTTTCTTTCTCTTGTACCTGTAGTGTTGAAATACAGCTGCTGTACTTTGAAAATCCAAGACTGGATATAGGGTGAAAAGGAGGGAACAGGTGACTGGGCAGTGTCAGTGCCTCTATTTCCTTTTTAAGGAAAGAAACACTTTTCATGAATTCTCTTGAAAGATTTCACTTCACCCTTAGTTGCCAGAATTTTTAAAAAAGATTTTTAATAAAATATAATTAACATACAATATTGCATTAGTTTCAGGTGTACATCATAGTTATTTAACATTCAAATAGCTAAAGAAATGATTATCATAAGTCGAGCAACCATCTGACACTATACAATGCTATCACAATATTATTGACTATATACCCTATATTGTATGTTGTATCCCCATTACTTATTGTTTTACAACTGAAAGTTAGAACCTCTTATCCCCTTTCACCTTTCCCCCCATTTTTTAGTTTTTCAATTATAGTCGACATATTTTATATTAGTTTCAAGTGTACAGCATAGTCATCAAACATTTATATAATTTATGTTGCGATCCTCTGACTATCCTAGTTATTACTTTTTATTTATTATATTCTTCATACTTTACATCCCCATTACAATTTTGCAGCTTCATATTTGTACTTCTAATCCCTTTATGTTTTTCACTCTGTCCCCTAAATCCCCTCCCATCTGGCAATCATCGACTTGTTCCCTGCATCTATATCTTTCAATTTTGTTTGTTTATTTTTTTCTTTTGATTTCACATATTAGTGAGATCATATGGTATTTACCTTTCTCTGTCTGACTTATTTTACTTAGCATAATACCTTCCAGATCCATCCAGGCTAGTGCAAATAGTAAGATTTCATTTCGTTTTATGGGTGAGTAATATTCATATATATTTTTTTTATCTAGTCAAGTGTTGAGCACTTAGGTGCTTCCATATCTTAGCTATTATAAATAATGCTGCAATGAACATAAGGGTGCATATATCTTTTTGAATTAGTGTTTTGGATTACTTTGGATAAATACCCAGAAGTAGAATTGCTGAGTCTTATGGTAATTCTATCTTTAATTTTTTGAGGAAGCTTTATATTGTTTTCCATAATAGCTACATCAATTTACCAACAATGCATGAGGATGCCCTTTTCTCCACATCCTTTCCTACACTTGTTTGTTGATTTATTGATTATGGCCATTCTGGCAGGTGTGGTTTAATTTGCATTTCTCTGATGATTAGTGATAAGCATTTTTTCATATGTCTCTTGGCCATCTGTATGTCCTCTTTGGAAATATGTCTATTCAGGTCTTCTGCCCATTTTTTAAATTGGATTGTTAGGGGATTTTTGGAGTTAAGTCACCTGAATTTTGTATAAATTTCACATGTTAACCTCTTATCAGTTGTATTTTCCCATTCAATAGGTTATCTTTTTGTTTTGTTGATGGTTTCTCGTGTTGATGTAGTTTGATTTGTTTACTTTTTTTATTTCCCTTGCCCAAAGCCACATATCAGGAAAAAATATTACTAAGAGCAATGCCAGAGAGTTAATTGCCTATGTTTTCTTATAGAAGTTTTATGATTTCAGGTCTTATATTTAAGTCTTTTATTCATTTTAAGTTTATTCTTGTATATGATATAAGAAAGTGAGCTATTTTCATCTTTTTTTTTTTTTAATATATCTGTCTAGTTTTTCAACATTATTTATTGAATACAGTGTCTTTACCCCACTGTATATTTTTGCTTTCTTTATCATGGATCAATTGACCATATTGGCATGGATTTATTTCTGGGCTCTCTCTTCTGTTCCATTGATCTATATGTCTGTTATTATTCTAGTATCATGCTGTTTTGATTACTATAGCTTTTTAATATAGTTTGATATCAGCTATTGTGATACCTCCAGCTTTGTTCTTCTTTCTCAAGATTGCTGTGGTTATTTGGGGTCTTTTGTAACTTGTATAATTTCTAGGATTATTTGTTTGAGTTCTGTGAAAAAGTGCCATTAGTATTTTGATAGGGATTGTATTGAATCTATAGATTGCTTTAGGTAGTATGAACAGTTTAATGATGTTGATTCTTCCTATCCATGAGCATGCTATACATTTCTACTTATTTGTATCTTCTTCAGTTTCTTTCTTCAATGTCTTATAATTTTTCAAGTACTAGCCTTTTACCTTTCCGGTTAAATTTATTTCTATGTGTTTTTTTAATGCAATTGTAAATGGGATTGTTTTCTTAATTTCTCTTTCTGATATTTCTTTATTGGTGTATAGAAATGCAACCAATTTCTGAATATTAATTTTGTATCTTTACTGAATTCATTTATCAGTTCTAATAGTTTTTTGGATGAATATTTAGGAGTCTCTATATATAATATTATGTCAGCTTTAAATAATGACAGTTTACTTCTTCCTTTCCAACTTGGATACCTTTTATTTCTTTTTCTTGTCTGATTGCTAGAACTTCTGATGTTATGTTGAATAGAAGCAGTGATGGTGGACATCCTTGTCTTTCTCCTGATTGTAAAAACACTTATAACTTTTTACCATTAAATATGATGTTAACTGTGTGATTGCCTTTATTATGTTGAGGTATGTTCCCTCTATTTGCACTTTACTGAGGGTTTTAATCATAAATGATGCTGGATTTTGTCAAATAATTTTTCTGAACATTTTGATATATGATTTTTATCCTTCATTTTATTTATGTATGTATCATGTTAATTGATTTATGGTTTTTGAACCAATATGACATCCCAGGATTAAATCCCACTACTCATGGTGTGCAATCTTTTTAATGCATTGCTGAATTCGGTTGGCTAATATTTTATTGAGGACTTTCATATTTATGTTCTTCGGGGATATCAGCCTATAATTTTTTTTTGTAATATCTTCATCTGGCTTTGGAATTGGGGTAATCGTGGCCTCATAAAATGAGGAGCCCTTCATCCTTTTGAATTTTTTAAAATAGTTTGAGTAGGATGAATATTAATTCTTTGAATTTTTGTTAAAATGCACCTGTGAAACCATCTGCTCTAGAACTTTTATTTGCAGGGATTTTTTTTCTTTTTGATTGTTGATTCTTTTTTGTTGGTAATAATCAATTTATTCAAATTTTTTGTTTCTTCTTGACTCAATGTTGGGGATGTATATTTCTAGGAATTTATTTATTTCTTCCAGATTTTTAATTTGTTGGCATATAATTGTAATGTTTTCTTATAATCCTGTATTTTTCTGAGATGTCAGTTGTCACTTACCCTCTGTTTTTCTTGATGAGTCTGGTAAAAGGTTTATCATTTTTAAAAAATCTTTTCAAAGAACCAACTCTTGGTTTCATTGATCATTTGCATTTTTTTTAATACTCTGTTTCATTTATTTTCACTTTGATCTTTATTATTTCCTTCTCTTCACTTTGGGCTTTGTTGTTCTTTTTTTGTTCCTTTAGGTGTAAAATTATATTGTTTATTTGAGATTTGTTTTTTGAGGTAGGCCTGTATTGCTATGAATTTCCTTCTTAAGACTACTTTTACTGTGTCCCATAGAATTTTACATTGTTGTATTTTCCTTTTTATTTATCTCAGAGTATCTTTTGATTTCCTCCTTGACCTCATTGTTAACCCATTTATTGTTTAGTAGCATGTTATTTATCCTTCATGTGTTTGTGTGTTTTTCAGTTTTTTTTTCTTATAATTGATTTATAGTTTTATACAATTGTGGTTGAAGAAGATTCTTGATATTATTTTGTCTTTCATGGAAAATGTTCCACATGCACTTGAAATGAATATATATTCTGCTGCTTTGAAGTGAAATGCTCTAAAAATATTAATTAAATCCATCTGATCTAATGTGTCATTTAAGATCACTTTTTCCTTTTTGATTTTATCTATGGAGATCTAGCCCTTAAAGTCAAAGTGGTATTCCCTACTATGACTGTATTGCTGTCAGTCTTTCCCTCGATGTTGGTTAATATTTGTTTTGTGTATTTAGATGCTCCTATTTGAGTGCAAAACATTTAAAAAGTTTATATCCTCTCATCGGATTGATACCTTTATTAGTATCTAATGTCCCTTATTGCTTCTTATTATATGTAGCCTTTGTTATAAAGTTTATTTTGTCTGATATAAGTATTGCTACCTCAGATTTTTTTTACTTCCATTTGCATGAATCATCTATTTCCATCTCTTTACTTTCAGTCTGTGTGTGTCTTTAAATCTGAAGTGGGTCCCTTGTAGACAGCATATATATGGGTCTTGCTTCTTATTTATTCAGCTAACCTATCTCTTTTTATTGGAACATTTAATCCATTTACATTTAAAAGGTGCTGAGACCACCCTTTGGATGTGCCCCTAATTGGATGTTTTTTGTTGTTGTTGTTGTTGTTGTTATGCATTGAAGCCAGCCACCAGGTGTGCTGGTTTTGGGGCCTTTTGGAAAGGGCTCCTGTGCAGGCCAACATCAACTTGCTTCCTGTGACTGGTCTGGATCTATCCAGTAAGAGCTACAAAGTAATTCATGGTTGGTTGCTGCCTGTGCTTTATTTTGAGGTGTGTGGGAGAGGCCATACTCTGAATCAAGGCTGGGTGTCACCAGTATTATGCTTGAGGCAGCTCAGTGAAAGGCCCAGAGAACTCTGAGGCCTGCTACCACCTGCCATATATCTGTAAGGCTCAATTGCTTCAAGAAGCTTGGATGGTACAGGTGGTTTAGGTGTTGAGTTGGGCAAGGTCTCAAGACTCACCAGCATGGTTGAGCAGTGTTCAACCCTTTAATACAGACTCAGATTTGGTGCCAGTGTTAAGCCTGGGGCTACTTTACAAAAGCTCACAGCCCACCGAGGCCAGTCATTGCATACCTGTGGCTGACAGAACTCTGAAAGTTGTCCAAAATAGACTGCAATGTGGGCAACACAGCTTTCCCACAAGCAGCCAGAAAAGCCTCCAAAATCTTGAGAGGTGGGGTCTCAGTTAAGTCACCAGCATGGGGCAAATTGTGTTCAATGGGTTAATTCAAAATCAGATATGGCACCAATGTTGTACCTAAGGCCAGTCCACGGAAGTCTCAGAGCCTACTGAGGCCAGCTGCTGCCCACCTGGGGCTCAAGGACCCCTGAGAGTTGACCAAGTAAAATTGTAACAGTAGTGAACAAATTGGATTCAATAGAGTACCAGAGATTCACCAGGGTAGAGGGAGCAGGGCTCACCAGGCCAATGAATATTTATATTTGTCCATGTAGGTTAAGGGATAAATACAAGGCATATGGCATCCACCCACGGGCCTCACAAGAGAAGAGCTCAACACAAGACAATGGCCTCTGTCCCTTCAGCCTTTGCCCTGAAGTCACACCACTTTGTCTCTCCCTGTACGTCTCCAGCACCTCCCTAGCTGCTGTCTCTCTGTGGGAGGCCAGTGTGAGTGTCTGGGTATAAGAGAGTCTGTGAAGACCTTTGGGTTTCCAGCTGCCTTCTATCTCGCCCAAATGGGTGGAATATGGCTGACTTTCACAGCTAGATGTTGTGGGGCTGCTTTTTCTGGTACTGGAGCTCTAAGCTGGGGAGTCTGGTGTAAGGCTGGGACCCCTCACTATTCAGGGGGGACCTCTGCATCTGAGATATTCTCCCAATTCTAAACCACCACATGTATGTGTGGGTGTAGCTTATTTTGTGTCTCTGCCATTCCTACTAGTCTTGTGCTATCTTCTTCTTTATATCCTTAGCTCTAGGACTTCTGTTTATCTAATCTTCAGATGGTTTTGCAGGTTGATTGTTTTATTTTTTTAGTTGTAATTTTAATGTGGTCAAGTACAGTGTGCACCTGCTCCCCATCTTGACAGAACTCTCGTTTTCTAGAATTGAACCATATTTCATCCCTACTTTGGGGGACAGTTATACATCAGAAATTACAATTTCTTTAATAGGCTTATACTGGTTATGATGTTGTATTTAAAGCTTATCACATTGCCATGATGAACAAAATTCTAGCTCTGTTAACAAGGAAAAATGTCTATTTGTTATTAAATTAATGAGATTAACCACAGTAAATAATTGAGAATATTTTTAAATATTAAAACAAACAAAAATATATTACATGACAAAATATAAAATTGCATTACATTTTAAGACAATATTTGAAGAAATTGTATGCTTTCAGCATGTACTTCAAGCCTGACTTAGCATATAGCTGACCTCCCTCTACTCCTACCCTCACCCGATCCCATTTCCACACAGTAATGGCAATTTTGGAAAGGTACAACTGAATATATTGCTCCCTTACTTTAAACCAATTAATATCATCACAAAATTACTGGGATAAGTCTAAAGTTCTTATTATGACTTTGAAAATTCCTCAGAGTCTCTTCTGGCCCCATTTCTTGCCATACCTCTCTCTCACTTTTGAAACTTCTGTTACACTTGTTCCATTCTTCAACAGAAACAAACAAGCTTATTATTGAACTTGGTGTACACTGCTCCTTCTCTCTTACCATTGAACTTGGATCCCTCTACTCCCATTTCCTATATTTTCTTTTTGCTGGCTAACTCTCAGCCATTCTTATAGCTGTTACTTCTGATTAACCTTCCTTGATGGCCTCTGAGAAGATCTGATGACTCTACTTTTTTGTTCCATCAGCACTCTCTCATTGCATTTAAAATTCTTTATCAGAATTGCTGTAGTTTATTCAGAGTATATAACTTTCCCATCTTATCAACCTTGTTGATTGTTTTATCCCCACTGCCTAGCATATTTTCTGGAACTCACTAGGTGTTACATAAATTTGGTGATTTTTATGTTGTTCTTAGTTATTTGAAGTTTGTTGAAAGACTCCCAACTCACTTACTGACAATATTAATTATACATCGGAAGTTCTATACCTTTCCATAAAGTTTGAACAAACACACAAAACCCAGATGTTAAGAAAGGAAAATAGTTTCAAAATATGACCATGGTGCTTAGTCCATCAGGAAGATTTAACAAAATATGAGAATTTTTATTACACCCACTCCTATGAGAACTACTTTTTTTTTTAATTAAGTAAGGCTTTTATTTTGGTTATGAGTTGTTTTGTAAAGATTCCTGCCATATTTAAAGATTTGTTGTCATTCATTTGATTTTCCTTCAAATTTACAAACAAGAGTCTGGGGCCTAGAATACTTATTTTCTCCATTCTCTGGCTGTTATTGGAGAGTCTTGTTACTATCTGTTTCAGGCAGACTGGAACCTGGAAGCAGGAAAGATGGCACCTAGGAATCCTAAGGGACCTTATTGTGAAAACTTCTAGATTCATGGTTCATGTTTCAGAAGGAAGACAGTTGGACAAAGAGTTATCTGAGGTCCCAGATCCAGCCATATCTGAACCTAAACATTCCCTTGGACTCCCAGATGAAGTCAATAAATGTCCTTTTTGCTTAAATATTTTGAGTTGAGATTTGATCATTCACAAATACATAGTGAATACTGGATTTGCAATTGGGAGTGTAATAATTTTTTAGCTATAAGTATTAATGCTTGTGGCCAATGAGGAGAGGAGTTATTCTCACATAAACTACTGAATATTCTATTATCATAAAAGAGGAAAAGGCTGCCTGGAGATAAAAACCAATGGTATTTACTTTGTTCATATCAAATGCCCCTTTTGTCACTGCAGCTTCACCTATATTCATGGATTGCCTTTATTTCTGAGACTGAAACTTCCTTAAGGAAGGTAAGTGGACAACTTTCTGAAAATTAATTCCAGTTTGCTAAGACTAGTTCACTGTTCACTGAAAGCCAATTTCTCCAAAGTCAGTGGTAAATGTTAGTTTAAACTTAAAGCATATGTGTAAGTCAGAATTAGCCAAAATATATCATGTAATAAATTAGGATTAAAGAAACATTCCTATATTAACACTTAGATTTTAGTTTATAGAATAAAAACTATTTTTCTAAACAGTGTACTTAATAGCCAGAGTTGAACATTTCTGTTAAAACTGTTAAATATTTTGTTAATTTTTACAAAATTACAGTGAGCACACTGATAACAACAAATGTTGATGAGAATGTGGAGCAACAGGAACTCTCATTCACTGCTGATGGGAATGCTAAATGGAAAGCATTTTTGTGGTTTCTAACAAAGTTAAACATACTCTTAACATTTAATCTAGCAATTGTGCTCTTTAGTATTTACCCAAAGCAATTAAAAACTTATGTCACACTGCACACAGATGTTTATAGTGGCTTTATTGATAATTGCCAAAACTTGGAAGCAATCAAGATGTCCTTTAGTAGATTAATGAATAAACTATAGCACATCCTGACAATGAAATATTATTCCATACCAAAAATAAATGAGGTTTCAAGCCATGAAAAGACATAAAGGAAACTTATGAGCATATTACTAAGTGAAAGAAACCAATCTGAAAAGATTACATACTATATAATTACAATTATATGACATTCTAGAAATAGCATAACTATAGAAACAGTAAATAGATGAATGGTTGCCAGGGCTGGATGTGAGGGAGAGATGAATAGGTAAAGAATAGAGGACTTTTAGGGCAATGGAAATACTCTGTGTAATACCATAGTGATGGATACATGTCATTAGACATTTGTCCAAATCCATAGAATGTAAACCCATAGAGTGAATTTATTCAATTTAACGCCAAGAATAAACTTTAATGTAAACTATGGACTTTAGGTAATTATAATATGTCAATATAGGTTCATCAATTATAACAAATGTACCACTCTTATGGGGGATGTTGATAATTGGGAAGGCTATGTGTGTAAGGGGTCAGGGATATACAGTGTAGGAAATCTTTTTATCTTTTCTTCCATTTTGCTGTAACCCTAAAACTGTACTAAAAAAATAAAGTCTTAAAATATTATAATAGCTCTTCAAAAAAAAAATCACAATGAACAAATTTGGTGTATTTGGCCAAATGATTAATTGCTAACGAGGCTTTCTCCATTGACCTAGATCTAGAGTGGATGATTGGACCCATTAGTGTTCTTCACAGCTTCATCTGACCCATTTGAACTGACACCAGTGGGTGGACTTTCAATGAACAAGTCAAGAAATCCAATGAAGGTGGATAAAGACAGTGTAGATAAAAGAGGTTATCTTCCATAGCAGGAGATCTATAGTGTGCAGGCTGCAGCTATTTAAAACTTTCCTTTGACTTCATCTCTTTTACTAGGTCCCTGGTATCATAATAAGCTATATAAATCTTGAGATAATTTTTTTATAAGCACACTATAGTGGTTAAATAGCCTGCTTTCAAGTACTTGACTTAGCCATTTATTGAATCTTTAAAACTTGTATAAGTCAGCATAAATTAGGTTATGCTACAATAAGACATATCCCCTAATTCTCAGTGCCTTAACACAACAATGTTTTATTTCTTATTTATATTCCATGTCTAACATGGGATAATAAGAGGAGACTCAGGTCATCATTACTGAGAGAACTCACAGGAGCTACATCAATGTAGAGCTATACAGTCTAAACATATGGCCTCTTTTTATCTCAGCAAAGGAAGAGAGAACATAGAGAATCATACATGGGCTTCTACATGCTTCTGTTCAGAAGTGATACTTCATTCAACTTACATTCTGTTGACCAAAGCAAAGCACATTGTTACACTTCGGGTAGGCAGGGGATTGAAATCCTCCATGTATTTTATTAGAAGAGAACTGGATATGGGTGAACATTAGTATTGTCAGGTAATTAATGGTCTGTGCCTTTGTTAACTCACATGTCAAATGAGGGTGATACCATCCAAAATATAGAAATATTTAAAATAATGAATGTACTTAATAATTGGTCATAAAAATTAAGTATCATTGGCATGAATGTTACATGAATAACATCATTCTAGGTCATTTTTGAAGTATCTCATATATAAGATCAAATTAATGAATTTTATTTTGGAGTAAATAAGTTACATGGTCACCAAATTTATTTCCTCTCTCTTTTTCCTTTATTTCTATGACATCATCATCCACTCATTTACTCGAGCTAGAAATTTAGACATCATCCTTAACACTTTCCTTTTTCTCTCTCACTGATTTATTAAGTCCTATTCATTCTACTTAATGTATGTCTTTCCACCCCACTGCCACCACCAATTCCAAACCACCATCATCTTTTCTCCAGATGATAACAATGGCCTCACAACTGACCCCGCTTGTATTCAGTCTTGTTCTCCAGCTCCTATTTCACATGGGAGCCAAAGTGATTTTTTTTTAAATGAAGACATTAATAAGTTTCTTCTCTGGATTATATCTGTAAGTGGTCTCCCATTTTATTTTTTTACTAAAACCTACAAACCTCTCTCTGAGCAATAGGAAGCTCTTTTGCATAAAATTACATTCCAGTTCCACAAAGATGAGTCATCCATTTTTTCTTCAATTTGCTTTCACTGGATTCTGATGCATTTGGCCACTTCTTGGTATACATCTTTGTTGCTGTATGGGGTCATTCTCTCCTTTTCCAAATAAAACTATAATCAAAATGGGGTAGACTCAACAACCAACCCTGCCACTTCTCCTGGGTGCTTCAAGGCCTCTCACTTTCCCAGAAAACAGAGATAAAATTATGTCTTTCCACTTGTCAAAAGCCCTAAAATTGCCAGTGTGTTACAATAACTCAAAGGGTTATAAACCTCAGTGTGAATGAAGACTATGAGACCATTTGAAAACTTTTATCAGCTTTTCTATTTTTAAGATGGCAAATCGAATCAGACATGAGACAAATTAAAACTTATTGCTGTTACACTTGCTTCCATCATGCAACCCCTCTGAATGTGATTCTAGAAGAGATAGGGGCTTCTACTCCCAGATGAATCACACTTATCATAACACACAGTTTCACTCTACTTGGCAGGTCTGTAAACATTTGTAATGATAAGTTTTTCTTTTCTTGAAGATAGTATGATTTTTTTAAATCAATAGCATTGAAGTATAATTCACATACAAATGTACAGATTTTTAATATGTAGTACAATGAATTTTACAACTGTATACTCTCCTGCCACCACTACCACTACAAAAATATGGGACATTTCCATTGCCCCAAAATATTCTCTAAACTTCTCTGGAGTCATCCCTTCCAAACCATGCTAAAGCTAATCATTAATCTATTTTCTGTTACAAAGATTAGTTTTGCCTATTCTAGAATTTTGCATAAATAAAATCATTTTATATCTATTCTTTTGTGCCTGGCCTCCTCATCGCAATAGCCTGCTTTTTCAGATCCATCTATATTGCATGCA
Organism: Cynopterus sphinx; assembly: GCA_030015415.1. NCBI lineage: Eukaryota > Metazoa > Chordata > Mammalia > Chiroptera > Pteropodidae > Cynopterus > Cynopterus sphinx. Next base: position 118,406,416 of record CM057381.1, on the reverse strand, counting down.
TCAGTAGTTCATTATTTTTCTGCATAATATTGTATGATTTTAGAATTATCCATTCTATTCTTGATGGACATTTGGGTTGTTTTCAGTTTGAGGCTCTTTTGAGTACTGCTTTCTGTAAACATTTGTGAACAGGTCTTTTCGGTGGTATGTGTTTTTATTTTTCTTGGGTAAATGCATACCCTACATTAGCATAAGTTTTACATTTTCTATAATGGTCTTAAAATTAAAAAGAAAATTCAATATTTTATTTAAATATTTTATTATTTAGATATTTAAATGATGATACTGTTATAGTGACACTTTTACATCTCTATCCATTTAGAGCAAAATTTAAAGAAATACTAGTACTTTTGCACAATTAATTTCATCAAGGTATAATTAAATACTTTACATATTTATTATCAATGGCAAGTAATTATGTCAACAAATATTTATCATATACCTACCAAGTGAAATATATAGTTTGAAGAACATCTGTGGGATACACAGAAGTTGTCTCTACTATGAAAGTCTCTGCATTCTATATGAGAACAACAAATCAATGTCAATCAATCAGAGACTTCAAAATAATGATGAGTTGTATGGGACACATGAGCAGAGAATCAGGAGATCAGAGAGAATGAATGATGAACAGTGGTTGCCTGGGATGAAGACATAGATTTCAAAATGGGTTCACTATAGGGAATAAGATACTCCAGCCCCTTTTCTCAAAGCAAAGAGGATTTGCTGATCTATTTGGTCAAAATTAAGCTCAACTGTATAGGCCATTTGGACTTCTGGTTACTATATGACAAAAAGACAAAGGCCCACAGGTATCTTGCTCTCTCTCAGTCTGTGAAGTTGAGTGGATAAATAGATATGGGGGTTCTGTGAGGTGGGGTTATCTCTCACCACAGATCATCCTGTGTACCCTGCAGGAATGATTGAGTATTCTTGGGATTTAGGTTTAGGGAGAAGAGGTAGTAGAATGTGCTTTTTTTTTTTTTTTTTTCTTTATGGCTAGAGGGAGTGCTCCAACCTGGTCTTTATTAGAGATACTCATTGCTAGATGGTGACTTAGATAATGACTGATTTGGGTTTCTGATTTGCCACTTCTTTTCCTTTTGTTTACCTCTAGGTCTTTATTTGAGGAAAAGAGTTTAAAGTGTTTCCAAGTCCTTTGCCATAATATCATTAATATGCTACCAAACAATTTACTACTTAAACCTTGAAATTAGCTAAGATATTTTTAAAGAGAAGTGGAAATAAACTATAGGTGTTTCGAAGTATAAAAGATTTAGTTCCACATTTATTATTATGATATAAGATAGAGTTATACAAATAACAGATAGGGGAAATAAGCAAAATTTTAAAAATGTGATGGGGTATTTTTAGTTCTAGACACTGGTTGCAAATTTCAGACTCCCTGACTTCCATTTCTACTGTTGGTTTTACTATTTCCTAAAGATAAGATGTCTACTAAGATGATTGAGAAGGGAAGGTTTTGGTGGTGAGACACCCAGTTGGAAGAATGCACAAGGGACTGATGTGAGAATGAAATGGCAGGCACCAACTTTGTTACAAGAATGCACTTCTGTTGTGGGGAACACGCTTCTGAGGAGAACTTGCTTCCACTCTTCTTCTGCTCCCTAGGGGAATGATACAGTAAGCTGAATCATGTTTACATATGTTAGGCACAGGTGCCCTACACTAATGTAACATTCTAAATCTGGGGTCCTAATCCTAGCTATGAGTCTGGATCACAGCCAGATCTGGGACCAGCCAGGCCTGGGACCCACAAAAGATGAGGGGCAAGTAGGAGCAGGAGGAGAAGACACATTTAAGGAATCCCATCACACACTTTTCGATTTTCTTCTAATTGAGAAAGTCATGTTGTACCTTTCCAAATAAAGAAGTGTTTCGGACAGAACAGCAGGGTTATCATTGTCTCTAGTTAGTAATTTAAATATGAGAGAAAAGATGGCAAATATATTTCATTTTTATTTCAAACTCAATTTATTATTATTGGCTATCCAGAGGCTTAAGGTGATAAATACGGGTTCATGTGAAAAAGCACTGCACTTGATTAGTGATGTCTGCCACTGGTGAAAGTGTAGTGAATACTGACTGGTTTTGTCATCCTGATCTGAACCCTTTACCCAGAATGGCAGCTTTTCTCTGGAGTATCAAGAATCATCTCTCTTTGGAAAACTTCTTCTTAAGAAGCATTAAAAGGATAGTGACCATTTATTTTCTGAGAGAGTCAGAAGGTTTTAAATGCTGATGGAATTTAGAGGAACCTTAGAGGAAAGCACTTTGTAATGCTAGGCAGGTGCGACATTAGTTTCATGTCTTGTACTCACTCTCACTGCTGGAGATATTTTTATTTCTCTCTTGTGTCACAAGAACAACAATATCTGGTTCAAACAGAACTTTTTATTCCAAAACCTCACACCGTAATGGGTAAAAACTTGGAAAATGCCTGAAGGAAATTAGCAGCACAAGTTTCTTACTCACTTTTAGCCAATTAATATCATTCTGAACCTTATAAACTGAAGGATGTTTTTCTCCCAAGGGTTTGCTTCTGTGTTGCTTCAGCTTTTAGAAATAACCCAAGTAAAGTAAGCAAAGAGCCTGGGACGACTCCAGAAAAGTTTTGACCAAGAGGAAAATTTAGTTATCTTTTATTATTATTGTTTTCTTATAAAGCCCATGGATCATACTACACGGTTCTTTCTCCAAAACAGTTGAGAATTACCAGTAATTGGAACTATTTACATTTAATGCCATCAAGACAGAAGCAGCTTTATTATATTACAAGGAGATGATTAATATATGACAGAAATTAAAGATTGCATCACAGCAGGCAGGCCTCTTGTCTGATCTGTCATTTTGCTGATCACAAAGGCATGCAAATTATATAAACAGAAAAGTGATTTTCTTTTATGCTAATTTTAACTCAGCCCACCTGCACATTAACTCACTTTCAATTAACTGGTAAAAGATTGGATTATAAGAGGTTCTGTAAGGTAAATTTCTGCCTTGTTGGGCCACCTCTTCTGATATCAAATGCAGTTGTAGTATATCCTTTTTCCACCTTTGTTTCAGTCCCATTTTTTGAAAACCTGTTCTTTTTGATTTCTGAAAAAGTAAAATTTAAGCAAGTAACTTATATGAACTATAGAGATTTAGGAAATGTTATGACATGGGTTGGGTAAGGTAGAGACTTGTCTTTCCTGACAACCTAAACAAATGAAAATGATATTTTTGGCTATTTGATTATTATAACATTTTTCTTTTATAGGATTGTGCATGTTTTCAAAGAATCTTAATACCCAGTATTTTTATTGCACATAATATCAATACCCTCCTTTGCTTCTGTCATAGGCCAAATCCAGATGCTATAAGGAAAAACCAAATTTATATTTATTTCTACTGGTACAAGAATAGAAAATGTTATCTCCATTGTTAACTTCAAGCAATTAGTGATGGTTTCCTGGAAACCTATGTGACCAAGTTCAGATTCTCCCTTTTAGTTAAGGATATTGGGTCTGGAGTCAGACTGGATTTAATGGCTCTTTCATTTGCTAGATGAGTGAACCTGGCAGGATTTTTTCCTAACTGCTGTTCAGTTTCCTCTTCTACAGAAAGGGCATGCAATGAGTTCTTAATTCATAGGGTTATGATGAGGATAAAATGAAAAATGAAATAATAATGTATATACAGAGCGTGGCATAGTGTCTGAGACATAGTAAGTGCTCAAGTAATGCATGTTTGCATTAATATGAATTGAAATAGGAAGGAAAAATGTTGATGTAGCTCTATCTCAGCATTCATTATTTATTTAGATCAAAGAAACGAAGAAAAGATTAAAAATAGTCCAGCTGGTGTTTATAATTCAAAAATTTTTAATTGCTAAGATTTGGGTCAGAGCTCTATTATTCCAAGTTGTTAGTAAATGTGAGGCCATTTCAGAGTTTGGAGTCAGAACAGTAAAGGAGAGGCAAAAGGAGCTGCAAGGAAAAACTGACATCTGTGGGAAAAATGTTTTCCATGATCATGCTTGTCTTTTATACACCCATGCTTATTCCCAGATGTGATACCAATGTGATACAAGCTTTTTTTCTTTTTCTTCTTTGATAACAGTGAGGGAGGGCAAGCCGGTCAGGGCTTAAGCTAAAACTTCAGACTGACAACTACTGGACCCTCTCCCCATGGCTTACTAACTCCCTTTCACCAGTAGAACTCTGCCTCATGTCACACAGAGAGCCTGCATTTTATTACATCATCTTAATCCTCTTTGTAAACCTGTGAAGTAGGCATTATCCTTCTTTTATGAATAGAGAAACTGAGGCCCAAGATGAGAAGCCACTTCTCCCATTCAAGGACCTGTTATTGCTAAGGATCTCAGCTTTGAAGACAGATAATTTCTTCTCTGTTACAGTTTATTGTGCATTGATTTTTTTTATATGAAATAGGGATTAAGTGGGTCAGATGATATTTTAAATTAAGCTATGAAGATTTGAGTACAGAACAGTTTTTAGAAGCTTGGTTCTGTGGTTCAGTGTTGGATATAGTCTGTGCTTCACAAACAGTAATACTCATAAGAGTCATCTGAGGATCTTACTAATAGCACATTGATTCAGATGAAGTGGGGCCTAGAATTTTCCATATTTCTAAAAAGCTTCCAGGTGATGCTGATTCTGAACAAGGACCATATTATGAATGTCAAGGCCTTTAGTGAGGCTTCGTCAGAGTGCTTTCTGCAGTTGACTTGAATCAGAATACACCAACTGGAAGAGAATCGGGGTTTAGGGAGAGACCAAGGAGCTCTGCCTATTTAACAAGCATCCAGGTGATTCACTGCATAATACAGGTTGTGACATTAAGAAAACTGTTTTTGCAAATTTGCTTCATCTTTAGAATCACTTGGGTTAAAATCCACAGACTCTCAGTCTCTTTCTTCTAGAAGTTCAGATTTTAAAGGTCTGGTTTTTCTCATTTTGATCCTTACAACATCCCAATCTAGGGTTCGGTGAGATTAAGCAATTTTTCCAGAATGACAAATTTTAAAGAGGAATATTGAGCATACAGGTAGTCTAATGGAGAAGAGACAGAGAAGAAGAAACAGTATGAATTGGGAGAATGGAAAAGAATTGGAGAGGCCCCACTAGGAGACACCAATGGGCTGCCTTAGATGACCCAGTCCATTGGTCCTCCTTTGGAAATCCTGCCCACCCCACAGGAGACCACAATTACCTCCTCATCACATGCCCAGGCTTCAAGAAGACAAGATAGACAAGAGGCAGCCCTCATTTCAGACAGGTGAGGTGAGACATAAGATCCAGAATGGACAGCCATGTGGATTCATAACTAGCTGGCAAGGGATCACATATATCTAGGGTTTCTAGGGTTTGTTGTCCTGGTAACCCCAGTCTTGGGTCCTCGTTGGCTAAAATTAAACAACAACAAAAAAATCTTCATAAACCACATAACTGGAAGTAATGTTCTGAAAATATAACTTTTGTAATAATCCTTTAGACTTCTGTATCAATTCTTTTAGTCATTTACAATACTTTTTTCCCCAATTTTTGTGCACATGCATACATTTTCCTAATGTTATTAGGATTTTTATTTTAGTGAAGAGTTAAAGAATTAATGAGCCCCAGTGGATAGAAATTAGTGGAAGACAGACCTAAAAGACAATGATTTAAAATACCAACATAGGAATTAAATAGACCAGAGAAAGCAAAAATGCTTCATCTTTTATGCTAATCCTAGTCAATTATTGGCTGCTTAGAGAACTGTGTGGAGAGGATTCTGAGCTGACATCTGGACTTAAAGAGGAATGCTATGATCATTGAATGATCTCTGTCTTGGGCTCCTGAGAGATGACCTGTGAAATATTTAATAGATTATACTCCCTAACTCATTCCACATAGCATCTGATGTTACAATAACAAATAACATGTACGTGATACCAATTTTTTTATTGTGAGCGTGGCTAGTAGAACGAAAATGCAAAACTGTGCAGAGGAATGCCTAGTCCTCGGCTGTTATTTCTCTCTTACATCATTTTCATAGCTCAATAGTGTAAGGCAGGAATAGAAAAACTTAATTATGTCCCTATAGTAAATATTTTAGGTATTTGGGACCATATGGTTTCTGCTGCATCTATTTAACTCATTTGTAGAAAGAAAGCAGCTATTCATGATATAATGTAGATAAATAATGATTGTGGCTATGTTCCTATGAAACTTGATGTACAAAAAATAGTGGTGGGCTGGAAATGGCCCATGCACCACAGTCAGTGGACCCCTGGTGTAGACTCCAGAATTAGGAATATAAGGGAGTTGATGCTATGGTGGTTCTGCAGAGGCCTTCTCAGCCTTTCACATCTTGCCTACAGTACATAGATGCATACATCATCATGGACTTATATTGCATTATGAGAATTGCCATGTGGTTTTCTAGATCAGGTGTATTATAAACAGGCAGTAATAGTTAAGACTATTTTGGTCTTTGGCTCTGCTGATGGAGTTTATATAGCAAACATAGGGGTATCTGTTGAGCAGTGAGTGAAAATAATAAATGTTTAACAAACTAATATCTCATTCGTTATTAAAATATTTAGCTTGTCAGTCAACACAATTTTTGAGAATGCCTTATGGGTTTTTCTCTATATAGCATTCTTGTTTGAGTTTGAATATTTGCAAATTTACAAAATAGAATTAATTTACTATTATTTACATTAAAGTGTTTTTAGGAGGGTAGGAAATTGAGTTTAATGACTGTGGTGGCTTTTATTATTGCTTATATGTTCTTAAAATTTACTTTAAGTGAATAATTTTTAATAAGAGTTTTATTTAAACAGACATTGGTGGCTGATACTTTTGTATACTGTGTTCTGATAAAAATCGTTTAAGAGTTGTTTTCTAATTGTTCTCTAGATGAATGTGCACAAGATTCTGGGCAAATGTGCATTTATATGCCTGGGGATTTAATAAAGAGAGATGAGTTATTTCTTCTTCATTATTAATAATCTAAATAAAACTTGGTTTGTCATGCTTAGGGCCTGGCTCTAGTAAGAGGACGGTTATAGAGTTTAAGAACTGCAGTAGAACAAACACAGAGAAGATGATTCTACCACAAACATCCTTCCAGAGGGAGAAGAGATGAATGAGGTCATTTTTCTTGGGGGGTCTTATTCCTCATTCTCTGTAGAACCCAAAGTATCTTTCATCATGCCCAAATGACACAGAGGTCTCCAATTGCCATCTCGAATCCATAGCACCACAGCACCTAGAAGAAGGTCCAGCTAATACCCATGCCCTTAATTATGCTTATCCTGACTCTTCCAGCTTACATACACCCCCTGCCCTGCCATCCTCATCTCTTTCTACAACCCTAGAGGCCCGCATTTGTCTAGTTAACTTGCTCACCCCAAAGGATGATTCAGACCTTTACACAAATCAAATCCCCTAATTTCTATTTTGCCCATTCTCTAACCTTCAAGCCCATTCATGAGATTCTGTTACTCAATTATCTTTCCAAAACTCAAAGTATTTTTTTATTCTGACTTATGCAAAATTCAGATCCAACATTAATCTTAGAGTTAGAGAGAAAACCATTTGTATTCCTAAAATTGACATTTCGTTATGTATTCTTAATTTTATGAAGTCTAAAGTTAATCATATTATCTCCTCTTATACAATACAAAGACCTTAAAATGTTTAAGTTCTAATCACCTCTGCATGACTTACATAATATTACTGTTCAGTATCTGAATTTTACCTTCTCTTTTTAATTTCTGTTCACTATCATTGATTTACATTGTCTGTGCTTGCTTGGATTCACATACATATTTGTAGGTTTACCTTGTTCTTTCATTATTTGTATGTCAGACATTTCAGTTATAATATTTCTTCTTCCAAATGTAAGAATTTTAGAAATTCCTTTAAGAAAGTTTTGTTGTAGTGAACTCTGTTTTGGTTTATCTGAAAATAGCATTTTATCTTTTTCTTGAGAGATATTTTTGCTGGTGACATAGTTTTAACTGAGAGTTCTTTTCTCTCAGACCTCTGAGTGTATTGTTATACTGTATTCTGGCTTCCATTCTTGTTGTAAAGAAGTCCTCTGCTAGTTTAATTATTTCTCTTTTTTTAAGGTGACTTTCTTTTCTCTCTAGCTGTTTTTTTTTTAAGTGTTTTGTAGTTTCACCACAAAATGTCTAGCTGTGGTTTTGTCATTGATTTTTCTCTGAATTCCTTGTCTTTACTAAATCTGCAAATTCATATTTTTTTAACTGTGAAATTTTTTTATTCATGACCTATCTCTCATGGTGTATGACCCATGTGCAGTTGAAAGAAAATGTGCAATCTGCCAAGTGTGTAATGTTCAATCACGTCAATTAGATAAAGTTGGTTGATAGTGTTGTTCAACTCTGTATATTACCACTGTTTTTCTGTCTACTTTGTCTATCATTTAGAGAGAAGTGTTAATCTCTAACTGTATTTGTAGATGTAGCTATTTCTCCTTTTAGTTGTCAGTTTTTTATATGTTTTGAAATTGTTATTAGGTACATACACATTTAAGATTTTTATATCCTTTTTATGAATTGTCCCCTTTTATCATTATGACAAACTTTTCTTTTTATCTGGAAATATACCTCAACCCAAAGTTTACTTTAGCAGAAATTTATATAGATAATTCAGTTTCCTCATCATTATGTTTGCATACTATATTTTTTCTTCAATTTCCTTTTAACCTATTTATAACTTTATATTTAAAGTGCATTTCTGATACACAGCATTTGACTGGGGTATGATTTTGGTTGTAGCAACATATCCACCATGTAGACTTGGCCCAAAGGGTGTAACCAGTTTACCAGCCTGATATATTCTTATTTTGGTGATTAGGAACTTGAGACTTGGAGATAAAAGGTGACTTTGTCAAGATTACATATCTAGTTGTTGCAGATATGAACATAGAATTCAGGTACTTGATACCCAGTTATTTTTTTGGTTCACAGACTATCTCAGTTGCAGTAAAAATGAGGGACTCCTCAAATATCCAGCCTTAGGTTTGATTTCCAGAGAAGTGTTTCAATTAAAGAGCAGTAGGATGAGAGCTGTTGTTCTGGATTAGTTGAAAGCCTTTGGCTTTGCCCACTTCACTGACTTGCTTAAAATATCCAGTCCTTAATGCCAACCAACTCCTCTTACAGTTTCAAAGATTTTAGACAACTCCAAAACCTCTGTAATGTAAAATTGGGTGATTCAAAAGCCAAGTGTTCTTTTAAAGGGAGAAAAATAGTCCACACATGGGCACACTTAGTTTTTGACCTCTTTTGATGTCCCATTTTTGAGAATGTAGATACTTTTGGTTTAAGCTTTCCATACCAATAGGGCTGTAGTAATTTTCCTTGAAGCCTCTATTTTCATCATATTCATTTAAAATTATGAAAAACTGTAAATTTTTTTTCTAACATGTGAGTCTGCTATTTGGTTTGAATAAAAAAATTTTATAAAGGTGATGGTGATGAAAATAAAAAGATTGTTTTTTGTATTTTTGGAGTTGGAATTATAGAACTCTTTAGAATTCAAGGAAAGCTCATTTTATAGTTTACTGAAATATGCATTACCATAACTGAGCTACAAATGAATATCATCAGTTATACATACCCGTAGGTTTCAATTGATAATGGAAAGAGCTCAGACCTAGTATGAGAGAACATGATTTCTACTAACCAGCCGTTTGACTTCAGGCAAGTCACTTAACTTTTCTGGGGCTCAGTGTCCACATCTGTTAAATAAAATGTTTAGAGTTTCCAGTCTCTGAGGTTTCCCTCTTTAGCTCTATTTCAATGCTATTTAAATAAAGATCAGCAATTCTTTTTCTTTTGCATAGTAAATTCCATGCAACATATATAAATAATTGTAAATTTTACCCCGAGCTGAAATTATAAATTTTTCAGATTCTCCTCTACAATAATTTTTTCTTTCTGTGTTGCAAGTTTTCTCCCCTAAATGCAACACATTGCTTTCATGATTTTATACCATTGCTCAACTACCTTTATTTTAGGAATTTTTTTTCTAATGTCATATATAGATTAGTCTGCATAATGTTCAGAAAACATACTGCTAGTTTCTTTGTTGTTTCATTTACCTTTCCTAGTCAAGCTTACAGTGTTACCCAATTGTCTGTGCATTGCAAGGGAAATCAGTGCCACAAATAAAATCTACTGATTAGAACGTTGCCTTCATGAAATGGGATGTGCTAAGGCAAAAAAAAAAAAGTGACAAATGCTTTGAAACAGTGCTTTACTTATAATCATGGTAAATGTGGACTTTGAAGTAAACTGTTACTTGAAACTTGGCTCTGCCATGAATTTACTTTAAATGGAGGAATACAGGCATTGTAAACTTACTAAACCATGGCTTCCTTATTAACAAAGCCTTTTCTTTCTTTTTACATATTACTTACTGCTTTGGATGATCTGGTTTCTTCCTCTGAAGTGGTATCATACTATCAGTAAATATAAGAAAGAGAAATCTGTTTGGAATTGATCAAATAATGAGAATTTAGGTGATACATCGGGAGTGTCACCGATCTTAATTGTAATAAATATAACTCAACATCATAGGAACAAGAAATGATCAGGTGACTTCTTTCTTCCTGTCTTTTTCTGAACCACTTGCTCTGTCATTTGAACATCTCATTAAGATTGCTCTGTTCTCCTTTTGCAAATTTGAGTCAGGCAATCTTATTTCCTTTTTAGCACATGTTCTACTCTTGACATCCGTGACGCAACAATTTTCTAGTTTTCTCCACCTTACCAACACTATTTTTTTATGTTTCTTGCTCAATTATTTTCTTCTGCCAGACTTTTGAATGTCAATATGTCTTAAGGGCTTGTTTTTTTTATTACTATTCTCTGAACACACAGTTTCCCTAGAAAGTTTGATCTAGTGTTTTACCCATTGCCTCTCAAATAGTTTTCTATACTTTCTAGTCCCTGAGCTCCAGACCAATATATCTAACCACCTATTTGATGTGTGTAACTTGAAAGTCTAACAAGACCCTCAAATTTAACAAGGCAAAGTAGAATTGTTGGTTCTCTAAGCTTGATTCTCCCTTGAGGTATTTCATAGCACCTAGTTTCTTAAGACATCCTTATTATTCTTTCTCCTTTCTTTCCTTTATTAGCAAATCTTTGTCCTGATGCAAAAATGTAATCTGAAGCCTTTTACTGTTTTCTCTCTGCTCTAGTCACTTGTCTAAACGTAATTACCTATGAGTTCCCAACTTTTTTCTGTACTTCTATTTCTGTGCCCTTAGTAATTTGCTCTCCATTGCTCCTGTGCTTAAAACTCTACAGTTGCCTCCTATTGCATTGATAATAACAGCTAAGTTTCTTATGCTAGCACACAAAGCCCATCCTGATAAAAATTTTTTTCTGACTTCTGCAACCTGAAATAAATGGTAATGTTCTGGTCACACTATGGGCTTCATTTCCCCACCCCACCCCCTTTTTATTTTTTAATAAGCCATGTTCTTTAAAATATCAGAGAATTTTTACTTGATAGTGTCTCTGCCTTGAATGACATCTCCATGGGTATTTGCAGAGTTGTCTCCTTATATCATATGAGACCATTCCAGAAAACTCTTAACATTGAAAGATACATTAAAACATGATAAAATGGTTGTCCAAAGGAATGCTATGAGGGCATAAGCACATAAATTAAACTATTCTAAATTTATTTTTAATATTTTTACTTTGGAACAGGTAAATTTAAAATCAGAATTATGTCAGTGACAAGTGTAATTGCTAAAATTAAAAGTCAGCAGAAGCCACTAATAATAAATTCAGGGGGAAATTGGTGGCACAGAAGCCACTAACGATAAATCAGGGGAAAATTGGAGGCAAGACCAAATATAAGGTTTTCTATTTTCAGACATGATGGAGTAAGGAGGATCATATTTACCATTCCATTTTAAATAACAAGAAAACTGACAACATGAACCAATGTTTTTTATCATTACAAAACAGACAGTGTAGGACAGTAATCCCTGAAGAGAAAAGGTTCGGGTGAGTCTAGCTGTCTACAGGCATTTTCCAAGCAACAACACAGGAGGCAAAATTTGGGGAGGCTAAAGAAGCAAGAATTTATGAGTACATGAATTTATGAGTACAGAGATTTTACTGAACAGAGAGAGAGAGAGAAAGAGAGAGAGAGAGTGAGAGTTCTGATGACTTGCAGAGTCATCCTCTTTGGTCTTCAGCTGAGTATTGGTTTTTGAGTGCACAAGAAAACTATCCCAAGGCCAGGGCGAGAAACACTGGGAAGTTGTAGGCTACATGACTATCAGAGCTCTTTCTGAGCTGGAAATATTTTGTGTCCTAATAACTATTTTGGAAAGTCTCCTGATAACATGGGATATTGGTTTAAATTTTCAGAAGGTTACAACCTTAATAGATGGGATAAATTAACTCTAGACTAAAGGCCATCTTGGATCTTCCCTAACAAATCTTAAATGCAAGCCCTAATAGATTAAATTGTTTCAAAGCAATGTAGCTGAGTGCTGAAAAACAGTCTAACACCATTTAAAGAAATAATGCTAAGTCCAGCAACTAACAACATAAAATATTCAGTGTTCAGCACTTAACCAAAAATATCAAACATCCAAAGTAACAAGAAAATATAATTCATAACCAAAAAAATTATGTAAGAAAAACAGATCCAGACATACCAGAGATGACAAAATTAGTTGTCATGGATATTAAAATACCTACTAAAAATATGTTCAAGAAAAGTGTGGGGGGTAAGACAATTATAAAGAGAATGAAAGATATAAATAAGTTATAAAGTTATATACTTCTCACATGACTCATCAATTCTACTCATACCCAATAGAAATAAAACTTATGTTTACATGAAAATCTGTACTCGAATGTTTGTAGTAGTTTTATTTTAATATCCTCAAACTGAGATCAATGCAAATACCCATCTGCTTGTAAATGAATAAGTAGTAAACTCTGGCATATCTATATAATGGCATACTACTCAGTAATAATATAAAATAGAATACTGATACATATAATAATGTAGATTAATGTTAAATATATTATTCCTAAGGAAGGAACACAAAGGTTACATATGGTATAATTCTGTTTATATGACATTAAGGAAAAAAATATAGAGATACAGAAAAGATTCAGTAGTTACTAGGAGTTAGGGGTGGGAGAGGTTTAGACCACAAAGGACCACAGAGGAATTTATTGTATTACTGTAATTATATGTTATTTTGATGATTATTCCATAAGTATTCATTTGTCAAATATAAATGAGATCTTGAAAGGGTAAATTTTAATGTATATGTTATATATCACTAAACACAATTTTCAAAAATACTGACATTATTAACTGTTGACAAAAAAGTGTTGAACAACTGGAACTCTGACTCATTCTTGTTGGGAATGCATAACTGTATACTCACTTTGGAAAAAATAGAGTGTCTTATAAAAATGCATATAAACTTACCATGTAACTCAATAATCTGACACATATATGTATCCAATTGAAATAATAACTTAACAGCTTTATACCTAACAGTGAAACAAAAAACATACTTCAAAAAAGCAAACACACACAAAATCTATAAAACTTCAGTTGCCTACTAGTGAATGGATAAACAAACTGTGATATATCCATACATTGGAATATTACTCGTAAAGAGAACACATAAAATTTTATTTATGTAAATTTATAGAAAAGAAAAAGTTAACCTATAGAAACTGACAACAAATCAAAGGACAAGGATAAAGGGAGTGTACCTTCAAAGAATCATGAATGAGCTTGGCATGATAAAACTATTCTGTAATTTGATTGTGATAATTTCAGGAGTGTGTTTCTTTGCTAAAAATCCATCAAATGCATAAACTTCAAATGGGTCTGTTTTATTGTTTTCAAATTATGCCTCATTGATGTTGATTTAGAAAATAGAAGTAATTATAGCTAACTCAAAGAAGCAACACAAATAAAATTATTTCTATTAGATGACTTTAGAATAAATTAATTTTACCATGTATCATTAATGGGGTATTTTTTTTAAGGTCACTAAATGAAAAACGAACAAACAAAACACTTTTGACCAAGAGAACCTAAGTAGATATAAAATTGATAACATATCCATCAAGAAAGACTATTTGAAGTAATATAGTAGTGATTGTATTCTTAGTGAGATATATTCTAAAGATAAAATAACTGCAAAACAATTTTAATCAGCAGAATAATTTTGGTTTTAGAAATAATGTTGGTTTTGCTGTCTTAAAACCATTATATTTAAATTATAGGGTAAAGTAAATAAATAATTATGTTATAATTAGAAGCCATGATTTCCAATGCAAGAGAAATATAATTATAAAAAATGTTAAGTAAACCTTTTAGGGCTTAATTTGACTCAGAAGCCTCAGTATGTATTCAACATTTTAAAAGATAATTTTGCCAAGCAGTTTTCTGTTTTGCTTTTTTTTTAAAGAGCCTACTCTTATCAAATAAGGCTATTTTATCATCCTGATATCGAGTTTACAAAGGAAAGGCAGAATAAATACCTTTTTGCCTCTAACTCTCTCATGGATTTTTAAAAATTATTATCATTATTTGGCTCTGATTTAAATTAAATTTTTTTAAATTTTAAATTAAAAAATATTTTTTGAGAATGATTATGAACTCACATAATTTTGTATAACAATTATGCTATAATAGATTATACTTATTCTTACTATTATTTTAGTTGTAAGAATTGTGGACACTAAGAGCCCCTCAAAATGGTTCTGTGTCTTTTTAAATGACCCCATTAGTCTTTAAATATTCTTTGATTTCTGGTGCATCTAGGATATCCCAGGAACACCCAGGGTGTTCTCAGCATCAGAATACAGCCATTTCTTCAAAGAACCCTAAATCCTTTAAATGAGAAATGATATTTAAAGAATAAAATCTAAATGCCAGGAGTGCTCACTGGTCTTGGAACATTATTGCTTCTAAGCTTTTTCAATGTAGAGATAGAAAAATGACAAATAATAAAGGAATTAGAAAGATGACCCTTTTGAATTACCTAATGAAGTAATTGAGTCAGTCAAGGATCATCATTAAACCATTTATCAGTGAAAGATTAATGAGAAATTGTATATGCATACAGTTATATGCATACCATATTATCTCTGTGTGTACTACCTGCTGGTTGTAAGCGAGAAAATATCACTCTGTGAAGGCAGGAATCAGGCTGTCACCTACTTAACCCAGAAAGCTTAATGAGGACATCCAGATGTCACATACTTTTTGACATAATGTAATATGAAGTGCATAGTATCACCTGTCAAGTAGTCTTTGCAGAAATAACAGTGTAACTGGAATCTAATCAAGCCTTTCCACCTAACCTCCAGTTAATATAAAATATAAGAGAAAGAACAGGTTAAACGACACCATGATAAAACCTTTAGGTAAGTCTAGAGCTAGCCCAGTATGTTTAACTAATCATTATCATGGGGAGGGAACAAATGGGTGGGGGAAGGAACAAGATTCTTATAGATTAAGAAAGATATAACCTATTGTAAATATTGGACCCTATTTGAATTTCAATTTGAAAGAAAAAACATTATAAACATTATTTTGGGGGACAACTGGATTGAATATAGTGTGGAAATTCATCATTAAGAAATGATCGGTTGTGCTCTCTTCTGGTCAAGAAGGCTTTGTTTACCTCCTCTCATGACCACATCAGAATTTCTAGACTACAGAACCATTATTGAGAATCACCTAGTCTAACTGAACACAAGTTCTACAACTAAGGACATACAAAAGAAGCTACCTCAAGAGTGATAGGAAGAGCAGAGATGCAGAAAAGTCTGCTTCTACACTACATGTGGTAGCTAACAATTAGGAAGGTTATCTTGGATGCAGTTTCCCCTAAAGTAGTGAGGAGTCCTAGCCCTGCAACAGGCGCCCTAACCTGGAGTTCCAGTGCTAGGAAGGGAAGTACCCACAACTTCTGGCTTTGAAAACTAGCGAAGATTGCAGCTAAGTGAGGCTGAGGGCTGTGGAAGTCCCAGGTGTTCCTCTTAAAGGGCCCACATGTGGACTTACTTGCTGACAGACTCACTTATGCTGAGCTCCAGTGCTGGGACAGCAGCTTTAAAGGTGCCAGGGACATATGGGGAAGAACAAAATTGTCTGCTTTCAGAGGGCTTGAGGGGCAGCTTTCTCCCAGACAAAAGTGCTGGCAGATTGCATTGTTTCTTTGTTGAGACCTCCCTCCTCCCAGTGTGCAAACACAGGCAGCCATAATACCTGAGTCTCCGTCAATCTGGCTAACACTGGTCACCCCACCCTGACGATTCTCTGAGGCTTCATCCCACCCAATTTTCAGGCCCACCCAAGCAGCTTCCAGTGGCTTTTCCACACAAACAGCCTGTCTTGGCTCATGCTGCAGACTTTCCTAAAATCCCGCAAAGGTTCACACAACCCAAACAAGCGGCACCTGGCATCAGTGTGTCCTATGTCTCTTGTAGAGCAGCCCCAAGCCCAGCATTCATGGCAACCATCTTCAGATTGTTAGGTGGTTCATGCCAGGTGGCGTGGGCAGGGCACAGGCTGAATCTATTGGCTATTGTGCTGAGTAGAGTAAGAAAAAGACAGATGCCATATGAATTCCGTTACATGTGGAATCTAAAAAGCAAAACAAACAAACAAAACAAAAACAAACTCATAAATACAGAGAACATTTTGATGGTTGCCAGATGGCAGGTGGGTTTGGGGGTTGGGTGAAAGAGGGGAAGGAATTAAGAAGTATAAGTTTGTAGTTACAAAATAGTCATGGGGATATAAAGTACAGCATAAGGAATATAGTCAATAATATTGTAATAACTACGTATGGTGTCAGATGGGGACTAGATATTTTGGAGTAATCATTTTCTAAGTTATATAAATGTCTAATCACTATGTCGTACACCTGAAACATGCATAATTTGTATGCTGTTACTGAAAAAAAATTTTTTTAAATATCAGTTGTGTTTAGTATATTTGTTACTGTGTTTATATAGGAAAATGTCCTTATTTTTTTTAGATACTTAAATATTTAAAGGAAGAAATATGTCTATAAATTAGTTTAACTCAAATACATATTAGAAATATATTCGGCAAAATGTTCTCTCTGCTCCGTCTTCAAGAAGTTTCTTAATAAAAATTTTTAAAAATCCATTGTTTTCCATGAGCACCCTTGCCAATCACATTACTTCATTTCTCCGTGGTACTAATTAAGTTTGTGAAATAATTTATTTTCTGAGATTTCTCATTTCCCTGACTAGAATATTAGTTTGATTAGGGCAGTGGCCTTCTCTATCATGATTCACCAATGTTGTGCACAGAATTGTGCCTGATACATAGTAGGTCGAATATTTTTTAACCAGTTAAAATAGAAGAAAAAACTACAACTGGATAGGGAAGTTAGAGGAAGATTGTGAATTGCCCAGGAAGGTAGGATACAAGAATTAAATCGTAGTAATGAGACAACGAGATGCCTCTAAAGACTTTTCAGTGGAGCAATGACATTATTCAAATTATAACATGACTTTTCCACCCCTGCAAAGAGACTTTTCAGTCCTTTATGATCCAGGTGCTTTGCATGGAAAATATGGCAGGCAGGCAGCAAGTGTTCATAAATTGCCAGTATGGCTTTGTGACTGAGAGGTAATATTTTATGAGGTCCTTAGCACTGTGTAGTGATACATGTGCATATAGCCTATGTAAATACTGATCTGAAAGAAACTTTTGAATTTCTTACTGAAAGTCGATACACAAAACCCATATTTTATTTTAACATAATAAATTCAGGTAGAGTTTCAGAAATTGTTACAGATAATTTCAGTCCCTTGAGATGCTTTCTTAATTTTGTATAGTTGTAAAATGCTATATTATGTACCTACTCCAAGGTACTTTCAGTTCCTTTTTAGTGATTCTGCTAAGCATCAGTAACTAATTCTTCTATTTCTGAGTTGAGTGCAAATTATCTTCTGGATCCCTTTCATCTATTCCTATTCTACACTACTATCTTTCCTGAGATAGTAGATGTCTTTACTATATCAGAAAGGAAGTGAAGGGTACTCTAGCCTAGAGAAAGAAAATAATAATCCCTTTCATCTGTACTTTTAAATAGGGATGAGATAAACACTCCAATTATTTATTTCTGTATAATAAATTAGTATTTAATAGTGCAAATCAATAATTTAATTATGTTCATACTTTTGCAGGTCAAGAATTTGGACAGAGTATATACAGTAGGGGTGGCTAGTCTCTGTTCTACAATGTCCAGAGCCTCAACAGGAAAGGCTTAATGGCTTATGGCTAATCCATCTACAAGTTTTCTTATTTATAAACCTGAGCTCAGCTGGGACTATTGATCACAGTGCCTATGTATGGTCTCCACAGGTGACTTGGGTTTCCCTGCAGCATAGTAGCATATGGATAGCTGGGCTTCTTACTTACTAGCTCAAGACTCAAAAAGTTAATGTTCTGGTGACCAAGGTGGAAACTGCATGATCTAGCATTGGAAGTCTCAGGGTGTCACCCCACTTTATTATCTTAGTTAAAACAGTCACAAGTCTGCCCAAATTCAAGGAGACAGGATTTAAACTCCATCTCTCAATGAGAGAAGTGTCAATGAATTTGCAATCATGTTTTAAAACTGCCATGATTGGAAATATTACACAATCAGAAATGCTTCCCTGGAGTAACTACAAAAAGTAAGCATGCTTATTCTGTCATATGCAGACTTGCTATCACTTGAATAACAAACTTGAAACAAAGTTGCCCTTAGCATGTTTTTATCGTTTCTGTTCCAGTTTTTGTTCTGTTGGTTTCTACTTAAACAGCTCTCATTTTCAGGGATTCTGAACTCACTTTCATCGGAACACATTTATAGTTGATTATATCAGATTGTATAATCTGGTACTTGTGCTATGCATGGCCCACTCATGATGCTTCTTGGCTGTTGGCCTCAAGAAACATGAACAGCCAACAGGAACTTTTCAAATTGAACTGACAGTCCAGCCTAGTAAATTAATTATTGAACAGTCAATACCAAATGCTGTCGACATGTGTATAGTTTGACAAAGCTGCTCCCAAATCCAGCTGTTTCAGGAAAGTAATTCTGTAAGAAAATTGCCTGCAATAGAGGTTGTAGGACTCACTCGGGTGATAGATATGTCATGGCAATCAGTTGGGGAACAAAAATATCAAATATTAATGAAAGATGAATTTGTTCGTGTACAGGACTGGTATTTTGTAAATGCTATTTTACTTCCACTGTCTACTTTCCAGCCAAGGCTGAGTATAAGCTCATTGACGCTAAACTGAAGGTGACTTTTCTCATTTCAATTATTTCCTAAAATGTCTTTCTCCTGCTCTTTCTCCTACATCTTGTCAAGAACCACAGGCCACATAATGAAATACTTTATCAGCTATGGAGTTGAGGGTCTGTAGGGGCAGGAGAGAGTTTTGTTGAGATTTCCAAATGTAGAACGCTTCCTAATTTGAGGCTTTGAGGAGGATCTTGGCCTCAGAAAAAAAACATTGTCAAGATAATTTAACCTTAAAAGAAATCTGAATTTCTAGTTAGGAAATTATCTGCTAATTAGCTATAAATTGAGAATTTTCAAGATAAAAATCATAGGGATGGGTATCATAATAACTAACACTTATGCTGGATATTGTTAAAGAATCTTGTTTTCTGAAGAACTGGTTTCCATTTTTAATCATGTTTACAGGATCTGGTAAAGTTTTTGCTTCAATTGCTTCTTTTACATATTGTGAAAAAAGCCAGAATAATTCAAAGGGGAATAAAGCAATAAGAACAATTATTTGGTGTTTCTTAAACTGGCAACAACTCATTGAATAGTTTCTGGATTGTCCATTTTGACAGAGTTGAACTATTAATAATTACCTGTCTGCAAGAACCGACCTCGTCATCTTCATTAAAACAAGTAGATGCCACCTATCTTCAGAAGCAGAATGCATGCTAGTTATTGACACTTTGTTCTATTTCCCAGAAACTCCAAAAATTAGCACTTTTATCATGATTAGGAATGGATAATTATTGTGAATTTTTGCATGGTTTATGGCAAACAGAATCAATTTTTAAGTCTTTAACAACTAAAGAGGATATATTTCACTAATAAGAATACATTTTTCCCCCCCGCTGGTTATGTTGTTAACCTCAACCTGAACTCACAGAAGTTAAGTTAAAAACAAGATTGACCAAGAAATGTAGATGCCCATTGTATTGCAATGAAAGATTTATTCAGAACTCAAATTTTAGGTAGAGGCCTGATGAAAGCACTGAGGGATTAGGAGGGGAGAATCGTTCCTTTTTTTCTATTCTGCTTTCCCTTCTTTTTTCTATTTTCCCCTCTATGAAAAACTCAATAATGGTCCATCAAAATATTCACATTCTAATCCCAGGACCTATGAATATGTTACCTACATAGCAAAAGGTACTTTGCATATGCAATTAAGTTAAGAATTTTGAAATGCTGTGAAAATTATCTTGGATTTTCTAGGTGGGCCACACGTAGTGGGGGTAGAAATCACTTCATAAGTTACATAAATGTCTAACCGTTATGCTGTACACCTGAAACAAATATAATATTAAATGTAAGCTAATTGAAAAATAAAAATATATTTTTAGAAAACATTTTTTAAAAAGGGAGGCAGGAGGATTAAATTTAGAGAAGCAGAGGTTAAAGTTATGCCATTGCTGGAAGGAGACCAGGAGCCACGCTGGAAAAGGTAAAAAACAGAATATTGCCTGGAGCCTCCACAAGGATTTCAATTCTACTGGCACCCTGATTTTAGCCATGTAAGACCCATTTCAGGTCTTAAATGGACTTCTGACCTATAAAACTATAAGATAAATTTGCCTTGTTTCAAGCCAGTACATTTATAGTGATTTAGTGCAGCAAAAATTTAAAAAACATTTGTCTCCTTTTCTCCTCCCTTGCCTACACCCCCATATCCCTTACATTCTCAACCTACATCCCCTTCCTTTTCTCCTCACTTAATCTTGTCCTTGTTCCTCCACCAATATTTCTCAAAATACACAATAGTGAGACCAAAAAAAAAAAAAAAACAAAAAACAGTCATTCTTCAAGCTTTGGTGAGATGAATGTGAATGGGGAGAAGGGGACCAAAAACAAAGAGATAGAAAGCGTTAAATACCTACGCAATTGCTTTGAGGGGACTAAGAGCTAGTCAGAGAAAATGAGGCTTGTGTTTACTTTACAAAGTAAATTGTGAACGTCTGATTAAAAGGGGACGTTTCCATGGAGATGCCAAACTCAAAAGGGAGCTACATGCAATGAATGGAGTTGTGGGTAAGGAGATAGCTGTCCAGATAGAAGGGGTGGTAGGAGGCAGGGAAGAGCAGGCAAAGAAGTTGAGTCTGCTTTCTAAGAGTGAGACTTAAACTGTAATCATTCTTTTAACCTCAGTGAGTAAAAGATCAATACCTCTCATCTACAGGATTTCAAGCTCTCCTGTAACATTTAGCTCAGCCTGCCATCATTCTTGTTCTTTGAAAAATAGAGGAGATCTGATTAATTGGTTTGGCCCCAAGTTCCATCCTACACTGGATAATAATGTCTAGTAATATAAGACTCTAAAAGCAGTGGAGGGCTGGCTTGGTTAGCTTGGCAATGAACCCAATTATTAAGAAGACTAGCTTCTAGGCATGGCCTCTTATCTCACATACACTGCATATTTAGGGACTCGATGGATGGTGGAGTTGATTATCTTTCTAACCTCTTTCCACCTTTGAATTTTAGTTCTCATCTGTGTCTGAAATCTTTAATAGAACAATCTCCATAGGTTTCACCTTTTCTTGATAAGAGCTCTTGCCCAAATTGTGGCACCAAGTAAGGTCATCGATGCCACTTCTTATCCTATTTCCTCCCTCTTCTCTTAACTCTAGCCCTCTCCAATAGAATGTGGAAGATTGAGGAAATATCATTTACAGTTCAAGTCACTGAGTGCTTTTCTTTTTCTTATCCCATAACTGTAACCAACAGTTATTTTTTGGCTTAATTTATATGAATCATTGACTTTTAAAAACTACTGTATTTGAGGCTTTGACTTACTGTTACAACAGATAGTAGGTATTGCATTTATAAATGATAGAAGGAAGAACTAGGATGACAATTGAAAATAAATCCGGTCATTGGCAGTGTAATTTCGTGTTAGAGTAATTGCTTTGTTTTTCTTATCACTATAATCTTGCAGTTGTCCTATCTCATTTTTGAATTGTCAGTCTCAATGCCACTTATGCTTGACTTTTTCTGTTTACTCTAACTGCTTTCTCAAAGGTCCCTGGTGCTCTCCCAGCAATTAAATTTAGTAAGTTTCTGCCCTGAATGTTTATTTCTCTAATAGGGGACATTGTAAACATCCCTTTCTTCTTAAAATAGTCTCCACAAAAAGCTTTGCTGATACTTTACTGTTGTTGCTGTTGTTATTATTAGTATTATTATTTTGCTTATTTTTCTGTGTTTTCTTCCTCTAAATAGTACTTCTCTGGCTCTTTCTCCGCCCTTAAATACAAGGATCCCACCAGGATTTGCCTATGATCATTTTTAAAAATACTTTTGACCTGATAATCTTATCATATGTCATGTCTCTGTGTATACCATCTCTCCAAGGCTGGACACTCTATTGAGCTGCATTTCTAGGTGCCTGTACCAGACATCTGCATTCAAGTGTCTTTCTGGTGCCTGGTAGGGGCTTGCAAAAACTCTTAGTCGATCTAGCCACTTAAGCACACTCTTCTATGGCTCGGGATTTTAAATCCTCACTTGTAGATCAGAAATGTCGTATGGTTTAAGTTATAGGGCTCCAAGCACTGTGGCTTGGTAGTTCTGCCACCGAAAGTGTCTACAACAGTCCTATCTAGATTGATTTCTGGCAAAATCACTGGAAGTGATTCCAAGAGTTGTCTGATATGAGTCAGACAGAGGCATATATTTACTATAACATGGTGGCCACTCACAATGAATACATTATTGTAGTTGCAAGGAGGGGTCAACCTTGCTTTGCCCATTTAACCATGCCTTGCCTTCCCTTTCTCTGCTTCACCTTCTTCTGCTAACCACAGGCTGTCTAAGAAGACATAAAATAAGTCATAAAATGCTCTTTTATTTCTCCTTTTCCTGCATTGTCTCTTATTAGTGAAGGAAATTGAAGTTTACAGAAAATGGAACATGGTAACTTGGTCTTTGTGGACATGAAATCATGGGGAATGAGAAGCAGGTCAGCCATCTAGTGGGTCTCCAGACATACATTGGTTTAATTCAGTGCCTCCCCACCCCAAGTAAACTAGCTATATTCTTTCCTAATAGGCTTTCTAAGTGTGTTTTTTATTTTTCCAGTGGAATCACTGACCATCTAATCACTCAAGCTCTGGATTATGGAATGGCCTTTGCTTCTGATCAGAATGCTATTGAAATACTATAGCCATGTGGTGATAAGTGTCTGTCTAAACAGAACTGAAGTCATGGCTGTGGGAATGGAGAGGGAGGGACAAGTACAGAAAATTATGTGATGAATTTAATGAGACATGAGAGTTCATTATGAACTAATGGTGAGGAGAGAGTGGAGTTGGATGGCAATAATTGTTAATATTCATTGAAACCTTATAAGCAGGGCATTATTCCAAGTTCTACTCATAGTATCTCCATTAAGAAGCTGTAAATAGGTTAATATTGAAGTTTAACCTAAACCAGCTGGTTGTATAAGTCATTGCTACTCAAAGAAAAGTCCTTGAATCAGTGTAGGCCCACAAACTGGAATGATCTATGCCATACTGAGCATAGAAACTAAAAGTAAGGATTAGAAGCTATTATGGCCAGTTGACAGTAATAAAACTTTGGCTTCTAGATTTTATGCCTTTGCATATTCTCCAGGGAGACTGGGAGAATGGGATCTAGAGCTCCCTAGTCTGGAATGTAAGCCAATAGTTGCAAGAGAGATAGGCCTCTATATCTCTCTAGTGTCTAACAATATACAATATCCAACTCAGAGGTATATTTGCCATATATTATCTTTTACTCAAGTTTTCCAGTTCTCAGAAATCTCAGACAAGCAGAAACATGAAAATATTCTTGGAAAATTAGTTCCTAACACTATCAATTTGAGACAGAGGGTGAATTAAAAACATAAAAAGTTTCCCCTTCACAATAGTT
Source organism: Cynopterus sphinx (assembly GCA_030015415.1). NCBI lineage: Eukaryota > Metazoa > Chordata > Mammalia > Chiroptera > Pteropodidae > Cynopterus > Cynopterus sphinx. The sequence continues at coordinate 118,382,151 of CM057381.1, read as the reverse complement.
TGAGAATCACTAGTGTAAGATCCAAATAAGGAAATTAAGATGTGAAGTCAGATTTGGTGAGTTGCAGGGTGATAAATTTGTTTTAGTTGACATTTCCTTGAGAGGTCATTCTATAGCTTAAAGGAGAAAAGGAACTAAAAAATGTTTGCAAGTTATTATTAGAGAGGTATTTGATACCAGAAAGAAAGGAGAAAGCTCCAGTGAACAGAAAAGAGAGAGAAGAGAGAAGAGAAGAAAAGAAGAGAAGAATGTTACAAAATAAAATTTGACTAAGCATTAGGATTAATGGAGAGAAGGGTGATGTTATGAGATCTGTATGGAGGAGGTTACACTGGGCATCTAAATGGCAGCAAAGAGGGCTCTGAGGGAAGACTGTGGTTCAGTCATTATTGGGTGTTACAGAGCAGTTCCATTGCTCTTGTTGCTCTCAACTAGGGAGACCCCTCTCATCAGATACTTTAGGACACCAAACACAATCAATTTGGCCCATTTCTATGAAATCATCTCTCTTTTATATGTTATTTATTCTGGAAATGGGATGCCTGCCAGAACTAATACAGGCAGTCTATTGTGGGTTTGGTTTCAGACCACCATAATAAAGTGGTGGAAAGTCTTGCCTTAAGTTTTTTTGTGTGTGTGTTTCTTTTAATATACAACACGTATGAATTGCAATAAAGAAAAGTGTGATAATATAAGGTATGCCTATACTTGAAAGTCTGGACCTTTATCATAAAATTTTACATTTCTGTCTTGTCTCCTCAAACAAATGAAAAACAATCAAACTAAAGTCACAGGTCAAATCAGTGATACCAGATTTACATTTGCCCTTAGATAGAGTGCCATAATCCCCAACATATTCTATCTCCCTGGCCTTAAACTGGAATAGCAGTGTCCTTAATTTACTTAGCTTCTGTAATATATAATATTTCTCCTTAGAGGTTTTCATTTGGAAACATACTTTGTATATTAAAAAGAATGATAGTGCCCAAATCAAAGTTTGATGCCAGAAGCTGTTCCAGTAGAGGTTTAAAGAGCTAAATTTCAATTTTTAGCTGTACAACTAGCTAGCTGTGGCAGAGAGGATGGCTCTGATCACCTGAACTGATACCCTCTGCTCAGAGAGTTGTTGCTGGGAAGTCGTCGCTCATCTAGGCATTACATGTTTGAGCTTCTTTGCATCCAGGTTGAACCATGTGGTTTGTGCTGGGAAATAAAATGAGGGAGGTGGGATGCATATCATATACAGATCTAGGAAAATTCTAAAAATAAGGTTTGCTTTCACCACATGTAATGCATTTCTGTGATGCTTTTCTTAGGCTACATGCGAAGACTTTTGCTCCATAAGATGCCCCTAACCTCAGTGGGGAGAATGATTCTACTGTGAAACCTAGCTGAGTATTGGATCTCGTAGAGCTTCTTGTCTCCCACATTCTACCCTGCCACATACTCAGCAGCTTCCATCATCTCCATGGGCGCTGATAGGGATGGAGTCAGAGAACAGAACTTTGGGAAGCATTGTTTGGCTGGCATGCCCTTTTGTGATGTGCAAAGACACAAGAGACTAGAGTGGAAATATTTGGAGCCTCCCAGTGTCCCCCTACTTAAGCTGTACCATTAACTGTGATTGTTTGATGTCTGTCACTTCTTATCTGACTCACCTTTTCTCTTCTCCCCACCAAGGTCACCTGAATTTATAGTTCTTCTTCATGAATGTACTTCTCATTGCCTTCACTTAATTTAATTAAAAAATTAACTCTAGCTTTACTTAACTCAAAGGAATGTATAAATGGTTCCCTACCACTCGACCTCAGTTCATTATTTCTCTATTTATTACAAGACTGTGAGGAGTTCAGTGGCCTTTCTTCAGGAACCAAGGCATGTCCAGGTATCCCCTTTCATCCTTCAGGCTGGTTTCCCTCTTAGAAAATTGCTCTGGAAGAATCTGTCATCACTGGGAAGGAAACCAGACAGATAATCAGGAAATCAAGTATTCACCAGGAATGAGTACTCGGAGTGTAGCAAGTTCAATTTGCCGGATAATTTGCTTCCTACACTCAGCTTTACCTATGGTACAATGAAATACATTTTAATCTAAATTGCCTCCTAACTCCAATCAACATTAATTTAATAATACATATTCAACAGATAAAAACACTTCAAATGACTGAAAAATGAATACAGATACACAAGTGTTTATGCTGATATTGGCACCTAAATATGATAGTTATCAGTGATGGCAATGGAAGTGTTTTTTTGTGTAATTCTCCTCTTCCACATATGAATATGAACTCATTTGCTAAGGGATTTGCATATTGGCAGGGTTGAGAGAGACTTTGACTACTTATCTTTGCTTTCCTGTGTGTTCACTCTGATTTTCTCTGATGGACTCTACTCTGGTCTAATTGATTCTTCTCTAGTCGCGACACAGTAACTGCTTCTTCCAGTTGATCTTGAGAGGCTCAGCTCAACTTGAGGTGGTGACTGCTTTTCTTCACCAGGAAGAAGGGAGGAACCTGAGGAAGTATTAGCATATTCTTATCACATAGTCCAGAAGGCCATGCAAAAGCATTTCAGACAGAGAACATCCAGAAGTACGCTCCGAGATTGTTAAAACTGAAAAAAGCATTCTAGAGACCCAACCTTTCTTTACACAGGTGGGGAAATTGAGCCCCAGAGAGGAAAGGAGCTGTTCCTTGACTATTAGGCAGGAAGTCAGGCTTCCTGACACCCAGGCCTTTGCACATCCTCAAATGTGCCTCCCATGTTGGGGAAAAAAGTCTAAAAGACATAACTCACATAAATCTAGAATGCTTTTTTTTTTAAAAAAATTGTTATCCAAAGAGGTAGTTTAATAGCTAAAAATTAATTTTAAAAATAAGAGACTTTTATTCAAAAACAAATGGTAGTGATAGTGGCAGTGGAGTTTTACATTCTTAACTCTATCAAAGTACAATTTTTTAAAACATGATCCTGATACATATTTTACATAAAGACAGATAAAATCTATTTAACTCATTAATAAGGGAACCAATGAAGTAGTAAGTCTGGTTGCAAGAACATTTGAGAAGTTGGACATTTACAGGAATTACAAAACATTAACCTATATTTACTAGGTTGGATACAAAACTAATTAATATCCTTCAGGTCAATAAAACCTTAACACTTTAATGTTTGGTGATATCTTTTCTATTGAACATAAATCTACAGGTTAACATATAACTTCACAGTGTGTGGGCCCCAATCAAATAGTAAATGACAACATCAAATGCAGGTAAGGTCTTCCAGAGACCTAAGCAATCCTTGAGTGCACCTGTGAAGCAATACCTTAACACGCCATTGATTAAAAAATGACACTATTCTCTGCCCCTCACCTTTGGTAATGATCAAAGCAGATTTCCATGTTTGCTGTCATAATTACAATAGAACTTTATAATCACTCTTTGTGTTTTTTCTAAATCTCTTTCTACTACCAGAAACTGCATCCCCCAATCACTTACACATTTTTGATGTCTCTCCACTTCCCTAGACTCAAAGCCTGTTTGGGTTTTTATCTTTTTTAAGTCTTCCTCACCAAAGGAAGTCCTTTCTTCCTTTCTCCAATTCAGTAGTCCTTTCCATTTCCAGTGTTAGTCTCACAAGGTTTTCAGGCCTTTATGGTTTTCATACTGTGGGTCAACCTAGTGATCATTAAAGTCAGAAATAGTCATTCTAAGTGAAATTCTGTGGCAAAAGTAGAAAGGCCAGACACAGAGAACAAAAACTAAATTTCCTTGAGGGAAGAAACTTAATATATGCAAGCATTAGAGATCTTATCTTATCCCTGCTACCAATACAGTTCCCACCCAGCAACAGGTCTCTCAGAGATTCATGGTTCTTAAAAAGATATAAGGGTTTGGCTTTTGGAGGCCAATGTACCAATTCAGAGTAACATTGATCCCTTCCCTGTCTATCAGATGTACACCTTCTTGAGCTATCCTTAAAGTTGAAACTACTTTGAAAATTTCCAGTTTTCTGTGAGAAATATTTGAACGCATTGTTTTTCTTTACAGTTCTCTGTGTTTGTTTTCATGGTTATATAATTATTATTAACTGCTTGACCTGTTTATTCAGGCTCAGACTTCAATTGCGATATCAAGTCTCATATATATATATATATTTTTAATGTGTTTGAAGCTGACATTTTATTGGGTTTCTCACAGGATCTAAGACATGGAATGCATTTGCTGGGTATAAATAATTAAAAGTATTTCTGCTTTCAATTGGAGTCAGTAAGCACAGAATTTGTTTACTTTTAAAATAGATCAGGAGAAGTGCACAGAGTTTGGGCCTGAGATTGGAAGACCCAGGTTGTCATTGGAGGAGTCTTAGAGGTAGCTGTGTGGCCTTGTGTGAGCTCTGCACTCCCTGAGTGGGGACGTACATGTCTCTTGCTTTGTGTCTGAAGTGACAGAGCGAACTAGTGATGGGAATGTGTGGATGTATGCATGCTTGTGTGCATGTGTGTGTGCGTGTGCATTTGGTGGGTAGATGAAGTAGTGAGAGATGGCATGAACACCTGCTGTCCTATTTTCCAATGCATGGCTTATTTGAGGATTTGCACATCATTCCTAGAGCAGGAAAATCAAGGTTTATTTTATCTTAGACTTAATTTTTCTGCAGCATATCTAAAGGGATCAGTAATCCTCATCATTAAAAGAGCTGCATTTTGACTGACTTGCAGAGGTTCTGGGAGTAGGGATTGAGTATTCCCTCTTTACATGTGAGTATCCACCCTTCATTTTGACCAAGTTGCAAACTGCTGGAGGAAACTACCCTGCCCTTTTCCCTTGGGAATTCTGTTAGTTCCCACCCCTAGAAAATCATTGCCACGAACAAGGAGGCCAGGACTGGGTGCAGTATTTGTGCATGTTTTTAGGAGCCTCCCTACCCTTGAGGTGTCCAGCTCCCACAGTTGGATTAGTTTCCCTTTAGAGAAGTTGTAGGCAGGGGATGTTGATGCACTTACTGAGGCACTAGCAGTCTTCATAGCCCACATCTCCTGCCCCACACAGCAGTCACCACTGATGGTCTCTGAGTGCAAGTATTGGAACACAGAAGGTTTCTGCCTTTAAGTGTATTTTATTTATTTCCTCGTAGGACCCAGTACATCCCCCAGGGATGTGCATCTCTCTTACAGGTTATGATTCTAGCACTTGCTGAGCTCAGGACCTGAGGCCCACGTTGAGATACTATAGCATTAGCATCCACATGTTCCCTGTGTTTTCTGCTATATGATTCCTTCTTTCATCTTGGAGATTCTGAGTTCTGGCTCTTGAAAAATCTTGGTACAAATGGTGTGAGGTTGCCTGCCATTTCTCTGTGGTTACATCTCTTTTATGTGATGTGGAAAAACCATTTTCTACATATGGGATGCATAGGCCTTTATTGTTTTTTACTTTAACAGAGGACTTATTAGTATGAATATTTGCATTCATCTTATTTTTGCACCTGTAAATCAGGCATTTGAATAAAATGAAAATTAAAAATAAAATCTTACAATTACTCTTTTTTCTGTTTTATTCACTTAATTATTTGTGGTCATTTTCGCATACTTTTTATTTTTCATTTACAATCGACATTCAATATTATTTTATATTAGTTTCAGCATAGTAGTTAGACATTTATCTAATTTACAAAGTTATTCCTCCCCACCCCCATTAGTCTACTAGCCACCTGGCACTATATATAGTTATTACAATATTATTGATTATTTCCCTTATGCTGTACTTTACATCCTGTTACTATTTTGCAACTTCCAGTTTGTACTTTCTAACCCCTTCACCTTTTTCACCTAGCCCCTTCCCCACCCTGCCCCAATCTGGCAACCATCAGTTTGTTGTCTATATCTATGAGTCTGTTTCCGTTTTGTTTGTTTATTTTGTTCTTTAAATTCCCCATATAAACGAGTTTATATAATATTTGTCTTTTTCTGACTTATTTCACTTTGCATAATACTCTTTAAGTCTACCCATGTTGTCACAAATAATTAGACTTCATTCTTTGCTATGGCCAAATAATATTCCATTATATATATGTACCAGATCTTTTTTACCCAGTCATCTATCTATTAATGAGGGCTTAGTCTGCTTTCATAAATCTTTAGAATTTGTACAAATAGGCACATCATGGCTTGGGAGGTCCATGATATTTGAGACTTGTCATGAAAGGTAAATGCAAGCTGCCATGTAGAGCAATGCTTCTCAAATTATCTGTGGTGAAGGATCAGTGTTTTTATTTTTTAAAAATTTCTAATTCATTGCCAACTAACAGAATTTTTAAAATGCAATAAAAATCATTTAAAATGAAATTTTAAAAAATACAAAAAAGACAATATCCCTTTGTATATTTTTAGGTACAACAAGCATAAAATTGTTCTGCCTAGTCTCTATAAAATTCCTGAATACTTTATTCTGAATTTCAGTGTATTATTATAGACTTGCAACAAGAAACTTACAGACAAGCATTGTCAGTGGCCCCAGTTTGAGTAGTTCTGACTGAGAACATATGTAGGAAGTTCCCCAGCCCAGTCAGTCCTATTTGGATCTGGGCACATGGTATAACATTTTCTTTTCTTTCTTCTTTCTCTTCTCTCTTTTTCCTTCCTTCCTTCCTTCCTTCCTTCCTTCCTTCCTTCCTTCCTTCCTTCCTTTCTTCCTTCCTTCCTTTCTTTTGCTTGCTTTGATCATATTCTCATAGTTGTGTCTTCATCTTATCTATCCACTCCAAATCAGTTGGTTCTGTGTGACTGTTAGAAGATAGTCTTATTTATAAAATCTAATTAGAGTTTGAGGTAAACTGAGTTCCCTTGGAATCTTTTGTAATAATGACAATAAAATACTTTCACCATCCAAGACAGTCTTGATTTTAAGTTACCCATGACAGGATTTGGGGAGAATCTGAGATTTTCCTAGCCAAATTGGAGTTACCTTACATTACCTTACTCATGACAAATGGCTTAGATATGTGTATTGATGTATCACTATAACAGATACTTCAATGAGGTAAGGGCTCCTTATAAGTGTCCCAACACGGCAATTTTGGAAGGATCAAAAAAGTATATTGTTTAAAGTGTTAAGAAGTCTGAGTAAGAGCAAGTACTTTAAAATAAATTTAAGGAAGTCAATGACCTTAGTTAAGTGCTTAAGCTAACAACCTAAATTCTATAGGAAAGGGAGGGATGAAAAGAGGGAAGGAAAGAGTTTAAAAGGAGAAGCAAGAATCTGAAATTTTGCGATAATTGATGCTTTCCGAAGAGGACAAATTTGAAGAATGAGTGCTAATATTTAGGTTCAGAAGCATTTGCATTTTAAACTATATCAGAATTACTTAAATTTCTTTGTTACTGTAAGGAGCACTTCCATGGTGCAACATAAAATGAATTACGTGAACTGTGTTTGCTCACTGCCTGATATTACTGAATCAGTACAGAAGATTGCAACTGATGTGGTGTATAATTGGGAGAGGGACTTAATTCTGAGACTGAAACTATGTAGATGAATTAAATAGAAAGAAACTGCCATAATCTGAAAAGCACAAAAGAAGCTACCATAAAGATGAAGTTATGCAAGGAGGTTTTGGGGGATCATTAGAGAAGATTTTCTAGGTCGACACATTGTATTTGTTGGTTTTACCTCACTGGTCTTCATGCTTAGCAAAACGCATTAATACTAGAGTATAGGATGTCTATCTTATTAAAGTTCCCACCAAACTGATAACCTATATTTTACTGAGATAAGTGATATTATAATGCTATAAAATGCTATAATAGAGTGAAAAGGACTAAGTCTTGCAGTTGCCAGTTTTTACTGTGCATCAGAATTGCCTGGGTTGCTTGTTAGTAATCTAGATTCAGGGTTCCAAATCCAGATATTCCGAGTCATTGGATCTGGGACAACATAAACTGCCATCACAAGCTTGCCAACTGTGTCACACAGGTAGTCCCTAGAGCACAGTTTCAAAGCTGATATTACTACCTCACTGTATGAGTGAGGAAATTAGACATCTTAGCTGTGTGACTATGTGACCTTAGTGAGGTCATGTAAATTCTAAGAGGAAGAATCAAGGCTGGAACTCAGGGATCCAGTCCTATATCCATGCTGCATTAGAACTACCTGGGTCTCTGGCTAAATTGTGTTCTTGTTTGATACCTTGGAAGCAAACACTATTTTCTTAACTTAAAACTAGAGGATTTGCCAAAATCAGGATGACTCAGACAAATAAAGTTCTTTGCTTCTAAAGTCCTACTTCAGTTTTTACTATATTTGGTGGCTGCCTTGAATCTCTATAACTTCAAGCACAGCTTGAGCTTTAGGGGGCACACTGCCTCTCTTTTTGTTCCAATTGGGGAATTTAAAAATCATAAGAGGAAGTAGAACAACTAGAGTTTTTACCCAGTCTAGTTATCATGTGAAGGAAGGCTTAAAACCAAAGCAAAGCCTTTTTGTATCTTTCTAACAGCAATTCCCTGCCAGGTGTTTTATAACTCAGTTCAATTGTGACACTATCCATGGTTAGACCAGACCCTACAAGACTACCCCTACCTCAAATAACAGCCCTAAGGCCCAGATGTCCCTAAGCCATTTACATTTCTGCTTGGCCAGCTACAAAATTGGGAGTTCCCACATCCCTTCCCCCTTCAGGCTTGATAATTTGTTAGAATAACTTACAGAACTCAGAGAAGAGCTATACTTAATTATAGTTTTATTGTAAAGCTACAACTCAGGGAGAGTCAAATAGAAGAAATATATAGGGCAAGGTATGGAGGTTGAAGCTTTCATTCCCTTTCCAGGTATGTCGCCCTCTCAGCATGTCAATGTGTCCACCAACCTGGAAGCTCTCTCAACCTCACTGTTTCCGAGTTTTATTGGGCTTTTATTAAGCGGGCTGGCTGGAAGAAATCATTGGTCACATCAATTCAGGACAGGACAAATTTTCCTGAGTGGAAGTGGGAGGAAACCAAGCCCTGCACACAGAGAAGAAAGTCTATGGCCAAGAATGTTGAAAAAATTCAAGGTACTCACCAAAGTTAAAGTCAAAAAGAAAGTTTATTAGATAAGGGATAACACTCCACAGACAGAACGTGGCCTCTTCTCAGAGGCAGAGAGTAAGAGAGGCAGAGTGTTCAGGGAATTCAGTTTATCATATTTTAGTTCTTATTCTCTTTGATATGGACATACAATGAGGAAGGGGAGACTGTGTAGCCTGAAAGCCCTGCTGGCAGTTCCCAGCTTTGTATGCATAGGTTCCCTATGGCTTTAGCCAAAGGGATGAACAATTTTATTTGTGTAGGGCAGCCACTTAAAGGATATGTTTTCCCCTTTCCTCTTCCACAGGGTGTGAGGAGCTGGGTTGCTAGCAATTCCTTCAGAAACCTCCCTTTGTTTTGAAGGTGTCCTCCAGGCCTGGCTGCAGGGCTGATCAGCATATTGCAGTCTCTGAAAGTAGCTTGATTAACATTTTAATTCTCTTGCTTCCTCCTTACATTAACATGATTGATTGAACTCAATCTCCAGTTTCTGTCTCCTCCACAAAGATTGGAGGGGTGGACACTTCCCACCCTTTAAGACCTTTGGTCTTTCTGATGACTGGTCCTCACTCTGAGGCTACCTAGGATACTAGCTAAGAGTCATTTTATTAGCATAAACTCAAGTATGGTCTAAAGGGCTCCTTATAAGTGACAAAAGACACACCTACCACTCAAGAAATTCCAAGAGTTTTAGGTGCATTGTGCCAGAAACTCTGGACAAAGACCAAACATGTTTTTTTCTTATATCACACCTTTCATTTTTGTTTTGAATAAGTACTGTTGTCAGAGAAGGCCATTTGTCTCATTGACAAATCTGCAGCCACGTGCAGAGACATTTACTATCTGGGTCTGCACTGAGAGATGTAGGAGTATTAGAAGTGATTATATGTACAGTTTGTGTTTCTTATATTAAAAACAATGAGAAACAAGATGACTTTATAGATTATTTTGTAGCTGCCTAAATGCTACTCTGATGTATAAGAAAGAAAAAAATTTATGTAGGATGGTACATTACCTTGTTAGAAAAATTAAGCTGTTGTAATAAATAACATCTAATAGTACTTTGCAGTTTATAATGCACTTTCATGGGCATCATAATAAACTGCTAATATTTATTGAACACATCCTTGGGTCAGACTCTGTGCTAAGTGCTTATGTGCAGGACAACTCTGGCTTCTATGAATCCTAACTCTATTAAGCACTATCACTATCCCCATTTTACTAGTGAGGAAAGTAAGTGTATACAAGATTAAATAACTTCCTCAAGGTCACAAATTAGCATTAGCATGAGAATTTGAAACCAGGTTCATCTGAGCCCAGAGCCATGCACTGTACTTATAATCCCTACTCTATAGCCTGAAAGTGGAGGAGGGAATCCTGAACTAATAGTCACAATGGCTTGGGATCTAGTCCCTGTCACACAGACTTGCTATTTGACTTTAAACAGTTCACTTTCTTAATTTATGATTTCTCCTTTCACTTTTTCTGGGGGTGGGGGTGGAAAAAGATAAGTTTTGCCATTTGTGATCTGATGCCTGAGTTTGGTTTCTGCTCATGTTTAGTCCCTGGCATTGCAGGAGATGATGTTTTATAAATCTGAGAATTTGGAGGGTGAGGTGCAGCTTCCTTATGAAAGTCCAGGGCGAGTATCTCTTTTGCCTTGAATGCTATAATTCTCAGCTTCAACACACTAAATGCCAACGTATATAGTTTTTCTGCTTCTCTCTGAATATAAATAGAGACCATGTGGACAATGTACATACAGATTTCAAAATAAACAGACCCTGGGGAAATGCCTCCATAAATCATAAGCTTAATATTGCTTTTATTTATTTATTTAATTTATTTATTTTTGATGAATGATTGGAGTCTAAGAGCATTGGCCAGTGTACTTTTCCCTCCTAGTGTTGCAGAGCATGAACTTGTTTACGAAGGTTGAAGTTTTGCTTTCTGACTATCTTATTTATAAGTTAGGCTGATTTTAGCCAGGTGACTTCACAACTCTGAATCTCACTTTCTTTATGTGTCAAGTGATAATAACACCCACCTTATAAGATTACTAGGAGGACAAAATGAAAGTCTGTGAACTGCTTATAAAATGTTATTGACTTGGATCTGGTCTAAACCTGTTCTGGGTTCCTCTTTCCTTTCCTCTTTCTCCCTTTTCCACATAAGCTCATGGGCAGCCAGTGTACAAGTAGGTCCTGGGCAGTCTTCTGGACAGAAAGATGCTCTTCACTTACTACTGCTTGTTTTATTTTAAATCTCACCCCCTCCCTACCCCATGTCTCAGCAGGCTCTCATTTGGAGATGGAAAGGGATATTCTCGGAGCTAGGCAGTTGGTAGAACTTTTCCCAGAGCTTTCAAATAACCTCAGGAATAACACAAAGCTCTCAGGAGCCCTGATTAAAGGTGACTCTGAATCTTCTGTCGTTATGGTCAGTGTGACCTGAGGAGAGCCTCAAGAATGGATTACATATCTCTGTGGACCTCCAGGATTTTGGCTTCTTCCTTTTGTATGTTTACCATGGCAGATAGGAAGAGGCCAGGAGAGAGCCTACTGATTCTTCACAGAGACTCAGAATGGTCTAATGAGCATTTGGACTCAGGTAGACTTTCTGAATTCAAGAACTGTCTCTGCTGCTGATGGACTTGATAAAACTTTGGGTAACTTATTTAATTTTCTTGTGACTCAGTTTTCTTATCTGTACAATGAAGGTAGTAGTAGGTATTTTATATGTGTCAGGGTGAGACTGTCTGACACATATTAAACAATATGTGTTTTGCTAGTGTTCTTAATCTTTGCATTAATACAATGAAGGAAACGTATTTCCCTATTTCTCTTGATACTTTATTAACATAATGAAAGTAACATTATCAAGAATAAGAAACCGTGGCAACATTAGAGTTTATAAAACTTTTATTTAAATCAGAATTTCTCAAAGTGTGATGGCAAAAATGAATGGTTTTAGATAAAATGAGGACAGATTTTATTTTTAAAAATAATTTTGAATTTATTTTAATGTACTTAGGAAAATATAATTACCATCCAGAGCATGAGCCCACGGGTTTACTGGGATGAGGCCATGGCCTAGTAGTAGGAGAATAAGACTCACTGTATGTGAGGGACCAGAAAGGTTTCCTTTGGAGAATTTCAGAATATGAGATGTTCTTAATTTTTCCTGAGTACTTAGAAACCTTGCAATGAAAGGTGTAAAAGAGCCATGAATTTTGATTGACTTGTAGTAAGATTACAGACATAATTTGGTATTTTTAAATAAGTTTGAAAAACACCTTGAGAAGAAACATGTAGTCCATGTAACTTAATCACATTAAGATGGTTTCTTCCCTTGCATAGCATTTCACTGACATGGACAGTGATTCTTCTCCCAAGCCTAGCTCTTGATTTATTTAATGCCGACCATGCCTACGTAGAAGTCCCTTTACTGTTACCAAAAGCCTGCTCCTAAGTAGCAGCTGCCATTTCAAAGGGGGGTATGATGCAACCATAACTGACTAGCAGACAGAGGAGAGCTTCAGTGTACGGTGCCAGCTATGTTTCCTGCTTGGCTTCTAATCATTATATGAATGATAGCCCAGGTCTGGGCTTGCCATTATGTACTGGAGAAAATTATATCAGTTGTCTTTTTTTAGGGTTGTGACATAAATATGAAGACTATGAGGAAACCTGGATTTTGTTTCTAGTTCTGTGTCTTTGTAAGTGTCTGACTTTCAATGAGTTATTCATATTGCCCAGGCTTCAGTGTGTAAGTAGAGCAGAAAAGCTATTTTGGAGTTCAGAGTAATCAACTGGGTTATCTTGAGTCCAGTTGAGATATTATAGATGTTTTTTTCTAGCCCACACAATGTTTTAAATGAGAAAAATGTCTGAAACGTCTATAAGTCCTGCTTCTGTTTGAAATGTGGAAAATCCTATGTCCTTGATCCTACAATCTCACATGGTAAAAATTCACTGGGGCTGAGTAGCTGTTGTCTCTTTGCTTGTGGCATCCTCCTGGTCCCCACCAGTTCTGCTGTCTTATATGCACCTCCTTCATTCAGTTATGTGTAGACATGTTTGTTTGTGACTTCAAGAATTCTCTTTTGATTGCTTGAATGTCTTTGTTTCTATCTTCTTGACTGCTTTAAGAATAGACTGGGTTTGCCAGATAGACCATTTATAATTTTTTTTTTAAATTACTTCTATTAACTTTTTAGAATTTTTCATATATATAAAATTGATCTTCATAATTATGATCATGAACTCTAAGGTGTTTAGTTAGGTTTCATTTACTTTTTTAATTCTAGAATTAATTCCCAAACCATAAAATTGATTTGCCATATTAAAATGAATGATTTTGATGTAATTTTGAAATAAGATTCAAGCTTCTTTTACTCCTTTAAATTATCAAATGAATGAGAAATAACTTAAAGGAAATGAGTGGAGGAAAGCCCCGGCATTCACTGTTATTTGCTAATGTATTATCTGTCTCCTCTTCATCTTTAGGGAGAGAAAATTGTAATTGTTGGGGGAAAAGGCACCAAGTAGGAGGAAAACCTAACAGGTAAAGAAAAAAATAATGTAAGCAGCTACTGACTTAATAATGGAGTATTATTGTTATATTAAAAAACATGGAAAATCTTTAAAGAAATTGCCCAATGAAGTAGATATGGCACCCACTATACTCTCAAATTTAATTTCAAGGTTTTGATATTTGGGCAGTTTACCATATTTTACAATTTTTTTTTCAGAAATTATTTAACTGTTTTAGCATTTGTTAGGAGAGAGTTTAGCACCTGTCAAACTCCCTAAGTGATACATCTTCTGTCTTCATATGCAGCTTCTATAACCCAGTGTGATATTCTCAAATAGTCTGTACAGCTTGCTGAAAAAAAAAAATTATCAAATTGGGTGTTGACTAGAACTTTGCCCAAGTCCTGGCTCTCATAGTTGTTATGGTCCCCCAAATAGTTCATTCTTGAAGCACTTAGAGCTCAAGTTTTCTCCTTTGTAAAAAGAGGTAATAATGGGACTTACTTACAGAAGAGGTCATAAACTAAATAAAACAATCTTCCTAAATTACTTAGCATAGTGTCTGACATAAAACAGGCACAATATAAATGTTTTGTTTTGGATACAGAAAAGAATTATTAGAACTCAAACACTTCTTCACTTCTGACAACTCTTAAAAAGTTATCTTGTCTTACTAAAATAAATGTTTTGACTTTTTCTTTTGTAAAAGAGCAGCACATGATGTTCAGTGAAAATGGATTAGTGCTGTTTTCCCCCTACTGTTGCTGTGTCATCAAGATTTATGAGATGTATTACACTTGTCCTTACATCTGAACTATATTCTATCATTCATCTATCCCACCTACTCCAGAGGAAACATGCAGCGAACACTCACTGCCAATATTCAGTTATTTTCTGTTTACAAGGTTAGGTGTTAAGGAATCTGATGCTGCACAGACCTTATAGTATTGGAATAGTACTGTCAGGGACAGAGAGACATATAAAGTGCTTGTTTTGTTGAATTTGTTGATGAAGGGTGCCTGGGGTTACTGAAAGTTCTGTGGCAGTCGTGTGATACTGTAGAGGCAAAATAGCTGCTTTGCTGGGTCTTCCACCTTCCACTTAGTTGTTTTGGTGTCCGACAACTTGAGATTATTCCAGTCTTTTGGGTTGTTAGGAGGATTGAGGACTCCGTAAATTGATGTGCTGTAGGTATGTAAGCCGTTAATATTCTAAACCCAAACAACCCGAAGGCCTTTAGGATGAAATTCAAGTACGTTGTTCCCTCTGAGACTTATAGCACATTTTGGAGTAAAGGATGCAGAGCAAGGAAAATCAACTCCAGAGCGTCCAAACCCCCCAGGATACTCAAATCTGTGGATACACAAGTCCCTTACATAAAATGAAGAATTATTTGCGTATAACCTATGTGGTCTTCAGACTCTGTTTGAACATAGCTTATACAGCATCTTTGAACAACGGCTGAACTAGGCAGAAGTATATTCTTTGTTGATGTCAAAGAAAAAAATGTCAAAAAATTGAAAACAAATCAAGTCTCTTTTTCTTCCATCCTAGTCCCTCCTTCAACTACTATTGTGAATCATTCCTATTCTTTACAGCCAAAACACTTGAAATTTTTGGCAGTGTTCTTTGTCTTACTTCCACATCTTGCAATTACTTTTCCTGAACCCATTACTAATCTGGTTTTTGATTCCTACACACCATAGAAACTGGGCTTCTAACTGGCTACCATGATATTAATCGACAATATCCATTCCTAATCTTTAAAAAATATTTTTATAGTTGACATTCAATATTATATTGGTTTCAGGTGTACGGCATATTGTTTAGCCACTTTTATAATTTATGAAGTGATTTCTCGATAAGTGTAGTACCCACCTGACACTATACATAGTTATTACAATAGTATTAACTATATTTTCTCTTCTTTACATCCTTGTGATGATTTTGTAACTGCTAATTTGTATTTCTTAATCCCATTACCTTTTTCACCCAGCCCCTCAATTCTCCTCCCATCTGACAACCATCAGTTTGTTCTCTGTATCTATAGGTTTGTTTCTGTTTTATGTATTCATTTATTTTGTTTTATTCTTTTTTATGGCCAAATAATATTCCATTGTATATATGTAACACATCTTTTCTTCCTGATCTTGCTTGAACTTTCTATAGCATTCTATAGTTTTGATGACAACCTCTTTCTAAAATCCCTCCTTTTTGGATACAATGTTGCTGTTATTTCTTGACTTCCTATTAATTCTCTGCCTCCTCCTTCCCACTCTTTTTCATAGACTCTGACCAACACTTAAGCGTTGGTTTCCCTTTTGAGTTCTGTTGTAGGCTATCTTCCCAATCAACACATTATTTTTGAATATCCTTCTATTCTCTCTGCTATTGGCATTCATTTCTAATTCATCAGCTCAGACTTCTCTACTCATCCTGAGACCCACAAAAACCTACTAGAAATATCTACCTAGATGTCCCCAAGGTAACTGAAAGTCAATTTGCTCCCAAATAAATTTACTTTTCGTTTGTTTGTGCCCTAGAATCTATTTCTTCTCTCTGCTTTTATATTCCAGTAAGTGGAACCACTTCGTGTGAGGGAATCAGGGGTTTCACTTGCAATTTTTTCCTTTCTTGTTCTCTTCTCACTTTTAATAGATTAACGACTTCTTACTCTGTGTTCTATATGTGTCTTAAACAACTATCACTTCTCATCATCAGAATCTCCAATATCACCCCCACAGCAACATGTTGTCTCCATTATCGAAATACTAGTCTAATTGCTTTCTACATGGGCCTCCCAACTATTTCCCAGACCATGTCTACTGTGTTGTTACTGAAGTGCAAATCTGCTCATAACTTTCCTTTGCTTAAAATTCTTGAGTGGATGTTTATGGTTCTTAGGCATGGTCTTTGACACAACTCTTCATGCTTTGGCTCCTGCTTACCTGTTCAGCTCCATCACTCACTGTTCCCTTCTTTACCCCTAATCCTCTCTCACCACATGGCCTTTATTGTAATTGTTCTGCATATAGGGAAAATTCTGTTCCCTCTCCTCTTGACCATTTCCACTCAAACTAGCTTGTTCCCATTTACCCTTTAGATCTTAGCTTAGATGTTGCTTGCTTTAGGGTGAGTTCTCTAGATTTTTTTCCCCAAAGTTTTCTGTATGTCCTTTTCAATGTTTTCTAGGTTTTTCTTTTCAATATGTATCTTTTCAACATTTTCTGCATATCCTTGCTTATGACATGTTTCAAATGTATAATGTTTCCCTGTTGCCTTTTCTGTGTCCAATGTTTATCAAACATCCTGCTAATAATAAAAGTAAAAACAGCAACCATTATTAACATTTACTAAATGTTTCTTTCAGATGAGGCACTGTTCTATAGGCTTTATGTGTGTTGGTTAAATAAATTAATACAATTGCTATGTGGCAGATGCTATTGTACAGATGAAATGGGCACAGCAGGTTAAGTCAATTGCCTGGCATCTCATTGCTGGATGTGATAACACCAGTGTTCCAACACAGGCAGCTGGGTCTCAGGACCCACATTTCTAACTGGTAAGGCCTGGACCCTTGTCTACCTTATCACATCCTCAGCATTTAGCACATCTCTTAGTACACAATAGGTACTCAATTAATAGATGTTGAGGAAAGAGTAAATGAATGATGTATCTGTTCAATGTGTCAAAGTCTTAAGTGTTCATGCACAAATGAAGAAATTATAGCACCCCATGTTTTGCACCCCAAGCTGCAAGGTAAAGCTTTTCCAAGCACCAGATGTTATAGTTTTATTTTACTTCCTCTCCAAAGCATATATTACTCTATAGGAAATCTGGAAATATAGGAAACTTTAATTGCATGTTGGTAATATTTCCCCTATCAAAGTATGCTCTTGTTTGCAAGTAAATGAAACCAGTTTTGACTGAATGACACTGAAAATGTATCTCTTAGGAGATTATTAGATTATTGGCTACTACCTAGAATCAGAGGGGAATATTTGCACAACATGCCAGAGCAAAGATATACTAGAAAAATAAGTATATGTTTGACCTTCTCAACGAACAATCTTCATTAATTACTTAAAACTCTGCTGCTGGCATCTTCTCCACTGGACACTCATGGCTGTGTCATCACAAGATTTGTGAATCTCCTCGCCAGTTGCCATCACCTCAAAAATAACTGCTGTGGCTAGATATTTGAGTTACTCTTTTAATATTCAGTTTGTTTTTCAGGTACATCTAACTGGCTACTCTAATTCTTGTGTCTTTATCATGGACTGACCCATCCCCTCCCATGTCCCAACTTACATCTTTTGTGATTTTGGAATTTTCTAAATTTAGAAAAATAATTTGGATGCTTGATAGTCACTTTCATTTCAACCAGAATACATAGGCAGTGGCTATGCATTCTCTAAAGTTATAAGGAGAAAATGATGAGCTGAAAAAATCTTAGCACTGCTACCAATTCTTATTTGTCCTCCCTCTTTCTCTTTTACTTGACATATAATTGACATATACCATTAATTTCAGGTGTGTATCATAGCAATTTGATATTTATATATATTATACGATTCCTGTGATAACTTTAGTTACCATCTCTCACCATACAAAGTTATTATAACATTATTGACTATATTTTCTATGCAGTATACTAAATCCTTATGATATTTATAACTGGAAATTTGTACCTCTTAGTCTCCTTCACCTATTTGGCCTGTTCTTGACTCTTCCTTTCTCTGGTAACCACCAGTTTGTATTTTGTATCTATGAGTCTATTTCTGGCTTGTTTATTTGTTTTGTTTTTCAGATTTTACATGTAAGTGAAATCATGCAATATCTGTCTTTATCTGACTTATTGCACTTAGCATAATAGCCTCTAGGTCTATCCATTAAAAAATGGACAGAGGACCTAAATAGACATTTTTCCAAAGAAGAAATACAGATTTCCAAAAGGCACATGAAAAGATGCTGAACCTCACTAATCATAAGGGAAATGAAAATCAAAACCACAATGAGATATCACTTCCTACCTTTCAGAATGGCTATTATCAAAAGGACAAAAAATAACAAGTGTTTGTAAGGATATAGAGAAAAGGGAACTCTTGTGTACTGTTCATGGGATTGTAAAATGGTGTAACCACTATGAAAAACAGTATAAAAGTTCTTCAAAAGATTAAAAATAGAATCACCATAAAGTACAGCAATTTTACTTCTGGGTATTTATCAGAGAAAATCAAAACACTAATTTGAAGAGGTATAGACACCCATATGTTTTTCACAATAATTTTTACAATAGCCAAGATGTGGAAGCAACCTGTATCCATTGATGTATGCACAGATAAAGTAGATATGGTTTATATATAAAATGGAATATCAATCAGCCATAAAAAATGAAATCTCACCCATTCTCTTTTGAAGGTTTATAGTCTGAGATAGGCTAAGTATTTATTGATAATTCAGAATGACATCATCCTCTGGTGTATTAAGGGATCATATTATATTTATTCACCTATCAGATGTTTACTCAGTAGCCACATGTGCAGACACTATTCTAGGCACATGATGAAAAGGAAAGATAATGCCTTAGCTTTCACAGTTTTTATATAGCCCATGAAATCACTAGCAACCAGAAGCCAAATTAGCTTATCAGAGTACAAAAACTCAGCAGAGTGCAGAGGGTCCTAAAATTCTGAAGACTGATATGGCAAAGAACAATTCATTATTTTTTGTTTAGAAATTATTAGATTTAGTTTAACTAAGACTTTACAGATTCATTTTTTAGCTTCTTAGCCTCAAGGGAACTATCTCGCTATCTTCTCAATAGCCTGCAAGCCGTCTTAGCAAGTGGTCCTGAGCCGCATGTGCCAGGCATGGAGCATTCGCCTGGCATGTCAGTATATGCTGCTGTTCTTGTCCAAGCATAAAGCCATCAGTGCAGAGTGTTTTCCAGTGTACTCCGGCAAATCATGGGGAGGGAGGAGGAGTCCATGGGAGAAAATTCAAAAGTTTTCCCCCCCCCCCCAATTTACAATCATTTGGAAATAGACTCATTGCTTGGCAGGCTCCAGAGGTGGAATTAAGGATCTAAATGAATTCTAGAAGCCCATAGTCATTAGAGAGCCCAGAATGATAATACTAGGTGTAGTCATTGGAAGTGGGTCTTCTGGATGTCCTTTCCTCTCTAATACATTATTCCTCTCCTTGTTGAAGACCAGTTCAACATTAAAATACAAAAACACTGTGAATCGTTATTCATTCCTGTCTTCTCAGCATCAGTGCAGCTTGTTTCCCTTCTGATCTCTTTCTTATTTCCATGGACCTGTAGTATAAGACTTACTTTAATAATATGTTAAACTGCTGTTTTTTTTCTGTATAACATTATTGACCACTTTTGGTCCAAAATCCAGTTATGACTATTATTGTGTCATTGGAGAGCTTCCTTTAGCTATTTTGAACTTAGGTGTTCACATCTATAAAACTAGGAGAAAAAATATCTTTCACTTTAGCTGTTGAGAAGATGAAAATTAGGTGTGCATAAAAGCATTTGTAAACTGTAAATTGCTTTTCAAATATTTATGTTGTAGCTATTATTATTATTAATTATGTGATGGAAGTGATATTTAGAAGCCTCAGATATTAATGAAGGAAAAAGTTTTAAATAGGTGAAAAGAACACAGAACTTTACGCATGAATTTAAACTAGTTTTTTTGTATGGGACTGATGATATGTAGATTGCAAGATTTACTATGAATGGAGTGACATTCAAGATAAGAATCATTATAAATCTCTATTCGCATTTCAACTCTGTGTGGCTCTAGATTAGTTGGTTAAACTCTCTGAGTATCCAGTCCTTCATTTTACAAAGGAGAATGATAATACCTATTTTTCATCACTATCGAAAGTACTAAACAATGTGATGTCTAGAATAGTTAGTTCACAGTAGACTTTGATAATTGTGAGTTATGTTTGCTGTAAGTCTTATTTATAAGGAGATAAACATTTCTAAAGTTTTCTGATTGTTCATTGGGAAGGGGTGGACACATTGTCTCATTTTTCTCCTTCAATCTTATGGCAATGATCTGCCTCTGATTTACAGAATGAAATAACAGCTCTTAGTATTATTAATGTATTCTCTTTAGGTAAACTCTGTGAAGAGAGAACAATTAGTTTGATGTACAGCTATCAGTGGATGGTCTATTTTGCCACTGTCATCCAAGATTCCTGACAAACTCATCCCAATTAACTGATAAATTTCTTGGTGTCTGAGTATTAGTCTAAAATGTTTGTAGTTACAAGCCACATCCAGTTCTCAGTTTTGGCATTTTCCTTAGGTTGCTATTGAAATCTTCATTGTTTTATAAGGCATTTCAATGACCATTTTCTTCCATCATCTTAAAATAAGATGGGAGAAACCAGGCTCCCAATGAAATTTTCCTCCTTATATCTAAGCTTCATTCAATTTCCTGTTGCTACTTTGTGAAGAAGCTTCCATAATAACCTCCTTCCCCCACATATCTGCATTATAAGCATCCTGTTCTTAAATAAGGAAACATCGCAATTTTGCTGCTTTATCATTGTTTCCTTTCAAGTTCCATGTGATTTGTTTATACAAGAATGATAGAATTTGTGAATATTTTTATTATTTTGAAATACCTTCATCTAAGAGACAAATGGAAAAAAAAAACTACAAATACTTTTCATTTGAACCATCTAGAATAAGCTATACATGTAATGTTCAGTATGTTTAAATACTTCAACACAAGTTTCCTACAAACAAGGATTTTCTTCTTGTTTATAGAATAATCATGGAATCATCATCAAACTCAGGAAACTGGCGTTGCTACATTACTAATATCGAATCCAAAGTTTTCATTCAAGCATTGCCAAGTATCTAAATAATACCCTCTATTACCAATACAGAATCATGTGTTGTATATAGTTGTTTTGTTATTATAGTCTCCTTCAATCTGGAATACTTTCTGTCTTTGCTTGAATCTTTTTAAAGAGTATGGGACAGTTACTTAGGAGAAAGTTTCACAAATTGAAGCATTGAGACTCACATTGTGGGTAGAGCTAAGAAATACATGTGTATATATAAATACCCACATTTTTATCTATGTTTATTTTTCTGTCTATGAATCTGTCAAAAGCCATGGATTATTATATTCCAACTGCAATCTAATGCCAGAATGTTTTTCCAGTTTTTTGCCTTTCTGGATTTGCAGCTCTATTCCCCAATAGTGAGAAACCTAGCTGGCATTATCATCTGTATTTTATTTGTTTAGTTTCCCTTCAAGAAACCAATTTCTCAATCTTTTTAACACCATCTTTCTCACTGTGCCCACGTTCCTTGCATAGGCTCTGACCCTAATGACTTTTGAAAAGAAAGAAAGGAGGCAAAATGGAAGGCAGGCAGGCTAGCTGGCTTCTGAGTTCTTTATGTATTGCTACGTTAAAGAACTGTATTACTGTGGATTTGATTACGTGTGTATATCTGCCCCTTTAAACCATGCTGTGATTGAAGTAGAACTACCTTAAAGTAGCTTCTTCCTCTTACCTTCTTGTCATTGGTGTTTGGATTTATACCATTTACGAGTCATTTCTTTGGAGTCTAGTATTGGCCTCTTTGAAATGTGAGCATCACTGAGAGCGGCTTCCTTTAGACAGACAGTATGTTATTTTTTATGTCACAGATCTTATGCTATTGCAGCTTCCTTTTAAAAACACTCAGTGACTTCTCACAGCCATGTTTCAAGCATTTCATTTATTTTATTTTAGAAGCAGATGTTCTTTTTTACAATGACATCATACGCAGGGGACCACTTTAAAACATATAAAAGGCCTCTTCCTATAGCAAGGCATGCTTTCAGAGTATTCTATGAGAACCACCTGTATATATCAGGGAATTTTCTGCTTTTAAATTGGTCCTCAGTTGCACTGAATTGATCTAATCTTAATCATTGATTCATAACATTCTTACCATTAGCCTGTGAATGGCCTATTTATATATTTAGTGATTTAGTGAGTGATTTAGTGATGCTTTGTAAGGTAGTAGGTATCACAAACCCTTCACCTCTAGTGAAAGCTAGTACTTTAGCCTACATTAACCACATAACTTGCCATCCTGATATACCCTTTTGCTATTTTCCACGTGAAAAAACTCAGCCTGAATCCTGTGTTCATTAATCATTTGCTTTATTTTTTGATTGTCTTAATGCCTCTTTATACACCTCTATATTTTTATTTTTTATAAAAGTAGAAAGTCTACTTTTAACTGGTTTTCATTTTATAAACAAGTATAATTATGTTTTCTTATATTGATACAATTCATTGTTATTTTAGTTTATTGTTTCGACTGCTACATAATATTCTATTGTGTGAATATGCCACGATTTATTCTCCCATTGATGGGCATTTAACCTAGTTCTAGCTTTTTCTCTTGTGAGCAATAGTGATATAAACATTTTGTAATGACTCCTCTTGTAAATGTGTAAGCAAGCGTTGGGTATTTGTCTGGGTGAGGAATTGCTACGTCATGATATATATGACTATTCTGCTTTAGTACAGTGTTTCTTAAATGCGGCAATAATTGGCATTTTAGGCCATTATAATTCTTCATTGTGGGAGCTGTTCTGTGCAGTGTAAGATGTTTAGGAGCATTCTTAGCTTCCACGCACTCGATGATGGTAGCAGTCATACCCCAGTGTGACAACCAAAACTAACTGCAGACACTGTTAAATATTCCCTGGGGAACAAAATCTCCCCTGCTTAGGAAATTGCTTTAGAAGATAAAACCTAGGTAAATTTTCAAAGCAGTTATATGCTTACATGTTGATATGCTCACCAGGAATGTTATAGGGTTCTTATGTCTCTATATTCTCTGTGACTCTTTGGACTTCTGAAATTTTGTCAGAATTCTTTAGCATAGCAACTTAATGACAACCATCTGTTTCATTTTCAGCTACTTTCTTAGTCTTATGCTCTAATCAACCAACCTATTCTCTAATGATTAAACTGGCCTAATATTTATTTATTTATCTGCAAATGTTTAAGCAGCAAGTTTATGCCAACACATAAAATTACATACTAGGTACAAGATACAGTGGCAGTAGAAACAGGAGTGGTTTCTACTCTTATGAAGCTAGTATGCTAGTAGAGAAAACAGACATTAATCAAAATGCCTGTTCAGTGGAAAGGGACAAGGACATAATACTGATGACCTATAATGGGGGCATTTGACCTAGTCAGTAAAGTCAGGAATAAGTGAAGGAATAGAAATGGCTATATTTTAGGAGGGCAGAAAGTGAGGGGGTTGTGGCATGAGGTGATACATGAATACACAGGTTAGGGTCAGACCACATAAACCTTGTTGGCCATGCTAAGGAGTTTGAATATTAGATAAGTTTGGATAAGAAATAAGGGAGGCCATTTGTATTAGTCAGCTTCAGTGCCATAACAGAATATACAGACTGGGTGGCTTGAACAGGAGACATTTATTTGCTTACATCTCTGGAGACTGGAAATCCACGGTGCCATCAGGTCTAATTTCTCCTGAGGTATCTGTTCTTGGTTTGCAGATGGCCCTCTTCTTGCTGTGTCCTCACGTGGCCTTTCTTCTGTGCATATGCGTTCCTGGTTCTCTTCCTTTTATTATAGAAATACTGGGTACATTCCTCTCATTATGGACACTTACTTTTATGACCTCATTTAACCTTAGTTACCTTTCTAAACGCTTAATTCTAAACAGACACATTGAGGGTTAGAACTTTAAGTTATGAACTTAGGAAGGTCGTGATTCAGTCTACAACACCAGTGAAATGCTTGGAGTAGGGAAATATCTTAATTAGTTGTTCATGTTTTTAAAAGATAATTTTACTGCAGTGTGAATTGGAAGACCCAAGTGGATAAGGGAGTACAGTAAGAAAACTGCCACAAAAAGCCAATTGAGGGATTAGGAGAGCAAGGACCAGGATGGGGACAGAGACAGAGAGAGACAGGGACAGAGATAGAAACTGATTTGTAAACTAAAATTGACCTTACATGATGATGGATAAGGAATGGCAGGAAAGAGGTGATGATGGCAGATCTAGGTTTTGGCTTTGGGCAACTAGCTGGATAGCGATGACATCCCATGAGATTGAAGCTGGGTGGGAGGAACTGACAGCGGGCTGGGGACAGGCCAGGGCCAGGCCAGGGCCAGGTGCAGATGCGCAGAGCATGAGTCTGTTTCTTGGTTCAAGTAGCTTCCTCTGCATTAGATGCTTTTTGACCCTTTATCTATATTTTCTTGTCCATCTCATAAACACTATTCATCTTTCCAGGCCCATATGGAATATTGCTTCTTTTTCTTTGATTTGTATCTCTTTTTATTTTCCCTCCCCACTCCCCACACTTATGGCTATATGTTTTTATTCATTGCCTTATCTCAAATGGACTAAGAGCACAGCCCTTAAAACATCATAGTAGAGATATTTTATTTCTGGATCTCAGCTCCACCCCATGTGAGAAACTCTTCCAATCCAGGAAGTACATTTGGTTCATCTTTTTTACTTTTAGAGTTTATTAATTTCTGTTACAAGGAAGTAAATTGATTGAGTTGCTTAGATAGTGTTCTCTGCAAAGGGAGAAAATTGATAAACAGTAGAGAAAAGGAAGCTTATTGGGGAAATGAGCTCCCAATCACATCCTCCTTTGTTGACCTTTATGTTTATTCTTGGATCAGCCCTGGTCTGGTTCTGTCTCCCATCTATTAGAGGTGGGTGGGCTCATTGCCTGAAAGGCTTCACTGGGTTATGTGTGAATCCTTTTTTTCTACCCTGATCTATCTGCCTCCACTTTCCATCCATCCATCCAACCATCCATCCATCCATCCATCCATCCATCCATCCATCCATCCATCCATCCATTTACTCAATAATTAATTTACTCAATAATTCAGTTCTTCATTCAGTATTTATTAAGAAATAGGCTCATTCTGGTGTTGTGAATATAGAGAATAACAACAACAAAAAAAGATAAAAATATCTTCCCTAATGGGAAAGCCAGGCCCAAAACCTGAGAATAGTTTTGTCAATGATGCTCAGTTCCATGATAGGTGAGGTCATTGGTTTCCTCACTCTCCTTAGCAAGATTTTAGAAGAAATGAGAAGGGGAATAAAGAAAAGAGGCAATGGTAGTGATGACTTTGGAAGAAAGAAAATGTAGCTTCCCGTGTTGGAAAGATGAAGAAAGCTATGTGTCCTTAGAAATTATTGCATGGAGAGACAAGGTTTGGTTACCTTCCCATTATGGGAAAAGTGAATGGTTTTTCCCTTCTTTGGTATTTGAGATTCTAATCTATGAAAAAAAGGAGGTTAGTCTAGATGACTTCTAAAGCACTTTGTAATTCCTCTTGTCACACCTATGGGCGCATTATGAAGTAAAAACAGAGAATGGGCTTACTGTGTGTATAAAAACATGCTTAGAAAACAAGAGGGTCTAGATATCCTAGATATTCATTATTTACACTAAATTTTAATACTTACTTCCAAATAGCTAAAAAGCTATCTTACTCCTTTGATTATTCCTTTATTCCTAGTCTTTCTCAGTTAAAGTCAGATGAAAATTGATCAACTCTCTAATGATAAAACAATTAAGCTTAAAAAAACCCTGCTGCAATGATGCATAAAAAGTAAGAGAGTATGTACTTGAAATTTGTTAAAACATAAAGTTAAATTAAGTAGATAAGTGCCTATTTTTTTTTATCTGAAGCTATGTTAAGACTCCTATTTAAGGCAATAATGCTTAAACAAAGGGCTGCTGTCAAGGTCCTGAGATAAATAGCATGTGTTCAGGGATAAAAGGAAGCACCAGATTAGACAAATTTAAAGGATCTAGAATCATCACAGAAGACATAAATATGCATTTGCCTACATTCTCTGGGAAGTGAGATGAATGCCTCTGAGCTTTGAATCAAGAATGTTGACATTCTCTATCCATTTACATTAACTTAGATGTAATTTAATACTTTGCCCCTCATATTATAAATTTCCCCATCTGTTTATTTTTCTCATTAATATTGTTTTCAAAATCATTCTTTCAAAAAAAACCAAAAAACAAATATACTAGGAAAAATGCTCTATAATAATTTAGGGATGGGGAAGTGCCTTTCTGTGAGGAAAATATAATAGAAATAAAACACCTGGTTAATCTAATTTTTTGGTGATATATAACTTGTGATGGGAACTTTCATCCTAACACCTCATTAAAACAGATTTTTTTTACTTGACGTGACTTATTGTGGGTTGTGCAGTTCCGTAAACCCTGACTTTCTTAACTCTAAAAACACTATTATTTCAGGGCAGATTCCAATACCTCACAGATGAACTGTGTGGATAATGAAGTTAAGGCTTTTGTGAAGAGTGATTAAGGAAATTAAGGTTCTTGCAGATAACAGAAACTGCTTATGCTGGTTAAACATAAAGAAAATTATTATAGCCCCTTAGATGGCTTACAGAATTACCAGGAGGGGAATCTAAGTTTAGATTTATATAATCAAGAACATGTGGCTGGAAGAAATGCTCAACCATAGCATGGAATGTTCTGAATGAAACCCCACTCCGACCCTTCATGCCACTTGGTACCAGTGGTGTTGGAGACTTCCTCTTGAGCTGACCCCAGAACAATACACCTTTCCTATCATGCTTGGCAGAAGCTCCACCCTCTTTGCATGCTGCCACTTCCTTTTACTGCTCAAATTTATCTTCCAAGTTTCATGGAGGCTAAGTCATCTGCATAACTCCCTTCAAGGGCATCTTGGAAATGTCATTCTTTATAGATAAGCCATGTCAATAAGGAGCAAGAGCGGGATCTATAGGAGCCTACTTACTTTAAACGAGCATCTCTGTTGTGGCTCTTAAATTCTTTCAGACCTTTCAACATCTTCAGGTCATCTTTTGAAAATCATAAAATTGGTTCAGGGAAAAAGAAGTAATTTGGCAATGTTAAATTTTATGGTACTTAATATACTTTAGAGACTTTACCAATAAGAAAAAGTCTTAGAGAATGTATAGATTTCTTAGAAATAACAGGTTCTAGATTAAAATATATCATTTTTTAGCTATTTTTTCAATAAATATTTTAGATCTTTTCCTAGGCTCTAACTATCATTGGATATATACAAATAAATAAAACATAGTCTTTGTTTACTGATGGAGAAAGTGAGTAAATACATAATTAAAGATCAGTGTGATACATGTTAATGTATGGAGTAAGCATGATAGCATGCAGGCGATAAAGCTTGTGCAGTCTTTGGGTGCCAGGGATAGCTTGCTTGTTTTTTTGGAAGGTATATCTAAGCTGAAACCCAGATGGTAAGGCTGAATAGGAGTTAGGCAAAGGTGGCTTTTGTATGCGCTACTCTCTCCCTCTAGAGCACTCTCCTGGGGAACAGAAGTATTCCAAGGGATTAGAAACAGCATATACAGAGGCCCATTGTTGAGAAGCAGAAAGTATTTGGGGGAAAAGCTAGTGCTTCCATATAGGGTATGTGAAATGGGCTAGGGAATTAGGAGATGAGTCTGGAAAGGCAGTAGGGCCAGTTCAAGAGGGATCTTGTATGTCAGGTTATAGAGCATATACTATATCAACTGTTTAATCTCTCCTAAAACTAAGCTTTATATTAATCAGAACTCTCTCAAATCAACATGATTAACAAATACATACAAAACAAGACAAAACAAAATAAAAACATAGATAAAGAGAGGGAGAGAGAGGGGGGAGGGAAAGATGGAGGGGAACAGAAAAAGAAGAGAAAAATTTATTAATTTGGGGGCTGGAAAAGATAGTTCACAGAACCTGAGACAATTTTAGTAAATACTAGTAAGAAAGCTTTGGAGACTAGAACTGAGGTTGAAGATATTGAGGGCATAGATTTATATATCTTCCTCTCTGCCTCTCTGCCTCTTTCTCTCTCATTCTCATTTGTCTCTATTTGGCTTTTCTCTAATATCAGACTTTCTTCATATGACACGTTAGATGGCATCCAACATTATGGGAATCATATCATCCAGCCTAGAATTCCTATAGGAAAGAATCTTACTTGTAAGCTTGCTCCTGGAAAGCACTCTGATTGGCCCTGCTTGAGTTATATGCCATTGGGTTCACTCACTGTTACCAAAGGTATGGCCAATCTTAACTGGCTCTACCTGGAGATGGGCGGGTAGGGCATTTTTTAATAGACTGTTTCATTAAAATCATATTTGATAGGCAGTTTCTTTCCCAGTGGGTAACATGATTGCTAAAGTTCTCTATTTATAGTCTTGTAACTTATTGTCCCCAGCAGATGTTATTAAAATATATGTAATGCATGTTTAAAGTATTTGCTGTAGAAGGATTATAAACTTTCTGACCCATTAATATAAAAATTGGCCAAAGATCCTTATTTCATTGACATCATATTTAGAGTAAGAAAGAAACCTTGGTTGTTGAAGGCCACTGAAATTTAAGTTTGTTACAGCAGCAGAACTGAACCTCAACTAACACGTACAAACAATTGCTTTCTTCATTTACTTATTAAACCTATGGAAGAATTCTATTGGCTCTGCTGTCCCTGCTGTTCAAATCTGGAACCACTTATCGTCATCAGAGGAAGTAGAAATATGATTGGCCAGCTCAGGATGTCACATGAAAATTATTCGCCCAATGGAAGAGGGTTAGTGGTTGTAGGTGGGATATGGGAAGTGCTGTTGGCAGCATCATAACTTTATTGTTTTGGGCAATGAGGGTGGTATGTTCTCGAAAAGGAAAGAAAGCATAGGCTGCTAAACACATGTCAGCTAGGACTTCCTCATCTTTAAAATTCCAGAAAATTCCCCATCTACCTCTCAGCATTATTAATTCCTCTCCCTATGCACAGAAAATTATGGACAGGTATCACTGAAAAGGTTTTTAGGATTATAAAGAGAAAGATAATTTTTGGGGAGGGTTGGTCTTTCCTGTGTTAAGAGTCAAAACTGTATTTCCTATGTCTCTTTTAGAAGGCCAGAGCCATCATGTTCTCCATCTTTTGATTTATATCAAAGACTAAGTGACTATTTTATCTTATTTTTGTAAACAGGACTTATAATTCATTCACTTTAGTTCCCAGAGACTTGATGAAAGCTAAAGCTGCAACTTCAAAGAAAATAGAGCTATGGATCCATCTCTACCTGCATAAATATACCCCTGCTTTTATGCTTTCCCAGGCCTGCCTTTACCTTGAGAAGACCATGAGAATGAATCCAAGGAGAGAGTGTGTGTTATCCTCACATTTATGACCATCTTGTCTTTGTGGCAAGCATTTGCTTTAATAGCTATACCTTAGAGAAATCTTCCAGACTAATTTGGGGATGCTGGTTTGTGCTGACATTTGTGATCAAGAAGAAATTGTATGCTAAACCTATTGAAACACCATTTTTTAAATTAAAATCTGGGCTCTTGTGACATAGGACTAAATAAACAGCATCTATCATCTTGTGTTGTTGAAGTCTAATGTCTAATAAACACATTTCCTTAGGAACTACCTTTGGGATTTTAAAACTGAATTGAATTATTATTGGTAAAGTATAAATTGAGACTTTTTCCCCTGCAGTTTAGCCCACTATATATAAGATTGTCTGTTTTCCTAGCAGGGCCTTGCTTGTTCTTGAGCATAGATGATAGGATGACAAAGAGAGTCTTCATTGCCATTTTATATCTAGTTCATGATTGTTTCTTTTAAATCTTAGTGGGTCCATACTACTTACAAAAGGGACTGGGATAAAGCAGTTAAAATAAAAGATGGCACAGTATCTTTGATCATTGCTGATGTTAGTGTTCAACCCACATGGGAATTAAATTTGGGGGACTGTGTTGTATTTCTACTTATTTTATCTATCTTGGAGAATTGAAATGATGTATGCAATTGACATTCATCTGTGCTCAATGAGAAACAGTAAAGTAACTCTACATGCTTTATTTTATACATGAAGAAATTGAGGTCCAGAGAAACAGAATTCCTGTGTGGAACTGTCAATTAGCCATAGTGGAGCTGGGTCAGTTATCTAGTTTGTCTCTTCTTTCTTCTGCATCAACATTTTTCAAAGTGCCAGGCCTCTTCTGGTAATCCTTGGGATGGCTTTAGAGGGTGCCGTGCTGAAAGAGCCTTTCAGACTCCAACAAGGAGATGGTCTTAGTTCAATGTCAGACTCTACCTCTGTGAACACTTGCTAATCTATGTGTAACAGAGACAGCGAGCCTCACTAAATTCTACTAGATTTAATAACATAGCTTTGTTTCCATTGAGTTAATGTTCAGTTACCTTCTATGCATGAGAAGTGACACTTTTATATTTGTAGTAGCTGTATAAAGTTACTTTTCAAAATAAATATTTTAAATAAAGTGAGTTGATTTACATAAAAAACATTAAGAAGCAGAGGTGGCATAAGGATACAGTAACAATTTGTTTCCCCAGGGCTGTAATTTTGGAAACATGGGTCTGTTTTATATTGCTTTGCAAATAGGCTACAGAAACAACTGGCCACCAATCCTTACCACTTTCCCATCCATCCATCCATCCTCTCTCTCTCTCTCTCTCTCTCTCTCTCTCTCTCTCTCTCTCTCTCTCATCTACTTGCTTAGGCCATGGTTTAGTTTTCCTTTTCCCCTCTTATTGGCTGAATTCTATCCAGCTTTGGGCTACTTACATGGTCATCTTAAGGCAGCTCCCATTTTTATTATAGAACCTTTAAGTAAATAATTAAGCAAACAAGAAAGCAAATACACAAACAGAAAGCCTGACAACCTTGACATATAATGATTTTTGCTTTAGTTAAACAATCATGAGTGCTCATAGGGACACAGAGAAATTTTGTGAGGAGAGTTTTGCTTCCTGAAATCTGTAATTTTGTACCTTTCAGGCATAGCTCCTTTTAGTAATCCTTGGTCAGGTGGCTCTCTTGTAAGGATGACAGGAAGGAACAGTGCCCCCATTCTTGATTTCTGTCTGGTCTCCCTGAAGATTTCAGGATATTTGCCCAACCCTCAGGAAAATGAGGCAGCCCATCTGTATTTAGTAGAAAAGGTGTTAAGTTGATCCTTGCAATACTACAACTTCTAATTAAGCCCATGTAGCTACTGCTTCTGGAATGTTTACTGGTTACTCTGCTCAGTTGTGAGCACCATGCACATGTTATCTTGTAAAATCCTCTCAGCATTTTTAGAGGCTTCTGTTCTTGTTTTACAATGATAGAAATGGAGGACCCCTTGCTCATGATGTTTGCTCTCCTTGTTTTCCAAGGACCACACACTTCTGCATAAGCATGTCTATAATCCCTAGATTCTGTGCTTGGGACTCACTCACCACCCACATCTAGGCTCTCATTAGTTAAACTGCTTATTGAGAGCTTGTGATATGCAAGTATGCTGGGGATACAGAGATCAGTCATGAAATCAAACTCTCAATGACGCCCTAGCTAGTCCAAAATACATGCATGTAAACAGACCCATCATAATACTGTTTGGAGACAATTTGATAGAGGAAGCCAAATTTGACTTTGAAGAGAGAAGAAAGTAGGTCACATGAAGAACAAAGGAGGAACAGCAAAGGCAGCGACACATACCGACCTCCTATATCCAACAGGCTTCAGCTAAACTAACGGTGGCAACAGACATGTTTTGAATGTCTACTACATGGTTGGCTTGGCCTGGGGACATCATATCCTTCACCTCATGTAATACTTTAACATAACACATTTTTAGAAAATACTCGTGTTGGATAGAGTGGGTCAAGGTGACATTTTAGAAAGAAGGCACACCTGGGTGGTAATAAAGAGCTAAACTTTATTACTAGATAATTGTTGATATAATTGAATGAAAGTAGCTTTTGGAGTACTCTGTAAAGATGCATGCTGAGGCTGTATTCCTGCTCTCCAGAAAGGAATGGTATGATTAACTAGCAGTAGTATGAAGCTGTGCGATCCCAGAGTGAAGGGTCAACAGAAATGGTGCATGCTAGACAAATGGCTCCATCAGAACTCAGAATAACAGAACTCTCTTAAGCCACCACCCCCATTGCAAGCCTGACCATTTTATATTCAATTCCCCTGCCCTCCATCTCCTACCCCTTCAATGTGTTCTCCACACCTCCATTAGCTTATTCTTTCAAAAGTACTGCTTTGACCATTGCACTTCCCACTGACAATAATCTGGAGCATAAGCTTATAATACAAACCCTTGGCCCTTTTCCTTTCACTATTAAATGTAGTTCCCTTCTATGTTCTCAAGAAACTGATTGCTTCTGAACATCTCCCTCGAATCACTGTAGAAACCCAAAGTCAAGCCTCTGAAAAATGGTCCCATAATTATCTCTTATTTCTAGAGAAAGCTTTTGGTTACACTCTGCCTTGATTTGGCAGACATCGTCACCTGTGATTGAATGTCTAGTCATTTTATGCTTGCAGTTTCCCAAAGGTGACTCCTGTGATATTGGCAAAAGATAATGAATTAATTTCTATGCATTAGAAAGAAATGATATGAACCATATCCTTCTGACTAATATGCACTTCATCAATAAAACAAGCTGCCCACCTCTGAGGGGTGGTCATTGGCTGTTCCTCTCAGCCCCACTCAGTGTAGTTAAATCTAACTGAGGGCAATAATAGGGAACAAGTTTGCCCATGGATTAATGTCATATTCTTCAAAGGGCTTACCCAGTAATGAAAAGTAATATTTTACTTTCCATTTGTCAGTCTTCTTTGTCTAAATTCTCATTTGGTTTCTGTTTTGGTCATTTGTTTTTCTTTAGATGCTTTCCTTGCTCATCCCCCTCTTCAAGGGCACTGACCTATAAACTGCACTTACAACTTGTTGCTGACTGCTTTCTGGATAACTCAGCAAGGATGCACACTAGCAGGGTATTGGAGGATAGAAAAAAGAAGTCAGGTGTTTTTCCCTCTCTTACTTTTAGCAATAGTTGCTGCATAATACTTTAGTTCCAGCTCCCAACACCCAGCTGCTCCCCTTGGAGGTAGGTGCCTTCCAGAAATCTCCAGTGTACTTTTTGTTTCCATTGGAGGCACCATCTCCTGAGCTTCTTTAACATTGTCTCCTCCTTTTGTCCTTTTAGTCCTCAGGGTGGTAGCAGCTTCCTCTAGACACTGTATTCTGGATTACTACTCCTTTCCATGTTTACATTTTTAGCTCTTCTAAACACCATTATCACTAATTTCCAATATTTGATCCTCTCTATTGAGTTACCTGCTACAGTTTGTTTGCTTGCCCAGACTCTGATGAATACAGTTCTAAATTCAGGAGGGAGAAAAGAGGTTTTGAACAGTATATTGATCACTTTAAACACTATCAATATCCAATCCAAAATCTAGACCTTTCTGGCATGTCTTGACATCATTAACTAGCTACAATTATAATCTATTTTTCACATCCTATGGATCTAATTAATGATCTAAATACAAAAGTTTAAATATAAAAATACAAACATTATTGGAGAATATATAATTTTGGTAAGAAAACCTATAAGTCTTTACCTCATATAACATCTGTAGAAACTGAAGCTCAGTGGGGTTTAGAAACATATCTAAGTACAGAAACACCACTAGAATTTCAACCCCAAAGAGCAAGAATCTTGCTTGCCTTGTTTAGTGATGTGTCCCCAGAAACTGGAAATACTTTTCACACAGTGTGGTGTTCCAGATCACAGTGCCAGCAAATGGCAGAATGAGAATTCAAGTGTAGTGCACCTAGTCTCCCAGCATACTGTTTATCAGTAGTCACCTCCCAAGGACCTCTGGTGACCAATGCTGAAGGCGTATGGGATTATAGGAGGCATTCAAAGGATAGAAGATGGAGTGTGAAGACATTAGATCAACAGAGTTGAAATCTAGCAGGGCTAGTTAGGATATGGTCACCTTAGCAATGAGATACAGATGCTCACTGGGTTACCAGGTACTCGACTTAGTCAAATGTGGCCTTATAAAAATTATTCATAAGGGTTTAATAGAGATGAAGAAGGCCTGTCCCACACAAAATGCAAAGCAGACCAGGACAGAGATGAATATCACTGATTAAAATTAACGTTGAAGCCCAATAATATGCGGGGAACAGTATCTTGTCTCATGTTATTTCTGTTTGTTATTTCAGGGTTATTTGCTCCTTCTTGTTGCATTCTAATTATGATGGAAGAAAGTAAAAGGTTAGCAGAAGCTCTGGAGTACAAAGTATGTGTATAAATATCAAGAAAGTGAAGCAGCCAGAGCTGCCTCCCAATCTGCATGATCATAATTTGGCTTTTTTGGTAAGTTTAATTATAATGTCAGTGAGAACATAAAAGAAAAAGAGAAAAATATTCCTTTTTAAAGTAAACAGTGATCACAAAGCCCTCTAGACTTGAGGAAGCACATTGTTTTTCAAATATATTGAATTGTTTCTGTACTGTTGCCCTAAGCCCTCAAGTCCCTCTTTCTACTGTTCTTGCCTCTCCCCCAGGGTTCGGCACCACTGGGGCCTCCAAAGCCTTGCTCCAACATCTGTTCTGATTGACCAAGTCTGGGCTGTATTTCTTGTTAAATATATTGATTATCTCTGGAAACATTTTCATAAAAAGCAGAACTAAATAATTTTGTGGTAGAAAATTTACCTCTCCATGGTCTCTTGATGTTATTAGTTTTTCACTAAGAATAGTGTTACAGATTGAATCCCCCACCCCCAAACCTATATGTTGAAGCTCTAACCCCCAGTGTGACTGTATGTGGAGATAGGGCCTTTAAGGAGGTAATCAAGGTTAATGAGGTCATAATGGTGGGGCCGTCATCCACTATGGCTAGCATCTTTATAAGAAGAGGAAGAGATACTAGGAGTGGGTGCACAGAGAAAAGAAGTCTAAGTGAGAACAGAGTGTAAAGACAGTCATCTACAAGCCAGGGAGAGCAGCCTCACCAGAAACTAATCTGCCAGCACCTTGATCTTGGATTTATATCCAATAAATGTCCAATGCTTTAGCCACCCAATCTGTGGTATTCTGTTATGCCAGCCTTAGTAGACTAATTAAAGTAGTGATGAACTTAAAAGAGAAAATCCATTTTCTTTTTATGACGTGAAGAAGGGTAAGCATCTAGAAATAGCAATAAATTAGTGTCATCAGCCTTATTGTATTAAGACCATGCAAAGGCAATCTTGGTTCTGTGCAACATCTAATGGTAGAAAGTAGCATGATGCCAAACACCAGATGACTGAGATCTATTTTCTTTGAGTATGTGCAGCTCTGCATCTCCTCATTACTTGTCTAACTGCCTCCATCAAGTGTCACAACAGGAAATTCAATGATGACTCTGAGACAAAAAGATAAATGACATTTCGCTTGAGAGGGAGGGCCATCCTTGATTTTCCAATAACAGTCTTTTATTCTACACTTTAACATAAAATTCTTTACACTCCAAAGTGTTTTAATGCTTTTTTTATACCAGTTTGGCTTTATATTTGCCAACTGACATGTATTAGGCAATAATAGTGAATATTTCCCTGGTGCAGTTGCTCAGAGCTTTATTCTTCCCTTGTACATGAAATATAAGTTGTGTATGTAACTGTATGTTAATTTTAACATATGCTAAGCATTTGCAGGTTGCAAGCCCTTGTACTAGTTGCAAAATGAATCAATCAAACACTTGCTCTTCAGTGGGTTGTCTATATTCTGGACATTTAAAAGAATTGCTTTTGCTGCCTGAACATTCATTCTCTGTAGAACAGTACATTCTTTTTTAATGGCCTTTTACTTTTTCTTCATGAGCATGTTAAGGCACCTTGGGGTGAGGGGTATAAATAATTTTCCCAGTATAGGCACCAGAATCTGAGCTCTAATGATCAAATTAGATGTTTACCAAGTTAACCCTTTATGAAGATAATAAAAGGACTAGTTGCAAATAGCCAGTCAAATCCTTGCTATGGTATAAACTTTATATGATTCATTATGCAATATGACAATTATTTATTCATTTAACAATGGCATATTTAGAATTTTCTCAGTAAAGTGTGGTGAAAACCTTTAGCATAGACTGGTCAGGACTATCTTGATTGGATACAGGTTTCTTTTTGCCTTCCATTCTTGACACTCTGCTCTTCCTTCAGTGTTACATCACACTATCCTTGCTCTGTCTTGTGTACATTAAGTTGTCACATTCTTAATTTTTAAACACTCTTTCCTAGTCTCATTTTATTTACTTGCTCAAAGTTCGTTTTAAGCACATACTCTAATTAAAAGAGTTTGCTTTTTTCCTAGTTGTGAGCTGAGAAATGCCTACTGCTAAGTATGCATTTCATGGAAATGGCCTCTCTTTCGATTCTTGTATGGGAATTTGTGAGTTGTACAAGACCCCTACACTGAGGGAATGTTTATGTTTCGGTTTATTGTGGTGAAAACAGTAAGTGGAGATTTCATCTGAGCTACAAATGTGTTTCCTTTCACTGAGCAAAAGCATGTGCACCAGGATACATGTGACGTGGATTATCATCCTGTCCGGTAGCAGTAATTCACTGTAACTGTTTCACGATGATCACAAATCTATATCCAAACTTTGAAAACTGCACACCGTTTGGAATCTGCTACACTGTAGTCCTGGCACCCATTGTCTTTATCCAATTATGAACCTGTGGTTTAATATATAGATATATAAAGATGTTTTCTTACATTTATCAAGTACCTACTGTGTTGGGATAGAAGAAAATATGTTACAAGGAATTCACAACACTAAATAAAAAGGCAAAGAAGAATCAAGGGAATTAGGATTGAAATGATTTAGAGCAAATTTGGAGAATCTTGAACTATGTGAAAATTATCAAGTTTCTTTATTTTTAAGTTACTATTATTAATATCAGTGTTTTTAATATAACGAAGTAATAAAGACAGTAACATTAAGAGCATTTTTTTTGGCCTTTACTTGGGTTGCAATTAGCCAGTCAACCTGACAACTATCAATTTTAACTGCATTTCATTCTTGAGCAATGGCATACATTTATATGCACATCAATTAAGGCATATTTGCATAAAATGAATATTTGTGATTTTGTATTTCAAGTATATGGTCAAGGAATAGGCAGGGTTCTATATTCATTTTGTATTGGTAAAGCGATTTGTTTTATGGTTTATCTTCATGGAAATATTACTATGGAAGTATTTTAAGTTTAAATGAGACAAACAGGAAAATAAAGTAAAAACTGATATGAATATGATATAAAAATAAATCTATACATTCTTGTGGAATGGAGTAACGATATATGCTCTTTGTTCAGGACCCTAAATTAAAGAGGCGGTCAAGGCAGATCATTAAAATCTAAAATATGGATGTCAGTATCTGAACAGAAAATAATCATTACCTTTCTCTGCAATTTCTGCTCATCAATGGTTTATAAGTAGGAAAGTGGCCTGTTTCAAGCACCCTATTCCACATGGTAGTACCTCAAATATTTTGGAATGACTGTCATATCTCTTTAAAGCTATAACATCAAAATGAAACACACACACAAATTTACAAATTGAATCACTGCTTCATTGACTTACCTATACAAGACACCACACCATTAACATAGGTCATTGAATATTATCTATTGAAAACCCGGCCTTTCCAGTTGATCCCTGTACTCCACAGGTACTTATGTAGTATTTTCCTCTTATCCACTGGGGATACGTTCCCCAATCTCCAGTGGATGTCTGAAACCACTGATAGTATTGAACCTTATACGTGCTATGTTTTTTTTCTATACATACAACCTAGAATAAAGTTTAATTTACAAATTAGGCACTTTAAGAAATTAAAATCAGTAACTAATGATAAAATAGAACAATTGTAACAATATAACTGAAATAGGAGTTACTTGAACACAAGCAGTGCAATATTTCCATAGTCCATCTGCTAACCGAGGCAGCTATAAGTGACTAACAGGGAGGTAGTGTGGACATGCTGGGCATAAGGATGAGTCACATCTTGTGGTTGCAGGGGGTGGGATGGGAGGGTGCAAGATGTCATCATGCTACTCAGAACAGTGCATAATGGAAAACTTAAGAATTGTTTATTTCTGGAATTTTTCTTTTAATATTTTTGGCCTGTGGTTGACTGCAGGTAACTGAAACCACAGAAAGCAAAACTATGAATAAGGGGCACTACTGTATGTACACATTTCAAGAACTCTATATGGCTTAGTATCTTGAAATCTCAATCTAAGTTCAGGCTTAAACTTAATCATGTGTTTCTTACGGATGAAGTGCATTAATTTTGCTTTTGAGTAAAAATAATTTGTAGTGAGGGCATGACATCCTGCGGCAGGTTAAAAATATTTTGAGAGCAAGGAGACTGTAGTCCCACCCTTTCAAGGACAGAGAAGTAGCTATGCAGAAGTAAATGTAGTCTTTTGAGAAAGGGGAGGCTAATGCTAATCAAGAAATATAAACAGCAGCTTGTTTTGGAAAGAGCCTGAGATTGATTTCTCCCCAGTCACATAGAGGCAATTGGCCTGCAATTTTCACACTGTATTTGGTTTAAATTGTTGGGGAAAAATAAAGTTGTTTATTGATTAGCATTTGAAAAACCAATTAGTATTTTGTTTGCTTGGAAGACAAAATAAGAGTGCGGTGTCAGAACCAAATATAAGTGTTTCCAGGACTAATAAGCACCCTGGGATTAAAAAGCTGGCCTTGAAATTTATAAGAAATAATGAATGGAGACTTGATTTTAGCCACTCCAGAGTCTGAGTCCACACTGGAAGCCAAAGCTACCACTTTCTCACCACGTGGCTCTATAGTGGATACACTATGTATATTTCTTTGGGAAACATAACACTTTTTTGTTTGTTTTTATTACATGCTTTTTAATACCATCTTTCCTCTCCCAATCTTTTTCCACATAGAATAATGGCAATAAAGTTACCATGAACATGAAAAAATCTGGAAATCAGCAACTTTTAAAATATAACACTGAAGAAAATGATAACTTAGAAGAACTGGTTGGCTCTTTTTTTTTCTTTTCTCTGTCTTATTTGTCTGTCTGCCCATCCATCAATCTATCCATCAGTCCAACATGCTTCTTTCATTCAACATGCAAGATCCTGGGTAAAGAGCTGAAATGACTCATTGGGGTTTAGAAAAGAGAACCTAAGTTTATATATAAAAAAATCTTGACCTAATCTTGGACATTTTTTAGGACTTCTAATTTGGTGGGTTTGTCTGCTTATGTAAAAATTCTGTTTCCTGAGAACATTAGCTTTTTATTTTTATTTTTTCCTTGTTTAGATTAACCTTCTTCTTGAAAATACTTTTGAGAGTGAAACTTAGAGGAAGTTGAGTGGGACTGTGTGAGAGGAGCAAAAAGGTCGGCTCTCGTCTCAGTAGTGGTTCAATCAGCATTTTGAGTGATAAGTGAATTTGAGAGGTCCTGGGGTGTGGAGCTGACTAAGACATAACCCTTGTAAGTAATAGAGCTGGGGGACTGCCTGGTAGTCACCCAGCTCAGCTCAATAGGGAAGAGAAAGTAAGCCAGAGACCCAGGGTACAAGCTCTCAACTTCTGCTATTTATTTGAGCTTGTCATGTAGGGGCACAAAGGTGGAATCCTTTGCTCTATCTAGGTGAGCAAGAACTACATGTAAGGATGAAATAGTAGTGAATTCTCAGATCTAGCAGAAAACTCAGCTCTCAGCAAACAACCCCTAGCAAAGGACATGCACATTGACTCTTGAAAGGGAATGTTTTCAAGCTGAGAATTTAGAAGTAATAAATCTGCAAATCAGGAAGGACCAGGGGCTTACAAATTGGGAAACATATGTTATGTACTTAAATAAATCTGTAAGTAGGGGTCTTTCCAAATAAAATGCAAAATCTAAACAAAGGAAGGAATATCAGTTGCCCAACTTAGGCATTAAAGCAAAACTCCCCCATGTCCACTGTAAGTTAGGATACTCTCCTCTCTGTCTCAACACAGTGGGACCCATCATGGACCAAGATCATCTTCCCTTCTGGAAACAACATATTTCCTCTACAATTCATTTTATTTTGTCATTACACTTTTTATTAGGTTACTACAACATGAGCTGTGAATTACTAATCAAATTAGATCTCTTGGAAGAGTTTGATTCTTGCTGAGTTAATATTTCTGTGTGTCTTTCTGAAATGTGCCAGAAATGCCTCTTCTAAGACACAATGCATGGTCAGAGAGGAGATAGCTCTGAAGGTTTCTAAATAAGGAATCTTTGGCTCCAGGATTTGGAGCTTGTAGATGGCACTAGGCATGTGATGTTTCTGTGGTTTTAATGTGTTTTGGTCCCTAAAAACATCTTGAAATGGGTTTACTTTGTGTTTTTACAGTGTTTCCAGAAAACTTTCCTGGGTCCTCCACAAATCTCTGCTGGTTGAATCTGTAATTCTACCCTCTCATCTTCAGTCATTTAGTTGAAGGCTTTGGTGCCAGTGAAAAATTTATGTGTGCCTTGGCTTTCATAAAAAATCATTTTACCTGTCATTTATACTATAGTGTAAAAGTGCTTCAGAACAGTTTTTCATGTCAGTAAACCCTCAATTTAAAAGTACATTTTGAATTGTGCCAGACATCTTGTTAGCCACCCAAACCAAAGAGATGGAGCACCTGGCCTCATAAAACTTTTCTATACTGATGGCCCTAACAATCTTTTAAAACAGGAGTTAGCAAACTAGAGCTTCCACATCAAATCCAGAGGATTGCGTTTTTGTAAATAAAGTTTTATCGGAAAATAGCTACAGACATTCATTGACATATTTTCTTGTCTGTTTTTGCACTACAATAGCAGAGTTACGCTGTTGAAGTAGAAATCAAATAGCCTGCAAAGCCTAATATATTTATAAAATATTTAACTTCATAGAAAAAGCTTACAAACTCCTATTTTAAAATTTCAGGCACTGGAGCCCCAGGCCTACATATTTTCAATTAGTAGATCTACAATTGTGTACCTGTGTATGTGAAGAAGCCTTATATATTCAGACATTTGCTGTACCACTCTTCCCACGAAGGGTTTCTTTTAATCCTACATATGTCTTTGATTTTTCCTTAAGCAGTTTCTGCCTCTCATCCTCTCTTTCTATGTATGCTCCAGCAACCACAGTTGTCTGTCCTCTGCAATTCTTCTTTGGCATTTCATCACCTAACTTCTTCCACCTTTTTGGTATTAACTATTTTTTTTACTATATCTCAGAAATCTACATTTTCAGCCCTCAGTCTTCTACACTCCCCCCTGATGTTTCCAGTTTCCTGGGTCACTCAAACTTAGTATATCTGAAATCAAAGTTATCATCATTTTACCCAAGCCAACTCACCCTCCAGATTTTCCAATTTTCTGGTATTGGTAACATCAGTCTCCTACTTTGAGATCTTAGTCATTAATAATAATGATCATATCTGCTTCAAATTTTACCTCTTGGTTCTGAAAAACAAATCTAGCTAAATTAGGACCTAAGGACAAATAATGAAGGGCAAGGCTTACCTGATTTATAGACCTTTATTTTCCTACAGAAGAAACAAGGAGAGAAGGAAATTAACTGTGACCAAGCACCCACATGAGCTGGGTACTGTGCCAGCCACTTTTTCTATATAATGTACATAGCACTCCTAATAATGCTGTGAATTTTTAATCCTCATTTTATAGACGAGAAAGCTGAGTCTTATACATTAAATAACCTTGCTAAATGTCACAGCAAGTGTGTATTGTGGTACCAGTATTTTTTCTCTCCGTTTCTAAGTTTTATATTATTTCCTATCTTCTTGTGACATAATAAACACAGCTTCCACTGCTGAAAACTAGTTTGAGATTTAATTGAATTGACTGCTGTGTCTTCTATGTTAAAATATGTATCAGTCAAAACTAACATATTCAATTAACACTGGCAGTAGTTTTAAATATTCATTTCTCTCTTGTTCCCCACTAAAAATGATTATGGTAAGGCACAGAAACATTTAGTCATTTGCTCAAAATCACCGAGCTGGTAGGTGTTGAATTCAGAATTCTAACCCAGGTCCTTCTTACCTCCAGGTCTTTCTACACTCTGGACCCTGCACTTTCTGCTTCCAGTTAGAAGAATGAAGCTCCTAGATGGTAAGTGGCTATGCCAGGCCCTTTGAGGCTAGATCTGTTCCAGGATCTGGTGTTCATCCTCCTAATGTCAGTCTGGTTCAGGAAAAAGAATGAACCATAAACCTGTCTTCCTCCTTTGACATATGTCCCTTCTGAATGTTTGCAGTTGGAGGGAAACTGAATGCATCTGTTTCAGGTTGTAAATTCCTGAGGATA
The DNA here is from genome assembly GCA_030015415.1 of Cynopterus sphinx. Classification (NCBI taxonomy): domain Eukaryota; kingdom Metazoa; phylum Chordata; class Mammalia; order Chiroptera; family Pteropodidae; genus Cynopterus; species Cynopterus sphinx. The sequence goes on along the minus strand of CM057381.1, from coordinate 118,339,240 downwards.
TTTTTAATTTTAGCTTTGCTACATTTCATAAAAGGCCAGTCAATAAAATGGAGGAAAGAAAGAAAGGATATCTAACTTAACTTCTTTTTTTTTTGTTCTTCATTCTAAGCAGCACAGGTGAGTCTTAACATTGCCAACTGATTATGCACCTTCCAGGTCTCTTTCTTAATGCATAGAAAGAGAATTGGTGTCCTCATGCTCTTACTCGTGGGCTGTTGGCTGCTTGTGGGACAGCCCCAGCATGCAAGGATGCAGGAAATGAAGTCTGCCTTCCTTTTCTTTAGTGGCCTGCGCTTTGCCTGCCACATAACCTTCAGGCTTCTTTGCATGGCATTCATACAGTCTGCCCCAAATTCTTTTCCACCTCAGCTCTGACTTGTCCCAGCCCATGCTTTGTACCTTTTATTCTCTGGCTTTGTTCATGTCTTTTGCAGGTACTTCCACGTGGCCAAGCAATATTATCTTTCGAGGTCTTGTTCAATTATCAGTCCTTCACCCCATATCCTAATGAAACTTTCCCTGTAAAATTTTGTTTTGTTTGATTGCCTCCTTTTGAGAGATGTGGAAAGACGAGCAGCAGGTGTTAGATGTAGGTGTACGTTGAAAAAATAATCTTATCTCTGAATCATCCAGTTATTGACATTTTTAGGGTGAGTGGTTAAGTCAGCTTAGGTTTAGAATATAAAATAAAATATGGATTATTTCTAGTCTATATAACCTGGCCTTAAGAATTTTTTGATATCTAATATTTATCAACCTTTTTGATTAGGTAAGATTATATATTTGACTCAACAATGATAAACCTTTGAGTAGATCAGAGAAATTAAGATACTAAGAAAATGAAGGAGAAAAACAAATCTCTATCTGATGTAAGAACAATTTTGAAGAGGAGGAATCAATGTGTTGTCTATCTAGAAGAGATCTTGCTTTGTTTGTTTTACTCCATTTTGTTTTTATATGACATTGAGTTAAATATACAATTTGATTTGTATCTATGAATGTGATGAAAACAATTGAAAATTATTTCCTTTAATTCTTCCTGTTAAATGTTTCTATGGGATAGGACATCTAATACTAAAGATATCTATGGAAATGAAAGTGTTTAATGCTAAATCTCTTTGTCATATCATTAATCTTTTCCAATTCTCTGTTAGTATTTCTAATTTCTTAAAGGGGCAAGATTCTGATTGATGCTAATACATTTTAACACCTTTAACACTGTTGAATCTCCCTTTTTAGCCAAGAAGGTATGCCTCAAGCTCCAACTCTTTATTAGGCAAGTGTTTAACTAGAAATTATTAAAGTGGGTTCATTTTCATTTTGTTTATTTTTATAATTACCTACTTGTCACCATTAGTGCTGGCTTTTCTCTGGTAATAGTTTATAATAGTCTCCTTTTGAAAACATTGCATCAATTTAAAGAAAATTTGTGAGGTGATAAAAAGAAAAAATATTGATTCAAAATGTACTTGCTTAATAGATGTGCTGAAAATCATGTAGTGGTTCACAAATAAAATTTGAGAAACATGTCTAGTACATGCAGAGATAACTCAGTGATTCATTTTTCATGTCAGTGCACCTGAAACATTCCCTTCCTTGGACTTCAGAGAGCACATATCACGTATGCATATATAAAGTTTTCTGGGACTTTATTTTAATGTCTTCTATATTAATTATATACACGAATATATGTGTGTGTGCACTTGCCCCTGTGTATGGATGCTCCTTGATGACAGAAATTGTCTTTTACTCACTCTGACTGTTTCATCTGTTCAGGGTCCATCAGTCACCACAGTGTGCCCTCATATGCTGAACTAAGCATTGTCATGCCTAATCTCCCTCCTCCACAGTCCCACTTCATTGCCTCCTAATGCCATGCCCTCAGGAAGTCCTTAACTTAAATAAGAACGCTGAAAGTTTCCTGAGCATTAAGGTCTATGAGGTCTATGTAGATTGGAGTTTTAAGTCTACTGGACCCTGAGAAACATGAAGAATGGATATACTGTTTGAGAGAGAGAGAGTTGGGTTCAGTTCAATCCAATCGATGGTTGTTGAGAACAGACCAGAGAATGATAGTTTCTTATAATAATTAAGAGTATATTTTCATAAACTAAAGTCTACCCTTAAAATGAGATGCTATGTGGTACTAGGATGGGATAATCATGAAGTATACACATCTCCAAAGATGTAAGTGACTAGTTAATTTATTTACTGGCATCTTTGCTTTATATTAGGATTGCATCTGTAGGGTCTTAAATATATGTGTATATACAGGCATACCTCATTTTGTTGTGCTTTGCTTTATTGCACTTCACAGGGGGTAAATTTTTACAAATAGAAGACATGACACTTTTAATCCATGACAACCAGTAAAATGGTTGCTTATTGTGATACAAAACTCACTTTATTGTGATACTTAACTTTATCATGGTAGTCTGGAACCAAACCCACAATAATTCTGAGATATACCTGTATGTATGTATCTGTGTGTGTGTGTGTGTGTGTGTGTGTGTGTGTGTGTGTGTGTGTGTGTATACATTATAATTTTTTGAGTGAGTTTATTAACCAATATCAGATCTCAGGGTGGTAAACCAGGATCATAGACTCAGAATCAGAATTAGATGAATGTCAAATTTCATGATGATCCTGTTTATCTCTCATGTTGAAAGGTAGAAAATTAAAGGCTCAGGAAGGTGAAAAGAAACGTCCAAGATCACACAACTGGCTGTTAGTAGTAGTAGAGGCAGAACTTGAAGTCAGAACTCTCTACTCTCAATATGGCATACTTTCTACAGTCCTTAAATTGTCTCTCATTACGCAGATCATTATTTATGTTTTCAATTTACTTTTATCTTGCAACATATAATCTATTACTCTGTCACTCGAAATGTAGTCTTCGGAACCAACAGAATCAGCCTTGCCCAGGATGTTAAACATGATAAATACTAGGCCCCATCCCAGACCTTCTCAAACTGAATCTCCCTTGTAACGAGATCTCTAAATGATTTATATCACAATAAAGTTGAAAAGTTTTTTTTTTAACTCCCTCCTATAATCCAGAAGAGTGTTCTGAACTGAATGAATAAGTTAGACAATCTTTTAGTTCAGTGACTCTCAAACTATATCATAAACTAGAGTAACTTTTGAATCTAGATTTGTGAGCATTATACCCAAAGATTCTATTTCAGGAGGCCTGGACTGAACACCAGATGGAATTATTATAATAAGGTGTGCAATGTTCTGATGCAAGTGGTCTTTTAAAAACTTTGTTTTAGCTTCTTCTTAGTTGAGTGTTTATAAATAACTATTATTTTCCATAAAACGAGTGCCCAGAATATATTTATAATGCAATTGTAAGTATTAGAATAGACTGCTAAGATTCTGGGTTGGATGTATAAAACAATCAGATTAACAAAACATGGTATGTAAAGGATTCTGAATAATTTTCCTAGTACTGCATCATTGCACTTATTCAAAGAAGTCCAGATGGCCTCTCTTTCCACAATTCTTCTGTATTTCATAGACATACCCTATGATAAACTTATTTAACTTTTACTGCATAAGTTTTGTATTAGGATTCTTGTTTGTGAGCTATCTAAACCCAGTTGAAAATAATTTAAGCAAATGAGAATAGATTTGTATTACTGAAGAGTCAGGAAATATTTAGTTTAAGGTAAGGCTGGATCCAGCAGTTCAAAGGGATGCTCGGGCTTCTCTTCTATCAATTCTCTCTTATCTCTTCTTATCTATGTTGATTTCTGTTCCCTTGTTCTGCAGAAGTTTACCTTTCACTAAGTGGAAAAAAGGACTGCAGATAAATACTAGCTCACAATCTCTAGTCTTCTTCATCCCTGAACCAAAACATAACTCTTGGAGAATGGTTCTGATCCTTGGATCACATGCCCACTTTTGTATTTACGCAGCCATAATAGATAGGAATTAATTAATATGGCTCAAGCCATACCATCAGTAGCTAATATTATGTTAGGAAGCCCCAACTAGAATTATATGCTTTCAGAGGTGAGGGAATTACTAGACATAAAAATAATAGATTTCATCAAAATTAAAATAGCATCATTGTTTTGGAAACAACATAGATAATATTGGTAGAGGAATCAGGTAATAAATGCGCGCACACACACACACACACACACACACACACACACACACACACACACCTGGAATGGAATGGAATGTTCTACAGACACTAAAAGTGGTAGACATGAGAACTGCGTGATAAAATATTTTTTAAAACAAGTTTGATATTATGAAAAATATGAAAAGCACATTTCAAAATTTTTCTTTCACCGTGGTGTTGGCATGATAGATATGTACATGCACATCACAGGAGACCATGTGAGAACACAGGGAAACAAAAGCAATCCAGCTCTGAGGTAGTGAGAGTCAAAGCACCGGATTCTTTTCTTTCTTCCTTGTGTTCTCATTGGCCTTTTCTTCCCCCTTGATTTTAAATGTTATATTCTATATTAATTATCTATAAAATTATTTGTCACCATCTTATATTTTTCCTGAATAGTGCTTTTTAGGCCTGTTTCTTTTTAACCTGAGAAATTATTTTGGTGCTTCCTCTAGTGAAACTCTGATATTTTTGCCCGCCTAGTGTTTATTTCTCCTCCTGATCTTTCTTGTACTATGTGTGAGTTCCCTTTCTACAATAATTCCTTGAGGACAGCTGGCCTAGCTCTTGACCAGGAATGAGTGTATGCCTCAGCCCCAGCCAATCAATGTTGGTTCGGGGTTTATCATGTGACTTGAGTGGATTTGGTAAGATTTAGTTTCAGGAGTTTTGTTGGAACAATCAGGAAAGAGAAACTACATTTTTGTTCAAGCATTTCTAATTGGTAGATATATAAGCCAGGAGCAGACAGTGATCATTTTACCTCAGATTGAAGGCAGAGGCAGAGATGAGAGGTGAATTTTAATTATACTCATTTAATCTCTAGATTCAATCATGTTTAAAGTTGGTACACTCTTGGAGTTAAGATTTATAATTTGACATGATTATAGATCAACTTGCAGTTGTAGGAAATAATATAGTAATCTGTATAACATTGACCCAGTTTCCACCAAAGATAATATCTTATAAAAGTATAGTAGAAAATCACAACCAGGATATTGGCATTGATACAGTCGGGATATAGTACAGTTCCACCACAAGGATCCCTTGTGTTGTCCTCTTTTAGCCACACCCACCTCTTCTCCCACTCATCCCTCATCCTGGCAACTATTTATTTATTCATTACTCTTATTTAAAAATGTTATATAAGTGGAATCATATAGTATGTAACTTTGTTGAGATTGACTCTTTTTCTCTCAGCATAATTTCTTGAAAATTCATCCACCTTGTTGTGCATACCTGTAGCTTGTTCCTTTTCGTTGCTGAATAGTAAGTATCCCATTGTATGGATATCCCGTAGTTTGTTTAAACAGTCACTCATTGAAGGACGTGTAGATAATTTTCAGTTTGAGGCTACTACAAATAAAGCTGCTGGACAAATTAGTATATGGGTTTCTGTGTGGATACGTTTTTATTTATCTGGATTAAATACCAAGAATTTGGTTCCTGGATGGTTTAGTAACTGTACATTTGTTTTTGCTTTGCTTTTTAAAAAACTTGAAAAAAATTGTTATGCTATTTTTCCAGAGTGCTTGTTTGATTTTACATTCCTTTTTACTTGAGTACTTTTTAGTTTGTAATTATGCTAGTTGGAGCAGGATTTCTTTACTTGTTTTTCCCCACAGTCCATCACTGAACATAATTATTGTGCCTTGTATCAGTTAGCTCTTGCTGCAATAATACTTTATAACAAACCACCTAAATTGAGTGTCATACAAGAAAAAAAAAACACATTATTTTCATGGGTCTCTAAGTTGACTGTAAATTTTTGATCTAGGCTGAACGCACCTGAGTAGGTTCTGATGGATTGACTGATCAGTGTGGGTTGGGCTAGAATTGCTCCATGTGTTATTTCTGGGCATCAGTCTTAGGGACATTTAGTACAAATCAAAATATCTTCTTAAGTCTTGTTCCTCTGCTATTACTCAACCACACTGCACATATCAAACCTCTGCTTGAATCACATCTGCTTATATCCCATTGACCTAAGCAAGTCATATAACCAAGTCTAACGTCAAGGGTAGGGAATAAATTCTCTTTCTTGTGGGAGGAACCTCAAGTTGTATGGTAAAAGGTAAAGCATAAAACAATTACCAAATTTTTTTCTACCATTTACTCACCCCAAAACATTTCTCTTGGTCTCATGTAATTTCTAGTGCCCACATCAGCATTGCTTTATGGATCTTGCCCTATTAACTGTGTCTTCTAGGACTACAGTAAATTATAGTAAGAAATCATGCTTCTTTTTTCTTACAATATTTTTAATCTAAGCAAATATATAACAGAATAGTCCTACCCAAAAGATTCAGAAATTCTCATTACTTATAAACATATTCTGTAATATAAACTTTGTCTTACTTACTACTATCCCTCCATTACAATGACTAAAGCTTGTTGGTTTCCAGGTTTGTATTCCTATGACTTGCTTCTGGGATCTTCTAAGATGAGGGTGTGTGACATTATAGCAACTACTCTCAGTATCAGAGGATTTCTAAGTTCAAATCCTAAGTTATATTTCTTATTAGCTATGAGTATTAGCTTCCTCATGTGTAAAACAGAAACGATAATCTCTACATAACAGTATATATGGATTTTAAAGATGTTGCAACCAGTTAAGTGTTTTATGTTTGCTGTTAACGCTAGTTATTACATTTTAGAAAATGTCTTCTCTTAGAAATGTGGCTTGACTGGGCTTGGATTGATAGTTCTATTGATCTACCTTCTGACTGCCACTAAAGGAAAGAGATAAGGAAAGATCCATAATCAATCAAAGAAATTATCTGTGTCCATGAGTGCACAGGCCTTTACAATTTATGTTGCTACATTTTATAAGATAAGCTAATATATTTTGATAGGTATGGGAAGAATTACTGTATTTTTGTTCATCACCTCTAATACATTTTGACCAAAATAGCCACATTGAACTTGAAGATGGGGAGTCTGTGAATGGACTTGAATGAGTGATGGTTTCTCTAGTTGGTGGGACAATCCCTTAGGATTGATAGTTTTGTAAAATATGGTTCTTTGTTCTTTATGATAATTGGCATTTTGTTTCATACTGCTCAATGGGGCTGCCTCCTGCAGAGAATGCTTTCTTTAAGCCCTAAGCAGAAGCCTATTATATATCATGAAACTGAGGTCCTAATCTCAACTCACCTCAGAAGGCCACTGGTGGTGTTGGGGTTAGTTGCTCAATCTCACAGTGTTTGTTTCTCTGCTGTGAAAATGACAGGATGAAGTTTCATGGCTCATGGATCCCTTCCAGCTTTAATGTTCTATGAATATGCACTGATTACCCTGGAGCCGTGAAACATATGGTGCAGGTCCAGGGTGTTGTTACAGCATGGTAGCTGGCTTTTCCACAATGGGGTCTCAGAGGGTCAGTGTTCTTGTTTCACAGTGTCCATAGATCATGAGGCTACAAACCAATCCTAGTGAATGAACATCAGGCTTCAGCTTGCATGCAATCCACTCTGATTTCTAAATTCTTCTCCAACCTGACCCAGTTATTCAAAACTAGCCTGATCATCATCCAATTTTGCTCATTTTGATTTGCAACATTCAGACTATTTTATTGTATCTAGGAAACATCACTTTGCCTCACTATTCAGGACACTGAATACTTTTAAATTCCAGTTTTGTTCGTTAAGCCAATACATAAAAAAAAGAATTTTGTTTGTTTTGTTTTAATTTTCGATCTATTATGGACCTATACTTATTAAATCAAGCATTTGGCAGTTCTGAGTTGCTATAAATCTTTTTACATGATTGCTCTTAATTTTGTACATTTTCTGTTTGTATCTATGCTGGATCTGTGTCTGGACTCTCTAATTCTGTTCTGCTGGTCTATTTGTCTATCTCTGTGCTGATACTACACTGTCTTAGTTACTGTGGTTTTATAATGAGGCTTATTATCAGCTAAGATGATCCCCTGAAGATTCTAAGGAACAATTAATTCCTCCATGCCTCTTCCAGCCTCTAGAGGCCCCAACATTTCTTGACTTGTGGCAACATTACTCCAATCTTTGCCTCTGTCTTCACTTGCTGTTATCTGTCTGTCTTTCTGTGTTCTCTTCTCTTTGATAAGGACACCAGTCATTGGAGTTAGGGGACACTTCACTTCTATGTGGAGACCCTCTTTTCAAATAAGGTCACATTCTGAGGTTCATGAAATGAATTTTAGGGATACACTATTCAACCCACTACCAAGACCTTCAATAGAATAAAGTAGAAGAGGTAGTAGTGGGCATTCTTATCATAGTTCTGATTTTTAAGAGAATACTTTTAATATTTCAGAGTTTTCATAGGTGGGTTCTAAAGGACATGATTTTTCACATTTCAATAATTCTGAAAGTGTCATAAGACTTAAAATCAGTGATTACCATAGTTTAATTGGTAACTTTTTTTCTTTTTTGGTAGTGAATCTTATGATAAATGGTACCTTAAAACTAGACCTTTGATGGTGAGCATGCTGTAGTGTCAAATTATGATATTGTACGCTTGAAACTTACATAATGTTGTTACCTCAATTGAGAAAAACAGTGCTTTAGGTTTAATAGAACAAAATTAATTTAAGTTTTACTATAAATTTTCTTCTGTTGTTAACTTTTAGCAGGTTAAAAAGTTTTCTTCTATTTTTAATGAATTTTTCCCCCCTTTTCTCATGAAATGGTTGTTGAGTTTTATGGAATGCTTTTTTTTTTCTATTAAGATAATTATGTGATTTTCTTTACTTTGTTAATAGGGTAAATTTCATTAATAGATATTTTAAGCTTAAACTCACTTTACATTCTTGGTTGCATTGGTTGTAATATATTACATTTTATAGGCATTGTGGACTTCATTTTTGCCAATTAAAATTTTTTTTACGTGTTTATGGATGAGATTTGTCTGTAATCTTTCTTCATATTGTTATCCAGAACTGGTTTTATAATCAAGATTATCCTTGATCATGGTGTATAACCCTTTTAATCTGCTCTTGAATTTGGTTTGTTATTTTGTTAAGAATTTTTGCTTTCATGTTCATCAGAGATATAGACTTGTAGTTTTCTTGTATCTTTGTCAGGCTTCGGTTTGAGGGCAATACTGGCCTCATAAAATGAGTTTAGAAGTGTATCTTCTTTTACTTTTGAAAGCATTTAATAAGGATTGATATTAATTCTTTTTTACATGTTCGGTGATATTCACCTGTGAAGCCATCTTCTCCTTGGAGGTTTATTTTGGCTGAGAGTTTTTTCTGTTTCTTGTTTTTAATTATTGATTTAATCTCTTTATTTGTTATTGTCTCCTCAGACTTTCTACTTCTTCTTGACTCAGTATTGATAGGTTGCATGTTCTAGAAATTTATCTATTTCTTCTGGGTTATCCAATTTGTTGGTATGTAATAATGTATATTATTTCCTTATGCTTTTTAAAAATTTCCATGGCATTAGTTACAATGTCTTCAATTTCATTTCCAATTGCAAATCAAAACCACACTGAGATAGCACTTCACACATATTAGGATGACTATTATCAAAAAAAAAAAGTGTAACAAGTTTTGGCAAGGATGTGGAAAAAGGAAACCTTTGTACATTGTTAATGGAGATGCAAATTGGTGAAGGCCGATAGAAAAGAGTATGAAGGTTCCTCAAAGAATTAAAATAGAACTAACCTATGATTCAGCAATCCTACTTCTGCATATATCCAAAGGACATGAATTCAAGATCTTGAAGAGATATCTGCACTCCCATATTTATTGCGGAATTATTTAAAATAGCCCAACCATGGAAGTAACCTAACTGTTCATCAGTGGATAAAAGGATAAAGAAAATGTGTCACACACACACACACACACACACACACACACACACACACACACACAGAGAGAGAGAGAGAGAGAGAGAGAGAGAGAGAGAGAGAGAGAGAAACTACTTAGACCTAAAGAAAAAGGAAATTCTGTCATCTATGATAAAATGAATGAAAATGGAGATCATTATTCTGAACAAAATAAGCCAAGCACAGAATGATACCAATTATATGAGAGATCTAAAATAGTCAAACTCTCATAAGCAGAGGGTAGCATAGTGGTTGCCAGGGGCTGGAATGTGGGAGAAAAGGAAAGGTATTAGTCAAAGGGTATAAAGTTTCAATAATGCAAATTAAAGAAAGCCCAGAGATCTACTTACCCTGCTTACTATACTGTCTACTGTATAGCACAGAGACTATAGTTTACAATAATGTTTTGTATACTTTAAAATTTGCTAAGATGGTAAACCTTATGTTAAATGTTCTTATTATAACATAATAATAAGAAGAAATGAAGACTGCAGGGGAAAACCTTTGATATAAAATATGTTTATGGCATAGATTGTGGTCTTAATTTCATGTGTGTATACTTGTCTCAAAACTCACCAAGTTGTATATACTAAATCCGGACAGCTTTTTACATGTCAAGCATTTTCAAAGTTTATTTTTAAAGATCATACTAATGAAAATAATTGAGAGAACTCTCTTATTTTCTGAAAAATCATATATACATTGAAATTATCAGTCTAGACTTTCATTAAAACTTGCCTATGGATGTATGTAGGCCTGCTATTATTTTTTCTTTTGGTGATAATGTTTTAATATTTTTTTCAACTTTTGTGATAGATATAGGACTGTTGAGGTCATCTTTTCCTTCCTGATTCAGTTTTGTTAAATTAGAGTTTTTTTAGAAACATGTCCACTTTGTGTTTTCACATTAGTTAGCATAGAATTGTTTATAAGAATTGTTTCTTAGAATTCCTACTGCATTTTAAACCACAGACAGATTTTTATTTTTATTTTATTTTACTTGTTAATGTTATAGCCAGTTTAGTGATTTTCCCACTTTTTCATATTTTAACTGACTCAATACAGATTTAGCTCATTTGTACTAATTTCACTTTCTGATTTGATAGTTAATCTCTCTCTCTTTTTTAATTTTTAGATATTCCTATGGCAATCTGTGTAATTTTAAATGATATAAATATTTTACTCCTTTACTCCATCAAATTTTCATTAGTGCTTACCCTTTGATAGCAGTGATTTGAGATAAAGGTCTTTTCTTATATTCTTCAAGTCACTACCTATAGGTTAGTAGCCTTGCCAATCAACATAAATCATGGTTCTTGAATGACAGTCTATGTTCCCCCACCCCATGTCTCCTATAAAAGTGATCCAAATACCAATCGTATGCAGTGAAGGTTTCTACTTATTCAGAAGCAGACATAATTTGAATCTCATTTCAGCAGCTTACTAGCTCTATGACTTAAAGCACGGTTCACCTCTACAGTCTCTGTTTCCTTATTTGCAAAGTGAGAGTACAGCTAATTTCACATAGTTATTGTAAGGATGAAATTAGGTGACAATTGTTAGTGTGCCCTTCATAGAATAAGTGCTTAGGATTTGCTATTTCTCTATCTTAATAATAAATGTTCTGTTATTACAGCATCTAACTTCTCTGTTTGATGACAGTACAAATAACCATGTCTTGGTTATCCAGAATTTTTAAATAACTTAGAACATAATCTAAACTTATAGGAATAAGTGGATAGAGGTCTTTTCTCTGCCTATGCATTTATATTGTCTGAAGTAGAAGGAAAAGTAATTGACAATGATATTGTGAGAATCCTAATCTCTATCTAAGAAGAGTGATTTATAGAGTAGAATGGTAATTACTAAGAGTTAGGGTTAGGGAAAATGGGACGATATTTGTTAAAATGCATAAACTTTCAGTTATAAGATGGATAAGTTGTAGGGATCTAATGTACAGCATTGTGATTATAGCTAATAATACTGTATTATATTATACTTGATAGTTGCTAAGTGAGTAGAAGTTTTTAAATGTTCTCACCATGGAAAAATGATAATTCTGTGATATCATGAAAGTGTTAGCTAATGCTATGGTGGTTATCATTTTGTAATATATAAGTGTATCAAATGAACACATGTATACCTTAAATTTACATAGTGTTATGTGTTGATTATACCTGAATAAGACTGAGGAAAAAGATGAGTACTTTATGATCTCTTTTGTGTAACAGAGAATCAATAAAAATCATAGACACTGTCTCCCCCTAAACGCACATTTGCACATTCTTTTACACAGTCATATATTTCATATGTCTTTCAAAGGCTATATGAGTTGAGAGTTAAGAATTTCTGTTACACTGTTTTAAGTTTAGCTGAATGTCATATATTTGATGGCACTGATCTTCCCCAGACCAATAAATCCTGAGTTAGAACATGAGTTTGAAATGAACAGATATATTTTTGACATTATTATTCTTTTTGATGTCAGTCAGTATGACCCTGAAAGGAAATCAGAAACAGCTTATGTGCTTAAAAACAGAATATGGAAACATTTTTCAGCTGTTGGATGTTCTGAGGAGTGTGTCTCTGAAGTGCTGAAGAACTTTTCATTGAATGTATTTAAAATTTTAAAACCTTTTTCCTGCTTTTCTTTTCTTTTCATTCCTAGTAATTCTGGGATGACTATGTTACAGCATCTAAGACAAGAATATACTTAGTATGCTAATAATGAGAACAGAATGCCCTCTTTCTTTGTTTTAAAAAACACGTAGGACTTTCTTAGGCCAAAAAAAAAAAAGAAAAAGAAAAAAAATATGTGAGAGAGAAAGCGAGCGAGAGAGAGAGAGAGAGAGAGAGAGAATAATTACACCAATTTTGACCTAATGATTAGAAGTACAGTGTCTGACTTCAAAATATTCTCAAATAGCTAAAATAATAGGATACATTTTAAAAAAGGCAAAACTCAGAAAAATAAGTTTGAAGCCTTAAATTTAAAAAAATCAATCATGAATAAATATCTTAAAAGATCTTACTTTATAGAGTTGTAGGAATGATTAAATGAGGTGATAAATGCAAAGATCTTTAGCAAGTACTTGGTGTATTGTTATAAAGTAGTCAAGATTGCTATTGCTCTCTACTTTTTTAAAAAAAATTGTGTATTTACATAACACTGGGATCTAGCTTCTTTTCCTGCTTCTCAAAAATATATTTTGCAAAATAGATTAAGAGTGGAAATGATTTGGCTGGGGAGAGGGGATGGTTAATCTTATCAAGTAAACATTTGTTTCCTATGATTTTCAGAACCATCTGCATATGGACAATTCTTTGACAGCTTGGAATATCACATAAAACTTTTGATATGAACACAAATCATAGGTTTGTTAAATGATCAAGATTAACTGGAGATAGGATCAAAATAGGGCATACTAGTGAAAGTCCAAATATAGGAGCAAGAATATTGGCTGGGTCGGGGGGCGGGGATTGTAAAGGATAGGAAAAGAAGATGTCCTTAACAAAAATAATTTCTAATTTACAAATATCCTTCACAGACTCCAGGTAATTTATAAAAGAAAAAGAAAAAGAAAAAGAAATCTCATTCATGAAGGACTTAGATAAATGGATAAACAAACCCCAAAATTTTCTTTGGGTAAATACTCAGCAGTGTAACTGCTGGATCATAAGGTGGTTCTATTTTTAATTTTTGGAGGAACCTCCAAATGCTATACCAGTTTGCAATCTCACCAATAGTGTTTGATGGTTCCCTTTTCTCCACATCCTTACCAACACTTGTTGTTTGTTGATTTATTGATGATAGCCATTATGACTGGTGTGAGGTGATATCTCATTGTGGTTTTAATTTGCATTTCTTTGATAATTAGTGATCTTGAGCATCTTTTCATATGTAAATTGGCCATCTGTATGTCCTCTTTGGAGAAATGCTTGTTCAGGTCCTCTGCCCATTTTTTAATTGGATTCTTTGTTTTTTAAATGTTGAGTTGTGTGAGTTCTTTATAAATTTTAGTTATTAACCTCTTATCAGGTGTAGCATAGGCAAATATCTTCTCCCATTCAGTAGGTTGTCTTAATTTTGCTGATGGTTTCCTTTGCTGTAAATATGCTTATTCTTAGGTGTCTAGATAAGTAATCTGAAGCACTGGATAAATGAGGTGTTGTCCCCAGAAGAAAGTGAGATGCTCAAGTCAGTAGGATGAAGTGAGAAGTGTCACAGTCACTTCTTGAGGTAGGTGGGACAAAAAGGCAAAGAATGTCTTCACTTCTCAGATGGGAGCTTTGTAAGCATTTCCAGGGGCCAGTGTGAGCATGGGCAGCACAAGACAATTCACCATTCATTACTTTTTATCAGAACTATTTGAAGAAGTCAAACTGTATAACTAGAGTAGCTGTGATAAATAATTTTTAATGCTTTTATCAAGATATATACAGTGGTGCTTTTCCAAAGATCACTTACCTGCCATCTTAAGGGGCAAAACTAGAAAAATATATTGGAAAACATAAATGATTCACTAATTCTCAAAAGCTCCTTGAAATAACTGTTTATATTGGTCATTTATCATGTTTCACACTGTTTTATTACATCTATACTTACTACATTATCTGTTTTAAATATTTCCATGTGTTTGATTTTTCTTAGCAGCTACATAGAGATGATGCTAATAACAAGCTGACGTGAGACATTTCTGCTTCTTAATATGTGTATTTTATTAATTTATACACAGTAACCTTCTATGCTGTTTCACAGATCAACAGGTCTGCTAGACCCCATACCTAGTAGAAAATAGCCTGACCTTAGAAGAATGGTGATTTAGAAAATTAAAAAATTGATAAAATAGAAATTATAGGTGATAACATTTGGGTTATAATAGTAATTTAACCTCCCATATATCATATTTTTAGGCTTAGAACTAATTGTAAATTGAAACAGCATTTTGATGAGTACTTATGAGCAGTTACTATGGATTAGAGAAACAGTGTACAGTGAAATATTATCCTTATTTTCAAGCAGCCCATAGTCTAGTGAAGGTGATAAGTTTGTAATCAGAAATTACAGAACAACATATGTGTAGTGATAGAGATATGCACAGAATACATCTGGAGTTGGGGCACCTAACCTTTTGGGAAGCAGTCAAAGGAAGTTTCATGAAGGAAAAAAACCCAGAAATGTTATTCACTACATGTTAGTAGGCTTTCCTGTTGTTTACATGTATGTACATCAATGATGGTGCATATCTGTCCATAGCACATGAGATTTTAAATAATTGGAATATCATTCATTAAATTATCAAAACTAAACACAGAGAAGCACAAGTACAATTTAGCCAGGTAAAAGTGTAGTGAGTGGTTAGAAGGGTATTTCAGGCCAAGGAGATGAGGAGAGCAAAGGCTTGGAGCTCAGAGAGCAGAACGAGTGTAGAGAATCATAAACAACTCATTGTTACTGAAGCTTAAAGAATTAGGTGCAGAAGACAAAGCTGCTGGTGTAGTCAGGGCAAGATGATGGGGGTCCTTGTGAGCCATTCATTGCTCCTGGTGTGCTTCCCTGCATGTCCCCTATTTCACAAATACAGGCTTGTCCACATGAATTGTGTTAGCCAGTGGAACATAAGCAAGAAGTAAGAAATGCCAGATCTGAGAGGAAGATTAAAAGCCATTCTATGATCCTGCCAGCACTCTTTTATACTTGCATCATATCAAAAGGCAACCCACAACCAACATACACATGAATGAAAAACAAAGAGATAATGTTATAAACCATTGGGATTTGTATGATCATATGTTGATATAGCAACTTGGTCTAAGTTGATTGTAACAGTCACATTAGATTTTATTTTGTTGGGTATATATTTTTCTCATTGAGATATAGCATAAATAGAAATGTACAGAATGCATGAGAGTACAGACTAAGGAATTATAATACAGGAAGCATATCAAAGTAATGTCCAACCTGATTAAAAAATAGAACATTACCTGCATTCCAGAAATTCTACTTATGCCCTCTTCTTCTCATTAACCTCTTTTTCCTTTAGGATAACCACTATCCTGATTTCTAATGCCATAGATGAGTTTCAACTTTTTGTAAATTAAAACATACTTTTTGTAGATGTAAAATGTAGATATACTCTGCTATGCCTAGAATCTTTTCCTCAATATATTTGTGAGATTCAATCCTCTTGCATGTAGTTTATTGCTATACGGTTTACCATTTATGAACGTATCACAGTTTATTTTTCCTACCATTGGTTGGTTGTTTCTAGTTTCTGATTATTGCAAATAGTGCTACTATAGATATGTATGGTTTTTGGAAAACTTATGGATGTGTTTCTATTATGTATATACTAAGGAGTTTCATGGTGTATACCCTATGTTCAGCTTTAGTAGATACTGCCAATGGTTTTCCAAAATGATTGTATAAATTTATGCTCCTACCAGCAATGTCAAAGAGTTTCAGTTGCTTTATATACTTGTCAGTATTTATCATTAGCTGTTCAGTTTATTTTATCAAATCTGGTAGATGTGCAGGAGCATCTCATTATTGTTTTCATTTTCATTTCCCTAATGGCTAATAAGATTGAGAATCTTTTTATATATTTATTTACCATTTGATATTTATGTTTGTGAAGTATCTATTCATGTTTCTTTCTCATTTTATTGGATTGATCTTTTTTTATTGTTCAGAAGAATTTACTGCATATTCACTATGTAAGTTCTTCATCAATTATATGCATGCTTTACAAATATATTTTCCTACACTTTGACTTGTTTTTTTTCCTATCTTAATGGTGTTTTTGATAAACATAAGTCCTTAATAAACATAAGTCCTTAATTTTCATGTGGTACAGTTTATCTATCTTTTATTTCTTCATGATCATTGTCTTCTGTGTCCTGTGTAAAAACCTTTGCTAACTCCATTAAGAAAATATTATGTTACTATTTACCTTTAGTTTATTTTTAAATATGTAGAATCAAGAATTTCTTTTTATTTCCATAGGTATATACAACTGACCCAGTCATATTTATCCAAGGGGTCATCCTTTCTTCATATTTCCATTACACTGTTAATGTTGTCATAATTAAATGTATAAATATTTATAGATTGAAACCTGGATTCTGACCCATCGTTCTGTTTATCAAAACCTGTACCAATTTTATTATATCCTAATTATTGAAACTTTACAAGTCTATTATCAGTTAGCATAAATCCACGAACTTTATTTTTAAAAATTGTTTTGAAATCTTTGACCTTTTGTATATTCATATAATGAAGCCACTTTTTCAATTTGCATATACAACTTGAATCTCCCTAAAATTGATTGTAATTGTATTTTAACTATATATTAACTTGAGGAGAATAAACTTGATAACAATATTGAATTTTTCAATCAGCAAACATGGTATGACATAACCTTCCATTTATGTTAATCTTTAATTTCTCTAAATAATGTTTTATTTTTTTGTTTGGTTTGATTTGCATTTATTTTCAATGTGGAAACTGATTTTTTTTCTTATTTATTATTACTTATTTGATGAGAGCTTTTTGATGCTAGTGCAAGAGTTTTCTATATTTTTGTTGCTGGTGTATAGAAATACATTTGTGATATATACACACATTTTTTTACTCAACATTATGTTTCTGTGACTGTAGGTCTGTCTGTCTATCTATCATCAACCTACCTATCTAGGTGTATTTATGTGTATGTAGATAAATAAATATATATTCAATTATTAATAAATAAATTATTTGTAGAGACCTTTAAAATTCCTAGGTCCACAAGCCTATCATCTAAAAATAATAACTTTTTAATCATTCAAAATTTTTAGTCAGACAAAAGTTACTTAAATGTTGCAATAAATGTGCAAAGAATCCTTATAATTCTCTTCTTTAGATTCATCTCTTTTTTTGACATATAATTGACATACAATATTCTAATAGTTTCAGGTGTACATCACAGTGAATTAATATTTATATATATTATGAAATAGTCCATCTAATAAGTCTAGTTACCATCTATCACAATATAAAGTTATTACAGTATTGTTGACTATATTCACTATGTTGTCCATTACAACCCCATGACTTACTTATTTTAAAATTAGTTTATACCTCTTAATCCCCTTCACCTTTTTCACCTGTTTCCCTCATTCTTTCCCCTCCTTGGTAATCACCAGTTTGTTTCCTGTATCTATGAGTCTTTTTCATTTTTGTTTTGTTCATTCATATTGCTTTTTTAGATTCCACATATAAGTGAAAATGTACAGTATTTGTCTTTTTCTGTCTGACTTATTTCACTTAGCATAATATATTCTAGGTGCATCCGTGTCACAAGGGCTAAGTTTTGTTCTTTTTTTATGGCTGAGTAATATTCCAATGTATGTATTCCACATCTTTTTAATTTATTCATTTATCAATGGGCACTTAGGTTACTTTCATATCTTGGCTATTGCAAATAATGCTATAGTGAACACAAGGGTGCACATATCTATTTGAATTAGTGTTTTTGTTTTCTTTTGTATAAATGCCCAGAAGTGGAACTATAGGATCATATAGTAGCTTTATTTTTATTTTTTTTCTATACTATTTTTTATAGTAGCTGCTCTAATTTACATTCCCATTAAGAGTTCCCTTTCCTACACATGCTCACCAACAGTTGTTTTTTTTTGTCTTTTTTATAATAGCCATGCTGACAGGTGTGAAGAGATATTTTGTTGTGATTTTAATTGCCTTTTTCTAATGATTAGTGATGTTGAATGTATTTTATCTTATGTGCTTGATTATTTTCTCTATTTTTTATCTTTAAGTATATGTGAATAATATTTTTAGTTAAATTGAGAAGTTGCATACATCATGGTAATTTGCTTCTTAATACTTTGATGTGTATTTCCTAAAAGTAGGGATCATTATCTTAAATAACTGCAATAAAATTATCAACTTTAGTTAATTTAACATTGATAGAATATTTTAATTTACCAAGTGATCCCAATTTTGTAGATTGACCCAACCAGTTCATTTATAGCGCTTTTTTTCTCGCTAGCAAAAGATCCAATCTAATACCAGAAATATTTGGTTTCTATGTCTCTGTAGTCTACTCTAATATGGAACATTTTCATAGAATTTGTCTTTTATGACATTGACATATTTGAAGACTATAGTTCCCATTTTTGTAAAGAATATTTTTCATTTAGGGTATTCTAATGTTTTCTTCTGATTAGATTTAGTTTACTTAGGAGAAGTCGTGTTAAAACAGTATCTATCTGAAGGCACGTGGTATCTATCTATCTACTTCTTGCTGATGATGGTAATTTGGATCATCTTGTCAAGAAATCAGTTTCTCCACTGTCCAGTTACAATTTTTCCCTTTCGACTACTAAACATTCTTTGGCGAAAATACTCTAAGACTACTCAAATATTCTGTTCCTTGTCAAAAATTTCCCCTAGGTTTAGCATTCATTGAGATTTCTTATTTGAGCTAGGCATTTCTATGAAAGCCATGAAATTATAATTCTCTAATTCTAACATTCTCTCCATATTTACCAGTTGATTGTCAGCATTCTAGTGTATAAAAAGAGTCCTCCTTTTTCCTCCATTTATTTATATAATTATCTATTTAGGTGTCATCATTATGAACTTAAAGGTTCATAAAATTTTTTGGTTTGTAATTTGTTTCTGATTTTTGGGGGGGAATACTCAGATTATTCCACATTTGATCAATGGGATTACCTTCAACCTATATTTTATCTAGACTCATCAGTGTCCTCTACAGACAGCTCTCTATATCCACAGCCTTGCAATGGTTAACAAAAAAGGAACACTAATGGATTTCTTTTCTTCTCTACTTACAGATCATTATGACTATAATTAAGATCTTTGTTTTCTAGTAAAGTTGAAGGCAAAGCTTATATGTGGTTCATGTTCTTCTTTATTTTGGTAGGGTGAAGGAGAATTAGTTTCCAAATCCAGCAGCTGCCAGGTTTCTTCAAATTTGTAAGTCCAATATTTAAAATATTATTTTTCTAATTTATTTACATTTATTTTCTGTGCTATATGTTAAATAATGTTAAAAATGATGATATCAAATGTCTTCATCTCATTTTCAATCTTAAAATGAAAGATGCAAAATATTTCTTCATTAATCATAGGGTTTCTTAGGGTTTTTTGGGTAACCATAATTAGGCCAATGAACTATCCAATTTGGTGAAGTAGCCATTTGATCTCTGGAATTTTCTCTGGCAAATTTGTTTTTTGTTTTGTTTTTAAATTTCCTAATTTATTCTTTTTTCTCACACCTAATTTTATGCATATTATCTATTTTTTCTTGTGTCAATTTTAGTAAACTTAAGTTTTCTAAGATTTTGTCTTTTAATCCAAATGTTCAAATTTATCCTAAACACATAATTAATCAAAATTACTTCTAATTGTCTTTATATTAGTTGGATCTCTAGTTATATCTCCCTTCTAATTTATGATATTGGTACTTTGTGCTTGTATCTTTTTTCTTGAGCAATCTTTCCATAATATATAAAGATTATGGGTCTTTAAAAAACTAAGTTTTGGCTTTGTTAATACTTTACTGTACTTTTACTTTCTATTTTATTAATTCCCCTTTTTAAATTTATCATTTCCTCTATTTTAATTTCCTGGGTTTTAGTTTCTATTTTTATGTTATTTCTCAAAGTAAATGCTTAGCTCCAAAATTTTCAGTGTCATCTCTTTTTAAATATATACATTTATAGTTAAAAATGTTCCATAGACCATGGCGTTAGTTAAATTCCATAACTTCTGGTAAGTCATATTTTTGTCATTCAATTTAAAATGTTTTCTAACTTCCATTATAACTTCTCATTAAGCCATAAGTTTATAAGTGACTAATTTCCATACTTGGGGATATTCTACTTATCTTTTTATTATTGATTTCTATTCAGTTCCATGGTGGCTAATAAACCTTTCTTCATGATTTCAGTTTTGTAAAATTTGTTCAGTTTATTTTGACATAATATATAATCAATATTGTTAAATATTTTCTGTGTTCTTGATAAAAATCATGTTCTGCAGTTGTTCATTACAGTAGTTTGATATGTCAGTTGTATTTTATTAATGTTACTGTTTAAATCTATATCTTTACTTTTTTCTCCATATTCTACCAGTTTCTTAGAGAGGTATATTAAAATATCCTTCTTGATAGCAGATTTGTCCATATCTCCTTTTATCTCTCAATTTTTGTGTTACTTATTTTACGGTTATGTTATCACTGCAAAAAAAAAAATGAACAGTTCTTTGATCTTCCTAGTGACTGACCTTTTTAGCATTATACAATATCCTATTTTTGCTCCAGTAATATTTTATTTTCTTAAAGCCTAATTTGTTTAATATTAGTTTAAATTCATCAGTTTTCTTTGTGTTAGTATCTTAGTCTACATTATATACATACATACATACATACATACATACATACATACATACATACATACATAAATGCCGTATACTGAGTGGTTTGAACACCACAATTTTATTTTCTCACAGTCCTGAAGACTGAAAGTCCAAGATCAAGGTGCCAGCAGGGTTAGTGTCTGGTATCTTTTTGTTGTACATGGCTGCCTTCTTATTATATTCTGACATAGCAGTTCCTCAGCGCGTTCACACAGAAAGAGAGAGAGATATTTGTGACCTTCCACAGCCACCAATACTATCAGATTAGAATCCTTCCTTTACAACCTCATTTAACCTTAATTATATCTTGAAAGCTCTATACCTAAGTACAGTCGCATGGGGTTTAGTTTCAATATATGAATTTTGTGTAGACTTAGTTTAGTCCATAGCAGTTAGTTTTATGAAATACATTATTTTAATACTTTAATTTTCAAACTTTCCACATCCTTATTTTTATTGTGTATCAACTTTAAAAGCATAGAGTTCAGGTTAGTTTTTTAAATCAGTATTATTATTCAGTCTGGCAATATTTGACCGAAGTATTTAATTTATTTACATTTAATTTGTTTTTATTTTTTTATTTTTCAATTGTAGTTGACATTCAGTATTATTTTATATTAGTTTCAGGTGTACAACAAAGTGATTAGACATTTATATAATTTATGAAGTGGAATTCCTCCTGATAAGTCTAGTTCCCAACTGCCACTATACATAGTTATTACAATATTATTGACTATAGTTCCTACATTGTACTTTACATCCTATGACTATTTTGTAACTGCCAATCTGTACTTCTTAATCATTCACCTTTTCATCCATCGCCCCAAGCCCTCTCCCATCTGGTGACCACCAATTTGTTATCTGAATTTGTTTCCTTTTTGCATGTTCATTTATTTTTTTTTTTAATTCCACATATAGGTGAAATTGTATGGTATTTGCTTTTCTCTGTCTGGCTTATTTCACTTAACATAATACCTTCTAGGCTCATCCATGTTGTCACAAATTACAAATCTTTTTTATGGCTGAGTAATATTCTATTGTATATATGTTACACATCTTCTTTATTTATTTATCTATTTATGGACACTTAGATTTCTTTCATATATTGGCTACTATAAATAATACCACAGTGAACATAGGGGTGCATATATCTTTTCAAATTAGTGTTTTGGATTTCTTCAGATAAATACCCAAGGAAAATTGCTGGGCCATATAATAGTTTTATTTTTAATTTTTTGAGGAACCTCAATATTGTTATAGTAGTTTTATATGGTCAATCTTCATTTACTTAGCTACATATTTTTATTTTTGCTTGCCTTCCCATTAGAACGTATTTAAGTATCTCAGCGTGAGAATTCTAGAAAGAAACTCTCTCTTTTTAATTATTTGAAAATATCTTTTTTTCATTTTTGTTGAATGTTTTGTGGGATATGAAATTCTATCTTGGCAGCTATTTTCTTTCACTATTTTGAATATATTTCATTGTCTTCTTACTGCTATTATTTCTGTTGAGAATTCAACTATATTTCTTACTGTCACTTGTTTGAAGATAATGTATAAGGGTGATATATTTAAAATCTCTTTTTCTTTTGTTTTCTGCATTTTTGCTCTGAGAGCCCAAGATATAGTTTTTTCTACATCTTTATCTAGCTTAGTGATTGTAGCATTTCTTAATTTGTGCTTTGGTATCTTCAATTTTAGAAAATTGTTAGCATCTTTTCAAATATTGCTCCTGCAATGTTCCCTCTCTTTATTCTTTCTAGATATTCTAATAACCTGTATATTATAAGTTTCCACTAAATCCCATGTCTTTTATTACTTTTTCTTCTTTTAAAAAACCTCTCGATGCTTCAGTCATAGTATTTTCTACTAACCAATCTCTCAATTTACAAATTTTCTCTTCAGTTTTATTAACTTTATTTAATTCTAGTTATTATATTTTTTTCTGTTTTATGATTTCTATTGGATCTTTTTTAATAGATTTAATTCCTTACCATCTCTTCTAACTTTTTGTATTAATAGTGATTTTTAAATTCCTGTCTGATAGCTCCAATATCTGAGTCTCTAGAGAGTATTTTGTCTTATTTTAAACTGTTTGGTTTTCTTTTCTATTGCTTTTTGGATATTTAGTCTTGACTCCTGGTAAGCAGATAATATAATTTTTAAAAACTGTATTAAATGTCAAATATTGTATGTGAAATAGTGCAGAGATAATTAAATGGTCTGGTAATATTATAGATTTTCAGTGAGATTTAATTTTTATTCTAGCAGTACGTTGAGCTGGAGACATACCACCTTAATATAGTTTTCAGTTGAGTTGATTTCAACTGGATTTTAGTCTTTGAGAGTGTTAGTCTGTTTCTGCTTAGCCCTTACTTCTTTGGTGTACCCTTTCAGACATCCCAACAGAAAGCCTGAAAGATTTACCTGGGTTCCTCATTATTGGTGACCCCTGAATTACAGTTTTTGTTCCCAGACCCTTGTGATTATCTAAGGTTCAGCTCCAGCCTTTCAGTTGCTGCTTTATGCCCATTATTGGTATCTGGTATCTTTATACCAGTGCTGTATCTCCTACTCCCATTACAGGCTTGTAGGCTAACAAGTTGAACTGGCAAATGCCAGGAGGCAAAATCTTGTCCTCAATGTTAACCTCACCTCCATACTTCCCTTCCTTTCAGATCTTAAACATTAATGCTCACTGCCTTGGTTGCTCTTCAATATCTTTAAGTAAATTATTTTAAAAAATATTTAACCCAGAATTGCTACTTATTTTCAGTAGGAAAATTGGTCTTTTCCAAACTAGTCTAAAGATGGAAAACTGTATTCTACATTCTTGTGGAGAATTTTAAACCCCTTGATTCATGCGATGCTATTGGGTTATCATTTTTAAAAAGGTCATTGAACTGGCTAAATTCACAGAAAGTCACATTGCTTTGAAATACAGCAAGTGTTTTTTATTCTAAAAAGTAATTAAAATCCTTTATATAATGAAATTCCTCTTTGTAATTAAGCATCTTATTTTTTATAAACCTTAAGAATATAGATTTTCATTAAATGAGGCATATCTGTTATTTTTTTGGCTATTCTTGGTATCATTTGAGCTTTTAGAAATCTTAAGGAATAGAGAGCCTAGAGTTAAAAACAACAACAACAACAACAACAACAACAACAACAACAACAACAACAACATAGGCCTGTGAAGATTTTTGAAAACCACATGACTTTCTTCTTTTAAACCAAGTGTTTCAAGAAATATCCATTTTTAAAAGATGATTCACTGACATTTCAAATCTTGAATCCAAGTTGCTAATTCATGAGGTTTGAAATTCAGAGAGTTGCTTAAAGTTATAGCTTCCCAGGAAATAATCATGTTGATGTCAGAGGAAGTTTCTAGAGCTATGAAGAATTGTAATTACATAGTCTGCTGCTATATACTGCAGTTTGATAGATAAGGGACAGATTTAACAATGGGACTGACAGCTGAGCTGTTATCGATCTTTTTGTTTCTAAAGCTAGCAATAATGTATCTCATGCTATAACTTCAATCCAAACCCACATAAATATGAAATTACTGAGATACAAATGGTACAAAGGACCACTAGGTTAGAAAATGTAGCTGTTGACTATGTAAAACTATGAAAAAGTGCATCACTGATAAAATAAATAAATTCTCAAGGTAATCTTGTCATGTTAGGTATTTATAGTAAACTTTACAATACCCTGGGATGTAAAGAAAAACACCAAACAATATATTTTTAGTTATATTATTATATCATCTATTTATCAGTCAAAAATATAAATGGTACAATTTCTTAATAGTTTCTTACACCTAATAGCCATTTAAAATGCTGTAAGAATGTCAAATTTACCATATTTTATCTATTCTATGATGAATGTTTTTCTTTTTATTGTCCCTTAAATCAGTACTTATGCTGTCTCTCTTTCATAAGTTTTCATAAGTAGCAGAGGCAAAAAAAATCCTGCCCCACTCATGGAAAAAACCAATTTTTAAGAATAAAAAAGGTTTTAATTTTATTTTAAAAAAATCATTTTAATTTTGTTTATGAACCACCAGGTCAATTATCTTGGTAAGACTTTTAAATTCAAGAACTATTATTTTGTTTTATTATTAAAAATAGTTACTCCAACACACATAAAAGTAAATAAAAGACATGTATTGCCTACCCATAAGCAGCTACATTACTATTTTGCCATTTTTAGATCTATTTTTCTTTAAAGAAATAAAACTTTATACTGAAGGTAGTCTATTCTATTAATTCTTTCTCCCTTCTTTCCTAGTTATAGCTTACTTAAGTTTAGTGATTATCAATTATATAAATTTTATGGATTTTACATATTACCTCTATATTTTGACTATATGCAAGTACTTGTGCACAATTTATAGTATTATTTTGCACAATTTGAAATTATATAAATGGGATGATGTCATATGCAACTTGCTTTTCCTTGAGATTAATTTATGGGATGCATGTACTTCATTTCTTATTATCACATAAGATTAAATTTATGATAAAAATTTGTTTATTTTTGCTTTTCCCTAAAAATGGACAATTAGATTATTTCCATTTTGTTTGCTGTTTTAATTATTGTGTAATGAATATACTCACACAGGTCTCTGTGTACATTGACAGAAGTTTCTCTAGTCTGTTCATCTAGAAGTAGAATTCAGTTAACATTGCCAAATTGTTCTCTGAAATGGTTGTATAAATTTATAGTTACACTACTTAGTGACTTCTCATCCTCCTGCCTACTCATCAACATGTGGCACAATCTAAGATTTAAAAAATAAAAACAAACAAAAGCTATCCAGACTCTCCCCATCATGACCATCAGACATAATATTTTTAAATGTAGAGACTGGAAAAAACAGTCACATACTTTAAATATTACTTATTAGGAAAGGACTACTCCTTTCCCCACACACTCCCATCCCACTTTCCCAAGGTTGGAAAAACAATACTTAATCTGTCATCATTGAACCAAAAGCTAGCAATGCTGGCCTTCACTCTTCTTGACATTATGTAATCTCTTTGTAGCCATAATAAATATTTCATCTGGAAATATATCTGGCCAATGCTTCTCCAACTTGAAGTTCAGAAACATAGTCAAATAAATTCTCTTGAAAAACAAAATTCATCTGGGAAATGACACATGTTATATTCCTCTTCTGAAATTTAACAAAGTTTCAAATGAATTACACAGTGAGAAAAGCTGTCTACCTTTACTTAACCCAAGTTTCCAAAAATTTTTTTAGAAATCTAACCCCTACTGATAGGAACATACTGGAGAATATTAATCTAACCCCCCTCAAGCTGGTATTGGCACAGAGTTGAATATTAGAAACCTGGGCTCACATCCAGAGTTTTACCATTTGTTTGTTCTGTAATCTTAAGCAAGATATTGACTGTTCATTAACCTCAATCTCCTCATCCATAAAATGAACACAAAGTCTTCTTTACAGGTAATTAGAAGTAGTAAAGTTGTCTATGCAAAGCACCTAGCATGGTCTGGCTTAGTAGACATATAGTATGTACAGGATTATCCTTGATTTTTCATGTTCTTGAGATAGCATCATGCACTTTGTTCTCCATAGTGCAAAGTGTTCATTTCATTCTCTAAAACTAACCTCATTGTGCATGTATAGACTATCTGCTGTATGTATGCTAGGATTTAGAAAATCATAATAGTTCATGATTGCATAAACCTTAGTCATTAATTCCTTAATATTTTTAGTCTGTCTCAATAGGACAGACTTCAAACTTTTGATTTCAATTTAACTTCTGAAGTTTTCCTTTCACTTCCTGATATATCGCTCAATCCACAGAAATAAGGAATGCATGCAATAGTTATTCATTCCATCTTTTTTCAGAGCCTCACAGAACCATCAGACTAAAAGACTTGTGCTCTGATCATTTCCATTCTCATAATATTATAAAAGAAACTAAATTTCAAACAAATTAAATTTGAGCATTTATATAAGGAGAGAATAATGTAATATAACAGTCCCACCTACCATGTGCATCATTGACACAGGCATATTTACCTTTTATCCTAAACAAACAGGTTACTTAGGCTGTCATAGCCTCAATTTTCTTATCTGTAAAACACGTAAAATCATGTTGTCTACTTCAATTAGTGCTGGGAGGATGGATGAGGAAATGCAGCCCCAGGCATATGTAAGGAGCGCTCAACAGATACTCATTTCTCTGTGGAGATGTTTCCCCTGCTCCAGAAGTCTGTTGAGCTACTATTGTTTTCAAATCCTTATTGAGTTCAATTTCAATATCTACAATGTTGATTGAAAGAACCAGTCTAGATAGAATTGAGAATGTTGTATTTAAGTGAGAAGTGTGTTATGATAATTATCATAAAATCTGTTCTCATCTCAATAAGGCTTATTCTCAGAACAAATGGGAGGAAGATGAATGCATCTTTAGATGATAAAGCTGATCATCACAATACTGTATTACCATTGTAATGACCTACAATTTATTAAGCAGCTGCTATGTGCCAGACAATGTGCTAGGAACTTTATCAAATTATAATTATCACTCTCTATTACTCCCAGTGGTTTTATAAAAATTAAAATAGTAAAGAAAATACCTTATTATTATAAGGCACAGTGACAGTGTAAGGGGGAGAGTTTAGTAATTTCAGCATTACCACAACCTAATATTTATTGAGTGCTAAGTAATGACTGATCACATAATGTGATTAACACCATACAAGTTTTATTATATTTAACACATCTTACAGCCTGGGTATTTACTATTACTCATATTTTACAGATGAGGAAAGCAAAGAATAGACAGATTAAGCAGCTGTCCAGTGTTATGCTGGTAATAAATGTTGAAGCCACGATTTGAATCCAGTTCTCTCTGACACCACCGCCCATAGCCAGCTGTCCCCTAAGTATCTTTGAAAGATAAAATCCAATGTCTTGGTGATTTTTTACACAGTCCTACATTACGTACTCAGTCTCATGAACTCAGGGAGTGGATTTTGTTTATTCCTGAGAGGACTCCATTTCTCAAGGCATAATCTCAATTTGAACAAGATCACAGAATGATATATAAATAACCCACAAGAAGACACCAGATATTTCCCTGTAGACACCTGCACAACCAAAGTATCCGAAAGGTTGTTTCACCTCCTTCCAAAAATAAATGTTGCAACTTAGTAGGGGGAGTGAGGTACATAGTCGCAAAGACTACGGTATTGGGCTAAGACCACCTGATGTATACTCTCCTTAAGAAATGTAGACCACTATCAGGTGATCAGGTTGAGGTCTAGTTCTTGGGACAGGATAAGGCTCTGTGAGCCATCCTTGCTTTCCACTCCACTGTTGACTGCCTTCTTCTAATGGGCATTTTTTTTTTCATCACCTATAACAGAATCACATCTTAAACAAGGATTAGGTTCTTAAGTTTAAAAAGAAGTACTAGTACTATTGTCAAAACCCTTGGATAGCCCTTAATTGCTTATAAAATATATTACACAAATTTATACATCTTATTAGAGGTTGACATTGCATCTCTGTTAGTACAACAGTTCATTTTTCTGGTAGTGATGGAACTGATTGAGTTTGTCCATACAAGTACCAGATACAGCTATTGGCTCACTTTTGGGCCTGAGTAAAATAAAATGAGCAGGAATTAACATCAGTTACATAACAAACCGCCTTGGGGACGATCTAACTCTCATTCAGTGCCATGTGTTCATTAAATGTATTCATGGGTGGAGAATCACTTCACACTGACTATTGAAGTTACTATTTTTTAAAAAATTACTTGAAAGCTGAGAAATTCAGATTAGTAAAGTATGCAAATAATATCACTTTTCATTTATCTACTTTCATTCATTTTGCATTCATTTTTTCAGTTTATCACTTAAACTGATAAATATTTCCAAATTTTTGAAAGATATTGAATAATGCTACTCAAGAGCTTCTAATACCCATCTTTATTGTCTCTATGTTGTAAAAAGAAGAAACTAAAACTGAGACAGTTCCATGGCTTCTCCCATCACTAGCAGGAAGTGGTCATCCCAAAGTTTGATTCCAAAGCCCATCCTCTTTTCAAATTGATTTTCCTGAAATGCCAAAGTATGATGGGTCTGCTGACATGTGTTTGAGGTCTAAAAGATACATCCATATATAGGTAATAGAGAAACAGGCAAGATAAGATAGGTGTAGAGATAGCTATTAATTCCTGGTTTTAGTTGTTATTATGTTCTTTAAAAAAAAAAAAAAACACATACTCAATGGCTACCACCTAACTGGGGACCACCAAAATATATCAGAGTTCAATGTCCATGTTTGTGTTGTTCTCTAATGGTATTAATGTCAAGACATGTCAATCTAATTTGTTTTGAGGTGAGATAAAATAAATTAAAAAAAAAAACAGAACAGAGCTGGAGCTAATCAGAAAATTGTGTCTTTCTTCCCAGTGAAGGACAAATGATATCATATTAATTTATAAAAAGAGATTTCCCTGGAGTGTTTAAATAAAGAAAAGTGGTAGGCAAATCGGGTCTTTTGGCTAACTGTACTGTAAAGGATGCCATACGTACTGGAGCCTGTATCTCAGCAGCAACTACCACAGTTCACTTTATGGACACAAGTTGTTTTTAGGGAAATAACAGAGTAATCTTGCTCTAGTGGTTTTATAGTTTTATTCTAATTTTTATTAATTGATGTCAAGGTTAGATAAGTTCTAGAAACATAAGATGTTTGCATAGTCTTTTTTTTTGTTCATATTTATGGCATGTTATATAAAATAATTTTCCAACTCAGGGTTAGGGGAATTCCAATTTTTTTTAAATAAGATATAAACATTAATCAATTCTAGGAAACACTGCATATATTTGTTTGTTTTAGTAAAAAGATATACAGCACTTTGCAAATATTACTAAATCTCATCAATTCTAGGATGTTCTTCCCTCCACCACATTTAAACTCTCCAAAATCAATGCACAATTTAATTTAATTTTATTTTCCCCACTGTTAACATAAAATAGCAATACCTCCCACATAGTAGATAGAAAAATTTGGTAGCTCATTATTTTCCCTACTTTTGACATGTGGAGACTCAGAGATAAAGATATCAATGACCTTGTCCAAAGTCAAACAGCTAATAAGCAGTGAGGTCAGTCTTCCCATTCAGGTGGTATAATTAGAGGGTACTATTCTAACCAGCATAACTACTATGCCTGCAATAAACACACTGCTAATAATGTACAAATTAAAAATTTTCTATTTTTATTACCAAATTGTTACTGCTTAGCAAATTGCTTACTAAATTGGCTTGATTTCTGATTAATATCCCTTGACATTCTTACCAAATAACTAACACTATGTCATTTTAAGACTGGAAGATTGACAAGTGCATGAAGCACACTGAATCTCGGAAGTTACAACTGGGAATTGAGTTTCTCTGAATTCATAATGTGAAATAAAATGTTCTTTCTTCACTGGTGATTAATTGATAATAATCCATTGTCATTTTCTCACTTAGATTGTTCAGTTTGAGAAAGCAATGGAGTGTGTATTACTTACAGAAAAGACTTGGAATAGCCTTTCGAAGGGTTGGAACACAAGTCTTGAAGACCCACCAGAGAATTTCCAAGGGTGATAGATGTCTGTACTCAGCATCTGTTAGTGAGGACAAAGAGAAAGGTTACAGTTTATTGTAAGGTCTTTGATGCTTCTTTTTTTTGTTAAGAAATTCTAGGCAGATTGAAAATATGGCGGAATTGAATGTCTTTGTGTCATGTAGAAACAGCCACGTGCATCAATCCTCTTGAATATAAGCATGACTTATTGAGATAGTTCTTTGGTTCATGGAAATTTTTGTGGTATTTAAGGAAAAATAAATTCTCCCACTTGGTTCATGTGGTCTATTGTTTTCACTATTTTTAGATATTTGCAGACAAAAGTCATATACACCGGTCATATACTGTTAAAACAAAAAGAGTTTGTGATGTTTGTTTTTTAATTCTTGTTCTACTTTGTATTTTATCGTATATTTATTAATATTGCATGTAGATATAGTACATCAATTGACTTTTACTGCGTAGTGTTTCTCATTCTCTTAAAACCTAATGGCTTTAAAACAACACCTGTTTATTTAGCCCATGGCTCTGCAGATTGATGATTCGGGCTACTTTTAACTGAATAGTTTTTCTAATCTCAGTTAATCTCATTTATGTGCCTGTGGTCAACTGCTGGATTGAACAGGGCTGGTTTATCTCACATGGTCTCGATGATAGCTAATCATCATACTCTCTCACACTCTAGCAGCTTCTCCTGCAGTTTTCACATGGCAGCTAAGCAGGTTTCTAAGAGACTGAGTGAAAATTTGCAAGCTTCTTTAGGCTTAGCCTCAGAACTGGCACAGGGTCATATCTGCCTCATTGTTTGGGCTAAAACTAGTGACAGTACTAGCCCATATTCAATGGGAAAGTAAATAGACTCCATCTTTTGATTGGAATTGCTGTAAATATACATTGCAGAAAAGAGGAAAGGAGAGATAGAGATCAATGGCCAGTTTTTCAATCTACCACACTTAGGCATCTTGTGAGCAAATATATATTTATTCTTTCTAGGTTTATTCTATCAGAGTATCTACCATCAGGTTTTATTGTGTTTGTGTTTGTTTGTTTGTTTGTTTGTTTGTTTTTGTGAGAAGAGGTTAAAGAACACAAAGACTATAGTTTCCCAAATAAGTAACCCTTTCCAGACTGTCTTGCTACCTAATGGTATCTATGACTACTTGATATTTATAAGTAATTCTACCATGATTTCAAACTCTTCCTCCAACTCACCAGACTGGCTAACAGAATGTATAAAAGGACTTATTCAAAAGTAGTGGGAACTCTATAGAAGGTGAGTTTTTGACATGGCAAAGACATCAGAATCTACGTGATATGAAGGACAGTGGAAGGAACCTGGGATCTGCTGGTTCAGGGAAGAAATGTGTCAGAGAAAGCACGGTTGTCCCTAGATATAAATTAAACAAGGAGTAAATTAATTTTATATGACCTCAAGATGATGAGCTTGTACCAAGAGGTGGCAATTATAAGAATCAGGTTATGGCTTATTTTATATATATATATATATATGGCTTATTATATATTTATATACATATATGTGTGTGTACACACACACACACACACACACACACACACACACACACACATATAGTATCAGGTCGTGTTTAACAGCATGGTAAATCTAGAGTCAGATAGATGTGAGACAAGTCCTATTTTTCATGCTTCCTAGACAAGTTAATTAACTTCCCTCATATAAAATGGAACTAATAAAGGTTTGTACTTCCTAGTATGATTATGGGGATTCAACGATGATATCTATGGAAGTTCTCATTGCAGTGGCTGGCCAGGTATGTATTCAAAATTGTTAATAGGGAATAATAAAAATATTTATATTCCTAAAACTGACTAAAGGCCTTTGTAAACAGTATAGTTGGTGAAATACCAGACAGTAAAGGATGCTAGCACTTACATGTTGCCTCGGTAAATGATATTTGTCTATACTATTGGAGATTTTCTCCCACCCTGTTATAGTTGTCCCTGGCAATTCAATCAAAAAAAAATCTGCTTTTCCTTCTTTCTATAAAAATACCTTATTACTATTTTGGACCAGGCCTAATTACCTTGGATTGTAATCTTATTTTCTGTTGCTGGAATAATCAATAATTCCCAGTGTGCAAAAATATC
The DNA here is from genome assembly GCA_030015415.1 of Cynopterus sphinx. NCBI lineage: Eukaryota > Metazoa > Chordata > Mammalia > Chiroptera > Pteropodidae > Cynopterus > Cynopterus sphinx. The sequence continues at coordinate 118,306,088 of CM057381.1, read as the reverse complement.
TACTTCAAACTATGACTTTATCAGAAAAAAAAATCATTATTTTAATGATCATAACAGCTTGTTTTCTTCCTTCTTGCCGATATCATTTTTTTCTAGACCATTGCTTTAGGTGACTTGGAAAAATCAATTTAAGGGAAAAAATGCAGTGTCTATAGGAGGTCGAATAATGGCAGATGGTGCCCAAAGCAATGGCTTCTGATTACCAATCTACTAGAGTAGATTTTGGGATTAGAAACAAATCATTCAGCCAATGGCTGCCTTATCAGTTTGTTTGTATATTGGGGCTATTTGAGTTATGGGCATTTCAGAAATGTAGCTGTTCTCCTAATGTGCTTTGGAGACTTAGATGAAAGATGCTAATAGCATTACTGGGAAGGTAGGTCATTTGAGTGATCACCTGCTGACTTTTATTAATGTAGGTTAGCAATCAAGAGAATTCAGTTGGAGGAAAAAATCCATTTCCTGTGCCCAGCTACCTTGCTTAGAGGAAACACCTACAAAAATTCTACTTTGTATCAGTAAGAAACTCCCACAACAGTCTTTTGAACAACAGCTGATATTCTGAATATATATATATATGTATATATATATATATTCACAGTCTATATGTATCATTATATATCATTTATTTATAAATAAGGTAGAATCTAATTTATGGAGGATACTAGAAGAATAGCATAATTATTACATAGTACTAAAGGTTACTTATAAGAAGTAAAACACTAAAATTGAACCTCTTCAACAACACTAGCCAAAGGCTTACTTTTGTAAGTATAACATCTTAGTTCTATGGCTACTCACTAGCTAGAGCGGCATGCTAATAGAGCCACACTGACCAATGTGGTAGCCACTAGCTATAGATGGCTAATGAGCATCTGAAATGTGGCTACTTCAAACTGAGATATTCTATAAGTATAAAATACACACTGGATTTTCTAGACTTCATACAAAGACAAGATTGAAAATAATCTAATTAAATTTTTTCTTGATTTTGAAATTACATTTTGAGTAAAGTAAGTTAAAAAACATATTTATATTTCAAAAGATTTTTTTTGACTTTTCTTCAACGTGGCTACCAGAAAATTTTAAATTACAAGTTGACTTGCTTTTGTGATTCACATTTTTTTTCCTTAACACTTTATTACTAGTCATGCTCTTGAAGAATACATGTAGACTGAGGTGAAATCACATTTTCTTTCTACTGTGCCATGCTGGGCTAGAGTTTCATTACTCAAATGAGGTCCTCAGACCAGTGGCTTCAGCAACTGCTGGGAGCTTATTAGAAATGCAGAATCTCAGGCCTTGTCCCAGACCTAGTGAATTAGAATCTTCATTTTAATAAGAGTCCCAGTTAACTCACATGCATATTAAAGTTGGAGAATCATTATGTCAGAAGGCAGTGTAGTTAGACTGATTTGATTAAGAGGATAGGGCATCTTGAAAAACTTTAGTACCCCTATTTCATCTATAACATCATTCTTAATCCAAGTTTTTTTGGTGTTCCCAGACTATCATTGTCCACATAGATCTACCATGACACTCTGTCTGTACTTTTATAATGAAAATAAATGGGGAAAAAAAATGTAATTCAGGTAGCATAAAATTCACCTAATGGTCAACCTTTTAATATTAGCTTTTTATAAAGTTGAATTTTCTTGTAGGTGATTATGACTTACTTTTAGTTAATGGTCCTACTTGATGATTATCAAAAGGGCAATGCCAGGTTTCCTTCATCATTTTCCCCCTTTCATCTTTGAGTCTCAAGTCTGACGTGAGAAGGTCCTTTATTGACCATATGCTTCCTCTTCCAGTCAGTCTCTCCACATGGCGTTAACCTGCCTACACTTCCTCAAATTTTCATGTCACTCCAATTCTTATTACTTCTTAATATGCTTATCGTCTATGTTCTTTGTCCATAAGAATACAAGTTACAGGAGGACAATGACTTTTTCTTGTTTATCTCTTCAAAGTTTCCTGTCAGCAACTATTTCAAGTGAGGCCACACTTCACAGGTTAAGGGCTCAGTCCCCTCAAAGCTGTCACACTTCAGATACCAGCTACACGTTTGAGGATTTCCAGGCCACTCTTATTTCTGACCAGCTGGCTGTAAATCTGAGGATTCTGACTATCCCCTCAGACTTGATAATTCTCTAAATGATTCACAGAACTCAAGAAAGTGCTAAACTTACTATGAAGTGAAAGGATACAAATTGGAACCAGTCAAAAGGGTGAGATCTAAGATGGTTCGTAATGTGAAGTTTCCATGTCCTTAGGGAGATATCACCCTCTGGCACATCCATATGCGACAATATTCCAGATATAGTGCCAACTAGGGAAGCTCTCCTGAGCTTCAGTATTGAGAATTTTTATTGGAGCATGGTAGATTGAATCACTGGCTATGAGGTTGAATTTAATCTTTATCTCCACTCTTCTCCCCAGAGGTTGGCTGATATGACATAGCTCAAAACCCCAGTCCTCTAAGCACCCCCATTCTGAGTCACTTGTTATGTAAAGGCACACCACAAGCCACTTTATTAATATAAAGTCAGATGTGGTCTAAGGGGCCCACTGTGTATAACAAAGATATTCTTGTTATTTGGAAAATTCCAATGGGTTAGAGGCTTCCTCCCAGAAACTGGAAGTTCTTTTATGACACAGGAACCTCTCTATCCCTATTGCCTATAAAAATAGCTGGCAGATAGTGGGTACTCTAAATATTTGGATAAATGAGTTCCTAGTATCTAGCATAGAACCTGACACTAAGTTAAGCTTTAATAAAAAATTTGTCGGTGAAATGATTATGCTTTTAACACTTCAGTTAGACATTTTCTTTCAGAGTTTGATCAGCGATTTAACTGTCTTAGCAAGGAGCTTTCTAATGCCTCAGAGAGGTGTAGCATTGTTAAGTAGAAATAATTACAATAATGGAGGTGAAGTACATAAATCTTTTACTACTTCTTCTAATGCCAGTGCTATTTTAATGGAGGGAAATCAGCTCCATAAAATGACTGCAAAATGGTATTTGGGACTTTTTCTCTTATAATTAATTATTGACAGTTTAGACTCATTTTATACTTCCAGAGAGAAAAAAAAATGAGCTATTAATAGTTTAAAGAAACTCTCATAGATTATTTTTTTTTAAATAATGATTTGGTGTCCTCAAAAAGGACCTTGCTCTGTCAAGAAATGATCATTATATACTTTTTTGATTCCCAAATTAGTGATTGGAATAGCAAAAATGCTAACCTCTTTCTCTCAGCAAAAGCAGTGAAGGGAAAAACAAAACAAAGACAAAAGCAGGAGTTTCTAGTTTAAATAAAATTAATCTAGCATTAGATTGAATAGGTGACCTAATGTAGGGTCAGAACCCTCAGTGATTTCTGTGAAAGGGAAGGAAGTTGGCAGAAAATGAAAGGGGTTTGGTATTGAGGGTAGCGTTGGCCGCACAAAAATTTGAAAGTGAGTGGTTTGGGGAACAACCTCTCACTATTTGTGAGTAGAGGTCAAACCTATTATGAAGTTCATTGGGGAAAAAATGAGCTGGTGCTTTCGTGTTCACAGATCTACAACCCTATTCTAGTACCTGTTAGCTAAATGATTTGGGGTGAGCTCCCTAACTTCCTGACATTACTTTTCTCATCTGTAAAATGGTAGAATAATTCCCTTTCGAAAATAGCATCTACTATACAGGGTTAAGCAGAGCAATGCATATATTGCCTATGTAGTGAGTGGCAGTGAGCTGAAGCTCCATAAGTGTCAGTTCTCTCATTTTTTAATTTGCAAGTTTTCTCATGTCACATTCTTAACACCTGAGGAATATGAATGGGCAGTTTTCTAGTAAATTTATGGCTTAGAATTTTCTTGGAAGATCCTGCTTTTTCAGGTTATCTTTAGGTAAGTCATACAATCTCAAATGCCCACTTTGCTTCTGTTGCTGTGGTATTTCTGAAAAAAATGTTTGTTTCTGCTCATCAGTGTTCACATATGAGAGATTCTTCACTTTTCTTTGCATACATGGTCAGTAGTTAAAAATGAGATAAAGAGCAGGCACAGGAACTATGGTCCCATATGAATTATTTGGCATGAAATGGTACAGCCTTTACTCCTTCTCTTATATTTTCATAAACGACCCTTCTTATCATTTTCTCATTTTCGTATTTACCATAGTAAATTTCAAGGACTTTCGAGTTAGGCAAAACTTGATTTACTGGTGGCTACAGACATTAGGCAAGTTTCTTAGCTTCTCTGAGTCAGAATTTTCTGTATGATGGATATGATAGTTCATGTCAGAATCAAAATGAGAATCCTATGCAGAGTGTTCAGCCTGGCCTTCAACTGGCTCAGAGAAGATCTCTTCCTTCTCAGCTCTCCTGTCAAAGGAATTCAGGTTCTGGCTTGACCATGTCTTGGCTCTTGACTTTCACATCTAGAAAAGTCAGGTGAATTGTTACTAAAAAAAAGCCACATATCTCATGATGCTTCTTAAGTGATCCATGATTCCCTGTGAAATACTTCAGAGACACCCTAACATCCACTGTGTGTAAGTTAGTGTAGTTAGTGTAAGTAACATATTAGATGTAGTTAGAATTTTAATTAGGGGTTTACACTCACTTTTCTAGTATTGTTACTAGAAACGCTCAACTCTAAAGTATCTACTGCAAGGGCTTCAACTATATTTCTGAGAAACCCGAACATTTTGCCAATTAGCCTAACAAATAAGTTTACTAATGAAACTAATTGCTGTTGATGAGCGCAATGGTTAATAGAAATTAGCCCTAATTTGTGAAATTAACAGAATACAGATTATGTGGCTTGGCTGAAAGTATATGATGTATATGACATTTTTGATATATGATATGATACATATATCACTTGCTATTTTCACCAAACCACATTAGATAGATAGATAGATAGATAGATAGATAGATAGATAGATATAGATGATGATATAGATACAGATGATGTAAATATAGATAGTCCACCCTTGCCAAGATGTTATAACAATATTGGTAGAGCTAGTTTGGAGCCTCACTCAAATACTAATAGTTGTTGACAATGGATTTTATAGATTGATTAGACTATTTACTCTATATTTATATTTATTTTTAAGTTTCCATTAAAAATAATCTAGTGAGGCCTTCAGTCTGAATCTTTAGGGAAGGTGTGAAATGGTCCTGGGTCCAGTCTCATAAGATTTCTGGGTATTTATGCTGACTTTAGCATGACTCACAATATCTTTGGGATATCTACTTGTAGTAAACCTCTGGCAACCTAGTGGTCTGATCCTCTAAAAGGACAGAGAGCTGTGGCTGCAGGAGTTTATAGAACAACTCTGTGAACTGATTTGTCCTATTTGCTCATCAATTTTTGCTTAAAAATGTGTGGATATGGCAAGAGTTGACCTGAGACTCATTTTTGTTGCAACCTGATAATGAAGTTACAGGCAAGTAGCTAACACTCACCCATCTCAAACATTCTGATGGTAGCAAAAATCAGCAAAAAAAAAAGACCTCAAAATTGTGTACAAGTAAATTGGCTTATGTCAGTTCTCAGCAGCATTGCTGAGACAGAAAGGGCTGATGAGGAGGGAGCTGACCCTGAAGATTCAGGCTCCTGTGGCAGACGTAGAACGGCTAAGAGAGAAGGAAAGAAGTAGTAGGTAGTCCCACATAGGATTTAATAGAGAACTCCACATAGTGGTGGACATGGCTGGCAGATCACCATGTAGCTGGCTGAGGGAAGTCTAGTATGGTATGCAAAGTAGAGCTCTGCAAACAGGGAGCAAGTTAGGCCAGTGAGGACCAGTGGGAGGTGGATAGTTCAGGTTCACTGGGAGCATAGTACCAAATAAGTCTATGATGGGACCCAGAAACTTGTCAGGAGAATGTACTTTATTGGGAGAGAAATCCTATTAGCAAGAGGAGAGCAAGAACTACCCCATCCATATCCCGCCCACACCCCTTCCCAGCTGCTGCCCACTACACAAAAGATAACATTTGATTATTGAAGGAATTTTTAGGGCATGAGGTGGAAACAGAGCTGGGACTCATTATCAGAACTAAGGTTCAAGGTGAGACTTTTGTTTATGAAAACAGCAGAAGCTCAGTTCCTCTTGGGTTGTCAGGTCATGATGAATATAAGATACTGAGCCATTGAATGAAGTTTCCTTAAATCCCTCTCTGGCTCATGATCACATCAATCAAAGGAACTAAGGTGGCCGAGGGGTAAAGATATTAGGCAGATTCTAGGAAGAATCTGCTCCCAATTGTTTTCCTTTCACGATATCTCACAGTGTCGCTAGATATGTATTGGGGTGTTAGTTTATCTTTTTTTCTCCCTGAAGACCCCATTCTTTGCACACCTTTTGTTCAGTTCTTTTTGCTTCAAGAGAGGTTATGTCACTTAAACAATAACATATATCATATTCTATTTTTTCCCCCTTTGGGCTTTTTTTTTCTCTAAGAACTAGTCCTTGAAAAGATTATGCATGACCAAGGGAGATGCTGCCAAGCTAAAAGGAGAACTGCCCCCAGATCAAATAAAATAGGGGTCTGAAGGGCCTGTGAACAGTAGAGACCCATTACTTGCTCCCTGATGTTGCTCTTGGGAGATAAATCTCCACAGGAAAAAATATTTGAAACAAGCCAAAAAAAAAAAGTGCTAGATGATTCCAATGGGAAACTGTGCATATAACTTTCCAGGTTAAATAATTCTAGCCTTTTAGTGCCTTTAAGCTAATTTGCAACCCAGTAAGTTGTAACTAACAGTAATGCAAAATTATTCTTGTCTATACACATGCAAATAAATCCTGTCCAGTGGGAGATCATTGACCTCCCTCCCACCCCTTTCATCTATTTGTAAATTCACTTCAATATTCCTTTAATCCATATAAATGTATGCTTCTTTGACTTCTCCTTCAAACTTGTATATTACCAATCGCCTCATTAATGATGGATTAAATAACATTTTTAACAAGTCTTTCTTTTGTATCCATTTAAAAAATAGAATCATGATTCTACCTTTTATGAAATTTTTTATTTAACAGAATGGAGACATGACACATCTAGTGGGTCTGGGCAGTAGCCCACAAGCAGCCTGTAGAAGCTTACTTAAGCCACTTGAGCCACTTGATTGTCATTTTCTTATGATAAATACCTAATTGTTCCCAATAATTAAATGCAGGGGGGTAACTAGCCTCCTCCCCCACAACCTGGCAGCCAGACAGCATGGTTTAATGGCAGCCAATACCAGAGAGAGTATGTCGCTTGTAGAATGTTGGCAAACACACGAGAAGGAATAGCCAGTTCCTGAATGCTCAGTGAAGTACCTGCTTGTTCAAGCACTCGGGAACAGATGCACCTGGCTGGATCAGCTGGCCTTCTGATTGTATTAGGTGACAAGAGTTCTCAGTGAAAGAAGAGGCATCAGGACCAAAATGAACATTTTAACCTAGGAAAGTACTCCGAAGTGTAAATCTGCTGCCTTGTCGAGCCCTTAAATGTTGTTCATCAAGGGCAGAAGTCCTGGTTTAATTCTTCTGGCCTCCACTGCTCATTTCCCTAAGAAAATTTCATGATGTCATCCCTTATGCTCCTTAGCTACTTAGCAAACCCTCTGTTGCCAATTTAGGTAAAGATATTTAAAACACTTTCCACAGCGACCCTTGGAGTGTAACTTTCTAGTTAGGTCCATCAGATGTTGAGGTATGGCTATAAGATGTAAAATAGAGCTAACTGACACACACATGCATATCATACATAATCTGACCAAACAGTGCTGGGTTGGTGTTGATAATCTGCAATTCTAACAAATTTTCAAGTGATGCTGACATCAGCTTTGGTCCCTGGATCATACTTTGTGTAGCAAGAGTTTAAAATAGGCATCTGCAAATTTTTCTGTGAAGACCAAGATAGTAAATATTTTCAATTTTGTAGATCATATGGCCCCTGTTGTTACTTGACTCTGACATTATAGCATGGAAACAACCATCTACAGTATGAAAAGGAATGGATGTGGCTGTGTTCCAATAAAACTTTATTTTAAAATGTACCAGACAAACATTTGGATCAGGCCCAAGGGCCATCATTTGCAACTTCCTGGTTTAGAAATGTCTTTCTGGCAGTAGTGTGTAGATGGATTGAAAACATGGAAAGGAGATTGGAGATAGGTAGCCCAGTTAAATGGAAGAAATTTAAATGAAAACTAATAGATACATAGACTAGAGCAGAGGGATAGGGAACTAAAACTGAAAGTGGAATTGATAGGACTTGACAGAGATAGACAAAATATGCAGGCTTTTGGGTCCTCAGTTCATAGAATAAAGCTTGACTTTTCATAGGCATGTATGGGGAGGATTATTTATTGATCTGTTGTGTCCAGGATATGACAGTTTTTGTTACTAGCATTCTTCAAGATTTATGAAAATCCAGACAACTTTGTATTCCCATTAATGATGCAAAATGGGGGAAAATTTTGCATGAGATCTCAGGTTTCTAGGGTAAAAAAAATCTCATTTCTATTAAGCCCTCTTCTTATTGAGTGAGATATTAAGAGATTTGTTTTCTACATTAATTTTAGTTTTTTTAAGTTACAAATTATATGTCAGTTATTAAGTAATTGTTTCTTCTGCTCAGAGCATCTAGTAGGTGACAAAGTATATTCAAAAATAATCAACAAGTATTATGTATCTGTGGTACATATTTCTGGTTATAAAGTAACCTTGACAGACATATTTCAAACTTGAGAATTTAGTATTTTTGGAGAAAGTATAAAGCAAGTAATATAAGGGTTAAATTACATTGTGATGTGGTGTTGCACTATTTGAATCCTTCAGAACAGTTAAAAATTAGTGTGACAACTATAAATTTAGGAAAAACTAGTGTTCAGAATAAGGACATATGTCTCCATGACCCAATACCATTATCACACCTATGAAAATGAAAATCTCGTAATAATACTTAGTTTCCAATTTACCTTCAAATTTCCCCAATGGTCCTTGTAAAATCTTTTTGTGTGTATTTATTTTAAAATCAGGATCTGATCAAATTGCATACACTGCATTTGGTTGTTACCTCTTTTAGGCCAGTGTTCTCAAAACCTAGTCTCTTGAACCACCAGCATGTGCATAATCTGGGAATTTATTTCAAATGCAAATTTTCAGATCCCACCATAGATTTACTGAATCAGAAACTCTGGGGATATGACCTAGCATCTGTGGCAGTGATCGTGATGCATGTTAAATTTGGAAAACTGCCGCTTTAGTGCAGGCATGACTTTGTCTTGGCTGTATGAAAGAGTCATCTAGGAATCTTTTAAGAAGACCCAACATCAAGTGTACCCTAGGGCAGTAAATTAGAATCTCTGTGAAACTCAGGCATGAGGATTTCTGAAGCTCCTCAGGTGTTTCCACTGTGACACCTGCCCTGCTTTCATTTCTGTTCACCTTGAACTGTCCTACCCTTTATTTAAAGATGTGGACTGTCCTATTGTAGTTAGTTGTCTTGTAGAAGGGCCCACAGTATGCATACGTTTTTGCACTTTTATTGCCCCTCCCCATGTCAAAGAAATGAAAGTGATAAATCTTGTGTTTCTTTAAAGATCTTCCTAAAATGGTTTTTGGCTTTAATATTCCTTGTCAGTAAAATAGATCATATTGCAACCATCTACTTATGTTGCATTTTTTGGTAGTTTTTTTTTCAGCCAAGTGCATCTCCTCTCTGCCACCTATTTGTTCTGTCGCACTAGGCCAGATTATTACCACTTTGGCTTTCAATTCTGTTTTTCATTTCCAAGTTGATTTTGTGTGGAACATGAATTTGCCCTTCTCTCTCTCTGGGTTTTATCAGCTATCTGCTGATAGCACAGATTCATCCATTTCACTTACTTAATTCTTTTGTTTCAAGCTGTGTTTTATTAGAGGATTTGTTTTCAATATCTCATCTGACCATCTTGTGTGTAGAGTGGAGTCTTTGTTCTCTTAAATTTTTTTTCCTCCAGCCAGTTAGTACAGATTTGCTTAGATGCAAGCTATGAAATCTATCTCTGTGGCATCTGTCCTGACAGTTACACTGACTTTCTTTGTTTTGATTTGTAGGACAATGCCTGTTTACAGTTAACATGTTTCTGCATTCTCACAGAAATCTCCAAATTTTGGCAAATTGACTCACTTTTTTTTTAATCCAAGATGCAGCAACTCTGTGACATTATATAGTGTATGTCACTTGCATATGAAAGTAAATTGAGACATTCTTTCACCAATTTTCATCCACTAAAATAAAGGTAGTTGATCATAATGCAAAGGAAAGTGAGGGTCCTCATGAGCCATTGATGACTTACATATAGAATTAGTAAGCCAAAAAAAAAAATTAAAAAGAGAGAGAACATTTATATTCTTTCATAGTTATAAATAGTGTTAAAGGATAATTTTATACACCAAAAAAGTAAAATTGTGACTCTTATACAGATATAAAATGAGCATGTGTTAAAGATTTTACTTAGCTCATTATTAAAGAGTGAACCAGACATTTGTTTCGCAGGGTTGCAGAAGTCTAAGAAGTATAAATTTATATGGAGTAAAGGAAGGTTGAAGTGAGTATGCTAATGGATACCAAACTGTTATTTCCTCATGGAAAAGGGGTGACATCAACTGAACCTCTACCAAAGAATTTATTTGTAAGTCTATAGATGGGATTTGTTTTGCAGTATTATCAGTTATTTATATCTTACAGGCCCATAGGGCAATAGAAACCAGAGGCAGGTATCTCAGAAGCATTGCGGTTTTCTATTGGAGACTCTAGTCATTCTTTTTGATATTTCCAACTACCTTTACAGAAATAACGCTTGTTAGAAACTTGATGACTTACAAACTGCTTTAAAATATATGCTCTGAGCATCACCTAAAACTTGTTAGACAGGTTGGTTGTGTCTTCTCCTAGTTTACCTCAGGGGGATAAGCTGTGAAAGTATCTATTATGGAGCCTGGAACAGGGGAGGTGCTCAGATAATTTGTAGTTTGTTAAGTAAGCAGCATTAGTTGTGGTTAAGCATGAGGATTCTGAAATCATATACGTTGTCCTTCACTTTCATCCTTTGTGCAATGGGACAAGAGAATATCAGTCTCATAGAGCTACTGTCAGGACTAAAAGCTAATTTGTACATAGTGCTGAGAACAAGAACTGGATCAGTAAATGCTGTCTGTTGTCCCCATGCATGGTGATCGGCTATTACAGACTGGGTTCAAAAATGGTGCCCAGACCCTCTGCCTCCAAAAACCATATGTATCCTCTACAAAAGGTGGTGCTTCATGAAAGGTGACAAATATTTTAAAATTTTCAGATTTGATGGTTTTTTTTATTCTATTTTAGGAATCAAAGTTTCATATTTGGGAGTGATACTTGAGTGGGTATTTTGTTCTTACTCTTCCATCTGTCAAGTCAAACAGGACAAAGCTTGTTTACAGTTAATATATTTCTGCTTTCTCACAGAAATCTCCAAATTTTGGCAAATTGACCCACTTTTTTTTATTCCAAGATGCAGTAACTCTGATATTATATAATGTATGTCACCTGCATATGGAAGTAAACTGAGGCATTCTGTTTACCAATTTTTATCCAGTAAAATAAAGGTAGTTGATCATAATGCAAAGGGAAACGAGGGTCCTCATGAGTCATTGATGACTTATATGTCATCAATAAGTCACTTTGTTACTTAGCCATCTTGAGCTATGCTAATGCCCTATCTTCATCACTTAATGTCTACTTAGATGGAACCTGAAAATAAACACTTCTGATCTTTCAGACTAATGGTTCATGGCATTGGGAAGAGTGGCAAGAGCACAACAGAATGCTAGTGTCAGAACTTGGTCATCAGCCATATTAAGTGCTTATTTACTCTCTCACAGCAGTTCTATGAAATGAGTGTTAGGTTCACTTACAGATGAGGACAAATATCACCCAATAAAGCTAACTGAGCAGAGCTTGCATTTGGATGCTGGTCTGTCTGACTTCAACATGTGACTCTGAGCTCTACTGTCTTCTGCTTATAAATTCCAGTATATTGTAGGTAGATTATTAACGTGGCAAATAAGTACTAAAGTATAAGATAAGGGTCAGTAATTTAACCTACTTCATAGAGTAACAGGCTTAGCTGGTGGTGATGAGATCATAACTTTGGTGAAAGAGCACACTTCAGTGCTAAGCCTGTTAAATGTTGAACTGGAGCTTTTTAAAATCCCTCTGAATCAGAAACCACCAAAGAAGGCCTGGTGGGGTGCTGAAGAGCCCACACAGGCCCAACAGAGCTGGCTGGAGATGTAGGGAAGCCTGAGACTCTATCTCAGGTTGCAGAGACTGGGGTGGGGAGCCTGCTTGAGTCCCCGCTATGCCCAGCACCAAGGATGGAGCTCAGCAGAGCCCATTGTGATCTTAGTTCTTAGAGCTCTATTGCTTGCTTAGCTGGAGTTTTGAGGCAGAGAAACCAATGTAACATTTTCTTTTTGTTAGAAAGTGTGTTGTCATTTATAGACAACAGCACAAGACATCATGTTGTGTGTTATCACAGCTGGGGCTCAAACAAACCTGGCATGTTTGATCCCAAACCTATGTGTGTCTCTCTATGGCATTCTGGCCATCTGTGTTAGTTTCTCAGGGTTGCAATAACGAAGTGTCGCAAACAGGTGGCTTACAAAAAATAAACAAACTAAAAAACAACAACAAAAAACCAGAAATGCATTCTCTCACAGTAGTAGAGTATAGATAGAAGTCTGAAATCAAACTGTTAGCAGGACCATGCTTCCTCTGAAGACTCTAGGGGCAGATAGAACTTCTGGTAGCCCCAGATGTTACTTGGCTTGAGGCAGCAAAATTTTAATCTCTACCTCTGTCTTTGCATTGCTGTCTTTCCTCTGTGTCTGTTCATCATGTGATGTTTTCCTCTCTGTGTGTGCCTGTGTCCAGATTTCTCTCTATTTATAAGGACAACAGTCATATTGCATCAGGGCCCATTCTAATGACTATCTTAAATTGATCATCTGCAAAGACCCTATTTCCAAACAAAGTAACATCTACAGGTCCCAGGGTGTGGGAGTCAAGGCTTCAACATACTATTTTGGAGAACATAATTCAACCCATAACATCACCCATTCTTTTTTCAGACTCCTTTTAATTTCTTGGGTTAAAAGTTTTTAAATTATTTGATCTTCAATTTGTGCATACTTCCTTCCAATTGGAAAAACAACAACAACAACAAACATTTAAGTCATGGTTTATTGTATGTAAAGCATTGAGCCTGTAATGGTACATGCAGGCAGACAGGGACCCAAGTTCTTCGAACATTCTAGTTGAAGGGGAAAGAGACAAAAACAGTTTAACAGATTAATGAAATAATCTCAAACTGTAATTAGCATTGCAAAGGAAAGAGATAGGAGTTGAGACAGGGCTAGAGGATCCTTGTAGCCAGGAAAGGTTTCTCTGAGATTATAGCTGAAGTGAGACTTAAAAGATGAGAAGTGATGTCTATGGAGAGCTAGAAGATAGTGACCAAACCGAAAGAATAGCAGGCACTAAGGCCCTGAAGCAGGGACCAGCATGGTACTCAAGGAACAGAAAGGTGACTCCATGGCCTGGGAGCTGGGATAAAGCAAGAGACAGAGCTGAAGATTTGTGCAGCGACCAGATCTTGTAGAGCCATGGAGAGTTATTTAAATTTTCAGTTATGTTAACAGCTGAGCAAATGCTATCATAAGACCAACAACACACTAACAGTAATAATTAGAACTTTTGAAGCATCTGCTCTGTGCTAGGCATGCAACCAGGCACTCTACATATGTCATGCCATTTCATCCTCACCACAGCCCTGAACAGGAAATATTATAAGAATTTTTAGAGCATTTTTTTTTACTCCTGTGTTTATGGAACATGTAACCTACTCCAGGCAAAATACTAGGATCTAGGGATGTGTTTATGATCCCTGTCCTCGAACTGCATACAGTCTAGTAAAAACAGCTGTTAACAAATGATCATACTAGTAGCTCAGTGAGAGGGCTTCAGCCTCCCAACCACTCTGGGCTTGAACTTATTTCATGTGTCAAGTGGGGAAGTCATAGTTTCCTCCTTGCAGAGTGATGGTGAAGATTAGAAGACTCCACAGATGAGAAGTACCCGGGACACATAGATGCTCAGTCTTTGGAAGTTAATATTTAAGCCTTTGTAGTGCTGTGAGTGACAGTTACCCATAGTGCACACAGCTGGTGAGAAATAATACCCCCTCATTCCCCCGCCCCCAGAAAGAAGGGGAGGTGAGAAATGCTGTGAAGAGGAGGGTGAGCTGAACCTTGAAAGAATAAATGGGTAATGGGTGTTCCTCAAACGCACAAGGAAGAGAATGACAAAGTTTGGATTTTATTAAGCCTAATGCATTATAATCCTTATTATTAAAATTAAGTGTGAGGAACCAGAGTCTGTAGTTTTGATTAAAAATGGCTATGCACTGTAATTTGACATCTAAACTTTGTATGATGCTTAGTAAGAGATGCGTTAGGATACCACGTACCAGTCACCATTATGTATATGATTTTAGTAAAAATGAGACTTGTACAGTAAATATAGGCCCTTTTGAGGGCTTCTTGCTTCCAAGAATGTAGTATTGTCTTTTCTTTTTAAGAAAGACACATGTCGACGTGCCCTCTAGTGACAACATTTTATATTTCACTCAGGTTCATAAAATAAGCTGTATGGTAGTTCTTCCGACAATGTAGTTTTCTTCTTACAAGACAGAATCCTGCTGTGAGTATGTCTACTAAAGGAGTAGAAAGCAGTGACCTAGTAAAGTATCTTTACTGTGAGCTCCTGTGGTCTCTTAAAGATGATAAGAGGAGTTGTTTGGGGGAGATAATAGCCCAGACTTTAGGCAAGTTACTTAAACTCAGCATGTGGGCTCCTCACCTCTGAAATGAGTTTACCAGGAGGCTGTGTGTTTACTCCTCTATTACCCCCACTAGAATGTAAGCTCCATGAGGGCAGAGAATTTGTTTGCTACTCCACTGGTCCCCAGTGTGCAGAACAGTATGTGGCTTACAGTCAGCCCTTAGTTCATGTGGTGGAGGAATAAATGAACAATAATAAGTTGGAGAGCTAAAAGCCATCAGTTATGAAAATATCTGTGGTGTGGTCAGCAGGATGCTTGACTGCATGAGTATGTCCTCCCTTTCTGGCTATTACCACTTGCTTTTTATGCCTTTTATTTGTTTTAGGCTTATTTCTCTGGGTTTTCTTGTGATGCTTTTTTTTGGTCATTTTGAAAAAAGTTTGGAAGAGGTATAGTGAAGAGAGATTCAAGGGTTCAACTGTTTTCGGTACGAAAGACAAAGAGAATTAGTGGATCCTTTCTCCTCATTGATGGCATTTTATGTTTAATTCTTTTCAAAAATCCATCCATTTATTTATTTCTGCAATGTACTAACTTGGCAACATTCAGAGCTTTCAGGAAGGATAAGGGATTTTTTTTTCAGTTACCCTATTCATAATTGTTTTGCTCCTTTCACTACAGGGTTTAATGCTCACTTCTTTGAAAGGCTGAGCTTGGGGCCACTGAGATGAATGTAATGGGACTGAGCTTTCCCCCCCGCTGATGGCTGAACATGCTAGCTACTTACAGTTGAAAAAGCATTATCATCTTCAAGTACCTTTTAGGAGAGTTCATGCGATGGAATAAAGGTGATCCAGGAGAGGAAGGGGGCACTTCTTAATTTTTTTTGTTTGTTTTTTGTTTGTTTGTTTTTTTTTAGAGTCTTAAGAGTCTAAATCCTTCCTTAAACAGTAACTCCCCTGGAGACAGGAGAATATATATTTACAGTTCCTGCCTGACACCTAAACTCCTCAGAGTTCTAGCAAGTCTAAGATGATGGTGAAAAGATACCCTTAGAGAGGTAGGGGCGAAGAATGGATATTGATTTATCCTTTTAATCCATGTTGTTCTTCAGCTCAAAAGCAGTAACGCTTCCCCGTGGTCCGAGCATGAAGTCAAAACTTCTTAACCTTGCATTTAAAGGCTTCTGGAGCCAAGCACCAATTTATCTTTTTGACCCCATCTTCTAGTGTCTTCTCCATGGTGTTTCAGTCAAATTGTCTTCCCTGCTGGCCTCCTGCTATGCTTTGTGTTCTGAAAATTTAATTACCTGTTTTGGTTAGGGAAGAATAGATTTTTGATGGATAAATAAGAAATCTGAAAACTATAGAATAGAAGATGGCATTCATAGTTCCAGCTGAAATGAACTTTGTTGGTAATTGTCATGGCACTTTAAATTTTTGTAAAATATGTAAGTCAATATATAATTACTATGTTTTATATATGTATAATAATTATAAAAGCAATAAAGGAAATGAATTCTCCAAAATAGAAAGGATATTATTACTAAATATAAAGTTTTATTTAATTATTCTTGCTAATCCTGATTCCCTCTTTCTTTCACCAGAAGTAACCACCATTTTAGTTTTGTTGTATATTGTTAACTCATATGGTATTATTCTGTGTTTATGTTAGTTCACATAAATAGCACCATATGGTGTATACCATTCCATATTTTGCTTTATTCACTCAACCATACTTGTTGATACCTAGCAACATTGTTCTAAGTAGTTCAGATTCATTGTCCTTAACTACTACTACTGTTTATCCATTCACCTGCTAATGGGTATTTGGAGTGTTTTCACATTTTTGCAAAGCTCCAGAGAAAATGAATTTGATTTTCTTATGCACATGTACAAATATTTCTGAAGTGGTATGTCAGGGTCATGGTGTCTGCATACTTTGTGTTCATGGCAGCTGTTAATTTCCTGATCTTTTTACTAGTTTACATGCCCAAAGAGAGGGGGAGAGATATATTTCTCATATATTCTTTCTCTTTTTCTCAAATTTCACAAGCTTAGAATGATCAAGATTCAATTGAAATTACATGTACTAGATAGTCCTCTCATTTGACATTTACTCTAGATTTTGACTACTTTTGTTTTACTTGTTTATGTCTCAGCTTAAGTGAGTAAATAAGCTTAGAAGGCATGCAGCATCCCCTAAGTGCCTCTGCAGTCTCAAGTGCCAAGCCTGGACTCTGGCCCACCGTGAGTGCCAAGTATAAAATAGTCTAGTCTTGCCTGAAGTTTAGGTTCTAAAATCAGTTGAAAGGTGAACATCCAGGATAGTCAAATTCACTCTTGATTTTTAAAAAATTGTCTATAATATGCTATCTTTAAATAAGTCATTTTTAGACAATTTCTTCCTGCAGCATTATACCTAATCAATGTTTTGCTTAATCAATAGTTAAAGGTGATGGATCCTGTGTTTGATAAATATATTCTGTAATTTTAAACATATTTCACTCAGCATGTGAGATGCATGCATTCCTCTTGTGAGAGGCATGCAGTAAATGTAACTGATGATAAGTATAGCAGATACACACTCACATCTCATCCTCATATTGAGAAGTACATGCTCATTGACAGGGTCAGAAGGAATCACCTGCCTTGTTTAAAGTGTCTCCCTTTTATCTCTGCTAAACCCCAACATGCACACCTGTACTTGGTGAGCTTTATGATAGGACATTACTGAATGTGCTAAATAATACTTGAATGAAGCAGGTGATCAGTGCAGTGACAGGAACAAATAAGCTCCTGCCCCACTTTCTTCACCCAACTGAGGGAAAAAGATAAGACTCAATCTAGCAAACATGACAGTAGGGTAGCTTTTATGAAATCAATCTCTTAATACTCTCTGGGATTTGACAGAAATAATTAGGTTCCGAACACTATTCTAAAAGTCATTTTCACTCTGCTGTCATGGGGACCATTTTGTTTAAAAGCTCTAGGATACAGCCTTGGTGAAGAGTTAGTAATGGAGGGGGGGAATTGCCCTGAATATGTACAGGCATATTCCTCTGTGCCTGAGACACTCATAGACCTATTTTGTTCTCACACTGTGGGAGAGATTGCTCATTGATTGTTTTAAAATATAGGTTTTATTTTTATTTAGGTATGGCAAGGTCCATAGTCATCAGAAGATGACTGCCATTGAAAAACTAGTTTATTACTTACAGTTCCGAAGAAGGGGCATACCACACGACGAAGAAGGCGGATGAGGCACACTGAGAACTACTGGGAACATAGGTCAAGAGGCTGAGCAAATGGGAAAAATGCATGCAGGAGCCTTTAGTGTGTGTGTGTGTGTGTGCACGTGTGTGCACACACACGCTTGTGTTATGGGAAGGAAGGGATAAGGCAGGGTAAACAGGATTAGGATTAGTTAGTCTGAATAAATTCAATGGACTCTGGAGTGTAGGGCCTTTTCCTAATGGTTTGGTATCTGGCCTTAAAGTATTGAGAGTGGGTGGAATGTGAGAGCCAGACTAAGGAAGTGGTGGGGAGGAGGCTCTGGGTTGGTTAGTTTGCATATGAAAAGATGATTTGTAGGCAGCTGTATGCTATCTCTGGGAACTGTCTCACCCTGGGAAGAGCACTTTCTTCAGGGTCATCAAGACCCAGATGACAAATCATCAGAATATAGAAAATGAAAAGCACAGTTAATATAAAGATGTATCATGAAATCTCCCTAAATGTGACTTGGTCTCAGCTGTCCACATACTGTGTTACCCTTCTATGAAAGGATGAAATACTGTGAAATGCCACAAATTGCATATCAGCAATGGAGATAGAGGAAAGGCTACTGGGGGCCAGCAAACACCCTGATACCTACAGGTGTCTTGCAGATCTGCCTTCCCTCAAAGATTTCCAGTGCACTAACCTGCTACAATGTTTAGCATCACTTGCACCTTGAAAGAAAACTAGTAGTTTAATCTGCATATTTGTGTTAATTTATTCCGTTTCTAAGATAAGATATGTACCTGTTGAATGCAAAACCAACTGACTTTGGCCTCAAATTGACTTCCTCTGTTAGGATCCATAGATTTGTGAAATGACATCACCATCTGCCCTGAGAGCCAACTCAGCATCTGGGAAACAGCTTTGACCTTCCCCGCCTCTACCACCCCAACATCCTCAACACCTGTGATTCCTTACCAAGTGCTGACTATTTTTGCCTTGAAGTCTTTCTCACATCCATATGTTTGTCTCCATTTCCTCTCCACTGGCTGACTTCAGCATCACCTTTTTTCTTATCTGGGTTGTTATAACTTCTATACAGTTCCTTCTCTCCTCAGGAAAAAGGAGAAAAAACTCAAATCACCAAAATTAGGAATGAAATCAGGACATTATTTTCAAACCTATAGAAATTAATAGACTGATAAGCAAATGTTATGAAAAACTTGATGCTAACAAATTAGACAATTTAGAAAATATAGACCCATTCCTAGAAAAAAACACAAATTACCAAAAATGTTTCAAGAAAAAATAGAAAATCTGAATTGACCCATGTCAGATAACAAAATTGCATTAAAATTTGTCTTAATAATAATAACTTTTCACAAATAATATGCTGGGTCCAGTTGGCTTTCCTACTGAACTCTATCAAACATTTGTTTTTTCTGTCTTAATAGAGAATCCTAATTTTGTACAAGCTTTTTCAGAAAAAAATAAAAGAAGGGAACACTTCTCGAATTATTGTGTGATGCCAATATTACTAAGATACCAAAGCCAAAGACATTATAAAAAAACTACAGACCAATATCTCTCAGGAACATAGACACAAAAATTCTTAACAAAATAAGCAAATCAAATCCAGCACTGTATAAAAAGAACTGTATATCATGAAATCAGATAAATTTCTTTATCTCAGAAATTCAAGCTTATATTAAGATTTGAAAGTTCATTAGTATAATATACCATATTCATAGAATACAGGACAAAAAAAAACACATGATCATCTTAATACATACAAAAAAAGTGCTTGAAAAAAATCCAACACTCATTTATAATAAGAGAAAATAAATTCTCAACAAATTTAAAAGGGAAGTTCTTTAAATTGATAAAGCATATCTATGAAAAGCCCACAGCTAACGTAATTTTTAATGATGAAAAATTGAAGCCTTCTGTTATGATCAGAAACAAACAAGGCTGTCCATCTCACTACTTCTACTAAACAATGTATTGTTTAATGTAGTCAGTACAGAAAAAGCAAAAAAAAAGTTATACATATTAGAAAGAAATAGAATATCATTATTTGCAGATGATATAATCTTATATGTGTAAAAAAGTCTAAAGAATCTACCAGATGATTACAATTAATAAGTAAATTAGTATTCAAGATATCTGGGCAAAATCTATTGTATTTCTATATGCTATCAAAAAAATTATCTGAGAATGAAATTAACAAGTCAATTCACAATGATATCAAAAGGAACAAAATAAATAGAAATAAGTTTAATAAAATAAGTGCAAGAATTTTACACTGAAAACTATTGCAGAAAAAAATTAAAGATATAAACAGATGCCACATGTATGGATTGAAATACTCAATATCGTTAATATGTCAATTCTCAAATTTATCTACAGATTCAGTGCAATCACAATGAAAATCCCATCAGGTACTCTGACTAAGAAATGTTTTGAAGGTGATTATTCTTAGTGAAATTTAACAGCTATCCTTGGGCCCTTTTCATTTGAGAAGATCCAAATCTTATATTTCTGGAAAGCTTCTTATATTATTGTTTTAAACATTCATTTTGTTCCATTGTTTTCTTGTTTTTTCTTCTTCCAACTCAGTTTCACTATTCAGTTTGTTATATCTTTCTCAGTACAAACACCATTCAAATTTCTCCCCAAATATTCCTCCTAAAAGGAGCTAGCTAGAATGTATATAGACCAACCTCTGATGTCTCCTTAGCTCATTAGCATGTTCTTTCTTACTTGTGAATACTACCCTAAAGAAGGTTCTATACGGTAACAAGGGATGGTACTTACAGCCTTTCTTGTGTGTATTAGTCAGCTAGGGCTGCCATGACAAAAATATCACAGTCTGGATGGCTCAAACAAGAAAAATTTATTTTTTTACAATTCTGGAAGCTGGAAGTCCAAGATCAAGGTGTTAGCATGGTTGATTTCTCCTGAGGCCTTTCTCCTTGACTTGCAGATGGTCACCATCTTGCTATGTCCTCATATGAACCTTTTCTCTTTGCACTGATGTCCCTGGTGTTTCTTCCTTTTCCTATAAGGACATCAGTTCTGTTGGATTCGGATCCCATTTTTCTGACTTCATTTAACCTTTCAAGGCCTTATCTCCGAATATAATCACATTGGTGACTGAGTTTTGACATATGAATTTGGGGAGAAGGACATAATTCAATCCACAACACTGAAGATGCAAGCTTTCTGATAAAATTCCTATTGTGTTCTTGACTTCCCTTGCTTCTGTGATCAAAAAAACTCTTCACTGCTTCTTACTGCCTTGTTATTCCTTATAAGAACTTATCAGCTTTCCACCAAACAGTTAATATTTACCCTGCTTTTAATATGTGAAAGATACTGTTTTGAGCATTATAAATGTTCCAATATATTAAATCATTTTTGTTAATGTGGTTTTGATTTTCAGCATTTCCTTTAGATTTTTTCTTAATCTTTTTTTATTATTCAAATAACATTGTTATTTATTTCTATTTTTTAAATTTATTTATTTATTTAATTGAAGAAATGATTTAAATTTTTTCCCCCATCTACCTCCCTCCTCCCACCTTCCCCCTACACTCTGGTAGCACTAGTCCATTGTCCATGTCCATGAGTCTCTGTCCTGTTCATTTGTTTCTTTTAGGTTTATATCCCACATATAAGTGATACTATGTGATTTTCAACTTTTCCTGTTTGGCTTATTTCAGATAGCATGATTATCTCGAGGTCCATCCATGTTGTCGCAAATGGCCATATTTCATCTCTTCTTATGGCTGAGTAATATTTCGTTGTATATATGCACCACAGCTTCTTTAGCCAATCATCTGTCGTAGAACACTTTGGTTGCTTCCATGTCCTGGCCACTGTGAATAATGCTGCTATGAACATCAGTGTGCAAATATCTTTTCAGATATGAGTTTTTAAGTCTTTGAGGTAAATACCCAGTAGAGGGATTGCTAGATCATATGGTAGATCAATTCTTAGTTTTTTGAGGAACCTCCATACTGTTTTCCATAGTGGCTCAACCAATTTGCAGTTGCACCAGCAGTGCATGAGGGTTTCTATTTCTCTGCACCCTCTCCAACATTTGTTATTACTTGTCCTGTTGACTATGGCTATTTTAACAAGTGTGATATAGAATCTCATTGTGGTTTTGATTTCATTTCTCTAATAGCTACCAGTGTTGAGCAAATTTCCATATAATTTTTGGCCATTTGTATGTCTTCTAGGAGAAATGTCTATTCAGGTCCTCTGCCCAGTTTTTTGATTGGATCGTTTGTTTTATTGTTATTGTTACTGAGTCTTATGAGCTCTTTGTATATTTTGGATAGCAGGCCTTTCTCAGAGGTGTTACTTGCAAATATATTTTCCCATTTTGATGGTTGTATCTTTACCTTGTTGACGATTTCTTTTGCTGAGCAGAAGCTTTTTAGTTTGACGTAGTCCCATTCATTTAATTTTGCTTTTACTTCCTTTGCCTTTGAGGTCAAATTCATAAAATCCTCTTTAAGTCCTAGGTCCTTGAGTTTAATTCCTATAATTTCTTCCATGCATTTTATTGTTTGAGATCTTACATTCAGGTCCTTAATCCATTTTTTAGTTCATTTTGGTTTGTGGTAATAGACAACAGTCTAGTTTCATTCTTTTGCAGGTATCCTTCTAGTTTTACTAGCACCACTTATTAAAGAGGCTTTTCTTTCTCCACTGTATGTTTTGACTTTTTTGTCAAAAATCATTTGCCCATATAAATATGGGTTTACTTCTGGACTCTTGATTCTGTTACACTGGTCCATGTGTCTGTTTTTCTGCCAATACCATGTCATTTTGATTACGGTTGCTTTGTAGTATAATTTGATGTCAGACAGAGAGATGCCTTCAGTCTCATTCTTTTTTCTCAGGGTGGCTTTGGCAAATCGAGGTCTTTTGTTTTTCTATATAATCTGATAATTTCTATTTCTATTTCTATTTTCCTTCTATTTCTTTAAAAATGCCGATGGGATTTTGGTGGAGATTGCAATAAGTCTGTATAATGCTTTAAGTAATAAGATCATTTTAACTATGTTGATTCTTCCAGGCCAAGAACATGGAATATCTTTCTATTTCTTTGTATCTTCTTTTATTTCTTTTAACAGGGTCTTATAGTTTTCATTATATAACTCTACATGTTTCATTAGATTTATTCCTAGGTATTTTATTCTTTTTGTTGCAATTGCAAAAATAATTATTTTTTCCACTTTTTTTCTGACACTTTGTTATTAGAGTATAAGAATGTTATGAATTTTGAACATTGATTTTATATCTAAAAACTCTACTGTATTTGCTTCTTGTTTCTAGTAGTGTTCTTGTGGAATCTTTAGGATTTTCTATATAGAGAATCATGTCATCTGCAAATAGTGACAGTTTGACTTTTTCATTTTCTATTTGGATGCCTTTTATATCTTTCTCTTGCCTGAGTGCACTCAATAGGACCACCAATGTAATATTTAATAACTATGGTGATAGTGGACAGCCTTGCCTTAGTTCCTGAACTTAGAGGGAAAGTTTTTGGTTTTTCACCATTAAGTATAATGTTGGCTGAGTTTGTCATATATGGCCTTTATTATGTTAAGGTAATTTTATTTTATACTGATTTTATTAAGTGATTTGATCATAAATAGATGTTGTATCTTGTCAAAGGCTTTTTCTGTATCTATTGATATGATCATATGAACCATCTGCTCCTGGATTTTTATTTTTTGGTAGGTTTTTGATGAGTGTTTCAATTTTCATACTGCTGATTGGTCTATTTAGATTTTTCAGTTCTTCTTGATTCAGTCTAGGAAAATTGTATTTTCCTAAGTACTGGTCCATTTCTTCTAGATTATTAAATTTGGTATTATGTACTTTTTCATAGTATTCTTGTCTGATCCTTTGTATTTCTGTGATGTCAGTTGTAATTTCCCCCCTTTCATCTCTGATTTTGTTTATTTGTGTCCTTTCTCTTTTTTCTTTAGTGAATCTAGCCTGGGGATTGTCAATTTTATTAACTCTCAAAGAACCAGCTCTTTGTTGCATTTATTTTTTCTATTTTTTTTTTTTAGTGTTTTCAATTTCATTTATTTCTGCTCTAATTTTGATTATTTTTTTCTTTCTGCTTACTGTAGGCTTCATTTGTTCTTCCTTTTCTAGGTTTTTAAGATAAACCATTAGGTTGTTTATTTGGGCTTGTTCTCATTTTTGGAGATAGGCCTGTAATGATAAGAACTTTCCTCTTATGACTGCTTTTGCTGTATCCTAAAAGTTTTGATTTGTTGTACTATCATTATCATTCATTTCTATGTATCTCTTGATCTCTCTTTTTATTTCTTCCCTGACCCAGTTATTCTTCGGTAGCATGTTACTTAATCTCCATGTATTTGTGATTCTTTCTGCTTTCTTTTTGCAATTGATCTCTAGTTTCAAAGCATTATAATCAGAGAATATGGTTGGTATTATTTCAATCCTCTTATACTTGTTGAAGCTATCTTTGTGTCCCAGTATGTGGTCAGTCCTTGAGAATGTTCTGCGTAGAAAAGAATGTACAAGCAGCTGTCTAATGTATCCTTTAAGGATGTTATTTCCTTATTGATTTCCTGTTTGAATGATCTGTCCATATCTGAGAGTGAGGTATTTAGGTCCCCTACTATGATAGTATTTGGACTGTTTCTCCCTTTAGTTCTGTTAGTAATTGCTTTACATGTTTCAGGGCTCCCTGGTTGTGAGCATAGATATTAATAAGTGTTATGTCTTCTTGGTGAATGCTTCCCTTTATCATTATGAAGTGTCCCTCAGTATCTTTCTTTACCTTTTTTATTTTTTATTTCATTTGATATTAGTACTGCTACTCCTGCTTTTCTCTGAATGCCATTTGCTTGAAATATCATTTTCCATGCTTTTGCTTTGAGTCTATATTTGTCTTTAGAGCTGAGATGTTTCTCCTGGAGGCAGCAGATGGTTGAGTTTTGTTTTTTGATCCAGTCTGCAACTCTTTGCCTTTTTATTGGTGAGTTCAGTCCATTTACATTTATGGTGATTATTGAAATATGAGGTCTTCTTACAGCCATTTTATCTTTTGCTTTCTGGTTGCTCGTTGCCTCCTTGTTCTTGTGTTTCTGTTTTCTTTAATTTGGTTGGCTTTTGTGGGTTTTCCCTCTGGTTCTTCTTGATTTATGTTATATACTTTGGTTCTGCATCTTTGGCATGTGGTTACCATTATGAATATGTAAAGAATAGTTATATATATACATTCATCTCTTTTCTTCTATGCGTGCCTTATCTCCATTCCCCTTTGTGAATTTGGATTTGTGAATTCTCCCCTTTTCAGTCATTGCTGTTTCAATTTGTCCCTATGTATGCTGAATGTTCATTACCATCTTGCTATAGCAATTCTCTTCTTTTTTGTCATTTTGTTTCAAGTGAGCTGACCCCTTTTAGTATTTCCTTTAATACAGCCCTTGTAATGGAGAATTCCCTCAAGTTTTGTGTACCTGGAAAGGTCTTTATATCTCCTTCACATCTAAAGGAGAGCCTAGTTGGATACATTATTCTAGGCTGGTAATTCCTTTTATTTAATAGTTTGAATATTTGAATCCATTTCTGGCTTATAAGGTTTATGCTGAGAAGTCTGACAATATTCTAATTGGTTATCCTTTATAGATTATCTTCTTTTCGCTGGCTGCCCTGAGTATTCTGCCTTTGTCATTAATTTTTTGATAATTTTAATATAATATGTCTTG
Organism: Cynopterus sphinx; assembly: GCA_030015415.1. Lineage (NCBI taxonomy): Eukaryota > Metazoa > Chordata > Mammalia > Chiroptera > Pteropodidae > Cynopterus > Cynopterus sphinx. The sequence goes on along the minus strand of CM057381.1, from coordinate 118,280,233 downwards.
ATGAATGCCTTTTAGGGTTGAGACAATTGGGTGTTTTATTGACTTCTTGAATGCTCCAACTCTTCCTTAGATTTGCGGAATTCTTGTCAGCTATTTGTCTGAAAATGCTTTCTACCTGCTCCTTTTCTTCTTCTTTGAGAATGCCTATTATTCTTATGTTTTCCCATCTAATGGTATCAGCTAGCTCTTGTATTTCTTTTTAATTCTTTTTTATTCTTCAGTTTTTCTCTTCTTCCTTCTGATTTATTTCTATATTTCTTTGAAATTACTGATTCTTTTCTCCATTTGGTTGCCTCTATTTTCCAAGCTTGTTATTTCATTTTTCAACTCTTGCAGTGTGTTCTTTATCTGCAGAAGGTCAATTTGTTTCTTTTTGAGGGTGTCAATCTCTTAACTAAAGAACTCATTCTGCTCATCAAGTTGTTTTTCAAATTCCTGAAATTGTTGATATGATTTTTCAGATCTCACTGAGTTTTTTTCAGAAGTACCATCCTAAATTCTCTCATTTAAGTTGCATTTTTCTGTGTCTATAAGCTTATTTTCTGGAGATTTTTCTCTTTCTGAGATTCCTTATTGCCTTGGTTGTTCATGGTGTTTAATGGACTATTTCCTAACCTAGGCATTAATGGAAGTGTATTCTGCTTTCCCCCTAGTCACCCCAGAAGGAAGATTTATTATATAATGGTCCCTAGCTATTGCAAAGAAAGTGTTCTTCTCTTGGTTTGCTCTAGGTAGCATCTAAGCCTCTTGGATCTCACTTTATATAAAGTTTTAATATGCCTTTTTTTCCCCCCTAATAGATGTTTAATCACACTTGCTACCCTCAGTCTCAGTTTCTGTCAGTGTTAGAGACAGTTCTGGTACCGTTTGATCAGATTCCTCTTGGGCTCTGTGGTGTGCAGTTTGAGTGGTTTTTGTTGGTTTTTAGATGTTTAGCTTGTCATTATTTCAAGAGGAGATATCTGGGGATGTCTCTCACTCCACTATATGTTTCTGATGTCACTTCCTTCTTAATGTTTTTATCTCCCTATTTTCAGTCCCTGTCTGTTCTTGCATATTGTCTGCTTTTCCTATTAAAGTTCTTATTATATTAATCGCAGTTATTTAAAATTCTCTAATAATTCCACCACCTGTCTTTGATTCTGATGCTTGCTTTGTCTCTTAAAACTGTTTTTTTTTTTTTTTGTATCTTTTGGGATTTCTTTTAATTTTCTACTGAAAGTCAGACATATCATAAAGAGAACTAGAAAGTGGGATAAATAGGCCTTTAGTGTGATACTTTATGGTTATCTGGTTAGGAGCTGGGCTGTGTTTAATACTTTTTGCAGCTATAGGTACAAGGGAATTGAAGTTCCTCCAGTATCCTTATTTTGTCTTTCTTTTGACTCTAAGCTTCCCTAAACTCACCTCCTTAGGGAGACTTTGATCTTGCCACTCTTCCAGCTATAATATGCTATTGTTGAATTGGAGCCCTATTAGTGTGGTGATAAAGTGTAGGGGAAAGGAATATTCTATAGTCTTTTGATTAAGTGTCTGTCTTTTAGTTGTCCTATGTCCCTGGGCTGTGACTTTCACAAATATTTATTTAGTGGTTTAACTGTTTCATCCCTCTCTCCCTACTCCCTTCCCTGGTTGCAGAATTCTAAATTGATTTCCTTGAATCCCTGATCCATTCAGACTAAGTTTTTGAGCCCTTTAGGTAAGGCAGTACAGGTAGAGGGTTATTGAATGGGAGAAATGCCATTCTCCAAGTTGATATAAGGCCCTTAAAATATTTCTCCCTAAATGGTATACCTTTATTATTATAGACTTAAAATAATTAGTCTTCCCTTTCTCTCAGAACCAGGAAAGAAGCTTTCTTGGACCTTTACTTTGAGAACCTTATAGAGTTCCAGGAAATAAACCCCAGAAAGTGTGTTCTTCTCTAAGGAAAATAAAGCCACATACATTTTTACAATAAATATCTAGGCAAAGATGACTTCACTGGTGAATTCTACTAAGAATGTACATAAGAAATAAATGGAAATCTTATACAAATGCTTTCAGAAAAAATAGGAGAAGGAGGAATGCTTCCCAGTTCTTTTTATGATGCCAGTATTATTGTGATGTGCTCAGCCTCCAGGAAGTCATCGTCATTACCTGTTTGAGTGTTTCTAAAGAGTTTACAGCCCCAGTGGCTTCTTTTTCAGGTAGCAGGTCATATCATTGACCCTCTATATGCACCCGATTCTCTAGATTTTACGAAGGTGTTTGGCCTTGCAACCTCAGTTCTCAGATGAATCCAAGAAAAAGACCATTGATTTTTGATTTATCTAACTTTCTCCTATTATAAGGGTGGAAATGATGACTTCCAAGTATTTTTCATGTCGGAGCTCAAACTAGAAGCCTATATACAGTAAATAAAATTATTTAATTGTTTATCTCAAGGAGACAGATGATATTACTTTCATTTTTCAACTGAGGAAACTGAAATTATACACAAACAGGTTGTTCCCTTTCCAATGATGACATAGCCAGTCAGTCATAAAACCAGGTTTTAAATAAATTCAACTTATTTTTCTTTCCTAAATAATTGTAATACATTTATTTATTACAAACAAAACAGAGTTATATAGAAGTTAAATTCCTCCTTTGATCATTGATGCCTATTCCATGCCCACTATTTTTTGAGAAAGCTTTAAGTATAATGTTTATAAATCACTTCATGCAGTGCCTGAAACAGAGTAATTGCTCAATAAACAATGGAAGTGGTGTGTATAGCTCTTACTAGATAATTTATTTCTCACAGTGATTCTAGGTGATGAAGTTCTCCACCTGCCATTTTACACAAGAGGCAGGTGCCACTCCAGGCATTCTGATATAATTGGGCTGTGATGGAGCCTGAGCATTGCAATTGTTAAAAGCTTCTTGGGTTATTAAAATATGAAGCCAAGTTGTAGAAGCCCAGCTCAAAAGGCATGTTGATCAGCCCCATCCCGTTGGTGCCATGAGGAAAGGAGAACCTGCTATTGCCAGATTTTTTTTTCTTTGTTTCTAAAGAAGCTGGAAGTTTGGGTGAGAATGTTATACTTCTTAATTCAATGTTGTCTCAATTCCTTTTAAAACAATACATAGACTCCTGGGAGCTCAATCTCAGACTGATACTTAGCAGCCAATGTGTTTGGAATCAAGTTGGAGAGATTAGTGTTCCTTAATTGGCTTCTGATTAGATTAGACCAATGGTTCTCAGAGTGTGGTAGGATGGGTCTGCAGCAGCAGCATCACCAGGGAACTTGTTAGCAATGCATATTCTCAGGCCCAGGACCAATATACAGAATCAGACATTCTGGAAGTGGGACCCAGTATTTATGTTTCAACTAGCCATCCAAGTATCACAAATGTACATTTAAGTTTGAAAACTTCTGGATTAGATTATCATTACCTTCTTTCTTCTATTCTGTGAGTAGTTCACAGTAGCAGAGAGGACCTATGGAAGTGAACAAAGAAAACAGTAATCTAAATATCAAAATTCAACTCAGATATAAGTCTGCAGAAATAGGAGCTACACAAGACAGACTCTTCATTTAAATGTGATTTGAATTGAAATCAGGGCAGCTGTGCTGATGTGGTGGACCTGTAATTTGTTCAGGTCTCACTTCTGCTACTGGCATCTTGAATGGCCCATTAAATAAGCCTAGTGGATGATCTACATGAAGCCTCTTATCTTTTCAGCTATTTGAACTACAAAGGGAGAGGAAGAAAGTGTGTGACTATGGTTAGCATAGGGAAGATTATGTATGCTATGAAGAATGTAGACATGAAAAGATGTTTTTACAACTCATGTAATAAAATATTAAAAGGGTTAGTTACATGGAACTGTGTACTCTATATTCTATAGCTTTAGTATAGTTATTCCTAGATTAATCATGTGCATGTATGTGCACACACACTCATATAAATGCATATATGTGGGAAAGTGTGTATGTGGGAAAAGCATGTGGAGTATAAGAATTATGAGTAACTGATATAAACTCTTCAAGCCAGAAAATATTTCAGGGTATGGAATGAAGACTGCTCATAAAATTAAAAAGACAGATTAGAATATTAATTGAGAGCTGACTTAAAGAATATTGCCATTGTTTGCTCACAGATTGGGGGTGTGATATTGCATCGTAGTTGACTACACATGCTTTAAATTCAGATGGTCTAGGGTTTGCATTAGCATTTTATGAAAAGTATTTGGGGCTGTACAGGTTAAACACTAAGGCTAGTGCTTGTAGATAGTTTATTTAGGAAAGGCGTGTTGGGAGCCAAGGCCTTTGCCCTGACCGCCCAGCCCCCCCACCCCCACATAGAACCTGGCCGTTAACAAACCTGTATGCTATCTAAAGAATGCAAGAGCAGATAATGCTCCAGGAAATAGTTAACCACAGAATGTATTAACATACCCGCTGGATAAGGAAGGACCTACTGAATGGCTGTGGACCTGCCCAAGGAGCCCCTCTCCTCCTTGTTCCTCTTTTCACTTCTTCTAACCTTTGTACCCCCTCACACCATCAACCAAGGTCCAATGAAATTGTAACAAGTATCCCCCTGCCTAGTCAGTCCTGCCCCCCTTTGTTCTTCTGTATAAATATACCCGCTCTAAAATAAAAATTTTGAGGCTTGATCAGAATACTGTCTTGCCTCCACTCCTTTCTCTCGCCCATGTTCCTCTTTAAGGTGAGATCCTCCTGGGACCACACGAATAACTAGGTCCCGCGGGTCGGGACAAAGGCGGAGGTAGACAAAAATTATAAGTATACAAAGTATTTTTAAAAGGTGAGATTGCTATAGGATTGTATGACAGGGGAATGAATCAGAGTTTGGAAGTAACATGAACTTGAGTAAACTTAGTTTTGGAGCATGACAGAATTAACTAAGTCAATGGCTGTCCATCTTTGGTAAACATTACAATAGATACTTACCAAAACGTCTTGTTAGAAATGCACAGCTCTGACTACCTCCTGCTTCCCCATCATCAGTCTCCAGTCTCTGTCAACCACTAATCCTAAATGGCAACAGGTGTTACCATGAGGCCTTATAGCCAGATCAGCATCCAGTATCATCATTGTGGAGGTGGGTACATAAACCTATACATGAGATAAAATAATATAGAATGGAATATACACGCACCATACGCACACTATACACACATACCACACACCATACACACACACATCACATACTATATACACATATGCACACACAAACATGAGGACAAGCAAAATTAAGGACATCTGAATAACGTAGGTACTGCTATCCTGGTGGTGATATTATACAATAGATTGTAAGTGTTACTATTGGGGGAATTTGAGCTAAGTGTACAAAAGATCTCTATTATTTTTTACTGCATGAGATCTACAATTATCTGTGTACTTTGCTGGCTTTTCAGGTGATTCTAGTACTCATCAAAGTAGGAGCCACTAAGCTAGGTGAAAATAGTGAGGTGGAGTGGAAGAAAAACAGTACCTGTGAATGCCAGAGGATAGGAAGATGGTAGATTTAAGATGTAGAAAGCAGCTTTTATTACAGAAGATTAGGCTGGAGAAATGGGTTGCAGCCAATCTGAGAGCCTGATATCTGGGAGAAATCTTTCTTGGTAATGGTATTTAATCCTTTTTATCTTTTTTTGACTTAATTTGCTAATATTGTATTGAGAATTTTTGTGTCTATATTAATGAGAGACATTGTTCTATAGTTCTCTTGTAATGTCTTTATCTGGTTTTGGTATCAGGGTAATACTGGCCTCATAGAATGAGTTAGGAAGTATTCCATCTTCTATTCTCCGAAAGAGATTACAAATGATTGATATAATTTCTTTCTTAAATACTTTGTAGAATTTAGGAGTTAATCCATCTGAGTCTGGTGCTTCCTGTTTTGAATGGTTATTAATTATTGATTCAATTTCTTTAATAGTTATCAACCTATTCAAATTGCCTGTTTCATTTTATGTGAGTTTTGGCAAATTGTGTCTTTTAAGAAATTGGTCTATTTCATCTAGGTTAATAAATTTGTGGGCTAGAGTTGTTTATATTGCTTCATTGTCCTTTTAATTTCCATGAGATAGGTAGTGATATCCCCTCTTTCATTTCTGATATTGGTAACTTGTGTCTTCTTTTTTCTTAATTAGCCTGGCTAGAAGATTATCAATTTTATTGACTTTTTAAAAAAGCTGCTTTTGTATTTGTTGAGTTTTCTCTATTGATTTCTTGCCTTTAATTTCATTAATTCCTGCTCTAATTCTTATATATTTCTTTTTTTCTTATTTTGGATTTAATTTGTTCTTCCTTTTTTAATTTATTAATTAAGGTAGATACTTAGAATATTGATTTTAGATCTTTATTCTTCTCTAATATGTGAATTCAATGTTATGAATTTTCCTCTAGATATTGTTTTGCTGCATCTCACAAATTTTGATAAGTTGTGTTTTCATCTTCATTTAGTTCACAGTTTTGCTTAATTTCTCTAGAGGTTTTTTGACCCATGTGTTAATTTAAAGTGTGTTGTTTAATTTCCCTATATTTATGGATTTTCCAGTTATCTTTTGGTTACTGATTTCTAGCTTATTTTCATTGTTGTCTGAGAACAAATATTGTATGATTTTTATTTTTTAAATTTGTTTTGCTGGGTTTAATGGCCCAGAATGTGGTCTGTCTTAGTGAATATTCCATGTGAGCTTGAGAAAAATGTGTATTCTGCTGTTATTTGATGAAGTAATTTTATTTTAGACTTTAAATAAATATGGCTTTTCTGTGGATGTGCTAGAGATTAATCTTTTTATGTGATGAGCACAAGATTATAAAGTATTTTTCTGAGGGAACTTGTGCTGAGAAATAAGTAAAATATACTCAATTCTCACTGTTGTTAAACCTTGCTCAATTGATTCACCCTGCTGTTTGCTAGAAAAGACCAGTTAATCACTGGACTTTTGAAAGATAGTTACACTTGGGCTCAATTAAGATGAATGTTTCTTCTATGTCACAGCCATAACTGTTATCTTAGATTTTTAAATAATCATTAAAAAATGTGTAATCTGCTGGTTTTGGATGAAATGGTCTATAGATGTCAGTTATGTCCAGTTGACATATATCCAATGTGGAATGTTGTCGAGTTCAACCATATTTGTACAGATTTTCTGCCTGCTGGATCTGTCCATTTCTAAGAGAGGGATGTTGACATCTCCAACTATGATATTGGATTCATCTATTTCTATTTCTAATCACAGTTCTATCAGTTTCTGCCTCATAGTTTGACACTCAATTGTTCGGGACATACATGTTAAGAATTATTATGTCTTTCTGGCTATTTAGGGAAGAAGTCCAAAACATTAACTTGTAAAGATAGTTGCATTCCTCTGTTCATATCAGCATTATTTACAATAGCCAAGATATGAAAACAACCTGTGTCTATCAACAGACGACTGAATAAAGATATGATACATATGAATACAACTGAAAACTCCTTAGCTATTAGAAAAATGAAATCTTATTTGTGACAACATGGATGGACCTAGAGGGTATTGTACTAAGTGACATAAGTCAGACAGAAAGACAAATACCATATTAACTCACTTATATATGGAATCTAAAAATCAAAATAAACAGAACAAAAACAGACCCATAGAAACAAAGAACAAACTAATATTTACCAGATGGCAGGGATGTTGGGGGAATTAGTGAAAAAGGTGAAGGGATTAAGAAGTACAAATTGGCAATTACAAAAAAGTCACAGGGATATAAAGTATAGCATAGAGAATATAGTGTATGGTATTACAACAACTAGGTATAGTGTCAGGTACTAGACTTATGAGGGGATCACTTTGCAAATTATATAAATGTTTAACCACTATGCTGTATACCTGAAACCAATATAATATTGAATGTCAACTGTAATTGAAAAAAAAAAAAAGAATTGTTATATCTTCTTGGAGAACTGACACTGTTATCTACATGTAGTGCCTTTCTTTATCCTTGATAACTTTTCTTACTTTGAAGTCTGCTCTGTCTGAAATTAAGATAGCTATTCTGGCTTTCTTTTGATTAATGTTTGCATAGTGTTTTTCTCCATCCATTTACTTTTAACCTATGTCTCTTTATATTTAAAGAGGGTTTCCATAATGAGATATCACTTCACACCTGTTAAAATGATCATCATCAAAAAGACAAGAAATAACACACACTGATGAGGATGTAGAGGAAAGGAAAGTGTATACTGTTGGGGCTGTAACTGATATAGGCACTATGGAAAATAGTATGGTAGATCATCATGAAATTGAAAATAGAACTACTGTATAATACAGCAATTCTAGTTCTGGAAACATATCCAAAAATAACAAAACCCTAACTCTAAAAGATATCTGCATCTCCATGTTTATAGCAGCATATACACAATAGCCAAGACATAGAAACAATCTAAACATCCATTGAAGAGAAATGGATAAAGTTGTGGGATATAGATTTACACACACACATGCACACATTCACACAATGGAATATTATTCAGTCATAAATAAACAAAGAAATTCTGTCATTTGCAACAATGTGGATAAAACTTGAGGGTATTATGGTAAGTGAAATAAGTCAGAGAAAGACAAATACTATATAATCTTGCTTATGTGAAATCTAAAAAAATAAAAGAAAGAAAGAAAGAAAGAAAGAAAAAGAAAGAAAGAAAGAAAGAAAGAAAGAAAGAAAGAAAGAAAGAAAGAAAGAAAGAAAGAAAAGAGAGAGAGAAAGGAAGGAAGGAAGGAAGGAAGGAAGGAAGGAAGGAAGGAAGGAAGGAAGGAAGGAAGGAAGAAAGAAAGAAAGAAAGAAAGAAAGAAAGAAAGAAAGAAAGAAAGAAAGAAAGAAAGAAAGAAAGAAAGGAAAAAGAGACCAGATTTGTAGTTATTGGTGGTGGGAAGTGGGGAGAGAAGGAATTTTAGGAATGTAGTCAAAAGGTATTAACTTCTAGTTATAAAATAAATAATGTAATGTATACCATGATGACTGCAGTTGACATTGCTGAATTATACACAAGAAAATTGTTAGGAGAGTAAATACTAAGAGAGTAAATACTCATCACAAGAAAAACTTTTATTTTTGCATTTTCTTTTTATTGTATCTATATAAAATGAGAGATGCTAACTATCTATGGTAATCATTTCACAATATATGTAAGTCAAACCATGAAGCTGTACCCCTTAAATTTATACAGTGATGTTTATCAATTATATCTCAATAAAATTGGAGAACAAAATAGTGGGTTTCTTATTACAATTAGGTCGTGCTTTTTGTTTCACTGTGACAATCCCTGTTTTTTAATTAGTGCAGACGATTGTTGTTCAAAGTGATTATCGATACAGTTGGATTAATACCTGCTTATTCATCACTGCTTTCTTCTTGGTGTTCTCTGTTTCCATTTTTGTCTTCCATTCTTTTTCTGCTTTTTATAATTTTAATTTAGTGTATTATATGATTATATTTTCTCTTTTTTCTTAGCATATTGGTTATCCTTCATTTTTAAAACCTGTTTTTAGTAATTGACCTAGTTTGGAGAGCACATTTACAAATAATTCAAGTTCACTTTCAAATAACACTGTACTACACAGTGTGAGTAACTTCTAATAACAAAAATAATACCAATACCTCCTTGTCTCTTGCATCATTGCTGCTTTTTATTTCATATATATATATATACGTATATATATGTATATACATATATATATATGGATACGTAGAATATATATATATATATATATACACCTATATAAAAGACATACATAAACATACATAATCAAATACACTGCAGTACTATTATCTGTTGGATCAATTATTAAGAAAAATAAGATTTATTTTATCTTCACTTGTTTTTCTTACTCTTCCTTTCTTCATGTAGATCTAAATTTCTGACTATTTTCTTTCTCTCTAAAGAATTTTTTTTATAACATATCTTGCAAGACAGATCTACTGGCAACAAAGTCCCTCAATTTTTGTTTGTCTGAGAATATTTTTTTTCCTTCATTTTTGAAGATTAACTTCACAAGGCACAGATTTCTAGGTTAGTGTTTTTTGCTTCTGACACTTTAAATATTTCACTTTCCTCTCGCTTGCATGATTTGGAGAAGAATTTGAATGTAATTTTATTCTTTGTTCTTCTGTAGGAAAGGTTCCCTGCCATATCCCCCATCCTGGGCTTCTTTCAGAAATTTTTCTTTTTCTTCAATTTTCTGTAGTTTGAAGATGACATATGTCTATACGCATATGTTTTATTTTTTTTGTTTGTTTTGCTTTGTTTTTTGGCATTTATCCTGTTTACTTTTTCTGAGGTTCTTGGATCTGTAGTTGGCATTGGATTTTTTCTGAGGAAATTCTCAGTCATTATTTCAAATACTTCTTCTGTTCTTTTCTCTCTTTTTCTGGTATTCTCATTATGCATATGTTCTACATTTTATAATTGTCCCACAGTCCTTGGACATACTGTTCTATTTTTTTTTTTATTTCAGTCTTTGTTCTCTTTGCTTTTCAGTTTTCAAGTATTCTATTGATATATCCCCTAGCTCAGATATTCTTTCCTCAGCCATGTCCAGTCTATTAATGAGCCTGTCAAAGGCATTTTTCACATATATATGTTACCATGCTTTTTATCTCTAGCATTTCTTTTTGGTTCTTTCTTAGGATTTTCATCTTTCTGCCAACATTGTTCTCTGTTTTTACATGCTCTCTACTTTGTCTGTTAGAGCCATTAGCACATTCATCATAGTTGTTTTATATTCCTGGTCTAATAATTCTAACATCTCTGCCATGTCTGTTCTGACTCTGTTTTTGGCCTTTTGTTATGACTTGTGCTTTTTTTTTTTCTTGACAGCTAGACATGATACACCTGGTAAAAGGAGCTGATCTAAATAAGCCATTAGCGATGTGGTGGTGAGGTGTGTGTGTGGGGGGGGGTGGGAGATGACATTCTATTGTCCTATGATTACATCTTAGTTTTTTAGTGAGCCTATGACTCTGAACTGTGAAATTCACAAGGATTTTATTTTTTATTTTTTTTCCTCCCCCTTGGGTGGGACAAAACGGCTATAATTGGCTGGAGTTAGATATTTCCCTCCTCTAGATCAGTTAGGCTCTGATAATACTTCAGCAGGTTAGGCTCTGATTAATTATTTTCCCCTGAGGACGGACCTATTTAAGAAAGCCAAGTGCTCTGTCTTTACTATTTCAAAATGGCTGCTTTTCCTCTCCACCTGCAACAAGCCCGAGAGGATTTCTCTCCACATATTTACTGTGGGAACCTGGTCAAGCTCCTAAAGGTAAATCTCACTGTAATATCTGGGTTCATATGATCAGGTCCCCCTAGGATTTTCACTCCTGGAGTTGTCTGTACTGACCTCCGAAACCTGTCAATTACAGTTAAGATTTCCTTATTCTAGCATCACATACTTTTTTAAAAACCCCAAATCTTTCTAATATCAATCTCAAGTTGAGAACCAATGTAGAGGGCAATAGAAAGCCACTAAAAGTTTTAAAGCCCAGACATGACGATCAGATTCTTGTTTTGTAATCACTTTATATCTAATGAGAAAATGGATTGGATGAGGATGGAGAACAAAGAAGGAAATAGACTAATGCAGTTTATGGAGGTGAGTAGTCTTAGCGGTCTCTATCAAAAGGAAAATGACAGTGGGGATGACTATGAAAATTTTAAAGTTTTACAACTGTCAAGACTTAATAGTTGGTTGGAATGAGACTGCAGGAGAGGAGTTTTTGAGACTCAGGAATCAAGGAGCATGAAGAAGTCTGATGGCCAAAATTATCCTAAAGTTGACAGTAGAGCTTGACTCTTCAATAAAGAAAATAGTGAGAAAGATACACTTGGGACCAGCAAGTCCAGAATCAGATTAAAGAGACCAGGATGCCACTGCTGAGGCCTCTGACTCTACACCCAGAAGCCAACACAGTGTCTTAAAGGAATTTGGACTGTGCCCAGGGGAGTCTCGATTCTATAGCTTTCCCTAATTCGACAATAAGGTGGGCGCAGGATGGTGAAAGCGCTCTGTTAGCGAGGCTTGTTAAGAGGTAGGGTACCCAGTAGAATGGAGGGAGGATAATTAGAAAAGGGAAAACTGAAAAGAGAACTGTGAGAGAGCTAGTTATAATAATGAAGGTGTGGAGTAATTATAGGCCAGAATTAGAGTGATAGCAGTGGGAATGAAAGGAAGTAGGCAATTATCAGTGAAGTTATAAGGGAAAAATCAGCAGAACCAGATGGCTTATTGACAGTAGAAAGTCATCGAAAAGAAGGAGGTCAAGAAGACAAAGAATAATGGTAGGATCAGGACTGAAAACAGGATGCTAGGATGGGGAGCAGGTTTTGGCAGAAAGATGAAGAGTGTCTAGGGGTGTGTTTACTTGGAGGTGGCAGTGGGTGAGAACAATTTAAATGTCATTTTAGATAGCAGATAGAGAGGAAGCATGGAATGGTGGCTGGAGTATATGCGAGGGCAACTGCCAAGGCCAGGATGTACCCAGGTACGAATCCTGGGTTTGGTGTTGCTTATGTTCAGTGTTGGTCTAGTACACCATGAACTAGAGTACGGCTCCCTAAGAAAAAAAATGAACCTTTATTATAAGACTTCTGAACAGTTGCAGGATGCAAGATGTGGCAAATAAAAAGAGGCTGCCATTTATAGCGTAGGTTTTCAATGAAGAAATATTAAATGCCAAAGAACTCTAGATGCTAACTAAATGTTGATGTGGGTGCTGGTTCATGGTGCTTCTCATCTGCTATTTTCCTCATTGTAGCAAAACACAAGATTTGTTCTTTCACTTCATGGATTAGCAAAGTACAGCCAGCAGGCCAAATCCAATCCATTTGCATTTTGGTGGATTAAATATTAGGGCAACACAGCCCTGCCCATTCATTTACATGTTATTTGTGGCTTCTTTTGTGCTACCACAGCAGAGTTGATTAGATACAAAGATGATGTGGGCCACAAAACCTATAATAATTACTTTCTGGTACTTAGCACAAAATGCTTGCTGACACATCCTCTAGTTTATTATTGTCTATACTAATATGTGGTTTGCAAAGTCTTTAATAACCCTACCAGTTACCTCCATTGCCAACACCTCTATATTCATCTGTCCAGTCTTGCCCAACACGCTCTTTGCTATAAGCAATCTTATATAAAATACCCTGCAGGTTAAACCCCTCAACCTGTCCACAAAGAGCATGCAGCTGTCCTCTAGAATCCACTCACCCTTTTTCTATTTAAGTAGAATGGACCCCAGCCCTTTGCCAGCTCTATCCCCCAACGTCCTAGATGCTGGGGCTTGTTCTGGTTGGTGTTTGGATGTTCCTTCTAAAGGTCGGTCATGTTGAACAATTTAGCAACAGCCTGCATTGTTCAGGTACCTGGTCCTCTTATGCAATTAAAATGTCTTTGTTAATCTGTAGATGTAAGGAGCTGCAACTAACCCTACTAGTTTACTGTGGAAGGATTACAGTGTAGCTCATATGATGGAGGAAAATGTGTAAGCAGAACTTGGAATGTACAGGATCCTGGCAACTCTCGGGCTGGTAAGCAGGAATGAGTGGACATTTGCTTTGGGGGTCCAGCTTCTGAGGTGAAGCCACTCTAATTCACTCAAAATCTAAGGTTCCAAGAGAGAAGAGACTAGCCTAGGGTGAGTTACATGTTTTCCCATTGAGTACAAGAAAACACAGGACTTTTATGGACAGGCTATTGAAGACCATATGCACTGGGGAATGGGTTATCCAAATGAAAATCATGGTATCACTACCCAGAGAAAGGAGGAAGGGTGACTCACAGGTGAACAAATTGTTGCCTGTTATCAAACTGCATGGATGCATAGAGGCTGTGTTCAGTGACCCTTGTCACTTGAATCAGTAGTTCTCAAACTTTAGCATGCAACAGGATCATTTGGAGGGCTATTATAACAGATTGCTGGGCTCCTCTCCTAGGGCTCTTCACCTAGTTGCAGTAGCTGTGGGGTAAGGTCCTGGGATTCTGCATTTCTAGTAAATTGTTAAGACGATGCTGATGCTATTTGTCTGGGACCAAGACTTTGAGTCTCACTGTCTTACACAAATAGTACTTTTTTGTAGATTGTAAATTTTTATTTCTAGCAGTAATGCATCAACATTTTGCTCTGAAAAACTTGAATTCATTACATTTCTTGTTGTAACTTACAGCTGTTAACTGTCTTTAACTTGTGAATGATAGCAGGTGTGACAAGGGCTATCTTTTAAATTGTCTTTGAATACACCTTACCTAATCTCCTTGAGGAGTGCTGATGTCTTTACCCGATTATAATGTTCATGATAAAACCTAGAATTAAAATCAAATCTTATAGTGTATTAGAGTCTATTCTTTTTGACAACTGCAGTCAAATTCTAAATAACTACAGAAGACAGATCATTCTGAAAGTGCTTTGGCATCTTATATCTGATGAGCTTCTCTTCAACCAGCCAAATTCTCTGCTTTTGCTCATAGGAAGAGGGAAGCAAGTGAACTTGAAAGTACAACAGATGTTAGTAAATTTTTAATTGATTTTTCAATTTATAGAAAATATTCGTACTACAAGAAAGAATGCTGGACTTACTCTGGTGATGTTATCCATTGAAGATGATGTCCAGAGAGGGGAAATAGCTTGACCCCAAATCATAGAACATTAGTGTCAGAAGTAAAACAGGATTCCATGTCTCTTGATTCTCAGCTCTGACAATGATGGTAGCAGCTATAGTATTATCATGAGCCAAGGTGCTGAGTACCATTTATTGAGCTTATAGTTTGTTGAGAATTATGTTAAGTGCTTAACTTATACTCTTTAAGTCAGGGGTCAGGAAACAGTGGTCTACGTCCCATCTTGGTAAATAAAGTTTCACTGGGACATGGCCATGTTCACGCATTTGTGTCTCACCTGTGGTTGTTTTGAGGCTATAGTAGCAGAATTGATTAGTTGAGAAAGAAACATCTGGCTCATAAAGTTTAAAATATTTACTATCCAACCCTTTACAGAAAACTTTAAAAAGTTTTTTCTCCTAGCTATTCCTGTCATTAGCTGTGAAGTCAGCATTACTGATGAGGAAATAGAGGCTTAGGGACCATTGAGTTGGGGTCCAAACTGAAGTTCGTCAGCTTCAGAAATATATATTGCAGGCACTTTATACTATTTCTAATGAATTTGGCTAATAGTACAGATCATATCTTATTGAAGCAATAAATAGTTGCTTATAAAAAGATGACTTCTTTTTCTCTCTTAAACACAATAAAGTGACATTTTAAAAGTGAATAATGAGAACTGGTCCCAACAGAATAATCACATTACAGTGGCCTATTTACTTTTAAAAGTAAATCATATTTTATGGCAATTGCTAAGTTAGTGAAATAATTATACTACCAGCTTAGTGGATTTATTCATCCCTGCCTTTTGCAGGACACTTGAGACTTGACTGATGTTACAATGAAATAACTGATTACCCAGTGGGAACTTGAACCCAGAGCCTGGACTTTCCTCAAGTATTTCTGTGTCTTTGTACTTGGCGCTAGTTGCCTAATACTCAAGCAGCTGTTTTATGTTGCTTTAAAAATTTTCAGTTTGATCCTTTCACTCAGTGGATCTCAGTATTTACAATACATCTCAATCATATGGAGGCCCTTAAAAACCACATACCTAAGCTCAGGTTCCACTTCACCTCCACTAATTTAATGGCCTATTTACTTTTTAGAAGATTATTCAGGTATGTAGGCAGTGTTGAGAAACTCAAAGAATGCTTTTACCAGTGACTTGATATCTGAAGACATGCACCCCTGGGTTACAGTCTCGTTGGCAGCAGGCAAAGTTAAAATTTTCTTACTTGAATGAGCAACAGGGAATTGCTTATGTTATCATGAGGATTTTATTTTCCACCATATGCATCCATTTCTGTTTTTTTAATCAGCTAGTCCACATTCTCTTGATTACCTTTAGGTAAAAGGACAGGATATTATAGGTTGGTACTGTAAATTAAACACAATCAAGCATTTACCTAGGGAGGGAGAAAAGTGTAGATATGCCAAACCTCAAAAAAAATTAAAATTGAATTTTTAATTTATTAGATACAGAACAACTGTTTCAGAATTACTAGGCATCCTTGCTAAACTGCAGATTCCTGGATCCTTCCCCAAATCCACTGGATCAGAATTTCTAGGAAGGAGTCCTGATGATCTATATTTATGAATGCCGTAAAGGTAGTCTTTATGCATACTAAGTTGTGAGACTGGAATATATTGAATCATTTCTATTGATGCATGGTTATTTCTATGTTGTAAGAGAAGGTTAGGAAAGAGCCCCACAGGCATTTTCAGCTGGCAGAATGTTCTATTCATGTTTGTCAAATGTTATATACATGCACATGCACTTATACATGTACATACAAGTATATTTTATGAGGTCAAGTACCAGTGCTTTCATACACTTGTACTTGACCTCCCTCTCCCTAGAATAAGCTCTTTGTATATGTGACTTCTACACCATTCAAGTCTCAGCTCAAATATTACTCTTCCAGAAAGTCCTGTCTTGACTATGATCAATTTATTGCAAACATGTCTCTAATTTTCATTCCTCTTTGTATCTGTGCCTTCTGCAATGTGATGTTGCAACTTCTTTTATTGGGAAGTAGTTAATTTCTCTTTCCCTTGAATCTTCGCTGGCTATATAAATTCGCTTTGGCCAGTAGCATGCAACCGAAGTTCTAATACATAACAGGCCTCAGGAGGCCTTGATGTCTTGGAATCCTGCTTCCAACATATAAATAAGCCCATGCCAACCTGTTGAATAATGAGATACATATGGCCCAGTCATCTCATCAACGCAGCTGACAGTCATCCAATCTCCTGGCTTGTAAGTTGAAGCCTTTCTATACCAGCAAGCCATAAGCTGATCTCTCATGATTGCAAATTTATGAGTGATCCCAAATAAGATTAGTCATGCCTGGTTGAGATCAGAACTGCTTAGCTTACCCCTCAGTTCATAAGAAATAACAGTTGCTATTTTAAGCCACTATATTAAAATACTTGCAATTTTAAGTCAGTATATTTTGGGGTACTTTGTTACCCGGTGATACAACCATCTTTTCAAAAGGCCTTACCATCATTACGTCATCAGTTTGTATAGTCTTCTATTTTCTTGTCATTATCTGAAACTATCTTATTTGTTTTGGCCTTTCTTCATAGAAATGTATTAGGATTAGATTCTCATTTCGTCTTGTTTGCCAATGAATCTCCAGTGCCTAGAGCAGTGCTGGGTTGACAGCAGACATTCAGTAAATATTTTGCATCAATGAATATATTTCTCAGAGGCATTTCTCACATATTTAGTTTTCTAATCTTATTATACTAAGGCTTATGTTAAAATCTACTCTCAGAGGGTCTATAATGATAGTGGGATTAAAATTTACTCTCAGGGTGTCTATAATGGGAGCTAGTGGGATGTGTTTTACCTAGCATGTGTGATGGATTGCTGGGAAATGCCATCTTGGGGGATTAAATCAGCTTTCCCAGGCACACAAAGTCTGTCATGATAACTGCAGTGTACACATATACCTAGTATCCCAAATGGGTCATGTCACATTTTGTTTTAGTCTAAAGTCCCTTCTGCTGCACTGGCTGCTGTTAAATCTTGGGAGGTTGGGGAGATATATTAAAGATATTAACTCTTTGAGGCAGGGCTTTGGATTTTCCTCAGAACTCATTGTCTGTGACACTCCATCCCTAGGTGATGTTTGTTTCTTGTGTATCAAGAAAAAAAATCCCATGATATGACTTGACCTAGGCAAGAACATTAAATACTGGGGACTGATTCTGCTCTTTTCTACCAGCTGAATGTTCCTGACAATATGTTTCTTCTTTGGAGTACCCAACTGTCACCTTCTCTTCCCAACTGTCACCTTCTCTTTTTCCAGAAGAGATGTAGTACAGTGATTGAGAATCTTCACTTTAGAAGCTGACTTTGAGTTGGCATACAGGCTCCAAAGCTAATCATCTATGTAAATTCAGGCAAATCACTTAGCATTTATGTGTTTCAGTAATAGCACAGGTAATGTAAGAATAAATGATCTAATGTAACCTCTGGGACCAGAGCCTAAACATATAGTAAGCACTACATATATATAAACTGATGATATTATTGGCATCCATTTGAGGACAAAATTGGAAAATCAATTTTAGAATCTAAAGTTGATTATCAGATTCCCATTGTAAGGTCATTAATAATTATTAAATTTAATAATAATACTTACAGTTGATGATTGCTTATCTGATAGTAGA
Source organism: Cynopterus sphinx (assembly GCA_030015415.1). Classification (NCBI taxonomy): domain Eukaryota; kingdom Metazoa; phylum Chordata; class Mammalia; order Chiroptera; family Pteropodidae; genus Cynopterus; species Cynopterus sphinx. Next base: position 118,261,902 of record CM057381.1, on the reverse strand, counting down.
CTGCATGCTAAAGCACTTTTTTCCTACCTACTGATTTTTTTTCACAATTCCCATGAAATAGGCAGATCATTGTCCTTTTAAAGATGAAACAATTGAGGCTCAGATAGGTTAAGAACCTCGCCCAAGTTTGCACAGATTGTAAACTGGGATTCAAACCTATGCAAGCTAAGCCAATTCCCCACCCAATTCTACCTCCGACTACACATAAAACCACAGAATGTCATAAAGGTAAAAGTCACCTAAGATGAGAGACCACTCTTACTGATGTCATTTCTGTAGCATGCTGGTAAACTTACCTTTGTGTAGGATTTAGAGGAGTTTGTGAAACATTTCCACATATACATTCTCATCCACTGCCTTCCTTGCAATAATCTTGGGAGGTAAATGACTTCCTTTTCCAGCTTGTAGGAAGCTGAAGTGGGAGAAAGTCAGTCACTTATTTTAAATTCCACAGCTATTAAGTGACAGCATTTTGGCATAATCCAGTGACCCCAAGGCCTAGTCCTATACTATTTGGCATTGCTATGTTGACATACTTGCAGTGGCTTATTGATTTGAATTACTCTAACTTTCAGTCTCTGCGATTTGGGGCATGCTGCACTAGAATTTTATAATTTAAAACAGTCATTATTAAAATGTTTATAAGCTTAAAATATGACTATCAACGGGAAGTTTAAGCTACTTAGAAGGAAAAAATATTTTTGGATGCTTTAGAGAATTCATTACCTATATCCAATTAATATTTTATAGAAATCATTTAAAAAACTGTTAATTAAGCAGAATCTTTAACTAGAGGCTGCTTAACATAGGTTTCAGGTAGAAAAATTAATATAGCTTTGTAAAATGTAGCATTAAACAGATTTCCTTAGTTAGGCCTTTTCAAAGCCTCTGTTGTATTAAAATGTACTATGATACTCTGAAAAGAAATAAAGCATACAGCCTCATAAGTTTATTTGACCAGGGAACCCTCAGAAGGAAACTTTGCAAACTATAGGCCCAAGGCCAAAACCAGCCTGTGGCCTGTTTTGGTGTAGCCTGGAGCTGCTAATGTTTTTTACATTTCAAATGGGTTGTTAAAAACAAAGAACAGGTAACAGGCTATATAAGGCTTATCAGGCTTAAAGTATTTACTATTTGGCCTTTCATTCAAAACTTTTGTTGAACTGAATTCTGCCTTCAGACAACAGGGTCATTGCTACCATCATGGTAGCTTGTCTTTAAAATAGCTGCAGTGAAATTCTCCTCTCTTAAAAACATAGGCGAATCTCCCATCAAATGGCAGTGTCTGTCCTCCCACTTACACCTGGGCTGGCTTTGGAGTTCTTTGAACAGTAGACTATGGTGCCAGTGACGTTATGGCAATTTTGGACCTAATTATTAAAAAACTGTAGTTTTCATTTTAGTCTCTTGATATCCTGAGACACCATGTAAAAAACTGAACTACCCCGCTGGAGAGATTACAGTGATATACTGTAAGGCTACTTGGAGAGAGTGACCTAGCTGATACCAGCTCTCTAGCCATCCCCATTGAGGTACCAGGCACGTTAGTGAACCTAGAACAAACTCAACAGACCAGCCAAGATGCCAGTGGAATTGTAACCCTAGATGACACCACATGGAGCAAAATAATTGGCCAGATGAGCCTCGTATGAATAGACCCGCACCATCTTGAGATATAATAAAATAGTTGATATTTTAAGCTACTGAGCTTGGGGGTAATGTGTTGCATAGCAATAAGTGATTGAAACAATCCTCACGTTCATCTTCATCATTGTCATCATCATTCTGCAATCTCACAGTTGCATCCCATAACACTCACTTTGAGAAAATCTGATTTTGAAAATATAACACTGTTCTCACAATTTAGTATTTTTGTTTATGTACACCCACAAATGACATAAATTAGTGAGATATATCCTAGTAATATAATTATTTTACCAACACCATCATACAAAGAGGACTAAGATGTGATACACCCACAGAAACAGGATAGTTCAAACCTCTGAGCCCATTAATGTCATATCCCCAACCACATCTTGCAACCTGCACTACTGCCTAGGAGTGTAGCTTTCAAAGAGAGCTAAACCTCTGCTACGTAGTAATAGCAGAATCTCTAAGAAAGTTATAAGATCACAGCATCAGGAGGAAAACAAAAATCTCTACTTTTATACCAAAGCCAAGCACATACCAGATGCTCAGTGATGGTACCTCATGGATGTTAATTTCAAACTCAGAAGGGCATCATTTTCTTATTCCTAGATGGTTTATATTTTCTGCCTGTTTGGGGGGATTCTGCATCATGAATCCTATATAAGCAAGAAGGTACCCCGATAGTTTGCTTTCACTTGTCATAGTCTTGAGTACAGCTCTGTAGCATCACCACTGTCTATATAACATCTCATTTGTTTATCTGTGCATGTCTGCTCTTCCACAGTTTAACTGCAGCGTATTTCCCTATCTGTTGCCTGAAATATGTCATGGAATTTTCCATTTCTGGAACACATCACATCCCCTCAAGGCTAGTGGCTTTGTACATGCTGTTCCTGAATGCACGTCTCTGCTTTTCCACCTAATGCACTTCTCTCACTCCTGATTCATCTCCTCCATAGAGGGCATTGGTCTGTCTGTTCAGACGTGTGTACCTCTGGACATGTATACAGTACTAACTATATTTGGTCAAAATATTTCTAATAGAAATAAATTTTCCTTCTGTTTCATTTTTTTTTTAAAGCTAGGAAATGGGAATGCTATTTTGCCTACCTGCAAGTTGTTGTAAAGACTGAACAAGTTGCAGTATATGTATAGATAGGCACCTGGCACCTGCTAAGAAAAATGACCTCTGTAAATTTTTGCTGTACCCACTTTCTGCCTGTTTATGGGTAGCTGTGACCCCCTTCCACAGCTCCTCCATCACACTCTTTGCTAAGTGTTGAATGTATTCTTTTTAACTTTCTTACTTATCCTAACTAGTTACAGTTTTTTGGTTAGGACCTCTATCCGTAGAGGGAAATATTTAAATATAAGGAAAACAGCTTCACAAGGTCTCTTTTAGCTTTTAGGACATAATAATATGCAGAAAAAGAAAACATGCTATGGTCATTTGATTTTCTCTATTACTAGTGACTGTGCCTAAGACCATTTCTGCTGTGAGATATGCTTTGTTGGAGAAGAGCCAAGGACAGATCTGTGCCCAGTCCTAGTTTTTTCCCAAAATGACTTAGTGCCTTTCTTGCAGTGAAGGGAGAGTGGAAACATAATGAACTTGCATTGCTTGCAAGTGCCAAATTTAAGAATCTTCATTTTGACTTATTCTTGTTTGCTGTGTGTGTCTCCCACCTACACGTTATATATTAAAAAAAAAAAAAACAAAACACTGAAATATAGCTTCATTTAGATGCTCTTGACTTACTTGTTAATTGACTTGAGAGTACTATGTCCTTTTAAATGTAATTTATTGTGAACTCGGCTGAGGTTTTATTTATAACAGTTGGTTTTCATCATCATACGAAATGACTTAGAGTGGACAGCAGTGACAGACATTTGGTGATACAAGCTGGATTTGTGGGCAGGAGGCTGGTAGTTTACATAGGCTTTCTAGCCCCTTAACATTTTTCAAGGAGGTGTGGTTGGGCCCTATAGCATCTGGCTGTGCCTCACGTGGCTGTGTAGAAGCAGAAGGATCCTACACTCTGTTGTTCCCCCTTTAATGGACCAGGAATGAGAGGGGTCTTATAGAGCCAGAGACAGCCAAATTGAGCTCTAGGGAGCAGAAACTTTAGTGCCAGATATCTAGGCAAGTTTTAGGAAATACCAGTTTCTCAGACCTAGGCCAAAATATCCCGTAGCAGGGAGGCCCATTAAAGTAAGATGTCTGCTTGACAAACCACGGTTCTGGGGAAGTGAGTTTGGCTGTAGCTCTTCCAGGTGAGATGGAAGAACCATCATCCCAGGATGCCTATTGCCAAGCAACCCAGAGAAAGAATCTGGGTCATTCATTGGACAATCCTGCTTGTCTCCACGTTCATTTTTGTGGGTATGACACTCCATCATTTGTATTTGTAAATCTAAAGCAAGTCAGTCAGTGAAACATTTCTGATCCTATAAAAGTACATCAGAAAACTCAGTTCAAATGGCCTGTATACAGGTGAATAAAATGAGAATTTTAATATTTTATGCCTAAAAATATACCATGAAAGGGTAAGTAATAGGGATGGATTTGGAGAAGAAATCTCAATCTTTAAAGCCCTTTTTCTCATTTTCTTTATTTTTATGGTCCACAGCTATTGTAGTGCCTTCAATTTCTATGATGTTGGCACAATAGTTTATAGATATGGATTGTGTGGGATATCTTATAAACCAGGAAGTTATTTCTAGTGGTAGAATATATATCATTGCATCACATACTCACCTCTGTAAATCAGCTAAGATGATAGTGGGAAGGAGTGTCAGCTCTAAATGTGGCGCCCTGTAGCCGTATTCTCTGGCCCCTGCCATGTAGCATGCCCTGACTGACATCAGCTGCCAGCATCTACTCCTCTGAGGAATTTTTCTAGTAGCCAAGGCCACTATACTCCTGGGCACGGCAGACAGTAGTACCATAAAAGAAATGCCTCCTGAGACTAGCACTCAACCAATTAATGATGGACTCCTCTTGCCTCTGCTGGGATAATTTTGGGGCACAACTCTATATTGGTCCTCCTAGTTTTCTAGTGAGATGATATCTAGTTACTCCCAAAGCTAACTTTCTTTGTTTCCCATTTGTGTCTGTTTTTCTCCTTCATTCATTCCTGGATTTTCTCCCAAGTAGACTATTCCTCTTATTGCTTTCTCAATATTGCCACTGGAGGAAAACAAACCAAAACATGCTCAGTGAAAAATTATATCTGAGAGCTCATATGTTTTGGAAAAGAGCACAGAATCTAAAGAAATTGAGTGGAAAAGTCTCATGAAAAATGGTGTGAATAGGATACCTACCTTGAGAGGAAATCCAGGAACTTTCACTACTGGCACCCGTATACCCAAAATATATCTGTGAAGCTAGAAACTTTGTTGCTTGATATTGCTTTAAAGACATCTTCCTACTCAGGATCTGGCTCTCAGCTTATAAAATTGCCTGGACCTTTCTTGTTCTCTATAGTTGAGGGGCAGGGTACTTACCTTTCTAACATTAAAGAGGGTCAGAGCTAGGATACAGTGCGTACTTCCTTTCCTGTCCTTCTGTTTCCAAGGTGCACGTGGTGGTGGAATGGAGGTACAATACACATCTTTTAAAGAGGCCACATGCCTGCTTTTGGAAAAGTTAAAAAACTTTCATTTGCACTTCGATATTTGAACCTACTGATAGGGGTGTAGAATTATAGGTTTTAGGAGGAACCTTGAGGATCTTGGAGCCCAAAGACCCATCTCTCTGATGTGCAGTTGCTTAGGAGACAATCAGTAAATATTTTCTATTTGAATTAAGTGTCCTTCTGACAAGCTTGAAAACAGCTAATAATTGAGAGATGGTGCCTTTCTGGGGCATTCACCTTCATCTTCACACACCCTCACATGCTTATTAATCCTTCCTTCTGCTCTTTTATGGCTTCAATTCATCCATTCCACTACTTAAGGCCCTAAAAAAGAGATTCAATGCAGATCCAGCCTTCTGCTACATTCCCTTTACTCTTCTGTTTTTCAAGAAATGTATCCATTATTCTTTCAGGTAGTCTTTCACGTGATCTGCTCATGAATCTTGTTTGGTTACTGCTCACGAATAATTTTCATTGTATCTCTCTAAACAGACCTCTTCATATTTAATTTGTCTTGAAGTATGGCTCCAAGTATGGAGTGGAATTTACTAACCGATCCAGTGGTCTATAAAATGATATTGAGGTGTGGAAGTCTGCTGAAATATGGACAGTGCTGCACCTCTGTGACTGTTAGGGCACAAATTATATACTGCCTTTTCCAGCAAGCCACTAATTATGCCTAAACATTTGGCAATATGAGTCTTGTGGGAGTGGATCAGTTTTTAGAAGCAACCAGATAATGTGCAGAGATAGGTATAATTAGTAAGGTGAATAGTAGCACTTTTTGCTATAAAGATAAAGCTTTACTCAAATAATTGGTTTTTATTTGACTTTAAAAAGAGGTTTCTAGTCAGAGGCACAGGCCTTCTTTAAATTCTGTCTGCCTTCTCAGATGACTAGGGGCTAAAAATGGCTATCTTAACCACATCCACTTAACTAAGTTGATTACTTTTAATTATATGCATAAATGAAAATAAGATAAAGCTTGTGGTGTTCATGATTCTTACTGATCACCCCGCCACCCACCCAATCTCTTGCCCTCCCTACAAAGTCCTCTGAGTTCTGACAGCTGAAATGCATCAAAAGTAGTGAACTTGGGGGTTGATGACTGAGGTGACAAACGGTTCTTACATCCATGCTCCCCACTCCTTACTGGCTTCTGTGAGTCAGTTTCTCTAGTATGTACAGTAGTGGATGACTGTTATTAAAATGGCTCATGACTTCTCACTTACTCATCAGTCTTTCTGCCATACAATGCTTATTCTTTTCTTGCTAACATGCAAAGAAGGTTTGAAGTTAAACTTAGTTCTTGATGGAACTTCAGGCAGAAGAGAATGCCTGGATTTGATGTGAGGGATGAGGAATAGGAAGATATGAAGAATGATACTGGAATCCTAGCTTGTGCATGGTGGAAGCATTCACACAGAGAGAACACTGAAGAAAGATCATGTCAGGCACGACATTGATGAATTAGGTCTTGGACATGTTGGCTGTGAGAGACCAAGAACTATGACATATATATTTGGATATATTAGTTCTAAACATTAGAGGAAATATCCAATTGGAAAGAGAAATTTGTAAATCATCTTCAAATAGGTGATGATGTATATGACCATTTAGGGATATAGCAGAAGAGTGGGGAGAACAGAGGCCCCTAAACCAGTCCTTGATGTATTTTCATATTTATTGGCTGAGTAGAGAAAAAATAATTCATAGAAAAAAATCAGAAAAAGAAAAACAAGGGTAGGAGGAAATCCAGGAATGAGAAACCAAGTTAGAACCTTAAATAACACCCTTTGCATTTAGACTAAGGCCTTTGATAAACTGAGTGATGTCATCCTAGGTGGGCAATGAAAAACCCCAGGCTTTTGTTTATGTAAAATACTGCAGTTCCAAAATCAACTCTAAAATCAGATGTTAAAGAGAACTTTCTGGCTATTTAGACTATGGCAACCTCATTTGAATTAAAATGCAAGTTACTGGTGATGATTATGTTGAAGATAAGATGACCTTTATTATTTATGAATTCTGGCAAATTTAGGAATTTATTAATTTTCTATCCACTTTTCTCAGATTATACTGGCCATTCCTCTGCTCAAAAGCCTCTCAAGGCCCCCTTTTCCTTATATTATGGCTCTATTTTATACAGCCTTTTAATAAGCTGCTCCTCCTGTTTCTTGCCTTCCTCCCAGTAGCTCCCCAAAATAACCACTGTATATGGGCAATACCATGATTGCTCCTTACTTCATCAATTTGTTCTTCTATTCCTTTTGCGAGGCATATGCTTACTCTTGCATTGTTGCTGTAAACAAATTACGAGAAATTCAGTGGCTTAGAACTACACAAATTTGTGGTTTCCAAGTTTTGTAGGCCAGAAGCCACAACCAGGTCAGCTACTTGGTGTCTGATAGGCCAAATTCAAGGTGTTGGAAAGGTTGTGCTCCTCTCTGGAGGCTCTGGAAGTGAATCACTTCCAAGTTCATTCAGGTTGTTGGCCAAATTTAGTTCTTTGCAGTTGTAGGAGTGCAGTTTCCATTTGCTCTCTGTCACCAAGTGACCAGTCTGTGTTCGTTGAGGCTTCCCGCATTTCTTCCCAGGCTTCTGTGTGCCAACCTTCCCCCGACACACACACTCTCACCCACCTTCCCCCAACCCCTCAGCTGCTAGCAATGGCAGCTGAGTTCCTCTCAAGCTCTGAATCTGTCCAGCTTCCTCCTCTTCCCCATGTCTTGGAGTTTAGCAAGAAAATTGCTACTTTTAAGGACTATTATAATGAGATTGGGTCCACCACTGTAAACTGAAATAATCGCTCCATTTTAAGGTCTGTAACCTTAATTAAATTTTCAAAGTCACCTTTTCAAGTAAAATAACATTATTTGCAAGACTGAGGATTAGTGCATGACATCTGGGGAGGGGATATTCTTCTGTCTACACATCATGCTTTTCTTCCTCTTTTTCCTTTGGTCTAGTTTTGCTTAACCTTTAAATTCCAGCTTAAATGTCACTTTTTCTCTGCATATTACACTAATGTTTCCACCTCTAGGAAGAATTGGTTATGTTAATTCTGCGTTTCCTCAAGCCCATGATCATACTTATAGTTTTACCCCATTGTATTACTACTATTGGTGCATTTGCCTCCACCACAAGGCAATAGATGTTTTGAGGACAGAATCGTTGATTTATTTGTCTGTCTCCCCTGTTGCTAAAGTCAAACCTGGCACATGCAGGGAGTGTTCCATGTGTTTGACTTAACATGTAGTTGCCACCCATATTCTAGAATATCTGCTTTCAATTACCTCTTAGCTCTTTATTTTCCTTTTTTTTTTTTTAATTTACCCTCCTTCCCCATATTCTAACCCCTCTTCTATCCACACTCAGACTTGAATTTCTGTCTTAGATTTTATTCAGTTCTATATCATCCCAAATGCAAATGATGAATAATCAGGTTCTGCATACCTCTGTTGAGTAAGTTATACCTGTCTTCTCATTGGAAATATTTAATTTTTCTAGTAACCTCTCGTGATAGGTGTGAACTTTCTTCCATTTTAGATAAGGAAACTGAATCATGGAGATATAAGGAACTTGCCTCAGTTCTCAAGATGCCTAATATGTGGGGAAATGGATGCTCTGAATGCAGGCCCCAGGTTTCAGGGTCCATGCCTTGCTCTTCCATCCTATTTCCTTAATTCACACTATTTTTACATTATTCTGTTTCCAAAGAGGCTCCCTTGAGGTGCCTCCTGTCATCTTTGTCAGTGCATCAGGCAAGTGTGAAGTTCAAAGACAGTTTCTTGTTTTCCTTCTTCTGTGCCTCATGATCCAGGTTTCACCACCTCCATCCCACCAGGGACTTTCAGAAATGTTTGGTTCTTCAAGGTCTCTGCACCTCAGTGTGTGGGATCAGGTTCTGTGAGATACATAAGAAATTGCAGATATTGAGGCAGACTTTGGCAGAAGTGAGAGTCATGCATACAATTAAAGCAGAGGCCTCCTAGGTCTCCTTAGAAAAGTCCTGGATATGACCCAGAGTATTTTGTACATAGAAAAGAAGTGTCAAGAAAGAAAAGAAAAGGACAAAAGCAGATAAGGGAAAATTTTTGCCTTAAGATACTAGGCAGCAATGTCCTATTGGAGTCTGGAGAGAGGCTGTGCCTTGGATCTGTTATCAAAGATTTATTTACATTTTAAGTTCTAAACTTCTAGAATAAGCAACTTTGAGAAGTTTTTTATTTTCCTTTTTCTGTTTTTAACATAGGTAAGATGTCAAGTTTCTAAAGCTATTCTTTTAATTTAGGTCAACTGCCTTTGAACTTATGTGCAAATTTAGCTACATAGCTTGTTATATTTTCATGGAATTGTATGATCTGTAGGGCACTTATTTTAACCCATTTTAGGATGTGCTAGTGCGGTATTGCTTAATCCTTCTTCCCTCTCTCTCTCTCTCCCGCCTCAAAGAATATGGAATCTGACATTTAAAATTTGCCTTGGAAATTGCATTAACTTATGTTTATGGCATAAAAAGAAGAGATTGAATCGTTTAACATTAAAAAAACCTGTGTACATAGCTTTGCAAAGAGTGCAACTAAAGCGGTCCACTATTCATGAGAAGAAAGCCTTTTCTCATGTGATCACAAAATCCTATTGCCTGAACTGGAATTAAGGAAAGAACAGAAACCAAGACTCTATAAATTTAATGCTTACCGATGCAATTTCTAAATTCATCTTTTTTTTTTTTTTTTTTTGCATATTTTCATTTTTACGTGCAAACCTCTACTATGCAAGAATGGAATACACTAAGGAAGGAGGCAGGAGACTGAGTCTTAGATATAGTTTGTCATTAGCTAGTTGTCTGTGGTCTGGATTGAGGGATATATGACTTAGGGCAGAGCCAGGATTAGTTTCTATTTGAGCCTCACTTTGCTTATATAGGAGAGGCATATGGTGTGGGGGTTGGACCAGACAAGGGTCTTGAATATTTATTGCAGCAAACTTTTATTTCCCTGGCTTTTGCCTCTTCTTTTAATTCATTCTTGCTCCAAAACACAGTTCATCTAAAATCCATGCAGTGATATTTGTGAAGCTCAGTTATCTAGACTTTTAATAGGCTTTAAAATCCAATCCAACTTTACCATTGCCTCAGTGTTACTGGTGATTCTGGCTCCAAAACCAAGACTGCTTTTTCATGTGAAGTGAAGGTGACTATGAACTAGGACAGTTTGGGTGGATTCACAGATTCTAGCTGGCCCTGAGAGTCTCCTCTCATTCTGCCTAGGGCTCTGGCATAGGCAGCAACTGCAGGTCCATGGATGCAATGAACCAGCTTGCTGGACTCCTCAAGGGAAAGAGAGGCTTTGTGGGGTTGGATACCTCCACAGAACTCAGTAACACTGAAAGAAATGGCAGTGTTAACATGAACTGGGGGGTGGTGGAGGAGGACAGCACAGGGGACAGCACCGGCTAGAACTGGAAGAACAGAGCTGTGATCTTTTGGGTAGTTCCTGACTACCTTGCTAGGTGTCACCCTGTACTGTATTATAAGTCCATTTCTACCTCCTTCCTCATGTTCAGGAATTTGCCTCTCACCATCCAGTTCCTTAGAGCGCCTCCATATTCCTGAGCGAACATAATCTCTAATGGCTGTATTAGAATCCGACGTGCTCCTTGGAGGCAAGCAGACCTCATTTGGAACTCCAGCTCTGCCCCTAGGCATGAGTTTTTACCCATTTCTTAGTTTCCTCATTTTATAGGAGGAAGAAACATTTATCATTAGGACAATTCCAGCAGCACATGCCACTTAAATGCTTACCTTGGGGTGGGTAAAACATTGATATTTCAGCTTAATACATTTTTAAAAATTCATGTGTTGATAATAGATATTATTATCTGCATCATACAGATGAGGAAATTTGAGGTTCATCAAAGAGGAAGCAGTTATACAAGGTCACACAAATAACGGCAAAGCTATTCTCAAACCCCACTTCTTTTGGGTTTTGGAACCTGAGTTCTTGGTTACTGTATTAGTTCTCTAGTGGTGCCATAACAAAGAACCATAAACTATGTGACTTAAAATGACAGAAATCTATCCTCTCTCAGTCCAAAGGCCCAGAAGTCTGGAATAAAGATGTCAGCAGGGCTGTGATTCCTCTGAAACCTGTAAGGGGGAATCCTGGCTGCTTCTAGCTTCTGGTGTTTGCTGGCAGTCCTTGGTGTTCCTTGGTGTGTAGATGCATCAATCTGGTCTCTGATGCATCCATCCACTTCTTATTTTTGTATCCAAATCTCATTTTTATAAGGACAGTAGTCATATTGCTTTAAGGACTCACCCTACTTTAGTATGACATCGTCTTAACCAATTACATCTGCAACCACCCAATTTCCAAAAAAGTTCCCATTCTGAGGTACTGGGGTTAACAATGCAACATAACTTTTGAGGAATGAAATTCAATTTGTAGCCCTTCTCATAGTGTTCAAATAAATACCCACAGGGTTGTCATGAGGGAGAAATAAAGTAATATATATAAAGTATCTGGCATGTGGATACCAACAAGATTATTTTAGGAGACAGTGCCTTAGTCCAACATATATATTCAAAAGGTAGGAAATGGAGGCGGGGTGGCTGGCAATTGAGGAAACATTTTGGGGCATGGATCCTTTTGGGTCACTTTATAATATAATTACACCAGGAAGACAGTGACCTAGTTGGTCTTCTCTTTCATTTAAATTAATTTGAGGCACTCTTGAACTTTAAGCCCATTTTTTCATTTTTTCTTCAGCAATTTTTTTGGTAAAATTGAAAAGAACACTTTTTCCATTTAATGAAATGAAAATATAGGCATTCCAAAAGGGAGGATATACAAAAGCTGGAGATTCATGTGATTCACTTTAAGAGTACTGCCATGGTCAAGAAAACATTGTCTAAGAACCAAAGGATAATTCCAAAATAATATAAAAATTTTCACCTGAGTTTATAGATTATCATGAAGGAGAAAAGCAATTCATTGCATTAGTTCTTAGAATTTTTTTTCATTTTCCATTGATTTCCCTTATGCCCCAAGTGCCTCTGCTCTTTTCAAAATGCCGTAATTTCCTTCTCTCCAGGGGGTGGCCTGATGCCTCCTGTCCTCTTCTCCCTGCCTTTCCAGGTTTGACACTTTCTTTTGATTCTTCAGTTTCAGCATCACAAACTCTCAGATTCAATCTGACAGTGGCAGAACCCTGAGTAAGGCTCTGGATTGCAGAAACAGATTGGACAAAATCCACAAGCCTTTTGAGTAAGCAGAGGAAAGGACATGTTAGGAATGATTATGCTTATTGCTCCTCACATATGATAGTGAATTATCTTGGGGTGGAGATAATTTTAAGCTTGATTCATGCATCAGTCCTTATTTTCCTGGAAGCTGGAAATAGTGGCATCTATGGAGCATCAGTTTGGTGGCTGTTTGAGTATTTTCTGCGTTCAAGGCACTGTACTAATCACTGGGGAAGTTCAGATACTTTATTGACTGGCATAACTGCTGTCAAGTCCATAGTGGATTTCCAGAGCCTCCTGGGTGTGCCAGACATTAGAGCCAGCTCAGAGCCACAGGAAATAGGAGACAAATATTGAAGTCAGATGCATCATTCTATCCAAGATTCACTGTTTAACTTGAAGGAAAATTCTTTAGGTTTGTGTCACAACGTCTTAGGTAAAGTTAGAGATTTCATGAATCACAAATTTATGGATGATACAAGTTTTGAAGAAATTGTAAAAATATTACATACTAGAATCAGAGTCTAAACTAATTTCAAGTGGCTGGAATAATGACTAATCTCCTGAGATTCAGTTTAAGAGGGATGAGTGTAATTTACTGAGTACAAAAGAAAACTCTAATGCCAAGTCCAGCCTCAGGGAAGGGAATCATTTAGAAACAGCCACTGAACAATGACACGGAGTTTTAACTCACCGTTGACCCACTAAAGTTTTGTTCATTGATGTCAAGGTAGCACAAATGGGGAAATGTTATCTGAGGCATCCCTGGTACTCACAGAACTGATCGGCTGCTTCTGAAATGTTTTGTTTGGTTCTCTTTGTTGGGCTTTAAGAGAAAAATGGAAAAAAATGGAGCTCATTTACTGGAGATCATGCTGAACATCAGAGACAAAACTGAGTCTCTGCCGAGAGAAGATAGTTTGGCCTGGAGAAGAGAAGATCATCAGTTGGGAGGGCCACAGGTCAGTGAGCACAGTCTGGCCTGGTGTGGGTCCAGAACCAGGATCAATGGTAGATGATATAATAAGGTAGATTTTAGTTTAGAAGGTACCTTTTAAACGTGACCCATATACCAAGTAAAGTTTTCTGCCAATTCAGGTTGTTGGAAACCCTTCCCTCCACCTGTGAAAACATAATGTTCTCCTCAGATGAATATGCTCCCTCTTGTGTGGCCCCAGACAATTCACGTACAAGGCTTTTGTGTTCATAAAGAACTTTACTGAAGACTTTGGATTATGAAGAGGTTTAAGGCACAGCACTTTAAAGAATCCTTAAAGTTCCATGTTAGTATATTTCTGTTTTTAACTGTTCCTCAGTCCCTTCCACAGCTCAGTGTCCGACACCTTACCTGGTTGCTCAGCATTCTTTTCTTCCTTACTGCACACCCCTCCATAGTGCTATGTCTGCACCTTGTCTGTCTTGGCTCCCACCCACTCCTCTCCGCAGGATCTCTTTCCTCAGACAATGGCTCATCAAATGTCTTAGTCCATTTGTGCTACTGTTACAAGAATGTCATAGACTGGGTGGCTTATAAACAATAAACATTTATTTCTCAGTTCTGGAGCCTGGGCAGTCCAAGATCAAAGTACCGGCAGATTCAGTGTGTGGTGACAAGCAGTTTCATGGTTCATAGCCATTTCTCACTGTGTGCTGACATGGTAAAAGGGGTAAGGGAACTCTCTGTGGTCTCTTTTATTAGGACATTAATCTCATTCACGAGGGATTTACTCTCCTGACCTAAACCACTGGGTGGTTTCCAAAATGACCATTATTTCTGACGGACTATTATTCCATAATTAGCACTAAGTTGTGAACGGCTAATAATTGCTTGGTGTGGACCATAAAGGCACTTGGCAGAGCCCACTGTTATTTTGATTTAAATTACTCATCTGACAAGTATGTGTTGAGCCATCTTATGTGACTTTTCTGGTGCTATGTAGGGCAAAGTAAGATGACACGCTGTCCTCATGGAATAAGAATGTTATTGCTATAAACTGAATGTCTGTGTCTTTCCTACATTCATATGTTAAGTCCTAACCGCAGTATGATGGTATTTAGAGGTGTGGTCTTTGGAGGTGATGAAGGCATGAGAGTGAAGCCCTCAGGAATGGGATTAGTGCCTTTATAAAACAGATCCTAGAGAGCTCCCTTTTCTTTTCCTCCATGTGAGGACACAGCAAGAAGATGGCCATTATGAACCAGAAGTGAGCTCTCACCAAACACCAAAGCTGCCAGCACCTTGATATTTAATTTCTCAACCTTCAGAACTGTGAAAAATATATTTCTTTTGTTTATAAACTACCCAATCTGTAGTATTTTGGTTATAGTGGCCGGAACTGAGACAGACACAATATTGCAAAAGAGGACTTCATGTGTGTCTTTCAGACATCCCTGTGGTGAATATCTGGTGGAAAATAAAAATAGTAGGTACCTTGACTTACTTTTTGAAGGGTCCTTGTTTACATAACTCTAGAAATAGTCAAGACAAATATGTCTGGGCTCCTCTCTTTTTCCCTGCTGCAGCATGGCATAAAGATCACCCTGGCTAACATATATCAGTGTCTGGTGTTCTGCTTGTACTCTGCTCTGTGGCTATTTAGTAATTATGCATCAAAGTTTTATTAGCAATAATATTCACACTCACAGAGTCTGCAGGCTGATACACTTGACAATATCATCTCTGGGAATTCCCATGTGCAGGAACTGTGAACATATTAATAGAGTAGAAAATGGCAGGATTCCTTGGAGAGAACCCCCCTGTATCTTTGTTAGAAGCATGGGATAAGCAGCTTCTTGATAAGATAATTCCCAGAGAAAAGTGTTTGAAGAACTTTGAATTAAAGGTGTGTATAGTGAGGTGAAATGACAAACAATTGGAAAGTAGCCCCAAGTAAACAAAGCACAGCCAAACAATTCATCCTAGAATGTGAAATCAGCACTGTTCTTTGATTGGCAGAAAGAGGGAGGGGAAGTGACTTTTTAAGATGTATCAAACAGGCTTCTTTGTAGAAATTTCTCTAGGTGTTTTAGCAGAGAAAGGTTTAATCCAGGGACCTATATGCTCACAAACTCATTGGCCAGGCTGGAGTTGAGGTTCTAAACTGTGCCCCAGGAATGGCTCTCTCACAGTGAGCTAAAGGACTGTACGGTGATGGGCCCATAGGCCTCTTCCTAGTCTCTGGGAGGAGCCCTAGAAATTTATTTCGAAAATGAATATTCCTTTTCTTAAAGTGCTCTCTTCTTAATAAGAGTACGTGCCAGCCCAGAAAAGTGTGGATTATTGCCTGTCCCAGGGCAATGAGAACCAACAGTCTTCCTCCTACCTCTGGTTTTGTAAGTTGAAGATCTCTCCCCCATAATCACTGGGGTGGAGGAATGTTGTCGCCAGAATGAGGTTAGCTCTTGGCACTCAGGAAGAAGAATGGAACCTGAGAAACTGCCTAAAGTAAAGTTCATGATTTTAGGATCTTGCCTCCCAGGAGAAAATGCAAATGGAGCAGAAAGCTGCATCTTCTTCTCTTAATCACTATGAAATGTCCTTCTCTAAGGCAAAAAGCAATACTAGAGAGTCTAATATAGTGACACCAGTTTTATTTGGGTTGGTTTTGTAAAATTGGTCATTTTTCTTTTGTATTTATTTCCTAGACCAGCTGTAACAGTTTGCTACAAATTTGGCTTAAAACAACAAAGCTTATTGTCTCACAGTTCTTTAGCCCAGAAGTCTGAAATCATGGGGCTGAAATCAGGGTGTTGGCAGGGCCGTGCTCCCGTCAGTGGGTCTAGGGGAGAATCCCTTCCATGCTTCTTCCAGCTCTGGTGATTGCCGGCATTCCTTAGCTTGAGGCTATGTCACCCCACTGTCTGCCTCCCTGATCACATGGTCTTCTCATTCGTGTGTTTCAAATATCCCTCAGCTTCCCTCTTGTAAGGATACCTATGATGGCATTTAGGGCCCACCCAGATAATTCAAAACACTCTCCCCATCTCAGGATTCTTAATTTACTCACATCTGTGAAGACCCTTTTTTTCCAAATAAAGTAACATTGATATATTTCAGAGATTACGTACGACCCAATATCTTTATGGCCACCATTCAGCCCGCTACACTATTCTTTTACTGGCAACCTTTCTGTGCCTCATATTTAAGATACCTCTTATAAGCAATTTAAAGTTTTTTTAAAAATAAAAAATTTGTTAGTCTTTTTTAAATGGCATACTTGATTAACTCCTTATATTTTTAACACGATTGCTGATTTATTTAGGTTATCCCAACCATCCTAATAGCCGTTTTTCATTTGTCCTACCATTTTTTCCCCTTGCATTCTTTTGGATAAATAAAATACTTTTAAATTTTTGGTCTAAATCTCATGTGTGCTTTTAAATAGTGAAAACTAATTTGTATGCAGAATCTTGGCTGCAAAGGCATCTTATAAATGTATCTTTCAGCTTTTCCACTTCTCTATTTAGAAGTATGGAAAGTAGTTGAGAGAAAAATTCCAGTGTCTAACACACACAGAGAGTTAATAATGCCATGACATTTTTCCCATTTTCCCCCATCGTCATTACACAGCAGGACTCACTCTGATCGCGGACTTTCCAGAACAGAACATGAAGCTTGAGAAGATGAGTGGATAGATATAAGCCATGGAATTGAATTTGGCATTAGATAAACATGGGCATCATAACACCTTCATAATTTTATAACATTTCAGTAGTTTACTGAGTGGGCTAAACTAGGGAACTGATTGCAGTGCTGTTTTGATTGTGAAGGGCTGTTAGAAAGTCTAGTAAGGTAATTAATAAATTGAACTAAAGAACACAAATCATTAAAAGAAATTTTAAAATATTTTCAATCATAAGTGGTATGGGTAAAGACTGAAAGGTATAGGCATCTGATTTGATGGGGATGAAAATACACATTTTTAATTGTATATTTGATTAGTTTTACCTCCCTTTTGGGTGGAAACATATCTGCACAATTTAGAATTTCACTTAACTTTAATTTTGGTATAAGGCAGATGAGATGGAGTAAAGCAGGGGTGCAGAATTAGATCCGTGCTCAGTTCTGTTCCAAGACAGTTTGGCACAGAAATTGCAGCCCGAAATGGAATGTCTCATTGTAATTCCTCATGTGCTAGCAACAGAGGCTGAATAGATAATTTGCTTTAAAATACGATTTAAGATGAGAGTAAATTTGGAGACAGTTGCTACCCAGAGAGCAAGGAGGCTTCTGAAACGGCATAATGATCTACACAAAATGGATCAGAATGGCCCTCAGCAGCCCTGATAGTTTCCTGTGGTGAGTTTTAGTTAAGCGGCCCTGAGGATAGTATCCATTTAGGTAGGCTTCCAAAGATAGCTTCAGTAGAATACAGCCTGCCCAGACCCTCTGCTTTGTGGAGTTTTCATTGAGGAGATGTCCCCCAGAATCAGCCATGTGCCTCTCTTTACCCTCAGTTTGAACGTTAGGGACAAGTTTTCCAGCATTTGATGTTATTTGGAGATCTCCTAGATTTGTCTTATTGGTAGTAGTGATTTTATGTTCTAAATAGTTATCACTATTTAGAAAAAAAGTTGTTAAAAGTAGGAAGAGGTTGTATAATATCTTTGGGAACTTTCCTTTGAGAAATACTGTTTTCTCTGCCAAAATGCATTCTCAGTAACTTACTCCTATACTCTGTATGTTAAAGAGGTCACCTTTCAGAGGAGGCTAAATGACATGTTTGTGGCCAAAAAGACTGCAAGATCTCTTGGGGAAGGGGTTCACTTCCTGAGTAAAAAGGCAAAACCTCAGGAAGAGGTCTGTAGCTTTTTGTTTGTTTTGTTTTGTTTTGTTTTGTTTTTACTGCATAGAGAGTATTGATGTAATGCCTAGAGGTGCAGTAACCATTTTGTGAATGTGAGGGTAAAAATCACACATGATAGAGGTGGGGAAGTAGGAAAAGAAACAAATTCAAGTTCCTGACACCATCCTGACCAGCTGCAATAGGCTTCGACTGTCTGCCTATAGGGTTTGTGTTCTTAAAAATAAATCCCTATATATTAAGTTCTCTGCTGCTTGTAGCCAAATGCAATCCGATTTGATATAGTTTGTTGAATATTTTAAATTTTTTCCATATTATTTCTCTGTCAAGTGGATATTCCCTATGACACAGCTCCTCACCTACTTCTCCACACATTCTACCTCTGTCCTGATGTGAACGTGAACCCACTGACAAACCAACCACCCCACAGACCACTAACAACCTTTTAAAAGTTTTAAACACACTTTTGTGTGTCAGGCATATAATTTAATTTATGTAATTTCTTAAAAATACTGAGGAAAATTAGAATGCATTTAAAATTAAGGAGTTTTGTATAATCCCAAATATGACTGAAAAACAAAGTCGATTTAAAAAAAAATTAGTATGAAATTTTGAAGTATACAAGATAGAAAAAGTATATGTAAACTCTCATACATTACTTAATTCAACAATGTAAATTATTCTTGCTTTATCACATAACCGTGACTATTATTGCTTGAGAGCTGGGATTTTCCTCTACGTGCCACATCCACTAGTTGGGTAGAATCTTATTTTATAAATATTAAGATATCTTTGAGAAAGATTTATGAGCAGCTCTGCCATTTTTCCTCCAGAGATACAGACTTGGACTTGTCTAGATGCAAATTGAGGAAGGACACTGCTTTTCTATGTTTTTATCCCACTTTTTGTCCAGGGACCTTCTAGAACTCTGTTCTCAAAGTATCATATTTCTGAGTAGGATCAGCGAGTGGGAAATAGCTGGAAATGCATATTCTCAGGTTTCACTTTTAAGTCAGAGATACTGGGAGTAGATCCACCAACCTAACTTTAAACAAGTCTTCAATGAGGGTACTGATGCTCACTGATGCTCGAAAACCAGTATTCTTGAGAAATCAACTGTATGAAGTCAGGTTGTGGGCTTCTATTACACTTTTCTTTTTATAATGTATCTTCTTTGAGATATAGCATCTGTAATTTTTCTTTCCCTAAAAATGCTACCCCAAGGGATAATTCATGACCACAATATGAAAAGACAGAGGTACAATTCTGTTGGGGCCAGTGGATCTGTTATAGACTGAGTTCAGCTCTACTATCAGGTCTTTCTGGATGTTGATTACCTTCATTAGTGTAACTGATTTGGTCTCCTACATAAAATGCAAAACTACAGACTCAAATTAATATTTAAATTGCTCCTTCTACATTGCTGATGAGCTGGAGACAGATGTAGCATTCCTCTCTTGACATGACGATTTAGGGGAATTCTTGTTTACATATTAGCTGCCTTTCTCACTTTTGAGTATCTAAAAAAGAATGAGGAAATGAACTGTGTGAAATTCTACGATTCAGTAATATTTAAATTCCAATTATTCAAATGTTAGAATTGTTGGTGTGGAAGATTTTGTTCAAAATAAGTATATGTCTATCCCAGTGAGTCATACAAGTTATTTTTATTGTGAAATGAGAGTCTTTAAATGGAGAAAATATAGACAAGAGTACAAACATGAAAAGTATTAAGGAATCTCTGAGTAAGATTTTATGCACAGTTCTGCCATGTTTCCTCTAAGGAAAGACATGTACTTATCTAGATATGAACCCTCTGAGCTTTATTTTGACCTATATTCTAGATTACTTCCATTAAAGAAAAAAGGAGCAGGTGGCCAATAATACCAGAATGAGATGAATGAGTGAGTATGGGTTGGTGGGACCAACCATCTTAATTTGCCTGGGATTTGGAAAAGGGCATGTTTCCCAGGAGGTTAGACTTCTACTTTTAAAACCAGGAAAGTCCTTAGGTAAAACTGGGAGAGTTGGACCCTTGTCATTAGCAATTGAAAAGCTTGGTCTGCATAAAAATGGATAGTTTCTAGATTTTTTTATTGCTCTATGATACTTTTATTTCCCCTGTAGCCTTGAAGTGCCCCCTGCAGCCAGAATTTCTGATCTTAATTTTTTAGACATCACCAGATAGTTTCACAGAATTTATGTTTTTAAGTGGGATCTAGCAGAACATTAGGCTAATGAAACCAAAATTTAAGTCTTGGATAGTACAATATTTTCCTCATCCATGGAGAAAAGCTTTCACTGTTCATGGATTCTTGATTATCAGTAAAAATAACACTAGAGGCAAAAGGGATCCAGGTGGTCTGCATATCATTGAATTTGTGGCTCTGTTTCTCCTTCATAAGCACATACAGACTCTTTCCAACCCCTTCTATAGAACTTCTGGGATGCCTTAGAAAGAGAACTTTATTTTGACCTGCAAGGTCTAGATTCAAGCTTTGGCTCTACCACTTGCTAGCAATAAGACTAGCTCAATTGTCTCCATTCTTCCTTGGATTCCTGTTCTGTCAAATGGGAATAGAACCACCCACCTAACAGTTGCAGACAGCAGATATGATGGAACTTTGCTAATTTTGAAGTCACCTATATGAGTGTGGCTCATCAAGTAATCTAAGAAGCATAATCATATTTCTAGCTGTATAGTGGGAAGACTGGGAACTTAGTTGAGATTGGGGTGTACAGTATTTTGTGTGTAGCCACAAAGGCACTTGAAGTATTTGTCATCCTTGATACATGAAATGTCATCATTATTGGTCCATGTTCACCCTTCTTTATGTTTTAATAATATTGAAAGGAGTACCTACTAACCTATACACAGCCGAAGAGCTTGGTACCAGTAATTTACTTCTACTTATGTCCTTTTATCTTACCTAGTCCCCTAGTTGTCTCTAGGGATAACCATGATCCTGAATTTTATAGTCTTCTAAGACTTGCTTTTCCACCTGAGATTATGTTGATTTATCTAAATGATTTAATTGATCTCACTGCTACATGATATGCCATTATATGACTGCACCGTGGTTTATTTGTTCATTTTTCCGTCAATAGACATTAGGGTATTTTCAGGTTTTTATAATTGTGAACAGAGCTATTATATAAATCCTTTATAGGTCTCCTGGGTCACCTGTGAAAAAATGCATTCCAAGTCAATGCCAAACAGTAGAGCTGCTTGCTCATAATGAACACATATGTTCAACTTTATGAAATCAAAATTATTTTCCCAAGTGGCAGTACCAATTAATACTCAAATCTGCAACTTATGGGGTCCCTTTTACTCATTTTTCAACATTGCCAATTGAATGGTGGGGTGTAAATTTTCTCTTATTGTCTCAATTTTTCTCCCCCTGATTACTAATAAAATTCAATATCTCTTCATATATTTATTACTTGTATAATCTCTTCTGACAAAAGCCTATTCTTTTATAATTAAGTTGCTTATTTACCTGATACATATATGTGTGTATATATAACCCATTTATATATGTATATATAACCTATTTATAGAACATGGATAACACTTTATATATGTGCATTCCACATATATATTCCATGGGCATATGTGTCTTTTTATATTTAAATATTACTCCTTCGTTGGTATTTGTATTGTAACTATTATCTTACAGATTGTAGTTTTACTTATACTTTATAGTATTTTTTGATGAACAGTAATATTAATTTTAATGGAATTGAAATTATAAATTCTCCATTTTATGGTTAGCCCTTTCTGTGTTTTTAAAGAAATCATTCCTTACACAGTCAGAAAGATACTCCTTTGTGTTCCTTTTTAAAGGCCTTTTTTCTTTTGACATTTATATCAATTCATCTGGAATTGATCGTTTTGTGTATAATATGAGCAAGTGTTCCAAATGTTTTTAACATGAACAGTGCTTTTTTTCATCTCTATCTATGACAAAGATCCAAATGCATAACTCCATTTTTTGGCTGTCATTCTGGCCCATTGTAAGTATTTGTTTGGTGGTGTGTTAGGGGGACAGGTAGGTGGTGAGTGCTCTCATGGGTGGTAGTTGTTCATCATTTGTAATTCCCCTCTAGTACCCATGTAAGTCCTGATAACCTAGTGTCAACATTTCCCTCAAAAGAAATCTGTGGCAAGATTTTAAAATACATCAATGCCTATGTCTACCTCTAAAATTTCTGTTTTAATTAGTCTGGGTGGAGCCTTACATCCATATTTTCAAAATCCCTACAGGGCATTCCAATGTAAATACAGGGTCCAGAGAGCTGTTACTAAATCTGGTCCAGAGATGATTTTGAGTAGGAAACCAGCATCATGCTATGCTAGTTTGCCATCTTAGCAGAATTCCACAGGATGATTTTAAAATTAACTTTTCCCTCTGATTACAAATACAGTGCATGCTTATTGCAAAGAAAACAAAAAGTACTGAAGAAGAATGAGTAAAATAATAATTCATAATTACATAAATCAATTTGTATATTATTTCAAACTTACCCTGGCATTATATAGTTTGAGTCATCTTGAAAATAACTGTATGGACATTTATAACATTCATTTTCCTGAATCACTTTTAATTCTGTTTTATAGTCTATCTTATTACATATTGTCCATATATATATTTTTCTTAATCTTATTCTGGTTGGGGTTTAGTTTATTGTGGTTATAATTGTTATATTTGGTCAAACAAGAAATCATGATCTGGGCATTATAATTTAGTGTTTCACAGTATTGGATCTAGACTCAGTGAGATCTGGGTTCAAAGGCTCAGTTTTGCCACTTATCAATTGCATATTAAGAAAATTATACTGCTACTCTGTAATGATATTAATTCCTTCTATTTAGAGCCACTTTCAAGATTAAATGAGATAAATAGAAATTACTTGACACAGTGCTAAACACATACCAAGTGTCTGATGACTATATCTCTGATAGCTCTGCTCACACAATGTCTGGGGTGTAGCAAGGTGGCCTGGCCCCCTTGGCTCAAGGACCACTGTGACTTGGCTGATCCAGTTTCTCCAGTAGTAAATGTTCACTGGGAGGACAACAATCACCAGGATGGATTCTGTCATTGTCCAGCTCAGTAGCCGGGTGCAGGACTTGATGGAGAGCTCTTTGTTCAAAGTTGAAGGTAAAAAAAAAATGTCGATTTCTTTAACAAGGGATGTGGCCAGCTGGCTGGCTGACTCAAGTTAGAAAATTGCTCCCTAGGATTTCCCTTTCTTGTAGTTTGTGGGTTCCTACAATTGAGAGTCAAATGCAGTTTCTCAACTATGGAACCAGATGTGTACTCAGCGGGAGGTCTGCCTACTTGGATTTTCATGTCCTCTTTGAGCCCACAGTAAATCATAAAGTAATAGTAAACAAAATAAAAAGTCAGCATGTCCAGATTTCCTAAGGAGAAGAAGTGAGAGCTAGAGGAAGAAGAGGAGAAATGCAGTGGAAAAGCAGAGCTCTGGGTTAGAGTGCCTGCAGTGAGTTTGGTTGTTCAGCCTGAAGAGGTCACCCCTGGAGGAATGTGCAGAGTCTGAGAAACACTAGACACATGCTCTAGAATGCAAGATTCTAGAGGGCAGAGGATTGAGCTTAGTACTCATCTGGAGTGTTCCCAAAATTTAGATGAGTGCCTACTGAATAATAGGTGCTCCAGTCATTTTTGACTGAATGCTTTCACTGAATACTATAACACCTAAGGGGCAGTAAAGAAAAAAGAATTGCTTCTGAACCTAATTTAGACCAGCTATAAGGATCTGGTAGAGAGCAAGCTTAGAGGAAAGCACGAATGTCATCTGTAATTGCCTCCCTTTAGCTTTTGCATAAATTGTTTGAAATCTAACTCACTGGAAGGTTTGCCATTTACCCATAGTTGTCCCTTTAATCATTTTTCCTTTTTTCCTGGGGTCATAACAAGAGATTCAGAATTCTCCTTCTCAGTACCTACACTTGTACTTGGGTATGCCATCATCACATTTCTTATCTTGGGTTCATTAGTAAAATTCTTAACTTAAAAGAATTTTATTCCAAAATTATATTTTATGGCAGTTTTAGGTTTGCAGATCACTGCAAAAACAGTGGAGACAAGAATCATATTTAAAACTTCAAGTCCAGGAGGTTTGCAAAATGTGCTGGGACTGATCAAAGTATTTTGGCTTGCTTGTTTTAACCTTTTGTCATGTGGGAAGATTTTAGTTGCTTGGATTTAACCAGAGATTCACAAAGTATGATCCCTGGACAAGCAGCATAGTGATCACCTGGGAAGTAGTTAGAAATGCAAATTATCAGCCTCCACCCTGGACCTATTGAATTAAACGCTGGGGTAGGACTCAACACTGTGTGTTTTGATAAGCTCTCTGGGAAATTCTGAGTCTCACTAAAGTTTGAGACCCTACAGTTTAGAACATTAATCTTCCGTCATACTTGTGAAGATCACCTGAGAAGCTTGTGGAGAAAAAAAGCCCAGGTGTTACTCTAAACCAATTACAATGGACTCTGTGGAGTCTGGCAAAGGATATATTTTGAAGCCCCTTAGTGAATTGATTGTCCAGAACCCAATTCCAGTTCAAGTACCAGCAGTGTGATCACATTCAGGGAGTTTATTGGAAATATAAAATTCTTGGCCTTACCTGCTATATTGGAATCTGCATTTTTAACAAGATCCCTAGGTGATTCATAGGTCCATTAAGGTTTGAGAAGCATTTGCATAAGTTAAAGAAAAGAAATTAGAATTTGTATCTTACTTCCACTTTTTATTGATTGATACATGAACTTTCTTTAAAGTTATTAAAAGTATAGGACAAAAAGGCAGGACAAACCTGTTGGCATGTAAGAAGTGAAGCATAGAGAAGGTTTGGGGTCAAAGAAAGGCAGATGTCAGGTAGGCCACATGAGTGAGAGAAACATGTTCTTTAAGCCTTATGAGCTTGTGCTCGAGTGTCTCATACTTTGGGCAATATTCACGTTATTGCCCATTGGCCAAACAAAATAGGCATGAGGTCAAAATAGGGTCAGCAACCAATGCGTGATTCAGGCCATGATGTTGAATGTGGTGTGTGAAGATACTGGGGCTGTCCTGCAGGTTTTGAGATCTGCCCTGTATTCCCTCTTCGTGAGAAGTCTAGGGAATAAGAGTGTGCTCGGTATCTGGAGGCAGTGTGCAACATGGCCAGAACCTCAAAAGTGAAAATACTTGGGGATCACTTATAAACCCAATTTGATTCCTTGGCAGAATTTCAATGTGGATCATCAGGGCAATGTCTAATATACTCATGGAAAAAAAAAAAAAGCCAGCCCCAGAAGCCACTCAGGGTCCATGAATGATAGAATCATTGGTCTGACTTCTGAGATGGAGAGTCAGAAAGACACCATAGATATAAGTGTGTTGATTTCACAAGGCTTTGGTTCAGTTCTTAGGTTTTATTGGGCAAGAGAAAACACAGGATGATTTTTTTCTCTAGTTTTTTTCGGGAGTGTTCTCTCTAGGGAAGTGACCATGCATATATTCACCTAATGCTGATTAATGCAACAAAGTTAACTAAGTCAGGGGTCTCGGGCAGAAACCTCCAGAGCCCTACTCTAGGTTGTGTCATCTTTCAGAATGTTTTCACTCCCTTGGCTGAGAATTGGTAAAGTAGACTTAACACGACAATGGTTGTTGGAATGGTAAAGAAAGGATGTGTATCAGGATCTAAGCATAAAGTCAAGACAGGGCATGATAAAGCACATTTTACAAAAGGATAATTTGTAGAGGAAAATGTCAGGTAAGAAATAACATAGCAACAGGAACTGGTGGAGAGATTGAGGGATTTTTAGTCTGTTGGAGCCTAATTACATTTGTCTGTGTGAAGTGGTGGCCAGAATTGCTGCTGGGTATCTTAGGCCGAGTTAATCACATTGACAGCAAAGACAGTGATGCTTCTTCCCCACTTGGACCCCAGCCATTGCCTCCAGCACTGTTTGAGGTTACTGTGTTCAGACTTGGTTAACACACTAATTGTTAACATTCTGGAGCAAGTTCATACAGAGTGCCCTGCTTAATGAAAAGGCTTGACTCCATGTTCTATTCCCATTGTAAAGATGAGGACATGAGAATCCCAGGGGTGTGTGGATGGCGTGAGATTGCACAGCTGATCGGTGGTGGCACTCAGAGCTCTAGCCTAGGTATTTTGAATCTGAATTCAGTTTCTTCCCACTAAAGCATCTCCTTGCTTTCTCCCTTCTTCAGAGGAAAGGGTTTCTGATTTAGAGTATCTAGCTATTTGTATCAAGTTCCCACTTTGCTTCCTAAGAACACTGGTTCATCTTTTGATGAAAAGAAACCCCACCTAATAGTAGCAGCTTTCCCCCTTATTGCTGAGGCTGAGTGTGGAATGTTCTTATCTCTCCTTTCTCTTCCTCTTAATTATCTTGTCTGCTTTTAAAGACCTGGCTCCAGTCTCTCTTGACACAGCCTGCTTCAACTGCCTACACAGACTTCTCCAACCCTCCTTTCATACTCTAGAGATTTTAATTTTATCTATTCTTTCACCAATTTCTTTACAAATATTTATGAAATGCCTACTCCTCCTTGGGCACTGTTCTAAGTTCTGGGATATGATAGTGAACAAAAGAGAAACTGTCTTATCTCTTAGATGTTATGCAGAAGGGCCTGCAAAATCAAGGAATCAAATCTGTAAAGTCAGATAATGGTAAGTGTTGTAAAAAAAAAATAAAGCAGCATAACAGATTCATTGTGACCTGGAGGGTGGTGCTGCCTTGTTAGATCTGGTCTTAAAAGACCTCTGACATGATGATGGTTAAGAAATGGAAAATGGATGAGGAAGTGGAATAATGCAGACATCTGGGGAGAAAGACTAGACAAAAGATGTGCTAGGTGTATTTGAGAAAGAGCAAGGGGACCTTTGTGTCATTCATTATGTTGCTTGCTATTGATAATACTTTCTAATAGATCTGTCCTATGGTTACGAGCAAACTTTAACTCAACTACTGGGTTGATGATGGGGGTTGTGGAAGATGGTTAGAACTGAATTTTGAGCATTAGTGTATATAAAGAATGCATTTTGGTACATATAATATACATAAAGTATATACTATATAAATTATACAATGTATATAAACAACAATGCCTTGTACATTGTGCTCTAGAAACCTTAGCTTTTATCCTCGTGATGATCATGGTCACTGTTATCTCAATTCTACCCTGAGGATCCAGCAGCAGAGCAAAGGTCTTTGGTAATCTGCTCTTTCCCATTCTGCGTGGAACTGCTTTTGTTATCTCTCCCACAGTCTTGGTTAGACATTTGAATAGTTGGGACAGGCTTTTACCATAGCTTGCCCTTGTGATATTATACAGATTCTGTTTATATGTCTGAAATAGGAAAACACTGCACACTTAATTTTATTTTTAAGACAAAAATGTAACAACCTTGATGGTTCTGATGCTGTTGGTAGAAGTGGTCATAACAGCTTATGTGTATGGTAAGTTACCCTGTGCCAAGCACTGTTGTAAGCCTTTCGCATTGGATTTTTCTCTCTCAACACTTCTCACCCTATGAGATAGGTAGTAGTATTAACTCATTTTCCAGTTGAGGAGATGGAGAATTCAGAATATTTATATAACGTCTCCAAGGACAGCTAGAGGGAGCCAGGTTTTGTACCAGGTTGTTTGTCTCTACAACTTGAAAATGTAGATAATCCAAAGTTCATTTTTGCTTTGATTTATATTTTTCTTATCTATTATTTGAAGGGTGTTTAAGGGATAGAAAAATCTGATTGATATTCTTCTCAGTCTGGCATTGAAATGACTTTTCTAGTCTTTGCACACACATTACCTGGGTCAAGTTTGCTGACAGCAGCAAGAGGTTGGCGGATGCCAAAGGTATAATCAAGTGTGGTTTTTATTATTCACATTAGAAAATTAATCATAATTAGATGAACAATGGATCCTTTAAATACACTTTAGGTTTTGGGGGTCTAGTCCTGAGTGCTAAAGATTAATGTTGAGTTTTGGCAACCCCAAATCTTAATCTTGCCATGAGCTACATGGCCACTGCATTTGTTTGGAAATATAGCAAAATGTTTTATATTAGTTATCTTTATTCAACTATGTCCTTTAATTAAATTTTACAAAAGATATTTATCTTTTTACTAAATTGTCCTCAGAGTGCAGTTTATTGAACTGTATTTCTTCATTTTTTTTCTCTTTCCTCTGCACTTTTTCTATTTTTGGTAATTTGCTGAGAAAATGTCTGAAGATTATCAGGTTTTAACTTCAATTATGTAAAAACAAAATGTGCTGTTTGATAGTGACTTTTCTATGAGAGAATTTAGACCTCTGGGCTGATATTATGCATTTCGGATATGGCTTTAGTTGTGAGCTAAAGCTTGCTCCTTTAACAAGTTTGGTCTCCATTGTTTCCTAACTTCAGATTTTATGAAATAAGCTGTAACTAAAAGAGGATAAACAACTAAAAATATTTATTGCAGAAGATAAAAAAGTTAACCAAAGTATTTTATTGGTACATTCTTGGACAATATCACAGAATTGAAAGAATGGAAAGGAGGGATTTTTCAGCAAGGGTGTTTCTCCACTAAATTGGCACATAAGCAGCAAGATTAACGAAAGTACTTATTACAAACAGTAAAAAACATACATGCTTTTTTTTAAAGTCCTTATCACACCGGTCAGTCATAGAGGGGCATGAACAAAACCTCAAGACATGAAAAATCCATATTCTTTTCTCCAAATGCTTAATCATTGTTAAAATTATTGCAAAATATCCATATACCCTATTTAAAATAACAAAAAAGAACACAAATACAAATATTGAACATATTAGTAACATGTACTGTAAAATACATTACTGGCATGCATTCCAAAGATCAAGACCTCTATTCAGTTCAACCTATACCTTCCTTTCATGTGACCTATCACATACCAACAATAAATAGGTGGGGCCTACTTTATCAGCACAGTTATTGGTCTTTAAGTGTCATTTTTATCTTAAAAAAAATAACATGATTTTCAGTGGTAGTATAATCATAATTATATAGTCATGTACATGTGTTTTAAATTTATTTTTCAGTCTGCCGAGATCTTTTTAAAATTTTAATTATTTTAAAAATTTCCCCAATATTCACCATCTGAGAGAATAGGGATCTATGAAAAGAGGGCATTCGGAAAAAAACAGTGAGCCGAGGTACAACATCGGATGGCAAGGTGCAAAAGTCCTCACAAACTGTACAGAAAATTTCAAAACCTTGCAACCTGGAAGTACATACGTAGAAAGACAGGTCAGCCCCAAAACGGTCCCTGTGGCTCTCAGTGGTTCATCCTAGAGAGCCTGGGTGGGACTTGAGTCTCAACACTCCCTTTGATAGGGAAGGTCCAAAATTGCAGCCAAGTTGGCAGTGCTGATGCCAGTGACTTATTAAGCCAAGATAAAGTAAGAATATTTCATAAAGCAGCTGTGTAGGACACTTGGATCCTCTAACATTGGTTTCCTGGCTGGGAATGCTCCTCCAGTGATGGGCGGTGGGCAGGACCAAAAGAGTCCTATGCCAGGTTGGGTGACGAAATAACTGAGGGTCTTCCTCCTTCATGGTTCCATGGAATGGAACAGGTTAGATAACCAGGTTATTATAACTGACATACTTCTTTTTTGCAGCAGGGCCTGAAAGAAAAATGTGAAAGAGTCAGTTGTGGTAATGACCCTATTTGCAAAGGTAGAAGCAGAATTAGGTCTGTGATAAGTTGGATAACAAGTCAAGATGGGGCAGTGACCATTGTGGAATGTGCAAATCACTTTGGATTTCTATGACTATTTTCAAAGATGTAGTCCACTAAAATCTGCAGTGTCCAGCAATTCTCAAATCATTGGGGTTCTCTATTCTGAGATCCTCCCACTTTATGGTTTGTAACAATAGAAAATTTATCAGTAGCAATCGTAGTTTCTATTTAGCCAACCCTAAGCTTAAAGGGCCTGCTCATGTTGCCATGTATTTTGTTGTGTGATCTCCTCCCAGACCTTTTCATGTTAAATGGCATTTGCTTCGGAAAGGTCTGTCCTGCATCACTGGAATTTACTGAGGTTGACTACAGACTAGGCCAACCAGAGTGCCTTCTCCAGTTCTGATTCACACGATCAAATTACTATAGATTGACTTTTGTGGTGTTACCATCAGTAACTTGTAATGGTAATTTGCAGAACTATTTTCATCAAGGTTCAAAGCTACTTAAATCTTCCAGGTGTCTCAACACACACAGCCTACATTTATTTTCCTTAAATGTAGAATGTGTTATTTTTCTGTTTGTTACAGTGATTTCAGGACTCACCTTTACTCACTCACTCATTCATTCATTTGGTAGATACGTGCCGATTGCCTACAATCTGCCAGACACAGGTTAGGCACGGACGAGCAGCTGATAAGCAAATCAGGCCCTTTACTGTCCTTATGCTGAAAACAGACACCGAGATCCCAAGGTATGACTCTGCTCTATGTTCTAGTTCTTAATACCAGGTAGTGCAATTGATGTGATGTGAAATGTTCTTTATTCATTAAATCTTAGTAGTTTTTCATCAGCTTCTGTTAGACACAAAGCAACTGTCATGTAGCATTTACAGATAGCTTACTTTACTTACTGTTCTTCCATTCTAAATAGTACTATTCATTTAACACAAGTAGGAAAAATTCTTCCAGAACTCTTAAGTGGGGATTTAGGTGTAAATTTAAAGGCACAGAGAAGCTACAATACCGAGAGACAGTTGTATCTGGACTTGAAGTAATGCAGGCAGTATGTTACAGATGCATATATGCACGTGAAATCTATACAAAAGACTGATCTTATTTTCTGAATGAAAAATTTGGATACTCCTTCCAGAAAATTCTGAGTTGAACACTTATTTCTCTAATACAGCATATTGCATTTATTAACTAAAATTAGATAAAAATGGAATTATACATGAAATTCAGGGTCCAATGGAAAATATAGTCATGAGATCAGTAATGATGCATCCTCACTCAATAGATGTGTGACTTCAATAATCCTCACATCTATAAGAAAGCTCCCTTTGTTATCATAGCCTTCATTATCTTCAACTATGTGCTTGGTTTGAGTATAAGGAGAAAAGCTTTCTAAAGACTTTTCTTTTTAACTCAGAAAACTATTTACAGTATCATAGCTAGAAAACCCCAGCTGTCAGTTACAAGAAATAGTCACAGTGTGCCTTGTCAAATGCCAACATATTAATTATCCTTAGGACAAAGGAGGAAATAACAAACAAACCCAGAAGCTCATACTGACCTAAATATCTGAGACCACCTCTATTGTGTGATTAATCAAGATTGTTTTCTATATAAAAATAACTGTCAGTGAAAAAAGCAAAATACATTTGAAATTCCTCAAACAGGTTACTTAAAAACACCAATTACTCAGGAAGAGTTTTTGTTAAAAAATAAGTTAGAAAATATTGTCCTTGCATTGTAAAGCTGAGCATTGGTTTGCATTAAACTATAGTTAATGAGATTATGTTTCAAAAATTAGAAATATAGTAATGGAACTTCACTTATGCTTAGCATGGATTATTTCCTAGTATTCTCAAGTAGCCTTGAGGTCAATGATTTTTATTATCTCCATTTCACGAAGGATGGGGCTAGGTTCATATACCCAGATCTGATTCAGCTCTATCACTTAGTTGAAATATGGCCTAGATCAGTTTAATGACACTGAAGTCCTCGGTGTCATCGTAAAATGGGTAGGATAATTGTCACTGTGTGAGCTGTCAAGGGCATGAACATATGAAATATCCTAGTTTCTCATTTGGTAAATAACACAATAATATATTTTTAAATTACAAAATCCTTCACAAATGATTAGTCTCAGTACATGCTTTCTTTGCAAAACAGCTTAGAAATATTGCAGCAAAATGATGATGGAACTGTGTAGGTTCTTGATTGGCAATTTATGCACTTTGCAGAGCAATGTCCAAAGCATTATCATGTTTATTTTTAAACCATTCTAGCCTTATGAGTAAATAAAGTAAGTGCCTATGGTGTCCAAAAAACTCCATTTATTTGAATAGCAATGTAGTTTGTGGTCTGGGGAAGAAAATTGCTTAGCTCAAAATAGTTGTGAAGTAAAACACTTGATAAGAAAATATTTTTATTTTAAAATAGCTAGAATTTTTTTTTTTTCTTATAAAGTTAACAGTTTTAAGAACTAGAGGAATATATGGCCTGGTTCCTATAGAATATTTAAGTCATCTACATAAGTAGTTCTCAAAGTGTGGTATTTTGAACATTTGTTGTTTATAATGAGGCTGTTGTGTTGATTTGATAATCAGAGTTAATATATTGTTTTCATGTAAAAACAGCAACATTTCTGTAACTTTTTTATTGATGGACCCTACTTTCCAATTTTTCTCAATAACAAAACGGAGTAAATAGTATCTGAAAAACAACACTATTTATAAAGTTAAATGAAAAAGCTATAGGCTAAGTGAAAGTATTTGCAATATATTTAACTGATAAAGTATTGATATTCCAAATATTTTTAACATACACATTAATAAATAACAAAAAATCTAATTTTTTAATAGATTAAAGATATAAAAAGGCAATTTATAGGTGAGGAAAAACAAATAAACACAAAAATTAAAAACACTCGACCTCATTGGTTAAAGAAATGAAAATTAAAACAAGATAGTATTTCATTCCCAGACTGTTACAAGACAAAAATATATTGATACTAACTAAGTATTGGTGAGGGTGTGAAGAAGTAGAAATTCTTTGGCTATGCTTATAGGATTGTAAATTGGTATAGTTACATGGAAAAACAATTTGGAAATATTTAGGGAAGCTGAAGATATGCATATTGTCCATTCAGAAACTTTATTTCTAGATATGTTACATGTGCACATGTGTAAGACTTCTTACACCCTTTTATATAATGGTGCACTTTTTGATGCTCTAAGGGTTTTCCTTTATGGGCTGGGCACATAAGATAAATGAGTGAAGTGGGTTACGAGTAAGATGTGAAGAAACAGTATACACCATGATAAATTAGGAAACACCTGCACCATCTAAACAGTATAATCACTGGAGGATGATACCTCAATTTAATCAGATATTTCTTTTTTCTTTTTTTAAGAAAACAAACTACACTTCCGTATCTTTATATAAAATTTTATTATTTGAAAATTTTATTTCAAAATATATTTTTATTCATTGAGCTCTATTCTAGGCATTAGGAATACCTGTTTTGTGTAGAAGATTCAATAACATATTAAAATATTTAGCAAGTCAATGGAAAGAGGCCAGAGACTCTCTAGGCAGTCAATTTGTAACTCAGTGGTATCTACATTAGTCACCAAATTTATTTGATTATATAGCTCTGCCTTTTTAATAGATCTCTTTTAACTATACAAGAATATACCTTTTGAGATGTATTTTATTATTTTTTAAATCTCTGTCCTAGCTATTCAGTCATTTGTGAAGCTAAAGAAACTTTGGAGTACTGGTTTATTGGCTTATGAAACTTTGTTCTAGCTGGTTCTTTCTGAACACAATCTAAGCAATATCTCTGCTACCCTTTCTCCCCACTACTACTTCCCCATCAACTAAAATTAAGAGCTGTTAAAGTTATAAATATTTCAGCGGGGAGAGATTCTTTCATGTTAGGGTTTGCAGTTACTAAAACAAAAGGAAATACTTTGTGTAATTGCTTCCGTGGTCAATGACCATTTTCCTGCCTATTGGTTCCATTAGTAAATTGCATTTAGCCCAGCACTTAATGGCAGAAGAGTAGACGTGAATTTCAACTGTTAATTCTCATTCAGGATTTCAAAAAAGACTAGTAAACTTCCTGTATTTTTTTTAAAGGTAATTCATTTTGTAATGATTTCTCCTAAAGCTTTTTAAAATTACCCAAGAGGAGCGCATTACTCAGCTGAAAAGATACAAAAGAACAAGAATGAAGAACGGGAATACTAAAAAATGAGTCATTCACAATTATACAAACTCATCGCTAAACTAAAAAAAATAATGAGGATTTTCTACATCTCCTCAGCCCCACTCTCAACTCTGCTAACCACAGTCTACCAGGAGAATGATAGATTATTTGTTCTTTTATTATTTAGCTAGACAAAAAACTTGGCAGGGGTAAAAATACAATCAACCAGTTGAATAACTCAGAATTCCAAATCACCATTTTAATCCAGTTGCAAAAACTGCTAAATCTGAATTTCTGTCCATCTATACAGCCAGCCACCTAACAAAATATTATTTAACATCTATTAAATTCCAGTTATCCTAATGCATACTAACTATGCAAAACAGGTTTGGAAGCCATTTGTCTACTTCTCATTCATTATATATTCAGATTATATGGAGTATTTAGAGAAGGAAGCTATGTGCCATCGGCAAGGGTTTAACATTTCTTATTCTTCCCTACTTACCATGATAAGGATAAGGCATGAAATCACATTATGAGGAAACCCCAAAATAAACTGGCACCCTTCACCAGTGTTGAGTGAGGGAGGCTCATCGATGGATGGTGGGGTGTCAAACCTGTGTGGGCCGTTAGTAGTAATTTGCAGACAAGAGTAATGTAGTTTGAGAGAATAGAGATGCAGCAGCCTAGAAAACCTTAGGGGGAAAAAAATGTGCTAGGTGCTTGCCTCATTTTTACCAGGGATAGAGAATCAAGTCAGATATATCCCCGTTGATTTGGAACTTGTGTTACAGTGGGGGAAGTGATTACAGCACCTGTGATACATGCTTATTTTGCAAGGGCTAATTAACTTTATCTTGATTGGCAGTGTACTATACTAAGTCTGGGAAGGCTTTGCAATGACGTGGGCATTTGATCTAGATGATGAAGAGTGAGAGAATGTAGGAAAGAGGGGAATGTAACCTAGTGTGTTTCCAGCCAGGTGTATGGGAGTGGAGTCAGAGAGCTCTGGGACTCAGGCTGGCAGGGTGGGAGGGGCCAGGTAATCACTTCGGTGAATATGCGTGCTGTCATACTAAATTCTAGATATTGGAAGCAGAGTGGTGGACAAGACACAATTCCTATGGTTATTTAGCTTCTGAACAGAGGCGTCTGTAAAAGGTTTTGAGCGCTACTTTAAGGTCCTCAACTATC
This sequence comes from Cynopterus sphinx, assembly GCA_030015415.1. Classification (NCBI taxonomy): domain Eukaryota; kingdom Metazoa; phylum Chordata; class Mammalia; order Chiroptera; family Pteropodidae; genus Cynopterus; species Cynopterus sphinx. The sequence goes on along the minus strand of CM057381.1, from coordinate 118,226,384 downwards.
AGGCAACAGGTTTTTGAAAACTGCAAATTAAAGTGAAACTTTGTATAAGGAAATCAATTTTACCTGAAGCAAACTGATAAAAATAAGTTCTTAAGCATTTTTCTGGTCACAAAAACGTTACCAAGCTTCTAAATAACGACCTGAAACACTTCTAATATTAAACATTGAAATAAATGGGAGCTATACATTTAAACGGATGAATAAAAATAAGTAAGATAATGATTTTCAAATGCGTTTATTCCAGTTCAGGGTTGCAGGTGGCAGGACTCTCAGCAGCTCAGGGTGCAAGGCAGGGCTCAACGCTGATCAGCCACCTTTCAATCACATCCCCACACTCAGGCAGACTAGGACAAATCAAACAAACCGGTTCACCTCACACGCACACTTTTGGGATGTGGGAGGAAACTCACGCAGACATGGGGAGAACTTGCAAACTCCCCACAGACACTGGCCCTGGCTGTAACTTTTTTCTTATTCACATCATAATGAAATGATGTTGAACAAAACAATGTTATTCGTGTGTGAACCCGCTATATTTGAGATGCCATGGGTGGTGGGGATACAATCACTGATTTTGAAGCACAATCTTCAACACTTGCTGTTCTCTTCCTGCAATGCTAATGACTTTTTCTCCCTAACTGGTTACCTTCTGCTCCTTGCTGGGTTGTAGTTTCTCAAAGCCACTTCTTCCAGGAGCCTTTCATGAGTTCCCTCCAGACAAGTTAGTTGTCTCCATCTACTCTCTCATGGCTGCTTTCCATTTATTTGTGATACTTAACACAACCAGGGAGAATCACTTATTTCTCAAGTGTATCTCCATTGTTAGCACTGTGTCAGGATGGAAGAGACCATTTTTTCCCCCTAATGTCTAGAAAGTATGTAATACATAGGAAGTGCTTAATATTTATTGATTTTTTTCTTTTCTTTTTTTTCTTAAGAGAGCTTCTGCTCTCTTAAGTCATCATCACCTCTCAGGATCTTAGGAGAAAAATAGAGCACACACACAAAAAATATGTAGCAACTTTGTCATCTTTGTGTGTGTGTGTGTGTGTCCTTGCTGTTAATATTATATACAGAGCTAGTCATTGCTATCACTCCTCAGATTTCCTCTGTAACTTCCCCCTTTTCACATCCAGGGAAAGCCAAAGCTGCCTGGCTACAAATGACACAATAATTTCAATTCTATAGTGAAAACAATGAAAGTCATAACGTTTCTTTTGAAAAGTCTAATTTATACTTTAAGATATAAAGCATCACGCAGAGGTTTACAGAGCTCTTTGAAGATGTATTTGAAGCAAGCAGACCAAGTTTTATTTCGAAACATCTTTAAGCTTGGCCAAGTTAAAATCTGGGTAATTTGATTGAGCCTGTATATATTTTGTCTTGGAAAAAGATACACTGAATTACAGCATCAAAGATTTCTCTTTTTTCTTGTTATGCACTTTGCCTGGGCATTGAAAAGCTTTCGTATATTTTGCAATTTTAATATTTTGCAGATGTGAGCATTCTGGAGTATATTATAGATGCAGTGCAATGAGGCATCTAAGATTGAAATGTGGATCAAAGTCTGTCTTAAGGATAATGTTACAAATAAGGCAATCATTATATAATAGTAGTAGAGTAGTGCCTGCTATTTCTGGATACAAAGGTCTAGCTAAAATTCAGGCCTGGCTATTATTTTGGCCTAGGAGATCCATATTTCATTCATTCATTCCTTTATTCATTTATTCAACTAGTACTAACAGTTCACAGTATGCTAGTAGCTTTGTTAAAAACTAGTGGCACAAAGGTTGGGAAAATATTCTATCTTGAACAACTCTTAGTTCAGTATACACAACACATTTAAATGAGCACCTACTATGTGTCAGACAGTGTGATAGGTAGGGAGAATGTAGTAATATTACAATAAAATAGGGTCCCTGTTTTTATGGAGCTTACATTCTTCTGAGGGGAGAAAGATCATTAAAAAGAGAGAAATAAATTCATCCAATTCTTGTTATGCATTGTTATATTCTATAAAGTTGCCGCACACACTGAATTAGAGAATACTGAACAATTGCTCCTAGGAGAAATACAGTGTTAGGTTCCTGTGAGCCTCGGGTCACAACATTTTCATCAACCAATCAATATATAACCTTGTTTTATGTGTGTTTCTGTTCAAAGACACATTATTTAATATAGATTTTTGATTCATTACCATTGAACTCAGAGCAACAGCACTATAACTCATGTCTGAATGACGATTATCTAACACATGGACTTTTTTCTGTAAGTCACTTCAAACCCTTCCTGCACTATGCTTGGGGGCCATTTTCAACAGCAAAATAATCGACAAAACACAAAAATGCAAAACACAGGAATTAAAAAGAGTGCAAAAAGTATACTTGTTTACATATAAAAGCTAAAACAAGAAGGCAGAGCGACACCTTGCTTGCCCTCAGCTTGGAATGTATGTGTATTTATCCTCTCTGCATATCTCCACACATGAATGCAAAGGTGTACAAGTATTCATTTTAGAGTTATAAATCAATTTTAGCAAGTAGCTAAGTTCGTAAATACAGATTCTGAGAATAACAAGCTATATGATGATGCCAGGCAATCCCAAACACCCTGAGGTGAAGTCACTGCCCTAGGTAAAGTGGTAAATAAGATTTCAGAGAGGATGACATCTGAGCAGGGACTTAAAAGAAATGAGAGAAGAGCAATGCAAATATTTGATCATAGACCAAACAGTAGGTCCAAGCCCTGAGGCTGGCAGCTGACAGGCCAGAATGGCTGGAACAAAGAGTGCGCAGAAATGGCAGTATGCATGAAGAATTCCGATGCTGGCAAGAAATGCCATCAGAACTTGTGCACAAAGGAAGAGGTGAAAATTATTTCCTGATGAACTCAGGAAAGTTTTTAAAGAAGAGGGAGTGTTGAACTATGTCTTGAGCATTAAATTATAGACATTTTCCAGGCAGAACTAGGTATTGGGGCCTAGGCATTGAAGAACATTCCAGTTTGAGGACATGACATTGGCATAGCCATATTCTGTGAAAAACCTTAGGATTAGTTGAGAACAAAAAATTTAGAGTTTGGTGAATACAGGGTTCATGCTGAGAAGAAAGAATGCTGGCAGAAGGGATTGCTAGGGACACTAACTTCAGATTGCCAATGATATTTTATGATACACGTAGAGTTCTGTATATTAGAATGAATTGTGAGAAGTTTGTCAATATTTGAAAAGGGTGAGTGTATTAGTAGCATCCTGGAGGATGATTCAGAAATGAGATAGAGATAGAGGATAATAATTAAAGAAAAGCAGATCAACTTGGAGCTGATGGAATGTTCTCTCATTTGTGCATTTTGGCCTGTATGCTTCTGAGAACTGGTCTCTAAAGAGGCCTCCATGAGTGACTCTCTTAGACGATCTACTCTCACTTTGCCTTCTGCCATTCTATTGTTGTTAGCGTAATTCAAAACCAGATAAGAACACTGCTATATATTCTGAACAATTATTCATTATAAGATGGCCATTTCTTCTGGATTTTTCACTGAAAATAAAAGGTACTGAGAATTTTATCTAGTTCTTCATTTTTCCCCCTCGTTTGACGTACCAACGTCATATTATAAGTGGATTCTTAAAATGTTTCCTAAAGCAGTCAAATGTTGAATGCACCACAGGAAGCCTGCCTATAAGAGATCCCGCCCCCCCTCCCCCCCAAAAAAACTAGTAAAAATAGCTTTACAATTGAGTATGTCTATTCTTTTTTATGAGTTTGGCTTTAAAATATGTAAATCATTGTGTGCGACCTCCAAGGGAGAGAGTGCTGGGTGGATTGCTGATGCCTTTTAAGAGCAGGAAGTAGATAGTGCCTGCCAGGTAATTATCTGACTTGGTCTGTCACCCTTTTCTCATCATGCTTGGTCTTATCTTCTGAGTAGCCTGCTTAATCCCTGAGTAGCCTGCTGGAGACTAGTCAGTTGGGCACACTAATGTACAGAGGTTTAGCTTCCCTCGAAGAAGCATCATTGGCACAAAGTAGTATGCAGAAGTAATAATGTAAATACGGTGCCTTGAGTCAGAAGAATAATCAGTTCCTGCTAAAGTTCCTGTCTCTTTTACCCCAAGTTCTTTGTGTTTGTGTATGTGTGTGTGCACACGCACATGTCTGTCTCTCTCTCTCTGTCTCTCTGTCTGTCTTAGGAATTTATTTATTTGAAGGAACACTGTTAAAGATTGATAAAATGCAGACATGGAATGGAGAGGTAGGAAAAGAATTCTGAGTCAGGCTCCAAAACTCATACAGAGAGTTACTTTTCCATAAAACCTGTGCCACGAGAACACACAGGAAAGGAAGAGAGTGTGGAGGCAGAGATACCCTCTGACTGTGGGTCACCTGAGTTATGGAACGCTCTTTCCTCATATTCCCAAAGGTGAAAATACCTTTCCTTTGTCAGGTTTCAATTTAAATGTCACCTCTTGGAGAGGCCTTTCTTAACTCCATCTCTAAAATATCACTCACCATCTTCTAATTTCCCAACCCCGTTGTGGCTTGCTTTCTTCACCTATCACTCTCACTCTCTGAGGTGTTTTATTTATATTTTAATTTATTTAGTTGTCTTCTCTCGAGAATGTAAACTCTATACATCCTGTCTTTGTCACCATTGTATCCACAGGATATAAAACCGTGCTTGACATTAACATACATGTACACATACACGCATGTATACATACATACACACATACATACATACATACATACATACATACATACAATAAAATGGTGAAAGATGATGAGTCCTTGTTTTGGGATTAGTTGGAGCTAATGATAAGGCACCAACCACTTCTCTGTCTGATATTCTTGAAAACTTCTGCCTTTGACTGCTTTCTGCCAGGAACTTTTTTCCTTCACTCTGAAATAGTGGATGCAAAGTGGTAAAGAACCCCAGAGGTCTGCTTTAATCTGTTTCCTGGAATGTGAAAGTCCATTAATGTTTATAGTTATTGGGCAATTCTTCCAGTTACTCAATCAGAGGAAACAGAAAGTTATTCATAAAGTGAACAGGAAGATCAAGAGTAACCATACTATTATTTGGGGAAAAGGCAGAGAAACTCTGTATTCAGATAAAAGGTAGATGCAGCAGATCCCTAACCTTTCGGTTTCTGATTAGGGACTGTGAATCTATCGGAGGAAATAGAGTCATGCAGCAGAAATGGGTTATGGCTTGGGTCTAATATTAGCAAGCTCAGCTCTGCAACTAAGAGGTCCCTTAGCTAGTCAGTACAACACAGCCTGTGCTCAACCATATTCAGCTCCTAATGATTCCCTATTTTCCGTCTTCAGTGTTCTTTATAAACACTTTCCTTACTCTCCTTTTCTCATATGTATATCACCAGTCTGTTACTATGAAGTGAACTGAAAATACAGGTAGGATATGGTGGATTTGATATTGAACTTTAATGCATATATTAGGCTCAAGAAGTTTAAGACTGTTCAACATTTCATAGGGATATCTATCAAATTTCTGATTGTAAATTGATGATTTATGGTCTTTCCTTAAATGTATTGTGTTTGCTCTGATGATAGTTAATGGACCTTTCCACACTGACCATTCCTCTTTGTACTCAGGGTCAGAGCACTTGTGATGGGACTTGAGGTATTCTAATAGGAGAGCAGAATCCTCATCACTAGACTTCATGGGGGATCTTGTGGAAGGGAGCACTTAGCTGGATTAAAGGCATTGGCTCTGAAGAGATGGATTGAGGAAGCAGAAGGATTACCATCTATGTAGATTACCATCTATAAAGAGAAATGAGACTGGAGGATGAGTCCACAGACTGAATGTTAAATGACATTAGAGAATTTCTGTGAACTTAGATACGATAATGATATGATAGTAGTACTACTGGAGAATGTCTGTACTTTGTGATAAGCTAAAACTTTTGGAGTAAAGCATCATAATGTCTGCAGTTAACTTTAAAATGGCCCAAGACAAAAACATATAGTTGTAGCAAATATGGCAAAATGTTAACAGTTGTTAAATCTTGGCAGTGGATTGTACTACTTACTACTCTTTCTACTACTCTGAATGTTTGAAAGTTTCATAATTAAAAGTTTGAGACTCCCTCATCTCCAAAGTTGCTTCACAACTTTGCTGGGAGCCAGCCCTACTTTTGTCTCATAATATTTGCTACTAAGAAGCAAATCTTGTGTCTTTGAGAAGAGATGAAAATAAACTGTGATAGTTCCTTTGGCTTGGTATTGAACTCTGATGATGCTAATTCAAGAGCAATTATCAAAACAGTCACCAGGGTATAAGGCAGAGCAGAGGGAAAAAATGGAGAGACAGAAACATAAGGATAGCCACCACTCAGTGGTATGACCTTGGGCAAGCTACTTTATCCTTCTGTGCTCAGTTTTCTCATCTGTAAAAAAAACAGACCTAATAATAGTACCAATCTCTAGAGCTGTTATGAGGATTAAAGGAATTAATGAGTGTTAAGACACTTAGAACAGGATTTGGTATAATTTTACCCAATATATTTTAGCTATTATTAGCTTCTTTTCTGGACGCATTTAGACTCTCACACACACATAACACCTGACTCATCGCATATACATATGCTTTTCCTTTGGAAGAAAGAGGACTTTCTAAAGCAGAAGGTCAGGCTGCCTGTAAAACAAAACTAAATTAGTTGTTTGGGTTTTGGACATAGTTAGGGTGCCAACCTTCCTTGACGAGGCTTAAGGAGTTGTCAGAGCACCTAGTGCATCTCATCCAGTCATGAAAAGGAATCTGTAAAATCACCCGTGAACATGTTTCCACATCTATCCAGTCACACTGCCATCATCAACTACTGTTTCATCTCTGCAGAAGTGTGATATCGAAATCCTGTGCTTTGAGAGCTCGTGGTAGTCAGCTGGAGCCAAAAGGGGAAGCAGGGATTCTGCAGTTCCTATTACAGCAAAAATTGCAGTTTCTTACTATATGGAAAGACTTGTACACATAATCAATGGCTGCTGCTACTGCTACATACAATCCTTGTCATCTTTGTATAATATTGGAACTGGCAATCATTGATTCTAGGAGCTCTCATTGTAGCACTGTTATGTTATTTGAAAAATCAATTACTGTAGTTTTTTGTAAATACGTATTTATATATTTCTTTATCCATTTTGATTTAATAAGTTGGATATCTATTGATGAGTGCTATAGGAATGTCAGATTAGCTGAAATGAGTTACCCTCTATTGATTTACTACTCAACTTTGCAGTTAAGAATTGAGCTGTGTCTGTACTGATAAGGCACTGTAAGGATGGGGCAACCACCAAGCTGATTCTATCAAAAAGACTACAACCAAAGCTATCCATGCACGTCTATGACATATGCCTGTATATGTTGTATTACCCAGGTTGGTTATCAAACAGACTTAGCAGTGATCACTCAAAATTTCATGTTTTCCAAGAAGCTTTTATATACCTTCAGCACCCAAAACAATCTGCTATATCCCAAAGGTACTCTAACTTACACAATATGACCCAAAATGGTGTGGAGTGAATCCTTATAGAAATGACCAATATGCTGAGATAATGGGACACTAAAAACGTTTTCTCTTAATAGTTCTCCTTTCCTAGAAGTTAAGAAATGTGTGGATCCTGGATGAGGCATCAAAGAGTTCAAATACTTATGCTCTGAATGTAGTAGCATTTGCTGAACTGCCAAAATGTGCTAGAAACTCTGCTAAACATTTTATACTCACAAAACTTTTAAACCTTTCAGAAACCCCTATGAGGCAGGTACCGATATTATCTCTACTTTATCAAAGGGCATCTCAGTCTTAGAGAGATAAAGGAACAGATGTTCCCACCTGTCCTAAACTATGGTTTCTGATAAAGTAAGAGAGGGCTATGAGAGGTGGAGATGACTTCAGGGGCTGCAGATATTTCTCATTCAATAAATTTTTTTTTTTTGAGTGTCAGGCAGAGCTAGACAGTAAGTTCCAAGAAATCAAGATATCTGTTGCTCATTTCTTATTTTAGCAACTCTCACCCCTTGAGATCTTTTTTTTTTTTTTTTTTTTGAATTCCATAACCAATTTCCATGAATGTTCAGCTTATTACAGGAGTGAGAGTATCCTTTAAAGTGTTTGGGACATTTTGTTGACTGAACTGGCAGTTAGATGCTTAGGTTCCAGGAGGCTGAGAAACATTACTATAGGCAGTGATATGCCCTGACAGCAAACCTGGCAGGTAGTATTGCATTGTTCAGTATAACCTTCCTTTTCCCCAAGGGAGACAGTGAAGAGCAGATACTTTGAAAGGCTTGGAGGTAAGATCTGAAAGAGACCATGTGATCACAGGTCACAAGGCCATTTTTTAAGCTGAGAAAAAACAGCTTTGACTAAAAACAAACACAAAAATCCCAAAGATTGACCAGCCTTTGCCTTTCCCAAAAGAAGAGAAAAATGGCATCACCTAGTCACTCATGTGGTAGGTGATGTGAAGCTATAGCTGAGAAGCCTCTCATGTTAGCCTTCTGAAGTTAAAATTCCAGCTTTGTTCAATAAGCCATGATCTTGTGAGAGAAATACAAGCCTCAGTTTCCTTCTCTTTAAATTGTTTACAAAATCAGAATGGTGATAGTAGTGATGTTGGTCAGATTAAATGTGATGATGTGTATGTAACATGTTTAGTACAGCGCTGGACACTTAAGGAGATATTTTTATCATCACTATCACTACCACCACTAATATCACCATCATTTTATCTCATTCTCTGCTCTACCATGATAATGATTATCATTGAAGGTCATCTATACAAAACAGTGGAATTCAGAAGAATGGTCACATCTAAAGTTGGTTTTGATAGGATGAATTCCTTTTATAAGATGCCATTTAAACATGAAATTGATGTGACACTTGGAATCATCAGTTTTGCTATTATGTGGTAGAAAATTTTAACTCCAAACTCAATCTTCAATGCAATCTCTTAGGTCCCTAGGGGTAGGAGCTGTCAAAGTCTGTGTTAAAGTGTATAAGGAGAAGATGTCTTTGTAAAGAAAACATAGCATAGTTAGAAGGTAGATTTCTACATCATTTCAGAAAATAAAAGTGGATCTCTAGATAATAAAGTTTGGCTGAATAAATATTTAAATTTCTAGGAAATGTCTATTGTTTTTAGTGACAGCGACACAGAAAATTCTTAAATCAAGAATATTCTGAAAATCTGGGTTATTGAGTTGCTAAAAAGAATAGCACTCCTTTTTTTGACAGCTACATCTAAAGTTACAGTTCCCTGAAAAAGTTATCTTTCCCTAGGTATGTCACCTCAAATTGTCATAACTTTCAGAACATTCCTGCTACAACTACCCATCTCATTGGGGTCAAAGAGTAAAACAGCAGTCAATAAAAATTTACCAAATCCCTAACATAAGGCATCTTCCTTCCCAGGTTCTAGAGCTACAATGGGTGCACAAGTATATAAGGCATTGCCCCAGCCCTCTGAGAACTACTAACCTGATAAATAATGAAAACTCCTTGCCAGCATTTCATGTTGCCAACTTTAGTAAAAGTATCACCAAAGATTCTGCTGCTGTAAAGGCAGTCATTTGTTATTGGTCAGTTCTGTATGACCTTCTACATAGGGATCTGTTTCCTGGAACAGATGTAGACGCCAACCTGTCAACCACCACCTAACAGGGAAGTTCAGACTGTTGGCTTGACCAATGGTTCCTGCGTAAGTTTCCTCCTCGGGTAGGCCTGGTCTTCTGCTTGGGTGTCTTTTGGCTTTTATCATATCCATTTTCATTTCCAACCTCGCTCTTGTTATGCCACTTGGAGAGGTGGCTCAATTACCAGTTCCTGGTTTCTAAATGAATCATTCTCCCTTTCTGTGTCTCTGTCTCTCTTTCTTTTTTTCTTTCTTCCTTTTTTTTTTTTTTTTTTTTTTTTTGGCTACCTCACATTATTATGATCTGAGGTCAAGACCACCTGAAGGCTTGGGATAATTCTTCTCTATTCTTTTTAGTGTTGTCTTGACCTGAGGCCTTCTGTTTCATTACTCCTTCCCCCTTATGATGATCAATCAATTAGTTATTAAGGTTCTTTTGTTTATTGTGAAAAAAAATTTACAGAGAAGATAGAATGAGATGAAGTTGGGCAAGACTCATGGGCTATTAGAAATTGGAAAATGAGGATAATATTTGAAATGACTGATTTACAAAGTTTATTAATATTAATGGTTAAGATATATAAAGTGTTTCTTAACCAATAGTATTAATTGTTAAGATTTATAGACATAGACAAATCACCACATTATAGACAGATCACCTCATCCACCCACTGAGAAGGTACTTTCATTTTCCCCATTTTGGAGGTGGAAAAAGAGAGACACAGAGAGGCTTAAGTATAACTCCCAAGACCACACAGTTGATAGGGCCAGGCCATTTGACCAGAGCCCATGTCTGAACCACTATGAACCTCTTCTTGTAATTGTTTTTACTCATCCACTTTATTTTTAGAAAATGAAAATACTGTAAAGCAGGAAAGTGGAGAAATATGAGTGAGCAGGGCTTGACAACATGCAAGGTGCTTTCTGCTGGCATGCTCTAGAGTCCCTCTGATGCCATAGGAGCGAGAAACTATACAATGTAGTAATGGGTTTTGAAATTTGGAGAGCAGAGTTTCATTCATAATAAACATCCCGAGTAGGATTTGTGGTTCTGAATGATCTTCTCCTTCCTCTCTTCCTCTGAGAAAGCTCACACCTGGAAATAGAACCTCATTTCTGTCTAGTACTGAAGATTCTCCATTCCTGTTGCTGATGTACCTGGGAGCTACAAGTTGTCAGAAGTTGTCCAGAAACAAGAATATATCAGTTTGCAATGGGACATGAATTTAATTTATCTCACGTCCTTGTATTTGAATCCAGGTGTCCATTTAGTTTGTTATAAGTCCTATATTTGAACAATATATCCATTACTTCTCTAAAGTCCAATTAAGAAAGGTGATAGATTGAAACACCCGTAATATGAGAATCCTTTGGCTGAAAGGCTGGACTCTTTCTGGTCTCTGAGTGGGGAAAAATAATGTACCAGCAGTTTCCAGACCTTCTATAACTGCCTGTAGACTTTTCAAATCAACCTTCATCTGCCCAAAACTGCAGTCAGTAAGATGGTTGTGCTTTGCCTCTCTGCTGACAAAGAAGTTTGTCCAATTTTAATCTTTTTAAGATCAGTTTTTGAAGCATTATATATATATTTTTTAATGATTTCAAAGTGAAAACCCATTGTTCTATCTATAATGCATCTATTTTTAGATGGGGAGAAAGAAACAGGTCACCAATTATTCTGTTGAGAAGAGGGATGAAAAAGAATGATTCATTATCAGGAAATTAAAACAAGCCCAGGAAGATAGCCAGTGTTCTCGCCTTCTCCACTTGCAGTCTTTTATACAGTAGCACCAATGATCAGAAAAATGAACCTGAGACCTTTCAGAACTTTCACCTGAGGAAAAAAAATTAATGCTTGGCATGCTTCACCAAGTAAAGAGTGGAGTGGTATGTTTTTGAAAATAAGAATTTCAACTGTAAGGAATGAAACAAGAGCGGATAGTGTATAACCCCAAGTCAACTAGAAAGTTCAATGAGCCTCAGGCACCTGATTTCCCTTGCTTGCTACTTAATAATCAGAGTGTTGTTGGAATAAGTTTGAATGAATCCACTCACTTTTCAACCATCTTTTTTGATGTCCTATAATATCAAATATCAATTTCTGTAAGACAGCCAACTATACAAGTGTAATCGTTCAGCAGCATCATTCAATCTATGGGATTGGGATGTCCAAATGAACCACATTACGTATTTAAGTTGGAATGAGACTATTTATTTCATTCCATTTCTGTGTGCTCTGTGGCACTGTGTGAACAAACTCAGGCAATCACTGCTCTGCCCGATTTCCTTTTATATAAAAGCTTACAGATGCTTTCTACTCCTTAATATTTGTCTCAGGCTTTGAGATGTTGCCATGTACAGTACTAAACGTTGGTATCCCTTTTGCTGGAAATGGTATTAAATATTGGTCAATTTACAGACTACTTCATAGTCTGAAAGTATTATTTTCCCTGCAGGAAGAGTAAATGGAAATGAGAGCAATAAACGTATCTCAGACTGCGGGTAGTTATGGAATGAGGATAGGGAGTTGAGCAGGCATATTACAATGGATTATAAGAAGGAGCCAGCTTGTGTGCCAGTAGTGGGTTGCAAACAGGCATGGGTCTATCCATCACAGGTGTCTCTGAACTAGGAAAACATCTTCCACAGCATGTTAGAAAACTCTCTAATGGCCAAGACATCAGACCTTTGAACTAGACTTTGGGTTTTCTTCTGCAACCAGAACACTTGATAGGTTTCTTGGAAGGGGAAGACCTGGTGGTGTAACAGGGAGGGTACTAGTCAGGAATCAGAGGGGGAGGAATGACACTGGAGGGCAACTTGACTTAGGGGAGGGCTGCTGATTTCCTGCAATCTCCTTGGGGGCAGGAGGTGAAAGTGAGCAAGGAGGAAAGGAGACACATACACACGATGCAGTGGGAGGTGAAGAAGAAATAGGAGACAAACAATTGATTTTTTAAAAATAAAAAGGCCTGAATTTCTGACCTTTAAGCTATATTTTCTCTCTGTATGTGCAGAATACATATGAAGAAGTGTTAATAAATGAGACTCTGGAGCCAGACTGTGGTAGTCTGAATTCCTGTTCTGCCACTGACTCGGTGATCTTAGGCAGGGTGGTTAAACATTCTGGGCTTCAGTTTACTTAATAAGAATAATAATAGTACTTAATGGGTGGTTCTAAGGGTTATATAAATAAAGTACTTAGTAAACACTAGCACTTAGTAAGTATTTAATATGCACTTGCTATTATGTTGGTTCTTGGTAAGCATTCATTTGTAGTCTTCTGTCTTCTTTATTACTTTCTCATTGTCAGAGATACATTTGGAGACAATGTACAGAAATAAGTTATTTTAATTACTTGTTTAATAGGAATTGTGTGATGAATTTCTTTGTATGCTTATTTTGGAGCCACAAGGAATTCCAGAGTTCAGGTTGGCTTCCTGAGGGACTATATCTTTTAGTTCTGGGCTGCTTTTCATTTGTGTTCCAACCTTTGGCATGTGTGCAATTCACTGTGCAAGTCAAGCCACAATGTCACGTTGGCTGTTCTGCTTTGGGCAGCAGAAGAGTACCTCTCAAGAGCTCTTCCTATAGAAGGAGGTGCTTCTAAAGGCGGTGTTTCATTAGAGCTACTTTGATTTTATTCAGATTCAGCAGAAAACATTTATTGAGCACTCAGTTTTTGGATTTGACCTCTGTGAGTATCCCTAGGCTCCTCTCCACCACATCTCATAACCTACTACCCCATCTCTCAAGGAAGATTGGTGCTATTTGAGGGCGTTGCACAGACCCACAGACCCGAGGAGCAAAGCTTCCAAAGATTCTCAGAAAGGTCATCAGGCTCTAGTAGTGAGGCAGCTCTGATTTTCCTTCTTTCAAAAGAGGGGAGCTCAGAGCTATCTTGCTCTCATTTTGGTTTTTCTTACTTTTTTTTTTTTTTTTACTTTTGTTACTGACCAGGGGCTGCTGTTGTAAATGGACAACAGAGCCAGTTCTACCATAGGTATTACAAGAAACCCCTCAATCCCTTGTGCTTCCTTCTCCCAAGCTTTGGCAAAAATAATCTCTCATGTGCCTTAACTTCAGTTTTAACATATTGGTTGGTGATAAAGACTCAGCTAAGGGCAAATAGTCATGTTTCTCTGCTGTTTTGGTAAACTGTATAAATATATTTCTCTCAGAGACCCTGCAAGTTGTCCAGATAATCATCATGTTGCCTCCATCTTTCTCACCCTATTTTAATTCAGAGATAAAATACTTTTAAAAGATTGTTTGGTCTGCCAGTGATCTTTATCATTCTTGTTTAATAACGGTCAACTAAGTCATTATCGCTACAGAGAAAATAGTATTTTCTTGTAACAGTCCTTTAAATTGACTAGCACAATATACCATCTTTGAGGACAAGTAATACTGACATTGAACATATGGTCTATCAGGATCTGAGAAGCTTAAGATGCCTCCTTGTAAATGGGTATTGACTGTACTTAATGTGCTATAATCACTCAGCAGATATAGCTGCTAACTACTTTAGTAAATTATATAATGGCTCTCCATGAGGCTCTTACACCTAAGGAAGTATTTATTGCTCTACAGAGCAGTTGGGTCATAAGTACAACTTACAGCTGAAGCGATTTATTTATATTTGGACTTAGACATTCCCTAAAAGATTTCTAAATGAAGGAGATGCAAGGGTTTGTTAATTTTCTTAGGTGTAGGGGTTTATTGTATAATACCCTTCCCCAAAATGCAAGAGTTTATTCAGTTTACAGGAACACTTTTGAAGAAGCAATCTGCTTATAAACATGTTTAAATTTGCTAACTTCTCCTTTTCAAAAACATTGTATAAATCAGTAACAAAAATACAGAATGGAAACTGCAGGATTGCCAAGAAAACAAAAAACATGTTCAATGCTTAAAGATATAATAATAGATGAGTAGTATGATTAATGATAAGGAGATGCCTCAGTTAGTTATTGGAGTTTAAATACTGAATGTATGTGTCCTACTGATATAGTCATTTGGAAAATCAGAATAACACAGTCGGAGGGAAGCTGTTTGACATCCACTTATTATAAACCAGTTTTATTAAAACCAATTTATTTTCTCAGTGGAGTGGAGCAAGGGACTAGTCATGTTAGAAATTCGACTACCTTTAATTTTTAGGTGACTGTAAGAAAGTTTAGAATTCTAATGGGGGAGTTAAAGTAGCAGCTTGATCAATAGAAAATGTTCCGTCTCAATAGATTGGATGTGAAGCACTTTGACCTGTGAATAAACAGCTCAAACTTGGCTCAGATAGTGGTAGCTAGGGCTGTAAACTTCTCTGCTGGGCTATTCAGTGAGGAGCCCTATAAAACCAAAAGCAGCAGAAGGCAAGAGAGATGTGCAATTTCTCTCTGAAATCAAAAGGCATGTTTGTGGTCCTGAGAGAGCCTTGAATGCCATATTTTTGGCAAGGAGAAGCCTAGCTTCAGCCACTGCATTGGCTGGGAAAAGCTACCAGCTTGGTGGCTATTTCTTTGGCCTGGGAGCAAGGTTGGTTTAGCATTTCCACCTGCAAATGTTCATAGATGGGATCAAAGCCACACTCCACTGCAGAAGCTTTCCAACTCCGACATCCCCACCGGATGATGTTAGCTGGAGCTTGTGATGGTGTCCCTTTAGACTTAGGAGTAAACTGACTTAGTTATAGGCTTTTAGGATCCAATCAGTTCTTCAGAAAAGAAGATTCTGCACAGAGAGAATTATGTGTTGGTAGCCCTTGGCTGCCACAACCGAGCTGTCGAGTAGATACATATACACACAAGTCAGCATGAGGCAGCTTGGGAGAGCAGACTGGTGCCAAAGTGTTAATTTCAAACTATAATGTGCCCGTGAATCACCTGGAGATCTTGTTAGACTGTGGATTCTAACTCAGTTAATCAGGGATGGCACCTAAATTTATTATTTTTCAATGAGTCCCAGGTGCCGCCGCTGCTGCCCATGGAGCAAACATTGAATACTGCAAAGTGTTAGGGACATTTCTAGAAATTTACATCATGTCAAGTTCTGTTTATCATCTGGCCTTGATGGCACACACAATTAAAAGGAGAACTGGCACTTTTCATCAGATTATTCAAGTCCTAAAAGGTTGAGATAACTGAAATAGATCCAGGTTGAATGTTTTCTGGTTTGAGATACTGAAATGGTTGCCTCAATTTTTCATTATTTTCTACATATGTTTAAAGAGAGCCTGTGCAAATGTTTTCTCCCCAAGTCTAATTTGTTTACTAAAACATTCAGAATAACAAAGCTTTCTGGATGGCACAGATTGGTAGAGTGTTTTGTTTTGCATTCTGGCTTCATTCAGTAGATAACCTTGGCAATGCATACTCATTGAAATAGGGTTCAGAAACACCTGTCTTTCACTTCTGCATCACTAGAATTGCTGCAGAGACTTCCTTTGTTTAATTCCAGGAAAAAAAAAAAAGAGATGTTGGGGATGGTTTTTAGAAATGTCATCCTTTTAGCCCAGGTCAGTGTCTTTACCAAGTATGCACTTCTCCCAGGTACCAGGCAGTGGGTGGGGGTGGCTCAAGACAAACTCAAACCACTGCCAAGAAAACAATATTTATGGTGCAAGCCACCTACACATTTTTGATAGCTTTCTCATTGAATTTTTTAATAATTATGATGCACTTAACACAGGGGCCTCCAAACCTTGGGCCATGGACTGTTAGGAACAGGAGTGCAGAGCAGAAAGTGAGTGGCAAGAGAAGGAAGCTTCATCTGTATTTGCAGCTGCTCCTCAGCACTAGCATTACCACCTCAGCTTCACCTCAGATCTTCAGGCATTAGATTAGGTTGGGGACCACTTCCTTAACATGAGTTATTCTAAGAACTTTATTTGGCAGTAATGCCTAAACTATTCCATGTGTCAGGTATTATTTTTCCTATTTTACATAAGATAAAACTACAATTTAGATTAGATAACCTGTTCAAGGCCACAGTGGAAATCAAAAGTACAGCTGGAGTTTACATTTGTACCTACTCCTGGGCTCTTATCTGTTCGTAATCACTTGAGATTTCACAGGGGATGTATTATAAGTTGAATTATACCTCCTCAAAAATTACATATTGAAGTCCTAACTCCTAATAATTGTGAATGTGACCTTATTGGAAATAGGGTATTTGGGAAGGAGGGGCAAAGAAGGGTGAGAGGGAGCAGGAGATGAAGAGGAAGAGGAGGAGAGAGAGACTATGTTGTCCTAACAAAATAAGCCCTTATGCTGAGTTCAGCTCAGGGGGGGTCACAAATTTGGGGCTCCAGTACAATTTATCCAATAAATGTATTCCATAAATAAATAAATATATCAATTCTAAATACTCCATAATCCTATCTCATATAATACAAATGTGCCCACATGCTACAAGAAAAATGTCATCCATTATTTTCATTTAATAGCTGTGAAAATTGAGGCTTAGAGAGTTTAACTTGCCCAAATTCACACAGGTAGTAAAAGGTCGAGCCCAGAGTCCATCATCTGATGCTCCTATCTCCTGTCCTTAGTGCGGTGGGCAGGAAGGCTGGTGCCACTTGGAGAGACTGAGGTTCTCCTGGAGAACCTGTAAGTCAGAGGCAGAGGAGCTACAGGTATAGAGCAGTCTCTTGGAGCTTGGTCACGTCAGTATGACAGAACTGCTCATTTTAAGAAAGTCACTAACTGTCAAGGGCTTGAAGCAGTCTCATGCTTCTGTTCAGTTGTTCAGTTATGTAGCTCAAGTAGGTGCAAAAAGAGCAGGAAGGACATGGACTTTTCTTGCAATTTCAATAACCTATGGACAATATTAGAATGGCTCATCAGTTTATGCTTTTCACAAACATTTGTTTAAATGGCATTACTCTTTGAAGAGTGATGGGGTTTTGTACTCATTAGTGAAGGCAATGATGGCCCTGATAAGAAACACACAGGTTGAATCACGATAACCCAGTGAAGAAACTGTGGCCCAGAGTCGGTGGTCTGTTCCTTGATTCAGCACACTGTTTCCTGAATACCTTCTGTGTCTTTGAGGCATCTTGTCTTTGAGAAATCTTATTCTAAATTGAAAGTCAGAGGTGTTTCAGGTCATATCACACTCTTGATGATACTCTTAGAGACTAGACTGTCATGTGCTCTGCTCTCACCTGCAATTCTGACCTCATTGTCTTCTACTCTCATTTATTACACCAGCCTTCTTACAATTCTGGTGCGTGCCAAATTTTTACATATCCCAGGACCTTTGCACTTGCTAAGCACCTGTTACATATTTACTACTTTGAATATCTTCTAGAGACATTTGTATGGTTTATGCCTTCTCATCATTCAATCTTATCTAATGTGTTATCTTCTCAGGGACATCTTATCCAAAATAGCAACACCTGGCCACACTCTATGCCCCAAATGATGTTCTGCAAATGCATCTGTTATTTATCTTTCTTTTCCACTAAAGCATAAGCTCTTCATGGGTAAGGATCTATAACAAATACCATTGTATCTGACACTTAAGAACCACTCACAAAAGAGGGGTTTTGTGAATAAATGAAACCAAGCAACAACAAAAAAGTGTGAGAGAAACAGGTACAGATTTATGGGAGTGCATGGGCAGGGCATTCCAGTCTTAGATCAGAAAAATATTCAGAAAGGTGATGAAGCCAACATAAGGTTGAGATTCGGCAAGTGAGGTTTTTTGCCAGAGAGCATGGTACATTTTAGGGGCTAAATGTTGTTCAGTATGAATGGAGTGTAGATTATGACACTGGGGGTTGAGAAATGAATCTATGGCAAAATCTTTCAAGGGTTTTCCATGCTGATGAATCTGGAGAAATATATCCTATATGGTGGAACAAAATCTTGAGCCAAGTAAAGAACCAAGTATCTCTTGGTGTGTGTCACTTATCTAGACAGCTTTTCTCTACCCTGTTGTTACTTAGGTAAATATTCCTGGCCTGGAATATTCATTTAGGCCTCAGATTTATCCTCTGGTTCTGGGGCTCTGGTTAGCTTCCCAATTTAGTTCTTATGTCACTATCTGGCAAGGTCCCAGGAATGTGAATGACAGGGCAAAACAAGGCACTCTGAAATTACCTATAATGAAAATGACTGGTAATCTCTAGTGATTACTGTGCTTGTGAGTGACAGGGTTGTACATTGTATAACACCTTTTGCTGCAGCAAAAATGGATCTTGTGGGGTTTTCAGGTTTGAAAGTTGTATTTTGTTAATGAAAACAGTTTCATATCTTTAGCATCTTGCATTCTTTTGTCCAAATACTAAGGCTGATTATAAATCTTTAATGTATTTTATGAAGAGATAATCTAAACCTCTTAAAAAATGTGAAATCATGTTAAAATGAGTGCCATCATATAATTCTTATAGTACAGGAGGGTGGGTCAGTATTTACATCCCAGAGGTCCCATCTTAGTGCCTGTCTGAATTCTTAGAACACCCACAGGTCACATGAAAAGAAAAGAAATTTGGGTTAGGTGGAGGGGGCAGTTATTATTCATCCCCAGTCTAGGAGCTTTTTCCTCTCAAGACTGGAACACGGAGAATGAAAGTGGGACCCAGGGTAATTTAACAGTCTGTCCACATTGACACATTTGCTGTCCTCTGTGGATGCCTGCTCCCTGTTATGGAGAAAAGGGGTTCAGAGGTCACGGGAAAAACTTAAGTTTCTTCAAACCAATGTAAGGGGTTTGAGAAACACTGAACTGCTTGTGGAAAAGCAAGTTTTCAAACTTGTTTGGAATCTTAACTCAAAGAAATCTTACTTGGAAACCCCAAATAAACAACAGATGATGGACAAGTTGCTCAGGTTGATACAAACATTTGAGCCCATTCAGTTTCCCTATCACTTTCCTCACTGGGCCACTTCCTGAGCTCCAAAGCTGTTTTTAGAACATGTTTGTAAACTGGATACACAAATATTTAAAATTAACTTATGTGTATTTGTATGTAATTATATTTTAATATTTTTATATTTATACGTAAGTTATATGGATTTTTTTCTGAGATATTAAGTTTGACTTACATTTAACTGCACACTAATCCACATATCATCCTGGATACTTTCTTGGGTTCATACCAGGCTACCAAGGGAAGTGGGGAGATATCATTCAACCATAGGACATCAGGCATCGTACTATTACAATGGTTTCCACCTTTCACTATTGCTTTCAAATTCTCCATCCCAGTTGTACCTGACCAGCTACCAGGCAAATCCATTGCTCCTATAAAGGAAAGTTTGGGTTAGCTCTCTAAACTCTCTCAATTTCCTATTCCAGAACTTAAATGTGCTACTATTAGCTATTTGCCCTCTGTCTTATCCAACAAACAATACTTCCACTCTGCTACCTCCTAGTCAGCCATTGAGACTCAAATACCATGTTACCTCTCCCAAGAAACCTTCCCTGACTTTCCCAGGCAGAATGAGATTCTTTCTCCTCTCTGCCCTAAAGCAGGGTTCCCCAAACCCCTGGCTGCTGACAGGTACTGGTCTGTGGTCTGATAGGAATCAAGCCACACAGAAAGAGGTGAGTAGTGGGCCACGAGTGAAGCTTTATTTGTATTTGCAGTTACTCCCCAGCACTAGCATCATTGCCTCATCTCCTCCTCAGATCATCAGGCATTAGATTCTCATAGGAGCACTGGTCCCTGGTGCCAGAAAGGTTGGGGATATCTGTCTTATAGCACTATGTGCTTTCCACAAAATTGGTCATTCTACCATTAAAAAAATTTCTTTTTGCTGTATTTTTTTACTATCTGTACTATTATTTGTTCACAGCTTTCTGTATATTAACCTTAAATTAATTCACTTATTCTTGATGTCAATGTACATGAAAATATGTGTTTAAAATTAAAGAGAAGAACACTAAAACAAAAACTAGGTAAGTGCTATTGGGATTGAAGATTTTTAAAAAATTCTAAGATTTGGTGAGGCAAATGAAATGACAGAAAATTGCTATGTCCTATAAAATCTTATAATCATGTGATATTAGCCAAGTGCTGATGAGATTCCCAATTTTATATTTTAAACACTCCAAGCTTCCATTTTCTGAATTTGGAAGTCAGTAAAAGGCTTGCTTTGCAAAGCATGGAAAATAAGAAAAATTGAAACTTTTATGGTGATATGTTCTTATTGTAGTACTAAAGACATTGTATTCCACAAAGAGCAGTCAGGTGGCAAGAGGGCAAAAGCAGCAGCAAGCAGGAGCCCACAGTCAAAAGTCACTTATAATGGTTCTGTCATGGCTAGAGCGCCCAGAAGGAACAGAAAATCTAGGGGACTCAGAATTTCTGCCGCAGACAGTGCGTGTCAGATTAGTTCCTAGGAATGCCTGAGAGGCATCTGGCCTAAGTGATTTTGGAAATTTCTGGTGGCTGTAATGACTCCACCATCTGCTGGGTGTCTTGTAAATAATATTTTCATCTTCTTTTAAAATAGATGGCTTGCATAAAAAAAAATAGACGGTATATCAGCGACTATGCCAACTTAACATGGTGCTCTTGATTATCACACTGTCATTTACGCATTATGTGAAGTGTCAGTCTCCATGGAAACTGCTCAATTTTTTTTTCTTTGAATGGCAAAGTATATGCAGTATTTCTGCTAAACAAGAAACCATCCTGCCTCTCAGTTTCCTCATGCATCCTGTTCAGGTAGATGAAGGGACGACCTTAGAATCTGGCCCATTAACTGATGCAATAAGCAAGAAATAATTATTCCAAGAAATTAAGAATTTGGAGAAAGATTAAAATGCCAAAATAAAGACCAGCTTCCTTTTTAGGAAATCTCAAAAAAAAAAATGCATGTTTCCCTTAAGTTGCCATAGGAAGTAGGATTCTGAGGCCAGCAAGGAAGAACAGATAGAGGAGTTTTGTCTGGAGAAGGAGTTTTCTTATCTAAGAGATAGATATAAAACTAGTTGGGCTAGGTGGAATCTAACTTTGGTTCATTTAATCTGATTCTTATAAAAAAAAATAGCAGTTCTATAAGCCTATACTCCCATTTCAATGCATTATTGACTTTAATTTCATTTCTACTACAGGTCATTGTCATATTACATAGTAAAGAATCTAACCTTGTCCAAAAAGACATTTGGCTTTTGCTCTTGGGATGTAATCTTTGTCTGGGTGCGTGTGGCCAGGCAATAGTAAAGATGTGATTTAGGATAGGGCATTTGAATCATGAGGCATCAGTTGATCGGGAGGCTGAGTTCTATTAAAAGGGCAATCAGCCAATCAATCAATCATGTAGACTTAATGGAGCCCCAATAAAATCTCTGAACATTGAGATTAGGCTGAGCTTCCTTGGTTGGCAGTACTCTGTGTGCATTGTCACACACAAATACCAAGAATGTAATGCATCCTGACTCCATATTTGGTCCTTCTCCTGCACTGTGTCCTGTGCACTTCTCTTGACTGATTTTAATCTGTATCTTTTCCTGTAATAAACCATACATGTGACTATAATAGCTTTCAGCCAGTCAAGCAAATTATCACATCTGAGTATGGTTTTATAAATCCTCTAAACTTGTAATTGATATCAGATCTAGGAACACTTTTGAGGACTGCTCCTCATGCACATATAAACTACTTTTAGCTTTCTAAACAGGGTTGTGTATATTATATAGAAAGATAGACATAGAGATAGCTTACTAACCATCTCAAAATAATTAGTCTTGTGCATCAGAGAAATTTCCCTCTACTCCATACTACAGATAGTCAAGAATAGAATCAAGTAAATTTGCGTAGTATAGCCATGTAAATGTGGAAACCCACCTACTTTATTTTTCCTTGTCTGCGACTACAGAAGTCAATTTGAATAAGTAAGAAAGTGATACAGTCCAAATCAGTGGGATTTTAGTGAGATTTATTATGGATGGAGAGGTAGAGGTAAAAGCCAATTCATCACTAAATATTGTTGCTTTTACTTCTGAAATATTTCTTTTAATTTCTCTCCACCTCCACTATCATCTCTGTAGTCAAAGACAACTTCATCATCTCAACTAATGAAATCTCTGCAAACCAAACTTGGATATTTATGTATAGCTGTTGCTCATCAAATCTGTTAGAGCGATTTCTTTTAAAAATGTAAATCAGATCATATTTTCTCATTTCTTTTCTTAAAATTCTTCAGTGGTTCCCATTGCTTTTAGAACAAAGGCAAACAAATCTATTATTAATTATTACTATTATTATCATTATTATTATCATCATTATTATTATTACTACTATGAATCTCTGTGTGACCTGACACTTTTCTCACAGGCTTTATCTTGAGTTACTTGCCTTGGATCACTCCATTCCAGTCATGCAAGCCTTTGTTCAGTCTTTCATACATGCCATGTTTCTGTGAAAGTGTCTTTGCACATGTTCTTCTCTTTGTCTAGGTGGCTTTTCCACCACTGTGTGTTTACTTATGCTCACACACCCTTCAAGCAAGCTTTTTAGAGACTTCTCTTGATCTCTGTAGATAAGTTTCATAGTTTCTTGCATTTCTTGTCCTTAGAGGTGCCTCACAGTTGCAATTTTATATTTATTGGCTATTAATTGAGCATCTGTGTTTTTGGTGGAATGACTTCTTTGCATTTGGGTCAATCCATGGTTCTGCACTTTTCACAAGAGCCTCAGGTGATTTTAGTGCAGGTAGGCTTCAGACCAGACTTTGTTCAGATGACAACTGTGGGGTAGAATGCTAGCAGCTCTCCCTTTGGGACAGAATATTAGTTGGAATGAATGACCATAGAATAAACATAGCCACTCAACATCATCATTTGCATAGAGGAGGTGCTTTCAGATGTTTTACCCCTAGTAGATTTGTCCTGACCAACTTTTTTTCAGAAAAGTGCTCTTGATGTCCATGAGCACATGGGTAGAAAGTTGACCAACATGTTGGTATTTTGTGCTCCAATACAGAAGTATTGTGAGGTACTGCTTTCTTTAGACCTTGGGGGAGCTAGTCAAAGCTTGGGGGTAACCATGCCAATCACGACTAGTCAGTAGGAGAGTCGCCTGGATGTGTAGAACTACCTTGAAGGCTTATTGAACAGAGAAGGAACTGGTGATTTGCATCAGGTTTCCTGCAGGTGAAAGGTAATAATGAGATTCAGCTCCAGATGCTATGGAATATGGCTAAATGGGTGCTTTCCCACCTATATTTGAGATTCAGCATAATATGTGCTACTATCCCTGGTAAACAAGAGCCCCATGGAGCTCCAAGAGGACTTTACTTACGATGTGCCCAGAAAGCCAGGCATTGAAGGATGGCAGGCAAGACAGCTGGGTGGACCTCACGACAGGCCCACATCCAGCTGCTGACCCCATCTTTTTTTATTTACATATATATTGGATGCTTCTGCCTGTTTGTGACTGATGGACCCTTTTGGTCACATCCAACTACATGGTAACTGCTCTAACAGTTCATGTATATCAGTAAATTAAAGCATCATCACACTGCTGGTGGGACTGGAAATTGGTACACCTACTATGGAAAATAGTATGGAGGTTTCTCAAAAAACTAAGAATTGATCTACCACATGATCCAGCAATCCCTTTACTGGGTATTTACCCCAAAGGCTTGAAAACTCATATCTGAAAAGATATTTGCACACTGAAGTTCATAGCAGCATTATTCACAGTGGCCAGGACATGGAAGCAACCAAAGTATCCTACGATAGATGACTGGCTAAAGAAGCTGTGGTGTGTACACACACACACACACACACACACACACACACACTTACACACATACACATATATATACATATATATGTGTGTATATATATGTATATATGTGTATATATATACACACATATATACATGTATAAACATATACACACACACACACACACACACATATATATGTATATACACACACACACACACACACAATGGAGTATTACTCAGCCATAAGAAGAGATGATATACTGCCATTTGCGGCAAGATGGATGGACCTCAAGATAATCATGCTGAGATAAGCCAGAAAGAAAAAGTTGAAAATCACATGATATCACTTGTATGTGGGATATAAACCTAAAAGCAACAAGTGAACAGGACAAACAAACAGACACTCATGGACATGGACATTAGACTAGAGGTTACCAGAGGGTAGGGGGGAGCGGGGAGGAGGGAGGTAGACGGAGTAAAGGAGTTCAAATATTTGGTGACAGAAATAAATCTATAGGAGGCGAACACAGTGTAAATACATATGTGCCTTCCTGTTAAAATGTATAGCTGAAACTTATTGGATTTCATTAAGCAATGTCACCATAAAAAATTAATAAATTGTTTTTTTTTTAAAAAAAGCATCATTATTTAAAACACTTGAGAGAAAAAAGCTTGAACTGGAATCAAAATCCATTCACATTATCGTAAGACATTCTAATATTTTTTTAAAGGTGAGGCTATTGGATTCTTTAAATATAGATTCATATTTTTAATTATATTTTTTAATTATTTTAAAACTGTTTACAACTTTTTTTTTATCATCTACTCATACTAAATTTTTCCATTTAACAAAATTTATCAGAAATTTGAAGAAATTATCTTCAAAAAATTTTACCAGGAATTGTTTGTGGTCATTGCATACATATAAGCTGATATGAAAAATTTTTCATGGAAGCAAGCCCAAGTTTACATGAAAAATAATTGAAAATATTAGGTTTTGAAATCTGTTACAAATTTATACTGAATCTCTTCCTGAAACTTTAAAGTTTTTGGTAATATAAATTTTGTAAGCAAGCTTTATATAGATTCTCTCAAATCTTCTCTGATTTACCAAGTATGCCTTACCAGTATTATCATTTTTCACATAGGCCAAGATGTGAAAAAACACTGCTCTAATGGAGGGGCAAAATGCATAAACAATTAACAGTCTTGCTATTTCGTGTGCTGATCAATAGGACCCAGCCGGCTGCTGAAGGGGCTAGATATTGGCTGTGTGGAATAAGGGTATTTGTTTGGGAGACAAAAGAATGTAAAGAGACAGTTTGGTTTGCTAAACAACAGCAGTTTACACGTTATCATTTCTTAATATGAATGCTCTATATGACCTTAAGACAAAGAACTTGGTGTAAATGTTATAAGAAACTGCATGACCTTTTCAAATTGTAAAACCTTTTTTTGTAGGGTTCAAATGTAGATTATAACATTCATCTTAGGGGTTACTGCCAAGAATATATGAGTCATCTTCGTAAAATACTTAGCACACAGTCTGTACCTAGTGTGCATCTAAAGATAGAAAAGATTGGGTCATATGGTGATGAATTTCCTATCACTAGAGGTGTTTAAGCATACTGTATGTAATCACATTTTGGGGGACTGGCATAGTGACTATTAAATCTTTAATTAAATGCCTTTAAGTTTCCTTCCATTGCTGAGATTCCCAGACTGGAGATAATAGAGCCAGTTCTAGAATTAACACCAGAGGCCAGGTTGTAGACCATCCAACAGAAAAGTCTCAACAAGAGATCTTTCAATGGTCCCTCATAAAAATCTCTGGGTAATCTCCATCCTAATGCAACCAGATAAACTCCTAGGTGGTGGGGCCCTTGTAGGCATGGGGGTTAAAAGGGCTCCTCAGGGTGATTCCAGTGGGCAGTCAGCCCTTAAAAACCACAGAGTCAGAATACCTGCATTTCAGCAGGTGATCATCTGGGTCCCTTTTACTAGATTCAAATGTTGGACTAGTATTTGCATTAGTTTTGTTATTACTATTTCTCTTTTGAATTTCTTTTTTATTTTTGAAATGTCATAGTGACATATGAAAAACAAAAGTGTTTTTGTACTGAGACTGTTTTAAAGATGATAAGTTGCACTCTTTTCTTCTTCTAATTATTCAAGAGCCAACTTACTGTTAGCAATTAAATGAAAATCTGCAGTCTGCAATTAAGATCAGTATATATGACTGTAAATGGGGCTTGAATATTTTATTATTTCTCTTTTTATTACTTTAGGTGCTATAAACCATTGTACTTGCAAGAAAACCTAAAACACCTCGTAAGTGAAATTACAACTTGCCTATTATGCTTTCTGCTGAGATCAGAAACACCTTTAGATAACAATAGCCAGCTGAATTATGCCAAGTTTTCACATTCACTCTGTAATTCAATCATCCTATGACTCACTGAAGTTAGGTTAAATTAAAATGTTTGTATCTAGTCGATTCACTTTCCACATAGGAGCTGAGTTTTAAAGTCAGTGTGCTTAGTAAAAATTGGGCCTGGTCAAAATTTTTCCTTCACTGTCCCTTTAATCCATGTGATCCAGAGAGTGGTCCAAACACCAGCATCATGGTCATCACCCTGGAGCTTGTTAGAAATGCAGAGTCTAAGCAACCGAGTGTACCCACACCTGCATTTTAACAAGACTCTTGGGTGATGATATGGATGTTAAAATTTGAGAAGCACTGCCTTAAATTATTTATTAATCACCAAGGCCTGTGACTGCGGAAGCTAAAGAGTCCAGAATTACTTGGATTCTCTTTGCATTTTTGCTGAGGCTTCACTATGAGGAGAGGCCTGACTCCATCCAGATTGATTGAACAGGGAAAGCAAAAAGAGCAATTTTTCTTCCTGCTCGCATCCAACCCTTTTCTTCTATAGCATTTGTATGGTGGATTTAATGTTAAAAATACATGCATTGCAGCCCCTATTATATTTTATATATCTGCTCAGAAAGTAGATTGCTATCTACCATGGGCCAGGGACTGTACTAGATGGTGAAGATAAAAAGGCAAGGAGGAAGAAACAGCCCCTGTCATTATAAACCTTAGCATCTGAATATGTCTAATTGGAGATGATAATTGACAGGCCTGCATCACATGAATATTGTGTTCTGTTCAGTGTAGAGTTTGGTTTCACAAATTCTAGTGAAGAACATCTTCTGTTAGGAATCCCTCTTCACTGGCCACCCACTGTTCAGGCTAAAAGAGCATCTTCTGAGTAAATTTCCTACCATCAGTGTAATTACACTACTCCTCTAACTGTCAGTGAAGCCAGAGGGGAATGGCGTACAATAAAGGCAACCGCATGTGTCTTCTGTATGACTCCCAGATCCAGCCTCTGATGGCTAAGGAGAATCAGTGGTGTTGAGAATGAACGCATCTTCTGGGAAAGGCTGGGCAGCATGCCAAGAAAGGTCCTCTCTGTTACTCTGCCAAAGCGTTGAGCTCTTGCATAGTCCCAAGCACATCTGCCAACCCTATCCTAATATCAGCAGTCCCCAAATAGTCTAAACGATGTCATACTCCTGTTCCCTGAAGAAAAGGAGGCAGGAATGCTTAATTGTCGCTGCCCTCTTGGGATTTTATCAATTGCACTTTCTGGCTGCTTGCTTTCTGTTCTGTTAATATCTGCCCTGGAGAAGAAGAAAGCTTTTTTACTTCTAAAGGAAAAGAAGGAGGCACCTATGAAATGAGGGCCGATCACCTAATCCTACCATCTGAATTTCTTCCTGACATCTTAAAATTACTTACATGCTTGTCAGCTGTTTACTGTCCTTAAAATGCCACAAGATGTACATAACTCAGTGTCCTTTTTTCCCCCAACAATGCTTAGCAGATGTTTGGAGTTTGATGTCTTTGTATGCCTTTCATCAGTGCATAAATTGCACTTCTTGGTGGCTGTTCTCCCCATAAAATAGTTGCTGTATAATGATTTATCATGATTAATCAGAAATTACAACTTGCCTCCAAGTAAAAGAAACAAAGCACATATTACAGGATATTTATGAATAAATCTATTTACTATTGATGAAGAATCTAAAAGCTTAGCAATCTTTTTCAAAGACAAACTATAAAGCTTGAAACGACTATAGCCTTTTAAAATTTCAAGTTATTAGTCAAATGCCTGAGCTAGACTTCAGCATTCTACTTGAGTATCTTTTTTTTTAAAACAAAGCTGTTGAAGACAATGTTTTCTGTTATGTATTATTCCCACTGCAATGCAAGCTGAGGGCCCAATGTTATTCCCAGGAGAAATGCTGATGCAGAGACTCAGATCATACAATTCAAGCTTCCCAGGCCTCCCAGCTGTCACTGAGATCACAATGAGATCAGTTGTTAAGGTTAGATTTCTGCCTCGAATTGAGGGGGAGGGTCACAAAGTGGCCAGGAGGTGCTCTCGCTAAAGGCAAATTATTACCACTTTTTTATCTGAACATGAGTCTCCAAGAGGTTCCAAGGTAGATCTGACCACCCAAGTCCTGAATGATTCTCTTTAGTGCTGGATGGAAAGGAACATCAATTAATGAATGTCAGCCACACATCAAACCATATCCTGGGACCTTAGCTAGTATCATATGACCCAACCTCAAAGGAACCTAGTTAATGAAGATATTCAAATCCCCGTGTTGCCAGGGGAGGAAGCTGAAATGGAAAGATGTTAGTGTCGGGGTTATGCCAGGTCTGATTTGAAAGCCCTGAATCTGACTCTGACTCTAGGATGGCTTTCTGTCAGAGACGTACTGTTTGCTTCCTCTGAGACCATTTTTTTTAAGAGAAAGTCATTTTAAAAACTATGATGGTGGTTACAAACTTGGAACTGCAATCCATTAAAAATGGTCAAGGCAGTCTTGTAAAGAGGGTAAAGAAAATAATGCTTTATAATCTTTCCCAATGACACAATAAAGAACTCAGTAGAAGCCAAAACAGGTAATAGAAAAGAAGATAGCTTATGTTTGAAGAACGAGTGGAATTGTACAATTAGGTTGACTTTTCAGTGTTTTCCTCCAGATTCAGAAGCCTTCTTGCTTAAAATAAAATTCTGAGTTTTGAGCTTTCAGGTCAAGAGTTGGCCACATTCCAGGGACCACTGGGTGAAATGGTTGCCTGAACTTTCACACTATTTTACAGAAAACTCTTTGCTATCTTTAGCTTTAGGACTTTAGAACATGCAATGTATAAAGTCAGAGAATACATCTTGTTTCTAGCTCAGAACTCAGAAATCTGTGTTGTTTCTTACAATGCCACCTGCCTTAATGCGTCTTCAAGTTATTATTTCGGCTACTCTTCACTTGCTAAACCCCACGTGGCACCTTTCTCGCTACAGGTTACATTCCCACAGCCTTCAGAATAGAATTTCAGGATATTCACAGTTGAGTTCTCATATGTTTTCTGCCTTACTCTCATCTTACACATCATATGTTTGTCCAGTGGTTTTCAACTGGAACATTTGTGCCCTCAGAGAACATTTGGCAATGCCTAGGGACATTTGTACACAGACATTTTTGGTGTGTACAACTGCAGAATGGAGATGCTATTGGCATCTTGTGGTTAGAGGCCAGAGATGCTGCGAAACATTCTATAATGCACAGGAACAAACAATTGTCTAGCCCCAACTATCACTAGTGCCATGGCTGAGAAGCCTTGTGGTTTAGCTATACTGGAAAATGGGTCTCTCTCAAACACTCCACGTACCTATCACTGAAAGGTACTGCAGTGGTCAGAAGTATGGCCTCTAGGCCCAGAGGCTGAACTTGTATTCAAGATCCTCTATGTATGTATTAGGTGTGTGACTTTGGTAAAGTTACTTAAAATCTGTGCCTCAATTCCCTCATCTGTAAATTGGGCCTAATGATGCATATCTGATAAGGCTATTATGATTAAATGAGCTATTACATGCTAAGTACCTGGAATATTGGTGGGTGTGCAGGAAGGGCTCAATATTGGAAACCTAACACTGCTGCTAATGTTGCCACCTTTTTGTGCACTTTGACTTAGGATGGCCCCTCTATCTGGAACACCCTCCCTCATGTTGCCTCATTTTCTGAGCCATAGTTAGAATGTCTCCTTGTCATCCCTTGAGAGCAAATGGCTGTTCTCAGACCTCTACATATGCTTTCATGCATCCGTGTATTGTGTCTGACAGGAGGTAGTTGTTTGGTCTTCTACTTTGGTTTGTGACCTCTTGAGGGAACTGCAGCTTATTCTGTCCCAGCTTTTGCTGCACAGTCCCTAGCAAATGCTTCATAAATCACATTGCTGGGGGTGGGGTTAGGCTCCACTGACAAGAAGATGAGTAGATAAAAGAAAAGTCTCTCTTTTCATACTTGAATTACCCTCTTAAGTAAGCCTGACAAGACTATTTGCTTAAAAAGAAAAAGCCTAGATTTAAATTGGGCTTATGCAGCATCTTTATAACCCAGGCAGAAATGGTGTTGAAAGGCAAAAACTAAACAAGGTGCAGTACAGAGTCCTGTTCCCGCCTATCACACAAAACACACTCTCCAGCCATAATTACCTCCTGGCCTCAGGGAGATATACAATGTACGTCATTACCTGGGGTTAATAATTTACTCCTTTATCCATAGCTATTTATTTTTCTTCCCCTTTCTTCCCTCAACTATTTACCTTCCCACAGGTAAGCAGTGGCTACTCCTTGCTGAGGATCATATATAGGTTGAAAATAAATGTTCTTTCCATACTGTACTATATATCCAAATCTTGTATAGTGAGAGTTATTTTTCTCTTCTTGGCTTAAAAATGAACTTGTCAGTCTAAAAATATTAAAGCTCTTTAATGAAGAGATGCTGGGATATAATGGGGTCAGAATGGGCACTAAAGCTGCTTCTGTCACTAATACCTTGGACAATTTTCTTAATCCTCTGAACTGAAGTTTGTAAATCTGTAGAGGAGAAGGGTACCACCTACCTCAGTGTGATGCCCTGAAGATAAACTAAAATGTTGCATGTGGAGGCACATGGTAAAACTATACAATGTTATATAATGGCAAGCTGTTGTAACAGTTCATTGATGATCATGTAAATTTTTTTTTAAATATGTACTTTTCATCTTTTTTTTTTTTTTGCACTTCTGGAACATAGACAAATTGATACTGTTTTATTAACAATATGTAGTGATCAACATAATCAACTGGCTTTTTTTCCCTTATAAAATGTATAGCTTGAATGAGGTTAAAAAACAGAGACCATTTTTACTTATGTAGCCATCAAAATCTGGAATGAGCATTGGAGATGCTGGGAAGGGTTTCTCTTCAGCTGTAGTATACTCAGCCAGTGTGGCAGAGCTGGTCTGGGGTTAAGTATATTACAGTGGCTCTTGTGAGCTTTCCACCCTAGTTTTATAGTAAAAGTTCTCCCAAAATATAAATTGGTAACAGTGACTCTTCCAGAAAACACATACTGTTACTAACTGTTCGTAATTCACATAAAACTGCTTGTTGGAAATGACAGACGTCTTTTCCTTTTGGCCTATATTTTCCCTTATTTTCAAACATGTATGAAGCACTCACTGGCCAGGCGATGATGCTAGGGACTAACCAAGCACGGGACAAATAAGACATATCAATTTGAGGAAAAGAACCAAGCATTCTCCAGCTGACATCAGAATCCCAAAACTGGCCAATCACAGGTGAAAAGTGCCTGGATGTGCTGTTTGAGATTCAGTGAAAGCATGTGTTCACATCTCTGAATATTGAAGTTGGCTTTTCACTGGAGAATATTGGTATGGCTAGTGAATATGTACTTTTGCTTATTTTAGGATGGTGATTATGCAGACTATCCTGTTATAAGGTTCCACTACAAGGTACGTGATGACTACAAAGGTGACACTTTGCCAACTTTTCTAGAATTATGTGCAACTTCACAATCAATAAATACAGAGCATTATAAATAATGTATGAAAAAATGGGAGCAATCATCCCAACTGCAAGAAAACCATTTCTGGAAAACAATTTTTTTCGTTACATCACAGTATTTATTGGCCACTCCACAATGAAAACCCGTTTTTAGATGCTACAATAGAAATGCTCCAAGGAAATGGGCCCCCATGCTCTCAGAGGGAGACTGTAGACTATTTTTACAACCAACGTAGAGTACTAAGAACAAAATATAGCTCCTCTATAAAAAGTTCTTTTTCTCCTTTACTTTTTCTAGGATGTCGCTCAGTGTTATCTAGTAGAAATTTTTTGTGATGATGACAACGCTCTGTACCTTTGCTATCCCACACAGTAGTCACTAGTTGTGTGTTCCCACGGAAACATTGAAATGTGGCTAGTGTAACTAAGGAACACAAGTTTTTTTATTTAATTCCAATTATCTTGAATTTTAATAGCCATGTGTGACTAATGGCTACCTTATAAGCTGAGCAGCTATAACTCAGGTGGTAATATTCATAGTAAGAAGAGTAACAGATAATTATGGACCATTATATTATATGCCAAGTACTATATTGAGCATATTATGTGTACTCATTTAATCCTAATAACATCCCTAGGAGGTAGTTACTAATATTGTACCCACTTTGCAGATGCACAGAGAGTACACATTGCAACCACATGACAACCTAGAGCAGGCCAAAGTTGGAGTTAACATTCAGGAATGAGTTTTTTAGCACCCTCTGTCTTAACCTGTGCACCAGCCTGCCTCTCCATAAAATAATGGAGAATTTATTAACAGCAATATAATTGAAGCAATGGTTATCCTGACCATTCTTACTACCCTATTGGGCAGAAAAACATGAAAACCATCAAAGCATGAAAAACAATGTAAAAATAACAATCTCTTTGAGGACTTCAGGGCTAAAAAAAAATTCAGAGTTGCCCTGATAAGTAGCTTGGAATAATTGCATATGGATGTATCAAGCACTTTGCCTACAAAATTCTATGACCTGTGGCCCACTGGTTACAGAAAAAAACATTAACTCAGCATTTGATCTGGTATTGTTATGGAGATTCAGCCTCAAACAAAGATGGTGCTATGTTTTCTGCTCCAGTAATAGAGCTCAGCAATTAGCTTCATCTTTATTTA
Organism: Cynopterus sphinx; assembly: GCA_030015415.1. Lineage (NCBI taxonomy): Eukaryota > Metazoa > Chordata > Mammalia > Chiroptera > Pteropodidae > Cynopterus > Cynopterus sphinx. Next base: position 118,192,943 of record CM057381.1, on the reverse strand, counting down.
GCCTGCAACACCAGTCTGGAAGGTCTCTTGAGAGGAGACCTAGAAATAGGTTCTCACAGTGCTAGCAGACAGAAATGACTTCCTAGGAATGTGGTGGATGCCGCTGGTGGGATAAACTTGAGTATTGTTTTAATCAGTGTTTTTAATATCCTGGAAATCCTCTGCTGTGTGATGGCCATATATCAACATCATATTGCATGTATTGATTATCAAGAAGATTTTTTTTTTAAGTTCCCAAACCTGGACATGCATCAGAATCCCTGGGGAAGATTGTTAAACACAGGTGACATTTTGATGAGTACCAGGATAGGGAACAAAGGATTTAAATTAGATGGAAGTGTAAACTCAAATGCATTTCCAAAGATTTCTTCTTGGCAAATTTTCTGTCATAAGTAGGATAGTAAAATAAGTCCTTTGTATTTCCTTAAATATCTGGGTACTAACAGGCAGTAATAATTTAATGTAAACATCACAATGGTGACAATGTTGAATGTATTTATGCCTTGAGTCAAGGAATGTGTGCTATTATGAAATTAAATGAAAGCCAAGATATTTAAATATGGCATCTCAAGTGGTTCCGTTGATGGTGCAGTAAAAGTTGGGGCTCTAAGGCATCCTTGTTCCAAAAAGGATCAATACTAAATTGGTTGAAGACAAGGCAGAAGATACATTGATATTTTAATCTGAAAATCCTGCAAGTTATTCCAGACAAAAATCAGAGGCAGATGGATTACTTGACACTCTCAAACTTTATTGGGTATGGTACGGAAAGAGAATGGGTACAAGAGATCACATGGAAGAGGATCAGATTGGAATCTCCAAATTCTTTCCTAGAGGGAACACAAGCAGAAAATTCCGGTCAATTTTAGGTGACACAATAACAATACCGATGGCTAACATTTGAATACAGCTGAGCCACACTTTAAATGCTTTGCTTTTATTTAGTCCTCACAACCACATTTTTGCAAGAGAAAACTGAGGCACAGAGAGATGATCTTTTCTAAGGAGTCAGCTTTTTGCCTGCTTGGCATAAATGATAGTCTCACATGCTCATCCCCCTTTTTAACTTTTTTTTTATATTGGTGTCCGGTAGGAGCCCCCACTGGTGTAACTGTCCCTGCTACTTGACCAGAATAGATTAAGAATCCAGTATTCTGGAAAAGACTGGCTTTCTCTGGGTTGCATCACAGTAGATCACAATATGAATCTCTCCCTCATTTGGTGGCACTGGTGTTATTCTTAAATAAAGCTCTGAGAAAAGGTTCTAATAGGCCAAGGTCTCAAGACTTCTCTGGTGTAATTTCTCCTTATTTTGGATATTGAGAGGACATTGCTGGTATGTGATGATGACCGTCCTGGACTAAACCCACCCTGGGAATTGGACAAAGTCTCTTTTATTCATTAAGTTTATCAGCAGACAGGGTAGGAAAGCTTCCCCAGGATGCTCAGAAGGATGCTAAATGATACTTGCCTTGGACAATCGCCTGACTGTACCCCAGTGTAGATGGTCAGTTGCGGTTACACTTTTTACCTGAATAGAAACAACAACTCAGGTCTCAGTCTGGACTTTGGCAAACCATGGGAAATTAAAATGCAAATGAATTTGCAAACAAGACAAAAATGAGGGAAAGAGGAATTAAGTTCCTAGAACAAAAATCATGCTAACTCTAGGTGGATAGCTTAATCAAATATTCAGCTAACACAGATGATAATGACCCAGGTGGCCATTATTTTTTTAATAGAACTTCGCTGTGACAAAGCAGGGAGAGAAAGAACCGGTGATGAAGCTGTGGTGAGAAATAGCTTTCACTTTTGTGTGAGAGTAAAGTGTCATTTTTTAATACTAGTAAAATTTCTGAGTTTAATTTCTTTTGCTTAGGTTCCTATTCCAAACTCAATCACCTTATGCAGAGGTGGAGTCTGTTTTTAGCCATCAATATATGATGACTTGGAACCTTAACTCTAAACAGGCTGCACTCAGCCCCAGATGACCAGCAGGCCTCAATTATGTCATTCAATGGATTTCAATGAATTCTCCAAATTTAAACATTTCCATCTCTAGAGGCAGGAAATATACTCTTTAATTTTTCAGACCACCAAAAGAATCCAAGAGTAGGTGAAATAATGTAAAGTAGTCTTATCATTTATAGTACATTTAAGAAAAAAAGGGAGGGGGCACATTTCATTCAAAAATGGCCCTGAAATCAGGTTATGATTTTCATCTGGAAGCTCTGTAGGGCCTAACTCAAGTTCAGTAATCAACTGTTGAGAACAATAAGTGCAGATTAGATAGCTTATGTAGACTGTAATGCTTTCTCCTATTTCATTCCATTTCAGAAAAGTTTATTAGAAAGGACTCTGGACAGAGAACCTGGGTTCAAGCATTCGCTGTGCCACTCATTGGTATGTGTCTGGAAAGATGCTTCACTGCTCTGAGCCTATTTTCTCGTAGGTGAAGTAAGAACAATAAGCTTTGTCTCAATGGATGGTTGACCACTTTTCTGAGTCTGTAGCAATAAGGATAATGCGGTAAATTTTTCATCATAATCAATGATGATGATGATGATGATGATGACTAAATTACTGTAAAGCACCATACTAGGCCATTTGAAGACTGAGATGAATGAGCCTGGTCCTCCATGGCAGTTCTCTAATTGATTAAGATTAATAAACACAAAACTACCAAACTTCAAAGTATCAACAAAGATCTCTGAGAGGTTTGGTTAACTGGCCTCGAAAGGAAATCAAATATGTTTTCACAAGCAAAGATTAAGGGACTCTGTTCTACTCAGTCATTATTCTATCTCTCAAGACATATCCCCAAACTGTTATTTGTACTTAAAATTCTCTCCAGCTTGCCAGCCAGCCTGAGGTTATCTGTCAAAGTTAATCACATGGAGTGGTTCATATATCAGGTGGTATGAGCCTAGCTGTCCCACGGTGGCCTGGCCAAGTGACTGATAGCTTTCTCTGTCAATTTTATCAAGACAAAAAACTATTAATGACCCATCACAAGACCACAGTGAATCATCTCAAAAACAGAGTTTGTTGTACCTAGAGAAAAGGTTGTCTGACTTCATAGGCAATCTAGATGTCATCCCCTCCAACTCTGATGACTTATAATAGACAAAAAGCGTAACCACAAAAAAGAGGACAAAGAAAGCCAATTAAAACAGATGAGCAGTGACTAACAATGACAGGAGGGCTTTCATTGACATGTTTCCATGTATCCCATAAAGGAAGCTTGTTCCCATCTTAGCAAAGAAGAAACCGAAGATCAGAGATAATATAGCTTAGGGGTTCATTAGGTGATAAAGCTTATGTGCCTCAAGTATTAGAACTAGTGTTAGGATCCTATTTTAGTTTTCATTATTATTGGCCATAGAAAAGAAACAGCACACATGAGATCATAACCGATACTTGGACCAATACTTACAGCAAGTGGGATTGTTGATTCCTATCATTCTTCTAAGTGTTTAGGTCAGCTCAGCAAGAACAGACTTTGGAGACATTTTCTCAATCTTGTATGCAAGCTGGGGTCCTCAGAGGTTACTCTAAAAGAGGGCAGAAGTAAAAGGGAATTCAAAACTAATTTTAACTTGAAAAGAAAAAAATAATGAGAATATTCATGTGGATCATAAAGAGAAATAATGATTACCTTTGATTCCTAGAGAAAGTTAATTTAAAATGCATCCAAGATCCATTGTACAGCCAAAAAAAAAAAAAAAAAAAATCCGCAAAGCTGAAACATGTCTTTAGTATGCAGAAACAAGAGTCACCATCACTTGAGTCCTGAGAAGATGCTCATTCACAGTAATTGGGAGAAAGAAAGATTGTAGAGATTAACTGACCTTGGTTTAGGACACATACTGTTTCTTTACAAATGCAATTGATGCTTGGGGGCCTAAAAGACAAAATCTGTCCCTAATGCCAGTCTCTAAGAAAATGCACATAGTTATTAGAAAACCACCTGTTTGTTTTTGCCAAATTAGAAGCCATCACCATTTAAAACAAGTACTTACGATCCATTTCTAATAGTAAATTTAAATTCATGTGCCCTTTGAAAGAAAAATTGCATAAGTATTCATAGTCGGTAAAAGGAAAGAACCAGGCATACAACTTTGTTTGTTTTATATATGTGGTTAGCTCTTCAAAAGAGACATTAATTACACACATGCAGATATAGCAGCGACTGTCAGTTTTAAGAGCTGTAGTTAAATACTACAACATAGTTATAAAACCTGTGACATCAGGGTCAAAAATCGCCTTCTCTGGACTTTGAGACCTTAAGAGTTTTGATCTGGAAAAATACAATTTCATTTGCTGAGGCTGTAGACTTAGTATTTTCTTCTTATTAACAAATATTAACTTATTAGATACTTACTGTGTATGTACTACGTTCTAGGTAAGGCTAGGAGCTGTTGGTATGTGCTATACTCCATTCCATGTACATTTCCTGAGAACCTAGTATTTACCAGGCTCTATGCGAAAGGCCCAAGGATAAAGGTGGCAGTCCCTTACTACCGGGATGCTTTCTGTGTATCATCCCTGAAACTATCTGCCTTAAAACCCAATACTTCAGCCTCACAGAACTGCTTTCAAGTCTTAGGGTACATCATGTTTCTTAGTACTCTAAGTTCTTTGTGCAAACTTATTTTCTGCAATGAGTGTCTTCTCTTCATGGCTGCCTGGAATCCTTCATCTTTTACGACCAGCTCAAACAACGACACCTAGGTGATGCCGTCCACACAGCTCACTAGCACTTGGTATAAACATCTCCTAAGAGTCCCTGCCACTCTGAATTATAACTGCTTACCTTTGAGTCTTCCATCAGATCTGGATTCCCTAAGGGTTTTCTGTCCCCAGTTCCTACTCAGTTCATGGCTGACATAAAGGAGCAGTGCTCAAAAATGTTTATTTGATTGACCCAACTTAAGAATATTCTTAGAGTTAATAAATCCTGGCAAGGTGGTATGGTGACATACTTAAAGGTAAAATGTGACATAATTTTCATAGTATTGTGTGTATGTTTTATTTTATTTTTTATTCTAGAACTAGTAGAAATCTCAGCCATGTGAACTTTCATCCCATTCTTTAAATTGTACTGAAATAGCGGAACAGAGATGGCAAGTATTAATTGTTTTTTGAGGATGCTGAGATATTAAACCCTGATGAAAGGAATGATGGTATTCCAGAGCTCTTAGGTAGAAAGAAATATGCCAAAAAGATTTATAGCTGCATTTATTTCTAAGGCAATTTTATATCAAAGGTCAGGTAACATATATTCTTTGCTGTGCTATACTTATAGAGTGTTTCAAAATAGATTTTAAATTGAAGAAGTCTCCAGTTAACACGGAAATATCACACTGAATGTTAAAGAGGAGCGGGGGTCTCAACATAATACAAAGTTAGATTGTACAGTTCCAAAACCTTATAAATGTGAAATGATCCCATCATAGTAATTATAGAAAACAAGAGATTATTAATTTTTTATAATTAATGAGATGGCAATAATATAACCACTGTACTTACTTGGAAGAATATATCTTGTAAAATAGGCTTAGAGTTGTTAAATGTCCATATTTGCTGAACTAAACTCTAAAAGTTTTAAAGGTTTTTTATTTTTATTTTTATTTTTTTAAATCAGAAATGTCTATTCTCTGGCATGGACATTTACCTCCCTAATGAAACAACCTATTTCATGACCTGGTGATGATGCCAGATTAATTGTGCTTTTTTTTTTTTTGATTAGTTGCATTTTAAAGTAAATATCATTGCAGAGTTTTAAAATTTATAAACATTTGGATAAAAGATGCAGGCAGTATTAATTTGGCCAATGTCTGGCCCATAGTGTTTGTCAAAGGAGAGTGCTTTTAAACAAAGATGTTCTATGAAATGTGTTTTTAAACCCGGTTAGGTAGGTTCCTTCCTGTCTGAATTTGAACCTGCTTCTTTCAAACCCAGGCAAGCAAATGTTTGATTTACTCTATATAGTGTGTCTTCACTGGGACATGGTGACTGAAACTGAAGTTTTACTAACACGGTAGCATGGAAGTTCACTCTTGAAACTATAAATTTTTCTTTACTGTTTTGTCTCCCTGAAAACAACCACACAGAAATGAATTTGAACACACAACATTGAGTTTCTTTCACTGTTCTCCCAAGCTTGCCAGTCTTATTGTAATCTGAACAAGGTGACACACTCCCTCCTTTGAATAAATTCAACTTAGACTAACTTTTATTCCTCAGTATTTTTAAGTAGCTATATAAGACGTTTATCATTAATTTAGAAAGCCACCTTTAAATTGGCAGAAAAGGAGAGCACCTAATCAAAATTTTTGGAACAAGACAATCTTAGCAAAAATTTAAGTTTATTTCTAAATAGTATATCTTAAAAGTATTTTTAACTGAAAGATTGACTTAAAACATTTTTATCTTGAACCCTTTAAGCCAAAAGACATCAACTTAGAATAGTGCTAAAGAGAATTTTTAATGGACTGAGATTAAATCTATCATTTTTACCCAAGGAAAATTTCTTCTCATTTATTCTGAGGCAGTCTCCTGTAAAAGGACTATTAAAGTGATGAGCCGCAATGTTTTGACAAGCACTTGTACTGCAAAAACTTGAAATCTCACTGGAATACAGTTATATATTCACTGGGGGGAGAGAATGCCCTATTTAAAAACTAGGACAGATCATGTTGATATGGAGAAAGGAAATAACTATGTGAACAATACATCCGAAATTAAAGATTGAGTTGCTGGCATCCATGTAAAATCAACAGAAAACGTAATTATTCTTTGAAAGTACTCTTGTCTTACCATGCTAAACTAAAAAAATTTATTTTTTTAAAGCAAGGTATTATTTGTACTTAGAATACCATCACAGAAACAAAGATGGAAAGAAACATAGCAATGATCTGATAAAAATTCCATATTGGCAACATAGAAAAGAGAGATTAGCCCATATTATGAAGCAATATTTCCCTCGCTCCCATGATATGATATTTCTGCTCTCTCTCATAATCTCTCTCGAGATAGGTCACTCTATTTAATAAGCACAATAGGAGGTTTAGAGGAAATCAAAAGATAACCTTTTATTCAAAGCCACCACATGATTTAATAACCTTACTCCATGTTTTCTACTGTTTATTTTCCCACAGTTTAGATTATCTCAACTCTAGCTGGACAAGGATGCTTGCCAAAGCAAGTGCTGTTTTCCACTCTATTATAATGTTGCCAAGCTGAAACAGGGAGGTAATAATATTAACACTAATATTTTTTTTTATAGACTATATCCTTCAGTAACAGCCCAATGTAATACGTAAGCATCAACAGTGAATCAATTATATTCTTAGAGCAGCTCATTCCACATCCAGTTCACATATCATACCATTCGCCATTTCTTTCAAGCTATTAGTTTGACTATCCTTGATATTCATTGGTTATTCCTGGGTTTAATATCAAAACTCTTTTGTAGATTCTTGTGGTCTTTCACTGAATCTTTCCGTTCCCTGTACAATGACTAAAATTGGTTCATTGTTTCCCTCAGGCATAACTATGAGCCACAAATCATCTTCTACACATTAACAAATCCAGCTAGCAATCCCTTTTCTATTTGCTGCAAAGAAGGAACCAAAACCATTTTGGGTTTAAGATGGTTGAGCCAGGCATTGTTTTTTGAATGAATACATTTCTAGCAATGTATACATTTCATTGAATGTATATAATAATAATAAAACCAGAGTAAACAATTTCTTAGGCTTGTAAAATATTTCCCTTCTCTCTCTTTAAGTGTTCCACATTGCCTTAAAACCTAAGTGTGAAAACATACATTTAAAAATAATTTCTCACCATTGGTAGTTTTAAAATAGAACATGCATCAGAAAGACCAACACCAATTCTGCCACTATTAACTACTTCTTTTGGGAAAGACAAATGCACACACACCCATACATATGTTCTCCAGAAAATACACCAGGCACGTGATTTACAGTAGCTCCCTGAACTAGACTTATCTAACAGATCATCTTCATAACACCTCTCTTCATATAAATAGATTTATAATTAATCATGCACAATTTTCATGGAAACATTTCTAATACCCAGTAGAGACGAGAACACACAAATAAATAAAAATTAGATTGTGTCTTACCTTTCAGAAAGCAGGCAAAAGCTATACTGTTGGTGGGATAGTGTACCAAGTAACAGACTTTTGTACACTCTTTCTTACTGGTGGTATACAGTCTACAGGAAAAGTAAATATATAGGTATGTATAAAATAAATGTTCACACAATATTGCTTTTACTCTTTTTCCTTTTGGAGAAGAGGCTGCAATAGAGACCATAGATATTATGTCCACTCTTCCAGTGGGCTCAATAGCCTTTGGTAGACCAGTTCACCACAATTCAGGTACCTCTGAACATGGGAGTACTGGTGCCTCTTGGTTTAAGGCAGTTCTGTTTTACTTGCTGGAGCTAGAGCAGTTGTGGGAACTAGCCCCACATAATCTATCTGTTTGGTCAGAGCACTCTGTTCTTCCTGTCGTACTTTTTATTCTCAGCCTACTCGAGCCATGTGACAGCCTGTGCAGTTAGTTCAGAAGGATAAAACAAATAACATAAGCTTGAGAATGCTAGGGATTCAACAAATGAAGAAGCAGCACAAAAACAAAATGAAAACCATAACAAATTAACATAGCACAGGTGTGTGTTTCAGAATTTTCTAGACATTGCTACTTATGTAGGCTTTGGTGCACGCATTCATTTTCCAGCATTTTGTATTGTGTGCCTGTGTGAATTTGTGTGTGGTTTAAATAAAATACCACAAATATTTTGTGTAGTAATTGCCTTCTTTGAGAACACAAGTTATGTATATATTTTCCTTACCTTGGATACAAAAATGGTCATAAAGAAAAACAGCATCAGAATACAAACATTTTAAATATCTTAATTTGCACCTAAATTAGAATATCTAAAATATTATTCTTCAAAAAGATGCTCTAACATATCATATGCTCATCAGTTTAAACTAGACTTTTACATGGTGTATGTCCAGCTTCTTTCTTAGGGTCAGTTAAGCATCCCCAGATCTAAAGGGAGTCTGTCCCAAGCTGTCCACTGCCTGACATCTCTAGTTGCTACTGACCTTCTAGAGTAGCTAAGTCTAACAAGCCCAGGAACTTCAGAAGTTTCTCTGCACTGCCCAGGGTCATGACCTTAGACAGTGGATGGCAGTTTGGTACAAAGATATTTTAGTGCTGATCATCACTATGCACTGATATCCTTTACAAGGACAGTGACTAGAGGATAATTTACAGAGCATCTTCCGGTTCTGACCAGTCCAGGATGGCAACAGGTCTTACCCACTCATCTTAATTAATTCAGGCTGGCTTAGTTAATATTATCCATCCAAGTAGAAAAGGGTCCTGGTTGCCAACCTTAGGCCAAGTCCCAAGCACAACCAAATCTTCCTGTTTATCTGGCATCTACTTGCAGTTTGCCACAAACATACATCCTCCAAGTAAACATTAAAAAGGTGTCGGGCAATGTGCCAAATTCAGGATGCAGATGCCAGAACCAGAGCTTGAGGTGCCCTTTTTTCGTAGAATGGAATGCTCAGAAAGCATCATCCAGGCCACATCTAAAGCTATCCAAATTAGGTCAGGTTCTTCTGATCCTTTAGCAGCAGAAATCTTGTTTGTATAAACAAAATTTCAATAAGTAGTTGAGCCAGTCCCTTAAACCCTCTTCTGTTTTGTAGTCAGGGCAGAAACCAGCAAGCATGGGCCCAACTCTGAATATCTAATATGTTAATAGTGCACTGGTACTTTTTGTTTATTCCATACAGAAGTTTCCACCTCCCACTGCCCTCCCCAACCCCGCCAAAGATGGCATTTTATCTGGAGAAGGAACCTAAGAGAAAATTTGAACTTCTTGGGGAAAAATCAGGCTGTGCTGGGGGGATTTTAATTTTGGCCCATATTAAGCCAACAAGCAAATTTGTTTTTATGCAGACATTTAGTTGCAGTGTGGAGTTGGATGAGTAAAAGCATGCATGCACCAGATGGCAAGCTGCAGTGATGGAGCAGAGCTGTTAAAAATGAAAACACTGAAGACTGAAATACATTGAGACTATGTGTTTAGAGCAACAATAAATATAAGGAGAGATTTCTGTTTCATTATTTATTTTGTAGCTCATACTGTAAACTTCCTCTCACATTTTCTTCCTCAGAGGATAGTGTACAGAATTTCCCCTTTGGAATTCTCCAGGTGCCTGGTCTGTGCTTTTGTTTCTTTTTAACCAGACAGCTTACTTTCAGGAAACAATTTCTTTGTCTCTGTTACTAAGGTTTAGAAATTTGAGATGATTTGAGCTACATTTGGTATTAAATAAATTCTACTAATAACATTCTTTTGCACCGAAATAGCCTTATCTATTTTTATTAATTGAATTTTCCACTACTACTCTTTGCCTTTCACACATACATTTTTGCATTGCTAGAGACTGGTTTTCCAAGTATAATTGCTACCTGTGATATCACCCTTTCCTTATTAGTGGCTCCTTTTGGATCATTTAATATAACTCTGTACTTTGGTCTCCTGTCAAATGTTTCATTTCTTTAAATTGACTTTGTCTCAGATCAGCATCACTACTAAAACTTTGGAAGGTTATTTCCAATAGGAGCCCAGATTGAGTGTCCGCCAATGAAATCCTTGTCTATTAGGATATATTAATTTGCAGAGTTATGCTATCCGAAACAGTAACCGCAGCCACAAATGGTTATTTATTTAAAATTAAGTAAAGTTGAAAGTATATTTCCTCATTAACTGGTCATAGTTCAAGTGCCAAATAGCTGCACATGGCTGGAACATTTCCATCATTGCAGAAACTTCTATTGGACAGATTTCATGTGGATAAGTTCTTTAGATTCCTCTATGAGACTTTCAAAAGCTGGGACATCAGAAACCCCAATGTTTGGAGGTACGTGAATCTCCTCCTATGATTCAGCAAATATCTAGCCAAATTCTTTATGGTATTTCGGGGAGTGTCTACACAAATTCAAAAAGAACTAAAACAATTTTTCAAGATCTTTTAGGTTTATTATGAGACAAAGGCTCTATTTGATTCCATTTTTTCCCCGAACTGTTTATCTTTGTGTAGACACCAAAACAACAGTAATTACAAAACTCAACAAAACTTTTTCAAGGGAAGGGCACCCAATGAATTCTAAATGGACTAATTATTGTGATTGATATAGGTAATAAGATATTTGGATTTTTGAGTTAGCCGAATGAGGTCTCTACCTAGGCAGCCTTCCTTGAGCTCACATCACTCCTGTCTTAGTAGACAGCACTGCAAGTACATTTCACCACACATTTAACTAAAAAGTCTGCCACAACATATCATTATATTCTTTATATGCAAGCTGCATTACCAACTGAGGAAGCCAAAAGAGTAATGACTATGTTGGAGTTATGACATGCCACACACATTCTAAGAAATGGTAGCAGAGAAATGAGCATGGATTTGGGAGTCAGACCTGGGTTTCAGTCCAACCTCTGCTGCTAACTAGATGTGTGACTTAGTTAACTTCACTTAATCTTGCTAAGCCTGGCTTTCTTCAGTAAAATGAGAATAACCTCCATTTCACAGTTACCGTGAGGAATAAGATAGTCCACACAACACCCTGCATGATGCCCATTTCAAAAGGTAGTTGATGTGAGTATTCTTAGTAGTCGTAGTAGTAGTGTTAGTGCTGATATTAGCATTTTAACAACCATCATTACACCCCAAACAGCCTCAACAAGGATGGAACCCGATCATTACAAGTTAACAACAGTAGAAATGTCGTTTCAAGCTAATTAATGATTTTTTAAGCAGTATAGTACTAAATTGTCCAAATTATAAACTTCTAATCTGGTCATCTTTTTCAAGACATATAAACTTTTGACCATATATTTTGTTTATTGACTTTGGACATATCTAGTTCAGTGTGTGTGTGTGTGTGTGTGTGTGTGTGTGTGTGTGTAGATATAAATGTAAAACTCTTACTGGAATGCCTCCAGGATAAGTGTTTTTGAAATGCAAATCTGACAAGTAGGTCTAGAATGAAACTTTACAGAAGTAAAAATATTCAGGTATATTTATCAATACAGGTATAGTCATAAATAGATACATAGGTATGTTCATGAAAATATTTCTTATTGTAAATCAGTTCCATCTATTTCCTGGTGTTCAGTATGCCTTTAACTGCACCATCATATCTATATAACCAAACATGCTGAAATGTACTTTTAGGCAAGATTTTTGTCTCTCAGGAATGGAAGGGAATTAATGCTTAACTGATCTATTTTCTAGATGCATGTTTTCTTTAATGGCACACGTATGGCAGATATTATCTCCATTTTGTATATGAAACTGTGGAGCTTCAGAAAGGCCCAGTGATTTTCAAAGTCACACAGCTGGTAAGTGGAGTGGCTTGGATTTGAACCCAGATCTGTTTCAGCCCAAAGCCTCTTCCTATATTACATTGACTACCACATCAATTTGCCAGCCACTTCTCTCAACTGATGATTTGCTCTGAAAACACAAGAACAGAGCCTGTACATTCAGTCTGGTTCTCCCTTCTTTCAGGGTGATCCTTCTCCTTCCTCCCTCTTGTCCCAGAATCTCTTCTATTGAAAGGTCAAAGTGAAGCCCACCGTGTTGTTAATGAGCCTTTGATGCCTTGTCTATTTTATGTATTCTCACAGTGTCTCACTATATTCAGTCAACCAGCTATTTAGAAATGGAGATAGGCCAAGGTCATGGATCTCTGCACCGTTTTTGTCAGGATCAAAATTCCTAGCTTCTTGGTTTTTAAATATCTCATACTTACTTGCACAACATAAAGGATTACCTTAAAGTATTTAGAGAAGGAACTCACTTTGCTCAGCAATACACTTTTGGCTGCTATAAAATCAGTTCATAACTGAAAAATACATCTTGAACAACTTAATGGACAACCTAAATTTTCTTCCTCTTTAAAAACAGCAAGTAACATGAACATTTGAATCTGCCTCATTCTATTGAAACTGGTCAAAATGTTCCTGTAAAACAAATTCTAGAAATCTTATTTTAACTTGAAATTTGCTCTTCCCACCATAGTATTAGTAAAATTGGCAATTTGAAATTCTAACCATTTAACCTCTAGATATTTTTTTATGCCCATGTTTTTTGAAGTCATTTTCAGTGGTGACCAAAGGACATGCAGGGTTTATAGATATGCCATGTAGCATGTCAAATCTGACTTTTAATCCTACCCCTAAAATTTAGTCTTTTATGGACTGGAACTCTTTTCAGTGATTTGGTTGATGTCTTTCCCACATGAGGATGCCATTAGCATGGCGGTGTCTGGACCTGTATACTTAGAAAACAGTTTGCCACAGTGTCTTTGTTTCTAGAAGGCTTGCTTAGTAAAGAATCATAACTTTCTCCACATTCATGTTCAAGTGGAAAGAAGTTATGCTTCCAAAATCCTTAAATATTCCAATTTTATTCTTACTTCTCAAGATCAATCAGGTATTGAAGTTTCCATAACAGGAAGTTGTTCCCCTAAGAGGAAGAGAGCAATAGTGGTGGCTCACACTTGACAGTTGTGTTTATGTCAATGGGATTGGTACCAAAGGACAAGAAACAAGAGGAGAGGAAGGTTTCAAACTTCTGAAGCAGCATCTCTAAAAGCTTTTTTCCAACAGAGAAATAAAAGAAAATGATGGCAAGAATAAGGCAAAATTCTTAAAAGCAAAAGTTAGCATTCATCAAGGCAATGCAGTCAATAAGACAAAAATGGGTACAGGTTTTCTTCAAAGAAAGGCAAGCATACACCACATTTCCCAGAGCTTCCTGATGCAGGATGGGAAGATGAAAGGACTGTTACTTACTGTTTGGATCTACGTTTTCACAGAGTTCTGTCTTTGCCTCACCGTTGGGTCTGTCACTTGTTTTGTGTGACAGCCGTGATGACATGGTGGCTGCTGTGACTACTGCCTTGAAGCTTCGCTTCCGTTTCTGGACATTGAGTTCAGGGTGGAAAATGATGATGTACACTTTCGGCATGTATAGCATCCCCAGCGCCACTGACGCACTTAGGTTCATGGAGATTGTTAGTGTGGTAGTTTGTATGTAGAGCTAGGAGACACAACACACAAGACACTATTACAAATAAAATGACTGCAGAGTGAGTCTAAACACTTAATGTGATGTCAAGATTGACTATGGCTAGGAGAGAAAGCATAACAATCTTCAGGATGTTCTGATAAAAAAAATACATCTGAACATTTATTGTAGAGTGTATGCATATATTAATTGTCTGGATGCCACTGGGAGAATCCATGTGCATGCATAGCACTGGAGAAGTCTCCTACACAGAAGTTCAGGGTACACCTATAATCTGATTTGAAGTACCTTTAGTCAAATGGCAGTTGAATACAAAGACATGAAGATCATAGAAATCTGTCATCCTCCCTACCTATACACAATGAGTAACTACATAAACTCTTGCTACACAGACACTCTGGGACCTTATTTGAAAGACATTATGTCAATATGTCTCTTTTTGTATTGTTTTTTAAAAGTGTGCACCTTTGCCATACCTACTAAGTAGTGAGCTGAGTTTTTCTTGATGTTTAATTCTGATTAAAACAAAACAAAAAACAAACAAACGAAAAACATGAGTGGCAAGGGAGCTAAATTTAGTGATACTGTCTTGACCAGTCTCTTTCTATTGACGATTTGCTAATAGGATGTAAAACCTCCTTCTGATCTTGTGTTATTTGTAGTTTGAATGGTGCTCTATAACTGCCCTTGTCTCCTTTTTGCTTTCTTGAGAAATCTGGAGTAACCGCTCACTTACTGTTCCATATGTTCAAAATTATTGTCTTGCCTAAATTTGAAAAGATGAACGTTGAAGGGTGTGGGGAATTATCAGATCAGTGAGGAGAAAACTATAGACAACTCACTTTGGTCTAGTTGTATTTACGAAGTGCCTTGTCATGATCCAGAATCCTGTATACATTTAGGTATATCTGTGTTTTCTATGACTTGTAAAGTCTAGATTAAATGTGAGGTGATGGATGTGTTAATTAACTTGAGTATGGTAATTATTTAGCAGTGTAAATGTATATTAAATCGTGTTTAATACCTTAAAAATCATATAACCTAAATATATCCAATTTTAATTGGTCAATCAAATCCCAATAAGGCTAGAAATAAACAGGTAGGTAGGTAAATAAATTTAAATTAAGTTTTAAAAATAGCAATTAGCTATCATAGCCTTTATGTCAGTGGAAAGCTTAATTCCTTGAGAATTAATTGGTCAGGGTTTTCCACTGCTGTCTTTGCACTGATCTGAGGGTAAAATCCCCATCTTTAATGGATTCTACAAGGCCCCGAGTGGCCTGCCCCCTGCCCACTTTTTCAGACTAATTTTCTACCAGTTTCCTCTTCCCATCTCCGCAAGGCATCATCCATATGGGTACCCCTTCAGGTCTTAAAGATGCTGTACACATTCAATCACAGAACCTTTATACATGCACACATGTGGTTTTTCTTATTCTTGTTTTCCTCTGCTTCTTAGAATATCCATCCAGGCTGCTTCAATTCTAGACTATCTCTTTAACTTACATGCCCTCAAAAACATCTTTTCTTTAAATCACTGGTTTCCATTTGTAATGATAAACCCACAATGCTGATCATTTGACCATCTGTCTCCCCAACTAGGCCGTAGGTTCCACAAAGGCAGGAAGCAGTGACTGTAGTGCATCTTTGTGTCTGCAGTGATGACAGATAGTAGGCACTTAATAAATGTGCGATGACTGTGTTTGTTTATTGGATACCTTTTCCTACCAGGGGTCAAACAGCCTTTCTCCAAATATATTACAAGAATTTCCATCAGACCTATTGGCTGCCTGGACATTTATAATCTTATTTCTTCAAACTGAGGTCCCAGTGAAAAATTGAGAAACTTTGCTACCTCATCTGGAAAGAATAGAGTTTTCTAATGAACATTCATTCAAATGTGCATGTCCCTGAATGGTTTAAAGGAGCTGCCAGCTACTAACTGTATTAAACGTAAGAATATAATTTGGAAAGATAAAATGATATTGAACTAATGATCCTTTTGGTTGTGAATTAGACCACATTTTAAAAGCTCACCTTTTTCTATTAGAATACCTTTAGACTTTCAACTCTATTCTCTCCTGCCAGCCTACACCATTCAAGAGAGGCTGACTGTGGTCACAAGGCTTTATGAACCAAGGCAATGTTGCTTCCTTCCCTCATGGCCACTGCTGTCACCATACTAATGAGAGCTTTGCAAACCATGGATTAGCCAGTCCCAGAAAGAAAGAGGTATAAAATGACACTTGGGAACTTAGGTGTTGTTTCTGTTTCTCCACTCATAAGCAAATTTTGCAGTTGAGGAAATTGTTCATTGTTTATTTTTCTTTAATTTATATGTAACTTTAGATTATATATGTACATATGCTTATGTAATAGGTACATGTATGTCTGTGTGCTTACATTTCTTAACAAAGTCTACTTAGCAATTTAAGACGCTAAAAGCCATGCTGTTTATATTATGGAGTGTTACATTTCATTATCCTTCTCAAGCTAGAGCCCACTGAGGCTGATATTTTGTTTTGAAAATTTTGCAGTCTCTGGTGACACTTTAAAAGTATGTGAAAACCAACATGAATTCCATTGAACAATATGAATTCCTACTCTCCCAAATCTTTACATAGCATAGTGGTTAAAATGAGTTTAGAGCTAGTACATATGAGTTCAAGTCACATTTGCTAGTTTTGTGATCTTGGACAAATAAATTACCTTGTGCCTCTCTGTTCCTTCCTCAACTTCTGCACTTGTAAATGGGGATGATAAAGTTTGTACCTACCTCATAATGTTGTCTGGATGATTAAATGAATTAGTACTTGCAAAGTGCTTAGGATAGAACCTAACATATAGCAAAAGTCCTCAATGTTGTTGACAGGTTCTGTGACTAAACGAAACGAAGCATAACAAACCCATTTTACCATAGACTTATTGACATAGACAAGAATTAAGTCCTATGCCATCCCATCAGTGTTATAACAAAACAATGTTGAGTGAAACACCATTATTCAAGGCATAAACATACTAAGGCTCCAGTTTACAGAGACCCCAGAGGGACCCAACCCCACTACGCCCCAGGATGAGAACTAAGTCACTGTTTCTTTGCTCTTTAGAGGCTCACCTCTTCACTCTGAGTTTTCATACAGCATCTCCTTTAGTACATTCTTTTAGCAAATTGCAACACATTTGTCTTTAGTCTCATAGCCATCCTGATGCTTACTGTAAAATGTATTACCCTGTTTAATCTTGAGTATTCACACCGTTTTATCTTTAGAGATGTAAAGGCATTGGTGTTCATTAGTGGTCTCTTTCCTCAAAGCACAGGAGTCTTTGCATAGGATTTCACTGAGATAGAGCCTCTCCCCAAGGCTGGCTTTCAGTCTCATTCCAGCTGGCATCCCCAGTGGAGGGGAGTCACCCCACCTTGGTCAGTCTCTGAGGGCCCAGGCTTGTGGAAAGGATACAGACTGTTCTGTAATTTCTGTGTTTTGATAATTAAGCCTTAATTTTATTATGAACTCAAATGAATTTCAAGAATCCAGTTTCTGCTGCTTGGCTGAATGTGACTTTTCTAACACCTGTCATGTATAATCCAGTTTATGTAACTAAAGTGCATTTAGGAAGAAGATTCAGAGTAAAGCCAACAAAGAGCTTTGCACAATATTCTAGAGTAGTAATTTTTTAAAAGTATGATGCATGGAATTCTTGTCTATAAATATTTTCTCTACATTTCCTTATTCATAAAATGAAGATAATAGTAGAACCTACCTCGTATGGTGATTTTGAAGATCTAATAAATATGCAAAAAGTGCTTAGCAGATGCTTGTGAAATAAGTACCTATGAAATGTTAGCTGCTAATATTTATATTCTGCATTATATTTATATTAGGTTACTGGGTTAGATCTCAAGACAAGGCTTCTTCCATAGTTATTTTCATATATTTTAAATGTTTTACATATATCTTATTGATTAACGAGGTTGTAGCATCTAAGACATCTATTCATAATTGAAATGTACCAGCTGAAACGGCTCCATGAATTTTCTCATCTTGGTCTAAAAATTCATTGTTAAATAAAATGTAAATTTATATCATGATATTCTATCATTGCTTTGTAAATAGGTATAGCAGCACTTAGGGTGAGTTGAGTTCTATCTCTCTAACTTTTAATTGCTAAGGTACTAAGAAATTTGAAAACTTATTAACTACTGCTCATGAGCAAACTTTGAAATTATCAGTTCTCTGTAAGTTTCAGAATCATTTTGGTTGAAGATTATTTTGAGAGATTTCAAGGCAAGCTGTTAATAGTTGTAATTATGACAAGTTTTAAATTTTGAAAATCAGTATTCTCAATACTGTCCAGAGAATAAAAAGAAGAAAAAATCACAAGGCACATAGATATAAAAACAGATCAGGAAAAACCCAGTTTCAGTTTTTTGAGTTCATCAAAATAGTCTCATCATTACTATTGATGTCTTTAATAAGAAGTATATACTAAAAAAATGAACAATATACTTACACTAATGAATTATCACCTTCATCTGTAAAAAGATCAATTAAAAAAAAATTCAGGGGATGTTTGGTGGTATCAAACCATTGATACGAGATCATTAACACGTGATCACATGTAAACTCACTTTTAGTTTTATTTTCAGATAGGCTATGTAAAAGATAGCCTACTTTGCCATTATTTGTGCATTCATTCACTTATCCATTCACCTTTTTTATGGAGATACTACCAAGTGCCTGTACTTGCCCAGGCTTCAGGCACAGCATTGAAGCTGGTGGGCATGATTTGCTTGGAAAATGCAACTTCATCCCAATGAGATTGATATATTAGGGAACAATTTGAGTATAAGACAAAGTTCATGTTTACAAATGTTGATTTCTTCCACAAAAAACACTACATGAATGCAGTAAACTGCACCCAGCTGAACCAAGCTGTGTGGTTCAAAATGCAAACACACGCCCATGCCTCAAACATCTGCCAATTTCACAATTTCACAATGAATCACAAGCAGCAATACTTTTGCCACCTGCCATGAGCAAAACTCAAGTCTTTTTTTTAAGGTAAAGTACTACATTTATTGTGATATTTACGTATTTCTTAGCCATTCAACATGCATAAAAACCATAATAACATTTTAATTAGAGTTCTACCCTCTTTTTAATTGTTGCTATTTTGAATGTTATGTCCGTAACCCAAAATTCCCCCTAAGTCCTGTGTTATTACACAATATTGCATAGCAAAGTGACTTTTAGAAACACATGTCGCATTATAGCAGAACTGTATAATAAACACAATGTCTGTCACAAAGTGTACTTACTAAATTCTGGTCAAACAAACTTTCAACACTTGAAGGAAGTATGTATAATCAATATCCTTGGTATTCAAAATTGTTTTTTAAAAAGCTATTATTTGTATTATTCTGTTGTTGTTGTTAGCTATTATTAGTGTCCCTCTGTTTCCTTATTTCTATAGTAGAGATAATAGCTACCTATATTATAAGGTTGCTGGATCAAATAGGCTGACCATTGTAAAATGCATAGAAAAGTGCCCAGAATTTAGCAGCCACTCAATCAGAAGTGTTAGTGTGTCACTAACACTATTTATTGGTTACAACATAATTTGTTTTTAAGCTGTTCTTTTTCAAGTAATTTTAATACATTTTAAAAGAATGACTTTTAAATGGAATCCACTGACAAACACTTGTTTTAGAAAGCAACATCTCATTTAGTTTACTTCTATTTGGTTTGAAATTCTACTCAAACTCTTATTGTATATGTCATTGACTATTTATGAGAAATAACCAATTTTTTTGTGTGTTCCAAAGTGACAATTCAGAATTGGGACAAGAAAGCTTGAATGCAGTCTTTAGGTGGGATAAAAGACATTTTATTACACAGACGTCCCAAAGACTGTGTAATTATTAAAAATTGCCCAATGCAGACATAGTGAAGAAGGACACATTATTATTTGACAAATATTTGAAACATTCACATAACTAAATTGAAACTAAAGTTCATGGCAGTTAAGACCAATGTTTTCCATCCTTATTACCTGTTCCCTTTGCTTCTTAATTAGAGTAACCATATTTTTGAGAAATAAATAATGATACATGGCTGGGAATGGGAAAGGATGTTTGCAATTGGGACTCCAGAGCATCAACATTATAAAGACTTTTGCTTATTTATGACATAATTCATGATGATAAAAGAATTCAGCATAATGGTGGGGAAAAACATATTAGTTTTTCAGGGTAGAGAAACTTGCAAAATCTAGAAGGATAGTGCAACAAAAAGGACAAGATCTTTGTTGTTAGAAATTATTTTAAATCTTGGCCTTAGATTGTTGGTTGGTGACTTTGGGCAAGCTATTTCACCTCTGGTAAGTGATAGAATCAACATTAAAACCCTAGCAAATTGTTAGTAGAGTGTTTGATATAAAATCCTACCTCATTCTACTATCATGGAGACCTTCTCCTGTTTTGAAAATTAAGGAAAATCATGTGTGAAAAGTGGTTAGCACAGTGCTTGGTATATGTTGGGTGCTTAGGAAGTGTCTTTATTAAAGTAGAAAACATCATCTTCTGTAGACAATTTTCATGCTGTTCTGTATAGACCAGCTAGCTATCTTTGAATAAGTGGTAGGTAGGTAAATAGGTAGGTAGGTAGGTAGGTAGGTAGGTAGATACATAGATACATAGATACATAGATGATAATATACATAAAGAGATGCACACACACACCAAATAGTATGAGACACAGTCTGAACAGATGTCTGGCATCAAATTATAGATAATGAAGGAAACTAGATTATTATTGGACAAGACCCAGTTATACTGTTTTGTTTTTCTCAATTATCTCCAGGCAAACATGATATTAAGCCTATACATAATTACATTATTTATTTGGATGTATGTAAGACAAGTGCTCCAGATGAATGCAAATCAGTGTCTGGAGCATGGGATTATGTCATGCTTGGAATCACCTACATCTCAGTTCTTCACTCTCCTGACCAGAAGCCTGGTGCTGTGTTCCCACATAGCATAATCAGAGGTGCTGCTATTCCAATTGACCATATCTTGCAAAGTTCAGTGTTTTACTCTCCATGGCACCCTAATGAACTGCAGTCCATCTTGATAGATCCTCTAGACAAGTCATTTCTGATATCTCTGGGCACATACAAAACCAGCCTACACACACTACATACTCAGAATCTCTTTCCTCCACCAGCCCTCTGATCTCTCAATTTTGATTTTAAGATTTTCCCCCCAACAACTGAAGGGTAGGAGTTTTGCTCTTTTATATAGCCAATACTGGCACTGTTTGCTCTTTTGTATTATCTAAAAGGTTATTTACCTACCATTCCTTCTGGTTTGAGAGCCCCACAAATGTGGGGTCTCTGCTTTGCGGTGATTTAACATGCAAAGGCAAAGCATTTTCCCTACAGACAACCTAAGGAGATACACTTCTACCAGATTTCATTGTCTCCCTTTGAATCCTTGGCCATATTTAAGACTAAACCTAACAGGCTTTTTGTAGGAGTCAATGTCAAATTCTGTCTTAAAATGTGAAAATGCTGGCTTGTTCCTCTTTGAGAAATATGTCAGGTAATGTGTAATGATGTTCTGCATTCCTTTGCAAGTAAACCAGTGGATTAAAAAAAGTCTAAACTTACCCTGTTTCTAAACTTGTCATTTGAAATATTCTATTTATATAAGAGCAAAGCTGTCTAATTTTACCACTTTTAAAGTCATCTTTTTAGTTCTAGTAAACATAAAAAGACAATAGTCAAAGGAAAATATTCATGTCAAATTAATAGTTAAAAGGAAGAGTCAATCTTTGTATTTGTTGAGCACATTCAATGTGTTTTAATTTTAGACTTGTATTTATTAAAATCGGTCCCCAGAGTGTCATTGACAAGAAGACAAAGTCAGACTCTTACAAAAAGAAATGTGTTCTGTTCTTAGCTTTTAAAGCAATTGACACTGACTTTTTGATGAACTTTGACAGGTTTTGATCATCATAATCATCCAACGTTCTCTTTCCTCTTATTAGTTTGGCTATTATTTTTCCTGACCTTTCTCCATTCTTTTCAGTCTATATCTTTCCCATCTTGCCAATTGAGCTATGGTAGCACCCTTCCTGCCCTTTAAATATTCCTTTCCCCTTGCATTAGCCTATACTTTTCTCTGTATCATCTTTGCTTCCCTGCATTTTTACTTCCACTAGTGCGGCCATATGTGGAGGAAGGCAATCCCCTTAGCCTCTGCCCTGACTGCATAGTGTGCTGTGACACCCATTAGTCAATGTGCCAAGTGGTGCCCCTGGCTGAAGGACAAAGCACATCAACAGCTGGAAAATAGTCCAGCTGAATTGTCCACCCTAACTGTGTGCTCTACCTCCTCCTCAAGACCCTCAGCAGTGCAATGGTTTATACACAAAAGGAACAAATAATTGCAATGAGACTGCCCAGATAATTGTACAAAAATAGTTGTTCAACCTCTGCCTCTAAATGTAGCAATGAGAACTCTGAGATTGGGCAAGAAGTAACACCCATCCCACCGAGAAAGAGAGAAAGGCCATGAGCCTGGCCGAAGAATAGGGGCTGAATGGTTCATGATTTTGCCTCTATTACGAGATGCTTTTTCTTTTAATTTTCTTTCTTTCTGGATCTTGGGTCAGGAATCTTAAAAGTACCATTTCCTGCCCACTTGCTCTTGAAGGGCCTTAAGTCTGGCCTTCATTTTACCCATGAGTCTTTCTTCTAAACCTTCCTAGACTCTTCATCAGACCAGAGAGGTCTCATTTGTCTCTAGAACTCAATGTTGAAAACAAGAGTATTGAGGGCTGCAGTTGTCTCGCTACATTAGCTCAACTTCCCATCACATTTTGAATAAAGATAAAGTTCTTACCATGGCCCAGGGAACTCTGCCTTCCCTTACCTACTCTAAGCCCTTCAAATGCCCAATTTTTGCTCACTCAAGTCTTCCATGCATCTGCTCCCCTGCTTTAGATGCTGTTCTCACTCTTGTAGCTACCACCTACCTCTTTCAAGTCTCACTTTCTCAGGGAGGGCTTCTCGGACCCTCAAGTGTAAACTGTGCCTTTACTCTTTCTTTTCACATAGAACAAAATATTTCCCTTTGTTACATTAATTACAATTTGTGATTATTTGTTCATTTGAGTATTTATTTAATAGTATCTCCTTACTAAACTGTCCCCATAAGGGTATGGGACATATCTTTCCACTTACTGTAGATAGCTCCTGGAACATGGTAAGTGCTCAGTTCATGGCAGTGGAACAGATGAATGAATACAATCTAGGAAATACATATTGCACAGCCAGGAGCAGCAGAATGTATAAGTGCACTAGAATTGCAGTCCAGAATTCTGGGTTTAGATGCAGGCTCTACTGCTTGCTGTGACAACTGTGGGATCTTGTGCACCTCAACTTATCCTTTCTCAGCCTGCATGTTGATACTCACTAAAGCCCTAGTCAAAATGCTATGCTGCTTACATTTGTGTCTCTGCAGCACCTGACAATATTACCATGTCCAGAGGCTCTTTGGCTCTGAATAATCATAATTGCTTCTCATTTTTCCCCTTTGTCTTTAGAACTCAACTTATTTTTATCCTCTACAATATTACTGGCCTCCCTCCTTTCTCGAGCCCTGTGACTGGGGCACATCTCTGGCCCAGTCATGGCATTCAGAGCTCGTAAACAAGACGATAAAACACAAAGAAAAACTATCCCATGTAATAATTACAGAGCAGGATATTTTGTGGAGATCAGAAATGGAAAGACTATTTAGAAGTGATCAGATCAAAGGCAGGAGCCATGTTAAATTTATCTTTGCATCCTTTTGCCTGGCACTGGGAACAAGTTCAATATATGTTTGCTGAATGAGATGGTCCTCACTCGTTTGATAAATCCAAGCCAAATTCAAAGCCATTTACTAATCTCCACCTCACAATTCATTACACCTACCACCACCAGCCACACTGGCCTTTTAATGTCCCTAGAATAGTCCATGATCTCTTCTGCCACAGGGCCTTTGCATATGATTTCCCCTTTCTCTGGAATGCTCCCCTACCCTATCTACCTTGTTTTACTCATTCTTTAAATTTCCACTTAAGCACCATTTTCTCAGACAAGACTTTTCTAAACACAACTATGTAATACCATCCTATTATGGCTTTCAAAGCAATCATAATGATCCTAATTTAAACGTGTGTGTGTGTGTATTTGTATCTATCTCCCCTACTAGGAAGCCTGTCCTTTTAGCTCACAGCTCTATCATCAGAGCCTGACACTGTGAATGGCAAGGAACTAAAATGATACTGTTAAGGAAGAAAGGATCCCATTTACAGTCTTTGTTTCCATTCCTATCTTTATTCCAGAGATCTGACTCAGAAGGAAACCTTACATGAAGGAGAATGAGTATGTGTGATGTTCTCACGGGTTTACACTCCTTGTAAGTGGTACTTCCGGAACTGGCCCAAGGGAGGACTGGACTTTATTGTAAAGGGGATTGTTACCTGCATTTCCTATGCCCTATTTCATGTGTTCATTAAACATAAAGCAGAACTATCAAGAATGACTCTTGCAGAGCCTGAAGCAACAATAAAAATCAACAGCCCTGCCCCTGTTGAAAGAATGGAGCTTTTCTTTCAAAATCCTTGTGCCAACACACAAGTTAGCACCTAATTGTCTCCTCACAATAGAAGAAAAAAATGAAATGGTTGCCATAACAACTCAGGAGAGAGTTCAAGCATTTAATTTTTTCATTTTTTACAAAAATCTCCTGACATTGACTTAACTAAGACTATATATGCATTTTGTTTTTCAATTCTGTTCCCTTCAGAATCATCAATAAATATCACTTAACAAAATCCACTTTTACAAGGTGTGGTAGCTTAGACTAGGGTAATGGCAAAGAAGAGGACAGTAGGGGATTGATGTGAGCGATATTGGGAGGTGGAAAGAGATCTGACAAGTTGATGGATTAGATGGAAAGGAGAAAAAGTAAGAAAAAGGTGAAAGGATCATTTTATATATCTACTTCCTTTAATGCAAACCACAGGATATTATCCTAAATCACATCAACATTGTACAAACCCCTGAGTGGGTTTGAGCTCTGCTAAAAAAGAAATTTCCACTCTTCCCCAAGCAAGGGTGGACTAGCTAAACTCTTCGCAAACAAAATTAATTGATATTTATTGACTCCAGCACAGTTGGATTATGGGCCCTCTTCCAGAGAGCTAGGCTCCAGAAATTTATACCAGCTTCACCTTCCCCAGCCCTGATCGAGCCCTGAGCCTAATTAAACCATACAAACCCCGTTTTTAACCATTATTTGCTTTTATCATTAAATTTTTCTCTCTTCAGGCCTCTACCTTGCATTTATTCCTATTTGAAATTCATACTCTTAAAAAAATTCACTTTCTTAAAAAGTGCAAAGGAGATCTATAAAATGGTTAAGTAATGAATATCTTTCCACCCCCCCCCCCCCAATATCTAGGCTCATTCATGTGTAGAATCTTCGTAATTTAAGAAAACAATTCTTAGATAAAAGTCTATTGTTTCATCTAACTCTTGAAATGGAACCACATCAAACTTTTATATAATTCCAAGAAAAGTGAATTAAGGAATCTTAAAACATAATTTTAAAGGCAAATTCTTTATTCAATCTTGGCTTATGGAATCACCAGACTTTTTTTTATGGGAAGGAAGTTAAAACATGAACGGTCTTCTCTATGGTGTACTCAGTGATGTTTACAAAAGTTTCAGGCCCACAGATCAGAATACCTTGCAGAAAAAGGTTCTGAGAAAGTTATTTTCATTTACTTTTAAGTAGATGTTTATTACCTTTCACATAGGGACCATCATCTTTGCCAATCTCATGAGGCTGCTGAAACAAACAGGCATCTCACATAATGTTGGAAATGGAGCTTTTCCTCTAAATACTGACACTACTAATTTTCTTTTTCTCAGAAACTGTTACATCCATCTGGCTGGTTGCACAAATTGGAACATTAAGAGTTGTTCTGTAATACTTGCAGTTCCTTCACATTTTACCCTTTATATCCAGTGTGTTACCCAGTTAGCTAATATTATCTGTAAAATATTTATGGAATCTTTTCACTTCTTTTCCCACTGCCTGCACTGTAGTCTTAAATATGTTTTAGCAAGTTGATACACTGAAGAATAGAGAACAGTGGCTACTATTTGTAAGTGCTCAAGTTTGAGCTACTGTTGTTGTTGTTGTTATTATTATTCACTTTCACATTGTTCCTGGGATGCTATAGTAGCATTCCGACTGTTTTATACATCCATTTTTGCCGCCTTCTAAGTAATTCTGCACAGAGCAACCAGAATGATCTTTATAAAAATGCAAATCAGATCACATGGTGACTGTAAAACATCTTTCAAAGACTTCTAACTGCCCTACAGTATCTGGCCTGGTGACATTTCCAACTTCCAAGCCAGTTCCTCTCGAATATGATACGTGTATACTGGCATTTTCAAGTGTCCTAAGCTCACGTCTAGCAAATGGACTTAGCACCTACATTCTCTCTGCCCGGAGTTTCTTTCTTTCTTTCTTTCTTTTTTTCTTTCTTTGTTTTCTTTTCTTTTGCCTGAATTTTTCATCCAGGTAACTTCTAAACTCATCTTCTGGCTTCAACACCCACACATTTCCTCTGACAAACTCCACAGGACCCCAAGGCTCCACTATCTTGATTTTTCTCCTTCCATGATGCTCTCTCACGGCAGCCTGTTCTTTTCATTCATAGTATATGTTAGCATCAGTAATGATCAACAGTGTCATGGATTCATTCACCTCAACTCTTACTCTCCTACCAGAATTCAAGCTTAATGATACCAGGGATATAGCTATCACAAAGAAAGACTTCAAAAATTTCTTTTGAATAAATGAAGGAGAGCAGGTTTTAAAAAATAATTCAAAAGTAAGGTACAAATATAAGCTTCCTAATGTGTAAAGTGACTTTCTTTTTGAGCCAAACATATTTGTAGGGAGATTTTGGTTTTTAGATTGAATATACTTAGAGACTATTAAGTCAAAATTCTGAGTTTCCAGAAAGGTCACGTGATTGGCACAGGATCACAGTAATCAGGGACAAAAAAAGCTAGGATGTAAGTTGAAATTTTATGTGATTCTAAAGCTCATTCTACTACTGCACTGATATTCACATTCAACTAAAAATATATTTAATAAAATAGTAGATGATAGAAATGTTTAATTTTTCATTTTACAAGGCTTTAATTGCCAATGCTTAGAAAAACAAACAGCTCTAAGTATTCTAAACAGGACTGACAGAAAATGTCCATTCTTAACCATGAATTGGATATTTTTGTGAGTGTGTTTTATATTTAAGTCTGTATTTCCTACTGAGAATAATGAGCAAACATCCTCTGCATGCAATTCAAGCTGTGTCTAATTTCCTTGCCAAATCCAGCTTCTTGTCAAGAGGATGCATCATTGCTATCTTTCTACCCAGCTGTGCACTCACTTACACCCAGGCAGATGCCCCAAATGATAAAAGGTGTGTTGGAACAGGCAGGAAAAAAAGGATACAAAATAAGTAATAAGCAAATAGAATGTAAATATCTGAAGCATGAACAGGTTGCAATGTCTGATGGTTCTGCTGACATGTTTAGGATATGGCGACCTGACTGATATGAGAAGGTCAAGGGTAGACAAGGAAGCTAGGCATAGAGGAGGAAAGGAGAATTAAGCCACTTCAGGAAAGTAAATTGGAATCTTTTGATCCGTAAGTAAACAATGAATGTCCTAATATCTTTATTGTTCCTTTGTGTGGTAGGGCAGGACTCCTCCCTTCATTCACTGTCTAGCTGTTTAGCTTATATATAAGATGAAATAAAGGGCATTTAGCAATTCATCTCGACGCAGGGACTTTTTGTGCATAATGATGCATAAAGAGATATGCTGAAAAGAGACCCAGCCCTGCAGTTGGAAAGGTGGGATTCCTCTGTGGACATATAGAGTGGATCTGAAGCATGCACTATCCACACCAGAAGATGGGGACCAAGAGATGACATCCTGGAGAAAGCAAGCAAAGGATATCAGGGAGAGAAATTAAGGGGATCTGTTCCCCAATTACCACAAGAGAGAGGTGGCTTGGGGTGTCCTCAATTGGAAAGACCTCTACCTGTCAAGTAGTTGAGGGGATCAGTTGACTAAGGGAGAGGAAACTCTGTTTGGGCTGGGAAACGTGGCTGTAATTTTAAGGAACTGACAATTCCTACGTTTTTCTGGACTCTGAGAGCCTTGGCTGGCTAATTTGAAGGTGCTTAATAACTATCCCACCTGTTCCTCCCACTATGCTGCTATAATATGGGCCTCACACCCATTCATGATGTTTCAAGATAAGCTTCCTTGACCTTATGGTCAGAAAAGCAATACTCTTTGTGGTAAAGACTTAGGGCTTACAAAACAGAATTCTAGTTTCTGCTCTGCACTTAATAGTTGTGGAATTTGGGCAAGGTCATTTGTAAATATATTTGTGACAGTGTGTTGCTATCTTCACCTTTAAACCCCAGAAACATGTGTCTACTTTCTCAAATAATTTTTTTTCCTAAAACCCATGGTTATGCCATGAATTGAGGAAAGTTAAGCCATAATTTGAAGAAAATCAGTTTTTAAATAATTAGTATACTCACAATGCATAAAAGTGATGAATGATAATATGTCAAAAATTTAATAAGTATTATAAATATTTAGTCATGCATGACTTGCACAAAAAGTATTAACAACATGTAAAAGAACCACAAGAAGCAGGGGGTTATGGATGTCATGCTACACCAGCCAGTGGGAGTCCCCTTCAGGACTGAGGGGTTTATTCACCCTGATGCTGGTGAGGTCCTCAGCTCACAACTCTCAGCTGATGGCTCTCTTCTGGAATGCCTTGGCCGAAAAGACTCATATTGCCTAAGGTTCTGCCTCCTTCCCCAAGGCAGTCCACAGAAAATCACTGGGAGATGCTGAGGTATGAAGGCTCAGCCCCTTGCCCCAGGAGGGGACAGCTGTGAAGGGCAGCTTCAGAGCTCCTTGAAGAGCATCAGCTAAGACCCTGGTCAGTGTGCATAACAACCCAAATTCTGTTTGGCCTAATCCTATTTCTTTTCCTTCTACCTGTTGGTGTTGATACTAAGGGTACCACAAATATACCTGCACCTGTGATCCCAGGGAGGACAACCTGAGACTTGGCCTACCACTTAGAACTCTTAGAGCATTTCAGTTCTAGTCAAAATCAAGAATGTTCTCACTACAATTTGTTCTATAACTCTTTTGTAGCATGTACCTCAAAAGTCAAACACCTTACAAATTTTATTGCATGTGCTAGGCAAAGTCAGCATATCTCAGACAAAACTTATCCTTTCTGCATAACTCTTTTCTTCACTTACAGTATTTATAAGCCACTTTTCCTTCTTTCACTTCTCATATCCAGATACATGTACATTCATATCATACATATTTTTTCCCAAAATTTTTATTTAAATTTTTTTTTTTAATTTTTAGAAATTAAACTTTGACCCAGGACAAAGACTATCTGTACCACCCTCACTAAGACCCACCACTTGTTAATTTCTCACCACACTCTTTCCTCTTTGTTAAACAATTTTAAAGCCATACACATTATGATATTTTATTCTATTTAATTTCCATATGCATCACCTAAGGAAATGCACATTTTACTATATAATCGCAATGCTGTTATCACACCTAAGAAGTGTAATGATACTTCCATATCATCTAATATATGATATAAAGTCAAGGTTGCAAAGTCCAGGTTCTCCCATTTTTCTCAAGTCTCATATGATTTTTCTCCAATTCAAAATTCAATTGTTTTATGGATTGCATTTGGTCATGTCTCTTTAGATTCTTATAAACTAGAATAGTCTCCTTGCCTTTGTTTTTTAAGTAGCTTTATTGATATAAGCAATGAACCACACATATTTAAAGAATAAAATTCGATATGTTAACACACATATATGCCATTGAAATTATCACTGCAATCAGGATAGTGTACATATGCATCACCTCTAAAAGGGTCCTCATGCCCCTTTATAATCCCTCTATTTTATTTCTCCTTATTACTCATCCCAAAGTGAGAACTGATCTGCTTTTTGTCACTGTAATTTGCATTTTCTAGAGTTTTATATAAACAGGACCATATAATATTCACTCATATAATATGTTGGGCTTCTTTAATTCAGTATAATTATTCTGATAGTCAATCATATTGTTGAACATATCAATAGCCCATTTCTTTTTGTTGCTGAGGAGTAATTTGTTAAATGGATATACCAAATTTATTTAACCATTCGTTCATCTGTCAACAGACACTTGAGTTGTTTCCAGTTTGGGCTATTATAAATAAGGTTATTATGAATATCATACACAAAGCTTTATATGAATATAGTTTTCATTTTATTATGAATAAATACCTGGGAGATGAATGGCTGAACCATATAGTAGATATGTGATTAACTTTTTAAGAAACTGCTAAAATATTTTACAAAATGGCATTATCATTTTAAATTTTTATCAGTAGTTGTCAAATCTTCTCCAAAAAATCTTCAAATCTTCTCCAAAACTTGGTATAGTCTTTTTTAATTTTAGCAATTCTAATATGTGTGTAGTAAAATCTCATTGTCATTTTAATTTACAATTTCCTAATAAGTAGTGATATTCAGCAGATTTCTTGGGGTTAATTGCCATTTGTATGTCTTTGGTGACATGTCTATTCAAATATTTTCCCATTTGTTTTTTATTTTTTATTTTCCCCTATTGCTGAGATTTGAATTTTGGAGTCTAGATACTGAACTATGCTTTGCAAAGTTTTTTTTTCTTTGTGGCTTGTCTTTTCATTCTCTTAATTCTGCCTTTTGAAGAGAAGTTTTTAGTTTTCACAAAGTCCAGTTTTTCAAATTTTTTTTTCTTGTGGTTTGGTGTGATATCCAAAAAATCTTTGTCTGGCCCAGAGCCACCAATATTTTCCCTTATATACTCTAAAAATTTTATAGTTTTAAGTGTTACATTTAGATCTATAAACCATTTTGTGTTAATTTTTATATATGGTAGTAGGTATTAACCTGAATTCATTTTTTTTTTTTGGTAATATCTTTCTAGCACAATTTGTAGAAAAGGTATCTTTATTCAATGAAGTACCTTTAAACTTTTGTCAAAATCAGTTTTTTATACACATGTGGGTATATATTCATGGACTCTGTTCAGTTTCCTTGATCTAGTTGTCTTTACACCAGGATCATGCTATAACTTTATAATTCTTAAAATCTGATGGTGTTACCCCTTTGACTTAGTTCTTTCTGAGTTGTGTTAGCTGTTTTAGTTTATTAGCATTTCCATATGAATTTACTTGTCAATTTCTATATGAAGGCACTGGATTTAATTTATAGACTAATTTGGAAGAATTGATATCATAACAAAATTGAGCCTTCTAACTCATCAAAATATATATATCTCCTCCACTTACTTAAATCTACTTTAATTTCTTTCAGCAATATTTTATAGTTTTCAATAAATAGGTCTGTCATATTTTGTTGCTTTTTAAGACTAATTTTTTGAAAGATCCCAGGCCCACATCAATATCCTAAAAATGCCCCACATTCTGATTTGTCTGTTTTCTCATAATTAAATGTCAAATGTCTTTGTCAGCAATATTTCAAGGTTACATGCACCTGAGTACGTATTATCAGAAAGGTACAATGTCAGGGTGTCCTGCTACTGATGACCACCAGATCTCATCATTATAAAGACAGTTTGCCTTTGTAATTGGAAAATAATCTAGGAGTTATATATCAAGAGAGAATTTTTTTTGAAAAGTATTTAATACTTCCATTCTGACGTGATTGTTTTTATCTGTTCTTTTTTTTTGTTTGTTTGTTTTTTGCTAAAGAGAATTCCAATTTTCTGTCTAGATTAGAAAGAATATGCTAATTATTTCCTTACCCTCATTCCCTGAAATAATATGCCACTAGAAAATGTTTCCCTCACTGTGATGATTAGGGGTGGAGATTAGTCTGGAAGAAACCTGAGAAGGGCCCTCGAGATACAAGGATATAGGAAGAGAAAACTCTTATTCTCTTCAAAAATACCTTTTAAGGTGTTGATAATGCACATTCAGTTCCTATCTTAGTGAGTTATTGTCACTGTGAAGCCAGCCAGGTTTCGATCAATTGTATACATTTATTAGCTATGAACCAATATATTTTATAGGCCCTCAATAAGCATTAAACAAAAACAGGTGTCTCACATAACAGTGTGTACTACATATGAACAGATGGGGCTTCCAATAGGTGATCACTTTACTACAGACAGGATACATTTTATACTCTGCGAGGAGAATTTATGTAGATTGCTCTACTTGGCATCACACTAGTGCTATGGAATGCTACATATAAAACTAAGATAGTCACACACTGGCTATTATTGGAGTCACAGAAGATGTCTTTAAGTGGGCACTGGTCCTCTGCTTTACTCCAATGCTCTTGTCTTTCTCCCTCCTAGAATGTCATGCCCCATAATAAACATATTTCTGTTAAATACTATGTCCTTCAAACTGCACGCTATACAGTGTACTCCACCCTGCAATGTTTCCTCATTCATTAGCATCCATGAAAACCTGAGTAAAAAAGTGTACTTCAAATGATGGCGAAGCAGCAATATTTATTTTTGCTCATGGGGAAAATTGCCAAGATTTTGCAAGTTAAAAGTTAATATTCACCTCATTTGTCTTGAATTAGAGCAGTTCTTGAAGGGAGACAGCTAGACAGAAATATGAGCAATTCAGACAAAGGAGTATTCAATTTGGGGGTTGGCAAAATGGAATTACTTTATTTCAAAAAACTTTGGCTTACAGAAAATTTTAAATCTTTGCTAAAAATGCAAAGAAATATTTGACATCAAATGACCCCAACATTGTATTTATTTAAAATGTTACTTAACCTTTTAAAAACTTTCATACCTTAATATTTTTTTATAAATTAAAAAATATCAAAAGAGAAAAGCTGAAATGCATGGAAATAAAAAGTTGATGGAAAATTGCTGGAATAATTTAAAGACTTGAATCTAGGTCATATATTTTATAGTAATTATTTGATAATTTCATTTTATGTTTTTTTTCTGTGATCTATGTTATAATGATATGGATTTTCCTAAGATGTTATACTGTTTACAGAATCGTTCTCCTCCCTCCCCCCCCCACCCAAATATTCCTTTTAAGCTGTCTGTGCAGCATTTATCACAGAGGACATCATTAACTTTCTTTATATCAGCTATCTCTCTAAAAATTGAGTCTGTTTCACTGGATTTCATAAATTCTTACTCCTGGGAACTCTTGCTGTGGCTAGCTTTTATTGAATGTCACAGATGCACTGAGTTGACAAGATAAAATGAAGCAAGCCAAAATTATTGCTGACTTCTATTTAGGCAAAAGAGTACCAAGTAATGGCCAATCTTAATTTCTCAAAAGCAAATAGTTCAACTTTCACACAAAGATTTTTTCTCCCCTACTTTTTAGAATATTCTCTTCAGAATATGTATAGTGTGTATTTATTGGGGGTGTTAACACTGTATCGTCTAAATTTATTAGGAATTAGTTGAACGAGGTATATAAAATTTGCCATAGGTCCCAGCAAGGCTTAACACTTTGAAGATTCATTTCAATTTTAGAATGTATTTATACAGATGTGTTTACGCATACCCATTCTTTCTTCATGCAGCCATAAAGAATGCCCCTGCATACACCTGAATTTGGGAATTATAGAGAAATATATCATAAACAGTGTTTTTCATCCTTGACAATTCTGTCTCAGTCATTATTCTGTGGTGAAAGTTTTTGGTGATCTAGCAGGTGTGGAGACACATACCTGGGGGCAAGATGGTTTCCCCAGACTCGCTTAGTTGTTTAGCTGGAGCGATCTCTGGTTGGTGTATTGAGATCAATGCTCCCATTCTCATGAGTCAGGGGTGTCCTTCAGGGACCAGCTAATGTAAAGTTTTTCTGACATTCCAAGAGGAGTCATGTGTCCCTCTATAATCACTATAATCAATAGTTCATGTATCTGTTTTCCCTCCTCTCCCACCCACCGCCACACTGGACTTTGAAGCTTTCTGAAGCTTATGTCATTCATTCTTGAAGTCAATCCTCTTAATCTTAATAAGTAACAAAGTGGTGGACACTCAGCGTATGTTTATTTGAAACAAAATGGAAATAATTATTATCTATTTTTCTTTATATTTCACAACTCTGCCTTTCCTCAATGGGAATTAACATCAAGCGAAACCTTTCTCCTCTGCCTAAAGCATGTTCTATCTGCCTTCATACTTCTTCTATGGACTGGAAAAACAGCAGCCCATGCACATCACAAATGGAACTACCCAAATGTTTATATCTGGGTTTATATCTGATAATAGGTTTATCATTTCCACTGATTTATTTTACCCAAGGTGTTCTGACACCACTAAAGCATGACCCAAATAATCACTATTCCTTGATTATCTTATCCGCCCCATGCTCCATTTCTAGCTCTTTTTGTTTTCTATTTTCTTAACATTTTTTTCTCATTTAGGGAATTCTAGTGACATTAGAATGAGAGGACTCCAGAATAACACTACCACACACTACCAGTACAAAGGAACTGTAGACTGTAAAATTTATGCTGGTCATTATTTCTGTGGATGTGGGAAGCATAGGAAGCATGTAGGAAGAATAGAAAACAAGCTTATTTTTCTACCCACAAACTTACCATTTCTTTGGCATTTATTACCTGTTCAGATACATTAGCTCATATAAAAATACTGTCGATTTTCTATGTTGGTTTCAAAATATCTCTGTACTTTACCCAAAGTAAATACTTATTATGTTTTCAGTAGTATAAGTGCTTAAGTGGTATTAGTCAATATGAATTCACTTACCAGCTCAATTGCTAGAAAATTATGCCCATTTTCGGTAATCTAATACTTCACTTGGTAGGAATATCCTGGTATTTTAAGACAGAGTCTGAAAGCCCCAATTATTTCATTTGTTTTTCTAGGACCTCATCTTGATCTTTTTTCTTATTTTTTTTTATGTTTCACTTTTAAATGACATTTCTTAGGTAATTTACACTTTTAAGTGGAGGCATCAAGTAGCTTGACTCAAAAATAAGTAAATGCTGATATTCAGAGAGTCGGGGTTTAATCTGCCTGCCACAGGATGCATAAAACACTACCTGCTTTTTCTCTGTCTGTCGTCACACACTTTGCATGTATCATTTAATATGTTCTAGGAAACATACTCAGTAACCCACACACATTAATTTATGGACAGCAATAAAATGAAATCGAAAGTGAAGACACACCCATGCCCTGGAGAATCACCAAGCAATCTCTATTCAAGTTGCTATCATATGCCAAGGATGGTGCTAGTGGCTCTTACATTCGTATCACTTTAATCATCTGAAATAATGTTATCATTCCCTTATTTGGGACTGTAAGTTGAGGTTCTTTATGTAACATAGATATGCTTGCATAGCATATAAGTGGTGTAACCCAGATCTGTCTTACAC
Organism: Cynopterus sphinx; assembly: GCA_030015415.1. NCBI lineage: Eukaryota > Metazoa > Chordata > Mammalia > Chiroptera > Pteropodidae > Cynopterus > Cynopterus sphinx. The sequence continues at coordinate 118,157,167 of CM057381.1, read as the reverse complement.
ATGGTTTCTTTATAAAGAAACCATGAAAATAAATATGTTTATTTTTGGACTTTTCCTCCTGTCCAAAATCTCTGAAGAGGGCAAGGATGAACAGATTTCTACTCACAAGGAGAAGTTCCTCCAGTTAGAACCCATATGGTGCTTGGGGAAAGCAGAAATTCATCCTTAGCCTCTGTCCTATTATGAAATCCTCTAACAGCCATGATAATTGGCAAAATGAAGCTGAGGTGACGATAAGGGAGATTTCAACCTAAATCTCACCTAATGGGCACTGCTTCTTTTCAATGAGGCCCCAAGTCATAAAGGTGCATTTTTAAACCGAGGAAGCCAGTTGATAGTTGGTCAGTGCAGGAAATCTAATTGTGTCCCATTTCCAAATATATATTTGAAACCTGTGAGCATGACCTTATTTGGAAAATGGGTCTTTGCAAATATTAATATTAAGGCTCTCAAGATGAAGGTATTTTGGTTTGAGTGGGCCCTAAATCCAATGATAAGAGAATAAGAGAAAACACAGAGAAGGTGTTGTGAACACAGAAGCAGAGATTAATGTGTCTACAAGTGAAAGAAGCAAAGGATCCTGGCAGTCACCAGAAGCTAGAGAAGGGGCATGGAACAGACCCTCCCCAGATCCTCTAGGAGGAGCCAACTTTGTCAACACCTTGATTCAGGACTTCTGGTCTTTAAAAATGTGAGACAGTGCATTCTTCGGGTTTTAAATCACCAGGTTTCTGGTAGTTTGGCAGTTCTAGGAAATGAGTACAACCAATCTGTGGCTCATGCAAACCACAGGGTTTTCATAAACACAGTATCCTTGGCATGGTTTTCTCTTTCTTCCCTTTTCCTTCCTTCTCCTCTCTTCTCTTCCATTCTCCTCCTTCCTTTGCCATCGAGGGATGCTATTACATAATACTATATCTTGGGTGGTGGCTTAAACAACAGAAATTTATTTTTCACAATTCTGGAGTCTGGGAAGCTCAAAATGAAGGTCCTGGCATATAGGTTTCAATCCTAGACCTCTTCTCTTGGACTGGAGGTCCCACCATCTCACTGCGTGCTCACATGACATTTTTTTGTGTGTAAGCAAGGAGAGAGAAGTTCTCTGGTGTCTCTTCTTAAAGGATGTTAATCCCATCATGGGGACTCCACCCTCATGACCTCATCTAATCCTGACTATCTTCTGGGGTTAGGGCTTCAATGTATGGATTTCATGGGAGGGCACATTTAGTCTATAACCCTCCCTTACCCCCTCCTTCTCCTTTGGGTCAGCTTAATGGGGTATAATTACAGAATAATTCACTGATATTAAGTGCACAACTGAATGAGTTTTGGCCAATATATATAGTAATATAACTATTAATACAATCATGATATAGACTATTTCCATCATCCTACAAAACTCCTTCATGCCTCTTTGCAACCAGTTCTCTCTCTCTACACAAACATTGATTCTCTATTATCACTAAAGTTTTTCCTTTTCTATAATTTCATAGAAATGAAATCATGCAATATGTTGCTTTTGGTGTCTGGCTCCTTTTATTTAGTATAATGCTTTTGAGATACAGCCACATTTTTGTATGTATCAGTAGTTTGTTGCTTTTTGCAGATTAGCTTTTCACTGTATAGCTATACTACCATTTACCAGTTGATGAACAGTTGGGTTATTATAGTTTTTGGTGGTTATATATAAAGTTGCTATGAACATCTATGTACAACTTTATGTGGACATGTTTTTATTCCTCATGAGAAAATGCTTTTGGGGAGAATTGCTGGCTCATATTATTTAATTTTATGAAAAAACTGCCAAACAGTTTACTTAAACAGCTGTGCAATTTTGTATATTTATTAGCAATGCACGAGTGCTCTGATTGCTCCATGTTTCTGCCAACATTTGGAATTGTCATTATTTTAAATTTTAGCCATTCTAGTGAGTGTGTAATAGTATCTCATTGTGGTTTTAATTTACACTTTTGGAACTGATTTCATACTTTAAAAAAATTTATTTCATTATTAGTTTCAAGTATACAGCACATTGGTTAGACACTTATATAGTTTATAAAACAATTCTTCTTATTACTCTATCTTTCCTCTGGCTCTGCATATAGCCATTACTTTACTGCTGACTGCATTCCCTATGCCGTGCTCCCCACCCCTATGACCATCTATCAACTACTGATTTGTACTTCTTAACCCTTCACCCCAATGCCCCAGCCCCTCATCTCCCTTCTGGCCATCACCAGATTGTCTTCTATTTGTGAGTCTGTTTTCAATTACTTTAGCAGTGATTTCATACTTCTAATCCTGCACAGATTCTTCTTCTTCCAGTCATCCCAAATAACAAAGTTGCATGCTTCATCTCATTCTGAGGTTAACAGTTGATAACTTTAAAGCTTAAACCAATACAGAAGAATAGATGCACCAATCTTTTGCACACATGTGCATTTGATTAGCTCTTGTCCACACAGTCATCTGAGAACAATTCCATCATGTTTATTAAAGTATACTTCTGATTCTTGTGAATAAGGGATACTTGGTGACATGTCTTTCTCCTTACTAGACCTTAGTGCCCCAATCTGTAACATAACACAGTTGGTCCACAGTAGTGGTTCGTAAATCTGCCTTCATACAAGTTACCCAGGAACTAAAATGAAAATTAAGGTTGACTTCTAGCCTCCCTTTAGTTCAGTGGGTCTGGAATGAGACCTGGAATTCTTGCATTTTTAACAGTCCCTATAATTTCTAGAGTAGTGGCCTTTTGACTGTATTTTGAAAATAGCTTACCTAGATGCTCTTGGATTTCTTCTAACTTTGATATACTGTGAAGAGCATGAGATAATCTTGATCTGTTGCTTAGACCTCTTTTCAATTTTATAAAGAAACTATCTTGCAGATAGTAAGTGCTTAAAAAATCATTGATGGGAAATCAATTTAAGTCATTCCTTCCCTTGGGCTGAAGCAGCCATCCCCAGAAAGCCAGTCCTGAAGCATACAGAAGAGGACATCATTTCTTTTCAGCCAACTCTCTATTTATGTTATGACCCGATGTCTTTTGACCTGCTCTCTCACTCTGTTGTCATTGGGCCATGGCCAAGTGACTGAATTTCTCTGAGCTGGTTTTCTCATTGTAAATGTGTGTGAGGGTAACCCTCATAGGACTGTTGATTGTAATAACTGAAATAATTGAGATTATTATAATGTAGATGAAAGGCTGAATATAGCACTTGGCATTTAGAAAACAGTCATCAAATAATAGCTATTACTTTTCTTATTATCAGAGGGAATGACAATCCCTCTTTCCCCTTAGCTATTACAGCTTGCTTCACCACTTCTCATGTTCTCCTACTAGGTTTACAAACAGAGGAAAGAAATGACCCAATTTAGTCTGCAGAGGGCCAAGGCTTTGAGCATGTGGACGTAGGGTAGGCTAATATGACTAGGGCTTAACTGGTGATGCTGCAGACATGAGTCTCTGAGGTTTTGATTCCTTAGAGGCTTTGAAAAGAAATCTTCAGCAGATATGGGGTGATTCTTTAGACAGCCTAAAGGAATAAGCTTGGTCTTTATATCTTGGAGATTTTGAATAAAATTTTTTGCTCTCCTGCATCAAATTTAAGTACATGCCTCCTTTAGATCTTTGTCAACAAGGCAAAGCAAAGCTACTGTATATTTTTGTGTGTGAAATTTTAGCATCAATCTACCAATTTTTCTACTTTACTTTGAAATAACCTATCCTGGATGTCCTTGTGTTTGGAGAGTTGCAAGATGGGCTTAATTTTAACCAACTTATTTTTGTTTAAATGCATTAACTTTCAGAACTGGAGGTAAAGACAGTTGAGGCAACTGGTGAGATGGTCCCTATATAAGTTCATTGACTTTCTATTCCATTGTAAGAGGAAAGAAGAAAGACAAGGGTGGGTAAAAGAGGTACTTTCTAGTCTTCTTAAGTAGTAGAGATGATCACAAATAGAAAATAAATGTGACAACACTGTGGGATTATTTTTTAATACAGAATTAGGAGTCAAGTAATGGACAAAGTGTTTCATAGAATGTCTGATCATTTACTATGAGCCAGGCACTTATTTTAGCACCACAATAGCAGTCTCAGGCAATTTTCATTTCCTGCGATGAGACCTATGGCCTCAGAAGGTAGGAGCTGAGCTTCAAACCCAGTGCTTCCCAGTTCCAAAACCAAGGTTTCAACCCCTTCACTGGAAACAAGCCAAAGTAATGAAATAGAAGTTTTCTTAAGAAACCAATGCCACACTATAACTAATCCAAGAAAGATAGCTCTGATTCTCTCTTTTGGATACCTTGTTAATTGAAGATAAATAACAAAAAAGATTCTAGGGTCATTTATTTATTCATAAGCAAAAGACAGAGTGAAGCAGAAATAGCATTTAGAGTTGTTAATGCTTTAATTGTAGAGATTGCACAAAGGCTAAAGATGTTACCCAACAGATGTGGGAGTAATAGATAAAGCTTGTTACAACTTTTGTTGTCTTTGTGTTGAATAGGTAAGCTCGTTGAAAGGACAAACTGGAGTGCAGGTTCTGTGGCACTCTCACACTGTTAATTACAAAACCATATAAGCTCCGAGAAAAAGATCAGGAGACAGCAAAATGGAGGAAGGGAGGAGATGATCTGAAGAAGAATCTAAAGGAGGACAGCTACTAGCTGTGAGCATTAGAGCATGATTCTGAATTTCCTGGCCGAGAATGTGAGGAAACAGAAGCAGTGTCATGTCAGGGAGTGGGGGAGCAGTATTGGAGCCAGCAGTGTGTGGAAACAACATTGGTCTTAGAGTCATACCTCCATCTATTAGGTGAATCATTTATCCTGTTTCTCTGTCTATAAACATTGAGAACAAGTCAGCTGACTTGGTACCTTACCTAGTCTTCCCCTAGCTCAGGTAAATGCACTGACCTTCAGGGTTTTGTATTCTATTTTTTTCCCAAATGTTGGTCAAAATGTCCTATTAAGACCTTGCCCAGTTCCAAAGAGATATGAGGCAGGAGAAGCTAGATAAGTTTTTCAAAATATTAACCAATGTAGGCAGGTTGAACCACATGCCATTCAGGTGTGCTTAGTCATAGGAAGGAAATTCTTCTCTCCACCTCATTTTTCTACTGGCTGGAGCTTTGCTTCTGCTATGAACTTGCCATATGACCACTTTCTGTCAGGCTCCTCCTGTCTCTGCTGTTTTTTTTTTTTTTTCATAAAATGTAAATGTTGGGCTGTTATCACTAAACCCCATGGCTCAGCATATTTACAGTTGCAGCTACACAGTGTGAATACCTCTTTGGACCAGATGTTCTTGGTCGAAATTCCCTCTGAGAAAACAAACAGCAATTTTTTGCAGAGAGCTAGGACTGGGGATTTTTTCCCTAACAGGAGATCTAATGAGATGTATGTGAATAGCTCTCCTCTTCCTGCTTTCCCTACCACCAGTCTCCTCAATTACAAAACAGGAGGTTTGCCAGTTTGCCTGACTTCTAGAAATTCACCTTTCTGGTCCAGCAAAACAGGCATTAGGAATCCTATAAATAATCATCTTATTCCTATATCTCTGCAATAGCAGAGAGACTGGAGCTGCAAACAAATAAATTGGCAGTTCATAGACAATGCAAATGAATATTCAATGGTGATGCTCACAGGATGTATTTGGAAAGAGCAGCAGGGTGTTTTTTGTTTTGTTTTGTTTTGTTTTGTTTTTTGTTTTTGTTTATTTAATGGTGGACTAGAAGATAAAGGTCCAAATGCTGAAGCTAGGAAGGAGAAAGAAACCCTTTGGGACCCTGAACTATGGGATCCTGTCATTTGTCAGGAAGAGATGCAAGCTGTGTAAACACCCTGTGCTATTTAAGTTTCATGTGTTGAGTGAAAAAGAAGCTGCCTCTTTTCCCCGTTTTCTCAAAAAATAATAATAATAAAAAAAAAAGAACAGGACCTATATGGGGATAAGGGGGGTTGTGTTGGGATGAGATCAGCAGCCCTTCTTCATGAATTTTCATTTAGCATCCTTGCTATAAATTTATGGACCCTCTGACTTTTATTTTTTTGATGAAGATAAATATTACTATGGACTTTGAATTTTTTCTCAATTTGTTTTTAGAAAATGACCTCTGCTTACTCTCTTTAAGAAAGAAATAAAAGCTACACAGACAGTGCCATAATAATTAATAATTTTACACATCTGAAACCAAATTATAGCCAGAGCCTCAACAGGTGGCAAAGAGAATGCTTTCTGCAAAGTGAAAAAGACACTCTCTTTATCAGCAGACTTATTTAGAAATTTTCATATGACCTGATGTGAACAACTGTTACCTTTTTGGTAAAACTAACAGTAGGCTCTTTGCTCGGTGCTTTATACACAGTGTCTTAATGAGCAACTATACTCCTTAGGAGATGGGCAGATGAGGTATCCTTGTTACCACCAGATGTCATATGAGAAAGGGAGGCTTGTAGAATGTACTTCTTTATTCAAAGTCATACATTTGGGGAATGGCAGAGCCAGAACCATACATAGGAGTGTCTTTGCTCCAGAGCTCAGGTGCTTATAGCAAGCAAGGTCTTAAGAAACACAAATGTTACTTAACGTCATTGGCTTCAAAATATCATTAAATAATATGTCAAACTGCCATATATTCTTTATGCAGGATAAAGGTTTCCTCTCTTTATGGAATAAGTTGGAAATGCAGATGAAATTATTCAAATCAAAATAACGTAGGAAAGGACATAAAAACAAATAACTCACCCTATAATTAAGTCCTCAAATTTTCCATTTGAAGCCTAGATAATGATGTGCTGTAATTATTATAAAAATAACAATAATTATCACCACTATGAAATTAACAATTATTACAGAATTCATATTGGCTTGGAATATCTCTCCTCATTAAAGTAGCATCCACCCCTTATGCTCCCTTTTTTGAACCAGTAGTAGAAATAAATTTGTATGGAAAATTACCTAGGCCATATTATATAGTTAGGGATAAGTTTGGGAAGGAGGATTGTAAATGGTTAGATCCAGTCAACAATCATTTTGTACCTAAGTATCAATGCTGCACATTTCCCCCAAAGAAGGACTGACTCTGTTAAAGATGTGTTGGTGTAAAAGTAGTCATTTCATGCAAATAAGGGGATGTAGGGTAATACTGCAGTATCCATATACCCACTTTGTTCATATATTTCTGCTACCTTGAACCACTTAGCAAAACAAAGCAATCACCATCAAAAAGGCAGAAAATTTGTCTTTCCTCAAAGCTTTACCAATAAAGTTTGTTTTAACACCCTAGTCAAATGAAATACATAGTGACTTGAAAAGAATCTATTTCACCTGAGACAATTATTTTCCTGTGGAGTGAACATGGCACTATTAGGCAGGCACAAAATGCCAAGTCATCAGGATGAAAAGAATACGTGCCTTCTCTGGTTTGTTCCATTAACCAAAGACCCAGGCAAATCTGACTTGGAATTACAATTCAAAATTCTAGCAGCCCACAAACTCTTCTCAGGCATGAATCTGAGCAAGCCCTGCTGGACTGAATCCACTTGTCTGTGAACTCTACACTCTGGCTTTCACTAACTTCACTAACTTTGTGGCGTCACTATGCCTGTCATCTTGGAAGAAAGCTTACCTTCACTGCATCTGAAGACCTTTTGATGCTTCACAGGATGAAACTTCTCTGTCCCAGTAGCTATGTGAAATAGACCTCTTCCTAATCTTTGTGGTCCATCCACATCTCTGTTTTTTTTTTTTTTCTCTATTTAGTGTTTTCCCATTTATACCCACCCCCTAACAACAAAAGAACTATTTTTTTCCTGTTACAAAGTTTAGAAATAAAGTAAACTATATGTAGTTAATAATTTTAGATCATGGACATATATATTTTTTAAGTTAAAAAATTATCTCATTTATTTCTTATAACCTCCTTTGGGAGCTTCAAAAAACACTTCCACTTATAGAGGAAGATCATATATTGCTTTGGAGATCCTGTCGTACAAATAAGCTTTGTCCTAGTTTATTTCTAGGTTGGCTGTTGAGCAATTGGAGCATTGTTATAAAACGGCAATCAGGCATAAATAGCTTCAAAAGCCAAATTCTCTTTGTAGGGCTAAATAAAAGCAGTGTATATATTTTGTCATATTTTCATTTATTTATTTGTGTATTTTAAATTGAGAAATAATTGACATATATTAATTTTAAGTCTTCAACATAATGGTTTAGTCTTTGTATACACTGTGAAATGAACACCACAATAAGTCTAATTAATATCCATGACAAATTAATTACAAAAAGAAGTTTTTTCTTATGATGAGAACTTTTAAGATCTATTCTCTTAGCACTGTTTAAATATGCAATACAGTATGAGTAACTAGTTTTGCCATGCTGTACACTGCATCCCCATGACACTTATTTTATAACTAGAAGTCTGTAAAATTCACCCATTTCATCCACTTTCCATCTCTAGCAATCACTAAAGTTTTCCATGAGCTCTTTTTCTTTGTTACGTTTCACATATAAGTGTGATCAGGCTTATTTCAGTTAGCATAATGCCCACAAGGACCAATCATTTTGGTGCAAATGGCAAGATTTTATTCTAATAGTCCATTGGATATATATTTCATTCTTATCTTCATTCATCAGTAGAAACTTAAATTATTTCTACATCTTGGCTACTGTAAATAATGCTCCTATTAACATGAATGGGCAGGTATTTTTTCCAGTTTGTGTTTTTGTTTTGTTCAGATAAATACCCAGAAGTGAAATTGTTGGATCAGATGGTAGTTCAATTTTTTAATTTTTCAAGAAACCTCCATACTGCTTTCCATATTGGTTGCACCAGTTTACCATTCTACCAGCAGTGCACATGGGTTCCCTTTTCTCCAAATCTTTGCCATCACTTGTTATTCCTTCTCTTTTTGATAATAGTCATTCTAATAGGCGTGACATGATGTCTTACTGTGGTTTTGATTTGCATTTTCCTCATTATTAGCAATTTTGAGCACTTTTTTCTGTAGCTGTTAGCTAATTGGAAAACTGTTCAAATGTTCTGCCTATTTTATACTAAAACTGTTTTTTTTGTTTGTTTTTGTTTTTTTTTTTTTTGGTACTGAGTTGTATGAGTTCTTTATATATTTTGGAGATTAATCCCTATCAGACTTAGGATGTGCAACTTTTTTTCTTTCATTTTTTAGTTTGCCTTCTCATTTTGTTGTGCAAAAGGTTTTTTGTATAATGTAGCCCACTAATTTATTTTTGCTTTTGTTGCCTTTACTTTTGGTGTCAGGTTAAAAAAATTATTGCTGAGACCTAGCTAAAATGAAGAATAAATCTACTTTCTGAGAAATGGGAAGGAATAAATAAAAGGGAAGTGTATATAGTCATTCCTCCCAAGAGCAATGATGTAGCTGGTTTAAACATGGCCAAGTAGTAGGCCATAATATAGCAGGGACCATGTAATTTAGAAAGAAGAGAAAAAATAAGAGGCTTCCTATACTGATTTTTATAGGACAGGTGTCTACACTCACCTTGTCATACCTACTTGGGTAATTTTCTTCCATCTGTGTAATCATCTATCCATCCATTTAGCAAACTCTTACTGAGCACTAACTATGGGAGGACAGAATGAAATGTGAAGGACAAAAGAAAGATGCAAATGGACAGCACTTTAGCAGTTAAGCCAGCTCACCTCTAAAAGCATATGCTAGTGATGTAGTGCAGGGACTCAGTTCCTTTCCCCGCCTCAGAAAATGAACTACAAAATACAGACATGTTCATAAATCTCTCTGAGGATATGCCACCCTGATAATTAAACAGTTCAGCTATGAAATCATACTTTTTTTGACTAGGAATGTGTCTTTTTTGACCAGAAAAGAGTTTTTAATCCAGAACCATTTACTATCATTAGAGATTCTAAGCCCACACTCCTTCTTCTGATACATACACATATACACACGCACATATACATACCCCCGACCCCCCCAAAAAAATGACCATGGAGCAGACCGAGAAAGAGAAATGTGGCTGAATTTTTCAGGCATATAAAACCAAGGCATGACTATTGACCAAAAAAAAAAAACCAAACAAACAAAAACAAACAAAAAAAAAAAAAAATCAAAACCATGAGCATGTCTTTGGCCTCACATGTATTGCATGACACTAACAGGGTCTATCAAGAAGCTGGATATTGGATCTGACAAGATTAACTGCCCTGTAATGGCTTGAAAAATCCACTGTGGCCCACCCAAGCAAACAGTTGAAGAAGAAGAAAAGCAACCAGTGTGACAGCTGAGCTACATGGATCTTGCATGGTCACAAAGACTTTTTTCATTAGACTGGGAAGCTGCTAATTAGATTTAAGTTTAAAACCAAGAGAGAAAGAATAAAAAAGAGATGTAATAGCTCAATAGATATTTAAACATGTTTATGTGTGCTTAGCAAAAAGATCCTCTGATTTAAACTAACCAACCAGATCTCCCCAGACGATGCCAAATAAAATAGCTTATTTATGCAGGTACTGGGTGTGATAAATTCGGTTTCAGTATTCACTTAAATAGCAGGAGGCTTCAGACACCAAAAGGAAAATTAGGGTCAGATTAGGGCAGATTACCACCTGCAGAGGCTGATAGCTCAGTCATAAACAGGTTCACAAGAGCTCATTTTCAATTCTCCCTCCCAGCAGCACACAGAACTGCTGCTGCTTCTTCCAACATTGCACTCCAGGAGCCAAGTTAAAATTTCATGTCTTATGACTCTGTATCTTGTAGAGAGATTGGCTCTTCAATTGGGTTTCACGTGTCTAGAAGATAGAGAATGTAGACTTTTAATTTTAATTTTGTTTCCCTAGAGGTTGGCAGCAGGGAATTCAGTTTCTTTGGAGTTGGCTTATATTGTCTCTTCGATCCATCTATCTCAGTTAAAGAAGGTTTGAGGTACAGGGAAGTTGTCAGTAATTCTTGAGGCAAGTTTGAGTTATACCTTCTGTGTAATATTATGCAACACAAAGCCCATTTGGAGAAACTGGACAGGGCGAGCCTGAGTTGGGAAGGACTTCGCTCAGCCTTAGAGATGTGGAACCTGGCTCCTTTTCATCCCCCACTTCCAGGCTGCATCCAAAAGCTGACCTGGGCTTTTGCAGAGAGGTGCTCCTGGTGAGAATGGGGCTAGGAGGACAGCTATTCCAGCTTAAATAGAAATTTAGGCAGAAGGTCATTTGGAGGGAAACTCAGCAAGGATCAAACAGAGATTTCTACCCTGTGGACCTCACCCAGAAGAAAGAATGAAGCCAACATAAATGCCTCTGGAAAAAAGAAGCAGTTTTCCTTGTAGCCCAACAAACCTTTGCGATAATTATAGATGTCCAAAGTGTGGGGGACAACTTTCCAGATTACATGGGTCTAAAAAATTCCTAGGAAAAATTTAGATAATTGAGATTTGTCAAGATTAATGGTTCACACTCTCATTTTCCCCGGCTGGCATTTCAACGAATACCCTTCAAAAGATTGTGAAGTAAGATATCATTTTATGATTTTCAGTGAGAAGAATAATAATGACTTAGGAACAAAGAGTTATATAGCATTGTTCCTCAGTTTCTGTATCTTTTAGTATTCTGAGAACTTGTCTGGAAGGCAATTGAATTATGTAGATAACTTGACAGAAGGAATAAAGAAAACTCATGTTAATCTCTGACATAATATATATCAAATGGCAACCAGGAGATAACTGAGAAATTAAATCTGTACTAGTAAAACCATTTCTGCAAGTTATATTAGAAAATCTGTAGTTCAAGCACATCTACAGTTTAATCTCTAGTCTTTCTGGTGTTCTGTTAGTATCGATATGTCGGCCATTACACATACTTAATTGTACTTAGAAACTATGACAAGGGAGATTTTATATATGCCATTTATCCTCTGTGTGTGTGTGTGTGTACACACATACATACATAGTGAAAAATTTTTTTCAAGGCTAAATGTAGAAAAACAAGACCATGGAAAGGCTTGTTCCCTTACAAGACCATCCAGTCATTTCTAGTATAAGGAAAGGGAGGGACATACTGAATCTAGGGTATGTGGGTAAGTAGACTTTAAAAATAAATTGTCCTCTTTCTCTCCTGTGGGATACAATTATGATGACAATGATATTAATAAGCTCTTTTATGTTTACGATTTATAAAGTGCTTTTCACTTACATTATCTCTGACCCCTGCCACACAATCCTGCATTGCTAGTTTTATTAGCTCATTTTACAGTTATAGAGAAAAACAAAACAAAACAACAACAATAACATACACAATGTGTTTAAAAATTCTCAGTGAATTACTAACATTTAAAAGCCCTAAGTTATCACATAAAACTCTGTATTTCCAACTTCTCTTTAAAACTCTCAAGGCCTGGCCACCGTTTTTCTACAGCTAGGTAAGGATGATCATCCTTGAGCAGGACATGAATTTTTTAGTTGTCACAGTCCTACTGTGCCCTATTGCCATCACTGCCCTGTTTTCTACATTAGGCTCTTTGCCGGGCCCCGTGGGCACTAAAGTTTACAAGCAGTTCTCCAGAAGGATACAAAATGTTCTTAAGATCAAACAGCCAGTAAATGCCAGAAGCAGAAATTGAAACTAGGGCTCTGACATCAAGTCCATTTCTGCTTCTGTCTCTTTGGAGTGGCTCTCAAACAGACTGATTTGGATCTTGGAAACCCAGGTCTGTGATCCAGTAATCCACGTTTCGAATAGTCACCCAGGATGTGGTATGATTGAAACACTGATCTGTGACAAAGTGAAAGGAGCACTGTTCTACAGAGTCTGGAGACCTAGGGGTCTCCTTGGCACTTTGGCTGAACTAGTCTGCCTCTCTGCCATTGAACCATCAGATTTGGGGGCACTAGCAGAGTGCCATGCTCTCTGATTCAGAATGATGTGACATTTGGGGGACCTTAGCTTCATTCATCCCTTTTAAAATGGGTAGATAATATTTGCATTCTCTATGCCACTTGAGTGTGTGAGACTTTCTTTAATCATTCATTCATCAACTATTTATTGAATGCCTACCTTGTAAAATGCACTATGTGTGACTATGGGGATTCGACATCACAGTTAAGAACTGGTTATTTGGTTGATCTGTCAAACCGCTGAATTCAAGTGAGACTGAGCTACAGGCCTGGATTACCTTAAACTACTTTGATATCTAGATTATGTTGAATGCACAATCTTAGAGTCCACATGGATCTCACATGTTTAATACAGTTCTATGACCCCATCTTTTTCATGGCATCCATCAAATATTGAGATTTACTTGATTAAAGGTCTTCTTTTCCAAAAGCAACCTAAAGCTTTCATTTACCAGACAATGCATTATGAAAGTAGGCAACTTCTCACACATCAGATTTTAACTCTAAAATTTCATTTGTTTGCATGAGATAGAGAATAGCTGTGTTACCTGCCCTTGTCTGTGAGGGTAAATACATGCAGATATCTGTTACATCTTACCTCTCTAATCAGTTGTTTGAGATCTTTGGGGAAACAAAAGGTCAATATTAGCTCCAGTCTTCCCTAAAATTTTGCAAGTTGACTAAGTATTTTTTACTCAAAATGTCCCAGGAGAGACTGTATCAGTATTCCTCAGGAATTTGCCCTGAATGTAGTTTCTTAGGCCCAATCTACATTTAACAAGATAAGATCCTCAGGCTATCCTATGCATATGTAAGTCTGAAAAGCAATGAGTTAGGTTCCTTGTTAACAGTTCTAACTAACCTTTTTGGGGTAATCATTTCTCCAAAAGTATGTATATCAAAACTTCAACCTTGAATACCTTAAACTTACACAATGTTATGTCAATTATATCTCCTTAAACTGGGGTAAAAAATCAGTTTCTAAGATATGGCTGTGTGGGTTTGTAGATTCATAAGAAAGTATCAGAAAGTATCTACACACTGACCTGCTGGAAAATGTTAACATCATTAAAGCTGTTTTCTCCCACCTTGATTTCAAATAAACATGGTGGGAAAGTATGGAGCACATCAGAAAAAAAAAAAAAGGCATCGCAGAAAATATGTTCTTATAAATTTATATATATTGTGTATTAAGGACATAAACACATTGTCTTTTATACATGTCAATATTTTGTTTATATTATTTTTGTTTGTAATGTTCAATAGGATCTTCATGTTTTATGTAATCATATCATTAGGCAGAATTTTCTTTATTATTTTTATTATGTTGAGAGCAGTGTTTCTCAACTTTAGTTCCACACTGGAATCACCTGAAAAGCTTTGAAAACTACTGTTGCTTAGATTCCCTCCGCCTCTCTTTGCTCAGATACCCTGATGTGATTAGTGTGGAATCCTACATGACATCAAGATTTTCAAAAGATACCCAGATGATTCTATCATGCAGTCAGGGTCAAGAACTATTGCCCTAGAAAGTCCTGTCCTATCGCAAGATTGGATCACATTCATCTATAAGTGCTTCTAATTGTGTCATTGTTTCATTTGTTACCTGTTTCTCTCTTTAAGATATATTTTTTGGGCTCAATCCAAGACATATTTGAACTCTTTGAATAATATTCTAAGTTCTCTTTTCTCTCTATAATACCTCTTCTATCTTTTAGTTTCAATGGATAATTGGTCTGACAAATTTCATATAACTTATTATTGCAGTAATAATGGACCAAAGAAGTAACACTATAGAATAAATTCAAGAAAGTTCTGATGTAAAAGAGTTTAACAAGAAGCTGGAAGGAACTATATTTACTGCTTTATTTGCAAACAGTCACTAGTGGAAACTCAGGTTTTCACTGATAAATTGGTTAATAATTAACTGAATGAACTATTCAGTAGATTGGCTCAACCAATAATCATCTTGACAATAATCATCAGAGAGAGACCTAGCAGAAACTTCCTTCACTGTAATTCCAGAGTCTCTACAACTCTACTGTTGAACAGTTACTCTATTATTATGATTCCTCTATGGAGTCTAAGATGGTCTGTGAATGGACAAAGGGGCTTTCAGAGGCAGACACATCTCATGGTAGTCATTGTCATAGCTTAGTTGAAAGCCAGGGATTTCGACACTGTATTATATAGTCCTGACTTCAATCTGGAGATGAAGCAATATAGCTTTTTTCTGTAAAAGTAGATGACATCATCACAGAAGACTTTGCAACTTTTGCATAATTTTTCCAGTTTCCCATGCCCAATTAGAGTGTCACCAGTCCTAAGACTTTAGAAGCTTGAAGTACCAGGCTTTAGTTATTGCTGTAAATAATATCTCTCAGCTTCCCTTTAGAATTACTTTGCATATAAACTAAAAGGGCAAATGAAATATATTTTCCTTCTAAATATTTACTTGACTGGCATTCAAACTTTGAATTCCTCAACTTCAATACATTCCATTATTCAAGAGCAAGTAGAATTTTTGACATTTTAGTTTGAAATCTATGTTCATAAAATCCCCAGAATGCAGGCATGGTAACCTATCTCAGGCATATGGTCATGTCAAAATACAGAAGAATTTCACTAAATAAGACATTGAATCTGTGCTATCAATTCTCATTAATAAGGTACTATAGACATTGCTCTACCTTCTTCTTTATATCATGACTAATAAACCCATTATCTCTATAAAATACCTATTCTGAGGGCATGTAGTTTTTGGCACAGGACATGTTACCCTGCTTACTTTTGAGCCTTCCCACTGAGGTCATCAGGAGACTCAAGAAAGAAAATGATCATTTGCTCAATTTAATCCAACAAATGTGTATTGTTCATCAGCTATATATGTAAAACCCTATGGGGGCAGAGCATTGTGGGAAACACAATAAATTGGTTACGAACTCTGACCATAAAAGGTAATTTGTTACGGGTGAGATGAAAATGATACAGACAAGGATTTCTTAAAAGATATGGGAACAAAGTGCTCTAGGAGTTTAGAACTACATATATATGTTCAGTAATAAAATTGAATCTCAAAATAATTTGAGTAAAATAATACAGACACAAAAGAGTACATATTTACAATTTTTTTATGTGATCAAGAGTAATCTATGTTAATGAAATCAGAATAATGATTATTTGGAGATAAGTACTGACTGGAAATGTACAAAGGGAATTCTGAATGGTGGAAATCTATATCTTGATGTAGAAGGCTATGCAAGTGTCCCCATTTGTCAAAATTTACCCCAAATATACACAATAATTATGTATTTCACACACACACATATATATATATAAAATAGACACACATATATTTGTGTGTATATATATTTGAGTATATGTCTCAAATATAATTTGAAAATAGAGCTGTAGTCGTTTAAAGGAAGGAGAGGTGGTCAAGTAAACTTGCAAAGACATAGAAGGCGGTGACATTGAGATGGGCCTTGAAGGATGAATAACACTTGACAAAGAGCATTTACTTCTATGGGAATAAAGAAGAGAACTGTAGGGAGTGTTCATTGAAGTGTCAGCAGTTTAGTGAAGTGTCAGCAGTTGTGACTATAATGTTTGCAGTAGGAGAGATTGAGGGCAGTTTGAGGCTTACACTTAAATTATCAGGTAAATGGGAAGCCATGAAACATTTTGGGGAGGTGGGGAGAAATGTGATTGTGGCTATGCTTGGGCAGGAGGAGTGTGGCCACAGCATGTTCCATGGTGGAGTAGGGAGAGGAGATTGACAGAAATAAGTTAGGAAATTGCTATAATTTCTAAACAAGCAAAACTTGGTGCTAGACCTATTGAATGAGAGCTAAAGGAATGAGGAGAAGGAAAAAGTTTAATAGATACTGTGTAGGCATTGTCTTTGAGTTGTTTGGATATGGAGGTAAGGGAGACAGGTCAAAGGTTTTAAGCATGGCTGGTAGAAGGGGTCAACAAGTAAGAAAATGTGGGGAAAACGGGCCTAGAAGGGAGGATTGGACATCCTAAGCTAGAGAAAAGCCAGTAGGCACATTTTAGATACACAATCAATAGTCAGTGAAGCTGAGAAGCTCAGACCACAAGCTTTTGGGAGATTCTGACCAATTATTAGCTCTGTATTCTCCTCGAGTTTTTTTGATTTCTAATCTTTGACTGAGCCGCTGATATAACTGATCCAGGAAGAAAATAGTCACATCTTTTGTTTCAAAATATCTTTTGTTGGGCTATGCTCCCTCTTGATATTACAAAAACTCAGTTTTTGGACTTTTCAAGGCAATACAATTGTTCCTTTAAATATCACCTGAAATGGTCTTCCATCTTGATTATAGAAATAGTCCAAACTCAGTGATAATGGCATGACAATTGCAGAAAAATTGAGACATCCAAACACTGGGTCCATTTTTCACTCAGAAAAAAAAGGGGGTTTTCTTCCAGGGAGGCATTGCAGTAGGAGGCAACCTATTGGGATTGGTTGTCTGGGACAGGAAGAACCTGATGAACCAGTGGGCATCCACCTCACTTATGTTCAAGTTGTAATCTTGGGCAAATCTTTTCTTTTGAGTTTTATCTTTCTTTTCTGACAAGGGTAATAATGTCAACCTTAAGCAGGTATGCTGAGTATCAACTAAATTAACTGGTGTCAAAACATATAATAAACTGCAACTCATTGAAGAAAATTTAGTTGTTTCTACATTTCATAATGGTGAAATTCCTGTATTTTGTGCAGCCACTACTTCCTTCATCATTGAATGTGTTTCCAGGATCCTTTGAAAGCCAATTAATCTTTGCAGAGATTAATCTGTAATACTAGAACTTGACTTTACTCTGTGTTAATGGGTATGGATCCATTAGAATGAAGAATTGTGAAAATAAACAAGAAAGAAGTGGATAATTGTTAAACCAATAACTTCATATTCTTTCAGGGGAGTTTTCTTTCTCTTGGTTTCTTGCATCTCAATTCTCTTGGATATGCCAGAGAGATGTTACTGCACTTTGCTCAGGGGACACACCATAACATAACTTTTGGAATCTGATTAGGTCGATGCCAGAGTTGTCAGATCAAGTTCTGTGACTGTAGCCTATGACTAAAGAGTGTGGCAGAGGCTCCTGTGGGAGAGGCTGCTCAGAAACACAACCTGTCAGTCTGTGTCTTTGAGTTTCACCAGTGACACTGTACTAGCTGTTGCTGTCACTATTGCATCAGGCTCACACACTGCGGTGACAGGGCAACACCATTGTTCAGGTCGACCAACCTCGTCACCACAGAGGGTGATCCACCATGAAAACATTCAGATAGGTACATTTGTGTCAAATGAATTAAAGTCATGTTTTGAAATCTGGGTGTGCCTTATTTTGACCCAATAGGTGGCATGTTTCTGGAAAAGCATGTCAGAGAATTTCTGTAAACCAAATTTTATTTTTCCATTGCTTTCATCTAGATCTTTAGAAAAGCTTTATGTCTGACTGATTGTTTTAAATAGGGTTTGATGCCAGGCACTTCAGAACTGCCATTCTCAGGCAAAATTACTCTAGAAAGAAAACCATGTATTCCTTGACTAAATGGCTAGCTAAATATGATCATTTCTTTTGTAGAAAACATGTCCTGATCAAGACATCTAATACATCTCTTTTTAGAAGTTTGGATCTTATTAGAAGGGCACATATCTGCCAATATTCAACTTTCTAATCTCTGAATTCCCCTTCTCATGCCTTTCTGCTAGCTGCTATTTATTTGAAAAAAAAATAGACCAAGAATTTGGGATGCCTCAATTCATATGGAATATTTTCATGCCTTGACCACAAAATAAAGGACTATTTCCAAAATCTAGCTGAAAGACCATTTTAGAGTATGCTCTTTGAGGAAATTATTATCTCATAAAAACTGTTGGTTTTGGTAGATAGAATGCTTAATGTTTTCATGATTTGCCAGAAACCCTACAGATTTGCAACCTGAAGTGGGGCTCGTCATTTTGCCTTGGTGCACTGATAAATCTCTGCACTGAGATTTGTTGTACATGGTCCAGTAGTTGGTCAGTGCATGTGCTGGGTTGATTATTTACTCACATATTATCATGAATCTGAAGTTTTCTCTGCCTGTTGTATGGGGAAATATTCTGTGCTAAAGGGGTATCTGTGATTAGAGGAATCTCTAAAGCATCTGAGCAATTCTATCTTGAATTCCTTGGGTCTATTGCATATTTTTTAAAGACAAAACTCCTGGAGAATATTTATAAGAACTACATGGTCTGTCTCTACAGTTGTTGTCCTGATATAGACAAGCATACTCGCTATTACCTTCACTGAGACCTGACCCTTTGAATTGCCCTACCATGTTACAAAAATGTTCTCAACCCATTGTTCTCATAACTTTTAGAATGAATATGTATTAATTTATATAAAAAAAATTACAGTGTGTTTTATATGTCCAGGCACCATTAGATTCTCAGAAAAACAATGATGAATAGGACAGAGTCCCTGTCTTCATTTAAAGTCTGGTTATGCAAAGAGACAAGTACAGTCACTCCTACATCTCTATTATCTTACCATGACTAAAGGAACGTCTAGAACCTAGAGAATGAAGCAAGAAAATATGTTATAAAGTAAGTGAGGCTCAAGTTAAATCTTGAAGGATAAATAGGAGTTAGCCAAGTGGACAAGGTAATGAAGGATATTTCAGGCAAATGTATGCATCAAGATAAATAACCTATAGTTAAAATTTTCCATAAACCAATTTTGAAGAAGTCCCCATTCTAAAATTTGCTGGTTGTGACAATGTAGCATATTTGCACAATGATGATTAAATAAGTCAGATGTACTTTTTGTGCCAGATTGAATTAACTAATACAGGTTTTAAGCAAGTCTGGCTTGGGATCAGGATGGTGTTCCACGGAAGACTCTGGGCCTTCTGAAGAATCAGTGTGAACAATTCTCAACAATGATCAAAGTAATTACCTACTGAAGATGCTACATGCAAATGCAGCAGGGCAGTCATCTAGAAAAGTTAATTAAATATGCCATTTCATTAAAGAGTTAGGCTGGTGTGACAGCCCTATGCCTCAAAATTCTTGATGAAACAGACACAGTGTTTAATATCTCTCAAGTTCAGCTTGACTTCAAAGTTTTCTGTAGTCTTTGGAGAGAGAGAATCTATACAGATCTGCTGAGTTCACTTTTCAGGATTTTCAAGTGTTATCCACTCACTGCCAGTTGAGTAGAAATTCCTGACTTCTTCTCACTTTTATTCCAGAAAACTATACCTATGCTGATCTATATAGTAGTCACTAGCCAGATGTGCCATTTTTAATTAAAGTGTTTTATTCTGCAGGTCCACCAATCACATTTCAAGTGTTCAATAAGCAATGTGAGGCTGTGACTACCATACTGGGCAGTGCTAATCAAAGAACACCCATGAGTAATACCTCTTACCCAGATCATAAGAGATTTAGGTTATGCTTTTCAAGAGATCTTTTGTATCACTTACAATTGATTTTAGTGGACAGAATATTCAAAATCTGGACAATGTACCAGTCATCTTGAAAGATCTTCAGACTTTTTAGTAAATCTAGTGGGGTGACATTGGCTAATAAAATTATATAGGTGTCAAGTGTACAATTCAATAATAAATCATCTATTTATTGTGCTGTATATTTGACCCCCTTTACCCTTACCTCTCTCCCTCCCCATGCAGCCATTTCTACCCTTAGTAAAAATCTGACATGTTTAATAGCATATTCTTTTAGTTTGCAAATGGAAAAAAGACTTGTTGAAGTTCTTGTTGCTGTTTGTTTATAAAACAAGTTTTTAATTACCACAGGAAAGAATAAGATGACAAATTAGTTGATTATAAGCAGTTGTTGGTGGTAGACAGATGAGAAATTTGGGTAAACTGCCCAGTATAGAAAAAAATTAGTTATACAGTCCTGAGCTAAACCTGACTGCTCCTTTTACATTATCAGCCAAGTTATACAAATGTCACTCTACACATGGAAGGACAACAGGAAATGAATGTTTGGGTATGATACCATGTGCTACGCATAATGTTGGAGTTCCTATATATCTGATTTTATTCCAGATGAAGTGAGATCTACCATGCTTTTTAAATAGTACGTTAATAGCAACAACTTTGTGAACAAAAAACAAGCATAACACAAGACAAATTGCGGTATTTTCTCTCAGGCTGCTGGTGATGTCTATTGTTATACATAAACCTCAAGGTTAAGGAGTAGGACTTTGCTAATTAAGAAAGAGACCTATTGATTGGAATGTAATTAAGTTGATGAGAATGAACTGTAACAAAGAAGAAAAAAATAATTAAAAAGAGAAGGTCAGCTCGAAAGGGTCTTGATGAATCATGGAGTACATACAAAGAAAGAAAGTAATGGAAAGTAAAAGAACATCAGTGATCATTTTGGAAAGTTTTGTTAGCATCTTCTAATAGGCTATTGTGCATTGCACATAAGACAAAACAAATTTGGTCTGGATTTGAGAAGCCACCAGAAGTAGTGGAGGATCAGAAAGGGCTTCAGTATTGAGAACTATAGTAATTTCAGTTTTATTCCTCCCCACTCCTAACCACCTCTTTCTTCTTCACATGCACCCTGCTCTGTACATTAACATCACTGTCTTTCAGTCCTAGTTCTCTCTCATTCTCCTTACTTGCAGCAGTATATTATTCAAATATTAAGACAGTCTCTGAAACAAACCTTGGCTCCAATTTGCTGGCTACATACCTTTGGATAAGTTAGTAAATCGTCTAAATCTTCAGTTTCCTCATCTATAAAATGAGAATAATAATATCTACTTTATCAGGTTGGTATAAATATTAAATGAGTATAGTGTAATACTCAGTAGTTCTTGGCACATAGTAAGTGCTGCATTAAGTGTATGCCATCATTCACAAAATGTCCCATCTTTGAGAAAACTTTGCAGCATTTGTCCAAAAATTCACATTTTAATTATTATGTAAATGCAAGTATCCTCGACTCATTGACTGGAAACATTCTAGATTTTGCTGCCCGTAGTTTTCTAGCACCTAGTATATACCTTCCTCAGAGACGGCATTAATTCATATTTGCAAATGAATAACTGCTTAATTCTACCTTCTCTGAATGGTCAGTTGGGACACTTTCATTTTCTATCAAAGTATAATCCTATTTTCTCTTTATGTTTCTTAGGATCATTCTGTGAAACTCAGGATTGGCTAGCAATACTACATAATATGTTAAGACGTAAAGTTGTTCCACTGTAGGTATTTATCATTAATTTTAAAAATATTCACTAAAATTTCTTTATGAATAAGTTTAAAATGAG
This sequence comes from Cynopterus sphinx, assembly GCA_030015415.1. Classification (NCBI taxonomy): domain Eukaryota; kingdom Metazoa; phylum Chordata; class Mammalia; order Chiroptera; family Pteropodidae; genus Cynopterus; species Cynopterus sphinx. Next base: position 118,134,942 of record CM057381.1, on the reverse strand, counting down.
TTAAATGTGAATTTTCATTATTAAGTTTAGGCTCAGGAATAGATTATAGAGTGATTGTGGTCATGAAGAGCAGATGAATTTGAGAAATGTGTAAGAGGGAAAACTGATGTTTACATGTAAGAAGTTGTTAAAAGTAAGAAAGCAGATCCAAAATGAAGTTGCTTATGCTAAGTGCATGCCACCTAATGAGAAATAATTCAATTACAAGTTCAGCTCTCAAAGATAGAAAATTAAACCAGTCAGTGAGGAACTGACTGATCAGCACTAGTTAGGTTATCTGCCTAATACATCCCTGCCATCCCCTAAAGTGACCTTGCAATAACCAACATACTTTTCTTGCCTAGTGGAGCTTTCTTGTTCCCATTCCCTTCGTCCTATAAAAGTCTTTCATTTTGTATAGCTCCTTTCTATCTGCTCTATTGGATGCTGCCCAATTTACAGATTATTGAATAAAGTCAATTAGATCTTTAAAATTTACTCAGTTGATTTTTTTTAACAGTTTGGTAGCAGTGATGAGATCTGAAGGAGGCTTCTAATGGCTTTGAGAATAACAAGAAACACAGGTGTTGGCAGACATGAACCCCCTAAATTCTCTTGTCTTGAGGTTTCCATGGGTAAGTTCTTCTCAGATATGAACTCCACTCTCTCGGCAGTTAGCTCCCAATCTGATGGGCTCTCCAGTCCATGGTTAATAGGTCAGCGTAGACTGACAGGAGGCTCTAACAGAGAGCCAGCCCTTAGTTCACATCCCTGTTTGTCTGCTGTTTCAGTCTGTAGTTCCACTTTAGGAACTTCTCATGGTGCAGAGCTAACTCTTCTCTTGGTCAGTTGCAGTACCATCTCTTTGGTTACTGCTGTTTCCCATAGGGCTCTTTCCTCAGGTTCTGTTGGTTTCTGTTAATGTACATATGAGATAAAGAAGTAATAGATCTATTATTGTTAATGGGAAGGTCTGAAGTCAAAGTAGCAAAATGGGTGGGTGTCAGCCGAGCACTTAAAAGCTGTTAGGGAAAGAAAAACATTCCAAAAACAAGCAGCTCTAAATCCAGAACATAGAAATCTTTCCATTTTTATCTTAGTTGGAGATTTTTCTCTCTGACAAAAAGAAGCAAATTAAAAATAATGTTGTTGGATGTCATTCTGGTTGCAGCCTAATCCTTTGAGGAAAGAATTAAAAACAACTGTTCTGTCTAATCCATTGAGTCCTTACAAGAATAGAAATATAGCTCTAAAAACGATTCAAAACCTACCTATAGTCTTTAACCAACCCTCAAACCTCTCCTATTCATCTCAAAAGGCTTGCAGATATTATAAAAGAGCTGGACTTAGGGATTAAAGGTCCTTGGTAGAATTTAATCTTTGTTCTCTGTGCCTTTTGAAATTAAGTATTCTACCCAGTCTTCTCTAGGAATCAAATTAATTCTTATCAGAAAGAAAAAAAAAAGGCTAATTTAATAAACCTAATTTGGAAATTAGGTCTATTAAAAAATTTAAAAATCTTTGCCACAAATGTTAGTGAAAAGTTTAAGCCAGCTGAGCAGGTAACCTTATTTCACCTGCCAAGACCCAATTTGGATCCAAATATTTTTTTATAAGCTAGTAAGTTTTGTATTATCATCCTGTCCCATGACCAAAACTTTGAAGTTAAAGCTATAAGATTTGTTTGTGTCTACCTATAGTTTTGTTTGTCTACATATGTATGTTACAGATGTGCAGTGTTTTTCTACTTCCGGATGGTATTGTCAAAATTAATTTGTAAAGAGCTCTATATAAAGAGGCATGCTTTAATGTTATTAAGATTAAATAGTTCACGTTATCTCTGTTACAGTATTTGTCAGCAAGAAAGATAAGGTAATGGTTAGCTGTTTAATGGCTCATGAAATGAGGAACTGAAACATGATTGTTAAGAACAAGTTAAAACAGATGTAAAGTATGATAAAAGTTTGTAGATAAACTTTTCAACAATTGCTACCTGTCAAAAAATAGCTTCCAGAGTCTCTTTTGTAACTTGAAGCTTAATGTTATACTGATATATTAAATAATGAATGTTCATGGACTATTTAGATCATTTCCAAATAAAATATTGAAATATTAATCACTAAATACAATTTATATACTTTTTACTTTTTCTGAGGAACTGAGGGTATTTAGGTCTATCAGTAAACATGTTTTGTGCCACACTGAAGAATATACTTCTATAAATTATGAAAAGTGTTTGTAAATATGCCATTCCACAGAAAGCTAGCATAACAGACTATCCACAATTGCTTATTTCTTAGTTTTTCATTAGGATTAAGGATTTTAATCAACATATATAATTAAAACTACTTAGGAATAATAGTGAAAGTTAACAACTACATACAAAAAGTAGATAAGAAAAGCAAAATGACTAATAAAAAATAAAAGACAAAATTCTAAATGGATATAAAAATGCAAATTTGTGGAAAAAAAGTCTTGAGAAAAGAATTTTATGTGTGGTCAAACTGGTTTAGTTCAGAATGGATTTATTTAAGGTTTAAAAAAATGAGCTTTAATAGCAAGAAAACCATATTTTAATTTGTCTCAGTGTACTTGTAATATTAAAATGACACATTCGTTACCTTCTAAGTAACATCTACCTGGATAGCAAAGATTTTGGTGTCTTACCAAAATAATTTAGTGTGTTTCACATTGCCTTTATCAAGTCTTTGATTACTTAAGAAAACACAGTCTTTTCAATATTAAAAGAACCAAATCTTGTTAATAACTATTTAACTTTCAGCATATGCCTTTAACATTTCCTATTGTTACTTAAGTTAAATAAGTATTCTTTCATAATGATTTGTGATCCTATTTAATCAAATATTCAAACCTTTTTACATTTTCCCCAAATCAAGTTCTAAATGAAGTCTTTTTTACCTCAAACTAACCCCTGGAAAATCTCAAAGGATTTGTCTCTCATTTAGTAGGATGTTAAAAAAATTATGTTTGATATGTTAATTTAAAAGGGAAGCTTTATCAAGTAAGAAGCGATGCTAAACCTTCTTATATTTATATGGATGCATGTTATTACATCTGTTCTAGAAATTACATTTAATTCTAAAAATTTAATATGCCCTAGTATCGTCATAATTCCAGTTATCTTACTATGTTGTATTTCACAGAAATAACCAAGTTTTCTATCAACTTCATTATAATAAACTCTCATCGTATTTTTAACCAGGGCATTTTTAAATCTTATCATTTACAGTTATTGTCTTACTCTGATAATTTTGCAAAAGTGTGATTCACGGAAAGGACCCTGACAAATTACAACATATCGAGAAGGTGCATATTTCACAACTGATGAAGGTGCCACCTAACTTATGGTCTTGCACAAATACTGGAGACCTGAAAGTCAAGTTGAGGAGGAGAAATAGCTAACACCAAGGTAAACTGTTTCCTCCCAAAACATCATATCAAAAACATTTTTCTTCTTCCTTTCCTCTCTGACCATTATTTTTCTAATCCTAACACTATCAACGTCCTTAATTCTTTTGTTCACCTTTTGCCTTAATATAACCTGGAAAGATAATGCCATTGTTCATATATCTCAGGCCATTGCAAAGAGGGCTATCCAATCTCCAAATGACTGTTAGATTTGGCATTTTACTGGTGATCCTGTAGTTTTGCTTTTCATAAACTTCTCACTGATCTTTAATGTCTAAGTGTCTCTGACACAAATTCAAACCCCCAGGGTTAGGAGGTCTGACACAACATAAAGAGAATTATTTCCTTCGCTGATTAACAGTCACAAATATGGGGAACCTTATATACAGACACTGTGTGAAGAAAGGGGCATAAGGCAAGGGTAACCAGAATAAAACCACCCGTGTAGTCTACTAATCCTTAAATTTACTGTCACCTTTCTAGCCACAGACTCAAATGGGAAGTAGGAGGCATTCATGATTCAAAATTAGCTGCTGATGGCAGATACCTACTCACCTACCATTAATAAGTGAAAATGGAGCTATGATCAGGACCATCATCTTAAAGATATTGGAGAACCTGCTACTAAAGCAATAGCTCTCCAAGGAAAACCCCTAGGCTCTCTGCCAAAGTCGTTCTCGATTATAGGATAGACTTGGATTATCTTTTAGCTGAGGAAGGACATATTTGTGCTCTGGTCAATGCCACTGGCTGCACTTAGATTTATACTTCTGAGAAGGTTGAGACTCGGCTGAATAATCTAGTGGCTACAGAAAGTGACTCCTTTCTTTCACTTCCTTGATTCTATTTGTTTTGATTTGGGGGACCATGGCTCCAAAGTTTGCTCTAGACATTGGGAATTATACTGCTTATAGTAAGTAGGTAGTTTCCCTGATGCACTGTACTCTCTGAAAAGTTTTAGATGCATGTTTGCATCTGCTAATCACCAAGCAAATGATCTCCCTAATACTAGAATGTCCAGAACAACCAGCTTGATGAATGGGAACCTGCCATCATGACCTGTGAATTCCACAAAGGTTCAGCAGAGAAAAAAATGGTGAGAACTCCAAAGTGGTAGCTAGGAGTAGAACTGATGTCTTAAATTTTGATCACATCTCTGTTAGGTTGAGAGTCTGACCAAATAGAGGCAATTGTTAAAAACAAGACAAAGGATGCAAAATGTAGTTGCTTATGCTAAGCCCCATAACACCAACCCAAGACTTAAGTACAGTTCTGGCTCATCCAGAAACAGAATCTTAAACCAGTTAGGAATCACCTAATCAGGGTTATCTGCCTAATTGACCCCTGCCATCTCCTAAGGAAAGTCACCTTTCATTAATTAACCTCCTTTCTAGCCTAGTATAACTTCCTTGTTCCCACTCTTTTTTGCCTGTAGAAGTCTTTCATTTTGTACAGCTCCTCCGAGCTGCTTTGTTTTCTAGATTTGATGCTGCCTGATTCATGAATTGTTGAATAAAGAAAATGAGATCTTTAAATCTTAGTTGAATTTTTTAACAAAAATTAAAATAATGTTGATAACTATCATTAAGAGATTTGTTTGTCATTGGAATAAGGCATTAGTTAAGTTTCTCAAATCTTCATTAGTACATGTTTAATGCATTCAATTTTAATCCCCATTTTACAAATTGGAAAATAGTTCCCAAAGCAATATTCACATGGATTTTATCACTTAGTCACTGATTTTGTACCAACATCATCTCTATTTAAATAATGGAATCTAAGATTAAGTTTTACCTTATATTAATTCCCCCAAATTGTCCTTGGTCCTCTGTTCCTTTAGTTTGAACCCCCTATGTGTACCTAGCATAAGTCAAACATGCAGAGAAGCTGCGAGTAATAATTCTGACTTCCTCTCCATTCCAAATATAATTTCTACACCATAGGGGGAATCTATTACTCTTAAGTCAAGTCATATCTCTTTCTTTCTGGCTTGAAATTCTCCAGTCTTCCTACTATACTTATAATAAAATCCATACTCTCATCACCATCACCAAAGTTCTCTATAACATAACCTTTCACTTCCTCTAGCCCTGCCACTCACACTGGCCTGCTTTGGTTCTATGAATGCACCAACCTCTGTTCTTTCTGCAACACTCCTATATTCAATGTTGTCTTCCTTTGGGTTTCATATCACCTCTTTAAAGAGATGACTGTCTATAACCTAAATCCATCATCTAAATTTCTCTCTCAGCTAATGTCATATTTGTTTCCTTTGTGATACTTAGTTTTCTTATATTTGAGCCTAGCTCAACCACAAGGAATTTTGTCCCTACTCCTGGGGAATATTTGGCAAAGTCTGGAGACATTTTTGGTTGTCACAACCAGGGAAAGTGGGTTACTACTGGCATCTAATATGTAGAGGTCATGTTTTATGTTGCTTGATACTCTATAATGCACAGGACAGTTCTCTTTCTTTCCACTCCAATATAGAGTTATCCAGCACAAAATATCAATAGTGCTAAAGTTGAAAAACCCTAGTCTGCTTCCACCATTATACTGAATGCTTTATGAAGGCAGTCCCTTCCCAGGCTTGTTGATTACTATGGTCCCAGAACATAGCAAATATTCTCTCAGATGAACAGGTGAAAATATAAAGGGAATGAAAGTCCCTAACATCTAGAGGCTATCCAAAGGCAGAGGCCTCATATTTCACCAGGACCCCCACTTTGTTGGAATGGTTCCATTGACATAAGCATCCTTGACTGGGATTCTGCAATATTCTCTACTGCGGGGTGACTCTGCCTAACACTCCAAGGATTCTTCTGTTGGAATCTTTGCCTTGTACAAAGCCAGAGATTTATAACAGAAACAGACTTCACCAAAGGTGAGGTCTACAGGGCACAATGGATCCCAGCTAGCTGTCTGGCCTCTGGTAGTCCAGTGTAGTACCCACCTCCGCTTGTCATTAAAGGAGCCAATTGTATCCCTGCTGTCTGGTCCCCACAGCTGAAAGGATAATTGTCTCTGACGTAGCAGCCAGATAGTTTGGCAAGCACTCAGCTCTGAAACAGACTACAGATCCAGAGGGGACTGGAATGATGACTTCACAGTAATTTCCCCTTTTATAACACCCAAGGGTTGGAGTGATGAGTACATTTATCATTTCTGGAGAAGTCAAATCACCATTAAACAAAGAATTCTCCCTTTACCTATTGCACTAGACTCTTAGTTGTGATACAGATGATCTAACAGAGATGAAAAACTAGGTAACAAGTATAAAATGCTCCTGAATGGCAAGTAACGTCACATATATAGCTACTTACTCCCTAAGGGTCATTTTCTACCTAATTCATATGTCTATGAAATTGGGAAATGTGATATGCTTAACTTTTCTGGATAAAGTGTTGTGTTTTCCTCCTATAAAGAGATGATGTGGCTTCACTTATAATGTCAAATGTTCTCACTGGAAACAGATCATCTCACCAATGTGGGGATATAGGATAAGGCCACCTTCTAATGAATTATAAGGGACTAGCAAACTTATCTTCCATGTCTAAGTGATTTACAGAAACCTTCACAGCATAGTTAGAGAGACTTTGACAGTAGCAGTCCCTTTCCTCTCGTTATCTCCCCTCTGATCAGAAGGAAGTGTGTCTGGCCATGTTGTCAGTGTAGTGAATGAGCACGATAGAGATCCAGGTCACCATCAAACCTGATTTGACAATGAACAATCTTTTGTAAATTGGTATACCATTGACCAGGTGTTTAAAATATTGAGGCAGCTCAGTGGATTCTATTGTCATTCTTTGTGTCTGATCAAACATCTCAGGGGAAGGTACTTTAGTCTGAACAAGCAGGTGAAATCCTGTTCCTCTATAATCTATACTCCTAAAGGGGCTTTCTTTCATGAGTATCCGCCCACTTCAAATTATTTAAACATGAACTTGGAAATCATCTTTGTCATCTGATGTGTTGGGGCTAAAAATATGTAGAGCATCAACCTTATATATGACTGACTGCACCTCAGGCTAAATTTTATGTGTCAGATTATACTAATAATATGTAACTTGCTTTAAATACCACCTCATTTCTAACTCGGAAGAGAGTCTAATGATTAATTTAAATTAAACTACTCCAAAGCCAAAGTGGTATGTGTTATAAAACATAAAAGTGAGCTGGCTGAAATTTTTAATTTTCCCTACTTATTAGCTATCTGTTCTGAGAATAAATTGAAGGTGCTAATTTCCTCGGTTTCAAATCTATTTTAAAATGCACTAGGCTGAGAGAGAAAAAAAAGTAGAAAAATTTCCTCATATTTCAGACAGAAGAAACTTAGTTACTTTCAGAATGGTGCTGAATTTGAGATACTGTTTTGGAGTCTAGATGGCAAGCTCTGGTTACCTGGTCCATATGATACGTAACATAAGGCAATGCTTAAGACTCTCCATATACTTATTATGAACTAAATGTCCCCCCTTTCCCTGCACACACACACATTCATATATTGAAGACCTAACACCCAGTCTGGCTCTATTTGTAGACAGGGCCTTCAAGGAGGTAATTAAGATTAAAAGAAGTCAAGAGTGAGCCCTGATCAGATAGGACTGATATCCTTATAAGAAGAGGAAGAGACATCAGACAGAGTATTCTCTCTCCACGCACACACACAAGAAAGGCCACATAAGGACACAAGAAGATGCAAGAAGATGGTATCTGCAAACCAGGAAGAGAGATCTCACCAGAAATTATCCTAGCTGGCACTTTGATCTTGGACTTCCCAGCCTCCATAAATGTGAGAAAATAAATGTCTGTTGTTTAAGCTACTCAGACTACGGTATTTTGTTTTAGCAGCTCTGGATAGTGTATTACAGTAAAACCTCACTTTCAAGATGAGTTTCCTGGGCAATTTCATCTACTCGGTAAACCTGGTATTAAATAAGGAAAATGGCTGTCCAAAGCACATGCATTTTAAGCTGTGATATCAAGACACTTTTTTCCTTAACAGAGCTTTTATAAATAACATCAGCCTACTGTAATCATCCTTTCTCATCTAGATTACTGAAAGTTTGAGAAATAGGGTAGGTGGGGATGTGAAATATATATCCGCATGCCTACTCTAAACAGGATAGCAGTAGAAGATGAACGAAAACAAAAAACTGCTACTATGTGAAGGCCAGCATATAAAGTGATACACAAGTAAGTAATCACTGTGTGGTCTGCATACACCTGGAGAGGTGAGCAGACTTGGATTCAAATACATGGTGGCTGAGAGTGGGCCAAGTTCTGGGGGCACCCTAGAATTGCTACCAGTTCTGAAGTAGATGCCCCTCAATGAATGTCCTAATGCCCTAAATGCCCCTCAACGAACTCTCTGTGATGAATCGCAACTGCTTCCTCCTACAAGAAGGCCTCTCTGACTCCATAAGCCTGAGTAAGTCATACAATTATTACATTGGAAGTGCCCTTAGAGATTTATAGTTCAAATCACATGATTTTACAATTGAAGATGCTAAGGCAAGTAAGGTTGTTGGCAATGCTCCTTAGGACCCAGACTCCTGGCCCAACTCTTTATCTCAATACATTGAAATATTTATATCCAAAATAGTTTTTAATATGTAATTGGAAAAAAATTGGGCCAGGTTGTAGTAAATGCTAACTAAATGCCAACTAATGAAGGTGCAAAGATGAAGAAATGGTTCCAGGTATTTCTGAAGGCATGGCCTGGGCAAGCTGTGACATATTTTAGAGGTTACTAGAGGAAGAACTTTATTGGAAGATGCTACTACAGCCCTTGTTCTGGCACATAGTAGACCCTCAAGAAAAGTGTGTTGAATAAATTAGCTAATATGAATAATGTAATTGAAGTATACACTACCTATTTTAAGAGGAAGAAACAATAACCCTAAATTTTTATAAAAATTCCTTAGAACTATTCTTTAGGATCCTAAAGTAAAATGATAGCTATATTTTGGCTGTGAGAAGAACATGGATTTAGAGGGGTCAGAAGGCAGAGTGCTATGGGCTGAATTGTGTCCACAAAATCCATATGTTAATGTTCCAAGCCCTCAGTACCTCAGAATGAGACTGTATTTGAAGATAAGGTCTTTAAAGAAGTAATTAATTTAAAAAGGAGGTCATTAGGATAAGGCTTCATCCAATAGGACTGGTGTCTTTACAAAGGAAATAAATTTGGACACAGACATAGGCACAATCATAGGGAAAACAATGTGAAGACAAAAGTAGAAGATGATCACCTGCAAGCCAAGGAGAGTGGCCTCAGAAGAAAGCAACCAGCACCTTGATCTCAGACTTCTGGCCTCCTTAACTGTGAAACAATACATTTCTGATGTTTAAGCCACCCAGTCTGTGGTACTTTCTTATGGCAGCCTAGCAAACTTATACAGTAGGCCCTGAAGCAGCCTCCAACCTTTTTTGGCACCAGGGACTGGTGCTCCTATGAGGATCTGATGATCTGAGGCAGTGATGCTAGGGCCGGGGAGTGGCTGCAAATACAGAGGAAACTGCTCGCTTGCCCGCCATTCACTTTCTGCTGTGTAGACTGGTACCAGTCTGAGGCCTGGGGGGTGGGGGTCCCTGCAGTAGGGAACACATACCTCAAGTACAACTTTATGTATTTTCCAGCAAGCTATAGCAACAAGCTTTCAACTCTGACTAGTTGAAATGTTATGGTTTTAACACTACACTAATATCTGTCATGCTGACCTTTCTACACCTACAAAGGAAATTTCATTGTTTTTATGACTAGGAGATGCTACTCCTTCAATAGAGAATAATTATTTCCTAAGATATCTAACTATAATATGCTAACAAGAACATCTAAAACAGGAGACATGTTCTCTGTTCTAAATCCACAGAAAGCTAGAGCATTAATTTGTACTCCAGGTAACAGTTTTGAGACTAATTTGCCACTAAGGCTTGTACTTGATTTCAAACATATGTTGATCAATAAGAGAAAAAATTAAAATGACTAGGTTTCTTTTGGGTTTTGCATTTATAAACCCAAAATGATAAAAATACCATTGGGTGTGCTTTATAGTTTTCCAATCTCTTTTTGCATTTTATTTGTTTAAACTACAATACTCTGACTCGAAAGGATGAATCTCTATCTTATAAATGAAGAAGCTGAGGCATAAAGACTTCCAAACAGCCTGATAATAGTTGAGGTGGGACTGCAGCCTAAAGATCCTTCTACCCTATGAAACTACTGTCCTTTATAAGTCAGGCAAAAAAAGGAAACAGTTATTATTTCAGTTTCTAGAAAGTGAAAGGTGAAAGAAGGTGCTTGTGCAGGCTTTTTGGATGTGGGCTACTGTTAAGACAAAGGTTGTTTTAGATCCTGACATGACAAAGCATTTGGTCCTTCTTAATGGGCTGAATTGTGCCCCCTACACCATTCATATTTTGAAGTCCTACTACCTCAGAATTTGACTTCGCTTAAAAAATGGGGTTGTTGCACATGTAATTAGTTAAGATGAGATCACACTGGAACAGGATGGGCCCTAATCCAATATAACCAGTGTCATTAAAAAAGGGGGAAATTAGACACCGATACAAAGGGAATGCCACGTGATGATGAAAGCAGATGCTGGAATAGTAATGCTCTCTACAAAGAACACCAAAGATTTCCAGCAAACCATCAGAAGCTAGGGCAGAGGCATGGCACAGGTTCTTCCTCCCAGACTCAAAATGAGTCAACCTTAATGATAGCTCAATTTTAGACTTATGGCCTCTAAAACTGTGAGAGAATAAATTTCTGTTGTGAACACCTCCAAGTCAGTGGTTCTCTGTTAGAGCAGCCCTAGCGAACTAACAGTCTTGACACCAAAGCTGCCCATACAATACTAGAACCAACTGAGCATCTGTCAATACCTGGCCCAGAAATTCCAGCTGCCTTCTGAACCTTCCATCCTGGAGCATCCAGTTTATCTACTGCACCCATAGAACTTCATTTCCTACCAAGCAGAATGCTTAGTTTCTGCAAAGTGCCAATTAGTGAACTTTCTTGTCAGAGTTAGGGCCTCAGAAGAAGGGAACAGAGCTGATACTGCAGGGGCCTCAAAGTAGAGAGAGCTGCCCTGAGAAGCCAGCCCCTTCATGGATCCCCTTTATTTCCCATGGTCTACCTCTGGACCCACTGGTGTCCTAAAATAACTCCCTTTCTTTCTAAAAACAGCTCAATGATACCTAACGACACACTTCCCTTGTTCTTGAAACAGCCCTTCTTTCAGCCGTGAGGACAGTATGAAACCTGCATGTCTCCTCCTCCTTGGACCTTTCCTTGTTCTCTGTTATCTCTATGATTTTGCTTCCTCCCTTTGCTGAGATCCTCTGCAAAACGCATTGATGTGAATGCCCCTGTCCAGCCTGAGCCTCCCTTTGGAAGTCCTAACACTTGAACTGCCTGGCACGTTTCCATGTGGATGTCCAGTCACCACTTCAACCTAAACCTGTAAAGGCAAACCGTACAAAAGATAGAGAAGCAGACAGAGAAAATATTTCCATTCTAATTCCTTTATCCCGTGAGCTGTGTAACCCTTAAACCATTTTTGAGCATCAGTGTCCCCATCCGGAAAAGAAGCAAACGATTTATAAGAGCTTGTTTATTTCTTGTTCTCTAGACTTTGAACTTTAGATTCTTCTCATTTCTGCTTTCTCCAGCAAATCTTGTTTATTTATTTGAAAGGCCCCTAGCAAGCACTTGACTTAACCTTCTAAATGCACCTCCTCAGAGCTGGTCTTCACCACAAAATGACAACTACTAGAGGCTTTCAAAGTTTCTCTGTCCTGGAAACGTATTTCCATTGCCCACTATATGCAAGGATGTGTATGAATTGGCTTTTCTAAAGCTTTGCTATTTTTTTCCTGCTTATATCTTCCTAGGGTTGCCAGCCAGGTGAAGTCCATACTTTGAAAAGAAAAAGTAGGCCAACTAGAAGATTATCACTAATCTCATCTATGGTAAGATTTCTCAGATACATTAATGTTTATTGAGCCTCTAAACTTTTCAGACCCTGAGTTAGGTACTTCTCATACATGATCTCATTAAGCCTTTGTAACAACTCAGAAACAGTAGATTATATCACATTTAGTACAGATAATTATGTTAATAGCCACAGATAATTATGTTGTAGTTAGAGCCTACAAACTGTTCTAGCTCTTCTCATAAATTAAAATATTGTAGTGTTTCAGAAACAGGTAAACTGAAATCAATGTACAGGTTTTATTACAAAGTGTTATTAGCCCAAATAAATTAAAAAAATAATAATAATATTGTGATAAGTTTGCATGGTGACAGATAATTACTAGACAGTACAGTGATCACATTGTAAGGTATGCAAATGTTGAATAACTGTATTGTACAACTAAAACTAATATGCTGTATATGAATTATACATAAATTTAAAAAAATATACAAAAAAAGTGTTATTAGAAATTTCTATGTTATCAGATACTGGAATACTCATAGCCAATCATAATTGCAATGTTTATTCTAAAGCAAAATATAAATTATCTGTATTTTTTTTAGCTTCTGAGTATATTAAATGGGTACATTTATGATTCCCTATGTAGAGTAGCACTTGCAATTCTTCATTTCTGAAGTCCATATACTAACCCTCATTTGAACATGGCTTCTTCTGAGAGGTTCTCCTTAGTCCATGTATGAAACAGCAAAAACTCTACTCTGGTCCCTCAGCTTTCTTTATTTTTCTTTATAGCAACCATCACCAGCTTACTTTCTGCATCTTTGCTTCAATATGACCTCTAAGACTATTGACTTTGGTTCATTGTTATCTCTAGTGCTCAAAATATCCTTGTCAGATAGACATTGTTACTTCTATATCATCCAAGGCTGAAGTTGGAAGGGCTTTAATGACTCTTGCCAAGATTCTAGTCCTAATCTGATAAATTAGGGCCATGGATGTCCCTTCCACTGCCCCATAGGACAGACTAGGTCAACATGTTCTCTTCACTGAAACTCTAGCCAAACCAGGTTCTTGACTGGAGCTGAGCCTTCCTACCTAGAAAATTTTGTGCTTTGCTCTTCCAGGAAATTTGGCTTCTTTTTCTCTTTCTATAGAATAGATTTCTGCTCATCTAGAAGAGCCCTCTGCCTTTCTCTGGACTGGTGGATCCTGTGGCTTATTCTGCCATACATGCCATACTCTTATTGTTTAATTGTTTCATTTATGCACACCTGATCATGCTGGTAAGATGATAACATCTTGAAGTTCCCCTCCCAGTCAGGCCCTTGGTATAGATGTTTTAAGACAGATGGCTGGCTTGATTGGTAGTCAGCCAAGAGAGAAGGATGAGTTCATCTGCCAAACTCACTGGCACAAATGTCAAAGTTTATTCCCTTATTATGTGCATTTGGTGAACCTGAATTTGGTGTCACTCAGCTTAAAGGAGTTTTGATTCCATTTCACTTTGGCCTAGCTTCATGAAAATGTTAATGAAGGGATTCTAAAATAGCACTTAAGGAACTGTAGTATTTTATTTGTAGCAGCAGAAAATAAGGTGTGAAGTGAGGGTCATTCCCTAACTTCACTGAAGATACCAGATTAGTAGGATAAATAACTTCTGAGAGCAAAGGGTCCCTGTCACTCTTGGTTCTGCACATTGGTCTCTTTCAGTTTAAGTGTCACATGCCACCCTCCATTCCAGGGCCCTGAAAAATTATTACCACTACTTCTTGTGTCCTGACTTCATAAAGTGTCAACTTGGCTAGGGAAATCTGCATTTCTCAGGTCTGCCTTCCCTGAATGTTTTCAGTTAGGTAAATTAGGCCACACAAGAGATTCCTGCATGAGATTTGGAGAACATTTCTTAGTTGATTTCTATAATTATATTCTGAGTCTACAACTGCCCCACTTTCTCCTGGATCCTCCTCTGGCTTCTTTGACTTATGGGCGGGCAGGCAGGCATGCGTGCATACGTGTCTAGCTCTATGACACATCATCAAGGTCAGAGGCAGTAAACATTGACACAGGTATCAGTCAGCTTTTATAGGCTCCAGCTAGTGCCTGTTGTCCTCTTGCATTCTCAATCGCCTTCCCTGTGGGCCTGAAGTTCCAGTAGGTACCAAGACAATCCTCTTACAGACACTGTCCAGCTGGCCCCTACAACTGCCTAATGATTCTCTCTTACTGAATCTTGGCTAAGTCCTTCATATTCCAACTCCATCCCTGCTTGAAACCAGGTCAGTTCTACCATGTTCTGTGCCCCAGAGTTTCACATCTCTCTTCATAGCACTGATCACCATCATAGTTTTCCATTTATTTGTGAGATTACATCAAGAATGGCTTTTGAGAGCAATGGCCATATTTGTTTCACTCATTGTTATACCCTTTTCTCAGTGTATGCATTCAACTAGTAGTTTTTGAATGTCTGAGAGCATGGAAGAGATTTCTTCAAAGCCAAGATGTTTGGCTGCATTTTGAAAGAAAGGGCAACAAGGCATAAGTAGGACAATATTGAAATGGAAGTTTCATGGCTAGGTTTTTCTCACGTTTTTATCCCACATGCCAATCACAGAGCAGATGTTTAATAAATATGTACATTGGATGACTGACACCCTAATGTCCATCCCTGAGCTATTTATGAAGTTCTTTACGACAGTCTTCATGACAAGAATGGCCCTGGGGTAGTGATTTGGGGTAAATCACTTTACCTCTCCAAGCCTCAGTTCTCTTGTCTGAAAAATGGACATCACCATACCTTCTTTCCAGAACCATGAATATTAAGACAGCTAATGGATATAAGCACATGCTTATAATGTCTGATGGGGAGAGAGTTATTCCAGCATTTACCTAGTTCATAAGCAGAATTTAACAACCGTATCCTATTTTATCTCAGTCCAAACTATCATGTTCTTGCTTCTTTTGGTGAAAAGCTCACCAGGATTTCAATGATGTCAAAACATAGCTGGGCTGCCACAGTTGCCTGTGCCAGCTTTTTCCATTATAAACTTCTGTTTTCAGGAGCTCAGTGTGTTAGTGGAGACTCTGTGGTTTCATCATTTCTGTAATTGCTGTGCACTACCACCTCCCTCTATGTGAAATTTCACTTATTTTCTTGGTCTGAACAGCAACAGAAAAACATGTTTCATTGATTACTGCTGTTGTATTTCATCTGAGAACACATTTTCAAAAGAAATGATCAAAAAAGTCCTGTAACAGGATATGAGTAAGAAAGATGTTTAAAATATACAACAAGCACTTTCGCTCCTTCTCACCTTCAGCTGACAGGATTGATGCAATACATATTTTACTTTTACAGGTGCATGCTGGTGGGTGCTAATTTCATCTATAATTCTTTTGGCAGAGTCCAAGTTTGTGTTTAGTTAACTAAATGACTTGAGCCATCCAATTTTTGTTGCTACTGATATATCACAATTAGAGCAAACGGTAGCTATAGAAACAATTGGCTCCATCATAATTCCTAAAAGGATGGCTTACTTTTGAGCCCAAATTCACAACTCTATACAGCATACATTTATGGTTATTGCTAAGTAAGGATTTGGTCACTTTGGAATGTAATGTGTAGTTCCTCATTTCAAAAGAATGTCATTATAAAAAGTGTCATTTCACTTATGTTTGCCAAGTTCCAATCTTTCCCAGATCTCTCATATTTATGTTCAGTTAGGGCGATATTGCAGTCCATAAAAATAGAAATGAATTCACTGTGGGGAAAGGAAATGTATCCTTTTATCTATGGTACAAAACAGTAAAGCTAAAAATCTGTACTGAGCTAAAACTGTGAGAACCTTGAAATTAATTATTCACTGCCTCCTCTAAGATGGGTTGCTCTCTCAAATCCCTTGTGGCAAGAATACTAGTTTTGGTAATTTTACCATGAAGGTGTGCTCCACCACTGGAAAGAAAACAGAGGTAACACTATTGAAATTCTGGACAAGAATGTCATAACCTAACAGGCAAAGAGATGGAATCTGCTGTTCCCAAATAGAAGTTGCTAAATGGTACTTTACAATTTGAGTCATTTTGAAGCAATTTCTATACTCCACAACCAGATATAAAAATGAAGAGAAAAGTAACATGCCACATTCCTCCACCAGCATGAAAGTCATTTCAGAAATAAAGTCAGATGTGTGTGTTTATTGCACCACATATATAATATTGGGGCTGGCCCCAAGTGCCAGTGTATTTCCTTGTATGATGTAAATATAAACTGAGAATGCTGCCATTCTATTCACTTCCTGAATCTCTGTTTCTGGGAAAAAAAAAACTATGGTTTTAAGTCATAATAAATTCTTGAGACAGTCACTTAATACTTAATTATCTAAAATCCTAAATATAAACTTCTTTCCCAAAGGTGTTGTATTTAGCTGTGTTGCCAGATAAAATAGAGGACATTTAGTTAAATTTAAATTCCAGATAAACAACAGATGCATTTTTAATATGAATATTTCTCAAATAGTACATATTTTATACTAAAAATGATTCATGGTTTATCTACTATTCAAATTTAATTGCACTTTTATTTGCTAAATCTGGCAACTGTAGGAACAGAATTTTTGTAGAGATTGCTATTAATGAAGTTAAAGGTCTCTCTCGTTTTTCACTTCTCCACACTAGTGATGAATACTCAGCTCTCTATAGAGGCCAGGCAAATGAGGTGAGTGAGCAGTGACACTGGGTGAAGAAAGTCTGAGGACTGGTGGGGTCTTTGTGGTCTGTATTCAGCTGGCTCCCATTTCTAGAAGAGGGTAAAGACTGAATTTTAAGAAACACGGGCTGCTGAAGTATTTCTTTTTTGTTTCCTTTTTTATAATAAGTTTATTTAAATTAATTTCAAGTATACAGTACATTAGATATCTATAATGTTCATAAAAAGATTCTGCAATTGCTCCCTCCCTCCTCTGGCCCTCCACCTACACATTATATTAATGCTAACTGCATTCCCTCTGCTATGCTCCCCGGGCCCAACTATCAACTACTAATTTGTACTTCTTTAACCCTTTACAACAACTGTCTCACACATCATGGACAACAAAGGCCAGATCTGATGAAAGATGAGGAAGGTGAACTTAGACAAATAAGTGAAATGTTATGAGACTATTTATAAAACATAAGGCTTTGCTAAACTTTAGTGTAGGACAGCAAACCATTTGTTACGAGGGGGAACTTTGTGGTAAGAAATTGAGTAATTTAAATCTACCTTGAGTAAGCCCTGCAACATGAAATCTGCCATAAGCAAGCACATGTCCCATGGATAGACTCGTTCCCTTACAAAGAAATCCCTCAATAACATTCATGTTGTATGGCTCTTGCTCAGAAGACACATGGACAACACAGCAGTGGACAATGATCCTTGCAGGACTGATCTTTTTACAGTAGTTTTAGAAGTACCTCTAAAATGTTCACTCTGCTCCTAAAATGAACTAACTCCACTAAGTCATACTATTTAGTACATATAGGAATTAGATATCTTGCTTTTGGTCTTCACTCAATCTCCTGAGACTAGGCAGATCTTTCTATGTCAGCACAGGCTGACATTTTTCTGAAATTTATCTATTTCTTCCATTTCTTGTCCGTGCCCACAGGCTGACTCACAGCCATTGCACTGTTCAATTGAGACTTTTATTGACACCTGACATTTGAGTAATATCCCAATTCCTCAATTTAATCAGTTAAGGCCAATTTAGTCTTCACATTATGTTGATAACCTAAATTGTTAGCAGGAGCTGTGTCATCACTGGAGAGGAGAAACTTGTCTTCAAATTACATTTAATTACCTTCATTAAGGACGACAGCATTCCGTGACACATATTTGTAAAGTGGGCAGACTAAAATAAGCCTAATGCCTCTCATTTCCTGAACATCCCGATTCCTTCTGCCTCTCTCTTATCTGTGTCTATCATTGTCTTCTCTTGAATTATAGTCCAAGGAAAAACTCCCCACATCTCTCTAGTCAAAGATATGACCTCTTCCTGAAAATGAATCCTTTTTGATCCCTGGACTTCTGATGATCAAGACTTTTATGAAGTTGCACTCACTAGAGATTTGCATTCTCCTAAGGGAGGGAAAGCAGGAATTTCTGCTTGTAGATCAGTGTCCATGGTCAAGGGAACGGACTTCCAAATGGCTTTTCTGTGTTATGATCAGGAAGCAGCTGTTGGCATGTCCAGCTGACTGTAACTGTTACCTTTCAAGGTGTATTCTCCTAAGTGAGTGAGTGGATTGAACTGTTGCCTGACAGCTTCTAGGAAAGAGATGTAGCTTTTTTGTTGGCTAGTCATGCAGGGGAATCTAAGGAAGTCAAAATACACTTTTTAACAGAATGTCCATCCAGACTCAAGTCAATAGCCTGTTCTTACTCTAGTTATGATATTTGATTTCATTCTTTAAAGTCACAATTAACAACAGAAAATAAACTGATAAACTGCTTATGCCTACATTAACTAAAGAGGAAAAAAAAAACCAAAAAAAACAACGCTCCTCTCTTCCGCCTTTCTCTGACCACTTTGAAAGCGGTCACGTTTCCTAAATGTTCCTTCTGACATTTAAACATACAGTCTTGATTGCTACGGATATTTTTGGCTAGTTAGACCTGGTATTTTTCTTTTAACAAATGCTGAAATGGAACTTAATGTATACTGCACAAGTTCCAAAAGCAAAAGTGCTTTTCAAATATGAGCCCATTTAATGATCAAGAACCCTACTATGAAGGCACCATTATTTCTCCATTCTACAAATGAAGAAACTGAAGCCAGAAAGGTTAAGTGATTTACTCGAAATTACACCAGTTCCTTTGTGCAGAGGTGGGTTTCGATTCTTAGTTCTAAGTAAAATGAAGGAAAGAATGAAAGAAACATCTGTATCAGCCAAAAGTTACTATGCACTTGGCTGTGTGCCTACCTCTGGAACTAAGCATTATCCATTCCTTTCAAAATTCTGTGCTATAGATATACCTACCTATCTCTGGACCCTCCCCACTTTGCATATGAGAACACTAAGTCACAAGAGGGGTAAATGATGTGCCCAGGTTCTAAAATTTCCTTTCGATACAACAGTACAGGGCCAGCACTCCTAATGGCAACATTTGGAACCCTGTTCCCATCACCCCTCAGCCCCAAAGTCCTGAGGTGTTTGCTACTTAATCAAAATGATTTTGATTTACTTAAAAACAAATCCTAATTCTTTAAAGGAGTCGACATTTGGAATCACTTGTCATGGAGACTCCCTAAAACCTCCTTCAAACTATTCTCTATCTCCAGTAAGATATTAACTGTCTTACTGCTCTAGCTGTGTCATTTCATCCACATGACTTTGTTAGCCCTTTCACTCTGTCTCAAAGTTGTTTATCATTTCATTTTTTTTCTCCCTTTGATTTATTTTGTTTTCCTTACTTGCAATACTTCTTAATATTTTCCTTTATTGTTTGTTTGGTTGCTAACAATATTTTTATCCATTCCATCAACCTTTTGCTTTACAGTTTCTGGGTTCGTGTTTTACTTGGAAAGTTCTTCATATTCCAATATTTTTCAAATTTATAATCACAGATATTTTTATCATTTTAGCTATTTAATGTACCTATAGTTTCCTTATTGTGTAAGACATGAAGTATGGTTGCACTACTTTTCCTTCTATAATGGACATCCAGCTTACTCCACATTATGCATTGAGCAGACTATCTTTAATTCCTGATTTGCAATGACATTTTTATTATAAACCAAATTTTCTCATATACATGAGTCTTTTTCTGTACTCTTTATTAGATTCCATTAAGCTATTTATCCAAACTTACAACAAGCCATGTTTTTAAAATTATGTTAGCTTTGATATATATATTTACTGTGTGATAAGTCACTAGTACTGCTTTTCCAAATTTGTCTTTATTATTTATTTTTTCTTCCAGATTACCTTGTTTTATCTAATTACATTAAAATTCTTATCAGAATTACATTAATCTGTTTATTAATTTGGAACTGATAATCTCCTCCTTCAAAAGCCTATCTCTCAATTCATTAAGGCATCCTTTAAGCTTTTCTCCCCAAAGTCATTAAATATGGCAATAAAATTGAAGTAAACCTATTGCCTAAGGCAGAGCTTCTAAATTAATCAGTGCTTTTAATTAATCAGTAACTTCAGGGTTTTCCACTGTTAATGATAAAAGATTTTTGAGGTCTTTTTATATGTCTTACCCACTCCTTAAGTTTATTATAAATACAAAGGAGAAACTAGCTACATATGTTTAATAAAGGAAGCAAAAAATGAACACATGGTTCTGTAGCTAGTGAGCTCCTGATTGCTGTAGCAGGAAACCTCTGTGGCTGAAGTCATGAAGGATATCTATACAGAGGATGGGGAAATTGGCTGGGTCTCGATAGACTTACTAAAGTTTTGAGCAGTGAATGAAGTCACCAAAGTGTTATCTTACATCTATTTGGTAAGCATCTTAAAATGCAAAGTTTCAAGAATGGCCTATGTTAGGTGTAAAAAGCACATAAACCATAAATTTATGTACTTGAAACTATTCTGAGCTCTAAAGAAAACTTTATTTTTTTTCAGGGGAGGGGTAAAGATTTAGTGTTGAAAGAGCTGTATCCTTTTCATTTTAGAAACTTCAAATATTTGTGCAAGATATTGCTAACAATAAAGTCTGTTAGCATAGGATATTGTATTTTCTATTTAGAATGTAAACATTTTTTTATTTGACCTTTAAGTAAAATATCTGCTAATGGTAAACTAGGTACTTCAGATCAACCCTGAGGACTAGAAAAACTGAACAAAATTAAAAATCTATCACCCATTGTCTGTCTAGTCTGTTTCAAGGTATTGAAGAGTTAAAAAGGCAGAGAAGAATCACAGGGAAAAGAAGCTAAGCAAGAAGAAAAAAAAATATCAGGGAGAAGTAAGCCTCGTGTTTTGAAAAGGGTCCCCATTCCCTTTCTAGTTTGTTTTTTTTTTTCTTAACAACCATCTACCTGTTCTAGAAAACCTCATACACATCCAGGTTTTGGTTTACCATCAGAGCCATAAACTAGAAATAAGAACTACCAAGAAATACACCAGCTTTCACAGTGAGCAGCCTCACTTAGAAGCAGAAGTCCATGATCTGTGGAGAAAATATTACTATCTACTACTTCAGATAATCTGTATAATTTCTCCTATACAATATCCAGCAAGTATTATTAGGTATTCAAGGTAATGGTATTGAAAAATAGGCAACAAATTCAGAATTTACTACATAGGCTTAATTGCAGAGTATGACAGAGTTCAAGAGAAAACAGATAAATTAGAAGATTGGTCAGAAAAAAAAGAGATGCATTCATACATTCTAAGTTACTTAAACTTGAAGTCTTGGTGTAAATTGAAAGTGAGAAGAGTAATATTTAAATATATAATGGCTGAGAAATTTTAAAACCAATAAAAATGATCAGAGTGCCACAGATTTAAAAAGTGCTTTAAAACCCTATAGCAGGATGGACACACACACACACACACACACACACACACACACACACACACACACACACACATCCCTACCTCGTGGAAATCCTGGAAATAGAAAGGAAAAAAGGCATAGTACTTTAAAAGGAGAAAAAATATGATTGCTTCTCAACAAAAACAATGTTAAGTCAAAGACCATAAAACGCCATCTAAATTTCCAAACAAAAACTGAACTGCCCCCTGATTATGACACTGGCAGAAAGAAAACTGAGTTCAGGTCACAGTTCAGAGATTTAAGAAGAAATAAAGGGTCAGAAGGAATAAATAAGTGGGTAGATACAAATGAATCTTAAATCTATTTACAGTAATACTGACTTTTGGGGTATAAAATGCATGACAATAATAGCATTTAAATAAGGAAGGGTATTAATAAAAATAGTAAAAGTAATGATTCATATTAGAATTAGATACAAGAATGCCTGTCGTAATTGTTGGGTTAAGTAAAAACTCACATAGTAGAAATGCTGAGTATTTATTTTGGTGCTGGTTAGCTGGATATGTCCATTTTGTGAAAATTTATTGAGCTGTACCTGCATGATTCAGGCACTTTGCTTAAATTACTTTAACAACTAATTTTTTTAAATGAAAGTTTTCTACAAGTTAAACAGTGGTATTATCAGAACTTTTCATACAAAAATAAGTTTCCTCAGACTTCCCCTATACAAGGACTCTGTTATGGTATGCATATCACTCAGAATATCAAAACATGAGGTCTTCTCAGAAGTTTAGGCTTAATATTATTTTCTGAATTAGTTTAGATTATGCTATCATACAATATTTGTTCAGATGGGGTCTTAGAGTGGAAACTGAGGCCCAGATCAATTATTTTCTCAGTCACAGGTCATGTGTTTGGGAGAATGCTAAAAGACATTCTTCCTTATTAAAGTAAAATGTAAACATTCTTCAACTTCTAGAGAAAACAGCAACTGTTTGTACATTGGAAAGATGTGGACACTTTCTTCTCCACTTCCCTGCCCCAGGAGAAGTGCTTGCCTTATGTTTATTTTCTGAGTGTCAAGGATGAATAATAAGACATATTTAGAGTGTTCATCAAATGGCCAGTCACCATCTGCGCTAAAATCTCGCTACCTTTACAAATGTTTTGTCAGCTATAATTGAGTCTTGTTGAAATATCCCTGACATATGTAAGTTACGATTGGAATATTTAATGCACAGACTAAATCTTATCTTAGTGGAGAACAACAGTGAAGTTATATTTTTTATCGATAAAATAAACCAGACATTTCTATCTATACCTTTACTATCTAAGCAACATCTTATTGTGGTAGTCACTGGTTCCTAATTCACATTTATTCAAACTAAATGAAAAAGGGAGAATTTAACTTAGCTGATGAAACATATTTCCTAGGCAAATTGAAAGGGTAAATACACTGAAAGATTTTTTTAAGGTCTTTACATAATATGTTAAAAAAAAAAGACTTAAAAACACCAATTATATATTCGTGCTGCTGGTAATTATATGTTCATATTATCTGTTCATTAAAGCAGCTCATTAATTTACTCTGAAAGAGTAATTGGTTCAAGTTACTGTGCATATTTGAAAGAAATGAAATTCTGCTTCCTTAAAGATAAGCAATAGATCTCTTACTGAATCTAATTGGTCCTCTCCACAAACTAATTCAAATTCACACAGTTTTACTGAAGTTGTCTTAAGAATTTCTCCTTGGCGTCCAAATAATTTACTTTCTTCTAAATCTAAATCTTCTCAGATATTAACAAATTTAAATGGCTGTTTCCAAATCTTTAGTAGCCATTCATCCAAAATCTTTTCTAACCTTTATCTTAATTCTGTTGTTATGTCTCTTCAGTTGTCTTACTTTCTTTAAGTTAAACGCATCACATTTCTTCCCAGAGTTAGAGCTTAGTTTTTCCATGATCCTTTCGAACTTGGCCACTCACTCTAAATCCAGACCTACCCTAATTAGCACAGTTCTAGGAGTTTCAACCCAGAGTCCCCTCAGCAAAAGCTGGGGCACCTCTTTGAATTCTGCACATCTTAGCCCAGGGCCTGGTATACAAAATGCATATGGTTCTATGGTTCTAAACACTTTATAAATATTATCTCAGTTTAATTCTGAAAACAAACTAGGGAAGTCGCTATTATTATTTGTATGCCCATTTTATAGATGAGGAAATTGAGACACAGAGAGGTTAAAGAATCCTAAGTACTGAGCTACTGTTAGGGACTTTGAAGTCTAGCTCTAGAGTTCAGGCTCTTTACTGCTAAGCTAATCTCTAACCATTCTACCATGCTGTATTATTGATAACATGAATACAGATGTACAATTCAGGACTTTCAGAAGGCTGTATGAAGGTGTCTAGCAAAGCCACACAGATAAAGGAATGAGATAAGAGAGGTCAAGAAACTTCAAGGTGACAAAATTAAGACTAAAATTCCAGGCTATTGGCTTTTAGTCCAAAGCTCTTCCTATATTATTCTTTATGAGAATTGTGAATTTCTTTCAAGAAATTGTCCATATATATATATATATATATTGATTTATGATTTTGTACTATTGAACTGTGAATTCACTTCAAAGTCCCACATCTATAGAATTATCTTCTCTTTGCAAGACTAGCTGCACAGAGCTGTGCTTTACTATTTTTAATGGGCATATGCAGATAACCTGGGGATCTTGTAAAAATAAAGATTCTGATTCAGTAGGTCAAGGCTCAGGCTTGAGATTCTGCATTTCTACAGTGCTCCCAGATGATGACAATACTTTCAGTCTTTGGGTCCGAATTTAGGAGCAAAGACGCAGCTGTTCTAGTTCTTTGGGCTCCATTTTCCATTTCCAGTCATTGGGAATTACAAAGACCCCTTCCAGTTCTAAAAAGTCTAGGACATTTTTATTTGTTTTCTCTGGCATCTCTCTCCTAATTTCTTTATTCTCTTGGTTGACTTTCCAACTGGTTAGGTATGATTACAATAAGAAAGTTTTTTCAAACAGACCAATCTCCCAGTCTTAGCTTTGTGACTTTGTTACTCCTCCCTAAAGCTTTATTTCTTCATCTGTAAAATGCAAATAACCCATTTATCACACAAGGTACTTGAAAGGATGGCCAAAGATGGTGTTTATATTTTGGCACAGGGTTGAAATCAACAGACATTAGTTTCTATTCCCTCTTCACCACTACCACTCTAAAAATAAGTAGCAAGTTCAATTATATCATCTGCCTTCTCCAAATTGTCTATAGGTTATTAGTGTTTTTAGGAAGCCAATCATACCCATTATCATTATCTGGGGGTATATAGAGTCCTTCACCACTACTATACCTAAAAATTCAATATTTCTTAATCTCAGGTCAACAATAGGGGATCAGAATATGAAAAGCCACCCTAAAGATGGAGTGGCCAAAGCCAAGAAAATTAAGGTCAAAAGATCTAAAGGAAGAATGTGGAGATCACAAAAGAGATTGGTTTTCCAGGGAAACTTAGACAAGCAAGGCACTATCTAAGAACCAGCTGCTGATATGTCTAGCTTTCAGGAAAAAGCATCCTGACTGAGCGAAAAAAGAATTACTAGTTTAACTCACCTGAAGTGCTTAACCATTATTTGCCTGACCATAGGAGAAAGAACATACTAGGTATACTGAACTGGATATGCTGGTTCCAGTAGGGGTTCTGTGAATACTGCCAATGAGTGCTTTGCTATTCCATTTTTTATATACGTCGGTCTCCTGAGCTTGAACAATTCAAGTAGGTCTGTTATATAGGTGGTAACCAAATCAGATGGTGAAGGAGTTCATATAGCAAACACAATTTCATCCAGGAATGAGTCCTATGGAACTGACTAAGCAGAACAATGTGATCTACAGGGACCTGGGGGGCCATTCTCCATAGCACAGTCATGGAGAGCTTCTCTCAGACCAGAGGTACGAGAGATGCTGAAGAGAGTTCTGTACTGATCAGGAGGTAGTATAGAAGTATAATAGTGACTGAGAATCACATGTTCCAGGACTAGAAAGAGAAAGTTTGAGGAGGATGATATACTAGTGAGCAAGGTTAGAAGAGGCAGGGACCATACCAAATAGATCACTATAGACTTTTAAATTCTATACTTTCTACACAGAATAGGTGCAATGGAAAGCTAAGAAAAAAAATTATTGTGCAAAAACATAATCCTTTACATAAAAAAAAAATCACTTTCACTCTTTTGTGAAGAAGAAAATATTGGCGTAAGATGGAAATAAAGAACCCAGTCCAGAGGTTGTTATGGTGGCCAGGAAGGATGGGGGTTTGGATTGGTACCGGTGGAAACCAGAAGAACAGTGAGATTAAGGATATATTTTGGAGGAAAGACTTGATCACAGGTCATTACCTCTTCCATAAAGGATTTTCTGCACCATTTTTTCCCTAAATTCCCTGTTTCCTCCTCACCAAACATTACACATTCATAACTCATATATGGTAGCTCACTATTCTCATTCCCACTCTTCTCTATCAAATTATATGCCCCTTGATATAGCAAGACAACAGTTTGCTATAATAATTTCTGGTCATTATTGGTCAGGTACTATTCCAAAAAATTTAGGTGGATTAATTCATTCAA
Source organism: Cynopterus sphinx (assembly GCA_030015415.1). Taxonomy (NCBI): domain Eukaryota; kingdom Metazoa; phylum Chordata; class Mammalia; order Chiroptera; family Pteropodidae; genus Cynopterus; species Cynopterus sphinx. The sequence goes on along the minus strand of CM057381.1, from coordinate 118,108,466 downwards.
TCTTCACAATAATCCAAGATGATAAATGCTATTATCATCTCCACTTCATGAATGAGGAATATGTGGCTCAGCAAATTTAAATAATGTACACAAAGTTTGGAATACTCATTAACATTTGTAGAAGTAACCGAATATAATCCATGAGGAAATGTACAAGTCCTTTCCACATATTCCCTAAGACTGCTTTGCATACAAACGCAACTTAGATATTTGAGGGCTGATAGTACTCTATTGGCTCAGTTATGTCTAGGGAATAAAATGCTATTTTTATACATCAAATATATTTTCATTGATTTTGTTTAGTTGCTCAGACCAGGATGGTCCAAGTAAGCTTTTACCTAACCATATCATGTTGGTTATAATTTTCCATTCCAATGCATAGTGTGATGACTACAGGAGAACCCAAATGAAAACAAAACCAAAAAAAAAATCTTTCCCCCCAAGAACATGTGGCCTTGGGGATTATCTAAAAGCTATGAAAGACGAACAATTAAATTGTTACAGGGACAATGGAATAGGTTAGATATAGTGACCTGAAAATAAGAAACAAAATCCTAAAATGGTTCTTGTACCTAATTCATTTTGATGCTCTTGCAATAGTTGACTTGCATTTTTCTGTTGCCGCTTTTTGTTAGGCTAATTACCCACTGAAAACTAAAAATTCCCCCTGAGTACATAGCAAGCCAGTTAATTCTAATAGTAAATATATAGCCATGTGTTTGAACAGAAATTAGAACATAAAATGCCCTATGACACTGCAGAGATTAAAAATGAATCTGGATGTTTCATCTGCAGTGTAATTACTTCACTGGACCCTAGACTAAAACCAGTCAGCAGGGACACTGGATATTTCTAGTAACAGACAGTCATGTCAACTTGTGTTGGGGTGGGAGATCCAAAGTACTTTGTAAAACATCTTTATTATGACTAATTCTTTATTCAGTAGACAATTTTGAGTGGCTTTGCACATTTTTAAAGAAATAATGCCTTGAAATAACTTCCATCACTAAGGGTCAAAATCCTACACTATTTAAGAATTAAAATCCAAGCAACGTTTAGCTCAAGGTAGTTAGCCAGAAGTTCTTCTAAGTGCCTTACAGATAGATGCTTAATGGTACTTGTCGAATCCCCCTTCTCTCTTTTTAAAAAAGTTAAACATGAACATCACGCATAGGATGGCAATAGAGAAGTCTGTTTTATTTAAGTAAAACCAAGTTCAACCAAGGATAAGTGTGTTAAAGGTCTGGGAATCTATCTGGCATGAATACCTGGATATAAGTGAGACAGTTGTACTCCAAATTTAATTCCTTCCTTGGTATTACTTGTTTTAGCTTTCCTTGTTTAAGGGAGTAGTTCTCCGCGTGGATTTCCCACATTGGCTGGTTTCACTTTAAGTTCACTACAAATTGTAAGTAGTAACTAACTACTAACTGCCTCTATACACACTTGGCCTTCATTTGATGACCTTGCTTTCTATTTCCCAGAATAGAAGCCATCAAAAAATATTTCCACCAGTTTCCAACCCCACTCTCACCCAGCTACCTCTATACCTGTGCCCATGTACTCTGCTACTCTCCTGATGACATAAGTAACTGTTCTTCCTCTGTTCAATCAACTGCTCCACTGGTGCTCTAGAGCTCATCTACTCTCCAGTGATCTCTGCCCCTACCCTGCATCATTCATTTCTCCCTGGGTACTAGACCATTCTTATCTACATAACATACAGTGTTTTTTTTCCTAGCATTAAATTTCATTTATTGTCCCTATTTCCCTCACGAGCTAAAATTCTATTCCCCTGCTTCTCTATAGTTTTGAAAATGTAGATTATTTCTAACCAAGATACAATAGTGTACTACTAACTTTCATATTTTTGCTTCTTACTTAGAGGCTCTATCTTTGAATGGTGTAAATGAAAGTGTTCATGTTTGTCACTTTGAGAAGATATACAAAGGGCCTGTGGGGTGGTATGAGCTCTATGAACCTGTTGAGATGGTGGGATATGACAAGCAGTCTGCAATTATCCATTTCTCTAGTTTTCTCTATGAGATAGTAGCTATTTACTTAGGTTAAAAGTGCTAATTAATGTAAGTGTATGAGATTATTCTTAAAACCAATAGTTTCAGGGAAATAAAAATGTATATGTATATTCTGTGTTTTTTATAGTTTGTCTTTATAAAATGAGCAGTTAGGGTTTTTTGTTGTTGCTATTGTCTCCTTTACACTCTAAACTTTATATTCTTTACATACTTTATACTAGTACGTTCTTTAAACTGAGGACTCTAAAGAGGTTTTATTTGTAGGTTATAAGTATAAATATTTTTGTGTTGGAAATTTAAAAGGAAGCTTTTTCACCATAATTATAAAATGATTCATGTGAAGATAGCAAAGATGAAAACATTGCCTATTAAGAATGTGCTCACAGCACCCTTCCCCCCAGATCTATTCTAAAATCAAGTCAGTTTGTTGCAGAATATGAAAGGGCATAATGATGGATGTGATTTGGAGAGTGAAATTTATTTGCCTTGGTTTATAATACCTAAATCTGAAGAGCTATAAAATGTGTTAAATTATTAGTAAAGCTTCTTTAATTTCGATGGGCTTATTATTTTTATTTACTAGTCAATGCCTTCAGCTATAATATGAAGAATCAATCTGTGTGTGTGTGTGTGTGTGTGTGTGAGAGAGAGAGAGAGAGAGAGAGAGAGAGAGAGAGAGAGAGATCTTAGATAATGAAGATTTCATTTTACCAGAAAACATTTTGTTTTCTGTTGACTTTATCATGCCCTTGATTATTAAGAAAACAAGCAGTTTCCTCACTTATAAAAAAGTTAAATTTCTTTACAATTGTATGACCCTGAACGTTTTGTGTTTTATTGTCACATTTTAATCAAGATTGTAAATCATCTGATAATTTAAAAAAAATTGTTTTGCTTTCCGCAAATGAGATTCTTAATGTAGGAAAAAAATCTTTCAGGATATCTTTTATACCTAAAACTTTCTTTGAGATTTCATAGAGGGCACATGGTATCACAAAGATATGTTCTTTCACCTTATAAAACAAGAGAAAGTAGAATTATGTTCATTTGTTATGTTACCACTTAGGAGTTGCATGGGAAAAATCAAATTAGAAGATTTGATGAGTTTTTCTTAGATCAAATTTGTATGGAATGTTGTTAATATAAATATTCAGAAATTAAATGCCTTATAGGAAATTCCTAGAGGTTTGTGAGTGTCCTGCCTGTACATATGTTTCTATTTCTTGGAGTCCTGGTTATACTTTCTCTGAAAGGGTGGACAATAATGGTATAATGCAGGTGTTGGTCAATATGGCCCACTTCCTGTTTCTATAAAGTTTTATTGGAGCACATATAGCCCATTTGTTTACATACTGTCAATGGCTATTTTTGCACAATAAAAGAGTTTAGTAGTTGTGAAGTAGACCTTATACTCCATCAGCCTGAAGATTTATTAATTGACCTTCTACAGAAAAAGTTTGCCGATGCCTGGTATACTATTATCTTTCATAATTTCAATTATTATTATAAATGCTTACTTGGCTACAACTTCATGTTTTTTATTTAAATCTAGCATTTCCTAGGATAATGGATTTAAATTACGGATTCAGATCAGGCTTACCTATAGAGGTTTATAAAAATGTCGCTATCTGAGGCCTACTCCAGACGTACTTAATTTTATCACTTGACATTATTGCCAAATTCTTGGTATGCCATTGGTAGCCAATGCATATTATGTCTAAGATTATTATAAGTTATCAAGATTTTTTCTCTGTAAAATTATTTTTATTTTTATTTTTTTATAAATGATATGTAGCATCCCCCCTCTTCTTTGAAATTAGCTTTAATTATTATTCCTAAAGACATTTATTTAAAACTTTTTTTGGACTGGCTTTGTTATCTTATTTTGCATGATGCAGTAACAACTAAATTCCCTTGTGAGTTGCATTGTTCTTGATATGAACTCTATTCAAACCTTTCATATTTGAAAATGGCTCATAACAAATTAACTACAGGCATTGTGAATCTCTTTGTTTTCCTCTGACTCTTCCCTGAAGGTTTTGCAATCAGCTACAGACCTTCTCTGAGCCCCAAGGTAAAGAATTGTATCAGACTCATATGGCATCATTTAGACAATTTTCAGACCATACCAGGTTTTCCAGAACTCTTTCTTATAAAAAAGCAAGCACCTTCATGAGACTGCTACCCAAGAGTCCAAATGCAACAAGGACTAATTATTGAGGTCTGAATGAACTAATGAGGGACATTTTATTGTTAGTTGCTTGAAATATTGTTGATGTTGGCCTAATGTCATATTTTTTGAATGAAGGAATCCTTTTTCTTTCTTATTAAGCTATCTGTAACTCAAAAGCAATTTGGTAGGCTCTGCTTTTATAAATTAAAATAAAACATTTGAAATGATACCTTATTTTCATTTTTTCTCTGACTCTCCTACCCCCGATTTAGAAACCTTATTGAATTCTCTTCTTTTACGTAACTCTAGAGTTGTTTGCATTGATTCATAAGAGCCTGTCCCCCCTTCTTTATTTATTTATTTTTTTTACCAAAATATAATAGGAAATACTGGTTACGTAACCAAAGCCTTGCCTGATAGATCATATTTGAGGAAGATGTTTATCTAATCAGGCATAACAAGCCACATTTAAAGAAGTAAGATTGACTTCTATGGAGCCCTCTCAAAAAAACTGGCCTGGTATCTGGCTTAATGGGGTCTCAGCATTATAGGTACTAAGGAATGTCACTTTCTGCCAGAACAAAAGCCTTTAACTAATTTGGGAAACTTGAGAAGAGAGAAACTCACCCAAATTTATAGTTATTGCAGGAGAAATCTATTAAGAGATTTTGGACTTGGCCTCTAAGCCTCAGAATGGCAAATGGCAAAGCTTTATAAATCCAAGCTGAGATTCCTCAGAAAATTCCCAGCAAAGGATACTTAAGCTGTCCCAGGTAGTAAAGTAACACTTGTACTTATGTAAACAATCAAGTCAGGCCTATTGAGATTAGTCTTATAATGAATAATCTTTTGGTCAAAAGGAAGTAAGACTGTAAAAAAATTGGGAATACACAAAATAATTACTGGAATAATTAAAGGAAAACTATGGACAAGGCCTTGTAGGTTATCTGATCTGGCTTTTAGACACCTTTGAACTATTTTATACTCTAACTTATAGTTAACTCATTGTAATGCAAATCAATTTTTGTTTGAAGTCAAACAGATAAATTCGTCCAAGATGTCCAAGAGTCTAATTGCCCACTCCATGGCAAAAGCCAATTTTGTGTCTACTTGCATATTCATTTCAATTTTTCTTTATTATATATAAATTTGTGCTTGATTTATTCTTTGAATTGGTTCTAATATCTACTTGGTGCCCTCAGTAACACTGTGATGAGTTATATAATACAACCTTAAACATGTACATGAACTTTTTTTGAATTACTTGCAAAGCTGGATTTTTTTAATAGTATCAAATTAATTTGCATCCAACTTCTCTATTTGACTGAAAGCTGTGACAAATACAGTAGAGAAGGGGAAAACAAAAATCTTATCATCCTAAAACTTATACTCTAAAGGAAGGAGAGGAACAATTGATAAAATAAGTGTATAAGTTATATAGTGCATTTGAAGGTGACAGTGAGATGAGAGAAATACAAGACACCATCTCGATGAACTGCTATTCTGGAAATTAAACTCAGTTACACAATTTTTCTCTGGGAGATAACAAAACCTAGATGGATGACTGTTGAAATTCTAGTGCTATTTCTGGTTTATCGGGAGTCTTGACCTCTATGACATATATCATAAAATAGTAGAAATTTTTGGGCTGGGGGCACTTAGAAAAATGAATAAGTAAAAATAATTTTCAGCAAGTGACAGACAATTTCACACAGTGCTAACCTGCCTTTCCCTAGGTTATTACAAAGACAGCCTCAAATATGTGGATTAGAGTTTTGATTTGACAGATTGATTCATTTTTTTTTTCATTAAATAAACAAAGGTTTACATTTGACCATGTGTATGCCCAGGTCTTTGGGAAATAAAATAGATAAGTCTGGGCATTAGTGTAATATTCAGTGGTGGTTCTAAGTAGACAGAATCTCTTTCTAAAGTACAGTCTACATCACAGATTTGTTGGAAATCAGATGGCTGTGATTTTATGCCTGATGTTCCGATATAATAAGTTCACAGGACCTTTTGACAGTAGATGTTTTGCTTATCAGAGTAACCCACAACTTTTAAAAGCTTAACTTACTAACTCATACCCAAATGCCAGCAAGCCTCTGGGAATAGTGGAGGTGGCTAGAATAATTACTCATTGGGGTGAGGGAGGGGGTGAAGGCAGAATACTCTGATTTTCTTCCGGAAACATGGAAGCATAATACTTGTAAGCTTCAAAGATTTCCACTCTGCCTACCAGCCTACCCTTAGAGAATTCTAACTTACAAAAAAGTAATTTATTCTGAAATAAATTTCTTTATTATGAAACAGCAGCAGGCAAATTAATTTCAATTGCATCTTCATAAAGGTTTCTATTCTAAGAGATAAAATCTCAGGAAATCAATGGAAGGCTAATGCATGAGTAGTCCCTAATGCTGAAAGCGAGGACACCAGGGACAGTACTGCAGAGATGTGAATTGTTACCTCTGTGAGATAGTATCTCTCTTTCTGGTAGTAGGCATATGAATCTGTAAGTAATTACAGAGAAAAACAGTCTGCCTTTTGGTTCTTTCATTTTCATCTCTCTGTAGATGATAATCAGAGAGATGAATATTGAGTGAATATGAAGACTAAAATGATGAAACAGAAAAGAACTGTGTTAAATTTTGCTGTTCATTTTGTATCCTTTCTTTCACAGTGTGTGAAGCTTAATTCACAATGTGCCATCAGCGGGGAGGGAGGTGGCTATTCAGAAGTGTGAAATGCTTCTACTTTCCCTGCATATTCTTCTGTGCAATTCCACTCTCAAGAAATCAAAAGCAGGGCTGCTTACAAACATTATTTTCTTACAGACTTGCTCTCCCCTTCTTTTCTAGACGTAAGTGTTGAACAAACAAGAATGATTTTTTTTCCTGCTGATATGTGTCCTCAGATAAGCCTCAGTGAAGAGTTTGTCATTGACCCTGCTGATAGCCTACATAACACACCCTCCTTCCTGGTAGCTTGACTTACAGTTTGCTAATTTTTAAATCTGCCCCAACTCAGCTGCCGACATGGATACTGATCAGTTTTACCCAACAGCATACGGTATTACCCTGGCAGCCACTATTGGTTCAGGGAATGATATTAATTCTAATTTGGCTCAGTGAAACTGAAGGGAAGGATGTATTTCCTGTGAATTGGCTGAAATAGCATATGAAAGGGCAATGAAGTTACTACAGAAAGTAAACTGCAGATGTAGCTCTTGAAATGAATGGGTCTACTTATCAATTCAGTTAGACAAAATTTTCCTAGCCACACTATAATCTATAGTTGATTATAATCAAAAATCTTGGTTGAGATGATATGGGCACATTTTAAAAACATTTTTCCAGTTAACTTAAGAATCACGGGCTAATGACAATATTAAATCCACTTTATGGATGAGGAAACTGATGTGCAGAGAGAAGGAACTGAAACCACTGCTCTGTTGCTTCGGAACACCCAGTTCAACAGGACAGGCATAACAAGGCCATTTGTGTTGCTTACCAAGAGCTTTTATTGACAACTAAGAGCTCTAAGGAGAAATTCAAATGGAAATATCCAAATATACGCTTGTCCTACCGCCAGCCCTATCTCTCCCTTCCTCAACCCCTGGGATCTAGAATGAGGATTTTATTTGGTGTGTCTCTCATTTTTTCTACATTACTCGGTGATAAAGAAAATCCATTTCCCACTAAATTAAAATTGCTTTTTCATCCTCACAAACACTATACCCCTGATACACACCAGAATAAAAATAAATTGATTTTTAAGTATCCACTGGAAAAAAAAAACAATAAGAAGCATAAAAATCATGGTGCCATTGTATGCCTTTGAACAATTTAGCTATGAAAATGGATTCCTTTCCTGGAGACTGTATTGTATCTATGATGGCAGTATTTCTGAGCAGTTTAGTAGCTTCAATAAAATATTTGGTCTTCCAGATATTTTGTGTGAATAAACTGTTTGCTTGAACTGTTGCTAAAGTGATAGGATAGTTAATGAAGTAGAATACTCTAAAACTTAAAAAAGAGCCTTTCACAGGGTCTCTACAATCCTTTTCTTCTCCCAGAAACCCTCCAACTATGTATGTTAGTGTCTGCCAGTACTCAATTATGTGCTTCTGAAACAACAGTAGGTAAGTGACGACTTTACCAAAGGTGACTTGAGTTCAAGTTGCCACTAATCAACGCGAATTTTGGGAAACTGAGACCAAAAACCAGTATCAGTTACTCTCATCTGACAATCTCTTCTCCCCAATGGACCCATGAAACACATTTAGTCACATAAAGACTGCAATGCTCTGCTAGCCATTGAACCTGCATCTTTCTTTTGATGCTGGAACAAGTGTAGATGTCCTCATGTCAGCCTCTGAATATAAGGGCAGAGAAGAGCTCTTACTACTAAAACTCACACACCAGGTGTTAATGGAAAAAAATGAATAAGAATGTTTTGAGGAACAAGGTTTCTCATCACTCACCCAAGATACTGGAACTAAAGTTTAAACAGATGTTCACAATATATCATTAAGCGATGCTCTGAGAATGTACAAGAACCAGTATGAAGTAAACGTATTTTAGTTTCTTGTTTCAAAAGAACACAAGAATTTTTAAAATTCTAACTGTTTAATTTTGAGTGACAAACACTAATTATATACTAAAAAAATTTAAGAAAGATGTTTGAAAATAATGAAAAAGCCCATATGTACTGATATCAGATTTTGAGAATTATGGGAAACAATTTACATGCCAACCATTAGAAGAAATCTACGCTGCCACTGATGACAGTCACTTCCAATCTGAGTCTCTGTTCTCATCTACAGACTAAAAGGGCTGGAGTAGATTATATCTACAGTTCCTTCTAGTCCACATATCCTGTGCGTGGGGATTATCTTCCAAGAGGCATATGTGAAGATTAAAGAAAAAAAAATTAAGTCCCTGTATCTTTACTCTTAGCTCTCATTAACTCTATATATCTTCATATATCCAAGTTTGTATTCCTTCTGGAAAAACAAAGTCATATTTCAAGTCATCACTGCTTCATTTTTAATTCACTAAAGTCAATTACTGATTATTTCACTACTGACGCAATGCTTATTTTTTCATCATGTCTGCCCTGCCAAGAAGTATCTGTATCGAGCCTACTTTGAAGTGTGCCTCATTAAATGCAGAACTGCCAACAGGATTTTCAGAAGCTTGAGCAAAGGTCACAACTTTTTAAATTAATTTTACAATTGTTCCAAGGATTAAAAAGCCTAGTAAATTTAATGTCATATGAAGGACAACCACAAGACCCTTGTAATCAGAACTCATGAGCAAGAGGCCCCTTTTGTGGTAACTAACACAATTATTTTAAATAAAATTTCTTTCCATTATTTTAAGGATTGGGGCATTGTGACTTTATTAAAGACAATGATGTATTTTGGGTGGGGGATATAAGCTGGATGTGCCTGTGTGAAGGACAGGTTGCAGGTGACAGCGTATGCTGTGGTAGAGATGGTGCTCACCAAATATCCATGGACTCCTGTACATGTCCCAGATGCTGTCTCACTCCTCCTCTGCTACTACAGCCTTTGGAGCCATGTGTACCAGAGCACATAACCAGAGTATAGAGAAGGCCTGCCCAAGCTTCATGAAACTTTACATATGCCAGCCAGGCATATGGGAATTTGTCTTTGACGCATCATACCCTTGCCTGTATTGACTAACACAAATCTTTACATCGACATCTATCCAGGTATGGTGTGGTCTCTGCCCCTCCCCACTAAACGCCCCAGCTCTGTGTTCCTTCTCTGGTGATTTGTTAGACAGTGATGACAAAAGGACAGAATCCTGAGATCCAGAGAAGACTTTGATTTGCATACAAATTTTACTGCTTAACAAGACTCAGACAACCTATGGCCAACATTGGCACCTATGGCCAAGGGGAATTTGTCCTGTGGCCTTGCTGAGAATGAAGCTCTCCCCCTTACTCTCTTTCTGTTCAAGCAAATAGGAAGTGGAAAGGGAAAGGAGAGTCTTACCATCTCAGATTTAATAAAGGGTCTGTTGGTCGTCACAGAACTTCCTCTTTTCCTCATATGTGATATATTCTGGTCAGTTGGGGACCATGTTGCTTCCTGTTCTAGCTTTCTCCGTCATTTCTGGTATCTGCCAGGACTATGGGATCTATTCATTGAAAGCTGCAATTCTAACTTCAAAGTCCATTCATGGTTCCAGCAAATAAGAGACTTTAAAATCTCATCTTCATGGAAACAAACAAAAAACTGAGCCACACCAAAGACAAAGAGATCCTGGATCAGAAGCCTCACTATATATACCATTTAATGAACAGAGACATCATCCTCTCCACATCACAAAGGTTCCAGGAATTGATATATTAAAAACCAGTATATCCAATTCTAATTAAGAAAGATAACAGGCTAATGCAGGAGACTCCAACCCCCAGGCCACAGACTGGTACCAGTCCACGGTCTGTTAGAAACCAGGCCTCACAGCAGGAGGTGAGCAGTGGGTAAGGGAAGCTTCTTCTGTATTTGCAGCTGCTCTCCAGCACTAGTATCACTGTGTCTGCCCCACCTCAGATCATCAGGCATTTGATTCTCATAGGAGCACTGGTTCCTGGTGCCAGAAAGTTTGGGGACTGCTGGTCTAATGAACTGCAAGAATCACCAAGCTAAACGCATGCATCAAGTTTGCCCTGTACATATAGCCTGCTTTCATATGGCCTGCAATTTTTAAAATATTTTCGAAAATGAATAAGCAAAAAGCAACAAGTATGAAACACTTATAATGATCCCCTCACTCTACTACTTGAAGTTTCTTCTCTCTGTAAGGGCACTGTCTTTTCCATACAAACATTTAAAGAGATCTTCCCTTGACCTATAACCTCCCTGGCCTACCACTTGGGACATTAAAGCTACACTTGAATTTTTATAAAATGAATACTGTAAAATCCTTGAAAGCCTCTACTGCACTCACTGATGGGACTTTCTCTCCTCTCATTCTCTCTCACATGTACTTTAATCAAGCTTTTACTTTTGGCACTCTACCAACCACTCTCCAACGTCTCCAGTTGTGGCCCGAATTGCCCAATCTGATCGTCAGGTCTTAATTTCCATCTTTTCAGCGCATTTGACCTTTCTCTCTTACTCCTAAACTTGCTCTCCCTTGTTCTCTGAGAGATGCTTCTCTCTGGTTCTCTTTCTTTCTATCTGGATGTTCTTGTGAAGTTTCTTTGCTGCCTCTCCTCCTCTTCTTGCCTGGTTCTGAATATGGAAACATCCTCAGGATAATTCCTCTGACTTTCTGTGTACAATCATGCCTAAATGATCTCACTGAGCTTCAAATATTAATGTAACATTGGTATTTGATAACTCCCAGACTCTCTCCTGAATTCCAGAATTGTGTATCCAACCCTTAGCTGACATCTACACCATCTTCTATAGGCATCTCAAAGTCAACATGTCCAAGGTAGCCCCTCCTTCCACCAAGACTGCCCTTCCTCTAGACTCTTCAACTTTAGTAAATGACATTGTCATTCACCCAGGTCTTCAAACCATGGAGTCATATGGATTTTTCCTTTTGCTCATACCCTATATAAAGTTAACCACCAAATATGTCTAGTCCCTCTTCTCATCTCCATAGAAAACCACTTTTGGCATCTCCACTGGTTTTCTCCCAGCTCAGCTCATGTCTAGATTACCATAATTGTACCCTAACTCAATTCCCTGCTTCCACTTTTATCCCTAGAGTCTAGTCTGCTCACAACAGCCAGGTAATCTTTATAAAATATGTCAGATCATATCATTCCCCTTCTCTAAACTTTCCAATGACTTCCCATAAAATGCAGAATAAAATTGAAATGCCTCATTATGGCCCATACTGTTAAATAATCTGGTCCTGTCTGCTCTTAGATCCCTTTCTACATGCAATACCACAACACGTGAGCCTCTTCACTCTTCTCACCAGTCATGCTCCTGCCTCAGCTCCTGTTTTGGCATGTGCTTTTCCTTCCATCTGTGGCATTTCTCCCTTACCATCCCCCCCCCACCAACTTCTAGATATATTCATAGTACCTTCTCCTGCCTTGTTCCGACAGAGGCCTTCTCTGACCACCTCTTTCTCTCCAACGCATCGTATTAAATTATTTAAGCTACTGATGTTATATTACATGCTTACTTGCTCATTTATTTAATATCTATCTCCTGCACTAGAACAAAAGTACTAGAATGAGAATATGAGAAATTTGATTTTTTAACACTTTTATCCCATGAAGTAGATGCTCAAAAAATATTTGATAAAGAAAGGTTCAAAAGAAGGAAGGGGGCAAGGAAGGCTAGAGGGAAGTTTCTGGGACCTCAGTATAAATGGGTTTAACAGATTATGTTAGCCCTCCAGATCCTTCTTGTCACAAATTCAGCTTAAATATCACCTCCTCACTGAAGCCTTCCATGCCTTCCCAATATGAAGTGGCAATGCTTTTTCTAGAACACTCTTTACTCCCATTCACCTATTTTAGTTTCTTCGGAACACATATGACTAATCTGAAATTATCTGTTGATCGTTTTCTCTCCCCACAATGTTAGTTCCATGAAAACAACAACCTTGTTATTTTCATTCACTGTTCCCAAGACCTAGACAGTCCTAGGAACAAAAATGATATCCCTGAATACATATTAAATAAATGAATGAATCAATCTGTCAACCAATCAATAATTGACTAAACAGATCATTTCTTTGCAATAGAAGGCATAAGAATATCTATAAAGAATACATAAATGAGAAAATATGGACCACATCAGAAACACACACATGTACACACACACACACGTACACACACACACAAGTGCGGGGGGATGGGAAAGGATGGGGAGAGAGGGAGAGAAAAGAAGAAGGGGAAAAGAGAGAAGGAAAGAGGGGCATATGGGAAGAGGAGGAGAGAAGGAGGGGGGGAGAGAGGTCAGGAAACAGAAGATGACTTTACCACCTTTCTACAATAATGTTGAGTTGACACATTTAACCCTGTGACAGGCCAGGAAACTCACCATCTGCGGTTTCTCTTATACCATCTATATCATCTTGCTCATAGTGTGAGGGTTCTGAACATTTAAGAGAGCCTGCAGATGTTTCAGCAGAGGCCCAGATGGCGCTTGGGGATGTGTCTGGAATCTCAAATCAGCTCTGGCTGCAGCTCACTTCTGCTACCTGCTTTGTTCTGAAATGTTTCTGAAAGGTTTCCAGAATGAATATTGCCAGGGGCCTGTTTGGAAGACAGGTTTAGAAGTTTTGCCTTTTTGGAAACAAACCTTGCTCTTAATATAGCCTCTCCATTTTTACTAAAACATGTGATAAATAAATAAGCTTATTTGAAAACCAAGCCATGGTCAATTGCTATAACCTATGCTCTCAGTTAACTGAAAAGATAATAAGGTGATCATCTCTATTCTTCGTGCCTGGCAAAGTGTAGCCTATAGGGTGCAGTTGCACAGGTTACGCATTGTGTAACTCCATGGAGTGACATTCTTATCTCAGCTCCTGTCATTGAGCAAGATATTACCCCAGGGCACTAAATTGTGGTCCTGACTCATAGTAGGTGACACATCGAGGAACTCTGTAAAATATGTTCAGTGATTTAGGAAAAAGGAAAACCTGGGAGGCTTATTCACTTTCTAGGAACTATCTCAGATGACCACTGGGAAGTTGGGTGAGGCCTAAAACACTCATGCCTTTTTGGAAGAAAAGAGGAAAGAATTAGGGCCAGTAGCTCAGGGACATTGCCTATAGGATTTGCCTACTTCAGGGAAGTAGTAGAACCTTGCTTTTCTAATCTATCTGACAAAATGGGTTCCCCAAAGATAGAAAAGTATGATGCTTATATTGTGAGTAAATTACTTTTCCTTCAGCTTTTTCATGCCATGGATTGTGCCAAGGGTATAGTTTCAAAAGCTCTATTAAATGTACAGGTGCTTATAAAACTCCTATGTGGTCTCTCTGACCCTCCTTTGGCCCCTGTATAGTGTTCTCCTTATAGTCAATCCACGTGATCTTTCTGAAACATAAATCAGGCTCTGAAGCCTCCTATTGCTCCTTGCTTTGCTCCGAATGGATTTTAAATCCCTACATGAACATCCCCTGGCTCACGCCATCATTTCATTTCCTATTTCTATTCTCTACACTCCAGCTTCTATTTCTCAAGCCAATTATGCTGTCATCTCAGTGACTTTGTCTGTGTGTTCTCCTTACTATGTCATTTCATGCAGGTTTCAGTTTGCAGAACACTTCCTCCAGGAAGGCCTCTCTGACCATTTAAAACAGAGGCCCCTTCAAGGTCTATTCCAGATTTTCCTTTGTTTTCCTCATTTCTTCTAATCATTATCTGTTTCTTTACTGTCTCACACTATGACCAGAATGTAATCCCCATGATGGCAGAGATTTATTTTGTTCTCTGTTCTATCCCAACACTTAGAAAAGTACCTGACACATTGGTTTTCAACAAATATTTGTGAGATGAATGCATAAATAAATGTTTGAAATTGAAAACTGTCAAAACTAGCAAATTGTATAAACATAGAATCATCAAAAAGTAAAGCTATGAATATGGAACCATTCTTTCACTATCTGCTAGTGGCACTTAAAAAATACCAAAGGAAGAAAGTTACCAATATCCTTGATGAAAATAGATGCAAAAATTCTCAACAAAGGATGATCAAACCAAATTCAATAATACATTAAAAGGATTACACACCATAACCAAGTAAAATTCTTCCTAGGGATCCAAGGATGATTCAAAATCTGTAAATGAACTGAAGTGATATATCACATCAACAAAGTAAAAGATAAAAACAATATTATCATCTCAATAGATGCAGAAAAAGCAATTGACAAAATTCAGTTGTTTTATGATGAAAACTTCTGACAAAGTCAATATAAAAGGAACATGTCTCAATATAATAAAGGCTATATATTACAAAATCATAACACCATACTCATTGGTAAAAAGCTGAAAGCCTTTCCTCTAGAATCACAAATGAGACAAGGATGCACACTATTACCACTTCTAGTCAACATACTTTTGGAGTTCCTAGCCATAACAATCAGACAAGACAAAGACATAAAAGACATTAAATTGGAAAGGAAAAAGTAATACTCTCATTTTTTGCAGATGACTTGATATTATATAGAGAAAACCCTAAAGACCCAACTAAAAACCTATTAGAAGTAATAAATGAGTTCAGTAAAGTTGTAGGATATATAATATATAGAAATCTGTTGTTTCTATATACCAATAATGAGTGATCAGAAGAAGAAATTAAGAAAACAATTCTGTTTACATTTGTATCACAAAGTGTAAAATAAATAGGAATAAATTTAACTAAAGAGATGAAAGACTTGTATTCTTTCACCTTGAAACCTATGAGACACTGAAGAAACTGAAGAAGACATGTAAATGGAAAATATACCTTGCTTATGGATTAAAATAATTGATATTGTTAAAATGTCTTTACTACCTTAAAGTAATATACAGATTCAATGAAATCTCTATTAAAATTCTTCTCAGAATTAGAAAAATTGATCTGAAAATTTATATGGAACCACAAAAGACCCTGAATAGTCAAAGAAATATTGAGAAAGAACCACATGGGAGGTATCATGCTCCATAATATCAAACGATGCTATAAAATAACAATAATAAAAACTGTATGGTACTGGTATAAAAACATATATTGATCAATAGAATAGAATTGAATAGAGAACCCAGAAATAAACCCTTGCTAAAATGGTTAATATTAAAGACTTAAAATTAAACCTTAAACTATAAAACTCAGAAGAAAACATAGACAGTAAAGTCTTGAAATTGCTTTTAGCAATTTTTGTTTTTGATATATCTGCTCAAGCATAGGAAACCAATAATAATAATAATAATAATAATAATAATAATAATAATATTAAATTAAACCAAAAAGTTTTCCCACAAAGAAATCATCAACAAAGCAAAAAGAACAATCCACTGAATGGAAGAAGATATTTATAAATTATATGAATATTCAATAAGGAGTTAACATCCAAAAAACATAAAGAACTAATACAATTTAACATCACAAAAAAAAGTCCAGTTAAAAAATGGGCAGAAGACCTGAATAGATATTTTGTCAAAGAGAACATATGAATGGCCAATGGACATATAAAAATATGCCCAACATCATTAATTAGGGAAATGAAAATTAAAACCACAATGAGATATCACCTCACAGCTGTCAGAATGACTATCATCAATAAATCAACAAATAAGTTCTGTCAAGGATGTGGAGAAAAAGGAACCTTCATACACTGTTAGTGGGATTGTAAATTAGTACAGCCACTATGGAAAACAGTATGGAGATTCTTCAAAAAAATTTTTTTTAAAAATAAAGCTGCCATACAATACAGTATTTCCACTTCTGGATGTTTACCCAAAGAACAAAAACACTAATTCACAAAGATATATGTACTCCTATGTCCATAGCAGCATCACTAGAAATAGCTAAGATATGGAACCAACCTAGATGTCAATCAATAAAATAACGGATAACAAAGATGTCACATGCATGTGTGCATGCACGCACACATGTTCGCGTGCACACACACAGAAATGTTATCCTGCAAAAAAAAAAAAAAAAAGAAGGAAACCTTGCCATTTGCAACAACATAGATGAGCCTAGAGAGTATTATGCTCAGTGAAATAAGTCAGGCAAAGACAAATACCTTATGATCTCACATGTATGAAACCTAAAATAAGAATAATAATAAATAAATAAAACAAAAACAGATTCATAATATAGAAAACAGATATTATTGCTGCCAAAGGGGAGGAGATAGGGGTATGTGGATTTTAAAAAACAGCAGAAACAAATAAATTAGATATTCAAAGTCCTTTCCACACAGGTACACGTACACACACACACACACACACACACACACACACACACACACACACACACACACACACACACCCAAAAAAACGGTCCTCGCTAAAAGCAATGACCTTATCAAAAAAGTATTTTAAATACCAATTTGCTATTATCAATCAGAGCTGGACATATTTTAAAAGGTTTTTCTTACTCTTACTAGATACTGTATTTACCTTATTACATAACAATGTGTGAGAACCCCAATGCCACTCCCAGGAATGAAGTTTCCAGTCTGCTTAGGTCTACTCATGTTTAACTGCTCCCAGCCTGAGAGACAAGACAGGATGGTGCAAGAAATTCAGTTTCCTTGTATTTTCCAGCACAAACTGACTTCTTCCCAGCAGCAGGAAAACAATATGTTTGCAATGTGTAAAGGGATGAGTTTTTATTCTTTTAAAATATATATTAACTTTATAGAAATTTCAGAAAATGTATTCAAGCTAGAAGATGATGATGCTCATACTACGTCAAAATATCTAAACTTTTTTGAGCACTTAATATGTACCAGGCACTATTTTGAGTATTTTACATGAAATAATTGTATATCAGATTGATCTTCCAAAAATTTAAAACAGATCATTTTGTTTCCATACAAAACCCTGTACAGCTTTCCCTTTTCCACATGAACCAGTGCAGAGTTCCCTGTCTTTCTATGCTCACCTGCTATTATGTGCCTCCTTACTCATACTGCCCTCTCCTTGTTATTTCTCAAACATCCTGAAGTGTTACTGCCTCAGGAGTTTTATACTTGCTGTTCTCTCTACCTAAAATTCTATTCTAGATCTCCTCATGAATTGCCTCTTTATATCTTTGCTCAAAGGTCATCTTCTCAATGAAGCCTTCTTTGAGCACCTATTCAAAATTCAAATATTGTCACTCATCCAGGCACTCTTTTTTCTTTTTATATTTTTTCATTTTATTTGCCACAGACATATTCTCTATATGTTCATTTATTTATTAAAATGTTATCTTTCCTCCATTAGAAAATTGACTGAGAAATTTAAAATTTATCTCTTTTGCTTCTTGCTGCTTCCTCCTCATACATAGCAGTGCTAGGGCTGTGCGTGTATGTGTGTGTGTTCCACATATATTCCATATAGATGTATGTGTATAAATATACACATGTGTAAGAAATAAACTAATTCAATCCACATGATGACCTTATTAGATAAATAAAATTTGCTTTCTCATTTTACAAATAAGAAAATTGAGGCTCATAAAAGTTAAGTAATTTGTCCAGGGTAAAAAAAATGACCATTTCTATTGTCACTGTCCATATTTCAGAGTATGATGAGTATGTGAGACAGACTTTGATTAACAATTCTCTTTGTCTCTTTCTGGCCCAGGGACCTTGGTAAAGGTCCTCTGTAAGCCTTTGTATTTGCAACTGTAAATTGGTGGTTGTTAGTATCTATTTAGAGTTTGGTGTGAACTTTTAATCAGACAATATATATATATAAAGTGTTCAGCCTCACTATTGACACAGAATGTTCAATGATTGATATTCCAGACCCTATAACTTATACTATGATTTTAGCAGTCTCCAGTATTACAATGCATAGAAGTTCTATAATTCATTTGGCTAATTTCTTCTTTGTCATAAACTACTAAAAATGAAACTACTGAGTCAATAGTTAATCTAAATACTCTTGATGCATATTACAAAACCCCCATTTTTAAAGATTTTGATCAGAAAAGAACAAAGATCAGAACCAAAATAAATGAAATAGAGGCTAAAAGGACAATAAAAATGATCAGTGAAAGTAGGAGTTGTTTTTTTGAAAACATAAACAAAATAGATAAACCTTTTGCTAGTTCTATCAAGAAAAAAAAAGAGGACTTAAATAAAATGAAAGAGACATTGCGAGTAATACCACAGAAATATAATGAATCAAAACAATTACTATGAACAGTTATGCCAACAATTTGAGCAACACAGAAGAATTGGACAAATTCCTAGAAACAAACAATTACCAACACTGAATCAGGAAGAAATAGAAAATTTAGGTATAATTACTAGCAAGGAGATCGAATCAATAATCAAAAACTTCACAACAAAGAAAATTCAAGGACTAGATGGCTTTACTGGTGAATTCTACCAAATATTTAAAGAAAAATTAATAAAAATCCTCCTCAAACACCTCTAAAAATAGAAACGGACAGAATACTTCCAAACTCATTTTATGAGGCCAGCATTACCCTGATACCAAAACCAGACAAGGACACTACAAGAAAATTACACGCCAATCTCCCTGATGAAGATAAATGTAAAAATCCTCAACAAACTGAATACAATAGTAAATTAAAAGGATTCCATACTATAATTAAGTGGGATTTATTGCAGGAATGCAAGATGGTTCAACATCTGCAAATCAGTCAATTTCAAAGACCACATTAACATGATGAAAGAAAAATCATATGATCATCTAAATAGATGTAGCAAAAGCATGTGACAAAATCCAAACTTTACTCATGATAAAATCTCTCAAAAATGAGGTATAGAGGGAATTTATATCAACACAATGAAGGTCATTATGATTAGTCCACAGCTAATATTACACTCACCAGTGAAAAGCTGTGAGCTTTTTCTCTAAAATCAGGAACAAGACAAGGGTTCTTCTCACTCTTGCTATTTTTATTTAATATAACATTAGAAGCCTTAACTCAGCAATAAGCAAGAAAAAAATATAAGGCATCCAATTCAATAAGAAGAAACTCTCTTAGCTGATGACATGGTATTTTATATAGAAAACCCTAAATGCCCACCAAAAAATTATTAGAATAAACAAATTCAATAAAGTTTCAAGATCTATAAAATCAATATACAAAAATCAGTTGTACTTCTATATATTAACAATGAATTACCATAAATAAAAATTTTTAAAAATTCAATTACAATTGCTTTAAAAAAATTAATACCTAGGAATAAATTTAACCAAGAAAGTAGAAGATTTATACACTGACAACTAAAAGATATTAATGAAGTAAATTGAAGAATGAACAAATAAATGGAAAGGTATTCTGTACCCCCATGGATTGGAAGAATTAATATTGTTAAAATGTCCATACTTCCTAAAGTATCCTATAGATTCAATACAATACTTATCAAACTTCCAATGGCACTTTTTTACAGGAACAGGAAAAATAATTCTATTTTTGTATGGACCATAAAAAAAAAATAGCCAAAGCAATCTTGAGAAAGAAAAACAAAGCTGGAGACATTATGCTTTCTCTTTTCAAACTATATTACAAAACTACAGTAATCAAAACAATGTGGTATTGGCACAAAAACAGACACATAACAGAACAGAATAGAAAGCCCAGAAACAAACAATGCATATATAGTTAATTCATTTGTTACAAAGCAGCCAGGTATATGCAATAGAGAATGGACAGTCTCCAAAAAATGGTGTTGGGAAAATGGGTATCTCGTTTTATTCTTCTGTATGTGGCTGTCCTATCTTATATTATACACAAGTCAACTCCAATGGGAATAAACACTTGAACATAAGACCTGAAACTATAAATCATCTAGAAGAAAACAGGGGTAAGCTCCTTGACACTGGTACTGACAATATATTTTTCTTAGATTTGACACCAAACAAAGGTAATCTAAGCAAAAATGAACAAGTGGGACTATATCAAATTAAAAATATTCTCCAAGGCAAATGAAACCATTAACAAACTGAAAAGGCAACTTATCTAATGAGGAAAAAAAATTATATCTCTTATAAGGGGTTAATACCTAAAATACATAAAGAATGTATTCAACTCAATAGCAAAAAAATGAACAAAAAACAAGCACGCAGATTAAAAAATTAGCAGAAGATCTAAATAGACATAAATTTTCCAAAGAAGACATACAAATGGCCAAGATGTACATGAAAAGCTATTCAATATCACTGATCAGGGAAATGAAAATTAAAACGACAATGATATTACCTTATGCATGTTGGAATGACTATTATCAAAAAGACAAGAAATAACAAGTGTTGGTGATATGGGGAAAAGGGAAACTTTGTGCATTGTTGGTTTAATGTAAATTTGTACAGCAACTATGGAAAACAGTCTGGATAATTCCTTTAAAAATTTAAACATAGAAATATCACATGATCCAGTAATTTCTGGAAATATATCCAAAGGGAGAAAAAATCACTTTCTCAAAGAGTTATCTGTACTTTGTGTTTTTGCAGCACTTGGAAACAACACAAGTGCCATCAATAGATGAACAGATAAAGAAAATGCTATTTTTAAAAAATGAAATCCTGCCTTTTGCAACAACATAGATGGATTTAAGGACATTATGCTAAGTGGAATAAGTCTGACAGAGGAAGAAGGCAAAGACAAATACCATGTGATCACACCTATATGTAAAATTTAAAAATAAAACAAACAAAAAAATCTTCATAGAAACAGACAACAGATTGGTATTTGCCAGAGGGATTAGGTGAAGATGGTCAAAAGCTACAAACTTTCAGTTATAAAAAAAATAATAATTGTTGGGGATATAATATACAGCATGATGACTATAGTTAACAATAACATATTGTATATTTCAAAGTTTCTAAGAGACTAAATCTTTGTAAAATTCTCAATGCAAAAAAACATTTGTAACCATTTGAGGGGATGGATGTTACCTGAACTGACTGGGGTCATCATTTTACAATACATACATATATCAAATGATTATGTGTATACCATAAACTAATCAATGTTATATATCAATTATAACTCAATAAAAATGTGAAAAATGAAAATAAAAAATAATTTAGACTAAAAATAGATTTGATTAGTTTGGACATCCACTTGTAGTTCATAAAAATATCCATTTTTCCATGCACTCACCATTGTGTGCATTTTTGAATTTTTTTCTTCATCTTTACTATTCTAAAGACTAAAAATGGCGTGTGAGATTGGACATTTTTATAGATTTATTGGTAATCAATTTCAATAAATAACTTTCAAAATCAATTTCTTCAGTTTAGAGGCATTATTCATCTAACAATGCCTGGTTATTCTTGATAATTTGTGTCATCTGTGTAGTCTTCAGAGAAATATTCCCCCAGCAAAACTGATCTTTTTCATTCCTTGCTGTAATTTCTTATGGTTCTATATTGTAGCACTTTTCACAGATATTAGTTTACATGACTCTTTGTACTTCTAAAGTATTTATTGAAGTTAGAGTCTGTATCTTACTACCCAAAAGATTTATTCATTCATCCCACGGAGATTTATTAAGTACCAGTCACTCTTTGGAGCCTAAGGATTCAGAGAAGAACCAGACAGATCAAGTGCTTACATTCAAGATACTCATATTTATGAGGAGATGGAGGCAGAAAGCACATAAACAAAATAATGACTGACATCAGTTACTGATGGATAATGACAGGAAGAAACAGAAGGTAATTGGGGTGGAGAAAACTTTAACTTGGGTGGAGGAGAGTTGAAAGACCCTTCTCATATGAGTTTGTAAGCTGAGATATGAATAATGGTAAGAGGCAGTACGAGAAGTTCTGGATGACAGCATCCTAGACAGATGGCACATCCTGCACAAAGATCCTGGGAGAAAATGGTCTCAGTATGCTCAGAGGAAGAAATAATATCAGCAAGACTGAAGGGAAATCAATGAGAATGAGAAGCACAAGTAATGAGGGTCAGATATACAGGAAGACACCGATCATCTAAGACAGGGACAGCAAACTTTTTGGTAAAGGTCAAAATTATAAATATTTTTGGCTTTGCAGGCTATTCAATTTCTTTCACAACTACTCAAGTCTGCCTTTATAGACTGAAAGCAGCCACTGGCAGTATGTTAATTAGCATGCCTCTGTTCTAATAAAACTTTATAAAAATAAGTAGTTTGTTGGATTTGGCCTATGGGCCATAGTTTAGGACCTTTAAGCTAAGTCTCACCGCTCTAAGGAAGACTTAAAACATTCTAATTCTGATGGTGGCACGGAGGCAATAAGAATATCAATGGGAACTCACTGGAGGATTTTTTAAATAGGCATTATATGAACCACAGGTATTGGGATCTCTGGGCCCACATGTTATAGGCACTTAAAAATCAATTGTTAAATAACAGGGGCCATTCTAAAAGAAAAAGAAACTATTTTAAAACTCTCTCTCCTAGAATATCTAGTTCAGGGGTGGAGGGAAAAATGATAGTGTCATTATGGGAACAAAAACCTCTCATATTTGCTATTTTAGTATATCACCTAACCTGGTTTTATTAGACCTATGGGATGGGAGACATTGGATCAAACAAAAACTATTGGTCATAAGCCAAGCAATCAACTGGAACATGAAACTGAATGGAAGCACACAAGATATGTTAGAGAGACAATTTTCCGTTTTAGACACCTGAAGACCCATTCCAGAAATCAGTGCTTCTGTATCAGGCAGGCTAATCGCCAATATCACCATTAAGAAACCATTTCCTTACATTTTTTTTTCCAACAGCTTTAGTGGAAAACTGGGATTCTGTGGCAAAATGAAATGATAGGGCTTTTCATCTTGCAAAGCTCTTTATGAGGATCTAAAATGTAATGAGCTTGCTTTCCAGTCATCCACATGGCTCTGAACCCTGCTCTGACACAGGCAGTCGTAGAGTTCTCAGCTCGTTTTCTTTGTCAGCAGTTTGCCTCTGTTTTTTGTTTATTAGCTGTCTGTGCCAGATTTTCAATATTGGAAAATATTAGTATTTTGGCCCCATTCCCCAACTGCACTGCAACCTGGTACTACTCCTATTTAGAAATGAATATGAAAGTTTCAAGGTCTTGTAAAACACTTATCTCTGTCTACCCACCCAGCAAATATTCTGGGAAAAGGGGAATAAAAACTAGATTAAATTTTACTACACAAATTAGAAACATCAATGTGGTTCCCTGCCTTTCAGTTAACTATCTTAAAACACACACACACACATACACACACACAAAAAACTTCTATGCCGCAAGATCTGTAACATTAAACAATGATACGATTACTGGGTTAAAACTAAGCGCTCCATTCATCTGGTGTTTGGTCCAGAATCAGGCAGAAGCCCTGGCCTCATCAACATTGCAATTTGGCCATAAAATTCCAACCTACTCACATTGACAAGGCACTGGGAAGGTTACCAGACAAACACAATGGAATTGATAGAATTGGAAGGCAGATTTAGCCAACCTAAATATCCAGTCTTAGATGCTAAAACCCAGTCATTACAAACTGATCTGGGCCTTTGGGTCTGCTAGCCAGAATTACCCAGGTGTTAAAAATTGACTCTCTACATATAAATCGAACATCTTTGGAACAATATTAGCTTCTTGCAAGTAATCAATCAGAAAAGTGCGTTCACATCAAAGTTCAAAGTGAAGATCAGAGAGTCTGCAATCCAAGAAAGAAAATGGGTCTGTTTCAATTGTTAAGTTGCCTACCAACAAATATTTACTGATGACCCACTGTGCTTGACCTTTGAGAACCTCAAGGAACTGCTAATTTAGTGGCATTGACTTGTCCTTTATATTCCTTGCCATAGTGTACTCTCAATCTTGACCTAAAATTTCTCTGTTGATTATTTGTATCTCTTCTCTAATATCCTCATGTGCCTAAGACTTGAATGGGAAAGTGTAACTTTTGTTCAAACAGAGAAATTCCACACAAGCCCTTCTTAAAGTCTACAATTGGATTATCATTTATTTAGCCTATGTACTCCCTGACGCACTGACTTCTCAATGGCTTTATGGCCAAACCCAGTCAGATCTGGAAGTCAAATGTGCTGAGCTAGGGTAGAGAGCTACCAAAGTCACAGGTTAACAAGCTGGGCAATTAGAGGGTATGTAACGTCATAGTAGATGTCATGCCCCTACATTCTTAAGACCCAAGTGCCAGTCAACTGCAAACAGCTGTATTCATTACAAACTGCTTACAGTTCAAGAGCCAGACACCCATTATCCTTGGACGAAACCAGAGCAGTGGCAACACACTGACAAAACCCCCCAAAAGGGCATTTCTAGTATACAGACACTCTTCAAAACCATCTCTAGTACTCATAATACATATACGCACATATATATGTGTGGGTGTACATATGTGTACATGTGTGTACATATAATGTATATGTATATATACATTTTATCTACATCTATACCTATCTATATCATCTATATCTATCTATATTACTACTACTGTGTTGCAGTCTCACCTACAGGCTCTTCTCTTTACTTGGGGAGGGAGGATATAGATTGAAGGTAGTGTTCTAAAGTCTCTTCCTACCAACAATCATACAGGTCCCATCTAACATTCGTTGGTAGGTTTGCTGGCCCCTTTACTGATAGGCAGAGAAAGGGAGTACAGCTGGATACCAACCCTATGAATTTATTTTTCTCTGAGACACTGTCTCACTCTTTCTCATCCCTTAGGTTGTACACCACTATGGATAGAAAAGTCTGAGCATAGGGAAAATCCATTTAAATCATCACTGGTAACCACCGTCCGTCTTCCCAGAATAGAATTTCACATAGCAACTATAAGAGCTTCTGCATCTAACTTCTATCTGGGAGGTTTTTCTCCAAACAATAGTGTCCTTCATTCAACTCTATTATGACACTATTTACCTAGAGATAGCATCAGATTTCACAGGTTAGGGACTCAGTCCCACATGACTGACAACCCTAACTTTAGATGCCAATTGCAAGCCATCACTCATATGCACTAAATAATCTTTCTAAAACATAAATCTAACAATATCACATTTCTGCCCTATAACTCATTGAAGCACATCCTCCCAACCCCTTAACTAAAAAACAAAATCAAGTATACAGGATCTTCCAAGATTTCACCTCTACTCATTTCTTTAGTTAGCTTTTGTCATCCCCCTAATTTGTACTATAAACTTTACTTATGGTTTCCCTTAAATACTTGACTATTTTACCTTCTGCTAACACTTTTGCCTTGATGAGACAGAACTGCTTTGCTAAAGGGAGCCTGTGGTGGTAGGATACAGTTCTTTAGTAAGCATTTACCATGCTCTAGAGAGTATGTGAAGCACTCTCTATACTCTAATTCATTTACACAATTCTTGTTTTATTATAGATTCAATTTCTAGTTCCAGTGCAAATTGGCCAATAGGCATAAGAGCACTTAATGATTAAATTTCAAGAAAAAGAAGTGGAAAGGAAGGGTTTCTGTGCAAAGCATTTTTAAATGGTTTTATTGACATATAATTTGTTTAAAAAAGAAAAAGGCCCAAAATGGAATAATTTGTGTTAAGCTCATATCACCAAATCAAGACTTAATACCTAACCTAATTATAGTTTCAACCTCTCCCAGCAGTGTAATCTTAACCAGTCATCTAGAATTACCTGGTCAGCACTAGTAAGGTAATCTGCCTGATAGACTCCTGTTGTCCCCCAAAAGAAAGTGACCTTGCCTGAAACAATTCACTTTTTGCTAATATATTCCTTTGTTCCAACCTCTTCTGCTTATCAAAGTCCTTCTTTTTATACAGCTCATCTTTCTGTTTGCTAGATGGAATGCTTCTGGATTCATGTATCATTGAGTAAATCCAGGAAGTTCTTTAAAATGTACTTAATTTTCATTTTTTAACAAATTGGTATATAACAAACTACACATAAATATGCAATTTGATCAGCTTTGATGTGTGTTTACATCTGTTAAACCATCACCATAATCAAGAGACTAAACACATATACCACCCTCCAAATTTCCTTGTGCTCATCTGTAATTCCAAGGCCTTCTCTCATCCTCAGCCAATAACTAATCTGCTTTCTGACACCATAGATTAATTTGAATTTAAAAAGAATTTTGTATAAATGAACTCATACAGTGAATACTCCTTTTTTATCTACATTATTTCACTCATCATAATTATTTAGAGATGTATCCTTGCTGCTGAACATATCAATAGTCAATTGTTTTTTATTGCAGAGTATTATTCCATCTCATGACTTTAATTTGTTCATCATTTTTTTTGTTGGTGGGCAATGTGGGACTATCACAAATAAAGCTACCAGAAAAAAAACTCATGTGCAAGCATTTGTATGAACATATTCTTTCATTTCATAGGAGGAATGGTTAGAGTAGTGTGGTAGGTGCAGGTTTCACATTTTAAGAACCTGACCAACTGTTTTCCAAAGTGATGGCACCATCAGTGTATGTGAGCTCCAGTTGTTTCATATCCTCATCAGCATCTGACATCATCGGTCTTTTAAATGTTGTGCTAAGGGACTTAAAGATCTCATTTTCTCTTAAATAAACCTAAAAGTAGAAATAATTATAAACTATGTGCAGAGCGCAGAAGAGGTTAAATGACACATCTAAAATATATAATGTTTAGGTTCAGAGTTCCATAGGATAAAGGGGTGGAAGTGAGGGGGCTTGGTCATCAGGCCAGCTTCCTAGGACCAGAAAAACCGAAACCAGAAAGAAATCCTAGTTGGACCAGTTTTATGATCTATAGTATGGGGATTGCAGGGCCCCAAAGTAGTCCCCTCACTGCTGTTCAGCAGACTATGTTTGGTTATGATTTATACTTTGAGAAGTTTTGTTCTGAAAATAGGTGGTTTATTATGCTCTGAAATAAATGCCAAAGAACAGAGATTTGATTGATTATCCTGGTAATACTTATAAAGGTGAGGCCTGTATCCTTGTGTTTGGGTCTCTTGGTGGCTAAAGTCTCAAAGTAAAAGCAAATAAACAAACAAACAAACAAAACACCTAATAGGAAAGTGTGTTCCAAGGAGAACATGTGTGAGCAGATACAAAGTCTCTTGTTGAGTCTTCTCTTTTATCAGAAATTTATTTTTCTGGAATTAACTCTCTGTTCAAACTTTCCATGGCCGGGGCCTTTTTAAAATGTAGTAAATTATTTCCTTATTAGATCTAACTCAGTTCAGTTTTACAAAGGCTCTTTGTTTTCATTCGCTGAACTAGTTATTCCAGCTACAGGAAGAGGCTAAGATGATGAAGGCTCCAATTGTCCTAGGTGACTGCAGCTGAAATTAGCTGATGTCTGGTAAGGGGAGAAGGGAGGACTCGACCACCTGAAGCCACTGGCTAACACCAGACATGCAAACAGCTGGTTTCAGAGGGCTGTTTGGAGAGAAGTTCAGTTATCACCAAGATCACAGAAGAAAAGAGAAAGTACATGATTTCATATGCTTCTGATATAAATAGGAACAGACAAAACTAAACAACAGAGACAAGATCTCAGTCACCAAGATGCATGCCCATCACAGCATGGGTGCATGAATGGCCTCAGCATAACCTATACATTGGAACATTTCTCCCTACTGTGTTTAGATTGCAAGGTAAAGGTTTTTATTAAGACTTCCAGAAGGGAAAATAAGGATTTTTGTTTAAAAACACATAAGCATACATATGTAAAAAGGTACATATTTACATATCTAGAAGTAGGTCATCAGACTGTTGATAATGATTGTCTATAGAGGATGGAATAATAGGAGTCCTTTTTCTTTTCTCATATAAATGCTGCTTGAAAAAAAGATTAAATAGCGGACAATGTTACTTGCAAAATCAAAAAAAAAAAAGAAAAAAGAAAAATAAGTATACTTCTATTTCAGTAAAAAAAAAAAACAAACATAAAATAACACTAAAGGAAAGATAAGGCATAGGCTATTCACATATTCTTTTAATGTTCAATAAATTCAAAACAGCTTTCCAACCTGCTCTTATCTTTCCTAATCCCTCAGGCTTTCTTCAAACCCATGCCATCTTTTGTCAATCTATTACAATAGCTTTTTAACTAGGTGTCTTTCCTCTAACTGCTTCTTGCCCTTGCTCATCCGCAAGTACTAGACCTGGAATTCCCATTTCGAACTACCCAGTGCTCATGTTTCTCCCATAGTTATAAAGTTCTCTTGGCTCTCCATAGCTTCAAGGAGGAAGTCTAAAAAGTTCACAATATGGCTCCACTGCTCTTCACTGCATCATTACCTTTGTTACAGAGTCCAGGTCAGTAAAACCAGAGGGGCGTGAACTTGCATCAGAGGAAAGACCAGGCATAATTCAACATATTCATAAGGGGATATTTCATCCTAAGAAAAAAGATCAGGTATTTCATCTTACAAGCTATGGTATTTAAAATTAACTTGGCCCATCACTTTGAAAAGATGTGACTTTTGCCAAAGTATAATTTGGAAATGACACATTGCAGTTCACATTGTGTCAAAATTTGACCATAGCATGAGGTTTTATTAAATTGTATTATTACACTCTCTCAAATTTGTATATAAGTCAAACTCACTTAAGTGCAATTTGTCTCCTCATTCCATGTACCATGTGCTGAAAACACCACTCCCCTATTTTTTGAAATATAGTTTCTCACTGGCTTGCTTAGTATGCCTGATAACTTCAATCCATTTGTCATATTTTCTGTGAAGATTAAGCAGAGTCTCCTTCTCGGTGTGACCACCCTTCACTTTTTGTATGACAATTGTAACATGCCTCACACTAGTCAATGCTTTTTGCAGCCCCATGTTGACCATGAGTTCCTGACAGACAAGGACAGTGTCTTCTTTATCTTTGTATCATAGTCCTTCACAGACTACCAGGGGCAAAGTAGATGTTTCACAACTGTTAGTTCAATTGCTGAAAGACCATGAGAAAATGTTAATCAAATCAAATAGTGCAGATGCATAGATTAATATATAACTCCTGAAGAGAACTAGGACAACTCCTTTCTGTACAGCATTTGGCAATTAAAAAAAAAAGGGGGGGTTGTAATCAGACAAAATAAAGACAAACTAAAGCATACTCCATTTTCCTTATTATTCTTTACTTTTAAGCAGAAGAATCTTAATGAAAGTCATTTATTGGCTTTCACCTAATGCAAGAAACAGTTGGGTGGGAAGAGGTACCAAAGGGTCATTTGCTGAAGCTTGATACTAAACCAGAAATTGCACATAGATTGCAAGCTCCTTCCAGTTCTAACTTATTGGTAATGGCTGCCTAACTATGGTGTTGATATGGATAGGACACACCAGAGTTCAGGGGGATGGTGCCATTGCCAATTAGTGATGCCTGCCTTGGGCATGGATCTGGGAATGTTTACCCACCTGACAAATATTTCTGATTTCCATATTAGTTCCTAAATTGGTTTTTGCTTTGTGTTCAGATTCTGGGGAGCAATCTACTACATGTGGAAGACCAAAAGATCTTGGCTTATAGTTTCAATCCCTCAAGAAATACCCCTGGGAAGCACTCCCATGTGCCTGGCCTCTTGCTATCTCTGGTCCCAGAGCCAGTGCCTTGCTCCTTGCTTTTAAGGTCTCTCACCCAAATCTTGGAGCTGACACTTATTAGACCTTCCTATTCTAAACTTTGTCTTTCACTCTGAAAAGGGTCTTTCTGATCTCCTGGTTCCTTAATCTCTTGACCTCCCATTTGCTTGGGATGTGTATTATTCCCAAAAGCTCAAAGTAGAAATCAAGGAAATATTTACAGGATATCCTCTGTGAATTGGGAAAGAAATGTTTAGGCAGTTTTAAGAAGCATGGTTGGTTTCTACTGCCATTTTTCACACGTACTTGTTAAATAATCTAGAGCTCAGTGCCCCATTCTAGCCCTACTGAACCAGTTGGAGAGGGCAGACATGCAGTATTTTTTAAAACAAATTTCTCTGGGGATTATCATGGACACAATTTTGAGAACCACTGAGTTAAGGACCCTGAGCTACTTCAGAGATTGTCAACAATAGCCCTAATTCTGTTAGAATAATGCTTCAATTTCAACCAAATAATCCTATTATTTAAATGTTGTGACCACCCTGGTTCTGTTCTGATATGAGCAGGAGAATGGTCTATAGGTGCCATTATAGAAGACATAGTCTTTCTTCAAGCCACTAATCTTTTTCCAGCAAATTTTCCTCTGGCCAGAAAATTCCTCGATTCATTCATTTCTTCTTTTCTCACTCCCTTATCAAAACAAACACATATGCACAAAGGGGAAGACCTCTGAGACCCTGTGATCACATTCCTTGTATACCAGGATCTACTTTGCCTTTGCAGGGCCAAGTGGTACAAAACCTGTCTCCCTGCCTGTGTGTAAGAAATAATATACTGGCTTACTTAGAAAGTTCTCTAGACAATTGGCTAAACGTCTCTGGATAAACATAGCACCTCTAGGGTTTCTCAGATTTTAGCAGGGTAGACGGTATTCTTCCGACCTGAAGCATGCTTCCTTTCTAGGCTGCATACAAAACTCTCTATATAGATACACACCCACAATCCAAGACCTTGTTTTTTATGGAAAACAATCTAGTTCCCCAACATATTGTACCAATATGAAACAATGGACTTTCACCACACCTCACCAGACCAGCTAATGCCTACTGTGCAATTCCTCTACCATTTACAATATTACTTTAAATCATTATGATCACTTGAACATAATTCCTAAAACCAGGAATTGTTCTCTCATGGCTAAAGCTTACCTCTTCTCTCCCTGGCCAAGTTGCAAGATCCTAAAAGTCACAGGATTAGCAATGATAAAACAAGATAGCAGTAATCTCCTGCATCCTCTTTAACAACAGCAAAAATAAACTTTATGGGAGTTGATGTTTTGCAAGAAATAAGACATATGCCTCATGCTTTCTGCTGTGCTTATGAACTCAATCGATGAGAAATTTCATGAAGCTATCACTAGTATAATCAAAATGAATTAAATTTCCTGAAACAGTAAATAGTTATCACTGAGTTTGCTGCCTAACCTTTTTTTTTCTGTTACAACAGATTTTTTTTCCCATGTGAAATACTTTAATTGTTACACCTAAACTAAAATGGAAGGGTTTTAATTCTATATGTTGCTAGCTTGGCAAGAATGCCTTTTGCTATGACCTCTTTGTTGCATTAAACAATTTGCCACCTTCCATAATTTAAATCCCAAGGTTTTGTGTATATAAAATATTTTTAATTGATCTTTCATGTTCCTCTAGTCATATGCCTATCATTAAGGTGTGTGCATTTTCATATACAATCCACTGTTCCCATTTGGCAATTCAGTATCTTTATGCCAATCTACTGTGTAAAACATCATAACCCACTGAGAGTATATAAGAAGGAATATGTTCCTTCCAAACTCTGGGTTAAAAGCAGACTGCTTGAAGATAGCTTAATTTTTCCTGTAGTTTAGTGCTACTAGTATGACGTCACCTAGAACAATTAGAATCAGTGAATTCAATCCCTAAAAATTTGTACATTGTTTCAGGTTTTTAATGACTTAGTTATATCCCTGAACTTACTGAAAAAATTTATAGTCATGACTAAAAATGGATAGAAATGGCAAATAAAATGGTAGAGACATATGTTGTCAAATATGTGACACAAAAAAGCTCATCTACAAAACTGCAATTATTCCTCCATTTTATCTTCCTCAAGAATAAATTTATAAGAAAAGGATTTAATGCTTTTTAACCTGTTTCATGGGGAATTATATTTGTTTTAATAACAAAATAATTATAACTTCCATAGGCCTTGATGATACACATTATGATGCCCATAAAAAGTTCAATGGTTATCAATTTACCAGGATATATTTGGGGATTTTTCTTTTTTCTTCTATTGCATTTCACTACCCTAACTCATATTTTACTATTCCCTTGGCTCGGAGATACATAGAAGCAAGAAAATGAAATTCAAATTGCTTTCACAGATGGTAAACATACATTATGAATTTGAAATGTACTGTTAGAAACATATTATGCTCATTGAGCATATATTTTAGAAGAATGTCCTTCAAGATACTTTATGGCTAAAACCATAATCTGGAACCATTCACTGTTCTTGACTTTAGAATTCTGTGTGATTTCATGAGATATTCACTTTAAAAAAAAAATACAGTCTAAACTTACAGCTTCTGAATTAAACAATATAGGTAAAAAGCGTATTTTTAGTTGGAGAATCAGCCAAATGTCATTAATTCTTTACATGATTAAACAGAGAACAGCAGTAACAATAAAATACCTAAGTCCTAGGACAATAGATTTGTAAATTTGTAGACATTTCTACCTTAATCCCTGTTTTTCTCATTTAGAGAACTAAGTCCCTGCACGTTTAAGAGACTTCTCAAAGTATCATGGAATCAGACTAGACCCCCAACATCCTAATTCTAATCCAACTATCATCATGCTTTCTCCTGTAGAGTGTTCTAGTTAGGACTCTTAAGTTTCAGTTCTGCCTTCAGCTGCAGTGACATATCAGAGCTGTCTTCATCAAGTGAAGGACATGCTATTAACATCAATATATTAAGACTGACTAATTTTCACATACAAAAAACTATAGCCAGATGGGATAGGTATAGAAGTCAGATGTGTACAAATCACGATTAGAATCAACATGTTAGGGTTGCCACATTTGCATGCATATCCAACTTACAGCCAGACATACATTAATCGCATTAAGAATAAACACACTAGGGCTGCCAAAAACAGATTTAAAAATTTTTTATAATTATATGTGCACTAACCACATCTTGGACCAACATATTAGGGACCACTAATTTTGAAAACTAAACTTTCATGGCTTGATGACACCTGTTCTACCATATATAAAATATATATATATATATATAATATATATACATGTATGTATGTATGTATGTATGTGCACACACACACACACACATACACACAAACATACATATATATTCCTCTGCTGGAAAGTTGAGTTGAGTCTCTGGTATCACTCTGAATCACTTGACGTGATTAATGTCCCTAAGAACAAATTTCTCTGAATGTATCTCCATAAAGAGGCACATGACGGTATATACACACATATATACACACATGCAATTTGGCAACTCTAATATGTTGTATAGCTTACATACTAGGTCCACTCCAAAGTGACTACCTAGACAGCCACTAAAAAGAAAAAGAGGATCTTTTTTTGGAATGGCCCTTTTCTGCCATTCTAAAGAAATATGTGTGTAAATAGAGAGAGTGGAGAATGAATGAATAGGAAGGTTTAATTTATGTAGATTACATAGTTTCATATTAGAAAATCTCTTGCTACATTGAATAATTTTATAAATTAACTTGACAAGGCTATCTCAGTTTGGCTTTCAGTGGAATGAATGGAGCAAAGTTCACTGCAGGTTGGAGACTTTTGTACCATTGATGCCTATTAATTTAGGATTTCCCTACTCTTAGAGATACCATTCTACATATGTAAAACCTTTTGCTCTATACAATTAATTTGGTTTCAATATTTACAAAAATGAACACATATTTGAAATTCATGGTGTGGTGTGCATTTTCACTTACCTTTTCCGCTGACTGAGCGGTGCCAAAAAATATTGGAATGAAGGCAAGCCACACTATACATGTCGTGTACATAGTGAATCCAATGGGCTTGGCTTCATTAAAATTCTCTGGGACACCCCGAGTCTTGATGGCATAAACAGTACATGTGACCATGAGAAGAATGCTATATCCCAAGGAGCAAATGATTTGGAGGTCTGTAATGTCACATTTGAGAACTCCCCTGGCCTGCTCAGGGTTCATTGTCTTATGTTCATCATAGTCTACGATGATGTTGGGTGGGTCGATGCCAAACCAAATGAAAACACCTAGAAGTTGAACTGATATTAAAATGGAAGTGATTGCCAGCTGTGATGTTGGGCTTATGAGTCTGGGAGCTGTCACTGATTTCTTGCCCTGCTCAAATATGCGATAAATCCGATTGGTTTTTGTCAAGAGGGCTGCATAACTGATGCACATCCCCAAGCCCAAGAAAACTCTCCGGAAAGAACATACTGCCACATCAGGTTTGGCTATCATCAGGAAAGTGATAATGTAGCAAAGAAAAATGCCCGTCAACAGAACATAGCTGAGTTCCCTCCCAGATGCCCGGACTATGGGAGTGTCATTGTATCGGATGAAAGTGGCCATGACAAAGATGGTGGCGATAATTCCCAACATTGCTAGAAATACAGGGATGACGGCCCAGGGAGAATGCCACTCCAGTTTGATGATGGGGATATCCTGGCAGCCAGTCCGGTTTTCATTGGGCCGTTGGTCATAGGGGCAATGCTGGCACGTCATCTCATCAAACTGGTACTGGTAGCCGTCGCAAGGCTCACAGGTCCAGCAGCAAAGAGTGCCCTTCTGTAACTTCTTTCTTTGGCCAGGGTTGCATGGCAGTGTACACACTGAGGGGGGGATATCCCGGACTCCTTTACCCCATTGCATGTCCTCAATCTGCAGCATGGGAAATAAGAAGGTGCAACAGGCACATCATTCAAGAGAAAAGGAAAAGCATAATAACAACAAACAGTAAGAATAGCAGGATTTGACACCCAATGAGTTTATGTAACTTACCCGCAGTAATTAGGAGCTACAACCAAGATTCGACTCCCTACTCTTTTACTGCAGCATCCTTACTCTTCAATACCATAGAATACATTCCAAACATGCCTGATTCTAAGAATTCCTTGTGGCAACTCTTCTTTTTTTTTTTCCCTGTCGCAACTCTTGAAAATACAAATTCTTTGTCTCTACTCTAGACCTCCCATATAAGAATATCCTGAGAAAGAGCCTTTGGATCTTTATTTTTAACAAGTTCCCAAAGGATTCTTATGATTAGATACTGACATGTTCTCTATTGCCTTCTCCAGAATAAGTGAAAATGTCTCAGACCAAGTTAAACACAAACGAAAAGCTTAAGTAATCTAAAGAATTACATTTGTCTCCCTTATTAGATGTTTTTTAAAAAATTGTTTTAAAATTATTTTGGATGACATCACAGTAATCACCTTCCCTAAAATTCTGTAGGCATCACTGCCATTTTCATTGAGGAATTTTGCAGCAAGGTGAACCTATCCTATAATTTATCAAACAGGAGTGATAAGGTTCATTACTGAAGACTTAGACTATAGTAGAGTATATCCTAAGCAATCAAGAAGCATTTGATAAGAAAAAATGCTGTCTGGAAACCTTTCAAGATTAGCTGCATATCTATTTGGAGATGACATTTAAGTAAAACACTATGTCATCTTAGGGGAGGATGAAAGTGTATTTGCTTAATTCAAATATTGATTTTCTTGAAGAGAATTCATAACCAACAATGTTCTGAGAAATAATGGCATTAGAAACAAGACACTTTATTACTGAGCTGAAATGACATTTCAGTAGATAGCTCTCATCTTTGCCAGCACAGCATGTATTCTTAATTTTTTCTGATATCAGTTCTTCAGATCTCTTTTCTATGTGCTTTCTGTAAAATATACTAGGAAGCTCCAGGGGTTGCACACATGACTCGTGGGTGGCTGAAGTGGTCCTCAAGCCTGAGTATGCACCAGAATCACTCGGAGGGCTTGTTACAACCCAGTATGCTGGCTCCACTCTCTATTTTCCAATTTATTGGGTATGGAATGGGAACCTGAGAATATGTATTTCTAAAAAATTACAGATGATGTTGCTGGGGATTCTCTAGGAACCATACTTCATCAATCACTGATTCATTCTTCTCCTAGCCACAAAGATTGGGTTAGGGATGGAATTGTTATGGAATAGCCCAGAATTTAATTTTATAGCTTTTTCTACAATCATATAGGTTAAAAATCTTTGATTTTGGTTTTTCTTGACTTGCAATTTTCAGCAGGTTAAATGCTGGTGCTCATGGCTATAGGAAAGAAAGAGTTTATTATAAAAAGAACTCAAACAAAAAACAGCAGAGTAGAAAGTTGAAGACAAAGATTAATCTTGGCCTGTCTGAGCTCCTGGATATAGATATGCCTGAATCAGGAATTCCCTAGATTATGCCATTATATAAGCCAATACATTCTGCTATGCTGAAACACTTTAAATTGCATTTCTATCACATGCAACCAAGAGTTTTGAAAATTATATGTACTAAATAAGCAATTTCAGGATCTACAAGTTGCAAAAGATGTACTTAACAAATTTACAGAAGAAATTCCAATGAATAAATTTGGCTGATATTCTCCATAGATAGTTAATTGAATTTTTAATACAGTTGAACCAAAAATATGTGTTAGAAAGTCTGAGACTTTTTTATAGATAAAAATAATTTTAAGAGATAGGGTAAAAAAAATTAATTCATAGCTCATTGGAATTTCACTGTGGTGTTAAAACAGGGTATAATTTATAGTGTGATGTGATGCTTCCATCAAAACTTGAATGAGAACTGCATTCAAAATCCAAATCAAATGTAGTTAACTCTGAAAAAAAAAGGTCTCAGGAATTAAACTTCATAAAATATCATGACCTTCCAATGGTTGAATTTAAACTTTAACTGGAGACCTGGGAATCTTTAGATGACTCATGTGAACTCATTTGCCTGAGCATAAACCCTAACTCAGCACTAATAAATCTCACTAAATATAAATAAAATAGATCTAACTAAATATAAACCATAATCACTTCTTTCTTGGCATCATCATTTTTGTGGCGGTAAATCAACAACAGCCATCCCAAAGTCATAACATTAAGGAAATAATTTGCAATAAGAGAAAAACATACATTAACTTTACAAATGTCAAATTTCAAGAAGCTAGAATAAAAAAAATTACTATTATTAATGCAAATGTGTTCAAATGTCAAATTAAAAGGTATTATGCATGGTTAGCAAAAGATTAAAAAAACTATAAATTTTATTAGCCAAACTTGAGATTGCCTGATCCCAACACTAGTGGATATTATTAATAGGCCACGTGATTAAATTTAATCTATTGGAATAGATGTAGGGCTTGTACAAATATAAAAACAAATTATCATCATGTCATATTTTACAGTCAATTTTAATGTTACCAACTATTTCTATTTCCTCTTGAAATAAAATAAAATTTCTAACAATGCTGAAAATATTCTTTTTTCTCAACTTATCCAGACATATGAGAGTTGAAACTATAAACATTACATTGACTGGATACTTAATTTGTTTCTGATTTTTATTTAAAGTAGATCTCAACTCAGTTTAATTATATATATTACCAACAAAGTTGCCTCTTCTTCAAGTGAACAAAAATCTACATTACTTTTTTTGGCAACAAAAATCATTATTGATAATGTAAACTGTGCTCTGTGAATGTACTAAGTGACCTTTAAAATCTCCAGTCAGTGAGAATTTTGTTAAAGCAAGATATATGATTTGTGCATATCCACACCCAAGCAAATTCAGTGTCTTTTTTCATAAGGTTAACAACAACAACAACAACAAAATGATCACCTGCAAATGCACATGAGCATTTATTTAAGGGAGAATAATAATTTAGGGCTATGAAAAATCAACTATAATGTCAGTTTACTTTGCTAGAAGGCAGTGGAAATGTAAAGTTCAAGTTGATTCTAAACTCTGCAACAAAACTGTTTCAGGTAGCTGGAGAGCCTAACTTAAAGCACAGAAAGATTAGGATATAGGCTAGGATGTTCACCATCATTTAGAAGCTAGCATTCTAAATAACCTAATAAGGGTGCATTGTCTTCCTAGACACTCAGCGTTTATGGTTATTGGATACTAGATCTGCTCAGTAGCTGGTTTATGGGTAAGGACTATTGAGATGCCAATTCTTGATAAGAGAATAGAACTTTATAGCTAGTACCATCAATTATCACCATGCATGGGACATAGATTATATGGATAGGTGAACTAATGTTCTAGAAAAGAGAAAATTACGCAGTTCTGGATAATGAAAGCAAGGATAATTCTGTTGTGGAGTCCTGGGAAATTGTTCTTCACTTTAAAAAAAAGACACAAAGAAGAGATATGCTGTCTTCAGCCTTTGACCTTTGATGTATGAAACATAACTTATGCAACTGCAGCAGCCATTTGCAACCATGAAGAGACAAGTCTAAGGAACCATGCCTACAGGCTGATGATAGGGGAGAGAAAAAAGATAAATTTATGTCTTCGATGGCCTGACATTACCAAATTAACCAACGTGTACTACTCTACCTCTGAATTACAAATATGAAATGAGAAATTTCATGGGTAGTATACTACTTGCAGTCAAATATTTAACTAATGCACTCTTTCTTGCTTCTGCATCTGGTATGTACAGACCTCCTGAGTCTGTTAGACAATTAGCCAGTAATTCCAATTTTTACATAAATAATAGATAGCTCTAGAATGAAAAGGAACTTTCGAATCATACATGATCAGAAACACTTGTCTTTGTCTCCTGAAAATGCTCAGCAAAGGGAGTGGTAAAGTCCTGGATTCAGAATATCGGCTGTGACTCCATTGCTGCTGGCTCAGACAGAAACACTGAAGAAGCACCTGTCAGCTATAGTTCTCTAGCCCATGTATTTGGCAAAAGAAAAATTGAGGTCTGGCTCTAGTAGAGAAAGAGCTATTCCACAAGGAATGTGCAGAACTTATAATCACTGGAATTTTAAAATAAAACCAAATTAGTTGTTGTCTGACTGCCAAATGCAGAAATCAGTGATAAAATTTTTATAAACAGTGTTTGGTACATCCATTTTTATCTAGAAGAGATCTGTTCCTTTCTCCACACAGGCACTCTCTATCTGAAAGAAAATTTTGTCACTCCAGGGATATTTTCTCTGGTGAAATTGATTTGCATATATCCAAAGCTTACTCTGCAGACCAAGCTGGCTGTTGTTTCTACTGCATAATTCTATGCAATATTAGGTTTACTTATTAAAACCTTAATAGAATGAGCTAATTTAAAAAAGAGCTTTCTTATTAAAATGCCATTTGTTCATTAAAATACATTTGTCTTATCTAATTTATAGAAAAAGCTTTTAAGAAAAATACAGAGGAATGTTGAATTTTTAATACTGGAAAAGAGCAAGTCTGTGGTTCTGGTTGAGAAGTGAGTAAGGTGGAATAGCTAGCAAGAGCCTCACAAGGACTTCTGTAGCACCTCAGTGTCTTTCTTTCCTTTTTTTTTTTTTTTAAGACTTAGCCCTTATTTTTATACCTTAGGCAGCATGACTAGACAGTGAAATAAAATTTCAGGACTGGTATATTAAAAAAAAAAACACTCATTAATTTACATTATCTTTATCCAAAATTTGTAAAGAAATTATCCTTTTTTATAGACTCTAAAAAGTAAGTACCATACACAATATTGTTAGGATTGGCTTTTTACTATGATTGATCATGGTCATTCATGGAGGGATTCTAAGCTTCATCTCATTTTAAATCCCGGGAAGTCCAGGATCTGGATAGCTTTCTACTGTTACTAAGACTTTATTTTGAGTTAAGCCAGTGGTTCTCAAAGTTGCCTATACATCTGAATCACTTGAAGATCTTTTAAAATTTTCAAACAGGCATCAGTGTGTTTTTAAAGCTCATGTAGAGAACATAAAGAATTGAGAACTTTCTGGAAGAATATATAGAGCTTAAAATTTCAAAAACTGAAAACACAATCAGCACACACACATTTATACCACAGATACAACCCTATGTGACTTCAGCATATTCATGTATGAACGAACTAACATGCCTATTCTGGTATCAACCAGCATTAAACAAAGAGTATTAATATTATGAGGAAATCAGTGGAGAAGGAGGTGAGGAAGAAAGGAAACTACCATATCCACTACAGATAACACAACCACACCTACCACAATAAATACACCTATACCATGGTATCAGGCACTACGATTTAAGTTTGTACCACCGAAGGATAAGATACCTATGCTTTATTGGATACTTGATAGTGATACATTGTTCGATGGTGTGTGTGTAATAAGTACCACTGGCATTGCATGGCCAGGTGCAAATGTGATGTGTGATTAGATTGTAGTATAGTATTTGTGTGATATTAGGATATAAGTGATCATTCTTCACCATCTGTGATATTGTGCCAGGAAATCAAGGGATAGAATATATAGAGTATAAAAAATTAAGGACATTTTGGATTTTACCAAACAGATTCTATGGAAGCCATGATAGTAATGTCAACTGGCACATAATGGTAACACCCTCAGGGTGTGACCAGAATGCCCCAAACCACTGCCACTGATAAGTTCCCACTGCAGCAGCGGATAAGCTAAAGATTTTATCCTGTAAGGATCATGCAAGCTGAACACCTCACACACACCACACTCAAGCTTGACCTGAGAACATCACTAATAGATTAGCTGAGCTTGGGACCGATGCAAAACCACCTGTGCAACCAGTCAACAGAGTTCGCTTTGCAGATGCTAAGGACTTGCACCCCTTCTCTCTATTGCATAAGACTGTACTTCCCTTTTCTGTGTGCTGTGTGTTAACCTGTGTGGATACCTGATTTGGTTTATCTGAGAAGGTTTCATTTAATAAACCTGGCACTGTGGAAGAATACAAACGTGTTCAGGGGTGTTACTTTGATAGCCACCTTCCTTGCTTGCAACAGCTCGTCAGGTGATATATAGGTAAGTTTTGGAACCACTGAACTAAGCTCTCTGATAGACTGTGGTTTAGAAGAGAGCTTTGCGTTGTTTAGGTAACCTAATTATTACAGATTTACTTCTCCTGGTTTTTCCTCTTGATGCTATGATGCACTATCTCATTAAAAGTCTGAATGGGACACATAAAATGCTCAGTTATACTCTATTATAATTTAATGAGAAAGCATGAAGCTGTAGTGGCATTAAATTTTGCACAATTAGGTCTCCCAACTTGTTTCACAATGTCCTTGGCAAATAACTTAAAATGCCTACATTGGCCTAGCACATAAACAAATGAAGAGGATGGTAGTAAAAAACATTTCTTCCCTCAAAACCACCAAGTCTAAAGGAACAAATTATTATCATACACATGTATAAATATGTGTTAATTTACATATCAAGAACAGATTTTATAAAAGTTCTGCCTAAGTGAACTGCATTTACTGTTTCAATGCTTGCATTTCCCTCAAGAACAGAGCAATGGGATGGGTGCTTATTTTAAATATACATAATGAAAAGCTCCCAGACTAATTGAACAGTTTGCCCCTGAAGTAAATTTAGGTTTCTCTTTCTTGATGAAAACTTTCTATACCTCTAATTGAAAAGAGCTGACTAAACTTGGTTTCAGAACTTTATTTATTTTTGAGAACAGATTTATTTGGAACTTTTCAATTTTTTTATAATATTGATGCCTTTTTAAAAATATCACATACTCAGATAGCCAAACAATGCACATCTCTAACACTAGTTAGCTGTCTCTTTCTCAAACAATACTGCCACTATGGGAACCGCCTTTTTACGATTTATATGCTAACTACAAATGATCTCTTATATTTATCCCTCTTTGAGAACACAGTTTTCTAAAAAATGCTTACCAATCCAAGATTATTTATTTAATTTTGTCGAAATTATTAAATACATGTGCAAGTCATTTTTTACATCTTGAAATGCTTTAATTCTTTGAATATAAACATTAATGCGAATGCCTCAAAAATACGTCAGTTTATATTTATTAAAAACTGAAATCATGACCGGCACTAGGGATTGGCAAACTATGGCCCATGGGCCAGATCCTGCCCTCTGCCTGCTTTTGTAAATAACATTTTATTGGAACATCACC
The DNA here is from genome assembly GCA_030015415.1 of Cynopterus sphinx. NCBI lineage: Eukaryota > Metazoa > Chordata > Mammalia > Chiroptera > Pteropodidae > Cynopterus > Cynopterus sphinx. Next base: position 118,065,803 of record CM057381.1, on the reverse strand, counting down.
ACACTTGTCCATTTATATTTTGTCTATGGTCGTTTTTATGCTACCACGGCAGAACGAAGTAGTTGTAAATGGATGGCCTGCAAAGCCTAAACTATTTACTATCTGGCCTTTTACAGAAAATATTGGCTGACTCAGATCCAGAGAAAACAGGAGGACAAAGCCCTAGCGCAGGGAAGCATTAACTATTCATAAAACAGAAGTCTTGTTCTTTCTCCTTCCACCCTCATATCTAAGTTACCAACAACTTGCATAGATTTTCTCTCTTGAAAATTACCTAAGTAAATCATTTCATCCAACAAACTTACTGGGTTCTGGACCTGTCTTAGTTTCTGGAAACAAAAAAGAAAGAAATGAGTGCCTTAGAGAAATAAATCCTCTTTTCTCACTGTTGTTCCTACTACAGCAGGTTAACAGATTAGGCCCAATCAGTACTGTTTAATAAATCATCAGTCATTTTCCATAGGACAAGAATGGAACTAAGAGGTTTTAGGTCACAGGCAACAGGAAAGGAAAACCAAAAGACCCTGCAGATCTCAACAAGTCTGTGGAGGCTGGTCAGAAAAAAATCTTGCTGTAAAGAAGATCATACGATGTCACGAGGCTAAAATCGCCCAGAACTATGAATTCATCCATGCAATCCATGATACTGCACGAACTGCCTGCACCTACCCAATAAAACCTCATATACAGATGGTGTGATCCCAATAAATATGCATAACTTCTTTACTTTTAACCCTTTACATTTCACCCCAAAACCCCAATCCAGCCAGAAAACAGAATGAAGTTTTGTCTCCTGTCTCCTTGCTGGCTGACTTCGCAATAAAAGCTTTTTCTTTCTCAAAAGCCAGTGCCATATTATTGGCTCTGTCGTGCTAGGGCAACAGGGCCTTGCTTGTTAACATTGCCACAACTCCTTTGCAAAAACGTCCTATAACATTTTCCCACTTCCCCTTGCTTCTGGGCCATTCCTAATTCAATTTCCTGCCCTACAGCCAGAAGGATCGGCATGCAGATTTAATCTAGTCACCTTTTTGCTTTATCCCTTCAAAGACTCTCCTAGCACTTAAAACTCCAAATGATCCTGCATAATCTGGCAGGGAAACACATCAACTGACTTGTTCTCCTGCTTTTACTTCCATGAAGTTTCCTGCCTCAGTGAGTTTTGCTCTGCAATATGCTGATCAGGGAAGTCCCTACTCCCACTGGATTGGGTCCTCCATTTATAAACTCTCAAAGATCCCTTTTTAAAGAAATTAACACAATTTTTATTATGTAAATACGTGACTTCATTAAAGTCTTCCAAGTCACATGAGGGCTTCATTAAATCAGAGTTTATGTTCACTTACTCACTGTGGGAAACTCAAATCTGGGAGGGTTGGAGTGAATGAATGAAGGACACAGTGTGATCAGGGAAAAAAAGACTGACCACTCCTTTACAAGTGATTTTTCTCCAGCCAAAATTTGAGTTTAACTGTAATTAGACATGATGAAATGATCCATAATTATTTATGTGAGTCTCATCTGTTTCTGGTCATTTTCAACACATCTATAGAGTGAAAGTTTACAGTTGAAATGTCCTTGGCATTTACGTGAGGAAGGAAGGGGAATTAAATATGGAGCACTCAATTGCTAGGTAGAGGAAAAATGAACATAATTACCACACCAGGGAGAGAGAGAAAAATAAGTCATGTACAATCTGCAGCCAAGGACAGAAGTTGATTTCAATAGGTCCCCGACTGTTCTCTGAAAACTCTATTTTCTCCATTGGTAAACTTAGCTACAATAAAAATAGAAAGACAATGAGCTAGGAAGTCAAACCCTGGGTTCAAAGGCTAAGTTCATCACTTCCAGACAGTAAGCCTATAGGCAAGTTATTAAAGGGGACTGTCAGTTTTCCAGGCTTATTGCTTATGAAGACTAAATCAGATAACATGTGTAAGGCATTACAGTGCCTGAGAAGTCATAGCTGCCTAAATAATTATTGTTTATTAGAATATTTTATGACGTCAATGATCAACATAATCTATGCAAAAAACTTTAAGATAGTCATTCTCACTTTTTTTCCCCTCTTTAATTCCTCCCTCACCCTTCCACCCCTGACCTACAGATGTTGCCGTCTCCCCTTAAGAACTGGATCTCTGAATGCAGTGTCTCTTCCCACGTACACCCGGGGCCTGGTGTACCCAGTCCTTGGCACCCCTGGCGGGCCTGACGCACCCTGGGGTATGGTCCATGGCTCCACCTGGGGTGAGAACCCAGGATCTTCGGTGTGTAAAGCAGACATGCGAACCACTACACTATGGAGCCATCCCTGGTCATTCCCACACTTGAACTCTGATGCTTCAACTAAATATCACCAGCAACTAATGTCATAGTGGCATTTAAGACTCTATGCATCTAAAACTAAACATAACTTTCTTCCCTTTCTCTAGCTCTTGCCACATACCGTTCAACCTGTCTTGGTATACCACAGCAGTTAATCACATAAGCATGGCACTCAGATGGACACGGGCTCAAATCCTGGCACAGTGACCATGGACAAGTCATTTAAGCTTTCTGAACCTTATCTACCTATCTACCTATCTACCTAGCTACCTACCTACCTACCTACCTACTTATCTATCTATCTATCTATCTATCTATCTATCTATCTATCTATCATCTATCATCATCTATTTACCATCTATTATATATTTATTTTATTTATTTATACCTATGAAGTAAAAGTAGTAAGGATTACCTCCTAGACTTAGCAAGAAAGTTAATGTATGTGAAGCAGATTGTCTGACACGTAGTAAAAGCTAAGCAAGTTATGTCTACTGAAATTATTAGTGACAGCACTGCCATCTTTCACACTCTTCTCTACCTGGGCTTCTTAAAAAATAACTGTTGCAAAGTTTGTTCCAGTCTTCTTCCATAAATCCCTCTCCTATTTGTCCCCAATGACATGGACCAAATAAAGTTACTATTGTGTACTTTTAATTGTTCTCTCTGATTTTAGGTCTTCACATTTATTTCTTATTCATTTATTCTGCTATATTTCTCTTTATAGCAGCTACTATCTGAACTTAAACATCGGGGTGTTTACCTCTTTATTCGTCTCTCCACTTGAAGAGAGTATTTGTTTACTCTGTGCCTAGAAGTGTGGCTCAAAATGGCTGTCATTTTGTCAAAATGGCTAGTTGTCACAGCGCCTTGGAAAGTGAATGTGGTTCTACTGACCCTGAACTAAAATCCACTACCCACCAGAGACAGTGCAGTCACCTCATGTTAGCATTCATGTGACCCAAAGCAGATCCCTGACCCTGTTCTGCAGCCTCATCTGTCTCCCTGCCCACCCTATACACATTGCTCTTCCAGCAAAGGGCACTGCTTAAGAATCCCTTTAATACTCTTTGATGCCTTATTTGCATTGCTCAGTCTACACTCATCTCCTTAGCTATCATTTTTTTTGCTTAATTCTTCAACAACTCTCTCAAATGCCCCAAATCGTCTCTGATGCCACCTTCAAGCTAGAAATGCCTTCTTATTTTGTTGAAATCTCTTAGCTTTTTAAATGTAATGTTCTCCTACCTCTTCTACTTACACTTGGAAAATTGGGGCCACTACGTATTTTTAAAAACACTTTAATGCCTAAAAGGTGGAATGGAACCTGGGCAGATTCTATCCCAAGAAAGAATTTCCAGATTACGACATAAAGGATACAACTCTAAGGAGAAAAATGCTTTTTTTTTTAATGCCCGTGAATGCTCCTTATTTTTCCTGTTTTGTTGGAGCCTCCCAACTCTGACTTGCTTTTAAATATGACAAATTACACAAGCAAGAACAATAGAAGTCCTCAAATCACTGCTACTAAATCTTCTTTTCTAACCAGCCATTCATCTTAGGTTTTCACACTCCAGACAACTTGCAAATTGTTTGGCACCCACTTACCTGGGATGAGTCATGCTCTCTGCCAGGTAAGTGAGGAAGAATTCTGATCTGACAGTTTACTACCTGATACAAGAAGGCTTAGGATAGTAACCCTACATTTCATTATGATGAATAACAGCCCTGAGACATATCTTTTAAACACAGGAAACCCCTTATTCAATATTGCCATGTCAGGGAGAGCCACAGTGTGTATTAGTTTATTAAAGACCCTGAGAAGATTTATTATTAAAGGGAGACTATGTCCTAATTTAAGCCATGGTTTCTAATTCATTTGAGTACAGAATGAACATTCTTCCCCCTGTAACATTTATTATCTCAACATCCTGCAGAATCTGCATCCCACCAGTAACACTTAAAAATAATGACATTGGGTAACTAATATTTTGATTGAGATTCTAACTTGTGGGGTCACAGAAAGTCAGAGAACATGAACTGGGTGGCAACTCTCAGAACACTAGCTGGGTGATCTTCAGCTTCTGTGAGGTTTAATTTCCTCACCAGTAGAACAGAGTTAATTACAGGAGAATCAAACAGGATTGTTTTATAGACATAACAATTAAAATAAGTGTTCTTTATTTCTTCTATGTATTTTATTATAAAAAGAATACATTACTATTTCATGTGATTTTCAGCTTTCTCTTGCTCATTGCTTTCATGCCTTTGTTCATGCAGCCCCTACCGACTAGCACTTCTCCTCCTCAAGGCTAAACCAAATTACTCTGCTGGTGAAAACTGAGCAAGCCAAACTAAAAAGCTGACCTCCATATTACTTGGAAGTGGATTTCAGCTCCTTGCAAACTGAGCATAAGTCAGTAAGTATTGTTTTTAAAGCATGTGCTGTCCAATAATCAATTTGAAACTCATCTCTTTATCAGGAGACCCCTCCACATTAATTCAAGGAAACAACTCAAATAGTTAAAATTTTAGCCTCTGTTGCCAGCCAAAAGGATATAGTGGTGGCATATTTGGGTAACAAAAGCCTTTTGGTATCCCTCAAACTACATCTAAATAGCCACTTATTGCCACTGAATTCTGTCTCATGCTCTAATGAGTTTTGCAGAAGGCTGTTGAGATGTACGTGTGTTGATATCTATCTACCTCTCTATCTATCTATCATCTATCTATCTATCTATCTATCTATCTATCTATCTATCTATCTATCATCTATCTAATCTCCATATATATATCATGTTATACAATCATATATAATTATATACATATATAATCCTCATATGTTTGTGTGTATGTGTATGTGTATAATCAGTTAGACTAATAAATTGAGTCTACTGTGTCATGAATTTATAAGCTTAGAAAACAGAGAGAAGTGACCTCTACACCAAACAGCATATTTTAGGGACTGAATGTTTGTGTCTACCCAAAATTTATATGTCAAAGCCTAATCACAATTGTGATGGTATTTAGAGGTGGAGCCTTTGGAGGTAATTATCATAAAGGTGGAGGAGCCCTCATGGGTGGGGATTATGTCCTTATAAAAGAGACCCCTTCAGCTATGTGCAGACACAGTGAAAAGCTGGCTGTCTGTGAGCCGGGAAGTGGGCTCTCGCCAGACACTGAATCTCCTGCTGCTTTGATTTTGCACTTATTAGCCTCCAGAACTGTGAAAAATCGATCAATTTCTGTTGTTTATAAGCTACCCAGCCTATGATATTTGGTTATACCAACTCAAATGCACTAAGACAACATTATTTGTTTACTTTTACATTGAGAAACTAGGTTATCTTCAGAAAGTGAGACAAATGAAGTATTTATTTGATTCGGCTTATCTCCTCAGAGTGCTGGAAGACTAAAAAGATATGAATGTACTTTTTCATCAAGAAGAGTGCATTCGGGAGTAAAGGGACTATGATGTCCATGAAGGTTCTTTCATGACAAAATTTTAAACATACAGATATGGGTGAACTTTAAAATATCCTCCTAACATCATCTTGAATTTCTTCTTCTAATTCAAAGGTTATTCTGAGCAGTTCCTACATTCTATAAACTACACTAAACAATAACAATACAGACATAACACGTATTTTCTTTCCCTCAATAGGATCTTGGTGTTATACTGGAAATTCGTATGCAAATCTTATTAAAGTTCAATATCGTTCAAGATACATCATGGCCAAATTGGTCCTTAGCTGCCTTTTTAGAATAGAGTCTCTGAGAATGTGTATTCTTTAATGGGCCAGGACAGGGAAAAGGAATCCAGCAAGGAAGTATGAAAACACTCCATCGAGGAGGAGGGCCTATAAGGAGTTTTAGCTGAGCTGACATACAGAGTGCTAGAAAAGAAGGAAAAAGATAATGTTTAGGCATACACAGGTAGGCACCAGATCGTGCAAAATCAGTTTGCTCATTTTTGACTCAACAACTATCAACTGGCCACCCATTATGTACTAATTAATGTTCATCTGGATACAGTTGCTGAACAAGCTGGATATGACTCCTACTCTCAAAAGTTTAGACTTGGTGAGACAGACAAAGCAATAATACAACAAATTAAGAAAATAGATATTGCAACAAATGTTGAGTAGACAATAACGAGCTAATGCAACAGTAACGGGGGATGGGGGAGAACTCCTTTAAGTAGAAAAGAGGTGGGAAAGATTTTTTAGAGCTGTGACTTAAAAGGTGGAGGCACAAGCATGGGAAGCAACAAGGCAAGTGTAAAGGCCCTGAGGCTGGGAAGACTTGGTGTGTTAGAGCAGTGACTTTCAAACTTGAATGTGCAAACAAATCCCCAGGGAATCTTGTTAAAGTGCAGATTCTGATTTAGTTAGCCTGGGGTGGACTTGAGATTCTACATTTTTAACAAACTCCCAGGTGATGGCACTGGTCTAGGGACCAGTTTACCATCAAAGAGATAAAGAAAAAAAGTCAAAGAGGCTGTCTAGAGCTTAGTGGTTAGGGTAACAGCACAATGAGAGTAGAGAGGAAGAAAGAGGTCAGCTCAAGACTGTCACTATGGGAAGGATATGGTTAGCATGAGAAGTATAATTCTTGCTCCTTCCTTTTGGGAGGAAGAAGGAGAGGGTGAATGTGGGAGCATCTTCTAGAAAGAAAAAAGAAAGGCTGCTTGGTAAAACTTCCTTTTAATAACAGCAGACCTCCTGACAAACAAATGGTATATGATAGCTTGAGATTTCTTAGCTATGGAACACCTTTAGCAGGATGTACTTAGTCTGTCTGAGATTATTTATGGTAAACAAATCTGGAATCTATCAATTTACAAGGTATAATTTCCTGAAAAACACTGTAAGCTGTGAATTTATCTAAGTTTAAAATAGTAATGTTTCATGACCAAAACAGTTCTCTCTCTTTTTTTGTTTTGTTTTCTATTTTGTTTTGTTTTGTTGTTGTTGTAGCTGTATAAACTATTTTAAAACTTAATTTATTATCCTGGGCCAAGGTGTAACCTGAAGTCAAGAAAAGGCCTGGGGAGTGACATTGGTACTCTCCCTACTTTCCCGTGTCTCACAGCTATTTGTAACTGGAGTTAAAGAGTAAAGCTTGTTACTGAGTGTTATGGCCTGAACAATCCTCCTCAAATTCATATGTTGAAGCTGTAACCTCCCATTGTGACTATATTTGGAAATGGGGCTTAAAGGAGATTACTAAGGTTAAATGAGGTCATAAGGTTGGAACATAACCCAACAGAAATGACGTACTTATAAAAAGTGAAGAGACATCAAGAGTGCAGTGCAGGCTCCTAAAAAAGACACAGGAAGACATGGCGGGAAGGCAGTCATCTGCAAGCCAGAAAGAGAAGGCTCAGCAGACATCAACCCTTATTGGCACCTTGATCTTGCACTTCCAGCCTCCGGAACTATGAGAAATAAATTTCTGTTTGTTGAAGTCACCCAGTCTGTGGTATTCTGTTATGGCAACCTAAACTGACTAATATACTGGGCAAGATTATTAACCTGGTGAAAATCATATCTGACAATCTCATTCTTTATGTTCACTCACCTTTGGAGTTGTTAGTGGCTGAAAGCAGTGGTCCTCTTCCCAGGATATGTTGGGAGCCTTTGAAACATATCCAGGCCCCATTTAGAAGGGTTCTGATTTAACTGGTTAGGGATAGGATCCAGTTATCATCAATATGTTTAAAAAGTTCCCCCTTATGATTCTTATATGCAACCATATTTTTGAAACAGTGAACTAAATTCTGTTTTTAAAGATGCTTCTGGAGACGCTGGAGGCAGGGATGGTATGTAAGATGTCTCTAAATAATTGTGGGCACAAACCTTGGTTTTGTCCTTCTACAGACCTGTTAGTTGATAAATAAAAATCAGAATTTTTTTCCCTTCAACTTCCAAGTGCTCCCACTGTTAGAGTATCTGACTTTATCTTGAATCTGAAGCCAACTAATTCTGTAAGGGCTATATATCCTTTGGTTACTTGAGTACCTGGCCCCTGGGTAACTGTCCATTAAAAAAAAAAAAGTAACTATTAATATATATGCATTATTGAAATGTATTCTCCATTTTTTTTTTTTGCCATCCTGCACATTTCTATAATAAGCCATTTGTTCAGAGCTCAATTATTTTGTAATGTTTGATTAAACAAAATCATCACCAAAATAATTCTATTATGGTTAATTGACATCTCGCAGAAAAATTAACCACTTTGCTGGTCATGCCTTTAATAACGAGCTTCCCAGATCTGAAGGCACATTTCTGAACACAATCCTTCAGGATGGCTCTGAAGACTGAATACAACCTTACAGATTGTTTTTACAAAGCAGTTACCATATCAACAGATCAAACAATTATTCAGTCTTATAGGTAGCACTGCAATTCTTAAGATTTGGCAGCTAGGATTTAACTATTATAAGCCTTGTAATTAGTTTCTTAATCCAGAGCTTGAAAATGATAATAGTTTAATGCTCAGACTATGTCAATACATTTAGGCAATATGATCCAGTGAGATATATTAACTCCTAAATCTCTTATTATATATACAAAATGAAGATGAAATTAGCTTGGGCCTGAATCAGATAAATAAGCTTCCTGAGCCTAACAGGCTTTTTTATTATTATTATTATTATTATTATTATTATTATTATATATTATTACTTTGTTCTCTTCTCTCCCACCAGGATAACTGTGCTATAACTGCCACACCCCTGTGGCCCAGAAGCACTACATCATTGCTGGAGGTCTTTCCTTTCCTTCTTTTTCTTTTTGAATTCCAGGTTAGTATTTTTACTTAAAAACCTCTTTAGACCTAAAAGTTAGCCAGAAAAGATTTTACTTAGCTACAATCTATTAAAAGGGCCTTTTATTCTTAATAATACAATTATTATTATTCAACATCCACCCTCTGCCAGGTATTAAATATATATTGCCTCTAATTCTCATTAGAAACCATGCAAAGTAAGAATTATTCCCTGTACTTTGTGAATGAGAAAACTTGGGCTTAGGTATTAAGTGTCTGAGTCCATAATCTGAAACCATAATCTTTCTATATATATCTTGGTGGCTTTCGGGCCACAAAAATAATGGACTTTTAAAAATGTATTTTGTTAGACATCTTATAAAGGTTCAAGAGGTACATAATTATATACTATGTAAAGTTAATCTCCTTTCCGTTCTTGCAACCAACTCCCCAGGGGCAAACACAATTATAAGTTTCTTGTGCATGTTTTACCGAATTTGTGAAAATACCTTCACTAATTATACGGCTTATGCTGTGTATCTGTGTGTGTGTGTGCACATGCACGTGTGTTTCCAGGAATGACAAGAAGAAAAAAAAGAAGAACTCCAAGGGGTTCAAATCATCAATCATTAAATATTGATCCTGCTTATTTCTAAGAATTGTTCTCCTCCTCACCCAACTCTATGGCCCTCCGAGGTTATGCCGAGATATAAAAACAGCTGCCTTCTTTGGAAATGGCTGGCTTAAGGGAATGAAAAGGAGCTTTGCGTATTCAGGCCACTGTTCAAAATTATTTTTAATAATTCTAATTATAAATTATTTAAAGACTGTTAATGAACTTAAGTCTTTTACTGTTACCAGGTATGTTTAATTTCATTTTTAGTTACTGTTTTCATGGGCAAACTTAGGTTTCTAAAGATAGCAAAGAGTTCTAGTAGGTCTAACATGTCTTTTTACACACTCTCTTTCTTCTCCCTTTCCTTTCCTTCCATCTTTATTTCATGACTCTCTCCACCTTCCAGAGGCCAGGCTGCATCCACCCTCTGTGCATCCCTGACCCTGACTGAAGTGAATCTCTTTTTCCTGACCCAGCTCAGACCCTTTCATGTCCAAAAAGCACAGAGGAATCTCAGGCTTCTTCCTCTACAGACCCGGGGCATCTTTTTTAAACCTCCATTATGAAACTATAACCATCATCTTTCTAAGATGTACATTTATACCTTCCTATAAATTCCCTGAGGGCTAGAATCCTAGGCTGTCCTATTTAAAACCAACATAAAATAGGTACAGAGAAGATATTTTGTGGCTTAAAGCTTGCAGTAAATATTGATTTCATACAAATCTGAAACCAAACACGTATTTTTCTTATCATCTCTGTCTTCTTAAGCCAGTCACTAAATATTTCAGAACCTTTTTCTGATTCAATCTATGAGGAAGGACAAGATAGTGTCTGCCTTAGAAGATTTCTAGAAAGATGAACCAAGATAAATTAAGAGCACCCAAAACATAAGAGTTGATGAATACATAGTCATTTTCTTTTTCTTCCTCCCTCAATGTGGTTTTTGAAGTGTCCAATATTGTCATTCTAGTTACACATTTAAATTAATATTAATTATAAAATATATCCTCAAACTTCAAAAGTCATCTATAATCCCCCCGATCTGGCACTATTTCCATGCAGTTTAGGAAATCAGAACCCTTGGAGAGTCTCCTTCCACATTGCCTTCTTCTCACCTTCCACATCTAATCCATCACCAAGCCCTGCTGATTTAACCTTCTAAGTGCCTATCCAAGCCACCTGCATTTCTCATTCTCCAGAGAACTGACACTCTGGAGCTCTCCTCATGTTTCACATAGCCCTAGACTCTTAGGAGGACCTCCACTCTGTCCACACACCTGTTCAACTCTACCCTCCAGATACAGTGATCTTGCCAAAAGGTAAGTCTAATCTAGCTATAGCAACCCTACTCTTCTCTGCTTAACACCCTTAAATGGGTTTTCACTTCTTTTAAGTGAAAGACTATAATTCTTACCATGACTTTCAAGACTTGCTTTTTTGGGAATCATCCCACATGCGGTGACCCCGTTAGCTTTCTTCAGAGGCTTACCCATGAGTCCTTCCAGCACACTGTGCTCCCTCTGATGGACCGCTGTTCCTTCCCTAACCCACGCTAGCTCTGGCTCTGTCCTTCAGCCCTTAGCTCCTAGCTCACTTCTTCAAGGAAATCATTCTTACTCTACCATTTCTGAGCAGTTCCCTCATGTGAAATGACAGTACCGTTCACTGTCACAGTTGCAGTTTAATATCATATGTGAGAGAGACCAAGGGACAAGTTCAGGGAGGGCAGGGACAGTGTATGGATTCACCATTTTGACCTGATCAGCCAGCACAATGCCTCACATGAAAGAGACAACCAATAAAAATGAGTCAAGTCAATCCCCAAACTATCACTATCCACCATAGCACGTAGGAAGGACTCAGTGCTTTTTCTGTACCAGACGCTTTGTCTGGATCACACTGGACCTTTGTAGCAAATATTATGCTCTTGAGTCCTACTTTATAGAGATGAAAGTAACTCAAACAGGGCTAATCTATGTTAACCACTGAAAGTGCTGATTCTCCTTTAAACATTTAAATTCAAAATAAATTCTATTAAGTTTAACAATGTCCTTGGCTCTTCATGAAGCGTGTGTCTTTCAAGTAGACTTCTGACCTCATAGTGGAAAAAGCTACACAAGTGGCAGAGTTTCAGCCAGGTCTACTGAGCACAAGGGAGAAAAGCTAGCCAACCAATGACTTGAGGGGCTGCAAGTTGTTCCACTGTGATGAGCAACGATTCTGCTCCTTAACAGTGTTTGTCTTCCTTGAATATAAGTGCTAGTAAGTGAAAACGTTTGTCAGTTCAAGATGCCTACTCTCCAACACGAGACTCAAAATTCAGGCCACTGCAATAATGTTTCAATTTTCCATTGAAAGGTTTATCAATTGTTAGGACTAAAAGAAGCCTTGGAGAAAGGCTAGTTGAGCACACCATTTTACAAGAGAAAAGCTGCAACTACTATCTTCATAAATTAAGTTAAAATGAAAACCATGCATTCACCCAGTCAGAGTGCTGGATAAGAGACAAGCATGGGGGCAACGATATAAAGGTAAAGGTAAGGGAAAAGACTGTAGGATGCTCCAGTACTGTAACAAAGCATCAAGCGAAACGTCACACTGAGGTGGGAGTGTGGCATAGAGTAACAAAAAGACTATAGAGTTTTCTCCCGCTCTGGTTTAAAATTCTAATGCTTTCAGGTTTTGCCTTACCATCACTAATGACACCCATGATAATAATTTAACTGTATAATGTACCTAGAATAAGTCCATCAGGCCCTGTGCTAAATTTAATTTATGGATTATACTGGTGATTTCATTTGATTTCTCACAAGCACTCTATGGTTGTCATCCACAGTTTACAGCTGAGAAGACTGAGACCTAGAGAGACTGGGTCACATAACAAATGGCAGGAGACCGGGTGGTCTAAACCCAGTACCTGTGTTGCTAACCAAAGTCACTTCCTGGGCAAAGTCACTCCCTGACCACACTGTTCTCTGCTACCATTTCTTTTGTGGTAGATGGCACCCAGATGAACCACATTTCCAACCCTCCCTGGCATTGTCACGATGAGCAGAAGTGGTGTGTGCTACCAGCAGGCCTGCCCACAGACCTTCCCCACAAATCCCCAGCTTTTCTGCTGTCTGCCTGCTGAACACAGAGAAGGGAGGAAGACCTAGAAATGACAGCACTGACTAATAGAAAGAGTCTGGGCTCTTAAAAGAACAGAAGGAAGTCCTTGTATCTCCTCACCAACCAGTCCCCACTGTCTACCCAGACGGGGATGTGATGGAAGAGAGAAATAAACTTTATTATGCTAAACTGCTGAGATTTGGGACCGGCTTACTCACTCTAACTGATTCAACAGTGTTGGTGTCTTCCATAGCACTGATCACAGTTACAATTTTATTTTATTTGTCTGTCACTCATTTAATGCTGCCTTATTGGCTCAATTGTAAGCCTCCTGAAGGTAGTGAGCAAGTTTGTTTCATCTACCACCATAGCTAATGCCTAGAAAAGCCCAGTCTGCAGGAAACAGGTGGTAATATTTGTTAAAGAAATTTTAGGGTGGTGGGGAAGGAATGAAACCAAGTGGTCAGGACTTTGTGCCTGGTCACAAAGTGGTTTCTCCCCCACTGAGATGTGGCCACGTTGAATGAAATTTAGTTCAAGAACCAAGAGCACCAGTGTCTATAAACGTATTCTTAAATGAAAACTTTAGGTTCAAAGATTGTATGTATTTTTCTCCAAGAGATGTATAGTGTGGAATCTGAATGCAGCACCAAAGTCTGTCCTTGGATCTAGCAAAGCTCTACCATGTATGGTTCACAGCAGCGCTGGTTGGTGGGTGGGGTCCTAGAAAGCTGCACTGAAGCATGCAGCCCCTGTCTTGCCCCTTATGAGGCCACGTTCCTTTCGCTGCTTTCTGGAAAACAGGTTGAAAACCTTTGAAGTGGGTTCGTGGTCCCTTCCTGCTATTATAGCCTCTAGGAGCTGATTCAATAAATGAAATGAAAAGAAAGAATCTTCTGCCTGAGAGTTTACCTGGGGCCAGGCACTATGCTAATATCATCAGCCTTAACCCCACCTCAATCCTCTGGGGCAGGTGATAAAATAAGCAAACAATAACAAGAACAATACTGGTTCTAGTTTCTACTTGCTGTGTAAATATTATGGACGAGGTGTAGATATCGTCATATATTCTTTGTACATTATTTAATATAATTAGTTCAACAAGCCTATAAAGTAAATTTCAAGAACTGTAAACATTCCAGGATTTTACCCTACTTTCAAGCTAACAAGTTATTTTTATAGTCTCATGGATGCTGGCAGGATATATGCAACTCCTGGGTCAGAGTCAAAGGACCAGTTATTACTCACAGTAATAGCAACAGCCAGTTAAATGATTTGTGCTGGTTTCCTGAGCTCCCATTCCCACAGGGCAATGTGAAGAGGGCCAGATGGATGCTGTACATGCTCAGGGATACAATACAAGTGAAGAGCTTTGAGTTTAGGAAACCCCAGCATCTTCTAAGGCTGTGTGTAAACCTGCCCAAGCTTTGACATGGGCAGAGACATTATTTGTATTATCCTGGAAAGAAAACAAATCTGTCCTCTGTTCCATAAGGAATAGTTCATTATATAAATATAAATACCCTTAAAAATATGAAACAAAAGCTGAATTCATTTGTTCACCAAACATGCAGAAATGTGAGAGACCCATGGAGATTTGCCTCTCATTTTATAAATGTTCTAACAGGTCTTGGACTCTGACTCCCTCCCTCACCTTCTGCCATCCCCGCACCCGCCACCACTTCACACACACACACACACACACACACACACACACACACACACACACACACAATTTAACCCAGATAACTACTCATAACTAGTAAGAAGATGAGCCAGAATTCCAACTCTGGTCTAACACTCTTATCCACTGTGCAACATTGCTTCCACATTTTCTTGAGCAGCAGACTGGGAGTTAGAGGAATTAAGGAATGAGTTAAGGCTAAAAGAAATTGTAAGTAAGGGAGCTGAGGTTCAAGTTCACACCACCCAAATCCAGACCTGGTGGTCTCACCACTACACCACACGTATTGATCAAACACCAGCACATATGAATTTTCTGGAAGATTAAGGGTATTGCAGGCAAAGCAAAGAATGGTGTGATGAGAGTAGCAAGTCATTTTCTCAGGTGAGCAGAAAACTGCACAGGTGAGGAGGCGCCATTGGAGTGAAAGAAGAAGAAAGGGAGAGGAGGGGAAGGAAGAAAAAGGAAGGGGGATGAAGAGGGAGAAAGAGAGAGAGAGAGACAGAGACCAGACTTGAGTTTGGAAGTGGTTTTTACCTTATAGTCTTATAGCTGAATGGAGGTTGTGGGTACTGTGTCCAATGGACAGATGTATCAGGATGCACCTGCCTCCTTTGTTCAGATTAGCTTACCTGCTTGTACCACATTACATTATGATGCCCCAGCTACTTGAGAGCTTAGTATGATGGCAACAGGAAACAGATAGATATCACTAGTCATGGGAATATAGGCTCCATCATAGGAGATTTGTTAGGAGAAGTTTGCAGACTTTAAAATAAACAACTCTCACATAGGAACATAAGAAAAACGTATAAACAGATAGCTCATAAAAGCAAAACAAAGCAAAAATAAGAAGAAAAGGGAATGGTTTCTAATATGGTAAAGGAGCTCAGTGCTACTCAGAATAAGTAAAATACAAATTAAAATCCATGGAGACATCATTATTCAGTTGTCAGATTGGCAAAATCTAAACCTTTGACCACTCGCTCAAGTTTTCTGGACTTCGGGGAAGCAGACACTCTTATGCAGTTAATATTATAAAGTTATTCATCCCAGCATTATATAATAGCAAAGGATTAGACACAACCCAGAGGTCCAACACTTAAGTGACTAATTCAATAAATTGAGTCCATTCATATAATAGTATGACCTTCAACTATTATTTTAAAAAATATAAAGGAGCTGTTTACGCACTCACACGGAGGATAACCAATGTCTATTATTAATGGGGGAAAAAGCAAGTAAGTATATTATATGACATTTTGTGTTATATGGGGCAAGTGACAGTAGTAAAAAATTTACTTGGATATGCAAAAGGAAACAAAGATATATAAGAACAGTAGTGATACTGGTGGTGTGGGCTATTAGAAAAGTAGCAGTTATGTTCACTTCATACTTTTCGATACCTTCTGTTTCTTTGGACCATTTAAATATATTTTCTTTAGCATTAAATTTTAAAATGCAAACACTACAAATGTATGAAGGATTATCTCTTCTGCAAGATCAATCTCAGGATTGGGAATGTTGGCTTTCTTGGATTTCACTTGGCAACTTAATAATTTGGCATCATTGTCACTTGATTTTGCCTTTAGAAAAGAGAGCATGGATTCCACAGCTATTTGTTGGATTTCTTTTCCCAGTATCTTTCCCTGTTTGAATAAGATACCAGGAGAAGTTTTTTCTCCCCACTTGGGTTTCTAAGCAACTTTTGAAAATTCTAATATTATCACCAGTCACTGTGAGAAATAAATAGTCATGCTTTTTCACTATTTAAGCTGCTTTTTAACACTAAACCCCTGAGCCTCATTCTATGTTTTGGTTCTCAAGTGTTCCTGGTTTGCAAACTGTCTTTTTGCCATGAGCATGCTAAACTTTTACTAATCCCTAGTTCAGCGATTTACTGGTTTTACTTCTATTATTTCTGAACTTTTGACAATAACAAGTTCTCTGAGGGGAGAAAAAAAAAAAAAACCTTTGATTTCTAGCATTTGATGCTTTCCATACTATAAATACTCATTATGGCTGATAAGTTGCCAATGTGATGCCAGGAGGCAGCATAGCAATTACATAGTATTTCTACTACACCAACTCAATAACTATAAATAACTGTAAGCACAGAGATAACAGTAAAATGTAGTTCAATAATTGGAAAGTATGAGCTGTATTCATTTTTATTTTAATTTAATTTATTTAATTGTAAGTTTTTGTTATTTAATTTTAATAATGGTTGTTTAAAAACTACCTTGTCAATTTCCCCAAAATTTAAGTCAGCTCTTGTGAGCTGACAGATGGTGAAAGCTAGGTCCAGTATTCCATGGCTATACCCCAAATCTCTCTTCAAGGATGCATACTCCTTTCTACAAAGCAAACTTTGGAGAAACTGAATAAGACATCCCACACAGGTAGATTAAATAATAACAATTACCATAATGTACTGCACTGTAAGAAGTGTTTTCGGTCATGATTTCATTTAATTGTTACATTAAATTACAAAATTTCAAATTTGTTACCCATTATGAGGTGGGTAAGGCTTATAGTTCTCAGAAAGGAGACAGACCTAGAACTACAACCCACCAAGCACATACCTGCTTTTGCACTCAAACACTCTGCTTCTTTAAAGTGGCTTTCAGAAATGATTCGAGTTGGACAAATGAGAGGTAATCCCAAGTGGTCAAGGTTAGGAGAAGAACCACAGATACCTTTGGATTGATTAACAGATGGCCCTGCTTTCCCCACTTCCAGAAAACACATTTTTCCTATTTCTGGAAAATGTTTTTCTGCCTTGGTTCTTACATTTAAATATAGTCTGGATTTCTCTCAGAATAATTTTCTCAGTCACGCTCTGGCGTGCTGGCCATGCTGGCTGGGATTCTTTAGGATCCAAACTTAACACATCCGTAACTCCTCTTTCCGCCCTTGTCCTTGCCACCCCCACCTCTGTTCTCTTACCCTGCTTGCCATCTGCACCGCCCTGCCTTCCTCTGGTTTCCTTTTGTGATCTGCAGTTTGATCTTTCTCTTTTCTTAGCTCTTGGGGGGAAAGAATCTCTAGACAGCTAAATGCCTCACCTGTTTGCAAGTTAGCTGTAATTTCAAAAACCAAAGGAATGATACTTCTTACTATATGTATGTGGCTGTGTGTGTGTGTGTAGGGGGGTACGTCTGTATTTGTTTGTTTGTTTTTGCTATTTTGTTTGGTTTCTTCCTTTGGGCACTTGGGAGAGCGAATGGAGTAGGGGGAGCTTTTGTAGGCTAGTGTTTGTCAGACTTTGCTATGCATGAGAACCCTCTGGGAATCTTTTTTTTTTTTTTTAAATACTGATAGCAGGGTCCCACCCTGGACTTTCCAATATCATTGGTCGGGGTGAGGCTTGGGCATTGGGATTTTTTGAAGTGCCCTTGGTGATCCTTATGTGCAGCAAAGTTTGGCAAACACAGTTCTAGCAATTAAAATTTCACCCTGTGGGTGGCTGTGCTAAGGAAAACCACTCACCCAAGCTCCTTCTCATCAAACTGGTATAGAACAGGTACATTAATATTTCAATGAACTAAATTTTCATTGAGCATTCTCTTTCTACCTTAGGCCTTGGAGATTCCCGAGAATCCAGTCCTGAGATTCGGTCTGACTTAGTTTCCCAATGTTTTCTAGGTAGCAGAAATAAGTCACTTTAGTTTATCAGTAGACTCATGGAATTATTTCAGCCAAGGATGAGTTGAGCTTTACATTTTAATTGTTCATTTCATGTATTCACTCGTTAAACAGTTAACCGATACAGTAGGTGATACAGAGCAGAGAGCAGTGGGTTATTGACCTGTGACCTCAATGTTTCAACAGTAGGGTTAGAGATAAAAATAGAAAAATCTGAAATGATTTTGATCAATGCTCCTGAAAGGTTCAGACAGGTGTTTAGAAGTGGGAGCGAATATATATTTCCTACTTGCTATGGAGCAAGCATAAGACTTGGCAGTTTCTTTTTACTTTTTTTTTTTTTTCAGTCAATCTTCATGCATCTATTGATTCACATACCAATCATCCAATAAATGTCATGGTGTGTTTCTTATGTGCTATATTCTGAGGTTATTGTTGTAAATAAGACACATGATTCTTGCTCACCTATAACTTATAGTCTATGGCATGCATTCCCAACAGGGGGCAATATTGCCCCAGTGGGGCAAAAAATAGGTTCTGAAGGGCAAAAATAATAATAATAATAAAGCTCGTAATGTTTTATGGTACTCTAAAGGACCACAGTACATAAACTGGTTAAACTGACATAGAGAATATCTGTGGTATTTAAATATCATGGAGAGGGGAAAGCACAATTAGAAAAAATTATATACATATATATAAAAACTTTAAATTATCTATCTATCATCCATCTATCTATCTATCTATCTATCATCTATCTATCTATCTATCTATCTATCTATCTATCTATCCATCTATCTATCTATCTATCATCTAAAATACTCCGTAAGGAACACTAATAAAACATAGAATGAAAAATACTCATATGTAGGGGAAAGAACAACAATATAATATGTCATGAATATTAGGGTGAGAGAGACACAGGGACCCATGAGAACAGGTAGCTGTGAGTCCTCATAAGTTAAGTTTTGGAAGTGATCTCAGGTTGTCTGCTGAAGGGATTCTTGGAACAATTATAATCTTCGGTCTACAGATGAGACACAGGCTTAGGTTAATAGGGACCTAAGACCTCCCACCTGGTAAGCAGATCTTGTAAGGTAAATGCGTGACACGCGGACAGAAGTTTTAAAAGAAGTTTTATTGGGAGAGGGCTCCCTGGCGAGGTTCTCTGGTCCCGAGAGGAGAGGGGCCAGAGAAGTTGTGCCCTGGGGTAGGAGGGCGCAGCTTTTATGGGGTAATGTGGGGGGTAGGAGTATAGGGTGAGCAACGTTAATCAAATGCTAACTGAGCCTCCAGATTAGGGTGGTGGCACCTAGGGCTTTATGGTGGGCCCTATTCAGAAGGTCTGGATTCCTGGTATCAAGCTGGGGAGTCTCCAGGCAGGCATCTGGCTGGCCCTTCCCTCAGACCTAACAGATCTGATTTCAAATCTAGGAGCTTTTTCCATCTGATTTAAGCCCAAGGACCTGAATTCTCTCTGGTTTTACTAGTGATAGGACTGGGATTCTATGGCAAGTTGTGTTTCTCTAGACAACAAATATTAAACTTGCCCTCTTGGCTGTAATCAAGTAAGAGCTTCATGTCTAGATTTCTTCTTGATATAACTGTAGAATTCATACAATTGCCTTTTAATTGTGATTTAAGGATAATTGAATGTTCTTGTCAAAGAGAGCGCTGAGACTCAGTTTTCACTGAGTCAGCATAAGCTCGGGGATGAATCCGGCCTCTCATTTGAAGCTAACTCAAGCACAGCGCCTTCCCTAGTCCTGCTATTTTGTCTCTGTCCCTTGGGGCAAGTACCATAGCTACAGTTTTGGGGTTGATTTATTTTTTCTTAAAGGTATATCTCTAGAATTCTCTTTTTCTATAAAATTCTGGCCAGTTCTCCCTTTAGAGCTTCTTACTAAATTTTCCTTCATAAAATCAAAAGTGTGGATCTTTCCCAATTCCTGCATTGCAATTTTCTTACATTGAGGATTTGAACTATTTCTATAATAGATGGGTTCCTAGGCTCTCAGCCTAGTGGCAGAATTGCTGCCAAAGTAATTAGTTGAATATGCTAGGGAAAAAGGAAAAGCACAGACAGGGTGGCCTCAGGATAATGCCTTACTCCAGGTTTGGGGAGCAGGCACATGAGCTGAGGGAACCAGGATTGGTCCTTTGGCAACCTCCTGACCAGTCCCAACTTATATCTTTGCTTTTTGAGAAATTCCCAAATTATACTTTCACCTTCACCTCCACTACTTCCTGCTATTCCTCTTCCTCATTTATTGAGCTGAGTAGGTACCATGATCAACCCTGTTTTCTAGAAAACATAACAGAAATTTGGAGGGGTCAAGTCAAGGTCATATGGCAAATGGTGGAATTGAAAAGCCTGTCTAGTTTTAACCTCTCTGCTCTGAAATCCTTTATGTAAAACTGACTCCCTAATAGAGATCTGTGTTTTAGAGAAGACCTGCTATACTTGCTTCTGGTTTATTCACTTATTCATTTGTTCATTCATTTATTCATTCAAATAAGAACAGGATACTTATTGTGTGCCAAGCAGTGTGTTCCAATTGAGAACCAAAGAGCCAAGATTTCTGCACTTGATAGAGTTTATATTTGCACAAAGGAGGACAAGGAGCAAAAAAGAAGTCAATAGTTAAATAATGACAAACTGTTTTCATTTATAACCTAATTTAACTATCTACAGATTGCTATGAAGGAAACTATCAGAGAATAAAGAGAAAGAGAATAATAAAGAGGGATAAAGGCCTACTTAAGAGTTGCGATAGGAAACACATCTTAAAGGAGGTGTTGTTTAAAACTAAGACCTAAAGAGAGAGAAGGAGTAAGGAAGCTTGAGGGAGTGTGTTTCAGGCTGAGAGTAGCAGTGCAAAGAACCGATGGTAGAAGCTAACTTGGATGATCCAGGAAATGAAAGATCAGTGCAATAGCGTAGCGGGGAGGCAGGAATTGGGTGAAAGACCATTGGGCAGGTCCTGAAAGACCTTTATTATCAGGTGAATTGTGTCCTCCATAAAAGTAGTTTGAAGTCCTAACCTCTAGTACCTCAGAATGCGACCTCATTTGGAAATGTTCTTTTCTAATGTGATCAGTGTCCTTATAAGAAAATGGAGACAGAGATAGACACACAGAGAGAATGCCACATGATGACAGAGGCCAAAACAAAAATCTTCCCTGCAAGCTGAAAAATGCTAACGATTTCCAGCTATCACCAGAAGTTAGGAAGGGGCAGGAGAGAGTCTACCCAGAGAATCAGAGGGAGCACAGCCTTGTTGACAATTTGATTTAGGACTTTTAGCCTCCAGAACTGTGAGCAAACACATTTGTGCTGCTTTAAGCCCTCTAGTAGGTAGTACTTTGTTATGGCAGACCTGGGAAACTATTACAGCCTTGTAGATGTCAGTAAGAATTCTAGATTTCATTCTGAGTGATTGAAGCCAGGCCAAAGGAGTGGCTGGAGGACACTGGAGACTTGCAGTAGCCAAGGGAAAAAAAATGATGATGGCTTGGATTAAGGTTGTCACAGTGAAACCTGGAGAGAAATCCTAGCTAGATTTTTTTTTTTCAATATAGAGCCGCCCATATTTTTAAGTAGAATAGTGAAAAAGACAGAGGAACTAGCATTCCCTAAGTCACCTTGGGTAAGTTATTAAAAGTAACCCAGATTCTCTTTATAAAATGTAAATTATAGATTTGCTATGAAATCTTACAGTGTCTGACACAATAAATATCTTAAAAAAGTTAGCTACTCTTGCTAATGTTAATATTACTATTTTTTAAAATTTTTCTTTCAATCGGAATCTAAGAAAGACAGTATAAAATTTGGCTACAAAAGTGTATAATGAGTTAAATTTAGTGTCAAAAAGGTTGGATCCAAATCTTCATTCTTCTATTTACACTTTAAAAAATAAGTTTGAATAACATAAAATTGCTAATATTTGACTACTTTGACCGATAAAATTTGCTATTTCATGTTTTGAATATATTTGTATACAAAGAATATGTATAATATATAATGAAGTGTAATAAGTGCTAACATACTTGCCACTTAATGTAAGATGAGAATATTGACAGACTCTTGTCTTTACTGATTCCATATCACTGTAATGATTAACCTTTGGTTATATTTTAAATATACATTTGTTTTTAAAAAACATCTTAGCATTTATTTGTTTCTTAGCTTAATAAACATTGAACAACCTCTACATATTTTTCTTCAACTTGCTTTATTTTTAATCTGAATATCATTTTTCTATGATTCATCTATGTCTTTAACTATAGTTATAATCATTTCCTTTTCACTACTGTATACTATTCTACTGCAATTTTTTAATAATCTGTTCTTCTTCAAATAGGCATCACTTGCTGGATAAATTTAATCCTATGCTCAAGATGACAATATATGAAGATCCTAAACTCACCTACTCCCATGGACAAATTGAGTCTACAGCTATACATGAAACAATTTCCTCTTTATAAAACCTGAAGCCTGCCTGAGTGACAAGTACACATTGGGCAAATGAGAAGAAAACCACATCAAATTGGGTAGGAGGGACTGAGATACAATCTCACCATAACCACTTTCCTCCCCCAACCCCACACTTCACCCTTGAATGGTATACATATCAATATCAGGAAGGAACTCAAAATCCAGAGCCTCTCCATAAAGAGTAAAGGATTAGAAATCCACATCAGATATCCTAATTTTTAAGAATGACATCTGAGAGACAAACCCCCAAAACATCTAATTTTGAAAAACAATGAGATTTGTGTCCTGTGATTCACCAGACTATAGCAAGCTGAGAAATGACTCTTAAAGGACTTACATGCTCAGACTCACCTGCCCCAAGGCCCAGCTCAGAGGTAGCCGATCTTGTCCAGACTTAAACTCAAGAAGGATCGCCAGCCTACATTAGACCATAGTAGATAAAGGAACCCCCCAGCACTGTTGTGTGAATGTGAGTTGGTGCAGCCACTATGAAAAACAATATGGAGGTTCCTCAAAAAAGTAAAACTAGGACTACCATGTGATCCAGTAATTTCACTTGTGGTTATTTACCCAAAGAAAACAAAACCTCTAACTAGAAAAAAATATATTCACCTCCATGTTCCTAAGTGTCTATAGATAGATGAATAGATAAAGAAATTGTGCTAAAAGTATATATACACACATATATACACAATGAAATATTATTCAGATGCATAAAAGAAAGAAATCCTGCCATTTGCAATAACATAGATGGACCTTTAGGACATTATGTTAAGTGAAATCATCAGCAGAGAAAGACTGATATTGTATGATTTCTCCTATATGTGAAATCTAAAATGAAAAAAAAAGCAAGTTCCTGGATACAGAGAACAAACATATTGGTGGTTGCCAAAGGCATGAGGTAGGGGAGCAGAATGAGTGCATGGAGTCAAAAAAAAAAAAAAAAAAAAAACAGAAAAAAGTAGACAACAAGTAAAATGGTCAAAGAAATTAAATAATTTTAAGTGATCCTATTTCATTATTTTTTCTCACTTTTTTGTAATGGAGATATAATTCACATATCACAAAATTTACCATTTTAAAGTATATAATTAGAATGCTTTTAATATATTTACAAACTTCTATATACCATCATCACTAATTTTAAAATTTTCATCACCCCCAAAGAAATACTATACTTACTAGCAGTAACTCCCATTTTTCTTTCTCCCAAGCCCTGGCAACCACTATTCTATTTTTTACCTCTACGAATTTGATTATTCTGGACATATCATATGAGTGGAATTATGCAATATGTGTTTGTGTGTGTGCCTAATTTATTTCATTTAGCAAATGTTTTCAAGTTTCATTACTATGGTAATATTTACAAGGTTCTTTACTTCATACTTCACTCTTTTTTATTGTCAAATAATATTCCATTGAATGGAGGTACTACAATTTATCTACTCAACAGCTGATGACAATTGGGTGTTTCCAATTTGGGCTATTATGAACAATGCTACTATAAAATTTCACGTACACATTTTTGTGTGGACATATGCTTTCAATTCTCAGTGGACATACCTAGAAGTGGAGTTGCTGAGTTATCTGGCAACCCCATTTTTAACCTTTTCAGAAAGTGCAAAACTTTTCCAAAGCAGCTGCTCCAGCTTACATTCCCATCATGTATATGTGTTCCAATTTCTCCACATCCTTGCCAACACCTGTTATTGTCTATCTTTTTGATTCCAGATAGTTCATTTTTAAAATAGGAATATAATAAGGAAATTCATTTTGTGAAGTTATTAAGAGAAGCAAATGTGATAATAGATATGAGACTACTTTCTAAAGCAATTTTCTAAATTACTAGTTGTCCTTATTACACCGATGAAAGCAAGGGAAGGAAAGAACATACAGAAAGTATTTTAGTGTGCCTCAGAGACACACAAGGTATTTTAAAGACTAAATAACACAAGCCATCTTTAAAATTCAATTCAGTGCCAATGTCATTTACAATTCTAATGAACTCTTAAAGCCGAAAGAACCTTAGCAATTGAAGCCTTTAACCTCTTTTGCATTCCAGTGGCCTGCCTTTACAAAGTTGTCAGTGACTGATGAGGGACTGGCTGGCTTTAAAGAAAGCAAAGAGAGTACTCTCTTCTGCAGCACCAATACCATAAAAGAAGGCAAGAAGAATTTCAGGAGGACATTTAAAAGAACTTCCTGATTCTACAGCAAAAAGCAACGTTCTCTTCTTCACAGAATTATATACATGGTCTGCTGTAGGAATTTTTTTTATTTTTTAGAAACTTGCATAAAGACATGCCAGAGGTGGGGGAATAAATGTTAGAATGAGGACTTGGTGGAAAGCAGTAAGTTCTTCCCAGCTAATGTGTGTCCCCCCCGCCCCCACCCCGAGTTCTCTGCTGATCTGAGCACAATGAATCACGTCAACAGACACATCTATGGCCTCTGAGTATTTAGAATCCCAGATCTCATCTATAAGAATCAACCATCTGAAAGTTAATTTTATAAGTCCATGAAGAGGAACCAAATTTTGCATCATTTGGCAAAGGGACAGTTAATTTGGGGGTGGAGACTGCTGTGAGTTTCTCTATGAAACACAAAGGCACAGCGCAGCAAAAATTTGTTTTTTCTTTTCCTAGCTGCAGTCAAGCATGAAATCACATCCTATCAGCCAAGTCTCTGTTCTGATAACCTGTTTAGTAACCCAGGTTTATCTGGGATTTATTCACTTGATTTTGCTAGAAAAAGAACAAAAAAGAAAAAGAAAAACAAGATCCATGATGCTCCTGATATAACCCATATTCTTTCTTAATCCTCAAAAAACTGTGAAGTTGTGTTTAATTGTATGTTATTTTTATCATATTTTTTTCTTCCGTTGGTTGCTATGAAATATGTATTGCCACATCAGCCCTGAATCTGACATGGAGCTGGCACTCATAATATTTACTGATTTAAAAATAATTTTATCAATACTTCAAAAACTGCTAATTAAAAAACTATAAGCTATGCTTTTAATAATCAACAGAGATGATTAAATTAAACCATGATACTTTTCAGCCCTGTGGAAAGAGAAAACATTTGCTGATACAGTTCTTTCAACCTGGCATAGCTGCTCCTGGCCCAGAGGCATTAACAGCCAAAAGGAGCCACAGAAAAAGCTCATATATCAAAATGCACTAACAGCATAGGCAGAAACTTTTGTTTCAGTCATGGAACCAGCAGAAACAATAGATAAACTTAAATCCAGTTAAATTTTGGACACTGCTACCAGGCACATTCTTTCTAAATACTATTTTCATCTTGTCAAGACTATTCTGGAAACAAACTCAGTTGAAGCTCTATTTTCTGCCATTTTGATCCAAAATGCAACCTATCATGGTCTAGATCAGTAACTCTTATACTTTTGCCTCTAAAGATCTGTCTGAAGAAAGACTTCCTCTTCTAAAGATGAACAACTGTTAGGTAGCTAGTCAGACATGAATGACAGGGGAAACAAAGGAATTGGGGCCCAGTCTAGAGACTGCCCAAAGAACACCGCAAAGATAGGAGGATTCTGAGTATGCGCATGCGCACTAGGCAAAGAGTTATGTAGCAGCCAAGTGTCAAAATGACCTCGGTGCCAATCACCTAGGAACACCTTGGGAACCACCCATAAGGGTCCAGATATAATGCAGACATTCCCACTTCCGGGCCCTTTTATCCCTTTTTGTGTTGGTTATTGTGGTTGTTGTTATAGTGCTCTGTTACAACTCTTCACCAAAACTATGTGCCTCCTTGAGGCATACTTTGTCTTTCTAAAATATAATTTTAATAAATCTTTTATAAATTTCACTGACCTATGATTCTTCACTGCATCAATGAGGAAGAACCAAGAGGAAAAATGCTAACTACACTTCTGTGCAGTTATCTCTCTCCACCCCCGCCACTGGGGCGACACCAAACTCTGGTCAGCCCCAATGGTATCACAACTGCATGCTTATTGAAACATTTACACAAAAACTACCAGGCCCTGGGCCACCTTCCCCACCAGCCTGTGTTCCAGAGGGAGTAAGTGTATCCATCTTTGTGGAATAACCCTGCTAGTATTGGGCCTACTTGTATTGGACCTCCAACACATTTTGGGAAACTAATCTAAAGTCTGAGCCACGTGACAATTATTTTTGGAGATAAAAAATTGAAAACAAAAAGTTTCTTAGTGGACTTTTGCATGGTGACTGGATTCAAAACTAAACCAACCCATTTGCCTTTTCATTAATTTAGTTTATTTTTCAGAGAGTTACTCCCTTTTACTCTCCAGCAATCTTGAATCAGTTATGGTGGACTTTGCTGTTTGTCTCAAGCTTCAGAATTAGACACTCAATTCCAAAAATGGCTTTGTATTAGAGCCAAAGATTCATTGCCAGTCTGCATGTTTCCATTCAGGGTTATCCTGTGCTGAGAGTTAAGAACTCAAGTTTTAGTCAAGAAGGTACATGTTTTCAAAATCAATTCATCAAGAAATTATAGAAGAGAAAAGAAAAATAGGACAGTAAAGGAGTGGGCAAAAAGAGTAGGGAAAATTGAAGCTCAGAGGCATGAATAATCATGCTCAAGTTCTCAAGCAGGCATGCCCGTGGCCTGCCCTTATACCTCCCGGGAAGTCACCTGTGATCAACAGTTGCAGTGTATGCTCTAACCTTCCTTTCTCAGCCCCCATAACACTCTTTTGATGACTTTTTCTGGCGACGGGAGTATGCCTGGCCCGTGCGAGAGGTAGTTCAGAAGTGTTAGGAAATCAGTACCACGTATGAGTTACCTATTGTTGCTTAACAAATTACCCTACACTTCGCAATCTAAAACAACAAATATTTATTATCTCACAATTTCTGAGGTCAAGACTCTGGAAGAGGCTTATAGTAAGATGGTCTCAGATTCCTTCATGAGACTGCATCGAGTGTGTCACAATCATCTGGAGTTTTGACTGGGGTTGGAGGATCTACTTCCAAGATCACTGACTCACATGGCTGTAGGCAGGAAGCCAACATGAGCCATATGAGCTTCTGCACTTGCCTTCCTGAGTGGTATCTGGCTTCTCCCAAATGAGTGATACAAGAGAGAAAACAAGGTCTTTAATAATCTAGCCCCAGAAGTGACATCTCCTCACTGTCGTATTCTGCTGGTCACACAGACCAACCCTGATACACTGCAGGAAGGGACTGAACAAGGGCAGATACCAGGAGGCAGAGATGATTGGGGTTATCTTATTGGCTTGCTACCACATGTCCTAGGATCCTAGGATTACCCTTCATCTAGTGAGATATAGAAGTCACTGGATTAAATATCCCAGCTTTTGTTCCTTGATGAGACAGCTGTAGGTTGTCCTACAAAGCCCTTCAGACAGTCCCTGGTGGAATGAAGCCCCAGTTGCCAAGAGCAGTAACTACTATTTGATTTCCTCTGTTCCCTAATACCTTACCATGCTTCCTGGGATCATCTACTAAAAAGCCACCTGCTCTCAAATCCTTGGCTCCGAAGCACAAAGAAATAGTAACAAAGAAGCAGACTTGGGGAAGTAAGCCCAGGCACTCTGCTTCCTCAGCTCATGCTCTTAGCCACCATGGCCTTTTGGTGATAGGTTCTGGGCTACAAAGAAGAATTACAAACACAAGCCTACCATTCCTGTATACTGTCCCCCAGGAAGCCTTGGCAGAAAAACACCAGTTCCTCCTCTTGGCACCTTGAGGAGCAGGGCTGCTGCTAACCCACATGGTGCCTGGTGCAGATTTTTAAAAGGTATTGCCCACTCTGTACAGATTTATCCCCCCTAAATTTGTGACTTTAATGCCCCATTGATCCCCTAGAGTCTGGATTACCTTATACAGTATTTTTATTGAGAAAAAAAATTCCAATGAATGTTTCCAGCCCTATTGCATGCTTAATGAAATATTTATTGTTAGTCTTTCTGGGCATGGAGAGTAAAGAATTTAAATCTTCAATTCCTGACAGGGAATCTTACTGTGCAGGCAAGGAAATAAAAGTATGTGGAGGTTAAGTGATTTGGCCAAGATCGCTCAAGAATGAAATAGCAGAGCTGTCATTTGAACTGTTCTCAGTGAATCCTGGATGAATCCCAAAAGGCTAGGTGACTCCAGGTGAGTCTCAAAAGAGGTAAGGTGCTTTTGTCTCTAGCCCTGAGCTTCCCTTGTGCCTCCCATGACTTCTAAGTCATTACTACACCCAATAGTGGTCAACTCAGAAAGCTCCTAAAACTTTGTGACTGTCTCAGATTTATTACTAAAGCAATATTCTCCATCACCTTCCCAGTGCACTTTAAAGTATCCCCTACCTTTCTTCAAATGGAACCCTGATTTTTTCAAAAAGATATTTCTCTTCCTCAGTCCTGTCCAGTGAGTCTTCTAATTCAGTATGGTTGTCCCATTTTCTGGATTCTTAATATTTTGGGGAATAGATAATATGCCATTATGGCTAATGATCTACTGAGGTAATTGGGAACATCAGGGAAAGGCTCTCATTCTTAAAAAAGACACCCACGGCGATGGTAGAGCCTTCAGTTCATGGTCATTTCTAAATGAACACCTAATATTCCTAAAACTTCCCTGTAATAAGGATGGAAGTTAGCTTGAGTACAAATGACAACATGAAGGTGGAAGAGTGGTAAGAGGAAAAGAACCTGCATCTGCATCCTTATTATATTGAGATGCTGAATGAACCAGCCTCAGAAACCTGCTGCTCATGGTCCTCATGATATATGAGGAAATGCATTTCCTATGGTTAAGTCAATCTGAGTCATGGATTTCTGTTACTTGAAGCCAAAGGTAGTTTAATAGATTTACCACCTGAGTCATGTTTGGATTCCCACATATTGTGTTATGTTTCTACTTGTTATATTGCCACCAAGTGAACATAAATTCTATAAGTCTGAGAACTGTGTCTTCAAATTTATATTCACTAAAGGATTGAGTACTCTGTCTTATTCATTTTAACTTCTCAATGAATAGGACAAATAGGACAATTAAAATTTAACTTATACTTCCAAGGAACTTTTGAAGGTGAAGCAAAACATGGGGATCCATTTACCAGCTCTGTATGTCAGGCAATGCCATTTCTGGGCCTGTTTCTTCATTTGGGAAATGAGAGGTGCTAAAGACCAGTTGGTGAGTACCTAAGATGTGGAATTAGCCAGGCCAGGATTGAAATACTGGCTGTACAATATTCTAACAGGGCAAGTTTCTTTACTTCTCTGTGCTTTAGGTTCCTCATCTCTATTATTGGACAGGAACATGTATCACAGAATGTGGTGGTGAGGCTTAAATGAGACAGCATATTTAAAGTATTTAGCACTTTATGTGCCACATATTTAATACTCAGTCAATAAATCACTTGTTGGGATTATTATTGTGTAGATGTAGTAAAAATATACTCATAATGCTTGACACATAGTAGGAATGCAGTAAATAAGTATGGAAAAATTATAGGCATCTTAGCTGTGAGGCTGAGATGGCCCAGCTCTTATTACCTTTTGGCATTGGAGGAAGTTGGTAGTTGAGCATATGGAAGTATCTCTTGCCCATGAGAATTAAATATTGATTTAATTTTCACTTCATTAAGTCTCCTATTGATTTCAGCTAGGCAGAGTAGAGGATGGCAGTCAATCACCAAACAGACCCTCAATAAATACGAAGAAAATTTGCTCTTCCCTCAGGATTGGGGCTTCCTCCAGATTTTGAGAGCCCTTTTGTGAGGCTGCATGGCTTCCCGGAGAGCTTCACATAGAGATGTATCAAGCACCTGAGTAGCCCTCAAGGACCTACTGTCTTGTGATATCCTGATTTTAAAAGCAGCCTATTTATCCCCTAGGTTAAGGCTTTTGAGAATGTCGATATTTTTTTCTTGTGATGCCAGAATTTTATATCCTAAGGACAGAGCTGAGCAGAAGTACGAGGATCAAGAGTCAGATTAGACACTAAAGATAGACAGTAGGAGCACTGTGTAAAGAAGGCAGGTCAACTCTGAGTAACAGGCATAGGTTTCTAGAGTTTCAAGGATCCACTCTGACAGTGGGCTAGGAACCAAGGCATGAGACTCAAGAAAATCTGAAAAAAGTCATGAACAAGAAAGTTGAGCAATATATGTATATGCTGAGTCTCTAACATTATAATATTAATGACCCTGATCCAATGTTTCCACTCTTGAGTCCTACGGAAATAATTCTTAGGTTATGGGTTTGGATTGTGCAGTGTCATTCTTGCAGGGAGTTGTAAATCACAGCCTTCCTCTACCCCATGAGGGGGGAGGTAGGCTGTGACTCATGCCGAGCCAGTCATGGTAACTGGTTCCCTGACAGTAACCAACAGACAAATGCCTCACACAAGGACAGAGATTTCTGTACACCACTTCCATCATCTATGCATTCCACACCAGTCTGGAGTTACATTGGGAAAGGCTTTTCCTCCCTTTTCATGAGGTTCCAAGGATGTGAGCCTGCAGCTGCTAGAGACCATGACTCCAAACTCAGAAAAGCTGGTCTGGCAAATGAGAAGAGATGAGAAATGAAGAGAGAGCAAGAGACTGAAGGTGATAAGAGTCCCAGAGGCTAATGATTCTGAAGAGAGGCATATCTGTCTGTCTACATTTTCATTATGTGAATCAATAAATCTATCTCTCTTTGCTGAAAGTAGTTTGAGTTAGGTTTCTCTTATTGAAGGTAATAATACATTAAATGCATACAAATACATGAAATACATAAAAACATTTTAAGCACAAAGATGCACTTTACTTAGAGGTTAACTAAGGGTGGCGTTTCGGCATATCTTAAGATGAACTTTAATGCAGTCATAAAAAATCCTTTGTTTTTCTAAGTAAAAACATTAATAAGCACTTAGCATATGCCAGCACTATGTGACAGGCCCTATCTCCATATCATCTGAATCTCACAACCACCCAGTGGTTGTGATTGCTTTGGTTTTATTTTATAGAAAAGAAAATGAGACTGAAAGGATACAAAACAAACCCATGGTTACAAAGGTAGCAGCGGAAGCATATATGCCAATTTAGATTTTTCTGATTCCTGGCATCTGTGCTCTAAACCTATGGTAGACTGTTTATCAAAAACATGTAATAGCAGTAATATAAAGTTAAGTAAAACTGAATGTCAGAACATGAAACCACACATACAGAATGACAATAAATATACAGGATGTATACAGCAAGCAGACTGGGTAAAAGATGCCGAAATGCATATTGAAGTGCAATCACAGGTTACTTTGAAGGCCTCTTTCTTTTCATTCTTTTTTTTTTTTTTAATTTCCCAGAAAAAGAATGCATTACAACTACAATGAGGACAAATGTATTGAAAAAAATTGACTTGATTTTCAGTTATGAGCTTTTGAGGTACAGCCTCTTTATAAGTGCCATTCTCCAGGTCAGAAGAGATCTTTGATTTTATTCCACCTCCAACTCGGCATGGGGAGCAAGAGTTAGAGCAGTACCCCCAAACTTTTGAGATTTTCTTTACTTTCTTTGCTGCCATTGTCTCACCTCTCTTTCCTGTACCCCTTAACCTTGAATCTGTACTGTAGCACAATATTTTTTGGAGAGACCTTTGGAAAGGTAGATGAAGGGGGCAATTAAGATAAGTTTAAATGTAAGACAGGTCTCCTATAGGACCTACTCCCATTGCCCATTCCTCCTTATGTACTGCCCTGTCATGAATACTCTGGGTGACCTTGGTATCGGACTCATTTCTCATTTTGTTGTCACTTCAAACTAGCATTACCCACTTGACAAAACCAGTATTCCCATCCGCCCATACCTTAATGCAAGTGTAAATTTACAAACATATATTCTGCTTATTCATTGACTGCTCTGGCTATTCATGAAATGGACATGTAGGGCCCTAGGGAATATCTAGTTTCCATGTCATTTCTCTTCCTATTCTGCACCCTTCCTACTCTGTACGCTTGTTCTGATAACTTAGATCCTCATTCATTAGTTCCAGTTCATGTTACTGACACCCCTTCCATTGCCTCTCAAATCCCAAAAGTTGGATAGGCATGTGAATGGTCAGTTAGCTCTTAACTAGAGAGATGGATTATTTCATTTGGAAGTACATTTTATGAACCAGAAGCTACCCTAAACATTCATTCAATGAGCATTCGCTGAATACTATTTTGTGTCAAAAACTAGGCTGAACACTGGACATCTATTTATGTATTGCAGTAATTGTTTTGTGAGCCAGGCATTGACTAAACTTTGGAATTCCCAGGATAAAGGGCTCTCAAACTTGAGTGCTTAGAAATTTTCCAAGTCTCCTTAAAAATTCAGTTTCTCAGACTTCATTTTCAATGATTCTGATTCAGTTCACTTTGGGACCAAAAAACTGCATTTTGAGTAATATCGCCAGAGGATTGAGACACACATGGCCTATGGACTACTTTTGGGGTCTAGTGAATAGTGTTTCATGGCATCATCTGAATTCATTTAAGGCCCAGACGAAACTTGACCCAGTCCAACAGTAGTCTTGGCAGTCTCTATTGGGAGCAAGATGGAAGAAGTGGTGCTTTTTAAGACACCTAAATTTTATTGCCTTGGAAAAGCAACATTACCAAAACAGAATTCTATGTCAAGATACCACTCTTAATTATCCTTTATTTTTCTTAAAATCAGAATATGTTTCTTCTCCCCATCACTGCATTTCCCTAAGTCTTTATCTCCCAATATTTCCTCAATCCACCACCTGCTAACATGACAGCAACTGATACAGTCACAGAGGCAGAATTAGGTGACATGGCTTTCTAATCCAGTTCCTTTGTCATATCCTGAAGAATCTCTCCCCTCTCTAATGTCTTTTTCTGATGATATCACTGCCAAGCAAGCACTCTCCTAGTTGTTTTCTCAGATTTGCTTATTTCCTTCAAATTTCAATGATGTAAAGTGGCACATCAACTATTCAGGTACTATTAGCTGGTCTTTCATGCACACAATGTAATGCAGGTGGAGTGCACCCTGCTACTAGCTCGAAGATGCTTTTCTCACTACACTGCTCTTGTAAAGCCCAGTCCAGCAAAACAGAGTGCACATTACCAGCAAAACACTTCAGCAGTCTTTTAGGTTCCATCTGTTACAGGAAACAGGGATACTTGTTTCGGTGAGGTTCCAAGGTTTAAATAAAGGGAAAGAAGAGAAAGTTGGATACTTTCACATTGGAAAAACTCCTATATTCCTTCACCTTCTCTGACCTACCTCTGTTTAGAACAATATAGGAAATAATTGATGACAAATACCTTGTCATAGAGTCATGAAGAATGTGGAAAGAAAATATGATAAAAAGGAGGGGAAAAAAAATCACAGATCATTGGTGTATTAGTTAGCTTAGGCTGCCATAACAAAATGCCACAGACTGCGTGGCTTAAACAACAGAAATTTATTTCTTACAGTTATAAAGGCTGAGAAGTCCAAAATCGAGGTGCCAGTCCATTAGCTTCCTGATGAGAGCTCTCTTCCTAACTTGAGGACGTCTACCTCTTGCTGTGTACTCACATGGCATTAGGGAGCTGTGGTATCTCTTCTTCTTCTTATAAGGTCACTAATCCCATTGTGGGGCCCAATCCTCATGGTCCCATCTAACTGAAAGGCCCCATCTTCAAACGCCATCACACTGGAGGGTAGGACTTCAACTACTAATTTTAGGAGACGCAATCCAGTCTATAGTAATGGCCTTAGGAGGCTGTTCTTCCACCTATAAGCTTGTGACCTTGATGTGTTACTTCAACTGAATTTCTTGGCTGCCAAGAATGTATGTGGGGGAAGGGTGGGTGTGGGTTGTGGGACAGTGGTTGGGGTGGAAGTAAACTAACCTTTGGGAGGTGGGGAGGAAGGCAGATTTTATAGCCCTAAAAGCCAGTAGCTACGGGTCTCCAGATGGAGATAGAGCAGCAGTTAAGATGTACACATGGGAACACAAGGCCAAGGACATTTCAAGATCCTGGGAGAATTGGCAAAGTGGAGAAAGAAACACAAGAATTTGTAACTGCTGTTCTTGGCCTGCTTCTCTGTTTCCAAACTCTTTTTTTTTTCTCCCTTCCAGTTTATTGTGCTTAAGAAAGACATGATACAGCATAATGTAAGAGTCAAATTTGGGTTTCAAAAGCCAGGGTCTAGTTAAATTATACTGGGTTTGAAAGAACAAGATCTACCTTCAGCCTCTTCTACTTCTCCCCAGTGTAAATGAAGATTCCAGATGCTGAGGTCCAAGCTAAACCTAAACAGGTCTATGGACTTTCCAAAGTGGGCTGGGGAGGAAGGACAGTTATAATCCTGTATGAGCTGCTTCCCTGAGTAAAGCCCAAAGGAGAGTGAGAGCCTGGGCTCCTGGGCTCCACACTCCAACACAGAGAAGAAATGAGAGAATAAAAATGTTTGTGTGGCATACAGAGGCAGGTGGGACACAGAGGGCTTCACCCTGCTCCATAGATCCATTGAGAATTAGGAAACCTTAAATGATTTTGCATGTAGAAAAGTGGTGAATAACTTTGGCCCATTCAGTTCTTAGGTGTTCAAATTGGCTCGGGAGGGAAACTCAGTGTTCCTAAGTTTTTTTAAGGGGCACAGTAGTATCTATGGCCAGGACTGAGTAAAGCTAGTGGTGAGGCTCATGGGACATGAACTGACAGACAGGAAGAGGGATCCTCTGTGGAGGGTTGGAGATCAAGAGCTGAGGCCATACCCAGCCAGCCACCCATGCTGTGAGGTCAGCTGCCATATGGCCGCTGGGAATCTAGGAAAACAGGAGAAGCAGGGAGACTGGCCTGCTTGACATCAAGTTTCACCATCCAATAGAAGAGGGGCTCAGACTATAAGTATGCAAGCTTATTCATTTAAAAATAATTCCTTTGCACCTGAGTTTCTGGCCTGATAATTTCAGCCAGTACAGCTGAACAAACATCCTATTATTATTACTTCCCACTCCCTACTCTGCTTATTAGGAACAATGAAACCTGGGTCCAAATACACATGCCACTCAGAATTTAGAAGGGTATAAATGTCATAGGAAAACAGTGAATCTGAAATACTTTAGGAAGGGAAATCCCCAAGTTTTAAATATATTGCAGGGATGTGCAACAAATACTTGAAAACTAGAGTTCTCTTCACAGTTAGGTGTGACAGGAGCATTTCTGATGTCCCATTCAGGGAAGTAGGCCATTTGGATGATTGCCCCCAGGGAATGGAATCTATTTTAAATGGGAATCTAAATGCTACAATTACAGCTCAATTGTCTATGTAACAGCATTATGAGCCTCAGACAAGGACGGGATGTGAATGAGACCCCAGGAAACAAGTTCTCCACACCCTGATCTCCCTTGAGAAATAAAAGGGAAATAATCCACAGAAGGTGAGCTTTCCTGAGGTCAGTCTCAGTTGGTTCTGGGCTAAAGGACAGATGTTAAGGATCTCATGATGGTGTTTTATCACAATCAGAGAGACACTTGAATTTAGGACATAGGGGAGACCAGACTTAAGGGAACTAAGTGATACAAGGAAGAACAAAATTTAAAGGGAATAATAAAGATAAACTGGGACTCCTGTGTTTAAACCAGACACATGTCTGTCTGACTGCAAAATTAGCTCTTAAATGTGTTAATTCAACAGAAATGTGTCTACCTTTTCTTTGTGTTCTTGCCTTTTTCCTTCAGAGTTCTAGTAACAATGGATAATTATATTACGAGCTCTTATGGGAAGATTATGGGTTCCAGCAATGGCCCATCTCACATCTTTTATGATATGACTGACATCTCCCTCAAGATGTGAGATGTACATTCCCTTTTTGGATATGGGTGGAGGGTTGGGATGGCTCCAGCCAATGGAGTATGATGAAAATGATGCTATATGCTTCTCAGGCTGGGTCTTTGGGCTACAGCTTCTACCTGTTTCTCTTGCTTTCATTTTTAGTGCTTGCTTTTAGCAATCAGCAACCATACTGTGAGGAAACACAACTAGGCCAACTGGTAGATCACATGGATAGATTCACATAGAGTAGAACTGAGACCCCCAGCCAACAGTCAGAGTCAATCACCAGCCAAGGGAGTGAAGAAGGCTTCTGATGATTCGAGTGCCAGCCTCTGAGCTGTCCCAACTGGTGAAAAGTGAAACAGAGATGAGCAAATCCCCATCAAACCCCACCTAAATTACAGATTTATGACCAAAATAAATTTTTTTCTTTTGAGTCACTAAGTTTTAGGATAACTTTTTATACTGCTATAGGTAACTATTACTGATGATCAATGTTGATAAACAATCCTCCCCCCCACACACAAATTTATATGTTAGACCCCAACCACCATTGAGATCATATTGGAATTGGGTCCTTTGGGAGATAGCTAGGGTTAGATGAGGTCGTAGGGGCTCTTGTGATGGTACAATGCCCTTAAAAGAGGAAGAGAGAGCAGATTCTCTGCCATGCAAGGACACAGAGTAAAGGCAGCTGTCTGCAAGCCAGGAAAAGGGCTCTCACCAGGAAGTGAATTGGCCAGTACCTTAATCTTGAACTTAGTACCCTCTGGAATTATGAGAAATACATTTCCGTTTTTTTTTTTTTTTTCAAGCAACTCATTAAGCTTGTATACTCACAGCCTGAGTATACAAGCATTTTGTGCCTAACGTTACTTAGGCACAAAATAGAAAATTCATTCTTTCATAATCAAGGAGTGGCCTAATTTTGTTTTATTGGTAACTTGGAGTTATCTGTGACTTCTCAGGTCCCTGTTATTTTCTTCCCCAGTTCACTGGAAATTAATGAATGCTGTTATCTGGGTCTGATATTAAAGTTAACATTAAAAGTCCCATGTAACAAAAGTTCTAGACCCATCCTACACTATAGACAAACATACGAATTTTCAAAAGGAAAGAAAACTATATCATTTTTATTGGTGCAAGTAAACGCTTTTAAGCTCTACTGAGAAGCAGCTTGGTTTTATAAAGAGTAGTAAATTTATGTTGAAAGAAACTGAGTTGCAATTTTCACACTCATTTTCTAGCTGAGCAAGTCAGTTTTTTTAGACCTCAGTTTCTTCAAATGCAAAAAAGGGTTGAGAATTATGTCTCTTAGCAAAGTTCCTCTAAAAATGTAATCAAATGTGTTAATACATAAAAAGGTACTCAAAATTATTACATAAATTAGAGTTATGAATGAGAATTTTTTCTATGATTTTTAAAAAAGGACTAATAGTAACAATAGCCAATTAAATCTTAACATTAATCAGAGGTCTCGCTTTCACTAAGGGAAATTAAAGACATTTCATTAATGTATGTTCAGAGGTATCACATGAAACTTATTTTCCATTTACTGATAATTACCTTCCTAACTTCTGTTTGGATGGCTATGATTTTAAACTTGCCTGGTTTCTCAGTTTGATCAACTGGTGTGAGGCTTTTAGGAAAAACATAAGCTACAGGAAGCCAAGCTGGTAGCTACAGTGCTATAATTTTGACGTTTGAAAAATTCAGCTGGTTCAGAGATATTTTTCTTAGCATTTTAATACCAATGAGTTAGTGGCTTAGTGACAGGAACAAGATAAAGTCAGGAAGAAAAATCTTAGATCTATAATTCTTTCCTAGGAATAGAGGAAAGAACACTGTGGCTGGCACCTTTTTTATACTCTTGTTTAAAAGGCTATCATGCCTGAATTACATAAGGTGACAGAGAACACTCCTGCCATGCCAGGCAGAATGAGGAAGCTTTTTTGTGACGCCTTCTGATGCCCAGAAAGCCATCGAATGGCACTAATTTGGAGCTACCTCTATTCTGGGTTTAATTTTGCAGAACTTCCGCTGGCAGAGTTAGAATTCCCTGACTCCTTGAAAATGTTGCCAAGGGCCTTCTTGGTAGAAAAACACTGAGGCCTCTGCTGAAGAAAGAATCACACCACAGCTGTTCTCTTTTGGCACCCAGCTGCAAGGGTAGTGAGTGCCTTAAACCTGCACTTTGGGCAGCATTTCAGACCTCAACTCTGTTACATGTCAGTTGTGTAATTATTTAACTTAA
The DNA here is from genome assembly GCA_030015415.1 of Cynopterus sphinx. Lineage (NCBI taxonomy): Eukaryota > Metazoa > Chordata > Mammalia > Chiroptera > Pteropodidae > Cynopterus > Cynopterus sphinx. The sequence continues at coordinate 118,027,099 of CM057381.1, read as the reverse complement.
AATTTGGGGACAAAAATTCTGAATTAGTGGACTATTATGAAGATGAATTAAGATAATCCATGAAAAGTGTTAATGCCTGGCCTTTATAAATTCTAAAAATAATCAGCACCAAGTATCAACAAATAATAACTATTGTTATAACAATAATATCAACCATCCATTTTTTATACAAATAACATTTGTTATTTATTCCATAAATGTTTACTAATGTTTACTAACTACATCTAAAGCAAAGACAAAGCAATTTCTGTACAATTAGAACAAAATTAAACAGACATCAACAAAACACTTATGGGCTTTTGCCTCAATTTTACCAAAAAGAAAGTGTTAGGTAGTTAGATAGCCATAAGTGACAGAAGCAAAGGCCCAGCTCTGTAACCACAGAAATTATGACACTGATGGCTCAAACCAAAAGGCCGCTGCTAGGCCCTCTGAGAAAAAACTTATTTTTTAAATAACTATACTGCTATATCCTTGAGTACAAGGAAATAAATGACCATAGCATAACAACCAGTTTAGGCCAGCCACAAATGCTTGCACAGTAAGGAATACTTTGACCATTTTTTCACCTTAGCCTCATCATACCATCGTTATGACGTCATTCATATGCCCAGAAGTTCATGAATCTAATTATAACAGACTGAATTCTGGGAAGGTACATATGCAGTTAACAATAGGTTATATAACAGGCAACTGTCAATCAAAATGACTTCACACTTCAATTAGATAACACTACTCTTATAACCACCCATCACGGCCCATGTATAAGACAAATCTCCCCACTTCTATGAGGCTACAGCCCTCTCTGGTGTAGCCTATTTCTCTCTTGAAATGTACTTCAATAAATCCTACTTTTTCTAATTTTCACTGATCTGTAATCCTTTATTGGTTCTGTGGCAGGATCCAAGGCACCCTTCCAGGTACCACTGGGGCAACAGTGGACTTAGATCACTCCCAGTGGTGACAAAAGGAAACAGGAGAGTTGGGGTCTCAGTGTGATTTATGAAGCCTTGACTTGTCACTGTCTCTTATCTTGTCATGTCCTGTGACCATGATTCCAAAAGAGTCACAGAGTGAGAAAGCTACCATAGCCCCACTGGTGAAAGAAATTTTGGACAGGATTGGTGTACCCCAGTGTACCCCAGGCAGCAGACAGATATTCTAGGTGGTGAAAGATGAATGGAGTCTGTAGAGTGGTGCCTCTCAGTAACCTGAAATTAAGGCTCTGCTATGAAACAGCATCCAGTAGATTACTATAGAGGTTCACAAAGTCATCTCAATGCAAATAGCAAAGATCTAAGTCTAATATGACCACATTACATTTAAGTTAAAAAATGTTGAAATGCTGTGTCACTAAGGGGGAGACTTGATTCTCAATGGAAATGAAGAGAGTCAGAATGCTAAGGCAAATGTTTTCAATACCCCTTACAGACCATGCAGATGCCTCACTGGCATACCTCTCTATCAGGCTTTGGTGACCTGATATCATACAGCTCTCAGTACTTCGCCTCATGCCTCTTGTTCTCACTACACGCTCGCCAGGTGACTTCAGTAATCTGGCTTCCCCTGCAATTGTTTTAGGAATCAACTGGGTTCATCACACCAACTTGAATGAAATTACTCTCAATAGTTTCATTTCTGTTTACAAATGAATAAACTGACCATCTAATTTTTACATTAGCTTCATGCGAAAGTCATTGCCCCATAGTTTATGCAACAAGAGGCATCCAGCCCTAGCTCAGTAAAATTTGGGATATGAGCAAGCCTGAGGTTATGGCCTTTCAAGGCTGAGAATCTAACTCTTTGCTGTGGCTAAGTAATCAATTGGTTGGAAGTCCTCCATATGACAGGCCAGCCTTTCTTTGCTATACCTTAATAGCACTCTTGAGACTTCCCCTGCATAGGGATAAAGAATTTTCTCAAAAGATAATCATCATAGCTAGGTAATTCTTTAGCTTCCCTTTCGAAACCAGTTTATTTGGGAAAAAATAGCAATTTCTGATTACTTAGTTTTATTCTATCATTTACTATCTTAAAATTATTGGTAGAGAGCTAGGGCAGTGGTTCTCAATGGGATGATTTTTGCCTCCTAGGAGACATTTGACAATGTCTGGAGACACTTTCATTGTCACAGCTGGGGAACTATACTTTGACATCTAGTGGGTAGAGGCCAGGGATGCTGCTAAACCTCCTACAAATGCATAGGATAGCCAGCCCTCTGACTCCCCCTACCTCTGAAACACACATGCAAAGAATTATCAGGCTCAAAATGTCAATAGCCCTGAAGTTGGAAATCCTTAGTTAAGAGAAAATGTATTTCTTTTTTTCTCTAATACTGCACTTGTGTCTCAAAGGAATAGAAACTTTTCTTGAGTATCTTGCAAGTATAATAGAGGCTCTTGCATGAATTCTTAATTCTCCCAACACTCTTTGAAATACACTAGGTCCTTCCATAATGTTGATGAAATGCCACAGGAACTTAAATCTTGTTTACATCAAGTAGCCCATGGTGAAACTGGTTCCCTTATGAGTCATTTCACTTAACATCACAGAACCTATAGATGATGTTAAGTGAGGACTTATGGTATTTCTTGGTATTCCCATTTTACGCAACGGGGAGACTGAGTGTCAGAAAGGTTGAATAAGTCACCTAAGGTCAAGCAAAAACAAAATTCAAACCCAAGCCTGCTTGATACACTAGATATCCTCTGTGGATTAAGATTCTTTATTTGAATTAAAAAAAATTAAACAAACAAAACAGTTAACTCCCAAACACTAATTCAATTTTCAAGATACTAAAATCTGAGCAATATTTCAGTGGGAAGGACTCTGGAGAACAAATCAAGTGCTTGTGTATTATGGAAGGTATTCCAATGAGCTGTGTAGTGGGAGAAGGGTCCTGGTGACCACTTCGATCATTTAGATCACTGTGTATGTGACACCAGGCTCACTCTGGACAGAAAATACACCACACAATGATTATGTAATTATTAAATTCAGCCAATGAGATGGCCCTATAGTTCTTACAGAAGAGCCTCGTGAGCAGAGCCCAAGAGCTTCAGGGGATTCTCTGAGACTTAATCATCTTCACCATAGTGGACAAAAGCAGGAATGGGATGCTGGCTGGCTACAGCCATCTCAGCTAAGACCCTTTGACAAGAAAATAAGTTAAACACCACACATTGTCATATCAAAGCCTATGTCTGGTTTTCACTGCTTAGTAATTCTGGGGCTGATCATTTTCCTTTGACCAAAACACTTGAAATTTAGCTTTTGTCAAAATCACCTGAGAAGCTTAATAAATACACATATTTTAGAAGTTCTAATTCAATAGGAATCTGCAATATTAACAAACACTTCAGGTAGTTATTCTGTTACAAGGAGTGCTTCTGATTACTGGCTTAAGCCAACTTGCACTGAGAGTCACCTAGAGTGAGCCTCTGTCTCCAGCTTCTTATTTTTGTCCCTCTCGGGAATTTTCCAAATGAAGAATTCTATGTGTGTGTGTGTACACACACACACACACACACACACACACTCACACACACACACACAAATTTCTATGTGATGGGCTCTGGTTATTTTTTCAAAGGAAAATGATAAGAAGATAAAAACAGTGCCAGCAGCTGCCATCTTTGAGTTAAAACTACATAGCAGAGTTTTTTGCTAGAAGCGTCATTTACAGTAACTCGCTCACACTGTCATTACCCCATCTAAGGAAATGGATTAAGTCAGGCACTCAAGGTGTTCAGTTAGTAGCAAAAAGCTCTGTTTAGTTCTTTACTAAAACTAAGCATTGCCCTTGAGGAACTTTAGGATAAGTAAAGGATAAGATAAACATGAAAATATAGCTAGGAAAAATGAAGTTCAGTAAAAGAAAGAACTGCCTTGCCCTGGAAGTTCAGGGAAGCAAAAGAGAACACCCAGGGAAGGGATCAGGTAAGAGGTGGACTTTGAGATGTATATGTCTCGAGAATTGCATGTGCCCATGAGGCTCAGTAACTGAAGGAAGGTGAACAGTTTTTTAATCTAGGTGTAGGGTAGACAGGCATCCATTTCACTATTCTAAAGGAAGACAGAGCCTAGGAGTAGAAGTTGTCTTAGAGGTGAGAAAGCAATTTTAACCTCATGGTTGGGGAGGCTCTGAAGGTGGTTCTGGTGTTCTTTTTAATCCATGTGGTAACAGCCATTAGGAGTGCTCATCCTTCCTATGGAGACACCAGGAGGAAGGTGAGAATGTGGAAACTGATGACACAACTGAGTACGTCTTCTTAATGAAAAACATCATTTTGCAAACTTTATAGGTAATTTGTTTTTATGCAACAACCTTCTTAGGCTGAATTCTCTAATGCCTTCCTTGAAATACTCCCAGGGATTAAAAGCGATTCCCTACTCTCTGGACTCATTTATTTTCTCCAGGTACTGCCTGGCAACCAGCTGTAACTGTAAACAATAGTTACAGTTGGGACAATAAAAATTGATTTTCTATTATGCTAAAAACACTTAATTAGTATTCCAGCCTTCACCACATTGACAAATTTGTTAAGCAAGGCAACAGAATCTAGTGTCTGCAAAGTGGGAGGATATCCCTAGAGTCCAGACTACCTGGTCAAAGGCCTCCCTTTCCTGCCTAATCTCCGCCCTCCCCAGGAATGCATATTTTAGCTTCTCCTTCTCAAAGCAGCAGCTGCTGAGGCCTCTTCCAGGTGTGTTCCAAGATGGGTAAAAATGTTTTCATTAGCATCAACTATGAGCTTTTGAAGAGACATTGACTGCATTCCACATTCTTGACTACAAGGAAGAAAACCCACAAACACTCTTGCACCAATTCTTCAAATTCCCAAAAGACTCTCTTCAGCTCAAAAAATAAAACAAAAACAAAAAGACAGATAACACCTCTCCCCTATATATCCACTTCCTTCCAAAAAAAGATACTGAAAGTATCACTTTTCCTTGAACCCAGAAAATATAAAAAACTAAGGTTGAGTCAAAGAACATTCACATCAAGGTCATTTCTCCCAAATATTTTACATAATTACACACACACACACACACACACACACACACACACACACACACACACACACAAGCTTATTCTCTAGAAATATTGCATATGAGCTCAACAGAAGTTGTACTTCTTTTGAGAAAATTTGACCCTCACACTGAAACATAACTTATAAACCTCTTATCTTTTTATCACACTTAACTTTTTTTAGTAAAACTGAATTTCACATTTTTCAGGCTTGGAAATGATCTGTAACTCCTTATTCTGTTTAACATGAGCCTCCCATAAGAACAAAAGTGAAATGGTGTCTGCACTGAATACTTGCTCACAGGACTTCTTATAGTCACCAACTGATATTTTTTTTATTTCATGGTAATAACTTCTGAGGGTGGAGGGCTGGACTCACACTGAAAATTGATGCCAGGAAGTCTCATTCTTCCCAATCCCACCTTCCTTCACCTCTTTAGACAAACACTAATTCCTTTGGAGTCTCATTTAGACTTTTCTAGTTTAGCTTCATTAAAATGTGATTTATAACAGTTCTGAAACTAAATTGGGAAAATCAAAATAAACCTTTCAAAAAAATAGGTCCCTGTGCTTCCTCTGGGGCTTAGCTACCTTGGCATGAGGTGGTGCATCACTGGGTGTGAGCACCTTGGCAAAATGCAGCTGAAGAAATGAAAGTAGACACTTGTGATGAATGAGAACACACTTTGCAATGAGGACTCCACTCAATCTTAATGACAAGAGGTCACAGTGTCAGGTATGTACTCACCACCGCTCAGCAGCCTCTGAATATGACCAGGTAGCACACAGCTTCTGTTTATCTTTGGAAGGAGAAGGGAACAGGCTCAGCTATCATTTTATCTTGGCATCACGGGTCAAGTACTATAGTGCATATCTGCTCTTTGGGCTGTTTTTATATGATAGGGACATTAATCAAGGCTCCCTCCATTGTCATCCCTACAGTTAAGGCGTGGACATGTAACCTAAGCCAGGCTACTCAGGCTTTTTTCTTTTGCCTGGAATTTGAAAACTGAGTTGAATGAAATAAGGATGGGGTTGAAGAGATGTACTTTGCTGGTGGCACCTTAAATGACATTCTCCTTCAATGATATCCTGGTGTTTGAATGCCTTAAGTTCTGGTTGCCCAGCTTAGACTCCAGGAGCTAACTTAGGGACTGGCAAACTTTCTCTTTAAAGGGACAGGTAATAAATATTTTAGGCTTTGCTGGCCATATAGTCTCAGTCATAACTAGTCCACTTGGTCAGTGCAAATGTAGCTATAGAAAATACGAAAACAAATGGATATGATTATGTTACAATAAAACTTTAGGGACACAGCAATTTGAATTTCATATAATTTTCATGTTTCATGAAATATTATTCATGTTGTGATTTTTCCAATTATTTATATATGTAAAAACTATCCTTAGCTCATGAGCTATACAAAACAGGGAGCAGGACTGATTCAACATTACCCTAACCATCCCTGAGCTAAACCATCTTCTTTCGAACCTTCCTTTATTTCACCTAATCTAAGCGTAGCCAGTTTTTGTTGCCTGCAAGGGAAGAGGTCAACTACACTGTGCATTCAATTCATTTATATCTAAAGGACATTAGCTACAAGGTTCCTCGGCAAACACCATTCAGTCCCTTATTTGTTCATTCATGCATTCAATCTGTGTTGAGCACCGTTTCTGCTCCAGGGACTGTAACGGGCACTGAAAATACAGGTATAATTTAGGCCAACACTATCCTTTCTTCCTGAGGGAGCTTTCTGTGTAACAGGCGTGGACAAGCCTAATGAGAAATAAAGTCAGGGATTTAAAGAATCACTTGTGGCATCACAAGACACTCTCTGGGGGAGCTTAGATATTCACAAGCTGTGTTCAAAAGGGGAAAACACTACAAAACCCAAGATGGTAAGAGAGAGCAAGGACAAATGAGTTCCTAAATGATCCTTCTAAAGAAAAAAATATAAAGGCTACTATAGGGAGAATTTAAAGCTCCGCTTTAAAGAAGAAGAGGAAGAATAAGCAATCTAAATTAATCCAAATACAATGAAAACAAGATGTATTTTATTTAAGACATTCTTTTATTGGTTAAAATAAGAAAAAGTAAATATTAGAAAGACCAGTTTACTTTCATTGACTGCCAGGTGAAATCACATACCAAAAAAACTCTACTCCAAGTTTTTTCTTCTAAGATAACATGTAATTAAATAAGCAGAACCAGGGTTCTGGCTTTTCAAGTTCTTATTGGTGATTCTATATCCTTCCTCGCCTTTGTTCTATTTTTATCCCCTGATACTTAGGTTTGGGAGATCCTTCTTAATATTAAAGAAAATTCTTCTGGTGGAAAAGGTAAGCCTGTCCCCACTTGTCATGTACTCAGAGGAAATGAACTGTGGTTACCTGCTCCATCAAGCCTTTGTGAAGTGCTACTAAAGAAAGATTACTCCTAGTCTGATCTTAAGACCATCATTTCCTGGGCTTAATTAACTTAGGTGAACACACTTTTTCCCAGTGAAGTTATAGTCAAAGTCCATTATAAAGCAACTTATCAGAGCAAGGTTGGATCTCCTCAACGTAAAACAAAGAGGCCCAAAGTATTGCCTCTTTCAGTGTTGCTATGTCAAATGGACACACTGTCAAATGGAGGTGGTACTGGGCACTCAGCAAGACAATAAATGCATGACAAATAAATGAAAATATTCTCAGCTGACTCTAACATGTTATTATTGCTGCCTTCCCAGGGTTTTTGTAAATTCTGAACTTCCTATTTCATTTTCTCTCCTTTAATTTTCTCAGAGGAAATGCTGTATAAATCATTTTTCTAAAAAAATCTTTTCAATCCGCTAAAATGAAAACTAGCCAAACACAGATGGCTAAGAATACCCTTAGAAATACATTCTGGACTCATCATGATATTGCTCATTGACAAAAGTAAACAGCTGTAAGAAAATCACTTGTGAGTATTGAGTGTACCACATCGCCAATTAACCTCTTTTTATAATTATGGATACTATATAGAATTACAAAAAACGTACACATACAGTTATATAACATGTATTATAAAACATATATATACACATATGTGTGTGCTTATGTATACATATATACTTATAAAATTATTAATATTTTTATCATATATATATATATACTGTGTAAATATTTGTTGAAAACAAATTCTTTGTGTACATTTAAGTATAAGGATAGAACACCACTTGAAGTAACATTTAAGTAAATGTAATTTCATGCTACAGACCTGTGCTTTCTCTCCAATATCTCAAATGTTATTCATTGTTCCCCAGTTTAATCTGCACTTTATATTTTTTCAGCAGGGCTATTTACAAATGTGATTTACACTATTATTGCTATTTTACCACTCCAAGGCTGGCCCACATATTCTATTTTTGATAGTCTCATTACAGCTATTGCCCTCATGCCCTCTATTCATTTGATTGACCAAGATTAATTACTTGAAAAGTGTCCAGGGGAAAAAAAACAGGCTAGAGTTTTCAGTGCCTAAATATTCAAAATATTGCTTTAATTTTTAGTCCTCTTGGTAAAAAATAATACTCATGGTCTTTTTCAGCTCCCAGATACCACAAATCTATTTTTGAAATGAGGATTTTGGAGTGAGTGATTGTCCAAACAAAAAATCAAAGTGCTGAAGGATAGAAATAAGTGTTGAGCAAGCAAATGCTAAACAAGAATTGTACACCTGAAAAGACATAATTGAGACATAAATGTAGTAGAAATTCTTCCTTATTTGAAATAACACCGAACCCTACATTATACTTTGTGAATTATTTAAAAGAGAAATAAAATACACTGAAGTCTGAAAATGGGCATTTTCTTAAAGAACCAAAATAACTAGAACAACCTAGTGCTTTCTCAATTGTAATGAATGATCAAGTAATAGTGAATTCAAGTTTACTTCCTCTGTCCTGGATATATAAAGTTAGTAGAAAGATGCCAGTTCTGCAATTGGACAAGGCAGTGAAGAGAGCTCTAGACCTTAGCTTTTATCTGCTGATAGGTTAATTGGCTTTAATTAGCTTTCATGCCTCAACAGAACCATGATATTCCCTTCAATCTGATAAATCTTTGGAGTATAGCAATTGTTCTAGAAGCAGCTTTCCTTGTAAGACAGATAAACAATATTGCTGCTCTCTCTCTCAGGACTTAGTTCAATTCCCATCTGCTCATATTTCTCTATATGAAAATAAAAATTCTGCAGGTATCTAAAAACCAAAAAATGTAGTTGGCATTTACTGATCCTACCAGATGCTTCCTGCAATGAGTCCCCTATTGTCATTCCTGCTTTTAAGTCCTTTAGACCGAACTGTTTTCTGCCTGTTTCCAAGCCGGGTTCTCCCAACCTCACAAGAGACAATAACATTTAATTCTCTTTTGCTTATTAACCAGTTCATTTCTGCTGCTTACAATAAAATATCCCTATCTGACCAATCATTTAGTCAACTAAAGTGTTTTAGATACCCACAATCTGTCAGGCACTTGTGATTCAATGATGGGCAAACACCAGGTCTCTGCTCACTGGAGCTCAGATGCTATAAGAGGTGATTATAAAGATGACATGAGGGTGATCTGATAAAAAAAAAAAAAAAACAGGGGATACAGGAGGGTGATGTGTTTCTTTGGACTGGAAAAGGAGAGATGACTCTTGCAGGATAATTTTAGAATTCACAACTGAAGAGAAGTAGGTGGCCGTTTGAATTACTGGCGCAAGAACATTTCTTCCAGACAGAAGAACAAGTACAAAGAGAAAAAGAACAAAGACTTGCCAATTCCAAGGAGAGTAGTTAAACCAACTAATCCATTATGTGGACCCTGGTCTCTCCTTATCTGCCCTTCCAAACACTGGTGGCTTTACAAACCCACCTAGACAAATCTACTCAAAAATGACATCTCCTTTCTCTAAAATAATTTTACTATAAAAAATTTTCTTTTCTACTTGCTTCATATATTTGCGGTATGTTTCTCAGTAAAATTATAAGCCCTTTCAGTGTTGGAGACATATCAGATACTTTATGCACGTGGTATGTGTCTCTTGAAAGGCCAGTAATTAATATTGCAAGTACCCATCAAAAACAGATTATTGTTAGTCTGTTGCCATGTGTGGCAATAATTCCATAAAGACATTGTAGCATTTCTCTCTGTGGGTTGCCTTATTTCTGCATTTATTAATTAAAGCAATTAGGATGGAGATTCTTTATATATCCAGCCTAGGCTGAAAAAGCTGACAGTTCAATTGGATTCATCAGCTAAGTCTCTAAAGTTACAAGCTCTTATAATTAGTAATTGACTTCAGAGGATTTAACAAACAATGACAAATATGCCAACATTTCCAATCCCCTCTAACAAACAGAAATAATCACCTTTAGTTCAGCTTATTAACACCATATACAGGAGGGTGTATGCAACACACTACTACCAGGTGGGGGATCCACTTGGTAGTGGGTGATTAAAATATTATGTATCCAGGACAAATAATTGGGGGAAAAAAAAGTCACCAGAGATGGGTCATGGTGGGTAAGTTATTTAACTAGAATGATTCTGGAAGTTAACAGAACTGAAATAGATTGTATCTAATGTGATATGCAGGATATCACAGGCAAATCCTGGGAAAAAAAATTTTTTTTCTCTGAGTGGGGTGGTCATTGTCATCTAAGAAAGAGCTATACCATCCCCATATCTTCTATTTGTTTCCATGGCACTGAGAAGCTATGTTGAGAATAGGGAGAAATAGGCTGCAGGAAAATAAAAGTGATGAACTTTATCTGATCTGTGTCTTTTCTTGGGAATTCTTCATTTGTTAATAAATTTCAGAATTCTTTAGGCTGTTTGATTTTGTCAAAACCACTGATATGGGGGATTACTTATTCCTGAAAAAGCAATCTTATCATCCTAAATGGTTTTTCTTGCCCTGTTTTCAAGACATGCTCTTTGATGCTAATTACACAGGGGGTTGTGACAGGAATAGTAATACTGTATAGAACAAATTATATATATGGACAAATAAGTGGGACAGAAATTTAAATTGAGAATCATGTCATAATTTGTTGTAATACTGAATGAAAATTGTCTAATTACAAGGACTTTCAGAGTTTCTTCTTCTGTAAAATGGGATTTATCACACTTCAAGGGTTTCCTTAGAATTAAAATGGAGGTTCATATTCAAACCACCACAACAAACCCAAAGATCATGTTTCATTTTTTATTTATTACAACAAATATCCTCACCCATTTGGGTAGTGATAGCTATTTATTGACCAGCAAGTAAGTATTTTTCTGAATAAATACCAACATGTCATACACTTTCTCTGAGCTTCTCAGAACATAGAACATTCTATTTAACAGAGATAACAGTGAACTTCTTAAATAGGAACAATTAGAAACAAGTAGTCATGCATAGATATATGAACAAACAAATACAAAACATGAGAATTGACATCTATTCAGATTATTTATCCTTGAATCATATTTTTTGGTTTACTACAAGTAACTAAAAGTTAACCTAATCCATGAGGCCCAGGGAGAGAAATAGACTTGATTAATGTTTTGTATATACCCAACTAGTGTTGAAAGTCAAATAGAAGGTATTCAATTCTGTGGTATTTTTAAGAGCAACGTTTTTAAATGAGACTATATCCAAATGGAATGAACCAGATGGTAAGCAGACTGAACATAATTTTTTATAAAATAACAGTGATTGTTACTATGATTTATTGACTGTTTATTGGATTAGTCATTGAGCTAAGGGCTTTAGTACATTTTCACTCTTGACTCCTCCTACAATGATTTGAGTTACCTCTACACTTAAGATTGTATAGATGAAGTTAGTGAGATTTAGCAAAGTGACAAAGCTTGCCCAAGCTGTTATGCAGCAGGCAGCAGAGCCAGAATTATGTCCAATTTTGTTTGACCCTGAAGCCAAGTTTTTCTTACCACTATATCATGGTGCATTGTCCATCAAATGAGGCGATAAGTTACGTAGGATAGAAAGCTCAATGGAAGTTGCATTTGAAGCCCATTCTACCCTTATGTTCTATGATCATACGGCAACAGAATCTAGGTTTCCTGTTACACAGCTCTTTCCAATTATTCACTTTCATTGCATTGCATAGTACCTGGCACATATTATATTCTCAATAAATATTTGTTAGAGGAACAACTGCAAAAATTGTTAAAACCATTCAACGATAAAATATAACTTCTCTACAATGAAAGTAGTTGTGAACAAGGGAGTAAATCATGTAGCAAAGAAATTGGTACTTATAATAGGTGGCTTAATGTAGTGGATAAGAAGTCAGGTACTGTGTCTGAATTCCAGTTTAGTCACCTACAAACTATAACTTTAAGTGCATTGCTTAACCTCTGTGATCTTCAGCTATTCATAAAGGGAAATAAATTTAGTAGCAACTTCAGATGGCTATTGTACAATAACTGATATGATCAAAGCATAGAGTCCAACACAAATATTCAATAAATGGCAGCCTTAATCACTGCTCTTACCTGCTATGCCCTGGATAGTGGATTCTAGCATGATTTTGCCAAGGTCTGTTTTTAAAAACCACAAGTTGTCAGTGTTCCCCGAGAATTTCGGAAACATACGCTTTTCTGATCTTAATAAGGATTTCGAAAATCCGCTTTGGTGTCTTGTTCAAAAGAGTAAGTTTTGATAAATTATTCTAATCATTTTTATCAAAGGCAAAGTCCCTAAGGCTCCAAAATGGAGATAATGATATTATGTACCTTATAGGCTTGTTTTAGAATTAAAAGAGTTAATGCACAAAATGTGCTTAGTGCCTAATACCACATGTTAGGCACTTAAAAAATCATTTTAAAATAGTCTACACTATTATAATTCTGATATACCAATTTCAACTTGTGGGGATATCCCCCCCCCACTCCCACCACCACCAACAAACAATTCTCTGACACAAGCTGGGGTGATGTACAATTCAACTCAACTGTAATACTATCTACAGAGATAGTATTAGAATCCACAGGTTAAAACCTCAGTCCTACAAAACTGCCTCCAACCCCTTCAGAGGCCATTAACAAGAGCAGATAGTCACCTGTGCAGTTATAAATCAGAGAGTTTCCCACTACCTTCTCCCTAGGTTCAGCTAATTTGCTAGGATGGCTCACAGAACTCAGAAACATTTTACTTAATGTGTTACCATTTTTAAAATAAAAGCACATAACTCAAGAATAGCAACATGGAAAAGATGCATAGGGCAAGGTACGGGGAAAGGGCTTGGAGCTCCCACTCTTCCAAGACTTTTACCTGTTCACCAACCTAGAAGCCCTCTGAACACTGTGGTTTTGCATTTTTATGAAGGCTTCATTACACACTCATCATTGATTAAATCATCGGCCACCCATGCTGAACTCAATCTCCAACCCCCCTCAACTCCCTAGAGGTTTGGAGGTGAGACTGAAAGTTCCAACTCTCTAAATGACTTGCTATACTGGGAACCAGCCCCCATCCTTAGGTGGGATACAAAAGTTACCTCATTAACATAAAAAGAGATAACTTTATGGCTTTCATCACTTAGGAAATGCCAAGGGTTTTAGGAGCTCTGTGCTAGAAATGAATGAAGACCTAGTGTATCTTTTGCTTCATTAATGCTGTGAAAAAGCCTAAAACTCTCAGTGCTTTGAAAGACAAATATTTCTCACACAGATCTGTGCATTGATTGATTTGGCTAAGGTAGGTAGGGGTAAACTGGGCAACTCCATTTTATGAAGTGGGAAGGCTGAAACTGATCCAAATGTTTCTCAGCCTTCTTGTACCAGTGAATCCCCAAGGCATGTTTTTCCTCATTGTGAATGTTAGGAGTGTAGGCCTAAGCCAAACCATGCTCCTGGGCCAATCTTGCTTGTTAACAGTCCATTGACCAAAGCAAGTCACATGGCCCAACCCAAGGCAGTGAGGAAGAGAAGCATATCTACCCAAAGAAGTGAGGGACAGGAAAGAAGATTTGATAATCAAATCCATCACAGTTGGATTCCAAATATCCGTGAGTTAGATCCATCCATTATCAAACGAATTTCCCTCCTAGCCTCTGGACAGCCAAACTCTTAGGATGTGAGTGATTAAATAAGAGCAGATTCACTTCCTCCTAAAGATCTTTTCCTGCAGACCAAGTTGAAGGAAACTGGCCCTCTGGCAGCAAGGCTGCATTTGGAATTCCAAACAACGAAAGCTAGCACTTAGGGCACTGCATAGTGAATCAAATGCCAAGCCCAAACTCTTACTACCATAGAAGGGAATGACACCTTCAATCTATTTCTAAGTGAAAACAATTTTCTTCCAAATCAGATGACAGCTGATTTATGAATACTGTGCATTGGATGCCATAGATTATTTAATAAACAGTAGACCACAAGAAGGCTTAAAACTAAGAGATAAGAACTAATAGAAGAGTTATAATAAATCTAGGGGACACCTTACCTTGTTTTGTCAAAACAGGCTGTTAACAATAGTTAATAAGTTAGAGATGAAAGGGTGAATGGTGTAGGCAAGAGACAAAGTATGCTGTCCAGGGCCATATCCCCAATTAAACTGTCTGCTGTTGGCTGAATCTATGCCTTCCCAGCTCAGTAGTGTTACTTTTGGAGTGGCAAAAAGTTGAGCTTTAATTCCTAACTCTGCCCTTATTATCAGTATAACCTTGGGCAATCTCACTCACTGACACCGTTTCCTCATTTGAAAATATCCACCTACTCTCACAGGCTTCTGTTAACACTTGATACATCAAGTGTCTAAAGTATTGCCTATCAGAGAGTGATCTCTCACTAAATGTTAGCTATTATGTATATCAGCAGCATTATCATCATTACATACAGGAGAGTATAAAGGGATTTACTCATCAGGGATCTTTAAAACAGAATCTCTAGATTATAGGGTATGGTGGTTTATAACAGGTCTGCAAATTCACTGCCATCAAAAGGCAGCTTCTGTGCCATCTTCCTTTGAAATTTGGCATGTCATTGTGTCTTGGAGGAATAGAACACCATGAAAGCTCTGGGTGACTCCTGAGGCTGGGTTAGACAAAATCTGCAGCTTCTGCCAATTCCTGGTGAGATTCTCTCTCTGAGAGCCCAGAGATCTTGAAGTTGTTATGTAGAAAGACCATACATACCCCAAGACCACACAGAGAGTGAGAGATACCTAAGTGTCCTCAGCTCTTCCAGCCCAGACCCAGACACAGGACAAAAAAGCCTTCAAAATCTCCTGGCCCATTTACCACCTGACTGTAACTCCATGACAGAATCTGAATAAGAACTGCCTCACTGGGCCCAGTCAACCTCAGATTTGGGGGCAAAATCAGTGACTATTACTTTTTTTCAGTCACTGTTTACCCATAATTTGTCATGCACCAGTAGATACCCAGATCACAGAGATCCTGCAGCCACCCCAGTGTGAAGAAGAGAGCCTCTGGTCACATCGTTTCTGTGTCAATCTGAACAGCTCTCTTTCTTACATTGAAATTGTGTATATTACTTTATTATTATATTTTTTACTTTGGAAGGGAAAAAACTATTTGCTAAAAAAAAGTTTGAAAAACACTGAAATAGGTAATATCCTAAATGCCTTCTAAATAGTTTTATAAATGGAATTCACATGAAATAACAACACTTGAATTTACACTACAAGCCACACACACTTTGTAAATTACTTTCTGTACATTGAATCATTAAATGCCCATCATGCCCACTAGCACTGCATCAAGCAACTGTGAAATAGCAGAGCAGGATTTGAACCTAGGCATTTTGATCTTAGAGCCCACACTTTTAATTAGAATATAGGAGCTAAAACGAGCTATTCTGCCTTACCAGGAACAATGCTCATGCTTCTTAATGACAGTTGTAAACAAGGGCCATGTCTACTTGTAAGCTGAATGTTAGCTACATGGCACAATTGGCTTCTAAAATATTGTCCAATCAAAGTCATTGTCCAAATACCACACTCCGTAGGGTAAAGAAATTGCCACCTTAGAGAGGTAATTCATTAAGCCACTTTCATACATTAATTTTTCTAGAGAACAAGCAATTACCTATGGGGACCTAGATAATAAAAATAGAGAAACAAAATTCATTGGTTGGGAAATGCCAATAGAAATATTTTTTTTTTCCAAGGAAGGTACAGAGCCCCAAAAGGCTGTTTTGTGTGTCTTAGGAGAGAGGATGAGATAAAAGAATCCAGATGATGACTATTATGAGGAAAGCTGATACTAATGAAATTAGTAGCTCAGACAAAACCCACATTTCTTTATTGATTCTCTCCAAAGGATCAGCCTTAGTGGAAGAATAATTAGTAATGCTAATATATTTATTATTAATACTACTTATTGGGTCCCCAATATAAATATAATTTTGAATATATTAGTTTTAGTATTTATAATCACCCTATAATGAGGGCACTAGTGTTGCATTATGCCAATGAGAAAACTAAGGCTCAGAAAGATTAAACATTTGCCCAAGCCAGAAAGCTATTAAATGGAAGAGACAGAATTTAAATCCAAGATTCAATGACTGGTTTCAAAGCTATGATCTGTTTTTAGAGACATGAGAGATATCTCTTGGGGGTGATATTATATCCCTTTAACTGTACACAGAAGGCTCATAGATATGCCAAACATCTGAGTCATCCATCTCTTCCTTAAAAGGACACACACACACACACACACACACACACAAATTATGAGATGAAACATGTGGACATGCTCTACAAACTTAAAGTGCTACCACATAATCTGCTAGAAAATATGACTCAAGAGAAAAAAAATAAATTTAGCCAGGCACTGAAATCTATAACACTGGTGGAAACGGTGGCTTCATGGAGAGAAATCTAGGGTCAAAATCTACTGGAAAGAAGGGATTCATGAGGCATAACAGATCCTAACAGGTGGGTTCATGCATCATGAGACCATTACGTGGTTTCCAGTACATACCAAGAAACCTTGCTGTATTTTTAAATTGTGTCCTTATGTATCTAAACACCCCTGAAGCATCTCACTCTTTACCTATTGAGGTGACATAAATTCTACATATGACTGAAAGTAGATCTTATCACACTATAAAACTTCCATGAAAGTTGCAAGAATAATCCAGAAAACTTTACATAATCTTTCACCAATTTTTAACATTTTGCTACATTTTTATATCATATCCTGTCTCTTCCTCTCCCTTCCACCCCCTGGCTTTCTCTCTCTCTGTGCATCCCTTTATATTTCAGTGTATATTTCTTAAGCATGAGGACATTCTCTTACATAACCAAAGTTACCAGATTTGGAGATTAAAGTGATGTCTTTCATGACATTGTCATTTTTGAAGAATATGAGCCAGTTTTTAAAAAAATATATGACCCTCATTTTCAGTGTTTCTAATGTTTCTTTATGGTGAGATTCTGATTAAACATTCCTGACTTGAATAGTATATGGATGACGATATATTCCTTCTTATTGTGTCAAATCAAGAGGTTCAAGGTGATATTAATAATCAGTCAAGATGTTGGGTTTCTTCACTGCATACTATTTTTTCACTTGCAATTAATAAGTGATCTGTGGGGAAACTCTTTGATAGTACTAACCTTTAAACTCATGGTTAAGATGACCCTCAGTCTCTATCCCAGAAGCTTCCACAATCCCCCATTGATAAGAGATGTAAGATGAACTTTGTGATAAAAATTTAGGTATTACTTGATATAAGAAAATGTGGCAATAAAAATGCATTTATACTTTTTCTTTGGGACAAGCTCACACAGACCCTTTTTTTCTTGCTTTTTCTTACTTAAGCACAACTATCAACTCTGAAACTTGCACAAGAGACAGTCAAAAGAGAACTCTGAAAGGTGATAAGAAGGTGAGGATCTAGCTTGGGAACTCAGGATTGGGTAACCAGTGAAATGGCAGAGCATCCTGTGCTCCCTATCCAATAGAAGGTGTCACAGACCCAGAGTTTCCTGACTCTTGACCTAGCAAAAGAGGACAGTTCAAGTAGGCTTATTCTTCCTCCAGAGAAAATAGGAGTGCCTCTGATAACAGGTGAGTCTAATACCACTAGCAAGGGAAATCTTTTAGGAGTACTGCTACAAATAAGTAGTCAGGGAAATAGTCTCAGAGATACTGATGTGGATAGGAAAGACCAAATCAAGAAGAGGGACTCAGCTATAGCTAGGGTTTGGTCCAGGAAGCCTCTTTTTCCCTATGAGCCTGAGACTATGTCCCCCCATCCAAAAGATACTGAGGTGGGTAAGGAAAAGACCCAGGTATAGTAAGTAGCCTGGTTTGAGGAGTTTCTTTGTCCCTGTGGACCCAAGACTCATCTTTCTTCTCCTTTCTTTCCTACCCAGAGAACCAGGAGGAAACGGGAGCAGCATGAGGATCTTACCACAGGTCTCCACCACCAAGACACCTGGTAACCTGGCCTAGGTAAATCTCTTCTTCTCTCTCTGGCAGTACCACCAGTGACCAATAGGACACCAAGTATCATCTGATAAACCAAGCAGATCAATACAAACCTGAAAAGACTACAAAAATTTAATTGCAATTAGAATAGAAATTCACAGAAGTAGGCCAAGACCCATATGCTACACCTTAATGCAGTGAATGCCTGCCTAGAAAAATTAAAGATTCAGGTAGAACCAAGAGTCTCCATAAAATAAACAAGCTACAATAAACAAAATGTCTAGGATAAATATAAAAAATACCTGTCATGCCAAGAATTAAGAAAATCACAACTTGTTTGAGAAAAGACAACCAACTGATGCCAACACTGAGATGACTTAGATGTTGACAAAGATTTGAAAGCCACTATCATAAAAAAAATGATTCAACAATTAATTACAGATTCTCTTGAAACAAATACAAAATCTCATCAAGAAAAATAATTATTAAAAATACCCAAATTGAACCAATAGAATTAAATATTTTAGCATAAAGAAGAAGAAAAAAATCTCCCTGGATGAGCTCAGGAAGAGTGGAGATGAGAAAGATAGAATCAATAAATTTGAGGACATATCAATAGAATTTACTCAGTTTGAATAACATAGATAATAGACTGAAAAAAGAAAAATAAAGAGCCTTAGTGACATGTGGGATAAGAAGAAGAAATACAGTATTTGTGTTTTTAGAGTCTCAGGAGGAGAAAAAGAGAATGAGGCTAAAGAGCATTAGAATATATCATGGTTGAAAACTTTCCAATTTTGATGAGACACAAGCCTGTAATTTCCAGAAGTTGAACTGATGCTTGACAGAATAAACCCAAAGAAACACATACCAAGACACATTATAATTAAATTTCTTATTACTAATGACAAAGAAAAAGTCTTAAAGTTGCTTACCTATAGGAGAATACCAATTTGAATGGCAGTAATATTCTCATGGAAACTATGAAGGCCAGAAGGACACAACTTTTCAAGTGCTGAAAGAGAACTGTTAACTTTAAATTCTATATCCAGTGAAACAAACCTTAGGAATGAAGGAGAAACAGAAACTTTCTCAAATGAAGAAAAACAAAAATAATTTGTTGCTAATAGATCTATTCTGAAAGGAAATTCTTCAAACAAAAAGGTAGTTATAAAAGAATTCTTGGAGCACCAGAGAGAAGTAATAGTTAAATGCAATACTCTACACTTTTCCCTGTAAGTTTCATAAATCATTTTCGATAACTGAAACAATAAGTCTAACACTGCTTGATACACAAGACAATAATATTTAAAAGTGAGGAAGGTAAAGAGATATAAATGGAAGATTTCTAAACTTCACTCAAAGTGGTAAATTGTTGATTCCAGCAAACCATTACAAGTCATGTATGTATATTGTAATATACTGCACAACCACTATAAAAATAAAGAGAAATGTTCAAAAATACTATAACTAAATTGAGTTGAAATTCTCAAAAATGTTTAAGTAACCCAAAGGAAGACAAGAAAAGAAAAAACAGAAGAACAACAACCAGAGAAAACAAACATAAAACAAATAGTAAAATGGTAGAGTGAAGTGTTAATACATCAATAATTACCCTAAACATCAATGATCTAACTATGCCAATCAAAAGACAGAGCTTGCAGAATGAATAAAAAGAAATATGACCAAACTATATGTTGCTTAAAAGAAACTCACTTATAATTCAACTGAAATTATAGCTGAGGATTTCAACAATCCCTTCTCAGCAAGTGGTTAAACAACTAGACAGAAAATCAAGGATATTAAAGACATGAATAACATAGTCAACACACAGGATCTAATTGATATAAATAGACTACCACCCAACAAGATAAAAATATATATATTTTTTTCAAGTGCCCTCAGAACATTCATCAAGATAGTGATATCTTGGGCCTCAAAATAAACCTCAAATAATTTTAAAAAATTGAAATCATATGCTGTGAACATCAATGAAATCAAATTAGAAATCAACAAAAAGACAACAGGAAAATCTCTAAATATGTAAAAATTAATCAACACATTCTAAATAATTGACGGGTTAGAGAAAAAAAAATATTATAAAAGCAAATGGACATTAACATGACATATCAAAATTTGTGAAACACTGCTTAAAGCACTGCCAAGAAAAGAATTTATAACACTAAATGCTTACTTTAGAAATAAAGAAAGTTCTCAATTTAAAAACTCAAGTTCCTACCTTAAGAAACTAGAACAAAATAAACCTGAAGCAAGCAGAAGGAAATAAGATAAACTGAAAACAGAAAATCTACAGAAAAAAATAAAACAAAAAGCTGACTTTGAAAAATCAAAAAAATTGGTAAATGTCTTGTAAAACTGGTGAAAATAAAAAGATGTCACCAACAGCAGGAAATGAATAAAATATATTACTACAGATCTTGTAGTCATTAAAATGAGTGAATACGACCAACAAGTTTATATTTCTAAATTCAGCTCCTTAAAAGAAATAGACCAATTCCTTGAATACTGTAAACTATTTAAAATCAAGATGAAATAAACAATCTGAAGAGTCCTATAACCATCAAAAAAATCACACATGTAATTTAAAATCTCCTGAAAAAGAAGTCCGGGCCAAGATAGCTTACTGTACAATTTTACCAAACACAACAACAAAAATTAACACCAACTTTTAAAATTTTATATTAGTTTTAAGAATACAGTACAATGGTTAGACGTTTATATAATTTATGATGTCATCACTCTAGCTCCTATCTGTCACTAAACATAGCTATTACAGAATTAACAATTTTATCTAATCTTTTCTAGAAATCAAAAGAGAACAAAACACTTCCCAAGCCATTCTGTGAAGTCAGTGTTACTTATACCGAAATCTTGTAAAAAGCAGTTAATGAAAAGAAAATCACAGAACAATATCTCTCATTTGATGCAAATTCTCAACAAAATATTAGCAAACAAAACTAACAGTGTATTCTAGGTATGCAAGGATGGTTCAACATTAGAAAAGCAATCAATGTAATTACTCACATCAACAAATTAAAGAAGAAAGATTATGTTTGTGTTCCCTACTGTCACTGTCTTAGTGCCAGGCTCAACCCTTAGGAATGAAGGAGACATGGAAACTTAGTTGATTAGTTAGATGAAGGCAACTCAAATTATTTTCTGGAACAGAGACATATTCCTTTAAATGCTAGCCTTTATGAAAGACTGCTTGTCATTCAGGCATTTACTATCTGCCATAAGCTAACCAGTGTTATCTGGTATTCCCATGCTTTCTCTTTTTTAATTCTATTACTGCCTTTCATTCTCAAATAAGGAAACAGATTGGAAGAGGAGAAATAGTTTGCCCATTTATGTAGAGAAGCTATTGTCCACGTCCAACTCCCGTGTCTGTTGGGTGACTGGAAGTAGGCTATCATTAAAACTAGAAGGAGATGTAGGGTTAGGGGTCTAGCTCCCTCACTATCTCAGTTAGTCATGGGAGGAACAGTACCACAGCATCCTTCCTGAGAGTCCAGGGCAATGCCATACTACAGAGTGAACAAATATTTTATGCAAATTACAAAGTAGAGAAACTCTAATTTTTAAAGGTCAATTGCTTATTCATCTTGGTATAGGTTGTATATTTCATATAAGTCATTTTCTTCAATATTTTATTGCACAAACACAACTAAAAGCAAAAGCATTCAAAATATGAAAAATAATTCACCCATCCAGAGTTCCAACACTCTAACAAATCCCTAACATGACTTATTTTCATTTTTGTATATTTTTCTTCAGTCTGTATTAACCTGCATGTTATTTTTACAAAATTATGCACTTAGTCATTTGATACATTTTAATTGGACATCTAGTATAAGCTAAGGAATTTTTTTGGACTCCAGGGATATAATGAAAAGTAAAAACAAGCTCTATCCTCATGAGCTTAGATTGTGATGTGTCAATTTTTATTATTATATCATAGTAATATTCTTACAAGTCCATGTAATTATATTTTGAGCCATCAAAACACATTTCATTCAGGTAAAACAATTTTCTTACTTAATGTACTGTTTTAGATTTGTACTGTTTTAGATAATAATACAGGGTTTTGTGCATGCATGTGTGTGTATGGCTGTATGTGAGTTTTTAGATTTTTTTTACTTTAGACTTCAAGGAGTGGGGCTGTGGGCTTAAAAGAGTATGAGTATCTTTATGGTGTTTAAACATATAGCCAAATTTATTTCTGAAATGACTATGCATTAGCTACCATGAAGATATATTGAGTCTCACCATATGTGTAGCAAATTTAAGTATTGTGATCTTTAAAAACTTTAATGCAGCTTTTTAAACATAAATGAAAATAATCTAATGCATGTCTATGTATAAAACACTCAATTTCAATAATTATTAATGGCACTTTTTGCACTGTTTATTTTATTGGAGTGGGGTTTGAAGAGGGTTATTTTCTTTTTTACCCACAACCCACTAAATGAATACACCACAAGTCATATTTGAAAATTATAGCTTCATGCTAAGACAAATCTACCTGTTTCAAACAATTTAATTTCTAATTAGAAAATACTACAAAGAGAAAATTTGAATTGCATGCCTCATTTGGATGAACCCAAAATTTAGCTGTGTTTATGTACGTCAAGGAGGAGGCTTAAACAGGGAGAATCATCTCTTCATTTCATCTGACTCTTTACTACTTCCACATATGTTAGAATGTTCAGTATATTTTGCCCTAAATCATGTAGTTTCTATGCTAAAATGTTATTTTTATGTGAAGTTTAGGTGAAAGATAACTAAATGACCTCAAGGTAAAAAACATGGGAAAGAAAATATTCAGAAGAAAAAAAACACAATACAAAAATTTTCATAACATTTTATGTATAACCCCCATATGTCAAATTTCAGAGGGCTGTTGGTTAGTTATATAAACCATTTTCTTATTTTTCAATTGATATCTTTTTTTGTTATAATTATTTGGGAATCTTGGTTGAAATGAATTTTAGCATATTTTTCATCACTTTCCCCCATGGATACTATAATAAATGTGTGTATACATACTTACACATTAATATATAAAATGTAATTTAAAATACATTGTAGGGAATAAAATATTATTGCATCAAATTATAAATACATATATACACAATCAAACAATTTTGGTGCTACTATGCATTTTACTTAAAGACTCTGGCTAAATCACAGGAACACTGCATAGCAGTGACACAGTTACCCAAAGAATCAACCTTATAGAAAAAGGTCAGGTTTTCCATGGATTTATAATGAAGAATGGGAAGAGCTAGTGTTTTGAAACTGATGTATGTAGTTCAAATTTTGACTCTGCCTCTTATAGCTGCCCTAGTGTAAGATTTAAATAATTCTCTGAGCTTTATTTATAGACATGATAATAACATGTGCATTAAAAGATTATTGTGGATATTAAATTATATTATGTAAGAAAATGAATTAAATTATATAAGGATTTTAACAGATGGTGATGGCAGTGAAGAGAAAAAAACGAAGAGAAAATTTTCAAAAAATTAAATAGAATAGAAAATACTCTGTGTGTCTGTGTATTTGGGTTGTGATATAAAATTGTTTCCTACTATGGACCCAAGTCAGATATGTTTCAAAAAATATATCTGTGGAGATACTTTAACACTGTGAAAATGGTATTAATAATTACTTTGTAGGGGTTTTCTTAAATGAGTTTAAGCAGGTAAAATAGTTGAAGCAACAACTGTAGAAGGTAAACAATTGGTAATGGTTAACAATTATTTCTGGTTGTTATTGTTGATTTTGTGTGTGTATAATTTAAAATATTATATTATAGAGAAATACACATGCTCACAGATAAGATTCTGAAGCTACTGTGCATTCTACCTCAAGAATATGGATAAACTACGGGAATGATGCACATTGCTATTGGTGATGATGTCAGTCTCCATCTATGTGAGGAGTGTTTTTTGATATGCAATCTAACTCCATTTGTCTACAATGCAGTGCCTTCTTCCAGAAGAAAAGCTAAAGAGCTTGCTAGATCAGTGGTTTCTAGAATGTGAAACAACAAGCAATGGGGAGAGGAGTCTGAAATAAAACAACTGCCTCTTAATTTTGCTAAGGATATTTAAAAAAAAAAAAAGCTTCCTACTTTTTATCACCACCACCACCATGTAAAAAGCAAGAACACTTAAATACTCACAAATACAAAGAAAAAAGTTTATCAGATAAACTCATGAAAAATCTCATGATATCTAACTTCCTTAGAGCAAAAGGAAAGATATTCTTAGATTGGAGTCAATTCAAGAAACAGCATTTAAGAACCACATCCTTGTCTAGGCTTTGGACTTTTAACAACTTTAAAGTATATGTTCAACTTCTATGTGATTTGGTTTCTATTTCTGAAGGATTTCATCACATATACTATATCTGTTTACATATGAGTATTTACTTATACATTTGTTTAATGTCTCAATATGTTAAAGTCACCTCACATTACAACTTCTACTAATATCTACTTGTAAATGGCTGGAGAAAAACAAATATTTAAGTACTTCCAATTTTCAACCTCATTTTAACATGTGGGCAGAGTTTGATAACCCAAGTTAATAATCTGTGCCATTAACTTCCTATACAGAGACACTCATATTTCTTTTAGTGCTGTGCCAAGAGACAGTGATACAAAATGACTACTAAACGATATGTTTTCTATACTCTCTGAAAGAGCAAAAATTAAGACAGTAAAAAGACTCTCTAGGAAAACAAGGGCTGCTTTCACATTTATTAAAAGAATTAGTGATTCTTCAACTTCTTTAAATAATTTCTAATACTTTGGGGTGATTTGATCTTTACCTTAGATTCAAGTCAAATTAAAAATATTTTGTGCTTAAATTTCTTGAAATTATTTTTTCCAACTTATTCAAAAAGACAATGGTATGTACAAACTGAAAGACACATCAAGCCATTATGAAAACAGCTCTCTCACAGGACTGGTTGGTCTTAGACCTGAGCTCCCTAATCTGCTGTACTGCACACTTCCCCTACTGGACATATTGATGTGCCCAGCACACTCAGTTGAGAAGCTCATTAAGGAACATTTTATTGATAAGTTTTAACTCTCTTGAGTGTGTACATTTTAAAAAAAGTGCTGAATCCAAGGAAAAAAAGACCTATCTACTGCTGTCTAACAAATTACCCCAACACTTACTGACTTAAAACAACAAACATTTATTTTCTCGCGATTCTGTGAGTTAGAAATTAGGACACAGCTTAATTGGGTCCTCTGGCTCAGAGTCTCCTACATTCCTACAGTCAAGGTATCAAACAGAACTGAGTCTCATCATCTCAAGGCTCAAATAGGGACAGTCCACTTTTAAGCTTCCTATGTGATTATTTCCAGGGTAAGGTTTCTCATGGTTGATGGACTAAGGGCCTTAGTTTTTTCTTGTCAGTGGGAGGCCTCAACCTTGCCAAGTGGGTCTCTTTGGAGTGCAACTCAATCTAGCAGCTAATTTCTCTCAGAGTAAGCAAGGGAGAGAAAGGGAGCACCCAAGGCAGATGACACAGTCTTTATGTAACCTCATCTCAGAAATGAACGTCCCCACTGCCTTTGTCAAGTCTATCTGTTAGGAGTGAGTCACTAGCTTGGCTGACACACCAGGAGGGGAGTACACAAGAGCATGAATCCAAGAGGTGAGGAGCATTTGGGATATTTTAGAAGCCCCACCACAAGAGGCTAGTAGGTTCTATCTAATTTTAAATTTTCCAACATTAAAAAATCAGAAAAGTTATAAGGAGATCATGAGAATATATTAATGGGAGTATATTTAATTTTTTCTGTTTTGTTCTTAGTGCATCCCAGTTCTGAGAACAGTTCCTGACACATACCTGAATAAAGGGATGCATAGAAAATATGCTTGCTATGTCCCTGTCTGGGCCTCCTTTCTCTCACCTTCACAGAGCGAGGTACATAATCTCCACTCTATTGTTTTGGCTCTGGAAACTAGAGGAGACATACTTGCACACATATGGGAATTGCTATGTATTCCACTTAAAGTGTATTGATATTACCCAGTGCAGTAATAACTATTCAAAAACACTTCTAGAAATAAACTGATTTCAGAGCCAGATCTTTAAATCTTTGTATCAGAAAGTGTCAAAGTCAATATATTTTTTAAATAATGAAGCATATTTCATTGTATTACTATCACTAAAATATTAATAGTTTTTAGTAGTAAGCTTTTAGTGAGAGCAATTTTTTTACTTTTAATGCAATAAATTATTTAAAATGCTTCTTTCTTAGCAGATTTTTAAATGTTTACTCTATGTGTTTTATAATATTCTTAAATAACAGTAAGGTATAGTCCATATATACTTTATGATACATATATACTCATACATAAATATGCATAGGTGTAAAACATACTAATATATATGTCAATCTGTTGATATCTATATGGAGAGGAGAGGCAAGGGAGAATGCTGAAAGATTTTTCTACCCTTTGAAATTTCCAGCTGAAAAAATTTATAAAACATCCTGCTCACCTAGAATAATAAAACCAGCTGACCTAACTGGCTTCCCTATTGCTCTTGTCCCCTACACCTTAATCTCAGTCCCAAACCCACAGATATAACTCTGATCACATCACGTCTCTGATTAAAATCCTTAAATGGTTTCTCGTTGTACTTTGAAAAAAACCCAAACCCTTCCCAAAACCAAGATTCACAGGCCCTTGCCTACTACTGACCTAGTCACCTCTGCCTCTAACTCTTGTTCACCTTCTATGATCGCTGAGGCTTCTTTCAGTTCCCAGGACATGCCAGGGTCTTCTCTCCATGAGGACACTATTCCTCTGCTGCTTT
This sequence comes from Cynopterus sphinx, assembly GCA_030015415.1. NCBI lineage: Eukaryota > Metazoa > Chordata > Mammalia > Chiroptera > Pteropodidae > Cynopterus > Cynopterus sphinx. The sequence goes on along the minus strand of CM057381.1, from coordinate 117,999,773 downwards.
CCGTTCCTTCTACCGAGTCCATTTTGCCCTGGATCAGTCTGTGTGGCTTCTTGTCACTCCCATATTAACTCAACTGTCACTTCCTCAAAGAGACTTTGGTTTTCAATCCAAAGTATCCCTCTTCATCATTCTATTTTATTTTCTTCAGAGCACCTATGGTTATCTATTTACCAGTTTATTGCTCTCTCTTATACTTGAATATTATGCTCTATATGAGCAGAAATCTATTCCTTCTAATTAAAGGTTCAATCCTCAGTATTTAGAATAATGCTTGGCACAGAGTAGGCACTCAGTGGGATCTATTGGTTGAATGAGTGAATAATGAAAATGCTGGGAAGAAATTCACATAATTCATTTTCTGGTTGCTTACATTCTTATCTGAAAATGTGGAAATTCAAAAAATACATACTTGTGTTTTTAGGGACATTGAATGAGATCATATGAGTGAATTTTCAATGTGAAGACTGACATAACAGTGGGCATAAAATAAATATTAGTTCTTATTCCTCTCCAAGAAATGTACAATTCTCTTAATGTCACTTATTTAATCATATGACACAATAAATAACATGAATCCTCAGAATCATAAAAATTATATTCTTAACCTTTTCCCAGAATACTTCTGAGAGCTCCTTGCTTAAACTTTCACTAGTAAAGCCTGCTCATTCTGCTCATTGTCACCATTCCCTCACTTTTCCACTTAAACTTTCTCTAAGTAAACCTCTATTCTTAGGTCAACTTTCTTCCAAAAAAAAAATCTAGTTGCCCTAATTTGGTATAGAGAGTCTTTTACAATTAGACCCCAGAGTTGACCTATACGTAGTATTATCTCCTGGGCATCCACTAGCCTCTCATATCACTGGCTTTCTCCTAATCAGGGGACAGTGCATGACTCTCTATGGTCATGTTGGTCCCTCCTGGCACTGTCTTCCTTCAGAAGCTAACTCACACATTAACTTGCCATTGATTGTTCTCAGGTTCCAGGTGGAGTTAGGCTGCTGACCTCTTAATAGGGGTTGGTTTACCTACTTACCAATTTCTCCTCCTGTTTGTGGTTAAATGAGGTAGCTACCTTTCTTCAGGTCCTGTGAATTGACTTGGAAGCAATCAAGTGACAGATACTTTTTTTAGAGCAGTGTCTGTGGTATTGAGATACATTCAATCAAGCTCACTGGGTTTATAGGACCCGACTTTGCTTGCCATGGTGTGAAACACTAATTTCTAATTAGCAAAATGATTTGAACTCTGAAGTGTATTCACACTTTCAATGCCTTCTGCAGTTCACAGCAGGTGGTTTGCACAGCCACGACCAGATGCTCACTCAGCCCAGCTACTTTGAGAATACTTCCTCTATATTCTCTAAGAACCTTGGCTAAGCATTTGTACTTATTCAATATTAACATTAATAGACATGAGTCCTTTTTCTTCCCTGAGATAAATTTCCTCTACCAAATAATTATAAAATGTAATAAGGGATCAAACATAGTGACAAGAATTATCATTCACCCTTAAAATAATCCTGCTAGCTGGGTATTGTTCTCTGAGGTCCAGAGAGGCCAAATAAGATGCTCAAATCCTGACAGCCATTATCTGACAAATTTGGGATTCAACTCCAAGTCTCTCTTACTAGCTAGGCAGCATCAAAGAACAAATTTGAACTTGATATGAAAGTACTAAGATTGATGCGTTTCATAGCCTGATGCTGTCATTCATTCCCGACCATTCACTAACACGCTTTTGTACCACTCTTCTCTAGGTTACCATTTGGGCTCTACTGTACTCCCATTTTTAAATGTGTGTTCTTTGATGCTTTGATGCATTTTATATTTTAATGTAAGCATGTATTTGATCATTGCATGTAGCTCAGTCTTGGATCCTGTGGTAAATATAAATTATGGGCCAGATTTCCCAAAATGTGGTCCATATCTCAACCATATTACAATTACCTCTAGCACAGAATAATTTTGTTTCAGCAGAACAGAATTTCGATGATGGTGGTGGCTTCTGATAATATCCATTTCAACAATGGTGCCAGTCATCTGAACACATGGCAAAGTGTGAAACTCACAGCTCTAGGCTATACATTTAACATCCCTTATGCTCCACTAGAAAGACATCTGCAATACAGTGAATGACCACTCCCAAAGCATAAGCAAACCAAGAAAAATAACCTTAATGGACCAACATTCTGCAAGTTTGCTTTTTAGTTAACCTCACAACACTTCGGTGAGGTAGATGTTATGGGGCAATTTCACACTTTGAAGTTCAATCTTGGAATGGTTAAGTCATTGTTAATGCAGCTCTAAACCCAAATCCCAATCCAATTACTTTGGGATGTGTTTATATGTAACCCAGTTTCCCTGCTAAAGTGGGGAGGTTGGTCCCTTCCATTTTCCACACAACTCTCCCCCTGTACCTTCTTTTTCTTATTATGTTGCTGTAAATCTTCATTTTCACCAGCTGAAACCTGGAGAACACATTGCGGGGACAGAAAGGGAAAGTGACTCTGCTACCTGAGTCTGACTGAGTTTTACATGCCTAGTTTTCATTTCTGCCACTTAGGTAGATAATTCTGGGCATCTGTCCTATCCAGTTAGACCCCGTGATGGATGAGACTGTCTCTTTCACTTCCTCTGTGGCTCCCAACAGCTCTGAGGACAAAGCTCTGCACATACGAAACCTTCAGTAAACACTCTTAACTAACGATGGCATCTGCGTCTGACAAGCCCAGTCTCCATTGTGCACTGCAGATAAACAGGCCGGGTCTGAATTAAGGAAAGTGTCAAGTCCTCTATCCCAAAGGTCTGTTCCCAGGGTCATACAAATTGCCTGAGTGCAGAGTAAAGATAAGGGTTAGAATTAGTTAAGACCGATGTGAATCTAAAGATTTTTTTAGCCGTCTTCTCAGGCATTATACATGGTGGTTATGAGAGCAGACTGTGAAGCCAGACTGCCCGACTTCATTTACTAGTCCCACTTATTACCTATGTAACCTTGACCAATAGGGCTGTTGGGCACCTTGAGTTTCTTATCTGTAAAACAGGGACAAAAATAGTACCTATCTAATTGGTTAAATTGTGAGCCTTAAATGAGGCAGCATGTAGCACAGCGACTGCATACAGTCACTCTAAGTGATCAAAATTTTACCTATATTATTATTAATCAAATATCTATTGAGTAGGTCCTTTGGGGGTAGATAAAGGTAGCTCATTGGCATACGTTATCACAGACACTCTGTGAAGGAGGTGTTTGTAGCAGACGTTGTCTGTGCTGCACTCTTATCTCCTTAGCCCCCTTCATAAGTCCCTTTGTGGACAGTGATAGCATATGCTTGCTCCCCACCATGAAGGCATGGCATTCTTTGTTATCCCGTCTGAGGATGTTTTCTGGCCAACATCAGGTGGAAATGCTGAGAAAAATAATGCCCAAGGAGCTGCCCTCAGTCTGAGAGGCATGACAGTTGTGGGCAAGTCCCCCAGCTGCTTTGCTATAGCTGAGGCTGTTCTAGACACTTGGTCAGAGACCCCAGTGGGATTTAGCTCCAGGCGCCCACAATGATAACATGTTTGTAAACTCACTATAACAGCCCTTTCTTTTTCTTGCCTCACTTGCTTCCCCCCATACATATTTGGAGGGATCACCTTCCCAAATACTGCATCTAAATTCTTGCCTCATCATTTGCCTCTGTGGAAATGTGGGCGAGAACAGCACATAGGAGGCTCAGAGAAGTTAACCGTACCCCAGAGGTTATGATCTTTTCTTCTCTATGACATAACCATCTTCTGGTCCTTAGCATATGACTTTAACTACCATAAAGTCATGATTACAGGGCCCTGGGGACATCGGGTAGAAATCAATTGGGAATTAGAGAAGGTTCTACAGAAAGAGTGACATTTGATCTGCTTCTCCTGCAAAGATGTGTAAGTAGGTACATGTCCAGGGTAGGTGAGCAGAGACAAGACTAATAAGCAGTCATATACATGGGAATGATCTTATGAGTTGTTAAAATACTAAAATTCTCTCACACAAGTTAGTAAGTAGTGGTGGTCCCCACTACTCTGTATCCCCAACCTTCCTGTGAGATCCCCTGTGTCTTCCTATGATCCAGCAACTTATGAGTTAACACAGCAGGGGGATTCCAGGCTGTAATCCAGCAAGAGCTGATGACTGTAATGATTGGTTGGTCCCCAGACCTTACTGGTTATTAAATATCTGTAATAAACCCTCTTGGCAAAAAGAAGAGCACCAGCAAATATATTTACTGATTAAATCCCATGTTCTTCCTCTCCCCTTCCTTTTCAAGTGTCCCATTCATCTTACAGCTGAAAAATAAATGTCTGCTTGATACATTGGCCCACATAAAATTTTAATGCCATGAGCAATTACCCCATCAGTACCTTCCCTATAGCATGAGAGCTGATGAAACAGAGCCCAGTGCTTAGCTCTGAAAACTTTCACCTAAGATGGCAGAAACATATGGTCTTTCAACGGGTCAGTAATTGCCCAGATTTCCCTCCAGTTGGCTGGGGAAAGACTAAGCCTGCAAATTCATGGTTACAAAAAAGAGCTGTCAGTGTGAGGTTCAGTGAGCTGAGCAAAGGAAAATGACTGCAAGGGAAGTACAAACACAACAGATAAACAAGGACTGCCAAGTTCACGATTCAAGTTCGAGAGCTGTATTTCTCACAGAAATGAAGTTGCCTGCCTGTTCTAACACTGAACTTGCTCTTTTGGGGGGAAGAAACATGGCGTCTTTTTGTAGGCAAAGAGTATACAACGTAACAACCGGACATCAGAGCCTCTTTTTATATAATGTTCTAGATAGAAATTGATATGTACCATGGCACACTGAACAGATTTGTATGTAATTTTACTTTTTATTCGGCAGATACAGACTGTGCAGGAGGAGAAAGAAATCAGTAATACCATGAGAAATGGCTGAAAGAAGGGATTCCAAAACATTCAAATTAGATTTCAAAACGCATTTTTAAAAATAAACATGATTTTTGTGTGTTGATCACAGTGAAGAGGAAAAGAACGGAAGTAATGAAGTCACCTATCTCTGAAAGAAGCAATCAAAATGAGAAGCAGGCTAATTATAGCCCCAAAGCAATGTCCTTTATGGAGGGTTTATTCTTAAGGAAGTTTCCTAACATAGCTAAATCTGTTACCTCTGCCCACATACCGGTAGATGTCTTTTTGAAAATAACCACTTTTGATAGTAATTGGTTTCCACCTGTTTATTCTGGAAGCCAGCTGGCATCATGGAGTTAAAAAGGTAGATGTCTGAAGTATACAGCAGAGTTGGGAGAGGTGAGAAAGAGGTAGTCAATGCTTCCCCACTCTCTGTCTGCAGACGTCCTGTCCCCTCAGTCCTTTCCAGGCGTGAGGCTGGGCTCTGAGGCATGGGGGCGCATTGCTCTGGGTAGCTGGGCATCTTGCTCTCCTGAGTGCATTTTATAAACTTGGGCCAAAAATGCTTCTGCCAGCTCCAATAATGACCCTTCTCCCTACACTGCAATCACAGAGCTCTTGAAATAAAGGAAGTTGGTCTTGGGGAAGAGATTTACGGTTTGAATATATTTACAATTTCATTCCTCAGTATCAGTATCAGTTCAGCATGTAGCACTGTGCCACCGAGAACTTCATGGAGGTAGTTAGAGAAATGAAACTGCCATGGAGAGGCGAATAGTCCCACTCTAGAGAAAAAGTAAGAGGAAATGCTTGATTTCTGGCTCCCCAAAGAAGTTGTTATATGTATCAGTGCAGTGGTGGAGTATGGCATTTCGAGTGATGTGACAAGATCCAGAATTGTCACTGAGAATTGACAGATTCCAGATACTTCAGTGAGTTCTGAGTAACAGCTGTGAGGGACAAAGGCTTCTGGAGGAAGAGGCAGAAGCTGGGAGGAGGGCCCACCCTGATCTTGGAGCAAGGGGACAGCAGTGGGGAGGTTCAGCACACAGAAATGACAAGGTTAATTTTGGTTTTAGGAAAAGCAGCAACAACAATAATGGCAGTCCTAGTAAATTTTATTGTATCTGCCACCATCCTAAGCACTTTTTATGTAGTTAATCCTTACAACAATCCTATGGGGTAGATACTATTATTAGTTTCATTTCACAGATAGTGCAAGTGAGGCAGGTAAGCGAGGTGAAGCAAGTTAAGTGGTGGCACTAATAAGTGGGGAAGCTCCAGGCTGACACTGAGGCCACCTGCCTTCAAATTCCATGCTCTTTGACACTATGCCATACTGCCTCTTCATAAACGACCTATGCTAACATACACCTGTTAACATAGACCTACTAATTAATTCTTCTTCACTTTTCAGGAAAAAATTTAAAAATGAAAACAGAGAAAGCAGATTTAACTCAGGAAAGATCACACTTAAGAATCAGTAGGATATTGTTTTTTTAAAAAATCCTATCAGCCATTTTAGCTCCAGGTGTTTTTAGAAAGACATTGAAATACAGAACAGAGACCAGAAAAAGAAGGCATCTTGACGGGAGTCTGTAAATCTTAAATAATGCATTTTAAAAATGCTCACAATACTGCATATGCTTAATAAGGTGCTTCACTATGAAATGCGCAAGGCATCCAGGGAACCTTCAATAGTTTTGCTACAATGTCGCAAGCTAATGACTATAAAGCGAATCAGTTAGTCTTTTGCTCACACCTCCCTTCATTATAGGCAGCCACCTCGAGTGGTGATGACACTCATTTGTGTAACAATAACAGTGATGAGAAAAAGAGCTATTCATTCCACCCCTTCTCGCCAGACTCCTGACATTCTAATCTGGCACTCTTGATTGAATCCTGGAAACTGGCATTTATAGCCAAGGTGATCTATACTTTTAATGGAAAAAAATTAACTATCAGGAAATATGTGCACAAATCATGTAACTGACTATTTACCAACTTCGATACTAGCTTCTTACTGAAGGATAAACGATTTCAGGGCAATTTCAAAGAACCACTTAGCTTTCCAATGCATATCCATCAAAGTGCTAAAGCTCGCTTTCAGAGTGGGATTTCAAATGGCAGGCATCATCATGTCTCCTGCTAAGATAAAGGCCCTCCTTGTATCCTCTTCAGTCATTGTGAAGGCTCTGTTACAATATCGCCACACAATAAATCAAGCATGCATTTGTTATTTATGAGAAATTTTGCCTCCTTTTACCTTCCCACCTCATCTTTTCTGTCTTCCTTGTTCTGAGCTTGTTATTTCTTTCTCACTGCCCTATTTGGGAAGGCTGTTAAGTAGGGCAATTGAAAATGCCCCCTACCTCTGAATAGTTGAGTGTTTGTTGAGGAGGTTGTAAGGAATGAACACCTAATGTCTAGGGAGCTGTGTTTTACTGGCAGGTGAGGTAACTCCAATACACAAGACAAAGTGCGTAGCTGGAAGATCACAACTCCTAGGCTCTCCTCACCACATTTTCCAAGGACAGAGATTTCTCAGTGTGCTCCACAATCAATCAAATAAAAGAAGGTAAGCTTTGGGGTCAAAAACTGACACCACTTTTATTCTTAACAATGGGATATAAGATGTGCACCTGGGAAAAGACTAACTCAAAACCTGTTTCCTGGGTATGGGAAACACATTTATGAACGTGCACAGCTGAGGGATGGAGGGGAACTTTGCCTTTTTAGGTTTTTAATGGGAAGGTTTTGCTACTCTCATATGCAGATTTTTCTGGAGAAACTATTTGTGGACATGACCCTACATAAAATGCTAGAAAGAAATATGGCTTGAGCAAAAACACTTATAGAAATGGCAGTGCTTACCTGAGAAAACTGGGGAGAGAGAGGTTCTGGTGCAGAAACCAGAAAAATGAACTCTTTCAAACTAAAGCCCCTACTTAAGACACCAATGTTGTAATTTAAACAGAGAGAGACTTTAAAAATAACAGGGAAGAGGTCGGTTTGCTTAAATAGATTTCATTAGGATAATACAGCTTGATGGTTGTGCTATTTTGGTTCTGTAGGCTGGGGGAGAATGGAAAAAGCAAGTAAGTTTGATTTTTAACCATGGCCTATGACATTTGAGCAAGAATAGCCCTGAACATTGTGACAAGTGATGCCACCAAATGGTTTCTCACATTGTGTCACAAAACTCTCTACACACAGCTGGTTTATTGTAGATTAAAAAGTCTAATTTGTTTCACCTTCTCATAACAACTTACCTGCAACCACTCAGCTTCAAAGGATCAAGGAAACTGAACTGTCTACATTAATAATTATTTTGTAATCTGAGAAATTCTTAGCCCAGAAGATAAAGTTAGAAATATTTATGGTTTATCTCAAGGACTCCCTAAAAAGCCATGTGTTTGATCAACAGATAACCCCATTTTCAGGAAAATAAATTGCCATAACGGTAAGTAGTACATTTTCAGGATCACTTATCAGTGGGCTGGCCCAAGCACTCTAATCGAATGACTGTTTATTCAAAAAGCCTCACTTCAGTACCCTCCTTACTGGGTTCACTAACACAAAACTGTAATACCAGACTTCACCCAATCTGATTAAGCATTTCCATTGAAAGAGGTACCTTAATCCCAACCTCCAAATCATAAAGAGATGTGCTTTTGATCTCTTTCCTGAGAAGCTCCTAAGACTCTTTGAAGGTGGTGGTCTCCCTGTGGCAGTAAAGCAAGCTACCAAAAAGTTATATTCAACTGAACTTTGAAAAATAAGCAGGCTATGTGAGTCTTCATCAAGGACTTGGCAATCAATCCCCCAAATTCCAAGCTATTAACTACTATTTTCTACTGCTTCATGACCTTCACAGACCAGAGAATGTCAGAATTAGGTGCCTAGGAGTGGAATTACTTATTCATATGACAACGTCATGTTTAACTCTTGGAGGCACTGCCAATCATTTCTGTTTTGTCATTTAAAGAAAATTAATGCAAGCAAATAAAAAAATACTCAAGAATTTGAGGCTAAAATGGGAATGAAAGATTACAATAATTGATAGGAATTAAAAAATTATTTGGGGGTAGGATGATTGGGAAACACAAGCTATTATGATCAAAATATTCAACTACAAATGAAAAAGGAAAAACGGGTTAATATAAGGTGTAGCCTCATCTCTCACAACCTCCTTGATAGTTCCACTCAATTTCAGCAGTTTAGGCCAAGTTATTTGCAGGAAACTGAGGAAAAGTTGGAGTCAACAGAATATTCTCCTAGAGCTCACTTAAGTTTCTTATTGTGTTGACATCACTTACTCATCCTGTTAATGTTCGATCCTGCCTTCTCACTTGAGAGGGATTCTGTCTGCTTATCATTAATTCAGGATTTTTCACCAGACTTTTCTAGGAATGTGATTACAACATTTATCAATCAAAAAGATTAGCTCGATTAGATACCCAAAGTACTTAATTATATAAAACTGCATTAAACTCATATCTGCTTATACAACTATATTAACTCTCTATTTAAAAATAATGGGAATTTATAATGGATTTTATAAACGTAATAGAAAAATAAAGTTATATAGTAAAGAACTATGGTGGGCAAAATAATCCTCCACTCCCCCCAACCCCCCGCCAAAAAAGAAGAGATTTCCACATCCAAATTTCTTGAACCCATGAATATTTTACATTACATGGCAAAGGGACTTTGCAGGAAGGACAGAGTTACAGACTTTAAAAATAGGGAGAATATCCTGGATTATTCAGGTGGGTTCAGTGTAATCACACTGACCCTTCAAATTGGGAGAGGAGGCCACCAGAGTCAGAGAGAGAGAGATGTGACTATGGAAAGGAGGCCAGGAGAGACTGGAAGCATGAGAAGGATTGGACCCATATTGCCGGCTTTGAGGATAAAGGGACCATGAATTGATGCATAAAGGCAGCTTCTAGGAGCTGGGATCACCCCACAGCTAACAGTCAGCAAGGAAAGGCCATCACCATAAGGAATAGAAAGCTACCAGCAACCTATACATGAGGTGTTAAATGATTTGCTTAAACATCAGGTGGTAAAGGCAGGACTCAACTTGGCCTTCTGACATTGTCCCTCTTAAAGATACTATCTCCCAGTTGTTTAAAAATACTTCAGATCCATTCCTGTATTTTAACTTGAACATAATCAAGTCATTCTAGAATTTCTGTCTTCCCAGGAGAAACCATTAGGCAGAGAGTAATAAACTTTCATCGCTTTCCTTCTTCAGTTTTGGAGAGGCAACAACTGGCAAGAGTCCCTGTTACAACAGTTGAGATCTCGAAACGTGTCCTTCTGATTATTTCTCCTTTTGAATGTATTTTGCCTGAGCAAACAATAAATGCAGATAGCAGTGGAATTCAACAATTTTCTCTACAGAAAGTAGTTGTATATTAATAAACATGAAGTGATTTGCTTGAATGCCTACAATGCAAACAAGAAGCTCTGAGGATGTGGGCTTCTCAATTGCCCATGTCTGTGGAGCATTACTGATAATTAGAAATACTATGAATCTTCCAGACATTCATAGACAGGACATTGTTATACACCATTGACTGAAGAAATGTTTCCAATACAAGGGTGATTTCCTTTTCTTTCACTTTCGAGATGTTTCAGAATATGTACAAATACATATTTCCAAACAAGATAACTGTCTTTACCCAGGCAGCCCTCTCTTGTAGGCAGCATTTATTGACCATTTAAGTTTTATTACATACTCATTGGTGTTTTTGGTTATTAACACTATTGATATATTATTGCTGATTTTTATAACCAATTTCTAGAGACCATAAATAAAAATTTAAGCATGTGCTCAAACCAAATTATTGAAAATAAGTTAGTATCTACTCTAAGTCTAGATTAGGTGACTGAAACAAAATGCCTGTGAGAGTAAGGGGGATACTGCAGCAACTTGGAGAACACACACTGTCTGAAGTGGAAAGCTGCTACTTAGATCCAGCTAAATGTGCTAGATAGAATAAAGGCACATTATGGCCAGACCTGATTTTTAAAAGAGAAATCAAAATATAATTATTTTTATGAAGTTTCTTGATTCTTCAAATATTTGCAAGCAATTAACTTTTCAAACATAACTGTTTTCTGTTTTTAGTTTGGGATTTCTCATCTCAAGTTGGCTGAAAATTGGGAAGTAGTACTTACTATTTTGAATTTGTAAACATCCTTTATAAAATATCACAGATTCGAAGATGCTGACAAATGGAAATCACTCTTGTCACTGGTTACAAATTAAATGTCTTCTTTTCAGAGAGACTTCCTTGCCCTGATTCGTGGATCTGGTAACTGGGCAGTGTGCCATGATCATAAGCCAGATTCGCTTAATCCTAAATCTTTAGCTCTTTTGACTCTTTTCTAATTTATGAGAATGTAATTGTTGGTCTGTTCATCTCATCTATGTAATACAGAACCAGCCATTTCTATATGCTAAACATTATGCTAGGTGCTGAGGTATAAAGAAAATTAGCTAAGCACTAGAAACTGACATTTTGAATAGTATGGATGATGTGATAAAGATATTAAATTATTATTATTGAATATTTACTGTGTTCCAGGTACTTTTTAAGTACATTACATATATTACTACATTTAATTCTAAGGATAATCATAAGAAATTATAATTATTGTAATCTTGCCTCACGGCTGGCGAGTGGTGGAGCTGAGACTGAGATCCATTTAATCAGGTCAGCCTCAGAGCCTGTACTCCTGATTACTAACAACAAAGCTATAAATTGTAAGACAAGAGCCGTTAATTATGATGAACAATAAGGTGATTTAATAAAAAGAAGCCTTCAAATTGAAGCTGAAGAAGTACTAGATTTTGACAACTTAAATTTTTCTCTTTGTCAACACTGCTTTGATTATAGCTATCCACTTCCCCATAGCTCATGTAATACGTTGTAAATTATGAATGTGATTAAACATTTTTACTGTTGTAATTATGAAACAATAGAGTGATTAGTAGTTTTATAGGTAGGTATAAGTAAGTATTGATTTGGGGATAATTTGATTAAACAGTGATTTTGGCAATCAACCATACTTTTTATGTCTTTGAATGCCTGCAAGAGCCAAAATTCTAACCAGTGTAAAAGATTTAATATTTAACAAAATGACTTAATTTTTAATCACCTCAGTTTAATAAAATCTGGGAAAAAATCTGCTTATTGAGGGTAGGTTGACATTTTTTCTTTTCCACTCAAGCATATTAAAACAAAAACTTTTTGTTCCTTTTTTTCATTTTGGACTGCTACTGTGAATAAGATTGTAAATAAAAAGTATGGTACCTAAATTGCTCAAAGGATGTGTCCTAGACCTAGTTTTTCTCTCCAGCTTTTGACTCCTTTTCCATGGAGCTCTTCCACGATGGCCTACAAATAGTCCCATGTAGCTCCTGGGTACACACCCACTTCCAACAGGAACATGGTTGTTGTCCCAGGTTGGCCAGCAGACGTCCAGTGGTTCATCCTGATTGAACAGGCTTAGTATGATGCCCAGCCCCATAACTATGGTCATGATGATTGGCTTAAACTGAATTAGGTTCTGCCCCTGGACTTGGGAACTGTTTAGGGCAAACAACGGGGGTTAAAGGAAGCGTGGGTGCTCTTTCCAGATGAAGAAGAGGGGCTGCTTGTTGCAGTAATATCCATCATTAAAAAGAGTTTTTATTCTCTAGGTAGAAAGAAAGTTCAACAGAGAATAAATCACAGAAAAAACTAACAAGCCCACATACCTCAAAAGTTTGAACCTTCAGAATGACAGAAAATTAAGGTTCCAGAAAAGGTTAATATTCATTCAGTTTTCTACTTAAGAGAGTATGTAATTCACTAAAGGAAGCTGCTCATTAAGAATAGTTTTGTTTTTTTTAACTACATTTTGGTATTTTGGAGAATTTTGGTTATTTGAAAAATTAACATTTTTATCATATCTAAATGTCCTACTAACTGGAAATAAATAAAAGATGACAAAAACACCTTTGTTTCCAATGTAAAAAATATATAGTTTATTTTACATCATAAATTTAGAATTTTTAAGATCATCCACATTTCATTTTTGTCTTGTCCCCCCAACATATTCCACTATCCAAATTTTTAAATAATACTACATTATTCATTCTAAAGAATTTCTTCCCCCTCCACCCCCCTTTCTCCATCTTGGAAACCACTTCTTATTTTTCAAAGTTCAGTTGAATATAACTTTTTGGTAACTTTCTTTACATCAATACCTATATGAGCCCCTTAAAAGCAATATATCTGTTACAGAACCCTTATCCTAGTCTGTGAACCTGTCTCTTGTTTATCACAGCATCTCCATTAGCTATCATCCTGCCTGACACACTGTAGATGACCATCGTGTATTTTTTTCATTACCCCTTCTTCTGCTTCTCCACCAGGAATAATGTTTTATGGGATCTCTGCCAAGTAGAATACACACCTGAGAAAATAAATCAGGGTTATTCTGCCAGGGTTGTAACTGAGAGAGTAAATGACTTTGCTTGTTGTGATTTCCCTCCCATGAATTCTTGTTCATGCAGAAATATACTAGTAGCATGCCATGTGGTCATCTCTTGGCCCACAGAACTGACGGGACCTAGAGCTCCTCTGGCAGTGAAGGTACACCATGGTACCCCATAACAGACAGCGTACTCCTAGATACCTAAATTCCAGTGAACCAGATATAGAACAGCAGAGCAGTTTGGGCTACAGCAGTGGGATTATGAGACTTAAACTCCAATTTCTGGGCTAAGAAACTCATTTGCAATTACTGACCACAGAGAAAGCTTTCCTGAAAATTACATTTGCTAGAGATGATCTAACTGGGGATTGAAAGTGCACCCCCGAGTCTTTCTAAATGAGGAGAAGTACACTCATTACTTGAAATGCTTTATCTTGTTCTGTTGACTAGAAGAAAGCAAACCTACAAAAGCAAGTTTGCCCATATTCCACTCTCGCAGAACTTTTAACTAAATCAGAATAAGTAGAGCAAAAGAACATTGTGGGCTGGTGATGTTGGATAGAATACCAACCCTCAGATAGGCTACCTGGGCTGTGGCCCTGGCTCTCCAGATGAGGGAGTGCAGTGAACTCAGGGTACAGTATTTACCTCCTCTTTGTCTTTTCTTTATGATTCAAATTCAATTTAACAATATTCTAAGGAGCCCTTAAAAGGTATCAACAGGGTGATCCTCCTCTCAACGCCTGTCATCTCCCTGGCTACTCTAGTTGATTGAATCCAGCCTTTCACAGGTCTAAATATGGCCCTGTTCATGGTTCAGTCACTCATACCTTTAGGCTCCATGCAATACCAAGCAGCAACTACAAGATCCATTTGAGGATTCAGATGTCCTGTCTGCTCTTTCTAACGTGCCACTCTCTCAGTATGACAAAGTAGAATCAAAAAGGTTTTTGCTGAATACCAAATTAAACATATATCTCAGATCTAGCTTCCATAAACAAACAAAATCCAAAGTGTATGATTGGCTCAACTTTTCAGGCAAGTTAAACAGATATTTTAAATTTCATGCTAAAGTAGCTAGAATGGAACTGTATTATTTTCTATGAGGTTTTCAAGTCCTTGGGTTCTCTACTATTCTCTTTTCTATATAATGATTTAAAGGCCATTTATAGGTTAACAACGTTTTAAAAATAACCATAGCCCAAAACTTTTCTGAGCTTCAGACTTACATCCATTTCATTTTGGCTCTTATATTTATTTAAGAAAAATAAATTAGGATTCTTAATTTTACTCCTCTTGCTTGCAGCCAAAGTATCATTAGCATTACACAGGGACTCTTTAGAAGGCAAATATTTGGGCCTCCTCCTACGCCCAGATCTTCTGAATCAGACACCCTGAGGGCAGGCCTAGAAGTCTTTTGTTTCTACAGGCCTTCCAGATGATTTTGTCTCAGGCTGATGTTTCAGAACCCCTTAACTAAGACATTCCATTTTAGCTAGACAACTGCAATAGACTTTTAATTGGTCTTTCTACTCCCACTCTTGCCCCTTCTAATTCATTACCTTCCCAGCAGACAAAGTAATTTTTATTCCTAAATTTGATCCAACACTCCATTGCTTAATACTTTTAATGGCTCTTAAATGCAATCAAAATAAAATTTAAAAATACTGATCATGGCCTACAAGGGGTCATGCTCTGGGTCTTCCTGTTGCTATACCTCCTCATCTCTCAGTGATGCTGCTGTTGCCACGTCAGCCTTCGAACTGCTTGATGGATCACTTAAACTTCACACGTTGCCTGCTTCTCATCCAGTAGGTTCCTCTCCACTTCCATTATTTCTCTCCCACATCATCTCTTCTTATTATTTCCACATACATATTTATTTGTTCGCTTGTTTACCACCCAAGTCTATCCTGGATCATCAAATATGTGAGAATAGGGACTACATTTGTTTTGGTCTCCATTGTGTATACATTGCCTCTCACATGAGAGGTACTTAAAAAAAATACAAAACAAAAAACTTGTTAATTGCTAATCAAGTACACTTTTTATGAAAGATAAAATTAAAATAAACAAAGAAATAAAATCAGTGTTGATATTGGTTCTAATATAGGAAAAAGGCATGAGAACTACACAAATTGCCTAAATATTAAACCAGGTTGTATTCAGAGCCTGCTACATGCTACTAGACAGGGGAAACCAGCTGATCAGTATATGGCCAGACCAGGGGAACCTACAGGAAGATTTCTGCTGAGATTGCTAACAACTGTTTTCTTATGCCTTTAACACTGCATACTCATACCCTGAATGAAAAAAGATACAAACCAATTTCTCAAACACTCTGAGGATTCATTCCCTGACTTTGAGAGGAGACCACATCTCTGTCTAAGGAGCATTATTCCTTCTCTGATGAACTTTCCTTTTGTCTCCTGGATTGCACTTGACTTCTTTGAGTGGAGTCAAAGACTATCTCTAGGTAGACATAGGGCTTGAGTTCCCTCTTGGCATGATTTGCCCTGCCCTACACCTGTCCTTAAAAATAGTGGGCTTTTGAACTCCTGGGCAACGTCTGAAGTTGGTGAAGGTTGGCTAGAAATTCTTGTGTACGTGGACAAATTACACATCCAGAAATTTACCACTGGTGCAGGCGTTATGCTAGAAAGGATTATGCATTATTTAATCTCCGGGGTATTAAAATAGCTCTGAGTACTTCACATATGTACCATAGACCTTGATTCCCTACCTTTCGTTCTGGCTGACCCATCTTTGAATCACACAGGCAACACCCAATAAAAACATACTTAGGTAAGTGAGCCTGGTTATACTGCTTTGATTGTGCTTTTGATTATTGCCCTTGGGTTCACCTATTAGGTTTTGTTTGTTTTACTTTACATTTTTTTCTTTTTGCTTAAAAAAATGTGCCTTGAGTTTAGGATACTTTTAGTTTCTTGTTTGGTTTTAGCCCTTAGCATCATTTCTACCATGGCTGACACTTTCTGTCTAACTGCATTCATTCTTAGATGCCAGATCACGAACCTTTGGACCCAAGCTTATGTCAGCTCACCTGGATGATGGACCTAAGGAGAGGGAGAACTGGATAGGTATAAGCAAAGTCAGATAGGGCATATGCAAATGAAATAATTGGCTTGTGGTGGCTTCACCAACCCTTGACACCTTTATGCACAAACCATGACCCAAACCCCACTGCCCCAAAGACATTGGTTCTGTATTCTATTTTCAAGAAACCTTATTACCAATAATTTCCAAAGAACATACTAAGGTATAGAGTGATAAGACATATTTCCCAGCTTTGGAAGAGACATTAGAAGGAATTTTCTGGGATAGGGCCAGCAATGGCTCACTGTATGTGTCAACTTGACTAGGCCCTGGGGTGCCCAGATATTTCATTAAACATCACTCTGATGTGTCTGTGAGAGTATTTCTGGATGAAATGAACATTTGAGTTAGTAAAGTGAGTAAAGTAGATTGCTCTCCCAATATGGGTGGGCCTCAGTTAAAGGCCTGAATAGATCAAAAGGGCTGGGTAAGACAGACTCCTATCTCTACCTGTCTACTTTTGAGCTCAAACATCAGTTGTCTCCTGCCTTTGGACTCAGACTAGAACTTACACCATTGTCTCTGTTGGGTACAGCTTGCTTATTGCACAACTTGGGCCTTCTTAGCCTTCATAACTGTGTGAGCTAATCCCTTATAATAAATCTATTTATCAATCATCTATCTATCCTGTTTCTCTGGAGAACCCAGAGTAGTTCAGGGACCTACTGGACAAAAGATAGTTATATATCTATACACTATAATTTCAAAGTATATTTTTGGACCTGGGGAGCCACCTAGTGTACCCTGCCAAAATGTCCCAGGTGAACACTGTCCCCAAGCTCAATGCTACAGGAAAGGATCTGCTGCTGCAGAACCTCCTAAAGTGTAACTCCATTCGGCACATCTCAGCAGAGGTCCTGCAGCACCCGTACTTCTCTGACTTCTGCTCCCCACTTACATCAGATTCCGGGATTCAGTGACCAGGCTGGGGCCTGATCTATTTCAGTCCCCTCCCAGGGGCAGAGAAAAATCAGGGGATGCATGGTGTGTTGAGATTCAGACAGGGTGGAAGGGTCCCAGCCTGTGTTCTTCTCTCAGAATATTGATATATTCCTTTAAAATTAACAATAATTCCAAACAGGGCATTGTAAGTATTATTTGAAGCACACTATTAAATGTTCAACTTAAAATATTAAGGAAGGAAAAAATAATGGCCTTATAGCTATCGGCTAACCACTAGGCAGGTACATTCCAAATCAGACAAGGCCACGTCATGCCTATGATGGAACAAGACAAGAAAAAGTCACTCTATCATAATGTTTGAAACTAGCCAAAATCAAGGCTACTCTACAACTACAAAAATAACTAAAATTTCCTTTTTCCAGTTTACATAAGTGCCTAATGTTTCTTTGTTAGTGACAACCCTTATCTACTTTCATCCTCCAGGCTCCTAGATAAAAATCACCAAGACAAACAACCATCACTTTGTTTCTGCTGCTCAAGAGAAGCCAACTCACAGTGGGATCCTGCTTCCCTAAACCTCCTTAGAATAACCAACTCAGCCCAAAGCCTATAATAAATCCCATTCCGTCCTAACTCCTTCATCCTGAAGACCAGAGTTTTGCTAGCAGGAGCTCATACTTCATGCAGCAAGTTAAACAAAAACGAAAACAAAAATACCTAACAGTGTTTGACAAATGAGCTCCTGATAGTCTCTTCCAGGTGAACTTTAACATAATTTTGCACAAGAAAGTGGCTGCTTCCTCAAGGTCACATTTTACAGAAAGAGACAAAGTTTATGCAAACAGCTAAAGCTGCATTTACTCAGAGAATCTCAGTGGAAAATAAAGTGACCCACTAAAAGGTATTAAAAGAAAAAGAGTACACCACCAAATTAAGAAGAAAGGAAGAAAGGAAGGGAGAAAGGGAAGAAAGGAGGGAAGGAAGAAGTTCTCACGAAGAGAAGGATCTTGTGAAGAATGTATTAAAGTATTAGCTGGTAACTTGTTAAGAAACCTGAGCCTTAGATTAAAGGAGAACATTCATAGAGGTGTTGAGTATAATGCCCAACACAAACTCTACACATATTTCCAACCGTCATCTTCATTATAATCAACATCGTTATTATCAACATCTTCACTAAAACTGTTTTATTATTATCAGCTCTTGCTGATGCCTGTAATAAGCTGCATGTTCACCTGTGTACACACACAAACATACCAACACAACATTTGCCAAACAGCAAATTAAAAGCCTGTTCATTCGTCACACAAGCAAAAGAAGAGGAACAAGGAGAACTCACATTGAGCTGAAGTTTATCTGCCCACTGTCCAATCAGACGGTAACCAGGGTTTGTGGTGTTTGTTGTCTGGTACTGAAAGATGTCATAACGCCCAGGCGCATCCCCATTCTTGTTAAACATTACTGGGGTGCCAGCACTACCTGAAGAAGGCAAGAAAATGACAGATTTTAGAATTATGCAAGATCCCTTCTATCTCTTGCACCATCAGTAATGGTCTTGAGATCTGCTGACGAGCAAGGTAGCTAGTACACAAATCCATTGTTAATAAGTTCCCCCAAAGTGGTCCCTGACACTATAAGCAAGCCATCACTATGATCTACAGATGCTACTTATAGGAGTGGGAAGACCACCTGAACAGTTCTGTTTCTCAATATTTCTTAATATTTTATTCTAATCTTTTTATTATGAGCAATAAAAATCTAATGCATTATTTCCAGAGACAAGTTTAAGTTATTATTATTATTATTGTTTCCACCCACCTAAATTGTAGTCAATAAAGATTAGTTTATGAAATAATAAACAAACTTAAAAAGAGCATGGCAGAAAATTAAAAAGAAATACAAGCAAATGAGTAAAAAAGTTGACTCAAAAGTTACTTGGATACTGATTGCACTTACAAATATTATTGGCTGATTATTTTTAAATTACATTACATGATAACCAGTCTAAAATGCTTAGCAATGTGCCTGGAATGTATATAATAAATATTGGTTCTTTCTCAATCTCTCATTTGGATCTTACTTTTTTAAAAGGTCCATCCTAAGAAGAAAGCAATTATTTTGGCAGAATTAGACAACGAAGTCAATTTAAACCGGCTAATAAATTTATTGAGAATATGTTATAAAGAGAAAAAGAAGGAAATGAGGAAAGAAATAAAAGAAAGAGGCAAAGGAAGGAAGGAAGGAAGGAAGGAAGGAAGGAAGGCAGGAAGGAAGGCAGGCAGGAAGGGAGGGAGGGAGGGAGAGAGGGAGGGAGGGAGGGAGGAAGGAAGGAAGGGTGAGAGAGAAAGAGAGAGAAGAGAGAGTGAAATCATATGGTTCTCAACCTTTTCTGACTTATTTCACCTAGCCTGATAATCTGAAGATCCATCAGAGTGAAGGGGGTGTCCAATATATGGCGACAGAAGGAAATCTAACTTTTGGTGGTGACGCAGTTTAATATACATATGACATATGATTGAATTATACACTTGAAATCTATAAAATTTTTTAAACCAATGCCACCCCAATAAATTTAATTTAAAAAAGCTCTATTTCTGTCTTTTATAAGAAAATTTACAGATAGTTTTTGACCTGAAACAAAATCCCTGAGGACAGGGGCAGGGTATGTCTTAGATAAAGAAGCACTTTTGTGAATTCTAATTATCAATTTAAGACTAATGGTGTCAGGACTCTTCATCTGGGTAGCAAAGTCATTAGCTTCTACAGAATTTGGGCCAACTGGGCATTTACATTAACAACACAGATGAAAGAAAAACAAAGGTGTTTCTCTGGAAGGAGAGAGTATGCTTAAAACAGTAAAAAAAAAAAAAAAAAAGATTTTAACACTTAAGAAGCAGGTGTGATGGTGAAAGTGACCACACACAAGTTGTCATTCAGCACAAAAAAGAATGTAGAAAAAGGGTCCAATGAGAGGAACAATATATCAGTTGCAAGAGGCATAAAGTTGCAATCCTGTGATGGTGACAGGATAAGTAGAAAGAAGCCAAAGGGAGAGGGACAATAAAGGGTTAACAAGGTCCCCAAGAACACCTCAGCAGAACAGTGTGTACAATAGGATATCATAGTTAAACATATATTCAAACTAGATGAATAGGCAAAATACTGGGTGTGCTTTGTGCCTTCCTTGCATCACTGCCCCCACCCCAGAGCTCCCCCACTGGTCAGTTAATTGCAGATGGCTATTATATGACCTTACTCTGGGGAGCTCCACTGGTATGGGCCAAATTAGTGAACTAATTAAGCATGAGCCTACCCTCAAAGTCCCCACAGCACAGGAATACCTCCTCCCAAATGCCAGCACACATGTTGTTCAGACCAGGGCCAGAAGTAGGAGGTTAAAGGTGGAGCTAGAAATTCATGCTATTTGAAGTAGAAGAAGCAGAAGGTAAACAAAGAAATCCTGTGGCCTGTATAGGCCCAGACCCTTGATTTCTCAGTGTACTTGATATGTCCAGCTGCCAGTTTGGACTTTCTCCCAAGTGGCTTTGCTTGTTTTACTTAATAAAATCTCGTCCATTTGCTATCCTTTGCCTGCTGTCTTTCTTCTCCAGGAATTGGACCTCCATGGGAATCTTTCCTGGGGGACCTAAGGACCCATCTCCAGACTCTCACTATGCAGCCATCTAAGTGCTGGTAACAAAAGTTACTCCTACTGGAAGAGGGGATCCAACATTATAGGCAGAATACAGGGACAGCTAAAGAACTCCATACTATTGACCAACAGTAAGGAAAAAGATTTTATGCTACTTCTGGTATTACAAATGAAAGAAACAAAACAACACATCAGAGCTGTAGTAGGCTGAATAATGAGTCCCCAAATATATCCATGTCCTGATCTCCAGAACCTGTGAATGTTACCAAACATGGCAAAAGAGAATTTGCGTTGACTGAGGATCATGAGATGAGAGAGATTATTCTGAATAACATGGGTGGGTCCAATATAATCATAATGGTCCTTGTAAGTGAGAAGCAGCAGGAATCAAAAGAGGAAGAAAACAGGCTGGAGTGATGTAAGAAAGGGATCATGAGCCAAAGAGTACAGATAGCTTTCAGAAGCTAGAAAAGGCATGGAATCCTTCCCCAACTTTATTATTCAATCTCCCTCTGTGTCTGATTATCACTAATGATACCTTTCTCATAGGGGTAATAAGGATCAAATGTAATTTATACAAACACACACACACATACATATATATATACTTATTTATATATACATATTGTATATATGTGTAGATGTACACATATATAGTGTTTAGTTCCATGTCTTTTAAATAATAAATGCTCAAGAGGTGTTAATGATCTTTTTTAGTTCTTATTTTTCTCATTGTTGTACTTGGTGATATCCCAGGACCAGAGCATGTGTCTTCAGATATCTAGACTAATGTCTTTTCTGATTCACCAGAGCTGTCTCTCCTCACTGGTATCTAATTTAAATTTCTCCATCAGCATAAAACATTTTTTTTTCCCCAAAGAGCAGCCTAGAGCCCACTCTCAGAGTGGGCACTGATCTGTGAGCAACATATCTTTGGTCCCATCGACTTGAGTCAGTGGCTGAATCTGTGTGGGACCAATAGCACCATTTCATGTGTTTCTTCTATTCGTACCAAGACACTATTCCCACAGCCCACAAAGGCATCCACCTGCAGGGCTCAGGGATAGCACCTCCCTGGTCCACTCATGCTAGTTGGGGCAGCTTGAAATCCACATCCTGACAGTTGATGCCAGCTGTCAGCTGGGACCTCATTTGGGGTTGCAGTCAGAACACAATGGGGATCTCTGAAGCCTTTGCTGTGTAGGACTCAACACAAGACTTTTTAGTATAGGGAAGGAGGGGGGCGGGAAAGGTTTTCAATATTGGCTTTCTACTTTCAGTGAGCCTTCCAGTACATAAGAAGATCAGAATAAAATCTGTATTTTACATGTTATTGGCGAGAAAATAATTCTATCATTTTACAGGAAGACATTAACATTCAGATACCTTTCCTTTCCTTCACTTTGGGTCCTAGGATCCATCTTGTGCTTTGCTGTAATTCTAGTTTCCCGTCATTAAGTATTATGACTTCAGCCTTTCGTAGTCTTTAAGAGAGGAACAATACTCCAGAGGATCTCATACTCTCCAGCTAATTATTTATCTGCATGGGACATACCATCTAACTGTTCTCCCTTCTTACAATATTTGTTAAGAGAAATGACTTTTGTCATGCCCTTTCCATTCTCATTAAAGTTTATGCTTAAAAAATCAAGACAGAAGAACTGAATACTTTATCTAAGTGAATACTTGTAATAACATATTGTGTGACTTTGACCTTTTTGATGGATTCTATAAAGCAACTGCCTTATTTCTAGCTCTTCTTTTCCACAATTCCTTTTTAACTCCTTTTCTCTTGCAAGAGGGAAAAGGATACTGTGTTCAATGAAGTCTATATTTAAAAAAAGATCAAAGAAGTCAGGAGAAGGAAAAGAAGTTATCAAAGGAGAAGAAATCACCTGCAGAAATGTCTACAAGCATCAGGGCTAGGATGCAGGTGCATTAAGGTAAAGGGAATAGGGCCACTTGACAAAACAGGATACTGAGAGGATGGATGACAGGATGTACTCAAATCTGAAATCTCCTCTACTAGATGAGAGTATCTGAATGAAAGTCCTTTCTTTCTGAACAGAGAAGACTATGGAATCTGTATTGCTCAGATGACAAAACTGTCCTCTGCATCAACATATTCACAAGTTTCCTCCTCTCATTTTACCACCCCATGCACAAATTCCAGAAATGCTGCACTGATTTGTGTTCTACTTATCCAGTGCTGCTCAACAAAACATTCTAAAACTTCATGCTCCAAAGTATAATCTATATTTTGCAATTTGGGCAGGGCTCAGGGGCAGCACCTCCCTGGTCCACTCATGCTAGTTGGGGCAGCTTGAAATCCACATCCTGACAGTTGATGCCAGCTGTCAGCTGGGACCTCATTTGGGGTTGCAGTCAGAAAACTCACATGTGGCCTGTCTGTTTGGCTTCTTGGCTTCCTTGCAACATGGTAGCTGTGTTTGCAATACAGATGTCTCAAGAGAATGAGGCAGAAGCTCTATTAACTTTCATGCCTCAGAAGTCACATAGTGTCACTTCCACATTAGGCACAGGCTCACTCAGATTCAAGAGGAGAAGGTATAAATTTCACCTCCCAAAAGAAAATTAATTTAATGTTTCAAAAAGAGCACATAATATATGTCATTTGTACAAAACATACCCCAAACTAATTGTTTTCTGAAAATTAGTAAACAGGTACAGACAAACTTTAAATTAAATATTTTTTTACAAAGCAATTCTCTAAGATTTCGTATCCAAGACAAGAAATATGTTAAATTTACATCTGGTTAGATGAGCCAACACTGAGATAACAAAATCAAATTTAGGCTCAGGTCTTGCATTCATTTAGAATACTAATAAAAAGAATAGCTAGAAGTGATGAAAATAAAATTATCCATCTTTTCTGTTGGTACATAAGAAGAGGTTAAGTACTTGGTGAAGCTGTAAGCAATACTTGCAGGGCATCCTATTATCATTTCTTAAGTCGATGCTTTGGTAAATGTGAAGGTCAGAGTTATTAAGTTATACTCTATGGGTCTGGAACAATACTCCTAAGGGTACAGAAAACCTTGTACTGGAGTAATAAAAGAGAACAATTAAGTTTATTGAAACTAACTAACTAACTAAATAAATAATAAATAAACATCCTCCAAAAACATGCTAAAGAAAGGCTAAATTTTCCACAATGAACTAGAAAGAGACTTGTTTCTACATCTGTTGCTGTCAGTGAAGTCTTGAACAAATATTTTCTCCTTTCTCACATTTAATTTCTTTATGTAAAAATTAGAAAATTGAATGAGTAAAAAATGTCATTTCTTTTCACTCCAATAGTTGCTCATTCAAAATAACATAGACTTCACTAAGTAAAACTAGTTTTAAAAAACTTCTGAGCCCTACCATCAATGAATGTCACAGTGCCCAAGGAGCCAGAAGCCCACATGGCAGGGAAAAAAATCATCACAGAAAGGAAGGTTATGTTGACCACAGAGCATGACTGCAATGATGACAGAAACAATTCGCCTCGCCTGTGAACTCCCACCAAGCCTCGTTTCTAAGATGGAAAAGCAGGAATGGTGCAATAAGCCCTTCCTCTCAGACACTTAAAGGGAACAGGCTGTGGAATTAGGTGCTCAAGGTACCAAGTGTAGCAGCATCACTACCTAGATGTGTGGCTTTGGATATCATGATTCTTAATTCTCAGTGAATCAATTTCCATAACTTAAAAAAAAAAGTAATATTATCTAAACTGTATTGTTGTTTTAAATATTAAATAAGCCAAACACAGGTACTTAGCACAGTTTTTGGTACATAGTAGTCATTTGATAAACATACACCATGTCCAATAAGAAGCGCGATAACTCTGACTCATTAACAGACAAGTTTTGACAGATTAAGTCTACAGCATTATCTGGAAGAAGAATGAGGGAAGAATTACCAAGAACATTCTCAGAACAATGTAAGAACGGTCATGCATATCCATGAATCAGAATACAAAGCCCAGAAACTGACCCCAGCATAAGTAATTTAGTGTCTGATAAATAATGAAATGTATATATTTTTGTTTCTGGGGAAGTTATATATTATATTTTAGGAGATTCTGTAAGGTCAGCAATAAACTGCAAAAAGATCATTTGTAATTAAACTAACTTTCTGTTTTTAAACATGGTAATTTTTGTCTCCATCTGAACTAGAAGACTATTGATCCCCAAGCTGGGTGTAGTTCATTTCCTCTCTAGATACTAGATACTAGATAACTCTTGGAAGGTTGCTATAATGTTGTGGGTTTAAATAGATTGTTATTTATAAGCAGAGAAGAAAGAAAATTTTCTTTAACCATAATATAATTATCTAAGCCAGGAGATTAATACTGATGTAATACCATTTAAAGTTCATCTGCAAATTTCATTAAAATTTCTCCATTGTCTCACTAAGGCCCTTTCTCTGGTATAGGATCAATTAATGTTCCTACATCACATTTAATAGTCATGTCCCCTTAGACTCTTCCAGTCTTGAATGATTCCTACATCTTTCTCATGGCATGCTTTCGCATAACGCAGATACTTTGGAAGAGTACTAGACAGTTCTTTTGTAAGGTGTCCTTCAATTTGGATTTTTCTTATGTTTCCTTATGATTAGATTGAGGTTGTATATTTTTTGCAATAAGACCTCAGATGTTATGTCATAACCTACCCAGGCTATCTAAAGTCTCCATCTGTGTCTGCAAGGCCAGGATCTAGGAGGGCCCATGACTGCAGGCAGGAGAAGATGGATGTCTCAGCTCAAGGCAGAGAATTTGCCATTCCTTTGCCTTTTGGTTCTGTTCAGACCTTGAAGGGACTGAATTATGCCCACCCACACTAGGTAAAGCCCTCTGCTTTATGCAGCTCACCAAATCAAAGCTCGTCTCTTCCAGAAGCACACTTACAGACACACCCAGAAATACTGTTTTACCAGCTATCTGAACATCCCTTTGCCCAGTCCAATTGATTGATAAAATTAAACATCACATGGTATAACGGAAAATTCAATATAGACAGCAATAAATAAACCTAACTCTATTATAAATTAAAAACAGAACCACACTGAAGAGGGTAAGGGAGAAAAAAAATAAATGCAAGTACTTTTGGAAAACAGTATTTGACTAAATATTATAAGACCGAAGACAAATCTACTGTACATAAATAATGTATGATAACTAATAAATGTTTATGTTTTTTCACAGTTCTGAACTTTTTTCACTGAGGAAGAATTTGACTTCATATAAATGACTTCTCATAAAAATCTCTAACATAAGAAAAGGATAAAGCATAACCCTCTAATATATATTTATTCATTCATTCACTCCCTCACTACTCATTCATATATTGATTCAGTCATTTGAAATTATAAAATCAACCAGGTTTTGATACATACTCAAGAGTAAATCATCATCCTATATGTAACTTATGGAACGGAATGCCAACACAGAATTCCTAAAACCATGGATGTTTGGAAAAGACTCACCATTGAAATTAACATTGCGGATGTACTTCAACAACTTCTTGCCCCCAGCTTGCTCCATCTCTGGACAGACACCTCGGTAGTCAGCACAGAGATCCTTGTTCATGTGATGCAGGGCGTGGGCCATAGCATAGACGGCATCAATCACAAACTGAACTTTCCCCTCTTGTTCATAGTTGGAATCTTTTCCAATTCTCTCCTGTCCTGCACATGAAAACAAGGAACACACACAAGGACCAGTGTTGAGTAGACTGTCTAAATTTGTACTTACTTTCAACTATGCTCAAAGCAAACAATGTTCTGAGGACTACAACAGTGAAAGCCACATATCCACAAGTGACTATCATGTTAGGTGGTATTTGACTTCAAAGTACATCACACTTTCCAATTAGTATTAGGCAAGCTTTAGAAGCAACAAACACTCCAAGGATCACAATGATAGCTTTGTCATAAGCAAACCTGCTAATCAAAATAGAGTGGCCTCATAGAAACAAAGGATTCCTGAGATTAGAAGCTGGGCTCCCACATTCAAATCTCCAACACTCACTTACTCTAGAAAGGTGAGAGGCCAAAAGGAAAATTAGAGAAGACAAAAGAAACTTCACACTAAACTCATTACCTTCTATATACCTACTCCACCTCCTGCGTTGCCTGATTCAATAGCTGGTAGCCCTGGCAACTCCTATATTCGGGCTAGAAAAACTTGTCATTCTTTCCTGTCTCTCACTTCCTACTCTCACATACATATATCTAGTGAATAGCCAAGTTCTGTCATTTCTGCCTCTGAAACACTACCAGTTTGGGCCACACTACTCATACCTTATTTATGCACTTCTCACCTCTTGTTAGGATGCAATCTCACCTGTCTCCCTTCATCTATGCATTTCTCTGTGTTCATTTTTCCTACTGCAAACCACCTCACCCTATGCTCCAAATTTTTCAATGGCTCTCCACTGTCTACAAAACAAAATCCAACCCTTTCCGCTGACAACTGAGAATACTTAGTTGCCTCATCTGCCTCGTAACAATAAGAACGGACGTTGATCAAGTGCCCCCTACTGGGTTGAAAGCTTTGCATACACTATTTTTATTTCATTCTTACTTTGTGAGCTAATTATTATTTATCCCCATTACCCAGATGGGAAAGCTGAGCCTTATGGAGAATAAATTATATTTCCCTGGTTATTTATAGGTAGAGCAATGATAATGCTCAGGCTTGTCAGACCCCAAAGCTCATAATCTTGTCACTACAGTGGCATTACCACACCTTTTCCCTCCACTTTTGTTGTTATAGTTTCAGACAGAAATAGCTATTTTTTTCCTGAATACATCATAAAGAAATATTTAGCTATTTTTGCTCATCTTCTTTATTTTGCCAGAAATATTCTTTCTCCTTATTTTTGGCCATCATAATTTCTCTGTCCATGACACAATCCAATGGTGCCCTATGGTAAGCCCCTTATAATTAAAGATTTCTATAAATTATTTCAAATCTTTATTATAAAATCAACAACAGCACTCTATTTTAATGCTCTGGTCTCCTAGACTTTTTTCCCCTCATATTTCCAACACTGAACACAACATTCAGTGTCTAGACAATACTTGTTTTAAATTATCCATTCATTTAGTGCCTGATAGCAGGAACTCTCTTTAAACCTCTTGTGCCTCTACAACAAATAATTATCCATAGATTGCATTTCACTTTCACAATGATATTTCCCAAATTGTTTTCTAAGACACATTTCTGTAGTGAAGAAACAAAAGAAATTCTACAACTCCAATTCCTCCCCCTGCAAAAGAAAAGGTTCCTGATAGCTGCTGAGTTAAATATTTTTAGATTTTTTTTTAACTAGGAGACATTTTCAGAATGTTTAATATGACAAAAAGTACAATCTCCAAGAAGAAAATTTAGAATTTTAAAATTTACTTGTATTTATATTTTTCCTTTTCAGAGCATACGTTAATATCTCATATGCAGATACTTCTGTGTTTTACATACATCTCATTTAAATACCAATCAACCTTATCTCACCTTGTCACTGGACCTAGACCTTTCAGTGTGTACAGAGTATTTTTTTTTTTAAATAAAATTCATCATGAATTCATACTGCTTCTTCCTATTCAAATTCAGGACTATCAGGTTTTTTCTAACCTCCACACTGAAACTCATATATCTCTACCTCTTTTTTTTTTTGATGAGAAAAATCCTGGTTTTTCATGACACCATTATGATTACTCATTCAATTTATTATATAATATGTAGGCATCGTCTTTAGAACAATCATGTCTAACAGTCTAAAGAGTGTAGTGTAATGAACAGCCTTGTGTAAATAAGTGCTTTCCAATTTCTGTCTGAATATTTTGGTGTTAGATTCTGAGAAGTAGAGTTGCTTTGTTAAAAAGTAAATTCATTTGTGTTTTCACTAAATATTGGCTAATTCCTCTTTAATAGGTTGTACTGTTTTGCTTTCCCACCAGCAAAGGAAGAGGCTGATTTTCCCACAGCCTCATTACTAAAATGTGCTATTAAACTTGAATTTTCCCACATACATGAAAGAACCTACCAGTTTATTTTTATTTGCACTTTTCTTACTTTAGAGAATCAAAAGCAATTCTTGTTTTGTTGAACATATTCACATATGTTAAAGCCATTGTGTTTATTTCTTTATAAACAGTTTATAATCTATCTATCTAGCCAATTGTTATACGAGGTAGCTGGTCATTTCTTTCTGTTTTTAAAAGTTTTGTTAAACATATTAACTCCTTGAGATTAAGTTGCTACTATTTTTTTTCAGTTCTTTATTTTTTTAAAAAATTTATTTAGGTATTTATATTCCAAACAAAATTACATTGGGTTTAAAAAAAATGTTTTTCTGAAAAAAAAAATCAGTTTTTTTTGTTATTGCTTTTGAATTTTCAATTGTGGTGGAAAAAATGTGCCCACTCCCAGAGTATAGAAGTCTTCATCCATCTTTTCTTCTAGCAGTATTTTTTAAAGTTAGATCTTTGATCCACTTAAAATGTATTCTGGTGTGCAGTTTGAAGAACAAATCAAAAATGTGTCTTTTTCCACATAGTTATTTAGTTTTCATAATATATAACATATGTCTCCTCTCACTGATTTGAAGTATTACCTTTATTATACAGTAAATTTCCATATGCAATTTGGTCTATTTCTGGATTTAAAAAATTTATTTTATTGTTTGGTTTGTCTATTCATGCAACAACACTAGAATTTCACTTATAAAGGCTTTATAACATAGTTTTATAACTAGTAGAGTTAGCCCCTCTTCACCATAATTATTCATTGTTTTCAAAATTTTTTGATAATTTTTATTTTCTCAAACTTTATTAAACATTTATTTAGCTCAAGGAAAAAAAAATCTAATGGTACATTTGTTGGTTGAGGTGATGTTTACAGAAAGCTTAGTGGAACAGGAAGCTCTTTTTAAATTTTTTTTAATAGTTACAGAAAGCTTTGTGAGGGTAAGTCTTCCCATCTGTGTCTTCCCATTTGCTCAAGCCTAGATTTGTTTCCTTCAATAGTATTTTAAAGTTTTTCTGAATTAGGGTTTTGAGTGTTTCTTGAAAGTTAGCCCAAGTATGTAATTTATTTTTGCTATTATAAATGTTTTTTCTATGTGTTTTTTCATTGATTTTTGGTTGTATGTATAAAAACTATATTTTGTTTTGTTGTGGTTGTATTTTTTTTCCACTATGATGAAAATTTTAAATAGTGCAAAGCTGAAAGAACTTTACAGTGGATTTACCATTAGATTCTTATATGAAAATTTTATTGCACTTATTTTATAAGATAATTCATTTTCTAATAATTATTTTATAATCTTCTACTTTACAAATTTATCTTATTTTTTATAGTACTTAAAAAAGGCAATCTTGAAGGCATTATGATCCTTATAAAACATATACTATATATGAGTTCAGACTAATAATTCAGGAGAACAGTTTCTAAACTGCATTCATAAAGACATCTCAGAAAGAACTTGGAAAATAATAGCAATATTTAAATAATAAAATATTTTATTATTTGTGAAACATTGCAGGCTTTATTCCTCTCTTGGAGAGTAACCAGGTACATTAGCATATTAAAAGCTCTTAGAAGACTCAGATAATACATATTTGTCTTTGGGACTATCAGGACTTAAAATATGTAGCCTTGAATCAGAAAAATAAAAAGTGGCAAATTTATTTTTTAAAAAAGTTTAATTTTATTTTCCCTAGTGTGATAGGTACACCTGTTTGCTCTTAAAAAGAGATGAACTCAGTTATATCAAAAGCATCTCTCTCTCTCTCTCTCTCTCTCTCTCTCTCTCTCTCTCTCACACACACACACACACACACACACACACACATTTTCTCTCTCTTCTCTCCTCTCTCTCTCTCTCTCTCTCTCTCTCTCTCTCTCTCTCTCTCCATTTTGTGGTCCTGGGGGAACTACACAGCATTAAAAATGACAGCAGAATAAAAATGTGATAGGAATATAACAACAAAATTGAGCTGTGAGTTAGCCAAATATTTTTTAAGTTTATTTGAACACTACACTTTTTATCCATACACCACTCTATAACATCTTAAGGGACTAGCATTAAGCACCCTCTTCCCCTCATCAAAAGAAAAAAAAAGTGAAATGCAGTTTTAAGAGATATTTGTAACATAGATTGAAGTAGAAAAAAAGGCATTTCATTTGATTTTCAGGTAAGAGCTCACCCTTTAAATCTTTCTGATTAACTGAGGTTTATATTCTTTCCTTGGATTAAGTTCATCCTTTTCATCATGCTTCTCAAAAAAGTCTAAGGTTTCGATAAAATGAGGTAAACTCAACTTGAAGTCTCATGATTTTCTGTTCTGTTGTTATTTTTACTCAAAGTCCAGTATTTATCTTTAAAAATGTACACTCTTTTAGCCTCCGTTGAATACGTTGTCAGATGTATTGCACAAGAATGACCCATAAACTTTCACTACCAGAATTTCTAGTGCTCATTCTACTGGTGAGCTTTCTTCTTTGAAAGACCCACTTACCTTGCCCATTTTAACATACTGCTTTCTCGGAATATGTGCTTTAGGTAACACGCATAAGATAACTATTAGATTTGAAATTATTAATGTAAACAATTCTATATCAATGGGGAAGTCAAAAGATAGAGTAGGAGGTAGGGAGGAAACAAATCAAAGAAATTTGCCAATGCAGACCAAAAAACATACAAGATTCAACAGACATGAACAACTGGCCCAATGATTAACATATGTTTCCAAGAGAGTGAAAAATTGTAATTTTTATTTGAATTATTCAAATATTAATTGAAATTTTTTGCTTTGGGAAAACATCTCTGAAATTATGCATGCTTGTGCTGACTGTGCTTTTAAACCTCTCATTAAATAAATGTTATTTTATTGACTGTAAAGGCTCGATCTTAAATATTTCTTGAAGCTGAAGTCCTGAGCATTACTGTATATAATTAAAATATTAATGCTTGGATCAATTGCCAGTAATAAATACCCTAATAAACAGAAAAAGAAAATGTCATAGGAGATTTGAAAATAGTCAGGGTTTATTTTAGTTGTGAAAAAACTGCTAGATTCTTGGTGAAGAAGATGCAGGGACGGCAGGGGAGATATCCTGGCAGCTAGAAAATCTTGCAGTATCCTGAAAAATGCTATGGTTACCAGGAAAGCCTTATCAAGATGCTACTGCAGTCCCATAATTTAAAAATAAATTAATAACTCAGTTTAGTAGATAACTTTTTTTTTTGCCCTCAGGGGTATACATTTCTCTTTATAAGACAAGTTAATGGTAAACTAAGATTATGTGTTTATGGAATCTGTGTTCTTTGCTGCCACCTTTATACTGAACAGTTCAAAATCTTGCAGTAAAAAACCTATGGCCTTCAAGAAATCAGTAGAAAAAGTCAGAAGACCTGCATTAAGTCAAAAAGCCTGTAGTGTTGTTATGCCTCTGTAAGTGAGGCTGAGTAATCATTGAATGTGATGAGCAACTCCTGAAAAGAATAATGATGTTCATGGTCATAGTGCTTCAGGCAGTATGTATTAGTTGCATACAGTCTGTGCACCATGCTCTATGCTAAGCACTTAATTTAATTTTAATTCTCATAACACTTTCTTGGGAAAGCACTGTTACCTTTTCCATTGGCCATCCATTTCTTGCCTGTTACTTTATGATATATTACTTTATGACAATTAGCTAAATGGTCCCTTCCATGTCTGCACATGGAGAGCAATGAAATGAGATTTTCTCTTTTTAATTCTTTTCATTTTCAACATTAGTTTAGAGCCAAAAATAATCTCAAAATTAATGCTAGCCATAATTTTTACATCCTCTTATTCCCTCTGAATGTTGCACTAGAATTTCCTGCAAGGGGAAATAGATGGTTTCTCCCTGACCTCTTCTTGAGTAGAAAAGTTAATGCCCAGAGAAGTCACCAAAAGGTTGGCAGAGGAACAAAGAAAACAAAGCAAATATTCCAGATGATTTACTAACTGATCCTCTACCTTGGATGACCAAAATTTGTTTGCAATTGAACCATTAACATCCTACGGTTGTGCAGTGGATACACAAAGAGAACTCTGTTAAAAATTCAAAAGGTGTTCTACCAAGGGAGAAAAACAATATCAAGCCATACACATTTCTATTTTTTATGCAGGATGCTTTTTGGTGAGCTACTGGTCACTTAAAACTGAGTTATCCTCAGCAATTTCATTTTCAATTTCCAGATATGTACAAGATATATGCAGTGAGTTTGTGTGTGTGGTGGGACAGGGCCCAGTGTGGGGTAGGTTCCACAAAATGCACAGAGGGCATAGGATTGGAAGGGAGGAATATTTTACCTCAATGCTCACATACCCCCAAAATGTGCAAGGTGTTCTACAAGGACTTTATTGCCAAGAGCTATCTGTTGTAAATAATGCCAATCAATTTGGCAAAAAACAGTGCTTCTGAAACACACAAGAAAACTTGCTATGACAAACAAGAAAATGATAATTTCTTAAATCTCATAGATTGCTTCAATTTCTCACATAGATTTTTCTCTCTTCTGATTTCTTAAGCTAAATTTTTGCTTATACAGTTTTGGTTGCTTGTTTTATGGAAATTGTAGGTTCATTGGTGAAACTTCCATTCCAGAACTGACTTAAAGATTAAAAAATAATAATAATACAGCTATAGATGCCTAGCCTATTAATCCATTCTTCAGCCAGAGCCCCTTCAGTAATGGGGTTGTGGCCTCAAAAATTCTGTTTATGCAGGATGCTTTTTGGTGAACTACTGGTCACTTAAAACTGAGTTATCCTCAGCAATTTTATTTTCAATTTCCAGATATGTACAAGTAAAGATATATGCAGTGAGTGTGTGTGTGTGGTGGGACAGGGCCCACCAGGCATTGTATTCTGGTTGAAGGTCCAGAATATTAATGAAACAATTTACTCAAAAATGTGTTTAGATGCTAGATGTTATAATGGATGTGTGTAATCATTATCAATAGCTGCTAAAACCAAGAGTTGACGGGCTGGTGAGAATTGTATGGTGAGCACACTGGGTGACAACACTGGATCAGCTATTTAGTCTCTCCCTGTCTTCTGTTTCCCTTGCCTTCCTCCTCCTGCTTTAGAAATTAGCAAATTATGTTTTAATTTAGAAAATGATATTGTTTGTATGTGTGTGTATAAGTGAATGAGAGAGAACATGTAAATCTAAAAACTTACACAAAAAATGAATTTTCAGAGTAATATTAAAAATGTCAGCTTAGCTCCTTTGTCTTCAGTGTAAGTCCTCTTCCCAAATATAATCACTCTTACTTCTCACCTTAAGACCACACAAAATAATAGATTTTATGTGTCTTCTAATATGACATAATAGTGATGTACAGTTCAGTTCTACTTAGTAAATATTTGGTAAAGTAAGAAAAAAGAGAGAGAGAGGGGTGGGGTGGGGGGTCGAGTGGGGTGGGGTGAGAGACCTGAACACGATCAAGCTTCTGGATCTACTAACTAACTTAAAGAAAACAGAGAAACATGTAAATCAACATTGCAGAAAGGCAAAGAGTGAAATTCAAAAATGAGTTCTACAGAAATAGTAATATATTATTTTCTTCAAATAAAGGTCAAAAAATAAAAATAAAGAGGACTACTTGAGATTTAAAAAGACATAGATATATCAAAAAATGTGCTGTATGGACTTTGTGTAGATCCACATGTGAACAAAACAATGATATAAGCACATTTGTGAGAAGATGGTCTTGTTCATGAATGTGGGTGTATGTGTGTTATATATTTTTAAGAACACTTATCTCTTAGAGATGCATACTAGTGAAGTACTTTTTAAATTGCAGGTCTAGGTCTACCTTAAATTGGCCAGGGGTAAGAGAAAATTGTATATTGTTTGAATACAGCTGAGGCTCAGTGATGGCCGTTCTCTCTGCTTTTGTGTTTGGAAGGTCACTTAGTGCTAATGAAAATAAGAGGAAAATAAGAGTATGAAGAGAAAAAAGGAAGAAAGAAAGAGGAAAAAGAACAAAAAGAAGACTGAGATTAAGAAAAAAGGAAATGAGCAGGAAGGCAGTAGAGGAGAGGAAGTTGCATTGAAATGACACGTACTGTGTACCAGGTACCCTAAGGGGGACAAGTGAAACTGACATAAATACAGAAGGCTTTCACACTATCACATTTCATAGCTCCACTTAAATGCTTTTGTGGAAATGCAGAACCTCTATCTCTCATTTCAGGTCTTATAAAATGATTCTGCTTCCCAGGTATTCTTTATGGGGAATACATATTGCAGATGTTATGGCATATGGGCAGGGTCTTCTCACTCCTATGATCTAAAGTCCCTTCCTGGAAGCAAAGTAGGCATGTTGTAGGGAATGGAATGATTTCATCTCACTGGCAGCATGACCCTTTTGCCTCCTAAGGTAAGAGAAAAGGCATAAGAAATTCATCCCACTAGAGGGTTTGAAAGGACTTCTTAAAATCTTAAAATTATCTGTTCAATGAAAGTATATATATATATAATATATATACACACACACACACATATATATATATATACACATACATATATATGTATGTATGTATGTATGTATATATAGCCACTGTTTAACTCCATTTGAGCTCTGTATCTAGTTCTAGAATATAAATGAAAAAGACACACACACACACACACACACACACACACACACACACACACACACACACACACACACACACACCCTTCCTCCCCAGGGGCAAGCTTGAGTTTTAAACAGAACTCAAAACAGGGCCTGGAATATAGTAGGCATCCAGTAAATCAGTGTTTAATGAAGAATGAAAGAATAAATGCCCTGGAAAGGGAAATAAAATAACAAGCAAGTCACTCTTATAAAAGGATAAGGAAGAAATGGTTACAGTCTTTCACCTTGGATAGCTGACAACTGAAATGGAGAGTTTAATTCAGGTGATCAGATGATTGCAGATGGAGAGAAAATGGCAGCACACCAAACCCTGATATTTGGGATCATTTTCTTAAACTGGGTTCCTATGTGGCTAACGACTCTACTTATCATTGTTTCCATTGGTTTCAGCTAAATTAATCAAGTAAAGATGAATATCCTGTTAGCTTTTTTCCAGAAGATTTATACCAAACAAAAACATACATATGTATATCAGTCTCTTCACACATACTTTTGACCAGTTACTCGTGATCATTTAAAGTAGATAGATTTCTTTATATTGAGCCCTAACAATATTCATAATGAGACATGTAGGTAATATAATTCTCAACTAAGAGATTCTGAAGTAGCTGTGCTTAGGAACGTCACATTCCACCTGTGTTAAGAACTATAGAACAGCTAACCTGACAAGAAAGAAATCCTAACTGACTGATAACAGAAGGTTGAAACTGACAGTTCAACAGTCAGCACACACTTGATAATTTGCTTGAAGAGCATCTAGCCACATCCATGCTACCTGTGGACGTAACTAACATGGTAGTGGACCCCTTCTTATGCATAAAACAGTACTGAGGAGGGTTCTCGATGCAAAGTATCAAAATCCAGGCTTAGTGTAAAGCACCCATTGCCAATATAATTTCATTGGGAAAAAATGTTTCAAAATCTCAACATTTTGAAACCAATATGTGATGGCATTTCCATCTCTATGATCAGCCCCACCATTGCACATGAATTGAGAGCGTGGATGCTGATATCAGACAAACCTAGGTTGAAATTCTGTCTCCGCATGCATTATGCTTCTGACGAAGGGGAGTTATATAACCTCTCTACGTCTGTTTCTTCTTCTATAAAAAGGTAGTCATTATGAAAGAGAAACTTATAACTTTTCCCCATGTGGCTAGATATCGTGAGGAAAGAATTTTGAATCACTTCCAGTGCCTCTAAGCCTGTAGTCAAAAACAGACTACCAAAATCAAGGTCAAAATTTACTTTACCAATACTGAGATTGATCGTTTCACTCCTAGGCTTCGTTTCCAAAGCTCACCTGAATTTTCAAGAGATCATATTCCCCCAGACCATTCTCAGAAATAAATATTGGTGCCTCCCCTTCAAGCTTTACTGGACCCTGCTCACTGGACAGGCTTCTCTGATGACCTTTTACTTGCCAGGCTCTCACTTCCATTTGTCAACTTTTCCTACGTTAAGCCACCAACACCGATGTTCACGGGTTCTGACTGGGCTCTCCGGAATTTGTAACCCACAGTGATCATGCCTCCGTACAACTTTATTCCAGTTTCAGATGCTTTCTTAACTAAAACACTGACGTTTCCTGAGAACACTGCATTAACCCGGTGGCTCTTTTAAGTGGGGATTTTTTTTTCCTTGCATAACCCTGTGTCTCAGTACCCTTTTTATTCTCCAATACCAGTTGCATCCTCTGATTTATTTCTCTTTGTGAAAAACTCCTGCTCCCTTGAGCCTTATCCACTGTAGGTCTTTACTCATTTGTCAAGAACTTTGAAGTGTCTGGCGTTTTACCATACCTGCAAGCCTACAAATTATCCTGCCATAGTTTCATGAATGTTGGCAGCAGACATGAGACTCAGGGGTCAAAGACAGGGGCTTTATTGCTTATAGCAATAGTAGTAGCTGGTGTATCAGCTTTGATACCCTGACCCTCATTCTCACAGGGCGACAGAAAGAGGACTAAGTGATAAACTGGGCTATGATACAGGAGAGAAAGCTAGAACTTAGGGAAACTAGTCTTTACACTGACTATAAATATGCCTAACCTTTGCTCTGAGGGAGATATTACCTCTATCTTGCAAGCTGGTTTGCTGTAGAAATGTCCTTGAAAAGATAGTCTGGAACAAAGGCAGGTAGTGTCTCTGCTCACATGACACCCAGAGATATGAGAGATCCGTGAAAAATTTCTTTCCGATAGTACTCACTCTTCTTGTTATAGTGCCAATCTGAGTTTGAGGCCCATATTTCCTTCTCACACTCACTCTTTCCTGGGCAATCATATTCATTCTGATGATCATCTACTGACAAACCTATACTTTGTACCTCTGGCAAAGACTTCTAAATTCTAGTCATATACACTGAATTGTCTTCTTAACCCTTCTAGCTAGATGCCTTATTGGTTCATTAAACTAAACATGTCTAAAACTAAATAAATAAATTCTTGCCCTTCCCACCTCTCAGATCATGCCTGCCTAAATATGTGAGAATTCCTGCAATGGATATATTGTCTCCTCAGATCTGCTCATCATCACTTTCTATGTTGAGAAGTTCACTTTGATAGACAGATTCAAAGAGCTCTCTTGTCTTTTGATACCCACTTGGTGTAGACAGTGGGTGTCATAGACAAGAGACTGGAGGGCAGGAGGATGGTTTGTTCTTATTATTTATTGTTCTGGCTCCCTCCTTATCAGGTAGACTCTTTGCAGATATTCTCCCAGGATTTTCATACCTACCACTACCACCACCACTGCCTGCAC
Source organism: Cynopterus sphinx (assembly GCA_030015415.1). NCBI lineage: Eukaryota > Metazoa > Chordata > Mammalia > Chiroptera > Pteropodidae > Cynopterus > Cynopterus sphinx. Next base: position 117,961,236 of record CM057381.1, on the reverse strand, counting down.
TTTCAGGCTAAGAATGATAATAGATCTGTGTTAGTAGGCCAGAAGCAGTGCATTGTCTTCTGTTGCCTTCTTAAGGAACATCTCTGACACTTTTGTACACTGTTTCTTTATGAAATACTCTTTAAATAATCCAGTTTGAATGAGCCATTATTTCCTGTTTGGACTCTGACTAATATATCCAGCTGTGTGAGCTAGAAATAAGGGGAGAGGGTCATGGCTGTTTTCATTCCCCATATCCAACTCAAAACCAAATTATGGAAATATTGATTTCCGAACACAGATTGTAAGATGTTTAAATCACATTTTCCTATGGACTTAAACTTCTTATAAGAAAAAATTAGATATTATTATAAAAAAAAATAATGGTAACACTTTCATACCAGGAGGTGCCACTTTTAAGAATCACTGTTTACAAGAGTAAAGCAAAATGCTTTGGTTCAAATCCCAGCTCTGCTAGAGGCTAGCCAAGTGACTCTGGGCAAGCCACTTAACATCTAAGAACTTTGCTTTTATCTTTCTCTTCATAAGATTGTAAATATTATCAGTTCTGCCAACTCTGCTGAGTTGTAGGAATGATCAAACGACACAGGGGATAGTAAAACAATTGAAAGACTCTAAAGTGCATCTTGTAAAAAAGATAAATCAGTATCTAAGCATATGGAAAAAAATTCAATCTTGCAAGTTTTCCAAGAAATGCAAATCAAAACAGAGGTAACATTTTAGTAGTTTTGCCAGCGGCTGAATGGATTAGTATAGTCCTTTCTGAAAACAATTTAACAATATTCTTCAATTGTTCAAAAACATTTATACTGTGATTCTATAATGATAAAAAAAGGAAATGCTTTCGATGTGTCTGGCACTATACTAAGCACTTCACATCTATCAGCTCATTTAGTGCTCATTAAAACACACACACACACAAAATCAAAACTCTGTCAGGTTATCATCTATATTTTACAAATTAGGAAACAAGGCACAGAGACATGATAATGTTTAAGCTAGGCTTCCTAGCTAGTACAGGGCTGTAACCAAAATTGATTTCAGGAGATTTGGCCTCAAAGTCCTTGTTCTTTACTACTCCATTTAAAGACATACTCCTAGAAATTCATCCCAAGAAAGTAATCCAAAAGAAGGAAAAAGCAGGTGGTCTTAAGATGTCTCCTAATGTGTTTTGTATATACTTGCAAACTTTGAAAGAAATATATTTAAAAGATTCTCAAAATTAAAATTTTTAGGGTAAAAATTGCAAAGAGCTAACATTTTTGTTCATTTAGATTTATAGTCACCTACTTGTTTGCAGGATGAAACAGTCATTTAAGAAAGTACCTAGTAAACATTGGCCATTTTATTATTTTTATTACTATGGTTTTAGCGCCACATCTAATTTCTTCCTCAAAACATATAAAGTGCAGCAATTTTTCAGTTATGAGAATAACAATAATCAATAGAGAGAAGGATGTGGTCAAAGCAAGGAGGCTAATGCATTCCCTACTCCTTTGTTCCTATGATTTTTTTTTTTTTAAAGGAATGGCTAATATAGTTTATTGGATTTTTGGATTTTCACTTAAAATGGAACACTTGTCAACTCAAATAAGTGCAGAACTTGCTATTTTCTTTCTGTGACTTGTAAAAAACAACATAATGGGCTTATGAAACATTTAACATGTGCAGCCCGATAAATCCTACGAAGGCTCTAATTCAATCCATTTGCCCAGGCTGATTTTGCGAATGACAGATTCTGCTTCAGCACTCGCAAGTGCACCCTCCCGCCACCATGCCCTCCTTTCCCAATTTGATCAATTGCATTGAAATGTTTTATGCAAAGCAGATCTTTGTTTTAAGCATGGAAAGCAGAAATGATTTCCCAACAACTGCTCGTTAAGATTCTAATCTACATCTAACCTGAGCTAGGGTTGGGTGTTCGAAGAAAGGCATATGCAAAGAAGTGAGTGTCTGCTTGCCCTAAGTGTGTAGCTAAGTGCAGGAGAAAGATAGTCACTGCATACTCATACTAATGAGGACCTCCTCACCAGCAGAGGCAAGGGCAGTTCAGAAGGAAAGAAAGGTGAGAAAATAGAGAGCAAAGAACCTGACCTAGATCATGGTGAGAACATCAGTGGTGGCCTTCCGAAAGAGGTGTCACTGAGATGTGAAGGGTAAATGAGTGTTAACTAGCCAAAAGCCACATTAAAGAAAGGGAATTCCAGGCAAAGGAAAGAGCACTTGCATTCTCCTTGTGGTAGGGAGAACCTAGGTGCCTTTACAGAACCAAACGAAGACCAGAGCTGCAGAAGAATAAGGTGGACTCCTGCCACAGAGGGCCTTAGAGACCATGCTGAGAGTTTAGTCTTCCTTGGAAGAATATATGGCCATTAAAATGCCCTAAATTTTGAGGGTAACAGGATTAGTTCTGTTTGCTAAAACACCACCAATTTAGGTTTTGAGAAGTTATTAAAATTCAATAACACTTCTGCAGCCTCACAACTTGTCTAAGAAAAGAGAGAAGCTATAGAAATATATAGTCTGTCCTGGAGGCATGATTTATGTCAGTCGTATTAACAGCAAGGAGGTTCAACATTAGAAGTCTAATAATTATTTGTCCTAATGACTTTTGTACACTTGTACCCACACCAAGGGGACTGCTTCAGCTTGGCTCTTAGTATAGTTTTATTTTTATATTTTGTGTTTTTACTTCATGGAATTCTAAAATGTAGCCTTTGTTACATACTTGCCTGAAACTTGCTCATGACAGTTGTATTTTTGTTCTCAAATGAAAAAGCAATACCATCTTGTAATTCAACATTTTTCTTCCATAGGAAATTGCTCACTTCTGCCAGAGTATTGGACCACTTTAGTAGCTCAATTTGTATCTGCTCCTCCAATATTGGTAAGTTTTTCCTTAGAGGTATTATTTGGCGATGTCTCGGTTTCTCACTGCTTCAGTCTCTATCACTGGCTTCGATAAAGCTGCAGGCATATTTGCTTACCTCACTATAGGACAAAGTTCCTTGGGGATGAGAAACAGTCAAGAGAAAAGTTTATAGTGGTGGCTGCAATTCACTGTTGTATCATTATGCTGCCAGTGAGGTGAGGATTTGAATCCTGTGTCTCTTCTCTATGTATTGTATGTGCTACTAGCCTTTCATCAATATAACAAAGTTTGAGCATAAACTAGAAAATATTGCCCTATTTTGAGTTTAGAAGAAAAGCAACAAGGCCAATTCTCTTCTCTATTTATAACGATCAAAGAATCAATCTAGGATCATTATCAAATATATTCTATTAAGAGAGCCCTTTGGTGGATGGATGCCACAATGTGAGGAAATAGATATATAAACAAAAACATGTTACTCCCCCAAATAAGAAAATGCCTATTCACAATGGGTTCTCTCAGACTTTTGGAAAAGAAACAAGAGCATAGGGAGAAATCAGTCATATTTATAATTTCATTAATTCATCTGAGCCACAATTTCCTCATCTGTGCAATGGGAATAATAACCCTTTGCAGACAGCCAGGGCTGTCATGATCATCTCTGATGACTATATTTTCCTTGAATAATTCTGTACTGTTGTTTTCTAGTTCAGCCTTTTCACGGCACTAATCATTATATGTCATTCTTTTGCTTATTCGCATTTGGTTTTCTGTTTGCCTCACAGACTGGAACATAAATTCCTCAAAAACAAAAACCTTGTCTATGTTCTCATAGTCCACACAAGCATGGACCCAGTAAAACTGTTCAACATTTGTTACATGAGCAAATGAGTGCCATAAGGCATGAGAAAATGAATGCATGACATTAGTTGTTGGGTTTATTATATTTTTCACATTAGCAATCATGTTCTCATATGTCACAGAATTTCGCGAAAGTTCAGTTTTACTTTAATTTGCAAAAGAGGATGATACCTGCCTTGTGTATTTTACAAGGTTAACATGGGCTTCAAATTGGATGATATGTAAACCCATAATCGTGTATTGATATGTGTATACAAGCAAAGGACTTTTAAGGTACAGTAGAAAAAGGCTAGATATAAAAATAAAGGAAAACTGGGCAGTTTGAGCCATGAGGACTTCTCTTTTCAGTTTTTATTTTTTCAAAGGCCAAAGGTAACAGAAGTTTCACTACCACCAACCACAGCAGATGGCCCGTAAACCCACTGAGGCCTATTTCCATAGGGCCTTGTTCTCTTTAATCCTCAGAAATGACTTTTGTAGCACAGACTCTAATTATCCCATTTTGCAAATGAAGAAATGAAGAACTAAGGATGCTTATGTAATTTGACCAAGGTGACATGGGAAGTGAAATGTCTGGGGTTCAAATCTGGACAATTTGACTCTTCCAGTCTCAACTGCTTTCATGAGTCAAGAAGCAGACTTCAGCAGGCAGCTTTATACTGTGTTTCTATGTGATAGAAGGTACTGTAAGTCCCTTCAGAGCTATCTGTGACCAGGAAGTTAATAATACTATTTGAAGATAGGGAAATGACAAGGCTCCCCATGTGTGCGCCCGCACACCTGATCAACTATCACCAGAAATAGTGAGACAAAGTTGAAAGGAGCTCTAGAAAGTTTTTATCTGGGTTTATATATATGGCAGATATTTATCTTCTGAGCACATTTTTATTTTCTAGAAAAACAAATATGATGCCACATACACTGTAAAAACCTAAAGTGCTTTTAGTATCCATATTTCTCTTTGCAAGAGGGGAAATAAAAAAACAAGAAAACTGTATTACTAGACTCTCTTCCCGAGGAAAGCTATATTCCAGTCTAATTTGCTTGATGATACTTGATAAGTCATTCAACAGCTCTTTCTTATACCTACTAAACTGACTTTAAGCATCCAATTTATAATACTTATATTGCTTACAAGAGGCACTTTGTTTACAAGAGCTGTTGCTGAGAAGACACATACGCATTAATTCCCCTAGAACAGGAATTCCTTCCTATTAACTGCCCAACCTGATAGACTTTCTGAAGCTGGGAAGGCTATAACTTCCACTTTTAAAGCCATTGCCTGTTGGAGGTAATGAGAAAGAAATGAGACAAAGCTTAAATAATTATAGCTTCTAGCATTCATGGAACAGTTTTGCCTGGATAACCCTGGGCATTCAACTTAGGGTTCTGCTGCCTGGTTTGACTCTGCACAGAATTAAACACATTGTGTAGATGCTTTGGTGTGCTTTATGGCAAGAGGAATTTGAGGGATCATGGCCTGAAGTAAAATGGTACGCAGGGAAGACCGCTTAAGTTTTGTAATGTTGGTGGAGGAAAGAATTCACTTACTGTAGGGTTCATCTATAACCATTTATTTAATAAGGCTAAAGAGAGCCATCCCCTTCCTACCCTAGGTGTCCGGTCAAGATTTGAGCAAACTCAAAGTTTAATGCTGCTTGCATTATTTAGGAAAAACAAAGCTGACTGCTGTCTATTATTCTTCTACTTTGGTTGTGCTAGATAGTATTGAATGGTAATAGTCTTATATAACAATACGTCATATTAATAACATAATCTCACACCATCTCATAGACATACATGTAAATAATCTTGTGCCTCGATCCTTTAGCCTTTGAAGCTACAGAGCTTACTCATTGCTTTAGGAAGAGTGATAATAGAATGCAGGAGAACAGAGAAAAGAGAAAGACTGAGTTTTAACAGCCAGTATTATGTGGTCAGTACTAGGCTCTGAGCTCCAAAAGTTGAATCTCTCAGGACATAGTGTATGCCATATATGAAAGACTTGTACAGATATAATTGAATCTAAATTAGTCTTTTTTCCCCAGCCCCTAATAAGGGCTTTCAGGAATGGAAGATGAGAAAAGAGAGAGACTGAGGGAAGCAAGAGAGTACAATGTTTATGTGTGCTCCTGCAACCTCCCCATCAATGGTCAGAGGAGCATTGTGAAAGTAATCAATCTGGAGAAACCCTGAGGCCAGGCCCAGAAAGACTCCATGTTGTGGTCACCTTTACATCTCCAGTGGGAAGAACTGGCATAGAAAAGGTCATTCCTGGAGATAGATTTGTGGACATTAGGAAGTGATGGATAGATATCAAAGGCTGAGAGCGAATGGATCCCTCAAATAACTCTAATGTTCTTGCCTTATAAAAGCTCTCTGTAACTAAGCTTCAATTCTATTTATTAGTTGGAATAAAGAACTCTAAAAAGACAGATTACAATTCTATAAATTATTGTAATACAGCCTTGAAAACAAAGTTATAGAAAATAAAAGTTTTATTTTTTGTACTACTGGTTTTGTGGCCTGAGAGTTATATCCACCCAATAATGTACACAACCACAGAAAAGGCTACAGAATTCTATCTCTCAGAAGAACTGTCATCATTTTCTTTATCTTTTCTCAAATTTATCCACTGGAATAATTGACAAAGCTGGTGATTTGATTTTCATTGAAAAGAGGCTACATTTTTGTCCTTAATTTTCTCTTAAGAAAAAAAACCTCGTTGGCTTTAAAATACACCAGGATGAACTTTCATACCAAAGTGAATTAAAAGCAATGCCATAGAATTAGTATGGCATACAATATGATATGATGTTATACTAAAATAACTTTTTGGCTATAACATATGGAAACTCAATGTCTAGAAACAGATTTTTTTGTGGACATAGGATTTTTATTCAATACTCCTGTTCTAAAAAGAATTTAAAAATTTCCAAGAACAATAAGGACTCCAGATGTGAAAGGTAATTTCAATTTGGGGAATATTATATTAGTTAGCATCTCACCTCTATAAATTTTATTAGTATATGCACCCAAATAATTGCTATAAAATGTTGTACTAAGTCCATGAAATTATATACCTTAGCCTTTCTGTGATGATTCTGAGACTTTTATAATTATTAAATGTTTATTTTAAATGAATGAATAAAACTTAAGTTAGTAATTTGGCACATATTTTCAGTTCCCATACAGATAGAAACCAGCCATTAGGAGGGAGGAAGAGGAAGATTTAAGGGTGATCATAACAAGAAAACATTAACCAAGATTAAGATTAGAGATGACTCAGGCAATCAATTTTAAGAAATATATTAACACACAATCATATTTGTAAACTCTATATAGGTTAAGTCATAATTACTCTGCATCAAAACTCTAAGAAAGCTCAAGAGTATAAAATGCATTTTACGCTGCTTCTCATCAAAATGGCTTTAAAAAGTCTCAGATCACCAAAGAGCTAGACATTACCTGTCTATAACATTTTGATGTGAATTCCTCAATCATGCTGAATAACTTGTTAGGTGCTGCAATATAACATCTATATAACAATTAAAGGTCAATCCAGAGTAGAATAATAAAATGACAGGGAAAACTAAATAGTATGGTCATAATTTTTTTTTTTGCATATATATTCTCAAAGCAATTGACTTACTTATGTGTAATTCCTTTGTCTTGATAGTCCCGTTGAAAAACGGTACAGGCTTTGATGGGCCTGGGTTCCAGGTAAGAATATAAGACTTGAGATACACATGGTTTATTAGCCAACAGCATTTCTTAACAGGATTTTGTTGGCTCCCACCAACAAAATGACCTTTATGTAAACTAGTAACTTTGAGAAATAAGGTGTAAAAAAAACCACACTGCTTAAAAATCTGACCACCCAAAATGCAGAGTATTCTCTTCAGTCCTTGATACTTTCTTTCCACAATAAACTGGATGATTAGGGACTCAAATCAAAACCTTATTGGCTTATTGTGTGACTTGAAAGCAAATGAATACAGTGGGTTTTTACAAAAAAAAGAAAAGTCATGAACTTACTCATCTTCTATCATATGAAAAGGAAAACAAATCTCTGAAAACCAAAATGTTTCTTCATGGGGTGATGGCTTTCTAAATGCTGTGTTCCTTCTTTTGAGCAAAGAGGTATCTCTGATGAATCACTATTCACAAAGTATCATCTGACAGAATAGTAATGTTAGACAAATGTTCTGCGTAAGCCACAAGATATGACAGAGTGATAATTTTTATGAGCTGCCATAGGCAAGCACATTCAGATTCTCAAAACCTTTTTTTCAGTTTAAAGAATGAGTTTGGGAGCAAAAATCTTGAAGATACTAACCACATAAGGATACAGCACATCAGGGATAAAAATGGTAAAAACTTTGGGACATGAGGTGTCAGGCATGTCCAAGACCCAATGATACTTGGACACACACTCAACATTAAGGTGCTGAAATGTATTGTCTTGAGCTTTGTATTCCATTCATAGCATAAAGTTGTATATCACCCATGTATGAATTTTTGAGACCTCAATACATTGCTGTGTAATGTGTACCTCAGTGAAGAATGCTTGTCCATACTTTTACGTGCTTATTCAAATCCCTAACATCCTTTTTCTTTTAGAATTTGACATGTATCCAGATTTTCCTTTGGGGTGATATAAGAGAATAGAATCTTCATGAAACCCTCATAGGCAACTGCATTCAGTCCAAAAGAGAAGACAGTGTTAGGATTAGTGGGTTATTACTACGTGCTAGTTTACTTTAATTACCTAATTTAATCCACACAATTTTAGATGTAATCAAAGTTTCATTATCCTTATCTCTAAGATGACGAAAAGCTTGGAGAGGTTAAATAATGTTGTCCAAGTTTTTACAAGGTACTCAGGGGTAAACTAAAACACAAAACCAGGTCACTTTTATGCTGAAACCAATGGTTTCTTAACCACTTTGTGTCCTCAATTTCTTTTTTTAAAGACCACTTTATCTCTGTATTTTTCTTTCCTTCCTTGACCTTGGTATCTCCACAAAAATGTAATATTATTCCCAAAGAGATCATACTATAAACTGACCTTTGTGTCATGGTATGCTGGCAAATTTTAAGTGGGAACATGCCTAGCAAGTGATATGGAGATGGGGCAACATAAACACTTGAAGAAAATCACATCTGACCTTTCTGCCCACAAATGATAAGTACCCCGTGGTGAACTGTTCAGAATAGCTTCCTTTATAGTGTGCGTGGCTAGCATTATCTCCATGAGAAATTGTCACTCTATTATGAAGTAGCATGAATGGCATTAGTACCTGTCAAATGGAGTTTGTATATCCTGTGAAAGATTAAACCATCAATACGCTTACTCAACTGCATGTCCCCTTGAGGGATGGCAGCTGAGATCACCTGTGAGCAGGATAAGTCACTGCCAAGGTTTGATCTATATCAATGAAGATTAGGGAAGTAGGAGGAACAATGTTCAACTCTCAAGCTTGGGAGACCTTGGGATTAGGTATCAAGGAAAATTGGGATGTTCTTAAAATACTGAAAAATGTAGTAGCTTTCCTTGTTGAAAGAAATTAAAAATGCATAAGAACGATTTATAGGAATAATGATTACATGGTTGTTCAAGACATTTCCGATAAGAATCCATGTACATCTAGCCTCAGATTATGAAGTATATAGTTTCTTTTAAATAATTTTTCCAATTACTCTTCCCTTCAGACTTTATACTTCAGAGTTTTAAACTCACTGTTATTCTCTGACCCCAGAAATTTGCTCTCTCCAAGTAGTATGGGTCCCATACCTCATCTTCAAAACTTGTCTTGCCAGATGACTGATTCAATGATCATCTACTTAGCACTAATGTATAATAGCTCATTCTGGTTAAAGAAGCTATATATCCTAGAAAAAAAAAAGATATAAACTTCAATTCATGCCTAAATCTGAGCAGTGAACACTTTAAGACTTATTCTTTAGCACAGCCCAGTCACAGAAAGTGATCTGTGAAGAGGATTGCTTTCTTCAGTCCTCAGATCAAAACGTACACTCTCCCTAGGCAGTTAATCTGTAATGCCAGACTACTCAGCTAGCATCTTCATCTGGCTGATTCTCCTCAATGTGCTCATTCTTTTAATGTTTCAAAAGCTGGTTGCCAAATCAGCTTTCCCTTATATCACCCATCTCCATAAGCCCCTCAATGGTTCCCTCTCCCCTCTATTCTTTTCCCTCATTAAAACTTAGTTTCTCACCACAGTTTCAAGAACTCTCATTAATACAATGCAATCTGTCACTTCTATCACTTCTAGTCTAGCAAATCTGAATGTCTTTTCTCCCATTTCTCCACTTCTAAGTTGAGGTATACTTAAATGTTAAAATTTTTTTATATAGTAATTTTGGAATATTTCCAAATCAAAATGCAAGTTTAGCTGGACTTGGAAAAAAGTATATGAAAGAAAAAAAACAACAACAGCACATACCTACCCATGTCCTCATATTCGATGTTGGTAAAAGCAAGAGACACAATGATGGCAAAGTATTTACCTTGATTCAAGGTAGCACATCTTACTACAATATACATGAAATATACATGAAAAGTGTTGGAGGAGGTATATGAGATAACATGATTGCTGGTTAATCCATGAGGTTGACCCTGGCAATCATAGAGTCCTCACATCCTCCCGTCTTTGAAATGTACGCTGCCTACACTGGGAGCTATTCCAAGAACACAGCCTTAAAAGAGTAAGGTGTTGTTGAGATCATCTAGACTGTATAGATGACTGAAGCTCACTGAGGCCACTATATAAACTTTTAAGATTCTGGCCAGAGGATGCAGTGATTTATACATCTTGTGGCTGCCCAAGACAAGCTTCATAAGTAAATTCCTTGCTTAACAAATCTGCCATCTACCAATCTGGAGTGATCTGCCTCTTTCTTTGGTCTCTCTTTGCTCTGAGTACAAAGGCCAGTTCACGAACCAATAAAAGGGAAAGGATAGAATATTCAAATAATTTGGGACCACAGGTAATTTAGTAAATCTGATTAAAGATTTTTCACATGAAAGAAGCATTACGGGAAAACACAAACACTTCTAATTCCATTATTAAAAGATAGTGGTTTGCTTCATGAGCTTACTTGTTTTATACACCCGTATTCTTAATGATCAGCACTAAAATATGACTACAAATAAGACAGCTTGTGTTAAAGCCTATAAAAAGATTGGGTACTGGTCTTAGATGAGACAATCTGAGTGGCCATCACACAATCCATTCTACCTTCCAGACACTCTATGGAACAACACATATCAGAAAGAACCGAAAATCATCATCGATCATCTAGATACATCTAGTATACTTAGATGTACTTGTCATTTAGACAAATTATCCAGACGTTGAACTAATTTTTTCAGTTTCTACTTCAAAGCTTTGTGTAATCTAGGTCCAGTCAACATTAATTTTTTTTTCTTTTTTGCCCAATATTAAAGAATATTTCTGAAAACATTGTTGCTATACACAATGGCATAGAGAATATGGTTAATCCAATATTTTAATTCGCCGAGTTATACATTTAATTATGTATATTTTATGTCATTGTTTTGCTCATGTCTCTGTTCATATCTTATTTTTTTTTTAAGAAAAAAGTTTTTGAGGAAAAGCCCTAAACTTAAGCATCCTCACACCATTCACAGTGTTTTTTATTATCATACTTTACATGTATTATTCCTAGTTGGTGTTCAAAGAACTGTATTGCAAAGATGAACTAAACACAAAAAGTGTTTCCGACACGTGTGTGCCTTTCCTGAGCATACAGAAGGCATTTTAGGGATTTGTGGTACTTCAAGATCATCACTACAAACTTTGAAGACAACTGAAGTATAGCATTGGAGAATGCTATTTAACAAAGGGCTAGGTGATAAGATAGTAGATCATGTCATACTTTTACATAACACTCTTCCAAAATTTTCAGTACCCTTAGGATATAGACCAAATTCCACGGATGTCCCAACACAACTCATTCCTTGTCTATATCTCTACACTCGCAACTTCGGCTCACATAGTCATCCTATTCTTTTCCTCAGTCACATTTTTCTGTTATTCACATCCTGAGAGATACCACAGTTTCTCCTGCTACAAGCCCTGTGCCACATTATTCCAGAAATTCTCTAATCTGTCATTCTCCTTCCCTAACTGGCTAATGCCTGCTCTTCTCAAAAAGGTCTTTTGAAACAGCTTCTAGCTTTAATGATTGAAATTCTTTGGTAATACCTTTGACACTTACTGCAGTCTGTAATTATGTATTCATAGAGGATAACCTGGATTTACCCCCACTATACTCTAAGTACCATGAAAGCAGTGGCCTTACCTAGTCTGCTCACCATCAGATCACCAGTGCCCAGCACACGGCTTAGCAGAAAGGAGTTGCTCAATAAACATGCAACTGAATCAATGAATGGATGTGTAACTGCTATCTGACTACTGCTACAATATATGGTATACTCACGTGTTTTTAATTTGGAATAATTATGCAAGGTTACATATGAGGCTTGGTAACTATTTTTAAGCATATTTTAAATAGCAGGTGAGTCATTAACTTCAATGTTATGAAAATCAGTTGAAATTCATTAGTCCAAACCCAAGTACTTCATTTTCTTACTCAAATATATTGTCTATATTTGTGCTGATATGGGATTTGTAAGAGATTTTTGTCCATGTGAAATGACTTCATACTCCTGGCTACAACATGAACTAATATTTAGTAGTGAGAGCATTCACACAAACACGACCCCTTTTGAATTAAAATAATCAGTGGAAATGTCAGTTACTGCTAGATGGACAGGCAGGAAAGAATACAATCTTGTCTGAACTTCTCTTGTCTTACAAGACATGTTCCTGTTCCAATTTCTGAACAAGCTAGTAAAATTCAATTTACTTTTTCAATTTGTCTCCAGCCAAGCTTTCTTCTGTCACTTATGCAGACATTTTAACACTGGCCATGTAGAGTAACAGGAGAAGGACAATGAGAATAAAATTACCTGTGCATTTGCGATCTGTGTCTTCTTTCTTTGACCCACTAATCGTCAACTTGCAGTTGAAGTTTTCTTCCCAGTATTCAGCAAACCATACATTTCTTCTATTGTTTTCAAGTGTGCGGGATGTAAAATAGGCATCAAACCCTAAATAGAGTTAAATGCAAAGTCACTGCTTGCAAAGTACCACTGGAACATTTGAAAATAAAAATACTAATGATGATTTTTCTTTGTTTTAGTAGACTGAATGCTCCTTTGTATTAAAGGGAAAAAATCAACAGAAGAAAAAAAGATTCTAATGCTAACTTTATATATATATATGTATATACACATATATATATATAAAGTTATATATACATACATACACACACACACACACACACACACATACATACAGCTTTACTTCAATCTGTCAGGCAGATGTGTGGCCTATAAATGACATTTTCACAATGTAATCTGTATTAGAGAATTTAAGGATGACACAATGCTCACAACATGCCTTGAATCTCTGCTAAGCTAGACCAGAGACAATGCATCATTATCATCAAGATAATAACTGATACTTCTAGTCTTTACTATGAACCATATTCTGTATTTTACATATATTCTTTTTATTCAACAACCTATGCAGTAGTTATTATCATTCCCATTTTGGTGATGAAAAACAGATGCTCAATGAAATACTCTTGGGCCCAAGGTCAACCATTTTGCCATATTCTGCATCCCTGACCATGTGAGCTACTGACTGACCTGTGAATATCGTGTTAAGAATACTTTTTTTTTCATTTAGTCATGTTTCCTTGAGTACCTGACCTTTTAGTCAAAAGAGAAGTTTTTGAAGAAGCCATAGATAAACTGAGCCCAATGTTATTTAGCACAATGCTGTTGACAAAATGCGAGACAAACGCAGACCTTAGAGGCCAGGCCCCCAAGAAGTCTCTAGCTACCTCATTAGATTAGTACAACTTTAAATACTCCAGTGAAGACATATGGTCTTGTGAGAATCAGACTGGATTCAGCATCGACAAGGCTTGGCCTTAAATTCCAGCTCCACTAACCTAAGTCATGGAAACATGAGCAAGTACACACTTAAACTTCCAAATCTTCCTTTCATCTGTGTGTAAAGTGAAGATGATACCACTGTGTCTTATTTGTAGCAGTGGAAAAACTGTAAATTTTCAGAGTTAAAGTCAAGAATCATAAAAGATGAACTCACTTCTACTTTTTAAAAATTATTCAAAATTTTTCTTTAACTTTAAGGCCATTAAAAAAAAAAATTAACTTCAGATTCTAAACTCCATGAGATGAGAATGTCAGGTTAATTTTATTCACCACTATGTTTCCAGCACCAGATTTATGTCCTGATGAATAGTAAGCCTAATATAAATATAAAATTTGAAATAAACAATACAGTGAAAAGAAAGAAAACTACAAAGCAAAGGAGATTAGATGGCATATTAGGGAATATAAAATCTAATTCCTTAGGTGTTTTCCAGGCTATGGTCAGGACAGAAGGAGGTTTTGACCAGGTACCCAGCCAGCTGTTCTTTCATAGCCCCCACATTAAGTGATTTGAGAGAAATCTGGCTGTAGCATTTGATCTCATTCTGATATCAATACTGATTGATTAACCTATTTTTGCTGGAAGTCCTCCTTCCACCCTGCTGTTCTCTCACAAACCTGTCTCTATTCCAGACGACTGTTCAGTAAAATAAGATAATACTCCTGAACAAAGGGGAATCACTGGGGAAAGACAGATGAGGCCTCCATGTTTTCAAGATGACTACATGTATGCACTTGGTTATATATATACATACACACACTCACACATGATTACCAGTGACAAACTCATTTTTTTCTCTTAAGCAAGAGAGGTACATTGTGTTAGATAGGTGGCCTTAATGGACCTTGATTCCTGGGCTTTATGCCTTCATGTAGCCCCCTCTTATGCACTGTGTTATTGTCCATGGGCTTGCAAGCAGAGGCTGGGAAACCCTGTGCCCATCGTGGCTAGTCCTTATAGAATTCTACTTCTCGGAATCCAGCTGCCCTATTCTAAAAGGTTTGCCTTGGGGATGTGGGTTCATATGAAAAGAGATGAAGGAGTCCAGCCAGACCTGGCCCTCTCAGCAAAACTTTTTTGCCCAGAGCTGATTGCAGTAAAAGAACAGCCCCAATTACAGAGTTGTGGTGATTTGTCCTTTAATCCATGACATTTGAGATGTTTTGTTATGTAGCCACAGACAAGTTAATCTCTCCTTCACTGCTACAGCAACCTAGACTCCTCTCTGCAATACCCAAACAACAACACACTCTTAAGTGTCCTCGACAGAACAAGGGGCTTCAGCAAACTTTTCAGCCACATGCCACAAGTATAAACCCTAAGCCAAACTCAGAATAGGAACTACTAAAATAACTTGAATTACTGTAGGTAGGAGGCAAAAAAATTAAAAATGTTCATCAAGCTGCATTCAGAGACTGCAATATGTTGACAGGCCCTGCAACCAGCCCAGGAGGACACCTGCAGAACAAAGGAAGACTTCTACTGGGATTGCTAACAACTCATTCCCCACACCTGTGAAGGGGAAACAGGAACCAACAGAGTCATTTCCTACAGGTAACTCCATAGGAAATCTATGGATTAAAGGCTGAGAACTGCCAGCAGGCCTTTCACTCTACATATCCTTATTTGTTCATGCTACATGCTCTTCCCCTTCCTCACTGTATGTCCATATAAAAGGAAATGGATTAACAAAGTCTTCTAAACTATAACTCACAGGAACAAGAATGATATATAAACTGAATTCCCCTAACACTCAGGGTCCCTCTCACTGTCCCTCTCACTCTCTGCCTGAGTGGAGACCCCACTCTGTGGAGTGCTATCCATTTTCTAATAAACTATCCTTTGACTCTAACCTTAACATGTGTATTGAATTCTTTCTACACTCTCTGCCAAATGACCCATTTTTTCTCTCTGTGCAGGGCTTGGTCTTCCCCCTCGCAACTTGGGGAAATTTGCCCTGTCCTGCACCAAAACGGAAGTCTGGATACATGCATTCCCTGACTCAGAAAACATAGTTAGAGGAAACCTTATCATTAAAAATTTCACTTCTAAATGCCTCTCTTTAGCTTGTGTCTGCTGGAAATACAGACGAATGTTGATAAAGGACTAGTTTGCAACTGACATGCCGGTTACGATTGAAACATTTAAAAAACAAAGGAAAGCAGCAGTCACTTCCACTTCCCTCTGTTCTAAGTGAGAACCAACAAGTTTCTGGAAAGAAAGCAAGTATTGCAAAGGCTATTTGCAGGCGCTGTGGCAGGAAATAGATGAAGGACAAGCTTTCTTAGCCAAAAACCTTTATCCTTTTCACTCACATGTCTGGCTGGCTCAGTTTCTCCCTCGTCTTCGTCCTCCTCCTCCTGGCTGGCCTGTTGGACTGCTGGCCACACTGACCTGTAGCCTGAGTATGGCTCTATCTTCCCAAACGTATTTATATAGACATTTCCTGAGGATCTCATAAAATGCAGGTTTTGGTTCAGAAGGTCTGGGGTGGGACCAAAGATGCTGTGTTTTTAACAAGCTCCAGATGATGTTCATGCTGCCCATACTTTAAGAAGCAAGGCTCCAGAGAATGGGGGCAGAGTAGAAATCCTGCGTTTTTAACAAGACCCACATGCTGCTCATTCTGATCAAACTTTGAAAAGCAGGGCTCTAGAGCAAATCCTGAACCTCAACAGGTAGGATTTGAGCAGTTCCAGGCCAGTTTGTTAGATCACAGCACTGTCATCCTTTCAGCCTCAAGTTTTTACCTTGGTTCAGTTGAAAGAATCTTGGCTCTGCTTCTGTGGTTAAGATTTTTGCTTAGTGTGCTGCTCAGTGTGGCAGGAACTCTGTCTTGCCATCCTGAAGCCTGCAGAAGACCCCAGGGGACGTAGAACATACTGCGTTAATTCTTTGATGAATTTTCCTGGGGGACTCACTTTAGTATTCCTCTGATCATGGCTGCTCTGGGCCCCTTTTTATCCTTAAAGGTGGCTTTTCTCACCTGTGTCTCCTGTTATCACTCTGGGCTCTCCACCTTGAAATTTCAATTTCTGTTCTGTGTCTTAGTGTTTCTAACAAGGTAACCTAAAATAGCCCTGTGTCGATACTACTTACTCTGAAGGTCTATGGGCCTTGAGGGGAAATCTCATTGCCCTCAGCAAAGTACCAACACAGCATACAGGCGTACCTCATTTTATTGCATCCCACTTTATTAAATTTCACAGATGTTGCATTTCTTACAAATTGAAGACAAGACCCTCCACCAACTTTATTGTATTACTTGCTTGATTGTGGTGGTCTAGAACTGAACGAGCAATATTTCTGAGGTCTGCCTGGACATGGTTGGGCACTAGAATGGATGAGTCAGTCAAATGGTAAAACCAAGTACTTGGGCTGACACTGCTGCTGCAAAGCCAGTTTTGGAAAACAGCTCTGGGACAATTCAAAGAAGCAGAAGCAGAGGTCAAACATATTATTTAATTTAGTGAATCCTTAATAATTTGCCTCAGCTGAGTCGGATTTCTTTCAGAACCTAACGATTTGCTTCTTTTTAGCAGGACTATGGCAAAGTACAAATTAATTCTTACTGGTTTCTTCTACTCATTTTCATTCACAAAGAATAAAATTGTCCATGGGATATTTAAGTTTTCAAAAGAGACTCTTCTGCAGCCATGCATTCACAATGCCTTTGAATATACTTGGCAACCCTTTGATTAAGGCATACTCCATACTTCTCTGCTTCTGATATGGAGTGGTCCAAAGTTTTCCCCCTTGGCTCCAGTCAACAACTCATCACTCTTGACCTATCATTACAGTTTCTGTAGCCTAATCATTTTACCTATTGTTTTTTAAAAATAGGTGATTTAACAATAGATGTACAGTCACCATGTTTCAACAGAGAGATAGAAGCAGAAATTAGAATAACTAATAATCTAATAATATGTGTATATGTATGTAGGGGTGTTTTTGTATCACAGTGACTTGAAACTTTTTCTTATTCCTACTAGAGCAGTAGTGATCTGGATATACAATAAAAGTATTACCGGTTAAATTATCAGAATTCTTCAGTGTAGTCTAAGGCACTGAAACTAGGGTCTCAGTACCCAGGAAACACATCAGAATTATGTTACCAGAGAAAGATTATTCTTTTATGTGGAGCAGATGAAATTCTTACAATGAAATTGCTCCTTTTGATGTGCAGACTAATTAAGTTTAGAAATTAATCTCCAAGTGGTTCTGAAGCAAATGTCCCATTAGGTGCATTGTGCAACATTCCCGTAATCTTGAAAGTAAACTTAGAACAGCATAGAAATAACAAGCAGAGTTTTAACTGACATTATGAATATACTTATCTTGTTCTTTCCTTTTTTAACTGGGGTTCTAGCCTTAAACACCTTCTGAAACTTGTGGCAAAGACAAGAGTATGCAAAATTATAGACATAGTTCATCCTGGGTGGTACATTTGGGAAGTGACCTTTTCAGCTGAGAAGGAAAAATGTTCTCACAAGTGTATAGTTCAAAAGGAAAGCTATCAGAGTGTCAAGAGAGTGTCAGGGGACACAACTGCCTCCATGGCCAGGGTGAAGGAAGACTGTATATACTAACATGGCTTCATGCAAAATCAGAAAGTGACCAGTAGCCCTGATTGCTGCTTTATCCACACAAGTCTTGCATCACAGGTTAGAACATCTCTGTCATCTTAAATAGAAGGCAGCACCCAATTCTTGCTTCTTACTAGCCTGTAAAAGAGAGGCCCTTAGCCCATCCTGATCTGCTCCTGATTCAAGAAGGATGTGCTTATGTTTCCGAAACACACAGCTCCTGGCACATCACAGGGGTGCAATATTAACAACAGTGAATTAATCAATGAGAAAAGACAAACAAGGAGAGAAGAGAAAATGCAAGAAAGAGAGAAGAAATAAAAGGGAGGGAGAGAGGGAACAAGAGAGAAGAAGAATAGAAAGGAAAAGAAGGGGAATTAAGAGGACTGAGGAGACAGAGAGAGAATAGAAGAGGGAAGGGAAAGGAAGAAAAGGAGGCAAAGTAAATAGGAGAAAGAAGGGAGAGAAGGAAAGCAGAGGCATTGATAAGAAAAATTAGGGGAACTCATATTCTGTGCTATTGAGAGAGTAAATTAGAACAGCAAACTTTGAAAACAGGTCTGTATTTGTTTTATGCCCTTTTTTATTTTTATGATATAATTCATTGTAGTGGGTTGAACTGTAGCTCTCAAAAAGATATGTTCATGTTTTAACCCCCTGAATCTGGATTTTGTTATATTATATTTGGATCTTATAATACAAGAAATTAACATTGCAAATGGAATTAAGTTAAAGATTTAGAAATGAGATCATCCTGGATTATCTGTGTAGGCTCTAAATCCAGTGACAAATATCCTTTTAAGAGACACAGAGACACAGAGGTTGAAGGGGCCACAGAGAAGGTCATGAGAAGATGGAGGCAAAAACTGAAGTGATGCAGCCACAAGCCAAGGAAAACCTGGAGCCACCAGAAGCTTGAACAAGAAAGGAAAGATCAACCCCTAGAGTCTTCAGAGGCAGCATGGCCATGATGACATCTAGATTTAGGACTTCAAGCCTCCAGAATTGTAAGACTTCTATTTTAGGCCACCAAATTTGTGGTCATTTGTTATGTCAACTCCAGGAAACTCATACGCTACAGTAAATAATAGAAATCCTATGGTAGTATACCATTCTACAGCTTTTGTCTGGTTTGAGTAATAACATTTATTTCTCAGATGTTGCAAACTGATGGCTTGGGGAACATATTTAACATATAGACTTGTCCTTTCTAGTTTGTCCCAGAGTATTTTTAAAATTAATTTAAAAATCAGGAGATTTCACTCATTAAGTTCAGATTTCTGGCTTTACATACTTGTCAATTTATAGGGTCTAGTAACATGGACCCTATTCCATATGACAGATATCAGCAGGTGCTGAAGAATGGTTCCTCCTTGCAGGTGGGCCTGAGTACTTCTGCTCACAGTATATTCCCACCACCTTTGACAGTTTCAACTTTTGTAAGATGTGTGTGTGTTTGTCATGATAGACACTGAGCTTTCCACCATCAAAAAATGCATTTCTGTTGCTTTTAGTATACTTTTGCTGCAACTTGTGTGATATACAAACTCCACTGAAATGAAAAATACTATCCCAGGTGCCTAAGAATAAATTTTCGAAAACATTACTAAAAACAGTAAAGTTGGTAAAGAGGCAGGTTATATAATTGACACAGAGAAATCATCTATCTTCACAAGTACAAACAAAATCACTTAAAAGATGTAGTAGAAGAGACAGCAATTAAAATAGCTACAAAACAAAACAAAACAAAACAAAACCTAAGAACAAGTGTATCTTTCCATTGAACCAGGTTGACTTTTGTCTTTCAGTGGAGTTATAAGTTTTCTCTTATGTACATTTTCTTGAAACTAATTTGCAAACTTTATGTGATTTTAATAAAAATACTAATTTGTTTCTCTTAGAGCTGGACAAGTTGCTTTTAAAGTTCATATAAAAACTTGACAGCAAGGAGAATTCTGAAGAAAAAAAAGAACAAGGATGTATGAGTGTTTGGGGATGTTGGGGAAGGGAGATGAAGAAGAGGCTATGATATTAGAATAACGGATGACAAATTCTCTAGGATTAAAAAAGAGGAGTCTTACACAAGAGTAAGGAAGTCAATGGACCATTGGAATAGAACAGAAAATCCAGGAATAAACCAAATTGCCCATGAGAATTTCATAAACAGAGAATAAAGGTAGCATTTCAAATCACTAGGGATGTGCTGATCTTTTAATGATAATCTAATAAACAGAAAACAGTGGGATAGTTTGTTGGTTCACAAACTGAGGAGCTCCCCAGATGAAATGTGAAACTGGTTCTGATACGTGGAGGGTATAAAGAAACCAAATAAATAGGCAGATTGGTATAGGGCATGTTTAATAAGCAAAAAAACTTACCTACCAGGCTTGTCTTGGGTGCTGCAAGACAAGTGGATATCTGCAAGTGCCAACCAGAAACTTAAATGTTTATATATCGGCCTTAACTGCATTCAGTCCTGTATTCAGACCAAATGGTCTCAATAACACATTACTCCTTCAAGGCTATGTTCTTGAAAATGGCTCCCACTATGGAAATGAGCCCACATTCCAAGGACAGGGAGCCAATGAAGAGCTGATTGCCTGGGTCCAGTTTGAGGATCAACTGGAGTTTACAACCTCTCAGTGATCTCCTCCAACTTAATTGAACAATAATCAAATGAATCTCAGTTAAAAATTTAACATTGTCAGTCCACAAGAAAATATGGGAAGCATTTCATAAATTTAACCATAAGTGAATTTGAGGTTTCCAGTCAAGAAGAGATGATGAATTTTGCACATTCGTAGTAAATGAGGGGTCCTTCCCCCTTGGTTTGGGACTGCCTGCTGCAGAATGTCTGCAGTGGGTTCTGGTATTACGTGGCATGTCCCCTGATACTCTCTGATACATGGCTTTTCCTGCATTTGTGTAGTGCTGTTGACAGTCAGTTCCTTGTCTGCCTCTCAGGAGACTAAGTTCCAGGTGGACAGAGACTTTGCCCTACTTCTTGCCTTCCCAATTCAAGTTCCCATATTTATTGAAGTCGATTAAATTTGGAGACATGTAAATCAGATTGGCAAAAACATCATTACTGATCTAGTGGGACAAATCTAGGCGCTCAGATGTACCCACAAATTTGCTGGCTATATCCATTAATGAGAGTGGTGGAAACCAGCCATTATTTTTGAGAAAACAAATAAGAATTATTGCAATGGAAATTATTCCACAAAGAACAAAATTCCCATGAGACGTGTTTATGGATGAGGTAGAGGGAATAATATTTGCAATATTATTTCACAAAATGCCTCCAAAGGGCTGTTGGATATTATATAATATGAGAATGTCTCTTATTTTTTCATTTCTTTAAATTGCCTGAGAAACAGAAGGGCATTTTATGCACTCTGAATATACATAAAAATTAATATGGGTACAAGCAGTATATATTAAATTGATAGTTTAATAGTTTACATGGTTAAAAGTGGATCCTGAAACTAGAATTCTAGGATTCAATTTCTGACATTGTTATTTGCTGGCTAGATGACCTTGAGCAAATGACCAACCAGTCTAAGTTTCTTAGTCTGTACAGTGGGAAAGATAATAATAGATGATAATAACATCTACTTCATGGGATCACTGTAAGGCTCCCATGAGAGAATACATGTGGTGTTAGAAATAATGCATGGCACATAGTAAAAAAACAACAGTGAGTTCCCAGGTAGACTGTGGGCCCAATTACTTAGCTGGAGAAGAGCATGTGAAATCCAAAACAATTACTTAGGAACTGCCAGGGAACTTTCCATCTGATATCTGCCTTTTGTAGCAGACAGACTTTAGATAAGAAGATGGGTGTTTGCCAGGGCCTGATGCCTGCAGATGCACCTTCATAGGACTGAGCTATAACAACCCACAAATACTTACATGTGTAGAGTTCCTTTTCCCAGGAACTTATTCTCTGTTCTAAATGACATATTTGCAGGAAAAAACAGCAGTTTTTGCCCCTGGCTACACAATGGAATTATGCACAAAGCTTATAAATAAAAGTACACCCATGCCTGGACTTCAAGACAAACTGATGGGCCTAAGCATCAGTATCTTTAACTTCCCAAGTGAAGTTGATGTTCAGTCTGGGTTGACAACATTCATTCTAGAATATTATGCAATTTGATTACTGATATATCCATTGTACACACAACCCCAGAAGAGTTGTCCAAGGTATACCAGAAACACAGAAGACAAGGTGCTTTAACTTGAACATACCTATTTTTGGTGTATATCATGATTACTCAGACAATATCACATGTTCAAATGTCTTCTGAAACATCAAATAAGGATTGAAGTACACTGTGATAATTAATTGCAACTCAGTGCCAGTCTTTGAAAATTATCATTCATTATATAAAGGCTTTCTAAAATTTTAATATATAACATTGCTATATACAGAATACACATATGTTATTCAAGCTTGATATCATCCTAATGAATGTAGGGTCACATTTACGTTTCCCTAGTAAATTTTGTGAGCATCTGTTATATATAATTCTTTTTGTGCAAAAATGTTAAAGAACTATTTGAATCATATAAAATTATCATGATTACATTCATGTGTATATAATTTTCCAAAAATCATAATCTTACAAAATAATTTTAACCCATAGGAAGAATTGAACCATTCAACAAATAGAACTTACTTATTTTTGCAGACAACAACAGAGTAAAAGCCAGACAAAATTTGTCAGAATGTTATTCTGCATCATGGAAGCTTCACGTTTTATTTTTAATAACTGTACAAGAACCATGTTGCCTGGTTACCATCCTCATTTTGTACTCTGATCTAAAAATGTCTTAGCAGCCAGAAGTTTTCAGTGAGTTCAAACCTAAACTTATATAATCAAACATCTCTAACAATTCAGAATAAATTTTACCAAAATGATATTTCATTTTCTTTCTAATCACAGAATCAGCCACAGCCTACAGATTGGGTGAGGAAAAAGAGAACTCTAACATTTTAATGGAAGGACTTCTATTACACAGATCTAAGAGAAAAAAAGAAAAGGCTAGAAAAACAAAAGGAAAAGAAAAACCTTGAAAAGCAATAATACCAGTGTCTCAAGTATATGGTCATTTACTATTTTAATTTTAATAGAAATATAAATTAAAGAAGAAACATTTTTATAGAGACTGTGAAAAGCTTAAATTGATATTTAAAATATCATTTAATAATTTCATGACAAAGGTCAGTTACAGTTTGTGGTATTTTCAAGTTTTAATAAAACCATCCCAGCATCCTAGCTTTTTGATTCCAATTCTGGCAAATCCTGATACACAGTATATTGATGTGTGTTATTTCTCTGTGTATTATTTGCCATATTAATAAACACATCACACTTTCAGAAATGTAAAAACAGCTGAGAATAGATGTCTCATGTAAATAAATATATTTATGTGAAGTTCAAGTTCACGAAACAAATTCTGAACATTTCATTCTTTCACCACCCAAGTTAACAAGATATTTCTGAGGTAAAAACATTGCATTAGACACTGTAATAGGAAAGGTTATTTGTTCTGAATTCTTCTCTCTTCCACTTTTGGGCAACTATATTCTATTTTCTAGGAATCCAATTACACATTCATATAGTTGTAGTAAGTGTTGATTGAGTTAAGAGTGAGCACCCAAGTCAACCTGGGTCAATCAAATTCCCTACTTTGGGAACCTAAAATTGAATATACTGAAATTCCAGTCCTACACAGACTGCTTACTTTAATAATAAAGATGTAAACTCAGCAGTCATGTAGTCTGGGAAGTATAAAGTCAGTTCAGGAGAAAAAATGAGTCAATCAGAGGCCAAGAAAGACTTAGAGAGGAAAGAAAAGTGTCTTTCATTTTTTTCAGAACTCAAGTACTCAACTCCAATCTGTTTCTAGGACCTGGATACGTTTCTTGCACTTGGATTCTAAAAGACATTTCTTTATTTTTATAATAAATCATCCCTCTTCCTATGAGATTTGGCAAACCCCAATAGACATCTGCCATTGATTGGCAAATATAAGGGTTATAACTAATATTGATGTAAGATAAGTCAGATATGGATCTTGTTCTCAAGGAGATTGCCAAGAAGTATGATACACTCAGATAATTTCAAAGAGAGAGGAATGTCAGAAGTTATAAAGTTGAGATAATAGCTGTTTTCACAGGAAGAAGAAAACATTCCTGGCTCTGGAGAAGTTGGATAAGAAGTTTTTTCAGAGCAATGTTATCCAATCAATGTATTAAAAAATGTCCAGAGTAATGACCAATTCTTTAATTATTTTTTCAATATATTTTTCTAGGTAGTTGGTGTTACAGGAGTACAAATTCAATTTTCTGCCATTTGGTTCAGACATAAAAATCCTAGTTTTTCCTCTTAAACTTAACAGTCTTGGTGAAAGAGCTTCACACTCTTTATTTTGACATGAACAATGGATGAACTTGGTATTCAAACCACATGGCAACATAAATATGGTATTGCCTTGGACATGATGTTTCCAACAACAAAATATGGTCAGGATTGCTTGCACCATAGCCCTCCTGACAACTTTCTCTTCCTCTAAGGACCATGCAGCACACTGAATGCCAGAGAAGAATTTTGTGACAGTTACTGGTAGAGTCTACTAGTACTAGCTAGATCGGTAACATTATCTAAAGATATACAGTCCTGTTGTAGACAACAGGGATTGCTTCTTTGTCATATAAATTTCAAGTATTTTGGATGAAATCATAAAAAGGCATGATTGAGTAATAAATCACTGCAGAAATTAATTAAAGCAAGAGGCCCCATGGTAGAGTGATTATGAAAACATATAATACATAGTCCCTGCCCCCAAGGCACTTTCAGTCCTTGGGGGTAGATAAGAAAATATAAAACACAACAATAACAATAATACTGGCTGTTTATTGAAAAGTATATAATAATACTGGATTAATAGTATTAAATATGTTACTTGAATCCTTATAAACATCCTACAGTTAGTCATCATTATTATCCCCATTTGGTGAATGAATAAACTGAAACTTATATAGTATAAATAATTTGCTCAAAACCTCATAGCTAATGAGTGGAACCTAAACACAGTGTGCCTGATTACAAAGAATAAGCTCTTAAGCACAATGTAAGAAAAAAATGAGAGCACAAAGCCATATAAAAATTTTAAAAATACACTATAAATGTTACAGGAATTCAGGAGATAAAAGGAGATGCCAGGCTAAAGTTATGTGCATTTATGCCATGGCAGAGTTATGATCTGAGTCCAGTCTTGAAAATGCAGAGTTCATATAGACAGGAAGAATTAAAGAGAGTAAGTAGATGGTATTAGCAAGAATAATAGGGTGAGGTAGTTGCACCATATGTGTTTCTGAGTGGTGAACAGATGGGTTTGATTACAAAGGATGCTTCATTCAGAGGAGAAGCTTATGTAAAGTTATGATGGAACCAGGTTATAGAATGTCTGAAGTATAAAAAGTTTTGATATTATCTCAGACAAATTGTGAAGTCATTAAGGGTTTATTCTTCAGAATAGACATTATGATAACAGAAATATTAGTAAGACTGGTAGGAGGGTTCACATTTATTGAGCGACATTGTGACAGCTTGAAATGTAGAAACTGCCACTCCTACACATAGATGTCAGGGGCAAGATTCCTCTTTCAAGGTCACAAAATGGAAAATGTAAATACCATATTTCAGTCTTAGCCTGTTCACTTGAAAACCCATAATTTTAATAATTCAATGTGAAAAACACTAAGCAAAGAGAGATTGCAAAACATAATAAAAATAATAGCAATTAACATAATTCTAGGTTTTAAGTAATTCACACAAAATAACCTATTTAAAACCTCCAACAGCCCTGAGGTAGGTTATACATTAAACCCATTTTTCAAATGAGAAAAGTGAAGCAGAGATAGCATGGGTTACTTACCCATGGATATGGACAAAGCAGTCTATCATTACTGAAGGAAATGAGATTTCATCCAAATTCTCTATCTCTAGAGCCTGTACTCATGATTCTGCTAGACAACTTTAATCATAGCAGCAGCTGACTAAGAAGCAATACATATGATACCTAGAGTGGGAAGTTTTACAAGGACAAACTAAAAACAGGAAACCTGAGGCAGAAAAAAGGAGACTCAATGATTGAATCTAGAGTTTTGAGGAAAAAGATAAGATTGGATTCAATAATGAGATGAGGGCATTATTTTTTATCTATCTATTTATTTATTTATTTATTTATTTATTTATTTATTTATTTATTTATTTATTTATTGCTCTTTTTCTTTTTTAAATGGAAAGGTGGTATTTCCAAACCACTGAGCTTTGGGTGATGGTTGAACCATGAAGAAAAATGCTCTGAAGTGTAAAGCTATAGATTCAGAAGTCAAACAAATGAATGTGTTGTTTGAAGTTGAGAGAAAAAAAATAAATAAAAAAAAAAAGAAAAAATAAGAAAGAAGCTGGCATATGAAGAGATGAGTCATGAGAAATGCCCACATTAAAGTGAGGCAAAGACAAAGGAGCTGCCAATGGAAATAGAGGGAAAATTATCAGGGAAACAAAAAGTTCATAGGATACTTGTAGCATCACTCAGCTCAGTAAGACCTGGGGCTGGCTTCATCCACATGTAACCTAAGACTCACATAGGACCCCAAGTTTAGAAGAGCCCCACACTTTGGTTTAATGCTCTCAGGTCACCATTGAAATTCTTAATAAGTTTTGAACAAGGGGCTTCACATTTGTATTTTGCACTGGGTGCCACAAAAAATATAGACAGGTCCAGAAAGATCTCAGGGATCATCTGAGTATCAAATTTAGATACAAACATATCTAGTCACAAGTAACTTGATATGTCTTGGGGACAGCCCATTGAATTCTCAGACAAACATAAACTTTGAGAAGTTTTTTCTTATAGTAAACTAGAATCTGTAATTTATATGCATTTGTCTTGGTCTTACTTTTGAATAAAACAAAGTGTAAGAATAATCATGATATCTCTAACTTTCAATGATTTACCTGATTTCAAATATTTTGTCCCATAAACTGTTCATGGTCAATTGACAAGAATGTGGTTAGCACATAGTAGGCACTCAACAATTACTAATGAAATGAACTGAACCAGTGTTTTCTCACTTTCAGAAAAGATTAAAATGTACTTATGGGATAAGCTACCCAAATTAAGATTTCTGAATATTTAGTCATTTAAAATTTTAATTCCCATATGATAATCCCGAAAATTTTTAGAATGCAATGGCCATGATTACATAGAATCTCATTTTCTTCAACTTTCCCTAAAATTTGGGGATTTTCTTCATCACTCAAGTAGTAATTTGGATATGTGCCAGATGTCATGGTTTGCTTTAAAGCAGAGTTTTTCAACTTTGGTATTACTGACACTGTAGCCAGGTAATTCTGTTTTGGGGCTGTCCTATGCAATGTAGGATGTTTAGCAGCATCCTTGATTTCTATCCAGTAGAAGTCAGTAGCATCCTCTCCACCACAAACCAAGGTCTCCGTGTGTTGTCAAATGTCTTGTGAAGGGTGAGATTGTCTCTGAAAAGTGCCAATTTGAAGTGAAACAACTCTTCATGGTGGCTTTAAGAGGATGTATGTATGGTGTTTGTTTTACTGAATTATAAGGTTTTCTTATAACCACATTGAAAAATGAATGTGGAATTAGTGTGTAGTGTATGGCAGTGTTCTTTAAGTTATGTATAGATATTATGATGCTTAGAAGGGGAGTAATCAAAATTTCAATATGGTAAAATTCCCCAGGAGATGGGCTTTAGTTTCTTCTTTGTACCTTTATTTTTGTTTTTGTTCAATTACTTCTTCACACTTTTTTTACTACTTAGGTGGTTAAGAATTAGAAAAAACACTTTTTATAATCAGAGAAATTTAGTGTTTTAATTTTGAAATTAAGTGAGTACCATGTGGGTGGTATAGCCTTATGGGTATAAACACACTACAAGAAGAAATGTGTTTCCCCCAAATTCATATCCTATAGTATGGAAAATAGAAATAATATTAGAGTCTATGAAGTTCTTCTACTTTAGAATTCAATACTGTTTTACATATACACAGAAAAAATAAGCTGATATAATAAGCCAGGGATAGTACTTCAGAATAAAGTGTCACATCAAGACACAGTTGCTCATTAAGAACAGGAAAAATGATGCCATTGGCATCAGATGACATGTACAAAGGGGATATGGGCATTTCTGGTGAAATAGGCCACTGAACTGAGTTCCTTTTATACATCTGCCTACTCATCCACCCAAAATATGTTTCTTAAACAATTACTAATTTTTGATCGCAGTGATACCAAAAATAAATAAACAAAGCATGAGACATTATTCTTACATTTCCCATAGCTTTATATGGGCACTCATGCTAAAATAACAGTAATACATAGAATAAAATATCGATAAATCAGAAAGTCTCTACTATGTTAATTTTTATTGTAAAATATGAGGATTTATTAAGTTTAGGGTAGACTAACTAGTGAGGATTTAATACCCATCTTTTTCAGTTTGCAAACATTTTTTGAAAAGAAAATTAAAACAAAATAGTAAGTTAAAGAGATAGGTTTTTTTTCCACTACCTCAGACATCTCTTCTCAGATTCACTTTTTAGTTTGTGTGGTTGCACTTTTATTCTTTTATATCTCATGAATATAGTTATATTAAAGCCAATATGTGATTATAATGATTTTTAAAAAGTTGTTACTGAGAAATTCTTCATTTTATCCAAAAATGCCTCCTAGGTTTACTTAGGTCTCATTGATGACTTTATTATAATTTTGACCAAGAGGAGCCCTCTTAGAAATAAGAATCATGGATAAAAAGAAACCATGATATTCTGGGTTTAACTTTTTATTGTGCGGAAAAACAGAGAGGAGAGATGCTATCTAAAGTTAAACTATACTAGACTTGGAAGAGAAAAAAAGGCAAGCAAAAAAAGTTATTTTAAATTTATTATGAGAATTCATGTGTATTCTATTCAGTGAATATGATGTAACTTAAATGGATGATAGAAAAATGAATGAGAGTGTTCAAGGTCAACTTTATATTTTCATTCTAAGAAAATTATATTTAAATTGGAAAAAGGAAGAAAAAAATCATAAAATGAGAACTAAATCTTTAGTCAGATGAGGACAGAGTAAGAGGGCATCTTCTCATTTTTAATGAGTTCAACTCCAGGTTTAAACAAATTATACTATGAAGATGCTGTAGGACTAAAGCAAGATAGTCAGAAATTGATGAAAACTATAAGAATCAGAGTGTGACATGAGATATTGGACAGAAAAAATGTTTTCCTATTTTAAAAAGGGAGAGCAAAGAATGATGAATTGTAGAAAACATTTGTGCCATTCTCTGAAAATTTATATGTACTTATAGAGCATAGGGTAGGTGAACAAAATAAAAGAATATAATGATCACCAAGAGAGAGCTAACATGTCATGACAAAAAATAAGGTGAAACCAAATCTCTTTTTCACTGACCAGGCTAGATGAGCAGACAGAAAATCTGGAACTCTTTATATGTCCTCTTTGGACCTGTTTATTCCCTTACTGTCTTTTTCAGATCCTGCGAACGAACAAAAGAAATGCTATATGAACCTATCATTTGGAGACATGTGTGTAGGTGGATTACAGCTGACTGAACTAAAGATTGTTGTTGAATATTGGTCCATAACAGACAAGAAGAGAGGACAACAGAGAGAAAGGAGAATAATTTTTAGAATCAGAAAAATCTGAGTTCACATTCAGGTTCTATTTTCTATGACTGTGTGACAGTGGGCATGTTATTTAAATTTTCTAAGTCTGGGTTAGTTTATCTCTAAAATGCAGATAACGATAAAGTCTTAGACAGGATTAAAATAATAATGGTTTGTGATATTATATATATATAAAATATATACAGAGTGCCTAAGCTGAGAAAATTTTACCATCTGATTATTGTTATAACTACTATTATAACACCAATTATTATTGCTACTACTACAATCTCATAAGAGGTATCTAAGAGCTGTGCTACAGAAACTTCTTCATGGTCCTGATCTTCACATAGTTTTAATTAACAGCTTGTTGAATGAAGACTTAGGAGATGTGTATTCTTACTAAATTTCTATGAAACTCAAAATGCACAAAAAGGTAATGGTGTGATAGGAAACACAACAGTCTGAAATAAAAGAGATAAAACTGAGTGGAGCAAATATGCATACACATAGAACAATTTTAGTTGTATATTGCGCATGAAGAAAATTACATAAAATTTAGTTGCATGGTAGAATTAATATGTATAAAGCAAGCATTCATGTAACCAACAATCAGGTCAAGAAAGAGAACATTGCTAGCCCACAGAAGCTATTCCTCTACCATCACATTCCTTGCCTCTCACTGGATGATCATTATCCTCATTTTTATGATAATCAGTTCCACATTTTTCTTCATAGCTTTAGCACATTGTACACAATGTTAAACAGTATAGTATAATATTTTGAGCTTAATGTAAATAATCTTATACAATATGCACTTTGTGCTTTGTACCTTTTGGCCAATATTTTGTTTCAATGGAACAGTCATTCCTATTTTTGCATTCTATTATAATGAATTCATTTTCATTGTATAGTTTCCAGAATATGAATATATCATAGTGTATCCTTTCTCTATCATTGATGGATAATTAATTTGCTTCCAAAATTTGGCTTTTGTTAATATTTTTTGCTCATATCTTATAGTATATTTCTGTGCACATAAAGAGTATTCATGAAAACTATATTAAAGTTACTATTTAAGTTATTTTTCTATTTCCCATTGCCAAGCACACATAATTTAATTCAGACCAGTTTAATCGATTCTTCTGACACCTCTGTATATAAAAAATATGTAGAAATAAAATTTAAATAACTTTCATGCTAATAGCTGAATATATTTTGTATAAATTAAGGTTCAGCAATATATTTTAGCTACAAATAAGTGCTTTTTTATCAATATCTAACACATTCTTTCAAAAAACATAAATTATGTTAAAACAAATAAAAGTCACATTCCATATGGTCAAATGGAACATGATTTATTTTCCTAGAAATGTTCCCTTATTTGATGAGAAAGTATTTTTAAGGTATTGTTTGCATTTTTTAAAGGAAAGCTTTAATTTCTTTCTTTAACCCTAAGAGGAATTATGACTACAGTTTGAGGTTTTACAGATGCAATACTTTCTACTTATGGCAGTTGACAGTAGGAAGTGAAATGTCCTTTTTTTTTTTTATTAGTCACAGGAATTGTTTAAAATCTACATATAAAAATTTGATCTCCATGGTACACTTTTTAACTTTCTTAAATTTATTGAAGGAAGAAGATAGGGAGGTGAAGGGAAATCTAATTTCTAATCAAGCAAAGGTTATATATTCTTAAGTGCTCCCTGACAGAGTTCAGCCTTTTTGTGACTATACAGTTTACTGCACAGCTTGGTAGCCACTAGCCAAATGTGACTACTGTGCAATTGAAATGTGGCTAGGGCAACTTTGATGTTCTCTAAATAAAAAATATACCCAGGATTTTGGACATGGTACAAAAAACATAAAATACCTCGTTCATAATTTTTTATATGATTTTGTGTTGCAATGGTACTATTTTGGACACATTGGGTTAAATAAATATAGTATTTCACCGATTTATTTTTATTTTTCTTAATGCTAGAAGTATAAAATTTCACATATGTGTG
This sequence comes from Cynopterus sphinx, assembly GCA_030015415.1. Taxonomy (NCBI): domain Eukaryota; kingdom Metazoa; phylum Chordata; class Mammalia; order Chiroptera; family Pteropodidae; genus Cynopterus; species Cynopterus sphinx. Next base: position 117,929,088 of record CM057381.1, on the reverse strand, counting down.
GATTATATTTCTATTATACAGCATTGGTACCACCTTTAACAAAATAAAATATTGCCAAACGCCATGGATTTTTTTTCTGATTCATGATTATTATTACATGATAATCATCAAACATATATAAATGAATTATTACATTTTTGGGGCTATCTTGTCATAAAAAGTTTATTTTTATACTTAGAGTAAGATCTAGGTGGCTAATGTATTCCTAGTGAGAATTGTTAATATACTTAGAGGGAAAAACTAAACTCTGCAAAGCCAAAGAGAGACTAGGGAGATTATAGTTCCACTTAAAAGGGTAAACATTAACATGAATTAAAATAAATCTTGAGGTAGCCTTCACCTATTCCCACTGTGAGATGGGTATACTTATATCTATTTCACTGGGTTAATATTTGGATGGCTTAAATGCAGATGTGTTTCTGTTTGTACATCCCTGTCTTCCAATGTAGTAAAGAAAGTCAGAAGGTTAGTTTTAGTAGTCTTGGGGGGAACCTAAGACATTTCACACTGAACTGTTTAATAGTGTCTCAAAATTATCCACCAAAGTATGTTTTTCTTCTTGGTGTCTCTTTTAATAAGTAAATACTACTCTGAAGTAATTCAATAGGAAATACATGTATAACCAGTGACAGATTTTGTGTTCTTCTTTGTATGGTTTGTATACAAGGCATTATTTTCTAATAGCATGGAAATGATCTAAAAGTGAATTTTTTAAAATCTATTTAGCTCACAAGTTTACAGTTTTCACTCCTCCACAGACCATCTTTATGCCCACTCCTATTTTCACCATATCCGCCTCAACTACCACAGTTTTACAAACCTATCAAAGAGCCAGAGAGAGGATGAAACACAGCTACGAGTTTTAAGTGTCCAAATTTTTGATACATTTAAATGAAACACCTTAAACCATTTTCCATGGAAAATCATAAAGAAAAAGAATATTTGATATTTCCTTCAGGATCAATGGCTTGGTAACCAGCTACTTTAGTCTGAAATTTGGGGGAAAAAGGGTCTTGACTTTGGAACTGAATTGTTCTGATATTCAAGACAACTCATAATAGCACAAAAAAAGATCAAGGCAAACACACTGCTGACTTGGCATGGTTCAAATTTCCAGTCAATTTCCTTTCCTTGAAGTCAGTCCATGGGTGGTAAGGGCAGGACATCCAGTCTGCTAAGGTAAATAGGTGTGGAGTGAAGAGTAAATAAGCTGCTCCAACAACCCTGAGTGAATTGAGATTTTACATTGTGGTTCAATTACTTAGACTTATGAAACCCACCATTTTCAAGATCTGCTTCCTTAATGTAACTAGAGGGTAGTCTGCCCCACACTGTTCAGATGTCATTACAGGTTACCCACTTCTAAACCAAATAAGAACTATAGACAAACACTCACTCTCAGTCTAACTTATTTTTTGGTATTGACCTCTGCTCTTACTTTTTGTTTCCTTTTTTTATTTAACCAACTTTGATTGTGTGTCTTCTACATGCAAGTTTTTCAGGACTCAAATTATCAGTGAAAAAAATGATGGAAATTTCTGCCCTATGGAGTATACATTTTCCTTAAGGGAACAGAAATGAGTTTTGTTGCCACAATAGTAAAAGTGTGATGATTATCAGAGGGTTCCCAGTAATGCTCAAGAATAAGGCAAAGACACACACCATCACTGACTTCTTCTGCACCATAATAAAGAACTTCCCTAACATGATACAAGAAAAAGAAAGAAGAGACATACTGATTTGAAAGAAGAGACAACATTGTCCTGTTTTGCATTCAATTTATCCATATGCATAGAAAGTTAATGCTATCTAGAGGAAATAATAGTACTTGCTAAATGTCAACAACTTGGTACAGAAATAATCACTTTCACTCATATTAGTAAGAACACTAGAGAAATCTCAAAAAGAGATTTAGAATAGCAAAATCAAATTTACAATAGTGGAAGTATCCATAAGGTAACCAGAAAACAAAACTTTTCTAAAGAGAAAGACAGATGAAGTTACATCTGAAGAAAATAATATTTCGTGTTTATGGATGAGGAAATGAAGGCTTCAAGGAGATCAAGTTGTCCACTACTTCAATGTGCTCAGGTTCTTTGGACAGGTCTTGCAAAACCAACTGATTTATCATTTGTTCTTTCTTTTTCTAGAGATCTTACCTCAGTTTATATTTATATACCCTTTGTATGATTATTTAATTGATGCTTGTCTTCCCCAGTGGACTGTAAACTCCAAAAGCAGAGATCTTAATAAGTTTTGTTTACCATTGTAAAACTATTATTTTTACATTAAGGAGATCTTAGTTATCACTTATTAACTATTGAAAGAATAAATAATTAGGCAAAAGAATGAATAGATTAAGAATGAACCTATTTAAATTTGCATAGCTTTTGAGTAGGAAAACCTGTTTTGTCCTGATCTGTATGATCCCAGAGTTTCACATACTGTAAATGAAGTGATAAAACATGTAAAACATAAAAATATAATATTTTAAGAGTAACGAAGTTGAATATAAAATAGAAATATGCTAAATAATAGAATGAAACAAAAAAAGTAGATAGATGTAACACAGAAATATATGTGGGGAAAGTAAAATTTGCTCTGGGCTTTCCACTGGCCAGAGCTAAGAAAGAAAAATGACGAATTACTTTTGCTTCCAAATTTAAATCTTCCATCGCCTTATATCTCCTATCTTATAACTTGTCTTTTTTGTATACCTCATCTTATGACATCAAAGCACACATCCTTCATTTCATACATAAATTTTTCACAGAGACTTTATATTTATAATGGAAAGAACACCAGTTTCTCATGTGTTGTAAATTGAAAAGATAATATAAACAGAAAGAGCAGAAATGAATCTGGCCGAGCAATTTAAATGAGACATAGTGAAATTCTGGCCCCCAATGCTGAATTTTCATAAGTTGGAATAGTGCAAAGGATTTATTCCTTTAGTTATGTTCAACTTCGCTATCTTCAGGTAAGTTAACATGTTCAAAGTTGAATAGGCCTTGAAAAATTGTATTTCACCACCTACGTAGGTTAAATGGTGGCTGAGGTCCTCACCACCTCTTTCTTTCTCACCTTGATGCAATATCTGAGTCAAGGACTAATAATTTATTGATTTACAAAGGAGATGTTTATAATGTCAATATATTCTGTATTCCAAGCAAAGAGAAACAGAACAGAGAGGTTGAGAGAGAAGAAAAGTACACAGAATCAATCTGATGATGCACAAATTCATTCTCAATCGGGAAATTTATCCATCAATATTTCAACTCTAGTTGGTTACCTATGTAATACAAAATATATTCTGAAAAAAATATAACATGTGCTGAAGAGAATCCAATGTGTAGGGTAAAAATTCTCTCTTTTCCTCTTGTTCCAGACTAACCTCATAGCCTCAACAGCACAGATCTTCCACAGAGAAATGCTTAAACTTCTTAAGGCAGTGTCCAAAGTAGGTCATTCAAACCACTGCCTTCATTCATGTGGGCACATCCAAGACTTCACTGAACAAGTCTTCATTTCTCTTGAAATGTTACCAGAATTCATTTTTTAACAAGTTAATATAGACTCCTACATTTCAACTCATGCCAACCTTTTCTGCTAGATTCTCAAGTGGCTTTGTTTAGTTTTGAAATATCATGTAGAGCTAGAGCAGAACAAAAATGAGGTACAGGTTTCCTTTACAGAGGATCATTTGTTAGTGCAAAAAAAGAAAAAAAAAAACTAGAGCAGGAAGAAGGTTTGGAGGGTTGGAGACCCAGGGAGATAACAGAAGGAAGGCTGACATGCCTGAGTTTGCAATTAGAAAGCAGGTAAGGAAAAAATGTCTACTTTAGCCTCTATGGAAATATTGCACCCTGTGCAACTAATGATACAGAAAGCCAGCAGGTCCCACGAGGAGATCCTGAGCAAGGATATAAGGTGACCTCATGTTCCTAGGTACAGAAGAAACATATGTAAAACATGTTCCCCAAAATGATTTGCTTTAAATTTTAAATCTCCTCCAAGGGCACATTTCCTCCTAAAAATTAACATACTTCATTTTTTTATAGATTTATAAAACATTTTAATAATTTCACACCTAAGAAATTAAAAATGAAAAGAAAATACTAGTATAGGTTTAGGAAAATAATGGAGGCAGTATTGTTAGCTGTCTAGGGCTTAGGATATTGAGTTTGACAGTTCTTAGGTAAGTCATTGGGCATCTGTAATCTTTAGAGCTTATGACAACACATGTAAAATGGCCACAAGATGCCTGACATGTAATATGAATTCAATAAATGCACTTTATTTAAGAGCTATATTACAAAAATATTTGTAGCCAATCAGGAAAATGTGATAATAAACTGAATATTATTTCTGTTAGATGTTAGAATAGTATTATAATTATATACAAAACATCCCTAATTCTTAGAGAAACATACTGAAACATTTAAGAAACAAAATGTGTGCTGTTTCATATTTTCTTTGAAATACATGAGGAATAAAAAAGATATGTGAATCAAATGTGGCAAAATATCAATAATTGTGAGCATGTGATTTTTATATGGAAATGTTTTTATTATTCTCTTTACTTTTGACTTAGTATAACTTTTTCATGATAAAAATAATAAAAATAAAAATATAACTTTAATATATCACAGTGTGTTATACTATAATAGGTGATACCATGATTTATAAGAAGAATACATATTTGGTCTTCAGCTTTATTCCTGGCACAGAGCTCCTAACCCTTGGAATTTTCTAAATGATGAGTGTCATAAAAGTGTTTTGTTATGTTAATAAGGTGACTTTTGGAAAGCATCCAAAGATGGAGTCTCGTTTCCAGGAGAACCAATATTTATTATTAGAGGGTTGAAATTTTCAATCATTTTCTTCTTCCCCCACCTTATAGGAGTAGTGAATGGAAAGTGGAAGAAAGTTCAATAGGTTGCCAATGACCAATGATTTAATCGATCATGGCTATATAATGAATCTTCCATAAAACCCCCAAAAGGCTGGGTTTAGAGAGTCTAGGTTGGTAAACACATGGAGATTATACCTGGAGATGGCAAGGAAGCTCTGTGCCCTTTCCCCATCCCTTACCCTATGCATCTCTTCTCTGGCTATTTCTAAGTTGTGTCCTTTAATAATAAACTGGTTATTGAGCTAGTACAATGTTTCTCTGAGTTCTGTGAGTTCTTGTAGCATATTAATGGAACCCAAGGGTGGGTGTTTGGGACCTATCGCCACTGGTCAGAAGTTTAGGTGGCAACCTGGACTTGAGACTGACAAGTTGGGTGAAGAGGAATCTCATAGAATGGAGCCCTTCAGCTTTGGAATCTGATGCTATCTCCAGATAGATAGTGTCAGAATTGAGTTGAATTATAAGATATCCTACTGATGTATGGGAATTGTTTGGTGGTGCAGGCAAAAGGACCACACAGTGGAATGGGTGCTCAGAATCAGTACTATATATTATATTGTATTATAATAATATCAGTTAATATTAGCTAATATAATGTTATTCAAATATACAACTGGGTTTTAAATGCCTCTAAAATATAAACTGTTCTTTTCACAAAGAGCATTCTAACATAGGATGGATGCTAACATGACAATATCGGTAAAGAGAAGTTCAAATAGTAAGGGGCTATTAGAGTTGATCCATTGGTGGAGCAGAGGACCCCTCAACTCTATTGCCTGATGTGATACTTGGGAATTTTTTCTTTCAAGGGGTATAGGATCCAGTGTGTTTTCATGGAAACAGATAGAAAAAAATAGCTTCCTTTACATTTATATGTCCAAGTATCCAATAACATCCAGGCTTGATGGACTCTGAGCAGAAAATATCAAAAGGGATTCATTTCTCTCTCTTTTTGATCTGCATGATAATGCAGATCTTTTTGATAGCATGATAATAGTGGCAACCCCAGTCTCTGCAACCTCTCAAGGTTCAGGACAAGAAGATATAAGAGAGAGTCTCTTTCTCTAGAAATCCATGAGAAATCTATTGAGTTGACCTGGGTTGTAAAGCCTTTTGGCCCCCAGTCACCAGGAAGATGTGTGGAATGCTTACCCTTGACGTCATGTGCTCTTGCCTAGAATTGAGATTAGAGTCAGGTTCACTAAAACTACATAAGTTGGTATGGGGGTGGGGCCCTTCCAAGAAGGAGATAAAAGTAAGTGAATAGACTGAGAAATGAAAGCAACAGTCTTTCCATATAACCAAGAACCACCATTTTATTTCCCACAGACATACAAAAAGATCAGAGGATTTTTTTTGCAAGTAATTTTAGCACTGTTTATTTAACTAAGTAGCAACTTCTGATGTCTTTGAAACTCAAATACAAGATTTTTGTGTTCTATTAGCACAACCGGTATTCAGTATTTTTAACTCTTCTTACGTAATTTCTTGTTATGTAAGTATAACTACTTGGTCTTTCAGAGTAGCTGCTTGAATTAGACCATGGCTTTCTTAAAAGACCTAGTTCACATCTTGTAGCGGATACAAGCACTGTCTTTAAACACAAAGGCATAGCAGGGATTCTAACATCTAAGGCCTCTTTGATGTTTTTTCAAATCTAACACATTGTGGTTTTAATATTTCTTTCTGTCATTCCAGGTGGTGCTTTGTGCTTACCAATTCTGTCCTCTTTACCTTCCCCTCCTTCTCTTTTGTCTCCTCTTCCTCCTGCTCTTTCCCTTCCTTCACTTCTTCTTTCTTTCCGATATCCACCATCATCATTCTCATCATTGCTACCCGTGAGTGCTCACTAGGTTCCAGGCTCTGTCCTAAGCACTTTATATGAACGTAATATCATTTAATTCTAACAACATTTTACAAATGAAGAAAATTTATATCCATAGAAACAATAATTTGTCCAACTTTTTAGTGCTTGTATATTGACAAGGCTACACTTTAAACTCAGTTCTTTTAGATGCCACAGGCTATGCTCAACAAGTTATGGTTATGCTGCCAGTCCACATATCCTACTTGACTTGAACTTCTGGTTGAAGAATAATAAAAGGACCCAACTAGAAAAACCTCGTTATTTTTCACCTTCTGACCAAACAGAATAGTATTGTCCTTAGGTCAGTAAAATTTGTGAAATGAATTTTCCTAAGGAAATAAAGTAGGTGGTACTTCTGATGTCTTCACATTTTTTAATAGTTGACTTGCTCTTGCTTTCTTCTAAAATGTAATTGGGTCTATTTAGTCAAGACCAGTGGTTCTCCACTGGGAGTCATTTTGTCCCCCAGGTGACATTCAGAAATGATTAGAGACATTTTTAGTTGTCATAAATGGGGAGGGGTGCCACTGGTATCTAGTGGGTAAAGGCCAGAGGTGCTATTAAATATCCCACATTGTGGAGGACCTCCCCTACTTCATCAAAGAATTGCTATTCCCCAAATGGCAATAGTTCTGATGTTGAGAAATTCTGCCTTAAAACAGAGGTCAGATTCTTTTTTAATGTAAACTGCCGCATAGTAAACCTTTTAGACCTTGCAAGCCATAAGGTCTCTGGCATAACTAGCAACTCTGCTGAGCAACCACAGATAATTAGTAATCAAATGGGCATGGCTGTGTTCCAATAAAACTTTATTTACATATATAAGGTATACAATCTAGTGGGTCAGATTTGTTCTGACCCACTAGATTGTATACCTTATATATGTAAATAAAGACCCATACATTGCCAACCCATGGTCTAAAGTGTCCCTGAAGCTGGAAAACTTCAGCCCAAAGGTGGCTGAAAGCTCCATTATAAGTATTCTCAGAATACATATTCAGGTAAGTAACTATCCCATCTCAGGCTATCAGGAAATCCCAGCTTATTTGAAATCCTCCATTACATTTTATTTAAGAAATTTAAAATTATTTTACATAGGAGAGGTGAAATATATGTACACATTTATTAGGAAAATAACCTGGTGTAAGAATTATAGCATTTTTAAGAGTGGACTGTCAGTAGAGTGCTTACAGCTATAGGCCCAGCAATGAACTAGGTAGGAAGTGAGAATCAAAGAGGAAGAGAAACATTCTATTCAAAATAGAGTTGTCTGACCCACATGGTAAGAAAATCCAAGCATCCAGAAACAAGGAGTGTGAGGTCTTTGCTTCTCATAAAGCTGGTCAGTATCATACAGACACAAAGTCAGCAGGAAAGTTTAATTAAAATAGTACCACCTTATACCTTTGGAGAGCTTTGCCATTTTGAAAGTGCTTTTGCTTACATTATTTCATGGGATCCCTGGGACAATCTCATCATGCAAGTAAGACTTTCTGATCTATAGCTAGCAGGTTATTTGGCTTACAAAGAGAAGTGAGACTAGGGCATTTCTTTCGGGGAGATTTTCTTTTAACGGTGAAGACAGACAGAGACATAGAACACCAGCACATGTTTAGTGAAAAAGGTCTTTATCTGGAAGGGGATGATAACACAGCCTTGTTTTGGGGGTAAAGTTGGGAAAAGATATGGTCAGTTCCCTAGGTTGTCTTGCTTCAAATAAGTGCTAAAGTAAAGGGAATCCAATCTAGAAATAGGAATGGGTGAGAGATGAAGAGAGAGAGGTCATATGGAGAGTTAGTCCAATGATGGGCTGGGATAGAGGAGGAAAGAGAACATTTTAGGCACTGGGAGAGCAAAGCCACAGAGGTGAGAAATCGTATGGCATGTGGCATTTGATGGGGCAAAGCCTAAAATTAACTTTGAAGATGGAAACATAAGTAAAACATGGATGCATAAGTGAGAGCCGATTCATGGTTTGCCCTTTGTGGGAATTCAGAGGGGTATAGATTTGATTCTTTAGGTAATGGCAAATATAGAGGTTAAATTTCAAATCTCAAGTCATGGAACAAAGGCTATTTGAGGAGAATGAAAATGAGGAGGCCTTTGTAGGAGGCTGCTGTGTCATCCACACAAGAGATGAAACAGTAGTAAAGGAAGGGAAAAAAGAAACAGACTCAGGAAATAAGAGATAATGGTTTAAGAACTTTGAAATCCCCTCAAATAGGCAAGGCAGGAATCATCATCTCATTTTATCAATGAGGTAAGAACTCAGAAACTTGCTACCTCAGATGTGGGTGCTCAGGCTTAATCCAAGTTCTCTATCTCATGCTTTCTCATATTTTTTCTTTTTCAACTGATATTTACAAGGTGTCTTTGTGTGTTGGACCTTCAGAAAGCCTGTTTCACTCATGCTATCTTACCAGTGTCTCACACAAGGAAGTATTTTTAATTGAATGTTTCTTAGTAGGGAAACTGAGGTTCAGAGACCTATAATATGTAACAGGCTTAAGAACCCAGAAATAATAACAAAGGAGATTGGACTTCCACTACACCATGCTACCTCTCACAAAGACCATGCTGCTGAGATGACCACTATTCAGAACTGCACTTCCTTGATATGATAGGCACTAGCCACGTGAGGGCATTTCAGTTTAAATTACTTAAAATAAATACGAAAAATGCAGTTCCTCAGTCACACAAGCAGCATTTCAAGTGTTTTGTAGCCAGACATGGCTAGTGACTACTGCATTGTACAGCACAGAGAGAGACCATTTCATCATGGCAGAAAATTCTGTTAAATAGTGGGGCTACTTCAGAATATAAAATCCCCAAAATGTGCCACATCCCAAAACTGTTAAAGTAGAACACTTGGAACAAACTCTTTATGTTCCAAGCCCAGAGCAAGGGGGGTCAGATACTACTTTATTTTCTTTCTCTTCGTTCCCAGTAGCAAAATCTATTTGTGGACACAAGAGTTCCACATTAAAACAAAGAGGAAGTGAGTGTGAATAATAAAGAAGAGCTTAAGTAAAGATTTTTTTGTAAAGAACTAGATTCTTGGTACTATGAGCTTTTCTTGTAAAGGACTGGCTTCTTGGTGCTGTTTATTAATGTTGTTTAATGGAAACTGGGATTAACTAAAAAAGACTGATAAAGAAGGTTTAACCTAACAGGCACTATATGGGGGATTAAAGCTTAGTCTAAGCATCCACGTAATCTGATTTCTGTATATGCCTATGTATACAGAAATAAAATAAAATTGGCCAAACTAATATCACTTGGGATACTATCACACAAAAACTTGGGCTAAATTAGGTGGTTCTGAAAGGTTAAGAATCCAACTCCTGGGTACCAAAGCATAAAAGCGACTTGTGATTCTGAAAGAAAAACTTGGCAAACAGGATTCAGAAAGCAGGGTATCAGTGGTAACCGAGATAAGGTACCACAAATAATTAAGGTATTAAGCAGATAGTGGCAGCTTTCCTTTGAACTATAGACTTTATGCAGAGTGTCCTTGAGAGAGAATAAAACAGAGTGCCTTCAGATTTCTTAAATGGCTGGATCACAATTCCAAATTTCAGAAAGATTTCGAATATGCTGCTTTAATTATGCTTTCCAAATGGCAATAAGAATTATGTTGGCTTAGTGGTACATTACATAAGGCTTTTCTTTTTTTTCAAGAAAAACATATTAAATAAAAAGAGAAAATATCCCCTAACTGTCCTCCACTGCCAAGGACTCATTTCCTTGAAAAAATTTAAAAGAAAAAGCTTTTTGCTCTTTTTATTCTCCCCCTACTGCTTCTCCTTCTATATACTCCTTTTATGCACACTCTACATAAAATTTGATGTAAGTAGAAATTGCTGTGGCAAGATATCATGTGGCCTAAAATAAAATGATGGAGATATAATTGTCCTTGACAAAGACTATAAGTATCAAGAGTTACCCGTTTTGTACCAAAGTGCAGAATTTGAAATACTTGATACCTCTTGGGAGCTTTTATTCTGAGTCTTTCTTCTACATGTAAGAAGAATGATTAGTTGTTGAAATATTGCAATATCTAAACTGTGACCAAAAATGACTAGCAGACAATTAAGGGCTACAAATATTCCGTATGCTTGTAGCCTCAATGCTAATTGGGAGCTAATTTTGTGCATGCAGACCACTTTCTACAATTTCGGTTCTTAAGACCGATTAGCCTTAAAGACAAGACTTGGATTCCAACTCCACACCTAAATATTGCAATATTTGCTGAATGTCATTATCTTGTCTACTACCTGAGGACATAAGATGAATATTTACAGCACCCAGGAGTGTCTAAGAAGTACCAGGAGATTGAACACATTTATGCAGTCATCTCCAAATGATTGCCTTATTAAAATCTGAAACACAGCAAATCCTAATAGAAACACTATCTTCTGCTCCAAACCACTCCTCCTTAGCTAGTTATCTCTTACCTGGTGAGTAGCAGTAACTTCCCCTCACAGCGCCCTAGTTCCTGCCCACCTTTTGCCTACTTCTACAGCTTCTATGGCATTAGGAGAAGCCCTTACCTATAGCTACAGAGTATCTGGTACTTTTTCCTTCAGACCCTTATTTTCTCCTCACACCTGCCCCTCCTCCAGCAGATTCCATCACTCTCTCCCCCCTGAGTACTTCCTACTTCTTTAATATTATCCCCAGCTGTACCCTGAAGGTCCTCTGATCTAGAATACCCATTGAGTCCACTAACTCTTTGATTCCCACCTGAGCTCACTCTGTTTGCTAAGTCTGTTAGAAATTAATTCCTTTTTAAAATTCAATTCTTCCTTCATAGCATTATAGCAAAGAACTTAAGTTTATGGGCTGTTTCTTTGAGTCAGACCAACCTTGTGTGAATCCCAGATCTACTTATTACAGAGAGACTGAGACAGAAACAGAGAGGAACATACAGAGACCGAGATATGTCTACCTCTCTTCTATAGCACTGGGTTACCAATAGTACCCACCTCTTTGAGCATTACCGAGAATCGAGCCATTTGATACATGTTAAAAGCACTTATTATAGTTCCTAGCACATCACAAGCCATCGGGAATTGTTACCTCTTATTACTAAGCACATCTAGCTGAACCAACCTTCATTTTGATGCCTTATTCCAACCTTAAGCCAAGTATTATAAACAATTTACAGCAATTATTATCTATTTTAGATAGGAATTAAGTATGATTCACTAAGTTGTAAGCTACTTGAGAGGAAAAAAGAAATACTATTTCTTTTCACCATCTCATGGATCAATGCTGTCCTAGTGTGGTCTGTCTGTAAATTGTGTACTGCTGTGATCCACAGCAGGACAGCTTCAGAACTTGAGTTGCTCTTTAGAGACTTTCATACTGATGTGCTGTGGCTACAACATTTTAATTCTATTTTATAGAAGTTTTGTTCTGCAATGATTAAATTACTTTTAATAATCTTTTATTACAGATTTTGAGTTGCATTGTCCTAGACTGCATAGCCCACAAAGCGACCTCTTCTAGATCTTCACTGAATATTTAATAGACGTTGACTGAAGAAAAAATTTTCAAAATGATGATTTACTTGGAACTTCTGCTCTTCTTCAAGTTAGCAGGACATAAGAATGTCCAATTAAAAAGGCTTCTGAAATTAAATTCAAGACTTAAGAGGATTTAAACATAGATTATTTGCTGAGTTCTAAACTTCAGAACCTTTAAAGAATTAATTTTAAAACATCATCTACTGTGTATAAGGCATACTACCACACCACTACCTAAAGAAGAAGAAAACATGTGAACTCCAAATTTAATTTTTTTTAACAACTATATTAGCTTAAGGGTCAACTGTAGTGTTAATGTGGCTGATGTATATGATTCCTTCTATAAGGGAAAATGAGGTATAAAGGCACAAAATAAGTAGTCATTTATGATCATATTTGCAGTCATTCTACTGTTTACCTTTCAGTTTCTGGATCTTTCTGGAGACATCTTTAACCCTTTCCCTCCCTCCAACCTGGATCCAAATAACACAAGCCTCAGAGGTACATGGACATGAGAAATAAGTCTAAAGAGACATTACATTAACATTTGACACTGATAGATTTTGAAAACCTTATTAAAGCACTTTTAATGGACTAATTTGGAGGAAGTAAAAAACACTCACAGTATCAGCTACTTAAATATTGGCTTCCAAGAGAACTACACATTTACAGATCAGGAGGACAAGGCTCAGAAGATTTTTAAGTCACTTGTTTCTAATCTCACTTGTTTGCTTCTAAAGCCCATACTTTCTCAACAAAATCATACAACTCCCTGAGGAATATCGTAACACAAAGTAGAAAATAGAGCATCTCTTTTTCAAAAGTAAATGCTGAAGCAATCCAAGGGCACGAGTTACATTTTTAATGAAAACAATTATATAATGTAAATTATCCATTACTAACAAAGCTATTATGTAAGTTCCATTTTATCTGTTGCCAACTCACACTCTAAAAACTTTACTGAACTTAAAGAAATAAAAATGACCACCACCACCACCACCACCACCACAGCAACAACAACAAACTTACTATAAAATAAGCCCTATGAAAAGAAAGAAATTTGGTTCATTTTGTGAAGTGGTAAGAAAACATAACCATGTATCACTCTGGCTTTACAATCTCTTTATTTTTTATTTAGTGGCATGATTATAAGTTGTGGTTTTATAAACTCGTCTTTATATCTCAACAAGCAAACTCCCCAAAATGCCTTTAGAGTCTCTCTAAACCAATCTCCAGGAAGATGAGAAGTCTACAAAGGTAAAACATTTTCTGAAGGTGTGACGGTCTTGCACTTAATGTGCTTTTCTTACACTTCTTCCATTTTCTCCAAGTAGATGTTATTTCTTGGATAGGTGTGGGGAATAATTATGGAAAAGAGAAGAGTACAAAATGTGAAGTTTTGGAGGAATGTTAGGATCAACTGAACACAGAATCCCAACTAGATGGTAAACAGAAAGATCACAAGAAGATTTTCCTATCCAGACTATTATTTCAATCACAAGTACTCCTTTTATTTCACTTTTCCTCTTTCTTAGGGCAATCATAAATTGTTAAAATATACTTGAGTTTTCCTGAGAAGATATTAAAAGCTTTTTTTTTTTTTTTTTAGTCAATTATGATTCAGGTCCTTCTTCTCACCTCCACCCCCATTCACCTGCAAAAGTGCAAACTGGTCTAAGAAAACACAAGAAGAAAAGATAGAATGAAGATAATTAACATTTATATTTTACTAAAAAAACTAAAAACATTCTATTATCTTTTCAGAAATTCTTAATATATTTTAGCAATAAAATTGAAATATAAAAAAATTAAATCTTGTTATGTTCAGATTTCAGATCACTATCGCACTAACAAATAAAAATGCCATCCAAAAAAGAACCCAGTAATATAAAAATTTATTTTTAAGATAAACTATGGACAACAAATACCATTGGGAATATAGCAATGATGTTTTATATGCAGATACAACAGTTCAAAAAACAGAGCACAATGAAGGAGTAAAAGAGCAATATGTTATATTTCTGACCCTTCTTAGACATGATTTTAAGATTCTTATATAGAAAGCATACGGAAAAAAATGTTAATGCCTTTGGCATAAGCATAGAACCAAATGATATAAAAACAGATGGACCAAATCCAGAAAAACTTTAACAAGCATAATTGTAGAGATGACCTGTAAGCCACTTGAACATATCTTATTATATGACTATAAGAATCCTTAGGGAGATTCATAGTAAAGTAAAAAAATGTACTTCCAAGATCATTTTAATTTTAATTAAAATAACCTACTAAAAAGTATAAATAACCAAGCAATTTCTCTGACCATTTCCTATTAAAATTTATTAAATAGAAATCTCAATTACCCATGGCTTTCATTAATATATTACCAAGAAGAAACACCCCAAAATGATAAGATAGTCAGATGATACTATGTATTATACAGAAATTCTAGGTACTATAATTCAGAACCCATACAGACATCTCTCACATAGCCTTCTCAATCTTCTCATCTTTTTTATACAGTGGGAAATTATGTTGCAAATGGAATATCTGAGACTTTGCAAGAACCTTCAATACTAGAGATAGATAATGGTTATTAAATAATATGCACTTAGAAAAATAAGGATAAGAGTTTTAGATAATTTCTAAGCATAGCATGAAATATGAATAGGAAAACATTATTTCCAAAATTTATTTCAGAAAGTAGAGACATCAAAAGTAACTATACTTCTATTTCCGGCAATGGACTTGACTGAGTAAATGCAAACTTTCCAGTGGTTGTAAATACATATTTTAAAAACACACACATACACTTAGAAAGTGTTGTTGACATACAATTTAATGTTTTTTAGATACACAGAATAATTTGAGTATTAAAAAGAAAGTGTCTGCCTAGGTGTCAAAAATACAGAGAGAAATTAAAGACAAGTTCCACAGAGGCCAAAGAAGAGAGGCAGAGAAGGCTGCATTATCCAGATATACAAGTATGGGGTGACTGTTAAGTCTTAGAAATGGAAGATATAATTTTGCATTATTAGGAGGCAATGGGACCTCAGCATAAATCTAGAACTCAGGAATGGTACTTCCCCCCATTATAACAAAACAATTTTCTCCCACCAGTCCTGAAAAGTAACAAGAGAAAAACATTTCAAGCTTGCACCACATACTGTTTTGTAGTTTAAATCCACTCTACTTATATAGTGTGAGATTCTCACACTGAAAATGTAACATAAAACTGGTTCTAGATTGGTGAAATGTTTAGTATCCTGGCAAATGTAGCCACATTTCCACAGGGTAGGGCATCCTAATTCTATGCATAAAGAGCAGTCCTCACCAAAGAGAAGTTTACAAGCAAAAATTATAAGCTATGTATATAGAGTAGAAATCAATAGAGAGAGCAAACAACTAAACTAGTCCTCATTGAGTCAGATAATAATGACATGTGAAACAGGTTGGCTTATTGGAAAGGAATTTAATATGTTCTCAATTATTTCACCACTATTATTTTCAAACATAGAAAATTGAAGCTTGGGATGAAGTGATCTCACCAATATTACACAAGTAGCAAGCAGTAGAACTGATATCTGAACTAATATAACTTTCCATTAACTCTTCACATAAACTTCATATAACTTTAGTTATATGAGTTTGGCAATTAAAGAGCAGTTGTGATAGATCGGTAGTGGTGAATATCATCATGTCTATTAATTAGAACAAGTGCATAAGCTTGCACATGATAGGCAGTCACAATGAAATTATACTGAATTTAAAATAATTGGCTATAAAAAAAAGACTTGCCAAATGTTTCTCAATATTTGTACATCTTACATCAATATTTTTACCAATTAAGCTGAGATCATGGCCAAAGAATAATTATTTTTAAGCATGGTCATTTTGCTTTTGCTTTTTGATAAATAAATACACACACACACACACACACACACACACACACACACACACGCATATGAACGTATTTAAACTCCTTAATATCTGACAATAGATTTTTTAAACCTAGAATATATCTTTAATAATGAGAAACTGCTACTCTGTGTTTTAAAATGTCCAAAATAATTATCATTGCTTTGTTCCTCACTCCTACTGAAATGCTAATAACATATAGTTTTACCTTTCATTCATCTATGTCCCATGTACTTTAATCATGCTGTTACAAATGGCTCAAAAATTACTATTTATAAAAGGTATTTCAAATACAATAGTATGATATAACTCTCCATTTCTAGTTTTACTCTTTCATCTCTTAGATCACTATGATGTAGGAATGTTGTAATATGACACTATCATGAAAGCTAAAACTTAAGACTTGAATAATCTAGTTGGTCTGATATGCGCCTGATGTGTGAACATTGATTAAAGCCTCCTTAACCCTTGGAATCAGCAAAAGTTCTTCCTAGGAATCCTCCAATTCTATATTTTCTAATCAAATTAATTCTAATCTTGGGACTCTGTATGAGTAATATTTACCCAAATCTCTCTTCTTTCCTTGAATACAAGTTCTTGAGAACCCGTTTGGGTTCAGGTGTGTATCAAAAGTCTGGATAAAATATCCATTAATTTCTATAGCTCTAGTGGGAAAGTGAACTATCCTACTTCTGTCCTTTGTAGTTTTGCTCCCCAAATATCTGAGCCATATACTTTCAATATACTTTTTTCTTAAATTAGCATGCACTGGTTTCTGTTGTTTGCAACCACAGAACCTTGAATAATACAGAAGTTCCAAAGTGGTTTCCCAGATTCCAGAAACAAGATAAGGTAAGCTGCAGGGGGTGAATGAAACCACAATAAAACAGGTATGTGGATATTAGTAAGAATAATTTAGAAAACCAAAAAATCAAATAGTGATGACAAAGACAAAGAACAGAAATGAAATCATGTACAAGAAATAGCCAGACAAGAGGGGTCAAGAGAAAACTGTCCTGCCATAGAATATGCTTTAGAAAAACAAACAAACAAACAAACAAAAAACCAAGGATGGCTCTGAGTGACTTCAGATCCAGGCTTGGAATTTTTAGTTGGTTGCTGTTCAGAATTCAAGATAACATAAACAAATGTATAGGGTAGAGGTGGCTACTGATGAAATTTTGAAAGATATTTTCAAAATTAAAAAAATTCTAGTTAAAAACATGTACTTATTATTTATAAGTCTGAACTGGTTATTTAGAATGCCAAATCTTTGCTTGCATCAGATGCTAGATAATAATAATAAATAAATAAAATAAAATAATAAAATAAAATAAAAGCGAATAATTAAACAAACAAATAACTAACAAGTAACACTGGTTATATCGTGGCAGTTGGAGATTCTAACTGGTCATTGAACTCATTAAAAGATGTTTTATTTTTCTTTTAAGGGTAAAATTTTGGGGTTTGGCACCATAACAAGAACCACAGTTAAGACAGAAAGTTTCGGAATGGATCAAAAAAGCATGCCCAGAATGGTATTGTCTTTAAACATGAATATGGAGAATGTCTGAGCTTTCAGAATATAAGATCTTATAGAAAAGGAAAATTTAATAAGAAAAGATGAAAAGTTTAGAGCCTAGTGATTTTGTTCCACCCAGAATGCTATGCATTAATGTTACCACCTTTTAATGATTATTTACCCATAATCAGCTCATATACTTCTGGTCATGCAACTCATCATAACATCACATGACATTTTGTTCAATGAGGAAACATTACATATTGGTAAAAACAGCCTGCCAAAATAGTCATAACTTTATTCACTTATGTAAAGAAATAGTTTAATAAACTATATTTGCATGGCTAGGATATCATTTGTCATGGATGGACTGGAATTCCTAATGTGAGGTAAATGAAAGCAGTGAATAAAAAAATTTAAGCAGGAATATTAGAAAAATATTTAGAATCTATGACCAAAAAAAAAAACCCTGCCTTGTAGAACTTTAGACATGATTTATATAATTATAATTTTTATTGTGATCTCAAATAGTTTTTACCTGGTATACTAAAGTGTAGTTCAAAAGTTTCATTCTTTGTCATGTTAATTTTTCTAAAGAGAATATTTGTATATTTTTTGACTTTTTACTAACTTAATTGCTTTTTTTCTCCAAATAATCTGAATGCATAAATATTTCATGCTTCTGGATATTTTTTACTAGCTCTCTTTTTTCTGAGAAAAATGGCTTGTGAATAAATATACAAAGGTTGAGCTGAAGAGTTATTTTCATTCATTCATTCATTCATTCATTCATTCATCTAGTTTCTCCTTCTCTCTCTGTACCCACACAGACACACACGCACAAACACAAAAGCATCTTCGTGCTTGTCAACATTGTATAATTGGAATTTCAGGATAAAAATGAGTTTTCTGAAACATCAGAGTGGAACATTAATCATGGTAAAATAGTTATCTATCAACAGTCAGATTTCTGCTGGCAATTTATGTCTGCTAAAATGCTCAGTAACTAATAAAGACCTTACTTGCCATAATGACTAACTCGCCTCTTAGTGATTAGAAGAAATCTCAAGGAGAATCTTTGTTTGAAACTGAATTCAAAAAAATTAAAAAAAAAGAGGAGGAATTGGTCAATAATGCGAAAATAAGAGAATCACGGGGGTAAGTGCTTTGCTTCTTATAAAGTTTATAGTCTTCTTAGGATTGTTCCACCACCATTTTTTGCATGCCTATCATGTGCCATGTTCTGAACTCACTTATTAGAATGCAAGTCTGTCTACTCAAAGAAAGAGGGTTACAAAAAAGAAAGTCTGAAAACATGAAAGTATATTCCCTGGATAGAAACATTCAAAGGTAATATAGTTCAGTTAGTTTGATAAGAAAACCCTAACAAAAAAACTTGAGTGTAAAACTGCAGTATGTAAACACACACACACACACACACACACACACACACACACACACATACCTGTAAAA
The DNA here is from genome assembly GCA_030015415.1 of Cynopterus sphinx. NCBI lineage: Eukaryota > Metazoa > Chordata > Mammalia > Chiroptera > Pteropodidae > Cynopterus > Cynopterus sphinx. The sequence continues at coordinate 117,909,862 of CM057381.1, read as the reverse complement.
TAGTGAAGAAAAAGTCATTTTAAAATAAAACATATAGACTTGAGAAAATTCTCTAAGTTCAAATTTATAAAGTACTTACACAATATAGTAAGGGGCAGGATCATATATAAAAAGAAGTAATAAAATGGGATGGTAACCTATAAAAATAATCTGTATTCAGTAGAGAAGCTTATCACAAAGGCATTAAGCTGTACTTTAATTCCACATATACACACAAAAATGTTATTTGCAAAAAAAAAAAAAAAAGAATTACATGGAAACAAAATTTTGGAAGCACTGGATTAAAGTTAAATTGATTTCTTAATTAAAGGACTTCTCAGAGCCTTTATACTATTAAAATATATTGTGAACCTTCTAGAAAAAAATAGTAAAATACATTTTAAAATTTTATTTGGCATGGAATACTTCCAGTACAAAGCTTTGCAAAACTAGTTTTCTATGAAAGATACTTAAGAAACTGGTCAAGATAATCATCGAATGCCTTCATCCTTTTAGAATGTTACTTATTAATTAAATGGCTGTAGATGATGCCCTCCTGGGACTTAATCCATGCATTTTTCTTTGTGCAATTTCTGGTGATAACCTGAATTCTGCTGTTTTTTGGTTTATCATCACTTGGCCTCTGGAATCATAAGCCCCCACATATGAAAGATCTATCCTTTTTGCTCCTAGGGATCTTTACAGATTTCCTACCTTCCCCTAACTCTCCAAATAGCATCCCTCAATTGCTAATCTGATTTTAAACTTCCATTCCTCCAAGTAGAGTTGTTTGTAAAATGTAATCTTAGAATTGCTTGGAGGACCAAAGCAAAGGATGAGGAGGAGAAGAATGTAGCAAAACATTATATAGGTTTATATTTGAGGTCATAATTTCACATACCTACAGGGGCCAGGCATGTAAATAATATGAATTAAGCAGACTATTAGCCTATTGGATTGGAAGCAATATTTTTTTACAGCCACAAATAACTAATTTTTTTATTACTTGCAATCCTCTTGATTAGTCTTTTAACTTCCTACTTTTGATAAAGATATTAACATAGAGAAAATTTTCCTGATTATGGAGGAAAATGAGACTGCAAAAGCTAGGCACCATGGTGACCATTTAGCTTTAAAATCAGAAAGACCACAAAAGACAGAGACTGTGATGCTCTGGTGGTGGGGCGGATGAAGTTCTGACAAAATATGGTATTCTCCACTACAGCCATCTATTCAGCTGTAATTGCCACTAGTCAGGAAACAGTCAACGTAGCAAGACATTCTAATTTTGTTTTAAAATTATTTTAAATATTATTTCAATATTTTTGTAGCTCCCTGGGAAAGAAAATATGTGTGTAGAAACTGCAAGTTGGGGATTTCAGGTTGAGTATACGGTAAGAGGGGAAATGAAAATCTTTGGTGATGGGTAGGAGGGACACTCTTGGAATAGTTTTTTTTCTTTTTTTTTTTTTTAATTACAAAGTTCTGATATACTTGAGGTAAAAAAATGGCATGAATGGAGAGAGAGTAGTGTCATTGAGCTTCATAAACTTCATCTTCTGTGTATCCTTTAAAGACATATGTAAAAAGTATGTCTTGTTACTTGTTACTATTGTTACCTGTTTAGACAGTGTGACCCACAGCTTCAAAAGGGTTACAGAATAAAGAAGTGTTATTTTTATGATAGTGGGACTGGGTCAGTTAATAAAGCAGCCAAGTGAATATTAAGGACAAGGAATCTGAAGGTGGTGAGAGGACAGCATGTAGCCCCCTAGCATATTTTAAGTTTTCTGGGACAAAAATGCATATCTTCTAACTGCTCTGATAGCCAATTGGAGGAAACATCAATTTCCTCTGATGAAAACAAGGAGCCTGTTTGCATTAAGAGAAGAAGAGATAAATAGTATGAGTTTTAGAGTGAGACCAACCTTGAATTTGAATCCTGGCTCCATCCTTTACTAACTAAGAACTCTGTGAAAGTCACTTAAGTTTCAGAGTTTCAGCATCCTCATAAAAACAAGAGGAGAAATGGCCAACAAGGTAGGTATGAGAAAAATGAGGTCAGATGTCTTCAAAGATGAGAATTTTGTCTAATGTCAGACCTCAAAGATCACCCCTCAGATTTTATCATTTGATTATATGTTGTCATTTACTCTTATGCCTTAAACCAGAGGGAGTTTGCTTATAATGCAATCCATATAACATTTTTCACTGGGCATTCTCTGGTTTACTATGTTTAAATGCAAGAACAACATCAGGCAAAACTCTAACCTATAATAATATAAAAAAATATGCTAGTTTGGGTATTATTGAGTTACATTAAGAAAAAGCAGACAAAGAAGTGTAACACATAGTTATAAATTACTCTTGGTGGTATGAGCTAAAAGTGGTATTAGCAACCTGGAACAATAAACTTTTTCTAAGTCATTTTAGAAAGCAATATTGTACATGGGTACATTGTAGAGGATCACTGTGAACTAAAAGGATGAAGTAGACTGTAAACAACACAAAATGTCATGGTCCTTATGTTTTGTGAAAGGGTGATTGTACTAGGATCAAGAATTCCAGCTATGGCCTCATACACAAATGAAATAAAGGCTGTCTTTATAACAGTGTAAGTGGAAGTCAAGATAATATGCTCTGGAAAACTACAAGATGATTTAAAAAGTAGGTCTAGAGATGACAAAAATCTTAAAGATTTGAACATAATTATTTTATGAAAAGAAGAATCTAAGGAATTAAGAATAAATTGTCATTCTTTACATAAATTAAACTGTATATAGAATAAAATTAGTACATTAACATACATAAATACATATTTAATTATTTCATCTACACACTCAAGAGTTAATATACAATTAGCCAAAAATAAATGTTTTTGAATTGTGTTATAGGGAAAGTGGAAGGTTGTTTTATATATGTGATAAATAATAAATTGATAAATCTGGTTCCATAAGGATTTGGTCAATCCCTATACTACTGAATGTTCCTCAGAGGCCAGGCCCAGTCATAGTAATGAACTTGACTTAAGTTGCACAGAGGTAGAGCACATGGAGAAACTGCATTTCATTTACTTTGATTGAGTTGAAAAATATCCATTCATGTTTATGAATACCTTCAGGACTTGAGCAACAATGAATACCAGTACAGAATACATGTGGAGAGGACAAATTCAAAATTAGAAATGTTCAGACTGTACTTGAGGAGCATTATGTGCTGAGTTCTGCACGACAAGCCCATCATCAGCTGGGCCACTTTATGCTGACAGAAAATAAGCTGACATATTACATCAGTCTGCAACTGAAAGTTTGCAATGGCTGGTCTCTTAATAAATAGAGAAAGAAATTTATGTCAAATGGTAACCAGGTAAATGATGAAGAAAATTAAACTACATGAAGAGGAAGAAGGAATAAAAATGTTCACTGTGAGGAACTAAGTTGACAGAAGCACTGGCATAAACTTTAAGAACCTGTCAGACTGCATTCTAAAGCATATTTTATGAAAAGGGATGGAAGGAAGACAGTTTCTTAAAAGGACCATGCTCACATTTGTCTATCTATATTTTATTGAGATAAGGACTATAGGGACTACATTTCACATTCCCTTGCATTAGAAATATTCATTTAATTATCATTTCCTGGTAAGATATGAACAGATGATGATGTGCACCACTTCTGGACAATGCTTTTAGGAAGACTGTGAATTTTTCTACATTCTAGAAATTTCCATAGGCTGAAAGCAACTATGAGGCTGTAGAGTAGTGACTCTAAGACTTTGGTGTGCATCAGAATCACCTAGAGGGCTTGTGCAAACACAAATTCTGGGCCCTATTTCCCTAGTTTCTGATTCAGTACATCTGGGATGAAACCTCATACTCTGTAGTTCTAATAAGTTTCCAGGTGATGCTGATGTTGCTCGAACAGTAGAACCATTCTCCGAGGAACAGAAGAGCCGTGTATTGAGAGGAGTCTGGGTCCTAGAATCGCTGTGTGGATGAAAGTCACCTGCTGAGTATGGATATATGTTTTCAGTTTCATACATTTGGGGGTCTATTTGCTATAGCAGCTTTCATTATTCTCATTAACAGTGAGACCAAATGAATAACAAATGTTTGTGGACAGTATGAGCATTTAACCAAGACTTGGGGGAAATATAGAAGAAATGTTTCAGCTGATGTGGAGGAACAAATATAAGCAAGGAACTAGCTGTAGGAAAGAAGCAAATAAGGAGTGAATCAGAGGTGAGAGTGGAAATGAAGATCTTGGTGTGGTTGGAACACTTCAATAAAGAGACCTACCTAGCTAGAGAAAAGAATTAGCATTAGCAAACACTGTATCTCTACATATAAAATGGAGTCCTTGTAATATAGTAGAACACCAGACGGAGTGGAAAATTTTACTCAAGTGAAAGAAACAAATAGAATTACCTAAACAAGAGATTAACCATGCTGATGAAAGTCACTGCATAAAGGCTGATTACCTGAAGGTTAGACTAAGGGGGTGAGGACATGGACACCAGAGTGATCAAACAGAGCCTCAATGTCCTATTCTGTAATACAAGAATAATGGCCTATCACAGTTTTTCTGTAAGAATTAAATGCAAGCATGTATGAAAAGCAGTCGTCACAATGCTTTGCTACAAATCCACAATATTTGTTAGCTGGAAGGCCAGAATTAAGATGGAAGAAATGAAGAGGAAAGAAGAAATCCAAGGGATAATATCAAAGAAGCAAGTTGAGGACTTTGAAACCAACACTCGTTGGAGACAAAATAAATAGGCCTCAGATTAAAATACCTAACCTTTGATGCCTGAAAAGAGTGGGATAAGAGATAGAAATGGCGAAGGTGGAAGGATGCAAGACAAAGAATTGGGCTTTTGTTTTTATTCCCCTATATTTGGTTCACATTTGGTTGAAGTAGCTTTATGAAAGCTCTTGACCAAAATGGGATGTTAGGGCGTCTGGATACCGCAAACCTCCAAAGAAATATGGCAAAAATACATCATGGTTGGCATACTTACTTAAAAAAAACCTCATTCTTTTCCAATCTGGATGGGCCTATAATAGGACAATTTACTCCAAATTTAATTTAGGGCATTGGAGAGAATATTTTCCAAATTGAATTGACTCATTCCCAAGCGAATCTCATTGGCATGTCTGCAAATGTTGCAGGTGACCCAAGAAGGGTTCAGAAAGTGGAAGGATTCACTTTTGAATTAATCTATGGTTATGCAGTAAATGCCAAATGTCCCTTTACAGAGGAAAATAGAAGATGCAACACAGGGGTAGACATGTTGCCTTAAATTCAAAGGCATTGTAAAGAGCAGCCTTGAAATATTTTTAAACGTGTTGCAATAGCACTGTAGCAACAACACTTCATTTAAATTTTGGAGCCATCCTTCTCACTAAACGTACTTGAAGGCTTCTTTGGAACTGTGATGACATTTTATTGATTTCACTAAGTGACTGGGATTGATTGAAAACACTAAAAAATTCCTCAAGGGTGTTTTTCCCTGGTGGATGTTTTGTTTATTTTTAATACAGTGTTTTCCTTCCATAACCCATCTGCTGGACTATTTTATCTGTCTGGTTTCTTTTAAAGAGTCTAGGTACAGCATGAGATCTCACTAGGTCTTAGCTAAAGTCAAAAGTCTCAAAGTGGGTGTTACGGTCTGTCAAAAGTTTAAGATTTCTTGCTTCAGACTACTGGTTTTTCTTGATATCAGAATTCACCTAGAATTGCCCTCTTACTGAAAATCATCAGGTTAGACATAATAGACATAATTTAAATAATAAAATCACAAAGAATTGGGAAAGAAATTTTTAAAAAGGAAATATATGTGGTACCCTGAGCTCATCATCAATGCATTCACCTACTTTATAACAGAACAAGAATAAGGAGATGAAAGAAAATACGAATCTTTTAATTATCATTTCCAGAGGAGAAATAAATGAAAATAGTCTCTCTTTTTCTCCCACACTACTGCAGTTGCATCTAGACATTCCTCGGAGTAATTGTTCTGAGTGTCTCCAGAGAAGATTATTTTTCTCACAAGGAAATAATTCACTTGAGAAATCAAACAAACAACTCCAATGAAATTCATGGGATTTTTCTTAGTATTTCAATTCTTGTCTTAGTTCTAAAGAAGAAAATTATTTCATCTACTTTCTTACTGAAAACATAAAAAGCTTCTGATGGCTCTTGAAATTCAGACAATTCATAATTCAGAAAACAGGAGGATTATTAAAATTGCTGTAGTTCATGCTGGAACACATCATAGTTGATATGACATAGATCACTCACAGACAAATACACTGTCAGCATATGAAATTAGTGCTTCTACAGTGTTGAAATCACCTAGCCACACAGACAATGGATGATAAAAAATATATATATAAGCATGATCTCATTCAACCATGGTCACTATTATCTAAATTAAATAAAACATAATGATAGTCTTTGCCATGGTCTGCTAGGTACATAAAAGGCTAGATTAGTGGTTATTATCACACTGTGGTCAAGATATTTGGGGGAGAGGAGTATGATTTGATTCATAGTCTATAAATACTTTCTTGTAATGACATTGCTCATCATAACATCTTTGTACTCTGCTTGAAAGCTGCAACTGTACTTTACTGTACTCCATCACTGTTTTTAAGTTTTAAATACAACTTTTTCAAATTAAACTTGTTTTTTTTTTAAATTTGCTCATTAACACTTCTTCACCCAAAGGCCTCTACAGGTCTCAACTTCACCCAAAGGCTACACAAACAAAAAATAAGTAAGTTTCTCTTCGCTCATTATAGAGACTAGCTGTATGCTCTAATCAAGACTTTACATTTATTCAAGTACTTATTATATGTGAGACACTGTACCTAAAATAGGCTGCAGAAATGGTCTGCTGGTCATCAGGGAGTTGGAATAATTGCAAAGACCTGAGACATTCTACAAACCACAAGTGGAAATGATTATGATTATTTTATAGGCAATGCCATGTAAGTTCAAATCAAGTTCAGACTTGGATATTCATAATGAAAATTTTAAATGCCACTTCTATAGTAGATGTTTCTTTCTACAACAATTACTCTGTCTAGAATTTTTATTACTCTTCATTTTATGCATTTCTCTTATTTTCAATAGATATTATTTGGCAAGTATATGACCAAAGATGTGTGTGTAATTTATATTTATATTTATACTTCTTATACTATTTATATTTATATTTATTTATTTTTATATATATTTATATTTATACCTATATTTATATCTATTTTTATATCTATATCTATATTTATATCTATATCTATCTATATATCTATATATCTATCTATATCTATATCTATATCTATATCTATATCTATATCTATGTCTATCTATATTTATATGAATAACCTCTCACATAAGAGAAAAGAAGCTTTTGCTGATTTCTGTGTCCTGACTTTATGTTAAGACAAATAGTCAACACTTCAGTTATAGCCTCAATATGAGGGCACCAAATTCATGAGTCTCTCATTCCCTGATTGCTGTACGCAATTTGTAGTTGGGGGTACTCAAAAGGAATATCATGGCAACTGCATAATTGTGGGAATGAAGGAATGATGAGAAGAGTGAAGCAATTCAGATGACAGATTTCAATCACCATGAGAAATGCCGGTTACAAAACCAAGCCATGGTCTGGTGACAACACAATTATTTCAAAGCTCTCTCAGCATTTCTGAAAAGAAGCGGCCTGCTCTACCTTTAACCAGAGGGAATGCTGAAGAAGTTTTAGCATTTGGTTCTTTTTTCCCGATGACAGGTGTTTGCTTTGTTTCTGAGCTTCTGTAACTGTGCAATAGTCTGCCTCTGTGCATCAATTTGATAATCAAAAAACTCAAACAATGGGGAGCATATAGTCTGTGAATAAAAATTTTAGCTAAAATGGCCTTCTGAAAGAGCCATAAACTACTGTAACCTCTTACATCTTATTGCCTCCTGCTGATTAAAGAGGCCACATGCCAAACACATTATCATAGATATGGATATGAATTTCCATAAGTGGATCATTTGAGTACCTGGAATGTACAACAACCAAAATAAATATTAGCTAACATACTTTAATAAATCTACTAAGCTCCAGTACTCTTTTAAGCACTTAATTTATCTGAACTAACTTAATCCTTACAATAATCCCATGAGGGTTATTCCTATTACCAAATTTTATTTTATCTATCTATCTATCTATCATCTATCTATCTATCTATCTATCTATCTATCTATCTATCTATCTATCTATCATCTATCTATCACCTATTTTTAACACCTACATAACTTGGTATTCCTAGGTGGTCTCCCATCCAAGTACTAACCAGGCACTGCTTAGCTTCCAAAATCAGACGAGATCAGGCACGTTCAGGGTGGCATGGCTGTAGACCTCCCAAATTTTATATATGAGGACTTGCAGGCACCCAGACATTTAATAACATGTCCAAAGCCATAGACTTCATAAGTCATGGTAATGGCTTTTAAACAGGCAACTGGCTCTGGAGCCCATAATCTCAATGATGACTTTACTAATTAAGCAGCATGGTACTCACAGTATGGTACTTGGCCTAGTAACATCAGCATCACCTGGGAACTTGTTGGATATTCTTTGGCCCCAGCCCAAATATACTGAGTTGGTGGGCACTCTGGGATAGAGCCCAGGAGTCTGTGAACTGTTAACTGAACAGTCCACAGGTAATTTTGAGGTCAAATAAAGACTGAGAATCACTATTAGGAGGGCAGACATAAACAGATTAGGTTCTGCCTTCAATAAAATTGCAAGGTAGAAAATAACATTAAATCTCTCCTGCCAGTTGTATAAATTGTGTTGATCTCTACCGTGGATTTGGACTAGGAAGAACAGATGATTGGTGTGTAGAGTGCATGCTTTTCACCCAACTGAAATGTTAGAGAGTCTAGGACCTAGACATGGTTGATGTTTGTTGGCAGGTTTAGAGGTCTGCACTGAGGGCCACATAGGAAAACCAACCAAAGCCAGAGTGAATAAAACTTACAGATTATCTTTAAAATTACCAGGAAAGGGAGTCAGGTTAAATTCATCTCTGAATTCCTCAGTCATTGCAATGTCACTTATAGAAAATAATTGATTCCAGTGACTCTCAGGAAAGTAGTACATAGACCCCGCAAGAAGTTGACTAGGGGGCTATGAATTCAGAATAATGGGGTACAATTAAAAATGCTGTTTCTCATATATCTCATATTCATATACATTTGTTGTTTTGAAAATTCTAGTGCCTCGTGTTGTCTACCATTCCTAAATGATCCTCCTTTCTATATGATCTATAACTTTAAATTTATATTCTGTATCTTTAGCTTTGTCTTTTCAATAACAGGGGCAATCGATTAACAGTTCGGAGTATTGATTCTCACCTCAGACAGCCTGAGTTCAAATCCCACCTCTCCTTTTAACTTGCTATGCAAAATTGAGCTAGTTATAAAACTTCTCCCAAGTTTTAGTTTCTTCAATATTTTGTCCTAACTAAAAAGTTTAGGAAAGAATTAAATACTTGTTAAAGACATAATAAACACTCAATAAATATTAGGCCTCTAAATTAAACAATGAGTTCATTGTTGGGACAGACAAATTTTTTGTACCCTGTCAAGTAATCTTTAAATAGAATGAATTCAAAAAGACTAAAAACTTTTGTCTAAAGTAGTTTTCCTGATATAATCAATATGCACAGTATACTGCTTACTAAAGTTTACCTCTAGCTACTAGATTGTAAGCTTCTAAAAGAGGGAAACAATATTTTATAGGCCTTTGTAACAGCCTAATGCATACTATGTGTTGAATAAATGTTTGTTAAACAAGGAAAACATGACCTGAATTTTACCATTACTTGCAATTTATCCCTATAACCCTTGCATGCCTAACAATCTCCTCTGATAGTCTCTCTCTATTGATATTCTCCTATTATTGCTTGAAGTTAGATATATTGAATTTTCACCTCTAATGCTATCTCAGAAATGCCCTAAAATCTGAAGAAATGTTCTTTTCCATAACATCAGTTGTCTATGGCCTTTGGCTTTCACTCAGAGATGCTGTATGTTTTTTTAGTAAGTGCTTCTCTAAAGCTCTTTTTCTCAAGTCATTTGTGCCAAAATTAACAGTGCTTAAGAAAAAAGAGAAGCATCATTTGTGTTATCTTTCTTCATTTCTAACATTCAGTTGTGTTTGTGGGGGTTTTTTTGTTTATTTGTTTTGTTTTGTTTTGTTTTTTGCTGCTGACATCTGCAGGAGCTTTAGGCTGCCTCTGCTGGTGCTACACACCAGGGTAGTAGTAAACATTGGCCCTCACCTCTGTGTGAAGCTTTGTGCAGACACACAACTCCCACCCTTTGCAAAGACAATTCAGAATGGCTTTTATAACAGACCTTTGATATCATTTAAGTCTCTTGGTCAGAGATTGATGGTTACTACATTATCTTGTTCATTTTGAATTTTTTTTTTTTTATTTTTTCAGGAAAAAAATTGCATAAATGATTAACTCAAAGCTGAGATAATATGATTTAAGGCAAGGGCTCTCACTTCTGAAAATGTCTTCCTCCTAACCAGGAGGAAATATAAAATCACAATAATAGATGTTTATGGAATATATATATTCCATATCATGTAGACTCTGATTCTGGACACTCTGAGACATCCGAAAAAGGTAAATATGACACCACTCTTGCTCAGAAGAAGCTTGTTATTTAGTAGAAGGAAGATTGAAAACTATCCTAGTGACTATAATGAGACCATTTATTCAACATATAAACTGTCCTGAATGTTTATGGTAGAAGAAATATAATCATATTACCTTATACCTGAATATTCAAGATTATCTTTAGGAAAGCTATTTCTCAGTTTCACAAGGTTCCAGACTTTCGGATAGTGATCTTTAGATCCACAAATGTATTAATTCACTGGCTAATATTTTCCCCTTTCTGCTGTCCAAATGGATGCAATGAGTCAGCAGTCACCGGAGTTATTTGGTATTTGGTAGAATGTGTTCTTCGAGATAGTGGAACAATGACTGCCCAGTTATATAGAAAAAACAGCCTCAGGGAGTTTTCGACAAAGCTCTTCAAATTAGCCTTCCCACCTTTACTGAGGTATGACTGACTGGTCCTTGCTATGAAGTAGTCTGTTTGTCTTTAGAGTCAATTCCTTTAAAACATGAAACCTGCACACCAGGCATGCTACTTTTCTAGGCACTGCTTGCTTTACCATTGCTCCAGCTTACTCAAAAACCCTAAGGGGGCTGGAACTTAGAGGATGGAAACTAACATTATTTTAACATAACAGGGGTGTTAATTTTAGATTCTATCAGAGACCAGTAAACCTAGGATACTGTGTTTACAGATAATGCCTATTTCAGCTGAAAACTTAGACCCTGCGGCCAATAATACTTTGTAACTATTGAAAAAATGTATTCCTCATATTACTTGAGCCTGCTTGAGAAAGGGAAGAGGTGGCAAACTAGAAATAGAGCATAAGAGTTCACATCTACTGCCTTGACCTTTGTACTTTTATTATTTCCCAGTCTGTTACAGGTTTACGTGCTACCTAATTGGTCTTTGAGCAGTCACTGCTACCTTGGCAATTTACAAAAGATGAAATAGATTTATCCAGAGCTTTTATGGAGCGATTCCAATATTTAATCAAATCCATTCATAGTCCATGTTTGAGATATGATTTTTGTGACCTAATTTGTATCATCAAATTATTCCCAAATACAATTTTCTGTGGCCTGAGGATTTTTATTTTGTAAATAAGGCTTTTACTTCTCTATTACTGTTGGCATACAATATTGTAATAGTTGCAGGTGTAAACATGGTGATCAGACATTTATATACCTTACAAAGTGATCACCCCAATAAATCCAGCACCTATCTGACACCATAGTTATTACAACATTATTGACTATATTACTTTTGCTATCCTTTAGATCCTCATGACTATTTTGTAACTACAAATTTTATTTCTCAATATCTTCCCATTTCACACTCCCAAATCCCCTCTCATCAAGCAACCATAAAAATGTTCTCTGTGTAGATGAGTTTGTTCCTGTATTGTTTTTCTTTATTTTGTTCTTTACATTCCACATGTAAGTGAAATCATATGACATTTGTTTTTCTCTGTCTGACTTACTCTAATCAGCACAATACCCTCTAGGTCCTTTCATGTTATTGCAGATGACAAGATTTTATTCTTTTTTAATGGCTGAGTAATATTCCATTATCTATATATACATCCTCTTTTTTATCTATTTACCCATTGATGGATAGATATGGTTGCCTCCATATCTTGGCTATTATAAATAATGCTGCAATGAACATATGGAGGCACATGTCTTTTCAAAGCCATATTTTGAGCTTTTTTGAATAAATATCCAGAAGTAGGAATACTAGATTCTTCCTTATTTTTTGTTATAGCATTTTTTAAAGTCTATTTAATCTGGTATAAGTATTGCTAGTTCAGCTTTTTGGGTTTTTTTGCTTTCATTTTCATAAAACATCTTTTTCCATCCCTTTACTTTAGTCCATGTGTGTCTTTCAGTCTGAAGTCTGTCTCTTGTAGGTAGCAAATGCAGGGGTCTTGTTTTCTTATTCATTTAGCCATCTTATGTATTTTGATCAGAGTGCTTAATCCATTTGCATTTAAAGTAATTGTTGAAAGATATGTAGTTATAGCTATTTTATTATTCATGTTTTTGATCTTTTTTTATTTAGGGAATTCCTAACATGTCTTGCAATACTGGTTTTGTGTTGATAAACTGCTTTAGCTTTTTCTTGTCTGGGAAGCTCTTCATATGTCCTTCAAATCTAGGTGATAGCCTTGCTGGTTAGAATAATCTTGGCTGTAGGTCCTTGTTTTTCATTGCTTTGAATATTTCCTGCCAAACCCTCTGGCCTACAATGTTTCTGTTATATCAGCTGACAGTCTTATGGGAGCTGCCTCATACTTACGGGAGCTGCCTCATTACTTTTCTCTTGATGCTTTTAAGACTGTCTCTTTGTCTTTAACCTTTGACATTTTAGTTGTGATGTATTTTGGTATGGGTGTCTTTGAGTCAGGTTATTTGAGACTCCCAGTGCTTCCCAGGCTTTTATACCTGTACCAGACTAAGGGAGTTTTCCATCATTATTTTTTCAAATAGGTTTTCAATTCCTTACTCTCTCTATTCTCTTTCTGATACTCCTGTGGTGCATATGTTGGTATGCTTGATGCTGTCCTAAAAGCCCCTTAAAATATCCCCATTTTTTTTGTACTTTTTTCATTTTGCTATTCTGAATAAGGTAGCTGATTTAATCTTCTCATCTAATCTAATGTTGATTCTCTCTAATGTAGTCTTCATTCCAATTATTTCATTATTTCTGACTGGTTCTTTTTACATTTTTTTATCTCCATTTTTATATTTCCAATATCTTTCTTAAAAATTCTGAGTTCATCTACTCTGCCCCTAAGATCATTGAGCACCCTTATAACCAGTGTTTTGAACTCTGTATTTGGCAGATTTCTTGTCTTCATTTTGTTTAGCTCTTTTTCTGGAGCTTTACTTTTTGTTTATTGGGGTAGTATTGGTTAATACAATTATATAATTCTCAGGTATACATTATCATTTTACATCTGTATATTCCGTTTTGTGTTTACCACCCAAAGCCCATTTTCCTTCAGCTACCATATATTTGATCTCCTTTACCCACTTCACCCTACCCTACTCCCCTGTATTTGACCCCCTTTACTGCGTCTACCTCCCCGTTCCTCCTCTATCCTCTACCCTCTGGTTACCACTAGGCCATTGTTCACATCCATGAGTCTCTGCTTGTTTGTCCTGTTCATTTGTTGCTTTTAGGTTTATATCTCACATATAAATGATATCATGTGATTTTCAACTTTTTTTGTCTGACTTATTTTGCTTAGCATGATTATTTTGAGGTCCATCCATTTTGTTGCAAATGGCAGTATTTCATCTCTTCTAATGGCCATTGTATATATGTACCACAGCTTCTTTAGCCAATCATTTATTGCAGAAAACTTTGGTTGCTTCCACATGCGGGCCATTGTGTTTTTCTAAATCTTTGTATTATGTAGGGCTGCTATGTCTCCCAGACTTAGTAGAGCAGCTTTATGTAGAAAATGTCATATGGGGCCCAATGGTGCAGTCTCCCTGGTCACCTGAGCTCCAGTTGTATCGCTTGTATGGGTTGTGTGTGCCTTCCTGTTGTAGTCAAGCCTTGGTTGCGGTTTGCAGGTCAAGGATTTGGATTGACTCATATGCTTATTTGTTGTGAGAACAGGCCAGGGACTACAATGAAGGAACTGTTATGCAAGGGCTGACCCTACAGTATAGGATTCCCTTTAGCAGGGCTCTGGTGTCTGCTCAGGCTTCTATGATTATAAAATTTAAAAGGCAAATGCTCTCCATGTAGCCATAAGATGCTGTTTGGATCATCTAAGTAACACTCATAACTGCTTACCACATTTGAAGATTCATGTGAGAAAAAGGTGTACTTAATTGAAGAAAACAATCTTTCAAGACTATTGTTATTGATTCTGTTATAGATATATATATGACTCAGTGGGAAGTTAGGCAGACATAAATCCGTGATTTCAAAACTTACTTATGTTACTTAGAAAGACCATTTGATACACTGAAAAGAGTTTATTACCTGGATCAAAATGGATTATTTTAGACCACGGCTTGGCTCCTTCTGTCTCAAGAGAATGTAAAGAAACAGAAGGCTGCAGTTCAGGTCCGACCCTCACTGTTAACCACATGTAACCTTAATTCTATTTTTTTTCCTGTAACTTTAGATAAACTGTATGTCCTCCCATTCCCCTTTCCCCACACAAAGTTATTGGAAGAACCACATTATATAATGAAAGAGAAGGAGTTGTAAGCTACGAACATTTGTACAAACTCAGAGCTGCAGTAAAACATGGGACAATGAGTTGAACTTCACTTTCATCATGTCATAGTATCACTATTATTTTACTTAATGCCATAAGCATTTAAAGTCTACTCTAGACAAAATAAAAATTTCAATTTGGTGCACCTTCAAAATATAACTAATCTGACCACTTTGTACCATTACTTCTGCTACCACCCTAGTCACCATCATCTCTTCCACTTTAAGTTTTAGCATCTTTTTCCAGAAGCACCTAATGAGATTGCTTTGGGTTGGTCTACTTATTGTTAAACTGCATGGAAACCCTGACTAAATACTCCCAACAATTAATTATTTGATTCTTCACCAATTCTTGAATACCAGAGCTAGTGGAGCCTTAGAGAGCTGGCTGCCTCTGAACTTTTTATATATGGGGAAACTGAGGATCAGTGAGACAAGAGATTCTTCTTCTGTAATATAACAATTATGGGCTGAAGACAGGCACTAGAGAACTTTTTTTGTGACACAGGAAAAGCCCCTGGAAAGATGTGAAATAATGGGACTAATACATCTACACTCCAAGCTGCAGGACTTCTGGCTGTATATAGAATCTGTGCTGCTGTCTAAGAGATTGTTTATATGTCTAAAGTATGAAAAAATGTACTATGCCTCAGATGTGTATTTTCTGTCTTAAAACATTAACAAATGGTGGTGTGTCCATTGGATTCTCTGCTTCTGCTGCTATTCAGAATCTCTCCCTAATTTGTCTCATTCTTTCACCTAGAATAAATCATATAATTCTCCTCTTAATGAAAATTTCACATTCTTCTAACTCTGCCTGTCAAAATTCTGGCAAGTTCGTTCTCCATCATAAAATTCATTCTGATTGCCTCATCAGACATGCTTATTCTACTACCTAATATTTTTTAAAATATTAAATTAAAAACCTTTGTTGTTTGTCCATGAAACATCATGTCTGCTCAGTATTTATTCATTTAAAAATATGTATTGAGTACCTAATGTGTGCCAGACATTATTTATTTATTTATTTTTAAATTTAGTTCAGAGGGAAGATAGTGTTAACTAGGAGACACACAGTCCTTGATCCTGTAAAGTTTTTGTTCTACTGCGAGATAGGTAATGAGCAAGTGAATATATAAAGTAGTTTTCTAGTAGTGGTGAGTGTTGTGAAGAAAATCAATGAAATAAATACAATAAACACGAAGTTTTTACAGGGCTTGGGATAGAAAGAGATTCTTCAGATGGGGCATTCAGGAAAGCCCCTTCTGAAGAGGTGACAATTTACGTAAGAGCTGAATGACCTGGAGAAATCAGCGCTATGGAAGTAAGTGAAAGAAGATTTCAGGTAGAAGAACCATTTTTGTCTCCAGATCCTGAAGTGGGAGTAAACATGGAGCAAAGGAAAGGAATCCAGTGTGGCTGGCACAAAGGGGCATAGTGCAGAGGCTGGGAGATGAGGATGGAGGTCAACTTGTAGCCCTTATAGACCAGCACAGAAACTTGGATTTTCTTTCAAGTGAGTCAGAAATCATTAGAGGGGTTCATATGAGGCTCTCTATTGTTATAGAAGTATTTAAAACATTGCATGTATCTTTAACATGTTTGTGCCTCTAACAGGACTAAGATGATGCCTTACAAATAGTAGAAATTTAATATATATTTGACAAACTGACAGTGTAGTGAGTTTCTGAGAACTTTTGAGTTCATTTAGGAAGAATTCTATCCACCTAAAGTCGATGCTCCACATGTCAACCTCCATGATTGGTAACATTAATATTATCTTCTCTGTTGCACAACTGCATTTTTTCCTTCCAGCAGTGTTCTTAGAGTTAAGTCATTGGTACTTTCTGATGTTTCCCAAACACTAGTCATTCATGCACCTCCTTCAACATTTTTGCTAGATCCATGTACCATCTGTACTAATAATATATTTCTCTAAAATATGTTTTATTAAGTAGATTTTAAAGAAAAACATATACATATATGTACATGTTTATATACAATGCATATATACATATACCAACATATAAACATGTATTAAGAGAAAATATAAACATACACAAATACAACTAACTGAATATTCATGAAATCATAGCCTGGAATATATACCCTGGAATATATTTTAAGCTATGCTAAAATACATGATCATCAAAAATTTTAAATGGTTATTTTTAAATGATATACTTAAAATCATTTCATTGATGGTATGTATAACACCCTTTCAGAAATTATTTCCTAATTGATTCACCTGGCTTTATTCTGAAAATCCTGTCTCAACTCCTCAGAACAGGGCAAGGTAAAGCATAGGCAATTGGTAGGCACGCCACACATGCCCAGTCAGAAGGAAATCAGGCTGCCATTTCTCAATTACTGGTCTTGCCCATCATGGGTCAAGTAGCTTCTCCAAGATCCAATGTGAGCAGGTGGGTGGGTAAAGATACTTATGGTGAAGCCTTGTTGAAGGTACCCACTTGTTGAATGACGAATGGAGCAGCAGTCAGTCTAGCTGTTCTACTTAGAATGAGTACCTTGGAAACATGTTTCTTTCCTAGTGGAAGTGGTAGCAAAATAACAAAGTTTAGGAGAAATTTTGTTATCAGAATGTTCCTCAAGTGACTTGTGGCCCTGGTTCAGATACTTCGATGACATCTAATGGCAGAAGGCAGGCTATGATTAATGATGATGTCACAGAGCACATCTTTCTCACAGGCTAGGTTGCAAGTATAAGGGGGTCTGGGATCTGATTTCTTTTCAGATTCTTTATCAAAGCTAATTCTCAGAGAACTTTAACTTATGCTCAGAAGGAAGAGCATTTGCAAAGAGACTAACAGGCCCAGTATAATAGAAAGTAGACATATAAAACATCAAAACAGACATCATACATATACATTCCCACAAAAACTTTATTGCGTTTCCACCATATGAAAAACTCAGTTCTAAGAACTGTAGGAATAAATCAGAAACCTGACCTGTGAGGGATTTACCAAATAGATTTCTATATCTAGTAAAATTCATGTCAGATAAAAATGCATCTAGCTAAAAGTAGTAGAATTAATGAGTAACAGGACCATAAACAGATTGGGCACATTTTTATTTCCCAGAAAGTATTTTGAAAGCTGAAGTCTAAGGTCAGTGTTAAGGGTCAACAGTGTCATCAGAGACCTGGGCTTATTTTAAATTTCCACTCTGAAGTGTTCACCATGTTGGTTTACTGACTCGCAGGTGAGAGATGCCAGCCCCAGGCATAATGTCTTCATGTAAGCATGGTGATGGGCTAAGGTGCAAAGGGCAGTGTTGTTGCTCATGTCTCAAGGACCAAAACCTGGTCATCTCAAAGGAGCTAAAATACTGAGGGAAGCTAAAATACTAAGAAGTAGTCTAGCACTGAGAGATTGGAATGGTTTTGGGGACATACAAATCAAATAGTTTCTTTTACATCAAACCTTCAGAGACTTCTGAACTAGACCAACTGATCTTCATAGTGTTAATAACTTTTTCTAAGAAAAAATTAATCAGCTATCACAGAACACAAAAATCATGAGTTAGTAAATTTTTCCCAATCTATTATTCTAAGTCAACCACGTGTAATATGTCTTCTCATAGGCAAATCTTTGTTAGCCCTAGTGTTTAGATAAGCCACAAACTACAGTTTAGTAGGTAACTCTGTGGTGTGACAGAAAAAGAAAGGTTTAAGTATTTCGAACCCTGGGTTTGAAATGTGTCTTTGAAGCTCGGTACTAATAGCCCTGACTAAAATCACACCCTCTCAAAACCTTACTTTTTCCATCTACAAAATATCGCTTATCTTTTAATTAAGTTTCTTCTGGACTTCTAGTGTTCTTACATATTATTTAGAATAGTGTCCAGCTCAAAGCATATGTTTAATAAATGGTTGCTTCTGAAATTAGTTGTGAGTTTAATGTCAGTTTGAGTTATACATCAGGGTCACCTGAAGGATTTGTTAAAAATGAAAATACTATTACATTCCTTTATATCTGAGTAGTCAGAAACTCAGGAGATAGGACTCAAGAATCTTTATTTCTTAATAAGCTTTGCTGGAGATTCAAGCCCAGAACTTGGTGTAAAAAGTTAAGAGCTCAAACTGTGTTTCTTCCATGAAGAAATATTTTATAGGGGAACTGCAATGTAGAAAGAGAATTTTGCACTAAAATATACTAGAGGTCAAAATTTTATATAAATTAATATAAATTTGAATATGCTATCTTGGATTTTACAATGTTTTTCTTTGAAAACCCAGATAATTTTTTGCATCATGGAATTATAATCAAATTGAGAAAAAAGACCTATAGTATTGTTTCTCCCCTCTTCTTTCCTTTTTTTCTTCCTTTCTTATTTTCTACTCTCCTTTTCTTTTTTTTTTTCTTTCGGCAGAGGGAAGTTACCAGTACTTTTGATTGGTAAAATATTAATGAGGAAATGTGAACCTGATCTGGCAATAAAAGAAGAAATTCATAGATATAACTCTGAGTCTATCTTTAAAATAATATAAGAATATTTTCTTCAATGAGTTTATTCTTATTTGATAAAATATAATTTGAGCAATTAATAATGAATTCATAGACATGTTTAGGATTAGTTTTAGGTCCAGAAATATTGAATGATACAGAACAGCATTTTAAGCATTTAAAGAGATTAATTTATTAATCTTTTAAAAAAGTTTCTTATGCACCTATTATGTGCTAGACACAAAATTAGGAGTTAACGAGAGAGATGCAGTAAGTGTTTTTATGAAGCTAATATTCTAGAGACAAAGACAGACATTTGA
The DNA here is from genome assembly GCA_030015415.1 of Cynopterus sphinx. Taxonomy (NCBI): domain Eukaryota; kingdom Metazoa; phylum Chordata; class Mammalia; order Chiroptera; family Pteropodidae; genus Cynopterus; species Cynopterus sphinx. Next base: position 117,890,158 of record CM057381.1, on the reverse strand, counting down.
CAGATATTTATTCAAATAGGTACTTAAATGTAACTATAACTGTGGTAATATTTATATATATAATGTATACATACATACATACATACATACATACATACATACATACATACATATAAATAAAGTCCTTTGAGAAGTAACAAGGTATGTGCAGGCAAAGAGTAGGAAAAAATAGTGAAGTCAAAGAGAATATTATGAACCAATGGTATCATAAGGAAATGTGTAAATATGAAGACTTGTGAACTTGGAAACAAAAAGAAGTTTACAACCTACAGTGAAGGACAGTGCATGTAAAGGTCAGTAATCCAGAGAGAGGGGGCCTTATTTGTGCCAGAGAGGAGGCAGGCCAAATCATGCAGGGCTCTTTTGGCCTCGGGTGAGAAGGAGCCAAAATCTGACACCTCTCTTCTGAGTGACTTTCATGTCTCAAATCAAATGTCATACAAACTATAGAAAGAAAAAAAAAATGTTTCCCCTTTGCAGAGAGCAAAAGAGATGGCAAAGATTTCACAATATTGAAATGGCAAAGATTTCACACTATTGAATGTGTAAAGTGTATTTCACATACTATTTGTTATATGTGTATTGAGGAATGTGTGCTAAAAAACCATCCAAAGTGAAAGACAAAGAAAAAACTATTCAGAGATGCACAAATATACAAAGACATGAGGAAAAATTAGAAGGATAAATGAATTTCTTTTGGTGTATATGTAAATGGTTGCAGAGATAAAACAGTAATAGTAATAATGATGACAGTGGTTGTAACTGCAACAGTAAAAATAATGTTTGAGTGTTTACTACATGTTGAGCACTGTCCTAAGCACTTTACACAAAAGAACTATATATACATTAGATTAAAAAACTATATCAAAAGTTTGTTACTATAAGCAGGTTAAAAACAAATGAATAAAACTACTAACCTAATATTTCCCGAGTCCTCTTCCTCCCCCAAAACGAGTTGATTGTTTCTGCAAAGCTGCCTGGAGGAACCCATCTCTCTGCATAACTGGGGACCAGGCCCACTCTTGGCTTCAGAACTACAACAGTGCCACCCCTGAAGACCATGCTGAAGCAGCAGGACCAAGTGAGCCTTTCATACCATAAGGCAGCCACATTAGTGGGGGAGAATCATGTGATCTCAGCCTCCCAAAGCACGTTTCATGTTAACTAGGAAGGACTGGATTCGACATGTAAAGATAAAGTAAACATTATTCTTTTTCCTCTCTGGGCTTTGCCTTTGTTGATAACGTTGCCTTGTGACTGGATGTATGTTGTATATTCACCTAGAAAAGTTCTTCTTGTCAAAGCAGAGGTACATACTGCCTTTCTCCCCCACCCTACCCTGAGCATAGTCCTGGAGCCTGTCTTTATCTTTCTGGCTGTCTGTGTCTGTGCGTCTTTTCTGTCTTTCTCAGTATCTTTCTCCATCTGCTTCACCCTCTACCTTCCTAGCGCCTCATCTAGCTTCTCAACCCCCCTCAGTCCATTTCTTTTCTCCAAATGTCCTTAACTTCTCCTCAATGTCTCTTCCTTTCCCCAACACAGAATGCTGAATTAAACCTCATTATTTAATGACATGGACATTAACTAACAAAAATATTGCCTAGAAACTTTTCTTACTTTGAACTCTCTAAAGAAAAAATGCTAGATTCACTTACTATGATGTTTCACAAACTGTACTTAAAAAAAAAATACGATAGTAACTCACCTGCAGTTATATCTAAAAAGTTTTAAAGACAAAATTAGCTCAACTCGGGCAGAAAGGAAAATCCTATCTAATAGTTATCATATGAACTTGTAAGGAGACCTCCTTATATAAAACCACATGATGAAGCTGTTGTTTTTCCCTCAAAAAAGTGATTTTATATATTTATTTTTTGAGTACTGTTGTTCAACAGATGTTTGGGACCCTTAATTACTATGGTTGTCATTTAAATCTAATTTTAAAGCTCTTTTCACTTTGCTGAGAATCAGGTGGTTCTCACACTTTGGGGAGAATAGAAGTAGTTTATTTTCCTTAGACAAGTTGGATTTCATTTTACTATAGAAGTTCCCTTAAACAATGTCTCGTTAAGATGAAACACATATTCAAGTATGGTTTCTATGCCCTTTCTCACCCATGAACTAGTTTAGGCAAAAATTTCCTCATTACTGAGAAAGAGAGAGAAAGAGAGAGAAAGAGAGAAACATTATAAACTAATTAAGTTGGGACAAAGTCCAGAAACTGCTAAAGTTTTGATTGCTACATCATTTGAAAGAATGTAAGAAAAAATACTAATTTTTTAATATTACAAATGTTTTTGTAGGGATTCTTACAGAATTGCTCTTCTGAAATAAATAATACTTGATTATAGTGGTTATTTCAACACTATTTAGTTTCCTATAGCATTAGCTATGGATGACTGGGTGTCCCCCCAGATTTTCTTTTCCAGGCTGGTATATCTGTCAATTGTGTGTTGGCTGTTAACAGCTCAAAGCTGCCCCTTTCTCCAGAGCAGTGTTTTTCCAGCTGTGGTCCCTGGACCAGTTGTATCAGCACCACTTAGGAACCTAACATGTAAAACCTTGGACCTCAGACCAAACATGGAAAATCAGAAACTCTAGAGTTGAAGCCCAGCCATCTGCATGTTAACAAGTCCTTCAGTTGATTTTGATAAATGCTTAAATTCTAAGAAACAGTTCTCCAGAGAATTCCCTTTAGGTCAAAACAGAAACTAACAACAGAAGTAGCTACCTGTATCCTTCAACCAGTGGAACTGGCATGGTGATATCTTATAGGCATATTTGAGAACTTTCAATTCCTAGATCCCTCTAAACCTCATGGCCCAGTCCCTTTTGTAGGACAGTGGGCGAACTCTTGCTTGAAATTTTTGAAAAAGCATAGACTGAGGCAGATGGCCTAAAAGACAATATTTATCCTCAGAATCTGTCTCCCTTTCCTTCATGGTCACCAGGAAAATAACTAGAATAAAATCTCAACTTGGCCTGAATGGGTAAGCGCTTAGTGAGAAGAACTGTATGTTGGAAAAGCTGCAGGACTCAACTAATATATACTATTAGGAATTAGGAGAGGATGTTTGAAAGTAGATCCTTGGGGTGCTGACTTAAGGGTGAAGGGGACAGAATATAAGCTGAATAAGAATTTGTTGACATTACCTAAAAGAGAAGAGCATTAGAAGAAGTTTGCTTTTGTGTGGAAGAGATAACAATATACATTAACATTACCCCAGGGTGATGATTTTCTACTCTCTGTCACAATTTATTTCAACATTGTGGATATTTTGTACAAAATAGAATGGGGTCACTATACTAATGATATCATGTTCATCAGACATGTGGAACAATAAGTGGCAAGTTCTCTGGATGTCTTAATAAGACAGATATGCACCAGGTGGTAAGAAATTCACATTACAAAGATTTAAAATCCCGCTATATCAGTAAAATGTTGAGGGGAAACGGTTGTAGTTTGGGACATGTCAGACTAATCCCTCAGAGTAAGACAAAGTTTATGGCTTGACCCTTCTTACACCTAAAACTGATTCACAATGTGTGCATGATGCTATAGACTGAATATTTGTATTTTCCCAAATTTCTTATGTTAAATCCTAACCGCCAATGTGATGGTATTTAGGTGTGAGAGGTAATTATGTCATGGGGCAGAGCCCTTATGAATAGAATTAGTGCCTTTCTAATAAGACCCCAGAGAGCTCCCTCTACCTTCCTTCATGTACCATGAGAAAGAGGCTGACTCTGAACCAGAAAGTGGGCTCTCGCCAGACACCAAAATTTCCAGCTCCTTGGTCTTGAATTTCCCAGCTTCTGGAACTATAAGAAATAAATTTATTTTTTATAAGACACTCAATCTATGGTATTTTATGATAGTAGCCCAAATGGACTAAGACTCATGATAAGCTGCTAATGATTTACAGTTCCCATCCACTTTGGTGAAACTGAAGCTGACTCTGTGAAGTTATTATACCCCACCATTAGGGTCAGCCTTCGGCTAATACGTAACTGACCCATACTTCTTACCTAGTCCATAATTCTTGCCTTGCAGTAGGACCAAATCTTTGGATCAATTCCAGAGATCTCTATGGGATCAGGCTCTAGCTAAGCTCCAGCGGCCTCCCCCTCCCTATCCAGCTTTCCTCACTCCCTTTCTCCCATGAGAATTCTCTCAATCAAACATGCATCAGAGTCCCTGACTCAGGGTCTGATTCTAAGTTACTCAATCTAAGACACTGATGCCATTAGAACAGGCATATTCCTAACATCCTGATGACACTTTCAATACTTTCTCAAGCTCCACTTAAAGAAAAAAAATTATAAATTTTATATATCGACTGGTATCACTTTGCTAAATAGAGTGTAAAACAGTAGTTAAGAAAAAATATTAGGAATCAGATAACTTTTGTGGTAAAATCACAGTTTTGAGTAAATTATCTAATCTAAGCATCCATTTTTTTTTAATCTATAAGATGTGGATAAAAAGAGAACTTACTTTCAAGGTTATATTTCATAATATCTAGCATATTATAAGTCTTTAACAGAAGTTCCCTACTAATGTAATTTCTGTTATCATTATCACATCATCATTATCATTATTGTTATAACAAATAGTTCTGTATGATTATCTGACCACCCTCTCCTTGGGGAAAAACAATTATATATACTCATTTAAAAAAAAAAAAATATTTCCCAGCAAATTTCAAGGGAATCCTGTTTTTATTTAACTACTGACTATCTTTTAACATTCTTGGTTTGTTTGTTTTTTGTTTTGTTTTGTTTTGGAATCAAACACTAATTTGCTAGAGGCCATTCACACTGACATTTGATATATGGAGGTCAGATATAACCTAGCCATAACATAAGTTGCCAACATCTATATGAATGATATTGATAGTTGAAATAATCAATTCAAGACAAGGATATTTTTCAGAATTTTATGCCACCTGAAAGCATTGGAAACATGCCAACATGCTGTACTTCACTTGGCTTATGTATAAGAAATTCCATAAACCTTTTTAAAAACATCAGACAAAAAAATTTAATGCTCAATTTATTTCTAAAAAGCAAATTCCTTGAGGATAGAATAAATTAGTGCTCCAAATGTCAGTGTCAGAATGATTGGCTTTTGCCAAGCTGGTATTTGCTTTCAAACAAACAACTGCCATACAAACCTGAGATTGTTGAACTATGTATTAAAATAAGAAAATATAAATTTTGTTCCATTATGATTTGCTGTGTAAAGACAGAAAAAAATATATAGCAGAGAGATCATAAAAAGCTAAAATAGTATGTTTTCTAAAGAAGAAAATTTTGTGATTAATTAGTTTTTGGTTCTGATCAGAGGCTGGTTTTTACATTCATCAAATTCACTAAATAATTGAATTCTCTACATAACACAGGTTATGAGGCAATTGAGTATACTTGCAAAAATACAAATAAAAATCTAAATTTAAAACTGGTTAGTATCATCATCAATCTCAGAATCTCATGAAATCTAATATTTGTGTGAATTCACAAATAATCCTATCTAATACTGCCTGCCTTAGGTATCCATAGCTCTCTACATTCTCTGATTTTCCCTCCCACCTATATATAGTGTTTGGCTTTGTGACTTTTCTTTGTGCTGCATCAAAAGCTCATCAGGGGGGCTCAACAACCATAAGACATAAAACAACAGAAACAAGCACAGAAATATTCTTAAAATGGTACATTAGCTGAAAAATGGGCAAGAACATGAATTTACCCAGTAAGACATGTTCTTCAAAGAATAATAAAAAATAATAGGGATAGTTTTATCTTAATACAATCTAGCTTGAAATCAGAAGTATCAGAAATTGCGTCAGAACAACATCATAAAACAAATGTTTATGATATATCAATAGATAACACATTGTGGTACATTTGTACAATGGAATATTACATAACAATAAAAAGAAATTGCTGTTACATGCAACAAGAAGGATTGATTTATAAAACATTATATTGAGTCAAGAAATCAGATACACACACTTACTGTATGATTTCATACGTACATGCATAGTTCTTTAAAATTCAAAAGGCAAAACTAATCTACTGTGAGATAAAAAATATCTATTTATATAAAGTGAAAGAGAAGACAACATTAATATCTTTGAGGATGGGAGGATTAAGGACAGGAAATGGAATCAAGAGAATTTATCTGGTGTGACAGAAATTTTCTACGTTTTGATTTTTGTGTTGGTTACCTCAGTGAATACATATATAAAACATCATTTAATGGTGCATTTAAGATCTGCATAATCTAGCCTATGCATTTATACTCCAATGAGAAGATTTAAAAATTAAATTAAATTAAATTAAATTAAATTTATAAAACAGGCCAATGGGGTACAAAAATAAATCAGATTTTAAATCAGGAAATATATCTAAAGAAAACAAGAATGGTGAGAAAACAAGAATGTTGTATTATAGGTTAATTTCTTCTTTAGTTATGATAAGTTAAGGACTCTTGTTGGCATTTGTATAAAATTTGCTAGAAAGCCTTAAGCATGCTGGACCCAAATAGTAAGTAAGTCTTGGAACTTTTGTTTCGCCATAGGCATTCTGGTTCTCTTAGGATACATTCGAATGTCCATGAAGTATCTAAGAAAGAATGGTCTCAGCTCTATATTGATATTAAATCCTAGAACTCTTATTCTTAAGATGAAGATTAATCCATTTTTCTATAGGTCCTCAAAAAAGTAAGCCCTCAGGGTTGGCTGTTTTTGATTTGGTTGTTGCCAATCCCTACACTACTAATCTAAACTCCTGTACATTTTCTAGCAAATAGGTTGAGGAAACTCTGTGTCTTGTCTTGTGTCAAAACCTCCTTAAATCCAACAAGACTAACTGATATTTTTGCCTAATTGTGAATTATAAGAAAAAGCAGTCAGTCCTTTTAGTGATATTAAAGGGGATAGAGGATTAAGAGGTCAGAGAAGTAAATTTTCTAAGTCAAATTACAAACAGCACAGTAGTCTTAGTTCCTAGGGAACAATGTGCAAAACGTTCTCATTTACAACTGACTAAGGGGAAAAAAAGTTTCTATTTAAAATTAGAAGATTATTTTAACTCTAAAATTTCAGTTAACCTGATAGCACACACCTAATATCATGAACATATTGAACCTGAAAAACCCATCTCTGATTTTGAGGGTTTTCTCCCCCTTATTTTGATAAGAGATTATAAAATACCTAATTTTATTAAAGAACATTAAAGAAGCTCCTTCAATCTCCTAATATTTATGTTTTTTTTTTTCCAGCCAGCCATTTGGCCAATTTAATGTCCCTTTAAATACTTGCTACTGCTTCGCTTTCATAGTCAGTCCTGTATTTAATAGTTTCAAGCACTTCTGTCTTATTGTTCACACTCAATCTAGATTAATGACACTTTTTAAACTAGCATGAGGCTCTTCATAGCCCATAGATGAGTTTGTGGACTCCTGAGATGATCCAGTGCTGGCAAAGAAGGAAAAGCCTTAGTCTTGGTCTTTATTCAACTGCCTTCTTCTAGGCAAAGGGCCAAGTCAATGTTCTCCTAAATAGTGAAAAGAGACAAACTGTTTCCTTTTTCTATGATAAGGCAATAAATAGGTAATGTTCTGAAAAGAAAAGAAAAGTTGGTTTTGGACAGGTCATTTTCAAAGACAGGGCTTTTCAAAGTGTTAAGGTATTTGTGATTTTTACCATGCCCCTTGCTCAATTTGTACATTTCTTTCTTTCAGCTCCTGATTTCAGCCTGTACCTTTCCCTGGTTCTCTTTATTGTTTGTATTCTTCTCCAAACTTTTCTCTAATAATTTTATTGCTTGCTATCTGTCCTCCACTTAAATAAACCAAGACGGGCATTAAATTCTTTTAAAATCTATTTTACTAATGTCTCCAGAACTCTGTTATATATGTGTTTTCTTTATTCTCTGACCTGTTTCTATTGATTGCAGTCTTTCTAGTTTTTTGTCTATGTTGCACACACACAGACACACATATACCATCATCATCATCACTATTATTATTTTGCAATAGATAATCAGAGAACAGTACTAAGGCTATACAAGTTCTCACAAGTCATTTAGTCCTATCTACATATTTTCTACATGAGAAAACCAGAATGACAGGTAAAAACTTATCCTATGCCTGCTTAGCATGCTAGCTAGTTGGTGGCATAGTATTAGCACTGATGTTGGTTAGATCCACACCCAAATCCATTATCTCTATATTTAGTAATATAATTGGTGGTGATTATATCATATATATGCACAATATTATATATGCTAAAATATAAATAACTACAACTATATAAAATAAATGCCTAAAAGTATGCACTGAATCGAGTTAAGATGTAAATACCTGCCTTGTTGAATTTTTCTAAGGTTTTTGTTCTATCTATATGTTGTGACATGGCATCATATGAAAAATTAGCTTGATATTCTGGAAGACAAGATTATTACTTGTTATGTATGTATATATATCCTTTATATATATATATCCTTTGGCCATATACAATGGCATATCTTTGGAAGAAACTCAAAAGATGATATCCTCCTTCCTCAAGGTCTGTGGCATGAAGCCTGAGGAGGGGTTGATCAGAGTTCTCAGGGATGATATTTATTAACTATAGACACATTCTCCCAATATTCTCTTCAACCTACTTCAACCAGGTTTTCACAAACACCACTCAAATGTAACAATTTATTAAAAATCACCAGTGAACTCCACATTACCAAATCAAATGTTCAGTTTTCAGTACTTTTACTTAAGCATTAGTATTTTGATGAAGCTATAAAATCTCCCACTCTGAAACATTTTTTTGACCTGGTTTCCAAGAAGCCATACTCATGTTATTTTTAGCCTACCTCATTGGTCAATCTGGTTTTCCCTCTTCCTAGCCTCTTAATGTCAGAATGTTCTAGCAATCACTCCTTGGTCACCTATCATTCTCTATATCAATTCTTTAAATACATCTATATTCAATGACTCTTTGGAATTAAATTTTGTTTCCAGAAGCCTCAAGATATATATACCTCATTGCCTACTTCATATTGCCATTTGGATGTTTAATTTTAAGTATCTCCTATTTAGCACATCCAAAATTGACACTATTGCTTGATGACAATTCCACATCTCTAGTTGTTCAAGTAAAAAACTTTGCAATCATTATTGACTTATCTCTTTTTGTTCTGTCCAAAATCCTGTTGGTTTTACTTTCAAATTATATTTTGAATGCCAACACTTTTCATCAGCTTCACTGCTACTACTGTGGTTCACTCTACTATCATTTCTCACTCAGTTTATTGTAATAGCATCATTATCAGTTTCCTATACTTTATCCTTGTTCTCCTATATTTTATATTCAATCTAACAGCCGGTATTATTCTGTTAATATGTTGGACAGATCATATTATTCCTGTATTCAAACTCTGCAAAAGTCTTCTACCTTACTCATAATAAATGGCAAAGTCTTTAAAATAAATGGCAAGGCTCTCAAGGTCCTATGTGATCTGATTCTCCAATTATCTCTTGACTTCATCTTCTTCCTCACTCTCTTCTAGTCTCATCAGATTTCTTGTTCCTTACTAATAGAGTGATGCTCCTGATCTAGGAACCTTAAGCTGTTTTCTATGCTTAGTATATTCTTCCCCCAGATATATACTTGGACAGTCACTTCACTTGAATCATTTGTCAAATGCCACCTTCTCAATAAAGCCTATCTTGACCACTCTGCTTAAAATTGTGACACCAACCCACCCCTATCATCATTGATTATTGCTCTTATTTTATTTTATTTTTTCTTATTTTATAACAATTGTGTGACATCAGCAAAATGGCAGAATAGGTACCTCCAAACTCCTGTCCCTCCATAGTAGTATCAAAAACAAATTTGTAAAAACTAACTTCATCAGAACTCTGGAAAATAGTAAAAGATAAATAGCAATTAAGTGAATGCTGTTTAAAGCCTGGGAAGAAAATCTGAAAAGAAAGTTTCTTTAGGAAATTAGGACATTTAAAAGTACCTTGTATACTGGGGAATTTAGAAAGCCACCCCTATATCTAGGGCAGGATAGGTGTTCAGAAAAGATCTAAGAGATGTTAAGCTCTCTTCTTTGCCTAATCTCTAGGCCCAACATGAACAAAAAATGAAGAGTAAGAAAAAAGTTTAAACAGCCTCGTTAAGATTGAGGAAGTATCCTAGGGCAGAGCCAATATGCAAAGATGGAGAGTTAGGTATTGAATTGGATCCCCATTTTAACTTACATGTCCCCCCAATACCTGAAATATGATCTTATTTGGAAACAGAACCATTACAGATATAATTAGTTAAGATGAGGTTTAGAGTGGACCTTAATCCAAGATTACTAGTATCCTTACAGAGAAAACCAGGACACAGAGACAGACAGGGAGAACACATGTCATTTGAAGATAAAGGCAAGCTGAGGAACAAAAAAGATTCCCAGAAAATCATAAGGAAGTACACAAGAAGCATGGAAGAGATTTTTTTTTCTCATATCCTTCAGAAGGATCAACCCTGGCAAAAATCTTGATCTTGGACTTCTAGCCTCCAGAACTGCGAAACAATAAATTTCTGATGTTTAGCCACCCAGTTTGTAGTACTTCATTATAGAAGCCCTAACAAACCAATTTATCATGAAAGATATTTTTATTTTTTGTTTTAGTTCCTGGAGTTTAAGGAAATTTCTGTCAAAACACCAGCTGAATAGCAGCTAATGGAGCAGTCACTTCAGTGACCACACGTAACAAAGAATACAGTCTTTTCAAGTTTGACAAAGTCGCAGAACAAACTGACAACTACAGCTTTCAACCACAACCTTCAACAATCAAGAACATTAAACCCTAGGAAAAAAGGAGAATTTAATTTCCAGAGTTACCACATTATAGTATTTAATTTTCCAGCATTCTACAACAACAACAAATTACAGAGCATATAAAAATATAAAAAAGAATAGCCCATACAAAGAAAAAAAAACATGATAGAAACCATCTCTTAGAAAGCCTAGACATTGGACTTATTAGAATAACACTCTAAATCATCAGTCTTAAATATGCTCTATGAGCTAAGGAGAAAATCATGGACAACGAACTAAAGGAAACCAGTAAACTGATAAAAAAAAATGAGAATATTGATGAAGAGATAGAACTTATATAATTAAGCACATGCTAATATTTTCTATTATTTACTTATTTATTGTGTCTATTGATTATTATCTGTTTCCCTCTGCTAGAGAAAACTCTCCATGAGGATAAGGACTTTTGCTTTTTAGTTATCAGAGCCTGCAAAATAGTAGAGAGTCAACATTTATTAACTGACTGATAATTAATGATTTTCTTCCACATTCAACAGCCCATTATCTATAGTTCTGTGGTACAAAGAAATATTTAGAATAATGTGACAACATAGAAAACAATCTTAGAGAGGGTAAAGGAATGAGAGAGGTGTATTTACGATGTCAAATTTTCTGAATGTGATGACTCAGGGAGGAAAGTTGCTGGTGACATAGTTGGATGAATAGCCTGTAACTCTGAGCATATATTACATACACTATCACATCTCAGCTGGGAAAAGATTACATAAGAGTCATGATTTAGGTTAAGGAAAAAATCTATAACACTATAGGATGTCTTAATTCAGTAGGATCCCCAAGTGATATTATCAGTGTCATATTTCTGAGGTTTGAAAAAATGTTATATTAAGACACTTTAGCATTCTGCTTTTTTAATTAAAAATTAAAATAAGTTTATTTATAACTATTTATCTATCTATCACATATTTATCTATATATTTATCAATCTATCATCTATCTATCTATCTATCTATCTATCTATCTATCTATCTATCTATCATCCATCCATCTATCTATCTATCTATCTATCTATCTATCTATCTATCTATCTATCATTTCTAATTCCAACATTGTAGGGTTTAAGATTTTAAATCTCTCTTTCTCACACAATTTTTTGCCAATCAATGAAACACAAGCTGTACTGATTTTACAATTGTAAGAGCATTCCCTAGCTTACATTTTTCCTTCAAAAATAATTCTTTAGTGGATATTTTCATGTAATTCATAATCTTATAAAAAGGCTATAGGAATGGCTTCTTTTTATAGTCAAATTTTAACAAAAATAATGTTACTCATGGTGATAAATATATACATATAGGGTAAAGCTAAAAATCTTTCTTGAAGCTAACTGAATTTTTATTTTATGGTAATATGACTTATCTTAGTCTACACTTGTTTTGTTTTGTTTTAAAAAACACAGTGTTATATGTACAGCATACTTAAGGGTGAGAAACTCAAAAGCTTTCCCTACTAAGATCAGGTAAGGCAAGGATATCTCCTCTCACCACTCCTTTTGAACATCAAAGTAGAAGTCCCTGCTACTGTAGTAAGACAAAAAAAGTAAAAAAAAAAAAAAAAAGTTATATAAATTATGGAGGAACACATAAAATTGTCCCTGTTCATAGACAATATAATCATTTATGTAGAAAATCCAAAAGACCCAACCAAAAAATAAAAAAAATCTCACAAAATCTCTTAGAACTAATAAGCTATTATAACAAGATTGCAGTATGCAAAGTTAACATGCAAAAGTAAATTAGTTTTCTATATAATAATAATGAACAAGTGAATTTGAGTTAAAAACACAGTAACATTTGTATTAGCACCCCAAAGATGAAATGCCTAGGTATGAACTAACAAAATATGTACAAGATCTATATAAAGGAAACTATAAAATGCTAACTAACTAATACAATCAAAAAACTAAACAAATGGAAAGACAGCCAATGTTCATGTAGGAAGACAATATTGCCAAAATGTCAGTTCTCTCTATTTTGATCTATAGGTGCAGTACAATCCCAATGAAAATACCAGCAAATTACTTTATAAATATTAACAAACTGATCCCAAGGTTTATATGAAGAAGCAATAGCCAAACACTGAAAGAGAAAAAGAAAGTCAGAGGACTGATGCCACCTGACTTTAAGACTCACCTTAAAGCTAAAATAATCAATACAACATGGGTTTTGAGAAAAATAGACAAATAGATCAATGGAACAGAATTAAGAGCCCAGAAACAGACCCCCATAAATAAAGTCAGCTGATCTTTGACAAGATCAAAGGTTATAAAAAGGAGCAAAGATAGCCTCTTCAACAAATGATGCTGGAATAACTGGACATCCACATGAAAAAAAAAATTGAATGTAGATGTGACCTTATGCCCCTCACAGGAGAAAGTCTAGATGGCCTTGGGTACAACGATGCCTTTTTAGATACAACACCAAAGATATAATTTATAAAATAAATAATACATAAAATAGACATTGTTAAAATTAAAAAAAAATAACTTCTGATCTGTGCAAAAAAAATATCAAGAGAATTAGAAGACAAGATTCAGATGGAGAGAAAATATTTGCAAAATATACATCTGATAAAAGAATATCATCTAAAATACACAAAGAACTCATAAATCTCAACCTTATTTTAAAAAATGGGACAAATTTCTTAGCCACCTTGCCAAATAAGATATACAGATGGAAACATGGTTCACAACATATCTCAACAGAAAAATTTAAATAAAAACGACAAAGAAATACTACTATAAGAATGACCAAAATCTAGAACATTGACACCACCAACTTTTGGTGAGTGTTGAGAAAAATAAATAAATAATTAAAATGATAAATAAATAAATAAATCTATAAAAGGAAAGCCCAAATGAAAGTATGTTGAAAACTTTACAATCAAATATAATTGGGATCCAAAATTAATCAAAAATTTCTATTTTAGCAATTAAAAATGTGTAACTATACTAACTGTTTTAATACAAAAACACACACATACACACACAGTCACTCCAATCTTCTGATGTGGGATCAAGAAATTTTTTGTGACTATACATCACCTGATTGGCCTACTGTCATAATCTTGAACTACATAGAATTCATTTTTGTGGACTCTAAAATGAAATGAAACTTAAAGGTGGTTATACAGTAATCTAAATTTAGTATTTTTATAATGGTCATGATTTCTCTCCAAATTTAGTATTGTCTTGCCTGCAACTAGTAGTGACAAACTTTTACCAAATATTTCCAAAGAATCCAAGTTCATTTTTTTGAACTAGCAACTCTCTCTATTTTTCTCTCCACTCACTTCATTGGTTTACATAAAATTTAATTACATTAAGCAATTATGGTAATACTTATATATTACTGAATTAATTGATTAGCATAAAAAATAACTAGTTCTTAGTAGCCAAATATTCAACTGGTGAGACAATCAGAAACCAGACTACTAGCTGTGAGGGTTTAGTGTATTGGGGCATCTAACAGTATATCTTGCAAACAGACTAAATATTTTCTTGTTGGTTTACATACTTGCTGGTTAGAAAATGATTGGTGGCCAGTTAAGTGAAATCCATTAACACAACATTGATCCTGTCAGACAAGAGACAGCAAGGCTCAAAATCTGGGACTGAATACACATAAAGCAACTTTAAATTAATTGTCCTTAGATCTCCTTTGACATTTGGGTTACAAATTTCTGTTTACTTTTCTTACCACTTCCTCAAGGCCAATAATCTGAAGTTTAAATATCACAAAATTAAAAATATGATGGTATTATTCTTCATGCAGATATTCTCGCCCTTCTGATGTTTGCCTTCCCTTTCTCAGTCCATTCTATTAGACAAGAAGTACAGTGTGGAAAGGAAGTTCCCACTGGAATGTCTAAGATAAACAGGGGTGGCCTTATTTGCACTTTCTACTTTCTGGGGAATCAGAGCTAAGGCTTTCCTTGTATGCATGTTTGTAATATTTTAACAAATTGCCAAATTGAGCCACTGTACCTGTCCTATACAGAAAGTCTCTCCAAAGCTGAAAGGAAAGGTAAGATAAACAAAGATGGCAAGAGGTACTTAAAAGAGTAGAAAAGAAAGAGTGTACAAACTCACATTTGAAATTCTTGGTGAGATCTGAAATTGGAGGGTTAAATATATCTTTTTATTAAATTGCTTAGAACAACCAAAGATATAAACCATTTTGGATGAATTCAAATTCATACAAGTGTGTAGTCCTTTGCATATTTAGGACTTACAGATATAATAGACATAAAAGATAAATTTAGTTCTTTTAAAACTTGCCATATACTAGGTCATCTAGTAAATGACAAGGTAATGAAAATAAAGATGGAAAATCACAGGAGACCCACAAGCTGTAGGCACTGCTCTCCATATTCAGATTATATTTGTGACCATTGATTTTGAACATAATGAGTACGATTGGTGTTTGCTGTAAAGAGGATACATGGCACATTTTGGACTGGGGGAACAATGAATTCGGTTTAAGAGGGTAGACCATCTCTAGGAAAAACTGAAACTATTTTAAAAAGATTAAGGATCTATTTATTTTGAAGAAAAAAATCACTCTTAGACCAATAAGAAATAGAGAAATGGGAAACCTTGATGGATTTTAGACAGTAAAAGGATCTGATATAAATGTGTGCCAGGAATCTAGAAAAAGCTAGAGCTAGTTACCTATATCTATACTCTCTCAATCTTTATTTTGACTTACATAATATCTTGGTTGTCTGGTCTCTCTTCATGTTCCTATGCCTCTTCGTTATTTATAAGCTGGTCTTTAAAGAAATGTGCTTTAGAGTGATTATCCTAATATTTATTACTTATAACATTTTTTATCACCTGCCACCTCCACATTAAGATAGAAACTTCATGAGAGCAGGGGCTTGGACTACACTGTCACCTGCCATAACTGTCAGTGCCTAATACCCTACTAGAACAGCAGTCTCCAAACTTTTTGGAACCAGGGACCAGAGCTCCTATAAGAATCTAATGCCTGATGATCTGAGGTGGAGCTGAAGTGGTGATGCTAACCCTAGGGAGTGGCTGCAAATACAGATAAAGCTTCGTTCACTTGCCTGCCACTCACTCACCTCCTGTTGTGTGGCCTGGTTCCTAGCAGGTGACAGACGAGTATTAGGGTATTAGTCCACAGCCTGAGGGTTAGGGACCCCTATGGTAGAACTTATATAACATTTATGAAAGATTCTTTGAATATCATGACATTAAATATATAATCGTCTAACATCTTTTATTAAACAAGGTTATAGGTCTAAAAGGTATATGCATTGCTTAGAAATAGTATTATGGTTCAAGGCAATAGTTTATTTACTGGTGTTTCTTCCCATTCACCCAACAAATCCTTGTGACATGTGTAGAACATTCCAGGTGATCAAAGAAGGCTAAAGTAGGATATATCTAAATTGGAGCCAGACATATTTTGGCTCAGGTCTTCATTAGCTTTAATCTTCCTGGTTCAAGAAAAATAGAGCATTCATTTCAACCTTGAGTAAGAAAGCATGAAATAACCAACCCTTGTATGCTAGGTCCAGAGCACTTTTTGTATTTTCCTACATGTATGGCAGATTTAATTCGGGATTGAAGCTGTTCTACAAACCCTTTAGAAAATCATCACCAATAGTCAGAATTCATCCTTCATTAAACTAGCATCCTAATGTTAGTGATTATGACACAGATGAAAAATACTGGTCCTTGGCCTTCACTGGTTATAATTAGAGGATGCCTAGGATAGCCTATGTTCAGAGAAGCCATGCTCTTTGAAAGACAAAGATTTGAAGGCGACTTAGGCATTTTTTGCTCTGTGGACTTGTTAAGAGCTGAAGAGGATGAGTGAGAGTCCTAATTAATGGGGCAACAGAAGAACAGAATATGTCAGTGATTCCCGGGCTCATCGGACAATGTGGAGAAACCAAAAATCACAGAAGTGGTTTGAATCTGGAGGAGTGCTGACAAGTCCTGGAGAGATTCTGAGATCTCCCTTGAGTGCTAGAAAGCCAGCTTGGCCACAGCCAACCTTTACAGGCACAGTTCCGAGTATCGTCAAATTGAAAGGGGAAAAACAATACTCTTGGCTAGCAAACACAGAGCTGCCCTCCTCTCTCTCTCTCTTTTTAAAACAAATAAAGAATAAATACAGATAGAAGATAAAAGGAGATAAACACTACTCTCATAGAAGCAATGTACATGCTAGCACTTTGGCCTCAGGAAATTTATGGTTAATGATTCATGCAGACACAGAAGAGACCAGGCAAAATTTCAGGTGTTTGCTGAACATGTTCAATATATGGATCTTAAAAAAAAAATGTTGATTATTGATTGGCTTTTTCCTATTCCTATTTGAATGTATAGCATTATATAACACAAAGATATAGGGTTATAGCAGTATTATAAGCATTTAGATGATGTTCCACCCAGTAGAGTTCTATATAAAACATCTGCCAAAAGGGAAACAAATAAAATAAGTAGGAGAGGAAATCTTACTTGCCCACATAGAATATGCCCCACTGATAGTTTTATTTGAGATATTTTATGTCTTTGTTCAGAAACTTTGGTGCAATAAAATGCATTCATTTTTTTGCTTCCTTAGGAGTGTGACACTGTAAGTATATAGCCACAATCTTGATGTTCCATCTACTGTATTAGTCAATAAATCTTGGCTATACTTTGTAGCAATGCAGAAGACAATGACTAGATAGAAGTCACAGCATTTCTAAACAGCCAAATGAAAATCTTCATTTTTTTAGCAGTGTAGAGTTTTGAATGAAGTGTTACCACTTCATCACATTTCAGTAATAATTTTTACTGACAACAGCACTTCTCTCCCATTTCAATGTTTATGACCACCTTTTTCTTGGCATATTTAGGATGTGGTTTTGTATCTGATTGAATGGAAAAAGTATTTTGATTTAAAAAATTATTTAACTTTTGAGGTGTTTACTAATTTCCTGAAATATTTTGAAACTGGGGCTAGTAATTATAGAGTATGGGAGTTTATGTCTATGTGGCATCTATAGCTTAGGAAGAAAGTACCAGAATAGAGACACTGTAATGTTTTGTTTTGCTTTGATTCTCACCTAACTCTTATACTTCACTCCACGGTCACTGGAGTGAGCTTACTAACCTCCTTTGATCATATCCCACTTATATTCCCAAATGGTGTTCAGACTTTCAGAATAAAGTATAAATATCACAGTGCAGTTTACAAGACCCTTCATAATCCAGCTCTGGTGTACTTCTCAGCCATATTTTGTGCCAGGCCCTTCTATGGTCTATGATTTCTCTCCATCCATCCACACATCCATCCACCTAAAAATCTTTTTGAGCACCTGCCATATCCAGATCAGGATCTAGATGCTGAGGGTACAATGGTTCATAACAGATAAATTTCCTGATAGAGACAAGTAAAGAGTGTAGAATGCTATAGAAGAAATAGAAAAGGCTCCCATCCCAGACTTGGCTTGGGTACAATGGTCACAGATGGCTTCCAAGGAAAATTAATGTCTAAGAAGACACCAAAAGAAGCACCTGGTACTCTAGGAGAGCAAAGCATTTTTTCTAAGTCCTGTAAATAAGAAATTTTTTAAAGAACCAGAGAATTTTAGGATGGCTATCATAAAGAATTATGCTACAGAATGAATTGTTTGCAGTTACCCCAGTGTGCTCTGCTTCTTCACTGTTCCTTTCTACTATGTTGGGAGCTTCTCCTGGGGCTTCTTCTCACATTAGCCTGATGAGTTCCAAGTCATTCCTTCATATTTCACCTCCTCTCAGGATCTTCCACTATGGTGTCTCCTTTGTGCCCTGTGGTGTCTATTTTGTACTTTACTATGGTGTTTCACACGTTATATAGTCATTGGCTATTTTCTGACACTTTCACTCCGTTCTGTTAAGTGTCAAGGGTAAGGATTACATTCTCATCTTGTTTTTCCAAACTAGCACAGAGCAAGCATACCATAGATACTCAAGTGTTTTGACTGAAAGGAGTGCAGACAGTTAACACATCTTTTATACTTGCAGCCCATCTACAAATGTATCAGTCTGGGTTGTAAGATAGGCAATCCTCTCTGGACATGTATTGAGAAATGAAATTAGTTCAAAATCTCCCACTGAATACACAGGAGACTCATGGGATCTTTATCTCTCCAGATAACATAGAAAGACAACAGTGACAGAACCATAACCAGGCTTGTTTAAAAAGGCCTGTATAGACCGTGCAGCCTTCTGGGGAGAATAATTAATTAGATTGGAGTGGAGGCAGAATAGAAAGAAATGCAAATATTTGATCCCTTTTTGAGTAAGAAGATAGAGTTCTTTTTAATGTGCAAAGCATGTTTTAGGAAATCTTTGGAGACCTGGCCTGTCAGAAAAGGAACACAAAGCAGGATACCAGCGGAGGAGTGCCTTTTTTTGCAGTGTCTTCTTTTAGAAATAATGTGTCTTTTCAAATTAAAGGAGAATATAAATTGTAATCAGCAACTTTTGTTAGATCAGAAGGATGCCAATAAACGCCTTCTCTTTCTTCTACCTCTCAAAGATCTTTATAGCAGTAAGGAAGGCAGTGCAAGAGAAAGAGGCAAACATTTAGAAAGGCAAGAAAAAAAGAAAAAGAACAAGAGACCTAAGAAGCAAGGTGTGATGGTGCCTGAAAGTGCTGGTGTGCTATGTAATCCCAGGCTCACTTGGCTGGGAGAGACCCCAGGAAGTAATGGGGAAAAGAGCCACTGTAGTTATCCTACTATAGAAGTAATGGGTACATTACAAAGGGACAATATTCTCTCAGAACTGCTGCTCATTTACATACACTGTGTGATTATTTTACTTCTTATTAATAGTAATGCACTCCTTTCAAAAAGCTCCTGTGGCACAATGGAAAAAAAAATATATGCTAATTGTGATATTATTATGAAAATAACATTCATCTTCAAAAGAGGAATTTTAACTAAAAGAACAGACCGATACGAGGCCTCATTTGTGTTTCATGGGTACAAGTTTAAGACTATCCTCATAAATGATGTCAAAATGCCAAACCCTCAAAGAGACACATGCTTTAAACACCCTACATCGCACCAATCAATCTCTTAGCATAAACTATAAAAACCCATACCTTCCACCGTTGCGCGCTTGGGCTGAATGGTGATGGCTCCTTCTGCAATATCTTCATGCTGGTGCAGTGGATTTATTTTGGATCCCCAGCTGTCTGATCCCACCCAAAGAAAATGGCCTACTTGGTCAGCTCTTTTGGCTGCTGCAAGGATCTGCCTGTAGAAAGGAACATGAAAATATATGTTATAATAAAGATCAGCTCTTGAATGTATACAAAGGAGAAGGGAAGCAAGCTACTATTTCTCAAAAAGTAAATAATCAATGGTAAAGGATTTATATGCTTAATATAGAAAGAGTTTTTTTTGTAAACCAATAAGGAAAATTAGCAAAGCAACTTAAGGAAAATAGACAAAAAGTATTAAAAGACGAAGATAAAAGGAGACATATAAGTAACAAATAGGTTAGTCATTCATATATATTGGAAAGGGGGAACATGTGAATTAGAACAAAATATTAAATTCACTTCTTGTGTTGGCCAAAAAGTTTTGTTTTGTTTTGTGTTGTGAGTTTGGCATGGGGCTGGAGAAATGAGCACTCTCATTCGCTGTTAGTAGTATATGTCATTATGGAAAGCAATATGTCAGTCTAACTGAAGGTCATAAATTATTTACTCAAATGAACAGAACTCCATGTTAAGCTTGAAAAAATGCACAACACTTGTTTATAAATAAAAATATTATATGATTAATAAGGGCAACAATGTATTTAAATACTAAAATTAAATTACACAGTATTTGAAGATCAATCATATTTTTGTATGATTTACTTGTAGAATTTAACTTTCATATAAAAAGCATTTTTCCCTTGTTACTTATGATATAAAAGTATGCTTCTCATTGTAAAAGAGCTAGTTTAATTGGAAAATAAAAGAAATAAAATAAAAAAGGAAAATAGTTTCTTATGGAAAAGTTGCTATATAATATTTTTGGAAGAACAGAGAATGGATAAGAGCCAACTGCATTTGTAGAACAGAGGACACTACAGCTAAAACAACACTGGTAGATAATAACAGAGGAGAAGTGGTTGGTTTGCCTTTCAGGATTTGGAGGTACCAAGTATCACAGGTATACATGGTTAAAATCAGCATGATTGGTTGAAAGACTATATATGGAATGGCAAAAACTCCAGATTTTCTTCTCCCATGCAGGAAATGGAATGGTAATTTTCTAATGAAAATTTAAGAAATGGGTTCTGATGTTGTGAAAATCCAAACAGCAGAAGATTGTGGGTAAGAAATGGTGAGTTAAACTGAGAAGAGTAGGGGTGAGAAAGTTTAAAGTTACCATTAAGTATTGAAATTGTAAGACCATCTAGTAAATTTACAGAATTCTGGAAACCAAGGGTGTGTTGCCCCAGGCAGAAAACAGCTTTTCTGGAAAAATCTGAACTATCCCAGAAAAAGTGTTTTAGATACTGACCCAGAGAGATCCTTTAACAGACAACTGGATGCCTGACCAGTCCACTGAAAGCCCTTTAGGTTGACATGTACATAGAACTTTTTAGTCTTACTCAAAAGGGAACTGCCAGAAAATATCTATAATTGTGGAAAATCTCCAGTGTAAAAACAAAACAAAACAAACAAACAAAAAAACCAACAACAACAACAAAAAAAACTAAGAGAGGAAAATAAACCAGTGTGGAACAGGGCAGAGAAAATATATCAAAAAGAACAACAACAACAACAAAATAAATTTAACTGAGAATTATATCTACAATCAAGAACAAGATAAAACTAATAACAAGAAAAGCTCTTAGTTGTTAAAAAATATTAAAATTATGTTGGAAGAGATAAAGAAGAAAATGACGAAAATGATCCGGAAAGCAAAACAGCAAAAAGGTAGAACATAAACAGAAGAATGAATACAGGAAAATGTATATTCAACTAATTACATTTCCAGAATAAATGTGGAGAGAAAACAGAGTAAAATGTTTCTAACAATATTTTTAATGAAGAAAAAAAAACAAGAAATTTACAGTATGAGTTTCCAAATAAAAAAGGTTCATCCAGCAAAATGATGAGGAAAAATCAAGCACATCACAAAATTTAAGATTTTTAGAAGTAATGAGAATATTCTAAAAGCTTTTAAGGGAAAATCAGTATACATGCAGAAAAATAAGAAGCGGAGAAACCAAAAAGATAAATTCTGAAGAAAAAAATATTTTATAATTTAAAATTCTAATATTGGACACACAAAAAATTTCAATGGAAATAGAATTAGCATATATTCCCAGTGAGTCTTACAGATTTTGCCATCCAAAATTAGGGCCTCAGGCTCCCTGCAAGTTACTAGTCCTCTAACTTATTAGTCACCATAACTGCTTGCTGTAAAGCATTTATGTGCCAGGCATGATGTATTTAAAAATAAATATGAGTCCAAACCTTAAATTCCCATCTACTAATTAAGTGTGGAGGCAGAAAAGGAACATTTTTAGGCATAAAAAGCAAAGTTATTTTGCTTTAATTTACTCTTTATTAGAACGTTATTGGAGGATGGTTCCAGAAAAATGAGGAAGTAAACCATAAATAAAAATGAAAGAGAAACAAAAAGAAAAAAATTATTAATATAATAGAGACCAGTCTAGAATAAACCACAAAGATGAGGATTTCAGGAAAGAGGTGTCCAAGAAAAATAATGAAACTCAAAGATTGCTTTATGTATGAACAATGATATAAACATTAATTTTTATTAAGTGAAAATCTGGTAGAATGATGTTAGGAAAGTAAGAGAGATCTATGTGGGCCAAATTCTACTTAACATAAAAATTAAAAAATAATATTTAAAATTAATAATTCAAAAAATACAGTATAGGTACATTATGCAGATAAGACCTAAAGAAATAGCTTAAAGAATTAAAATAAGCTTTCAAAAAAAGGCAAAACAAAAGAATATGGAGGAATGGAGCAACAGACCACTGTTTTATACCAAAAGTATTTTATTCACATTTTATTTTTTTTAATTTATACATTTTTACTTTCATAAAAATAAAACACAATCAATTATTTATACTCTTGACCTAGGAATATCACTTTTACTAATCTATCCAAAGGAAATGATCAAATATGCTGTCAAAATTGTATGCTCATTACTAGAGACTACATGAATACAGAGCAATAGGGAACTGGTTAAAGAAATGACAGTACATCCAAAGGATAAATGGAGAGCATTTAAAAATACACTGGAGAGCAATTAAAAATACACTTAGCGTGGTTTCCACAAGATATTGTTAAAAAAGTTAAATTTAAAAAAATGCAAAGGATTATTCAATATTTATGTAATGAAAGCTGGACAAAAATTGCCTGTATTTTCATATAGATGCTGGTAAAAATGAAGAGTCATATGGGAGAACAGAAAAATATGGGTACCAGAGATGGGGTGGGGTGGTGGAAGAAATGGAAATTTTTTAGTTTAAATAAAGTGAATGATTATCTGTCTGTCTATCTATCTATCTACCTATTTATCATCTATCTATCTATCTATCTATCTATCTATCTATCTATCTATATCGATCTATCATCTATCATCTATCATCTATCAGAAAAAATATGGATATAATTGGTTGTTAACAATAACAATTTGTTGAGTTGGTGCCAATGAGTTTTGAAGAGAACGAAAATGCTGGGGAAAAACCAGGTAAGACAAGTAAAGAAAGATGAAATTAACATAAATACAAAAAGTGTATGCTCACCTTAGTAAATTTATATAAAAGTGTGGGCTTATGTGTTAAGATAAATATGATTAGACCATTTAAAAATACTTATGGTACAAAAAGTGAAATATAAAATTTAATATGATCCCATTTCTGTTGGACGAAAACATGTATGTTTAGAAAAATTATTAGAAGCACTAACCTAGTACTTTATCACTGGTTAATCTTTGAATGTTGGAATTGCAAGTTTTATAGATTTAAAATTATAGTTTGTGATTATTTTCTCTAACCTTCAATTTTTTTTAGATATCAGGGTGCTAAGTAAGCATAAGAGTTCCTTTAATTAAAGAGCAACAGCAAAAACTTGTTCACATTTTCCAATGAATTTAAAATAGCCATGTATTACTTCTAAAATCAGAATAAAGTGTTCCAGAAAAAGAATCCACTCTTGTCTAAAACCCAAATTATCTGTATCCATGATTGATTTAGCACCTATCTTAGCTTCAAAATCAAGATGTTAATGTCTTACTGATATTCTCTGACAAGTATTTGAAGTTAATGTTCTAAGAAATCTCAAAAACTCCCATCTAAATCTTCTGAAAACAGAAATAACATAACATTGTAGGTCACTAGTACTCTTCAGACATCTGTGTGTTTAAGACCATGTTTGGGAAGAAACTTATATATGCATTTGACTTTTACTTCTGTGCTCAAGAACTATTACTGCTATCACTGTTATGAAACAAAGTATGTAATATTCAACACATAAACAAGTCCCAACACAAAAAGAGTTAGCATAGTTATTGAAAAGATTATATACATTTTTAAACCCCAAATTAAAATCTCACACTATCTGCAAATCAAACGTATTGAAACTAACTAATCACCGTAGCTCTCTGCAGTAAAATCTTTATACGCTGTGTGCAGTGTATTTAAAAATACACTTGAAGTCACATCTTATCAATGTGACACATATTTTAAAAATGTGTAAAATAGGTATGAAAAGATGTATAAAATGATTAAGAAATACATCAGTAGAGGTGAAAAAACTGGAGCAAAAAGACAAGAGTAATATGAAAACAAAGTTTTCTTAAATAACTAAATCATAAACTGTGGGGAGAAAATGCCCTAAGAGGAACAGAATCAGTTTTTTGTTTTTTTTTTTATTAAGGAGAGAAATAATACATTTAAGGGATGATCAGAAAGAGCTTCATAGAGAAGGGCATTTTTGAAATAGACCTTGAAGAACAGACACATTTTCACCAGATAGAGAAAGGGAAAAGAGAAATCATGTGCAAAGGTCATGATAATGGAGCAAGGAGGATATGTTAGAATACTAGCATCATGCATTTTGGGTGGAAAATTTGGTGAATGGAGGTGAAATTTAAATGTTGAAATAAGACCACATTTAAGGCATTGTGAGGTTAAGAGAAGCAAGTTTGTATCTAAATTATTAAATAGTGGGCATTCGACTAGGTATTTTATTCAATGCCATTTATTGAGCATCTACTATGTATTGAGCATTGTGATAGGAACTAAGAATACAAAAAAAAAAAAATCAAAGGAGACACCATCCCTGTGAATAATACTTAAATAATCAAATAATGTAAAATGATATCAATGACATAAAATATGAAGAACTTGACAAAGCTGCATTGTTCAGAGAACTCTTCTCTTAGAAAGCAACAGTAGAAATGGCATTAAAGTAATAAAATATATTCGGGGGGGAATGTTTCAGGTAAGTGAAAAATAACACACAGAGACATGGGAAGGAGAAAACACAAATGACCCTGGTGCCTGCAGTGCATAAAACATGAGGGAACATGGAGTGAAATAAGGCTAAAAGTAGGACAAAGCTGGGTCACCATAAGAAGAGCTCAAAAATTATTTTATTGTATTAATAGGATAACTGAGGCTTCAAGAAGGTGAGAAGCAGAAAGCAAGAAGAGGGTGGAAGCCTGCCCATGGTGAGACAGTGCTCATTTAAGTAGCATAAAAACTTCAGGTATCCAAACTTCAAGTTTAACATTATTTTTATTTAACAGTCCTGCCACCATAATCAGAACTTAATATTGGCAAGATGGATGGATTCAGAAGCAGTATGTAGGATACATATGGAGGGGAGAGAACAAGACTGGGAGGCTGGTCAGGATGGCAATGCAATAATCCAAACAGAATGTAATAATGGCTTGAGCCCTTAATTACCCTTCGTAAAAGACATTAATCTTCAAATTAAATGACATTATTTTAATCATTAAGATAAATAAAGATTTAATTCAAACTGTACAACTCTTTTACATCAGTGGAAATGTAACCTGGCAAAACCTTTTTGTGGGACAATATATATATATACATGTATACACATACACCCACACACACACACACACACACATATTTTAAGAAGGGATATTTTTTGTCCTGTAAACTTATTTTCTAAAAAGTCATGTTATAAATACTCATAGAATTAACATAAAATAGTATGTTATAAATTATTATATATTTGTATTATATACTCATAATGTATACGTTAATATCATTTGTGTATATATTTATATTTGTGCACACAAATTTGTAAAATTTACAGCATTATTTATAATTGCAACAATTTCTAATCAAACAAATGTCAAATAAGGAAGTAGGTAAATTATAATTCAGATATAAAATGAAATTTTGCATAGCTATTAAAAAGAGTGAATGGTACTGACATTCAGGGACCTCCATAATAAAATGGCATGTATCAGCTAGCAGAGAGCAGAATAAGTTGTACACATAACATGTGACCATTTGTGTTAAAATAATAGACTGTCTCTAGAAATATATAAGAAACTGGTAATGAGAAATTGCATCTGGAGAGAACTTGTTAGCTAAAAAAAAAAAAATGGATGAAACTTTTTTACATAGATCTTTTGTATAGTTTTCAAGGTTTTAATCAGGTATAATATTACTTATTCTAAAATAAATAAGTAAAGATTCTGAACCAGAGTGGTATTGGTCAGAAAAGAAAGCACAGGATATTTTTGTTCTATAAACATTTTAAAGGTTAGCTTTACATGGCTTGACCAAGAATGCAACTCACGAGGAAAAAGAGAAAGTCAAGATTACAACCAGATTTCTACTCAGAGTTATCAAGATAAAGAAAGAGAGAGGAAAAAGTAGGTTAGAGAATATTAAAGTTTGACAAGCATGGTTTTGAACATATTGAGTCTAAAGCAGGAGCAATAAGCCAGAATTATGACATTTTTCTTTTACATTAAGAAATAAATTGGATAAAAGTCTGTTACATTTGGTTATATTTTTAATAAAAGAAACTTTCAAAGGTCTAGTGGTTTTCTCTTTTTATAAGTAATTGAATACATTATCTTGTTAATAGGTGGGAAATACATGACAGCGACACACTGCTGCTTCCGTGATTTGCTGTAATTACATGTGGGGTAGAAAGCATGTACAGACTTTGCTAATATGTGATTACAGATGTGATTCTTTGCTATTTTTTTCTCTTTTCTCTGCAAGTAGCCTGATCTTTCTGTTTCTTAGAGTAGCAACATGCATATTAATGACTTTCATCACATGTCCTTACTTTATATCTTCATCGTTGGCAAAAATCACAATGGCTCTGGAGTTAGGGGTGTCCAGGAGCTGTTTGATAATTCTATCAAAGTCAATCGTTCTGTCTTTGCGCTCTTGGGGGATTCTCACAGACTGAGCAATGCAGATCCCGCCTGTTTAAGAAAAGAAAAGCAGGGTGTCAAAAAAGTTTCTGCAAAGATACCAAAGGAACCAGGGAAAGTAACTGCAGAGAAGGGGAGTTTGAATTCTGAGTATGCAGCACTTCCTTGGTGATGTTGCTGAATGAAGAAGGCTTAAGTCATTCTGAGTCCTGAGCTCTTGTTCATAGTTGGTGCACTTTCCATGGTATTACAGTCTCATTCTCTTTTCAATGCACTTGCAAATGGCTAATTATGTTCAGGGATACCAATGATATTGATTCTTAGGAGGAAGGTTTAAATTGACAAAGTGAATGGGAGGTTTTTAAGTTGTAGTGCAATACACTACAATAAAGTAACAATAAAATATAATAATAATAATTAATAATAATAATAATAATAAAACAGATAAAGCTTATTATATTTATCTCTGTGATTTTTAGTTTTGCATTTCCAGGATTTTCTTTCTTTTCTTTTCATAACTATCTCAACTTTTAAAGTTTGGAGTCTATGGAAAAAAAAATTTAAAAATAAAACAATGACAATAATACCACCAATAACAACTATTATAAATCATAAGAACACATTTTTATTGACCTTTTACCATGTGTCCAAGCCATAATTGTTTTATGTATATTATTTCATTTTTAAAATCTTATAAAATCATTACTATCATCCAATTTTATGCTGAAATAGAAGAGGATTGAGTAGAAAAATAGATTGATTTACTCCACACATCTCAGAGCTATTATGATATTAATTGACATTATGAATTTCAAGACAGAGAAATATACAACAGTTTAATAAGCAACTGACATACTTCCATGGCTCCACCTCTTGCTTAATAATAGCTCCTGGATCTAGCATTCTAAATCACCCATGGGTGAAAAGGAAGTATCAAAAATTTTTTAAAAATATTTCTAACTAAATAAAAATGAAAGTGTAATAAATTAAAATATGCAATGATAAAATGGTGTTTATAGGAAAATACATATCATTAAATGCTTATATTAGAGGAAAAAAAAACCCCAAAATCAGCAATTTAAGCTTCTTAAGAGAAAGAGAATACTCTAAACAACTTTATGCTAATACATTCAACAACATAAATAAAATGAAAGAATTCTTTGAAAGACACAAACACCAAAACTAAATAAAGAATAGATAGCCTTAATAGTCCGATATATATTAAAAATACCAACTTTACAGTTAAAAAACTTTCATAAATGAAATATCTAGGCTCAGATGTTTTCACTGATGAATTCTAACAAATGATTAATGAAGATGTAAAGCATAATCTCCATAATCTCTTCCAGAAAATAGAAAGGCAAGAAAATAACTCATTTCATAAAGTCAGTATAACCCTAATACCTAAATCAGACAGATATTACAAAAAAGAAAAATAAAGACAAATATTATTTATGACCATACTTGAAAAAATCTTTACAAAAAAAAATTACCAAAACAAATCTAGCAATACATAAAAAAAAAAGATAATACATTTTATCCACGGAATACAAGGAATGCAAGGCTGATTCATTATTTTATCCAAGGAGTGCAAGGATGATTCATTATTTGAAAATTAATCATAAGTTACATGTTATAAGATTAAATCAGAAAATTCACATGATCATCTTCAATAGATGCAGAAAAAGCACTTAAAAAATTCAATACATATTCATAATGAAAACTGTAAACTTAAATTAGAGAGGAGAACATCCTTAGCCTAATAATAAGCATCTACAAAAAGCCCACAAGCATCATACTTAATAGTAAGACACCAAAAGGAAAGATTGTCCTATATTTTTACCACTCTCATTCAACATTATACTGGATGTATTTGTCAGAAGAATGAGGAAAGAAAAAGAAACAAAAGGCATACAGGCTGGAAAGAAAAAAATAAAAGTGTCTCTACTTGCAAATGACAGTGCTGTCTATATAAATGTACTACACCAAACAAAATAAAACAAAATAAAACAAAAAAACAAAGCTACCTCAAATCTCCTGGAACTTAAAAGTTAGTTAAGCAAGTTTGTGGAATTTAAATTCAAAATACAAAAGTCAATCATATACCTGTATGTCAGCAATAAATAATAAGAATTTTAAACTGTAAACAATATCATTAACAATATTGCCAAAAATATGGTGCTTCTAACAAATGATGCATAGAACTTATATGCTAAAAACTATAAAATGTGGGTAAAATTTAAAAGATTTAAATAAATTCTCCCCGATTTTATTGATAGATTCAATGCAATTGCAAGCAAAATCTCAACATACTTTTTTTCAAAAATAATATGTATCAATAGCTAATTCAAATATTTATACAAAAAGACAAAGGAACCAGAATAATAAAAACAAACAAACAAACAAACAAACAAACAACCTCTGAAGAAGAACAAACTAGAACTCACACTACCCAAGTTCAAGACTTACTATGTAGTTCAAGACAGTATGAGATTGGTAAAATAGATAAGTGCTTAGATCAGTGGAACAGAAAAGAGGTTCAGAAATAGACCGATACAAATGTCATCAACTAATTGTTGGCATAGATGCAAAGGCAATCAATGGAGAATGGGTAGTCTTTTCAACAAATAATGCTGAAATAATTGGATATCCTTATGCAGAAACAACGAATCTTGACATATACCTCATACTGTATACAAAAATTAACTCCAAATTAATGATAAACCTAAGTATAAAATGTGAAACTAGACAACCTTTAGAAAAAGATTGCTAATCTGTATAAATTTAGGTTTGAATCTGTTTGTGATATAATAACAAAATCACAATTCTTAAATAAAAAAAATGATAAACCAGATTTTATAAAAATTCAAAACTTGTATTCTTGAAAGATAGTATTAAGAAAATGAAAGCCAGAGACTGAAAAAAATCTTTTAACTAATGCAAGATTTGTATATATAGAAAACACTTAAAATCAGCAACAAAAAGTAAACATTAAAACGGGCAAAACATCAAAACAGACATTTATAAAAATTATATAGAGATGGTGAATAAGCATATGAAAAGATGATTAACATCAGTCATTGGGGAAATGCTCATTAAAATCACAATGATATATCACTACATGCCTATTAAAAAAACTTTTTTTAAAAAAAGTTAATAATACCAAATGCTGAAGGAGATGTAGAGGGATAGGAATGCTTGCTCATTGCTCACGGAAATGTACAATGGTCCAGCCACTATAGAAAACACTATAGCATTCCCAAAATATTAAATATAGAATTAACATATCAAGAGGATGTCCCAATCCTAGATATTTATCTATGTAAATTGAAAACTTATGTTCACAAAAATGTGTTCATAGATGTTTATAGCAACTTTATTCACAACTGCTAAAACTGGAAACAGCAAAGAAATCTGTCAACAGGTGAGTGGGAAAACAAACTGTGGTACATCCATACAATACTCTCCTCAGCAATGAAAAGCAACTTTTGATTCATGGAAGAGCATGAATGTTCATGGAAGAACATGAATAACTGAAAGAAGCTAAACCCAAAAGACTATGTATTACAGAATTCTATTCATATGACATTTTAGAAAAAGTGAAACCATAGGTGTAAAAGAATAGGTCAGTGGATGCTAAGAGTTGAGAGAAAAAATAGTCATTGACTGAAAGGGGATGCATAAAAGAATTTGGGGGTGATGGTAGTGTTCTGGATGGTATTGTGCTGTCAATACATGACGTCATACACTTGTCAACCTTAAGAACAGCATACCATAAAAATTCAGCTTTACTGCCTGCAAATTTTAAAAAATCAAGCAGAATATCAAGGGATCCTAGAATGGAATGTACACTGTGTCAAATGAAATCTAACTTATTACAAATGTATGAGGACATTTTACTGAAGGAGATAAGTAGAAAAAAGTTGACCTAAATAACTTCAAAACAGCATTTGACTGGAAATTCAAAGGCTAAAGATATAAAATGGTATCCTTGATTTTAAATTTTTTACAAGGTTATGAGTTAGACATATGGATCTGTTTTCCGTACTGGAGTTGAACAAAAGAGTAAGTAAGCTGTAGAAAATGGGAGCCAGGTTACTCAATGTTAGAGAAATAAGACACAGATTAGTACATATATGTATACTTCCTAGCACTATCCACTGATAGAGCCTGGAAGCAATGATACACCATATCAACCAACATACCTAGTGCCCAGATGTTGGTTTTGAAATAGCATGTTTCAACAAAAAGAACCAGGTTTCTGTGGAGAAATGGCTGACTCTAAGGCTGGGGTAGGGCACATACGAGACGAGCCTGAGGTGCCAGGAAGACATATAAAAAGGAAAAAAATATGGAGCATGCCAAAAGGGCACAGAAGCCACTTGAAAGAGCACCCAACAAACAAAACTAGAACAATATGAACAACAAATTAAATAATTATGGTACTGAGTGATTATCCAAATACAACACATACTTAAGAACCATATTATTACAAAAAAGCAAGTAAATAATGAAATTTCATTGCAGGACAACTCCAAATAACAGTAGAAAAAATGAGAGAAATGGAATATTACCATTAGAACAGTATAGTAATAGTTGCTGCATGTAAGATCCACTGATGAATGCTAAACTTAGCGTGTGAAACTATAAGGAAAACATTGAACATTCATATAGCTTAAAAGTATCTCCCACCAGATATTTACTACTTATTTTCATGGCTTTAACAAGTGCCTACAACTTCTCTGATACTCTTTTTTTCAAGAGCTGGAGATGAATTTCCCTACCCTATGTGCAGGCTGAACTTAGTGACTTGCTTCTAAAAAATATATAATATAATTTATATATATATATATATATATATATATATATATATATATATATATATATATTTTTTTTTTTTTAAGAGTAACTTAATAATGAAGAATCTAGCAGACAGTACTTTACTGAATAACTAAGTTAACATCACTACTGGGAAGTCATGTTGATTGCATGAGTCCCCTAGTATGATGTGATGATAAGGGCACCTCATCCATGTTTTATTCTTCTCCCAAATTAATAATCTTCATTTAACATGAGAAAATATCAGAAAAATCCAAATTGATAAACATTCTACAAAATATCTCACTTGTGCTCCTCAAAACAGTCAAGGTCATGAAATAAGATAAGAGCAAGAAACTGAAAACTGAATTAGATGCTAGAACAAAAAAAGGATGTTCATGTAAAAACTGGTGAAATCTAAATAAATTCTGTAGTTAATAGTATTTTTCCATTAATTTCTCACTTGATAAATGTATACTGGTAATTTGAGGTAATAATATTTAAGGTAACTGGTAGAGGGCCAAATGAGAATTCTATGTTCGCATTTTTTTTGTGGATCTAAATTATTTAAAAATACAAATTTACAATTATGTCTACATATAGATGAATACATCTACCTACCTACCTACCTACCTGCCTAGGTCTTACCTCTAACAGATTTTTATTTAGTAAGTAGTAGAGCAGGCCTAGAAATCTAAATTTTAATATGAGCTTTAGGTCAGTTCTTATCATGCATTAGTTCACCTGCAGGACTTATTAAAATACCTATTTCTGGCCCCACCCCTAGAGATTTTCATTCAGTGGGTTTGGATAAAGCTTTTAAATTTGCATTTCTAACAAGTTCTCAGGTGATTTACTAAAGTTGTGATTTGGGGAACCATGTCCTGAGACCACTGCTCCAGGAGACTATTGCAGGTGTCCAGGGGAGCAGATTTTGAGTAACATTTTCCTTGGCTCTCCAAACTGGTCGTAGCCAGCTCAGGTAAAACGAAGATTCACGCATGCATATTTTAGCCAAAATTTCTTAGGAAACTTTTTAAGATGCATCATTATGCTTTAATATAAGGTTTATGATGATGCAGTTAGAGAGAAAGAGAGAGAGAGAGGGAGAGCAACAGGAAAATTACCCCTGAGTAATGGTGACTACTGTTCATTTTGGGAAACATCACAGAATACGGAAGGATGAAACCATCTGCAAACTGTCCTGGGCCTGCTAGAGAGAAGAAATGGTTATCTTACCTCCTTTTGGGCAGAAGAAGGGGAATAATTCTGGATAGAAACTCAACTTCTCATGAGGATTCAATTACAGCTGAGTAGTGAAAAGAATTAGAGGAACTTCATTTGTTGATGTGATTACTGGAGGGGCAGTCCACACTAGCAGGTTTAGGGCTCACCCAGCATGCACTGGGAGTTTTGTGGTTGCTGAATTGAGAGGCTCACCCCCTCTTATAAATAACTGCCCCC
The DNA here is from genome assembly GCA_030015415.1 of Cynopterus sphinx. NCBI lineage: Eukaryota > Metazoa > Chordata > Mammalia > Chiroptera > Pteropodidae > Cynopterus > Cynopterus sphinx. The sequence continues at coordinate 117,856,543 of CM057381.1, read as the reverse complement.
AGGTGAGTGAAATCAAACAACTCAATAGAAGAGAGAAATTGGCTATTAACATGGAAATGGGAATGAACATGTTCATAAAACTAAAATGTAAAAAAGAAAGAAGCTTAGAAAACAAAGGATGAGAGATAAATATGCTGTTTTAATCTTTAGCTTTTGGAAAGCTTTCGTGGTACCTGCTGGAAAGATAAGCCACTTTGTTTCCCTCCATAAGTGCATGCAGCAGGTTTAAACATTTATGTATATTGTACACAGATGACTTCAACTCAAGCATTTGGTTTAGATCACGCATTTCATAAAAGAAATGCATCTTTTTGAGAAGATAATGCAAGTCTTGTTTTTCCTCCAGCATGGAATGGAGTCATCCATACAAGCACACATGACATCTGGTGTACAGATATCAGCTTATTTCTCAATAAAGGTGATAACTCAGCACACTACATTCTCCTCTGACATGGAAAGATTTTCATCCCAAGCTGCTGTCCTGTTGAATGAAAACTTTCTCTTTATGGTTTGTGTTCCAGCTTAGTCCCTCACAGTGGATTCAGTTTGCCTACTGTTGCATCTCTGATATTACTTAGTCACCACAATTATATGCACAACCTATACTGAGAAAATATCAGTTCAACATCAAGAGCTTAAGAATATAACTTTTGAGGGGCATTTCATTTGCATATAAAAACTAAATGGGGTTTGGATGTGCTGGACAGCATTGAAATTGCCAAATTAATTCACATTTTTGTGGGGAGCAAAGATGTAGAAAAAACTGAACAGTATCATCATAAATGTTGCAAATGAAGAGGCATGTTACAGACAGGATAACTTCATTTATGACATGTCTGCTTTGACTAAGAAAGCCCACTGTCAGTGGTTTGAGCTGATACAAGACACTACGGTAATGAAAAGAATTTCTGAGTCCCAGAAATCAATTTGCTCCTCAATTTGGAGATGAAAACTGATCAGCTTTCTGCCTGCTTGTGGTAGGTAGCAATCTGTAACAGCAAGAAGAACCTTAGTAGCCAGACCACAGATTGTTTCTTTTTAAAATACTTTTCTCTCTCAAACGATTATGGATTCTTTTTCATGTAATAAGCAGAAGCAATAGGAAACCATTTAAAGTTTGCAACTCAATTCTCTCAGAGCTTATACACAATGCAATTCTCTTGATGATTTGGTCTGTTATTTAGATAAGTCAATTCAGTTTAGCAAACATTTATTGAGACTCTATTATGTGAACTGCTCTCTAGAATTTTTTTTTTTACAGAATAACATATAAGAGCAGTAGAAGGAGCTTTAGAAATAACCTCATTTGATTCTCCGTTACGAATATGGGAACTGAAGCCCAGAAAGTTTAACAGTGATAATACTAATAGCACTAGAATTGGCAATCACTGAGATCTATGTGCCAGATACCATTCTAAGTGCTTTATATCATCGGCATATTCAGTAGTCATACAACTCTCTGACACTATGATTTAGGTTTGCAAACATTCACATTGGACAGGAGGGGAGAATGCATTCTGAAGTAACTCATCCCAAATCGCAAATTTAATGGCTATCAACAAAAAAATTAAAGAAAAACAAATATTGGCAAGGATGTGAAGAAAAGGGAACCCTCATACATTGTTGGCAGAATTGCAAATTGGTACAGACACTATGGAAAACAGTCTGGAGGTTTCTCAAAAATTAAAAAAATGGATATATCTTTTGACTCAGCTATTGTACTTCTGGGTATTTATTCAAAGAAAACCAAAACAATAATTTGTAAAGATCCATGCATCCCTAAGTTCATGGCAGCATATATATAATAGCCAAGAAATGGAAGCAACCTAAATGCCCATTATCAGATGATTGGATAAAGAAGTTATGGTTTATATATATAATGGAATATTACTTATCATAAAAAACATGAAATCCTATCATTTTCAATGACATGGTTGGACCTAGAGGCTGAGTGAAATAAGTTAGACAGAGAAAGATAAATTCCATATGATTTCACTTATATGTGGAATCCAAGGAACACAGAGAACAAACTAATCAAAAACAGACTCACAAATATAGAGGGCAATCTGGTGACAGCTGAGGGGGTGGGGCTAGAATAAAAGGGTAAAGGGTTAAAGAAATGCAAATTAGTAGTTGATAGATGGTTAAAGTGATAGGGAGCACAGCTTAGGAAATGCAGTCAGCAGTAATGTAAGGGCTATGCGTAGAGTCAGAGGGAAGACAGAGTAATCAGGGGGATCATTCCATAAACTATATGTGTCTAACCAATGTACTGTATACTTGAAACTAAAAAAAAAAATAAACATTTTTTTTAAAAGGATTCAATTCTGTTCCCCAATGTCCCAGACTCTTTTTAAAGTAGCAATGGCCATGTTACCCATGAAACAGACAAGAATTTTCTGGAGACAGTTCCGGCAGAAAAAATTGTACTTTTGTAGGAAGAAGAAAAACAGAATGGCACCACTCTTCTTCAGCCTTGTGGATGTTATGTCTGGAGCTCTTATCATCTTCTTGGCATCATTGGGCCACAAGCAAAATGGTAAATAAAAACAACATATTAAAATGGTAAAACAGAAAAATAGAAATAACTAGAATCCCTGATGACATGCATCATTAAGCAGAACAAATAGTTCTAGCAACCATTACCTTGGAGTTAAGGGTTCTTGATTTTTCTTAACAACAAACTCTCTGAATAATCTTTGATTTATCCATGCCCCTTTCTGGATCAATATGGGAGAAAAAGAAAAGGACAAAACAGGAAAAAAGGGCAGATGAACACCCAAGAATATGCTCAGCAGCCAGCATATAAATAGCATTTTAGGGAGCATGGAAAGGTGAGCTTACCTGCAGCAAAATATAATAAAATGCAGTAGTTAGACTGGCAAGGTTGGAGTTGGACTGCATTAGACTTTGTAAGACAAACTACAAGAAACTATAGATTTAGTTGAGAAACATTCTGCCAGTGAGGACCACGTCTCCTACTGAGCAGAACTCATCCACTCTCTTTCAGTCAGGAAATATTGGACAGCAAGTCTCAGTTAAATATGTTCAGTAACTTCAGTGAAGATTATTTTGCCTAATAAAAATTTGCATTGTACTTTGGGAGACACTGAGGCTTAAAATCATCTTGAACAGAGCTATGTATATTCTAGCTGACTTGATCTTAGAACCTAAACACTGAAATAACAGGACAACTCTCTCATTTTACAAATGGTGAAAATACCCTAGAAAGAGGAAGAGACTAACCTAGCATCAGAAATGCTCTGAAATTAATCTTTTTGATTCCTAATTTGATAATCTTTCAGCTGGTGGTGTTATACTATGAGCTATTTCTTTACTATTTTTGCAGCATGCATTCATTCAAAAAATATCTGCCAAGTATCTGCCATGTCTCAAGCACTCTTTTAGTTGCTAGGGATATAGAAGTCAACACAAAAGACAAACATCCTACTTATCCACATGGGGATACAATACTAATAAGATTTGTTTCCTTTTAAATTCTCTTTCAAAATGGTGATGGCCTCTGCTGATACTCTGAGTTTTGCTTACAACTGAAATCCCAATACGGAATATCAAGTTCTTTTTAATAGCTGATATCTTGGCAGGTTGTGAGTGGGTTAATCAGGAATGTGCTTCAATTCAGGGAGCCTTTGGCAGGCAAATGGTTCCTTTCCCTCAACAAGAACTAAGGAATTTGCTGATTTTTTTTAATAGTTACTGTATTCCCTATAGCTTGAGCAGCCTCAGCTGTCAGAATCAATTGTCACTTGTCTCCAAGTAGCAACTTAGTAAGAATGTCCCCCTATGCATCTATGGCAAAAAAAGGAGGTCAACTAATGAGTCTAAAAGATGGCTGATATTTCCAATTACTGTTTTCATGTAGTCAGTTCTCACTGGATGTGTGTAGGGGAAATGGAGCTGTCCCATTTTATGATTCATTTTAAATCTTAAATATTAGGGGATAGTAAATTACCATGTCTCTTGGGAATTCACTGAGAAAATTCAAATTCAGTGGTGATATAAATATATACTATGTGTATGTGTACACACACACACACATATATACATATAACATATAGAATATATATACATATAGAATACATATGCATATAGAATATATATCTACATATAGTATATATATAGGATATATATGTACATATAGATATATAGATGTCATCTATACATACTATTATATTTCTAGGCAGTGGTTTTAAAAATATGCTCTTACCTTTGTGAATTCTCCAGTAACCTGTGTGCATTTCTTATAGTACTTTGCTGCAACAATTTAAAAATTCATTTCCATACTATTATTTTCCCTTAATAAATTAATAAGTGATTTATGCCACTCTTCATTGGTTTCTTCACTAAAACAATATATTTCTCTCATAATGACTTCTTTTATTGGTCCAAAACTTTCTTAAACCTCTGTTCTTATTTGAGTACCACCAACTGTAATAAGAGGCAGGGGGTGGTTTTATAGATGAGGGGATAGGAGCTTGGAAATTAAATTGACCTCTCTAACACTATATAGCTAAAAAGTACCAAGATAAAAATTGAGAAAACCTGACCCTCAATCCAGAGCTATTTCCCTTCCAGCTCTCAGAAATTCTGATGAGATTTCCCCCCAACTCCTACCCTTATTCTCTCCCCTATCACATTTCTGTCAATGAATCAATAAAATAATGAATGAAATGTTTAAAACTTTTGCGACCATCTAGGCTATCAAACTCTTCCAAATAATGAACATTTTTGTTAACTCTTTTACAATAACAATTTTTTCATTTCATGGATCAATGCCAGATATTTTATGTCCACCCCTCCAAGCCAATATATCTCTCTTTGTATATTTTTAGAGGAGAAAAGGGGAATTTTGCATTCAGATCTCAGGTTCACTCTCCATGGTCGATGAGATGTTTAAATATGTAGAATTCAACTTTGTAAATAAACAGAAATAAGTTATTACTTTCTCTTAACGGTATCAATTTAGATAAAAGTTTGCCATACTGGATATCAAAATTAAAATTATACGACTATTATTGAAATAGTGACCTCTGCATATTAAAAAATAAATTGAACTTCAAGAATTGTGCTCATTTTCAGTGTCTTTTTGCAGTTCTCTTCCCTCTCCCCCTTTGTGTTTTTGCTAAAATATATTAGTGCTGCAGCAAACCATTGTTCTCTTAAGATTTGTAAGAGTACGCATATCAATAAAAGCTATTTTTAAAAAATTTGAGTGCTTTTCATTGTGAAAGAAATCTTGTTATTTGTCAGTATGTATGTCCCAAAGCAAAGAAGTGGACACACATGAAGCCTGGATTGAAGTGCTTTAGAATTATGTCATCCTCACCATTTTTCACAAGCTCAGAGAAAATTCTTTTCCTTCCTCCCTGAGAAGCTTAGTCCTTAAGGTTTTGTGAAAGCTGATGTATCTTTAAGCACAATGGGTAAACAAAGATACTGGCTAACACCATAGTTTTCATCTATGTGACTGAAGCAGGTGGCTTTGTATAATTGCTTCCCAAGTCCCAGGAGATTGAACTGTTAACAGTAAGAAGGAAAAAGTTAATTGAGTATCCAAGGGTCTTGGATAGAACAAGACATTTTGAAGTGGATTCCCTCATCTTCCAATTTACTGTTCTGCACTAGAGAAGTCTTGCTCGCCCTCTTTCTGTTTTCTGTAGAGAACTCCCACAAGAAATCAAGCCACAAATTGGGCTATTGGGTTTGGGAATTCAATAGTTTCTGAGTTCTTAAGTCACTTAAGAGTTTAAAGAATTTACTGCAGTAAATTTCTTAAAACAGGTTGCTGTGTCATTTGCAAATAAGATGAAGTCTTACTGACAGAATTATTTTGAAAATCAACCTATTCCCCTCCTTCCACAGCATGAACTTTTCTGGTTTAGAAGGTGTGCAAGCCCTCTGTCCAAGAATTATGAAACAGATTTTTCTATGACTGTCTTCCAAGTGATTTATCCAAAGCTGCACCCCATAAAGCCTACATCTTTTTCTATGAAGGTGCTATAGGTGCTAAACTAAAATGACTTTTTTTTTCTCACCATATTTAAAAATATACTTGTCTTTTGTAACATATTCATTTTAATTGTGATTTGATGAGAGGAATAAAAGAATTTTCATTCTCAAACACAGAGTATATTTTAAAAATAAATAAAAATCACACCTTTAATGAACTCAGTATAAATGTAATCAATTATTTTCAAGTCTTGAAAGGAAAGTAGATGAATGTGTATGCAGATATACCCAAATCCTAAAAAAAAAAAGACATTGGTAATTATATAAAACATGACCAGTTTTTAACACACACACACACACACACACAGAGAGAGAGAGAGAGAGAGAGAGAGAGAGAGAGAGAGAGAGAGAGAGAGAGAGAGAGGAAGGGAGGGAGAGAGAGAGAGAGAGAGAGAGAGACAGAGAGAACAAAAGAGAATAAAGCATTATTTTCACTTTTGTCTTTTCATATTCAAAGGGTTATTGAAATTGAGTAAATGAAATAAAATTAATGAGAAGACTATGTTCCATGTATAAAAATAAAACAAATATTTCTGAAGCAGCTGGACCTGCAAATCAATTGCTTCTGGTAAACTGATTTCCAGGCCAGTATTAGAGGCACATCCACAAGAAAAAAATGTCTAGAATCAACATTTGTTCACATCACATGATTTCTATATAAAATAAAGTAAGTCAGCAATGATATAAACCACAGGTTTATCAACTAGGCCGACAACTGCCAAATTACATCTTGAAGTATGATTACACAAAATACAGTCTAATCAACTGGATGTTAAATGTTTAATGCAAAATATTAAGAAAACACACATAATCTTAAAACAATGAATATGGGTTTTAATTTAGGTTGAACCAAGTAAACACTTTTGTGATTATGTGAGCTCTGAACATTAAGCTAACTCTGGCAAATACCCTTCCCAAGAGGTAAAGGCACACATTTCATCCCACTCAAATACCTTAATTAGAAATTAGAATCAGATCTGGGTTGCTACATTTTTGACAATGTTGTGAGTTAAAGGAATCAAAGAAATGCACATGATCATCCACATCTAACGTGATTTGCTATATTCATACATGGTGTTGATTCAACTCATGTTATCTTCTAAGAATGCCATATGGACTTAGACTCCAAAAGCTGTATCTGCACTAAAATTGCCCTTGGGCTTAAGGAATTACTCTAAAAGATAGATAGGAAGAAGGAAACTCCATAAGGAAAGATGGCAACTAGAAAGGTAGTCAGGCATAGAAAATTAAGAACCCCTTTTGTTTTTTATTCAGACAAAACTTAGAGCTGTCTTATCAATAGGGGATTGACATCACACTGCAATACAAAAAAAAAAAAAAAAAGCAAAGCTCTCTTTGGAAAGCAGAAGCATCTGAAATTTTAGCAGACCCTAGAATATATATTCAGGCCAGCCTGGCCCTCTGGGATATAGGTGTTTATATGGATGTCGTGAGTACCTGCACACTGCCATCCAACAATTTACCCCCAGTTCTATACCTGCTAGTTTTTGAGCCACCTCCACTTCTATTTTGTGGTTTTGTGCTCTTGAACAAGAAAGCACACTAAAAATTATGAAAGATTTACTGTGTACTATTTGGTACTCATATGTGATCTTTATTCAATAAAATCCACACAGCAAAACTGCAGGTTGACTTTGAAGCATATTGAGATGGGGGTGGCAGGGGTGGTCAGGTAATAAGTAATACACTGCAGGGAATTTTAAAAAGAAACAACTAAAAGTCATCTGCTTTTTTATTACAACCAATGATAGCAATTCTAAATAATAGTAGGTAAAAAACAAACAAACAAACAAACAAAAACTCTCTTCTCAAAAACCTTTTGTTGTTCTAAGTCAGGAGCTGGCAAACTTTTTCTGTAAAGTTTTTTTCTGTAAAGGGCCAGACAGTAAATATTTTAGACTTTATAAGATACATTGTCTCTGCTGCAGCTACTCAATTCTGTTGCAGAATGAAAACAGCCAACTTCCCTAGACTAATATGTAAAAAAATGGTCATTTCAAGAAACAATCATTTATAAATAGGCAGTTGGACAAATTTGACCTGACCTCTGGTCTACCTCCAGACAATTGTTGCAATTACTGTTGAATTCTAGCAATATATACATAAGCTTTAAATTAACACCATTTTTATCTCTTATCCTTTAGCCAATATTGTATTCTGCATGGAAATGAACTCAGAGAATCCCAAATTATGCAGTCGGCCACTGATATATGCAGATATAGTTACACATTCAAGTGTAAATTCATAACAAAAATCATTCACACTCACATCAGGCATACTTCATGCTTCCAATTCCTATAGTGTTGCCTATTATATTCATACAGTGCATTTGCAATAATCATTGGTAACATAATAATAATAAAAATGAAGAATCAAAACACTAAATACTTCAATTCTATTGTAAAGCAATGGATTAATGTCAATGGTCAATATCAGTCACTACTTAATCTAAATTTGCACGAAAAGAAAACTTCAGAAGGTGTTAAACAGATATTTAGAATAAATTCTTAGACAAAAATATTTTAGAAAAAATTTTTTCAATGTGGAGACTTTACAAAATCGACCCCAAAGAAATAAAGACATGGGTGTTAAGGCAAATTCTGAAAGTTATGATGAGATAAAAATGTCAGGAATTTAGGCCAAATTTATGCTCTTCTTTAAGAGTTTTCCTATTGGTGTATCTATTGCTTCTTGAGAGAAAAAAAGGAGTTTTTGAAATAAGATTAATTAAAAATGTCACTTGATCGTATTTTAACAAATGTAGATTGACAAATCTGGCTGTCTATTGAACAAGAATAGGCAAAGATCAGTTTTTAAAAATAATTGACAAATCTGCAGAAGTTAAAGCCTCCAAATAGAAACTGTGATGTCATTATTTGTCATTGCAACCAGCCAACCTATATGAAGATATAATCATTTTCCCCTTTTTAAAAAAGGTGACACTTAAATTTTATCTCTTATTGTTTTCCTATTCTATACTGTAATTTTATTTGTATATTTATAATTTTGTTAGAAGCATAAATATACACATTAAATATAATTAAATAAGATTTTTACCACTTCTTTTTTTTTCACCATCATTACCATTGGTTTTTATTTTATTTTATGATTATTATTATAAATAGTTTTGTTGTGTAGAGGAAGGAGTTATTAAAAAGTTATTTACTTTGAGTATCAAATAAGTTAAGTATGCCCTTAAGGAAAATAATAGTTTTGTTTTATATTGCAGGGAAAGGTAAGAAGATGATTTGTCCAAGACCAGCCAGGAGGTAAATTAAGCTTGATTTGAAAACTAGATCTAATTATGTAACACAAATACTCAACTATGTCATGACAACCAGAATATAACAATTGCAATGCCTTGGAGTAAACCTGAATTAGAACATGAAAAGCCAGCACTACATTCCCTAGTCAGTGTTCTACTGAGAGCTGATTAAATCCAGATTGGACTAAAAAGACAGAAGGGTCACAACTTGTAAATTCACCTGGTCCAACACTTCCGAAACTAGATTTTGAATCAAAGCAGATGACATATCTCATCCTGTTAACTATGTTAATTAGTGCTGATATTTTAAAATTTATGTTCATTTTGACTGTTAGCAACTGTCTTCTGCACTAGTATGCAGATCTAAGAGAGCATACGCATGTGCACCACACACACCACTCATATTATACCACATATTCTATAAACATACCACATATACACATTCAAATTATACACATCACACAAACATGTACCCACATACATAGACACCAGTCACACACACACACACACACACACACACACACACACACATCGCACACCATGCCTACAATACCACATACATTGCATACCACACATACCGCAAATATACCAAATACACGTACATACATTACACACACATGCACCACTCACACTGCACCACACATATCATACACACATATATCACATACTACACATGCCACAAACACACCACACACGTATGACACACACATACATACACATCACACACTCCTCACTCCTGAAGCCAAGCACTCTGATACTTTGATAATCAGCATTTTGTATCTATGTGTATTGTGATTATGAGTATGGTGATTTCCACTTAGCTAATTAAACCTGGGGAAATTAGTGTGTTTCTCTCAATTTTCTTCAAAGTTCATTTTTCTATCACAACTTAATTGAGTTATTATGCTGCAATAGAGACAAATTATGATTCTCGATTATGTTTTTCTCTTTCAGGAAAGATTGACACTGAAGTTCCAGTTATATTTGAATTATCACTTTACAAAGGTATAGACAGTACTTTTAATTACAAGAGCTAATCTGAATGGCTTTGATTAATATACTGCAGGAATCAGCTTTCACATACAATTGGTTTTATTAGAATTTAAAATAAAATACTGGGTCAGGAACCTCATTTATCTCTTTCAAAAAATCTGCTAGAGTGTTTTGTGTGTCAATATTCTTCTTTGTGAACTTTTTAATTGACAGTAAAATCCATGTGTAGAACTTTGAAGAATCTTTCAGTAATTTGGCTCAAGTTGCCTACATTTGTGTAGATATTCATCTGAAATAATACTCTCGACAAAAGTATTTTTGCCATATAATGTCACAAACGCTTTAAATTCAACTCTTATTTATCCAACCAAATTCCAAACTCTTATCCAATACAGTTCTGTGGCCTGGGGGTTGGGGACCTCTGTGATATTGGGTCCAATAACAAAAACTTAGTCCCAAATCTTCAGCCTCAGGGCTCCATTATGTGTTGATTAATTCTTAAAATAATATATGTTCTTCTGGGTCATATTTCTCAAACAAAGTCCTCTCTTCTGAAAGATGTTAACAAAAGAGTACTGCGGCCAAATACATTTGGGGATTATTGCACAGTATATCTCCATCTAAGTGTTTCATTATGTGACTTGAATATACTAAAGATTTTAAGAAGTCCTGCAGAAAAGATACATTTTTAATTATGTTTACTCAATGTTGTTCGGGTTTACTAGTTCGTAAATTCTGTATGTGTAGGGAGAATAAAGACACCCCAAATATACCCAATCCTTATTCCCCAGAAATTTTTATTTTGATATGTTTTATGATATCCTTAATTATCTAGTGGGCCTATAGTAATCAGAAGGGTTATTATAACTGAAAGAGGGAAGCAGAATAATTAGAGTCGGAGAGAAATTTAAAGATGCTACTCTGCTGGCTTTGAAGATAGAAGGTGGTCATGAGCAAAGGAGCGGGGTAAGCCTCTAAAATTTGGAACATGCAAGAAAGTAATTCTTTTTGAATCTCCAGAAGAATATACAGCCTTGTAGACATCTTGAATTTAGATCACTGAGACCCATTTTCGACTGTGAACCACCAATACTATAAGGGAATCATTTTGTTTTGTATAGTTTCAAAGCACTAATTTTAAGGTATTTATTATAGCAGCAAATAGAAAACTAATAAACTATTTTTCTTCTAATACCTATTACAAAATTTAATTTTGGAAATACTGACCTAGTCTATCACTCTGGCTTGAAGGAACACATTTTGAAATCTTAAGGAAGATGAAATTCTGATTTTTTAATGCACTGTTTCTCAGATTTTAATGTGCATAGAAATCGTGTAGTTTTGTTTTAAAAATGCAGATTCTGATTCAGTAGATCAGTAGTAGGGCTCACATTTTTGCATTCCTAACAACCTCCCAGTTGATGATGATGCTGATGATGCTCGTTGGATGTTCACGTTTAGAGTAGCAAAGTTTAAAAAATAAATAACTGAAAAAAAATCTCCATCCTTAGAAAAATTTTAGTAAAAGGAATCTCATGAAGTTCCAAAATGAAAATGTCTGGCTGCAGTTAAATGATCATGAAAATAGATTTGTAAGTATTGCCCTATCTATAAGTATTTATGACAAAACATTTTTTTTTCTAAGGTAGGGGGATAGAGGAGAAAAGTCAAAATATATTGAGGTCTCCCATTTCTAACAATTTAGAAAAAAATCTGACTATTAAGACGAAAGAGATATGAAGCATGAAAGGAGGTTTTATCAAATATTCTCAATTTGATCTCAGTCATATAAAATACCTGCTTTAGAACTGCAAACAGAATTAGATTTACATGAAATAAAATAAATAAAAAAAGAATCGGGATTTCTATCTTGTTCTCTTCTAAAAACTATGAAAAAAATGGCATAGATGATAGAATCTCTGTTCATCCCTCTGGCAACCAAATTAAAGATATAATGAAAAAAAGGAGCAGCAGCAAAGAAAAATCACCTGGGATCTAGATGAACAAGCCATACAACTAGGGAGAAATCCAAGAAAGCATCCTGCAACATCAGAAGGTAGGACATGGCAAGGATGTGGGGCAACCCAGGCACAGGCAGCTGAGACTGAGGCTATGGTAGTGGCCGCTGCAGATGCCTCTTAAAGGAGCCGCATCAGTGAGCAGATTTTCGCAGTGACAGTCCTGCTCCCTCTGAGCACCAAGGCCCTTTTGGCTGTGCACAGGAGGCATGAGGGACTTACAAGGAGATATTGTCGGAGTGAGGGTCGAGGCAAGACTGGCTTGGTACAGAAGCGCTAAAGGTATCCATTGTTCCCTGTTGAGCCCTCCTCACTACCAGTGCAGAGACACAGAGCTGCTATAGCTATGATGTCGTCAAACTGGATAGCAGAGGTCGCTCCACCCAGAGGACTCCCTGAAACCCGCATTCCCCAACCCAGACCCCACCCATGTTGCATCCAGGTCTATCCTTAGCGACCCAGATGCACCTTGCTGAGCAGCACCTAGACTCACACTGGAGGCAGCAGGCCTCGGTTTCTGGCGTGGCCTTTTGAAGCAACTATAAGCACAGCATCTGTGGATTGCTTGCTGAATCTTGACAGGTGGCCCCGGAGGGGTAGAGGCTAGGGCTAAATTTGGCCTGCAGCTGAACCCCTCTCAGAACCATGCCACTGGACACCTACTTCACAAATCCACACTAATAAGATCGGGATACTTAGGAGCTTTGCTTAGTACATAGAAACAGACACAGAAAGACAACCAAAATGGGAAGACAAAGAAGCAGAAACCATACAACAGAACAAAACAGAGATCCAGATATAATGCAGGCAAGCATCTAACAGATGCAGAGTTCAAAACACTGGTTATGAAGATGCTTAAAGGCAGAGAACTCCAACAAAGGAATCAAAATGGAGATGTAGATTATAAGAGGGAACCGGTCTAAAATGGAGAACACGTTATCTCAGATAAGAAGTATATTAAATGGAATAGATAAAGAAATAAAGTGAATAGAGGACTGGAAAGCCAATCAGGACACTCAGAAAGAATGGCAAGAAAAAAGAGGCCAAGACTACAAAGATGATTTAAGGAGAATATGGGACACTATTAAGACTTCAAATATTGTATAATTGACGTAAGTGAAGAAAATCAAGACGTTGAACAGCTGTTTAAAGAAATAATGATGGAAAACTTCCTTAACCTGGTGAAGGAAATGGACATAAAACTCCAGGAAGCTCGGAGGATTCCAAAAATCAGGGATTCAAAGAGGCCTACTCCATGATACCTCATAATTAAAATGCCAAAAGTTAAATACAAAGAAAATAATTTTAAAGCAGGAAGAGAAAAAAATAATTACATAAAAGGGAACACCTATACTACTGGCAGTTGATTTCTCAAAAGAGACTATGCAGGACAGAAGGACTTGGCAAAAAAATATTTGAAAGAATAAAGACCCAGGATATACAACCAAGAATAATTTATCCAGCAAAGCTATCATTTAGAGTTGAAGAACAGATAAAGAGCTTCCCAGACAAAAATAAACTAAAGGAATTTATCACCACCAAGCCAGTATTACAGGAAATGTTGGAGGGACTTTTTAAAGAAGAAAAAATAAACATCAAAAATAGGAATAAAGAATGGTAACAACTACATTCCTATCAATAAGTACCTTAAATGGAAAATAATTAAGTGGTCTAACCAAGAAATGAAGTGGCCAAAAGGATGAGAAAACAAAACCTCTACATATGAAAAGGAAAGGAATGGAAAAATATATTGCTGTGATGAACCTTAGAGGCATTTAAGTCAGAAAGAGAAAGATAAACACTATGTGATTTCACTTATATGCAGAATTTAAGGAATAAAAAGAACAAACTAATCAAAAACATTCATAAATATAGTACACAAACTTGGTGATGAACAGAAGGGGTGTGTTGGAGAGGCTGGGAGAATGGGGTGAAGGGTAAAAGAAGAACAAATTAGTAGCTGATGGATGGTCATGGGGAATGCAATTAGCATTAATACATTGGCTAGGTGGAGGGTCAGGGTCAGGGGAGGGAAAGCACTAACTCTATAGATGTTTAAACAATGCACTATATACTTGAAACTAATTAAAATTTAAAAAAAAAATATGTCCAATGTTTTATACTTGCTTTAGAAACACCCAAATGCATGGAATCAGAAAGCCTCATTAATTATCATACTTCATACCTTTCTTGGGGACAAAAAAGAGCTAAAACAAATGTGAGGGTGTCAACAAGAGCCATTTTCTACTACTTCTGCCAGCACAAAAATAACAGATGCCTTTTTTTCTTTTCTTTTCAGAATAAAATTAGGGTCCATGAAAGGTGCCAAGTTAAAATCCCTAGAAACGAATACATTCTCCTTACCTGCAAGTCTGGCAATGGTGATAAAAGCTTTTCATATACTTGCTCAGTCCCACAGGAGAGCTCATTTCTAGACCATTTCTACTTAACTGGTCTTTTTTAAGGAGCTAAAGTTACAGACTAAACCATCAGCAATTCATCAATTGTAAGTGCTTTAAAGATTAACTCAAAATGTATCATTTTGTGCCACAAGAAATCTGTTAAAACATCACCCATGTAAACAGTGCTGTAGAATTTAAAAAGCACTTTATAAAAGTAAACACTTATTAGAAATACTTTTCTGACCTCTTACTGTGTGCTGGCATTACTAGGCTTTGTATCAATGCTTTATGTGTTTTAGCATATTGACTTCTCGTGACAGCCTATAAATAGATACCGCTGTTATTTCAGCTTTGCAGATGTGCAAGCTGAAGCACAAAGTCATCACATACATTACATATGCTGTCAGTGGTCACAAAGCTTATTAGTGGAGGAGCCAGAATTTGAATCTAGAGATTGGTTGCAGATCTCATTCATTTAACAATTATACAATGTAACTGCTATCATGATTCCAAGAAGTGGAAAACTGCACTTACCAAATGATGAAAACAAATTCTGGGAAGCATGATATGCCAGGTGTCACAAAGAAATTATGACAAGAAGTCATAGCCAAATGCAACCTACTGCTTTCAGAGACCAAGAACTTTCTTTGGTCTGATATTCTGGGTCAACATACTATGTTTTGCTGAGTTTTTCTAGTGTAGATAAATTCAACTTCACCCATAAGAATAAAGGGTAGGTAAACCCTTTTGTGTTTAATGAGGATATAATATGCTAAATATTTCTGGCATTCCAAATAAATAATAACTTAGCTTTTATTTTAACAAAGCAAGTACACTTATGACTGATGAAAAATAGGTCCCAGGCCTTGGAAGAAATTCATACTGGCAAAGTTCCTTTGTGGCCACCAGTCTCCCTACTTTATTCCCAGCCCAGGGTGAAGTTTTATAGAGAAGGGCACAAGCCACTGTTTTCAGAACCAGGAGAAACAGTTCATATATGGCCATGTGCTTGTTAAATCTGGCTCCCAGCAGGAAAAAAAAATCATAACCACAACTCAACTGGCATTTCAGAGCAGCACTTCTTTTGGTCTCAATGAATATAAACTAACTTAAGCTTCCTTTCTCACTCATGCACACAGACACAGACATACACACACAAACACACACTAGGTAGGTATGGAGACTTTGAAAAGAATACATACCATGGAAACAGTGTTTAGTCGAATCTTTCGGAAGTGGGGCTGAAAAGGCACGAGAGTCTCAGTTAACTACTCCTCACCCACTTTTTCACTTCAGGGCAGCCTGATCTCTTGCCTTTTTATCTCCATTCATCCATTGTACTCTATGCTCCACAGAGAACTTTCTCTGCTTCCTCATGGTTTCTGCTTCCGCACAGTTTTAGCTTGCACACATCTACTGGTAGCTGTGGTGCCAACTCCAGAACTAACACCATACAGCTAACTGGCTGAATCTCAGTATGTTCTGGTCAAATGTTCATGCAATCAGTTGTGCATAAAGAAAAAGGAGGAACATTCTTTGCAATAGACATTTTTAGCTATATTTCCTTCAGGTGAGATGCTGATTGAAGAGGAGATGTGGGTAGGTGGTCATGCCAAGATTTGCCTACTCCTGTCATTCAGATTGATCCAGGTGTGCCCTCACATCTTTATTATTTAGAATAAAGGGAGATATGCTTCAGGATTTAAAGCTTTCAGATAATATGATTTTATCCCTTCACTTGACAAATCACTACAAAATTTGATGAACTTCAAAATATCTCTTATATCCACTCAGTTGGAAGTAAATCTGTAATATAATGTTTTCCTATCTATGTTGAAAAACTAAAGCATTATCATACAGTATTTAAAGTTTACACCAAAGTGATATTAGAATCATAAGTTTTCAAGGTTAAAAAGGAACTGCAGAAACCATCTGTATTGAGCCTGAAACCGAAACAATGAGATCTTGATAATATTGAAATTTCTAATCTTAGGCATAACAAAAAACTAAATGATAACTACGCTTGATATTTCTGATTTATTTGAAATCATTTAGTTTTTATCTAAGCCATTTAATGATGACCTGAGAATCCCTTTATGCTAATTATATGTCAGGCCTCTTCTCTTAATGTTCTTGCTGATTGAAACTTATACTTTATCATGGCTCTAGACATACTTTCTAAACTTGCTTATATATTTGCCTTATCAACTGGATAGTGAGTACTTGATAGTGAGAATAGCATGTGACTCATCATTATGTTCTTAACACCAAGTAAATATCTAGTGTAGACAGTTGCTTAATACATGCTTGTCAGATGGATAAATAAGTAAATCTTAAAAAATTACAATTGAAATTATCAATAAATACGTTTTTAAAAAAGAAGAGTGGAAGGAAACAAAATGGACTTTTTTTTAAAAAAAAAAGAAGCTTAAGATTAATTAAAACAATGGCATCACTTTTTAATTTTTAAACATATTATTATGTTATTAATTAAATATATTTTTTCATTTACCAGAGCATTAAGTTACTCAACTACGACAAATTATAAATTTTGGGATTTATCAAATTTTTATTTTTATCTTAGATTTACTTTAACCATGATAAAATTAAAGTCAAGGACAAAATGAAACTGAAGACCCAATACAGATGCTTAAAAAATTAAAATTTTGTATCCAGAAATAGCTTCAAGGCATTTTCTATTAAACATAGCCTTATAGTCTTGACTATATCTTAAAAATAGTTTTCACACATTCTATCACTGTTGAGAATATTTTTATTAGGCTAAATAAAGCTCCCCCAAATCTAGAAATCATACTGTAAACTTAATTTAAAAATCAAAATGATACTCAAAAGCAACTGAAAGGCAAATATTGAAAAGATAAGATATTAAAGCAAGATATTAAAGCAATTATTTCCTCAGTAATGATTTATAACTTAGAATTCTTAATATCTTAAAAACATCTTTATCTTATTGTGGTGGAAGGAAGAAACAGATTCAGAATATAACAAATAGGTGCTGTGATCATTTTTCTCAGCTAATAACTAAGAAAAATAAAAAATGTATGCCAATAGTACACCTCCCTGTTCATTTTGTTTTGCCTTCATCTTATTCTCTATCATTGATTTCCTTTTTGATATAAGAATACAGACAATGAAATAAAAAGTATTCAAAATGTTCAGGAGCAACCATTTCATTTTAAAATATAGACATAAATTCAGACAGTTAGATTAGTACCATATAATACTCAACCTGAGGACACTATTGTTTGGCTCATGACTATCTTGATCAAATTTGGCCAATAAGAGATACTTGTCTTTCATAAAGTATTGTGGATAGTATTTAGAAATTGGTTATTTTTATTGGTGTCATTTGGCAAAACAAAGCAATGGTAATCTTATGTTGTTATCCATTATGGAAATCATTTATATACCTTAGTGTAGAGGGACATAGTCTTCATAAGAGAGAAAATAGAAAGTTAAAACTGGACTTTAGAATTGTAACAGTTACTTTTTTTTTTTTTTTTAACTTACAGCACCTGTTATTACTAGGTGGTCTCCCATCCAAGTACTAATCAGGCCTGACCCTGCTTAGCTTCTAAGAACAGATGAGATCAGGTACGTTCAGGGTGGCACGGCCATAGTGTGATAGTTACTTTTATGTGTCAATTTGACTTGGCCCTGAAATGCCCAGATTAAACATTTCTGGGAGTGCCTGCAAGAATGTCTTCGAATGAAGTTAACATTTGAAATAGTGGATTGAATAAAGCAGATTGCCCTCTCCAATGTGATCAGTGTGGGTGGGCCTCACCAAATCCATTAAAGGCCTAAATAGAACAAGAAGGCAGAGAATGGGAAAATTCATACTCTCTGCTTGACTAGTTAAACTGGGACATTGTTCTTCTTCTCCCTTTAGACTTGGATTGGGACTTACACTGTCAGCACCCCTGGTTCTCAGGCCTTTGAACTTAGAATGAAACTATATCACCAGTTTTTCTGACCCTCCAGGTTACAGAGGGTAGATTGTGGGACTCCTTAGCCTCCATAATTGCATGAGCCAATTCCTTAAAATAAATTGTAGATAGATGATAGATGATAGATACATGATAGATAGATAGATAGATAGATGATAGATTGATAAGTATAGATATATTTGTGAATATAAATATAAATATAAATTTAAGTATATATATACAAATCTAATAGACCCTCTTTCTCTGGAGAACCCTGATTAATAAAAGGGTAAAGTACATAATAAATTGTTATCACATCAAAAATGTGATGAATTAAGGATCTTTTCTTTGACTAAACTACCAATTTTAACTGTTTTTAATTGTTTCAACTTCAAAATAACTAACACTTGTAACATAACCTAAGTTGGGAAGTATTTGGACTTTTATAATAAACCAATTGTCATTGAGGCTAATAATAAAGACAATAACTTGTACGTTATATTACTGTATCAAGAAAGCATTTTTTTAATATATCATACAGTGTATGTGGTTCTCACTGTACAGCAAACAAAAAAATAAAAATAAAAATAAAAACAAAAAAAGGCAAGGGAACTTAGGTGCTACTAATCCCAAGAGCTAGAGCCAAATTTCTCTGGGTCAAAAAGATGAATTAGTGATCATCTGGCATCACTCTTGGTTTGGAATAGTCTGATAAATAACCCATAAAGAACCTCACAATTAGAATTCTAAGAGTGTATTTCAGTCCTCTATATTAGCTGTTGATCCTGTAACAACTATTATCTAAGATAATTGTGGAGCATGCATTAAGTACTGGGTTAAACAGAAATAGGAAATTCACTAAGGAGTGAATCTCAGTCTGTACATTGAAGAGGCTTCTCTCTAGAGGAGACTTATCACGCATTGCCTCTTTGAGCAGCTACTGTTGCCTTGGCAGGGCATTAAGTAAGAAATTAAATGAATTAATCTTTGTAATTAACTGGGTTGGGGATAAAAGTCATGATTTTGGAAGGGAGATATTAAAATTTAGAGGTTATTTTTTTTCTCTTAGGTCAAGGTAATGTTTTAACAATAATGAGATAGATAATTTTATACACACTTTTAACTGAAGAAGTAATGGTTAAACGAGAAACATCTTACGCACAGTGTTGTTATGTATAATCTGCAATCACCTAAAATATGCACTCCTATACAGTCTTGTATCATGAGGACACATGCTCAGCAGCAACTCACAGGGAGGTTAGGTCAAACTATTTATAGAGGAAAGGATCACTGGATCAGGCAAAATAAGCCTGCATTATTTTAGCTTCAGTTACTCATGTGGAAAATGAACATCCATGTGCCTTGGCCTATACCATATAGAAATTGAAACTTCAAATGAAATGGTTTGCTGCATAAAATAATATTATAGAAATGTCTAAGAATATTAGAAGATAAAGAAAAGATTACAGTGGGGGTGGGGTGGAGGAAAGATAAGGGGAAGAAGGACCAAAAAGGTAACTGAGAAATAAGATAAAAATGAAATGTAAGAAAAAAATGATTGTACCCTAACTACATAGAAATAGATTTATTCAATGAAATGTGTGTACGATTTAAAGTTCCCTGTTAGTTTTTTCTCCCCCATGAATCTGTCACAATATTTAAGATTTCTTTTTTCTTAATTCTTTTAGATGTGGCTTGGAAAGACCCTGTTAAAACAGAAGCATGAAATCTTTGAGGAAGGATACAGGAAGCAGTTATCAGCTGCCAAGAGTGCAACACAAATGTGTTGATAAGATTTGATAGGCACTCAGCTGAGAAGGCCCTGAGAATACAGGAAGCAGCTATCTCCAGTAGTATTTTTTGTTTGTTTGTTTAAAATAAAGATGGGATAGATTAAGAATGTATTTGGGCTGAAAGAGAGAAGAATGTTTCTTAAACTTTAAAATTCAGAGGAATCAGCTAAAGAACCTGCTAAAATGAGATTCTAATTCATTCAGTCCAGTGTAGGGCCTGAAATTCTGCATTCTAGCAAGCTCAAGAAGAAGCTGAAACCGTTGGTTATTAAACTATACTTTGAGTATCAAGAATATGAAATTGGAGAGAGATCCATTCTTAAACCAAGCTGAGATATCACAGAGAAGATCCTTGAATGGCTAGGAGTATCATAATACATTCAAAATTGAGAAAAAAATAACTCAAAGAAAATGGGAAGTGCTGAGAAAAATGTACTTGTTAAGTTAAATGCTTAAAAAGAAAAAAAAGTTAGCCACTATTTAATACTTATTTGTTCATCATGTCATACAAATGCTACAGTTATTTTGTTGTACAAAAGACCATCTTTGTTCTCAATGAAGTACAGTCTAGCTAGACTCTAGAGCTAATCAGTTATCAAAAGCATCTAAAAAGAAATGACAACAAGGTAATCTTTAGAGTAGTGTTTTTCAAAGTGTGATTCCAGATGAGTAACATCAGCAGCAAGTGGAAATTTGTTAGAAATGTAAATTACTTGGCCTTCCCCTACATTTCCTGGAGCAAAAGTCTGGGGATGGGACCCAGCAGTAGGCACATTAATAAGCCCTCCATGTGATCCTGATGCATGCTAAAGTTTGAGAAGTAGTAATCTAAAGGAAGTACAGGAGTTAATATGAAAAAGATTGGAGAAATAAAGATTAGAATGAGAGAGGTGAGGAGGTATTTTTAGTTAGAGACAGCAAGAGGTCTTGGTTGGGTCATGAAATGGCAGCCCAGAGACTAAATTTGCTCTTGATTTTATCTTTCTTAGCCAGCAGAAAAATCGACTTTAATTTGAATGAGTTAGGAGGAAGAGAATCTCCATACTTTTACATCATCAGCCTAACCCCCAAAGGCCTTTGGTTTTGCAATCTTGGCTAAATCATCACAATAGAAGTAATTGAGAAATAACATCTAGCTCTTCAGTTCAGCAGTTCTCAGCATTGCCACACATTAGAATTACCTGAGGAGCTCTAAAAACGTAAGATCCAGGAGGTTAACCCAGGACAATTCAACTGGATCTCTGGGGTTGCATCCAGGCATAAGATTTTATAAAAGTTATTTCAGGAGTTCTAATATGCTGTAAAGGTTATTTGAGCACCACACAGTTTGAAGAATAGGAGTCAGCAAAGTCATGGTTCTAGTAGAATTTCTCTGATGATGCTATAGGCAGGGAAGAACATTGGGGTGTCCATTTTGCCTTTTTTGTTCAAATCTCTTCTGCTCACATTAGAAAGGTTTTCTGTTAAATTGTAGGTTGATTTTTATGAGCAGAGTGGATTATGGGTTCCAGCATAAAATGGTAGTGCAAACTATGTGCTTCCAGAGGAAACTATGCCTTATTTAGAGAACACCCTTCCTTCCAGGTTATCTGATTCTATTTCTATGGG
Organism: Cynopterus sphinx; assembly: GCA_030015415.1. Classification (NCBI taxonomy): domain Eukaryota; kingdom Metazoa; phylum Chordata; class Mammalia; order Chiroptera; family Pteropodidae; genus Cynopterus; species Cynopterus sphinx. Next base: position 117,834,463 of record CM057381.1, on the reverse strand, counting down.
GGCTCTGTCCGTTGACTGACTTTGAGCTATTTTACAGCCTATGAGTTGTAGATAACTGACAGTAATGGGAAATAATTCTTGTCTAAAGGCAAGCAATATATATTCTGTCTGGTGGAGGTTCAATTGATTACCCTTCCCCCATTCCAATTCTGCATCCATTTGCAAGTACATATCTATATTCCTGATCTATCAATGTGTCTGTTTTTTGGATTTTAACGCAACATTGATCCTTAGTGCTGAAGACATTTGAGAGATGTGGAGGCATGACAGTTTCTTTATTGGGGCTTATGGAAAGCATTAGAGGGTGTTTAAAACAGTAGCTAACTTTCCTTGAGTCTGTACATCTAAGCTATCACAAAAGTACAATTCTAACCCCTGCCTCCTCCTTCCTCAATAGAATACCAACTTATACAATTTTCTCATTAACCCATTTCACTAAATCAACAGCGTTTCAAGAAGGACTTGTGGTAACAGCATGGTTTCATTAGGGAGATAGAACACATTCCTCTCATTGAATTCTTTTGCTAATAGAGAGAAAAAAAGCTTTAGCTTTTTTTTTTTCTCTTTGCCAACCAAAGGTGAGTTAGAACTAATCAATATTTTCTAACATGTATAACACCTTCAACTTAGAGCTTTTAAGTTTCTGTAATTAGTATCAATCAGTACATTTCAATTTTCTACGAAGAAGCAATTATTACTTTTTAACTAAAAAAAAAGATGGTTAACCATAAATTTCAAATGCACAATAGTAGTTATGCTAAGTTTCCCTGAAATAAAAGCGCCGGAGAACAATATCAGCAAATATCCCCACTCTGTGTAGAAAACTACAGACTATTCCAAAATCAAATAAATGGTCTATTAAAACACTGAAAGGGGCCATGGGGCAATCCCAAAGGCAAAGAGCCAGTTCAGTGAATATAAAATAAGTTAAAGTTATATTTAAATACAGGATAAACTCATTTTAGAGTACTTGGTTAATTACCTCTGTTAAAAAAAGGAATTAGCCAAATTTAAATAGCAAATGTGATTTTATAACTGTAGGTTCAAATTCATTCAGCAACTTAAAATGTGATACAATGCAGTATCTGTTTAGATTGTTACAAAATAAATACATTTTTCTGGGTTATACTGAATGTAAACCAAAAATCCCGAGCTGAATGTTTTTTTGCTGATTTTAAAAATAAAATAAAATAGAAATCATTTTGTTTGATGAAAAAAAAAGTAAGTAGGAGCATTGTTTTCCATATATAAGGTTTTCAAGGGTGAGTAATAATGTTCAAGCATTGCTAATTTACAGAGATTTGTTTGTTGCATGAAATTTCTGGATACAACTCGGGTCACTCACAAACAATCCTTCCTGGTGTCACTTGGGCTCCCTTGCAAAAAGCAATTTTCAGTAACCCCTACTTACACTGAGAAACTCCATGTTCCATGACACGATTTTATTTTTCAGGACCAGTTCCTGTAATTTCATGCAGTAATTTAGGTGATTGTCAAGCATGGTGTATTCAAACTAAATGCTTTCTTTTGAAAAGTAACACTTTGCTATACTGAATCCTTCAATTTCTAGTCAGAAAAAGTGAGTTTTAATAGCCTTGACTTTAACCTGTATGTTGGATTTTTCTTCCCTTGAACAACAGACTAGCATTTGTTTCTTCTAGTGTATTATTATACCCATCATACATTCATTTGGTCATTTCATCATGTTGAGAAATATCAGAGCTTTTTTTCCCTTTTCTCTTTTTTTTTTTAAACCATTTTTTTACTTCATTGCTGTGCAGATGGAGGCGTTCTGGGACTCAGAAGGTCACACAGCTACCCTGCAGTCAAGATGAAGACATTGTCCCATGACCAGCACTGACCACTGTCTTCCTGAGTGATCCCAGAGAAGCATCAGATGGCCTGATACTCTTCCTGGCAACCTGACCTGGCCTCTTAGAGCATTTAGGAGGATTAAGGAAATAATGCCATCAAAATACTTGTACCTTCTCAGAAGGGACATCTACGGGAAATGAAAAAAAAAAAAGTTCAGGCAACTTAGAAAGGAAGAAAAGAGAGGTACCCTGGTGTGCCTTGTGCTGAGGCAGAAAGAAAGAAAAACGCAGCTCCAATAGGACAGAAAACAAGAGGACTACCTTGCACCCTCCACAAGTCCTACCCACTCTCCCCATGTCCAGAAAGCATTTTGCACAGCATCAGAATCGGCAGAATTTATGCTTGAAACATTTCTCTATCCAGTGCCTTTATTTGTATTCTTGTAGATGTAATTTGGGAGTTATCCCTTTCTCTTTGGACCACATACCTCTAGATTCAGGAATTATGACTTCACCTATAGCCTCTCTCAAGGTCATGAAATTGTTTTCCTCCATGACAAGAAAACAAAGTTACTTAACTTTTCTTTGCCACTGATGCTAAGGGGTAAAATGTGAATATTAATAATATCCATCTCATAGGATCATTATGAGTTATGATCTGTAAGAAACTGAGCCTAGTGCATCATAAGCATTACACCTGTTTTTAAAATACGTGTTATATAAATAGATGTTTTCTTCAAAGTGTTGTCCTTCATTTAAAGTCAAATCAAATAAAAAGTCTAAACTGAAAAGATTTTTATTCAAAACATGTGCAGATATAGTTAGGGTGTTAGATGCTATTAGAGAGGAAGCTGGGCTGCATCATTTCTGAAATCCTTTCTAGCACAGGATAGATTTGAATTTGGCCCTTATCCTTGGAAAGAAATTCACAAACATCCACCTATCTATTCACCCTGAAAAGGAAAAACTGATAAGAAATGTACCAATGATTTGAAAGTTAAATTTGAGTATTTGCCTTTCCACCAACCACTTAACACATATCTTTACTGAGAAAGATGCACACAGATCCAATGAAAATAAACAAACCTATTAAAATTTAACTAATAATTAAACATTCATTGACTATCAGCTCAGTGGCAGGTTTAATGCAAGATGCTTTAAATATATTTGCTCATTTGATCCACTTTTATGTCACAGGAAACAAAACTGAGCCCAAAAAAGTGGGCTTAGTATGATTTTGACACACACCTGATGTTAACTGCTTTTCATTTACTTACACAGTAAGTCTTCATAGCAATTCTTAGCCTATAGAACAGTGCTATAGGCTAGTAACTGGTATAGTGCTATAGTTAGTTAGTAACTGGTAGAGTTAAAATTTTTGTCTCCAAGACTCCAGTGCCTATGTTATTTATAAGCAGAGCATACCCTTAACCACAGCCCTAGGAATGCAGAGAACCAGATTAAGCCTTTGCTCATGGCAACTCAGTTAATTTTTTTGAGTCTCAGCTCTTCATCAGCAAAATGAGATGAACATACCAGAGGATTTCAAAGGGGACTATGTGGGGCTAACGTTCTGTAACTGCTGGAAATCAAAATCGCTCTCCAGAAACTTCCTCAGGTAAAACAGTGAAGAAATAGTGTGAGTACTTCCACCAACAACCCCCCTGCAGATTTCCCACCCTCAACCTTTCTCCATGATGTCCATTTTGTCTACAACCATCATATGAGGTATATGGCTCTTCTGTGTCTCTTGAATGTTTTTCGAGATATCTACTTCACAAAGTAATAGTTTTTAAAAATTGCAAAATTTATCAAGCAGTCAGTGTGAGCTTTAAAATTCCAGTTAACCAGTGTTTGCTTGCTGGTCCAATGCACTAGCAGAAAAGAGATAGAAAAAAAGATGTTAAACAAATGTATGAAAGGCTGTAATCACAAATAGATCATTTACACCATCAGCTTTGACTGTGCTTTCTGGCTCCAGCCTAGCAATAGAACAATGCTGTTGCATTTATTTGGAACACGCTGCAGGGTGAACATATTTTCCACATATGCCTTAAATGAGTCTTTTAAAGTAGTTTCATGAAATCTTTGGGGTTTTCTATACTCATATTTGACCACAACATTTAAGTATTCTTTCCTTTCTGCTCCTTCAGCACCTGTATGCATGCATACAACTACTCTTTTCCCCCAACAACTCTTTTGCTATCTTCCTTTCCTTCTGATTCTTCATAAGCTGTTAAGGTGGCAACAATTTACTCAGAGTTTACAACACAGATATTTCTTCAATAAATCAGAAAGAAATGATCAATTATGAAAAATATCCCTAGACCTACAGCTTAAACTAAAGGAGTAAACTAATGGCCCTGGCCCAAACTCAGCCTGCATGAATCTTTTATTTATACTTTGTTTTAAAAGATTTAAATTAGAGTCATCATTTTAAAAATTGGAACCTTCTCATCAGAATCTGGATTTTTGGCTTTTCTTAAAAAGTCAAAGGATTTACCCACGGTGGACCCATTTATCCAGGGCCAAATAACAGCTTCCTTTTTAACAAGGATGAGTACTTTCCAGGTGCCCTTATTCATACTTCCCCCTACGGCTTTCATACCCTGTCTATTTTGGGTGGTAACATTACCTACTTAAGTCCTAGGCCTTTGGGTTTTTGAATTTTTGCATAAAGCCTTCTTTCTCAACCTGATCACCCACTCCTCAGTCATCTGCACTCTAGGTTTAAGCATACTTCTGTCCAAGCTCCAATGATCCTAGAAGACATGATACAAATGGAGTGAGAAGAAAGGGAGCTAGCTAAGAAATAGGGCAGTGAATAAGTGTCCCCTACTGGATGTGATTTTTGAACTGGATGTGATATGAATTGAGGTCTGTGTAGACTCACCTGGGGAAAAAAATATGAATAGGATACTGCACCTTAAGGGTTAGGGTATAAGGATTAAATAAAATGTTGAGCACAGCACCCAAAACATGGCCACTCAAACACTGGGAACTCATAAATGTGAAAGAGCAAGAAGGTTACTGGAAAATACTCTCTGCAAATGCTTATGGAAATTGGAAAAGAAGAAGTAACAGAATGAAAACTTTTACAATCATGAACCATTCAGTATGGGCATCTCTTATGAGGGTCAATGGGTGCAACTTAAATAAAAGTTCATAAGATTGTAGTAGGATTTATGGAAGAGGCTATAGGTGGACATGGGAGGTGCTGAAGGCCTGATTCATACCAACAGGAGTAATTTTGCAAAGCAATCATTCCTTAGTTAATTATAGGTTAGGAATAAATTTGCCTGCTATTGCTAGGTTTCTACCAAGGTCAGTTAGATAGAATAAATAAATTCATATGATAGATGTGAGCAAACTATATAGCCATGGCTCCATTTTTATGATATGTTTGTAGGAGAAAAAGAAAGGGATGGAAGATAAATTAGAGCAAGAACAACTTAACTCTATAGATACCACCATCCTTGCGAGGTATTGAGCTTCCTAAGATTTGCTCTGCTACTTAAAATAGTAGGCTGCTCTTTATCAAAAAGATTCTTTGATCTTGAGTGATTAAGATGTCCATAGTGAATGCCTTAATGGGTGGGCTTGGAGAATATAATAGCCAACATGCAGACAATGATTTTTTTTTTAAAGGATATGGCCTTCTAGGAACATATCCTTGATAGTAGAAAGGCCCTCCATAAGAAACTTATAAGATTCCTTACCTAACCTACCCTCCCTAAAAACAAAACAAAACAAAACAAAACAAAACAAAACCTCCCTTGTTTAGAGTTCCCAAAAGAGAGAATCTGAGAATTCTTTAAGAGGCAATCTGTGCCACTCAGAATGGGAGAGAGATTTTCATACTCCTCACTTCCACGTGACTGAGCTTCCACTTAAGCAAGTCCCCTCTGTCTAAAATGGCATTCTCTTCTGCCTGGCAAATTCTACTCACCTCTGGGGAACTAGCTACCTAGTCAAAGCTTTTCAAATACCTTCTTAGTTCCTCTCAACAATGTTTAAGAGTCTCCACTAGCAATTTTATCAAATCACAGCTTATTTATTGAACTACCTCTATCCTCCAGTAGAGAATAAATTCCTCATGAGTAAGTGCCACACTTATTCATCTTTGCATTTCTAGGGACTAGAATATTCCTTGGGATATAATATGTGCTCATTTAATGTAACCTGAGCACATTCCTTTAGGAATTTGATATTACTTATATTGAGTGTGTGTGTGTGTGTGCGTGTGCGCGCATGTGTGTGCATGCACATGTGCAGCTGGGAAGTCAATAGTTTCACAGAAAAAATAACCATCAGACTATCTCAGAGGGGTCACCTGTTATAAAAACTTTGTGAATTTCTTGCCAGAGCATAACAGTAGAAAGCTACAGAGGCACTCCTGTCATCATTCAGCATTTTCTCTGATGCTAAAATGATAAAATGGTGAGCAGGCAAGTTATTCCACGTAATTAAATATCTCCTTTCAGATAAACTACAGAAACCATTCTTATTCATCCATTCACTTATTCACTCAATAAATATGCACTCAATAAATATTATTCACTCAATAACATGCATCTGATGGTGTTTTAGGGACTGAACTGAACATGACAATTTCCTATTTCATAATGATTCCCTTCTCGCAGGAGAACCCATAAACTAATAACTAAAATAATTTCCTAGAATAATAAGTGTCACCTGCTGTTTGAGCTGATCACTGAAGAATAACAAGGAGATAAGCATGCAAAGCTCAGGCAGGGGCAGGGAGAGGTTGGTGTTCTAGTCAGTAGAAAGAGCCAGGCCGGGGCTCTGGATGAGGACAAGCATGTGCACTGGAGGAACAGAGAAAAGCACAGTGAATGAGGCAGAGGGGATCAGGCAGAAACATTTGTATCGGCCCAATGACCTGGTGAGAGATGTGCATTTTATCTAAATGCTAATGGATTAGTTTAAGCAAGGGAGTGGCATAGTTTAAATTTTAGTTTTATAAGATAACTTGTAAAGCTCCATGAAGAAATAGACTGTAGGGCAGCAAAGATAGAAAAGCAGAAACAGGAGGCTATTGCAGTAAAACAGTTGGGGATGACATTTTATTACTGGTCTGTGTGCTTTGTAGAGTCTAGAGAGAACCTATGTTAACTGTAAGAAAATTATACAGTTCTCATCAACATTGTCTTCAAGGCAGAAAGCAAGCTATTATTGTTAGAAGTTTCACCCATCTAGTTTCTCTACCTTTCTTTATGTAAAAAGGGTATACGGTTTAAATACTGTCTTTAGTCCATTTCTGTTTATGTTCTTATCTGAAAGTATCAAAGCAAATAACTGTGTTGCCAAAGTATGTAATTAAAATGGGAACATTTCTAAGCAACCCTTATAAACATATCAGCTTTCATTCAAAATCATATTTGGACTGTCAAGGCAACGCACTGATTCCTTATTTTATGCATGACGAAGCAACAACTAAGAAGGAAGTAGGCAAACCATTTACTCTAGGAGCAGTGGCTCCTCTGAGACACCACCAAACATTACAAGCTGGAGACTCATGGAGGTAGGATTTAAAATCGAATGTAGTTCCAGAGTCTAAGTACTTAATAGCTACATTGAGGAAGCTCTCCAGCTTAAAAAGAACCTTGGACATTATTCTAGTGCAGCCCCTTTATTTTACGGATGAGAACCTGAGGTTTAAGGACAGTAAGTCCCTTGAAGAGAATAAACTGCACCTTTAGCCACCTGGTTGACTAGTTCCAGTGAACTGGGATCCTCTATGAATACCAGAATTATTATTTCCTTGCCAAGAAGATTTGTAAAGGAAGGCGGAGAAAGGTTTCTCACTTGAGATATTTTGCAGAATATTTGCTCTTCCCTCAAGACAGATCTAGCAAATGATTTGATGAAACCGTCCCTTATGTGTTTATTATCTACAGAATGCATAGAGCTCTGAAAGTCAGGCAGTTGATCACAAAAGTAATAGCCATAGTAGTTCAAGGAGTGATCACGTGTTGAGCTGTGCTGTATGTTTTATACATAATCTCATTTAATCCTCATAACCACTCCTCACAGAGTTTTACAAAAAGCTAAACCAAAGATCAGAGGGGATAACAAATTGCCCAAAGCCACAGGATAAATGGTGAAGTCAGGGTTTGAATCTGAGCCTTCTGACTCCAGAACAATCAACAGCAAACTACAGCCTATTGACTAAATCCAGCCCACTACCTATCTATGTAGATTAATTTTATTGGAACAACGACATGCTCATTCCTTTCTGTATTGTCATTACGGTTCCCACTCTAAATGGCAGAGTTGAATCACTGTAACAGAGATCATGGCTAGCAAAGGTGAAAATATTTACCATCTAGCCCTTTATAGAAAGTCTGCTGACCTAGGGCCTGCAATCATAAGAAATATTTAAAAAATATTTACTGAGTGCTTACAATGTGGGGGTCACTGTTCTGGAGGCCCAGTAAAAAGAACTGATAAGTCCGTACCCTCGTGGAGCTCTACCTAAAATATGCTGCCTCTTGATCAGGGGGCTGCCTGCATAATTTGTGGGACAGTGAAAAACAAAAATGGGGGTCCTCTGTTAAAACAAAACAAAACAAAACAAAACAAAACAAAACAAAACAAAAACAGCTTCCAGATGGCAACAGCAGAGCACTCAACCAAGCAAAAGGTCTTTTCTTAACATGGGGCTCTCTGGAAATGCACAGGTTGCATGCCCACAAAGCTGTTCCTATTCCTTATATAACCTTGCTGACATAGGCTGTGAAACCTCTGTGCCCAAGAAAGCCTGACACAGTAATCTTGACAAATAAGGAAAAACCATTCTAATCCTTCTTGTACTTCTAGACCTAGGTGACCTACTGGGATGGGGAGAAAGCTGTGTAGCCATCCACATGGATCACAGCCCATGGGGATTCACAGCACGCAAAGCTGTGTGACTTATACTCTGTAGCACAAACTCACTGCGCATCATGTTCCTTAAGCAATACTTAGGCAGCCATCATTTGATGACTTACATAAATGCCAAAAATTTTCAGTTTTCACGTTCTGATTTAATCAATGACCACACACTAAGGTAATGAAACAATTCATTTTTTAGTTTCTATGACTATCTATTTTGTGATTAACTTGAAGTAAGCATTTATAAAACATTTCCTGAGAGGACTTTTAACCAGTATTTTAGACCTCTTTGTGGGATCCCTTCAAAAGGTGAGGTTCATCAATATAATCTACAATGGTGGACAAAATCAGTAGATATATGCTTGAGAGGTCACTTAGGATAGTTTAAAATCCCCACCTCTGCAGTCTAAATGCCTGTAACTTAATTCTTATTCCACCACATCCTAGCACTGTGACCTTGAGCAAGTTCCTTAATTTTTCTGTGTCTCAATTTCCTGAGCTATAAAGTGGGAATAGAAACAGTACTTACTCATAGGGACACCATGAGGATTAAATAAAGTTAAATGTGTAAAATGCCTAGAACATCTGGCAAATGCTAAATTCTATATAAGTTTGAATATCATCATTGTTATTGTTATATCCTCTGAATAGATCTATAAGCAAGAGACCAGAAGCTAAAATATCTACCTAGGTCAGAATAAGTTCAAGGAAGTAATATAAAACAATGAAATTGGTATTGGTATTTTAAAATACAGAGTGGTAGGCAACATTTGGAATGAGGAATGCATGCCTTATGGAAGGAGCCATCTAGCACTCAGCCACTTACCCAGTTGCTGCCATGCCCAGCATAATTCCAGTGGAACCGACTCATTTTTTTAAAGAAAATAAAAAATCTGGATATTTCTAGGAAATATACCGTTTTCAATGTTAATAATAAATTTAATTTCATTTAAATATCCTGGGTAGGTCAACAATATCTAATTTCATCCACTAGCCAACTATTTTGCAAGCTTTTCTCTGTAGCATCCATTAGGTTCTCAGAGAAGCATGAGCCCCTAAAGGGTAAGGATGCTAACTCTTGAGTGTCAGTGGATCATCAGGATACAAGGCCTTTAAGGCCCTTGTATGTATTAAAAATCATACAAAGTTCTGAGAAGCTATGAAGCTCTCAGTCCAAAAGTACTCAGGGTCAACAGCTGAGGGTAGGACAGGTGATCAGGAAAATAAAACATCACTTTCAAGGCAGTCATTTCTATTGTCAACATCAGAACCATTTCAAATTTGTCTTATAACACAGGGGAGCTTAGAGTTAATGCACTTGCCTCTCTATAACAAAATTTTTCTATCTAGTTTCCTGTCTCGGATCTTCTCTTTCCTTTTTCACTATCAGAAACCAACCCAGGAAAAAGTTATAATTAAATGTGAATATGTTTAATATCTTCCATTTTCCATTATTATTTATGGGAGGGGGGGTTGTGGGGCAGGAAGGTAAAATGTGGGTTCCCTGAGTCCTCACACCCAGTTTAAATATATTAGTTCTGATAATTGGAAAATATGTCTTTGTCTTCTGATTAATGGTAGAACAACAACATTCCTTTTTGGGCCTCTCACTTATAGCAACAGAAAGGGAATAATAATAACTAATACACATAATTTGCTTTTGATGGCAGGTTTTCCATATGGCTTTTAATATATACAGGGACTTAAAAGCCTTAAATCCTAGTTGCCGGAGGATATTTTGAGGGAGTCACTATAGTTGCAGAATCTTTTACAAGATTGGGTACACAGACTGAGTCCACTGAAAAGACTGACTGTTCTGGAACTGAACCACATGGTGGCCACTGTGCTTTAAATATTTTTGCACTGTCACCATCTGAACTCTATTATAGTAATATCAGAGCATTGATTCAAATTATTCAGATATTTGAGATTTGAATGTGTTTTTTCATGTATTTTCATACACATTTTTATTTTCTTCACACAGTCTCTGTGAAAAAGATAATAATACACTCACAGTGACACTGAAACTATAAAACAATAAGTTATTTAATGTTGGACACTTAGGACAGTAACTTAATTTTCTTGACTCCTAGCCCAACACACTTTTCTCAGTAAATAAACCATTATTCCCCTTTCTCCTCCTTTGAAAACATTAAAATTCCTTCTGGTTCTTCACATTTTTACAGCCTTTTGTTGAACTGCATCAACTCTGGCTACATCCCTTTCAGTACATATGTCATCAGTGAGGACCTAATCACATCACATTCACTTATGACTCCCTATTGCCTACATATTAATACCCAAATTTCTTACCCAGTGTTAGGAGGCATTTCACAATCTAACCCAAGTGAACTTCTCCACCATCATAATCTTCCACCTTTTATTCCATACTTCCCTTTTAGCCATTTTGATCCACCCTTATTTTTCTTAAGCTATCTGGTTTCTCTCATTTATAAATAAGTGCATTATATAGCACATTCATAAATAAACTAGACTTACTTTCAACTTTTCAGGTGCCTACCATGCAAAAGTTTTAAAGTTTTTTCTGGTCCAACAATTATTTTTATTTTTAAAATATTAATGAATGTTTAGTTTTTACATGAATGCTTATTAACACAAATTATTTCTATAGTTAAATAATATCATAAACAAATCCATTCTTTTAACTACTTCTACGTGCTTCCTGCAAAAAAAATAAATAAATTGTATCAACTTTCTCCCAAAAACAGTCATTACCAATTATGAGGAATAATATAATTCTTTAAAAGAATTTTATGAAAGACCTCTGGTCAAGATGGCAGAGTAGGTAAACACTGTGCTCACCTCCTCTCATGACCGCATCAAAATTACAACTAAATTATAGAACAACCACTCTTAACAACTATCTAAAAATTAACTGAATAGATTGCCTATAAATAAGGATATAAATAAGCCATGTAAAGACTGGTAGGAGGGGCAGAGACTCAAAACAGGTTAGTCCCACAGCCACATGTGGACATTAAGAATCAGAAGGCATATCTTGGCTGCAGATATTCACCCCTTTCAAGGAGCAGAAAATACAAACCCCACATAAGACTTCCCAACCTAGGCCACCATTACCAGGAAGAGAGATCCTCATAACATCTATTTATGAAAATCAGTGAGGATTCTGTCCAGAAAAGATGAAAGGCTACTAAGTCCCAGCAATTCCTTTTAAAGGGCCCATGTATGAACTTACTAATAGGCTCACTTGCTCAAAACTCCAGAAAAAGAACTAAACAAAATGGAAAGAGGCAATCTAGCAGACACAAAGTTCAAAACATTTGTTATAAGGATGTTCAATGAGCTTAGGGAAAAAAAAAAGTCAGTGAGAATTAGCACAAAGAGATAGAAACCATAAAAAGAACCAATCAGAAATGAAGACTACAATAACTGAAATGAAGAATACATCAGATGAAATCAACAGCAGATTAGAAGAAGTGAATAAATGTTTTGGAAGATAAGGTAGTGGAAAACACCCAATTGGAACAAAAATAAATAAATAAATAAATTATGACAATTTAAGGGGTCTCTGGGGAAACTTCAAGCATAACAATATTCACATCATAAGAGTATCAGAAGGAGAAGAGAGAGAGCAAGAAATTGAATACATACTTGAAACTATAACGACTAAAAACTTCTCTACCCTGGGGAAGGAAATAAACATACCAGTCCAGGAAGCACAGACAGTCCTAAACAAGATGAATCCAAAGAAGCCCACACCATGACACATCATAATTAAAATGCCAAAGGTTAAAGACAAGAGAGAATCTTAAAAGTAGCAGGAGAAAAACAGTAACATACAAGGAAACTACCATAACACTGTCAGCTGATTTCTCAATAGAAATTTTGCAGGTCAGATGGGACTGGCATTAAATATTCAAAGTAATGAAAGAAAAAAAAAGATGTACAATCAAGATTACTCTACCTAACAAAGCTATCATTTGGAATCAAAGAAGAGATAAAGAGCTTCCCAGACAAGAAAAAAGCTAAAGAAGTTCATCACACCAAACCAATATTACCAGAAATGTTCGAGAGACTTCTCTAAGAAGAAAAAAGATTAAAAATATGAATATAAAATGGCAATAACTTCATACCTATCACCAATTACTTTAAATGTAAATAAATTAAATGTTTTAGTCAAAAGACAAAGGGTGGTCGAATGAAGAAGAAAACAAAACCAGTATAGATGCTGCCTACAAGAGACCCATTTCAAATTGAAAGACACAGGGTTGGAAAAGATATTTCAGTCAAATGGAAATAAAATAAAATCTGTAGTAGCCATACTTATATCAGACAAAAGAGACTTTAAAACAAAGATTGTAACAAGATAAAAAAAAGACATCTCAGATACAATAGCCAAGATATGGAAGCAACCTAAGTATTCATCAATAGATGATTAGATAGGGAACAGGTGGTGGTACATGTATACAATGGAATATTATTTGGCCAAAAAAAAAAAAATAAAATCTTACTATTTGCATCAACATGAATGGACTTAGAAGGTATTATGCTAAGCAAAATAAGTCAAAGACAAAAACCATATGATTCCACTTATAAGTGAAATCTAAAAAACAAAATAAACAATCAAACAGAAACAAACTCATAGATACAGAGAACAAACTCATGGTTGTCAGATGGGATGGGGATTAGAGAGCTGGATAAAAATGATGAAGAAATATGAAATACAAATTGATAGTTCCAAAAATAGTCATGGGGATGTATAGTGCAGTATAGGAAATAAAATCAATAATATTATAATAAATATATAAGCAACTAGGTGGATACTAGATTTATTGAGGGGATCACTTGGAAAGTTATATAAACATCTAACCATTATACTGTATACTTGAAACTAATATAATATTGATTATCACCTGTAATTAAAATATTTTTAATTTATAAATATTGCATAAAGAAAAGTGAATCTTCTGATATTTCTCTTTTTCTTTGTAGCTTGGATTCTTTAGGGATATCTAGTTTTGAATATGTTGTTTCATCAATATTGACTCTTAGGAATATTTAGCTAATCACTTGGCCAAAAAGATTAATTGACTAACTTCTGGGCAAGAGATAGGAGCACAAGGATGGCTACAACCTCTGGCCATACTTTTAAAGGGAAAGAGTGTTTCTTTCCTTCCCATGTCCACTTTTCTGGTTAGAATGCAGACATGGTAGTGTGCCATCTTGATCCTTGCAGGTGAGGGCAATGCCTTTAGGCTGGTAGAGAAAACAGCACTACTTTGGGTCCCTGATGACTTGCAGACAGAGCCATTCAGACATTAGTGAGACAGAGACATACCTCTTTCTTGTGCTTATTATGTTATTTGTGATCTCTCTGACACACAGCAATATCTCTATTATGACAAATACAGAAACATCCATCCTGTGTATTTCCACAGATTTTTCATGGCAAATTCTGGAAGAAAGCCCATTCTAATGTGGTGATTTGTCTATGCCAATACTTTTCATTTTGGTAATTAAGAAGTGATTTATTTAGTCATGTTCTTTTTTACCTCTAAATCTAATTTCATTTTCCCTTGTCAGAGTTGGTTTCCATGTTATTAACCAATATTTAATTTTTAAAAGCACAAACATTATACTTTTGAAGATAAGCATTCCAAATGCTTCCTACCCACATTTCCTGATTGTCTCTAAGTATATGGCTGATAAAACAGAATTACTCTGTCCCAAATAATATAGAAAAATCTTCCCCTCTCCTTCCTCATGAATCTCACTCTAAGAATTATCAGGAATTGTAAAAGCTAAATGAAGCCCAAGAAAAAAATGCTAAGATGTCTACAGATGGCACAATAACATTTATATATATGTTCTGAAGTCCTTTTGCTTTTACTTTCAAAAACTGGTTAACTGTCTGGAATAAAATGTCATGAAAGATAATTCCATAAATAGATATAATTACACATTATGGGCAGGTCATAAAATTTTTTTTGAGGACCTCAAGAAAGTTATAACAAATAATGTATAGATAAATATCAATATAAATTTAACATATAACTCAGTTGTCACTTTAAAGAATTCTATAAGACCATATATAAATTCCAGAGTAAGACTGAAATTGATATAAATATCTGTATCTATGTCTATATCTAAGCCTATCTATCATCTATCTATCATCTATCTATCATCTATCTATCTATCTATCTATCTATCTATCTATCTATCTATCTATCATCTATCTATCTATCATCTATCTATCTATCTATCTATCTATATCATCTATTATCTATCATCTATTGTTCTCCTACATTTTTAACATGTTTGATATTTAATAAACTATTGTGGTATCTACCTGATATCCACTTATGAATGATAAAGGTGATAATAAAAACAATAAGAGGTGCAACTACCTTCATTGATAACCTTCTATGCTTCAGATACGAATCACTTTTTGTCTCAGTTAATTGTCCAAATAAGTGTCTTTATATAGGTGACTTACAGATGGGTTATCTAAAGCATAGAGTGTTTGTATCACTGGTCAAAAAACCTCACATAGAAAGTGCAGATTTATTATTTGAAGCTAAAATTGTTTACTATTGAGCCAGAACTCAAAACCACCTTATTACCCTGGATAAAATTAACCTAAACTGGTTAATTTAATTCCCAATAGATATTTTTAATTGGGAATAATTTATAATGCAAAGATGTTTAAGTTTCAGATTCAATAAGTTTTGACAAATGTATAACCACCAACATAATAAAGACAGCAAGCATTTCTATAACTCCCCAAAATTCCTTTTTCAGTTAACCCACTTCCTTCAAAGGCAAGCATTGTCTTGATTTTTACCACATCATGAGTTTCAACAGTTTAAGAATGTCATAAAAATGAATTACTCAGAATGCTCTCTTTTGTATCTTGCTTTTTCTACCCAAAAGTTTTCAAGATCCATCCATACTGCTGGATGTATTGGTACTTAATTCTTTTTTATTACTGAATAGTATTTTCTTGTATAAATATATCACAAAATATTTTTTGCTGTTAATTAACATTTGAGTCACTTTTAGTTTTAGCTATTGTGAATAAAGCTGCTAAGAGCATCTCTGAATGTCTTAAATGGACACATGCTTTATTTTTTAAAAATAAAGACTAAGAAGTAAAGTTGCTGGGTTACAGTTAGGTATGTATGTATAAAAGCTATCAAACATTTTTCTAAAATTATGGCACCATTATATACTCACACCAATGGTATGAGAGTTCTACACTGTGGCAACATTGTATTGTCAGCTTTTTGTTTGTTTTAGTTTTAGTTTTAGCCATTCTAGTGCTTACAA
This sequence comes from Cynopterus sphinx, assembly GCA_030015415.1. Taxonomy (NCBI): domain Eukaryota; kingdom Metazoa; phylum Chordata; class Mammalia; order Chiroptera; family Pteropodidae; genus Cynopterus; species Cynopterus sphinx. Next base: position 117,818,441 of record CM057381.1, on the reverse strand, counting down.
GGTGGCCTATTGTTGCAGTTTTATTTAGAATTTTCCTGATGATAATGACATTAAATATTTTTTTCAAATGCTTATTTTCTTTTTCCATGTATCCTTTTGAAGTTTTCATTAAGTCTCTGACCTTTTATCACTGGATTTTTAAAATTGATTTGTAGGCATTCTTTATATATGAAGCACTACATATAAAAGGCATTTTATAATTTTTTTTTCTTAGTCTGTGGTTTATCTTTCAGATGAGCATCACTTTTAGTTTTGACAAAGTCCAACATATCAATATTTTTTCTTTTATAATTAGTGCTTTATGTGCTATGAAATCTTTGTTTACCCTAAGATTATACATAAATATTCTTGTGTTCTTTTTCCTAAAAGCTTCCAATTTTTTAATTTTTATAATTATATTTATTATTTTAATTAATTTTTATGCATGTTGAGAGGTAAGGTTGAAGTTCACTTACATATATTTATTCAAGCAATATAAGTTGAAAAGAAAGATATTTCTAACCCTATTGAATTATCTTGATGCCTTTGTAGAAAATTGACCGACATGTATGGCCTTATTTCTGGACTTTCTATTATATTGCATTATTTTATTTTTCTATCTTTATATTAATGTGACATTGTATTGATTACTGTAGCTTTATAATAGGTCTTAAAGTCTGGTATTGAGAATTCTCCTATCATGTTTTCCTTTTTCAAGATTGTTTTGGCTATTGTCTGTTCTACATCACTTGTATTGCCATATAAATTTTAGAATTAACTATACAATCTCAACACAAGAAAACACTTTTGTGAATTTGACTGGGATTGTATTGAATTTATAGATTAATTAGAGAATTTATAGTGATGTCTACCTACCAGAGAGCCTTCTTAGGCTCATGTCTTATTCAGAAACACAAGGCCCAAATAGGCCATACTTAGGACCAGTATACTCAGAAGATTTAGATCAGTCAAGAAATTAGTAACAGGGTAGAGTCAAGTATTTCTGCTCAGTTGAAGTAGTTCTTATACTTGTTTAAGTGACCATCCAGAAATTATTGTCTTTGATCTATCAAGTGATAACAACCAAGGTGAAAGAATATATAATCCCCATTGTGGATGTGAAGTCCACCTTTCTTAGAAGCTCAATGCACTCAGGAGCCAAAATCTCGCATAACAACTTTATATAGTTTCCAGGGATCTTGCAAGAGACATGCCAATGAATAGGATTCACCTCACTAAAGGAAAGTCCAAAGTTAAATCTTTCTTCCAGGAATTTATACTACCAAGCAGGTGCAATATGCTAATCTGAGGTCACATTCACCATACAGCTGATATTTCATCTTTTTCACATTTCCAGGGGTGCAGAGCTAGAAAACTTTGTAGAGACCTAATAATTTTTTGTTGCTAATCAAGTGTCACTATAATCAGATGTATCTTAATTTGTCTTGAGATCAAGCTCAAGTTCTCATGGAACAAAGAAAACTTTTGTTAAAGATGCACTTAAAGTCTAACTAGTAATAGTAAGTCTTTCTACTTATGAACAAGTTCTATTTCTCAGTTATTTATATTTTCTTTAATTTCTTGGCAATGTCTTCAAATTTTCAGGGTAAAAGTCATATACATATTTGTTCAATTTATTACTCTGTGTTTTGTTATTCTGATGCTATTTCAAAGGCAATCTCAATTTAAAAAATTACATGCAAATAATTTCATTTACTATTACTATTATTTTTATTTCCTCATATGTTATAACCCCCCCAGTACATTGCTATTATGTTTTGTTTGTTTTGCCTAATCAATTGCAATATTAAAAAATTTAAGAGAAGAAAAAAATAGTGATTCTATTCACCTATATATTTACATTTCTAATGCTCTTCATTCTTTTTCAAAGATCCAATTTTTCATTAAGTATCACTCTCCTTATACTTAAAGAATTTCCTTTGTTGTTTCCTTAGTGCTTATTTGTTGAGAATTAATTCTCCCAATTTTTGTATTTGTGAATGCTTTTAATCCATCTTCATTTTTGAAGGACACTGTATTAGTCAATAATTAGGGTTCACCATAGAAACAGAAACAAAGTGTGAGTGAGTGAGTGTGTGTGTGTGTGTGTGTGTGTGTGTGTGACAGAGAGAGAGAGAGAGAGAGAGAGAGAGAGAGAGAGAGAGAGAGAGAGAGAAAGATTTATTATGAGGGATCGGTTCATGCAATTATAGAGGCTAAGAAGTTCCATGATCTGTTGTCTGCAAACTAGAGACCTGAGAAAGCTGGTGATGTAATTCCAGTCCAAACCTAAAGCCTGAGAACTAGGGGGGCCAATGTCATAAGACCTAGTTCAAGACCAAAGGCATGAAGCACCAGTGTTTGAGGGCAGTAAAAGGTGGATATTTCAATTTAAGAAGAGAGCAAAGCCTTTCCTCCTCCCTTCACCTTTTTGTTCTATTCATTCCCTTAATTGATTGTATAATGCTAACACACATTGGTAAGGACAATCTTCTTTATCTGGGGCCTACCAATTCAGATGCTAATCTCTTCTGAAAACATCCTCACAAACACACCTAGAAATAATACTTTACCAGCTTTCTGGGATCCCTTAGTCCAGTCAAGCTGACATAAAATTAACTATCTAAATATAGAACTCTAGATTTATGAGTTTTCTTATCTCTTTATTTTCAATTCAGCATTCTAAGGATACTTTATTGATTCCCACAATAAGTCAGACATTGCTTATTTGCTTTTCTAATGTCTCTCTTCTCTCTGCCTACTTTAAGTGCTTCATTTTGTTTGGTTTTCAGTAGTGTGATCATGATGTGCCCAGATATGATTTTCTTTGTATTATCATGGCTGAAGTTCAGTAAGCTTCTTTGATCTAGAAGTTATTGTTTTTCATTATTTTCTGACATTTTTGTCATTATTTATTCCAATATATTTTATGCCTCTTTTTATTTCTCTTCCCTTTTGGAACTCCAAACTGCCATGTATGCAACTTGGTGTTATCCCACAGGTTACTGAGGTTTCTTTCAGTTTTTTCAATCAATCTGGGCTTCACTTAGAAAATTATTGTTTACTTTTCCTCATTGATTAAAAGATCTGTTATGTCTAACATGCTGTTAATCTCATTTTTAAAAATTGTGACTTTAAATATTGCATTTTTCAGTTCTAGATTTACATTTAGTCATTTTTAAGTTTTATTACATTATCTTCTCTAAAGAATATAATGTAATAAAAATGTTGTAATGATATAAAAATAAGTAAACCTAAGTTTTAGAATATAGAAGACATCTTGTTATTTTTACCAGCAACCCATTCTCCCTTCTTATGGTAGTTGTTTGTAGTTTTACTTTGAGGAGTTGCCTTTGTCCCACTTAATTTAGGCTCAGGCAGACTCTAAGGTAACTTGCTTGAACTTAGCTTAAGGCAATTAGTGAACTATATTCTCCTGAGCACATTGACTGGTTTAGGAATAGTTTCGTGTTCCAATCAGTACCAAAGAGATGCCAAAAGAACTTCTATAGGAATCCTGAGAAAGAGCTTCTTATTCATGTAGACTTTTAAACCAAGAGCTTGAAAAGTTTGTAATTGCTAAAATCATTTTGCCGTTATGAAATTATCAACCTCCTGAAAATGGAGCAAACTTACGATGAGAAAGAAGCCAATTTGAGTGAAGGAATAGAGAATCTTGATGAGAAGTTTGATTGCTTTATCAAAAGTTGAGGCATTAAACCTCAACTTTTCCTATTTTGCATGAGGCAATAAATGTCATTTTGCTTAAGCCAATGCAAACTGGGGATTGATACCAGTTGAGTTTAGCCCAGAGATTTGCAAATGGCATATTATAGAATGTGTCATAAATGAGTAAAAAATATACTTAGAGCTTAATTTTTCAGCCTTCAGAAAGGCCAGAAAAGGTTCACTGGAGTCACTGGATTGGTCAGCTATAGGCACTAACAGTCTCGAAACATTACACCAGTTTGTCATAATCATATCATTATGTTCCATCTGTGCATTACTATGAAAATGTTTGGAAAGCATTGCCTTAAACAAACCATTTATTATTTCTGAACTTCACTTTTATCATTTGAAAAATTAGAAAGCTGCAAGGGTATCTTTAAAAGATTTATATTCTATACCAGTTTATGACTCCACATTGTCAATTTTGGCTACAAAATTCCAATATCAAAGTCCAAAACTATATTGTACAACCATGAGGAGAAATGGGTTATATCAACACTAAAAGAAATAAATATGGAAAGGAATAATTAACAAATAAAGAGACACAACGCACAACCCTAGAACACACAGGGATACTAAAGATGAATTTGAATAAATATAATTCCAAAATGAATCATTTCCTTCATCTGAAATCTAAGTGATTTGAAGTAGCAGCGGTTCTAAGAAAATACTGTCTCAAACTCCAAAATAGATATAGAGTCTAAAGGCCCTACCAACATTAGTTTCCATCATTTGACTAATGCTAACTTTCAATGTTGCATTCACATGTGCAACACAATGATCTGAAGTTGCCAGAAAAAGAAAAAAGCAATGGCATGGAGTGCAATACATAAAGCAAGGCATAGTTTGAATATGGGCATGTCATATTCGCATCATGCTGGTAGAGACCTTACTCATTGTCTAGTCAAACTCCAACATTTTAAAGATAAGAGAGACAATTATAAATCTGATTATTTTATGATGAATCAAACAGTTTCTTTTGCCACATTAGACTCAACCATAGTCATCTAATTTGAGGTGTGTACCCATAGGAGATCTCTTATTATGAAACTATGAGGTCCCTGGGAAGTAAACAGTATGTGCTCTTTCTCTGGATTATTTAGCTCTAGCCAGTCAGAGAATCATCATTTAAGTTGACATCTTTGTTTAATCTTATCCTGATACTAAGATATATCCTGCAGGGAATCAGATAAAAAGATTTAACACAGAAAGGGGTTATAAGTTAGCAGCCTAGTTGGTGGTACCAGTGCCTGTTCAGTTTTTTCAGAAATAAAGACTTTTTTTTATCCCATTTTATTGAAGCTATAAAAATGTTGCATAGGTAAAAACAAAAAATTTCCATAGAGAACACAGGAAAAACAGGTGTAGCTATTGTCACTATTTGCCAGTAATGCTGAGAAACTTGTTTCTGGGATATAATGACAAAACTGGGACCCTCAAAGCTGGCAGATCTCTGAAGTATTCTAAACAACAAACACATACATCTGTGCATAAATAGAAACCTGGAGATATGCCCTGGAAAGCTGTTTAGAGGAACCATGTGACTTTCTCAATTGTCAAACCTGAAGTACCACCAGATCCTTAAATCTCCCATTTTTCATACTGATAGAAGATTAGAATGGTTTTGGAAATTTAGGATCAGACTTTCATCTGTTGACTCCTTTATTCACTAGCTCACCCAAGTATGTAGCCTAGTGTTTAGTCAAGCATCTTCCTCATAGTAGGTAACCAAAATATATTCAATGAGTATATTTAATACAAAAGTAAATAGTCATTCCATTAACTTTTCCTTTTCCTTGTTTGACCTCAGGTTTATGGGATGGTCTTATTCAGTTATTTCACAATTTTTAGAAATTCCTAACTTAAATTCTAAAAAGTAAGTTTCTCCAATAAATATTGTCAATTCTGTGTACTAAATAAATTGATATGTGTAGAGCACTCAAAATTGTGTAGTACATATATAATAGCTATTCTTATCAGTGTTATCAGTATAATTATTAATACCAATATTACTATTATTAGTATTCAAATGGTTGTAATCCATATAGACACCTTTATTTACAATCTGCATAAAATTCAAAATCAAACATTTATGATGAAATGAAATGTGCTATGCTGTTAATTGATTAGGGCCCTCTCAAATTTGAGATCAAGCAAGAACGATTGAATTAAAAAAAAAAAAAAAACTTTGGCTAAATTACATTTTACTTAATTCAATAACCATATAGTATTTGCTTATTTATGCACCAGGCACAGTGCTAAGAACCCTGTGAGAGAGAATGACTGAAGGAATAAGCTGACTGGGGCGAGACTGAAATTTTCCCGAAAAGCAATGGAAAAACCAAACAGACTTTTTAATCCTATATTAACAGTACAAGTAGGAGATTTAGTTTGCTGATGGATGTTTCAATTTTGAGGGCTGAGTGAAATACATGGTTCTTACAAGCAAGATCTTCAATATGCCAACATGTAACCATATATTAGCAGTTATATAATTCCTCCATTCATATTTCAGACTACATTGACAGCCTTTTTGCAAACATAAAAACTATTTTAGAGGTAACAAACTATAAGTCAGTGGGTTGAATTTACTCTCAACAGACGTTTATTTGGTGCATATTAAATTGAGAACATTCAGGTTTAAAAAATACCATATCTAGATGCTTGAAATAATTGTAAGATGCGTCAATATGGAGCCACATTCTTTCATGTTCACAATCATCGGGAGAGGAACAGCACCTGACTTCTTTAGAAAAGTTTTGTCAGAAGCAGTGTCAAGATGATGGGCCAGGTAAAAATGAGGTTCATCTCTTCTCAGGACCACATTAAAATTACAACCAAATTATAAAACAATCAATGTGGAGAATCACCTGAAGTCTGATAAAAGCACATATGTCTGAGGATATTAAAAAAAGAAAAAAAGCCACATCAAAAATGGTAGTAGGGGTAGAGGCACAAAGTGGGCTCGTCCCACACCTGTGCATGGCTGGGCACCATAAGCGACAATGTGGCTGCAGAGGCCTCTCTGAAAAAATGAGAATCCCTAACCTTACACAGTGTCTCTCTAGCACAGGGTTCCAGTTCTGGTGAAAGGATTTCCATAGAACATGATGGTAGAAATCAGTGGAGATTCTGGCCCTTTGGGTGAGACTGCAGGAGTCTGAGGGCGGATTCAGACAGCAGCTGGCTTCACTGTGATCTGTGACTTTTGCAGAAGCCTGCAGACACAGCAATGACAGCAGTTCTGATTGGCCTGAGAGGATCTGCTCACTCTATCCTGTGTCTCCCTGAGACCTCACACTACCCAACCCCCAAATTCCTCATGGCAAGCCCATTCTCAGGTGACCATCCCCACCCCGTGCTTTTCTTGGGCCACAAATTTTCCAGCAAACAACAACACTCAGCTTGTGTGGCCCACACATGGCCTGTGCATCCTGGGAAAGACTTTCAGTGGCAGGACATAAACCCTGCCTGAGCTACAATATTTCTTGAATAAATTTCAGTTATCTGCAGGCTCAAGGCGGGACGTGGCCGGCCTTGCTGCAATTTGAGACTTTTACATGAAGCCACAGAGACTGCACTAGCATTAAAATTGATACTGTATTGGCCAGGGAAAATCTGCTGTCTATGCCCTGGTGACTCCTTAGGTCTCTGCACCATCCAACTCATGTACCACCCAAAGGCTCTTCCATCTGCAAAGTCTTATAGGCAGCTGGAAGGCAGCCTCAGGCCTTGAGGTACACTGGTTCTTTTGCTAAGCTACCCTGGGCTCAATATTGGGGGTAACCACCTCAGCTTATAGCATTGTCTTCCATTTGATTTCAGATTCATCATAGGCAGCAACCATCCATGGATAACTTTGTAGCTTCCACCAGGTACCTCCAAGCAAAGAAAAGCAGTAGCTAACCTTAGCCAACTTGGGAGCCTTTCCTAAAGGTCCAAAGAACCAACACACCTGGGATCTGGTGCCAGGTCATACAGAGCAACACCTGAATAGCTCCATATGTGGCAGTCCCAAAGGGTGATCTTAACAGGTACATAAGCCCACTTGGATGCATCCCATTCCAAGGTCTCAACCCCTACACAACAACTCATACTCTGTGGATGTGGTCAATTCCAAAGCCCGTCAGCCCCAGAGTCAATTCCATACATTGACGTGCTAATAGCAATAAATGCTTAGCTATAACAAACACACAAAGAACACACTCAGAGCCCTTTGCACAGGTGATTATGAAGACTGCACCAGTGGGCCACATGGGACACCCACTACATGCCATCTGGCCAAAGCTGGGAGATGAAACAAATCTTCCTAGCACACAGAAACAAACACAGAGAAAAAAAAATGAGAAAACAACAAAACATGTTACAAATGAAACAACAGGAATAAACTCCAAAAACAAAATCTACACAAAATGAAGGTAAGCAACCTACCAGATTGAGTCCAAAAGAATGGTTATAAGGATGCTCAATTAACTTAGGGGGAGAATAGATGATCTCAATGAGAACTTTTACAAAGAGATAGTAAGTATAAAAGAAGGGATGCAGAGATCATAAAAAAGAACAGTCAGAAATAAAGACTATAGTAACTGAAATGAAGAATACACTAGAAAGAATCAACAGTAGATTAGATGAAATAGAGACTGAATGAACAGTTGGAAGACAAGGTAGCAGAAAATACCGAATTGGAACAGCAAAAAGAAAAAAAAAAAAAGAATTAAAAAACAATGAAAGTTTAAGAAACATCTGGGATAACATCAAGTGTACCAACATTGTATCCTGGGAGCACCAGAAGGAGAAGAGAGAGAGCAAGGAATTGAGAAACTATTTGAAGACATAATGACAGAAGACTTACTAACCTGGCAAAAGAATTAGACATACAAGTCCAGGAACCACAAAGAATCCCAAACAGATCCACACCAAGACACACCATAATTAAAATGCCAAAGCTTAATGACAAAGAGTGAGAATCTTAAAAGCAACAAGAAAATAGCAAGTAGTTACTTACAAGGGTGCTACCATAAGAATGTCAGATGATTTTTCAACAGAAACTTTGCAGGCCAGAAGGGATTGGCAAGAAATATTCAAAGTAATGAAAAACAAAAAGCTACAATCAATTAAAATGGAAGGTGAAATAAAGCTCCCTAGTCAGGAAAAAGTTAAAGAAATTTATCACCAACAAGCCAGTATTACAAGAAATATTAAAGGAACTTTCATTTAAAAAAAGGGGGGGAACTCCATAAATATGAATAATAAAATGGCAATAACTGTGCACCTATTAATAACCACTTTACATGCAAGTGGATTAAGTGGTCCAATCACAAGACATAGGGTAGCGGAATGGATAAGAAAACAAGACCCATGAATATACTGACTGCAAGAGACCCACTTAAGATCAAATAACATATGTACATTGAGAGTAAAGGTAATGAAAAGATATTTTATGCAAATAGAAATGAAAAAAATTGGAGTAGCAAGAATTTTATCAGACAAAATAGACTTTAAAACAAAGACTGTAATAAGAGACAGAAAAAGGCATTGCATAATGATAAAGGGATCAATAAACAAGAGGACAGAACCCTAGTAAACATATATGTACACACACAGAAGCACTTATATATATATAAAACAATTATTAATTTACATAAAGGGAGAGAGAGACAGCAATTTACTCATAGTAGAATACTTTAACATCCTCTTGAAACCAATAGACAAATATTCCAGACAGAAAATCAACAAGAAAATACGAGCCTTAAATGATACACTAGACCAGATAGATCTAACTGAAATTTTCAGTGTTTCACCCCAACATAGCAGAATATACATTCTTCTGAACTGCACATGGAACATTTTCCAGGATAGACTACATGGTAAGCCACAAAACAAGTATCAATAAATTTAAGAAGACTAAAATTATATCAAACATTTTCTTCAACCATAAGATATAAAACTAGAAATCAACTACAAGAAAAAAAAACTGGAAAATACACAAACACATGGAAGCTAACAACATGCCACTAAACAATGAATGGTCAAAAGGTGAGATAAAAGAAGAAATCAAAAGATACCTAGACATAAATGAAAATGAAAACACATGACTCAAAATCCATGAGACACTGTGAAAGCAGTCCTAAGAGAGAAATTCATATCAAAACAGGCCTACCTCAAGAAATTTTTAAAAATCTCAAATAAACAACTTAAAAGTACACTTAAAAGAACAAGAAAAAGAACAGCAAACAAAACTGAAAGTAAGTAGAAAGAAGAAAATAATAAAGATTGGAGCAGCAATAAATGAAATAGAATCTTAAAAACAATATAAAAGATCAATGAAAAAAGAGCTGGTTCTTTTAAAGTATAAAGAAAATTAATTGACTTTTAACCAGACTCATCAAGAAATAAAGAGGACCAAATAAATAAAATCAGAAATGAAAGAGAAGTAGTAACTATTGATTCCAGAGAAATCAGTAATCAAAAAACTCCCAAAAAACAAAAGTCTTGGACCAGATGGCTTTATAGGTGAATTTTAGCAAACATTCAAAGAACTAACAACTATTATTTTCACAATATTTCAAAAAATTCAAGAGGAGGGAACTCTCCCTAATCCTTTTTACTAGGCCACTATTGTCCTGATGCCAAAACCATACAAAGATATAACAACAACAAAAAAGAAAACTATAGGTCAATATCTCTGAAGAACATTGATACAAAAATCTTCAACACAATATTAGCAACCAAATTAAGCAATACATTAAAAATATCATACACTATGATCAAGTTGTATTTATTCCTGGCATGCAAGGTTAATTCAACATCTGCAAATCAATTAATATGATGCACCAGATTAACAAGATAAAGGCAAAAATCATATGATTGTATCAATAGATACAGAAACAGCATTCAACAAAATCCAGCATCCATTTATTTTAAAAACTCTCAGGAAAGTGAGAATAGAGGGAACATATCATATTATAATAAAGGCCATATACGACAAATATACAGCTAACATCATACTTAATCCAGAAAGATGTTTTCCTTAAGATCAGAAACAAGACAAGGATGCCCACCTTCACTACTTCTATTCAACAATGCATTGAAAGTCATGGCCACAGCAATCAAAAAAGAAAGAGAAATAAAAGGCATTCAAATTGAAAAGCAAGAAGTAAAACTGTCATTATTTATAGATGACACAATATAGAGAACTAAAAAACTGTTAGAACTAATCAATGAATTCAGTAAAGTAGCAGGATATAACATTAATATTTAGAAGTTAGCTGCATTTTTGTACGTCAATGATGAACTTAGAAAGAAAAATTAAGAAAACAATCCCATTTACAATTGCATCAAAAACAATAAGTACCTAGGAATCAAATAAACTAAGGAGTTAAAAGACCTGTTCTTGAAAAATTATGTCACTGAAAAAAGAAATTGAAGAAGATACAAATAAATAAAAGCATATATTGTGCTCAAAAGTCATAAGAATCAACATTGTTAAAATGTCCATTTTACTCAAAGCAATCTATAGATTCAATGCAATCTCTATCAAAAATCAATGGCATTTTCCAGGGAACTAGAACAAATGATTCAAAAATTTATATGGAACTATAATAGTCCTGAATAGCCACAGCAATCTTGAGAATAAACAATGTAGGAGGTATCGCATGACCTGATATCAAACTATACTATAAGCCTAGAGTAATCAAAACAACATACTGGCATAAAAACAGATCATAATAGTGAGCCAAGAAATAAATCTACATTTATATGGTCAATTAATCTATGACAAAGGAGGCAAGAATATACAATGAGGTAGGTGAGTCCTTCAATAAATATTGGGAAAACTGGACAATATATGCAAAAAAAAAAAAAAAGGAAAGAAGGAAGGAAGGAAGGAAGGAAGGAAGGAAGGAAGGAAGGAAGGAAGGAAGGAAAGAAGGAAGAAGAGAGGGAAGAGAGGGAGGAAGGAGAGAGAGAGGGCGAGAGAGAGAGAGAGAGAGAAGAAAGAAGGAAGGAAGAAAGGAAGGAAGGAAGGAAGGAAGGAAGGAAGGAAGGAAGGAAGGAAGGAAGGAGAGAGAGAGAGAGAGAGAGAGAGAGAGGGAAAGAAACTGGACCACCTTCTTACCTCATGTACAAGAATAGACTCAAAATGGACTAACGACTTAAATGCATAACCTGAAACCATAAAACTTCTAGAAGAAAACATAGGCAGTAAACTCTTCATTATTGCTATTAATAATTTTTTTTCTCACATATCTCCTTGGGCAAGGGAAACAAAAGAAAAAAATAAATAGGACTACATCAAACTAAAAAGTTTTTGCACAGCAAAAGAAACCAACTAAAAAAAAAAGACAACCTACAGAATGGGAGAAGATACTCACCTACGATACATCTGATAATGGGTTAATATCAAAAATTTATAAAGAACTCATACAACCCAACAACAACAACAAAAAAAAAAACAATCCAATTAAAAATAGTCAGAAGATCTGAATAGGTGTCTCTCCAAAGACATACAGATGATTAAGAGACATATGAAAAGAGGCCCAAGATCACTAATTATCAGAGAAATACAAATTAAAACCACAATGAGATATCAGCTCTCACCTGTCAGAATGTCTATCATCAATAAATCAAAAAATAAGCGTTGGCAAGGATGTGGAGAAAAGGGAACCCTCAGACACTGTTGGTGAGATTTCAAAATGGTACACATACTCTGGAAAATAGTTTAGAGATTCCTCAAAAAATTAAAACCAGAACTACCCTTTGACCCAGTCATTGCACTTCTGGATATTTTTTCGAAGAAAACCAAAATGCTAATTTGTAAATATCTATGCACCCCTATGTTCACTGAAGTGCTATTCATAGTAGCCAAGATATTCCTAAATATTCATCAACAGATGACTGGATGAAGTTATGGTTCATATATATATAGTGGAATATTATTCAGCCATAAAAATGAAATTCTATCATTTGCAACCACATGGATAGACCTAGAGGTTATCATGCTGAGTGAAATTAGCCAGGGAAAAATAATACCATATTATTTCACTTATATGCAGAATCTAAGGAACAAAAGTAACAAAGTAAACAGAAAAAGTAACAAAGTAAACAATGAAAATAGACTCACAAATGTGGAGGACAATCTGGTGACTGCCAGACAGAAGGGGGTTTGGGGAATGGGTCTGGGAGAAAAAGGTGAAGGGATGAAGTACAAATTAGTAATTATAAAAATCTCAGGGACATAAAATACAGCTTAGAGAATATAGTCAATGGTACTGCAATGGCTATGTGTAGAGCCAGATTGGTGATAGAGTAATTGGGGGGGGGTCATTTCATAAAATATATAAATATCTAATCAATTTACTGTATGTCTGAAACATATATGATATTTAAAAGGAAAAAAAAATAGTTTGTCCTCTCCAGAGTATCAGAGTACCTCCACTTACTCCATGATGGATGCTCTCAGCTCAGTTCCTTACATTATTTGTGAGGCTTTGGAGTGTCTAGCCTCTGCCATACATCCATAGATTTCTAAAATACCCCTGGATGACTATGATGCACTATGATGTTAATGAAGCTTTAATTCAATGTCCCTCTCTAGTATAACTCCTTGCAAAGCCCTGCACACACACGCGCACACACACACACACACACATTTTATTTTAGAGGCCTTCCACCACCACACTGAATAAGTTTCAGTCTTATACCACGTAGATCTGTCTCTGCTGTCTCTGATAAAATGACAAAGCAGAATGGAATCAAATCATAATGACAAAAAATAAAACGTATGTGGTAAGAGATTGCTGCCACTTCTAACTCATTGAAATCTTATGGAAATCCACTGGGGATAATAGATATCTGCTATTGTTGGACCTTACCTCCAGTATGGTATGGAAAATTAATTGATAAAAATGAAAGAGTGCCTCAAGGATGCTCTCAGGATGCTTGTTAAAATCTGGGAGATTGCTTGCAGCCAAAAGTAATTGAAAATGTGATCAAAAGTTACATCCAGACTACTTGGTTCAGTGTGTGATGCTCTGATTTCAGAAGGGCAGAACTAACTTGTGAATTAAAGCCTGAGAGAAAACCCTGGTGCTGAAAGTAGCAGTGCAAAGCATTAACCCCTGCATTTCTTGCTCCCAGACTTCTGCTTTCAGAAAACCAGTTAAATGAGCAGTGTCTTTTGAGAGTCTTCAGAAAAATTTCCCATACCCAATATGTCTCCCTCCTCCCATTGTGTCCAGACCCCTAAAGTATGTTCTTAAGAGACAGTGGTGGTGAGTTAGGGACAATTAGGAGGGTCTCTGCGGGAACCGTAAGTTGTAGGAGCGGGGAGCCTAACCTGAGTTGAAATAGAGGGTGAAATATCAGGAAGACTCATCCCCAGTTGAGCTCCACAAAATTTAGAAATCAAGCCAAATCAGGAAGAAGCCAGAATAACGACAAAACTTATATAAGACAGTAACATAGACTCTAGATTAGCGGTTCAGCAAACTATTGTTCCCAGGCCATATCCGTCTTTGTACATGAAGTTTTACTATAACAGCCACACCCATCTATTTAGGTATAGACTTGGCTGTAGACTTGGCTGTTTTTGCATTACAAAAGCAGGTGTGAATAGTTGTAACAGAAGTTGTATGGTCCTTTGAGAAAAAGTTTCCATATGCAGACTCCTTTCAGATAAGTGGCTGGAATTTGGACAGCAAGGAGAAGGGACAGTGATGGGAGAAGTCTTATTTGAGACCTGTTATAATGTGGGTAACGTGCAAATGCCTGATGTAAGTTACTCATTTCAAACTGACACTTGCTTCATAAGGTAGAAGAGATTAGTCATATTTAATAGATGAGCAAACTATGGCATCAAGAAGCAGCAGCTTCCCACAGCCTCCTAGAGAATAACCAATACGTCAGGTGTGTCTTTTTCCCAAACCTATAATGTCCTTACTGCATCTCATTGTGACTCTGCATTAGAAAGGTGAGCATGGGTTGTAGAGGGTCTACGAGAAGGGAAGATGAGTAGTATTGAGCAAATTTCTACCTTGTCATTGAATAAGTCAAAATGCTTTAGGCACTTGAATCAACTATTGTTTACTGAGTTTCTTCTGTGTGCCAAACCTGACTGGAAGCAATAAAGGTGAAGTAGTGAACAAAGCAGAAAATATTCCTGCTCTAATGTCAGATGGTGATAAGTGAAGAAAGTAAAATAATGGAATGTGGTTGAGAGTTCTGGAGGGTCCATTTTAAATAAAGAAGACTTTGCTCAGAAGGTGGATTAGATTTTGGACTGAGTGAAGAGAAGCATCCACAAGGATCTGGACTTATTTCTATGCAAAAAAAAAAAAAAAAAGCAAACATGATGAACTTAAAGCAGAACTACCAAGGAACAACAAGAAAGTAAGATGGCACGCTGCAAAAAGGGATAGAAAATGGAAGCTGAAGTCAAGGAGGAAGGCACAGGAGTTCAGATGCAATATGTTTCAATGAAAAGGATTATTTATACAGATGGTCACATAACTTGAAGAGTGCTGTTACTGACATCCATTTGATCAAATCCTATAGTAGGTGAAATAAATCCCTTAAATCTATGGGGTTGGATTTTGAAAGAACATATGGGATTTTGTGTGTTTCTACCATCTGGGGTAGGCCTAAAAGCAAAGGATAAGAAAAAGAGTAATTACTAAGAATAATTAACCCTCTATTGAGATATTCTGTAGGATTTCCAAAGTATCTAATAATAAGAACTATTTAAAGTGGAGTGTTTCCTAAGATAACGGCTAAACATCAACATCAGAAAGGGATGGGGGACAAGGGAAATGCTAGAAGAAAAAGAACATGGGCTTCAGGCCTGTGCTTAAATTCTAGCACTGCTACTTGATGTCTGAGTAACGTGGTACAAGGCAGCTCTTCTAAGCTTCAGTTTCCTCATCTGTGAATGAAAATAAGATTCTTTCCTCTGAATTTTATGGATAACCAAATGAGTTAACTTTGGTCTTCACAAAACTGCACATCAAGAAGCATTTTCTTCCTTCCTTCCTTCCTTCCTTCCTTCCTTCCTTCCTTCCTTCCTTCCTTCCTTCCTTCCTTCCTTCTTTCTTTCTTTCTTTCTTTCTTTCTTTCTTTCTTTCTTTCTTTCTTCTCTCAATTTAGTAACATCACTATATTGGATGACTGAAAAATAAAAGGAACAGAGCCTCCCATTTCAGATAGCTACTGTTGTGTTAACAAACTACCCCCCAAAGCAATGTGGATTGAAACATGATGCACATATTACATTGTTATTCAGTAATCTACAGGTGGTCCTGATGATCTGAGATCTAGGCTGGGCTTGGCTGATCTTTTAGGCCTGGGTCATGGGTCTGTAGTCAGCTGAGTCAGAGGCTGGGTCTGGGTTCTATAAAAGGTATCATTCACATGTCTGGTGCTTGGCTGGCTCTTGGCCATGAAAAGTATAAGAACTGGACCATGGATCTCTTATTGTGCACCAGGCTAGCTTGGGCTTGTTGCCATGGTACCTGGGCAGGGTTCGAAGACAGAAAGTAAAAGTAGGCAAGGCCTCTGGAGCTAGATTGGAAAGTGGAATATTATCTATTTCTACCACATTCTAGCGGTCAAAGCAAGTCACAGAATAGCCCATAATCAAGCACTAGGGAAAAACTTTATCTCTTAATAAAAGTTGTTGTCAAGTCACATTGCATAGGGCATGGATATAGGAAGGCATGAAAAATTGTAGTCAATCTATCACATCTCCTTCTTTTAAAAAGGGAAATAACAATATATATTTTTTTTCATATTTGTTTTAGAAATAAAGTGAGAAAAAATATTGAAAAGATTTAGAACACTGTTTGGCACAACCTAGGTACCAATAAATATTGGTGTCTTTGCTGTATTAATCTAATTTATATAAGTCTAGAAATTGTTTTCTTCACAGGTTGCATTTTTTTCTTTCAAAAAAAATGTAAACTTCAGATAGATTTAATTTTATGTAAAAAACAAATTATATATGTTATACTCTTTGTTCATTTAGAAACAATAAATATTATCTCAAAAACAGTATGTTTCCAGATTCAATTGAATGCCTTTTCATCTTTTCTACAACATGTAGAAGCAAGATATAAATGCATGATGAGGGTTTCGTTTCCAGTTGCTATACAGGATCTGCATGATGACTTAAGTAAAATGTCTGGAGGTGTAGGTGGGACTCTGTACCATCATAATCTTTGAGGGTTGGAGACAAAACCCGTTTCATATTTAAGCATGATAGGAGGTCAGGAGTGCTTATCAGTACCATAGAATCAACATAAATGGTAGCCAGATTACTAGGATAAATAGATCTCTTCAGAGAAGTATAGGAAGCAAAAGGCTCTGTGCCCACCCATGCACAGAAAATGCAGTGCCAAATGTAATGAGAGATTTAGCCTATGTACCAAGATCTGAAAAATTCTGTTTACAGAAGCAGAAAATTGCAGAGGCACAGTGAATGAAGGACTGTGTACAAATACTCAGGACATCCACATGTAAATATAAAGAAAAAAAAAGCATAGGCTGTTCCTGCTGTTTATTGTGTGGTTGGTTAATGCTAACTAGCAAGATACATAGGTTTAATGTAAAAAGCTTTAAAATCTGGTTTTGTTAACATCAAGACTGGGAACTTTATTCTGATGAGGGAAGTGCTTAGATAATAACTAGGTATCAAAATGGCTCTACAGAGGGGTGAAAATAAGTAAATATAGAATTCATTCTCATTACAGGCAACAGAAAAATACATGAATATCATATTGTGGAGACCTGTCCTAAAATGAGTCAAAGAAAAAACTTTTAAGAGCTTAAGAAGAGAATCTTTGAAATGGCACCTTTCAAGAATATTTAGTAGTAACTCAAAACATCTTTATTTTATTTTATTTTATTTTATTTTATTTTATTATTTTATTTTTTATTTTATTTTATTTTATTTTTTATTTTATTTTATTTTATTTTATTTTATTTATTTTATTTTATTTTATTTTATTTTATTTTATTTTATCAAGGTAACCCTTGGTTGACCTCACAGATTGCAAAGACCTTGAAATGTACAATCCCTTATTTTTTATTTTTTACATGTTTAGCATATGGTCTTCCTAGGTGGTCTCCCATCCAAGTACTAACCAGGCTCGACCCTGCTTAGGTTTTGAAGTCAGACGAGATTGGGAACATTCAGGGTGGCATGGCTGTAAAGCATCTTTAATATTCTGAAAAAAATACACAAATCTTTTCCTTATCTTGACCGTTAGGTTAAAAAATTATTCCTCAGTAACAGTGTTTTGCACCTAAATAGTATTTTATAAACTGATGACATTTCTTCTAAAACATAAATAAACTGTCTTCTTCATGTGTTGCCAGAAATAACATAGTACAACGCAACATTAAAAAGATTTTCTGAGCAAGGTTTATCAAGCGTCAACTACAGAATCATTCTTTAGATATTTGATAGTCATGTCTTCAATTGACATTTGTTGAATGAAGATTTTTATTGAGTGTGTTTTTATGAACTGGGCCCATTGCTAAGTACTTTATAAACACAATGTTATTACAATCATATGATAATTATATGACATATTATTATTACTGGTTATGAAACTGAGACCCAGAGAGGTGAGTGACTTGCCCAAAGTGGTACTCCTTGTGAGTAGGTGAGATGGAAATCCAAACCATAGAGTTGGTATCCACATTAACCACTATCCTGCTTTCCCTAATATGGTAATAAGTAACATGAAAGAGGCAGGTACACGTTTTCTAATGAACCTCAGAATCCATGTTGAAGGGTCAATTTTTTTTTTTATTTCCAAAAGTTACCTTTTTTTAGCATTTTATTAAACCATTGTTTCTGGGTAAATATGGCACATAATCTCATTTTCTTAAATACTATTACAATTGCTTAAGAATTCCTTCTCTTTGTTATAAAGGTTTATGTTTTAAACATTTAAAACTGTTAAGGACATTAAAGTATGGGGCAACTAAAATTAGAACCAATGGGTAGAAGTTGCAGAAAGAAAACATTTAATGTTCCAAACTACTTGAAAATTCTATGATCTGCTTTAGAATTAGCTACTCTTGATGGGAAATATTCCAGAAAAGACTAGGTAGCCTCTCAGAAAGAATGCTGCAAATCAGAAGGTATTAAACAACAATTAGAGAGGGGGTAGATTAGATGGCCTCCTTCCCGACCTGGAAAGTCCATGGGAATCCAACAGTTGGATTTACAGCTACAGTTTGGAGTCATTTTGTAATGGGAAAGCTCTTACCTGTTTGTTCAAAAGTCATGGTCTGTGGGAACACTAGATAGAGCAATCTAGTCATCTGACACTTATTTTCCTCTAGCAGTCTCCCACATAGTGGATATTCAGTAAATACCTATTGCTATATTGCTCTTAGCTTGTACAATTACAAAAAGACCATATAGTCTTTGAAAATAGCTATTAAAGATATTTTATTCTTCATGCTCAGATTAAATAAGCCACTGGGCTTTAAGAAACCACAGTTACAATAGCTGGGACAATCTGATATCATAATCATAACTTTATATTATGCTCTGCATCCTTAATCTTGCATTTCCAATAAATATAGCAGTGGTTACTTCCTATTATATTAGAAGATTAGTCACTGATGTTTAATCAGTGAAAGGATCATAATTAATCATAGTGCCCATTTTGAAGAATTTGCCAGTGGTCAGAAAGACTTTTCAGCCTTCTGATAAATCTTATCTTGGAAAGCTGCAATAACCAGATTAAATAAATTGGGCTTTCTTGATTCAAAATGTAATTTCAAAACTTTAATTACAAGTTTTCCAGAATTCTAAACTAGGACATATATATTCTATTCTCTATTTCAAGAACATATAATCAGTTTTGAAGCCAAGAAAAAAAATATATTTTTGAAGGAAAAAAAATTCCAACCCAAAACTTGGCAACAGTTTTAAATTCATTCAACATAAAGAACTATTTTAAAATCACTCTCCCCCTAGACATGCAAATAAAAAATAATCTGTATTCAGACAAGTTCTTGGTAAACTGAGCATTCCCATCATCGTACTCATATGTATCCATAAATATCCATATTCACTATTATCTGAAGATCCACAGAAGATAGTCACTTAGAAGGGATCACAAGGCTATTAGGAGGCCTGAAAGTTCATCCTAAGAAACCCCAAACTTAGTCTATTGGATCTGATTTAGAATCTTAGCTCTACTTCTTAGCAGTTGTATAATCTCTATCTGCAAAATGTTGCTAATAAATGTAGCTACTGCAATCTGGTTGTTAAGCGGATAAATTAAAGTTTGCAAAGCCTTCAGCACAATGCTTGGCATATGGAAAATGCCCTCAGATATTAAATATCTTTCATCATGTACTGTAAGAGCCATTCATCTATTTATCAATTACAAAAAGTTCAAAAGAACATTGATTGACTTACATCCTTACCAAAGAAACTGACACAAAGCAAACTTTCCCCTTTTTGTATTTTCTACCTGTCATCTGATACTTCAGTTTATTTTCTCCCACTTCCACATAGATTTTTTTTCATCTGGCCGAGTCCAGAAAGGAGACTATAGTGGGCAATAAGAAAGATAAATGCAGTCTTTCTTTCTGCTTTTTATCATATCTTCATCCTGACTCAGTCTAATGATGGATACATGCCATTAGACATTTGTCCAAACACATAGTATTCATAACACCAAGGGCGAACCATAAGATAAACTATGGACTCTGAGTGGTAATTATTAACTAATGTACCACTCTGGTGTGAGATACTGATAATGGAGGAGCTTGTGCATGTGTCATATAAAAGAGGTATATGAGAAATCTCTATACCTTTCTCTAAATTTCTCAAACTTCTCTTTAGAAGTTTTAAAAAGTAAAGCATTAATAAAACAATAATAATAAAAAAAAAAACAGCACAGTCTGACTTCGAAAACTTGACACATTCAGGGGAAAATTTTATCTATATTTTGAGTCAATCCAGAGTCTAAACTAAATTTGACCTTTTTCACAAGATCTAAGTGAGAAAAGATGTTGGAAGATAGTCTTCCCATATACGCAAGAGAGCTGTTCCCCGTCCTGTGCTGTGTACATGTGCTAATTCTTCCTTCTGTAACATCCCTTCCCATCTCTTGTTGAAAATGCTTCCTGTGCAGCAAAAGGCATCTCAGATATTGCTGCAGCCATAGAATCTTTCCTTTTCTGCAAGTTCACAAGGAACTAATTATTTATTTCTCTGTCCTACTTGATTATCTTTGAACATGTCTGTTCAGTGCACTGTGTATAGTTATTCGTCCACATTCCTCTGCCTCAGCAGCTCCCATGGGTGATAAGTGGCACCTAGTGGCACCTAGTACAGAGCCCATCATTAATTGGATCTTAATAAATGTTGAACTGTAGCACTTCCCCACTGGATGACAGGAGTTAAAGGGGCAGATTTAAAGTTAGACTGTCTCATTGAATCCAGATTTGCCTCTTCTTATTCGAGGATCCTTGAGCAGTTACTGAAATACTAAATTCCTTAGTTTCCTCATCTGTAAATTGAAAATTATATCTATCTCATAAAGACTGTGTGATAATTAAATAAATCAGTGGATGGAAAGTCCTCAGGTCAGTGCCTCCCATATAATTAGTGTTCAGTGAATGCCAGGTGTTAAGATGATTACTGTTATCATTGTTATGGCACTTTGTCTATAGACCTGTCATATCACTACCCAGGAACATCACAGAAAAAAAAAAATGTTTTTATTGGTGAGGCTTGGAACTTAACCAATATAGAAAGAATTCTGGAGAAAGAAAAAGCACACACACAGACACACACACACACACACAGAAAGACACACACACACACTCCCAATTAAAAAAATAGATAAAAATATTTTAGAACTCTGTCTGTTCATGTGTTAGAGATGGCTGATTTGAAATCTAAAGAAACATTTAAGTGTTGACATCATACTATTAGATAACTTTTGATTTGGTATCAAGTTTATTAATAATCTTTGTAGAGCATATGTTCTATAGATGGGTTATATGTACAACAAGAAAACTGATTGGAGTCTAGGAATCACCAACTTATATGCCAAATGCCTAATTCAGTGCCCAGGGCTCACTCTCATAGCTTTTCAAGAGATGGGCGACAAATGGACCAAACAGCTGCTAAGCAGAGCCCTCTTTTCCTCTAGCTGTCTTCCTACCCCTACCTTCCTTCTCTTCACACACACACACACACACACACACACACACACACACACACACACACACACTGGCTCCCAGTTTAGGAATTTAAGCCTATTTGGTGGGTGGGAAGTTTTTCAGTGTTCTTGTAAGTGAATGGATGGGTAGGTATGAATGCTGTTTTTTGCAGTTCCATTGAGGTGGTAATGGCCCATATCACTATTCTCCCGCTGAAAGACTCATAAATATACCAAAAAGGTCTTATACAATAGTTAATTCCTAGAATTACTTCTACATTCACAACACTGGTTCACTCCATTATCTTTTCCCTGCGTCATGCTGAATGCTATTTGCAAAAATTTCTTTATGCATCAGATTTTAAGCCTTTCTAGATTGTGGTCAATTCACAACTGCTGTTCAGAAGAAAAAAAAATCTGTTCTTACATACACAAAATCTCTTTTTAAGCTTCTTCAAGTCAATGGACCATATCCAACTTCTAATCAATGTCCAAATTTCTCCTTACTTTCCACACTGCTCTCACTGAGTTCAGAGGGGTCTTGGACAATTGCGAGAGAACAATCAGAGTTATGACAAATATCTCTCTTAGTAAAAAAATGAACTTTTGCTCATAGTTGAACATTAAGGAAAAGTTGCTGTTATATACATAATCAGATGACTAGAATTCAAGTAATTTTTGCATAATAGCAACCTTTTGTCCTTTGACAGATGGTGTGAAAACCTAGCACTATATGATCTTGCTTACCCTTAAGATATATATTTCTTCAACATGATAAGAATCTTCATGGTGCCTTTTATATTTTAGTTTTTAATTCCATTCAAGTATAAAATTAAGTTTGTTTTTATTCTAAAATGTTTGTGAACATATATTTATTTCACTGTTAATTTAATCAATTTGAGTAGCTAATTTCTTTCCCACACAAGGGTTCAAGTAGAAGATGGGAAATTGCTGATCCATAAATCCTATAAACATAAGAAAACATTAAATAACTGTCAATCAGAAAAAAAAATTGCATTTAGGGTGATCTGAGATGAAGAAGAGAAGAAGCTAATTTGTTGATTGTCTCTTCTGCTGTTTTTTCTCCAGAGACTATTTCCCATTAAAGTCCACCTACTCTTCATTTTTTACACATTATTCCAAGTGTCATAACATTTTCTAACTCCTATTGAGTCTACTAAACTGGACAATGATAAATGACTAGTATCTTCATATGTAGAGAAGAGGCAGTTTAACAAAATGCTCATATAGTACTTGGGTTTGAATCCTAGCTCTGCCACTTTTAGATATAAGATGTTGAGCAAGTTTCTTAACTGTGTGCCTCAGTTTTCTCAGCTATAACAAGGACATAATAAAAGAGCATATCTCATAGGATTATTGTGAGGATTAGATGAATTAACACATGGAGGTACCTATTATATAGTAAATGCTCAAAAAGTTATATAATGATAAAAATATATATTTCTTTAGAGTATCTATTTTGTCTCTCTCTCTTGTCTTTTGTATTGTTGTGAATGTAAATGCTGGAAGGTGGTCATATAGTCAGTCACAATGGGTATCAGGAAAAGCACTCACCTACTTATTCTCACTCACATTTCTTTCCACTGCATGATGCCATGAGGTCTTAAAAGAAAAAGGTCATACTTTTGGAGTCTGTGTGTGTGTGTGTGTGTGTGTGTGTGTGTAAAAATACACATTCACTACTATGTCAACATTTGTCAAATCATTAACAAGACTGTTAATACCTCACTCCACTATTGGTTGATCATATCTTTATTACATCATTATCAAAGCTACTGCCCTTTCTTATTCCAAATATCTAGAGTGTAGGTACCAATACTATCCACACTGAGAAAGCCAAGGATTGGAAATATTAAGTTACGTATTTAATATCACATACTTGGTAGTAGAGCCATGGTTAAAACCTAGTACACTTAATTCTAAATTAAGAGCTCTGTGTTATTCTTGTCTGTCAAATATCCATCTCCATTTCTTTTGGTAATAGCTTCTCAGATTTTGATTTGGGAAGCAAATCTTCTCCCACTAGATACACTATCAGTAGAACTACTTTACAAGGAACCCTCATGATTCTCCTCACTCGAGCAAAGGATGGAGACGTGACCAAAGGTAGGCAAATTTTTCCATACACTTCAACTCTTCTTTCAAACAATAAAAGATTTATAGTAAATTCTCAGAGGTACCGTAAGCAACAGTCTAAGACTGAATTCCTGAGGATATAATGTCCTAAATTCCTAAATTCAGTTTCCCCATTTATTTTCTTGGATTTTATTTTCAATCCTCTATCCTTCTAATAAATTTAGCTATTTTTTATTGTTAGCCAGAATGAATATCCATATCTTACTACCAAAACACTATAACTTATGCATTAATGGATGTTTACCTTAAACATAGCTATATTAAACATCTGCTGTTTTATTTATTGATGTAATTTCTCTAGCATCAACCCTTTTCCCCTACAATATCAGCACTTTCCCTCACCCATTCTTGGTCCACCTTCCTCTGTTTAGATTGTCCTCACCCACAGGTCCTAGGTTGGGTAATCCTCACACTAAATTCACCTCACCATAGTTACAGGCTCAGTTATGAGTACATGGCATGAGTTGATAACATCAGAGCTAATCACAGGTATTTCATTGAAACAAACTGGGAAGAAACACTTTTGTCACTTTGAGAGAGGCAGTGACTAAATGAAGATTATTCATACTAAAGTAGACAAGAGTGGAAGAGACCTAACTCTGACAAAGTGAGCCCAAAAATCCAACTATCCCTAAAGCTAGTAACAAACCTGGACTTTTGAATCACCTAAGCCATTATGCCACTTAACTCTCTTTTACAAGTTGTATTTCTGTCACTTGCAACAAAAAGTCTTAATCAGTATGAGGGTCAGTAAAAATTTCCCTCACAATTTGGTTCTGATGCTAATACATTGTGGTAATACTGTCCTTTTATGTCCTCTAGGAATACAGCAGGCACCCTATTGAAGGACAATATGGTCCAAGACCCCCAGTGGATGCCTGAAACTGTTGATGGAACTGAACACTATATATACTACGTTTTTTCTTATACATATATACTTATGATAAAGTTTAATTTATAAATTAGGCATAGTAAGAGATTAACACCAATAAATAATAATAAAATAAAGCACTTTAACACTAAAATAAGGGCTACTTGAATGCAAGCACTGCAATACCACAACAGTCAATCTGATAATGGAGTTGGCTACTAAATGACTAAAGGGGAAGCAGGCAAACAGCATAGATACACTGGGCAGAGATGAATCACTTTCTAGGCAGAACGGAGTGGGATGGCGCGGAATTTCATCATACTACTCAGAATGACACAAAATTTAAACTCATGAACTATTTATGTCTGTAGTTTTCCATCTAATAATTTCAGATTGTAGATTACCTTTGGTAACTGAAATGCAGCCTTTGGTAACTGAAATGCAGAAAGCAAAACTACAGTAAGGGAAAACACTGTAACTGTAGTTTAAAAAATAACTCCCTTTTGTTGAGTCCTTACTATATGTTTTTCTATAGTGGTAAGCAGTTTATGTTTGCCATTTCATTACAAGAGTAATAACAGACACATGAGGAAGGTAGTGTTATTATCCCCATTTTGCAGATGAGAATTTCAAAAGAGAGAATGGTTAAGTATGTTATCCAAAGTTGTACTGAAAGAGGTAGGCCTAGGACACAATCCTAGGTCTCTGTGAGTTCAATGCTTCTATGTTCTATGAGAGAATATGGTGAATCAATTGAAAAAAAGATGTCAAACACAGTAGGATAGGCACTCCAGAGGCAACAGTTACTCCATTAACTGCTAATAACTGTGTGATGGAGAATCGTCCAATTATTCTAGAAAAAAAAATTATTGCCCTTTATATTCTAAATGCCTGAACCACGAACACTCATTCATTAAGAATTGAATCCTTGTAATTTCCCGTGGAATTGTATGATTGTTAAAATTACAAATGGCAAAGGCAATCCAAAAATAAATTATATCTAGTTCAGAAAATAATTAATATATGACTAAGACATCTACAGTTAAACACGCTGAATATTGTAAGAGATACCTGAATATTAAAATAATTTAAATAAAAGTTAAAACCAGATAGTCTAACTGAAATCTATTTTTTCTCTAATTTCTAGATAATTCCTTAACCTCTAGCAACTCTATACTAAATCATAATGCCCCTGAGAATGCCCTTTGAATATGTTTAGTGGCAAGTGAAATGTATTTATGGTAGCAAATTAGAGCAATGCCACTCTTAGGTGTTGTATGATTTGATTCTGAAATATATATTTGTGGTGAAATTTTGTAAAAACCTTAAAATAGTTTTATTATCATGCAAATTCCCTAGGAACAGACTCTAGAATATAACACAGCTCAAGGACTTTCACGATAACAAAGTTGATAAATGAGGGAAACTAACATAATAAAGAACAGGGCACGGAGCTTGTTTTATACAATTGAAATAGAAATGTAGAGTTTTCTGATTACATCTTTTGGTAGACACAACCTAAGTGACTGAATGATCCATGTCCTTGATAATCCTTCCCTTTGAGTGCAGGTAAGTCCTGTGACTTGTTCCTGGTAGAATACAGCAAAGTTAATACAATAGCACTTCTATGATATAGGCATCCATCTTAGCTGATTGGAGCTAGACTCCTGAAGAAGCAATAACTACAGAGAGGACAACCTCGCTGGAAATTGTAGGAGGCCCCGAGGACTTAAGGTGGTCTCCCGACCACAGTTGGTAAGAAGCTGGGCTCTTAGTCACATAGCCACAGGGAAATTAATTCTGCCATCAACTTGAATGAGCTTAAAAGTAGATTCTTCCTCAGACAACACTCAGATGAGACCCCTGCCCAGGCTGACTCCATGACTGCAGACTTGTAGCTTTGCCCTGACTTCTGACCTCTAATAATTGTGGGATAATAAATGTGTGTTATTTTGAAGTTGCTAATTATATATTTATGACACAGCAATAGAAAACTAATACATATACATATAAAACGTTCTTTTATATGTTTGATGAATCTCAAGACCTGTCACAGAATAAATATACAATAAATATTTATCGACTAAATGAATGAAACTCATTTTGTTTAAAGCCAGAATTGAAAATGCCTTCTTACCAATGAAAGGCACTGATATTCTTTATTTCAAAAAAAAGGCCAGGAAGATCTATAAGCATGATATAAACCTAAACTATTCACAATTGATTTTGTTATCCTCATAGAGATTAGATAAAGTCATTACAAGAAGATTATCAGATGAGGTTGATATTCCAGGTACTATTTGCAAACTAATGTTTAAAATTCTACAATTCAGAATTTCCCTTAAAATAGTTTATGGGATATAACTATCTTATAAGTGCGATTAGTAAATATATGTATTAATTCTTTAAACCCATTCTACATCTTCTTAATGAACAAGTAGACTCATAATATGCTAAGAAAATAATCATGTTGGCAACTTGGTTATTTGTTTCTAGTTAATCAATTCATTTAAAATATAAAGAAATTATACCTACTGCTTCTCAGTTTGAGTAGAAAATAATAGTCACATATTGCTGAAAATGTTGTAAACCGGTATACACATTTAGAAAAGCAATTTGAAAAGTATGAGGGAAGAACTTGAAGGTAAAGCCCATACCTTGTAATATATTAATTCTACTCTTTCTAATAAAGCATATAAATAGTCAAAAGAAACATTAAAAGGAAATATTCATTCCAATATGTTCTATAACAAAAAAGAGAATAAACAACCAAAACGTGAGTCAGCAAGGAAGTAGTTTAGTATATTAGGGTGCACAAACTAATTGAATATTTATTAAATAGCTATAAAATTATAATTAACAAAACTAAAGAAAAACATTAACAACGTTTAGCATGCAGTTTGAAATATACAAAGGACAGCAGAAGAATACATATAGAATGAGCAAAACCACTGAACATGAGTTTTATAAAATGTTTGGTATTTTGAAATAGATGGTGACTTAGTAATATATGTCCAACCCTTTGTACAACTCTTTGTCCCACCCCCACCACCACACATACTGCATCAAATACATATCTACCATTCTGTCAAAACTTATAAACATGACCAAGGGACTATAAAGTGAGAAAAAGTGCTCTATAATTGTTGGTAATAAAAATATGTGTCATATCTAGCCCTCAAACTTTGAGATGTTTTACTAAGAGTAATGTTTTGTAGAACTAATGTAAAGAAATACAATTCATTCAGTGAACACCTTCCACTATGCTCTCCCCTTCTTTTATATTTCTTAAATGGGACAAAAACACTAACACCAGGATTAACTATTGTTCCTACAAAGACCACTACCTTGGAACTATGTTTCCCATTCTAGAACAATAGCATTTGAATGTTTTTTCTCTTGGATGATCTAGGTCAAAAAAGCCATCAAAGAGACAGCCATAAACATTTGGCATAATCCCTGAGTCAAACAGGAAAAGCAATAGGAAAGAGAGCATAAATAGCCATATTGTAGAAAAGAAATGGAGACCAAGTGAAAGAGAAAACTAAATGATAGCTTCACTAATATAAAAAAGAAATAATAAAAAAACCAAGTTCCTTTGCACAGCTGCCTGTGACTATAGCTCCTCTTCACTTTATTCCAACTAGAACATTTCTAGAATGGCCATATATATTTCTATTATTCACACCTCCAGATTAAGGTCAAACAAGAAATTTCAAGAGTATCCTTGTGGACAATGACATGAACAAAGGTAATTTTCTTGCTACACGTGTAGAGAAGCTCATGCCAGAGTATGCTTCCTCATGTACTGTTGAATATACAAAAATTATCCAAAGTAAACTAGAAAAAATTTTCTTTATAAAAGAAGAAAAACATATATCTGAAAAGAAAAAAAAATTATTTTTTTAAAAAAATCTTTAGAAAAAAATTATATGAGAAAGAAAACACCTAGATTACAATTAGCTGTAAGACAGAACATGAAATTAGAGATGAACTAGAATCTACTGATGCCATTGCAGAACTAAAAGTAGCCCCAAAAACAGTGAAAAAAAAAAAAAGAAACAGTATAGTAGTGTTGTAGGATGGAAGTTTAAGAACTCTCTAGTGCTCAGGGAAAAGAGATGAAGACCAATAAAATAAGAGTTATAAAATTATAGTATAGCAAAATAAAACAAAACAAACATAAGTATTGATCCTCAAAGACTAGAATGGAAAGAAACCAAATAATGCTAAAGTCTAACATATAAAACTATTTTGAGTATAGAAGCAAAGGTCTTATCAATGAATTGACAAGATTAAGAGCAAAAAAAAGTCACTATATTCAATTTAGTCAACATATAAATTTGAAGAACACATATCTAAATTGAAAAAGAGCATAGCAAAAGAGAAAAATATATTTTTCTCTCTAACATTAGTAATGCGAATAAAATTATGAAAAAAAATGTGATTCCAAAATTCACTTTTCAGGTATGCTGATGGCAAGATATAAATATTCTTACAAATTCAATTGCTAAGAAAATAAACTGGATAAAATTACTGAATGACTGGCATTGAATAAATAAATAATTTAAATATAAAATTAATTCTAATTAACACTTGTGAAATGTAATGCAAATTTCAAGATCATACCAACATATCTAGGATGAGACAGTGTGTAAAGAAAAACTGAGACTGAGTTAATTTTGTTGCCTGCTGTATTAGTTTTCTATTGCTGTCACAACAAACTATCACAAATTCAATGGCTTAAAACAATATGTTTATTATCTCACAGTTCTGTAGGTCAGAGGGCTGGTGGGCTCAGTTACTTTCTCTGCTTTCAGTCTCAGAAGACTGAAATCAAGGCTTTGGCAGGGCTGCATTTCTTTCTGGAGGCTCTGGGGATGAATCTGCTTCAAGTTCATTTAAATTGTTGATAGAATTTAGTCCTACATGATTGTAGAACTAAGGTCTGGTTTCCTTGGGGCGTCATTCTCAGCTTCTGGAGCTATCTGAATTTCTTAGCTCAGGGACCTCTTTCTCCACCTCAAAAACTATATACGGCACCTTTCAAATCTCTCTAATTTCCCCTTTTGCCTTATGTCTACTCTCATTCCTTTTCCCAACACATCCTTCTCTCTAAGTCTTCTACCTTCCTCTTCCATTTTTAAAGGTTCCTGTGATGACATGAAACCTACTCAGACAATCTAGGATAATCTCCATTTTAATATCATCTCATGACATCTGCAAAGTTTCTTCACACAAAACTACCTAGATTATTATTAGATTATTATTAGAATAACCAGCAGATATCTTCTGGGGGAACAGCTTGAAATTATTCCTATCATACCTGGCAGAGGAGCCATGATTCCTAAACATAACTTCAAAAAAGGCTTTTTTTTTTAAAAGACAATTATTAAGAAATTTTAAAATAGAATGAATCTCCTAAAATAACTCAAGAAAAAAATAACTCAGTCAATATAAATAGACATATAGCCAAGGAAAAAAGAAGAAAACATGTGAAACAGAAAAAAATAGAGATAAATAAAATAATTATATCTTTAGAAGCAATAAGTGAAAATAAGTATAAAGAAATTATAAAAATATTAGATGGAAATGTGGAAGACTGTTTAAATAACCTCAAAATGGGAAATGATATAAAGTGCAGAATCCATAGAAGAGATTGACTAAGCCAACTAAATATAAAGCAAATATTTCTACATATAAACAACAAAATCAAAAGACTAATAAACTGGAAAATGATTAGCTGCATGTCTCTTACAAATCAAAGAACAACCCAATGGAAAAATAAGCAAAGTACATGAATTGAGAGTTGACAGGAAAACATACAAATATTTTTAAACATCTGAACAGCTGCGCAACTTTACCATAAAAAGAAAAATTAAAATTACACTGAAATTCTATTTTTAACCTATCAGAGTAGCAAAATAGAGAATGTCTGATAGATATTTTGTAAATGAAACATCTTTTACACTTCTGGTGGGAGTTAAGATGAATATAACTTAAATAGAGGGTGATTGAGCAATGTCTCTCTTTTAAAAAAAAATTTGTTTAAGAGCAGTTTTGGATTTACAGAAATATTGTGAAGACAATTGCAGACCTCACATCCAGTTTCCCCTATTCTTAACATTTAACATTAGTATGTACATTTCTCAGTTAATGAACTATTATTGACACATTATTATTAAATAAAGTCCATGGGTTAATATTTCCTTTTTTAGCCTAATTCCCTTTTTCTGTTCCCAGGATGAATCCGGGTAACAATTTTACAGTTAGTTATTACGCCTTTTTTGGCTCCTGTTGGCTATGACTTTTCCTCAAACTTTCTTTGTTTTTTTTGATGACTGGCTGTTATGAAGAAAATTGGTCAGGTGTTTTGTATAATGTCACTCAGTCAGAATTGGCCTGATGTTCTTCTCAAGATTATTCTGGGTATTTATCTGGGGAAGGAAGATCACAAAGGTAAAGTGCCATTCTCATTACATTATATCAAGTGTACGTGTTATCAACTTGAGTTATCACTATTGAGGTTCACTTCCATCTTTTCACTGAGGTAGTGTTTGTCAGGTTTCTCTACTGCAAAGTTACTCCCCTCCCCCTTTGATACTTTACTCTTTGAAAGAAGTCACTATGCAGTGCACACTTAGGAAACAGAGTGATGCCCTAACTCCTTGAAGGTGGAATATCTATAGAGAAATTATTTAGAATTGTTCTGTGTGGGAGATTTACCTACATTCTCCCACATATGTATTAAACAATTTATTTATATCAGTACAGGCTTATGAATATTATTTTATAGTATAATTTATAATCCACTACTAATTTATTTATTTCATTACTCAAATGTTTACAACTTTTCAGTTGATATTTGTGTTCCTTTAACATACTTCGATACTCCCATCAATGTGGCTTACTTTTTTTTTTTTTTTGAGCACTTTACTTTCTGGGATGATAAGGTACTCAAGACTCATTTTGTGTATTTTCTACACCAACTATAAAATCAGCCATTTCTTCAAAGAGCCACAGTTCCATTTATGGATAATAGTATAGAAACTAAGAGCTGGGTACCAGATGTGTTTTTTTCTACTGAGATGTAGTTGCTTCTAGATCCTCTAAGTTGATACTAAAAACGCAAGAAAATATGTATGTACACTAATCCATGTATACGCAAATATCAATAAATATTTCTATATGTAATCATCTGTAGCTATATTAAACTAAACATAAATTCATTCTGATGGCTTCAACTCTATTCCATTACTACATGAATCATTGTAGCATCCTCCCATTTCTTATCACTGCAAGTTCCTACTCTATCAGTGAAAATAACATATTTTAAATAAAAATGCACATCCAACAACTTCAAAAATACAGGCCAATTCTATATGTACAAAAATATAGCACTGTGTATAAATTTACGATATGAAAATAATCACCAATAGGTGACCAAATAGATTTATATTACATGAAGATATTATGTCAGCTTTATTTATTCTGATTTTAAAAATTCCCACCTTATAGTATTCAATAAATTAATAATTAGACGTGTGAGTGAATAAAAAATGAATAATAAATTATAAATAACCCACAGGATATTATATGCATAACTAAGAAAGGAAATTTAAGAGCTGGGGGGAAAAATGAAGTTTCTCCTCAATCTGTATGCAGTAGTTATCTTCACTATTAAAGATTTTAAATGGGAACATAAAATCCTGTGTGACCATGTACCTCTGTTTAATGATCAAAATATAATTCTTATCACTAACAGCAAAAATACCATACAATCAATAACATAAACACCATTAACTTATTTTAATGGCAAAAGTAGCAAATACAATGTCAATGTCAACAGGCAGTTTTGAAAAATAATATTTGTAATGCAAATCAAAAAACAATACTATAAAATTAAAAGAAACTATACAAGCTGATGTGAAAAGACAAACACAATAGAAATGTAGATAGTGTGAATAGGCAATTAACAGAACATTCAAATAGCTAAAAAAAAGTCTAAAAAGATGCTTAACCATCCCAAGTAAAATCACACTCTTAAAAGAAATCAAAATCTTAAATAATAAGAATATAGGAGGATATTTACAATATTGTAAGGGATAAAGACAATCCCAAAATTACAAAATGAAGGTTTTTTTTAAGAGAAATTAAATACAATTAAATATATTTTTTATGTTCTAAATATTTCTATCTTATACTTTCTTACAGAAATTTTACAGATTTTACAATGTGCACATATATTCACAATTAGCACAAACCTGTGTGGATAAAAAAATTCAATAAAACACAAACAAAGAACTATGGGTAATTTTTTTTCTCACCAGTTTTTTTATTGTCACTGAAATGTCTTTTAGATAAAATAAAAGTATAACAGCTTTGGTAATTTATAACTTTTTCTTTAGATTTTAGGTTTGGGTAACCATTTACCATTTCCATTTAAAAAGTCTATAGTAAGAATCTGAACCAGATTGGAAAAATCAATTGTAAATGATAAAGCTGAAGAGAACAGCCAGGAGGCCATAGGGAAACAACAACTTTATACTCTGCCACTTGAGTGGGAATTAGGTCAGTCAGCACATATCTATGTCAATACACTATTTGAGCAAAATTATAATTTGCCTGAATCCCAGTGGCAGGCTCACTGGTGGCCCATTAGTAATTCTGTAGAAACCCATCACTTCCTTTCTCAACTTGAACATCATAATTTCTCATTTCTCTTTCAAATTAGCTCTCTTTTGTTAAAAAAAGGTGTTTTATATTCTTGTATATATTTTTCTTTTCTTTCAATTTCAACAATAGTTAAACAGACAAATGACCTGAGAGGTATACAAGGTAACCTAAAGGAAAAAAATCATTTCCTCAGGAAGCAAAAAGTAAATGATAGAATTACACAAATTATTAGAAAACTTTCCATTTAGCTGATTACAAGGAAAGTTAAATTACATACCAGAGATAGATGCCTGCACTTACACAAACACCCTAAAAACGCATTGATGTAGCAGAATTTCATACTGGCATATCTAACAGTAACACCAGCAGAGAGCACAAAACACAGACATGTGTGCGCATGTACACACAAACACACACACACACAAACACAAATTAGGAAAACCTGTGTACTTTCAATTTGAGTAACAGAACATTTGCTAACAAATTTTTGCAATAATAGATTTTGGATATTTTTAAGAAGAGTGAGAGCTCTGTATTAGTAACCTGCATATGTAAAGAGGTGGCCACAAAAGACGTGTTATTGCCCAATTTTGAATAGCCCTCTAAAGTAATCTCAAATCTTTATATATTACATAGAACTGAAGCAATCTCATCTCTTCACAGTGTTAGCAAAAGACAGCTTAAAATATCCTTTCATCAATTTAGATTTTTCTTTTATTATTTTGAGAAAATAAAAATTACAAAATATATTAGAAATTCCTCACTGAAAATTTTTCCCTCTCACAAACATATATATATATATATATATATATATATATATATATATATATATGCACAGAACCACATACACACATGTACATACATTTACTTTCTATCATAACAGTAGAATATTCATTGTTTACATAATTATGTTAACGTATGATAACAATGCCAAACAATGTTTTCTTTGGAAAATTCACACCCTTTGCTTTCCTCAGCTTCTAAATTATGAAAAGTACAGACTTGAAACTACTTGTTCAATCAAGTAAAACAATTATAAGAAAGAAATAAGTTTCCAGGACATTTCGAAAATCCTTTGGAATAAAAAACAGTGATGTTTCAAAATAATAAAACATTCACTTTATTATTTTTAAAAAATAAGAAAATTTAAAAACCTTTAAACAGAGGTAGGACTAGATTGTTTTTATAAATGGCAAATCTTCGAAAATTCTTATTCATGTCCTCTGACACAGAATATTTTGACAGGAGGTCTTTCCAAAGATGAACAGCTGTATGGGAAACCCCCAGGAGACACCTGAGTGTCCACTGTGGGAAAGCTGAGCTTTGTCTAATTTTTCAAAAGGGCTGTGTTGAGGGTAGTGCCTAAGAGAGATATATAACGTCTAGTTCTTCAGAATTGTATTCACAAAGACATTTGTCTAGTTAAGGT
The DNA here is from genome assembly GCA_030015415.1 of Cynopterus sphinx. NCBI lineage: Eukaryota > Metazoa > Chordata > Mammalia > Chiroptera > Pteropodidae > Cynopterus > Cynopterus sphinx. Next base: position 117,783,406 of record CM057381.1, on the reverse strand, counting down.
TTATAAGACACTTTTGTGCATACTTACTTTTTAAATAAACATTAACAACCCTCATAGGTCCTTTATAAATACAGGTAGAAAGGAAATTTGTTTTTAATACCACTTCAAAGATGAAATAAATGACAAGTTGAAGGGTTTGCTTTGAGTCATGAAGAGAGCTTCAGAATTAGGATACAGACTTTACTCTGACTTTCAAAACTTTGTTCTTTCCAACATATTAAACAATTCTGAATGCTCAGAAATGCTAGATTACAAGGTATTGCCCAGATTTTTTAATCAGGATAAATCTTAGGGAAATATATGTTTTAGCAAACTCTTCAAGTGGTGCTTGTACACTACTAAGTATGTTACCACCTTGTTAAATTATTTGCCCATTTTTGTGGAGGTCACTTTTTAAAATAAGTAAATACATACATCTTAATAAAACATGAAAAAATGTATTTTCTCACTTCAAAAGCGGCTTCAAGGGGGCATTTCATTATTTGCAAATGAGGCTTCTAGGTCTTTCAGAGCATTAATTGTAGAAAAATACTGGAATGTATAGAGAATCTAACGTTATTGACTCTGCGGCCTCCTTAGGAAATGTCTGTGAGCCTGAATAACTATGACAAGAAAATGAGAACAAAAAAATATATCCAAAATTTTTTTTCATTGATTAACAAATCATACTCTTTTTCTTTTTTATGTATTATTCAAACCTGGCAGAGTTTTTTTTCCTTCTAGCCCACCTTGGGAAGATTTATGAGATCTCTGAAATCTGACTCAAGATGAAATATTTGTTTGGAAATTAAATATTTAGAGGCATAAAATTTGAAGTTTAGGTACTTGTCTAGATGTGTAGAAGAAGCTGTTACTTATTTCATTCAACACATATTTATATGCCAGTTATGATATAAAGAAAAATGGAACATAGCTCCATCCTCCAGAAATCCACAGTGGAGGGTGAAAGACATAAGAAAACACAATAGAATAAGAAGTGCAGTTATAATGACATGACTTTATTTTGTTTTCTCCTGAATCTCAAGCACCTAGATATCACCTGGGAAAGACAGAGTACAATAAATATTTGCTGAATTAAGATTTTAAGAAACATTTCTAATCCAACCATTAGTTATTTCTAGAAATGATTAACTGTTTTCTCCCTTTCCTGTAGGTATATGCTTACGCCCTCTACATTCACTGCATTGGTTTGTAGGTAATCTTTAAAAACTTGGTTGAAACAGTATTTGATGTTTTTAATTATGGGGTCCTATCCCCAAGAATTATGCGTGGGTTAAGTTTCTTTTCTTCTTATTTGCTGATTAGTTCAAAGAACCTGTATAAATGTCCAAAACTAACAATGAATAAAGTTTGTCAGGCAAACATATTTTATTCAAATAGTACTTTTATATAAAATAAAGGAATTGAGACATTACCCAGATAATCAGTAAGGAACCAAATATAAGCTTTTTTGAACATTATTGCTGGGAGATACTCTTTTATGAAATCACCCTCATCCTATGTGGTGGATGCTGTAGTGAGATGTGTTAGACACCCCTCTCAGGACCAAGACCTTCATTTTCCTAGGTGCTAGGGTTGTTGGCAGCTGATGGTTCTTCTAGAACTGCCCTTGTTTAAGGTCTTGGTCCTTTCCCAAGGGCAGTCCACATCCAATGACTAGTCTATGTGCCCCAAGGCAGGACAACTATGAAGGGCCACCCAGCCCAGAGTCCACAATGGGATTGACTGAGGCTTTTGTTGTGACAACATGGAAGTTCACCCCTTCTTCTGCCCTCCCAATCCCTCTATTCCATCACAGGTGTTCCCCAGAGTTCCCCTCAATAAACTTCCTGCACATACCTCTTTGTTTCATAACCTATATCCCAGAGAACACAACTTTTACACCTTATATTAAGGCACAAGTGGTATTTGCATAACTATGATCAAGTCACTCAACATCCTGGGTTTCCTATTTGTAACATTAAGATATTAAAGTGGATGATCTTCAAGGGTCATCCTACCTCTAAAGTTGAATGATTCCACTATTCAGTAATGTCATGAGATAAATGAGTAGTAAACTCCATAAATGATTGAGAGAAAGAACAGCACAATTACTGTCAATCTTGGAGTGGAGTATTTAGATAATCCTATTCAAAATCAATTTTTCATATCAAGGTGACACAATACCTTTTTTTTTGTTCTTCAGAAAAGAATTCTCTAAGAATTTTGTTTCTAATTTATTGAGCTGATATCCAAAGGAGTCTCTGTTGTTTCCACAGGGATTGACAGAATCATCTAGGAAATATCTCACTTGGAGCTCAATGACAGTATGTGGAAGTAAACACATAAAAATGGAACAGAATTGGGATGGTGAAAGAGAAAAAGACCTCCAAATAGTTAAGAGTTTTGAACCAAGTTTTGTAATGCAGCCATAGTCATTGCTGCTATAATGTTACTGACAGCCTTCTGACCTCTAACCATCATTTACAGGACACACGCTATGTGCCTGACACTATACTTAGTCCTACTTAATGTGAACAATAACAAGGAAAACTTATTATCTTCACCATTTTTGGAGATGATAAAAATGGAGTCAGAAAGTTTAAGTCACTATCATAGTGTTACATAACTAGTTAAGCCAAGCTTAACTAGTTGCCTAAGCTTAGCTTGAGCTAAGATTTAAGTTGGAACTGTCTTCATAGTTCTTGCTCTTTCCACTCAGCTATACTAACTCCTGGAGGGTAGAATTTCCAGGCCAAGAAAATATACCAAGACAAGTATGTACCAAAGCAAAAAGATTGAATTAATGTGTGTCATGAAGGATCATAAACTGATTCACATAACCAAAGAAAAATATTTGGGTTGAGTAAGCAAATATAGTATTATAGAGGTAATCCAAAAAGACTCTTTTGGAAAAGTTTGGATACAGTGAAGACTGTAAGATAAGATGTTCACCAGGAAATAAAGGTGTGTATCTTGGCAGGGGTACATATGTGTGACTGAGGCATGGAAACACAACTTGCAGTATCTCATTAGTCCCTAGCATGTAATATATATGTGATAACTATTTGTTGAACTGTTGAAGGTATTGCCTACCATTGAATCTCTCTCTCTCTCTCTCTCTCTCTCTCTCTCTCTCTCCCTCTCTCTCTCTCTCTCTCTCTCTCTCTCTCTCTCTCTCTCTCTCTCTCTCTCTCTCTCTCTCTCTCTCTCTCTCTCTCTCTCTCTCTTTATAGCACCTGGCACAAAATATTCATTCAAATAATCAGTTCTTATTAGTAGATAAAGGGATGAATGAATAAAAACATAAACTTTAGAATGTTCTTTTCTTATTGCTATTCAGCATTAGCCAGTAACTCCTCCTTATCTTTTAGCTGGAAAGTATCTTTTTCAGAAATATCCTCCTTTCCTGTCCTTTCCTGTATTTTAAGGAGATCAGGTTCTTCAGTTATGGACCTGGCAGTATACTGGACATTTTTTCTCCGTGTTTATCACAGTCTGCAATTATGTATTTGTGTGATTATTTCACTGATCTTAAACTTTACAGTTTCATACAAGCTTGACTCTTTCTTGTTTTTTGTTTGTTTGTTTGTTTTTCATTATGTCTATGGAAATTAGCAGAATGCCTGACCTATAGTTTGTGCTTAACAAATATTTATTGTATTGGTGGGTAGATAAATGAACAAATGGATAGATAAATACAGAGTGAATGAAGGGAGAGACAGATAGAAAAGAGAGAGAGGCAGGGAGAAAGAGAGGGAGGGACAGATGCAGAGGGAAAGAGAGACAGACAGACAGAATGAATGAATATGAATGAATATCAGGGAAAACCAGGTAGATATTTGTTTTTGAACTATTCAGTAAAATAAAAAAGTGGGAGAGGATGTAAATCTCGGTGAAAAACAAAAACTAAAACAACACAGTACAAAAACAAAGAAGTCCCAAGAGAATGGCAGAAGCTAACGAGAGAGTCTGGAAAACTATGCTTCATTTAGGAGTGGATTAATCCCATTGATATATTAGCATAATAGTTCCACTGGCAATTGTGTTGAAGTTCAGGCTTGATGAAGTTGAAATTGGAAGGTAGTTTAGGAAAGGATATGCAGGCCTGTAATAGTTGATTCTATTTAAAGAAAGAGTTGGGCCTCAGGGAATGACATTTGTTAACTAAAAAGGAAGAGAGGCCAACCAATGGAAGCAAACTGGCTAAACAGCGGTTACAGAACCAAGGAGATGGAAGAACACTGAGTCAGAAAAGTCAAGAGTGGGAAAGTTTTAATGCAAGCATCCACAATTAGTGATGCCGAATGCAGCAGAGGAGCCAGGAAACGGAGCTGGCTCCCTTGCATTCCTCATTAATAGCTTGTGCTTTTAAATCCAATGCAAAGTCTGAAATACAAAGTGAATTTTATCCAGGATCATGTACAATGTTTATCATCACTGTTCTTATACCCAGATTCCTGAGTGCTGTTAGGAAAGACAAATTACAGAGCAGTATGGGGTGGATATGACAATTTGGTTAAACAAAATAAAATTACTTGTTTTAGAGAACGATGATTAGGTAGATATAACACTAATTATCCTTGATGTTCTGAATCCCCCACAGAACACAGGACAGTCCTGTGATAATAAAATGATAACAGTATTTACTGCAGTGGGTGCTAGGTAAAAACAATATTCCCTGTGAGCAAGGATCCCTCCTGTCTGAGTCTTCCTGTACCTCCTACACCTGATACTATGCCCAACACACAGAGACAGAGGTCCTAATATAGATTTGGTAAATAAACCTGTATCTCACCGATGAGAAAACTGAGAATAAGAGCAGCTCAATAACTTGCCCACCATCACACACTGGCAAGTACAAGTCATCAATGCCAACCTGAGAGCTGTCACTCTAGACCACTCTGGCCTCCAGGCAATTGCACTGAATTTCCATTTTGTATCACCTCATTGCCAGTCATCACTGAGGAAGATATTAAACTCCATGACTGCCAGGGCCATGTCTATTTTGCTATCTCTTCTAGTAATACTGCCATTTGAAAAAAAAAAATTGAGTAAATAAATGAGTGAATGAATAAACAATTGAATAAATTTTTTGGATAGAAATCAAATTAATATAGGGGTGAGTTGAAATGTTTATCCTTTCCTATTCTGAGGCATCATTACACTGAATGTTCTACTGTTAAAAGTACAAGTACCTTTTTCAAAACACCTTCTCAATTTATCTTACCTGCCACATTTGATCTTAAGGCAACTGTACTAAATATAGATGGCTCACTATATCTATATGACCTACTTAATAATATTTCTACTTTCTGCTTTAGATATTACTTTAAAAAGAAACAGGTTTGAGTAAATAAATCCCATTTCAAGGTTATAATTGCAGAGGCATCTGAAAGATAAAATGTGTCATTTCCATTGTGTTTTTTGAACAGGTATAGCAAAGGCAATATGGGGAAGAGAGCAACATATTCTGAAATTTATGCTATAAGTATCTTAAAAATGTTAAATATCTACCACAATTCTACTGTTTCCTATTACAGAGCTTAATGTCCAAAACATTTAATGTCCAAAGTTGAAGACAAGGAGAGAGAATCCTTAATCTGACGCCGAAACTTCAATTTATGGAGATATTCTTATAAAGAATTTACTTCTACCGTACTTCTACAACTTGGGCATTAAGATATTTTATCAGTTTATTCAGGTTTCTGTTGTGGCTGAGATGATGTATAATGAGGGGATAGGGTGATAGAAAGGATATCAAAGGTGAGCCTTCAGATAGAAAGGAGAGCATCATGAGAAAAAAAATAACATTGAATGACATCTTCATATTCAGGAGCAATAGTTGGTAACATTGGTGGTATATTAGAATCACCTGGGCCATTTTAAAAATTCCTGGTGCACAAGCCCTAGATTAACGATTTCAAAATCTATAAGAGTGGGATCCAGACACCAGCATGTTTTCAAATTCCCCAGGTATTTCAAAGTTCTGTCAAGATTACACACCACTGATTCTAGGTCTCTCTCTAATGCAGACAGATGTTAAAAATGAGGGACCTACAGGCTCATCTGAGCAGGACTAACAGAATTCCTTCACCTCTCCATGCTCCCAAGCAAACCTTTGTTTCCTTTAATTTTCTTTTATTTTTATTTCAGGTTTCATTTAATTTCTCATGCCAGCTTGTTTCATTGGTGTCACTTTCTCTTCATCCAAACAGTCCATATGCAAATTATCTTTGACCTAAACTCCCAATTCATTTTATATATATATATATCTTGGTCATATTTTCAATCCCAAATCTTTTCTGGCACTTCCATCACTTAAACATTCCTCAGAACTTGGTGGTTCTGATTCTATTACAAAGCCAGCTGTCTGGAAGCAAGCATCCATCCATTAGAGTGCATTTAATGATAAAACAAGGCCTAAGTGGCTTCTAAGGTCCTTTATATCACCTTGTTATTTCAACCATAGTCACACTATCATAAGCTAAGCCCTGAAAGCCACCAACACCTCGGAATTTTCTCAGGTGCTATTTCTCCTTTTGTTTTTCTTGCAGCAGTTTAGCAGATATACACATAGACTATACTGTCTTGCACCTCAGACACAACAGGGTTATTTTTTCCTTGTCCAAGATGATTTAATGTAGCCATTTTTAGCACTGTTATACATCTCAGAGAATAAAGGAGGTTGGGGTTGCAAGGCTGGGGTTGTGAGGAGTGAACCTTGCTTTATTAAATTTGAGTTTTATTAAATACATAATACTTGGTTTCTTTAGAGCAATTTTTTTTTCTAACTGTGGGCAAAGAAAAAGAACATTTGATATAATTTAGTTGTGCTATAAATTGGTTGGCTTAATTTAATGATCATTTCTGAATTAGTAACAGATAAACAAATTCCATAAATTATCCCTAAGCTTCCTTTTAGCTAATAATGATAGCATCTTCTCCCATTGAACATTTAATAGGGGCTGTTAACAACTTGCAAAATTAGCAGATTTAAGTTTCATTACCTTTTGATTTCCCTATCTGCCTTATAATGAGAGATCTAATGGGCAAAAGAAGTGGCCAGGAGGAGACAGTGATTAAGAGAAAATAGAAGCAAAAACACTAAAACACATAGAACCAAGTGTACTTCCATAGCTACTCACCATGTCACATCACTAACAACCACGTGAGAGACTTCTCTCTTTATTATAAGTCTCTAGGGTATATTTAAGTTAAACAAGAGTAGTGATATAGTATGAACAGGAAAATATGTCTATTACACTGAGATACCTGAGGGGAATTTAAGAAATATTATCCTCTTTCCTATTTTAACCATAAAATAAGCATAAAAATTTAGGTCTTTCTTTAATGTAGTTAAAATGAACAGATTTTCAAAATACATTCTTTAAAAAAAAATCTTCATGGCCAGTTTATCAGTAACACATGAAAATTACTATTATTACTCTATACTCATGTCTTGGTTTTGCCTTCTTTACTTCCCCACATGAGTTATCATGTTAAGATCATTAACCACACACTATACTAAATAGCTTTGCTGTGTATTCAATACCAAATTCATCCTTAAATGAAGATTTGCCATATTAGAGACTATTAGAGTAAATGAGTCTTGAATTGGAAAGCAATTTCAAAAGGAAACATGATGTAAGACTGTCAAATGAAAGTAACACATCTTAACAATTCTACCTTGTGCATGGTTCTGGATGAATTATGTGCCTCTGAACCAAGGTTAGCCCTTGAAGGCAGACTTTCCATTCCCTGATGCCACCAGGAGTATATATGACTGGGATGACCTAGCTATAGAGTTGAAGTAAACAATTTTAACATCCCATCCTCAGATCTTTTCCAAATTATTAATATAAAGTTACAGAATGCACAAAAAAATGGTGACATTAAATCTAATGAACAGCCTGTATAGACCTCAAGAGTCCCAGATCATTAGCCTCTTTGAAATTATTATTTTTCACTGTTCCTGAATACCAAGAATTCACCCACTTGATATGAACATTGATGTTAAATGTTAACTTACAAAGATATAACATGAGGTTTGAGAACAGCCATCTTACACTGTAAGAATAAGGATGAGATAAACTGATACTGTTGGGAGTTTAAAACCCTAATCCACACATTCTCATGATTCAATCTGAGTACAGATCAAACTTATTGACTCTTCCACACTACTATCTTCTTTCTACACTTATTTTTAGAGATAATACTTTAATAAATCACCCAGAAGGCAAGATATTTATTAATTATTTACTTATTTGGAGCTAAACCATTTTAGTTTTTACTGAATTACTTATAAATGAAAAACAGCTCAGAAATTCCCACCATATTGATTCAGAACATAAATTTCACATCTTTTTCCTCTTATAAAACTATTTTAATGTAATTATTAATGCATTCATTTCTAAATGAAGGGGAAAAAAACGCTGCTCTACAATGAATGCAGTACTGGGTCCAGTATTTTTCCATTTCTGTTAAAAACCAATGCACTGTCCATCATTCACAATGGGAAAGTCAAAGTACGACATTTGGTTCAATCAAGAACACTTCTAATGCTTGGCCAAGTCCTTCTTTCAATCTCTATTTGTTATTTGTCTCCCAGGACCTCATTTCTCTGTCTCCATGTATGTTCCCATCCTTCCTTATGAGGTAGTCTGTGTGCTTCAATGAGAGTGGACTTAACTTCCAAAGTAGGCTAATGGGAATCTTTTTTCCCTTTCCTAGCAATGGACTCAGAAAATCAATCTAACATCCAATATCTAAATATAAAGTAGTAAGAATATAAACACACAGGGGCATCTATTTTCTGTGATTTGAGTACAAAATATTTTATATATTATAGAATGCCTAATAGGCCAAAAGTTTCATAAATTAACCAAAAAAAGTCTGGACTCAAAAAACAAACATATTTTGAAAGAAGATTTCTATAAGGATCAGTTGTTGCTCAAAGTCCAGACTGTAAAAATGGAGATCAATGTAGAAGCTCAAATTTTCATAAAGGTAAAAAACAAACAGACAGACAAAACATACTTTCTAGAATTCCTTCCCTGGAGATTTTTGACTTAGACGGTCTGGGATTTTGGGACATGTTTAAGATAGATTATTTTATCTTTGATTTAGTTGAGCATCAGGAGTGATATTGTTAAAAGAAGAAAAAGAAACATTGTATGTCTGTTGTTGTTTTAAAACATTTTGTATATTTGACTTGGGAGTAGGAAATTGAAGAGCAGCAAAAGCAAAAGGCTGCTTATAACTTTATCTCAGTGCAGACATTTAGTGAAAGAAGATAACAGGTGATAGGAAAAACATTTATCTTCTTCATACATCATAGGGTAGGAACAAGATAACTGAAAATTTGAAAGAAAGACTATAAACTTCCTTAACTAACCATGCCAAAATCCAAAATAAACAGTAGATAATCTACTGCTCCAAAATCTTCAGATACTAATAAAAGGGTAAGAAGAATAAATTACAGTTACAATAAGGTTAAAAAAAATACTTGGTAATATAATTAATAGTTGAAAATAGTAAAAACTTCAGCCATTATCAAGGCAATACATTAAATATTGTTTCAAACTACTTTCTTTACTCATGTATAGAGAGGTCATTACATTAGAACTATTGCTCAAATAAAAATTCTTCTTTTTAAAAAATTACATTTAAATACAGATGCCAATATCTTATCTCTTATCTATCAGTTATCCTATCAGTTATCCAATCAGACAAGGTAAAGACTTTGGTTTTGATATTAACTTGGGCAAGTAACTTAAACTTTTTATGCATTAATTGTCCTACCTATGCACTGGGGATAATACAACCTACTTATGAAGGGTTACTGAGTGTATTACATTACAGACCATTCACAATGTGTTTACATAACAGCTGGTATATAGCACAAATTCAAATGTGGTCATTACTATTAATATCTTATCTCTAAATTGGCAGCAGCATCCAACTTGTAACTGCTACTGAGAATGTAAATACATGAACTCACAGAGAACTGAGCAATTGACTAAGGAAGAAAATACTCCTAAAATAGTACTTCTGGTTCTAGTATATAACCCAAGGTCATCTTTAATAAGAATATACATCTCCTTTACTCTTTTAAAGTTATTTTATATTTCAGAATAAATTTGGGATGAGAATTAGAAACAAATTAAACCAATTATAATAATGTAATGTGTTTTTTAAACTACCCATGCTCATCCCTCAAAATCTAGATAATCTAATATGTTCCCCTGGGCAGTGTTTCATAAAGTGCTGTCCTAGATCTCTAAAACTAAAATTACCTTAGCTGTGGCAACTTATTAAAATGAAAATTATTTGGTTCCCAGCTCAGCCTGAAGAAAGAAACATGGTAGGGAGTGCAGAGAGGTCTGAGAACCTTCAAGTTTTTCTGTCACCTGAGGTAAGTTTTTATATACACTTAGATGTGCAAAATGGTAATTTAGGGCATTGGTTCTCAAACTGCAATTACTAGACTAGTGATATTAGTATCATGTAGTAATTTGTTGGAAATAAAAATTCTAAGGCCCCATCCCAGAACTGCCGAATCAAACTCTGGGTGTGAGCCCAGTAGTTTGTGTCTTCCAGGTGATTCTGGTGGTACACTGAAATTTGAAAACTACTTCTCTGGAGTCTTGCTATGCAAAGTGTGGTTCCAGAAGCAGTTCTTGGGCACCACCTGGGAGCCTATTAGAAATCAGAAATTCGGGCTTCACTCCAGTCCAAGTGAATAAAATTTTACAGTTAAACAAGATACACAGATTATTCCTATGCACATTAAGCTTTGAGAGACACTAGCCTAGGGCAATGTTTTTCAACTTCCATGAAAATAAAAATATAACTTCCTAAGCCCCTTCCCTGAGATGATTTAATATTTGAAATAGATATAATGAATCCCAGCTTATTATTATTATCAGGGAAGTTTAGAAAACATGTATTTGGATAAAAATTCTTAGGCCCCATCTAAGTTATCAATCATTGCTCTATATTAGGGTTTCTCAACCTTGACACTACAAACATTTGGGGTTGAATAATTATTTGTTGTTGGGACTATTCTGTGCAGTGTGGGATGTTTAGCAATGTCCCTGATCTCTCCCAACTAGATGTTAGTAATAGCCTCTCTAGCTGTGACAACTAAAAATGTCTGCAGACATTTACAAATGTCTCCTGGGAGCAAAATCCCCCCATTCTCTGCTGAGAGCCCCCATTCTGAAGACAACTGTTACAGTTATCTGCTACTGTGTGATACACTACTCTGAAGTTTAGGAGCTTAAAACAACAACGATGTGTTTTTTCTTATGGGCCAATAATTCACGGAAGGGCTGGCTGAGTGGTTCTTTTGCTCCATGTGGCAGCAACCATAACACTCCCTTGGTTGCCTTGTTAGCAGCTGAATTTCAAGATTCATGAATACCTTATTCCACATCTGTTCATATGATCTCTTAGCATTCAACAGTCCAACCCAAGCTTCTTTACAACATGATAGATGGATTTCCAGGAGAAAAACAGAAACTCTTAGGCAGCTTAACAGCTAGGCCTGGAACTGTCACAGTGTCATTTCTTCTACATTATAGTGATAGAAGCAAGTTGCAAGAGCAGCCCAGATTCAACGGAAGGCACACATACTCAACTCACTCACAGGAGGGCAGGGGCTGATGGCAGTCATCTTTGGAGACTATTTACCACAATGCAGCCTTATAAATACAGTTCTATTTAATAACTGAAATAACCATACTCTGTTTATAATATCTCATTAGACATTTTTTTAATTTGTTTTCTGAAGGATGCACTATGGGAAGAATTTTTTTCTGGCTTTCCATCTAACCCTAATCTTCTAATCCCAAACCCCGGGGAGCAAACTTTTTGAATTAGAATATGCATACTGTAAGTATACATAACTAGATAGATGGATTTTTACATTCTGTATCAGGATATAGAAGATTTTCAGCACCCCAGAAGCCTCCCAGGCATTACCTCCCTCCAAAGTAAGCACTGAATTCTATTATCATAAATTAGCTTTCACCTACTCTTCAATTTCTTGTAAATGGAATCTTAGAATATTATCCTTTTGTGTTTGGCTTCTTTTGCTCAACATTATGTCTGAAAATTCATCTCTGTTGTTGTATAGAACCTGACCCTTTAACCTCCCTCAACTGTATACCTATTCTTCATCTCTTTTCTTCCATTACATCCTTTATTCCTTAGATACATTAATCTTCTTTACAAGGTGATCCTGTAGCTCTTCTGATGAAAACTTATCATCAGCTCTTGGACCTATACTACATCCCAAGTAAAATCTGGATGCCCAGCTTCCACAATAGCAATCTATTTTTTAAATCTGATGTTACTCAACAACCAGAATGCCCAACTGGGTCTCACTTAATGTTTAACTCCCATCATATTTTCATTCAGCCTCACTGGTATTCTGGAATGAAGAAACAGACTACCTCCAAGGGCCTGTATTTTTTTCTTTTTCACTTGAGTTTGTTAGGCTTTCAATTATCTTTTTAAACACTATAATAACTATACATTCAGCCAACTGGTCAATAAGAGGTTTCATAACGCAACAAAGTTAAAGTTATTTCTGGCTACACTGGTAAAAAACAAAACAAAACAAAACAAAACCTTGATCTAGAAAGTATTTCTTCTTTGAGATATTATCTCAGTTAGAAGTAGGAATTCTCAAAATATAAAACTTGATTGAGACTGCAAAAACACAAACTGATTAGAAACGCGAAACAGAAAAAGTTCAGAAAACCAATTGAACACAGGTCTCCATAAATGGTACTACATTATCTTGAATAATCATTCATCCTTTTGTATTAAGAATATGTCAGGATAAAGAATACTGCTTGAGTCTAATAATCACAGTTTTAGAGTTAGCATATATATTAAAGAACTAAAGGCATTAGAGAAGGCTAAGGGTCAAAAAGAGAGTAATTATTATTGAAAGAATTGTAAATTTTTATTTTGAACATGAAGAAATAGTGAAGATGAAAAATGTCTGTATTTGAAAGAATGTTATTTGTGTCTGCATTTAGTCAAGAACTAAATCTAATCTGTGGGTATCAATGTGATATAAATAACATCAGCTGATAATAAGCTGCCATCAAAAGAAGTGAGAGAGTCCTGACTTAGTTTAAAGTTTGCTCTAATATAGGTAGTTCCCAGCTGCTGCTTTATTAACCAGAAGCATCAGAGTCAATGTGGCATTTTCTACAAAATAAAACCCTTAGTCCCATTCCCTACCTACTGAATCATTTGGGATGTAGTGGATAAGAATATGTATTTTTAAGCAAATGCCTATCAAACTCTAAAACCAATTTTAATTAAAGAAATATCTATCTTTGATAGTAAAAGGTATACTAAAGTGTTTCAAATTGTTCCTGACGCACAGAATGTTTTGGATTTTTAAGCTTAGTATAGGAAACATTTTTACAATTATCTGGAGTTCTATGCATTTATTTGTTTAGTCAGTACTCATTGGGTGGCTGCCGATGTACTGATATATAGTGACCACAATGAGTCAGGTCTATGAACTCATGGAGTATCCAAATTAAATGGGGGGAAAAAAGATATTAAACTAATTTAAGAAACACAGAAAACAAATTTGTAGGTACAAATATGCCAAAGCCCTAAAATTGTATAATGCAAGAAATTATAAGGCTTGATGTGAAGATTCTAATAAGGTGGCCTGATTGACACTGGAGGTCAGAAGCAATTCCACTAAGGAAATGTCAGCTAAGCTGAGACTAAATGATAGAATGAACTTTTCCAGGCCGTGAAAGGGTAGACAGGCTTACAGGCAGAGAAAACAGCATTTATAAAGGCCCTGAAGTGGGGAGAAGAAATATGTGTTTGTGAGGAATGAAAAGACCTGTGTATTTGAAGAAGATGAGTGGTCCAAGATGAAGTTGGTAGTTAGGCAGGGGCCAGATTATGTTCAGTGTCATAGTTAATTTTATGCTTTAACTTGTCTGAGACATGGTTCCCAGATATATGGTCAGACATTATTCTGGATGCTTCTGTAAGGGTGTTTTTGGATGAAATTGACATTTAAGTAGGTGTGCCTTGAATAAAACAGATTATCTTTCATAATGTGGGTGGGCCTTATCCAATTAACTGAAGGCCTAAACAGAAAAAAAAAAAAAAATGACTTCTTCTGAATAAGAAGAAATTCTGCCAGAAGATGGCTTTTGGATTTGAATCGCAACATTGGTCCTTCCTTGAGTCTCCAATCTCACATTTTGAGCTTGCCATACTTTTTAATGTACATATACATCCTATTGGTTCAGTTTGTCTGGAGAACCCTAAATAACACAACACACCTTGGGAAACTTATAATATGCATCTTATTTCGTGCAAGATTAGAATAGAAAACCACTACAGAGAAGTGTCATTAGCAAATATTGGTCATCATATATTTAGTTTTTATAGATTATTTTTTTATTCTAATATCTCCACACAGACTTCTAGAATGAGCAACCAGATTCACCATTTATCCCTAATCCTTTCACCTCTTTAATATTCTCTATCATGCATTTTATACCTTTTTTTCCCCTCATTATTTAATAAACTCCATTCTTAAAGTTTCTGCAGATTCCTGCTTTAAATATTTTATTGGGGATATCACTATAATAAAGTAGCTTTAAAGTCAGTTTAACTCTGTGGTCCCCAGCATATCAACTACATAGAGTTCCCAAATCCCAATTTCTTCTTTTTCTGGAATTTACTCCCAGTGTGTAGTCGAATGACAAGAAAAATTCAGCCCAGATCCCCAAGTCAAGACAAATATCAATTTATTTTCCTTTCTAGAAACAAATACGTTAAAAATTATCTTTGAGATGGGTTGCATAGTTGAGGGGGGAGGTTCTAATTTATTTTCATGGCTCCCATCCAAGGGAAACTTCCAAAATAAATCAAGAGGACAGAGGCAGTTTCTCTGGCTCACTAACGCACGGTGGGAAGTCAGAATACTTAAAAAAAAATTTCACACCATTCAGAGAGCAATTATAGCTCTAAATTTTTTCACTATGCAATATCTGCATGACTTGTGTTAAAAAAAAAGTCATAAACAATATTTGGGGGTTATCATCACAAACATGTTTTGATAACCTACTATGTATAATATTGTGAAAAATACCACTGTGCACAACACTATGTGTTAGACCAGCTATGAGGAATTGAATGATTGACTATATATATCACATATGCATTCATTCAACAAAAATGTGTTGAATGTTGACCCCTGTTGCAGTTTTGGGAATACAGCAGTGAACAGGACAACACAAAGCATAAAACTTTCCTTCTTTCATTGGATCCTCTTTATCCTGGTGGGTTGAAATAGACTGTGATATGATAATTGAACAAGACAATTTCAGAAAACAGTAAGTGCTGTTTTCTTAATCATAAAAAAATAAACATTTAACATATATTTTGTGCCAGAGATTATACTAAGCATTTTACTCATATTGACTCATTTCCCCTCACAACAATCCTACGAGAGGATACTATCACTACTTTTATTTATGGGATTAAGACACTGAGTTATCAGGAGATTAAGCAATTTGGCTGAAACTAAATAGAGCCAGGGATTACCTCTAGGCAAAATACAATGTGTTTCTCATTTCCATGCTCCCTTAGTTGCTGTGAGAGGACACTGTGGGTCCAGTTTAGATGGAAGAGTCAGAAAAGCCCTTCCCCAAAATTAATGTTCGCTCTGAGACATGACTTATTGAAAGACTGAAGGATTCACAATGTTCTAGAACTCGAATTACTAAAGTATAAGTAGAAATAAGACATCTAAAACAATAACATCGTCATCTAATATTTTTTGGAGTGTTCCCTATATGCCAAATGCTATACTAAGCACACTAACTATATGCATAATATCATTTATTTCTCACAATATCCCTATGAGGCAGTGGCACATATCCCCATTTCAATTAGTAGAATATTGAGACTCAGAGATAAGAAAAGCATGTAAAAGATAATCATTGATTTTTATGTACAGGCTCTGGAAACATTTGGTGATTGTATAGATAGGTGAGTAAACTGAAAACCGCATACTGGAAGTAGAAAGAAAAATGGCTTAAATGAACAGAATATATATTTTATACATAAAATTTATTTTTCTGTTAATTAATGGAGAGAAAATATGTGGCTTGCTAAAAGATGTGACAGCAGAAAGAACATTGTATTCTTTTTTTTTAAAGAATGGAGGAGAATAAGAATAATATTTATTGAGTGTCTATTATGTATTAGGAACTGTGTTCAGTGTTTTCTATAGCCAGTGGGTTATAAGTTTTAAATTTGCAGTGATTAAGATACCCACTAGCAGTTAAAGGACCTGAGGTTGGATTCACACTAATAGTTGTCAACTCACCAACCCTGGTGCTAAGAGGTCTCTTCTAGTTGTCAGAAGTCTGTTCTCCAGTTGTATAATTATGTGCCAAATATCTTATATTTTTGTTATAGCTTGAGCTTATATTTTAAAGCCCTTCTGAAAATATTACCACATATTTTAATAAATTACACCACCATTTGTCCTTAAATATAAGTGAGTGAATGAGAGAAAGAGCAAGCAAGGAAGAATGGGAGAAAGAGAAAGAGAGGGGGAAAAGAGGTAGGAGGTGGTGACATATAAAAAGAGATACAGATAATTAATATGAATAAGTATGCCACAAAACATCCTATCTATTATGAATGCCGCAAAGAAGTGATACCCAGGTATTACCATGTGTTACCGCATTAATTCAGAGCTTTTGTGTGTGTGTGTGTGTGTGTTAATTTGCATAATAGGAGTTAGATCTTGAAGAAATAGAGAAAGTAAGAGGATTCCACTGAATGCTTAGCCCTCCCAAAGTCATTCAATGCCAATAAAGTTTCATGTTTCATCATAAAACTTCTTAGTTAAATACATTTTAAAATTCTGACTATCTCTAACTGCTGAAAAAGAAATTAATATGTACAAATAAGCATCTTAAAGTCTGTCTTTGCTTGTAGAAAAAACCCACACAATCAGAAATCGGTCCTATTTCTTTTTGTCATAATGTATCTCTATTTCATTGATAATTTTTCCACTATCTATCCATCTAAGTAGTCACTCATTTATCCTCTAAACAAATATTTACTGAGCACCTATTAATTCCAGGCCTAGGAGTCATTAGCTTATAGAATAGGATAAAGCCATGAGCATGAAAGAAATCTCTCAGAATAAAAAAATTGGGGTGAAAAAATTAGGACCAGGGACAGGACCCCTGGATAAAACAAACACTGAAACATAAAGAATTATGAGCTAAGGAAAGAAATCAAGAAGAAATAGAAAGTTAGGAGGATAGCAGAAAAGGTATAATATTTTAATTAAAAAGGAAATCTCAGAATGATCTGGTCAGATGAAGACAGAATCCATCCAGAGGATTTGGTAGGTATCCAGGTTACTGGCAGGTTTTTTCTTTGACACTTCAGTACAAGGTTTGAGGTAAAAGTCTGATTACTGTGAGCTGAAAAGTGAAGGATGGGCACTGAGTATACACTACAATGGGAGGTTATCTACTTGAGAATTTGGCTGTAAAAAAAATTGACAGAGTGAGCAATAAAAGGTATTCCAAGTCAAAAGTCATTTGCCAGTATAAGATGGAGGTGACTTGAGCACATTCACAAGTGTGTGGAAGGAGCCATTACAGAAGAAAAAAATTGGAAATGCAGGAGAGAGAAAGTAGAGGATCAAGAGGCACTCAGATCAAGAAGAGCACAGAGGCAGACATACAGAAGCTTTGAAGATAAGACACACTTCTTCTTCAGGCACTGGGAAAAAAAGAATGGAATTAGATGCAATTCTGTATTTTTTAAGTATAAGAACAGGAAGCTGAAGGAGAGCACATCTAAAAATGTTTTTCTAGGTGACAAAGGCAAGGTTCAACCAACTACTGAGGAAGTGAGGTAGAGAATTTGCAGGCTGGTGAAAGTATGAAATCCCTAAGCTAGAGTATGGAAGAGGAGGCTAGTCATAGAATTATTGAATGAACACAAAAGGGCCAGCTGAGTTTGACATTAATTTAATAACACTAAGCTACAGTGGTATTTCTCAAAGTTCGTCCCATGTAACACCTGAATTAGAGTTTCTTGGGGTCCTTGCTAATAATGCCAATATGTGGCCTCCATTCCACGCTTTTCTAGGTCTTCTTACTTGATTCTGGTGCTCACTAAAGTTTGAAAACACTGATCTAGAGCAGTTTCTCAAACTTTTCCAGTTCCCAAGATCACTTAGGTTCTTCCTGTAGTACAGATTCTTTGCCTTCATCAGAGTTTGAACTCATCCTCAGCAGAGAATTCTGGGGGTCTGTGCTGTTAACGAGAGACCTGGCTGCTTCTGATAATCAGTCAAGTTTAAGAACACTGATCTAAAGGTTAGGTGTGATGAAACTGGGTAAGGAATATTAATAGGTTCACAAGAGCTCATTTAAAATTTTTATTTTTTAAATTAATATATAGAAAAATTGACATTTTTGGTGTTTAGTTATATTAATTTTAGCACATATATAAATGTGCATAACTATTGCCAAAATCAAAATAGTTCTATCATCCAAAAAACTCTCTTGTGCTTTGTAGTCAAATTCTCCCCCAACCTCTACCATCTGACAACAAATGACCTGTTTTTTATCATCATATTTTTTGTCCTTTCAAGAATGTCATATAAATGAAATTATACAGTGTGCAACCTTTTGAGACTGACTTGTTTCATTCAGCATAATGTCTTTGAGATTCATCCAAATTGTTGCTTTTGCCAATATTTTATATTTTTAATTGCTTAATAAGATCTCAACATACTGGTGTACCACAACTTGTTTATACACTTACCCTTTGAAGAACTTTTTCATTGTTTCCAGTTTTTATGATTATGAAAAATGCTGCAAAGAACATACCTGTATAGATTTTTGTGCTAACAGAAGCCTTTTGTGTGTGTGTGTGTGTGTGTGTGTGTGTGTGTGTGTGTGTGTGTGTGTGTAAATGGCCAGGAGTAGAACTTCTACAAAGATGATTTATTAATTCATTAACAAAGAGTTATTATTCAGTCATTATGTATAAAATGTTACAACTGTCTAGGTGTAGAAGAACTATCACAAAGTTGAATATGATGCAGAATGACCTTCAATATGAAGTAGAAAAAATGGACAAATATACAGTTACTGCCAAGGAGTAAATAATGGAGTAAAGGGTAGGCAGTCAGTGGGAAAGTGCTGACTGTGGGTGGAATGTTAACATACTCAACTTCAAGACCAATATCATTCATTACACAGCAGGACCATTTTATTTTCACATTATCATAGTTCACATTATAGAGCCCCATGGGCTCCAAAGCAATAACCAATCTCAATTAAGTTTTTTTAAAAAAGTCTTTATAAATATTTTTGTTTAACATTATATAAAAAATTAGCATATAGTATGCAGTCAATCAATGCTTGATAAAGAATTAAAAGAGTCATATAAATGTATGTATATTGAGGTCCAGAAGGTATGATTATTTCAAAAGGAGTGAATGAATAGTAGTGTGAGTTGTTAGTGCTGTGGGAAATGATATCAGATGAATTTAAATCATCTTTTATGTTGTGCAATCATGGTTTGAGAATAATGGGAAATAGATTTCCTATATACTGGTACAGCATTTTTGTCTGCCTTACCTCCGGCTAGGGTGAGCCAAGGTTTGCACCTGTATTCACTGGACTTCCTTAAGTCCAGCAAATACTCAACTCAATGATATGTGCTAATTGAGGTTTAGCTATGTCTATGTGCTCTGCTTGGGCAGGGTGAGGGGGGGAGCACAGATCCCATGGTGAAGAAAACAAAAAACAAACAAACAAAACAAAAACAACTAGTAGTAAACTGCTTGCAGAAGAGGCAGCCACAAAACAATAACGAGCTTGCAAAGCGATGGTCTCTAGAGCCTTGTCCCAAGTCAGAAATCAGAACTGTCAAAAACAAAGCACCATGTTCATAACATTTAAGTTCTCTATGAACAACTTAATAGAGTAAAGCAAAGTTGTTCAGAAAGTAAGAAGAATCAAGGGCTGTCAGATCTAGTTTCCAAATTGGAGCAGACAAGAGACTTAGAATCTCCCTTGGCTTTAAAAATAGGCCCAGGAAGCCCGTGTGTCAAAAACAGACACACATCTGTTTTGAAATCTGCTTCTGCATCTTTATTCTTGACTAAGATAACATCCATTTGGAAACATTAACAGAAAAGATACAGAGGCTTGCCTTAAGTTGGTCAAGGAATAACTAGTCTTACTAATGTAAAATGAATGCAGAAGTCCTACTTTACTCTGATATACATGCTTCTAAAACTATATATACTAAACACGACTACTTAAAAAGCACAGAGGGAGGATATTTGTAAATAGCATCAATATACGTGTTACTTGACTAGAATATAATCACAATCATGACCATGGCTCCCAGCTTGTTATAGGAAACAGAACAATACACTGTTGAACAACCTCTCAAATAAACAATTTACTTACCATTAAAGTTGTTTGTGGAGTATGCATATGTATTTGTATGTGTATCACATAAATTTT
This sequence comes from Cynopterus sphinx, assembly GCA_030015415.1. Classification (NCBI taxonomy): domain Eukaryota; kingdom Metazoa; phylum Chordata; class Mammalia; order Chiroptera; family Pteropodidae; genus Cynopterus; species Cynopterus sphinx. The sequence goes on along the minus strand of CM057381.1, from coordinate 117,762,836 downwards.
GTTTCTTTTTATGGTTAAATAGTATTCCAATATATTGGTGTACCAAATTTGTTTATATACTATATATACATATGCATTTTATATATATAGTATATATATGTACATATTATTAGTCTCAGCAAAAAGGATAATGTTTAATCATTCTAATACAGTACTAGAGGAAACCCTATTTATTCTTTATTCTGCAATGTTACATTCTTATGATGCTGCATGTTTAATCTGTGACATTATATTCTCTAGTCTCTGAAAAGAATATAGGTGATAATAATTATTTTTATTACTATTTTTGCCTTGCTGATAGGTACACATTTTCAATTTTATATGCAAACCAGATCTTCCCATCTTCTCTGGGTCTATTATTTCACCATATAAACAAAAAGTCTAGGTCATTGTGTTTTGTGTCTCTTTTTGTCTATTCATAGTCAGCTGCTGCTAAGCCCCATAAACATTTCTTGGCATATTAACAAGGTGTAAACAACATTAATAGTGATAGCATCAATAATAACACTCAAATTATATTGAGCATTTAGTATATGCCAGAAAATAACCTACAAACTTTACATCATTAATTCTCATTACAAATGCTAGAGCCAAATATTCTCCATTTGATAGATGAGAAAATAAAAGCATTTTAGAAATGATAACATCTCACACAATATCGTAACTGGAATGTAGAGAGCCAGTTGTAGGAGAAAGTAGAGAAATCCAGAAAATAGAAAGTAGGAATTCTCTCAGACTCCTAGTATCTCAACCCCCTAAATTCATTGTCTGCTCATATACATGTGCATGTATATATTTTTATTTATAGGCATATATGTACATATATGCATGTGCATTTATGTATATTTAAATATGCATATTCATTTATATATGTGTGTGCATATACACATATGGCTTCTGGTCTCACTGTAATATGAACAATCAGCTTCCAGCTGAGTCAATTGCCACGACAACTTCATCCTCTAGCAGAAATGACTAGCATAGAGCTAGTAGTCAAACCATAATACTATGACTGGGAAAGGGTCACTCAACCAGAAAGTACAATTCCCAAATGCTTTTATTTCTAGATGAGGCTACATGATCACTTATTATCAAAAGCAGTAAATGGAAAGGGATGTGAGTTGATTAAGAAACAAGGCTTTTCAAAGAAGCACATGTGTGTTTCTGTCACTCTTTCTCTTTTAACTATTTGGATGCAATAATGATGAGATCATAGAGAATGTCAGGGCCATAGGAAGAAAGAAGCCTGAGACTAAAAATCATCATATGAGAGAAAGCTTATCACCAAGGCGGGGAAAGAAGAAACAACATTAGACAGTTATATGAGTGAGACAGAAACTACTGTTTAGCTGCTGAAAGGAAGATAATTGTCACCACTGTCATTCCTACCCTTACACATACAAATGAATCCTTTATTCCAATATCTTTACTCACTAATCTCCATCTGTTTTCCCTGCAGAGACCAGGAAACTTCTTTTTTTTTTTTTTTGTAAATGACCAGATAGCAAATATTTTAAGCATTGAGGTCCATAAAAGACCATTGTTGCATAGTCTAGCTTATTTTTTAAATGACTCTTTTAAAATGTTTTAAAGATCCTTTATTTGAAGGCCATGCAAAAATATGGTGTGAGCTGAATTTGGCATGCAGGCCATAGTTAGCCAACCCATGACCTACAATATTGTTGTCAGACTTAAAGCCTAATCACAAATTACATTATATCACATACCCACTAACAAAGCTCTTTGGATACATGCTTCCTATTTTATCAGCTATAAAGTTTTCTCCTAGCTTTGCAGCTCACCCTCAGGCTGATAATGCTGATCTCCCATCTTACTACCACTTTTCAAAACAAGTTGCTTTTCTCATTCCCCATCCCACACAAATACCTTGTCCCATGTGTGGACATTCTGGTACAACAGTTCTCTAAGCTCCTGCCCAAGTTCAATGTCAAGCACAAGACCAGTCAGCCAATGCCTACTCTATATCTTTCCTCCTCTATAAACCTTCACCAGAAAACTCTAATCTTTCTAGGTTTACCCATTCTCTAAGCTCCTAAAAGAGCAATCCTGCATCATACTACATGATACTTAATTGTATTCTTGGGAAACAACTCTATACCAGTTATTCTGCTAGGCAGTGAGACTACAACAATGCAAATGTCATACTTCTGCTCTAGAGAAATTTATGGAGGACCAATAAGACAAGCAGACAATGACAATACAAGGTTATAAGTGCTAACAACGGGAATCAGAGAACAGCATGGGGAGCATATAGTTTATCTTGTGCTATTTTAATTTTGATTCAAAGGTATAACTTGTTTGAGCTAGAGAAAAGGAGTGTGTGTGTGTGTGTGTGTGTGTGTGTGTGTATTGTCCCCTCCTGCTAACTGATGATCATACTTCAGAAGAGTATTCAGTTGATAGAGACAAAGCATTCAGATCAAATTCATCATCAATTTTGACATATTAATATGAAGAACACTGTCTTAAATACCTAGGTACACTAAAAGAAAATAAAAATTATTATAATTATACTATTTCCAGGGAAAATTTTAAATTACTAACAAAGAAGACTAATTAATATTATGACTATTAAAACAAAAGTGGAAAAGTGACAGAGTACAAAGAAGACTGCAACCATATCAGAAAGTTGGGCTAAAGATACTTATTATTAGGGAATGTCAAATATCTCTGAGTTACACAGTAGCCAACAAAAAATATGCAATAGAGACAGCTTATAGATTAGATATATGATAGAGATTAGATAGATAGATAGATAGATAGATGATAGATAGATAGATGATAGATGATAGACGATAGACGATAGATAGATAGATAGATGATAGATAGATAGATAGATAGATAGATAAATAGATAGATAGACAGACAGACAGATAGATAGATAGATGATAGATAGATAGATGATAGATTTGGCTGATTAAAGAAAGAAAATCAGTCAACTAGCACAGTTGAAATATCTTGTGAAATATTTATTTTTTAAATTAACTATATTCTGGACTTATTTTAATAAATCTGACAAAAGTGTTTTTTAATGAAAAACTAGAATTGACACCAAGGTAATCAGTAAAACTTTTTTCTGGCAGTAGATGTTAAACAGAATTCACTGCCTGAATTTTTATACACAGAAAATAAAATGTTCATATGTAACATTTTTTTAACTTAACTTTAGAAAAAAAGTATAAAAGTACAGATCTGTACTTGAAATTCTTAAGGAAAAAAACTATGCACATGTGCCAAGCACTTAAATTTTTTGTTGATTTGAAATTGATAGAGAGTTAGAGCAAAGAGACAAAAAACCAAAAAAATCAAAAAACAAAGTTTGCAATTTGGATGATTATTTCATCCATATTCTTCTTCTCCTGAATGTCAATGGATATAAGAAGAATTCTGGTAGGTGCTGAGTTAATAGTTACTACATTTAGTATAGTGATCACATTGTAAGGTATCTAAATCACTTTGTTGTACACTTCAAGCTAATATAATATCATAATATCATATGCCAACTACACTTTAATAAAAAAAAATCTTTTAAAGAGTCAACTAATTAAGGAATGACTGGAATAGACTTTGTCTCCTGTTAATGGAAGGCATATCTTCATTAGAACAACCAGACATGTCTAAAAAAATTGATATTTTTTTAGGAAAATTAAAGAACTTGACATATTTTTGGTTAGTCAGAAGGCCATATGACTATCACCTGAAGATGGGTGAGGAAGGACAGGCCAAAACTGGACTCAACAAACACAATTTGCTCAATTTTCTAGTAAAGTATTTGATTATGGTCCCAGAGATTTAAGCATTAGTATGATTTGAAATCTTTGAAGGGCACGTTTTTCTAGTTGGCTACATAAACCATAATTCATTGATCTCATATGTTGGCACTTATCCAAATCCACTAGTTTATTAAAACAGATCACTGAGTTCCATCCTCCAAGTTTGAATCACTAGGTAAGAAGTTCAAGACTTTGGATTTTATATAGGACATCAGGTGATGGTGATGCTCTGTGGACCACACCTTGACAACAACTTGAATAATAAAATACTAGGCTACCTAGACACCATCTCATATTGAATGACACTGCATTTTAAGGGGCTCACCTTCATTGGTTAGCTGCAAAACAGCCACAGAAATTTAATCAATATGTCCAAAAAGAGTTATATAGTAGGGTCCATCTGAAAATTGAGAAAAGTTGGTAAGAAAAATTATTATTTTCTTTAAGCATAGATTATCTTAAGTTCTTTGAGGTTTTTAATTAGCTAGCAGGCTCAGATGAACTACTGTATATAAAATAAATAAATATAGAAGGAGAGCCCCCCAATATATATCATTTCTCAACTTCCTATGTGCAGTGGCACTGTGGCATAAAACTAGTTCTTCCAAACTCTCTCTGAAGATGTTTCAGACTATTTTGGGAGAGGTGAATATCAGAGAATAAAAGCAAAAGCTACTTGCTTTGCCCTTATTATAACCTGACCTAGTAATTAAGGTTATGGTGCTTGCATTCACAGAGACTGGGATTTAAATATTGGTTTCAGCATTTACTAAATTTATCACCTTGGGCAAATAATTTTGACTTTCTGATCCTCTGGTTTCTGAGTGTTGCCACTTAATTCATATCACCTTCAGGAGAAAGACATTACATAATGTGTTCGAGAGAATGAGAAGACAAGGCACAGGCTGGGAGAAAATATTTTCAAAAGTCACATGTGATAAAGGACTACTATTCAAAATATACAAAACTCTTAAAACTCAACAATAAGAAAACAAACATGATTTTAAAAATGGGCTAACAACTTTAACAGAAACTTGACCAAACAAGTTATGCAGATGGCAAATAAATATATGAAACAATGCACCACATCATTTGTCATCCAGGAGATGCAAATTAAAACAACAAAATACCACCACAAACTCATTCATTAGAATGGCCAAAATCAAGAGCACCGACAGCACTAAATGCCAATGAGAACAGAGAAGAAAAGAAACTGCCATCCATTGCTGGTGGAAATAGAAAATGGTACAGCCACTTGGAAGATAGATTGGTGGTTTCCTACAAAGCTCAAAAAATTCTTAAAATCTTATTCATCTGTTGCTATCCTTAGTATTTACCCAAAGAAGTTGAAAACTTAGGTTAATACAGAATCCTGTACATAGATGTTTATAGCAACTTTGTATATAACTGCTAAAACTTGGAAGCAATCAAGATACTCTTCACTAGGTAAGTGGATAAACTGTGGTACCTCTAGAAAATGGAATATTATATAAGGCTAAAATGAAATGAGCCATCAACCAAAAAAAAAAAAAAATGAAAAAAACTTAAATGCATATTAGTAAGTGAAAAAAGCCAATCTGTAAAAAGCTAATAGAGTATGTTTCCAACTACGTAACAGTCTAGAAAAAGCAAAACTATGGAGATGGTAAAAAGATTTGTGGTTGTCAAGAATTGGGATTGGGGATAGAAATGAACAGGTAAAGCACAGAGGATTTTTAGGACAGTAAAAATTCTATATATGATTCCCTAATGATGAATACAAGTCATTAAATGTTTGTGTAAACCCATAAAATGTAAAACACCAAGAGTGAGTCACAATGTAAATGATGGACTTTGGATGCTTATGATGTTTCAATGTAAGTTCATCAGTTATAATAAAGATACCACTCTGGTGGAGAATCTTGACACAGGGTATGCTATGCACATGTGGGGCACAGAATACATAGGAAAGCTCTATACCTCCCTCTCTATTTTGTTGTGAACCTAAAACTATTCTAAAATTTTAATTTAATTTTTAAATTCAATGTACTGGGGTAGCATTACATAAATTTCACAAAATATCTAAAAACACTCAGTATAGTGACCAACAGTAAATGTTCAATATTGATATTTTTCTTCTGATTATTAGTACTATTATTAACAACCAAGTGAGCATAAAATACCAGTAATTAGAAACACATAAAGTGAAATGAAAATAGATCAATAACAGAGCTATTAAGGCAGAATAGAATTGCAAAACAATAATATGAGAGGTATACTTGATGGCAGGGTTAGTGAAAGCAAAAATATTTGAATAGAAATACTTATGGTAGCCCACCGCTCAAAATACTAGATTTCATATAATAGACTATCACACAGTCATTAAAATAATGATGTAGTTTTAATTTACTTATATGGAAAGATACCATGATGCATTGAGTGAAAAAACAAAGGTTTATAAAATAGAGAAAAAGATACACATAGGAAGCAAGAACATAAAGAATTATACTAAAATGTTTCTCTATATCTCAATTTTCATAGTACTTATTTTTGAGAAATAGCCTAATTAATATATTTACTTTCATATGTGTACATTTTTCTGTTATAAAAATATAAATATATAAATATATATCTGTCATAAATATATATTTTACAATTGTGGTATATTGTTTTTACTTAGAAAAAAACAATAAAAGTGGTTCTATATTAGAAATTCATACCTAAGACTGATTAATATGGCTAATATAAGAAGCTCTGTGTAAAGAGAGATCACAGCAGGGGGCAATCATCTAGGACAGGCTATATGGAGACTATATTCACCAATTTTTTACTTTTTCAGAAAAGAAAATAGATTGTTTTTTATATAAAGCTGTATTTTTTTCTTATGAAAGTATAATATATAGTATATTATGTACCTAATAAAATGATTCTCTTTCTATAGTATTTCTCTTTCCTTCTCTTTCCCCTTTGATCATCATACCAACTACCATAAGATTAATCATTCTAAAACACAAATTAGATGTCACTTTTTTACCATATATGTTTATTAGTTTTATTTCTCTGGTACGTGTGTGAAGTTAATATTTTATAAAAATATATTTGACATATATTTTTGTAAAAATTTAAGGTGTACAACATGTTGACTTGATACATTTATTTCTTGTGATATGAATTGCATTGTAGCAATAGTTAGCACTTCTATTACTTCACATAATTATCTTTTCTATTTTGTGGGAAATAATTAAGATCTAGTCTCTTAGCAAGTTTGATGATAAAAATACAATATTGTTGTCTATATTCATCATACTGTAATTAGATCTCCAGGACTTATTTACCTATTCATTGAAATTGTACTCCATCTCTCCTATTGCCCCACCACCTAGACCCTGGTAACATTGCTGTCTCCTCTTGTAAATTTGTTTTTACAAATTTAGTTTTTTCTATATACATTTCACACATATATGATACCATACAGTATTTGTCTTTCTCTATCTTACTTAGCATAGTGTCCTCAAGGTCCATCCATACTGTCACAAATGGCAGGATTTCCTTCTTTCTCATGGCTGAATAATATTTCATTACACATACACACACCATATATTTTTTATTCATTCATCCAGTAACAGATACCACTTTCTTTAAGTGGCATCTTTCATTAGGGCCATGTTTCTGAACATGCCATTTAGGACTAAATATATTTCACCTTCAAAGTATTATTTGTATACCTGTTTAACTCTTAATGCAATTTAAGTTCCACTTAAATTTCTCTTCTTCTCTAAAGACTTCCTCAATTTTTCCACCTTGAATTGTTATTTCTTTGAGTTTTTATAACCTTGTGTGTGTGTCTATGCATACATGTGGTATAGTACTTATGATAGTCTGTTTTGTTAATAGCACCAACAGAAACCACAGTGAAAACAATTGCACAAATAAAAATTAACATTTAGTGAACACTTAGTGCCACAGCAGTGACAGTTTTCCAAAATTATCACTTTTAAAAACAAACAAACAAACAAACAAACAAACAAAAAACTAAACCACAGGGACACATCATAATTATCCAAGTCCCATAATTTACATAAGTATTCACTTTTGGTGTTGTACATTCCATGGATTTGGAGAATCAAATAACAACATGTATTCATCATTATGGTATCATACAGAGTATTTTCACTGCCCTAAAAATACTCTCTACTGCATCTAGTTATCTCTCTCACTCCCACAAGAATATTTTTTAAAGGTTTATAATTCCCTTTGACACATACGGTTTGAGAGTCACACTTACTATCATATTCTGCTATACCTACAATGAGGTAATGAATTGCATTATATTCTGCTTGAAAATCACTAAATGTTCAAGACAACTGACTTTTTCATCTTTTTCAAATTTCCCTCTTTGCCCCAAACCTACCACCTAGCACCTAGTAGAGATACCACAAAACCTATGACATAAATCATATATGTTTGCATAAAATTGTTCATTTCCCTGTGAACTTCAATAATGAAAGACATTATCAGTGAAGAATTCTCATCGACTTCAAAGATAATTCTCTTATCTTTGACATGGCTTTTTGCTATTGGTGAAATTAAGAAAGGTTTTTCTTCAGGAGAAATGCTTGTTACAATTAAATGAGCCTTTTCAACTTGATGGTTTGGGAGAAGAAATAAAAACTACAAAGCCACTTTAAAGGAGTGTATGCCATTTCTGAACCTAATATTTAGCAAGAGCTAAGAGCAGAACATAAACTGAGAGATTTATTGTATTGTAATTTTTTCCTTTTTTTTTTTCTTTCCTAAGGTCTATCTTCTTTTATTATTGGGGAACGAAAGGTAAAAATAAACAAATGAATAAACAAAGAAACAAACGCAATTCTTTCTTAAAGATTTCTATTGAAACAATAATATTTGAAATGATATTAGAAAAGATACCAAAGAGAGGAATATCTGCAAACTAAACAAAATAGTTAACCACAGGATAGTCAATTTTATATAATACTTGGAAAATGTCACATAAAGGGTGAAAAGCTTGAGGCTATCTAAAAGTTAACAGGCATTAAAATTTTCTTTTATTTAAATAGTCATTTTTTTTGCATTATCCGTAAATTCTAAGAGAAAATCATTTTGTTTGTTTTATTTTGTTTTTTATTATCTACATAATTCTCTGATCTTGAGTGTCGAAGGTATGTCAGAACAAGAACAATGGAGCAATCAAATTTTCATCATGAGATAATGGTTTACTAAATATATTTGAATAGCCAATTATATGATCATAATTATATTATGTAATATATTCAGTATAAAATGTCTCAAAAAAATGGAGTAAGTGGAAAAAATGTCAAAGTTGAAAACAGTTATAAGCAGAACAAGATCACACCATTTTGGCCTATGCAATTCTTCAGTGATGAACCTGGAAAGAAAATAATAGATGACATTGTCAAGGCCATTGTTAATTGAATTTATATACATATGTATGCATTACACTGAATTTTTACATCTTTTCTTAAATTTTATGTAATTTAATATTATTTTAAAAGATGAGGCAAGAGATATTTCCTCTTTAAGGAATGGCACAGCCCAGTTAAAAATAGATTTGCTTTCATTGCTATTTTAAATGCTTTTTAAGAAACATGAGAACAAAGGAAATTAACAATTCTTTACACTTTTAGGGTCAAAAAATGAAATCTGTGGCAAAGGCTCCAAAATGATGGCTCTCAGATAAGGAAAGAGAGCACTGAAGACTGGAAAAATGAATCTACACCAAAGAGAGACAAATTCAATTGAAGGGCCTTTAAATTAAATCTAAAAAACAGTTTGGAGAGAATATAGCATGATAAGTACAGAAATGTCACATGCACAAGCATTATAGAGGCAACCAGGTATGGAAAGCAAAAAAATGGGCACTCTTTTAAGAGTTTTATAATAATTTATAATGAAAAACTGGAAAGAAATTTGAAAGAACATTTAAGATCATCTACGATTATATATCCATGCTCAAAGCATAGATAATAAGTAGGAACTGAGTAGCAGAGAGAAAAATATTCTCAATAAATCATTGAGATTTGGCTAAATAGAAATGATATTTTAAAAATGACCAGTGCAAGTTTGCCCTATGAAAAATAAAGTGATTTGTTGGAAATGAAGGTTAAGTACTAGATGCATTAAGGATAAAATGACTGGCTTAAAATTTAAAAAAATAAAACGTTGAAAGTAACAAATATGATTTTAAAAAATCAATAAAAATAATAGGAACAAAAAGATGTTGGATGCAGACTACTAGTCAGATGGAATATTTCTTTATGACAGGCATGAAAAATAGACAAGAGTAATTAATGAAAGATATGTATATCAAACATCCACTAAAGTGTTTCCTTGGTAAAAAGAAGTATCTACAAATCTTTAGCTTGACTAGAAATCTATTAGACAAAAAAATAATAATTTTGGTGTAAGAATTTTGGATTCTAGATTTGAACTCCAGCTCTTCAAATTAGAATGTGATGCGAATAACTTACACTTGTCAGAGGTGTCTATGTCATGTGTTTGAACTATACTTCAATTGCTGGAAGACATTAAAAAAAATAGATCACCCTGAGTGCCACCCTAAATTTTACTCATATGTAGCTGGTCTAGAGCAGGTCCACAAAATGTTCTTTGGGATGTACTAGTCTATTATGAGAAGTAAAAAAGAAGCACATAATAAGAACACGATGCACATTGATTCCATCATTTTCTTTGTCAATAGTGACACAGAAGCTGTTTAATGTTAATACTAGTGAAGATTCTAGTAAAAATTAACAAAATTATTTGCAAGTATTTTGAAAGGAAAGGATGGTAGTCACCATATTCCAGTTTGGTTTACTACTAGCAAGTTTTTGCAAACAAATTTCTTTGATAATTTGTTTTAAAATCAATTGATCATCATCAGAAATGGTATTGAGAAAACTGGATACCCACAAGCAAGAGAATGAAGTTGGATCTTTAAGTTATAACATATACAAAATAAACCTAAAATGTAACAAAGATGTAAACAGATGACCCCAAACTATAAAACTCTACAAAGAAAATCTGGGGTAAAGGCTCATGACATTTGAAATGGCAAGTATTTCCTAGGAGTGATAGCAAAGCACAGGCAACAAAAGTAAAAATAGACAAATTAGACTACACCAAAATTAAAAACTTTTATGCATAAAAGAGCATAACCAACAGAGCATAAGGCACCCTTCAGACTAGAAGAAAATATTTTCAAATCATGTATCTGCTAAGAGGTTAATATCCACGTTATAAAGAAGTCCATAATTCAACAACAACAGCAACAACAACAACAACAACAAATAACTGTATTTTTAAAATGGTTAAAGGACTTGAATAGATATTTCTCCAAAGTGATATACAAATGGACAACAAGCATGTGAAAAGATATTCAAAATCAATAACCATTAGGGAAGTGCAAATCAAAATCACAGTAAGATATCACCTCACAGCCATTAGGATAGCTACAATAAATGAACAACAACAACAAAAAGAAGCACTGGCAAAGATGTGGAAAAATTAGATCACTTGTATACTGTTGGTGTGAACATAAAATGGTGAAGTCACTGTAGAGAACAATATGAAGGGTCTTCAAAAAATTAAAAACAAAATTATCATATGGCCCAGAAATTCTACTTCTGGGTTTATACCCAAAATAACTGACAGTAGAAACTTAAGGAGACATTTGCACACCCATGTTCATAGCATACTATTCACGAAAGCCAAGAGATGGAAGTAAACCCAAGTGTCTATTAAGGATGAATGGATCACAAAATGTGGTCCAATCATACAATGGAATGATGTTCAGTCTTAAAAGGAAGTTAATTCTGACACAGTTTTCAACATGGATGAACCTTGAGAACATTATGCTAGGTAAAATAAGTCAGTCACAAAAAGATGAATACTGCATGATTCCATTAAGTGGAATACCTAGAATAGTGAAATTCATAGAAACAGAAAATAGAATTGTGGCTGCTGATAAAATGAGAAAGGAAAAATCAGAAGATGTTTAATAAGTTTACAGTTTTAAATTTGCTTAGGCAATTGTTTGCACAAAAATGTAAATATACTTAATAATACTGAACACTTAGAAATAATTAAGATGGTTAATTTTATGTTATGCCTTTTTACCACAATAAAAAAATTTGAATCACTGATTTTTACCCTTATTATTTAGTTATTTTTGCATAAAGGAAACATAACTCCTAGCTAGAATATTCTCCCTTAAATATCACACAGCCAGTGGCATATACAAAGTTTAAGATGAGCCTTACATTTCTTATTCATCACTAGATATATTAGTCACCAAGTTGGGCCAGGTACAAGGCAAGGCAAGTTACATAGGGTTTGCAAGAAAGAACAGTTCAAACAATATTTGTTCTTTCAAAAAGTCACTTAAGTTTAACAAAAGACTAGATAAAAATGACCTCCATTTTTGAGGGATATGAGGCTTCTTCCATTCAAGTGGCTGTTTTGAATCTAAAATATAGAGTAGAAAAGTAAACCAGTAGTTGATCTCTATAATCTAAAAGAGTCAGTCTTGGAGAACACCAATACATAGGCAAGCTGTACTGTTCAGCTGTGACTGAAAACCTGGATCTAATCTTCATTTTCAGATATAGCAGATTTGCTTGTATAAATTAAAGGTGTATTCTTTGAAACAAACTAATTGGAGGAGGGGGAATTAATTATCACAGATATTCTCACTTGTCCTTGCCCTGTGGTAAGTGCTTAGTGACATGACTGATACTCCCTCCATAGAATTCACATACCAAGTTTCTCTGCACATAGAAAAATGTACTAAGTTTAGTTACTAGAATACAACATTTTTTCAGATAATGTCCCTCTAACAAACCTAACACTTTTATTTGTTATTCAGTTGAAGAAATAGATGTCTGTTTCAATGTTGAGGAAAAACTCAACTGTGTGAGATCAATTGAAAGATACATCTGTTGGAAATTTTTGTCCTTTTGTATGGAATTCTCAAGGGTAAATTAGGCAATATGTGCTGAATCTTGAATCTTAACCATTAAAGTTGGCTCATACACCTGTACATACCGAAAATCATAAGAGAATGATCACATCTGCGGCTGAGGTGTGCACAGGGTCTAAGCACTGAGCCATTCTGATTATACAGCTCACACGTAGATAGTGATCTATGTGAATGTGATGTCTATAACAGAAGAGCATGATCATTAGGTCATTTAAAATTCTAAATGCAGAAAAGACGGCAAAATCTGATAATACAGTATAAAACAAATAACGTGTAACAGATCGGGAAGAGAATAATGAAAATAAGGCTGATGAAGACTAAAATGAAGGCTTCAAAATCAATTTTTATCATGGTCTTTGCCTAGTACATCAGAGGTGTTACCTTTAGAGTAATTTCAATTAACTTATAAATGATCTTAGACATTCTGTCTAGACTTTCTGATGCCATGATATGACTTTGCTTTCAATGAAACACAGAGAAATCATTCTCTATGAAGCCCTGCTTTCACATTAGCTGAAAGATATGCTTAACTAAAATGTTAAATTCATTAAAAAGTCATCTTTTAATTAATCAGCAAACCTGAGCAAAAGCAAGAAAGAAATTAAGAAAAAAACAAGCTACTTTAACATTTAACATAGAATTGTATATTCTGAAGAAGATGTAAAAAGGAATTATTTCTGGGAGGCAAAGAACATTACTATTGAAATGAAAAATTCTATTTTAAAAATATGTTCATTTGTGACAGGATTTTATTGAAGTTGAGGCCTTAAGTAATAGTGAATTATAGGCAATGATAAGAAAGTGTCACTCGTGGGATTTAAGAGCATACATTAAGACAAGTGGTTTAATAAGTAATAGTATTAAAAAGTATTAGATCTACATTCATAAGACTTAAAAACAAACAAAAAATAACAGTATTTTCTCTCTCTTTCCCTCCATCCCTTCCTTTCTTTCATTTATTTAAACTAATAAAAACAAGATATAAACTGGATACCTAAATGAATCAGATACTGGTTTTTCTATATTCAAATGTGGAGACAAAAGAGATATTAAGGTGACTTAAACATAACTACTATATCCTGATGCAGCTTATGTTTATGTAGTAGAAAAAACACCAGGGTGTAAGTAGAAAGTGGTATTTATCATTCTTATAAAAAAAAAAGTGCCATGGTTGTTCAGAGAAAAGAGATGTTGCTTTCACTACAATATCAAAGAACCCTAAAAGCTATGTATTCAAGTATTTGGAGGCCCCCTTTTTTTTAATAATGAGAAGGCCAAGGCACCAGAAATTTAAATAGCCTGGTCAATGCTCTGAAACAACAACAAAACAAACAAACAAAACCAAAAATAAAATAAAACAATAGTAAAAAAATGACCTAAACTGTTTTCATAATTCTGGGAATCTAGCCTAACAATCAATCTAACTTTTTCCAATACTGATACCTTGATACTTGAAGAAGTGATTGGATTCTGATTTGGATTGATTTAAAGGTAAGGAGGAAGAAAACAGAATAAGCAAAGTAAAGGTTTCAGGAAAATTTGGGCTCTGTGTGGAAAAGAACAACAAATTCATTTGAACTTTGATTTCAGTGATGAGTTATAGGCAATGACAAGAAAGTGTCACTGTTTGAAGAGTTAGGGAGTAAAGCTTGATCACAAGTGTAGCTTCTGTTCTTCTATAGGCAAAAATGAGACATAGAACTGTGAGTAGCATGAATGAAGATATTTATTAAGTCACAGGTATAAAATGGAAGACTGGTTAGGTTAAGTGGATACTATAATAGTTGAAGTAAAGACATGAAAAAAGAATGAGGATGTGAGGACAGAAGGATGAGATGTGACCAAGATATAATTAACTCAAAGCCTTGATCAAAAAAATGTCTCACAGAACCAAGAAAAGGACTTGAGTGACAAAACAAGTTTTCTGGATTGAGTATGTGGGAAGGTCATTTTTAGCTATTTATCTTATATTTCTACAAGTCATTAATAAAAGTTACTTAATATTTAGTAACTCTTTAAGAGCATATAATTCAGTCTTACAGGTAAATTTAGCAGGTCAATTGATTTTTTTTTCCTATAAAAGATAAAGATAAAAGAATGAGCTTGCAAAATTATAACATAAAGTGTCACAAATTATTTGATTTTTTTATCTAATTTACAAATACAAATCTGTCTCTCTTTAAATTTACCACATCACCTGCTATCAATTTATTCAAGCCAAAGTCAAAATCAGAAATCATATAGAAAAGGTTGTATCTAATAATGTAAGTATAATTTTTTTCAAACATATGTATATGGAAGGGTAGATGTTAGATTAGATTAGATATCTAGGTAATAGGTAGATGATAGATAAGATTAGATAGCTAAATAGATAGAAACAAATTAGCCAACAATGAAGATATCACTTTTACTTTCAATGTTTTGTGCTTACTTCTTTGGCAGTATTTTCATTTTCCTTTTGATTATGTTTATTAGTAAAATGTAAAAATTCAAGTTAATTCAAGTTGTTACCCATCATTAAATTGTTTTCATATTTGTTCTACATACTGTTTTAAATACTAAATAAGAAATGATATAATAATCTTTTCCACACTGGAAGCAAAGTCCAATGATGTTCATTTGTTTCATCAAGACACTACAATAATGTCAGCCAATCTTAAAAATAAATAACTTGGAATATAACATTGAAGACTATAAAATCATGATAATCTTTGAATACTTTACTATGCTAACTTGGTAGTTATAGGACTCTAATATTTGTGTAAATAGGACTGCTTGGAACAGCTGCTGGCTGCATTTCAGGGCTGTCTCTAGCTGAATATGGGAAAGTTATCATTTTCATTCAAGTTCTCAAGAATTTAAATACATGTTCCAAAAGCAAAACTGAAAACATCAATTTAGAACCAAGTTTAACACATGCTTTTCTTGGTTTCCCTCCATTCCTTTCCTTTCTACAGTTCTCGGTGCAGTTTAGTCCCTGATCTTTTCTCTACTTAATCCAAAGGAGTGGATCACTTATATTCTTGACATTATGATAGGACATTTCACATACTATTGCTCCTTACACATATGTTAGCTATCATTGCCATCCCCATTTTACTAAAAAAGAAATTATAGTTTACAGTGTGTAGCAAAACTGTCTACTAAAATTTCACACTTCTCTTTCAATAGTGTAAAGTTATCCTGAGAGGCAGCTACTCAGTCAACATTATATTTCTTAGTATCCTTTGCATCCAAGCATGACTATGTGATGAGTATTCACCTATAAAGGTAAAGCAAGAGCTTTTAAGAAGAAAGAAGGCTTTTTTCTCTACTTCATTTGTTTGCCAGATGAACACAAAACTCTGAGAATTTAGGGGAATTGTAAAACTACACAATATAAGGAAAAAAGACTAAAAACTACTGACCAAGAGCTCCCATATTGGACAACAGCTAGAAATAAACTTTTGTTGCATTGATCCAGTAAAACTTTAGAATTTGTTTGACAAAAAGCTTTTCTCTAACTAATATAGGATTTAAGTAGAATTTCCAAGGACAAACAACAACTTAGATGAAGACTGGATAGAAACCTAGCATGTCTGATTCTAAAATACTAAATTTTAAGTAAATATCTATCAAATAATTCTTCCTAAATCACCGTGTTATCACTCCAATCAATAATATTTTTTAGCGATTTCTCATTATTTAAAGAACAAAAGTATGACTCCTTGCTTCCCAATTTTGCATAGCTTAACTTTTATAAATTATCCTCTAATATTTTTTATTTTTCATCCTGTATTTGAATAAATCTATGGTATTCACCAGCTACAAACATTGTATTTTTCATCACTAAATTTTTTTTTTTACCTGCTACTTCTCTCCCATTTCCACCCCACATCTTATTTAGTTAGATCCTAGTTACCCTTCAAAATGAAGACTAAATGCCACCTTCTCAATGTAGCTTTTCTGCCTGTCTCAATAGAAATATCTCTTTTTCTCTGGTAATTCTACAGAAACTCAGCAATTTAATCATGCAAGATTTCATATTGGGCACAAGGGTTATAGCAGAAACAAAATAGAAAACAATTTCATATTTTCATGAGTTTACATTTTAAAGAAAAGAGAAAGTCAAAGACAAAAATAATGATTTAATAGCTTTTGAGATAAACACTTACAGAAGTATGTTACTAAATCAACTGATTAAAGGGAGACCTGTATTAATCTGGGGTAAGAAGTTAGACTTTCATGGAATAGTGAAATTTAAACCAAGTTGAGAAGGATGGGTAGAAATTTACTTGGCAATTGTATGGTGCACGGTGCTTGGGGTAGCTGGTGAGAGTAATCCAGGCAGAGAGAGTAAGATGTGCTTAAATTATAAGTGTAGAGTATCACAGTATGTTTGAGGAACAGAAAAGGCAACATAGATCGGGACATAAGAAACCATGTTGAGACAGGCAGGAGCTATACAAAATAGAGCTTTGTAAACACGTCAAGGATTTTGATCCTCATCCAATGTGAAATGGTAACAATGGAAAGTTTAGGAAAGAATGATGTATGCAATGCTCACATGGCCACCATATGGAGGATGGATTGGAGTAAGAGAGGAGGTGGAGAAAATAGCTGGGAAGTTTTGATGTGATCAGTTGTAATAGTCCAGTGTGATATGAGATTTCATTAATCTGAACCAGGGTCGTGCCAGCAACAATGGATGTAAGTGGTTGATTCCATGAAGATTGTGACTAATAAGGGCAAGAGAAATTGGTAATTAATTTGAATGCAGTTGGCTATATTCTTGTGGTGCACAGTCACAACTTTGGGAGGCATTATGATAAAGACAGGAACTAGGAAGACTGACAATGTTAAAATATGGGCCCTGTCATGTCCTAGCTTCATGCCCTTGGTAATTTACTATACTCCAGTAACTTCATATGGAAGATGAAGAGATTAATAGTAGGTACTACTAAAAGACTGTTCTGAGGATAACAAGATATATATGTATATGTGTTGTTATTATTATGGCACAGAAATATATATAGTTATCCTCCCCTGGTAAACAATTATTTTCTTAAGAGTGGAACTGATATAGAGTATAACATCTGCCTCTATTAGAGAATCAATATATGTCTTTAAAAATCCATAGTTTACTCATTCATTATTTTTTACAATTTAGTCTGTTGGTACCATTGACTGCAATCCTTCAAATTTAGTATCTGTTTTCAAGTAAACTCCAAATGTTTGCCGTTATGTCACCAAATACCCTACCCATAACTTCCTCTTTTCAAAAATATAACATCAAAAATTAGATTAATTGTTATTGATACAATTTTCAATGATTTAATTTTGGGATATATATGTAACATTAAATTACTTAATCTGTGATTGAAGACTATGTATTGACTTTCACAATATCCTGGGGATTGTGAGCTACAAAGATGTGAGCATTGTTTTCAAAGCATCTTGTGAGAATAAATAGACTAGCTCAGCTTTTTAAAATAAGAAAATATCACTCAAGTTGCTATTGTCTGAATTAAGTTCACAATGTCATAGAAATATTATTGAAAAATCATCTAGTTTATTTATCTTTAGAATACTATAGCTAACATTTAAGTGAAAGGGGAATGTGAACAGTTATTTTATTTAAAAAATTGTAAGTGTCTACCACATCACTTTCCTATTTTTCTCCCAGATTTAGCTCTCATTTCTGGTACTTAAAAAAAAAAAAAAAGTAGAGATCTGCCATTTCTAATCCCAGAGGACATTTCATATATTCTTTTGTGAAGTCCTCTGGGTATTCAACAACTTATGTCTTACTGACATTGTATTATTTTTTAAATCCTGCACTAAAAGAATGTATGTGGAAATGGAACACATTGACAATTTCAAATACCAGCATGGAAGTCCTTTTCCCACATAAGTGCTGAAAGACACATATATTTCCAGTGAGAATGTATTCTAAACCTACTTCTGCAGCCAGGAAATAAGTGCACTGGGAACACTGCATGCTGTTTTCACTTCATTGCTGATGTATTATTTTCCTAGGGGAAGCTGTAGAGAGAATGCTTTAAACCGTGAAGTTTCCTGACTGCACATAACCCTTACCCAGTAAACATGTGATGCACTTGGCATTCACTTGGTACTGGTGTTAAGGGAGGAGGTGGTGTTCCCATTTCTAAATCAGAGTTCGCAACAAGTCATGCTTCTGTATCTCATGGCCCACATGACAAACACCAATTTAGACTGTTATGCAGTACTCTTACCTTTTGTTTATTTAACACACACATACTGGCGCCTCTAAGGTACTGACCTTGTCTCCTAGGGCATATCATCTAGTAGTGGGGATAGGCAATCATATCACTGCATAAATAACAATAATGTTATAACTGTAATATACTCTAAAATTAAAAAGTTATGATGCTATGAAATCTATTGTTATGGGTTGGAAAATGTTCCCCAAATAAAGATATGTTGTAGTTCTAGCCCCCCAGTTTCTTAGAATATGACATTATTTGGAGATAGAATCTTTATAGAGGTGATCAAGTTAAAATGAGGTTGTTGAGAGTGCTCTAATCCAATATGACTGGAATCCTTATATTATAAAAGAAATTTCAACACAGTGACAGATACACATACAGGGAACACTATGTGAGGAGACATGGGAAGAAGACAACTGTCTACAAGCTATGGAGAGGGGCCTGGGACAGATCCTTCCCTCACAGTCCTCAGAAGGAATCTGCACTGCCAACACCTTGATTTTAGACTCTTAGCCTCCAGAACTATGAGAAAATACATTTCTGTTGATTATGTTCCCCAGTCTGTGGTTATGGCAGTGAGGTAGATTGGGGAGGGTCACAAGAGGAAGTAACTATTGAGCTGAGAGCTGAGCATTAACTAGACAGAAATAAAGAGGACAGACAACTGCTCCAGGCAACAGGAATAGCATTATAGAAGATGTGCTTCAGCATATACAAGACTCTGAAGGCCAACTGACATGTCTGGAGTTGAATGACCAAGAGGAAATGAAAGGCAAGATGAGGTTGGAAATAAATGTTGAGGCCAGATCACTTAGGGCCGTGCAGGTCTTTTAAGGATTTTCTTTATAACTCATTCTTTTTCTCACATTTCCAAGTTTATAAGAAAGACCACCCTAAGTGGAAGCAGCCAAATATCTATAAAACTTCCCTGTAGTGGACATGTTTTCTGTATGCTCAAGTCCCTTTTGAATAATCTTGCTATGTATGAAGATATGTCAAGGCTTGTCAGTGTCACCTTTCCAGCTGCGTTAACATCTAATGCATGTGACAAGAATCCACTGATCATATTCAACTCTGGCAATTTGCTTCCAAATTAAACAAGTTGAGGAAAAAGCCTCCACACAGAAGACTTGAGAAAACAATCTTGCATTTGGGGATAATTGCAGTTTTAAGAAGTGGCATTGATGCTGACAAAATTCTAACTGCAGAAAAGTGACGTTCCTGGCAGTTTTAAAAGTATAGTCAGTATCCCTTGCTCAGGTCTTGTTGCTCATTGAATCAATAGGTCACTTGCTTGGAATGGTGTGGGTCATCATTTCTGGAAAATTGGCCTCCAAGGTGTTTCCATTGAACCACCCAATATCTATTTAATAGACTGTTTCCACTTAAATAGGTAAACTCTACTTTTTATAATTAAGAGCCCTAATAATACTATGGGGTGGAGAGAACAGTCCTCCATCATGCCTTCACAGATTCTTGTGTCATTGGTTCTTAGAACTTGGTCCTCAGACAAGCAACGCCTACGGACAAGTTAGAAATACAAATGTTCAGGCTCTACTCCAAACCTACTAAATTAGAAACTCTAGGCATGGGGCCCAACAATGAGTTTTAACAAGACATTTAGGAGATTCTGATGGAGACAAAAGGTTGAAAACCATTATCCTATATCAATCTCTATTTTTAATATTTTAACAGATGTTAAAAATGTTTTCCCTCCATCCAGACTCTGAACCCCTTGAGGAACCTACTGTCTTATTAATGTTTAGATCCTCAGTGTGTAGATTGGAGTGGCATGATAGTTTAATGATTGACAAAGAAATGTCTCTATTCTTCTATTCTCTCTGTCAAAATGGGTTAATCACTGCCCCAAAACCATGTCTATCATGTCTGTGTTAAAAGGGGATAGACAAAAATAGACCCTATTCCCTAGAACAATAAAAATATAACAACAGTATAGGAATCAAAAATGTTATATAAGATGAAACTAACTTATGGTTTTACCTGTAATTCTACCTACCTTCATTACTATCTTCTACTTCCTTATTCACTTTTCAAAGCTCAGATAATTACCTTTATACATATTACTCAGTGATAAACAGTGCTTCACATTATCACACATCCAATATTCTGTTTTATTGCCTTTGTTGTTGTTGTAGGTCTGGAAGTTTAAGGACTCATGTGAATAACGCTTTCACTAAGCAACCCCATGAAAGGAATACTAAGTTGAAGCTGGGAGTTCCAACAGGGTACCTCTGTTCTTTGTAAGTTTTGGGGGTTAGGTGGGCAAAAAGCTGGAGTTACAGTGTTAACTAGAATGAACAGTATTTACTAAAAGAGATAAAATGTATAAATGAATGCCCTGAGGTATAGGACAGAAGATAGGGGGAAACTTGTGATACTCCTGTACTTCCGCCCTCAGAAAGAAAGCCTTTCAGGACACAATACCACACCTATATAAACAAGATTCTCTAAAAAAGGAGAGCTTTGATTGAGTTAAACTCCTGCAGGTAAAAATTCAACCAGTTGAAATGTTGATAAAAGGCAAAGGAGAAGTAGAAAGGGTCTTGGCAGAGGTGGGTGGTGGTGAATTCCTGAATTTAAGGTATGGCTTGGTGAGTGGTTTATAGAGCCTCTGAATACACACACACACACACACACACACACACATTTAGATAAAAGATGTATCTGTGCATATTCATGGACATATAAAAATGCCAACACATTTTCTTTTCTATGCTCATTCTCTTCTTCTTTTACTTTATGTGGGTAATGTAGAGGTGATTAGATTAGAGATGTTTCCATTGTATGCTCAATATCAAAATAAGGTGAAATCCTACCATGGAGTAGCTGACCATTACCCCTCAGTAGTTACTCTATAACAGACCTTCTGAATGCAGTCTCTGGTATAACTCTGTATTTTCTCACATTAGAAAAAAAGGCAAATAAATGTTTGTGTTGCATGGGATACTTAGATCATGTCAACAAAAATATATTTGAATGGAGTACATAATAATCACAGCAATGAAAATTATATAGCAATCACCAAAATAATAATTAAAAATTAATTGCATATTTACAACATACCAGGCACTGTGCTAAGAGTTTTATATGAAAACTAGATACTTACATATATGTTGAAAAATTAAAGGGGTGCAGTACAGGAAGCATTCTTGGGTTAATTACTTAGCTCAAAATGATCCCCTCCTCTGCCAAAACAAACAAACAAACAAACAACAACAACAACAAAAAAAAACTGCCACCATGATCCTGACCTAAGTGTGAGTATCAGACTTAATTGAGCAGATTCTCTCAGAAATTCTAGAAAGAAGATTCATAAGGAACCACTGCCTGATCTGGTCTGACCTTTCTTTTCCGAGGTTACTGGTTCTAGTCTGCCTTGAATACTGTTACGTAAGCAAATATCCTTTCAATAAATTCAACATTTCCCTTAAGCTAGTAAGAACTAATCACTGTTATTTGGAACCAAAGGACTGTTATCTAACCACAAAATGGCACTGTGCAAAGGCACATGCATGGATGAGTGAAAAACCATGTTGATCTTCAATCTAAATAAGGCCATGAAGCTATCATCACAGTATACTTATCAGAAATAGTGTGTCACAGGCCGCACAGGAAAGAAACTTACAAGTTTCCAAACTGAATGCTTACTTTGTGTAGCTAATGCAAATTACACTTATTAGGAATGGTGTTTCTTATTTGAGCAATAATAATAATTATAATAAAAGAGCTGCTACAGTACTTTTGTTTAGAATGCTGAGAAGAAAAGATTTTGATTGATTGAAACAAAATCACTTTTTGAAGGTGCTATTACTAAAGGATAGTGAATACTAAAATACAATGAGCCATGTTATCTGTTATTAAAATACTATTCTATCTTTTATCACTTCATTTAAAGTATAATGAGTTTCTACCCCATTCAGTTGGGCAAAGTTTACCTTATTTCATAATAACTGAAATAAAATGCAAAGGTTATTATGATTTACAAGATATTTCATTTAAACACAAATAGTCAAATTTAACTTGCTTCTTAAAGCCAGAAAAATGCCAAGGCAACGTCGGCTTTTGTTAATAATTAAGCAGTAAGAAGAAATCCTGGGACAGTGATTACAGTGGTGACTTTTGCACTGCCCAGGGATTGCTTCAAGCAGAATAATTTTCTCTGATAGATGTCAGTGCCATCGAGTGACATCTGTTTGTTAATAGTGTCTGCCCTGGAATTGGCTTAGAAAATGCAGGGATTTGGTGTACATGGTCTAGTGGTTAGAATAGCAAGCTGGGAGTCCATGTTTCTGGGCTGGAGTCCCAGGTCTCTTCAGGCTGCCTTGGAATGAAACTCAGTCTGTGTGACACTAAAACCATCTCCTCGTTTGGGTGGAGGCAGTGGCTGGGGAAGGATAAGGAAGGGGGCTTTGTACCAATTTGGCATTTTAGAGAAAACATTTCCTGTTAATTACTGGATTATTCATTTGTCCCCTAGCTGAGGTGGGGTGAGGATGTAAAATTCTAACGCTGAAATACAGTAACAGTTATTATCCAAAATGCTTATTGGGGCTATTGGCTAAATTAGGTATATAGTTTCTCTATTCTGAGAAATATTACAGTGTAACAGGCATAAGAATAAAGACTTCACTTATGCTACTATTAGATATTTAGGAAATGCTTCTCTACTTAAACCTACATGTGGCTTCTTTTCTTAAAAGAAAAAAGTTCATATTTTAGATGCCAGTTCCAGTACTTTGCCCTCAGTGTGAAGTTACCTCTAATTATAAAATTATATAAGATCTCTCTACCCATTTCTTTAACTCTAAAATGGATAATGATGTCCCTCAGCCAATGAACTTTCCAGATAACATATATAATAGTAAGATGAAGAAAAATTAACATTCATATCAGTGAAAGTCAAGTTTTCTTCTTAGGCATCAAAGTAAGACTATATTTACAAATACCGCAGAATTTAAACTACTTTAAAAGCAAAATTGAATTTGCAAATACTGAGAAAATCCTTTGAGAAAAAATAATTAATTGACAATGACAAATAATACAAATGCTGATATTAGAACATACATTTAGAAAACTAGATGGCAAACCTGAAATTTTAAACTTTTTAATAGAGCTTTAAGAGTTTATCATTAACATATATGGTTTTTAGTAAATATTTCTAAGTAAACTTTCCTGAAGAGACTTGTAATCAATAATTTTTACCTAATGTTATGATCACAAGCATTTAAGTTATTTTATTTTGACAAGATGTATAGATACTGAATTTACCTGATATACTACATTGAAATAATTCTCTGTGTACTGCAATTTCAATGTTACTTTATATTAGTTCAAGATTTTCTTTTCTGATAGTTAATTATTATAAAAAATAATATAAAATTTTTGAACCAAAAAAGTAAACCACATGAGTCAGTTAAAAATATATATTAAAATATATTTATATACTTAAATAGTAAAATGAATCAAAGAAAAACATTTGATTTGAAATTACTCTCATAGTTTAATTTTTTCTCTCTAATTTTTTCTTTCCTTATTATACATAGTATACCAGGGAGTCCGAGATTGGGCAACTATGAGCAAATCTAGTTTATGATTGCCCTGAACGGTACACTTAATTCTGGAATCACTGCAGGTGTGCAGATGTCTAAGCAAGAAATGTTGTTGCTGGGTTGTTCACCAGATAACACAGTCAGGGATGGTGGGAAAAGTGGGAAAAATGGAAACAGAAACCTGGAAAACACTACCTTAGTATTTAGGATTCAGTCCCCATATCTAATTGTATCGTAACGTCTATGGGAAAATGAATAGTGTTGGTGGGGCAATAAAAATAGATGTCTCTCTTCCCACTATGGGAATGATATGACTTCTAGAGACTCCTTTTTCTTTCTTTACGTTTTTTTTTCCTTTTTTTTTTCCAGCTTGTTTTCATATTATACTGCTATCACCTGGTGATGGGCCAGGAACCCAGTAGGCCCAAATGGGCCCTCTCTCCTAGATTTTGCCTTGAAGTCAAGTATGACAAAGACTGGAGATATGCTTAAATTTATTTATTTCAATAACAGGATGATTAATAAATTTATTTATTTCAATAACAGAAGTGGATGATACTAAAACTTTCAGATTCTTAGCTACTTTATTCCTGTTGGTTCCAATATATTTCTTTATGTTTATATTAATGATAGTTTAATTCTGTTGCTTACCACCAGATAATTCTGTCTGGTTCCTAGGACAATGTCAATAGAAGAGAAGATGCTCTAGGAAATAATGGCACTTGAAAGGGAGAGGTGAAATGTGACTCCACTAATGCTAAAGACAGAATTAGGCATGTCATGTGAGAAAGATGGTTTGGGTCATGCATCATAACTGACTAGAAATGCAGCTTTGAGAAAAAGTCTTGACATCCTATTGTTGTTTTATCTCTACAAATGGCCAGAGGCACAGAGGTATGTTGAGATTTTATTTTCTGATAATGAAGTGGGCTGATCTGAGAAGTGGCCAGCTGAATGCTTATCATAGGGTTTGTAAGGAAGCCATCTGACAGGAAAATTGTCAAGATGACTGATCCACTAGAAGGGAAGTTATACTAGTGCCCCAGGAACTAGCTTTTGGTTTTAAAGATTATATATCCTTTAAAAACAATCTTTTAAAAAGTATAAAAGAAACTTTATAAAGAACAACATAGACATGATCTCAACTCAAACAGTTCACATAATGAGATTCTTTGATTGTAATAAGACTTTCCTACCTCAAGCTTAAAGAAACATTACTGTTCCTTCTTTCTAGAATACTTTTCTTCTAAATCATCACATGGCTCAGAACCTCACTTCATTCATCTCTCTGTCCAAATATCTCCTCCTCAGAGAGGGTTTCCGAACCATTCTATGTAAAATAATATCCAGCACACATCCTTCTCTTTCTCTCCCCTTAATTTTTTTTTATTTGTTCATTCATGATCTTCACTTACTACTAGAAATTTCATGAGGACAATGATTATTCACTACTGATTACTGAAAAACACCAACAGTGATGAACACAGACTGGACAATCACTAAACATTCAGAGAATGAATAAATGAAAAATAAGTCTCTTTTTGTTTACTTCAAGGGAAAGGAAGACCTGCTGATTACACTCTGAGCAAGCATCTGTTTAATGGGTCAGGAAGCAAGTATTCCTCAATACTGAGACAAATACCCTGGTTGCAACTTTTGGGGAACCTGTCTGACCACCTCTGCTAACACCTCTGTGAGCCTGTCCTGGAGCAGTAGTCCCTATGATACCATTCACGTGGTCTGGATCTAACAATAAGCTCTTAAAGAGACAGGTTAAGTAGTTTCATATTTGCATCATTAGCCTAATATAGTCTAGAGCAGCAGCAGTTTTGCTGATGAGAAAAAGAGGAGGAATAGGGGTGAGAGCAGTGGGAGGAATTAGAAGAGTGGGAAGAAGAAAAATGGGAGTAACAGAATGGGAAGTGAATGTAAAAACTTACTGAAAATGTTTCCACACACCCCTCAAAACACTGACAACTGTTTCTCTTATCTTTATTGTGATACTCCTCTATTGAGTTTTCTACTCACTTTGTCCAATTTCTCTCATCCCGTTCTTCCTTGAACTTTATTCAGATTTTGGCCTCACCATTTCACCAAAATGATGACCTCTATGACGCTAAATCTAATGGTTAATTCTTAGCCTTCATCTTACTTGATTTTCAGTTCATTATCCTGCTTCTTGAAACATTTCTTAAAAACTTGTTCTCTGGGACACAATACTTCCTGGTTTTCTTTCTATCTCTTCAGTGACTTCTTAGTTCATCTTGCTGAATACATCTCCAATTCTAGACTTTTAAATATTTTATCAGCTCAATCCTCTGGTGTTTTCTCTGCTAAAGTGATTATATTTCATCTTACAGCATTACATATCATTTATACACTCACAATTTCTCAAAATTAGATCTCCATCATTGACCTCTCCTCTTAGAACTAGATTTGTAGGTCCAAATCCACTCAGCTCTTCTACTTGGTTCTATTGCAGGCATAAGATTCTTAAAAAGGTTCTTAATTTTCACTCCACACTCTAAACCTGTTCCTCACACTTCAGAAAAAATTATCAGCATTTAATTAGTTTTTCACAATAAAAACTTTCAAGTCATACTGAATGTCAGTCCAATGACATAGTCAAGTAATTAGCAAGTCTTACTGGTAAGTCCTACCAGTTCCACCTTGAAATATAATCAAGCATTTGTCATCATCTCACCCCTATTCACCCTGTTTTAAAACATTTAGGTTCCCACTATAATTTAAATATCAAAATTTAAAGGACTTTAACAAAGTTCATTGCTGTATCAAATAACTCATAATTTCAAAGTAGTAATGCCCATGTAAATGATATTTTGTAGTATTTGCAAGAGTTGCACTGTGATATAAAAGTATCTGTGGCTTTTATTGGTTACAAATTCACCAGAACTGCTCTTACTAGTATGGTTCACCATTGGTATTTATAATCAAACAAAATTCTGAATTTTAGTTAGTAGTTCATAAAAATAAATATGCATGAGAAAAAAATGAAAGGACTTTGTTTTTCACTGATGTATCTCCAGTACTGTGTGGTTATTTGTTTATTATCTGCCTATTCCTCTAGAATGTACAGGAAAGTCCTAGATCTATCTTGTATACTGCTGGCATTTATAATCAAGCTTGACAACCAGTAGAAATTCAGTAAATATTTGTTGAATAAATTTAATAGAAGTAATACAAAATTATTATTATTATTTTCATTATTGATTATCATCAGGTAATAATTTTCATAGCAGTTAATGTTTATTGATAATTTACTCTATGATGAGTACCAAGGTAAGCAATTTTATGCATTAGGTTATATCATTTATTTTACACAAAGATCTTTTGATGAAGGAACTAATAATTTTTATATTTTATAAAAAAGAAAGTGGAACCATTATGAAGATAAGTGACTCACAAATATTTATAATGGGCAGAGCTAGGTCTTAAACTGAGGTACATCTGTCTTCCAATCATGCTCTTAACCACTACAAAATAAAAATCATTAGGTGTTCTATGGATGTTTGGGAAGTGGATGAAAATGGAAAAAGAAAAGAAGAGGAAAAGAAGAAAGAATGGTGTCAGATATTGAATATTTGCCCACCTCCTGGAGGTGATTTCTGTCTTCCTCCAAAAACTAGAACAAAACTTGATTTTTCTCCCAGACTGATCTAATTTGCTTTGGAAGAAAATAAGAAAAAGGAAGTTAGTACTACCTTGTTCCCTTCTCTGATAAATCTATTCAGAACTTGAATGATACAAAAGCAAAAGCAAATTGACCTTAAACCAGTTCGTAGTCCTGCCCTATTGAAAATATATTTCATCTGAAATTTAGTGGGTTATTGTTTCTTGTAGTCACATAGCTTTTCTTAATTTAGGGGGAAAACATGCTCATTTTTTGATCTTCCAACACAATAAAACCAATTTTTCTTTAATTTTTAAATTCTAACCATGTATGAGTTATCTCTCTATTTTAATCTTAATCTTTTTTACATACACAAAACAAAAATCTATGAAATCTACTTTATGCATTGAATGCTTAAAATCAACCCTTTAATATATGAACAAACTTATTTTAAGCTTCAATTTAAAAACATAATTAGGTGTTGCTTTAACAAACTAAACAGAATTGACAAAAATATCACTAATTTTACAATGTTAAACATAGTGTTAACATTATATAAATTTTCTAATCCACCATGAACTCACAACTGACCATCCTTAAGAAATGGAAATATCTGATTCTCCATCACATTGCTACAGCAGTTTGGGCCTAGTATTACAGAGTGAGATGAAAGACTCCCTGGAGATGTGTGATTTATAAAACAGTTTAAATAAAAAATGCAAATAGATTTATGGATTTTAGATTCCAGAATTTTACTACATAAATAAATGTTTATTTAGCATTTAATAATATTGCATGAGACTGTTAAAAGCTATGGTGAGCATCTGAATTGAGAAAATGTCCAAGATTTTCAGGTTCCTTTCACCATTTTTAATATCTGCCTTTAAGGAGTTCACAATATTTCATGTCATAAGTGACAAAATGAAATAAGAATTGCTACAGATATATGCATAAGTTGCAGGAATAATACACAGGAATGGTAATGAAGAGAAAAGAAGATACCAGAGAAACTTCACTAAGGGAGAAGTTTGACAGACAACTGAGCTTAGAAGGGAAAATTCCAGACACAGGAAACTAGTTGAGTAAAAGCCTGGGATGGGAGTGGGGGGGGGAAAGTTTGATATTTGTAGACTGGTTTGTCCAAGAAAAATGTAGGACAAAGGAAACTCACCAAGTGGTCAAACAGAAGCTAAAAGAAAGGAAAATAGATTTAAACCTGAATAAAGAGTCTTCAATTCTCTTTGTGTTAGCCTACTCATTGGACTTCCTTTCATAACAGAATAATAACCTACATCTAAGTATTTGTGTTTCACTTCTATACTTTTTATACTTATAATTATTCACATCTTGGACAAGTGGATAGATGTGTTAAATATTCCTATTTAACACAGTTAGCATTTCCCAATTGAACAACTAATGACAGGCTCTATAATGCTGATTTTACTAGAAACTTTTCTGTCTGCAATGGTCTCCCACAGTTTGTGAAAGTGTTTTATTGGCCCCATGGCAAACACAACCAGAAGCTTTTCATCCCTGTCTCAGCATGCAAGGAGTCTCTGTCATTTTAATTCTCAAGGAGTCTCATTTCTCCTGGGGTTAAATATAGAATGTTATTTAGCTCATGCGCCTGCTGGGACAAATTCAGGAACAAGGCCTGTCTACTGCCACTTCTATATTCCAAAGAAAGTTTGTTTGCACTCATCAAAACCCACCACCACAGAAGTTGGTTTGGAGGAATTCTGGGATTCTAAAAAAATGAAATATCATTTATTTTTCCAAAGTGCTCAACACAAATGAACAAAAGCCATTCTTATCATGTAAAAATCATATACTTGACCCTCTGTGCTCAGCTACTGTGGAATTTTCTAGTAGTGATGATAAATTCCCCCCAACTCTCATTCCTAGTATCTCAAATAATGAGGTAAGGAAGAGCTACCTCACTAACACCTGATGATTAAAATCTGATTCTTAATGAATCCTTTTCACAGATGTAAATCTTGGAAAATTACATTCCCTTTTTTTTTTAGAAAGCCAGTGGTTTGGGAGATTTTCTACAAGTATTTAAAGAGATAGTCGTTTCTTTTGGTGATCTTGCTAGAGGAAAAAGATAAATGTTCTTATTTCAGAAATAGAACTGCTTCAACTAGAACAGTTTATATTGCTATTACTTCTTCCTTTTCTTCAAATGTGCATGTAAATACATTACAGGATAAAGAAAAAAATCTATATCGCATTTGGTAGTACATATTTGTGACCAGCACCAGTTTCTCCTACTAGTTACATTCTGGATATTAAGATTTGGTGTTTATCTTAGATGTCTACAAGAGTTCCCAAAAAACTGGTAGACTTGTCAATCATTTGTTAAGGGATGAGCACATGATCAATGGAGAGCACTGGGGTGCTTTCTCACTAGATTTTGAGCCTGGAGCATAAACCTGAAGGCCTGCATAAACCTGAAGCTGACTTGTCCTGTCAGTGGTTCCTCAAAGTGACAGCTCTTCCTTTCTTGCTTCCTAGATTAATAGAGTATCCAAATAGCATTTTTTTTTTTCTTTTTGGTCTATTCTAAGAGTAGGTCCTTAGTCAGGCCTCTAATATCTTGAGCCGCATTATAAGCTTACAAAAAGTTTTTTTTTGTCATTTATTTTGTTTTCCTTAAGCACCTATAGTTAATTTATGTTGCTTAAACTCTTTTTTAAAAAATTTTTTTGTTAATTCTAAATTTCTTGACCAAATTATTTAAATACCTATTAAAGACTAAATAAATAAAACAACAACAAAACCACAATGATCTAAAAACTTCAAAAATAACTAGAAATTCTCTTATAATTCATGGTATAATTTCTGCTCTTTTAGGGCATAAGACAAAGTCATGATATAAAAATGTACATAGTCTTAATTTCACTGTTTAGGCTAGACTTGTTTTATGTACACACTCAAATGTAAATAAGTTTTTCTTTTCCACTTTAAAAGGAGTGGACACAAGTCAGGTAGTCCATAATAATTAACAGCTAAAAGTTTTTAAACTGGGAATCAGACAGCTTGTTAGTAGTGTTTTATGTTATTGATCCAGGGTGCCACTCAAAGCCATTACTCTAATGTGAAAGCAAAAATCTAAGGCTGAGTGAATTTTTCCATAGAAAATTAGCTATAGTTAAACTTTAGTTCATATTGTCTAAGAAAATGAAAACTTTACATTGTTCTATAATATTAAGAGAACACTTTAAAAAGTGTTGTAATTCACAAAAATTTTGTAAAGAAGTTCATAACAAGAAACCCTCATCTCCTGATTATTCTCTGCCCTATGGCCTCCCCCACCCCTCATTCTTAGTATCCCATAATCTTGATTCTATTCTAGTAACTTTCACCACTAATGTTAGTTGCCAACCAGTATCTCTGCTCTTCTATCTTCTCAACAAAATATTTTACTTAGCAGTTTAGAAATGTCTGGGATAGAGTATTACTATTTGGTGATTGTCTTATACTGATTTAGTAAAAATTTCAGAAAAATAGTGAAATATGCTGAAGCTGATATGGTCAAATTCTTTAAAAACATACATATTAAATTACAAAATTTGCTTGTTCTATATTTCTTTTCTTCTAATTTGATATAGTATGCCAAAATATAACTCATATTCTATCTTTTAAAAATACAGTGGGGAGTGACATTAACAACATGGCTGAATAAGACATCTCTTGTCTTATCCCTCACACAATAACAATAATTTTGCATGTATCCACAGAAAAAGTGCCATTGTGAAAGTGTGGAATCATTACCATTCACCAAAGGACCCAGGAAGAGTCTTACTCACCATTTACCTGGTAATAGGAATACAGACCTCAGTCATGGACCCCAGAGTGGCCCATTAATGTGACCTAACTTCTCTTGGCCATGGCTCATGAGTCCCTGGAGATCTCTGTTTTAGAAATCATCCACAGATAAGAGGACCTTGTGGAAATTCAGGTTTCCAGAGAAGTTCCAACATATCACTGGGAGGAAAAAAATGTGTTTGTGTCTACACACACACACACACACACACACACACACACACAGAGAGAGAGAGAGAGAGAGAGAGAGAGAGAGATACATAGATAGATACATAAATATGTGTGTAAATTTGTACACATTGGAGAGGGTAAGAAGAACAGTTTGACTTCATTTGTATCATCTCTCCTTCAAAGAGGCATAATTGAATGCCAGATGAGAATTTTTTGGCCTATGATTTCTTTTGGGAGAAATGTGAGAGGCTTAGGAAGGAGTGTTAAGCTTCTCAACCTTTGTTGAACATTGCCCAAAAGGCCTAGTTCTATTTTACTCCATCCAGAGTTCTCAGTCATGAGCTGTGTGACTGGGATGGAAAGAATCTAGAACAGAGGCAGATAGAACTCTCAGAAGGCATTAAATTCAGATCCTACCAACCACATCATAGACTTTATCACAGGTCCCCTTTACTGGCTCATGGGCACCTTCAGTACTTCGTGCATCTCGCCCACACACATACCACACCTGTAACTGGCTCTGTATTCATTCTCGTGATGGTGGCGATCATGAGCTTTGGCAGCCATTTGGTGAACATCTGCAGAAAGCCAACACTAATCTGTAGGCCAGGGAGAGACCACACACTTGAGCTTTATCTCACCCTTAAGAAGGCAAAAGGGAGGCTTTCAGAACCTGACATGGTACACCAAAGGAGAAAGAAGAAAAGAAAAAAGAAAGAAAAGAAAGAAAAGAAAGAAAGAAGGAAGGAAGGAAGGAAGGAAAGAAGGAAGGAAGGAAGGAAGGAAGGAAGGAAGGAAGGAAGGAAGGAAGGAAGGAAGGAAGAAAAAGATATAGAAGCTTAAAAATTCTGACATAAGAGGGAGCAAGGAGCATGGAGCAGGCATATCCATAGAAAGACCAATAAAACCTCACGCTCCCTATCTGGATTTGATGAAAGGTATATCTTTTTGTAGTAAGTTAGTAATGACTAGAGGAGGTGTGACTGCTGCTGCAAATGCAAAGACAGCACTACAAGACTTCAAGGAACATGAACAGTCATGAAAACAAAGCACTACCAGAATATCACAATAATCTTCCAGTTATCAATCCAAAGATATAAAAGTCTGAAATTTATATAATAAAAATTCAAAATATAGTTATTTTGAAGTACAATGAGCTATAAGAAAACTCAAAGACAAATTAATAAAATTGGGAAAATAATACATAAATGAAATGAGAAGCTTAACAAAAAGATAGAATTCATTTAAAAAGAACCAAACAGAAATTCTAGAGCTGAGAAATAAAACGAATTTAAAAAAATCAACAGAGAGCATCAATAGCAGAATGGATTAATCAGAAGAAAAAATTCTATAGATTAGAAGCAAAAAATTTTAAATTATACAATCATAGGAAAAAAAAGAAAAAAGAATGAGAAATTATAAAGAAAGCTTATGTAATCTATCCGACAGCATCAAAAGAAGTAATCTATGAATTATCAGAGTATCAGAAGACAAAGGGCATATGGAAAAGAGCAGAAAGCTAATTTAAAGAAATAATGGCCCAGAATTTCCCAAATTTGAGGATTTAGGTATTCAATTCCATGAAACTCATAGGTCATTAAGCAAACTCACTTTAAAGAGATCTTATCCAATAAACATATAATAAAACTGTCAAAAGTCAGTGACAAAGAGAGAATCTTAAAAGCAGTGAGGTAAAAAAATAAAGCTTCTAATTTTATAACTTATAAGGGAACACCATAAGGCTAGCAGCAGATTCCTCAGCAGAAATCGTTGAGGCCAGAAGAGAGTGGGAAAATATATTTAAAGTGATGAGAGAAGAAGAAATAAAATGCCAACCAAGAGTGTTCTATCTGGTCATGTTGTCTTTCAGAAATGATGACGAGGTTCTTTCCCAAGTAACCAAAATTTAAAGAGTTCATCACCATAGAATCTGTTTTAAGAAGATGCTAAAAGGAGTTCTTCAACCTGAAGTGAAAGCTAATTAGTAACATGATTGCATGAAAATATATAACACACTGGTAAAGGTAAATATGTAGTCAAATTCAGAATACTCTACTACTAATATGGTAGTGTATTAATTTCATAACTCTAGTACTAAGGTTAATTTTTTTTAGATATTAAGAAAAACTACAGCCTAAATAATAAGTTAAGGAATACACAACATAAAAAGAGATAAATTGTAACATCAAAAATGTAAAAGGCTGGGGGAGAAAAAGGGTAGTTTTTGTATGCAACTTAAGTTAAATTATCAGCCGAAAAAGACTATTAAATTTATAAGATGTTTTACGTAAGCCTCATGGTAACTGAAAAACAAAAAACCCAAAATATACAAAGAAAATAAAATCAGAGCATACCACTACAAAAAATCATCATTCCATAAAGGAAGGCAGGAAGAAAGGAAGAAAGGAAAAAAAGAAACATGAAACATCCAAAGGGATTAATAAAACGACATTAGTAGTCCTTACTTATCGATAATTACTCAATGTAAATAGATTAAATTATTCTATCAAAAGGCATAGGGGTTAGATAGATTAAAATAAATAATTAAATAAGACCCAACTATATGCTGTTTACAAAAGACTCACTTCAGCTTTAATAATACATATAGGCTCAAAGTGAAGAGATGGAAACCAAAAGAGAACAGATTACAATACTTTTATCTGACAACATAGACAACTAAGAAAAAAAAGAGAGAAAAATAAAATCAGACATAAAAGAGGAGACATTACAACTTATTCCATAGAAATGATAAAAGATAATTACGGATTTCTGTGAAAAATGCACCAAGAAATTAGGTAATCTAGAAGAAATGAGTAAATTTTTAGAAATATACAACCTATCAAGATTGAATCATGAAGAAATAGAAAATCTGAACAGACTAAAGAGTAAGGAGATTAAATCATTAATCAAAAATATCCCAACAAAGAAAAACTCAGAACCAAATGGTAAATTCTACCAAACACTTAATAAAAAATTAATGCCAATTCTTCCCAAATTCTTCTAAAAAATTGAAGAGGAGGAAATACTCTCAAACACATTTTATGAGGCCAGCATTACCCTGCTACCAAAGCAAGACAAATATACTATAAGAAAACTACAAACCAATATTCCTGATGAATATAAAATAAAAAAATTCTCAACAAAATGTTAGCAAGCTGAATTTAACAGCACATTAAAAGGATTGTCTATGGCAATTATTGGATTTTTCCCTGAAATGCAAGAATGATTCAACACATGCAAATTAATAAATGTGATATACTACATTAATAGAATTAAAGAGAAAAAGTCATCATTTTTCAATAGATGCAGAAAAAACATTTGACAAAATACCATAATAAAAAATCTTAATAAATTGAGTATAGAAGCCATATACCTAAACATAATAAAGGTCAAATATAATAAGACCACAGCTAAAATCATACTCAATGGTAAAAGTTGAAAGCTTCTCCTTTACAATCAGAATCATGACAAGGGAGCCTATTCTCTCCACTTCTATTCAACATGGTACGGGAAGTCTTAGCAGAGCAATCAGGCAATAAAAAGAAACAAAAGAAATTCAAATTAGAACAGAAGAAAAATTGTCTTTGTTTATAGATTACATGAATTTATATATGAAAAATCCTGAAGATACCACCTCAAAAAACTGATAGAACTAATAAATACAGTAAAGTTGGAAGATACAAAATCAACAAATAGAAATCAGTTGCATTTCTATACACAAACAACAAAATATCTGAAAAACAAATAAGGAAAATGACCCCATTCACAATAACATCAAAAACAATAAAATCATAAGGAATAAATTTAACCAGAGGTGAAAGTTTTGTATGCTGAAAACCATTAGAATTTGATAAAAGAAATTCAAAAAGACATAGATAAATGAAAAGATTTCCCATGTTCATGGATCAGAATAATTAATATTGTTAAAATATCCATACTGCCTAAACCCACAGAAATAGAAAAAAAATTTTCTAAAATTTATGTCAGCCTTGTCTGCTAACTCCTACTTTCCTTTGGTGCTTAGCTAAGCTTCTACTTTCTTCTATAGTCTTTCCTTTCAGCATATCCTAACAGTTGTGTTTACTGCTCTGTTTATGTATTTCTACTCTTGGAAAGCAGAGACAGTTTCCTGTCTTGATAGCAGAAACTATCAGTATTTCCCTGGAACAGTTTATAACACAAATTAAGTACTCAGAAATGCATTGCCTAAGTATAAGGCTATCACCAGATTTCTTATCTCATTTTTTTCCTTCCATAAAGTCCGTTCATTAAAGCAGATTCATGATAAATGTAGAAAATCAAAACTAAAAAAAAAATTCCAACAGCTTTACTATACAAACTAAAGCCTTGGAATCATCACTTCTCTTATTATTATAGACTATTTTAAAATTCAGTGTGCATTAATTGAACTTAATCTATGTTAATATAGAGTGGGTATAGAGTGCTGAAAGTCAAATATGACATAATGCCTGTCCTCAATAAACATACATTATAATGAAAGAGGATAATTATATTATAATAATGACAATGATATTCAAGAAATTCTATGATAGAGTTATGCACAAGGTGCTACAGACTCATAAAAGTGACACTTCCAATTATAATAATGAGGCTAAAAGTCAAACAATTGAAGTAAAATCTGTCTGGATTAAGTAGAGAAAAATAATTTATTTAAATTATGCTGTATAATTCA
This sequence comes from Cynopterus sphinx, assembly GCA_030015415.1. Lineage (NCBI taxonomy): Eukaryota > Metazoa > Chordata > Mammalia > Chiroptera > Pteropodidae > Cynopterus > Cynopterus sphinx. The sequence continues at coordinate 117,725,921 of CM057381.1, read as the reverse complement.
CAGAATCATGGCAGAGACTAGAGAACCAAAGTCAGAAAATTACCTAAAACAAAGGATGACTACGCTTTCATAATTAAAGCCAAAAATGAGCACCACAGAACCAAGTCAGCTGGGGGCACTGTCACTGCTACTCCTAGAAATGGGAAGTTGGAGATTGTAGTACTGTTGTCAACAATTGCTGGAAAGCACATCTATCCCTGAAACACGTACATGACTGACACCACTGTGAATGAAATGGGTTTTCCATTGATCCTGCTTCTTGTGTCCCTATCTCTTGATTCACCCATGGTAGATGTTTTTATTAGCCACAACTGGGTTATACGGCCTTGCCCTCACTTCAAGAGAGGATGGGAACATGTACATCTGGCCCTTTTAACTTTATGCTGATACGCAGACTTATTCTCTCATTAAGAGTTGTGAAATTGGTCATTCTCCATGAATTAATTCACAGAGATAGACTAAAAATGTGCTGTTAATAGACAAATGTACTCACCATGATCCAAAATTAGACATGAAGGAAGAATAAGTCAGGAAAAGCTTTTTCCAATCTGTTATTCTTTGAAAAAAATAAATTGGAGTTAGCTGGCAGTCCAGGCAGAGAGCAAAGCCTTTGCAAAGGCATAGAATATTCTGATGCTCACAAAAGGTTGACTGTGGTGGGGAATAGAGTGTATGTAGGATGGCTTGAGGTGGGGATTAAAGAGGTTAAAGATAGTATGGGAAAGAGACAGACGTGATTAAAGCAGACACTGGATCAGAAAGGACCTATATTCCATGCTAGACATCTTTTACTTACTCCTCTGGGGAAAGAGAAACTAGAAACAGATGATGAAATGGCTTTATCTGTATTTTAGAAAGATTATCGTCATAACTGAATGGACGCTATGTGAGAGGGGCTAACCTGGAGGCATGGAAAATTGTAACTAAAGTAAATGATGATGGGGATGAGGGGGCATACTTAATATGTGCTGACAAATTGCATATAGGTTAAAATCTAAAATGTGCTAGTCATCGAGAGTTAAAAAATAAAATGAAATACAATACCTTTTCTTGAGGAACTTACAGTTTAGTTTGAACACAACCAAAGGTAAATGAGGTCATGAGAAACCTGATTTTGTGTTTTGAAATTAAGTCCTTGACTGTTTAATACCTGTATATAAACTAGAACTATGGGACACTTCATTAAAGAAGTACTCCTACTGCATATTAAAATCTCATAGTTTTCTATATTCACCATGACATAGACAGAGAAAAAAGAAAAAAAGGGAAATTCCTCAAATTCAATATAGATGGCAGCACTGGGAATTAAAACCTTGCATCATATTCTTAGCTTTGTGTAGGGATGGTAAGAGGCAAGAATGGAGTAGATTCAGGGTGAAGGCAATTGCAATAAACCACAGCAAACAGGTATAGGATATAATGTTTTTTGAGCAATAAGCCACAAAATTATATATATCATAAAAATTATATATCATAACTACTTCCTCTACAGGCTTTTTTCCCCCTTAAAAAATGAAGGAAAAGTTCAATTCTTTATTCTCTTCCTCATTAGCATACATTTATCAAATGCCTTCTATATGCCCCAAAGTAGGCTAAATGACAGTCAGAAGGCAACATCCTTGGCCTCATAGAGGTTACAGTAAGTCAAGGAAGACTGTTATTTAGCACAATGAAAGAAAACAATGCATCTGTGAAGGAGAGAAAAGCACAGAAGACTTCAATGAGAACAGAATCCCATGATGAGAAACTCCAACTAATTCTTGAGGTCTGAGAAACTGAGGGTGAATAATAGTTACTAATAGTTAATTATGTCTTTGCCTAATTATTCTAGGAAAGAGCATTCTAGGTCAAGATAAAATATTAAATAAAAAGAAGTTCTAGACTTTATCTGAATAATAATAAACATTACTTTATAAGATAAATTGAAATAACTGTATTAAGTGAGTGGCATTTAATACCAAAAGGATAGTTCAAATTTTCTTTCAGGTTTTGAGAAGTTGACATGTATCATGATACCATGGAATTAACAAAACAACACTATTTGTGTCATACTGTAAAGCAGTATTCATGGGAGTCTCCTGAAAAGTGTCTAGTAAACACTGAGTCATATGTAATGTCCTTACTATTATAATCCTTGAACTCAATTTGGTTCAAAAGACCTGGAATATTTTAGTGCCACATGCTATCATAGCATTTATTTTGACCCTCACTTAGAAAAAAGAGTCTTCATTTAGACTATTTGGTTATTCTCTTGACTTGAATTTAAAGCATGTTGGGAGTGAATATTTTCTCATTCTCTGCAATATTAAACAATAAATTTGTTTTGGTAATATTGCATATGCATCTATTCAAATAAACAGGGCAATTTATGCAAATATAACTGTTTTACAAAAATCTCATCATCTAAGAAAATCATGTTACAGTCTTCTCTAAAATTTGAACAAAAAGCAGCATTCATGCTTATTTAAATCATCCATGATTATACACGAGAGAATTATTGATGTTTACTTTGACAGTTTAGAGAAATTGTATGTAGGCCCTCATCTTCCAAACAAATTAGAAGGACCCCTGTTGAAGGATGAATTTTTTTTTCTGATATCATGTCTTTATTTATTCTATCGCAATATATGATAAAGGAGAGCTCACCCCATGTCTGTGACTATGTTCTTGGTGGAGATACTTCGGGCTCTGGTTTTACAAGTAGTATTTAGTTGAGGACTTAAGTCTAAAGTAAATTTTGGAATTAAGTATTTTAAAAGGGTGAAGCTTGTATAGAAACATCACCAAATCATCCAGTTTATTCTCTCTCTCTTTTTCTCTCTCATTCTATCTCACACACATACATACAACATATATAGGACAACATAAATAGCTCACTTTCTTTTCTTACAGTTCTCATATGATAAAAGCATATTAGTAAAAATAGCAACTTGGCTATTATATATATATCATATATACTTTGCAATTATATATAAATAACCTTGTAGTTATAAATAAAGGCAAATGTCAATTATCATTCAAGCTATTTCAAACTTTGCAAACTTAAACAATAACTCTACTGATTTATAGGGAACTAGTATGATGCACTAGTAATCCATTATCATTGGGTGTTAAGTGCTTCCCCATCTATGATCTTATTTATTTTACCAACTCGATGAAGTCAGTATTATTAATCTCAGTCTCTAAATGAGGAATCTGAGGCTTGAAAAGTAAAATTATGTGTCAAAATTTTTACAGCACAGAAGTAATGGAACTCATTATTCAAATCCAGGGTGTTTTTTGACACCATAATGTATGTTTGTCTCTGTGCCATACTGCCTTTCCTACGCATACACATGGGATTGTATCTTTCTTGATGGTCAGGTTCTAGAGTTAGGAAAAAAGGTTCTAGAGCAAAAAAAAAATGAACATTTAAAATTCTTAAAAATCTCTAAGCATGTATATATACTTCTCAGAAATTTCAATAAAATAAATTTTTTCTTTTTAAATTATTATTTGTTTACTCTGAACAGAATATATTGCTGTTTCTTTGAACATCATAGGAAATAGTCAAATTCTATTTAGAGGTAGGGAATATGAATATGTATTCATGTATATTGGAATCACCCTTGAGGTAGCAAGATGCTCACCTGATGAGATCCCCACAGAAGTGAAACTGACTAAAGAAACAATAAAATCATGTTTTCTATCTCGGGTTTTCTCTAAGTAATGCACACATCGAGTGAGTAGACTTACTATGCACCATTTAAATTGTAATTTTCTCACTTTCTCTGTATTTCCTCTTTTTTTCCCAGTGGAGGAGGCACACAGGGGTGTTTGCTAAGCTCATTAAGTGAATTCACTTAAATTAACTGCATATATGATATGATTCTAATGAAATTTATTATAATACATGTCAAGCACCATAACACTTATAGAAGAAGAGTTTATCTGCAGGACATTTCCTGAAACCTCAACATTTTGCATTCCTGCAGCTGGCATCTTAGTTAATCTCATCCTCAATGGAAAAGCCTCTCAGACGGAAAGGTTTTGTCCAAAATGGCTGCCAACGATACAATCTTTATTTTTGAGCTGCTTCATTTCACTGTAGGATTAGCTAAAAATATGAGCTAGGGAGTTCAGACCACATTACAAGGTCATTGTTCTTTTTGCAGAGACCTTATATAGCAGACTCTGATATTACATTTTAAGTTTTCATCAAGTGACACCAGAAAAAAAAGAAAACATATGAAACCACTGACCTGTCTATAGTCAAGTCTATATTGGTCTTTTATGAAAGACATAGAGCAAACATTTGTCTTGACCCTGTGCTTTAATGAACAATCAACATAATTTTGATCTTATAAACACTGTAAATTTTGTAACACAATGGGTACTGCTCTTTGCTTTATCCAGCACAAAGTTCATTAAATTGGAGACCTACCTGTAGCAACAGAGCAAGAAGGTATTTGAATTTTACCTCTGAGCTTTGGATTATTATTTTCCCTTTTTCATGTCTTATCTGTTTTCTTTTACATTCTTATTTTACGTATTTTTCTCTCAACCTCTAGCCTTATTTCAGTCAAAGCAAGATTTAAATAAACAAATAAATTTAAAAAATAGTTATCAAAAATGATTAGATACTTCTTTAAGGATTCACAAAAGCAAATGTTAAAGTAGTGCTACAAATCTGAGCATAACACTAGGCCAGAGTTAAGATATCTTTTTTAATCTGAAAGTTTCTAACTGAATTATACAAAAAATATTTCCCTTAGAAACACAGAAGCTGGGACTACATTAGTAAATGAGCCAGGCATGGTATTCTCTAGAGTCTAGGGAACAAGATAGAAAACAACATCAGCAAGTTATAATAACATGCAATAAGTGCTGAGGGAGAAGACACAGGAAGCACCAAGACATGCCAATGGAACCAAGGAATTTGTGCACGTGTGCGTGAGTGAAAACCTAGAAATGGCTTTTATGATGAGACCTGTTAATAATTAGGAGCTATCTTGTCAAAGTTGTTAAGAATGAGAACATTTCAGTAAAAAGGAAGTATATGAGTGGCCCAAACCTCAAGAAATTTCTGAAATTAGAACTAATGAGGAGGCACTGAATTGAAATCACAGGGTTTACAAGAAAGTCCTGGCTTCCCTCTTTCAGTATAAATGTATTGATATGCCGTCTATATACTGAACCATTACATGTGTAAAAGCATTTCTGTAGTCCGAAAGTCAAATACTCACAGCCCTGTCTTCAGTAATATGACATTTTTTTTCCCATGAAAAGGACCTCTGTTTCCATTGCCTTGCTTATCTGTCTTTACTGTTAGTTAACTATTCTGACCAATAAAATTTGGATTAGATAAAATCCTTACAAATAAGAGTAAGGACCTGGCTTTAGAAAAAGAGCTGTATAAGAATATCCAAGCACACATTTTATAACATGTTGACTGTATCCAATATCTCTATAGGAGGAAGCCTGAGTATTTATCATCAGGGTTCAAAAGTGTAAAGATTTTATTTTATTTTTCAAAATCTGCCCAATGGAAGACTGCTAGCCAAATGCTTGAACCCACTACTTCCAATTTGAGTTAATAAATAAGCAAAAAAAAAAAAAAATCTTCAAGTGCTACTTATTAGAACCATCTTTGTCAAAATAATCTAAAGTTTCATAGACTATCTAAATACACTCTACTCCTTGAACAATTTATTTACTTTTGTTTTGGCTAAGACAGTCAGAGCCATCACTCTTACTCCTCTTCAAAGCAAATTTCCACTGCGATTGGCTTCTCATGATTCTAAATAATTCTCCACATATTATAGAGAAATGGAGAAAAAGAATAAGCATTCAGAAGCGCATTAGAGCCATACTTTTTCCAGTTTTTATATGTAAGCAGTAATCCACAGTACTGTCCCTTACACGAAAGTAAAATTTCAATTTTAGAACATATTTTCTCTCTCAATTTTTTTCATTAATACTTTGAGGGACTATAGTTGCACACTTTTGAAAACATTTTCTTCAAAAAAAAAAAAAAACTAAAGTATTTTAAATAAAGACTTTACAGATTACTCAATGAGCAGTGGGAAATTTTAGAGCAGGTCTATGGTGACCTGTTTAATAAAGTCTGAAAAGAATCCTGTGAGCCACAGACATTTGGAGAGAGTCATCTTGATCATGGCAGTCTCTTCCTACCTGCCTCTTTGGAAATCTGCATGAAGGATTCCACACCTTTCTCTCCATAGCTTCCCTCAGATGCGAGAGTGGATACGTAATTCCAGCCTAGGATCTTTACAATGTCTACCATGGCCTGAGCTTGAAAGGAATCAGGTGGGACCACTCGAGAGAAGAAGTCATAGCGCCGGTCATCACTTAACTCAGGTGCTGTTGATGCATAACTAATCTGGGGGATCTGAAAAGACAAGAAAGGACCACATGAGAGTACATCAGAATGTAAGAGACTCATTTATACTTATGACAATTTATTCAAAATACAAGACTTGAGTTCCAAAGATGTAATTTGTCAAACACCATAGGTAACTGCAAACCACCTAAAAAAAATGCAACCAACCATTTCTTAAAAGCACAAAATCGTTTAACTTTGTGCCTTGGCCTTTTGCTTTCTTCTCTTGGGAAGAAGAAATGAGGATGGCCTGGGAATTATGTGTCATGGTGGTTAGGAGAAAAGAATGTGTAATCATTCTGGCTAACATTGTGAATCATGCTGCACTTCTTATGAAAAAAATAGAAACAAAAAACACAACAGCCTAATTGGAGTTTGTATAGAGAATAGTTTAATTCATACAAGTCATAAATATTATTTTGTGACTATTAGCCATCACATGTTGACTTGAGTGCTGATCACTTACGAGGAAATATCTAAACAAGCTGCATGCATTATTTAATTTATTATTCATAAGAACATTGTGAAGTAGCTCAGTAACACCTTTAAACCCAGGCAATGGGCTTCCCTTCCCCAGGGCCCTCACCTCAGTAGCCCTGGCACTTTAGAGAATTTTTGTCCAAATATTCTAAGTTCTCCTTTGGATACTGGAAAGAGGCTGGCAGTTCTGTCTAGGAGAAGCCACATGGGCTTCTGATTTCCAGTTTTCCATTTAGAGAACTCTCTGACCCTCTGCTTCACATGAGATTAACCAGATGTCCCAGATGTGCTAGAACTCATTCCTATGGGGATCATCCTAGGTTTCAGGAAGGCAGCCCAACAAGCAGAATACTCCCTTTGGCTAGTGCAGTCTTTATTTCTTAGAATTGTGTGAGATTAGACTACTTGAATAATCCAAACATGATGATTTTAGCAAAATCAAATTATGTATATAGAAAGAGGGTCTGAAAAAAATGTTTGCCTGGGATCCCAAATACCCTCAAGGAAGCTCTAAAGTATCCATAAATGACGAACCTGGCTGAGGGCCTAACTTCAGAATCACTAAGCTAGTTACTTTTATAATGTACTGCCTCCTAGTTCTTTCTCTTAACACTGGCATTTAATAGGCTATGATTTGTACTGTTAATCATCCTCTAAAGGTGACCAACTCCTACAAAATTCTGCTTGCAAACTCTCCCAGACTTATCCCTGCTTTATCCTAAGGGTTTTCCTAGGTTTCATCTTTACTCAAAGCCCAAAATTCTAACTCTTTATCCCAAAGAAGTCAAAACCACACTAAAGTTGAGCTCTTGAGGTCTGAAAATTCTTCCAGTACAGTTTGCTTAAAATTTACCTATTTACCATTGTTTAAAGCTAGTTACCACTTCTTCAAAGCTCATTTCTCCACCAGCCTTTTTAGGGTCAACATTACAGTCAAGTACGTGCAGCCCACCATTAATGTAATTCTGCTCTATAACCTGCATTGGTTGTTTCTTTAGTATAAGATTGTTTTGTGGAGTGGAAATATGAATGTGCATTGCTTAGCATGATGCCTAGGATAAGTGGACACTTAGTATGTGGGCATGATGATAATCAAAATAGAAAACAGTATGTGTTTCCTTACTAAGCTCACCCATTTCCCACATTTGACTTCACAATTTTATGTGACATGTTATTACAAACATTCCCCTCAATATCCTAAGAAAATATATCTACATATTTCTATCATCATTGCTTTTAAAATATCTATTTATTCAACTATTATGTGCCAATCATATTCTAAAAGTTTTTTATGCATTACCTTATCTAACAATCAGTAAATATTCTTTACTATTCTATACTATTATTAACTCATTTTACAAGAGAGAAAATTGAGACTTGAAAGTAGAATATGACCTTACCTCAGGTCACAATGTTGTAGGACAGACAGCAGCACTTAAACCTGAAACTGCCCAATGCAAATTTTTAAACTCTTAATTTCATAACTATTTTGCTAAATTGTTGCTAAAACAATACATATAAAGGAAGGACAGTAAACTACTAAAGTCCAGGCCAATTCTTGTCCACAGCACTGACCACTGACACACTAAAAGTTAAGGCTACTGTTCACATATTTTATTTAAATGACTTTTTAAAGATTATACAAATGTATTAACAGAATGAGTTCTCTCTGTTTCGTTTATAGTTCTGAGGTTATAAATTTTAGGAAAGAAAAATATCAACTGAATAAAGGCTTTGAGCCAAACAATAAAAGGAAGGAGGCAGGGGAGCAAGAGAGATATGGAGGGGGATTGGCGGTGGGGGTGGGGAAGAGGCCTTTACTTACAAGAAATAAAAAAGGAAGGAGCCAAGCATATCAACAAATTTACATCAATTTCAACTTGTGGAAATGTAGAAGCTTTATGCTATTGCACAGATGTCTTACCTGCCAAAATCCCTTTCTACCTTTGAATAAGTGTTAATAAAGGTACATCCAGTCCTCTACTTGACCTTTCATTTATTTAGCTACTGTAAAATATTAGAATAGTGAAGCACTGCAATATATTTTTAAACTATACCCCAAATTTTAGTAATAAAAATCCTGGTGAAGCAGATTTCCTTCTTTACCATCCACCCTTTGAAAACAGTTGCAATCTATGGTCTATCCCTTCCACTAGAAACAAAACATATCTCCTGGTTTGAGATTCATAAGTCCGTTTAGGGTCATACACACATTCTTTATCCAATGACACATTTCCACACTATGCCTATAATGATGCTAGAATAAGGAATGAAAGAACAAATGGATTTCATTTCTGAGATAAAATTACAGCTGTATAAGAATATCCCTCTTAGCAATAAGAGATGAAGAACTGGAAGAATTTATGTAACCTATAAAATGTGATGCTGTATACTTATTTAGCTATTAGGCTGCATATTTAGCTACTTGTTTTCAAACTTATGCTTAAGCCTACAAAGTAAGAATTTTGAAGTGTGTGTTATAACTGGTACCTACAACTGACCAAATTATTATTAGTCATCTTTAGAAATTAACTTCCACACTCTCCTTGATATTTAGCTGTACTTATTTTTCCTGCTCCTGAAACCCTCCCCTCTTTCTGGTCTCCTATGGTAATGCAGAATCAATCTTTTGATGAAGACAGCTTAGTTCCTTCCTCCAATTTAAAAAACTGAAATACTTTTAATCTTTATCATAGGACTAAAATTTTCATTTTATTATTCTTTAATTTTATTTTATAAAAATTTGCCTGTCATACAAAAATGGTTTTGTTATTGATGAGTAGCAAATAGAATTAAAAACATCTATAAGCTATCTTATTTATTTAGAATGAGTTTGTACTTTTTCTTAGAAAATTAATTATATATATTATTAATGAAAGAGAAAACAAGAAAATTACTTTAATTCCTTGATTCATGTTAATATTTTGTTATCCCTCTTTATCATTTTTGTGTGTGCATAAGATGAATATATACATATTATTAATTACAAAAATATAAGTTTTAATTCTTCTTCCTTCTGTCTCCCTTTTCATTTCTCTTTTTCTCTCTTTCTGGTTGCATAATATTCTACTAAGCTAAGCCTAACCTAGAGCTAACTGTTATAATTAAATGTTCAAACATTTTTCAAGTTTTCACTATCACTAGAAATTAGAAAAAAAAGAACCCTAACAGCTAATTCAAGTTGTAGACATTCATAAATGTTTTCTTAGATTGTTGGTCAAGTTCCTCTCCCACAGAAGTGATAGACTATTTGACATTTACATTTAAATATTTCTTTTTATGGAAATTGCCTGGACCTGTTTTAGAAGGTAAACCAATAATATGTATTTTGTCCTCCCAAATGGTTAACCACTTACCCTAGTACCATATATTCAATAATTACTCATTCTTTACTAAGAAGAAAGATCATCTTTTGTCATATTAAGTTCTTAACTATTCTTGGGTGTGGGGTATATTCTCTACTATTTTACTTTTCTGTCTTTGGAGTGTTTTACTATTTTCATTATTATAAACTTAGAGTTTTTTAGGGCTATATTATTTGGAACATATTCTCTTTTTATAACTGTTATTTTAAAAAGGACCACAGGTATAAAATGGTCATTAAAAAGTAGTCACGGGGATGTGAAATATAGAGAATGTAGTCAAAAATGTTGTATTAATTATGTATAATAACATGTGGATACTAGACTAAGCAGGGGAATAACTTTGTAAATTATATAAATATCTAACCACTATGCTTTATACCTGAAATTAATATATAATAATATTAAATGTCTACTCTAATTGAAAACTAAATATTAGAAAATAAATAAATAAAAAGGACATGGGTAATCACAAATATTTAATTTTCCAGTTGAACTTTAACGTAAGTTTTTCAAGTTCACAATAAAGTTCCATTAAGATTATGATGAGAATTATATTTATAAATTGATTTCCAAAAAATAATATATTATATTTATATTTATTTTCTCCTTTCAGAAAATATGTATTTTCATCTATTGTTATTCAGTCCTTTCTCTCAGTAAAAGTTTACAATTGTCTTCATGTAGGCCTTACAAATTGTTAATTTTATTTCTAGATTATTTTTATTTTATTATGAATGACATAAAATTTTCATTTTCTTTGCTAGTATATAGAATTCTATTAATTTTGTATTTTTTCTTTGTGATATACCCTTGTTAAAATTTTAATAGTTCTAATAGCTTTCAGTTTATTTTCTTGGGATTTCTAGGTAAGCAAGCCACATTATAAGAATTTATTTAAATTTCCTTTCTAATTATATCAACTATAATTTCCAGAAAAACAAGAATGATATTGGTGAAAATAGCTTATCTTTTTCCTATTTATCCCCAGTGAGCATTTAAAATCAACTAGCATTTATTCTAATTTCTTACCTTGAAAAATATATAGTCAAATGAATAAATAAGGTAATCAATTAAAATTTCATTTTTCCAAAATACAATTTTAGCTATAACTCATCGTACCATGAATGGCTTCAAATATCTGAAAAAGTATTCACCTCTAAAACTTTTCTCTGGCAAAGAAAATTTCTCCAGTTTCTTCAATTATTTTTCTCAAGACATGAATCAAGTGACACTAATCGCAAGATAGAAAACCAGTTTTAAGTAATCATAGTTTTTGAGAAAGACTAGCTCTCACACCTCAATGTTATCTTTTAAAATTTATGTAGCAGTCAAGTTTCCTGACCCCTTTTAAAACATCAAAAAACAAACAATAAAAACAGCAATAAAAAAACCAAAGCATCATTCTTTGAGTTATGGGATGCAAAATTTGCCAAACCTGTACCTTACTCTTAAAAATAGAAAAAAAAAAAAAAACAAAAAAACCAATTCACTCTGCTTCTAATTTAACTTATAAAATATTGATGCACATTTTGGGTCCTAAGAATTCCTGTAAACCTATGAGAAAGACTAGGAGAAAATTAATTTCAGGAAACATTAAAATGGACATCTAAGTAGCTTATACCTTCTATAACTTATAAGAACTTTCAAGTCATGAATATTCATATCTCACCAATACAAGTGATTGTGGTGACTGAATTTTTTTGGTGGGCTAAAAGGATAATCAAAAGTAAAATTTTATCCAATTGGTGGCACACACCAATCACTAGGAGGAGCTTGAGGCTTTCTCCTAACCTCTCTCTAATGTTTACCCTGGAAAGCATGAGTTTATAGAAACATCAGCTGATGAGTTCTAGAATGCTGTAGTTTTCTTTGGTAACAAGTATCACAACTTTAACTAAACAGTTATCTGTATAAGTATCTGCTCATTTTTTTTCTTCTTTCTGGGAGAGTACTTATCCTCATGGAAGGCAAGGACCTTGTTCATTATTTTACCACCACTGGATACCATTGTATCCAGGAAAGAATAGAAACCTGATCAGTATTTGTGGAATGAACAAGTGAGTCAGTAAATGAATGAATGGAATAATCCAGAGAAAACAGGATCCCTCATTCACATGGTTGTTGTGGTTTCCGCAGCACTTGGAGTTACCCATGCCCTGGGCATCTGTGACAGGCAGCTTTAGATGGTAGCAAACACTTTTTTTCACCCTTTCTTTTTTTTTTGGCATACTTTTCCCTGAGATTTCCTTCCTCATCATTGGAATGTAGAAGTTGACATTGGATGGAACTTCAAAGGTAAAGGGACCTAGGGAGTCATTTAGACTGCTTCACTGCTTTTTTCCCTTAGGCCTGAGACCTGACAATTCCAGGCAACATATACCATAGTGCCCAGAGTTCATTCTAACTCTTCAAGACATACTTGGATTTATCATTATAAACAGGGTGATTCTGCCCTGCTGTCTCCTTAGCTTTCTCCGTTTCAGAACTAGGCTTGGCTATCTGATGCAAGAAGGAATTAGGGTCCTCGGTTCCAGTTAAATGTCTATACTTTATGTCAGCATTGCCATTACCAAATCAAAACAGAAAAAAGAAAGAGAGAGAGAGAGAGAGAGAGAGAGAGAGAGAGAGAAGGAAAAGAAGAAAGAGGAGGAGGAGGAGGAGGTGGTGGTGGAAGAGGAGGAGGAGGAGGAAGAGGAGGAGGAGGAGGAGGAAGAGGAGGAGGAGGAGGAGGAGGAGGAGGAGGAGGAGGAGGAGGAGGAGGAGGAGGAGGAGGAGGAGGGAAGGAAGGAAGGAAGGAAGGAAGGAAGGAAGGAAGGAAGGAAGGAAGGAAGGAAGGAAAAGAAAAGTAGCATATCAAGCAAAAACTACAGAAAATAATTCTATGTCATTTCTAATACATATGAAATTAAATATCCCTTCTAAAATTAATTTTATCTTACAATCACTATGGTCAAACACTACAGTCATGGGCTTTGAAACACACCCTTTTAGGGATCATTTTACTGTCACTCTGTCAAAATAACTAAAGACCTAAATCCAGATGTAGACGAGATTACATTAACACAAAAATTTTTTAAATCCTAATTGCCACTACTACTCCCACACGAACTTGATTCTTGTCAAAATAAATTTCTAAATATTTATAGAAATAAAGAAACCATTTATTTATTTAGAAAAAAGTGAAAAATCTGAAATTGGCTTTATGCACTTTGAGCTTTCCTTCTTTGGATTACCAAAGTAGTGCCTTTGACCAGGTGGTCACTTGAGAATGTCTCACTTCTGGAAAGAAAAGTCGTTTAGGCTTATAGTTTCATGTTTCTGGGACATGTGCACAGCAGAGAAAGAGAACACAAAAAGTACTAATATTTGTTTCAGAGGGCAGTTTCTACAAAACTTGTAAAAGGCAATTTTTGGAAGTATCATGTGCAATTAAGATAATGCTTCAGTGTACCTGTTGAGATATTAATGAACTCCCAGTGGGGCATTATTAAGTTCACAGTTAGCAGTAGTTTTACTCTTAGTTCTTATTAAGCTTTATTGATATGGATCCTTAAGAAGGGAAAATGGTTGAACAATCCTTTCAGGCTCATTCTTAGAAGCATCATTCTCTTTGATTTATGCTTATCTGTTTCCTAGATAACGTCTCTGCTCAAATTAGGATGGTTGGACTTTAATTCTGATTTTTGGTAGTATTTATTTATTTCAAAGTACTGAGTAATGATTTTTGATTAGTTTAAACTGGAGTTTCACTCAACTTTAAATTAATCATGACAGAGATTATCATCAAGTATTGCACTTCTTTTTTTCTTTGCCCTTTTATTTGTATGTGTTTGTAATATAGGCACTCTGAGGCCTTCTGTAGATTGGAGAAGTAATTCTACGCACATCTCCACAGCATTCAATGACAAAGTACAATCCAGATCCTGCCCTCCCATATGGAACTACAAAAATTGTCAAATTTACTAGAAGAATGAAAAGAAGAATAAAAGTAAAATGCTCTTTCAGCGTCCTTCCTAATCCTGCATGTCAATGAATTATCTCTGGCCAGTATCCCTATAAACCACCATACATTGCAAAACAAAAAGTAATCAAAATAAGCATTTCTTTAACATTTACAATACTTATTAGATATGATCCTAGATCTCTTTTAGGTCCCAAGGGCCAGAGTCTCATGCCTTGAGATTTGGTTTATCAAATGCTAAAGGCTGACTTTTGAGGTTTTTCTGATAGCAACAAAAATGTCAGATTTCTGTAGAGCAGTTTCTCGGCCTTGGTACTACTGTGATATCTGGAGCCAGAGAATTCTTTGTTGTGGGGGAAGAGTGGCCATCCTGTGCCACGTAGTATGGTGAGCAGCTTCCCTGACTTCTGTCACTAGATGCCAGTAACACACCCTGCAGTTGTCACAATCAAAATTACTGCAGACAAGGCAAAATGCCATGAGGGGTGGGGGAGTTAGTGCAAAATTTCCAGCATTGAGAACCACTGGGCTAGAGGTTTGTCTGTTCAAAAGGACAACTGTAGTCATAACTGTGGTCACAAAGTGACAATAAAAGGAGATATTTTTAATATCTTGTAGACTCTCTAAACTTTACATATTTTCCTTTTCACTTGACAATCTTTCCCAGTTATCAAAGCTCTGTGTGTTTCCCAGTTACCTTCAATCATCTGGTCCTCAGTATAATGTACAACAACAATGCTGCCTAAATGCTCAGTCCTTTTCATGGAGACAGGCAGGAACTTCTCGAAGTGAAGAGTCTTTTTCAGGAGAAAATGAAATTAAATCTAAACTTATTTTTTCTCTGCGAACTATCACTACAGTCCAAATATCTTGATTATTCAGGATCATTTAAAATAGAGTGTCATAGTTATTCAAATTAAACTATGTGCTATGCTTTATGTGAATTACAATTTTTAAAAATATTAGAGCACAATAAAGTGGACTTAACAGAAAGGCTGCTGAACATGATGCAATCTTAACTTAATGATTCAGAAGCCATTTTCAGGGTCTGGCAGGGCTGCAGGCACATTAATTCTCATTGTATGAGACTACAAATGTAGATGTTGCAGAAGGTGAACTTAAATCTGAGCTGATCCTTTGATTCCCTGAAAGAAGCTTACTTAACTAAAATTCTTTATTTACTTTTTTCCCTTATATAAAAAAGGAAAACTAGGCTGTTTATTTTAGCTTTTATATGGCTCATGTCTCAAGCAAATATTTAGTGACAAGTTGCTAGTGCAAAAACGGTGATTCATGATTACTGCAGAAAAAATAATTCTCTGTAATTTAATTCAGATAATACAATATTATGTCAGTAGTATATAAGTTTTTTAAAAATCTGTTAACATTTAGAAACTGCAGATAAGATAATCAATGTGATAGACCAGCTTTAGAGGATGTGACTGATACATGTATATACACATACACACACATGCACAGATAGATAGACTGGCAGATACCATAAAGAAAATAAAACAGTTCAATAAGACAATGATTCAGGTGGTACTGCCAATAACATACCAAGTAAAGTTTGAGTGTATATTAGTACTTTAAAGGCTCCAGAAAGTTCTAAAGCCCATATCCCCAAAAGACATTCAACTTATTCCAAAATATCTGTAATCAAATTTATCAGACCAGCCTCCATTTTATAGGAAAAACATATTTACTTCTCCATGGACTTTTCCTATTTTAGTATAGTTCTGAAATACCTGCTTCATATTTTTGCTTATTTAAATTCTAGTAATTCTTCTTCAGGATCCAGATTGATTATATGTAAACTGCTTTTATGAATCTGCCCTCATTCCCTCATGCTAAGCAAAGTGTCCCGCTCTCTTACTGCTCCTCATCACTCTTTGTTGTTGGTTACTCAGCTTTCATCTCATTCTATATTACCACTGAGCATGTGCTACCAGACTCCTTGAGAAAGAAACGTATCAAAGTTTTCTTTTATGCATCTCATCGTATCACAACCTGTACATTGTAGGCCTCTGGAAATGTTGCATTTGTACTGGTATTTAAAAATTGTGAGTAAGGATAATTTTAGTTGTAACAGTACACAATTAATAGTGTTAGATAATAAAATCACAAAATAAGTCTGGATGTAACTGGTTTCCAGATCAGAGTAATGACTCAATAATGAATGCCAGGGGATTGGGTTTGTTTCTCTTAATTCTCTTAGTTCTTATTTTAGACTAATAAGGTGCTTTGTAATCATGCTGTATAGGCCATCATTAAAAAGGGAAGGGGAACACTCTGGTAAAGAAAGCCTTTTTTTTTTTTTTCTAATATATTTGGCTTCTGACCAAAAAGGAATTTTTTTTTTTCTGATGTTTCACTCCTTACCGTATTTTCCTTATATCTCATTGGTTGGATCTGTGTCACATTATCTCCCCTTCTTCAAACACTGGCAGAAATAAACAAAATTGTCATGATTAGTTTATGATTCAACCTCTGAGGATAGATTCCTGGTTGCCAGGGAGTTCTCTTGGAGAGAAGACAGGTAAGTAAATATTTGGCAGACAAATATCTGTGTCTGTCCCTTGGCAACTATATGATCACCATTTCAAGTTAATGAGTGTAACATGCTTGGAGGCATCTAAAAATTATTTAAAGAATACATAAAGAAAAATCTATGAGTGTGCCAATGCATTGTTACTAACCAAATAAGGGGCATATATGTGGTTTTTACAAAGTATATTTGGTCCACAATTCTTTTTCCCCCAGAATATTTATTTTAGTCTTATATGACTACTGTTCTCCAGAAACCACTTTGATGGGTGAAACTGGTCTAAATAAATTACTAAAATGTCACTAAGGAGAAAATAAATATATAAAACTGAAAGTTTGGAGAAGACATGACCAAGATGTGTTTCTTAAGCTAGTTAGAGGAAAAGAGGCAGATATCCTCTAGCAAAAAAACAAAAACAAAAACAAAAAAAAAAAAAAAAACAAAGGAAAGTCTTTCCTGATGAAGAGAACAGTGGAAACAAATGTATAGAATAACCACCAAGACGACAGGTTCTGTTGAAGAAACTTGAAAGAAAACCACCAGAACACGCGGTAATCCGAAATGAGAGAAAACACCAAAACGCGCAGTAATCCGAAATGAGAGAGATCACCAAGACGCGCAGTAATCCACAAGGAAGGGAACCACCAGGAAGCGCAGGAATCCAAGACGAAAGAAATCACCAGGGCCTTTGGGAGCCGAGAGGAATTCCAATTTATTAAATGGAGGAGCGAGCTTATATAGGGGAGGCTCCGGGGGGGGACGGCTAGTGTTCGTGTAGGGTATTGATTGGCTTGTGGTAGGGGGGCTAGTGTTGATAGGTCTCTTGGGCCTTCACTAAGATGGAGGGGGCTTTTGGCGCCGGTGGGCTTTTCACTAAGATGGAGGGGGGCTTTTGGCGCCGGTGGGCTTTTCACTAAGATGGAGGGGGGCTTTTGGCGCCGGTGGGGTTGCTAAGCATCCTGGGATAGGGGATTTCGTCAGCTTCACTTCAGGTAAATGGAAAGTTACAGGGTTTGAGGGGGTGAAAAGTTAAGGGCCATTTTGTTCCAACAAAACTGGAGAAACGTTTATGGCTTGAGGGCATTATCCATAATTCCACTTGATTTACAGCTAGAGAAAAGGATAGGGAAAAATGATGAAATAATATTAACACCTATCTAAATTAATTTTGTTTCTTACATAATTACTCAAACAGATTAATATATAAAATCTTTCTAACATCCATTACTGCACTATTGGAAGTAAAGTGATACACAATCAGAAATCCTAAGAATTACTAAGTTCCAAACTCTTCCTGAGTAATAACTAATGAAGAGGCTTCTTCACTCAGATACCAGCATCACTCAACGATTTAATTAGCCAAAGTGTCATTGATTCTTCAACAGGATCTCTGACAAAAGTTTTTCATGCTTTCGTCTTGCATCTGAAGTAGACTATTTCCTGCTGTTAAAAAGAGTCAGGAATTTGCTCTCTTTGTTATCAAGATCACAGGGACTGGCTGAGCATTTACCTGATTCTTCCTAGTTCCTACATAGGCATAGAATAGGAAAAGAAAAACAAATGGTAAAAATTTTGGATAGGTAAAGTTTTAGCCAAAGATTTAAAATATTAGTGAAGTTCATCCAGGGTTAATAGATCTTGATGCAATTGTTGTGAAATATTTAAATTTACATTAAGCAGAACTTCCAGTGGAGTTTGTACTGCCTTCTGAACTCATGTCTTTCATTGGCTCAAATGCTTTCTTCCCCACAATGAAAGAAAGTTATTTTATCCATCTCGATTTTATCTGCAGCATTTGGGACATAGAATCTGGAGACTGTTCCTCAGGTTAGTATGTGTGTAAGAAAATGCGTTCTGTAAAATTGCCAAAATACTTTCAGGCTGAAGAAACCTGGTGGATTCTCGTCATTGCACATTGTTGGAAATATTGATTTGTTCTAGAATTTATCATTTTAAATATTTCTTCCCTATATTCTACAACTTCTGTTATAATATCACCTGCCACTACCATATCAACTCCCAATTACTGTAATTGCTTTTTTTTTTTAATGTAATTACAGTTTAGGTTGACTTCTTTCTGTGGAGATTGAGGAGAGTGAATGTCATCAATGGCAACACCATTAGCTGTATTTTATTTTATTTTATTTTATTATTTTATTATTTTATTTTATTATTTTATATTTTATTTTATTTTATTTTTATTTTATTTTTTATTTTATTTTATTTATTTTATTTTATTTTATTTTTTATTTTATTTTATTTTTTATTTTATTTTATTTTATTTTCCATTAGTTGTATTTTAACAAGATTACTTCAGAAAAGCCTTTGAGATGGAGCTGCTAAACACCTTCATAATGGCTGGATCCTTATCAGAGGCAAGTCTTGTCTAGACTTGGGCATTTTTCCTCTTTAATGTTGTCCTTTAGATGCCAGGTTGCAAGGATGAGATTATCTCAAATGGTCAAGGATGGGATGTTAGTGTTAATGGAGTTACAGCTGTACTTTACAGAGGTAAACAATATTGAGAGAGGCAAAATAATTTACCAAAAGTCATATTGCTATAGCATCATTGAGAAATTACTAGAATCACAATGCCTTCAAAATCCATAGTGTATTAAATGTTCAGTTCCTCTGCATATTTCAAAATTAGACTCATTTTGATTCTTAAACTATATCAATTATAAACTAGTTTGGTTGTAAAAATAGAAAACTCAAAATAATAGTTGCTCAAAAATAGATTTAATTGATAGGTAAACAGTCCAGAACTGGCATGGAAGTCTCTCGGTCACCAGGGATCCAGGCTTTTTATATTTCTCTGCTCTATCATCTAAGCATGTTAATTCCATCTCCAATGTCACTTAGGGTCCCAGATGCTGCTGCAGCTCCAGCAATTATGGATCCATTCCAGGCAACAAGATAGGATATGTGGAAAAAAAACAAAAAGACACATTTTCCAGTTGGGTGAAGTCCTTTCAAGGCTCAGCTTTGTACACAACACTTCCACCTATCAATATCCAAAATAATCTCATGATCACACCTAGTTTTAATAAAAGATTGTTTAAAAAGTATGTTTTTATTCATGTACATTGTTGCCTTCTAATAAAACTGAGGTCTACTACTAAAGGAGAGGAAGAAAAAATAATAATAATAAATAAATAAAAATGTTAGAAAATAAAATGAAGAAGAGGAAGAAATAGAAACAGTAGCCATCACCTACCATAATCTTGAAGGATGGATAAGAGTTGTCCATATACATCTCTAGGCCAGAAAATGGGTAAGTAGATATAGCTGTTAATTTAGGTCTGATTGAATCAATCTTTAAAATAATTATATACAAGGCTAAGAAGATATAGTCAGTGATCAATAATTCTCTAATAGGATATTAACCATATGTAGACTACAGATGATAAATGATGTTGGGAGTACCATTTCATTAGGATTATCTTATAATGACACTCAAACAGTACTCCTGTTTACATGAAAACATTCCAGGCACTAAATTGGCATGCTTCTAATGACATGGCCTTTATAACTTCCCAGATTTTCTATAAACATCCATGAAAGTTAACCCAAAAACTGCCTCCACCCAGGATTCTTTTTAAATGTTTTTAATGTGGGCAGTTTACTATTCATTCAATTTTTTTTCTCTCAATTTCAGCTAAAAGCCAACTTTGTGATAGTTTATTCAGGTTTCTGAGTTCTTTTTAGTCATAACTATTTTTTCCATGTATTGGAAAGATAACCTGCTCCAACTTGAGCAATTAAGAAGTAAAAATTTTCGATTTCTCTGCTAACAAGGTCAAGAAAACACCTAAATCTATAAATTATCATTTCAAATGAAGAATCTATGAGATTCAAATTTCATGGTGATCAGCCCATGCTTCCTAGAGCAATGTACCATGGGTATTAGATGTCTAATTTCTACCAGTCAGACTTAAGTCACCTTTGTATTCATGCATAAAAAATAAAATAGAATGAAAATATAATTTCCCAGCTAACATGTCAAGCAAAGTGATGAAGGTTCATTTTATTTCTTACAGTGAATGAATATATTCCAAAAAAGTCACAATCTAATTTTAAATGGTCTCAAAGAAATCAATACTTTAAATAATTTTTTTTTGAACATCGAAGAATGGCTATGTCAAGTAAATGATTTCTTCTAATTTCTACACAATAGTTGTCCTTTTATTTTACATCTGCCACATTTTTTAAGCAAAAGATCCCATATAAATATTTAATTTTGAACTCTTCTAGTCTTCCCTTAGCCATCATTCACCTTTATATCTCTAAAATTACATTGTGTGTGCTTTCTACTTAAAATAATCCCATTTACTCAGGCTGGCACTATTACACCTCAGAGAAAAGGGGCTACTTTTCATTCTGATCTTAATCTGTTGACACAGTAAAATCAATAAGCATATTAAGGAACTTTGAATTTTCCTCTTCTAACAGAGAAGAGAATTTACCTAAAGTGTTCCAAATTTAAAATTGATCATTTGGGTTAGGCAAACAATATTAAAAGTAAAAAAAAGTCAGAAAATTCCAAAGCAGTTTCTTCTCTGTTCTGAAATATATATATCCAATTGATGTGTCTGTGTAGTATAGTATTTACTACATTATCATTTATTCTTTTGTTATTTGGTATTTACAATTTTAAACTGTACTATTTTCATACTGTTTGCTCTTATTATACCCCAATCAGCATTAAGAAAAATAAACCTAAAAACCTTATACATCCTAAGGAGTATTCTAACTAGAAATTTTTCCAAAGATCACTGACACTGGAGCAGAAGGCAGCTACCTTGAATTTACCAGTTATTGGTGATAAGGAAAATGGATGCTGAAACAGTAACTGTGATTTATAGGAGAACATACAGCACTGCCCTTACAGTTAGATTCTCTGATCTCTTTTCTTTGTAGTAGTGGTGAATCTAGCCACATTGACTGGTCTGATTCTCTCTCTGATCACTTCTCTTCCCTGAACATGTTAATGGAGCCTTCCTGTGGAAGATTTTAGGGACACAAAGAGATGTGATCTCTCTTCAAGAACTTTAGAGAGAGCTGTGAGCTTATAAATGTAAAGTAAAAGCGGCTGCTGTCTAGAATTGCAAATAAGAGAATATCTCGCCAAATATTTCCTTCTACTGCCCACTAGAATGCCAGAGTGATACCACTTTCAGTGGAATGATGAACTTTTCTAAGATAGCCATCATGCCAATTTTGAGTAGTCTGTGGCTTCTGACCATTACTACCTTTGTATAATTTCTCTGAAGTAAAACATTTAGATCACTGAGGTTTGCTCAACCTGTTAAAAAAAATAGAAAAGGACTGTGTGTCTTGCTCCCAATATCTCAAAGAGATAATGTCAAAATGCAATTTATTGTTTTTAACAAACTACAAATTCCCTGGCCATGATTAAAAAAAAAAAAAAAATGGAGAGAAGTCACAGCAGTGAGAGAGAGATATATACACTGACAGTGGAAAATTAGATTAACAAAGGTTTTTTTTAAAAGGACAGAGGAAAAGAGAGACAGAAAGAGAAAAAAATACAGCAGAGGAGAGGGGTACTCCAAATAACTTTTTAAAAAGACAACACTTTTTATCTTGGGATGTTTAATTTTTTGTGAATTAAGGATCCTTTTAAGTTCCCCATATTGTAAATAGTACTTAACTCAGTTCCCCTCCAAACCTCACATAGTCCTGGAAACAGTGAAGGATATATATAAACAAAACCCTGACAAGCTAGATGTCCAGCCATTTTCAAAACCTAATCATTATTTAAATCACAGAATCATGCCCCATCAAAGCTGACAAACTGTCAGAGTTACATATATGACTAGTGGTTTCCCAGTCATTCAAAATAAGCTATATTGTCCAGAGCATGGCAATTAAAACATCAGGGGTGATTTTCAGTTCATATGTCCGAGTGCTGCACATTTGACCTCCAGGGACTACTTAAAAGTGGGAGTTTGAGTGCGGAGCTACGATAATAGATGGCACTTTCAGAAAGGTAATTTCAAATTTAACAAAGCACCAGAGCACCATCCTATTTTGGGATAGAAATCACTGGGCCCATCATTAGCCGAGTTCATTTAAGGTTAGAGGCAATTTGAACCACCTGAATAATCTTTCCAACTAGCACATCTTCACAACCCAACCGGCCAGCACCTTTGAGCTATTTCTAGTTTGACTTTCCTTGGCTCTCAGTCTGTCCTGATCCTGATTGCTTTGCAGCAGCAGAAAGATTCCATTTTTTCTTTTCTTCTATTTCTTGACACTGCACAGAACAAATTATAATTAGGAAACCACCTGAGGGGAAGGTGACAACTCAGTTGTCAATTTTCATGGATAAATCCTATTTCTATCAACACAGGCAAGGCAAGCCTCTCGCCCTTAAAATATATACTTAGGGGATACTGTTGTTAGCTGGTTCACTGCCCTGGGAAGGAAGCAATCACGAAGATGACAGCAACTACAACAACTGAAAATGTGAACAACAAAAAGAAGCCCTCTCACTGTAAATATTTTCACTGCCAACAAGTCTCCAATATGGTATGAAGTAATGTGAAACAGCCATTTTGAAAAGCACCCCTTAGAAGACTAACTAAAAGCTGTCATGTCAGCATGCTGAACACAGCCCAATAGGGAAGGCACTCAGACATAAATGAGTGCCAGTGTTCCAAAGGCAGAAAGTAAGAAAATGTGCAGCTTGTGTTAGGAGTATTTATACAGCCCAGCCTGGGTATGAGACTTAAGCTCAGAATGGATTAAAGAGAGATTATAACCTTCTTATCTTCAGTCATTTGTAGGCAGGCTCAAAAAATCTGTTAGCCAAATTTTTTTTTTTAATCTCAGATTAATTTTTCCCATAACGAGCAATCTTTATTTTACACATGATCTATAAAAGCCTAGAGAGTGGAACACATGCAAGGAGTGTGATGTGACTAAAAATAAAAGAATATTAGAAGTAAAAAAAAATATTAATCTTAGGCTACTTTTGTATGTTTGATATAAAAGGCATCATTAGTCTGTAGGACTGTAACATGAATATATTTAATTATCTTCAAATATTATGTTTCTCTTGGGTCTATTTTCTTTCTCTTCGCAAAAGTTGTTCATTTTGAAGGAAAAGAGCCCTGGATAAAAGTGGGTCTCTATAAATGACTGAACTACTTCCCTGGTACTAAGGAAAAATGTAGTTGATGTGATATGAAAAATTGAAAAGAGCTAAGTTTTACTTATATTTACCCTGGCAAAGTGATGACTATTTTATCAATTATTAGTTAATTTTAATCAAAATTATTCTGAGTTAACCAGTTGTTTTCAGCTTCCCTAAGTCTTGATTTTTTCCATATTACTCTAAATTATCTATAGCTATTCTCTTCAGTGGTAAAAGGCACTGCACACCACATTTCTTCAAATCTAAGCATTATATACATCACATTTTAGCTTTCCTGAAATTGTAATAACTTCTTTAATCACGATTTTGTCAGAATCAGAGAGTACTGTTACTGGTCAAAGTTTATAACTTCTGATTTAAATTTTTTTTTTTTTGCTTCAAATATCCTTAACTTATCAATTGTATACATGGCAGCTCCATCACAGTGATTATATATTACACCTGGAAATAAGCAGTAGTAATAAGGGGAAAAATAAGCACACAATTCTTAGATAAGAACAGACAATAGGTCATGATAAGGGCAGAACAGTGGGGAATAGAATTAGGTCCAGGACACAATCCAATTTGAATGGACCAGGAAAATATACAAAACAGAAGTGATTCAAATGAAGACCCCTGAACTCAGGAACAGTGAGGCTAGATAGGAAAATTGATCTGAAGGAATTGATGACTAGACCAAAGCAGACAAGATTTAAGTGGCAGAGAAAAATGTTTTCAATGAGGCAAAGGGAGGCCTCAATCTAAAGGCATTTATATCGTTCACTTAGAGGCACAGGCCAATCCAGGAAGCACTGACTCCCAAGGCTGATGATAAAATTATTGAGAAGTCCCCAGTGGAGTGGGTAGTGAATAAGTCAGTAAGAGAATCAATCCCTAACGTAGTATATTCCAGAATAATCAGGCACCCACTTCCTTAAGAAGAGCACAAGACAGTCATTCAAGTAGTGTAATCCGTGGGCATATCACCATTCAAATTGGCCAACGTCTCTATATTGTTGGTAATCCTCATATAAGTAGCGAAAATAAAGAAGAATGTGTTTAAAATTCTTGGAAAACATTACTGTCATGAAAAATAGAAGGCAATTTTAATAGAGGAGGAAGAAGAAAACAACACAAAATGAACAAATCAGTAGTTTAAGTTGTGTACTCACCAGTGACACACTCAAAGATGAGATGTTTCTGGTTATAGTGATTTTTATTTGCCAGTTTCACATTGTGCCTAATTTTCATGTGTCTCAACAGAGAAAATGAGACTTCTTCAAAAATTGCCAGTGATATTTTTTTATAGCTACCACGTTGCTCCTACTGCTGATATTCAAGCTTACAGAGATGCCCATCCACACAATAAAATTTTTGCTTAAAGCTTATTAGTTGCTTTCACTATTTGAATTATATTAGACTTAACAGCTAACTATTACTTTTGAAGAGTAATTTGTACCTAATGACAGGTATCTACCGTGACAGATGTTTGCTAAATAGCATGTGCAGACGAAGAAAATGTTCTCTTACAATTTTTAACAATTTAAAATGCTAGCACTGAAATATATTTTCCTCACAAGTATTTTCAAAGTAGAATAAAAGTTAGATAATAACTGATAAGTCAGTCACAGTTTTCAAAGCATTTATCAACATTTTCTATAAAAGTCATCCTGGGTAGAATACAGTTCTACAAAATTAGTTTATACACTTTGAACAGTTGATCATATTAAAACATAGATAATATTTTGATTAACCCTTAATATCTCTCTTATCATTCATCACATCTTTCAGAATAAGGGTTTCTTTCTTTTTAAATTTGTTTTGAAAACTTATAAATGTATTATATATATATTATTCAGCTCATTTTAAATCATGACAATCTTCACACAGCATTTTGTATGTTATGACTTTTTACTTCATTAGTCAAGATAAATAACTAACCATTTTGGGTAAAATATAGCAAATGTAGGATCATATAGGAAATATCTGCCAAGATGAATGCTGTACCTCACCTTCCCATCCATGTACACCCACAGCTACATGTGACACATTTCTCATTAAGCTGAGGTTTCATCACTACATATTGGTATCGTTTTCAGCATTATTGTAAATTCCATTTCTGCTGCCTCATTGATCTTTACACTATAGTAGTTCCAGGTGCCCTTATGTCCATAGATACTCAGTGTATGTTGAGTCACTCTTTGGGATAAATTATCCTTTCATTGGGAATGAATGGGAGATAGGAAAGAATCAGAGTAGGAGGAAGAGTGGGTCATGTTGAAGTCTTTGTTGTAAGACTCTCTGAGAAGCTAAATCCATACCTGAATACTTTCTATAGAATAAATGTTTGTGTCCCCCACCAAAAGTCATATGTTGAAACCCTAGTCCCCAATATGATGATATGAAGCATATGGACTTTGGGGAGGTGATTAGGTCATGAAAGCAGAGCCCTCATGGAATAAGTGCCTTTGTAAAAGAGACCTCAGAAAGCTCCCTTGCCTCTTCCACCATGTGATGACACAGCAAGAAGTCAGCAGTCAATGAATAAACTAGGTGGGCCATTGCCACACACTAAATCTGTTAGCACCTTGATCTTGGACTTTTGAGTCTCCAAAATTGTTAGAAATAAGTTTTTATTATTTGTAAGCCACCTAGTCTATGGTATTCTATTATAACAGCCCAAACAAACCCAAATGGTACTTAAATACACTAAAGTGGGTTACAGGTTTTAAAAAAAAGTAAATCATAACGACTTCAAGAAGGTACGTACACATTCATTAACAAATCTATTATGTGACAGGCAAAGTACTGCCAACGTATTCTTTAAAATGAATAGATGGATGGATGAATAGAAAAATAAAAGACACACATACACAGAGTCTAAAACTACAACAAAGGTCAAATGGTCCTGATTTCTATTTGTGCAGCTGGGACTCATGGTTATTTAGTCACGTCCTTTTAATGAAATCTGCTATAGGAGCATTGAGTTTTTGAGCCAAGTCCAAATAAATGATACTGGCAGTACCAGAAGAACTTTACAATAATACTCTTTCACCTATAGTTCAACATAGTAAGTATTTATTAAGATGTACATGTATGAGGAATACTCCTAAAGCTCAGAGTATGTGATAGCTAAGGGTGTGAATATATGGATTTGGAGAGAGAAGAATAAAAAATCACAATAACAAAGCTTAATGAATGTTGTGACTCAGTAAGCACAAGATGTTAATGGGGGCAAAGTGGAGGACACATTAGTGACAAAGCTTTGTGATAATTTAAAGTTCCCTCTACTTGAATTTTATAATCCATTATCCTAACAAATAAAAACTCTTCTCTAGAAAGTTATAAATATACCCTTTTGCTGCCTAAGTATGAAACTAATTTTAGACATAAAGAATTCTTTGAAAGTTTTATTGTTATAGATCAAATAAGTACTTTTGATACAAGAAGTTTATGAATTTGAGATGTGGTTTGGTTTTAGAAATGAAAAATAGACTTTGGTCCACATATGTTGTTAAAATGTTTGCAAATTTAATGTGAATATAATTATGTTGCAATATATTGAAATACGTTCCATGGAATCCTGTAGAATCTGCTCATGAAGTTGATTGTTGCTCAGGTCTTATCATGTTCTTACGAAATGATAAAAGCCTGACAGAAGTGACTAGTACCTAAGGGTATTAGTCACTTCAATAGCAAGAGAAGTATGTTGCACAATCCTCTGGGAAACATTGACATTAATACTGACTATAATTATGATAGTGAGTACCAAAATTTTTCCAGCTTTTTACTCCCTAACCTGTCATATAAATTAAGGTGGAGCCTGACAACTACATACCAATCAAGTGTGGATTTGGGAGCTTGAGGTCTTAGATGTACAGAACTCTCCTAACAAAAATCGCAATTTTTCTATACTTGACTAGAAAATTTTTGTTTTCATTATAGGCTTTCAGTACATAAATATTTCAGTCACCATGTATATCAGCTTTTTGCAGCCCTAGTGATTTGGTTACAACTTTTTTTTTTCTAATTTTCCTCCAGAGCCAAATATCTCAAGGTCTTCAGTGTTCTTAAATATTATGAAAGACTTTGCTTGTTTATTTTATCTTTCAGTCTCTTAGGATTTATTTGCAGGCTTGTGAAAAAAGTCATAATTTGCTACCTTAATGAAAGATTGTCCTTTTTAGAAAACCTTACAAGAAGCAACTGTATTAAACCAAAGCATGACAAATGTCATGTAAATACATTTTACAATGGGAGGAAATGAGCCATCTAAAACGAAAGCACCCATCATTTTGAAATGTGAGCTGACACCATCTTCTAAGATATTGACCTGATTTTGCTCTACTTAAAATAAATCTAATCTGAATTCGTCTATATAAAATAATGAACTGTTAGTATATAAACACTTAACCCATTCCCTGTTTGTCCTGAGAATACTCACTGGCAATGCTTGCAGCTACAGCATTTACACTGAGATAACTCATAGATTACAGTCCTAACCTTACCCACAAAGTTTGCCACAAAATATCTAGCTTTTACTATTATTTTCTCATTGCTCTAGTATATCGATAGTCTTTGAAAACAAATAATATCATTCTATTTATAGCATTTCATATTTCAATTTATGAAACATAGTAATTCTTGACTGCTGAAAATGCCAAATCCTAAAACACACAGCATTCTCATGCATAATGTTAAATTCTGACAGCAAGTTGCACTTTTTTTTTTTCTAAATGGAAAAAGGGTTAATTCCTGATTCTAACTGGAACAGAAGAAAAGTTCACAGAACAGTTAAGGTAATCCTTTAATATACAGAGTTTGAAATAACATGAGTGACTACAAGGTAATATCTCATCCCAGATTATAGATGTTAAAACACATTTTGATCGATCCACCCCCAATTTTGCTTTGTAGCTCAAAAATCTAATGGTGAAGACTGTAAAGAATATATTTAAGAGTTGTTTTTCTTTTGGCCAAGCATTTGCGAGGTTTCCAAAGTACACATGCCACCAGTTCAATTATATGTGTGAAATCCCAAGAAGGCGCTAGGGACTGCCACCACTAGGTAAGAGATTATTTATACCTACTGGGTGCGCAACTTCAAGTAGAACATGTTCAGTAAAATCATCATGGAACGTTTCTCAAGAGACCTGTTTTGAAAGTTCCCGAGTAGGTAATAGGAAATTATGGACAAAGTCCATCTCTAAAAATGTAAACATATCATATTGGAAAACAATACTAGGAATTTCTAAGAAAATTTAAAAGGATATTATGCAAAAGCATATATAGCACTGGAGTGCAAGAATGATCTGATGATCTGATTGGTAGAACACACATACACATACACATACACACACACACACACACACACACACACACACACACACACACACACGAGTTTTTAAAAAGGAATTAAAAGAGATAAATGACAAAGACCTGGGAAATTTAGCTGACTTTTTAAAATGAGAATTCTGTAAGAAAGTTGTTGCTAGGTTTTAAAGCCAAAAAATTATAATGCTAGTTATTTAAAAAGGAAAATACAGAGAGTAATTATTATTTTAAGTCAAGCCAAGATATGATTATAAATGTCACATTTCCAAGATTCAAGTGTAACCTCCTAAATAGGATGCAATGTAGATATGTCAATATCTGAGAAGCAGGTATGTTAATATTCTTGTGATTAAAAAAAAATACTCATTTACTTTTTTATTCTCAGTATCTTAGGATCTAAAAAGCCAAAAGCTATCTCTAGGAAGTTTCCAAAGGTGCTGGCTTACTCTCTTTAGGTAGGGTATCACAAAAACCACATGGAAAAATGAGAATTTTATCTCACTGTTAGATAAAAGGAATCAGTTTTTCTTCACTTTCTTGTTTATTTTCTATAAGAGTTAGAAGGATTGAAGTAGTTTAACAACCAAGTTAACCATATATAATGCCTCTCTATGTTATATCAAAAGAAATTGTTTTCTATAATTTACATATCATGAGAGATGGCTAAAGGATAGACTAAATTGTATTCTTTATTTTAAAAAGGTATTATATATATGGATCCCCAACAAAGGCACAATGGTGACTGCCTGTCCAGCCCTTTGGCACTAGGGGGGAGCCTCTGCAGCCTTGCTTTCCCTCCCAATGTTCCTCTACCATTCGTGGATGTGGGTTCAGCCCAGTCTGTGACTTTGCCTTTCACACTGCCTTCCATGTGTCTCCTTCTTCATATTATCAGACATATGTGTTATGATCAGCTGAACTTAGTTCAGACTGTCAGAAACGTTGCTGTCTGAAATCATGTCAGTAAGAAGGGAACACTCCACTATGGCCTGGCAAGAATCTCAGCCACCTTAACACAAAGAAGCAGCCTCAATATCCAACCTAGAGGTGGAATTTAAGGAAATCTACCAATAGATGTGGACTATCCTGGGGGAAAGAAAAAGCCATCTCTAAATCCTGTCCCACTCTCAATAACATGATACATAATAATTAGCACATCTTTTGAACCTGTATGATACAGTGACATTCAAATGTACAACAAGAAATTTTAAAAAAAGGTGGTATACATGGCAAAGTTCACAAAGTTCTCTATGTTTTTCAATAGGTAAATATTCAAAAGAAAGGTATCTTTCTCTTTGACAAAATATTTCTTATATTCTTATAATATGTGGTAAAGTTTATTTCCTGTACTTATTAATGGTTTTATGAGGGCTAGGACCTCCTGGGATCTGATTGAAGATGAATCAAAATGGTCTCACAGGTCTGTAGATGGTGAGAAATGAGGGTTTTAACTTTATATAAAAAAAAGAAGAAAATGACTTACTCGGGTAATTTCTGTGAGCCTAGCATTTTGAGAAATCTCATTTACTCTTTACCATGAGCATATAAGCTATTTACCAATGCTCAAATTTATGGTGACATCACTGAGGCCTGGAATGACTAAGGATTTGCCCACCTTCATAGCCTCTAAGGGTGGAAATTAGAATTGTCAACTAGGATTTCTCATCTGAACTCTTGTGTTATTTCCTCTTTGGATCTGAGATGATTAAAGAAATGATTGAGAAATATGAGGACAATTAGGGCTAGGTGCTTGACTCAATTTCAAATCTTTTGAAATCTGGGAAGACTGTAGATTTAAGGGCTTAGGCCACCCTGAGGAAGGAATCACGTATCATCTTCCACTTACAGCAAGTTCTATAAGGAAAGAATGTTTTCTTAAATGGTCCATGGCTTATGATATGTTTCCAAAGAAAAAAGCAGAAGGTGAAAGCCTTGGTTTAAAATTCTGTTGAGACCAAGGGCCTCTTGGGACAGGAACCATGCTCTTATTTCCTCTTTTCAAATACTGTTAGAAAAGAAAGGGAAAGGGAAAAGATCAGGCATTTTGATTTAGATCAGGCATTTTGGAGATCTCAGTGGAATTGTCCAACACAGTACTAAGTTAAACACTACTATTCTTTTCTTGGCAAGGCTGTTATTGTGGTGTTATTCCATCCCCTTAACTGGACCGCTACCTCCTTCAGGACAGGAATTTATTTTTCTCTGTATCCCCAGAACTTATTATGTTGCTTGGCATGTGATCGAAAGCAATGGTCATGCCTATCGGTATTCCATTTACTCCTACTTCCTTCTTCCAGTTTCACCTTTACATGCAAAAAAATCAAATGGCCTGAGCCAAAGCTTTATTCCAACTTGGTTTTAAGCTACAAAATTATATATCAAGTAGTCCAATACTGCTGAGTAAGGCAAATCATACATTTACATAAGCACATGCAATTGAAATTTCAGTTAGGGTAAATCCATTTACTGTCCAAATCCTTTTTACAAAAGGTACACAAAGTATGTGTATTGAGTTATGTTGATGAAGTTCCTTTGAAGCAAAATAAACCTTTATCATTTTTAAAGAGTAGAAAAGAGATTGTTTAGATTTTCTTTCCAATGACCAAAGTGTGCAAAGTATAACTATGGTAGAATTATTTTTCTTGGCACCATTCTTAGTCATTCCTTTTCTATTTGCTCTAAAAGCTCTTGCTTACTGTAATAGAAAAGTCACCACATAACTTCTTTACTAATGCAACGGCAGTCAGCTTTTAAAATAAGGATATAAATAGAGAGATAATAAGAGATAGTGATGAGAGACTTAAACTTCAGAGCCAGACCACCTGGATGTAGATTTGTGGCTTTTCCACTTATTAACTGCATCTGTCTATGCCTGTTTCCTCATCTGCATAAGGACTTGATGACAGACAGGTTGTTGTATGTGTTCATATTGTATCAGTGCCTACTAGACAAGTATCTAGAAGGGTGCCTGGTATGTAATAAGCCTTTCATCAATGTTAGTTGCACCTCGGTTGCTGTGATTCAGAATTTCCAGCTTATGGCAAAACTGGCAGACCCTAGAGGCAATTGTTCCGGTAGTCACCAAGAGAACAGCTACCAATTCTAAATGGGGAAAATTATTTTTACCATCATCACTGTACTCTGTTGGTACAATCTTTGAGCATCCTCATCAAACAGCACAGCGAGCATATAGCCTTGGAATATGCTGATAACAAGTCTAGGAGAACAAGCTTCATGACTTATCTTTAAATCCTTACTTGTAAAGTGTGCAGTTTTACTGCCAGAAGTCTTGCATAATAGTCCTTTGGAAGAATCTAAGTATTCAGAGTAACCATGATGAGACACTTAAAAGACACGTATAATCAAGACAACTTCCTGGTCCCTGTTTGGACCCAAATGAAGCAATGCTATGTTATTAATTTGCAAGAACTAAATAGTTCTAGGAAATTGAAAGATTCATTTTAACCCTATGGCACATGTACATTTAGATTCAAGTTCTCTCTTAGCAACCCTTTCATTTATTCAGAATAATCAAAAATTTATCTAGAATGGGATAGATGTTATCACTCATGGTCCTTCTAGGCTTTCTCTCTGAGTAGCTGGGGCAGGCATGGTTTAATTAGATGATCTGAATGACAGCGTTACAGCTACCTGTCCTGAAGGACTTCCCATAGCAATCTCTAGGGAAGACTAACATTTCTAACAGGTTAACCCTTCCCAAAGGTTAGAAAACAGACTTGAGGTTATCTATCATCCACTGGCCTTTCAAAGACCCTAATGTGAAAAAAAAAAAAAAAAAGGCTCTTAGAAATATTCTTTAGCATCTATCTGTAAACTCATTATTGGCATGAGGGGAAAAAGTCTTAGCTTTTAAGATAGTAAGTTTCTTCTTGAAACCAGACATGAAAAAAAGGGACTTTTTGGAGAGAAGCTAATGTGTCTTGAGTACCTAGGATTTTTTTAGGCACTGGTGTAACTCTTTGGTGTATCTTGTTTTGAACTTTCTAACAAGTCTGTTATTGCTAGTTTTATAGATGTTCAAATTGTAGCACAGAACAGTTAAGCAATTTTCACAAGGAAGTAGAGTAAGAAACTGAGGCAGATTGCAAACCAAGTCTGTCCTAAAGTCCACACTATTTAAAATATAACATAATGGTTAACATGTCATGCTTAGAAATCTGAAATAGGCCCATGGGCCATATCCTAGCTATGTGACCTTGAATCAATGGCATAGCTGCTTGGAGATTTAGCATTCACATTTCTGAATTGTCACAGAATAACAAAGATAGTACATACAAATCATCTTCATTCTCACAGCAAGTGATCAGCAAGTGGTGTCCTCCTTGTGAACAGCCACTTATAGACAAGCAAGCGGAGACGGCGTGCAGCCAACAAGAAAAAGGGAAAACATGAGCTAAGGACAGTGATAATTTCAGATTGGTGTTTAGATGAGCAATGAAAAGAAATCACCCTGAGATTATCATTAAAAACTGATCAAGCTTGGTCCAAGCCTGATTCTGACATTTTCCCCAGACTGTGGGTCTTATACTCAAAACTGACTGTAATTAATACACTGAGCTTCCTGAAAGCACAGAGTTTAAAGATTGCTAAGGACACAAGTTCTGTGGTGATTCTAACAGGACCAGGTAAATTGGAACAGAGTGGGGTGGGGTTATCAACTGGTTCTTTTTGTTTTCACCAAAACAACATATTGGCTTGATCATTTTTTTTTGTGGCCTTATTAGAGGAAAGAAAACTTCCTCTTTCTTTACAGAAGGGGATGGATTTTCTTTGTGTGCATATTTTTATTTACATATAAAAATGTTACATAAATAAATTATAAATTTTATTTACATAAAATTTATTTAAAAACTTGTTCCTTTGGGTTTTAGAACAAAGCTCCTACTTTTACCAGATGTGAATGTATAAACCAAGGCTTAAGAACTCTATCTACACTGGAAGATACGTTAGAGTATGATGCTGACTATTATTATTATTATTATTATTTATTACTATTGTTATTATTAACAAAGTAGGCTTTGAAGTGAGGTTTGTAAATTGGACATCTTCAGAATGGGCTGCATCTGTGTAGTAACTTGGTTGCTCCTTAAACCATAAAATGTTAAGCAAGTTATACTTCTAGTGAGTCTGTGCCAATGTTCACACCTGATCTAGTGATTCAAGCATTATAAAAATCTTTGAACTTGTGAATTTTTTTTTGCAGAATTTTAAGCTTTTCTTTCCATTAAGTTAGACACTTAAATGTGCTCTATGGCACAGCTGATTAGAAATAATTCCGGTATATACTGGCTAAGAGGCAACATGCATGATAGCTAAATTCAGGGCAAAGAAATGTGGTTTCAAAATCCATTTCTAGCAATAAGATCTGTCAGATCTTTGGCAAGATACTTAATCTATAAAATGAGGATAATTAGATAATTTATAGAGATGTTAGCATTAAAAAAATAATAGATATAAATCACTTATCAGAATACTAGATAAATAAGTACTCAAATGTCAATTGCCGTTTTCCCTTGAGTCATCATCATGAACTCACATACTATTGAGGGCTTGCACAAGATTCTGGTGATGGCTCATGAGTTGGGCTGGGGAGACAGACTATTTTATTCATTACATCTGACACCATCCACTGGTAAGATGCACCATTATTTAGTATACCATTAAGAACAACAATAAAGTAACAACTTAAAACACTGTGATTAAACTATGACACAATGTGCTCTTATTACTTAGAACTGTTTTGAATTTATATAAGAATTATTTTACATTTATTGAAACATTTTAATCACATAATGATTTTTATGTGTGTTCTACACTGTTAAAAAATTGAAGTGGTTAAGGTTACCTTAAAATTTCCTCACATTTAGAATCCCATTCTTCTCACTCACTTTTCCACTGGGAACCATCATTGTCTGTGCTCCATTATTTTCTACAGAATTTTCATCCAAGCTCATTTTGCAAGTTTTGATGCTAGCACTCTCTTGCTATGATCACGCTAGGTTTTGTATCTTCCTCTAAGGAGTCACAGGCTACTGGAAGTGAAGGAACTTCTGTTCAAAGTCAGCAGGAAGCTACATTCCTATTGTTTGATGTGTTGCCAGCAGTTTTGTTGAATCGGTCACATCAGTTACTGGTGACTGACATTTCTTTTCTTCTATTCTAAGTAGAAGGACAATTTCTCCTGCCTTGGTGGCACTGCTTAGCATGTGGCATCAACATGTGTAGCACCAGCAATGCACATAACTCAACTGAGGTGATGACAGCCATAGCTCAAACCAAATGCAAGCACCAAAGGCAAAGACATCTGACCAAAAGCTGTTATGTACCAGGGTGATAGTGGCTGTAATTCAGCATTCTTTGTACTATACATCTCAATGTCAGATATGATAAAGTAAAAGAAATGCATTTTAAAAATAATAAAATATGAAATCTCAGTTGGTCAACTGACAAGGAGTAACATATCCCTTCCATAAAAATGGCTAATCAGGTCTCTTTTGTTATCAATTCATGGACTACCTGCATATCCCTTGCTTTCTTTGAGATGTGTTCTTTGCCATGTACAGTATTAAAAATGTCGATAAATCCCCTGCCTCTGTACTCCTGCCAACTTAAATTTCAGCTTCATCAATTTTTGCTCCTTGCCAAAAATGCTGGGTAGCCCAAGAAATGTAATCTTTACAGAAAGTTGATCTGAGGTTTAGCTATAATAGCTCCTTAAATGGGACTTCTGAGGAGGAGGGGATGCTAGGAATATATTTTGCTTCTTGATCTAAGGTGCTGATTACACAGATGTGCTCACTTTGGAGAAAACTGAAGTTGTGTACAAATGGTAAACTTACAACTCAATGAGTTTTCTGCAAAGTGAAAACAATTATGTAGCTATGGCATGTGCACTTTTCTGCATGCATATTAAAATTCAACTGAAGTTAAAAATTAAACAGAAATAAAAAGGTTTTAACATATTCTAAGGAAAAATATGGGGAAAATACATAATGATAATCCATTGCAGGTTTATCATATCATATATGTATTCATCATAGACATAGTCACTTCTAAACCAATGCTTTAAACTGAATCTCTTCTCCTCTAACACTATCAGTCAGAGGTAAGTTCATCTCTTAGACACTTATGTTAGAAATGAATTCTGATACCTTCTTTCATTCTCCCTCTGCTCTCTCTCTTGAATCAAACACCAAGTTGTCCTGATTTTACTTTGTAAATGCACCTTAACTTGGTGGCCTTAACTTTAATTCCTGGTATCAGGCCCTTGCTAGTTGTTGCCTGGCCTCTACAATTTAAAAACATTTAGAGCAACTCTGACCTCTAGTCTTGTCTACTTTCAAATGCATTTGCCACTGTGTATTCTGAAGCAACCTTAAATGCATGTCAGGCCATGTGTCTGCTTAAAACTCTGTTGACCTTCTCTGGGGCAGGCTCAGCTCCCAAGCATGAGGTATAGGCCCCCCTATGAAGTGGCCATGATAAACCACCATAACCTATCTCAAGATCACTTGCATTTTCACTTCTGATGCACAATGCTTCCCCTACATCAGGTCACCCCTCCACTTCTGTTCAAGCTAATGCCTTGACTTGAAAACACAGTTTTCCCCCTCACTCCAATCCTTCTTCCTCCCCTCTCTCCATTGTCCCATTCCTTCTTCTCTGGGCTCATTACTTGTACTTCAACTTGTATCTCAGACATTATCATCTGGAAGAATTTTTCTAGGGCTCCCTCCATATATACTGTGTTGAATATTCCTCATCCATGTCCATTTCAACAGTGTACACACTTCTGTAGATCTTCTTATACTGTGTTCTTACTTATTTTTATACCCTTCTTTCGTCTAGACTATTCAATGAATATTTCTATATATCTTATTCATTCTGGTACTCCCCAACCTAGCATCTGGCACTTAGTAGGTGATCCATGAATGTTTTATAAACTAAAATGAATGCCAAAGAAGTCATTGAAATGGGAGGGTGCCTCTAACAAAAATCTAATTGCAGTAATTAACCTGAGGCTAAGAAAATGAATATAATTAACTCTATGTATTTGTGAAAATTTTGGCATGCTTCTTACCTATTTCTATAAATCAGTGTTACATATTTTTATGAAGAATAGTACATAATCAATACTCATATAATATGAAGTGGTTGAGCATCTGGCATTAAAGTTTTTAAAAAGTTTTACCATAATTAAAACCTATTGAAGATTTAGGTTGTGTTCTAAATTACTTGGCCACTAAATGATTTTTCCATAGTCAACGGGTTGGAGTTTTATAGCTTTAGTGTTTTAAAATAAATAATGAGATGTAGTTTCCAGGGTGAAAAAAATCTTATTTTCCATATAATTTTGTTTTAGTATTGCTATTTACAGTCAAAGAAACACTGAAATACATTTGTAGATAGAACAGTTTGCTTTGATCTTTGTTCATCTAATGTAAGAAAAGCTAAACAGATTTAATTTAAAAGTGGGAGATAAAAACATAAAAAAAACAAAGAAAAATCAATTCTAGATGAGAAGATTGCATTTATAATTGAATCACACACATGCTCTTCACAACAGTGCGCAGAATGGGGAAATTGTGATAATTGCTTGCAATGGCATCGCTTTTCTCTAAATTGGTATTACCTGCCTACTACTTCCAAAATAATTAAATATATAGATAAAAGTTTTATTTTACTAGAAAGTAGATTCATTTGTATGCTAGCCTTTATTTTTAGCATGCAAAATTAAATATATATGAAATGGAAAAGAGTTCAGCCTCTTCCATTCTGAACTGGAATAGCAGATGAGAAAGAGGATTCTCCAGCTAAGTGGCACCATATTTGTGTTATTGTTTCCCCATCCCTAGATAGTAGGTTTATTGGAAATAATTATTTTTCCTATGGATTATCATATACCTCAGCACAAAATAGCTAACAAAATAGCTAAACATAAATACTTGAGACATTTCATTTAAACCCATAATGTGAAACACAGTTTCATAGAGTGGAGAGATGGGCATAAAACATTAATCAAACGTGGCATAAAATTTGGTAAAATCAATGGCTTATAGCAGCATTAACGAAACATAAATTATGCAAAGTTGAAACAAAGAATAATCTTTGGCTTCTGATTTTATTTTATGTTTATTTCTCTTAGTAACTTTTCTTGCTGACCAAATTTCAAAGTAATGACTGCATTGAATTCAACCTTCCTGCTGAGTTCTGGTTCAAATTAGACATATGGTCAACTCCAAATGAACACGACTATATCTCAGCAAAGGAAAAAGTTAAGAAGAGAAAGAAAAATAAGAGTGTAGCTTCCTTCTCATTGCATATCAGCATCTCTTGTATTTTGTGTTTGGCCAGAGACATTTTCCTGAGGGATCTGTCTACTCAGACCTTCATCACTTACTCAGGCCTTGAGGAAATTTTTTAAATTAAGAAAACTAAACATTACTCATGGGACAAATACACATTACAAAATCTCCAATTGCATGCTACCTCTGAGACAAATC
This sequence comes from Cynopterus sphinx, assembly GCA_030015415.1. Taxonomy (NCBI): domain Eukaryota; kingdom Metazoa; phylum Chordata; class Mammalia; order Chiroptera; family Pteropodidae; genus Cynopterus; species Cynopterus sphinx. Next base: position 117,687,168 of record CM057381.1, on the reverse strand, counting down.
TGCTTTTGAATTCTGCTACTATGTTGAATATTATCATGTTGTAGACACTTGGAAAATTTATCTGCATTAAAACTAAGTATCTGATATGATTATAACCTCTTTCTGAAAAAAACAACCCTGGATTTTTTGATTTGTCTGTATATATGGCAGGTGCTTCTATTATTTTGGCCATACTGGATTGAACCAAGAAGCTCCTTTCTTGCCCAAAGTGGCTATCAGGCCCAGTAGTCTCTTGGTGGGGACCGACTATATTACTTTTCCTTCTGTATTATCTTGAACATAAGACACAGGGAAAAAAACAGCACAATGATAGACAAGCAGATATGTCAAAGGGACATAAAACAAAGAAAAAAGCAGAAAAAAAATGACCGACTCCAAATTGCAGCAAAGTCATGGTGAAAGCAAACAACTGCTTCTAACGGAATATAGGATTGCTGGTTCTTGAAAGTCACATTAGCAGGTCTATAGTAAATAACATCAGTAATGTTCCAGTTCTCTGCAGAGCCTGGCCATACATATGCTAAGACTCCTTCAAAACTCTCATCGCCTAAGGCCACCTGGCTATATCACTTCTTCCTGCAATGAGAGCCTCATAAAGTTTTCTTACATGGTTACTTCCTGACAGCTCATTTTTACTCTAAAATTTAGGTTGTAGAAGACTGTATGCTTTGCTGAACAGAGTATCAAGCAGCACTTACTATAAAGTTAAACCAGTTCCAATCATATCACAAACACCATTTCCACTAAAAATGGCACTACCAAGGCAAGCAAGTCTACTGTTTGGTACAGTGAATAACAATTGGGCAATTACTATCCCCTAAAGGCTCAATTTTCTACTTGCACTCAAATTCTTGTTCTCTTCGTCCACAGGATTCCTAAGTATCTTATGAAACACATATCGCATCTCTTTTGTCATTTATTTCCGTTTTTGTTTTGTTTTGTTTTGTTTTGTTTCATTTTGTTTGCAATTGGGTCTTTGGCAATATTTTGCCACTTAAACTGATGCACTAAAACACCAAGTAATTCCTAATTTGATGAGTCTAATTTTTTTCTTTTTAGTTTCCATCTTGCCTGACTTTTATGTAGCATGGTAACAAATGATTACACTTTCTTCTCAAATTCTCCAAAGAACTATTAACTTACTGCCAATCTATTTGCAATTAAGCACATTAAGAACTGAACTTCACTGACAACTGACTTTACTGGTGTCTCTTAAAACATGAAACCTCAAATCTACTGGCTCTACTAGACCTTTGAGCCCAGAACTGTTTTCATACTATTTATGTGTGATCAGTTTTATTTCACAGATTTTTTTTCCAGAGTTGGATTCTGCTATGGCAAATGTCCTGTCTGGTACACATTTTTGTTGCATCACTCATGACAAAGTACGTGGTAATTGTATGCTTGTTATCCTTGAGAAGAGTCCCTTTAAAGAATGTTCATCTATGTTATAGATGCATGGAACAAGACTACTTGAGAAAAGTGGTATAGACTTTGCTAAAGAATCTATTACATGAATATTCACTCAGTAAACATTTTCTAAGCTCATATTAGTCACCAGGCACCTACCTAACTGTTGACAGAATTGGATTGTGTACCCCACATGTGAGTAGGAGCTATGCATTTCATTTGCTCCCTGTTATTTACTCAGTGCCTGGCAAGTATCAGTATTCTAATAGGTGCTCAGTAATAATTTGTTAAATAAAATAATATAAAAGCTGCATGATCCGAGCCTGTCCTATCCCATCAGTCTCAACTCAGGCCATCCTGTCCCTCACTCTATATGTTATAGCCTCATGGGTCTTCTGTGGTTTAAAAGAGTAGCTCTTTTCTAGCTCAGTGACTCAAGAATGTTTTTTTGGTTATTATTACATTCTTAGTATACCATCTGACCTTGCACTAGACAATCATTTGTTGAGTAAATGAAGTGATTCTCTCTTGTTATTAGCTGAATGTTGTCTAGAGCAGGCAGTACTGGGCAGGACTCTCTCACCTGTCAGGCATATACAATCTGTTTCCATGTAGCCATTTAGTGAAGCTGTAAATATAAAATATAATATGTGTTTGCTATAATCCAGATCAGCATTCTAACTCCATCCTACAAACAGTTTGTCAAGTGTCTGAAAGCAACAGTGACAAATGCAGGTGGAACTAGGTCACTAGCAAAATCAAATGTGGTCCAAATACCAGAACTAAAATGAACCTAGTGCCAAATTAATCCAATTGTAGCCTTTGCTTCAGCTGGATCATCCTGTGTTTGTTCCAACTCAGCTGTTGCCATTATTCACTTGTGATTACTGCCCCATTCTTGGAAATGCAAAGGCATCTCATTCATTTGGAGCTTTGTTTTATTGAAAATTATCATCCACATTTGGAATATTTTTTTGGTAGCTGCCTAACATAGCAATGTCCAAGAAATTTGAAAACTTGGGCATCTGATGAAAAAGAATTGGACCATGAGTGGGGTCAATAAAAAAACAGAATAGTTCCCCCAAAAGAGAAAAAAAATAAACATAAAAAATCTTATTTACTTTAATAAAGTTTTTACTAACTTTCTTCAATGTTATTTTTAATATTCTTAGAAATTTAAATTTTGAAGAATACTTTTATTTTAGAGAAATCACCATTTTTTTTTAGTTTAAAAGCATGTCACATAGTGAACATTAGTTGAGCAAATAAATGAACAAAGAAGCAAATAAACTGAATTAAATAGAAACTAATTGTAAAGGCAACATAACGCCCATGCATAATTTCAGAACAGTTATTGAGATGTTAATGATTTTCCGAACAGGATTATACTATATAATTTGAATGGTGAGAAAAAGTACCCATAAGTACCACTATAATTTCTAAGTGAGGCATTTGAAAGCAAATTCATGTTATTTCAATATTATTGAGTAAAAACCATTTATAATTGTTTTTTGCACATTATTGTGTACATTTAACAAAACCCTCTATTTGAAAAATCTCAAATACTATATATAGAAAATATATTAAGTTTATTTTCCACCATTCCATTCTAATTTTTTTTCCTAACTTCATAATTCCACTCATCTCACAAAATATTTAAAGAATCTAAAGCAAACAAAGACAATGAAGGTAAAGTAGATAAGGTAGCTGACAGAATTGATAAATGAGAATCATCACTTCCAAAATCAAAAAAACAAAAATTAAATAAGTAAGGAATAGAAATTTCTATAATAGAAGTCTTTGAAAGATAAAGAGAGAAGTCATTGGTTCATAACACTTTAGATGTCTGATCAATTTATCCTATCAGATTAGGCAGGAAAAAAAATCATGAAGAAAGATCTAACATAAAACAAACAAACAAACAAACAAACAAACAAACAAAAACTCATATTGAAAGGACTTGGACTTGGAAAATTTTCTAACATATGACTTGGGTCATGTTGCAGTTGATTGTGCTGAAAGGTGAGGAAGAGGATTAAAAGTGAGCTGGTAGACCTCAAAATAGGCAAAACTGCCACCAGCCCTTTTAATTTTATAACTAGATCCCTGGACAGCTGGTTATAGATGTAAGATGTCAGTGATTTTCATTCATTTTGGATAACCAAAGCCCCAGGATAAACTTATCAACTTATTCTAGGCCAACAGCTCATTTCTTGACCATTCTAAACTAGGAAAAGCCTTCACTTTCTATATGCACTAAGCATTTTATTTTCATTACTACATTATAATGAAGAATATTAAAGTTAATTAAATAATATATTAGGACCTGAAATCTGAATATTTCTGAAATACAGATCTAAACAAAATGAAATGTATATTTATTGGGATTCTCTTATGTCTACTACTCAGGGAGAATACGATAATGTCTTCAGGCTCACGGAACCAATTATGACACCAGACATTATTTAATGAAAATATGTTAAGAACTTACAACAGTGTCTGGTTATAAGAAATATCATTTAATTATATATTATATTATATATTATATAATTATATATCATATTATGTCATATCATATATTATATCATTAAAATTCTGAACTCTAGGCCAGACAGATATGGTTTTGAATCTTAGTTATGTCACATTTTACTTATTTAACTTTGCAAAAGTGGCTTCATTTTGAAGCCTGAGATGCCCAATCTATAAAACAGGGAAAACAACAGTTTCTCCTTTATAAGGTTGTTGTAAAGATTAAATGAATTAATGTTTTCACAAGGCCTGCTGACTGATAATGAACATGCTCGAGTTGGTAGCAGCTAACAATATGGGTTGCTTGCTGAATGCCAGGTATAATACAAAACAAACATTTAAAAATGGTTAGCAAAATGAAAAAGTCTAGCAATTATTATTATTTGTTATAAAATAAGACAAAATATTTAGTTAGCAATAAGTAACTACATGCAAGCAAATGTTAAATGAGACAATATAATGACTAAGGGAGTAGGTTTTAAAGAGATATTGCCTGAGTTTACATCTTTGCTATGTGTCTGTGTATATGTGTATCTCCTGGCTATTATGTTTTACATTATCTAGGAGATAATGCTGTCATCATCAATCATCAGAAAATTACTAATTCCTTGGTAATTGTCAGCTAACCCTCATAGAACTGCAAAGATGATAAAACATTTTGTCTTCACTCTTTCATTCTAGAAGCCTTCTGATCCAATTTAAATTAGATGGGCAATAAATAAATCATGTAGAATTGTGATGTTAAGTTACCAAGGTTTGGGAGTTGTTTCTGTAGTACCGATCAATGGAAACAGATAGACAAATAATGCTTTATGATCAGAAAATATTTGGTAAGCAACTGGATTGTGGAAGTAAAACATAATAGTCAGCTCAGGCCGCTGTAACAAAATACCATAGACTGGATGGCTAAAGCAAAAGAAATTTATTTTTTCACAGTTCTGGAGGTTAGAAGTCCCAACATTTATGGGTTCTGGTGAGAGAGCTCTACCTAGATTGCAGACAGCCACCTTTTTACTGTGACCTCAGAAGGCAGAATGAAAGAAATAACGTGCTCTTTGGTGCCTCTACTTACAATGGCATTTATTCCATTATAAAATGCCCACTCTCATGATTTTATTTAAACTGAATTGTCTCCCAAAGGCCTCATCTCCTTATACCATATTAGGTTAAGGCCTCAAAATATGAATTTTGGGGTGACACACGTCCATACATAGTATGAAGATAGGAGAATCTGTGAAGTTAGACAAAGATAAGAACCCAATGTTGGACAGAATCCAAACACTTGTAGCAAAAAATAACAATTGTGTAATGACTGGGTATATTAAAAACACTGGCTACAAACACTCTTAATTTGGTGGGTTCTGGATTTCCAGACCTAATTATAATGATAGTCACCTCTAAAGAGAAAAGAAAAAGAAAGAAGGAAAGAAAGAAAAAAAGGAAGGAAGGAAGGAAGGAAGGAAGGAAGGGAGGGAGGGAGGGAGGGAGGGAGGGAGGAAGGAAGGAAGGAAGGAAGGAAGGAAGGAAGGAAGGAAGGAAGGAAGAAAGGAAGGAAGGGAGAAAAGAAAAAGAAAGAAAAAATAAAAAAGATCCAAGACTAAGGATCAGAAGTCAAGCATGGTGTAAAGAAGTCATGTGATTAAAAGTTAGTTCATATTTGATTGAGGTAATATGGAGTAGTAAAGTCGATATGGAGAGAAAAGCTTACCTGGTTTATTCCTATCTCCTTCAAAAATGGTTTGTTATAGAACTATTCCTTATGAACTCGAGGGGTAGATTATTGGTGCTCCAGTGCACTGAATACTTACGGGCAATGATGGGCCTGCCTCTATTTAAAACTTTTCATCTTTAATCTGTTTTTTTTTTTTTTTTCTAAATTTCCTTAACTGAGTCTTGACCTCACTTTTATTTATTTATTCTTTTTCTCAACACATAGTTTGATTTTCTTTCAAAGGATAAGTAAACATAGGATTACTTTACTGGTTAAAGTGCAAAGCTGAATGAAGTTCGAGCTGTCAGGCATCAAGTATAGGAGGACTGTGCCCTGAGATTAACCATTCCCCCAACAAGAGCACTTTAAGAACATTAAGAAGAAAATGATATGGATGAATAGGCTAATTGCATGGCACATGTTAATAATTATATTAGTTGGCTACTAATCACTAGAACTAAGTTATAATGATCCTCATAAGGCTGGTTCAGTTGCAACTGCGTGCTCAATAATTAATTATTTCATTAAAAGAGATATAATGTTTGAAACATACATGATGAAAGCAAGGATTTGGGCATGAAGAAAATCTTAGCAAATGGCAAAAAGCTGAAATTAGGGTGAAGTTAGTTACGAAGACATTACACATTGAAAAGTCCTGTCTCTAGGTTAACAAGTCTAGGAAAGACCTGCACAATAACATTAATTTGCAATAAAATTATATGATTTAATCCTTGGCAGCTGTTAAGAATTAGCAGATTACAAACCCAAAGAGTAGAGATTTTGATTTTTTTTAATTCTTATTCTAGTAATGGCAGAGTAGTTTGTGTTGGATTAAAGTCTCCACAGATAACCATTATAATATCTGATGAAATATTAATAAAAAGCTATTTGATGATATTGGAGAGCGACCAAAGCCAAATGTAAATTGGAGAATGTTATACCACTGAAAGAAGAGAAATGCACTGGTTAAGACTAACTGTTGATATGATTTACCATGTGAGGACACTGACCAGTTTGTATTGAACAGGTAGAGGTATTAGAAAGTGAAAGTCAAGCCTGCCAGAATGCCAGGAAAATGGGGATTGGGTGGGGATAGTAATTCAAGGAAATAAGATAATAAATTAACAATCAAGGATGCCCCCGAATCTGCATAGTTTTACAAACATAAGCAAAGGAGAAAGAAACCAGATTGTGAAAATAAAGATATAAAAAGATAACGCTAAACAAAGATAAAAATACTATGTTGAAACTCAAAAGCTTCTAGTAACCAGATTAAAAAGGTAAAAACTTGTATTTTGAAAACATTAGCCACAACCACCTATTTTGGAACTTAAAATCTTTGTTCACCTCTGAGCTAAATTTGTGGAGAGTAGACTCTAAAGACTGGTGGGGAAGGCAACAGAGCTGGCTGGCAGGCTGAAAAAGGAGAGTATTAGTTCAGCTTCTGCCCATTATAAGGCAGCTAGTATTTAGAGTTTGAATTCTATCAAATAGTAAATATTTGATAAACACTTTGGGATCATATTTCAGTGACAAAGGCTTAGGGTTCATCCTTAGACTAAAAGACAAAACTGAAACAATGTGTGAAACAAAGCCTCTGAGAAAGTTCAAGTTAATTGGTCAGGATTTTTAACAATATACTAGGACAAAAAAATCAACATTCTCAAAAGAAGGATAATAGAGCCAGAGTTCCTACATCACAATAATTCTTCACTTCTACTTTAAAAAATAAATTAGAAATGCAAAGACATAAAAATTTGATCCATAGTCAAGGAGAAAAAAAAAAAAAACAGGCTTCAACATTACTCAGTTGTTGGAATTAGCAAGCAAGATCTTTAATAATTATAAATATATGCAAGACTTAAAGAAAAAGATGGTCAAATGAGGAATGAGATGAGGAATCCCAGCAGAGAAAAGGAAACTACATAAAATAACAAAATAAAAATTCTAAAAGTAAAAGAAAAAAACAAACAGTATTTGAAATAAAAATTTATTGGAATGGCTTAAAAGAACTGCAGACATCCAAAGAGTCATTGTAGTAGAAGACATATATAGTTGTTTCACATCTTCAGATTCAACTAACTGAAGATCAAAAATATTTGGGAAAAAAAAATCCTAGAAATTTCCAAAAAGTAAAACTTGAATTTGCCATACTCAGCACTATGCAGAATCCACACAAATGAAGTGATAAACAGAGATAAAATGCTGTAGCCTATAGGCAAATGTATGTTATGAGTAAATACAAAGCTATTTTATGTGAGAAACTTGAGCATCTATAGATATAGGTATCTGGGGGATAGGGAGTCCTGGAACAAATTCCCCACAGATACCAAGGGATAACTGTAAATAGCCTTTATCTAATGGAAACAAAGGAGAAACCAAAAGACTGAAAATAAACAAAGTAGAGCCTTAGCATCCCATGGGACAATCAAAAGAGTCAAATGTGTATAATTAGAGCCTAAGAAAGAAAGTAAAGAGAGAATGACACAGAAAAATATATTTAGAAATATACTAGCTGAATATTTCCCAATTCAAAAAGAACACCTTAACTTACAGACCTAGGAAGCTCAATAAATTCCAAGCAGAATGAATATAAAGGAAGCCACACCTAGGCACAATGTACTCAAAATTCTTGAAATCAAAGATAAAGAGAAAATCTTGAAAGCAGTCAGAGAATAATAGCACATTATGTAGGAATAAATATTGATTGGAAGAAACACTGACTTATCTTCAAAAACAATGGTAGTCAGAATACAATGGAACAACATAGTTAAAAGGCTAAAAATAAAAAATAAAGTTTTAACTAAAATTCCACATTCAGAAAAAACTTATAAAAAGGCAAAAACAGATTTATACAAACAACCAAAATAAAATTTGGGGGGGGGGGAAATGAAAGCTATGATGGACGGCAGTAAAACCGCATATGAAAATGTTTTAAAAAGTGTTTTCAGGCTGAAAGCAACATGAATGAACAGAAACAGAAGCTGGAAATATATGAGTAAATAACAAATAATTTTATATAATTTCTTAAAAATATAACTAATTATTTAATGGAAATTTTTTAATATTGTGGTAGAGGATATATAAGTAGATAAAGAGTTGATAAAAATACCACAAATGACAGAGCAAGATGAATGAACTTTGCTACTCTAATATTTCATGTGAAGTGGTACAATACTAAGTAGACTGTGATAATTTAGGGATGTAGATTGTTATTCATAGAAAAATTACTAAAAAACAAATAAAACATAACCAACCAAAAGCCTTGAAATCAATTTAGCCAAATGATATAAAAACAATCTAACAAATATTTAACTGATTGACCCAAGGGAAGGCATGAAAGAAGAAAAGTGGGACTTAAAAAAAATATATATATATATTTACATATGTATATATGGGATAAATTAATAAGAAAACGACAGATTCAAACTTCAATGAATATATTATAAGTAACTGTACATTCTAATCAAATAAACTGGGTACAAAATAAAGACAATTATATGCTGACCGTAAAATTTGCATTTTAAATATAAAGACAGTAAGAAATGAAAAAAGATAAACCATACAAACAAGAAGCATAAAAAGGGTGGCAGGCTATATTAATACCTAATAGGTCTTTAAACAGGGAAATACAAATTAAAACCAACATGAGATATACATACACACCAAACTGAAAACTAAAATTTAAAGTATTGGCAATGTCAAAAGTTGAGAAAGGTATGACGCAAGTGGAACTCTTACACATTGTTTACCAGAATGAAAAATAGTATAACTACTTTGGATAATAATTGGGGAGGTTTTTTAATAAAGTTAAGCACAAAACTATTCTATGACCTAGTAATTCTACTCCTATGTATTTACCCAAAAGAAATGAAAACATTGTCCACAAAGACTTGTACAAGAACATTCGTAATGGCTTTTTTCAAAATACAGTTAATCTTGAACATTGTGGGGTGCTGATCCCCTCATAGTCAAAATCTGCATATAACTTTTGACTTCTCAAATACTTAACTAATAGCCTATTTTTAACCAGAAGCATTATTTATAACATAACCAGTCAATTAACATGTATTTTATATGTTATATGTATTATATATACATCCTTACAACAAAGTAGGCTGGAAAAAAATGTTATTAATAAAATCATGAAAAAATACATTTAATTTATTTTTTTAAATCTGCATATAAGTGGAACCACACTATACAAACCTGTGTTGTTCAAGTGTCAAATGTAACCAAAAAATGGAAACTACATAAGCGTCCATCAGTTGGAGAATGGATAAACAAATTCTGATATATTTGTAGGATGAAATATGACTCAGCAATGGAAAGGAACAAACTACTACGGTACACAATAATACAGATAAATCTCAAAAAGATATGTTAAACAAAATAAGCCAGATGCAAAAGAGTACATAATGTACTATCTTTGTATAAGTTTCAATAACAGGCAAAACAAATTTATTCTGATAAAAGTCAGAACATGATTTACCTCTAGGGTGGGAATTGATCAGGAAAGGACACAAAGAAACTTTTTTTGTTGTTGATGGAGCTGTTCTATATCTTCACAGGAGTCGTAGTTCTCTATCTTGATAGGAGAAATGGTTATGTGGGTGTATGTATTTATCAAAACTCAAGATCTGAGAATTTCACAGCAAGTTTTTTTTTTTTTTCAATGATAAAAATCACATTTCCAAAGAATGACAGAGCTGGAATTTTAAAACTCATCTAAATTCAAGTCTTATGATTTTCTCACTATTCCACACTACTCTCATTTACATTAAACTGTGCTAGGAATTTTAAACTATGATTTAGTTTATGAAAAACAATCATAGTTTTGTTTTTGTAATAGCAACATCTTCCCTTTTTACAATTTTCTTTCTGTGAGAGAAAAGAAGTGATCCCCTTCATATGTTGCATCAAGCTCTTTAAAACTGCAGGGGTGCCAATAAACAGTTTCAGAAAGTGCCTGAACTTAAATCCCAGAGAGACATTCCCATATTACTGAGTACACAGTCCATGAAACACCATATTGTTTTCTAAAGCTGGTATTTCAATAATCATCTAAAAGAAACAAGAAGTACACAAAAATATGAAAGTTCACGAAGTCAGCATGTTATACAAGTTTAACTTCTTTAACTCTCTACCACTTTTCTATTGCATTTTTATATCTACATTAAAGATTTGAGTGAGTCAGTACCTATGACCTTTTGTGGAGAAAATAGAGTATTTTTTCTTTTGCAGTTAAACCCATGAACTTTTCTGGGCCCAATGCCTTTTTTAATTTCTTGTGCATGCATTCACTCATTCATCTAATTATAACAGTTACTGAACTATTATTATAAAAAATATTGAACTGGAAACAAATTCCAGCACATGTAAGATTCAGGTCCTGGCCTTAAGAAACTTTTAGTCTAATATCAGTTAAGTAAAATTAAAAAGATAATGCTAAAACTTCATAATAAATCCTGGAATAAAGAAAGGCCCATGAGTAACAAGGAGCATATTTCATAGCTATTTAAGTAGGCTAGTGCTTGTATACTATTTCTCAGTTGAGGAAATAAAGCATTGTTCATCTAACCAATTTGCATACCAAGTCTCATCTCTTCCTTAAATAGAAAATTCATCTTACATAGCCCATCACCCTCAAAAGCCCAAAGAGATTATGAAACCTTTCTGTAGTATAAACAAATGAAGTCCATCATACAATAGTACTCCTTAGATTTTTTAATAGCACCTAAAAATATTCCCTAACAGCTTTCGTCACCAGAGTTATAGTCTTACTAAGAGTAAAACCAAAAATTAATAATATATTGTCACCTGGAAGTTCTTCTTCAGCTAATTTCTTTCTTGCTGTTTAGAAGACTACATAAATATGTAGGACACATATGAAATTAATTCATAGATGAGATCAAATATCTCATATCTGAGTCTAAATTTTAGGGTTGCTGAACATTTCTTAATGTCATCATGTTCATTTGTTTGATAGCTCAAAAGTGACTGTAGAAACCACTAGTTGACCCACAGAATGTGTTATATAACATAAATGTGAGTTAGATTTTCAAGGTCATCAAATCCCTCCTTCTGGATTTATAAAGGTTTTACTGCTCTTATTTCAACATGAAATTACCCAACAAATAACTATCTACTAGATTTGAAATGGTTCATTTATTTATTCAGTTGTTCAACATGCTATGGATTATACTCCCTGGCATATCACTTAAACGTTCATGACACATGTAGCTGAATCACTAGAGGACAGAAACAGCTGTTACTGGGGAAATAAGGAAACTCTGTAAAGAATTTAAAAATCATTCTGGGTAATCAGTTTCAATTTTTTTTTGAAATTAACAGCTGCTTTGAATACACAAAATCCATACATTTCTGGCTTTATTTTGCTTTTGTTACTTTACCATTTGAATGTTCATTAGGATATAATAGTTGAGAATATACAATATATTGGGTTTTCACCAGTTACCTCCTCGAAGAGATTCAACAGCTCCCTATGGACTTCACAAGTTACAGGTACAGCAAATTCAAACGATACTAGGCAATAATTAAAAGAGAAGTTCCAGGAAAAAGGAGATGGTTGCAAATGTTAAATGAGATAGATTGAGGATTTTGACATGTGAGACCATACCATGAAATTTGTCAAATGAAAAGTTCTGGTGACCTCTCAGATACAATTTTAGTAGTCTCAAGAGTATGGAGACTAAACTGGCTAGCATGATCAAGAAAGGGAAGCTATGAGGAATATTCTATTTGTTCATAATTTTTAGTAACGTGAATGGCAATCCTAATTCTTTTGTATATCATACTACTCTATTGACAATTGTTAGTGAATGAGTTTAATGCTATTCTCAAGGTTTCACTGAGTGAAGGACACTTGGACACTAATCCACAAGAGAAAGAAATGTTTTAGAAACAGTTTGCAGTTCTTAATATAATACTCCTTTCAGCCCAAGGTTGTAGAAGCAGTGAATCTGGTCAGAATCCAAAGATTCATATTTTCACCAAGGTGGATCACTATTACATTGAAGAACACAGTAGTAGCCATTTTCTGGTTGTCTTTCATCCTGTTAGACATTCCTATGTGTAGGAGCAATGTTCACCTGAATTGTCCATCTAAGTGATGAAAGAGACAGGGTTCCCAATAATGTCTGGAACGGGTCTATCTACCATTCTGCTTTACCTGTCACTGGGTAAGTGATTAAGTTAGCTTTGCCTTGCATGCAGATGTGGCTTCAGTATAAGAGGGAAAATGAGGTAACATTAAATTAGGTTCCAGGTTCATATTGCATCTTCATTCAGGCCATTTGTGTTTCTTATTAATCAATTACAACTCAAATGAAGAAGGTGTAGCAGAAGGATATTGCACAACTCCACTATTTATGTTCACTTGTTTTTGCCTTTATGTCCCAACTATATGATAATTTTGATAAGGGGTACCTATAATATAATAAAGAATGTATCTCATCTTTGTCCCTAGTTCCTAGTAAGAGCTTTAAAATAACTTTGTATTTCTCGAGTGATATGAGTGTATTTGTTATGCTAATGAGATGACACAGGGTAGGCCCCTAGACAGTTTCAGAAAAGATGTTGGTTAGCAGAAAAACCAACAATGTGATTAAAACATTGGAATTTTAAACCATCCCAACCTCTTAGGAAGGGCTTGGGGGCTAGAGATTGAGTTTAATCATGTGACCAATAATTTATTCCATTATGCCTATGCAATGAAACCCCCCCAAAAGCTCTGAACATCAAGGTTCAGAGGAGTTTCCTGGTTGGTGAACACATTGATGTGCCTGGAGGCTGACGTACCCTGAGTCTATAAGAAGAGCACATGGAAGCTCTGCACTCCCTTCCAGAATTTATCTTGAGTATATCTTTTATAGTGAAGCTGAAATCCTAAGTATAACACTATCTTGAGTTTTGAGTCATCTTAGCAATTTACTGAACCTGATGGGGTCATGGGAACTCTCAAATTTATAGCCGAGATATCAGAAGTGTGGATGGCATGGAAACCCTCCACATGCCACCAGCATCTGAAGTAAGGGTAGTCTTGTGAAAGACTTAACCCTTAACTTAAGGGGTCTGTACTAACTGTAGGTGGTTAACATCAGAAATCTGTATACCCAGTTGATGTTAGCCAGTGGTACTGGTACACCACAGAATCTTAAGGAGCCAGCTGGCTGGAAGTACCATTAATATAGAGGAGACCAGAATATTTTTGTAGGTATGATGGAAGTTTATAGAAAAGATACTTGGAAAAGATCCATAAAGACAACTGATTGACATAATTATAAAGTTAATATATTACTTTTAAGAGTCTTAATTTCAAAGCATATGTGTAGATGTGTATATATATATATATATATATATATATATATATATACTGAAGTGTTTTATATATATGAAGTATATATAGTATATGCATATTTTACTATATTACAAAATATGTCACATATGTATATGTATAAAATGTGTGTATATGTATATACACACATACATGTACATACACACATATATACATAGGCACATACTCCCCTACATGTATATGTATAACTACATATATGCACACACATACATACACCCATACTTTGAAATACATAAAATATTTATATACACATATTCTCAATGTTATAGGATATTGATTAAATTTCAGAAATGGCAGGAAAGCCAGAGAGCAGGGTTTAGAAAATAGAACCATGTCAAAATGAGAATAGATCTGTTCCATGAGAAATGTTACCAACACCTGCAAATATATCATTTGCTAGATTCACTACTAGTGTGCACATAGGTTCCTATTACTATGACCAAAGCCATCCTTGCAAACTAGTTATTCCTGATAAAAATGAGTTCTCAACATTGTATTTTTGATTCATGAGCTTGTAATTTAAAGCCTGAGATTAGAGGAGTCTGACTGGCTGAGACATGAATCCATGTCACAAATCCATTCAACCGAACTGTGAGAATCTCTTGGCTTCTTCAGTGGAAATCAGGCTTTGTCTTTCAGAAAGACTCATAGGCTTTAGAGCTTCCTCAACATAATGAGTGTTTATTTGCCAAGCAGCCAAAAATTATAAATCTCCATTTCAGTTGTCAAGCAATTTTTTAAGTTCAATAAACAGAATAGATAGCTTCTGAATCCAAACTTCTTTTGAAATTCAACACTTGTTAGTTTCTGATTCTCCAACTTTATTTCATACACTCCCAATATTTTATTATGATTATTTTCAAACATATTGTGAAGTTTAAAAAAAATTAACAGTGAACTCCTTTATGTCCATTATCTAGTTTTTACTACTGGCATTTTATTATATTGCTTATCACAAACCTAGCCTTTTACCCATTCATTAATCTGTTATTTCTCATGCATTTTAGAGTAACCTGTAAATGCCAGTATAAACTTTCCTTTAAACACTTCAAAATGCATATAATTAACTAGCAGCTAGTATTTTTAAAAATTTATGTAAGATTCAAATACATTAGAAAGAACAAATCATGAATGATATTTGTTGAGTTTGAACTGTGTGATCCAAGAGATATATAACCTTACAATCACACCAACATTATAATCCTCTCCACAAAGTCCCAGAAGCAAACATTATTCTATTTCTAGCATACATTAGTTTTGTATACTCTAGGATTTTATATTAAAATAGTTAAACATGATATACTCTTTTTAAGTAAGGCTTTTTTTTACTAGTATTTGGGTCTTTCATAAGTCTAATACTTTTCCTCAAAAAAATAAACATTTTAGAGGATCAAAAAAGATTTTGGTGAAGAAATTTAACCAGCAGCCAAAAAAGAAAAAAAATTATATATAAATAAATAAATATATGTATGTATGTATGTATGTATGTATGTATGTGGCTAAGTAGACACAAAAAAGATAATTTCATCTGAAACCAAAATGCTGACCTCATTCTTTATGACAATTTTTACCTTTATATCATCTTTGTATTCTATGAAGGTAATACAGAATATATTCCAGATGAAATATGAAAAATCTCTATACCAAATAAAATAGAAAACATTGACTTATTATTCAAGCAATCAGTGGAATGTGTTTAGCATCTCCCAAAGTTCCAGGCTCCCCAAATGTGAGCACTCAGTGTGAATGAGTTTTTATTGTAAAAAAGAAATATTCACAGCAACAGGAGAAAAGGCAAAATGACTGACATTAAACTTGGACTTTTCTCAAAGAAAGAACATCAATTTTATAAATTCCTCATTGAGGAATGCTTTAAAAAAGAAAATAGGAAGTTTCAAACTAATGAGCTTATAGATAAAATCAAGCCACTTAGTAATCTGAATAAAAGAGTAGAATCTGGAGACTCATTGCTTTCTTTGCTCCATCTGTTAGATAATCAAAGTTACCTACCTTCTTTTGAGAGGTTAAAGGACAATTAATAATTTCTGAAAATATGTTGAAAGTGAAATCTCCTACTTTCAGCAAGTCTCTTTCTTACATTTATGAGGTTGGACATTACTGTAAATCAACACTAGCAACTAAGAGTTTCTACTACTGCAACCCAAGAATATATTACATAGGGTAGACAAGAAACTAGCAATAAGGATGAGCCAAACTCCCCAAGTTTTAAAATAGAAAGTATTTTGTTACCCATTAAAGTACTGCTTTTCTATCTTATTCACCAAACATTAATAAATGTCCCCTATGTGCTAAATACTGTCATGTATTTATTAAGGATCCTTCATTAAATAAATTTCTAATAATTTTTTAATGGTCATTTTATGTGAGGATAAGTGCAAAGTGACTTACATGTAGGAACTCATTTAATTTCCAAAATGTGTAGCATATCTAATACCTTTTATTATTCTGCTTTACAAATTATGAAATGGAGGCTAAGCAAGTTTAATTATTTTTCCTCAATTTACATAGCTAAGTAGCAGAGCCAAAATATAAATTCTGTAGCCCAAAGTTTTAATTATATTGACTAAAAAAGCTATTTAATGTTTTTTCATATGATAATTAAGTTTAGGAAAATGTATAGCCCAGATGGAAATCCATCTGGTGCAGGGAGAAAGAGTATCATATCTGGGACATAGGTGATGCATTTTAAGTCTAGTTTTGCCATTATCTGTCTTTTTGGTCATGATCAAATTAATTCTTAGTTTTAAATTTATAAACAAACAAACAAACAAAAAATGACCTGAAAGATTTCCTAAGTCTCTCCTTGTTCTGGGGTCATTCTTCTTCAGGCAATAGCCATTTCCCAGGTGAAATGATATTATGCCAATCTGGCACAATCCTAATATGCATGAAATTTGTATAGTCAGTCAAGTAGGTTGAATGTAGAGAACTGAACAAGATAATATGCTACACTTGTTCTTGATTTTAACAAACTGTGCTTTCTTTAGCCTGTTTCACTTGTCTATAGAGGCATCTGACTTTAAATTAGATATTTATTTATTGGCTGATTCTTCTACTGGCATGAAAGCTCTTTGAGGGCAACAAATATATGTATTATTTCTTGCTATATCACCAGCATCTAGAATAGTACCCCGTAGACATTCAGTAAATAGTTTTTGAGTGAATAAATGAACAAAAATAATCATTAAAGAATTCAATAACAAAATGAAAAGATGCTGAGATAAGAAGTCTAATTAGTATACAGCAAGAAAAAGACACATCTCATAAATGTAGCTTTTTATAACTCTAATATTTGAGCTAATAGTTTGTTCTTTAGTTATTAGTCTCTAACAACATTACTAAGTGGGATAAGACAGGTGACAACACCCACAATAGTTCCTTGTACAAAATAAGTGCTCACAAGGGTTCCTTGAAACTTAACATGAAATTCTATCTGGTTCCAATACCTTAAATTTCAAAAAGCAAAACAACTACTTTAACAAAGAGTATAAAAATTCTCTCTTTCCCCTCAACATACACACACACACATGCACAGAGTATGCATACACACACCCACACCATAAACCCAGTAATGTCTACCTTCTCTATTACTGTCCACATGACTTTGAAAAGTAAATTAACCAAACTGGACCTTAGTTGCCTCACTAGAAAATTAAAAAGTTTAATTTCTTGAAGTATCCAAGCAAAGAAGAGTGACTGGCAATGTTTTACATGTCCTTCCCAAATCAGAGTTTAAAAGTTTAGCAATTTCTATGAAGTTTAATATTGTGAGATAGTAGAAGAGGGCACACCATTCTGGTCAAACCCAAATATTATAGTGGAACTTTTATAAAGGTGACTGCCAACCTCTTTACAAATGTTAACAGTTCTTCTGAACTGGGTATAGTAGTTCTCAGATCCCCTAAATCTACCTAAGGATCCCAAGGGATTTATGAATGTACTGGATACCCACGTTCAAAGATTACTGCAACTGAAAACATCAACACAAAGAATAAGCCATAGGACCAGAATGCTGTCCAGTAAGCATTCAATCAATTAACATACATTATCTTATTTAAACCTTTCAAAAAAATTTTTCATAGAAAAACAGTTACAAAATGATTGTCAATTGCCCAAGAACACAGAACTAGAAAGTAGTAAATCTCAGATTAAACCAAAATTTGTAACTAAAACCTCTGCTCTCAACATTATAGGTAGAACAATGTTTCTAATTTAAGAAAAATAAAAAAAAACAACTATACATATTAAGAAGGTCTGTCCTGATAGTGGCTAATTAGCTATTGAATATGTTGATTTGGGGACTTGAAGTATATTCTGATGTATCATCATATCATTGATTACTTTATTTCATGGCTTAAAAGAAATCTTATTTTTACTCAAAACATTCTTTCATTTTACAAATGAGAAAACAAGTTCCAAGTAGCAAAGTGATACCATATGATCGCTTTGAGTTTGATAATTACAAATATGTTAGGAAGAAGCTTTTCTACAGCATGTTGGGGCAAAAACTTCACGAAAAGTATAAAGTAACCTAAAATAGCTACTGTATCATTCAGAGATAAAATTATTCTGTTTTTAAACTCAGTCTGTATCATATTGTCAAAAATATTCATTCCTGACATTAAATGCTTAATTTACTTAAACTATTTATATAGGTTTTACTCCAAATGGTTTTTTTTAATCAAAAAGGTAGATCATGTCTAAAACAAATTGTGAGATTTTGCTACTCACTACTGTATTTCCCTTCTTGCACATAAATGATTTAATGAGATAATAGGACTTTAGATGAGAGCACAAATTCAAAAAGGAGCAGATACCTCAAAAAAGGTCATTTCAAGCCTGTAGCAAAGTGAAATTTTCAAAATGGACTAGTATGAATGCACCAGGAGGCACTTCATAATGTGTTTTGCAGACAATTTATAAGGTATTTTATGTGTTGTTCTTGATGAAAATAACAAGCATCTGATATCAAATGATAGAAATTATGTTTTGTGGTTCTACTACCTACAGTGATATCCCTTGTGTTGCTGAAGAAACCTAGAGGATGTTTAAGTCACAAGACAGTGCCTTTAGTTCCCAATGTTTAACAAATTCATTGGTTGCTTTATTATAGGTCCTTATGGCAAGCACTGCGAACCCACCTTTTTTCCAACTCATGAACCTATAAAAATTCCTTTACCCTTATGCAGAGCTGAATAACTCACATAAATTAATTTGTACATAATACAAATTCCAAAGGATGTTCCAAAATAGGAAACATATAATGTCAGTATCTTGGGACAAATCATTATTTTTAATATTACATTTAATGCATTTACCATTTAGAGTCAAATTTTTAATGTTCATATCAGTGTGTCTTCACTATTCAAATATATTTCTTAACATCCATGTAATTTTCTTAAACAGTTGTTTGAAAAAACTCTCTAATGGGATCCCAAAATTGGTTAAGATTTTTTTGAAGAAGCTAAATTATTTCTTAAGCACTTTGTTGACCTTGAGTTTGCAGCCCAGGTATGTTAGAAGATCACCTTTTCAGTCTTAGAGTTTCTTCTCTCAATTTTATTAGCTTTTTAACCTATTACCAGTTCCTAGTCTGAGTGCCTTAAAAATAATAAACGACATAAATAAGTATTCTTCATGTATAGGCTAATGAAATTCTTTTTTCTTTTGCCTGGAATACTGTCAACTCTCTGTGGTCATACTACTCAGAAGTTTTAATTGCCTATTGACATTATAAATATAATTAGGCAATATTAATAAACCAGGCAGTTATCAGAGCTGAGTGGCAGTAGGTCAAAGTCTTTAATTTAGGAAGAGGAGGTTGGAGACCTCTCGTACTATGATTGTTGGGAAAACTTTTGCATTTTGAAAGAACAACAGGCTCTTGAATTTCTTTCTTGTTTCATATATCTACTTGTATCTTATTTCCAAGCTGGTTCACCCATGCCAAAATTACACTCTTATAGCTTCCTAACACATCTAAATCTTTGGATACCCATTCATCATTAATTTTTCAGACTAATCTTTCTCAGTGGCTGCCCACTGTTCACACATACACAAAAACAACACAAACTCTCAATATAACATTACTATTCTCAAATTCAACTTCTCACCTCCCAATTCATAAAGCAAAAATCTATACTCTTTATAATCCACCTCTTTTTAAATTCAATATTAATTTAAACAACTAGCTTTGTCTTCCATCATCACTCTAGGCAGGCCTATCTTTCAACATTCCTTGAAATGTAATTATTTTCCAAATTCCATTTATCATTTTTTGGGAGAGGTAGGGACTCTATTTTCTCTCACAACTCAAACACAAGATATTCAAAGATGTAGCTTAGGTTTCAAACTCCTAAACAAAATTTACAATTCAATCTATACAAACACCCTCCTTCCTGATGTCTACATCCTTTAGAGCTTATATCAGCTTTCTGAAGCTCATTTACTGTTCTTGTTTTTAATTTTTTAATTAATTCCAAAATTCCTCCAAATAGTTGCTTAAAAAACAGAAATAATATATACAATTCTTTTGATTCTCCCACAGTTCATAGTCAGTATTTTTGTTGAATGAATACTATTAAGAGAATGAATATATGTTTGGACAACTGTGGAAGCAACACTAACAGCTTTAAAAAGAACTGGGCATAGAAAACATTCTATTACATAGAACCCCTCAGCTGATGCAAGAAAATTGTAAAATATCAGAAGTCTATACTTTTATACCCTTCTCATTGATTTTATGACTTGATGTTTTATTTATAATATTCCTTTACCTATTTATTCTCATAGATTTTATGCTTTCCCTTTTACTGATGAATTCTGTGAGGCACTAAGTAAATACTTTGAAATAAAGTAAATGTAGCAAATGAAATTAAAATTACCCAGAAAATATATTTTTTTTACCAAAACCATCAAAAAAATGGGAAGTTAAATCAAAAGTAATGAAAAGTATACATGTAATTTTTATAATTGACATTAGCTCTTGGTTGGAGGAAATCTGCCTTTTTCTTTCTGACCAAGAGCTCTATAGGGTGTTACTTTAAAGAAAATAACTCTATGTGCAATATCTTTTCAACATGTCATTTCCACCAAATGATACGCTTAGATCATTTAGAAAAGTCTTAACTAAGTTATTTTTAAAAATCCTCTATTCCATGCTCTACATGTTGTTCCAAGAAGTAGTTTCTAGGCCTTCAGTCTTTGCATCAAAGTAAGTGGGGAAGGAAAGGGTTGTCGTATGAATCACTGAGTCTTGACATTTCTGCTGGCACCATTTGTACTTCTATGAAATGGGAAACCAGTAAACCTATGGGATCCATTATAACTTTGGGTGACTTTTAGAGATGGAAAGAAGGAATGAACACTTTTATTCAATAATCCACATTTAGTTTTTAAATGTGAAAACTGCAATATGAGAGTTTCAAGGCCACACAGTTAGATGATCACTGCCTCCTATATCATCACTGGCACAAATGTAACCATTAAAAAACAAAACAAACAAAAAAGCAAAACACTTTATTCTAGATAAACAAGCATTTACAAAACATGTACTGTTTAGATATTTTAAAATTCCATTTAAATCTCAAATTCTTTACTTCATCATCCATTTTAGCTTCGTACTTAAGATGTTTGGATTTAACGATTCTCTTAACTTCTCCTTCAAGGCACATAAGAGCGAACATCCCTATTGGCAACCGGTTTCACACACTTCCCAGATTTTGGCATCATTAAGAAAGGAAAAACTGACTTTTTCTTCTAGCATGAGTCCATTCTGTAGGGCAGCCCAAGCCCATGGCCCAGGAATGGGAAAAGGGTGCTAAACCCTTGGCAACTGGACTGAGTAATGACAACAACAGTTAACTGCTATGAATCACCATGAATTTATTGCTAGTCATTCCCCATTAATCTTCCCAATATAACTGTTAACTGGAGGTTGTCATTATTATTTTAATAGCTATGAAAAGTGAAAGTCAGAGATGTTAACTACTTTGCTCAAGGACACAGTTATTAAGCAGTAGAGAATCCAGGCCTGTCTGACTATAGAACTTATAGCTGATTTCATTGCTTTGCTCACTAACCATGTGGTCTCTCTTGTATCGGCCAGTGTTGGCCCACTAGTAGAGTGTTGTCATATCAATGCTAACAGTCATTTTGCATTTATATAATTATTCAATTTCTACAACCTTTGAAATATGTAGGTAAGGTACCTATTTATGTTACAAAGAAATAAATTTTATAAACTGTAATGCTATAGAGTCCTTGTACCACATCTATAAAACGTCTTCCCTTAGGGAGCTTTCAGCTCTGAGATCATTTATTCACTCAATCTCTTCATCTCTGTATTCAGGTCTTTAGAACAGAGTACTGACTTAAAATAGTCTTTAAATTTTTGGTTCTGTGGATCAAGTTGCTAGGAAATAAAGATATTAAAAAGTCTATGCCTTTCTTTTACCTCAGCTATCTCTCTAAAGTCTCTAGATCTTCAGTTTTATTTTCTCAGCTGTAAATAAGCTTGCCTTTGTCCAAGCTTTCAATTGAAAAAAGATCATGATAGCAAAGAATAAGTATTTAGTTAAGGTAAAAAAATTGAATCCATTCTAGCATAGACAATATACATTCACTTAGTGGAAACCTGGTATACACTAGCTATAATCATTAGTTGCATCAAAAAACTCAATGAAATTAATTGAACTTTACTTGGGGAGGGGGGTATGTTATACCGAGTTTAATCTTCCCAGGAAGGTTATTTCTTCTAGCAAACTTAGCATAGCTCTCTTGATAAAATTAAATATCTTAAATAGATCTTAATCATAAAAAGACAAGGCAAGCCTATTAATCAGAAATTTTGGAGTTACCTTTTTAATGGCTCCTTAACATAAAAGTGAGAGTTTTCCACTTTGTTCTATTTACTTATATTTTGGCCCCTGTAATGTCATCCTTTATTTAGCACTCATTGCCTCATCCAGGAAAGTGTCTATTTTATGTCCTTATTTGCTGTTGGAAGGAAGCACTAGGATGGCAGCTAAACAGACTGAAATCCTGATTAGCCACAAAAATAGTAGCTCCTCCATTTGACCACATCCACCAGACAGAGTGACCTCTATGTGAAGGAAAATTTTCCCTTCTGAGTTTTTGAACATGAATCTTTTCTTTTACTACTTTATCTATTTCTTACATAAGTGTAAAAAGAAAGGACAAAAAATGAGGCAATCTTCAATTCCCTTCAGTTCAGTGACACATGCTAAGGCCTTGCAGCTTTCTATTCCTCTAATCGGCTAGATTCCTTGGGAGTATCTCTTTTAGAAAAATGAACAAAGCATTAAACTGGAGAATAACATCCAGTTGCCAAACTTGAGATCTTCATATCAACAGTCATCTGCACATAAGTCATCAGGGTATTAGCCAACTATCACAAAGTATATAAAATATTTTTTTAGAAATATTTTCCTTTCTTAAACATATCCTCACTTTTGTCCTTCAGAAATCTAATGTTCTCATGTATCCCTCTAACAAAACTCCCAAATCCTCAAATCCAACCTACCTTGACTTGTGGTTAAAAAGAATATTAACTTGTGTTCCTAAAGTGCTTTTTAATTCTAAGATGTACATTTATAAATACATATAGATTTATATGCACGTGCATACACACACATCAAACACACTCTCACATGAATATTTATTCATCCTGATAAATTGCCACTTGGGATGGTCATTCTAGATACATTCAAAACCTAAGCAGGTGCACAGTATAGGACATTTATTCAATAGCGTCATTCTGGCTCCAGTGAGTATAACTAGAACCAAACAGATGAAGCTAAAAAGAAGGACACAATGACTCAATGTAGAGGTCTGTCTAGATGCTTAGGACATAGGTTCCCCAGCATTAGAAATGGTAAGTAGGAAGTCTTGCCAAGTACTTATCAGGAATGTTGAAGAAGGTGTTCAGAGAGGATTAGCCTAGATGGTCTGATGGTGTTTCTCCCATTCCTAAGGTCCTATGATTGTGCATCTATTTGGATCTGCTTAATAATTGAGGTAGTCAAAGCTGAGATTTTCATTCCCATTTAACATTTAAAGAGTTTAACAGCAATAGTGACAAACTCAAACTCTATAGTGGTTAAGCTAATTCTTGGTTCCAATTTCTTATGTTTCTCCAAAAACATCGTGTCCCCTGATTACTTTGCCCAGCAAAAATAAATATATTCACTGTAAAACTGAATGTTAGGAAGAAAATACATTGCTTTTAAGGATAATCTAGTCTATGTTTGTCCTCTCAAGGGACACACGTATTTTTAAAAAAGAACACAGTAGTGTAAACTGCATATACTGATTGATAGATAAAATGTCAGAGAGCAGTAAAGAACAGCATCTGTGCCAAAAAATAATCACTCAAATTTTAAACCGATCTTTTCCTTATGAGCTTAAATATAATAAAACAAAATGTTTAGCCACCTCACATGTATACACTATGCGTGCACACACACGTGTGTGTGTATGTATGAAATGGTCAGATTCCTATACGTAATACTTATTTAGTTAAGGTTATATATTTAAAAATATATTTTACAAATATATATATATACTTTCATTATATGTCTATATATATTTATGTTTATCACTTTTCTGACCAAGATTCATGAAATTATTTTAAATATTACTTGTGCCTTCGACATTAGCCTATCTTCACTAGAACATGTGTTATAATACATTTTTCTGCAGTAAATTATCTTCTTTCCATGTTGATGAGATATAATTTTTATTCTATTTGAGTATAATATTATCCCTAAAAATTTTATCCCAAGCAGAAACATGAAATTCTATGTCAAAAAACATCATTTTTCATTCTCCCCAAAATGTTTAATCATGATAGCTATAAAGTATTTTTCACTCTGTAAAATGAGTTTGAAGGCATTCTTAGAATGATACAAAATACAATTGTGAGGTAATACTTTCAATTTGAGTATATATCAAATCTATCTTAACTTTTCTTTCTAACTTTTCTTTGTTCTTGTTATAAAAACCTTCATAAACATCCAAAATGAGCATTGATTCAGATAATTTCAGGCTACAGTATATTCTCCAAACACTGTTTTGTTCCTCTAAATAAACAAATCAAGAAAGAGCCTTACATTATTTGAGAGTTTATAAGAAATTCAATATAAAATATCAGCCTTTGTTTTTGAGGATTTATTATTGGTAGTATCACTATTATTTTAAAACTTCATCTGACATTTGGGTATTATGATATTTATAAAAGAGCAAGACATTCCCACAGCCCCTTGTCTGTGCCAGACCACACCTTCCAACTAAAACAGCAGTGGTTAACATTTTGACATCGCACAGCTAAAACAAAACACTTGTGCCATAGCCCTTGTTCAGATTTCCAACTAAATTTGAAACTGAGTCTTTTCACGTTAAGAGAAGTAGAGGAGACCATAAAAGAGGCATGCAAAACATACCCACCAAAAGAAGCATTTTCACAAATCTCACGTCTGAGCCTCACTGCACATCGCATGACAAGCATCTAACAGAGCCAGCAACAGCCAGACCAGCAGAACAGAAAGTGATCTTCACTGCAATACATGAAGCAGAATGCTAGTGGCATGTCCACGCAGTTTATATCAAGTAGAAGCAGCTGAGCGATAAGCTATGGATGTGAATGAAACTGTCATAGCACACAGCATAATGCAGCTGAAGGACACATGAGGATAACCAGGAACTATGGACCTTCATGAGCACACACACCACTAACAATTATTAGACATATTATTAGATCAATGGACCTTTCTTTAAAGAAACAATTTTAGCAAGTTTTTGACCTACGAAGAAACTTTATCCTTACAAAATCAAAGCCACATCATTACAAAGTTTGCCAAAACAATTTTTATCACATGCTTTATGTTGGAACAAAATGGCCCTTAACTTTTCACCCCCTCAAACCCTGTAACTTTCCATTTACCTGAAGTGAAGCTGACGAAATCCCCTATCCCAGGATGCTTAGCAACCCCACCGGCGTAAAAGCCCCCTCCATCTTAGTGAAAAGCCCACGGCCAAAAGCCCCTCCATCTTAGTGAAGGCCCAAGAGACCTATCAACACTAGCCCCCCTACCACAATCCAATCAATACCCTACACGAACACTAGCCGTCCCCCACCGGATCCTCCCCCTATATAAGCTCGCTCCTCCATTTAATAAATTGGAATTCCTCTCGGGCTCCTGTGCGTCCTGGTGATTTCTTTCGTCTTGGATTCCTGCGCTTCCTGGTGGTTCCCTTCCTTGTGGATTACTGCGCGTCTTGGTGATCTCTCTCATTTCGGATTACTGCGCGTTTTGGTGTTTTCTCTCATTTCGGATTACCGCGTGTTCTGGTGGTTTTCTTTCACTTTATTTCATTAATTATTAATTATTCTAAGGTATTTAAAATATCTTGTTAATTCTTTTATTAATGATTTTATATTTAATTATTAATTATCACACTTTATTTTTATATATGACTCATAAATTTGCATCTTTAAAGTATGGTGACATTTCTATTGGGTTTGAATAGGCTTTAATTACTTTAAACAACTGAATGAGATCCATGTGTCAGGGGACGGGGTGCATTCCACAGTTAGATGAGAAGGCAGATATTTTGGCCAGCTACATATCTCCTCAGTAAGAAGATTAAAGGGGCCACTGAAACCCCCTAAGGATTTTTAACTTAATAGTTACTACCTACATTGCCAACCACTTAACTCCTACCTAGGTACTCAAAAAAGAAAAAAAGCTGAACTGAACAAATCTTTATTTAATTCCCACGATACCCAGAATAATTAGTTCTAAAGTTTATTCTAGTTTTCCAACATTTTCTTCTAAGTTTGCCACTATTAAAAATTCTGGATCATCAAAATATATTAAAATTGTAATTCAGGACAGAACTATACAACCACTGGTCTTTACAATTAGGTAAAGAATAATGCCATCACTTTGGATTATTATTACTATAACAGGTCTAAATAAAACTATACATTATAAATTCAGGTATATTGTTAGTTGAAAAATAACAAGCATTTGATTCTTAAAGTAGAAAAAATATATTTCAAACAAAGAGGAAATTTGATAACAGAAAAAGTTATATAATGGCAGCTAATATAATTCTGAGCCTGGGCTATTTGAAATTAAATCGGTGTAAATTAGGACTAGCAGATACTGAAAAGGTCTGATGTAAAACAGATTTCACAGACTATTTGGATAATTGGTAGTATCTCCATAAAAATGCCACTCTGTGAACTTCTAAAGCAATCCAGCCCCTCTGCAAGCTATTAAATCAAATACAGAGGACTACCTGAGGATACGAAATACTCATGACACCTTTGTCTTTCAAAGTAATAATAAAATGATTTTAATTTCTGGGCTCATTAAAATATGCTTAGTCATTTAAGAGATTCTATTAGGTGATTTACAGCATATGCCAAGTTGAAGGAATTAGTCTTGGGAAAATTTAAAGATTCACTTTCTTTATGAGTTAATTTTAAAAATGCTGCCCTGGATAGTTTTTTAATCTCTACAGGCCCTCTTCTAGTTTCACTTCTTGAACAATAAAAAAAAAAAAAAAATCCAGAATAATATATTAGTCTCCCTAAAACAACTTAAACAGATTTATTAAAGAAAACAGAACTCTAGACCTGAAGATCCAACTGCTTAGTCAACAGCCTCACTCCAATACCTGACAGACACATGAAACAAATATTCCTAAAAGTAAAGTGATCCTTGTTCCAGTTGTTCCTCCCAAGATCTTCTTTCAGCACAGGGTAACTTTATTCCACCAATTTCTTACCTTAAAGACCTCACTATTATTCTTTTTTCACACATACCTCTCATATAACCATCAGCCAATCAAATTAGCTCTAGCTTCAGGTACATCAGGAATCTGATCACTTCTTACTGCTTTTAAAACTATTAGTGTCCAAGAGCAGTAGTTCTCAAATGTTAGTAAGCATCAGTATTTCTTGAAGGCTGTTTACAATAGATTCCTGGGCCCCATTGACCTCTATGGTCTCGACTTCAGAAAGTTTGTGGAGGTGAGAGAGACCTAGGTGATATATGGTGATGTTGCTCCAAGAACCCTGGAGAACAACTGCCCCATAATAAGTCTCTATTAGACGTTGCCTGAACTGTTTCATAAAGTCCTCTGTTTTTTCTTTTCTTTTCTTTTTTTTTTTTTTTTTTCCGGCCCTTGTTCTTCAGGGGCTTTCCTCCAGAAAGTAGCCCAGTTGATGTTTTAAATCCAAGTCTAGTAATGTTACTCCTCTGCTTAAAATCTACCCAGAGAGAAATTCAGTCTCTATAATGACCTGAAAGATCTACAGCATTAATGCCCTCTCCTCTGTCCCTAAAAACACTGATTTTTCTCCAGCTGTATTGAAAGATGCTCCACAAACACCCAAACACATGCCCACCTCAATGCTGCTCTGTTTGCTGATGGTTCTCCCTGTAACGCCCTCCACATTTTGGCATGATACTGTTCCTCGGCATGCCCAAATGGCACCTTATCAGAACAGGCTTTATGTTTTCTCTTAGCCCTCAAAGAGAATATATTTGAAATTTAGTAAATGTATTTACTTATTTTGTACCTACCTCTCCCTATGAAAACATAAGTAATGGCAAAAGTAGAAACGTGGCCCATTTTTTTCATTGCTAGATTCTAAGAGCCTGCAACAGTATCTTGCACAAAGTGGCTATTTATACATAATTGGATCAATCAGTGAAAAATAAATTAAATATAGTCCTAGAAAAGAAGTGTTAAATTAACATAAAGTCATTTACTATGCTTTTGCATCAGGCACTGTAGATGACATCGTTTATACCCTTACAAGGAATCTTCTGTAGCTGTTTTCATAAACAGTACTAAGATGACAAGAAGGAATCTCAGAAAAGATACATAATTAACCAAAATAACACAAGTATGGGCAGATGCCTAGGAATCCATGTCAATTCTTTGTAGCTCTGTAGCTTAGCCTATGCATTTTTCATTGACCTAGATTAATTCATTTGCTAAATATTTTGAGTGCCAATTATATGTCAGTCCTTATCTAGGTATAGGGCATTTAAGGACAATTAAAATAAGAAGTTTCCATTTATAGTCTGGTAGAAGGGAATCACAATATAATCACTTTAATGTCTAATTACAAGATGAGGTGAAACTAAAAAAGAATATTATAATTCTAGAAGAATACAGTAGATAACAAAGAATATTGTACTATATGCAGGAATTTTGATTGGACTCCTTACATTTCAGGTGCTTACAAAACTGATAAGAAAAGATGTCAAGTAAGTAGTATTGCCTATCAGTGTGAAGCTCAGAATGAAAATCTGATTGAAAAGCCTATGTTTTAGACTTGTCATAGACTAGTCAATTACATCATAATTACAAATGATATTTCCAAAACAAAATGCACACAGTGAGGATACAGAGGGCCAAACATGACAAAGGGAAACTAGTATTTCAGAGATGAAAGGAAAAGTATTTTGTGAAGATAAACATATTTACGTGTCAAAAAGCTGAGTGACATAATCTGATTAGGCTTCAAAAGAATGTCTTTTGACCTTGAAAACACCAGAGGGATGAGTGACCACATTTTTTGTAGTAGATTTGTGGAGAAAAAGATGGTTTGGAGAAATTTATGGAGTAAGAGGGAGGGGAGGAAAGAAACACACTATAAAGCATATGAAAAAGAGACAACTTAGGGATGTTATTAAGCAATTCTTTTTAGAAGCTTAACTGTAGTGGGTAGAAGGAATTAGGGTGGCTATGTGAAGGAAATCCATAACTTTTTTCCATATAAATATCATTCATAAAAAAAAAAAAAAATTCTGGCATCAGACTTTCTAGCTATAAGAACAAATGAATAAACATTTCTGCGTACTTGCTCCATATCAGAAATTATTCAGAGCTATCACATATATGTGACCACCTAGGATTTTCACAGCAATCCAAAAGGGGCAGAGATGTCAGAACTGTTAAATAACATAATTGTGATTACTTTTTCTTCTGTAAATTACTTTCCATAGCCTGTATTCAAAATGAATCCCCAAACTCTTATTCTATTAACCCCTCAAAACTGTCCTACAATCAATTACAGGCTGATTTATCTGCATTCAGATCTTTACACTAATTAAATCTTTCTCCTCCAGGCTTAAACCCTTTTCTTGGTGCTTTCCCTCAAACATTGACTCAAAGTCTAGCAGGTGTAAAGTTAATCGCCCAGCCTTGGTTGGAACATACTCCTGAGTAAATTTAGATTAATTTTTTAAAGAAAAAAGGTGAACTGTGTCAATTCACTAGCCATTTAGACAATTCTCTATGTTTGCTTCTAATAGTCATTGCTGTCTTCTTAAAAGGTTGAAAAAAGATATTTCGATTTTAATGCCTTGTTGGATTTATATAGTGACATTCTTTCAAAGAGCATAGTGACCTTTATCATCTGTCTTCACAGTATCTGTAGAAGAAGAGGCATTATTCTTATTTAACATCTGACAAAAGAGACACAGAAGGCAAAGTGATTCTGTTAGATTATGTTCCCTCACACACTTGCTTAGCAGCAATCTAACAAAGTAAGAGTCTTTACAGAATGTGTACATCTGAGAAAAAAAGTGGTATTTGAGCTTTGGTCTGAACCATTACTTTAACATAAACAAGAATGTTAAAAAAACATAAAAAACATAATTCA
The DNA here is from genome assembly GCA_030015415.1 of Cynopterus sphinx. NCBI lineage: Eukaryota > Metazoa > Chordata > Mammalia > Chiroptera > Pteropodidae > Cynopterus > Cynopterus sphinx. Next base: position 117,656,409 of record CM057381.1, on the reverse strand, counting down.
CTTATTCCTACTATTATGCATTATATAGCAAAAATTAAAAGAATGTAGCATTCATATTAAACTCTGATTAAGGATACTTGATTGGTTTAAGTCTTTAAAACAAAAGTTTCTTAAATATGATATTTCTGTGCCTTTTTCACTTCAAAAATGGAAGTTATTGTATTTTGATAACATCTATTAACTACCACAGCAAAGCAATGAAAAAAAAAACCTCATGATTTAAAAAGAACTAAGAAAAAGCCAAAAGGAGGTAAGCCTACATTTATCACACTACTTGATTTCACAAAAACTACTACAGATTAATTATTGAGGGTACGGCTACAACTTACTGCTTAAACTATCTGCAGGGACCCACACATGCTATTGCTCCTATCGCTCTATGACTAAGTTTTACTCATCATTCACTGGCGATGTCATATATAATCCCTTTCTTAAACCCTCTAGACTCTGAACTCTCTGAGAAGTCCTAACACAGGAATGGGTGAGCAAGAAACTGACACTTGCCTATTTTTGTGCTAACATTATGGTAAGTACTTTAAGAATAGCATCTCAATAAACCACACAACTGAACAACCTTACGGGGCAGACACTATCATTATCACTATTATCTATCACACTACTCCTCCACTACAGTGTACAACCAGATACCCTGAGGAGCTTGTTAAAATGCAGATTCCAAATCTACAGACCTTGAGCAGAACCCAAGATTATGCATTTCTAACTAGTTCCTAGGTGATGCCTACCAGAATCTCACCATGAAAACAAAGGCACCTGAAACTGGAACATTACCACACACCCAGTATTGATACCAGAATCACCTGGAATTACTCCAAAGGCTAGGAATCTTAATCAGGGTTCAGCAAGCTACAGCCACAGGCATACCAAAACACAGCCAGGCCCAGTTGTTTAAGTATTGCCTGTGGCTATGTTTGTCTTGCTACTCTTGGCAGAGGTGAATTGATTGTAATCAAGACAATGTGGCCTGTAAGCCAAAAATATTTACTTTCAGGCCCTTTTTAGAAAAAGCTTGCTGACTTCTGCTCTTAATCATTGCACTATATTGTCTAATAATTTGTTTTTGTTTTTGTTTTTTTTTTAATTTCCAGAGCTGGATGTATAGAGAACCTCCTGAAACAAATGCTTAGAATCCATTCAGTCTGAAATAATAGCTCCCATCTATCACTTCATATTATTTCATCTGCAACTTTTATTATACATATATTCTACTTCGTGATATATTTACTTAATATCTATATTACCTCACCTTTGAACAGTGGTCTTTACAGTGGGGTTCACTTACCTCAGGATGTTCCAGAAGGCCTATTAGGGTATGAGAATAAAACGACAGAACTTCTATTTTATTTTATTTTTTTTGCCTTATTCTGTTTGAACTTGTATATTTGTATATACTTTAGGATTATTCCTCATGTGTATTATAGTGACCTTCCCAATAAATATTGAATAAATAAATGACCAATATTTGTACTCTTCCTGTGCCCAGCAGACTGCCTTGTACATAGCAGGCACATAGTAAATCTTCACAAAATACTCATTTATTTTTTTTTCCACTTTAAAATCCTAGATGTGATTACTTTCATTAAGGTTGCAGAATTTAGGATGAAGGGATATGACCATAAAAAGTTATTTTGAAACATAGAAGGGAAAGTTATGTCTTCCAGGTATATGGCACATGGGATTGCTGAAATAAGTTGGCATTTGGACCAGAATATTCTATGAAAGACTCTTTCTAGAATAGTCTAAGAAAGAAATGTGGAAATTTAGATCTTAGAAGCAAGAAGTGTTGCAGAGGAAAAAGGGATCAAAAGGATACTAAGGAGGGTAGAGAAGGGGCCTTGGAGGCACAGAAGTTATAGAGAAGAAAGTCCTCAAAGATGTACCTGCACAAAAGGCTGGAATCCTGAAGGCCGCAGCTAATTCTGACTTCTTGCTGCTCAGAATCCTCCTCTGACTGCCTTAGGTGGGGAAGTTCTTGGCACTGGGCACCAGGGCCTATCTTTGAACAGTTGTAACTGACAGTGCCTGAGTCATCATTTTAAAGCATCAATTTTCACTATAAACTACTGCAGGAAATTGATTTGAATCCATCCCGACTTCAAATTTTTTGCCCCCCCTTTTTTTTTTCCATAAATCTCTAACAAGGGCCTTTTAAAAACCTCATTTGCTGTTTTTCCTTAGGGTCAAATTACAAAAACAGACTGGATGAAGGAGGCTATGATAAAAAAAGAGGTTCTGCTTCAGTACTCTTTCTCTCACCAAAATGTGCACTGGAGTGAGAGGCAGTACAAACACTGTTAAGCAATTCTTGATTTTTATTCTTATGGTAACCTGTCTAGCTAGTTTTGATTGAAAATCTACCATGTACTAGACAGTGCTGAATGGTAGGTAATAGGCTCCAGCTTTTAAATTCAGCAATAATCTTACTATGTAGATATTAAAAGTGAAAGAATAATATAATTGAAAGAATAGTCCAATTGAAAGAATAATAGAAACAAGGATGGTCTTTCTTCTAAATTGGTGGTCAAACTAGATAAAATAAAATACTAGTTTGTTTTTCTGTATTTCAAATGTTCCAATCTGTTATTGATTGATACTTATAGAACACACTAAAAATATTTTCCTAGAAATATGAAATTTTTAAGAGAAAAATGAAAGCCTAATTTTTTTATTAGATTCAACAGACAAAATCATTGTCATATTGTCATGAAAATTTTGAATGCCGATTCTTAAGTTTCGTATTTGTGTTGCCATAACAATAACCAACACAACTGGCAGAAGTACATGAGCCGCACTTTGAGTAATACTCTCTGTATCACACAGATCTAAGAGGAGTGTTTTACACAACATAGCCCACAAAAAGATGTTTCTACTCAGCTCCTATTGATGATGGCTCCATGTCTTACGATTCAGGCAAAATGAATTTAACTTCATGCTGATGTTTATAGGATTGATTGCATCTGAATGTGAGCTCAACCCACTCACCCCTAATGCAACTTTAGGCAAGTATTTTGACCTGTAAGTCTCATTTTCCTTTGGCTACAAAATTAGGAACAGACTCTACTTTACCTTGAGGACTGAATGAGTCAATGCATATAAAACATTAAGAACACATTTTATTACATTAGAAACACTCAGATATGTGTTGTTGCTGCCCTTAATAATAAATATAACAGCAAAATATCTTTATCCTCATTCTTCCCCTCTTTCCATAGGCACTGCTTGAAAGTAGTTTAGTGCTGTTTTGCAAGTTGACACTAATGATTTTTCTCTTTAAACCCCCACAGTTTACATACTTATTTATATCTTTGTGATTAAAAAAAAAAAATCCAACAATAGTGGAACGGTTATGGAATATTTAATCTCAATGGCCCTTCCTTTCCACCTCCCTCTGGGCCTTTGGACAGCTCTTATCTAAGATACTATACATTACCTATTTCACCAGTCATTTATACATAAGGGCAAGGAAGCTATGACTGCATATTCCTCACCTTAATCACAAGTTTCTAATATATCCTAAACCTAGTCAGAGCTTAATAAATACATATGAACGTAAAGTCTCAAAAATTAGTTAAACCTGGAAATTTTAGCATAACCTACTATGGACTAATATTTAAGTTTGACAGAAGTCATTAATAGCAACAAGTATATGTGTGTGAGTGTGTGTGTGTGTGTGTGTGTGTTTGTGTGTGTTTAATGTTAGATAACCATAACCTTGTTTCTCTTTCTCCAATAAAATATTTCTCAAATTTTACCTGATAATAAAGTATAAGAGAGAGACTACAAGAGCTTTTTCCTTAAAATAAAAAAGAAGATAGCCTATTTGTCTATAATACTAAGATATAATGTTGCCTTGAACAGATTAATTGGACATTCTTTATGAATTCCTTTCAGTTTTAAGGATTTAATAAAGTGTGTGAACTATTATCTTCAAACTGTATTAGCTAGTTGGAATCCTTTTTGACCAGGCAAAAGATGTTGCAAAAAGAGGAATTATTCTGATATTAGAGGTAAAGTATTCAAAGTGTTTTATTTTTATTTTGAATACATTTAATCATTTAACCACCTTATCAATCAAAAAGCATCCTTACCACATTGGTTATGCATTTTGTACATTTATCATTAAACTAAAAAATAGCAATACTTGACCATTTGTTACATGAAAACAAAGATACATATAAAATGAAAGATTTTTTGTAGCCCTTGGTATCATATGAAAATATATCTCATTCTCATTCGGTAACTACCTTAAAAATTACGTAATCAAAGGACCATCAGTCTTCACTTTTGAAACCTTATATCCACAAAGGCAACATTAAGGAATGTTCAATATCATGATCTAAATTTAGTCAGTCTTTAGAAAGGATGATATGATTCAATAAAATAGCAGTAACTCACACTAAGAAACATATTATAAAAACCTCGGAGTATCAATCTCCTTGCACAGAGTTTCTAAACAAATAGAAGTGGAGGACATTTTATAACTTCAGTAACTGGTGGTGAGGACTAATATATAACATAATCTGCAGATAAATAGACATACAGACAATAACTTACAAAAATATTTAAGGGTTCATAAGCTCACAGAATCCCATCTATGCCAGATGTCCTTTCCAGCTCCACTGTAACAGTTTGGAATGGCTAATGGAGACTGAAGGGAAGGGGTTATACACCTATACCATATCCACCTACAAGAGATACTTCAGGTTATTCTCCATTGGAAACTTCCTCCATAAGAATTGAGTATTTTACTGTCACCTGGAGTGATGCAGGACTACGAAGAGGAGCAAATCTTAAAACATAATGTGAACCTATCCATGAAACAGAAAAACAGACTTCTTCCTTTCCTTGCAGTTGTTATGGTAACAGTGGAACTGCATTTAACATTTTACTCAAATATTTTTTGTTTGTTTGTTTGTTTGTCTGTTTGTTTTGGTAGACAATGCTCTGAGATTAAGAAATATAGAGTAAATATTAAGTACTGTTTTAAAACAGTAGTAATGCTACTGTAGGTTAGCATGACCAAACAGAATTCAGTCCCACAGGATTTTGATACTAACTTCACAAATCAGCTTGTACGGAAATTTTTTCTAGTCACTGATTAATGCCAAAAATGACAAAATAATTTTTAAGAAAAAACATTTCGTGTCATTTTGAATCAATAAATGTTTTATATACTTATTGCAAAGGACCTAACCTCACTAAAAGAGTTTTTCTTGTTTTATGGTTCTTTTCATGACACATCTTTCTATCCTTGGTGTTGTTAATTTATTTCTTGGATATTGATCACTTTAATAAAGTCAATATGCCATTAGAGTGCTCAACATTTGAAGGGAAAACAAAGAAAGCTGAGTAAGAATGTTTAGAGAGTAGAGGAAGGTGTTTTCTAACCTCTGGAATGGCTACAGTATGTTTTATTTATTTTTTTAATAAATAAATTTGACATGTAACATTTTATAAGTTTAAGGTACAGTACATGTGTTACTCTGATGCATTTATACACTGTAATATAATTGCCAATGTAGTAATATTTATCATATTATATAACTGTAGTACAATATTATTGTCTATATTCATTATACTATGAATTGAGTCTCTGGCTTATTTACTACTTGTTACAACTTTGTACCCTTAAACATCATATCACGTGTAACCCCCTGTTCTTATAGAAATAAAAGAAATAATTTTAAAATTTGTGTGGAACCACAAAAGACCCCTTAGCCAAAGAACAAAGCTAAATCATGCTTCTAGACTTCAAACTATACTACAAAGTTATAGTAATAAGAACAGTATGGTACTGGCACAAACATAAGACACATCAATCAATGAAACAGAATTGAAAGCCCAAAATTAAACCTCAGCATATATGGTCAACTAATATTCAACAAGGGAGCCAAGAATACCAAATGGGGAAAGAATAGTCATTTCAACAAATGGTACTGGGAAAGCTGGATAAACACATGAAAAACAATAAAATTGGACCCCTATCTCACACCATTCACAAAAATTAACTCTAAATGGATCAAAGATTTAAACTTAAGACCTGATATATAACACCCCTAGAAAAAAATATAATAAAGAAGCTAATCAATATTGATCTTGGCAATGAAATTATTGAGCACGATACCAAAAGCATAAACAACAGAAGAACAAAATTGACAAATGGAACTACATCAAATGGAAAAGCTTCCACACAGCCAAGGAAACAATTAACAAAATAAAAGGCAACCTACAGAACAGGGACAATTTATGAAAGATACATATTAAATAAGGAGATATTAACCAAATTATACAAAGAACTCAGTGAACTCAATTACAAAAAGCAAATAATTCAATATGGGCAGAAGAACTATAGACATTGTCCAAAGAGGACATCAAAATGGCCAACAGATATATGTGAATATTCTCATCATCACTAATCATCAGAGAAATGCAATTCAAATCACAATGAGATATTACCTCACACCTGCCAGAATGACTATCATCAATAAGACAAGAGACAATAGATGCTGGTGAGAAATAGGTTCTTTCTTAATAACAGAGACAGAATCTGGAAAACTTTTTCCAGGTGAAACCAATTGGATGTCTCGGTCTTGGATATTCTTTTGAGAGGAGTTAAAAGTTACATTAACCTTGACTAAGAAATGCCACCTATTTCATTCCCTTCATCTCTTCTTCAGACTCCCACTATGACTGAAATGTACTACTCCAAAGTAGAAGCATCTTAAAAACAAATAGTCATACAGAGATAAATTGATCTTGGCAAGAATCAAACAGAAGAAAGCCATCATCCCCTGCTAAGCTTAACTTAAGAGAGCCCCTTCAAATGAGTTTTGTTCACAGCAGAATGGGAGGCTGAATTTTTTTAAAAGAACACACTGTGACTATTTTCTTTTATGAAAAATGAACATTCTGTCTACTAAAGGATCTAAAATGGAACACTCTCAGCATTCTTGAAATGGTAAGTCTTGGACAGCACATTTTTTAAAAAAGGCAAATTAAAAGGGGGAAATAATAGTCATTATAAAGAAGTTGAACCAGTTGACCATTCATAAGCCAGGTGCTCTAGGCTTTTAGCTGATGTGCCAAATTTTCATTAGCCCTGCCTATATTTCTCAGTTCTTCCACCACTCAATTATTTCAACTTGCATTCTCAGAATACTAAAAAAAAAATTATAAACAACTGACTGTACTAACACATTCAAAAGCTCTCTCAAGGTACAAATTACTATGGTAAAAGAAAAGGGACAAGGAAAAAAATAAGTTTGACATCCATTATATTCATATATTGGCTTTTTTTTAATTTGTTGTTATGTGACTATTTCTATCATATCAAAGGAACAGGTCCTACTTTAAAAACAGTTTAAGTACTTACATTGAAATAGTATTTGCAAACTGCTGAATTTTTTTCTGTGCCATTAATTCTTAAATTTAAATAAATGTATTAACAGCAAATCATGGGTTAAGTCACCTGTAAAAGAAAATCTATGTCTTGAAACCAGAAGACAAAGGGCCTAATATGTTACTCTCACACTTTGTTAGTTTCTTGGATCCATAAAAGTGTTTTCTTTGAAAATTCTTCCCCCATCTATGAGCTCTTGGTCAGGTTGTTAATTATACTATCTAAAAATTCATACTGACAGTTACATAATCAGAACACTAAATTTCTCTGGCCACTGTGTGTGGATGTATGGTCCAAGAAGGGCCAATGAGAACTTTCCCTAAAAATCACATGTGGCTACTGGATGAAAAACTATCATTTTACTCAAGTGGTTAAATTGGGAAGGTTGTATATTCTCCATTTTCCCCACAATACTAAATTCCGACCTTATTCTGTACCCTTGGAAGCTGAACTCTATGGCTTGCACCAACTGAATTCCTTTATATTCAGATGGGTTTGGCTCATGGGAATAACTAGTAGATTAGAGAGAATGAAGAAAGGTTGGAATATCTATTCTCCAAGTTCTCTCCTTCTGGACTGCAGTTTGGCAGTACCTGTTTTCAACCAAAGGCCACAGATCCACTTTGGTGGCCCTCTCTTAAACTGGTTCTCTTAACCTATCCTTTCACTTATCTCTTCTGAGTGTAAATATTCTCCTCCATGGTAGCCCAGTATTCCTCATCATCCTTTGTAGATGTTTCTTAACCCACCTGAAATTTACAAATAGCTTCCTTATTTAAGTCTCTCTAATCACCCCTTTTGACTGTGCCATTCCTTTCCTGAACGGTAATCCAGACTGATAATATATTATGATATCATGAGAATGAGCCTTAGTCTAATAATGCCCACTAATTTGCCTTACAGAAAAGGCTGTATTCAAACTAAAGTCTGTTAAAGTCAAACAAATAGATGAAGAATATGAGATAGATACAGAAAAACTGTTTTGGGTTTCTTTATTTTTTTCCCCACTCTTGGCAACATGAAGCCAGCAAAACTCTTAAGCATTCCAGTTGTGTGATTTAATGCACTTCCGTTTTCTTTGAGGTAGTTTGGATTGCTTTCTGACACTAGCAACTGACAAAAGAGGTGGTACGTATTCTGTAATAAAATATATGCAACGCTGAGAAGTTCACATTCTGTAACATTAAAAAAAATAGTAGGGTTTATGTGAAAAAAAAGCACTGAGAACAGAGCATTTAAAATCTATACAATAACAAATCTGTATCTCACTCACTGACAAAATAATCCTAATTACTATCTCTAGTAGAAAATACTATCTCTTTTCTAAAAAATACATACTACATTTCTAAGATAAATAAACCACAGTAAGCAATGCTTCACAAAACACTGTCAAGAAACTTTATTTGGTCATAATTGGTCCTCATAAAAGATCATGATGTGCACAAGTATCTTGGACAGTAGAATATTGCTCCATGGTTTGTTACAATTAACTACATTAGTGTACTTGGTGTTTAATTACTGTTACTTGATAACAACAAAAACAAAAATTTAACGGCCTGGCAAAAATGTAAATAAAACAATGTTTCTTCTAGATAATGCTGACATCATTATCCTACTACTCACAAATAGCATAAATTAATCCACACTGTAGAAGCATGCATTATAACAGATTAGACTTTAGTCTCATACAGCTATCATTTTCCCTTTGTTCAGTTGTTCCACACTTTAGTCTCATACAGCTATCATTTTCCCTTTGTTCAGTTAGTTGTTCCACAGATGTACATGTTGCAGTGTTTATCAGTAATTACCTCTCAGTACTGTAAAAACACAACTGTATATGTTTTTCATTTTTGTGCCATCTCCCAGTTTGTCATAAAACCTTCTTGTTTCAGTATCATATATATAATATTTTTATATACCATAAATTAGAAGATATCTAAAATGTTATATTTCTTATAATAACTATATCACAGAGTGTTCTGAATAGGCTGAGATATAGATTAAGTTGCTCCTTTATTTTAATTGATAGATAATATAATCAACATATTTATATAATCAGTATTATAATTCAGCTTAACAAAAGAGATATTTGAAGGTCATCTAATAGTTAAAGTTGAGATATCATAGCACAAATTTTCTGGTTGTTCCTCAAATGTTTGTCCTATCCTAGGCACAGAGTGAAACTATATTCCCTTTCTTACTTGTAATCAAATATAACCTTATGACTAAATTCTGGCCAATGGACTTTAAACATTAGTAATATATAATCTTTCCAGACAGCCCATGAAAGCTTCTTTCTAGTCTCCCATTTTTCTCTTCCCCTGTCTCTTGGGAGAATTGGGAGCATTCTTGGGAGTCAATCATTTAAAATGGTAGCTCCTTTGTCAGTTTAGATTTCTGAATAACTACTGGGTCAGAGGCTTTCACCATACACATCCACCATTTTTTACTCTATACAATATAGAACTTCTGTTGAACATATCCTGGTTCTTATTCAAAAATTGCAGACCCAGATGAAGAGCGAAAAATAATTTTTATTTAATCTTGTGTTACTTTGCAAGTAATCCAGCACTTAAGCGAATAGGGAAAAATCTGGGGCCTGTTCCAGTAGGGAGTTTCATCTCTGTGCCAACCAGTTTCTTTTTAGGTTGATATGTTTTAGCTAAGACACGTTTGGTTACAAGGATCATAAATTTACCTGAATTATTTCACATAAAAATGAATTATTTTAAGGTATATCAAATCTTACTGAATTCATGAAAAACAAACTTTATTCAAAGAAGTTAGGATCTGTCAGAAATGGAGAAATCTACTGCCTCTGAGGTATAGCTAGTGTTTTGTTTCTGCTGTCTACGCATATTCACCTCATCCTCTCTTTAACTGTCAGCTCTACCTGCTTACTTATTAAGTTCATGGTCCAACGTGGCCATCAAATCAATTTCACCAACATGGAACAACAGTCTCTGAGTTCGAATTCTTGATAGAAGGAAAAATAAACAGTATGTATGGATCTGATAAATTAAGATGTTCTCTGATTTCAGTGAGCCACATATATCATACCTTCATTAGGTCTTCATTGCCCTTGGATCAGTGATGTGCTACTCTTTAGAGCAGTTAGTTTCCACTGAAGAAGGCTGGGCTGCAAAATTCATATTCATGCATCAGGGTGAATGTTTAAGAAAGGCCATAGGGAACAAGTTTAGAACAAAATGGCAGTCAGCCGAGCTAAATTTTTCTGTATGCTACTTTGTGAAGAGAAGGTAGGAAACAAATGCTTCTAAGTGCACTTTTCTCAGTATAGCTTTCTAGTGTCTCTTATGGCCCCCCAAATACCAGTAGGAATCAGATGGTCCTTTGGTCAATCATTACTTCTTTCAATTATAAGTTTTAGTATATTTCTTTTAAGAACATAGCTAAGCATAAGCTAGTCTTCTCATAGAGCTATTCTTCTATGAAGAAGCAAAAATAAAATATTTTATTCATTCTCTTTACGCACTGTTTGGTAGAAATTACCCAAATTTTTAAGTTTGTTGATAATTGTCATTTAATATTGACATAGATTGCCTCAGTTTTTGCATAAGATTAGTAATTTAATTGAATTTAGATGCAAAAAGACAATATTAGATAAGTATGCTATAAGTCAACTTTTTACTTGGAATTCTCTATTGTGCATTATCATTATCAAATTATGGCTTGGGTCAAATTGTTATCTGAGTCACATGTCATCAAAATGGCAAACACCTGGATTGATTGCCACAATTCAAGGTACTGAATTACAGAAACCACATCTTATATTTTTGTGCATTTATTCCAAAACTGAGCTTAATGTTGTGCATATAGTAAGTACTATATTTTAAAATTTATTCTGGGTCTCTCTTCTTAAAATAAAACTCTTCCCCTACCCTTTTTTATTAGCTCTTCATTTCTTTCTTTACTTCTAGATTGGTGCTCTAAAATTCAATTCTCAGACTTATTCTCTCCCTAAAATGACACAGTATCTCCTTCATGTCCATTGAACAGATATAAACTCTTCAATATAATACTTTCTCCTGAACATCAATTACCTATCTCCTAATTTCCATGCCTTTACTCCTTCATATTCTAAGATCTGTGAATCCTAAACAATTCATGATGCTTGATTCTTACCATGTTAATTTATATAAATGTTCCTATATCATTCTCCCTCCTTGAAGAAACTTTTAGCATGCTGAATAGATAATAATGGAGGAAAATCTGCTATTTTACATTTTAAAAGGCTGAGTTGAAATCCTAGCTCACAAGAAAGTTATATAGGTTCCTTGAGCTTCAGAAGCTTTGCTTTAAAACTCAATGATAAAAATTATTTTACTGGGTATTTTTGTTTTGGGTAGAGAATTATTAAATGAGAATACATATGCAAAGTGCTCAATATGTCATTTTCTCTTCTCTTTCTGTCAGGCCTTGCTTTTTGCTATCATCCAGATTGTCACTATTTCTCATTAAATCTATGCTTTATCATTTTCTTCGTTGAGGCATCTGTTTCATATGTATGTCTAGTTCTTCTAATAAAGAAAGGCCAAAATATAAAACTTTTATTCTTTCCTGTCACAATTGCCCAGTCTTAATTAAGAGATATTGTAGTATACAATGATACTGTCCAAGTTTGAATTCCAGCTTACCACCTGTGGAAACTTTGGCAAGTTACTAATGTCTCTGTCCCTCTTTCACTTATCTGTAAATGAGGGTAATGTTAGTAACCTACCTCATATATTTCTATGAGGATTAAATGAGTTAATGTAATGTTATAAATTTGAATAGTATCTGACATAGTAAAGGCTCAAAAAATGCTAGTTATTATTAGTTACTGTTAGTAACATTATTATAGCCATGTTTTATAACCAAAGTCATGCTGCAAATGTCTAAGAGCAATTCAACCAATATAAGAGGAATGCAGCAATAGCATATTGAATTTTCATGCATAGTCTTATGAAATTTATCTTATATACCCCAAATCATAATATGAGGAATGTGCTTTTTCAGGAGTTGGCTTCACATATAAATCTTAATATGGTTATGAACACACATAACAAAATGCTTGTACTAACATGACAGTGAATTCTAAATAAATCTTAAAGGGCATTATGCTACATTCACAGAAATATCTTAGGAGAAAGCTTATAGATTCTGTGCCAATGTGTTCTATAAATCAGTCACCCAGTATGACAGTAGGTACTGTGAAAGGGGTGATACATCTAACGTGAGATGAGAAAACTGCTTGAGAGATAAACAATGATATGGCTTATAAATATAAACATATGCTTTAAAGACATTGCCTTTATCTTTCCCCATAACAATTTTTTCTTTCCTACTTTTCACGATAAAAATAAGGCTACTTCTTTATTTATAGACATGGAGAAACATATCTAGGCACTAAAAAAATAAGCATATTATTTTTATTTGAAATGATTAATCCAAAAAGCCATTTCAGTCACTGTAATATTTAGTGGCTATATCAAATAAACACCAAAACTGGAGTTGTTTCGTATTGCAAAGGCTAATTCATCATTCGTGTAACAGTTCATTATGAATGTTCCTGATTCATGGGCAGCTCTCTTCTCCAAAACAATTCCTTCTACTGTGTAGACTAGTGACTGCTATGGCTACAGATTCCCCTGTACCTCAGTAAAGAAAGAAAGAAAAGATAGACAAGGTACCTCTCTGTTTCTCACCATCTTGTCCTTGCAATGATATAACCTCTTCATTCTTATCCAGTTGACAAAAACTAGGTCACATAGTCCCACCCAAATGGCAGCAGGCTGTTATAGTAGTGGTGGCATCTGTAAAATTAGTACCCTGATAGACAGTCATTTCCAATGGCTTCATACAGAACCACAGCAGAGGGAACCTGAATCTTGGTGGATGCTGGTCTTTTTCTGCCACAGATTCATTGACTGTATACACTGAAGGAGATGCTGGTTATTACAAACCCAAGAACTTTGCCAAGTATTTAAAACAGCAACGCTAAAGGACAGCAATAAAGTTTTAGTGGAAAAAATCATCTAAGAAACATTGATCTTTTTAGAAGTTGCCTTTATTCCTCATCTTCCTCAATTCAAATCATTACAGAATTCAGGGAGGGAACTGAGGCTGAATTTCTTCAAACATGAATACTCTATTCCCTCTGAATAGTGGGGAAAAAAAACTATTTTAAGAAGATTTTGGTTACCTTTCAAAAACTCTAGCAATCTTCTGGGGAAGATTTAGTACCAGTAATGATAAACAAAATTAATTTAGACAAATCTCTTGATTTTTGGAGATATCCTCTTTCTTACCTTATAATGAAAATACTGAACAGGAACCTTCCTAAAGACTTTCCAGTCATAATAATCTGTGAATTAAACAATGGTGGGGATAGTGTAAAAAGTGGTATTATATATTGGCTCTTTAAAACTGGTTCATTGATATGAAAACTTTTGCTTTCAAACATTCAAAATAAAACTGTCTCTCAGTCCCTTATGGATTCATTTTGTCCTACTTAAAATATATATGTTACTGAACCATTAATAAATACTCTCTAACAAAATAAATGATAACATTGTCAACAATCAAAACTTCAGTGCCATCAGCATCTAGAAGACATGAAAAACAACAACAAAAAACTCAGTGGAACAAAATTGAGCCAACCCTTTCCAAACCTAAACATTTAATATTAATCAATGATAGTCCAAACAAACAACATGGAATAGAAAGCTTTAACATGTTTATGTTGAACACTTCCAATTGTAAAACACATACAACACAAGTCTATAAATAGAGAATTTAGTTGACACTTCCAAGTTAGTTTATAGACTTTTATTTAGCTAGTTACCTAGAACTACAAGTAGCCTAAAGAAAGAAAATTAGAATGATCATTATCTCACAAAGTTCAAAAATCTATGCTCTTGTTTTCAATAAAAGGATCTAAAGGCACAAAATGTAGAAGGCTTCATATATTTATATTTGTAGAAGTTAAGGTCTGAATGATTCATTCAAACAAGGTCCCTAGGAAATTTAAATAGGTAACAGAGGGGAGAACTGACCGAGTATCAGTGGAATGTCTAGGAACTAAAAGTCACATGTTATACAAAACATATCCTATCTAGACACTTGATAAATCCATGGCATTCATTCACCTAAGCAGGTCAATTAATTATCAAGAAATAAACAATAGAGATTGTGTGTGCCTAACATGTTGAGGTGGTATACATAATGAAATATCAAACTACAAACTATACTATACCCATCCTAAAATTTGTTGACCCTCAATTCTTCCAGCTAAAAAATTCAAATTGAAAATGATATTAGAGGTCAGTTCATTTAATTCAAACATTTTAGTATTCTACAATAGATATGATATAGGTTATGCATTCTCTAGAAATATCGCAATATTTTTTCTTTGCAAAATGCAATGGCTTGCCACAATTTGATTATGAAAAGAAAATGTTTGATTTGTTAGAAAGGAAGCTCTTAGGTATTTTCATCTGCACTGTGAATGAGAATTAATAGTTTAGGGGAAAAGTTATTAAATGTAGACAAAATAGTAAAATAACATCTAAAGAAGAAAATTTAAATCACTAATATTTCTATCTCCAAGAGATAACCCCTGCATTACTTTTGTTCTTATTAATTAAGAATGTTACTTTAAATGAAGGATTATCTATTAAACAAAAGTTATATGTAAATAGAGGAGTGAACAGATTTCAGAGGTAATATTCACAACGATTGTAATCAAACTTTTCACATATTCTTTTAAGCACTTGAGAAACCTTTATTTGCATAGAAACAACTCATATATTAAACAAAAATTATTCCAATCTACTAATTCATATAAGTTTCCCAGGGATCTATCATAGACAATACTTACTTTGTCAGCCCAGCTTTCATACCAAACGGTCTTAAAATGAATGTAATTGAATTTCTTTTAACATTTTCATTAATTCACACCATATTTAAAAACTTCCCCTGCAAAGTCCAAATTAATGTTTAATTGTACTGCAGAATGATTTAGAAACCTAATCAGATAAGAAAAATGACATCTTTAAAACCATATAACTAATAAAGACATCTATGAGGTCCACAGTAAAATCAGGCACTAATTTATTATACTAATGTAATATAACAATTCAAATTAAAGTTAATGATATGATGAAATATTATACTAATTTTAGGAGGAACATAATTAAGATGTTTGTCTCATTGCTATCCCACTATTTAAAAACAGGTACAAGATTTTAATTTGGATGGTATTTGTTCTAAGCAAAAAACAAACACACAAAAAACAAGAAAAGGTAAAAAAAATGACTGATACAAAACCAATAACAGAACTTTTACTTCAGAATCATGAGGGAATAACAGAAATCAGAGTTATACTTTATATTCCCCCCTTAAAGAACTAAAAAACTGAAATATGTATGGAATATGAGTAATATGAATAAGCATATATATGTATATAATATAATGTTTTCAAGCATTGATATCAGGCAGGAAGAGGACAGAATCCATAGAGATAGAAGCAAATCAAATAGGAGATTAAGAGAGAAGTTAAAAACTACGAAAGAGTTATTTTGAGTCTTAGATAAAATAATGAACTGTGTGGTATGTGTTGAAACTAACAAGGCTGTGGAAAGTAACACAGGGGAAACAAATGGGAACATATTCAAAGCTTATAACATAACTGTGGATAATTTGTTTTCCCATCAACACAGGGCCCCAAGTAGCATACATGGAAAAGATCTGCTTTAGTAAAGGAACTAAACTAGCCCTGGACTAGAGGTTACACAGAACCTGGCCTACTAAAGGTTAAAAGCAAACCTCAAAAGAATCAAATTGATTTCAAGTAATTTAACTGAAAACCAGAACAAAATCTTACACTAATGAAAAGTATACAACAAATCCAGCAACCAACAATGTAAAATGCACAATGTCCAGCATCCAAACAAAATTTAAAAAGTAATTATAAAAAAATGAGGAAAGTTGACCCAAAACTAGAAGAACAAAAAAATCGACAGAAACAAATTCAGAAATGCTGGCTGTAACAAACAGGAAGAGACCTGTTACAAAGACAAAGAAAGACCTATTATAAATATTTTCCATATATTCAAGAAGGTAGTGGAAAGCATGCTCATAAATGAAAGAAATGGAATAACAGGATAGACAGAAGTTCTATAAATAATACATCTAAATTGAAAAGTATACTGGATGAAATTAAATCACACGAGGAGATTAATAAAAATGAATACATAGTAATAGAAGTTATCTAAAATTAAATAGAAAAAAACACTTGAAAAAAGTGAACAGAATATCAGTGAGCAGTAGGGAAATATTAAGCAGTCTAACAACATGTTGGTAAATGGAGACTCCTAAATGAAGATGGGAGGAGGTGGCCAGGAAAAAAGAAATGAAAAAAAAAAAAATCATCAAATAACAATTAAGTTTTATATAAACTATAAAATAGAGATCCAAGAAACTCAATAAATGCAAGCAGAATAAACAAAGAGGGAAAAAAGGCATTTCATTAGCAAATTCTTGAAAACTATTGATGAAGAGAAAAAAAATTTAAGTAGCAATAAAAAAAAGTATATTACACACATAGAAACAAAAATAAGAATGATAGTAGCAGACTTCTCTTAGGAAACGATGCACATCATTTGGTTCCTGTGTGAAATCTTTAAACACATAAATGGTTGGTGGAGGGGAGGAATTTTATACCTGGCAAAAATATTTTTTAAAATTGATGGTAAAGCAAAGACACTAAATATGAGAAATTTTATTTCCAGGTCCTGAACTTCAAAAAGTTTAAAAGTTAGTGCTCCAAACAGAAGGAAAATGATACCAAATGGAAGTTTAAATATATACTAAGGAATAAAGAGCACTAGAAATGGTAATGTGAGAGGAAATATAAAAGACTTGTTTTCATTGTTTAAATTTCTTCAAAAGGTATTTGGGTGTTTAATGCAAAATGCTGTCTCAATATATTTGAAAAGTTTTAAGCTGCATAAAGTATGTCCTCTGAATATATAATTAAATTAGAATAAAAACAAAGAGATAACTAGAATATACCCAGGTATTTGGAAATTAAACAAAACACTTCTTAAAAGATCCTAAAGTCAATTAAGATATCACAAGGGTGATTTTTAAAAATTCCTTAAACTAAATAAAAGTGAAAATACCGTATTTATGAATTTGTGGCATACATGCAAATAAAGTAATGCTTGGCATTAAACACCTATATTAGAAAGAAGAAACAAGCCAATTGCATCATCTAAATTTCCACCTGAAAAAAATAAATATAATTAACCCTTCCCTCCTCAAAAAAACTTGGAAGAAAATTTAAAAAAGAGAAGTCAATAAATTTAAATAGAGAAAATTAATGATACTGAATGCTTGTTTGTAGAGAAAGTCAATAAAATTGATAAACTCCAAGACAGACTGAACAGGAAAATAAGGGAGAAGCCTGCAATTACTAATATTAGGAATATTACGGAATTACTAATATTAGGAATATTAAATGAATAAAATGGAGAATGTCAATACATATTTAAAAAACATTAAAAGAATAATGTAACATACAAAAAACCCCACTGAATTATAAACTTTAAGAGTGAATTTTATGGTTTATAAATATCTCTCAATAAAATAAGAAGGAAATATGGATAACTTTATTTCACTTGCTCAGAAAACTTAGATTAAATGGACAAATTTCATAAAAGATCCAAACTACAAAAATTAGCTCAAGAAGAAATAGACAACCTGAACATCCCTACAACTAAAAAAGAAAATAAACCTATCCTCAGCCAGTTTCTGGTTCCACGTGTAAGGAACTAGGAAGTCACCACTCCAGCATAATAAATAAAAATCTGAACAGACTAAAAACTTAACTATTCTTAGATCCGTAAGAGAGGGGAGAACACAGGCAAACCACACCGCCCCCAAGACCAGAGACACAGACAGGCAAACACAGGTAGTCCTGACTTACCAGAGCAGACTAGAAGCGAAAACCATCACGAGAGCCGTATCAGTGTAGAAAAACCTAAACGGTGATTGACGAATTGCTGAAGGATCATTGTAAACAACTCTGAGTTAAAAACTCCAGGGAACCCAGTGATGGGGTTGTGGAGGGAGCCCATTTACCTCCAGGGGCTTCATCAGGTTACCACAGTAAATGTCAGAGAAAACTCCTCTAGTAATTCTGGGAGAAAGAGGAGGTAAAGGAAGCATTTTGGAGTGCAGCGGAGCGCTCTGTCCATCTTAACAAGGCCTACACTCAGGGGAAACTAATTAACCAGAGCCTAACTTGCTGGGGTATTAGCAGAGGCTAACTCACCTGGGGGAAGAGAAATTATCATGTCCAGCCCACTCTAGCCATCCTATCCCATCCAAGGGAGAAGGAAAACCCTGAGAAATTCTCGTGAAGCTTACTACGCAGAGGCATAAGCTCACTAAGAGAATGAGATCTAATCAGAGGACTATAGAATGTTTCCCCTCCCACCACACCTCACCTCCACACCACTAATAGCCTATTGTCAGCAATTCCTTTCACCCACTATGTCAAATCCAGCAAAAATTCACAAAAATTCCCTTATTTTTTTTTCTTCAACATTTTTTATCTCTTGTCTCTTTGATGACAGCTATTCTAACAGGTTTGAGGTGACATCTCATTATGGTTTTGATTTGCATTTTCCAGAAGATTAGTGATGTTAAACATCTTTTCATATACTTGTTGGCCATTTGGATGTCTTCTTTGGGAAAATGTCTATTATGCCTATTTTTTTATTTGCATTTTTTTTTCTGGTGAAAATGTAAATTGGTACAGACACCATAGAAAACAGTACAGAGGGTTCTCATAAAATTAAAAATAGAACTACCATATGATCCAGTAATTCCAGTTATGAGTATAAATCCAAAAGAAACGAAAACAAGATTTTCAAGAGCTATCTGCACTCTTATGTCCATTGCAGCATTGTTCACAATAGCCAATATATGAAAACAACCTAAATGGCCACCAATGGATAAATGGATAAGGAAAATATCACACACACACATACACACACACACACACAAATAGTATTCATCATGAGAAAATAAGAGTTCCTGCCATTCGCTACAACATAGATGGGCCTTGAGGGCATTATACTAAGTGAAATAAGCCAGACAGAGAACAATCAACACTGAATGGTATCATTCATAATATCACTTATATGTTAAATCTAAAAAAAAAAAAAAAGTCATATTCATAGAAACAAAGTAGAAATGTGGTTGCCAAGGATTTTGAGGTAGAAGAAATAAGAAGAGGTTGGTAATAGAGCACTTTCAGCTATAAAATAAATAAATTCTGAGGATATTCTGTGAAAAATGATAACTATAGATAATAACACTGTATTTTGTAATTAAAATTTTCTGAGAGTAAAACTTAAATGTTCTCACAAAAAAAGTTTAACAAATATGAGAGATGATGAATTAATTAACTGGATGGTTAGAGGGAATCTTTTCACAGCATATACATACATTGAATCACTACAGTGTATACTTTAAATACCTTACTATTTTATTTGCCAATTATACTCCAATAAAGCTGGAATTAAAAAGAAAACAGCCCAATTTAAAAAAAAAAATGGACCAAGACCTTTACAGATACCCAACTAAGGAATATATATAGATGGCAAATAAGCATATGAAAATGTTTTACATCATATGTCATCAGAGAAATTGAAATTAATATAAGATATCACCATACATTTATTAGTATGTGACCAAAATCTGGAACACTGACAACATCAAATGCTGGTGAGTATGTGAAATAACAGGAACTCATTGCTAATAGAAACGAAAAATGTTAGGGACACTTTGGAAGGCAGTTTGGCTGTTTCTTACAAAACTAAACATACTCTTACCATATGATCAAACAATAGCACTCCTTGGTTTTTACCTAAGGAAGTTGAAAATTTATGACCATACAAAAAATTGCACAAGGATGTTTATAGCAGCTTTATTCATAATTGCTAAAACTTGGAAGCAACTAAGATACCTTTCAGTAGGTGGATAAATGAATTGTGGTATATCTAGACAAAAGAATATTATGTAAGGTTAAAAATAAATGAGCTATCAGGCCATGATAAAATATGGAGGTACCTTAAATGATTATTACGAAATGAAAGAAGCCAATCTGAAAAGGCTACATACTGAATAATTCCAATTGTAGGACACTCTGGGAAAGGCAAAAATATGGATATAGTAAAAAAGGTACATCAATGGCAAATGAGCACATGAAAAGATTCTAAATATTATTAAAATTTAGAAAAAATAAAATTAAAACCATAATAAAATATCACTACACACCAACTAGAGCGACTAAAATTAAAACGAGAAAAAGCAAGTGTCATTGAAGATATGGAGCAACTGGAACTCATATAATAATGTTTGTTGGAATGCAAATGATACAGCCACTTTAGAAAACAGTTTAGCAGTATCTTATGAAGTTAAACATATCCAGGTAACATAAAAGCCAGCAATACACTATGAGGTATTTATTCAAGAGAAATTAAGGCATACGTCCACTGAAGTACTTGTTCAAAAGTGTTTATAACAGCTTTATTCCAACCAGGAAAGAACTCAAATGCCCATCAGCTAGGGAATACACAGGCTGCAGACATGCGATACTACTCAGCAATACAAAGAAACAATCATCAATACTTGCAATAACATGGGTGGATATCCAAAGCATTAAACTGAATGAAAGAAGCCAGACACAAAGATTATCTATCATTTAATTAATTTATAGAGAAGGTGAAACTGTAGCAATAGAAAGCAGACCAATGATTACTATGGTCTGTAGATGGGGAGGAGACTAAATTCAAAGGGAGTATAATACAAAGAAATTTGGAGGATGATGAAAAAGTTCTATATTTTGATTGTGGTAGTGATTTATGAAAGGAGTGGGGGTAGGATGGCATCATCTTGCTGTATGGCACAAAGAATTAAAAATTAATTCATGTAAATATCTGTTATAGCTAAGCAAGTTAATTAAATCATATTTATTTAGCCTCTAAAGTGTTACATAAAGTTGTCCATTGATATAAAGATTATAGGTTGATCTGGCAGGTCAGCCTCTCTCCCTGTTTTCATTATCTATGCTGAATTCTTCTAAAAATATCATTTTAGCTGAAATCAACAGGAACCATTACAGAATACAAAAATTTTCTTGCACCTTAAAAGGTATTTAAAAATCCTAAATTTAATATCTAAAAAACTGAAATCAATCCTTTAAATTATGGGCATGGGGAGGTGGGAGAAAAGAAGAAAGCTCTAATGTTACCTAACTCCTTTGGACAATTTACAGTCAAGTGGGATTGAATCAACTTTTCCAAAGGATTTCCTTCAGCAGTAGTTTCATTAAAAGAAAAAACTCTTTTAAGACCAAATGTTGATGTTTCCTATCTAGACTCTCTTCAGACTAGGGAACTGCTACTATGAGAAACTGAAAAACAGAAGCAGCGGTCCTCAGAGATTGCCACTGCATTCAGCTTCACAGTTATTTGCCCTTACAATTTGTTGGGAACTCCAATCCCATCCAGTTGAGCAGGAAGTCATGGTTTTCTATTCTTTAGACATGAACTTCCCTCCAGTGCAGGCCAATCATTATGTTCAACTAACTAATCAATCTCACAGGGTTTGGGTGAAGATCAAGTGAGGAGAGATTTTGGGTCTTTCATAAAGTGTAAAGGACCTTTAATGGCAAACCTTCCTCTGCAGGATGAAACCCTTGATTCTTTATTTCTTGAATTGTAAAACTCATGTTTCCATAATTGCAATACCTGTTAGATTTTTACCTTAAATGAAGAAATAATCTCCAAACTTGAAGAAAATGTGTGTATGTGTGTGTATGTACTACGAATATGTGTATTTTATGCACATATAGAAAATTTTTAAATGTGATAAAATAAAGTAATACTTTTATCGCACTTTTCAGGCGAGCTTTTACATGTGAACACATTTAACCATATATAAAATGAACATAATTCTGTTTTCAAAACAATTGAAAGTTTCTTTCAACTGGCATCTAATAGGGTGATGAATCAAACATTGTAGGGAAAGGAGGCACTGATAGTTGACTTCTACTGTCGTAATAAGATAGATATTATAGGTGCTTATAATATCTCCATATATGCATTTCCACAGCCTAGTAGATGACAACACTGAATAAGCACTAGTTGATAAACAAACATTTCTGTATAAATTACCTAGAAAGTAAACCAGAATAAACTTTTGTGGTTTCCCATCCTCTCCACATTTGTATAGGTTATGATTTAATTTGCCTCTGAAGTTCTTAGTTGCAATTACATTGCAATTATTATGTATTATTTTTCTGATTAAACTCTTCAGTGGCTGCACTCCTGAAGTAAAAACAAAACTCTTCAGTATGGAATGACCTTTACTTTCCTGATCATCTTCTTCTTCTACTGACCTGGATTGGTGTTCTTCATTTTTTGAACAAGCTATGGTCGCTCTACCTCTATGACAGATACTTGGCAAGACAGCTTGCTTTGCACAGGGCATTCTTTCACCCTGTCCTCCACCCACAATTTAATTAACTTTTTACTTATCAGTTTATTCTCAGCTCAGATAAACTGCAAACAGTAAGGAACCCTGAGTTACCAAGTCATGTCAAGTTTCCTTTGCATGATTTTTCATAGAGCCACAAGCCATTCTTCCTAACATGTTTCTTAGGTTATAATTCTACATTTGTTTTGGACTGATTAATTTATCAATAGCTGCCTCCCTCATTATGTACATTGCATGCCATATGAGAAACATGATAGTGTGTGGCTTGGCTCACCTTATATTTTAAATGACTCATAGAGGCAAAGAACATGTTGAATTCTCAATAAATACCCATTTAATGAACAAGTATGAGAAAAATGAGTGGATATGGATTAGGGTGATACTTCATTTCAAGATTTTAATATTTATTTAATCCCAAAAACAATCCCTATGAAAATCACTTATCGAACTAACAGAAATTCCTATTCTTTATCTAACTGAGGAAAAGAAATCTTAAGGGAAAAAAATTATATAAAGCATGAAGGAAGCAAAATTTATCTTTCTAAACCAATAAAACTCATTTACTTCTAATTTAGTCAATACACCCCAATGCTTCTTTTTTTTTCACTTGAACACAATAACCTACACCTCCTTTGATAAATAAAATAAAAATACAAACATCAATTTAACATAAATTTCAATTAACTATCATTTAATGTTAACATTTTAGACACGTATTTTAATGAATATTATTTATTTTATGTGTACCCCTCAATATAGACAAACTCATAAGAAACAAGAATAAAAAATCTATTTAGTTCTCTTATGTCAGATACTAACCCAAATCTGAGTTATGTGCTCCAACATATAAAAAGACAGTCATTCAGTTATGTTTAGATCAGGAGAGAGAAAACCTTGAATGGAATATGTTACTTTTCTTACTTCTTATGCATGACAATGTAAGCTAGAGATAATTAAAAATATAGAAAATCAAACTTTTGTGGAGGACTTTAATATTCCAAAAACTCAGTGTACAAATTTGGCTGTGTTCCATTTTATGGCAATGTTGAACTTAGAATGAGGATTATTAATTATGCTTATGTCAGGGGAAGTTATTTAACATCAAAATGTTCTCACTGCCAATACTTAACATCAAGAAAGTACAGCTTAAAAAATATATAACTAAGCATCAAGGGTCTAAATTACATTGGTAGAATTGGGAATTTGTGGTCTCATAGATATTTTCAAAGTAAAAAGAAATTTTTGAAAGCAAAATCAACCTTGGAATCAATAGATACCCTTTGAAAGATCACCCAAGCTTTATGATAATGTTGACCCAGAAATTCCTGCAAGAATTGTCATTAAACAATGAATCACATTACAGTGAGGTCTTTCTGGTATTGCTAAGAATAAAACTTTGAGTAGAATCCAGGAGATCTAAACAGCATTCCACTACGCAGGAGCTCCCTAACTATAAAGAGTTCATGTCAAATACTAAACAAAAGGGACCATTTTAGCAATTCTTGATATAAGCCTTCTTATTAACTTTTAGAAAGAGTATTGGCTAGAACTATAGAGGCCTAGAAGTTTATTGTGATTTTGCCACTTATGTTTTATGTAATATGACCTTGAGCAAGTCACTTCAACTGTCTTGTTCTTGGTTTCCTTCGGTAAGCAGAGACAAGGGTTGGACTGGATGACTCCAATGAACTGCTAAGCACAATTTCAAAGTTAAACATGTATTTCACAGTGGCATGGTAGCTCTAATCATTCATATTGGATGTGGGTAAAGACAATAATATAGTACTTACATGACTATCTATATAGGGTACTGACAAACTTTTTCTCTAAATTTTTTTTTTTAGCTTTTCAGGCTATACAATCTCTGTGTCACAACTTCACAATTCTGCCATTGTAGAGCAAAAGCAACCCAAAAATGCATACATGAATTATTTTCCAAAAAAACTTTATTTACAAAAACTGGTGGTAGGCCAGATTTGACCCATAGACCACATTTTGCCAGCCTCTGGTATATATCGCAGCAACTATAACTAAACATCTGGGCAAGAAATCTTTTCAATTCTGTCCCTAGACCTGCTCAAATGGTTCAGATTTATTTAATAAATATTTCTGTTTTTTTTTTCAAAGTTCATTTTTTATTCTTCATTTATTCCTTATTCAATATTATTCTGCTTTTCTTATTCTTTATAAGAATCACTTTGTTGTCTCTACAGCTATTGTCTCCCCAGAATTTATTTAAAACACAGTTCATGGAAAAAATGCAATACTTTCTGGCAATTACTGTTCCAAAGATTTTCCCATCAGATTTTTTATCCCAGAATTTAGAGTTTTATGAATCAAAAAAAATTTTGCTGCTGGACCTCCTAACGGTATTTATTTTCTATCTCTTCAATAATATTGTGGCTTCTAGTCTCACTCACCTGACTTTACTTTCTGGAATAAACCTCTCAGAAGATATAGCTACTTACTCACATAAACTAGATATGCTTCTTGAAGAGAAGTCCCTGATGTAAATAGGCTGGAAATGACAAAAGTAAAAACTAGAATATACAACAATTATGGCTCTTGCTAGATTCTGAAAAAGACAGTAATAAAAGGCAAATTCCAAAAAAGAGTTTATCTTTCCACCATATCAACTTCCAACTGCAAGCAAAGTGCTGACAGTTTTGCGTAGGTTCCCATGTTGAAGAAATGTTTATAGTTGCAATCCTAATGGGTACCTCAAGAACTAGGGCTCCTGCAGGGCTATCACTCATATGGGGTAACATGAAGCAAAATGAGAGAGAAGGGGTTTATTTAGTTTTCTGAAAGGTTTTCCCATCTAATATTTGTGGTAACTTGTCTGAGTTACCAGGATTCTCTCTATCCTAAGAAACATACATATGAGGATCATGAGTAAAAAGACAGAAACCTCTCCCACTATATTTCTTTCCTCTGAAGAAGCAAGTTTACAACAAAACTATAAACAAAGTCATCAAAAACCATGAGGAAAGTATGGCCACGCTGCTAGCAGCAATGTGCATAAATGTGGTGTGTGTGTGTGTGTGTGTGTGTGTGTGTGTGTGTGTGTGAGAGAGAGAGAGAGAGAGAGAGAGAGAGAGAGAGAGAGAGAGAGAGAGAGAGGTTATTTCCACTATGTGGAGGAATCAACATTCCTAGCTCATGTTAATTAGCCTAAGGAAAACTATGACTAGGAGAGTGAAACACTACCTTGATCAGTGACAAAACTGGGAAGAGTCAGTAATAGACAAAGGTTTCTAGAATTCCCAAGACAGAATACCATGAAGAAAAGAGAAAGTAAGAGTGAGGACTCTGAGATCTTCAATGTGTTCTCCCAACTTCAGTAGACAGCTGAGGACAACTCAGCTAATGAGTATGAGGTGGTGGTCGTGGTGGTGGTGGTGGAGGAGGAGGAGGAGGAGGAGGAGGAGGAGGAGGAGGAGGAGGAGGAGGAGGAGGAGGAGGAGGAAGAAGAAGAAGAAGAAGAAGAAGAAGAAGAAGAAGAAGAAGAAGAAGAAGCAGCAGCAGCAGCAGCAGCAGCAGCAGCAGCAGCAGCAGGAGGAGGAGGAGGAGGAGGAGGAGAAGGAGGAGGAGGAGAGAGAGAGAGAGAGAGAGAGAGAGAGAGAGAGAGAGAGGAAGGAAAGAAGGAAGGAAGGAAGGAAAGAAGGGAGGGAGGGAGAGAGAGAGAGAGAGAGAGACAGAGAGAGAGAGAAGAAAAAAGAAAGAAAAGAAAGAAAGAAAGAAAGAAAGAAAGAAAGAAAGAAAGAAAGAAAGAAAGAAAGAAAGAAAGAAAGAAAGAAAAAGAATTTGAAAGAATAGCAGTTCTCACTAAACTAGCATTAGTTTCTGTTTCCACTAACCAAACTGGAAAACCTCACAATTCATAGGTGTCAGATAGAATACTCAGAAAAATGTTCAAGAATCTTGAAGAAAGATTGTACATGTTAAGTAGAGACTTAGAAGATTATTGGGGGTGGATGGGGGTAGGCAGGGAGATGCAAACAGAACTTATGAAATAAAAATTATAATAATGTAAGGTGAAAAATACTTTGCACAGAATTAAAAGTAGATTAAAAATTTTGAAAAAAATATATCATAAACTTGAACAATTTTTAAATGATGATTCTGAGTCATTGGTTTGGAACATTTTGAGTCTGCATTTTTACAATGCTGCCTGGTGAAGACCATGCAACTAGTTCCAGAACAATCCTTTAAGTAGAAAGGGGCCAGGGTTATACTTGGTACCCTGGACAATATAAACAACAAATTAGGTTTTAGCAGAAAAGAAGGTTGAATCATGAAACACCCCACCATAGAACAGTGAGTTTTCTGTTAGAAGAAGTATTAAAAAGATCATCAGTGTTCAGCTATGTTGAAGAGAGGCTGGAGCTAGAATATTTCTGCACTTTCTTCCAAAGCTAAAATTAGATGATGCACTAAACTTGAACTTCAAGTAAATATGTTTTGTAAACTGGTGATCTTGAAATGTGTCCACGGAAAGGGTATAGTGGCCTCATGAGAACACAGCAGCAGTGGGTTAAGGAACAAATAACATTATCAATGAGAAAACCATCATCCAATCATCTAGGAGATATTGATTAAGCAATTGTTATATGCCTGGTACAGGGTACACAGTAAATGAACAAGGCTGGCTTTCCTAAACTTGGCAAAATCATTATTTTAAAAATGCCATGGACAGAACCAGAGAAAACGAATATGCTCTTCTACTTATAAACATTTGAAAACATTGAATAAAATAGGAAATAAGCAGTTTACATATTCACAGGAGCCCCTTAGCTATGAAAGACAGATTAGTAAGAACAGATCAAATCTATAGTCTGTAGAATAGATTCCAGTTTATCTAGGAATTGTCAAAGAGTTTTTCTTTTTCTCAGTTACTCTGCCAGAATACTACAAGAATGACATTTTCCCTAAACTGAATTTCAACTTTATACTGATTGACACTTCCTAGGTGGAAATTATGTCTTTTGCTTTCTTTTATCATGGTGCATTAAATATTAAATATGTAACATGCATTTGCTATTTTGTCATCTTCACAAGCAAAATGATGCCACTATAAATTTATTAGCATATGCATCTAATCCCTTGAAGAGGGATAATTTGTCACAAATGCTCAGAATAAGGAAGGTTCCCTTTTACTTCAGTGTACTTCATTAGAGAAATAAAGACAATGGAATTTCTTAATTCTATAATACCTGTCACAAAACATAAGAAAACATTCATTTAAAACTAAACCAAATTTCTAGATGTCTTCTGTCTTTCTATATGGTTAGGATCATAAGTATGATGCTACATCATGACAGGAATTTGGAAAATTTGGAAATCTTGGGTTTTTCTTCAAAGGAGCATGCAATGTCACAATCACAAGCTTATAAGAAACCCAGCAAATTTAGCTGGGTTTATGAGGTCATTTTTCTGAAACTTGAACTGAGAAAAATAATTTTTAACATGAGGCAGTATAGCATAAAGCAGTGGTCCTCAAACTTTAGCATGCCTCAGAATCAGCCTGGAGAAACTGTTGAGCCACGGATGGCTGGGCCCCACCCCCAATTTCTAATATAGTAGTTCTGGGGTAGGGCTTGAAATTTTGCATTTCTAATTCCCAAGAGATGTTGTTTCAGACTTCTGGGGACCTCATTTTGAGAATCACTGGCATAAAAATTAAAAACATGGGTGTTAGTATTAAAAATAAATAAATAAAAGGAATTGGGTCTTTATTAATCACCTTATGATCAGTCTATAATCCCACTGAGCAAGTTATTAAAATTCCCTAATCCTCAGCTTCCTTATCAGTAAAATGATAATAACTGTATCATGTCTTTTTACTGATTAGAGAATTACACACAGTAACGTGCTTATAACACATTTTTCATTGTATGGCAGGCTCCAGACATAAATAAACATTACCAACTCATCATTACTGGTTGTAGTTAATCATATAGGCAGGTGACCTTTTGGGAAAGGTATCCTAGGTCTTGAAACCAGCTATTTTCCTAGCTCCTCACTCTATAAAGCTACTTCCTGTACATGATCTCTGACTCTCAAAGCTAAGGATTTTATTATGCAGCAGCTAAATCAATAAACTTTGCTTTTGCTTTCTCTCATCTGTTGATAGAATCTGTTTGAGTTCAGTGCCAAAAAAAAAAAAGGGAAAGGGAAATTGGGCAAATCTGCCAGTAGTTTTCAAGATAGCAAGTATCTAAGGGTAGAGAAAAAATGAAGATTCTTAAGAAGACTGACCTGTAAGTCTGCATGCTGATGCACACTTTGATCCTCCTCCTTTCTTGACTGGCTATTGAGTGAAAGCTGGTCAAGTAAAGATCTTTTCTAAATATGATCCAAGAGTTTATTATACGTGTGTGTGTGTGTGTGTGTACACACACACACACACACATACACATATACTATATACTATATATATATAGTAAGAACACTGCAGTGTATAAATACATTTTTAGTTAACAGAGGGAGTTCTATATGTGAAAAGTAAAATTTATTAGTTGTATAACTTTTTATTGACTAAAATGATGCTATTTATTATAATACGTAAGAGAAGGAAAGGGTAGCAAAGTGAAAAAAACAATGAAAAAGTGGCTATCTCTTTAATATGAAAGCAATTAAACTTTAGTTAATATAATAGAGCTTTAGTACTTTATGTTAGAAGACATTTGCATGTTTACAAGGCCTCAAATTATTATTTAATAACTAGAGACTGAGAAATCTGCTTAGATTATAATTTCCCTTTTGTGGTTTCTATGACTACTCTCCTTTTTATTTTATGAACTCATCATAGTCAGATGTGTGGCGTTGCTGTAGTAACAGGTTCCACTTTTTGAGAAAATTAAAATATTTGTACCAAATATATTTTCCTTGTTCCTACAGGCCTTTAGCACAATATTAAATACATGGCATGCTTGTTGGTTCCTTTGTTCAATCAGACATAGTATGTTTAAAGTTCTTTTTAGTTCTTCAAGAGGTGTGGAAAAATATTTTGTCTGGGTAGAAAGACATCTCAGTTCCAATTAAGGTGAGAAAAGTAATAGCTAATAATTATGTAGTACTTTCTGTGTGCTAGACGTTATTATAAACCCTTTATATATATAAAAAAAATTTTACTTAAGTTTTAAAACAAGCCCAGGATGTAGCATCATTATTCCTATGTTTTTAAAATGAGAAAACAGACATAAGCAGGTTGAGTAATTTGCACAAAGATACACTGCTAGTGACAAAATTGGGTTCTAAACCCATGTAGTTTGATATCCAAATCCTTCATAATGTTGCAAAGCATAGACTATGTTTCTTTTATCCTAATAAACATAACTTGGTTCTAAATGAAGGTAATGGAAAGCCCACAGGCAGCTATCAATTGAGTCAGCTAGTAAACTACAAGTAAAACCTTGATATTTTTCCTTCTTATTTGGCAAACACATATGGCTATTTAAATATTTCTAGGAATTCACCCAAGGCTAGAGGTATTCCTGGGTCCTTAGTAAAGCATGATTATAAACTTGAATAAACATTCCAGCACCTTAAGACACTCATCTACTGACTATCCCTGCTACCAAACCAACTTTATTTTAGGTAATTTAGATGGCATGATTCTAAGACTATCTTACAGATGGAGAAATCTCAGATTCAAGACAGACCACTTATTCTGTCATGTCCTTTTTGTTTCTTAAATTTCAAGAACCACTGTGGCCAAACTCATTTTGTAGGTGAGCAATCAGAAACACAGGACAATTCATGATTTGCCTGAATTTTATTCAAAATGTGTGACTGGCTTTATAACAGCTTTTCAGTGTGCTAAAAAGCAGTAAAGATGTTCCAAAGTCTTTAGAAGAACAGTGATTTAAACTTCAAAAATGTGGGGCACTAACAAAGAAAATGAAGTTTGACCTAATGTTTGTATTAAATAAGGAAACCTGTCTAGTCATTCAGTAAAATTAAAGTACATGAGAAAAAAATTACCCAAATAAAGTGTCTATTTTATAGTTCAATTAGCTTTTTATTAAATTTAATTGGATTATACCCCACTTTCTTATACCCCACCCTCTCCCAGATGATATTTTTCATGAATCAGAGGTACAAGGTACAAGTTAGATATTCCATAGTCTTTACTGAGCTTGATTTTCTGGACACTATTCTAAAGATTACGACCTCCAGAGCTCTTCCCATTTTAATTATCATTCAGGTCAGATCAAGCAACATGAAGCACATTCTCACCTCACAAAACAAGTAAAATAAATTAACTCCCATAATAAAATTAGTCGTGGAATGACATTTTAATGTTGCAATGCTGTAGTATTTTCTTATTCTTTCTTTTTCTTCTCAACCCTACTCTAAGCCAATGGCTATAACTCAGTTTTCAGCCTCTTCTTTACCTACCCTTTTCAGGAATATTTATTACACAACTCATAAATCAATAATATAATAACCTCTATAGAATGAGATAGATGAACAACTGGTTTGGAGTTTGACAGACCTAGGTTTATCCTTAGTCCTGTCCTCTGGTTCCCTGACTTTAGACAATTTAATTCATCTCTTTCACTCTTGATCTGCTCATCTGTAAAATGGAGTAATGAAAACACTCATTTATGGTCAAGAATAAATAAAATGATGCTTTGTATCTATTATTTCCTTTAGTCCTTCTACCTTATGACACTGAAATTAAATTTTATAGAGTTTTCTGCCTCCACTAATCATATCTAACCAAAAAAGTCACAGGATAAATTTCAGAACATTTAAGCACAGTTGGGCCTGAAAGCCACATTTCCCACAGCTACTTAATCAGTCATGCATTTGGGGATGAAGTATAGATTCTACATTTCTCTCCACAGAAGGCCAACATATATTTTAGACAGCAAAATCATCATTTAAAATATAAGAACATATTGCTCCTCAAGCTGGCTTACTAACTCCCATAGTGCTGACATCTACGTGAGATGTCTTTTACATATTTTAGGAGATCAGACATTCCAAATGTAATATTCATCTGCAGATCCTTCCCTTAGATATAGAAGCATTGATTACCATTTCTCTCAACACCCGATCAATGTCAGAGGCTAGGTGGGTTAATAGAGAGGGCACAGGTCAGAAGATCATGTTAGTATTCTTAGATGAGTTTCCTTGGCCAAGTCCCTTATGTCTCTATGTCTCATTTTGATTGATTTGTTTATTTTCACCATATATTTACTGAATGCCTATTTACTAGGCCTTGTGCTACATACTAGGGATAAATTAGGGAACAAAATGGAAATGAAGTGCATGGTCTACTGGGGAGGCAGAAATTAAACAAATAAAGTTATATGTTAACAAGTCAATATTAATATATTCATGCATAATTAACACACAATATTAGCAACGTATAAAGGAAAAGCATTTGGAGTACCATTCTAAAAATGGATGCAGATTTCAATGGAATTCAAGGAAGGTCACTTTGAGGACATGAAAGTAACATCTAAACTAAGTCAAAGGAAAAACATCCTAGAAGTATTAGGTGAGAAGGAACCTGGCATTTTGAAGGAGGCTAAAGAAGGCACACATATCATTGAGGAGAGAGACATTGGAAGAAATGATTGATTTTTGATCCTGAATTAAATGGCCAAATATTGAAATTTTCAAATCTATAAAATGAGAATGCTGGTATATATTTCATAGTTTTTTTCCTTCCTATGAAATAATATGATTGTGTTTACAGATATACCTTATACTAGTGTCATACAAAAGAAGGTATTTGTCACTACAAGAATATTTTTAAAAATATATAAAGTCAAGTCTCTTCTTTATTCTATTTCAAGAATTGTCCAAAGAGGACTAAGAGAGTAGAATACTTTAACATTACACTTCAAGAGAAATAGAGTTTTTGGTAAACCTGTTTCTGAATCATTTGCTTCTACATAATAGATGCTAAACAATTTTGTGACAGATATATTAATTATTCATTTGAATAATGTAAATTGATTTCAAATTATACTATATCATTTTCTATTAAATTTCAATAAGACTTCAAGGAATCCATTAAATTCCAAATCATTATCATTAATTTCCATTAAGATGCACAGACACAAAATACACTTTATTCCTTAACGTCAATGTTCAAGGATCCATTTGATCAAATTACTGTGAATATGATTCAAGTCTTGGCTTCTGACCTTCATAAATAACAGTGACTTTTGGATCAGAAGGCCAGGCTATACATGAAAACATTGTTGAATTACTATTTTGTAAAACTTACTATTTAACACCTTTTGTTTAGGTATAATTAATATATAATAAAACCTTACATATTTAAATTGTTCAATTTAGTGAGTTTGGAATAAATGTATCTCTACTCGAAAATCACCAAAATCAAGATAATGAACATATCCATCATCTCCAAAAGTTTCTTAGTGGCTCTTTAGAATCCCTCCAACCCTATTTGCTGTCATTTCCACTTACTCTAAACCCACCCCCACAAATCTGTAAGCTATCATTGTTTTTTGTCACTATAGACTAGATTGCATTTTCTAAACTTTTTTATTTTTCTTTCACGTAGCATAATTATTTTAATATTCAGCAATGCTAGTGTGTGTGTTGATAGTTCACTTATTTTTATTGTCCATTCTCTTAGTGATAGATATTTGGATTGTCCCAGTATTTGCCTATTACAAGTAAAACTGCTATTGACATTTATATAAAAGTCTTTGTATAGATGTATGCTTTCTCCTTGAGAAAAAACCGAGGAGTGGAATGGCTGGAAAATATTGTAAGTGAAAGCCTTTTTGTGTGTGCGTGCTAAAATATACAAAACATAAAATTTACCAAATTTACCATAAAAATAACCATTTTTAAACATACACAGTTCAATGGCATTAAGTGTACTCTTATTTTGCAACTATTACTACAATCTATCTCCAGAAACTTGTCATCTTCTCGAACTAAAACTCTGTACCCATTAAAAAATACCTCCCATTCTCTCTTTCCCTAGCTTCTCGCAACTACCATTCTACATTTTTCTTTATGAATTTGACTACTCTTGGTATGTCATATAACTAGAATCATACAATATTTGTCCTTTTGTGTCTGGTTAATTTTGCTTAACATAATGCTTCAAGGGTTATCCATGTTATAGCTTGTGTCAGAATTTCATACACCACATTTTATTTATCCATTCATCTGTTGATGAACAATTGGGTTATTTCCATTTTTGGCTACCCTGAAGAGTAAGGCTATCAACATTGGTTGATATCTAACAGATGTTGACAAATATCTGTTTGAATATTAGCTTTCAATTCTTTGGGGTATATACTGAGAAGTGGATTTAATAAATCATGTGGTAATTCTATGTTCATTTTTTTTCTTTACACCTACAGCACCTGGTATTCTTAGGTGGCCTCCCATGCAAGTACTAACCAAACCTGACCCTGCTTAGCTTCCAAGATCAGAAAAGATCTCCATATTCAATTTTTTGAGGAACCACAATATTGTCTTCCATAGAAGTTGCACCTTTTTACATTCCCACCTGCAATGTACAAGAGTTCCAATTTATCCTGAATGAATAACTTTATAAAAACAAACAAACAAACAAACTTCTAAAGGTTTCTAAAGTGGTTGTAGTATTACACATTTCAAATAGCAAATACATTCTAATTAGCACTTTGTGTTTCTCTATATCAATGCAAAACTTTGTATGGTCAATAAATATTTTTTTTTAATTTTAATAATTCTAAGAGATGTGTAGAGGTATTTCATGGTGATTTAATTTGTAATTTCCTAATAACTAATTTTTTGAGCATTTTTTATGCATTTTGTTTGTTCAGTAAGCTGACACAATCATGTCTTGTTTGTTTCGCATCCCTCAGGATTCTATGTCCTTAGTTGCCTGATTTTCAGTGGCTTAAAAGAATAAAAAATTATTTCACATATTTTTTTAATGGTTGTTACAACCAAGAAGATTAATCTGGTACCTGTTTCTCTACCTTGGCCAGGAGTAGAAGTCTGGATTTACATTTACTCATAGGCCAAGGTTATTATCTGAAAGCTTTATAATTAATATAATAAACACATTTTCTCAACCTGAACTCTTAAATTCATTCTGAAACAACCTATAAATATATTGTCAAATGTATAGTAAATACCTACAGAAGTTAATAGCTTTGTACTTTTCATGTTTTCAAAAATTTAGCAAAGACAGGTGTTCACTTACAAGATGCTAACAAACTCACTGGGCAGAAAAAGCACAGATATCTATTATATGACATTATAAGCCAGGAGTCAAGCAAGCACAATATTTAGCAAGCTGACTTTATAATCATTGCTCACTGGTGTTTGCTCTGCTCTCTGCTAGGCACTGGGAAAACAGCAATGAAAAAGAAAGACTAGGTTTCTGCCCTCTTAAAGCTTTGTGGAAGGAAATAGGGAAGTAAACATTCAAATACATAAATACGATTATGTTAGATAAGCAAATAAAAGTTCATAAAATAAGAAGAAAGTAAGATAGAAAAATAGGGCAATTTGATTTGGGAGGAAGCATGAGAGTGACTTTAAAATTGGGTAGTCAAGAAAGTACCAAGACTGAAATGACAAGGAAAAACCAGCCATGTAAAGAATCAAAGAAAAGCCTCAACATCACTAATCATTAGGAAAATGCAAATCTAAACCACAATGAAATGCCATCTCCTCCTTGTTAATATCGCTATCATCAAGAAGACAAGAAATTTTGATCCAGTCAAGATGGAAGAGTAGATAAAAGCTGTGCTCGCCTCCTCTCACAACTGCATCAAAGTTACAACTTGACTATAGGATAGCCATCATTAAGAGTCACAGAGTTTGGCTGAACAGAAGTCCTACAACTGGGGACACACAGAAGAGACCACCTCAAGACTGGTGGTGGGGCAGAAACACAAAACAGACTTGTTGCACACCTGTATGTGGTAGGAATTGGGAGAAATATCTCAGCTGCAAAGTTCTCCCCAGGAAGAGTGAGGGGTCCCGGCCCCAAACTGGACTTCCCAGCCCAGAGTTCCAGTGCTGGAAAGAGAAGTCACCACAACTTCTAACTGTGAAAACCAGTGGAGATTCTGTAACCAAGTGAGATGGAGAGCTGAGAGAGACACAGACTTTCACCTCAAGGGGCCAGCATGCAGATTTACGTGCTGGCTGACTCACTTGCTCTGAGCTTTGCAGTTTTAGGCAGCAGCTCAAAAAATACAGGGATATACAGGGAGAAACTGAGTTGTCTGGCTTTAGGGAAAGGGTTGGAGGGGCAGCCTTTATCCAGACAGAAGTTCTGGCAGAGGGCATTGTTACTTTCTTAAGCCC
Source organism: Cynopterus sphinx (assembly GCA_030015415.1). Classification (NCBI taxonomy): domain Eukaryota; kingdom Metazoa; phylum Chordata; class Mammalia; order Chiroptera; family Pteropodidae; genus Cynopterus; species Cynopterus sphinx. The sequence goes on along the minus strand of CM057381.1, from coordinate 117,620,096 downwards.
TTCTCCACCCAGCTTGCAGACCCAGATGGGCACCATATCTGAGTCTCCAGCAACGTAGCTAATACTGGTCACCCTGCCCCAGTCAGTCCCTGAGACCCCACCTCTCCCAATGAGTGAGGCCCACCCAAATTGCTTCCAGTGGCTTTTCCATACAAATGGCCAATCTTGGCTTATGCTGAGAACTTGCCTAAAATCTCTCAAAGGTTCACAAAACCTAAACAAGCAGCACTTGGCGTGTCCTGTATCACTTGCTGAGCTTCCCAAACTGAGCACTAGTGGCAGTTGGCCTCGGTTTGAAGCTTGGCCTCTCCAGGCACTCTAAGCCATGTGTGGGTGGTGGCCATCTGTGGATTGCTTGGTGGCTCATGCCAGGTAGCCCTGGGCAAGGCACAAGCTATGGCTGAACTTGGCCTGTGGCAGGGCCCCTCCCAGGAGGCCCTGGCCTACATGTTTGATGGTAGTCTTTGATCTAAGTCAGAGTACCACCCAGGGTCACATCTGAGAATGACATACCCAAAAAGCAGACAAGGCAGGCACCAGAGCCCTGCTAAAGTGAATCCTGCACAACAGCTCCTCCACTGGTCAGATTCAGTCATCACAGCCAATCAGCCCCAGTGTCAATCCCTCTCACTGATGAGAAACAGCAACCAAGGCTCAACAATGATAGAAGAGCACACACAACAGATACAAGGGACATAGCTGGAGTACCCTGCACAAATAACCAGAAAAGACTGTGCCACTGGGACTCACAGCACACCTGTTACCTAAGATCACTCTTCTAAGACTGAGAGACATAGCTACCTAATACATAGAAACAAACACAAGTAGGCGGTCAAAATGGGTATAAAAAAAAAAGTCCCAAATGAAAGAACAGAACAAAGCAACAGAAAAAGAATTAAACAAAATAGAGACAGTCTACCAGATGCAGAGTTCAAAACACTTATAAGGATGCTCAATGAACTTAGGAGAAGAATTAATGAACTCGGTGAGAACTTTAACAAAGAGAGAGAAAACATAAAAGGGGAGATAAAAAAATTTAAAAAAAGAATCAGTCAAGAATAATGAAGAAAACAGTAATTGAAATGAAGACTACTTTAGGAGGAATTAACAGTAGATTAGATTAAGTAGAGGATTGAATCAGCAAGTTAGAAGATAAAGTAGCAGAAAACACCGAATCAGAAGAGTAACAACAACAACAAAAAAAATCAAAAAAAAAAAATATGATAGTTGAAGGGGCCTTTGGGACAGCATCAAACATACCAACATTTGAATCATAGGGATACCAGAAGGAGAAGAGAGAGAGAGAGAGAGCGCAAAGAATTGAAAACCTATTTTAAAAAATAATAACTGAAAACTTCCCTAACCTGGTGAAGGAAATAGACACATAAGTCCAGGAAGCACAGAATATCTCAAACAGATTAACTCAAAGAGGCCCACAGCAAGACATATGATAATTAAATGCCAAAGGCTAAAGACAAAGAAAGAATCTTAAAAGCAGCAAAAAAAAAAAAAAAAAAAAAAAAGCAGTTTGTTTCCTACAAGAGAGCTCTCATAAGACTGTCAGCCAATTTCTCAACAGAAGCTTTATTGGCCAGAAGAGATTGGCAGGACATATTCAAAGTGATAAAAAGCAAGGACCAACAAACAAGATTACTCTACCTAGCAAAGCTATCATTTAGAATCAAAGGACAGCTCAAGAGCTTCTCACACAAGAAAAAGCTAAAGAGGTTCATCATCACCAAGCCAGTATTACCGGAAATGTTAGAGAGACTTCTTTAAAAAGAAGGAGAAAAAAAGAACAAAAAAAGATTAAAAATATTTAATAATAAAATGACAATAACTGCATATATAGCAACAATTACTTTAAATGTAAGTGGATTAAAGACTTCAGTCACAAGACATGGGGCAGCCAAATGAATTAAAAAACAAGACCCTTACATATGATGTCTACAAGAGATTAACTTCAGACCAAAAGACCCACATATCCTGAAAGTAAAAGGATGAAAAAAGGTGTTTCATGAAAATAGAAACATGAACAAAAAGGCTGGAGTAGCAATAATTATACCAGACAAAATAGTCTGTAAAACAGTCTATAACAAGAGACAAAGAAGGACCCAGTTATTCTACTTCTGAGTATTTATCTGAAGAAACCCAAAACACTCCTTTAAAGGATCGTGTGAATCCATATATTCAATGCAGCATTATTTACATGGAGGCCTCCTGGGTGTCCATCAGTGGATGAATGGATAAAGAAGAGGTGGTACATACACACACACACCCACACACACACACACATTGGAATATTAGACGAATGTCATATGTGGAATTTAGAGAACAGGATAAACAAACAAACAAAAAAACAACAACAGAAACGAGCTGATAGATAAAGAAAATATTTTGGTTTTTTTTGTCAGATTTAAGGCGTAAAGGATAGGTGAAGGGGGAGGGGGTTAAGAATAAAAATTGGTAGTTACAAAATAGTCAGGGGATGTAGAGTATAGCATGGGGAATACAGCCAGTAGTATTTTTATAATTATGTTTGGTTTCAGATGGTTTCTGGGTTAATCAGGGGATCACTTTATAAGTTAAATAATATCTAATCACTCTGTTGTATACTTAAAGCTAATATAATATTGTATGTTAACTAAAAATGGGAAAAATAATAAAAACAGCAAGTAGAAAAAAAAGATCAAATCTTGGTTCCAGGTATAAAATTCCATTAGGTATACAAATTGCTAGTTTACAGAATAGTTATCTAGTTTGGAGATAATAGTTTGTATTGTTTGCTGTGTACTTTTCCTGCCTTGCATCCTAGCTTCAGAAATTGTGGTAGGACCAAAATCTTGGAAATCAAGACCTGGTCCTATGTTCTGCAAAAATTCAATCCGATTGAAAAAATTATGAAAGTACCCAAGGAGGGAGTGTGTGTGTGTGTGTGTGTGTGTGTGTGTGTGTGTGTGTGTGTGTGTGTGTGTGTTGTTTGAGGAGACAGGGAAGTAAGTGCCTTAGAGAAGATCAAAGAAGAAAAGATTTCAGAAGGCTAGGGAAAAAATGAAGGTCTATTTATAGTTGTGTGATTTGAGGAGACCTGTACCGTGTTCTCTGACAGCACCGTGAGGAGATGGCTGGATCAGGAACATAAGGAGTTATATATTCTTGCTGAAGATGATCATGACCCAGAACCCTGATGAAAACATGCAGACTGGGCAATGGCCATCTCTGATATCCAGTCTGGACAATTGAGCCAATAGCTGTAGCGCTTCCATGATTCAATCAGTAATGGTGGGTGAGACCCACCCTGGGACCTATACATATCTCTTGTGTCCTTTGTCTTGAGAATGAATGCCAATAATAACAGATTAAATTTTCTGCCAGTGTAGCCAATTTCAGATTTGGATTTAAGTTGATTACAGAAAAAATAAATGTTATTTCTTCCGTACTTAAAAATGCCCTAATATTCATACCTGTCACTTTTGGATGAAGCATTGGTACCTGACTTGGTTTCTTGTCTTACCTCTTTTGAATAAGTAACAAGAGAGAGGTCTAGTAGCAGTTAAGCCATAGTCCAAAAGAAGCCTCCAGAATCTTATCCATAACTAATGACATTCATACCCTTAGGAAAACACCCAGATATTAAGAGTATCTTGCTTTGGGTCCAAGAGTAAGAATTCAGAAAGAATGAGAATTAATACCCACAATTTTACTCTCTGTATTCCATACCCCCCAAAGTAGGCTTCATTTATTTTTTTAAGAGCCTAGTTCTAAAATGTATTCATTTAATTATCCCATGGGGGTGGTATATCTGTTTAGCATGCTTGGTTGCAAGAAGTTCACAATCCAACTTTAACAGATTTAAACAATAAAGGGAATGCACTGATTCATAAAATGGAAAAGTATAAAAAGAGGACAAGCTCCATACTTGGCTCAAACAGGACCAGGCTGCCTTATTTTTCTTAATTTTCTCAACTCTACCCTCTTTGACTGGCTTTATTTTCAGGGTGGCTTCCTTCAAGGTAGCAAGCTTGTTTCCATTGAGTATATTTTCTCATTCACAACCAGGAAGGAAAGAGAGTATCTCTTTCCACAACTATTAGACCAGATGGACTCTTTGGGGTCTTGTGCTGCTTCTGAACCAATTAGTGTGGTAAGAAGGTTGAGATACTGTTATAGAATTATACCAGTCAAGGGCTGAGATGCCCCACACTCCAGCAAACATGGCATTGTAAGCTAAGTGGAGTGTTCAGACTGCAGCCTGCAGCCTGCCCACTGCCTGGGCACCTGCTGCATTCTGCATGCTGCGCTCTGGCCCCAATCTGTTCTCTGTGCATAAATTCACAGAGGAATATGAATGGATAATAACAGAAAATGGTATTGGAACCAGTGGGAATAGTAATTTTGCACAGAAAGCTTTGGGAGATGTTGTTTACTGTAATTTGCCTGAAGTTGGGACAAAATTGAACAAACAAGATGAATTCGGTACTTTGGAAAGTGTGAAAGCTGCTAGAGAGCTCTGTTTTCCTCTGTCAGTAGTAACTGAAATTAATGAAGCTCTTGCAGAAAATCCAGGCCTTGTCAACAAATTTGTTGTGAAGATGATTGGCTGATCAAGATGACACTGCCTACCCTTCAGAACTGGCTGAACTAATGAGTGAAGAAGCAATGAAAAATACATAAAATCTATTGAGGAGTGTAAATGGAATCCCGTCTAAATAAAGTAGAATAAAAAACATACAAGAGATAACAAATGCTGTGGAGGTTGTGGACAAAAGGAAATCCCCATGCAATGTTTGTGCAAATGTAGACTGGGGCAACCACTATAGAAATAAGTATGGAGGTTCCTCAAAAATTTTAAAAATAAAGCTACCATATGATTCAGCAATTCCATTTATGGGTATTTATCTAAAGGAAATGAAATCACTATTCGAAGAGACATCGGCAACCCCATTTTCACTGCAGAATTCTTTATGATAGCCAAGACATGGAAACAACCTAAGTGTTCACCAACAGATGAATGGACAAAGAGAATGTGGGGGATATGAGTGTGTGTGTGTGTGTGTGTGTGTGTGTGTGTGTGTGAAGTATTCCATTTTATATATATACATATATGTATATACACACACATATACAAAACATTCCATTATAAATATATACAGTTAACAAAGTAAATTCTAAAAGTTCTCATCACAAGAAAAAAAACCTTTTTCTTTTCTTTTATATATGAAATGATGGATGCTAACTTATTGTGGTGATTGCATCTCAGTATATGTTAAGTCAAGTCATTATGCTGTATACCTTAAACTTATACAGTACTTATATTGATTATATCTCAATAAAACAAAAAAAAAGATTTAGAAAGAAAGCAGATGTGTAAGGAGTGAACAACTTGTCACATTCAAGGAAGAGGAAGGACAATCTGATTGACACATAATGAGCAACTAGGAGAAGAATCTCAGGTAAAGGAGGCTGTCATAGAAATATGGAATTGCTCTAAATTTAATGACCTTGAGAAAGATACCTACCAAGAAGTTTTCCTAGTTGGCTACCTGAGCTCAAAAAAACAAAACAAACAAACAAAAAAACAAACAGAAAACAGGGCCTAGCTACCATTTCTACACAGATGCCTTTTATCCAAACTTTCCAGGGAGAAGACTACACTAAGCTACCTGCTTCCTGCACTGAACTTCCTGACACTACATTGAACTTCCTGCCTGCATGTGTTCCTGCCATCTGAGCCAGCCCTTATAAAGGTGATCCTGGAATAGTATTTAAACCAATAAAACTGAGACTTTCCCCATCCAATCAGAGCTATGCAGCTACCCCATCAGTGTCTTCACCAACCAATCAGAGCAGCAACATTCTGAACAATCAGGACAGTGCTTTTTGGACCAATCAAATTGCAAGGAAAGAATTGGTGTCCTCATTTGCATGAAGATGAAGCCATCAGAGACCAGAGATAGTCTATGTAAGTCAGCTCCCTCTAGCTCAGGAAGCACTTTCCATTTCCATGGAAGACTGAAGAGTGCATATCTTCAGCAGGGAAGATGAAATATTGAAGACGTCTTGCCAGACCAGAGCAGAAAAGAACAGGTAGAGCAGAGCAGGGCAGAGCAGAACAGATGGGTACAGAGCAGAGCAGAGCAGGGCAGAGTGGAGCAGGTGGGTACAGAGCAGAGCAGAGCAGGTAGAGCTGATCAGAGGAGAGCTGTCAAACCAGAAAGGGGCCTCCCCCAGGGCTGTTTGACAGCCGAGCTGTTACATAGCCATGAGGCTTCATAATTCAACTGTAACACTATTGAACTGTTCCATAGCCATGCTGTTCTCACAGCTGTGGTGTATCACAACTGAGCTATTTGTACCGAATAGAGTTTTCTTAATCACCTGACCCCAAACTGGAGATTCCTTTTGGCATTAAATTGGCTCCAATGACCAGTGGTCGACAAATGGAAACATCGGTGAAAAGAAGTTAATTAATGAAGGATAACAGCCTTTTATTTTTGTCATTCTTTTTTACCCCATCTTTTAAAGATCATCCCAGCTTCTATGTGTAGTGTGAACAGTAGGGAGGCAAAATAATAAATAAAAGAAAAACAAGAGAAGGATAAAGTCCAGTTTGCAGGCTATAGCAGAGTTCTTAGAGAGATAATAACAAAGAACATAAATGAGTAAAACTTACAGAATATCATTAAAAGGAAATGGTGTGATCTTTAACAAACTAAAGAGTATATTTCTATGAACAGAGAATGGCTGCCACTCTTTTCTAGCCAATTGTTGCCACTTTAAATATTGCCAGCTGTTATAATTTTTCAAGGGTCCAGATTTTTAAGTTATCCTAATTCTAATATACTGAGTATATATCTCAAAATGTCTATGGGTTAGGTTAATACTATGAACCAACACCTGATAGCAACAGCTGTGGGTACCTGAGAAAAGAGAGACTGCAGTTAAATGTTGCGATATCTGCAGATTACAAGCTCACAGAAAATAGATGATGGGTCAGGATTGGCTTCATAGAAGAGATGGAATTTGTGCTGATTTTGAAGTCTTTGTGTTCTAAGGGGACAGAGTATAATAAGGAGGGTGTTTTAGAGAGAGGGCATACTATGAACCAACACATGAGTTTTGGAAGCCCCAGAGGTATTGAGGGAAGATGAGTCAACTTGCCAGTACCAGGAGTATGGAAATGGAGTGAAGTAAATCAAACTGGCATGGTTGATTGGGGTAAAATACATTAATTTGGGCAGTTTTCGAATTCAACCCAGAAATCCTGCAGTCAAATCCCACATTTTCTGCTAAGATACAGTCAGGATGTAGTGACTCAACAATTATAGTTTATTAGCAACTGTTGCATTAGTTGTTAAACTGACCTGAACGAAGAGCAAGAGAGAACTTACTGGAGAATAATCCAGTTATTATTATCAGTGATTATTCTTACATGGGCATAGTTTCTGGCCATGCGTTTTCATAAAAGAACATATTTCTCCCCTCTCCTCAGTGCCAGGAGGATGTTTCTCTTTTATTAGGTGCCACGGTAATAAATATTTCAAAGTGTTTTTTAAAGGCAATTTTAATCCCCTTTTCAAAAATACAGCAGAGAAAAATGCCAGGGTTAAAAAAGCCCTTGAACTTTCAATGCCATGAATCTTTTTGTTCTAGTAGCATTTGTAAGCAGGACTAAGTGATAGAAACCTGAAATAGGCATGCCATTCAGAATTCAGTCACCTTTCTTTGACTGTGAAGACTAAAGTTATTCATGTCATAGTATTTCTTCTAAACAGCATAGATCTGTCAATCACTGAGTCATCACACCTGGTCCTACTGACCACAAAGTGCCTGACAACTTGGAAATGGCCCTAACAGGTAACAACCTCAGCTACCACGAGTCATGTTCCCCAAATCACCGGGTTCTATCAGGTCTCATGTGCTCTCTGATATGACTGGTAGAACTCTGCAACAATCCACTTCCTCTGCCTCATCTCCTTTTGCTTGGGGTGTAAAGTAGGTGATTAGCCCTTAGAAGCTGCAATTTAGTCATTCTCAGGGGGTAGGAGGATGATAAATAGTCACAGGTAGTCACCCAGCAGCATTCTATTAGCCATGAAAGGCTTTGTAAGGTAGGTGTCATGAGATATGGGATATAAAAACATTGATACATTAAATCTGTGGCTCAATACTCCTACTAGTATCTAAATGGTAGCTTCTTGTGCAGAGTGGGATTTGCCTTTTAAATGAAGATGCTGCAAATGACATTCTCTCAGTCATGGTCACTTGCTAATCTCCTCTAACTAGATCTTTGGGTAATGAGGCTTCTAAAAGAGCACAGGAGGCTGATGTTAGAAATAAGATGTAGGCAGAGCAAAACACTCACGTAAAAAGGCCAAAAATAAAAACAGGGAAGACATAAGAGAAAGAGAGGGCAGAGAATTGTACAAATCATTATATTCTTAAAATGTATTCATGTGCTCATAGGCATGACTCAGGGAGTTGGTGCCCCAGTCTTTACAGAGATGATTGAGAGGAGTTATGAGAATGCTAGAAAATCATATTTTAAGACACTTCCTAAGATTTTCCCCAGATCTGTATTAACAGGAAATTCTATAGTTACCTATCTCTGTTCTATATTAAATCCTTAAATAAACTATGCTTTGACTTCTTCACATGGCAGGGATATGTTAGCCCAATGTCTCTATTTTACTATCTTCTTGATGGGGGGAAGGATAATGTCCCTCCTCCAAAACTGTCCACACCCTAATCCCTGGAACTGTTGTATGTGTCTATTTCATGACAAGGGGGGAATTAAGATTGTAGATAGAATTAAGTTTGCTTATCAGCTGACCTTGGGATGGGAAGATCAACTTGTATAACATGGGTGGGCCTAGTGTGATCACAAGGAACCTCAGAAGAGAATGGAGGAAGCAGAAAAGTGATAGTTATGCAATGTGAGAATTCTGCAGATGAAAAAAGGACCATGATCCAGAAATGGGGGCAGCCTCTAGAAGCTGGAAAAGGCAAGAAAATAGATCCTTTCCTAGAACTTCAAGAAAAAATAATAACTCTACCAATATCTTGATTTAGCTCAATAGGATTCATTCAACTTCTGACATCCAGACCATAAGATAATAACTTTATGTTGTTCCAGGCCAATAAGTTTGTGGTAGTTAGTTACAACAGCCATGAAAAGCTAACACACTCCTACTTTGACCCATGAGCATCTACATTAAAATTTTATGTGGTGAGTTTCCTGGGGCAGAGGTGGTTCTAAGGAGAGATTTTCAATAAATTCTCACAAAGAGTCAGAGTAAAAGGATGTCTAATTAAAAAATTAGTCTATTTTCTAAGCTCAACTTTTGTTCTGCCATCTGACATACTCCAGTCCTATAGCCACCCTGAATGTTATTTTGTGAACATGTCATGTGTTGTCACATACTGGGTCTCTATTCACACTGTTCTCTCTGCCTGGAATGTCTCTCCATCTACTTGTTTTAGGTTATCTCTCTGTGCCCAACAATCTTCAATTCATCCTTGAAGGTCAGTGTCAAATGCTACCTTCTCTAGGAGGCCTTCCATGAAACATAGCAATTGCCTTTGGTTTGGGTTGGTTTCTTTTCCTTTGCTGCATAGCAAGATGGTCTAGGTTACCCCTCCCTCCTAGAAAATACTTACACAGTAAGCCTTCCCTGACCTAGATAAGAGAAAAGTAATTTTCCATTACTAAAGTTTCGGACTTTGAATTAAATAGGTCTGTTGTAAATAAGCAAAGGATGATTTGAGGAGAGATCACCCCTGAAAGAATCAAGAGAAGGCAATAAGATTTCCTTTGAACTAAAAATAGGTTGGAAGAGAAGTTACCAGAGCTATTTGAATAAATTATCCAGCAAGAGAGTGGGCCTGCTGCCCTGGAATAAAGACCTGATTTGTCATCTCCATTGCTTGAGGAGCACGCATCATCCCTGCAAAGAACAGGCTGGGTCTTTATTACCACCTATAAAGACTTTAAGCAACCCCTTCCTAGTCTGGCCGCAAGAGATACTACCAATTTTGTTTGATCTTCTGATCACTCCACATAAATACTGTTATGAATTAAATTGAAGACCTAACCCCCAGCAGCTGTGAATGTGACTTTATTTGGAAATGAGAGTTTTGCAAATGTATAAGGTCAGTAGGGTTGGCCCTCATCCAGAATGACTGGTCCTTATAAGAAGAAGAAAATCTGGACAGAGATACACAAGAGAATGTCATGTGGTGACAGAGGCAGAGACTGAAGTGATACAGCTACAAACCAAGGGACACAAAGGATTCCTGTTGTCATCAGAAGCAAGAATAGAGGCGTGGCACAGATTCTGCCTCAAGAGGAACTGATTCTGCCAGCACCTTGATGTTGGACATCTAATCTGTGAGAGACCAAGTTTCTGTTGCTTCAAGCCTCCCAGTTTGTAATACTTTTTACAGCAGCCCTGGGAAACTTATACACAATCACTTAGAAGGAAACCTGGCTCCTAGTGGACATCTAGGGTAGGTAAGATGAGGAAATACCCACTTCTGCTGCCATGATGGCATTATAAATCTTCATGCACTCAAAGTATTGTTGCTTTTATGGGCTGCTTCCTACATTATTAAGAAAGAAAGAAAGAAAGAAAGAAAGAAAGAAAGAAAGAAAGAAAGAAAGAAAGAAAGAAAGAAAGAAAGAAAGAAAGAAAGAAAGAAAGAAAGAAAGAAAGAAAGAAAGAAAGAAAGAAAGAAAGAAAGAAAGAAAGAAAAAAGAAAGAGAGAGAGAGAGAGAGAGAGGGAGGGAGGGAGGGAGGGAGGGAGGGAGGGAGGGAGGGAGGGAGAGAGAGAGAGAGAGAGAGAGAGAGAGAAAGAAAGAAAGAAAGAAAGAAAGAAAGAAAGAAAGAAAGAAAGAAAGAAAGAAAAGAAAAACTCCTAACATTATATTTTATAGCCAGTTGAAATAAAGATTAATGAATTAATATTACATTTTCATACATTTTTCTTAACCTAAAATTTCAGTTTCTTTCTTTTGATTTTAAAAGAAATTAAAACATTTTCTTGGGCTCCTAAAAGTATGTGGCTTTGGGCATGGCACTTGCTATACCTGTTGAATAAGTCAGTCCTATCTGCTGCAGAACCTGACAAGACAAAATCTCTTTGAGTTGGGACAGTGGTCAATGATATCTCTATACAGTACATATTTTTATATGTTTTAAATTTTGTTTTACATTGTATTATATTCAGTTAACTGTAATAGTTACCATTGCATATAATTTATTTCTATATGAAAACTCTTTAGTATTGTAATTCATTGGGCAATGCTGAGATCACACCAAGTGCCAAGTACTGCTAAATGCTACCGAAACAATATATGGCAAATTGTAGACAGTCCTCAGATATATGTTAACCATGTTTACAAACAAAAGGATAAGAAAACTTAAGAAGTTGAAACATACTTTGTCTTGAAATCTTTTAAGACAAGGATTTGCTAAAAAGTTTCCTAAACATGATTTACCTCTTTAATTCATTATCAGGTATGTTCTTCCTTCCAAAAGGCCTATGCAGAACTAAGATTTTATAATGATGCCCCACAGTGTTTCTAGATGTTTGGCTTCTTGATTCTCTAGCAATTACTATGTAAGTGACCTTTACCTGGTAAGGAAGGCACTTCCATCACTCAAAGTCTAGGATTACTTAAAATTCTTTCATTTAAGTTTCTTTTTAATGTGTTAAGTGGACAATTATGAGCAGCTACACCTATCCCTACCCCAAGGGGGGAAAAAGAATCAGGTCAGATGCTTCTCCTCCATTAAGATGAAATTGCTCTACTGCATATTATAAGAACATCCCTTGATTCAGCTGGACAACGCAGGCATATATATATTGCCTAAAGCCACTGAGAACACATAATGAAAACTGAGAATTCATTATTTTAAGGATCAAACATTTGTTAGGGAAGGGATAGAAAATACATATATTTAATAACATAGAAATAATGATTTGGATGTTATTTTTATATTCATATTGTCAGTGAATAAAATTTATGTCTAGAAAACACATAATCTGGCAGAGTTTACGAAGGTGATCTGATCTAACCACTTTGCAGGTATCATTTTAAAAATAGATCTGGTCTGATTCTTCCCTAAAAGGTTCCACCAACAGTTGTAGCTGGAATACCCTCTTGGTTCCCAGAACCTATTTTACATGATGTAACTTGATCCTCATTAAGTTGAAGGATAATCTATATTCTGTCAACCAGATTAAGCATTTTTAGACAATTGATAGTATCTTACTTTATTACAAATTTCCTAGCATCTAAACAGAGTTTTCTACATAGCAAACACTCAGAAAAGATTAGATAAGTAAAACTGTATAAATGAAGAAGTGTGAATAAGCTAAAACTCCATACTTACATACAAGATTATTGGGATGATATTTACAGTGTTGTAGTCAGGCTAGAAGAGAAGGCTATCTATAACAGATTTCATAATTGCATCTCTTTAAACTATGGTTCTCAAACTGTAATGGGTGTTAGGTCGGCGGGGGAAGGGCCAGCCAGGATGCCTGCCTTGGAGACTCCCCAGCTTGATACCGGGAATCCAGACCTGAATAGGGCCCACCCTAAAGCCCTGTCACCACCCTCACCGGAGGCTCAATTAGCATTGATTAACGATTAACGTTCCCCACCCTATACCCCTACCCCCAGGTAACCCATAAAAGCCACGCCCTCCGCCCCAGGGCGCGACTTCTCTGGCCCCTCTCCTCTCTGCACCAGAGAACCTCGCCTGGGAGCCCTCTCGCAGCAAACGCTGCTTCTAAAACTTCTGTTGGCGTGTCCCGCGTTTACCTTACATTTGGTGCCGAAACCCGGGAGAAGATAGTGTCTCTCGGCCTCCCGGCCTTGAGGGGCCTCTCCTTCCCCTTCCAGGACCTCCGCTGCCCACCTCCTACGTCGGATAGGGTAAGTTCCCTTTCAGTATCTCCACCCTCTCCAGGCCTTGTCCTCCGTGACCCCTGTCCGCAGTCGCGGCCGCGTCAGGGGCGACCCTCCGTCACAGTTGACTTCCGGCCTGGTAAAGTCACGAGAGATGTCTCTAACTTGCCATGGTCCTTCCTGCCGCTGGGTTAAATCAGAGTCTCGGGGACGCCTGACCTCTGCTTTCCCCTGTCCGGGTGGCGGAGACCATGGGAACTTCTAATTCGGAACCAGACCCCAAAAACTCCGCTTGGGAGTCTCTTAACAAATTTTAGCCGTCTAGGCCTCGATCAGGATCTGAAACCTAAAAGACTGACCTTTGACTCTACCGTCGCCTGGCCTAGATATTCATTAGCTCAGTGGCCTGCTGAGGGAACTTTTAACTTCCACATCCTGACAGATCGAGAACAGGAAAGTTGGCGGAAATCCCATATGTGCAAGCCTCTATTAGGAGAGCAAACCTTTTGAGATCTACGCTCCCATCCTTCTCACCTCTGGTCCCTCAGCTCCTCTGCCACCCGTCCTGCCAGACTCCACTACTCACATGATATACCCTTCTCCCTCCTTCCCCTCCACCTGCTCCATCCCCTATCTCAGCCCTTACCGCTCTCACTCTGTCCCTGCCCCTGACTCTAACCTCTTCTGCCCTCTTCGAGAGGTCAAGGTCAATGGGGCTGAAGATGTCCGAATCCACATTCTTTTCTCTTTACAGGATCTCTCTCAAATAGAAAAGCTGTTAGGGTCTTTTTCCTCTAACCCCACTAATTACATCAAAGAATCTCGCTATCACACTCAGACCTATTATCTAACCTGGCATGACGTGTTTGTCATCCAGGCCTCTACCCTCACACCTGAAGAGAAAGATCGCATCCTCACTGCTGCCAGGGCCTACGCTGACCAAACTCACCTCACGGATGCCACCCTGCCCACTGGGCCTCAGGCCGTGCCAGGAGCTGACCGGGGATGGGAATCCCAAGCTGGGCGAGATGGCCGCCGGCGACGTGACCTAATGCTACGATGTATCCTCAATGGCATGCAAACTGGCGCCTACAGGTAGTTAACTGTGATAAACTTCGGGAAGTAGACCAGGGAGCCGACGAAAATCCAGCTCTCTTCCTTAATCGTCTCACCGAGGCTCTTACTAATGTACCTGCCTAGATCCAACTTCCCTAGTGGGCTCAATGGTGCTAGCCACCCACTTTATTACCCAATTGGCCCCAGATATCAGAAAGAAGTTAGAGAAGGCTGGGGATGGCCCTCAAACCCCTATACAGGAATTGGTGAAAATGGCCTTTAAAGTTTTCAATGCCCGCGAGAAGGCTGAACCTTGCTCACCAGGCTCATCTCCACCAGCAGGGAGCACCCCAAACCCAGGCCTTGGTAGCTGCCTTGAGGCCGGCGGGTCCCAGGGGCCGAGGAGCTGGGGTCAAACCAAAATCAGCCCCCTCTGGGGCATGGTTCAAATGCGGCCATGAAGGCCACTGGGCCCGTCAGTGCCCTAACCACGGGCTCCCACGAAGCCCTGCCCGATCTGCAGGCAGACGGGCCCCTGGAAATCTGACTGCCCAATGACCGGATCGTCGTAGGCGTCTCCACGCAGGGGATCATCCAGTCAGGCAACACCTTCACTGGAACTTCTCGGGTTAGCGGACGACTGGTGAGGCCCAGACTCCGGGACCCCACTCTCTCTCGCCGAGCCCAGGGTAACGCTCCAGGTAGCGGGTAAGTCCATCTCCCTCCTGGTGGACACGGCGGCTACCTTCTCTGTTTTGCCATCTCACTCGGGTCCTACGGTTCCCTCACCTATTTCGGTTATGGGGCCTGACGGCACAGCCTCATGCCTGCCTAAAACCCTCCCTCTCTCATTTTCTCTGGATGACTTCCCCTTCTCTCACTCTTTCTTAGTCTTTTCCTCATGCCCAACTCCCCGCTTAGGTAGAGATCTCCTTCACAAGTTAGGGGCCTCTCTCTACGTAAGGCCACAGACACAGGTCTCTCTGTTCCTACTACCTCTCCTAGCGCCAGATTCTACTCCCCCTCCCCCTACCCTTTCTGACCCTGTCGATCCCTCTGTCTGGGACACATCTACCCCTGTTGTTGCTACTTGTCACACCCCCATCTGTATTTGCCTCAAAGGCCCTTCTCGTTATCTAGCTCTCCCACGATTTCTTATTTCTGAGACCCATTGGAGGGGCCTTAAACCTATTTTTACCAGACTTCTCGGCCAGGGGATCCTCATTCCTACTAGTCCACCATGTAATACTCCAATCCTACCTGTCTGTAAGCCCTCTAGAGCCTACTGGTTGGTCTAAGACCTCTGCCTTATTAAAGAGGCGGTTGTCCCAATCCAACCCGTAGTCCCCAATCCATATACTCTCCTTTCCCACATTCCCCCTTCCACAGCTCACTTCACAGTATTAGATCTAAAGGATGCATTCTTTACCATTCCTCTCCACCCTGACTCATAATTCCTCTTTGCCTTTACCTGGGAAGACCCAGACACCCGTGCCTCCAGACAGTTAACCTGGACAGTTCTCCCTCAGAGGTTTAGGGACAGCCCACATCTGTTTGGGCAGGCTTTAGCCACTGACCTGACTTCCTGTCCCTTGCAACCAAGCACGCTCCTACAATATGTAGACGACCTGCTCCTTTGTAGCCCTTCATTTAAACAGTCCCAACATGATACAGCAATCCTCCTAAACTTCCTAGGGTCTAAGGGATATCGGCTTTCACCTTTTAAGGCCCAGCTCTGTACCCCCTCTGTCACCTACCTCGGAGTAGCCTTAACTCCTACCACCAAATCTCTTACAACTGACAGGATCCAGCTCCTAAGAGAGTTGCAACCCCCGCCCCCCAAGATGCTGAACAGATTCTCTCCTTGGGCCTCTCAGGGTTTTTCCAACACTGGGTCCCTAACTTTGCCCTATAGCTAAGCCACTGTATCAGGCAGCCAAAGAAACTCCTACAGGCCCTCTTACTGTACCTGCTCTCGTTAAACAGTATTTTTCTAAGCTCCAAGAAGTCCTGGCCTCGGCACCCTCTCTCACCATACCTAACCCCGCTCGACCCTACCACTTATTCACTGATGAACGTTCAGGCATAGCCACGGGCCTACTGGCTCAACCACTAGGTCCAATATATCAAGCAGTGGCTTGTCTCTAAACAGCTAGATCCCACCATAAAGGGATGGCAGCCATGCCTCCAAGTCCTAGCAGCAGCAGCTGAACTCACTAAAGAGGCCATTAAAATCACCTTAGCCCAGCCTTTGACTGTCTTCTCATCGCATGCCTCACTGACCTCCTCAGTCATCGGTCTCTTGCACTTCTAGGCCCTTCCAGGGCACAGCTTTTCCACTTACTCTTCATTGAAAACCCTCACATTGTTCTGTCACCCTCCCCTCCTCTAAACCCGGCTACTCTCCTTCCTCTCCCTTCCACACAGGGGTCTCCATCTCACTCCTGTCCCCTACTCAACCTCACAGACATGCCGATCCGAAATGCTGAACGCACCTTATTTGTTGATGGCAGCTCTATTGTCGGACCCGATGGCCAGCAACGATGGCCAGTGACGGGCGGCCTATGCTGTTGTCACTCTGACAAACATTGTTGAGGCTCAGAGCCTCCCCATAGGGACTAAATCTCAAAAGGCTGAACTCATAGCCCTAACTAGAGCCCTCCATCTCTCCAAGGGCATGATTGTTAACATATACACAGATTCTGAATACTCCTTTCTTATAGCTCAGACCCATACAGCTATCTGGCAGGAGCTCGGCTTCCTCACCATCAAGGGCACACCTATCACTAATGGCCCTCTTATCCACAAACTCATTGAAGCCATACAGCTTCCCAAATAGGTAGCCATCACTCACTGCAAGGAACACCAGTCCCTTGACAATCCTGTAGCTCATGGCAATGCTCGTGCAGATGCTATCGCACACAGTCTCACCATCCGGCTGCCGCCGGCCCCTGTTCTTTTCCTCACTACCCCGACTAAACCTTCTTACTCCCTACCCGAACAAACAGAACTTCTTTCCAGGGGAGGATCCCACACGCCTAAGGGGTGGATCTTCCTCAATGGACGACTAGCACTTCCTCAACAGCAGGCGGCTGCTATTGTCACCGAGGTCCATCAAACTCTCCATATTGGGCCCAAAGCTTTATACCGCTTTTTAGAGCCCCTTTTTTACCATCCCTCTCTCCAATCTATAATTCAACAGGTCCACGCTGAATGTTCTACCTGTTCCAAAATATCTTCTCAAGGTGCCATCCAATCCCGTGCCACTACCCACCAGCTCCGTGGCCACCAGCCTGGAGAAGATTGGCAAATTGACTTCACCCACATGCCCAGACACCGGTTCTTTTGGTTTATTCTGACCCTTGTTGACACCTTTACAGGTTGGATAGAAGCCTACCCCACTGCTAAAGAAACAGCTGACGTGGTCACCTCTACTTTACTAGAACACATCGTCCCAAGGTTTGGCCTCCCCAGGACCATTCAATCTGACAGCGGTCCTGCCTTCGTCTCCAAGGTAGTACAACTTGTCTCTGAAGCTCTGCACATCACCTGGAAGCTCCATATCCCATACTGCCCTCAGTCTTGGGTAAGATTGAGCGAGCCAACGGGCTCCTCAAGGATCAGCTCACCAAACTCTCCCTACAGGCTCGTGTATCGTGGCCTACTCTCTTGCCTCTGGTTCTTACCTGCCTCCAGTCCTCACCTGGGATCCCTTCTGGTCTCAGCCCCTTTGAACTCCTTTACAGGGGACCCTTTCTCCTCACTCATGACTTACCCATAATTCCCCCCTCCATCGATCTCTTATCTATCTACCTTATCTCTCTCTCCTCCGGAGTTAACTCAGACAGCATGCAGACTCATGCCTCCCAGCCCCTGCAACAGATCCAGCTACCAGACCATCTTCCTCGAATACTGATCACTGTCTCCGGGGGACCAGGTCCTTCTCAAGGAGCTACAGCCTCTGTCACTAGAACCTTGGTGGCCAGGCCCACACCCCACACCGACAGCTGCCAAACTCCTGGGTCACCAGTGCTGGTACCATCTTACTCGCCTGAAGCGTGCTCTACCCCTGATGCATGGTCTGTTGAACCCCTGGGGCCCACCAGGGTCCTTCTCCACCGCCAGCCTTCTGTCTCTCATTCTCCTCTTAACCCTTTACCTACCTCCAAGTGACCTGGCTATTGCCCCTACACAACCACAGGCCACTCCTCTCTTAAGTTGGCGATTTTTTTCTCCACGAGACCTACCAAGACCAAAACTCCCAGTAGGTTTCACAGCTCCTCCCAAACAACTAATGCCTAGGCACCTCCAGGAGGTTTCTTCTGGTGTAATGGGACTCTCACAAAAATCTTATCATCCCCCAGCTCATCTGATCTTTGTCTCCCTGTAACTTTAGTACCCCCGCTCACCCTATATAGTCAAGCAGAATTGTGCGTCCTCTAGGCCCCTCCTCCCAGCACCGGCTGTCCTCACCTGAGCAGTATTCCTCCCCCTAGTAGTCAGTTTCCCTAGCATCTTCACTGGTAGCCACCAGCCTGGGAGGGGGTGCACTATCCCATTCTGTCACTGTCACTAGAGACCTGGCAGCAAAGCTCCAACTTGCAGTTGATGCCTCAGCTCAATCCCTAGCTTCACTCCAATGCCAAATCACCTCCGTAGCTCAGGTAGCCTTACAAAATTGCAGAGTCCTAGACCTTCTGACAGTGAATAAAGGGGGTACCTGTCTCTTCCTTGGAGAAGAATGTTGCTACTATATCAATGAATCAGGTTTGGTTGAAACTAATGTACATACCCTTTTCTAAACTCAGTGTCGACCTCCACCAGTCCCACGGAGAGGATGAGGCACTCTCCTCTTGGTGGAGATCCAATCTCATTACCGTAATTGCACCCATTCTAGGGCCTATCCTCCTCTGTCTGCTACTAATATTAGCTCCATTTTTACTCCGATTCATTCAGGAACGCATCTGTGAAGTCTCCCGGATCACAGTCAACCAGCTACTTTTACATCCATATGCTCGTCTCCCCACCGAAGTCCCGTCCTCAGACCCCCATCCTCTTCACCCCTGGTCAGCAGGAAGCAGCCAGATTTGACTCAGCGCCCCTACACCAAAGAGGTCGGGATGTTAGGTCGGCGGGGGAAGGGCCAGCCAGGATGCCTGCCTTGGAGACTCCCCACCCTAAAGCCCTGTCACCACCCTAATCTGGAGGCTCAATTAGCATTCGATTAACGTTCCCCACCCTATACCCCTACCCCCACATAACCCACAAAAGCTGCGCCCTCCGCCCCAGGGCGCGACTTCTCTGGCCCCTCTCCTCTCTGGACCAAAGAACCTCGCCCGGTTTTAAAACGTGTTGGTGTGTCACGTGTTTACCTTACAATGGGTTTACTAATTGTGGAGGCAGTTTATTTAAAATCCAGGCTTCTGAATTTCTTCAGAAATTACTATTTCAGTAGGTTTGGGGTTGACCCCAGAAATCTGCATTTGAACAACAAAGTTCAATGTCTCATAAATAATTTGAGAAGCACTGTTCTAAATAGTAGGGTCTCCATGGTGCATTTGATTGAACATCCAGATTATGATTCACTTTTTAGAAATACACTATTTTATTCAGTTAAATAACGATCACAAGAACGTCTTAATTTAATTGAGTAAATCGCAGTGCAGTGCACTGTGTTAATGAATCACTAGGATCTTGTTAAAAACCAGACTCACTCAGCGAGTCTGACTTAGGCCTGGGATTCTGCATTCTAAAAACCCTTCCAGATATGGCCCTTAACTTGAAGAATTCTCCATCTCGTATGTTCCCAGTGGCATTTAGGCAATGTATATAAATGCCTGTTGAGGCAGCTGGTCTATGGAATACACTATGAGTAGCAAAGATGTATAGCATCTTTACGCAAAATGAAGACACGATACATTAGTCTTACAAGACACCTCACCAATAAACATGTTTAAACATATTTGTTTAGACAAATAAACATTTTCAATGCTGCATGCTGTAACTGTCTCTTGAAAATATATCATAATACACTGTAGTATCGGTAACACATTTTTGCCTTTTTCTCTGTTATTCTACCCTTTCCATCATTCCAATTCTCTGAAATCACTTCCTAAATTAACTGGTCTAAAATGTGGCTAGTCTGAATTCAGCTAAGTTATAAATATAAAATATATACCTGATTTCAAAGACTTTGTATGAAAAAAATTATAAATACCTTCTGAATGAATTTTATATTGATTAAAATGTTGGAAATATATTTTTAATATATTCAGTTATGATTTTTGATTTATACTAAGAAATATGTTTTTGGTCATCATCCACACTCCTAGCACAGAACTACTAAAATCCTTGGAATTTCCTGTAACAAAAATGACAATGGTGAAAGGTGTCTCTTCAGCTATTTATAACAAGCCCTTTTCAACTGCACCTGAGTTTATGCTAATGAGGTGACTCTGGATAGCCTCGAATGGGGACAAGTTGCCAGGGGAACCAACCAAGTAATTAGAAAGTTAGACATTTCCCTGCCTCCCTGGCACTACCTTCTGGGAAAGGAAAGGAGCTGGAGAATGGGTTCAATTACCAATGGCTAATGATTTAATCAATTGTGCCTATGTGATGAAACCTTTAAAAATCTCTGAACTACATTCTTTAATACTTTAGAAAGCTGGGAAAATGGCTTACCAGGAGAAAGCATGGAAGTTCCCCACTTGTTCCCTAATACTTTGCCCTGTATATCTCTTCCATCTGGCTGTTCCTGAGTTTTATTATTTTATAATAAACTGACAATCTAGTAAATAAACTGTTTTCCTGAGTTCTGTAAACCATTTTAGCAAATGAACTTCAAGAGGAGGGTTGCAAATCTCCAATTTATAGCCGGCTGGTCAGAAGCAAGGTGACAATGTGGATTTGTACTTGGCATCTCAGTGCATGATTGGAGGGCATTTTGTGGGAATTAGCCCTTAATCTGTGGGGTCTGCGCTAACTCCAGGTAATATGTTGGAGAATCACTTGATGTAGGAAAAACTCACACACATCTGGAATCAGAAATTTGAGAGTAGATTATGGAAAAAGTTGGGTTTTTTTCTTTGTTGGTTAAATAAAATATATTATTGATATTAAAATCTTATCAGTTTTAATTTTTTTAACATGGCTACTATGTGTGGTTTGCATTTATGTTGAGCAGTATTGTCATCAACTTGAACCATCTATGCCCTTCCAGAAAATTGCCCCTCCCTTTTATTTAACTTACTTGTGATTGAAATGCTTGGAATTAAAGGACCTAACCATATGTCTACTAGTACCTCAGATCAGAGGTAATTCTGTAACTTTTCACTTTATCTCTGATGCAGGGAAGAGGCATGAGAACTAGACAGATTTACTAACTTTAAATCAGGTGGCATTCAGTGCAGCTTGACGCGGGAATCTGGCTGACCAGCCATACATCCAGGACACTAGGAACCTACAGAACATAGGAAGATTCCTGTAGAGATCACTAATATCTATTTACCCATACCATTAATATTTACCCATACCATAACAGGAAAACAAAGACTTCAAGCTGTACTTTGCACAAATGAAAAATAAACACAATAATTCACTCCATTCTTTACTCCCTATAATCATTAATTTTTCATAGAAACTAATAAACAAATACAATTTCAATTTCTCCAACACTCAAAGTCTCAATCTCTGACTCTGAGAGGAGACCACATGCTCCATCTATGGAGCATTATTCCTTTTCTAACAAATTTTCCTTTATTTTTAACCCTGACTCACTCTTGAATTTTTTCCTGCCAGGAGCCAAGGGTCCTTTCTCAGAGATGGCACAGGACTTGAGTCACTGCTTAGCCCCCTGCTTAGTCCTGCATCATCTGGACACTTATGCTCATTCAACTAGCTGACAAGCCAGGAAAAAAAAAAAATCTGAGATGTCCTAAATTAAATTACAAAAAGCCAGAGGGCAGAAAGACAAAACAAGAGAGGTTAATCACAGAACAAAGCCCCTGGGCAGAAACCAGCATAAGACTGTTTACATTCCTGAAAGTCTGTTAAAACTTTGAATTAACTTCCAAGTGGCTATTTCTGAAATTGTTCTTTGAGAATGGCAGACCACCCGAAGCCACCACATCTTGCCTATACGTGAAGTTTCCAGATTATTGTCCACAACCAATCCAAGAGCAGTGAATATTTCTTCCTACAGACTGCACATTTATCCCTGAACTATCCCCACTATACCTTTTCCCATCTCCTTTATCTACAGACAACATAAATTCTTTCAAAACAACTTGTATATTTCTTTCCTAAATTCTTTGTATAAAAAAGCCCCCAAAGCCCCAAAACATTGGCCCTGTTTTGTCTTCTCCATCTAGCAGCTGCTACTGGTGATTTAGATTGCATGACCCAGGACCTGGTCCTTTTGTTGGTTAACATGTGGCTTAATTAACCCTTTCTTTCAGAAAAAAAACTTTTGACCTGGAAGATTTTGTTTAATTTGACATTAATTGAGCAATTAGGATGTACAAAGCCAAATTATATCTCACAGTAACTCTCTAGGTCAATGGCTCTCAACTCTGGTAGAAAATTAGAACTATGTGGCAGCTTTTTAAAAAGAAAATTCTGATAATAGCCTCTTAGTAGACCAATTAAGTCAAGGTATGCGGGGAATAGGCACAGGCATCTGTATTTTTTAGGAACTTCCCTGGTGGTGAAATGTGTAGCAGGTAAAGAATCACTAGCAAAGCCTACCTAGACAGAACATCTATTTTATCCAGCTCAGATTAGGGGAAATATGATTATTAATGATCAACAATGAGAATACCATTACCTTCTACATAGCTCCTCCCGAGTATCTAAGGATATGAAATTTCCCTCAATATCTGTATGATTCTGGTCAACACTGGTTAGCAAAGTAGACTTGCTGCTGTACGTGTTAATGCTCAGTGGACTTAACAATAAATTTTATCCCCTCTTGGGTGTGGACAGAATTTCTAAAACTCCTGTCTTTGTTGTTTATTATTAGAATTATTAAAAGTATAATATTAAATTGTTCCCTCTTTATAAAGTTTGAATGATTCTTTTTGATTTTGTTGAAAATTGTCAAGGAAATAGATATGATAAAATACAAACGATCTCACTATAGTAATAAGTCAAAAGTTTCATTTTAATATAAGGAGGAGGCAAGAGAACTAAAGTGTTAAATCAAGCTATATTCAGAGACTGCAATATGCTGATCTGATCAGCCCTCCAGCCAGACCATGAGAAACCTGCGGAACAAAGAAAGATTTTTTCTGAGATTGCTAGCAAGCCATTTCCCACACCTGTGAAAGGGAACCAGGAAAAATAGTCTTTAAGTGGGTCCTACACAAATAAAATTATTCATTCCCTACGGCTAAAACCACAGGGAACCTTTGGATTAAAGGCTGGGAACTGCTAGTAGGACTTTCATGCTAGTTATTCTTACCTTTTCATGCTACAGACTCTTATCCTTTCTCAATGTATGTCCATATCAAAGAAAATTAGTCAAAAAAAAAAAAAAAAAGCCTTTAAACTGTAACAAACATGAACTAAAGAATGATAAATAGACCGAATTCCCCAAACACTCAGGGTTCCTCTCAGTGCCTTTCTCTTGGTCTCTCTCAGCATCTTCACTGGGTCCCTCTCAACGCCTTTGCTCTGTTTCTCTCATTGTCCTCATCTCTCTATTGTCTGTCTCTCTGAGTTTCTTTTAGGCTCTTTCACTCTCTGCCTCTGAGAGGAGATCATGCTCTGTCTATGGAGTGTTACCTCGTCTCTAATAAACTTATCCTTCAACTCTAACTTTGGCGTGTTTGAATTCTTTCCACACTCTGCCAAAGGACCCTCTTCTTATCTCCATGCAGGGCTTGGTCTCCCTCCGACTTAGGGGAATTTGCCGTGTCCTGCATCAATTTCTTTTATGTACATATCTTTCACATGGTTATTAATGTACAGAATTTATAATTATTTTTATGATGGGAAGGTTCCTTAGAGATTCAATAGGATAGTTCTTTAGAAAATGCTTCTCAAATTTTAATGTGTATATGAATCAACTAGGGCTTTTGTTAAAAATGCCGATTCTTCTTCAGTAGATCTAGAATGTGACATTAGATTCTGCTTTTCCAAAAAGCTTCCAGGTGATGCTGATGCTACTGGGCTACAATCAACAAGCCGAGGGGCAAAGTTTAAAGTCCAGGGTCTGTCTGTAGTAATGAGTGACCTGGGACAAGTCCTTCAAATTCCCCATTCCTTATTTCTTCATTTCTAAAACAAAACAGTAGTAGCTACCATGAAAATTGGAAAGGTACCCTATATATTACATTTAGAATTTTGGTGCTATACTATGTACTCAGTAAAAGTTACTTTATTTTATTGTTATTATTTTAACCACACACACTCCTTTCTTTAATATAGTTTTTTCCCCCTCTGCTGTAAGCTGCTTTTGCCCAGATAATGACATTATGATTGGCTTGCCTTTCTCCACCCTCCAACCCCTTATCCTCTCTATAATTGCTCCTTTAATCATTAAGCCATAGGACATAAGATCGACCAAGCCTCAGGTCTATAATCATGAGGACAATACAATAGGTTTCCATTGAACTTTAGACTAAGGATAACATCTTGGCTTTAGATATGTTTCAGCCCCAAGTCCATCGAGGCAAAACACCACCACCACCACTACCATTGAATGGGTAGGGATGGCATCATAGCTGATTCCAGAACTGGACACAGTGATCAATTACCTTATTGCCCTCCAACCATCCTATCTGTAACACCCATGACCCCAACTTCCTTTCCATGATGACTGATTTTTCACTTGATAATCTGTACTCTTGAGACACCTGGGGACCCAGGCCTTTGAGCTATAGCTCATCTGTGTCTCCTGAACTTGCAACTCTCTAATAAACCTTACTTTCTTTGCTGCAAAACCGGCACCCATCTCTTCTTCTCTTCTTTGGCTTAGATGTGTGCAGACAGATGGACCCCTTTTTTGTCCTGATAACATTATCATTATAGCCTAGTTCAATTCCACACTTTTTCAATTGTCAAAATTGTGACCCAAAGAAGGAAAATAATTTTACTAGGGTCACATGTTTAGCTTGTAATAGAGCTAGTCTAGATTTTAACCTAGATTTCCAAACTCTTAATTCACTGCTTATTTCCCTACAGTGGCATTCAACATTCCACTCACTTCTATATCACTTTGGACATCTCTCTACTAGAGCCTCTGTTGTACTTTATGCTTATTATTACTTGTGGTTCTCTTTTAAATGTTCAAAAATCCTTTAATGCTTTCTTCAAAAGGAGTAGCCTAATCATTAAGTTTGAGCTGGAATTAGTGATTCATTCCCAATGAATAGAATAAGGCAAAAGTGATGGTGCATGACATCTGAGACTAAGTCAAAAAAGGCACAGTGGCCTCCTACTCTCTCTTATATTGCTCACTCTGGGAGAGGTCAGCTGCCATGTTGGAAGGTCACTCAAGCAGCTTTATGGAGAGGTCCATATGTCAGGGAACTGAAGCCTCCTCCCAAATGAGGCTTTCTGCCAACAGCAATGTGAGAGACCAACATCAAAAATAGAGATGTAAACTTGTATTTGAGGAAAACACCTTAATTGCTACCAAGAAAAACTCTAAGCCAGAACCACTCAATTAAGTTTCTCTTCAATTTCTTACCCTTAGAAATTATGAGATAATAATTTTTTGCTCTTTTAAGCTGCTATGTTTTCGTTAATTTATTATGCAGCCAGAAATTACTAATACATTATTTATATCTCTGTGTTCTCTAATAGACTACAAGCACAGTACTTGGAATAGCATGTATTAACCCATTTATTCGTTAAATCACTCATTCATTCTCATATCCATTCATTTACTCAACAAATATTTATCATAAATATACATGTTGGGTGTTTCTCCCAGATGTTGGAGATGTAATAATTTGATATAATGTAGTCACTCTCCTTAAGGAGCTTATAGTCAAGGCAAGGAGAGAAATAAATGTTCAATAAATATCTGAAGCAGAACATAGGACATACAGTAAAATCAGCTCATATTAAATGTTTTAATGTTACTTTGCTGATTCAATTGTATTGAGCCATGCGCTGTCTACTTCTTGCGCATGTACAAAGCAAGCAGGAAAGTCTAAGGCAGAGTCATAAGCTGGTGATGATGATTCCAAAAATTTTTGTTTGTTTGTTTTATCCCCTAGTAAATTAATAGACTTAAGTATTGATTGTTAAAGGATGTAACATTACTAAAAGACAGGCAATCCAAAATCACAATGGCTGTATCCATATTTTTGCAAAACAAGCAAAACAAACAAAAATAAATTACCAAAATTTGATTAAATCTTTGTATATAATTATCAATATATTGAAAATTCAAGGGAGAGAAAGCATGTCAAACACCACAAAGCACAAAATCCAAACTGTGGGAAAATGCACAGAAAAAACAATGCAGTTTCTTCTACAAGTTATTATAAAAAAAATAAGAAAAAAAGGAAAAGAACAGTAATACATTAAAAAATAAAAGACTTAAAAGACCTAACAATTAATTGTAAGGTATTGCTTTTATTTGGCTCTCAGTCCAAACAAACTCTTAAAGAGAGAAAAAAATAGATATGTATTTAAATCATTTAAAAATTATGAAAATATTAGAAAATTTTAAACATTGATTATATATTTCATGATAATTAGGGATTATGATGTTCACATTTTTTTAAGTCCATAACATTTAGAGAAATTTAGTAAAACTATTACAGATTAAATAATATGATATCTGGATTCTGCTTTCAAAATAAGGCAGATGGGGAGGAAAGGAACATAAAAGAGCATTAATTAATATTTTCTGAAGTTGGGTGATGGGTAAATGAGTTTCATTAAATACTATCTTCTGCTCTATGTAGTTGAGATAATAGTGAACTTTTTTTTTTTTAAATAAATCTCCTGTTTTTAAAAATCCAAGCATCAGGAAACAAAAAATTGGAACTGAGAGCTCAGACCTCTCATTTAGACAGACTACATTGTCTCAAGGTGACCACGGACCTCACTGCTTCCTATTATCTTTGCTTAACCAGCTTCACTTATGTGCTTTATTTTCCTGGGCACTCAGTGCATTGACCTCTAGGAAAACTAGATTTTTCTGCAGTACCAACTTAAAAACCAAGAGTGTGCTATAGTACTCTAGTGGCAGGAAAAGGAAATGCAGCCTAAGAAACAAAAAGGCAGGGTTAATCCGATTCAGCAGTTTAACCTCTCCCTGAGGTTAATTCAAAAGTTCTATTATAGAGGAAAGCTCTCTTCTAGGAAAATGCATTTGCAAGACAAAGAACAGAATAAAAATGAGTTATGTACACCCAAATGGCTGATTTGCTATTTCCTAAGGCTTTTACAGAAATCAAATATAAAATAATACCTTTCTCACTGTTTCTATTGCAAATTCACTTAACATTTTAATATCTCTTTTTGATCCTTCAAGACTGAAGAAAAGAGGCTACCATTATGGCTCTCAAAATAGGTAAGGCTGTCTTTTTCTGTTCCTACATCTGCTTTCAATTGTTAGTCAATTATAGGAATAAGTTATTGGTGTCATTAAAGGGATTCCATTTTGGATAAAACAGACTTTGCACTGCTAAAATCATTGTCACCGAGTTATAGCTATATAAATAAAAACTAGGAGATAATTACCCTGGCTCTGTTCTGAGCATTAAATGGGAAAAAAATGCTTGCAGAACTAAAAATTGCCAAAACAAAACAAAACACCTCATAGTGGACATATGCCACCCATGAAATATAAAATGTTCATTTAAAAATCAAGATATTTAGTGGAAACAATTGCAAATGCTTTCTAAAAAAAACTTGGCAACTAAGAACATCAGAGTAGAGATTTACCAATTAATCGATAGTAATAAAGGTTATTTTCTTGTATTACGGATGGCTTTTATATGTGGGGTTTCAATTATATCTACATTAATATTAATAATATAATTTTATTGCTCTATATATGTGTTGTGTACACACACACACACACAAACACACACACACACCATTCTAGCCTATATATAAATCATCACATAATTAATTACATAATTCACATAACAATTTTACAAATTAGTTATGGTTATTATTCCCTCTCCCCCCAAATTTTTGTCAATAGGAAAACCAAGGCTATGAGAAGTTAAAACCTTCATAAACTATACAGTTAACCAGTTAACCAGGAGGGAAAACTTTATTCTGTCTGAAACTTTGGCCTGTATCTACTGGACTATTGTTCTTAAACTAGAAATCAACCACATAATTTGAGGGGTTTGGAAGATCTCTCTCGCCCCCCTATTGTGCTTCTACAATAATTTTCCTAACTGATTAATGTCACAGAGGGAAATAAATGTGTTTTTTTTGTAATTTTTTTAAAAGTTTCTGGCAGTTTTATTGTCTCAAGAGATCTATAACCTTGACCAGTAAGTTCCCTGTAAAGGAAGGGTCTTGGAAAATGAGCTTTGGAGAATGGTTGTTGCCCTTCCACTCTTTACCCCATGGGTTTGCAGGTATGACTGGACAGCCAGTTATTTTTAATGCTGAATTGAGGAAAGGAGTTCCCTTAGATAAAGATCAAAATTGCTAGATATAATTTAGAGTATCTTCTTGGGTACTAGCATTTTA
Source organism: Cynopterus sphinx (assembly GCA_030015415.1). Classification (NCBI taxonomy): domain Eukaryota; kingdom Metazoa; phylum Chordata; class Mammalia; order Chiroptera; family Pteropodidae; genus Cynopterus; species Cynopterus sphinx. Next base: position 117,591,442 of record CM057381.1, on the reverse strand, counting down.
GAGTTTGATTTAAGTATCTGTAAGCTACTCATCTACTACATGTTTCATTAAATTCCAGCGATTTCTCAGATTCCCAAGGCCCATCCAAAGACTACTCCATACACAGCATCAAAAAGATGAGAATCATTCCAATACCTGAAGGCAGGCAGTGTGCACAGGATCAGGCCAACAGAACCGGGTATAGAGACAGCTCTGCCACTTACCAGCTGTATGACTTTGGCCAAGTTATTTTACAAACTCCAATTTCCTCATTTGTAAAGTGAGTTTATTTATAGCTCTTTTGTCATAGTTGTTGGAGGAATTAATTACATTATGTAACTTAATGCTTAACAGACAGCAAATACTCAATACCTGTTATTGATATGGTGAAGATATAGATACAGATATTATTGTCACCATGACATGATAAACCTTAATAAAATTGAGGAAAGAATAAAGAGAAGTTTAGGTACCAGTTGTTTTATTTCTAAGGACAGAATGGTAAATAATTGGCTTAATAAAGCTTAATCTATTTGCCTTGGGATAAACAAAGGACTTCATGACAGCAAAAGATGATACTAAAATTGTTTCTGTAAAGAAGTCACTAGATCCTAGTAATAAAGACTTACAATGTTGAAAAAGGTCCTTTCACATTCATTATTTCATCCAATTCTCACATAAATTTTCTGAGATAGTCATTATTATTACCTGCACTTGAGTTTGGAGAAGTGAGGTGTCTTCTTTAAATTCATGCTATTAATATGCTGCACAGACAGAATTTGAATCTTATTCATTGGTCCTAAGATTATTCAAGGAAGGAAGGAAGGAAGGAAGGAAGGAAGGAAGGAAGGAAGGAAGGAAGGAAGGAAAGAAAGAAAAGGAGGGAAAAGAGGAGGACTAAGACCCTAAAGGAGATCAGAAGGTAAGCCTATTCAAGGCTACTCAAGTCCTAAAGTGAGGTAAAAACAACTGAGTACTCCATTTAAAATGTAGATATAAACTTGTGCTTGAGGGAAACACAAAATCACTCTCTAGTAGTTTTTTTTTTCTTTCTTTGTAAAACATTTTCATTTAACAAGATGGTATTTTAATTTTGTTTCCTTTTGATTGTCTGTTGGAGGGGATATAAATTCCCAAACAATTAAGTTTCTCATTTGGCAACTTTCTCCTGATTAAGAAGTTTTCTTAATTAAATACAGACACATTTGGCAAATCAGTGTAATAAGTGTCTAAAGGCCTCCCAGGATGATGTGAGTTGTCATCATAGTCCCCATCAGTTATGAGTGTTTGCTTTGAATACCAAGTGATTTCCTTAAGGATGAGCTTGAATCTTCCACATTAATCTAAGTAGGCAATTCTTGACAAAGACAATAGATAATTGGAAAGAAAACTTCCACTGATGCTTCAGAGTCAACTAACTCCTTCTGAATCAGAGAGGTACAATGTCATAAAGAAAATCTAGTCACTGTAAGCAACCTCAATAAAAAGGCCAAAAGATAGCTATAAAGTACACTTATTTTAAAAATACTTGCATTCTCATTATTGTTTAGACAACATCCAAATGAACACTGGGCCATCTTGCTACGTCATGTAGCCAGCCTGTACCATCTTTCATTTTCTTGTTAGATATTAGGACTTTTGGCTTCGAGAAGATTGTGATTTATCTTAATTTCAATGCAGGACAGAAAGAAAGTGTTTTGAACATTTTTTCTATTCTTAGTTCTTCTGCAGAGATTGTTGGGTCAAGGACCAAATGTCCTTGGTGTCAACAGTCAGTTAATGGTTGAATGGTCTATTTCCCAATATTGAAATCTGTCAAACTTATGTGTAATTTTAGTTGGATTTAATTTGAAGCTATTGCTAACTACTGTAAGTCACATACTTACTGTTGTGTGTCTTAAGAAAGGAATAATCTATGGATGAACTTGACCTTTTTGTGAGCCATCAGATAATTTAAAAATCTTTCACTAATATCAAACTTTCTAATAAGAGGAAAACGTAAGCTCAATTTTCTATGGCAGAGAAAACTCAGAAGTTTGTAATTCATAATTTTTTTTTTAGGCAAAGCAACTCTTGGTTGACCTCACAGATTGTAAGCACTTTGTCAGTTTACAATCTCTTATTTTTTTATTTTTTATTTTTTTACGCCTACAGCATCTGGTCTTCCTAGGTGGTCTCCCATCCAAGTACTAACTAACCAAGACCAACCCTGCTTAGCTTCCAAGATTAGATGGGATTGGGCCTGTTCAGGGTAGCATGGCCATAGACAAATCATGACTTTTATTTTAGGCCATGAGGCTACGTCTAGGTATAGGTGCAGTGGCTGGGAATTGAGAAAGTAAAGAGAACATGAGATATTTTGTGCCTGGAGACCTTGCAATATGCCAAATATTGAGAGATATTTTCTAATAGGCTTCTCTAAAACTCTATGGGTTAGCAAGCTAATAAATATTATCTCTAATTTGGGGATATAATATCTGCTACAGAAGAGTTAAGATTACAGAAAATCTCTAAGGTTGATGACAATATCAATAACTAATATTTGTATTGATGCTTCCACTATTTTATATAAACTGTATCATTTATCTTTGCAACCATTCTTTAGGTTAGGTGGAACCATCATTTCTATTTGATTGATGGGGAGACAAGAGCTCAAAAGAAAAAGGAACCTGATGAGAAACATGTTAAATGGTAGAACCAAAAGTCAGAGAAGGTCACCTGCCCCAGTTCTGACCTTTCTTTTCACCAGCCACAGGCACTAATCATTTGAGAAATCTAACCTAGAGACCCAAGTAAAAATACCTCTGACCAGTATATTCAATATATCTAGAAACAATAGTCAAATTAGCTCTAACAAGTTGTCTGTCAAGTTTTGTTGTTACTCTTAATAAACAGACCCTCATACTCCTTAAGGTCATCTCTATTGTTTGAAGTTACTGCATATGCCTTAGTTATCAGTATGATTTGTCATCTCTTTCAAAGGAGAATACTTCTTCTTATCCCTATATTTCATTCAGATCCTAACACATAGTAGGTGCTCAATAAGTGCTTGTTTAACTTAATTCATTAGAAATATTTAATTTGTGAACTAAAAACAATGTCTCTTTTGTCTCTATATACATACATAAATACACATGTGTGTATATTCACACACATACATGGCTATATGTTATATACTTTTATAAAATATTTCCTAATAAATATTTATGAAAATTAATTTTTAATAAAAAATTTCTAATTTCTTTTCCCAATATAATTTGGCAGAGCTCATATTATTATTATAAAATTAGACACTGTATGATAAAGTCATGAAGAAGTGGAGGAAAGAAATACTAGTGAAAAAGACTACTATTATTACTCTGGCAAAATCATAACATTTTTTTGAGCTGCCATGCATCCCAAGTAAGAAGGCAAAAGTAATTAGATAAATAATTTTTATGATTTGATGGGAAGAAGCGCATCAACTCACCAAGAAATTATTTTAATAGGAATTTTCCTGTGGGCATTCATACAAAGTAATACTATAGATTTCTTACACTATAGTTCATGGCAAATACAGTCATGTTCTTCACGTACTTTCTGGGGATCTTGTTGGTGTGACTTTGAAGCCCAGGATACCTACTGAGTTTCAGTAAGAATTAATGACCCAATTTATTTTCTATCTGTTATCCTATCTATCCAAAAATGATAAAGGTTATAATATAGAGTAGACCAGTGGTTCCTAAATTCCTGGGGAACTTTTTAAAAATAAAGATCCAAAGCTCTACTCCTTTGAAATTTATGTTAACAGATATCATGGATTTGGGGGTGGGGAGAGTAGGAGGGTTGCTAAGTATCTCTTTCTCTTTCTGACTATAGAATCTTTTTATTTTTTCCTTTGAGGAATCATGCTTCTCCTATATCTCAGTGATGTGGTTTAAATGGAACTGGCTTTACACCCTTCATTATATGAGCAGGTATGAAACACAATTCTAGCCAGTCAGAACATTCCTCTCCACTGACCACGTTCTCTGGCTCAGCAACAGGGAAATGAGACTTAATACCGAGCCTTTTGTTGAAGCCATTAGAAAAGAGGCACCTTCTATATGCTAAGCATCGTGTAAAGATAGGAAGTAAGTCTGCTACTGCCTATAAATGAATCAGCAGAGATAAATGCAGAGCATAACTGAATATCCTAGTGTCATTTTTGGTGTTCCTGGATTCTCCTCTATTTGAAGTAATTCTGGATTTTTTAATTTAAATTGAATTATTGATACTTGCTATTTCAAGAATCTTAACTAACAATGCCTAGCCATTAGTATCTTTAATCATAACAAACAAACCTTTCCAGATGACTTTCATGATCAACTAAGTTACAAAATTACTGCATGAAATGTTCTCAAGAAGCATACCTTAATTTATCTTTAAATACCCAAGTAGCATACATTACTACTAGCTACAAGTTCATTCACAAAATGCAATAAGTGCTATTGAAAAGTCTGAGACATGCTCTGAACTTTGAAGATGCCAGTTTTGGATTACAAGATAAAATTCACTTTTCAGTCTCTTAAAGTATATATGCGCTATGAATTTGTTATAGCTTTGGCAAGAGATGAGGATTCCATGTATTTTTGGGTGGAAGTAGAGCAAAGTAATGCCTAGTTGAACAGAGCCACTGAGATGGTCACTTCCACCTGTTAGTAGAGCTTTTAGACTTCCATAGAAGTTCCTTGAAAGGAACTACTAAGATTGTGAAGTCCATGGTCCTTACTAGCAATGAAAATGAACAATATTCAGCATCTGCTGCTCTACCATGATGTGCTGACTTGCTCAAGGACATGAACTACCACCTGACATCTATTGCAAAAACTGGCTGGCTGCAGAATTCAGGCCTCCCCATGCGGACAAGGTGCATTATCAAGCTTCTCAGAGTCTAGCAAATAGCCAAAATGCAACCTGTAGAGGGGACTGCATAGAAATGGCAACTCCAGCCAGCATCTTGTAATCTAAGTTCTCTGGTATATTGATTTGTCTGTCCATTGTCTGATGTGTTTTTGTCTAATTCTTTTTAACAGTGATCCAAGCTCATGGGAGGATCTCTAATCCAGCAATGCAGTACATTTTGCAAACTGGAGTTTCATCATTATTTTGAAACACGACATAGAAAAAAGTTGATTGGATTTTAAATCCATTCAAATTATTACAATAAATTGAAAAGAAAAAGCTGTTATAATCTTTGAACATAATTCGATATAATTTAAAAGGGTATAAAATGATTTTAATTTTATTATCAACTTGTTGGAAAGTTCTTGTTAAAGATGCTTATCAAAAATTAGAAGAGATCATCATGACAAAGTATTGATTATAAATTTCATTTAATCATTTCAAGCATCAAACTAGTTCTTAAAAATAGTTTTGTCCTCAAAGAAATGTTCAAATTTCCCATAAACATACAAAGCAGAGTTTCATTAAAAGTTTTATTTGACTTAACATTTTATATCTGTCCTTTTACAATTTTACTTTAACAATTATAACAAGGGTATATAATATTAAAAAAAACATTTTCACAAAATTTTGTTTGTTTACTTTCAAACTCTTTCCATTTACCTCAGTGCACTATACACATGTAATTCTTATTTTTACTCTAACTATTGTAGCCAGTCTCTAAGATGGGCCCCAATTATTCTCACCTGTTATTCGTTCTCCTACTTAGTCACCTTCTTCATTACACGCAGCTGACTTATATAACTACGAGGTATTGCATAAATGGTACAGCATGATTTCTAAGGTCAGGTCATGAAAGTCTATGTGGCTTCTGCCCTGAGCCTTGTGTGATGACTTATTCTGGGGGAAAGCTAGAGTGTGGTCCACATGGCAAGTAATCAAAGCCTCTTTCCTACTACAACCAGCTCTAATTTGGTAGACATGAGAATGTACTATCTAGGAAGTAGATCTTCTTGATCTAGTTGAGCCTTCAGCCTAAGCTGACATCTTGACTAAAACTTCCTAAGTCAGTTAAGCAGCTCTAATTACTCCTGATTCACAGAAACTATTGAAAATAATAACAATAAACATTTATTGTTGCTTTAGGATGCTACATTTAAGAAGAAATGTATCATTACATGTATCATTGCATTATATTACAGTACTACATCACTATAGTAGCAATCACCAGCACTGCAAAATCAAACAAAATTAAACCATGTGCTTGATATAGACCTAGACTCATTCATACAGTTCAGTAACTCATTTCCACATATCAGTCTTGGAATGTGCAAATTTCATAGTAGTTTCCTAATAATATCTCAGAGTTTTGTATAGTATGATCCTCTGAGGACCACCCCAAAATGTTAAATCATTGTACAACAATGGTCTCTCTTAATAGCTCTACCATTAGGTTTGGGACCATTCCTGTTTTTGTACAACTCTATCCCTAGTGGCTAGCAAAGTGCTCAGGATAAGTAGGTATTCAATAATATCCTTTCGTTTATATATTCAAAATATATTTAAGAATCTTACATGCGTATATTAGTGATTCTTTGTCAGTAATCTGTATGTTTGAATATCATGCAATCTGTTAAATGGTGCATAATATAAAAGCTATGCTTTAATGAGTAACATCATGTGCTAGCCACATTATTTCTAATTTAATTATCAAAGCAACCCTATCATTATCCAGTTTTTCAGATGAGGAACCTGTGTCTAATAAAGACAATGCAAATTTCCTCAAACACAAATCTGAAAAGTTATGGAGTGAGATTATAAATAAGATGGGTCTAGCTGATTCAGGACCCAGGCTCCTAACCACTACATCCTCAAGGCATTAGCCTTCTTTCACAATTCTTAAAGATTTAATCTTCAAATAGAATTATCTGTCTTTTCATATTTCCATTAAAAAAAATAAGTAGTCTCTCAAATTTTTCAGAATGTTTCCCATTAATTAAAATGAAATATTGAAGTTATAAATTAAGATTATTTCCACCATGAATTAAAAATACATAATTAAAGATTAAAATAAATTAAATATCTCAAATAAGTAAGTGGTTTGAGGACTTAATGCATACTACACTAAGAGTCTGTGCAAAGTAAAACAATGTACAGGTGAGGCTTCCACCTGCAAGTGGAGTATAATTCATGTTTACTGAGGAGAAAAGTTAGATGTAGAGCTGTAAGTGTAAAAAACAAAGTTTTAAAATAACTCTGTTTTTCATTCAAAAGTCATACCAAAGACAAATTAATAAACAAAACTTACATTAAGCACATTTCTTTTAAAACTAAATTAATTTCAAAGGCTATTCAGTTTTTAAAAGTGAAACCACTCTAGTAATTCAATTTATCTGTAACTTACTCTTATGTCAACTCAGTTTAAAAGTTAATCTTATTATATTTTAAACTCTAAAGCAATCTGTTTTTTATATGTGGGAAGAGCCTACGGATATGCTATTTTTTTTTTTTTACAAATAAATATGTTTTTCATTTGGTTTTGACAGATCTACAAATATGTTCATAATTAACTAGCTCATCTATAAATTACATATGCATAAAGTTAACATGTATGCCCTGCTAACTACTCATATTTACATGCACACAAAACTAGCTTTTATATCGCTTTGATAAATACAGATCCACCAATAGTTATTATGACTACTACTACTTGATGATGATGATGATGATGATGATGATGATGATACCTTCTGGGATGTTAGGTTAGAAAGCTAGGGTATCAGTTACCACCATCACATGACTTTAGAACTTACTGAAAGAAGTCATTAGTACACTGAGAATCCCCTAGTTGGTAATGCCATTGAGGCATCTTACATTGTTATCAATAACTGTTTTCCCTTTTCCTCTTTATTGACATACTGAAGTATGTCTTGAAGGACCCCTGTCAGAATACACATCCCTGTGCCACTGTTAGGCTCTATCATGTGATCTGCTCTGGCCAATGAAATGTGAGCATGACTACCATAGGCCATGTTCTAGCAGAAGTTTGGCTCTGTCTCTTGCTTTCCCTACTTCATGAGAATGGGGTCTCAAATAGCTGTCTAAAAAAGTGGTCAACGATTGAGTTTGAGTCCCAGAAAAAGAAAAGATATAGAAATGCATTGGTCAGTCCACAATAGCTGATGTATTTGGCATGGGCCTGTGGCTGCAGTCCACTAAGATTTGAGGATTGTTCATTAAAGCAGTTGACCAAAACAATCATCTTTCAGTAGGGCTGTTGCACAATGTAAATAAGATAATATCTTTGGAGACAAGAGATAGACCATTTATTGATGGCCTACCATCCTATTTAATTCAGACAATGCCATGTGAGGTAGGGATTTGTATTCCTTATACAGATAAGGAAAATGAAGTTCATAGAAATTAAGTTGCTCCAAATCACAGGGCAAACAAGTGATAGAGATGAAAATTAAACTTAGTTTTAATAGACTCTACTTCTAGGCCATGCTTTTCTTATTACACTTGAGAAAACATCAGAATGTGCTTTGTAAAATATCAAAGCCTGTATCATTATTATTTCATTCATGTTGATGAAAAAGATGTTATAAAAATTTTTTAACATAAGGAAGAACAAATTTGAAAAATATTATGTAAGCCAATCTACTACATATAGTATATAATGAATCCAATGCAGTTTATTATCAAAATAACACAATATATTCTGAAGTTTAATTTGAAAACAGAATTAATACATCTTTTATTTCAAATAAAGTAATCATATTCACTTAAGCTATTAAGATATTAAGCCAAATTTCTATTAAAAGGAGATAAAATAAATTATCCATGTATTAAGGCAAACTCAGTCATGGCACCTGACCAGGAAAATGTTAATTTTCCAATATAGCTAATAAAATCAGCTTTAAATGAAAAAAAAAAAAAAATGAAACAAGAGAAGGGAAGAGCTATGGAGTAATAAATTAAGTATATCTATATTTGATTTTTACTCTCATACAGTTAGTGAAAAATAATTAAAAACAAGATTCTAAAATTATTAACATATCAGGTTTTATTTTTTAATCATCATTTCTTCCTCTGCTGAAGGTACATGATAATTCTCCTTTCTGGAGTGTTTCATCTGGATTCAGAGTGTTTGTAGGTCAGGAATTCGGGCAAATCATTTTCCTTCTAGATGGCTTCTGTGCTCTTCTCTTCCCTGGATTTGTCTGCCAGAGATTTGAGTGTGGTGCATAAGACCCTCTAAGCTCCCATAAGGAATCCTTGGCTCAGACTTCTGTTTGCACTAAGCAGGGAATCAGCCACATGAATGACAGACTAAAGATAAGAAATAAAGGCTGAAGAGAAGGAAGATATACTCTGCCTTTGTGACAGAAAATGTGAAGACTGTAATAAATTTGGCTGAGATGGCCCTCACTGCTAATGGGAGAAGAAGGTTTGGTGTATTTTCTTGCCAAAGAGAAATAGTTGTGAGGTTTAAAAAGGCGGTTTTTTTTTTGTTTGTTTGTTTGTTTGTTTGTTTTTTATAAAGAAATTAGGGAGTTCAGGTGCCAACTCATAAATATAGTGTTGCTCAGAGAGTCATTAACTGTTTTACAGAAAGCTGAGGTTTACTGACTTAACAATCACACTTAATAAATCATCCTTAAAACCAGACTATGCATTTATTATGTAACATTTCAAAACTGATTTCCCCCAGTTTACTTCTTTAAATAATTTGTTTTTAAACTTTTTTTAAATCAAAGTATAAATACAAGCAGAAAAGGATACATGTTGTAGATACACAGCTGGATGAATTTTTACAAAATGAGCACATCTGTTCAACTGACAATAAACTCAAAAAAAAAAAAAAGAAAATTATCAGTATCCCAGAAGCCTACTTTTGCTCTTTGTAAACCTTGATAATGATAATTTAAGTTCAAAACTAATTAGCATTAGTGTTTAAGTGATACGGAGGAAGTCATAAAACTTCTTCCCATGAACCTTTGTTCATACATAACTTCTCTAGGTACTATTCTTCTAGCCATAGCAATAGTCTCTCCTAAAGGCTTTCTTTTGGTGTTTTTTTGTTTGTTTGTTTTGTTTTGTTTTGCTTCATTTTCTTTTCAATTTTGAGAAAAATGTCTTGAGGTTTGGCTCACTTTTTATTAAATAGATGTCCTAAGTATGTCTTTGATTCAGGACTTGATTCAGGTCATATTGAGTAAAAAATCTGAACTCAAATTGATTTTACATGGTTTGATTTTAACAAATGTTCTCATAGAAAAGCACATATTATAACTGCATCTCTTTAGCTCTCAAATTCCCTTCCTAAAGTGTATGAGTAGTTATGTTGGTCAGTAAAGCTTAGTTTATGCTGCCATAGTAACCTCAGTAACTCAGTGATTTAAAGCAGGTGTCAATAAAGTATGGTCCATTGGCTGAATCTGGCTGTTGCCTGTTTTTATAAATATAAGCTTGCTGGAACACAGACATGCTCATTTATTTACTTATCGTCTGTGATTTCTTTTTCACTACAAAGGCAGAGTTGAGTGGTTGTGATAGAGTATAAGACCTGCAAAGCCTAAAATATTTATTATTGTGTCCTTTTTGGAAAAAGTTTGGTGACTATTCCTTATAGCAACAAATTTATTTCCATTTATATCTCATGGAGAACAAAAGTTGGCTGAGGAGACTGTGCTCATTGGAGTTATGTAGGATTCCAGGATAAATGAATCTTTACCCTTTTATGATGTCAACATGGACTTAACAAAGGAGAAGAGAGCATGGAGAACTGCATAAAAACTCTTAAATGATTCACTTCAACTCACTTTTTACTATCCAAAGGAAGTCATATGACCCTAATGTCAAGATGGTAGGGGAGATTCTGGTAAAGATGGCAGAGTTAGGTAAATGTTGCGTTTGCCTCCTCTCATGACCACATCAAAATTACAACCTAAAGAACAGCCAATAGGAGGAGTGGAGATGCAAAATGGGCTGGCCCTGCATCCACAGGTGGCAGTTGAAAATTGGGAAAGTTCTGGGGCAAATCTGGGACTCTACCAACATTCACAACATATAAATACCAGGACAAGAGAGAGAGAGAGAGAGAGAGAGAGAGAGAGAGAGAGAGAGAGAGAGAGAGCAAGAAATTGAAAACCTAATTGAAGGAACAATAACGGAAAACTTCCCCAACCTAGAGAAAAAAATAGCCATACAAGTTCCAGAAGCACAGAGAGTCCCAAACGAGTTAAACCCAAAGAGGCCCACACCAAGACACATCATAATTAAATGCCAAAATGTTAAAGACAAAGAAAGAATCTTAAAAGCAGCAAGAGAAAAGCAGTTAACTACAAAGGAACACCCATAAGTCTTTCAGTTGATTTCTCAACAGAAACTTTGCAGGCTAGAAAAGACTGGCACAAAATAGTCAAAGTGATAGAAAGCAAGGATCTATAACTAAGGCTGTGCTACACAGCAAGGCTATCAATTAAAACTAGGTAAAATAATGAGCTTCCTAAAAAGAAAAAAGCTAAAAGAATAAGTTAAAAGAATTTATCACCACCAAGCCAGTATTACAAGAAATGTTAAAAGGGACTTCTTTAACAAGAAGGAGAAATAAAAAAATATGAATAATTAAGTGGCAATAACTATATATCTAGCAACAATTATTTGAAATGTGAATGGCTTCAATAAAAAAAAATAGGGTGGCTGAATGAATAAGAAAACAAGACCCTTACATATGATGCCTACAAGAGATTCACTTCAGATCAAGAGACATACACAGACTGAAAGTAAAGAAATGGAAAAGATATTTTATGAAAACAAATACAAAAACAAAGGTCAGGTAGCCATACTTATAGCAGTAAAAATAGACTTTAAAACAAAGGCTATAAAAAGAGACAAAGACCCAGTAATCCCACTTTTGTGTATTTATTCAAAGAAATCCCAAACATTATTTCAAAGGGAGGCACCTGGCTGTTCAGTGCATGAATAGATAAAGAAGAGGTGGTACATATATACAGTGGACTACTACTCAGCCATGGAATATGCAACACAAATGAACCTAGAGGGTATGGTGCTGGGTGGAGTTATTTGGACAAAGAAAAATGTTGTATGATTTCACTTATATGTAAAATCAAGAAAACAGGACAAACAAACAAATAAAAACAAACTCATAAATATAGAGAGCATTTTAATGGTTGCCAGGTTGGGGGTGTAGGGAGATAGGTGAAGCAGGGAGCAAAATAAAAGGTACAAATTGGTAGTTTCATAATAGTCATAGGGATGTAGAATATAGCATGGAGACTATATTCAGTGGTATTGTAATTATATATGGTATCAGATAGGTAATGGATTTATTAAGTTGATCACTTCCTAAGTTATATAAATGTCTAATAACTGTGCTCTACCCCTGAAACTAATATAATATTACATGTCAAGTATAATTTAAAAAAATAAAAATATAAAAATAAAAAAAAATTAAAGAAGTACAAATTGGTAGTTACAAAATCGTCATGGGGATGAAAGTTCAGTATAGGGAATATAGTCAATGATATTGTAATAACTGAATATGGTGTCTGATGGGTGCAAGACTTATCAGAGGGATCACTTCGTAAGTTATATAAATGTCTAACCACTATGACATATACCTAAAACTAATGTAATATTGAATGTCAAGTATAATTGAAAAATAAAATTAAAATTAAAATATATATTTTTTAAAAAGATAGTTGAGGAGTGTAACCTGTGTGCTCTTGGAGTGTGTAGGGGGAGAGAGAACCAGAAATAGTGGCAGCACAGTCTTAAATATAATCTTCATCTAAACATAGAAATACAATAACTTAATCCAGCCATTCAGACATACTATTTTACTCTGAAAGGCTTCAGAAAAACACTAAAAATTATTTTTAAGCATCTACCATCTGACGAGGAAATATGAATATTAAAAATATAGTAGCAAATATTTTATGTTACTATCACTGAACAAGATCCACTAAAATAAAAATCACACTAGAAGTAGTTGTCTTTAAAAACAAAAACAAGAATAAAACCAAAACTTAAAAAAAATCTTAAAAAAAAAGAATTAACATGTCCCAGGTAAATGTCCTATCAGTGTTCTTTAAAATGTTCCTTTTAAATTTTTTAATAACAAAGAGCTTTTTCTTTCTGTTTTATGTATTGAAATATTATGGCAATTTAATTACTCATTGAATCACTTCTAGAAAGTAGTGTCTCCATCCTATGGACTCTTAGCATATTGTTAGTAATTTTTTAAAGATAAAAAATGCTGTTTCATTTACACAAAACCAGTTAGAAAATATGAGAAGAGAATTACTTGCATGCCCTGCAAGCATGCTCAGGTGTTCTTCACCAGAGAAGCAAAACCACTTTTCTCTCCCGCCACCTCCCTACATATGGTCTCCACTCATGCTGCTCCTTGATCATTAAAATCTCTGGAAGAGTAACTTATACAATTCCCCAATTCAACACTATTTTTTTAATTCCAGTTCTGATTCTCTTTGAAAAGTTTACCTTAAAAATGCCTCTTGTCATAGACTCTAATGGCCCAGTATTTTCCCCCTTTCTCACCTCAAAATATCTCTTTCTACATTTTGTATTAAACTCATTGTATAATCACATCTATACTAAAGTGTTATTTGCTAGCTTCCACTAATAAACCTGTCATTATTTTCTATTTCTGGCAACCCTATTCACTATTAGGCAGCTATTGTATCCATGTAGTCAATTCTTAAATCTACAAATTCAGCCCATAATTCATTCCCAAATCCTCACCCTATCCCCCCACCCCAGCACAAAGTAACTGAAAATTAATTCATCACTTTCCCCCTTAGTTCTAATCATTGCTAACTTCCTTCCTTGTGTTATGGTATAACATAAATTACCCATTTTCAAAGACTTTATTCTTACATCTTCTTGCATATCTAATCCATTGCTAAACCTTGTAACTTCTAGAACCATGTCCTGTTTTCTCACTACTGCCAACATCTTTTTTGGACCAATGTAATTTCTTACCTTGAACACCATAACATTCTCTCGATTGATTTCCCTGCATAGAGTCTCTGCCAGCTCCAAGTTATCCTTTCTGAAACTAAATTAATTGTTCCTACATGCTATTCTTTTTTAAGTCAAACCATTAAGGCCATGGACCACAGTACAAACCACCCAGCTAGACATCTAAGGCTTTTCCCTACGTTTTTCTCAGGACCACTTATCTGACACATTCCATATATTAGCCAATCTGAATTATCATCTACATTTTCACTTCCTTGCTTCTTCTGAATCTTTTCACACTCCTGAGAATGCCCTCACCTGATATTAACCATGTTGTTTGTGCACCGAGGCTTGTATCATATATGACCTGCTCCCTTTTGATACCTTCAACAAAGGGTTTCTATTTGCTTGCACATCTGCAGATCTCTCTTCCATCCTTGTCTGCCCTGATCAAGAGGCTGACCACATTGACTGCATTATCCAGACTCCCATGTGAGCTAAATTAGAGCTTGGCTTGGCAAATGGGATGCAGCAGCAAAAGATGAGAGGATGGGAAAAGAAAGTTGAAAGTATTTCTTCCTCACTCTCTCCTTGTTTGAGGACATCGTTTCTGGCACTGGTTACTTTTTCAATGACTGCAGCTCCTATGGGCAGCTCTCCTCCATGCCTTCATCTCTCCAGGCCTTTTTAGGGTTAATATTGGTAACAGCTTCCTGTGACTGCTGACCTCTGCAACCTCAATATACCTTGTTAGTTACCTGGAACCTAGTCACATCTCTATAAATAGTTTCTTCATTAAAGTGTTTTGAACCATCCAAATTGGATTCTGTTCCCTGTTGGCAACCTTATTGACATAAAGGGGTGACATTACCCAATTATGAGCTCCCAAAGACAATTCGTTTCTGTTTTTGTAACCCATGTCCAATTCTGCATTGCATTTCAGTTCTTTGTATGTGCATATCATCTTTTCCACTTGACCATATGTGGTTTTAAGTTAGATTTTTGTTTTTTGCAAACTCTAGATAATCAATGAATGGTCGGGCATACATAGAGTCTCAATAAACACTTGTTGAATTAAGTTTATCGAATAGTAGTAAATCATGTCAAAGAGCACGTAGAAAATATAAGAAATCCCATCCTAAAGAAAATGAATTTTAACTTAGCATTAAAAAATGATAGGATATCAGAAACTTTTGCAATAATACTTATTAATACCTCAAGAATCAATGGAAACATTGACTTAGAAACATTTATTTACATAGTCTAAGAATAATCCTACCTCTGGTGTGTATAGAGAGAAGAAATAGCAACATTCATGATGGTTTGTAATTCAAAAATAGAAAATATAAATGATTTGGAACTTACACTCAAAATGAAAAAATTGGCACAGTATGAATACATGCTGTTTGGAAGATTTGCAAATGAAAATTGAATTTTAAGACCTCGCTCTCTAGTGCTTCCATGTAAAACAGGGGGAAAATGATATGAAATATCATGAGGTTCTGGTATGAGAAAAAAAAGTAAAAAAATAAGTAAATATATTTCACAATGTATACTTAAGCTAGAGTTGCAAAGCATTGATTCTCTAAGCTTTTGGAGTTTATAATTACAAGAAAACATTAAGATCTACCATTATGACGCTTAGTGAGTAGGAAAATAAATATAGTGCCTTAAGAAAGATAATTCCCTTAGTGATTGAACAGCATTCTTGGAGAATATTGGGTCCATCTGGTGCCTGCTGGAATACCTAATGGCCATCCAAGGGATCTGGCTTTTAACTTCTGAAAAAGTATCTA
This sequence comes from Cynopterus sphinx, assembly GCA_030015415.1. Classification (NCBI taxonomy): domain Eukaryota; kingdom Metazoa; phylum Chordata; class Mammalia; order Chiroptera; family Pteropodidae; genus Cynopterus; species Cynopterus sphinx. The sequence goes on along the minus strand of CM057381.1, from coordinate 117,575,735 downwards.
TGAGGACCTGTGGAAGCTGGAGTTGATGCAGTTTTTCTGAGAGCCAGACTGATTGTCAGGGATATTTTATTCAGGGAGAGAGTCAGAGAGTTTAGCTCTTTGGACCTGAGTTTCTCCTTTAAGAGCTCATTGCTCTTCTGGAATGAGTGCATTATCAAAGACATGATCTCGACCTCCATCACTACCAACCTGACCCAGACCATTGTCAGATCTCCCTTGGACTATGTCCATAGTCACATTTGCTCTTCCTGCTTTCAGAAATCCCCTAGTATTAGGCCCTAATATTTCATTTTCTATATAGCAGGCACTGTGATATTTAAATGTGAGAATTTGATCATGCCACTTTTCTGTTAAGTTCTCTCTACTGACTTCCCATTGCATTTAGAAAATAGTGGTCTGTGAGTACCTAGTATGATCTAGTCTGGAATAGCTCTTGAACTTTACCTCAGTGTACTTCTGTTCCCTGTCTTTCTGCTCCTTTAATACTCCAAGCTCACTCCTGACTCAGAGCCTTTTGCACTGTGCACTCCTGTTCCAGGCAATACTGTTTCCCCTCATCATTCAAGTGTCAACTCAAATGTCTTTCCCTTAGAGAAATCTTCCTTGATCACCTTTTAAAGTAGTGCCAGCTACTGTCCATAAATTTATTTATTTATTTATTGCATCATTTTCTTTTTTTTTTTTGCATCACTCAAAACAATCTTTATTTACTGTTTCTTTGTCTATCTCCCTACTGAATCCAGGAAAATTGTCTTCATTTTTCACCTTTTTGCTCTTCGAACTCATATCTGTCCCTGTCATATAGTTAGTGTTTAAGAAACACTTGTCACTAAGGCAGAAAAGAAGGTTAGGAAAAATAAAAAGAGGAAAGGCAAATAGAAAGGAAAATAAAAAGGAAGGAAACTGAAAAAAAATAGAGGAAGAAACAGAGAGGCAAATAAACAAGAAAATGTTTAAGAGGGAGGAAAAGTAGACAAAACTATTGTTGAATGGATTAAGTATTAACTGAGTTATAATGGCAAGGATCAAATTTTGTAAAAATACATCATTCATTAATTTATTAATTCATTTTTTCCATTCATTTAGCAGCTAAGTGCTTACCAAGTAACAGGAAATACATTAAGAATTAAAGATATGGAGTTGAAGGGCATACTATCTCCAATTAAGCACTTCACTTGCTCAGGAGAGAAGAAAAAGTGAATGACAGAGGGCTGATGAAAGCTAAGATGGAAATATGCAAAGACTGGCCAACCATGAAACTCAGAAAAGGGATCCCTACTTTTATACATGGGTGAAGCCAGGGCAGGTTTCATAGAAAAATGGCATCTAATGAACAAGTAGAAATTAGCTAAATGAAAAATAGCAAGAGTCTATTTCAGACAGAGGACTCAGAGGGGAAGAGGCCAAAACAGCTTAGGAAATCATCATGATTAATTCCAAATCATGAAATAACAAGTCAGGGTGTGAGGCAGAAGCCAGATATTAACCTCAAGAGGGTGATCATAACAAGTTAGGAAAATAAGGAATGCAATTTAGGAACTAAATTAGTGCTTATTGTAGAATTACTGGGAGTTTTGAAAGTGTCCAAATAGGTGAACTTGAGTCTTGATAACATTGTTGGGCAGGGAGTTCCTATACATTCTTTTAGAAAAAATATTAAAGCACTATGTGTGTCTTTATAATTTGCTGCCTTTGTACTCAAACCCATCCTCAGGGTAATAACCTTCCCAAGCTATGTACACACCCAATTGCTTCTGTCAGCATCTGCATCCCTTTCTTTCCAGCTAAGAATTAGCAACTATGGAATATTGAAAAAATAAATGGAATTCAATTGGAAAATAGAGAGGCCCATTTAGGGTCTACCTCATATTAGCCATATGGCATTGGGAAAATTATTTAACTCCTCTGAGCCTCAGTTTTTTCATCCTTAACATAAGATTCATAAGGCATGCTCACAAGGACATTGTGGGGATTAAACAATATAATCCCTGTGAAAATGGTTTGAAAACAATACAATGAAAATATAATAAGTGATAAAAACAAGGGAGGTGTGAGCGTTGCCTACAATACGTAGAGGAACATTTTATTCACTAGATTACTGATTTTTATAAAATAATCTAATTCAGGAATAGCCAGAAGGAAGAGATGCATACGACAAGATGTGGGGAAAAGGCACGGAGCTTCGATGTTCTTTCCAGGCATGCCACTCTCCCCACACCTCTGTGTGTTCACCACCCTAGAAGCTCTGGGAACACTGTCCTTTGGGGTTTTATGGAGGCTTCATTATACAGTCATTAGTGATTAAATCACTGACCATTGGTGATTGATTTAATCTTAAGCCATTCTTTCCTTATCAGACGTTGAGGCCTAAAAGTTCCAACATTCTAATCACATGGTTGTTTTACCTAACAATTAGCCCAATATCTCAGTAAATATAGTTTTTTTTTTTTTAAGTATAGAGTTTTGCAATTTAAAACAATTGATGATTCTGTCAACTCTACAGGCAATTATTCAATTCCTACATCAGGATGTTGTTTTGACTTTTCAGTTAATTTTTAATTTATTATTTAATTATAGTTGACATGCAATATTACATTAGTTCCAGGTAACAACATAGTGATTAGACATTTATATACCTTACAAAGTGATTGCTATGATAAATCTAGTACCTATTTGGCAACATAGATAGTTATTGCAATATTATCGACTATGACTTTTCAGCTGAGATGAACATCCTCATAGATAAATCTGTATGCATCACCATAATTCCCATCAGCTCTGGAAACATGGTTGTTGAATCAGTAAGTCTGCAAGCACATGGTTGTTGATAATTTTGCCTCTAAGTTTCTGAGGCTCATGATGGACATCAGAGATACCAAGAGTCCTCTTTTATACATAGGCAGGAAAATGTTGGCTCTTGGGTAGCCCAACGCAGTTCTTCTCTTAAATGCTTTATTGAACATAGTGTGACTTGGGATCATGAGTATCAACATGTCCAGTTATAGAAATTACTCTCTTGCTACTGTTTAGATTCATTTCCTCATGATTATTAATAGGAAATAGAAATTTTCCATTAGGAAATCTTAAGTCAAATGCAGAGTCATTTTGGTTGATTTTCTCAGAGATTTTAGCACATGTACTGGCTAATTAATTATTAGGTGTTTTTCAAGAATGCAATAGGTATAGTAAAGTAGTCTTTTTTATCTCCTTACTCCTCAACTGAGAGGCTACTCTGAATCATGCATATACTTTTCCAGTATCTTCTTCCTGGAAGTAAGAACTTGGGTGGAGTAAAAAAGAGTTGTGTGAACTCTTCTTTCTGGGTCCTCCTTTATTTTAAGACACTATCAAGGATGAATGATTATTCTGGACGTATCTGGAAGTCTGTCTTCCCAACTTAAAAGGACAATGCTAAACAAATGCATAACAGATATATGAACTCTGGGTTATTAAGTTTCGGCTTGTTAATAAAGCCTTTTCATTATTTTTAATAAGAAAGTATTCTAAGAAGTCTTTTCATCTTATGCCATGCTACTGTATTCTCCTCTAATGGAAATAATGTAGATAAATTATCCTTTTCCCCACTTACCACCATGTAGGAAAGCAGTAGATAAAACATCCCCATTCTGAAGTTTTACCTAAAGCCCAGCATTCATCTGACTAAATTAAATCTCTACTTGTAAAATAATTATCCTGGCAAACCATGAAGATCAGTGCCCAATAGCGATTTAATTGTTGGATCAAACAGGTGAGAAAAGTACTAAAACACTACTTCTCATTGCCCTTGCTATATTAGTTTTCAAATGTTGCAGCCATTAAAATAGAAAAAAAAAAAAAAAGTTACCAAAACCTCAATGGCTTAAGGTAATAGAAAAGTATTCTCTTGCAATTCTGAAGGCTAGAAGTCCGAAATCAGTATTCTGGTAGGGCCGTACTTTCTCCAAAGCCTCTAAGGGAGAATCCTTCCTTGACCCTTCTAATTCCTGGTGGTTCCACAAGCTCCTTAGCTTGTGGCTGCATCACTCTATCTCTGCTTTTATGGTCACCTGGTCTTCTCCTCTTCTCTATGCGTCTCCTCTGCTGTCTCTGTCAAATCTCCCTCTGTTTTTCTCTTGTATGATATCTACTTCTCACTTCTGGATATAGGGCCAACCAGATAGTCTAGGATAGTGTCCTTTTGAGACCCTTAATTACATATGCAAAGATCCTTTTCTAATAAGCTCATTCTTACAGGTTCTGGGGATAAGGACATGGACAAATATTTTGAGGGGCCACCATTCAACCCACTACTCTTGCTCACCTGGAGCCTCTAAAATAAAACTTAATAAGTATTAACAAAGAATGAGAACTTTATTCTCTTGGTTTATTTTTAAAGACAATTATTTTCCTGAAATCAACAATCATGGGCCAAAATACTGTCAGGTAGAACTACTTTAAACGATAACTTTTCAAAAATTTATAATAACTCTTTGACTCACCAAAGTTGTGTTTGAGCCCAGCATTTGACAATATCCATATATTTCAGTACAGTTAATATTTCCTCTGTCAGTCTATACCTTGGCTCATTCTAGTAAAATCTGCCAAGGCATTTATCCAAGATATAAAGAATAAATATTTGATTGTTTTTTAAATCTTGTTTTGTAGTTGGTTTGTTGGTCTTCTTGCTCATTTTGCTTTTGTTTGTGGGTTGGTTGATTCCCTCACTTAATGGTGGATTAGTGTTGCTGAATCTCAATGCAGATGCCTCATCTTTCTGCAATGCCTGACACTAAGGAGAAGAAAAGATTCAAAGTTTATAGTAATGCATAATAGAATAGGGAGCGCCTAAAGACTAATTTTAATCATCCTATATAAAAAAACACACACATATAGCAGCTTAGCATCAGTCATTATAGGTATGGAGGAAGTATCTCAGCACAAAATAAAAAATGAGGCTAACTCATAGATTAAAAACTCCCTTGCGTTTTGTGTTCTAATTTTCCTTACTTGCTTGTGATACTAGTTAAAGCAGCAAATGGTGGCAACTAGTCCTCAACCTTCCCTGTCGGCTCCTGTAGCACCTAGCAGTTGGTTTCACCTCTCCTTCCTGGCTTGCCAACTGTAATCTACCCAACATTGGACAGATTAATGAATAAATGGCCAAGAGTCATTCTGACTAGAAATTTCCCAGTAAGTGACTATAAATTTATTCGCAGTCACTTCATGTCATAGTCTCAGCCTCTTCATGGCATTGTAGGTGCTGGATTATCTACCTTTGAAAGAGACAATGAAGAAGTATGAAGTAAAATGACCTATCCCTGAAAGTCTGAGGCATTCCCCTCCTGGAATGTATTCCTGCTATTATCGCCAGCCTTTTAAATTGTATTATAATTTGTATCCTATGTATATGGTGGCGGCGACAGTAGATTTTGTTTCAGCACCCTTGTAAAAGGAGAAGTGAACTCATGGGATATGAGGATGAGAATGCTAGTAAAGTAATAATACAATTAGAACTCCAAAAGTGTAGCAGTTGAGACATAAATGAAGAATTCATGATGAGCATGAGGAAAATTACTTAGACTATATGACCAACAAAAGAACCAATCTCATGACTACTGACTTCAGAGTTGTTGTCCCAAAAAGAAACAAAAAGAAATAAAAATATTAATCTATAGTTACAATGATCATATAAATTGTCCAAATCGGGACTATTAAGAGCGGAAGGGTTGTATCACTAATAACTACATTTGAACAATAGGTGAAAATTGAGACTGTCCCCAGAGAAGTGACATGTATAGTCTCCCCATTTACAGTCAGTTTTTTTCTTCTGGCACCTGACTTTCAATTGGGTATCTGATTCTTGCTAATCTATGAGAAGTTTATTCTATTATTAAAATATTTAAAGCCAATTGTCATCTCCTGGAAGGAATTCACGTAAAATATATCTTTTCTATACAACTCCTAGTGTATTTTCAGTGCTTAATAATATTTACTTATTGAAATTTAGTTAAGGATCTGTCTCCATTGGCATTGTTCTTAGACTATAGCAGGGGTTGCAAACTTATTTGTCTGTAGTGTTATGGGTGAAGCAAATAAAGTACAGGGAGAGAAAATAGACTGGAGAACTTAAGGAGGGACTAAGGACAGGCATGCCAATTCTATTACTTTGCTAATTTAGATTAAGAAACCTAAGTGAGAGGATTGCTCCCATTTTAAATTCTTGGCAATTAATTTTATTTTAAACAAAATCAGTCTATGACCCAGTTCCAGTTTCTGACCACATATTCTTCTTCTTCTTCTTCTTTTTTTTTTAATAAGCTAACTATGATCAAGATTGCATTATCTCCTGTGTTTTCCCTAAAAGTTCACAGAATCTCCTAATCAGAGATTGGGAGGCAGTTAAAGGAGTGTCTTTTAAAACTGTGGTTTTCAAATGTGGACCATGCATATGTATCATCTCATTTTTGCCTTTCCACCCCTTTTTATGGTTGATATACATCATGTTCTCATTTTACATAGGAGGAAAGTAAGGTTCAAAGTGCCATGGCCAGTGTACCGAAGAAACCAAAACTGACATCCGTATTATCCGACTCCTCTTTCAGTTTTAGTTCCCCCGTGAAATATTCCATAAACACACTGACCTGTTACAGACACAGAAACTTGCCACTGAGATTTCCCCCTCAAGAAATGACTTGCTAACCAGCTGTAAGTTGTGTGATTTACTAATAGCCTAGCTGTAGGCTTCATCAGGATCTTCTCAGATTTTGGAGTGAGGTCAAGCTATTTGGGGGAATGATGACTGTTCAAGCTGGTGGTGCAGAGCTTAGTGATTTCTGCTAGACACAAGATGCTTCTAGATGACTATCTATGCTTCAGAGCTGCCCATTGGCCTGGCAGAGACTTTCTCAGATCTAAGCCACAGTCTAACAACTCTCCATGCCCAGTCATGCTTTCTTTCTTTTTCTTTCATAGGTTCCTCTATATTAGACCTTTGCACTAACTTCATCTCACATCCAACGCCCAGAAAATTCAAGCCAGCACATACCAATGAATAACACCCAAGGCACCCCAGGGATGGCACTGGACTGAAAGCAAGTGCAGGTGACAGACCTCACCAGATAGGCTTTACCATATATTTCTGGCTGACCCTGAAAGAAGAACATTTTTTCTTTGTCATCTCTATTTTCCACTTCTTATCAGAAGAGTTAGGGACAAGAAAAATCAGAACTCTCTTAATATAGAAAACCACAGGACTGTAAGAGTTTGAGGAGGGGCCTGTGTATTCAAAATCGAATTCAGAGAAAAATCACAGGAGTCTTTAATTGAGTACTTACTGTTCTGGGATGCCAAACACTTTTCAAAAGGGAATGGCACTGTGTATTCTGATTATCAGTTAGGTGAGAAAACACCATTTAAGGTAACCGACATATTTCTCAAAGTTTGCTGAAACTACAAATTTAGCTGGAGATGATGAAAGACATTTAGATACTGCAACTGGAAAATAGAAAGAATAACAATAATAATGCCTACTTGTTAGGTTCTGTGAGGATTATATGACATGATTTTTGTAAAGAGCTTAGTACAATGCTCATTAAACATTACTTGTTATCATTATTACTATTATTTCTACACTAAAATAAATGAAATAACAATTATCCTTTAAAATCATATTCATTTCTCAATTTTACTTTTAGTTTCAGTAAAATACCCATGACAAATTCTGTAAAAAAAAATTATATAGGTGTTGTTGCTTCTATTTTATTTTATTTAATGTGATTTCTTCCTTTCATGGCTTTAAGAAGTTGCTTCACCCACATTATTCTGTCTCAATGAAGTGAATGAATGAATAAATGAGTAAATTGAAATATATACAAGAAAAAAGCAGCATTTAAGACAAAATACACATACATGCAAACATTTTTGGAAGTTTGTATTCATATGATGAAAGAGTAGCCAACTCAAGCATTTTGTAATATGTGATCCTGAACTAGATATTTTTTCCTGTAAAAGATAACCTTTGAAACAATCAGTGAAGCCTGTAGTGGGCCTAAGGATTGACAGCAGTGATGTTTCAATGTTAATCTCTTGATTTTGATGATTATAGTGAGGTTTTCTAGGAGAAATGTCCTTGTTTATAAGAAATGTGCATTAAAATCACCAGGGATGGTGGGCATCAGGTAGGCAAACTCATTCTCAAATGGTTTAGGAGGAAAATTTTTTCCTGTAAACCTCTGTAAGTTTGTGATTGTTTCAAAATAATAAAAAAGTTTAAATATCAACCAAATTTTCAAGTTTTTCTCTATTGATACACATGGTTTTAAGTCTTTTTTTTTTTTTAAGTATGCATCCCGATTAGGACCAATCAACAGTGTTTTAATGTTATTATTTATGTTTGTTTTAAATCCAAACAATTACCTTTGGAGGGGAAAAGAAAAAAAAACAGAAAGTTTAAAAAAAATGATTTAACTCGGAGGCCTAGCTAATTCTGGTTTGATAGGTTAGCAGCCCCTAATCATATTGTAGATGTTTAGACATTAGTTCCAACCTATAGACAGGAAGAGAAAGTCTTGAAACTGGTTTCAGAGGGGTTGGGGCGGAAGGCTGACTTTCTGAGCTGAAAGATTTCTTGAGTCATTGTTGGCTAGAAAACAAGTGGAACAGAGAAAATTTATCTTTTAGAAGATATTGCAATTTTACAAAAAGTGGTACCTTCTGGTATAACTCTCTTCCCAGTGTAGGGGGAAATAAGGGGAGTGTCTGGTGTGCTCCTTTGCACCTCAGGCAGGAGAAAATTGCTTCCACTTCTTAGGACAGGGCACCTATATTTCTACTTTACACATTCTGAAGGTGGCATTGGGGAAACAAGAGTTGACAATTCTAATTAGAGACAGTCTTTGCTTTTCCCAGTAACTCCCTTGCACTTTAGAAAGTATGAAGTATCAGATCTGTTTGGGGATGGAGACTTACTGTGCCCCCAACGAACTGCCACTACCCTTTTTCTTTGAAGAGCCCAATGTAGGTTGGAATTGTCAATTTTCCAAGAGGAGTGGTTAAGGTGAAACCATGGTGACATTACACAGATTTCCCATGAACTCTCAAGCTCTTTTGCATTTGCTTTTCTCCAACTCATTCATTTATTCATTTACGATCTACTATGTTAGGTCAAAAATACAGATCTCACAATCTATGATATTCCCATTGCTCTTTCATATTCCTCAAATATGAAATGAGCCACACTGGGGCAGAACACTGATGTAGAGCCAGAAGTCTTGTTTCAAGTCTATATTCACAAACTCACTAACCATTTACTAACTGTGTGACCTCAGGAAGTTTAATAAACCTCTCTGAGTAGTTAGTGTCTTCATTTATATAATGAAGGTAATGGTGACTACCTCCCATGGCTACTTTATGATGAAAACAAATTATGTAGGTATAAATATTTCTCTGAATTACCAAGGAGCCGTACTTATACATAAGGACCTACTTTAGTCAGGCAGGAATATGACATTATTATGACTTATTACCTACCCTGCCCTGATGGAATGAATTTTAAAACTACAAATTTCAGAAATACAAAAACGAAACTAACAAAAAATGGTTGCGCTTTAAACTTTAAAGTTTTTGCTCACCAGAAATGAAAAGTGGAAACAAAACCAAAAAAAAAAATAGACATATACAGAGGTGAGTGAAGAGACATGGGATGTGATGGTCGTCTAAAAGCTAAGAAATGCCTATGGTTACCTGCAGCTAAGAGAGAAATATGGAACCAATCCTTCCTCAGATCCTTCAAGGGGAATGTGGCCCTGCCTGCCTACCTCAACTTCAGATTTCTGGCCTCCAAAACATGAGACAATACATTTCTGTTATTCTAATTCATCTGGTTTGAAGTGCTTTGTCACAGCAGCTCTAGAAAACCATACACTAAGTTTCAGAGAGGATAAATAAATGGTCCGACCTCAAATAGCTATTAAATTCTTAACTTGGCTGCCATTGAGTTTGCTTCTGTTTGTTTATTAATGAATACTGATGCCCTGATCTTTTTACCTCCTCCCTCCCCTGAATTAGATATTGATTTAATAGGCCTAGTGTGGAATACTAACAGGGAACTCTGATGAGCAGCCAGGTTTGAAACCCACGATATAAAGTGGCAGAATGGGGAAACTAACCCATGTCTTCCTAGCCCATAAGTTTGGCATTGAGATCATGAATGGAATTCTCACATTTTACATAGGACATAAAAGTTTTTCTCTTACATTTTCTCTATATCAGTATCAATTACAGTCAAGCAACCCAAAAGAATACCTATGGTAGCTACTAATATTGTCTGTGAGCCAATAAAAGTATCCAGTCACTATGCTGCAACACACTCACATACCCAATATTATTTCATCAACTCTAACCTTCATCAGAGTTTGTAAGCTATTATCATTATCCCTTCTTTTGGGTGAAACCTGAAGATGAAAATGGTTAATCCTCATGGCCAAAGGTCATAGATATTATAAATGGCAAGGCCAAAATTTACACTCCTGGATCTCTACTCCAAAACTCTTACTCTTGCTATATCTAGGCTCCATCAACTTTGTTAATTAACAATTATACAACCTTTCTTGCTTTATAGACCAACTACGGCCACAGTCTCCATATCTGACTCTAAGAATGTCATCCTTCTCTTTGACCCATTTTTGGCTAATAGATGCACTGATTTTTCACATATATTAAATGCAAACAGGGGTTTCAAATTTTAAAAGTGTCTTACTGGGAGAATATAGGAAGATAGGAAAATAGTTGCACAAACTCTTGACTGATTAAAAGCTAATAAGCAACCTTTGGAAAATTCACCAGTTGGTAAAAAATCTGGTTCTGCTCTCTAATAATATCTAGTCATTGCAAGCAATGCAAACTGCAAAAATATAACATCTTCTCTTTATAACTGAAGCCCCCAGAAAATCCCCAACTTAGGAGGTCACTGTGTTGCTAGTCCAACCAACAGTGCATCCTTACATCTTTCTCCTTCTTTTTAAGGTTATACTATTTTGATCTGCAAAAGAGAACAACCAATTATGAAAGAGAATTATATTGTCACAATTCTTTCACCTCCTGCCTACTCTAATTATGTGGTCTGATAGAGAAGGAGATTAAAATGAAGCCATTAAAATGCATAAAGTAAATTCCAGAAGTACAAACAATTCCCTGAACCTAGCTGGTACTTGTGGAGTCATAGTAAATTCTTCTTAATACCACAAGAACCTAGGTTGAATGAGAACATAAAGGACATTTAATACAACCACCAATGATATTTGCACTCCCTCTAAAACATTCCAGCAAATCTTTCAGATCATCTTAGTGCAAATGATAGTCTAGTAACATGGATAATCAAAGCACTATTTCTGCTCAGCATGAACAGTGTTTGAAAGGCCACCAAGCATGGTATATAACACTACCAATGCAAATCAGCATCTCTCTACATCTCCTCTGTTCTCAACAGTAATTCATCTTTCCCCCAAAAATCAGCATGATTAATTTCACCATGCTTTTACTCTATAAGTACTGAAAATCCAGGCATTCTAGGATCTTTAGATACCCAGATTTTATCCCCATAAGACTTTACATAGCTTAAACTGATATAATCTCCCATTTCTTTTCAATCCCTCTCTTCCCAAATACTTTGCACATATCCTCAGGAACATATAATCAGCCATTACCAAAATTCCAATCTTCAATATTTTATTTTAATGTTTCCTTAATCTTCTGGCTTAAATAAAAAAACTGAATTCCCCTGATGACGCAGCTTCTCTTACAGTCCCCTAAGTGAAGAATCTTTTTCCTCCTCCATGTTACCTATATCGTAAGGCTTATAGACTAGATTACTATTCTCTTCCCCCGTCATTACTGTTTCTAGGACATTTCTACTAATTAAAAAAAAAAAAACTCAGGTTGTTTGAAGCACATACCAACAAAATACACTTTCCCAGTTGTTATAATCATCTTTTAAATCTCATTCATTTTCCCTCATTTCCTGAATTCTTTTACTTGCAGTCTTGTGTCACTATTCTTTTCATTATTTTTGGAACTTTCAAAATTCACACAAATCTTTTGCTCCAAATCTCATTTTTCCCATTCTCTCAGTTCCTTGGCTTCTATACATTTAGTGATGTTCTCTTCCACCCAACTTCAGCCACTCATTTCTTCGAACATATCCTAGAACTCATCGTTATCAATAAGTGACATTTCCAAAACCTCAGTTGCTAGCATCTCACATTCTCAAGGCTACCTCCTATCTTTCCATATCAGAGAAATAGTCTCGCCCTTATAATCTGCTGATGCCTTTCAGGTCTCTAATAAACTTCATGTAAGTCAATTCCTTCTTACTGGTTTAATTGTTACAATCCTCATCATAATCATTCCCTTGCTCAGAACTTCAAATCCTTTGCTTCTTTCCATCTGATCATCTCTCCTCACATTTCCATCCCACCTTTTCATCTATTAGACCTCTGAGGCTAAAGAGTAGAATATGGCTTGTAAAAAATATGCAGGTGTCCTGATAGGTCTCAAATTAGTGTCTCAGGGGGCCTTTACACTGACAATGAAAAAAAAAATTAAAATGACTTGTAATGATGGAATATTTATTTCTATCCAGTTGACACATTCAACGCTGTGAGGAAAACATGACAAAGTTCAGTTAGTGCAAGTAATTCGGCAAGGGTCACAGAACTTAGTAGACCCAAGATGGGATTCAAACCCAGAACTAGCTAGAATTTTTGCTTCTAATCATGGTGCCATACTGTAGCCTGAAAGATATTCTCAAAGTAGTAGAGGAGAATAGTTCCAGGTTTCATCAAGGAGACTAACAAACCAATACAAAAAAAGTGGAAAGGATTTCTTAAAAAAAAAAAAAAAAGAAAAGAAAACATACAAAATGATATAATCATTTTACTAAGCTGCTTACTCATCTTTAGCTATTATCAATCATGATGTGATTGTGAGAAAGTATACTTCAAGGTTAAATGTGGGGCGGGGGGAAACTGTCTTCTTCTCTGGAAAACAGCCAAAGGACCCATGTTCGGTTTGTTCTTGTGCAGGGTGTAAGTGCAACTCTTATAAATAAGATTAAAAAGAGCCTTGATCATCTCTGAGAGCCCTTATTTTCTTTGGGGATGTTTTTCAGGTGGCCAGTGTTCTGCAAAGTGAGTATGGTTGCTACTTCAGCATAAACATAAAGCTCTGCAATTTTGCCAGGAGAGAAGCAAATTATTTGCCAAAATAGGGCCATGTAGAAAACTCAGAAGTTGAAGGCCCTTAAGAACTTTTACTGACTGATATTCATGGTTTTTTGAGCTCAGCAACCCCAAACACTTACTTTATAATTGCAAACAACATCTGTGTAATAGCACTGCCAGAATCCAGATGTTTGTGGGGGTTATGTCATACACAAGGATGTATGGGTAGACTACTGCTGCGTAAAAATATATCCTTGCGAATGATTTAAACCAACATAAAGTGAAGAATCATATTGGTAATCTTAATGCTAAATTTCATCCACACACATTTTAGCATTTCCGAAATCAGGGTAATGATTTATGCAGATCATAGTTTACTTGGTAGTAGTTTTTCCTTTTGTATGTAAAAGAATGGCATTTCCGTCATGCACATCAGATTTTGCTACAATGAAGTTCTATTGAATTTTTCTCTAGGTTACCAACTTCTGTTTTTGACACTTCAGTGACTTCAAGCAACCACTTTCATTTCATCACTTAACTTGTGTATAAGACTATCTACATTTGCTGTCTCCGTGTTCTAGCTACTGACTCACCAGCCTCACCCCTACTCCCTTATGCAATGCTTAAGTGAAGCTGACTTTTTTTCAAGGTTAGGAATAGCCTCTATTTTATTTTTTATTTTATTTTTTAAATTTTCTTATCAAGGCATAATTGACACACAACATATTCAAGTTTCAAGTATACAATATAAGATTCAAAATTTTAATATTTTGTGAAATGTAGAAGAAACAGCTTCTTCATGACCAAACATAAAAGCCTCTGTAACTTTTGACGCTCAATATCCACCTCCTCTTCAAACTTTCTCTTGCCTCCCATGGTGACTTGTTCTCCTTCTCCACCATAGCTGGTCCCTTCTTTGCTGACTCTACTTCTTCCACACACCTCCATAATATGGACTTGTCAGTCTTCAACTCTCTACTCTTCCCTACAAAATCAATAAATTCCCCATCTTCCCCATAGACTGTCTGTATATAATCCTAAAAGGTTTGTTTAAATCACTTTCCTTCTCCTGGTCTCTGGTATCTGTTTGATGACCATTTTTATGTTTTTCCCCCCTGCTTTTATATCAGCTGAAAATTAAACTCATTATGTTTCTTATATACTCTCCAGACTTCAAGGTATTTGACAGCAATGCCGTCATCATTCTCCTTGTGTCATAGCTATGTTCAATACTTTAGGGTCAAATTTGATTTTCTTCTCTTCCTTTTCTTTAATATTATGTCAGATTATTCACTGAGCACCATGAATGCTTTCTTCCAAATGTCTGTTTTATCTGGCCTTCATTTTCTATGTTAATTGTCAACTCTCTGTTCCAAATTCATGCTTCTGACAATTTATTACTGAAGAAAATCTGCGTACCAGAGAAGCAACATGACATTCCCCACCCTTAACCTTTACTAGAAGCCAGAGCACAGCTTGAGGCCAGAGCCCAAGCTCCATGTTTGGCAAAAAGGGGTTACTAAATGCTTATTTGTCTAACTTAACTGAATTGTGTCATAACAATCCACAAAGAAGAAGGAAATCTGGGAGATAGAGAGAAAGATAATGGTGTTGCTGTTAGATACTAAGAAGTCTGGAGATAAAATTGATGTGAAAAAACCATGATGAGTTTAGATTTAGGTGCAGATGAAATCTTGAGTCAGAGAAGGGTTGAACCCTAAACTCCGCAAGAATTTCACCCCCTTCTCTTGTTGCTTCCTTTTTAATTTTTAGACGACAAACATGATTGTTTAAAATTTCATCGTCTTTCTATTTCAAGCCCTTTCATTTTTTTTTCAAATAATTTTAAATTATTTTGGGGATAAATTTATGAAAATTCTTTATTTGTAGTCAAATATATGAACTTTTACTGTCAGTCACAAGCTAGATTTTTTAAAAATATTGTTTCAGTTGAACCTCATTTAAATTTTTTCAACTTGTATAATTAACAAGTAAAACTAATGCTTAATGTATGCAGTATGATGTTTTGATATTGTGAAATTATTACTACAATCAAGTTAATTAACATATCACCTACATTAAGATTTACTCCCAGTAAATCTCAAGTACATAATATTTTATTAATAAGTATACTCACTATGCTGCATATTAGGTCTATAGATTTATCTTATAACTAAAAGTTTGTACCTTTTGACCAACATCTTCTTATTTCCTCCACTCCTCAGCCCCTGGTAACCATTGTTTTATTCTGCTTTTATGAATTTGACTATTTTAGATTGCAAATATAAGTGAGAGCATTCAGTATTTGTTTTTCTGTGCCTTTGCTATTTCATTTAGCATTATGTCTTTCAGATTCATCCGTCTTATTGCAAATGGCAGGATTTCTTTCTTTGTTAAGGCTGAATAATATTCCATTGCCCTACCATATTTTCTCACCCTCATTTAATTTATTTTTAAAATCCAGGTGATAAAGTGTGTCACACTTTGTATGGTTGCTGTAAAGATGTTCTCAATTAAAATACACAAAACATGAATCTGATTTCTAATTTCACTTTTTCTAATTCACAACCCTGACTTATGAGAATTGTGAAGCAGAGAAAATTTATTGTTCATTTTTTGACTTGTTCTTCAAGACCCACATGAAAACACATGATGTTGACATTTTCTTTAAATCAACATCTTTTCCAAAGATTATAAATTTCTCCCCACCTCTATCCTTTAAAAATATTTCCAATCTCCTTTCACCTTTGGCCTCATAAATAACCTCAATATAATTACAAACTTTTATCTAGCTGGCATTGACTAAAGTGAGTTGATAAATTAATTCATATTAAATGTCAGTGAATGACTACCGACATGATCCCCCAAAAGATATATACCTGTAAACATTTTTTTTTCTTTAAAGGCAATATGTTAAAAGTATGACTGGTAAATTATATATAATCTAAATGTCAAAAATGAGGGAATTTCTGATTGTTGCATAATATTGCATTATATGAAATAAATTTATTTTATAAAACTCATGAGTTCAAAAGGGAATATTGATTAAATAAATTTCTTAAAGTGGAACACTATTCAACCATTAGAAATTATGGTATACATCTACATTGACTTGAAAAGATGTTAAAATACTAAAATATAAAATTGTTTATATGTTTGTGTTTTCTATATGTGTGTTTATCTAAAAGGTATGTATAGACATATTAATAATTATTTAAATTGATTATTTTAAATGATTATTTTTCTTCTCTAGATTTTTTGGGGAAGATGAATCAGTGTTGAGAACAGAGGAGATGTGGAGAGATACTGATTTGCATGTGGAGAGTGTTATATGTCATGCTTGGTGGATTTCCAAAATTCTAAAAGTGAAGTCGAGGATGGGGATGGGAAAGTCTGCACTTAGACCACAGAGAATTCTTTGGGCATTTCTTAAATTTAGGATAGTGAAAGATACTGAAAAAAGGGGAGCTTGGGAATCAGCCGATATGAAGAGTTTGGGGAGATTGGAGGAATGGATTGGGGGCAGGCTGACCTAGAGTACTCAGAGTACTCAGTTCCTAATGCAACACTAGAATTAATTACTTCAAGCAAAATGTGTTAGGAATGTAGAAGTCTATCACTCACAAGTGTGGAAAAAGTTAATCTTTCAGTAGCAATACCACATTTTAAACTAGCCATAAGGATGATAAGCATTGATGGGGTCTGTATGATTATGGGCTGATGATCCATACCACCTATAGTCATAAAGATAACTGGATTATAAATAGATCTAGTGATAGATTCTATTTACACTTCTGGTACTTATTAGAAAAGTCTATGGACTCATTTGAGCAATATATGTTCTTCACAATTAAAGATGATATCCAGGCTCCTAATGAGCCCATATGGAGTAATACACTGTCTAGTATTAACAGCATGCTCTTGCTGCTTTTCAGGAAGCATTGTTTGCTAGAATCTTTTTATAATCTCACAGCTAATCACAAAGTGTAATAAAATCATTGGAAAGCATTTACAGAATCATCTATTTGACATTTGATTGAAAAATAAATATTTCTACTTTAGGTACTATTTTAGACAACTCAACATCTCTGTATAGCATCTAAAATTTAAAGAAAAATATCTGTTTTTGATGAAATTATTTTAAAATTTACTGTTTCTTTAAACAGGGGAAAATAACACAATTTAATCTTTTCTTGATTACTTGGACTAAGCAAGCTAGAGTCAAAGGCCATGTAACCCAGCCCAAGATATTTAACTTTTCTTCACTTTCTTTTCATTCTATGCAAAATATATCAAAACCTATATTATAGGTTCATTACTAGAATTTAGTGAGATAGTGCAGAGAGAAGCTTAGCTTCAATTCTGGCATATAGAATACAATTAAGAGTATTTACCAATATTAGTACCAATATTGACCAACATTTTAATTAATAACATCAAAATTTGCCTCAACTTTAATCATATGATACTATAAGGTTATATGGCCCCAGACAAAATGGACAAGATTACTGAGGTTTTGAATTATAATTTTATATGTTCCAGTATCTAACTCATTGCAATATATCAACTTGGCACCTGAATTTACTAGGATTGTATAAAGTAAGCATAAAATAGATTTTAAATGAGAGCTGGAGGTGTACTCTTATAAGCAAAGTCATGGATTTTAGTGTATGAAATTGGTGACATCTATATTGGTTATTCAGAAACCTTTCTTGAATTTAATGTATTTTAGCTTTGCTTCTGAAATATTTGTCAGGCATCTGTTACATAAGGTCTAGGTCACTGTCATAGACATTTATTCAATGATCAAATATGTTTGATGACTTAATATGTTCAAGATGGGTTGCTGTCCAAAGTGTTAGGGACACAATGATAAATGAGTTAGGCTCTACCTGTACTTAGGTACACTGACCAGAATGTTGGCCATGATCATAGCTTAAGATTGGTATAGAGTATCAGGTTGAAAAAGTTATTTTATCTAGATGTGATCATCTGGGGAAAATAATATTTAACTTGGTTAGTTAAAAGTTAGATAAATAAATGGGGAGAAAGAAAGGGACTTTGAGAGTTCAAAGGTCCAGAGATGAAAATTTCAAAACTTGATGACCTCAATAAAAGCCATTATAGATAAAACATATATGGAATAGGAGGATAAAACATTCTAGAGTCATAGCATGAGAGTGTACATTAAACAGAGACATTGGTATGCAGACTGCAAACCATGGTAAGATTTGGGGCTCTGTTTCACTATTGAGGGTGGGGAATGAAAAGGTTTAACCCATGGAGTGATATACTCAGGTTTACATTTTGAAGGTCACTTTGTCTTAACTTCAGATAATGAATAAAGGGTTCAAGTCAAAAATAGGGGAGTAGTGGTCCAGGGAAAAGGTCACAGTGACCTATACTTGGTCACTGGCAGTACAAATGGTAGAGATTTTCACAAGGGAAAACTGTAGGACTTGAAGACCAATAGAACAGAGAGTGAAAGAGAGGCAAAAATCAAGGTTGGCTTTAAGTTTTGCCAAACCATGCAAATGGTGATACTACTTATTAAACTACAGAATACTAACAGGGGACCATATTTGAAAGAGAATATCAAGATGTGAGACTCAAACTGGACAAATTTGAGGTAATTTTGAATTAGCCATTTGAGAAGGGCCCAACAGATATCCCAACTCTCCTCCTTCAAAAATTAATTTTCTTGTGGGCTCCAATTTCTTATTCTGTTCTCCTGCATCAGTCACAGGTCCTGATCATGTCCGAGCAATTATATATCTAGAGAATTACCCAGGGGAAATGAAAGTATAATGTCCACCCAAAGACTTATAGACAGTTTTTTATATAATAAACAAGACTGGAAACAACCTACATGCTCATTGGCATGTGGTACATTCTTACAGTGGAATACTACTCAACAAAAAATAAAATTGTGGTACATTCTTACAGTGGAATACTACTCAACAAAAAATAAATAAGTAAATAAATAAATATGGAGACCAAACTATTGATATATGAAACAACATGGCTGACTCTCAAAATCATTACGCTGAGTAAAATAAACCAGCCACCCTGCCAAAAAAAAAAAAAAATCATGCTTCTATTTTTATAAAATTCTAGGAAATGTAATCTAATATATAGTAAGACAGATAGCGAAGGAGGGAGTGCAAAGGGGCATGAGAAAATTTTGAGGGTAATAACATGTGATATTTTGATTGTGAAGATAGATTAATGGGTGTATATGTATGTCAAAACTAATATAATTCAATATACTTTTTATTTTTTAATATTTTTATTAAAATATGGGCAACATAAAATATATTATTTTTAGTTTCATAATTCAATATATTTTATGCATTGTATATAAATTATACTTCAATAAAGTTATTTAAAAAATTAACCCTTGATCACTTGCTCCCTAAGCAGATGAACTTTTCTTTCTCTAGGTCCCTTCACAACAACCTACACATTACATTTGTAAAATGCATCCATTTGTGTTTTAGAACTAGTGTTTGTCTAGTCTTTCTACCTCTTTAGATTATCAGCTGCAGAGAGATCATGCTCCTCTGTTCACCATGCTTCCTCCAGCACACTGAATGACTGAATGAAGCATTGATAGTCTCACTTGTGCTGGTAAACATCTGGAATAAATCTCCTTTCCTGTCAAATCAGGAGAACAGGGCAATAGGCGACAAATCAATGGTGACTATAAGGAAAGGTGTCCACTTACTGTGCTCTGGTATGCAAGTGGGAGACAGAAGGGTAAGTAGGAGGGGGCATGAAATAGGCTGGAAACCATGCATTAACTTGAGACACACTCAGAAACCAGTAAAAAAATATATACATAAAGGTGCAATACAATTTAAAAACATTATATGTGAGATGTCCTAAGGGACACCAAAGGACAATATTTACATTTATTTTATGATTGCTGATGAAAATTAGAGAGAGACTTTTGTGTGTATATATGTTAGATGCAGCCCTTAAGGAACACCCACTTGGAATGAAGCAATGTCACACATCACATTAGGCTTCCACTTTCATCCAGCTAGATTCTGAGCTCACTGCCCTCAGCAAGCTAGCAGGTTAGACACCTAATCAAGAATGGAAAAATCTCAGCCCCAGAAAATATTTCTGCAGCCAAGAGATTCATTTTAACTAAATGAAAACAGCTCATAAAATAAAAATAGGAATGAACCTTCATGAAAAATTTTAGGGTTGTACATGGTGGCAGTCTCAAAATGTAACACTAGGGTCCAAAGGTTATATTAAAAAGATATTCATAGGGTCATTTAAGCCACCTGAAATGATCAACTATGGAAAATAAAATTCTAGTGGACAAATCCTCACTTTATCGATACACGTAAAAAGATGTTAAATGCTTATCTAGTTATTTTTAGATATTCAGTTTAATGCAAACTTGATGTTATTCTCAAAAGCATTTTTGTAAATCAGCATTGCTTGTCATTTTAATTGAATTTATATTTATTTAGCCAATGTTTTCAGTACCACAGGGTTGTAAATTATAATTTAAGATATAATCAATGTCTGCTTTCATGAATTGGCCTCTCCTTTCAATAGTGATCCTTGCCCTCTATGCTGCTTAAAGAAGCATAGTAACATACTTAAATATATTAAATAAATTCTGTGATTTAACACTCAACCGAAAAATATGAACATTGTTTCGAGGGGTTCAGAGAAAAGAGAGATCTACGTGAGCAGTACTGAACAGGTAATTCTACAGAGAAGAGGATGGCTATGAGTACCATGAAAGATTCTTAGAATTGGGGAAGTGATATAAAATAGAGCATCCACAGGAGAAAACAGGAGAAAGAGCATGAGAATGATGCTAGAGAAAGCTCTCAGGTTTTCCTCTGTAACAAAAAAAAAAAAGAAAGAAAGAAAGAAAAATTCTTATGGTGCCTGAGTTCATCCAAAGTCTCAGAGAAAATATTTGAGAGCATCAGGGCTTCTCTGTAATTATGCGATGATCTCATCTGAATTAGAAAACCCTCAAAACAGAAGGAGAGTTAACTGGTAGCACATACTATCACCTCCTCTCACCAATACTCATTACAGACGTTATTTACATATTAGAGCCTTTTTGACTATGGATCTCATATTTGGCCTTCCTGAAGGTAAGGTGTTAAATGACATAGGCTAGTTTGGTCTGTTTCTAAATTTATTTTTACGCTCTTTTAAACTTTTGTAGTGAGAGATCCTCTAGCAGGGTACTAAATTTCTAAATGAAATTAATCTTTACTAATGATCTTAAAATTCACCTGAGTAAGGCTTATAAAATAATAAATATTAATATTTCCCCACTTTGAAATTAAAAGTGATCCATGTCATACCATGTTTCAGAAATGTCATCACAAAAATACAGTGATGATCTTCCTCCGTAATCCCAATGGCTAAATCTTTCAAAAAAAAAGAATGTCATTCTATTCTTAAATAATAATGTTATACTATTATTTATAGTGGCTTGAAATTTTTTAAATATTAACTATAATAGATCAATTAGAAGGCATAATTTATATTAAGAATATCAATTAGCTTAGGGGCACAGATACTGTCAATAAAAGGAAATAATTTTAATATGTGTTGAGCATTTTATGGGTTCTAGACAAGGTTCTTGGTATGTTCACATACCTTATAATCACTATAGCAACCCTGTGAGGAGAATATTATTAGCCTCACTGTATAGCTGAGGAGACTGAGGCTCAGCAAGATTAAAAGCAAAAAAAAAAAATATGGACATGAATTTAAGTTATCTAATGTCACTCTAGATATTCTATTACACTATGCTGCTGCTTCTTTATAATTGTAGTGATTACAATAACAAGGATTAGGCACTTATTATATGCCACCTTCTTTGCTAAGTATTATATTCATGAGTCATTCCCATCATTATGTCCCAATGAAGAAATATCACTGGCAAAATTCACAGGTCAGAAACTGGTTGCTCAAGGTCACACAGGTGGTAAGCAGGTGGTGAGTAACAGCTAGAATTTGAACTCTGAGTTTACAACCAACACTCTTTATTAGTATATTTTGCTATCTCTTACAGAGTGGCAAAATCCTGAAACTTAACTAAGTTACAAGAATTCAGATTTCATTCAGGGGATATCTAAGTGATAAGGTGAGAGGGAAAAAACATTCTCTTGAGAAATTGGACAGCAAGCTCAAGTTGAAACCTTATTAGAAGTTAGTTGCAGAAAATAATACAGGTTTAAATTTTTCAATATATGATCACCTTCCAGAAGAAGGATGTTTTGATTTTTGATTAAAATCCTGTCTTTAATTAATAATCACAAGTCTCATTGTGAATTACTGTTTTATGTGCCTGAGACCATGCTTAGCACTTTACGTAAAATATCTCATTTAATCTTCACAACCAGCCTATTCAGTCTCTGATTTCTTTATGTGAATCAAGGGAATGGTCTACAAAGCCCAAAGAACTATAACAGGTTTCAGTCTACCTGATTAGGAGTAGGGTAGTAGTAGGTTAAGAGTAGGAAATAGAGCAATTCTGTCCCCCAAATGCCTTGAAAGCTAATCATCTCTTCCTTTTACAGAAATACCACAGTTTTGAAATTATTCAGCAGTCACCTGGTGATATGTAATGCATGGTTTTGATTCAAATGTGGGAAATGTACTATAAGAAGAAACCCAATATGTGGTGCTTGTTGTGCAAAAAAAAAAAAAAAAAAAAAAAAAGAAGGCTCCCTTGACAATGTGAGTAGATGCAACATGGAAGAAATATTTAGGCTGTTGCTCATGATCAGAACTAAAGGGATAAAAAAAAAAAAAAGTAAACACTTCAGAAGGGGGTAAAATATCACAACGTTCTTTGAAATGTTTGTCAAAAGATGATGTGCAATTCAGCAAAGAGCTTGCTTGCTTTTCACTGTGTAAAGCTGTTGCTAGATGCCCGCTTGCCAGGACTGCATGTCCCAGAACCTCCTGCATCAAGATCTTGCCAGTGAAAGTTGAGCTGAGGAAATGAATGTCACTTCTGGGTTGAGGTGATTAAGACAGAGCCTTTTGTACTCTCTTCTCCCCTGTTTTACAGCTATATTCTAATGGTTTTCAGGCCGTAGGAAATGGCAGAGTAAGGATGTAGAAGAAGTCCTTGCCCCTAATTCATTTCATAGAGAAAAGCCCTCAACAAATCAGAAACACCACATTGGTTTACTATTTGAACAAGAAATAAACCTTTGTTTTCTTAGGCTAAGTCACTAACAAATAAAGATCTGTTGTTATACCAGCTTGTATTACCTTACTAATATAGTGTAGACATGTGAATCTTCTTTATTTCATTAAGAACAGATGTTGTATAGTGCAGTCAATTATCCATTGTCATTGAAATTTTGTATCATGACTACACTGGGGAAATCTACAGGGAACCATGAAATTTTATTTTAACCATGAGAATATTGGTGATAAAGTAACAGAGGAAAGAGAGCCATATGGTACCATTAATTCAATTTTGTATGCTCACATACTCCCGATTCTAGCTAAGATGCAGTATGGAGTGGGGGCTGGATTTACCCTATCTCAAAAAATTGACAGAAAAGAACAAAAAAAAAATAAGGAAAAGGAAAGAAAAGAAGAGAGAGAGAGGGGGAGAGAGAGAGAGAGAGAGAGAGAGAGAGAGAGAGAGAGAGAAAGGAAGGAAGGAAGGAAGGAAGGAAGGAAGGAAGGGAGGGAGGGAGGGAGGGAGGGAGGGAGGGAGGGAAAAAAAGAAAGAAAAAAAAAGAGACAAAAAAGAAAGAGAAAGAATGAAAGAAAAAAAGAAAAGCAAGACATGACAAATTTTCAAGAAAATGGCTATCAGCCAATGAAGCTCAGAGGTCACTAAGAGATGGGAAACAAATGTGGTGAGCCCTGTGATGGCCCCAGCTTACTGCATTGAAAAAAGGTGGAGCTTGGCAGACTCCTTGAGGTGAGGAGACTGAACTGAGAGCCTGGAGAGATAAAGCCCCTAGAGGTAATAGGACAGAAAATCAAATGGGTGAGCTGTACACAGAACTCCATAGATCTGCAAAGGGGCCTAGCAGAGTACAGATTAGAACACATCTGTAAAGAAATCATCAGAAACAAGGGAAACAAAACAGTTCAGAAGGTTTACAGGTAATAAAGCCTTGTGCACACACAGGGCCTGGAATAGTGCCAATTCCCACTACTCAGACTAGCAAACCACTTAATTCACGGGATCTTGGGGAAAGAATTTGGAATATCTTGCCTCAGTTGTGTGGAATAATTAGCTCTACACTGTATGTGACTCTGGTCATTCCTAAGAACATTTAAAGCAAGACCAGAAAAAATAAAACTGTTTCATTTAACAAAACTTCATCCCAGGACAAAGCTCAATAATATTTGAAATCTAAGATAAAGAACAGGTTGGAGCAATAGAAAACACCCGGCAAGCTGACAGACTTAAATCTAATGGTATCAATAATCATTAATAGAGAAAGCTAAGGTGTTATAGTAAGATCAGCTAAAGTAGATTTCAGAGCACAGAATATTACCAGGGAAAAAATAATGATCATTTCATAATGATAAAGGATCAATTTCTCAAGAGGACATAATAGTTCTAAATATCTAGATAAAAAAATAAACAAAACAATACAAAACAGCTATAAAATACATGAAGCAAAATAATAAAAAGAAAAAGCAGATAGAAAAAAATCAATAAAGATGTATGACTTTTACAAAACTATCGACTAATTTGACCTAGTTAATATTTATAGAATTCTTCACCCAGTGATAGTGGACCATAAAACAAGCCTCAAGAAGTTTAAAAGGATTTAAGTTTTATAGTTACAGAAAGTTTTCTAAAAAAAAAAAAAAAAATCCAAATATTTGTAAACTTTAACACACTTCTAAATAGCCCATGAATCAAAAAAGAAAACAAAAGGGAAATTAAAAACTTTTGAGCTGAATGTCAATGAAAACACAATCCATAAGTATTTGTGTACTGTACTAAAACAGAGCTTAAGAGAAAATTTATAGCACTAAGCACCTGTACTGGAAGAATTATCTCAAGTCAATGACCGCAGGCTCCACATTAAGAGACTAGAAAAGAAGAGAAAAGTATACCTAAGATAAGTTGAAGAAAAAATAATGTCAGAGTGAAATCAATCATACTGAAAACAAAAATATTACATAAAATCCATCTGACCAAAACTTAAATTTTGAAAAAGATCAATAAAATTGATAAGCTTCTAGTCAGACTGATCAAGGAAAAAAAGAAGATACAAATTACCAATATCAGAAATGAGAAAGGTAACATAACTACAAATTCTACAAATATTAAAAGGATAATAAAGGAATATTATGAATATGCTTTATAAATAAATTGATATCTTAGATGAAAGGCACAAATTACCAATGCTCACTCAAGAAATAGAAAATCTGAGCAGGTTTATAACTTTTAAAGAAATCAAATTTGTGGAGAAAAAAAAATCTCACAATAAAAACTCCAAGCCAAATGGCTTCATTTCAATAAATGCAGTAAAATTAATTAATAAAACCAACACCCTTTCCTCATAAAAGTTCTCAGAAAATTAGAATTAAGAGGGAAATTCTTCAACCTGATAATGGAAATCTATGAAAAACTTACAGTGATATTATACTTAATGATGGAAGCCTTTATATTTTCTCCAAAAATTAGGGAAAAGAAATGGATCTCTTCCTTTGTCACTTCTATTCAATGCTGCATTAAAGTGGCTAGTTGGTGAAATAAGGCTAAGAAATTAAATGAATTCCTACAATACTAGAAGCAAAGAGTTGAAATATTTAAAAAATACTATTTCACATAGCCTCAAAAATTTTAAATATTTAGGGATAAATCTAACAAAATGTGTGCAATACCTGTACATTGAATGATGCAAAACATTGATAAAGGAATTAAAAAAGATCTAAATAGAGATATTTTTCATTGATCAGTAAGCTCAATATTGTTAAGAAGTCAGTTCTTCCCAAATAGATCAATAAATCCAATGCAATCCCAAACAAAGCACAGCAGGTGATTTTGTCAAGATTGACAAGCTGTTTCTAAAATTCGCGTGCATAATACTCAGAATAAGCAAAAAAAAAAAAAAAACCTTAAAGAACAAAGTCAGTTTTCATTACCTGACTTCAATATTTGTTATAAAGTGACAGTAATTGATAGTATTGCAATAAAAATAAACAATTGTACCAATGAACTAGAGAGTCTATAAATTGACCCACACATATTATGGCAACAGATTTTTGACAAAGGCAATTCAATTGAGAAAGGAAAATCTTTTCAAAATGTTTCTGGAAAAATTGGATTTTCATATGCAAAATAATGAACTTTAATCCATCCCTCACAGCAATGTAAAAATTAACTTGAGATACACTATTGATCTAATGGAAAATCACAAAACTGTAAACTACTTACATTAAACCATAAGGAAAATTTTGGGAACCTTGGTTTAGGTAAAGATTTTTAGAAACAACACCAAAGACATGATTTGTAAAAAAATAATAATAATAAATTGGACTTTATAAAAGTAAAACTTTCTGCTTTTTGAAATATTCCGCTAAAAGAATAAAAAAGATAAGCCAAAGACTGAAAAAAATATCTGCAAAGCATATATCTGATAAAGAACTTGTCTCTAGAATATATGAAGTATTCTCAAACACTCAATAATAAGAAAACAACTTAAAAAATGAAAAAAGATTTAAACACTACCAAAAAAAAGTTAAGATGGCAAAAAAAAAAAAAAAATCTAAAGAGATAATCAAAATCATTAGTCAATAGGAAGGTACAAATCAAAACCACAGTGAACTATCACTATATATGTATTAGGATGGCTAAAAATTAAAAAGACCAACTAGACAAAGTTTGGTGGAAATGTAGAGGAATTGAAACTCTCCTACACTGTTGTTGAAAATATAAAATGGCATTACCATTTTGAAAATAGTTTGACAATTTCTTAAAAAGTTAAGCATACCCCTACTACATGATCCAACCATTTCCCTCCTAGGTAATTACACCCAAAGACTTGTATATAAATGTTTATAGTAGCTTTAGTTTCAATAGCTGAAATAACTGGAAATAACCCCAAATTTTCATTAACAAGTTAATGAATAAACAAAGAGGTAGACCCATATGGTGGAATAATACTTGGCAGTTAAAAGAAATAAACTACTGATACATGCAATAACATGGATGAATCTCAATTATACTAGGTAAAAGAAACCAAATACTGACCATCTTTAAAACATTTTAGAAAATACAAATTTATAATAAAAAAATGCATGAGAAAACTTTTGTGGGTGTTGAATATTATGATAGCAGTTTTCACAGACATACACATAAGTTAAAATGTATCATATTATTTATTTTAATGATGTGCAATTTATTTTGTTATATGAAGTATACCTCAAAAAGCTGTTAAAAATCAGGCCTTAAAATGCATTATTTCTATTAAACCTCACAATCTCACTGGTGGTAACTGTGGTTCTATTACCATTTGATAAAAACAATATCCATACATTTGGAGAAGGAGACGTTAAGGAGGGAATGTAAGAAACAGCTGAAAACATATTCAATAGAAATAACTATAGTTACTTGTATGCAAAACATCTGATCAACAAACATAAAGAGTGATGAAGACAAGAATTGTGCCCTTAGAAGCACAACCTCTATTAGACAGATTTACACCTTGGATAGGTAAATGTCCAAATACACATCAACACTGAATGAAATAATTCTCTCCTAATAGTCTGTTCATGTGATTACAATTGTACTTTTCCAATTTTATGACAATTATGTGAATCTCCATGATTGACTCCCTATAAGACTGGGAGAGCCTCCAAATAAAATGATTAATAATGCCTTTTTCACCTTTCCAGCCCAGCATCTAGGTCAATAGCAAGTATAGAGTCCACATTAACAAATACTTCATGAATACATGAATAAAAGTGTGAATGAATGAATGAATGAAGAGCCTGGAGTATACAGAGAATATAAATATCAGTTTCATATCAAGACCACTCAACTTACTCTCCATTTGACTGTAGAATGCCTTCTTGAGTTTATATTTAACTGTGGATGTTCTAAATCAGTTCAAAATCATTCAAATAATAGAAATAATTCAAATGATTAGAGGTTAAAAAGAAAGAAAGAAAAAGCTTGTCTGTTTTGCTCTTTTTCCTCAATTTCTCTCCATAAAGCTTTCTGGCTTAGGCAAAGTAATCACCTAACTTGAATTGCCCCATTTTGTCCAAAGCATATTATCTTCCTGGTGATTGTCTCAAATGAAAGACAAAGAATAAATGTGTTGTTTTCAGCATGAAAAGCCTGTTTTCATCCCTTGTGAAGCTACAGTTTTAGTGATAAAGAAATGATAAAGTATAAAATAGAGAAGTTTACCATTTTGGTATTACTTTCAAATTTCTTCAAGCCCTTCTTAAATCACATACCTAAAGCAGAGGGTTCCAACCATTCTGCTTCAGTACAGTTGTGAATTTAATATTTATAAGTGGGACATGAGATAATGATCCTCTCAATCCTTGGGGCTGCCAGGTGAAGCCTGAGTTACCCAGCACCCTGGAGCAATTCACATTCAGACATGAGGACTCCTTATGGAATCTCCCAGGAAGGTCACCCAAGAGAGATGGAGTCTGATAGAGGGTTAAAAAGTGGTCACAGAAGGCAGATACAATGAAAAACACAACTCTCATGGGTCCACCACAATTTGTTCAACATTCAACTAGCTGGGCATTAACTTCTGCTACAACCAGCTGCAGAGTATACACCAATGCCCATAGTGATAAAGGAGTTGCTGGGATCACTAGAAAAACTCATATTTCAGGGCATAGGGACAGCAGGCCAAGGGTGAGAGTTCAGGGAGCACTTGTCAGCCTGGCTTTAGAAAGTTGCTCCATATCTCCATCTTCACATAAAGATGATATGACAGCTTTGTAGATATGGGGGCTCTAACACAGCCTTTGCCATCATCATTGTGATATACTTGCAAAAACTACAACAAACTTGGATTGAATTCAATTTCATACACATTGTCAGAAAATATGTCAATATTTTTTTTCATATGAAAGCAAGAAGAAACTAGATTCTTTAAAAAAATGATTCATACATTTTTTAATGGTTGCAAAAATGATTAAAAATTTCTTGTCAAATGTGACTACCAACAATTAGAAAATGATATTCAAATTTCTAGTTAGAATTGTAGTCACCACTGAAAGTATAAGATCTGGTAGAAAAAATTAGGTTTGTAGAAGTAAGCACAGATTTCTCTTTAAAAACATGAAAATTATTATCTGAAAATTTTATATAAATTATTTAACATCAAATACTTTATATTTCATTATATTTTTTATTTTTATTTTATAGTTGTTTGATTTTATTTTTGTTATTGTTGAATATAAAGAAGAATATATAATTTTTACCAAGCTCCATTTAGATCCCCTCCAGTTTCCTCTAATGCGGCATATAAATATCATTTTATAAGTGTGCCATGAAGTGAAGACAGTAAACAGTAATATCCTAGTATATTTGTAACCTATTAATATTCATAGTTAGATACTTTGTTCTGGATTTAAAGAAGGCAAAAACCAGAAGACACCCTTAACTTGTTGACTAGGTAAATATTCAATTTAAGATTATATATTTTCTAGACCACACAAACAAAAAATAAAGGCCAAGATAATGATGGTATTTGAGGTCTTTAATTTCATCTTGCAATGCAGATGCAGCCCTTAGGGCAGCAGTCACTGGTGTTTTATGAATTAATTTATGCCTACCATGGAGCTTTCTGACACAAAATAGGAATTAATTTTATACAGCTTACTATTGTAAAACTTGCTTACATTTTTCATGACACATGCAGAATCTAAAGACTTAAAAAATACAAAATAAATAAGCTTTCCATTTAAATATGGCATTAATCTATTGCTCTGAGCCTAAAATAATAATACGAATAAATGTGGTTAAAAAAAAAATCTCAGTCTACGGCCATGCCACCCTTAACAAGCCTGAGCCTGTCTGGTCTTGGAAGCTAAGCAAGGCCGGACCTGGTTAGTACTTGGAT
This sequence comes from Cynopterus sphinx, assembly GCA_030015415.1. Lineage (NCBI taxonomy): Eukaryota > Metazoa > Chordata > Mammalia > Chiroptera > Pteropodidae > Cynopterus > Cynopterus sphinx. The sequence goes on along the minus strand of CM057381.1, from coordinate 117,545,452 downwards.
GGGATAACACCTAGGAAGACCAATGTGCTGTAGGCATAAAAATAAATAAATAAACAAGCAAATAAATGAATAAATAGATAGAGATTAGATGATGATAGATAGATAGATAGATAGATAGATAGATAGATAGATAGATAGATAGATGATAAAGGGATTGTAAGCTGACAAGGTCTTTGCAATCTGTGAGGTCGTCCAAGGGTTGCCTCACCTAAAAAAAAAAATCTTATCCTATAACGCTAAGCCAAAATATTCTGTATTTGAAAAATCAAATTTAGTGATTGAAGTGAAGTAGATAAATCACAAAATTAAGAGGTATGACAAGTGGATATTTCTGATTACAACTCTACAGATTTTTTCAGTTGAGTATGGATCAAATCAATTTTCTTTTTAATTTTAGCTGGAGTTTTCTCATCTCTAAAATGAAAATGTGCATTATATATTTACTGTGTACCCATGAACATCATGTGATTTTGTGATCCTGTTTAACTTGTTGTAGGAAAATATATATTAAAATGTAGAGAATCCTAGCAGTGTTGATAAATTTAAACACAGGGTTGAGAAGCTGAGTTTGTACCTGAGTTATTTTTTATTTTTACGCCATTCTACCTACTAATAAATAAATAGCAAGTGCCATGATACAAATTCTGTGATATGGGATATCGATAAATTTTGGGATTGTGGCTAGATTGACCTCTTTTGTTTATTAGATACAACTTCATGATTTGTTAGCTGCTTCATCTCCTCTTACCTCCAGTCCCCTTCATTATTTTGTCAGAATTTTTTTTAACACTGAGCAAAATCTTCACGGTGCAGAATTTCCCAGAAGTGGCCCACGTTTAAACAGTAGGATTCCAATTACAAAACTTAGGAATGTGCCATACTCAGCACTCCCTCCTGGTATGTTCCTCTTCCCACCTTCCCTACTTTCTTGACTGTCTATGATTAAACTATTTTTTTTTAAAGTTCCCTTTTTATTTATTTATTATTATTATTTTCTTATTTAGTTTCAAGTATACAGTACATTGGTTAGACATCTATATAGTTCACAAAATGATCCCCCCAATTACACCCTCCCTCCCCTGACCCTCCACCTAGCCAAAGTATTAATGCTAACTGCATTCTCTATGCTGTGCTCTCCATCCCCATGACCATCCTTCAGCTATTAATTTGTACTTCTTTAGTCCTTCACCCCGTTTTCCCAGTCCCCCAAATCCTCCTTCCCTCTGTCTGTATTAACTAAAATAATTCATGAACAAGAGGTATGTTGTCTACACAGGAGGTGCTCAGTAAGTAATAGTGATTGTGTTGTTGATGATAATAACCATGACAACAATGATACTACATGTCTATTTTTATAATTATATTGTGATTATATGTAATATATGTTACATCTTGAGATTAACATAACCTCTTGTGCACCACCACATGGCTCACTTAAGTACTAATATTTCCCCCAACTCATTCAGGAAACATCTATGAGAGAATCAGAAATAACATTGAATGAGGATGACCACTTTCAGGTTCTATAAAGGATTCTCTGGTTCTATAAGGGATTGCACCCACGTGCTTCTTGGTGGGAGAGAATTCTTAGTGGCCGCCAATCAGAATCATTCCATTGTTAGTTCAAATTAACCTGAAAGATGCTCAGCAGTTCAGGTACATTTAGCTCAGTATCTGAGATTGTTTATGCCTGGATGTAATAATCTCAAGAAAACAACAACTGAGCGAGTGGGTTAAGGTTTCCAGCTGAAGCTGCAGGGATTCTTTGTCTGTAAACCCAGGAAATCAGTCAAACTCAATTTGTTTAAGAAGTTCAGGTTAACATTTTGATTTCTCAAAGCATTTCCTTCTAAGAACAGCCAACATATTCTGAATTATTTACTTCTTTCCCATTTTGCCTTCTTTTGATGAGGTGGAGTTCCCAATTGTAAAGCACAAGGAAGACATTTAATCAGAAGAACAGCTAGAGTGATTTATGATAATTGATATTTAATGGCTCAATCTCAAACCTAGTCTCAGTTCTTGTGTTACATGAGAGATTTTTCAGATTCATGGTATGAAAGTTTGGCAGAGACAATAAAAGCCATGACATCCTCATTTTTTTCTGATGTTTCATTATACCACTAAATAATATGTTCAGTATTCCCCAGGAAATAAATAAAGCACTTTAGTACTTTACCTGGTGTGTTCATCATTTGCTCCTGACTAAAATGTCCATGTGACTAGAATCAATTGTAAGAAAATCATTATAGATATGAGTAAAGGATGTTCACCAGAGCATTGCTTATAATTTTGAAAAATGAAAACAGTATACACACACACAATAGGAGATGGAAACCAAAGAAAATTAACTATCTACTACTACATGGGTTATATGCAACAATTAAAAAAATGATGTAGAAACTCACAGAATATTGTGAAAAGAGGGACTCATGATTCTTTTAAAAATCAAAACAATAATATATGCAACAATATTAGATTAGGTAATTTATCAGTTATTATTTTGGCTCTAACCAGGACAGAAAAACACGTGTTAATTTGAGCATTGAAATTTTAATAAAAATAATTATTAACTATGATGAGGGATTAGAGTAATGAGGAAATGACTACTGACAAGTAAAGAGAACTCTAAAAAATATGGAGCTAGCAAATATAAGGAATAGCCACTAACTCTCCAGCTGAGAAAGAAGCCTCCCTCCATCCCCACAATACTGAGATCCAGTCCTGGTTGGAGAGAGCACAGCTTACTGGATGGTACAAAAGTTGCTGTGTTTCCTCATGGTGAAAGTTTCTGGAAATATGCCCTCTGTAACATGCTGGAAATCCATCTTCTAGTGTTCCAGGGAAAGCTATTCATGGGACGTTTCTCACCTGAGGCACTCTACTACAAAAATTCTTGACAGAAAGTGCTGGGGGAAGCTGTTGGCTGCTGTGTGCTGCTTAAGACATCTTGGGAGAAATTGCATGCACTGTGGGAGCAGGACACTGAGGAAGCCCTCTGAGGTGCAGAAGCTAGGTGCTGGAGGAACCTTGAGTGCTAGCAAAATTGCAGGCATTGCATAGTTGAGTACTGGGAAAGTGACAGATGCTGCAGGAGCCAGACACTAGAGAAGTCAACAAGAGCATCCAAAAAAAGTACACCAGCATCTGGAAGCAAAACCTTTCCTTCTGGAATATTCCCTGGAGCCATTATTGGTGAGATATTAGTAAGGCCTAATTACTTGTAAACTTTAGAGATAATTAATAAAGTCTAGTATCACACCAATGGGCAAAGGGCTCATAATACTTTCACAGAGCATGTAAAAATGAGTGAATTTAGAGGTGAGAGGAAATAAATAAAAAATTTGGCACAAACAATACATATTAAAATGTAACGATGGATCTCTTTAAGTGGGAGGTTGCAGGCTAATTTTATTTTTCTTGGAGCACTGCCAGATTTCTATAACATCAATGTAAATAAATAGATTTCCTTTGTTTAAAAAGCTATCAATTCAACTACTCAACAAACTTAATATGTATTTGATAACTTTTATTTTGTGTTTAATTACAGTATAAAGTGTAAGTAACAAGAGCAATGTGGATGATGCACATTTAAGGATAAAATCAATCTTCCTCATTTTATGGGATCAAGAGAAAAGGATCATTCAATTTTCTCTACTAAGTTCTCTTCCATTCTATTCTCTAAAACACTCGAACTGGAGGAATAATGTGGATCAAGATCCAGTTCTCCAAATCAGCTATGTTTAATGTATGTTCTAGAGGTATTCATAAGTGCTTCTAGGGGAAAATGGTAGAAGGTAAAATAAATTTGGAAAATGATTGTACAAGGGAAACTGGTTTACAAATTACTGAGGTTTTTAGAACTTCTACAATGCTGATGTGCATCGAGAACTTTAAAGAGAGGTGGACACCCTCTTGATCTTTTTCAATTTAAATGTACCTGGGAGCAAGAATGTAAGGGTTAAATGTTTTAAGGAATGATGCTCTTAGGGGAGAAAACGAGAAAGAAGCCACCACAAGGTAATGGGCTAAATTAACTGACACTGGTCTTTTAGCTATATTTCAAATAGAGGTGAAGATATAGGGTAAAAAAATTTTTTTTAATATGGTATATTCAAAGGGGTTGGGTAAGGACATGTGTAAAAGATTAGGACAGGGGCAGAATACTTGTAGGGCCTAGTAAATGGGGAAGAATAGAGAAAAGAAACTGCTGAGAGCATTGCCAGTTTTCTGATGGTAAGTCTATCTGTGAATATTATACATGGTAGAGAGAAATATATAAAAGATAAATCATCTATATTAATATCACATTCACCTATGAGCAGTTCAGGGAACAAACTGTGTTCATTAAGAAAAATTTGCCTGTGAATGTTTCTGGAATGTATCTTCCACATTCCTTACAGTTTCAGGCTAAAGTTTTTCTACACATGGGGAAAAGAGGTAATTCAGTGCCCAAATTCCAGATTAGCACCAAGGGTTTGAAACAGATGTGGCAGAAGCAATTCCAAAATTTTAGTGTGAATTACAGTCTTTAAGGAACTCTTCAGAAGTGAAGATTCATTCCAAGGCTCCATTTGAAGAGTTTCTGGTGAAATAGATCTAGAATAAGACTCTGGTGTCTGTCGTTTTTAGAAAGCATGTTAAATGATTTGGATGCAATGGGCCTTTGAACCAAATTTTGAAACATTCTTCATCATGGGATACTGGTAGGTAATTACAGGCATGTCTGTTAAATAGCCCTATCCTGGAATTGACCCTCCCCTCCTCTACCCACGTGGTTATAGAGGATGCAATCATATTCTTGCCATACCTCTACTTGCAGGTAATTGGTCTTGGCCCAGCTGACCCATCGATAATGAGCCCTGGGGCACATGGAAGTAGAACTGAGAGTTTTCATATCATTCTCATCGTTCTTTTGAAAGAGGATATATACTTATAAATGATGACAGTTTTTACTTTCTGTCTTGTATACAAAGGGTCAAAGAAATTCAGTGTAGGAATGAAGCAGACATGCAGAAAAGAATATTAAAGAAATGGAAAGAGTATTACTTGGTCTCCAAGGATGCTCCTATCCCTGGATCCTGTAAGCTCCTGATATGTGGCTGCATCTATGCACTTGGGTTTCCGAGACATATTCTGTACCCTTATATTTAAACTCTTCTTTTTATCAGAAGTCAAATCAAAAGTCCTAATACACACACACACACACACACACACACACACACACACACACACACACACATCCCTCCTCTCTATTTACTGAATCCCTTCACTTACTTCCCACTCACTCTTCCATTCACTTTATTTGGCTTCCAGACTTATTACTGACTCAAAACAGTTATCACTAAAATGTTAAAAGACCTCCCTCCCCCAAAATTCAATAGGCATTTTACCTCATCTTCTAAGCCTGTTAGATGTGTATGACATTGCTGACATCTTCCTTCTTGAAGAAACACACTTTCTTCTTGGTACCTCTCACACCACATTTTCCCAATTTTCCTTCTATTTCTTGAATTACTCTCTCTAAGGTTCATTTGTAAGCTTAATTTCTGTATCCAGCTATTAATTTTTGGAGCTAATCAAATTGTAGTCTTAGGTCCCCTTTATTTTTCTTACTAATCCTATTCATAACCACAACTTTAGTGTCCATCTGTATGTTAAAGATTCAACTTTTATATTCAGAGCACTCTCAGATTCATACTCATAATATATCCAATTAGCTTAAGATCTTCAAAACTGGGGGAATCCCAAACACACATCAAACTTAACATCTAAGATAAAACCAATTTTATCGACCTTTCCACCATATGAAAGTTGATCATCTCCCAACATTCCTTTTCTCAGAGCATAATATAAATATTATATGCAGCAGAAATCTTGGAGTCCTGCTTGAAAACTTCTCACTAAATCCAACCTGCAGTTAGTTCAGTCGATATTTCTCTCCAAAATATATCTCTAATTTGTGTATATCTCACATTTGTCCTGCCACCATCTTCATCTAGACGAAATCAACTCTCACCTGCACTGCAGTAACCGAGTGATCTCTACAGCCACAGTCCTCCCCCATATCTGTTCTCCATGACTATAGCCAGTCAAATCTCTTCCAAATATGTACCCTGTCATACCTCCCTGCAGAGATCTCTAAGTACTCACATACACTCACTCAAAGGTTCAATGTCTTCTCATTAATTTTAAGATAAGTACCATAATCTTTAACATGGACTAATTTCAGACTGTAATTATGTATTCTCTAGTTGGTTTTATTTCTCAATATTGGTCTTTCCAAATATAATTTAATTATAGAAAGGCAGGGGACAATTACTATTATAGCCTACTTTGTATCTGCCCAGCATCCTGACATAGAAACGATATTTAAAAACAAAAGATACTTGTTGGATGATAAATGAGATAAATAAAAAAATAAATATCACAGTATGTCTCTTAGCAAACAGACTTTATTATAGTCCATTCACTTAGTCAGTCAGTCAGTCATTCAACAGGTATTTATCGAGTGCCTATTATGTCATAGACACCATGATAGATATTTTAAGACCTTGCACCCTAGTGAATGAATGACAAAAATATTATAATCAGGCTAAGACATAAACAGTGGTCAATCCTATCCTGGCTTTTATAGAATAAACCATGGTGCCAACTGGAAGACAGAAATAACAGTTCTCCCCTTACTGAGAATAAAATTGCCAGCCACTCACTGGCATTGACTTAGCTTTGAAAACTCCTTACTTTCCCACATTCACCCCTACCTTGTGCTTATTTGACTTTTCATCCTGATTCTATTGGCTCTTTATATAATCACTTAGTTGAAAAAAGAAAGTTTCTAAGTCAATGTTTCTTGCCATTTATATCGACTAAGAAATAAAATAATTACTATGGCTTAATCTTTTCTGAATAATAGTATCAAGTCTGAGTACCATTTTAGTACACTTTGTACCTGAGTTTGACAATGACTGACAATATTTGTGTTTATTACAGGTTTTTTTCCTAAAAAGACACATTTGGGAAAATGTGGCCAGGTTGATTACAAAAAATATTTTACACACGGAATTGATCTTTCTTTTTTCTAGAAGAAGAATAATACTTCTGATTTGTTCTGGTAAGTCACCACTTGCAGCTACTTTGTTTCCCCTTAATCCTGTTTTAGTTTGATCTAAAGCAAGTTGCAAGATGCATTTTACATCAGTGGCCTCCTGTACTCCATATTAAATGGGAGTTGAAGATGGTACTAACTTTGCATAAATTCTTCTACTTTAATTTAAAATTCATTAGATAGCTTTCATCTTAAAGTAAGCAGCATCAGTTTGATTTAAACATTATTTCTACTTCTATCTGTACATGACATACAGGTTCATACAGAACAGCTATAGTGTTAGGACCTAGTTAGTGCTTGGACAAGGTCCTGCTTTACAAATCAAACAAGAAATTCTTTTTTGCACATGATTAAATCAAGGTGAATGAAGATGTTTTCAGGAAATTTTAGAGGCCTTCACAAAGAACTACTGTCTCTCGAGTGCTTTTAAAAAATGACTACTGCCTTTCTTTCCTGTATTTTATTAAAATCTACTTTATTTTAAATGTGACTTAAAGAAATGTTTTGCCCCATGCTTTCTTAATTTATCCCTCCCTTCTTTTCTATCTTATTAAAACAAACAAACAAATGAACAAATGATCAAACCAAAAAATTTTAGCTTATTCCTGAAAGGGCTTCAACCGCAAAGGGACACATTACCTCCTGCCACAATCAATATAATACCTAGCAATTTATCACTGAAGCTGTAAGAAAGTTAGTGGCATACCTAAAACCATCTTTTATTTTAATTATCCCTTGCTGTATTAGTAATGATTTTTCCTTTATTATCCCCAAGTCATACATTTAAATCTAAAAAGACAAATGCAATTTCACTCCTCTAAATTATTCCACTATAACCACATGTCCCCTAACTATAGGAGATGCTTAAGCCATTTTCTGCTTAAAATATCAGAAGACTCATGCTCACATAATCCCCGCTGGTCCTTTTACAAACAAACCAATATCTTCCATCAATGCTACCAGGTCAGAACAATTAGTGGATATAACAAGTAAAAAGGAAAAAGGGTTAACACTAAGAATATCCTTGAGGGCAAAACCTAATTGTGTGCCTTTGTTGGCAAGATATTCATTAAATCTCTTTTAAAATGCATTTTATGGCCATACTATAGGTACATGTTAATTTATCTAGCATTTAATTTAAAAAAAAATCTTTAATGATGGAACCTATCATTCAAATAGCACAAGTCGTAGTGCTTGATTTTTTCCTAAGTAGCAGTTTTATTGAAGTCCATTTTTACTCTTTATTCTTTAAAATCCAATTTTAACATCACTTCTAGGATGTTTTACCAACCCCTGTCCTTTTCCCAGGCAGTGATATTTCTTTACATCTATATTTCTTTTACTACATTGCATCATAATCATTTATTTAATCAGCTTTCTTCTTCACCGGAATATGAGTTCTGTGAAGCCAGGATCCCTGTTTTATTAATATTAAATCTCCAAATTTTAGTGCATTCATTGTTTCAACAAATATGTATTAAATGTCTACCCTTTCCCAGAAGTGTGTTCTGGGTACAAGGTGGCTGGTCAAAAGGAGAGATATGGTTCTTGAGCTCATAGTTTAGAGTTCATTGAAGGAAACTATAAACGCACAAGTAAACATTCCAACGAATAATTATAAATGTATATAAGTTTTATAGCCTAAAAGAGGAGGATGTGCCACATGCACTAACCTGAGGTTGCTTCTTAGGATAAACAGGGAAGGCCTTCCTACAGAGACCACGTTGGAGTATGGGGTTCTCAGCAGAGCATCCAGCTGAGGCAATAGAGTGTGTGAAATTTCTGAGTCAGTGAGGATTCAGCAGGAATAAATAGAGGATGAGGAAACAAATAAATGGTCTGGAAATGAAGCACGCAGCAACATGATGGAAGGTGGAAACATCATTCTTGTCTCCAAAAAAGTTATAAATACTGAGGAAATTAAGAAAGTCTGAGAATTACCATCCTTTTAGTCCCACATGCCACTCTGTTCTTTCTTTTTTCACCCAGATCAGACATTGCTAATTAATCATGGCATTCTCCACCAAGGCTAGGCAGAGCCTGGAAATTTTTCTGAATTCAGTGCTTCTGGAAGCAATTACTAATTCTTTGAAATGGACAGTCAAGATGATACTGTTTTACAATTTCTGTTTTAAGTGGGTAATATCTTTTTTAACTTATTAATAAAGGATCTGATATCTATTTGAGAGAGACAAGAGCTAGAAAATTGAGCCTATGCATATAAAGCACTGAGTACTGTAAATGGATATGAAGCCTAGGTCATTGTAGGTGCTAAATTGATAGGAGTGATTGTAATGATGGCAATGGTGAAGGTATTGATGGTGGGAAAATATGAGCATTCCAGTATTTTATAAAAGTAAACATTTAAGATTAGTCTTAAGGGTGAGAGAAATGACCACGTGGGATGTACTGAGTGCCTTTGAATGACTTCATGGATTTTACTTGAGACAGCAGAGCTAATGTATTCTCAAAAATATGGAGAAATTATCCTTCCACTCAATAAAGAAGATCATCTGAAAAAGAATATGCAGTTGGAAATTAGTATCTTGATTTAATCCTAGAACATTTAAAAATGACCAATCTATCAGTTTTGCTGACTCTATCACTTTGACTGTATACTGGGACCAGAAGCCCAGCAAGCCAGAGTCAGCCATTCAAAAACAGTTATTTTTTCTCTAACTGAATTGAGCAAACCATGCATCTTAGGTATAAAATGATAGCATTTATAATTTAGTAAGAGCTAAACTCAGAAGCACTCTAATGCATTATTAAGATTGAAAAATCAAACACTTAGAAACCAAAGAATTACAAAGATTTAGTTCTTATGATAACGTTAAAAGGAAATATTCACCTATAGTATATCTTGTGAATCTCCTTGGCTATGAATCAATAAATTGAAACCTAGCCACAAGATACAGTCACAAAATCAGTCAAACCCTCTTCTGCTTATAAGTTCTTCTGAATAAGTTTTTATTATACATTGTTTTACTTTAGGACTGCCTACATTGGATAGAGTATTTGTCCTGAGTTGTAGTAATGGTCACTACATTGAGTCTGTTTTATGTCATTACTATGCTAGACCTTTTACATATATTATTTATAATGCAGTCAGTAACCCAGCAAGGACTGACCTCATGTCCACCTTATAGACAAGAAAACTGCAGCTCAAAGAATTTAAGGAACTTGTTCACTTTACACAACTAAATAAGTGGTAGGGTTGGGATTTTAATGTAGTTCTGTCTCACTCCAGAGTTCATATTATTTTCATTACTTTTTGTTTGCCTGCACATTAGCTTTATTTCATTTCACAGTCACCCACAAGTTAGGGAAAATTAGATGTCACTCCAGATACATTTGTAGGGCCTTCCTTTTAGAAGGGGTAAAATTGGGTTGGTTTTCTGTGGGGGAGAGAATTATTCCCATCTAATGCTAGAAAGATCCATGGCTTTTATACCCTGCATCACCCCTGAAATCACTCTGACAGCATCTGAGCAATATGTGAAATCAGCATCTTCTACCTTCCTTATAACTACTCACAATGCTAATCAATTTTTATCTTCTAAGAGATACTTATTTTAATAAGTCACTCTTTGTAGAGCCAAATGTAGGGCCCATTTTGTGTTCCATTCACATCAGTGATGTCAAATACTTTATCTATATCCCTCCCTAGTTTTATGTCACAATTATGGACAATATTAATTTTCTCTTCCCTGAACACACACACACACACACACACACACACACACACACACACCTTTGTTGGGTGATAATATGGCAGGAAGTCCACTGTATCATCTTTATAAACAGTGTACCAGAGTATAATTTTTCAATTTTAGCTCATATACCCTCTCATTAGTTTCCTGACTTTCATTTTATTCTGTGTGTCTTATAAAAGACTGATTCATTTTTGCAGAGATTAGGTCCTGCGCTCTCTGTGCTATCTCCACTAGATATTTCAAAGCAAGTACAAAGATGAGCAGCTGGTAAGATGGGATAGGTGGTAAGGAAGGCATGTAGACCTGAACAGATTAGTAAGGGAGACAAAAAAGAAGAACAGTTCCGTGAATAGGGGCCCTCTTATCAACCAGATGCGTCATCTTTACAAAACTGAAATGACTCCTTTCACACACCTACACTACATAGAATGCTTTGACTCTGATTTTTATTGGCAACTCAGCATGTGCTGTAGTAACAATATCACACTAAATAGGACAGATTGATAGTTCTGCAGATATTATCCTTTGTTTCCAATGTTTTCTCAGCTTTCCAAGCAGACTGTGGGTGTCTTGGGCAGCTTCTTCATTTTCTAGCAGAGGCCAAGTGGTGCAAGATATTAACTAAGCATCTAAATAAAGCTTCTAACAGGAAAGGCAGATAAAAAAAATCATTTAAAAATACTATAACTAGTATTTTATGTGCCAGTTCAAATATGGAGGAAACTAATCATTGTGAATGACAAACAAGTGCTTGCAAATCCACTAGTTATTAGCACAGCATGCTCCATTTAAAAAGAATTTTTCAAATGGTAAATGTAACAGAAGTCTACAATTACAATCTTTCAATGATTACAATCCATGGAAAAGCCATTTAGTGATAAATTGGAGGGCAAGAGGAGATTATCACCTGCTTAACTCAGCTTCCATTGATTCTATCAAGTTGTTTGCCTGGCAATACCTGGGCTATGATAAAAAAGTTGAGGAATAACTCATTTCCCCCATCTAAATATTATTAATTATAAGCTTTCATTTTGAAAGGTATATGGCATTTGGCAGAAAAAGATCTGTTGACAACTACTAATTTTACTTAATAATAAGTAATATTTTATTATTTACATAATATTTTAATATTTAAATACTTTCACAGATTTTGCTTACTCATGCTGTGATGCATATATGGAATACCAATGCAACTTCACTGTGCCAGATATTCCTGTGAAACCAGTCCCAAATAGTAAGCTATTATAGGAAAATTGTGGGGATTCACCTTATTTATATTAACAAATGTTAACAATTTGAATTGTATTTTTTAGTACCTGAGAGGAGTGGGAGAGGACTGAGCAACTAAGTAAATTTGAACTGATCTTTGGCAAAATGCCATGTTAAGACTAAAACTGTGTGAAAGCATTTAGAAGAAGCAAAGAAATGAGGCAATAAGATCAATGAGTGATATATTAAATTAAGTATCTCTCTACTTATCTATCAACAAGATAAAAACAAAAGAACAAAGCAAATAAAATAAATTAAATGATATTACTGTGAATGTGAAAGTCTGAATTTAGATTTTAAAAATTCTATGTGTACAAGCTGAATTTTTGACCTCATGATTATATATGAAAAAATTTATTCTAAGGATATAACTAGAAGTCACAGAAATCTATGTAAATAGCATTAACTGGAGCATTATTTGTAGGAAGAAAAACTTGGAAACAATTTGAGTCCAATAATAGGGAATTATTTAAAAAAGTGACCCCATATGTTGGAATATGTAGCAAATTGTAAATTATCCAAATGAATTTTAGATCATATGGGAGACAGTCATTATATATGCTATGTGAAAATGTAAGAGAAATAAAAATTATATAAACAGTACATCTTAATGTTATTAAATCATGTGTGTATAATATATATATATATGTATGTGAATATATGTATATATAACCAGAAAAAGCATACTTGAAAAAGATAATAATTATCTCAAAGTTTTGGAAGTATATGTATGTCTGTTTTTTCCTTTATATTTTTTCTGTATTTTACCATTTTCTACAACAAAATACTAATTTAAATACTATATATATTTTTGAACAATTCTATTTTAAATTTGAACACAATATACAAAAAGAATCTGAAAGGGCTTTTATTTGGGTAATGGCTATTTTGAATCATTTGGTGTTATTTTTCTTATACTACTTTCTATCTATGTTATCTTATGTAAAATATATATTTTATACTAGTCTATATATGTTTTTTTAAACAAACGTAGATTTTATGTTAGAAAAATTGCACTTAATAGAAATATAGTTTTCCTGTTATGTGTGTGTGTATTGTCTCATTGTCTCAGATGGACCATGTCAGGACCACTAGATATAATTCTGAGCTTTTTTGAGTAATTTTAGAAAACAGAAGCAAGTGCAAACATCTGTAAACAATGTAGGGCCAGGACCTACTTTTAGAGGATTAATAGAAAAAAGAAAAAAACACTGAATGTTTGTTCCAGGAAAATAAGACTTCTGTGATGTGATAATGGATTGCAAAAAACTGTATTCTGGTTCCACATCTGAATATTTGAAACTGTACTCTGGTTCCATTAGGTCAAGCTAAGACCAATGCATAGGATGCTTCAGGGAAACAATTATAAGTACTTTATAAAAATGATAGCTATCCATATATAGGGTGACTTAACTCACCGAGTAGGGCATTCAACTCTTTAGAAGCACTCGAAATGAGGTAAATGGTTAGAACCTGGTTTAATAGAGTACATTTTTTACTTTGGATGAGGTGATAAAAGTTATAAGCTTAACTTCTAAAATTGAGTAAATTTTGAGACCTTTATACCATAACCTTCTCAGTTATGGTATAAAGCAGGTAATTAATTTGAGAAGAATACTGAGTCTGAGGTCATTAATTCATTAATTCATTGATTCATCTACTGAACAAATACCAAGGGGATGTGCCAAGGTCCTGGGAACCCATGGAACAAAATATCAGCAGAAATGAATTTCTTACTGGAACTTAAAGTATGTGGAAGATAGATCACTAAATACTTACATATAGTAGAGCATGAGATGTATCTTGAAATAGAAAATATTGATTGTCCAGGGCTTGCCCTCAGCACAAGTCTTCTCTGAATGGATTACTTTTGCTTTTCTCTTTCTTTACTCTGTCTTCCCCTATTTCCCTCTTCTATGAAAGACATCTGTTCTTTCTGCTTTTAGCTGAAAAGAAGTTTTAGGTGTCAAGTTTCTATGAAACTGTGGGTTTCTATATTTTGTAACATAGGGGCCAATAAGTCCTAATATCATGATCTCCAAAAGGGTTACAAGGGTTCTTCAAAAATTTTAATAATTTTGTAGTCTTCCATATATTTTTCCCAATGATCCAGGTATGAAGGTTTCTATATCGCAGGCCTAGAGTCCCTTCTACTGAGTAGTGTGTTGAAGATTCAGTTTTAATGCCAACCCACCATAAGTTCCTTTAATTAGAGTCTAGTAGCTTCCTAAAATGTTTATATATATATAAACATTTATATGTTTATATATATATAATGTGTGTGTATATACATATATATATATATATATAATTAGTTACCATTTTAAAAGAAAAAAAATTTAATTCACATTGCTGCTCGTCTTCATAGGGTTGCTCATGTAACAAGCAATATTACACTGTCAGAGCATGTATTTTTGTGATACTTTAGCCACAGTATTTTAACATATATAATAGTTTTTAATCTTCACTGTGTATTGAAATTATCCTCAGTATTAGGGTTCTCCAGAAAAATAGAACCAACAGGATAGACAGATGTGTGTGTGTGTGTATGTGTATATATATATATATATATATATATATATAGATAGATAGATAGATTAGATAGATAGATAGATATAGATAGATACCCTATTGATATATTTATGTATCAAAATGCTTTTCACTATCTACAGATATAAATATGTAGCTACATATTCTATTGAATATATTTTATATAGATTGAATATGTATATTTTCTTTAATATAATTAATATTAAACATATATTAATTATGTTAAATATATACATATATCAAAATAACCTGGAGCTCCAGGAAAGCTAATTGTGTAGTTCTGAGAACTGGAGGTCTGATGACATAAGTCCCAGTCCAAGGGCAGGGGAATACTGATGTTCCAGCTCAAGCAGCCAGGCAGAGCAAGCAAATTCTCCCTTCCTCAGTCTCTTTATTCTACATAGGCCCTCTTTAGATTAGATGAGGCCCATCTACATTGGGAAGGCCATCTGCTTTACCCCACCTTCTGATTCAAACACTAATCCAGAAACACACTTACAGACGTACTCAGAAACAATGTTTAGTCAACTATCAGGGTACCCCATGACCCAGTCAGGTTGACACAATATTAACCAACGCATTCTGCGAACCCTAAAATATACCAATGCCTCAGCCCAACTCCCTAGACATTCACATTTAACTGGTGTATATTATACCTTAGGCATCAAGATTTTTAAAAACTCCCCAGGAGATTTTAATGTATGGCCAAAGTTAAGAACTACTAATATCATAGATAATCTCTCTCCTGATGAGAAGTAAAAATGCTTTTCAATTTTAGTTTATTTGCCTCTTTGAGGTATCTTCAGAGTGCCCCATATTTTCAAATAGCGCATTGCAAGTATGTACCTCCAAATCTGGCAAAAATCAATTCAATTATTTTTCTGCAACATTGTAGCAGATGGTCTATACTTATTCTTCTAATATAGAAGGTATATTGAGATTCAGAGAAAGTAAGAGAAGTGCATGTTTCCATGAAGCTAGCAAATGTAAAAACTTGGGGAAAGGTCAAGTTTTCTGACTCTAACTTAAGTAAGTATTAGTGTCATTATTTTATTTACTCCACAGACACTACTGTCATAGATGAGCGGGGGGAGGGAGGGAAGCAAATGAATAAAAACAAGAAGATAGGTAACATCCTTCATAAAATTACCTGATATGTGTTCAGGCAGCTGTATTTACAGCCTTGTAAGTGGGAAAAATATGTCCTGCCAAAAGGAAATTCTATAAATCCAGGGAAAAACACTTTAAATTAAATAAATAATTCATAAGAGAGCAAAGGTCAGAGGTGGCTCTCATAACAAAGCTTCTCGTTGATGTGTTTCTCCAATCACCCAGTCTGCTAGCCCAGGTACAAAGGGAAAAATTAAAGCTATTACGGATCTAGTAAAAGTTAAACACAATAAAAACCAATAGTGGAGATGAATTCTAAGTTGGTGATTCTTTGAAAAATGCTCAAATGATTTCATTTGCTATGTTAATGCAATGTCAAGACTGTTTTAAAAATTAAAAAATATTTTTCTTCTTGATACAGTTTAGGGATAAATCCTCAAACTATACTAAATCAAGATGCTTCTAGAATCATAAAACTAAAGAGCATCAAACATTCTTAAAGAACTATAGTCACTCCCTCATTTTTCAGGTGAGAAAATCGAGATAGTAAATGATTATATGATGGGCTTAATGTCAATATTACCCCTGTCAGTGTCCAAGGTAAGATAAGAATGCAGGTCTTCTATTTTCTCTTCACTTAATTATTCAACATTTTTTACCCATTTGAGCACAACTAATGCACTGCTATTTGAAATCCGACCATTCTAATGGCAGTCAGAATACCGAACTTCAGCAATGTTTCCATTATCTTTGAACAGAATATTAAATAACTGGCAATCATGTTCTGAGCTCCTTTCCAGATGAACTATATGTTAAGCTCTATTTCAGTACTGATTTGTAACATACTTTCTAGCATGCTAGTCTTCCTCTGGTCTCCTCTTACAGTTCTGAGCTACATGCATTCTAGAGTTTCCAAAATTTGTGATTTTCTGAATGATATGATTTTGTCTACCATGACCAACAACAGACATTGCTTGTAGCTAGAAAAACAAACTGATAAATTTGAAATTGAAATCTATTAATTAAATCTATTAAAAGTGAAATCTATTAATTTCCTTTATGAAAATAGGAAACTATTTGAGTTAGAATCTAAATGCTAAAGCACACATAAGGCTTAAAAGAAATATATGATTCTCCTATGGAATACTATACCTAGAGAATTCTAGGGTATTTGGATCAACTGAAGCACATCATTAGTTACTTACAGTCACAAAAAGGCAGAAGACCCCACTTAAAAGAAACAAGTGAACATCTTAGCTAATGGAAGTAATGCATATTTCAAGCTTATTTGTGGTTGTTCATTTCTATCCTGAGCTGTGGTCCATTTCTAAGAACATCAGTATAAAAGGCAAATTGGCTGGTGAGGAAGAATACATTTAATAGAGAGGTTAAAAACACAGGCTAGGTGACATGGACAAGTTACTCAGCCTCTCCAATTTTCCATTTACACATCTAGAAAACAGGGAATCAAACATATTACAAAGAGATTGCTTCTCCCCTGACCACGCTTTTGCCTTCACGTGTTTGGGAGGTAACAGGTGCCTTCCCCCTCCACCCTAATCCTGGAAGAGGAACATCTATTGAGCAATGAGTAGAGTTATTGCATTGGAAAGTGGCAAACATGCCACACAGTCTTCCAGTATCTGAGTCTATAGCTTAGAGGATAAAGCATGCTAGCTTAACCTTGTCTTGTGATCTAGTCGTCTGTGATTTGGAGGCAAGAGAGAGAGAAGGTGAAGGGCCTCATTTAGATTTCTTATATGAAGTAACAGGGGCTAGCTCACTATTAATAATAATCTGGTATTTTCTGGCTATTTTTCCTTGTATCTAGAGACCTTGGCAAGAATTGTAAACATCTGCTTCAGAAGTCTGTTATTAAATGATATCCATTAGGTAAAGCGCACAGTACAGAGCCCGGTGCACAGTAAGTTGTCAACAAATATTAGCTAGACAGACTTGGATTTGTATTTAAACATTTGTTGTTAAATTGGTTTGTGTGGAACTGGGCATCCTGAGCCTCAGGATAAAATAAATCCCTGTGTTCTAATAAATGCAAAGCTCTGAAATTCTAGATGGCAGGTCATGTTAACTCAGGTAAGTAGAAGCTGTTGGCTGGGCATTCCCCCATGATTTGGGTATTATTGACTGAATGAGTACTTAGAATGTAGAAACCAGCTTGGCAGTGGATGGTAAACCATCACCCTGGCACATGCTGCCTCCTGTTAAGCAGAAGGCTCTCATGCAAATTGCTTTCTGAATCATTAGCTGTCATCTATCCCCATCTCTCCTCCTGCAGCTGCTCTTTCTGATTCCACTTGCAAACTTTTCATGTTGGGCAGGCTCCTAAGGCAAACAAGTTGCCTCTTGGCAGGCTTTGGTTCTGTTGGTGCTAAAACTGAGCCATACAGATAAGCTAAAGTAAGGGTGCAACGTGGCTAATACCCTTACTGAAGAAAGTCTCCTCTAAACTAAGGTGAGAAATGCCTTTTAGTAATTTTCATGCTGGTTCACATGAGAATGTTAGCCAGTCTCCAGAAGTTATATGCTATTATTTTTAAATTATCTGCCATTTTAGACTTTTCTAAAGCTTCTAGCAGCTGAAAAGGATCTATAAATCATGTTTATCCCATCGGTTAGGAACATGCTGATGATATTGGGAATGTATGATTTCAAGACCATATCTAGGTTTGACCAGGCCAAAATGAAGTGAGATATGAAACATAAGAAACTCATATGGAAGACATTTTCAGGAATAGGGCTTTTACGTATGAGCAGCACACAAAAGACGATTCAACCAGGTCTGAGAACCCAAAGGGAGAAGCAGGCCCAGCTGCAAGTGATGGCAATAGTTGGGTATTAGAGTGAGTGAGAGCAAGTGGCTATTAAACCTGGCAACTCATGAGAGGCTACAGTAAACTAATTTAATTTGTTCTACAGAGACATTATTCTAAAAATTTGTGAGGAAAGTCATCTATCTCTATTTTTTATGGATTTGAGGATTAATGCAAATTTACTATTGTTATGTCACTAAGTATAGTTTGGCAATTTTAAATATCTTCTTTAAATAATAAAGAATATGAATACATTTTTAAAAAAACAAAGAAAATTATGCTTTATATTTATGTCATACTCTACAGTTTTTAGTGGCTATATATTATATATTAATTGATAGAGGCAAGGAATAAAACAAAGCTTTGTATACCACCTCTATAAAGGTGCACGATATAAAAAGGCATACAAGGAAATTAAATGCATATTAGTAAATAAAAGAAACCAATTTGAAAAGGCCACATACAGTATGATTCCAACTATATGACATTGTGGAAAAGGGAAAACCACAGAAACAATAAAAAGATTAGTATTATCAGAGATTAGTGGGAAAGGAGGAAGGAATAGAACAAAGGATTCTTAGGGAAGTAAAACTACTCCGTATGATATTATAATGTTAAATACATGCCATTATAAATTTGTCCAAGCCCACAGAATATACAACACTGAGTGAATCCCAAGGTAAATTGAAAATTCTGGGTGATAATGATGTTACGACATAGGTTTATCAGTTATAACAAATGTACCACTCTGGTGAGAGAAGTTGATAGTAGGAGAGACTGTAGGTGTGTGTGCGGGGGGCGGTTTGGGGGGTGTGTATGGGAAATCTCTATACCTTTGCTCAATTTTACTGTGAACTTAAAATTGCTCTAAATAAATAAGCATGTATATATGTTAAAATTCCTAGCATCATGAGCAAGTAAGAGCATGTATTTTAAAAAAAAAAAACTGAAAATAGCAACTCAACTAGTTGAGAAACCCAAGGTAGAACAGGTACAAAGGCTACTTGAAAAAGTTAAGGTAGAAGAAAAGGAAGAGAGGATGTATTCATAAAATCATAATTTCCTATTATGGCTAAATATAGTATCAGGAATTAAATAATTTGGAATCTTTTAAAAATTACCTTTATCTGTAGTATTCCCCTAAAGTTGAGAGTTAGCATACCTCTAAATCAAGTAGAGAGGAACTCCCATTATCTTATATGTGAAATCAAAACTTTTAAATTTTTCTTTCAAAAGAAAACATTCTTTTACCTGGATACAGAGAAAAAAGTAGCTGCTCGGTATATCCAAAGGTAAAATGACAAATAGCAAAAGAATGGTTTTCTATATTTTTGAATTTAAATCTGAAACATATTTAAGTTTCCCACTATTTATGCCCACATGTCTAAAGCACCAAAATTAAAATGAAATTATATTACAGCAGAAGAGCAAAAACTGCCAACCAATGATGTGGTAACGGCTGCCTAATGACAGCTTAATAAAATTACCATTTAATGTCCAGACTCAACTAGAAAATTAAAGAGTGCTGTGATTACCTGCTATAGAGTGGGATCATGAAGATAATTTTATTTATACACACACTAATATAAAATAAGTTATCAAGTCCCAGTGCCACTCTCCATGTTTTTATAATCTTCATTTAATCCTTACCAATAAACTCTGTGAGATATGTTTGAAAATTCCCATTTTCAAGATGTGGAAATGTAGTACATCCATCACAACATACTATCACTTCAAATGTCTCCAGACCTGTTATTTCTATTTTCTTTTTCTTTTTGCTGTCATCTGAGTCTTTCTTCTTCTCCTAAGGTCTATTCAAGCCTTAACTCCCTCCTGACCGTTGCTATCCACTAAAAGATGACTTCTGGCCTCCTAGAGAAGTTTAACTATTCTTAGCAGAGTACTTGACATATAGTAGGTGCTTCATCAAGTGAATAAATGAACATATACCACACTATTAAAACTGCCATTTAATGAAAGGAGAAACAGATTCCAGCAGGGTCAGTAAATTCTTTCAAGTAAGGGGTGGAATTGGAATTCAAATTCTAAAGCCCATGTGATCAGCCGTCATCAGAATAGTTTGGGTCACCTTTATCAGAGTATCTCGCTAGAATCCTAAGTAGCATAAGTGAGGTGGTAGGCACCTAATGTACTTCATTTTACATAAATGAAAAATTTATGCAAAAAATACTAATATAAAGATGGACTAAAAGCATAAGCTTTCCCTCCTGAACTTTTGAGTATTCTCATGATAAAATCCTGTCTAACTTGCTAAATGACCTTGAACAAGCAGCTTTCCTTCACAGCCTCCATTTCTTCTGTAAAATACTGTTGACCGGACTTGTTCTACCTACCTAATAGAGATGTATATATAAAGCACTTTGGAAAGTATGAAGCTTTCTTCAAAAGCAAGCAAATATTTTAAGTGTCATTGCTATAAGACTACTTGAATAGAAACCTTAGCTTATCAATTGTGCTAACCATAAAAAAAGTTTAAGACAGAACATACATGATACCATAATAATTCCAAATCAATCCCTCCTGTGGTTAAAAAAAGAGTAGGCAAAATTCTTTTCCGGACTATAGTGATTTAAAATGAAGGGCAGCCCTTAAGAAGTTGTAGAAGTTTAGATACAGAGCCACAAATTCTAAATTGCAATGTGACATTTTTTGCTTAGCTTCTGTTTCCTGTCTTGCTATCAGTTCAATTGCAATTTAATATATTACCACATTTCATTTTTAGGCAAGAATATTATTTACTCATAGGAGAAATACTTTCCTGAGGAAAGACTGTCTTTGGGAACTCTCAAGACCATCTGAAAAATACTTCAACCCAAGCCCCAGAATTAGGAGCATTTGTTTGTGTCACTCTCTTCCCAGGGAACATTAAAAAAATCTTTCATTTAAGTTTATTGCAAACATGTATCTTCCCTTTCCAAAAAAAAGTAGCAATTAAAAAAAACTTCATCGATTTCCAGTTTTCCTAGGTGTCATTTCCTAATGCATATATTTTAAAGTTTCTATCATCAGTTTTGCTTCTTTCAACATTTTCCAGTCTATCTAAATTTTGACCTTGTATGAAAACTTTTATTTATCATTTGCAATTTACTTAGACTATGTATTAATATTCACTACTGTTTAGTTATGTTTATTTTCTTCAATTTACTTCTAATTTAGTAAACTACAGGTGAAAATGCCATATAACTATAATAGCTAATATTTATACAAAGATTATATTCATTATAGAGATAATGAACATAGTCTTAAACTCTTATTGAATCCTCACCAAACTTTATAAAATGGCTACTATTAACCTTATCATTTGACAGATGAGAAACTGAGACATAAGATGGTTAAGTAATCTGTCTGAGGTCACTCAGCTAGTAATTGGTATATATGGGATTCTTCTGAATAGAGAGACACTAGGGGTCTCTACAGCACCCCTTTTGCAGGCAAAAGGAAACAACCATGTCCGAATTGTGAAAATCCTAAAGGTAACTTAACAATGGTCACTTTAAATCAGCATCATCTTGTAACATTCCCTGTTTCCACCCAGCTGCCACTTTACTTTTTGGGATTTGTTCTTTTTTTCTTACATCTCAAGGCTGGGAATAGTATAGGCACGTAATATGTACTGGATGAATAAAGAAATTAATTGATAAAGTTTCATCTCCCTGTATTGCTCATCTCTCAAACTCTACCCATCACTGTCATTGTTTAGTTAATGAATTCCTGTGATCTGAGTTCAAATGGCATTGCTAGAGAGAAGGCTTTCTGGGACCTCCTGAAAATATTGGATATCCTTTTACTTGTTCACAGCATTGTTTCATTCATTATTCATTCCACATATATTTATGATTATTTATGTCTGAACCTCTTCTTCTTACTGGTATTTTTGTCCTCTTATACTTTCTAAAATGTGAGACCTATGACTTCATGGGCTGTGTAGGTTTTCCTCACCACTATAGCTTCAGTATTTGGCAAATAGGAAGCATACAGGGAATGTGCTAAATGAAGGAATACAGGAATTTATAAAAACACATAAATGACTGATCAGTAAATTTTTTTGATCATAACATAAACGATGACAGTGCCCTGTTACAAATTTACCCTGAGTCTATATCAGAAACTCTTCTCAAACTAGTTCTTGTTTGCTGTTTACTATGGTGACTGGAACGAGAAAAACCAATCAAGGCCTGACTGTGCCATTATGCATATAGACTGAAGCTGATGGCTGGGTTGAAAGACAAAATGCTTTAAAAATAATTGTGCCACTGGCTGAACTATATATACAGAACCATGTCTTAGGTAAAAAATCTACTTTCATTATGTTTCAGTGAAGGATGTAATAAGAGCATCAGGCCCATTTGTTGTGATATTTAATTCTATTGTCCCAATTTCACATTCATTTCCATGAATTTAGATGCCTTTTGGTCAAGCTCACCCAAGCATTTATACCACTTTGATGAGTAGTAAAATATCAATGGAGACACAGAAAAGAAATTTCCCCAAATTTAGCAGAGAACACATTAGCATGAGCTTGTAAATTTAACATTCAACTTCATTGGCATGCATGAAGAACCAAGTGACTTTTTGTTAAAGCAGAAAACTTGATGACTGTGTGAGATGAGCATTTGAGAAAATGCTTCCTATTTTAAAGTGAGGAAATTAGAAATATTTCAATGAATCACATTTCTTCATATCTGCCATCTAAGTTATGGTAAAATTCAATATTTATATATGAAATTTTTAAAACGTGTATGTGTGTGTGTATGTGTGTGTGTATATGTGTGTGTGTGTGTGTGTGTGTGTGTGTATATATATATATATATACTGATACAGAATATACATAAAAGCTGCCCCAATATCTTCAAGATACAATGTGGGATAAAACAAATAGAACAGCAACAATAAAAACCAACTGTCATATTTTGGCTCCTCTTAATTGTGAAATAATTGTTATATATAAAAATAAAAAATAAAACTTTGAAAAGAATTACACTCTGAAGAGCATTTAAAAATATTGCTGACTATTTTACATGTAATTAATCACAAAGTCATGAAAGTACAATTCTCCATTTTATATGTTTAAGAATATATTCATGATGCTGATAAAGGACAATATATGACTGCATATTGGCTTAGGTATTGAAATATGTGAAATTTTTTTCTTGCATTTCTTTCAAACACATCTTTTCAGCTACTATAAATGAGTCATGTTGTGTTTTTCTTTGTGCTCAAAAAAAAGAGGACCCACATTTGTCTTGAATAGGGATGGGTAGAATTGGAAGGAGTTCCCTTCATTTACTAAAATTTCAAAGTCAAATTTATTGAATATTCACTAAGAATAAAACAAGGTGGGGCACTAGGAAATTGAAAAAATAGGTTATTTATATGTTAAGACTTCAAGGAACTGATGCTGTTCACTGACAATGTCATAGGAACATTAAAACTTGACAATAACCAACACAATGAAGAATATTATGCTATCATTTTAGTAGCACTAAGTCAAATAAGTGTGTTAAAACATATTTCTATGAGAGAAATATAGCCATTATTAATAAAAATTGTCTATTTAGATTGAAGGGACCAATGGACATATTAATGATTTATTGATTAACTTATTGATCTTGGAAAAGATAACGCTTTCTTAAGGCCAAGTAGTAAAGGTAGTAAAGGCCATGTAGGATTTAGGACTATGAAGAATTTAAAGGAATTTTCTAGGCTGAGGAAACAGAGAAACATTAGAATACAAGAAAAAAAAAAATGAACTTGTACTCCAGACAACGTAATGAAGTCAAGTGAATAGATATTCAGTGTGTGAAAGAAAGAAGTAAGGAGTAGGATCACGAACAAATTTGGGGACATTAGAGTATGCAGTATCTTGAATGCTAAGGTAGAGAATTGAGATTCTGTAGGCTGTTTTGAGTATAAAGTTGGCATACCCAGGAAGCCAAGGTTAAGAAATAAATTGCTAGTCATAGTTATAGACTTGAGCATTCAGTCTGGTTGTGGGAAGTTACCTGGAAGAAGTTTGGATACAAAACTGTAACAGTTGAGGACAACCCATCCTTACCCTATGACTAAAACTACTAAGATTCTAAACCTTGAATAGAATAAGTTTTTACTTTGATGAGTATGTAATATAGGTTTCTTGTCATCCAAGTATACATTACCTACATTCTCATAATTTTAAGTTGCCCATAGAATCCATGCCTTCTAAGTTGATAACCTACCCATCTTGATTTAGTTAATTACTGACGGATGCATAAAATAAAATTCAAATATGCTTCAAAGTGAAATTCTAAATCTTACAGATAGAATATTATCAAGCCTTTGTAAACAGTATCAGAAATCTACCAGAAAATACAAAGCCACTGATAAATAAGGATCTGGCAAAAATACACAGTTAACAATTTAAAGAGAAAAAATGACCTAATAGAGGATATAAAACAAATTTATTTGGATTTCTAATAATTAAGAGAAGGCTTTAGAAAAATTGATAAATGGCTTACATGGATTTTTACTATAATTACCCTGTTTGAGCTGCTAACTTTGAACATGCAGTAAAGGGCAGGGCACTGTGCTATAATCCAGTTTGGTTGAAATAAACACTCAATGCAACTTGTAATTCTTTTTTTATTCTAGAAATAGAGCATAATTACAATTTAGCCTAAATTTTATTAGGTGTAATGTATATTTTACTGATTTTATTTATTTAATAGTAACCTATTTCAAATCAAAATTATTTTTTAAATTATTTTTATTAAAATTTGTTCTCTATTTTTTCCTAGTTTTAAGGAAATATAATTGACATATAAATGGTCTCTATTTATGGGTGATTTCAAGTGTTTTAGTTTTTGTTTCAGGTATAAATTGTCCTTGAAAAATAAATATCATTTTACTTGAGTAAGTAGAATATGTCTTAATCCAGATGTCAGATCTAGGTCCAATAGACAAAACAAAACAAAAAAATTCTGATAGTGAAAAAAAGCACTTAAAAAGTTAAAACTTTCTAATAGAAGAGCATTCCAACTATACAATCAGACAATTTATAGGTAGTGAGCATTTTGTTATCAAAATATTCATCTACAGCCAAATAAACCTACAACATAAGTACAGTATAAATTTCCATGTTGGAAATTGGATGAGCTTATCTGTGGGCCTCCTTTCGAATGCTAAAATTCCAGCAGACATAACTGAGATTCGAACATTTCCAATACTTCTACAAACAATTCTTTTGAAATGTCTGTGGACAAAGGGCCGTGTAGCCAAATAAAGTTTAAAAACACTTTACACCAAATTCTACTTAACAGAGAAATTCACAGGGCACATTAAAGTGCATTCCACATCTCAAAAGTCCTCCAGTCAAGAAACACTTTTAATTTTATCAAACAGAACATTTCCCAAATTTCTTTTAGTCCAAAAAGCTTCTTTTTTTTCTCTTACTTAATATCAACTCAGGTCCTATGGAAGCATAGGTGATATTCAGAATGTTTAAGAAACTTAGGGTGGAGACATTGAACAAGTAGAAGGTTGTCTGACTAATTAGGACCAGAAAATCAGTATTCTTTGGAACATATTTAGGGGAAAAAAATATGGTTTAACACTGGGATCTTTTTTAATAATTTAGTACCATCAATCTGGAGAGCCGTCATAATTATCAGATTATTATTATTATTACTACTATTTTGCTTATAGTTGTTGGACTTAAATTAGCTGACATTATGCAAATCATTTCAAATGTTCATATGCACAACTGTCACATGTTCGCTAGCATCGTATCTTTTTTACTAAATCTAAAATAATTTCTCTTCAATTTTTTTCTTTTACTTTGGAAGGTTGAGTTCTAACCTTTAAAAGCTTAAGACAATTTTCAAAACTAAACTAAAAATTTAAAAATAAATAAAAAGTTGAAGTAGGCGATAGCTAAAGTAGGAAAAGTTTTTATTAGCCATAAAAAAAAAATCTTCTTAAATCTGATTTAAAAAATAAATAGCAAAGATAGGTTATTAGGCTATTTTCCTTCATGACTCCCATCTGTTTGGGACAGTACAGACATTTATTTAGATAGCTATGATACTGTGATTTGTAATAACAAATACATATTTGGTCTTTGTCTTGTTTTTGCCACAGAGCTCCCAAAACTCTGGAAATGTCCTAAATGATGACAGCAATAATGGTGTCTTTTGTTATGTTAATAAGGTGACTTTGGACTCCACTTAAGGATGGGGCTGGTTGCCATTGGAGCCAATCAGGTGATCAGAGGGCTGGGACTTCCCACCTCCGACTCCCTACCCCAACCTCAAGGGAGAGGAGAGTGGCTGAAGACTGAGTCCAATCACCACTAGCCAATCACTGAATCAATCATCTTTATATGATAAAGACCCCGTAAAAAAAAAACAAAAGGACATGGCTCAAGTGTCTTCTAGGTTGGTTAACACTTAGAAATTCAGGGAGATGGCACACTCACAGAGCGCATGAAAGCTCCATACTCTTTTTCCATACTTTGCCTTATGTAGCTCTTCCATTTGGCCGTTCCTGAGTTATATCCTTTAATAATAGACTGTTTAATTCAGTAAGTAAAATGTTTCTGTGACTTCTGTGAACCAATCTAGCAAATCAATTAAACCCAAGAAGATAGTTGTTGGATACTCTAGTCTATTAACTGTGAGCCAGAAGCCCAGGTGACAGCACGGAATAACATTTGAAGGGCATGGGGAGGCAGCCCTGTGGGACTAAGGCCTCAACCTGTAGAATCTAAAGCTATCTCCAGGTAGATAGTGTCAGAATTTAGTTGAATTGTAGGACAGCAAGCCAGCAATGGAGCATTGCTTGTTGATATTAGGAAACTCCCACACTCCCCCATTAAAACTGGGGTGTTCAGGATCCTTTAATAACTTTCCCAGTTTCCTGCTGCTTTGAATTCATAATAAAATAATGTTTAAACATATATATGTGCATTTGCTTATGTCCACAAAAACTTTGAATGGACACCTAAGAAGTTAATAAAAGTTGTTAAGAAACAGAAGTAAGGGCTCTAAAATTGGTTGAGGGAACATAAATTCCACAAGGAATTTCCAGTGTTTATCTTTTTAAATATATACTTTTTTGAATACGTGACCTCATTAGGTTGTTACAGAGAAAACCACAGTCTCAAAATAGTGTCATTTGTGCTAAAGCCCATGATACCAAACCTAGACATAATATCTGACCTAATTTCAGTTTCAACCTTCCCCAGAAATGCAATCTTTATCAACCAGTGGAATTTTCTGGTCAACACTAATGAGGTAATCTGTCACTTAGGTCCTCTCATCCCCCATAGAAAGAAGAGGCAATACGCATGATAAAAACTCTCACCTTTCCCTTTCCTCACAGAAGATTTCCTGGTCTAAAAATGACACTTCCTTTTTTTTTCCTTGATTATAACTCCCCTGCCACACACTTCTTCTTATAAAAACTTTACATTTTGTACAACCTCATGGAGGGCCCTCCTAGTTACTGGATGGCTGCTTCTTAAACCATGAATCATTTAATAAACCCAATTAGAACTTCGGATTTACTCAATGAAATTTTAATGGGGTATTACAGAATATAATAAACAAAAGAATTATCCTCTTAAGAAAAAGGCAGAAGCAAATGTAGTTGTATACTATGGCAAAAAGACGGCTTAGCAGAAATTTGATTATAGTGACTAGTAGTTCAAAAAATGTGAAGAAAAAAATTTTTAGCATGTGGCCAAAAAAATATGCCAAATATTTAGGAGGCACCTTCTGATAAGCGGAGCAGTAAGTCTTCCCCCTTGTGTTTTTGGTCAAGATGGTTAGAGGTTCCTGCAAGGAAGTTACAAAGGGGCTAGTGTCCATATGAAGTGAATTACTCAGATCCTGATTCATATTAACTACTAGAAATCATCCAAGGACCAAGAAGGAAGTAGTAGTAGGTTACAGTTGCCAGCACAGTGCTGGGTAGATGTAAATATTTGTTTGTTTATTAAATAAATAAGATTATAATTCCTGATATCTAGCACACAAACTAGATTGGTAGTTTTCAATAGATGTTAATTTATTACCATTCAGAATTCAGTGCCCCTCAATGATTAAAAAAATATATTATTAATCTTCTTCAATTTTCACACATCATCACATAGAAACATCACTCTCTGCCACAGATTACCTTTCTTTAACTGTGACTGAGACAGAGATATGTTTCATTGTCCTCTTCCTGGACACACAGAACAATGATCTTTTCCAGGCTCCTTTATAGCTAGGGAGGGGTCATGTTTTTAAATTTTGGATGAAAGGATATGGATTCAACACTTCCAGGTTTGGCCAGGAGACCTTATACTGTCCATGTTCCCTTTCTGCTATAATTTAGGACGTCATATGTTTAAGACATCACAAGAAGGAAGGGATATGGATTCCTAATTCATTGCATAACCTGCTAAGAAAGAATTACCTAATCCACATTGTCTCTGACATGGAAAAAAATGAACATTTATTGAGTTAAGACACTTGAATTTAAGGAGTGTTTTTTATAGTATATAGTATTGATCACCCTGATGAATTCATTACTAAACTGGTACATTGGTAAAGACCATGGGCTAGTGATGAGTCTACTCATACCAACCAACTTCTTTTCTCATTGTCCATTTAGTCTTCCCACTAAGAATAATTTTTCACATATTATTTCTTAATGACCATGTCAGCCTAGAATATATTATTGTACCTCCCTATCTCTTCGTTCGGCCTTCAGCCTGACTTCCCAATAAGAAAGCTGACATTATCCCTCTATATAAAGACACGAAAAGAACTTATATCAGACCTGAGCCTTATATCAGAACCTATCTAGAAGTACTCTGTTCTGCAAGTTTTATAGTTTGCTTTGTTATACTGTGGGTTTACATCTTGGTTTAAAATAAAAATTGATATGACTTTTGAAGGAAGAAGCTGAGTAGCAGAACCAAATGTTTATAATCAATTAGATATATATTTTCCCCCTACAGTCTATACCAGGTCACTTCTTGAAAACTATTTTTTTCCTACTCTACAAATCTACAGTTTTACATAAAAATTAGCTATCTTCCCCAATGCCAATGTCATGAATGGGAAATAGAATTGTTCCTGTGTCCCAACTTATATCAAACAGTTAAGGATGGTTTTTACTGTACACAAGGATCCTGAGGTCATGTCTATACCCAAAGGGAAAAATGTCATGATAGAGTATCAGGTGCTATAATGAACCATGGCAAAAAAGTGGCTGTACATGTATTAGGCATTTAATTTCCTTAATCTAAATCATTTTGTTGTTATATACAGTAAAAAAAAAAAAAAACAAACCACAGTATTGGTTTAGTAATTCATGGGTTGCACGACATTGACAATCCATTTACCCATTAAATTTTTGAGAATTTAATCTGTGCCATGGATTGTGCTTTCTGCCTAAGGATGCGAAAAATAAGACTCCCAAGTTTTTCCTGAAGGACCTAATAGAGGAAGACTTAACTTATCCCTGAATAATAATTGGCACAAAATAATGAATCGAATGAATGGTTTACTTTAATGCACACTTTGAGAAACAGAAAACAAAGAGAAAAATATCTCGGAGGAGTTGGACAGTTTTATTATCATTGATTTTTGAGTAATCAGCAATCAAAGGTCAAGCTTAGCAGCTAGTAATGGGAACCTCATTAGATAACTGCTAGAGCCAGACACTTTTGAAAGTTTTCCCTAAACTCAGTTCCATTTTTCATTTCATGAAAAAATAACTTGGTAAGTTGTAGGTCATGTTCTTATAGGTCCATAATAGAGATGATTTAATACACCCAGTAAGCTACCTGCTGGGCTGCCACCTAAGGTCATAAGATTTTGAATCATGGAAAGATTTAATGACTTGGGCAACTTTCTTTCCTCAAATGTGTGTGAGATGGTTGATGAATAGTACTGAAGTATAATATATGATGCTGATCATGTATTTAAATTCCCTAAGAAATGGAAGAGAAACAATTAGCAAAGGGCATTCTTGACTTACCTGAGCAGCAATGCATCTCTGGCTCCCAAGGCACTCATTTTAGCAGTCAGGCCACAAGACATATCTTTAATTTCTGCAAAAATCTAGTTCTAGCTAGAACTAATGAGAACATGATCTAAATGGATGTCTCATGTTTCTCATGCAGTATGGCAATGCAATATTATGGGGCAGAGTCAACAAAAGAGACTGGTCCTTTTTTTACAGCATTCTTTATGTCTGGTCAGTCTTGTCACTATCTGTGTCCTAATAAAGGACATTTCAGAGACTCTGCAAGGACAGTTATAGTGCTTTTTTTGTAGTCAGAGTACACTAGTGAATGAAGAATCATGTGAGAGTACAAGAGGTTGGGGCTTTGGCACATGTCAAAGAATGACCTTGGCTGAACCATTTAACCTCTTTGAACCTCAGTTTTCTCATCTGTGAAATAAGAGAAAAACAATCTGCCCCTTTGTTCCTTCTCAGAATTATTGGAAAATTAAACAGTTTAGGGCTATAATCTGTAGTGCATAAGGCCATGAGAAAAGAAAAAAGACATTACCTAAGCACATCATATTCTTTTCATCATTAGTAATTTCCAAATGTGATGAAGATAACTTTGTAAAAAGAACTGTGTAAGCTTTTTTTTTTTTTTTTTTTTAAACAAAGGTTCAATTAGCATCCCTGCATTAGAAGAGAGAGCTTGGAATTTATTTTCAAAATTTACTTTAAGACAGAAAGAACCAAAAATTTCTTTCTACTTTTCCAAGATTGTGCTGCAAAAATGTCTTTTTAAAAATTACTAGTTATATTTTGGGATTTTGCTGTTGCACAGGTTAACATGTGTAAGGTAATTTTTTTTTTCCAATTCACTAATAAAAAAAAGACTAAGGGAGGAGGAAAGAAGAAAGGAAAGGAGGCTGGAATAAACAGAACAAGCCCACATGGCTAGAAGAAACTGACTTGAAAAGACAAAACAAATTCATAATTTAAAATACTATGTAACACAAATGAAGTTAAAGATGTGTTTGCCCAGGAGAGGGTTGACTAGAAGTAAACTGATTTATTTTCTAGATAAGATCCTGCATTTCTCTACCTTAATGAAACACCCAATATTAGAAGAGCTCTGTCCACCAAGAAATTATAAAAGGAATAATCTTTATTGTTCCATGAGTTCTTAAAATCAAAATGGTCTTATTCCTTCTCATTCTCCTAACTTCATTCTCTTCTTAATCAAATTAGGAGAACATAGCATTCTGAAATTACTTGGAAGTAAATAATTCATGATTCATGATTTTCAGGCTTTTCATATGAAAAAATGTGAAACCGAATCCAATGATCCTAACTTTCTCTTTTGTTCTAGACACAGTTCTTTGTCTTGAGACCATGTTAATTAGAGCACTATTTCTATTTCTTACCAATAATTTTTGGATTTGAGATCAAACTGTTACTTATGTTCTTCAACATAACCCTTTGGTGGTCAAATGTCTCCAAAGACATTTTAGCATCACTTTTATCTTGTAAATATTTTAAAGTTGATATCTTAACATTATAGTAGTTTTCCATGTGAGGGTGGGAGACTGGGATAATGTAGAGTTTTTTCTTCTTAATTTATATTTTTATTTTTCTTCAAGCATTTACTACCACTTTAAATAGCTATTGATTATATAAACAAATGCATCAAGGTAAAATCTAATGTATACTCAGAGATACCATTTTTTTTAACCCTAGAGATACTTTTTGGTGAATTTTAGTTTCTTGTACAGTAACTGAAAATAGGGAAAATATTAGTAAGGAATAAGTGAGATTCAGTATTTATTATGTCCCTTGAAAATGCTTGGTGCACATATGGGTTCAAAGTCCACTATGAGAGCAAAGCCTTCTGAGATCCTCAGCACATGGTGGGAACTACTTGTGTAAGACTATGTGATTTAAAAACTAATACTCATTTCTACTTCTTCAATCCATTTCAATACCGTAACTAGAATGATGGGATTAAGGGTGGCAAAAGAGTATTATACTAAATTTAAAAAGTAGTAAAAGATTATAGTCAAATATCCCTTATGAAATAGAAGCCCAATATCTGAATATATTATTTCACACAATTTTAAAATGTATAAAAATATTGTGATAGAACATTTCAAAATGATGGCATTATCCCTCTGCTTGGATCCTTGTCTCTGGGTAACCCTTTTCAACACTGACTCTGGGCTTTGGTATATGATTTACTCTAGACAACAAGACAACAGCAAAGGAGTGGGACTTCTTATTTGCTATGGACTAGCCTACTAGGTTCTGAAGACGAGTAAACCAGGTGCTCCCACTACCCAAGCCAACTACCAAACACGTGCGCATATCCTTCTCTGATCAGCTCTTGCCCAGCTAATTCTTCAGCTCACAGAAGCTATACGAATGAGTTCATATGAAACCAGGAAAAAACTGCTTAGATGAACTAGTTCCAAACTGCCAAGTTATTGCTGTTTTAAGCAACTAAATTTTGAGGTGGCATGTAATGTAGCAAAATTTAACTATGTAATAATATGATGTAGTCAAGTAGGTTTACCCCAGAGAATGTAAGGTTGGTGTAACATCAGAAAATCATGAAAAGGAATAAGTAAAATTCTCATCATTTGCCAATAACATGATACTATTTATAGAGAACCCTAAAGATTCCACCAAAAAACTGTTAGAACTAATCAATGGATTCAGTAAAGTAGTAAGATACAAAATTAATATTCAGAAGTCAGTGGCATTTTTATACACCAATGAAAGCAATCTCAAATAAAATTGTGTTGAAAATGATAAAATACCTGGGAATCAAGTTAACCAAGGGGGTAAAAGACCTGTTCTCAGAAAATTATGTCATTGAAAAAATAAATTGGATAAGATACAAATAAATGGTAGCATATACCATGCTCATGGGTAGAAAGAATCAACATTATTAAAACGGCCATACTACCCAAAGCAATCTATAGATTCATTGCAATCCCTATCAAAATACCAATGGCATTTTTAAGAGAGCTAGAACTAATAATCCTAAAATTTGTATGGAACCATAAAAGACCTTAAATAGCCATGGCAATCTTGAGAAAGAAGTACAAAGCTGGAGGTATTACACTACCTAACATTAAACTATACTACAAGGCCACAGTAATCAAAACAGCATGGTACTGGCACAAAAAGAGATACATTATCAATGGAACAGAGTAGAGAGCCCAGAAATAAATCCATACCTATAGCTCACTTACTATATGATGAAGGAGAAAAAAATATACAATGAGGTAAAGACAGTCTCTTCAATAAATGGTGTTGGGGAAAATAGACAGATACATGGAAAAAAAGAGTGAAACTGGGCCACCTTATTACACAATATATAAGAATCGACTCAAAACAGATTTAAATGTAGGACCTGAAACCATAAAACTTCTAGAAGAAAACAGGCAGTAAACTCTCCATTACTGCTATTAACAATTTTTTTCTGATATATCTCCTCAGACAAGGGAAACAAAAGAAAAAAACAAACAAGTGGAACTACGTCAAACTAAAAAGTTCTTGTACAGTGAAGGAAACCATCAACAAAAGAAAAAGACAATCAACTGAATGGGAGAAGACATTCGCTTATGATACATCTGATAAGAGTTTAATATCGAAAATATATAAAGAACTCAAAAAATTCAACAACAATAAAAAACAATCTAATTAAGAAATGGGCAGAAGACCTGAACAGATATTTCTCCAAAGAGGAAATACAGATGGCCAATATATATATGAAAAGATGCTCAAGGACACTAATCATCAGAGAAATGCAAATTAAAACCACAATGAGATATCACCTCACACCTGTCAGAATGGCTATCATCAATAAATCAAAGAACAACAAGTGCTGACGAAAATGTGGAGAAAAGGAAATTCTCATACACTATTGGTAGGATTGCAAATTGGTACAGCCACTATGGAAAACAGTCTGGAGGTTTCTCAAAAAATTAAAAATGAATATTTTTAATGAGTATTTATCCAAAGAAAACCAAAACAACAATCTGTAAAGATCTATGCATTCCTATGTTCGTGGCAGCACAATTTACAACAGCCAAGATAATGAAGCAACCTAAATATCCTACACCAGACAACTGGATAAAGAAATTATGGTTCACATATACAATGGAATATTACTCAGTCATTAAAAAGTAAAATTCAACCATTTGCAATGATGTGGAAGGGCCTAGAGGTTAATGCTGAGTGAAATACATCAGAGAAAGGTAAATACCATGTGATCTCACTTACCTACAGAGTCTAAAGAACAA
Organism: Cynopterus sphinx; assembly: GCA_030015415.1. Classification (NCBI taxonomy): domain Eukaryota; kingdom Metazoa; phylum Chordata; class Mammalia; order Chiroptera; family Pteropodidae; genus Cynopterus; species Cynopterus sphinx. The sequence goes on along the minus strand of CM057381.1, from coordinate 117,510,561 downwards.
AGAGAACTAATCAAAAACAGACTCACAAATATAGAGGACAATCTGGTGATGGCCAGAAGAGAGGGCAGTTGAGGGGCTGGGAGAATAGAGTGAAGGGTTAAAGAAGTACATATCAGTAATTGATAAATAGTCACAGAGATGGGGACCACAGTATAGAGAATGCAGTTAGCATTAATGTAATGGGTAGGTGGACAGCCAATGGAGAGAAAGAGCAATTAGGGGGATTGTTTTATAAACTATATAAATGTCTAACCAATGTACTATACATTTGAAAAAATTTTTAAAAAATCAGAAAATCAGTCAATGTGGTTTTCACTATATTAGCTAAATAAAAGAAGAAAATCATAAGATCATTTCATTAAATGTAGAAGATAAAAAGCACCCAATAAAGTTTAAAACTAAATGGGTGGGTCAAATTTTATAAAACTAGACCCAGACAAAAATTATCTTTCCTTTATAAAGGCTATATACCAAAAATGCATGGCTAATGAATGTATTATTGAAAATGATACTTATAATCTTTAGAAAACATTAGTATTTCCCTTAAAAAAGATTTAAGATAAAGATTTCCAACATTACTGCTAATGTTTCCCATGATCTATTGAAACTGGACAAAATGAAAAAGATGTGGAGAGAGAGAGAGAAGGTTTAAAAGATTACAGGTTAAAATGTCATATTTATAGATTGCTTTGATCATTTATTTATATGGAAACTTAGGAAAACCAATGAACTGTTAAATCTAAGAAAGCTCAACATAGTGGCTAAAAAAATCAATACACTAAAATCAATGATATTCCCCAATTGAATCAATAACTAAATGAAGAACAGATACATTTTCAATAGAAACAAAAACTAAAGACTATAAGGCTTTACCTCATAATTAATGCAAAAAACCTTTTGTGAAAACTTTACCTCTCTGTCAGAGGACACACGAATAAAAGAAATATATGCCACTGTTATGAATGAGATGACATAACATAATAATAACACCAATGCCTTTATGTTAATCTATAAATTAAATGCAATTCCAATAAAATCCCAACTTTTTTTTGAGAGACAACATGAAAAGGTGAATCTAAAATTTATATGGAAAAATTAAGTTCTCCATATGGCTAAGGCATTTTTTGAAAATAAGACCACGATAGAGAACTTGCCCTATCAGTTATTGAGATATATTGGGAAGTAAAGATGAGTAAAAACAATGTGATGCTGTTGGGAAAAAATGGCAAACAAGAAAAACACCCAAAGAGGCAGCCTAGAAATAGAGCCAAATATAGATGGGAAGTTGGCACACGAGAGAAATGGCATTGGAGTCTTGCAGAAAAAAAGTTGAATTACAATTTTTAAGGAAAGAGGTTTACTATACAAAGATATATGAGATTGAATTCCAACCTAACAATATCACTTATATTGTGCTCAATCCTTGGTAGCTCATTTAATCTTCACAGAAAGTCCTATGAGGCATAAACTATTATCACTTTACAGGTGAGAAAACTGAGGCATGAGATATAAAGTTACTAGCCTTAGAAGTATATAGCAGAGCTGAAACTTAAATCTACAGTCTGTCCTCCAAGCTCATTCTATTAACCATCATATTGTATGATCCCACACAATGCATAAAACTCAAATTCAATAGGTGTAAGAACTAAATGTAAAGTAGAAATTGCCAGTTATAAAACCAGTCATGGAGATGTAAAGTGCAACATAAGGAATATAGTTAATAATATTGTAATAGCTATGTAGGGTGCCAGATGGATACTAGATTTATTGGGCTGATCACTTCATAAGGTATATAAATGTCTAATCACTATATTATATGCCTAAAACTAAGATAAACCAAAAAATAAATTTTAGAAAATAATCTAAAAAATAACTAAATGTGAAAGGTAAAATCTAGGGAGAACAAAAAAACTACAAGAGAATATATTTCAGGGTAAGGAAGGGAATAGATTTAAAAAATACTAACAATAGAATTGTACACAAACAACATATTGTATCAAGCAAAACTGATGAAATTGACTATGTTAAAAATAGTAATTTATGTACAATAAAGAACACCAAAGGCAGTGTTAAAAACAAGTGATGATGGAAGATATATGCAATATCTAAAAATCAATAACAGATGCACATCTGAATATAAAAGAACTAAAAATCTAAATAAAGACATTAGACAATAGAATGACTAGCAAAGGTTATAAATAGGCAATTCACAAAACAGAAAATAAAATAGCAAAAACATATATAAAGACTCAGTCTTGCTAGAATAAAAAAATGCAGAAAACAAATATTACATATTAATCAAATCTATATATGACAGACTTCCAAAAGTTAAAATGCAAATTTTAGTATCATTTGGTAGCAAAAATTGTGGCAAGAAAAATTTTAATTACTGCTGGTGAGAGTTAAATTATGGAGCAATTCTAGAAAGTAACCTGTGAAATAAGGTATACATACAAATTCTACCTCAGCTGTTCTGAGTGTAAACTCTAGAGAAACTTGGCACTTTTCCTTAAGGGGACACATAGAAAGAGTTTAACAGTGGGCATAAATTTTTGAAAAGAATCTGAATATTCATCACTATGGTAATAAATAAGCAAAATATGCTATTAAAATGTGGTGAAATATTAGAGTCACCAGAAGGAAAAACTTAATTTATATAAAGCAATATCAATAAACTTTAAAACTATAATTCTAGGAAAAAAATAAATTATGACATAAAATGTAATTTGTAGTCAATATTATTTTTATAAAACTTAGAAAATACAAGACAATCCAATAAATTTTTCAAATATATATGTTTAAAATAAGTGTGAAAGATGAGTTGTGAGATTACATATCAGATGACTCAAGTGGTGCTATGTAGGGAGGAAGAAAGGAATTAAATCTAGCAGAGAATATCAAGACTGAAAAAAATCATAAAATATTAGAAAATAGATGGACCCTATGCATTGATAACAGAGCCATAGGAAGTATATAGTCCATACCATGTAAATGTCTTAAAAAAAACTAGAAATAATATCATAAGATTTATTAGCATTCAAAAAATATTTAGCATTATTGTAGAACATAGTAGAAACATATAACCTTTCAACGTGAACAGAAGCAAGGCTGATGAAATATCATCATTGTTCCCATGTTATCCATAATAAGAAAGCAATAAGAAATTAGCTTTTGTAAGAAAATAGAAATTTTTACAATGAGAGATGAAAAACAAAAAATCCCTCAGTTGTTTAACCCTACAAAGGGAGAAAACTCAATTTGAAAGTCAGAGTAGAATTCCTTTGGGATACTAGTTAACATCATTTCTTTAAAACAGAATTTTAATAAGCTCTTTTTGAACTGTTCATAGAATTTATAATCAGCATTCACAGTAAAAACATGGCCCACCTTAATCTAGAAGTACATAAGAAGTTCTAACTCTGAAAATTCTAAGCGCTAGAATAGGTGTATGCTGGTGTGTGCATGTGTGTGTGTGTGTGTGTGTGTGGTGTGGTGTGTTCAATAAACTTAAGAGTACTGTACATCTTTTTACATTTTAACAATTTTTGAGCAAGTGAAACTATAGGCCATAAAGGCTAGCAGATGCCTCTTGAGTGACTCTCCAAACTCTCAAGTAACACACAGATCTGGCTTAGCAATCATGTTCTGTCTCCTTTTAGATATGTCTAAAATTTTTCTGTTCTTATTAGTGTCACTGGAAGACTAATCTGACCATTCTGCAATAATAGAACGACCATGATAGCAGTAACCAAGCAGGATTACCCAAGTATTGGGGGTAGTAATATGTTAGTTTTCGATTTTGAGCTAATTTACTCTGGATTTTTATACAACTCAGATTTTTATCTATAACTACAGGTATTTACTACAATAACCTTAAAAACCTATTAATTTGGGCTTTGGGATCTAAGCTTCCCTAAGTGTCCAAAAGGTATAATTGGATGTTGACTCTATCTAAAAATTTTCCTTTTCTATACTCATGTACAAGTGTTCAGCTTGCATTTGGGTAGCTGCCCTTGTTTTTTAAAAAAGTGCAAAAAGCTAATGCCTTTTGCTAGACAATAAAAGAATTCCCTCTGGACATGCAGTAGTAATACAAGGCAACACCACGTGTTGGAAGTATGTGCTCTGTGGCAGACATGAATTTAGAGGTTAAGGGCTGGGTGGTCTGGTTGAGTGCAGTAAAATATTTCACACATACACATAGTGTTTACTTTGTAACAAAGCCTTTATTTTTCATATACAAATTAGTTTTTATTCCTAGTTAAAGCCCAAGGAAATCCCAATAAATCTTGTCTCGAAGAAGAAAATATAAAGAATTCTTACAACAGAAAAGCTTTCATCAAATGTGTAGAAAACTAGAAACATACCAACCAGATAAAAATGTAGGAGTCTGAGGGACAGTCCAAAAAAAAGAAATTTAAGAGGATTTCACTAAGATTGCAATCCTGAGAAAAATAAATTATTTCTAAATGAAAAAGTAAATGGAGATAGTAAAGATTAAAACTGAAAGAAAAAAATTAAAACCAACAAAAATACACAATAATAGAGAGTTAAAAACCCATTAATTTTGCTTCACAAAACCCTTGGCTTCACAAAAGGCCTCATAAGTATAACAAATTACAATAAAACAAACAAACAAACAAACAATTTTATTTTGAATTGTCCTAAGTGATTAGCACTACAGTAGTAGAAGAAAAATTATCTTCAAACAGTTTAATTTTATACTTATTTATATATTTAGCTTTTAGGTATATCTTAGTATATGATATATATATATATAATTTTAAAAGGAAGATTGTTAGGTGATAATAAATTAACTACTTAATTAATTTTGGCACCTTTCATGCAACTCATTTAATTACACGAATCACCTTAGATATCTCCTAAGTAAAATAAATGCATATATAGTATGCTTCATATCATTCATTTTAGACCTTAAGCATTGGAAAGGCTTAGTCTGGAGAAAAAGCTTCAGTTTTATTGACTGAAAACTACTTTCCAGTTTAGGAGAGGAGGGATTATCCAGTTCCAATAGAGGAGGCAATCCCGACGATACACACAGAATGGTCCTTGCTTAGTACTAACGCCAGAAATACTGTGAATGTTGCACTGGACTGTGTAAAAATAGCCATTGTTCTGGCACTCACAGGTCTGGGTCATGGTGTTTTAAACAATATCTTCCCCTGATGAAACTCCTTTGAGCCAAAAAGCTTTCACTTGCATTATTCCATTAACCTCACTGCATTGTTATGGGAAATGTTTATTTTTTGAAATGACATTGAAATATATACTTAAAAGAATATTTTAGGTTTCTGCAAGGTTCTCTTCTTTTTAAGCCAACACATTATCTTGTAAAAATCAATAGTCTACTTTTCTCTCTTTAAATCATCACATTTCAAAACTGGCAGCTAATAAATGTTAATATAATTTTTCTAAAAATGCTCTCTCCCTCCCTAAATTTCTATCCCCTCATGTTTACCCTGCCTTCTCAAAGCAAAGGTTATCTTTCCATTCTTTACAATAGTATTAAAATTGTGGCTTTTGTTCATTATTTAAAATGGCACTTATGGACATAATGTAAAAGCAAAATCATATTATTCACCAGCTGATTGAATTAAGTCGTGTGCCTTTATAAATTTTATTAAGTTTATTGGGGTGACATTGGTTAATAAAATTATATAGGTTTCAAGTGTACAATTGTACAATACATCATCTGTCTATTTCACTGTGTTCACTACTCAAAGTCAAATCTTCCATCACCACATATTTGACCTGCTTACCGTTGTTTACCTCCCCACTAACCCTCTTTCCCTCTAGTAAACACTACATTGTTATCTGTGTCTATAAGGTTTTGTTTGCTTATTTGTCTTATTTCTTACTTTCAGTTTTATATCCCACATATGAGTGAAATCATACGGCTTTTAAAACAACTACTCTCCAATCAGGTCAAACATACCAAAAATATAAGCTGAGACTGATGTAGCTTTTCTGCAATGCTTTCTTTTTAGGGTGCAGTCCACATATTAGCTTCATATTTTCTTCTTAGCTTGTTGTTCAATCTACAAAAATCTCTCTTGAAGGTCCTCAAACTGTTAACTAATTTAAACTTTTACTTTTGGGGACTCACCATTTTCAAACTGCCATCTCTGATCATATCCCCTTGCTAATTGAATTTTCACATTCTTTTAACCAATAATTGCGTTACCTTTTTTTTTGGGGGGGGGGGATTCTTTATTTTTGGACTCTTGAATTAGCTGTTACATCAGTATCTTTGCTCAAATTATTTTGTTCTTAGGCATTTTTACTGGGAATAAAGTAATGCTATTTTCAACAAGCAAATATTTAACTGCTGAAAGAATTATGACCTGAGAATTTTAGGAATGGTTTATGTCCTAAATTTACCCTGAATAAAATTTAGCCCTTTAATGTTTCAGGTGCTCCCTTTGTTCAATGCTAAAGTGAGTTAATTAAAAGTATGAGCATCTTGCTGTTTATGCTTTTTAGTCTGAGTTTGGTCAATGAAACTTTCAAAAGTCCAAAAAAAGAAAAAGAAACTTTTGAAAGTCCAGCAGATTGTCACTATTGTTATTATTAACCCATTTGTCTACAATAAATGGCCATTTATTGTAAATATTTCTTATGGACTCATTCTTAGGTCTATAGGTAGCTCTGATTCTTACTGATTTCCACTTTTGGAGTCTTAGCCAACTTGGCTTTCTCAATAGCTTTCAGAGAGAATTTTTCACCCTTTTCTGGTATTCTTTTTGACCTCTAGTCCATAAAATTTTCAAAAGACATCACACCAATACTAGTATTACCACATACCCTTCCAAAAGCCCCAACTCGTTTATGCCTATTAAGTTAATACTGTATTAAAAGTTGTCCAATTGAGTACTATAATCCCAGCTCTTTATCAGACATTTTAAGGCTGACAGGTTTATTAAAAATTAATTTTCTGGTATATTTTCCCTCTGATACTTTCCTCATGACTGAGCCATCAATTGGCTCTTGCCTATAGAAAGAGATCTAAGAGAGAAGAAAGCTAGATGAGAAAACTGTAAAAGAATCAGCACAGTATCAAATACATAACAAGAGTTCAATAGATGGTAGCTATTATTCTTATCATCATCATCATCACGATCACGTTAGTTTATGTGTATTAAGAACTCATTACTAGACTCAACTCTTACTTCCACTTTCCATTAGATCTTCACAGCAACCCTTGAGGAAGTTACAGTTTATCTCCATTTCTTAGACTAGGGACTGTGGTCTAGAGGGCTTAAGTACCTTGAACAAAGTCATATAGTTGAGAACTAAGCTTGTATTTGTCACAGTCACTTCGCAATGCTTGGATGTGATAACACTACACATCATTTACCCAGCTTCACCAAAGTATTACTAAAATTTCTACTTTTCCTCTCTCTTTTCTTTATACTGCCATTTTCCCTATCCCAGTAAAGTTTACGCTTATTCCCCTAATCTTAATGAAGAATTCAGAAGGTAGGAATTGACATTAAAAGAGGATACTTTAATGTTATTTCAGTATTTACATCTTAACTTCCACTTTCACCTATCTATTCTCTGTTCTAGTCATGCACAGAATAATTGCTACTTCTATCATATGTATTGCTTTTTCTTGTCTTTCTGCCAGTGCTTTTTCTCTATTTGCAATGAATTTCTCCCTTTCCCTTGATTCTTCACTAATTCTTACTCCATATTCTTCATTAAAATCCAAATTTTCATTTAAAGCTGAACTTAAATACCAATTCAGCTTCAAAGCCTCCTAGATCTGCCAAGTCAGAAACGACCATGTGTTCCTCCATGCTTCTACAATGATAGCTATGAAAGAACAGCAAGAGATTTTATAGCTGCTCACCACCTGTGGAAAATATATCCTATAGGCCCTTCTAGACACTTTCTCCATTCAACTCTATGCTATGGTTGGCTTGTATTAACTGCCTTAATATGTGTGCTTGCTCTGGCTTCTCTTTGGGTTCACCAGTGAAAAACATAAGTAGATAGTAGGGAATGAAGGAAGAAATTAAGGTGAGGGTGTTAATTCTTCTCGCTCCCTCCCTGCCAAGTTGCTGAGGGTTGGCTGCACCCTCAACTAATGTATAGCTTCTATGAGAAAGCCTTCTTTCCCCAGCAATGCTTCCCTTCCTTTTCCAGTCCTAGGTCTAGATGTTAAAGTAGATAAGATTTTACTAAACCTGGGGTGCTGTACCATCTCTTCTCCACATTCTGCTTAAATTATCCTTTTAGGTGTACCCTGATTTCCTGCTAAGACCCTATCTGATGAACTTCTCAATATGCTCTTCTAAGCTGTTGATTTTAGAAACTACATTACACTCATTAGAAGAATATCTTCAGGATGAGTCAATATGCTCTCATTTATAATAATAACAGCTAGAATTTATCGAACACATAGGATGTTTAGCTCACTTTCCTGAGTGTATTGTATGCATTAGTCTAATTTAATTAAATTATTATTAGCTAAGCAAGGCACAAAAATGATAAAAAGGTACCAGAAGTAACTTTCTCATGGTCACTTCAGTGGCTTAGTAGAGCTTAAGATTCAGATCTGTCCAAAGCCTAAACCTTAAGTTCTAAATCTAAGCCAGTGATTCTCAAACAACTGTGCAACAGCATCACCTGGAGTATTTGTTACAATACACACTGGTCCACCCCGCCCCGCCCCCAGAGTGTCTGATTCTGTATGTCTGAAGCAGGGCCCAAGAATTTGATTTCTAACAAATTTCTAGGAGAAGCTGATGTGCTGGTCTGGATACCACACTTTGAGAACCATTAGTCCAGGCAATAATACTTTCCATATATGATAACTCAAGCTGTTCAACGGTATACAGTGAAAATATTTTAGAGCTAGTTTCTAGCTCAATTTCTAGCTGTAAGTCAGAAAATCAAAGAAATATTATCGTTGATGTCTTGTCAATAGAATACGAATAGAATTTTAGGTGTTGAAATAATTTTTTTAGTGAGAAATGTCAAATACACCAATGCTCAAAGAAATACACCATGCTCAAGCATTCATTCTGATCAAATGAACTTTAAGTAAACAAATAAGTATAATGCATGCGTGTGTGTGTGTGTGTGTGTGTGTGTGTGTGTGTGTGTGTGTGTGTGTGTGTATACCTCATACCACTGGAGTACAGTTGAATAAAGAAATTAATTCTCTTTATAGAAAAGGAGGTAATAAATTCCATCTTACAGAGTCAATAATGGGACTAAACATTTAAGGTAGAAGAGTTATTCTCCAGAAAACACAAGGGGAGATGGGCATTTTAAGGACAGGAAATACCCTTTCAGGAAACTCACAAAGGGAACTGAAAAATAATGTAGCAAAGATTCTGGCATCAAATGTTCATAGAAGATAAGTGTGGATATTTTGGCTCTTTAAAACTGGAAAGCCAACCTTTGCTCATCATACACACACATTATTCATATAAGTACTGACTGAACATCTCATAAACACTAGACACTGAGCTTAGCATTCTGAAGGTGCAGATACAGTTCCTGCCCTCAAGGAGCCTGAATTTTAGATTATACATCTAGATACACTGCATTAATGGATAACTTTCAGTTCAGACTTGGTATCAAGCAAAATATATTCATGAATATGATCCAGGAGTCAAATAGCAAAAGACCTTACATCAGAATCATTGTTCATTTTATGAAATTGTAGGTAAAACTTATTTTATATGCCAAGATAGGTTTTGCTTAGAAGGTATAATATTCCTTCATATGTATTATGAGCCAGTTATAAACATGCATTTTTTTCTAGAAGAAATTGTCCCTTTTTCCTCAAGAAGCTAGAAATAGGGGTCAAGAGTAAAAATATTTTCATTAAAGGCAAAATCTCATTCTAACTTCTCAGCGGAGGTTCAATTCACGTCCTTCTGAATGACTTCCAAAATAAGTAATTTAACAGTGATGATGAAAAAATAGACCATTAATCTTATGCTGTGTGCTATAATTTAACTCTGGGTTTAGCACAGTAAAAATATTATTTGCATTGATTAGAAATATGTTTTATGGCTGCATATATTATCAATCCTGAACATTTAAAAATTATTGACTGGGTTGACATGATGAACTACACAGGAGCTCTTCTAGATGGCATCTCAATGTCATTTGTTACTCATATCATATTGGCCTAGGAATAAATATATATTTCACTCAATTTGAGATTTTATTCCAATCACCAAAATATGCCATTGCTATACAATGCTTATAACCATGATGTTATCAGCTAAAAATCACTTAGAAAATTTAATGCAAGTAAATTCTTATATTAACTATTCAACTACTATTATACCATTTCCCCACTTTGCTTAACCTAATATAATGATTTGGTCAGTCTATGAGGGACTATTTATTAACTCATTAAACATTCTGAGGTATATTGTTAAATAATTAAATTGTGGTCTGTAGGATCTGACAAAAAGTATGCAGATTTATCTCTTACTAGCTCCAAGACCTCGACCAAGTGACTTAGGCTTTCTGAGTATCACTTTATTAAATTATAAAGTGAAAATAATAGTAGAACCCAAGTTGTAAAGCTAAAGACAAAAATAAATGTAACAATATATTTTGACATGAAAGAAAAGTTTATTATGGTTTGTTAAGATTATTGAAAACCTGTTGTGTGTCAGGCCCTGTTCAAGAAGCTAGAATGTTAAGACTATTCTGTGCACTTATTCCAGGTCTACCTCTGAAGTTGTGCCAAACACTAGGAAAAAACATACTGGTATTTTTTAAAAGGGGGACCACTGGGATAACATCTTTGTTGTACCAAGTCTATAAGATATGCAAAATTGTAGTGTATCTTTGGAATCCTTCTTTGGATTTCTAATTATCTTTCTCTAGAATTAGTCTTGACAACCCCCTCACCCCTGTAGATACCTGTGCCGAGGTCAATGATGTTGGCATCTTCTCTGGCTCATGAGCAGAAGGAAGAAACACAGAAAGACAGGCCTTTCTTTTCTGCTCCTGTTATTAAGAACCCTCTTGGATAATGATCATCCTAAACAAATTACATTGTTGTATGTTATAGCACCAAAGCAGTTTACAAAGCAAAGAGCATTGGCCTCTGTTATACTTGCATTTTACTTGAGATATGTTTTTCCAGGCTGGAGAAAGCAGATGATTCAAATTTTCCAAGTACAGGGATATTACACTCTAGCAATCTCCACCACTGCATGTTTGGTCATACTGTTCCCTCCAGATGGAATGCTGCTCCATTAAGGTCAGAAAACTAGGGAAATGTTTGATTTTATCCTACAGTAGGAATCAAATAAACCTACTAAAATTCTGCCCAGTTTGCATTCTATCTTCTCTGTGAAACCTGCTCTGACCTCACATGTTGAAAACAATTGGATTTTTTTCAGAAGATGCAATTTGAATTGTGTACTATATAAATTATATTTCACATAAAAATACATGCACATGTGTATGTATTACTTTGTTATATTAAGTTATAACTCTTGTATGTCTTCTCTTCCTAACTAAACTAGATACCCTTATAATTGCCGTGGGTCATGTACATCATTGTATCCTCCAAATAAAATCCAGAAAAATGTTATAAATTCAGTATTTAGTTGCTTATTAGAGAGTAATTAACTAACAATTACAGAACTAATGTCTCTCAAAGTGTTTTTAATGGATCACAAATTCTATGAGAAAGTCCATGAAAGAAAGGATTCATTTCAACAAATTTGGAACCTGTTGTTCACTAGGCTCTTAATTTATAAGATTCTTAAGAAGTTCTGTAACAAAGAAACTGTTTGACTTAGTTTGACCTAGTATTTTTTCCTATAAAAATATCAGTTATGGAGGACAAGGACATTTTCCATCTCTAACACAATATCTCTACAGCCTAAGATAGTGGTTGACCCTTAGTAGACACCTAATAAATATCTGAATGAGTTTGAACATATATACCCTTTTTAAGTCACAGAAGATGAATATTTTGCTTTATTAGGGAGAATAATAATATAAATAGATACATTTACATAAATCATTTGAAAATAAATATGTATATTTGATAATACTCTTTTTTGGTAAATCTACATAACAGCATACTTAGCGGCAATGGTAAATGAGCTATATTTGCTTCAGAAAATGTAGATTTTCTGAAATCTACATGAAGAATGCCTACCAAAAACTACAACTTAAATCCAAAACAATTAATTTAGCTCATTTGTCCCCACTCCTTAACATTCTTAGAATAAAGTTAGCAAATGTAGAAATTCCTTTTCTGCCATGATTAATATCCCATAAAGAATGTTTTCTTTAGCTAGAAATAAGATGTTTTTGTTATTTTAGCATATTTAATAACATAAGAACAATTCTAGATTGTTTTTTTTTCCTTGTGTGACTTTCATAGTAGTTCCATCTAAAATTTGCTTTGGAGATTTTGATCAAATGTCATATTAATTTCCTAGATTGCTTACTATGTGATTCCACTATAGATTTTAATGTCAATATAGCAAGGAAACATTAAGACAGAGAGAAATGAAACAGATATACTCAGTGTCATTCTCTATTAATGAAATTTCCCAGAATTTCATAAGAAGTTACAGCTATAAGTGGAAAAATTTTCACCATGGAACTTAGGGTATTAAACTATTCAAAAAAATTTTTTTAATTACCATGACCTAAAACTTCCATTTTTCCTCTTCTTAGGTTACCCGCAAGACAGCTACTTATTTTCATGGAAGTCTCTCACATTTACTGAGGAAAGGAGTACTAAAGGAGGTTAGCCCCTCATCCCACCAATGTACAGAAACATACACATTTTCTACTCACCACCTTATTTTCTACCTTAGTTTCATGATTTTGAAATAAAAGTGTAGGGCCTGATGAGTTTGATGAGTTTGTCAATAGTCTATGATTTTTAAGGTTAGGTTATTAAAATAGAGTACAAATGATAAACTATATGTAAAAAGAGGGTAGAGAGAAGTACAAAAAGGTGAAAGGGAGTGAGAGATACAAATTTCCATTTATAAAGTCCATTAGTCACAGTGATGTAATGTACAGCACAAGAAATATAGTCAATGATATTATGATAACATTGTACCATGTCAGATGGTTAATAGACTTATTGTGGTGATCACTTCATTAGGTATATAAATGTTGAATAACTATGTTGTACACCTGAAACTAATAAAAATTGATTAAAATAAAGGTTAATTTAAAATGTGTGAATAAAATTGTTATATCAAAAAAATACAAATTAGTGAATGTTAGTAAATGCTGAGGTATTTATAATATAAAGATTGTATAAAATGACCATATTTCATATGCAAGGAGATTTATTTATGTGTATTTTTTCTCTCTCACTCATATTCAGACTCTGAATAACTGAGGAAATATATTCCCAAGGTGGTGAGTACATTTTGAGTGTTAATTTGTGTTTGTAGAAAAGAACAAAGAAAATTGTCTCAATAGGTCAATATTACATAAGAAATAAGTGAGATTAGAAATTGGATTAGAATTTGTGTTATTAAGTTACCCAGTGGCTAACCAATCACAGCCATGACAGCGTAGTGCAAATATACAAATATAAAAATATACAAATATTCTTCTAAACAATTTTTCTTATAATATCCATTGTCTATAAAGACATCTTAGTTTAATCACACTCAACTACTCCGCACTCAACTCCAGAGCTTCTAAATTAGAATTGGTTAGAAGTAGGTATGTGTTTCATTGCTTTGACAACATTGGAATGGATTTGCTTCAAACAAATAATTGCTAAAGTCACAGGCTGGGAATTCAGGGAGAGCTGTTGTCCAGTTCTGATTGTCGTACCAACCAATTGTGATCTAGGGTAAATTTCTAATTTTTTGAACCTTAAAGATATTGTAATAATAATACAACTTCAAAGGTTTGTAATGGGAATAAAAGTCATTAGAATGATATGCCTTTCAACAAGAAAGTATTGATAAATGTTACTGATGCTATCATTATCATCTTCATTAGTATAGACATATTACCACATGAAAGTTCAGCATTCCCTGGGCCATACATACCATTTCATTCAAGGACTTGTATTGTATGTGGGGCACTAACACCATCAAATGACAAATGTCCTTATGTTTTCTTTCTATAACTAATTTTGGTATATTTCACTTCTCTCTGTCCATTTACGTCTTGGTTAAGCATGTACTTGTCTCACACAGAAGAAGCTGCCTCCCAAAGAGAGGAACAATGTAGTGCCAAACAACAAAGACACTGAGTGAAGTCTTTCATCTCCTAGACTGTTCACTGTACAGCCCAAAGGGCCTCTGGGTGGCAGCCCTGGGTTTTCCTTGCCTGTCTACAATAGGTGAAGGTACAAGATCCTTAGCATGTGACCTGTGAAACAGGGTCAGCTTACAGATAAAAATTATAACATAAGCAGAATTGGCTTAATTTTTCTTCTTAGGTTTTTTTTCCCTCATATTCAGATGTTTGAGGAACTTTCTTGCCCTCTGCTTCTGACAGGAATATGTTACACCTGCCTGGATAAATAGGTCACCATTGTACATCAAGAAAGCTCTTATTTGCAAGCAACAGGAACCAGATATGGCAGATTCAAGCAGAAAAAAATTCTTTGAAAGGTTATTGGTTAGGTTTCAATAACTAGAAGCAGACTAAACATTCAGAAGTCAAGCTATCCTACTGAAATTACAGAATCCTGCCAAAGTCATGTTATATGTCCTAGCTTGCCTTGATGACCCGGCAGGAACAGAATACAGGAAGTCAACCCAGGAACCTCTTTCCTTTCTTTTTCACATCATTTATTTCTAATTAAAAACCTAGGACATGGGTGTGATTGGCCAATTCTAGGTCACCTGACTGTCTGCCAGCTGTAAGAGAGACTTAGAAAAAGAGTAAACAGTATATCTAGTATTTTCAGCTTGTATAATGGGAGGAAAGCTCTGTTTCTCACCAAGACTCGCCAAGTGGAAAATTCTCCAAATAAAGAAAGGAATTTCTGATCAGATGCTTGGATGTTAAAAACAATAACAAACAAAGTCAGATGTTGAATTATAGACATTAAGTAGTTAAGAACATACATATGGAGTGATTCAGACCTGAGTTCATATCTTGAGCAAGCTATCCAATCTCACTGAGCTTCAGTTTCTTCCAAAGGAAAAAATGTGGAAGATACTGTCTACATAGTAACTTGTGGTACAGATGCAGTGAGATAATATATGAAAAGTACCTGGCGGACCCAAAGCATTTTATAAAATTATTATTACTTATTACATAATTTACTGTAAAAATTAACAGGGAGAGGAATAATGAATGTTAATGTAATGCTAAGTGTCACATTTATTATCTCAAATAAGAAGTTGTTGATTCAGCAAACATTTCACATATCAGAAAATAACCTGTTAGCATATTATTTTCAGAGGAGGAAAAATCCTTGAGGCTTAAAAAGTATAAATAATGTACCAAAAATTACTCAGTTAAGAGGTAATGATGGGATATTAATCAGCTTTAAAAAAAAAATGAGATCCTGTCCTTTGTGACGATATAGACGAAACTGGAAGACATTATGCTAAAGCCAGCCAGACAAAGATAAATGCATGGTATCACTTATATGTGAAATCTAAAAAAAATTTTTTTAATTAAAAAAAAGTCAACCTAATAGAAACAAAGCAGAAAGTGGTTTTCAGGGACTGTGGGGTGGGAGAAATAGGAAGAGATTGGTAAAGGGTACAAATTTTCATCTCTAAGATGAACATGATCTGAGGATCGAATGTACAACTTGGTGACTATAATTGATAATACCGATAATGGTATATGATAATTGATAATAGAAATTATAATTATATAATTGAAATTTGCTAAAGAGTAGAACTTAAGTGTTCTCACCAAAACAGAGATAAATATGTGAGATGTTGGATGTGTTAAATAAGTAGATGAGGAGAATCCTTTCACAATGTATACATATATCAAATCATCATGATGTACAATTTAAATATCTTACAATTTTATTTGTTAATTATACCTCAAAAAAGCTAGAAAATATAAAGAGGTAATGGAGGTGAGTTTCCAACCTAGGATTATCTAGCTCAAGAAACTACACTCTTAATTATTACAATATAGTAATATAGGAAACATTAAATAAATTATATTTATTACAACTACAACTATAACACTTATTAAATATTGATTATGAGAAATGAGATAATATCTTACTGTCTACAATGTCATCTACTTCTACCTGGGGGAATAAAGAAGAATAAATAACCAGTTCTTGACAATGGATGAAATTTCAGTTTTTCAAAAAACTGAGTGTCAGATTCATTTCTACCACATAGGTCTGTCAAATGGCTTTGCCCATTTTGCCAATGGATAGCACAAAGAAAATACACATTAGTCATTTAAAGGACTAAATGTCACTTCATTGATACTGTTATCATTACGATTTGTGTTGACATTTGTCTCACATTGACTTTAAGGACTATGGGGGGTGTTCCAAGTCTACACATCGTTGATTGATCCCCTCTGCTCAACATAATATTCTCTTAAGCACTTCCAGAGGGGACCAAGGATGAAGTCTTGAACTTCTCAATCTACTCAACCTACTTGATAACCCACATTAGCTAGGTTAATTGGATCAAGATATCCCATGAAAGAGTTCTAGAGTTTAAAGTACTGCTATTTTGGAGGAGACATAGGCTAGGCCCCACACTCAAACCCATCCCTTTTGCCACTAACCTATCCTAGGTTGTTCTTGCTAATATTAGTATTTCATTCTAAAAATTAATTACTCTTATCTGATGGCAAGCATACAAACTTAAGTGCCATTTTTATAAATAAGACTACCCCCAATGGAGTGTGACTTATGGCTTTTTCTTCTGTAGACCCCATCTACCCTATAAAATCTTCCATTATTGTGTCGCAAAGGCTATAATCCATTTCAGAGGGAATTGACTTTTTCCAACCATATATAATAAAGATTTATATTCTCATATTGCCCAAAAGAAAATAAATTAATTATACAATACAAGAGAGTAACTGGTGGTTTTCCCCATGCTTGCGTTCATTAAAGGGTTTTTTAATAGATTAGATAATATTAAACACACACACACACACATATACACACACATATATACACACATATATATATACATATATATATGTATATGTGCGTTTAGTATATGCACACACATACTTAATCTATTGTCATAAACTAATCATTCTTTGTGGTAGAAATGACCAATCGTGACTAAAGACTTTAATTAGCTCCTCCAAATTTTAGAGGTATCCCTAGAACAAAGCCAGGGACATCTTCCATCTCCCCTTGCATCTATCTATGCGTGGCCACATACCTAGTTCTTTTCCAAGGAATGTGACCAGAAATGATATGAATAGTTTATAGTTGAAGGATAATTAGTTGATACTTGCTCTTGCAACTTTCCTTTATTTTTTGAGAAAAATGTAGAAGCCACATAATGAAGGCAGTAGGTTCCTAAATCATTGAGCAGACAATAACCCCCAAACCACCAAAGCCCATACTGAATTACTGAGTAAGAAACGAATTTCCAGTATATCACACTGCAGAGATTTAAGGTTTTTCTGCTAGTGTTTAATTAATGATTTTTTTTTCCTTTAGATTTCAGTTGCCTTATCTGTAAAATGAAATATTTGAACAGGATAAATTCTACTTTTCTTTCAGGGCTTATATTTTTATGCTTTTTTTTTCTTTAATTCTCAGAAACATTCTACATATTGATTACCTTTTAAATTAATCATTAAGTCTACTATTTTTCACACAAAGTCAGGTTCTTCAAGCTATGGAGAAGTTATAGCAGACTGTTGCTTTACATGAGTCCAAATATGAGATGAGATGGGCTGAGGACCCAGATAAATGGTTTGACAAAGAGGAGTGAGAGACGGCAGGCTGAAGAATGTTTAGTAATAATGAATTCAGACAGGAGAAATGGAGGGGTGATAGCTAACTGATTTGTTCAAAGGCATTTTTGAAAGAAAAATCTGTGAAAATGTAGAAGAAGAAAAAAATAGCAAAAACATAAAATGCATTTTGGTCCCTAAATGGATTTTATTTCAAACAGATTCATATCACTTACATATGTACCATGAAAGTTCTCTGTCCACTTCTTCCAGAATTTTCTAAAGCCTAACAGAACATCTGCAGAGAGAGGATGTCATTCCAGGATAATCAACTGCAAGTTACTAAATTAAGATCAAAATGTCCTCAACCTTGAACAGTTTTCAAAGAGTGTTTAGAAGAAAGAAACTCTCCAGGGGGTAGCATAATTATATAATTGTACCCTTTTCAAGAGGCTATTTACAGATAAGTAATGTTTCTCCACCATTCTTTAAAGTAAAATATACTAAATAAAACAGAGTTTGGGGGTATTTTTTTAGGATGGTTGGGCAGAAATCTGTGCAGACATGGCTAGCTGCCTAGTCAATCACCGCTCTCTCTTTATTCCCTACTACTAGAGACTGGCTTAGGAGCTACTGGTATCCTTAAGGCTAAGGTGGTCACCTGGTCGGCTTAAATCCCTAGCTGATGAGATCTAAGTAGATGTCTGTTGACGATTTGTGGCAAATCATTTGCTCACTGGTTTAGACACTGCCTTTCTTTTTTTCTTTTCTTTTCTCTTCTTTTCTTTTTCCTTTTCTTTTCTTTCTTTCATTTTTTTCTCTCTCTCTTTCTCTCTCCCACCCTCCCCTCTTCTCTCTTTCCTTCTTTTTCTACTGCCTGAATGGTTAGAACATTGCTAGAGATTCAGCAGTCACCTTGCAACTAAGGGAATCACAGAGACATGCTAGAGATGTGGGAGCTGGATAGAAGGAACCTATTTCTATATATCTTTAGTTACTGAATTAACCAGTAGGAACATCTACATACTTCCTGTTACATATGAAATTGAGGTAAATCTCTTATTCACTTTTTATTAGTTCAGCCAAACTCATTAATAATAGATATGGAATTCTAGCCTCAGGTTTCTATAAACCTTCCCAGCATCCCCTAGTCATACTCCTATTCTAAACTCTAGATAATCAGATTTGCTTAGGGTAGATGTATGGGAGGACTGGTTCCTTTGGGAAACCCTGATACTTACCTCCTCCAAAAAAATGAGTAATATATTTATGTCCACTACCACTTCTATCTATACTCAGAGGCCAGTCCTTCCAGGTAACTTTCACTGACAACCTTTTACTTCTCTCTATAAGCAGAACGGCTAAGAGTGTGGGGTCTGGAACGACTTCTTAGATTTGAATTCTTAATGTGACATAGTAGTTTAGGAGTTGGCCAAATTAATTACTTTCTCTGGCCTCCCCTGTAAGACAGGACATTAAGTAGCACTTGCATGCCTTATGGTTACAATTAAATGAACAAATGCAGGTAAAGTTCTTGTAATCTTTCTTGGGTCAATCAATTCTAGCTACTATTGTTACCTTTGGTCAATTTAGGGTAGAGCTCCTTTGTCCTCCTATGTTTCTCTGTGCCCATCCTGTTCATGATATGCAGAATCTCATACTGCAGAGTTTTAGAATGTATTTTTCATAAACAAATGGTTCTCAAAGTGTGGTCCTTGGGTCAGTAACATCAGCGACATCTGGAGAATGGTAAGAAATTTAAACCTACTGACCCAGAAACTCTGTTGGAGGGGCCCAGGAATCCGTGTTTTAACGAGACTCTCAGGAAAATCTGATGTACATACACTAAAGGTTGAGGACAACTGAGAACATCCATCTCAGACTCTCCTGGAGGTGTTCACTTAAAATAGAGTTTCCAGGATGTTAAACCTGTTCAACTGGAAACGAAGTCTAAAAAGTTCTGGTCAGCATGCCTTCCATGATTCCTTAGCACATTAATGAATATCTTTGCCATTTTTAATATGAGATTCACCAGTCTGTTTTCTCAGTGGACCTTACTTCTTTGCAAGGAAGTCTATAAAGATTTGTTGTTGTTTGTATTATTATTATTACTATTATTATTATTACTATACTAATTTTAGAATTTCTAGTGCATAGAGCAGTCTCAGACAAAAAATAATTGCTCATTAAACAGGTGTCCTAAAGGCCTTACTAGAGCCCTAAAATTAATCTTGTCAAGAGACGTGCTACACACTCACACAAAAAAAATGAGTTTGAAAATTTAATTCTTTGAATTTGTTTCCATTTTCTTAGTTTTAATCATTTCAAATAATACATTTTTTAATTTTAACATTTTTTTGTTCCAGTCAGTGTTTGCTGTCTTCAATTACACAGACAGAAACAGATAATATGATTTAATGTTTATTTTTCACAACTTCACAAAAATAAATAGGCATAAGGAAATTTAAACAAACCTTCAAAAGAGTGTTTGGTATGTTTGCAATTCTATATCCAATGCTATTAAAGATTTAAACTGTACTAAGATGCTTGGAATATGCTGTATGGGTGTTAAATGAATTCATTTTTTGTAAAATAGAAGGAATATTTTCTTCACCAAACATATCTACAGATGTAAAATCACAACCACAAATGTACAAACAAAAAATTATTGAATTAAATCTGATTAGTTATTTTCCTGTGTGTGTCTGCTAATAATTATATTAGTTACTTGTTAGTAGAAGCCAAATTTATATATATGTGTGTGTATATATATATGTATGTGTGTGTGTATGTATCCATATCCTCAGTTATTTTCCATATCCAAATCTAAAGCACTTATATCATTAATTCCAGGCAAAAATAGTAAGACAAATGTGCTGTTGTACCATGGCATCAAGACGTCTTTCTTTTGTCCCATGGGACAGGCTAGACTCCCAGCACCAAACCCCTCCCCCATTGTTGGCAAGCCTATCCAAGGCTTCTCTGACTGCCATGGGAGAGGCTATGGAAAGGGCATTCACTCTATTATAATGTGTGTGATCTAAAATGCCTTTGCACGAGGTAGACATTCAATGTTATGTTGAATTAATGGATAAATGAATGGATGAACTGGTATCATAAAACAGACCTCATAGTGATCTAAGATACCATGCAGTAGAGTGAAATTCTTCCCTACCCCTCCTCATCCCTGTAAGCTTACAATCAGACATTTGTAAAAAGTTATGGCTGAGGAAATTACAGAAATTAGTGCACTCATACAGATTTATACAACTTTGATTTAGTGGGAAAATAATCATTGATTTGGGAGCCAGAGAGACCTGAATTCAAGTTATACTGCTACTATATTTTAATGAGCAAATAATCACTTTTGAAGCTCTGTTCCATGTGAGGATTATATGGTATCATAATACATATTTTTATCATATGACTATCAAGAGACTAAATGACATAATCCACTTGTGATGGTCTGCAAAGTACCTGGCACCTAGCAAGCACTTAAGACATTAGCTAATTAACATTAATATGAAAGAGACAAAAACAAAACTAAGGATACTGGCTCCTACCCCAATGGTCCCAGTGGTCATAATGACTTTTTTTCAGCCTGCTCTCTTTCCAATTAAGAATAGTGAGAAGAATATGAACAATTTAGGATAAACACTTTGAAAACAGTTTTATTCCTCCTGGATGAATGGGTTACACAAATGAAATAATTGATGAGTTCTAGAGAAATATGAAAGAACTCAAGTTTTTTTGTTAGTTCTCTAGAAAACCCATGTATGGCTCTAAGATATACTTTCATACCCAGCCCAATCCTGCAAGGATCAAGCTATATTGTAAATGGAGAAGTCAATCACACATAAACAACAAGCTAAGTTAAAAGCTAGTGAAGCCTCATAGGTTTGATAAAGAAAACTCAAGTTTATTATTATATGTTAAAATAAAGTAATATGAGGTATTTAATATTAAAAAAACACTGAAGATCCAGAACCCTGTAATAATCCTATAAAAATAACCAACTAGAAATTTATTTAGAGAGCTTTTCTTACAAGAAAGCGTTTTCTATGTCACTTTTAATGTACTATTCCTGAGCACATTTCAACAAACTCAAATATCTGCAGAAGTACTCCCAGAAGAAAAGCAGAGTTTGATGTTACAGGAGATAATTGTATTTCAGGATGAGTAAGACCCTATACTTGACCTCAAATAAATTAACATTAAATAGAGTGGATGAGTCATGTACAGAACATAAGAATACTAAAAGGCCAAGGTAAGTACCAAAAGGAATATGTGGGGATTCTTAAGAAGGAAATGAAATATTAGTTCATTCCAGAAAGTCTGAAGAAAATAGTTCCCTTTGGTTTTGAGGGGTCCCCTTTTCTCTCTTCTTATAACGAGATGAGGGGTAGGATGGGGAATAGAGAAATATGGGGATCAAGAATCTTCTCTACTCTTATTGGAAATGGCTAGAAGATTTTATTACCAGTATGTGGTATAATAACATGTAAGGATTCTTGAGGTCAGAGAAATAAGGGTTTGAAAATTTGGCTCCATCTGTTATTCGAGTTGCTTATTTCTCAACATTTCAGTTTCTTTATGTGTAAAAAGGGGATTATAAAGCCTTCTACATGAGTATGAGAACAACATGATACAGCCATATACAGGGCTAAGTTTGGTTCCTAGCGCACAAGAAGTGCTCAGTATGGTTGGCAGAGTGACAGTGAGAGTTATGTTGATAGTGGAAGCGGTCATATGAATTCTGCTCCCCAAAAGTGGCTCTGACTGGGAGTAGAGATAAAGGACCCCTGAGTTCAGGAGGCTTTATATACAAGCAATGCTTGTTAAATGTAAGCTGGTTGTCCAAATGATTATGTGCAAACTGAGGAAAGGCCTCAGATTTGTTCAACTACTCAATAATATTAGTAGAGGCAGTAGTAACAGAAGCTGAAATTTATTAAGTGCTTACTGTATGCCAAACAATGTACTGAATATTTTAAATAGATTTACTCATTTATTATTCACAATGATGCTATGCAGTAGGTCATATTATTCCTTTCTTTCAGATGTACATTAGGGCCCAGAGAGTTTACAATAAGCACGTAAGATCACACTGTCAGTATGTGATAGCAATGAGTTCAAGTTCAATCTATCTGACTTGCTGTTAATCTCTCAAGTATACATTAAGCATTTCACCCTTTGCCTAATTCTCCTTTGAGGGCTTGAATGTTTCACTCAGTCCTTCTGAATAAAAAAGAAAGTCCTTTCTCTTTGACCCTGCTAGGTTTCAACATCCAACTTCCTTTCTCAAAACAGGGACCATTTAAATGAGCAGTAATAAATGCTGTGTCCTAGTAACGCCACTTTGATGAGGTCAGATACCAGTGGAAGCAAAAGCTCTAGAACACTAGAAATAGATGTGTGTTGATATAGAATTTGTTGTAATTACAATGAAAATATAGTTTACATAATGATAGTGTTAACATAAAATTAGAGATGTGTGGTGACAACATGGTCATGCATTTTTTTTTTATTATAAATGCATGCTTAGACCAATATCTAGTAGCCAAATAAATAAGAAACAGAATTTGGTTAAACTACAAAGGCTGTTTCAGGATTTGCAAATATCTAAAGGAAACTCAAAATCAGTAAGATAAAATTTGGGTAATAATGGAATAAGGCATAGGAAAGACAGCGATAGTACTTGGCATGGTGGTGGTGGTGGTGATGGTGGTGATGGTGATGATAATGATGATGATTATAATCGCCATCACAATGATTATAATAAATAGAATTCACTGTCTCTAAGCATTGTATTAAGTGCTTGGCAAAGTTAACCTCCCTTAACCTTAAAAACAGTCCTATGAGTATGGAATATCATTATTATCATCTTACAGAAAGGAATTCTGAGACCCAGGTAATCAGGTAAATTGCCCAAGCTTAGATGGTTATTAAGTGGAAAGCAGTATGCCCAGCACCTACAGAATTAACCATTATGCTATAGTGCCTCATGAAGATAGAAAAAGTCCAATGATCTCTCCCAATTATTCACTTCTACACTCCAGACTTAAATAAGTTCAAGAGAAAGAAAGAAAGATCAAGCTTAGAGAGTGGCAACTGAAGGAGCACCAGTAATTTCAAAGTGATGTTCTTTGTTCATAAAATACAGTTCTTGTGATAACCTTAAACAATTATCAAGAAACAGGAAGCAAAGACTGGTATGCAAGTATGTCTCTACTAATGTGGAAAGTGGGACAGCAGATTTGACATTGTGTTTAACTATTCCAGAAAATGTGGTCCCAGGGAGCATGCATGCTAGTAGATTTTCCCCTCCTAATGAAACCAACAGCAGTATTTCATTTTTATGTCACTTTTAATGGTCCTACTCTTCTCATACCTGTCATTCATCCTCTGGCTTCCTCCTTTCCCTATTTCTGTATAGAAAGACACCAAGCCTGTGTTCTCTGACGTAAAAAGGATGTGTTATGAGTAGGAGCCATGGTGCCTCAATGTTTTGTATTTTTTTATCTTAATTCTATTATGCCAACTCTACTGAACTTAATTATAGTGAATACAAAATTACACAATTACCCTCTGTTCTGTTCTTCAGATGCTATATTTTGATAAAATTTACTACATGCCGCTCTCCCCCGAACACTAGAAATAGATGTGTGTTGATACAGAATTTGTTATAATTATAATTAAAATATAGTTTACATAATGATAGTGTTAAAATAAAATTATAGATATGTAGTGACAACATGGTCACGCATTTTTTTTTATTATAAATACATGCTTAGACCAATATCTAGTAGCCAAATAAATAAGGAACAGAATTTGGTTAAACTACAAAGGCGGTTTAAGGATTTGCAAATATCTAAAGGAAGCTCAAAATCAATAAGATATATACATATATAGAAATAGACATAGATATAGATATATATATACGCATATATAGATATAGATAGATCTATGTATCTATGTATCTATCTATATAGAGAGAGATCTCTGTCTCTGTCTCTGTCTCTGTCTCTACACACACATACCCAGATACATACACATACATAGTTGCAATGAACTAGATAGTTCACAATCACTTCCAATTAAAGAGGTACCCTATCACAACTAATTTAAACCTTAAAAAATATGGTTATGGCTACAGTATCAGAGTGAAAGGTAGAAGATTGAAATGTTTACTCTAAATGTTTGTAGTTATGGTGTCTTGACTAAAATAATTCAGTCACAAATACTATTAAATGATGTCACACCATTTTGTTCAGTTTTACTGTGAAAACAAATTGCACTTGACCCCTGAATCACACAGGTTTGAGCTGCATGGTTATGCTTTTATGCAAATATTTTTTCAATAAAGATACAGTTGGCCTTTCGCGCCCACAGTTTTTACATCTGTGGATTCAATCAACCACAAATTGAAGAGTTATTTTTGATCCGTTTTGGGGGGTCTGCCTATGTGTAAGGCTGACTGTATGCATTATTCTGCACCATTTTATATAAGGGACTTGATCATCCACAAATTTTTGTATATGCAGGAGTTCCTGAAACCAATCCACCGTAGACACCAAAGGACCACTGAGTTCCCGGGGAGTCAGAAGTTACATGCAGATTTTTGACTGTGTGAAGGGGTTGGCACTCCAACCCCCTCATAGTTCAATGGTCAACTGTACAGAATATTTTTATTTTAGGATATTTCTTTTTAGCTAAAAGTTATTAAATGTTTTGAGAATAGTGTTAATCATATTACCTTATTTAATCTTCATAGTGACAATTCCATGACATCATTTTTAATATTTTCATTTTATTAAAACGTATCTCTAGACCTTTCTTCAGAACTGCTGACTCGTATATACAACTGTATGTTCAGCATCTCTACTTGGATGTCCAGAAAACTTCTCAAATTTTATCTCCAAAACTGGTCTTTAATTTTCCCAAAGTACTTATCCCTAAGCTTTTTCCAACTCAGGTGATAGTAACTTCATCTTTCCAGTTACCCAAGCCTCGAATCTTGGATTCACCCTCGTCCCCTTTCTTCCTTTCACATCTCACATTCAATTCCTAGGAAATGTCACAATCTTCCAAATGTGTCACTTCTTGGAACATTGCTGCTAAATCCTGGCACAAGCCTCCAATGTCTATCTTGTAGACACCAGTAATCACCTCCTGAGATTCCCTCTAATTCAATTCTTGTCCTCTATACTCAACACCAAAATAGAGTTATTATTTTAAAACAAGAGACAGATCATGTCACACCAGTGCAAAAATCCTACCACTGGCAGTAAACATTTAGAATAAAAGACAAAATGCCTGTGCTGACTTCTAAGGACCTACCCAATATAGCCCATCACTTCTCTGATCTCAAGCCCTCCTGCTGCCCCTTCCTCCCTCCTGACTTACTCAGCTATCATGGCCTCCTTGGTATTCCTCCAACCACCAGGAATATTTCCGCCTTAGAGTTTCGATGCTGGCTGCTCCTGCTCTCAGGGAGTGGTCTCCCCCAAATCCACTCTGACAACTCCCTCACTTCAAGTCTTTGGTCAAATATCACATTATGAAATCTACCTATACAACCCTATTTGAAATTGGAACCCACTTGAACACCCTTCTAGCACTCTCAACCCAATATTCTTCAGTGCCCCAGATATTTTACTTATTCCATAGCACTCAACAACTTCTAACATACCATAGAATTTATTTATAACATCCATCTGTTTCCACATGACAGTGTAAGCTGAGGGAGGGAGAGAGGGAGAGAAGGGGAGAGACAGAGAAGAAGAAAAGAAGAAGGAGAAGAAGAAGGAGAAGAAAAAGGAGGAGGGGGAGGGGAGAGGGAGAGGGAGGAGAAGGGGAGGGGGAGGGAGGAAGGAATGAAAAAGAAAGCTCTTGTCTATTGTATTCACTGATATATCCAACCATGTAAAAAATGTACACATGGGGATACTTAATAAATATTTATGGAAATATAGATGAGGAAACTGGCAGTAAAGCTCAAAAAGTTTAAGTAATTTCCTCAAGGTTCTGTAGCTAAAAAAAGATCACAACATCACAATGGAATTCAAATCTGGGGCTGCTAACCTTAAAACCCACTGCTCTTCTCTTGGCCTTTTTGCTATCTTAGGTGCATGGAATTCATGATTTGCTTTAATCGGTGCCATGAAAATTCTCATTCCACTGAACATTATCACTAAAGGGTTCTCTTTCTCTCTCTGTTTATATATTTTCCATTTAAACTAAAGAAACAGAAAAGAGCTGAATCCATCATGATTATGGTAATTTTATAGCAAAATTAGCAGTAGTGACATTTAAGCAATCATGAATTTAATGATAGCAAATAACAATAAAATAACTTTTAAATGTATTGAATGTATTAAATGTATCACATGCTAAACTCCATGCTAAAATATTTTCACACATATTTTATGCAATCTTTTCAATTATTCTATCAGACTGGTACATTTTTATTATCTTTATTTCAAAGATGAGGAAATTGAAAACAGAAGAAGAAGTGTAGATCAGAGTCAGACAGATAGTAAGCTGTGAGTATGAATTTAAATTCAAGTCTAACTCCTGAATTTGATTCTTAACCTCTAAATGAAAATTCTGATAAGTCCTTTGATAGAAGTGTGTTTTCTACTAGAAAATGTCTCATAGTATGTCTGTATGTGCTAATACCTTCGGAGCATAGTCCATTTTAAAACACGATAAAAAGTTTAAATAGTACTTTAAAGAACAGAAATATTTATATCTAAACAATAACGCAGAAAAACAGGCTGAGCCCTTTGAAGTGGCTTCCTTGTTAGCTTCCATCGAGACTAGAAGAATCAGCAACCGCAGAATGGAGAAAGCACAACACCCAGAGATGGAGAATTCTGTAAATGACCAATTATAAAACTATTACACCGTAGCGCTTTTATAGCAACAGGAAAAATAATCCATTAAATTGAAAATTCTTCCCTCATTCTACGGCCCACACAAACATAATGTTGCATTTGTTAGAATATATTTCCTGTGCTCTGTCAACCCGACTTTCAGCAATTGTATTAATACAGTAATACAGTACTCTCACTTTGCACATATATATCTGAGTGATGGATTTCCCCACTTGAGGTTTGTAGAAAGTGTGGAGTGAATGAAATAAAGCTCAGGAAGAAACATCGTAATCTATAATGATGGGCATTGAATCAGGACAAAAAAAAAAGAACCATCTCTCATTTATTTATTTGAATGAAGAGTCTACTATATATTTATTGCCTGCAAACAAGGCTACCCATTGCATTATAGAAAAAAAGTGCCTTTTATTTACAGGTATGTATTTGTATGCTCAGTTTCTAAGGACCGACAGATAAAACAGATTTAATCTGTTTTAGAACTAAAATAAAATACTATTTCTTTCTGAAAACAGATGTGGTTAGGCATTCAGCCACTATAATTTGAGGGTCGGCAAATCTATAAAGGTTAAACATTTCTGCATTTCTGCAACAACCAAGCAGTATGCTTAGTGGTTAACAACCTGGGTATTGTCAGACAAATCTATGTTTGAATCTAGACTTTGACACTTACATGCTTTGTGATATTGGATTATGATCATCACTTTCTTCAGCTATACAATAGGGATCACAACATGTCCTATGCACGACTATTGTCAAAACTCATTGAGATGAAGTATTTACAGTGTATCACATAGTGGCTCATAGTGAGGACTCAAATTATTATTATGGTTACTCTCACTATTATTGAAAAGAGAATTTCTGACCTCCTAAAATGAGATATATGCCCCATATCATTGTAGTCTCATATGTTTTTTTACCTTGTAATCTCGATCTAAGAAATATTTATTAGTAAATATAATTGAAAAGAAGTTATTTGTCAAACATGGAAATACCATAATATTAAGTGTTCTGGTGCAATACTCTTTTCAGATAAATATTTACCTGCAAGAAAATGCTATTGTTTTTTGTTTTTATTAAGTACATAAAACATATATATTTATTGTGCCAATTGGCAAAATGTCCATTAAGTAATCAGTCTGACTATATGTTACATAAATGTTCTCTTGAGTAGTACTTACATGTACATTTTAGTTATTGAGAAAATGTGTTTACAACTCTTCTTTTTTGCCTATTTAAAATAAAAAGGTGAAAAATAGTTAGGCTTGATGCTTATTGTAGAGTGACCCAGGAATTTAATGTACTTTGTATTCTATTATGCCATGAAAATGCTCCTGTGCCCTGGGGACATCAAAAAAAATATTTGCTTTAATGAAAGGAGCCAAGTATGATTCTAAAGCTTCCAAACAGAAGAGCCAATAGGCTGCAGTTTACATCAGAAAGTATTCACCTTTCTCTCTCAACTGCATCAAGATGGGAAAAATGTGAACATAAATGCTTAAAGTTAAATGGTAAATGTTGGGAAGAGTGGAAAAGGATGATAAGTTTTGAATACCCAAACCTGGGTTAGAAGGATTATATTTAAAGTGAAGAAAATATCACATAGTATTTTTCACTTGAATGCCAGTCAGCGAACTTTACATAAATGAGAGAAATCAGCTGTTTTAGCTCTGATGCTTTCTTTTCAATTGCACATAGCCGAAAAGAAACTCAAAATAGTAAAAAGAAATTTTAAGAAAAAGTACTAGAAATTCTGAGATGCAGTTAGACTTAGATATAGTTGGATTTGGGTGTTCCAGAATATCAGTAGGGCTCAGCTCCCTTCATCACTTAGCCTTGCTTAGCATTGCATGCTTTTTCTGCTACAGAGAGACTCTTGTGTAGGATGGCCACTGGAAGTCCCAGCGTCATATCTCCCCAGCATAGAAATTCCGAGAGAAGAGAAAACTTTCCTATTTTTCTTCGACAGAAAAGTCATAGGGAGGATTTGGATAGGCCTAATCAAGATCAGATGCCTACACCTGAACCAATCACCTGCTTTTCTTGAGCTCAATCAGGTGACTCATCCCTGGGGCCAGAGAAGAGACAGTACATCATTTGGCAGTTTTCCAAAAGAAAAGCCTGCTATTTTTGCAAAATGAAAGGGGGTAGGACACTGGATAATAAAAACTAGATATGCTATTATAAACTCCACAGTTCTTATTTCCTGCCCCATGTCTTATAACGATTCAGTAAGCTGACTTAGGAGGTCATTGTCCTCATCGCCAGCCTTAATACATATCACTAAGCAGCACACTGGTAAAGAAAAAAGAAAATCAGCTAGATTAATATTAACTAAGATGGCTATGTGAAAAATATCCTTAAAATGTTCCCCCAAACTCACTCAAATGTTCAGAGTAGGAGCTGGTAATAAATACAACATCATGGAATTTTAACAAGAACAGGTTTTCTCCAAGCTAAACCATGACACAAAGAGATTAGAGACTTCTAGAATCCACATTTAAAAAAAAAGAAGAAAGAAAGAAAGAAAGAAAGAAAGAAAGAAAGAAAGAAAGAAAGAACGAAAGAACGAAAGAAAGAAAGAAAGAAAGAAAGACTCAGACGAGAAAAATGAGGCCTAGAAAAACTAAGTGACTTTGACTTAGTTAGGATAACATAGCTGATTAATGGCAGCATCGAGATGACAGCACACTTTGAGTAACCAGGTCAAAACCTTTTAAATCCATGACACAATCTACATATGTAAAAAATAGAGCAATTATAGTTTTTTAAGCTCTAATTGCCTATAAAGTTGAATTAAAGGCATCCAGTATTTCAATGGTTCTTAATGAAAAAAAAAAATGTCCAAAAACATCCTAATTGTGCACATAAAATACATGTGGAGGTATCTTCAAATATATTATGTGCCTTTCTCTATTCCCTCTCTGCTCTTTTAAAAAATGCCCCTTTAAAAATTGCCTACTCACCATCTGTTAGGTAAATTTCCTTAGACACAGTAAATGTGGAGGCAGAGATTGTTATAGAGACTATTCCAAATGGCACTGATACCTATATTTATGAAATTTTAAAAAGAGTAGGTTGGAGTTGCTTTTTAAAAAATTCACTATAGTAATATCACATCATCCCAGGTGCCTAGTTCTATCCAATTATGTGAGATAGATGATTAGATAGATGATAGATGATAGATAGAAGAAAATTAAGCAATTACACATAAAATGTTGCCCCAAGAGTTTGAGTTCTTCAATAGACAGAAAGAAAACATTTGAAAATTTACAAATCTATTTCACTTATGGTACAAAGTACACAGGTTTAGATTTGCAATATGCTCCTACACGGGCCAAGTTGACCACTTTTTCCATCTAGTTGTTTCTGAGGGAAAAAAAAGTGAAGCAGATGCCATTCAATTCCAAGTCTATAGCATAGACCATGACATTACACATGAAATATTATTCATTCAGAGTCAGGATGTAGCAAGAGTAATTTATACTCAGAGTATTTGCTCTCAAGTCAATAACAGAGAAGCCTTGAATAAAAATGTTCCCATTACTTTCTACTATAATATATCTTACTTATAGTCCATAAAATAGTGGTCAGGGGAGATTTAGCCTCTGGGCACCACATTATATAAACTCTCCACTTTAAGCCATCCCCACTCTGTAATTATTTTTAAAATATGTTACTCATTGTCAATATTAATTTAATTTAATCTTTCTTAGCATTAGAAGCTATTATTTTATACAAGCTCAGAAGCACATCTCCAGAAATTCCTCCCCAATGCTTCTTTGAGCTGAAAATTCATTGCAGGGTAGTTGCAGTGACTTAATTGTAGTTGGCAGAGTCCTGGCCACACACTAATTTCATTAGCCTCAAATTCTTGGATTTGAAAGACCTACTACATATGATTCCTGTCCTCTGACATGTCACTTACTAACCAATTCAGTGTGTATATATAGAGGACTTGCTCATCTTTATCTTTGGTCTTATACACACAAGCAGGAAAATGAGAATCTGAAATCATAGACACTATTTACATCTGAGTAGTCATTCTTGCCTAATTGTCAGGGAAGAACTTCATTCCAGGCTTAGCTGCCAGCAGCAGCATTTGTTACATTTATTACCATCTCATAGTTCCCTCCTGCCCCCCCCACGTGCTTAACCCTCCCCCGGCCCGCATTTAAGTCACTAAGTATTCCTTCCCCCAGCCTAGAAGCTTATCTCACCATACATTTTTGTCTCAATGATAGGTTTGGCATGGTCCCCCTGGCAACCCATAGAAACTGCGGGGGGAAAAAAAGAGCTCAAATCTCTAGACAGCTAAGAATTCAATCATTTAGAGGAGTTTCTTTTTTATAGGACAATCCTAATTGAACTGAACCCTGCAATCCCAGAGAAGATTCACCTACCATTCTTTTCTCTCTTTCTAAATTGATTGTGCCTTTGAACAATGGGTCTGTGTACCACTATTCTCTCTGTTCATTTTGCAGGCTTACACGGTCTGGGAAACTGGGAACTGGACTTGCATGCCAGGAGCTTCTAAGATCACATATAAAAAAGGCTTCTATATATTCCAACATGGGCAATGATTAACCAGAATGCCCACACCAAGGGTTATATCCAGCTTGCATCACAAGCTACAAGTTGGTGCATTCCTCCTGCTACCAGCCTCTTCTCAATAAATGCAGGTGAAAGCCCGGGGGGCGGGGGGACGCCTTTCTCCCTCAGCTGTTCAATACAACATGAATAGCTGCAATTTGCAAATTAGAGGAAAATGACAGTGTTTTCTCTGAATAGTTTTGGTCCCAACCCACACTGCTACCACTGGCTAACACCCGGTTCCTTCACTTCCTGGTCTAGGGAATAGGGAGACTAAGTGTAAGGCCAGCTGTTTGTTTCCTTACAAGTGCCCTCAGGGTCACACACCAGAAGAGGAATCAGCTCCCCCTGGAATAGTTTTCAGCAAATACAGTTCTTTAGCCTAGTCTGCGATCTCTTGACTTCAACATTTTACTGTTATTTAAGACACCCCATCTGCAGTATTGACCTGCTCTGAGTGAAGACAAAAACAGGCAGCCAAATAATTTAAAAATGCTAAACCAAACATACCTTTAATCCCCAGGGTTCCTGAAAAACCTATGAATTGCCCAGTGGTCTCTGGTGATCTCTGACCTCATGGTCTCCTGCAGCACTAACTCCCCCCAACACACACACACACACACACACACCTCCATGGAGCTGTCTAGCTTTAAGCTCAGAGATGAAGACAGCGCTTCTGGGTTTTGCTTACAACCTAAGCTCCTCTTGAAAGCGTCAACTCAGAGGGAAGACTGCTCCCAGAGCACTTTTGGGTGTGCAAACATCTAGGGGTCTCCATGATGGCATACTCAGGAGGTGCTAGGGAAGCTCTTAAGATCACGGAGGCTATACCAGGCTGCAGCCTTAGATGCCACCGCTCCTTCTGACGCAAAAACAAACTTCACACTCCTGGGATCTGATGTGGTGACAGCTTGACTCTCATAAGGAGTCCCCTTTAGAAAACCTATACCCTTCGGTTACAGGGAGCATAAGGAAACCAGAGTCAGCCCGAACATCTGGAGAAGAGATTAACTGGGTTTGGGCACTACCAGGCAGGGAGAGAGCTGTGCATTATTAAAGGATCATCTCAAGACTGAGATGAACAAAATGCTTGGGGGTCGGGGAAGAGAGGGAGAACAGAGGCAGAAATTGAAAGAGAAAAAAGAGAGAGAGAAAGATACATAGGGAGAAATACGGAGAAACAAACCAACAGCATGCAGACCCTAAAACTCAATTTCTTAACCCAAAAGCCATCCATTCATATACCCAGTGCAGCCCGGGAGCCACGGGGCAGAGGCTGCGCAGCGGGCGGAGAGAGAGCACTGCGGTAGAGCCCACCGCTCAGCTGCCTGGGATCCGCCTTCCTCCCATTCCGCTGTCGCCCTCCGGCGCCCGGAGCAGAACCGCCAGGCCTTGCTCAGTGCACCCCATTGCTTTGCTCCAGGCACCTTCCCTGCTGGCTCCGGGCATCGTCCTAGGAGTCAAGGACTGGGGTTGGGGGGCTGCCTTAGGGAGGTTGTGGGGAAGGACAGGCGGAGGGAGGAGGCAGCGAAAGCGATTTTGTTTCGCAGTTAGCATGAGCTCATCACTAGCTCTGAAGTGGCAGGAGTAGAAAGCTGATCGCCCAGCTCCTGCCAGTGGCCGGACTGCAAATGCAATTTAGACGGTGCCAACATTTGCCCACAGCAAATCACCAGGGGGTCACGTCTGCGGGTAGCATCTCCCCACTTGGGGAGCGGCCCCGAACCTTCCGCCCAGGCTCTCGCAGAGACAGGCTACAGGTCGGAAAATCCAACCCAAGAGATGGGCAATTAGCATCCTCGTGTAGGTGAAGACCTAGCCCTCGGCTTAAGAGGTGCCTCCCTAAGCTCTTCTCGAATTTTTCCAAGGGAGTTGTGGCTTGCCGGGCGGCCTGAGGCTGGGAAGCTGGGGAGTTGAGAAATGCCCAGGTTCGAGGCGTCTTCTCATCTTTCATATTCCATGCGCCCAACCGGCTCCCCATGGAGCCGACACTTTTACAAGCCTGTTTTCGGAGCATATTTCACTCTAACGCAAACCCATTTAAATCATCGCCTTGTTTTCGCAGATTGCTTCTTGTAAATGGGGCCATAAATCCAGGATGTCATGCCGGATGGAGTGGAGCGCGCACAGGGGAGAGATGGAAGGGGGAATAAACCAAGTAGGGATTAGAAGGTACCTCCTTGGGTGAGGTGGGGGGATTCGGAAGGATCTCCAGGGTGGAAATGCGCGAGGGCTGCTGACCTGATCCCGCACCCCTGGAGTCTAAACCAGCTTTTAGGATTCAGAGCGCAGAGGGCTACATCGCGCTCTGCCCCGGAGGGAGCGCCCCCCTACCTGGAAAAGCCTCAAGATGTTGGCTACCATGATGGAGACCGAACTCCCCGAAGCCCCAATCACTCCAACTACTTTCTCCGGCTTCACGAAAACCGGAGGCTCGCCGTTGGTGCAGCGCACGTCGGAGGTGTCCTTCTGGATGAGCGCCTGGACGAAAGTGAGCGACTGTTCGAGCGCGTAAGTGTCCCTGGAACAAGTGTCCAGGATCCGCGCGCCCAGCGTCACGTTGGGCAGCAGGTTGGGATCGCTGTTGATCTGGTCCAGGGCGTAGAGCATCGCTTCCAGCCTGTGGATCCCGTTCTCCCTCTTGATGTCGCCGCAAGGCACTCCGCTGGGACCCTTGGCGTGCACGGGGAACAGCCCCCCGAGGGTGACGTCCCCCTCGATCCGGATAGAGTGCGGGGCGTACATCTCCTGGCCGCGCGCCGCCGCCGCCAGCGCGCACAGGAGCACCTCCAGGACGCAGCAGGGGAACTTCATCAAAGTCAGGACGCGGAGCAGCTTCCCCAGCTGGACCATGCTGCTCCGACTGCGGCGGCGGCGGCGGCGGCGCTGGAGGAGACGGCGGCGGGCTCGCCGGGGTCCGGGCTCCTCGGGGTGCGCTCCTCCGGGGAAGCCCTGGGGCTCCTGCAGGCACGGAGGGTGGAGGCGCCCGGGAAGGAGCGGCCGGGGAGGGCGGGAGGTCCCGCGGCGCCCGCCAGCCTGGGGCGCCGTGCGCTCTCGGGGTTCGCCCGCCCGCGCGCCGCGCTCGCGGTCCCCGACTTGCCGCTCGCGCTCTGCAACAGCCCAGCACTGGGGAGAGGGCGCGGACTGCTATCGCTTTAAATGGTCGCTCGGCTCCCTCTCCTCCTCCTCCCACACCCTCCCGCGCTCGCCCGCTCTCGGTCTCTCCCCACCCTTCCCAGCGCCCGCCCTCCCTCCTGGTTTGCATCATCACGCAGGGAGGGGCTGCGTGCTGAGGTAGGGGGGGACTAAGTGGGCGGCTGGAGGCGGGGGGGGGGGAGTGCCTCGGATTGGGAGTCTCTCGGGCCCCAGGGGATTTAGGCGCTGCAGGTCGCAGGCGAGGGCTGAGCTCTTGTCCCTATCTCACTGTAGAAGCCTCTCGATCGTCCGCCTGCAGCCACATGCAGGTTCTAGGCACGGGTGGCACCAGCCCCGGGATGGGACGAGAATGTCTGCTGCTGACTCCCAACCCTGAGGTCCAGAGCCCCGGCTGTCAGTTCCGGGAGAAGGCCAGGGAGTCGCAAGGTGGAGGAGCCTGTGATGACGGGGAGCGGGAGAACCCTAGTTAGTCTCCACTGCTGATCCGCCTGTGCCAGTTTTTCCCAAGAAAAAGAACATACGCAGAGGAGCCTGATTCGTGACTTTGAAGAACCTTTACCCAGAAACTTCTCCCGGGCCCAGGCACTGGACTAGCCTGTAGAGAAACAGGCCAACAAGAAACATTAGGAATAAAAGTATATCCTTGGTCTTCAGGGGTTCCTGGAACCAGAACTAGCCAGGGTCCCAGCTAATCTGGTGGAAACCTCTGACTCGCCCCTCTTCTTCCTTTCATATCAAGAGAGGGAACATATGAGAACTCGGCAGAGCACACTTTTCTCTGGCGCTGACAGGTGTAAGGATCTCTCTTACCCACTTACAGAGATGCTTCTGGACTGGTACAGGTTTTAGAGGCCCCGGAACAGCAGGGAAGAGGTGATAGCAGGAGGAAGAAAAGAGGGGCAGACAGAAGTCTCCTCAATGATTCAGGATGCCCTTCTCTCTTTCTGTGGCTGGAGATTTGGGGGCAAATTCGGGATGCCAGATTGGGTTTCAGTACAAGTAGGTAGTTGTTTTTCAAAAGTGTCCTCTCCTATAGGCCTAGCCCAAATTTAGCCCATTAAAGCAACAAGTGGCCCTAGGAAAGGTGATGTCTTTGTCCTTGGGATCCAGAGTAGACTCAGGGAGGTTAACTAAGTTCTTCCTGAGGCTTTCTGTTGGAGTGCAGCAAAACTATTTTGCACATATTTGAAGAAACAAAACTATACATTTTTGTTTTTGTTAATGTACATTTTGTTAATGTACAAGGACATTTTGTTAATGTCCTCGTACAACCCCACCCACGCCCATGCACAGACCAAAGAGTCAGAAGATAGGTAGTTGGTTGTCTCTACCACTGAGTACCTGTGTATCCTTGACATTTCTAGTCCCCTGTCTGGGTTATAGTTTCCCCATCTGTAAAATGACAAGATTGAATTGGATACTCTCCAAATTATCTTTTAACTCTCAAATCCTCTTTTAAAATAGACCATGTCCCTTTGTACATGGTGCTCTTTTTAGGCCAGTACCCTCTGCTGTTTTATGTTTGGGAAAGCAATTTTTTGATATACAAAGAACTTTACAAATATGTCCTGGTATGACGACTTATTTTTCCTTGCCCAACATCTATTCTTTTTTCTTTTAAGGACAGTCCAATGTGTCAGTTTTGGGAGAATATGTCCTTCCTCCATGTTTCAATACTTAAAAGTCTGAGAAACACAGACACTACTTTCCATAATCCAAGCTTGGCTGTTTAGAGCATGAACTGGGGTCCTTTGGCTACTGTGATAATGTGTTCAAGGATGGGAATGGGGCCCAATGAGAACCATCCAGGACTAATCCCTGCAGTTTGCAGGAGTAACTAGGGTAGTGACACAGGGTAGTGCATGAATTAGGCAAATAGCGCCCCCACCCACATGCTCAAAATATTTTATATCTTTTGGAAATGTTATACTCTTCTGACTTTGTAAGACCGTAACATTTTATTGCCATCTTCAAAAAAACAGTGGTATAATATACAATGTGATTATCAATCACTTTTAGATGTGATGCCCTGCTACATAAGTGTATACATTGCACGGTCTTAAGCTACTCCTTCCTGCCAGTCCTAGAGCTGTGAGGATAATAAGACTGTAGCTGCCCTAGGAGCTTCTACATAAACAGGAAGATATTTGAATTCTAAAACAAGAGACACAAGAGAGGAGGGGAAAAGATAAAGAGGAATGGGGTGGAGATAGGTAGGTCCTGATGAAAACATCTGAACTCCTAGATTCAGCCTGGTTTGAAAGACTGCTTCTGGATTTTTTCTCTGTTATATAGTATTTTCTTTCTCTTGTCTGAATCCAAAAAGATACTCTTAATTCACCTGTTCCAATACATCAGGGCAAAAAGGGTGGAACAGCTGAAAGAAATAACTTGTTAAAGCAGAATCAGCTAATTTGGAAAAGAGTAAAAGAAGCAAACAAAGCAATAGAAAGGTATACTTGGGAACATGAGTACTATGATTCTACTATTTAGGCATAAGTACCCCAGGCTGCATTTGACAGAGACCATATCCTTATTAAGTTTTAAATTTAAGGCTATTTATTAAGAACTTGGTAATAAAATATATTTTTTTGGAAAGCTGGGTAGCAAGTAATGACACTTGATTTTTTACCTTTTCATGTCTGGATCCATGTGCTACTCTTCTGTTTTCATTTCACATCTTGTGATTGCCCAATAAGTATATCTTGGCTGACTACTGAATGTTGCCTTATTCTGTGTTCTCTCTTTCCTCTGATCATTCTCCCCAAACATCTGGCAGCAATCATTATCTACTTTCATTGCAGTCATCTGTGTGTATGTCTTATTTCCTCTGCCAAGTTGTAAGATCCTTGAGGGTAAGGGTTAGGTATTATTTGTCTTTTTTCCTGAACAATGTTTAGAATGGTGTTTTGTACCTAAGGAGGACTCATGTGTTGAATGAATCACAACTGGTTTTGCTATTCCCCACAGCCTTTATTTGACAGCGACCAAAATATAAAGTGACAGAGCAGAAACAATAGCAGATAAATTACTGTCCTCTTAGCCACAATATGCAGTTTCTAGAACCTAAATGATAATTAGTAGATTTAGAAATGACTTTATTTTACAAAAATTGCATATGATTGGAATATTCTAACCTTAAAGCTCTTGATCAGCTCTAAAGAAAGGCTTTAATTGGTTCTTCCTGAGTTAAGTGTTCACTCCTGGAGCAAACACTGGGGCAATTGCCATAGACAGGCTGAGGAAGGTCACAAGACAAGTTCTTGTATCATCACTTTAGCCAGATGGAAAGAATGATCTCTTACCAGGTAAGTAGGAAAATTATAATGAGCTTGCAAATCTATAAACATTCAGTATATATGGAATCTAATTCATTGTTATATCTTTAGCCACAGTGGTAACTTAGTAGGTGACACAGTACTTTGTTGTTGTTGTTGTTTTGAGGTTATATGAATAGAAAATCTTTGCATAAGAATGGTTAATTTACAACTGGGCCAGTCATTGGTCTAATGTCCTATTTAATTGGTGGAGGAACTAGTTTTAGGTACAAAGATCATACATTATAAAATGTGTTCACATGCTTGGTTCTGTGTAGTTATGTTTTCGTGAAGGAATTAACAAAAATGTGTAACTAAAGTAAGGGCTCAGTCCTAATTTATATTCTTAGTATTGTGTTTTCTTAATAATCTCAGTTTTATTTATTTTCTTTGTTGTTCTTCCCTGCCTATCATTTTCTGAAGAAGAATTTTTCCACTTCCAATTCCCTCTCTATTTAAATATAATTTGTAATTTACAAAGTTGTCTCCTTAACTGCTACTCCTGTTACTAATATACTCAGGTTATTCTTCTATCCTTCATGTAGGTCTTAATGCATAGCTTTTTTAAAAAAATTACGGTCTTACATTTGATATGTACTACCAAGTAAAGATCACCTTTTTTTTGAAGAAAAAGAGAAAAGACACTCTATTTCTGTTATGTTTTTCTGTCATATTTATTTGTAGTAGACATCTTGTGTCACTCAGCATGTATTTCCTGATTCCATCTAATTAAGAAACTCTGATTTTGTACATCCCTTAAATGTGTAGCAGATGGAATGTTCCTATTGTTCCTTTGGTAACATCATTGCCATTCCTTTGGGAAACAACCCCTCTCAATCTCTGTAAATTGAGATGGAACTATCAATCTTAATGTCTCACATATCCAAACTCAGGTGTAGGCACATATCGAGGGTTGGCAGAACTGAGCTCTTTGTTCACCGGCTGAAACATTTAAGAATAAGGAAAGAATCTGAGATTCTGTATTTATAATTAAAGAAGGTAGATCTATTCTTCTTTAATTTTTCATCTATGAGAATAGAAACTGGGGCTTCCAATAGCTGTCTTTTCTCCCATATGAATAAAGTCTGACTATAAAATCAACCCAAATGGAAGCAGGTCAAAGACACAGAGGGAAAAGTAGAACCCTGATGAGGTCATCTGACACCCTGGATCCAACAATGCCTGAAGCTGCATTTGCCTTTGAATATTAAATGTTGACACCTAAATATAACCTATTCTTTGCTTAAGCTACTGATTCATTTGGGTAAGGTCTCTCAAAATTGAGGATGCTAATTTAGATTGTTACTGCTAAATATAAATATGATATAACTAAATTAAAAATAGCTACTGATTCTCAGAATCTATGACAATAAACTACAGAAAGTGCAGAACTCTATGATATGGAGTGTAATAGTTTTACAGTTCTTGATGTGAATCCAGAAATTGAGCATATGATATCAAATGACAATGACTTCAAATGACCAGTTGCATATGAAATAAATTAAAAATTAAGAAACTTTGAGTATAACTGATGGATTTTTAAATTGTCAAAAGAACATATTTATGTTTATCTCATAAGAAATATGGCAATAGTACAGATTTTTATATGCACAGAATACAAACTATGTAGGGTATAATATTTTACCTATTTAAAATTAGTAGTAATTCTAAAAGAGTGGCATTTGCTTTGTCAATTGGAATAATCACACCATCATGTTCTCAAGACCTGCTTATCTGTGGGCAATGCAGACATTTGAACCTGCTGCTTGAACCTCATTGATTTCTTGAATTAACCATGACCAATATGTGAGGTTTACTCTTTTTCTTTTGAGTACATTCTATCTACTAGGCACTAGAATGAGCAATTTATAGGCAGTGACTCATTTAATCTCTGTGTCAAACCTATAAAAGACATACTATTATTGTTCTTATCCTAATTTTACACGAGAAATTGTTATAGCTAACATTTATCTGGCACTTACTATGCCCCAGGTATTGCTCTAATGGTTTACACGTGTTGATTTTTTAAAACCTCAGAAGAATAAGTGACAATTTATTGAATCCTCAAAACATATAAGGTAGGTATTATAATCACTTCTATTATTCAGATGAAGAAATTGAGGCACAGAGTTTTTAAGAGACTTGCCAAAAATATAAAGGTAGGAAGCAGCAAAACTCATATTTGAAGCCAGAAAGTTTATCTCCAAAGTCTATATATTTTAACCACTCTACCACCTAGCTCATGGGTATAAAAGCAGAGCTCACACTCATGCCTAAGTTCAGTAATCATGCTTTTAACTACTATATTCTATCTGAGTATTTGACACTGATCCCTAGCAGCAGAGAGTTTCCAGAATTATTTTTCCCAGGTGAAGTGTGTTCAGGGTATGTATCCAGTGAACTGCAGGTATTCATTTGTTCAATTTCTGCTTTCTGTCCCTTACCACACTCATGTGCACAGTATGTACTAGAGGTAGAATGTGGCTGTTCTCCATCAGCCATCTAGGTCTTCATGTGACTATGAATACCTCTGCTGGACCTTATGGTCCTAGACAAGCTTCCTTGTCTTTGTCCAAACACTCTCCCTGTGTCATGTACTGTTGCATTTACTGAGCTGTCACTCACAACCAAATTGCACCCTCCCCCTTAACCCTGAAACTGCCAAATGCAACACCTGCCTGAATCAAGTTCAGGTTCGATATCTCATTTGGAGTGAGCCAATGGCATATCTTCCTTCCTGGTTCCCAAGTATCACTTTCACTATGGTATCAGTGTACCCTTTGGCCCAATCTACTGATTTGATTCAGTAGATTGATTCAGTGAATGATTCAGTGAATTCAATGATTTTATTCAGTGAACATTAGTTGAATATTTTATATTTTATAAGAGCTCTATTTTTATAAAATTTCAACATGGCTATCCAAATGAGCTTTTGTGTTTTTCAACATAATCAACAGACATTAAAGAACTACTTTTAAAATGTTCAAAATATTGAACAGTTTTCTCTGTCTTAATATATCTTATTAGTCCAATATCCATACCTCATTAATATTCAAACAATACTCTTTGGATAATTACTCATGTTCTTTGCAAGTCTTGATTCTTTGTGATGTGGGACCATTTCTCATGATCATATCTGTTTTGAAATTATGTAAGACAAGTTAATGTTAGCATCTTAGCCATACAAGTTCTTTATCCTATAATGATTGTGATTCTTCACTTCCTCAGGACCTTCCTCCCCACCGACTGGAAAAGCAAAAGCGTAAGAATTGTGATCAAGTGTCATTTATGTGGGGAGAACATAGCATTTAAGCATTTGTAGACATTCATTCAGGCAATCAGTCTCTATTGAAGACTTCTGCTTCTAGCATGATGGAGTAATTGGTCCCAGACTTTCCCTCTCATTGCCAATTATTAGAAAATTAGACAGAATGTATTAAATGACTTTTTAAAGACATTAGCAACAAGCAGTTCAGCTCGGTGATGAAGAGGAACTAAGAGGGGAGCTAGAAGAAAGGAACTAATGAGGAGAACCCTATGAATGTTCTGACTTTCTGCCTGATGCTATTTTTCAGACCCAAACTGAGTATGGTAGATGGCTAATTTGAGGAGACAGCGATCAGAGTTCAGGGAGGCTAAGGAGGCTATAATTTGCAGAGATGAGAACAAGACAGTAGGATTCAGGGCTTCTAGTTGAATGGCAGAGTAGGTAAATGCTGTGCTTGCTTCCTCCCGGAAGACATCAAAATTACAACTAATCCTTCATTGAGAAGCACTTAAAGTTTAGCTGAACAGAAGTTCTATAACTAAAAATATAGAAGAAGCCACATCAAAACTGGTAGGAGGGGTAGAGACATAGAATAAGTTGGTCCCATGCCCATGTATGGGGGTTAAAAATCAGGAAAGATATTTTGGCTGCAGAAGTAACCCCTGAATGAGTGGTCCAAGCTCAATACCAGGCTCCCCAGTCCAGGGTTTCAGTGCCAGGAAGAGAAGTCCCCATAACTTCTAGCTGTGAAAACCAGTGGAGATTATGGCTTAGTGAGATGGAGGGCTGCTGGAGTCCCAAACATATCTCTCTCTCTCTCTCTCTCTCTCTGACATTCAGTATTATTTTATATTAGTTTCAGGTGTACAGCATAGTGGTTAGGTATTTTTATAATGTATAAAATTATTCTCCAATTAGTCTAGTACCTAATCATCAGAAAAATGCAAATTTAAATCATAATAAATCAGCTCACACCTGTCCGAGTGTCTATTATCAATAAATCAACAAACAACAACTGTTGGCGAGGATGTGGAGTAAAGGGAACACTCGTACACTGTTGGTGGGACTATGAGTTGGTACAGACACTATGGAAAATAATATGAAGATTCCTTTAAAATGAAAAATAGAACTACCTTATGACCCAGCAATTCCAGTTATTCCTCTTAAAGGGTCCATGCACAAACTTACTCCTTGAAGGATTCACTCACTCTGAACTCCAATACTGAGCAGCAGCTCAAATGGTGCCAAAAACATATGGAGGAGAAATGAATTGTCTCGCTTCAAGGTGAAGGCTGGAGGGGCTGTTGTTCTTTTGTTGAGTCCTCCCCTAACCCAGCCTGCACTTGCAGGGGTGTGCCATATCTGAGCTCCATCAACCTGAATGAGCTTCATCAACCTTTGCCATGCTCTAATTATTCCCTGAGACCTCACCCCACCCAAATTGCCGGCCTACCCAAGCCACTTCCAGTAGCCTTTCAAAACAGATAGCCTGTCCTGGCTCATGCAGCAAACTTTCCTAAAACCTCTCAAAGGTTCACAAACCTCAAACAAACAGCATCTAGTCTCCATGTGCCCCGTACCTCTAGCTAAGCAGGCCCAAGCCTAGCACTAGTGGCAGCCAATTTCAGTTCATAGCTTAGCTTCTTCCAGTCACCTCTAAGCCTAGCACAAGTGGCAAACATCCTTGGATTACTCTGTAGCTCATACCATTGGCTGTGGCAGGATAAAGGCAGCATCTGAGCTTGGCCTGCACCACAGCCCCTCTCAAGAGTCCACAGAACCAATACACTTGGTGGCCAGCTTCAGACCACACCAGAGTACCACCCAACAACTTCCACAAATGACACACCCAAAGGGAAAACTTGGCAGGCACTAGAGCTGTGCCAAAGCAACTGCTGCTCTGTAGGGCCAGCCCCTGTATAAGAGTTCCTCCACTGTAGTCATGGCCAGTTCTCACAACCAGACAGCCTGAGGGGCAGTCCCTCCCACTGATGTGCAAACAGCAACCAAGCTCAACTACAATAGAAGGGTATGTACAACCCACACAAGGGACATACCTGAGTACCTGGCTCA
This sequence comes from Cynopterus sphinx, assembly GCA_030015415.1. Classification (NCBI taxonomy): domain Eukaryota; kingdom Metazoa; phylum Chordata; class Mammalia; order Chiroptera; family Pteropodidae; genus Cynopterus; species Cynopterus sphinx. The sequence continues at coordinate 117,466,384 of CM057381.1, read as the reverse complement.
GATGACCAGGGAGACTGTGCCACTGAGCCCCACAGCACATCTACTACATAAGGCCAAGACTGAGAGACATAGCAGCTCTACCTAATACATAGAAACAAACACAGCAAGGGAGACAAAATGAGGAGACAAAGAAACATGTCCTAAATGAAAGAACACAACAAAGCTCCAGAAAAAGAACTAAATATGAAGGCGAGTAATCTACTAGGTGCAGAGTTAAAAACACAAGTTATGAGGGTGCTCAATGATCTCAGTGAGAACCTCAACAAAGAGATAGAAAATGAAAAAGAATGAGTCAGAAATTAATAATACAATAACTGAAATGAAGAATACATTAGAGGACATCAACAGTAGATTAGACGAAGCAGAGAATTGGTGATTTGAAAAATAAGGTAGCAGAAAACAACCAATCAGAACAGCAAAAAAAAAAAAAAAATTCAAAAAAATTAAGATAGTTTAAGAGGCCTCTGGGACATCAAGTGTACTAACGTTCCCATCATAGGGGTACCAGAAGGAGAAGAGAGAGAGCAAGAAGTAGAAAACCTATTTGAAAAAACGATGGAAGGAAATAGACATACAAGCCCAGGAAGCACAGAGTGTCCCAAACAAGATGAACCCAATGAGACCCTCCCCAAGACACATCTTAATTAGAATGCCAAAGGTTAAAGACAGAGAGAATCTTAAAAGCAGCATGAGAAAAGCAGTTCCTATAAGAAAGTTCTCATAAGACTGTCAGCTAATTTCTTAACACAAACTTTGCAGGCAAAAAGGGATCGGTACGAAATATTCATAATAATGGAAAGCAAGGACCTACAACCAAGATTATTCTACCCAGCAAAGCTATCATTTAGAATTGAGTACAGATAAAGAACTTCTCAGACAAGAAAAAGCTAAAGAAGTTCAATACTACCAAACCAATATTACAAAAAAATATTAAAAGGACTTCTTTAAAAAGAAAAAATTTTAAAAAATATATGAATAATGACAAATTAAAAACTATAAATCAACAATTATTTCAAATGTAAACGGATTAAATGATCCAATCAAAAGACATAGGGTGGCTGAATGCATAAGAAAATAAGATCATTATATATGCTGCCTACAAGAGACTTACTTCAGATTGAAAGGCACACAAATACTGAAAGTACAGGGATGGAAAAAGGTATTTCATGAAAAAGCGGGGGAAAAAACTGGGGTAGTAATACTTATACCAGACAAAATAGATTTTAAAACAAAGGCTATCACAAAAGACAAAGAGCAATTTTACTTCTGGATATTTATCCAAAGAACCCAAAATACTAACTCAAAAAAAAAAAACATGTATTCATATGTTCATTGCAGCATTATTTACAATAGCCAAGATATGGAAGCAACCTAAATGTTTCTCAATAGATGAATGGATAAAGAAGTGGTAAGTATATAAATATGAATAATATAAAAATATATATAATGTAATATTATATGTTATACATATATAATATTACTCAGTCATAAAAAAAAATAAGAATGAAATCTTGCCACCTGCAGCAACATGAATGGACCTAGAGGGTATTATGCTAAGTGAGATAACTCAGACAGTGAAAGACAAATGCCATATGATTTCACCTATATGTGGAATCTAAACAACAAAATAAATAAACAAAATGGAAACAAACTCATAGATACAGAGAACATTTTCACAATTGCCAGATGAGGGTGGGGGTTGGGAAGATGGATGAAAAAGGGGAAGGGATTAAGAAGTACAAATTAGTAGCTGCAAAATAGTCATGGGGATGTAAAGTATAGGAAATATAGTCAATTATATTGTAATACTATGTATGATGTCAGTTGGGTACTAGATTTATTAGGGTGATCACTTTGTAAATTATATAAATATCTAATCACTGTGTTATACACATGAAACTAATTTAATATTGTATGTCAGTTATAACTGAAAATATATTTTTAAAATATGTACTTTTTTAAAAAAAAAAAGTAGTTACAGAAAGAAAGAGGGCCAGAAATTTTTATGAAGGAGGTCTCTTAAGTTTTGTCTCAACAATAATCTATAAATATGTAGGATGAGGAGCTGAGACCCAAGGAAAATACTAATCATTGGGAAACTGTAATAGAGCTCACACAGGGTTGGGAGACATTAGTGTTCTGTGACTCCAGAAGGGAGAGATCTTGTTGAATAGTCAGAACATTTAGTAGAGACCCAGAGAAGTTACACTTTAATATCAGGGCTAAATATCAACCCTAAAATGTCTTAAAGAAAAACCTCAAAAAGATCAAACTGATCTGCGACTAACTAGATTACTGCCAAAAACAAAATTTAACACTTTTTAAGGATCTGAGATGCAGACACTTAACCATCTTATGTTTATACTGTACAGAATCAATAAAAATTATAAGGCATGTGGAAAGACAAGAGAAAAAGTAGTCAATAAAAACAGATATAACAATGATAGATTTTGGAATCAGCAGACAAATACAATAAAATAGTATGGTAGACAGAATTCTAAAATAGCTCCCATGATCATATTATATTATATACTGAAAGAGGTTGTGCAGATGTAATTAAGATTATTAATCAGTTGACTTTAAGAGAGGTTATCTAGATGAGCCTAACCTAATCATACAAGTTTTTTAAATGCACAGACTTTTTCTCTGGCTGACTGCAACAGAGTAAGTCAGAGATATTCTGTGAGAGGGATTTTACATAAAAGGTTCTCTGTAGCTGAAAGGGAGGAAGCCATGTGGAAGGGCCTGAGAGTGGTCCTAGCAGCTCACTGGCCCCTGGATGACAGCCAACAAGGAGAGAGGGACATCACCCCTACAGTTGCAAGGAACTGAATTCTGCCATTAACCTGAATTAGCCTTAAGTAGATTCTTCTCTAGAGCTTCCAGATAACAGCACAGCCTGGCTAACTTTGACTTCTGCCTCATGAGAGCCTTAGGAGAGAGCCCAGCTGAGTCTGCCCATACTTCTGAGTATTTGCTGAACTGTGAGATAAATGAGGATTTTAAGCCACTAAATTTGTGGTAGTTTGTGACACAGCAATAGAAGATGGATATAAACAGCTAGTGTAAGTATGTTCAAGAATTGGAGGGAACATAAACACAATGAGAAGTAGTATATATATAAAATATATATAAAAGAACCAAATGGAATGTCTAGAGCTGAAAAATACTTTATCCAAAATTTACTGCATGTGCATAATAGTTGGACACTGCAAAAGAAAAGATTGATGAACTTCAAGAAACACAAAACATTGATCAAGACAGAGCATATATTGTTCCATAAACAAGTCTCAGTACATTTAAAAATATTAAACTCATTCTAATAACAATGGGTTTTACTTATAAATCACTAACAAAATGATATCTATAAAATCCCCTAATATTTTAAAATTAAACAGTACACTTCCAAATAACTCATAATTCAAACAAAAATATCCAGATAAATTAGAAAATATTTTTAGATGACTGATAACAAAAACAACCTGCCAAATTCTATTTAGCATAGCTAACGCAGATCTTAAGGAGAGATTTATAGCTTAAATCCTAATATTAGAAAAAATATATTTAATTCAGTCACCTAAACTTTGCATTAGAAACTGAAAAATAAAATAAAATAAAATAAACCCACAGTAAGTAGAAAGAATAAAGAGCATAAATCATTGAAATAGAAAAGAGAAAAAAGAGAGGAAAATCAATAATATCAATAGTTATTCCCTATAAGTATTAGTAAAATTGAAAATATCTAACTGAACAGATTAAGAAAGAAGGTTACAGCTTTCCTGACCAGAAATCTGCCCTCCCTTTGGGGTGTACTATCTTATCTCTTCACTTCCCGAATTCCACAGGGCTGCAGCCTTCCTTAGCATGGCCCATCTCCTTCTAAAATATACTTTCCATAAATCTTACTTTTTCACCAAAAAAAAGGAAAAATGAAAAAAGACTAATGATCAATATGAAAAGAAAGTAACATCGCTCTAGATCTTAAAATCTCGAAAAGGATAATATGAAAATGCCATCAAAATTTTTACATCGAAAAATTGATAACTAAATAAAATGGACAAATTCACTGAAAGACACAACTTACCAAAACTGATTTTAAAAAAAAAGAATATAGTAAAAGCTTTATATATGTTAAATTTTCTTCATGATTAAAAACCTTTTCATGATTGCCTTGAACTGATGGTGAGACTGGGAATTAACTGGGAATGGGCATAAAATATCTCATTAAGGGAATAAATATGCTCTAAAACTGATATATGTTGATGGTTACACAACTTGGTAAAGTTACTAAAATTATTAGTTTGCAGACATGAAATTGGTGGATTTTATAAGCATAATATATTTCAGTAAAGCTGTTTAAATAAGATAAGTAATGTAATATATAAAAATCCTTTCCACAAAGGAAATTCCAGATCCAGATGGCTTCTCTGGTGAATTTGATGAACAATTTTAGGAAAAATATCAATTTTACACAGACTTTTTCAGAAAATAGAAGAGAAGGAATCAGAATGGAGAAACATATCTGATAAAGAATTTGTACATATGATTATATAATACACACATAGAATAAAGAATATGTACAGAATGCAGTAAGAACATGAAAAGATGCTCAATACCATCAGGGAAAAGCAAATTAAAACCACAATGAAATTGTTACCTATCAGAATGGCTAAAATTAAAAAGACTGACCATTTCAAGTATTGGCAAGGATGTAAAGGAACGAATACTTTCACACACTACTTGTCAGATGTAAAATGGTGCAAGCACATTAGAAAACTCTCTGTTTCTTATAAAGTTAAACATATACTTACCATGTAAATCACATTTCCATTTCTACCTAAAGAAATAAAAAAATATATATCCACAGATGTTTCTGCATAAATGTTTATAATGGTATTATTCAAAATAACTATAAAATGAAAATAATCTAAATGTCCACCAAAAAGACAAATACATTTTGCTATATCTGTACAATGGAATACTATTCAGCTATTTACATATAAATCTCAAAATTGTTATACCAAGGAAAAGAAGACTGAAAAAGTGTGTCATGCTACATTTTATGTAAACTTCTAGAAGAGCCAAAATTAATGTGTACTAGCAGATTGGCCTGGGCCTAGGTATTGTGGATAGATTGAGTAAATAGGGATAAAAGGGACCTTTTCAGGATAAAAGAAGTGTTCTATAACTCGATTGTGGTGGTTTTTATTATATAAAGTTTTATGCTTAATTTAAGTATTTATAAACTCATTAATCTATATACTTAATATGTGTGCCTTTTCATTGATCTAAATTATACCACAATTAAGTTGATATAAAAAGTTAAAAATTATCAGAATCTGGGAAAATTAATGGATTCCTCTTACCCATTTTTATCATCTATAAACTGAAGAGAAATTTTTTTACTGAGTTTTAATATTTCTTTCAGTTCTAATTATATGTCATGATTTTTATAATTATTGTTAAATTGTAAAATTGCATGCTTTCTTATGAACTTTTACACTTATATTTGCGTTCTTATAAAATATTATTTTTCCATAAATATAACAGTAATTAATGTTATAACTAACACTTTCAAAAAGGCATTAATGAAAGTGCTTTAGGAACCTCTCTTTCCAACACTGACATAAAATCTTAGAATAAGACCACACCTGTCTCACTCTTACTTCAGGTCCATTCTTTTCTTAGAAAACTATGAATATAAAATACCACTTGTTCTCTAGCTTCATATCCTTGCTCTTCAGAAGGTGGTGTCCTATGATTTTATCCAAAATAGCCTTCTCTATGCCAGATTTGTCAAACTCATGTCAGGCTTCTTCACATCTTGTCACACACTCAGCAGTTATAAAGGAAGCTGTTGGTTCCGTGTGACTTTTTAAAATACATTTCCTTTTCTTAGGAGATTTGTTCATTCTCATGTTTCTACTTAAGGCACAGGCTTTATCCTCATTTTTCTACTTATGGGACAAGATTTTAAGTTCATGAAATGGTAAGCCTGTATTTCCTAGTGACTCTATTTAGGGAAGATATATGAAGAGAGAGCACATCTATAAAAGGTAACCTGGTAGAATCAAATATAGTTTACAACACTACAATTTATTTCTAGAGCATCTCAAAATTGCATGATGTGTCTACTAGGGATGGGGCACTTCTGATTCAATTAGAACTGAAATAATTCTTTAGGGACTTTGTGAAATAAAAATATTTAACTAAAAGTAGTTAAAACAACTTTATAAGGTTGATGAAAATGTTCTACATCTTGATTAGAATATCATTTAAATGGGTAAATATATCTGTCAAAAGTAATAGATTCATACAGTTGAAATGTACTCATTTTCTCCATTTACACATACCTTGAAAAGGTTAATAACCATTTTAAAGGTTAAATTTATAGTGGATAACATATCAAAAACTACCTTAACCAGGTGATCAAAGTTAGTATCTACTGCAATAAGCCATATTAATAAAATATACCCTTGATGTGGTGATAAAATTGGCATTTACTGTTGTAGTTTTCCTCTCAAAAACCTATACATTTTTATGAAAACATCAGAAAATCCAAAATGAGAGACATTATACAAAATATCTGATCAGTACTTCTCAAAAGTGTCAATGTCTCCAAAAAATAAGAAAAGAGTGAGAAACTATCAGTTAGGAGGAGCCTAAAGAGACATGATAACTAAATATAATGTATCCTGAAGGGGATCCCATAACAGAAAAAGGACATTAAGTAAAAACTATGGAAATATATATGAAGTATGAGCTTTATTAATAATGATGTATCAATTTAGTTAATAATTGTGACAAATTAATATCAGATGCTAATAACAGGGAAACAGGGTGTGGAGTAGATCAGAATTCTCTACTATCTTTGTAACTTCTCTGTAAATCGGAAGATTCTCTCCTAAAATAAAAAGGTTTGTTAAAATTATTTTGAATGAAAGATATGTATATAAAATATAAGGGAGTTGCGTATATCCATGAGGGAGTCAGTGTTAGGGTGATTATATAATTTACTGTCCACATATGGCCATTTTTTGGAGTAAAAAGCATTGCTATTAAGAATTATATCAGGATAAGAGCCATAAACTGAGATGTATGATCACTTTAAGAATAAAATCATGTTAAATATTCAAGCTTTATTTCACACTTCCTGTGTTTCAATTCAATCTCTGCTACTTGCTAGTTGGGTACATTATTTAACCTCACTGAGCTTTTATTTGCAGTTTAAGAAGGAAAGTAATATTTATCTTATAAAATTTGGAAGAATTAAGTAAGATGATCAAATAAAGAGCTTACTTAGTAAATACCTGGCACATAGTCAATAGTGGTAGATCATATTTGTGCATATATAGATGTTAGGGAATTTTGTCAAAACGTGCCTATGTAATTATACCAAATCCTTTAAACTAACGTGTCCTCTTATTTTTTATCCTAACCTAATGGTAATCACATGAATACTTACTCTTTAATAGTTAGCTCGGATGTTACCTAACAACTTTCAGGTCCCACCAGAATGTGTTAGGAGACTGAAGGATATCTACAATAATGAAGATGAATATGGTAATAATAACAATAAATGAAATTGTCTACTCTTGTCCTTTAATGCTCGCGCGTGTTCTCTCTCTCTCTCTCTCTCTCTCTCTCTCTCTCTCTCTCTCTCTCTCTCTCTCTCTCTCTCTCTCTTTTCCTTATCTTGGTATGTCAGTCAGTTTCATGGCCTCAGCACCCAGCTACAGAGGTGGAACATGGACAAGGTTGAAGCATATCCTTTTAGATACAGAGATCGGTCCAGAAATGAGCTGAAGATTAAAGCAGAGTGAATCAGCATCATTTGGGGAAGATGACACTGGATTTATAACTTCTAATGATGTTAACCCAGAGCTGCCAACAGATGACTTTGCCACACTATGAAAAGAGAATCCCTGAAGATAAAGCCAATCCAGAAGCAAACAAAACTAAGATCTTGAGAAGGAGACAGAGTTTGGGCACCATTATTTAAACTTCCGTGTCTAGCTGTACCTGAATGTATCCGCCACGCAAGCTTTTTTCCCCCTACTTAAGCGAGTTTGAATTGTTTTTTCTGTCACTTACAACTGAAGAAGCCACAAGTAATAGAGTAAATCTCCCACTTGCATTCTGCAGTTATATACACTGCAACACCTATCATACTGTGCATGATTTTTTGAATTGTATCTTTCCTCCCTAGACCGAAATATCTGGTAAAGACTGAATTTTAGAGACTTGGTCTTTCAAGTCAGAATCTTCCCTCTGGGCTGATGATTTGTAAATGTTTGTTGAATAACACATTGTACAGTTCTTACACAGGTGAGTTAACTATTGGTCCTCCACCATTAGAACTTGCAAACAGTAGGTGAATAGAAGGACAAAGTCTCTGGTTTGATTCTGGACACTTTCTTCTTCCATTATCATCTCTATTTCAATCTTTTATGAGGTAATTTTTCTCTGATGCCTTGCTTGTCCTTGATAAACAGGTTTGCAAGATAACTCACAGTCACTATTTGTTCATTATTCCTGAATTAAGCTTCATGGGGCTTTCTAACCCCTTGCTGTTATACTGTTGATCTTTCATCTCTATAGCTGTCACTTTGCTCTGTCTTGGCATTTGTAATTCCTTATTCCTTGCCCACATTTGCTCAATGGGAATATTTACTATACTCAGCAGATCTCTTTCATTTATATGTGATGGAAACACAACACAAACTAGATGAAGCAACCCTCCACCTACCACTCACTCCTCAACCAAAGAAAAGGTAATTTTGTTAATTCATGTTGCTGGATGCCCAAGGAGAATCCTAGCTTCAGATTTGGCTGTATCTAGGTGCTTAAAAAGGTCTTGGGGCTCACTGAATTTCAGGGTCTATTTGACATTGTATTTCTTTGCTAGTTGGTTTCGTTCTCTCCTGTGGTACCAGGCTCTTTGTTTGGCAAGCAAGACGATCATAGTCCCAGACACCTTACACAATCATTAAAGGGCAAAACTCAAAGTTATTACAGATTTTTATGCCAAAGACCATAGAAAAAAATATAAAAAATACCATAAAAATAATCAAATTGGGCAAAACTGAGTCATGCTTTGTACCAAGAAGTGATCAGCCACTGCAGTTGAGAGACTCACCAGAACTCTGTAGGTAATGGAAGAGCAATTCCATATGTAAATAACAGTTGTTCACTAAATACATAGTAAAACAAAAACAAAAATAAAAACAAACAAACAAAACAACCAAAACCTAACCCAACAAGTAACTGACTCCCTTTTATTTTAACTGGAAAGCTGCATTTACAGAGCTCCTCAGTTATGGTAGTAAAGGATTAGGTTTAAGATGGAAGCTGAATAAAATGCTGTAGCTCACTCCTCAAGACTACACTTTCTTCATGACTTTTTCCATTTGAAACACATCTGGGCATCAAATTAGTGAGCATAAGAGAACCCCATGCCCATCACCATGCTCTATGCTAGATTTTGGCTGCCTTGCTCAGACATCAAAGACAATATTGAACTATTTTCTGCCCATTATTTGTGGGACCACATAAAGAACTTAGTGAGAACTGAGTTCTATTAAATGATAATATTAAATATTTTTGTTGACTCATTGCACCACACCTACAAAGCATATAGTCAACTCACATGCAGCCCATTTCATTTCTTTGTACTAAGGCTTGACTCCCACACTTGCCTCACTCCTCCTAGTCCCAATGATTTTACTTAGAATTTCTCATTGTATTGCTTAACATCTTGGGCAAATGCCCATATACAATAACTATCATATGGTAAGTTGTCTTCAGTTTGGTCTCAATTCTGATCTGGATTCTACATCATGCAGATAAGCGGTTCTCAATCAGGTGTGATATTGCCCCCCCTCCCAGTAGATATTTGGCATTATTTGGAGACAAAGTTGATGGTTATGACTGAGGTATCTTCCCTTGTATCTAGTAGGTTGAGGCCAGGGATGTTGCTAAACATCCTATCATACAGAGGACAGCAAACCGCAAAGGATGAGTCAGCTCAAAATTCAATAGTGCTGAGGTGAGAACCCTGATCTAGATTAATAACCTCATGCATTTTGGACAGAAGTTTTTTTTTATTATTTAAATTCTTTATCACTTCCAATATCCACATATACTCAAACAGGAAGAGAAATAATTATATGAAGGCAAAATTCATGAGGCAAGGATAATCATTCATGGTTTTAATCCGCTTTATAACCCTTTCATTCTCTCCATATTTTAAGTCATCATGTCTTATTATAGCATTCCACCTGGGTTCTTATATCTTCAATATAATAGAAAAATAAAATAAAAAGCATTATGCATTAAAACTCAAGAAACCACAGTCCTAGTTCCAGTTATGTCTTTCACTAGAGTTATGATTTAGGAAAATTATTCCATCCCTTAGAACATGATTTTCCACCTTTTTATTTGGAAAATTTAGATTAAATCAATATCTTTTTTTAATCTAATAAAAGAGAGAACAATATAAAAAGAAACCTAAAGAAAAATTATGGAGGAAGAAAGTTGAAGAACCAAGAACCCTACTGATCTAACTGGCTTCTTCCTCCACAGTGGTTCTAGAACTGGGATTCTTCTAAATTCATTTTACTAACCACTGAAATCAATGAACTCTATCTTCAGTTACAGCTCTAATGTTTAATGACTACAACAAAATTTATCTGTCTTTAGCCTCATTTTTATAATACTTTGGTTTCTATCAAGGATTAAAGTTTGACCTAATAAAATAACCAAATCTATCCTCTTAGATACCATCATGTAGTAGCATTTCTGAGATAAACACAAAAAGGAGATTATTCTAATATTCTAATCTCAAACATAATGTCAGTCTAGTGCAGGTGACATTTTAGGTGAGGACAGCATTTTGCTTCTGCCAAATATGTCAGAAGATGGCTTATTTAAGACTAACCTAAAAGAGAATGCCAAGCCACAGAGAAAAACATGTTCCTGAGATCAGGTTAAGTGATGAAAGATGACTCCCTATGGCATTCACTTGATATATATATATATATATATATATATATATATATATATATATATATATATATATATATATACACATACACATACACATACATACATACATACTTCTGAATTAAAAAAAATAAATAAAAATAAAAGTCACAAAACAAAATTTTCATTGTTAACCAGTGGATTTTTCTAACAATGTTTACACTAAAATTTGTAAACACAATTTTGGAATTACAGAAAATCAGTACCAACGTAAGACCAGCAAAAGTACTTACTAAAATATATTCATGGTCTCTTCTAGCTTGTCCAATTTGTTGCTATATAATTATTCATGGCAGTTTCTTACATTCCTTTGTTTTGTGTGGTATCAATTATAATGTCTCTTCTTTCTTTTATAATTTCATTTATTTTAATCCTTTTTTTTCTTGATAAGTTTAGCTGAAGTTTATCTTTTCAAAAAAAAACACAGTTATTAGTTTTATTGATCTTTTTATTATCTTTTTAGTCACTACTTCATTTATTAGTATTCTGAACTTTATTTCTTTCCTTATACTAAATTTGGGCATAAATTGTTTTTCTTTTCTAGTTACTTGAAAATTTAGATTGTTTATTTGAAATCTTTTATTTTTTTAATGTAGCAATTATTACTATAAACCTCTCTTACAACTGCTTTGGCTGCATTCCCTAAGTTTTAATATGTTCTATTTTCATTTTCATTTGTCTCGATTTTTTTCTTTTGATTTATTTGACATTTGATTATTCGTTAGCATGTTGTTTAATCTCTACATCATTGTGAATTTTCCAATTTTCTTCTTGTAATTGATTACTAGTTTTACATCTCTGTGGTCAGAAACATTACTTGATAGAATTTTAATCTTCTTAAATTTTTCCAAAAAAAGATGTTGAAATGTTTAACGAGTACATGAAAAGGTGCTCAATATTACTAATCATTATGGAAATGCAAAGCAAAACCACAAAACATATCACATGACACCTGTTAGAATCTCCATCACCACAAAGAAAAAAAAAGAGATAAGAACTGACTAATGCTGAGGATGTGGAGAAAAGGAAACCTTTGTGTACTGTTGGTGGGAATGTAAATTGATGCCGCAACTATAGAAAATAGTATAGAGGTTACTCAAAAATTAGAAATTAAACTACCATAAGATCTGGAAAGTCCACTTCTTGCTATATATATAAAGGAAATGAAACACTCATTTATTGCAATTATTCACAATTGCTAAGATAGGAAATATATATTTATATATAAATGTATATAAATATAAAAATTATATATATATAATTTAATATATATGTAGATTAAGTCATAAGAAAGAAGGACATCCTATCATTGTGACAGCATGGATGGACCTTGAGGGCATTATGATAAATGAAATAAGTCAGACACAGAAGGACAAATACATATAATCTCATTTATATGTGGAATCTTAAAAAACCCAAACTTGTAGAAACAGTGTATAATGGTGGTTACTGGGGAATGGAAGAGAGAGGAGATATTGGTCAAAGAATACAAACTTCCAGTATAAATAAGTTCTAGAGTTCCAATGTACAGCATAGGGATTATAGTTAATAATATGGTGTTATATACTTGAAAGTTGCTTAGAGAGTATATCTTAAAAGTTCTCACCACAAAAAAGAAATGGAAATTATGTGACATGATTCAGGTGTTAACTAAAGCTATGGTGGCAATCAATTCACAATATATAAATGAATCAAATCAATGTATGTACACCTTAAACTTACATAATGTTAGATGTCTATTATATCACAATAAAGCTGGGGTACAAAATGTTTCTTTGTTTCATGATTTCTTGTTAATCAGCCTTATCAATTATATTCGGTTTAAGATTTTCTGTTAGAGTTTCTCTTTGTTGCATCTTTTCTTGATGTCTTTGTGAAATAAAAAATGAAAATGAATAGATTCTGTTGCATGATTGTCAATATCTGAGTGTATACTTGACTTCAGAAGTGCTTTATTTACACTGAATCTTTAACCATATTGAAGTTTTAATACTTTTGTTTTCAAATCTGACCAAACTTATCTTGGGGTAGAAGGGATTCATGCCCCAACTCAAACAGGGTTTTTTTCAATCTATCACATGGGTAGACCTTGAGGGCATTATGCTAAGTGAACTATGTCAGACAGAGAAGACAAATACTGTTTGATCACCCTTATATGCAGAATCTGAAAAAAAAAAAAAAAACGAATTCATAGAAACAGAGACCAGAGTGGTGATTACTGGGGCAAGGAGTTGCTGGAAATGAGATGTTGGTCACAAACTTCCAGTTTTAAGATGAATGAGTTCTGGGGATCAAATGTACAGCATGGTTTTTATAGTTAATAAAAATATTTAATATATTTGAAATTTCCTAATAGAATAGATCTTAAATGTACTCACCACACACAAACAAAATGGTAGTTATGAGATGTGAAGAAGGCATTTGCTAATTCTACAGTAGTAATCATTTTTCAGCATGTAAATGTATCAAATCAACATATTGAACACTTAACCTTACACAATTTTATATGTCAATTATATCTTAATATAATAAAGATGAGGAACAATTTTCTTAAAACTTTTGCTATTTCCTTTTCTCTTTTTCTGTTAGTGTTAAATATTTTGGCTTTTTAAAAAATTCCAAACCAAAATTTCAAAATTTTCTAAATGACTAATGTAGAAAATGAATCCCAAAATGTATTCTTTTTATAATAATATTTTTAGAAATTAGATGGCCAAATACAACCCCTTGTGAGTATTCTCCATTCCCATTTGCCAGATAAATTTTGTGGGAAATCCTATAGGAAAATTAACTTTTAAGTTGTCTCCCCAAGATATTTCACAACTGAACTCTGACTCAACCATTTTTATATTTTTTAAGTAATAGCTATTAAAATCTGTGAAGTTAGCAGAACACATTCCGGAAGATGTTTGTCTGTAATTTGAATCTTCCTTTCCTTATTTTTCCTTCCTTTCAAAATTTTTTGCAATCTACTCTATGGCTCTTAATATGCTACTTGCTTAGTAGGAAAAGCACTTTTGCAACAATCTCTAATGTTTCTGAATTTCTGATATCAATGGTGTCTTTTAAATCTACTTCCTAATTGGGTTGTCTGCAATACTTATGAAATCACCATCTCTCACTACTTGATTTCTTATCTCCCTTGATTTTCAAGGAAATGTTATTTTCTGAATCTCTTCCTATGTGCTTTCCCCCCACCACACTATACATTACCTTTTAAATAAGTCTCTACCAGGACTCCATCCTTGTTTCTATTATTTGTTTTATTTCCTTTTCATTTGGGATCTTGTTTACTATATTTCTTCAGTTATAATAATTGGATGCTAATGACTCTGAAATCAGTATCTCCAGCCCAGACTCTAGTCCTAAGCCTGACAATCAAATTTTATTGGTTCCCAAATACTAGCTCAGAGTTTACAAGTTCTTTGTAGGTAGGAATTTTGTTACAGTCATTTAAATTTTTTTTAAAGCTCAGCACTTTCATTAGAGTGCTGTTATTATTGCATATACTTAATACATGTCGATTGAATCAAACATTTAACCAAATAAACTACATGATTTAGTAATACATCTAAAAATTGAGGCCAGTTTAACTAGCCATTGGTTAAATCACTATATTTCTTTGTCATTTTTATCTAAAAATTGCAGCAGATGGACTAGATAATGGCTATGTTTCTATCTGCATTACCTTTCTGTTTCTAAAATTCTCTATGATCTCCAAAAATGGAAAACATGCTTAAAACAAAACAGCAAGCCTCAATAGTTATTTACTTTAAAAAAAACACAGTTATTTCAGCTCATATGAATTAATTTAATAAACTTTTTTGAGTGCCAAATATGTGTCAGAAGCTAGGCTAGCAATTTTATTAAATGAATACAAATTTCTATGTATAAGCAGAAAAATAATTCTAAAATATAATTTGCGTTTTGATTTAAAGTCTTATATTCTCTTATCTATGAGTTTTAAAAAGTGTTCTACCAAATCTTAATTGAAACAAAAAGGAATTTGGAAAGTGACCTAAAAAATTCATAGAGTCATTGTTATGGGAACCACAACTGAAATGTTTAATGCTAAAATATTTTCATAATTTTAAAACATAATAAAATTAATTCTAATTACAAATCTTTAGAAAGTAGTCTTTTAAAACATGTACTGTGTTAGCCATTAAATAATAATTTTATTTTGCGTTTGCTATAAATTTTGAAAAGGGGAAACCACAGAGAAAATTATATTGGACTAAAATTGATCAGAAGTGCTGGAAAGACCTTAATGATATTTACACATTATCAGAGTTAAGAGAGGTTAGAAATGAAGTATCTGTCACACAACTGTTCATGGGTAAAAACATCTTCAAGCATTGGAGGCCACCCACCTCACAGAATCATAGAGCTACATATATGGATCGGAAATTTCAAGAGACTGATAAAGATTTAAATTTAACCCTCCTCATGCTAGTGTGAAGAACATTAAAAAAAATAGTAACTGATTCAGACAATTAGTGATGAGATCACATATTTTTATCCACCTGTTTTTTTTTGTCTTCGAGACTTGCTCTAAATTATGCAGTAAAATATTACAGAAAGTATTTGGAAAAAAACTGATGTAAAATAAGATGGGGGCCAATTCCTAATATGTGAAGCCATGCACTTCCAATGGTTGTGCTTGGTGGGATTTAATACATAAAACATGAATGAGTGTTTGCTATACCCTTTTAGACCTCCACTGCATTCAGGAACCAGTCTTTATTCACCTTAGTATTCCCAATACTAAGCTGAATATGTGTCTACCAGAAAGCACTTCAGAAGGCTGCTGAAATCAACTAAGCAAGCAAGCAAGCAAGAACAGAATAAAGGAAGCAGAGAGAGAGAGAGAGAGAGAGAGAAGAAGAGATGAGAAAAAAGAAAAGAAAAGAAAAGAAAAGAGAAAAGAGAAAAGAAAAGAAAAGAAAAGAAAAGAAAAGAAAAGAAAAGAAAAGAAAAGAAAAGAAAAGAAAAAAGGAAAGGAAGGGAAGGGAAGGGAAGGGAAGGGAAGGGAAGGGAAGGGAAGGGAAGGGAAAGGAAGGAAAGGAAGGAGGGAAGGAGGGAA
Organism: Cynopterus sphinx; assembly: GCA_030015415.1. Classification (NCBI taxonomy): domain Eukaryota; kingdom Metazoa; phylum Chordata; class Mammalia; order Chiroptera; family Pteropodidae; genus Cynopterus; species Cynopterus sphinx. The sequence goes on along the minus strand of CM057381.1, from coordinate 117,450,255 downwards.
GGAGGGAAGGAGGGAAGGAGGGAAGGAGGGAAGGAGGGAAGGAGGGAAGGAAGGAAGGAAGGAAGGAAGGAAGGAAGGAAGGAAGGAAGGAAGGAAGGAAGGAGGGAAGGAAGGAAGGAAGGAAGGAAGGAAGGAAGGAAGGAAGGAAGGAAGGAAGGAAGGAAGGAAGGAACTATGCTTAATGTTTTCAAAATACTTAAGCAAATAGCAAAAAAAAAAAAAAAAAACAACCATCCTGAATTATGCATAAAAAACACAAATATAAAAGATTGGGTGGGGATGTAAATTCTGAGGATTCTAGTCTTGGATTGTTTAACAAATATTCTCTCATTCTCTTTTCACTTTAAAAAGACAGCTTGGAAATAAAAGCCAATACATTATGGATATAATTTGTACAAGGTAAGAAACACAGCTCTTCAATCAGCAAACTCATGCTATAGAAAAGGAATCCAACAAAAACAAAAGTCAGAAAACACCACCAAAATGTAGCCCTACTTCAAAATATTGAAAAATGAATGATTTAAAATACTGCATCTGTATTAAATGTTCAAAATGATTTTTAAAAAATTATTTTTGTCATTAAGTGGCCAATCAGACCCATCATGGTAAGTGGAAGACTTCTATTCAAACTAAGCACAATGTATATTATCAGAAATCTATTTTTAAAACACTTTCCTGGTATATCTTCTTAATTAGTAAGTCAGTTTCTCTATTCATTCTATGATGAAGGTTTGGTTATGAAGGTTATTACCTCAGGTAAAAATAAAGCATGTTCAGCCCAGAATAACAGTCACTGTTCAGCTTCAGTTCTCAAAGTTGACTTATTTTTTTTCCCCATGGGGAAAACTTATCTTCATACACTATGTCAATAATATTAAAATTTCAAAATTTCAATACATCCTATACCTAATGAGGTAGAGACCACTGTTGGATTAAAAAAAATATATATGACTTAGGTGTATTTCAGTTAGTGGTCTCATTGTCATTTATAGATAACCTTTAAATATTTTTCTTCTTGCAAGAGAGGTACCTAAACAATTTTTTTTTGGTTTTGAGGCCTCCTTTTTAAAGCATGGTGTGATACCTCTATACTTGCTAAACACTTCAAAAATTCTTCCTTCTGAAAAGGAATTGCTAGTGGTCATTTGCAGCTGAGGAGAGAGATTGGTTTGTAATGTCTAAGAAGAGGGTAAACATGAGATAGTGTAAGGTCTGCTCACGATGGAAAAGGATCTAGATTTTCTGGTATGCTTCTACTGGAAGAGCTAAGTACTAAGAGCCACGCTTGCCAGAAGGCTGGGATCATCATGTGGAGGGAACAGATAGCCTTAGAATGGATGCCTTGACATTTGTATTCTAAGCCTGGGCCTGGATGGCAGGCATTTCTGAAACTCAGAGGATCTGAAGTGTCAGTGAGAATCAAGATGGAGCCAGGTTACTGAGGAAAGTGAATCACTGTGTTCTGAATAGACCATGACTTACAGACTTATACTAACCTCAAGACACTTTAGCAGCAGGTAGAGCAAAATGTGAAACTATGGCTCAGTCTAGTTAGGATGAGTTATGGGTCATCCAGAATTTATTTGAAGCCAAAAAGAGAAGAACATGCAGACCAGAGATCCCTTCCCTAAATCCATGGACATAGAGAGGTATCTGTGTGCATCTAGAGTAGAACTACATTTGAAAAGAAAAAGGTGGAACAGCATTTGAGATCAACAACCTTAATAACAGGTGTGAACTATGACTGACTTGATTGAATATTCATCTCATAATGAGTTTCTTTCCCTTGGGAAGTTTTAAGTCTTTCTGAAGTTCACTTACGGAGAATAAGGTAGCCATATTTTATTTTGTTCACATTTGAGTGGGAATGTATACTTTCTTCACATATACACATACACCCACACTCCAACACATATGCCTATAAAACTAAGAAGAGAAAAGTCTCTGGAAGGAAAATCGTATTGCTCTCTGCAGAAAAAGTAACATTTGTTCCATTGATCCTATGGAAATAGCAATGAATGAAAATGTGTAGTTCTTGTTTTTGTTTTACTTATTAAAATGATTTATAAGCAGTTTTAAAAATTAGAAACTCTTTAGTATACACCCACAAAGAAAGTCATAAGAATTCATGTCTCTGAGTTAATTATTCTGATATATATAAATATCAATAGCCTAAAAACATATGGCAGTGCCAGAACTGTGGAGAATTATTATATGTATTAAATTAATTTTGGTCTCATTTTTTAAAGCTCACATCTGATGAATCAGGCCAATACAATTAATAAGAATTATAGAAAGGAATTTTATTGAAAAGTTCTCTTTTTGATGAAAGGTATAATATTGTTCATAATGAATCAGACTCTAACTTCATGAAAACACTAAAGTATATTTTAAAGAATCAAATATTTAGCAAATCAACAGTTCTATCATGGTACAGAGGAAACAATTTTTTTCCTAAAATTATTCTTTCTTGATTATCTGAAAGCAAAAATGACATATTTTATTCTAGTGTCAGAGGAGCAAAATCTTTCACGTTCAAATTCCAAGCTTTACTTTTTTTCTTAAATTACCCATTGCTTTCCTCCAAAAAAAATCTCCTACATAAAACTGTCAGATAAATAAAGCAGTGACTTTGAAATAAATTCAGACACTGTAGAGATAATCTTTTTTAAGAAGAATATCTTGGCTATGATCACTTTCTCATCATAGCCTTCATTTTAAGTGCTTGGCTATTTTCTAAAAGATATGTAACCCTGAGTCAGTTATATCCTATTAGGCATAAGTGAGAATTCCAGATCAATTCTAGAAAAATCCAAATGGAGTAAAGTCCTTCCAACTAAGCTAATTTTGCTTAAAGGAATTGTTTTTTCACTCTCACATTCCCATCAATCTTTCTAGACAACAACAGATAGAACATTCTCTAGCTGAAGTTTGATTTTATTTCCAAACACATTTTATTTCCTGATCTAATGTAAATAAAAAAGTAAAGTAAATAAAACAAAGTAAATAAAGGTTTACTTTTTCACTAATACTACATTTCCCAGATAGTTATGGCCTCTCATGAGGTCAGTAGGATAGCACAGAAGTAGATGTCATACTAACTTGGTTCTCATTATAGCTGTTAAATCCAATCATTTCTTTCCTCCCTCCTACCCCAGAATTTATATATTTAATTTTTACTGTGTACTGGTAATTCATCTTTGAATACAATGCAAACCATTCTGTTTTTTTTTTTATAGAGCTTATATTCTAGTAGACAAGAGAGACAAAAAGAGGTGCACAATAGATAAAAATAATTTATTTTAATAGATATTAGATTAAAATAAGATATTGAGAGAGATAATCCCTGAGGGTAAGATAGAGAAACTTAGTTTAGATGAGGTGGGCAAGGAAAACATCTCTAAGGAAGTGATATGTCAGGTGGGACCTGAAAGTGAGAAGGGACTAATCACAAAAGAAGAAAAAGAGATAGAAAAAGGAAAGAATAAATGAAGGAAGGAAGGAAGGAAGGAAGGAAGGAAGGAAGGAAGGAAGGAAGGAAGGAAGGAAAGAAAAAAGAGTGGGAGGGAGGATGGAGAGAGGGAAGGAGGAAGATAGAGTGAAAGAGAGAAAGACGGAGAGGGGGAATTAGAAGTGTCAGAAAAGAGGTTGGAGAATAGGAAAAATAAGAGAACAGAGTAGCTGCAGTGTGATAAGTAAGGCAGAAAGTGGCACTAGATGAAGTTGGAGCACTGGTCAACAGCCGGGACATGGTAGTCATGAGAAAGCCTAGCAATAATTGCAAAAATGTAAAAACTGTTAATTTTTGAAATGTCAAATGTCCAACAGAATAAAAAGTAATGAGTTTTTTGCTATGATTTAAAAATTTTGTGATGGTGGTTGCCTTCTAAACTATTAGAATCATTTCCTATCACAAACACTGCTCCACTTCATCTAGCTCTGATATTATTCCTACCAACAGCTCCTAATAATGCAAAGATGCCCACTGTAGAGTGTATTGTTTTTTTAGCCAATAATATTGCTTTCTCCAATAGAAATAAAAATTTCTGAGGTGTAAGAGGCTGGGCACACACATTTCAGTAGATTTATTTTGGGACACAACTGGCCTACCTCCAAATCTACTCTATCATTCTCCTATTTGGGGTCCATAATAGTAATAGGCCATGGATTCTAACAACTATGTTTTACACCTATAGTTATGATGACTATTTCCATGTTTCCCTTTCAATCCTTTTACAAACTCTGAGTCCATGGTCCAAACTCTCACCCTCTTTGGGGTAAACTAACAAACCTATTTTAATGTGTTTTACTCTTTGTTTTCTTAATTTTTCCAAATATCACTTTTTTCAGTAGAAAATATTAAATTATTTTCAAAAACCTTCAGAAATAATTGTTAATCAGAAAGTTTTCAATGGAATTAATTTTTAAGGAACATATAAAATTCTTGTAGGGGGGAAATCATGTTGAGTGCATAGACTTTTGTGCAAAATTTGGCATTTAATGAAATAAATTCAAATTTTCAACCTGTTTCTGAGAAAAATAAAATAAAAAATAATAGTTTCAAACACTATAAAATCTTACAATTAATAAAAGTTCAATCATCAAAGGTTTTTATTATCTTTAATACCATTATAAATAATTACAAAATATAATGTATGTGAAAATCCTTTGTTTTCATTAATTGTAATTACACTTAATAACCAAAGGTGTTTGGTTATATGTGTTTCATTAGATTATTTATTTTTCATGTTGTTAGGTCAGATTACAACATACTAAATATGAGCGAAATAGATCTAATTTCTACTAATAGAGACCTTTCCTTTTTGGAGACATTTTCCATTCTTCCCTTTTCCTTCAAGTGCTTTGTATAAGCTATTTTCCAAGGTAAAATAAACTTTCCAAGGCCTTAGTTGGTGTGAGTCCCACCGAACTAATTTCATTGCAGATATGCAATGAAGAATATACTTTTGAAATTGCCAATAGCAATGAATTCAATACACACAGAGCAAACAGCACACAGAGCCCCAGTAAGTGTGCTTTTCCTTTGTATGTGCTATTTTTGTCTATAGGTGTCTCTACAGAGACTTCTAATAAAATTATGTCATGGATTTTTATTTTTCTAAAAATTCTAAGGAGCAAGGAATTATTGGTGTCAAGAATTACAGAAGGAAGGAAGGAAGGAAGGAAGGAAGGAAGGAAGGAAGGAAGGAAGGAAGGAAGGAAGGAAGGGAGGGAGGGAGGGAAAGAAAGGAAAGAAAGAAAGAGAAAGAAAGAAAGAAAAAGAAAGAAAGAAAGAAAGAAAGAAAGAAAGAAAGAAAGAAAGAAAGAAAGCAAGCAAGCAAGCAAGCAACATTAGAATCAAAGTTCAGAATTTTTAACTTGCACTCTCTCTCTCTGTGATTCCCACCAGGAGGCCAATGTGAACTGCATGCCTAGGCTTGAGTATAAGCAATTATCTCCTGGCTGGAGTTAGGATAGGCAGAGATCCAGATGTCATGGCTATATGACACTGAGAAAAGAGTGATGTTTTGGGACTGAATTAAACAGACCCCTGATCCTTGATTCATGGTTCTGTCATGTCTCCTGGGATGAGCTAAGAAATGAGTGTGTTCCCTATCATTTGTTCAAGTGAGTAGCCAAGTTTCTGTGGGTGATTTTTCATTAGAAATTGAAAAATTTACTATTCACTAGAAATGGGCAGCCATCCTAAACTTTTTGTAAGATGACATAATTTGGACAATATCAATGTCACGTCTGCTGGGGTGATCCAAAGGCGATGACAATTTGAATCAAAAAATATAAATCCAAGTGTATTTGAGTTACAGACCTCAAAATCACTCACAGATAATCTTTAAAAATATTCTCTGCTTGCAAGAAAAGTGCCTAGATTCTGTTGTTTATGAAGTTGTCTTCTAATCAGGTTGTAGTGCTCCTTCTCCTGCTAAATACTTTAAAAATTCTTCACTCTAAAAAGGATTTACTAGCAGCCATTTACACTTTATGGTGAATTAAAGCCATGATGTCCTTTCAAACAAGAAAATGTGTGCTTTTATTGACTACATTTAAGAATTTCTCTTCTAATGAGGAAACTATAGAGAATGAAAAAGAGAAAGTGGAATGTAAAAAGATAATAGAAAGAAAAAAGTAGGGTGGGAAAGGGAGGAGAAAGGAAATTCAGAGGAAAAATAATTGTTTTTGAACACAAGTGAAGTGAAAAATGGTGCTATTAACTTTCATATCCTAATGCCAGTTGGTTCCCCAACCACAATAAAGTGTTTCAGAAAAATTCTGAGAGATAACCTTTGATCTTCTCATCCTGAACTTCCTTGTTGCCCTGGGATTCTTCACCATTTGTATCAGCAAAGTGTATAGAATTGAAGGCTTAGCTGATAATATCAAGGTAGCTGGGATATCGACTTTTATTTTTTGAGCTTCCCAATACATTTTTGTAACTCTGCACAAGATAGTAAATTTGAGAGAAAAGATTTTTGTGAATCAAGAGTGAACTTCCCAGTATAAGCAATAAATTTAAAGAAACATTTACCTAATCTGGTTTAATCACAAGAACAACATAAGGAAAAATCATTTTTAGGTCTAGAGAACATTAGAATTTGTAGCTGGGTTGGATCCCATTCTAATAAATGAATCCGCAATCTTCCAGCCCAGTGCCAAGTTCAGGCAGAAAAGGGGTAGAATAATGTGCTAATAAGATTTATCATTTAATCAGCACAGGCTATTATTAATTTTTATAACAATTAGGTTGTCCTTTATTTTAGTCTGCATAAAAGCTGCAGTGGCATTAACAGGTAATTATACCAAAAAAAGTAATTTATTTTTACTATTATTCATTTAGTAATTGTGGATATAATTATAAGGAAAACATAGGAATATTTATAATTCTTCATTTGAGAATTCTGAACTTTATAAATTATTACCACTATCTAAAGTAAGATAATATAACTTAAAAAGATTATAAGTATTTATCCAAGTTAATTTTTCCTTTTAGAAACATCTAACTGAAAAAAATTCAAAACGCTTTCTAAATAATCTTAAAATTTGCCCTCACATCACATCCATGAAATCTTTATATTTTACAGAAAATAAAAATGTTCTCATCTCTATAGCCCTCAGAATTTGAACATTTTACTCATGTTTATTATCTAATTTTATCTTCATGACACCATGTGTTATGTTGAACAGGTGTTGATATTTCCATTTTATATATATGATAAAAATGAGGCTAAATTTGTCCATGAGCTCTTCTCAAAGGTGTAAACGAGAAATTATAAGATTCAAATACAGATTTGGGTCTTCATCTCCAATATCAAAGGTTTTCTTTCTATCAAATCAGAAGACACAAAAAAGTTCTATGACTTACCTAAGGTATCTGGCAGAGTAAGAACAAAGAAAAACAGTTTTTAGATTTCAAATTTAAGAGCACATGACAATCACTAAGTTCTTATGAAAAACGCAAATTTCCAAGCTTTATCCCCAGGTACTGCAATTTAGTAAGTCTGGTTGGGGCCTAGGGATCTGCTTATTTAACAAGATCCAATTGTTTTTGGTGGTGGACTGCATACAGACTGCACACAGAGGAACAAATGGCCCTTCCGTCATAGTTGTTTAAGAATCAGAGAAGCAGCTTTATTGTGGACCGTAAGAGGGTGCCATAGATGCCCTATACCAGGGGTTCCCAATCCCTGGGCCGTGGACCGATATCAGTCTGTGGCCGGATAGGAACTCAGGCCACACGACAGGAGGTGAACAGCAGGCAAGCAAGAGAAGTTTCACCTGTATTTGCAGCTGCTCCCCAGTGCTAGCTAGCATCACTGCCTCAGCTCCAGCTTAGATCATCAGGCATTAGATTCTCATAGGAACACTAGTCTCTGGTGCCAAAAAATGTTGGGGCTCACTGACCTATAAGGTTAACTTCACAGGGGCATTTCTTTGGTTACACATGTGTGTGTGTGCGCGCATGCATGTGATTAAATATATATAAATACATAAATATATTATATATAATTGTATATATTATTTATAGATAAAATTAAATATATATTCAATCATACATTTATATTACCGGTATTCCCCACTCTTCAAAAATTCATTTTATGCCACTTTACTTTTACAAAAGACCTACATTAGTACCTATTTTCACTAGTAGAAAGTAATCCAAAGAAGATTTTTGCTTTCACAGAAAAAGACAAGAAACAAAAGTGTTCAGTGTTTGTTTTGCTGGGAGCCCTCAGAGAGGCAGCACACACCCTGAGCAATGAGAGTGGCACCTCCAAGCTCCTTCTCCAGAAACCACAGTGAGCATCTCAGCGACAGGCTGCAAGAGCTTAGCAAACAGTGTCTATGAGCATCTCTGCTTTATCTCCCTTTATTCTGTACATTTGTTAGCAAGATGTGCCCTAAGATAATTGCTTCTTCACTTTACACCATTTTGACTTAAGGTTTCATAGGAATGTTCTGCTTTCAAATAGAGAGGGAAACGTGTGTGTGTGTGTGTGTGTGTGTGTGTGTGTGTGTGTGTGTATTTGTTGAAAATAGTTCATGTTTTCTTTTTAGAAGTCAACATGATCTGAGTATGACGTGCTTTGTAAATATTTTGTACTATATAGAAATGTTTGTATTATTTAATTCTTATAAAAGTCCTATGAGGTTTATGCTGACATTATCCCCATTTTACAGATGATAAATCTGTTTAGCTGCTAGAAATAAAATGCTGTTTATATGAGCCTACTAGAGTGACTATAAAATGCAAAAAAGTTAACCAAACCTCAATGTTTTTTAAAAACTTCTATTTAGGTTCACTTTAATTTAAATAAATAGGGAATATCCTTTCCTTTTTGAATCATGTCAAGTTTACCTCCTTGCTAAATAAGAAAACTGATAATTGTATAATAACAAACTGATAATTGTATGCTATATTTCAAAGATAAGTGAAGTAACACCCATTTTTTTGTTTTTAACTTCTCATGAATTCAACAAGGCTGACTGATATCTTTACCTCTTGCACATAGAAGAGTTGGGGTGGAAAGAGATTTTTTTTTTCATTTTTGTAAAGAGTTCTGGACTTGAAATCAAAAGACTGGGCTTCAAAAATCCTTGTTTATCACATTTACAAACTTCAGCAAGACATTTTTACCTCTTTGAGTCTCATTTAATAAATGGGGTTTTAAGACAGTTCACACTGGGTTTAGTGTCATAAACATTTCTTCCTCCTTCCAGTTCCACCTATAGTAATGCTCCATGACCATTACCACATAGCAAATACTTACTGAAAATGACATGAATGCTTTTGTGGTTAAACAAATGATAAATTTGAGAATCATTATTAAATATTGAGCCCATCCTTTGAAAAATGTGGGCACTTATAGTCTTTCAATGAATATTTGTTTATTGAATAAATATGTTAATTCAAGTGTAAGACAAAGATGGACACAGAACAGAGTACCAGTTTCTATGTGAGTGACAAAGGAAAAAATTATTCTTTACCTTAGTCTCTCTTGCTTCCCAAAAGGACACATCTTTTATATTTCTGAATGGAGGAAGGATGAGAATCCTTATCGAAGAAGCCAGGAGAGATCATTCATTTGGGATAAGAACAGGCTTATGTGTGTATGTGTGTGTATGTGTGTGTTTGCCCACACGTGTGTCTGTGTATGTGTGTGTGTTGGGGCATGAGAGAAATGAGAGGTTAAAAAAAGCTGAAACCAGCTTGGCTGACTGCACAGGCTGCAGAAAAAGAAATAAATAAAATGACTGTGCAGAGGCCAAGTAAGAGAGAGTAAAATAGGAGAAATTTGGGTCCTTTTATAAAATTTGGCCATGTGGTTTCTGATATAGACTGTCTTTCATGGGTCTTCATGAAATAATCAGTAAAAATATCCATTTCTTTTTAATATACAGTTGATTGTTCCTAGGATATATCAAAATGCTGAGGTTTGCTTCTACAAAGGTGGTAAGAGAAGAGCTTGTCACATTCAGATGCTAACAGTGCTATTTGCTCCAGGCAGTCCCAAGTCAAGATCATGTGCCCTTTATATCAGTGCTTTTGATTTTTGACTTTCTTCAAATGGGAAATAAAAGGTATTAAATTACCCTCCTTCCCTCCTCCTTCTCCTCCCTATCCCCCTCACACACAAATTGCAGTACACTATAACATTAAACTAACATATTTCTAAAGGGATCTAGCTGGTCAGAGTACAATCAGAGTTTTCACATAAAATCTCCACTAAATAAAATAAAGTGGAGATGGGGAAGATTCATCTAAAGGGAGTGTATACTTCAAGATTTGCACTTATATTTTAATCTTTTGTATATGTCAATCCAATACTTGAGCTATTTGACTCTGAGTTTAAATATTTTGCTAAAGAAGAGATGAGCAGTTTATATACTTTAAAATAAAATGTATACAGAAAAAAAATGTAGTAAATATTTAAGAATACTACTTTTAAGTATGTGTGAATCAGGAGCTAAGACAAATATTAAATGTTAACTACAATAAATTCTAATCAAGTCCCGTATATTTGCTAGCTGATGGTCAACCTGGTTAAGCATTCTAAATTGTTTAAACATTTAAAATGGGACCGATCGCAATTATTTTACATCTGAGCTAAGGATAACTTTTTAAAAAAACAGGCTTATTGAATAATATGTAAGTACTTCAGTCCATTTCACAAATGGGCAGGCGAATTTCTGTATATGTTATAAATTTCAAGGAAGAGAATTCTTTGATAGCATTAGCTTTGTTATCATTTATATGAACTTAAATAAAACCAGATTTATTTTTAGAATGTATGTTAGTTCAGCCTTTCTACTAATGCAGATTTGCCCTGTAGTCTTCATAATCAGCTCAAATTAATGGTACCTTAGTATTCCTTTTACTTATTCATTCATCACAAAATTTGACTGCATGGTACTGCTCAGGCATTTTGTTTAGCGCTGATACTACATACATAAATGAAACAACTCTCGCCTCTTAAACTTACTAAATAGTGAGGTAAATGGATATTCACAAAACAAACAAAGAAAAAACTGACAAATATTAATTTAATTTCTTCTGTGTGCCAAATACTATTCTATATACTGGTAATCTAATAGTTAATGAAATACAAATGTCACATTCTTCATGAAGTTTTATCAAAGAAGGTTGGTAGGTGCTAGTATGTAGACATATGCAATTCATTACAAAAATAAATAAAAATGCTTTACTTTCTATGTAAAATATCATTTAAGATTTGTATTAGAATTCTTCAACTTCAGTTATTGATAAATAACTGAAAAATTATCCCAAAGGCTATTATGCAATGTAACAGAAAAGATGCCAATTGAGAATCGGTTTGTACAGTTAGATAAGTAATTTAACATAGGTCACATCTTCTTCATCAATTTTATCTGTAAAGTGAAAGGATAAATGATCTATTTTCTAAGAACACTCTAACACCAAAATTCAGTGTTTCTTATACTATAACCTTCATCTAATCCAGGGATATTTATTAGATAACTTCAAATTGTAAGAAAGAAAATGTAGGGAAATGGGTAATAGTAAAATATGTATTTCCAAGGAAAGATAAGTTTTCCACTCAGGCACTCACTATGGTTCTTTACCAAGTATTTCCTGTCCTCTTCATTTCCAGCCTGTGGTCAAATAACATTTGAAGTTGGGCCTGTAGGTGACTGAAAATGTAAGAATTTTCATGAACTGGCACACAATTCTTTGCCTTTCCTTGCATTTCCCAAGGTGACAAATAATATTCCAAATAGTGAAGAGTTCCTTAACCTGTGTCTCTGAGTAAAGACAATGTGAAGCAGAGACTCCTGCTAACACAAGGTAGACACATGACCCAAGAAAGACCTTTTGTTGCTTTGAGCTGCTGAGTTTTGAGGGATGTTCGTTAACACAGCATAACTGTACCCATTCTGACTAATATGGGGACTATAGTAGCTAAATGACTGTATTATCAATAGAACTGTTCTTGTTTTCACTCTTCTTTGAATTAAAGCTCAAAAGGTTTACTCTCACTAGTTTATGGCTATTACAAAAAAGAGAGGTATTCGATATTATTTTATACACAATTTGCTACAGGCTTATTCAGCTTTTCAAACTGGAAATTACATGTTCTTTTATTCTTTCCTTTTTAACTGAATTTGGTTGATTTGGGTGGATATCGTAAGCAGTATCATTTAAACATATATATTCCATAGGTGTAACATGGTTGTAAAAACTCAGGGGAGATTCATTTTAGATGCTGTTCCCTGTACTCCTCTTTTCCTGTCATGAAGACTGAATTACTCCTTTAAATATCTTTCAGCCCAATTAGAGATCCTTTTATACGTAATAATCCCAAGGTCCTTGAGCATTAGCATTATCAAGTCATTATTATCTTTCAGAAGTTTCTTCAACTGTGTGAAAATACCAAGCCCGTATCAGGCTGACTCATTTAGAACCTGTCTGTTCATACACCACCCACCAGTAACATGTGAAACTCCAACACCAAGCTGGAGGCTCCCACACACCAAATCCTGGTTTACAAAATCCAACCCACAATATAACACCTGCCAGTGATAATACTATGGCTGTAACTCACTGTTCAAGTGCTGACCACAGCACTATGAAAAGATTATATTTTGTGATATTTTTATGACTTATTCTGATGCCAAGGAAGGGGAGAAAAAAAGAAACATGGGTGGTCACAAATTGCTGGTAATTGGTCTTTTCTGATCTGCTTTCAGTGTTCAGACTTGAGACACAATTCACTAACCTGTACAGAAAGAAATAATTTTCCCACTCATCAGTCCTTAGTAATAATTCATAAAATCTGAACTATGTTACTGATCATGTGTCTTTTTATGACAGCTTTACTTCTGCTGGTAAATAACAATCCATTTAATTATGGAAATAAATCTGCTATGCCATTGTCATGAACTTGAAAGTGATAAAAAAAAAGTTTAATAAAATAAACCCCAGAAATAGAGGACTCAATTAAATGCCATTCTTTGGCCTCAACATCGTTTTGTTTTAGTTTGTTAAAGACCTCCTCACCTAAATGTGGCTGCCCAGTGGAGATAATGGTTAGTTCTTCTTTTTAGTAGTTACCTTTTTGAGTTCTCTTTGTTATAGCTATTTAGTTTCTTATTAGTCCCAAGCTCTTTGTCTGAGAGACTGAACTCTTGCCTATATTGTATATTCTTTTCTCTTTCTCTTGCCATTTTCATTTATTCCTTCTTTTTTGCTACAATCTCTTGTCCTAGAAAAGGTAATTTCACACATACTGAATTACTGCAATTTAGGTCAAAGAAACCAGGCACCATGAAACTAAGATCTTTATTTAGAAAAAAATAAGTTTCTGATCTATTTCTCCTGTTAAGCTTGTGAAGAGTCTCACCTTCTCTTATGTCAGGGATATTGCAAAAAAAAAAAAAAAAAAAAAAAAAAAAGACATTTTAAAGCACTCTTTAAAAAAAAAAGTTCTGAGAGTTGCCAAATATGCTAGTGTCTTTCCATCGTGCTGTTCAGAATAAGTAAAGCCATGTTATAGGAAACAAGGGGTCTGATCCTTCTATTAACATCATTGGTGAACCTTCTGCGACTTGGCTCAACGAAATCTGATCTCCTGCCTTTTTATGCTAAAGTCATGGGGGAGTTCAGGGTATCATCATTACACTGGTTTTGGTAGTTTGTGAAGATTTAGAAGATTATTTGGGGGAGATTAAATTGTTTGCATCTGCTAATAAATAATCATTTATTATTTGTGGGAGGGTATGTATATATGCTCATAATCATACACTACACTGGCACTTTTCCAAAAGCTTTGCAAATATTATATTATTTTATAAAATACAATAATCTTATTTTGTAAACAAAGAAGCTAAGATTTTGAGAGTTCAGGCAACTCAACCAAGATTCCATAACTCAAAAGTGCTACTGTCAGTACTCAAGTTTGGACAGTAAAATGTTCTAACTTCATCACTTCTTTTTTTCCTCCACCTTCATCTCCTCCTTCCACCAAATGACTGAAAAAAGTTTCTGAATTCATGTCGACAGACATTGTTGAAGGCCTTCGATGAACAAAGCGCCATGTCAGATGCTGTAACACATACAGGGGGATAAAAAGAAATTCACAATCAAGTAATGGTGTTATCTAGTTTTACCTTAGTCAAATATTTCTAAAGAGAAAAACAAAGTGAACAGAGAAAGTTCTTTTTTTCCTCTTTTTTTACTGACAACCTGGTTCAGCCAAATGTTTACTTTTTACCCTGGAGTTTAATGCCACTATCTAAAAGAAGAGATGGTTTGTTAGATTTTTCTCCTTCTCCTTTTTATTTTTTTGCTAGATTTAGTCATACCTTTCCACAAAATGCCTCAAGACCCTCTCAAGGACTTTATAGCATGAAAATCACCTTGAGATATGAGGACTATTTAAAGGAGCGACATCTTCATAGGACATATTAAAAGAAAATATAAAGAAGAAAACAGATCTTGAATTAAACTCTTATGACTGTTGCCAGAGAGAAGGCAATGCTGGTAACTTCACACGTATTTGAATGTAAACTGAAGCCTTGAAATCTATGCATGGGACTGATCCTGGTGCTGCTCTGATAAAGCTGAAATGAGAAATCTCTTTCTCAAAATGACGGTTTTAATCTTTTAATAAAAGCTAACTGAAACGCCTATTATACTCAAGGCCCTGTTCTGAGCACTGGGGATTCCAGAAGGAAACACATTTTCCATAGTCTTTTATCAAGGAACAACCATACTGGTGAGGGAGACAGGAGTTAAGCATATTAATGTACAAATAAAAATCTAATTATAGGTAATGATTAGGACTACAGTCAAAAGTGGTGGTGGGAAGTGGGGAGCTAGTGAGAATAAAGGGAAACTAATTTAGGCTGGTGAATCAATATCTCATTGTGTAGTCACAGTCCCATGTGAACTTTTTCTCCCTTTTATGCAATTGCCTTCACAAACTAAGTGGTGATGCCTGTGTCCCTTTGAAGAGATAGCCAGCATATTGATAGGCGATATTTTTGGGTTTACCATATCTGGAACCTCTAACTACTAGGTTAATGACAGCCTGCTTCAGATAACTTAATCTGAGAATCTGAATTATGCTAATTAAAACATATATTTACTTTTTAATCTTGATTTATTTATACACAACAAAACATAGGCTAACTTTCTACTAAGCAAAGCAATATTAATTTGAGCATCATTTAAAAAATATAACAAAAATTTTAAATAATATCTTTAATTACTCAGCCATTGAAATTAGAATATGTTATATTTTAAATCTCTCATAGCAATTCTGAACCTAAATCAAGAATATCTAAGTATTTTTTAAAGCCAAAGATACAATTATAATGTCCAAATTCTATACTATTAATATATAAATAAATATAAATTTCATCACATCCTTAAAGTACATTTTTTATAAAACACATTAAAGTATGTTTTCTGTCAAACACATTAAACTACATTGTGTATTTATTTTAGTACAGAAAAATAAGAGAAAAAACTGACAAGTTTATTATCAATAATTCTCACCATGGCAATCGGCAAATTAGTTCAGTACTCAGTGTGGGTATGTGAGAATGATATTGCTCCCCTAATATTTTGTGACAGAAGCCCAATAGCTAAGTCCCTGTGTGTGTGACTCTTCTCCTATAACAAAATAAATTTTTTAAGTGATAAAAAGGGAATAACTTAACTTCAATCAAAGCTGGGAAAATGTCAGCTAGTCTGGAAAAATCCAAGAAACAATGTTAGTAAAATAATCAAGAATGACATGATCAACATTCTTTTTCTATTAAGTTTGTGGAATTTGTAGAATTTTCCATTTACTAACAAGCCATGACAAACTTTTCCATGGTAATATGAAAGAGAAATTCATAATCTGAAATTTATCCTAAATTACACCGTTCAAGTTGCAATTTTCAGCTCTGACTATGTTTTATATTAAAGGCACAGATGTCAAAATCTTGATGGACAATAATATATCAGCTTGCTGAATAAAGAATAAGACCTTTCTGCTATGACTTCTGAAAACAGCCACTATATTGGTGGTCCTCACCATATGCCAAGATTAATCAAAAATCACTGTCTGATGTTTGCTACAGCTTTAGATAGGGACACTATGTCTTTTAAATTCATGATTCAATGTTCAGCATTCTCGTTGATTATTTTAATCACATCACACACAGAAGTACTTCAGTCATCCAGTATTTCCCAGGAGGCACAGTTTCAATTGCTATCTCTAATCTTTTTAGAGCACCCTCTTCTGCTACTGATCATTAATTAAACATAGTTTTGCTGACACTTCTTTTGGCTGCTGTTCCCCGAGAAACTGCCCGATTGACTGTCATCATATTGTCCTTCATCACAACCACACTGGTTCATCATCAATTATTTTCCTCTTTTAGAACTATTTTCTCCTCTTATAATAGTCTTTGATGACTCGATAAATTTTTACAATCATATTCCACCTCAATTATTCAAATTACTACTCTTCAAAGGCACTACCAATCTCTTTCTTTGTAATAATTTCCTTATTCCCAAAGGAGTTTAAGACCCCCAGATCAAGTGTAGGTATAAAAATGTAAATTCCCAGCTCAAAAGGTAAATGTCAAGTGAGGAGCCAAGTATGATACCCAAAATTAGTCCCAGTTGAAAAGGGGCAGAAACTAAAGTAATTTATCAATTTATTTTCATTCACTGAATTTACTCATTCAGTGACCAAATATTTATTAAGTACCAATGTTATGTCAGATACTGTGCTGGACACTCTAGTGGATAAAGTAGAAATGGCATTTTTGGCAGATTGGATTTTTCAACATGGTCACACCCACATGCTCTTCTCATAATATAGCTTCAAGACTTTCCCTATAAAGGGATGAGGGTCTCTATTCTTGATGCATGAATCTTCATGGGCTTGAAACTATGCCAGGACTAATGTGATTTGATTTCTGAAGCTACATTGAAAAACCACACATTTTCTGCGTGGTTCTTTTGTGACATTAGTTTAAGTGGCCCTAAGTTACTATGTAAGTAATTGGACTGCCTGAGGCAGCCATGCTGTGAAGAAGCACAAATAAGCAGCCAGCAGAAAATGAGGCCCCTAGCTTTGGTAGAGTTCACACCAACTTGCCAGCCATGTGACTGAGCCATCTTGAAAGTGGATCCCTAGGTCCAAGTCAAGTTTTCCCAGTTGATGTTGTATGGGACAGAGCAAGTCATCCCCACTGAGTCCTGTGTAAATTACAGATTCAACAATTATTGTTGTTTTAGTCACTGAATTTGGGAGTAGTTTGCTACTTAGCAATAAATAACTGATGCATCCAAGACTTCAGAGCACTTACTGCCTATAGTAGAAGACAGAAAATGTTACCAACTTATATTTATATTACATATTATACATAGATAACATTTTTATATAATCATCATGTTTGGATTAGTGGGTAAGAAAAAATGTCACAGGAAGCCACACCTCCAACTGAAACAACATTTTTGTGTGAGTTAAAAAGAGCTGCTCCTTCCTTGTATACTTCACTGCCATTTGCTATGAGATATAAATCTAAGATCATCAGGAACATCAGGAGAATGAGATGGACCCCTAAAGTTGCATTCTTAGTGCAGTTATGGCCTAGGCAAAAACTTGGCATTCAGAAAGCCACGAACCACCAGCAATAAAGTCCAGAAAACCATAACCAGAATCCCCAAAATAATTTAATCTTTTTTGCCAGAACACTCTTTCTTATCCTTGGCCTACTCATCAAACTATTGGAAAGCTTTCTTTCTAACTCTACTTGGGGATTCTAATAATAATATTGATACTACTACTCTACTACAACTATTACTACTAATATATTTATTGATCAATTATTAATTACTAAACATTTTGCTAAGCATTGTACATGTATTTTCTCTTTTAATCATCCAGCAACCTTATAAGATAAACATTAATGTTATCAACATTTCATGGAAAAAGAATTTAAAGAGTAGTGAACTCAACTGACACACAATATATGTGCTGTAGTTTTGTGATCAAACTCAAACAGCCACAATCTACAGCCTGCGCTCTTAATCAATACATACACTGTCCTCTTCTATGCTGTTGCAATGTCTACCATTCTCAGTTTCATCATCTTAACTGCCCAATTGATGGCAAGTTCTGGAGAGCAAAAAATCAAGTCTTTGTCACTGTTTCATCTGTATAACCACTAATGAAAGGTTTGGCATATGTATGTATATTGACATTGCATAAATGCATGAAGACATGAATTATATAAGTCACTTCTCTGGGACATAATATCCTCATCTGGAAGATGAGGAGCTTACAGAAAATGGTAAATATATCCCTTTGATTCTGAAATTCTGATTGTCTGACCTGAACAACCTCTAAGAGAAGCTGGAACAGAGAATCTTCATTCAAACTAAAAAATAAAAAAATAATAAAAAATAAATAAAAATAATAAAAGTTTCATAAGATTATACCGAGACTGGCTGCTTCTCTCAGACATAGGGACTTCCTGTGCTATGTTAGTGAAACATATCACACCTCTGGATTCTTAAGGAAAACCCAGGGGAAAAGTCATACCTTTGTTTCTAGTGATTAGTGGGGAAATATAAAACCCCTCAGGACTTGGAATTTTTTAGGGAAGACAGAGGTGAGGGTTGGGATGCCATTATTACTTTTTTGGTGTCTTTGTTCCTCAGGGATACTCTATCCAGGACCTCTTCACTATGTGAACCACAAGTAAGAGAAATGGGAAACTGAAGCATCTCTTGCAAGACAGCAAAATGAATTCTCTGAAATTTTTATATTATAGTTTTTGAAATTTGATGTATAAATGCTATGGAATTATAAACTGGCTCTGGGAGAAAGATGATCTAGCTCTGTTACCTAGTCTAACTTTGCAGCTTTTTTTTTTTTTAATTGGAGGAAGAGGAGAGCACTATTAAATTGATTGCCAAGCAAAATTACTCAGCACGACTCTCCTCCTTTGAGTTCTCACAAATGAGAGGTGTAGATCTCTGTCCCAGATTCTCTGTTCCATGTGGGTGTCATAGTTATCATATCAAAGTCTTTTCTTTTTTTCTTTTTGCCCCACAATCTATTGACTACTTTACATTGAATCTACTTACAGTAGTACTTACCTCTCTTCTCTTTATTTGTCAAATATACATTTATTTTATTGCTAACAGTTTGGCCAATCCCTGGAATGTATACTTCTGTTATGAATCTTATTACTCTGTGATTTCCTGGGGACCATTCTCGGTCTTATGGACCTTTGTAAATATTGACCCTTTGTGTTTCTTATTACAATAGCGATAGATGAGCAATTTTGCAGAGTCTTCCAAGACAACTAGTTTGCCCAGTGTTACCTAATTTCTTCAATAACATTAAACTTTGGATATCAGGAAATTTTTACCAAATGAATATGGGAGAATACCAGACCCTTGCTTACTGAGTTTCTTCTGTTCTGTCCCTCCTTTGTTCTTTGATAACAGCATCTAATGACCACACTCCCTCCTCTGTTTCCATAGCTAGTAACCCTGAGGTCACTTTTTCCTTTGAGATGAACATTAGTTAGACTTTAAGTAATTCATGTATATACAGCTTGGCACAGATATGTAGAAAATTAGAATGATGGTCACAAACTCTCCTGGGTCTTTGGTTTTCCTTGTTGCTTCAGTCTGCCTCACTGTCTGGAAACACTGGGCTTTTTGCTTCTTTCGAACGTTTAATGATTTGGTATGTTATAGATTGTTTGCAGTCTCCTTATAAAATCTGTGTCCACAGATCTTCTCTCATTTACCCTGTCTTGTAAAATTACAGTTTTTTTTGTAACACATGGACAGCCCCTTTCCTGCTCAGCCTTTCTCTGTCTTTCTTCCTTTCTTCCATTTATTCATTAACCATTTGTTGAGCACTTATGAATCAGGCATTGTTCCAGACACTGGAGCCAGTTTGCTCAAAAAAACAGATGAGTTGCCTGGTGCTTATATATCAAGGAGGCAGGGAAAAAATGGATCAGAAAGAAAAAGAAAACATAGGATACCATTAATAGTGATGAATTCTCTAACAGCAATTATAAAAGGCAATGCAACATAGAGTGATCGAGGACAGGTAGGATGGTCACAGAAGATAAGATATCTGAGTTGAGTTGAAATGATCATAATGAGAAAAGAAGCTAGCCATGAAGGCTTTACAATGAGAACATTCCAGGCAAAAGGAATAGCACATGCTGTCATGTGGGAAAAACTTGGCTTAACAAAAATAATCCAATAAAAACGATAAAACTAAACTTGAGAGCAAGAAGAAGGCAATGTATCTCATCCATGAAACCAAAGTTTAAACAAAGAATGAATAATGCCATTCCAAGAGGACACTGATTATCTATTTTCTCTATTCATTTCTTCAAATAATACATAATATAACCCATTAAATATTGAGCTAAAAATCTGTGAGACTGAAATCAGATAACCAACTAGTATATCTGGCTCTGTTATGTAATCTCAGCCCTTCCTTCCCAATTTTTTTATGAGAAATTATTTCTGAATTTTGCAGAAGCTTGAGTGTCTGATATAATATAATATCGAAGTTTGAGAATTAGGAGAATAAATGCATGTGTCTGCTAAGAAACAAGTACAGAAGTATTTAGAGCTGCACTATTCTTAACAGTCAAGTAATTAAATGCTATTCATTTTTAAATGGATAAATGTTAGGGTATTTACACAGTAGAAAAAAATGTGGCATATTTACACAATAGAATGATAATGACCTAAGTGATGTAATAAATAAGAACATGAGTGGCATCACAAATGTACAGTTATGTGAAAAAAGACAGGCATAAAAGCATACATACTATTACGATTGAATTCATTTGAATTTAAAAAATAGACTAACGAATATCATTTTTGGATGCATGTGAATGTAGTAAAACTATAAAGAAGTATAAATTAATCGTCATGACCCTTAGAGGAAGGGCAGTAAGGAGGCAAGAAGAAAAAAAGCTGGAAGTGGGCTGGACTGTTTAGTGATTCCAGAGAGCAGGTATTTATCAATATCTTGACCAAAGTGGCATTATATGGGTATTCTTTTTGGGATAAATCACTGATCTATATATATTTTATGCAGACTCACCTATGTAGATGCTAATTTCACAATAAAAATATTGATTAAAAATAGAGAATAACAAAGTTTCTGACATACAGTAAATATTATATTTATCAAAGCAGATGGTATTATTAGTTTGGAGAAAACTTTTCTCCTCACCTGTGAAAAGAAGGATTAAATAAAATGTTTCCTAAGTGCTCTTATAGCTCAAAGGAGAAAAAAACTATTTTAAGAAAACATGTAATTTACTGAGTTTACAAGCCTACTGTGGACTCAGTTCTCAGGTTATAACATGAAATTCAGACTTAGTTTTGTTCAAAATAACATGTGGAAAGAATAATAAATAAATAAATAAATAAATAAATAAATAAATAAATAAATAAATATTTTTTCGAGTAGTGTACGTCTTATTACATGCATCATCTGTCACATAGCCACTGAATTTCTGTTTTGCATTTCTTTATGCATATATTATTAATGAATTCATCACAAAAGTTCAAATTATGTCTTTTTTTCCAGCTAGTCTATCAACTGAATAAAGTTGGGGCCCTTTCTTGTCTTTGTTCCTGTTGAATTCTTGGAATCCACTGTATTATGGCAGGCAGTCCAAAGTATTTGTGGTTTTGCTGACTTAAGCCATCTTATCACAGGGCTCATGGTAGTTTTATAAGTTAAAATAATATACTCTATTGGAGCAGATATACCCAAATTCTCAATGATTAGTAATAGTTTTACTGGCAGAGTTTGTGATAGTGGTGAGAAAAGCCTGAGAATGGCATACATTATTATTCTGCCCGTAACATGGAAAATCTTGTAACATGGAACTGCCTAGATGCAAAGGGGGATGGATGATGTAATCCTTGTCTGGGGAGTTTCTTCTTGGCTATAAAACATTTGAAAGATTTGTCCATAGTGAATCTGTGATGAACAGCTGGTTGAGCCAGCTGAAAGACTCTTCAACTCATTTTCGGCTACAAGATTCTTCATTTTTTTCCACCCAGCCTTATACATCCATCCCAACTAGTTAGACTATAAGGAGCTAAAGGGAAAGAGATTGGATTGGTTTTTAAAAGGATTTTACTTTTCTCCTTTCAAAGCCATCTGTTAGTGTAGCTAGTTTTGATAATTCATTTGCTTAAAAAAAAAAACTAGAGAGTGAATTAACACGTAATTTATTTTTTTGCTTAGTTGTGAGGACCTAAATACATGTGTGTATAGAAAGAGTGAGAAGGGGAGAGAGAGAAAGATAGAAAGAGAGAGAGTGAAACAAGCTTGCTCATAGTTTTTGAGAGAAATGTCTCAAAACATTCAATATTCAAAACAAAGAGCAGTTCTGTTTTGGGATTAATCTTCATTCTCACATAGTGCTGCATGAAATTTGAAATTACAACCTTGATTCCTTGATTGGCATCAATAAAGGAATATTTCCAAGAGCCATCCTTTCACGTCAAAATCTTAATGTGTTAAAACAAACAATATCCTTCCTTTTGCAAATGCTTATTTTATTTTCAGACTATTCCTAAACTATAGATCCTTTCTTATTAAAAGTCAGCTATAGATACATTGATCTTTCAACACAGGAGATTTTGAAAACTTTAATTTCCTAATAGGCTACTTGAAAGTGCTGAACGATCACCAAGAACTGGAAATTGTGGAAATTCTGCTTCTGTGATTCCAAATTAGAGCTTAGAGAACCTTTGGCATAATTAACATATAAAATAGCATCACAGTACTGGGGTGACTTAAACATGAAAAACAGGCACAGGTAATGTGGTTTAGAATCAAATCACTGAAGTACTGAAGATTAAACAGAATTAATGAATATTATACTGCAGTCTTCATAAATGAGCCAACAAACATGCAGCAAAATCCTGAACTGCAGCCTTGAAATAAAAAGCTTAATGTAATTCAGTGCTTATTGGTTGCCTAGAAACTAACTTGAAAGGGGGTTGGGGAGGGAGGACTACAAAACATGAAGGGTTCATAGGTTTAATAAGGAAATTATTAACTCTGAACTGCTTGGTGTGATGTATATGTTCTACAATGCTCTCTTTTTACAAGAGCTCCTTAATATTTCAGAGAGCAAGGTTAGAGCGCAGGCAGAAGAGGCTGCTATAGGGCAGTGGTCAAGGCTCTGGGCAATCATGGGTAGCAAGCGCTATCATATTCAAACCTGCAGTCATTGCAAACGAAAATCATCTCAACTTGTCGACAAACTGTGGACAAAGCTCACTTATCTACTTTTTCCAAATTATCTTCCTAAAATCATACAGCTTAGGATTTGGTTATTAGATGAGACATTCTCTCAATTCATTAGACCACTAAGAATGTTAAAATTTAAAAATTAAAAAAAAAAAGACACGTAGGGGTTGGGGTAGAGAATTAGAAGATAGTTGAATAGCTTTTTTATTAAGAGAATTGAATGGTCTGAGAAATGGGGCACACATCTTCATTCGAATGCCTTTTGGAAGAGGAAGGACTAGTTTTTAAGTTTTAATTGCACACCACAGTGTATTAAGGAGTCACTGATATCTCTCATGTCAAACTCCCTGTGGTTAGTTCAGCTTCTTGTTTTTATTCAGATATAGAAAATGAACTGAAGAGGTGATGCCCAGGTGGTAATTCACAAGGTAGCATTTTAGCATTTACTCTACGACCATTAAATAAATAGCCTGCTCAGTTTTAGCATAGTTGCATACACAGGAGATACTGTGCTTTAGCATCTTAGCTTGAAAGAGTTGCTTAGGGAGGACATATTTTATCCTAATTATTTTTGACAGGAATTAGGTCAGATGAATTAGTTTAAAAGTCAGCTGAACAACAGTGTGTTTGCTAATTACTTCAGAGTGTATACATAATTCATTTACAATAGGGGCAAAAGGAAAATACTGGGGGAGAATGCTAGCCAGCCTTGATCCCTCTGATGCACCATTCATAAAAAAAGGACCCACTATGACCTAAAAGGGGACATGGGGAGCAGAGTATCTAGAGCATGTTATTCATATGAGGGCAAATGTTTATTTATATCAATATGCAATTTATATAGTTATATGCATTTAAGTATCTATATTTAAAATATTTTTTAAAATTTAAAGATATACTTAAAAATAGATTAGGGTATAAATGTCAGAGTAAGGCAGAGTAAGGGAGTGAGTGATTAAGAATGCAGGTTTTAAAGAAAAATTTTTCCCAGATAAACCCCTTGCAAGCTTTGTGACCCTGGGCTATGTACAAGCCTCTCTAGATTCAAGTTGTTGCTGCTGGTATTGTCAAAGGTGCTTTTTGCACCTACCTTCTGCATTGTTGTGAGAATTAAATGACTGACACAGAGTAAATATTTAATATTGGCTAGGTATTATCATTTCTATAGTAGCATAGGAAATTAAATATTTGCCATATTATCTATATACTTTTAATTTGCCCCAAATTACCTTTAAAATAATTATAAATTTTCACTTGGATTGCAGTAGAAAAGTCCTTTTAAATTTAGGTTTAATTTTCTACAGGGGAAAAATTGAAATACGGATTTCAGTAGATTAACTATCCATTGATATTAAGCAAAACTCAGAGGTGTCCAGGGGCACTTGAGCAAACAGGAGCGTGTAAGTGTACTACCTGTTAGTAGTCCTACTCAGGTCTCATATAGCATTTCAAATCATTGATTTTTCAGAGAACTGCAAATAATAATAATAATAAAGTTATATAAAATCTTCTGATATTTACATGCTTACTCACAGAGTTTTTAAAAAATCATATGAGACATGTTTATCTCACATTGGTTTCTATTAGTTTGAAAATTCTGGGCTAAAGTATGAGTGGATTGGGGTACCCATAATTTAAATACCTATAACCTGAAGACTAATTTTGCTGTCATACCAAACACGTTTCAGTCTGCATTAAGGATTATTTTGATTTTTCCCCAAAATACTAGAATATATTTATGGCTTAAAAATTAGATGAAATTGAAGGCATTAAAGTGGATGACATTAAAGTAAATAGTAGAAACATATTTTCAAGTGTAGTCCCAAGTTGAAAATACAACTTGTAACAATCTCTCCACCAGTGCTATCTATTTTGTTACCTAACATTTAGTTGATAGTTTAATTCTCACATCTCTCTGGAAAAATAACTGAATACTGAAGAGAATCCATGCCTCCCGAGATATGTGAGGTGTAAGTCTGGATTTTGATGACCTCGTTTAGTCAAGAAAATGCTTTCTTATTTCCCATGCAAGAACTGTGTGTCCGAACACTAAGATGGACTGTCCGAAGTGTTTT
This sequence comes from Cynopterus sphinx, assembly GCA_030015415.1. Lineage (NCBI taxonomy): Eukaryota > Metazoa > Chordata > Mammalia > Chiroptera > Pteropodidae > Cynopterus > Cynopterus sphinx. The sequence goes on along the minus strand of CM057381.1, from coordinate 117,424,853 downwards.
ATAAACTGTTCTCTCTCAACAACTAATTTTCATATTAGAGGCATACTCTCTGTTTGGGGGAGAGCTTTCTCTTTGAAGCTTTAAAAAACCCCAATAAAATGAGCAATTTAACAACTGCCATCAGAGAATAAATTTTTTAAAAATGTCTACAGAATTATTAAAAGATAAAAAGAGAAAGCTATGCACTAAATAGATCTACATGGACAAACTGTGGAAAGTAACCTTTGACTATTCTTGGGGAAAATTTAGCTGTTAGAGAAGGGAAGTGTGTATTGGGGTGGGAAGGGAAAGAGAATGCAAGTATCTTGAATTTCCAAATAGCTGATTATAACAATCATCAGATATAGGCCATTCCTGCTTTTGACTCTTCTCTTCGCCAGAGCAATAAAACTCCTCAGATGCTGACTGTGAGACACACATCTCATGATCTTTTCTAGTCTTTGTACTTCTCAATATCAATGAGCTGTAACTGATATTACCATTCCCACTGGCAGGGCTAGAACAGCAGGTAGTCAAGATGTGGGGTCAGGGTGAGAAAGATGTAACTGAAAATCTTTCCTCCGACACAGACCACATGAGATATTTGTCTACCTCATAAAATTGTTTCCGCATTAAATTTTATGTAAGAAAGAGTTTTGTGAGTGCCCTGATGTACTGTTATTCTAAAATAAAAAGAGCATTATTGTTGGTACTGTTGTAATTTTTATCCATATCAAATAAAAACAATCTCGGTCCAAATTTAAGGAGATTTCAAATTGAAATAGAGAACATTAACATGGAATATGAGAAAATGAGAAAAATTAGACAAACAAATACATTTTATGAATAAAATTGCATTTTAGTATTTGTCTATTTTTGAATATTTTTATCATTATAAAATATGAACAGTGGAATTTTCTTGAATGTCAATTAAGGGTTGAACTATGTGTTAAGTACCTTATATATACAATCTCATTTAATCATTACTACAACCCTCTAAGATTGGCATTATTATAATTTCATTGTAAAGATAAAAATGAGCTTAAATGAAGTTCAGGAGTATTCCCAAAGTCCCCCAGCTGGTAATACTAAGCTATGATGGCAGATGTTGGTAATATCAAGTAGACAGCAGGATGTAGGGACTTCCATCCTCCTGCCCTGCTGGACCCCACAGTACATTACCTAAATTTTGTGGGGGCATACATAACCAGCTATCTACTGTTACATGTTTGCACAAAAGGATAGAGGAGGAGAGGCAGAGCATGTGATGAAAGGGTAGAAAAATTAATTTCCAAGCTTGTCCCATGTATCTAATCAAACACTAGGGGGCAGGCTGATACCCACATATGTTTCTAAGGTTTTGGAATAACCATAATGTGCAAAACAAAGCAGCACCTTACTTTGTTCCCCACTATCCAAAGGGAGCACAGCTCTTTTTCCTTCTAGGCTAAACCAATTAACACAGTTATAAATAAATGTAAATAAAGTGTCAGCTTTAGTCAGGCTGAGAGAGGAGAGTGGAAATATAAAACAGTTCAGCCACTTTGGCAGTGTTTGCTGGTTTCTTAGGAAGGTCAACACTAACTTAACATACAATCCTGCAATCCCGTTCCTAAATAAGTAGCCTAGAAAAATGAAACCATACACTTATGCACAAATTTGCACGTGAATATTCGTAGCAGTACTATTCTCAAGTGATAGTCAAAAAGTAGAAATGAACCAGATGTCCATCAATTTATGAATTGATACACAATAGGTGGTATAGCATTAATGGAATACAATTCAGCAATACATAGCAATTAAATAGTAAGTATGCTATGACATGAGTGAACTTCATCAACAAAGTACTAAGTAAAACAAGCCAGATACAAAAGAACACATGTTGTATGATTTACACAGAATATCTAGAACAGGCAAATCTAGAGACAAAAGGTACCTAAGTATTTGCCTGGGGCTGGGCATGGGTCTAGGGTGAACTGTAAATAGGCATGAGATATATCTTTGGAGAAATGGAATTATTTAATACTGGAATGCGGTAAATATTGTACAACATTGCAACTTTATTAAAAGTCATTGAAATGTACAATTTAAATGGATGAATTTTATAATATGTAAGTTATATTTTCATAAAACTGTTTTAAAAGAAATCTTCAAAAAAGTTAGGGATGGAGCCTGTCTGGTGTGAGATAAGACTTTTACTCAAGTTGTTTGCTTCTTAAAACATTCATGCTCTGCTCCACATTCTGCTGCAGCCACCTCCTTTCCTTCTAAGCCTAACTCCTTTTAAAAGATTTTGTCTCTGCTTCATGTCTCTTTATCCTCATCTCATATTCAACCCTCAGCCCACAGCAATCTGGCTTCAGCCCACATTATTCTACTGAAATGGTTCTTGCCAACTTTGTTATGACCTTGTTTTTTACATCTAGTAGGTGTTTTTCAGCCTTCATTTTTATTTCTGAACAATTTTGACCCTGTGGACCATTTCTTCTCTTACACCCACTCTTTTTCCATAATGTGCAGTATTTTATTCTCCTGGTTTTCCTTTAATACCTCCGGTTACTTCTTCACAGTCCTCTTCCTGGGTTTCTCCTCCTCTGCACATCTCTTGTGTGCTGATACCATTTAGGCTTCCATGCAAGATTCTCTTACTTCAAAGTGAAGTCAGAGGACCATCTACCTCAAAATAATGGGATGGAACTCAACTTGTCAAATATGTAGATTTGTGAGTTACATCCTACACCTACTCAATAAGACACTCTGGACTTGGTATCCAGGATTCTGGATTTTATGAGGTCTCTTGAGTAATTCATCTGACCCCAAAGTTTGAGAACCACTCTTAAATATCTTCCCTGGGTAATATCGTCCACTCTCATATATTCAATTACCTGCTAAAAACTTCAAAATTCCTATCTCTTGCTCAGATCTCATTCTTGACTTTCAAATCCACAAGTCCAGTTTCTACTAGCCATCTCATTTGGAGTCCTACAGAAACATAAAACTTTCTATGCCCCCAAATGACCTCATTACCTTCATATGCAAACTTCTCAGGTGTTTCTTTATGTCTTTGAAAGTGGAACCAGCCACCACTTGTTGCAGATTCTAGAAATCTAGTTAGCTTCCCTGACCCCTCACACTCACCCTCCTCCACTTTCAAACATCTTTGTATCCCTCTCAGTTTAACTTTCTAAAAATCTGAGGATTTCAGCTTCTTCTGTCCATCCCCACTTAGTGGTATCCTAGATGAAACCAACAGCATTCCTCACCCGGAAAACAAATCCCTCAGCCTATAGTTTGGCTGCTTTCACCTGTCCATGACCCTTTATTCACACCGAAATGACTTTTCTAAATTGTGCAAAGTCTTTATTTAAAACCTTACCACAGAATCCCAATGCTCATAAAAGGGAGGTCAAATTGCTTCTTACAACAGAAGGAACTTCCATGATGCAATCTCAGCTTACCACCTAAGTCTTATTATCTCCAATCTCTGTGTAATCTTTACAAGAATTCACTTACTCATATTGAACTTCTCTTACCTTTTCAAAGAACATCATAGTCATCTTTTGCCTCTACACTTTCATGTACGATGTTTATTGTGACTGAAGGATTCTTCTCTATCTCTTTGTTTAGCTGTCTTTTGCTAATATATCAGGCAGATATCACCTTTCTTACTTTCCCTGAAGTTTCTCTGACCCTCCAAGTTCAGACAAGAGGACCTGCCCTGTGTGATTAAAATATGCTGCAGTGACCCCATCATAACATTTACTATGCTACATTTTAAACCTTAGTTTTCCTAACTTTGCCTCCACTAGACTAGAGAATGGAACCAAGTGACCAGAATTTGGAATGTACCAAAATATATCTATTGAATGGTTCAACAGGTGAATGGCCTTTTTATTTAAAAATAATCCACAATCTTTAAAAAAAGTGTTAAAATCTTACATTTTAAGCTTCTTTGTAATTAGAATTAATATCGAGGCTAGAAAGTATATTCTTGCTTTTTGGATGAAAATGTAGATATTATTTTAATATAATATTTAAATGTTTAAGAATAGATAAGTATACATTTATTAATATTTTAGAGAAAAGTTTTATATAAAGAGTGTTCACCATTTCAGAGCCACCTCAGTGTGAACCATAATAAATTATATACAAAATTGTTTTTACATAATTAGATACAAGATTACCACCATAAATTTTAAGCTATTTAATAATGCCACAAATTGAATAAAATTCTTATTTAAATAGAAATGAAAAAGAATCTTGTTCAAAGCTTTTTATCCCTGTTGATTCACCATCTCTGAATAAATGGCATTTAAGGAGCTATAATGAATATTTCCTTATTTAATAACACATTTTCCTCCTCTAAAGCCTATGCTTTTTACCCTGTAGATTGTGGGGTGACCTTTTCACTGGTAATTTTAAAATACTTCATTTATTTTTGTATGTGGGCTTTTAAATAGAACCAGAACACTTTGAACCTCTATATTTGGAATTCATAAAGTAAATTCTTCTAGGAAGCTGCATCAGGATTCCACAACTAGGAGCTTAGACTAGATATGCATAAAATCAAATATTCAAAGCCTAGCAGTCTGTCTCATGCCTTCTCCCTTAATGGCCATCCTGGTGGCAAGTTTCGCTCTGGACAGCTCCTTCAGAAATTGACAGAGGTGTGCAGTGCATTGCAACCAATTCAAGGTGTTGCTGCATTGCCACATCATGGCAAATCAGAGCTACACAATTTCGAGTACACTGGAATATTCATTTGGATATGAAAATTGATGATGTATCTGTAAACTTAATTTCTGCTCTACTATGCATGCTGAAGAATTTTTAAAATACAAAAACTGTAGTTTGAAAGACTAGTTCCTCCATGTATTGGCTGTGTGAATGTAAAGCAAGTAAGATAATGTATGTTTTTAATGAGCATATAGCAAATTAAAAATGAAGTGTGACTTAAATATACCACAAATAAAATCTCACAGCTCTGAAATTGAGTTCTTTAAATAGCTGATTCATGAATTATATATAAATATAAGATACAACTTCCGGTTAGCACCAATGGCTCCCAATGATAATACATCACACTGCCTGGAAGAAAGTGTCATGATAGTAAACCATGTAATAATGAATGTTTTTATTAAGGAAACATGAAAAGGAAAGAAAATATGAAATAGTGACAGTTTCGTTACACAAAAGCTGTGTAAAAATTGTTACCCTTAGGGTAGAAAAGTTTCTTGAATTGGGAAATCATATCCTGAGCTGAGCGTTTGGGACATTTATTCACAAACCTATTAACTTTTCTATAGCTTCACATTAAACATCACAAGTAGTTTATTCCCTGACCATTGGGCCAGTAGGCCAAAATCTTTCTTGAATTTTTCATTCCTATATTCCCTTTGGCTGTTTTTACTGATCTATATGCCCTTTCTCATCCAAGACTGGCTATATTTTCCCCTTCCTAATTTTCAAGAGAGATCCTTATGATCCTTGTGACCTTTTCAGTGAGAGATATTCAGCCTAAAAAACAAACAAAAAACTATGTAAAAGTATGCTGTTCTCTATACAATATGGATAGAGCAATAAAGTTAGAACATGTCCTTGTTCTTAGCAAGTATATATAGACATATATAGTATATATGTCCATATTTCCCCCAAGACTGGGGAAATATCATGAACTAAGATACCAAATGATAAACAAGGTGATTCAGAGAAGGAATTAGCACCATGAAGATAATAAAATAGGGCAATGAGATATAAAAATAATTGGGGTCCCTTGGAGATACTATACTAGGATGATTTGGGAAAGCCTTAGGTAACTTTTGTTCTCTATCCTGAATGATTAGAGTCAGGAGGTATGGGATGCACAATTAGGATGAGGTATGCACAGTTCTCAGAAAGGTGACATGTAGGCAAAGCAAAGATCAACTACAATACCTTAAGGAAGAAATGACTTTGCTATGTCCAGTGGTCAGAAAGATCGACTATTAGAAATGGAGGAGAATGATATGAGAAGAGGTAGTTAAACAGGTACCAGATCACAAAGGACCTTATTAGGCCAAGTTAAAATTGATGTTTTATTCAAATGCTATGGTCAATAATTTGGAAGGTTTTGAACACGGGAGTAAACAAAATCTATGTCGTTTCAAAAACATGCCACTCTGTGGGCTAAATTTGTCAAGAATGAACTCTATGGGAGCAAATATAACAATTCAGAGAAACAATGAGGTGAATTGCTGAGGTTCAGATGAAAGATGATGGTGGTAGAGACTAGGATGGTGGCAGCTGTGGGAAGTATTCAGATCCAATATATAAATAAGAAATGGCCGATGGATGGTTGTGAAAGGTGGGGAAAAGAAAACATATCATAAAAAGTGCCTGGTATACATATATTTATAAAATCTTGTCATCTTTAGATTGAAAGAGTTTAGAATTTATGTAGCCCTATCTCCTCATATTGCATGTGACGAAGCTGAGGTTCAGGAACAGAAAGTGACTTACTTTGAAACACAAGTAAATAATGCCATAACTAGTGACTAGATATATTTATTATACACTAACCTCATGCATGCTCTTATCTACCTATCTATCTGACCATCATCCAATGAATAATTTAATAACTTACACATTGAATATTTCACTATTTATTTATTAAATAAGCTTTATCTGACAATTACTTTGTCCACAATGTGTTAAATACTGGAGCCTGAGGGATAGAGATACAATGATATATATGACACTGTCATTCCTTTAAGGACCTTTTAGCCTGTTTGAAAAAGATAAAATAGAACATTAGCTAGAATTTTGCTGATATAGGTCATATGTTGAGCACCTTTCTTATACCCTAAGATTTTCATTTTTTTTCTATTAGTAGGCAAATTCCTTCAAAAGTATCTTGGAAGATTCTATCATGCCACCTATAAATAATTTTATAACTCCCCTTAATCTCATCTGAGACTGTTCCTCATGCCTTCACATAGGAAAAAAAGAAAAAAATAATGAAACCTGTAATTGTTTAACAAGAAAAATTAAAAGATTTAGATGCATTCCTTATATTTTATAGCTATGGATGATAACAGTGCTCATCTTACAAAGACTCTTTAGCTATTTTTCTGACAGATAAAAGACTTCATTACATATGGTGAAACTGCATGAGCTAAACTAATATCTATATATGGAATCATTGAAAGTTAAACCTGGAAGAGAATCTCAAGATCATATACTCCAACTTCTCACTTTGTAGGAATTTAGAGGAAATTGAAGCCTATCCAGTGGAAGAGAAATGTAAAGAATCAGGGCCTTTAAATTTTTACCTACTTACATTTCTCCTCATCTCTCCTACTGCTATCTTATTCATTGCTCTTATCACCACAAAATTAATTTTTAGTCTGTTTTTCTCTCCATAAAACTTTAAGCAATTTGAGTTTAAGACTAGTTGTGTTTTAGGTTGAAGACAGAGAATTTTAAAAGCAGCAAGAGAAAAGCAGTTAGTTAACTACAAGGGAGCTCCCATAAGACTATCAGCCAGAAATTTTGCAGGCCACAAGGGGTTGGAAGAAAATATTCAAAGTCATGAAAGGCAAGGACCTACAACCATGATTACTCTACTCAGAAAAGGTATCATTTAGAATCAAAAGATAAAGACCTTCCCAGACAAAAAAAAAAATGCTAAAGAGTTCATCATCCTCCAGCCAGTATTACAGGAAACCTTGGAGAAACTTCTTTAAAAAGAAAAAGGAAAAAGATAAAAAATATCAATAATAAAATGGCAACAACTACATATCTACCAACAATAATTTAGAACATAAATGGATTAGGTGCTCCAATCAAAAGATAAAGTGGCCAAAGGGATAAGAAAACAAGACCCTTACATATGCTGCCTCTAAGGGACTTACTTCAGATGGATAGACACACACAGACTGAAAGTAAAGAGTTGAAAAAAAAGATATGTCACATAGAAAAGGAAAAAATAAAATAAAAAAGGCTGAAGTTGCAATACTTATACCAGACAAAATAGAGTTTAAAACAAAGGCTATAACAAGACACAAGAAAGAATCCCATAATTCCACATCTGGGTATTTATCTGAAGAAACCAAAATGCCACTTTAAAGGGACATGTAAATCCATATGTTCATTGTAGCATTATTTACAGTTGTCAAGCTATGGAGGCAACCTGGGTATCCATCAGTGGAGGAAGAGATAAAGAGGTGGCACATATATATATAATGACATATTATTCAGCCAAAAAAAGAATGAAATCTTGCCATTTGCAAAATCATGGATGAACCTAGAGGCTATTGTGCTAATTGGAATAAGTCAGAGAAAGACAAATGCTATATGACAAATGCTAAATGTAAAATTTCACTTACATGAGGAATCTAATGAACAAAATAAACAAAACAGAAACTAACACATAGATACAGATAACAATTTGATAGTTGTAAAATGGGAGGGGGTTGGAGGTGGATAAAAGGGGAAGGGATTAAGAAGTATTAATTGGTAGTTACAAAATAGTCATGGGGATGTAAAGTACATCACAAAGAATAAAGTCAACAATATTGTAACAACTATGTATGGTGTCTGGTGAGTAATAAATTTATCAGGGTAATGATTTTTTAAGTTATATAAATGTCTAATCACTATTTGGAACATCAGAAACTAATATAATATTATATGCTACTGTAATTAAAAAATAAGAAATATTTTTAAAATTATTAAATTTATACAAATACATATATATGTATGTATACATACAAATAATTTTAAGAAACTCTGACAAAAGGGTATTGTTTTGTCATTTCCTAAAAGTTTATATATAAATTTCATATACTAACAAATCTGAATATATCTGCTATTAAAAGCACAAGTGTGCCCCCTTCTGAATAAATGAAATAATGAATTCTATATTTGCTCTTAAAATAACAAGTTCCCTCTTTTCTGGAAGAAATTGAATAAATGAATTTTAAAAATTACCAGCAGCAAGTTTTAAGATCACTCTTTTCTAGAAACTTTTATGATTGGAGACATTTAAAAAATATTTTGATGATATCTGTTTTTTTTTTCATATTTGTTTTTTTTTTCTCCACAGCTGGAATCTTCTAAAACAAAACACTCAAGAAAAAATGTTAATCTTGTTCTGGACAAAGAATCAAAAGCCCAGTTGCCATATAACCCAGAAGGGAGCGGAAAGAATTGGAAAGAGAGTTGGCAACTCTTTCAAAAAAGAAATAGCAATAAAGATGTCAGGAACAGACATCCCTCTGAGACAATTCAATTATGTTTTGAAAGACAGTAGCTATCTAAGCTAAGTATTTGTATTGACTAAAGTTCTTTGTTCTCTTCGTTTTGTAGTTGAGGAAATAAAGGCTTATTAGCATGATTAAGTGGGTTTTGGAAAGTATTTAATGATCAAGCCAAACTTTCCTCTAATACAGTGTTCTACCTACAATAAAACACAGTGATCAAAATTATTATAGTGTATATATTCTATCCATAAATCTATTTGTTTCAATATAGTTCTCCTCCTATGAATTTAGAACAAAAAACAATTTTTAACCAAAATGTGGTACCATGATTAATTTGATTATCTTGAGCAGTGTGGCACTTGACTACTATAAAGTGATATGAAAATGAAATAATGATGATGGAAATGACAATGACAAAAGCAATAGTTATAATGAAAATGATAATGAAATAAAATATTATGATAAAGTCCTAACATTAATAATTGTTGATAGTTAAGTGATATCTTAAATCATAGTTAAATTAAAATTTAAGTTGAATGAATAGATAAATGTAGAACTAAGTTCGCCAATTCATAGTCAGAAAATACGTTCCTTTGTTATATATCTATTGTTATAGAGGCAAAAATAGCTTTTCTTTCAAATATAAGGCAAGCCGATTAAGCCAATAGCTACTATAGCAGGTTTTAGTGGAATGGGAAGCTAAATTAGTTACCTTGTTTTACAAATTCTATCATCTCAATAAATTAAAAGAAAAGAGAGATATTAATGAAATTTATGTAAATATATAAGATTTTCTCTTTAGTAAACTGCATCATATTCTGGCCATTTGACTTAGATTGAATCTTTTTTTTCACATAATATGTAAAAATTTACATCCTTTATATAAATATATTATTTTCTATATTTTTCAAAGCATTTTCAGAAAATGCCAACTGCTAATGCTACCAGAACTTTGAATAAGATAAGGCTTTTGAATAAAATTAGCATATCATCAACTTTAATTATTTTTGAACACTATTTTTTAATGATATGACCAAGACTCTACACATCAGATTCTGTCCAATGATGTATTTATTACTGAATGAAGTTTTCAGAACACTGCGTTAAAAAAAAAAAACAATGTTGCCTCTTTAAATTGTTGTCTTGAACAGACAAAACTGACTAAAAAAGCATATTTGTAAATGTCGATTGCCTTATGGCTTATACTTTGCTAATGATCAATTCTGAGATTAAATCAATCATTGGACAAATATCATAAAACCATAAAATGTTTACACCAACTCCCTTATTTCTTCCTGAAGTCACATGACTAACTTGTGCCAATATTTATGTATTTTTAATCCATGCTCACTCCTTCCTACTTCAAGATTCAAACTCATCAACTGAATTTAATTGGCAACCTATTACTTGGCCAATACATTAATTTTCAAAGAACCCTTATTGAATCAACATATGTAAAAAGCTCTTTGACTGAATTAATAGGCATTATACATTGATTTCCAAAAATAAATTCTCAACTAAAATATGCACTATGATCATCAACTCACAGTCACTGCTGATTATTCATAAGTTCAATGAACAATTTTGTAGAGTAAACCTCCATAGTTCTTATTTTGAGAAACTTTAAAACAGTCAGACTAGTAATTACATTGAATAATAGCTTAATTTAAATCATAAAAGACCTCTAGTGGATTGTTTGTTTCTTCTCTACTCTGTGATATGTTTCACACAGAAAGGAGCTATACAAGCTCATGAATCAATGTGCCCAACAAATAATTAATATTGAAAATAAATGTATTTCATTCTATTTTTCTTTAAATTGTATAAATTGAGTTCAATAATCCGAATGCCACTTATCTCAACCACCACTCCATACATACCACCTCTTTCCTTGACCTTTAAAACACACCACGTTTTTCACATGAGAGTTGTTTAAACATAAACCGTCTCTCAATATTATCATATTTTTATCAGAAGATTTTATTTTTGTATGGGGCTATCTGATGTGTTTATCAATGTGGCGTCCAACTCTCTTAGACTACTACAAATCATTTGTCCTTTGTGAATTTGGTCGCTGCAAAACATTCATTATCTATCCTTGTGGTTCCTGCTTGAGTGATAGACCAGAGATATAGACCTGCATAATAAATATATTCCATCTCTTTGACTACAGAGATTGGGTTCAAGGATACACACCAATTAAAACTGATCTTAACTCATTAGGATATTGTGAATTAAAGCAACAATGAGATACCATGAAACATTTGTAGAATGGCTAAAATCTCAAACACTGAAATAACAAATACTGACTAGGATGTGGATAAACAGGAACTCCCATTTGTTGCTGCTAGGAATGAAAAATAGTATGGTCACTTTGGAAAACAGTCTACCAGCTTCCTACAAAGTTAAATATAGCCTTACAATACGATCCTGCTATTACACACCTTGTTATTAATCAAATTTCTTGAAGACATATCCACACAGAATCTGCACATAAACATTTACAGTAGCCTTATTTAAAACTGCCAAAACTTGGATGCATTCAAGATGTCATTCAATTGGTGAATGAATAAACAAACTGTGGTATATTCACATTATAAAATATTATTCAGCAATAAAATGAAACGGCCTATCAAGCAACAAAAAGATATTGGAGGAACTTTAGATACATATCACTAAGTGAAAGAAACCAGTTTGAAAAGGCTGAATACTTTATGATTCCAATTACATGACATTCTTTAAAAAGTAAAATTATCTCTGGTCGTCAGGAGTTTAGCAGGAGGAAGGAAAAGGTAACAGGTGGGGCCCAGTGGATTTTTATGGCAGTGAACCTATTTCTTACAATAACGTAATGGTAGATACATGATGTCGTGCATTTTCAAAATCCATACAATTGTGCAACACAAAGTGAACCTTAATGCAAACTATAGTTAATAATAATATGTCAATACTGGTTAATCAATTGTAATAAATGTACTACATTAATGTAAGATGTTAATAGGGGAAATTGTGTGTGTAAGGAAAAGAGTATATGAGAACTCTACTTTCTTCTTAATTGATCTGTAAACTTAAAACTGCTCTAAAAATAAAGCCTATTAATTTAAAATGACAACTGACTATGTTAGAATTACTAGAAAAGCATATTAAAGACTAAAGAGAGAGGTGGCTATCACATGAAGAAAATTTGCCCATAAATAAAGCCAATATCAGTAAAGTGAGGTGAATGACAGGAAAAAGAGAGAATGAGAGGTGGAATCTTGCATCTTCCCAGGCTTGGACCCAGTGCTGCCCTTAAGCCTTTCAATTATGTCAGGCAATAGAACCCCTGTAGGTCAGATTGATTTGGGTTGTGTGCAACTTGCTAAAAGATTACTGAATAGTACAATTCTACAGGTACAGATCAATATCTCAATGATAGTTTTAGACCGAATTAGAATGAAAGTATTTTTAGAGTGCAGAAGAAAACATTTTTAAATAACATAATAATAGACCTCCAGAAATTGAGTCAAGACAATGAAATAGATTTTGTCTAAGTAGTAGTAGTGTTTTGTTGTTGTGTGCTTTTTTTTTTTTTTTACATTGCATACGGCAAAGCCCTAGACGGTCAAGGGAATTCCCTCAGTGGCTACCATGCAACAAGCAAAGGCAATAGGCAATGAGCAGACAAGGCTCCCAAACTCAGCAACAGCAGCTCTTTCTCTTTAGTTTATTTACTGGGCATCTTTGTAAGTACTCTTTTGAACAAAGGATTGTTCAGTCAAGATGAAGTTTGAAAACCCTTAAATTTAGAACATGAGTAGTTCCCAAGTTCAGGCTATGCTCAGTTTCAGGGAAAGTTTCCAAGGGAACCACTGGGAAGCACCTGAAATGCCTAAATAATTACTTGGAAAATAAATCTAGTGATAAATAGCTACCATAGACAAAATGGCTGAATCAGAGCAACGTGCCAACATTCTCAGAAGAGACAATCAGCCTCCACAGGGAAATGGGAGCTTGGTACCCTGGAAGATCATTTTTATATCATATCATAGTAGAAAAAGGGAGAAAAGCTATCATATACAGTGCTATTATGAGTGCAAGGACTAAATGACACTGATCTCAGGGTATATCTTGTAGACCAGGGGCTCTGATTTTTATGAAGGATCTCTCGAGATGGTCTTTCCAAATTGCTGTTTCTTTCTAGCATCTTTTAATATATGGCACTTTCTGGAATAAACAAATGGATGAATGGAACACCACAGAACCTGCTGCTGTCACACTAATGCTAGTAGTGCACTCTACACATGACCAGCTATTGCAGGTGGGTATTTCAATCTCGATGCCTAACTAGTAAAATGACCTCCTAGCAACATAATGCTCACAGTCATCTTGGATTCCCTCAGAATCCCAGACCATGATTTTTCAATCTACCTTCAAGTCATCATTTCTTACCCCAAATTTTCTCCAGGCAACTTCCAAAGTTTTTAATGTAATTAATATTTTAAAAATATTGTTCATTCTTGTTCAACAAAACTGGCTCTCTGACAAACATTTTTGTGTCTGTTGAAAGACATGTACAGAGCTATAAGAATGTAATAATATGGTGATGATAATTTACTGTTGTGTTACATGGTACTTTCTAAAGACTTTGAAATGTACAATCCTACTTTAGGAGCTTCAAATTTCTAAATAAAACATTGACTGACTTTCCTAAGGTGTCCTGAGGATTCCTCCCTCAAATAACTGTCTATTTAACAGGTATAATTGGAAATTCTGCCAACTGGGATTCCTGCTGCTAATATGGTTTCCCATATTGTTGTGTAGGAAGCAATCGTGACATCAGACTCTAAACTCACCATGAAAATAGCAGATCTCACACACACCTACTCTCCACAAAACATCATGGACAGTTTTCCTCTTTCATATTTGTAAAAAAAGGGGGGGCAGATTATTTGTGTTACTTGAGGGGGTGGAGATAAAAATTCTCTAGCTATTTTTTGCATCGCATAGCCATGGAAAAGGTTTCCAGAAAGATTTGTAGCAGAAATGAATAATTTTGGACTTAGATCATGCCTCTACTGCTCTCTCAAGAAGGGAACACGATAAGGATGTTTTTCTTTTTATCTCAGTTCTGGCAAATGTTTCAGAGAATGAGGATTAATCTCATTTCTGAGAAACTGTTTTTAGTCATAAACCTAAAAAGCAATTTTTTATGAGCATTCTGAATGATTATTCTTACGTCAATATTATAGATGAAAAAATAGCAAATTAAATCTCTATTTTTAATTAGCTATATTTAAAGTCCAATGTAGTTTTTATATAAGCATGTATACTTTGAAAAATGTACATTCTTTAAAGAATAGCTTCTGATAGACTGAACTGTATAAGAATTTTTACTACGGGATTCTTTTCTCACTAAACAATTCTATGTGATTTTGAACATGCTTGTTCATCTTTATCTCTAAAAAGTAATCTATATTATAGCTCAATTTTCACCTGTAAGATTTAGCTTTCATGATAGTCATTTGCAAGTTTAAATAAGGTCTTGTACAAGCCTCAAGAGAAACTTCCAGCAGTTTGGGCTGTGCCAAGTGTTGGATTTAACTCCTGCACACAAAAAATTCATGCTCACATACATAAATTCAAACACATTTTCCTTTAAAGAAGAACGATAGCACTTTAAATGGAAACAATAACATTTTATATTTATAAGAGAATTTCTAGAAATAGAGATGAGCTCATGCTGTGACTGAATGAGATACAAGACTGTCACCTTATGAGAGAGGGATGTGGTCCAGACGATGTCAAATAAAAGTGAATCATGAGGCAGCAAAATGAGTATTTCTTTTGCCAGCTAAACTAGCTCCACCATGTGGAGGGTATAGTCAGTTTCCAGTGGACTTAACTCACCTGTTTTTGAATGACAATATTTTATTTTTCATTTGGGGTAAATTTTACTATTCAAATTTTATATAAAGACTATTTTAATATCTTTAAGTAGCTCACTATTTTACATTTGCATGGCTCAATTTATAAAAATGTTGCTGTACCATAAGAGAAATTGAGGAGCCTAGCACCTGGAAGATTCTCTCACATGCTATATCTGACCTTTTGCTACAGCCACCTTTATTCATGTCTGTGACACTGATCTTATATACATCAAGTTGAAGTAGTTTATACTAGAATAAATCATATCTACCACACTTTAGCACCATTATTTAACCCATAGCATATTAATATTATTATTGTCATAAAACATATACAATATAACATATAACAACACATCTGCATGTTAAAATAAAGAAAACTGCTGTGGTTGTAGCTTGTTGCTTATTTATTTGTGTTTTTGTTTTTAATAAAATCCTGAATTCAAGCACAAGAACTATCTGTTATTATGTACAAATAAGTAGAATAAAGTGATGAGACAAAGAGAAATCAAAGCAATGGAGAGCACATATTGTTTGCATCACCTTCTTGGCATTCATTAGACATCTTTGTAATGACATTTAGTAAGAATCCCCAAATCAACATGTCCCAAATGACATATTCTCAATTCTCCCCACCCTGGCCCAACTTATTCCTTCCCAGTCATCAGCAGCTCATAAATGGGCATCATCCACCTAGCTGCTCAAACCCAAACTCCTGGCACCATCCTTGACTTCTCTCACATGTCACATTCAATCCATAAGCAAATCTTGGCTTTAAAATACATCCTGAGTCAAAATATTTCTCTATTCCCATGTTCTACCTTTCATTCTATCTACCAATCATTATTTCTCTCCTTCTCCATCTGTAAAACAAAAATCCGTATAGAGAAATAATAAATAAATTGCATGGGCCTAAGGCCTAACATTGTTGCCTATAACTTTCTGGAATAACTTTCATAAAGTTCAAAATCCTTCCCTTGGTCTTCAAGACTCTATATGATTTGTCTTGCACCTCACCACATCTCTCTGATTTTGTTTCCAGTCACATCACTTCTTTATCTTTGTCTAGCAGCACTACTGGTTCTTGGGGTGCTCTTCCACTAGAATGTTAGCTACAAAAATAAAGAATTTGACAGTTTAGAGAACATATCAATGCCAGAAAGAGTTCCTGACATTGACTAAAAAGGGCTCCAATTTTTTGAATACAGAACTAAATAAGATTTTATGACTTTTGAATCATTTAGTGCATTGTCTAGGTTAATGCCAAGCCTTTAAGAGTTGGGTCTTATCTTTCATTTCTTTCTATTCCTTTACTCTTATCTTTTATAGATAACTGATACTAATGTTTATTACCATTAAACCCATGTAATATATCTCACATTTATGTTCTCTCTTCCAGTAAAAAGATATGTTTCTTTTGTTCTTTTTTTGTTAATAGAAAAATAAGTATTTTTATCTTCTGATAATAAAACAAATGAAACTATTGCATATTGACAAAGAAAGAGTATGGAAATAAAATATACAAAAATAGGAAGTTCTCAAAAATCTCAGTTCTAAGAGATAATCAGTGAATGAGTTGATCTAGTCTATTGGTATTTTTCTAAGCATAAATTATATTTTTGTTTTAATAAAAATAGGATAATACTCTCCATAATGCTATAATGCTTTGTGACTTTTTAAAAAAAGTTAACACTAGGTTTTTGATATCTTTCTGTGCCAAGAACTTACGATTTGAGATTTGTCTTTGAAAAATAAACAAGGTATATAGAAGAACCATTAGCTAGTATGCTTTTAAACTATTGCAGAAGTGACAAGTATGGAATTTTTAGTGAGCGAGAAAAGATGACATTTGAGAGTCTCAATGTGTAGATGGTAAAATCTAGATAAAGTTGAGAAAAATGTCATCTGTAAGTTAATAGACTGCCTAAAAGATGCAGATTAATAGTCTGAATTCTGCAGGAGTAGGAAAGAGATCAAGCAGTATAATAAAAGAACAAGTAGCAAATTACAACAGTGTAGTCAAATGTATATGCTTTTTGGCAATAATTGTGAAAGGTCTGGAAATGGGAAAGTGAGAACAGCTAGTGAGTGACTGCTACATAAAGGGAAAGTAAATGAGATTAAATAGCTCAAGTTATAGTATGATAACTTCTAACAATCTGGAAAGGTTTTGAGGAATATTTAACCAAAGACAGATACTTTATATACAAATTAATGTTGAAAACATTTTCTGGTCAATATAAAGATAAACATTTCATATGTAACGCTATTGCATTGTACAGTTTGTCGCTTAATGACAGGAATATGTTTGAGAAATGTATCATTAGACACTTTCATCACTGTGAGAACATCATGGAGTGCACTTACACAAACCTAGGTGGCTTAGCCTACCATACATTTGGCTATATGACATAGCCTATTGCTTTTAGGCTATAAGCTGGTATAGCATGTCACTGTACTGAATATTGCAGGCAACTATAATACAATGGTAAGTATTTGTGTATCTAAATGTGTCTAAACATAGAAAAGGTACAGTAAAAATATGGCAAAAATATTAAAAATGGTACACCTATATAGGGTACTTACCATGAATATAGCTTACAGGACTGGAAGTTGCTCTAGGTGAGTCAATAAGTAAGTCACGAATGAATGTGAAGGCCTAGGATGTTACTGTGCTCTACTGTAGACTTTATAAACACCAACTCATATACCCTTCCCCCTGCTTCCTTCCAACAGGGTCAGAAATAAAACATCAAGCTATCAATGCAGCTCCATGAACAGGAATGTGGCTGGACTGCTTGGAAATACTGAGGAGAAACTGTCTGGGTAAGGTGTAGATCATCATAATAGTGACTGTCAGGAGGGAGTGAAAGGTGGCCTGAGGATTGGTGGCAATAAGTAATCGAGATGGAGAGACAAAGAAACATAGGGAATTGTCATGGAAATTGGTTTTTGGCTCCAAAAGGCGTTCTCTCTCTCTCTGGCATTACATTGATGGAAGAAACAAAACTTATCTATCTTTGCATTATTACACCCTGAAAATATTTCTAAAGCACAAGGACAAGGTGGAGCCACACAATCACAGAAAGCTTTTACTCAAGTAGCAGTGGCACTTAATACTTGTTAAGGTAGTTCTCATGGACCTGTGTTCCTCTACAGGATCTCAGGTCCTCAACAAAGGATTTGCAGTAATTGTACTCTGAAAACCATCAAGCTTGATCTAGGAGGGCTGTAGCACCCTGTGAGTATGTAACACCAAGGGGTCAAGCTCCTCTGTGCTAAAATGGGTCAATGGCTAACTGATTAAGATGTAATCTGTGCATTCAAAAATGAGGGTTGTGAGTAAGATGAAATTCATTGCTGTATCTCACAGATACGGCTCCCATTAGAGAAAAAAAAATGCCTCCCAAACTACTCACATATCCTCCCATTTTTTAAAGGAAATTCAGCTTCATTATAATCTTATAGGACCACCATTGTATAATGTGGCTCATCATTGACCAAAATGTTGTTAGGTGTTGCGACTACACAACCTAAATTATTATTGCTGTTATTATCTTTTTTCGGGATGCTTAATTTTTAGTTAGAGATGTCAAGCATTTTCACTTGACAGAAGTGATGCAGTAACAAAATAAAGTAATATAATTTTTTTTTCTATTTTTAAAAGGGAGTTATTCATACAGAATCATTTCTTAATTTTGTGGAGCTATTAGGGTTTACACTGATCAATCTCGCTGTGCATTTTCTTTAAACTTTTCGATCACTTTCTGCTCAGGTATATTGAGTTTCTAACTTGATTTCAACTTTGTTCAGTTGTGATTCTGAGTGATCCCAGTGTAATCCTTTGAGCCAAATGCTATTGCTACTAAGGCAGTACTTATGATTTGCCCATAACCCCTGTTTGAGATACGGGTGCTTTGCTTTATGTATTCCTCTCTGGGCTGTTGGAGATGTGCTGAAACATTCTGAGTTTATTTAAATAAAGGCGTGCTTAGCACATGTGGAATAGTATGTACAGCACTGTTCTCAGCACAGACTTATCAGAGGTGACTTTAGCCTTTATTAAACAACATCTCATAAAAGCTATTAATTTCCCTAATTTCATTCTGTTTACCTTGAAATTAAAATATATTCTTAATATATAATCTAAATGGGTTTGGTAAAGGAAAAATATGTTAAACTTAATGTTCATGTGTCATGGCTTTTGTGTGTTACCTCCTGAATTTCAGCAACCTGATTTTTATGGAGTCTGATTTTAAGGGAACTCTCATCTGTGGCTATACATAATACTTATGAATTAGGTTTATACTGTGTTGAGTACAGATGAGGCATTGTTTTAAGCACTTTACACATATTAAGTCCTTAAAACATAGATAGATATTATTATCTCCATTTCAGATGAAGAAGATGGAGCTTAGAGAGGTTAAGTAACTTGACCAAAGTCTCACAGGTAGCAAATAGAAGAACCAGAAAATGAACCAAGCTTTCAGGCTTCATATTCCATTCTGTCAATCAATATGCTCTATTTTCTCTTATCATAGTTAATGATCTTATTGGTCATCAGCATCTTTGTAGCTGCTGCAAGATTATTAATACAGAACCAAAAAAAAGGACAAATGTGCAGCAGGGGGAAATTAGAGACTGACCCCACTTTGAAGATGATCTCAAGACATTGAGGATTAGTTTCTTTGAGGCAACAACTGTATTTAATATTATTGGTGCCTGGTCCATGGTAGAAACTCAATTAAAGGAGGATAAATCGATTCGGTTAAGAAATATGCACTAAGTGCTTGTTAATGTTGAAGCATTGTGCTAAGATGCTATCAGTACATGAGTAGATAAGGCAAAGGATGCCCCTACCCTTAAGGAGTTGACATCTTAGTGAGAGAGGACCAACAACAGATAGAGAAAAAAAAATGCACAAGCCAAAATCAGATCATGATTAGTTCTATGAAATAAAAGGAGTGATACATTTGGGAGGGGGTTACATATGACTTCAAAGAGGGCTTTCAGAACTGGCCTCTGGGAAGAGATGACATTTGAACAAGTCTTGAAGAAATTGGGCAAGGTAATTCCAGAGCTTAAAAGGGGACCTGCCTGAGGAAAGGTGGAATAAATGAAAGAAGAAATGAATGATTTAATTTAAAAATAAAGATGCACTCAGTGTTCATGGTGTGGTCTTTTTAGGAGGAGCCCTTTTGAAAAATCAAGATATTTATTTTCCTACCTTAGTTCTATTTCTAAATAACCGTGTTTCATTTAAAATTTTACTTCTACCGTTAATTAAAGATTCGGTGCCCAAGTTTCTGTTTTTCTTCTAAAAAATGGGGAAAAAAAATTCTTGTCTAACTTACTTTCAAGGGGTTATATGGGGACTGCCATGAAAATGCTTAGAAAAGATAAATGTGGCTATAGAATGCATAGTAGTAAAAAGAGTAATAACTCCTCTCACCTCTTACACTCCTCAAATGGTTTCTCGCCACTTTATCCCACTGTCTGTGCAGATATGATCCAGAAGAACAAGATCTTTTCAAGTTAATGTGCCTCCTAAAAAACTTAGTGATCCTGATAATCATTAATGATGAGAATAGATACCCTCCGAAAGTAGTTCAAAAGAAGTCTCTTAGAGACAGTTGATTTCATTTCATATTGTCACTTAGAGTCTCATTAGTATGTCTCTATATCCATCAACTTCCTTGATATGCCATGACAACAGAATAATTTACAGCAACCCTTTGTCTGACTCACAATGAATTCAAATTCACTGGAGGCATTTCATTTAGTGCTCTTGTCAAAATGCTTCTGGAAACCTGACCCAAAATCTTGCATATCCCATTACCTTACTAATGACACTTTATAGTTATAAATCCCATGAACCTTTGTAAGGAAGTTTCTGATTTATTTGCTCAATTCATTGAAGGCATCTAACAGGCATCTAACCAGCAAAAGCTAAGGCAGAAGTGCTGGGCAGCAGTATTAATAATTCTCAAAGTGTGGTCCCCAGATCAGCAGCATGTACATCACTTGGAATTTTAAGAAAAATGTTAGAAAAGCAGTCTTTATACCCCACTCAGACTAAGTGAACCTGAAAATTGGAGAAGAGTGTGGAGCTGGCCAGCCATCTGTGTTTTAACAAGCCCCCAAGTTGTCTCTGTTGTTCATGCAAGTATGAGAAACAGAAGTTTTAACAAGAATTTTTTTCCAAAGTGAAAACTGTAACAATTTTAAAGGGGCTCCCCACAAAAACTGAGTTATTTAATTACAATGACTAAAAGAATAGCAGCTTCCAATCAGAGATGATTTTGCTCCTCAGGGGACATTTGACAATATCTGGAGACATTTTTAATTGTCTTTACCAGGGGGAGCGAATGCATCCAAGTAATAAAGGCCAGAGATGTTGCTAAACATCCTCTCACATAGAACAATCACCCAAACAAAGGATTACCTGGTCCAAAATGTCAAAAATGCTAAAACTAAGAAACCTTGAAATAGAGGTTCAAGCAAAGAAGTTGTGGGAGCAGAGAAGGAATGATTAATATTAAGGCAGTAATTCAAGATCTAAAGAGAAATCAGAGGAAATAGTTCTTGACTGAACTTTAAAAACCAGAAATTTTCTGACCAGGTTAGAGAAGGTACTGGGAGGTGGATGTTGGGAGAGCAAAAAAATGGTGTACGGATAGAAATTCTAGGTTGAAAAAATCACCTGAAATAAGCACGCTAAGTTACAACATGTAATTCTATCTGTTAGCCAATCGTACCTCCGCACCCTATTCCCTTCACATTAGTCTCTGGACCATTTTTCCTCCTCCTTCCATGGGAAAATATATTTCTTGAATTTCTTCGGATTTCTCCATGTTGTCTCTTTTCTTATTTAATTAAAGTTTCAGTCTATGAATCTATTCTAGAAACATGAAGTATTTGTATCACCATTGCCTCATATTTATGTAATTTTGTTTTATTTCAAAATACACATTTTATCCCACTTGAGGGCAAACAATATTGGACTTAATTTAAAATTGTGAGATCTAGATTTAAAATTTTCTCACTGAATCATGGCTCTATTTAATTTGGGATTATGTGATAATCAAATGAGATAATATATGTAAAGAAACACAGCAAGTGGCACAAAGAAACAGCTTATTAATGCTAATCATTATTAATAAAATATTTGTATTATCATATGCCCTTACATTATATTTGTATAATTCCATTGCCAATTCTGTGAGGCAAATAACAAATTTTCCTATTACAAATGTACAGGAACTGAAACTTTGGGAAAATAAGTGGCTAATCCTGAGTAACAAAACAGGCTTTTGTGAGTATAGAATTTGAGTCTTTGTTAGCTCAGGGCTTTGACTACTCCATGTGTCCAGACACAAACATATATTCAGTACAATAATTTGAACACAGATTTGGATCTTGGGCAGTCCCATATTATATCATTTAATTAGACTACGGATATTGGGCAGTCAAGCTAAAAAGCACATTACTCTTTGTCAATAAAAAAAGATGGCAGGGAATAAGGCAATTTTATATTGGGAAGAGTTGGCTAGATTTAGTAATTTGACCAACCACTACCTGAGATCCACCCTGTCAGGAGCCATAGTGGGTATTGGGATGTATTCAAGGAATCTGTAGTCTATTTCACTGCAATACATCACATAGGCACAAGATGCTATGGGACCCAAGGAAGAATTTTTTACTCTTTTTGAAAATTTATTTATCTGGTCAGAAAGAGAGTCCCAAAGGAGTTACAATTTAACATGGGAAAAAGGTATCCACATGAAGAAGTGGTGTGTGGCTGGAGAAAGATCCTGTTCAGACATTCCACATTCTCAGTTCTTTTCTGTTCATTTCTCAAAGATATATAGAAAGAGAATATAGGGCCACACTTACACAGTTTGGAAATGTTACTTCGAGTCCACACTTGCCATTACCTTTATAACCAAAAAGGCAGACCACCAACCCTAGGCTATGAGTTCTTTTAAACATCTAATATGAGTCTGAGTCCAGTATAAGCAGCTTTTAACATATGTTCTGATTGGGTATTTATTTGTGCCATGATTTCTAAAGTGAAATAGAATATATTTCTGTTTTAGCAGATTCATGGTGAATATGTTTTATCTATGATAAGTAACGTATACAAACTGATGTTTCTCATGGTCACATAAAATTCTTATTTTACATATAGGAATCTCACAATGCCCACAGGGAAAGGATATGAGGATTCTAGTAGAAGGCCAATGAAGAACTATGTGGCCTTGAGCAAGTCACTTTCTGCTCTGGATTCCAATGTCCTTTTCTGTGAAAGAAAGAAGCTATGACTTCTTAATATTCTTGCAGCAATATGTTATTATGCATGACAAAATATTAAATCAGATATAGCATTTAATAATCCTAAAATCAGAGAATTGAGTCCTTTCTTTTCTTCTCTCTCAGTCTCCATTCTTCATTTTCTAAATAAAATTTTCATCCAAGCATATGAATTTAGGTAATGTTTTAGAAAACACACATTAGGTGTCTGAAAATTATGACCACTTGGGATTTCTCCATATTCAATTTATAAATTTGATCATAAAATTTTTATTTAAAAATATATATATTTTTTAAGGACAGGATTTCTGAGGTAGTGTGATGAAAAGGAAAATGATGTTATAGTACTATAAAGTACTATAATATACATACATGGCACATATACACATGCAACAGCTGTCTGCTACACAAGGACAGAAAGCAACATGAGCATTTTCTAGTGTGTAATTATTGAATAATAGTGACTGTATTTAAAATACAATATAAAATGTCCTATGACTGAGTGGTGACTCAGCTCTTAACTACCTCAATTTATTTACATTAAAAAAAAGGAAATGGTCTTATACCATATACAAAAATAAACTCAAAATGGACTATGACTTAAATATAAGACCTAAAATCATAAAACTTCTAAAAAAATAGGCAGTAAACTCTTTAATATCAGTATCAGAAATGTATTTTGGGATGTTTCTCCTCATGCGAAGGCAACAAAATAAAAAATAAACAAATGGGACTACATTAGACCAAAAAGCTTTTGCACAGCAAAGGAAATCATTGACAAAATAAAAAGGCAACCTACTGAACCTTCTGAATGGGAGAAGATATTTGCAAATGACATACTTCATGAGGAATTTAAATCCAAAATATATAAAGATCTGATACCATGCAACACCAAAAATAAATAAATAAATAATAATCCAGTTAGAAAATAGGCAGAGGAACTGAACAGACATTTGTCCAAAAAAGACATGCAGATGGTGAACAGGCACATGAAAAGATGCTCAAATTCACTAATCATCTGGCAAAGGCCAATCAAAACCACAATAAGATATCACCTCACACCTGTCAGAATGGCTATCACCTGAAAGATAAGAAACAAGTATTGGTGAGGATGTGGAGAAAAGAAAACCCTCATGTATTGCTGATGGGATTTTAACATAGCCACAATGAAAAACAATATAAAGATTCCCCCTAAAATTAAGAATAGAACTATCATAAAATTCAGCATCTTTAGTTCTGGGCATTTATCCTACGAAAACAAAAACACTAATTTGAAAAGATATATTCAACCTTATGCTCATTGTAATATTTACAATAGCCATGATACGGAAGCAACTGAGGTTTTTGTCCATAGGTAAATGGATAAAGATGCGATATATGTTTAAGAGAATATTACTCAGCCATAAAAAAAATGATATCTTGTCACTTACGTGGATGGACCTACAGGGTATTATGCTAAATGAAATAAGTCAGAGAAAGACAAATACTATATCATTTCACTTATATATGGAATCTAAAAAACTAAATAAATGAACAAACAAAACAGACCCGTAGATACAGAGAACAAACTGATAGTTGCCAGAATGCTGGGTGGTAGGGGAAAGGGCAAAAAAGGTAAAAGGGATTAAGAGGTATAAACCTAGTTGTGACATAAATAAGTAACAGGGATGTAAAGCACAGTCTAGAGAATACAGTTAATATCACAATAATTTGTATGGTGACAAATGGTTACTAGACTTCTTGTGGTAACCACTTCATAAGGTATATAAATATCAAATCACTATGTTGTACACCTGAAATTAATATAATAGTGTATGTCAGCTATATTTTAAATAAAAAGAGCTTTATATTACAGAAAAAAAGAGCAAATGGAAGTCAAGATGAAATGTTTCAGCAAAACTTACTGCTTTCTACAAATCATTCAAATCATGGTTTAATCTTATCCTCTATTTCAACTCTTCTAAAACTATTTTGCCCATTCTGGGCTTGTCTAGGAGACTGAACACTAAAGAAAAAATGTGTTTGCAAAGAAGAAATAACTAATTGTGTTCCTGTATATTGAACATTGACAAATTTTATAACTATATTCCATATCTTCTTACATTTTCACCTTTATATATTCCCAGAAATACTGTCTTTGAAGAGAATGACAATCGAAAAAGGAATTAAATAGCACCTATCTTTCAGACTACTGATGCTCATGTCAGTTAGAGACTATATAGTACAAGATAAATCAGCCATTGTTGGTTTGAGTTATGAGGAGTTGGTCTTGTTTATATATCTTAGATATCGATAAAACAGCCAAAAGGGGCGATCAAAGTCACCATTACAGTGATAATATACTTGCCACAGTCTAGTCTCCAACCCCCATACTATCTGCTTCCCTTTTTACACAAACAGAAAAATGTACCTCAAATAAGGCCTCTGAAGCTATAAAACTTCTTATATGTCTCCCCTCCCCAGCCATCAATCCTTCCTTCAACCCAAACAATATAAGCCCCAGGAAGACATCCAGGATATAATAAAAAAACCAGGAAGAAAGACTTTTATGTTTAAGGCAGACAACCACAGAATCAGTGCAAATATTAAAAAAGAAACATACATGAGATGACCAGCCTCTGCAAAATAGAAATCCTCATTTTAATTTTCACAGAAACTTGTACTTGGTTAAAGAAAGACAAAGAAAATTAAAGATAAAGAGAGAAGGCAAGCATAGTTTTTGATACCCTTACCTTACCCCTCGAGGCAAGTTTATCAGGGTAGAAATTGTTGCTGGGAACTAAAACCTATTGACTGTACAACAATAAATACTGGGAAATTGCCCAGAGCCGTGTGTCTCAAATTTAGATTTACCAGAACTACTTTCTGATTTTGCTTTATTTACATACCATCTATATTATTATCACTTGTTTATAAAACTGCCTCATCCTTCTTATTGAATTAATTTAAATGTATTTTTTAAAAGACTATATATCTTTCTACATTTCATTACTATAAAAGCACAACAAGTATTATTCTGGCATAAATTAAAGACAAGTCTAAAATTAAATGCATTTGAAAGGAAAATGGTATTCAGAGTCTATCTGCACAAAGAAGGCTCTCAGCCTCAGGTCCTAGTCATTAAAGAGAAATTAACCAACCCCTTCACCATTGCTGGTTTTTGCTTAACAACCAACTGAAGGAGGAGGGGAGCCTGTAGCATTTTCTAATTTCAGTGGTGTAAATACTCCTTCACGGCCAATTTCAAGTTCTCAAGGTGACGTTTCTAAACATAGATGAGAAGAGATGCAAACAATCAGGTCTCAGACATCCATAAGACAGCTTTAATACCTTGCCAGAAGTACCAAAAGAGAATTGAAACAGGAATGTTTTCTTTCATATACATTTCCATGTAATTTAATCCCACTGTAGCATTATATCCCAAATGAAAGGATAAGTTTTAGATAATCTTTCAGGCTACTTCTTGAAAAAACTTTTTTTTAAAGATCGAGTCACTTTAATAGTTAAGATCTTGCCATAGGAAAGGTAATATTTTTTCTATTTCAAAGCCTTATTTTATAGGTACAGTTATATGTGATGCTTACTCCACCTTCTTTGATACACTAAATTTGTTCTGTCTGTAGAGAGTGCATAACAAATGAAGATATGAATGTCAATAGGAAAAAGCATCCATTTCAACTTTGCGAAATACAAAGTAAACACACACTATAAGAGAAAACTACATTAATATCTTTAATCTGAACGTTTCTTCTATGAGAAGGAAATGGGATTATTTTTTTTTCTCTGAATGTATCAGAAATTTTCAAAATGTTGACATAAGACAAAGTTTTGAGAAGAAATATATGTACATATTTTATTCTCATGAAGTTCCTCACTTACATTATGCATCCTCTTGAGATGTCTTTGTGTGCTTTCAGTTATTTTTCCTATTGTTCTCAGGCAGAAAGTAAATTTTAAGAGAGTTTTGTTTATTTTGATGAATCCTAATGGCATTTTCAGGCTGCAGAGATACAGGCCTAAACGACACAGCTGAGAATAATGAAGCTCTTAGATTAAATCAAAAGGCTCATAATTTCCTCTCAACAATGCAGATTCAGCAACTGAGACCTGGAGAGCATCTTGCTCTCTCACTTATATAGAATTCAAATGTGTAAAAGCGGAGATGGAAAGCATCCTGAATCTAGTCAAAATACCGTATCAAATCAAATCAGAAGAAAATTACTAGATTTTTAAGAACCTAATGTTCTCTTAATGGACAAAAATTCATTGACATCTAGAAATGAGATGTGACCATTCAGAATATAGTAGGGTGAAATTTTGTCCTGTCGCTTCCATTTTATACATTTATGCCGAGATTAAATTATAGCCTGCTTCAGTTCCTGACCAGTTCCGTAGAAATGGAGGAAGATGTAAGAATGATTTAGGGGAGCATTTACATAGACAAAAAGTAGGCATAATTTGTCAGGGGAGATTCCTATATTTCTTTGTTCTCCATAATACTCAACTGAGCTGATACTTAGCAAGTTGAAAAGCTTAACTGTTTAAAGAGAGATTCTAGATTAAAAAAAAAATAAATGAATAAAGGGATTGTGAATAATGACATTTAGCTCTTGCTCCCTCACTTATCTTCTCCCTACTATGATGTTCTCTTTGCTGATAGCCACCAAAATCCATGTGACTGATGGTTCTCCCTCAGAACACCTCTCCACAATATTCTTCTGCTGAGAATATCCCCCATATCAGCATGATTTTCAAGTGCCTAACAATAACATTCAAAGTCACAGTGATCTGATCCCCTACCTTTCCAGTGTCATCTTTTGTCATTTCTCCCTTGAACTTTACCCTGTAACTGAGCTGGATTTTCTCTTCCCACCTGTGTCCACATTCACATTACTCCTTTGTCTGCTAGGCTCTTTCCTTCTCTTCCCCCAATTAATAAATAATAATAATTATAATAATAATAATTATTATTATTATTATATTATTATCTTACATTTATACTGTAGTTACTACATTCCAGGTTCTGTTCTAATTACTTTATTTAATCCTCAATCGACACTGACAGGCATAGACTATTATATACCATTTTAAACTGAAAGGTTAAGTAATTAGCCCCAAGTCATTCAGCTAGTAAATTTTAGATTCTGGGATTTAAAACTAGTGCTCCACTTCTAGGGCAACGTTCTTTGTATCTGCTCCTGTTAAGTTCAGTTCATCTCTTCAGGC
This sequence comes from Cynopterus sphinx, assembly GCA_030015415.1. Lineage (NCBI taxonomy): Eukaryota > Metazoa > Chordata > Mammalia > Chiroptera > Pteropodidae > Cynopterus > Cynopterus sphinx. The sequence continues at coordinate 117,396,187 of CM057381.1, read as the reverse complement.
TCAGCATCGCCATCTCCAGCAAGAATTTCCCCTTTCACTATCCACATTGGATTGTATGTTTTTCCTTTTTGTTCATGTAACTCTTTTTATCAATTCATTTGCCATACCGCATTATAATTAATAATTCATATATCTCTCTACACTTTTAGATTATCAGTGATCTTGGCCCATTTATTTTTCATCTTTTTTTTTTATTGAACTTCAGTATAATATAATACAATATTATATTAGTTTCAGGTATATGATATAGTAATTCAACATTTATGTACCATACAATGTGATCACCACACTAAGTGTAGTAACCACTTATTTTTATACCCCAATGTCTGTCATTCAATAAATGTAAGTCTAATATAAGTGTAAATAAATATTTTACTTAACAGCAAAATATCAGAGGCTTATAAGGCATTCATAACATAACATTTACATGCAATTCTCTCTTTCGCTATCTTCTATACAAAAATCCCCTGGACTGCATATACCCTGAGTTTAAGTAAATATTTGTTGAGTGAATAAAAGGTCTGTGTTAGAATTTTAATAGAAATTAAAATTCTATTGACAATTTTGTAGCAAATATTCAAACTTCTGAAATAAAGAAAGAGAGTATCAAATTAAATCAAGAGAGATGTGAGTCTCTGGGTTATACATATCTGTGTACAAATTAAATATTTGGAGAATTTATTAACTGACCTATGCAAATGGACAGAGTTCAACAGTTCTGTTCAAAGATAAATAGATAAGCTTAGAGGAAAGAGTGATTTGACAACTGCAGTTTAAAATAAATGTTATCTTGAATTTTTTCATATTTCTCTAAGCATAAATAAGACACCAAATTAATCAATGGCAGAAGAACTGATGACTTTCAGATTTAGTCTAAATATTTTGAAACTTGTATTTAGTCAAACAATACAATATGTATATTAGTCTCTAAAAATTAAGTGGAAGTATTCTAATACCCAAAAAAGAATGTATCAAAGTTTTAAAGAAAGAATTCATACCAAGTTTAAGTCCATATACACCACATATATAAAGCGCCTCCTATAATGTTTTCACCTATACTATCAATTTTTCTGTCTCTTTTTTGGATAGATAATATATGTACATGGTATACCATCAAAATTTACAAATGTTAATATAAGGAAAGTAAGAGTCTCTTCCAACTTATTTGTTTTCTAGTTTTCCTCTCTACATACAAGCAATATTACCCATTTTACATGAATTTTTCCAGATATAATCTAAACTATGCCAGCACACAAATGGTGGCAGAATCAAGCTATATTATAATATTAAATTCAATTTTTATTATTAAACATTTTAAATGTATCTAACTATTGCAACCAATGTTTCAATGATTATTCTCATACATGTGCTTTCACACATGCCTATTAGATTCTAGAAGTAAATTTGCTAAATCAAAATGTAGCTACATGTTAAATTTTGATACATATCAAATTTATTGTCAAGTTGGCCTCTGAAGTTTCATAAATTGACTGTCACAACAATAAAAGAATGTTTCTTTCTCTATTCCCTCCACTGATAGGTGAAAAATGGTGTCTCAATGTAGTTTATATATATATATTTATGTGAGTAGAGCTTAGTATCTATTCAAATATTTAGGATATTTTATTTTATTACATTTTTCTGTAAACTTTATTTATCTTATGCTTATTTTATTTATTGGTTTGTTTTCTGATACATAAAAAGTTCTTCATACAGTAAAACTGAATATTAGTTATATTATGGTACTTATTGGCAATCTTTTCCTAGTTTGTTCTCTTGTCTTTTGACACTATAGTATTTTTCCCCTAGGAAAAATATTTATGTAATTGAATTTATCATTTTTTGATATGGTTTCTGAGTCATGGTTTTTGGTATGATCTGAGTCATGCTAAGAAAAGTCTCCCTTACTCCAAAATACTGCTTTCATGTTTTAATCAAGTAAATTCAATTTTTCACTTCTATCTTTTTAAAATTTCATTCAGTTTCTCCATGAAATTTATCACATAATCAATTTTTTCTTAATATAGACTTCATTTTTAACATAAAAAATTCCCCTATGTATTTGGGTCTACGACTGGAGTCTATTCTGTTCCAATAATTCAATTGATATTTAATTACTTTAATTTGATATCTGTAGTATGATTTAGAGAACTGATTCTCATATGATTACACTCTTCTTTTAAAACGTTTTCCATATTATCACAAGACTAGTTTTTCATGTAATTTTTAGAATCTGATTCTCTAATTCCAGAGAAAAATATATCCTGTTAGCATTTTTATTGGAATTGCATTAAATTTACAGATGCTGTAAGGAGAATTAGAATTTACATTGCATAGAGGCTGTCTTTTCAGGATTAACATGCCTTTCCTTCTAGTCAATTGTTTTTTAGCTGTCTTGGATCTTTTTACAGCTTTTACAATAAATATGTCTTCAATATTCTTGGTTTATTCATAGGTAGTTTATCTTTCTTTTTTATTAAAAATATCTCTGCCAGTTTAAAATATAATTGTTTTTATGTAGCAAGGCTATTGATTTTTGCATAGTGATTTTGTTCCCAGTCATCATACTGACTAATATTATTTAGTATAATAAGTTCTACCCAATTTTCTTGTGTATTTCTATTAAGCCATATTCTTTGCAAATAATGATGTTATCCTCTTCTTTCCAATATTTAATGCCATATTTATATTTATGACAGAGATATCCTTTTCTTCCTAGTTTCAATAAAAACTTATAATATTTTTCCATTAGGCCAAGATAAATATTGGAGAAATACACATTTGCATGTACATGTATTAATTTTGTATTTTTTGATTTGAATGTTCAAAGCATTGACTTTCATTCTACCTGCTTATAATATAAATATTTAAAGTTATATATTCTTCTGTAATCACTCTTTTAGTTGTTTCATAAATTCCATTAAGTAGTATTTTCATGGTCATTATTTTATATATCATGAAATTTTTATTACTTTACTGATCTAAAATTTAAAAAAAATGCTTGTACAATCTCGCTCTTTCTCCATCTATGTGTCTCTGTTTATGCTATCTATTTTATCTCTTTCTCTTCCCACCTCATATCGCTCTCCCCCATTTATTTTATCATGTGGCCAGCCATGATTTCTAATTTTGATTTTAACTTTTAAGTTTCATTACTTTGGATTTAGATATAGTTGTCTGTAGTATTTCTATATTTTGGAATTTATTTTTAATAAATATTTAATTGGCACAAGAAAATTAGGCACATACTCTTTTAGAATATAAATACTTATATATTTAAATTATTACTGAACTTTTTTGTTTATGAACTACATTAACTAGTAATTCATTTCCCTTGTGTATTAATTTCTTAAGCCTGCCATAACAAAGTACCACAAATTTGGTCATTTAGAACAAAAATCTATTGTCTTTTGGATTAGGAGACTAGAAGTTCAAAATCAAGGTATCAACAAGACCAGTCTCTCTCTAAATATCCTAGGTTAGGATGCTTCCTTGCCCCTTCCTAACTTCTGGCAGTTGTGGGCAATCTTTGTTCCTTAGGCTGTGGGAGCATAACTCCAATCTGCCTGCATCTTCAATATTTGTCTTTGCTCTGCATGTACTTTTGTCCAAATATCTCTCTTATAAGAACAGTGGAATTTGGATTAGAGACCACCCTTATCTAGTATGACCTCTTCTTAACTTGATTACATTTGCAAGACCCTATTTCCAAAAAAAGGTCACATTCACAGGTACCAGGGGTTAAGGCTTGAATATATCGTCTTGGGGGAACATAATTCAAACCATAAATACCAGAAGATTTATATTCACTCTAGCATAGGTTATATTACATGTTCTCTTTTACTGCTTTCTTTTTCTATGTTCTGCTTAATTTCCTTGCTTTTTTAAGTGTGAAGTTAGAGAGCTTACTATGTTTTAGAAAATTTCTTTCCTGTGTTGGGTCATTTTGGTTTTTATTTTATGCCTCTAACATTTTTTAGTATACTTAAAATTTCTATTTTGTAGACACTTAGAATGATGGATTGATATATCTCTAATTTCCTTTTTCAGCACCAGTTTAGTTGGCACTGCTATAATTATTTGTTCTTCTAATGTTCTATGCTTATTTTATACCTTAAACTATGCTCAAACCTCAAATTTTTTTATCTATAAATTACACTTTACAACTTCTGATTATAAAAGACAGAATAATTAATATTCTTACATGACTGTCTAATTTCCTTCCAAACTTTTACCAGCTATATTGTTTCTTTATTGTCATTCACAATACATACCGAAACTGTGATTCCAAGAGTTGTTTTAAGGTTAAATAGATTTAACACCTCTGTCTTTTTTTCTTTATTCAACTAGTGTTCAACTAAGGAAGGTTTATTTTTAGCAGTTTCTTAAAGGTGGATTTATAGGAAACATATTCTTACAATGCTTGCATGATCAAAAGTCACTGCTGTTGCCTTTCTATTTCAACAATTTGTCTAGGTATAACGTTTTGCTCATATTTTATTTCCTAGAGGATTGTGCATTTCTCTTCACTGTTTTCTAATGACATATATGGCTGTGAACTCTAAGGCCAGCCTGATATTCCTCTCTTATAAGTTATTTGACCCTGTGCTAAAATGCCCAAATTATAATATTATCTTTAAAATTGATAACTTTACTATGTTGTGTTTAAGATTGAACCATACCTTCCTAATTTTTCTTGAGGTATGCTGAGGTTTCAAATCTTTTATTTCCTGAATTTATTCTTGAATAATATTTTAGAATACATTTTCAGTTTCCACTTCTGTGTGAAGTTTTGTCTTTTGTTTTTAAATTCGAAGATGATAAATGCATATTTACATTCCTTTGTCTATTTTCAGTATAAATCTTTATTTTTTTTCTATAACCCTATTTAATTCATTATCAGTTTCTGGTTTGTGTGTTCTCTTTCTTCAAGCTGTCCTGTCTTCCTCGTTTATACTGTATTTTAAACAATCCCTGAGGTTTTTCATTTGCATGGTTTTGTTTTACTTTTTCTAATAAGGTCTTAATTTATGTGCTGGTTCTATTTTTCCTGTTCCATGCTTTTCCTGAGCTCTGCCTACTCAGTTTTCATCTGTTTCTGTTGAAACATAGTTATAATTATCTTACTGATGTCCTAGCTGACGTCCTGTGCCTTAACGTACTTATTCAGAGCACAGGCTACCTTTGCTGATGGAAACAGAGCACTAGGATGACAAAAAAAAAACAAAAAACAAAACAAAAAAAAACACCCACAAATAAAACCATCCCTGCCACTGTGAACTAAGAATGACTAAGTAACATAAAGAACTAATTAAATTGGATGATATGTCCACTGCCCTCCATATGTTTGACTTGGCTTTCATATGTAGAAAAATTTACAAATACATCCATACCGATTGGTCCACTTAAAATACTGTAATAGTCTCTAAATTAATATCCCTGACTTTAATCTTATCCCCCAAATCTATCTTTGAAATAACAGCCAGAAACATATTATCTCACAAGCTATTTCTCTGCTTAACAACAAATTTCAAATAATTTTGAGAATTATGTTATTTCTTCTCAAGGGAAAAATCATAAAATAAGAGATAAGCAGCAAATAAAAAATGTTTTTAAATTAAAAATAAATATTCTATCATATTGTTTTTAAATAGTTATAATATACATCTTTGAGTTTTTTCATACCAGACATGAATGAACTTTATTGATGTGTCACCTGAAAAAGCTCCAGACTACAAAAATCCAGTTTAGATTTCTCCACAATGATTCTACAAGAGTTTGTTTGGCTGTTATTGTTTTTATATTTTTGCCAGCTAAAAGGCTAGCTAGAATCAGATTGTCTGTTGAACTACCTGGCAACCTCTATAAATCTCCTTGCAGTTTGCTGCACTAAGTTTTGCTATTGCCCTCTCAAGGGGATAAGCCTGACCCAGACATCTGGGATAAATGCCTCTGGTAATTCAACCTAAACCATCTCTCCCTACATTTTTTCTTTCAAATAACTCTTGCTGTGATTTTTGTTTGTTTGCTTTCATTGTTGAGAGCAGTGATTACTCCTGAAATTCAATCCCCTTTTTATTGGAATTAAAAAGAAGAGTGAAAGTGATTTCTGACAATAATAATGCCATTTGGAAGTATGACTTGAAAAGTAGACGATGATAGACAATTTTTTCCCCATCAACAATACGAATCTGAAAATTACATATAAATTGATTTAGGGCAATTTAAATATTTTTTCTAATAATTAGCATTATTATTATGCAAATAATAATGGTGATAATTTTACCTTGCTTTTTATTATTTATTTCTGCTTTTATATTTTATTATTTTTAATATTTATTATTTTTGAGTGCTTATACTGAGCATGATTATTCTACTACGTGCTGTAAAAACATTGTTTAATTCACATTCCCAACTGAAATAATTAGCCTCATTAAAAAGATTAAAGAGTCAAGGGTTAGCAGGAACAAATAACTTCTTCAAAGTTACACAGTTACTTTAAGGTGGAATTGACGTTCAAATCCCCATCTGTCAGAAATGCAATTTGACACACCTGGCCATCACATTATTCCACCTTTTTTGTAGTTATAGAGGTTCTCATTCTGGAAACTGGGAAGGAATACAGATATTTAGGCCTCATTTTTAGGGTTTCTGACAAAGTAGGCTGGGCATGCCACCCAGGTAATTGTCTTCTGTATCATTGATTTAGAAAATCTCTTTATTAAACTAAAAATTATAATTTAAAAAGTTTTGTATTGGTTCTACCAATGTTTATTTTCTACTAATAAGATTACTATATTATTTAAAAAATGAAACAAGAGAGCAAATCTGAAAATTTTCAAAAAATAAATTCCCCTTAATTCCACCATTCAAAGATAGCTACTTTTCACATTTTAAAGTATTTCCTTCTTTTTTATTTGTAAGTATGTACTGTTTTTGTTGTCTCTTTTTGGCCATCTGCAATGGTATTTTGTATAAGATGTTGCATCATGATTTTTTAATTTAATTTTGTATAATAGGTATTTTTAATACTATCATATAGGTCTTTATAAAGTCTGCATTAGTCAGGATATTCTAGTTGCAAAAAATTATAAACCCAATTTGAACTGACTTTTGCTAAAATGAGAGTTTATTGGATAATGCTATACTGCAGAGAGAAAAGGGTGAAGCTGGAGTCAGAGAAAAATCACCACCAGGCCTATCAGTCACTCTTTTGTGTCTCTGCCCCCTGTCTACTCTTTCTCACTGCTTCTTGGGGTCTTCGGATTTTGCTTCTCAGACTGCCTGTTCTCATCATTTCCATATGGCAAGAACTATGGGCTTCCATCTTAAAAACTCATTGCACAGAACAAAATAAATTTTCTGTGCTTATGCTGGTCTGAAAAAGTTATAATTTCCATGGCTTGGACCCATGCTCACTCTTGAAACTAGGAGATGACATTTTAAAACTACAAACTTTCATAGCCTCAAAATTTGAGGACGACTTATGGCTTTACTTTTTCTACTTAAAAATATATGTATTTTGTGAGGAGAAAAATTACTACACCAAAGATTTAACACATTTTAAGGATTTGATATATCTCTTGTTTATGGAAAATATTTTCCCAGTTTACATTGCTACAAACAACTTGAAATCACTGTTTTTACCATACCCCAGCCATTTATTCACTTTTTTATTTTAAAAGCTTAAAGTAAATCATCTAGGTATATATCCCATACAAAGACTATGTAGTTTAGTTATTAGATATATCTATGTGTATTCTTCTTGTGGATTTTTACATGTGATTTTTTTTCTGAACTTTAAAATGGTTTGGTAGAGTAATAAATGATGTGACATTATTTCATCTGGCTTAGGTAAAATTCAATTGTGTTGTATAATTATTCCTTCTAAATTTTAAATAATATTTCATTACCTCTCTCACAGTATATATGATGTTACAATGACTTTATGTGGCATAATATATGTGACAATGTACAATATAGATATACAGCTTATACATTACAGAAAAAAGGAATCTGCTGGGAAAAAGAAATAAATTCTTAAATCTTGGTAAAGTTTAGACAAATTAATAATACCAACAGGTGCTCATGTTGTCAAAAATGAACAACAAAAAATTTAATTTTTCTGTCCTGTCATTAAATTTGTTAGAAGTTGCTGTGTTACCTAGTTCCACTCTCATTGCTCATAGGAAATAATATAATATACGTATCTATTACTCAGGTCAAAATCTGTAAACTAATAGCCAATAAAAGGAACTAGGGCTCTGAGAAATTCGGGGGATGCAGGAAAATTCAAGATACACCAAATGCAATTTGTGGTAATTATATTAAAAAGACAAAGTTATGTATGGAAATAGTGGTAAATGAACAAAGGAATCATCTTTAAAAATGCTTTTAATATCCAAATATTAGCAATGAAAATAAGATGTAAATAATAATTTCAGTCAACTGGAATAAGTCAAAGCTATAAAGAGGTTCCCTGAAAATATGCAAAAGGAAAACTATGAAATTGAATGTAACTCATAAATTAGTTTCCAATAATATCCATACACATTTAAATTGCAACAAAATTTAATGAACTCTAGGTTTTGTCAAAATTTAAGCTGGCAATCACAGATGGTTTAAATTAAAAATTAAACAATTCCAAAAATAAAAAGAAATTATAGTGAGATAAACTGTTATGGAAATATTACAGCCTGTCATGTTTTAAATAAAAATTTATTTATGTGTGTTATACATTCACAAATAGAACCATATTAGAACTAAGATTAACTTCAATATAAAGAATAAAGAACAAAACATCAAAATCTATGGGAAAATGTTATGATATAAATATACATACACCATACTGCTTTAGGATATTGCTCCAACACTAATTCCTAAAACCTTTTTAAAACAGAAAGTTATTCAAAGTTTAGATAAAGATTATACTAGACTACATCATCCATTGAAAACAATTAAGCTGTCCAAATCTAGTTGATGTACTAACCATGGCTGTCGGAAGTGAAAAAAAAAAAAAGAAAAAAATAGAAAAAGAAAGCCCAGCCAAAACAACTGAAGTAATAAATTATATTCTAATACCAGGATTTAGAGAAGAAAAATAAAAATACTAAAAGTAATACTAAATCTAAAGACTCTGTATGCTCATTATTTCCTGATTGAGAAAAACTCTCTCAACTTATAAAATCTCTTTGTTTTTTTGTGGTAAAATACACATAACACAAAATTTAACATCTTAATCATTTTTGAAGGACACAGTTATGTGGTATTAAGTACATTATAGAATCTCTTAATCTGGAAAAAATTATAATAAAACATAGTACTTGGCAATATATAACTTCTACAAAATAGAATTTACTAAAAGTAAAAATTAAAGAATTTGAAAAATAAGGAACTAGATTTCATAAATCACTTATAAGATGAAAATTTAAAAATCCCTGCCTACAAATTGTCAATGTGACAGGAAACTTTAAATTCTAGTAATTTTTTCATTGTGCACTATGGTCCTCTCTGGCTTGTTATTGCCAAATTCAAGGTTAAAACAAATGAGCACCTGCTACCCAAAAGTATTTTGTTTTTAGTAGGTTAAACACAGTATTAATTGTATAATACCTTGACTCTTGCCAGCGATGAGTCAAAACATTATTTTCTTTGGTATCTTATTTATTTATTTATTTTTGACACAAAAATTTTTGCTTTTAGAACACAAGTAGGACATTCCATTTCTCTGTTCAAGTAACCATTTACCTGGCATCAGATAAACTAGGCCCAGTATCAAAAGGAATTTAATGACAAACTTTAATTTGAGTCAAGTCAAACTACATATATATTATGGAGTTTGTTTCAAAAAAATGACACAAAATTAAAAATGAAATAGCTTCTAAAATTGGGAAACCCATGGGCACAGTAAATCTTAGTTATAGGAGAAATAAAACATCATGTTATAAGATTGAGTCTGATAAGATACAATAAAAACATGAAGCATGATACATAAGGTCAGAAGGATCAATATAAAATTTGAAGTGAATATACAAATTGCATAGTCCTATTCACCTAAAATATTTGTAAGTGACAGAAGAATTAAATCGCAAGTAAAGTTGAATATTAAATGAGTTTGAACATGCAATACATCATTCCTAAATCTATCTAGGTATTCCTAAGTGTCACTTTTTTTCCTGGAAATAACTAAAATCTAAACCAAGGTTAAATAAAAAATAAAGTGAGAACACAGACGTGATGAAATTTACACAGTGGTATATATATTAGAGGGAAAGGAGATGCGAAGATCCATTTGGCAGCAGAAAAACACAGATTCTTATTCTTTTAAAACACAGACTAACTTACTGACTTACTCTTATACCTAACCTTGAAATTATTATGGCAAACCCCACAGGAACTGAAATTGCCAAAAATCTACTGACATTGAACTACAGAACAATGTGACCTTTATCCCTTATATACGTTTGACTTTTTCATATAACTCTTTAACAAGCAAGGAAGTGCTTTTAAAATTTTTTTGAAACACATTCTCTTGGTAGTAGAAAGTACTTTCTGGAAGAGGAATAGCTTTGCAGCTCATTATAGCTCGGTTTCAGTTCTGTTTTTGTTGCTTGCTAGTTTATGAGATAAAAAAAGTTTTCAGACTCCTTTGAGCCACTGTTTCCTCATCTGTGAAATAGAGATGAGGTTTGTTGTGAATGCTAACCAAGCTAAAATATGGAAAGTTATGAGCACAGTGTTCATTATTAGGTAACTTTCCAGAAACTATTCATCTGCCTTTTTCTGACACTCAACATCTGGTGGCCGCAAAAATATGAATTGATCTTAATTAAACAATTTTTGTCTTTAGTTTGTGGTTAAAATCAGTCTCTAAGATGAAATGCAAATGAAGGAGAAAGTGACTAGAGATATGATTAATCATATAGGCTCTTTAAAGTTTATACGGTGCTTTGCAGGTTCGTTTTGTAATCTTATGAGGAGCTGGAAGAGGTAATGGTACACTTTTTTCTATATACAAAACCAGAGAATCTGGATGGCTTCAACTTTGAGACCAATGTTCACCTCATGCTAATACTGCATCTTACATGTTCTATATGAATAATGAGAGTTAAAAAATGTTTAATTTTTTTTACACCTTTTATAGCACCTGGCTTTCATCTTATTCCATCTTTTCCAGGTATCATTTGCCTGACAGAATTTACTATAGGAGAAATGCCAAAAGGAAGACACTACTGCTGACATTCAAAATTCAGTGGGACAATAACCTTGAAAACCAGGTCATTGTCTGCATAACAGATTTGCTAAATTTTTTTCTCTCATTTTAACTTTAAAAGTGAGGCCTAGTTGGACTCATTGTGAAAGTTTCCCACTGTGTAGAGATCAAGGCCTCCAAGTTATACAACTCCAGGAAGCACCGTCTTCACTGTATTCAGTGGTTTTCTCTAGGGGATGCCATTACATAGAATACAATCTGAATAGTGTGTAAGGAAATATTTATGTCGCCCATTAAAGTCAGTGGGAGTAAGAAAAAGTAGCATATGATAGAAGGCAAGTAAAGAAAAATGATTTTTGCTGCCCCCTTAGGTGGTACAAATGTCAGGTAAGGTCAAAAGAGAAGAATGCATAAAGTACATGAACAAATGTGGTCCCCATTGGGGAAGCACATTTGATAGTGTAAGAAATTGTGGATGGCAGAAATTTCAGCTTTGCCATCTACTTGTTAACGTAGAAGGAGGCTGAATTGTAGACTGCACTCACATCCATGTGGAAGGCAGGCACGTAAAAGCAGAGGACTGTAGAGTGTTAGTTTCCTAGGTTGCCCTTTGGTCGGACGTACCAAAAGCATATCCAGAAGAGCTGAGAATTTGGCTTAGATGTTGGGCAGAAAAGTTCACCTTAGGGATTCTGCACCAAGGCTGTAAGCTAAATGGATGCCCAGTCAGAAATCAGAGGTTAGATAGCACCAGCAAGAGCTCAAGGATGGCTGGTGAGAGAGCCAGAAAGTATCACGTGGCCTTGTCTACCCCAGAGAAAAGATGCTGTCTATAGCCCTGAATGCTAGCATTTCTGACAGTTACAAGATGAACAAAGGGCATCACTCTGGAGGCCAGAGTAAAGAAAGGATGGTGAGAAGAGGCTTAAGCAGTTCCTCTCATAGTACCCAGATATCACCTTAGGAGAGAAGGAAGGATTTTTGGGGTAGAGCATTCTTTGAGAGAGGGGGGGAGTAGGGAATTATATTCAAATAATTTGAAAAAGTCTTAGATTGTATATTGAGTGAGTTTTTATTAATAACTGCCAGATGGGGCAAATACAAATAGTTACAGAAAATATATGAAAGTTATGTTTTTTTCTCTCAACCTAATTTGGGTGAGAATTATATGAGAAGTGAAACTACCTGCAAGGTGTACACAGTTTATATTGGCATGTTTTCTAGAGTTTACAAATTATATCCAAGTGTATTTTGATTTTAGATTCAGATTATCAAGCTAGAATACATGTTGTGGATTTTCTCAAGAGGGCTAGGATTTCATAAAGCCAGAGGAGCAGGAAGAAAAGATAATTGTACAGGGTTAGTCATAATAATCTGGAAATGGCAGACTAATGACTGAAATTTGTTCTACTACATATGGAAACACATCATGAAGTTGTAACAATTACATCAGTACAGTAGTGCAGTGGAAATGAGACATTAGGGCCATATATATAAAATGACATCACATTACTTTTGCTATATTCTTCTATTGGTTGGAAGCAAGTAAATCACAGGTTCTATGCATGGTCAAGGGAAAAGGATCACACAAAAGTGTGACTCATTTGAGGTCACCTCAAGGATCATTTCCCATATTATACACATCCTATTGAATTCAGTCAAGCTCAAGTGATAGTCTTCTCCTTTGATCTTAAGTACTAAAGACTAAATAAGATGTAACTAAGCATTTAACTATGTTGATTTTTTAAATAATATGTCATGTCCTGTAAAACACACACACAACACACAAAACACACACACACACACACACCACGATTAGGGCTAAATGCTTGAGAGTTCTCTAAGCTGGAAACTTGAAGATATCTGCAACTTTGATCTGTCCTTTGGTCATACTATTCAAACCATCAGCAAGTTATGCTAATTTTTCTGCACAGACACTTAGATTCCTCACTTTGTCCCTTTTCTTGAGTCTTCATCTGATTTCAAATATCAACTGCATTGTATTTAAAAACAAGACTCTTAGCTGTGCTTCACTTTCAGCCTTTGCTAATTCCACTAAACCCTACCCAGGCTACTTCCTGACGCTATTGCTATTACCACACAGAGGTCTCATATGATCCTCACGCACAGGTCAGATGTTATCTTTACCAAGAAGCACTTAAATATTTCATATTTTAATCGCCATGTATATGAAGACTAAGAATCATTTATTTATTTTTGCTTAGGCAACAAATAAAAAATTAAAATAAGATTTCCAAAAGTCAAATAAAACAGACAAAATGCCAAGAATGTATTAAATAAGGCAAGTTACTTATGATGAAATAAGTACATAACACTTTGGAAGACATAAGAACAATAGTTTGAAGCTACTTTGTTTTAATTTTTCCTCAAAATTAATATGTGTAAGAAAAAACATATTTTTATAGATTAGTGTGTGAAGCATAAAAAAACTACTAAACAACTGTGAACTAAAGGGGTAAACAATGCTACTCAGGGTGCTGGTTACTGAGGCTGACAATTGAGTCTGACATAACTCAAGTCAGTCCTTGATGCTAAGGAAGCTCATCTTAAACATGGATGCTAATCTAAGCTGAAAGTTTAGCATAATGTACTGATGATTTGGATAGTATGACCAAAGGACAGATCAAGACTGCAGATATATCCAAGTTTCCAGCTTAAGGGACTCTCAAGCAACATCCATGAAGCATTTAGCCCTAACTGCAGGGAGTGGTGTGTGTGTGTGTGTGTGTGTGTGTGTGTGTGTGTGTGTGTGTGTGTGTGTTACAGGACATGGCAAATGATTTAAAAATATTACCGTAGATTCATGCTTAGTTCTGTCATATTTAGATTTTGGTACTTATATTTAAAGGAGAAGGCAGTGACTTGAGCTTGACTTTGAATTCAATAGGATGTGTATAATCTGGCAAACATTCTTTATGGTGGCCTCACGTTCTATAATAATTGAAAATTATATTTTAAAGGGGCAAAAAAAGCAATCAGAATGGGACCGGTGACTGCCAAACCTACACACTGTCACACAGCAAGCAATACCCATTATTTTCACCCATGTGCAGTTGAGACATTAAGTCTTCTTCATACTTATTTAAACACACAAAGAATCTACATGTTGCTACCTTCAAAGTTTTAAAAAATATGGTTTATTTGTTCTTTTATGAATTAATCTTATGAGACTATCTTGGTGCTTTTCTGAATTTTCAGAAGTCATACAGGGAAGTTTAGTATTCTGACAATTCCCAAACACCCACTTTGATAATGAGAGTTTATTTAAAGCTAAAAAAAAAAGAAAGGAAGAAGATAGATAACTTTATTAACAAATTTGTATAACTAACCCAAGTAACTACAAAGGAATGGAGTAATTGATTTTCATTCTCCCATGATTTAAACAGTATTTCTTTTATTAGCATTCATCATTATGTCAAACTGCTGATTGTTACATGTAATTTTAGCATATGACTATAGCAGTATTTCTTTTCTATGGCTGAAGAAAATTTGTCTTCCAGACATGCTATAAAACTGTAGCTAAGTCTTTTTGGACAATTAAAAATATTCTTTAATAATCAGAACATATATACACATAGGTTAAAATTGCAGCATCTAATAATATCCTATTAGTTACCCTAATAATATCCTAAAAATTGTTTGTGGGTCCATCATATTTTGTTTTGTTTGTTATACTATAAACAGTATTGACACTGCATTACTATGACTTAAAAGCCCATTCTTGGACCGATTTCTTCTTCTAATGAAATGTATCAATGTTTTAAAGGAAGTGACTGAAATTATCTTTAGATGTTTCTTCTGGCTTGGACCTTTTTTAGACAGTGCTTGATTCAATTTATGTTCTAGGTTCTAAAATCCAGGCCTCAGAAAAATCAGCACTCATTCATTTCAATGGAACTGCTACAATGAGTAAACTAATAAATTGTCAAACAACCAACAAAAGTAAACCAGGACATCTATGGGCGTTATTATCTACCTGCAGATGCCATCGTGCCTGCTCCTCCAGATTTTAGAAGAAAGTGCTTTGCCCATCATCTCCATGTTCAATGACCATGTTTTGTACCTTGTGATGTGCCTTGCTTTCTGGTCTCAGCTAAAGAGCTGAGGTAAACAGTTAACAAAAGAGGAACTATCTATAGATCAGCCAACAATGAGAAGAAATGAGGTTGGCTGATCTGTTCATCTTCTCAGAAATCTGAACCAAGAAACCAACAAATCAGAATAATTAATAGTAAGAGAAAGACATAAAGGAAGAAAAGAGAAAATACTCTTGAAAAGAAAAAAAGAAAGAAAAATTTTGAGAAAGCCATGATACATAGGTAATATGTCAAGAAGATAGAGAAACTCCCTGGAAAGAATCCACATGCGTTCTGAGAGAAAAATGAAGAGAACTGCTGGTTCACAGAACTGTCAGTTTCTGAAGTTCCCATCTATGGGTACCCTCACAATATGTTTTTCCATCCTTTATTTTTCCTGAACATCTCTGTTTCTATCCGTATAGCAACACTACAACAAAATTTATCTTAACATTAATCTGTTGGTGTGATATTCAAACTATTAAATAACCAGTGAAACAGGGGTAATGAATGCTTAATATATGCCAACACTTCATTTAGTCTTTATAACAATTATTATAGTACCCATTTTAGAGATGAAGAAATTAAGAGTTTAAACAAACTGCCTCAAGGTCACATACCTAATATATTTTGGAGTTCAGTTTTAATGACAATCTCTCAAGTTACTATGTTTAACTGTGACACTATACTGTCTCCCACAATAAGGTAATATTCATAATGTGGCCTCCAAAATGTCTGACACAAAGCTGCACTTGTGATTATTATATATCACTGCAGTAGCCACACAGGGATAACAGATAAGCCTTAATTTGTATCCTCTGACTTCTCTTCTCAGATCAAAAGTGAATATTAACAGCCAAGTGCACAGTGAACCTTGCTTGGTGTTGTTACTTGCAGGCTGGGGCCTATGGTTTGTGGGACATAATGTTAAGATATAAAGTGACAAGATGACTCATCTGTCCCTGAGCAATCTCAGAAACTGAGTCATTAGCTACCCTAAATCACCTAGAACATTTGAATCATGAGTCTAGGGAGAGTAATAAGAAGTGCAGAGAACAGAGTGAAGAGACCGTATGGAGGGAAAGCCAACAATCATAAAACACTGTCTTCTTTGGCTTCACCACAATAAAAACTGCATCTCTTCCGTAAGTTGTTCCTGTAGTTCTATGAAACAATGCAGTTTCAAAGCATTATCTCCTGACAAAGAAGGTCAAGAGATAAATATCTGTGATAAGACAGATAATTACTTCTGGACTTACCTAATAATAGGAATTTAGTCAGATAAATATATAATGATGCTCCTGTGTGTAATGCTGTTCTTAAAACTCATTAAGGAAAAGGTTGGCATTTTATTTTCCTTCCTTTTTAACAACTCATGGCACTGAACATGCTGTTTGACTACTATCCAATGAGCTTCTACTGTTTATGCAGCAAAATGCTAATTGCCCAGGAAAATGCCAAAATAGTAATAATTTGCATGCCTAACGAAGCCTACGTCCAACCCACTGTTACTATTAACAGCTGTTTTCATAAAAGCAGCATCAGCATAATTCATTCACTTATTCATTATTCAACAGTATCTTCTTTGTATCACATGCAATGGTAGAGTTAAAAGTAAGACTAGAGTTTAATAGAAAAAAGAACTGACAAGTCAGTGAAAAATACGGAAGAACCAATGAAATATCTGGAACATCTAAAATGAGTCCACTTTCCTGAACTGACAAAGTTGAGATCTTATTCAGATTAAGGGTATTCTATTAAGGGCCTTTAGAAATAAGGGGATTCTCTCTTTCATAGCAAGTATCATGGTCCAGTATGGGAGACAGTATGGCTAGTCTATATGCCAGTTCTCCTTGGAGCCATTCCCTTCTTGTTGGGCTGTTATACTCAGACTAACTAGGTTTGATCAGGGTGAAACAAACAACTGCCACATAGTTAATGACTAAAATATCAGTGTAGCTTGGGGTATGTTGGAGGTAGTGAGAAACAGCTATTCATCCAATGACTGCATTAATTTGGTTTACAGTATCCATTTGGTTAGGTTATTTTTGCTTATAAAACAATATTCTAATTTTTCATGCTAGATTGAAATAATCTTGTCCTTCTTGCTAATTTGACATTATTTCTCCTTATTCTGCTGTATTCAAGTAGATCTCCCTTTTATCTCCTTGAATACTTAGCAGTAAAAACTTATATTTACTTTTTTCTTCTCTTGGAACTGAATTATGGTCCTTGTTTCTTAATTACAATTATTCTCCATTCTTCCTTCGAAATCAAACCCCACTTTTTTAGAAAAAGAAATTCTAAGCCACTCGAGATTATATCAATCTCAATCTTTTTTCCTGCAAATTTTGTTTGTATAAGCATTTCAGATATTCCATATACAAAGCTATCTGTACTAGCTATGACTAGACTAAATGTTTATGTCCTCTCTCAAATTTATATGGCGAAATCCTGACTCTCCCTGCCCCCCAATTAGGAGTTGGGATCCTTGGAAGGTAATTAGGTAATGAAAGTGGAGTCCTCTTGAGTGGGATTAGTGTCCTAATAAGAAGAGACATGAGAGCTTGCTTCCTCTCTCCTCTGTTCTTCTCTATGTGAGGATAAAAGGAGAAGACAGCCATTTGCAAAGCAGAAAGCAAGCCTTCATCAGACACTGGATCTGCTGCTGCTTTGACTTTAGCCATCTCAACCTCCAAAAGAATAAGAAATGTTTGTTGTTTAAGCCCCCCAGTCTATGATATTTTTGTTATAGAAGCACAAACTGACTAAGATAGTAGCATACTTTTTTCCTGTGTTTGTCTTTATGCCACAACTGACTTACAAGTTACCAGAGAGCACTAAGTCTCATACTTCTTTTCTTAGCTTCCTTGCACCTAATATTGTGCTTATATTCACACGGGCGCACACACACGCACACACACACACACAGAAAAAGAGAGGGAGAGAAAAAGAAAGAGAAAGAGAGAAAGAGAGGAAGGAAGGAAGGAAGGAAGGAAAGAAGGAAGGAAGGAAGGAAGGAAGGAAGGAAGGAAGGAAGGAAGGAAGAAAGAAAGAAAGAAAGAAAGAAAGAAAGGAAGGAAGGAAGGAAGGAAGGAAGGAAGGAAGGAAGGAAGGAAAGGAAAGGAAAGGAAAGGAAAGGAAAGGAAAGGAAAGGAAAGGAAAGGAAAGGAAAGGAAAGGAAGGAAGGAAGGAAGGAAGAAAGAAAGAGAAAGAAAGAAAGAAAGAAAGAAAGAAAGAAAGAAAGAAAGAAAGAAAGAAAGAAAGAAAGAAAGAAAGAAAGAAAGAAAGAAAAAAAGTTGACATTTGGTCATCAATGCTAATGTATAAACTCAACATGATGTGGAAGAACATTATTACTCCATCACTCCATCAGCCTTCTCTTCTTTAGGTTGAAAGTAAATTTGTGATGACGTTTGTTTTTTCTTCCCAAGACTAATCTGAGTTGTGACTTTCTTACTAATTAGTAAGCAATAGATTGTGAGGCTCTTTAAAATACTGTATAGAAAAAGTGTCTTAGCAATGGAATATGCTATTAGAATAGCAATAATAATTGTGTCTGAGGAAAAACAGAAATTCCAAGGTAGACAATTTTTGTAAAACTAAACCCATATCTATTTTTACTTTGGCCTGGAGATAAATATCCCCTACTAATTTTACTTTTGAAAAAAAAAACTCAATAGATTATATAGGAAAAGCACCAAATGCAGGGAAATGAGTGAATGTCTAAGTGAGTTCTGCCGTTTATTATTTACAGGACCTAACCGACCCCTTTGTAACAATTATAAAGGACAGAACTGTACTACATAATATCTACGATTTTTTTCTCTTCTGAAATTTAATAACGAATACTTTCAACTGTTAAATCTCATATTTCTATCTTAACGTGGAAAAAAAATCAAGTGAAAATTATATTAGTTTATACTGATCTTCTTTTGCAATTTCTGTTCTACTGTGTAAGAATACTTAACCTGATATCTATCCGCCTAACAAACTTTTAAGTGCACATACAGTACTGTTAACTACAGGCACAATCTTATACAGCACCTCTCTAGAACTTATCTATACCATATACTTGAAGCTTTATAATCACTGAACAACTCCCCATTTCCCTTTCTCTCCATCCCCTAACAACCACCATTCTACTTTGTTTCTGAGTTAGATTATTTTGATACCTAATATCAGTGAAATCATGTTATATCTGTCCTTCTGGGACTGGCTTATTTCACTGTCCTCCAATTTCATCCATGTTGTTGCATATGGCAGGATTTCCTTCTTTTTTAAAGCTGAATAACATTCCGCTGTGTGCCTATATCACATTTTCTCTATCCATTCATCTGTTAATGAACATTTAGGTGTTTCTATTGTGAATAACATTTCAATGAACAGATAGCTCTTCAAGATCCTGATATCAGTTCTTTTAGATATATACCTAGAAGTGAAATTGTTGGACCATATGGTAGTTGTTTATTGGTTTTCTTTAGGAATTCACATACTATTTTCCATTGTACTATTTTACATCTCCAAGTACAGCATATGAGTATTCCAATTTTCCACATCCTTGCCAGCACTTGCTATCTTTGGTTTTACAAGAATTTTTTATTAGAAAAACCTTAACTATTACTTAAAATCTTGAAGAAAAATTCCTACCATGTAATTTCTTTGGGGTCAACTCACTTTTTAATACACAGTGTTTAATAAATGAAGGTAATTTAACTGAACTGGTTTTCTCAAAATACTTATTTCAGTAAGAATCTATAATTTCTTCCACACTCTAGAGTCTAGAGTTGTGCCTCTTAAGCCCATTCTAAATCTAGAACAAATAACCTACTCTGAAAAAAGAAATGGACTCCTGCACTAATATCTTGGTTGGTCAATATTTGTTTGATCTCATAGCGATGTTGAATGAATCTTGCCTTCTAACACAGAATCCAAAGTGTATACAACTCATTTCAGTAAATGAACTTGTGGCAGTTAGCTATGACGCAAAGTAAACCATCTTCATCTTAGTGATTAGTGGTCATTTATTAAGCATATGAAAAAGCACTGCTTATTTATTTATTTACTTAAATTTATTAGGAAACAACACTGGTTAATAAAATTACATAGGTTTCAAGCGTAGAATTCAGTAATATGTCATATGTATATTGTATCATGTGTTCACAACATAAAGTCAAATCTCCTTCCATCACCATATATTTGACCACCTTTAAACTTACCTACCTCTCTACCTCTGGTAACCAGTAAAGTGTTGCCAGTGTCCGTGAGTCTCTGTTTGTTTGTCTTATTCATTTGTTGTTTTCAGTTTTATATCCCACATCTAAGTGAAATCATATGGTTCTCAACTTTTTCTATCGGACTTATTTTGCTTAGCATGATAATCTCAAGATCTATCCATGTTATCGCAAATAGCAGTATTTCATCTTTTCTTATGACTGAGTAATATTCCATTGAATATATATACCATGGCTTCTTTATCCAATAATCTATTAAAAAGCACTTTTGTTGTTTCCATGTCTTGGCCACTGTGAATAATGTTGCTATAAACATTGGAGTACATATATCTCTACAAATAAATATTTTCTATTTTGGGGGGGAAGATAAATACCCAGAAGAGAGATTGTTGGCTCATATGTTAACTCTATTCTTAATTTTTTGAGGGACTTCTATAATGTTTTCCATAGTGGCTGCACCAATTGACCTTCCTAGCAACAGTGTATGAGGGTTCCTTTTTCTCCACAACTCCTCTAACACTTGTTATTACTTGTTCTTTTGATGAGGGCCATTCTAATAGGTTTTGATTTACATTTTCCTAATAGCTAGTGAAGGTGAGCATCTTTCATGTCTATTAGCCATTTGTATGTCTACTTGGGAGAATTATCTGTTCAGGTCCTCTGCCCATTTTTTATTGGATTGTTTGCTTTTTTATTATTGAGTTGTATGAGTTCTTTATACATTTGCATATCAGAGGTATTCTTTGCAATTATATTCTCCTATTCAGGTGGTTGCCCTTTGTCTTTTGATGTGCCAAATCTTTTTAGTTTGACATAGTCCCATTCATTTATTTTTGGGAAAAATATCATTTATTAAGCACATGTTTCTGCAAGTTGGTAATCTGGAATAGGTAGTTCTTGGTTGGATTTACCAATGGGTGTGGGATTCGCTTACAGGTCAGCAAAAAACTGGATGGTCTAGGACACTTCCAGTTTAGGGTACAATTTTCTTTTCTCCACATGATTTCTCACCTTCCAGCAAGCTACACTGGAGTTGTTCACCTGGCACTGTACAAGGATCCAAGAAAGCAAGAGGAAGCATGAAAGCTCTATTGATGCTTAGGCTGAGAGTAGGCCCACTGTCATTTCAGTCATATTCCAGGGGTCAAAGTAAGTCTCAAACCACAGCGCCAGTCCAGATTCAAGAGATGGTGAAATGAACTTTAGTTCTCGATGGGAGAAGTAAAGAGTCACATAGCAGACAACATGGTTACAGGAAGGTAGAAACAACTGTGGCCATTTTTATAAGCAATTTCTTATATGACACTTTTAAAATTTTTATTTCATGCCTAAGATCCTATCTCTTGACTCTGTGTTTTGAGAGACCAGTTTCTCCTACAAAGTTGTCATGGCTCAATCTAAATACAAATATCTATCCTCTACACCCAATTTCCATGGTTTGCTTCTTTCTGATGTCAGAGTTTTACCTGATTATTTCCCATTGCTGCATTGTGCTCTAACTGCGCTCTACAAATCTACCTGGTTTCTTAAGACTGAAAGAGTCAGGTCCAATCATATTCAACACAGTAGTTTTATTTATTCTTTGGGTTTCAGTCATGTCTTATATTGTGCTTTTTATCATAAGGTGAGCTTTTATCCTGACACTAGCAAAATAATAAATGATTGTAAAGTGGTCTTGACATAAAGAATGCAGGGAATGGTAGGCAAAGAAGTTACATGAAAAATAAAAGCAATGGCTAAATAGTGACAACTAAGTTAAAGGCAAGAGAATCTGCACTATTAAGTCCCTGGGAGAGAAAGAAATTATGCAATAGGAATGCTGATATCATTACTGCCAACTGCTATTTCTACAATAAAATGTGAGCAAGAGATGAACCTACTATTTTAACTCCTTTAGTAACCCCCAATTCAAGACTGAGATGAGATGATACATAGTGACCTGGAAGAAAGAATCAAATTAGCCTTCGCAAATGCCAACCCAATGATGATGTTTAATGGAGTCTTTCTTTGGCCAAAGCCCAAAAGAACAGATGTTATCAAAAATTAGATATTTCATTTGTAGATTGCTTAGCAGCTGTCAATTCCAATATGGAAAGGTAGAGGACTGGGATTTGTGAAAAGCAGCTATTTTGTTGTATTTATGGATGGCTCAGGAGTCTAAAAAATTCAGGTCTAATTATAGTTTCAACATGAACTCACATTACTAGAAAGTTATGGCCTGAAATATTCCCACTTAATAGATTTATCATGGTGAACCAGAGAGTTTTTTTCAGTTGGCCTAGAGAAACATTGATGTGAGCTTCATGGATACAAGTGGGTTTATGTTATTTATTATCCAAAGAAAAAAACAGATTTATAGACAATTTAAAGAAAAAGTTTGCTGAAAGGAGAGGCTGCGGCTTTTCTCTTTGAACAGTGATGACGGGTGACTTGCTAACAATTCAGAATAAAAAATTGAAAAGTGAAACTACTAAATAAAAGCCTAGTTAGTAATCAAGATGGTCAAAATGATGCAGCCAGGCTAGAGTCATAAAGATAAAGGTGGAAAGGAAAAGAGGGGAAGAAAGATACTGAGAGGAGAGGCTGGGGAAAAAGTATGCTTCATACACCCTGAGCACAAAAGTAAACACTTAGTCCACAGCCCTTCATGGTCAGTAATTCAGGGCAAATGCTTTGCCTGCTCTGAACTCTTGAACATTAATGGTAGAGATATTGGCAGTTTGTAGAATTACATGCATTTAAATAACACTGTTAAAGACACAGCATATTTAGATCAAGAACCAATGAGACTCTAAATATAGATGACGTGATGTATAAAAATGTTTAGAGCTTATTTATTTGTTCATTTTAAACACAGTTGATTATAATGTGATGCAATGTTTGGTTCATAGCTCTTCTAAATCATTCATAGTTTTAAATATAAATTGTTATTTTTTTAATTAATAACAAATTATTTAGGAAAACTCCAAGATTTAAAGATAAATGAGACTTCCTCCATCTCATTTTTACATCTTTCTCTAAGCCTAACACAGTAGTATGCCCCATTCTCTTTTAATTTTATACAAATATGAGAATTTCTAGCTCAGGATTTTGTCAGTCTAGAATATCCAGTACTTCACAGAGAACATTACTGAACACAAATTCTAAGTTAAACTCATTTCCAACTCAGTGATAATAAACTATGACAACTGAAACAGTTTTCAGCTGCTCATGAAAGAATTTCATAAAGTTAAAAAACATTCTTGAAACAATTTAAATTTTTAGCGTATTATGTATGTTTGTATATAAAACATAATTTATTTCACTTATTAAACACTGTGTGATGCTAATAAACTTCAAGAAAAATTATTTTCTGGTCTATTGAATAATTGGCTTCTATTGAATAATGGGTATATGATTAAAGTATGCACAAGAAGAAGAGAATGGCTAAAGAGGAAAAGGTTCTAAATATGCTTTTATTTGAAATATTTATTACCATGATATCTTTCTCGCTCTTTGTTCCTTGTCTGAAAATTGACCAATAAATCCACTGGAAAGGGAACATCTTTT
Source organism: Cynopterus sphinx (assembly GCA_030015415.1). Lineage (NCBI taxonomy): Eukaryota > Metazoa > Chordata > Mammalia > Chiroptera > Pteropodidae > Cynopterus > Cynopterus sphinx. Next base: position 117,372,095 of record CM057381.1, on the reverse strand, counting down.
TGGCTAAGTACTGAAGTCATGATTGAAAAAAATTCTTTCGTTTCAGATCTATAACATCTAGGTTAATGTTTTTCAAACATTGTGAGAATAACATGATATTTCTAGCCTTTATAAAATTATGTTCTTCTATCAGAATAATATAAAAGTTTGTGTGTTTATGCACTATAAAAGAATGTACAAAACCAGAAATTATCCATGCATTACAATGGTAAAATTAATGCTAAGTTTTTTCTCATTTGTCAAATTATTTTAAAAATAGTTGGAATATTGATTTTTTATGAGGTAAACAAACTCTATTTGCAGTATTCCTCAAAAATTTTAAAATGTTACTTATAATAATATTATTCTGTATAATACAGTTGTCTTAAATCTATAAGTAATTAAAAGAAAATGAGGAGCTCGGTTTTCTATTGCTAAAATAAAATGGATAGGCTCTATGTAAAGAGAAAACATGTAGAATTATGTTGTATATATGTAAGTATAAATATAATAAGCACATTTAACAAAAAATCAGATTTCTAGTAACTTCCACATTATTCCTAAATTCTGAAATAAAAATTGACTCAGACTCAAAAGATACTCTGAACTCCTTTGTTAAAGCCGAAGGCTTAACTCTTCTACTTAGAATCTATTATTCTTAGTAAACTTTTTATCTAGTTTTCTAATTCATGGCAGAAGCAGGGAGTAGAAGGATCTGGGAAAGCAACATGAGGTGAAGGGAATGGTGAAAATGCAAAAGAAAGCAATAACTGATTGTTTGACTGGTAAAGACAGCTGTATATTAAATTATCACCATAAAAATAGCAATAATGTCTAATATTTACTACATGTTTCTCTTATAATATATACCTTTATATACCAGGAACTAAATAGCTTCCTGGATTATTTTATTCTTATTTTCAAAGCAAACCTGTGAAATGTATTATAATTATTTCTATTTTATATATGAGGACTCTAACAGCTCAGAGAAGGTAAATAAAGTGCCCAAGCTCACAGAGTCAGCAAGTTACAGAGCTAGAATTGGAACCCAGACGTTCTAACATGAGAGCCTGACCTCAACATATTAATGGTATAATTGTGATTAATACCTTTTGTGCGAGGTAGTAGGCAGATGTTCTTATAAAAGTATTTGGGATTAAACAATAATAACTAGGATATAAGGCTCAGTTATCTAAACATATATAAGGCTCAGAAAATCTAAACATGTGGGTTCACATTTTCTAAACAATGAAGCATTATTGTTTCTCCCTATTTGCTCACTAATTTTTACTTTTAAGTTAAAACAACTCATGTTGAATAAAACTAAATGACATTTTCAATAAAATGTACTTACAGTACCCAGTATTTTTTTTACTGAACATTCTAAACTCTTTTAAAATTCTTCAGAAACATGATTACAGTTCTCTCAAGGGTTTTTAATAAAGTCCAAGTAGATGTTCTGGTATTAGCTTATAAAATGCTGAGTCAAAGACTAAGTAATTTAGTCTCGAGAACTTTTAAAAGAGTTACACAGTTAAGTCACCTCAGGGCCATATCCTATCTGCTAGTTCTATTTTATTACAGGTTTAAAATTTTCGCTCCTCAGCCATATTCAGAAGCTAGTAATAATAAAAGTATGGTTGTGTTTATGCAGTTGAGAGATTTTCAAGCACTAAAGCTTTTTGAATTGGACCCAGCTGGACCCAGCAGACAGGACAAAAGCTCGTTGTGTGTTGTTATGTTTGTTAAAAGTTAAGCCAAGGAGACTTCTGAGTGTCAGGAGTTGAATCATCTCATTGGACTTGATTAGTTTCAAACTATATTGTGATGAATAGGTAATATTTCTAAGACGCCATTTGCTCATAATTTTCTGCAGTATATTCTGATAACTTTGCAATCAACTGATTTAGGGTTCGTCTGAGTATCTTTAAAAGGGTGGTGGTTAAAAGACTTTATCTTATAGGGAGGAACATAATCTGAGCTCAGCACTTCCTACTAATTCCCAGGCACTACAAGGAAAACATTAGGCCATATTTCCCAGGTGGTATCAGCACAGTCATAAATGCACATAAAGGTATGTCTCATTTTAGTTGGGTTCAATATCCTGTTGAAACAGGTATCCACAGTCAAATAAACATTATATAACCTGTCCTTAAAGGATATGCTCTGATACTTGAGAAGGAAGAAAGATGACATAAATAACAGTATTGTGTTAGCATTTGAATATTTTTGAGCTCATAAACTGAGCTCACCTGGTTAACAGAATGACACAAAACTTTACAAAGTTCAGCTTTGCTGCCATAATTGATATGCATGCTGAGGTCAGGGTTAAGCTCCATTACATGTATGTATACTGTAGACTGACCTGGACCATGTACCCTTGACACTTTGACACTTCAGATATCTCATCTGCAAATTGAGGGGCCTGGACTAGTTTTGTGGCTTAATTTTTTTCTTAGCATCAGAAGTTGTTGTTGGTGGTTTTTTTTTTTTTTTTAATGCAATACTATGTAGAAACACCAGAAAAAAATAAAATTGGTTACATTGGAGCTGCTCTGATTGAAGCAGAGTGGAGTTATGGAACTCATCCTACCTGAACACCAAGAAGCCTTCCAAATGATATGTGGCACAAAAGAAAACCACTAGACTGCATAATCTCGAAGGTTTATGATTCTGTCCCTTTAATTGCTGTCTGTTATATTGATCTGCTATGATTTCACAATCAAACTTGTACACAGAAAAAACAAAGTTTGCCACATGTAACTTGTACTAAAACAGGCAGTCATTTCAATTGCTACTTTTTGAGGCACTATAATTCTGGGATTGAATTATCCTTTTGGACCATCACGTCAGTTAATAAATTTTAAACCTATTTTTTTCTTTAAATTTAAGAGACCACATAACTTGTTATTGTTGTTAATTGACATCATTGCATTTTACCATATGTAGATATATTATCTGAGTTTTCTCAAAGCACTCAGGCTTGGATTCTCAGACACTGATTCCAAAAAGATACTTTTGCTAATCACCTATGGCAAGAACCTCTAGAGAAAAGTGTAGCTCTTTGGACAGAAAGGCAAATTTTAGGACCTGTTAGAAAGAAAAAGTTGCTCCTTGTATCTCATATAATGAATTAAATACTCATTTGAGGTTTTTTAGAATCACCCAGGGCTCTTTCAACATACTGTGCACTCAAACTCCACCCCAGACAAATTAAATTTGAGTCTCTAAAGGTATCCTGAGACATTGGTGTTTTTTTTTGTTTTGTTTTACATAACTTTTCACTTTTGAAGGCTGTACATTTACAAAAAGTTTCAAAGGTAATTCAGAGAATCTCCATATATCTCACACCCAATTTCTCCTATTGTCATCTAACTTCTAACATCTAACATTAATACATTTGTTCGATTAGCGTACTGAAACTGATACAGGATTATCAACTAAAGCATATACCTGATGCAAATTTTCTTAGTTTTTACCTACGGCGTTTTTCTGTTCAAGGATCTCATTCAGGTTACCATTTTACATTTGCTCATGTCTCCTTAGGTTCCTCTTAGGAGTGACAATTCAGACTTTCTTTGATTTTGATGACTTTGACAGTTTTGAGGAATATCAGTCATATATTTTGTACAATGTCCCTCAATTGAGATTTGTCTTGTTGTTATTGTTTTTTAATGATTAAACTGAAGTTATGGGCTTTTGATAAAAAGACTACAGAGGTAAAATGCCATTCCCATCATATCACATCAAGAGTACATGCCATCATACGACATTACTGTGAAAATTGACTTTGACCTTGGTTTAAATAGTGTTTATCGGTTTCTCCATTATTTAGTTATAATTTCTTCCTCCTTTGATAATGCACTCTTTACAAGAAAGTCACTACGTGTAACCCATACTTACGGGAAAGAAAGTTATGCTTCAACTCTTCAAGTGATGAATAGTTACATAAGTTATTTTGAATTCTTCTTCTCAGGAGAGAAGAATTATCTGTTGCTTCCCATTCATTCATTCATTCATTCAATTATTTACTTATATCAATATGGACTCATGGATATTCATTTTATACTTTGTGTTATACTCTAATATTATTCTGCTCAAATTGCTGCAAGATCAGCTATTGAAAGCTCTTTTTATTTTGGCTCCTGTGTGCCCTTTACATACCCCAATCATTTTGCTTTCTGAGCTTCAGGCTCATATTTCCTGCCCTAGCCTTAGAATCAATCATTTCTCAAAGGAAGCCTAGTTCTTTTTTTTGGAGAATGGTATTAGAAATCAATATCTGGGAACTTAGTGAGTTTGTTTCCTCTCAATGTGTTGTTGCATTTAGGCCATCTCAGAGGACAGAAAATATGTGTGTGTCGCTAACCCATAAGTGTTACATGTATCTATAGTAAATGAAACATGAGTTTCTACTAGTGTCTTCAAATTTAATCCTTTACCCCGGGGATCATTCTAGCCTCTTCCTCTTGCTTACCTATAATCTCCTCTTCCAGTAGTGAGAAACCTGGCTCCAAACATTCACCATCTGTTTATTAATTGTTCAATTTCAGTATACCTTTACAGTTGGATTTGGAATTGTAAACCTGTACCTCTACAGAAACTAACATTACCAACTAGAGTGCAGTGCTTATGTACAATTCCTATTGCCTTCAGTCTCCACTCAATTCTAACGTTATTCAATGGAACACCCTTTTCTACCAACTCCTTCGTGAGGTTATGCATTCATAATACAATCAGATATTTTGTTTAGTCTGCATTCTATCTTGGAATTCTGTGAACCTCTCTTAATTGATTTTTAAAGTCTGTGTACATTAAGATACAGTGCCTGGGCTGTAAACTTATATGCGCTTTTACAAATGAACAGTGTTAGTATCTACCAGTAAAATATTGCCCAAAATATTTTCACTAACCTAAAAAACAGCCAGAGTGTTTTACTAAAGCTCACCAAGAGACTGTAGTGTGCATTCAGAATTAAGAACCACTAGACTTTTCTGTTAAGGTCAGGTTCTGGTATATCTAAGAGCTTAGTTTTAGATTTTTGACCTCGCAATCTAGAAGTCTGGTGTGCTTCTTAACTTCTTGCCAAGTTCATTAACCTCTCCGTTCAGGTAACATATCCCCAAATTGAGGATTATAACACCTGCATCAGAGTTGTTGGAGGATTTAAATTAATTACTGAAGGTAAAGCAATTTACAAAGTTGGAAAGGAGTAGGTATTTAGAAACTGTTAGACATTATTACATTGTTTTCATTATTGCTACTTTTATTCGTGAGTTATTCCAATCCAATTTGTCAAAAGACGAGGGAGATGGAAGAGAGAAAGAAAATGAGCCTCCTCTTTTTAAATTTTTATGCATTTTAGGTTAGGCATTAACTAGGATGCTGCCCCCATACAATCATACTTAAGTGTGATACAGAACTAATACCGTATCTGCCTTCAGAGTTATCAAATTAGAATTTCTGACAGTGGTGGTGGTGGGACAGAGACACTGGCTCAGAACTGTTTAATGATCCCTTGGTGATTTCAATATGCAGTAAAGATGGGGACCACAAAGCAGAGTGGGAGAGTGCCTCCTCTGCTCCAGCTCCTTCATATTTCTCTGACTCATGTTTGAGAAAAGACTTCCAGGCTTCAGAATATGACCAGAAAGAGCAGCTTGGCTGAATGTGCACATGAGTCACTGAGAAACAGTATTACAGCTGTGATGAGTAACTTCCCTTGACTATAAACTTGTTTCCAAATCCAATCCTCAGTTCTGTGTTTCATTTGATTAGCTCAACATGGTTAAAGTGAGGGCAACTCAAGTATCTGTTGCCACCAGGTCTTTGGGATCACATGTTTATCTCTATACCTTGTTATTGCTTCCTCTTCCAGATGGAACATGGGTTTATTCTGCAACAACTACTGCTATAGCATTTCATTTGACCCTGATAATTTTACCTGCCTGGGGGTGATACAAATATAATTTTTTTCTTTCCTCTTCTCTATTTCTCTCTCTTGTGCATGCTCTCTTTCTCTCCTCATCCTCCTTCTCTTTCTTCTTAACCCTCCCTTTTTTCTTCCCACCCTCTTTTCCTCCTATATTTCCTTCTTCCCTTCCTTCCCTCCCTCCTTCCTTCCTTCCTTCCTTCCTTCCTTCCTTCCTTCCTTCCTTCCTTCCTTCCTTCCTTCCTTCCTTCCTTCACCACAGCATTTCCCAAACTATTTTCAAATAACTTACTTCAATGTGAGATGTTAAGAGATTTTGAAAAACAATGCTACCTTAACAGCCTTTAAAAAATACCACATCCTCTCTTCAACATCAGCAGAAAATGTTAGCATATTAAAAACATCATGATTTTCTCCAATAATATAAATCTATTTATATCAAAGTGTTCCTACACATTTGGTCCATGGTAAAGAGTAGAAAAAAAAATATAATTATATAAAATACATAAAATAAATATACACTTTTCTCTCAAATGGTGCATTTCATATCACTTATAATATGAAGCCTACATTTTTACACTTAAAAACTCTATTCCTAACTACTTTATATGTTTTAGAATCATTTTATAATTAGAAACAGTTCTAAATGTTCATATTCAAAATTTAGTAAACTTCTACCGTAAGTTTTAGGCCTTTGTATATATGTCATTTCATTAATTCTATAAATTAGTTTTGTCAAAAATTATTCTCATATAAGGTTGGGGGAAAGACTCAAAAGCAAAAAAAATATTAGTCTTGACCAGGGTTCACAACCATGATTTATTGATGTTTCGGGTCAGATAATTCTTTGTTATGGGGGGCTGACTTGTATATTGTAAGATGGTTTACAGCACCCCTGGCCTCTACATACTACATGGCAATAGCATCTCCTTTCCCTAAGCTATAAAAACTAAACTGTCTCCATTCATTGCCAAATATCCACTGTGGAAAAAAAAAAAGTCACATTAATTGAGAACCATTGGCCTAAACCACACAGCAAATAAAGTCAAAAGCTGATGTTTCATATTTTCTGTTTAGACACTTTAGCTGCTTCTTAAAGATCAATCTTCTATGGTTCAAGACTCATCATGTGTCATTAATTGATAAGATCTTTCTTAAAAAACCATCATCTTTATTAAATGATTCACTGTCTCTTATTGGTGAAATCAGAAAGTGCAAATGAGTTCTGTACTCATGTAAAACTTGGCTTGAGTCATGGGAACAGACAGAAGCCACCAGCTCTTGTCTTGCAAATGTGCGGCATTGGTATAAATGGGAATGCCCAAATAAATCCCCAGCCCCAGTAAAACAGATGGTAGATATGTAATTTTATATCTAACTATACAGCACACCATTAGTATTGCAGCTTCACAGTGTAATAATCTAGTATAGGTGCCATATTCCAAAATGGAATCATCTTTTTATTATTATTAAATCCTTCAAATTATGACAGTGATTAAATTTTTTTATTTTTCTAGTATTTTTTTATCTTCTAATGTTAGCCAGATTTCTGTTTCATTGAGTCTACTTTCTCTCAATTATGGGATTTTCCTTGGCTCCGTAACCTCATTTCAAGTCAATTTCTCTAATTTCATCACCTGCATCATCTTCATCTTTTCTTTTAAAGTTCTTATTTTCTTCTGTAGAGAAAGAATCTCCATATTCATTTGTCTCCTCAATAAATTGCCTCTTTTCTGCTTCTGAGAAAGCTGAATGCCTAAGTAACACCTTTCTTCATCAAGTAATAAGTCATTGTAATGTCTATATATATAAATAAATGATAGATAATGATGATGATGATGATAGATAGATAGATAGATAGATAGTTAATAGTTAGATTCCTTCTTAAAATAATTTTTAAAAAGAATTCTGAGCTGGCATTTCCTTCCAGGTAGTTTTCTTAGATAAAAGTCTTAATTGAGAAGAAATATGCTGTTGAATCTATTTTGACACAATTTTAGAAGACGGGAAGTTAAGGTCAAAACTTCTGAATTGACTATGATGTATTTTGCCCCAAGGCTGAGTTGTGCCAAGTCCAGGATATGAAAAGTAAAGACAACACCCTTCAGTTCTCTTGCCCTCAGAAGCTTTCCAGGAAGGCCCAGAGTGTTCTGTAGCCCTGGAGCCAAATAGCCTAAGCACAAAAGATTCCCACTTGGCATAACAAGGATTGCTTTTTTCAAACTCTGCACAGTTTTATAGGCACTAGAGATTCTTTCTTTTAATTGTGAGAAAATACCCTCAAAATTAGAAAAGGCATTAATAGTTAACTCCCTGATAGAAGAAGGTACTCTTTTATCAAATATTATTTGGCAGGTTTAGATTATTGGCTATATCTTGCTTCTCCATGCTTCATAACCTCCTTAAAAACCTCCCCTGTTGCCACTAATTATCTCCTCAAAGATCGATTCCCTGTTTCTATTAAGCATCACGATCTCAGAAGTTCACAGACAAAGTAAAACTGATTTTTTTCTGGGGCCATTTTAAAACAACCACTAGGTATATTTTAGAGTAGTGTTTCCTAAAATTTTGTCTCCAAAAGAAGCTACTTTTAAAAAAGATAATTCCTAAACTGTTGAAAGTACACAGTCACCCTTCTTCATTCCAGATCTGATCTATTAGAATTTGTTTATTTAACAAATCCTCTTGAGGTCTTTAAATTCATAATCAGATTTGAGATTTACTGCTTTAGAAGATTTCATGACTGGAAACAAAACTTTGAAACAAAGAATGGAGCTCCAGTACTATGGAGCCAGAGGAGCGGGTCTGGAAATTTGCTGATCTCAGCATTTGCCTAGCATATTATTTGGCATCCAAGGAATATCTTTCAAATAGTGAAATAATAGGATTAGCACAATACAATCAACACCAAGAGCTACATTTGTTATTTATTTAGGTTGAGAAATAGGGTGAGAACTTTACATACTTATTTCATATCATTCTAAAATGATTTATTTTTTTCAGGAAAAACTATTACAAACTTGCTTTTACTAGTGCTAATATACTAAGGCTCAAAGAGGTTGTATCAACTAAGGGAATACTTGAATCTAAACTGCCAATCTTCAAAATATGTGCTCTGGTTACTATACTGCCTGTTTGTCTCTAATTTCCTGTTCTCCTTCTACAAATATTTATTGAGTGCCTACTATGTTCTAGATGCTAGGGATACAGCAATAGCAAGGGAGAAATAGTTCCTCTCATGAAACTTAAATTCTTTTGTGAAGATAGAGAAAAAACCCATGAAATGTAATAAATTTATATATTATATACTAAAGAGGTAATAAGCAGTATGAAATAAAATTGGAGAAGGGAGGGGGAATGAGGAATATGTGAGAGATAATACATTGTAAATGAATTGGTTAGCATACACATATTGAAATAGTAACTTTTAACCAAAATTTGAAGAGGGAGAGGGAGAAAGTCAGGAAGGTATATTTTTAAGAAGCAAAATTACCTAGAGACATTGCAACACTTAAGGTCTCATTTTATTGGACTAAATTCCCATAACGAGAGGTAATATCCTAGAATTACAGAGTCATATAACTAAACTAGACATTAATCTTGAAATTTGTCACTTTGCTTCTTAACCATAGCAAAAATTTATCACGTACCACCCTCCTTCTTCTCCTGCTTTGCTTTTCTCCACAGAACTCATACCATTTGAGATACTATATATTTTACTTATTGATTTTTTTTGTGTTATTATAATAATGTAAATACAACGAACGAAGGCATTAATGTTCATTTTGTTGAGTCATACCTCAAGTGATCCAGAAGACTGCATGATGTATATTAGACCCTCAATAATTATATTGAATGAGTGAGACCCATACAAAAAAGCTGACCGCTTCAGATAGAAGCAGAACATCCCCACCACCTGCACTCACGAGGGTAAGTTCACAGTTTGAAAAGGTATGATGTTCTACTGGTGATGTGTTAAAAAATAAAATAAAATAAAAAATAACCCCTCTTGCACGACCTCAGGAAGTAGGTGAGAGACAATGTGCCCAACCCAGGAGGAAATGCAGCCATAGCTCTATGTTGGCATGCACTATCTAACTAATCAGTGAGTGCTGTCTTTCATCATTGTATATATTTGTCATTACCCCCATTCCACTGAGTGAAAATCTCAGTCAGTCACTCAGGAATCTGAAAACTAGAGCTTAAGAGTCAAAGTATGAGTTCTCTAAGAGTAAGAAGTAGAGCATATACATCATCCTCAGAACCTAGCTCAATGACTAAAACTCAAAATGAACATTGAAAAGATGACTGAATGGATAAAATCTTCATTTTTCCACTGTTAAAAATAAATTTGACATCTCATATGCTTAATCAAATTAACATTTATTTCTGGTCACATAAATTTAGTTGTGGAATAGATGGTTTTCTTTCATCTCTTATAACTTAATCTCTTTCTCATCTGTAAAATGATGAGGTTGATAATCTTTTGGCTTCTTTCCCAGCATCCATTTACTGCACTTCTTTCAGCATTGTGAATCTCCATTTGTCAGGAAGCCTTGTAGTTTGGGTGGTATTGGCTATCCTGCCAAATGAAGGAGTTGCAGGGGGTTTGGAACTCTGATTGATAAAAATATTAAAGTAAACCAATGCATTCCATCTCCTTGTGATAGGAACCATAAATAACCTGAACATGAAGCACATATTGTAAACAGAGTTGGGTAATGGGAAGTGGTATAGTCCTTAATGAGATTTTTGAACCACTAGATAAAGTCTTACCTGAAGCTTGTTTATATTCAGACTATTTACAGAGACTATTAATTCTCTTTTTGTATGAGTCTGAGTCATGTTTTCTGTTGCTTGCAGCAGAAAAAAATCCTGATACAGATAATCTAACTGATATAACCTCCAAAGTTCATTTCAACTCTAAAGTTCTAAGTCTCTATTTATTTGTCTTCTGACTGAGAATTATTCTGAACTAATAGCAAAATAAATTCAGAAGGGCTGCCAAAGGTAGAGCAAGAGTACTCCAGAGAGATATGGCTGAGGTGAAGAAACCGTGACAGAAAGCCTCTCCAAAGGCACCTCGTCTGAGATGAACTGATTTATGTTAGGCTCATGTCTGCAGTATTTTACAACTGTAATGGCCAGTAAATGAAAAGAAATTGTTTCTGTCAGTTTACCACCTTTCTTATCATGAATGAAAGAAGTGGAAGTGCCAGATCTTCTAAAACGTGTGTAATGTTCCACCCGGGTTCCCATTCTACCTTCTCCCAGGAGAAAAATGATTTTTGCATTGTTAGAGTAGGATGTAGCATCATGTTAACATCACTTACCAGATTCAGTAATGTCCATGAATTTTAATAAGCTTAAAAGTACACTTCAACTGGACTTCACAATGATGTTTACATTTTATATGTAAAGATATTAAAATGTATTCCTTACTTGATCAAGTTACATCATGAAATTAGGCCAGGTGTTGGGGGGATGGCAGGCAGGAAGCACTTGTCTTTCTGGGTGCCAACAATACCATGGCAAATAACTTTCTAAAATACTGTTGAAGATAAACTATATATTAACTAAAGAAATCTCTTTTCCTCATTTTAGATGCAAATTTTTATTTATTTTCATTGAGCCAATTTCTCTACCAACTTCTTCATTAGTCCACCATAATACATTCAATCTGTATTTTTTTAATTAAATAAAATTAAATTCTTGTTCCTAAATTATCTCTTTTAGTTAATAAAGAAATATCTGAGAACTGCTAAAAAAGGAAGATACTGGGATAGTTCAATGTGTGAACACTGAATGTAGTGTTTAAAAATAATAAGTTCTGGAGCCTATTTTTAAATGCTTGAAACCACTTATGAACTGTATGATCAAAGAGAAGTTATTTCACCTCTGTGATACATTTGCCTTATAATCATCATCATCATCATTATTGTGTCACAAAGGGCTGTTTGATGATAAAATATGTTAACATATAAAGATATATAGAGTAGTTACCTGGTATAGATATTGCTATTGTGGCTGCTAATCCCACGTTTCCATTTGTGATAGATTTTTATAAATTTACCTCAGTTAAATAAAATGCAACTATTGTGAGAAAAATATTAAGTGGACATTCATCTAGTGGTATATAAAAATGGAAATGTCAAGTATTATCTTGTTCAGAAAGAAACTAATAAAATTGCTTCAGAATCTGGAGAGCAAATATTAAAGAATGACATGGAATTAATGAAAAATATGTATTTTATTACTAAAGATATAAAGCACATTCCAAGCATGATAAATAAAAGGTAATTTAAATCTAGGCTCATTAGAGAGAAACTTCAAAATACCTTGCGGGTCTTTAAAAAATCAGAAAAAAATAGAGTTGAATTTCAAAGGCAAGAATGCAAAACTTATCTCAGACTATATCATACCTCTACCCTAGACACTCTAAATCTACAAGATTCGTTAATGGTACCAGCAACAATGAAAATAGAAAGGTAAATTCAGAAAACAGTTTTAGATAAAATATCAGGATTTTGTGGCTTATTCCTTGAAAAAAGTGAACATAGAAAAATAAGAAACCAAAGATGATTGCAAATTTTTTAGCCAACATAACCAGGAGGCTGCTCTCTAAGAGAAGAGGAGAAACTGTGAAGCTGGAAAGATCTTGGGTTCTCGAAGGAACTCATGTGTTTGAGGACATCCATGAAAACCTCAAGCAAGGGTATTTTATAAGAAGTACAAATTTGAGCCTAAAGCTAAGTTGAGAAATAAAAACTGTAGAAAAGATTTAGTTGTTATGAAAATAGGGTTGGTAAGTAAACTGTGAGATAAACGAACACCCAGCAGAAAAGAAGGGACCAAGAAGAAAACCATGGGAAGAGTCTACAAAAACAAAACAAAACAAAACAAAACAAAATAAAACAAAACAGAACAAAACAAAAATACTAGACACACAGAGAAAAGCAGCAACTGACGCATTAGAAGGACAAAGAAACAATGTCATATAAACCTGAACAATGAATAATTTAGAAAAGTGTATGGTTACATATCAGATTATGAGAAAGTGGAAATTCAACTTTAATTAATTTAATCATAAAGAATTTTATACAAATGCAGATAGATCAGTTATATAATTGATTGTCTAAAAACTTTAACATGGCAATGATTCCAGTTCTGCAAAATTTCTGTTCTGCTGTCTTCAGCATATGAGAGTACATTTCAGATGCCCCAGTTACAGATGTAACATGTATACATGACAATGTCCAGTGGAAAAAAAGGTATGTTTCATTTATGTCTCTTTTTATTCACAGAAAATGTTCCCCAGATATAATACCCCCTGCCACCTAATGTTCAATTTTTTTCACTGCTCATTGGCCATAACATAGTCAAATGCTGATTCCCAAACCCATCAATAGTAAGGAGTATAGATTTAACTTATGATTCACTTAAATTTTATACAGGTCCATCATCATTTCTGGTCAAATGGTCTAGCAGAAATGAAACAAACTAGGATTCTACTAAAAAGTTTGGAACCAGGGAAGGTGTTAGGTAGGAACTAAGAGTGTCTGCTAAAATGGTCAGTAGGATTAAATGATACACAGCAGTTAAGTTAGAAAGTAACAACAGATCATTGGACTTGTTCTCTAGACAGATGTTATTTTGATTCCTTTTAAATGGCAGGCACTGCTAAATGTGTGGATACAAGGACAAGTAAGGCTTGATCCCTGCCTTATGTCTCCATGGTTTAGAAAGAGAAGTGTGCAGTAAAATGATGGGACTAAAGACCAAGTGGTAGAAGTCCAACCTGCTTAGTTTAGCAAGAGTATTATGCCACAACAAATTTTCACAGACATGAATTTATTCAAATAGTACAAAACTATTTGAGAATATTACCAGACAATGCAAACTTTTATATTCCTATGTTTCAGGTCCTACATTATTTAGGGTAAAGATTCCATACTTTTGATTTGGAAGAAAGTAAAATCTGAAATTTATTTTTTTGTTATATTATTTGCTAGGTATGGTATTTTTAGATAGTGGAATTTAATTTGAGAATTGATACCTAATTTCTACAGTTTATTTTTGTTCAACAAACAGCTTATCTTAATGATATTGAGTCTAATCTTATGGTAAATCATGATAAGTAATACATTTTCTGGAAAGAGGTTTTAGAAGAGAAAAAGTAAATAATTTGAACAACTATGCAGGATGCAGTTTTTCAAGCACTTATACATCTATGTCTGAATTGGTAAGCATAAACACTATGACATTAAAGTTGAAAAAAGAATCACAATTCACAACTAGGGATATTCTATGTTACTGATGTTTTACTTAGCCCCATGAAATCCTCATAGTTTGGCCATTAGAGTAACAAACAGTTTACTGACAAAAGTACATTTTTGAACTTTTATTAATTTAAAAGATTATTCCAATACCTCAAACCATCCAGTATAAAGAATGGCCTGTTTTCTTCTTAAAAGTTAATGTTCTATCTATTTCTTTGTTTAATTTTAAAGCTTTCTAATATTTTAGCATAGTTATATTTGTCAATATTTACAGTGTGCCAAAGATAAAATATTAGACAAGTAAAAAATAATGTGGATTTCTTTTGGAAAAAAAAATCAAACAAAAAATTCCTGACCTCAACATCCATAATTATTTAATTATTATTTTTTATTGCATGGGTACATAGAAGAGTAGTTGAAGTTTCTGTGAGATTTCCCCCAGATATTTCTTTACAACTCCAGTAAATTAATTATAAATTACTGTGGACGTGCAACCACAACCAATGTATCAAGAAGGAAAGAGCTAAAAGTCAGGTATATACAAATGGAAACAGTCACTTTTATCTTTATAAATCATATTGTTTAGTGTTAATAAGAATAAAGTCCCGATTATGGTCATGAGCCAGCAGCAATAAATTACTTTAAATGAGTTTTAAGTTAGCTGCTCTCCTGCTATTCTCCATCTCCAAAATTTACAAACTTATATTAACTAGGTTAAAGTATACATTGTATGTGGACACTAGTCATAATTAAATTAAAATAAAAGAAATCCACAAGTCCTGTGTTGTCAATTTGTTAATTCAGACAATATTAACTTGACTCACTTATATTTTAATTCTGCTGAATCCTACACAATGATTCCCAGTACTGAAGTTCGAAAAACAACACTATACAAAAAATTTAAGGCCCTCTAATACTGCCTTGTAAAAAGAACAAATCATATGAGCTTATGTGTAATTAGCAATGTGTAGAGAAGTCAAGTCAGTAGGCCTGTATACTTCATTAGTGCTGAGAGACTAACATGTGGAAAGCACCATGCAAATAAAATAATCAGTGTAAATAGGTACTAATGTAGCAGAGAAAAATAGGCAAAAAGGCATCTAGATTAATATTATAAGGTAAAAAATGATATTGTTTAAGAGAGGTAAGGGGTAGAGTATGTAATGGGCTTCAAAACTTCACTTATTCCTGAATCCACAACCTTACCATAGGCCCATCTAGGGGTTATGTTATCTTGGGCTCCTGACTGCACTTAGCATATGACCTGCTTTGGCCAAAAATATATGGGGAGAAACAGCAATGTGATAATTCTGAACATAGACTTTAGAAAGTTTTTTATGTTTCTAATTGTGTTTTTGTGCCTCATTTAGAACCACAAATAGGTGCTGCTTTTTAAAATCTAATACAAAAAGCAACAAATTCAAAAATAAACAAATGGGATTATAGGGAAGGAAACCATCAACAAAATGAAAATGCAACCTACAGAATGGGAGATAATTGCAAATCATATGTCTGATAAGGGTCTAATATCCAAAATACATTGGAAAAAACTCATACAACTCAATAGCAAAACAGTATAAATTAAAAAATAGGCAGAAGATCTGAAGAGACACTTTTCCAAAGAAGACATACAGATACATTACAAGCCCAACAGGTATATAAAAAGATGCTTAACATCATTAATCATCAGGGAAATGCAAATTAAAACCACACTGAAATATTACCTCACACATTTTAGAATGTCTATTATCAAAAACACAAGTAGTGACAAGTGTTGATGAGGAAGTGGAGAAAAGGGAAGCTTGTGCACTCTTGGTGGGAATGTGATTTGATGCAACCACAATGGAAAACAGTATAGAGGTTCCTCAAAAAAATTTTAAAACTGCCGTGTGGCCCAGCAATTCCACTTCTGAGTATTTATCCAAAGAAAATAAGAACACTAATTCAAACATGTATATGCACTCCATATTTATCAAAGCATTACATACAATAGCCAAGATATAAAAACAACCTAAGTGCTCATCAATAGTTAATAATGTAACAACTATGTATGGTGCTAGATTTATCAGGGGATCACTTTGTAAGTTATAGAAACATCTAATCACTACATCATATACCTGAAACTAGTATAATGTATATCAACTATAACTGAAAAATAAAAAGATTACTAAATAAAAAATAGATCGATAGACACAAAAGTTGTGATATATATGTGTGTGTGTATGTGTGTATATTATTCAGACATAAAAATAAATAAAGTCTTAAAATTTGTGACAACATGGATAGACTTAGAGATTATTATGCTAAGTGAAGTAACTCAGACAAAGACAAACACTGTAGGATCCTTTATATATGTATGTGTGTGTGTGTGTGTGTGTGTATAAACAAAACAAAAACAAACAGCAATAAAAGCCTAAATAAACCATAGATACAGAGATGAGATTGGTGATTGCAAGAGGGGTAGGAGAAGTAGGTGAACTTTTTTTTGGTTATTTAAATAAATTTAGTTAAAATAAATTGAATAACAATTTTTTAAAAGATTCATAACTTTAAAAAATCAGAATCATAAAATAAGACAAAAAAGATCAGACAGATTTGATAAAGAACAAAGTATAAATTATAAAACTGAAAATGATCACCCTTGAAATTAAAAAAAAATTACGAATAAACAGCAGATTTCATAGAATCAGAAAGAAAATTAACAAATTGAAAGATAGATCCAAAGACACTACACAAACATCTGGATGAAAAATATAAAAGAGATTGAGACAGAAAGAATAGAATGAAAAAATACAAAACATGTATAGCAAGAATTCCCGAAGATGAGAATACAGTGAAAGGGAGAAAAGCAATATTTAGAGAACATATGTATATGTTTTCAAACTAATGTAATGTAGGTACCAGTGAAGAATGTGAGATGATTATTGCGTGCCAGTTTCTTAACTCTTTTCCAGCATGACTAAAGTAAATAATACCACTACAATAAATAAATAAATTAAAAAACAAACAAACAAACATTTATTTATTTATTTATTTATTTATTTATTTATTTATTTACGTTTGAAAGACCATACTTAGATGGCAACTGATTCATCATCATGAGAAGTATATGCAATAGTTAATGTGACAGTGCCAGGAGGAAGACCAGAGCCATGCATCCTGACTGTGCAGATTTGCAATAAGAAGAATGCTGTCTACAACAGCTAAAGTCCAGACAACCTATAGTTACCTGAGCAATATTAAATGATTATTGTTTTAATTAACTAAGTATTAATAAAGTTTGATACGCAACGTTATTTTCACAAAATCTATCCAATATGACACATAAGCACACACACACACACAAAATCACAAAAAACTTAACAGTTACATCCACGTAGGGGATAAGAATAAAGTCCCGATTATGGTCATGAGCCAGCAGCAATGAATTACTTTAAATGAGTTTTAAGTTAGCAGCTCTCCTGCTATTCTCCTGCTATTCTTCATTTTTAATGATGGGCAAGTAGAACTTGGCCATTTAAAAATGCTGAAGGTGGGTGTTTAATGTTTAAAGTGTGCAAGAAAACACATGAGAAGGAAAATATCTATGCTTCTGCATACCCAGGAAGCAATCTGGGAATAACATGCTTTAGCATAATTCTCTGGATTATAGATATTGTGGTAGCCTCCTTATTCAAATTTATGAAATAAGGCTGGAAGAAGGAGAGAATTGAGAAAGATTTGAGATTACTTCCCTCTCTTCCCTCTCTTCCTACTCTCCATGAGGACCTAAAATGCTGGTTTTCATATTCAGTGTCATTTCAAAGGGATCTGTATTGCACCATGGCCAGCTGCAAGGGGAGAAATTGATGATTTAGGGTTAAGCTGTAGATTTTTAATACAAAGAGAAAGTCTTTAATGCATTATATGTTAATATGGTATATGAGAATAATGCTACTTATATCATATTAATATGGTAAAAGATGGTGACAAAATTTAATTTATAAAATATTTTGTAGAGACCATAAAGTTGGATATGTTCACTAGTTCATCGGTCTGAATGGATAAGTATCTTTTACTGCCTCCTAATACACACTGCTAAGAGCTCGTGGGAATCTCCAAACACTTTATGTATAATTATGCCATTAAGGTAAATCTGGTGATTATAGTAACATTAAATTAGGGGAAGCTAACACTAACTGTTTTTAAAAATAATTTTCAATTAACTTACATTAAGTCTGTTTTCATTTTTATTATTTTAATTTTATTTACAAAATGCCTACACAAGTTATCTGGCTTTAAGTTGCAGTGAATTTCATAACAGCAATCAATACCATTTTATTTGTGTAATGTAACACCTTTAATGAAAGTACTGTTCAAATAAGACCTCAGATATTCCTGCATACAGAATATGCACTGAAAGTAAATTAGGCAAATTAGAAGACTTTTTCTACCAATTTAGGCTGATATCAAATTTGGGAGTTTGAGGAAGCAGTCTGATTTATCTGTGACAAAGTATAAATAAAATTGATAGATAATTTTACTTATTTAGTTAGTTATTTTTATTAGCACTACCTAATTAGCCCTAAAGTGACACATCTAAAGGGTGTTCTGAACAAGCACCAGGGCCTGCTGGGGCAAATTCCTCTCTATGGGGCCAGTTCCCACACAGCAGCTCATGCCCTTGGCTGTGGCCAATCTGCACAGCTGGTAAGCCAGAGAGTCAATCCCACCCAGTGACATGCCAAGAGCAATCAAGTCTCAACTGTAAGAGCAGGACACACTCAACTCACACAAAGGACATTCCTTGAGTATCCAGCTTAGGTGACCAGGGAGACTGTGCCACTGGGCCCCACAGGACTGCTACCATACTAAGACTGGGAGATGTAGCAGATCTACCTAATACATAGAACTAAATACAGAGAGGCAGCCAAAATGAGGAAGCAAAGAATCATGTCCCAAATGAAAGAACAAGAAAAAGAAAAACAAAACAAAACAAAAAATAACTAAATGAAATGGAGGCAAGCAATCTATCAGATACAGAGCTCAAAATACTGGTTATAAAATGCTTAAGGAACTTAGACCTTGAACAAAGAAGCAGTAAGCACACAAAAAGACACAGAAACTAGAAGAAAGAACCAGTCAGAAATGAAGAATATAACTGAAGAATACATTAGAAGGGAACAACAGCAGATTAATGAATCAGAGGATGGAATCAGTGATTTGCAAGATGAGGCAGCAGAAAACACCCAATCAGAACAGTAACAAGAAAAAAAGAATTAAAAAAAAATGAGAATAGTTTAAGGGACAACATCGAATGTACCAACATTCACATCATAGGGGTACAAGATCATTTTAAATGTCACTTTGGGCACTTCTGCCAATTTTCTTCTTTCTCTATGGTTACTGCAAGCAGGCAGTGAATAGTTAATATAACTGTATAAATATTTCAGACTCCCATAAACTCAATCATCAAATTAGGAGGAAAAGTGGGTTTTTGCTTATAGTGTCAAGATTCATTGTCCAGATTGCCCTCACCCCATGACCTGCTTGGGTCAATAGTTATATGGGCAGAAAAGACAATGTGTCAGTTCCAAGCCTCGGCCATAGGAGATATTTTACAGAGGTCCTCTATTACTACACTCCCTTAGCGACTACCCAATTTGCCGCTTCATGTTGATTGTATACATCTCTTTTGGATAGTCTTACAAATGCTGAAAAGCAGGTTGTCTCCCCTTAGACATTCTTCTCTTTTGGCCAAAAAATTTCATGATAACATCCAGTGACATAAGGCCACAAATGCATTACACCAAGTAGGAAAGAGGTGAGAGGCTGGGACTTGCTTTGACCATAAAGAAACAGTGAGAATAGATGTGAGAAGAAAAGCAACCAATGGCTGTCTGATTGCTTGCATATGTCTTGCCACTGACACAGTGAGATAACAACTCAAATTATGATTAGATTTTATGGCTTCAAAATCTCCATCTCTATATTTGAAGTTAAGTAAAGGTTTTTGCTGCTGCAGTGCTAAGTATTATTTTCAAAGGATAGCTCATCGAGTAGTATCAGTGCTGAAGCAACAATAGCAGAAAAGAAAGAATCTTTGGTGAAATCTTTTCTCTGGGTGAAGAATGCTTTCAGTTTCATGCCTCATGGCCTCCACACAGGGCAGCTAATATCACGGCACTTTGATTTAACAGAGCAAGCAGGCGAGAAGAGCCAGAGAGAGGGCACTCAAAATTTAGGCCATCAGTTTTTTTTTTGTAACCTAATATCTGAAGTGATGTTCCATTATTTTGCCATATTGTATGCAATAAAAGCAAGTCACTAACTCCAGTGTACACTCTAGGGCAAGGAGTTACAAAAGGCATGAATATCAAGAGGCAGGATTATTCAGAGCCATTTCAAAGGCCTTTTACTACAGGGCTAGATAAATTTTGAAAGATGAGTGGTATAGAAAAAAGAGTGGTTTTGAGAATTTAGAAAAAATACACAGAGCGGGGTACCAACATACCACAACTACATTTCCAGAAATCACTGTTTACAACTGTTCTTTGAAGGAAATACACTCCTATTATTACTAATTTATAATGAAAAACACCTGGATTTTGCCTAAGATTTTTACAGCCCTTGGGTAATGCCAAAATATTAACTAAGGCAACTGAACTCCAGAACCCACATTTTATCACTGTACTATACTATAAGGAAGAAAGTATGAAGTATTGTAGAAAGGGAGCTATACAACTGCCAAGAATAATGTTTTTTAAATGTTAGATATTATCACGTCTTAGCAAATAAGAAATTTCTTTTCTTTGCCTAATGATTGGATTTATCATCACATTTAGTTTTATAAGAACTGTAAACTGTTTTCCAGAATGACTACCATTTTACATTCCCACCAGCAATATGAGTGATCCAGTTGCTTTTCATTCTTGTCAACATTTGTTGTTGTCACTATTTTTTTTTTCATTTAGCCATCCTGTTAGTTGTGTAGTGATATTTCATTATTGTTTTGATTTGCATTTCCCTGATGCTAATGATGTTGACCACCCTTTCATGTTCTTGCCTTCTATATGTCCTCTTCAGTAAAATGTCTCCATATTTTTTTTTGACTGGATTGTTTGGTTGTTGTTTTGTTACTTCTTAATGTTGTTGAGTTTGAAGGGTTCTTTATATATTCTAGATACTATTTCTTTATCAGATATGTGTTTTGCAAATACTTTTCCCTGTCGCTTGTCTTTTCATCCTCTTTATATAAACTTTCAAAGAACAAAAGATTTTAATGTTAATGAGGTACAATGTATGAATTTTCCCTTTGATTGATTGTGATTCTGTTGACTATGAATTCTGTCTAGATCTAAATGCTGAACATTTTCTTCTATTTTTTTTCCAAAAGGGTGTCATATTTTTCATTATATTTAAGTGCATGATCCATTTTTTGTTAACTTTTGTATAAGGTGTGACATTTAGGACAAGCTTAATAATTTTGTCTATGGATATCCAATTACACTAACAGAAATTGTTTAAAAGACATCCATTGATTTGCATTTGCATTTATGTCAAAAATTAGTTGAACATATATGTGTGGGACTATTTGTATTCTCTATTCTGTTCTATTGATCTATGTGTCAATCCCTTTACGAATGCTACACTACCTTGAATATTGTAGTTATGTAATAGCCCTAAATAGTGTTTTCTCCCACTTCCTTCTTAATCAAGGATGTCTTAGCTATTCTATATCTGTAAATTTCCATATACATTTTAGAATAAAGTTATCTGTAACTATAAAAAAACCTTGTTGGGATTGTATTAAGCCTGTACATAAACATGGTGATAATGGACATCTTTACTATATTGAGTCTTCCGATCCTAAAATGGAGAATGTCTCTTCATTTATTTAAGTCTTTTTTGATTTATTTTAGCAAGACTTTGTAATAATTAAAATACAGAACCTGAACATATTTTAAGATATATTTAAGTATTTCCTTATCTTTACGGTGAGTGTAGATGTTGTTGTTTTTTTCAGTTTCTGCATATATATTGTTAGTATATAGAAATATAATTTATTTTTATGTATTGGTCTTATATTCTGAAATCTTGCTGAACCTACTTATTAATTCTAGTGTTATTGTTTTCTTTGTCATTGTAGTTGTTGATTATTTGAGTTTTTTTTTACATAGACAATCGTGTCATCTGCAAGCAAGGCAACTTTATATCTTCCTTTTTGACCTATATGCTTTATTGCAGTGACTAGAACCTTCAATACTATATTAAGTAAGAGGGGTAATAGTGAAAACCCTTGCCTTGTTCCCAATCTTAGAGGAAAAGTGTTCAGTTTTTTACCATTAAGTATAATGTTAGATGTATGGAGTTTTACAGTAGTTCTTTATCAAGTTGAGATAATTCCCTTCTATTTCTATCTTGCTAGAGTATTTAACATGAATGGATGTTGAATTTGTCAAATGCTTTTTCAGTTTATTGATATGGTGGATTATATTAATTGATTCTTCTCCTTTTCCTACTCTTTCATTCTTCCTCTTTCTCTACTTTTGCTTCTTTGTGTCTGTTTTCTTCTGTTTTTTTTTTTAATTGGATGAATTATATTGATTTGTCCTCACATTCACTGATTCTATCCTCTACCATCTTTACTCCACTATTGAGTCTACCCATGGAATTTTTAATTTCTAGTGTTGTGTTTTTCCTTTTAATAATTTGCATTTGTTTCTTTTTAAAAAAAAATAACATTCACATTTTAAGTGAGATTTTTCTACTTTTTATTTGTTTCCAGAGAATTTGTAATTGAGTGTGGAGGATTTTTATTATAACTGCTTTTAAATTCTCTTCAGATAATTTCAACAACTGATTCATCTCAGTTATGATGTCTGTTAATTGACTGTTTTTTCTCATTCACTTTATAATTGTCTTGGTTTCTCATACAATGGGTGATTTTTTAAATGTATACTGGACATGTTGCCTACTGTTGAAATCTTTCATATGAGCAGGCAGTCACCCTGTTTAGTTGTAGACACTGGTCTTAATCTACTTTGTAGGCTGGGTTTTCTTAGTAGTTTTATTTTCACAGCCTTTGCAATGTTATTTTCATCTTATTACTTTAATCTGTTGACTCTGAGGCTCCCACTGTCTCTTACTGGTGCTACCTGAGGAGGAAACGGAGAGATTTGTTCAGGTGAAATCACTGGGTGTCTCCTGGTGAAGAAAAGGATTCCAAGGTCCAGTAAGAAGAAGACATTCCCTGGCCAGATGCCCATCTGAGGTTATAACTCTCTATCAATATTTCTCCACCTCCAGCTGTCCCTGCCTCTCTGCTCACGGTGGAAGAGGAGAGTCTCAGGCCCATGGTGAAAAAGAAACCTGTGAATCAGAACATCTTCTATGGCTGGGTCCTTCATGCCAGTCTTGTCTGTCCACACTGAAGTCTCCTAGTATAGCTAGGAAGCCTCAGGTTTTCAGCCAGCACCTCTCTTATGGGTTTGCTGTGGTAGGACACCCCTTCCTGGGAGGACCTGAAGAGTCTTCCTGAACTAGGTGGTAGGATGTGCCCCCACTTTGCCTGGTGTCACTAGGATAGGGTATCTCAGGCTCATGGAGACAAGGAGACTTCTCAAAAAAAAAATGCTTATTGTAGTCTCTCTTGCAAATTCTATCAGTAGATTTAGCACTCTGCACTAAACTCTATGCTAGATTGAAAAATGGGTCCCCCAAAATATCCATATCCTAATCCCCAAACCTGTGACTATGTTATCTTACACAACAAAAGGGAGTTGGCACTTGTGATTACACTATGGATCCTGAAATGGAGAGCTGAGCCTAGATTCTCTGGATGGGCCCAATGTGATCATAAGTGTCTTTATAACAGAGAGACGGAGGGTCAGATTCACAGAAGATGTGATGACAAAAGCAGAGGTTGGTGTATGCAAGGAAGGTAGCACAAGCCAAGGGAAGCAGGTAGCTTCTAGGAGCTGGACAGGCAAGTGTATCAATTCTCCCCTAGTGTCATCAAAAGAAACACAGCTTTGACAGGCTGCTCACTTTTGGAGCTTCTGACCTCCAGAACTATAAGAGAATAGATTTGTCTTGGTTCAAGTCACTAAATTTGTAGTAATTTATTATAGCGAATATAAGAAACTAATAGTCTTCAAGTAAGTTTTCCTTAAACCATGTTCACTTATACAGTTTCACCAAATCTTCCTGTCCATTCCCTTTCTTGTAATACTACTGCTTTTTTTTTTTTTTTTTTTTACTGGAGTTAGTTTTGAAAACCAATTTCTACTGAGAATAGTACTTCAAAAATCTCATGAAGACACAAGGGAGATTTTTAGATCAAAGGGATTTATGTATCTGTGTGTGGATGTATACCAATGAGTTCAAAAAAATTTGTAATTTACATACACACACACACACACACACATTTAAAACATCTCAGGCTGCCTTTGTATGTGACTTGTAACTGAAAAACATAACTCAGTATGACAGTCTAATGCATATAGCTTTGGGGACCTTTAAATTTTTTAATTTAGGTATGTACTTATTGCTGACAATTTTCACTTGGTTGTGGTACTTAAAATAGAGGATATATATCCATGTTAATTAACATGATGAGTAATTTTATCAAAGACTGTCAAAATAGTGGCTCTGAAGGGAGTCAGAAAGGGTGAAGCAAACCCATTTTTTTTTAAGAGGGAGGGATTAAACATTCAATATAGACTATATTATAAAAAATTGATATAGATCAAATTTCATGGTGTCTAAATCTTTAGGGCATCTGGAATGTCTGCTGTGATGAAAGTTTTTCATGAAAACGCAGCTGGAAATCATATTCCCAGATGGAGAAAAGCTAAGCTAATATCACCCTCTCTGACAAATTTAGCAATATGAAAGATTATATTTTAATGGTATAAGTAAGGGAAGTGTTTATATATGTGTGCATCCATTATTCCCTTTCTCCTCTCTGAGCTCCTGGAGAATTTTAGGCAAGTCACTGTCCTTTGCTTTGGGTAATGGTGAATCCAAATTTTTTTCCTAGATAGGTTCTTGTAACTTCAGAGGTTAGGGGTAAGAGAAAAAGGAAAGTGAAAAGCAATTATAACTTAATGAAACAATATGCATTGTTAAATACTATATTCAGCAGTATTTTCTTCAGCATTGTTTATATTAACACTAGAAGCATTTACCAACAAGAAAGGAGGAAGGGAAGAAGACGGAAAAGCAAAGCAAAGCAAAACAAAGAAAAGAAAAGAGAAAAGTAAAGAAAAAAATCATTTGTAGAGACTTTATGGTCAAATAATAAAAGTACTTTTATGTCATATGAAAAAACTTAAGTTGTCATCCTAATTATATTTTTTAAAAACAGGATTGTTATTGCTGAAGATATGAACTCATTTATCTACTCATTTAAAATCAATTAATCAAAATACCGTGATATACGTAACAATATCTATATAAGAATATCACACATCACACATAAAGCATTCTGAAATATTTTTCCAGTTAAGGAGACATTTTAAATAAATATTTCATAAAATGTTATTTTTTATTAAACCTAATAGTACAAGGTTTTGCCAAGGTGATTTTCATTTTCTTCAAACATGTCATTATTACATTCTCTTTCTGCCTTCCCTTAAGTGGCTTCCTGGGATGCTCAAAGCAAACAAAAACTGATTTAACCTGCCATTCAAGGCTTTTCATGTTCTCTTGTTTCCATTCTTCCTTCCTTTCTTCCCTCCCCATCCTCTTAATCGTCCTCTCTCTCCCTCTCCCTCTCTCTCTCTCTCTCTCCCCCCTCTCTCAGTTTGATATTAAGTCCTTGCTATGTGGTAGGCACTACTCTAAGTGCTAGTGCCATTATAGGGAACAGAACAAGTCAGGGCTGTTGCTCTCAGGGAGTTCCTGTTATGAGGAAGTAAGTTTAATAGAATGAATGATACTAGTCTTAAGACAAAGAAGTCCAAATATGAGAGTTAAGAGAATGATTTCTGGAGCTGAATTTCAAGCTAGGCTTCATAACTAATAAATGTCTGTCTGACTTTTCATAAGTTACTTACTCTCCCCAAGGCTACATATTTTTCACTGACAGGCAAGGGATAATAATAATAGATAATGTTGACAATGTTGAAAAAGAATGATAATAACTACTTTATAGTTTCACTAAGAAGACTAATTGAGATAATACTCTTAACTATACAACTGGATATTATAAAATCTCAATAAATGGTATCATTATCATTAATGTCACTGTTGTTGTCAGGGGTTGAGCTAAATAATACACATGTGCTTAAGGATTTCAGCTGTATTTGAGAACTACCAACCATCTTCCTATGATTTATAAAGATAGTGGTTTTTAATGATCGAAACAATATTCCCTTGAAATCAAATTGACTTGGAATTCGTAACTAGAATACCTGAAAATGGCCAGTAGAATGATTTTCTTCCAAGTTCCCTTCTAAATTAAGGTGGGTGAAGGCAATTTTATTATAAGTCAATATGTAACTTAATGTACTCATGCAATCTACTGAAAGACGGGAGAAAGCAATGCCTGGGTTTGCAGGCCACTGCTCCTCCAGGGCCAGGTGGCATTCACACAGCACATGTTCTCCAGCTCCTGACTGGCTGCCTGTCTTATCTGCTTCTTTTCAACCTGACAGGGGTCGATAATGCATTGCAGAGAACAAAGAGGATGTGCAGAATAATAATGACGATGAAGAATTAACAATCTTGAATCAGACTTCAGTCTGGTGAATGAAGGAGAGACCATTCATTCTAGGATGTGCATTTATTTAAAGCTCTAATTATTATTATTATTGTAATCCATGCAATAAGGAACAGACGAAGCAAAGCTTATAATGTGATTCACTGTGAGAGCATCAATGACCTTGGGAATGAGAATAAAGGAAATAAAAGATAGCTTTGTGAAATGAGTCTCTGTTAGATCTTATGTTGGTATTTCTATGCAATTTGTTTTTGCCCAGATCCTTAAAGGGTGCCCACAAAAGGCCTCTAGGCCTCATGGTTATTACTTAAAGGAAAATTATTTGCATTTCATTGTAGCAATATAATGATTCCATTAACAAAAAGGAAAAAAATGAAAAAAATATATAAAACATACATAGGTCATAAAGAAAATGATTTAGTATGAGAAGTGGCATGTCATAGAAACAGTCCTGGGCCAGGAATTAGAAATCTTGGTGGAAGTTCCAGGATATCTCTAACTGGAAGCACAATCCTAGGCCATTTACAAAATAAACCTCAGACTCCCAGTGCCCATCTGTCCAGTGCAGGAATCTTTTAAAACTTACTTTTTATTTCTTGAACAGAGTTGTTCCAATTAAAGAAGAACAAGATGTGATTCTCCTCATAGATTATAACTACAAGCAGCTATGAAGACATTCATAATTCATTTGACTAAATACCATAGATGTTTTTGTTTGGATTTATGTTTTTATCAAAGTATAGCTTTGTTTTTTTTTTAATCTATAGATTTAAATTCTTATTTGAATTACAAATGCTCTAAATTTTTAAGAATTTACTTTTAATTTATTTATTTTGTGTGCATGTGTGTGACATTGGTTAACAAAATCCAATAAGTTTCAGGTGTTCATCTTCTATTTTCTTCTCTGGTGGGTTTTGCTACTAACACGCTGTACTCTAAACCCTCCCTACCCCAAGTGTGCAAAATACCTGCTGGAAATGAGTAACATTGATATCAACCAAGAGTTTGTCAGAAATGCAGACTCTTGGGCTCCCCCACAATCCCACTGAATCAGACTCTGCATTTGTACAAGATTCCTAAGTAATCCCTTCACACATGAAGTTTGAGGAACAGTGATCTAGTGCCATTTAACTGCCCTCTTGGCTTTGAATTATCATGTGTTCCATATCCCAAAAATATTTCCTTCCTTCCTTCCTTCCTTCCTTCCTTCCTTCCTTCCTTCCTTCCTTCCTTCCTTCCTTCCTCTTTCTTTCTTCTCTCTCTCTCTCTCTCTCTCTCTCTCTCTCTCTCTCTCTCTCTCTTTCTTTATTCATTTATTTCCCATTTTATGCCCATTTACTCCCCAGCAGTGCTTGTGGCTACAGCATTTACACCAAAATAACTCACAAATTACAGGCTTAAACTAACTCCCAAATTTTGCCATAAAATATCTCACTTTTAATATTATTTTTGCATCACTCTAGTAGATTGATAGTCTTTGGAAACAAATGACATCATTCCATTTATAGCATTCTATTTTTTGTATTGGGATTTCCATTTACAAAATATATTAATTCTTGATTGCTGAAAATGTCAAATTCTAGAAAACAGAGCATTCCTGCGCATGATGTTAATTAATATCGTTCTCAAAGAGTTGTCAGCCGAAGTTTCATTTGATGAATCCAATTTATGTATACATTTTTGCTATGTGAGGATTAGAGACAAGTTCTGTTTAGAAATAACTCCAAGGACAGTTTTTATATTTTATTTTCACATTGAAAACCAGTCAGATTTGCTTCATCCTCAAAGAGCGTGTTATGTAAAATTAAATTAACCCTGGCAGAGAGCTGTGCTTTTTTTTTCTAAACAGGAAATGGGTTAAAGTTGAAAGAGGCCTCTCTGGTTGTCCAGTCCAGACACCTCATCTTAAAGTGAGGGCAACAGTAATCTACCCAAGGTCACATTCTTCCTGAGCCAGGAATAGATTTCAATCTGCTAGTTTGAGTCACGGGTACTTTTCAACAATATCATGTTAGCAAAAAATTTACTTTGCTACTGAATTTTTCTATTTTCTCTCTTTAGCCATAAAAATGTTAATCACAGTTTCCCTGGGTCACCCTTGGTCTTTGGACTCTCAGGCTCCTGTGCATGTGTGTATTTATTATAGCAGAAAACAACCATAGACTTCTCATTGGAGACCAAGGCCATCTGGGTAGCTGGAGGGGTGGCTTGGCTAGTTCACCACCCTTTGCCTTTGGCTTCTCAGTTATCAAGTAGGAGATGATTCATCTCTCCAGAGACCTCTGACAGTCTCAGCTAAAAAGCCTCTGAGAAGTGCAAAGCATTACCATGCCATGTAAGTAAAAACTACACCATTCTCTGAAATCTCTATCTGGAAATGAAACTGAAATTAGTAGCTGTCATTGGCCTATGCCACATATTACCCCATGGTTAATTCCTATGGGCACAGCCAAAATTGCTTTGCAGATCATTTACTCTAAGGACTTGAATCTGCAGAAGTAACAATAGATAACAGAGAGAGCAATAGATTTGAGGTTAGAAGTTCTGGGTTTGAGCCCCAGTTTCTCCCCTTACTAATTACGTGCATTTAAGCTGTTATTCCACTTCTCTGGGCTTCTGCTTCCTCTTTTAAGTGACATTAAAATTACTACATAATCAGTTATTTTATCATTATTATTATTTGTCCTTGCTGTGGATACTTTCTTTTCCATGTGCCCTTGTCCTAAGTGTACTAATCACTTTTCCACTTTCCCAGCATAGTACATTTTTTTTCCCCTTATAAGACCACCAATTTCCATTTTGGTGTACATGAGGACCCAGGATGACTCTACTCTCAGTGCCTCCAGGAGAGTATGTGACCACGCCAGTCAATCCAGTGAGCACATGCAGTGCCCTCTGGCCCTGATGAACTGAGTTCAGGAGATGGCATGTGAAATAACGTGCTAGCCCAACAAAGTGAATCTCAGGTCTGTCCAGGGAATGCTGATCAAGAAGTTCTTTTCCTCTTTACTGTACTGATACAGCATGATGTGTGTACCTGTTATGGCCATCTGCTTCCATACAGAGCCAATTTAAGGACAAAGCTGACCCACTGAAGTGGCAAACCCAAAAGAATTGTTGAGCTAGAGCCCTAATGAGAAGACAAAATTCTGCATTAAGCCACACCTTAAATGCAACCTTATCTCTGTACTTTTCAGTTATCTGAGCCAATTCTCTTCATTGGTTAAAAAAGTCTGAGTCTGATTTTCTATTTCAGGAAACCCTCTCATACTGACATTAATAATTTGGTCTCAACAAAGCTGGTAAATAGCCAAGCTGTTACATAATTCCTTTAAATTACATGATTTGCCCCAGTTCAAAAACTTAAATAGAATGTGGTGTCTGAATAGCATTCTTTCAACACTGAGGTAAAATACACATCGATGTTTTATAAACTGTTGTGAACTGCTACAAAAATATAAAATACTATTTTTCACAAAGCAGTGAGTCGTAAGAAAACTATTTGATCAGTTATTATTTGGGATTAAGCAATTAATAAATCTGTGGACCTTATTTCCCCCAAATACTGATTATACATATACAATCATTTTCAGATAATTTCAGAGAGTTCGTAAACAAATTACATAAGACATTTATGATTTATATAGGACTGATCTTCTAGGATTGGTTCTTAATTTGTGGTCCACAAGTCCATGAGTTACCAAAAAGGTTAAGAACTACATACTATCTGAAGTACCAATCAACTCTAAGAATTCTTCTGCTGAGTATATTTATCAGGAAACTCCTACATTTAAGCTTTAATAGAATTCAGACAAAGCTCCACTACAATTAATGCCATAATTAGAGGTATTCTGCTGAAGTAAATTGTTCCATGCTTTTCTTCTGAACTTTGTTTAATTTTTCTTTAATTTATTTCATAACACTAAGAATAATAATAAAAAAAAGTTACCCAGGTACTAGTCAGATCATTTTTCTCTCACTGGGAAAAATCTTAGGATTTGGCTTCACAGAATCAATTGTATTGATATAAAGTTCAAAATTGGAATATAAAAATGTAATTACACAGGGTATCTGAAACACAGATTGAAGTGGAAAAGACTAAGATAATTGAACTCAAGATCTTATTTGTGGTATAATTTATATCCATTGAGAAGAAACTGCAGAGATTTTTGTGGCTTAGTCTTTGAATCAAATCACAGAAAAGGAGAAGAAAGTGGGAAGATAAAAGGAAAGTAATCAGGAGGCAGGTTCAGTCTGGTGGGAAGTATTTTCATCCTTTTCCTACCTCAAACACTGCAAACCTTGAGTCAGAAAAATTCCTGGCACAGAAGAGCAACAATGCATTTATGATCCAACCTTATGGAAAGAGCTGGAGTTTGGGAGTCAGAAAAATCTTTATTTGAATTCTAATTCTGTTACCTTATTGCCATGTGACATGGAAAATTTACCTAAGTAATTTCTAACTGCTGTTCATGCTTTTACTCTTGTCCTTACTTCAAAGTTTATTTTCAAAATCCTTCTCCTCATTGTGCCTCTTTAGCCATGCCCAATATGCTAGCATGGTCTCCTCTAATGAACCCTACCTGTAATGGCCTTAACTAGACAAACACAGAACTTACTTTCTCACCTTCTTCAACTGTTTGCTTAAATCTCACATTTTCATTGAGGTTTCCCCTAATTAATATATTTTATACTGCAACCTGGTCCCAATTCACACCCTTATGCTGTTATAAGTGTTCTTTCCTTTTATTTACCATTTACACAGTATGTGAATTAACATATATGTAAACATTATGTTTATTATATTTCTCCCCACCAGACTATAAATTCTACATAAGTAGGAAGCTTTAATCGGTTTGGTTCT
Organism: Cynopterus sphinx; assembly: GCA_030015415.1. Lineage (NCBI taxonomy): Eukaryota > Metazoa > Chordata > Mammalia > Chiroptera > Pteropodidae > Cynopterus > Cynopterus sphinx. Next base: position 117,340,335 of record CM057381.1, on the reverse strand, counting down.
CTGATATATTCCTATCAATTAGAAGAATGCCTAGTACGTAATATGAACTCAAACCAAAATATTCGATTTCTATTAATAAACAAATTAATCTCTGTACGTTTTTAATCAAGAAATTAGGCAGAAATATGTTTCAAAAGGTTTTCTACATATTCAAATAATATTTTTATTTGCTTAATAATGTCTACCAAATAGTTGGTTAATAAATAATATATTTTCTATTTTCCCTTAAGTGCTTTATTTGAAATTTGACAGGTTGGTATTAGTTATATTTTAGAAACCAGATTTTTCATTCATTGGCACCTTTGGTGTTTGAATGACCAAAATCCACAAATTCAGGGGAAGAATGCTTTTAGATCTTGCAAATAAAGTCAGCATTATTATTTCAAGGGACAAGCATGCTGCAATATTATTGTAAGTGCAGATCTAAAATGGGAAGATTGATTGAAAAAAGGTTAAAGTTAAAATGATGTAACTGACTTTAAAAGGATATAAGTAATATTTGACCAGTGTTTAAGCTGCGCCCCGCCCCATTCTTGTTACCCCATGATGAAGAAAGATGATAGATGATCACTCAAGAGATTAAGAAAACAACTGTCAGAACCCAACCTGGGTCTAGGTTTTTATGTTTTCTTTTCTCCTTTATTATTATTATTTTTTTTTTTTTGAAAAAATTCCACTTCTGGAGAGATAAAGATTCTATGGCTTCCAGGAGAAGAATTAACAGTCTGTCTACCTTTTCCTATAGCCATTTTTTGAATTCTATGCAAGGATGTGTCAGGATCAAAGGAAAGACATACAACTCCTGATAATTAGGGGTTCTGACATAGATTGGTCATATTCCTGGAAACTTATTAAGCCAAGGGTGAAAGGTATGCTTTTTATAATAAACACTCCAATTTAAGGTTTTTTGGTGGGAGGAGTACATCTTGGTGAGATTTAGAAAGACAGAGAAAGGGGTAGACACAAGTCACTTCAAGAAAGAAAAAAATAGCAAGCACAGAAGTGTTTTAGGCAGACAGAAGCAGGAAGGGGTAGCACGTGAGTGAGTAGAGGAAGAAGCATGGAGCCGACGGGAATGAAGCATGTGGCCGGAACTATTCCCTGACAGAATTATTTTTCTGCTTTATCAGTTTTCCTTGTTTGTTTGTTATTTTAACTTTGTGTATGCTGACTGTTGCCAAGCAAAACAATGTTACTTTTTAGAAATATAACAGTCTTTTATTATTTTTGATTTTGAGTCATAACTATACAGTTTTTCCCTCTCCAAGATTATAGCAGAATTTACCTATTTTTTTCTAATACAAGTATTATCTTACATTTTGCATTTATCAATATAACAATTATTTTCTTTTGAGATAATAGAAATTTACTAGGAACTAAGAACTGTAGGTGACGAACCCACTTAGTCCTCACTACAATATTGAGATGCAAACTATATATCAGCCATGCATGTATATATAAAAGGGGAAACTGAGTATCAGTGACTTCCAAAAGACCACACAGTGAATAAGCAGCAGTGTGGGAGAGCCAGGCGTTCAGCCCACCTCTGATTCTGGAGTACTTAAATACCAAGTGATGCTTGTTTCTTGAAAAACATACAGTCAGAAGAGTAAGCATATGGGATTGGGGTTGCAGTAAATGAAAACGAGTGATACCACTTTATGAAGAAAGGAGACAAATACGACAAATTAAGTCCTAAAAAACATTATATTGTTTGTTTTGGGATATTTTTTCCCACCAATTCAATAATTTATGAAAGTGGTTTATTATTTCAATGAATTTAATAATTTGCCTGACAATCAGAATTTGTCATTTCCATTATTACCTTCCACTAAGGTCATTTCTATCAGCACTTTCTGATAAGCAGTACCTATGTTTACTTTCAAGAGGAAAGGGAGCTTATGCATAACAAACCCTTGAAACTGATTAAAAAATATATGAAGGCGTATCTCAAACTTCTGTGCTGAGAGCTTTAGTTGCAATAAATCATACATAATGCAAGAGCAAAGGAGTTAGGAGAAAGTTCAGCAAAAATAATTTGAACTTCCATTAAGAGAGTGGTACAGCTGTCTCTCTCCTCCATCACACCATTAAATACCTCTTTATCATTAACTCTCTTTGTTGGTTTCAACAATTTTCTTTTCATGTAAACACCACTTCATTCTCTGACCCAACAAATACAATTTTGACCTCATTAACCTGGTTGGTGTTAACCTCGGAATAACAACCAGTTAAAACTACCCTGCATGTGTATTGTGAGCTTGACCCTCTTTTAAGTCCGGGAATTTAGTTTCCTTGCCATGGTCAAAGTCTGTACCTTCCAATTAAGTAAGCTAGCATGCCTTGGGGACCCAGAGTCTTGGTAAAAAGATAGGAATGAATAAATGGATTTGCAGTCTTATTCATTAATAGAAAACAACAGAAGCAAATGTTCCTTTTCGGTAATGGAAAGATCTCTGGTTTAGAAAATAAAAGATACAGCTTCTAGTCCCAACTCAAACATTAATTTACAATTAGATTTAGACAAATTACAATCATTTCTTTGGCAGTAAAATAAAAGTATTAAATTGGAGAGTCTTAAGTTCTCTCCAGCTAAAAGACTCTGTTTACATGTCTGGTAACCTGTTAAGATCCTATTTGCAGACTAGTGTACACATCCTCCAAATGTCATTAAAGTAATGCTCAAATTTGTGACATTCTTCGGAAAAATCACCTTTGGTCAAGAAGGGGAGATGCCGCATGGGAAGTCTTACAAGTCTCATCTCCTAGCCCCCACCACTCCAGGTGGGACAATTCTGGTACAAGTTATGCTCCGATATCTTCCTTCACCCCCATTGCATCAAAGTAAAGACAGACTTTATTTAACACCACATAATTTCTTGGATTTACTTCCCTACTCTGCTTCCCTCACTCCCTTTAAGGGTTTTCCTAAAAAGCACTTCCATAATAATTATAATCATCTAAGTCCCTGTCTCAGGCTTTGTATCTAAAGAACTCAAATGAAAAAGGACTCTATCTTGCTGATGATTTACCAGAATGAACGTTTTAGGAAAAAAAGACTTAAATTATGTCTCTCATACACAAGTTTATAAATCAATGAGATATTTCTAGACAGGGATTAATATTTATACAAGGTCAGGGGCAGATTTCTCAAATAAATAAATTTGAGCTTCCTGAAAAAGTGAATTCTGGGAGAAAGGGCATGTCTGGTAGAGAGAACAGCATTTGCAAAGGTTGAGAGAATAGCAGATGTGTACTCGTTCCAGGAGTGAAGAGGTAAGATGGTAGAAAAACTCGAAAAGTCCAGTCATGTGGTAGAAGGGGAGGCAGGGACCAGGTCATTATGAAAATGATATGACATTACATAATTACATTATGAAAAGGACACTAAAGCTAATATTTTTAAGGCTTTATTCTGTCCCAAACCCTGTATTCAGCCTAACTACATATTCCATCCATTTAACCACCATAACAAGCACATGTGTTAGGTAGTATTATTGTCTTCATTTTACATATGAGAAAACTGAGGCACAGAAATATTAACAAAAGCCCCATAGATAGGAAGTGGCACACCCTGGACAAAAATCTTGTTATTTCAGAGCCTACCTTGTAAATCTGTGAAATGTGATAGTCTCCCATAACCATTTACTATTTTTATGCTGCCTTCATAAATTTGGAAGACAATGGAAAAGTTGGAAGGATATTAAGCATCAAAGTTGTATGATTTTATGTAGGTCTGAAAAACAATTCATCTTTGTAGCATTTTGACTTAGAAATTTCCACCAAACCAAACAGAAGAAGAAATTTAAAAAGTAAAGAGACTGGGAAGGTATTAAAGTTTTCAGCCTTAGAGATGATACATCAAGTCTTAGTCAGCTTGGGTGGCTATAACAAAATACCATAACTAGGTGGCTTAAAACAGACATTTATTTCTCACATTTCTAAAGGCTGGAAGTCTAAGATCAGTATGCCAATTGATTTGGTTCCTGTCTTGCAGATGGTCTTCTTTTTGTTGTATTTTCAAATGGAGGAGAAAGAAGAGAGATAAAAGGAGAGAGATGAGGGGGGAGGGAGGAAAGAAGGAGGGAGGAAGCAAGCTACTTCTCTAGTCTCTTTTTATGAGGCACTAATTCCATCATGAAGATCACAACTTCATGATCTAATCTAAACTTAAGTACCTTCCAAAAACCCCATCTCTAAATATTATCTCATTAGGGATAAGGGCTTCAATCTATGAATTTTGGAGAAAAACAAACTTTCAATCCATAACACAGCCCTACCAGGGCAGTGAGGATATAGAAGAGGAGACAAATTTGAGGGTAGTTGTAAATTTTTTACTTCTGATGGAAGTTTAAAATAACAGCCATGTGAATTTTGTTGTGATGAGGTTGTCAAATTTAGTAAATAATGATACAGAATTCCTAGCTAGAATTAAACTTCAGGTAAGCAAAGAATAATTTAGTAAGTGTCCCGTGCATTATTTGGAAAATATTTCTACTAATAAAAAGTTATTTGTTTATCTGAAATTCAAATTTACCTGAGCATACTGAATTTTATCTGGAAGTCTCAGTTCTGGGCCCTGTCTGGCTTTAGGATTACGGCAGCTACACCTGCACAATTATCTGAGTAAGAGTAAAATAAGCTCTCTCTCCCCTACCACACAGAATATGTAATGGAAACTGCCTTCTCTGTATTCCCAGTATTACAACATCTGCCAGACTTTCAGGGGGAGGATAAAAACCTACCTGAAAAATAATGATGTTTTGATTTTTCCAGTTTAGTAGGACATTTAGTCCTGTTGTTCACTAAATGGTATAATGAGAAATAGGTCATGGGATTGTTTCCCTTGAGGTCCAGTTAGCACTGAAAAGAATCATGACATTTTACAGCTAGAAGGGATCAAACTGTAATTTCATGTAATGACCTTCTTTTCAGATGGAAAAGATGGAGACCCCAGGTAGTTAGGAGACTTATCAAAAGTCACACAGTGAGTGGTGCTGATCCCGACATCCATCAGGCTAAGTCAAATATAAGCATTTTTATCACTTAATTCTCACCACTATCCTAAGAGGTAGTGATATCATAACGATTGTACATATGAGAAAAAAGTCTAACAAAGTTAACTAATTTTGCCTGAGGAAGCAGAGCAGAAAACTGCAGAACTGAGATTTGAAATGAAAACTGAGTTTGTCCATTCTCTCTTGATCTTTAAAAAATCTCTCTCACACACAAACACCCCCCCCCACACATGTGTACATGCACATACACACATTACATGTGTACCATACATATATACATACACACATACATATACCATGTCAACCTCTCCAGAGCATAACATAGCTCTAGTGCATAATGTAACTGTGAAGGGATCAAAAGCATTATGAATTTCTTAATACAAATCTAAGGCAAAGTCAGAAACAAATAACTTGAGATGTGACACAAGTATCATTCCCACAGATACATCATGCATCAATAACTGAGGACAATGCCAAGGTTAGCCTGTGATTTCTTGATTGGGACATATGTATTCTGTTATGTTTTTCCTAGTTCTGACTTTTACTTCATTAGCAAAGTTTTCACTTGAGCACTTAAATTTTAATACTGCCTCTCTTTTGAATAGACTATTTTTTAGAGCATTCATAGGTAGAGAGTATAGAGATTTTCCTTATTACCCCTCCAACTCAGTCAGTCCCCTAGTCATCCCGCATCCCTCACCAAAGCAGTACATTTGTTACATCTGGTGAACAATGTTACCACCCAAAGCCCATAGTTTACATTAGGGTTCACTTTTGGTGTATATTTTATGGATTTTCACAAAGTATAATGACACATATCCATTATTATAATTATTGCCTGCATTAAGTTCTATTTCTGAGTAAGCAATTACAAATCTGATTAGAATTTGTCTTAGAAAATAGAGCATCCTTGCATGCTATCAGAAACCATGGGCCACAATAGGTTAATGAAATGTTTGAGTAAGAATTCATGACAATTTGTAAAGCAATCACTACTAGCAAACAGATCTAAGGAGTTTTAGTTTCTCAAGCTGTTTCTCCCCGACTAAAACATCCAAAAAATTTATTGACATAATGACCCAGTGCCTGGAATATTTGGAATACTAAAGGACTTCAGGTGAGCCTAGATCTTGCTTTAATCTGTGAGACTGAGGGTTTTTTTTTTTTTTAAATAAATGAAAGTTATATAATTATAGGAGTGTGAGTTGAATTAGTGGTGTTCATACTATCAGTCCAATTATTAACAGCCGTATCCAAGCCATTGATTGCATAGTCCTACTGATGACATCACCAAAGAATAGCTCAGACACTACCATTTGTCTCTGTTACCACTTCTACTACTCCTTTCCAAATGTGATATTTTCATTCACTGCCCTTCAAGCCTCTGAATGATTTAGTTCCTCCTTGCTTATTCATGATCTTTATACTACAACCAGCTTCTTATTCATGGAACTCCACCCACACTGGCCTTCTCTCTGATCCTTTAACTCAAGATCTTTTCAGTCTCAAGGAATGTTCTTTCTTCCTTTCTTGTATTATCTGGTTAATTTTTATTTCTCTCTCAAGTCTCATTACCTCTTTCCCTAAATTTCTTCTTCCCAGGGCATCCTCTTCTCTTTTCCCTAAAAGGAAACTTAGGTAACCATGCTATAAGCTCTCCTAGAACCTAGAAATTTTCTTTCATACCACTCACCATGATTTCATTCAAACAATTGTTATTGTATTTGGGTAATGTGTTTCTTTTTCCACTAAGTCCCTGAAACCAAATGTATGTTTTTCATCACATGGTGTTCAATCTTGGCTGAAAATGAAAATAACCTAGGAGATTTTTTAAAATGCTCAAGTCTAGGCCATGCCCCACATCAATTAAATCAGAAACCGTGGGTGTTGACCTGGTTATCAGTATTTTTGTAAAGCTTCTTAGTATTTTATTTTTGTTGCTTTCAAAGTAACTCAAATGTAATTCAAATCTAAGAACATCTGTATTTCACATAATATTTGGCATAAAATGGATGCTCAGAAAGCATTTATTATATTATGGGAAGACTAGATTAGAAATGTGAGATAAACATAAGACAAGAGACTCTCAGAAAAGCAAAACAAGTAACTAAGTTAAAATGCAACAGAAAATTTTTTAAAAACTTTCTGTACATAAGGTTGAGCTTTGGTTTAAAAGGTGGAGATAAAAAGAAAAATTAATCACTATCCTCATCCTCTAACAAGAAACAGTCAAAGTATAGTTACACTTAACAAGTAAGTAATGTAAGTATAACCACAAAAGGAAACATAAGAAATTTGTTACAAAGAAGAGTCATTTCCTAACAGAAAAAGAAATGTTTTTTAGATTGGGAAGGAGTAAGCTTTGGAAAAGTTATTACAAAGGTATGAGAATTGGAGCCACCTGCATCCACATAGCTTAACTAATAGGATTGAGACTCAAGAACGTCTCTGTCATCATAATTTAACCAGTTGTTCCAGGGCAATGTTGCCCAGAAAAAAAGGTAAAATTGTAAACCAATGGATACCTTCCCTGTTTATATCAGTAAATTCCTACAAACCAATACATCCAAATGAATAGTTTGCTTACCTGAGCAATGTCCGCAATTAGGAATACAGGCAAAAATTAATTTGTCAAACTCACTTTAAGACTCCTGTTGTGATCACGAATGGTAAACTACTATATTACGAACATTGTCCTATCCTAATTAGATTCCCACCTTGAAACACACACACACACACACACACACACACACACACACACACACTCTTCAATTACCAAATTTGGTTTATGTAGATTTTCTGTTTATGTTTAACAGGATAATTCTGTTTAAGAGTGTTTTGCATAGGTAAATTATAAAAGTCTTTAGGAAGTAAAAATCGAACTCATCTGATGAATCTTATGGGGTTTATATGTTCATTCAACAGTTTATTGAGCATTTTATTGAGGCTATGTGGCAAGAACTGAGTATTAAATCTTGCCAAATTCACCCATCATAGAAAAGTATATCTAGTCCAAAGTAATGAATACCATCATAGCACCTGCTGGCTCATGTTACCTTTCTACCTAGCACAGGTACATTTTACTTTTTCGTGTTTATTATTTTGCTTCTTCTTAAAATAATAATCTTAAAAATTATGCTTTCAAAACAGTAAAACTAGATTCTCTTCTACAGGAAAAGCAAAACAAAACTTCTTTAACATTAACTTTGCCTCCTAAAATAATTTCTCTCTTCCAAGGAAGTTGTTCTTCTAGGCTCCTGTACTATCTTCTATGAGGGCTATAGTGCAGGTTAATAGGAATTCAACAAGGGTTGGGCCAGGGCATGTGAGAAAAAGTAAGGCAGAAAAGATGGAGGTGTTAATGAAGAAGCAAACTCTTTAATAAATGTGAGATTAGACTTTGGGGTCTGGATAGAGATGGCTGATCTAAGACAGAGATACCAAAATAGTTGTTAGCTCCCTAGAAAACAGATTATTTTCACAGCTGAAGCAATAAATAAAAGAGAATGCAAGTTTTCATGACGTCTTTATCTCTGAATATATTAGGGAGAGGCTAGGTAGCCACTTATCAGGTCTGTTCAAGTGAAAGTGAAGAATGGGGAAGAGAATTGGATTGTTATTCTTTACTAAAGTGTGAGGGTATTGGATTGTTTTTTGTTTATTTGGTGGCATTAGATAACTTTAACTAAATAGTAGCGTTCTCCTTCACTCTTCCTGAGTCTCACTAAGAGAAAGACTCAGTTAGAACTAGTATGACTTTAACACTTCATATTCTTTTTAACCAGGAGCAGGAGAATACAGTTCTCAGACTGAGGGTATTTAATGGATAAACATACTTATTAAAATATAATTGTATTATTTTGTTATCTTCATATTCATTTTGAATCCTTATATTTTATGTATAGCAAATTTTTCTGAATTTCTTTTATGAATGATATAAAGCTTACCCTTTAAATAAGTTTATTTGTATAAAATGTGAGATCATTTTAAAATATTAAGTCAACGAGAGTAAAGGTGGCAATGGTCATAGCAAAAAATATATAGTATTCAAATAGTAAAGTCTGAAAAATAATGAACTAGACTATAAATGAATTAGATTATTTCTAAAATTGTAGAGCTCAAAGTGCAGTTTCTTATGCTATAGGTTTAGGGGTATGTGAGAAAGATTTCTATGCTCTGAGACCTCAAAAATTTACAACTTAAATACATGTATAACATGATCCAATTAATTCAAAAATTGTTCAGAAGCTCGATTCAAGTATATAATAAAAATGCACAAAATATGCATATTTTGAATGAGGGAAGACTAATACCTCTTGTGCCTTTTCCCATTTGTAACCATTCATTAAAAGTGACTATTGGTGCTTATTACAGAAATAATAAGCCAACACTTTATACAAATATGTCATACATAAATAAAATCACATTAGTTATTTTTGACCAATTAAGTAAATGATACCTTGAGTACATTAAATTAAGCTAGCTTAATAATAAAAAATATCATGGAGACTTTATAACAATTAAGAGTTCTCCAGAGAAACAGAACTAATACCGTGTGTGTGTGTGTGTGTGTGTGTGTGTGTGTGTGGTTTCTAAGAAAGTTATTTGAAGGAACTGGTTCAATTATGAGAGCTGGCAAGTCTGAAATACAAAGGGCAGGCTAGCAGTCTGGAAACTCAGACAGAAGTTGATAGTATAGTCTTGAGTTTAAAGCCTGTAGCGCTGGTTAGCAGGCTGAAAATTCAGTAAGCGTTTCCATTACAATCTTAAAGTAGAAGGCCTGCCTCTTGGGAAAACCTCAGTTTTTGTTCTTAAAGCCTTTAACGGACCCATGAGGCCCAGCCACATTATAAAGGTTAATACACTTTACTTAAAGACAACTAACTGCAGATGTTACTCATATCTACAAAATACCTTGTCAGCAGCATCTAGTCTCTTGTTTGACCAAGTAGCTGGGCACCATAGTCTAGCCAAGCTGACACATAAAATTTAATCATCACAGACTCTTAGGAGAGTCTTATAATTTTTTTTTTTAAAGGGTGATAGTTTAGAGATAGGGTAAACATTGGCTTCAGACAGCTCTTCTTCAATTTCGAGGTTTGCACAGCCTTGAATCAATTGCTTAAAAACCTTAAAACCTGTTTCCTCATCTGAAAATTGGAATGTACTATGTACAGCTGATGAACCGGTTACATAAGAGGGTTCTCAAAAAGTGTGAAGCATTGTACCTAGTTTAGTAAATGCTCAGTAAACAGTAGGGATTATTAAGAACCAATATGTAGATTCTTTTTTCAACTTGCAAGGACTATTTTGACATCTATACAATCAGCGTTACTCTGAGTAATGGGAGAAGTGCTTTCGAATCATTTAAAATTTCTCTTAAGCAAAGCCTTGGTCATTAATAGAATGAGTACTAGACTAGTTTCTGATTTAGTAAAACCTAGTTTCAATCGACTAGTACATATTTGCTTGTAACAACATAAAATACTTAAACTCAACAGAGAGATTTTAAAATTATAATGTTACTTTGAGTAAGTTATATTGTACTTTTCCTATTATGTTATTTTACAGGTGCTACCTACATCTAACCTAGTTTATAATCCATTCTTCAGAGTTTTTTAAATTATATCTGGAATGTACATTATATACATTTCATCAATTCAGAAAAATGTCAAAATCATTTTGTTTTTTAACCTTTAAAGTATCCATGTAGTATGAACCTATTAATATTTTAAATGTTTTAAATATATTTTTAAATAGCTTTATTTTTTGTGAAAGTACTAAAATAAAAAATCATAGCCATAAAACGCAGAAAAGTAAACCTTTTTAAATTATTAATATTGTTTATAATATTTCAGATATTGGTTATGCAAATATGAAAATAAATTTATTTATATATCACATGTGAATGAATAGATAAATGATGGAAAAAGTAAAAAAGAAACACAAAGAGATAGTTAAACAGATAAAAATAGGGTCATTCCTCAATAAGTTCAGAGTAAATTAAGTTTTGCCTGAATTGACAAAGACAATATTAAACAGTATGAAATAATTTCTGAATTATAAATATTCTTCACTACAAAACATAAACTATCTTAAAGTAATACTCTAAAGTTAAGAAAACTATAATTTAAAACAGCAAGACGTAGAGCCTTCTTATTTTACTGATACTAAAACTATATGTTTTATTATTGAAACATACTTGTTCATGCAGTGACTTGTACAAGAATGGGGATTACTGAAGATCACAAATAGTACTGCTTACCTGTGTCTCAAGTGCTTGCTTTGTCTCCCTGGCGTATAACAGGAACTGATGAAATTCTTAGAATAAATCAATGAGCATCTGGATTGTGCAGAGAAGAGACTATTGTAAGCTGTACATAGTTTTGTTGAGCCAAATTTTTTACACTTAAATTGACCTCTAACACTGACTTAAGGGACCATTGTTGTAAATAGTTACCATCAAGATACGGTGGGCAGAAATAGCTTGGCATTTAGAAATTTTATCTTTTTTCTGCTACTTTTACACATGTGACCTTGGATCAACCAACTTAACTTGTTAAGAGAGAATTCTTTCAACTTCAAAATAAGGTTCATTGGGAGGACTAACTTATAGATCCTAGAAAAAGGTCTTTAATATAAATATTTCTCAGTAATTAGGTTAGATGTAGGTAGCACATGTAAAATAACATAAGTAAATAAGAAAAGTACAACATAACTTACTCAAAGTAACATTATAATTTTAAAATCTCTCTGTTGAGTTTAAGTATTTTATGTTGTTATGAGCAAATATGTACTAGTCGATTGAAACTAGGTTTTACTAAATCAGAAACTAGTCTAGTACTCATTCTATTAATGACTCAAACAAGTACATATTTTTATAAATTAATATATGAAATATCTTGTTAAAGTTCTATTATATCAGAAAGTGTAGACTTCTCAATAGGTCTTCTGAGTTATGAATTAGGTGAATATCATGAGTAATTCCAGCTGAAACAGATTCATTTCTCTCTCCATACTGGGTGGGGATCAAAAAGTGTTTGTTAAAATGGGTAGACAAAACCTTGGGATCCTACGAGTAGAAAGTAACTATGATTTAGTGTTGCTTAATACAAGGAATTTATTATTTGAACATTGTATATATGAAATGTTTATAGACAAATTACCTCTGGCTACACTGCTATTTTGCAAATATAGTGGCAAATGTCAACAATTTTCATGTTAGAAATATTTTCTTTCATTTAGATTATCAAATAGTTTGGTTATAGAATTATACTCCCCACATTCAGCAAAAGTTTGGCATATTTAGTTTAAATGCGAGTTACAGTTTGAAAAGTACCTTAAAAATCTAGGTATAGGTTGCAATTTAAAACTACAATAACATTTCACACCTGTCAGAATGGCTGTCATGAATAAATTAAAAAACAAGTGTTGGTGAGGATGTGGTGAAAAGGGAACCCTCAGACATTATTGGTGGAATTGCAACTTGGTACAGCCACTATGGAAAATAGCTTAGAGGTTTCTCAAAAAATTTAAAATGGATCTACCTTTTGACTCAGTAATTGCACTTCTGGATATTTATCCAAAGAAAATTAGAGCGTTAATTCATAAAGATTTATGCACCCCTATGTCCATTGCCATGTAATTCACAATAACCAAGATATGGAAGCACCCTAAATGTCCATCAACAGATGATTGGATAAAGAAATTATGGTTCATATGTATAATGGAATATTACTCAGACATTAAAAATTGAAATCCTATCATTTGTAATGACATGTATGAACCTAGAGGTTATCATGCTGTGCAAAATAAATCAGACAGAGAAAGATAAATACCATATGATTTCATTTATATGTGAACTGCAAGGAACAGAAAGAACAAATTAAATGAAAGCAGACTCACAAATATAGAGAACAATCTGGTGATTGCCAGAGGGAAGGGTGATTTGGTGTGAGAGAAAGGAGTTAAGGGTTAAGGAGGCACAAATTAGTAGTTGAAAGATGGTCACAGGGATGGGGACTATGGCATAGGGAATATAGTGAGTGGTATTGCAATGGCTATGTGTAGAGCCAGATGGATGACAGAGTAATCAGGGGGATTGTTTCATAAACTATATAAATGTCTAACCATTGTACTATATAATTAAAACTAATAATAAAATAAAAATCTAGGCACAACTTACATTTTCTAATCTTAGAAGCCATGGATGTGAAAACATTGTCAAGTATTTGAACAAAAGTGGAAGATATCATGAGATCCTTTTCCCTCAGAAAAAAATGGTTCAATTCCCCTCCATTCCTTTATTAGCAATATGTTTAAAATCAGCTTCTCAGCATTACCTCTCTATGCTCTTTCCCACTTCCTGAAAAGTCTAGAGGAGACTGATGTCAGTTGTGGTAAGAATGGAGAAGACTAAACAGTACTATGGGCCCGTGGAGAAAAGAGAAAACTGACACTGACTACACAGGTAAGGTGTACCAAGGCTTGGCTCTTTATCATCACAATCTCCTGTAATCTTCACCAAAGTACTGTGAATTCTTCCAGAATACAGACAAGGAAAGAGAGCCTCGGAAAAACTAATGACTTTTGCAGTGGCAAAAGAGAAGTAGTTCATGCCGGAATTAGCGTTGAAGTCTTTGACTCCTAATGCAGTGCTCTTCTGACCATATTGCTCTGACCCTGTAACAAGAAATGATACTCATAAAATATCCATGACTACCTATGATGATAAATAATTAAAATAACCAACCAAATGTATTTTACCACAGTTAATAATTTATGGAATCAGAATTTGATTTCAGTTCTGGCTGATTGTAAAGGTCACTCTACATTACTTATTTATCCTTCATTTTATATTATAAATATATCAGCCTCATGAAACTAGGGAATGTATTCCTGTGTCCATTGTTGAATCTCTGGTGCCTACCACAATGCTTGTCATGGAGTTATTGTCCAAGTAAATGCATATTAAATAAGTATAAACCACTGAGGACATGGCATCTATGAATCTCAAATGAGAATAGGTTAATGTGCTTGATGTAATGTTGCATGTAAAGATTTTTACCTTGGTTGATTTTCTTTCTTTTTTTTTCTTTTCTTCTTTCTCTTTCTTTTCTCCCTTTCTCTTTCTCCCCAGCTCCCTCACTTTCTCCCTCCCTTGCTTCTATTTATCATCTGTCTCTCTCTATTTCTATCACTATCTGTGTGTGTGTGTGTGTGTGTGTGTGTGTCTCATTGCCTACTTGACCATGGACCAAATTGGTTCAGAATCTGTAAGAGAGGAGTGAATCTTGGCTCTCCTGGAATCCCAACCCAATGAAACAATGAATAACAAGAAGAGGGTGCTGTATTGTAAAAATAGAAATTTAACTATTTGTAAAGCTAGATTTGAGAAAGCACCTTGGGATATGCCCCAATTTGGGTTTACTACTTTTTCTTTACTTTCAAATGCAAAATCCTGGGACTCCTTTTTAGAGGAATGGAGCTGAAGATTCCTAAGACTTTGGCCTGCCTTTATAAGCAGGAAAGGACATGAGACTGAATTGAGTCTACCTTTAGGTACTTTGATACCATGAAGAAGGGGGGCAAGAGTGTGAGGACACCAATGAAAGTAACTTTAGGGAGACTGCTGAATGATTCTCATCAGGATTCGTTCCTCTTCCAACAGTGAGAAGCGTGTAAGTGGTAGAATGCACCAGGAGGTCAGATAACTTATCTCCAATGGGAAAGAGTCAAAATCCTGTCCCTTTCATAATAATGTGAGGAGGGTGATACTAAGTTTACCACTGACCACAGTGGGATTAGATGAGAAACATCAAAAATAAACAAATGAGGAAAGAAAACCCAAAAAAGCACATAGTTTATTTTGAGTGCTTTTTTATAGCTAGGCGATCTGCACGTGTTTCTCAGGTGAATCATTTACCTATGTTTGCCTCTTTTGTCATGTGAGCTAACAGAGCTCAGAGCAATCCCAGTACCGGTTGGGAAATTGAACTAGATGTCCTCCAAACTTTCCAATAACTAAGATTTTTGTGATGCAAAGGACTTAAAAAGTCAAATACTGCAATCCTTTTAATTTATACTATGTAGGATGAACAGATTTTCAAGTGCATTAATTTGGGCCTGTGGGCAGGCAGGCATCATAAGAGAAAGAGACAAGACAACAGCAGCTAGAAAAGGCAGCCGAGAGCCAAAATAGCCTAAAACTGGGGAAATAATAGTCTCAAAGGAGCCTAAACCTGAGATAGGAGTCAGAAGAATCAGAAGCAAGTATTAAAATAACTATGTATTTAGAAGATTAGCATAGAGTTAACTAATAAAATGAAAATTTATAAAATGAACAGGTATTTAGAAGATTTTCTTATAATGAGTTATCTACTTTATTGTTCAATTACATTTATGTTCTTATTTTAACAGATTTATTTTATGCCTAATAGTAACTCAATATACATGATAAGTAAAGTCTCCAGTTAGAATTCACCTTTCCCTTACCTCTATGCCCAAGGTACAAAGTCTCAATCTGTTATAACACTATTCTCTACGTGGGAATTCTGGGGGAAAGTCAAAGATTTTGACAGAAATAGTGATTGAAATGACAGATTTGAAAAACCGTAGAGGAAGAATCAATGGGCCATGATGCCTTGCGGGGAGACGATATTTTGTAGGAATTTTCGATGAGTTCAATGAGGATGAAAGAAAATTATAAAGTGTTGTCCAGGTTTGGCTTAAATAAATGACTAAACTATTAGTTCTCTCAAAATAGGGTCACCTAATTTATAATCTCTGGCACATCCCTTGGTCTCTCAAAGGTGCTCAATTATTTGAATTGTTTTGAATAGTGTGTATTAATATCCACAAAGAAAACATAATTAAAAGCATGTTTGTAGTCAGAGGCAATGAGTTCAATTTTGCATATGACAAATTTAAAGTTCTTATGATCACTAAGTGAAAATGTCCCATTGCTTGTAGGATATGTAAGAATGGGGTAATGGGAGATATAGTCTAGATATGTAGATGCGATGCTACTAAGTATGCAAATGTTTACTGAAAGCAACATAGATAAGAAGGGAATATGTAACCTAAAAAGAGAAGAAATTATTGGATAAATCATATGGAAAATCATTATTTAATGAAGTGATAGGTACCTGTACTGGAGGAAGAATAGCCAGGAATGTAGGAGAAAGACTGGGGAATAATGGTTTCATAGAATTCAAAGGGAAAAGAAAAAAAGAGTACTCGTCTTGTATTTTACTGGCTATAAATTATATATCAATTTTAAAAACCTTAGTCCCAGAAATGATTCACTAATTCCTTTTGGCTTGGATTATTTGTCTAAAGAGCCATTGCCTCAGCTGGTGTTTTGAAACATCAGCGGCACCTAGTGGGTATGGCTGTGAAGAGCTCTAGGATGTATGGAATGACAGTGTTTTTTCACATAGTACATGCTCAACAAAAGTGAGTTGAAATAAATCAAGTGTTCTTCAGTCACAAGACAACAAATGCTTTGTGTGATGTTCTCTTAGGGCAAATAACTAACATTGACTTAATGTGAAGATGCCTACAATATTCTGGTAAGATAGTCAAGACAGTTTGCTTTAAATATTGATCTACACTACTACATTGTTTGCCAGCTGCTGTGGCATTTTGAAGTTGACGAGATTACCATCTCTGCTCTCTGTTGTTTCGATGAGGGGCTAGAATGCAAAGAGTTATACTTAGGTTTGAGTTTATGATTAGTTATTTCTTGCCTTGTGTTAGTTTTTCTTAAAGAGCCAACTCATATATTTTTTGCCTTAATAAGCCTCCGAAAAGTTGCCTATGGTCTGGAGTTAACAATAATAGTCCTGAATCCTAATTTCTATTCTACCTCTCAGACTCAGACTCATTGTCTGTCTGTCTGTCTCTCTCTCTCTCTCTCTCTCTCTCTCTCTCTCTCTCTCTCTCTCTCTCTCTCTCTGTTATCTCTTCATTCAATGAGATCCTGTTTTTTTCAGAGCTCAGGAATTTTGAGAACTCCACTGTGTACCCAATACCAATTACTGGCTCTTGTAGAAACACAGGCTTAATAAATAATTGCTAAACCTTCTCCACAGTTCTTAATAACTCTTGTTTCCATTCACCAAATTTCAGCTTCTTGAAAGCCCATCTCTCTCAAGTTACATTAAGCATTTCCCCAACTCCACCTAACTTTTGTCAGTGCTTCCTTTATCTCTCCCACAGGAGAAAATAAGTTTGTCTAAGCTTTTCACTTATAACATGCCTTAAGTCTAGTCATTTCAGTAAAAGTAAATATCCTAAAAGAGAGGGATTCACCAAGCGGGAAGAATTAGGACCATTGATAGATAAAAAAAACTGAGGTTGAGAGATATAAAGAAACTTGCCCAAGCCATTCAGCAAATAAAGAGCAGATCTAATACTCAAACAGATTGTCTGAATTGAATGCCCCTTTTCTTTGGCTCAAATACACTGTGCCTCACATAGTGTGAATTTATAAAGTATTATTGTGTGGAGGATACTCCACAAACCTCCAGAAAACAGCCCGCTAACAATATCTTTGGACAAAGCGCACCACTTTTACTCTTTAGTAGGGCAGAATCTGAAATTGCAAACTCATTTTCATTTTCAGCTCTTGGTTGTATCATATGAAGAAGTGCAATATCAATATATTTGAGATATAACTTTGCATTTGTGACTAAATATAATCTCCTAAAGCTGAATTTACACACACACAAAATGGCCATTTCATAGTTGCTCAAATCTATCATATTTGGAAGCATGTACATTTTTTTATTGGCAGCTATATCACCATATAATTTTACTTATTTTCCAAAAAAATATTAAAACCCTTGACTTCTAGTTAAAGAAAAGCTAAATAAAAAAAATTTATTTAAAAATAATTAAAAGATACATCAGAAGAAAAATAAAGTATGAGAGGCATCCAGGAATTCTAGAGCTTTCTCAAAGCACACTAGGGCAGGATGTAATAAACATGAGATTCTAGTTAGAGTTCTGCCACATATTTTTGTTTTTCATGATTCATAAGAATGCTGTCAAGACCAAACAAAATACCACACCTAAAAGTGCTTTTTATAATTTTGTGTTAACCAAAAATTGTAGTTAATGGGAATTATTTGAATGGTGTGGAAAGAAGTATATAAACCCAGGTCCAGAAGAATATTGTTTTGTTTTTCTGATTAGATTCTATACTGTAATCCCATATATTACATAACCTCTAAATACTCTTCTTCATTTTAAAATATGACTATGTACTTTTGATCAAAACTAAATCATTTTACCCATTCAGCTACAATAACTCCAATAGTTTGCAACTCAAAAAACTTTGAGTTAGAATATTTATGCGACTGTAACTCTAGCCATTGGTGTTGATATCTAAAATGAAAGTAAGCATTGTATCTAACTTGTTTACGCTTTGCACTATTGCTTAGCAAATGTCCAGTATAGGGTATCTTATAAATATATTAATTTTTATGGCATAAATTAATGGACAACTAAATGACTAAATGAATTGATGTCATGCAGAAGTTAAGGCACATGGAGGCAATGAATAAATTGGATTATTAATATGTATTATTAGATTGTTAATAGTTGCTTGAAATGCCTGCCTCACATTATCTGGCAAACTCCTACTCTTGATCGAAGGACCAACAAAAAATAATTTTCGACTGAAAAGCTACTCTAACCTCACATAGAAAGGAATTGCTTATAGGGAACTGTTTCTGTATTTCTTTAAGAGTACCTACCCTATTACATGATAATGGGCATTGGCAGTTGGCCCTGTTAGACCCTAGAAGCTCTGGAGAAAGGGCTGTTCATTTCTAAACACAGATCCCAGGGCCCTGCCTGGTACATGCAGAAAATCAATAAAAAAGCATGAAGTCAGTTGAATAAAAGAGTGCTTTAAATTTTATTTGGATCCCTTACTAAATAAAGACATTCATAATTTGCTCTTCGGAGGAAAAAGAAAACTCATCAATCAAGTAATAAGCTCAGTAGAGTTGCCAAGGAAAATAGTTAAACAGGCAATTTTAGCACAGCTGAGAAGCAGACATGACCATTTCCTTTTCTTCTGCATTTAAGACGTTTGAAACTACCGTTCCCAGTAAAATTATCATAAACATTTTCATTTATATAACATGAAAAATCAGTTTGTGTTTTCTTTCTGCAATTCTTAACTTACATTAAGGTTATTCAAGGAAGTCCATTCAATGGCCCACTCCCTATTTTCTTCCTAAAATCGCAGATTCCCTATTACATTTTCATAGGCTGTCCGAGTACATGTGCACTAGATTATGAGAAAGTAAGTTCCTTCCCTTTTCCCACAGAACTAGGAGTCCAGGGGTTCCTCGTCTATTTTGTTCACTGCTCCTTCCTCAGCATTTCAAACTATATAGGACAGATAATAAATACACTGTTGCTTAAATGACTACTTATTTGATAATAAATTGTGAGTCCTCTCATTTGAAAAAAGCTTTGTTCTCTGTTCTAAGTATTTGCATATTTAAACTTTACCTAAACTGCATTTACAATATGCCTAACACAGAATAACCACACAATAATGGTATTCTTTTGGACATGCCAACAAGCTTTCTTTTCTTTTGACATTGCATTTGAGATTTAGCATGTAATTCATGTAGTTATGATTAATTCACTTCAGCTATGTCATCTGGTCCTATTGTATGAATATGCCACAGAGATAATAAAATGCCTGCTATCCAAAAGCACCTCTTACCTTCCCTTCCTTAGAAATATCTAGCATCCAGCCACCAGCTCAAGAGTAACCTTCCCACAGCCACCCCATAGGACCTGTTTACTGGTTTTATAAAATACTGGGTTTGGTGTAAAATTATTTTTTTCTTATAATTTAAGCAGGACCAGCATTGTTATCAACATGAGATAATTTTGATGTTTAGAGTAATTAAATGGGCAGACTAGGTAAACCAAATAAAAAGAACTTCAAATAAACATATGTACTATATTTCATTTCTTAATGTGAAATATTCCATAATTAACTCTGTGCATATTTCCTTGCTCATATACTAGAAAGTTTTTCTTGAATCATAGCTAGTAGAAGAACTGCTGGGTTGAAAAATGTATTCAATTTTATTTACTAGATACTATACAATTGTTCTGTAAATTTGGTTTAGCAAGCTATTCAGACAATGATAAGGTCTAAGACTTGCCCTTTCTAGACATCTTTATCAAACTTGGTATTGTAAGAATTGAAAATGTCTTACCAGTCTCATAGGTGTGAAATGTTCTTTCCTTATTTCACATACATTTCACTAATTTCTAGTGAGGCTGAGCATCTTGTCAATTATGTTTCCATTTGTTCCATCTTGTCTCTTCAGGAAATTATTTTCTTGAACCCTTGTCCATTTTCCTATTAGTTACTGTCCTTTTGTTGTGCTAATGTATAGGAATTCTTTATAAATTTAAAATACAGATCCTATGTTATTTATATATGTTATAAATATTTACTACCAGGTTTGTGGGTTGACTAAGTATTTATAGTGTTATTTGTTGAGCAGTTTTTTTTATATAGACCAGTACTGCAATTCTTATATTCCAAGTTTGTCGTTTTATATGTCATAAAACAAATCCTTCCTTATTGTGAATTTATTTTTAAAAACCTGACATTTAATTTTTTTAAATGTTAATGTTTACTTTCTATAATTAGGTATTTAACCTACATGCAGTTGATTTTTGTGTATCTGAAAGGTATGGATTTAATTTTTTTGTATATAGATAATGGAATATGTCTAGGTTATTTATTTACACTGCAGTCTTTTTTTATTTTTCATTGATTTATAACACTATCTCTATTATGCTTCACATTTACATTCACATGCAAGCAACCACATTCTTTTCCTGGTTTATAAAAATCTACATAAGATAAATAGGTTGTTTTAGTCATCATGGGCTGCCATGACAAAATGCCATAGACCAGTGTGTTGAACAAGAGACATTTATTTCTCACAATTCTGAAGGCTGGGAAGTCCAAGATCAAGGTACCAGCAGATGCACTGCCTGGCAAGAGCTTTTTCCTAGTTTGCAGATGGCCGCCCTCTAGCTAGCTGTGTGCTTACATAAACTCTCTACCTAGTTTTCTTCTCATAAGGGCACTAATTCTAACATGAGGATCCCACCCTCATAACATTATTTAAACCTAATTACTTCCCTAAGGTCCCACCTCTAAATACCATCACATTGTAGGGTCAGGGTTTCAACATGTGAATTTGGAGGGAAGCACAAACATTCAGTCCATAACATAGGTGCTCGTAAATTTTATTTGCTGTATCTAAAAGTAATTTAAACTAATTTACTGCAGCAACCTATCATTGAAATATTGTTCAATTTATCTCTTCCCTCTACAAATATGGAGCTAACCTTGCTTATAGAGGAGCCACAGCATATTGTGCGTGTTGAACATACAATATTCTAAGTATATACATTTGGAAAGACAAAAATAGGAGAAAAACAAGAATTTAAGTAGCTTGAGTGGCTTTGACTGTCCCTTGCATGCACTTAGTATTATCAGGATGGTCATAAACAGGTAGATATGAATTAATTCTGTCTGTCCCTGGGAACCTCTTTGGAGTGTGATTCTAGTTTGACGATATGCAATTTCATATACATATTTTACTGTATAGAATTGTACACAAATCTATTTATACTGCACTTCATGTCTAACTTAAATGCATTGCTAAGGGCAATTTCTACTAGATATGGTTTTTACTCTAAGTGCTCACTTTAAACTCTAATTTCTAAGTCAGACAGGGCTCCACTGTAATCAATGTGTCAACAGAGCATCAAAATACTGGTCTAATTTAAACAAGAGGTTTAAATAAAAAGCAGATTTTTATTTCTACTAATAAGTAACAACAAACCAAGAGATGCAGGAATAAGAGTGATCTCTGAGGTTAAACCAACATGTCTTGGTTCCCAAGGTAAATGCAGGCATACCAGCAAGCTAAAAAGATGAAAGCAGAGACATGGTTTATCAGTAAAATCTGGGCAACAGCTTGGGCCTTTACTCCTTAATGAAGAAACAATCTTGTTGACATTGTGTTTGTTTCAAAAAACAGAAAATGTCAAATATTCTAAAAAAAATGAATTTGACAGCTGACGGTGTAAACTGTTCTCAAATGATGGCAGACACATTGACTATGAAAGGGTTTAGCTACCAAGATGTGAGTTTCTAAAAGAAGGACCCACTTTGCAGGGACAATAGCATTATTGTGGGTGATCCTTTTAGGAACAGTTTACCAAAGTTTTGCTGATACTAGCTGCATCTACTAATTCTCTGTGTGACTAACACATTTCTGACAAATTTGTGTATTATTAGCTTATTAAATCAGAGCCCATTGGTGGATTTTTGGTGTTGTCCAAATACTCCATGCCCCACATGAAATGCTCCAATATCTTATCTCTTCAATGGCAAGTAAAACTAAAATAATTTTCCTAAAAAGTTATTATTCCATGATTATCTGTTTACCTGAGGAACTGAGAGAAGAATGCATTCCTCATTTTTTAAAGCATGATTCCTTTTAGAATCAGTCACAGGATTTTAGCAAGCTCTCTTGTAGACATCTCAAAAATTACTGATTCCCATAGTATGGATAAGAATCTGAAAAGTAGAGGCATTGAGTAGTCAAGTTACTCTGCTAAGAGGCAGAACTGGTCTTGAACACAGCTTTCCTAAATCTTAGCTCAGTATTTGCATCCATAAAGCCCAAAGCAATAAGCTAATCAGGATCCTAGCAAAGCACATAGTTTCTCATTTAAACAATTTACTACTTCAGGAGAGTAGAGATCTAAAACTTTCTTCCTAGGAGCTCAAATGGAATGTCACACAACTGGAAAAAAAAAACTATATACATGGGATTATTTATACCAGGGGTCCTCAATCCCTAGGCCATGGACCAGTACCAGTCCATTGCCTGTTAGGAACCGGCTGCACAGCAGGAGGTGAGCAACAGACAAGAAGCGAAGCTTCATCTGTATTTGCAGCTGCTCCCCAGCACTAGCATCACCACCTCAGCTCCACCTCAAATCATCGGGCATTAGATTCTCATAGGAGCACTGGTCCCTGGTACCAAAAAGGTTGGGGACCACTGATCTATACTATTCTTTTTAAAAAAGTTAATGGCCATAATTCTTAACCACTAATTGCATTTTCCGAGTCAGTTACTACTTCAGAGAGTACCAGGCTTCAGAGGAACGTTCAGCTCTCAACATCAAGATGCTGATGTACATTTTTTTCTGAAGGTCATCAAATTAATAATGACAATAATAACATAAATAATATAATAGCTAGCACTTATTGAGTGGTTGTTAGTATTTAAGTTCTAAATACTTAATACATATAAATTAATTCTCACAATCGATCTGTGTGGTAGATGTTATTTATCTATGAGAAAACTGGGGCACAAAGGACTTTAGAACTTGCAGAGAAAGTATTTGAATCCAAGAATTCCTCCCTAGAATCTACATGCTTAGACATTCCTTACTGAGATGATCCTGTACAAAGACAAACAGAATCCAAAACTTTCATTTTCCTTTCTGGATATAGAACCTTAGTTCACTAAAAATGTGGTTTATAAACTGGTTTGCTGGTATCTGAAAGAGTTAATGATTCTCCCCAGATGGAAATTCCTTGGAAGAGAGTAATTCACTCTGGAAAAATGTAGCTCAGTATGCATAACATGGTGAGTGAATGAGTTCTTTCTCTTGAGATGTCGAGGTTGACATATTACATAGCATCCTCTCTGCACTAGCAGATAGCAGCATCTGTGTAATGTAATCAAAATAAATAAGGTTTTGTGTGTATGAAAAAGATAATCACATATTTTACACATAGACATAAACTTGTCTATTGTCTATGATTGTCACGGCTCGAGTTTTCAAAGACAAATTATTTCCTAATAACATCCATCTCAGCCACTAGCTTCCTCGTTTCAGATATTGCTCGGATGTCAGAAATGTCACCAATACTAACTAGGAGGGGATTAATAGATGGTCAAGTCTCAAGAACTCCCCATGAGCACAAGAAGAAGATCAAACTAGTGTATGAAGAGTGATGAGGCAGTTTCCATTCTCTTTGAAGATGGCTATTCTAATACGTAATAAGTTATTAGAGAGATGCTGGTGAAAGAATAGCAATGCAAATAGGTACAGAGCCTTGGTGATGTGTAAGAAAACTTCTATACCTGGGAATCAATAGTAAAGAAATGACTCTTATTACAGAAAAATTTCCATGCTCAAGGTCATTTTACATATAGTTGGATAAACACAAGAATGTCTTTATTTTCCAAAAATGGGGACGCTGTTAAATAAATATGATACAGTCATGTTAAGGAATACTACATAGTCACTAAATATCACACTTAAAAAGCAAAAATAGTAAAATAGAAAATAGTAAATATTATATTCTACATTTTGTAATGTTGATAGTTTTAATTCTCATTCTTTCCCTCTTTCCTCTTACCTTTTTTCCTTTTCTTCCCCATGAACTAAAAAAAGAAAACTACATTGGAGAAAGTTTCATAGGAAATATACCAAAACAAATTGGTTTTCTTTAAACTGGTCATTTTATTAAAGAATTGAAACTGTGGATCGAATAGACCCAGTGGCTTTCTCCAAGCATATATATAACATTGGTAAGTGTGGGTGATATAGCACCATGCTGCTGCACATCTGTCCACTGAATTTAATCTCCCATTCCTCAATCATAAAATTGTGATCCTTCTGTTCTCCTCAAGAGCTGGTGTAAAGGGCCCAGCCTGATACAGCTATATGATTTTCATGTTGTTATCATAACATGTTTGTCAGGAAAGTTAATAAAGGTATTATGCAATTCAGAGGTCATGTTATTATAATTAAAATGATTAGGTCTTTACTGTATATATATGAAAACAAGTTCTTATTAAAATGAATTCATTTTCATTAATGAGGAGACCTGAAAACTCGTCTTTCCTTCAATCATTAATTTACTCACTTGCTCTCTCTATATATACAACACCTTTTGTGTACCAGACTCTGACCTTGATGCTAGGAATATAAAAATCAATAACATAGGCCCTATTTGCAAGAAGATAGTTGTCAAGAAAAACATCACACACACACACACATTCACAGTAATATGCTCAGGTATTAGAGAAGCGTATCAAAATAGAAGCATTTGATATGATTAACTTGTCAGTTCCCTCCAGTGGCTCCCATCTGAATTCTTTAGCAGGTGAAAAAGGTTTACTAATATCTGCTCCAGCTGGCAAAATTCATCTCTTGCCTCTCTTCACTTTGAATCCAGAGTTCTTTGGAATGTTCTTTCTTTTCCCTGTCTACCTAGATATCTCTTTCCCTTCCCCAGAAATTCTTCACGGGCTGGACAGTGCTATAAGCCATGATCTAATAGACCAGTTTGTGATGAGATGCTGAGGCCTTAATGAAGGCAGTGGTGGCAGGGATTGAGCAGAAAAAAAAACAGATTAATCTACATGGCCAAAGATATGAACCATCCCAACATATACACAACCACAAGGTTTTGAATAGCACTCCAGGGAGTTCATATATTCTACATCTCACCCTAATAGTCTGAATGCTCAATTAAGTACACTGTGTCTATAAAAAGTTAAACTGTGATGAATACTTTTGAAAAACAGTCACAATTAACTTTTACTTGAAATTATTAAAATGGCACTGTTCCTAAGCACCTAATAAGTAAGACTGACCTATTCTTCACAGTGACTCAGTAAAATTTTATTTTAGATATGGTTTCTTAGGAAATAAAAGCATACTCCTTTACCTATTAAGAGCAAAAGATATAATTAATTATGTCATCTTCAGAAAGTACATAGCAGCTTGTCATTCCTAAAACACAAAACAAAACACATGCTATCTGTAATACCTAGCTAATTGAGGACTTGCTATAGAACATGCATGTATCTGAGTTGGTGGATGGAGACATTTTAAATTCTGAATCACGGTGTCAACTCTATAAAATGCATTTGTTTTCCATATCACAAAAAAAATGATACATTTTATTTATTCAAATTTGGAAAGTATCTTCAAAACCACATTAACCAAATCTTGTATTTTTAAATATCAAAGGCACAGCATTCAAAGAAAGAAAAAATACTAATAATGGAAAAATGTGAAGATAAATAAAACCTTATGAACTATTGGTAGGAATGAAAATTGCTGCAGGCAATATTGAAAACAGTATGAAGGAGCCAAAAAATATTAAAAATAGACCTACCATATGATCCAGATATTTTACTTTTGGGTATAAACCCCCCCAAAATGAAAATAGGATATCAAAAAGATTTCAGCACTCCCATGTTCATTGTGGCATTATTCACAATAGCCAATATAATGAAATAATCTAAGGGCCCATCACCAGATGAATGGATAAAGAAAATGTGATATGTAAAAATAAATATTCTGTTATAGAAAAGCAAAAACTTCTGCCATTTGCAACAACATGATTGACCTTGAGGGTATTATACTAAATGAAATAAGTCAGAAAGAGAAAGACTAATACTGTATGAACTCATATTCTAAAAAAAAAAAAAAAAAAAAACACTAATACATGGTTGCCAGAGCTGGCATTGTGGGGCTGGGGGTAAGCAAATGAGTGAAGGGGCAAGAAGATACAAACTTCTACTTAGAATATAAATAAGTCCTGAGGATGTAATGTACAGTATGGTAACTACAGTTAATAATACTGTATTGTATATTTGAAAGTTATTAAAAGATTAGATCTTAAAAGCTGTCAACAAAAGAAAAAAATTGTAACTATATGTGGTGATGAATGTTAACTAAACTTACTGCGGTCATAATTTTGATATATATGCATATATCACATCATTATGTTGTACAATTAAATTAATAAATGTTATATGTGTTATATTTCAATTTTATAAAAAAGAAAAAAATTAGATAAACCTTAATTGAGGGACATTCTACAGAATGCCTGACCACTATTGCACAAAATTGTCAAGGTAATCAAAGACAAAGAAAAGTCTGAGAAACCGTCGCGGCTCAATGGGATATGACAAATAAATGTAATGTAATGTCCTTGATGGGATCCTGGGACAGAAAAAAGACATTGGGTAAAAACTAAAGAAATATAGATCAAGTATGGACTTTAGTTAATAATAAGGTCTCAATATTCATTCATTCATTCATTCATTATGACAAATGTGCTATATTAATGTGAAGCATAAATAATAAGATGAACTTGGTATAGGGGTATATAGGAACTGATACAGTACCTTCATAATTGTTCTCTAAATCTAAAATTATTCTGAAAAAAAGTTTATTTTTAAAAATTTTACCCTGGAACTTTGCCTCTAGGAATTCTAAGAAAAAATTGGAAATGGGTACAAAAATATTAAATACATGTAAATTTATCTTTGCAATATTGTGGGGACTGCGGAAAAAAGCTAGAATCCTACAAAAATATTAGTTATCTAAATTCATTGCAGCCTTTTAAAATTTATGTGGGAGAATACTTAGTGACATGAAAAGTCATCAATTTCTGATTGTATACCTTTCTGCAAAACTGTTATACTTCAATGAAAAGGATACTGTAAAAAGAAAACAATAATATGGCCACTACCACTTGATGTGTGGTTCTGGTTTATTACTTAGATGTGTGGTTCAGATTTTCATCATATGGGATTCCAGTACAAATTGCCAAAACATCAAATAATAGCACATGATTACTTACATTATTAGTTATTTGGCCCTTGGTTATTTCCCTCTCAGCTCTATCCACATTCTCAAACTATGGCTTGAGGAAGGAGAAAATTAATATAATTTACAAAAAAAGCCAAAATTGTGAGCATCATGGAAGAAAAATAAGAAAATCAAAATCAATAATTGATAAATTATCTCTTGAATAACTGAAAATTTATTCTATGAAACTTCAAAATTAATCACATAAAAGAGAAATAACCTAAACTACTCTTTCAAAACATTGATCAGTAAATAAAATCATAATAAAAATGTTCTTTTGTTTAATTAAGTTTATTGGAGTAACATTGGTTAATACAATTATATAATTTTCAGGTGTACATTATTATTTCATATCTGTATATTCTATTGTGTGTTTACCACCCAAAGTCCAGTTTCCCTTAAGCTATCATATATTTAACCACTTCATCTTCCCCCTATCCCGTTATATCTAACTCCTTTTACTTCATCTACCTCCCTCCTCCTCCTCGACCCCCTACTCTCTGGTAACCACTAATCTATTGTCCATGTCCAGGAGTCTCTGTTTGTCCTGTTCATTTGTTGCTTTTAGGTTTATATCCCACATACAAGTGATATCATATGATTTTCAATTTTTTCTGTATGGCTTATTTCACTTAGCATGATTATATCGAGGTCCATCCATGATGTCACAAATGGCAGTATTTCATCTCTTCTTATGACTGAGTAATACTCCATTGTAGATATGCACCACAGCTTCTTTAGCCAGTCACCTATCTTAGGATGCTTTGGTTGCTTCCATGTCCTAGCCACCATGAATAATGCTGCTATGAACATTGGTGTGTAAATATTTTTATGGATATGAGTTATCAAGTCTTTGGGGTGAATATCCAGTAGAGGGATTGCTGGATCATGTGGTAAATCAATTCTTAGCTTTTTGAGGAATCTCCACACTGTTTGCCTAGTGGCTACACCAATTTTCAGCCCTACCATCAGTGGGTGAGGATTCTTTTTCTCCACATCCCTCCAGCATCTGTTATTATTTGTCCTGTTCATTATAACTATTCTAGCAGGTGTAAGATGGTATCTCATTGTGGTTTTGATTTGCATTTCCCTAATAGCATTTCCCTATTTGTTGGCCATTGTGTGTCCTCTAAGGAGAAGTATCTGTTTAAGCCCTCTGCCCATTTTTTGATTGGATCATTTGTGGGTTTTTGTTGTTGTTGTTGTTGTTGTTCCTATTGAGTTGTATGAGCTTTTTGTATATTTTGGATATTAGGCCCTTATTGGAGGCATTGCTTGCAAATACATTTAACCATTCGGATGGTTGTCTCTTTATCTTGTTGATAATTTATTTTGCCAAGCAGAAGCTTTTTAGTTTGATGTAGTCCCATTCATTCATTTTAGCTTTTACTTCCTTTGCCGTTGAGCTCAAATTCATAAATTCTCTTTAAGTCTAAGGTACTTGAGTTTCACTCCTATGCTTTCTTCTATGCATTTGATTATTTCAGGTCTTATAATCAGGTCCTTAATCCATTTTTAGTTCATTTTGGTGTGTGGTGATAGACAACAGTCTAGTTTCATTCTTTTGCAGGTGGCTTTCCAATTTTCCCAGCACCATTTATTGAAGAGGCTTTCCTTTCTCCACTGTATGTTTTTGGCTTCTTTGTCAAAATTATTTGCCCATATAGTTGAAGGTTTCCTTCTGGACTCTTGATTCTGTTCTACTGGTCCATGTGTCTGTTTTGCTGCCAATACCATGCCGTTTTGATTACTGTCGCTTTGTAGTATAATTTGAAATTGGACAGAGGATGCCTCCAGATTCGTTCTTTTTTCTCAGGATGACTTTGGCAATTCAGCGTCTTTTGTGCTTTCTTACAAATCTGATAACTTTTGTTCCATTTCTTTAAAAAATGCCAATGGGCCTTTGATGGAGATTGCATTAAATCTATGTAATGCATTAGATAATATAGTCATTTTGACTATGTTGATTCTTCCAATCCAAGAACACTGAATATCTTTCTATTTCTTTGTATCTTCTTCGATTTTTTTAAATAGAGTCTTGTAGTTTTCATTATATAGGTCTTTCACATGTTTTGTTAAATTTATTCCTAAGTATTTTATTCTTTTTATTGCAATTGCAAAATGAATTATTTTTTCTACTTTTTCTGACACTTCATTATTAGAGTATAGGAATGCTATTGATTTTTGAATGTTGATTTTATATTCAGAAACTTTGCTGTTTATTTATTGTTTCTAGTAGTGTTCCTGTGGAGTCTTCAGGGTTTTCTATATAGAGAATCATGTCATCTCCAATATGACAGTTTCACTTTTTCATTTCCTATTTGGATGCCTTTTATATTTTTCTCTTGCCTGACTGCACTTGCTAAGAGCTCCAACACTATACTGAATAACAGTGGCGATAGTGGAGAGGCTTGCCTTGTTCCTGATCTTAGAGGGAAGGTTTTTAGGTTTTCACCAATAAATATGTTGGCTGAGGGATTTTCATGTATGAATGACCTTTATTACGTTAAGGTACTTTTCTTCTATACCGATTGTGTTAAGTGTTTTGATCATAAATGGGTGCTATGTCTTGTCAAAGGCTTTTTCTGCATCTATGATATGATCTTATGATTCTTATTTTTTAATTTGTTTATGTGGTGTATCCCATTAATCAATTTGCATATGTTGAAGCATCCCTGTGCCTCTGAGATGAATCTCACTGATCATGGTGTATAATTTAATATGTTGTTGTCTTCGGTTCACTAGTATCTTATTTAGGATTTCTGCATCTGTGTTCATGAGAGATATTGCTCTGTAGTTCTCTTTTTTTGCGTTATCTTTACCAGGTTTTGGTATCATGGCATTACTACTGGCTTCATAAAAAGAATTGGGAAGTATTGCCTCCTTTTCAATTTTTTGGAAGAATTTGAGAAGAATAGGTATTAATCTTCTTTGAATGTTTGGTAGAATTCACTGGTTAATCCATCTGGTCCTGGACTTTTACTTTTTGGTAGGTTTTTGACAATTCTTTCAATTTCCATACTGCCAATCAGTCTATTTATATTTTCCAGTTTTTCTTGATTCAGTCTAGGAAAGTTGTATTTTTCCAAGTACTGGTCCATTTCTTCTAGGTTATGAAATTGGTGTTATATACTTTTTCATAGTATTCTTGTACTATCCTTTGTATTTCTGCGGTGTCTGTCATAATTTCCCCTCTTTCATCTCTGATTTTGTTTATTTGTGTCCTTTCTCTTTTTTCTTTAGTGAGTCTAGTCAACGGTTTGTCAATTTTCTTAACCTTCTCAAAGAATCAGCTTTTTATTGATTTTATCTATTGTTTTTTTTGTTTGTTTTCAATTTCTTTATTTCTGCTCTAATTTTGATGATTTCTTTCCTTCTGCTGACTTCAGGCTTCATTTGTTCTTCTTTTTATAGTTTTTTAAGATGAAGTGTTAGGTTGTTTATTTGGGCTTGTTCTTATTTCTGGAGGCAGGCCTGTAATTATAAAAACTTTCCTGTTATGCCTGCTTTTGACATGTCCCAGAAGTTTTGATATGTTGTAATTCATTTCTATGTATCTCTTGATCTCTCTTTTTATTTCGTCTCTGATCCAGTTATTCTTCAGTAGCATGTTGTTTAATCTCTATGTATTTGTGGTTCTTCCTGATTTCTTTTTACAGTTGATCTCTAGTTTCAAAGCATCATGATCAGAAAATATGAATGGTATGATTTCAACTCCCTTATATTTGTTAAGGCTATCTCTGTCCCTGTATGTGGTCAGTTCTTTAGAATGTTCCTTCTGCACTAGAGAAAAATGTATAAGCAGCTGTTTGGGGATGGAAGATTCTGTAAATGTCAATTATGTCCAGTTGGTCTAATATGTCATTTAAGGATGTTATTTCCTTATCAATTTTCTGTTTGGATGACATTGCCATTTCTGACAGTGGAATATTTAGGTCCCCTACTATGATAATGTTTTAGTCTGTTTCTCCCTTTAGTCCTGTTAGTAATTGCTTTACATATTTTGGGGCTCCTTGATTGAGAGCATAGATATTAATAAGTGTTATGTCTTCTTGGTGCGTGATTCCCTTTAGCATTATGAAGTGTCCCTCAGTATCTTTCTTTACCTTTTTTATTTTGAAGTCTATTTCATCTGATATTAGTACCACTACTTCCTCTTTTCTCTGAATGCCATTTGCAAGAAATATAATTTTCCATGATTTTACTTTGAGTCTATATTTGTCTTTGGAGCTGAGCTGTGTCTCCTAGAGGCAGCATATGCTTGGGTTTTGTTTTTTGATGCATTCTGCAACTCTGTGCCTTTTTATTGGTGATTTCAGTGTATTTATATTTAGGATTATTATTGAAATATCTGGTCTTCTTATAGCCATTTTATCTTTTGCTTTTTAGTAGCTCGCTGTTTCCATTCTTTACTTGTCTTTGTGTTTCTGTTTTCTTTATTTTGGTTGGCTTTTATAAGTTTTCCCTCTGGTTCTTTTTATTTTATGTTCTGTTCTGAAACTTCTGTGTGTGGTTACCATGACAAATATGTAAAGGCTAGTTATATATACGCAGTCATCCATTTTCTTCTGCTTGTGCCTTATTTCCATTCCCCTTTGCGAATATGGATTTTGAATCCTCCCCTTTTCAGTCGTTGTTATCTCAATTTGTCCTTATGTATGCTGAACACTCATTACTATCTTGCTATAGCAATTCTCTTCTTATTATTTAAATTTATAATGCCCTCTTGTTAGTAAGGGCTGCACTCCTCTGCTTCTATTTGCCCAATAGTCACTTTACTTCTAATTATGTATTTTTTTTTTTTTTTTTGGTTATTTTGTTTTAGGTGAGCTGACCCCTTTCAGTATTTCCTGCAGTGCAGGCCTTGTAGCGGAGAATATCCTCAATTTTTGTATATCTGGAAAGGTCTTAATTTCTCCTTCATATCTAAAGGAGAGCTTAGCTGGATACATTAGTCTGGTAGTTTCTTTCACTTAATAGTTTAAATATTTTATTCCATTCCTTTCTGGCTTGTAAGGTCTGTGCTGAGAAGTGCAACAATAATCTAATGTGTTTTCTTTATAAGTTACTGTTTTCATTTTCCTGGTTGCCCTGAGAATTCTGTCTTTGTCATGAATTTTTGATAATTTTAATGCAATGTTTCTTGGTGAAGACCTTTTGGTTGAGGTATTGGGTGTTCTGTTGACTTCTTGAATTTCAAGCTCTAACTCATTTTTTAGATTTGGAAAAGTCTCATCAACTATTTGTCTGAAATTTCTAGTCCTGTTCTTTTTCCTCACCTTTGATAGTTATTCTTATGTTTCCTCTCCTGATGGTATTGGCTAGTTTTTGTATTTCTCTTTCATTATTTTTCCTTCTTCAGTTTCTCTCTTCTCCCTTCTGATTTATTTCTAGATTTCTGTCTTCGATGTCACTGATCCTTCATTTGGTTGACACTATTTTCCAAGCATGCTATTTCATTTTCCAACTCTTAGCAGTGTGTTCTTCATCTCCAGAAGTTCTATTTGCTCATCTAGTTGTTTTTCAATTCATGAAATTATTGGTATGACTCATTTTGGTATGACTCACTGAGCTTTTTCAGAAGAAACATCCTCAATTCTCTGTCATTTAAGTCACATATTTCTATGTCTGTAAGCTTATTTTCTGGAGATTTTTCTCTTTCTGAGATGCCTTGTCATCTTTGTTATTCATGGTGTTTAATGGACTGTTTCTCCACCTGGGCGTTAATGGAAATCTATTCTGCTGTTTTTCCAGAAAGAACATTTATTATATAAAGTCTCAATTTAGCCTGCTACAAAGAAGGTGCTTTTCTTTTGATTTCCAGTAGGTGGCATCTAAGCCTCTTGGATACCTGCTTTATACAAAGCCTTAATAATGCCTGTATATAATGCCTTTATTTTCTTGTAGATATTTAATCATGCTTGCTACCCTCAGTGTCCGTAGTATTTGTTCATATTCCCCTGGGGCTCCGCAGTGTTTGGTCTTGAATGGTATGAATGGCCCTTTGTGTTGGGGGTTGGGGGCAGTGGATCAGCCTTGGTTTTGCAATAGCAGGCAGTAAAAATTAACTGTTGTTTCTCTGCAGTCCCGTCCTGTTTCTCAGCCTTGTGCCCTGATGACTGGGTCCTGCCACCAGATGTGTGGAACTCACAGTATTCCCAGGCAGGGCTATTCAGGGAAGTCGCCACAACTTCCTCCTCTCTCCCTCCTTCTGCAGGGAGCTCCAGAGACTGCAAGAGCCAGTTTCAGTCTCAGCAGCATTTATTCAGATTCCCCTGGGGCTACATGGTGTTTGGCCTCAGAGGATATGGTGGGGAGGAACCCTCTGGGTTGGGGGATGGGGTTGGTGTCTCAGCCTCGGTTTTGCAACTGCAGCTGGCAAAAATCAATTATTTCTCTGCCGTTCCCTTTTTTCTGCTATCCCCATTTCTCTGCCTTCTGCCCTGATGACTGGGCACTGCTGCTGGCTGGGTGGAGCTCACAGTACTCCCAGGCAGGGATGTACAGGGAAGTTGCCGCACCCACTCCCCACCCCTCCTTCTGCAGGGAGATCTGGCAGTTGCGAGAGATAGCTTCTTTATTTCTCCCAGTCCACTGTCCAACACCCTGGCTTCTGACCTGTCGTAACTCTTAAGTGCACATCCCAAGCTCAAACATACAGGCGTGCAGTTTGGTGTTTTTGTTGTTTTAGATGTTCAGCTTATTGTTGTTTCAAGAGAAGACATCTGAGGATGTCTCTCACTCCATCATGTTTTCTTTCACTCTCAAGATGTTCTATTTCTTGATCTTACTGAGTCTCCATGAGTGTGTTCATTTTAACATAATTTACTGAGCTACATATAACTTTTCTGTATTTATATTAATTTCAATAAAAACATTTAAAATCTAAATACTGAGAAGTAAATAGAATTGTACCTGCTTTGCATGATGTGATCCCATTTGAAGAACAAAACATTGGAAGAGTTCATATATAACTAAATCAAGAAAAACTCAAGTTCAAAGGCTTATCCTTAAAGTATATTTACAATAAGAAGAGGTCTGAATGGGTATATGACAAATAACTGCTATTCAGAGAACTTATTAATAGATGCAATTTTACTGTCGTTAATGTAATTGTTGGTCCTTTTCAATAGAACATTTGTCTTGATAGAAATGTCATATATATTTATTGTACAATAGAATAACCACTAGTCACGTGTAGCCATGGAGCACATGAAGTGTAGCTGGTGTGATTAAGAAACTGAGCCTTTAATTTAATTAAATTAATTTAATTTAAATAATCATAAGTGGCAAGTGGCTATTGAATGAGATGGCACAGCTTGAGTATGCAAACTGAAACCAAATACTTATTTCTAATTTTGAAGTTAACAGAGTTGTACCTACTACAAAATTAAATAATTCTGTTCTTTGGTATCCAGGTCCCCCAGTCTGAAGCATCTCATTACTGCTGTTAAGACCTACATGGGTGACCATTTACTTCCTAAGGAAAGAAAACTGACTTAGCATATAAGTTTGAAATGTTATTGCTAGTGAGCTTTACTTTCAAATGAAATGATTGCTTTCTAGTTAAAGGAGCTTCTCAAAAGGTCTAAAGATTTGCTGTCATAGCAATACACATTTGGCCACCATCTTTCTCTTTATCTCTTTCTTTTTTTTAAAGCAGTAACAGGCTACAACTACTAGAATATTATTATTATTATTATTATTATTATTATTATTATTATTATTGTTTTTAATATGGGAGCAATAATCACAATGTTCTTTTAAGGCTCCATGAAGCTAGAAATTTCGGTATAAGTGATGAGCTTTCCTCTCAGGATTTATATCATTTTTACTCTAAAATGGACCATTTCTCTATTACCCCCAAAATCTTATATAGTTTGCTTCCCTCTAAATATTTCTCCAACATTTGGAGATCTGACAACATTTTCTTAAATAGCCAGAGAGTAAATATTTTAGGTATTGCACAGCATAAGATTTCATCTTATATATTTTTTTGTTTTCAAGGTTTTTGGTGGTTTTATTTGTTTGTTTTATAACTACCTCATAAAAAGTATAAAAATAATTCATACAAGTTATAAGAAAACAGGCTATAGCATTGATTTAGTTGACAAATCATAGTTTGCCTACTACTGACATAGAGGATTAACACTATTCATGTTAACACTTAAATTATTTGTTATTCTTTGCCTCAAAGAAGAAAACTGGCACATGTTGATTATATAGTTTTGCATTTGAAATTCTACATTAGAAATCAATGCCTAATTCTATTCAGAAGTCATTCTGGAAATGCTATTTTAGATAATGTTAATCTAAAATTCAGATACTCTCATACACCTGAGTCTTCACCTTCCATGTTTAAAAGAGAAAAGAAGCAAGATAATTTAATCAGAAAACTGTTGATCTAGTTACATACATATTGTGTTTGCATATGGCAATCTGTAAGAAATACTTCAATTAATAAGGCCTGACATTTGATAGCACCAGAAACCCTATGAGTGTAAGGAGCTTCCTATGAGTGTAAGGAGCTTCAATGGACTAGAAGAATCCTTCTTCTTTCTTTGGAAAGTCTCATCACTATTGCTGGATATGAAAGATATTGTACCCCATGTCCAAATTTTTTTTATTAGTCTTCATGTCAGAGAAATGAATAATTCAAAAAGAAGACAATATAACCTTTCTTTGTTCTGCCTTTAGAATTAGTGTGCTGTATTCTCCAAATGATATAAATTAATAAATTTTTAAAAAGTGAACACAATGTTATACCTTATAAATGCCAAAAAAATATTCTCTCTCCTCTTTCTGGCTTATTGAGTAAATTATCCATTTAAATATTCTTTATAGATGAATCTTACAGGCTCAAGGACATCAACTCACTAAAAAGCAGTTAAACAGAATGTACTTATAGACACAGACAAAAATTATATAATTGATATACAGAATAGGTAGTTTACTAGAGAATTTTCCTTTTTTTTCCAAAAACATGCAAAATGGTTCTAAAATAATCCTTTAATTTTGAGGGAAGGCAATGTCTAGGAGAAAAAAAACCAGTATTACTCACAGACTAAAAAAATAACAATAATAAAGTGGCTAAACAGCAATCAATCTTTTTTTTTTTCTTTTTAGATTGCTAAAATTTCTAAAGTGGTTTAAGGTAGCATATAATTTTTCTTTTTGAAGAATTTTGTCCAGTCTGACAAGTAAATAAATGTTTAACTCTCTCTCCTTTTATTGCTACAGAAACAAGAAGAAATAGAAAATAACTGCAGTACATTTAGGACATATTAGTTTTTTTTCTCTACATGAAACACACAATGAGAACACTTTATAGATGAATTGTGCTTTCAATTGAATAGAATGGTGGACGAGCTTCGGTTTTGTAGAATTGGATAATTTGTCACAGTTTCTGCCCCTGGAAAAATGACAACCCAAAGGAAAACTAATACAAAGCCTTTTTTTAAAGTAGTGATAAAATATGAAACTGATATTTTGGTACACGTATTGTAAAACAATAATTTAAAAAAATTATTAAGTTATAAGGAAGGTTGTCATCATCAGTTAATACTTATAGAATTTTGTTGCAGCATATACTATTTCTCATTTATTTACCAAAAAATTATTTGGTGATTGTTCATGGTTATTGCACTCTTGTCTTATCACCTATTACTTATTATATCATTAATTGTTATTACTTTTGAAATAAGTATTACTTTTGGATAAATACATATATTTGAACTTCATTTTCTTCTTATACCTTGCAACCTGTAAAATGCCAGCACATTTAAAGAATTATTTAAATATAAATGCCCCAATCATAGATGTGGAAAGTAGAAGAGGTTGATTTTTCCAAACCTGTGTAGAAGAATACAATAACTAATGCCCATTTATGGAATTATAACAACAAATTCCTGCCCAAAATTTTTAGTTCAGTTACTAAAAACACATTATTCAAAAATTACAGAAAAAAAAATTCTGTTTCAGAATGTTGCTAGTCAGCTCTCTAACTTCAGATTTGAAAGTGATGCCAAAATTATAGTGATTTTTTCTTCTTCAGATAATAATGAAGTTCAGTAAAGGATTAAAAATACTTTAAAAATGAATGACTCTGCTTTCAATATCAGTTCAGCTAGATAGAAGATTATGGCAAATCTTGGTAGAAGAGTCTTCTACTTCTCTCTATCCAAAAATATTGAGTAAAATATTAGGTTATAAAATCGTAAAAGTCTGAGCAGTTTCTGGATTTAAGTTACTCTGAAAAAAAATTGTGCCTACAATACATTGGCTTATTCCAATATCTCTTAGAGTTGCCATTTGGAAAATTATAAAAACAAACAAACAAACAAAAAAAACAGTTTTTTTTATCAATCCAGTTGAAATTTAAAGATGAAGTGTATATACTTTTAATAATATTCTTTGATTTTTCTTGATCTGTGTCTCAAATTCTAGCACAAACTGATTAAAGCTACACCTATGTAGAAGGAAAAACTGATATTTAATGATGTCTTTAATATTCTTTAGCTACAGCTCATCTAATTTTCTCATTGTTAAAATCAATTCTGGGCCACTTCATTGCTATGAAGATGAAAAGCATTTTTTTAAACATATTCATTAGGTATTTTCTAAATTTAGAAAACAAAGTTAAAATCATTGAATTTTAAAATTTGAAAACCATCTTTAAGTATATTTTGGTTCTAATTATCGAGTTAACCATATGTGCCTTAAATAATTCCAATGGAAAAAATCCTTAAAAAATGTTAATTGAGATGGGCAGTAATGACCTCTGGTTATTTGCAAGGAACCAGGCAAGCTATGATTTAGCCTTTCCTTGCAAAAGGCAAACAAACATAAAAGATATCTAATATCACAAGCCAGACATCTATTCTGTTTCAGCAGTAGCGCAAAGGGGTTTATTTTGCAGAAAACTTGCACCCATTTCCATTATGTCATCAGCCTCAAAATTTTAAGCTATATAAGCTACTTTTGTTCAAAGGAGCAATAGTGTCTGAGACCTCCAGTGAAACAAAGCACACTTTTCTCTTCTCCCCTATTCATCATCCATAGACTGCCCTGGAATTTGAGTGCTGGGAACAAGAGAGGAGGGTGAAACAGTTTCTTATTCCTCTCTTTCCCAAAATTCTTCAAATACAAAACCTTTCCTATGTTACTTTAGTCAACTTATGTCACCCTTATCTATAGCACAGGTTAAAAATAAATATGGTAGAAATTATTAAAATAGAATTGTAAACTAGACATCACCTAGTGTAATCTTTAATTATGAGAAATTTCCCATAAAACACTCATTATGAGATTAAATCTCTTCACACTCCAAGCATTGATTTACCTTTCCCTCATTGAAAGCAAAAAATGACCAAACATCACCTATTTTTCTGAGGAACAAAGCACAGGATTTGATGTGGACACACCTTTCCAGAGATAGATCTCATGTATTGTCCCAAAGGGGGAAAAAAAAACATGTAAGTTTTGCAGAATTTCTTTGAAAAAGCTCTTTGATTAAAAATCCTTTGCTTCTTTTAAAAATATTTTAAAACATTTCTTATATGAAATAAAGACAAATTTGACTCCTATAATAGCTAATGTGATAAGAGAGTCATGATTCTTTATCATCACAGATTTTTGAGAACTGTTACAAATTAGAAATGAGGTCCCACTTCTTTCCTTTTGTCCTTGGATCTGTACCCTATAAGACATACAAAGGCTCCTTTGTAAGGCAAAGACTCCTCTATGGTATCTACATGTAATCATCAGAACAATGCAGTTTGGAAGCTAAAATGGATAAAATTACGATGGATCTCTACTCCAAGCAAAGATCTTATAGAAGTATGAAAACACCCACTTATTCTTGATGCTTTATTTAAAGAGAATATTAAGTCAATACAAATTGTAATTTAATATAAGAAGGGGAGGCAGATCCAAGTTTCCAAAAACTAAACATTTACTCTTTTGCAAATGAAGAAACAAAAGTGAGAAGCCTTGCAGGATTGTTCCCACATCTCCTCAAGTCTACTCCATAATCTCTCGATGGCAAATGAAATATTTTGATTTAGAATTGCTGAAAATATACCAAAAAATCAACTCATTCTGAAAAACCAAGTGCAACTATGATTTTTAAAGAAAGCATTTTGCAGATGGTAACCTAAGAAAGATGCATAGTTTTCCATTGAATACATTTTTTTCTATGCATGATTGCTAAACTACAACCTGAAAACGATATAATAGAATAAAGGTTCAAGTTCAAGGGAGAATATAGTCATCTTGTACCGCATGCAAATAAAAAATATCTGAAACAAAATTGAATTCTAGAAGCAAATTATTAAAAACAGAACAATTCATTTTTACCTCAGCTACCTACATCCCCAAACCAGGAAGCTTCTAATTCTTCTCTTTTAATCTCCATCCACCCCAAATCTAAGAATAAGTTTTATATAAAAGTTGAATTGGCATTTTCATAATGTCAGTAAAATCAGTGATCACTGATTCATCTCACAAGTCTATTTGTGTAAGTAGTTCTCATAGATGCCATTAGGTATATTATTATCAAATCTATAATCTTTTAGACTCCCATTTTGCAGTAAAAACCTGTTTTTATTTATGATTTCTCTAAAAATGTCACATTTCACATTCAAAAATTGATTTATAATACATTAAAATATCCATTAAAATTTGCTAGGCTTGAAATATTATTTATAAATATATAAAATGAATTATAGGTAATTTAGTTTTTTGTAAATTAATTGTACCCTTTTTTAATGTTCATGATTTAATATTTTAAATGTTAATAACTAACTTATACAACCAAATGATACCTCGTAATCAGTTAATGTTATGTGATTAGGAGAAGTGCTTGCCCTGTCACTGGTCTGGAAATTATATTAGAAGATTATCTTTTTGAAATTATGAATGACAATTTTCTAAATATTTAAACTGTACTTTTGCCAAAGATACAGTGTTTATTTTTCCTTGTCAGTAGTCTGTTTTCTTTTTATTTGATAAGACAAAAAATGAACCACTCCAATTTATGAGTCAGAAGCTAATCATTTTTAAAAGAAAGGTTTGCAATATAGCTTTATGTAGGATTCCTCTAAGAAATAACAAATTATAATCTCTCAAAACCTTAGTCACTAAAGTATACACTTCTGAGAATAGAGACAACATATGAATTTGCTTGGAAGCACTCACTGATACCTTTTACTATTGAGAAACCAGTTTTGTTGGTTTCTAAAATTTTACCAAAATTGTAGAAGCTTAAAGATTGATGATTAGAACAGCTAAGAATGTTTCCTTCTACCTGACAGATGTAATGTTCTTGGTGCAGAGGTATAATATGAGTCATTTGACTTTTGAATTTGTAACTGTATTGGCAAAATTGATTCTAGCTATTTTGCATGAGAGTTCAGAACTTTCTGGAGAAATTGGCATCACATGAAATGAAATGTGGTATGGTCACATCATTTAATACAGGTTTGGGAGGTAAAACGTGACAGTGGTTCCTATTAAAAAAGGCAGAGGAGTTCATTTGACCATGAGATCAGCATGAGCCATTGGTGAAATGTGTATTAAAAGATAATTTTCAGGACAAGATAAAACCATGATTCTCACACAGATATAAAAATGAACACATCAAAGATTTTACTTTACTCATATGATATAAGAGACCTAGACAGATGTTCTAACTGATTCAAAGGAAAGTCAAAAGAGGAAAAATCAGATGGAGTAAAAGAATATAAAGATGAATTACAAATAGGTATATGACAGTCTTTTTTCCATGGGAAAGAGAAAATTAAAATCATTACTGGATAGAGAAGAATTTATATACCTATCAGTTATCTACAACTTCCAGAGATTTGCAAGTAGCTCAAAGACAATAAATTAGAAAGAGAAACCTAATAAGGATGCGTAGTTTTTCACTGAATACAATTTTTTTTCTACACTTGACTACTAAATAACTACAACCTGAGACTGAAATAATAGAAATAAAAGCTCAAGTTTAAGGGAGACTATAGTCACAATGTACTGCATGTAAGTACAAACACACCTAAACTAAATGTAGATTCTACCTGTAAATTATTAAAACAGAACTAACCCAGCCTCAAGGACTTCTTTGTCACTCCACCAGTATCCACCACACTGCTCAATCCCCAAACTAGGAAGCATCTAATTCTTCTTTTAATCACCATCCATGCCAACTCTAAATCAAGACAATGCATCAAGTCACAGCAATTGAATAACTAATCTTGAACTCATCTACTTTTAATTTCTACTATACCAACCCTAGTTTGAAAATTATAATATCTCTTTTGGTTTATTAGATGAACCCTCACTAGTTTTCAATGTCTACTCTTGCTTCTCTTCAATCCAGTGTCCATAAAGCAAGCCAACTTTAATCTTTTTAAAACTATATATCAGATCAAATCCTTCCATGTTTAAAACCAATAGAAATCACTAAAATTTAAAATAAAACACAAATCCCTCACTATGCACTATAAAGACACACAAAGCTGCTCCTGCCTATCTTTATTCTTCCTATTTGTCCCCTTGTTCAACCTAGTCTATATTTTTTGAAATTCCCTTTATCCTTTGAAAACGCCACTCAGGTTGCTATCTTTGCACTAGTATTTTCCTTTATATGGTTCCCTCTTGCCCCAGATTTTGAATGCCTGGTTTCTTTTTTGTCAATCAAAGCCAACTTCCTCAGGACAGACTTCTTGCCCTGTTCAATGCAATATAATACTCTAGGAAAGCCTTTTTTATTTTTTTATATTCTTTATATAAATTTATTGCTAAGTAAAGTTTTAAATTATTTAATTTCTTAACTATCAATTATCTTCCCTGCTTAATATGAAAATTACCTAAGATCAGGAATCTTATCTTTTTTGTTCTGGCTGCACATAGGCATGCAGAAAATGTAATACTGTTGGCCATCAGTCAATACTAGTTGAATGAATTAATTCATAATACTTTCTTTTTCCCTCAGAGAAGTAAATAAACTACCTTTTTCTGGAGGATGGTGAATTGAAAATTCTAGAATGCATGACAGACAAATTCAGACTTAGTGAAATAAAGTTTGATTTAGAGAAAAAGAGAAACTTAGAAGATATGCAGGTACTGTGAACTCTCGGGATGATAAGAAAAAATAAGAATTATTTTCTTAGGTCTATCAGCGTCTAATTCAAGAAAGAGCAGCATTAGTTCATTTTAAATGGGTCAGATTAAAGTCTCTGCTGGGGGAATACACTAGGTTTAACACTGACAGTAAGAGAAGCCACCTTACATCATAGTGAGAGCTGGAAGCACTTACTACAATTTAGTTTGAGTGTACATCTGATAGAGGAACATCAACTTTTTAATTTGTAATATGGAGATAATATCTCATATTCCTTCCTATATTCTATTTATTTGTGTAGATATAAGGAGATGTTTTATGAGGATGCCAGCACATAGCATCACTGTCAAACTCACCACTTAACCTTGAGATCTCCATTTCCCCATTTAAACAATCTGTTTTAAAATATCTCTCCCTGCTTTGTGAATAAGAGGTACACAAAAATAATTTATTTTGCCACTGTGGTAGAAATACAGGTTTCATTCAAAATGAGTGGGATGAAAGGATTCTGTTGATTTGGTTTAATCCTGCAATAGGATCTACAACTGTGCAGAACATCCATAGAGTGGGAATTTATGCTGCAATTAACAGTAATAAGGTAGATTTACTTTATAAATGATATTTGGGGAGTGCTCAATTATTGTCAAGTTATGTCTCCAGCCAAAATATCAATCAAATTCAATAGAATAATTCACACATCTACTGAAAAGGGTTTTTTTGTTTTTTGTGGTTTTTTTTTTTTTGGCCTATTCAGCCCTGCTTGACTGATGGCTCCCCACCCAGTTCAACCATTATCACAAACTATATGTTGTTTTAGGCAACAGCCAACTTTCATGGATCATTTATTGGATTCTATCTTGTTATAAATCTTTATTTTTCTTTGATTTTAGCAATAATAACTTCCAGCATTGTATAAAAATGGTTACCATAGACTGAATGATTGCCAGGTGTCAAGCTAAGCTAAAAGTTCAACATTCATCAATAATGTTAGCTTACATTTATGATAGGCCTTATTACAAGTGCTTTGCAGGCATTAGTTCA
The DNA here is from genome assembly GCA_030015415.1 of Cynopterus sphinx. Classification (NCBI taxonomy): domain Eukaryota; kingdom Metazoa; phylum Chordata; class Mammalia; order Chiroptera; family Pteropodidae; genus Cynopterus; species Cynopterus sphinx. Next base: position 117,296,391 of record CM057381.1, on the reverse strand, counting down.
TTTACTTCTTAAAGAACCTTGTGAGGCAGATATAATCTTCTCCAATTTACAAATGAGAAAATTGAGGCATGGTAACATTCCAAAACATAATAGCATTCACACAAACTGGAAAGAGGTGAGAGTATGACTGAATCTCTTAAAAGTCTTACCACAATGCTGAAAAGTAGGTATTGTCTTTAATATAAAACTATGGAGATTAAGGCTTAAAATGTCATTGCGAGTTGCCCTATTAAAATTATACAAGACTACATGAAAGACTACGGACTCTGTTAAAGTAACCAGATTAGACCAAAGATGGAGTAATTCATGGTAAACCCCACATCAGCACAACCAAAACTTAACTAAATTTCTATGCTCAGCTATCCCAGAAAGGGAAGGCATAGGTCAACCAATAAATACTTGCTTGCTCAGCACAAATTACCTAACCCTAACCAGTTTCAAGACTTCACTTTGTTCCAAAGAAGGAAAGGAACCTGCTTCTAAAAATTAGCAAATGTCCAGTATAAATTCCTGTTCCCACTCAATTTGGTCTATAAAAATCTATTGTCTTATACAGCTCTTCAGATCTCCTTTCTATTTGCTAGATTCTATACTGCCCAATTTATGAATTGCTGAATAAAAGCCCATTAGATCAGTAAATTGATTGTGGAAATTTTTCTTTTAGCAACTATGCGGTGATCTCTTCCAAATTCACATCCTGGGCTCTTCCACATACCTCATGAGATTTATAGTTTGAGAGGATACCGTTACATCAGTCTCCTCAATAAAGTGGCACTTCTCTGCCTAATCATACCACAAGGGAAAACAGAGCCAGAATCAGCTTGCATTACCCAGTAAATAGTACCAAACAGTAGAGTGTATCAATTCCAGCTCATCATTGATTTTAAGTACTATATTTTCAGGGGCAAATATCCAGCAAGCTGTGTGGGTATGCCACACCTACTTGCATTAAAGTTATAAAAGAATCTGTGAAGGATTCACTCCCTGGAAAACAGTTCTCCCACTCCTCTTCTAGTGCACATTGGCATTTTCCATGTCTGCCCTGCCTTGCTTCTGCATTCCTGTTCTGAAACTTGTTTCTAAAGGGGAAAAAAGCTTACAAAAAGTTCCCAGAAGTAAGGATCATGGACGCCCCCCTGTACCTGGAACAAGAGACACAAATTAATCTGTCATTTGTTTTCCCCCTTTTCTCAGAGCAGTAAAATTTAACAGTTCTCACAAATATGTGAACTAAATATCCAAAACAATATTCTTGAATCATATCTTATAATATATAATAGAAAATGCACTTATTTTCATCATCAATAAAAAACGATCAAATATTAAGAGCATTACACTTTATTTGTATTCTAAAGATGTCTTATGATTCCTGTCCAACCATATCCCCTTCTAAAAATAGTCCTCCCTTTTTAAGAAATGAGCACTAATATGTCCTTGTTTTATACATTATAGCTGATACCTTGTTGGGTCATATTCATTTGGACTGCACTAAGGAATCTGAAGGCATACATTAGCAAAAGTCTATGCTCTGTGGAGGCTAGTTTAAAAATAGACTTCACCAATTATATCTTTCTCTGGGAATCTGGAGGTATGCAATTGAGAGACTAGATAGTTAAAAAAGGTAATAAAAGCATGTTTGAGTATAAAGGCAATACTTAACTTCAAATACCTCTTTCCCTATGGCAGTATTTTTCAACTTTTGAACTGTTGACATTTTGGCCCATGTAATTAAATTAAATAATAATTAATAATAATAATAATAATAAATTGTTGCTGTTTGTTGTTGTTGTTGTTATTTTAATCTGGCTTATTTTCTTGTGCATTGTTTGACATTTAGCAAGTTCCCTGAATTCTACTGACTAGAAGCCAGTATAATCTCCTTCCCAGTCCTGCCAATCAAAAATGTTTTAAGACATTGCCAAATGTCCCCTACTTATTAAAATCACTCCCTGTTGAGAATCACTGTCCTATGGATCTTGAACCAGCAGATCAATATAAACAGAAACCAAAAGGAAAATTTTACTAGCTGTAATTCAGTAAAATGAGAATATAGCTTGGAATTGAAAATCAAAATTTCTTTCTCAATGAATTGAAACTACTGAGAAACAGAGAAATAAAATGAGAATGTGAATCATCTCTACCCTTAACATTTTGACATACCATCTCTACATCTTTCCATATTGAGTCATACACAGCTACCACATAACTGAAAAGTATGCTCCTAGTAGGTTCACATTGAACTTCCCTAGGTATCATGAGGGTGAAAAGAGAAATTCATATTTATTACCTAGTCTGTACCAGGCATTTGACTAAGCAATCTATACATAAGTATACCATTTAATCAATAAAATGAATACAATCTATGAAGTAGGTACTAACACTGTCTTATTCAGGATTCAACTGTAAAGAATAGAATAATTTCTAGCTACCTGAAGTAGAAAATGTTTATAAAGATGAAGCGATGAATTCTAGAATGAGGTTCTAGCCATGACAAGCTGTCACAACAGCTACTACCTCTGTAATGGTGAGGAAATAACTCCTTGAATCAGGAAAACTCCACTACAGCTGGTGGCTCCAGAACCAACTAAGCCAGCTCTGCCAGGATCTGTTACCACAAAAAAAAAGAGGAGTTCAAATTTCAAATCCAAGTCACGGTAGTATATGTAATATGTAGAACTGAAATCACAATCAGAACCATAGCTGCAAGGGAGCCAAGAAATATACTGCAGAGGCTGGAAAACTAAAAAGTACAGAAGGCACACAAAAGCAGTCACAATGGGCACTGCAAAAGCCAATATAAACAAACCTCCATGATTATTATCCTCATGTAAAATGAAGAAATGGGTGATAAACCTTTGAGTGATAGGCCTAAATCACATAGGCTGTATGAGATGAACTTGGTATTCAAATGTGGATTTATCTATATGACTGAAGTATCCTTCCTTTTCTCTTGGGTCCCTTGGATGGCCCTTCTAAATCACAAAAAATGTCCTGACTTCCCTGTCATCTATCTTCCAGGGTGAAGTTTCAACTTATTCTCCCTTGATTTTTTAAATAAATTTAACAAATTTTAATTTATGCATTATTATATGCAACAACAATCCACCAGCAAACTGTGCCCACACTGATTATAAAGTATGAGATAGCACACCTCATACTTTGAGGCTAATAGTCTCAAAGAGGCGTACATATATGAACTTGTAAGAAAGCTTGTGTTCAACGCTCAGTTAAAGAATCAATGACTAATTAAAGATGCTTGAAATGTTGCAGTTATTGAATAGGTACATACCTATTTCTTTTAGAGAAAAAAAAAGATCATATAATACAAACAATCTTTAAAGCAGTACATCTCTCTCTTCCAGTTTCCACAAGTTCTACATTGAAAAGTTTAACCCCATGACCATTAAAATTTAGTATTTCTTTAAGTTTCTGTAGCAGAGCTTCTTTTTCCCAATCCACAGCAGACCAATTAAATTTGTTATATATTAAAAATTTGTGGGAATATCAAATTTCTACAAGAATTCCTAATGCTAATGTACTTACCTAATTAGACAGTTAACCAGTCAGTTCTCAGACCAAAAGCTCTCCACAAATCAAATTTAAGACTAGCACAATTTTAGAATACGTTGTTGGGCTTTTTTTTTTCTATAATTTAATAATATTAAGACAGCTTCAAATACTCTTTAAATTATTTTATCCTTTGGAATCAAAACCCTCAAAATAAAAATAATATCACTGCAATATTGTGATTTATAAAAAATATATATATTTGGTCATTCAGATAATCAAATTATATTTCTCAGATATATTTGGTCTTCCTCCATGGTTTCTAGCTTAGACTCCCCAAACTCTTGGAATTTCCTGAGTGTTGAGAGTGATAAAGGTGTCTTGTGTTATGTAATGAGGTGACTTTAAGAAAGCACCTAAGGATGGAGGCTGACTGACAGTATACCCAACTGTGGGATTAGAGGGTTGAAACGTCGAGTCCCACTTCCCTAAACCACGCACTACCCCATCCACCTCCAGGAAAAAAGAGAGACCTGAGGGTGAATCAATCCAAAATGGCCAATAATCAATGATAACTATTTGATGAAGCATCCATGAAAGTCAAAAGGACAGGGTTTGGTTAGATTCTGGGTTGGTGAGCATGTGGAGATTTGGAGAGAGTGGAAGGATATGAGAGGGCATGGAAGCTCTGCACCCTTTCCCTATGCCCTGTGCATTATGTATATTTTCCCTCTGACTGTCCCTGTGCTATGTTCTTTTATAATAAACTGGTAATCTAGTATACAAAATATTTCTCTGAGTTCCATGACCCACTCTAGCAAATTAACGGAACTCAATTAGGAATCTTGGGAACGTCTGATTTATAGACACTTAGACTAAAAACCTGTGAATGAAAAGGGGGCTATATAATAAATCTGATAAGCTCAGTGAACAAAAGCATCTTCACAGGATGATCTAATCATAAATACCTAACTGGGCAGATTATGGTGGGTAGTCATAACACAGGCCTATAACTTCTTTAGCAAGCCTGGTCCATTGTTCTTATGCATCTATGACACACTCTGAAATGCCAAAATAATTCTTTTTCTCAGACTCCCTATGAGGTGTAACCACTCATGAAAGCACACGATCTCATTGCCTGTATTCTATTCCTATTCACTATAAATGTTAAATGTTAACTATCTTGTACTCACCAATGTAAAAGAAGTATATCTTTCCATTTTACTTTTCATCCAATCATAGACATTTCTCTGCCTTGTATTCTCTACCTCCTTAATCTACCACCAATGGATTTCATGTAATCTTTCTTATGTTCCCTCTTTTTATTCCAAGTATATAAAATTAACCACAAAACTTCTGTTCTGTGGAACATTTGGGAATTTTGCTTCTGGGCATGTCCTCAGTTTGTCTCAAATAATCTCTTGTAAAATTCTCTATACTTTTGGATATTCTTACATTGACAACCCTTAATCTGGGAGATATGACACTATCTCCAAGCAGATAGTGTCAAAGTTGAGTCGAATTGTAAGACACCCAGCTGGTGTCTGAGAATTGTTTGGTAGTATGGGAAACACACACACACACACACACACACACACACACACAATGTTGAAATTGGGTCCAGAACATTTAATCACTTTTAAAATAAAACAAATTTAATTTGAAGAGAACATCAGATTAAAAGTCAGGGTAGGAGAAGAGGGGTTCTCTAAAAAAATTGTAATCGAGAAAAAAAGGTGTGCCTTTTCTGAGTTAATGTTATGTTTAACTTTAGAAGTAACACAATTACATTCATTTCTACGTACTATTTTCTGCTTTTACTAAAACAAATTTAGTAAGAAGTTAGGTTTTGGATAGCTGCCATTCACACTAAAATGAACAGTAATTAAACTTGTTATTAGTATTTTTAAGAGCATGCTAATGTTAGTCATTAAACACTGGATGGATTGTTTTTCAGCCCATGTTCCATGGTGATTGCATTTTATTATGTTGATGTTGGCCAGGAAGTTGGCAAATGACAGAGACTGTCCTCCCAGAATACTCTTGGAAATGAAATGTGTGTACCCTGAGGTGAGCTGGGTGAGCAAAGTCTGGCATTTAATGAAATCAACGAAGAGCCTGTTTGTCAAGGGTGACTTTAAGTTTGTGTAAATGATCCTCACCTCCATAAGGATGATGAGGTGATTTTATCATCAGTGATTTTATACTTGGAAGAGATAATTGAATACCACTGGTCTACTGCTCTCATAAGGGAGAACAGTTTTACTTTCCTCCTTGAAACAAAGCTAAGGTTTATGCTTCATTAGGGAGTCTATGGTGAATAGAGGACGTTTCATTTGCTGTTCTACCATCCATGATTGAGTTTAAAATTTTTAGTTTAAAATGAGCACCATTTACTTTCAGATTACTTCAGGTTTACTACTTAGTGTGTTTGTTCTGCACAATTCTCAATGATGTTTATACTGTTTATGTTACCAAAACTTTTTAAGACTCATCCTTGAATTAAGATTAGTAAAAATCCATTCATATTTCCTCCAAAGAGTGGCTGTACAACAAATGATGGCTCCTGGAGCTCAGATTATGAATTAAATCATCTTTCTGAATCATTAGGAGGTTCATATTGCAGTGTGACAGGAACAAACCTAGCCTTAAAAAAAGCACCCAATTTCTCTGGTTAAGCCCTGTGAATCTAGTTTTACAGTATATGTAAGAATTATCAATTTTCATTTAATATTTAATTTCATTTAATCAAATTATATTCAAGTCTCCACTTCAAAAGCCTATTGGTCTGTTTGGAAAGTTCCCATCTTTGCCATTACTGGGCATATCATTTTCCATGTTTCTCCATAATTTAGGACATTTACAGAAAAAATGGCTTTATATTGCAGTCTGTTGCAGCCATAGCTGACATCCCAATTATAAAATCCTATCATCCAACAGCTACTTGATTTATGCCATATATGTACATGAGAGTGTATATGGAGACTGGGAATCTCTAGAAGTCTACCTCCAAACTGCTTTCTGTCCCCTCCAAACTTGAATATTTCCTAAATTAGTACCCTTAAAAACTCTAATCCTCAATATAAACACTATTTCATCTTTTTAGGATGCTCAGTCTTCAGAAACCAAAATCTAGAAGAGCAAAATGTCCTACAGGAAACTTCTGCAGTTAGCTCTGAAATACAAACCTACCTTAAGATAAAGGAGCATAAAAGGTACTTAGATAAGTGAAAAGGAAGAAGTTACAGAGAAAGAAAAATACCCAGGAAATATTTCCCTAAATTATTCTTCAAACATGTTTTTGAGAGCTACAAAACATGTGTTTCTAAGGACAACATAAATTTATACAACAGCTTCTTATAAATTTAATGAAAAAGGTTTCCTTTGGGTAGACAAAGTACAAGAAGGGGCACTCTCTGGCTTTAAAACTAATAAAATGTGCCTCTTTCTTTGGGGTGGCACAATCCCACCCAATGTCTTATAGTTTGATGAGCTAAAGTGGGTAAGGTTTCAGCTCTCACTCATGCTCATTTGTCCAAATCATCAACATCCCCTTTCTAGAGTTAGTAGTGACCATTATCACATTATCACCATCAGAATTATCAGCATCAATAATATCTGAATACTCCCTGGGTCACAAGCACTGTTTTAAGTCCTATATCAGAATAATTTTTTTTTTCTAAATTCTCAAGATGAGTCTCCAGTGACAAGCAAATCAAATATCACTAATATGTGCCAAACACTATTCTAAGCACATTTTAAATAACATTAATTCATATAATCTCCTAATAACTGAATCAAATAGGTACTACTATTATGACCTGATAAAGCATATAAAGATCAAGTAAGGTGTTGAAAAGTTTCCAGTAGATCTATGTGGAAGAATTTTTTTTATCATGCCATTGGCCTTAAGCACTTAGAAACTAACATAGGGTAAAAGAAATATTTTTTAAGATAGTTAATATAACCATTTTTAAAGTTATTTTTTACAGTTTATATGTTCAAATTAGCAACTCATCAGTGCAAAATATGTGATAATGTGATTTATAATAAAAATACACATTTACGATAAATATATATATATAATAAACATATTCATTTTGATCCCAGTTTTTAATACAGAGCTCCTGAAACCCGAGACTGCCTAAGTGATGAGAGCCATACAGTTTCCTTGATATTAATAAATAACCTCTTTCAACTACACCCGAGTTTATGTTAATGAGGTGACTTTTGGAAAGTACCAAAGGATAAGGGGTAGTTGTCAGGAAATAACCATTTGAGTAAAGGTTAAAACTTTCAGTCCCACCTGCTTTTCCTCCACCACCTCTAGGGAGGAGAGAGGGACGAGAGGTTGAATCAAACAGCAATGACCAATGATTTAGTCAATCCTGCCAATGTAGTAAAGCCTCCATCAAAATTCAAAAGAATGGAGTTCAGTGAGCTTCCATGTTGGTTAACATGTGGAGATTCAAAGTGAGTCATGTACCCAGATTGCATAGAAGCTTTGTGCCCTTTTCTCATGCCCTGCACTATTTATCTTTCTCATCTGGCTGGCTTTTTATAATAAACTGGTGAGCTAGTAAGTAAAATGTTTCTCAGTTCAGTGAGTTGCTCTAGCAAGTTAATCAAATCCAAGAAGGGTTTCATTGAAACCACTGATCTACAGCTCTATAGTCAGAAACAGAGATGACAACCTGGATTTGCATTTGGCATTTGAATGGGGTGGCAGGCAGTCTCATAAGACTGAGTCCTTAAGCTGTGGGATACGATGCTACCTCCAGGTAGAAAGTGTGGCAACTGAGTTGAAATATAGGATACCCAGCTGGTGTCAGAAAATTCTTGGTTTAGAGAAAAAAATCCACACATCAAAATTGGTATAAGAATCATTAATATGTTATCACAAATCAGAAAACAATTTCCACTCTAAGTAGGTGAGACATTTAAACAGGTGTTTTTTTTCCAATAGCCATTAAATAAATAATTGACTCATCATATTATTGCTTTCACTGCTCCTACTTAATTGTATAAATAAATGCTTATAAAAACACTAAAGAAAACATGGGACAATCTAAGTAATTTATATAATGTGTACAGGTTGCACATGGATTTTCCAAAAACTATGATAGTGCCATGCAATCCCTGAAGTTCAGAAAACTCTGCTCACAGTGTTGAGAAGCAGAAGTATTGGACACATGAAAACGTAGTGGAAGATGGAGGACAAATACTGATGTTTAAAGGAGCTAAGCTCATCCCTGTGAATGGAGGTGTTCAGAGAGATCACCACACATTCACATGAGGTACATTTAGGAAAAGAAGAAATCACTTTAGCCAAAACAGAATTAGTAAACCATAAAAACAAATTGCAAATAAACTTGAGTTCATCTTGTCTCACCCTCACTCTAACAAAGTGATAAATAATGATGAAAATATTGGCAGGGTACAAACTGTGAGAAACTTTGAATATTCATTTTAGACTTGCTTGTATAGTTCACAAAGACTCATTAGATGTCATTTTTTTTTAATTTCAGTTTTACATGTAAAAATGAGGCATGCTCTTAATAAAAATTTCACTCAGGAACTAAATGTATACAAAATTTAAAAAATAGTTTTCTGTTTACTTCTAAAAAGTAAATACTTTAATAATTTGGGGTATAGCCTTCTAGACATTTTTTCTACAAACGCATGTATGCATAAATACATAGACTTATTTTCTCAACAAAATTGTGTATATATTCTAAAACCTTCCTACAACTTGCTTTTTGATTTAACAAACAATGTTGGGCATTTTTCTATGTGAAGCCAGATAGATTTCTTTACTTTAATGATTCTCGTAGTCTTTTACTTTGCAGATATTTAGTGTTACTGATTCAACCAGTCCCCTATGATTGGCATCTGAGTTCACTGAAGATTTTGGATAAACAAAATAAAACATTTTAAAGAAAATAATTGTTCAAATATAACTGTTAAAATATCTCATATACTAAGCATGGTAAATGTTCTCTGATCTAGAATAAAATATTATTTTGCACGGATGAGCTCTCTACTTGGGACATTCAACAGATTTGTATATAATAGCTTAAACATTTTTAAAGCTTTGTTCCAGAAGATGGTTTACAACAGGAATACTTATTTTTTAGAAATCGTAGAGTCACCTCTGAAAATAAGATAAAAATTTGTATATTTTGTTCCCAGAAAATTATACATTCAAATAAAAAAAAGCAAATATTGAAATTGAATTCCATTCTGCAATTGATGCCTACCCAACCAATAAGTACTGTAAGTTTCTGAAACAAGCTAAGCATGTCTATAACTTGAATATACCATTCCATCTGTCCACAATTCCTTGCCCAAGACATGCCTGTTCATTCTCAGTCATTCCCTGAGGGTTTGCAAATCTCTTTCTAGCCTTTCTAGTGTTCCTTGATACCTTCTCTCCTCTTTTTGCTGCTCTTGACTGTTCAGTATTCTCTGCTCTCCAATAAAAATTCCAGAGGAAACCAGTCTATTTATTTGACCAAGCTAATTACTACTGTTCTGATCATCAGAGAGCACTTTTCCTGACAGCCACTCAATGAGTTGCTATCCAGCATATAGACAGTAACCATTTTGTTAGCATCAGTGCTCCTTTCTGCATAGAGTAGCCTAGCATCTTTTGCTTGAATAAACAGATCCTGTAGCTAAAACAGGACTTTGAACACAGCATGTAAGTGATAAGGCCAAGAAAATAAATATTCACTAAATTAAAATTATTTAATCCCACCATTCCATGTGCACCAAATTATAGCTCTCAGACTTTTTCTATCCTTCCCTTTCACTCTGATCACCACTCTGAGAAGTGATTAGTATGCAACTTTCAGAAATCTTATAGATTTCTGAACATTGTGGTAGGTTAAATATAAGTGTTCAGATATGAAATATGAGAACTGGCTAGAAAAATATCAAAGATTGATCATTTTTACTAAACTTCCCCAGTTCTACAAATATTCCTGTTTACTGCCCCCAGACCTTGGCTAAATTGGAGAAAGAAAGATTATATATATGTATATGTGTGTATATTATATATAAATCTATGATTAAAAAAATAAGCATTTCTGTGGTAAACCGTTTTCTGGCACAAAACTTCAAAAATGTGTAAGTTATTCTACACAAGTCTATAATGGATGCCTCAAGTAGACAGCTCATCTATGCAAAAGAATATTTTATACTAGATGAGATTAAAAATAAAGTGGCCTCATTTTTGAGGTGGGAGATTTTGCCCTCACTTTTCTTTACGCAATTTTTGTTTTGTTTTGTTTATGTCTCTTGGGTGGTTTTTATGGTTTATATCCTGCTGCTTAGAGGACTTTCATATAAAATGTTTGGGACAAAAAACGATTTTTGTTGAAGATGGGAATAATTTTGTCTTCTTGATTCTGGAAGGATAGTGACCTAAAACATTAGCTTGTATTTGGACAATCATGTTTATAAACCAGTGACTATCATCATGTGACTGGTATTTGGATACAGGTTTCATTTTAGTGCTATTTTGTGGAACGAAGTAGAAACACATTATTGCATTCTTGGTTAGAGTTTGTAGTTCTTCCTTCAGAAAATTATTTTGCTAGTTAGTTCAGAACCAAGTCTTTGCCATTGCTATCAGAAAATTATACACTATAAAATTAATTTTTCACAATTTTTTCTGACAAAAGTGTTATATTAATATCAAGTTCAAAGAGTTGGTATTTAAAAATCATTTTATGTATTTCAGTTTTGAGATAAGCATTGCAGTCACCCCAACAAAGAATATCATCTCTCTTGGCAGAGGCATTCTGTTTTTCTGGTAGTCTGTGAACATTTATTCATAAATATTTGATAGTTTCAATGCATTCTGAATGCTCATTAAATATTCATATATTATGCATTCATCGTGTAATAAATGTAATACGGTACATGTTAAAATCAATACATCTTTCAATTGAAATAAACTACCTGCGGGTCTCACCCAGGTTTTATAGATTGTCAGCTTAAGAGGAAAATTCTCAGACTGTTCATGGATTCATGAATGCCATAAATTTCACTGGGAAGACTATTCAAGTGCCTCTGCCTGTGGAGTTGATAGCCCACTCCTCAGTTCCTACAGTGCCAATTCTGCAGCTCTCGTTCACAGAGTGGGTCTTTATGGAATATGTAAATAGACCTTGAGTTCTTGTTGTGGGTGGCCTTGTAATACGAAGGCTCTTCCTCAGACCAGACTAAAGACATTATTACAAGAAAAAGTGTTAAAAGAATAGGAAATCTCAGAGTTTAATAGGTTAGTAAACCTCTTAGGATGATGTTCATGGGATTTTCTTGGTTTTATTGTTTGCCTATTTTTATATAATAACACTTTATTTTCTTTGAGGAACCACTCTTCTTCCACCTTCCACTCAAGACGTTTGTGTATGATTGATACCACAGCCTACCCCCCATGGCTCATAGGTAGCCATGAGAATCAGCCCTGGCCAATCAGATGACAACACCCATGGTGATTAATCACGAGTGTTCCCTTTCAAAGCAAAACCATTGAAAACCTAGAAAACATTTTTCTTAAGTTTTATTTTTCTAAAATTGTGCCTTTTGCATTAACTACATTCAGTAGCTGAACCCATGAAGTTTAGAAGTCAGGAATGTTTGGATTATAGAGAGCCACAATTAGAGACAGTAATTATTCCAAGTGCTTAATTATGATAGCCACAATTAGAATAAGAGGAAACAGACTGTTGAGATATTATAAAAATACTATCAACACAAATTGATAATTGATTGTACATGAAAAGTAAAGGAAAAAGTATATTCAAAAGTGATTTCAAGGGTTTTCAAATTAGTTTTAGTTATATAGTACATTGCTTAGACATTTATATAGTTTATGAAATAATCCTCCCAATTACTCAATCATTCATCTGGCTCTACAAAGAGCCATTACAATACCATTTACTATATTTCCTATGCTGTACTCTATATCCTTGTAACTATTTTTTAACTCTTAATTTGTACTTTTTCAACCCTTCACCTTTTCCATGAAATGTGGATTGTTCTAACTGTCACCTAACATCTTGGTCACATTAGAAAGAAAAAAAAAAAAGAAAAGGAAACGCCCTTACCCGTATAGTTCTAATGTCAAATGACCATGAAAAGTAAGAAAGGCAGTTCCATGACTGAGGTTAATCTCATTAAAAGAACCAGAACTCTACAAGAATCTGATACCAAGGGGCAATACTGTTGCACTGAAGGGAAAAGCTATCCTTCCAAGAAGATTTTCTAGAAAAAAAAAAACAAAAACAAAAACAAAAAACAACTATTTCTAAAATATCAAAATGCAATAGAATCCTCTTTTAACATGGATTTTGAACCGTTCGGTTTCAGAGCAGTCAAATAACAGAGTTTCTACCAATAAGACTTGCATTCTTTGAAGAAAGTACAAATTGAGACAAGCTAAAAGGAAACTATTTCATTGATCAATAATTTATAAGTGTATCAATAATTTACAGGTAGTGATCAAAAGCAGGCCACTCTCGTTGATCTGTAAATCAAAGCTATTCCACATAGCATCCTACTGCTCTTCATCAGCACTTTTATACATTACAAAGCAACTTTTATCCTGCATTTTCAATAATCAAATCTACTGATATGGGATTTGGCTGCATTTTCTATGAATGGAAACCCATATGTGGTTTCCAAATTATTAAACGCAATTTAAAAATGCAAAATATTCATTTTTCTTCCTTAGGGGAAAACAAAACCTCGGTGAGAGCTAAATGGATGGTATTAAGGTTATAAACTAATGTTTAAAAACAAAACAAAAAAGCATATAGAGTAGTTCAGATTCTGGTAGTTATAAGGAAAGTCTCAAGGACACAGGGCATAGAGTGATTCAGAGTTTATGGCTCAACAACAACTAGTTGGAAACAAGCAATCAATAGGACATGGAACTCTGACAAAGATGGGAAACATTTGTAGCCATTACTTTCACCTTTTTTTCACAAATTAATGATATATGAGCCAGGAAGTATGGGTTTATGTATTTACCAATGACTTAGAGATTTAATAAAATATAAAGAAACCTATTTATTCTTTGTATGAGTCTCTAAGTATGTATGTTCCTGATACAACTGTAAGAAATAAAGTATCACATCTTTACTCACTAATTTATTTTAATTGCATGATTCTAATAGTGTATTTATTTTAATAATTTTTTCAGATTATTGTTCTTTTAGTTGTATTTCCCATGCTCAATAGCAAGATTCATGTTGAAAAAATACTAACTACTTCCCAAGTGCTTCCTATCTTATTGTATAAAAAAAATCTTTAAGGGAAGTTTTGGGGGTAGACTTTAGTTTAAACACTGAATGTAACTGTATATAGTCTCTCTTCCTTACCTCCCTCTACCTCATAAAGTCAGCAATTAGGTAATAAGAGCTGTACCCAAAAAATTTCCCCAAAACACTGCTATTGTTACATAGTATAACAGACCATATGTGCATATCTTCACATATTATGGAAACAGCTATCGAAATATCCTCAGAACAAAACAAATAAGTTTGTGTTCTGAAATCAATCTTTAATTTGCAATTAAAGTAATTAATTTAATTATAGAATTCACCAGATAAGGGCAGTTTCAATATAAACAAATTTAAGTTTATGACCTTTTGAGGATAGCTGAGATCTACAACCAGTATTGACATGAGGGGATCAAGTTAAAAAACTGATAAGGAATTGTATTTTTCTGTCATTGACTATTTCTAAGATAGATAATTCCTTCAAAACCATTTATTGAGTTTCTACCACATGCGAGAAACCCCACTAGAAGCAAAAAATCCAGCAAAAACACAAGTTTTCTTCTGTCTTAAAACTTACCAGCAAACACAACCTAAGCAAGCCCTTCCCTGTTATCCATTCATTCTCTTTTTATCAATGAGAAGGCCAATATTTATAAGAAAGCTCAAAGGCTACTCAAAAAAATTCTCTACTGTATGATTGTGATTGTAATCAGACCCAACAGAGAAAGGAGCCTTAAGAAGAAATTTTTTAAATAATCTACTTGGAGATTTCCACGTATCGGCAAATGGAACAGCCACATTTCCCCCATCTCTCCTGATAAATACAACCAAAAACTCTTCCATTGTATATAAAACATTTTTTTTTTTTTAATTCTAAAAGGTAGTGAGAAGAATGCAGACCAGCCAGGGACCTAGAGACCTGAGGAAAACCATGGTGGTAACTTCTCTGGGTTTTCTTTTTTGTGCTATATGTCCTTGACTTGGAACCAAAGAAGGCAGTAATCCAGAAATACCAGCAGGCACAGACAAAAAAATCCCCATCAGAGCCTGTCTACATTGCCAAAGGACCAAAACAATAAAAGCCTAACATGACAGAAAAGAGGTACCTCAACACCCCTGCAGGAAGAGTATCAGAAAAGGTCAAGAAAAGTGGCTGACAAGTTGATGCACCCCCTTCGAGTATGAGTAGATAACATATGGGGTGTCTGGACTTCTTTACTCTCTCTCCCCACTGTGGTAGTATCAGAGAAAGTCTGCAGTCGAATTAGGACTTTTGCTATCACCCGGCGGTAACAAAGTGAACTCCAGTAAAATGTCAGTGGAGACCATAAGGAGAGCCCTACTCCAACCTCCACTCCAGCAGTAATGATGAGCACCCTTTTCATGTATCAATAAAGACTGAGAAACCTGGACTTCTACCTTTGCATGACAGTAATGAAATAGCATCCTCTCCTCCTTCCTCAGTGGAGCTATGTCAAAAATCCAATGAAAGTAGAACCTGTAAATAAGATCCAGAAACTCATAACATAATGTAAGAATGTGTAAGGAAAAAAAATAATTCATTATACCAAAAACAGAAAAATCTAAAATAGAATATAAAAAGACAACTGATAGATGCAAAGACCAAGATGACAGAGATATTAGAATTATCTGATAAAAATTTTAAAGAAGACATGACAAAAATGCTTTCATGAGCAAATAGTCATATCTGAAACAAATAGGAAAGTAGAAAATTATAGCCAAAACACAGAAAATCACACCAAGGAAAAAAGACGCTATTAAGAAAAGCCAAATCAAAATATTGGAACTAAAAAATATACTGAAATAAAAAGCTCAGAGTTTGGCCTCAGTAGTAGATAGAAAAGAGAGAGGAAAGAATCCATAAACTAGACAATATAACTAAACCTCCAATCTGAAAAACAGAGAAAAATTTGATTAAAAAAACAACTACCATATGACCCAGCAATTGTATTCCTGAGAGTTAGCTATCTCAGAGAAATAGAGACATGTTCAAATACTGGTACATGATTATTTACAGTGGCTTTCTTTATAATAATACAAATAATGGCAACAACCCAAATATCCTTCAGTAGGGGGATGGTGAAACAAACTGTCATACACCCATATCATACAATACAACTTTCTCATATGAATTATAATATGTGAAAATATTAATCCCAAAAGTTTGATTTGGGATTGGTATTTTCCCAAATATTGTACTGCATGATTTAATTTGCACATTGAAATGACCAAATTCTGGAAATGGAAAACAGATTAGTGATTTCAGGAGTTAAGGAGAATGTCAGGATGGTAGCAGAGTGGGCGTGGCTATAAAATGGCAACATGAGGGGTCCTTGAGGGGATGGAAACATTCTGTGTCTTGACTGTACTGTCAACATCCTATTTGTTAGAACTATTATATTTTTGAAAGATTTATTATTGAAAAAAATGCATAAAGGATGCACAGGGTCTCTGTGTATTATTTCTTACAACTGCAACCCATTCTTCAATTATCAAGATTTAAAAAGTTTAAGTGAAACAATAAACTACTTACTTGCTTAAGCCTGATTAGTAAACATGAAGGTGAGGCTGGAGCTAGAAAGTTGTCAGTTTGCAATTGTCGTGATAAAGATTAGATCAGGCATGATACTACATTTCTGGAGAAACATTAATGAGGAGGAGGACATCTTCATGGTCTCAAAGTGTCTCTTTACAGACAGACCATTAATTGCAAGACAGGAAAAAAAAGTAATGATATATCAGAGAAACCAGAAAACACCTTCATTGTATGATGACATTATCATCAATAATGAGTCTCAGATGGATTCCGTGTGCCTGAGAAGGACAGAGCTTCTCTCATGTTGTGTTACAAATGAGAATGTGAAAACTCAATTTAATCATGAGGAAACAGACAAACAAAAAATGAGAAATATGCTGTTACAGAAAAGGAGGAGGTAACTGTATTGTTCAAAATGTCAGTTATAAAATAACAAAAGCTGTGGAAATGTTTCAGGCTAAAGGAGGTAAAGAGACATGGTAAATGTAATACTTGAACCTTCACTGGCTCCTGGGGGATTTCTATTAAAAACATTATTGGGTAACTGGCAAAATCGAAAGATGCAACCTAAATTAAAGAATCATATCCATGTCAATTTATAAGTTGATAAATGTACTATAATGTGATAATTTAAGAGGGTATCACGAGTCTTAGGAAATTCACACTGATCTATCAAGAGATAAACGGTCACAACTAACATACATATATATATATACACACACACACACACACACACACACAAATATTTGTATATGTATATACATGTATATTAAATTACCCTAAAATAGCTCAAAAATAATTTTTTACATACATGGATACATAATTATTCACATATGTAAGTATAAACATGCAGATATAGGGAGAGAGAACAGATGAGAGAGCAAATTGGCTAGTGTTTACATAGGTGAATCTGGTTAAATTGTCTAAGATTTTTCTTCACATTATTTTTATTATTACAAATTTTGTAAACTTGAAACTGTTTTAAAATAGTAAAAAAAAATCTAAACCTGAAAACACAGCTCTATTTCCAATCTTGTATCAAGAGAAGGCAAAAAGAAACATTTCTGTATGAGTGAGACTTTCAAATTATAGGTAATGGTGAAAACTGAGAGGTGCTCGCACACTAAATGGAAATAATAGGGAACTGGGACAGTTTCAAGTATTTTAGATCTATGGATTCCAACTATGGCACAGAACTTAGTCACTATCTCTTTCTTGAATCTGTTTTTCTCTATGTTATCTTCATCCTTTCTGATTCTTGCAATCGCTGTGTTAACAAAGGAAGTCTCCACAACCTCCTAAATTTAAGCGATTCTTCCAGCTAGTGATTTTGGTGAAGAGATTCAGCATGTTTCCTAGTAATTCCAGAAAAATAAAAATTAAAAACTATTATCCATGTTTTCAATGGCTTTGTTCTGAATGAATACCCAGGAATAATCACTATGGGCACTGTGGTTTGGTGATCTGACTGGCCAGGCCTGAATCACATGACTACCCATGAGCCATGGGGGTCAGAGGCTGGGGGAGTCAATCACACACAAACAGTACGAATGAAAGGTGGAAGAGTGGCTCCCAAAAGAAAATAAGGAGTTTCTGTTATTACGCGCATACCTCATTTTAATGCAATTAGAAGATACTACGTTTTCATCAATACTGAGGAAAGACCCTCCACCAGCCAAAAGATTGTGACTCTCAGATGATGGTTAGTATTTTTTAGGAACAAAGCATTTTTTAATTAAGGCATTTATGTTGATTTTTAGACATAATGCTATTGTACATTTAATAGACTATAGTATAATATAACTTTTATATCCACTGGGAAACCAAAAAAATTATGTGACTTGCTTTATTATATTTGATTTACTGTGGAGGTCTGGAACCAAACCTGCAATATTTATGAGGTATGCACTGTATATAAGAATAGACAAATAAGAAAATCCTATGACCATCATCCAAAGAGGTTTACTACACTATCAAACTCTAAGATCCCTTACCCCTTAACGCTTTCGCTCATAATAGTCTTTTGTATGGTCTGAGGAGGGGCTTTTGTGTTGCAAGGCCAACCACAGCCAGAGCTCAAGGTCTACTTATATATTCCATAAAGACCCACTCTGTGAACACAGTCATCCAAGGGCTACAGGAGTTGGCACTGCAGGAACTGAGGAGTAGGCCATCAACTCCACAGCAGAGGCACTTGAATAATTCTTCTCAGTGAAATTTATGGCATTCATGAATCCATGAACAGTCTGAGAATTTTCCTCTTAAATTGGCAATCTATAAAACCAAAGCTTCTGGATGAGACCAGCAGGTAGTTTTTTTCAATTGAAAAGATGCATTGATTTTAACACGTACCCGTATTACATCTGTTATACGATGGAACGTATAATATATGAATATTTAATGAGCATTCAAAATACTTTGAAACTATCAAATATTTATGAATAAATGTTCATAGACTACCAAGAAAACAGAATGCCTTTGCCAAGAGAGGTGATATTCTTTGTTGGGGGAACCGCAAATTTCATCTTGATATTACAGATATGTAAACTGATTTAAACAGTTTTTGAACTTAATGTTAACATAATATTTGACAGATTAAAAAATGATATATATCAAGAATAATAAAGAGTGTATTATTTGCTGGCAGCAAGGCCAAAGAAATGATTGTGTGATAACTAGTAACATAATTTTTCAAATGAGGATCTAGTAATAAAATGTAAATGTTTTTTGAAGGAAGAACCACAAACTCTAACCAACAATGCCATGTGTTTCTACTTCTTTCCACAAAATAGCACTAAAATGAAACCCGCATCCAAATGTCAGTCATACAATGATAGTCACTGGTTTACAAACATGATTGTCAAAATACAAGCGAATGTTTTAGGTCACTATCAATCCAGAATCAGGAAAACAAAATTATTCCCATTTCTGACAAAAATCTTTTTGTCCCAAACCTTTCATATGAAAGTCCCCCAAGCAGCAGGGTATAAGCCATAAAAACCAACCAACAGACATAAATAAAAATTAACGAAACAAAAACTGTATTGTTAAAGAAAAGTGAGGACAAAATCTCCCACTTCATAAATGGGGCCATATTTATTTTCCTTTTGCCTGTAACCACAAAATTGTACTTATAATATTTAAAACAGTAGTTGGAACAACAGTTAGACTTCGTGTGTAGGCATGAACTAAAGGAAAGAGTTTAGTTTAAATATTTGGTTTTCTTTTTATTTAAGACCTTTGAATCTTGGTTCTCTTAAAAGACTAGTTCTTGGCTTACTTTTCTTTAATCAGGACTTTAAGCTTATCTTTTCACTAAGATTTCTCAGATAGATGTCTCCATTCCACACCTCTCTTCTGAGCGCCAGATTCAAATATTTCCCTGCCTATTTGATCTCTCCATTTGGAGTTATTACTGGCACTTCAATGAATATGTCTAAAATAGAATTTTTTACTCCTATTTTATTTCTACCCCATGCAAACAAAAAATAATAATGCCACTATTCTCTTGAAAATGCCAGAAATCTAGAAGACATTCTTCACTTTTCTTCTTCCTCACTCCACTTTCACTGACAAGCTATATCTGGATTCAATCTATTTTTCTCCATCTCCTCTTCCATATTAGCTCAAGTCATTGTCACATTCTGGGACACCATCACAGCCTCTTGTCTCTCTAGTTTCATTCTTGCCTCCATACTTCACCCATATGTCCTGCAGTATCTATAATTTAAGAGATAATAGCAACTAGCACTACTGCTAACATGTGTATAGGACTTAATATATCTATATACTTTTTACGTTAGCTCATTTATATTAGGCTAGCAGTCCCCAACCTTTTTGGCACCAGGGACCAGTGCTCCTATGAGAATCTAATGCCTGATGATCTGAGGTGGAGCTGAGATGGTGATGTTAGAGCTGGGGAGCAGCTGCAAATGCAAATGCAAATGAAGCTTTGCTTGCTTGCTCACCTGCCACTCACCTTCTGTTGTGTGGCCTGGTTCTTAACAGTCCACAAACCAGTAGCAGTCTGTGGCCTGGGGACTATGGACCCCTGTGTTAGGCTAAGGCAATATTCCCTTACTTACAACTCTTCCTTGTATTTCTACATCATTTAAGATAAACATAAAAGTATATAAAGGCCCCCCTGAAAATCCTGTGTAAATAAGTCACTGCCAGCTTTTCCAATCTAAACTCATCAATCTCTATTTTCCTACTCTCACATGATGCAAATCTCTCAATTTCAAGAACATGACAAGTTCTTCCAGATGTAGCTTCTTTGTGCCCAAATATCCTTACCTAGGAGCTTTATTCTCAGGATTATTTGCCCTACTGCTTTCTTTTATCTTTTAGCCTAGCTTCAGTATTACCTTCTTCTACAAGCATGCTCTGACCACTCCATCTGAAATAGCTTTCTGTTGCTCTCAGTCACATAACCTGGTTTACTTATTTCATGGTTCAAGTCATAATCAATAACTATTCCATTATTTAAATGTGTTTAATTTGTGTCTGCCATACTAGGATGCATACATTGTGAGTGTAGAATCTTGTCCCTCTTGTTCTCTCTCGCAACCCTGGGTTCTTAAAGCATGGTGCCTGTCACCTAGTAGGAGTTGAGCAAATATCTGTCGAGTCAGTGAAGTAAATGTGTTTAAGAATTAGTCAAGGTCAACCAAGAGCTATAATAAGTCATCCCTGAATTTCACTGGCTTACCACAAAAATAGATTTATTCCTGGTTCACCTAACAGTCTGAAGAATGTCAGTAGAGATTGTAGAGAGTTCATCATCTTCAACACATGTCTGCCACTTTTTGTTTAGGAAATGACATCCAGCTAGCAGATGGGAAAGAGGGAGAGGAAACGGCACAGTCTCTTAAACTCTCTGGGCAAAAGTGGCATGTTTCGTTTATGATCATACGCTAACATCCAGAACCGCTTATGTAGCCTGAAATAGATGCAGAGGGTATGTAAGCATCACTTAGCCCTACATCTATGAAAAGACAATGGCTTTGCTAAGTATCTAGTCAGTCTTTCCTGCTCTGCAGCATGGCTATGTAACTGACCATGTTTGTATTCTCTACCTCCATCAAGACTGTGGGTTTTTCTTTTCCTTTTTAGCATGCCTTATAAGTTTCTGCTGAAAACCCAATATGATGTATTCAATAGTAGTAAATGAGGTAGTCTTTTATGTTAATAAAAAATGTTTTATGTTAATCTAAATAGGAATTGCCTATGTTTTATGTTAGCTATAGCTATAAGTACAAGAAAATGTTTCCTCTAGTTTCATTATTTTTTTCCTTCCTTGCCATCTTTGGGTTTCCCTAAGAAATCCTGCTTACATAGAGCCTCCATTTTGCTGCTCTCTCTTATGTAATTTGCTGTTATTTTACTATAACTGTGTTAATGTGGTGATAAGATATTGGAGGGAAAAAACATGTTATAATCTATGAGTAAACCTCAGTTTCTAGTGAGCTTAACCCTGAACTGTGATCTTCAGAAATATTTTTATATTTTCCTCTCTCTGCATGCTCGCTCGCTCGCTCATGCTCTCTCTCTCTCTCCTTCTAATTAAAAAAAAATTAACTGTAGTAAAACATACATAACATTTACCATTTTATCCATTTACCATTTTAACCATTGTATAGTTCAGTGACATTACTTATATTCACTTTGTTCTGCAACCATCACCAGAATTTCTTCATCTTCCCCAATTGAAATTTTGAACCCATCAAACAGTAGCTATCTCTAAACACTGTTCTTGTTGAATCATATAAATTTTAGTATCCTGTGTTTGTGTTTTTATTTTCATTTGTTAAAGATACTTTTAAATTTCCCATGTGGTTTCTTGTTTAACCCATTGATAATTTATATGATTCTAATCTTTTAAAATGTATTAAGGCCGATTTGTGGCCTAGCAAATTATCTATCCTGAAGACTGTTCTGTGTGTACTTAAGAGATATTTATAGTCTGATTTTATTGGTGTGTTACTTGTATGTCTGTTAGGTCTATAATGTTGTTTCAATCCTCTATTTCTCATTGATCTTCTGTCTCGTTTTTATACCCACTAGTAAAAGTGGGGGTATTGATGCTCTCTTACTATTATTGTAAAAGTGTCTATTTTTGCCTTCAATTATATCTGTTTACTTCATGTATTTAAGAGCTCTGGTGTTTGCTGCATACATGTTTATAATTGTTATATTTTCTTGGTAAATTGACTCTTTTAAGCAATATATAATGTTCTTCTCTATCTCTGTTTTTGAGTCAAAATCTATTTTATTCAGATATAGCCAACTTTGTTCTCTTTTGGTTACCACTTGCATAGAATATCTTTTTTAAAAAAAAATTGTTGAAGAATAAAAGACAAAGACACAAATAAAAATTATAATAGTGATTGGTATATATGTCCATGTATTTACATTCACCAAAAAACTTTAGATTTTCATATGGCTATGAGTTACTGTCTAGTATCTTCTCATATCAACTGCAAGAATTCCATTTAGCTTTTTCTTATACGACAAGTCTAATGAAAATAAACTTTTTGACTTTTGTTTATCTAATCATGTCTTAATTTTCCTAAATTTTTAAGAAATATTTTACCAAATACAGAATTCTAAATTGACAGCTTTCTTTTTTGCTTTGATTTTCTTTCAGCACTTTATGCCATTCACTGTCTTCCGGTCTCCAAGGTTTCTGATGAGAAATTTGATGATGACCTTATTGAGGATCACTTGTGCATGATGAGACATCTTTCTCCTAATGCTTTCAATATTGTCTCTTTGTCTTTGGCTTTTGATGGTTTTACTATAAAGTATTTATTTCATCATGAGTCTCCTTAGATTTATTTTACTTAGGATCCATTGAGATACGTGGATTTGTGTATCCATGCCTTTCTTCTAATTTGAGAAGGTTTCTATCTTTATCTTCAAATAATCTCTCTGCTCCTTCCTCTCTTTTCCTTTTGGAACTCTCATAATGTAAATATTGGTCTATTTGATGCTATGTTCTAATTTCCTTAGGTTCTGTTCATTTTTCTTAATTTTTCTCGCTTTGTTCTTCAGACTCAATAATTTCAAATGATTGCCTTCAAATTGGTTGATTCATTATTCTATTTAAGTATACTGTTGAATCCTAATAATAAATTTTCAAAACATTTAGTATTTCTCAGCTCCATATTTTCTGTTGTTATTTTTATAATTTCTATCTGTGTTGATATTCCTATTTTATTCATATATTATTTTCTGATATCTTTTAATTATTTATTTGTGTTTCATTTTTGTTCTAATGGCTTTGTCTAGAAAGTTTGATGCCTGGGTTTCTAGAGATGGTTTCTGAAGATTTATTTTGTTCCTTTTAATGGGTCATATTTTTTCTGTTTTTTTTTTTCTTTTTGCATGCTTTGTCATCTTTTACTGGAAACTGAATGTTTGAAAGAAAAAAACAACATTCACCTCTTTTAGTTTTTGTTTGATTTTTTTGTTGTTTGTTTGTTTGTTTGTTTTTTCACCATCAAGGAAAAACAGTAATTAGCAGGGCATGTTCTGGGCATTGATATTTGCCCAGCATGAAGTTTTAAGGTCTTTTCAGTTATTTTATGGGCATGCATAGCCTTGTGCCTGGTATGTGTCTTTTTTAATCCACACTTATACACAACTGCTTTTTAAATATCTCAGTATCTCAAATAGTCTCATCTCCGTTCCTTGTTTGCAGATATCATATTTAGATATTGTATTTTATTCTTCTCCATACAAATTCCTATACTGGGTATCACTAGGTATGTATTCCTCCTGCACCTTTCAAGAGCTACTTTCTATGGCTTTCCCCGACCTGAGACCCCAGCTACCCAGTTCTTTCCCTTCTGAGATCCAGGTAAGACAATACAGAGATTAATCCCTCAGGGAACTTCCAGACAGGATAGAACATTGAAAATAAAACCCCTTTTGATTACTGAGGTATGAGGGAGGAAATTAAGAAATGAGGCTAATTCTTTCTCCAGATAGAATCATGCTGCATAGGGAAGAGGAGGGAATAATGGCTAATAAAACATTCATGAAATTTTCTATTGTATTGAATGTGGATATTTCCTGGTTTGGCATTTGCTTAGTTGCTATAGGCCTCTGACTATTTTCAGGGCTCCTGAAATAAACTTTAAGCTTCTTTTCAAGGCTTTTAAAATTTGTTTTGCTTATTTTTCTTTTTTTAGTTTTTCCCTGGGAAGTATGAGAGCATGGAGCTGACTGTTTTGCCATCTTCAATTCATCACTCCAGAAAATCCAGAAATATTTTATGGTCTTCTCCCCAGTCCCCATTTCTTTTATTTGAGATTATGATGCCCTTCTCCCAAGTCATATAAAGCTCTGGTAACAGTTTCCTTTGGAAGGCAGGCCTTTGTAAAGGTGAATGTTATGTTAATATTTCAAAAATGATAAAATTTCCCCTGAAGATATGTCAAAATGGTTACCTGCTTTCCCAACTGCCTGAAAAGAAGGGTATTTTTCTCACTTCTTCACCATAAGGGTGACTGAAAGTAAAACTCAGGTCTAAGTGTAGCCCTTTCCCTTATTTCTGGGTCCCGAGGACTTTTCAACTCTCAAGATAGTCCAAACTCAGCCTCCATCAATTTTTCAATAACTGTTTAAGTGATTTCTACTCTATGTAAGCTGATCTTGGCACTGATATTCGGTACTTGCCTACATCTCCAGATTCAGGGGTGGTAGTTCGCCCTGTAACATAAATCCTCTAATGTATCTAAGAAAAATCATTGATATTCAGCTTGTTCAGCTTTTATCTTATTGCAAAGATAAGGATAGAAACATCTAAGTTCTTTGATTGTCAGAGCTGAAAACAGAAATCGGAAATACTTTTATAGAAATATAGTCTGTGACTTTTTTGTATCCTGATGCTACCTTCTTATACATTTCCTACAAAATGTAAAATGGTAAGCATTGCAGTTAAGACTATATTAAAAGATAGTACCTTGAATCATGCTTTTGGTCTAGAAAACTACAAAACTGCAATATGACAAAAATTAAACTAAAAGAAAACAATAAAAGGAAGCAATATATTGATTTAACCTAGAAGTATATACAAAAATCATGTATCTATAAAAAATAAATTCAACAGTCAACTAAAAAATAATATACCATACAAAAAAAGAGGTTTATTCCAGAAATGCCAGAATGAGTCCACATTAAGAAATCAATAATAGTTTATGTTAATAAACTAAGTAAAGAAAAACATCTGGCAAGTTTTTTAAAGAAGTAAACTAATGTATAAAATCCAGTACTTATTATTCAAAAAATACAAAATAAAACTGTAATTAAAAGAATTTATGAAAAACAGACTATATCAATTTCAATGAAGAATTGAATTAAATGCAAAGTGATGAAAAAGACAAAGATCATATTATTTTTTTACTCAACATTATTCTGGCATGTCTAGAAAATGTAATACCAAAGATGAAAAACTAGGATAAATAAGAACACATATGTATTTTCAGTTTTAATAAATTAAGTCCATGAGAATATTTTTAAAATGCATTAATTTTGATTAGAATAAAGTAAGCTGTTTGGAGAAACCATTCACAAAAGCAATATGTTTTCTATTGATACATTAAAAAAAATGAAAATTGATGTACTACAAAAAACTATCATTCAACTAGCAAGTAAAACTTCAAAATATGCAGAACTACAATTAACTATAAAATATTCAAATGAATAAGAAGCAAGGATAAGTGATTTTAGATAGGCTTACTATAATCCTACTCAGAAATCTTAATATCATAGAAATGTGATTTCTTCTCAAAATTGTTTATGAATTTAATAATCTTTTGATCAAATACTCAATGAGATTATATGACAAAAATTTGGCAAATCTAATTTAAAGCTGACTTCTAAAAAATACATATGCAAGAAAAGCAGACTACTGACAATTATGTCAATAAAGTAACAAAAACCCCATAAAACTACAATAATTAACTATGATTGTGTAGATCCATAGACATGAAGCTCAGTGAAAAAAAATAAAATGAGTATATCAGAATAATTTAGTCTTATAAAATAAGGCTAACTTTCGATTAGTGAGGAAAAAACAATTATTCAATATATAGTAAATAAACAGTTGGTTATCCATTTTGAAAAAAATGCACACACACCTCAATTGCTTCCTCATGCCATAAAACTTATGAAATTCAGATAAAATAAATTTTGAAAAGTAAAAGATAAAGCCATACCCTCTCCCCCGCAAAAGAAAAGTCCATGAATTGAGAAAAAAATACTATAACATCTCATTTAAAAATTACATAATTACTGGGAATATTATTTGTCTTGTAGGACTACTGTGAAAATTAGATGAACTAATATAAATAATACTAAAGCTTAATATGGAATATGGCTAATGGTTAAAACAAAAACTTATTTTTCTTTCACAAGTCACTTTTGCATTTCTATGATATGCTCAGGAAGTAATTTTCCCCAAATAAGTTAACCTTTACCACAGCAACTAAAAACAAGCAAATAAACAAATCAATTATATTGGCATACTGGCTCGGAGAGATCCTGTACCTCCCAAAACAGAAAAGTCTGCCTCTCTTATTCCCACTTCTTATTTTCTACATCCAAAGTTGATGTTTATATTTTATTTTATTCTATTTTATTTAATTTTGATATACATACTTGTGAAGTGATTGCCACAATAAGATTAATTACCGTAGTTGTTGCTTATTATTTGATATTTGCCATCACCAATTTCTGCAAAAAAAGTTATTTTGTTATACTTGTGCAGTATGCATGTTTACCTTCAGTGTTTCAATTGATTACAACGAACTTCAGGTCCTCCGTTTCCTAAGGTCCATTTTGATTTGTTTTCATTAAGTAAGCTGGTTTTCCATATTGTTTCTTGCTTCCCCCCGCCCCCCAAAAAATTATGGGTGTAGCATTCCCAGTGTTCCCTGATGTTTGATAACTTCTGTTTGTCATTAAATATTATAAGACACCTGGTTTGACTATATTATTTTTGTGCGTGTGGTAAAAAATATATTTAACATTAAATTTACCATCTTTACTACTTTAAGTACTTTAGTAGAGTTCAATAATGTTAAGTATATTTACAAAATTTTGCAACAGATATCTAGAACTTTTATCATCTTGAAACTCTGTAACCCTAAACTCATTAAACACTAATTCCCTGTAGGCTCTGCAATCACCTTTCTACTTTTTGTTTCTATGATTTTTACTTCTTTAGGTACTTTATATGTGTAAAATCACACATTATTCATTCTTCTGTGACTAGATTATTTTGCTTGGCATGATGTCTTTGAAGTACATCCATGTGGCAGAATGTGACAGGATTTTCTTCCTTTTTTAAGACTGCATAATATTTTATTGTATATAAACCACATTTTATTTATCAGTTCATCTGTCATCTGGCATGTGGGTTGCTTCTACCTTTTGGCTATTATAAAAAACGCTGCCGTAAACACTGATATGCCAAAATATCATGATCCTTCTTTAAATTCTTTCAAATATACACCCAGAAGTGAAATTGTCAGATCTTATGGTAATAGTTTTTAATCTGTTGGACACTCTATACTATTCTTCATAATGATGGCACTATTTTATATGTCACCAAGAATACTCAAGGGTCCCAACTTCTCCCTATTCTCACTAGCCCTTCTTATTATCTGTTCTTTGGATAGTGACTACCCTAATTGTGGTTTTGATTTGCATTCCTCTAATGATTAGTGATGTTAAGCATTTTTATATGCCGTATTAGCCATTTGTATATCTTATCTGGACTGGTTATAATGTTTTTTTTTTCACTGCATTTTCTATTGCCTAAATTACTGTTGACATCACTCTTTTGTTCCCTAGCACTGAATATTGCTTTGAAATTTTCTTAGATCAGCCTGATGCTTCTCCTTATTGATGGTTTTCTTTTGATGCCTGGATAGTTATAAAGAACTCCTTCAACTTTTAAACTAAATAATTTTACTAAGGTATGTCTCACTAGCAATTGCACTAATAAACTATTCCTAGAATCATTGTACATTTTCGATGTACAAAGTTGGTATTTTCTTAATTTCTGAAAGAATGTCTCATGACATGCAGCAGTAGGGAAAATCAATAGTGGAGACTCTGGAATCAGAAGACTTTAGAGTGACATGTGACACCAACATCTACAAGTTTCATGTTCTTCAACCATTAAATAATATACTGAGCCCCACATTTCCTTCATGTGCAAAATGGAAATAGACATTAGAATAGTATCAACCTATTGGAACTCTTGTATCAAATTAATTAATAAATGTAAAGTGTTTAACAGAGTCTGTTAAAAATAGCAAACATATATTGAGTGTTGGCTATTAGTTATTAGTTTGTACAATACTCCTTATTGGTTGAACTGTTTCAAAGATGGTTATGTTAATTAGCATTGTATCACAACATTTAAGAGTAAAGGCTCTGGGGCCACACTAAATTTAAATTCTAGCTCCACTCATTATAAGACTTTGTGCCTAAAGCTCTTTATGACTCAGTTTCCTCATCTGTAAAATGGGGCTAAAGCTTAATTATAGGGCTGCTGTGAAGATAAAGTTAACATATGTTTGAAGAAAACATAATAACCATTATGTCATCTCATCTTTGAATATCATTTTACTGAAAATACTTTCTATTTAAGTTTTACTTTCAGTATAAAGCACTCACAGGAATATTTTCTAGTTCCTTGTGTTACATTTTATTCCATACTGAAATCTTTATAAATTTTTGGCATACCAAGTTTGGTTTTTACTCCACAACTCCTCTGAAGTATCATGTTTGCTTAGTTCTCATGTTATTCATTTCTTCCTGCCTAACATGTGTAACTTTGTCCAGATTTTCTACCTCTGCTGATATAGTTGAGATTAACTTTGTTTACTACATTCATAATTGACCTGGCTTTTAGTTGTCTTTTCTGAGTTTTAATTTGATAAATGGGCACTGTAGACAGTTCACTATTCTACGGTGCATAAGGTAAGCAGGGCACAGAGGAGAGTTAAGAGCTCATTTAGCACCCTGGGTGTTCTTTGTGAGAAAACTAATCTCTGTTCTCTTTTCTGATGATTTAGACACGCTTTGACAACATTTGCTTCAACTAAATGTACCTTTGCCTTTTAGAGAGAAAACCCACTGCTCCCATCCATATTGACCATCATTACCAGCAAAGCTGTGACTAACTTAAGAGCTTAGGCCTTTATCAGAAACATTCAGATCCCTTTGTTGATATCTGTTTTCATACTTCACTCTCCATCAGCAGTTAATACTAAGCCCCAACTTCCTTCTTTTGAGATTTAAGATAACTAGAATTTTCAGGATTTGGTCAACTTATCAGTGCAGGTGTAAAATACGATATCATGACTGAATATAGTACTGTGTGTCCTGCAATATCCTTTACTTCCTTGGTCACTGATATGGTCTAAATGTTTGTGTTTTGACTCCCACCCCCCCAAAAAAATAATTCACATGTTGAAATCCTAATGTCCAATGTGATAGTATTAGGTGGTAGGAACTTTGGAAAGCACTTTGGTCATGAGAATGGAGCTCTCATGAGTTGGTTTAGTGTTCCTATAAAAAAGATCCCACAGAACTCCCCAGTTCCTCCTGCCAAAAGAGGATACAACGAGAAATCTATAACTCAATGGAGGGTCCTCATCTGATCAGGCTGGCACCTGATGTCTGACTTCCAGTCTGTGGTATTTTGTTATAGAAGCCCAAACATACTAAGATAGTTGCCTTTTTAAAAATGTATGATATGAACTCATACATAAATTCTTGCTTATCATTATTCTTTATATTTGTCTGTGTATAGGTTGGTTCTCCCATTTCATTAGATATCATTGAGGAATAAAGAGCAGAGACCCAAGTTTTGTATTTCATTTGTTCTTAGAAATTAAGACTCCCTTTTGAATATAACATCCTCAGACAAAATTCTACAATGACCACAAATAAAATGAGTTGTCATTTATAAGAAAAAAATCCTACTCTTTCATATAGATAAGTTTGCACTTCTGCAATTATTTGCTATGATGTAATTAGAAAGGAGATTGTAGAAAAATCAATAACATATTTTTGAGTAAATATATTACCTTGATTATATTCATTCTTATGAGTGCTGGACCTGAATCGTCTCAACTGTCTTTCACTATGTTCCCCCCAAATTGTGCTTGACACATTACAGTACAAATACCTGCCTAAAGCCTACACCAACTATGAGAATATTATATTCATATCCCTTGACATTGGCAATGAAATATTTACAATCACATTCACCTTTTATCAGTTTGAAATCTGACATTTCTATCTCAGAAGATCCTTGGAGATAAGTTCTCCATTAATTTTGAAGCCCTCACCTCAAAACAAACTCCATTAACTAAAAAAAAAGAGAAGAAAATGAGATAATTGCTATACTTAATATTTATATAGTGATTTATTATATGTTTGTAATGTAACTTCTTTTAAATTTTAATTAATCCCACTTAGTGTTTAAGTATCCTATATATCTGACAACAGGAGTTCAATTTCTAGCTACTGTTTATTAGCAAGATAATTGAGCTTATTACTTAAGCATGGTGCCTCTCTGGCATTCAGCCCAGATGAGATATTTTATATGTATTATATCTGGAAAACAGAAAGATACATTTCCTCAAGAGTAAATGTTTAAACAACATTAAGGACTTTAAATTTTTCAAACTACCATAATGTGCCCAAAGAGTTAAGACCACATAGCAGAACCAAATACGTTAAACTTATAAACTAAAACACTTTCTCTTAAACCATTATGTTTACATTTACTACTCTCTCAAAGCATTTTAAAGTTTTATTTATGCACACACAAGTAAATATTTGTAAATGTGTTTTGCATATCAACCTTAGATGGTTAAACTATTTTTTTGTCTGCTTGTAGTTTTTTTTCCCAAAAAATTAACTTTCAAACTTGATGAAAGCTTTCTTTCTGAAGACTTTCTAAGTTCCCAATTTTAACATAAATTTATTTGACATAAATGGAATAACAGAGTACCAGAAAGAAAAAAATCCTAACTAAAATCTTAAGAAAACCATGCCAAATTTTACTATAGGAGTTAAAAATGGAAGATTTACAGGTTAGCTGTATCATTTCTTCATTTCTAACCTCATTTCAACAATTTTATGACAAACTGGGTTTTGAGATCAAGCTTGAGATATATTTATGCTAAAAAAAATAAAGATACAAGAGAGTATGAGACTTGAATATTCTTTATTGTGACCCACAAGGACCAGGGCAATCATATTAATTCCAAATAATTCAGAGAGGACTTTAGAAAGGCAAGGTTGGGTTTAGATGTAATTGTCAAAGGAAGGGGTCACTCTTCACATATGTATAATCCCTATACAATAGGAGACAAGATCTTCACTTTCCTAAACCCAACAATCACCTACTATTTAGCCATATATTTTGAAGATCAAAAAATATCAATTAATTGCTATGTTCCCTGAATTGAGCAAAATGTCAGGTTTCTGAGAGACTTACCAAATAATTCCTGAATGGTTAGATAAACTAATGGTGGAGGGGCTGATAAATTTGGCAGTGGTACATTCAATAGACAGTTAAAATGTTAATTAAATTGTGATATAACTCAGATCATGGAAATGAATGTCATTTTTACCATGAAAAATAAAATGTTTTTAACTGTTTAACACCAAATGATTATTTTAAGTAATATACTCTCAAAGAAAAGAATGAAAGAAGCACATTTTAATTATGAGGTCTGAAAACATAATAATAGCATGCATTAAAAAAAGTATCCACTGCACTGCTTTAATAATTTTCATTTTTAAAAATATCTTTTATTTGAAACCTACTATAATATTGATCACCAGGAAATAAAGTTTGGGAAAGAAGCTATTTATCTTTTCTTTTAAAATCCACTTGCTCTTAAATGTGATAATTCTTTTGGTCACTGTGCTGCATTTATATGTATCCAAGAAACGAACTTCAAGAAGAAAAGAAAATATATTTCTCACTTCTCTCTTTTTATCTAATTTTTCTTCTTGGTTACCTCAGAAGCACAGAAAATAAATATAACATAGGACGTTAGAAGAAAAACTCTATCTAGGACTTCAAAGATACTTCATCAAAATAAAATGAAATTTTTCTGATCCAGTATGTGTTTCTTCCCTTCTTTGGCTTCAGTTTTATTTTCCCATGTCCTCAATTTTAGATAAAAGCACTGAAAACATCAGTAAGAATCTGCATGACACTTACAGTTCAAAAATACAAATGGCATCTTCGGAAACATGGAGGAGTGAGGGATGTCCCCAGATCTCACCCCTTGAAACAACAATAAGTTGAACATCTAAAATTCGACAAAAAGAAAAACACCAAAACTGCATACCAGCACATCTGAGCATGGGATTTGTGCATAAGAGCTACCACAGGACAGAACTCTGAGTGTCAGGTGGTGGACTGGGAGTAATATAGAAGCTGCTTCCTGTGCCCCTGCCCCCCAGCTCCTTACAGGAGGAGGGGGAGGGGTAAAGGAGCAGTGAGTTCCTACAAGTTCCCTAAACATTCCTGTCTGTGATAGCTGTGGCTGCAGGGCCCAGTCATCAGGGCAAAAAAAAAGAAGCTAGACAGGACTATAGAGGAACAATAGCTGAGTTTTGACAGCTGAGGTTGCAAAACCAAGGCTGAGCACAGCCCCCAACCCCCAACCCCCAACCCAGAGTGCCCCTCTCCCTATGACCTCTAAGACTGATCACTGTGAAGCCCCAAGGGAATCTGAACAAATGCTGCCAAGACTGTTGTTGACACTGACAGAGACTGAAACTGAGGGTAGCTAGCATAAATAAATATCTACAAGAAAATTTAGAAAGCATTATTAAGGCTATCTATAAAGCAGGGATCCAAGAGGCTTAGATGCCATCTACTGGAAACCAAAAGAAAAGTGCCTTCTTTGCAACAGGCCAAAGAGAGACCTTTATATAATAAATCTTTCTGGAGAACAACAGAATATACTTCCATTAATGCCCAGGCAGAGAAATAGTCCATTAAACACCATGAACAACCAAGGTGACAAGGTATCTTAGAAAGAAAGAGAAAAATTTCCAGAAAATAAATTTACAGACATAAAGATATGAGACTTAAATGACAGAGAATTTAGGACAGTACTTCTGAAAGAACTCAGTTGAGATTCAAAATAACTCAAATCAACAATTTCAGGAATTGAAAAAACAACTAGATGAGCAGAGCAAGGAGAATGAAACCCTCAAAAAGAACCAAATAGAACTTCTGGAGATGAGGAACAAACACACTGCAAGAGTTGAAATTTGAAATAGCAAGCTTGGGAAATAGAGTTGACTAAATGGAGGAACCAGTGACATTGAAGACAGAAACCTAGAATAAATCAGAAGGAAGAAGAGAGAAACTGAAGAATGAAAAATACTGAAAGAGAAATTCAAGAACTAGCTGATACCATCAGGAAAGTAAACTTAAGAATAATGGGCATTATCGAAAGTGAGGAAAAGGAACAGGAATTAGACAGTATTTTCAGACAAAAAGTTGATGAAAATTCCCCAAATCTAAGGAATGAGCTGGAGTTTAGAATTCAAGAAGTCAACAGAACATCCAATTATCTCGAGCAAAATTTGATATTAAAATATTATCAAAAATCAACAATAATGACAGAATTTTCAAGGCAGCCAGGGAGAAAAAAAAAAGGTAACTTATAAAGGTAAACCCATTCGCACTTCTCAGCGCAAAGCTTACAAGCCAAAAAAAAAAAAAATGGAATCAAATATTTAAACTATTAAGTAAAAGGAATTACAAGCCTAGAATAAAGTATCCAGCTAAGCTCTACTTTACATATGAAGGAGAAATTAAGACTTTTCCTGACACACAAAAATTGAGGGAATTCTCTACTATGAGGCCTGCACTACAGGAATTACTGAAAGAGGTCAGTTCACCTAAAACAAAAGACACACACACAAAAAACTAGGAGTAAAGTGAAGTAACTATCAGGCAAATAGAAGCAGAGGAATGCAACCCTACTAAGAACAGGGCATTATAAGCTTAAATAATAAGAATAGAATTGTTATAACAAGATAGCAATGAATGTTCAGCATACATAGGAACAAACTGAGATAACAATGACTGAAAAAAAGGAGGATTCAAATATCCAAATTCACAAAGGGGAATGGAAATAAAGTACACACAGAAGAAAATGGACAAGTTACACACACGCACACACACACACACACACTATCATTTACATATTCATAATGGTAACCACATGCCAAAGATTCAGAACCTTTGTATATAACAGAAAACAAGAAGGACCAGAAGGAAAATCCACAAAAGCCAACCAAAATAAAGACGACAGAAGCACAAAGACAAGGAAGCAATGGAAACATCGAGCTACCAGAAAGCAAAAGATAAAATGAATAAGAAGACCTCATTTATCAATAATCACCCAAAATGTAAACGGACTGAACTCACCAATAAAAAGGCAAAGAGTTAGAGAATGGATCAAAAAACAAAACCCAACCATATGCTGCCTTCAAGAAACATATCTCAGCTCCAAAGACAAATATAGACTTAAAGTGAAAGGATAGAAAATGATATTTCAAGCAAATGGCATTCAGAGAAAAGCAGGAGTAGCAGTACTAACATCAAATGAAATAAAAAATAAAAAAGGTAAAGAAAGATACTGAGGGACACTACATAATGATAAAGATACTGAGGGACACTACATTAAGAAGAAATAACACTTGTTAATATCTATGCTTCCAATCAGGGAGCCCCAAAATATGTAAAGCAATTACTAACAGAGCTAAAAGGAGAAACAAATCACTATCATAGTAGGAGACCTAAATACCCTGCTGTTGGACATGGAAATATCAACCAAAAAGAAAATCAATAAGCAAATAACATCCTTAAATTACACATTACCAACTGGACATAATTGACATTTACAGAGCTTTCCATCCCAAAACAGCTGCTTATACATTCTTTGCTAGTACACATGGAATGTTCTCAAGGACTGACTACATACTGGGACACAGAGATAGCCTTAACAAATATAAGGGGCTTGAAATCATAGCAACCATATTCTCTGATCATAATGCTTTGAAACTGGAGATCAACTACAAAATGAAATCAGGAAGAACTACAAATACATGGATATTAAACAACATGCTACTGAAGAATAACTATGTCACAGAAGAAATAAAAAGAGATATCATGATATACATAGAATCAAATGATAATGAGAGTACAACATATCAAAACTTTTGAGACATGGCAAAAGTGGTCATAAGAGGAAACAAGAGAAAAAATGCATGCAACAAAGAGCTTATTCTTGGAGAAGGTTAATAAAATTGGCAAACCCCTAGCTAGATTCACTAAAGAAAAAAGAAAAAGGATACAAATAAACAAAATCGGGGATGAAAGGAGAAATTATGACAAGCACCATAGAAATACAAAAGATCATATAAGAATACTACAAAAAATGTATATAACACCAAATTTTATATCCTAGAAGAAGTAAACCAGTACTTAAAAATATACAACCATCCTAGACTAAATCAAGAAAAACTGGAAAATCTAATTCCATAGATCAGCAGTATGAAAATTGAAAAAATCATCAAAACCTACCAAAAAGTAAAAGTCCAGGACCAGATGGCTTCACCAATGAATTCTACCATTCAAAAAAGATTAATACCTATTCGCCTCAAACTCTTCCAAAAAATTGAAGAGGCAATACTTCTCAACACATTTTATGAAACCAATAATACTATGATACCAAAACCTGGTAAGGAAAACACAAAAAAGAAAATGATAGACCTATATCTCTTATATACACAGATACAAAAATCCAAAATAAGATACCAGCGAACCGAATACAGCAATATATTAAAAAGATTATACACCATAATCAAGTGGGCTTTATCCCAAAGGCACAAGGATGGTTCAACATACACAAATCAATTAATGTGATACACCACATAAATAAATTAAAAAATAAGAACAATATGATCATATCAATAGATGAAAAAAAGTTTTCAACAAGCACTTATTTATGATTAAAACACTTAACAAAATCGATATAGAAAGAAAGTACCTTAATATAATAAAGGCCATAAGTGACAAACCCTCAGCCAACATTACACTTAATGGTGAAAAATTAAAAACCTTCCCTCTAAGATCAGGAACAAGGCAAGGCTGCCCACTATTGCCACTGTTATTCAGTATAACATTGGAGGTTCTAGTGAGTGCAATCAGACAAGAGAAAGATATAAAAGGCATCCAAATAGAAATGAAGAAGTCAAATTGTCACTATTTGTGGAAGACATGAGTCTCTACATAGAAAACCCTAAAGACTCCACAAGAACATCACTAGAAACAATAAGCAAATACAGTAAAGTCTCTGGATAAAAAAAATCAATGTTCAAAAACCTATAGCATTCCTATACTCTAATAATGAAGTGTCAGAAGAAGTGGAAAAAATAATTCCTTTTGCAATTGCAACAAAAAGAAGGAAATACCTAGGAATAAATTTAACAAAACAAATGAAGGACCTATATAATAAAAACTATAAGACCCTATTAAAAAAAGTCAAAGAAGACACAAAAAAATAGGAAGATATTACATTTTCTGGGATTGGAAGAATGAACATAGTTAAAATAACCATATTACCTAAAGCTTTATACAGATTTAATGCAATCCCCATCAAAACCTCATCAGCAATTTTTTAAAGAAATAGAACAAAAACTCATCAGATTTGTATGGAAGCACAAAAGATCTGAATTGCCAAAGCTATCCTGAGAAAAAAGAACAAGGTTGGAGGCATTGTCTGCCTGACTTCAAATTATACTACAAACTGACAGTAATCAAAATGGCATGGTATTGTCAGCAAAACAGACACACAGACCAACGGGCCAGAATCAAGAGTCCAGATGTAGACTCATATTTATATGGGCAAATAATTTTTGACAAACATGCTAAAAACATACAGTGGAGAAAGGAAAGTCTCTTCAATAAATGGTGATAGAAAACTGGAAAGTCATCTGCAAAATAATGAAACTAGACAGTTGTCTATCACCACACACCAAAGTTAACTCAAAATGGAGTAGGGATCTGAATATAAGACCTGAAACAATAAAATGCATAAAAGAAAACACAGAATTAAACTCAAGTACCTTGGACTTAAAGAGGATTTCATGAATTTGACCGCAAAGACAAGGGAAGTAAGAAAAAAATAAACGAATGGGACTACATCAAACTAAAGAGATTCTGCTTTGCAAAAGCAATTGTCAACAAGGTAAAGAGACAACCATCCAAATGGTTAAATATATTTGCAAGCAATGCCTCCAATAAGGGTCTAATATCCAAAATATACAAAGAACTTATACATCTCAGCAACAACAAAGAAACAAATGATTCCATCAAAAAATGGGCAGAGGAACAGAACAGATACTTCTCCCTAGAGGACACACAATTGGCCAACAAATACGTGAAAAGATGCTCAACATCTCCAGCTAATAGGGAAATGCAAATTAAACCAATAATGAGAACACTTGTTAGAATAGCTATAATCAACAAGACAAGTAATAACAAACGTTGGAGATAATGTGGAGAAAAAGGAACCCTCATACACTGCTGGTGGGACTGCAAATGGTACAGCCACTGTGGAGTTTCCTCAAAAAACTAAGAATCGATCCACCATATGTTCCAGCAATCCTTCTAGTGGGTATTTACCCCAATGACCTGAAAACCCATATCTGAAAAGATATTTTCACACTGAAATTCATAGCAGCATTATTCACAGTGGCCAAGACATGGAAGAAACTAAAGTGTCCTACAATAGATGATTGGCTAAAGAAGCTGTGATACGTATATACATTGGAATATTACTCAGGCATAAGAAAAGATGAAATACTGCCATTTGCGACATCATGGATGGACCTTGAGATAATCATGCTAAGCAAAATAAGCCGGACAGAAAAAGTTGAAAATCACATGATATCACTTATATGTGGAATATAAACCTAAAAGCAACAAATGAGCAGGACAAACAGAGACTCATGGACATGGACCATAGGCTAGTAGTTACCAGAGGACTATAGACTTGTGGGGTAGGGGAGGAGGGGAGAGGTACACGAGGTAAAGGGTGTCAAATATAAGGTTTAGGGAGAGGGTGAAGTGGGTAAAGGAGAACAAATGTATGGTAGTTGAAGGAAACTGGACTTTAGGTGGTAAACACAAAATAAAATATACAGATATGAAATAATAATGTACACCTGAAAAATATATAATTGTATTAACAATGTTACCCCAATAAACTTAATTTAAAAAAAATACAAATGGTAATGGTACATTTTTCTCAAAGCACTTTTATAGACCTTAAGCCTCTAGATTTCTGTCACACATGCTTAGTATAGTGTTCTGTTACATCATGAGTAATCTTTGATAACATGAAACAATATATTTTTATAAGTTGCATAAACTTATCCAGAAAATAAGTAGGTTAAAATATGCAAAACAAGAATTGTGAGGCTCAAAATAGATTGTGAAGGATTAGTGGTCTTCAGGATTAAACTTGCCTATAAAGATGAGGCTACTGAACATCAGAACTACATGCAAAGTTGGTATATGACTGGCATAAAATGTCAAAGTGTACTTGCTCTTGCAAATCCTATAGGTTTGGTTGGTCTTTTACTGGCTTCCACAACCATGTTAGCTTATGGACATGGATAGAGCATGGCATGGAACACCAATATGAGGCGCTAGCACTAGGAAATTCTTGGTGGCTTACCCTGTGCTCCCAGGTATAACACTAGATGTTTATATTTGCTGATTAATAGTTCCCATGTCTCATCACTTGTGGCTATCCCACCTTTACATTCTGTTTTTCAAGATGCAAGCAAAGAACTCAACATAACAAGATGGCAGGCTTAGCACCTTCTGATAAACCTATGCAGTGGATAGTCCTACCCATTTGGACTAAACAATAAGAATGGAATTGGTCCAATGAGGATCTTTGAATTAAATATATTGAGTTCAGACATCACTCACTGAGACTGTGGGTAAGTCTATAAGCCTCTGTTTGCTCAGCTGGTTGAGAAACTGCACAAAAGTGGATGTGATAAAAATTCAAAAATTCAGTAATGGTTTTCAATGTTATTAAGCAGCGATTATTTACATCATGAAATTTAAGTATCTACTACCATTAAGGTGTCCAATACATCAGGAACAAGAACATAATGTAAGCTCAGAAGAATTCCTGTTATTAGAAGAGAACATGTGCTATATGAAATGAAGGGAATGAACTCTACGCTACAACATTTGAATGTAGAATTTGTTATCCAGTTTTATACCTCCAAATTACAGTTCTGAAAGCCTGTCTGCTGGGGAATAATCTTTCTAGGAGCCTAATAATGACAAGTAACAGTTAAAGATGAGTATGGAAAATATAGCTGGCCTAGCAGAGAAAGTCATTTTTTCCAGCTGTGTTTAGATATTTCAAAAAATATTCTGCCATATTATTATTATTCTTGCAACAAATAACATATAGCAACATAACCTACCAGTAGCATCCTGCTGCAGTATAACTTACGTGCACCATAACACCAGTTTGTAGTGGAAATAAAGTTGTCAAATGGTATATGGAGAAAATTCTTTACATCATATTGTAACCATCGTACTTGTATTAAAACTGTTATTTTCATAAATGTGATCAATGGCAAAAAATAAATTTGGAAGACAACTGCAATGTCTCTTGAAAAACTTTTTTTTCTTTTGGTTGCCATGTCATATTTTTATTTCTGCCTTGATTGGTATTTGGTAGCTGACATTCAATGACATATCCTGTAACAAATAACATTAATAAGATACTTAACTTTCTAAATGCCATAAAATGAAGCTAAGTCAGACTGCTTGAATTCTAAAAAGCAAATTTTAGTACAAGAATGGCTCCAATGGAACTGAACAGATATTCTAGGCTCTTATTTAAGCCATGGGGGCGGTGGTTAAGACCAGGCAATGTTGTTGTTTTTGAACTTGCATTTTCTCACCCAGCAGCAAAGGAACAAAGTGATCACCTCTTAGCTTTTTACTCAGTTGACACAAAAAATTTTTACTGATGCTTAACACGGGTAGGGTAAGGTAGGGTAGGGGAGAAATAGATGTTATGATAAATTGACAGCTCTTTAGTAATCAAAACAGATGCCAAATATTATAAGTAGAAAGAACTCGTTAGAACAAATATTCTAGAATAAAGAGCAGCTGATATAACAAGTGAAGTTAATATTCCATGGTTCCAGTGATAGGTGGGAACTAGAGCAAAATAAGGAATTCCATTTAAAAGCAATAGTGACTTTTTGCCATTATAAATTATTCACTGAGTTAGTTTTGGCCTTGGACAATATATGAATACAATACCTGTGGTAAAAATAAAAAAAATGTAATTAAAATAATTTAAGATTTGTGTTCACTCAAGAAATTACAGGAGGGCTATGGCAAAGTGAGTGATGGTGTTATTATTCAAATATTTTTGTATTTAAATTTGAGTCCAAAGCATACTTTAATATGGTCACTCATCACTATTACAGGTCATTAGTGTATCATCTCATACAACAAAAATAGTCATTCTTTCCTCCTGCCCCA
Organism: Cynopterus sphinx; assembly: GCA_030015415.1. Classification (NCBI taxonomy): domain Eukaryota; kingdom Metazoa; phylum Chordata; class Mammalia; order Chiroptera; family Pteropodidae; genus Cynopterus; species Cynopterus sphinx. The sequence continues at coordinate 117,255,362 of CM057381.1, read as the reverse complement.
TAACTCTTACACCCCTCACTCTGGGGGAAAGTTGATCCCTTATTTCTAGATTAGTCTTGATTCAGGTTGTGGGATGCATTCTGTCTTTAGCCAGATAGAACTGAAAGATTCTAAAGTCAACACTTCAAGTCAAATTTGTTGTAAATTGTGCCACTTTTGGTAACAGAATTCTCATCCTATTTCTATAAATTTGTTCCCACTTTATACTGTAGTATTATTTTTTTTAATCTGTAAAATATTGTGAGTAGAAGGGTAATGATAATTTCCATGCTTTAGAAAGATATCTATGAACACAATATGTAGAATGAATTGAAAGTGGGAAAGCTTAGGGGCAGAGAGTCTATTGGGAAGGACTTACAAAAAGAAAAAAAAACCATAAGGTATAAATTAGGACTGCTGTAGCAAGATAGGGAGAGAGGCGAGGTGGGTTGGTCAGAGAGACACTGAATAAGGGTGAATAAAACAAAGTTACTTAGATATTAGGAGATTGTGATTCCTTCTAAAATAGTAGTTATATCAAACCCAAATTGAAAAAGCTTTCAAAAGAAATGAAATGGAAGGCAGGAGGAAGAGTCAGTACTTAGCAAGTTAGTAACAAGTTAAAAAGTAATCACATACACCTTGAACTAGTATTAGTTTAGGTTTAGAGATTGCTTAAAGAGAGTTTAATTTGATCGTGACCTATCACCAAAAATACTTTTATTTAACTATTTTGTTCCAGCAATGCTTCTAGATTTTGGAAATTTGAAGTTGAATAGGCTGTTCCAATATGAATATCACAATCTTCTGCAAAATGGCAAAGTCAGACTGAGGCTTTTGTCCACATAATTCAGACAGCTTCATTTAAAGACAAGATCATGTTTGGTAAATTGTTCACACTGGCTTACTCTATCAATCAGGTTCACTGCATAATTATGTGATCCTTGGTTTCACTTTTCTTGTGTTAGACATAGTCTATAACTTGGTGGCAGGACCGTCAACCAATGCTTTGAAAAGAATGGTGCTGACTGATGAAAAATGCTAATGTTTGTGAAATTACTTTGCAACTGAAAAAAACTATGTAGACAAAACTGGTGTTACTTTCACTTCAAAAATAATTGATTCTGCTAAATACCAGAATACCACTTAAAACATACTTTTTTTTTAATCACCATAACTGGCTTTATGAGCTGTGGTTCTGGAAAATAAAACATTTTATTGCTTTCTGGCAGACATGTAACATGTACCTGCAAAACTATATATTACCTACTGTGATAGTTAATTTTATGTGTCAACTTGGCTGGGCCATAGGGTTCCCAGATATCTGGTCAAACACAATTCTCAGTGTTTCCGCAAAGGTATTTTTAGGTAAGATTAACTTTTACGTCACTGGACTTAGAGTAAAGCAGATTGACTGCCTTCCATAATGTGGGTGGGTCTCATCTAATCAGTTGAAGTCCTACATAGAATAAAAGGACCAGATTGCCTTGAGGTAGAGATATTCTCCAGAAAACTGCTGATGGACTTTTCATATACAACATGGCTTTTCCTGGTTCTACAGCCAGCTTCTTTCAGATTCAAATGAGAATACCAGTCCTCCTAGGTTTTAGCCTGCCAGTCTTCAGACTGAAACTAAATCATTAGCTCTCTTGGCTCTCCAGCTTACTGACTCACCCTGCACATTTGAGAATTGCCAGCTTCCATAATCACATGATTCAATTCCTTATTATAAATCCCTTTACACGTGGAATATTTATAGTGATATTATAATTTCTAATAAAAAATATATAGTAAGACTTCACTTAACGTTATCAATAAGTTCCTGGAAAGTACGACTTAAACCATAACATATAATGAAACCAATTTTACCATAGGCAACTGATATAAACAAAAGTTAAGTCTAGGCATATTTCAGATCACAAAAGCATCCCCAAACTTTTATCTAAAGATACAAAATATGTCTAATAGTTAACACTTAAATAAATATGAACTATCCTATTTTCTTTTAAGAAAGATTAATGCAAACAAGTAAGATAATAATTTTCAGCACATTTATTCCAGTTCGGGGTTGTGAGTAGATAGAGTCTATCTTGACAACTCAGAATAAAAAGGAGGGGCCCTATCCTGGACAAGATACCCTTCCATCAAAGGGCAAAACATCCATAAATGCACTCAAATAACACCCACGCTAACTCAGACTGGGATAATTTAGATATGCCAGTTCACCTCACATGTACATCTTTGGGAGGTGAGAGAAAACCAGAGGATATGGAGAAAACCCACAGACATGGAGAGAATGTGCAAACTTGACACAGACAGTGGTCCTGGCTGGAATCAAATTCTTTTTTTCAACATTTAACAAAACGATATTGAAACAAATGACATTATTTGAGGATTTGCTGTATGTTTGGTCTTTGTCCTAGTTTTTGTTTCCCCTCTACCCCCTACCTCTGAAGCCATTTTATGAACTGTCATGTGCCACCTGAGCTTTCAGCAAAAACAAAAAAGGACTTCTTGTTAGAGGGAAAGAGTAAGGAAGGGAGAGAGAAAGAGAATGAGGTGGTCAGGAGAGAGGCAGGGAAAAAGAGAGAGGCCATAGCTAGTCTATGATGAAGTAACTTACTTGTCTGTAGCAGAATAACAAAAATAAAAACAATGTGGTATAATTTTTATAGTGCTAACTTTATTTTATGTTTTCCATGATTATTTGGTGATGATATATATTTATAAAGTCATGGAGATATTAGATGATTGTTTCATCAGAAATGATCTTTAAAAAAAGTATTATCAACACTATGTGGTTCTCCACATTTTTATGTGTATGTGACAGTGGTCTGTTTTGGGAAAATTGTGTTTGTCTATTAAATTACAAGTTCAGGAAACTGATGATTTAATTCAAGTGTTAGACTTCTTAGAAGATAAGGTTGTTTAGATCTAGGAAATCAGAGGTAGCCTCAAGAGATAGAGTAGGATAGATTGGATTTAACTATGTGAAAACTGTCTGGGGAGAGTTAAAGAAGGAAAGAATGCTAGAAAATATACAAGCGCTACTCCACATGGTATCAAAATAGAAAGGACCAGCCTAGCTTGAGTAAAGAATGTAGTGAGATTTAAAGTTGGTAAGAAGTAGGACTACATTGATTCAGAAGACTGAATGTCAAGCATCAATAATTAAACTTTTAGAAGTTTAAATAATAAAATTGTCATTATTTGCAGATGACATGATACTATATCAGAAGAACCACCCCCCCCAAAAAAAAAAGATTAGAACTGATAAATAAACTCTGTAAAAGAACATCATACAAATATTCAGAAATTGGTTGCATTTTTATATACCAGTAACAAACTATCAACAAAGAAATTAAGAAAATAATCCCATTTACAATTGCATTACAAAAAACTCTAGGAATATATTTAACCAAGGAGGTCAAATACCTATACTTGAAAAATTATAGGCATTGAAAAAAGGCACTGAAGAATTTGAAGAAGATACAAATAAATGGAAGCATATGCCATATTCATGGATAGGAAGAATTAGCATCATTAAAATGTTTATGCTACCCAAATAAATCTATAGAGTCAATGCAATTGCTAACTAAATACCAATGAAATTTTTCACAGAACTAGAATAAATAGTCCTAAAATTTATAGAAAACCACAAAAGACCCTGAATAGCCACAGAGCAATTTTGAGAAAGAAGAGCAAAGTTGAAGATATCATGCTACCTGATATCAAACTATGCTACAAGTCTATAGCAATCAAAGTAGCATGGTACTGACATAAAAACAGACATATGAATCAATGGGACAAAATAGAACACCCAGAAATAAAGTTTTGCACAGCAAGGAAAACCATCAACAAAAAGACAATCTACTGAATGGGAGAAGATATTTGCCTATAATACATCTTATAAGGGGTTAATATATAAATTTATATAGAACTCATACAACTCACCAGAACACCAAATAATCCAATTTAAAAATGAGCAGAGAATCTGAATAGACATCTCTCCAGAGGACATACAGATGGCCAAGAAACATATGAAAAGATGCTCAATGTCACTAATAATCAGAGAAACAAAAATTAAAACTACAATGAGATGTTACCTCACACCTTTCAGAATAGCTATAATCAATAAATCAACAAACGACCAGTATTAGCAAGGATGCAGACAAAAGAAAACTTTTGTGCAATGTTGGTATTATTGGAAATTGATACAGCCACTATGGAAAGCAGACTGGCGGTTCCTCAAAAACTTAAAAGTAGGACTACCTCATGATTGAGAAATGCTACTCCTGGGTATTTATCTGAATAAATCCAAACACAAATTTAAAAAGGTATATGCACCCCTATATTTACTGCAGCATTATTTACAATAGCCAAGATATGGAAGCAACCTAAGTGTCCATGAATAGACAACTGAAAAAAAAGTGGTGTGTGTGTGTGTGTGTGTGTGTGTGTGTGTGTGTGTATGAATATTACTCAGCCATAAAAAAGAATGAACTCTTACCATTTACAACAAAATGGATGGACCTAGAGGGTATTATGTTAACTGAAATAAGTCAAACAGAGAAAGATAAATATCATATAATCTCACTTATATGTGAAATCTAAAGAACAAAATAAATGAACAAAACAGAAACAGACTCATAGAACAAATCAGAGAACAAATTGATGACTGCCAGTCAGAGTGGGGGTTTGGGAAGCTGGGTAAAAAAAGGTAAAAGGATTAAGAAGTAAAACGTAGTTGTTATGAAATAGTCATGGGGATGTAAAATATAGCATAGGGAATATAATCAATAATATTGTAATAACTGTGTATTGTGCTAGGTGGCTACTAGACTAATTGGGAAAAACAGCTTATAAATTATATAAATGTCTAACTACTGTGCTGTCCATTTGAAACTACTATAAAATAATATTGAATATCAACTATAATCAAAAACTAAAAATTTTAAATTTTTAACTAAAAAAACAAACTTTTAGATAGAGTTAGGAAGTCCTGTTGTACACAATTGAGAAGAAAATAGGTACTAAGAAAATTAAGACATCAATTACAAAACACTTGAGACGTTTAGTAATTAAAAGAATTAGGAAATTAAAATGATATAGGAAGATTGAGAGAAGGTATTGATAAAATGGGGAAACCATTGTCACAAAAGACCAGCACCTAAAATCTGAAACTAAAATTTATTTATTAATATATTTATTAATTTTTGCTTATTTAAGTAAGAGTGAATTATAGTGGTTAGAAATTGTCTCATTTAGGAGTTTGAGGAAAGAGTCTATTTTGGGTCAGGTTCCTTACAGATGTGGAAATGTGGAAGCAGAAGTGTGATGACTTTAGAAATGTATTTTGTATTGGTATTAGATGGCTTCGACTGAACCAATTTCATTTGTTTGGTTGGCAGTTTACTTGTTACCATGGCTATCGAAAAACCAGTTTTGCCGTAACTGCATAGGGACTTCTTTATTCTCACCATTTAATGGCCAAGATTTCAAAATGCTGAATGCTTAATTCAATCTTTTTACCATTGCTGAATTATGCTAACAGCTAAGCTACTATCATACTAGTCCTCAGCACTTTACCATAACATATTCTCCATGTCATCCTCAGATTTCTCATGCTACAAGGTGTCACTGTCATACCAAACCATCTCCAATAATTCACAATTCCTCGTAAACTAAATTTTTTATTTTTGTATTTTATATTTTTTCCAATGAAGCCCAAAGCAAATTTTCCAAGTTTATCTCTCTTTACCCCTGACCTCATAGACCAAGCTCTAACTTTGAGCATTTAACATTACCTACAGCAAATTGTAATGATATCCATTTTAAGAGACATACAACAACTGAAGCCACAAAATAGCATCCAAATTTATGGTAATGAACACACACACACACACACACACACACTATTAAAGTTTCTTTTCAAATACACGGATCAAAGTGTTATCAGTTACCTTAAGACAATACTGTCTCACTAGCTAGTCCTTTGGCTTGATTTATTCAGAAAATCACCTAGAATGGCTGCCTCAACTCTCCTTAGATATAGAATCCAAGAGTGTCCTTCTGAAATCAGAATTCAATAAAGTTTAAACCATTTAAGAATAATTCAACACTTACCTTTCCCCCACACCCCAGTCAGTAAAGTAGCTTAACTCAGAAATGGATCACCTCATCTCAATGAATGGATATGAAAAGACACTGTTCTGAGTTTCATCTGCCTTCCTTTTTTCATGCTTCATTAGGATGCAACAAGAAATACACTATCATTTTTCTGGCTGTTAAAAAAGAATGAGTGTGGCAGAAAATAATATTTAGTTCATTTTGATTTAGTTAAATTTAATGAGGCTGACCTTTTAGTTTCATTTGATACATTTCTTGTTTCTAAGCAAATACAAATTTTATTTTGAGGAAATGTAATCATCCCTCAACTGGTAAACTCCAAATCTTAACCAGATGAACTATAGAAGTGCTACTTTCACAGATGTTATATGCTCTCCAGTGTACCAACATGAAATCTTAGTTAATTTTAATTAAAAATATGAACACTGGCTGATAGATATTTATATGAGTTAAGCTGAATGACAAAGACTCATTCTGGCTAAATTATGTTGTAATTGTAGGGTAGCCCAGGCTGGTTGAACACATTTATCACATATATATGGATTGAAGCTATTTAAACTTTTCTTTTTTCATCTAGATCTCTCTCCCAAAACATCTAAATATTTAAAATATTTTCATTAACTGTTCACTATATAGCATGTATTATATCAGAGATCGTGCAAAAATAACATAATTCTGTGAAACTGATTTATGTTTTGGTTGAAAATAGTTGCATGAAAAAAGTGGTTTTATTAACTTGAAAGTGTAAGGAAATTGAAATGATAAACTCATTTAAAATTACCAAATACAGAAAGTCATAGAGTCAGAAAGACTCAAAGATGAGATCAAAAAACCAAATAAACCAGTTTCACAAAAGCAGATTTGCATAGTAGAGTAAGAAAATAAATGGTTAATAGCTGAAATCAGATTCTGGGACCAGATATTAGGGCCTGATACACCACTGCTCAGGACTTAAACTTTGTCCTAAATAACACAAGAAATCAGCCAAAGTTCTCAAAAAAAAACAGACTCAAATGATTTTGTCACATGTCAGCCCCTGAGACCTACCTGGCTACTTCATTACATAAGCTTTAAAACTATTTTCAAATATGGTGAGAAGTTAGAACATCACCAAAGACATCAAGCTAATTCTTTAAGATACTATATTATGCTGTATACCTTACTTCTTGTACTCTGGTTTTACTGATATTTAAAAGAAAATGAATTAGAAAAAATATATATAACATCACAGCTTACAAATTAATGCATTCTTTAACCATGTCTTTTGAACATCCATCTTATTCTTTACATTTACATTATAATAACAACGAAATCTAAAAGGTAACTGGCTGATCCATTCAACAAACATTTAAGCGCATACTATAGTGCCAGGTACCTTGCCAGATAGATGATAAAATACTGAGAAAAAAAGGCAAAAACAAAAGCAATTAACTAACAACAAAAACAAAATAAAACAAATTGTTTCTGTCCTTAATGACTTATATCTTAAAGATAATCATTAATTGATAATTGTAAGAATTAATCAACAACCATATAAATTCATGCTAAATGAATGTTGTGAATAAGAAATAAATCATGCAGTTTAGAAATTGACCTAGTTAAGGAAACTTTCCTGGGAATGTGATGCTTAAGGGGAGAAATTTTTGAAAAAGAAAAATAAATAATTAACTAAATAAGAGAAGAGAAGAGAAATTTTCACAGAAAGAAAGCAACACGTTGACAAAAATTCTCTTTTAGACCAAACGAGAGAGAGGTTCCTCTTAGCAGCTAAGACTCATCCTAGGGCAAGTCCGCAAGAGTCTAGCTTCAGCAAGATCCTGCTAAGTCAATTTAGACAGATTCCCCCACCTTGATATCTGACCAAATTCCTTATTCTCTACCTCCAGGCATGTCTATTCACCCTGGCTTGCCCTAGGCAAGAATCCTGTTAGTTTAGTTCAGCCAGAATCCCACCTTATGCCTAATGTTTCTTCTTAGTAATTTTTCATCCTCAACTCTGCTTCTTGTTTATAGATCCCCACTTGTCCATGTTTCATAGTTCCTGATTAAAATCTGTTTTTACTTCTTTAACTACAGGCAGGCTCTGCTTTTTCTTTAACAATGTGCATAGGTCCTGAGAAGGGAGGGATCACTGTATCACATCAAAAATCCAAAACTGTCTATATAATTTTTATAAGAGCATAAATATTTTTGATGTAACCGCATACTATTCTTTCATGTTAAAGCAGGCCTTCCAATCATTTCTGTAAATAAAGTTTATTGGAACACAGCCATACCTATTCACTAACCTATTTCCTGTGGCTGCTCATCCACTATAAAAGCAGAGTTGGGTAGCTGTGACAGAGACTATATATCTCATAAAGCTTAAAATATTTACTATCTGGCCCTTTGTCACACCCTGCTACAGATTTTTAACCAGGTATACAAAAACATTTATTTTATGAAATTTCTAAATTTTGCAAAACTTTAGTTGCTTTGAGACAAATTTCATCAAGAAAATTGTGACTGTTTTGGGGCGTTTTTTTTTTTTTTTTTTTAAGAGGGTGACCCCTTTTGAGACTTCCTTGCTAGGAGTATTATGATTTTTTTCAAGGTTACCAGAAGCCTGTGTTCAAATAAAATTGTAAACAGATCCCCAAAATATAAATCAGATTGAAATCTTATTGTTCTAATGGAAGCAAAGAAAGGGGACCCAGATCCCTCTGCCTAAATATTGAGCCAATCTTCCTGTCTAGGAAAAACAAATATTTCAGAAAACATTGCTCTAGATTGCAGATTACATAAGTATCCTGCATTTCCAAAGCAGCCATAGCTATTTATTTTCTCTAAAAATTTTAATAAATTTTTTTCATGCAAAAAAGTTGAATTAATAATGATCACCTCTATACTCTACAAATAAACTCCATACTTAACATTTTGCCATATTTGCTTTGTGTAAGTGACTATATGTTTACAAACATTTCTTTTACAGAGTTAATTCTATATAAACTGCAGACATTGTGATCCTCCATTCCTAAATTCTTTAGGATGCTTCTTTTAAAATAAAGACATTCTCCTACATAATCAAAATGCCATTATAACATCACAAAAATAATTAGCAATAATTTTTGTTAATATCTAATATAGAGTCCATATTCAAATTTCACCCATTTGAATTACTACAATTCTCAGACTCACACATTGAATTTATTTATGTCCCATTGGTCTTTATTATTCTAAGACAGCTTCCATTTCATTTTTTCATTATATTGACTTTCTGGACAGACCAAGAGAGTTATTTCGAAGAATATTCTGTATCTGGAATTGTTTTATTCTGTTTATTCATTCCTTCTTATATTCCCTGGAAGCTTAAATTGCTTGTAACACATTGAATAAATAAAATCTCATGAGCCCACAATAATACTCAGGAAAAAAAAAAACAAAATAGAGGGAGATAGAAAAAGCAAAAAAAACAAACAAAAACAAAAACAAAAACCCTTAAATCTCACTGGAGGTATTTATTACATCAATTTTTTACTTTGAAAATTTCTAATCAAAGGGAAATAAGCATTTAGCCTGTGTTTTGTTTGTTTGTGTGTTTTGTTTTCCCTTTTAGGAGAAACTATATTTCATCCCAAGTTGATAAAGTGATTCTTTATAAGAGAAAATTCCAGTCAATAAATGTAGAAGGAAATGTAGAATTTAGAAAAATCACCATTCTACAATACCCAAGGAGTCACTGATTGAGGGAAAGACAATCAATGGATGCTAAAAATATTAAATAAAAAGGTTGTTGTGGAACCAGCTATTAGCCCAGTACCAATAAATTTACCTACCTTTTTTCTTTTTATACTGGTTCATTACAAAGAGAAAAATATAGCTTTAGAAAAAAAAATCTGTTAGCATCACTGTAACTTGTATGATCAAACTTAGCACCACTAAGAGTGAAGCAACCTGATTTTGTACCCTTTTGATGTGACATGTGTAAAATATTTTTTTAAAAAGATCACCTATGAAATGTTCTTGCCTAACATTTTTTATTTGAATTTATTTAAGTTTTTAGACTTAACTATCAAGTCTTCTAATTATGTGCTTAATGAAATAATTTCATAATAACTTGAAAAAATAGCTTTTTTTTGTTTTAGGTATACATAAAATAATTATAATCATTCTGAGAATGAGTGTGATTATTCTTGTCACAGTTGACCTGGGAATTAACCAAGTTTTGCATGCTGTGAAAAAAGGGCAGTGAAATAAATAAATAAATAAATAAATAAATAAATAAATAAATACACACACACACACACACACACACACACACACATACATACATACATGCCTCACTTCCATGCTCAAACTATTTTCAATGAAAAAATCTGGGTGACCTTGCCTACCACAGTTGCTACTCAGGTCCTCAGTTTCTCATTGATAAAATAAGTTTTGAGTAACATAGTTCTCACCTTGGTCCTAAAGTTCTATGAATTTTTAAGGCACAAGAAATAGTCTTGCATACACAGTTTACTGGTTAAGAGCAAGAACTTAGGGATCCAGACTGCCCTTGATTGATGCACAACCCCAGCTCTGCCACTGCCATATCCTTTCTAAGCCTCAGTCAATTCATCCATAAAATGGAGCCATTGCAATTACATTACCTACTTCATAGGATTGTGGGGATTAATTCTGTTAATGAAAATGAAATGCAAAGAAAAATGATTATTTCTAGTGAGTATTCAATATACATTATATTGTTATTATTTATCTAACTTTCTTATTTAAAATAATTACATTTTATTTGATATGGAATCCTAATCAGGATCATTCTGTTGGCAATTACACAGTAGAATTACAAACCTTGCTGTTGTCAACATGCTTGTCATAATAGCTATCTGATGCTTTAGTGAAAAATGTGCAAAGCTATAGGCTAACTTGACATCTGAAAGGCATTTACAACCCCCTTCTCCCTTTTTTTCCTCTATTATAGAGACTGGAAAGCTAACCTGTACAAGTGATGGCTAAATGACATATTTTTTTGCTATACAGAATTAGTAGATATCAACTGGTGTGGGGAACCACCTATCGAAGTTTTTGAACAAGACAGACTCAGCTGGCATCACTGCTTTTGTCCTTTACTCTTTGCCATTCTTCTGTCTGAAACAGATATGGTATTGGGATAAAGCAGCCATCTTGAGATTTTAAAGTCAAAAGCCACAGTGTTTAGATGGAAAAGGAGAGAGATTAAAAGTTGGGTCCCTGATGGCACCACTGAACACCTACAGCAGTAAGCCTAGTGCTAGATTTTTTATTATATGAAAAAAGTAAGTCCTTATGTGTTTAATCTGGTTTTCTATTGCCTGCTACTGAAAACAATCCCAACTGATATACTTACTCTATTTCATTTAATGTTGTAAAAACACTAAAAAGGAGGCAAGATTATTATCTCTGTTTGACAATTATAGTAAATATGTCTTTTAAAGGCCTTGTTTTGAAAGGAGCTGTAAAGATTGAGTCTATCTACAACTTTCATTAAGGTTTAAAATTTATTTTGCTGACTAGAAGATGATAATCTTACATTTCAATTTGTATGCCCTTCAATAGAAACTGTACCAGCAGCAAATGACTTTTCTTCAAGGCTATTACAACCACCAATGTCTTATTAAATGTTTAAATAACTATGAGAAAGTTCTATTAAATTAATGGACAGTTTGCAGGAAGATAAATAAGAAGTTTATTGTGGCCTATGGATTGTGAAGACTTTAAGAATTGCCTAGAGGATTCGTCCCATCATGATAAAAGTAATCCATAATTATTCAGGCAATTTAATAAACTGAAGGAACCTATAAAAGTGTAATAGATACTAAAAATATTTATCATTCAGTCCTAGAATGTGAAGTTCACTCTCTGGTATGCATTTCATAGCTGGTCTATCTCCTCTTGTTAAATTAATATGTTAGCACTTTTCATCTCCCTTATGCTGCTAAGTAAATATGGTAAAACATGCCAGCTGAAATTTATTCTTGAATAAAATTCAAAGTGATTCTCACTACAGAAGATACTAAAAGAAATGCAAAATCACCTTCTATTGCTTAAAGCCTGTTGTTGGGAGCTTGCTGGGTTTCAAAGATATAGCCCTATAGCAATAATTTTTTCTCTATTTCTTTTCTTTAAAGTTTCCTTATTCAATATTCTACTACAAAGCATAGATTTAAATATAGGTACAGAAATCCTTCTCTGATCTAATCACTTCAAGACCTATAAATAATAGAATCACTATCTAAATATACCTGGAAATCTCTTTTGACATTAAAATTTCATCAATATCCTGAGTGTATACACCATAAGGTTTAAAAGGAATTATTTCCATTCTATAGCATCCCAGAAGCCCTCAAAAAGCCAATAAACGATGTCTTTCTTTGAACACAAGAATCATAATTTGATAGATTTTTCATAAGAAAGTATTTTATCAACTCTTTCTAAAAGCAACCAAAGTAGAATTTTTATATTCAACTATATGTACACTTTTGTTTCAAGGTATTCAGAACACATAAAAGAGTGAGAGAACATTCCAAATGTAAAGGCAATTGCATTTACTAATTCCACCTAAAAGTATTTCAAATCATAACAATAAACAATTTTTGAAATTTGTTTCTACCCATGGAAGTATGCAGAACACATCTATTCCCGAGACCAGTATGGCAAGGTGAAAGTAAGTAGGTGTTATAAGCATTCACGCTGGGTACCTTTCCCTACCATCTTTCTTTCTCTATACCCAAATGATGCGATACAATATTTGTAATGATCAAATACACTCCATTTCTCTATCATCATTCCTCTTCATCCTGAGGAATACGCTCCTACTGTGAACCTGGCGCAATTGTGCTCTACCAAGGACTATCTTAAATGTACACCCATACATACAAGCCTGGGTCCTAAACTGATTCGAATCCATGATAAGCAAGGACCAGCCTAGATTCTGAGTCTAAAAAAATCTACCGTCTCCTCTGTATTAGGTTATAAGCTAGCAGATGAAATTCCTGCATTCCAGAAGCTCACATTCTGGTGGAGGATAAAGTTGTCAAACAAGTAAATGAATAAATGACTCAATTTTAAATAGTTCCAACTCCTAAAAAAAAAATTATTAACACTCAGGAGGATAGAAGGTTTTCTTAAAAAGCAAAGCCCAGAGGGTGAAAAAGATTATTTTTCCTACTACCCCTAGGTTCTCTGGCTGAGGCCCTGTGAATTGGACTGACAAAAGACAGATTAACAAGAGAAAAGCATACAAATGTATTTAATATATGCTTTGGGTGATTTGGAAACCATCAAAAGGTAATGAACACATGAAAAAATGGTTAAACCTGAGTATTTTTATACTAGATTTGATGAAGAGTAGAAAGTCATAAAAAAATGTAACAGGACAAAGTGTATGAACTAAGGGTGGTAAACTGGGGAGACAGCAAGGCCTGTTTGCTCAGATTTCTCTTAGCATCAAGGGAAAGTAGAGTTTACTACCCCAAAATATACCTCTTTGGGATATTGATTATTTTAAGTTACTTACTTTTAAGAGACAAAAGACTCAGGAGAAACCTTTGACCTCCCCCCTAACTGCCTAAAAAACTTTTAGACAGAGGAAGTGCTCCAGGAAGGGGGATATAATTGTAGATAACTATAGTTTAACCTGAACTAGTATGTGTGATAGACAGGGAGGAACCTAGGAAGGCCCATTTGATCAAAGTCCTCTCTGTGTTCCATTGTTTCAAGATAGCCCAAAAACATTTGTTTGCTAAACGCTAACCCTTTTCATTTCCTTCTAAATTGCCTTACTTCCCTCTGAAGTTTTAGACCCCTACATCCCCCTTTTTAGTCCAGGATAACATATATACTTCATTTTGCCTACTGTCTTTGGAATTTTCATGCTTACGTGAATTCTCCATGTACAGGCACGAAAACTTGATTTTTTCCTGTTAATCTGCTTTATGCCATTTTGATTATTAGTCCAGCCAGAAGAATTTAAAAACATTATTTTTCTTTCCCCATGGCATCATTTCATTTTTGGAGTAAGGATGTTCTTTTCTTTGTAGGGCACCTCTCACATGATCTATTGACCTGATTCAGGAGGAAGGAGGATATAAGAGAATCCTCATGCGACTGTTTTCAAATTCCTTCAGTTTCAAATATTCAATATGCCAAAGTACCATATTTGGGGGCAGCATATTCTGAGCTCCATCATTTTCTAATTTTGAAAGAGTTACAACTGAATAGGGATTTAAATTGTACATGTTGGAGAGGTAGACTATTTTGGTAGATTCAGTAACTGGTTCAAAGGCTTCAAGGTAAGATTGTAGTTGATGGGATTTCAAGGTAAGAAAGAGGCCATTGTAGCTGGACTAGAGCTAGTAAGAAAGGATATAGTAGTAGGCAGGGGATGGCCTCTGCCAGACCTTGTAGACTATTAATATGTTACTGGAGTATCATACAGGAGAGAAATGAGAACTTATTTGTAAATTAAAAAGACTTCTCCCTGGTACATAAGAATGCTATTATGGGGCTAAATACAAGGTATGTTGATGAGCTCACATTTGTAAAGGCCTGGACCCAATGTTTAGTATATGGTGGAAATTTAATAAATATTAGCTTATTATTATCACTTTCCATGATGACGCAAGGCCACAAGTTATGCCAAATCTATACAGAGGAATAGTGACCACATTTTAAAGTCCATTTAACTTTTAATTTCTTTCCCTTGTCATAAAAGTGACACATACTCATTTATAAACTTCATAAAACTATGCAGAAACAAAAGAAAACTTGCAACCATAATTCTTCTAGAGACAACTGCTAATAATAATTATTTTCTTCCAGTTTTTTTTCTATGCAATCATATCTGCATAGCTGAGCCCTCATGTGTACATTTTGGCATACTGTTACATTTTTTTACATATTAATTAAAGCAGATTAAGATTTCGGAGTTTATTACTGTTCATATAATCTTTTTCCTGAAGATGCTGTACAAAAATATTATTCCCTCGTCACATCTGTTTGACTCTCCAAAGTGTGACAAATACAATGTGCATGTATTCTCCACTGTCTCTGTTCAACTCTCTGATATATGTATAGGGCAAACTGGAAATTTTATACCAATTGAAAAAATGGGTAAATTGTGACTTCAGTAGCTAATGGAGAAGCTATAGTTCAAATGAGTGGGAAAGTTACATCTAAAACTTGTTTTTGTTTCTGGCTCTTCTACAGTTTCACTAAACCCTCATATGATTTCCTTCCTTATTTAATCCTTAGATCCCTTCTGCTCAATGCCTTGTGGGCCAGCAGTGTTGGCCACGCTTACAACTTGTTAGAAATATGGACTCTCAGGCCCCATGCCATATCTACTGATGCAGAATGTGTGTTTTAACAATGTCTCTAGATGATTCCTGTATGCACTGAAGTTTGAGAAACATGAAAGAATACACTTCCGATCTCTTGAAAAAATAAGCTAAGATGACCAAGAATATTATGTAATAACCACTCCCATCTTACCCTACAATCTGAACACAGAACTTATTGGTAACATATAGAAGATAAGAAAAAATGCAATTATAAGCAATATTTTTAAAAATATTCTACTGGCCACAAATTTATTGTTTACTAAAACACAGCATAAAAATGAGCCACTTGATCACTTAGCTGAAAATGGTTAGCTAAAGGAGTCTGCAGAACTTGCACTTTAAAAATAATTTTGGCCTGCATAAGGACCAGTTCAGGTACAAAATTGATATATGTGAATATTCATTATATCATCGATTATGTTACCAAAGGCCATAAAAACCCTAAACGTGGTCATGGAATATTAGTTACATAAATCACAGTTTATCTGTACAATGGTGAGCTATTCAGCCTTTTAAATGATATATATTATGGAATGCCTTCCCACATGTTGTTAGGTGAAAGCATGCAAGATTCTTTGTGTACACAGAAAATATATATAGACATAGAAATATGGTTGTAAATACACAGATATTTCTGGAGGAATATACAAGATATTAGCAACTTATTTTAGCAAGAGGAGAACTAAGTTATTTGGGATAGAAGAAGGAAGACTTAGATTTCACTATTCAAGTTTTTATGTATTTTGAATAGTTACAATGTGCATATATTACCTATTCGATAATTTTAAAGAAATACCTACAGAAATCACTTTTATTCAGGGCAAGTGGGGAAGACAATAATTATCATGAGTAAAATGACACAAAATCTGAATGGCATAAAGGCAGAGAGTAGTAGAAAGTAGCTACATTTGTAACTTAACATGTCTCCACCATTAACCAGCTAAGTGACAAATTCAATTCTTTTTATTTCCAAGTCTCAGTATTACTTTTATTTTAGAGGAAAGCACAGTTACCTCTTCCACATAACAACTTACAGCATTGTGAGGACAAAATAGAAAATGCATGGAAAAATCCATTATGAACTGTGATATGCCATACAAAATTAAGTAGGTATTATTGAGCCTGATGTGTAATATTTTGATATTTTCTAAATGAAACCACATCAAGTATTAACAATCTTCATTATTGATCACCTCTTAATACAACCTACATTTTGGTAATAAATGAGCCTTCTTGAATCACAAATCTTAATATGAATATGCCCCCCAAAATTATAGGGACATGTTGAATTCATTTGGCATTCCAGGCTCGTGGTGCCCTTGTCCAAAAAAAAAAAAAAATCCAGCTTTCTCTCTTTTTAAAAATATACTTTATGTTTCGGTCCAAGTGGTTTCTTTTCTTTTTCCCTGAACATATCCTCAGTTTTCTGTCTTCAAGCTGTTAAGAGTTTAGTTTGTGGCAAGACTAGGAAAAATCTGCTCATTCTTATATGCCAAATCTAAAGTTCATGGTCATTTTGTGGTAGAATTGGTGGAGAGGATGGGAGGTGATTTAAGTGGTGCTGTGAGGCTACATGCGCTAGGATAAATGGCAAATGAAGCTGACCTGAGGTATCCTTTAACTGCCTTCATTTCCACTTTACTCTACTAACACATGGGAGGCTGTAACTATGAAAAGATGGTATGTTTTGTGTGCTCCTTTTAGATTGCCTACCATCATTTCTCTGATGGTGGAAAATAAACCCATTCTTTATGGACCACTTTTAAATCAAATTTCTTTCAAGAAGCCATTTTTTATCACCTCCATTCAAAACTATAAAGCTATTTAGCCTTCTTTGACTCACTATACCTTTACCTGTTTTAGAGGATGTCATATTTTCATGTATTATAAATAATTGAGCTATATTTTCTTCCCTACTATAGTGCACACTATCTGAGGACAATATTGTGTCTTGTTTCTTTTTATATATGCAAAATCATTTCACAGCAAGTAGGCATTCAACAAAATATTAATTTACTATATCACACAAATAAAGTCTTCCCTCAAATCTACTCCAATCTATGAGATAAGACAATTTAGTCTCTTTAAGTGAAAAACAAAGTAACTACAGAAGGAATACAAAGAATTGACAAAGGAATACCCTTTTGGTGAATTTTGTTCAAAAAGAAAAACCACCATTTCTATAAACTAAGGTAAATTATTCTTTAAACATGCAATACTTACAAATTAACAGATTATTTTCAAATAGCTAGCTTTTCTTGGATTCTTATTTGTACTTATTTAAAAGTTCATTCTCCTTGTATACATGTATTTGTTCAAAAACCAAATGCTCAATTTAAAACAAATATAGAATAGAGACTTTTGTTCCAAATTGGAATCCCAACAGAAGGGAAAAAATTGCAGTGACATTAATAACTAATGACTCAATCACAAAATTGATTTAAGACAAATTAACAAAGATGAAAGTCCAATTTAGACGTATTTAGTCTGTCTAGAAAAATTGAAGGAGAATGAAAGCCATAAGTGCTGAAATTTTCAAGAAATTGAACATTTAATTCATAATCTCTAGTGTTACTTTGAAGTAGTTCCAGTAAGTTATGTTAAAATGCATCAAAATTTTAAAATATAAAGACTGAATCAACATTCATTGAGTCTCCATATTGATTCTGAGGCACTAAATGGGTTTTACAATAGACAAATGAGCAATTTAAAAGACAAAACTACAGCAAGCAGCTTCTACCACCTAGTTTGGCTATGATTTTACTTCAAGCTTTCACCTTAATCTCGATTAGCCATAACCTCATGCCATCTAAACTTCCAAGGGCCTTAGCCATAACCTCAGTGACAAAAAGCAACTCTAGCTAACTCCAGCAAATGAATAACGTATTGTTAGGAAAAGGTGGAATTAGTTTCCAAAAGAGTATAAACCTGACTGCTCTGGCCTCCAGGAGGCAGACACTCTTTTTGAGGATACAGCAGACTTGATGAATGATTTCATCCTTGCTTTGTTTTTGTGTCGCTTATGCTCAAGGACTGGATTTCTGGGAGAAGGTATCTGGTTGTTTTAGTTTGTTGTCACATATCTTAACCCCTCAGAGAGTTCAAGGCAACTCCACTGACAGTTAAAAGTGTATCCCCCAGTAACCAGGATGTGAGCTTCCCAGTTAGAAGTGGAGCGGAGGAAGAAGACAGGTGTTTACTTCCTCTCTGACACAAGCCCCCCACCATTTTCTTACAACCTTTTCTCACAGGCACAAAAAAAAAAGCTCAAACTACCAATAAAAGCAACTTCTGCACTTAAAATCAAGAAAAATATCACGTATTTTTAGGTTTCTTTGCCTTTACTCCCACCATTCACTCGGACTGGAATGCCATTAATCTTTGCGAGGTAAAATTCCACTCTGTCTTCCAAACCTATTTCAAAGATTACCTCTTCTGTAATGGTTTTCCTGACCTCTCCAGGAAGAATTAATTGGCCCTGCTCCTGAGCTTCCAAAGTGCATTCCTCATCACCACGAGGACTTACCTGAGTGGTAACAGTTAATTGATTGAATGTGGGTCTCCTTGAGGGGGTTGTGAGCGTCCTGAAGTTACAGACTTGGCTTCCTTAGTTTGTATAGCTCCAGCCCATGCGTCCCCTCCAGTGTGCTGGAATATGTTACCACCAGTTTGAGGGTCCTGTTGAAAGAAGTTCCAAGGCCCAAGACAGAGCCGCTGGTGCTACGTCTTCAAATCAAACTCCTGGGTTTCTTTAACTGTACATACAGTTAGTCCATTCCGAAACACCAAGCCGGCTGTGGCCCCATTCTTACTCCCTTGTTCCCTGAATTTTCTAAACAAGGTCGGATATGCAGTCCCAGGACATCACGCCTTTCTGGGCTGCCGCTTTTGCTCTCTGTAAGACTCCCGCGGAGCCCAAAATCCCGCGAGAGAAGAGCTCCGCAGCTTGTTTGCTGCAATTCCCCAATCCAGGGTTTTTTTTTTGTTTTTTTTTTTTTTAACGTTGAATAAAGGACATCAAACTCATTACTGAATTGTTTTAGTTTTGTTATTTGACAGCACTAAACTAAAAAGTTCCTTCCAGATATTTTCTGATTCTGTTCTGTGTATACATAATTTGTGGTTATAAAATAAGCAAAATTTTAAAAACTGAGTTATGAGACAGGTTATTTTGAGAGTTTGAATTACTTTAATAGTTCTACACGGTTAATATCATGAGTAGAAGGATAAATAAAATGTTTATTTAAAAAAGAAAGAAAGAAAGCATGTATCAGGAACTCAAGTCTAGAGGCTAGATTTTACAGAACAGAAACTCAACAAATATTGTTCTTATTTTCTACACATTTAACGTCTAACATGATTAAGAATGATATAGAAAGACAATATACAAAGGAAAGGTAGAATAATGGACATATAGGGAAAAAGAAGAAAGGGAGAGAGAGAGAGAGAGAGAGAGAGAGAGAGAGAGAGAGAGAGAGAGAGAGAGAGAGAGGAAGGAAGGAAGGAAGGAAGGAAGGAAGGAAGGAAGGAAGGAAGGAAGGAAGGAAGGAAGGAAGGAAGGAAGGAAGGGAAAGAAAGAAAGAAATTACTTATGTGTCCTGGAAGTAATAAATAACTAAGAGTGAAGCACAAAAAAAAAATCTTAGTTGAAAAAGAAATGAGTTCGTACGTAATGACATAATGCAAATAGCTACTTTTGGACTCCGTTAAGGTAAATTAGAAAGTGTCTACTTCTTCAGAATTCTGATAAACAGGACTGCCCACTTTGTCACTTAAGTTTCTCCGTTTCTCCAGTCTTTAAAAAAAGTTGCTTAACTTTTTCTTTGGCCTGTTATGTCTCTCAAATAAAATTTTAAATTGTGAAGACAGGCACCACCATCCCTTTTGTGTCTGTGATGCACCATGCAGTTCCATAAGCCAAAAATACTCAACAGATGCATTGAGAGGAAATCACTTTCACTACCTTTATTTCTCTTGAGTTCTGGGGAGCAAGATGATAAGAACTTTTTGAGTGAAGTCTATTTTTTATATTTATTTTTGAATTAAAGAATTTTCTACACTCCAAGGCAGAAATAAATTAACTAAATTAATCTTTGCCTATGGAGAACATATGAATGTCTTAAAAATCAGTCTGCCAAAGGAGTTTTATTAATTTAACAATCTGAATATTCTAAATGGATATAAATCCAGAGTTCCTCAGAAGCACACAGGGTTACTGCTGCCTTATTTTCTCAAAGCATTAACAATATGGATATTATCAATACTTGCTTTTAATATCAACTCCAAATATTCTGTATTATACTGAAAGTCCTGTGTTTGTAGACTACTCATCTTATACTCAACAATAATTATAACAATAATGATGATATAACAGAATCAGGAAAGCCAAAAGGATTATTGAAAAGGAATTCTAAGTCTATGCTTGTAGCTCATTTTCATTTAATATCACATTAGACATTGAGTAGTTGTTATATGCTTCAGCAATTCTGCCTATAAACGTAAGAGGGAAAAAGCAGTTTTCTCCTGACAAATATAGACCTTTGAATAACTATATTCTTATTTGTACACATATATGGTTTAAATTAACTGAAATTCCTCATGATCTATTTAGTCCCTAACCCGTCAAACAGACCTGTAGTGTTTGCATAAGAATCACTTTCACAGAAACTCACGCCAAATATCTGCTTAGAGGTAGCCAGTAATTGAATTAGTTGTTGAGTTTTATTTCATTTCAATAACTCAATAATTACACTACAAGAATTCCCTCTGACTACAAAAAAAAAAAAAAAGCTTCAGGTTTAATATTAGCACAAACTTTCAAAAAATTAATCAATCAAATATAAATAGAGGTATGCATATTAATTCTAGAGGAGGTTATAAAATTTTTATAATCAAAGCAAACAAAAAAATTGAGTGCATCTCTATTCGTTTAAATCTAAAGAAATCACAGGAGAATTTTTTTTCTCTGACCATTTAGGTATTGGTTAGTTCATTTATTGAGCCCTTGAAAATGACCAACACCACACTAGACATGAGCCCGGATCAGGAAGAATTACAGAAGAAATAAAAGGCCAATTTCCTGATTTCTAATTTTTCAACAAAACAAAAAGACTGAAAATAATAAAACAACAACAAAAACAACAACAAAACCATATTCAGGTCTTATAACGACAAATCTATCATTAAGAGATTAACAACACCTGGTGAATTAGTTTCTCCATTGTGTTTTACTAACTATTTTCACATGTATGTCCCCATTTGAATCTTATGGGAGTAGGTATGTGTCATTACTTCACTTCTAAGCTGCCGGTGTGGACATGGTACCTGTGCAGTGGCACCTGACCCCAGGCTCAGAACAGCCCCAGGCACAATCTAATGATGATGCTGTTTTGAAATTCTTAATAACGTTTGAATAAAGGCACCCACATCTTCATTTTTCGCTGGGCCCCACAAATTATGTAGCTGATTCTGCTTGCATTTGACAGACAATAAAAGATACCAGGAGGAGAAGAGTATCAAACTAATGGAAACAGTTAATTGAATTGTCCAGAAAAAAAAAAAAGATGGTATTTCATTGGCTCTTTAATAGGACATGAGGATAAATGTTATTTGGGTGACAAAGGAGAGGGAAATGGACTAATTCCAGATAAATAAACACATTGCCTCTGTCAGGTTTCTTATTTTGTAGTAGGAAACGAATGTCCACCCAGACTCAGGTTTACCTGTGCCTGACAAAATACTGACAAAAAGCACTCATGAGAATTTTAAAAGAAAAGGTACAAATTGGTATTAACTAGATTATACCATAAATAAGAGACCTATAGCCATCTTGATATCACATGTCTATTGCAAAACCAACTTTCCTTTGAGCAATGGACCAGGTGCTATCTCTTCAGTCTGAGGCAAATGTCTTGGTGCTGCTTCTGACACTGTGAAAACCAAGATGCTCTGTGTGTTTAAAAAAATCTTTCAGACAGTGGTTTTGCTCCACATGCCCCCAAAGTGTGACCTTCCAGAGTTTTTCAGGATCTCCTTTCACTCATTATTGTATCCTACCAGCACTATGTTTTTTTAAGGCCACATACAGTTTGGATTTGAAATCCTCTAGATTAGGGGCTGGCAAATTATGACCTAAGAGTCAAATCCAGTCCAAGGCCTTTTTAAAATAAAACTCTCAAAGTAAAAATAGTTTTCATGTTTTTAAAGTGTTTCAAACAAAATAAAACAAACAACAGAGAATATGCAAGAGGGAGTACTGCTAATATATGTGGCCTGCAAATCCTAAAATATTTGCAGTGTAGACCTTACAGAAAAAATGTGCCAATCCCTGGTCTAGATAGGTTCGATATTTTTAAAGAAACAAATTACACATTTCAGAGTCTTTTCCTGGCCAAAAACAGGTATTAGGGTGTTTTAAAACTAGCATCCGTTTTAATATTTTAACAGTTAGACTAATTATTCACAAAACCTTAAGAACCCTGTCGATTGTTTTGATATTAGAGGGTCTGTACTGCATCAACTTCACCTCAAAGCAAGCCTCCATTCAGAACTGCACTCTTTTCTAACCTTGATTCAACCTTAGCTACCTCTGACTGGATCTGTCTCAGAATCAGCAGTAAGCAGTAGACTGTTTGTAATCACTTACTCTCATTCCTTTGAGAAATTCAATCAGAGGAATTCTATGGCCCGCTCCCTAGATTATGAGTCATCCCAGGTGACTACAATGCAGATCTGTGTTGGCAGCTACACTTTATTTTTTGTTATTTATTTATTTTACACTTAACATGCTTAGTAGTCGGTTCTTTTCCCAGGTATAGACAGAGCTCCTGAATTTCAGAATCCTGGCCACCACCAAGCCTTCCTTGGATGTTTTTGTCACTAACAGATGGGTACCCAGCCATGGGTTGTTCTGTTTCAGCAGCCAAACCATCTTGGCCTGCTCCAACATTTTGGTACAGAATGTTGAAGAAAAGATGCAGTGCATTTCTGCTGAAGAAGGCTGGCTGGAAACATGCTTGTTTTCAGCATAGAAGATATTTTCACTCTACTACAAATGGATATTTTTAGATGATTTACTTCAATGAAAACCTACATTATGTTTTCCCCATCTTAGTTCTTTTTAAGGTCAGAGTGGGAAAAAAAAGGAGATGTGTGCAGTGCAGATATGGATAGGTAACATAGTTAAAAATTGTCAAGAAGGGAAATGTGAACTGTTAAGATGTTCTTATTACATGCTCCTAGTCCTTTTAAACTTGGTTGAACCAAATGTTCTTTCTCTTTTTTTCTCCTTTCCTTACACTTACATTTTTGTGCAAGAATAATTTACTGAGAGATGTTCTTCCTCTCTTTTTACATTCTCTCATTGCAAGCTAGAAGGCAGGCCCTTGGTCACAGGTGTTTGCAGAGTAGAAAACAGAAGTTAAAACAGAAGTTTAAAAATACTTAAAGTTAAAATTTATTTTCCTGTATTTTATAAGAACTTTAAAAAGTATGCTAGTGAATGCCTTCAAGGGCAGGAAGAAGAAAGATATGGAGATTTATCTTAATCTAACTATATGGCTAAAAATACGTAAGAGATTGGGAGAAATAAGAAAGTAAGCAAAAGAAAATGGGTCCCTTTAGGCCTTGATATCAATATCTCAAAAGAGTTGCAAAGAACTAAAACAAGATGGTTTTATGGTTTTTATAAGAAGGTTGGAGTCCAGGTATAAGAACTTTTAGTTTTCCCATAACTGCCCTTTTCCCAAGTAGACATCAAAACAGCAAGTTATGCCCTAAAATACCATAAGGACAAGTACAATGGGCATCTCATTGGTACTATGAATGGATGATCAATAACCAATGGTCTATGGATGTGCCCAATGCCATGACATTAAGGAGTTTTTAGCACTATTGCACAGCTCGGTGCAAGACAATCTTAGTAATGATTAATATTATTTTTCTTACTAGCTGATGGTAGGGACTCTGGGAGTCAGAATGAGTTCCAATCTAAAAAAATAAAATAAAATAAAAACAATAAATGGGCTTTTCTGAACATCTGAGTTTATTAACTATAATTGCATTGGCCATATCTTTCTCCTTGTTGATAATCATGATAGTTAAAGGTCTCGAAAAAATAAGGAGCTTTCTGGCCTTTGTCATAGACAGGTCAGTAGGCTTTGCCCACAAAACATCCTTTCACATTTCCATGGTCTTTGGACTTTATTATTAATGATGGGTTTATCAACAAAGCTGCAGTTTGAAGCCTGGCCCCTTGAGGATCCTCTCCTACTAATCTCACAAGATTATTGCCCTATGCTGTAGAATCCTCTTCTAACTGAAACATATATTGGGGAGAAAACAAAAATGGTCCCCAGATGAATTGACGTTGTGAGATAAAAGAGCCCCTTTTTCATACATATCAATGTCAGAAAATTTCACTCTATCTACCTGGTTACGTGCCCTTTACCTCCTTGGCTACCTGGGGCTTCTAGCTCATCTAAGTTTAAAACTGGTGTAAATGCTAAGTGGAGAAATAAGAAGCCTTGGCTACAGGAGGCCTTCTGAGGTCACCCCACCTATCTCCCTGCCCCCAGGCAGATTAGCACCTAACTCAAGCAATTCACAAAATAATGTTTTTTTTAAACAGCTCAAGAATCAGCATTATGTAACTTCATTTTGGTAACCCAGTTTAGTGTTTACCAAGCTCTTTCTATATCTAGCTTTAACATAACCCAAAATAATAATAAAAATAATAAGAGAAATTAGTATAATAAAATCAAGAAATAAAAATGTGCTCTAACTTAAACTCAGTTTTTGTTTATGTTTTTGTTTTTTTAACCCTCACTCAGGGAGACTATTTACACTAAAAGTGCCCATCAGGCAATTTTAGGCCACTCATTCTTGCATACATTCATTTATTTATTCATATAACTCTATGTTTTCTAACTCTTATTCCTGTCTGAAATTATCTTATTTGCTTTGCTTATTTGTCACCTCTGTGGAAAGGAAGGTTCCAGAAGATGTGACATTGTCACATTAAATTATGGCTATATATCCTGTTGCTAGATTGTCAACAGGAATATAGCAAGTAGGCACCAAATATTTTAGTGAGAGAATAAATTAAAAAACAGATTGATAAATTTATCAGGCATTATTAAGTGTGTACATCATCCAGAGCACATTTGGATTACAAGGAAGTTCTTGTGCCAGTGCTTGCGGACACAGGAGAAACTCAAGACATGATTTAGTATATTCTAATAGAGAGACATATAAGAACTTCACAGAAGTAATAATAATGAACCAATAGTATAATTGTTTGAAGTGTTTAATTCTTATGCCTTTTCTCATAGAAGTTGCTTTGACACTCAACCCAGATTTTGTCAACAAATATGGCAACATAAGCCTTCAATCTCTTAAAGAACAAGAAAGTTTGACTTTTGTTAAACAATTCTAACAAGATTTCTATAAGAGCTTTCTAGAAAGAAGAGGTTTCAGCAGGGTCAGACTATTTGTTGTCTTCCCCTTGGAAAGAGGAAAAAAGGTCAGTCAAGCCTCTAGGAAATCCACAGCCTCAGAATGCCCTGTGACGATACTTACTTCAGAATGATTTATATATAACACCAGAAGTGTATTTTATAAATTAGATAATCTACACCTTGACCAAACAATGGTTATGAGCTCCACATAGACCCAGTTTAGCATTAAAAAACTATACTCCAAAGATATTTTGGAACTCAAATTCCAAAGAGACCTACCAAGTGATAGTACATTATTATCTTGCAGTCTCTATACTGATAAGTGTATCAGAACAATGACACATTAAAAGGGGTTAACTTTTACTGCACCCTATTGCTCTCTGTGATATTTTTCTTTTGGCTTGTATGACAGTAGCCTTAGTGCAAATTCATGCCAATTTTAAGAAAATATTAAACATTCTCCCCAAGGATCTATGAATGATCAATCCTAAGCCATGCATTGGCAAATTGCTGATTGTGCATTTTGCCTACAGAGAGGCCTTTTCCCCAGATGGATCAATCAATGACATAGAATGTGAGTATATATGCATCCATCTAAAAAAGCAGAGCAACAGAGAAGGAAGCTAATTATTTTTATTCTCCCTCTGACAGGATGTTTTACATTTAACATTTCATCCGTTTAAATTATTTTCCTAAAGTGAGACTATAAAGTAGACTTATTCTTGCACTTTTAAATGGGTCATTTCATTCAATACTCTTTGAACATGTACAGAAAGCAAAATAAGGAGTTACTGAAAATCTAACCTTCCATGGTTCAATTAGCTAGGAGAATAAATACCTTGAGTGGCACAACAAGGGGTTCAAAAATTACACTTATCATTTTCCATACTTTATCAACAGCCACTCGCAGTTATGTAATACAGTTAAGATGGACTTTCTAATAGATTCTTTTTTTTGATATTTGAATTCATGATTCAGATGCATTTAAGGGTCTCTTTTTTTTTCAAATGGTTTTCATGGGCCAAAGCTAAAAAAAAGAAAATCTTTTGTAAAAATATATTTTCTTCTATTGACTTTTTTCCCTTGTCTTTGCAAGGGAAAATCATCTATATGTTTGATATATTTATACTAAGTTTAAACAAGTGGTATGCCATATAGAATCTAAGGCTTCTGCTTCATTTTAATCATTCTTTACCCTTTTTTTTTTATAAAATGTGATTTCATTGTTCATCTCTTTATTGAAATTTTTTCTCCTTTGTCCTCTGTCCCACAAACTTCTGAACTCTTCAGGCCTCTTGAGCATTCTTCTTAGGACTCCTTCTGAATTTAGAGATCATTCCTAAATTTTTCCTTAATGCCCAAATGCAAAGCTGACTATATATGCATCCTAAGTGACCTTCACCATGGAGACTTCAAATCAGTGGGTTTGAGTAAGAACACTGAAATCTTAACTTATAAAGTTTTGGGGGACACGTTTTTTACCTGGAAATGTTAGGAGTTATTACAGCTTTTAAATTTTTTAAAAATAAGTCTTTTTATTATTTTATATTCCCAAATTTATGTCTTCAAGTCTGATCTCTCATTTGAGTTCCAGTTTTCACTTTCAAGAGTATGTTGGACTCATTCATGTGACTATGCTCCAACCCTCAAAAGATTAGATTTTGTACATATATACACCAGATACCATGCCACCTACTTTATACACATCCCCTCATTTAATTGTTGTAGCAACTCTATGAGGTAGAAGTTACTAGTTACACTTTTCTGTTCAGGAAACAAACTCAGATGGCCATTGTATTTTATACAATATAGAAGAGCAAGCTGACTAGATAGCATGGGTTTTTCTCTTTCTATTAAACAAAAATTTTTAGATACAAATATAAAATTGATTCTCTATTTTCCTTTTCTCAAATTGGTTTTTTTCCTTGGATTTAATTTTTTTCTGTGCATATTCCTACAATCTTTACAAGGATATGCCAAAAACATTATTATGAGCTAAGACATAGTTATCTCATGTTATCCTTCCAACGAGATCATTAGCTAAATATTATTATTATAGATGAAAAGTTAGACTCAGAGAGGTTGAGTATCACGTCCAATGCAATAAGATATGGGATAGCAGAGGTGAGATTTGCCTGAACCCTTAGCTATCTTTCTCAACCACCATTCTACACCCAAGAGAAAATAAGGACCATCCTCACCATCAGGCACAATAATGAAAGCATCAAGAGTGTCTTACCTAACTCTGAATGCAAAATGTGAAAAAGATGCCACTATTTCTTAAAACTGAGTCATTTCTCATTTTGGGGGAAAAAATGCCACATTGTGGAATTAGAAACAGCATTTAGCTCACAATTTATTAGAGCCCCTGTGTATTTGGTGGCTGGAGACTAGAAATGAGCTCCAGAAATTGTTCTAGATTAAGCTTTCTTATTGTAATTATATAAGTGGTGATATAATTGTTGCAATATTTCCCAAATAAAATTATCAGGAATGATACAAAATAAATATTCCTATTGTAGTCGAACTAATGATGGCCATAGGGATATTTTAATAAAATTTCTGATTCTGTGTGGACTCTTGAAAAAAAAATCTGGTGGGGATTAGGAGGTGGTCATATGTCAATAAGAAGGGCAATTGATTTTTAATGAAAATTAACAGAAGAAATTATTTGTTCATAATGATAAACTAAGGCTCATCTCCAAGTTTATGATATAAAGAAACCCCAGTTTAGCTAAGCCCCACATCTAGTACCTGACAAAATGGGAGTTACTACCTCTTTTTAAATCTGTGCTCTAACTTTGCAAATTTGATTTCCAAATAATTTACAAAGTTTTTAAAATTTATTTTGTTTTTTAATTTTAATTAGTTTCAGGTATACAGTACATTTGTTAGACATCAATACAGTTAGTAAAATGATCCCGCCAATTGTTCCCTCCCTCCCCTGACCTTCCACCTAGCCAATGTATTAACGCTAATTGCATCCCCTATGCCATGCTCCCCCTTCCTGTAACCATCCATCAGCTACTAATTTGTACTTCTTTAACCCTTCACCCTATTTTCCCAGCCCTCTAAAACTCCCCTCACCTCTGTTCAATATTAAATTGTCCACTATATTTGTGAGTCTGGTTGTGATTAGCTTGTTCTTTATACTCCTTAAATTCAGCATGTAAGTGAAATCGTGTAGTGTTTATCTTTCTCTGTCTGACTTAAATACCTTCTAGATTCATCAAAGCACTATCTTTTTCCATTCTGTTCTTTTTCATGTGTGCAGGTCTTGTTTTCTTATCTTGTTTTCAGCCACTCTACCTTTCAGTTGGAGCACTTAATTCTTTTCCATTTAAGGTACTTATTGATAGGAATATAGTTGTTACCACTCTTCATTCCTGTTTTTGATACATGTTTTTTCTTCTTAAAGAAGTCCTTCCATCACTTCCTGTAATTATGGCTTGGTGGTAATAACTTCATTTAGTTTATTTTTTGTCTGGAAAGCTCTTTATCTGTCCTTCAACTCTAAATGATAGCTTTGCTGGATAATTATTCTTGGATGTAGATCCTGGGCCTTCATCTTGTCGAATATTTTTTGTCAAGCCCTTCTGTCTTGCATAGTTTCTTTTGAGAAATCAGCTGCCAATCATATAGGTGTTCCCTTATATATTTTTCTTTGGCTGCTTTTAATATTTCTTTTGTGTATTTAATCTTTGGCATTTTAATTATGATGTGTCTTGATGCGAACCTCTTTGGATCCATGATTTTTCTGAATTCTCTGAGCTTCCTGGGGTTTTATGTCCAATTGCTTCACCAGCTTAGAAAAGTTTTCTTTCATTATTTATTCAAATAGCTGTTCAACATCTTGATTTTATCAGTTACACCTATCAGATGAATATTTGGAGCCTTAATAGTGTCCCATATCCTCCTTAAATTATTTTTACAGTCATGGCATCTTTTTTCTTGCTATTCTGATTGAGTGTTTTCATTGACTTTCCTGTCCCCTAGAGAGGGCATTTGATCTTCTTTATTCACTTCATTTATTTTTTTGTTTATTCCATTTACTATACTTCTCATCTCAGATAATGTGTTCTTCATTTCAGAGTGGTTCCCTTTTATAATTTCCATTTCCATTTTTATGTTTTTTATCTCTTTGTTGAAGCTCTCACTGAATTTATCTACATGTCCCAAAAGTTCATGGAGCATCTTTATAACCAGTGTTTTGAATTTTGTATCTGTTCGATTATTTGTCTCTATTATATCTGGATCTCTGTTCTGTTCTGTCATATGGTTTCTACTTCTTTTGTCTTCCCATTTTGGCTGCCTTTTCATGTCTGTTTCTATGTACTAAGCAAAGTTCTTAAGTCTCCTGGTCTTATTAGTGTGGATTTGTGAAGTAGGTGCCCAGTGGCACAGTCCTGAGAGGGGTTCAGCTGCAGGACAAATTTAACCCAAGTGTCTACCCCTCCAGATTCACTTGTCAAAATTCAGCAAGCAATTCACAGAACCTGTGCTTATAGTTGCCTCAAAAAGCCAGACCAGAAACAGAGATTGCTGCCTCCACTAGTGTGAGTCTTATCAAGGAGCACCTGACTTGCTGAGGATACACCTGGATGTGGCTTAGGTGGGGCTTGAGTTGGGGGAGGTGGGGTTTCAGGAGGAGGGACATTTGTTATTTGGTACAATGATGTCACAGCTATGGCAGCACTATGTCTAGCTCACTAGTGGTGGGGAGGGCTCAACAGGAAACAATGGATACTACCAGCACTTCTCTACTGAGCAAGTCTCACTTCAGCCCTTCCTCAAACAACATCTCCCTGTAAGTACCTGGTATCCTCTGTATGCAGTCGAATTAGCACTGGTGCTCAGAGTGAGCAGGTCCATCACTGGGAAAATATGCTTGCAAATGCAGCATCTTTAAGAGGCATCTGCTGCTGCCACTGCTGCAGCCTCTGTCTCAGCTGCTCAGGACCTGGCAACCTCTTGTCCTTGCTCTGTCCTACCTTCTGCTGTTGCAGGGTACTTTCTTGGATTTCTCTGTAGTTGTAAGGCTTGTCCATCTAAATCCCAGGAAATTTTTCCTTGCTGCTGCTCCTGGTTTATATCACAATTTTGATTTGGTCACCAAAGGGATGGACATAGCCTCTATCATCTACACCATATTTCCCCTCCTAAAGTTTTTAAAAAGGTAATTTCTCTCTTATGTCTAGAATCATGGGGTCATATATTTCAGCCTGAAGATTCTTCCAGTGATGTACAAAGAAAAAGGGATCTAAGAATGCTTTTAATCATGTCATCTTATTATTGAAATTTCCTATTATGAATTCCTTCTCACTTGTCTCTCAGCAGATTTCTCATCCTTCAACATAATTTTCTTCCCAACTTTCCTTCTTTTGAGCTTATCATCTCCATTCACTCAACAAAGATATAGCAAAAATTTTTGAGTTCCTCAAAATTGTATTCTCTAAAAAGGATAGAAGCAGGACAGAACATTGCACTTCTCTATAGCCAGGAAAGAAGATTTACCGCACATTCCCAGGTCTGAAGAAAGAAAAAAGCCCTCTATCTGACAGCACCAAAACAACTTGAGTCATTTTTCCTGTTTCAAGATTAGACACAAAGGAATATGTGAACACAGTTTCTTGTCAGTGGGATTCAGTTCACTGCATTCTGAAATCAAGTGCTATACAGATTCGTAATGTTTGAGAGTTGAGCCTGCTGCGGGTATGTAAGGTAAATTCAATAGCTCCTAAAGGAGACATCTATCATTTTCCCTTACGAATGGAAGGATTTTTTGTTCTGGCTTCAATTCAGAAGAATATATACTCTGGCCTTCAGAAATATTCCACAACAGGAGCCACCATGCTTTTTTTTTTTTAAATAAAGGAATGGAGACCAAGGATGCTCGCCTAACTTTTATTATAAAAGATCTACCAGAAAGTAAAAAATCTGAACTTCCTACAACCTATATAATATTCCATTATATTAGTAAAAATTGCCTCCTATTTTCAGGGTCATAGAGGTCTACCCACAAATGACATAATTAGACCTTCTTAAGGCAAAATATAGATCTTTCTCCATCTCTTCTGTTACTTTCTTTCTAGTTTGTTCCAAATTCTTAAGATACAATTGTCTTCCTTAATTACCTTGAGTGTAACAAGAGAAGGGTCAATTAGCAGTGTTTTATGTAGAAGATAGACAGGTGTTGTTTAGTTTTGATTCTTTGCATCCTATTTTGATTTTCCAAATGTGTTTTGAGAATTAGCAATCAAGTAGGTACAATTAGAATAACTGATCAAATAATGAAGTGATCAGCTTTACCCTTTTTCAAAAAAGGGCCACTTATTACTGGACCTCTTATTAACTGAACCTCTTGCTAAATTTACTTAACCCCATTATCTAAGTGTTTCAATTATTGTCAAGGCTTGATTGTACCAGTCAGAATGATATAAAACATCTTCCTGTTAAAAACTGACTAAGCAAAATTTCAAATCAGAAATTTATAGATAGCTCACTCACCCACTGCTTAGTACAGTCCCTTTTGAAATGGGTTACTTCCTATGTCTGTTAAGGCCATGAGTATGTATGACAGGGGAGAAGATTCTGAGAAAATACAGCGGGACTGCCAAGACTTTTGCCATTTAGTATTTCTGGAAAACAAAAGGAAGTGAAATAGACACCATAGAAGTAGAAAGTAAGAGCCCAAACCAAACTTGTACCAGATACTGCATAGAAATTATAACAGATTGACCTGGCCCAGAAAGAGAGCCTCCAAAAGCTTAAGACTCTCGGGTAGGCTCCACTTCTTTTTCTGAGGCTCACCACATTTTAGAATGCAATGGATATTCGTTGGGTTATGTTTAACTGGTTTTAGTACATCTTGCTTCAAGCAAATTCTTCCCTACCTCTTGTTTTCTTGTTCATAAGCTCAGTTTTTTTTTTCTGTTGTGTAGCAGTATTAAAGTGGTAGATTAGAAGGAGTCCATTTTTCCAGTGTATGTGAATCTGATGGTGTCTTTATAGTTTTCTTATTGATATGGTGAGGTACTGAGACATGGAGAAGAATGCAGATAGGTATGTAGATTAATGATATGTTGAAAGGATATATCAAAGTAATGTTGATTACTCAGGCAGAGATAAAGAGATTTTTAACCATAACTTAACAGAACACTATCATCAAACCTGTCTTGTTCGACATGACCTGTTTGCAGTGCTCATCAAATGGGAAAATAGCATAAATCTGGGAGGGATACTAATGAGTTGAATGCAAGAATTAAAAACAGATTGTGGTGGGGGGAGGTAGATGAAGAAAGAAATTTAAATATTTTTTTTATTAATAAATAAACAAATAAAAAGAAAAAAATAAAATTATTTATCATAAATAAATAAATAAAAACAGATTGTGCAAACTGGAATGAATTAGGCAAATACAAAAAGATGACATTTAATCGAGGGATGATAAAGGAGACAACACATTAAACTTATAAAAGAGTATTGGCAATACTAGCAACTATTATTAATCTATTAAATAAAAATGCATTAATTCTGATAACACTGTGAGGTTGCTATTGGGTTTATTTTCCTACATTTTTATGTATGCATGCTGACTACGTATCTATAGGAACTGACATAAAGAAAACTATTTTCTTAATTGAAGCATAAGTTACGTGATGATTTATCAAGTCAAGAATATACTTAGCCAAAGCGTCTTTATAAAACACTATGACTGCCTAATCAAATGAATAGTAAAGAAAAAAAAAAAAGACATTCCTATTTATTTTCTGTTTGTCTTCTTGAACTTGTTTGGTTCAAAACATCTGGTATAATAAAAGATGCCATTCATAAAATAACAATTTTTTGATGTTCCCAAATAGAATTTTAAAAAGGAGTGCTCCTTGACTTTTTTAATAATTCAAATTTTATGCAAAATTGTGGTGTGTGTGTGTGTGTGTGTGTGTGTGTGTGTTGATCTGAAACTCAGTTTATTAAGAAATGTGAAGTGAAATGTAGTAACTAGAAACCAAGTACTGTTCTCTTTGTTGGGGAGGAAAGCATCATAAATGGATCTTATCTGAGGAGCTATTAATCACTTGCAACTCAGTCATTGGCACAAAAATTTCAAGTTGTTTTTTAATTTTTTTTTAATTACAACCAAAATGGCAGGGGAGGTTTTCTCATCATATCTTTGCCTTTTTCTTCATAAATGAAATAAACCCCTGGGGAAAATGTTGGCTCTTTGATCACAAATCATGTATTTCTCTTGTGGAGGCAAATTTATATGAGGATACAGCCAAATTTCACTTAGAATCCTTTGTGCTTACCAATGTTGGTGGTGACATTTTCTCCTGGAGGAAATTAAGTTTGCCTTTACTTAGCTTTCAAAAGATAAGCTTTGCCTCTCAGCAACTGGTTTTCCTGGCAAAGCTCTATCCTTGAGTTAAGCTGATGCATCACTGTGACATATAGAATAAAATTTCAAGACCTGTTTTCCAAACTGTACAGGCTAGCTTCTGTTGTTGGCTGGGACTGTTAAGGGCTTATGGATGGAATGTGGACAGCATCCTTTTAAGCAGGAAGCTGTTTTCACAGCTGCATTGTTGACTGAGATGTGCTCTAAGTTAAAACTTTTTTATTGCTCTAGAATGTTCCAAGGAGTTGGGCCAGTGAGGAGAGACAAATCCAGATATAACTCATTTGGGTGCTCATTTCTTCCCCATTTTGGTGGGCAAGCAAAGAACGGGCTTGGCATGGATGTGCTAGATCAACAGAAGATCATAGTGGTACTAGCCAAAGTTCCAGAGGTTTCTCCTTAATAAAGAGGACACTTCTTTCACCGGGAAACTTTTGTTGTTACAGAGTTGAATAAATGTGGCCAATTGCCATATTTCCTTATAAATATGAGGAGCATGAGGTAGAGATCATCTTTTGGAGTCCTTTCTGTGTTGCATCTAGCTCAACCACGCTCAATCTGAGCACATCTTCATGTGAAATAATGAGACCTCAGGGGAACTTGTGTAGCGTTTTCCTGATTCTAAGTTTTTCTCTAAATAAATTCTTTTTTGTATTTATATACATGGCATTATCCTATGTGTATCCATACCCACCACACATTGCACAAAGCTTGACTTCCAGGCTTGTGAGTTTTTAAAATTCATTCCACTAGTTGGCTTTGCCAGCACCTGAAAGTAAGTGATGGACACAAAAATCTCTCAAAAACCCCTTGGGATGTTGAGCAAAAGAAGTGTATTCAGGGCATGCAATTTGAACACTTTTTGCTTTTTTTTTCTTTTGATTCAACCTGAGTCTTCCTTTTCCCATATGGAAGAATGGCAGAAAAGCAGTCAAACTGTATGAAGAATTAGCTTGGACAAAAGGAGGAAATTATTGCAGTTTCTCTTCTTTTTTTTTTGCCAGCACTGAAAAGAAATACAACATACATCCAGAAATCTGGTATTATGTTAACAAAACCAAAGTTATGCCCTTTGCTAATTGGGCACTATCCACCTGATTTATAAGTATGTTTGTTTCTGCTCTTGGTGCTGTTTGAGGTCTTCTTCTAGTACATGTAATCTTGCCCTTCATATGCAATCATCTTGCCTCTATTGACATCATTTGTATCTGAAGCATATTTCAAATCAGTGAAGAAAACTGATGACCTACTGGGCAAGTGTAGAAAGACTCCAGGCAGAATCAACAGTGAGAATGCTGGCCAGAAATATGGACATTGTGGCTAGGAGTTTAGGTTTTCTCTGCAGATATTCTGTTTTGATTTATTCCACAAATATGTAGGAATTTTTATTATTTAAGATAAGTTTATATTTCTGGCCCTCTGGTTGCAAAGATAGCCATTGCTCTGTAAATCAACACAGGATTATCTGCTGTCTTCATCAGTCTGTGAGTCTGAAACAAAATACCATAGTGTTCACTGAAGACAGATAGCACCAACAATTTATCTTTATTTTATGTTCTTTAAGTCAGTCTTCCAAGGAAAATACACTAAAAAAGATATGACATGTAACTAATCATTACATAGTTAAATACATAAAAATAAATTCTATATATTTATCTGATTTAGTTTGTTAAACATTTATTTTCTTTCATAAGTAGGTTTTATTCTGAGAAGTTTGGTATTCACACAAATAGCTAATCATTTGTTTCTAAATGATCCTTCATATTTTTTCCAAACTGAAAACAAGTTCAATGTTTATAAGAATGTAAATATAGAAAGTCATGTTTATGTCCTTCACATTAAATTTAGATTTTAGAATATAGTTAAAGTTAAAATTATATCTGATCCATGTTAGCCAATTATTGTAGGAGACTAGTATGATCCATAATGCCAAGAAACTTCATGGTAGATTTAATGAAAGACAGCAATAACTGAGGTAAGCTCCATGGCTAAATCCAAATGTGGCTAATGTTTACAGAAATGGAAATCATTTAAATTCTTGAATAATTTTTCTGCTTACTGATATATTTTCTAAATCAATTATAACAAATAATTTTGTATATTTAGATTAGCTTAAACATTTATGTTGGGTTGAATTAATAGTGTCAAATCAACATTTCAGCATTGTGAATTTGAGGATCTTTCTAGCAACTTTGGAAACAAAAGGTAAACAGATGTACAGAACACAGATTTTCTCATTGTCTTTCTTGCCATGGCATTTACTAGCCACTGTTTTTGTTTGTTTGTTTGTTTGTTTTATTTTTTCCCCATTGAACTGTATATCATAGATAGGATATTACATTTGGAAGTGTTAATTTTTTCTATACAATGTTTAAAGTAACTACAGATATTGGCTAAGGATTGTCTATAATATCTGTACTATGCACTTGTTTGTATTGTTTGCACAGAATGAGAAAAAATAACAATGCCTAAATAGTTACAACAGTCTACATTTTAGTATAGATATATGCATTATTTTATTTCAGTCAGAACAGTTCTGCAAATGTGGATATTACCATTCACCAATCTAAAGTAAAATATAAAATAATAAAGACTAGAAATGTATAGTTCAAAAGTTCTAAGTAACCGAAAAAAATAACTAACTCATCTCACTAGCAACTTTAAAAGTGGCAATCCAATTTAAAAAAAAAATTGTTCATGTGCAGCTAAATATAACAGAGCTGGCTATATGCTTACCAGTTCATTGCCTTGAGAATCTGTACTCAGTTTTCATTTCCCTCCAGACACTAAATTCTTACATAATAACATTTATACAGTCTCTGGTATGAACCTCTTATGTACTTGAACATGTTTTCCATTATTTTATTCTCTTTCAGCAAAAATAGAAATTTAACAACCTTTCAAATACTAGGTACCCAGTCCAAAATAGTCAAGCTGAGAATGAAATCCTATCAGGTAGAGTTAAGATAAATACTCTGAATAATTTAGGCTTCAAATCCCTGACTATGCATAAGTGTTTTATTCTTCTTGAAGGTCTACAGATAATTATTTCAACTCTTTAATTTAGTAGTAAAAAGCATGACTCAAGTAATACAGTTATTGGAATATATTTCTTTCCTCATTTAGTGATTTTGGACCAACTGTTAAGTTCTCTCCTATGCTATTGTGATTTATAAGACATTAGGTCTTCATCTGCAATTCCTTGCTCTCAGCTGCAAAACCCTTGTAATTTCCTAAGTACGAAGAGTGATAAAGGTTTCTCTTATTATATTAATGAGGACCCCACCCAAGAGTGAGGGAGTTGCTGGGAAAAAGAACCAATCAGATGATTAGAGGGTTGGAACTTTTCGTCCCAACCCCCAGAGCTCCAGGAGAGGAAAGGAGCTGAAGATTGAGTTCAATCACAAATAGTCAATCATGACTTTGCAATGAAGCTCCATAAAAACCCAGGAAGACAGCTCCATGGTCCTTGTTTTACATAAAACTTCCACATTAAGGAACCAGAACAATTTGTAGTACTGTGCTGAGCTCTGAGCTCTATAAGGACAGAAGTGCCTTCATTTGAGACCTCATCTATGTATCTCTTTATCTGCCTGTTGATTCATATCCTTTAATATCCTTTGTAATAAATCAGTAATCTAGTGAGGAAACAGTTTTTTTTGAGTTCTGAGAGACATTCTGGAAAGTTAATTGAACCTAGGAGGGAGCCATAGGAACCTCTGTTTTGTAACAGGTGGATCAGAAACACAGGTAACAACCTGGGGTTGTGACTGGCATCTAAAGTAGAGGGTGGTCTTATGGGATTGAGCACTTTACCTGTGGAATTTGATTAGATCTCTGGGTAAATTTTACCAGAATTAATTTCTCAGACACTAAGCTGGTATCCAAGAATTGTTTATTGATTTGAGGACCTCCCACCCCCAGCACAATAGAACTGGTCCAGGGAAACCTTTTTATGTCCTTAGTTACAACATAAAAACATTTCTTTAGTCTTGGTCATCTCTTTTTGGAAAATAATAGCTGCCACTTACTACTAAGTAAAAATGGTGAAAATAATATATGTATTCATATATACAGATCAAGGCAAGACATGAGCTTGTGTTGATAGCATAAACATACAAATTCAAAAATTGTAAACTTATTTATCTGTAAAGAAATGATATTTTGCTATTTGACAGGATATGTATGTTGCTCATAGATGACCGAACATTAAACTATTGCTCTAAATGGGGATTTCTGGTGCAATATTAAAATTAACATAAATGAAGAAATGGAAAAAGCATTTTTACTAAAAACATGCAGAGCTTTAATCTAAGCAGAATAATATTATTTTCTTCCAAAGAAGCATTGCATTTGGTAGATATGTAAACACAGTCCCTGTATAAAGCATAAAGAACTGAGGACTTTGGAGACTTTACAAAATGGATTTTGTGAGATCCATGACAGAAACGTTTGACTGGAATGCTCAGAAATGTCAGCCATGACTGCAGAAGCGACATTTTGTGAGGTCCACATAAGCTGAACACCTTAGACACACAGTAATCAAGCCTAAGCTAAGGGCATCACAGACTGGTGTGTTGAGAACCAAAGACTCTGACTTTCTGCCCATCATAGCCACTGGCTTGGGACCAGCACAGCTACCCGAGCCTCCAGTCACCAGAGCTCTCTTTGGAGGCTCTAAGGACTTTCTTCCCTTCACTCTGTCACATGATACTCTTTACTTCCTCTCTCAGTGTGTTGTGTATCAACCTGTATGGATACTTGATTGATTTACCTAAAAAAGTTTCACTCAGTAAACCTGGTATTGTGGGAAGACAAATTCATTCAAGAGAGTTATATCAGTAGCCTCTTTCCTTGTTAGAGATAGTCCTAATTTGTAAATTTTGTAGTTGACCTCACATTTGACATAGTTAACATTCAAGGCAGGAAACACATGCTGACTTATTTCTGTATTCAGAAAAATAAATATTGAGTGCTATGTACAGCTACTATTCTGGAAGCATGAAACACAAAGATAAACCATTCACCCTGTCTTGAAGAGGATCATGGTCACATGTATAACAGCAGAAATTTAACACAATACAGTAGAAGCCAAGTGCCCAAATCTTAGAAGGTAAGCATTTATGATATTGCCAGATGACAGAGCATAGCAGCCAACACAAGATCATGTTTTAAAGGATATTAAACATTATATTAAAATGTTTCCACTAAAATACCAACGTAGTAATACAAAACTGCATGCACAGTGTGATCTCAGTTCTATCAGATAGGTAAATTGTTGATAGAAAAAAAAGAGAAAGAAAGAAAAGAGAAGGAAAAGAGAAAAAGAAAGAAAAAAGAAAGGAGAGAGAAGAAAACAAATGGATGGAAGGAAATAAGCAATGTTAGCAGTGTTTAGAACTGAATAAAGATTATATATATGTTTATGTATTCCCTATACTTTATTATCTTTACAAGTAATGCAGCACATTATTATAAACTAAATAATAAATTCTAGACAAAAATTGCTTACAATCACTTTATCAAATAAAAATTGTAGTTTGTTTTTCATCTTTTGTTCTTTTTCAAATAAACATTTACATATATAAAAATTAAAAATAGATTTATATTTTTTACTCTTATTTAGCATGAAACTTGCTCTTTTTTTATTTTTTAATCTTCTTACCACCTTTATTTCCATCCCACCCACACCCAATCAATTTAACATTCTGGTATGCACCCTTCCACACTTTTCAATGTCCTAATATAAACATGTATAATCAATCATTTAGCCTTACCTTGTTTTTATGTAGCTCACAGTTTTCACTTTTTGTGGACATTATTACAGGTCAAAAATTATAGATTTAACTCATTAAATTTAAAAATTACACAAAATATTTTTTGAGTGATTCCTAAACATGGCCACTCATAGCCTTGGGGCTACAGCATGAATAAAAGAAATAT
Organism: Cynopterus sphinx; assembly: GCA_030015415.1. NCBI lineage: Eukaryota > Metazoa > Chordata > Mammalia > Chiroptera > Pteropodidae > Cynopterus > Cynopterus sphinx. The sequence goes on along the minus strand of CM057381.1, from coordinate 117,215,097 downwards.
GTTCCTGCTGTGATGACGCTTTTCATGTTCCACTACATGAACGAACCACATTTATTCAATATTTCCTTAATAAATGTATATTTCCAATTTTTTCCTTTTGTTTTGCCCCTACTTACAGCATTGTAATAAACATCCTTTTACAAACATATTTATGTTCTTATATTCTCTGAATCTTATTTTATCATGGCTTTATATTATTTACTTATTCAGAAATACCAATTATCATTATTTGCACATTACAATGTGCAGAATGCATTACAACTATGAAAAAAGTGCTATGAAAGCTCACAGAAAGTAACTAAAATTAATTTGCAGTGTTTGAAGTTATTAGGTTCCCATGTACAAAAGGTACCATGCATGACATTTATCATTAATTTATTGTTAATCAAAATAAAGTATTGAACCAAACCAAATAGTATCCACTCTGAGTAAAACAAAGAAAGAAATGAGGAACTGCCCCTGAGCCTAATGATGAAGAAATAGCAGGTACAAAGTTCAAATAATTAGATATATTAAATAACTTAAATATATATGAAATTTGGTGTTAAAATGTCTTTATGTTGGAAAAATATTCCACTCTATCAAAAAAGTATGATTCATTGCATCATTTTGACAGACATTTAGTCTTTTTAAATATGACTATCAGAGTGTGTGAGATTGATGCATTTCCCCTAGTAAGTGACAAATAATTTATTAGTCCTTTTAATTTTAGCATTTCACCTAGTTATTACAACTTTATTCTTTTGGCACTTGTCTGTATTCACTACCACCATACACAAATAAGAAAATAGAATCACAGAAGTTAGGTAATGGCTAAATATCAACAGAGTTGGGATTTATAATTCAATTTTAATTCCAATACCCGTATTCCTCAAACTACATGTACTAAAAAAACTTTGTCAAACCCTTAAGGGAAGATATTTAGAAATAATCTCCTAGTAAAAGAAATTATGTGGTGCGTGGCAATGTAGATAGCCTCATACCTTTGTTCTTTGGGTAGTATGACCATGTTTTATGAAAAAATCTCACTACCTCTTTCATTGCCCATAACACATACCAGAGATTCAATTGACATGCATAGAGTTTGACTTCAAACTCCCTAGTAAAGCCTTATAATTCCTGGGAATCTGTCCCCCATCCCCACCACTGAAATGATCACAGTGAAGATTTTTTTCCTACATAAAGAAGATTTATTGTATTTGTTTATTTGTACATTAAGCAATAATACAAATATGCATGCCCATGTAAGTTTAAAATAGATCTAGCCCCTTTTGTAATATAAAGAGAGGACCAGGCTAGGGAACTTCTTAAGACACATAGAAAAAGTAGATTTATATTTAGTTGAAAATAAATAGAATTCAGAATATGGCTAGATGAAACTTGAACTTTTCTCACCTTTTATGGGGAGAGAAATATTTATACTTTATAACATTGTATAGATTCCTAAAAATCACAAACCTTGAAGCACTCATCAAATCTCTTTAGAGGTATGGGTATATCACATTCAATAATGCCCTACAGCACCTAACTTTACTTATGAAATACAATAAATTATATCAGAAGCAAGCTATAAATGGCAGGGGGTCAGCAGGACTCAGTGACTAGCTCCATATGAAATCCAAACATCAACCTCAACAAAACTGTAAAGACCTTCCATGACTTGGTCTTTCCAGTATGGAATATACATATGACATTGTGATTGCTAAATTCAGGACAGTCATGAGTCTATGACAGTTCACTTTTTTCCTCCCCACAAGTAATTGATAGTTTGTTGGAGGCTGGGCTATTTACATTAGAATCTGCATTAACACAGATATTGGAGTGGAGGAGACACAAGGTACTCAGCTGAACTGACTGGAGATAGCAATAAGTTAGAATGAGCTTGTAATTCAATAAATGTGTTGATACTCCTGAAATGTCCTAAGAAAATAGAAGATATATCATTTTAGGACAGTTTCCTAATGGTTTCACCCAAATAATCCTAATAGCTAGAGATACTATAATTTGTATGGCTGGTAAATACTATTTTTTGATTGAATATTTTCTTTTATTGAGAAGGAAGAGGTACAGAGTAAGAGAGAGGAGAGAGAGGGAAAAAAACTAGGTGAAAAAGTGCTTCAACTTATTAATGTAAATTAATGTAAAATGTATAACCTACTTCATAATATATTCATGCTTATTTTCATATAACAATTCCATTTTAAATTATTATGCATGTTAAATGATGTAACAACCCTTACACATACAAATTTTACATTATGATTGACCCTTCAAGTCTTCTGAAATATGTAATATATTTCTATAGTGAGATGGATACCCATGCTCTGATATCAATGAGCATCTGGGGAAGAGGAGTTGGGATCTGAATACTTTAATATTAGAAATGCAGTAGTAGTAGTTGAAATCTATGAGTGAGGGGGTACCTTCTACAAATATGGTAGCCATCAGCATAAAGCTAGGTTAATCAGGCACTGTCTTGGTTTAGTTCAGCCATTGTTGATGGGCACACAGCTTTACTATTTTAAAGGGCAATGGATTTAAAAGGGTCATGTGACTAAGCCACTGTTAAAGATAGACATAATACAATAGCTTAGCACCTATGATTGTACAGTAGCTTTACTCTTTTTTTGTTACTTACCATTGTGAGTATTTAAGTCTTGAATTTCTGGTTTATAATATCCCACAAATGAACTAATTTCATGCATATCTTTTAATAACCTAAAAATTTTCACTGAGTTCTTCTAGGCAGTGCAAACTCTTAAGCACAATTGGGGTAGAATGAAATATAAGATACAGTCATTAAACAGCATCTATTTTACTGTTTTAACAGTACAAATTAGAAATGTTGGCCAACAGCACAATATATATAAATGATAGTTTAAAACAATATTAGGTTTGTTTCATAAGACTATACAATACAAGTAACTCTTACTACCCAACTCTATTTGGCTTTAAGTTCAGGGAGCAAAAATGCAGAAAGCAAAATATATTTATTTTGGCACTTGGAAAAAGAAAAAGGGAAAAGAAAAAGCTAATATTAGTGAAATGTCTGGAGAGTCAACAAAATGTTTAAGAGAATGTTAAAAATATTTCAAAAACAGATATTTTATAAAATATTCAGATATGAATATTTGAACATGTGATAAATACTTGTAGTAGAAAGTAGTGAGGAATTCAGTACAAACCAGCATAAAGAAAAGAGAGAAAGAGATAAAGATGAAGTTTTATTTGTGCATGTGTGTGTATGTGTATAAAGTGTATATATATAAACATTATATATATATATACACACACACACACGTATATATGTATACTACACACACACACACAGAATACACACATTAGTTCACATAAATAAAAAACTCAAAGGCTTCCACCTTCAGTCATAGTTTCATCAAGAAATTAAATCAATGTCATCAGCACCAAACCTTATTTATATTCATCCCTGTGATCTTCTTTTCTCTATATTGGTTTAATTCTCAGATATACTATTTTCTTTCATGAAGATAAGATGACAAAATGAATTAAAGAGCTCCAGATTTACATCTCCACGAATGCAAGTAATCCCTCATTTAACTGTCTCATTATTGGCTTCAATAGGCTCTGACTGAATCTTTTACTCATCTCTGGAAAAAAAACATTGAGACCCAGGAATAAAGAAGAATGGTATGCAAGAAAGCAAATAAATATTCAGTATTAGCATTAAAATTTAGAAAACCTTGAATGTCAAGAAAAGAAGTTATGATTTTTGTCCAACATTTACTAATAATCAGGGAGAAGATTAAAACAGGTGAATTAAAGATAATTAATTAAATAGCAACTTGAAGACTGAATCACAGTTGAATTCATTGGATGTTCTTTTTAGCACTTTTTGTCACAATCTACAAATTTTAAAAAAGATGAAATATTATGGGAATAAACACTGTATGAAAAGATATCATTGACATATCACTCCTGACAGGGCTAAGCCAAAGGTTATAGAGATAAGTCTGGAATAAAATATTAAATCAGTCTTTATTATTTGACTTTGATTTAAAGGTACACCAGGCAAAATAATTTATCTTATTTCCAGAAAGTAATAAATCAAATAATTTTAATGGGATAAAAGAGGGATAAAAAAAGAAAAAAAAAAGACAAATTTAGAGGAATTAAAGTTATTTGTCAAAATGTGAACTTAAACAATAATTCTGCAAATTCTATCCCCATTGGCTGCTTTTATTACATACTGTCAGGCTGAAAACAAATCAACACAACAAAGCAAATTTGTATCATTAAAACTGGGCATTACATCCCAGACAGTAATGAGGAGATAAAGTAATTATAACAAGTCAAAAAGAAATCTAGTCCTGTAAATACAAAACTTCTAAACCAGAAAGGCTTAGAGGGAAATGGAAAATGAACTTCTGCCAAGTTTATGTCTAACAGAGCTTGGTTATTTTTCTCTGAGGTTCTTATCATGTAAGAAGCTCAAAAATATTTTCAATGCATGAGTTAATAAAAGGCCAATATTAAATTCCAGTACACTATCTAAAGAACTTTAAGAACTCCTTCTTATTCACACCTTTGCTTATACTTTGAAGGCATTAAAGACTTTCCCATGTACTGCATCTGTCTTAAGCAACTCTTCTATCACAAGGTTTATGAATCTCCTAATAATGCCCAGGTTTAACTCTCAGTTTCCTGCCCTAACTGAATATCAATGCAGAAAAGATTTCTTATTCAAACCTCTACTATATGGGAAAAAATAAATTATAGATTCATAAATTGTATGTTGATCTTGGATAAAAATATTGAGGTTTTGCCCATTGAATGGTTAAGTGCTAAACATCTAGATGATTAAAAAATAGTAGTAACAATAACTGTTAAAAGCCTAAAGAGCATCAGCTAAAGTGATAGTAGAAAAACCAAGAATTCAAAGAAGTGCCCTAGAAGAAAGAGAGAGAGAGAGAGAGAGAGAGAGAGAGAGAGAGAGAGAGAGAGAGAGAGAGAGAGAGAGAGAGAGAGAGAGAGAGAGAGAGAGAATGTTACAAAGAGAAAAACACAGTCAAACATGATCAGTGCCTCTGGGAGAGTCAACAAGACAAGAGTAGAGTGTTCCTTGAACTAGCCACATGAAAAGGTCATTGAGTTTTGACAGAAGTAGTTTCAATGGAGTTTCAGAGAAAGACAGACTTTAACAACATTAGAGATGAACACAAGTGGAGAATTAAAGACATTTTTATAGAGATAATTATTTCTAGAAGTACAGCTTTAAATGAAGTTTGGGAAATGGGAGAGGTATAGAAGAGCAATATAGGTTCAGAAGAAGTGTTTCTTTTGCTTCTGTAGATGTTTTATCATTTATTATTGTCTTTGTTTAGATGAGAGAGGTAAGAGCTTTTTTGTATCATGATGGGAATGATATGGTAGAAAGAGGAAAGATTCAGAAGAGAGAAGATATGAGCTGAGTAGGAAAGCCTTCAAGGAGGTTGCAACAGGTGAAAGAAAAGATGAACACAAGAAGGGAAACTTTGAGGACTTGGTGGTGGGAAGAATGGAAGTCAGTGCAAGATTTTTTTTTCTCAAAGTATGTAAGGAAATGTGATAAGCTAAAAGTGAGGAATGGGGAAGGAGGAGAAGAAAAGACTTAAGGATAATTATCTGTCTTCAAATAGTAAACTCACCATCAATGAAAATAGAGAACCCAGATTCTTGAAGAAGATATAATGATCTACCTTTTGGCATGTTTAGCTGGCAGTGCCTAAGAGATATCCAGGTAGAGCTAGCCTGCAAGTTCTTGGAAATAATACATGACAACATAAGAGAATTATCAGGATGAAAGATTCAGATTTGTGACTATTCAGGCAAAGATAATAGTTGAAGCCAAAGGATTAGATAATATAGATAATTAAGTATATAGTAAAAGAGTAGAATAGATGAGCAAGAACAGAGAATTTGGGAATTTCTATACTTATGAAATAGGAACAAGAAGTCCATGGAAAGGAAATTGAAGAACAGTGCCTAAAAGCTAAGAGGACTAGAATTGTGATGTGGCAGAGAAACCACACAATGAAGCCTGAAGGCTAAAATGTAGCAGAAGGAAATCTCATCAAGGAAATTCCACTGGATTTAGCAAAAGGGTGTTATTTTGAGAAAACTCTTTCAGTCAATCAATAAGGGTAATATGTCCAGACGCTGCCCAAATTAAACCATAAGAGGAAGGAAGTAACAGCTGTTAGCTTCTTTTGAAAAGTTTGGCCTTAAAAGGAATAGGAGAGCCAGCTAGGGTAGTAGTTTGAAAAAGTAGCAGAATGAAGGAATTTAATTACTTAATTGGAATGAAAAGATGTTAGCTTAATTTTAGAATAAAGTAAAACATCCAGTGGAAAGAGAGAAATTAAAAACACTAGTAAGAATGAGGCTAGTTGATAGAATAAGCCTTAATCTCTTCCCCACAAAATGGTTTGGTCACATCTCCTCTGCAACTTCTCATGACTCTGTCGCCATATTTGCCCCTGAACCCCTGACCTCAAGTCAGTTTGAGATTCAGGACATTTGTATGCTTCTCTTGGCCCGGATGATTTTTATGCTTCAGATCTCATTTCAAAATTTTTTTTCAATAAAAGATTTTTTCTGATAAAACCTACTAAAGCAAAATTCATACCCTACCACAGCATACTGTTTACTTTCTTGACAGAACTTATCAAAATAAGAAACCATCCTGCTTTCTGGTTGTTTATCTCTAAGTTCCATGTGGGTGAATATGCTCCACATGGAAAGATAATTTTCCTAACTTGACATTATAATAAATGGGAGGAGGGAGAAATTTCTCTCTGCCCTTCACGGTTCGTTCAGCTGGTCTACTAATAAAACAGATAGGAGACAGATTAATAAGGGAAAATAACTAGATGTAATTACATATGTACATATGGGAACATTATACATGTGAAAGAATCAGAGACCCCACATATATGAGAGGTTCAGAGACAGAAAGGGAAAAAAAGGCATATATGACATTTGGAGCTAAGGATGAGGTAAAGCACCTTAAGGCTTCAGAGGGGAGGAAGGTCATTCACAGATCAATAAAAAGAGCAGATATTCACTAATTAGAAGTTCGCCCTGCCCTGTAGATAGGTCATAAAAAGTTATTTCTGGTGGTAATTCTGTTATGGGCAAGGCCCCTAATTTAATTTTTTTCTAGGTAGCTAAGGGCTGGGGAGGAGGAATCAGACGTTTCTATTGAGCCTGATGGGTCTTGGTTGCCTTTAGTTCAAAACAATTCAAGTATCACAGAGGCACATCTCAGGGTGACTTGTTTTGAACCCCTGCATAAGCAATAAATCAAAATTTGTAGGATAAATCAACAAAAAAGGTAAAGAATTGGGACTTAGAAATGGGTCTTTTTCCATGAGATGGTTGGTAGTTATAAGAATTAGGAGACATTTTGAAATAGAAAGGAACAATTTTGAAGTTAGTCAATATAATAAGGTCAGAAGCAAGGTTATATGCTGAAATATATTTCCATACCACTGCCGAACTAATATTCACGGAGCACTTATAATTTGCCAGAAACTATGTTCGGTACTTTTCAGCAACATCTCACGTCATCCTCAAAACAGCCCTACAGGGTTGAGAGAGATTGTCCACATTTCCCAGATAGGCAACTGAGGCTCAAAGAGGAGAAGAGTTGCAGCCACAGCCATATAGTAAGAAAAGCTCAGTCAAACAAAGGCTTGCCCTAACTTTCTCCCTTTTATCCATGATAATATTCTGCCAGATGTGAGGAGAATAAGGTTGAGACATAACACAGCAGAAAAGCTTTGGCACTGCTGAACAGCTTCATGTATTGGGATCTAGGATGAGTTTAAATGATTGTAAGATTTTGCATGGCTCTGAAAGGGTAGGACCACCGAGTTAGTGAACTAGGGCTACATTTCTCAGAGTTCCCTTCTCCGTGTAGTCCTGGCCACTAATGGGCAATTTGTGTGAGATTTGAAAGGAGGGAGAGAAGCATCAGACACAGTCTTTTTCTCATCGGCAGAGCAGAGTACAGCTCATGCAGGCATCTGTCCCTCACCTGAGGCTCACATGATTGGTATGGGGCAGTGGCTCTCCCCTCAGCACACCAGTAACCAAGTACAGTCCCTGGGGCATCAGCTAAGCCCGCAGCTCCTTCCCCCATCATCACTCCTCTCTCAGCTCCTGGTCCTGTGGGTGTTTAGCTTCATGACACAGAAAAATAGCCTTTTGTGCAGAACATCTACAGCATCTAAACTAGAAGTTTTGACAGTGGTGGAAGGGAAACAGAATTTCAGCTTTCCTCACAGGTTGGTCCCAATGTGTCCTTGCTCCTTCCTGCATTTTTTCCACTATTTCTACCTGACCACTTGCCCTGTTGATTTCAACACTCGCACCAGACACGGAAGCGACAGGGATGCACAGCCCTATAATTGCATATATCAGAGCCCCATAAGAAATCCCACATTCTATATCATATTTAGTGTATTTGCTTCTTTCATTGAACCTTCAGGTACAAAAAGGGCCCGGGTGACGTAAGACAGCATGATTGAAGTGAAACCAGCTGGCACATGTGCTACTATCCAATAATGATTAAAAAATACAAACAAACAAGCAAACAATAAATAAATGAAGGACAGAAAAGTCCCTTGAGGGAATTTTCTAATCCCTTGTCTCTAATTATAAGATGTTAAAGGACAAATGAGTTAAGAAAGTCTGTGTACACATCTTCATAGTTCTTTGTGGTAAGAGCTCCCTCGTTATATAATACCTTCTCATATCTATCCTGACTTTCTGGGCCATGGTAGATATCACTGCTAGGTGCCACCTCAGGACACTATTCAGTGCTATTGAAATCCTAATACATTAAGCTCAAGCTGCATATTTACGTACTTGTCTGTCCCTGTACCTTGTACATCATTCTCTAGGACCTAGTGCAGTGTTTCTAAAGGTAGGAAGAATTTGTATGTGAATTAGATCTAAATAAAACTGAAATAAAATAATAAAGGGAGGGAGGGAAAGGACTTTGTTATTTTCCCAGGACTTTGTATCACCTTGCAGAATATTATGCACCTAGTGTGTACTCAGTACATTTTTGTAATAAATTAGATACATCCAAAAATTAAAATAACAATGAAGTGGTAGTACATATTTTATGGCTATCTTTGTTTTATGTGTTCTTACTTTCCTTGTAATACTCTGATCACAGAATGCTTTTTAAAATTACTTTGTTATTTCACAAACTTTCTCCTTAAATGTTTCCTGATTCTCATTGAAAACCAAAGTCAATTATATGTAACTCATTTAATTAACTTGGCAATAAAAATGAAGTGAATAAACAGTCAGCCAAAAAAAATAAATATGCTATAAAAAAGAATTTAAATATGTATTTTGTACAAAGTAAATATAATAAACTTTGTGTAGATAAGATGAGATGCATAAAAAGCAAGATATCTGCAAATTTCATTAATGCTCTAAGTAAAATTAGGAAATCACTCATTATAGCAAACTGATTGTACATATATATATATATATACACATATATATGCTATGATATGCAATCACAATAATTCAAAGTATAAAAATATTACAGTTTTAGCTTATGATATGATATGAATTCATGGCCATCTTATATATGATTTTTAGGAGGGTTAAGCATAAACAAATAGTCTAAGTGACAGTCTAATGTTATTCATAAGTATATTTCTACATAAATTTATAAAATACATATTGACACAAATATATTGTTAATATAATATGTCATTTAAAAGCCCCAAATTGAAAACACACAGTATCTTCTTTTTCTCATTTAAAATCTGGATACCACAAATGATAGATCCATATTAGGAGAAATCATAAAGGAATTTGTAACACTAAATTGAATCTAATCCATTGATGTGACTTAAAAGAACAAAACCAGGTAAGTTTAAATGGATGAAAAAAGCACAAGGAAGAATATATAACTGAGAGATAATTCTGCCAGGTATAGTCCTAAGAAACATCCAAATAAAATGAGCATCTATAAACAGAAGACTGATGGTAACGTCTCAGAATAGTTCCCTGGAAAATTACTGCAGGTCATCTTATAGGCTATTCTGTACAATGGAGGAGACAATTCTTTCCTCTGCCTACAGAATTTGTTCCTTGTTGGTGATTTAGAGAGTGCTCTCAATGAAGAGTAAATTATTTTTGTGGGAAGGATATATACCATGTGGGTAATGAAGCTGCTGAGAAGAAAGGAGCCCAAACCTCTAAAAGAGATTCAAAGAAGAAATATAGGGAACTCTAAACAGAAGCAAACTGTATTACAGCACTTCACTCAAAGAAAACACTTTTTACTTGGGCAATAACAAGGGTCCTAAGGAAAGCTTCCTATTCCATACTCAACCACCATAAAGAAAATCCTGCCAATGGATCAGACTTTCCCCTTATTCAGAGACTGCAGCAACGTTTCCATATTCAGCTAAGTTCTCTAGGTAAATAGATGGAAATGATGGACCCAAATTAATAAATATTTGAAGCATGAAATTAAAAGATAATGATGAATATGGAGGACAATTAATATAAGAAGAAATGGATACAATGCAACAAGCAGAAATGAACTTAAGAATCTAATTATTATCTTTAGCAAAATCAGGATCAGTTAGAAAATAGTCACAGGGATGTGAAGTACAACATAGGGAATATAGTCAATAATATTGTAATAACTATGTATAGTTATTAGAATAGTGAATACTACATTAATTGGGAAAATCACTTTGTAAATTTTATAAATGCCTAACCACCATGATGTACAGCTGAAATTAAGATAAAATAATATTAAATGTCAATTCTAATTGAAAAATAAAAAGTTAAAAAGAAACAATGCCTACTACATAGTAAAATCTTGCTATCACCATTTAAATATATATAACAATGTTTACTATATATTAAGAGCCCTGAGCGTCTTGAACACATTTTAATTATTATAATAATTCTAAATTCTGAAACATAAAGACATTTTTTCTCAGTAAGTAGATAAAAATGAAACAGGTTTAACAAAGTTAAGCAATCATACTTATTAAAACTTTTTAATTACATACTGAAGTCCAGACAATGTTCTAGTATCTCATATGTATTAGTTTATTTAATCCTCAAAACATAAGGTTATGATGTAGATGCTATTTAACAAAAAATAGCTTTATATAGTGAAACTAGAATTTATAGACTTATGTTTGAAACCAAAGACCAAAGTTATCCTCTTTAAATATTAAGTACCAAAGTCCTCTTTCATAAAAATATTAAACCAAATATCCAATCAAGTAAACAAGTCACTCTTAAGTATCTTTTAATGTTCTCAGCAATGTGGGGTAAAAATATAGTACAAATTATAATTTAAAAAAATAAAGATGCTTACCTATATTTACACAGAGAAAACATGAAGCAATCAAAAAATGATTTATGGTTAAATTTTACACTTTTGATTTTATAAGTTTTTAGTATTGTTTACAGTTATAATGGATTTTTCTTAAAATAAAATAAACTGTTTTCTTATGTATTCCAGGTAATAATGGGTTTTTTAAAAATAAAATAAACTGTTTTCTTATGTATTTCAGGTTGCTTTTGCTAAGTCTGTACCAAGATTAATTTTGTTTAATTTTTAAGCACTGATACATTTAAGCATTTTAAATGTTGATGTATAACAGATAAATGTTGATGTATAACAGCTTTTTCATAAATAATTTAATCCTGATACATGAAAAAAATGTGTGTAAGAAAAGACATTATAAATTACAAAATGTGAGATCTACAAAGCATTCAACGTACTTAAAAACAAATTTCCATGTACATGTTGATTCAGTAGGCATATGTTAGGTTAATTTTTGTGTAATTTTTTTCCTAGAAGAAAATTGCTTCTAAGTTTCACTGCTATAAACAATGAATAGTGACTTATAATAAATAAATTCTAAGGGGACTAACATCTTAGAAGCATTATTCCTTTTAAATAATGAAAACAAAAAATTAAAAAATCCTATACATTATAAAGAAATTATATAGAAATCAAAAGATTTGATATATTGGCATAAGAATTATATTCCATTAATAGTTCAACTACTAATTGACTCTACCACCAAAAACTATGTTTAACTTATATTTAATAACAAAATTATTGCTTTCAATGCATAAGTAAAAGATTGCTAATATGCTTCTGTCAAAATATGTTAATTATTAGTAATCATATAAATAAGCAAGATCTTTTTGATAGTCTGCATTTGTTGATAGGTAACACACAAAAGCCCACTCTCTCGGTTAATAATAAATCCCATTTAATATCCATTTCTTCTCACAAAATTTCAACTTATTCACCAGGCTGCATCCACACTCTCTGCAATCCATGTACTCTTAAAAAAAAAGTAATAATAATATTACTTTTTAATAATAAGCCACAGTGTGCTTTTATGAAAAGAACTTGATCATTAAATATGTGTAACTGCCACTAAAAAAAAAAAAATCATGTTGTCTACCTAAAAATAGTACAACTATCATAAAATTGAAGAATTCAAACCAGAAATCATTTTTAAAACTAAAAATATTTTTGTGGGTGATTTCTACTTCTAGCTATGATAGTAAAGCTTGTAGTACATAAATGTTATCAATAAAAACTATCAAAAAAGTGGTATGAAATACAGAAACAAATCCTTCTGGAAGAAGAGTGGAGCTGCTAAAGGAGCTAGGACATGAGGGGCCAGAACCTGGAGAGAAAGGAAGCTCATGGAATGGAGCCCACCTTTCTGTATACTGCTTTTTGCTTTTGTACATTTAATTTTGTTGCATGACTGAGAAGTAGAAAAATAGACAGCTTTTAAGAACCAAGAAACCGTTAAAAATTTCAAGTACTCCAGAGCAAGGAAAGAAAAAATGTAGTTCCCAGATGTGAAGGTAACCAAGGCCTTCTCACAGAGAAGGGGCAGGAAGAAATTAGCCCAATATCATATTGATGTATTTGCTTATTCTAAGCTGCGTGGGGCAAGATGTTAAGAAATCATGCAGAAAGTGGTTAAAAGTCATGGTGGACTTTTTGAGAGGGTTGTATTACAAGATAGAAAAATTGAAATTCAGGATCCATCAAGGAGAAAAATCCTAGTAAAGAAACATGTCATGTTCACATTTGGAACACCCTCAAATTAGAAATAAGACTTGTGAATACCACCCCGTGACTTGGAAACTTCCCAGTCCTTCACTAGGTTCAAATAATCTATTCATCTGCTACCTGCCAAATAATAAAGGGAATTATTTCTAGAGAAAGAAAAAAATATCCATGGCCTCTATAATTGTTATATCCAATATCTGGCATTTAATCAAAAAATTACCAGGCTTACTAGCTAAATAAGTGAACACATACAGGTAAACATATGTATGCATATATACATGTGTGCATATACAAATGAATGAATGGATAGATGAATAAATAAATGCAGGAGTACTAGAGTGAATACAAATAGAAATACAAGTGACATAGACACTGTAGTTGTTAGACTTTAATTAAGATAATTGTCAGACTTGAAGGAAACAGATGATAAAACAAAGGAATTTACTAAGAATCAGTCTCTATATAAAAAGATCCAAATAGAAACTGCATAAATAAAAAAAATAACTGAAATTAAGAACTTAATGAGTTTACCTATAGATAGCAGAAGGTATAAGTGAACTGAAAAATTAGTCATCAGAAAATATTCGGACTTGACCTGGAAAGCAAAAAATATGGAAAATACACAAAAACTGTAAAAGACTTATGAGACATGGTGAATATATTTAACATATATATAGTCTGAGTCTCAGAGGAAGCACAGGTGAAAAAATGGCAAAAGTAATATTTAATAAAGTGCTGAAAGTGATTTTCCAAAACTGATGAAATGCATCAATTGAGTGATTCAAAAAATGCTAGGAGCCCTAGCAGAATAAATAGAAGTAAATAACAAACATGTAATACTAATAGTTTAACACTGCTTAAAATTAAAAATAAAGGTGCATTTTTTAATACAGAAAAAGAAGCAACCTTTAAAGAAGCAACACTAAAACCAAGCTGACTCTCAACAAAAAGATGGAAGTCAGAAGACACTGAAATTGAATTTTTAAGTAAAAAAGTATCTGTCGACCAAACAACCCATATTCAGTAAAATAACAATATTTCTAGTCAAACAGAAAGAATGGCAACTTTTCATCATCAATCTTATTCTAAAGGGAAAAAAAATTTAAAAAGCGTTTTAGGCAGAAGGAAATTATTCCACACAGAAAAACAAAGTAGGAAATAAATAGTGATTGAAAAGATTATATTATGTGAGTAAATCTAAAATGAAAATTGAATTTACAAAATGTTAATAATGTCTAATAGGTGTGACAACAATGAAAGAAACAGCAGGAGAACGATAAGTGAAATTGTTTTGGAAATGAGTACTAATTTATATTAAACTATATTAATTTGCAAATGAATGTTTTAATATCTAGGAAGCCAATGAAAGAAGATTAAAAATGTACACATAACAAGAGAATAGAGAAAAATGCAAACAGTAAAAACTCTTCATATAAAAGGAGGCAAAAAAGAGAAAAATGAACATAAAAATGTTTAGGAAGATTTAAAATTGAATAGTGTCTGTAAATAGATTAAATAAATGATGAAGTCCTCTTGCTGAATAAAATAATAACAAAACAATCACAAAAACAAACTACATGTTTCTTAGAAAAGATACACTTTAAATATGAGGCACAGGAGGTTGAAAGGAAAAGAATGTAAAGTGATGTATCATGCAAACAAACACTAAGAACAACAGAAAGATAATTTATCTATACCAACATAAATCCAGCTGACATTAAGGTCAAAAGTTTTACTAGAAATAAAGAAGTGTATTCCATCTAAAAGAGCATGTATTACTTTTTTATTATTATCATGTTACCAATTACAACAAATACAGAAGCTTAAAACAACACACATTTACTTATCTCATAATTTCCATGGCTCAAGAGATTGGAATGGCTTCACTGAGATTTCTGCTTTAGGATCCTACCAATCAAGATGTTGGTTGGACTTCATTCTCACCTCATCAACATGATTGATGAAAAAAAAAAATGCCTTAGTTTTTGTTTGTCTGGAAATGTTATTTCACTGAATATGGGTTTCTGGGTTGACAGGTATTTTCTTTCAAATAAAGGTACCTGTATCAATCAGGGTTCTCCAGAGAAATACAAAATAGGAGATAGATGAAAGATTAGATACATAGATAGATGATAGATCGATGATAGATAGATAGATAGATAGATGATAGATGATAGACAGATTAGATAGATAGATAGATAGATAGATAGATAGATAGATAGATAGATGGATGATAGATAGTTTTATTATAGGAAGAGAGTTATTATACGGATAGTGATGATTCCCATGACATATCATCTGCAAAGTAGAGAATAAGGAAAGCCAGTGCTGTAATTCAGTCTGAATATGGAAGCCTGAGAAATGGAGGGTCATTAGTGTAAGTCCCAATCTAAGTCTGAGCACCCAAGAACTAAGAGTGCCAAAGTCCAAGGACAGGAGAAGATGGATGCTCCGGTTCAAGCAGAAAGAACAAATTTACCCTTCTTCCTTCGTTTTGTTCTATGAGGGCCTTCAGCAGATTGAAAGATGCCTGCTCGCATTGGTGAGGGCAGTCAATCCCCTTTACTCAGTCTAATGATTCCCATAATAATATCTTCCCTCATAGAAATACCCAGAAATAATATTTTATCAGCTGTCTCAGCATCCCTTAGTGCAGTTAAGTTGACACATACAATTACCATCACAGTGCCATTTCTTTATATTCTGCCTAGGGAAGAATCTGCTCATTTAGGTTGTTGGCAGAATTCATTTCCTTATGGATATATAACTAAGTGCTCCAGCTTCTTACTGACTGTTGGCTACAGCCTGCTGGCATTCTCTATAGATAGCTCACAACATGGCTATTTGCTACTTCTAGGAGAAGAAAGAGCCTCTCTCCTGCTGGGAGAGACAAAAAAATGGTATAATAAAGACTATATGAATAACAAAAGTAATAAACACCCTAGGAGACTGTGTAATACTAAATAACAAAATATGTATTTTTAAAAAGGGAATATGAATTTTAAAAATTAAATTTTTTTGGCTTGTAAAATAATACTCAAGAAATATAAAAAAAACCTTGAAAATATTTGGAATATTGTGTCTATGTGGAGATGAATTAAGTTGTAAGTCAATTTCTTGAGTATTCTCCTCACTCACACAGACACTAAAGTCATCAGGTTGTTTTACAGCTAAATTTTACTAAATCTCCAAAATTTGGTAACTGTTTGAAAGAATATGAAAATGAAGGAAAGCCAACTTCTCTCACTTTTATTTTGTAAGTCTAGCAATACTTTGAAAGCAAAATTGGACAAAGAAAGTCAAGAAGAGAAAATATATTTAAATTTATCTGTGCTAAAGAGTATCCAAAATGTTGATACTAAAAAAAGCCAACTGAATATAAGGCAAGATAAATTAATAAAGAATAACCGTACTAAAGAATCAGAATACTGGAAAGAGTAAAATCAAGTTTCCTACAAAGGAAAACATATATCTTCAGAATTGAATGCCTGTTAGGATATTAAGAAATATTGTTATTAACCTAGAATTTAGTTCTCAAAAATACTGTCTATCAAATATGGGGTCAAGATACATTTATTTTCAGGAATTCAGTGATTCGAAAATTTCAATTTTTTAAAAATAATAGTTGAGCCTCCATTGGAAGAAAACTTGAAGGAGTAAGAGAATAAAAAGACATAAATTATAAATTATGTATTTATATTTCTAAGATGTCCCCATTCTAGCCTACCAAAAACCAACTGTCCAAAGGAAAAGAGGAAGCCAAGGAGAGAGATTCATCCCATAATGAAAAGAAATGTCCTAGCAGGTGATAGCTATAATTTGGTATTTATTCTTCAATAATTATGAAAGAAATTTAGGGAGAAATTTCTAATTTGCTTGTTTCACATGTTGGGAAGTTGATAATATTTAAAATGATTGCTGAGGAAAAACTGGAATTCTAACTCTATTGAAGTACAATGTTTAAAGTTAAAAACAAAATAAACTACTACTAATAAAAATAATCATAATAAAACTAAAAATAATAATAGTATGGATAAAGGAAAAGAAGTCTGAAATAAGGTAAGTTTATTAATTCTTATATTTCCCAGTGGATAAATGACATATATTAAAAAACATAAATAAATCATATGACCAAAAGTTTCTGTATATTTCTTATTATCATGGTAACCACCAGAGGATAGAAAACTGAATATTTCTGAGGAATGGAGTTTAATGAAGTCGGAGGGAATACATTACTTTTACTTTTGTAACCTTCAGTATTGCTTAATTTTTTTTATTTCACTCTCCAAACAAAATTAATAAAATAAAAAAATAATTATAATTTGAATTTACCTTTTTCATATTCTCCACCTGATGTTTAAATCTTCTCTAAGACATGCTAACTGATTGAATACCTCTAGGGAGTAACAGGTCACTAAATATATCCTGAGGCAAAAACAAAACTATTTTTCTTTCCAAGTAACTTTTGTGATACTACTTTTTTTTTCTCTAGCCATCTGTTGGTAAATTCCCACTAAAACCTTTCTTTTTTGTGCTAAAAATTCTTTCTTTACATACAGTATCTTTTTTCTTAGCATATCCTTAGGGTGTTTACAATGTTCAAAACCGTTTGGACATATTAACTTTTCCTCTCAGGAATCTCTGAAGAAGCTATGCTATTACCTCCATTTTATAGATGAGGATGTGAGGCACCGAAAGC
This sequence comes from Cynopterus sphinx, assembly GCA_030015415.1. Lineage (NCBI taxonomy): Eukaryota > Metazoa > Chordata > Mammalia > Chiroptera > Pteropodidae > Cynopterus > Cynopterus sphinx. The sequence continues at coordinate 117,197,272 of CM057381.1, read as the reverse complement.
TTAAATGATATCTAATAACATCTCTGAGTGGGAAGGCTGAGATTTGAACCCAAGCAGACTGGTTCCAGAGTCCATGCTCTTAACAGTACCAAACTGATATTCTGATTATAGACACAATCTAAAGATTAAGTACTGTTCTAACTCCCATCAGTTTGGCAGTCTTGGTAAAGTGATGCTAAACATAGAACAGATGCTGGTCTAATTCAGGAAGATTAGAATTTAACACGTCCTTCTTATTTTGAACACTTATCTCTGGTGGAAGATTTTTGTTTGTTTGCTTGTGGTTTTTTTGTTGTTGTTGTTTTGGCACAGTTATACACACTCAACATGTTTCACTTACAATGAACTACAGAATTGCTAGTTTCTTTCACATGTTTTCTGTTAAGCCCACCTCCCTTATTCTATCCTTTTGCAGGACTCATATTTTGCACCCAAAATGGTAGTCTTTCCATATTATGTTTTTCTATTTTTAGCTAAAAAAAACCAAATCGATAATGGCCAAGCAAGACAGCAAATCTCCCATTTATTGGTTAAGAAGTTTGACTCTCAAGTTAGACTGACCTTGTTCAAATTTCAAGTTCATGTACCTTCCTGAGACTCAGTTTTTTGTCAGTCACTGGTCTGAATTTTGCATAGGATCTATCTCATACCTCTGTTGCAATGTTGTAAGGTAATACTTCATAGATAAGTTACAACTTCAAATTTCACTGCTAATTAGCCATTTTTTTTTTTGCCATTCCATACTTATTGATGTCAAAGGGATATATCCAGTAGGCGTTTTTATTGTATTTCAAAAATAGAAAACTAGTGCAGCATCTGATGCCAAAAAAGCATCCATATTCTACATAAAGTATTGATTAATCATAAAAGAAGCTCAGTGAGTATGTTCCAAATGAGTGAAGCCAGAAATATCTGGTTGATCTAATTTTCTCTTTCTTTTTCTGTCTCTTCTGTTTCCCAGGTTTAGTAGCAAGGAGGAGGAAATTGCTCTGTGTTCACAGGCTGGCTTTATTTTGTCTCTCCTTCTTCAATGAATCATCGACTCTGCATTGGGAGAGACCCCAAAGGGTTTTCTATTTAACTCTCTATTTTTTGGATAAAAATCTGAGGCATGCCTCAGCATGTGTCACTCCTATGACATCACCTATAAGTGGTATCCTTATTTCTCATTTTCTGTACCACATTTCGGCTTCCAGTACAGCTGTGTCCTTAAAAGAAAAGTAAAATGGAGAGTTTTGTTTGTTTTATAGTACAGATGATAGAAGAAACACAATTTGACAATTTGAATATAAATTTGTGGTTCTAATTTTTTACTCACTCTTTTTGAGAAATTGATGAATGTTCTATACTCCCTTCTCACAGAGTAAATTCAAACACATATACATATAATTCTGCTTGTAATTTCAAGGTGTTTATGGAATCCCTTCAGCTCACCTATAGACCTCAAGTTAAAAACACATGACCTGTAACTATTCTGAGAGCAAATGTTTGTCTCTCTCTCTCAGCATCTTTTAGATACAAATGTCTAATTCAGGTTATTACTATGCATTAAAATACTTCATTTCTTTTGAATTGCACATTTGCTTTATAATATCTGGTTAATGGACAGAAACTTCAGTCTGGCTTGATCCACAGGAAAAGCACATTACATTGGGAAAAGAAACGTAATGGTTGATATGAAAGGCCTTGCAGAGCTCAAGAAAAAAAGAGAATGGTGCATGCCCAATATTTATATGAAAATACCATCATGCTCTCTCAGTGCTCTCTCATATTTTGGGCCTCTTGCCTCATTTATCTCAATAGAGTTAAAAACATCTTTATGGACCCACGTGATGTCCTCTTAATTGCCATCGAATAATTTACAAAACATTTTAGAGAAATGCCGGTGAGATTCATAACTCTGAACCTTATTATCTAAGAAATTTTGGAAAATTAAAGCTGCCTTGCTAATTTTTTCTCTTGTTATTTTTATTGTTTTTGTTTGATTGGTTTTAAAAGAGCCAGAGAAAACATAAATGGGTTCACAACATTTGGAGAAAGTGTAATTTGTAGGCAGATTGCTATAGTTTTTGAATTGGGATTCTGTGAACCTGACTGATGGAAACTAGAGAATGGGCTGAATCTTCCTTGATGAGTGGTAGCTGGAACATAACTTTCCTCTTTGTGTTAAGTGTATTTCAAGATGTTTGTTGCACCTCATTAAAACTTCCAATCCACTTATAATAGAGATAGGTCATAGGAAAACTATATGTAATATAATCTTATATTATGGCACTGTGTAAATTTATACAAAATCAAAACATATGTCCCATATAAAAGTCTAGCAAGATGATTCTGATATTGGTTAACCACCCACAAAACATACATTGCTTTGGGAAACTGTTCTCTGAGCAATTCTTTATCTCACCTCAGTAAATGATATAGAAATAGATTAGAAAGTAATGCTCTACCTTGTGTAAAAATGTTCTAAAGATTAATTTCCTTGTTCTTTTAAGTCATATTAAATAAAATTATCATAAAATTGATTCATATCCTGGTTTTTATTTTTCCTAAAATTATAATTATAGAAAGAAAAAATTAAAAGAACCACATAGGTTTTTAAGAGGGAAATTTATTTTTAGAAACAACAGATGTTTCAGAAAATTAAAAATAGGACTAAATAACATGTCATAGCAAATATATCTATCTCAAGGAGAATAGAGAACAATTTCTGTTAGTCTTATTCAAAAGGAAATGAAAACTTAAACCCTACTTCTTAGTAAATCAGTTATCCTTCATAAAGAAATAGTCCTGAAAGAATTAGAACAGGCATGTCAAATATTTGGCATGAATGCTGATGCTATGTCTCCTTTATTTACGTCAGCCACTCCTAATTAATTCAGTCACCCTTTCAGGGCTTAGATTTAGCTTCATGGTTCTTTGCAACACAGGCAACCATTGTTAATGGATGAGTTTTAAAGTGAGATGAAGCCACTTGGTCATTCCTTAACTAAATGCAAGTTTGTAAGTTCACATAGTGTGATTAATTGCCCATTTTGTACAATCCTCTTCCACCCTGAAGAGAAGAAAATTTATCTTATAGAAGATACAAATATGAAAGCTAATATAATAAAGGACAATAATTTCACTAATTGGCTAAAACGAAAGGAGTAATGAGGAAAATATTTCTTTGAACATGCTTTTTTTAAATTATTATTTGAAATCCAATTGGACAATGGAACATTAATGTAAGCAGAGGAGAGTTATGCTCATGTGCTTATCTGCAACTCTTGCCACCTTATTTGTATATAGCATTTGTAATTACTGTGTAGCTTCCATAACACACTAAGCAACTACACTTAGGTCAACAAGATAAAGGTTTTTCTTTGTCATAGGATACTGGAGGGCTATCACAAATTATAAAGTTGTACATTTTTTTGTCATAATAGCAATAGATAGAATAGCTGAAAGTGGATAGATGAATTTAGTCACCCTCTAACATTTTTATCTAAGAGACCAAACATTCCAACTGTAAATTTAATGCTAACACCTATTGTTACAAAACAAACAAAAGATGACAAACAAAACAACAAAAAGATATCACCATGAGAAGCAGACCATACATACTTTTCTCTCCTATAGAATTAGTGATAATGTTAAGAGGGATCTAGACAAAAGCTATATTTCTTATTGTACCCTTGAAAAAAAGTCAAAAAGTTAATGAATGCTAACAAGTGCTTTTAAGCACATATGAGAACATTCCATAAAGATAAATGATATTATAAGTTAATTTGTTTTAATGAAATGTATTCATACATTAAGTTTCTTTGAATTGAATTATTTCTTCTGGAGTCTGTTCTTACAACACTCTACCCACATTCTGGAAAACATCCTTAATTTGTGAGTTAACCTATCTTCTGCACAAGACAGTAAGTACCAACAAAAAAGCTAATGTAATGTTTCTTTTAGAAGTTTCAGCACTCTAAATAGTTCTTACAGTTAAATCTTAAAAAAAATTAGTCACATGAAAGATAAAAGAACAGATTCAATGAAAAGTTTCAAGTTTTCTCCTTCAGCAAAGTGCTTAACCCAGAGAAAGGACACAATATATTTTTTTAATACTGATTAAGATTATGCTTAAAAAATAAATATTATTCATTGTGATCTGCAATGTGCAATGCAAATTAATGCTATAGGTTAATGGGAAGTGATTTTGTTTTTTCTCTTCTATTGAGTTGTAGTTGTATTTTCTTGAAATATTATTAAAATATAAGATTCTGCATCTCTCTGTCATAGGAAGATGGATGATTATAAGATTTACTTGTTGGGCTGTGAAATGACCCACACCATTAAAGCAACCTAAGGGCTGATTTTGAAGAGGCCTCATTGCCTTCAATGTGGGATGTGATGAATCGTTGCTTGATATATCTGGGTTTTTTTCCTAAAATGCCAGTATATAATTTAAAATGCACATATACATGCACATGCTCAGCAAGATAATGTGAGCAAAAAAAGGGGTGATAAATAGAGAAAGGGAAAGAGGGCCAACTAAATTACCATGGAAAAACTGCAAGTGATTTGGAAGTTTAGTTAAAGAAAAATCAAAGAAAATAAAATCAAACACAATGAATCAGGTAATCCATAATAAAAATCCAGTGTGACTCTTTCTACATGTCTTCAATTCTAATCTTACCTAAATTTTCAAGTTGACTTTTCTATAGAATACCACCTATTTGAAAGTTGTCAAATTTCTTCATTGTTTATCAGATAATTAGATTTGTACAGACACATGAGAAATGAAATTACCTTCTTTTTTTGTTATAGCATAGTAGCCTCTAGAAAAATGAAAAAGACATATCTTAGCTATTTTTTTATTTTTTATTTTAAACTATGATAGTGACTTCAAATACATGAAGAAGAGATAGGAAAACTTACTTGTGTATGTAACAAAGTGATATATTCATTTACTGTAAATCAATGTTAGCTTATGAATGACACATACAAATGTACATCTGTAGGACAGAAAGTATGTAATCTATCAGAACATTTGCCATAATAGTTTTAACAGATATTTTGGGACAGAGCAGTTACTGTGAAAAAAGACATAAGGAAATTAAAGAGAAGGAAAAGTGATAATAATGACCTACAGGACATAAAGAAGCAAGTATTAGAAAAGGTCTCGTAAGTCTCTCTTAATTGGGGTCCAAATATAAAGCTTCAAGGAATAATAGTGTAATAGAAAACCTGGGTTTTTATTCTACATCCTGTGCTTACAAATTGTGAGGTCATTCACAATTGCTTCTATTGTCCATCTCGTGGGATATAGTTCAGGTTCAAGTAAAATAATATGGAAGCAAGATACTTATAAACTTCAGAAGATATGACAAATGTAAGATATAGAAACAGTGCAGCAGTCAAGACTGTGACTTCTGGGCCATCTGTTTCATTTATCTCCTGCTTTCACAACATAAAAGTTATGAAGTTAGTTGTTTAATCTCTTAATGCCTTAATTTCCTCATTTGTCATTTTTACATGAATTATAAGCAGCGGAAATAATGATTAAATAAATATCATGTAAAAGATGTAGAATAATATCTGGTATAATAAGTACTTAATGAATTTTTTTATTATTTATTTTGCTATAGGTTACTAATAACAAATGAAAGTGATTATATTTTTTTGTGTCTGTGCAAATCCAATCATCTCTCTGATAAGCCATGAAGGAGTTTGACAACTTTTAAAATGAGTACTCTACATAAAAGCAATGATGATTTAGTTAAGATTAGAATTGAGGACATTTAGGAAAAGTGACATAGAGTTTTAATATGGGTATCTGATTTATTGGTCCTTTTGTTTTATGTGATATTTGTTTTGTTTGATTCTAGTTTGACTAACCTTTCACCTGGTTAAAGAAATATCTAATTGGGAAACATTAAGTTTGAGCATTAATTAGCTTAGGCATCAGATATTTAGCTATGCTCTTTAATAATACAGACATTGCAGAGAAAAGTTATGGTTGGCTCTTGGTCTGTGTCCAGCCTTGGTAGAAAGACAAAGGCAAAGGAGTAGAGAAGAGACAAACATATGATGGAGAACTTCAGGGTAGAGCCTGCAACTGTCCAGTTTATCCACATACCCCCTACCTGGGAAAATGTTTGTTCTGTCAGAACTCCCTTATGTTCCAAGTGTCTGGAAAAGAGAATGTTGCTATTGATGCTTTTGGGAAGGGTAACAACAGAAAAAAAAGGAAAAGTTGCTGGGCCGTGGATCATGAAAGCCACATGCTGCCTATGGATCTGACTTTAGGCTTCTATTCTGTGATCCACTGAGCCTGGAGTCCATTGTGTCAGATTCAGCACTGTCCTGCATGGCGACAGGCATGCACACACAAACACACATTCATGTCCACCTGTACACAGGCACATGCACTCATACACTTACACATCTGAACACATATATTCACATGGACCTGGAGCTGCTTTAGTAGTAACTTATTTCAATTCTAAAAGATTTGTTTCAGTAATATTAGACAAATAAAATCAGTTTATTCATGTTTTATTTGACTCTTGGACACTAACTGAGCTGAAAACCAGATGAATTCTTTATTCCAAGAAGCCAGTAGTATGTTGGCAATTTTATAGAAATTATCATTACTATTACATTTAAGGTTGAAACTCCTTGATTTTCATTTCTTACAAGCGGTCTTCTATTCACTGGTGTGATACACTGGAGTTGTATAATACTAAGAGAAGGAAAGATAAAAAATTTTCTCAAGGGAATTGTTTGTAATAAGAGCCAGTGGGAATCTCAGTTACTTTAAACCACTGTGGTTTAAAGAATAATAAAGGAATTAAATGCATTTTTTAAAAATCAAAGTGGCAAATAATTTTTTTGTTTCCATTTTCTCATGCAGTATACTCAGTGAGCTGTGAATGACTGATTTATTAGTCGATCAGAAAGCTTCCTTGTATCACAAACAGGGAAAGCCAAGTAGAAATATAGCTTTTTTTACTGAAGCATTCATGTCCTTATATTGAAATATGAGTATTTTTAGGTATTTTGAAATGAAAATTGAAATAAAATATTTATAAAATTAAGACATATTAGACCTTGAGCTAGGCCAGCCTAATTCTTCCTCCCTCTCTCCTCACTTTCCTTCCTTTCTCTCCCTTCTACCTTCCCTTCTCCCCTTCTTTCTTCCTTTGTTTCTTCTTTTCCTCCATACCTCTGTTTCTTTATCATTTTCCCCTCCATCTTTTCCTTCCTTCCTTCCTTCCTTCCTTCCTTCCTTCCTTCCTTCCTTCCTTCCTTCCTTCCTTCCCTCCCTTTCTCTCTCCCTCCCTCCCTCCCTCCCTCCTTCCTTCCTTCCTTCCTTCCTTCCTTCCTTCCTTCCTTCCTTCCTTCCTTCCTTTCTCTCTCCCTCCCTCCCCCTCCCTCCCTCCCTCCCTCCCTCCCTCCCTCCCTCTCTCTCTCTCTCTCTCTCCCTCCCTCCCCCTCCCTCCCTCCCTCCCTCCCTCTCTCTCTCTCTCTCTCTCTCTCTCTCTCTCTCTCTCTCTCTTTCTTTCTTTCTTTCTTCTCTTTCCTTCCTCCTTTTCTCCCCTACTCTTTCCTTTCTTTGTGTTCCTCCCTTTCTCTGCATCCCTTTCTCACTAGGAAATGTGAAAGAGACAGAGTAGCAAAAGAGAACATAATAGGATTATCATCTCTGAATTTAGATGGTCTAGATTAAAATCAGTTTGAATATTGATTAGTTGTGTGGCCTTGGACAGCTCCTTAAACTCTCTAGGTCTTGCTTCCACATTTACTAAATGGACCACCGTATTGAGTTGTGAAAATTGGACGAATCTATGTATATAACCTATTTAACCTATATAATCTATTTGTATATAACACTGCCTGAAATATGGGAAGCCTTTAGAACATTTCAGCTTATACTACTCTCTGGATTAAGTAATTTACTCAAAGATACCATAGGAACAACTTTTGATACTTTCGTGATTAGAATAGACATGATCAGAATGGCTCAAACAACATATTCTTGTGTGAAAATACAAATATCAAAGAAAAGGAACATTTTCGTAATAGTCTGCACCTGAAATTTTCTTTCATGCTTAGATAAAATCTGACAAGAACAAAGAATAAAATTGAACTTTACAGGTTATGTAGAAAAAAATGAGTCAAAATTTGGCCAATATTCAAGAAATTTGTATCATCTAAAAATAAAATCTCTCTTGATGAAGTCTTCAATTTCATCATCAAAGCTCAGAATCTTCTGCACTGAAATAGTTGTAAGGAAGATATTATACAGAAGTGACAATTAAGAGAGCTCAAGGGCCAAATTTGAAGGTAATGGGGAGAGATGTTACTTGAGCAGTGTGCAATTTGGCTGACTATTGAAATAGAAAGACAGAAGATTCCAGGGAGCTGGATTGGGCTTTGAATGCTTATTGGTTAATGCTTACAACTATATTCGTCATGTCAAGAGATACTAGACACAGGTTGCATTCTTTGAGAAAGGCAAGTAAGTTTATATTAATTTCCTTTTGCTCATTGTGTTTGCTTTGAGGAATGTTCTCCTTCCACAGCATGTAAATTCTTCTTCATTTCTTAAATGATTTTTAAAGTGTTCCCTTTTTTGTACTACATCTCAAGATCATGCATTCCTATTGTAGGATATTAGTCCCTCTTTCATCAGTATCCCAGAATCCTGAAATACCACTTATTCTAGATCATCTCCATTGATAAGAAAAGGATAAAATCTATTACTCTTCCATATCATAGTTCCCTAGAGCTTGACTATCTGCTTAATAAAAGAACCACAGAATAAATGAGCAGAGAAACAAATAAGAAGTCAGGAAACATAGAATACCACCTGTGTATATAATCAAGTCTTAGATTCTATCTTCTACCATGAATCCCAGAATACCTATTCCTACAGTTCTCTTTACTATAGATTGGGGGATAAGAAAACTGACAAGACCCCTAATAAATTTCAAGCTATTTTATTTCATTAACATTTCATTAACATTATATTCTTCTCAAAAATAAATAAATAAATAAATACTGCACCAGGCGAATGTTGTCTATAAATACATCACCTTCCAATGAATGAAACTAGGCCCCTACTAAAGACCTGATTTTATAAAGACTCTTGAGGTTCTATAAGAGCAAGAATGTAATACTTATAAATATCCACTTTTGGTTCTTAGTGAAAGACTCCACAATAATTTGATTTAAATTTTACAAATTATCTTTCCATAGTTTCATAGAAAGTGTTCTGTAACTCAGCCTATTTAATAAGCATAAAGTATTTATCAGCCTAAATAATTGCTTTACACAGGCACTGTGTTCCTCAAGAAATTCAAATGTAGAAAACTAAATGAACCAAAACATCATTGTTCTCATACCTAAAATCAAAGTAATAAACAAAATTACTTGATACTGAGAGATTATAAAAATTTTATTCTTTACTTTTACTTCTCAGTTGCTTTCTCTACATCACTAAATGAGGGACCTTAATCTAAATCCCCTTTACTTTATTAGTAATAACAAAAAAATTTTTAAATACTAAAAATTTATAATTTTTAAAATATAGTCTCTTAAACCTGAAAGTTCTCTATTATTTCTCTATATTTGTAGCTATTTACATGCAAACTCTCTCTTTTGCTCAAAACATATGATCCCAGGTTTGCTTTTAGAGGAACACTGAATTTTGTGTGTGGCTGAGTAGCTATTTCTATTTTAGTTAACAATTTAGCTATCTGTCTTCTCTTCAGCAAATATTACCTTTGTTTCAGCCTATTAACTGTGGTCTAATGCTTTCTAACTCTAGTTCATTCTGACTTCATTTTAAGAAGTAAAGAGAATAATTGGCAACTCTTCTTTCTGCCAGTTTTCTGTTGAGTTGAAATCTGAGTTAATGGTGTAACTTTACTTTCTTCTCCTTTTCCCAGAACCATGAACTAGCATTCTCTTAGCAACATGGACCCCTGAGTTGCTATTTTCTCATCCCTAAAGTTTTTGTAGATCCAAAGTGGCCATTAAATAATACATCCTGGCTTTGAGACCTGTCCTCCTTTGTTAAACTCATGTTCTGCTTACAAATTGATGCTAAGGGCAGCTGTTTGATTCATCCTGTCAATAAATTCAGTATCCAAACGTACTTTTGCTCTGGTGTCTATACAAAAATAATTTTTCTTATGTCTTTATTGAAATTAAAGTACGTTTCCATGATCGTGTCTCATTTTTGAATGTCAAGGTTATTTAAAATGCTACTAAGTTCAAATCCATTTTTTCCTCATTAATGTGCCAATTAAAGACTGATTCAGTGATTCACTTAACAAACTTCTATTAATACTTAAATATTTTAGAGATTTTCAGCCAGATTTTGAAAGTTTTACATATATATGATCATCTTGCTGAGAATTTTATTTTATTAATCTCAGATTTTTTTTTTTAACCTAAAAATTGATTTCAGTGAGCTTTTGGTAAAATGGCTTCAGTTTGATTATCTCTGCTCAGCTTAAAACTATTAATGAAATGAATCAGTGTCCAAAGTATTTTATATAACATATTGATGGAATGGTCCCAGAAATGGTATCAGAAAACCTGGATAACAGCCTTAATCAATAATATCCCAGGTTTGTTTCTCATTAAAAGGTATGCATTTCAAAGAAGAAAAACCTAGACCACTTTTTCTCAAACTGTGACTCAGCTTTTGCTAGGAGCTCCCAAGACACAAGCAGGGGATGCTGACAGGTCAAGGTTATTTTTATGATGATGTCACTAAGATGTTATTGACTTTCTTCACTCGCATTGTATCATGAGTATACAGTGCAGGCTGTGAGTACAGGAATAAAAGATACAGAGGATACATAAATGTGATAATATTATCACTCTAAGAGTTGAAGGAATATCTATTTAAGTTTTTAAAAATTACATTTTAATTTCTGATGCAAAAGGAAGAGACCCACTGAGTAGCTCTTTTTACTTGCTCTCCAATGAAATAATGAAAACTACATAACTAACAATAATAACAAAAAAAAAATGATCATTTACAGGCTTTGAAAACAATCCTAACAGCAAACAGTTAATTAAGAAATTTAAAAAATTTATGAAAATTTGGAATGGTTCGTGTCTTTGATATTTGAACTAACACTGCTTCTTTCTTCTACTCTGCTACCTTCCCAGCTTAGTGAGGTGGATAATCCATTTCAGACTATTGCAGTCAAAAGCTCATGGCTGCCTCGTCCTCTAGTTCCTAGAAGAAGAGTTTTCTTCCTAGAAGGAGAAGAGCTTCAGAATTTCTTATCTTGGTCTCAGGTGCCTGATGCTCAGGCTAAGTCCCAGGTGACTAGAAACAAGATGTGAGAATTTCCTTCTTCTGCCAAAACTCCACTCATGGAATAGAGATGCTACCAAAAGCAGTACAACTGAGGATCCTGGCGCCCTGATAGCTTTCTCCCTGGCTCTTGAGGAAGTGGTTCCATAGTAAGAGAAGCAAATTGAGAAAACCTCAGGCTTCTACCTTTCTCTTTTCCCAACATCACTCATCCCTTGAATGGGAGCATTACTCAGAGATATCTAGCTATTGTCTTCATGCCCAGGTTTAAAGCCTTGCTATTGTCTCCATGCCCAGGTTTAAAGCCCTGGCTCAGAGATTTTGCATAGAGGAAAAGTGAGCCTCAAAATAAATAGTTCCTAATCTCTTCCCAAAAAAATTGACTTAATTTTTTAAAAATGTGGACAATTTTAAATTCCACGAAAGAGCAGTGGAGTTTGTAGTAAAAGTCAAATGGAAATACATATTTGAATCTAATGAATTAATAGTCTATACTGTAGGGTGGCTAGTTTGTAGTAGAACCAAAGAAGACAGCTTGAAGGAGTTTTCTTGGCATCAGAACAAATAACACTGAAGATAAACTATTCAAATGAAGGAATCACAATTTGATTGAATTCATTGAGAGAGGAATTTATGCTCCAACAATTTATGATTGTTGAAAATAAGAGCAATCTTGGGCAATTGGTAGAGTTTAACCTTAAGTGTGTTCAGGTTCAGGAAAGGTAGGAAAAGAGATTTACCAGTACCACTCTAATCCCAGGGTGACTATGAGTATACCATAAGCTGCATCTCCTTGAGAAATAACATTACAGACTTAATTAACAATGTGAGGGTGAGGTGGGGAATTGACTTTCCTAAAATTACTCAGCCAGTCATCAAACAAATAAACAAGCAAATAATAATAACAAATATAGGGATTGGGGGAGAACAATATCCAGAGTTGTTACTATATATTACTGAAAATGTCCAGTTTATATGAAGAAAGAAAAAAAAAACACTTTAGCAATATGAAGAAACAAGAAAGCATGACCATACACTGGCGAAAAAAAAAAAAGAGTTTATAATAGAAACTGCCTGTGGTTGTGATCAAATGTAGAATTTAATAGAAATGATTGCAAAGTAGCCATCATCAATAGGTTCATAGAGCTAAAGAAAAGCATGATTTAAGAAGTAAAGGGGATGTGAAGGCATTCTGGCTGCGCCATCTGTCAGGGTTGATTCAGCTGATCTGGCTGGCTAGGCGAGTGTCCCCTTCTTTCCTCACTGCTCCATGTGCATCCCTCATGAAGCTGTAAACTCAGTTGAAAAGGACAACCTTACCCAAGAGAGGAGAAGACGGTTCTTCAATCAAGGGTATACAAGTAGCTGCACTCCCCTGCTAGAACCTCCAAACAAGCTCTCAAGGTCCATTTTAGGAGAATGTAAGGTAGTTAATTTTCCAATATTTCAGACACATCCAAATGAGGTGCTACATGTTGTAGTATGCCTTTCTTAAAAAAAGAAAGACAGAGAAAGAAAAAGAAAGAAATAATAAAGGAAGTTGTGATGACAATGTTGCACCAAATAAAAACTATCCATAAAGAGATAAAAATTGCTTTTTTAAAATTAAAAAAAAAATGGAGTTTAAGAAGTGCAATAACAACAACAACAACAACAACAACAATACACTGGGTGGCTAAGCAGTAAATGTAAAATGAAATAAGAAAGAATTAGTGAACTAGAAAATAGATCAACAGAGTTATGAAAGCCAAAGAACAGAGAGAATAAAGAAAAGTAAACAATCTCAGAGAAATGTAGAATACCATTAAATACAAATACATATGCATAAAGGGAGTAACGGAAGGGAGAGAAAGAAAGAAAAGACATTAAAAAACCCAATGGCTGAAAACTTTCCAACTTTATTGAAGAACAATAATCCACAAATCCAAAAGGCTCTATGAACCTCAAATAGGGTAAACACAAAGATACCCCAAAACAGACATTTCATAGTAATACTGCTGGAAGTCAAAGACAAGAACATGTTGAAATTAGCAAGGGAAAAATAGTGCTTTCCTTATAAGGAAGGTCTGATATGGCAGCTGACTTCTTAACAGAAATAAATGAATCCAGAAGGCAGTAGAATAACATATTAAAGATGCTATAAAAACTGTCAAGAAAGAATTCTATATCCAACCAAATTATCTTTCAAAAATGAAGTCAAAAGAAAGACTTCCTTAGATACAAAAAAATGTTTTATAGAATTTGCTCTTAGCCAACTTACCTTACAAAAAAAAAAAAAAACTAAAAAAACTTCTTCAGGCTGAAAACAAGTGACTTCAGGTAGTAATTTAAATATACATGAACAGATAACAATGAACACTGATGAGATTATTATGTAATTATAAAAGATGCTATATCTATATATTTTTTCTTTCTATTTTTAACTGATTTAAAATAATATAAATAAAATTATATAAAATAATATGAACATAATATGTTATAGTGTTGGCCCTAACAATATAGAAATGTAATATATGTGTAATACATTCATCAATGAAAGCGCAAAGTAGATGGATAGGACCAAAGCAGAAATAGGCTAAGAAAACTATGACAGATGGTAAAGTAATAATTATAATAGTGTATTGTTGTATTGTAACAATACAATGTTACAACAGTGTATTGTAACATTAATAGATGTAATATTTATAAAAAATAATACCACAAAGATAAAGGGCAATAGAGTGATATAGGAATAATATTATTATAAATAACTAGAATTAAACTGTAAATCTGAAACAAATTCTAATAAATTAAGTTGTATATGATAAAGAACAGTGACTAAAAATATATATTAAGAAAAGTAAAAAAATTAATGAAATTAAAATGATATAATAAAATTGAAGGCAGTAATTTAGAAATAGAGAAACAAAAAAGACCTGAGACTGACAGAAAATCAAAAGAAACATTATGGTATAAAACCAAATATATCAATAATATTAAATATGAAAAGATCAAACAATATAATTAAAAGAAGAGGTTGTCAGATTGGACAAAAGTGATTTAATTATATGTTATCTATAACAAATAAGTTTAGATTAAAAGACACAACTATATTGAAAGTTAAAAAATGGAAAAATATATCTCATACACACAGCAATCATAGGAAACCTGGAGTGGCTATACTAGTATCAGTTAAAATGGACTTTAAGATAAAAATAAAAAGATCACTAGAGAAAAAGAGGTACATATTATAATGATAAAAGAGGCAATCAATCTGGAGGTTGTAACAATTATAAACGCATATGCACTTTATAACAATATACCAAAATATGTTAAATAAACTGACAGAACTAAAAGAAAAAATAGACAATTTAAAAGTAAGAGTGAGATATTTCAATACCCCACTGTCAATAACAGATAGGATAAATAGAAAATGAATAAGGATGCGGAAGAATAGTGCAACACTATAAACCAACTAGACATAACAGATATCTATACAATACTCTAAAAGCGTATACATTTCTTTCAAGTGCACATGATATATCAAGGATAAACCATAACCTAGACTATAAACAAACTTCAATAAATTTAAAAGAATAAAAATAATACAAAGCATGTTCTCTAATAATAATAGAATGAATTTGGAAATCAATAAAAGAAAAAAATTGGTAAACTCACAAATATAAGGAAATCTAATAACATACTACTGAATAGCTAATGTGTCAAAGAATAAAAATTAAAATAAAAAATTATTTGAGATGAATAAAAATGAAGGTACAACATACCAAACTTATAGGATGCCCCTAAAGCAGTCTTTAGTGGGGAATTTATAGCTGTAAATATCCATATGAAGAAAGAAAAATTTTCAAATTAATAAACTAACCTGTCATCTTAAGACACTTTTAAAAAAGTAGTAAACTAAACCTAAAGAAAGCATAAGAAAGAAAAGATTTGAGTATAAATTAATGACATATAGAATAGAAAAACAATAGTAAATATTAATAAAACCAAAAGCTGGTATTTTAAAAAGTTCAATAAAATTGAGAAATCTTAAACTAGAATGACTAAGAAAAAAAAAAGACACACATTGCTAGGATCAAAAATAAATGGGGTTTATTTCTGGCAATAAATTGGCATTACTACCAATCTTACAGAAGTAATATAGGATTATAAAAAAATACTGTAAATAATTACACTCTTACAAATTAAGTAACTTAAACAAATGGACAAATTCCTAAAAAAGATACAAACTCCTGACACTGACAGAAGAAATAGATAATTTGAAAAGAACTGTAATAAGTGAAAAGAGTTAACTGGTTAATAAAAGAATTACTCATAAAGAAAAGCTCAGGCCCAGATGGCTTCATTAATAATTTCAGCCAAATATTAAAAGAAAAATAAATACTGATTACCACAAACTCATCTAAACAATAGGAGGGAACATTTATGAACTCATTTTATGAGCCAATGTTACCACAAAACCAAAACTAGAAAAAGGCATTATAAGAAAAAAAATACACCCCTATGCTTTATAAATATGGATGCAAAAACCCCTCAAATAATACTAGCAAACCGTATTGAATCTAATAACATTTTTTAAAATTATATGCCATGACTAAGTGGAATTTATCTCAAAAATGTAATGTTAGTTTAATATCCAAAAATCAATTAACATATGAAAACAAGCTAAGTATCTATCAATTGATAGAGAATATGTGCAACAGAAGAGAGAGTTGAGAAATAACATCTATCATCAATTGATTTTTGACACAGATTGCAAGACTTCATTAGGGGAAAGAATGGTCTTTTCAACAAATGGTCTGGGACAAGGGGCCACATGCAAAAGAATGACATTGGACTCTAACTTCAAACAACATACAAACATTAACTCAAAATAAATTGAAAACCTAACTATACGAGCTAAAGCAAATAAAACTTCATCAAAATTAAAAACTCTTGTTTATATCAAAGGACGTACTCAATAAAGTGAAAATACAAGCTACAAAAATTGGATAAAGTATTTGCAAATCATATATCTAATAAGAATAATGAATCTAGAATACATTAAAAATCTTTTATAATTCAATAAGATAAATAATCCCATTAAAATATGCAAAGTAAATGATAGACATTTCTCTAAATTTTCAAAAAGCACATGAAAGATTCTTCATATTGTTAGTTATCAGAGAAGTACAAACCAAAACCACAGTGAGTTATGGCTTCACACCCACTAAAATGTCCACAATCAAAAAGTCAGAAAATAACAAGTATTGCTAATGATGTAAACAGAAACTTCATATATTGTTGGTGAATAGAGTTTTTAAGTGACCCAACAAGTCTACTCTTAGATATAGATGCAAGA
Source organism: Cynopterus sphinx (assembly GCA_030015415.1). Lineage (NCBI taxonomy): Eukaryota > Metazoa > Chordata > Mammalia > Chiroptera > Pteropodidae > Cynopterus > Cynopterus sphinx. The sequence continues at coordinate 117,180,611 of CM057381.1, read as the reverse complement.
GAAATGAAAATATACATCCACACAAAAGCTCATACATGAATGTTTATAGCAGCACTATTTATAAAAGCCAAGATGTGCAAACACCCTAAATACCTAGCAATAGACAGACAAATGGATATACAAAATAGGCTATATCCATACAATGGAATATTAGCCATTAAAAGGAATTAAGTACTAATACTTGATACAATATGAATAAGCCTTCAAAGCATGCTAAATAAAAGAAGCCAGTCATAAAAGACCACATACTATATAATTCAATTCACGTAAAAGTCTAGCATAGAGAAATTTATCCATAAAGACGTAGAGTTTGCTTAAGGTTAGGAGTGCTGTTAGTGATGGAGAGAGGATAGAGGAATGGTAGCTAAAGGATATGGGATTTCTTTTTTAGGTAATGAAAATGTTCTGAAATTGCATGATAGTTTTCCATGTTTGTGAATATATTTAAAGATTGAATTTTACATTTTAAATTGGTGTATTATACACTATCTAAATTATATCTCAATAAAGCTATTAAAGATCTCTATTATCTAACCATTAGAAATATTTATAGATGCAGCCTACATAAAAAAAGCTCCTTGGGATCATCAAAATTGTTAAGAATGCAAAGAGGCCCTGTGAACAAAAAGTTTGAGGACAGCTGACAAACTTCTATGAAACTTGTGAAACTTAAGTTCTGTGCAAAATTTCATTGCCTCAAATTTTAGCTGGTGGTTGTTAGAAACATAAAGCAATTAATAAAACATAATTACAATTAATAGATCTGATTTCCAAAAGTGGAGTTTCAATCTTTACTTCTACTTTTTCCAGTAATTACTAATCATAATTCAATAGAGCTGAAGTCATAGGTTCTGGCACCAGGTCTGCCCTTAGCATGCTTTCTGATTTTAGGCAAAGATTTTTCTTCTCTGAACCTGTTTCCTCTTAAATAAGAAAGTTGAATTCAAAGACCTCTAATACCATTTCTATTTTGTCAAGTGCTAAAAATATATATATTTTTTAATTGACATAGACTTTGAAAAATATTATCTCTAGATTTTTCTTCAACCTTCATGTAACACGCACAGATCTAATAATATTAACTTCTATGTTCTATCATTTACTCTTTAATTATTCTTCATTTATCCTAAATTTGATTCACATAATGAAGACAAAATTTCTAGTTCCATATCCAACAAATTATTTTAGAATATAATTAAGTATAAAGGTCATGGCAATCAAAACTAAAATCTAATTTCTGTCACTGAAGAAGGAAAAAGTCATATTCATTCAGAAAATAATGACTCATTCAGTGCTTTCTTAGCTGTTTATGTCAGATTAGGCCCTTTGAAAATTCAGTGAAAGAACCTGCCTTCTATGCATGTAAAATTAAACTCTGGATAGTTAAAAGAAAGTAGAATATGGCATAAATTATGGGCCTAATTCTGGAAAGCATATGATAGAAAGGTCTTCCATTTACTTGGTGCTTATTTACATATGTTCATGATTTACAATGTGTTTGTGAAAACATCATTTATTCATTAAAACAATTATTAGAGTAGGCATAAAAAATATTCCATTATTCATTACCTACAACAGGACACAGAGGTTAGAGAAGTCACCTATGATGGCATCGATAGTGCCAAATTTGTAGCCCAATACTTCCTGGAACCAAGTTTTATGCTTTCTCTTCTACACACAGCTATTTTTACTGCTAAAAATTAAATTCTAATACATAAAATATGTTTGAAATTATAGCTAGTAGAGACTTCCCCATCAAGAAACTTACATGCTAAATTAATAGATATAAGATAATGATGGTTCACTGAAAGACGTGGGTTAAATTTATAAGCAGCATTTAGTAAACTTACTTGATTCATACTTATTCTCTTATTAACTGCTAATCTTTTAATGTTTTAAGTAGAGTCATTTCATGTTTTCAATAAAAGATAAGTCTAGGTGAAGTACACTTACATAGATGTTCCTAGATGTTTTCTAGAGTAAATTTTTTTTTTTTTTAACATGACAATACTGGTCATTAAAGTGTAGTACAGTTAACTAAGTGGCACTGGTTTTTCCTTTAAAATGAGTGTTGTCAAAAACATTTGGGAAATGCTCAATTTCAATGTAGGAGGTAGTATGTATTAGCATTTTAAAGCCTGCAATATGTCCCGACTTTATAAATAATCTTTTTTTATGATCTTAACTTCATGGTTACAAAAACATGATCTAGTCCTTGCCGACAATTTTTGCCACTCTTCCCCTTGCTTAAGGGGCAAGGATTTTATACAGGGAACTCTCATTGCCTCAGTTTTGGCCAGAACACCAAAGTCCAAGTAAGTACATCCATATCCTAAAGTGAGATGCTAGATTATCTAAGGGGAACCTTCCCAGAGTCTGGTTTTGTCAACCTAAGTCTCAGCATTAGTGATGATAGAAGAAAACTGAAGTTTTCCTTGGAAAGTATCACTGAAATGCTCAAAGTTCCACCACTCTTGCACAGTGAGAGAAAGGAGTTAAGTGCTTCCAGAGAGATCAAAGACTAATTAAAACTGTACCAGCAACTAAATCTCCTAATGAGATGTGGGAGCATGATTAGGAAATAGGAAAGAAGGTAACAAGGACACTTTTCAGCACTGAAGTTTGAGTCAGTCCAGAAGTAGAAAGGGGTACAAAAACTCTAACTCGATTTTAACTTTAAGTTCTCATTAGTGCTCTTGGCTGGATCTTTTAGTGGTGGATATGAGATTATCCTAATGACTAAGAAGATGAAACAAGATTTGAGATCTGTCTGAGGTTTTATTTGGGGACAACAAAAGGATCACATTGAGAGAGCAAGTTTAAAGAACTTGGGGGAAAAAATAGTTGTTTTATGCTTTCTTACTGAAGTCCAGCTTATTTGGTAAAATGCTTACATATGGAAAACGGGTTCTTTTCTTAGAGGGTATTTCACCACAGAATATATAGACTTCACTTTTCCCAGCTCCTATGCTCCAAGATGCTCTAGGTCTCAGGTCCACTGTATATGCTCACTCTTGGACTATACTTGCTCAATCCTCCTTTTCCTTTTTCTAGTTCTAGGTCTAGCTCCCACTAGACCTTTCCTCAATTTTACTATCAGCCTCTTGTGGAGGACTTTACCAATCTTCCTTTCCTAATCTCAGTCAGATTATCTTGTTATTCATTCATTCTTGTAGTGCTCCTACATATAGATATGATAGATCAAGAGAAAAATTATAAATAATACACATGTTAGTAGTTAATTACTATTAATACATATTAGCCCACATTAATTCTGTAATAACAACTCATGGCTGTAATCATTAAATGTATATAAACCATGAAAACCATTTTTTTCTTTTTAAGAAGAGACTGGAGGAGTCAAGCGCTGGTGCGTGTGTATACAATAACTAAAGCAAATGTGAGAATTAAACCTACATATGCACATGTTCAAATAGTATAATCGAAAGGTACTATTAATTTTGTTCAGTACACCCTTCTTTGCTTCTTCCAAAGCTTGCTGAAGTTATCTACATAAGATACTGATCTAGGTGTGTCTCTCTACTTCTAAAAACTTCCCATGGCTCCAGATGGACCTTGAGAGCTCCCTTGAAGGATATCAAATGTTTTTCACAGACTGGACACAGTGCATCCTTTGTCCTGAAGTTCTGCTACTGTGTGTAGTATGTTTAACAATTACAAAGTGAAGACCCCCGAACAATAACATTATTCCCATTCTAATGATGACAATAATTTTTAAATATTTTTATAGTTATTCCCCCTATTGTACTCTGACTTTAGTTCAATGGATTATTGCTTAATATACCTGTTTTGATCCCCCTAGTATCTGATTTAACTTTTAGATATGAGAATCTATGAGGAAAGTGGAAAAGACACTTATCAAGAAGAGATGTAGACCTCTTTTCTTTCTATGTAATAATGACTGTGATGGGCTGTTCTAAACACTCAATTTGTTTAATGAATAACTCATCTCCATGGTATTTCTTGCCATAGAACTATAAATATGTCCAATATGCCCTATGATGTAACCTTTTTTGGAGAAGTGAGAAATGGTTTCTTTAACTTGATCGGTAAAGAAATTTTAGGTCTTTATCCCCAGCTTCATAAAACTTTCAGGAAACTGATGGGAACTGTGATATAATAGTATAGCCAGACTCCAGTAAATCTAATCCTCAAAGGAAGAAGTATGATAAAACTCTAAAAAGAGATACTGTCTTTTCTAGGCCTATTTGGCTTTTAGGTAAAAGGTAAAATTCAAACAGACTTTTAGTGTAAAAACCTTTACTTAGTCCTGTGAACTAGTTTAATTTTAAAACATATTAATAAGTCTGTCACAGAGTCACCCAAAACAGCACATAACCTTATTAAACTGATGGTAATTAACTAGATGACATCTTTTAGCTTTCTAAATTATACCAGGCAATACTGGTTGAAATTTACATTTTATTATGCAAACTGATATTTAATTCTGTAGCAGGAAATCAGAAAAATGTGTTTAAAATTTATGTTTTATAACTTATTATCAATATGAGTTGAGGAGAATTTATATCTCTTCTATTAGTTTTCTTATATATATACTGTAAAAATATGATTATTCTAAAACAGGAGTTCTAATCCTTGGCAATATTAGCACTTTTGGCCAAATAAATCTTGGTCATGGGTAGCTGACCTGGGCATTATAGGATGATTAGCAGCACCACTGGCCTCTACCCACCAGATGTCAGTAGGATTCCCCACACTTATGTCAATGAGAAATGTCTCTAGATATTGCCAAATGTCTCCTGATGGGAATATTGCCCATGGTTGAGAATCATTGTTCTCATGAGGGCCTGTTTAACACTGTTACTTGCCAATGAGAGTCTATTATGTGTTAGGCCCTAAGACAGCACTGGTGAGCATACGTAGACAAGGCTTTTGCTTTAAACCTCAGGGAACTGGAGTTGATGATATAAAACAAACACGTCCAGCCATGCCAGCATACAGTCCATATTCAATAAGAATTTGCTTCTATGTCTTCTGAGTTATATTTAACATAATATTAGATACCTAATGTTACATGAAGCTTAGTATTAAATATTAATTAGAGGTCCATACAATAGATGAAGAAAATTCTCTTCCAGTCTTCAAGCATTATATCAACTCCCAGGGCACTAGAGTAAGTACAATGGTATTTATAATTCAAGGTAAAACGTGCTAAGTGCCAAGAGGGTTCATAGGCAGAAAAACTGACATCTAGCGAGGGCAAGACAGGAAATGATAAGTACAACTTCAGAGTGTCTACAGAATTCTATTTCACTGAGATGCAAAATGACCATGCTCCCTTTTTCTTGTTTGGTTTAAAGCTTATCACATTACATAAATTGAAGAGAAACTGCCTTTGATTCTTTTACCATTTCTAATCTAAAATCTTGAACTAAAGTTTATTTCAAAAAAAATTGGCTAACATGATATAGAGAAATAGTTCACATGATTTAAGTGTTCTGTTTCTCTAATACCAAAAGACAATTAACAAGATGAAGTAGCACTAGATTATATTTATAGAAAAAATATATAGATATAGGTAAATAAAGGTTTCTTTATATATACAAAGAAATATTTCCTTTATAATATTTATTTCCTTTTACCTAGTATCCTTCTATGGAACCTATGGTACCATCTCTCACCTATTCTCAATGCACGTGGTTTAAATGGAGCTAATCTTATGCTTCATTTAAAGGGTTAGATATACAATCCCAGACAAGCCCATCAGACTATTTCACTCTTCTAAATTTTGTAGTGAGCTTAGGAGAACACATAATCCTCAAGAAGGACCTAAGTAGAGTTGATCCCATGAGATCTGTTAGAAGTTTAGAGGAACATTGCTCTTTTTCCTGGAGTTGGAATATATATGTATTTTCTTGAGAACGAAGTCAACAGAATGAAAAGAAGAGGTAAGAGCTAAAGAAAAACAACCTTTTAATGATACATAGATGATGTAGATCCTGGATTTGGCATTGACTGAACTATTTCTTGAACTGTCTATTTATATGAAGCAATAAATTCTCATTTTTGTCTGAGTTGGGTTTTTGTATTTTGTAATTAGTTCCAATTAACAGCTTAATTACACACTTACTTAAATGGGTCATTTTTCAGTATAATACAATGTTATGATTTTGATGGGACTCTAAATTTAAAAAGAAAGTTATAGTGACTAATATCTATGACATTCAGGAAATCTTTATTGAACCAAAGAAAAAATGCCAATTGTGGATAAAAGGGGGAAAATTAAATAAATCATGAAACAAATTTGTCAAACATTATAGATTACAATTAACAGAAATCCAAAACTATAATCCTCAAAGACCACATGTAATATATGAATTATGGATTATGGTTTGCTCCTTTTTACTGTGCAGTTCAGTTAATAAATTTACTAATCTTTTCTATATTCTGCATGGTAATGACTATTATATTTGAACTGAAATGGCCACATTCGATCTTTTATAGCTTTTATCATTTAAGATTCTTCACAAGAAAACAATCCTAGGCCTTTTATAAACTGATTTATTATCCTATCTTACATGACAATAGGTTACCGCAAAAGGTATTTCAGTTGTTCCTTACATTTGAATCCAAATTAAGTCAAACAGTTTCTCTTGGTGATTGACTGTTTACAACTTTGCCACAAGTCTGCGAAACAGAGTATATACTCAGTGTTTTGGAAGTATCTTCATTTCTACATGATGGTATTACATGATAAAAGCCCAAAGAGTAGCCAGAAAAAAATTTCAAATCTTATCCTACCCTACCTAATATATCAGTGGAATGGATTTAATCCTAATGACAACTGTTCAATCATTTATGGAATTCTTACTGTTTTCCAAGTTTTGTGTTGGAAGATATGGCAGGAAAGAAAGTTAAAATTGTATAACACATAGTTTCAGTTTTTAAAGGTGTTAAAAATTACTAGAAGAGCAGAATTTTAGAAATGATTTGCCTTATTAATTGTGGTTTGTTAATGCTGTGTCTCAAAGCTAGTAACTGGTTAGCATATTAAACAGAAAAACTACCTTTCACAATTCTGAGAAGAAATAATGAGAAGTTTCTACATTTTGGCCCTTAAAATGTGGCAATATAATCTGGAAAATTGAAGAATATAGACTAGCACTTCTGTTTTTACTTATTTCCTCTGTCCCTCCTTTTCTGACATTTATTAATTAATTTCTTAATATATTTAATGCATTAATGAAACAACGAAGTATTTGCAATGAGCCAGGCACAGTGATAAGGCTCTGGAGTTATGAATAATAATAAGCCCAAGAACTCGTGTTCAAGAAGAAATAATTTGTTTTCTGGTACCACCACCATAGAGACAAAAATTATCCTGCAAAGTGTTACAAGCTATCAGAGAGGGATATTCAAAGTGTCATGCTAGCACTAAGGAGAAAGTGGGCAATTCAAGGAAAGATGGAAATATGGGGCAGAGGAAGAAGTGCTGAGAAAAACTTTAGGCCTGAATTCACATCTTAGTTGGAACTTGAAGTCTTGAAAAATGCTCAGTGTGAGTCAGAGGTTCAGAGGTCACAGCCTGACAGATGGATAATATGGCATTTGAGACAGCCTTTAAAGGAGTGGAAGACAGGCGTATAGAGACAGGATAAAGAAAATTCAGGCAAAGGGATCAAAAGAGAGTCAGGAAGACAGGATCTTTATGAGGCAAAGCAAAATCTTCCATTTAGTTAGGATGAGGAGTTTGAGAAGTGAATAACAGAACTTGAGACAAAGGGTAGACTGGGACCAGTTGTGACGGACATTCAATGTCTTTTGATGGAATTCTCAAGTGCTATGGGCACCTAGGAAAAGTCTGTAAAAAGTAGAGAGGCATGCCCAGATCTGTGTTTTATATAGAACAACCTTTGGAAAGAGTGAAGAAAGGGAAAGAACTGGGATGGGAAGACAAACTTGCTGTCTGCTCCAGGAAAAAGTTGATGGGAGCTTGGACTGGAATGATGGAGATGAGAGAAAGGAACCCATTCAAAAGATGGGATGGTAGGAGGCTGGGACATGGGGACTAAATGCAAGAGTATAGAGAGCTCTATGGTTTCTAACATTGGTAAGTAGGTGAATGATTTTGCCCTAACGAAAGATGGAGTACCATTAGGAAAGCACCTTTGGGGTAGGAAAAGAGAAACAATAGATTGTCTGCACACTACCAACTTAAAGAGCACAAAAGGGCTTCATGTGCACATCCAGTTTCATTTGGCCTGAAAGTCCCAGTACTAACCTCCTTAGACTTTTATCTGTTTTGCAAGAATATTTGCATGTACCACCTTAGTTCTTAGATTTTATTTCAGATGATATCCCTCACTTATCTCAAATTTGTAATCAGTCCACCAACTTCATCCAGCTCTGGCCCCATGCTCTTGGTAAAGCCAAGAACAAATACATATGTCTCACACATGAAAGAACACTCTCTGGTTCCCTGAGTACCTCATCTTCTCCCCCAGGAAGTTCATTAATCATTTCTTCTACACAGATGCAGTGCTTTCCCAAATAACAGTCCTTGGTATATAATTTTCTTTATCTGGTAGCTCATGAGGGTAATACAGACAGAAATGTCACCACCCAGAGTGACAATCCAGCCATTTTCACCACTGAGAATTCTAAGCTTCATTTCTTAAAAAGTCTCATAAAGCTTGATGAGGCATTAAGTAGACTGATAGGTCAGAAGCATAAGTCTAGTTTTAACCATTTTAGGCTATAGGTCAAAGACAGCCTGAAACAAACCATTTCCTTTTTTTTTTTTTTTGATTTTGTGCATATATACAATTTCACCACACCTATCTGCCTATTTATTGATGGGGCTGGTACCCAAGGGTAGTGATAAATTCCCATAACATATATACACACATATAAAATATGCTTATCTGTGTGTGCTTATATATATACACACATATATATGTACTATATATATGCATATATATAGCCAGGATTAAGTGCTGGAAACTACTTCCATTCTCACTACACATGCTCAGTCATTGTTTCATCCAAGTGAGTATAACGACCATAACCTAAGCATCCAAATCAAACTGGACAGTCCTTCAGTCCTTTATTTTATGTGGTGTATATCTGTCTCTCAGTGCCTCAGCTTTCAAAATTCAAGGCAAAGTGTCAGAATCCTGGAAGACTGGCTGGCCTACAATACATTGTTTAAGGAAATGAAGCTATTTGCTTCTTAAACTTGAAAAAATCAACCCGAGTAAAAGAAATTACCTTCCAAAAAATATTTCATAGCCCACAGTCTATCTGAGTACATTTTTTATAACTCAGATGAAATTTATACTCTTCCCTACCCCCAACATACTCAATGAAAAATTAAAGATTATTTAATAACCTGTTAGTATTTATGGCCACCTGGAGAGTATGGAAGTCTCCCTTTAAGCCATGGCTCCCTATGTGAAGGCACCACAGGTCATAGAGGTTATTATTCCACTCAGAATTTTAAATGAATAAAAATCATGCCTCAGGTCAAAAAAATATAAAAGAAATCCTAAGCTATTTTAGCTACAACCACAGAAGGGTTAGCACAGCAAGGAAAATCATTTCAGCATATAAGTTTTCATTGCTACTCATCTAATCAAAGTGAGAAGCAATATGTTGACATATTCATTATAAAATAGAAGTCAGGTTTTTATAAGTTAGACACACTGCTGTACCATATGAACTTTTGTAACATCAGTACTTATATTTTAAGCATCAAAATACCATTTAATTATCCGAGGTAATCAAACAACCTTATATCTTATGCCTTTTTCAGATATATTTTTTGACTGGTCTATAAAACATTTGGTGTGAGTGCTTGATCAGAAGCACAACTCCCAATGTTAATACTGTTTCTCTGGGCAATGAAACAATTTTATGATGTATATAGCCCAGGAGTTATTATTTAAAAATAAGAGAATTTCTACCTTGAAAAAAAAATTTGTTTTTAAGTGAACTATATTATTCTTTTTAGACAAATGTACACATTTCTCATCACAGATACACATCTGAAAAATACAATGGAAATTTGCTGAAGATGAAAAATATGTTCCACCCATCTGACTTCGTACTGTTGAATAAGCAGAGCATACTAAGCCTATAAAATGGCCAAGGAGTGAAAGTAGCTACTTGAAAATATATACAGAACATAAAATAAGAAAAAGCAAAAGAAAAGTTTGCAAGGTATGTACTTAGCTATAGGTGATAAACAAAAGATCAGTATCCTGTACAACAAGACAACATATTTACATGCTAAATGCATTTAGATGTGATAGAAACTACTCTCTATGACATTACACAGTCTATATGAAAGTACAATACTACAAAACATTTCAGACCTTTTATTATGTTCATTGACACTAAAGCTGCAATTGCTTGCTCTGCCATGGGAGAATGAAGGGAGAGGCAAATAAACAGATGGACAGAATCTCTATTCTGTGCTCTACTGGCTGCTGTTCAGCAAATGGTAGTATGGTAATAAAGTGCTCAAAGGACTTCTGTCTCCATCTGCTCATAATAAAAATAAATGAGGCTCTGAAGCAAGCACAAGCCTTTGGAGTTCTTGTGTGGAACACTTCAATTGTGCATGAGCAAGTAGACAGGTTGATCTAAGATGACTGCTTACAGGTTGTGATAGCCCACAATTGTGATGGCCCTTTTCTCCCATTCTCAGGTCCCTGGGCAGTACTCCCTTTTTTCTGGTTATTTGTCATGAGAAATTATCATGCTTGGACAACCTTAATGGCCTCTTAGCCCCATTGTTCCATGGCAAGTAATGAAATTAGATTAGTGCTGCTCAGTTTAGTGAGCAGGGACTTTATAATTCTCTTATGTTAGGGGAAATAAATGTTCGTGAAGCTCCTCTTACAGTCCACGAGTGTGCAGCAAATATCATTAACAGTGTTCATCTTGTGCCTCTGTTACAAGATTTTGATTGCAGGCTTTCTGTCATGTCCCCTACTCTGGCAGAAACCAGACACACAGAGAAAGACAGAAACAGCAATTTCCTCATCATACTAGGTCAGAAATTTAGGGCAGAAGCTACAGATTTCCTTCTGAGGAAAGTTTGGAATTGCCATTGTATGCACGGCACTGAGGTCTCATTAACTATTGTCCAGAAAGAGGTAAAAATGAAAGTAGGGTAAAAGCAATTCTCCAAAATAAAATAATGAAAGTCTCTATGGTACAATATTTTGGGCAGTTTCTGTTTCAAAGTTGCTTTTATAAATGTTTTATCTCCAGGAGATCATCCTCGGAGGTTAATGAAGAATTGCGAAAATACTTTAATGAGGATTCAGAGACAGAAATGTTTGCTATTCAATAAGGATAACAATCCTTCAATTAGTATTTATCTCTTTCTACTACACTGAAGTGCTATATAGGTATAAAGGAATAAATGGGTAGAAGTTATAGTAAGATAGTTTTGAACTCAATATGTGAAAGAACTTTCCAATATTCAGATTTTCTCAAAGATACAGGAGCTGGTAAATTCTCTTTGTTAGGGGTAATCAAATACAGAATCAATATTTATTTGGTATAGAAGTTGTAAAGGAGTCTCATCTTTTGTCCTTTCCAACACAAGACAGTCTGAATTCAATATTAAAATATGTATCCCTCTCTTTGCCCCTAACACACACGTGCGCGCGCGCACACACACACACACACACACACACACACACACTCACTGTAGTAGATTGATGAGCTCTTTAAAATTGGAATGTAGTGAAGATAAAGTCTGAGTCATCAGGGCCATGCATGCTTCAATAATTTGGAAAGGTACTTATTTCAAGTTTAGGCTCAAATTTCATTCAGAGAGCAGGAGATAAGTAGTTAACTATGACTAGAGTCTAATGAAGCCTTTTTGATGATTAATGCAGTAAGAACGTATCAAGACTCACAATATGTGATACATTAGGGTAGATATGGAGTCTACTGATGTAAACAACAAAATTCTGTCACTTATGTATCAGTTGATCATCTATGATCTATCTACTTCTGTATTTGTATATCCAATTCTTCATTATCTATCTATGATCTATGTATAAATGTAGATATAGATATATAGATATATCCATAGTACCTATTTATATCTACATCTATGTACATATGGCTAGAACTATAGAACTAGGGCTAGGATATACAAATACAGAGGGCTGGTTGCCTCAGTTGCTACTGGTAATCATCTTGGTAACTGAGAGAAGTCCTGCTAAAGTCAAAGCTAATTCATGAAATAGAATAGAAGTAAGAAGAGCAAAGAGAAATGGAGCATGTTCCCTAACGGTATTGCACATCTAGTTTATTCTTCCTCTACACATGTGGAACAATACATTCTATTAATATTTAAAGCTCTGTAAGTAATGTTTTTGGTTATGCTAACAGAGTCCTAACTGACATTATTGATAAAGTACAAAACAATTTTGGTGGCTGACTTTCATTTTTTATCATGAAGAGAAGAAACAACAGGAATGAAAAGAAACACTAAATAACCTTCATGTTCTGATATGTTTCAGTTTGCCTTTTACTGTAGGCAGGAGGGAGGGAATTAAAAAGAAATTATAGGCAAATAAGTAGAAAACTGTAAAGAGTTTCAGTAAAAAGTGATAACTGGGAAGAATTTTAGCAAAAAAACAAAAAGCAACATTTTCCCCTAAGTTACTAAAAAAAGTCCTGTTTTTTTTTTTTAACAAAAAAAAACATATTCTTTTTTGTTTTTGTTGTCCTTTGTAGTAAGGCAAAAAGAGAGGAGATGAGATTTTTTTTAAAAAAAACGAGAGAAGTGTGGAGGAAGAATGAGGGAGTGCACCAGTGACCACCCGTGGACATAGACAGGAACTCTCAAAGCCCCCATATTCTAGAATTTCCACCCAGTTTACCTGGCAATGCCCGAATCCCAGGAACTCTCAAATATCCTGGTATTAAATGCTGAAGATAGAGGGTTGTTGTTGCACAGAAGACTGTGTTTGCTCATTGACTTTACCCCTTGGGAACCCAGATCCATAGTATCTATGTTTCCTTGTGGAGAGATAAGCAAACTCACTTGGTTTTTAAAATAAAGCAATCATGTTTCTTTGAACCCTGCATTTCTAACATAAAGAAATGACAAATTCTTTAATTTTCAATGGCTTCAGGGTTACCTGTGCTACTATAGCATTCTGTTGGCATATAACAGTTTCAGATCCTGAGACTATTATGTATATGTGTGTATATATGTGTGTGTATACATATTTTATGAGATTATAACTCATGTACCGAGTTTTACCTTATTCTTATGATGCTTTTCAAATATAGACTAACTTCTGTAAGGAATATAATAATCAAAAAGCTATTATATCATATATAATTATTTTAAAAGTAGAAAATAATTAAGTAGCAACTCTCTCATATCTCAGATACACAATCTTGAGCAGGTCACATAATAATGCAAAAGATTTGAAATTCTACATTCACAAACAGAGCCAATACTAACTCCCTCCAGAAATAAAAGAAGGAATGACAAGCCAAAAACTGAAGTCTGAGATATATTTTGTAGAAGCATACCATAGTACTTAAAAGCTTGGATTTGTAGTCAGATAAACAAAATCATAAGGTAAAATAACTAGCAATGTATTTAATGGTCCTAGGTTAGTTTCTTCATCTCTAAAAGGAGGTTGTTAGTATTCAAGTGTAGAATTATTATAAAGATTCAATGAAGCAAGCACTAAACATGGCCAGTATAGTGTCAACAAAAAAAGCCTGATAAATGTTCACAATCACTGATGGGTTTCTCCAAGTTAAGCTCTCTTGTTCATTTCAGTTAACTTTTTAATGCTTAAACAAAAAGTTGGAAATACTCAGAAAAACCAATCCCTGAAACACAGAAAAACACGTTTCCTACAGCTTGGAAATATGCTATTTGAAATAAGTGAGATAGCAAGCACAGAAATTGAAAATAAATTCTTGGCAGGTTTGGCATTAGGACCTAATTATAAGTTCTCAATATGGAACCAAGGCCTGGAAAGATGAGGAACAGGAAGCTCTGCATATGCTTGATAGCCAACTTCCACACTGAAATCCTTCCATAATCCCCAGCTGGTATTTATGATAAATAGCTAACTAGTAGTTTACAGGAAAAGTGCAATCCCTATAAAGTTTTATGTTTCAGAGATCATCCAGCTGTGAAATATCCCACAAACATGACATATTGATTATTTTCCCATTATACTACCAAGCACATAATGAAGTCTACTATTTAATGAATATTCTTTGGATTGAATACAGATTTGTTCTCATTTTTTGTTGTGTAATGATTGAGTTGTTGTACAATGACTGAGTGTTCTACCTTGAGTCCACAGGAATGGTTTGTAATGTTAGATCATTCAGATAGAGACATATTTAGACAGAGACTCGTAGTACTTCCTAACTATAGGTTTATTCAGAAAATATCCAGCTATGAATTAAGAACAAAATAGAGAATGTTACATTTGTGTAAACAGTTAAGGAAATACATGTCTCATTTGCTCATTTGATGTCATTGGTAGATACTGTAGGTTAATATTTAAGAATATTGCCCTAGGACTTTAAAAGACATAAGCTAAAACCCTAGCTTTGATATGCACTTGCTCAGTAAACCTAGGCAAGTTATCTAACCTCTGAAATTCAGTTTTCTCATTTGGGAAAAGAGGATAATAAAACTCACATCATAAGATTGCTCTGAATATTAATTTCCATGACATAAGCCATGCATCCAGCAAGGTACTGGCATAGAAAAATCATTTAATAAATGCTTATTATTATTCTTATTACTTCTCTCAAAGAAAAACATGTTTAATCAGGCATAGTCATTTTCAAATTTGGAATATGTAAAAAATATTAGGACCATAAAACTATTTTTCTCCTTTACTATTTCATAACACATTATATATTTCAACTACCTGAATTAATTTGAAGGTAAATGTCTACCTTTAGGTCAGTGTAAAATAAATGGTCAACATTGGAAATTAAGCATATCAGTGGACAGTAAGAGATCTGATATGTTAAGTGTGGGAGAGAGCCCAGATAGAACGGACTGTCCATCTCACTTTTACATAAATGGGATTGAGAGATCATAACTAGAGATGGTATAAAGGCAATATGTACAGGACAAAACTACTACCATAAGGTAAAATGGCTTCTTGCATTTAATTCAAAGTTTCCTTCTAAGCAGAGAGGGCATTTCCTTTTATCTAGCAAAAACAAACAAACAAAAAACAAACAAAAAACAAACAAAAACTTTTTCTCTCTTAAAGGAGAAATGACCATTAATCTACTGGGGAAATATGAAGAACACAATTTCTAAGTATCCTGCCTGGTTTGAAGATAAAAAAGACCTACCTAAAAATGTTTTATCTGGAAAAATTAATCCATAGTAGACAAAAGAAGTTGAAAGAATAGTATAAATGAATCCAACTTCAATGCACAGTAAAGGAAACCCTATATCATTATTCCTATAAACATGCCCTTTTGCAAGAAGTTTAGATGGCATAATTTGGGTTGCATGTGACTGAGAGATGACTCAGAGAAACTGTTATATACATGTGAAACCAATATGATCAGATTCATTTCAGGCAATAAAAGAATGACAAATATACTTTGGGATACTAGATTCTGAGCCATTGTGATTCTGCAGCTTTGAGAGGGCAGTTTAATACCTATGTCCACCCACATACCACACTAGGAATCTGGAGGTCCTGAATACTGAGAAGGAGCTTTGCAACATGGAGATCTGGAGGGTCTTAGCCTTAGGTCTTTGGGCTATTCCAAGCTGTTCTTGATAATAACTTGATATTGTTCTATAGATTAATGCTAGCTTGAGTACAGTTCCACCAATCACTTATTACTTGTCTTTGACACGAAGAAGCTCCAGTTGATAAAACAAGTCAACTGCATCACCAAGCACATGGCTTAGTTCAACTGGCATTTTTCCTGATAAAAAAAAGAAGTGCACTAATTTATAACTTGACACAACTTCTTTATCTGGTGGTAGACAAGAAACATTTTGGGGAACAGCATCTTGAATAGCAAAGCATTAGATTATTTGGTAAAAAATCAGAGAAGAAAGTAAAGTAGATTAAGGAAAAATATTCCATGTAGTAATTAATGAAGATTTCAAGAATGTTACAAACCAAACAGTATGAGATAAAACAAGTCTAACTAGTGAGCTTTTTTTATTCTAAAGAAAGCAAGAAGAATCTGCCACTGGGAGCTCAAACATGGAAATTATATTCTGATAATTTACTACATGATAGATACTATACTAGGCAAGATGCTTGTATCCTTTGTTTTGGAAAATCACCATTAGCCTCCAAAGGAATTAGAGATTCTGAAATTGCATTTTGGAAAATGCTGGCTAACATATTATATTTTGGATATACCCTATTTTTTTCAAATAAACTGAATTACACCACCCCATACCCTCTTTTTTGCTCTATCTCTTTCCTATTCAAACATTCAAGCTCATGCAATTAATTTGTTCATCAAAATTTTATAGAGCAATGACTGTCTTCCAGGTTTATTGTATGTTGAGCAGCATATATAAAGATGGATAACTAGTTATCACTAGTCTCAATAACTCAAAATTTAGTAGGCAATATCCACATATGAAAGACAAGTGAGTTTGAAAACCATTTCATTTGAAAATGTAAATGACCTTCGCCATGTGGAGCTTGTTGAAGGCACTTTTATATCTGATTCTTATATTAGTCAGAACACTTTAATTGTAAATAGAGACTTTCTTATGCACAAAGGAAATGTACTAATTTATACAATTCATTGGCCATTGTTGGTTTATCCTTAGTTAAGGCAGGATCTATGGGCACAAACAATGTCTTCAAAGCAATTGCTTCCTCTTCACACTTCTTATTTCTAAGTGGCTTCCTTTCCCAACAGGCTTTGTCCAACTGCTAAAATGGCTGCTACCTCTCTCAGATGAACATCCTCTCAGCTGAGAAACCCAAACACAAAGACACTCATAAAGAGTAAATGAGATATCACAGATTTAATTTAATATTGCTTTTATTATTTTATAAAGTAATAATATATAAAAAATGTACCACTCTGTATTAGATACTTATGTGCTGTAAAATTTTATTATTGACACTATACCTATTAATATACAAGGAATTTATGTTAAATGATTACTAATCTAGCCCAGTCTTCTCCATTGACAGGTAATTAAAGCTCAAAGGAATAGCTGTATTCTTTGATTATTAAAATACTATTTTTAACATCTTTAGCATCTAGGAAATTTTGCTTTACAATGGTGTGCACAGTCAGTTAGTGTTTTATAGTGAGATAAAATTCCCCAAATATCTTGCCCAAGGTCCTAATAAGAGTTAAGTGACAGAGCCTGGGGCATAGCATGAGATTTGTGAGTTTCATCCACTGCTTTTTCCACCTTGCTGCTGTGGTGAGCAATGTCATTTGAGAAATGCTTATTGCCAGAAGCCAGATTCTTGCTAAAAGTTTATGCTGACAGGGTTTTACCCTACAAGGCCTGTAACCCCTTGCCTGCGGCTTAACAGGTATCAGTATATTTTTTGTTCTTTGAGATTTTAGAAAAGGTGAGTTTTCAAAAGAATGGCAACTGACAACTCATGTGCCTATTTTAAATCTCAAGATGTATACTAATGCCTTCCTTATGTTCTTCTGGTTCATTACTTATAGAAACCAGTGCATTTTCTTCTCTAGAAATGATTAACTGCTTAAGTCTAATGCTGTTTTGTTCTGTTCTGTTGATTGTCAGTATAATCTATTGCACCTTTTGACAAGTTTTCAAGAGTTTCAATTTGGGTATTATACATCCAAATGGATCCAATCAATATCTAAATTGCTGAAGTGACAAGTGAACATAGAAACTTGTTTGTGAATAAACGTGATAATTAATGACAATCAATAGGACACTTCAGTCAAGTAAATCTTAAGAGTATAGCTTTTACTAATAATCATTTGTCAAACTGTATTGCTCAGCAAAACTAGCTTGCTTTAGGGAGTTATTAGCAACCCAGTTATAATAAAACCATTGTCAAGAGAGCAAACATAAAATACAGCTTCTCATGAATGCAAGGAAGTGGTGCCTGCTTCAAAGGCACAACTGTAGAATTACTGAGAGAGCCATTAATATAGGCCTATTCATGTATAACACTCATCAGCTCAGACAAAAAATAATAATCCTTTTGCCTTATTCTTTTCTATCACCAAAAACAATCTAAATACCACCCCTACAGGTTTTATAATATACATTTTTATAGCTCACAGGATTTAACATTATGAACACATAATGCTTTGAAATAAGGATAGTGCAGAAACAAACGGCATATGATAAAATGAATGTGTTCTAACTGGATTTAATTAGAAATCAGCAACACACTATAGTAAAATTGTCTCTGATTTACTTAATTTTTTTCCATAATGTGAGATAATTATATATTTTTTAAAGTCATCGATTTTGTTTCTAATGGATGTGCACCATAAGAACAAATTCCAGCATTTTGATCAAAGTCCTTTTTCTAAAAAGTGTTTTCAGATTTAAGATAGTTTTTTCCAGTACTTTTCCAATACTTTTGGGGGGTATTTCAAGGAACAATTTGTTTTTCACATCTCTGATATTAGCACAGAATTTTAAATTTGAATATTCAGTTTAGTAAAATGCATCTCAACTAATGTTAGACATCAGGAGTCCAAATGCACTTTTCAAATTTCTTACAAAGTCAAAGCAGTGACTAACAATTACTATCCTAATTATTAAAAGGCAATAAAGGTTTTATTTTAGTTCCATTTCTATCTCTCCAAGAGTTAGAATTTTTTTTATTCAAAATGGTCATTTAGTTATTAAGTGCTCTTATATATACAACAACTATATTCTCAAAACTTGGAACCTGAATTCTGTCCACAAGATAAAATGTTGCCTAGGGGTCAGACCAATTACATGCAAAATATTTTTGCAGGCTCACAATAACACATAGAAGAGGATGATAATGTTGTCCTGTTTAGAAATAAAGCTCAGTGAAGACAAGTAACCTATTTAAAAAAAAAAACCTAAAAAGCAGAATGAGCTAAATTTATAGCATTTTCTATAGGCCTTTATAAAGTTCAAGGGAGAAAAACACTCTTTCTTGAAACTAGCTTTCTCATCCTACTGGTTCTCTTATTAACAAGTGTTCAAAAAATCTCTAACAGCTAACTTATATCTGTATGAGAGACATGTATTTTAACTTTTGAAAATTATACATTGACATTATTTAACTCTTTAAGACTCAGTTTCCTTATTTGTAAAGTAGAAATAATAAGAACTTCTTCAGACAATCTGGGATTGTTAAATGAAAGGAGCCCCTTAACCTCTTGCAGGTGCCCATTAATTTTAATACAATACAAATTATAATATTAACAGCAATGATTATAATTGTGGTTGTCATTGTTACTATTGCTTTTGTTATTTTTCCAGTGCAAATTATGAATCAATCTATTAAAAATGTGTATACGTATAATTTGAATAAATAAATCTTTGCTAAGATTTTATGAGTAAAAAAAGAGATTGAACTTTAAATCTATGATAGTTAAGGCAGGGCATCTCAAGAGATCTATAATAAAAGATCACTTTAAAAAATCTACTCTATATTTGGCAATTTTGTAAAATACAATAAAAATAAATTACTAGGAATATGAAATAAAACAAAAATATACAAATACATGCTCCATTTTAAAAATTATTATATTATTAGAAATAAAACCACTGAGAGTTTGCAATACATCTAGAAACATTTGCTCGCAATTTCTTAACTTCTCTTGCTGTAGACCAGTAGCTCGGAAACTAGCACTGGTTCACAGACTATATGAGTAGAAATGGTATAAGATTCATCAGATGACAATAAAGTGGTACTCCTGTTTCTCCTGGAGAATTAAGCCTTGAAGACCACAAATTCTTGCCAGACTAATGTTAAAATGTTTCTTTTTATATTCTCCTTTAAACTTTGAATCTCAAAAAGAGATTAATTTGAAGCCAATTTCTATTTGCATTGATTTCTTTGTCATGCAAATGTAATGCTGGCCTACTTTACCTTTTCTTAATTAGGGGTAGAAGAGCAAATTTTTCATTTATCCTAACGCTACTAGCTTGTCTTCACTTTGTTCTTCTTTCTTAGGAAAATTTTTCTCCTTTCTGCAGGGTTTTAGTTACCATAATAGTCACCAGCCTTTAAACAAACTGCAATTGAATAATGGGTTTTTGAAAAGAACAAAGGGTTTGCTCCTAGGCCAGAAAGGTAACTTAGAATCCTAACAGGAAGCTCTTTGGCCAACACAATGAGCCAGACCTTCCTTCAGCTGACCTCTATTGTTTGTTTTAACTCGCCAAATAAAAGCAAGACTGAACATCATATTATGTGATTTAGAAGACTCTCAACTCTGTTAACATTTTTTCTTCCAGAGAGCAAATAAAGGAGACACAGGTCTTTTAGAGCTAATGTTAGAAACTAAGTATAATAAGTTATAATCAAGACCATTTTTATTACATTAGAGAAAAATAATGTATGGTATTTTCTTTTCTTTGAGAGTACTCATTGATAAAAAGCAAGAACAACTTCTTTGTATTGAATTAAAATTGATTCTCAAATACTTCAATTTTTGCCAATTAATTGTGTATGTGAGCCCCATAATTAGCCATAAACAATTTAATTCCTCTAGATGTAAGTTCCATTACTAAGTACACTGTCCTCTATCATTAAGTTATTTTCTTACCTTAGATAAACATTTACTTCTCTGGGTCTCTTTATTAATAACAGAATTGTGATTCAAAACAATCTTGACAGGTCTGCCTACATACTGTTAGAAGTAAAAAAGATGGAGTTTAAGTAGTAACAATGTAAATTCTTAGGATTGGGTACTGCAAACAAAATCTGTTAAAGTGTAGGACAGAAAATACATCTTAAATTTTCCTTCTGAATGTTCACTTATTATAGACAATAAATGACATAGTAGATCATAGCTACTTTCAAATACTTAAACATCTTTTTCAGAATAGATTTTAGCTCAGATACAAGGAAGTTTTGTTTTGTTTTGTTTTTGTTTTTTAAAAAGTATTTAAACTTGGATTTTAGAGCTGAAAAAATCTTACAGGTTATGTAGTTTTTCCACCTTTCAGAATATCTATAAAATAATGTTAAAAAAACAAAAGTTTAATTGAGTAAATTTGAAGATGTAATTGTATTTATTGAGCAATTCATGAATCAGAAAGCATCCCACTCAGGAAATCAAGAGAAGCCCTGAGAAGATATACAATATGAGAGGCTTTCATAGTGAGAAATTGGGCAGGATTGGGCAGGACAAGAACATTATTAGTAAAGAAAAAAAAATTGTTTCAGGCAAGATTCCTTTTCTTAATGGAAGTGGTGGTGAGGGGGTCTTATCAGGCAGATTCTTTAGCTTTTGGGGGAGAATAGAGAGCCTACATGACAGATTATCTGATTGGCTGGTACTGATCAGAAAATATCAGACTGACCCATTAAGATTACATTTTTGAGAAGACTGAAACTGCAACTAAGTTAGGTATTAAATTTAGGTTAGGTGCCATGTGTTTTAGCACAACTGACTCCATTTTGGACCTGTGCTTTCTCTTTAAAGATAGAAAAACCTGAAATTGAAAACTTTAAATTTGAAGTAAATATTTTGACAAGGACAAAGTTGAAGGAATAGCTTTGAGGTGTCACTAGAGACCACTGCTCTTGATAATATGCCTTTACTACTTTGAATTTGGTCTTTCAGGAAGTTTTAGAAAGACCTCAATATGCTTTATTAAGTCTGGATTTCTTCAATCTTATCTGCTCAACAGAGAAGGTAAAACATCAATGAAGTTGAGTAACTGCTTTTTTTCTGTTTTCTGTTATAATTTTACTATCCGCCCCAAGCAATAGGTCTCATTCTTTCTTTTAAGGTCTACTTGGTTTAAACCATAATTAAGACTTTATTCTTGCTGTTACACACCCTTCACTTCTATGTTTATAAAGCACTTATCTATCTTTATGTTTATAAAGCACTTATCTCCAGGTTAAGCAGACCATTTTATAAAAATAGCCCCATTTTATAAAAGAACCATAACACATTATCACAGGCAGCTGTGCAGATTACATTTATTCATTACATTAATTCAAGTTCATTACCTTTTTCATTTATCAGGCTAGCAAATTGAGTCAAATCCAGCCTATAATCTATTGCCCAGAGAACTAAGAATAGTTTTTACATTTTTAAAAGTTATATAAAAAACTACATAACAGGCTCAATTTTGCATCTTCACCAACAAAGTAAAAAATATTTACTATCGTGGCCTTTAAGCAAATGTTTATGAATGCTCTACTCTATGACATAAACTCTAGAAGAGAAGGATCTTTAAAATAAATACTAATGACAATTTAAGAAACATGGTTTAGCATTAAGTTTTAAGAGGACAACTAATAAAAATAAAGTAGAAAAGTAAATAAGACATTAAAAATCAATGACTGAACAAACTATACACAACACACACACACACATGCACACACACATTAGAAAACATTAAAGAAACCTAAAATGTGTTTAAAGAGAAAACCACAGGCCCAAAATGGTATCACTTGTACTAAAGCCCATGAATGATGTCAAACCCAGATTTAATACCTGACCTAAGTGCTGTTTCAACCTCTCCTAGAAACATACCCTTAATTAACCAGTCTGTAATTTTCTAATCAATACCAGGTAATCTGAGGGTCCATCCCCCACAGAAATGAGGCAATCTGCATGATAAAAACAAATAAGTTCTGGCCATTCTCTTCTCCCTCCGAGAAAGATACACTGCTCTAAAAATAATTTTTCCTTTTCTTTTGTTAATGACTCCTATAAAAACCTTCCTTTCTGTACAGCGCGTCAGGGTTCCCTTCTTGTTGCTAAATGATAGATGCTGCCCAATCCATAAACTGTTTAATAAAACCAATTAGATCTTCAAATTTATTCAGTTGAATTTTGTTTTTTAACAAGTAGAAAGGAAGATTTTGCTCTTTAAAATTTTTTAAATCTTTGTTTCATCAGTTATTGTTCTAAATTTAGGCTGCAAGTTTCTTGAAGAAAAACAGAATATCTTTGAGTTTAAATTTTATATGACCCTCAGCCTGTTAGCTCTCAATAAAACTTCATTTGCATTTGAAAGGGGCAGGATAGGCTTGAGAGACTCTTCTGGGCCAGAGGCCATATGTTCAACTCTCACCCAAAACAGCCGTTTGATTGACATGAGGGAACAAGACAGGAGACTTGATGAATGCAGACCCTGGTGCAGGTCATGAGGATAGCCAGCAATTCCGCACCAAGTTAAAAAAAAAAAAACCCAAAATATAATACCGTGGGCTTATGCTTAATTTGGGCAGTTGGGAATGTTCTTTCTCTTTCTCTATATTCTCTTAGAGATGAGCCCAGCAAATCACTTTGTTTCAGTTAAGGAATCAGAGGCAGTTATCAGTCTTGGTTAATTCAGGTCAACCCTACCACTGTGGCTTTCCACCTTCTGCCCTGAATCCCTCTCCCTGCAAGTATGGCCTCAGTTTCGCGGTCATGGACTATCACAGTGGCATAGGTCACACACACACACACACACACACACACACACACACACACACACACACACACACACGCAAAGGCTGGAAAAGGCACATAGCATGCATTACTTCCTGATGCTTCTCTTATGTAAGGTTGAAGAATGCCTTCCTGAACTCAGGTGAATGTGATAGTCTCTTTAGCATTTGCCTTCTTCAGTTTGGCTTTAGCAGCTGCTTTTCTTCCCCTCCTGGGACTAGAAATCTGAAAGCCTCAGAAGACAACCAGGAATAAATGGCCAGATCATGAAGTGATGGAAACACAAAAGATGGTAATTGTCTATCTGGTAAGTGGGTAAGCTTTAGAAAAGCCAGACTGAAAATAACCTAATGAGAGAAATTAATAAGAACGATACCTAAAAATAAAAGGCCAAAGTGAGAGGAAACAAGTATTTATTTGAGATCTGAAAGAATTGCAAAATTGTGGGAAGCACTGATTCAGATGGTAACCTAAATAAGTATTCTGATAATGGGGTGAAGGTAAGGGGTTTTTCTGAGAAAGGGAAGGGGAATAGTTACATCAGTGTAAGGAAGGAATTTCTATTGGTGTTAATAAGCCAACGAAGAAATTGCTATAGGTGCAAACAAGCTAATGTAGCCTTTAGCTATACACGGTGGTGCTAATTCTAAAGAATGTCCTTAATTTTCAGTCCTATAGTCAGTCAGGAGGTCTGCTTTCCTGTTATCTTTACAGTTATTCAGAAGACAATGCTGCCCTGGCCCAGTCAAAAGGTTATTTTTTCCAGTTCAAACATTCCAAAGGTTTGAGGATTGAGGCATGAAGACAATTCCTCTGGAATGGCAGTTCCAACTCTATTTAAAAGTGGTTGCACTTATTGTATTTTTCACAGGAATTTATTATTCTTTTGGGTGAACCTAGACTAACCACAGACCTATGGTTTAGTATAAAGCTAATAAAAATAATCAAGTAAAATACATTACCAAATATCCACTCCTAATTCCTTTTAACATCTGCTTTAATATATAGTTAATGTTCACTTATTCGTTAAGGTATTTAACAATTACTAAGCATGTGCTCTCCTTCAGGTATCAGCTGAACTAGAAATTAAAATACAATAGTGACTAAGGAAGTTATTCATTCATTTTTTTCAACCGATAAATGTAAGTATTAATTATGTGTTCTACGCACTGGTCATACTGCAATGAATGAAACAAACTAAAGTATCTGCCCTCATGATGTTAGGTAGCCAGGCATGAGCGACAGAAGCTAAGGCCCCGCTCTGTAACCAAAGAAACTTCCTTTGAAGACCTTCCTTAAGGACCTCCCAGAAATACCTCTCTTTTAGGATTGGTTATAAATTACCCCAAATCCTAGAGTATGAAGGCCATAAAAGCTGCTGACTAAACCAGCTAAAAATGTATGTGCAGAAAGTACTGGCCCTAACTCCAGCCTCATGATACCATCATTATAATATCATGACTATGCCTCGAAGTTCATGAATCTGATTATAATGGACTGAATTCTTGGTAACCACAGGCACAGTAGGCAAATGTTATGTAGCAGCCGACTGTCAGTTAAGGTGACCTCAGCTAGGGATCATCTAGGCCCTCCCATCAGGGCCCAAATATAAACAGACCTTCCAGTTTCTGCATTTTCCAGCCTTCCTGGCTGGAAACCTGACCCTCCCTTTGGGGTGTATTTTTTTATCTCTTCACCTCCTGAATTCCACAGGGCTGCAGCCTTCCTTAGTGCAGCCCTTCTCTTTCTAAAATGTACTCTCAATAAATCTTTCTTTTCTCAATCTCAATGACCTGTAATTCTTTGCTGTATTGGCAGGGAAGAAGCAAGGAACAGCACACAATGCCACCGTTCACTCCCCGCCTCCTTCTCCTCCTTCCTCATGATGCTGGGGCAGCACTGGATTTCACATCACTCCAGCGGTGACAATGAGACAATGATCACAAGAAACTCTGGAACCAGACTACAAGCATTATTTTTCTAATTTAATTAAAACCAATTGGAAAGTATAACGATACTATTAAATTTAAATTTAGTAGTCTCTCCTAAGTATAATTCTAGATTTGGATTCCACATAAAAGATAGTCAACTTCCCTCTGCCCACCCCCAATAAAAGTCTTAAGGACAACTTTTTCCTGACCACCCATTGTTCTTCTATTTTCAAATAAGCAATGCTCTTCACAGGCACATACATGCCTTGTGCATAAAAATATGTGTCTATGAGCAGTGCATTTTGTGCCCCTTCAGGCAGAAACAATCTATTTCTCTGCATGTTCCTCATCTGTCAAGTAGGAGACAAAAAATAAGAAGTCTTGCAAAAACACCAAGTCAGCAAGTTTTCTAAACCTGCTAGAGGCAAGACCTAGTTCAGTGCTGTCCAGAGACTACTTAAGCAGTTAAAATGGAAGGTTATTTGGGGTCCTTTTCTATATTGAAAGTACGATTCACGTTGTGACTCTAAAATTTTTCATACCACATAATATTATTCTCTATTTCTGAGATAAAGATTATCTATTAGATTGCTTTCAGCCAAAAGTAAGAGAAGACTCAGCTAAAAATATCTTAACACATAAGAAAATTTATTTCCGATAAGGGATCAGAGGCAGTTATCAGTGTTGGTTAATTCAGCAGGTCAACTATAACTCAGTGGCTTTCCTACTTTCTGCCTGAATCCTTCTCTCTGCAAGTACGGTCTCAGTCTCGTGGTCACGAGCTATCGCAGCAGCTCAGGTATGACACAAAAAGAAAAACATGTAAAGGCTGGAAAAGGCACACAGAATGCATTCCTTCCTGATGTTCCTCTTTAAAAGCAAAGAATGATTTATCGGAACCCATATCTCTCCTTTCATTTTGGTCAGGAGTATATCATATATCTATTTTTAAGGAAGTCACTGGGAGAGGAATGGAATTACCAGGGCTGATTTAGAACATAAATGATATTTAGTCCTTAGGCCTCTAATTCCTGGAAAACAGACACTGGGAAGCTTTCCAAGTATTAGCAACAAAGTGAGAAGATTAGTTGCTGGGTGGGCAACAGTGTCTTTATTTGAATAATATGCATTCCTAAAAAAATAGTTATAGATTCTAACCAGAAAATTCTTTTTAAGATTACTGGCTCTCAGAGTTGGCAGCACCAATAATGAAATCATCTGGAGGGAGGTAGGGAGTTGAAAAGAAATATGAGGCTGGGACCCTTTCGCAGAGATTCTGACTCAATAGCACTTGAACAGACTAAACAGAATTTTTAAAAGCTTCCAGGTTTTCCAACATGAACAAAGCTGGAGAAATTTTGACCTAAAGCCATGCTTCTCAAACTTTAATGTGAGCACAAATCACCTGAGGATCTGGGTAATTATCTGCAGATTGATTGTTGTAGCATTTTTAAACATCTCTTGATGTTGCTAACACTGCAGGCCTATGGGTCACACTTAGAATTGCAACGCCATATCATGAGTTCTTATAGCCATGATTCCATTACAGCAATTACTATAGTGCATCTAGTTTTGCTGGTATAGGGTTGACTTCTCACCTGGCCCTGAGCTTCTTCCAAAATACTAGAAAACTTCCCAGAATAGATATTTTTAAGCTATTCATTAAATTCACATTGTTCAATATTATAGACAGCCTATTTCTGAGCAGTGGTGTATGACAGATGGACCACATCAGAAAATGTAACTTTGAGGTTCACAGATGAGAAATCTAGAATAGCCATATTAGTTGATTCCATTTGCCCGTGAGCCTTTGGTGGGTGGCAATTGGTTAAGTTTAGAGGCTGTGATTTTAGGCCAACTTAAAATTTCCCATACAGATCTTCGCTTAGAAGACAAGCTGCCAAAAGTGACTAGGTGAGAGGTAGCAGTTAAAGCTAAATCTGGATACACACAGCTGTCTCTTCTCCCTCAGGCACTTTTGCAGGGGATAAATTTGTTTTTATTTTAATTTTTGTGTTTGAAGTCATGGCACTAGCCTACATAAAACTCAGACAATAAAAGGCTATTTTACATCAGGATGCCCATGATCGTCCTCATATAGCTCAAAAGAGCAAGGATGGGGTTTTAAGCACAAGGAGTCAGCTCTTTTTTCCACAAAAACATAAAATTATAGTCCACAGCACACAGAGAAACCAAGGAGAATATAGCCTTTAGAGATACTTGAGAATGTCAATGAATTATTCTCCTATACTACAAACAATAATTATCCATAGAAGTTGGATCTTTGCTGCTTGCTTTTTTCTTGCTCATAGCAATGTAGTAGGTAGGACAGGACATTCATATAACTCATTCTCACAGGCATGTCAAAGAATGCGATGCTGTCCTAATATGTAATTTTGCCACCTGCACAGTAGACTCTTCCTGAACAGTGCCCGATTGACATAAACAAATCTTGAAGCGGGCTGTGTGCAGAAATGCATAAACACTTGAATGTACAAATGTCTTCAGCTCCACAGTTGTCATTCCAAGCTTTATTTGTCTTGGTCACTAGAGATGCCTTTTCTCTGAAAATAAGCTTCATTCTCAAATCCCGTGGCTTAAAAAAGCTTGGATACTGAGTAAAAGTGAAATGGCAACTAAACCACAAAAATATATATTTATTTTTAATGATGAGATAAATCTTTCTGATGAACTGAATTCATTGGCTTGGCTTCTGGAAAACTGGTAAACCCAGTCTTTTTTATACAACCAAAGTGTTTATCCCTGGCTTTGCGTCAGTCCTTTGCTCATTTTGTTGTCTTTGCCTGGGATGCATTTCATCACTAGGTAGTAAAGTGATAAATGAAGGTCAAGGGGCAGTAATACAGACTAGAAAGAAATACAGTGTCTAAGCTAGTCAGAGAAGCCATATAAAGAAGTGCTTTAAAGACATTGCTGCTGGAGCCATCCTTTCTGGGTTTAAATCCAAGTTTTGAGCCATATTAACTGTGTTGCTTAAACTTATTCTGACTCAATTTCCCCATAGTTAAAATTTACTTAGTAATTTGTATAAAACTGTATATGTATTAAATGCTTTAATACATATAAAGTTTTTGAAGAATACCTGATATATAAAAAATAGTATATATGTATTATACTTTTATATCATAATATTTACTTCAGTGTAGTAGGACTTAGCAGTTTATTTTTCTGTCTTCTTGAAACATTTTTTGTTATTTCCAGTTTTTAAAAATATTACTTTCATAGTATAAAAATTTACATGCTAAAAATGTTTTTACCTTGTTTCACTTAGCTACTGCTACTTAACACACCCCTGTCATTGAGTGACTTCAAATAAAGACCGTCTAGTATCATAGTTTATGAATATGTTAACTGATCTTAGCTAGGCTCATTCATGCATCTCTGGGTTGGCTGTGGGTTCTCTTCTAGGTTAGGCTTGGTTGTGGGGCATCTTTGCTCCATACTTCTCTCACTCTCCTCTGGGAACAGTGAAATAGCAGTTCTCTTCATCGCAATGACAGAAGAACGAGAGAGCAAACAGAAACATGCAAGGTGTTTTGAAGTCTAGCCTCAGAAATGGCACAACATTCACCTCATGCTGTCGGCCCACACAAGCCACAGGCTGAAATCGGAATCAAGATTTAAGGTTGTCCACCCTGCCTTTTTTGTGGGAAAAAGTGTAAGAACAACAAAAGTGACAGACTGTATACATGAAGGAGAGAAAAAAAATGTGATGTAGACCACTATTTTCTAGGCCCTGTTTAAGCACTCGTTTTTGTTTTTTACTGCCTTATCATGGTGACTGAAGTCATGATATCTGGAAGATACGTGCCTTCAAAGGTCAACTCCACAATTTCTTGTGTCACTTGGGAAAGTCACTTCATTCTCTGAATCTCAGTTTCCTATTGGTTAGGTGGAGATACAAATAGTGCTAGCTTGATTAAATTTTTAATAATTAAATGAGGCAATCAGTGTAAAGCTCTTAGTAAGTACTGGGCTAAGTACTATGAGTACATGGTAAGCATTCCAATTCTGTCAATAGTCTTAGCATGGTTTACATCACCATCTTTCATAAAAGCTGTCTAAGCTTCCTAAACAGAAGTGATCTCTTCCTCTGATGTCCTTTACTCCCATAGTCACCTTTCCTGGTCATTTGACGTGCATCATGTACAGCTTGGCATTGTTATGGACCTACTTACCAGTCTATGAACTTCCAGAGGGACAGGACCATAATTTATGTCTTTGCATCCTGTAGCATATTGTTACATCGTTACCACAGTCAGATGCCAAGAATAGCTCATGTTTTTACAGTGCTTTTTTAGCCCATAAAGTGTTTTCTAATTTGATTCTCTCAGTGTGAGATAGCAGGGCAGACTTTATCCCCATTTTAAAAAGGAGGAAACTGATGCCTAGAGACTTTGAGACTTGTCCAGGATCACATGCTATGGGACATAAATCTCATTCAATTTTATATCTTTGTCTTCTACCTAGTTAACTTTCACTGCATGTACGTATGTATTGATGGGGAAAATAAGGTTAAGGTTAAATTCAATAACTAAAAAAAAAAAATCAATATGAGAGAGAACACCATCAAATCTAAGGTGTGAGTTATTCTGACTCAACTTTTTCTAGCAATATGTTGAAAAAAAAGGGAAAGAAATGTTAAATTTTATTTTGATTTTCTCCTGCTTTTTTTCTACTTTCTGCAAAATTATATAATTTATATGAATTTGTATAAAAGACAAAGTGATAGTTATGTTTTTAAATGCTATATTTTTCACTGAACTCGGTATAAAAAAGCAAGACATTTTTAAAATGTTCTTTAAATTATAGATATTGTGTTTTTAAAGTATACAATCTTTTAACTGAAGGAAGGGAGAAAGAAGAGAGAAGAGAAAGCTTAAACTCCACATCTGAAAAGTCAGTACCTCATCTAGAGTAGTTATTTCTTATCCTTAATCTCATGATTTAAAAGGCTTTACTCTCCAAAAAGTGAATGACACTCCCTCGGGTTTCTCCCTATAGAATTTGCTTCATGTTTACCACAAATGTATTCACTACTAAATTGTGGCCAAGGACATATGTGTCCAATTACTTGTTCATAGATTAATAGCAATTTCTTTAAAATGCATATACATTTCCTCAATAATATTTTCATTATATTTGGGATATATTGTTGAAGGTTAAAGAAGCCTAAACCTCAAGATTTAAAAATCACTAAAAAGGTTTCTATTATTTACAAATTTTAGCATAACAAAGGATCACTCTAGAATTAATAAAAATGTAATAAAATATTCTGTATAAATGTATTTTTATGTTGAAGGGCCTCTTCACTGGAGCAATGTCTATACAGTTAAATAAATTATAAAGTTAAATATTTATCTCCTGATGTATGTACTCCGAAAACTGATAAAGCATATACTTAACCCCAGAATTCCAAAGAGAGAGAGAGAGATCTTTACCCTGTATAGATAACATTCTAATTTATATAACAATACCTATCATTTTAGATTATTATTGATTCTTACACTAAAGCAAAATACTGTTTTTCTTTTCAAAGAATTCTACTCAACTGGATTAGAGGAGCATACCAGAAAATTACGGAAAAAAAAAAAACTCAAAATATATAAATGGTAAAAACTAAACTCTAAAATCTCATCAAAGTCACTTGCTCAGTATATTAGTTGATCCTGGCTTACAACCACCAGTTTTTTTTTTCTTCCAGTACCCTAGTACAGGTCTTTCCTCTGCACCGGTGACCCCCAACCTCTAAACCACAAACCCATGGTGGTTTACAGAATTAAGGCAAGTAGTTCATGATTCTAATTACCATATCATGTAAGATCTCTCAGAAAAATAAGTTGTATATTCTGTTGATATAAGTATAATTTTTATAATAGATAATAAAAATTTTCTTTTAAAATGAATAAGTATAATTAAAAGGTATCTATGAAATTACTTGATATTAAAAAGTGATGTGATAGTCCAAAACTTTGGATGGTAACTATCATCGGCCCCACTACCTTCTTCTAACCAACTTCTGATCTATTGAAAATGGGGTTAGAGTAATGGACCAAACATTATTGAATCAGTTGTGTCCTATATTTCACAACCAAATAATTTTATTCTTTACTTATATTTTTCCTCTACCTTTTCAACAAAGATTTGGTTTTCTTCCCCTGCCTCCTCACAAAAAAGCAGTAGGAACTTGCTATTTACCACATTATCTGAGTGATGTCTTGAAATTTTATTAAAGCAAAAATTAACATTTGTTCAAAATACCTTCAAAAACAAAGAATTGCTCTTGAAATTCATACATAAGGAAGACCATAAACTCACAGATTTTATGGACATACCTAATAGTAGTAACAATAAAAATAATAGTAACTGTCATTTATTGAGTAGCTACTATATCTCAAATACTCTGCTAATTATTAAAGTTATTATCTCATCTAATGCTCACGAGTATGGTAAGGTTAATATCATCGCCTCTGTGACGGTTAGCTAATCTTATCTATCAACTGGGCTAGGCTATAGTGCCCAGATGTTGATCAAACACCAATCTAGATATTGTGCCAAATCTAGATGCATTTTCTTAGATGTGATTAACATTTAAATCAGTAGACTTTGAGTAGAATAGATTACTCTCAATAATGTTGGGTAGACATATCTAATCAGCTGAAATCCTTAAGAGAAAAATAACTGAGGTCCTTGAAGAAGAGAGTATTCTGTCTCTGCCTTCAGAATGGAACTGCAATACCACCTCTTCTCTGGGTCACCAGCCTAGCAGCCTGCCCTTCAAATTTTAAATTTGTCAGCCCCCACAGTTATGAGTCAACTCCTTAATCAACCTCTCTCTCACACATACACACATGCACATGCATGTGCACATACACACACACACACACACACCATACACATACTGCTGGTTCTGTTGCTCTGGAAAACCCAGGTTAATCCAGCCCCATCTTGTATGTGAGTAAACTAAGTCTCCATGGTAAGAAACTTGTCAAGTACACACAACCAGGGAGCATCAGAGTCAAGATTTGAAAACACAGATTTCTCATTCTCCAGAGTCTGTTACATTGTGCTGCCTCCCAGCACAGACCCAATCCCAAATGATTATAAAGTCTTTGCAGCTCTCATTATCTAATAAGCTGAATAAACTTAGGGAGAACTAGGGTTCCCCAAAATAGAAATAATTTAAAATTTATAATCATAAGTGTTGAGATTATCTTTGGAACTTAGTCTTAATTTATCACTTAATCACAGCTTGGCTTTCAATAAAACAGGTCTCTTGGTGTCAGTTTATTCATCTCTCAAATGAAGAGCATAAGATGTCATTAAGATGGCAACATAAGTCATTCCTGACTTCAGTCCTCCTCATAAAAAAAGCCAGTTAGCATCTATCTATAGAGTGGACAGCATTGTAAAATTCCCAGAGACCTGGGGATGGGACCGAAGAACTTCCCTGGACAAAAGAGACTGAAAAGAACTGCATTGGAAAAGTAAAAGGAGAGGCTACATTTTGTACCTCCTCCAGGCTGGCACACTGCTGTATCAATAAGTCCTCCCAAAGCCGATAGTTTCTTTAGTGAGAAAAAGAGAAGCCAAGGTAGACATTCAATTTCCTAAGAATTGCAAG
Organism: Cynopterus sphinx; assembly: GCA_030015415.1. Classification (NCBI taxonomy): domain Eukaryota; kingdom Metazoa; phylum Chordata; class Mammalia; order Chiroptera; family Pteropodidae; genus Cynopterus; species Cynopterus sphinx. The sequence goes on along the minus strand of CM057381.1, from coordinate 117,147,413 downwards.
ATGCTCCTTAGGAGACCACTTAGGTCTCACCTCACAGGAATCATTGGAAGAATCTGCAGAGCTCCACTACCGGGATTCAGACAGAGATGAAGAGGGATAGGACTTACAACAACCAGTACTCAGATCTTGGTGCACCTGTTCCTGCTCGCACTGGAGCCTGAGTAGAGATCCTCAACTAGCAGCTCTGTCCATCTATAAAGCTCAGTTGATGGCCGCATCCATTCAAGAAGCTCTATTGATAGTTATGCCTGACTTTGATCTCCAGGCAACAGACTGGTAGGGGCCTACCAGCTGTGGAGTCCATTCTGTGGCCCCACCAAGCAATTGAAAGAATTTAGTCTTTCCCAATTGCTAAGCATATTCTCCAGTCCCACCTCTTAGGAAGTATAGCTACAGATGCTAGACAGCTAACAAAGCACATCTTACCTCCAATCTGCATAGAGAGCCAAACCAGCAGCCTTGCCCAACTATTGAGCTTAGCCTCTGGCCCCAAAAAACCAGAAAGCATAAACGGTGGCCTATACAATTGTGAAGATCTGTCTGCAGAATACAAGGATAGTTCAATGTAAAGCAATAAGTGTAATACATCATATTCATAGAAAAAAAGACAAAATCAAATGATCATCTCAGTAGATGCAGAAAAGTATTTGAAAAAATCAACTTTCTTTTATTATACAAACTCAGTAAATATAGAAAGAACAAAATGCAGCATAATAAATGCCATATATGACAAACACACAGCTATCATACTCAACACTGAAAGTTTGAGAACTTTCCCTCTAAGATCACAAACATGACAAGGGCGCCCATTCTCACCACCATATTTAATAAAATACTGGATGTATTAATCAGAGCATTCAGCCAAAAAAAAAAAGAAATAAAAGGCACCCTAATTGGAAAAACTAAAATTGTCTCTATTTGCAGATCTTATATACAAGAAACCCTAAAGACTCAACCAAAAATCTTAAAGACTACACCAAAAACCTGTTAGAACTAATCAATGTATAAAATAAAGTTGCAGATATAAAATCAACGTATAGAAATGAGATACATTTATATACATGAGCAACAAAATATCTGAAAAATATAAAGAAAACAAACCCATTTACAACGGCATCAAAATTTTTTTTAAATGTAGAACTAAATTTAATCAAAGAGGTGAAAGATTTATACACCAAAAACTATAAGACATTGAGAAAAGAAACTGACAAAGACACAAATAAATGTTCGTGGATTGGAAGAATTAATATTATTAAAATGTCCATACCACCCAAAGCAATCAATAGATTCAAGCGCATCCCTATCAAAATTCCAATGGCATTTTTAACAGAAATAGAAAAATCAATTCTAAAATTTATATGAAATTATAAAAGACCTTGAATAGCCATAGTCTTGAGAAATAACAAAGGTGGTGACATCACATTTTCTAATTTCAAAATGCATAACAAAACTTTAGCAATTCAAACAGCATTGTTGGTAATGGCATAAACACAAACACATAGACTGATGAAACAGAATTGAGAGCCCAAAGATAAGCCTATGCTTAAATGGTAAACTAATTTTTGACAAGAAACCCAAAATTACTCAGTGGGTAAATGAAAATCTTTTCAAAAAATGGTATTGAGTAAATTAGATATTCAGATGCAAAACAAAAAAATGAACTCTCATCTTATACTATTCACAAAAATTAACTCAAAGTTAAAGACAAATGTGAGACCTGAAACCACAAACAGAACAAAATACAAGAAAAAAGCTCCTTGACATTAATTTTGCAAAGATTTTTTTTAGATATAATACCAAAAGTACAAGGAACAAAAGGAAGAATGACCAGCACTATATCAAACTTAAATACAATGGAATATTGCTCAGCCATAAGAAAAGACAAAACACTGTAAGTTGCAACAACATGGATGAATCTTGAGATTATTATGCTAAGTGAAATAAGTCAGTAAAATAAGTCGAGAACCATAAGATTTCACTCATATGTGAGGTGTAAAACTAAAAGCAACAAATAAACAAGACAAACAAAAAGATCTTAAGTGGTTTCCAGAGGGAAAGGAAGAAAGGAGGGAAGTAGATAAGGGTAAAGGGGGGTCAAATATATGGTGACGAAAGGAAATTTGACTTTGGACGGTGAACACAAAATGCAATATGCAGATGATGTATTATTGAATTATACACTTGAAACCTAGATATTCTTATTAACCAATGTTACATCAATAAATTTAATAATAAAAAATTAATAAAAATGAAAAGCTTCTACATAGCAAAAGGAACAATCAAAATGAAAAAGCAAGCTATAGAATAGGAGAAAATATTTGCAATCTATATATCTGTAGGGGGTTAATTATCTATCATCTATTGATCTAGGTAAATAATTCAATTAAAATGAATTATAGCTAAATATTATAAATATAAATATATATTTACATATATATAATTCATTAAAAGAAGGCATGCAAATGCCCAACAGGTACATGGAAAAAATGCTCAACATCAACATCAGTAATAATCAGGAAATGCAAGTCAAAACCACAAGATATTGCCTCACACTTATTAGAACTGCTATTACCAAAAAGACAAGAGATAATAAATGCTGATGAGAATGTGGAGAAACAGGAACTCTTGCTCACTTTTGGTGGGAATTAGTACAACCGCTATGAAAAACAGTATGGAGATTATTCAAAAAATTATATGTAGAATTACCATATGCTCCAGCAATCCTGCTTTTGGGTGTATCCAAGGAATATGGAATCACTATCTCAAAGGGCTATTTGCAACCTCATGTTAATTGCAGCATTATTCACAATATCCAAAACATAGAAATGACCTTATTGTCAACAAATAAATGGATAAAGATGTCATAGACACACACGCGCATGCACACACACACACACACACACTGGACATTATTCAGCCAAGGGAAACAAGGAAATTCTGCCATTTATGGCAACATTGATGGGCCTTTAGGGCATTATGCTAAGTGAAAAAGTCCAACAATAGAAGACAAATTCTGGATGATATTACCTATATGTGGAATCTAAAAACACCAAAGTCATAGACACAGAGAGTAGAATAGTGTTTGCCTGGGATGGGGATGGGAGTGGGAAGATGTGTGAAAGTGGTCAAAGGGTATAAACTTTCAGTTGTAAAATGAATAAGTTCTGGAAATCTAAGATACAGTGTGGTACAACAATAGTTAATGATGCTGAATTTTATACCTGAAAGTTGCTAAGAGACTAGATCTTAAATGTTCTCAAAACACACACACACACATACACACACACACTCTATGTGAGGCGAAAGATGTGTTAACTATCCTTATTGTGGTAATCCTTTCATAATATATTTGTGTATCAAGGCATCACTTTGTACACCTTAAACTTATATAATGTTATATGGCAATTATATATCAATAAATATGAAAAAAATGAGGACAATAGGTCTCAACCTAGAAAGGTCATAAATAAGAAGGAGATCTGACTGGGATTTGGGCAACCGGGAACATCCATGTTCCTATTTTACAGGATCAGTGTCCAACTTTGTTTCATCTAAATATTTTCATAGCTTTGGACTCTACAACACTTTATAAATCCAGTTTTTATATAAAAAAGAAAAACCTTTATTATGGAAAAATGAAATACATGTGATTCAAGCTATAATTTACCAATAGTCATTCTTTTCGACAATAAAATCTCCAGGATCTATATGAAAAGCTAGCTATTCAGATGGGAGCTCACATAGATCATCTTGCCAGAGGAATAAATCTGGACACTTCAGAAATGTCTTTTTTCTAAAAATTATAAGAGAAGTAAGTCTATAGGACAAAATAATGCCTAGAAAATATTTTTAGTGCTCTATGCTTCAATGTCATTGAGTTACATAAACTGGGCTGATTTTTACTTCACTATGTGGATGTCTTCTGCTAATATTTGCTAATCATTTTATGAATTTTAGATCAGAGAGAAAAAAGCAGAAATATAAACTAAACCAGTAATTTCCAAATCTTGCATGTCATATATGCCTCTTTTGCTATATAGATATAGCCAAATTAATTTAGCTTATATTATAAAATAAAAGTGACCTTTTTAACAATCTTCATATATCACAGATGTTCCTCAAGGAGGACTTTCTGAGTATGATAACAAATGATGTATTTTTAGTATGTTCACTATAAAAAGTTATAAAATGCTAAAAAGATATTCTTTTTCACTGCAAAAAATACATTTTTAAAATTAGGGGTGGTGAATACACAATACAATAAACATATGACATATTATTGAATTATACACTTGAAACATATATAATTGTATTAACCAGTGTCACCCCAATAAATTTAATAAAAATTTATATTTCTTGACAAAGAAGATGTACTTATGTGAGATGAACAATAATGAAAGGGTCATTGATGTGATGTAATGAAGCATTTGTCGTATCATCCATCAAATAATTAATCATATTGATGTACTTTACTTAAAATAATTAGTTAATAAATTGCTCTAATTAAACTTTTGTATTTATGTTGTAAACAAACCTCTTGGCAGAGAAGTGACTACTGTCCAAATGATGGAGTCTTCATTTTTTAAAAAAGGTACTTTCCAAAATTTAAAAGCAGAAAAGGGAAAGAACAAAGTTCAGAATCATTGAATATTATCTAAATGTAATTATATTGAAAGTTCTATTGTCACTTAACAAATGATACATCTTTCATATCTCTCAGAGCATCAACAGATATAAAGATATTCACATATTTTAGGCTCAGAAAAACAAACAAGGAAAGATGATTTGTAAATAACAGAGAGCTGTTTCTTTAGTGTTTTTATTAGCAGTAAAGGGAAAAGAAATTTTTTATCTCCTAGACTTTTTTTCCAAATGCATAAGAGGAAAATATTTTAATAGCAAATATCTTTTACAAAGGCCCCTTACAGCAATATATTTTGGTTGTATTATTTTTTTTTAGAATATGAGTAAATGTGAAAATGTAATACATAAAACTATGATTTTTGAATGAATAATTTTTTGTAGTCCTACAAAGTAATTGCTATAATAAAATTTTATAGAAATTGTTAGGTTATATTTCAGAACATAAGAGCTATTTTCCCATTTTATTTAATTGTACAAGAAAACATTTTTCTTCAGGGTTAGCAATGACTTTCTTTTATTTTATCTCCATTTGTCAATTTCTGAATTTGTAAATATGTTAAAGAGAAAAATCTCTTGCAGAAAACACAGCTCTGTTAAAATATCTATCATTACTTTCACTACTAATAATAATAATAATCACAGAAGGTAAAAAGGATTAAGAAGTAGCAATTGCCAGTTTTAAAAATAGTCATGGGGATTAAAGTACAGCATATGGAATATAGTCAATAATATTGTAATAACTACATCTGGTGTCAGAAGGATACCAGATTTATTAGAGTGATCACTTCTTAAGGTATAATTACTATGCTGTACACATAAAATTAATATAATATTTTATGTCAACTGTAATTAAAAAATAAATTGAATCTTTTTTAAAAAGTGAGATTGAACCAAAAAATAATAATAGAAGTTAACTTTTATTGAGTATTAAGCACTAGGAAATATTTAAAATGCCACACATAAATTAGTATTCACAAGAACTCTATGACGTAGTTTCTTTTTAATTACTAGACTTTATTTTTTAAAACAGTTTTAGATTTACACTCCTATAGTTTCCCCTATCATTAACATCCCGCATTAGTGTGGTACATTTGTTATATTTAATGGACCGACTTTGGTACATTATTATTAGCTAAAGTACATAGTTTACACTAAGGCTCACTCTGTATTATGCAGTTTTACAACTTTTGGCAAATGCTTAATGCATATATTTGCCATAAAAGAACTATGCAAAATAGTTATACTGACTTAAAAATCCCCTATGCTTCATCCGTTCATCCTCCCACAACTTCTGGTAACAAGTGATTTTTTTACTATTTCTATAGTTTTGCCTTTCCCAGATGTTACACTATTGAAATGATATTGTATGTAGCCTTTTTAGACTGTTCTTTTTTTTTTTACTTAACTATTCATTTAAGGTTTCTTAATGTCTTTTAGTCACTTGATATTTCATTTACTTTTTATCCAACATCCATTAAAATGGAAAATACATTTTTTTATATGCTCATCTATTAAGCAGCATGTTGGTCATTTCTAGGTTTTGGTGATTATGAATAAAACTGCTATAAGCATTCAAATTCAACTTTTGGTATAGATAGAAAATTTCACCATAATTGGGTAAATATGAGGAGTGTGACTACTGTATTATTTGGTAAAATTACATTTATCTTTTTAAGAAACTGCCAAACTGTCTTTCAGAGTGGCTGTAACATTTTGCCTTTTACCAGCAATAAACATTCATGTTGGCAAACCAGTGACATCTGTAAAACAAAACTGAAGTATAGTTTTGTTTGCTTTGCATTATTGATGTCTTGGTAATGTCAGTTTTTTGTTTTGGGGGGTGGGATTTTTAGACATTTTAATAGGTAGATAGTGATAGCAGCAGCTTGTTGTTTTCCTTTGAAATATCATGTGTTCATATGTTTATTTGCTACCCATATATCCTCTTTTATAAATCTTTCTTAATTAGGTTGTTTGCTTCCTTATTGTTGAGGTTTAAGTGTTCTTTGTATATTTTGGATATAAGTATTTTACTAGACATGTTTTACAAATATCTTCTTCAAGTTTGTAGCCATTTTTTTTCATTTTTCTTAACATTTTTTGCACAGCAGAAGTTTTTAACATTAATAAATTTTAATTTATCGATTTGTTAACATCAATTTTTACTTTCATTTACAATGCTTTTGTTGTACCTAAAAACTCAATACCAAAGCTAAGTTCATCTAGATTTTCTAATGTTATCTTCTTGAAGTTTTATAGTTTAATAGTTTAATATTTCACATTTAGGTCCATAGTACATTTTAGTTAATTTTTGTGGAAGGTCTAAGGACTGTGTCTAGATTCATATTATTTTTTGCATATGGATATCCAATTATAGCGTAATTTGTTGAAAAACTATCCTTTCTCCATTTAATTTTCTTTGTTCCTTTGTCAAATATGTATTGACTATACATGTGTGGGTCTATGTCCGGGCTCTCCATTTTATTCTATTGATTTATTTGTCTATTTTTTTTACAAATATGATGCTGTTCTGACTATTGTGGTAATGATGAAGTTGAGTAGTGTCAGGCTTCTAATTTACTTTATTATAGTAGTGTGTTTGGAATTCTGGGTCTTTTACCTTTTCATTACTCAGGAATCCATTTTTCATTATCTACAAAATAATTTTTTGGATTTTGATGGAAATTATATGGAATCTATAGATTAAATTGTTAATGATAGTCTTCTTATCTTGAGCATGGAGTATCTCTCCATTTATTTAGATAATTGAGTTTTTTCATTAGAGCTTTAAAATTTTCCTCATATAGATCATATATATATATATATATATATATATATATATATATATATATATAGAGAGAGAGAGAGAGAGAGAGAGAGAGAGAGAGAGGAGAGTTATATTTATATCTAAGCACTTTACTTTTTTCAGTGCTAATGCAAATGGTACTGTTTTAAATTTCTAATTCCAATTATTCATTGCCAGTATATAAAAATGCAATTTGCTTTTATGTATTAATCATATATCCTGAAATGTTTTTTAATTGCGTATTAATTCCAAGAAGAATTTTGGGTTATATTTGATGCTTTTCCACATCTGTGACCAAGACTGTTTTATTTCCTCTTTTTCAATCTGTACATAAGCATTAATTCATTTTGCCTATTGCACTAGCTAGTATTTACAGTAAGATGTTGAACTGGAGTAGTGAATGGGGACAAATTTGCCTTATTCCTGATCTTAGGAGAAAATAATCCAGTTTTCACCAGTAAGTATAATGTGAGCTATAACATTTTTCCAGATTTTCTTCCTCAAGTTGAGAGAGTTCTTGATTATTCCTAATTTGCTGTGAGTTTTTTTTTTAGAATCATAAATTGATGTTAAATTTTATCAAATTCTTTTTATGCATCATTTGACATGATTTCTCTATTTTAGCCTGTTGATGTGATGGATTATATAAATTGATTTTCAGACATTAAACCAGTTTTGTAGACAAAGCATAAATCTTTCTTGCTGGTGGTATATAATTATTTTATACATTTTTGGATTGTTTGCTAACAATTTTTGAACTTTTCCATTTCTGTTTGTGAAAAAAATTCATGTGGCATTTTACTTCCTTGTACTATCTATATAGCTTTGATCATAGGACAATGCTGGCCTCATAGAATGAGTTTGGAATTGTTCTCTCTATTTCTGTATTCTAAATGAGAATTTAAAAAGCTGGTATCATTTCTTCTTTACATTTTTAGTTGAATCCGCCAGTGAAAATAGCTGTGCCAAGTGTTTTTTTTGGTGGGGGGTGTTAATAATTATTGATTCAATGTCTTTAATAGATATAGGCCTCTTAAAATATCTACTTCTCTTTGTATAAATTTTGATAGTTTTTGTCTTTCAAGGAATTGGTCATTGCATATATGTTATTATATTTGTGGGCATAGAGTTGTTCATAATATTCCTTTATTGTCTGTCTGATATCAGTTGGAACAGAAATAATGACTTTTTTTTCATTTCTAATATTAGTAATGTATGTGTGCTCTCTTTCTCTCTCTCACTGCTAGCATGGTATATATTTTTCTATTCCTTCACTTTTAATCTACCTGTGTCTATATATTAAAATAAGTTTTTTCTAGACAACATATGTTTTGGTTGTTTTACCCACTTTGACAATTTCTATCTTCTAATCAGTGTATTTACCCCATTCATAAATGTATTATTATATACATTTAAAACTAATCTAAGTCCACTTTTAAATCAGACTATATCACTTCATAGATAATACAGGCACCTTATAACATACTTTTTCCAATTTCTCTTTCCCATCCCTTATGACACTGCTGTCATTTATTTTATTTATACAGATGCTGTAATCATCCAAAATATATAGATGTTATTTTTATCATTTTCTACTAGATCAATTAATAATATGAAAATGAAAGATAATTTTGCCATCATTTATTCCTTCTCTATTGTTTATCTTCTCTTTATGTAGATCTGAATCTTTGACCTATGTAACTATCTTTTTTTCTCTCTCTCTTTTTTTCTACTGGCAACAAATTCCCTTGATTTTTATTAATCTGTCCTCATTTAGTTATGGATAAAATTTCACTGGATACAGAATTCCAGTTTGTTGATATTTTTCTCTCAACACTAAATATTTCACCCCACTGACTTGTTCTGTTGAGTTCAATGGAATTCTTCTCTTGTTATTTTATAGGTAAGAAATAGTCTTCTTATCATTTTTTTCAAAATTTTCTGTGTGACACCTTAAAATATGAATATGATATGCCTAAATGTGTAGTATTTTGGCATTTATACTGCTTAGTATTCTCTGAGCTTTGAAATTGGATAGTGGTTTGGTGTCTGTCATTAACTTTCCATTAATTCAGCCATTATTACTTCTAATATTTCTTTTGTTCATTTCTGTTTCTTCTTGCATTTAATTATTTATCCATTACACTTTTGTAATTGTCTCATAGTTCTTGCATATTTAATTTTATATATTTCATTCAACTTTTTCTTTGTATTTTAGTTTGGAGAGTTTATATTAACATATTTTCAAGCCATTGATTCTTTTCTTGGCCATGTCCAGTCTATTTTGAGTCCACCAAAACCATTCTTCTTTTATGTTACAGAGTTTTTGATTTCTAGAATTTCTTTTTCATACTTTCTTGGAGCTTTCATCTTTTCCTATTTACATTATTCACCTGTTCTTGTATTGTTACATTTTCTGTTAGAGTCCTTAAGAAATTAATTATAGTTATTCAATATTCCTACCTCATTAATTTCAAAATCTACTTCATTAATCTGCTTCTGGAGCTTGCTTTATCTCTTCAGACCTTTTTTTTTTGCCTGTTATGCATTTAATTGTTTGTTGAAAGCTGGGCATGATGTACCAAGTAATAGTAACTGAGGTAACTAGGATTTTTGTCTGGCTAGCAGGAATTGGGCTATGTTTCAGGTTTGCTGTAGCTGTAGGTGACATAGCTTTAGTTTTCTTTAATTTTTTAAAATTTTTCTACTCTTTTTTGAGTGTCCTAAGAAATTATTTTTAAATAAAATCCTTTTAAAATAAAAGCTATATCTTGCAGCTCATTGTAATGTAATTCACTATTATCAATGCCCTATTGATGTATTGATGGTAATGAATTTAGGAACAGAAGCATTTTATAACCTTACAATTAATTTCAGTGTTTTAATACATCTGAGACCTTGACCTGTGATCTTCAGAAGCATCTGCCTTTGAATTTCTTCCATTAAATGAAACAGGAAGGACAGAGGGGATTAGAGTTGCCTAATTGCCCTTCCCCTGGTAAAGTGGTTTTCCCTAGAGGACAGACTTTTGCTATAGAATCCACAATGCAGTATTTCAAAATGTTTATTTATACTCTGCTTCTGTTCAAAACAACAGGTTTTTCCCCTCCCATCTTCACTGTGAGAAGTCAATATATTTCTATGAAATTATGCCCAAAGCTCCAAAACTGGGCCCCTAGGAGTTTTAATCTCTCAAGGTAGTCTGCACTCAGACTCTAGTGATCATCATTTTCCATTTCAGTGTTTCTCATTCTGATGTTTTCTTTCTTAAATAAGCTTATATTGGCTGTGATTTTCTGTATTCACCTCTCTCTTCAGATATCAAGGTGGTTGTTTGCCCTGTGATCTCAATTCTTTGATGGAGCTAAGAAAAGTCATCGGTTTCCAGTTTGTTTAGTTTTTACTTGTAAAAGAGGGAATGATGACTTCTGAGTGCTTTATATCTTGGAGAAAAATGCAAGTTTGGGTAGATTCTGTTTTTATCCCTGATTTTCAGGTAAGAAAACAGCAACAAGGGTATTCAACCTTGCCCAAGGTGTATACTAAGTGAAGGACTTAGTATTCAATCTTATGTAGTCTTATTTGAAAGACTATTTTCTTACCCATGATACTGGGTTGCTTTCCTTATTTTTTTTTTTAAAAGCATTAGATTCATACTGAATTATGCTATGGTCAACTTGTTACATTGGGAACTAAATTTCCTGAGATCACTTTCTCCAGTATGGTTTCAAGTTAGACAGAGCCAAAAGAGAAGTTGCACAGGATTTAATTACACTCTGAAGGCTGTAGTCCTATAAGAGACTTGCAGAATTGCCAACAGGTTCCACCTTGTCTTTTCCCATTAACAGTGTAGCTCCCCTTGCTGCTGCTGGTCCTGTTCCCCATTGGAGAGACTGTAGCCACAAAAAGTCAGCAGTCTTTTATAGACTTCAAAACAATCCTTTTTCATGGTCCTTCTCTAACAGATGGATGTGAATAGTTTACAAACTTCCCTGCAAGTTCTGATTTGTTCAGGTGCTCTGAGGCTAGATAGTGATTTGTTTCTCATCCTTTAACTCCTGCTTTTGAGCCTTTAAACCACCTACAATAATGTAAGATCAGTTTTCTAATAAATTACTTATTCCTTAACATTCATTATAGCTTTGCTTTTCTGAATGAAAAGTAACCAATTTATACATTGGTACAAAAGAGTTGTTCTATGGCCAAGAAACCTAAAGGATGGGAACCTGGAATTATCTGTTTGATCTCATTAAAGATTTTAAGGCATGAATGACCCCATTGCTAGTAGAAAAGAAGATCCTGGTGGATCATGGCATGAAGTGACAAAATATTTATATCATCACCTAAAATCAATTGCTTAAAAAAGGCAAAGTACTTGTTGCCACAGAAAATTTTAGTGAAAAATAATTATAATGGAGTTAATTATATGTTTCTAAGTGTTTCACTAAAGTTAGGGGAAAAGATGAGGTTAGAGTTTTATATCCCCAGCTCAGGGGACTATCTGTAGGGAACCAAAATTAAATCTACAATTACCCTAAAATAATACTTATCTACTGTAGCTTTGAGGACAAAATTTCCAAAAGCCAAACCAAAGTTTAATTTTGCAGATAGTTAAATTATAGTGCACCTTGAATTCACAACCTCATGGGGTCTCTTTTGTTAAAGTTAGGGTAATAAATAGAAAGTAGTAGGGCAGGGTCTTAAAAAATTGAAATGAGGACATTGAGCAGGTTCTGATGATGATGAGAACCTTGGGCCACTTTATTTGATTTATTATTTTTTGCCAGCAGAAGTAGCCTTCTCACCATTGTCTGAAGAGGTTAATTTCTCTTTGCCTGAATAATGTGTAGTGGACTCCCAAAATAGGTAATAGTACTGTGGGGGATGGTTGATCTTTTTAAAGTTTTATTGCACCTACCCCAAACACACATAACCTCTCATTGAGTCTAGATCTATAATCATACTCAACTCTTAGAAGACCCCAGGTGATCACCAACAACTTTTGACACTTATGTAGGTGTCACATGTTCCAAAAGGATTGCAAGATTTTGCCAATTTATAGCAGCATAAACCTGGAGAATATATATAATGACATCTAAGGAAGTTATGTTAGAAAGGAAAGGATATAATGCTTGACTAGAACATATTTATTAGTATCCGTGCACTAGGAAGAGACATCATATTCAATGTGATAAGTCACCTTGAGTGGCTAGGAGTGACTTTTTTATGAAGTAGCCTGCAGGTAGCCTACACGAATGAAATGGAAATACTAGAACTTCTTTAGTATCCCAATGACTTACAGAGATTGAAATGCTAAAGATTTATTGTGCAAGACTTTCTCATCCAGCCTGTAATTATGTCCCTCAGGAAGGAGAGTGCAGAGATGCTCCCTTTACTTAGGAGCTGAGATTTACATTGATAAGGGGAGCACCAGCCCCCTACAGTGGCTATTTCCTGTAAACTAGAGATGGCAGTAACTGCTGTCATAATTTCAATGGAAAGAGAGGGTGGCATGGTTCAAATGTTGACATTTAGCTTCCCCATACAAGGTGGTCATGGGTAACTATATTGGACAAGAGAGTTCAAGCCTTAACAAGAGTGATTTGACCCACAGAGATCTCCAGTATTAGTTAAGTGACCAATGGTGGTCCTAGGATTGAAATAGATCAACCAACACTCAGCCTCTATTCACTGAGAAAAATGCTCAGGTGACAATGGCTTGGCAGTGAAGATTATCTTTACATATAAGGCTCCTTCACATTCAAAGCAGCATGCCAGCGCACAGGTTCATCAAAACTTTACTGGTTTCACCTGTATCCTTGGTTGTCCTTCTCTAACAGACTTTCTCTCTGCTCTGCCACACAATCTGCATATATGAAAGATTTTTTTTTCCTTTTGCTCGTATAGGAATGCTTTGTCTCCCTAGATTTTAATTCTTTTAGGTTTATTTGAGCACACAGCTCTTTGTTGTCTTTAAATAAAAGTGTGCATTTTGTTTCATACAGTAATTTCATGTTTCAGGAAGGTTAAAGGTCTCTGTCAATCTTCTCTACTCTAACTAGAAGAAGAGCTTCTATTGATTAATTTTTAGATTATGGAATTATTTTAAAAATTTATGGATAATTTTTACATTTATATAGAAATACAAAGTATACCAAAAATGACCAAAAAATCTTAAAGAACAAAGATAACCTGGGATGATATTTAGAATTTCTGATTATTTTTACTATTTCCAAAGGCCAAAAGATGCTTTTGTGTCATGGTGTGAAATTTGTTGTGTCTTCATGGAGCCAATAATTCATAGGACCATTCACTTTGGTAATCACCAGGACTATGTCAGTGTTCCCCCAAAATTCTTCTGCCCCACTTTTCTCACTTTAGTAAAACTATTTTTATTTTAACTTATTCAGTGAATTTTTAGGCCATGAGAACAGTGTAAGGCATGGGCATGCACACTTTCAGTTGGTTTTAGGTTTCAGTGTTTCTCAAAAAAGATTTTTCTAGCTCTAACAATGAATGATTTGGATCAGAAGTTCACATAAACACAGTAGAATCACATAAAATTGTCCCCATTACTGGCCACTACAATTTTTGCCTACAACAAGTCCTAAAGCAAGAAAGTTTAGACTGTATTCTAAATTTCTATCATCCCTAACAACCCACAGTAATCAAAGCTCTAACTTTATAACCATACACCTCAATAACAAGATACATCACAGTCTTACATATCAGTGTATGAAAGATACTGGTAAAAATATCCTAATTTAAAATTCTTTGGTTTGACAATAGAAAAGAAAACTAGATTGCAGACATATGGAATAAATGTTGATAAACTTACTTTAACATCTGTATAAAACATATTGATGCTATTATATTCTGATTATAATTGTGCTTTGCATTTGACATAAGGAAAATGGTGCAAGTGTCTTGTAAAGTCTATGATCTATAGTACTCATGAAAAAAATAGAATAAAAGCAATTAACTTAAAAATTTTAAATCACAGATCTGCATGTGAATTATTCAAGAAAAACAGGTAGCTGTAACTTTATTCTATTGACAACATTTTTGGAACTACAATAGCTATTTAAATGGCTCAATTAATAGGGTAATTAGGATTCAATTTAAAATTACATGACAATGAGAAGACCTGAGATAAATAATTTACACTTTAAATGTATTTCTATTCTGCTTATTTATATGGAAACATAAAAATTTAATTCTGAATGAAGTGATAGACAAATAATATAGGCCAGAGTTCTAAGAATGTTTATACATCTAATTAATTTAGGTAATTAGTAAATAAAAATTACTACATTACTATTGTATGTTATGTAAACTAAAGAATAAGCTTGTCTACTTTATAGGTAGGTATTGAGTAAAAAAACAAAATTAAAGCATAGATTCAGCTTAAGTTATAGAAGATTGTGACTAGTAAGGTATGATCTTGGGAAAACCACTTATACTCATTAGGACTGAGTCACACCATCTGTAAAAGGGTTCATGGGGATGTGAATGTTTTTATTATTATTATTAATTATTATTATTATTTTATTATTAGTGAGGACATTGGGTTGCAAGTGACAATAATTCAAACTTACATTCTTGAGTTATAGAGGGAATCAACTACTTTTTAAAAAGAAAATTCCAAGGGTCCAACTACTTTCAGATTCCTCTGGCTCTAGAGTTTTGAATAATTTCATGAACAATCTGCTTTATCTTTCTGCCTTAGTCTTTAGTACTTCCAAATGTCATCCATTGATCTTCCCAATCTCTCTGAAAAGATAACTTCTGCTTCCAAATGGTCTCACAAAAGACATGAGGTTGTTTCTCTTTGAACATTGCTTGAGTCATGAGCCTATACTACACCAATCTTGGTAGCAAGAGAGATATCATATATTTTAATAGCCTTTGCTCTGTATTTATTCTCAACATATTAAATGAGATTGATGGGATGACTTATTAGAGGAAGTGAGGTTCTTTTTGTATATAGAAGGCAAAATCATCTACTGTTCACTATTATCTCTAAGAACTTTTCCATATTTTATATCATAGGCTTCTATCCTCTTATATCTGAAGCTCCTGCCTCACTTCCCAGTAGTTGAGTAAGGAAAGCAGAGGGCAGGGGGTGATACTATTAGAATATCTTCTATGTGATATTGACCATTCTAGGATCATCACAAACCCCATGAATATTCATACATATTTAGTAGGTCAGTTTTCTGTCAAGATGTAAGCTGTGCTACATTTCAGGGGCTATACAAACCCTTACACAACTATTGAACTCCTCTGTTAGTGAAGTACTAAGAATTTTACAATTCCAATCTATAAACTTGATATCAGTTCCATTCCATGGCAGAGATTTATAAAATACATTTTTTCTATGCATTTTAAACAATATGTAATATAGTTAAAAAAGTAGAGAAGTGTCTAAGAGAGCAATGCCTAGGAAGATATAGTAGACTTAAATCCATGAACTTCCTCCTAAATAGTTGGTCTACTCCCATTTGAAATTGATGTTTGTTAGGGGGAAATGTTTATTATTCCTACTGGTTCTTATTTACTTCAATGGTTTATAGTATGTGTGTGTGGGGGGGGGGGCAATTGTGACCCTCCAGAGGACATTAGGCAATGTCTGTAGAAACTGTTGGTTGTCACAACTAGAGGGGACCATGCTACTGGGCAGAGGCTAGGAATGCTGCTAAATATCCTGAAATGAACAGGACAGATTTTGAAACAAATAATTATTTCACCCCAAATGTCAATAGTACTAAGATCGAGAAGCTCTGCTTACCACATTTTCTTTCTTTCTTTCCTTCTTTCTTTCTTTCTTTCTTTCTTTCTTTCTTTCTTTCTTTCTTTCTTTCTTTCTTTCTTTCTTTCTTTCTTTCTTTCTTTCTTTCTCTCTCTCTCTCTCTCTCTCTCTCTCTCTCTCTCTCTCTCTCTCTCCTTCCTTCCTTCCTTCCTCCCTCCCTCCCTCCCTCCCTTCTCTCTCTCTCTCTCTCTCTCTCTCTACCTTAGAGATACTTCTCACTGTTGCAATTCATGTTTTCTTTTACCCAGTTTAAATTATTAATCCCATCAGTGGAGGATGCTCCATGGTACTGTTCACTAATTCAGAAGAGAATATGTGTGTGCCTTTAACAAAATAACTAAAGGAATTTTTCATTTTGAAACACCGATAAATGAGAAGAAATATTTCAGGTTCCCGGAACACCAGGAGTTCTTTGATGATCAGAGGTTAATATACAATTAAAGGGATATCATCTTGATTGGCAAATCATCAACTCTTGGTGATTTATAACGGATTATTCATTCTCTACTTGGAATGAAAGTGGCTTATAGGGAGAAAGATGCTTACACAGAGGGCCAGAATGGGGCATTTAAACACTTTTTACATTAAATTCACATAATTTTTGAATGTCCAGCATTTCTGACAGCTCATTATCAGAATATACAAATCATTTCTCTGAGAGTAAATTTTTTAAGAGCTATAAAATATGCCACTTTGAATTACTCTAGAATTATTTCCTCCTTTTTAAGAAAGGTAAAGGTAATCATTAATAATAAAATAATACTTCGAACAACTAACATTTACATACCTAAAAGTTAAAAGAGAGTGAATTCTAAGTAAATTGTAACTTGTAAGTAAATTCTAAATAAATTGATCTTGTAGGTCTCAACATCCACATGGCGCACAGCAGTCTCAGCAGTGACTCATCTGTCCCACCCCTCAAACAACACTGTGCTCACTGAGAACATTTTTATCAGAGGTTAGTAACTTACAAATTTAGAAAACTTCCATTAGAAAACTTACAAATTTAATTTATATTCCTATTTTCTCAATTAATGGGACCAGTACTTAATGAAACACCTTCACCACTGTATACAGTTGTGAAGCACTGAATGGGCTCCTGACAGTTGAAGGAATAAATTCATCTAAATTATTACCAAGAACATGCCTGGCTTGAAGTGTCTAAGAATTCTTTCTGTTTCTCGTTAGCACTTTTTGTTCTTTTTCAAACCTTTTATGTGTCACCTTCCATAGATGTTGTGTGGGTAATTAATGTTTACTTTTAACATAATCTAATATCCAGTTATATCCTACAGTGGAGAACCAATTATCTTTAAAAAGCAGTGAGTACAAAATTTAATATGACAAAATGCCACTTACAGAACTATTTCTTCAGATATAGAAAAGAATTATTGCATAATTTGCTCTGTCTATCCTCATTTAACCAGATCACCTGCAAAAGTGAAGGTTATCCTCTTTAAGAATTTCATCACTGAAGGAAAAGCCTGCCTTTGTATACACACATCTATTTGACTATTCATTACTCGCTGTGAATTTCTTAGACATGTGTGTCTAGAGATGTCTTCGGAGGCAGACCAATCAACCAAATATAGACTATAGAACAAATATTTGCTAGCTCATCAAATGTATTTTTATTATAGTTCTTAAAATTATTATTTTAGCATATTATCTTTAAAAAGCATTTTTTAAGTCTTTGTGAATTTTCTCAAAGAAAGATTCACTAAATTCTAACCTCCCTTACTCTCCAATTTTGCTTTTGAAGACATATAAAATAAAACCAAGAATCTTCTATATTCACACTGCTTAATTGTTACAGAAAACAAATTGCATATTAAAGCATCTATTCGTAAATAATTAAAGGTAGACAATACGAGGTATTCTTCATCCCTTCAAAAGGACAGGCACAACTGGGGCATCACTAAATTTTCTGGTGTGTTTCACATTGTAAATATTTTAAGACAAATTTTACCCATTGGAGTGCTTCTGATAATCTAATAAAAGGAGAAGAAATAAAAAAAAATAAAAGTTAAGAGAATGACACCTTAAATTAAGAAGCCATTACATCTCTTGCACTGATTTGAAAAATAAGTGGATAAAGAGAATAAAAATGCTGATCTGTATCTATTATCAAGAGGATACAACAATTACTGCTAGATTAATTTAGTTTCTAAAGAAAATACACAATCCACACTTCAGTTGCATTCAAATTGATTTTGGTTAAAAGAAAATAACTATCCCATTAATAAAACGAAAAAAATTATTCCACTGGCCAACAAGGAGTTACTCAGCATTACTGATTTAATCACCATGTCCTTCATCCTTCTACTGCATTCAGTGCACCTGGTTTAATCACATTGCAGTGAGTTGTGGTACCTGAAATGGAGGTCTCAGCAGGGGAGATCTTCCTCTTTTCCTACTGTGAAGAAAATGCAAGTGTGGAGGAGAATGAAAAATAAAACTGACAGTATCAGGCAGCCCCCATTCTGCTTGTTCAAGTTTACTGTGGTAAGTTTAGCAAAGGAAGTACTCAGTGTTCTTTATCTTCCTTCCTTCCTTCCTTCCTTCCTTCCTTCCTTCCTTCCTTCCTTCCTTCCTTCCTTCCTTCCTTTTGTATTCAGAGCTCTGTGTCTTGTTTTGGGGAAAAAGAGTAAGAAGCAAAATACAAGATGATAATTTAGTTTTTAGAATAAGACATGAGGATGTAACCTTAAACACATTCATGTTGCCAAACCAGTGACATATGTGAAACAAAACAAAACAAAACAAAACAGTATAATTTTGCAATGGAGTCCAAGGACGATAATGGAAAGTGAAAATATAAGAAGGAAAATAAAGAATAGAGACACATCTACAGCCTGACAACTGCAGCATTAATAATGTCTGATACCCCTCTCACCCTGGAACTTGCCGCCTGGAGTTGCCCATGTGTGAAGCAGCTTAATAAGAAATCAGCACTCACAATTCAAGTGTTTGCCTCTGTCATTTGAATTCGAGGCCTATATCTGAAACCACGAATTGCTTTCTTTGGTCTGTAACATGTTCTTGTGATGCTACTGTTCATTTTTAACAGTCACATAGGCCTTTAGTATTTGAGCTTCAGTTTCCATGGAGATAACTTCATATCTTTTTCAATACTCCTATCACCAGGACTCTACAAAGTGATTTTTATAAGTTATATAAGTGTTTCTCACACCATCTATGATCCAGGATCACTTTTTCTTATTTTCATTTCAGCACAGATCAATATGTAGTCTCTTGGATGTAACAATAACCCAGCCCATATATACCACATATGAATTATGTAAACTGCTCTATACTCTATTTCAGTGATTTTAGTCATTTAATCATGAACTTGAGTGTTGCAACAATGAATCATTACTATGAAAATTTCTAAAACATTAGTCTAAAGTTTTATATTTACCTGATTATGGGCAAGTAACAAGGATTTTGCTTATTAGTCATTGTCCACGAATCATACTTTGATTGACACTGTATTACATGGCCTATATTTTAACCCAGATATGTCTTTCTCTATCTTCCTCTCTCTTTCACACACACACACACACATGCAAAATCCAAAAATATACAGATATACACACACTTCAAAATGCATAAATGTCATGTATTCATGATTCTAATATATGAAATAGTTTCACTGCACTAAAAATGCCCTTACAGTCTACTTTTAATTGATGTGAATATCACCTGATGAATATTATAAATATCTTATAACAGCATAATTTCATTTCTTCCCTTTTGGTCTTTTCATTGTTTTTATGTTATAATTCTACATATGTCAAAACTCCATAATACAATGTTATCATTTTTGCTTTAAAAAATCAATTTAAAAAAAATTTAAATAATAAAAAAAACTTTTATATTTATTCATGTATCTCCATTTCTGGTGTTCTTCGTGTGTGTGTGTGTGTGTGTGTGTGTGTGTGTGTGTGTGTGTGTGTAGATCCACATACCCACTGGCTATCGTTTCTCTTCTGCCTAAAAAATTTCTTTTAATTTGTTTTAAAGAACAATAATTCTAGTGAATTCTTTCCACTTTTGAATTTCTGAAAAAGTTTATTTCAGTTTTATTTTTTAAATATAGTTTGCTGAATATGGAATTCTAGAATTTTGTCTGTTTATTTGAGTTAATTAACGATCTTGCTCCATTATCATCTGGTTTACATTGTGTGTAATGAGAAACCTGCTGTCATTCTCCTGTGCTATACTTATTTATCCTTCCCCATCCTTGAACCTCTGGAAACCACTAATATTTTTACTGACCCTATAGTTTTGCCTTTTCCAAAATGTTATAGAATCACAGCCCCTTCACACTAATCCCTACTTAAATAAGCAATTTTACTTTCCTCCAAAGTACTGGGTAGAGAAACTTACAAATCATACTGAGCTATCCTTCTTCCTCAACATCCACATAAAATGCATTACTATTCTTACCTAGGACATTTCCATAATATTTGCTGAATCTCTTTACTTATACCATTGTCTACCATAGTCTAAACCATTGGCTCTTCTCCTATACTAATACCACATCGTTCCAATAGTCTTGAAAGTCTCCCTAACTTACTCTTGGCTCTGGCTACAATACATTATCTACTGAGCGTACAAGACAATCTTTCAAAAATGAAGAACAGATTTTGTCCTTTCTCTGTTCAAAATAGTTATATCTCCCTGCCCATTCACATTTAAAATGTGAAATCCACATCATCTAAAAGCTCTTTCATGTTGTAGTTCCTCTCATCCCCTCCAGTCTCACCTCTCACCAACTTTTTCTTCCTTCTCAAAATGCCACCTCTCCATTCCTCTTCTTTCTTTCTTCTAAGAGCAGTCTTTTTCTTGACATGGGCCTTTTCTTAGGCTGATTTCTATCTGTAACATACTTTCCCATTCAAAAAAAGAACACTCTTTCAGAGAAGACTCACATTTATCCCTTAAATGAAGTTGGATTATCCTGGTACCCTCTCTAATAACACTATGTAGTATTCTTTCATAGTACTTACTATATTTTTCAAAATTTTAATTAATTGATTATAAGACTATTGACATCTGGTACATATTGAAACAACTCCAAAGGAAATCTCTCTCTGAAAGTCTTCTTCTTGCTAATCAAGCTAGATACAATTTCCTTGTCATGCTAATACAATTTCCTTTCTCTGAAACAATACTTTTCTACCTCTTCCTGTATATCCTCTCTATATATGCAAATATATCTATATATATGCACTTGTATGTGTGAATGTGTATATTAATATCGGTCTTCCCAACTATACTTTAATTTTCCATGGTCATAGCCGAATTTGTTTCGCTCATCTCTGTACCTTTTATATACCCATATAAAGTATGTCTTTCATAAATAACAGCCATGTGTGTTCATGAAGCCTTCCTGAATAGTTGTCTAAGTTGAGATGAGAAGAATAATAATTAACGAAATGAAGAGAGGGTGGAAGGAGATATCATTGGCAGAAGAAACATTAGATAACACACAAACACTGTAAGTGAGTGGGGATTTGGAGAGTGGGAAATATGGATTGGACTAAAACCAAGGGAATTGAATGGAGTGTTAAGAGAGGAGCTGAGAGGTAAGCAGAAGAGATATCTTGAATGACTCAAAATCAAATAGAAGTAAAACTGCTAACATTCAGTTTAAATTGTACCAATTATTCAGTTATCCATTCATAATGATGCCCGTTGGATGGCATGGGAGAAAAAATAAAATTCCAAATAGAAGTGGAAAACATGAAGAAAATTAGGTCAGTGAAAGTTCTTCAAGATTAAAATAATAATAAAATAAAATTGTATCTTTCTGCTAAATAGTCAGCCTGCTAACATTTACAGATCCAATATTCACAGTGTTGTTGATAGGCAAGGATGACACCATAGAATTATCCGTGAACCATGCCAATACGGTTGACATGAAGAAATGAGGTAGAATTAATTGGCTTATCCATAGAAATTAACTGTAAGAAAATGGTGAAAATTATATAGAGAGCAAATTCAAAATTTATTTCACATGGAAATTCAAAGAAGAGAAAGGCTGAAAGGATTAATTTATTTCATTTTAACATCTAACTGAGAAAGAGATGTATTCAAGATCAAAGGCTGAAATAACTAGTTTCAGCCACTTTATTGGTGGGGTGGTTTTATCACAGTTATCAGATTATGTTGGTGAACTGCATTTCACATTCACTTACTAAATTTTAACAAGGCATCATTTTTTAAAATCCTGGAAATGTATCTTCTTTGGCCACTGTCAATACCCCATTTCAGCATACCGTCGGGTTATAACTGAGACAAATGTTGTCATCTCCTAACTGCTCTAACCTCTCCAATTTCCCTTTACCATTCTAAAGTGAAAATTTGGTCATCTCACTTTCCACCTTAAAATCTTTCAATAGTCCTTTCTATTGCCCTAGGAATATAGTTCAGACTCCCTCCCTTGACTTTAAAATCCTTTGTGAGAATTAGCCTCTTTTTCTCCCTAGTTGATTTTCTGCTTTCTCTCATTTCTCACCTTCTTTTCCAGCCCACATGCTCTTTAACCAGCAGGTGTATTAGACATGTTCTTTCCTCTGCCAACCACAACCATTTCCCATTACCTTCTGCAGAGTAATGTTTGCTCATTCTTCAAGATTCAGCTTAGATGAGAACCCAGGTTCTAGCCTGGTATTCCTTTTCTATGCTCCACAGACACTCATTGCTGTGTACTCGTCTGTCTCTTATACCTTCTCATCATTCCACTGAGAGCTCCCTTAGAGAATGAATCCTGCCTTATTTATTATCTTTGTGGTTTGGAGATTTACCTTATTATCTGACAGAGAACAGGTTTTTTATTATTAATTAATAAGAAGAATAATTGTAATAGGTACTACAACAAATTGAGCACTTAGTTTGTGCCAATACTTTGCCTAATGTTTTATATTCTTTTTCTAAATCCATCTTCAAAGTAGTTTTATGAAGTAAATATTATCTTTTGGTTTTTAGAAGGGAAAAATTAAGTTCAGAGAATTTAAACCTTTCCCAGCACCAGATAATTAACATTGATTAAATTGGACTCAACTCATGTCTGTTGAACACAGAATTCTCCTCTTTCAGACTATGTTATATTTTATTTCAATACATTGCTATACATAAAATTTAAAGAAATTCACCTTGAATTCCTTTGGTACAATAGAGAATTAGACAAGAAGTGAGGTCGAAGACCTGAGAAAATATGCCAAAATGGCAGCCTTGATGTGTAATTGACTATGTGTGAGGTGTCAAAGACATTCCATAAAAAGTCGTTCATACTATTTACATTGTCACCTATTTCTTGGCAGTATAAAAAATAATATGCGATTCATTCTATTATCCATTTTTAAATTATTCATGTTAAAATACTTTAGCTCCATATTTCCACACATTCTCAAGAAATACAATAGAAAGATGGACTGTTTATTTTTGTTTATCTTTTGTATTGAGGGATTGGGACCAAAATTAGTGAAATGAAAATGTGGTTCCCTGACAATAGATTTGTCCAAACTATACTTTAAATGAATGAACAAATAGACAAATTAATTCTTAGATAAAAAGATGACCAGATATAATTCCTCAAATAAAAAATTTCCATCTCATCTTCATATATATTAGCCTATTTATTTTTCCCCAGGCCCATTATTTTCTATTATCATCTATTTTCATAGTGATTACCATTGTGGCTCTGTACCATTTTTATAATTTTCTATATTAATTGTTAGACCTTCTAACCTTGTATTTCAAATATTAACTTGAGGCTTAGAGGTTATTTCTATTCTATGAATCTATATTTAATTTGTTAAATCTACCAATGAGAGGGAAAGCAATTATCATTCTGAAAATATTTATTTAGAGAAGATAATTTGTAAAGTAAATTTTGTGAAGTAACAACACAAACCACATACTAAAAACTTTTTAAGGTTTAGAGGAAACATTCCTTAGTGCCTAAGAGGGCTGCACTCCATTCATGAATCAAAGACTAGGATTTTCAGAGCTAAAAAATAACTTACTAAAGTCTACATTCACACAAAAAAAGTATTAATTGCTGTTAAACTTCTCTTCAATAAGTTGCAAATCGAAATTGTGTTAAATTTCACCATAGGCCTCATAATTTTTCTCTATTCTCTGCTTCCCTTCACTTCCTTCTCTTTCATTTCCCCAAAACTTCCATTTGACTTCTCTCAAGAAACAATGAAGAGGAGAGAGAACTTTCAAATTTGTTTCAGGACACATATTTGAAATCCTATGAATGTATTTATAGTGCCAAAGGCAGCTTATTTGGCAAGTCTTTGCTCTAGAATTAATAATAATAATAATAATTAATAATAATAATGAAATATCAATAATAATATCTATTATTTTTTTATGGACCAGACTGTTAAAAGTTTTATGTACATTATTACATTTAATTTTATCTCACACATATATGAGATAAGTGCTATTAAAATCATCCTCCTCTGTCAGATGAGGAAGCTAAATATCTAGTCCAACCTCACATAGCCAGGAGGGGTGGAGATGATATTCAAAGTCATGTAAACAAACTTCAAACTGCTTTTAACTGAGGTCAAACTGGTTAAAACCTCATATCTAGTACCCTCAGGAAGATTGTCATGCTAAGATTTCCTTTAAATTTTTTTTTCAAATGGCCCTAAAAATAAAAGAGGCATGACCAGGAATTCTAATGAAGCCTAGATTAGAAATCTTTAAATGTAAATGTATAAAAGGAATCATTCCTGTTTTGGTAACATCTGGTGTGCTTACCTACTCATTGATATAAAGTCCTGTTCTACAGTGAAATAGAGTGCAACATTTTTATGCATCTTAACCAGGGCTGGACTAAGGCAAGAAAAGCAAAGCACTTAGGGTGCAAAATTGAAGGACACACTCACTCAGTGTGGTCAAGTACAGGGTCCACCCCTGAGAATGAAGTACCCTTAAACATGACTCCCTGGCCTCATTTCTCTCACCAAGTCCTACTTTACACCTAAGGATTTTAATGAATGTGGATATGGCTATCTTGGCTCAGCGGCCTCAATGGAACTTTATTTTTACCACTGACCAGTAGAAAACAGTTTATTGTTTGTTAGTTAACTTGTTCTTTCATTTTTCCTCTCTAGAATGTGATTTACATGTGCAAATTTAAATGTCTCTCTGGATCTTCACGAAAGCATCTTATGTTCTAAAATGTTTTCAGGAAAATAAAAATAATAGTTTGCTTTGTATTGAAAAAGTGACTGATAGTTCATGTATACACTGATTAGCCAAATTGGGGATTAACTGCCATAGAAACTGCTATTCCATGCACAGTGCTAATTACTAAAATTCTCTCTTTCAGTTCCATTGTATAATAAAATTCTAAAACATTAATGAAATTGTGATGTGTTTGGAGGGCATACCATTTTGTTTTACAACATTTTTAAGTTTACAAAGCATCTTCAAGAGCAGAGGTCCTCTAGAGATACCTCTAAATTAAAGTTTTTGTTGCAATTTTTCACATTAGAAAGTAGATGTGAAAGAGATTACGGAACTTACACAATGCATGAATGTAGCCCAATCAGTTTCCAACAAAATTTTCCTTTCTTTTTGTGCTTTGTGTTGGTCTTAAGTTATTAATTTAATAATTTAAACATTTTATTTTTTCAGAAGTCCAAACTAGTGAAAAGATGTGCCTGGAAAATTCTACTCTTTCAGAACTTTAGGTTTCCTGAATTTTAATCAGTATGATATCTATCTCTGTAAATTGTGCCAGCACAAGTAACTTGGCCCTATGATTCACAAAACAAACAAAGAAGATCAAACAAAGAACAAAAAGCATTTCTATGTCTTGTTATGCAAATGTCCCTTGTGCTAATCATCTGTTAGAGTGAGGGATTTGAACCAGTTGAGAAAAGGATACTAAAGATAAAGCCAAATATGGGCTTTGATGCACAGGAGGTTAGTTGGGAAAATATTGCTCAAACCTGTGACCAAAGTGTAGTTCCTGTAATCAATGAACCCAATGCCTATTAACTTAAAGCACCCAGTTCATCATGTCTCCCTGAATCTCTGTCCTTTCGTAGCTCCCCCTCCCACAAAGACTGGGGCTTGGACATTTGACTTACTTTAGTCAGTGAAACAGAATCAAACTTCATACAAACAGCTATTAAGTGCCTGTTATTTTAAGAAATGATAATTATAAGTGTTGTTGTTTTAAGATGCTTAAATTTGGAGCTAGTTTGTTATGTAGTGATAACTGATAACACTGTTCTTTCCTCTGAATTAAGATTATCCCTCAATCCTAGTCACAGAAGCCGGAAAAGTCCACAGTAGAATTCCCCTACCCCTATCTGACTCTTAAAAAAGAGCATATCCAATGTTTATCACAAGGCAGGAAGACAGAATTAAGACTAAAATTCTTATAGCCCATAGGTAAGCAATTAAAAAAGATAGCTATAGATAAGTCAGAACATATGTAGGTATTAGCTGTTGATCCACTAACCTCACCCAATAGAGAAATATTAATTTTAATTGATGCCAGACTCTCACCAAATTCCTAAGTATAAAAATCATATTGGGAAATGTCAGAGAGTATGAGGAGAAAACTATAGCTTCTTTGTCAGGAGTGCCTTTCCCACAAGTAAAATGATAGAAGAATAATAAGTAAGATATTTATTTCATGAATTGTCATCAATATGAAAGGAGAGAATATGCTCTCTCTCCAATATCACCAACAAAATCAATTTATTGAGCGTTTCTATGTGTGAAGCATTATGCTGTGCTAGGAGTCCAGCAGACCATTTGGCACTTGCTCATCACTTCACATACAAATTAGGCCTTATAATGACATAGAGTAGGAATTATAATTCTTATTTACATGTGAGAAGAAATAAAGTCAGTAGATTTTTAATAATTAATCTGAGAACACTAAGGTAGTAAATGCAAAAATCTGACTTGAATCATATATTCCTTATGTGACAGTCCAATCTTCTGCCTCCTATTGTAATAGGTAAATACAATTCAAGGGTCCATGTACTCAAGGATTTTATAGTGGGGTGTATGTGTGTGTGTGTGCGCGTGTGTGTTTCTATGCTAGTTGCTGAAGGAGAACAGATATGGGAGATGTCTCTTGGTTTGAAAGAGGGTTTTAGGGAGAAAATAAGATATGGCTGAGATCTATGAGCTTGATCTAGAGACTATATTCTTGTACTTTGCAGTGTCCATCTCAAGCCCTCATTGTGTGAAGGCGCAGTTATCCGATACTCACTGCTCTTTCATTACCCAGTTTCTGACCTCATCATTAACTTATTACACATAGGTTTTCACCTTCAAGCGACTCTCTTTTCTTCAAACTGTTTTCTCTTATCAAAATTACCTTTTCCACAATTGTCAGAATAAATAACCTGCCAGTTTATAAACCAAACTTACACATCATCTCTTGCTTTTCTTTGTTGTTCAAAAAGAAGCATTCAGACTGCTGATGAAGAGAGTTTGCTGAAAGGCCAGTGACCTGTATTTTTTTTAGCAGAACAGCAATCACAATTTGCCAAAGGCACAAAAATGTGAGTGACTTTGCTGTGTATCATGTTAGATGTGCCGCTTCTTATGCATTATTTCAGGTTGTACTTTCTCGACTGGACACTCAACATGTAGCCAATGAAGCAACAAAAATAAAACTAAGGAAATAAGCAATTTCCTTTGATAGGTGTCATTAGAGTCACACATAACATGAACAAACTAAATTATTCTGACTAAGATTGCAATCTAGTCATACAAATTGGGTAAATCCAATTAATATATTCTTCTTAGTTTAAAATTCTTCAAAGATTTAAAAGGCTCATGCTCTAACACTGAATCATTGGTGTTTCCCAACATCATCGGCTTGGGATGAAAAAAAAAAAAAAGAGCTAGAAGAAAAATACAAGCCTAAAACTTTTAATTGGCATCTTTATATCTTCATAATTAAAAGTATTTTAATATTTCTAAATGTAACACAGTTATAATGACTTTAATAGGCTGATCAATGTCTGACATGATACCCAAGTTTTTATTGAATCTTTTAAGTAGAATTTTCTGAAATTCCTTTCATTTGAATCTTATTTTTAAACTTAGACATCAGAATCCAAAAAATAACTACCATCTACTCAAATCAAATCCTACTGAGAATAGGGGTAGATTTTGCTCTTGACCTAAAATGTTGTTTCAAAATTAACAGAAATATAAATAGTATAGAATATTTGAAACAAAATATTGAACAACTTTTATATAAATAAGACTTGTCTTGCATATTAACAATAGCATAATTATCATTCTATAATATTCTTATTTATAATTTCATACAGATATTTTAAATTTATTTAAACAACCCTTCACAGACTGAAACTGGGGTTGCAGACACTACAGAAAGTTTCCCAGTATTTTGTTCACATGTGAAACAACTAAGTTAGATTATTTTTTGTCATATAAATGATATAAATGTTACCATGACATACACGTTAGACATGTTTCCTTGATTTCTGTGCCTATTCTTACCTGGAAGAGGCATAAATTTGTCTCTTTGTCTGTTGAACACTGTTAAAATGTTAGTATTGATGATACGTTTACTTAGATTAAAGCTGAGTCATTTAAAAAACATTTATTAAGAGAAATTATGAAAATATTGGTTAACTAAGGTGATGTGGAATCAAGAGGAAGAATTAAAATTGTCAGACAAATCCACTACCTACCAATACATTACCTAATGAATTTGGCAAAAATTTTCACTTTCAAGCAGATGTTTGACAAGCTCTAAAAATATATATATTTTTTTACCATAAACAAATTCTATTTCCATTATAATGGACCTATAAGCATTCTAATAGTATCACATTTATTTAAGAAAATACAGTTAGGAAAAACATTTGGAAAAAAACTTTTTTTAAATAAGCATTTGCAAATGTTTATCCGGAGAAAAAAATAAGAGCTGTCGACTCATTTATAGTATGCCTGTTGAGTAACATAGAAAAGTATACTATAAAACAGTCTAACTGAGTTTAATGTGATACAAGATTTATAGCATAATAAATCTGTCTTTAATAAATCCTATTTTCTCTAGTTTGAACTCTAGTGAGCTAATTTTTAAACCTATGTATTTCTAATAATATATGATTTTAAGCAACTCTTGTGAAAAATCATGAAGGGTTTAAGAGGGAAAGAATATATATTGCAACCTTTACATTGGTTTTTTATTTTTTTCCCCAGAAGTATTTAAATCAAACTGTAGCTACAAACACATATTACAATAGAGACTTGGGTGATCAGTTAACCAGATAATTCTTTTACTAGAAAAAAATTTTTTTTTTTCCTTAGCAAAATAGTTAAGAGTGTTGAGGGGGTTGCTCTATGTTGACTAACTTGATATGCTAATTTTCTCAGCTTCCATTTTCCCTGAATTCTGCTAATGCTGTTCATATAGAATTGTAAAAGCTCTAGATATGTACAAAAAAATTAGTTATGCGTGTATATAGGTGCATGTTGGCTTGTGTGTATACATGTATTTATGTTTGTGCATGCATGTATCTGTGTATATATGTTTTAATTGCAATTTTTAATAAAAGTGTAACCTTGGTCAAATTTTCACCTCATTGTGTATTTTTCTTTAACTTTATTCATCTTCTTGCTAAGAGAAAATTATTGGTATTTCAATAGAGCTTCACGTTTTTCTAATCTAATTCATGACCAATAAGAATTTAAGTTTTCTTTATTTCCAATAGATTGATGAACATCTTACTTATTTTTAAAACAACCATGCTCAAAGAATGCTGATTGTATTGAAAGATGCAAAAGCCATTAAGTGTATAGCAGTTTTAAAATAAGAAATGAATGATTTTAAGATACATGAAGGTTCTGTTTCTTAGCTTATGTTTCTTAAAGCGACTTATGTTTCTCCATGAGACTTTTAAATGAATATACACAAGTCAGGGCCATTCTTTACTCAAAAATCAGAAATGATAATTGTCATCTAAGATGACATGGGCTACTTCAATATTGTTCTTTATGGAACAGAGAGAATTGGACCATGTTGTTGCTTTTCTCTATCACTGATTAAAGTCAGATAACTAGTTGTTTAAAATTTGTTTTATATAATACTTTTAAAGGCTCAGAACATGTTATTGACCCTTATATAGAATGCAAGTAAACACTTAACTTGGATCTTTCACACAGAAAAAAAGAAGAAGCCTTACTTACTGAGAGAAGGCCATCTACTCATATTCATCTATTTATTCCTTTTCAACAGCTACATTTTGGGTTTCTACTCTGGCCAAGCAATGTGCAGCAATGGGCATACAGTGGTTGATAAGATAGGCATGCTCCCTCCCCTCAAGGGCCTTATAGTTTGTGGATGGGACACACATTAAAGAATTGACAACAAGCCACTTACCAAAATTTTCTATGTTTCTATCTAGAGCCAAATTCTCCACTTGTACATGAGCTTTCATCTTCCCTTGCTCAGGTGCGGACATCACTAGCAACTCTCCCCATTTGAGGATGTCACTGTTGAAATTTTTAACCTTTCTTTTTTTATCATCATTTGTTTTCCTCCCTTCTGCATGTAATTGACTGTTACTTCACCTATTATATATATTTTTTCTTCATCGTACTTACCCATTAGTTATTGCTCCATTCCTTTGCTGTCTTGCACAGCAGATCTCTTGCAAGAGTTATTGAAACCTAAGATTTCTAATTTCTTTCCTCTCACCAGGGTTTCATTCACCACCACTTCTCTTCACAATGATACTAATGACCTCCATGTTCCTAAATCCCCTGGACAGTTTCCAAACCCTACTTCATTCAATCTATCAACATAGAGTTCATCAATTCTGACTCTTTCATACATTTTCTTTGCTTGATTTAAGGACATCAAAGTCTGGCTTTTTTATTAACTCGCTGGTCATTTATTCTCAGTCTAACCTGTTTTTCCTCTCACATGGGAACTATTAAAGAGCCTGGGCCTTATTCCTTAGATAGTTCTCTACACTTTTTCCTTTATGTGTCTCCAGGCTTTAAACATCAGTATGCAAATGACTCCTACATCTGTATCTTTAGCCTTAATTATCTCTCTCCAACTCCAGATTAGTAAATTCATCTCCTTTCTTGAATCTCTATTTAAAATGTAAAATAAACATATCCATAATCAATATTTCAATATTTTTCCCTTGAAACATGATCTACCAGGAAACTTCCCCATCATAGTTAAGGGTAACCCCATCCTTCCAATTGTCCAGGCTGAAAACTTTGCTGTGATTCTTCACTCTCTTTTTCTTATCTCCACTGTCAATTTATCTGGAAATCATGTAAATGTTCTCTTCAAAATATATCAAAACTCCATCTACCTTCTAACTACTGTCTCCTCCAAATCTCTGATCTGAGCCATCATTATCCCCTCAGGTATCTTTCAAGATTCTTGTAACTTGTCTCACTGCTTTTACTTGCATTCCTCTCTTCCCGTTTATTCTCATCCATAAACCTTCAGTATATATCTATATCACTTATAGTAAAGCCAAAGTCTTTAAAATAATCTACAAGGCCTTAGTGATCTGATTGATCCTTACCCTTCTGATCTCATCTCCTTCTATCCTCTTCCCACTCACTCTTTTCATATGTACTGACTTTCTTAATGTTTCTGGAACATATTACATGCATTCTCATTTTACAGACCTTTGCACTGAATGTCCCTTATACCTGGGATGCTCTTCTCTCATCTATCTACCTGGCTGATTCCCTTTCAATGGCATTTTCTGTGTGTGTCCTAACCTAAGCCCCATCAGATTGTAAACAGAACATTTGATCTCCCCTACCTTACTATACTTTTTGATCTGCCCTCCCTCACCCACTCTCAAAAATATGTATCTCTTTTTAAAATGCTTTTCTTTTTCTTTTTTAGGATTACTGTCTGTCTTTGTTTACTAGAATGGAAGTTATACCATGAGATTTGCATTTTTAAATAACCACCTGGACTTCTCTTACATTTCTATGTTCTCATAATCAGGTGACATTAGAATTCTACAATGCCAAGGTTGGAAATAGGTATTGCCATTGTTCCTAAGTTTGTGCTTATTATGCAACTCTTGATTTAATTTCCAATTATCTTTCATACAAATCCAATCTCATAAACCAGGTGATTCACTTAAATTTTTATTTGACACAATATTCTCTTCAGATAATAATTCTGTTATTTTATTTTTGTTTTTTGTTTTGTTTGGCTATGAGTACACCACAAACATATGAAAGTAATTTTTCACCTCATCTACCCATACCCATTCCCCATTACCAAAATTAGGGGGCCATGCAAATCAACCTAAATTTGGAATTCTTAAAGTCTAGAATTAAATAGCAGAAAGGTGCTGATTTTCATCAGAGCTGTAAAGGCTGAGAAATGGGAGATGAAAATGAAAAGGAGAGGATGGAGTAACAAAAGGAAGGTTGAGAATACTACAGGAGAATTCTGCTACCATGGCACCAAGTAAAAGGTAGAATTTTTTTAGTCTCAAGTAGTTGATTTATAAGCTTGAAATTGCTACTTTTTACCTTTGTGATTTCTAGTAAGTTACGGACCACTTCTGAGTTCTAATTTCCTGGGAATGAAATAGCAACAATATCATCCCCTTCATAGAATTGTTGTCTTCCTAGCATGAAATGGGATTACAATGTGCAAAGCATCCAGTGATTGCTGGCATTTGATAGACACTAATAAGTGGTAATTCTTATTATTATTGTCTTTATTACCAATTTTCTCAGGAGCATTTGGAGCTAATGATGTTGTGACTCAGTACCCTTCAATCATTTCTCTATTAGTCATTGCTATTACATAACAAGCAACTATCAAATCTCCTTGGCATGTATTTCTTGCTCACAAATTCAGGCTGCATGGGGTGTGTCTGCTACATACCTCAGGAGCTGGGATGACTATAATTTATAATTCGGTTGGCTACTACAGTTCTGCTCCATAGATCTTTTGTCCTCCCTGCAGGTCAGTGGGCTCCGAACATGTTCTTCTCATGGCAATAGAGAAAATGGAAACGAGAGTATGCCCACCTATGCAAACATATTTCAAACATTTGTTTGCGGCATGACTACTAATATACCATTGGCTAAAGCAAGCTACATAGCCTATCTAAAAACACAGGATAGGTTAAGCACAGCTCTGCCTTTTTTGGGAAGGACTGAAAAGTTATATTGTAAAACACATCAATGAGAGTGAGGAAGTGAAGGATCTGGGGCCTATTAGACCTTAAAAATATCTCAGACTCAAAAGAAGACAGGTGGCAATAAGAAGTCAATCCGTGCTCCCTTAGACCCACACCTGAGAAGTAACATAGAACTCAATATTTAATGCTAAAATCAAATGAGCAATATACATTAATATTTTTAATTAGAATTATTGAAACAGTTTACCATGTAAAAGCAAGACAATGCAATGACAAAAATCTACATGAATACTTCTGTTTGGATGATTTCCTTGGGATATCAAAGAAAACATAAACTAGTAAAGAATTTTATTTTATTATTTATTGATCAAATTATTTATTGGTCAAATAAAGATTTATTGAACACCTACTATATGCCAGGCAGTATGTTGTATCAATAGCCAATTATGGTTAGCAGGAAGTGCAATGACAAATGAAAAAGGAAGATTTCACTGGAGTAGAGGAATTAAGATATGTAGATATAAGAATATGACAAAGTGGAAACTGAAAATAACATAAGAAAGGTACTGAGGGAGGAAACAATTACTTTCCACTGAGAACATGAATACATACATATTAAAGAACTCAGTTTTGAAAATCTATGAATGTTGATAGAAAATCAATAAAACATAAATAAGATTCTGATTGAAATTGATTTGATTTTGTATCAAAATCTGATGTAGCAATACAATCTCTTAATATACGTTTCTAAGTAATCAGTTAAGATTAGGACTTCAAGCTTTGTAAACAAAAACCTAATTCGGCCTTT
The DNA here is from genome assembly GCA_030015415.1 of Cynopterus sphinx. Taxonomy (NCBI): domain Eukaryota; kingdom Metazoa; phylum Chordata; class Mammalia; order Chiroptera; family Pteropodidae; genus Cynopterus; species Cynopterus sphinx. Next base: position 117,113,154 of record CM057381.1, on the reverse strand, counting down.
TGAAAAATAAGTTCCTTTTATTAATGCAATGTTGGAAAGGAAAAAGAATCAGAACAGCTCTCAAATGGTTAGCAATGAGAAAAGATTTGCATAAGTCATCTGATTCAGTACAGCTATTATCTCTGTCATTATTTCATGCCTGCCAGTAATAATTTTATTTGGTTGGATAGTCATACACAAGCCCATGTTTTAGATGAATATTTTTCATTTTGCCTAATGAGGAACTGGAGAGGAAATTCTTTATTGGCCAATGAAAAGCACTTGGAAAACATTACAACTTTATTTTTATAAGGTTAATCTTAGTAAAATAGACAGAAAATTGTGTATTTGATTTAGTATTATTTCCCCATTAGAAATTAACCAAACCACAACCGATTAGGCCCCACGCTAAGAATTATTTGCCACTTTCTACAACCTTGTTAAGTTTTTATTGTTCTGATATTCAAGCTTATGTCTGGTAAATTTTTTGCTAGGAGGTAAAATATCAAAGTTGTGAGCAAATTTTTTTAATTTATTGCCAAAAAAAATTTTTATGTAGAAAAAGTAAATAAAACTTTCTGAATTTAATTTAAGCAGGTATGATAATAGCTAATGATACTTTCTATAAAACAAAGAGTGGCTTTTAACTTTCTAAACACAGTAGTAAGGTTAAACTATATGAACCTCTTGAAAAAGAAGTGCATGAAAACAATTGCATTGGAGATTTAATATAATTCTGATAACCTTAGCACGTTCCTTTGAATTTAACCTTTTTAATTTCCTTGATTTATAAAATTATGCATTTCTAAATAGATTTCTACAAATCAAATCATATATACCAGTGACCTTGTTATTCATATTAGATTTATCTTAACTTCATCTGAAATTACCTATTTAGCAGGGGTTCTCAACACTTTGGATGCAACTATTTTTCTCCTTTATTTTATTATTCATTGGCAACATTTGGTTAAGCTGTTTTATATAAATATGTAAAATGACTGGACATCATGAACATTTTTATACATATGACTATTTTCTTGACAGTTTCAAACTAATCTATATTCCCTGCTAGCCAAATTCTTTGTAATAAGTCATCACCATCTATAGTTACTAATCCTCATGTGTCAATTTTATTAATATATTTATTCTTATATTAAAATGTTATTTTTACTGCTTATTGGCCAAAATTCTCTGCTTCAATACTTGTACTAGTCCTGGTTCTCAGTTGAAATCAATGGAAGGTAGCTTTGCTTAAGTAAAGCTAAACAACAATTTCTAAAAAGTCATTGAGTAGCTCACAGAAATATTAGGAAAGCAAGAGAACTATGTTTAAGGTTAAATGGCCATAAAAATACCCCAGATTATATTTCAAATCATAATTGGTGAGAAAAGAAAACTGCTGTTATTATCGAGAGAAAAAGGAGAAAGACAGAGACAGAAAGGAACACAGGTTGAAACAGAGAGAAAGACAAAGAGAGAGACAGAGAAAGAGAGGGAGAGAGAGGAATGGGAACAGGAGGAGGAAGAAAGCTATTTTCCCATCACTTTCACTTGGGTCACTATCTTCCAGGTTAAAACTAATGTCTATGATCTCTGCAAGGCAGGCTGGGAAAGAAGGTACAAAGTATTCTCAGCTCTTGCTGTAACTAAACTTTTCTCTTCGCCAAGCCCCATAAGCTGAAAAATTTCTCACATGTAGAAGAGACTTCAAAACCTGGGAGTTCAAAATGAACACCACCTGCACCCTACAGCTCTATAGAATTATTTCGTAAATCATGGAATGTTGTAATAAACTTACACATCCAGTTATAACAAAACAATAAGCAAGTTAAAACAGATAAATGAAACAAGTAGGGAAATGCTACACGTTATATCCACCTTGAAAGTTCATAATGCACACAAGCATAAAAACAGTATCCTAAAATTCCCACAGAGAGAAAAATTTGAAATAAAATCAATCTCAGAAATTTTGAAACTTACTTAACTTTGGAAATAAAGTATATTTGTAAAAGCAAGTATTTAAAAGATTAAGAATCAAAGGCACCAATAGTTTGCAACAACATAGTAATCAACACACACTGTTTCTATTGTAACATGAGAGCACCCTTCTGGCTTTTCCTTCCTGCATACACCCTCCAGAAAAATGTCCTTCCTTCTGCCAGCAATTTCTCCTGTGGGTGCCTTAGCCCTCATTTTAGTAAGCATGAGAGAGCTCTGCATAGCTGTGAAATTCAAGACAATAGTTAGGGCTGTGAGGGTGGAGAAATTAGCCAAAGAGGAGAGAGCAGAAAAGCAAACAGGAAGGCAGCAGAGACTGCTCTCACCCCCAAACAAATCTGCAATTCTTTCTTCCAACTTTTAAAATTTGTTCTAGTATTCATAAAAATTTAGATAAAGAGCAAGGGAGAGAGGGAGAAAAGAAAAGAGGGATGGAAAGGATAAAGGAGGGAAGGAAAGAAGAGAGAGCGGGAGGTAGGGAGAAGAGTGAGGAGAGAGGGAACATCTATTTCAACTAATAGGTTATTGTATTGAGTATTCTTATAATTCTGAACTTTATTTTTTTCTTTTTTAAATGTGTTTCAAAATTTTAGAATCAAATAATATAAAATTCATTCAGTGTCATTTTTAAAAACAGTATATAGTTTTTACTGTATATTTCTTCACTCCCCCTTACTCCAGGTGAAGATTAACTGTTCTCAAATGGAATTTCTACTAATTTATATTGCTTTACTGTACTCCTAAAGTTTTCATCACAAAACTTAATTCTAGTTCAGTAGTTATTGTACAGACATATGTTGTTATGTAAACATAAATATTACTTATGACTTGTCACTCCATCAATATAAATTTGACATTTATATTGAGATTTCAATCTGTGAGGTATTAAAAGGAGTGATATTTTGTGAATTTGTAATTTTTTCTTTGTCTTTTCATTGCTTCATTTCTTCATCCATCCATATCTTCATTGCATACATATTTATTTGAAGAAAACTAAGAATTTTTTCTTCTTTTTCAAGTTTGGAAGTTTCTATGAGAAACTAGAGTGAATATGTTTAATGACATAGTATGGATCTCCTCAAACTAAGTTAATGCTCCGAACCCTTGTCAGACTCCTCAGAATTCCAGATACTATGCACGTAAGTTGTTTGAGAAGTTAATGGGCTGAGATGCTGCCAATCTGAATAGGCACTCAGGATTTAATTTATTTTGGAGATAGATTCTTTATAGAATCCTTACTAGACATAGTCAGCTGAGAATTGTGCTAGTAATACTCAGCACTGACCGTCAGCTGAAGCCATCTCCCACCTCTATCCCAACAACAAAAAGCATTAGTGATTCTTTGTGGTGGGCTGCTTTCGACGATGATCTCTAGTGATCCCCAGCTCCAGGTATTCATGATTCTGCTGAGCGTGGGCTGGACCTAGCGATTCACTCCTAGTGAACAGAATGCCGCAAAAGTGACAAGATATTTAAAATCACTGAACAAATGTATTAGATCTCCAAGACCTATATATTCACTAGATACAAGTATGAACAGTCAGCTAGCACTACAGTGGCAACCATTTTGGAAAGTTAATATATCAAATCGATATGTTGCATCCCTTAAACTTCCACAATGTTATATGTCAATTATATCTCAATTTTTTTAAAAATGACAAGATGTTACTTTTGATATTAGGTTACAAAATACTGTGACTTCTGCTTTGTTCACCCACTCTAGGTCTCTCATTTGCCCACTTTTATGGAACCCGGCTGCCATGCTGTGAACTGCCACATTGGGAGACACATATGTTAAGAAACTTAGGGTCAACAGCCTGCTAGGAATTGTTTCTGCCACCACCTATGTGAGAAATAGGTCCCCCCCAGTGGAACTTAAAGAGGACTGCAACTCAACTCCACATCTTGATTGTAACCTTATGAGAGACCTTGAGCCTGAGGACCCAGTCAATGAGCACCTGGATTCCTGCCTGACCCAAAGAGATTGTATGTTGTTTTAAGCTGGCAAATTTGGGGATAATTGCTATGTTATATGTATATACATATAGCTCATACATGTAAACTAATAACTAAAACTAATTATCAAAAACAGCATGTATAGAATTATATAAATAATTATTTATATAAATATGTAATATTAGTATGTGTGTAAATACACTTTGCTGACTGGTTATCATCATCATCATCATCATCATTACTATACTGCTGCTACTGCTACTACTTATAAGCCTATCTTCTTATTTACACTGAAAGGTTGAGGTATATTAGGAGGTATAAAATATCTCATCTCCTGGCACATAATAGGCACTTTAATATTTAAGGAAATAGAGTCTCTTTTCTTCTGGACTTTGGAACCTCATTAAATATATAAGACATACCCTCAAAGAAGTGGCTATCTATACAACTAACTTTTATAGACTGTTACTCTAACAGATAAGAAAAATGAGTGGTTAAGAGTTTGGGTCAAGTTAGAAATATCTGAGTCTCTTGGATTGCTCCGCTGTTATTGCAGCCCTATGCCACAGGCAAGTCACTTACTCCTTTGAATCTAGTTCCTCATCTGTGAAATGGTAGTATAAAAATAATTACCTCACTGGGCCTGAGAAAAGGTTAAATGGGATAAAGGGGAACAGCACTTGGCCTGGCACAAAAGAAGTATTTCTTAAGTGTTAATGATTAGGGTAGATTTTAAAGTTTTACATACATCGTATCTTTTAATCATTAAAAAAATCATTTAATAGACATTGTTGGACCTTAATTTTATTAAATAAACAAATTTGGGGTAGTTAGGCATTTATCTATTATCAAAGGCTGGCCCTAGTCGTGTTGCCTGAGGGATTATTTTAGAGTCAACTGCTTCAGTTAAATAAGCCCTATTGTACACTCAAATGTTAACTAATACTATCGGGCTATTAAGACAAAAAATTTCTAGACTTCTTAACTCAGTTTTGTGGTCTTTCTAAAGCATGTGGCCCACTTCCATCCACTCATTTCTGTTTTTTTGTACTCACTTTTTAGATGACAACTCTACCAAAGATTGTAACAAAACTGAGATGTGAGAATAAGAAAAAGAACTGCTGATTCAAAAAAGAGGTTTTTTTTTTCCCCCAATGGAGTCTGAAGACATTCCTCAATAAAATGCAGTTTGATATACAAAGCTTTATTTTTTTGTTTAATCAGGAATAGATATTTTAGCCATACCTGATAGACTCATTAGGTCTTATTATCTAATTACTTATCATCTACTTTGTTTGCATAACTAAAAAGAAAACCAATGTATTTATGAGGAATAAATAAGATTTGGGGATATTATAAATGAAGAGGATTTAATAAATAAAAAGAAACTTGAATCCAAGAAAAACAGGGAATCTATTTAGTACATTCATTGTGGATGTATTTACTGCTTCAAAATAATTTTAAAACTCTACATTTAAAATTTTAAAAATATTGGATCAAAGACATAAACATAAGACCTAAAATAATAAGTTGCATGGAAGAAAACATGGGTACTAAACTTATAGACCTTGATTTTAGAGAGAATTTTATCAATTTGATCTCAAAGCCAAGGGAAGTAAAAGCAAAAATAAATAAATGGAACTATATCAAACTAAAAAGTATTTACACAGCAAAAAAACCATCAACAAAACAGAGTCAACCAACTGAATAGGATAAGACATTTGCAAATAACACTTCTCATAAGGAGCTAATATCTAAAATATATAAAGAACTCATACAACTCAATAACAAAAAAATTAAACATTCCAATAAAAAATGGGCATAAGACCTGAACAGACACTTTTCCTAAGAAGACAGACACATGGACAATAGGCATATGAAAAATGCTCAACTTCACTAGCTATTAGAAAAACACAAATCAAAACCACAATGAGATACAACTTTACACTTGTTAGAATAGCTATCATCAACGAGACAGGTAATAACAAGTGTTGAAGAGGTTGTGGGGAAAAAGGAACCCCCATACACTGCTAGTGGGAATGTATATTGGTACAGCCACTATGAATAACAGTGTGGAGGTTCCTCAAAAAATTAAGAAGAGAATTACTATATGGCTCAGCAATCTCTTTTCTGGGTATCTATCCATAAAAATTGAAAACATTTATTTGTAATGATATATGCACCGTGATGTTCATTGCAGCATTATTCACGGTGACCAAGACATGGTAATAACCGAAGTGTCGTTCGATAGATGATTAGATAAAGAAGATGTGGTACACATACATGATGGCATATTACTCATTCATAAGAAAAAATGAAATATTGCTATGATGTGAAGCAAAATAAGTCAGACAAAGAAAATTGAGAACCATATGATTTCCTTATAAGTGTGATATAAAACTGAAAATGACAAATGAACAAGACAAACAACAAAAAAAAAATCATAGATACAGACAACAGTTTTGGTCATTATCAGAAGGAAAGAGTGAAGGAGGGGAAGTGGGTAAATGTAAAGGGAGTCAAAATCATGGTGTTGGAAGGAGATTTGACTTTGGGTGGTGAACATAATACAGTATTATTGAATTGTATACTTGAAACCTATATAATTTTATTAACCAATGTCACTTCAATAATTGTAATTTAAAAAATAAAAATATAAAGTACAGACACTTGGGTATAAAAACAAGTTGTTTCACTTTAGCCGTCATTAATCCTTTCTGGATGGAAACAAAATACAAATCAATTCTTAAAATAAATACTTCTACATCAAATGTTATTTTGAAATAATTATGGTCAGAATTTTATTTAAAAGCTACTCACATATAAAACTCATTGCATTGTTTGCTTATTTACAATATCCAAACTCTCTGTTCCTTTGCCCTCCTTTCTACCCAAGAGAAAAACTGCCTATATCCCATATTAAAGGCTGAATTAAAGAAAGGCCGTCATTGGGATTAAAGGTGGGATTAGGATTCAGTGTTTAAGAACATCAGAGAAAGTACATTTTTATTATGTATGTAATTTTCTGATGTTAATAAGAAAAATTACCAACACTTAACTAAAGACTAAAGACATATGTCAGTTAATATTCTAAACTCTTTAGAGGTATTATCTCATCTACTGCTTATAGAAATCCTGTGAGGCAGACAGAGTTATACCCTATTTGGCAGATGAACAAAGTAAGACACAGAGAGTTTAGGCCATTTGCTCAGGGGCCCATGACTAGTGTAGTAAATGGTGGAGTCAGGATTTGAACCCAGCCATGTAAACTACAGAGCTCATGTTCTTTACCAGTCATATTCTACTGCATCTGATTTCAATTATTTTCAACACCATGATTTTTCCAGGCCAAAGCTGAGAGGAAAGAATTGAGGAAGCCAGCCTAGTGAAGGTGTTGGCAAATTTGTTCAGTGGAAGGAAAATTCCTCTACACTATTACAAACAAAGAAATGGTCATGGAGGTAAAACTCTGCTCCTTCCCCATTCCAAGGCTCATAGAACTGGAAAGCACAGAATCAGGTTGTGGCTGTCCCAGTTCTCAATATTTTAAGCCATAAGAGTGGCAGAAAATGATGACTATCAACAAAGCATAAATTCACAGGAAGAAAGCAACATACAACAAATGAGCCAAGTCTTTTATTATAAGATTTTTTTACCTGTCTAGTTTAAAAATCTGAATGTAAAGGAAATTGGGTTTTGTTGGTAAAGAGTGATGAGAGGCATTTGTTTAATCTGCCATCCCAAGGCTAAGTAAGTGACATTATTTTCTCCATGGAAAGTCAGAGCCCAGAGCAGTAGCAGAGGATGTGTGCAAAGGAGACAGGCATCGTGACAACATAGTTTCTCAAGTAATCAGTCATCCAGCTGCACTCTTCTGTTCAACCCCCATGAAGCTTTGGCAAAGCACAGAATAAAAAAAAATTTTGTTCATGAGAGAATATGATGAATTATGTCAGATTTTGTGAATTAAGGCACTCTACAATAAAGCCAAAGCCTGTGCTGCATTGCCCCTGGTATAAATTAGCAGAGAACATGGCTTGATTTTGGTTTCTGTTCCCTTTCAATTATGGGTCACACATTTCTTAATATGAATTTCATTCCTATATTATTCTTGGAGGTTGATTTGAATTTGGCATTAATAAACCTGACAGCCAGATATAACAATTTGTTGTTTTAATATGTTCTTTATATTCAGATTTTTATTTTCTGTGAAGGGAGTGACTAGTATTCTACTGGGAAAGGCACTTTTAGGCAACACTCCTTGTATCTTAGAAAAGATGAGATACATTTTTGCAGTTATTAGAATAAAAATTTCCCATGTCTGTTATTCTAAAGTATATTAAACATACAGAAAGAAATCCTTATTAAAAAAAAAACTAACAGGTTCACTAATTTTTTAAATTCAGCAAATACTTATTATGTCCCATGTCCATTTTTTAGGTTCTGGGGACCATTAGAAATAATCTAGATGTTCTTTAAGCTTATATTCTAGTTAGTAGAAATAGCTAATAAATGAGTATATGCTAATCAATAACAATGTAAACTAATCAATAATAATACAATTTCAGACAGTAAAAGTACTATTAAAAATCATCTCCATAAAAAAAGCATTCCAACTTTATTTCTTCCCAAGAAACATGCCTTTGAAATAGAAACTGATCATTATGAAAGGCCACTTAACTTTCTTATAAAGTGCTAATAATTGGTGATATATTTTCATTGACATGTTTTCATTGGGATAACTTGAGATAATAAACTACTGTCTACTAGGTATCCTAGAGTCATTTTCTCAGTCTTGGAGTCATGGTATGAACACATTGTGGGAAGATTCCTTTGGCATAAAGGGTCCTATAAACACTATTCAGCTCCCAAAATGACAAATGTTGTGTCTGGCCATAGAAAATGAGAATTGTGGCCAACAGAGCTAAGGAGTTCTAAATCCAGAAATTAGACCATTGGATGTTTGAAAATCAATACCAAATATACCACATTCTTATTGATGACATTAGCCCAGTTTAATATGACCAACTGCTGATTTCTTTAGTGCTTTTACTTTCTCAATAGCATAATTTTTTAAAAGTTAAAAATAAATTTACTGGCATTGCACATGTAGTATTTTATTATGTTTATTTTCTCTGTCTACATATGTTCCCCACAAGCACGGAAGCTCCTCATAACATATATGACTTTGCATAATGTATATTAGGTGATTAGTGACTGCTACCTATGATATGGTTGGTAGATACATGTGATTTCAAGGTAGATAATCAAGTGAAAAAGTTCAGAGAAGAGAGTTTAAACTATTTATATGTTTCAAACAAAATATAATTTGATAAATTTTTTGTTATGATAGGTGGGAAAAAAAAGTGTGGCTCTTAAACCAAGTTGGGGGACCCCTAGGAGACATTATAAGGGCCCAAATTAAACAAAAATACCAATCTTCTGCTAAGGCAGGTAGGAAATCGAAAAAATAATTAGCAGTAGAGGGCAGGAGGAAGACAAATACACATGTAGTGCACTCTGAGGACTGAAAACTAGGCTGCCACTTAGGGGTAAGAGGTCATCTGACTCAAAGACACCAGAGCTACTTTCAGTAGATTCCTCTCAGCCCAAAGAAGAGTGAGGCTAAGAAGTGGCTGGGAGCCTGGCCTGCTAAACCAAACTGCTTGGACTAGGATACTGGCTGTGCATAACCAGCATTGCAAGCTAAGTTACTTTGCAAGTTACTTAACCTCTACATGCCTCAATACCTCTAGGTTAAAAAAAAACGTTGAGATGTTGATAATGAGTACATATTTTGTAGGGCCATTATATGGATTAAATAAGATAGTTTGTTCAAAGCTTTAGAACTGTACTTGGCTTGTAGAGATACAGCATTACATCAAGGGAGACTGGCCGAGGTCTAAGAATATGGTGTTTAGAATGTTTGAAGAGGGGGATTGAGTTAAATCTCAAGTTCTACATTTTACGATTGGGATGAAACTTGATTCTTCTTGGAACAAACATAATTTCTAGTTCAAGGAAACAAAGGAGAAATCTAATATTGTAACAATAATATCAGAAATATTCTAGACGAGGTGGAATTTTAAAAATTCCAATTAGTAAAATATAGGTTCAAGAAAAAGGAAACCCCAGTAAAGGAATATAAAATCAACATAACCCTACACTGAGCCATCAGAATATTGTCAGGGTTGGTGAGTAGCACAAGATTTGTCCCAGGTGGGCCAGGATGCAGAGGTCAAGTGGCTTCATCTGTAAGAATGTGCAAGCAGAAGATTCCAGAAGTTGGACAAAACAACTGTGATCTTAAGGAAGGCAGCTGTTTCTATATGACTATCAGCTACAAATAGAATCATGTTGTATTGGCAGGGACAAAAACTTTTGTAGGCACTTTGTAAACTATGAAGCCAGAAGGCAGGTCTCATCTTGACCTTGGTGATGACCACACTATCCTTACCCTTTGTGCATAGTCAGTAACTCTATTGAATCTTCTCGTGAGCCCTCTCATAAAACAAAACCACTTAACATTTTGCAGTAAACATTTGGCAGTTTGACTTTTTATCCTGTCATCTTGTTAATGATAATATTTTTAGCTGAACTTTAGAATTTGACTATATATTTTGAGAACGTGTAAAACAAATAATTTTTTTCTGAATTTATTGAGATATAATTGACATATAACATTGTCTAAGTTTAAGGTGTACAATATGATGATTTGATACAAGTAAATAGCAAAATGTTCACCACAACAAGGTTAGTTAACACATCCTTCACCTCACGTTATTACTATTTTGTTATTGTAATGGTGATAATAATAAAGTTCTACTCTCATAGCAAATTTCTAGTATACAATACAGTGTTGTTAACCGCACTGTACCTTGATTACCAGAACTTATTCATCTTATAACTGAAATATTTATCTTTTGATGAACATCTCCCCATTTTCCTTACCCCACAGCCCCTGGCAATCATTATTTCTACTCTCTATTTTTATGAGTTTGATGTTTTTAGATTCCATACAGGCAATATCATTCAGTATTGTCTTTAGCTAACTTATTTCACTTAGCATAATGCCTTCAAGGCCCATTCATGTTGTCATAAATGGCAGGGTTCCTTCTTTCTCATGACTCGGTATAATATTACTAAATTTACTATATCACTGAATAATATCTCCTACATTACATTTATTCATTTGTATATATATCTCACATCTTTATCTCTGTATATCACATCTTTATATGTATTTGCATATATATCTCACATTCATTCACTCATTGATGGGCACTTAGGTGGTTTCCTTGTCTTGGCTATTGTAAATAATGCTGCAATGAACATCGGGGTGTAGGTATCTCTTTGAGATCCTGATTTCGTTTTCTAAACCCAGAAAGACTGCTGGATTGCTGGATAATATGACAGTTCTATTTTTTATTTTTTGAGGAACTTCTATATTGTTTCTCATAGTGACTTTACCAATTTACCTTCCCTCCAACCATGTTCCTTTTCCTCCACATTTTCACCTATAATTGTTATCACTTGTCTTTTTGATAATACCCATACTAAAAGGCATGAGGGGATATCTCATTGTGGTTTTCATTTTTATTTCTCTGATGATTAATAACATTGAGCATATTTTCATGAATCTGTTGTCCATTTGGATATCTTTGGAAAATGTCTATTCAGTTCCTCTACCCATTTTTAAAATTGCTTATCTTTTTACTATTGAGTTGTGTGAGTTCCTCACATTTTAGATATTAGCCTCTTATCAGATATACAGCTTGCAAATATTTTCTCCTCTTTTGTAGGTTGCCTTTTTATTTTGCTTGTCTTTTACTCTGCAGAAGCTTTTTAGTTTGATGTAGTTCCACATGTTGATTTTTGCTTTTGTCGCTTGTGTTTTTTGGTGTCATCTAAAAAATCATTGCCAAGATTAATGTCAAGGAGATTTCCCCCCATGTTTTCTTCTAGAAATTTTATAGAATTTTAAATGTAAAAGTTTTAAATTTAAGTCTTTAATGTATTTTGAGTTAATTTTAATTTTTGTAAGTAGTGTAAGATGGAGGTCCAATTTCATTCTTCTGCACGTCATTATTCATACTTTCCAGCATTGTTTATTAGAAAGACTATCCTTTCCTCTATTGAGTGTTTTTGGCTCTTTTTAAATATTTATTGACCACATATGTGAGAGTTTTTCCTTGGCTCTTTATTTTTCCATTAGTCTATTTTTATGTCAGTACCATACTATTTTGATTACTATAGCTTTATTGTATAGTTTGAATTCAGAATTACTTCAGATATTCAGGGTATTTTGATGGTTCCATATAAATTTTAGAATTTTTTTTTATTTCTCTGAAAAATTCCATTGGAATTTTGATAGAGATTCCCTTAAATCTATAGATTACTTTGAGTATATAAACATTGTAACAATACTAATTCTTCCAAAGAATCTTGTCATTTACTTGTTTCATCTTCAATTTCTTTCATCAATGTCTTTTAGTTCTCATTGTATTTATTTTTACCACCTTGGTTAAATTTATTCTTAAGTATTTTATTCTCTTAACGCTAGTTTAAAAGGGATTGATTTTCTTTTTTATATAGTTTATTTTTAGTTTATAGAAATGTAACTGATTTTTAAATGTTAATTTTGTATCTTGCAACTTTAATGCATTCATTGATTAGCTAAAACAGATAAATATGACAATATACTTAATCTTTACCAGTATGCTGTATATTTTTACATGCTTTCATGTTTCTAAGCTTGAAGAATTTTCAGAATTTCTTGTAAGGCATGCCTAGTGTTGATAAACTTCTTCAGTTTTGTTTAATTGGGAGACTCTTTATCTCAACTTTATTTCTGAAGGACAGCTTTGCTTGACAAAATATTTATGGTTGGTAGTTTGTTTTTTTCTTTCAGTACTTTGAATATATCATCTCAGAACTCCTGACTTGCAAGATTTCTGCTGAGAAATTTGCTGAGAGCCTTATGTCAGTTCTCTTGTATGAAAAATTATTTTCTTGCTGCTTTTAAAATTCTCTTTTTAAAAAATTTTAGACAGGCTTATTATAATTTATCTTGAAGAAGATAATTTGAGGTAAAATTTTGACATGATCCATTAGCTTCATGAATGTGAATGTACAAATCTCTGCCCAGGTTTCGGAAGTTCTGTCATACTTCTTTAAATAAGATTCCTTTCCCTTTCTCTTTCTCTTCTCTTTCTTGGATTCCAATGATGCTCAGCACATTTCTCTTCATGATGGTTCATTTGTTTTTCTTTTTGCTCCTCTGACTGAATAATTTCAAATTATCTGTCTTAGAGGACATTGATTCTTCTGCTTGATTGTTATAGCTCTGTTATTATAGCTCCTCTTTCAGTTCAGTAATTGTATTCTTCAACTCAAAAAACAATTCTACTTGGTTCTTATTTTATATTTTCTAACCCTTTGTTCAACTACTCATTTTTTTCTTATATTTTTACTAGATGTTTACTGTGTTTCTTTTGTGGTATCATGTTTCCCTGATTCTAAATGATTCCTGTAGCTTAGTGTAGGTGTCTGCGCATCTAAAGCAGTCACCTATTGCAGAGGCCCTTGCTATTGGTGTGCACTCCTGTGACTGCAAGATCTCTCTATGAGTGCATGGCAGTTTTTGCTGTTGATAAAGGTCAGGCCAGGAGAGGCTAGTTACAGGTGAGACCCGTGGTTCAGACTGCTGGCAGGAGATAGGTCCAGATCCAGTCTTATTAGCAGCTGTTGGGATCCTGGCTATCAGTGTGCACTCCTGTGGCTGTAGGATTACCTCAACAATGTCTGCACAGCACTGGAGGCCAATAACAAAATTCAGCCTGGGGGTATGCATGTGAATATCTAGGAAAGCCTTTCTGCAAGTATGTCCTGGGATTCAAGCCAGTGACTAGAGATAAGGTTGAATCTGGGTTCACAGCTGTGTGGTCATTGGCTGTCTGTGTGCACCTCTATAGCTACAGGATTTTGCCATAGCGCACACATGGCAGTAGAGGATGGTGATGAGAATCAGCCCAGTAGCATGCAAGTGCACAGCTGGATACACAGCAGTGGGGTCAGCTGGAAATATCTATGCTGATGTCTTACTCTTGTGAGAGTTCTGTACTGGCTGCCTGTGCAAATCTCAGGTTCTGGCAGGGGCAAGGGTGGGAAGGAAGTGAGAGGAGACTCAGGTGTTTGGCATCCTGAAGTATAAACAAATGTGGGCAAAAACAAGTAAAACCTGTAGTAGGTCCTTGGTGTCTGTGCTGGTCATTAGTTTCTTCAGTGACAAAAATGCTGGGGTTATCTGCAGAGCAGGTCACTCCTGCTATATAGCTAATAATGGTAGCCACTGCTCTTCATTCTTGTTTCCAGTTGTCTCTATACTCCTCAGCTTTGCCAGTCTCTGATGGAGTAAAACTAAAGTAGGTACATAATTTTCTATTAGTTGAATTTTAGAGTTTGACTACATTTTGAGCACCTGTAAAGAAAACTATTTTGTAACTCATTATTTACTCGCAGTTATATATTATGTGTTATTGCCTCTGTACATATCTAGCCACCACCCCTTACCACCATAGGATCTAGCACAGTGCTAAAGGTAGACAAGTCCTAATTAATGACTACTAAATAAATATGTGAATTTATAGAGAAGCAGCAGATACATTTTTCCAATTAGGGACAAACTAAATTGTGTGACCAGCACATAGCTTGATTTGTGACTCACAGACTAGTGGGATTTGCTAGACAGAGTGAGATTTTCTGGTGACAATTTTCTAATCTCTGATTCTCCCCATTCTAACACCTTTATTTTAAGTCTTTGTTGTTGTTTTGAAGTTTCAGAGCTAAAATTGAATGTACTATTATAAAATAAGAAAGGGCTCTTTTAGTTTTTATTTCTTAATAATGTGTCTTGTTTGAAGGTCTAGAAAATGACCCCAGGATGCCAGCTTAGGTCTTCTCAATTGATCCATCAGAGCTTCAGATTCTCTGCTTTTCTGACCTGCAGCTCTTTTAGTCCCAAGATGCCCACATATCCATCCCTTTCTAATTTTCCAGGTCATTAGATAGCAGCCTTCAGAGAGTCACCAGGTAGCCACAAGGGACTTCAGCAGAGCTACACGTCACCCATTGCTAATGAAAGGTCATCAGTTACCTCTTAACTTAGACTCTAAAGTCCTAATGAAATGAAAGGCTAAACACAAAACATCTGACTATTTCAGTATAATAATTGGCTTTTATTAGCCAGATATTTTATTGAAGGCTGTAGTCTGGAATTTTCAGGTGTTTATGTGAAACTATTCTTTAAAGACATAAATGAAAATGTGATAACTACTCATAATTTAAATTTACTCAGGCAAACCGATTCCAAAACCATTTATTAAATAACTACTTTGTGCTGGGAACTGTTTATTTCTCTCCTTATTTTGAGGTTAAAACCCAATAAATGTTAGTTCTACATCATAATTTGCAGGTTAAGGATGAAATATAATAAGTCCATGAGATTTGACCAACACAAAAACCTAGTAGACTGTGGATGACAATGTTTTGATTAGTAAAATAAAAAGTTTAATTCTTCCTTTGTTAGCAAAGACAAGACAAAAATAAAAAGCTGTGGTTTAAGTGATTTGAGAGAGATGATTGATTTTACCTAAACAAAACAGCATTTTTTTTTTTGCACTGATAATACTGGCTTATTATTATCTGTCATGAGGCTTTGAAAGAAAGAAGAGTGCCAGAGTTCTTGTTTAGCAACTTTAATTCTAATTCCTTTTATCTCAGCACAGTGTAAGGGTAGTAACAAGGGTTTATGACAGTACAGGATCAGAACTCTAGTTTCTCCACTTATTCAGTGTGTGCTTGTAGGCAAGTTATTTAAACTCAGCTCTAGTTTCTCATGCAGAAAATGGCAAGTATCTATATTTCTCCTTTGGGGTTGTGATATTTAGCAATAATATTTACAAAGCACTTAGCATAGTATCTAGTACTTGGTAGTTTGGAAAGAACATTGCTTCTTTAAAATATGTAATGAAACATTTTTTGAGAGAATGTCTTGGGCACTTTTAGATCCTCTCATTCTTTTATCCTCACTTATTCTTTACCTCTCAAAGTACAGAGATGTAATAATACTCTGGATAGACCCAGTTTATTAAACAATTCCTAGCATGTATTTATGTTAGTATCTTTTTGAATGTATGACTTACTATGAGATGGGAAAATAAAGGGACTAAGTGTAGTTGTAAGGCATACCTGTCTTAGGAATCAGACAGATTTATAATTAAGCCCTAGCTTCTCTTTTTACTAGCTGATTAGTCTTAAATAAACCACCTTACATTGGTTTAGCTTCTTTAACTACAAAATATGAATAAACCAAGAGTTGGTTATCCATCAAAACAGGAATAAAAAATTAAATATAGTTAATTTGTAAGATGGAATACTACTCAGCAGTCAAAAGAAATACATTTCCTAACTGAATTACTAAGCATACATATGTACATGTACATATATACATATGTACATATTTTTATATATTTGTATATAGTACAGCGCATGTAGCAAATTTATGCATGTTATATACAAGTATTTTTATATGTCATCTTTATAGGTATATCTCAAAATAATATTAAATGAAAAATTCAAGATACAATCTAGAGTATATGGTTTAATGAAATTTATCTATGAAACTATTTATGGCTGTATAAATGTTTTAAATTTTTATTAAATTGTTTTGAAAGTATCGGGGTATATTTTAAAGTTTTAAAATTTATGAAAATCTTTGTCTCTGAGGGGAATGTTGGAAATGGAACAGGGAATTGTTAAAAAAAATTTAGCTTTACATCAAAAACATTATTTAAAACAATTCAAGCAACTTATGCAAAATTCTATAAGATAACAATTCTGAGTATAAAATTATACATATTTTTCTTAATGTTCTTTATGTAATCTCAGTTGTAAAAATTTTAAAAGTATTATGTTTAATAAGAATAAATTGTGATAATTAATATAGAATGTTTAGTAAATAATACTTTTCAAGAAGTGCGTTCAAAACTGAAGGGAGTCATGAACCTCTCACAGGGATTATGTAAAGGCCTACTAAAGTGAGAATCCTGCAACCAGTTATTAGAGATTGGAGATTTGGTTTATCATTCACTTATCATAAATGTTTGTTATCGTATTCATCTGTCAGGCATATGCAAAACCTAACTACATAAAAATACAAGACTTTTTTCTCCTCTCCTCTCCTCATCCATATCCTCCTCCTTCTCTTTCTTCTAGAAATGGTAAGGATGTTGAGATAAAACTGAACCAAGAGCTAAAAGACTACCTCATTTGGATGTACCACCATGTCATCTGAGCCAGGAAATCTCAGATAACACCTCTTAATGAGAAAAATTGAAGTTTAAAGATGATTATAGCTATTCACTGAATACTTATAAAAAGTAAATTTAAGCATAAAATTTATTTCAGAACCACTTACATAATTTAGCTAAGTCCAATGTATGTTATTATTTATTGGTTTGTTTCTTTTCAACTTGATACTATTTTTACTGACATTAAGTGGGTTTTTGATGATACTGTATTTCTTTTTCGTAAGTACAAAATCTTACCATAAACAGAAGGCAACAGTAAAATAAACACAATAAAATAATGTTGTTAAATTACAGGTAGATATTATTTTCTGCATTAGGCTCTGAGAATAAGGCCTTTTACTTTAAAAACACTAACTCTCTCTCACACACACACACAAGATTACTAAATCCCAAGGCAAATCCCACATTTGGGAATCACTGCTATAGTCCAACACACCAGTTATTTGCTACTCTACATCCCTCTTATCTTTTCCTATGTAGGCCCTGCAACAGAGAATAGTCTTTGCAATCTTTTCCTTTTATTCAAAAGAGAAATAAAGACCTAATATCTACCTATAAAACTCTTAAATATTGGAAAAGTTAAAAAATATGTCAATTTACACAGAAAGATATACAACTGGCCTTTAAGCATATGAAAAGATGCTCGAATTCACTTATAATGGGAGAAATGCCAATTAAAACTACAGTGACATACTATTTCATATTTATTAAAACTGACAAGTTCCTCTAGTAACATAACATTTTTTATAAATTTCTACAATACACTAGTACTCTATTTTTCTATAGCATCTTACATTACTTGGGAGTATCACTTAATATAGTTAAACAAATAATTTCTGCTGCTTCTCTTCCTGTAGTTCAGATGTGCTCCAACACTGGTACGTATGAGAATCACTGGAGGAATTATTAAAATTACCAAGGCCAGGACACTTCCACACACCTGAGCCTCGGAATGCTTTCTTAACAATTCAGGTGATTCTCATATATTATGTTTGAGAACCACTGCCATAGCCCTTAGAATTTCCTGTGTGTGTGTGGGGGAGAACTAAACTAAAATGCCTGAAATTAGAAATGCTTACTTTGGGGATAATTATTATGAGATTTCTATTTGAACATGCTCCACGGTTTTGTTTTTGTTTTTCTCTCTCCACAGCACTATATGTGCCAATCTTAGGCAGTTTTCTTTGTTGCTGTTTCTTAAACTGTACTAGAAGATGGCTGTCTGAGACTCTCCAGATTAAATTTCTTATATTGTGCTTATTACCCAATAATTCACACCACATCAAACATTTGCTCTATAGTTGGTGAAAATATTTTCCAAATTTTTAACTGATGATTGTGGACAGAAACATAATTATTTTATATAGTGGTATGTATTAATATGCATACACATATAAACACACATGTTATTATTATATTTTGAGAAAAAATATACTGTCTTATAAACCTTTACATCAACCAAAGTACTTAGCAAATTGTTTAGATTACCATAGGCATGTTAGATAGACATAGATATATACATGTATACATGTGTATATATATAGATGATTGTATATATGTACATATATGTAAGTATATGCATATCTCTACATGTATATGCATAAGCCTATGTGTATATTTATTTTTAAATAAATGATTTCTGAATCTCTTCTGACACCTCAAAAAGATTTCTATTTAGACTCAAACTCAATGTTTCTCAAAGTATAATCATAAAAAGCTTTTAAGGCTTAGATGCTTTATAAGATGTCAAATTCCTATGCTTCATCCCAGTCTGATAAAATGAGAATTTCTGGCTGGGGCCTGAAAATTTACAATTCTATTGGGTTTTACACACGAGGGATAATTTCCAGAGGAACAGATTTTTTTCCTCTCATTTCTACTATTTCCTCAATTTCTAACCCATGTTTGGCAGAGAGTGAGCATTTGATAAATATTTGTTGAATGAAGGGAAAAAGGAAAGAATGAAAGAAACTGCCAAGATAATGAGATTCTGATGTGCACCATAGTTTGGAAACTGCAGCTCAGTCTAATTGACACTTCAACTTAAATGGAAGACACTGTCATACAGAGATAGAGATAGATAGATAGAGATAGACATTTCAACACCAGAAATTGTGATACTGATCCCATAACAGAAGTCATGGAGATAGAAAAATATCCCTACTTTTTTTCTCAGCCTGTGGTATTGTTGAAACTTTCTCTGCTTCTTCCATGGAGTAAAACTTAACATTTATTTTTGTTTTGTTCTTAACTTGTTGCTATTCAATAAGCTAGATACTAAACCTATCACTACAGGGAAGTGATTCTCAACTGGGGGAAATTTTGTCACTAAAAGGATGTTTGGCAATGCCTAAATTCATTTTTGACTTATCAAGACAGGTGTGTGTGTGTGTGTGTGTGTGTGTGTGTGTGTGTGTGTGTGTGTGTGTACTGTTGGCATCTAATGCATAGAGGCCAAGAATGATATAATGCACAGGACAATCCCCCATACCAGTGAAGTGTCAGATACAAAATGTCAATAGTGCTGCTGTTGAAAAATTCACCACTACAAAATAAAATAAATATAGAATAAAAGCTATATGCTGAAAATCCTATCTTCAAATGGAATCAAGGTTAGTTAAAATGATTTCTTTAATAACATAGCTCAAATGTATTCAGCTCTCTTCATTTTTATAACCACTATCCTTACCCAAGCCACTGTCATATTTCACTTGAATGATTGATTGATTACTAGTGCATTTTCCACGCATAGCCATATCCCAATGCATTCCTCTCCACTGTTAAAAACAAAACTTTATGACTCTCATTGCCCTTAGAATAAAATCCAGATTTTAATCCTTGCTCTATAACGTCTTTTGTGTTTGAACTAATATCTACATCACCAACTTAAAACAGGACCATTCTCTTTATGGTCACTATCCCCTATCCACGATGTCCTTTGCAAATTAACAGAACTTGCCAAACCTTTTCCTAATTCAGAGCATACACTCTTGTCCTAGGAAAACCTCCCAACCCCACTTTTGCATGAGTAATTAATTTATAGTTAACCATCAGGATCAGCTTAATGCCCCCAAAGGGGTTTTCTCTAGCTACTCTGTTTAAAGTTGATTGTCTCAAATTATTAGTTATCAAAGATTGGTTTTATATTTAATTAAACTTTTACATATGTCATTTCTGCCACCCTTCAGTACAAGCTTCATGAGGAAAGATATCGCATAGATCCTCCTTACCATTGTATCTCCTATTGGTTGGCATATAGTAATAAATAATTATTTAATGGGAAAATGATCTATAGAAACATTATACATGTCTAAATAAAATGAAAGTGTTATAGCATATCATGCAACTCAGACCAAAATAATTTATATAAATAGATATAAATATAGATAGGTATAAATGATATAGATATAGATAGATATAGATATAGAGAGAGATGGTAGAAATGATAAATAGGGAAAGAAATGATAGAGATAGAGATGATAGAGAGGATAGATAAAGATAGAGATGAGATAGAGATAGAGATAGAGATAGAGATAGAGATAGAGATAGAGATAGAGAAATAGATAGAGATAGAGAGATAGAGAGAGATAGAGAGATAGAGATAGAGATAGAGATAGATATTGATAAAGAAAAGAAAATACATATTATTTATTGAGAACGTGATAAAATGATTCACTCTCAGAGAAGCAAAATTAACCTCTCTTAATTTCACTGTGGAAAATCTAGATTAGTGCTCAAAAGTACAAAGTTTCAAAATTATAACTCAAAACAAATCAAATCATTGGAAGTAGTCCCATTTTTAATTAAACATCATCTTGACACCTGGATTCACTACATACCATGTTTAGTTTGTTAATTATGTTGTGTGAAGCACAGAGCAAGGCACTTGTACTAAAAACTATATTAACTCTTAAAATGTAAATTCTGTGTTTTTGAAGATTCTATGAGCATGCTTGAGACAAAAGAGGAAATTGGTTTGCCTAAAGCATTTTAGTTTCATTTGTTCTTTACTTTCACATATATATGAACACAAAAGAAGTCATTTTGTTTCATTTTAATTGATAGGTCATAGTGTAAGCTAAATTATATTCTTTGTTTCCTGGAAACAAACAACTTTCAGACCACTGAAATAAGTTCGTCTTGTGCAGTTGATGAAAAAAAGTAAAAAGTAAATCTAGCACAGAAAAAAATTATATGCCACTATGCTTAATAGTGATAAATATCAATACACCCTAAATTGTCAATGGAGGCTCAATAATAAAGATAAAATAAAGTAATGAAGTAAAATTATTGCTATTTAATATGTAATGAATTGAAATTGAATTAGCTCTTTTCTGAGTAAGGAAAGGAATTTTCTTTATGTAAAAGTTTGTACGCTTTATTGGGGGAGAAAACTATTTCAATTGTTTAAGTTACTTTCTATTTAATCCTAATGATTATATCATATACAGAACTTAGGGAAATAAAGTTTTTACCCATTTCCAAGGGTATAAATTCAGAGATTACTGACACTTTCCTAAAAGATGCAGAATATATGGGAGACAGTAGTAGGAAGTTACTGATTCACAAACTTTCACTCCTCCCCTCTTGGTAAGCATTGATTAAGGCTATTTCTTACTCTATCTTTTCTTTTTTCTATTTCTCTGACTAGGAAAATAATTTTGATTTGGACAAACTGAAAATCTTTAGGAATTTCTAAAATATGGATTGAAAACATATAATTTTGTTATATGCTTTAACAATTTCTTCAAATTGTGGACATGATTGTGAGTCTTTTTAATAAAGGGTATGGAGGGTTCTGTTCTCATTAATGCTTTTCAAATATTTTTTCATATAAATATAAACGCAGCTGAAAAAAAGAAATGTTTTACAATCCACTGAAATGGGGAGACAGGACTTATAAATAATAGACATTTCAGTAAATAAATGCTTTTCCTCCCCCAAAAACATTTAATAATTTTATTTCCATTGAATTTTTCATTGTGAAACATATCACTTCTATGATTTTATAATGGTTATTTTATATTCAGAGATAAGTATTTTTCTGGCAGTAATTTTAGTTATTCTGGTTAATGTTTCTGCTAGTTAAGGGTTAAATATTTCTCTGTTAAAAGTTATTTTATGGGGAGTTACTTTTTTTCCATGATATTTACTTGATTACTTAATTTTTCTTTTAACTTAAACTACCTTGAGGTTTAAGTACACAATTCTCTACATTACTGTCATAACCAATATGGAACAAAGATCTTTTGCTACAAATGAAAAAGAAAAAATAAGAACACTTCTTCAATCAATACCCATATTTATACAAATGATCTCATCAAGCATCAATGAATTTAAGTGAAATTACTATGCTCTTTTTTTCTAACAAATCTCTTCAGCTATTGTTCTTGACAAAGTTCAGTAACATTTTGAAATATTTACCCTTTATACAGTTGTACTCAAAAACAACCAACCAACCAACCAACCAACCAACCAACAGAAACCTCCCATGGAAAAAAATAAATACTTAGAAATAAACAGTGAAATTTATAATTGCAGTGACTGAGTTGTGTATCCAGAGATTTTTAGGAAATGGGGTAATATAATATAAGCTGGTTTAATATACCGTAAAAGTGCCAGCTAACACAGAATACATTCCCTTTGGCATTATTTTAAACATGGTTCCACTTCACAATTCAAACATGATTTTCTATGTAATCTTATTAACATATCTATTTTTCCTTAGCCTAATGTAACACAATAGTTATATTTCTATATTGCTCCTATTCACTGGATTTATATTTTTATTCCTTCAAACACAAAATGGCAATTATTCTTTCCATAGTTTTGAACCTAATTTACTACCCTGCTATCAAAATTAAGATATATTTCTTTTTTTGTTTATTGCTTTGCACTTTCTTTCAGTCTTGGGATCCATATTTATATCTAAAATCATACTTCATATAATATTTTATAAATTTTAGTCAATATATGTTGAATATTTTTCATATCATTAAGTGTTTTTCTACATTATAAAATATTTAAAATAATGTCATAAAATACCAACATACAGGATCCCATAATTCTACTATTTGCTGAGCATTTAGGAACTTTTTGCTATGTTACACAATGTTGTAATTAATATCCTTTAAAATTTGCCAGTATAACTGGTACCTTGTTATATATATATCTTTAGAGAAGTTTAAGTACAGCCATTATTTTCAAAATTGTTTTCAATTGCATTTGACATACAATATTATATAAGTTTCAGGAGTACAATACAGGCATTAGACATTTATATAATTTATGAAGCGATCACCCCAATAATTCAGTCCCTGACACCATAAATAGTTATTATATTACTGACTATATTCCCCATACTATACATAGGCATGACTATTTTTTTTAACTACAAATTTGTAACTTTTAATTCCCTCTCCCTCCATTCATCCCTCACCTCTCCCTGCCAAAATCTGGCAACCATAAAAATGCTCTTTGTATCTATGAGCTTGTTTCTGTTTTGTTTGTTTACCATGTCCTCTAGATTTGATATATAAGTGAAATCACATATTTGTCTTTGTCTGACTTATTCCACAATAATTTCTAGTTCCATCCATGTTTTTGTAGATGGCAAAATTTCATTCTTTTTTTTTATGGTTGAGTAATATTTCACTGTATATATGTACCACCTCTTCTTTATCCATCCATTCATGGGCACTCAGGTTGCTTCTATATCTTGGCTATTGCAAATAATGCCACAATCAACATGTAGATACACATGTCCTTTTAAATTCTGTTTTAGATTTCTTTAGATAAGTACACAGATGAGGGATTAGTAGGTCCTTCTTTGTCTCTTATTATATCTTTTAAAGTCTGTTTTGTCTGGAATAAATGTTGCTACCACTGATTTTTTTTTCATTTCTATTTTTATGAAATATTTTTTACTATCCCTTTACTTTTAGTCTGTGTGTATGTGTCTTTGATCTGAAATGGGTCTCCTGCAGGAAGCATATGTAAGGTTTTTCTTTTCTTATCCATTTAGCCACACTGTGTCTCTTGTTGGAGCATTTAAGTCATTTAAATTTAAAATCATTTTTGATAGACATGTAGTTATTGCCATTTTATTATTCATATATTTTGTAAATTGTTTTGTACTTTTAAATTTTTTATTCAATTTATTAGTGACAGTTAATAATAAATTTATGTTTCAAATATACAATTTAATAATATGTCATATGGATATTGTATTGTGTGTTCACCACCCAAAGTCAAATCTCCTTCCATCATCATATATTTGATCCTCTTTACCCTTGTCTACCTCCCTGCAACCCCTTTTCCCTCTAGTAAATTCTAAAATGTTGTCTGTGTCTATGAGTTTTTATTTCTCTTGTTCATTTGTTGCTTTCAGTTTTATATCTCACATATAAGTAAAATCATATGGTTCTCAACTTTTATTGACTTATTTCACTTATTTGATAATTTCAAGATCCATCCATGTTGTCACTATGGCAGTATTTCATCTCTTTTTAAGGCTGAGTAATATTCTATTATATATATGTACCACAGCTTCTTTATCCTATCATCTATCAAAGGGCATTTTAGTTGTTTTTATGTCTTGGACACCATAAATAATGCTGAAATGAACATCAGGGTGCATATATTTTTACAAATAAATATTTTCAAATTTTTGAGGAAGATACCCAGAAGAGGGATTGCTGGGTTATATGGTAATTTTCTTCTTAATTTTTTGAAGAACCTCCATACTGTTTTCCATAGTGGCTGCACTAAAAGACATTTCCACCAACAAGGGAAGTTTCTTTTCCCCTACAATCTCTCTAACACTAGTTAGTACACAGATTGTTGACAATAGTCATTTTAATTATTCATAATTATTATTCATAAAGAAGTCCTTTTAACATTTCTTGTAGTACTGTTTTGGTGTGATGAACTCCTTTAGCTTTTACTTGCCTGGGACGATCTTTATCTTTTCTTCAACTCTAAAGGACAGTTTTTCTGGGTACAGTACTCTTGGTAGTAGGTCCTTACTCTTAATCACTTTGAATATTTCATGCCAGTCCCTTCTGGCCTGCAAAGTTTCTGTTAAGAAATCAGCTGATTTCTCATGGGAGTTCCCTTGCAGATAACTAATAAATTTTCTCTTGCTGCTTTTAAGATTCTCTTTTTGTCTTTAGACTTTGATATTTTGTTGATAATGTGTCTTGGTATAGGTCTCTTTGGGTTCATCTTGTTTGGGACTCTCTGCACTTTCTGGTCTTGTATGTCTATTTCCTTTGTTAGGTTAGGAACATTTTCTGTTATTTCTTCAAATAGGATTTCAATTCTTTGCTCTCTCTTCTGCTTCTTTTACCCCTATGATGCAAATGTTGATACTCTTAATGTTGTCTCAAAGGCCCCTAAAAATATCCTCAAATTTTTTAAATTCTTTTTTTCTTGTTGTTATTCTCTGATGGGGTGTTTTCTGTTACCTTATCTTCCAAATCACTGATTTAGTTCTCAGCTTCCTCTGAATTACTGTTCATTCCCTCTAATTATTATTTATTTTAGTTATTGTATCTTTCATTTCTGACTTTTATTTTTTACAGTTTTCTACTTCTATTTGTATGTGTTTTATCTCTTAAAGTTATCACTGAGATCACTGAGCCTCTTTATAACCAATATTTTGAACTCTGTATCTGGTAGATTGCTTACCTCTATTTTGTTTAGTTCTTTTTCTGAAGCTTTGTTCTATTCTTCCATTTGGTACATGTTTCTTTGTCTCCCCATTGTGGATGCCTCCCTGTGTTCATTTCTATCTATTATTAGGTAGAGGATTTATATCTCCCTGTCTTAACAGAGTGGCCTTATATAGTAGATGTCTTGTGGGGCCCAGTGGCACCATTGCCCTAGTTACCTGAACTGGGTGCTCCAGGTGTGTCTCTTGTGTGGGTCTTATGTGTCCTTCTGTTGTGGTTGAACCTTGTTTGATGCTTGTATAGCAATAGGAGGGATTGGCCTATGAGTGAATTTCATTGTAAGAACTGGCCATGACTACAGAGCAAGATTTGCTTTAGCAGGTCTCTGGTGCCTGCCTAGTCTGATCTTTGGGTGAGTCTTTTGTGGAGGTGGTTGGGTGGTTTTCTGGTATGATCTGAGGCTGGCCACCAGGTGTGTTGGTGGTGCTCAGGCCTCTTAGGAGAGGCTCTGTTGCAGCTAAAGGTCAGCTGCTACCTGTGCCCTCCCTGGAGCCACTTCTTATGAACTATAAAATGATCTGCAGATGGTTATCACTTGTGTTGGGCTTGGAGATTCTTAGAGAGGCTAAGCTCTGAATTGAGGCTAACTGTATCTAGTATCAAGGTTGGAACTACTCAACAAGAAGTATGGAGCATGCCAAGACCAAATGCTGCTATTTGGGAGTTTGTGAGCCTTTGAGAGATTTTATAAAATTTTGCTGCAGGAGCCAAGACAGGTTGTTTGTATGTAAAAGCCACTGAAAGTGGCTTTGGCAGACCTGCACTTTTGGTGGGGCAGGGATCGCATGTAATCACCTGGATGCAGCAAACAGTTTTACCCAGGTTGGTGGGGATTTAGATATGATGCCTGCCTGTATATGCACGCTAAGAGGAGGGCTTAAAAAAGTTATAATGGCTTCTGCTAGTATTTCTGAGAGAAAGCTGTCCCTCTATCCCTGATCTGAAGCTAGACAATTCTGTTCCTTTCTGTATGTCCCTGGAAACTTCTGAGCTGCTGCCCCAGTGGCGCTGCTCAGAGGGAGTTCATCAGTGAGTAAGTCTGTGTGTGAGCCCTTTCAAAGGAATGCCTGGGATTCCAGCTACCCTCTGTCTCACTCAAGCACAATCTCTACTGCTTTTCACAGCTAGAAGTTGTGGGGACTTCTCTTCCTGGTACTGGAACCCTCAGCTCAGAAGCCTGGTGTGGGACTGGGTCCTCTTGCCCCTCAGGTGGAACATCTCCCAATTTTTAACTGCCACATGTGAGTGTGAGAGCAGTTTATTTCATGTCTCTGCCCCTATCAGTCTCCATATGGCTTTGTCTGTATGTCCTTAGTTGTAAGACCTCTGCTTATCTAGACTTCTGGCCATTCTCAGTGATGATGTTTCTGGACTTTAGTTGTAATTTTGATGTGGTTATGAAAGGAGGCAAGGACAATATTCGTCTACTTCATAATTTTTACCATCATTCTAAGTAAGTACAGCCTTTATTAAGTCAGTAAACCAGGCAGTGCGTTTTAGAGGCTGTGCTGTTTCTTTTGTTCCTCTCTTAACGCTGTAAAGTAGACATTTTGGTTTACATTTGATCCTGGAGATCAAGGCTTGGAAAGACTGAGTCTCTGCCCTGTGACACAAAGTTAATAAATAATGGAGTCACCTACTTTATCCAATGTGCTGATAGTTTTCTCATTAATTTATTGGAGCTCTTTGCATATTTAAAAAGCAGTTTAATTAACTGTATATACTAAATACTATTTTATAACATAGTAATTTTTTAATTAAACATTTATTTTGAGATAATTATAGATTCGTGTGACCTTATAAGAAATAATTTAGAGAGATAGCATGCATCCTTCACCCAGTTTTTCCCAGTGGTAACCTCTTGCACAACTATAGTAAAATATGAGAATCAGCATATTAATATTAATACAGAACATTTTTATCATCAAAAGAACCCCTCATGTTGCTTTTTAATAACTACACACTTAGTGGGAGAAATAGGAAAAAGTACATCTACTTTATATCCTTGGGAACAGAAGACTTTCAACATTTCTTTTAAAAAAGCCTTTTATGTTAAGTCAAGTACCCCAAAAATAACTTCGTTTAAGGGAAATAGGACTTAAATAATCTTTATATAAATCATAGGGTTTGCCACTTTTTTTACTGATCTTGAGAGCACTTATCAACAGTCTTGGCCAGAAGTCCTTTTCTGCATCCATACATTAAAATGCAGTTTAATAAGTGACTTTGTCTAACATCAAGTAGATCCTATGCAATATAGATAAAGAATAAATACATGATTGCTTTCCTCTGAAGCCTTTTCACTTGATAAATGAGAAAGCATTTTGCTAAATGTATTCATTGAATAAAAGATAAGATTTACTCAGAAAACCAATACATGAAGGAGTTTAAGAATTCGTTTCCAGAGAATGGCAACCGGTATTTTTATACATTATAGACCTTATCACTAAGAACAGAGGTTAATGGTTGGTTATCAGATGATAGGGGACAGGAGAAGTAGGTGGGGTAAAAGGGGTCATATATGTGGTGACAGAAAGCAATCTAACTATGATGGTGAACACACAATGCAATATATATATATATGACTTACTTGAATTGTACACTTGAAACTTACTAGATTTTGTTAATCAATGTCATCATAACAAATATTAAAAAGGTTAGAAATAGAATCCATTCACCAGTCTTTATTCACTGATTGTCTAATACATGCCTGCAATTCCTATATACTTTATGGATATAGGTAACTCTTCCAGGCTTAAGAAACAGCAAGTGCAAAAAGGCTATTATAGAAAAAAGTCTTGTACATACAATTTCTGATATTCATAAGAATGGGCTTTGGGCCTGGAACTCTTGCTTAACAAGACAAAGAGACCTCACAGCCTGTGCTGGGCTTATCACCTTATGTGAAAATATCTTTGTCTGTTTCAGACTCAATGTGTATCCTTTGTTCTGCTTAAGCATATATGTGATATGATACCTAGACAACCTCAGTACTATATCTCTTGTGGGGAGGTCACACAGTGTTTTATTCTGTGACATAAGGGGAATACATGCTGGCCAGTGACTCTGCTTTGACTACTGGGAGGGACCTGCTGGCCACGGGGAACCATCACCGACTACTGAAACTGATCTTGCCCTGTTTCTCCTCTGTGTGAGTAAAGCGTTGTTTCATTCACTGCTTGATTATGTTGTGTTTTCCTTCATTATTATGATACCAAAATACAGTGGATAGGAGTGCTAAGACTTCTGCTCCTAATAGGTAACAGATGTCACTTGCTTGACACTTCTTTAGAGAAGAGAAAAGGAACTGCCAGTGTAGTTGGGTTGATATACACAATGGAGAAAGGGGATAGTCTGGAGAATTAGGTAGAGGTCATAGCATGCAGGTTGTGGTAGAACATGGTAAAGTAGTTGTACTTCCCTCAAATAATAATTTGTGGACAAATTATATTTGGGTTTCTTAATCAAGGAAATCACCTCACTTGATTAAATTTTGAAATGATAGCTATTGGCTATATGTAGGAAAGGGGATGAGAGAGGAAGCACATGAATAATTTAGGAGGCTGTATCTCAGTCATACTAGTGGGTGTTAGCCTTTTCTATTGAGCACAAAATGTCAGAAGAAATTAGATTGATCCACTTGCATGGGATGACCTATTCTGTATAACAATAAATTATAACTAACCTTTAATGAACACTCACTTTGTGTTAAGCATTATTGTAAGCACTTACACACATGTTATCTCATTTAAACCAAACTCTCTCTGAACTACATGCAATTATTACTTAATTTGATAGATGAGAAATCTGAGGCATAAAGATATCACATAATTTGCTTAAGGTCACAAAACTAGTAGCTGGTGGAGCCAGGATTTAACTAAAAAATTTGGTTTCAGAACCTATTTTGTTCCTAAACCTGTTTGTTTTCAATGATGAGTGCTTGTCAAGAAAGAAGAAATGTGATTCTAACATAAAAAGAAAATTTGTGCAGGATGATTTTTAACTTTCTAACTCTGAGCTCCATATATCTAAAAATCAATTTAAAAAATATTTGGGGCATTCAGCTTGAAAAAATGACTTTCTGCTGATTTATTTAGCTCAGGTAAGAATTACTATTTTTCTAAATTAAGAAACTTTAAATTATATTTCTTTTTGAACACATTAATGTAAGCACATTTAAAAATTTTAAAAATATTTTATAAATAATCTTCAAAGATATTATTTATTTCTCATATTGCCACTCTGGGATCACATCATTTCACACTTTTACTTTTACTTTGTTATTAAAACAAAAGTTGTTGAGCATGACAATAGAACTAATTATTGATTAATGGTTTTCACTTCAAATGGTCTCTCTTTTCCTAGACCAGTATATTTTTTTCTATGCCCATTTTCTTTGGATCTTGGTAAAGATTATATCACCCATATCCTTAATAGCTGAAAAGGAAGTGAAGAATAAGGAGCCATTAAGTTGTCACAGTTAGACCATCAATTCCATTTGATTTCCCTTCTATTACATACAGTCTTCTAGAGAAATTTAGCATAATTATACAGTTATTGATAGCTCTTTGCTCTCATGTAACTCTGTGCTATTATTTTAGAGAATACATTATACTTTATATATTTATATGTTATTATTTTATTAGTATTTGCATTGTAAACCTCATGGAGCCAGAGACTATGTCTGGTTTTGTTGTTGTTTATTGTTGTTGTTTGTTTGTTTTCTGGTTATCCACAGTAACATAGTAATTATGGAGTAGTGGGTGTCCAAAGGCAAATAATTAATGAATGATTAAGAAAATAAGCAATAAGACAGAATTTAGGAACCTGAGCATCAGCATGGGTGAGGTAATGCAGAGAAATGAACTTCAGTCTTAAGTCTAGGACAGGGTATCATTTGCAAGCAATTTAGGCAGAAAGATTAGAAGTGAAGTGAGATAAGGACATGATAGATAACAATAGAAATCCAACAATATACTTCAAGGGTATGTTTCTCGGTACTATAAATCCAGGAAGAAAGATGAAACTCAACCAAAAACCTTAACATAGAGGAAGCTATTAATTATTTTGAAGTTATAATGTAGAATTCCTACCTTAATAAACAAAAACCAGTCTCTAAGTGTTCACATACTGATGTGTGCCTAGAACTTTTCTAAACTCTCAGAAAATTACACATATAAAAATTTGTATATAGATTTTAAGAATATTATAATTATACAGAAAAATTAGACATATCATCCATCAACATATGGCTCATGTAAATTTAGATACTGAAGAGCTCTAAACCCATCAAGATTTACCATGATTCAGCCTGATTGTGCACCAAAAAACAAATAAACAAACAAAAACAATAGTCAACTTGTTAAGGTAGAAAAAGGTCTTCAGTTACTTTGATACCACATTCACATTATGAGAATTAATATATAATAAGTCAGAAACTAAATGTTACAGTGGAATGTTAGGTTCAATAAATCTTTTCTAAATATAAGGTGTGATGGAACAAATATTTATATACTAATTGCTTCCTACAAGTAATAGAACTTAATTTTTCTTTACATAATATCAGAGTTTTAAAAACAGAATATAAAACCCAAGATATTTTTTTACTTGTTAAATTAAAGCTTTACTTGATAAACTTTTCACTAATTTTTCTTTTTTTAACCATATTACAGCTACCATATAATATATAATTTAATTGTAATTTTCCTTGTCATATAACATATAGTACATGTATCATAAATATTTAATCTAAAATTCCACTTTCTACATGCATTTTTTTTCTTTCCAGTGCATCACTATAAATAAAAAAATGACAAGGTTATAATATATAAACTGCCTTGTATCATGTATATTATAGAACTAATTTTTTATGAATGCAATATTAATCCAATTTTTCTCAAAGATAAAATATTATTTAGTTTGATTTCAGATAAGGGTGTTGGGAGAAGAAAATTATCTGACCTTATGTAGAGTATATCTATGGAGAAAGGAATCATTGGACTTGAATTTGTCTGCTTTTGTGTTACTATGTCCTCAGTGTAAAATCTGCCTGATTTTATACTAATATGTTCCCAGGACTGGGTATATCATGGGTTTTCAAGCTTTTTAAATTAACTTTTTCAACTTAACTTTTTATTAATTATATCACATATAGATAAAAGAGCACAGATAATAATGATGCAGCTCAAAGTTTATCAAAAAAAATGAACAAACATGTAACCAGCATTCAGATTAAGACTCAAACATTCCTGGTCCCCAACAATCTCTCTCCTGCCCACTTCAAGTTTTTATGTGCAGTCTCTTCCACAGGTTAATGGTAGCATTGAATAGAAGTGGTTTAAGAAACAAAATTAAGTAATCAACTCTAGCACTTTCAGAATGACAAGATAACTGTTCCTAAACTAGTTGCCTTACCAATCTGAAATGATGCTACGTGTATTGGTTATTATCTTTTTAGTAGCTATCATTTTCAGTGTATATTTCTTATATCAATACTACATTTTAATCAATCAACTTAAAAACATTTTAATATATATTTTGGAAAATCTCTACTTATGATTTTTCTTTTCCTGAACATGTCTGAGTGCCCTTGCACAGATATTAATCTAACTAAAATTTGTCAAATAAAAGAATACATAAATTTTTATCACTATCTGATAAATGTAAAAATATAGATTAGATTAAAAGAAACATTAATATTTTTTCCAAAATAAAACCCTCCTAATTATAACCTTTGTCTCCTTACATCTTTCTTCATGTACTTCATAAAATTTTATAATTTCTTTTTTATAGGCCCTTTATACTTTTGTTATATCTATTTTTTAGAAATTTTAAATTTGAATTTTACTTTGGCTAAGATCTTTTACTGCCATTTTGTTTTCAAAGTGGTTATTGTTGCTATCTAAGGAAATTATAAATTATTCTATTTTATAAGCAGTTAGTTATTGGAGTTTTAATTAATTCTAAAGTCAACTGTGAATAATAAAGTATATTATATTAATTGTATAATATAAAATAAAAAATAATAAAAAATAGTATATTCTATGAACCATACTCTCTCTATCCTATGCCCCATTATCTTCATCCATGCTGCTATATAAACATTTCACTAACATTCTGAAGGTTGACATAATAAAACATTCAGTAATATTCCTCTTTATCTAGCCAGTAAAGATCCTCTGTAGATTACTTTTTTTGTGCTCAGATATGACTAAAGAATGGAAACACATTTAAGAAAACTAAATTTCCAGTAAGCCTAGAGAGAGTTAAATGGTAGAAAATGAACTGTCATTGTTCTGAGAACTTAGAGATGAGAAATCAGACTTCGTTTGGGCAACTTGTCCAAGTTGAGTGTCCTGGCAAGCAGACTGTGAGGTGAAGAGTAACATGAACTAAGTTTATTAGGATGTATTCTTGGGATCAACATAGGTAAAATAGAAGAAAGAAGGCAGGCATGGCATAAAGGGAGTTGGCTGAAAAGTATTTACAACAAAGACATCAGCTAATCCCATGGAGAGCTCTAAGATAGGATGGGCAGGCCCTCAGCATTAACCCCTTATCATAGGAGTGTGTATTTGTACTCCTGCATGGAGGAGTCTGAAGATGAAGGCTGCCCCCACAAAAAGAATATGGCTTTGGGAGAGGCAGCTTTCTTCAGCTTAGGAAAATTTCTAGTCAGGGCTGACAAGTGAGGACTGTCTACCGGCAACAAGTACTATAGCTGTAAGAAATAAATACATTTGCCTTGAAGGGTCATGTAGGTTGTACATCACAGCATCCTAGCATAACCTCTTTGTCATCACAGAAAGTCAAGTAGATACTAGAAGAATTAGAGAGATGCCAAGAAGATAGATCCTATGAACCACAGACTAGGAAGTCAATATTATTTCCCACCAAATAAATTACTAAGTAGACATTTCTGAAGAACCTAGAATGGAAA
This sequence comes from Cynopterus sphinx, assembly GCA_030015415.1. Lineage (NCBI taxonomy): Eukaryota > Metazoa > Chordata > Mammalia > Chiroptera > Pteropodidae > Cynopterus > Cynopterus sphinx. The sequence goes on along the minus strand of CM057381.1, from coordinate 117,079,177 downwards.
GTGATAACTGAGAACTAGAATATCATATTAATTAATTTCTACTATCAATCAATTAAATAGTTTAAATTATTACAAATAAGAAACTTGAGGTTACAAATAATACTAAATCCAAGAAAAAATAAATAATATTTTCTACTTAAAAAGTAAAGTAAAATAATAATGGAAAAGAAATATATGTATATATGTAAATGAGTGTGTGGGGGGGAGGGTATATGTATATATCAGCCAGGTATCTGATAAGTCCCTTTCTTCATCCCATCCTGGCAGAACAAAACAAAGCCTAGGTGAGATTTAAGGTTGATGGGGCAATGATTAGTTGAATGTCAGATTGGTATTATGTAAGACTAAAGTTATATGACAGAGTCTTATCTTGTGCTCTATCCCATTCAACCTCTTTAATAATGGTTTGAATAAAAATATAATTTGTTTCAAATATTCTATGAGCATGTATGTATCAGGAATAATGTTAGGTGAGCTATATGCATTATATCATCTAATGGCATAATTATATATTCATAAAATTTATATATAATACAATCTCAAGAGAAATGACTAATGTATTGAATGGCAGCATAAGAATACCAGAAGATATTTATCAGCAATTATTATACTCTACATCAAACACTGATAAAGTATAATAATTTGAAATACCACAATTTGGTTTCAAAAAAAATTTAGAAACAAAAGATTGATATAAGAGAAAAGCAGAAAGGAAAATACCGACTTTAGGATTTAATTGATTGTTACTTCAATATATTTCAATAGTGTCTAAAAACTGATAAAGTTATGTTAAGTACAACTATTTTTCGTATGAATAAGACTGTCATTCTGCACTGAGAGAGTTTTCTGGATAGAAAGCCCAACCCTTAATTATGTCATACACAATAAGATCAAACTCCACTTAGTCAATCCTACCTTGTACTCCTTTACTGTAGCTTACAGCAATTCCTTTCCATCTAGAACATAAAAAAAAATGAGACTTATTCCATGTTATTCTAACAATTAGCATTTATTTTACTAAAAAAGTTTATATAAACTTTAAGCTATATGACTCATAAAATCCTGTCAAATGAGATAATATGTTCTAGGTCACTTAGAGTGTTCAAGGAGATGTTAGAGAACCTGAAGATAACTTATGCATCAGATGAGGAAATACACCAGGTAATCTCTGAGGTCCCATTCAGTTCTAAAGACCTGTGATTGCAGTTAACAATTTACTGATCAAACAATTGTCTTGTCATTTAAAAAATGTTGTTTAGTATAAAGTCAGCAAACAGTTATTCTGTATTATATGAAATACATATTCTGTGTTCCTCCAAAATAAAGTGAATGTAAAAATGCATAATCATAATTTAAGCAGCTTCTGTTGCATTTAGAAGATGTATTATAGAAATACAACTTTATTCTCAAAAATTTCCACAGGTTTAAATCAAATAAAATCTATGAAAAGGAATAAAATCTCACAGGAGATGTTACATGTGAGAGATCAAAATCTTCTGCTCCTAGAGTCTTTAAATAGCTGCCAATTTGGAACAAGAAAGCTTTTCAAAATCTAATTTGGATCTTACAAACTAGGTTGTCTATAAAAACCACATAATAAACATCTCTTTCATCAAAGAACTTTGAAGACAGAAAGATCAATTTTTCCCAAGAGTAAAGATTGTAGAATTAAAACTAATTTGTGTGTTAATGATGAATATTTGCATCCCCAGAACACCAACAGAATAAGAATACCTGTTCACAATAGATGTATCAAAAAATATTTTTGATTAAAACCAAATTTGTTGGGTAAATGGATAGTCCATTTCCTTCAGGAAAATTTAGTGGGGGTAAGAATTATTTTAGAGAAATTTTATATCATTTATTTAGCTATCTTTGAATTAAGATATTGATTTTTCTAATGTAATATGAAAATAGTCATTTTAGAAAACTAAAAATTATACTTTAACAACTTAAGAAATATGTAGAAGAGAATAATAATCGTCTATGAACACGGACTACTGTTAATACAATGGGGCAATTTAAATCTATAAATTCGGTTTATTAGAGGTGAGATTTCTCAATATATACTTTTTCTTCATTTTTTTAGTTGACATTATTTCCAATGTTATTATGTATTCCTACAATTTTAGTGGCAGTGTATAATTTAAATCTTTCATCTTCAGTTCTTAATTTGGAGAGAATCACAGATTTCTTTGACCATCTTGTGAAAAGGAAGGACTCTCTTCCCCAGAAAAATGTAAAGGTCATAAAGAGAAAGTAATATTTCTAGATGCATGTATTCCCCTCTAAAGATCATGGGCCCCATGTTAAGAAGCCCTGGTTCAAAAGAGTATTTTTTGTTAATATTGTGATTTATGGTTAATACAACATGTGATCACATATGCTACTAAACTCTACTAAAGTACATTAAGAAAATACTCAGGAAATTTATTCTATTTCTTTTGTATATGATATGGGCTCAGTGTATTATAGTCTTCATTTTTGTTTTCATCATTATTTTAAACATTTCTATTGGCCTAAAATTTCTAAAATGTACTCAAAATTGATGTGTACATGAGAAACCTGTGAATTCCAATAATTATGTGTTACCTGTTTGTAATCCCAAAGACATATTATGAATATTTGCCACTACACCTGATCATCACTTCCTTTTCTTTCTTCTTTCATTTACTCCAAAAGAAGGGACTGAAGAACCCTGTGTATTTTACCTGATTATTCTCTAGTTTTTTTCTAGTTATTTCATTAGGTCATTTTTAGCTCCTGGAAGGAATGAGCTAAGTAAGCAGACTGTTAAAAACAGAAATATGATGTTAGAGAGGTAGATATGCTTCTCTGGATATTTCTTTTAACATGCCTATATGTTCCTCAATATAAATGCTCTAAATTTAGATCAGATTAAAATTTGTGATTAATGCAGATTGCATAGGTGACCAATTACTTATAAATCCTATATCCTCCTGACATGAATAAAACACTATTCAACATTACAACCAACAAAAACAATACTTTAACAAGAGTAGACGGCAAGGAAATATGCCATCCAATGAAAAACTGCACTGGTTAATGAAATTAATCATTCCTTCTGTGGTGTAGCATACTTTTTACCTACCAATTAGCCTCTTTACTCTTAGGACCACCATCTAGGAGTTCTGTGTTCGATTTTCAATTTATTTAGTCATATTCTAAACACTCAAACATTGTTGACAAGAATGTTTCACAGACCAGACAGAGTGTCTGATGTAAATGTAGAGTGCTGGCCAAGGCAGACAGTGTCTTGGCCTGATACAATGTATAATCTGGTGGGAGTATATATACATTATTACAATTATATATCTGCAATAAATGACTCTTTTGAAATTATGCTAAATAAGTTGAAGGATGTTTATAGGGTACTTTGGAAGGTATATTCAGGAGGTACCTATTATAAGAGTTCAAAGAAAGACATTTTTGAAGAAGTAAAATTTTACTAGAGGTTGACATTAAAATCCCTGCATGAAGAAATGAGTAATACACCTGAGTGAACCTGGGTTCCAAGTGTCATGTGCATATGAACATATTTCTGTGAGTTCTAAAGCTTTAGAACCCATCTGAAAGGTTATTTATCAGCTAATAGTTCCAGATGCCATGGACAAACATGTACCCAAATGTTGCCAGGTCTTCATTTCAAAAGAGATTCCTGAAACTGGAGTCTTATGTGTATCTTGTCTCTAATGCATAAAACATTGCCACTGAACACAGAAGTTTGTAAACCTATATTTTAGCTATATTAACAGGGTAAATTTAGTTAGGAGTAGGAATGCGTCAGATGAAGAGAGGATAATTTCAAGAAAAGTAAATAGCATTCATGAATGCCAACAGTAGAAAAGGGCTCATATACTCAAGGGTATGATGTGGAGTGTTGGCACAGATTAAGACTGGAGATCTAGCAGATTCCAGTTTATGCTGCCAGCAACTGTTTTATGACTTAGGTTTTATTTCTAAGGACAGTGGAGAGTTACCTCAGTTTTAATTGGAGCATGAGAGGTGGTAATTGCTAAATGTTAGTGTGTCAAATCGAGTCGAGAGATATCTTCCCAAGAAGTGAAACTTTTCTAGACCCTCTGCCATTCAGAGTCATAATTTTAAATACTTCCACTATCCACATCACATTTATTGGTAATAATAATTATATGGTTATAAATTATCCAGACAGAAACTAAAATGTGTAGCTGACAGTAATTTTGGACATGATCTATCACTGACATGCCTTGTCAACCTGTGTATCAACCTATGTATCAACCATATTATACATTTAGGGGCAAAGAACTGGAACCCCAGTGTCTACTAGCCTTCCGCTCTTTTCACAAACCCGTGCCACTCTATATGTTTTCTTTATTCTATAAGAAGCTTATATTATAGCATAGTATCACTTGTCTATCACCAGAATTGATGTGTTGAAGCATAGACAACATGTAGGCTATTTATTAGACTGCATTGACAACATCAATGTAACTGATTCATTATGTTTAAATAGCTGTATGCAGACTTCCCAATTCATATATAGTCATAGAAACATTAGGAAAATACAGCAAAAGTTTTGACTTTTACTGTATACAGAACTATCATTGGTTACTATAAGACAGCTAATACAGAACTGTTCATTGGAAAGCACATTGGTTAAGTCAGGAAATGATCTTTATAGTTGACTTTAATACCACCTGGGAAAGCTACCTGATTATTATGTGTGCTATTTTTGTCATAAAAGTAATCTTGATTAACATTTTCTTAGCATTTATAATGAGCCAAATACAATTAATGTTTTAATATTAGTGTTTAAAACTGTTAAATATTTTAAAATCTTTAGTCTTTAATTATTTCTGTATTCATAGGATATAGTGTTATTGTTTTCATTTTATAGACAGGTAAATTGAGGAACCAGAGAAAAGTTACACAGCTAAGTGTCAGAATTTGGATTTGAACTCAACAGAGTAGCTTCAGAGCTCGCAATTTTAACTCTACAATTTTACTGCCAACTTACAGATTTCTATATTACATTTGAAAAATGCAAATGATGTAAATGAGTTCTGTTCAGAGAAAATACACTTACTTTTCGTTGTAAAAAATGAGGTCATGCTCTCATTTCAGACTCCACCTTGGTACAGTAGAAATTAATTTTGAGAAAACAGAAAAGTTTTGGAAAGACTTTGAAAATTAAATGAACATAATTTTCAATATAAAGTGATATAGGTAATAAAAAAAAAAAAGATGCTGAGTCAATCTCATAGCAGGCTGATGGAGGTGGTGGAGAGACATACAACCCACAGCTGGGTGCAGCTATGCACTTCCTCAGGAGGGCGCCTGGGGTTTGAAGTCCAGAAACCACAGTGTGGCTTGGGGGTTATAGTCTTCACACTACAATACCTTCATCTGTTAAACAGGGTTGTTTTTACCCATTTCACAGCATGACAGTGGGTACTATACAAGATAACATATGTGAAAAACATTTTGAAAATTCTAAAGTGAAACATACATGCCTTATTATGTTTAATTTTAGTATTCGTAATTAATTATTTAAGGCCTACAGAAAAATAGTATCAATATAAAGCAAAAAGAAGGAAAATGGCCTCAGGAATGGGCACTAATGATTCATATGAAGAATGATTATTATAAATATGTTTTTAAAACAAAAGTACAGGTGCAAGTAATATATACCTGTAAACATAGCCAGATTCAAAATAGTTTTCTGTCAGTGATAATACTGGAGAGATAGTAGAGCTGTAGAACAATACTCTTTTACATAAATGAAAATATAAGGATAATTATGTATACGCAAATATGTACACTCATATGCCATATAAACACATGAATACATAAAAAACTTATAGAGATACAAACACTTGATGAAATTATGGGTGATTCTAATTGTCATGTTTTTCTGTATTTTTTAAAGATTTTATTTTAAAAAAGAATGATAAAGCATTATATAAAGCTCTACTTATAAAGAGTAAAAATACACATACACTTTGATGAGAATAAACCACCAAACCTAAATAGGCAAGTTAAGATAAGAGAATAAAACACTGATACAAATGGGTATGTGTTTCATTTGCTTAGAGGAATAGACTCTAAGATACTGGAGAAAACTCCAGATTCACTTGTAAAAATTAATAGGCAACATTTATTGCACACTCCCCTTGTGTCTGGCATAGTCACAAACACAGTCACATAAAGTACTCCAGCTAATCCTGTGACTGAGACACTATTGCTGTTCCCATTTCACAAGTGAAGAATCTAAGGATAAGAGTAGTTGTTAATGACATTAATTAACATTCAGGAATGGGTGCTAATTATTCATATAAAGGATGATTATTATAAATATGTCTGCTGAAGGTGACCCAACCAATCAGTGGCAAAGCTAGGGTTCACATAGAAGTCTGTCAGATTCCGAAGACCTCAGTTCCCTACTTTCTTGTTGTTATAATGCTATTGACTGGTGGAAACACCACATACAGGAAAGCACACATTTTGGAGAAAAAGAAAAAAAATAATCAAGCTTTTACGGCAAGGCAGGACCACTGAAAAAAAATGTGCTGACTACCATAAGTCGTACGGAGCTTGTAATGTCTAAGCAAGCTCACGGCAGGCAATTTTGAAGAGAAGAAAAGCAGCAGGTCCTTGAGACAAAGTCGATCAACTACATGAAGATTTGGGGAACACTAGGTCCTAGAAAATATTCCTGCTGCCAAACTCAAACTATAAAGCCTTTGCAGAGATTTGCTATATGGTAGTCACTCAGAGAATGACTACAAATAGAGCAAAGCTTTAAACAAAAACAAAGCACATTCTTCTTTCTTTTTACACTCCAAAGAAGTATGCCAAGTGAAAAGGAGGGAGACAGAAAAAAATTTGAGGATTACAGAGAAAGGTTAGAAAGTAGTTAAGGGATATAAGCAATAAGTAAGCTGAAGAATAAGACATTAGTAATAGTTGCAAAAGTAAGTATTTCAACCACTGGATCATTCATTAGAATAAGGTAAGGTATAATAGAGAACTGAAACAAAGAAAAAAGATACAAGTGAGCAAAAAGTAAAGACAATGGAGGCCAGCAAAGTAAGTTATAATTATTCTTAATGCTTCTGGTTCAAAGGTTTAAAATATAGAGAAATATATTTAAGAGGCCTCCAAGAAATTTATCTTATAAATATTAATCTTAAAAATATATGCATCTCTCATGAAAGAGCTCACAGAAAAAAAGAGCTCAAGGTCTTGTGAAAACTCAACAATTATTACAATATAGGAGGTAGAATCTGTCACAGCATGAATGACAATCAGTCTCAATGACAATCAGTCTGAATAACAGATATGTCCTTTAGTGTTTGAAAAGTAAAATTGCATCCTATTTTCTACTAAAAGAACTCTGTGTTCTCCCCGGGAAAAAAATTTCTGCCTTTCATGAAACCAAATGTCTGCTACCAATTGGTTCTCTCAAATTATCTCTTTGGGCCAGTAGGCTCAGTTATTAAGAGTATCATTAAAAGTGAGGTAGTCTCAAAGATAAGGATAACAAAGGAGTAATTTCCTCTGGGCCTACTCTGGAAAGATAATCTACATGTGAATTTGATATTACTTAAATGCTCAAATCTAATGTATCTGTTGAAACAAAGCTTTAGACATGGAATGACTGGGGATCAATGTAGGGAAAAAAGGTAAATGAGATAAACTGACAATGGTACTAGGCTAGATAGATTTCATATAATGAAAAGACATAAATTAAAGAGGTAAGACAGAAAGTGGGGTTAAGGGAGATAGGGAGGACTACTGTTAGATACAGAGGAAGGCACAGCGATCATGAAAAAAGGAAATCCAATATTTGCAAGAATGAGTATCAGGAATGTTATCATAACATTCCTGATAAGAGGAAAAAAAATGTTAAGGAATATAGTACAGGACTATAAAAACTGAAAAATAAAACTCATTGACTTAAACAAAATAATTGAGGCACATACTTCTGTGCTGTATCTATATCTAGCCTGTACCTGTGATTGGATGACTGAAGTGCCTGAAAATGTTACTAAAACTGAAGAAAAAAAAATGTCTTCTGACTACCAGGGAAAATGGGAACACTTCTATTTATGGGTTTGGGTGAATGGTAGGATTTTTCAAGACACTAGATTAAAGAAGTTATCACTAATCTTTTTGACACCAGGGACCAGTGCTCCTATGAGAATTTAATGTCTGATGATCTGAGGTGGAGCTGAGGTGGTGATGCTAGCGCTGGGGAGCAGCTGCAAATACAGATGAAGTTTCACTTGCTCTCCCATTGCTCACCTCCCACTGTGCGGCCCAGTTCCTAACAGGTCACTGACCAGTACCGGTCCATGGCCCAGGAGTTGGGGACTCCTAAATTAAAAGACATTTGTGATTGTGACTGATGCAGTCAATCCGGTTGCCCTCTGCATGGATCCAGAAAGAATGACTCGTTGATCTTATCTTTAGCGTTGAAATTCAAGTGTCTCATATCTGGTCAGTGTTCTGTGTTATGGCATAATTTCTTGTCCTTTTGGAGGCAGCCACAATGAAGTAAGAGAAAAAAAGAGACATTCAATTGCTGTCACTTAGGCTAGAGCACAGAGAACTGTGGAGGATGAATGAGCAAATTGTGATCCCTAAATCATACTACATAACACTTTTATCACTTGCTCTAGTCCAACTCCTCTTTCACTTAAGAGCCTCATGTCCCACTTGATCCATGGCCTTTTGGTGCTTCACAAGGGCTCAGTGAGTATAGAGAACTCCCAGAAAAATCAGTGATCCCTATTGCTAGTAAGATAAAAGTAAAGCAATGATGATGAAATGCAGAGAGAAATGAAAGGAATGAAAAAGAGAGTGTATAAAGGGATGAATGTGTATCCTCACAAGATATGCTCAAGTCTGAATCCTCAGTACCTGGGCATGTGACCTTGTTTGGAAGAAGGTCGTGTGACAACAGAGGCAGCCATTGGAGTGTAAGCCAAGGAATGCAAGGAATGCCACAAGGTCCCAGAAGCTAGGAAGAGGCAAGAAAGGATACTTCCCTAGAGCCTTCAGAGGGAATGTGGCCCTACTGATACCTGGATTTCAGGCTGGTGGCCTCTAAAACTGTCAAAGAATAAATTTCTGCTGTTTTAAGCTGCCCTGTCTGTGATACTTTGATATGGCAGCCCTAGGAAACTAATATAAGGGGAGAGGGAGGGCAGGCAGAAACAAAAATGGATGACAGACTCAAGGTGCCACCATAAAAAGGCAAATGCATTCTCCTCCGCTTGACTATTACTATTAATCTATTTCTCCTGCAAAGAAATTCATAAAGTGTTTTTGGTGTCACTTTGACAACAATATCAGTAGCACTTATGTCAACAGGCTGTTTAGAAACATTTTTGGTGTTCTAAACTGATCAGCACATAAATATTTGAGTAGATACCTGCCATCTATGTATATTCATCTGTGTATACAATAGATGCAATAACTAAATGTACTAATATAGTAACATTTGTTAGAGATTATAATAAAAAATAGTAATCAATGATGAACAAGAATATTTATTAATATAAACTCATTTTTCTCACTGAATATATTATATAAAATGATATTAATAATAACATTTTTAGTGAGACTATATGTGTGTGAGATTTATTTAGTGAGATTGTATGTGTTTTATAATTTTTTAAAATCTTGCTTTAAAACTTTTTCATAAAGCTTTGAGATGCCCTAGTTTGAATGTACAATGCTTAAATACTTGGTCTTAACGACTGTTTGAAACATAAAATTTACCTGATGGAGATATATAGGTTCACTGTGGAAAGAATCTTTGTTGATTGTTTTTACCAAATTATTAAATTTCTTTTCCAGCCACAACCACCAATTAATATAAAGTTTTGATTTAAAAAAGGCTAGAGAATTCCATCTCCCTTTGCTGTCTATCAGTTGCATTTTAGAACCAGTCTGACTGTATTTTTTCCAATTTGATCAAAGTGATTAAAATCCATTAAAACTTTTGATGTAAAGCATATTAAAACAACTTTGAAAAGTCTCAAAATTCTGTTTTGGAGAGTAAGCATCCAGCTATGAGAGGTATTATAGGTGATACACTTAATATTTTTAAGAACAAACTCACATAATGATGGAAATATCCCCACACGTTTGTTTTTAAATGTTTTTTTTTCATGCCATAATTTTCCTTTTAAAGGTAGTAATTTTTCTCACTCATTGTTAAAAATACTATTTTTACTTTGAATATACAAATTAAGTGTGACAACAACACAATAGAGCCAGCTCCTTTAAAGAAGAAATGAATAAAGATTTACAAGGTATGCTTTTGGGGATATCAGAATCAGAATTAATCTCTTTCAATAACAATATCAAATAAGTCCCATTCACATAATGACCCATCAGTATCTTTGAGAGGGGAAATGCCAAGCCCTTTTACTTTAACAAAAGTGAACATTCATGCATAAATGTATATGTATATATAACATATACTGTATACTAGACACATACAATATGCATACTACATACACGTGTGTGTACACACGTGTGTATGTGTATATACACCTACACAAATGTGTAAGTGTGCGTATATATACATACCATATGCTGTATACATATTACATGTTTTTCACATGTTGCTGAATTCATTCTGGTTCCTAGTGACTCTATGAATGAGTGGTACCAACAGTGTCTTATCCTCAAAAGCCCTGGTCAGCTCTTGTAGACTCATGCCTATGGCTTGTTTTATAAAGCCAATTTATCTCATATTTGATCTGCCTTTTTTCCTGCTGTATTCTATTTTTCCCAGCATTATTACTTTTTCCAAAGAACACTGCCTTCTCATGATGTGTCCGAAGTAGGACAGCATCAGTTTTATCATTTTTGTCTCTAGTGATGTTCCATGCTTAATTTGTTCTAGGACCTATTTGTTTATCTTTCTGACAATCCAGGCTATCTGTAGACCTCTCTTTCAACACCATATTTCAAAGGACTTAATTTTTTCTCTATCGGCCTTCTTCAATATCTAACTCTCGCATTTGTACAATAGTAATTGGGAATACCAAGGTATGAATGATTTTAGCCACTGTCTCTAAAGACACATCTTTGCTCTTGGTGATCTTTCCTAATTCTTCCACTGCTGCCCTTCTAAGTTCAGCCTTCTCTTGATTTCTTGGCTGCATACTCTAGTACTATACATACTATAGGCGTGTGTGTGTGTGTGTGTGTGTGTGTGTGTGTGTGTGTATTCTGAGAGAAGAAAGATTTTGACTTAGAATCAAACTACTCCCATCCCCACCAAATCATAACAATATCTGGCACTTTGCATATAACATCTCATGTAATCCTCAAAGAGATTTCTGAGAATGAGGTACTATTATTGTCCCTGTTTATAAAGTAGAAAAATTAAATAATAAAGAATGTTAAATTAATTAAATAGTGTGTGGGGGGGGTAGGTAAGTTACTATTAGTCATTCTAATTGTCAGGGGCTTGGTGTTGAAACCAGAAGTATCTGATTCCAAAACTAACACTCTGACATCAGCTCCATTCTTATTTCAGCTTTTGATGAGTTGTGGAAAAGGAGGTAAAGAACTCAGATATATGGAGGTCCCTGTGACTACTGAGAAAGTGTCTCAAATGGAGTAAAATCAGGGGATGTAGAGGAATTGAGTGGTTAGAGGCTGAGAATAAAAGCATTTAGCAAAATTTTGCTTAGGATTCATTCAGATTTGTGATCTCAGCATATGAACAGTTGAAGTGGAGAGCATTATACAAGAAATGTGAGTAAAAAGACAGAACATAATCATGTTATTGTGTGAAACACTGTCTTGAGACTTTTCAATACTCAGAGCAGATGTATACAATGTATGTCAAAGCTTTACGAACTAAAGCAAAATAATAACACAGGAAAGAAGGTTAAGTGCAGTCAAATTACTTTTTTCCCGTTTAGTAATTTCATGTCCCGATTCAGTAACTACTGGCATGCACTTTGGACATTCGTTATGCATGTACAGGCAAACTGTTTCTGGCATCTAGTCATAAAACAGCTTTTTGTCTATTTGTTTCTTTATAACACTTGGTGTATTATGAACATGAGCAGTATGTTTAGAAGACAAAAGAAAATTTTGTTTAAGAGAAGGGACAGTATTTGTCATGTAGGACTCTTAGTACTATTTGCCAAGAAAGTAGATGAGAAAATTAAAAATGACTGGAGAGTTTTTGTTGGAGAGTTGGGCCCCCCCTATAATGCAAAAGTAAGAAGAAACACTATAGGTAACAAAGACATTATAGTTTAGGGCACAATGTAAGTACAGGGGAAAATAATGGAAACTAACAGCATAAAGAGGCCCTGAGGAATAGTAGGAAGAGTTGGGGGGTCATACCAGGAGTGTAAAGAGGATATAATATAGCTACATATAGAAAGCTGAAAGTCCTAACAGAGAAACTGAAAATGAAGATCAGGAACACATATACACGGTAGAACTGAGACAACCATGTGAAAAATCTTGTAGTTCTGATAGATGATCTTCATTTAGTTTAAGACAGTTTTATGTGGGGTTCCCGAGTTTAATTTTAACTCTAGTCTCTGACTAGAAAGAGGAGGAGGAGGAGGAGGAGAAAAAAGAAGAAGGAGGAGGAGGAAGAGGAGGAGGAGGAGGAGGAGGAGGAGGACAAGGAGGAGGAGGAGGAGGAGGAGGAGGAGGAGGAGGAAGAAGAAGAAGAAGAAGAAGAAGAAGAAGAAGAAGAAGAAGAAGAAGAAGAAGAAGAAGAAGCAGCAGCAGCAGCAGCAGCAGCAGCAGCAGAAGAAGAAGCAGCAGAAGAAGAAGCAGAAGAAGCAGAAGAAGCAGCAGCAGCAGAAGAAGCAGAAGAAGCAGCAGAAGAAGCAGCAGAAGCAGCAGAAGAAGCAGAAGCAGAAGAAGCAGAAGCAGCAGAAGCAGCAGAAGCAGCAGAAGCAGCAGAAGCAGAAGCAGCAGAAGCAGAAGCAGCAGAAGCAGCAGAAGAAGAAGAAGCAGAAGAAGAAGCAGAAGAAGCAGAAGCAGAAGCAGCAGAAGAAGCAGAAGAAGCAGAAGCAGAAGAAGCAGAAGCAAAAGCAGCAGAAGAAGCAGCAGAAGAAGCAGCAGAAGAAGCAGAAGCAGCAGAAGCAGCAGAAGCAGAAGCAGCAGAAGAAGCAGCAGCAGAAGCAGCAGAAGCAGCAGAAGAAGCAGCAGAAGCAGAAGCAGAAGCAGAAGAAGCAGAAGAAGCAGAAGAAGCAGCAGAAGCAGAAGCAGCAGAAGCAGAAGCAGCAGCAGAAGCAGAAGAAAGAAGAAGAAAGGAGGAGGAGGAGGAGGAGGAAGAGGAGGAGGAGGAGGAGGAGGAGGAGGAGGAGGAGGAGGAGGAGGAAGAAGAAGAAGAAGAAGAAGAAGAAGAAGAAGAAGAAGAAGAAGAAGACGACGACGACACCCAGACATTTACCTTCTATTTTCATTCTTTTCAATGTTCAAAGTAAATATTTTTTAGTAGAAACACAAAATGGGTTTAAAAAATGGGCCATGAAATACTATGCAATGCTCATTCCTATAAAATAAAATTAATTCAACCTGAATCGAGTACCTACCATGTACCAGGCACTGTGTTAAATAACTTTATGAGAATTATTTAATCTTCAAACAGCCCTAATTTTGAGGATATAGAGAAACAAAACTGAGAATGAGTTAACTGTTTAAACCACGTGATGGACAGAAAACTTATACTAGATCTTTCTTTTTAATTTCACATGTTTAAAATTTTCCAAAAATTAAATTATGAAAAATAAGTGAATTTAGTTATAAATTGAATTTGGTAGACTTTAAAGTATTAGTCAAAGTCAAAAATAAATCTTAAGTGATAAAGGTAGAATTTAGACCTAAGTCTCTCTGATTTCAGAATGAATAGTGTTAACACTTAAGCAAGAGCAACATCATATGCTGAACATATAAATCAGGAGACAGTTTCCACCTCAAAATTCTTATTAGCACATCAAAACAGGAACAGAACAGACATTCAGTTTTTCAGTATATTGATATCAGATAGAATAGTATTTGTCCCATTAGTTAAGTTTCATCAGATATTGAGCAAGTAAATCTTGGTCAATAATGGCATCAACACAGTGTCTTCCAAATTTGAGTTGCTATTTTGTCATATTCCAAAGGGCAGAATTAAGAGCTCAAACTACAGTCTGATATATCTGAGCTCAAATCCTTTGTTTATTACAGCTCTATGACGTTGGTAAACTACTCTAAGCCTTAGTGTCCTTCTTTGCAAAATGGAGACAATACCAAATCTAAGCCCAGAGGGTCATGATAGACAGCCTAATGAGGAAATGTGAGTAAAGTACTTAGGCAGATACGTAGTCCATGACAATTTAAAAAGGTGTTGGTTATTATCAGTAATTTGAACTCTGTATTATATAGGTTCAGGGAAGTCTCTCAGAGGAGTTGATAGTTTGGCAAGTGCTAAAGATTGTGAGAAATTTGATTAGAAAAGAAAGAGAGGGGGAGGCCATTCTAGAGGATAAAATATCAAGTGAAAAGACTCGAAAGCATGGATACCATGGAGGTCTTGTGCAATGTGATGAGAAGAGGAGAGTCACAGGAGAAAAGTTTGGAAAGCTGGGTGTTAGCCGTCTTGCAAGGCCCATGAACGGTATGCAAGCGGCACTGACCAGAGTACACTGGCTGTCAATCTTCCTGACAAAAAACATCCATATTATTAAAAATGCAGATAAGCAAAATTTGTTCTTGGAAATAGTGATTTAGTGGAATGTGTTTTTATGTTTTTAACAATTTTTATCTTCAGAAAATATTTAAAATCACCAGGTATTATCTATGTATGCAATATATAGAGAATACATATAATATTCTACAGATATGATATTAATATGATCTGAAAATGAAATTAAAATATATAAACATAAAGGGAGAATATTCATAATTAGATATATGTAAATATAGACCATTGATACAATTTACATATTACCATAGAATGACTATCATCAACTATAAATAAAAATGAAATGTTTATATCTTTAATATGTGCATAAAACTTTGAGGAATAATATGTAAGTATATACTCTACATAAATGTAAAAATGATCAATTTTATATATCGACTGTATTAATCAGGGTTCTCCTCTCTTTCTATAGATAGATAGATAGATAGATAGATAGATAGATAGATAGATAGATAGATAGATGATATATATATATGCATTTAAAGAGATTTATAATAAAAAAAATTGGCCCATGTGATTATGGAGGTGGAGAAATGCTACAATCTACCTTCTGTGAGCTGGAGACCCAGGAAAACCAGGGGTAGGGTCCCAGTCTGAGTCCAAAGGTATGAGAACCAGGAGAACTGGTGTTGTAAGTTCCAGTATGAGGGCAGAAGATCAATGTCTCAGCTCAAGCAGTCAAGCAGAAGTAAATTCACCCTTCTGCTTTTTTGTTCTATTCAAGCTCACAACAGATGGACTATGGCCCAATCACATTGGCGAGGGCAATCTGTTTTATTCAGCTCACCAGTTCAATACTAATTTTATCTGTAAACACTCCCAGAAATAGTGTTTAGCTAAATATGTGAGCACCCCATGGTCTAGCCAAACTGACACATAAAATTAACCATCATATCTACGTATAAATTAAACAAAGTTAGGTTCATGCACTACTTGTTTTTATCTAGAGTAATAGTGGAAAGTATCTCTTCTTTGGATTGTATACTTCACCACTTGAAGGAATAAGACAGAGAAAGACCACCAATAAAGAATAGTATCTGATTTTTGAATAACTTGGCAAAAATTTTCTGAAAATCATTGCTGAATGTTTGAGCATTCTTAACCACCACTTACTGACTCATCGAAGGGATATTGAATGTGGAGACTGGCAAGGAAAAGCAAGTCTTTTCATGCTTTTTTTTGCCAAAGATTTCTTCAGACAAGGTGGCACCTTATCTTCGCAATTAAATTGTGCATTTATTTAAGGAAATGGAACATCTTCTACATCCCTTTCATGATCTAAGGCAGCTAGTATGTACTAATGAATAAATATTAATTAGCAGGTTAGGTAAAGAAGAAATGAAGCATTTTGCTAAAATTGTCACACAGGGTCCACTGAATATAGCTAAGGCTGCGAAGAGTTTTTTCAACCATTATGCAAAAAGAAAAAAGAAAAGAAAAAAAATTTTTTTAAAGAAAAAGAAAAGAACGAAAGAAAAGAAAAAAAACTATTCCTTCAGCCTTACAGATTATATGAGAAAAATCTGGTGAACTTGTAGAAAGTATATGAAAGTATATGCAACAAGATAGGTTAAAAATAATAGCTTAATAATAATAATAATAATAATAATAATAATAATAATAATTTTAAAAATAAAATACAACTCCTGAAGCACAGAAGCAATCAAATGTTAAAATGCTAGAAGTCATCAACATTAGTTCCCTTTGGAAAAACTTCATAAAAACGTCAAAGATGTCTTTGTGCTCAGTTTAAGAAAATGTTATTTCTTGGAGAGAGTAATTCTGTGTAATTTTGTTATGTAAGAAACAAGTTTTAAAAACAGAATTTCTTGAACAAATTGTAGTATTAAAATAGATACATGATGAAGACTAAAGGTACGTGCAACCCGTAGTTAGCTTGTATGTGGATGGTCAGCATTGTCAGATAAGAACACATGTAGAAGAGTAGCATCAAGAAAATTCCTTGAAATTGATCAGGAAAAAAGAACTTCAACATCACCCATCGAAAAACATACAACAATTGGAAGCATTAGGATTGAGGTGGCAGGAAGAAAACTTGCTTAATAGTCTTTCTTTTAGCAAAAAATTATTTTTAAAAGTAAAGCACCCTCTTGTACCTGACAGTCTCTTATGTGTCTAATATTACCAAGTGTGGTAAATTAACTTTCTAACTCCCCCTTTATTACTCTTTCTAGAGACTGAGCCATGGTTTTAAAAGGCAATGAAAGATAAAAAGGATTTGCAATGTCGGTCTACATGGAAAATTTTTAATGTATTCAAATACAAGGAGTCAAAAACATAACTGTTCCTGTTAAAAATATTAACATAAGAGAAAGAATGCATGTATAAAAAAGGGAGGGAATTTCATTTCACTTTATAAAAGACAGTTTTCTCCCTCCTTCAGAAATAAAAAAAAAAGTGTTCATTTTGAAACCTGGGAATACAGACAAATAAATGATTAATCACAAAGCATACAAAAAGGGATTAACAACTATAATTAAACACTGTAAAAATCACTTAAGAAAAAAAGAAAGGGTTTAAGAAATGAAGGGTGAAATTGAGTTATAGAATTCTTATATTCAAATTACATGTAAAATATATTTTAAAAATTTGGAGTTGGGAAAAAAATGACAACAAAAGATGCTATAAAATGTTACATACAAAGCCAGAAAGAAGACTATTATGTTTTGATGACCAAATATGAACACAACAAAAGTAAATAAATCAATAGCAGGTCTTGTTGGTTAAATTCAACACCATTTAGCATCAAGCCAATAAAAGAGAAACAATGTAGGGTGCATTCGTGAGGTTTCTTGAAATGAGCCTGAACTGGGTCTGTGAACTGCTGAATATGTTCAAATATTTATTACCTGGCACATATAAAAGAAAATGATTCAGAATTCTACAAACTAAAAAATGAGTAATAGGCTTTAGAACCATCTAAATACTTTTCTTATAATATATAAATGTATGATTGTCAGATAATGTGCATTATGAGAAAATGTCAAAGCAGTAACCAACTTTGACAATATGAGAAATATTGGAGAACTAGGCAGTACAAAATGATAAGAGAGCCAAAGATGTTTCCATTGGTAATAGGCATATTTTAAAATAATTTTTAAAAAATATTAATGAAGGTTGGCATACAAATGATATTAGTTTCAGATGCACAACTTAGTGATTAGACATTCATATAATTTACAAAGTGATCACGTGATAACTCTAGTACTTGTCTGAAACCATACATAGTTATTATAACATTATTGACTATCTTATGTCATACTTTACATCCACATGAATATTTATAACTACAAATTTGTATTTATTAATCCCTTTCTATTTTGGACCAACTCCCAAACCCCTCCCATCTGGCAATGATCAAAATGTTTTCTGTATCTATGCATTTGTTTTGTTTTGTTTTGTTTTGTATATTTTGTTCTTTAGATTCCATATATAAGTGAAATCATATGACATTTGTCTTTGTCTGTCTTATTCCACTCTGCACAATAGCTTCTAGGTCTATCCAGGTTGTTGCAGGTAGCAAGATTTTATTCTTTTTTATGGCCGAGTAATATCCCATTGTATATATGATGTGCCACCCCTTCTTTATCTATTTATCCATTGATTGATACCCACGTCGCCTCTATATACTATGATAAATAATGCTACAATGAACATATGGATTCACATGTTTCTTCAAGAATGATTCAACATCTGTAAATCTATCAATGATAAAATAAAAGATACAAACCATATAATCATCTAAATAGATGCAGAAAAAGCATTTGAAAAAATTCAGTATTTTTTTTGATAAAAACTATCAACAAAGTGGGCATAGAAGAAATATATTTCAAAATAATAAAGGCTATTTACAACAAACCCACAGCTAACATGGTATTCAATGGTGAAAAGTTTAAAGCCTTTTCTCTAAGGTCTGGAACAAGATAAAGATGCCTACTATTACCACTTTTATTTAACCTAGTATTGGAAGTTCTTACCATGTCAATCACACAGAACAAAGAAATAAAAGGCATCCCAATTGGAAAGGAAAAAAAAAAACTCTTAATTTTTGCATATGCCATGATATTATAAAGAGAAGAACTTAAAGACTCCACCAAAAAAACTATTAGAACTAATAAATTACTTCAGTAAACTTGCAGGATACAGAACCAATATAAAGAAGTCTGTTGTCTTTTTATATACATAAAAATTAAAAAAAAACAATTAGAAGAAAATATTTAAAAACAACCTCATTTACAATTGGATCAAAAAGTATAAAATACTTAGGAATAAAGTTAACCAAAGAGTAGAAAAGCCTATACTCTGAAAACTATAAGGCACTAAAGAAGGAAATTGAATAACATATAAATACAAGGAAGGATATATTTTGCTCATGGATTTGAATGATTAATATTGTTAAAATATCCTTACTACCTAAAGTAATATACAAATTAAATGCAATCCCTATTAAACTACCAATTGATCTGCTCAGAATTAGAACTAATTCTCAAATTTACATGGAACCCCAAAAGACCCTGAATATCCAAAAAAATATTGAGAAGGAACAAAGTGGGAGGTATCATGTTCCTTAATATCAAACTATACTACAAAGCTATAATCAAAACTATATGGTACTGGCACAAAAACAGACATATAGATCAATGAAATAGAATTGCGACCCAAGAAATAAACCTTTGTTTATGTGGTAAATTAATATACTACAAAAGAAGTTAGGATATACAATGGGGTAAAGACAGTCACTTAATTAAGTGATGTTGACAAAACTGGACAGATACATGCAAAAAAATGAAACTGGACCACTTTCCCACACGATACACAAAAATAAACTCAAAATGGATTAAAGGCTTAAATGTCAGACCTGAAACTATATAAAACTCCTAGAAGAAAGCATAGCAACTAAACTCTTTGACATTGTTTTTAGCAGCATCTTTTTGGCTACATCTCCTTGAGCAAGGGAAACAAAAGAAAAAATAAACAATTGGGACTATATTAAACTAAAAAGATTTTGCACAGCAAAGGAAACCATCAACAAAATGAAAAGACAACTAATTGAATGAGAGAAGATATTTGCAAATACATCTAACAAGGAGTTAATATCCAAAATATAAAGAACTCATACAACTTAACACCAAAGAAACAAACAACCCAATTAAAAAATGTGCAGAGGACCTGAATATACATTTTTCCCAAGAGGACAAGCATATGGCCAATAAATATGTGAAAAGGTACTCAACATTACTAAATATCAGGGAAATGCAAATAAAACCACAATATCATCTTACATCTGTCAGAATGGCTATCATTAATACACCAACAAATAACAAATGCTAGCAAGGAAGTGGAGAAAAGAGAACCCTTGCACACTGTTGGTTGGATTGCAAATTAATGCCACTACTATGGAAAACCAAACGGAGATTAATAAAAATTTAAAAATTGAGCTGCCATTCAATTTAGCAATTTCACTTCTGGATATTTATTCAAAGAAAATAAAAACACTAATTTGAAAATATATATTCACCCCTATGTTTATTGCAGCATTACTGGTTATAGCCAAGATATGGAGGCAACCTAGATGTCCATCAATAGATGAATAAGATGTAGTGTGCATAAACACATGCATGCACACACACACACACACATACAATGGAATTTTATTCAGCAATTAAAGAATTAAATCTTGCCATTTGCAACAACATGGATGAACCTGGAGGATATTATAAATGAAATAAGTCAGAAAGAAAAATAGATACCACATGATCTAATGTGTGGAATTGAAAAATAAAAATATAAATGAATAAACAAAAAGAAACAGACCCATAAGTATAGAGAACAAGCTGATGGCTGCCAAAGGAGAAGGGGTGGGAGATATAAATATAAAGAAAAAAGAAAAAATGGGCGAAGAATATGAATGCAAAAAATATATATATATATCTGCACTCCCATATATAGATATAGCCGCATTATTTACAATAGCCAAGACATGGAAACATCATAAATGTCTACTGATAGATAGATGAATAAATGGATAAAAAATACATATATATTTAATGAAATATTAATAAGCCAGAAAAAGAAGGAAATCCTGCTGTTTGTGACCATATGGATTGTCCTAGAGGGTATTATGCTAAGTGAAATAAGTCAAACAGAGAAAGATAAATACTGTACAATCTCATTTATGTGTAGAATCTAAAAACAAAAACAAAAACCAAACATAGAAAAAGGGATTAGATTTGTAATTACCTAGAGGCAGGGAATGAGAGAGCGGAGAATATGAGAAAGGTAGTAAAAAAGGTTCAAACTTCCATTTACAAGATAAATGAGTACAAGGCATGCAATATGCAGCATGATGACTACAGCTAACACTGCTGTATGATCTATACAAAGGTTGGGACAGTAAATCCTGTGTTCTCGTGACAAGGAAACTTTTTTGCTGTCTCTTTTGTTATAGCTATATTGAGATGATGGATGTTAACTTACAGCAATAGTCACTTCATAATATATATGTCAAACCATTATGCTATGCACTTATATATGTAGCAATATATGTAAATTATATCTGAATACACCTGAAAAAAATAAAAATAAAAAAGATACAAGTTTTAAAAATCAGAATCTTTAAAGAAGTAATTATTAATGAGTCTCTTAGCAACACTTTCAAATGTGCATTGTATTATCATTTCAGCAAGGTCTTAAACTTTTTCTTTAGTCTTTTTTATATTATTATCTTTGCACAATGTTTTTTAATGTCTGCCGCATACCTTCAGTATTATTGAGTCATAAAATTTGTTTATTGAAATCAGTGAACTAAATGGAGACAGAGCTCATGAAGCCACCATTTGTACTAAAATTTTCAAAACACATGCAATTTTCTGAATATAGAATTAATTAATTTAATTTTTATAACATCTGAAGCTTTTTCAGGGGAATACCTGAAAAATTAGAGAAAAATTATGTGTGTTTTAAACTACACATTCTAAGCTTTTGTTTAAAATATATAATCACTGCAAGAACTTTTCATGTTAGTGAGACTTCCAATGTTAATCAAAATTCTTACATTCTACAGCATATTTTTGCCCATTTGCATATAGTAAATTCCACTCCATTTTTCATATTATGGAAATAGTCATTTACATTGTAGAAAACTCAGAAAATGTGGATAAGCTTCCTATAAAAGAAAAATAATCATATATATGTAATCTCATCATCCACAGCATATTTTAGGTTTGGTTTAGTTTCTTTACATCTTAAGCACTTAATTTTGACATGTTTCTCATTTCCTCTGTACCTATGTATCACATTGCCTCCACCCTACTACTCTTATCTAATAATGGGATTTTTTGTCACTCAGCTCTATTTCTTTAATTTTTCTTGTTTTCACTTCCTTGAGTTGGTCTTCAAAAGGCAACATAAGCCTTCCTCTCTTCCAGAAAGACTTTCTGAGCCTGTTTCTCTGTTTGTTGTGAGTTGTCTCAAAGCCACCTCCAGTAAAAGTTCTATGAAGCCATTCTACTTACACTCCACTTGGGTAGAAATGATCCTCATAAAACTTGAGGTAGAGATTCTCATTTCACTCTCAGTGTTCAACGTGGCTTTGATTGTAGAGACTCGGCCTCCACTTGAGGGCAAATACTTCTTACTGCCACACACATTAAGTGATTTTTCACTCTTACCTGAGATTAAGCTCAGTGTTATCTCGGTAAGTTGTAGTGCTGTTCTTGGGTCTCTGAATAGCACTTCTCCTTAAAGGGCCTGTGCTGGTTCCCTGCATAAACTTTCTTTCTAGTTCAAAGCACAGGCGTTATTGATTAGTTTGTACTATCCAGTGGTTTAAATGGGATGTGCTTTATAACTCATGTTGGAAAGAACTAACAGAAAATCAGACAGAAAATTTAAAACTGTACGAAGGATAACAAAACACAACCTCATTAATTTATTCCAGAAGTCCATAAAGGCTATTAATACGTGGGTGTTTGTGTTGTGTTTGCATATATGTGTTTACTTTAAAACATATAAAACAGGTCCCTCTCATAGCCCCTATTCACTGTCTTTCCATGTCTCTCTTGGTCCCTCTCACTCTGCCTCTGAAAGGAGCCCACACTCTCTGTGTGGAGTGTTATCTCTTTTCTAATAAACTTTCCTTTTGACTCTAACTTTGGTGTGTGTAGTGAATTCTTTCTAAACTCTCCACCAAGGGACCCTTCTCTCAGTGCAGAGCTTGATCTCCTTCCCCCTACTCCTAACTTGGGGAAATTCGCCCTGTCCTGAAATGATGTGGTCAAATTTCTCTCTCAAATACTCTACAATTCTGAAGAGTGGGGAGAAGGTAGTGATTGTGAAACCCCCACACAGGAAATCACGGTCTTATGCCTTCCTTGTGCATCAGTGGTGGCTGCCCCATGACCTGCGGCCCTATCTCCTTAGATCTGGGACCCTTTCTTTTTGCCAAACCAAGGTCCCAACTCGTAACTGTTCTTTGACCAGCTTTTGATTATCATCCTTTGGCTCCCATCACTTTTCATGGGCACTTTCTTCACATTGAGACTGGGTCGACATCCCTGCTACACATGCCTCTAGCACCTCTAGCATATTACTATCCATCATAACGTTTACCATACTCTGCTGTAATTTTCTCCTAGGTTTACCTTACTTCCTTTACTGTGTTTTTTGTAGGGGTAGGGGGTTGGGACTATGCCTCATTCGTAACACTCCTAGGCCTGGCACACAGTTGGTGTTTAAAATATACTTGTTAGGAGAATCACTTCATGTACAGAAAGCCTCCACTAATGTCCACACTCATCCTAACACACACAGTGGTATTTGGACCAAGTTTTCCAAGTAAAAATCCTAGAGCATTTAAAAATACTAATTAAGTCTCAGAGTGATGTTTTTGAGAATGTACTATGGATGTCATTGTGAAGAACTAAAGATTCTGTTATTTGGGGAGGAGGCCTTATCAGTTCTATCTGGGGCATAGCTATAAAGTAACCCTCACTCTTCAGTTCTCTTAAGGCCAGTCAATGTTTGTCCACTGGACTGAAATGATTTATGGTTTTGTGATGCTTAGAACCAAACATATGAAAAAATTGGGGTTCTGATACTTTTTTCCTTGGAAAATTATCCTTTTGGGGAATAAGGTTTATTGTACCTAAATGATCAGGAGTTAAAAACAAGCCAGCAAATTGTAATTTAAAGTTTTTCCATTTGGAAAATTGCTAAGGAGTTGAAATGCTCTTATACTGTCAAAGCAAACAGATTTTCTGACCCCTGATAGTGTGGAGAATGGTTGCCTTGGATTTAGACATTGTTTTTCCGCATATATGAGGAAGGGGAACACAAACAATGAACGATTGGGCTCTGGAGTGGTCAAACCTAGGTTTGAATCCTGACTTCATCATATACGGCAAGTCTTCCTGAGCCTCAGTTTCTTAGAATGTAAAATGGGAGTAACAGTAGAATCTTTTTCATGAGCTATAATGATCCACAAAATAATCCATGTAAATCACATAGCACTAGGAGTTAATGAAAGCAAATGTTACCGGAATAGGAGAAAATGAAGGAGGGGGGGAACATATAAAATACCCATTAAGCCATTTTTCTTTCATTTGCCAGTTTATTACAGAAATCTGAAGTTAAGAATAGGCAGTATATTTGATCTCAATTTTTAAAATGTTGAAATAAATAAATATACTATTTAGGTTTGTAGAACATTGCATAAGGCATTTTCTTTCTTTTGTAATGCTTAAAGTACCTTTTGGTATCTTTGATGATGCCAATTTGAGAAGCCATGGGTACAAAACAGAACAACATTTAGGGCCAGCCAACTTGGAAGTCACTATGGTATGTTCAGTCAATGTTTTGACTTCAAAAAGAAATAAAAAAGATAGCACTAGGGAATCTTGTGAGATAAATTTCTGCCCTGCTTCTAGGATTAATTAGCTCAAAAACTTTGGTCAGATATTAACATGTCTGTGCCTTTGTTTCTCCAATTGTAAAATGAGGGAGATTGACCACGTGATATCTAAATTCTCTTCCAAAATTAGAGTTCTACGAGTCTGTGATCCATTTCTAGTACCCAGGAAACACAAACAAGCAATCAGTATGAGTTAACATCACAGAGTTAACTTCAAATTCAGAAGAAAGAGGTTTTATGGGATAGGATATTCTTGTGTCCTCTAGAAAGTGTATGTCCCTGGGCAAAGTGATTAAGATAATTTCTTCAATTATCAGTGCCTTCACAGTTGAAATGAGAATTCTATGGGTCCTATTAATCTCAGTGCTCTTATGATGTTCCAGTGAACAAAACCAGGTGTAAAGACATTAATTTTAAATTTCAATGCAAATACATTATAGATATGTATATGCACATGCACATCTACCAAGCATGTAGAGAGTAGTACTTTGTATTTTTGCCTTAGCTGGCAACATTCTTGCTGCTTAGGTGACTGACTACTACATTCTAACACAGGTACCCACTGGTTGAAATGAATGAACAACGCTAAATAGAGGCTTACTATGTCATATAGAGGCCTGGAAAGAAGGTAAAATGAAGTTAGTGTGTGTGCGAATAAAAATTTTCCCTTTGAAGACACAACTCAAACACTGGATTGTTTCCTCATCTATATATTGAAGGAGACTTGACTATATCATGAGTGGGCAAAACTATGTATGGTCCACAAGCCAAAAGGAGGTACTACTGCCTGTTTTTGTAAATAAAGCTTTATTAGAACACAGCATTATCCATTTGTGTAGGTATTATTTATGGCTGCTTTTGAAGTACAACAGCAGAGTGGAGTAGTTGTGTGATAAAGACCATACACATCACCTCTAAAAACTAAAATATTTATCTGGCTTTTAAATGAAAAACTTGCCTACCCTGGACCAGATTTTTTTCTAGCACTGGTATTTTAGGACAAAACTTACCTCACACATGTATAAATGGACCACTTAGAGGTGGTAGGCAATCACGTCAAACAATATCTTCTCTAAAGATAATAGTTCACTAGTTAGAAATCAGTCTCTCGTGCAGCTAGGTGTGCATATATGGCTACCTTCTGTCTAATGGCATGTCCCACTCAACATGAGTGAAGTGGTATTTAATTTTTGAATTGAGTTTTTAAAAAGTTGCTACTTGCCTCTCTCATCTACTCTCTTTGTCTTCCTCCTGTTTTCTGCAAAATTATTACAAATCGATCAACCCTTAGATTTATAGAGATAAAAAAACCAAATCTGTTCTGCATCCTTCAAACTCTCACTTTGGAACTTTATGTGAGAGATATAAAGTTTGTTATTTAAGCCTCTATATTTTGGCATGTCTGTTAAAGCAACTTAGCAGTACACTAATATAGTGCCCCCATTCCCAGCTTAATTATTCATAGCGTCCTCTTTAAAAAGTGTCCTGGATTGGATGACAAATAATGCAGTCACCCTAGCTCTAAACATATAGAAGTTATTATTATATCATGAGCTCATTCTCACACTCAAGAAATATTTTGCCTTAATAAGCATTATCATCCAAGTGAACTTTTTGTTATAAAAAGTATTCTCACCTTTGAATAGCTTGAAGGGCAGAGATTGATGCTTTTTTCGTGATTTGAAAATCAACAGGACAAACACTACAAAGCTTTTGAAGATAAAGTGATAGGACAAAAAAAGCAGCTTATAATAATTCTTATTCTTTAAAAGTATGGCTTTTAGAATTGTATTGTCATCACAGAGTTACAGTGGCTTTCAACTTGAAGATCATCCGCCTATCAAAAAATAAGAAAAGCCAACAAATCCATGGGGACAGCAAAGTCATGGCCAAGAGTTAACCAAAAAGAGTGAGAGAGGAGACCAGCCCTAGTCTGGGAGGAGGGAAGGACTTTTAAACATTAGATTCCTTTTGAGAACTGAAGTCAAATAATTTTTCACATTTTAAAAATTCTCAAAGGTTTTGAGTAGAAGGAAAAAATCCTATGACACAAAGCAGCCAACCAGAACTGGGAACTAAATGCTGGACCAGGCAGAGGAGTATATTCCTGCCCTTGGTTAGAGATTTCTGGGCAATACCAACATTCCTCCTTCCTCTCTAGCAAGCACCACCTCACCACCATCTGCTTTGTGCATCAAAACTAATCCCATCACTCCTTTTATTTTTGTTTTTGCCTGTCACTAGGAATCACAAAAAATCCTGCAGTTTCATTCCCAATTTCTCTCTGTGCATCTCCTTTTCTGTGTCCTCTCCTGCCAGACTCCAACTCCCAAACCTTTCTCCAGTGTGTACTGGAACTGAGCGTCAGATATAACAAAAAACCCTTAAATGCCCAACCTCTCTTTGAAAGTTAAATTCACCTTCTTGCTCTTTGACATGATTCTTCTATGAGGATGCTATTTCCCTGCAGTTCTTTTAGTGGTGGCATTTTTCTTCCTTCCACTTGCCTGTTTCTGCCTGAAGGTTTGTGAGGGTCCACCTTGCTCCTCATTATTGCTCTCAGACATCTCCAAAAAACATTCACAGATTTGAAGCTTTATCTATTAGACTACACCACCCGTTACCCAACCTTTTCTTGGTCATTCGACAATATTACTCTTTGGAGATTTTATCACCTGGTTTATTGTTGCTGCCTAAAATTATACCTCTTTTGTGTGTGTGTGTGAATTAAGTATGCCTATGAATGGTTCTTCTAATTCCATGGCCTCTTGATTCCTTGACCTCCTTTACTGTAGAGACCTTATCCTTTCTAAACACGTCCAGTTCCTCACTTTCACAGATGTTTCTTGAGCCTTATTATTACCAGCAGTTGAGTTCCTTTGATAATATCCATTTAACTGCCTCATTCACCAACTAACACCTATTTTCTATTTCTAAAATATTTTCTTATTAAAAAATTGACATATAACAGTGTGTAAGTTTAAGTGCACTATGTGTTAATTTGATCCACTTATATGTTGCAAAATGATTACCACCATAGAGCTAGTTAATATTTTCATCACATTACATAATTACTATTTCTTTTTGGTGGTGAAAATATTTCCCCTCATTTCAAATTTACTCCCTTTAATATGCTCACTCCAATATTTCTGCAACTACCACCACAATCCTTTGGCCTATCAAATTTTTATTCTTTCTCACCCTCCTGTACTTAACTTTTTAAAATGAGCCTAGTTAAATTACACTGTTATCATAATAGTTCCTTTGCCCATGCACTCAATTCCCTTTTACCTCACTCTACTTGCTGCAAAACTGCAACACTGGTTAAGCCAGATTTACTCAGCACAGAAAAATTAGTTGAAGAAAAATCCACAATGTAATAAATGGCCTTACTTTTTCATGACCACAAATTTTAGATGATCCTTTAGTGCTTTTCCAAAGTAAGCATACTGTGGTCCCAAAAGTCATATCCAGCCTAAAGTCTGCTTTATAAATAAAGTGTTATTGGAACACAGCCATGCTGGTTTGTTTATATACTGGCTGCTTTCGCTATAAGACAGAGTTGAGAAATTTTGACAGAGTCCAGACAGCCCAGAGCCTAAAACATTTACCATCTGATCCTTCACAGAAAAAGTTTGCCAACTTCTCTCATTCACTCCCCCATTCTTCTAAAACACAATTTCAAATCTTCCCTTTCTCAACTTTTCAACAATACCTCCTTGATTCTCACAGATGAAGCTCTCGTTTCCTATTTTATTTAGAAAAAAAAAGAAGCAGTGAGCATAGAAGACCCACGTTACCCCTACTTCACTTTCTATCTACTAGTGTCTATGCCAATATAATCAACAATTTCAATTCTGATTGCCAATTTCCATTTTGTTACTACAGATAAATACGTGTCTTCACATTTGCTCTAGGTCTTCTTTTCTATTATCTGCTCAGGAGTGTTACTCTACCAATTATCTTTTTTTTTTTTTTTTTTTTTTTTTTACTAAGTTATCCATTTTACTCTTTTTACTGGATCACTTCATTAGCATATAAATGTGCTGTAAATCCTTCCATCTTCAGAATTTCTTCCTTAGGCTCCCACAATTCCTTTCAGCTATTGATTCACTTTTTATTTCTCCTTTATAGAAAAACTTCTCAGAAGAAGCTTTTGAGAAGCTTCTCATTTCTACACTCTCTCCTGAACACGCTCTAATTGGACTTTTATTTCCAACATTCAGTTGAAATTTCTCTTGTCAGAGTCACCAAGAATCTCCATCCTGCTAAATTCAATAGTCAATTTCTAGCTTTTTAAAATTCTTTTTCTTTTCAAACCTTATCTATTAGCAGCACTTAGAGTAGATCTCTTTATTCCCCAAACTCTATCTTTGGCAGGCTTCTAGAACAATAGACTTTTTTGCAGATTTTCTTCCTACTTTACTGGCTATTCCTCTTTTTCTCCCTGACCTCAAAATTTTAGTGTGCCTCAGACTTACTTCATAGAGCTCTCCTCTCTCTGTCTCTGTCTGTCTGTCTGTCTGTCTGTCTTTCTCTGTCATCTCATGCAATCTCATTACTTTTAGTACTATCTCTGTCCTATGAATCCCAGACCTCTCCTCTGAGTTCCAGACTCATCTAACTAACTGTTCCAGTGTTCTCAAAATATTCTATGCTCAAAATTAAACTCCTGACTCATCCTCCTTCAAAACATAATCCTTCCAATAATATTCCTCATCGTGGAAAACAGAAACTCTCTCCATCTGGTTGCTTCGGCAAAAATGTTTAATTTACCTTGGTCCTCTTTCTCTCATGACTTTTCCCAAATGCTGGGTCTTTATAGTAGCCTGTAATGCTCTTTGTGATCTGGTTTATAATGCCACTGTGATTCACCTCTAACTTTTCTCCACCTTGCTTCATCCGTTACAGCTGTACTGTTCTTGGTTTGAACTTCTAAAAATGTTTTGACCTCAGGCCCACTGTAGGTGTACCTCCTGCCTATCCCCTGCTGACAGTTTATAACCCACATCTCTGCTTTATTTTTCTTTCTAGTGTTTAGCACCACATGATGTACTTTTTTATTATTATATATTTATCTCCCTCTAGCCACTATTAAACAGGAATTTTTATATATATTTTTTTCACTGCAGTATCCTCAATATCTTGAAAAGCTCCTGGCTCATAGTAGGTTTTTAATACATATTTTTGAATTTAAAAATGTGTTAACATTCTTTAAAGAGTGCAAAAGTA
Source organism: Cynopterus sphinx (assembly GCA_030015415.1). Lineage (NCBI taxonomy): Eukaryota > Metazoa > Chordata > Mammalia > Chiroptera > Pteropodidae > Cynopterus > Cynopterus sphinx. The sequence goes on along the minus strand of CM057381.1, from coordinate 117,049,259 downwards.
AGCAGACGTATAATGATTACTGGAGAAAAGAGAATCAGGAGGTTTTCACATTCTTTCTTATCTGACCCTGAAATGCTAGTAAATACAATTAGTCACAAGATTATGTATGTGCATTTATTAATTTATATTTTGTTTAATAAAGTATAAGCTGTCAGTTCTGAAAGCTTTTGTTATGGAACCTGAAGTGGAAAATTGGCTGCATTGGTATTTTCCTTCTTGTGAATTGAGTTTGGAAAAAATCCCCTATGATTACACTAAATATGTTCTAGCAGATTAACAGCTATAGACTAGTTTACAGCCTTTTATCAATCTAACAACTTTATAAGCTATGAAATGTTCCATTATTACCAGATGAAATGGGTTATAAATCATATGTCTGCTTGGGATGGTCACTGTCTCCTTCAAAAAAACACTCATGCCAGTAAAGCCCTCACTATCACAAGAAGGGGAGACAAATGATGTGAGACAACATTCTTTGTTACTCTGTTGTGTGAAGGTGTCATATATGTAACTTAATCATCTATGAGTGCAGATTTGGGGTTTGGATAGGAGATACAGCCTAATAAGTTAGTTGATCATTACTTTAGCTCAATTAATTCATTTGGTCTTAAAATAATTTTAACCCAATTCTTAAACAAATATTTATTTTGCATCTACTATGTACCATGCACTGTCGTGTGTATTAGGGATGTGGTAATAAATAGAACAGTATATAGTCTATATTATTGTGAAGCTTAAATTCTATTAGAGAAAAATAAAACAAAGATAAATATCATGTATTGATTGTAATTATGATGTACATAATATATGGTAATGTGGTAGAAATTGAATAATTACTATACAGTGGCCTAAGAGGACTCGTGAAGATGACTTCTAACAATAAGATGAGCCCTATTTTATGATAAGTTAACCATAAAAGGATATTGAAAAAGATCATTCCTGGCAAAGAGATCAGTTAATTCTGCTACAGAGACCTCTAGTCAAAAAAAATAAATATAGATGTGTACTTTATAGCTAAGTCACAGAGGCCAGTTCAGAGCTTCTTATTCCATAACAATCAAGTTTGTTGACTATTTAAAAATAAAGTTAATAGGCAGCTGTTATAGAATGTGGACAATACAGGAAAATAGAAAGGAGTTGAACAGAATTTGCATATATTCTCACCACAAAAGATGTTATTATTTTTTATGCACAGATAATGTTTTTATTTTTGTTCCCTTAACATAACAGTGAAAATGCTTTGTTATATATACTCTCAAGAGGAAATCTCCTGTAAACCAAACTTTAAGTTTGGTGTTCAGGATTGTGACAGATTTATCTAGTATTCTTGAATTCTAGCAGGCAGTCTGTCATCATAAAATTATGGCAACTTTTTCCATTCTGACTTAATTTTATTTTTGTATATATTAACACTTAGCAAGAATTAGTTATGTTTGTTTGTTTAATAATTAGGCAGAAATGTACATTCCAAACAGAGCTGATGTCTTAAGCACACATCTGCCTGCCTAACTAGGAAACCCAAATTTCTATTGATGGGCTTAAGGCTGCAAAGGTACAAAAATTGGGCAAAGCATTAAAGGATTCCTGCATGATTCAAATATTATACCAAGGCTAATATTAACTATTGAGCTACATATGGAACATACAACTTATGAATGAACTTTGTGAAATTAATAAACATTCAAGATAAAAGAGTTCCATCCCTAATTATAGTTTAAGTTGATCAACATTTTATCTAGATTCTATTGTTATCTAGCTGACAAGTGAAAAGGATTACTTGCTAAGGTCTGAGAGACCTGGAGTTAGTACCAACTTTACCAAGCTGGATGACATTGACAAAGTCATTCAATTTCTGTTACAGAAATCTGTCATTTGTAAGAAAGGGTTAATGATTCCTGTCTTTCAGCTCCCAAGGATGTTAATAGGATTAAATGCAAAGTTTATCTGAATGCATCTACATCAAATATAGTAATTTAATTATTATAATATATGATTGAACTGGGTTAGTACATATATGTATATATGCAATGTTATTATATGCATTATTAACCACATATATATGATTAGCCTCAGTGGAATAAGTTCCACAGATATTCTTGAATGCATGTGTGAGTTTATATATCAAAAATTTCTCTTCCTTTTATTATTGTCTATTAAGATAAACTTTAAATCTGAGTGTACAAGTATGTTGCTGTTAATCTCATACTTCATTATTTTACTCTTAACAACAACAATAATAGTAATAGCTGCAAGTAACATGTATTGAATATTTACATGATTTACCTTACTTATTATCCCCATTTTAAAGATAATGGTACTAAGGCTCACAAGGAGCTAAGTAACTTGCCCAAGGACAGAGAACTATAAATTGGTGTATTCAATTCATGTCATCCAATTCCAGAGCAAGTATGATTAAGTATTATAATATCATGTTCATGGGAGCAGAATCTGAAAACACCAACAATAAAACCAAAAATGACTATGATGGTGCTCAGAAATGAATTTCTTACAATTAGATACATCATTATATGCTATTACCAATTAACTAAAATTGTGGTCTATTATATTTTAAACTATCTTTGATGTTATTGTCTTCCTGTGTGTTGATAGTTTTCTCATACATGCTTCCAATAGTAAGGCAAGGTCATGATTTGCTTACCTACCTACTTCTTCTAGGTCTTGAGCTCTCCAGGAACAGGGGTAGTTCTTTATTCTTCTCATGTCTTAATAATTAGCACAGTCTTGGAAGCGTAGTCTTAGAAGGGTAGTCTTAGAAGAAGTGAGTAAATGACTATTGAATAAATTTTGCTGCTAATCCTAAGAAAAATAAACAAGATGACCTGAGTTTCTCCCAATTTCATTGTTCCTTGACAAGTTTTTATAGAGAACTTATTTCTCCTAGTAGCTATTTAAAACACTGGAATAATGGAATAATGGAATAATGAACTGGAATAATGCAGTTCAACCATTTAGGAAAGTTTATTATTCAACTTTAATATAGCTGAGAAATGACTACTTCTTAGCATGATGCCTAGCAATTTCTGTATTTTGGTATAGCAATAGACTGGAAAAATTAAACATATATACTAATTTCCTAATGATAGGATTATTATTCCTAGTCAAAGAGAAGGGCCAGTCAATGTTCAGATGCTATGAGGTCCTTGAAAACAATGAGTTGGTAAAATGTGGTAAATGAGAACTCTATATGTATTTTTGAAAAAACAAGGACATAACTGCTGAAAAAATACTGTTTGAGTTTGAAAGTTAGGACTGCCAATCTCTAGATGTAGAACCTTGAGCAAATAATATCAATGATTTACCTTAGCTTTTTCACTTTTAAAGTTGGGGATGACAAAGGGTCTTACAAGACTTTTGTGAGAACTGAATGTTTTAAGCCACATAAAGCTATTTCAGTAAAATCTGACACACAGTACTCAATACCATTTATTTAACTTCATCTGGTTTGTTTATTTAGAACACCAATAATTATGAGAATCATCCCTTTCTACTTTTGCTTTGGAATTCCAGCAAGTAAAGACAACTAGCACAATACTGTTATTTTTGCATCAAAATGTGTTCCATAACTATAATTTTATTTTATGTCTGCTTTCAATGGAAAAGAAGGCCGAGAGATCCATCATATATCAGGCAGTGTGTCTGTTTATGTTAATTCATCCAATTCTCAATCATTCTAATAAATGAGGCTTATAGAAGTTACTTAACTTATTCAGAGTCTCACCACTTGTCAGCAGCTGAGTTAAGATTCAAACTCAGTTCTCTCTGATTTAGAAAATTATACTCTAGAGCAATGTTTTCCATTCTACATGTTTGAAAGATTTGGAGATGTTAGAGTTATTCTAAAAGATTCTTCAATCTACACGAGCAGCAAGTATTATCTATAAACCCAAGTGTTACTCTGTCTCATAAAGACATGAAATAGTATTTTAGCATGCTGTTTAGAATAAACATAAAGTGAACATTTTAATAAACCCACAATATCCTATAATTTTATAGTTTCCCAATCAACAGATTATAAAAATACAAATTAAATTTTGTCATTTAAGGGGGTTGTATAGCTCTACTACAGATCTTTTTCTATGACATAGAGGAGAAACCAGGGGGAAAATTTCTTGTTATAAACCCCATGGAGGACTTACAATGAGCCCAGAGGAAAAATGAAGCCCCATATAGTGAGGGTTTGCTACCGTGAATTATTGTTAAATGAAGGAATATGAATGAATGAGTATGTATACAAATACATAGATTCAAATAGAAAGAGATTATTTGTTTATAGCCTATGAAGACAACCTAAGAACACTTAAGAGCACTTTACTAGCAATTGAACTGTAATTCTTCTCCTCTTCCCTGGTATCCGAGAACATCTAGAATGGCTTTTCCCATAAATATTAATTCCAGAAAGGTGTAAATTGACATTTTATTATGAAAAGGTTTGTGTGCTCAAGTAAATTTGGAAAACACTGTACTCTATAAACTGCCTCTTAGAGAATCATCAGGTGCATAGGCAAATTATAGACTCAGAAATCTTGTGGGAAGAAAATTCAGAAATTCTCTAAGCCATTTGATTACAGAAGCCTTTTATTCTATAACAGCCATTAGCCTTAGACAGAACTAGTTATCTAATTCACATAATTTGTGAAACAATCTTTTACGTTATTCTTATCCATCGAGGTGTCAGTTCCCTTTTGATTCTGCATGTGATTAAGTTGTTAAGTGTTCTTTTTATTATTTGAAAATATAAGAGGTTAGTTAAGGTCTTTCACAAAAAGAAAAACCCAATTCCTGAAATGGGCATTTAAACTCCAGACGCCACAGAACCTAGACTTTCGTCCTCTATAATGACAGTTCATGGGTATCCAGGCAGCAACACTGCATCTCTATAACTGTCCTCTCCCTGTATGTTCAGTTGTGTGCTCGAAAGTGGTCTTGGGAGGTGGAAATGTCCCTGGAGATTATTAGCAGTTCACACTGCTGAGTCAACTGCAAGGCTGCTGGGAGGTAAGTGATGCTTTTGTATGCTGGGAAACAGAAAACAAAACAAAACAAAACAACCACGCCTGGGAAACTCTATGGCTCAGTAAAGTCACTAGCAGGTAGGCTACAAAATTCTCACCATGGGAACGCTCTCAATAGCTGCCAGTCTCTGAAAGCTCTACAGCTGATGCCATTGAACAGTGACAGGAGACTTGCAGTCTTTCTGGGATATACTGAGATGGTGAGAGCAAGGATGTTTGTCTCTATAGGATGATCAGTGTGATACCTTACAAATCCCTTTTAAGAAGACATGATATCTAGACATATGGCCTGATCCTGGGATTCCTTTGTAACATAAAAAGCTGAGGGAAAGCTTAATGTTAATAGTCTCTTATCCACAAAACATCACACTTTTGCTCATTTGACACTATACTCTGGGGACTGTGGTAGGCCCTTTAGGAGACAGAAAATAAGAAACACAATTTCTCTCCTTTGCCCCTCAATGAGCTTACAAACTAATCTGATAAGATAACATGGATTCATTTAAAAAAGGTAAATCACCATACATAGGAATTTATAATTAGCATCAGATGGATGGAATAGGTTGCATCTGCTGGAGAATGACAATCTAGGTATGGAGAATAGTTACCTCAACAAAAATAGAGAAAGAATAAGGGAGAGGGAAAGTTTGGCTGAAGAAAAGTTTGAGAGGGAGGTTTAATATGAAAATGAATCTGAGATACCAGGCTAATAAGTACAATTAAGGCATTAGTACATTTTGAGAAAAGGAAGACAAGCTATCTAGCCTCACGCACCTCTAATATTACACCCTCTTCCCCTAAAAACATAATCCCATTGCTTCAGTCATACCCAACTATTTGCTATTATCCATATGTACCACATTCTCACATGCTTTTCTCTGTCAATGCCATTCTCATTCTTTGGAATGAATGCCTTTTTCAATTTTGTAGCATGATGATTTCACCTATAGTTTATGTAATTGAAATATTCCAGCCAACCTATCATTGAGTACAAATGCAACATCAATGTAGTATGCAATATCAAGGTTCAAACTAACAGAGTATTTAGCTTCATCTATGTGACATTAGATATCAGCTCCCTATCAATGTATTTTCAGTAGTTCTGAAGGGTTCTCATGATAAAAGTTAACATTCAGTTTCTTTGATTTTGATCTCTTGTCCACAGGACATCTACTTTTAGAAGGATTCTCTCTTCCACTGTTGCACTAAGCTATAGTTGGCAACTATTCAGTAGTGGCCATGGTAAGTTCTCAAAAGGCCAGAGCTCCATAGTGTATCATGAAATAGGAAGGGTAGGGTTGGGGAAGGGGTGCTATGAAATGACAGTTATTTTTGCTAATTCTGTACTGAACTTTCTCACCTAAGTCTTCTTTGAGAAACCTAAATCAAAATTTGTAAACCATGCAAATAATTCCTGGCTTTTATGTATAAAAAGTTTGTTCAGACATGGCTGGGTCCCAGAGCTTGCATGATGTCATCAGGACTTGATCTTGCTCACTCATTCCCTATTTTGGCTTTGCTTTGCTTTTGCCTGCTTCAGGCTCAGACATATTCACAGCTAGCATCACTGGCTGCAGAAAAGCACCTTTATCACAGGTCCTGTTTTACCTGATTTGTGTCACATGTCCATCCCTGAACCAAGAATAGTAGAGATAGAATATATTGATTAAATGTATCATGTTCCACCTATGGATCTAAGGATAAATGAGACCCCTTCCAGAAGCCTTTGTCTTAAGACTACAAGAGAGTTGCTTTCTAATAAAAGGAAAACTGGGAGCATATTACCAGAAAATTAGCAATGGAAGTTGAGAGTCAAGAATAATAGCTATTTACTATTGCTTCAAAGCAATATCATTTGTGCTCAGGTCTCTCAAAGTCTTTTATCTTACAAGCTCCCCTTCCATAGATTCTATAGACCCTAGATTTCTAAAGACCCTAAATCCCTTTACAAAGAAATTAATCAAAATAACCAAACAGCCTAAAAGAAAAAATGGAGGACAAATGTTATACTACACTATCTATTAATCTTGTCTCTTTTCGCATCCTACCATGAACAATAATGCCCTCCAAACACCATCCTCACTCCAACTCCTTCCAAATAATTCACTCCTACTTCAGACAATAAACAAACATGCCAAGGAGAGCCAGCACTGAAATATATGCTCACCAGATTCACTGACCAAAAATCAACCTGGTTTGGCCTCAACTAAAATATTCATCTATGCTTAAGTTGCAACTCAATCATTGCCTCTTTTGGGAGTCTCCTCAGGTATAGTTGGTTGTAGTTGAGGTCCCTTCTTATTAGTTTCTTAAAATCCTTATTTATTTCTATGTGCTTTGCTATTTCAAATTTCTTGTCTCCCTTCATATAAGGGTCTCATTATTAGGAATTATGTCCCTTATATAATCTGAATCACAATATTTATTTCAGTATCTTTCATTACTGAACCCCTTATACCTAGAATAATGATTGATAGTGAATAAGTACTCATAAATACTTGTTTAAAGAATAATTCAATATATACTGACATAATAAATAAATAATGAAAGCATTGGTTTAGAAATTTAATCTATTGTGCCAGGGTACAGACAGTTGAAAGGAGAGAGAGGTGATAAAAAAAAAATGTTAATTTTAATTTAACTATCTTTTTTACAACCCAAAAGCCATTATTAAAATTTTCATGAAGTTCAGTATGTTACCCAATTGCAAAGTAATCCACAAGGCAAGTTGATTAACATGTTCTCTGATCTCTAGGAGCTTTAAATCCACTATTGGCAAACCTGGCAAGAAACACAGGTAAACAAATAAATATAAAAATCAATGATATAAATTTGGATTGCTCACATGCCCTTGGTAAATATATAATATAGATTCACATGTAGTAAAAGAGTTTAAAGGGTCATGGTGAAAGAAGAAAAGGAAATAAAAATTGTATTTCTAAACAGATTTTGACAAAACTTAAAAAAGCCTAATTCACCCCAAAATGCTGATTCATTTAAGAAAAGAGAAATGATGTGAGGCCTTTTCATTAAACCAAACCTAAGGCAAAGTAATGGACAAATAATTTATTAAAAATTTACCACAATATTGAAAAAAGCAATCAAAAGGAAGCAAAGGCTTTCTAAATCCACTTCTGTCTCCCCTTGAGAAACTCAGTGTTATTCAAGCAAGAAGAGCAGTTTCTATGTTTGTCTCCAAGGTCCATTTGAAAATTAGAATGCCTCTTCAGTTCACAGATAGCAAAGTGGAAGAGAAGGATGGTCTGCAAATTTATAAAACTAACCAAAAAGCTGATGGGAGAAATTGTCCCAGATGGAACTACTAGGAGATGCAAAGTCATAAAGAGTATCGGTGGTTTATAATGGTATCAGTAAGCCTATAGTCAGTTGCAAGAGAGCCTGGCAGTGAAAGGGAATCACATCATGTCTTCCATACCATCCTTTCCTCCCATGTGAGGTCATTTTTTTAATGCAAACACATCTCCATTTGCTCAATATACATCTGTTGATAATTTATTAAACATGAAGTACCTTGCTAGTACTGGAGAATTGGAGATGAAGGAAACTTAGCCTCTGCTTCTCGTTCTGCCAATGGCAATGTGTTTTATATTAGAATAATTATACTGCATATAACAATGATTAACTCTGGACAAAACATCAAATATCTCTTTAAAGTAAATGAAGAGTGAATAAAAGGAAGCCAAAATTGGGAGGTATTCAAAACTGGAAAGGAGAGAAGACCAGTGAGAGAGATCCACCTACACAGGGTTCTCTCCCTTAAAGAAACCCCAGTGCTCACAGCAAAGAACAGCCTAATCTTTGGGATATTAGAGCATGGAGTTTGTGCTGCCAAGATAGCTAACCTTTGGTAAGAAGGAAGAAGGAAATATAGTTGAAGGAAGCCCAAAATCTAAGTTTAATCTCCCCTCAAATTTTTGATTGACCCTTGAACTGTTTATGAGTGGGTGATGCTCCGAAATGCTCAATGGGAAACAACAGAGTTAAGTATGAGTAAACAGAACATGGATTTCAGCTCCTATTTACTACTGCAGGAAAAATGTATACAGTTGGATTCTGCCAAATTATACTGTTTTGGTAAACACATTTTGAATTCTGTTCCCCTAACAAAAATAATAAAACTAGGTTTAGTTCAAGGCAATTATCCAGTAAATTAAATTCTAAAAAGGAAAAAACAAAAACAAAGCAAACGTCATCATTTAGAGAAAGATAATATAATCCAGAGTCATCATACCATTCACTATATCTAGTACATAATAAAAATTACTATATGTGTAAAGAAGCCAAAAATGTGACACATTTGAAGGGGAAAAAAGTCAATAAAAATGGACCCTAAAATGATCCAGATCTTAGAATTAGCAGAAAAGAACTTTAAAAATAGCTATTAGAATTATATTCAGAGTTTTAAAAGAATCATGGACAGATAAGAGATAACATTTTAGCAAAGAAATGGAAATAATGAAAAGAATCAAATAGTAAGTCTAATATAATATATATATCATATATTATTATTCTAAATTTTTTAAAGATTAAATAGGCTTAAAAGCATGTTGGAAATTAAGAAGACAGAACAGTGAATGTTAAGAAAGATCAGGGTTAAGTAATGAGTAAAAAAGAGAAAAGAATGAATAAAAATGAACAATTAATTGGTGACTTTAATTATATTAAATTGTCTAATGCATACGTGTTGGATTTCCTAAAAAAGAGACAAATGAGAGTAGTGGGGAAAAGGTATCTAAAGAGGCAATGGCCAAAAATATATATATATTTTTAGTGAAAAACATCAACTTGAAGATCTAAGATTAGCAAACTCTAAGCAGAATAAATACAAAGGAAAGTACACTTTAGTATATCAAAATAAAAATGCTGAAAACTATAGACAGGGAATTCTTGAAAGTTGCCAGAGGGAAGACTTATTTGATACAGGGTAATAATTTAAATGTTAGATGACTTCTCACAAGAAAGAGTGAAAGCTAGAAGAAAATAACACAGAATATTTAAAATCTAAAACTATCAACTCAGTATTTTATGTGCAGAAAAAAAAGTCAAAGATGAGAATAAAATAAAGACTTTTAGAAAAACTAAACCTGAGAGAACCCATTACCAGCAGACCAGCAGACTAAGAAATGATAAAGAAAATTCTTCAGGATAAATAATTTTCTTTAGTGTTTCTTAAGGTGCAGGTCTAATGACAATGAATTAACCCAGCATTTATTTGCCTTTAATAAGTCTTAAGAATTCTAAATTGACCTTTTATTTTCACTCAACCCTTTAAAGTTTTCACTGTACTTTTCTAAAACCTGTGTAGATTCAGATTAGAAATCCATAAACAGTCTTATATTTATTTGTCTAGATATAATATTTCTGTTTTAGGTCATCTTAAGATATCTGTTTATCACTGGTTTTCAGCATTTTGATTGTTTTATGATTTTCTTTGTCTTCTACTTGAGGTTCATTGAGCTTTGTGAACATGTCAGTTCATAGTTTTCATAAAATTTAGAAAAATGTTAGCTATTATTTCTTCAAACATTTTTCTGCTACCCTTCAATTTTTTTTCTATGACTCCAATGCTACGTATGTTAGATATTTGCCTGCAGCCCACTGCAGCTATTATTTTTTTCAAATTTTTAAAATATTTCTACTTCAATTTGTACTGTCTTCAACTGCACTGATTATTTAATTTGTATTGTCTAACCTATTGTTAATTTCATTTAGCATATTTTTATTGCACATATTTGATCTCTAAAAATTTTATTTGTGTCTTTTTATTTTTCTTTATTATGCTCACATTTTCTTTATAATTATGGAGATATTCATAATAAAATCTCTAAGAACTTTGTCTATTAATTATATGGTATTAATTAAGGGACATTTCTATTGATTGCTTTTATTTTCCTAGATATGGGTAATATATCCCTGCTTATTTGCACAGCATGTAACATTTTGATTAGCAGCCAAATATCATAAATTTTATGTATTTGGCTTTTGATTTTGTCCCACTTCCTTAAAGAGTATAAATTTTTCTTCGACTCTCAAGTAAGTAATTTTCAAATTATTTTATCATTTGAGATTTGCTTTTATATTTTGTTGTGTTTGGTCTAAAGAAATCTTTATTCTTAGACTAATTCAGCCTCACTACTAAGGAATATTGATTTTCAGAAAGCTCTGTTATAGATTTAGTCCTGTCCTCCCTAAAAACATATGCTGAATCCCCAAACTCCACTACCTCTGAATGTGCCCTTATTTGGAAATAGAGTAATTGCAGATATAGTTAGTTAAATTAAGGTGAAGTCATATAGGGGTGGAGTCAGCCCTTCGCTCAGTATGACTGGTATACTTACAATAAGAGAAGAGGCCAACAGGGTGTTTGCATGTGATACTGGAAGCAGAAATTGGAATGGGACATCCACAAGCCAAGGAACACCAAGGATTGTCAGCAAACACAAGACGCTAGAAGAGGTAAGAAAAGATTCTCTCCGAGAGGTTTTCAGAGAGAGCATGCCCCTACTGACACCTGGATTTGTGAATTCTATCCTCCATAACTCTGGGACAATAAAATTCTGTGGGTTTAAGCCACCCAGTTTGTGATATTTTGCTATGGCAGCCTAGGAAACTAATATACCACTCATTGCCCTGTATGTTAGAAAGTTCCTCCATTCTGGCTGCTGGAAATATAAACTCTTCCCAGCACTGTATGAGTGTCAAGAATCATTTGGCCCAAGCTTTCTGGGGTGGTTTCCTCTCATGCCAGTGGCTCAACGGAATTCCTCCATAGACCTCTAGAACTTCCTCCTCATGAATATTATGCCTTTCAAATTCTAGCAGCCTTAGTTACCTCACACTTTGGTTTCTGTCTCTTTAATCAAATGGGATTACTGACTCCACCTTGTTTTTCTTCTCTGTTATTGCAAACTGGAAACTGCCTCTAGATATAAGCTTGGTGAGTCTCAGGGCTCATGTCACACTTCCTTTCTCTCAGGAATCACAGTGTTGTACTTCCCGTAGTCCAATTTCTAATACACTATTACATCATATAATTTGTCTTATGTTTTACTTGCTTATGCTAGAGAGACAATTCTCAGAGCAATTACTTCTTCATGGGTGTAATGGAAGTCTAATGCAAATTATTCTTAAGGGACATGAGGAATTCATCAGACAGACAAAATCTTAGGCCATAAAGTAAGTGTAAATTAATTCCCAAAGACTGAAATCTTACATAGTACATTATTTGTTTCTGGATGCAATGTACTAAATTTGAAATCAATAGAATAAGAATTTTAGAAAAGTTCCAATATTTGGAATTTAAACAAGATGCTTCTAAATAAAAAAAAAAGTCAACAAAAAAATTTAAAAAATATTTTGGCTAACTGATAATGAAAATTTTTAAATTTTAAAGATATAGATAAAGCAGTGTTTAGTGGGAAAATTATATATATATATTTAAAAAGAATAAATAATTAGTATTAATTATCTTAATTTAATTTAATTTATTAAATTTTCAGTTTAATTAGCTAGAAAACAAGAGCAAATTAAAATAAAAGTAAATTAGATGAATAGAGATAAAAAAAAGAGTACAACTCAAAGAAATATAAAATAGACCAACAGAAAAAAATTACCAAGTCAAAATTTAAGCTTTTGAAAATAGATAAATTTTTAGAAATACTAATGAAGAACAAAAAGAAAACAAAATACCCAATATCAGAAATGAAAAAGCTTGTATATAATTTCTAATATACACATAGATAATAAAGAATATTTTGAACAATATTTTGGTTATGATTTTATAATTTAGATGAAATTGGTCAAATTTCTTTAAAAAATGCTTATTAAAACTGACACAAAATGAAATAAAAATCTGAAAAATTCTATATTCATTAAAAAACTTGAATTATCAACCTTACCACAAACAGTGGCCCATATTGGTATTGAATTGCTTTCTCAATTTGTTTTCTCTCTTTATAAAGTTATAAGCCTATGATCTCTTTAAATTTGTACTGTTTTTGTTTATTTATTTTTTTAATCCCAGCTGATATATTCATTTTAAAATTGTTTTTATGTATTAAATTATAATAAATTCCATTAGCAAAAAGTCATGATACTCCCTTTTCTACCTTTGGCTCTGATTCAGGGTTCTGTGGAAAATTGTTGTTAAGACTATAGGAAGTGCTATTTTGCCAGGTATCTACGAAGTAAACCTTTGAGATTCTTAAACACTCTTTGTCTAGCTAGGAAAGCTTTCTGAGCTTTCAACAAATAAAGTTTCAACAGTAATATTGTGATCTTTACCTTAAAAACACATTTTTTATTGGCAACACTCTGTAGATGATCAAATGCATTAAACTCATTTTGATTTTAAAGTCTTTTGCTGGATAAAATTGAGAATGAGAAAGTTTCATTTTAAAACCCATAAAATCTTGGTTCTGTCCTCTAAATCTGGCTTAATTTTATTCATGATTTTGTGGGTCAAGAATTCAGACAGGGCATGTGAGTATTGCTTGTCTCAGATCCACGTGATGCATTTATGCAGGGAAAAATAATTTCACCAATATCACTGTTGATTAATGATTCTAGTGGAGCTAGAACTGGACTCAGATTTCTGGATTTACAAAGAACAGTGTTCCCTTTTATCTGCATATGGCAGGTGTTACTCTTTTTTTAAAATGCTCTTCCCTATTGATCCCCTGAACCCTTAGTGATACAACTTCACATCTAGTTCCTTCTAATCCACTGGGGCTGCTCAGAAGTTGAAATAGTTTGGTTGCTTTTTGTTTTTTCTCTTCTTTAATTCCCCACCCACCCACCCACTTCCACCCCTGACCTATAGATGTTGCCTTTTCCCTTCTTTAAGAACTGGATCTCTGAAGGCAGGGCATCTCCTCCCACACACTCACCGTGAGCACCCAGGGCTTGGCACCCTCAGTGCACTGGTGGGGCCCAGCGCACCTGGGGTATGGTCCATGTCTCCACCTAGTTTAAAGCAGACATGCTAACCACTACACTATGGAGTACCTTTCTGGCATAAAGCAGACATGCTAATCGCTACACTATGGAGCCACACCTGAATAGTTATTAAATAAGTATTCTTGTTGAAAGAAATATTAATAAAATTGATATAGAAACTAGTATTTACTTTTGCTACTACTATTATACTTCTTTCAGATGTGAGTTTATATGATAGATATGTAATAGATGTTATATTTATATTAATAGATATGTAATAAATCAGAATATAAAATACTCAGTTAAAAAAGTGTTAAAGATCTTGAACCACCTCTCATAGTACCCCTTAAGTTACACAAGAGCAATTTATATACTTCTTCCTGTGTTTTCACTTTGATCAAATAATTTCTTGTGATTTATACTAATTGTCTAATACAAGTATCTATCCTTCAAGATTCAACTCACATGCTACTTCTTTCAACAAAAATTTCTTGACCACTCCTGTATAATTATTCTTCCTCTAATATCCTAGAACATATAGACTATTAGCTTCTTTTTATCATCTCTTTGAGTAAATTTATCTTAGTAAATTTTAAGTTTCTTAAGTATTAAAGATTATATTAAATACAAAAATAGATGTTGAATAAATGAAATGCAGTGGTCATATTCTGTCATACTGAGCCAAACCTTTAGTTACTAGCTGATCTAGGTTGTTATATGAAAATGAACTCCTCAGGATTTTAGTGCCAAAATAATATAATAATATCGCATAATAATTGAGCACCTATTCCATGTTAGGTTTGGTGCATAGTATTCATATGCATCTTCTGAATGAATTCTTCAAGAAAAAGGTGAAGGGGTTAAAAAGTACAAATTACAACTTATAAAAATAGCCACAGGGGTCTAAAGTATGGCATAGAAAATACAGTCAATAATATTGTTATTATTATGTATGGTGTCAAGTGGGTATTAGACTTATCTGGGTGATCACTTTGTAAGGTATATAATGTTTAATCACTATGTTGTACACTGAAACTAATATAATATTATATGTCAACTGTAATTGAAAAATAAGTTAATAAAAAATAAAATTATGAGGTAATGTTAATATTTGCATTAAAAATAATAACAATATTGAGAATTACAGGTTAAATTGTATGCCCAAGGTCATTTCATGCCAAGCCATTGGGGGTAAAAGCAAGATAAAATAGAAAATTTTCTGAGTAACAAAATTCTTGCTATAGTACTTGCTTCTATAATCTACCAGTGAAATAATACTATTTTCTTTATCATTAGACAATGTACAAAACCAACTAAACAGATATTAATCATGTTTATTGGGCATCTGCAGCAAAAGCCAGAATAGATTGCCCAGATACTATAAAAAATTGATGAGTAGCTGAAAATAGATGAGTAAAATTTACAATAAAAACATGCATTCCATTTATATAAGTAAAGAGAGATTTGAGAGGATTAGATATTTAGGCAGAGGGATAAATTATAATTTCCTCTTTCTAGGGTGTTCACTCATCACTATCTATGTCATATCATTTTATGTCACACACACAGCTCAACTGCATAAATAATTATACAATTCTTTTTCTAAAATAATCATTCTGCAAATAATAGTGCTGAAAATAATTAGACAGTGTTGTAAATAATATTACATAAATGGAACAACTGTTACATTTTAATTAAATCTAATAATTAGATTCTACTTAGGCAGTGAAAATTTTACCATGTATTCATTAGTCAAAAAAACATCTGATAGGTATTACTTATTGCTAAAAATACAATCATGTCACTTTGATTAACTTGAGATGAATTTGCCCTTCATTATATCCTCTATAGCACTGAACATTAACACTGCCTTTCCAGACATATACATTAAATAGATACATCTAGAAATTCAGAACTCATGCCCTTTTCTTTTGTATAAATATTACAACTGATTTGGGAAACTTACTTCCTGTCTCTCTAGGAACCTCTCTCCTGAGACACCTATGAGTATCTATTTCCTAGGACCACTCCTGTTACTTATTAGTCAAGGTCCAATCACGGTGCAAAAAACACCAGTCATTTTGATAGAGATAATTTAAGATGAAAAATATAATTAAGGATACAACTTAATTATTTTTTCTTTTCAGCTGTTTACTAAGCAGCTGAAAAAAAAAAAACCCCAACAAAATATTATGTAGATAACACCCGTCAGAAATAGCTATCATCCTTAAAACTGGGGAAAAAAGAAGATGAATAGAAACTGTAAAATTTTGAAGTTTGTTTCAAAGGCCTCTGGAACTGAAATTCGGACATCTGAAGAGGATACACCACTCAGTTGTGCTGTTGCCTCTTAGCTCAGAGGATGAGCTCCTTGAGGCTGGGACCCACTTCCCTGAGGATAGGACAGGAGCTAATGCTGATGCCTCTGAGAAATACACAATGAGGCTGAATCTGCACATGTTAAAAACAAGTGTGAATAAAGTCTGGTCAACATGGTAGAATAAATAAATGTTGTGCTTGCATCCTCACATGACCACATTAAAATTACAAGTAAATTGTAGAACATCAACCTGATGAATGATATGAAGAATAGCTGAACAGAAGTCCTATAACTAAGAATATTTAAAAAAAAATTCATGTAAAAACTGGTAAAAGTGGTGGAGACATGAAAGGGGCTGGCCTCACGCCCACATGTGACAGTTAAGAATCAAGAGGGATATCTCAGTTGCAGAAGTCTCCCTAAAAAGTGACAGGTCCCAGCCCTACACTGGACTCCATAGCCCAGAGTACCATTATTGGGAAGAGGAACCTCTACAACTCTGGCTGTGAAAACTAGTGAGGATTCTGTCCATCTAGAGGAGGTGGAAGGCTGCTGGAAACCCAACCATATCCTAAAGGACCTGAACAGAGACTGAATCTGTGGACTTGCAGATATTCACCCTGGGTGCTGGCAGATAGATGGTGTCTCAAGAGGTTCCAGAGATATACAGGGAGAGAATGAGTTATGTGGCTTCATGACAAGGGCTGGAGGGAGAGTCACCATTATCCCTGTGTTGAGCTGTCCCTCCTCGTGGTTAAATCTGAATTTGCATTTGTAAAATACACTCACTCCACCATGGTGACTACCTGAGACCATGCTCCACTCAACTTGTGCATTGCCCAAGACTCTGTCAGCAGCTGAGTCTTATGGGCAGCTGGTAGGCAGAAACAGAACTTGAGATGCCCTGGCCCAATATTGGTGGCAGCCAGTCTTGGTTCATAGCATGGACGTTTCCCATTGCACTTCAAGGTCCAGCATAGGCAATGACTAATGGGGGATCACTTTGCAGCTCCCACCAGGTAGTCTTTGGTCAGTCACATGCAGCAGCTAATTTTGGCCTGCAAGGGAACCCCTCTCAAGTGCTCATAGAACCAAGACACCCAGAGACTGGCTTCAGACACAAGAATGCCATACACTTAGCCACATAAGCAGCACACACAAAGGTGGCCTTGGATGGCACCAGAGCCCATTGGGGAGAGTCCAGCTTTACAGAGGTCAGCTCTCACACAGCAGCTCATATGTTGTTGGCTTAGCCAAACTTCATAGTTAGTCCAAAAGGCAATTCCACCACTGACATGCCAACAACAATGAAGGTTCAACTACAACAGGAAGGCACACAAAAGTCACACAAGGGACATTCCTGAAGCATCTATAGCAGGTGATCAAGGAGACTGTATAATGGGGCCCCACAGGACACCAATTACATAAGGCCACCAGGCCAATATTAGCAGATGTAGCAGATCTACCCAACACTTAGAAACAAACACAGAGAGGCAGTCAAAATGGGGAAACAAAGAAACATGTCCCAAATGAAGAGAAGAAAACTCCGGAAAAAGAACTAAATGAAAAACCACCTAGCAGATATAGAGTTCTAAACACTGGTTATAAGGATTTTCAAGAAACTTAGTGAGAATTTCAATAAAGAGATAATAATCATAAAAAAAGACATAGAAACCATAGAAAAGAACCAACTAGAAATGAAGAATACAATAATTGAAATGAATACACTAGAAGGTATCAGAAGGTATCAATAGATTAGATGAAGCAGAGAATTGAATCAGTGATTTAGAAGACAACATAGCAGAAAACAACCTACCAGAACAGAAAAAAGAAAAAAGAATTTAAAAATGACGATAGTTTAAAGGACCTCTGGGACAACATCAAGCATAGAAACATCCACATCATAGGGGTACCAGAAAACAAGAGAGAGTAAGGAATTGAAACCCTATTTGAAGAAATAATAATGGAAACTTCCCTAACCTGGCAAAGGAAGTAGATATTCAAGTCAGTCCAGGGAGTACAGAGAGAACCAAATAAGACGAACTCAAAGAGGCCCACACCAAGACATATCATAATTAAATGCCAACAGTTCAAGACAAAGAAAGAATCCTAAAAGTAGCAAGAGAAAGGGAGCTAGTTACTTACACAGGAGATCTCATAAGACTGTCAGCTGATTTCTCAACAGAAACTTTGCAGACTAGAGGGATTGGCATGAAATATTCAAAGTGATGAAAAGTAACAACCTATAACCAAGATTACTGTACCCAGCAAAGCTATCATTTAAAATTGAAGGAGAGATAAAAAACTTTTCAGACAAGAAAAAACTCAAGAAGTTTGTTACCACCAAACAAGTATTACAAGAAATGTTACAGGGACTTCTTTGAGAAGAAGGGAAGAAAAAAAGGACATAAATATAAATAATTAAATGGCAATAACACAGGAGCACCTAAATATATAAAGAAAATATTAAACAACATAAAGGGAGAGATTGTCAATAATATATTCACAGTAAGGGCCTTTAACATCTCAATGACATCAATGGACAGATATTCCAGACATAAAATTAACAAGAAAACAGTGGTCTTAAATGACACAGTAGACCAGATGTATTTAATTAATATTTTAGAGCATTTTACTCCAAAGCAGCAGAATATATATTCTTTTCAAGTCCATATGGAAAATTTTCCAAGATAGACCATACGTTAGGCCACAAAATGTCTCGATAAATTTTAGAAGACTGAAAACATATCAACTATCTTCTCTAACCACATGATATGAAACTGGACCTCAATTACAAGAAAAAAAAATCTAAAAAACACACAAAGACGTGGAGCCTAAATAACATGCTACTAAATAATGTATGGGTTAATAATTAAATCAAGAAAGAAATGAAATGATACCTTGAGACAAATGAAAATAAAAAGACAACAACCCCAAATCTATAGGACACAGCAAAAGCAATCCTAAGAGGGAAATTAATAGCAATAGAGGCCTACCTCAAGAAACAGAAACATCTCAAACAAACAATGGAAAAATCTCAAATACACCTAATGGAACTAGAAAAAGAACAGCAGACAGAACTCAAAGTGAGTAAAAGAAAATAATAAAGATCAGAGTGGATATAAATGAAACAGTCTTTAAAAAATATACAAAAGGTGAATGAAACCAAGATCTGGTTCTTTGAAAAGATAAACAAAATTGATAAACCTTTAACCAGATTCATCAAGATAAAAGAGCGAGGATGTAAATAAATAAAATTAAGCATGAAAAAAGAGAAGTGATAACTGACATCAGAAATACAAAAGATTATAAGAAAACACTATGAACAATTATATGCCAACAAATTTCATAATTTGGAAGAAATAAAGTCCTAGAAACATACAATCTTCCAAGACTGGATCAAGAAGAAACAGAAAAACTTGAACAGACTTATTATTACTAACAATCAAGTCAATAATCAAAAAACTCCTAAAACACAAAAATCCTGGACCATATGGTTTCACAGGTAAATTTTACCAAACATTCAAAGAAGAATTAACACATCCTTCTCAATGTATTTCAAAAAATTCAAGAGGACAAAAGGCTCCCAACCTCATTTTATGAGGCAAATATTATCCTGATTCTAAAGCCAGAGATATTTCAAAAGAAAAAAATTATAGGCTGATATTCCTAATGAACAATTGATGCAAAAATACTCAACAAATATTAGCAAACCAGATTCATTAATACATTAAAAAAGATTAGACACCATGATCAAGTGAAATTTGTTCCTGTGATGCAAGGTTAAATAAATGCCCACAAATCAATTAAATTAGCATGATATACCACATAAAAAATGAAAAATTAAAATTATAGGATTATATCAATAGATACAGAAAAAGCATTTGACAAAATCCAACCTCCATTTATAAAAACTCTCAGAAAAGTGAGAATTTAGGGACCATACCTCACCATAAAAAAGGCCATATATGACAGACCTGCTAATATTATACTCAACAATGAAAGGCTAAAAGTGTTTAAGTTCAGGAAAGAGACAAGGATTTCCACTTTCACCACTTTTATTTGACATAGTATTGGGAGTTCTAGCCACAGCAATCAGACAAAAATAAATAAATAAAAATTAAAAGTATCCAAATTAGAAAGAAGTAAAACTGTCATTATTTGCATATGACATGATATTATATAGAGAAAACCCTAAAGATTCCACTAAAAGAACTGTTAGAACTGATACAAGAATTCAGTAAAGAAACAAAACACAAAGTTAATATTCAGAAATCGGTTGTGTTTCTACTCACCAATAATGAATTCTCTGAGAGAGAAATTAAGAAAATAACCCATTTACAATTGCATCAAAAATAAAACCATAAAATACCTAGAAATAAATTTAACTAAGGGAGTAAAAGACTTGTACATGGAAACTTATGTCATTGTAGAGAAATTGAAAAAGATACAAATAAATGCTCATTGACAGGAAAAAAATAACTGTCCATACTACCCAAAGTAGTCAATAGATTCAATGTAAACCTAATTAAAATATCAAATGGCATTTTTCACAGAACTAGAACAAATAATCCTAAAATTTATATGAAATTATAAAAGACTGAATACTCACAGCAATCTTGAGGAAAAATAGAACAATTTTGGAGGTATCACAATTCCTAATAAACTGTACTACAAAGCTATATCAATCAAAACAACATAGTACTGGCATAAAAACAGACACACAGATTAAAAAAAAAAAAAAAAGAATTGTGAGCCCAGAAGTAAACTGACACCTATATGGTCATTGAATCTATGACAAAGGAGGCAAGAATATACAATAGGGTAAAAACAGTCTATTTAATAAATGGTGTTAGGAAAACTAGACAGATACATGCAAAACAAAACAAAACAAAATGTTAACTAGACCATTTTCTTACACCATATACAAGAATGAACTCAGAATGGATTAAACACTTAAATGTTAGACCTGAGACTATAAAACTCCTAGAAGAAAACGTAGGCAGTAAACTCTTTGACATTGCACTTAGCAGTTTCTTTTTGGTTACATCTCCTTGGGCAAGGGAAACAGAAAGGAAACAAATGAATAGGACTACATCAAACTAAAATGTTTTGCACAGTAAGGAAAACCATCGACAAAACAAAAACAAAAAGTTAACCTACTGAATGAGAGAAGATATTCAGCAATGATACATCTAATAAAAAGTTAATGTCCAAAATATATAAAGAATTCATACAACTCACACCTAAAAACCAAATAATCCAATTTAAAAAATGGGCAGAGGACCTGAATAGACATTTCTCCAAAGAGGACATATAGATGGCCAATAGGCATGTGGAAAGATACTAGTGTTACTAACCATCAAGGAAATACAAATTAAAACAATAATGAGCTATTGCTTCACACCTATCAGAATGGCTATCATCAATAAATCAATAAACAAGTGTTGGTGTGCACGTAGGAAAAAAGAGAACCTTCATGTACAGTTCATGAGAATGCAAATTGGCGCAATAACTATGGAAAACAGTTTGGAGGTTCCTCAAAAAAACTAAAAATAGAACTACCTTATTACCCAGCAATTCCCCTCTGGGTGTTTATCCAAAAAAAAAAAACCACTAATTTGAAAAGATACATGTACCCCTATGTTTATTGCAGCACTATTTATAATAGCCAGTATATGAAAGCAAACTAAGTGTTCATCAATAGAAGATTGGATACAAAAGTTGTAATACATATATACAATGAAATATTACTCAGCCATAAAAATAAACAAAATCTTAACATTTGTGGCAACATGAATGAACCTAGAGAGAATTATGCTAAGTCAGACAAAGAAAGACGAATACTATATGCTCTCACTTATATGTGGAATCTGTATAACTAAATCAATGAAAAAACGAAACAGATACAGACACATAGATACAGAGACCAAACTGATATTTGCCAGATGGGACGGTGGATGGGGGGCTGGATGAAAATGGTGAAGAAATTAATAAGTACAAGTTGGTAGTTACAAAATAGTCATGGTGATGTAAAGTACAGCATAGAGAATATCATAATAATATTGTAATAACTATGTATAATGCTAGGTGGGTACTAGTCCAATTGGGGGGATTGCTTCATAAATTATGTAAACGTGTAACCACTATACTGGTCCCCTGAAACTAATATAAAATGATGTTGAATGTCAACTGTAACTAAAAAATAAAAATAATTTTTTAAAAAGTGTGAGCTGGGCTCAAGTGCTGCTCTAGGAATGGACATACTCTATCAAACAAACCTGGGGTGATGCTGACAGGAGCGTTTCAGGAACAAGGAACAGACATGAAGCCTGTTGGAAGACAACAAAAAGTGTAAAAGAAGTAAGAAGTCCCTTTTTTCTTGCTAGCATCCCAATAGAGCTTAAGAGGGAGCCAATGCAAAGGCAGAAAAGTTTGCAAACTTCCAACCCTAGTTTCACAAGCAGAGTATAAAAGCATGGATTTCGAGTGGAGAGAGTGTAGTTGAGTAACTTCAACACCATCCTTGATATTTTCATTTTCCACTTGATAAAGAAGACTTTATGGCAGTAACATTTCTTATTTACTCCTATTTCCAAAGTATCTTGTCTGGTGCCCAATTTGAAGTGGCACACAATTTTTTCTTCCACTCAGAAAAGAAAAAAGAACATATTGTGTGTGTGTACAAAGACAGAAACTGACAGAGACAGGGAATTTTTACTTTGTGCTGGATACTTTCTATTAGTGATTAAACAAGGAATAAAACAAATGCCCGGCTTTCAGGGAGCTTATGTGTTTAGTACAAATTAAATGAATAAACACTCGATACTGCCAATTCCTCCTTTACTCTAAAATGATTTCTTTATAAGCCACATTCTCTTGCTCTACCTCTCAATAACGTCACTCAGCTCCTTTCCTGGCTCCTATTTCTACCTCCACCCTAGACATAAGTATTTCCCAAGTATCAGTTGTCATGTGTCTGCTCTTCCCTTGCTCTGCTCTTACTGAGATCTCATTAATTCTTACAGGTTAAACTGTACCCCAAATTCTCCTAATTTAAATCCTTCATCAATCGACTGCTAGAAAATTACATTTGGCTATCCCTCTATGACTTCAAACTTAACATATGTAATAAAAAACAAACAATTCCTCATCCCCTCTCCCCTTGAGACTCTTGATATATAGCAAGAGTAAATTTTGTGGTAAAACCAATTCTATCTCTCTGTGTATGTATGTTTACATGAACATGTGTTTGTGTCCATGCACATATGTATACAGATGCATATTTTTTTTATCTATGCCATACGTACATATACACATGTAATAGGTCATGGTATAAAATAATTTTCTATGAGTTGTGGTGAAAAATACATAGAAACCAATAGAATATATGTGCACAAAAATGGTAGTTTATAGGAAGAATAAAAATCAGACCAGATCACTCAAAACCTATACAGTTCTGCAACCAGAGCAATAGTTAAAACAATAACTTATACTCTAATTGATAAGTTAGATAGCTTCAACAAGATAAGCTACTTTGGAGAATTCTAAATGTACACACACACACACACACGTACACACACATACACACAAACACATACAGTCTTAAAATGCTGGCTTGCAGGTATTGAACAAAAGCAGAGAGAAGTGGAGCTTTTCTGTTAAGGTGAACATTAGAGGAAGTGGAACCTGCCTATAGCAGAGAGCCATCCAAAGCTGGGGAGTACATCTCTGTGAAGAAGGGGACTGGACGCAGGCATCTATTTTTAAATATTTCTATCTTCCTTAAAGCCCTTGAGCCAGAAAGCTTTGGCCTTAACATAGAGCTGAAACATTTTTGTGCAGCTGTTGAGCTTAGAGCTTTTTTCTTTCCTGGTGAAGTATTAAACTCTGCCTCAGTTATTTGGCTCTTCTTGCCCAGGAAAAAAATCACATATGAACAAATACTATTTCCTCATTAGAATATCACTAAGATTATCCTCCTCTATGTCCCAGTTCGTTCTGGCTTAAGCCTTCTACCTTGGCATAAGTATTAAATGCACTCCTTTATTCTCAAAAATAGCCAGGTTTAAACAATAAATTACATGGCCACTCCAATTATTTTGCTATTTAGCAATCTGATGTAGCAGAACAGACTGAAAATAATGTATGTTGTAATAAATGCAATGATAAATGGTAAAAATGCATTGCATTGAAAGTAGTAAAGGGGAAGATACAACAAGATGTTTTAGTGTTAGCCTCCATAAAGAAGTGACATGTAAGCTACAGTAAGCAGAAACCACCAGAGAAAGTGTGGCCAGTAGACGAGGAGGTAGAGAAAATAGCTGATGCATAGGCCTGTGGTTAGAAACAGTCTGTCAGGTTTGAGGAAATAAAGGCAGAAATAAAGGCTGGAGTTTACACTGGATACAAGGAAGGCAGCTTAAACTTGGGTGATTTCAGCATAGAGAGTGGGAATCACAGATAAGTTTGGAAATCCAAGTGCCAGGACTTATCTGTGGATTACATAGCTGTGAGGGGAGAAAAGAGACAATAATAACTCTCAGGTCTCTAGAAGAAACTCTGGAGATGAGAATTAAATTTCTAGCTTTTTAAATTCTTAGACATCTTTAGTGAGATCACTTCTCTGGGCCCTAGTTACCTTATTTTCTGAAAAAAAAAAAAAAAGATGAGCTCAATGTTAAGCACCCTGCCACCTTTGACATTCAATAATTCTAAATTATATTTCTCTTGTTTCACATGCATATTGGGGTATATCCTTTCACACACATTTACCCTTTCCAAAAATTGAATATTTCTCAAAAAGTTAAGTTACCCTCTGCATATTTTCTCAGTGTAATTCCTCTAGGTTTTTCCCTATGATAACACATTTCTTCTTTCCCTTTAATTCTTATTCTGCTCTTTTTTCCTGTCAGACTTAATAGGGCTCCCCATAGTTAGGAATTAAGATTGGCACAGATATTCCAAAATCAATTGTTTCTTTTCCCACTCCTCTTTAACATCTCTCTCTCTCTCTCTCTCTCTCTCTCTCTCTCTCTCTCTCTCTCGTGCGCGCGGCGCGCGCACACACACACACAGCAGCAAACATCAGCAAGCAAATGGAAATCCTGTCATAAGATCACCTCCCACTGTATTCCAGCTGGTGAATCTCCCTGGAGTAACTTGATTAAACACTTTCAATTTACCTTGCAGTGCTTCTACTGGCACTTGCAGACTCTGAAGGAGCTTCCAACACTTAAATGTGTCCATTTATTTAACAAAGCTTTATTTTCTCTGAAAGATCATTTTTATGTTACTTTAGTGTATTCTTTTCAGGTACCTAGAGAATTTACAAAGTAAAACCAAAGTGAAGATATGTGTATGTGTGCAAACGCATATAAACAAGTATATATGCCACTGTTGCTTTCAAGGCTAGATAAATAGAGCACATTCATCTATTGTGCACATAATGGTGCTGTTGGGGTGAATGGTAAATATAGACACCTTAAGTTTCCAGTCTTCCAGACTTTCCCAGAGGAAATGCTCATACTATAGAGTGAATGAATTGTGTACAGACTCTTTCAAAGTGTGTTTGGAAGACAGCTTTCATTGTAAAAAGCACAGATTCCTGAATGCTATGCTAGAATTATAGAATCAAAAGTGTGTGTGTGTGTGTGTGTGTGTGTGTGTGTGTGTGTGTGTGTGTGTGTGTCCAGAAAGTCTTCTTAAGGGTTTACATGCATAGAATTCATTTAGGAATCTTGTTTAAAATGCACATTATAATTCAGGAGGTCTGGGGTGGGTCATGAGAGGATGCCTTTCTCAAAGTTTTCAGGTGATGGCCTTGCTGCTGGTCCACAGACCACACCTGGAGGAACAAAGTACAAAAGTTCACTCACCACTCACTGTATAATCTAGTTTTGG
This sequence comes from Cynopterus sphinx, assembly GCA_030015415.1. Classification (NCBI taxonomy): domain Eukaryota; kingdom Metazoa; phylum Chordata; class Mammalia; order Chiroptera; family Pteropodidae; genus Cynopterus; species Cynopterus sphinx. The sequence goes on along the minus strand of CM057381.1, from coordinate 117,023,045 downwards.
TGTGCTGCCATTGGCAGATTTCTCCTGACAGTTTAATTTCAAAGGTGACTGGCTCATGGCTGAAGGCCTAAGATTATGCAGTGGAGAATGTGTTGTAAATAGGGCCCTTTAGATAGAGTTCAGAGAAAAATATGATCATTTTTACAATTTGAAAATACCTATTTAATTTACCTTCTTAATATTTCAGGCATAGAGAGATTCAGCAAGTCATCATCTATGTGTGGACTGCTTGATGCCTAATTTATTTTCTGAGCAATTTTCATTGGGCATCACTTGTATCACTTTTCCTCCTATCACAGCAAATTGGACCAACCTGTCAATATGTCTTCTAGACACTGAGCAAAGACAATACAGCTGCTCAGTACTGATACTCAGCTTCTCATCATTGATCTTCTGCGTCATTACTGATTACCCTTGACAAACAAATTCACTCTTTAAACATACAGTCTTCTATGACAACATGGCTGAGGATAGCAGGAGGCATATGTAATTTTTACATTTATTTTTAATTTAACTCATAGGCAGCTCTGTTGCTATACCATTTAACATCAAAATTGTTCACCCCCACCCTCACAGTGTTTTCCAGGGAAATCATTTCATCTTAACAGGCTCACCAGTCCTACATGTGCTGATCTTTTGCGTCACACTAACTGCAGATGTCAAGAAATTAAAATAAAGACTAACAGTTCTTGATTGCTAACTACATGTACAGCATTTGTATCCTTATCTGGTGTAAGCGTCACAGTAATACTCCAGGGGTTTAATTATGTTAATTTGCAAAAATAAAGAAACTAGGCCAAGAGATTGAATGGAACCAGTAAAGAAACTAGTAATGGAAATAGAATCCAAACCAGGCCTAGCTACTTCATGTCCAAACCCGTTATTCCTCTCAAAAGCTTTGCCTTATTAGATGCTAGAATTAAGGTAAAATAATATTGACCACTTGTAAGGAATTTACAGAAAATACTTATGTAGGAGGAATTTGAGCAAAATGGTCTCAAAAGATTCCTGCAAACCTTAATATTCTATTATATTGTGAATACATGAATAAAATATTTTATACATTATGAATTGCCAAAACTGTATTCCACCAAGTCATGCAAAACTTTCATAAATGGACTAAATCTTCACCAGATAAGTGATTTAAGTTAAAAAGAGGTAGAACAAAACAGGTTTCATTCTATAACGCACAAAAAATTAATAAGTGCAGGACAAAGAGACCTTGTGGTTTGGTAGCAATCTATTTGAATTAAAAAAAAGAAAATGAGGTTTAACTGAGCACAAACTTAAAAGTATTCAATAGTAAACTGTTTTCTTTTTAAAGCCAAGTGCACCTTAGAACCATCTTATAAAGAACAGTGCATCTTCCATCTCAAAGAGATGTTTCATTTTGAGGTTAGAATATTTGAGATTGTTTATAGGATATTGTTTCTATAAAATGGATTTAACTATAGTACTCTCTCTAAATGCTTTTCAACCATCAAGTCTTAAAAATTATAATGATGTATTTTATTCTTGAACAATAATAAAGTACATTTTAAAAATCTAAATCAGTTCATCATATTTAAAATAGTATAAGACAAGGACTGCAAGCTCAGTGCTGACAGGGAAAAGGAAGGTTAAGATAGATGAACACAACTAACTCATTGGAAACTGGGCTAAGTGGTAGTATGCTGTACTCATGTAGAGAAAACCTGACTATTACAGCAAATAATCAGTGTATTAAAAGCAATTAGCCAAAGTTCATTTGTGAAAATATCAAGGAACAGAATGACCATTTCTCCGAAGATTGGTCTTATGCAATCAACTTACTGAGGACCATTACCAAATAACAGATTCATCATAAATTTGTTTCCATTAACCAACTTCTAAGGGTTAGAGCAATTTGTGTTGTTTTTATGTTTCAAAATCAGTCTTTAAAATATTTTCATAAAATGTGAGAATGATTTTCTTTTGAATTTCAATTTTAAATGACATGCTTTGTCATTTAAATGGTAAGTAGGGAAGGTTTCTCTTTTCTAGCACATCTTAATTCTAATCCACTGCATTTCACATTTCTCTTATTCATGGATTTGCTTTCTTGAGTGAGACAGAAAGGGAACAATTAACAGCAAGTGTATAGGGAATTGGGACCAGAAGTTTATGTGTCAGACAATGGGAATCACAATAGTTCTCTCATAAAGTTGTTGTAAGAATTAAATTAGGCAAGTTAAATATCCTACTACTTAGTAAGAAGGCAGTAAATGTATGTTTAGGACTTCATTTTTTCATCTGCCAATAGAAGAATACTATGTAAGGTAATCTTATCTAATATTAAAAAAGCAAGGAGAAATTTTTTTAACACTAACTTTTCATTCAATTATTCACCTTTCATATTTCTATTTTGCACAGGCATGGCCAAGCCTGATAATGTCAAGAAGAAACCGGCACTATGAGCATAATAAAGAAATTTAAAATATTTGAAACAACATTCTAGAAAATTTTAAAAAATAATTAAACATGGCAAAATTTGATTACTTAACATATATCCTAATAGTGGGATAGGTTTTGAAAGGTATAAAGAAATAAGAAGAGAAGAAATTAAAGAGTATTAAGGAAATGTAAAAGATAATAAATAAAATAGAAGATCGAAAACAGAAGAGAACAAAAATTAACTCATGATGGATTATACCTTAAAATGATTAAAAACATCCTCTAAAACTCTTAGGACAAAATATAGGAAAATATGTTTAAGATATCACTATAGGGAAAGATTTTTTAAAGTGTCCATAAAAAGTACAAATATAACAAAAATATTGATAAATCTGACTACATAAATTAAATACTTTTCTTTAGAACAAAGGACCAAACTCCCAAACAAGCAACAGTCTGAGAGAAGATATCTGTAATCCATATCACAGGCAAACAATTAGTGACTGTCATGTTTAAAAAACTCACACAAATTAATTTAAAAAGACCAATGGTCCAATAGAAAAAATAAACAGTAAATAAAAAACAGTAAATGAGAAATTATTAGATGCAGAATCCTGTTTCAGCAATAAATTTTAAAAAATACAACATTAATTCTAGTAATACTCAAAAAAATGCAAATTTTAAAAAGGTAAAATTTCTCTTTCATTAGATTGTGAAGATTTTAAGGAAACTGACACCACCAAATAAAATGAGGGAATATTGATCATGTAGGTCATATACATTTTTACAAATTCTTTAGAGAATATTTTTCCAATACCTAGTTTATGTTAGTTATCTGAGCAAAAAAAAAAAACCTTCCAAATTCCCAAATGGAGACGTGTTCAAAGATATTATCTGCAACAATATTTATCACAGCAGAAATTTTTAAAATAGCTAACCAAATACCCAAATAGTGTCATACTATAATGGAATATTATGTAGTAACAACCATGAAGAAATGCAATCTACATGTGTCCTCATGAATAATTCACAAGCAGAATGTTAATTTTTAAAAAGAAAATTTTCATAATAATATATGGCATGCCACCAATTTTAAACGATAATCAGAAATAATAAAACAGTAGTATCTATTGGTCTTTCAGAGGCTCCTATAGAGTGAAATCTAACTCCTAGACAAGAAGGAAACTTCAACTTCAGCATAGTAGTTACAAGGAAAGTATGAAAAGGAATTTAAACTATTTTGTTTCATATAAAGTGTTTTATTTTTCAAAAATCATAAAAATGTATATTAAACTGAATATTTTTTAAAACTAGAATGGGTTTATGGGTGTTTTTCTGTAGTTCTCCAGATTTTTTATACACAAACATGTTCATGTCTTTCTCTGAAGCAAAATACTCTAAGGAAATGCTACACAAAATATTTGCTATAAAACAGAAAAGAAACTGAGCATGTTTAGAAACTTGTGTAGTAACTTGACAAGAGTAAATTTATGTCTCTAATATAGCAATAAAAATGTTGGCTTCTATTTTATGTATCATATTTTAATTTTATTGTTTTATTATTTTATGCATATTATATCTTATAAATTAAGTCTGCAACAGATTAGAAATTTTAAAAATAATAAAAAATGTTTCCAACAGAAATTGAGAAGCATTGCTCTGGGGATCAGAAAGACAGAAGGAATTCTTCCCTTTGCAGAATCTGTGTGCACACACAGTTTTGAGTTTAGAGAGGGGCTTCTCAGTGTCTAGAGTACTTTTCTTCATTCTTAGATATAGGTCAATCAAGGACAAAACCCAAGGAACCCAGTGAACAACAACAATATCCATCATCTCAACAGAAACTTCCTTGATATTTAATTTAAAAACCACCTTTACTAAGGAATAAGAGAGAACAAAGTTATCCTCAAAGAGAAATAACCAAGAAACATGGAAAACAACTCTAATGTCTGCTTCTGAGACAAAATCTAGTCCATTAGGAAGACTAGTACTGTCTGGGTGTGGGCTTCCTCTCCTGTACTGCATCCTGTTCCTGTGACTGGCACAAGAGAGCTCTTTCTTCAGATCTTGGAATGGTGCCCTCCTGGTTCTGGCTTTAGTACCCACTTTTTTGGGGAGGCCTATCAGACAGGACAAGCTAGCAGGAGTGGTTAATAGGGTAAACATCAGCAGCACACAAACTGGTTTCATTACCAGCTTTGGCTACTTTAGGCATTATTTTGAAAGGGTTTTATAACAACCTGTGCTTCACTTTTTTCAACAATGAAATACTAAATGAGGAAAATGAACACCTATATCATAAGATTTTTATGAAGAAAGATGCTCATACATGAAAAGTGCTCTTCTTAGTGACTGAAATAGTCAATTATTATTATTTTTACTACTATTAATATTAATAGTAATAGAAGCCATGTCCATATCCATCCTTCAGGGTCATTTTCATCAAGAGAATAATCTAACCATACATTTACATGGAACTAAATAAGATATAAATTTTTAACAATTGAAGGTTTTGTGTACATCCAATAAAAGCAACAATTAAGCCAACACAGAAAAGCCATCTTCTAGAAGTATATCAACTATCTAACTGAAGAGTTGATTAGACTTTCTAAGCAGCTCCAAAAGACAGAACAAGAGTCAATGAGTGATTTATAGGATGGAAGATTTTGAGTGCCCCCCTCCAAAAATGGCATTCTTAAATACTAGAATTCAACAACAAACAAAACAAAACAAAACAAAAACACAAATAGATTGATATACAAAGGAGCACATGCATGAGCTTTTTATGTACAGATGTATATCATATGCATACATACATAGGAAGCAAGAGAGAATATTAATATGCCAGGCAATATGGAATACTTTTTATGTAGTATTTGATTTATCAATTTATCAAAATCATGTACTAGGGCTATATCACAAGCCTCATACATATAAGAGTATTACATCTCATAAATTTTGAGTAACTTAACTGAAGATTTTTAGCTTGAATAGAGGTCAAGCCAGGCCTTGAATCTAAGTAAATTCCAAGTTATTTTTTACTATGCTGTTTGCTTTGACAATGGGCTTTTTAAAAATACTTTTTAGATGTCTTCATCATTATGAGGATGATTGTGTTCTTCCTCCTGGGGAATATGTCAATGTCTGGAATCATTTTTCATATCATAATTTGAGGTTAAGCATTGCTACTGGCATTTGGTAGGTAAGGGACCAGGAATGTTGCTAAATATCCTACATTATACAGGCAGCCCTAAGTAGTGCTGACGTTGAAAAATTCTGCTAATTCACAAAAGTTCTTCACGTTTTTAAGACTGGCTTCTTCTATAAGGCTTAGTTATTTGTCAGTGTCAAATTTAAGAATATATGCATTGTATTTGTATCTATACTGTCTCTAGCTTTTTTTTCCTCCTAGCTTTCAATTTAGCTTTTCTTTTCAAGGTCGCTTTTAAACTTTGCCTTTCTGCAACAACTTGTCAAACTGGTGTTTGACCTGGTAAAACACTGACCAGTTTCTTTGTCATTAAAATGCTCTAGTTGCCAATTTTGAAAGATTTATTTTATAACTTGATACTTTCTACTCAGAAAATAAACTTAAATTCCTTCCTTTTGGAGAGTATTGCTTCTATTTGCGCAGTTGCTCTGAAAAAAGTAATTCGGCATGTAAATGTATGTTACAAGCCATTGGAAACCTCCAGTCACCCTGTTTTCCTGAAGCACCACATCTTGGAAATTGCCACCATTGTGGTTCTGTCACTTTGGGAGCAGGTGCAAAAAGCATTCTTGCATTTCCATTCCTTTAGGCTTTATCAGGGAAAGACATTTCCCAGTTGATTTCCCCCACCTCTATTGAGACGCTCTAAGCAACACTGGGCTAGTAGAGCAAAATGAGAGTAATTTGGAAGGCATCAACAAAGGTACCTAATAGGCAAAAACATGTCTTTAAGACAAAGCCATGATAGATGACCAAGATGTGGTAGGCACAATATGATTTGGGTACTTGTATCATCATAATTAAAGCATTACAACAAGGGGAAAGGACATTATTACCTTCAACTGATATTTTTATCAGCCACTAAAATTAAGGTCTTTCTCATTTTTGAGGAAAACTGAACTATTTTAAAGCGTTGAGCATTTCCTAAACCAATAGAAATACAAAGGTGGACATTTATATAAAATAAACATCATAGAATAAAAAAAGGAACTTGAAAAAAAGTGAAAACTACTTTTTAAAAACTTTTTCTTTTACATGTGTAGTTTCTGAATGTAATACATGTTAAATGAGTATTTGTTAAATAAATGTACCCATCAATGAACAGCAAAATTCTACCGAATTAAAAATAGTCATTTTAATGCCTATTTACACTTCAGCAAAGATCCAACTTATTAAAATGACAAAAGTTAAAATGAGATGTTAATAATAATCATAAATAATTTATACCTGTCTAGTTTATTTTGTGTCAGGCCCAGTGCTAAATGTTCTATATGAAAAATCACATTTAATTCACACAAAAATCATAAGGTAGGATGCAATATTAATACACCCATTTTACAGATGCTCAAAAATGTTAAATCCATTGTGAGTTAGTTCACAAGTGGAATGTAAATCCAGGTCTACCTGGATCTAATGCTCACACTCCAAATCATTATGTAATAGTCTCTATTTGAATATGCACTTACTGAGAAACCCGATATGGAGGTCCCTATCAGAATTTATCTTCCAGAAGTCACTTAAATAGTAACTCCAGAAAGCCTAAATTGGCCCTTTAGAGATATGTCTTCTTGTCCCTAGAACCCCGCAGAGCAGCAAAAATTCCGAGTCATTCAATCTCTCCACCTGCTTAGATGCCTTTTTCCTCTTCTGCTACAGTCATATATTCAAGAGGCCCATGGTTATTTTCCTAGAAATTTTGAACCTATTTTTCTACCTACCTGTGACTGGGTTGGATTATCCCTGTGCCCCTTGGGATATACTTGCTTACAGTATACTCTTGTTCCCTCAGCTCTGTATTAGCTGGACTGAATCCTCATAGCAAGTCAAGGGAGAGCCATCAGCTTGGACCTCACACTCATAAAGGGTTTCAAATTTACAATGTTGATGTTATATTCAAACTTAGACATATACTTATAGGACTGATACACTTGCAGAAATAAAGAAAGTGTTTATCATATATCTTTAAACATGTGTTCCATTACCTGACGCCACCACATTACTAGCAATAATTTTTAAGAATCATGTAATTATCCTGTGACTTGTCATGTCATCATTACATATTATATGTTTATGTTAAAATTGTTTATATGTTAAATGTAAACATATAAATCATATCAGGTGTGACAGCAATATTTTGACAATTAATATTTATTTAATATTATCTGACTCAATGAAAGGAAATGACATGAACTTCTTTTGAATTGTTAAGGGACTTATGTACCTATTTTTGAGTTCTACTTAAGGTTAGCGCATAATACCAAGACAAGCTCCAAGAGAAGAATAAAATAAATTGATGTGGAGAAAGAAGAAAAGAGAAAAACCAGTGGCAGTTCATACTTCTATCTCTTACTAAATTGGAAATTCTTTAAGACTAGGCACTCTAATTTTGATATAACCATACTATTTAACAGATGTAAGTTTCTTTCTTTTTTCATTTGGTGGCTCCAAAAGATGACAGCAAGATTTTACAAAAATTCTCATGAACTTTATAGGAGAAACTTAATTTAATTTTTAGTTGTAATTATTCTAAGCTGCTCCCCCACACCCGCCCCTTGCACCCAGCCCTGGCAGCAGTGCAGAAGTAACATATTGGTTTGCCAGGGCAAAGACAGCAAAAAGGTGTCAATGAAAGCGGAAATGATAAAACTATTGAAATCAGCCCTCAGATCTCAAAATTCCAGCACTCTGGGCATAATTAGAGGAGAGGTAAACATTCTGTTTATACTTCTATGGCTATTGAGAAATCATCGTGTTGGTGTCTGGTAGAATAACTGACATACACAAGAATGATTTTCAGTTCTCAAGGGATGGTTAAACTTTATGCAGTATCTTCTCTTGAAGAAAATGGAACAGTCACATTCCTTTAGAAAATATTTTTCTATAAATGTTTAAATTGAAAGAAAGTCATGGTGCTTAAAAGCCTTGCTTATCTGAAAAACTCACTCATAAAAACTCACTTTCCTGGGATAAATAAAATACTTGATAATCGGATGATGACCTTCATAAATTAGTTATTAAATTGTTGATGTGAAATATCTTTTAGAAGGTTATAGCTGAGATGGGAAGAACTTAATAATTAATAATGTTTACTCAGAAAGTGTCATGATGTCCATGTTTTTATATAAGGGCTATCCATTTTATCAAAAAATTTTAAATGCCTCCTCTTCACTGCAATGCAATAATAGGAGGATCAGGATGCAAGATGTCTGAAGACTCAGATTAGAATTGTGTGAAGCCATCCTGGATAAATAAATGAAGCAGGTAGATTGCATTTTTGAGAGAGTTTCAAGTACTCAGTTAAACATTTGGCAATAAAAACTCTAAGGTCAAAGTGAATTTTGAACACAAACAAGTATATAAAAAATTTTAAAAGTGTTTGCAAGTTTTGAAAATGATTCGATACAATAAAACAACAAAGTCTTGCACAATATAAAAGAAAATGCCTTTGGAGTCCTCAGAAGTAGCTCAAGTGAACAAAACAATGTTGGTACAGAAATATGGAATGGAAAAATTCAGGCACTATTTTATTGATTTCAATGTCTCTTTTTGCTCATTTATTAGTGAAAAGGGAATCATCATTTTTATAAAAACTTCATATTTTTAAAGGTTTATTGAACATAATTATGTTTAAATTAATATGTGGTAAAATAGATTGGGGTTTCTTTCTGTAGCATACTTTATAAAACATGTTTCATAATATCCTAGATCAAGGGTCAGCAAACCTTTTCTGTAAAATGTCAGATAGTCCTTTTCAGCAAATGGCTCTGGAGTAATTAGACAACCATACACAAAACAAAAAAACAAGAAAACACCTCAACAAAACTCTCACCTTATACAAAAGTTAATTCAAAATGATGCAGACTTAAATGTAAAATATAAATATATAAAACTTTAGCAAACCATAAGAAAAAAATTTGGGATTTAGGGCTAAATGAAGAGTTTTTAGACTTGACATCAAAAGCATGATCCATAGAAGAAATATTGATGAATGGACCTCATCAAAATTATAAACTTTGGCTCTGTGAAACACCCTGTTAAGAGGATGAAAAGATAGAGTGGGAGAAAATATTTTCAAACAACATATCAACACAATAATGCAGTAGTACCGAGAATAAAGAGCTGTCAAAAATTAATAGTAAAAAGTCATCCTAATTAGAAAATATGCAAAAGACATAAAATTATTTTTCAAAGAGAATATGTTGATGTTTAAAAAGCACATGAAAAGAAATCAAATATAGTTAACCATTACAGATATGCAAATTAAAACCACAATGAGATACCACTATGACCTATCAGAATGACTAAAATAAAAAATAGTGACAACAAATGCTGTTAAGGATGCAGAAAAACAAAAGCATTTTTACATTGTTATGGTAATGTAAAGTGGTACAGAAACTCTGGAAGACAACTTAGCAGTTTCTTAAAAAACTAAACACACAACTACCTTATGACTCAGCAATTGCACACCTGGCCATTCATCCCAGATACGTGAAGACATGTTACACAAAAACCTTTATGTAAATGTTCAAAGCAGCTTTATTTGTAATAACTGAAAATTGGTAACAACCCAGATATACTTCAGTGAGTAAATGGTTAAACAAATTGCAATACACACACACACACACACACACACACACACACACACACACATATATATATACATATATGTGTATATATATATTGTTATATATATAACAATCATATACTACTCAGCAATAAAGAGGAATGAACTTCTGATACCAATAACAAATTATATGAATCTCCAGGAAATTATATTGGGTAAAATAAGCCAATCCCAAAAGGTAACCGCTTTACATTACAATTTGTTTCCATATATATAACATTTTTAAAATGACAAAATTTTAGAAAGAGAGAAGAGATTAGTAGGTTTTGGAGGTGAAGAAGGGGGTGGGAATTGAGATAGAAGTAGATTTGACTATAAAAGGGCAATATGAAGGGTCCTTTTGGTGACAGAGCTTTTCTTCATTGTGATATTGTCACTATCCTGGTTGTGATATTGTACTATAGTGCTGAAAGACACTCAAATGGGAAAAATTGGGATGTAGGTTACCTGAGATATCTCTGTATTATTCCTTATAATGGCATTTCAATTGAGAATGATCTCAATTAAAAGTTTAATTTAAAGATAAAAGCCATAATGTTTTTGGCTTTGTAGGCCATAAAGTCACTTTTAATTACTTACCTTTGTCTATGCATAGACGACAAGTAAATGAATTAATATGGCTGCATTTCAATAAAACTCTATTCACCTAAACAAACAGCAGAAGAGATTTGACCTACACCCTGTGGTCTACAAACCCCTGTGCTTAATTAAACAATCCCTAGAAAAATCATTATATGTAACCTTTAAGAAGTTTCACACACCTGCCTCAATCCAAGAACTATGTTGTAATTGATGAAACAGTTCAGAAACCAAAAAGTAAATTTAAAATAATAAATCCTTAACTTGAAATTTTAAAACTATAACAGAAAGATTTATAGCACAGCAAATATTTTGATATCTCTCCCTTTTATTTTGTATTCACGTTACAGGTGCTTTATCACTGCTCTATTTTCAAATTCTTGAAAAACCCTTTATCTGTCTTCTGTTTTCATGCTTTTAACTCCTCTTTATCTCTTTCCCCCACTTTTAACAATCTTTCTCCCACTCTAATAGACTGAAAACTTATTTTGTCAAGTCCCACCCTTTCTCTATTACCTCTCTAATCCTGTTTTCCACCGACAATCATCAATTTTCCAATAACCCCAAATAACAAATGTGTCTAGGAAGGGCCATCTGTGAAGAATGGGTGAGGGGAAAAAATGCAATAACAAAGCAAGAAGTTTCATTAATAACTTAGACAGAGAAAAAATTAGCAAAAGTCCATATAATAATCACTTTTGTCATGCTCTTAATCAGCATGCCTGAGTTAGGTGGGGTATACCCATCTATTTAAAAGTGCCTTGAGTACAAATAAGCAATTCAAATATTTGTTTTAATAGTTCTTTGCTATACAATGCCATCCACTAGATACATCAGGAAAAACTGAAACACTTGTATTGGGAAGATAATTAATTACCTATTCATTTTGTTCAGAACAGGGTAAAGAGTTTTTCTATTTTGTTTTGTTTTGTTTTTGTACAAAGCTTTCCTTTTGTGAATCTAAAACACCTAGCCAAGAAGGACATTTTGTGTTTGTTATGAATGATGATCCCCTAAATTTCTTTCTACGTTTTACAGGTCCAGCTCTCACCCTAGACCCTTTGGCACTACACGTTTTCATCCATCTTGAAACAAAATGCCCTAAACCAATGAAAGAGAAATGAGGCAATCAAATAATGCCTATCAGAAAGCGAAATATGTCACAGCATATTTCTTCTCATTACTGCATATAACGAGGGCTAATGGCAGAGATGAATATCTCTAGTCACAGCCGCTTACATAGAAATTAACATTCAAAAGTAATTGCTATATATCATAATTGTTTGATTAGGTGTTCTCAACTCCGTAGGCCTTTTTCATACTTTAACTACATGATACATGCCAGGCTTGTAGAGGGCCAAATTGTGCAAAAAGAAATGTAATTTTTCCCTTATAAAATATTAAGCTAGAAGACGTTATCATCTGCTTCACTACCTCCCAGACTAGTTATTGTCAGTGACTTCTACTACCATGTTGAAGGTAATTGATATGATACTATAAATTATGGAATTGACTCCAATTCCACAAATTGTTTTTTTAAGTCAGTCATATTATTTTTTTAATTTTAATATTTACAGTCCCCATGACATATCAATGCTTTATCAGTGGATAATTATACCCCTCTTGGGTTTCTCTCTTTTTAAATTAAATAATCTTCTACAGGCTTTGTGTGGGACAGCAGTCAAATAGGTTTCTACAGATTATCAGGAAAAAATGTGTATCTTCAGTCCTCTATTGTTTTGCTTTTTGCTGCTACAATGTCCTTTTATTGCCTATGGGCTCTATTCAGCCCCCAATAGGAGGGTCCACTGCTGAGGTTACACTTCAGTGACCTGAAACCCAGATAGATATTCACTGATTCTCCAAGGGAAGGCAATCTCACTTCCTCAGTGTTAAACTCAGACCTAAATGGAACTCTTGGAGTTCCAACTCAAATTATCCTTGCATCACTGCCTCTTAATGAAAGTCAGTGAAGTGCTCATCCACCAGAGCAGTTATGTATATTATGGTTATCAAACATATCTGCTTTTTCCATCAGATTTCCAGGCAGTGACCATGTCATTTCACTCTTTCATAGTGCCTGGCACATTGCCTGGCACATTAAGAACATTTAGTCATTGTTAGCAAAATTCATTCACTTCTGGATGAATGGGAGGAACCAAAGGAGAGAAGGAATAAAGGAGAGAGGTAGAATTGGAGGGAGGATGGCAGGAAGGGAAGACAAAGAAGGAAAAACAGAAGAAAAGAAGGAATAAAGGGCTGAAAAGAGGGAGAAAGGCAAAAAGCCATGATTAATGCCTTTGGGTAAAGTCATTATAGTCTCTAGGCATCTTCTGATCAAAACTAAAATATATCCTGAGAGATAATAGTGATTATACCATTAGTTGCAAAGACTTTCCTAAAAAAAATTATTTATCTTATTTCTTAGTGTTAACAAGAATCTTAGTAAGATGGATACCAATAAATACAACACTCTTTAACTGAAACTAGCATGGTGGAGTGAAGGGATGACAAACTATAACCTCAGTACAACTAAGGTCAGTATGAAATTCTAAGAACAGGGACAAATGTGAATGAGGGAGGAAGAGAGTTAAATGATTAAAAAAGACAAATCACTGATAACTCTTTATATTAGTCAGGGTTAGCTAGAGAAACAGAATCAATAGGACACACACACACACACACACACACACACACAGAGAGATATACACACACAATAGGTATGCCCCACTTTCAGAAGGTTTAAATCCAAGGCCATTTCAACTTTATCAAAGGACCTACATCAATCAGTACCTGTTGTTCCTTGCCAAAAGAAATCCAAAGAGGTTTTTTGTTTTTACCAAAAAAGCAGTTACCACACTAATGTAGGTCTTTCATTAAAGTGAAGTTGTGTGAAAAGTGGGGAATATTCTTTGCTTTATGGCATTTTGGCTTACAAAAACGAAGTTTCATGGGAACAGGAATGCTTTGGTATAGTGGGAGAAAGGGATTGACTTAGTATAGAAATTGGCTCACGTGGTTATGGATCTAAGAAGCCCCACAATCTACTGTCTGCATGCTGGAGAAGTGAGAAAGCCAGATATAATTCAGGGTGAGGCCAAATGCCCAAGAATCAGAGAGCTGCTGGTTTAAGTCTCAGAGTCTAAAGAACAGAGAACCAAAAATTCTAATGTTCAAAGGCAGAAAAAGATGGACTTTCTAGCTCAAGTAGAATGAGAGGGAATTCACTCTTTCTATGCCTTTTTGTTCTATTCATGTCCCCAGGGGATTGGATAAAGCCTGCACACTTGATGACAACAGATCTCTTTACTTAGTATAATGAATCAAACACTAATTTCTTCTTCAAACACTCTCACAGACACATCCAGAAATAATGCTTTACCATGCTGTCTGGGCATCCCTTAGTCCAGCCAAGTTTTTCTTCTATCAGCTTGTTTGTTAAACTTTAGGCTAAGTAGACTTTTTATCACTCACAGCATTCATCACAGAATACACCCTGTCTACTTCTGTGAGGCAGAAAGGAAGAATGAAAGACAGCAATGATTTAAGAGAAAGATTATACTTGGACTCAGAAGACTTGGTTTTGGGACTGCCCCTACACATTTTGGCTGCCTGCTATCTGAATGCATAAAATGTGCATAATCATAACAGACCTCCCAGGGGTGTGAGTTCTGAATGAGATAATTTACCTGGAACATCCTAATGAATGATACAACTTTAGGCAGACCTAAAGAGGTGTTTTTGTTGCCCAGAGATAATTGAGACTAAAACCACTTTTGAGATACAACTGTGAGTTTTCACACCTTGATCTCATATGTATAATTTGGAAAATTACAGTGTATGCTTAGTTCTGAAACAGAGGAGCTAACTACTTATCTTTGATTCTCATGGATTTTGGATGAAATTTAAAACTAGAGGGGCACAAAGAATCGCTTTGGGAAAATATGCAGAAATAGTAGCTGTCTGCTGATAAGAGTAAATACGTTTTAACTCTGAAACCCTCCACTGTGAAAAATACCATTAAATTCTCTTTGCACATGTAATGCATTGATTATGAACCATAAACTATTGTATATCTCAGGTTCTGAAAAATAAGACAGTACTATCTAGAGTTATCATTGTTTATCCTTCCTAAAATAAGTAATTTTTAAAGTGGAATAAGAAATATGCTGTTTCTCTATAATTGTCCCAATACGCTTACTGAAGCCTAAACAAAAAAATATATTAATTGAGCCTCTGTAAATTAAAAGGTTTATTTCACACAGAAGTGAAACTTCTTGCATACCTAGCTATCAGTTCATTCTTAATTAAGTCACTAATTCTTAAATATGTCCACTGAAGCTTATTTACAGGTACAGGATAACTGATCATATCAACATTTACTATAAATGTTGTAGTTAAGAGACTTCACCAAACTCAGGTCTGAGATTAAGGTCAAGCTTTTGTATTTAATATACAACTGTGAGAAAATTCTTTTAGCCTATAAGCTTGTTTCATCATCAATGAAATAATGATAATAATAAAATGTATTTCCTTACAAAGGCAAATGAGATGAGGCAGGCAGAGCATTTGCTACATGGCTTGCCACAGAGGTCCCAGGAAGACTTTGCTATAAAAATATACTAGGCCCTCAGCATCTGAATACACAGCATTATGTCAGCCTGCTGTACTACTACAGTTCAGTTAAATTTTACATTTAACTCCATAATACATCTCTAGTTGTTTGATTCTAAAAATAATTTCTTCCAAAATATTCAAGCAAAACTGACTTTTGCAGAAAAAAGTATTGTGCCTATCCTATGAAACAATATGTGTTTTCAATCCTGAAAGTTAAGACATGAAAATTGGTACATAAATAGACATTTTGGCAAATATCAGTTTCCTTCCATTAATAAGATGATCTCAGTTCATAAATGAACTCATTTAGTGACTTGAGACTATAGTTTACCAGGACTTTTTCCTAATGTAATCTACTTCAGCCAAGAACGAATTAGCAGGAGGGACCTGGGCTTACTCCTAGAAATAAACATGAAATAACAAAATGTATTGGTCTAAGAAGAAAACACAGAAACATGACAATTTAAACTTTTTATCTCTCAAATGAATCATAATTGCCCCTCATTATTACTGCTCAGCTCCCTACTCCTATGATAAATCATAGGAATGTGGATTGGAAATGACCCTAAAGAATACCTCCTTAAAGGGCTACCCCATTCAATGTAAATCCTTTCAGTTAGCCTCACTGTTTCCACTTGAGACTCAGACTGGCTTGTTAGAGAGGTAAGGGCCCTCTTTGAAGCACTGTTATCATTCCATGATGGGGTATAAAGTCTAACAGTATACCAGATCTCCCTGACTGGGGCTAGACAAAATGGGCAAAAATGGGCATCACCCAGGGAAAGAATGATGAACCAAACCATTGCTATAAACACATGTTGTCATATAGAGCTTCAGTACAGTTCTTTCACTGTTGTTTCTCTATCCTGGGTTTCTTTATTCTACTACACTGTATCACTGCCTCAAGTTTATGGGGCTTCCTTTCTTAGGATGACCTCTCCATAATGACTAAAATGCCTGGAATCTTGTTATTTGAAGAATTAGGAAATCATATAGATATAGAGTGAAACAGAGTGTGCCACTTACTAGATATGAGATCTTGAGCATGTTTTTTAATTTCTCTATGTCTTGTACCCTTCACATATGGTTAACATTGTGATGATAAAATGAGGTAACTATTCTAGAATGTCCAGAACAATGTATAAAATATAATGATGTGCCTAATAATCAATAGTTTTCTTTTTCTTTCCTATGTCAGTTCACAACTCAAGATCCTAGAAATTTAGTCAGGTTAGATTCTATAGAGGCAGATCTTCACAAATTGAAGATAAATGTTTCTGGTTTAAAGAAATTTCTGTGTACAAAAATAATGGCACACATTTACTGTCACTGTTTTATGCGTTTAATCATCTCAGAAGTTTGTGAAGCAAATATCAGCATTCTTCCTTTGATAAAGCTATAGAAGCTAAGGCTCAGAAGGGTTAATCATTTGGACACTGTCTCTCAAAAACATAAGTGAAAAAAGTTAGAATACAGGCTTAGCTTTCTCTGTCTCAAACACCTGCCCTAGGTTTGCATGGATTTTTATGATACTAACTTTGAACTGGACCCCAAGCAGTCCTTGAAATCACCTGCATTAAAACCAATGTGCTACTTGTCAAAAATTCAGATTCAAGGCCCATCTCTAGACTTACTGAAACAAAATCCATGAGGTTTGAGGCCTAAATTTTTGTATTTTTAATTAACTTCCCAGACAATTCTGCTAAGTTTCAAAGCCTTTGTTATTATAGACTATTGCACATGACTATTTCTAACTTCTGTCCCATGGAATCTAGTACAGATTGCTCAGCTGATTTCTAGTTCATTGACAAATGGCCATAGGATTTACTCATTTTAAAAGAATAAATGAATAAAAATTGAAACTTCAAGGCTCCAAACCTCTGTGGCTGTAATAAGCAGAATGGCAGAACTTTCCATTTGTCTTTAATTCTACATTCCTGCCCATTGGAGGACTTGACTAAATGTAGCATCTTAGGGTACATACATAAATATATAGTACATTGGAAAAAATAGGGCACAATTATGTTTTCTTATACATCACATTAGGAAAATATTCTTGAAATACAAGAGAAAAATTTCTTATTAAGAAAGGGGGACACAGCTAGATTTTATTTTTTTATTTCTTTATTTTCCTAAAGCTTTTCTCCAAATATATTGTCAATAAGTAGTTTATATTTAGTAAAGTTAAAGCTTTCAACCATGGAACAAATATGTCATGCACACTCTAAAATATTACTGTGAATTGGCTAAAGGTGGTTTGGAGTTTAAGGATTAGAAATTATACTGAGGCATATATTTTAAAGTCTGTGCTACCTAAAGGACATCTTGAGAAAACTAATAGATCTACTTATCCTGAAGCCTGCCTGTTTCTGCCTGCAAGAAGTGATTTGCTGAATGACAAGGCTTATTTATTACTATGAAAAAAAGCCAGGAAGTGGTCATTAGGGAGTTGGAGATTGCTGAGTTTCCATTCCAGACCTTGAACTACATACAACAAAGGCTGAAAGAGAAAGATGCAAAGATCAAGAATCAGTGACTGGTACTTTTGTGAAGGCATTCTCAAAACTCAGGGAAAAAATAGAAAAATCTTTCTTTATCACCCCCTAAGGGCTGCCTGACTCAGTGAGTTCAAAGGAAAGTCAGAGAACCAACATCTTTAGAGAACACGTTCAGTTCAGTGCATGACCCTGGCCTAAAGACTTATGAATCCCTCAGCTTGCAAATGCAGGGAACCACGTTCACTATCCTTCTGTCTCCTAGGTTTGGAGGTAAATAGGAGTTACTGATAAAGGTAGGAAAAATATGCTACAAAAGAGAAGAAAAAATATTTTCAGGAATGAAATGGACTACAGTGGGCATTAAAGGAATATCACCTTCAGTTTCTGGAGTGGATGACAGTTGGCCTGGATCAATCAATGTAAGTCATTTTCTTTGGAAATAACAACTTGTTCAAACCCTTAAACAATCAATACATGAAATTCACTGGCTAGGTAATTTTCAGTACCTTTAATGATAACCAGAATGCCAGATAATTTTTATGTACCTCTCTCTATAGATAGATAGATGATAGATAGATAGATAGATAGATAGATAGATAGATAGATAGATAGATAGATAGATAGATATAGATAGATAGATGATAGATAGATAGATAGATAGATAGATAGATAGATAGATAGATAGATATAGATATAGATGAGATAAAGAGAGAGAGAGAGAGATGATAGATAGAGATAGAGAGAGAGAGAGAGAGAGAGAGAGAGAGGTGATAGAGATAGAGATAGATAGAGAGAGATATATAGATATAATTTTCCAGAGTCATTAAAATTAGCAAACATCAAAAACTATTGAAAGAATTTTATACTAAACTTGTATATCTACCACCTACATTCTACCACTATCTTATTACTACACCATCTATCCATTCTTCTATCTATCCATCAACCTATCTTAGTTTTCATGCATTTCAAAATAAATTTCATAGGTCAATGAATTTTACCATAAATAATGCACATTTATATAATTTAACTATTTGGTTATAATTGAATTTTCTTCTTTTGATATAACATTTATAGACAATAAAATTCACAAATCTTAAGTAAAATATTGACAAATGCATATGTCTCTGTAACACAAAACCCTATCAAGGTGCTGAACATGACCAACATCCAAGAAAGATTTCTTATATCTCTTCCTAGTCAAATTCCACCCATGCTACTCCATGTTCTGATTATTTTCCACCATAGACTAGTTTTTCTATTCTTGATCTTTATATAAATGGAACCATGTTCTGATTATTTTCCACCATAGACTAGTTTTTCTATTCTTGATCTTTATATAAATGGAATCATAAAGAAGGTATTCCTTTGTAAAGTTTTTTTCCTAGTCTAATTATTTTTCACTTTCATCCATATCACTGTATGTGATAATAATTTTTTATTGCTGAGTAGTATGTTATTGTAAATATATAATGTATTTGCTCTATTCACCTGTGTTTTGATACCTGGGCTATACCAGCTTTTTTTTTTTTTAATAAAACCATCAACATTTCTTTGCAAAAATAAAAGCAAGAGTGCATAGAAAAGTCTGTCCAAACAAAGATAGCTATTTTAACTCTGACGTTGTATAGAATTGCTGGAATACAATAAGAAAAAGCAGACTGATTATCTTAATTTTTATTCTTGTTTTTAAATTCTCTACATGCAATGTACCTACTTACTGCTTATACCTGGGTAAACTGCTCCCACTGCTTATCATGTGCCCTATCTTAAAACACCACTGAATGAGACCACATTTACTTGGTTTATGTGTGTTAGTTTATTTTCTGGTATAGTGTCTGGCACAATATATATTTATAAATTTGCTAAATAAATGATATGCTATTGACAATGATAGAGAAAAGCAGTAGAATTCAAGTGAACTTTCTTGTTTCTAAAGCCTCTCTTATAGTCTATGCTAAAATAAATATGCCAAAATATCACATCATATGAGTCCTTTCTAATTATTTCATTCGAACTCTAAAAAACAGCCAACATTCATTTCATATAGTCTTCAAAGAAATTTGCACTTGTGTGATAGAAGGCTTAAGTTTGAGAAATTTATTTTGTCATATTGTGTTTGCCTATTTTCAGGGCTGTTTTTAGACATGAGAAAGTCAATTTAAAACATCACATCTATGAACCAAAAATTGTGTTCTTGAAATTATATTGAATCTTAATTATATATACATAAACAACTAGCAATTTATTTGTAATTAGTATTCCGCTATATTTGGTATTCTAATTTATTGAATTATTATTACTTCCTCCTTATGGTTTATCAAGAAATAAATTATTTTATCATCACATGTTATGGAAGGAAATGACTAGCAAATATTCATGAAAAATAGAACTACTATGTCTTTGGAATGAGTCCAAAATTATTTCTGAAGATTTAAAGACAAAATTTAGCATTTAATTTTTATATGTATTATATTATAAAAATATTATATTATGTATATTATATCCTATATTAATTTTTATAATTTAATAATTATATATTGTTAATTTTTTATAATATGAAAGGCATAATTTTAAATTCTGACATTAAATAAAATATGCTTCAGTTCCAATTTCCATTTCCTATTTGTGTGAACTTGGGAAATTTACTAAACTTCTCTGTATCTCAGTCTCCTTTTTAAATGAAGGCAGTCTAACTGAACCAAACTCAAGAGATGGTTGTGATGATCTAATATGTTTCTGCACACAACAGCTTTAGCCCATAAGGACAGCCAAGTTCATATGCCAGAGCCTCTATTTTCTTCAATGTTCATTGTTCAACAATCTTTCTTCAATGTTCAGAACAAAGGTCTAAATTATTATGAACATTTACAGGCCACTGAGGCTCTGAAATGCTGATGCAACATAATGACTCTCTAGGTCTCAAATATTGTCTCTAAATCACACCCTATTCCTTTGTCATTACACTATAGCTAAAAAATACATATATACATACATACATACATACATACATACATATATATGTACATATACACATATATATGTGGATATATATATACACACATATATATACATATATATACACACACACACACTATATGTTTGGCAATAAACAGGATCAAGTTCCTTTGACTATTTATGCAAATGCAACAAACAATTTTAATGCATTTAATATTTCATATAAAAAACTTGATAGAAATGCTCCTCCATTATGTTTCATTGAAAATTGAAGAAGTTATTCAAAGTTACTCAAAATAGCTTATCATTCTCAGTAAGCCAAGAAAACTGACTTCCCTGAAGTAAAATATGTGAAGATTGCTTGAATGTTTGAAATTTAAGACTTAATCTATTACTTAGGCACCTGCATTTCACTATCTTTGATTTCACAGACAGG
Organism: Cynopterus sphinx; assembly: GCA_030015415.1. Taxonomy (NCBI): domain Eukaryota; kingdom Metazoa; phylum Chordata; class Mammalia; order Chiroptera; family Pteropodidae; genus Cynopterus; species Cynopterus sphinx. Next base: position 117,001,710 of record CM057381.1, on the reverse strand, counting down.
ATAAAGTCTCCAAAATACATTGATGTATCTCCAAAGAAGAGGAAATTTCTAAATTTATTGAAGTGGTTGCATTATGCCATTTAATTTTTGTATTGCTACTTTGCTCCCTTAAAGATTGTACATAGATGGAGCTCTATACAAGTGCGGTACTACGATTCAGTCATACATGCTTCACTGAGTCAAATTCAATGGTCAAAGGTGGAAGGTGACAAGAAATATGCAATCCCCAGGTAGGAAAGAGAGCAGTGAGGCAGAGAATTCCTGAATCATAAATCTTGGTGTTGCCTGACAGGCAGGGAGAACATAAGCTAATGAGGTGTAAAAGGTACAAATCCATTTCTGGATTACTATCCATCTTCAGAATCACGGATCAGAGATGCCCAAAATAAGCAGGCACAATCTGGCTAGACATTCATGGCTTTAAGCATATTCCCTGCAACCTTCCCTCATTTAATGAGTGCACCTCCTAAAGTAAAACATAATTCATATGTAGGATAGGAGAAGTTTTGTGAGTCAGGATTTATGGTACATGATTATTATTCTTGCAGAAACTAGGAATTACCAGGAAGAATAAAAAGATAAAAATTTTAAGTATCATCTGAATTTGAGTTTATAATTTAGAAACCATCTGATGTCCCTCTATAATGTTTTTTTTAAGCTTCCCATTTAGGCAGCAACTGCTTATGTACCATGTATTTTCCAAGTATCTCTTTTTATTTATTTATTCTTCTCCAGGATAAGAAAAATTTTCCTCCTAGTAGGGCTCATTTGAATATGAAATATAAATCCAGTAGTAAACTCATGTGTTCATATTATTTAAAACCCTTGCATGAGACCTAAGCCTTGGGGTCAGGTTGTTTCCTTTCTTTCCCCCACTGTCCACTCTTAAATTAGAATTGTTCCAGAAAACAGAGTGAAATGTAGACTGTGATGACTTCATAGGTGTGCAACCTAGTCAGTCATACTCAGAAGGGTCTCACTTTTAATTTAATGCTCTGTTGTTTCCATCTTGAAATTATTAATAATTTTATCTTTGGACTTGTGTTTTGTTAGTGAGGTCCGACAGGATAATGGAACATGCATGTGAGTAGAGGAGATACACACAATATGCATATCTGCTGTTATTCCTTGTCATCTTATTTGTGTATTGTGGTGCTAATATACCATAAAAACAAAATTCTGATGGACTTATGATATTTGGGAGTTTTGCAAGACTCAAATGTAGTTCGGGATAAGCATGTTCCTTTAATGACTGAATTAATGGAGTGCTGATAGCTCTCAGAGACTATAATTTCTGTTTAACCTAAAACATACTTTGAAGATAGAAAGTAGACAATATTGTTCTAAAAAAACATGAACAGTTCAGGAAACTTATCATATACGTTCTTTAATCTGTATCAGCCAACCACTTATGCAAAAAATAGTGACACTGTTGAAGAGGAAAACATAGGAAAACCCATAGTTTCTTTTCCTTTCACTTCTTCCTTACTTTCTCTAAGCCAAAGATAGTGTTTGTAGAATGTGCACCTATCAAGAAGAGAAGTAAAAACAGTAGAGTTGGTTTGTGCAGTGCTTCTATTGTTCTGTTAAAAATGAAATACATAAGCATATATGAGCTAGAAAATGGGAATTGTGTAATTTTGATGATGTATTAAATGGCTCCTACATTTTCATTTAAAACTAGCATTGCCCAATATAAAGATGAATGGTAAAAGTCACGCTAATAATGTATAATTTTATTGTCCTTTATGTATAAAGACATTAAAATATCAAATAACTATGACAAGACAGATCACTAAAGAAGAAAAATGCTTTATATTTTTGTCTTTAATGGAAATTTTTACCTGCTTTTAAAAATCTGCATTTTCATTCTGCACTTTACCCCATATATTACATAGCTGGACCTGAATACAGGAAAATGCTTTTCATTATTATTTCCAAAAATAATTAGAAGTGTCTTGTGAATGCAAAAGGAATGTATTGACTATAAAGTAGATGATTTGGGTAGAAAAAAAAATCTCACATAATCTTCTCCTTACTTCAAAACTGGGTTCTGCACATATAAGTTGGTTGGCATTATTCCAACTCTGTAATACCCCAAACTTGCTATATAACACAAATTAAACCTTATTTTGAATATTAGTTTATCAAAATCAAAAACAATGAAGCACTGACATTTTTTTTCAGGGGCTAGGATAAAAAAGTTTTGAAATGATGTCAGAACTCAGATCTGGATACAGATTTTATTTTTCCTCTTTTTTGCAAGGAAACCCTGTTCCAAAAAAGGTTAAGTGAATCACATTGGTAGGTCAACTTATGGCCACCAATATTTCAGACAATTGGGAATGTGGCTTTTATCAGACTTCTATCAATATAAGTATCATATTCAGACACAAGCATCATATTTGGCCAGCCTTTCTGTTGTAAAGGGTAGTGTTGGTGATGTTCACTATAGATACTGTGGCATTTTTGCCTCCAAAAATTAAAAATTGTAGAAAACAGGAGCAAAAAAGAATTGGAAAGGATTAGAAACTGGCTAGCAGATTGCATGGGCCCACATCCTATTATTGGAGAGTTAATCCTCTGTGGTATCTGTTCAAATATTTGCTGAGCACCTGGTCTAGGAAAAGTATGGTGGAAACTCCAAAAAGGGCCAAGATGAGAGTAGTTCAAAGAGTAAGAAAAGATTTAAGAATGACCACGTCCCTCTATATAAATCAACTTTATATTTTCTAAGTTGATAACTATATCTCCCTCTTTATCATCAGTGAGATTTTAATCACAGTAGAACTAGAACAATTATACATAAAACAAGCAAAAAACACTTTTGCTGAGAATTATAGACCTGAGCAGATACTAATACAGCAAGTCTTTAAGAAATTACAGCTTGAATACTTTAAATGACTATCAATGTGTATCAGTTTTGTCTATTTCATAAACTGAAATGCATGGACAATATAAGAGAGAAATACATGTCTGAAACAAAGACACCTAAGCAAACTTCCCCCTGTATCTACTCCAGTTCTCTAAGAAAATTTTTTTTTGATAGGAGGGGTGAAGACATGCATATTACTTGACATAGAAAGAACATAGATCTACCTTGAAAAGGAAACAGTAAGTCCAGAATGCAAAAAGAGGAGGTAAGATATAAAAGGAGGTGGGAAGTTGACAAAAAGATAGAGCCAGATGACTATAAACAAAGAAAGGTAAAGAAACAAACAGGAGAAAGCAATTTCTGTGAAAAGCACAACTGGAGAAAAGATGTTTTTTTAGAAAGGTATTTTGAGAAAGATTTTCTATGTACTATAGGATTCATTTTCTCATTTGTTATGTCTTTCAGAATGCCTTTATTAATACTCATATTATTTTTCAAACCTTATAAATTCCCATTGAATTTAAATTTTGATTTGACACATTAATTTAAGGTGACCTGCCATATTTGTTTTAAACAAAAAACAAAGTAAGGAAGATAGAATTTGGCAATGTCTTTTGTGGTGGTAGGGGTAAAATTTAAAAAATTTTCAACAGAGAAAACAGCAGGAAGTGAGGATAGACCAGCTTAGGAAGGTAACAGCAAGGCAAAACTCTATGACAGAATTTTTTCGATTAGTAGAAATTTAGAAAATATTCAAGAGAGGGAGGTGAGAAATGCCAGTGGCATCATTTGCCCTGCTAAAGACATTTCAGTATAGTTTAGAAGACATTTGACAATGACTAATTTAAGCAATGTAATCGTAAAAGATAAGCACAGAGGCTTAGGGATCAAATTGAATCACAGTTCTTCCACTTGCTGATAGTTATTTAATGTCATTTGAGAGATGAATAATGATCCATACTTGAATAAAAGAAACAAAAATGCATATTAATGGCTTAGAATAGTTTAACACTAGCTCGATAGATGTTAATTGCTAGGTTTTTTTTTTTTCAGAAAACATGAGAATAGATATTTACCAAATTCAAATTTTAAGATTTTAGAAAATTAATATAGTACATATATCACTAGTGGGAGAGTCTGGTCTAGATGGTGGAGAAGGTAAACAATGAGCTCCTTCCTTTCACAATCATATCAAAATTACAACTAAACTACAGGACAACCACTATTGAGAACCATTTAAGTCTAGATGAACATAAGTCCAATGACTAAAGATAAATAGTAGAGGTCATGTAGAGACTTACAAAAGGAAGAGAAGCGCTGAATGGGACTACTTCCACACCCATGTGTGACAGCTAAAATTCAAGGGGCATATATGAATTGCGGAGATCCCCACTGAGGAGCAACTGGTACTGACTCCATACCTGGCTCCCCAGCTTAAGGTTCCGGTGCTGGGAAGAGAAGTGCACACAACTTCTGGCTATAAAAACCATTGGAGATTGTGGCTAAGTGAAAGAGGAGGTGGCTAGAGACCCAGACATTCTTTTGAAAGGGCTCACTCACACACTTACTCCCTGATGAACTCATTCTGAGCTCCAGTGCTAGGACAGTAGCTCAAAGGTGCCAGGGGCATGCAGGAAAGAATGTAATTGTCTGGCTTTATGGCAAGGGCTAGAAGGGCAGCTTTATCTAAGACAGAAGTGGCAGCAGAAGCCACTATGACTTTGTTGAGCTCTCCTTTCACCCAGCATGCATGCATATGCAGGCACCATATCTGAATCTCCATCAACCTGGCTAACACTGTTCATCTAATACTGGTGATTATATGAGACCTAATAAGCAGCATCTCGCCTTGGTAGGCCCCATACCTCTTGCTGAGCAGCTCTAATCTCAGTACTAGAGGCAGCCAGCCTCAGTTATGAATTTAGCCTCTTCCAGGCATCTCCAAGCCCAACGCAAGTGACAACCATCTGAAGATCATAACAAGTGGCACCAGGCAGGGCTCAGACAGCAGCTGAGCTCTAGCCATGGAGCTCTGCAACAGAGCTCTTCCCCAGAGGCCTGAGGACCAACATACCTAGTGGCCAGCTTCAGACCACACTAGAAGACCATCCAACCACCTTCACAAAAGAGCTGACTAAGCAGGCACTGAAGTCCTGCTGAAGCAACTCATGCTCTGTAGGGTTAGCCCCTGCACAACAGCATTCATGGCCAATTCTTATGAAAAAATCAGCCCATGAGTCAATTCCTTTCATTGATGTGCAAACAGCAACCAAGTTTCACTACAACAGAAGGACATGCACAATCCATACAAGAGACATACCTGGAGAACCTGACTCAGGTAACCAGGGAGCTGCTACTGAGCCCCACAGAACACTTACTATATAAGGCCACACAATTAAGACTGAAAGAAATAGCAGCTCTATCTAATAATAGATAGAAACAAACACAGGGAGGTAGTCAAAATGGGGAGAAAAATGTTCCAAATGAAAGGACAGAACAAAGCTCCAGAAATGGAACTCAACAAATTGGTGACAAGCAATATACCAAATGCAGAGTCAAAATACTGGCTATCAGTGATCTCAGTGATAATTTCAACTAACAGATAAGAAACAAAAATAGAGGTAGAAAAATTTTAAAAACCAGAAATGAAAAATGCTATAAGTATAATGAAATCTACACTTGAGGGAATCAATGCTAGATTAGATGAAGCAAAGAACTGAACCAGCAATATGGATGATAAAATGGCAGGAAGAAAAGTCAGAACAAAAAGAAAAAAGAATACAAAAAAAAATGAGGATAGTTTAAGGGGCCTCTGGGACAACTTCAAGTGTACCAACATTCACATTATAGGGGTACCAGAAGCAGAAGAGAGAGAGTGAAGAATTAAAAACCTATTTGAAGAAATAATGACAAAAACTTCCCTAACCTGGAAAAGAAAATAGATATAAAAACCCAGGAAGTGCAGAGTCTCAAGATGAACTCAAAGAGGTCCATATAAAGACACATCAAATTAAAATGCCAAAGGTTAAAAACAAAGAGACACTATTAAGAGCAATATAAGAAAAGCAGTTAGTTACCTACAAGAGAATCCTCATAAGACTGTCAGCTAATTTTTTAACAGAAACTGTGCAGGCCAGAAGGTAGGAAATATTCAAAGCAATGAAAAGTAAGGACCTACAAGCAAGATTACTCTAACCAGCAAAGCTATCCTTTAGAATTGAAGGACAGATAAAGAGTTTCTCAGACAAGAAAAAGTTAAAGGGACTTCTTTAATTAAAAAAAAAAAACAGAAGATAAAAAGTATGAATAATACAATGGCAATAACTACATATCTATCAACAATAATTTTAGATGTAAGTAGATTAAATCCTCTAATCAAAAGACACAGTGTGGCTGAATACATAAGAAATACATAAGAAAACTTGCATATTCTTCCCACAAGAGACTCCCTTCAGATCAAAAGACACACACAGACTGAAATTAAAGGGATGGAAAGAGAGATTTCATGAAAATGGAAATGAAAAAAAAAGCTGAGGTAACAATACTTATAAAGACAAAATAGACTTAAAAAAAAGGTATAACAAGAAACAAAGAAGAACCTACAATCTCATTTCTGTTTGTTTATCAGAAGAAATCCAAAACACTACTTTGAAGGGACATATGTGTCCACATGTTCACTGCAGGATTATTTACAATAGCCAAGATATGGAGGCAAACTGGGTGCCCAATAATGAATGAATGGATAAAGAGGAGGTTGTACATATATACAATGAAATACTACTCAGCTATAAAAAAAGGGTAAAATCTTGGCATCAGCAATGACATGGATGAACCTAGGGGGTATTGTGCCAAGTAGAGTAAGTCAGACAGAGAAAGACAAATGTTATATGATTTCACTTAGAGTTTGAAGAATAGGATAAACAAATAAACAAAACAGAAACAAGTTCATAAATATAGAGAGCATCATGATTATGTCCAGATTGAGAGATAAAGGGGAAATGGGTGAAGGGAGAGGAGACTAAGAGGTACAAATTTCTAATTGCAAAATAGTCACGGAGATATAGAGTATAGCATAGGGAATATAAACAGTAGTACTTAATACCTATAATTGGTATCATATGAATACTGGATTTATTGGAGTGATCACTTTATAAATTGTATAAATGTCTAATCACTGTATTGTACATCTAAAACTAATATATTATTGTATGTCAACTGTAATTGAAAATAAAGTAAAAAAACAGGTGAGATTAAAAAATAATAAAAATAAATGTAAAATAATATGGGAGAAAAAGAAACTCTAAGACTAAACTTATATAAAGATTATAGTCTCTTATCAGATTAGATCAGTTCTTATTGACAAATAAGTTATAATAACAAAACAAAATAATTGGTTTTAAGAATCTTTTTCAGTTTTAGAATTTAGTATTGGCCCTGCACCATTATCAGTACTTTTTCTGTGACAATATGATTCATTTAATCATTAGTTTCCTCACCATAAATGCATTTGCATTTCTATCATATCAATATTAATATCATATCAATAATGGATGTGAACCTTAAAGAGAGTCAGGCTAAATTTTGCTTTGTGTAGTGTTTAAGAACTTAGGAAGATAATGCAAGATTAAAATAAATATGTAAATATTTAAAATATGTAAATAAAGTAAAACAATTTTAATGTCATAAAGTGTTTAATTATTAATTTAAAAGAAGCAATTTTACAAAATTATATAAGGTGAGTATGTACACTAAAAATGCAAAATATGGATATCACTAGATCAGATTAAAAGCAGTATGTATTCTTTATTGATATTTTTCCATTTGGATTTTCTATAATAAGCATTAGAGATTATATATACATGTTTTCAAAGTGTATTTATGTTAAGGCAAATAGAAACTAGAAAGGAGATGGTCATAGAAAAAATTTTGGCAATGCTATAAGAAAATATGGATAGTACGTTGATAATTCTTTAACTAAATTGATAAATACTATAATTCCAAGTTGTCATTTAAGGAACACTGTATGTGGTGCATTAAAAATAGCTTTAAATATTTTTATATTCTTCCCATTGAGAGAAGGAGACCACCTCTTCCTCCCTTGAATGTGAACCATGAAGCAAGACTTCTGAGTTCAGATTAGAAAACTGGTAGCTTCTCCTTTGGTTTTTTTAAATATTTGCTCTCCAGATTTTCTCCCTTGGGACTACATATCTTGAAACCAAACTGTTTTGTTGGGCTATGCCCATGACCCAGGAAAATGTCACACATTGGTGTTCATACCAACAGCACTTTGGCTGTGGGACTGAGTCATCTTGATCATTCTAGCCTAGTCTAGCCTTTGGTTAATGGTAAGTTTAGGCAACATCTGACCAGAACCACATGAGAAAGCACTGTTGCTTTCTAGAATTTTCCAGATTCTTGACCCTCTAAAAGATGAGAAAAATAAATTATTTTAATCCACTGAGGCTGGGGGCAATATATTATGTAGCCATAAATAATCTAGAACATGATACTTTGTAAACTTAAAAAAGGCAGGTAAAAAGTTCTGGCTAAAGTGCTGTCCTTACAGTATCTATTTCTAATGCAAACAGGCAAAAGAATATAATGGATTAATTAGAAAAATTTTTTTTCTGAAAAATCATTAAGTCAGTCTAAAAGACAATAGTCTTAATAATCAAATTTTAAAAAGAAAACTATACATAATTAAATACATGTTCGAATCATTAAATTTTTTTCAGTCCGCATGTTTGAGTTTTCATAATTCACCAGAGATATGTGTCACTCTTTCTTTGTGAGTTATTGTGTGGTTTGTTTCAGAAAAGAAATATAAATGTAACACTGAAAATTTCCCCAAGGGCTGTTTATTAATCACTATCTAAATCCATATTTGTAGTCATAGGGGAAGTTTGAATTATTCTTCCTTTCAAAGGGCTTTTGTATGCTCTTTGTTAAAATCAAAGGTCATGCTTGATTACAATCTATTCTGTAAGAATGAGTAAAATAATAATCTCAGCAACCATTTTTTATAAAGTCTACCACAATTTAAATTTTGAGAACAGAATAGAGAAAGTGGGTAAATAGAGCAAACTGCGTGTTGGTACAAGGATGTATTCGATTCCCCAACTTGTAAGGTGCTCAGGTACCACAGAGGTAAGCATGTAATCTCTTTATTTACTTCTAACAAGCAGAACTTTCTCCCTTATTTGTAGGGATAATGATTCCAGGCTTCATAGGAAAAGACAAGAACAAAAACTTGAACAGCAACTGCAGCAAACTCTAATTGAGCAGGTAGCTGTGAAGGCTTTCCTTACTGGTAGGTTTGTTCCACAAATTCATAATCAGAATATATGGAAAACTAACTGTTCACACACTACAACTGGATTACTTTGAGCTTCCTTCACTTCTTGGAATGGATTTTTTCTCTCAAGTTTGTCTATAAATATAAACACACACTGAGAAAAAAATACTTCCCCTACCTATCCGATGTCTTGGAATCCTAGACTGTGAGAACTGGAAGACAGAGATTCTCTAACTCAGCGGTTTTTAGACCCTTTACATGGAACCCTATGGTTTTTCATAGGTTTCAAAACTGTTTTAGCACTTATTTTAAACATATATTTTACCTGTTTTATAATTAAAATATAAACACCACATGCATTAAAGATACACAATGACAATGGTAAAAACCTAGAGAGCCCCTGAAAGGTGGGGGACCCTACGGACACCTCTTCTGCCTGCGGTATCTCAGAAGGCACATTAGACTTGAACTGATGATTTTGAAAATTCTCTGCAGTTCACACTCTGTAGGAGACATGACTACTAAACATAATTAAGTTTCCTGGATGGAATTCTGGATGAAGTCCTGAACAAAAACAGCAAAGAGAGGTGTGCTGGGCTCTTTTGGCCGAAAGTTGTCAGGTAAGCTAGCTATGTGGCAGAGATCATAAGCTCAGGGCTCTGCCTTGTATTTTTTTTGTTGTTGCTTTAGGTCAGACAGATTATGCCAGAAAGTATAAACTGAGGAAAGTAGTTTTTACGCTTGTAAAGCATCATGCCTTTTCTTCTGCTAGGCCTTTAGTGTTTGTGTGTGTTTACTTGTTTTGATAACTCCTTGTGGTAAGATTTGTTGTTGCTATGGTTACCCTCAGCATACCAAGGGCTTTAAGACATATAAAGATGGCCTGTGTTTAGGGTAGGCGTTGGTTTTCCAGTGTTTTAATTAATGTCTCTTTCAATTTCACTTTTAGGTCTTTATTTATTCTGTGCCTCAGTGAGAATCTATCTCTTCCAACTTGGAGCAATTTCCCACTGTTGCTTGTTATTAATGCTTCTTAGCCTATTGGTGGGGAGAAAGCGGGGAGTTCTGAAGATCTGGTTAACCTTCAGTCATGGGAAGGCACTATGTCTTGGTATCACAATGTGGCCTGTTCAGAGCTTCTACACATATTCCTGGTCTCTCCACTGGGAATAGAAGTGTTTTTTAAAATACTTTTAAATTTTTCATTTCCCTAGTACCTTAAGGGTGATGATTTCTGTTATCTTTACCAGTCAGATTAAGATTTTTTTTTTTAATCTGAAAGATGAGGAAAGTTTTCTCAGAATTCGCCACAATCTTCCCTGTGAGCAGCTTGTAGAGTGTTAGGTAAAAACACCTGCAAGATGATGTGACCCATCCTCCATAAGTACACCGCTCTTAGTGGTTCAACATATTCCCATTGACATATCACCATTCCCCAACTATTCTCAATTTATTCAGTGTTGAAAAGGGGAGAATGCAATGGTCCTCAGAACTAGTTGAGAATACAGGAGTTGAGACTAGAATTCTAAAAAACTATACTGTTCATTTCCCAACTTGGTAGCCATTTCTTTTCTTCTGTGTGTTAAGGATACATTTTTTTACTTTATTTTGAAGAAGAAGAATATATTTGGGAACACTAGTATATGTGAAAGGAGAAATTAAAAAATGAGATTACATCAAAAAAGGCATCATCCTCCTAACTTGTTTGACTAGGTAACAGTTTATGCCCCTGGGTGTAATTTTTTCTGAGATCCAGTGTTTCATGGATCATGTGCTATAGAGAGACAATGAAATTATAAAAATTCTCTTTATACCTATTAATAAAAAAATAAAATTCAGTCAGTAAGACTACAAACCTTGTAACCCTAGGGTGATAGTTTCAAAAGATAAATTGCCCCTGAAATTTTAGAAATATTGATTGACCATAATAAAAAAATAGTAATAGACTCTGCAAATATATATAGACCATATGCCCTAGGTAAACAACTAATTTTATTCCATACTTCTCTGCAGATGCCTGTCCTTCTCTAGATTTTCTGTTAGTAAAATGCTCTGAGACCTTAGTTCAATGATACTTTCAAGAAAAGTCGTAAATTTGCAATCTGTCTTTTTATTGTTAGAATGATTAGGGAAGTACTACCACCAACTCTGCTGTGGTAGGCATTATGGGAAATAAAGATATAAAGAAGACATAAACTCTCCTGAGAAATATGTATTCATTAAGAAGGTAATAAGACATAGCCAAGATAAAAATATCACAAGTTTGGACCTGAGAAATTTTTTAAATAGAACACTAAAAAGCTTTAAGAAAGAGACATTAGGATGGCCATCAAAAATACAAGATCTCATCAAATGGAAAAGCAAGCATAGGGCACTCTAGGGTAAGGTAATGGAATAAATAAAGCTTGAGTAGAGAGGATTTATAGCAATCTAACATAGCTGGAGTGTAGGGTCTATGAAAGAGTCTAGTCAAAATAAAGCTAAAAAGGGGGGTTGTGATAATATGGAGAGCTTCAAACAGCAGACTATATGGTTTGCATTTTTAATGTTGATCACTACACACTGAACTGTCCAGGGAACCCTTTAAAGTGCAAAGACCTAGAAAACAATATGCCAGTCCAAAGGTGTCTGAACACGACAGTAGAGAGAAATGAGGTTTTCCCCATCTATTCAAAGACTATGAATGTTTTACTTACAGCCAAATATGTGAGCTCTGCAATGGAAGTCTTTATCTGACCCAATTCCGACTGCATTCAAAGTACACTTTTACAGTGTTTACCTCCCTCCCCAGAAGACCCTTGGTGCTAAATCTCTCATGCTTTGCATATAACCAGAAGATACATTAATAAGGCAGTAATACTTTATGCCGAGGCTATTGCTGACACTTGTTCTTCTCCAAGTGATCATGCATAGTTCACTGAATAAAGTAGAGCAGCACTGTTTCAGGGCTCACTCAAGCATATAATAAAAGTTCCAGTGAATTACAGAGGGCTTCTGCTTAAACAAACATTTGGTTCTTAAGAATTGGACCAATCTTTTCGCATGCTTTGGTAGACAGGTTTATGCATCCTGGGATGTATGTAGTTGGATTTAAGTTTTTCTTGAGGCATCAGCAGGGTGTGCCAGTTCCTATGCCCAACATCATTGTCTAAGAAATGATTCCAGGGAAATTGAAAAACCACTCCCATTTGCCTGCTGCAAAGCAAGAAATTCTTTCCTAGAGAAACAATAAAATATTAAGGAGTGCTAGAATAAACAAAAGGGAGTGAAAAGAAGACAAGAGACACCAGAGAGACACCTTTTTCCTTATTTGACCAGGTTTCTTTTCCAAGATATAATTTTTGCTGAATCTAATACTCGATCGAGATTTAATACTCGATTCCAGAGAAATGAAGCTCCTCATGGAGCATGTGGTATGGGGAAGATAGTGGAATTAAGGAAATACTCTTCATATATATTAAAATTATTTTTAAAAATTAGTTGGCAAGATGACAGATCTTATCATTCCAGTATGATTATCTAGAAAAATAAATTACCGTTGAAGTTCAAGAAAGTTATTAACCATTGTAAGAAGAGATAATAAACTGGAAAAATGTATATACTTTCTAAGCATAAAGAAAATAGTTATCTATACATTTTAATGGTCAAGGTCATTTGTTTGGCTGCTTGTCTCTTCAGATAATGCTCAAATATTTTGTGCCAATGATTTTAAATTTCTGTATCAACAAAATTGAAATAGTTTTCAAGAACAAAAAAATAGTAGCATTTGAAAATATGCCACTTTTTAATCATTATCACTACTATCACAGGTAAAGTTATCAAAGTTTTTACAAGATAATATGCTATTATCTATGTTTAAAAACAGAATGTGAACTTTATTCAGATTTTTTCAATAATTAAATATTTTATCATTATAAGGTTTCATTTGTTTTCAGGGTCAGAAATGCAAACCACATTTTTTGAAAATAAAAAGAGAAAAGAGGGAGAGAGGAAAAAGAAAAGAAAGTGGAGAATATAGAGAAAGAGGGAGGGAGGAAGAGAAAGAGAATAGAAATTATTCACTAATGCAACTAAACAAACCACATTGCTGATTAAGATACTCAAACCACTTCCTGAGTAGCTCTCAATTCCCCCTTTTCTGTCTTCTCTGACATCTGCTTTGGCAGTTCCTCTCACTGTTCCTCTACCTCCGTTCCCTTCTGTCCTGCCTACTTTTCTTTCACTTGATTTACTGTCATGGCCCTCACACATAGCTTGTTTCCCACAAGCCCTAAGAATATATGATTCTTACAGCTTGGGCCTCAGAAAGAGATAGACATTTTCAATTCTGGCAAAATAGATATTGATTACTCCTGCTTGAGAAAGAGCCCACACTGTGTTCAGTAAAAACAGAATATCAGAAGACCAATCCTTGGTCATGTGACCAAGATACTCCAGAACCATCTGGAAAAAGCAGATAAAACAAGTTTAGCTATCTATTAATCTGCTATAATTAAGTGAAGCCATCCATTCTAATAAATTTATTTCCTCTTGGGATTGTTAGACCCAACTAAAGGTGTTGCATAAATGTTTACAATTAGTCAATAATTCCATAAACTGTTTATTGCTAATTACTTGATAACTAGAAATCATACATAGATGCTAAAAATATACTCATTTGCCCTAGAGAGACTCATATTCTCTATCCATATATCAAATCATTATGTTGTATACCTTGGACTAATACAATGTTATATGTCAGTTATATCTCAACCAAACCAGAAAAAAAAATTTGAAGTTCATATTCTCATAGGGAAGATAAACATTATGGATACTGTATATTCTATATTGTAAGGACCCTCAATTCCATAAAAGTTTGAGGATACTAAAAAATACTACCATGTTAAATGAACAAAGGAATTATAAAAATGTTTCCATAACAATATATTAAAATACTTTTTCACATTTTAATATAGCAAATCAAAAATAATATTGTAAGCAATGGGAAATAAATTTATTTTAAAAATACTATGAGAATATAGTATAGGTAGTGAATTATTCTTCTAGTATAATCCAGAAAGCTGTACAGTGAAGAGATATTTGACTGCATGAGCAATTTTAGAAAAAAAAGGAAACCTATCAGGAATATATATATATATATATATTATTATTATTATTATCATTATTTATGTAACTCAGTCCTGATGTCTCTTAAAAATAAAGACAACATTATCTGTCCAGAAGCTCTAATCGTAAAAGACAAGGTAAGAGTGCCTCTTTAATTATGAAAATGAACTGCAAAGGAAGCTAGAGCTCTACATTTATAAATTTTTTCTCAATGCCTTCAACTACGGGAGACTATCTCTTTTTTTCCTATTAAAAGGCTTTCTCTTTTAAGATTAAATTGAGCAATGAGCATGATTTTTATTGGATTTTGTGAGCTGGGTATTTTTACCTTCTCAAAGGACAAAAGCCTCTAATGATATATATTCCATATTTTAGCAGATAAGAACTTTGTGAACTAAAACCTAACCTATTGATACAAATACTCAGTATTTGGGGGCTTATTTCAGATGAGAGTGGGAAAATGGAACAAAGAGCCATTTGACATCTTCAGAATACACACAGTGATGTGAATCCATTAGATTGGTGAATTTCAGGAAAATTGAGGAAGAGAAATAGTTTCTGATGAAAAGCTTTTTGAGTTTTTTGCTAATGTCAAGAATAAGTTAAAGAAGTACAAATTAACAGTTAATAGTTGGGCACAGGGAGCATGGCAGAGGGAATGCAGTTAGCATTAATGTGATGGCTAGGTAGAGAGCCAGGAGAGAAAAGGAGCAATTGGGGGGATTGTTTTACAAGCATTCTAGATATCTAACCAATGTATGGTATACTTGAAACTAATTTAAATAAATAAATTTATTTTAAAAAATAAGTTCATCAAAATAAATAAATAACTATAAAGGCAACTTGCTGAAAATAAAACAAGACATTTGACAAGACTCGGAAAGCCACTGGACATTTGTAAAGGAAACAGAACTGACAGACATTCGCTCACTATAATGGAAGTGTGTTTACTGAACACAGTGTCAAAGAGAAGACTCCATCCTGAAATAAATGCAATGTGTTATGCTAGCTGACAGTTTTCTCCATGTACATTATATTTTATGTATGAAAATTATACAGGGAACAATTGCACATCTGCCTATGTGTTCTTATAAATAATGGAGGACTATTTTATGATGATGTAGCCTCTCATGAATTTACTCAGGTCAAACCAATTGTGACCTAATTTTTTAAAGTTTCAAAGGCCACCCTTCAGCTCCAGTTGTGATATAAAATATTTATGAGATTAGCTAGGGGAAAGGAACTGAGGATCTTTCAATTAAAAATAATTTGTTTTACTATTTTGAAGCACAGAACCTTGGAGCAAATTCTGTCATAGCATTGCAGTTGCCTCATGAGAAGAAAACAACTTTATTCATCAGTAAAATTGGTAAGTCGACACTCCCTTTTTATTGGATAACAAAAATAGACATTGCTTGTGGGTCAGGGCACATAAATCAGGTGCAAGCAAACATAACAAGTATGTAGTTTTAGCCAATCAAATGATAATTTAAAAACAAAAGAGAGCTCTAGGAATCATAATGCCTTGTGGGTTCCTTAGAGTATGGAACCCTCTGGAAATGTGCCTCCATAGCATTTGGAAGCATTCAGTTAGGATGTTAAACCCCTTTTAACCAAAGCAACTCTGCTTTTACCTGTGTGTTATATTAGGCTCCCACAAAATTTTCACCTGAAGAAGGTTTCCATAGCTCTAAAAAGTTTGAAACCAACTGATCATTATCTCCTGAAACACAAAGTGAATGACAGGTCAAAAGTCACAAATCTATCACTTCTATAACTAAGATCAAGCCCATGTCTTTTGACAGCAATACCAGTTTGTGTTTGTGTGTGTGTGTGTGTGTGTGTGTGTGTGTGTGTGTGTGTGTGTGTGTGTGTTAGGGGAGTATGTTTGTTTGGTATTATTCCTTAGCCTAAGTCAATGATTTTCAAACTTGGCTTGAATTAGAATCACTTGGGGAGACTTTAAAAATCTCTATTCCCAGGGCACAGCCATCATTCAAAATCTCTGGAGATAGGACCCAGTCATCTTAATTTTTTAAAGCATCCCAGATGATCCCAGTATGTAACCAAACTGGAGGACCAATGGCCTTGGCAAAAAATTTGAATTCTGTTTTTCAATAAACAAGTTCCAAACTTGATTTCCTGTGCTACCACATGACAGCTTTTAAAACTTAAGCTCCAAGTGCTATCTCGAGATCTGTTTTCTCCTCTTTAACCTGTTAAAATTGGAGTAGGTCAGTGGTTTTCCAACTGTGCTCTTAGGAACACCTATAATTGCTGAAAATACTTTCTGAAGGGTATGAGAAGGGCAAGAGAAGAGAGACAGAGAAGGATTAGGGATCTTTTCTAATTTTTATATTTTTCCATAAAATAGTTTCACCTGAACTTTTGTTTTAAGACAGAATGCCACTTCTTTTTAAAGTTTTAAAATTGCAGGTCTAGAAAACTACTAAGATTTTTTTCAAAATTTAACTTCCAGGGATTGCAGAATTTTATAAAGAACTAATCAACTTACTTGTTCCAAGGTTAAGATTATTTAACTGGTATTTGCAGGCCCCTAATTTTCACCAATATTGTCACCATATGTTAGGAGGAAAGGGGTATATACAGAAGCAGCTTAATGCTAATCGCCTTGGTTTATTATGTGTTTAAGATAAGCATTTTTTCTAGATGCCTCATAACTTCTAGGGAGAACATCCATCTCTTTTTGCTCAGGACTGTCCCTGTTTAGCACTGAAAATCTTGTGTCTCAGGAAACCTCAGTCCTGAGGACTATTTGTTACCCTGTGACTAGTGGACAGATAGAAGTGGTTCCACTCCATTTTATAACTTCACTTTACAGTCTCTGGGTATACAAAATTCATAGAACAGAGGGGCCTGGATGGATAAGTCACCATAACTCAGAAATCAGCAACCTCACTTCATTTGAAGGTCTCCACAGGGTCTGGCCTGCAGGTGTCAATAGTAGCCTATGCGTAAACAAGAAAGTTGTAATAATCCATTATGTTTGAATAGTACTTAATACATAAAAACATTTCCAGGTAGTTTGTCTCATTTAACTGACCCTCTCATATTTTGTATTGCAAAAGATTAAAATTTTATCTATTTTATACATTTCTCATTAAGTTGGCACAAGTTCTACTTCCTCCAATCAGTGTATACTTAAAATTCTATTTTCTTTCCTTCTTTGTTTTTCCTTTAATGTGTCTCCACTATCTTTCTTTCTACCTTTATTTTTGTAATGTGCTTCTACACATGGATATTTCTGCTGTAGCAGGAAGTGTTTATACCTAGTGCTGTGGTACTTTCCCCTTTCTTCTTCAACATGCAACAGTAATAGCTATCATTTACCAACTTACTCTGAACCAGGCACTGCATTAAGCACTTCTAGGTACCTTATCTTATTTGATCTGCACAACAACCTCAGGGAATTAATGATGAGCAAATAGTGGCCATGAAATATCAAGGATCTGGCTGAAGTTCACATGAAAAACGGCAAAACTGGGATTTAAATTCCCAGCTGTCTTTTCCCATAATCTTAGTAATCACACCAATTTGCTTTCCCAAACATATATTTACTGCCATGTGCTCCGACTTTGTTCTAAAATATTTGCCAGTTGCCTCCAAGAGATTAATCCCTTTTCAAAACTACATTATGGCAAAGTTGGAGGCATTGTATTTCCCATATAAAAAATAAGATGACAAAGATACAAACTTTCCTTGATCAAAAATGTGTTTCTAGAGCCAAGACTCTTAATCCATTTTAATATTTAAAATATTTCTAATAGCAGAGTTAATTTACCTTTGGGTGGTCTACAAATATGTTTTTGGAGTTTATTAGTTCTCCTAGACATATTTTCTTATATTTTATGTTATCAGTTCAATGATAACTAGAGATAGCCAAGCAAAAATGCTTAAAATCCTTTATCGGTGTGGTCTAATAGAAATTTCTGCAAAGACAGAAATATTATATATAGAAATATTCTACATCTGCATTATTCTAATATGGTATCCACTAGGAAGATGTGGTTCTTAAGAATTTGAAACATGGTTAATGCACAGAGGAAGAAAAATAACTATATCTAATTTTAATTCATTTAAATTTAATGTCAATAGACACAGGCCTAATTGGACAAAAAACATCTAGATCAGAGATCTGTAAACTATAGCCATGGGTTGATAAGTTTAGGTAGAATACAGCTATAACCAACTTTTTTTTATCTATTGTTTACTTTTGTGCCACCATGACGAAGTTGAGTAGTTGTGATAGAGGCATACAACCCTCAAAACCTAAAATATTTATTATCTGGCCCTTAACAGAAAAAAAAAATTGCTGATCTCTGGTCTAGATGGACACCTGAGTCCTATTTTTGCATTTATGTTTATACTGGTTTTTATAACATCGTAAATTGAAAAAGGAAAAAGTGATGGGAAATTGAATAAAAGCACAATAATATAGACATAACGAGAACATAATAACCTGCAGTGTGGCAGCCAGTACCATATTTATACAGCAACAGATAAACTAAGTGTCTTAAATTTGTACTAACTTAATATAGATTGTTAATAGAAAATAGAAAATGTGGTATTAAGTACACAAAAAAGAATTTTCACTCTTTATCTTACTCATTAATTTAATTTGGATTTTAATAGCACTGTAACATTAACCATGTCTTCAATTAAACAAGACCACTGTATGGAATTATAACCTTTAAAATGGCACTTGAGGACTGATAAGTGCCAAAGCTTGGGTTAGAAATGCATATGAACATATTCTGAATCTAACTAATAAAAATCTTAAAGTCATTCATAATGTCTTATACAACACAATATGTAGACAAGTATTAGTACTGCTTAAGGAAAAACATAAATAAATTAAGTATCAAAAAAGACCAAAGTTTCTATATTTCTATTATTAACGCAAATATGAACAATTTTCTTCAGCCAAACAAAATCATCTATTACATTTAATTAGTGGTGATAATCTGATTTCATTTGATTTATGTCTTTGCATTTATTTTGTACATATGTTTCAAATTTGTAAGTAAAGAAAAAGATAAAGGAAGACCAAAAAAATACATAAAAGAGTGGAAAATAGCAAATGACATTGACTTCAAGGACCCCTCAGAGCCTGAGGATTTCCTGATGGGGTGCATCACAGGCTCTTCCCCCGAACTCCCCTCCCAAGCCTCTCTCACTACTCTCTAATAGTAGTGCTGACTATATAATGAACATTGGATCACAAAATTTTAATAAAGTATTTTGTATAAAATTCAAAATCTTTTGTGTGTAAACTCTTCAGAGATATTCAGATGAAATAAGCAGTATCAGAACAAAGTATCATTATGTTAAATAAAATTGCATGAATAGCTGTATGACCCATGAAAAGAAGCCAGTTTTACTTTTCAGATCAAAGCAAAGAGCACCAGACATTGAGCCTTTCTACAACTTCGATTTTGTTGAAAAGATTAAAAGTACCTTCAGACCTTTTTCACAATTGTAATTTGCCCATATGATTTTAAAAATAAAAGTAGAAAAATACCTAACTACTGTCACCATCTATTAAAAGCCCTTTAAGAGAAGAAGAATTTCCAACCATATCTACTTTGTTTCATTGCTATAAGAAATAAGCAATATTATCAAAAGGTAATCAACTCCTAAAATTATAAAATAATTACAGAAAGAAAATCTACATTTATCTCCTTTATAATTCCATCAGGCTGATAAAATTTAGGAAGATTTTATCACTGGTCATCAGAACATATTCTACATTTCACAAGATAACTTTTTATAACAAGTGCAATCACTTGATTTTATAATACATAAAGTGAATTAAGAAATAAGATCTAAACAGAAAATAGTTTATTATTTCCTATTAATAAATTTCTAATATTTTATAGGTGAAGAGAGAGAAAAAATAAAGGAAGGGAATTAATTATAAACCTATTTCTTGAGCTCACAGTTCATCACAAGTCTTTAAATTAGGTCCCACCAAATTTAAGTTTCTGCCTACCTCCCGCAGAGGAAGTAAAACAACGCCACAAATTATTAGAGTCATATGTGATATGAAACACCATTTTTGTTCCTCCAGCACCAACGATTTGAGTCAATAGACAGTTTTGGAAGCAAATCCATGACTAACTTTTGCCGAAAAATCTTTTTTCTACATTAATGAGAAAGAACATCTCCTGAAATTACATACATACTAACCACTACTTTGGAGATGTCTCCTTTTTACTCTACTATTTAAAGAGATGAGACTGAATATCTCTACTGCATATTTTAAGCCTGATTAATATTAATCTTTTTTCTACTTAATAATTCTCTAAATCATTGCTATTTAAGACTTCATCATGTCAGGAATTGAGATTGTTTACAGCTCTCAAAAAAATGTCCAAGGGAAAAATAAATCCACATACAGGTAGAGACACATGCTTACTCATACGGAAATTGGAAGATAATTTTAATACATTAAATCTACAAATAAACTATACCCCAAATTACTGATGGTTCAGTCGAAAAGGAAAACTCCATTAACCTTTAAAAGGGAGGTCACACTGCACCTATATTCAACTTGGAAAAAAATTATTCCAATTACTGACCACCCTAACCTGAGGTGATGGATTTATTTGAGAGCCCTGTAATTTCAAAGCTCTTAGCTGTGATTGTCAAGACAATGTGAAGAGCTTCACTGGGGTGCACACATTAAGATCTCTTGCACTAAATTAGAGAAACAATGAATAAGGATGCTAAGTATTACATAACTTTAAATCCAGACATTTATAGTTTCAAAACAAAAACAAAAACAAAAAAAGCCCAATTTGCCAAATATTTATTATGTACCTATCACACGACAGACATCCTGTTAGGCTCAACCTCTAGTTAGAAAAAATTATCTAGGGAAACACAAAGACAGTGAGGGAGATAAAATTAAAGATGTAGAAGAAATTAGATACTCCAACACTTAGTGGTATAATGAAGAATAAGCAGCCAAGTAAACTTAAAGCTCACACAAAAGGCCTATTTACCTCAGGTATTTCTACCCAATACACCATGTCTGACTTTTAACACAAATTTCAAAGCACAATAAAAACATTATAAATAAATAAATAAATAAATAAATAAATAATAAATAAACTCTAAAAAGATAGGGCAAGCATCTTTTATCTCTCTCTCTCTCTCTTTTTTTTTTTTTTTTTTTTTTTTTTGTGGTAAGGCAACCCTTGGTTGACCTCACAGATTGCAAGGACCTTGTCAGTTTATAATCCCTTATTTTTTTTATTTTTTACACCTACAGCACCTGGTATTCCTTGGTGGTCTCCTATCTAAGTACTAACCAGGCCCAATCTTGCTCAGCTTTCTCTTCCGAGAACAGATGAGATGGGGCTTGTTCAGGGTAGCATGGCCGTAGACAACAAGCATCTTTTAAAAGGTTAACTGAGGTACATTAATCTTATCAAGAGTTTATTTGAGTGTAAATTGATTCAAATCCAGCAGGTTAAACTGACAGTAGTAAGGGCTACTCTACCAAGAGGAGCTAGGAGAGAGGTTTTTATAGAGGAGTCAGAGACGAAGCAAGCAAATTATTTGATTGGCTATAGATAGCTTAATAAGCTGCTTGATTTGAGAAAGGTTAGTTAGCTATTTGTGTTTGGTTGTTATTAAGTTTCATTTTTCTTAGATTTGAGTACATTAACTATTGACTCAAGTTTTGGTTTGCTTATGTAGGCTACCAAAGCATAAAGCTACCTCACTCTATGCCCTTCTTGTTTAATTTAACACATTAGAGCCAGACTCAGATATGTAACAGATTTTGGAACTATCAGACTAAGAAGTTAAAATAACAATGATTAATATGGTTAGACTCTGATCGATAAAGGGGACAACATGCAAGAACATAATGTAAACAGAAAAATTAATATTCTAAAAAGGGAATAAAAAAATGAATGCTAGAGATCAAAAACACTGCATCAAGAATGAAGAATGCCTTTGATTAGTTCTTACCCAAAGAAAGATTCATTGAGATTGAAAATATGTCAGTAGTTCTTCCAGAACTGAAAAGAAAATAAGGAAAAAAAAGAAAAAGAAAAGAAAAAGAAAAACAGAACAGAATGTCCAAAAACTGTAAGACAATTACAAAAGGTACAACATGCGCTTATTGGAAATTTTAAAAGGAGAAGCAAGAAAAAAAGAAGCAGAGGAAATACTTGAAGTAATAATGACTGCAAATTTTCCAAAATTAATAGAAGAAACCAAAGTACAAATTTAGGAAGCTTAGAGAACACCAATCAGGATCAATAACAACAACAAAAAAATCTACATCTAAGCATATTATATGCAAATGCAGAAATTCAAAGACAATGAGAAAGTTTTGAAAGAGTGAATTAAACTTTACCTAAAGATAAATAAGAATGAGTTAGACTACTTTTCAGAAACTGTGTAATCAAGATGAGTTTGAAATAAAATATTTAAAGTGTTGAAAAACAACAAATATCAACTTTGAATTACATATGCATCAAAATGATCCTTCAAAAATGAATGAGAAATATTTTTCCAAACAAATAAAAACATATCTGCAAACTACTGACCCCAGATTGAAAACAGTGCAGATATTTATTGAAAAAACCCTCATATAAGTGGATTTGCACAATTCAAACCTATCTTGCTCAAGGGTCAACTGCATATGCCTGTTTCCTAATTTCTATTTGATTCTGAGCACATGAGAAGGAAGGAGTATTATTAATTAGTCCCCCTAAAATATCAATTTTTTAAAAAAGGCCCAAAGCAGATAAGGAGAAACCAACTGCAGAGGTCCTGGTGGCTTGACCCAAGTTCTTAGTAGTGGAGATTAAGGTTTGGGCAGATTTTATTAACATTACTTTGTGTCTTTCAACCCTATTTTCTCCCATTAAAATATGTAATATATTTTATAATTTTATAATATATTTTATATATTTTATAATAACAGTTAAACATTTCTAAATGTTGTTAGCCTCCTAAGAATGGTAATAGATATTAGAAATGTTAGTTATCATTACCATTTCTCATGTTCATAAAAAAAACAACAATAAAATATAGCCAATGGAAATATAGCCAATGGAAGTAAAAGCAAATGGGAAAATTGGACTTCAGTGACACCAGATCTAGATTACCTAATATGAGTTTCTTTAAAAGAGCAATAGCTAATTAGCTGAGGTAACTCACTTCAAATTATATAATTTATATCAGAGTAAGTTTTAATTTTAAATCTTTAAAGTTTGATGACATTAGGAAGCTTGACAAATTTATATACTCATGTTCATAGACAGCAACATTGTTTATTATAACCAAGACGTAGTTGCAACCCAAGTATAAATATGAATGAATGGATAAATATAATGTGGTATATATGTACAATAAATATTATTCAGCCTTAAAAAAAAAGACATTCTGAAATACATTACAACATGAATGAAAATTTCCTATGCTAAGGAAATGAGCCAGTCAAAGGAACAAATATTGTATGATTCCACTTATTTGAGGTACCAAGAGCAGTCAAATTCAGAGTGGCAGAAAGTAGAATGGTAGTTTCCAGGGCCTGGGGGAAGGTGAAAATAGAGAGATGTTATTTAATGTGTGCAGAGTTTCAGTTTGAGAGGATAATAAGTTTGGAGGTAGTTGGCAGATGACTGCACAATAATGTGAAAAATTAAATGTACTTAATGCCACACTGAACTGCACACTTAAAATGATTAAACGGTAAGTTTTATGTTATGTATATGTTACCACAATAACAAAAGTGCATGAATATTAAAAACAAACAAAAAACAGAGAAGTTCAAAATAGAATGTGAGACAAAAATGAAACAAAGAACAAGGATAACAAAAGTAAAACAGTTGTAAAAATGATTGCTATTATTCCAACTATACCAATAATCTCCTTAAATGTGAATGGTCTAAATATACTGATTAAAAAAACAGAGGCTGTCAAAATAGGTTAAAAATATACTCAACTATATGTTATCTACATGAAACTTACTTTCAATATTAAGATATACACACTCTAAAATTTAAGGTATTGAGAAAGATATAGTATGCTAAAATTAATCTAAACAAAGCTAGAGTAGCTGTATTGATGTTAGACAAATCTGACTTCAGAGGAAGGTAAAATACCATGCACAAAAAAGAAGTATTACATAATAAGAAAGAGGATAATTCTCCAAAAAGGCATAACAAACCCCAATGCCTAACAAGAGTGTGAAAATATGTGGGCCAAAAATTCATAGAACTGTAAGGAAATTAGATGAAACCACCATTATAGTTGAAGATTTCAATACCTATCTATCAGTAATTGACAGAGCTAGCAGGCAGAAAAACAATCTGTATATAGTTGAATTGAACATTTTTAATTAATTGACCTAATTAATATTTACAGACTAATTTATCTGCCAACCATAAAATACACATTTGTCACAAGCATACATAAAATATTCACCAAGACAGACCACATTCTGGGCCATAAATTAACCTCAACAAATTTAAAAGAATAGAAATTACACAAAGTATGCTCTCAGATCACAGTGGAATTAAAATAGAAATTAATAACAGGAAGATAGCTGGATCACAAAGTATTTGGAGATTCAATAATATGCTTGTAAACAAACACATATGACATCTCAATATAAATTTTAGATACCTTGAAAAAATATTAGACTAAATGAAAATGAAAATATACTTACCCAAATATGTGAGACACAACACAGTCAGTTTTTAGAGGAAAATTTACTCATTTCATAGCCATTAAATGGATAATATTGAAATATTTCAAACAGATTTATGCCTATAAATTTGATAACTTAGACCAATTCTTTGAAACAAGCAACCAAAACTCACACAAGGAGAAATGGAAAAACTGAATAGGCTAATATTATTTAAAGGAATTGCATGAAAAAATGAGTGAACTTCTGAAAGGTAAAGCAGCAGGTCCAGATAGTTTCAATGGAAAATGTTCCCAAACATTTAAGAAAAAAAAAATGTTACTAATTACCTACAATCTTTTTTAGAAGAAAAAAGCAGAAAGAATATTTCTGACTTATTCTATGAGACCAACATTACCTTAATGGCAAAATCAGAAAAAGACAATTATAAGAAAGAAAAACTATAGACAAATATCACTCATAAACACGAATATAAAATCCTCAACAAAATATTACCAAATTAAATCAGTGTACAAAAAGAATTGCATACCATAAACAAGTGGGATTTATCCCATGCAAGGCAATTTCAACTATTAATTTCAATTAATGTAACCCATAACATCCATAGCTAAAAGAGAAATTATCATTCTATCAACTGATACAAAAAAGCTTTTCACACAATCCAATACCCATTCATGATGAAACAAACAAACCTCTCCACAAACTAAGAATAAAAGGGAACATCTGAAAACTGATAAAGAACATCTTGAAAATACCTACCTATAGCTAATCTTATGATAAATGGTGAAAAACTAGTGTTTTCCTCCTTAGAACTTCTAGAACTAAGTGATTAGAACAGGGTTGCAGGATACAAGCTTAATACATAAAGTCAATTACTTTTCGATATACTAGTAATGAACAATTCACATTGAAATTAAAAATGCATCACCATTTAAATTAGCACACAGAAAATGAAACAGGTATATACTTAATAATTATGTACATAATCTACATGTGGAAAACTACAACACTGATAAAAAAAACAACCAAAGATCTAACTAAATGAAGAATCATTCTATGTTCATGGTTAAGAAGATTCAATATTGGTAAGATGTCATTTCTTTTTGAATTAATTTATAGATTCACTACAACCCTAACAAAAATATCAGCAAGTTATTTTGTGAATATCAACAAATTGACTCTAAAGTTTATATGAAGAAGCAAAAGACACAGAATAGGCAACTCAATAGTAGAAAGAGAGAACAAAGTTAGAGGACTGCCATTACTAGAATTTAAGACTCAGTATATAGTAACAGAATTTCATTCAATAGTGTATATCAATTTTAAATTCAGTATCCCATACAAGCATGTATTTGTGAAAGAAGAGACAAATAGATAAATGGAACCTAATAGAGAGCTCAGAAATAGACCCACACAAATAAAATCAACTAATCTTAGACAAAAAAAAAACAAAAAAAACAGGCAAGTCAATGAGAAAAAAAGGAAAATCTTTTCAACAAATGGTACTAGAACAATTGCACATCCACATACAAAATAATCAATAATAAATAATAATATCATCATCATCATCATCTAGATACAGACCTTACATCTTTCACAAAGTTGAAGTCAAATGGTTCTTGGACCAAAATGTGAAATATAAAACTATAAAGTTTCTAGAAGGTAACAAAGGAGAAAACCTAGATGACCTTGAGTTTGGTGAAAACTTTTTAGATAAAACACAAAAAGCATGATCCATGAAAGAAAAAAAATTATACTTTGGGTTTTATTAAATTTTAATAATGTCTTCTCTAAAAGACATTTATGTTAAGAGAATGAAAAGACAAACCACAGGCTAAAAGCAAATATGTACAAAGCACATACCTGGTAAAAAATTTTATTTAGAATCTTCAAAGGATTCTTAAAACTCAACAAATAACTCCACTTAAAAATATGCAAAAGATCTAAACAGATACCTCAACAAAGACAAACAGATGGCAAATAACCATAAGTCTCTTACAAGACTGTTATAGTATTCCTGGGTGAGATCAGAGTTCACAAATGGATGAGATAGAAAAAAGAAAATAATATCCAGAGGATTTAGTGATATATTGAACGAGGGAGTGTGAGATGAAGGTAAGCAGCATACAGACTTTGACGACTTGGGACATTTACTGAGATAGAAATGTCCAGATGTATTAATTTCCAAGGGATGTTGCAACAAATGACCAAAAACTGGTGGCTTAAAACAACAGCAATTTATTTTCTCATAGTCTTGAGGCCAGAATTCCAAAATCAAAGTCAGTAGCTCCAAGCTCCTTTTGAAGTCTCTGGAGAAGGATTCTTCCTTGTCTTTGTTTCTACTGGCTCCAGATAATCCTTGGCTTGCAATAGCATAAATCCAATCTCTGCCTCCCTCTTCACATGGTCATCTTCTCTGTGTCTTCTCCTTTTCTATCTTTTATAAAGTCACCTGTCATTGGCTTTAGGTTCCATTTAGATAATCCTGGATTATCTCAGTTCTTGATCCTTAAATTAGTTACATCTGCAAAGATCTCTTTCCTAAAGAAGCTTACAGTTGAAGTTTCCAGACATTGGAACATGGTTCTATGTTTTGAGGTCACCAAAAATCGTTGCCATTTAAAACTTGCTACACTGGAAAAAGACCAAAATTTGGACAGAGATATTGGGTGTGATTTTGGACATATTAAGTTTAATGTGCTTTTGTGAAGATAAAGAGAAGATAACAAGTAGCCAGCTGATTATTTGAGTTTAGAGTTCAAGGGACACACAAAAATTATGAATATAAATATGTCTTCTACAGTTTGTCAGATTCTTATTAAAGGATGACAAAGGAAACTTCATTTATGCTTTTCTATATAATTTGTGAATTTTACCAATAATTCTGTAGAGCTATTTCTTCAAACAGACCAAAATGTATGCAAGATAAGTCAGCATCAGTTATAATGAATGTTCATAATTCCATCAAATCAATAACAGAGATTTATTTAAACATTTTAGTGGGAATTTCACTTTTTTCTTTGGGTTGGAATTTTGTACCATAGCAGGAAGAGTTGGTTATGAGAATACCAGAAAAGTCTGGCCATGTAACATTTTTCAGAGCTAAAAGAATGAGCGGAAATGAGTCCTAGTCACAGAAAGGAAGACATAGTATTACCACTTTTATCCATAACTATGTTGAAAATTATGTGAGGCTCTCAAAAATATATCTCCTTCTGTTTTTCTTTCCAAGATTCTCTTATGTGTTTTATATTGTTGTCAGATCTGTATTCTTGCCATTGGGTAGCTTAAGCTCATGTTGCATTCTTCAAATTTCTTTATTGACATATTCACTCCAAATAAAATTCTTTCTCCTTGATTTTTGGTTTCCTGAGTCTCAACCATTGTTTTAGCCTGTGATAAGTGAAGTTCTCTTTGATCCCTCATCTCTTTTCTTACTGCATTTCAGATTTGTCAGCTCCATCTTCAAAACTTAATCATTGTCTGCCTTGAATTCTACCACAACCTTCCATTAGGGAACCACATCATGTCCCCTGTGGAGATTGTACCAGCAACCTGCTGGGCACTGCTTGTAACTTCAGGCATCGTGGACCTTTCTATACTCAGAGGCCAGAGTGATCTTTTCACAACTTAAATCAATTCATGTCCTTCAGCTGCTCAAAATCCTCAAACGGATAAGTCTAATACATTCAGAATAAAATCCAAATGCCTAGTCTGACCCACAAGGCTGTAAGTGATCTGAACCATGCCTACCTTTTCACTTATTCTTTCATTTCCATGTTTGCTCATTCCCACAGAGCCTCAAAAGCCCTTCAGTGTATTCCAAGGACATACAGCAGGCCCTGATCCAGAAACACTCTTCTGTTATCCACCTAGTTCATTCAGTCTGGGGGTCTGCTCGAATGCCACATCTTCAGAGTGGCTTCTTTGGCCCCTATATCTAAAATCACACCATCTCTTTATCCTTCTTTATTTTTTCAGAATAGTCCCTCCCACAGCACAGTTAATAAATTACATATTTATATATTTATTTGTTTATACCTCAATAAAATATAAGACTTATATTTCCTTATATTTCTTTTATGAAAAGTACTATACTATACACATATAACTTTTTTCTTTATTTAACAACATATTTTGGAGTTCATGCCATGACAGTTTAAAGGAATATTCCTTATTGTTTTTCATTACTTTGACAGCATCCTTCTCCTCTCTTGAGTTTTAATAGTTCTCCTTACTTACACAGACCAAAGGAACAAAGGGGGGAAAAAGTCCTTTGGTTAGGGGCCTGTTGTGACCATGAGTGAGACACTCGATGACCAAGCCATCGTGGTATACTAAAACAAGACAGCTCCGTAGGTGGCATTAACTTCTTCAATAACAAAAGCATGAGCTCTTGGGAAGAGAGCACATCACGAATAAGAAGGTCACAGTGCCCTCCTATTCTCAAGATAGCAGTTCCTTCTGGACCCACAGCCATACCAATTCACTTCAAGGCCTATTTCACTACCCAAACACAGCTTCTGCTTCCTTCTTTTCTTGGACAAACCATCTACATTGCCTCCATAGACCTGAACTTTCATCACAAAAGTCGATTTATTCTCCTTCCAGAGCTGAAGGACACAAAAGCCTCACTTTCTTCTTCCTCTTTTCCTCCTCTTCCTCCTCTCCTATTTTATCAATTTGACAAATGAGACAGAATTTAACTTAGCAATTAACTCAATAAATATTCATTGAAAGCCTCACATGTGCCAGACATTGTTAACATATATATGCATATATATAATTTCATATGTAATTAGGTGTAATATAATTATATAAGTATTTTTTAGAAGTTTGCTCCTGTGATGCTGGTATAGATTTTAGCATACTTTTCTTTACATTTATCTTTCTTGGGTTTCACAGATTATCTTGAAACTGATTTGATGTCTTTCATCTGTTTTGAAAAATTTTTAACTAATATCTCTTTAAGATTGCTTCTTCCCTATTATATCTCTCCTTCATAAATTTAAATTAATTTAATATATACATATATAATCTTACACTCTTTTTTCTCATTATTTTCCTCTTTGTTTCAGTGTGAATATCTTCTGATGATCTCTGTCAGTTCAAACCTATATTCTAGTGAAATTAGTCTGCTGCTAACCCCATCCAATAAGAAGATCTCAATTTCAGATACTGTTTATTTTAGTTTTAAAATGTTTTTTTGTTGTTAAAATTAAAAACCCCATATGTTTTGTTTATTTGCTGCTATATTTCCTTGCTTCTATCAATCATACATTTTTTTATTCCCTATTAATAACATCTGATTTACCAGTCGATTTGGTTCTGTTACCTATTTCTTCTCTCAGTTTTTAGCCATTTGTTTATTTTTCCTAGCATGCCTCATATAGTTATATTGGATGCAGGATATCAGAAAATATAATTATAGAAACTCTAAATTATGCTATCTTCAGCTGTAGCTGAGTTTTCTTATGGCAGGGATACAAAGTGCTGTTGGACTATTCTGGTCTTAGAAAAGCTTGGTGTTAGGCTTGTTAGCTCTGTTCTATTCAGTTTTGCCCTTACTCTTGATATGTCTTTCTCTGAGGCTGTGGTCTTTACTCTTAAGAGTGTGCCCCTCCTGGGGTCTGAACTGAATGCCTGAGTTTTTACCATTACTTCTGTGCTTTGGTGGGACTTGATTTCCAATCTCTTTTCCTCACACTGCACACCTGCTGCAGGTTCTGCTCCTCTCTTCAGCTTCTGGAGAGGTTGGGTGTTTGTTGATGATTTTGTTTTTTGGATTTCTCAGCCCTGCTCTGGAACATATATAATTTAGTAACAAACAGTATTTACGCAGTGGTCCCCCTTCTCTATGTTTAGTTTTTCCTCTCCAAGATTTCCCCTGTTCCCAGCAACTTTGAAATTTCTGAACTCCAGACTTAGAATGACTGATGCTTCTGCCTGGGTTCTGATCTAAGTGCTATAGTTTGCAAAACACCCACGGAAAATCTGAGGTAAAGGTGCTTTCCTTCCTACTGGTTATTCACTAATGCTTTTAAATAGTTATTTCATATATTTTGTCCAGATTTCATAGTTGTTGTTAATGAAATATTCTTTCATGGCCAAATTGCATATATACAAAGTAAGTTTAAAAATAATCTTTATCTTTTAGACATATAACTGAGATGTTTACAGATGCTGGAGATGATACTTGGAGTTGTCATTAAAATAATTTAGAGGTGGAGTGTTTAGAAAAGATTGCCCATGAGAGAAGAAAGAGTTTCCTCCCCATGTTGCAAAGTTTGACTGACATGAGGTAAGAAATATGAGAGAAATAATGAGATAGCTTTCTTCTCTTCTTCCTTCAAAAAACTTTTAGGTGTAGCATTTTTTTACAATTTCCCCGAAGACATACTACGAGGCTGTGCCTGTATAATTAAATGCTGAACTCTATTGCTTTTTGTTTTGTTTTGTTTTGTTTTTAATGTAGTGTTCAGCAAATAACACATTACTTGGTGTCACCTCCCATCCTTCCTTGTTTCCTTTCTTTTTTTTATCTCATTCTCACTGCTCTGGCTTAGCACCTTCCAAATAAAATAATAGCACCAAAGAGCTAGTTTTACTTTTGCTTCTATTTGTCTGAACATAAGTACCACAAATGTATTTGTTTTCTTTGGCTTTCTTAAAGATAATAACACATGAAAATAGATACATTTTAATTTGTGATGAAATGTCATATGTAGGTCAAGTAAAAATTGAAACAATGTCTAATATGCTGAAAGAAATTACCATGTACCATCAAATTTCTGTGTTTTATGTTATTTATATAGAGAGGAAGCAGAGTCTAGGAAAGTTAGATACTTTTCTAACAACATAAAGCTAGTAAATGTACGAAGGATAAGACAGGAACTCAAATATCAAAATCTGAGCTCTTAATCACCTTGTGGTTTCTTATTATAATTATGACTATTATGCTTTCTTATTATAACTGAGGCTATATGTTTATTACTAATGATTTTCTTTAATGAATACTTGATTATCATGGAACAATATCACAATGACTTAAATAAATTTCAGCTGAATGACAATATTTTTTTTAAAAAAATAAAAGCTGCTACTAAACTTGTGCCACCTCTGGGAAGTAGGAACTCAAACCTAAATTAGATTTGATTAAGAAACAACAAATATTGTGAGTGTTTTTCCTTCAAGTGTTCCATAGGGAATTATCTGTTATATTTGATTCTGCTTGATTATATGGTCTATTCTACTGGCTGTCTGCACTTCGTTCTTTTCTCAAGCTTGAATCTCAAAATCTTTGTCTGAAATAGCTTCATAATTTATATATTTAGGTATTCTTCTCTTTAGCAAAATAACAACCATAATATTTCATTAAAGCAGTCAAATACATATCCTCTGACAGAACAAACCAAACTGGCTTTAGCTATAGAAAGAAGCTCAGTTGTTTGCTCAGTGAAATTTAATTTAAAGCTCATAGGCTTATTCATCCAGCCCTTAGGTCATTGGAAGATTGCTTTTTATTTTTCAAAGTACCTCTTATAAGAGAAAATAAAAAATACAGGATGCTGAGATACTTCTATGTATACCAATATATATCATTGAAATTTTAAGAAGGCTATAACAGCTGAACTAATAAACACTGAAGGATTAGTCATAAATACATAGACAGTCCTTCTTAAATTTAACCAACTATTTTGTTTTTTGATGTAAAACTAAATTTTTAAATATTAATGATAATTGCTTTCATTATAGATTGTATCTACAATATTGCAATTTCATTTTTTTACTGATTTCTCTAATTTTCACATTTCCTTTCCTTTTTAAAAATATTCTTTTTTATAATTTGGCATATCTAGAAACTATGAAAAGTCATTAGATTATTTACAAGAAGAATTTGTTTTGCTAAACACTTTTCTGAGAGAAAGCCTCTTTCTCTGATGGATTGAGTCCTTACCAGGATAAGCACATTAGAATAAGGGTCTTCCCTTCTCTTTTCTCCTTGTACATAAAGGAAGATCAGAGTTTTTCTTTGCCATAGAATCTACCACCATAGCTGCCTTGGCCACCAAAGAAATCTAGATTTATGTAGTACTTTATGTTTTGTAATTTTTTCTTTGTCACTTACTCTTGTGACAACTTAGAGTATTCACACTGGGCTAGGCACTGGAAACACACTGATGAGTAAACCATTATTCCTGCTCTTGAAAACCTTAATGTTCACTCCGAATGATGAGATTAAATTCAAACTGAAGTGTGTACTGAACCTATTCACTATTTTACCAATTAAAAAACCAAGGCACAGAGAGGTTAAATGATCAACTATTACGTCCTATAAAGTACATACAATAATTGAATAATAGGTCATATCATCGTTCAAATCAATTAGAATCTTTGGTAATGTGTGCCTGGGCATTTGGAATTTTTTTTAACTTCTAAGGTAATTATAATGTGCAACCAAAATTAAAATCTGCTGCTTTTCACAAAGCTTTTGTCCTTCCTACTCTAAATGAATGATGGGTTCTTGTTCTTTAAACATCAATTGGTAGGTCTCTCTAATTGGAAAAAGAAAGCTGATCTGTTCATTAAGACTTTTATGTTCCAATGTTGAATATGGGTGTAAACAATGAAGATAATAAACCTTTCCTTCACTCTATGCCATGATGAGGTAGGCATTTGTCTGTGGGCAAGCCAATCAGCCTCTGAGAAACTCAGTTATTTTGTTTGTAAACTTGCTGTGAACTTTTGAAAATGCAAATGTATGGACCTCACCCCTTAGGGTTCTGCAGCATCAGTCAGCCTAGGCTAGATTGTGTTGCAATGATATAAAGTCTCAAAAATCTCAATAGATTAAGTCAAAAAATAATTAAATTTTCTTCTACCTGTAAAAACTTTGTAGGGTTTTTGGTATGCGTGGTGGTGGCAGTGAATTAAAATAATACTGAGACTGTTGGATTTGACTTCATTGGCAGTCAGAAATGAGGCAATTACCAGAGTCCACCCCTTCTGTCTCCTTTGTTAAATATCAGCTACTTATCCTGGGAGGCAGGTCGTCATGGTAATGGAAGGCGAATGGGCATGACATGTAAATAAGGGCAGTAGATTATTTATAACCTCTTTACTAATGTCTTTTTTTGAGCTGGGCTGGGACATAGTATTACCTGTCTTTTTATGAAGCAAGGATGCTTCTCATTATCAATAAAGCCTCCTAAAAAACCATCTTTTATCTTTTCTTTAAAAAAAAAAGAATTTTGAAAGGCTACAAA
Organism: Cynopterus sphinx; assembly: GCA_030015415.1. Lineage (NCBI taxonomy): Eukaryota > Metazoa > Chordata > Mammalia > Chiroptera > Pteropodidae > Cynopterus > Cynopterus sphinx. Next base: position 116,967,469 of record CM057381.1, on the reverse strand, counting down.
TACAGGTTGAAGAACATAGTACCAGAAGAAGTGATGATACCCATGTTGCTTTAAAGGCAAGAAGGGTTAATGACACAGTTGAGAATATGAGGAAAGAGGGTTGCAGATAAACAAACAAACAAAACCCCAAAAATAAAGCACACACACATCATGTTTAACATGGCAGCATAAGAGAGCATGATACACTCTGGAAACCACACTGGGCTAGGCACTGGAAACACACTGATGAGTAAACCATTATTCCTGTAATAATATATAGCTGAAAGAACCAGACAGCACACACCTCATACACCATGTTTAAAAAAATTGGATTTTATCTAGAAAAGTAATATTGAGTTGATTTGTTCAAGAATTCTCATTGAGTTGAGGGCAGAATGCTGATGGATTATTCAGAATTCCTGATTCTCAAGTTAGAGGATACATATTTGTATAGGTATATGATTAAAATATGTGTATGTGTGTGTGTGTGTGTGTATTTTATAACCATCTCAAACAGGAAAACATCTAAATAAAGCACTAATATCTTAATCGCAGTGTGTGATCCACTAATTAATTGTAGCTTACATTTTCCAAGGAATATACATTACATATATCCTTAACTTTCTGATTTTATCACATGCCAATCCCCTTTGATATTAAAAATAAATGTAAATTTTTAAATAATTTTTCTCCTTTTTTTTTCTCATTGCAAATACTGTGTCTTCTCTCCTGCTATTCTAGAAGTATTTAGGCAGTTACTATCTCTTCCATTTATTTCCTTGCTGAGTCTTCACAACTTCAGTTACATTGCCAAAAATTACCACAGCTCTAAGGACCACTCTATTCTGGAAATACCCATTAAGTCACTGAAAAATACAACTCTTCAAACATCATAAACATACATATGCTGTTTTGAAAGCCACTGTCATAGGCAAAGTTAAAATTACCCAGAATCCAAATTTAGCCAAACAATATCATTGGAAAATGTGACACTTAGTTTTCACTACCATCTGAATTTACTGTTATAGATTTATCAACACTGTCACAAATTGGACCACATCAGATTAAAAAGCTTCTGCATAGAAAATGAAAACCATCAACCAAATGAAAGGCAATCTACTGAATGAGATGGAATATTTGCAAATCATGTAACTGATAGTTAATATCCACAATATAAAAAAGAACTTACACAATTTAACAACAAAAATGTTTTTCTATTAAAAATTGTTAAACTTGATAAAAATTTGATAAAATTTTTATCAAATTTAAATAATTTCATTTAAAAATCAGAAGCTGAAGATCTGAAAAAAATAGATATTTTTTCCAAAGAATATATAGGAATGGCCAACTAGTACACGAAAAGATGCTCAATATCACTAATCATCAAAGAGATGTCAATTAAAACCACAATGAGGTAGCACCTTCACACCTATTAGAATGGTTATTATAAAAAAGACAAGACATAAAAAGTGTTGGCAAGCATGTGGGGGAAAGAGAAACTTTCTGTACTGTTATGGGAATGTAAATTTGTGCAGCCATTATGAAAAATAGTATAAAGGTCCCTCAAAAAATTAAAAACAGAACTGCTATATGATCCAGCAATTCCACTTCTGGGTATTTATCTAAAGAAAATGAAAACACTAACTCAAAAAAATATATGCACACCAATATTCTATGCAGTATTTTTTACAATAGCCAATATATGGAAGCAACGTAAGTCCCATCAATGGATGAATAGATTTAAAAAATGTGGTATATAAATGCAATGAAATACTATTCAGCCATAAAAATAATGGCCACTTGTAACAACAGGAATAAATATTGGGGCCATTATGCTAAGTGAAATAAGTCAGAGAAAGACAAATAATGTATTATCTCACTTATTTGTGGAATCTAAAAGAAAAAAAAGAAAAGAAAAGAAAAAGAACAAGCTCACAGATACAGAGAACAGATTGGAGGTTCCCAGAGACAGGAATCATGGGATGAGCAAAATGGGTAAAGGTGATCAAAATGTACGAACTTCTAGTTATAAAATAAATAAATTATAGGGCTATAATGTACAACATGGTGGCTATAGTTAGAAATAATGTACTGCATATTTAAAAGTTGCTAAGAGAGTAGATCTTAAAAATTTTCAGCACAAGAAAAAATTTAATTTATAACTATATTTGGTGGCAAATGCTAATTAGATTTACAGTGGTGATCATATATACAAATACTTCATCGTTATGTTGTTTACATGAAACTAATACAATGTTACATGTCAATTATACCTCAATAAAAAATATTTCAAACTTTTGCATCCACAAAAATCTCCTATGGAATAGGTTTTAAAAAATCACCTGAAATCTAACAGTCAAGTAATAATATTAAAAAGTGTAACACCAAGTTTTCGCACCCAGATGAATTTACCTTTATAGGTTTATCGATGTAAATGTCTCTGTACTCCAGAATTATTATGGCATTTTTGTTTGCTTCTTTTTCATTTTCTTTCCTTTTTCAACACTTTTGATTTGTCCTGTATTGTTAGGTTTATTTCAATACTTTGCTACTAGTTTCTCCCATTCATCCATGCATTTATCAATCCCTCAATCATTAAACAAACATTTCTTAATCATCTACTACATGTGACAAATTTATAACAAATTGCAATGTTGTTTACACTTAGAATTATTCCAAGGTATTCAAGATTCCATATGGGACGAAACATTTCAAAGGAGGATATAGGGTGAATTGTAAGAACATAAGCTATTAAGAGCAATTGTGCCAAAGAAAAAAGGTCAAGTTCAATAATAGCATCAATGGTAGTATGATTACTATAATTGTAAGCAAAGTCTAGAAATTTAAGATACAGAATTCGGAGATTTTTTTTGAGGAAATGAATAATCAGGTATAATGGGTTTTGGTATTAAGAGATGAGATCTAATTTAGAGGTCGGAACAATATACATGATTTATCAGCAGCAAGACCTATCATTGATAAGAGCCACAAACCATATATGCATTCTGTCTGGAAATGAATTTCTTTCAGATGACAACCACTTGAACCAAAAGGTGACATTAAACATAGGATGAGAGAATGGGCAACTGGTAAGCTGCTGACTTTAAAGGCCCCAGCTACACAAATCAGTTATCAGTTGAGCTGTTTTTAGGACTAATAATAAATTAATAAGGATTTAGACTTAACAGCTTTGCAGAATTCTGGAGAGTGTCAGGTTATTGAGGGCAGGGGTGAAGTAATGGAAAAAAAAAAAAAAACATGACCAATCTGTTCCTTACTGTTTTTAGCACATGCAAGGGCCTGTTATGAAGGCAGGAGACCAGAAAAAAAAAGCAGGTGGCCAGTTGCAAATACCATCATATGACAGACAAGTCCAGGGACCCTTCAACTGGTTTATCTTCTTCCCTGTCCCCAAACTTCAAATGCCCTGTGCTGACCTTGGTGTTTTATAACTTACACTTTGTATGAACCAAGAATTGAACACTTAAATGACAATTTACTCTCTTTATATCAAAGCAATAGCAGCAACCTACAAACATACTTATATTTAGTCAAGGAAAGAATAAGATAAATGAATTCTTGTTCAGTAATGTCTCACTATTAGTCACACACACCTTTATTTCACAATTCTTTTGACTGCCACAGGTGGGAATTTATTTTCTTTCAAGATAAGCTTTCTAGCATGGGCTATTAATAGACACCACAAACTTGAGCCTCAATTTTACCCCTGTATCTAGCTCTGCATTGTCTGGTTTTAGAAGACTAAAAGGGGGGGGGTAATAATACATTATCTGTGTCCTCTGCTTTGTACCCCCGAGACACTTCTCATTTTCTCTGATTGAAGATAAATAGCATGGTCACCGATCAGTCAACTGCTATTACCATCTTACAAAAACAAAACAAAACAAAACAAAACAAAGCAAAGCAAAACAAAACAAAACAAAACAAAACAAAACAAAACAAAACACACCACTAACACCTTCTCACTTGTGTTAATTTCTCCCTCACTCAGCAATGTTCCCTCCCCCGCCACCTTTTAGAGTAAACTATCCAGTTTTCAAAGTATGGCAAACAAGACCCCTCTGATATCCTAGGGAGATTACGCACATGTTCCATTGTAGACTTATATATACATTTAAGAGGTCCAGACACTGCCCTTTCCACTCTATCATTGACTTTTGAACTTCTTAAGGGCAGCCACTGAACTTATGAATTTTTGTGTTTCTGTCATGACTATGATTTACATATAATATAGAAGATGCCCCCCAAAATACTTGCTGAATAAATAATGAGACAATTGAGTAGTTTTATGAAGTCATTTAGCTTCTTTCTAAATTAAACCTGAACCAAAGTTCCTCAGAATTCTCTACAACAGCCCAGAAAAGACACAATTGTTTAAGATAAACATCATCATGGCCATATATAGTTTCTTTTAAAACTAAGTCTATTTAAAGAATCTAACACTTTGCTTTTTCCTCCTTTGTTAATGTGAGAGATTTTAACACATTATAAGAAGACTCAAAACACTGCATGCAACCTAGTCTGCAGAAATTGACACCACAACAGAAACATGCCATTTCTTCCAGCAGGGGGGCAAGCTATACGATGGTTTATGAGCTCAGGCTATATACATAAACTTTCTGAGTTTGATCCCCAGCTCCACTATATACCTATAAAAGAAGACCTTGAGTAAATTATGCAGCCCATCTGTGTACAAATTTCCTCATCTGCAAAGTGGTGTTCGGCTCATACGATGAATACAGCATCTACTGCATAGGATTGCTGTGGGGATAAATAAACTAAGGCATAGAAAACAGCACAGAGCAAGGCACACAGCTTTAGATATTATTAATATTCAAAGTATAAGATAACGTGAGAGCAATATTTACATTTTATGAATTATTTTATAGCTTGTACTAATTTTGCAAATAAATTTTCAATAATCGATGATGATCTTTAGGACAGCTTCTGTCAGAACCAAGGCCTTTTAGCTGCCCTCCTTCCTACCTAATTTATACTGGGTACACTGCTTAATATGTTCTCCATCTGGTACTCAGAGAATCCATAGCTCAACAACAACAAATTTTTTAATTAATCTTCCGTATTAGTTCTCTGATGAAAGAAACAAACACAGAAGTCAACTGAAATTAATTTCTTAAGGAGATTATGGTAAGAATTATACCTATGGGACACTGTTAGAAAGTGCTATACACACAGTTAGCCTCTCGATGGAAATAAAGTGATTTTCATTAACATGTCACAGTCTCTACATTTTTTTTCAGTGGTAGTATGATCTGGGAAAAGGAACAGAGGCTTAGGTGTCAAGATATCCACAGTTTTAGCACAGATTTTTCATAGGTTAGCAGGGATGAGTGTATGTGGAAAGTTCTACAGGCAGTAGTACCTTACTGTTGCCATCTAGAATAAGCTCAATACATAATAGCTAATGAATAAACTAAGGCAAGTCCTTTAATATTGAGGTTTCCTCATCTGAAAAGACAAAAAGTAATAATACCAAACTTAATGGTGGTGACATGGGTATATAAAAGTTTCAGAAATGTGGGTGCCAATCAAGCATTTGCTTTTTCTCTTATTTCTTCATCAACCTGGCATAAATAAAATACTGCATTAAGAGCATTTATTTTATAGAAAATATTTTTTTAAACCCCTTCATTGTTTGGAAGCATGTAGAGAACCCAGATGTCACAAAGTAAAATCAGACCAATGTTCAGCCCTGTCTAGAAAGACACACCAGGTTCAAAAAGGTCAAAGTGACTTAAAACCTAATAATACATGTCTAACTGGTGACAGACCTTATCGTGTCCAAAGTATAGTCCTCATTTATAAACCAATAATCAAATCATTTCCTTTCTATCCTTTTATTAAAATATTTTTAAAAGATATCAACAGAACCCTAAAAGGAGTTATAGTAGCAGTAGTTACTGTGCTTTTAGTGTAATAATGATGATAGCAATGATAGTAAGTTAATGTTGAATAATCACTGACTCCATGCCAAAAGCTGTTGTAGCCTGCCACGGTCATCTGGGATGTTTGCCCTTCCAACATCAAATATCCCATCTCCTTCCATCTTCAGATTATCCCTGCCACACTGTGAGTGGACATTTGATCTCGGCCTGGTTAATCTGAATATTTATATTGTCCTGGCAAGTTAGGTCTAAAGATTTTCCTAGAAATAATGAGAATGAGAAATTTCTTCCTTCAATTTGACAAGTGGGAGGCTATCAGTCTCACTTGCTGGCATGCCTTTCCTCCCATTACAGAGAAAATCTGTCTAGAGATGAAGCAAAGGAAACTAGAACCAAGAAATAAAACAGATTTCTGATTCCAGCCTGTGAGCAACTGGTACCAGCCACATCTAAAGCCAATTAACCAGAGACATTTAAGTATTATAAGCTAATAAGTCCCCATTTTCACTTATGTCTCTTTGAACTCAATTTCTATCATTTACAACTTAAATAGAAACAGGCTTATTCCCCATTTTTTTAATTAAGAATGAGCACAGAAATCATAGAACTTTATCATGCTCTGGATTTATATTTCTACTAAATTCTCATAAAGGTAACTTCCAGAAAGTCATACAGCAGATGTACCTAAACATGTAATTCAGACCTCCTTCTAATACTAGAGTATGGATACTTAGGATGCTGGACCAAGCTCTCAGTATCATCTTTTTCTCCCGACATACATCCACCAGCAATAATGTGAAAACCTAAATCTCCAGTTTAGGGAGGAAGATGGGATCTATAAACAAAAATAATGTAAAATTCTGCAATAAAGTACAATTTGAACATGTAACACACCATAAACGATGTCTTATACTTAATCCCAAAGTGCAGCTGAAATCTACAAAATGAGATTTGAAGTCATAAAACAGCTATTTATGTTCTGGTACTAATAGCTGCAAATTTTAGAAAGTCATTTTACTTCTTTCATCCTGTTCTCTCACTTTTAAAATAACAGTAAGAGTAACAGCATCTTCACATGAGAGTTGTAAGAATCTTGGTGATGAGCAGCTAAAACACACTAGAAAATGACTGATAGACACTCCGGAAATGTTTAAGAAGAAAAAAAGCATTGCATATCTCTAGACGTAGCTGCCCACTTTACAGAGGAGGGTGAAGGCATTTAGCTAGGTTCATTGAAGCCATGAAGCTGGCTAGAAGTTCCCTAGGTTATTCTCTTTCATGTTTTTGAGTTTTGGAGGTTTTTTGTTTTGTTTTGTTTTGTTTGTTTTTGTTTTTTGTTTTTGCATTTGCATATTCAACACACTATAATATTTACTTCTTTGTTCTCTCAACAATGTTTCTGGTCTATAAGCTGCCTAGGAGTTGTTTAAAATTCTATTTTCTAGTCTTATTCTCAGGTATTCTGATTTTGAATCTGGGATAAAGTCCAGAAATTTGAAATTTTAACAACCAATTTCTGATGATGGGAGTCCACAGAGCACACTTTGAGAAACACTGAGTCTAGCTTATGTGTATAAAAACAGTCAAAGAAACATAATCCCTTTTCTCTTGGATTATAATTATCCCATTTTACAAAGAGTTTAGGTTTAAGCTGAAATGTTCTGGCAACATGCACTGCAGAGGCCCCTGGGAAGATATTTATGTGAAAATCTCATCTAGTATATGTTACTGAAAATTCGGTAGATAAAAATTGCCTATACTTTGGAAAACATATGAGGTTTGCGTTATCATTCCCTTTGTGTGGCTAATGTTAGAGTCAAGAGAAGGCGAAGTGAAAAATCTATGTCATTTGCTTGACTAATGCTGTAATTTAAAACTACCAATTCCTGCAGAGCATTTTGTATTCACATGGAGATGGCATGTGAAAGATAAATTAGTATGCTACAAAGCAACAAGGTTCCTGAATAAATGACTACCTTTGTTGTTTAAGGAAATGGCCTCAAACATTATCCATAAATATTAGTGTTTTTCCATATAGTTAGTGACTGTTGCTTCTTTATCAAATTTCTAGGAAACAAAGTAACTTTTTAACCCGTATGTTTAATGAAACTATCATTGTGTTTATGCAGAATTGAAGAACTCCGTCAAAATATTCTAACAGGATTTTCCATCTAGAACATGAGTCATTTCTATAAATGTTGAGGAGTAAATGCATCTTGAATCAGTTTTTTACTCTACATCATTCGGGAATTTTGGCAAAGTCACAAACATGTAGATCTGAGTGCAAGATCCCTTAATATGTAAACTCAGACAATGTTTTTATTGCACACTTTTGACAATCAGAGGCCAGCTTATCAGGAATAATAACATGCAATTGGCTTGTTGTAAATTCCTCCATTCTCATCTGTGTCTAAGAACCAGGCCAATCAGATCACTTTCATATAAATCACATGCACTTTTCTGAATTCATCATCCCTCACCTGTTTGGTCTGCAGTCAGATGATCATAACCTGTGTCTTACCCAGCCATAGACTGTAAAATTCAGGGCTCAGCTTCATAATAGGGGATTTTCTTTGAAGATTTATCACACCTACTCTTCAGGTCTTGACTGAATAGACTCTGCTCTTCTAGTATTACGCAAAGTTCACAGATGGAGAGGGAACTATCCCCTTATTTTTTTTCTCTCTGGAATAACTGGTCATGAAAAGGATAAACTCAATTTTCTCCCTAACTCGTAATAGTGGTTTGAAAGTTACAATACCACTTTCAGAATGAAGAATAACCTTGAGTCCAGGCTTATACACTGTTTTGTAATAAGGAGAACACCTCCCAAATATAAACCATTCTTCTTCAAATTAAGCCTCAGATATAGAGAGGTAAAGGATTTAAGATGTAATTGAAGTAAAAGTGGAATTTTCAAGGAAAATCAATAGGAGTGGGTAGAGGAAGTAGAGAGAAAAGACAGCAAAAGAAAAGGGCAGGAAAAAAAATGGACACTGACATGGACAAAACTTATCTGTTTTAACCTCTGTAACCCATCCTACCAAATGAGAATGACATTATTTTGAGATCAACAAAAAAGATTTAATGTATATCTGTTTAGCAGTTACATGAAGATAAAAACATATTGGTTGTACTATCTTTTTATAATATTGATTAGCCCTTCCTTTCTGAAATCTAAGTATTTAGAAAACTGGTAATAGTCTCTTAGAAGTCATTATGGAAGGCATTAATTATTATTTGCTCCCATATAGTCAATACTGATTATTAATTATGGTTACCTTGTAAATCAGTGCTCAAATAGATATACACATGCCAGTAAACCTTCTGGGTATTAGTTGATTGGTAATAGGACTTGCTCTAGCACAAGATTTCTCATGAGAAACAAGTCAGCTTCTTCACATAAGATAAGGTTTCTTCTGTGTTTGCCTGCCAGCAATTTCTGCTATTAAGCATTAGTAAGTTTTATCTTGCACTTGATTTTAGACCAGACAGTATTTTCTATCCAGAATTTCAGATTAAATAAATATACCTGGGTTTAAAGCCAGGCATCATCATTTATTAGCTAAGTGACCTTGTGTAAGTCATTTAATTTCTCAGAACCTCGATTTTTAAAAAATCAGTAACATGCCAATAATCACTACCTCATAAGATTTCTGAGAGGATGAATTAAGATAAAGTTGGTCAGGTGCCTGACACACTGGAAAGCCTCAATAAAATTTAATCATTATGTTATGCTTTTTGGCCATTATTATAAGGTCAACATTCTGCTTCAGCAAAGGTTAGTACGAATAGAAACTGAGCCATGTGGGATGGCCCAAGAACTAGTAGTTTTTTAAACAGCACTTCTTGGTTTGTCTACACATTGGAATCAACTGGGGAGCTTTAAAAAGCCCCAAGTATAGTTTGTCCACCAAACCAAATAAATGAGACTCTCTGAGATCGAGACCTAGATATCAATATTTTTAAAGCTCCCTAGAGAATAGTTTCAACTGGCAGTCAAGGTTGAGAATGACCGTTTTAAAATATTATAGATCATGTAGCCTAGGTCAGAGGCAGGCCTTATGGAATATTATTTCTCCACAGCTTTGTTATATATCCCTTTCTATGGATTGGTTTTCCTACAGGGTAGTTAGGATCAGTGGAAATCTCCTTACTCCATCTGGAAAGCCCAATGATCTTTAAATATTTTGTGGCAGAATATTTTTTATTATTAAAATCTTAATATGAGAAAACAGTATTCTATTAGGATAAAACACTTTATAAATTATACCATGACATTATTAATAAAATTGAGAATTTTTGATAAACACAAAATTTTGAGTGTTTAGATGAAAACTAGTCTTTTGGGTTCAGTATTCCAATTATTATGTTTTGTTTGTATAGTGTAAGACTTCATATATTCTCTATTGTATGTGCTCTTTGGCAATGGCAATGGATCTTTTTTCTTCTGTTTCTTTAACAACTCATTTGCAATCATAGGATACTCTTTAGTGAACTGAATTAGATGTCTGAAAGGGTAGCAATATTTTGGGATATTGTTTCAAACATGTCTGCTAAAAGCATCTAACAGATTTTGTAAGTGCAAGTTATAGAAGAAATACTAAAACTTAAAATAAGTGCTTAAACTCTACAGAATACAATCTGACAAGGCACTTCTAAAATATAGATAATATGACTGAATTTTGCATAACATTTTAAGAAAGTGTAATGCCCATGAACTGTATAATTTTGTGTAAGTAGATATGCAATTTTGAAGTGAGAGAATATGCAAAATCCTGAGATTACAAAGATAAACGAAGTTCCTACAACTTTTCCAATCAATATATATATGTATATATATTTAAAAATAAATAAAAACTCAAAAATATTCTTCAATATGGCAGACTCAGTTTTATTCTGAAGCTACAGTCTTGCACAAATTAATGCATTGATAATCTCCAGTATTTTTAAAGTTGTTATATGATTATGATTATTGTACATACTTAATTGCCAAAGATATCCAATTTCATGAAATGTTTAGATAATCCCAGACATATTTCAATGGAACTTCAGAGACACACACTGTGAAAATTATTACCAATAATCACTAGCATATTCCAAACAACATTTGCAAACTAGTGAGCTCTGTCATAGTTCTCATTTACATTCTTATACATTTGTCATAACCACACTTTCAGGAAGGTACTAATTTTAGTGTTGAGAGATCAGGATTAATTTGTACAAGACTGACACCCTGCAAGCTGGCCATCACCAAAAAGAACCTATCTATAACCAAACAGAAAATCACTTGGAGGCCAATAGATATACTAACTGGCACTGTTCACATTCTGCCTTATTCCTGGTTTACCTTTTAATCAGAGCTAAGTAGGCCTCATTGAAGTCCCCTCTGTTTTGGACTCCCATCTTCTTCCCTTCCCACCAATCCATTTTTCCCTGGGGTCCAGGCCAATTTCATCTACCACTGTACTGTCTTCTTCTGAGAACATTCAGTTTCCCAAGATCACACCACCCTCAGATTTACTAAAGGTGATTTCTGGTTTTGCTTATGACTCAGTTTCTCTCAAATTGATCACCTAAATTACACACACAGCCTGTTGACCTCTTTTCCCCAAAGTCATCTCGTGGTGAGAGGGTTTTTAAAGTAGCAAGAAAAAAAATAGAAGTTACACTTTTATTAAGTATGCTATTAGGTTTAAGATGCAAAACTAATCATATACTTTCACTGTCCCTGTATAAAACAAGACTGCTCTTTGTTCCAGAAAATACACTTCTGGAAGAAAAGACTTTCAACTAAATAAAATAATTTCCTGATCAAAACTGATTGCTTCTTTATCAATACTCACTTCAAGAGCCTCAGAAAAAATTATGACATAAATGCAGGCCAGTTTTGAGCAGTTTTCCACCTTGCACAATCTGCTTTACAGTTGTCCAGGGCAGATTCTGAAACACTATAGCTCCCTAAGTCTTTCTTCTGAGTCAATGTGCATCCTCTCTTATTAAGCATGTCTAATACACTTAGCTTTGTTTCATCAACAGGTTTTTCTGGTGGTTATTTGGAGAATTAGAATTGATAGCCAGATTCTACAAGTCAAAAATAAGAAAAATAAAATAAGAAAAATGATACAATAGGCAGGAGCAGGCAATTCATAGAAAAGGAAACCCTCAGGACCTATAAAGTCATGAAATATGTTCAAAAGAAGATGAGCATTTCTAAATAATGCAGAATGAAAATTCTTGGCAAAGAAGGCATTCAAACTTAGACTCTTTTGAAGGGCAGAATTTCCACAATCTGGATCAGAGGTAGAGGACACAATATAAAGAAAGACTTCAAAGCCAAAAAGGTCAGGATAACTTTAGGAAATATAACTATGTGGTGTGGTTGGCAGACCAGCCTTGTGAATTAAATGTAAATTTAAAAAAAGGCTGAACAAGAAGCTGAAGACAAGATCATGAAGGGTCTGGAGTACTTTGCAGATGTGATGTAAAGGGTATGGTTGCCCTATATCGGTACTGTATTCTCATGGTTCTGTTTATCTCTACAGGGACCACTGCTCAAGTGGGTTATGACCACCTCAAGCGCAGGAATTTTACTGGAAACTGTACCCTTTCTGGTCCTAAGCTAGTGTCTCAGATATAGAGATTCAAAAACATAAATTGGAAAAAAAATAATTGCAACAAAAACTTTTATTGGCATCTTATATTTGTATAAGAAATCTATTGCAGCTCTATCAGTGAGAGAGGCAAGACCAGTATCTTTGACACATGGACAAACTGTGATTCAAAGAGGAAAGGGGAAGAAAATTACTGACCATTGGCAAGGTGACAGAGCGTTTTTATGTATGTGTATAAACTCACATGTGTTTGTGCTTATATGTATATGTATGCATATTAACCAACATGCACATATGATTTTATTTTTTCATTTTAGCACTCACAACAACTTTATAAGGCAGATACTGTTATCTTTTCAAAAACAAAGATCTGATGCTTCTGTTGGATTTTTTTTCAGCCACGGTTGGAACTACCACTTGAACTCAGTTTACCTAACTCCTAATCTGGTGTTCACTTCATTATACTATGTTCCTTCTCCTCACTTGTCATCTTCCAGAGCTCTTTCCTACAAAGCAGAAACAAACCTAACTGGTAAGCTGATCTCCTTCTTTGATATGCCCTGGGCAGATAATGCCAGTTTTGCAAACCTGCTTATGGCTGTTAAGAGAGGAGCTCTTCTTCCTGGGTACTGAGGTAAGACCCACAAATACTTGGACTCCGTCTGCAGTCCCCAAAGACAGATGTGTGTAACATTCAGCTTACAAAACTGAAACTCAGGACATGTTTGTACTTTTCTTAGTGAGTAGAGACCAGGCTCTGTGACTTTCATTCAAACCTTCTACCAACAGCTTCTTATAAAACATCTAATATTGACTTCTCAAGAAGATATCCAACTGTAAAATACATTATATTTCTTGTAAGCATGGAAATAATTTCACTTCAGTTGCATTGTAATGTATTTGAAAAGTAGATCTCTTCAAGAGAGATACGGTGGTCAGTCCTGTTAGAATTTCTAACCACAGCAACATCAAACGTCCTGTTTATGAGAGATGTTTAAGAGTTTAATCAGTGAATATCATGGATTCTACCGCCTCCTGCTTTATTTCACTTTCATTAATTAGCAACTCTTGTATCTTAAACTTTCCTCATAAATGCATAGTGCCTGGTATACAGTAAGGGCTCACATATTTCAGGTGAGCTTGAGGTCATGGGCATTTCTCTATTTCAGTGATCTCAGTATCTGACACATAATAGGTAAAATATGTCAATTAATAAGTTTGAAAAGTTTCATGCAGAAATTATATTAAATTGGGTTTTAAAAGTAGTACTATTTAAAAAAAACATCAGCTCATCAACCTAAAGTCAAACTTATTTTAAGACACCTACTGAATATAGATCCAAGTAAAATGTTAGTGCAATTTTATATAAAACTATAAGTTGGAATGCAGAGGAAAAATAGCAAATCTGATTTTCATTTATTTTTAAAACAACTGTAAACTTTAGACCTACACAAGAGCAAAATACTTTCTATATTCAAGGCCATGTCTAGTCATTCAAAGCAAATTAGGAAATGAGGGATAGTTGCTGAATATTTGTGGTTCTTCCTAACCCTTACACCTAAAATACATAAATAATTGAGATAAAAGACACAGGGCTAGAAGCTGCTGAAAAATTGGTTTCTTTATGTACTTCAGTGGGAGGTTATAGTCTTTGACCCTGTCTTTCCACTGGACAATTGTTGACTGGGGAAAAGATTTCTTGTACTTCCAAATTCCTGCTGGTAACTGAGTTACACCCATAAGTACTTCAGCACCGCAGTTGTGCCCACGTTCTGATAGACAATGAGAAATAAAGGCTACTTGTCTTATTCAATTTAGGCTAATTTGGTGGCTTAAACAACAGAAATTTACTTCTCACATTTCTGAAGGCTGGAAATCCAAAATCAGAGTGCCAGCACAGTTAGGTCCTGATGAGGGCCCACCCTCCTCCAGGTTTCAGTGTCCTCAACATGGCAGAAGAGGAGCCAGCTAGTTTTCTACCTCTTCCTATAAGGAAGGGCACTAATCCCATTCCTGAAGACTTCTTACTCATGACCTGAGCACCTCAGGTCCCTACCTCCAGTTAGGATCACACTGAGATTCCTACGAGGTTTCCACATAGGAATTTGAGATTTGGGGGAGAGGACACAAATATTCAGTTCATAACAACTACCCCAGCCAATCTTTGCTTGCTGACTATCTCTGTTTTATTTCTTATGAATATTGAAATTATTGGAAAAGCAATTCTAATTCTGAAACTACTTATTTGACTCAATACATTCATGCTAGAATACTTGTTATGTATCTATGTGTCAGTCATAGTTTTAGACATTATTCTCATAGTGACAAATAAGACAGATTTAATTCTTGTCCTCATAGAGGCAAACAAGAGCTTCATCATATCTAGCACTGATAGGGGTAAAGCACCTACAAGACAATACACTGTTTCCAGGTTACTTTTTCATGCTTTGAACTACTTCAGAAAGATAAAAATCTGTCCTAAGAGATTCTAGTGGCTGGTGGGCATTTATTTATAGAAGACATGCCAGTCCAAGGGCATTTGAAACCAAAGTAAGGTGAAAAAGACAAACTATCCATCAAGCTCTCTTAATCAGTTGAATTAAAAAGAATAGAATAACAAGAACTTCCTAATTTGTTCATTTTTGACTATTTTAAGAAAAATGGCACGTACACACATACATCAAGGACAGATTGAATTGCAGGGATATTTTTGCTCTCATGTGAGGATGGTCTCTAGTTGCTTTATATAGACTCTAGTTCACATATCAACATGTCATCATGGCATTTAGAAAGCCATATGTATTTCTCAGACCCATTCAAGATCATGTCTGTATTATACCTTGCACAGAAAGAATGGTTGATTATATAACACCTGAAGTTGCAAAGCAGAGGTGTGAGGTGTGTGTGTGTGTGTGTGTGTGTGTGTGTGTGTGTGTGTGTATAAAGAAAATGTGAGAGGCAGAGCAAGATCTGTTTTGTCTAAGCCTGCCATCTTCACATTAACTATGGTGAGAAGAAAACGTTCAATAATGATATGAATTGAGAAATACCAAGTCTATAATTTTTCATTTACAAGGAAAACCATGGTAAATATCCTGTGAATTTCTTCTATGGAACACAGGGAGCTGAACTCACAAGACAGGATATTCACAGTGTTATTTAGCTCCAGGATTTATTTCTGTTTCCATGGCAATTCTGTTACATAAAACAGCGTTACTCCTCCTGGTGAGAGGCCTTTCATTTGTCATGCAAACCTGTAACCTAAATGGTGCCTTCAACAGCTGGGTCCAGTCCTAAATGCACAGCAAACTGGCAAATATATTTATTTTAAATCAATAGTGTCACTACATTTTAATAACAACGGCATTCTTATTTGGCATTTTATTTGCTACATCAATTCTAAAGTCCTATTTTATTAGCTCATATGGGCCTTCTGAGTACAACTGCACTGGAGCTGCAGAAGTCAATAAAAGTAATAAATTAAATGTACCAGTCAGTCATTTTTCCTTTGCTCAGCTCAACAAATCCCTCTGTAACCCTGACAGCACTGAAAACCTATGTCTTCCACTTATTTCCCTGTTAGGTTGAGACCGTATTAGACTAGAGTGTGGCTTCTAGAGCCATTTGAACCTCCACTGCCAAAGGAATCTTACCATCAGGTTACTAATATTCTTCTGGGCACTTCTAGTGAATGCTCACACTTGCCCATTCCATTTTGAACCCCTGCCAAAATGCTATTTCATCACAATTTTGAGTGATAAAAGTCAAAATAATGGCATAAAGATAAAGGGATCTAGAGGTCTATATTCTCCAATCTCTTACTTTTAAAAATGATGGAAGAAACCCTATGAGGTCAAATGGTTTATGTAATGTCAAATAGTGAGAGGAAAACTTGGAGGAGAAGCCAGATTTTGCTCACATTGGGGCAATTCTAGACAATTCATAGGCTTCCTGTTTTACTCTTGAGAAGAAAAATTTGTAACACTCCCCAGAGATGTTTTTCAAGTATGAACAGTAAGACTGAAACTGTAAAAACATTGTTTTGATTAGCAGAATAAAACTGTATTAGCAGGAGTTTTCAAATATTACTCAAACATAATGAATTTAATTATATAAAAAAAATTTATATATTAAATTTTATAAGATATTGACTTTCCAGTGTAAAAGTTGCCCCTTCTGAAAATAATTTATATGACTAAATGTTTGAAATGTATTATGAGTATATATAATATGCATGAATTAATTGAGTTATACCTGGGAAGGCCTGAAGCTAGGGGCAAGACCATCTGTCCATCTGGTTACCTGGAACCTAGAATTAGCAATAAAAAGAAAAGACAGCCTAATCAAAGTGTGACAGCCTTCTTGACCATACCTGTTAGTCTAGTTTGAGAATGACTTCTTCAGATGAGGAATTTCTTCCTCTGTCCCCTCCTAAGTCAGTTAGTAACCAACTCAGTGTACTCCCGATGCCATCAGGTACCTTTGTTCAAGGGATATTTAGTCCAAGAAGCAGGTATATTGCCCTAGCTTCCTGGTCTTCATTCCTATTCACCTGAAGCTAGTTTGGGTAATGCTGATTGTAACAGACAAATGCATGGTGGGTAGTCCCCATACATTTGTCTGTTACAATAAGCATTATTTTAAAGGGCATCATCTGGTAGGGGGGAAAGTGGCTTTAAAAAAGCCTATAGGATCCCTTGGTATTTTTTTAAAAGTGCGGCCTACTTAATATTATTATTAGGCATCTACTATGTTCCAGATACTGCTTTGGCTGCCATATATAATGTGTATGTGTAATGTGTGCATGTGTGTGTGTTGTGTGTGGAGAGGGAGAAAGAGAGAGAGAGAGACAGAAACAGAAACAGAGACAGAGACGGAGAATATCCTTTATGGGTCTCACATTGAAGGGGATCTAGAGAGCTTTCTATTATACCAGATGGTCAGAATCTGCTGAGAAATAAAATATTATTTCCTCTTAATCAAGACTTTATACAGTAGAGATACAACATTTCCACACTGTGAGAGGAGAATAAAGTCAAGATGAAAGATTATTTTCATCTGAATTTAATCAAGAAATGATACAGGCATTCCTCGTTTCATTGTGCTTTGTTTTATTATGCTTCACAGATGTGTTTTTTTAAGATTGAAGGCAAGATCCTCCACCAGTATTAAGTTTATGATTCACTTTATTGTTATACTCACTTTATTGTGATGATCTAGAAGCCACAATATCTTCGAGGTGTGCCTGTATTTGGAAGGCAGCTCTTCATAGCTCTTCAATTGTTTATATAATGCATAATTATCAGTGGCTGTGTCTCTGCAGTTGCAAAATTTGAGGATGAACCTAATAGAAGATGTATAATAGAAATAGGATTTGAGAAATCCCAATGAATATTTCAATACAGTCGAAGTCATGAAAACAAAGTTTTTCAATATTATTAGGTTTGCCTGGTCTTATTCATAGGCAAAAAGGAGCTTTTCAATTTGTGATTTCATTTTTCTTATTCTTTAACTATAGTGACTTATTTCTAACTAGGAATACATTTGGAATTTCAAAAAATATTCAGCATCTGCTGATAATAATAGCTCAATAAGTGCTGAAAATCTTTGAATCTGCAATTAAATTGTCATATAAATATTTGCTTTTTTACTGTATGGGCTTAAGTACAATTTAAACACTACAAAAGCATTTAATACCTAGTTGCTGAATATACAGCTTAATATCACTTTGCTCATCCTTCAATAAATTAACTTGATAAAACATGTATACATTATGTGAAATATCCTAGGATAAGTCAGTTTCAACAAAGAAGTTTTTGTTTATTAGAGGAAAATAATATGTCTTCGCTAAAAAAAGAGTGAGCATGCTGCTTAAAACCCTCACCTTTGGATTCTGCTCACTGACTGAATGCATATAGGACTAAAGGGGATAACTTACCAGTAAATGATAAAAATACATCTGAGAGAGTTATCTCAGATGCCATGAAAAAATATTCTTCAGTTCAAATCAATTCACAAACATTTGTTGAGCAACTACTATATGTCAAGCACTGTGCTTGGTGTTGGGAATACAAGGTTGGTGGCCTCCAATTATTTTCCAAGCACATAAAACAAATCCTACTGTTGTAACAGAACAAACTATTATCATTACCCTGGAAAGATGCATTCTTAGTACTTTGAGACTTCCTAAAAGAGGTGACATTTGAACCATGTTGTGAAACACAAAATGAGAAACAAAATTTTTAACAGAGTAAATAATAGAAACAAAAGCTTAGAGACATGAGGAACACAAAGTGTGTTTACAGACCTGTCTGCTGTCTGATGCAGTTAGAAATGAGAAGAAAAAGAAAACTCAGATGGCAGAAGGAGAGTCAGGGGATACAAGTTGGTGCTAAATATATGGGACCTTAAATAGTAGACATAAAATGTATGTTTTTCCTTCAGGATATTTCAAATTGTTTTACAAAAGAAATAAAACTATTCATTCCATAACCAAAAGCAAGTTTACAAATCATATTCCTCTTAGAGAAACATATTGAATAAAAGAAGTGTTCTTATTCTTTGAGAGGTTTAAAGGTAGAAGAGAATTGGAAGGGTTTATGACCTGCTGGTAAGGATGATGAGGAGGATATACATTTACTTGCTGTGAAATAGATGCAAGTTGCGTCAACCTCAATAAGAAGTCACAGTTATATATATAGACACAAGTATTTAGTAAATAAATTCTAACTATATAGCAACTTAGCAAAAAACATATTGACTTTCCTCTAGATCCCCAAAACATACATCCGAACACTTTCACAGTACAAGATGCTTCACATTTCTGGAGTGTGATTTATCTTTGAAATTAAGAATGTCCTAATTTCTAGAAGAGTTAATGACATCTACCTCAAAGGCTATAGGACTAAAAAAGATAATGTGTATAAAGCAATGTAGTAGGTGCTCAATCAACTTCTTGTCAAAAATATAACTATTATCATTCATTTGTTTTCTTAGCCCTCTTCTATAATTTTATGTGTTTCTGAGGTACATTGAACTAATTTGTATCATGTTTTTGTTTTATTGCTATTGCTTCATAAGCCCTATAATATTGGCAGTTTGTATCAGTTTGTATCAGAGTTGTACATATTTAAATAATAGTGGAGAAAAATGACTGAAATTAGCCCAGAATCTTTAATATTTTACCACTAAAAAGGGCCTATGTTTGCTACTTGACTTTAAGCTCTAGAGACAAAGATGCATTTTAGTACTCTCTGTACTCTCCTCATGTGCTGCAGAATTCCTAATACATAATATATGTCTGTGGGGAAAAGAATGATAAAAATTTTTAAAAATTAAAAATATATCTCAAAGTTCTAAAATGCACATTTGATTTAAAACTTTTCTCAAAAGAAACATCTTGACTAAGATGGCTTCACAGGAAAGTGCTACCAAATTCTATACAATCTATATAATCTCTTCAGAAAGTAGGAGAGGAGAAATATATCACAATTTTATTTAGCAAGCATTACCTTTATAACAAAGCTAGGCAAAAATAGTACAAAAAAAAAAAAACAACAGACCAATATTCTTCACAGATTTAAACACAAAAATCATTAACAAGATACCAACAAATGTAATTTGTTATATGCAGTATGTTAAATTACTTATATATTATGATCAAGTGGAGTTTATTCTGGGAATGCAAGGCAGGTTTAATAATTTTTAAAAATCAATCAAGCTGGGTGCCCACAGGCTTCAAATATTTTGTGGTCATGAACCTCTAAAAAAATTCCAGAGTTTAGAAAATCATGGCAGAATGAGAGATGACCCCAGGTATCTCCTCTTGAAACAACAATAAGCTGAACATCTAAAACTCAACAAAAAAACACCCAAACTGCATATGAACACATTTGAGCATGGGATCTGTGCGTAGGCACTAACACAGGTCAGAATCCTGAGTGTTGGGCAGTGGACTGGGAGAAATAAAGAAGCTGCCTCTCACAGCCACCAGAACTCCTTGTAGGAGGAGAGAGAGGGGAGAATGTGAGGCAAGTTATCTGAACAGCCCTGCCTGGAAGTTTTGTGAGCTCCATGTGGCCAGCAGCAGGGCCAAGTCATCAGGGCAGAAAGCAGAAAAGAAGGATGACAGAGAAATAACAGTTGATTTTTACCAGCTGCAGTTGCAAAACTGAGGTTGAGCTGCAGCCCCTATTCACCAACACAGAAGCCGCCCCGCCCCCCACCACCAGATATCTTTCCAAGACCAAACACCACAGAGCCCCAAGGGAATCTGATTAAATGCTAGGGAAACTGTCACTAACACTGACAAGGGCTGAGGCTGAGGGTAGCCAGTGTGATTAAACATCTACAAGAAAAAAGAGCATTATTAAGGCTTTATATAAAGCAGTGAATGAAGAAGCTTAGACACCACCTACTGGGAAGCAAAAGAAAAGCACCTTATTTGCAACAGGCTAAAGAGAGACCTTTATATAGTAAATCTTTCTGGAAAAAAAGTAGAACATACTTCCGTTAATGCCCAAGCAGAAAAACAGTCCATTAAACACCACAAACAACCAAGGTGACAGGGCATCTCAGAAAGAAAGAGAAAAATCTTTAGAAAATAAGCATACAGACATAGGAATATGAAATTTAAATGACAGAGAATTCAGGATGGTATTTCTGAAACAGTTCAGTGAGTTTTGAAACAAGTCACTTTCAGGAATTGAAAAAGACAACTAGATGAGCAGAATGAGTTCTTTAGCAAGGAGATTGAAACCCTCAAAAAGAACAGAATAGATTTTCTGGAGATAAAAACACACACACATACACACACACACTCGAAAGGCTGAGAAATGAAATAACAAGCTTGGGAAATAGAGTTCATCAAATGAAGAAAAGGAACAGTGATATCGAAGGCAGAAATCTAGAAATAAATTAGAAGGAAAAAGAAAGAAATGGAAGAATAAAAAATAATGAAAGAGAAATTCAAGAACTAGCTGATCATCAGCAGAGGAAACAGAAGAATAATGGGCATTATAAAGGCAAGGAAAACCAGCAGGGACAAGAAAGCATTTTCAGACAATAGTGGATGAAAATTTCCCAAATTTAAGGAATGAGCTAGAGCTTGGAATTCAAGAAGTCAACAGAACACCCAATTATCTCAACACAAAAAGGCCTTCACCAAGACAAATTGTATTAAAATTATCAAAAATCAATGACAAAGACAGAATTCTCAGGGCAGCCAAAGAAAAGAAGACTGTAACTTATAAAGAAAAACCCATTATATTATCAGCGGACTTCTCAGCACAAACCTTGCAAGCCAGAAAAAAGTGAATCAAATATTCAAACTATTAAGTGAAAGAAACTACCAGCCTAAAATAATATATCTAGCAAAGCTCTCTTTTAGATATGAAGGAAAAATAAAGACCTTCCTAGACATACAAAAATTGAGGGAACTCTCCATTACAAAGCTTGTACTATAGGAAATACTAAAAGGGGTCTGCTCACCTAAAATAAATGACAAAAAAAAAACATAACATAATTAGAAGTAAGGTGACTATCAGGCTATTAGAAGCAGAGCACAGCACCCCTTATTAAGAACAGGTATTATAAGCTTAAACAATAAGAAAAGAATTGTTATAGCAAGATAGTAATGAATGTTCAGAAATAGGGAGAAATAGAGAGAAATAGAGACAACAATGACTGAAAAGGAGAGGAGGATTCAAAGATCCAAATTCTCAAAGGGGAATGGAGATAAGGCACATGCAAAAGTAAAGGGTCAACTGTATATATACAACTACCCCTTATGTATTCATAATGGTAACCACACACAGAAGATTCAGAACTGAAATATATAACATAAAACAAAAAGAACCAGAGAGAAAACCCACAAAAGCCAACCAAAACAAAGAAAACAGACACACAAGGACAAGGAAGCAATGGAAACATTGAGCTACCAGAAAGCAAAAGATAAAATGGCTATAAGAAGTCCTCATATTTCAAAAATACCCTAAATGTAAATGGACTGAACTCACCAATAAAAAGGCACAGAGTTACAGAATGAATCAAAAAACAAAACCCAACCATATGCTGCCTCCAGGAGACACATCTCAGCTCCAAAGACAAATATAGACTCCAAGTAAAAGCATGGAAAATTATATTTCAAGCAAATGGTATTCAGAGAAAAATGGGAGTATAGGTATTGATATTGGATGAAATAGCCTTCAAAATGAAAAAAGGTAAAGAAAGATACTGAGGGACATTTCATAATGATAAAGGGAATCACACACCAATAAGCAATGATACTTATTAATATATACGCTCCCAATCAGGGGGCCCCAAAATATGTAAAGCAATTACTAACAGGACTAAAAGGAGTAACAGACCAAAACACTATCATAGTAGGGGACCTAAATACTCCACTGTCAGATATGGACACATCATCCAAACAGAAAATCAATAAGGAAATAACATCCTTACATGACACATTAGACCAATTGGACATAATTGACATTTACAGAGCCTTCCATTTCAAAACAGCTGTTTATACATTTTTCTCTAGTGCACATGGAATATTCTCAAAGATTGACCACATACTGTGACACAGAGATAGCTTCAACAAAGATAAGAGGTTTGAAATCATACCAATCATATTCTCTGATCATAATGCCTTGAAACTAGAGATAAACCATAAAAAGAAATCAGGAAGAACCACAAATACATGGAGATTGAACAACATGTTACTGAAGAAGAACTGGATCAAAGAAGAAATAAAAAGAGAGATCAAGAAATAGAAACAAATGATAACAATAGTACAATATATCAAAACTTTTGGGACATGATAAAAGAGGCCATAAAAGGAAAGTTTATATCATCACAGGCCTACCTCCAAAAACAAGAATGAGCCCAAACAAACAATCTAACACATCATCTTAAAAAAAACTAGAAAAATAAGAGCAAATAAAGCCTAAAGTCAGCAGAAGGAAATAAATAATCAAAAATAAGCAGAAATAAATGAAACTAAAAACAACAACAACAATAGGAAAAACACATGCAACAAAGAGCTGGTTCTTTGAGAAGCTTAATAAAACTGACAATCCCCTGGTTAGACGCAATAAAGAAAAATGAGGAAGAACACAAATAAACAAAATCAGGGATGAAAAAGGAGAAATTATGACGGACACTGCAGAAATACAAAGGATCATACAAAAATACTATGAAAAAGTATATGACACCAAACTTAATAACCTAGAAGAAATGAACCAGTACTTAGAAAAGTACAACCTTCCAAGACTGAATCAATAAAAACTGGAAAATCTAGATAGACCAATCAGCAGTATAGAAATTGAAACAATAATCAAAAACCTACCAAAAAGTAAAAGTCCAGGACCAGATGGCTTCACCAGTGAATTCTACCAAACATTCAAATATTTAATACCTATTCTCCTCAAACTATTCCAAAAAAAATTGAAGATGCAATATTTCCCAATTCATTTTATGAGGCCAATATTACCTTGATATCAAAACCTGGTGAACACAAAAAAGAAAAACTACAGACCAACATCTCTCATGAAAACAGATGTGGAAATCCTAAGATACTAATGAACTGAAAACAACATCATATTAAAAAGATTATACACCACAATCAAATGGGCTTCATCACAGAGCCACAGGGATAATTCAACATACACAAATGTGATACACCACATAAACAAATTTTTAAAAAATCATCTGGTTATATCAATAGATGTAGAAGAAGTCTTTGACAAGGTACAGCATCCATTTATGATCAAAACACAACAAATTCAGTACTGAAGGAAAGCACCTTAATGTAAGAAAGGCTATATATGACAAGCCCTCAGCCAACATTATACTTAATGGTGAGAAACTAAAAACCTTCCCTCTAAGACCAAGAACAAGGCAAGGCTGTCCACTATTGCCACTGTTATTCAATATAACACTGGAGGTCCTTGTGAGTACAATCAGACAAGAGAAAGATATAAAAGGCAACTAGTTAGGAAACAAACTCAAACTGTTATATTTGTGGATGACATGATTCTCTATATAGAAAACGCTAAAGACACCACAAGAACACCACTAAAATCTATAAGCAAATACAGTAAAGTTTCTGGATACAAAATCAACATTCAAGAATCCATAGCATTCGTATACTCTAATAACTGTCAGAAATAGAAGCAGAAAACATAATTCTTTTTGCTATTGCAACAAAAAGAATAAAATACCTAAGAATAAATTTAATGAAACATGTGAAGGACCTATATTATGAAAACTATAAGACTCTATTAAATTAAATTAAAAAATACAAAGAAATAGATAGATGTTCTATGTTTTTCAATTGTTAAAAAGACCCTATTACTTAAAGTATTATACAGATTTAATGTGATCACCATCAAAATCCCATCATCCCTTATTAAAGAAATTAAACAAAAAAACATCAGATTTGCATAGAAGCACAAAAGACCCCAAATTGCCAAAGCCATCCTGAGAAAAAAATGAGGCTGGAAACATCACTCTGCCCAACTTCAAATTATACTACAAAGCAACAGTGATCAAAAAGGCATGGTATTGGCAGAAAAACAGACACATGGACCAGTGGAACAGAATCAATAGTCCAGAATAAACCTATATATATATTTGGGAAAATAATTTCAACAAAAAAGCCAAAACATACAGTAGTGAAGAAAAATTCTCTTCATTATATGGTGCTAGGAAAACTAAAAAGCCACCTGCAAAAGAATGAAATTAGACTGCTGTCTATCACCACATACCAAAATTAACTAAAATGGATTAAGGACTTGAATATAAGACCTGAAACAATAAAATGCATAGAAGAAAACATAGGAACTAAACTCAAGGACCTTGGAGTTAAAGAGGATTTTATGAATTTGGCCTCAAAAACAAGGGAAGTAAAAGCTAAAATAAATGAATGGGACTACATCAAACTAAGAAGCTTCTGCTCAGCTGAAGAAATTGTCAACAAAGTAAAGAGATAATCATCAAATGGGAAAATACATTTGCAAGCAATGCCTTCGACAAGGGCCTAATATCCAAAATATACAGAGAACTCATACAACCCAATAACAGCATAAAAACTAATGAAATTTTACCATTTGCAACAACATGGGTGGGCCTGGAAGGTATTATGCTAAGTGGAGTAAGTCAGACAGAGAAAGAAAAATACCATATGATCTCACCTGTATGTGGAATCTAAAGAACAAAACAAGCAAACATACTAAACTGAACAGACTCATATATACAAAAACAAAAAAATTTTATGGTTGTTAGATGGCAGGGGAGTTGGGGGAATGGGTGAAAAAGGAGAAGAATAAATTATTAGTTACAAAATAGTTAAGAGGATGTAAAGTAAAGTATAAGGTATATAGTCAATAATATTATAGTAACTATTTATAGTGCCAGTCAGGTACTAGACTATTTGGAGGGATCACTTAGTAAATTATAAAAATATCTAACCACTATGCTGTATACCTCAAACTAATATAATATTGAATGTCAAGTGTAAATGAAAACAAAAACATTTAAAAATTTTTCAGAACTTATCCCCAAAGTGACATTATTCTAGTTGACAAAAAAAAATGACATTCTTAAAGAGACAAAGATTTTCCTTCCCATTTGAACATTTCCAATCCTTTTTATCACCAGTCACAGATATATGAAAGTTTATGATATTTTCTATGTGTCATTCTATATCTCAAATTTTGAACCTACCTTATGACTCAGATATAGAGTAAAATATTTTTTGGAACTGATAAAGTAGAGCATATATTTGTTAAAGAAAGAGCTAAGACTAAATTGTCTTTGGATAATTTAAGCTTCAGAAAATTTACCTAGAAAAGACCCCAGGGAAATAAAAATGAATTAATTCCTAATGCTAAAGATGTTGAAATCACATTTTTTCATTATCAAAATGTGGCCAGTAATTGCCTCTATTTAACTATCTATGGCCATGGGGTTCTCTCCGCATAATTTGGGATTCTGTTAGGAAATGTGAGAAACTATTATGTCCCATACATAGCAAAGACTAAGTGAGATGGAATTTAGTTGGACTGGAGGACCCAAGAGATGGAAACGACCCTCTGAGATAGGAGACACCTAACTTTCTGTGATTTGCTCCATAGACTTCCATTGACACAAGCTTCCTTTTATAAACAAAACTCCTGACAATAATTACCTGTACTTGTCAACTTCTGACAGGTGCTTCCTAACATGTTCTCTTCAGAACACCCCTGCCAAAAAAGTTTCCCCAAAATGGTTCTATGATTAGATAAACTCATCATAAAACAATATATTAGTTAAGAGCATTATTTCTTGAGTCAAGCCCCCTGAGTTTGAGACCCAGCTTTCATACTTTTAACCACGTGTCCTCAGGCTTATGTCTTAACACTTCTGTGCCTAAATTTTCTCCTGAGAAATGTGGATAACAATAATATCTATTTCATAACATTGAAAGAATTAAATAAGACAATATATAATCTTAGAACAGCACTGGGCATAAACTAAATACTCAACAAATGTTAGCTACATGTAGCCATAAAAATAAACTTGAGAAACCCTTTATAAAATAATTCCTTTGTAAGACTATTGTGAATGTGAGCATATTAAAGGCTCTGAAAAGTACTTAAATAAATCTATTCAACCCAGTTATTTCCCAAAACCTAAATAGCATATCATTTAATGACTGAATGAACAAGTTTTCAACAGAATATTCTAAGAAAAACTATCCCGACAACTTTTACTGATGCCAAAACCAAGTTGAGTTGATGGTGTTAGATTAATATAATCAGCAGTTATTATAAACAGGTCCTACCATCTTTTCAGAAAGAAAGTCATTCTCAATTTAAGCAAGTAATGACTTGATCATTTGGAAGAGAATTGTGACAAAATATATGAATTGAAGGGCAACCTCATGAACTGAGACAGAGAAACCCAAAAGATGGACTCGGAAGCACTCTTCAGAAACCAATTATATCCCAATTCAGAGTTCATCTGTCACTGAATACTTGAATGACCTGTAAGATTACAACTTGACTGGATCTTAATCAATAACTTACCCACACATTACAGAGAGGGAAAGGCTGAACCCCTCCTTCAGCAATAGAATAAGAGAACATACAGACTTGTAGCTATCACCAAAGACAGGTAGTCAGCTTCTAAGAACAAACTCAAAATTAACGACTACCTTTAATTGAAACCGAATAGTTCTAGGAATCTTATATTATTTATAACCCACACAAAAATCTTCAGGCAGACATTAAAATCCTAATTTTACACATAAAGTAACTAAAGCTAAACAACCAATTGAGTTACACAACCAGGAATCTGGTAATCAATAAGCCAATACGAGGACACAAGTCAGTGAGATTTCAAAGCTAGTGCTGGATACAATGAGCAAAATTTGCTCCTTCTTGGGGAAAAATTCTGAGAAAGCAAATTCCTGTGCATAAGTACCCTGTTCTTAAGTTAGTCCTGAGTGGGAGTGGTTAAAAACCCAAACAAGACTGTTGTGACAGTTTTAAAATGCTAACTTAAAGAAGGTTAATTTCTTAGGAACCTGGAGTGTTGGCTTCAAAAAAAATAATCAGAGTTTAGAATCTGAGAATTGGCCTGAGGCTTTAAATTGTAAGAGGTTTTAGTTCTCCAATAACCTTAATTCTTTTTAGAAAGTTTCTTCCTCAAGCTAGGTCACCTAATATTTCTGCAGCTACAAGAACTCAACTTATATAAGTTAATGGCAAAATTAGATTAGCTGTATGCAATTCTGCTTTACCACCAATATTTTAAGAAATGCATCTGTTTCTAAAGATAGCTGAAGGGCAGCTGTTCAGTGGAGAAAAATAACCTGTTGATTCTGTTATTATCAGACACTGTGACTTAGAGAAATAAAGTTGACAGCAGTTAGCTTTAAGGCTAATTCAGTATTGTGCTAAAATAAACCGAAAAAATAAAACACCTTGTATTCCTTCTCTTCCAAATAATGTCAATTGAAAGACTTACATCCCAAATGTGCCAAGGATGTGCTGGAAGTATTTATAGACTACATGTACCTGATGATTAAAGATAAGTCCAGGCACCATTAACACACACCTGTGAGAGAGGTTCACTATTTCTGGCTTTCATATTTCTTGCAATTTATGCTAATGGCTGCCAGAGGACTTGCTCAATAATTGGACTATAACAATAACAAACTGGTATTGATTTATTATGATACCTGGGGCTATAAAATTATAATTATGAATGAGTAAGGAATGAAATAAGACATTATATATTGATGGTAACCCAAGTACATAAATAACTTGAAGATGCAACATGAATTCAGATGATAAACTGAAGAAACCAAGGAGACGCAGCTAGTCATAGGCATTAAAACCCACCAACTTTTTAAAATTAAATATACTGGGGTGAAATTGGTTAATAAAATTATATAGGTTCCAAGCATATAGTTCAATAATATTTCATACATATATGGCATTGTGTCCACCACCCAAAGTCAGATCTACTTCCATCACCATATATTAGACCCCCTTTATTCTAGCTACCACCCTTTCCCTGTTTCCTTCTGATAACCAGTGTTGTCTATGTCTATGAGGTTTTGTTTGTCCTGTTCATTTGTTGATTTCAGTTTTATATACTACATATAAGTGAAATCATATAGTATCAATGCTTTTTTTTTATTATGGTGACATTGGTTAATAAAATCCAGTAAGTTTCAGGCATACAATTCAGTGGATTCACACACACATACACACACACACACACACACACATTACACATTGCATTGTGTGTGAACATCAGTGTGCAAATATCTTTTCAGATATGAGTTTTCAAGTCTTTGGGGTAAATACCTCATAGAGGGATTGCTGGATCACATGGTAGATCAATTCTTAGTTTTTTGAGGAACCTCTATACAGTTTTCTGTAGTGTCTGTACCAATTTACATTCCCACCAGCAGTATGAGTGTTCCTTTTCTTCTACAACCTATCCAACACTTTTTATTACTTGTTCATAACAGCCATTTTTATAGGTGTGAAGTGGTTGGAATCTCATTGTGGTTTTGATTTTCATTTCCCTAATAGCTAGTGAAGTTGAGCATCTTTTTAGATGTCTGTTGGTCATTAGTATGTCTTCCTGGGGGGAATGTCTGTTCAGGTCTACTGCCCATTTTTTTAATTGAATTGTTTGTATTTTTGTTATTGGGTTGTCTGAGTTCTTGGTACATTTTGGATATTGGCCCCTTATCACAGAGGCTGTTTGCAAATATCTCCTCCCATTCAATGGGTTGCCTCTTTGTCTTGTGGTTTCTTTTGCTGTGCAGAAGCTTTTACGTTTGATGTAGTCCCATGCATTTATTTTTGCTTTTACATCCCTTGCCTTGAGGTCAAATTTATAAAATTCTCTCTAAATTTAAGGTCCATGAGTTTAGTACTTATGTTATCTTCTATACATTTAATGTTTCAGGTCTCATATTTAGGTCTTTGATCCATTTTGAGCTAATATATGGGTGTTTGGTGCTATCAGCAGTCTAGTTTTATTCTTTTGCTTGTGTCTTTCCAATTCTCCCAACACCATTTCTTGAAGAGGCTTTCTTTTCTCCACTGTATGTTTTTGGCTCCTTTGTCAGAAATTATTTGCTCCTATATGTCTGGGCTCTCAAATCTGTTCCATTGGTCTGTATGTCTGTTTTTCTGCCAATACCATACTGTTTTGCTTATTGTCACTTTGAAGTATAATTTGAAGTCAAGCAGAATGATACTTCTAGCCTTGTTTATATTCTCAGGATTGCTTTGACTATTCGGAGTGCTTTGTCATTCTATACAAAGAAACCCACCAACTTTAAGGGAACACTGCAACTTTACATAGATAAAGACTGACACTCTTAGGGAAGCAAATCAATAATTTGGGGTATGCTCAAACTGGCATTCCAGAACTACAGTGGCTCAGTAGGTAATGGGGGCTATTAAATAATGTCATCAGTTCCTGGCTCTCTGAACAGCCATTCAGTGTTAGCTTCATTCTGAGAATGGCTCCATTCATGAGAGTAACATGATGTTTGACAGCAGAGAAAACAGGTCTTTTCTCCCATAACCTTTAAATAGAAGCCCTTAACTTCCTGTGAATTGGCTCAGCTATGATCAAACACCTGGGGGCAGGAGAATACAACACACTGAATAAAACTTAGGGATTGTTATTATCCTGAATAGTTTAACCAATCAAGTTTCATAGCCATGACTGGAAATGGGTCAAACTCTTTTAAAACACATGTCTGTGCGTTGTTGATTTCAGAGAATATATTTCTTAATGTCAAAGACATCATTTCCTTTTATTTTCCAAGACTTTGGAAATTATATTTGATAGAAACATAAAAAAGAGAGCAGTGCAGTGAGATAGGAGATATTAGCTACATAGATGTAATTAACATCTAAAGGATAGTTTCTACTACCTGGCCTTAAATTAGTATTTTTTTCTCCTAAAAATATTAAATTTATTCATTAATACATAAAATATACACACATACATACATATCTGCATATACATACATACATATAAACACACACACATGGAATCAGAGGTTTAAACATGCATCTATCTCAAATGTCTTAAGTGATGTTCTTTTAAACTTTCCAAGTGCCCATCAATTGATTTTATAATTTAATAATGAATAACCTCACCTTTAAAAATCAAGCAAACAAATAAGCAAAACAAATTGAATTGGATATCCTACATTTCTAGGGATAATCACTCAAATCAAAGAGAGAGATCTTCTTAAACTAATTTACAATATAACATCATGTTGCTAAGCAACAACCCACAGGAGACATTGAAAGAGGATTTCACTTATCACTCATATCAGTGAATTACAACACATCAGTGTGGTTATATCATGATTAGTCTTTCTCTGCATATTTTAATTTATCATATGAGAATTCAAAAACAGATTAAAGATGATTACTTACTTCTTAATTTTTTTGGACTCTCAATATTGCTCCTATGTCAAATTGTCACATAGTTAAGTTCATAAAATTGGGAGTTTATGGTAAAGCCAGGTCTTATTTAATTCTGAAAGCAATCATTTAAGGTCTATATTTTCAGAACAGTTTAGCCCAACTATCCTCTGAGAGTAACTACTCAAATCTCAACCAATTCCAGTGAGAGTGAAATCAACACTGATCATCAAATACCAACAAGTGGGGTTTAGGACATCCTGTTTTTTGGTTCAACATAAATTGTGGAGAAGATAAAAACCAAAAGCAAATTATGAAGAGAAAAAAATGAGACAACATGCCTAGTAGAATTACAGGGAGCTATAAAGAATCTTAAAATAAATTTTTATTATGCAATTTATTTTGAACCCTATAAAATGTTATTGAAGATTCTTAGGCTTAGACAATTAAGATGAATAATGAATTCTATCTTCTCATATTCATTTATTCAAAGTATATTTGAGGCACTATAACAGGGACTTGGAAATAAGTAATAAATAAATTAAATAATTACATGCAGTTATAATTTAATATAGAAGACAATTCTTAAACAATGTCATGATATATCATTAACAATTGCATTAATGGTATTAAAGAAAAGCTGAAGGTATTACAAAATAATCTGACACAAGAATGCAATTTAGATTGGGAGGGCTTACCCCTTAAAAGAGTGGAATTTAAGATGAATAAATAATAGTTATTGAGAATCATATTTAGGATGAAAATCAATCCATGACAATAAAGTTTCATGTCCAAAGGCCTTTAATGGCAGAGATTTAGAAACAATTTAATCAAGGCCATGGCATCATTCAGAGAAGGTGAATTTTTTTCTCCTGATATTTTATACTCTGACAATTTCTCTACATCTTACTCCAGAAGTCATATAAACCTGTATTTAGGTATCTCATCTATTCTAAATAACTGATCAAGGCAGTTTAAATTTTAAAAGATTTCCCTTAAAAAGTCTAGAATATTTCAATTAGACTAGCTAGAAAAAATAGTAGGTACTCTGATAAACTTACAATACAAATGTTCACATATGATTAATTCAAATTTGTATGATATGTATCTTCTTTTTTAAAAAGACTCTAACTCTGTCTACTGGAAAGGACTAGAATCAATGGCAACTTAGAAAAATTCAACACCTGGAATATGGCTTTTACCATTCCTCTAAAAGAAATTTGGGAACTTTAGGAAAATAGCCGGGGAATAAAATGTACAAAATAGGTCTGGTGCACACCATTAAACCAGAACCCAATAAAATATGCAATCAGAGATGCTGTGGTCATGCCAAATAGCTCAGGACCTAAGAAAAAGATTTTGTATGGCCAAAGATGAGGATTTTACACATAAATAAGAATAACTGCAATGATTGAAACACATCAAAAATTTTACAATGCTTGGGTCAAAATAACAACAACAAAAACTATTTCAGCCCTTTTAGATAAGAATGTTAGTGAAGCAATTCATTATTTCAAAAACTTGTCAAAATAAATAAATGTATGAGAAGAATGGGGGGAGGGGTGAATCAAACATCGAACCCATCCCACCTATCTGAATTGTATCCTAGGGTAGCCAAATAATTAAGGGATGCTTCTCTTTATAGATTGGAATGACTTAGACAGCCAGAGCAGTAGATGTAAAGAGGATAATTAGTACCATATATGGCAATAATAATTACATCCAAAAATTAGTAATGCTTTACTTTAGGTAGGGCTCTGTACTAAATACTTCACAGATATCATCTGATTCGATCTCACACAATTTCATCACAATGATAGGTATTGCTCCCATTATAAAAATAAGAAAATTGTCATTTAAAGAGTATGTCATACATCTATAAAATATTTCAATTATTAATTAAATCCTTATACCAAATCATCTCACTCAATGGCCTACTTTCTTAACTCTCTTAAACAGAAATAATAGGACAACTTAAGGTTATGAAAAATGAAAGAGAACATCTAATCTACTTTTGGGAAATAAAGAGAAGAACTGATGTTGAATGTAAAATATGATGGATAAGAAGTATTTATTCACAAATGAGTGGACTGAGGGAGAACATAGCAGGGACATTCCAAGCAAAAGGAATAAAATCTCACAAGCTTGAGAAAGAATATTAGTTATTGCTCTGTAACAAATGATCCTAAAACTCAGTGGCACACAACAGTAAGCAGTCATTTCACATATACATGTGGGGTTCATTTAATAAAGTCTATGCTGTGCTAAGATTGGCAAAAACTGCTCATGTATCTGTGGGTTAACGAGGGCCTCTGCTCCACATATCTTGCCATCCACATAGGACCATGTCCTTCTCTTGGTAATGGCAGAAGAGTAAGAGGGCAAACAGAAACAAGCAAATTATTTTGAGTACTGTTACTTTTGCTCATTCTGCTGTCCAAAGTTAGTCATGAGACCAAACTCAGTACTAGTAGATAACAGTCAATGCACAATGAGAGGGTGTGGGTATAAAAAAGAGTGAATAATTGGGGTCACTGATGTTGTAAATATACCACACATAGCTAGGAGCTGCAGATGCCACATAATAACTGTCAGTAGAAATCTTTAAAGGCTTAGAAGCAAAACAACTCTAAAATGTAGGCCAAAAATCTATATTAGTGACATTTGTAAGAAAAGCTAAGAGTAACATGAATGCCCTTGAACTGGGGCTGTTTCTTCTTTATTATGTCTAGAGTCCTTCTTTTCTCTCTCCTCCTGTAATTGTTGTTTTAGAGAGTGATTTCTCAAGTTTTAAAGTTATCCAGAAGCCAGAATGTTCCTCCCTGTGGGCACTGAACCACCAACATATTTGATTGTGCACTACTAATTGGCATCTTTGTTCTCCTACTCTTACTAACTGGAAAGGGAAACAACATCACCTGCTCCAATGGTGTACACGGTCCCCCCTAAATCAGTAACTGTTAGATTCTTCCAGTACAAGCTCCCCTGACATCACACCTTGCTTTAAAAATGGTAACACATTCTATTCTTTTAATGACTTTGCTTTGGGGAGATGCTGTTTGCTGCATCTCAATTACAGTGCTGATGAGCTGCAGTACCCAAAATGTGGTAAATCTGCTCTTTCTCTTCAGCTGTCATAGATAAAACCCATTTAGAAAGAATAGTATCAGTTTAAAGCTCAGAAAGAGGAAGAAAGATCCGGTCAAGTGTCGTTTTCTGAGAGAAATATTTTTTTCCTAAATCAGAGCCAGGCTTTAAAATCTGGAATTCTAAAGCTGTCTTTCTATGCAACACATTGTTAAGTTTTTAAAATTTATTTTCTCTAATGATTTTTAAATAGCCAGATATGAATAAGATTTCTTTTTCAAAAATCACAATACTCTTCTCAAATTCTGCCCTGTTATTTCAATAGGAATCATTACACTCAGGTTTATTCTGTGACATCTCATCATTATGAGTGGTTTAGGCATAAACAGAATGTCTCTGATGCATACAATTTTCCTTACCTAATCATACCAGAAATGATTTTATGTTATTGTTTACAAGAGCAAAGTAAGCATAAACATAAAAGGTTGAGTTTTAAAAGTTACTTTCATGTCATAAGGAAATATAGATAAATACACATAAGAGAAAATATAACAGTAGCTTTCAAACATTTTCAAGTAAATAAATCAAACATGAAGATGTATAAGAATAACGAATAAAAAAAGTCCACAATTTTTCACATTCAAATTTATTTGAACCAATTTTTGTGACTCAGAACTATTACACATAATATCTCAATTTATTTAAACTTTTTCTCTTTCTTTACCAACTATATCTAGGCATGTTAATTTACTCTGCACTCTTTTTCCAAGCTTTATAAGTCTTCTAAGTCTCTTCATCTAGAGGTACCTCCTTCATCCCTGACATTTCCTTATAATTTATCTGTTGATGAATCCAAGTCATTTATTTAGCTGGTATATTTTCTTACAGTCTGAACTTTGCTGACACCACTGTGAAGATGTAGGTCAACATGCTCCTCTGTCCTTTCTACTTCCTGCCAAATGATAGGTGAATCAAGGGACTTGATCAGAATCAAGTTCAATTTTTTTCAAAAGATTATACGTGGTCACATTAAGAAACAGTTTCGTAGTTTCTTAATAAAATTAAATATAGAGTCTCCATATAACCCACTCCTATTTATATACTCAAGAGAATTAAAAACGTATCCACACAAATACACATACAATAATATTTATAGCATTCATAGCAGATTAGTTATAATAGTCAAAAAAAAGTAGCAATAACCCAAATATTCATCAACAGATGAACTGGTAAACAAAATGTGGTTTATCTATACAATGTAATGTTATTCAACCATAAAAATAAACGAACTGCTGATAGATGCCATGATGTGAATAAACTTTAAAAACATTTATGCTAAGTGAAAAAGCCACTCATGAAGCCACATATTGTATTATTCCATATGATTGAAATACTGTGTGAATACACTAAACACCATTGAAGTGAATACTTTAAAGGGGTAAATTTTTTAGTATGTTGATTATATCTTTATTTTAAAAGACTTTAGACGGCATATAAAAAGATACACAAATGCCTAGTTGTCTTTTTCGTCAGGCTAGTGTCTTTTGATGTTCAAAATCTAGATCCAACAAGTCATAGAAGATTGCAATGTGGTGATATTATAATTCTATTCTTTTTCATCAATAGGCATATTTTATAAAGAGATGCTTCTCCTCAACTTCTATTTGGTTAACCATTGTTACATGCTCTATACAAAAGGCAGAGTATATGCTTAATTCTATTTCCAATTTTCAAGATAAATAATTGATTCTTATTGTCCAAAAGAAGCCAATAGTATATGCATGCATGCACACATGCACACATGCACACACACACACACACACACACACACACACCGATAAATCCATGACTTAAAATATATTAAAAGGCTTCTAACAGTTGCAATATTATTCTTTTTAAAATTCAAACAATCTCAACTTTGGGCAGTTAAAGCCTCTAGAAGCAGGCTCCTGCGTACATGTAAAGTGGCCCTCGTAGGTTTTAACAGCTTCCTCATTCTTCTTGTATATTTCCTGCCTAAGAATTGGAATCAACCATTTCTCTAAATGTTCTTGGTTTCTTACACTGGGAAGTGGTGTTCTAAAAAACACAATCTGGATTCTTAATATGCTCAGCATATTAAGAATATATATATATTCTCAGCATATATAGATAGGTTGGTTATGGTTTCAGATCTATTTCAGGACTAGGCAAAAATATATACACACAAACATATTTTATAAAAAGATAAAGATATGTGCTATTATAATATATGCATGCCTATATAACAGATAACTACATACAATTGATAAGTAATATATAATACATAACTATATATAATTATATGTAATATATAAAATATATATTGTTTCTAAAGTTAAAATATATCTTGAATTTATATAATACAGTTGATCCTTGAGTATTGTGGGTTTTAACTAGGAGAGTCCACTTATATGTGAATTATTTCAATTGACGAGCTCAGTCTTATAGACTGGCACTTAGGAATTTGCCTACATGGAGGGCTGACTTGTTATGCTGGGATTTAGACTGTGCACATGCTAGGCACCACCCCTAACCTCTTTATTGTTCAAGGGTTAACTGCACTTCTATTTAAATATAAGAGAATGGGATTATACTCTGCCTCTTAGATCTGTAACTCTTTTCTTCTATACTGTCGATGCTGACAATGTAGAGAAATGTTTACAGGGATACAGATAATGGTAAAACACCTAATACTTACCCATTTACTGTTTTCAATATTATACACAGAACTTCTTTAGAATATGAGGTGTTCTTAATACTATTACCACCAAATTCCTTTAAAAATTTAAAACATTTTGCATATTTACTCCCCAATCTCCATCTCTTTATTTGTGATTTATCATATGGTACATTGTCTGAACATGTAGCTACTTCATTCATAACTTTAGAAAAACAGTAAAATTTAGGAAAAAGATCTGATTTTTATTGTTTTTATGCTTTGTAATATTTTCTTAATGTTTTTACCTCGTTATTAAATAGTAAGTTGTCCTAACAATCTGTTTGTAGATAAGTGTTTCTGGCATGTTTGATTGCAAGGATATTATTTTCCTCATTTTCTTTTTCTTATGATTTCTTTATATGTATTTGATTCTGTGAAATATTTTTTTGTGAATTTATTGACTTGAACTTTTCAAAGAAGAAACAGCTCAGAAATACATCTTTGACATCACAGAGCTTGCTCATCTGTTATAGGCATACTGTGTAAAAAGTATGTAGTCCATTATCTGGAATTTTCTGGCTCTATTCCCTCCTTACTTTTATTTAGACCTTCTCTAGCCTTTCCTCCACTGTGCCTGTACAGTGCAATTTAGATTACATGCAGGGTAGTCTCTCCTTGATTTGAGGTCCTGTCCTGGACAAAAGCCCTAAAAATGTAAGTTTGAGAAGACCGTAGTGCTCAGACTGGCATAGACCCATTCGTCCTTTATACTTAACCTTTCCAGGAGAGGATACAACCCTCTCAGGATCAGCAACTGCTCACATTTTGCTTAGTAGCTGGCTTTCTGGGACTTTTGTTCTCAGGGTTCTCAAGATTATCAGATACCTCATTGCTTCCTTCTGCTCCACATAGGTCTTATGGTTATTGATGGCTGTCCTAACCTACGTATGTTTTGGAATGTATGGGATGCCTGTCATCTGGTTTTGTTGCAAATGTTGTCATGGGTTTTTTTGGTTTGCTATATTGGTGCAATTTGTTTTATGTGGGGATGTAGAGAATTTCAAAAATTATGCCACTTTGTCACTGTCTCCCCAGAATCCTGCTCCTCCTTGGTTTCTGAAAGAATGAGACTTGTTTAGAAAGGACTTGAAAATGTGCATATGAAAAATGATTACTTAGAAATAGGGAAAACTAAATTTCTTCAGAGACACATATAAATTTACTTGAATAAAATGTTGTCAAAATACCCGGAATTTTAAACAATCTCTAGAAAGATAATAATTATTTAAATTTCTAATGATTACATAATGATAGTATCTCCTCCAATCAATGATATTGGAAGAATTATTTAATGTAGTGACACATCTTGAAATTATTCATCATGAGATTGACCAAATTTTCTTCACTGTGCAAAGAAATTACAGAAAAGTTTGAGAATAATCTTTAAATGTTTCTGAAATCATAAGACTGTGCTCTGAATAATAGAGTTTTTCCACATTAATGGTTGTTTTTGCCTCTAAGATTTCTTCAGTTTTTTTTTTATTTGTATATGTGCTTATTGTTCAATTACTAGTCTTAGTATGGAACCATTTTATTAAGTGTATATCCACTTCTACATTCTACAGTATTTATACACTGACGTAAAGGAAAATATTAGTGAACAAAGCAGGCTGACTTAGTTTGAGTCTCAACTTACATTTCTGTGAAATGGAATTGACAAAAAAACAGGCGAAATAATAGGCATGAGACTTCGGACCAGGAATAAATAATAGATGTGAGATTTTTGTACAATATTAAATAATACAAATGTTAGTGATTTTTATGAGAAATATTATTTCTGTATTTCATGTTTGTGCTAAACTCTTTGAAAGAATGCTTTTCATAAATATGCTGTCATTTTTTTCCTGTGGTGCTTGCTGATTTAAAATGGGACATTTTTAATTCATCTGTTTCTAAGAATATGTATTTATGTTTCTATGAAAACTTCCATAAGGAATTCAGGAAATATTAGAAATATTAAAGTTACGACAGCACGGAAATAGGGAATTTTATGTTTTGCCAATGTCATCATAAGAAGTCAACAGCCACAGTTGTAACAGAAATTTAACTAGACTTTTTTTTACCATAATTTACCATAAATCCCTGTCTTCCCACTACTTTCTGCTTTCTACTGGAATGCAAGGACAGGTCAGCTGACTTTCTTTGGTTTATGTTGAGTTTCTTTGACACCCCTCTTATATTCTGCTCCTGCTCACCTTGTCTAATCTGTGATCCACACACCCTCCACCTCTTTGTACATCTCAGAAAAGACATTTCTTCCTACTGCTGTGCAAATATTACCAAGTTGTTCCAATGTAAAGACATATTTCACAAGAATTTCTGGGCAATTATCACACAGTTTCAGGGTTGAAAAGTTGAAGAAAAAACCATTAAGGGGTGAGGATTTGAGCAGTGAAGATATAAACCCTTAAGATTTGTGCATACTTTTAAGAAACACGTTAGATAGTGTTTTTCTGGCAGTTTGTTTGAGGTAAACTATTCAAAGGAAACGCCTTTCTACTTTGGTTTTGCATGGCAGCTCAAAATGGCACAAAAAGCTCCTTCTTTTAAGCTCAGGTTCATAATCACAGGAAAGAGAGAGAGAGAGAGAGAGAGAGAGAGAGAGAGAGCGCCAGCCAACCAGCCTGCCTAGCAAATGGATTTGGCCTACATATTGCCCCAGTAAAATTAAATTTCCCAAACAAAATAGTTAGAGGTTTTTTTAGCAATAAAACTAGAGAAATGATGAAACCCCCATTTGTGCCTCTTCCTTTACTTTTCTTAGATTTAGGGAGAGTAGGTTGCATTACTTCAAAAAAAGCAGACTATTTGAGGAAAAGTAATCCTGTTTAGTATGCAGCACCAAACATTAAATTGAATTAAACTGAATTCTTTTCCAGCTATCAAAAAATATTTGTGAGAGAAAAAAAAATGAAGTTTATTTGAGTATTTTAAAATACTAAGGTCAGTGTCCAGTAAATTATTGCGAGTATTTAAACAATTTACCGCTGATTAAAACTCTGTATAAGAAACGTTATCATGTTATTCCAAAGCAAGAGCAAGGGATCACAGCAAAGGGATCAGTTTTAACCAATGTGATAGTACCGTTTTTTTTATCAGAGCTGTTTCAAATTATTTTATAGATCACTTAGGCTTTATCAAGTTAAAAAAAATAATTATATTAAGTAATGAAATTTTGTAGGAGAAATGTTTTTCTTTTTTTTTTTAATTCTGAAATAGCATATGTGTCAACCAGAAATCATAAATGTTTTTTGACTGAGGTTAAAGCAAGTTACTATGGCAGCTAATCTTAAGTTGGGCAGTATCAGTCCACACATCAGACACAATTGTGTACTGGGAACACATTTCTTAGCCAACCTCCAGTCACTGATCTTGCAAATTTTTCATTTGTACAATCTCTGTGGCTTAAATACAAATCTGTCTCTAATCATTACTTTATTCTTCAAGAGCAAAACATTGTTATTCAGCTATCTATCCCTTATGTCACTTTTATGTCTGGGTCAGATAAGCTTGGATAAAATCTCCCTTAAGGAATTTTTGGAGTGTTCAGTTTCCCACAAAAAGTGCAACCTCAGTAGAAAAAGCTCATAGCTGCTAAATGCAGATTTAAGCTGCCTAAATGGCTGTGTTGCTTGAAAGTATTTCCTAAATCCTAAAGGTGATTTAAACCAGTGATGGTGAAAAGCACTAGTCATTCTGAAATTTAACTCTTTTTGTATCAGTGTTCTGAATAATAATTCACTTACCAGGCCTGGGAGAGATCTTTAAAATTATCTAATGCAAAAGTCTAGCTTTTATAATAAAGAAGAGTGAGCCTCTCAGAGATTAAGGTCACAAAAGAACACAGATTCAGAACCTGCCTCTGTATGTGCAACTCCAGCACTGCTGATATTCAGGGATCATCAGCTGAGGTTTTAAGATGAGAAGAAAGGAGCTCTGGGGTCAGAA
The DNA here is from genome assembly GCA_030015415.1 of Cynopterus sphinx. Classification (NCBI taxonomy): domain Eukaryota; kingdom Metazoa; phylum Chordata; class Mammalia; order Chiroptera; family Pteropodidae; genus Cynopterus; species Cynopterus sphinx. Next base: position 116,926,215 of record CM057381.1, on the reverse strand, counting down.
AACCCTGATATGAATCTTTCTCACTAGCCTTATTACTTAAGTCTGCATTTTCTCATCTACTTTATTATGTTACTGAGACATGTAGATTAAGAATTTTACTTATGTTTTATTAAACTTATTGGGGTGATATCAGTTAATAAAATCATATAGGTGTCAGGTATACAATTAAATAATACATCTCATGTACATTGCATTGTGTGTTCACCACCCAAAGTTAAATCTCCTTCCCCTTATTTCCCTCCCTTCCCCTCCACTTCCCTCCGTAAACTACTAAACTGTCTGTGTCTATGAGTTTCTGTCTTTTTCATTTGTTTCTTTTGGTTTTATATCCCATATATGAGTGAAATAATATGGTTCTAAATTTTTTCTGTCTGGCTTATTTCGCTTAGCATGATAACCTCAAGATCCATCCATATCAAAAAGGCAATATTTTATCTTTTCTTATGACTAATATTCTATTGCATATATGTACCAAATCTTCTTTATTCAATCACCTACTGAAGAACACCTTAATTGTTCCATGTCTTGTCCACCACGAATAATGCTGCAATAAACATTGGGATGCATATATCTGTACAAAGAAATGTTTTAGAATTTTTTAGCTAGATACCCAGAAGAGGGTTTGCTTGGTCATATGGTAATTCTCTTTTTAATTTTTTGAGGAACCCTCATACTGCTTTCCATAGTGGCTGTACCAATCTACATTCCCACCAGCAGTATATAAGGTTTCCTTTTCCCTTACAAACTCTCCAACACTTGTTATTACTTGTCCTGTTGATATTAGCCATTTTTACAGGTTCGGGGTAAAATCTCATTGTGGTTTTGATTTGCATTTCCCTAATAGCTAGTGAAGTTGAGAATCTTTTTAGATGTCTGTTGGTCATTAGTATGTCTTCCGGGGGGGAAGTGTCTGTTCAGGTCCACTGCCCATTTTTTTAATTGAATTATTTGTATTTTTGTTGTTGAGTTGTCTGAGTTCTTGGTACATTTTGGATATCGGCCCCTTATTGGAGGTGTTGTTTGCAAATATCATCTCCCATTCAATGGGTTGTCTCTTTGTCTAGGTGGTTTCTTTTGCTGTACAGAAACTTTTTAGTTCGATGTACTCCCATGCATTTATTTTTTCTTTTACTTCCTTTGCCTTTGAAGTCAAATTCATAAAATTATCTCTAAATTCAAGGTCCATGAGTTTAGCCCTTATGTTTTCTTCTACACATTTATTGTTTCAGGTCTCATATTTAGGTCTTTGATCCATTTTGAGTTATATTTGAGTGTATGGTGCTGACAGCAGTCTAGTTTTATTCTTTGGCCTGTGTCTTTCCAATTTTCCCAGCACCATTTATTGAAGAGGCTTTTGCTTTTACATTTCATGTTTTTGGCTCCTTTAGTAAAAGATTTATTTCTGTACTCTCAATTCTGTTCCACTGGTCTGTGTGTTTGTTTTTGCTGTTATTGCTAATACCATACTGTTTTGATTATTGTCACTTTGTAGTATAATTTGAAGTCAGACAGAGTGATACATCCAGCTACGTTCTTTTTTCTCAGGATGGTTTTGGCTATTTGGCTTTGTGAGTTCACACAAATCTGATTTTTTGTTCTATTTTTTTTTTAATTCCATAGGAATTTTGATGGGGATTGCATTAAATCTGTATATTGCTTTGGGTAAAAGTCATTTTAACTACGTTGATACTTCCAGTCCTTGAACACAGAATGTCTTTTCATTTCTTTGTGTCTTCTTCAATTTCTTTTAATAATGTCTTACATAGTTTTCAGTGTATAGGTCTTTCACATGCTTTGCTAAGTTTATTCCTAGGTATTTTATTCTTTTTGTTCCAATTAAAAAAGGAATTGTTTATTTCACTTCTTTTTCTGAACAGTTATTTTTAGCATATAGGAATGCTATGAATTTTTGTAACCTGAAACTTGTAACATTGAATTTGTAACCTGAAACTTTACTGTATTTGTTTCTTGTTTCTTATTGTTTATAGTGGCATTTTGAGATTTTTTTCGCATAGAGAATCATGTCATCTGCAAAAAGTGACAATTTGATTTCTTCATTCACAAATTGGATGCCTTTTATTTCTTTCTCTTGCCTGATTTTATTCTTCTTCATGCAAAAAAAAAAGAGATTGTCTTTTTAATTTATATTTCTGATACAGTTAATTATTAGTGAATTTCCTAATAATGAATCATTCAAAAAAAGTGTTTCACCCTTTTAAAGTGAATAATTCTGTAATTTTTAGTATATTCACAAGATTGTGCAAACATCACTATCTAATTCCAAAACACTTTTATTACCTCCAAAATTTATTTGGTACCCCCTATCTATTAGCAGTGATTTTCCATATCACCTCCCATTTTCTGGTAAACACCAGTCTACTTTCTTTCTCTGTGGGTTTGCATATTATGAACATTTTACATAAATGAAATAATACAAAATATGGCCCTTTGTGTCTGGCTTCTTTATTTAGCATAATGTATACAAGGAGTATCCATATTGTAGCATGAATTAGTACTTTATTTTATAGTTTAATAACATTTCATTGATTGTATATACCACATTTTTGTCTTCATTCATCAGTTGATAAACATTTGATTTGTTTCCACTTTTTGGCTATTGCGAATAATGCTACTATAAATATTTGTGTACACATATGTGCATAGATATGTGTTTTTATTTCTCTTGAGTATATAAATAAGGTCAGATGGGAACTCTGTTTAACTTTATTAAGAGACTGTCAAATTCTTGTCCAAATCAACTGCCTCATTTTATATTTCCACCAGTAATGTATGAATGTTCTGATTTCCTTACCACCTCATCAATACTTATTATCTGTCTTTCTTACTATAGCCATCCAAGTAGGTTAAGAATAGTATCTTGGCATGGTTTAAATTTGTTACTTATATTTTCCTAATGACTAATGATTTTAAAAATTTCTTTATGTGATTATTGGCCACATGCACCTTTTGCAAAGAAATATCTATTCAAAGGTGTTACTTATTTCTTTGACTGGTTATTTGTCTTTTAAGTGGTAGGAGTTATTTATATATTCTGGATAGTAGATCCTTATTGCATATATCATTTGCAAAATTTTCTTTCATTTTTGGGGTTGTCATTTTAATTTATTAATAATGCACTTTGAAGTTCAAATTTTTCAGTATTTATTGTTTATCTACTTTTTCTTCTATTGTTCATTGATGTTCTATGTAAAAAACAAATAAACAAACAAACAAAACAAATTGCCTAATCCAAGATCATGAAAATTTACACCTGTTTTCTTTTTTGTGTTTTACAGTTTTAGCTCTTTAATTTAGGTCTGTGATCCATTTTGAGTAAATCTTTGTATATAAAGTGACGTAGGGGTCTAGTTTCATCTTTTTCTATGTGATATCTAGTTGTACCAGCACCATTTGATGAAAAGATGACTCTTTTCTGTCAACCTGTTGAAAATCAATTGGCCATGAGTTTATTTCTATATGTACTATTTTATTAGGTTGATTTATATATGTCTATCCTATGCCAGTGCCACATTGTCTTGATTATAGTATCTTCAAAGTAAATTTAAAAATCAGGAAGAGTGAGTCATCCAAATTTGTTCTATTTTTCTAAATTGTTTAGGCTATTCTGAGCCTCTCATATTTTCATATATTTTATAGTCAAGACATTAATTTCTACATATTGAATCTGTAGATAAATTTGGGGAATATTGCATTGCTATCTTAACAATATCAAGTCTTTTAATCTATGAACATGTGATGTAATTTTATTTATTTAGGTTTAAATTTATTTTAAGGATGTATATTTTAGTGTAAGTCTTGCATTTCCTTTGTAAATTTTACTCTTGAGTATTTTATTATTTTTGTTTGATATAAAAATAACTATTTTCTCAATTTTATTTTTGGATTGCTCATTACTAAGTGTGTTTAAAATATAATTAATTAGTATATTCATCTTGCATCTTATAACCTTGCTAAACTTATTTACCAGCTCTAATAGTTTTTACTTAATTACTTATGATTTTCTATATGATGTTATTGAGGAGTGTCTATTTAATTTTCACATATTTGTGAATTTTCCAAGTTTCTTCTTGTTGACTTCAAATTCATTTCAATATAGTCTGAGACAATGCTTTGTTCTGCCCCTCCAATGGCTTCCAGGATGCTGGTTTTCACCATGATTGTGGGTTATTGATTTTCAAGGCTATTGCAAAACTGAGGGAGAAGAATGAGAATAGGGATAGTTAAAATGTCACAAAGACTCTGTTCTTACTGAAATTATTCAAAACAAAAGCAATTTTCCTTGAATTAACATTCCATGAATTGCTTAAAATCTTTGGTTAATTTCCAGAGCTCTGAAATAAGTTGATTCAGACGTTTTTTGCCAGTGTTCTTATTGTTTTTATAAAGGAGAGAATTTTCAGAAATCACTTCTCTTCCATTTTTGTTGCCATCATCCCATTTTAAAAAATGATCCATCAATTTAGCAAAAATTATAAAAAATGGCTTTTATATCATGGCCATTTTGGTCATCTTTTAGGATGTTTTATAATTTTCTCTCTACCCTAAGAGTAACATGGGGTCTACACAAGTTCTGATTCCGAAGGTTCTTCTTCAAAGAAAACAGGCTTATTTAGGTTGAATATATAGAAAAAATTATTACCCAGGAAAATTTATGATTGTTTATCATGTACTTCATAGTCAGAAGAAGGCAAGAGAAACAAAGCCCAAAGCTATATTTTACATAGTAAAACCAACCTTTCAAATGTAAAAGAACAATACAAAGAATGTTACAAGCAATCTAGGATCACAAATCTGGATGATATCTTTTGGAGAGTAAAGGAAAGCATACACTATATTCTGCAGAATATTTAGACCCTTGTATTGAGTTTAGACCCTGTATTGTTGAGTTTTTGTATGTGTGTAAACATGTATATACCTGTTTTCCTAACACAGAGAGTTTAAGAATCATTGTGTCTAAGATTTGACAGGACCTATGGTACCATTCATTCCTGCCTTTACTCATATAACTTTACTAGAACTAATAAAGGTTAATGTTATTATGAATGAGTAAACTGGGGCTCCATATATTTAAGTAATTTGATCTAAGATATATATCAAGTAATTGATAGAACTAGTATTTGAATTCAAGTCTAACTCAGTGTTCCTCACAGAACTCTCAGTGCTCAAGAAGACATTCTAAGTAACAATCACAACTCTTCCTTTCAGATACACTAGATTTCATTGATTTGAAAATTGTAAAGAATCTACTATGTGCAAAGTGGTAATCTTAGAACAATAAATAAGATTGCTTAGAGTACAGTTAGAGACACATGGTAAACAATATGCAAATAATGTCAATAAGTACTATGTAGGAAAAATGAAGCATAAATCAGAGGCCATAACAGAGGGGTATAATTTAGATTATGGGGATAGTAAAAAGTGAGCTGATTATGTGACATTTTTACTGAGGTTTGAAAGATGAATAGGAGGACACAGAATGAAGAGACAATGTTAGGCCGCAAAAAGTTTCTGATAGGAAAAGAACAGAAAGTTAGAATAAATGAAGCACCAGGAATTAGAGGAAAGCAGATCAAAAGGAATTTGAAGAAACAATCAGAGAAGTAGAGACCATGATGGATTTTACAGACCATAATAGAAATGTTTACTTTCTTAAGTAAATTATAAAAACACTAAAGGACTTTAAGCAAGATACTGACATTACAAGATATACACTTTAAAAATATTACTTTTTAAAAAATTTATTACGATGACATCATTTAATAAAATTATACAGGTTTCAAGTGTATCATGAGTTCATCTGTTTATTGCACTGTGTTTTCACCACCAAAAGTCAATGGGATCTTGATGGAATTGTCTTGTAATTTCTTGATGATTTGTAATTATTTCAAATTAAAAGGTTTTCTTTCTTTACTCTTTTTTTAATGAGGCACAAAGAACAGAAAATACTCCCTTCATTGAACTATGAAAAATAAACTAAAGGTTGAGGTGGATAATAAAAATGGAATCAGGGGAAGTAGTTAAGAGGCTACCACAGTGGTTCAGGCCAAGTATAAGGCTTGGTGAAGTTTTAGAGGTAGAAGTGGAAAGAAGGGGGTATGTTTAAGATATGCGCTGAAAGTAAAACCTTTATGAAGAGGCTAAAGAAGAAGAGATTCTCAAAAGGGACTCATGTTTCCCACATGAGTATTTGAATAGTATCTTTTTTTGAGATGAAGAAATTAGAAGAGAAACAATATTCCTGGAGAACAACCAGGAATTAAATTTGAAATTACAATCTTTGAAATTCTCCTAAAACATTTAATGTTGATGTCAAGTAGACTGTTGGATATATAGGTTTCAGAAAACATACATGTGAACTCTTCAAGGTGTAGGTAATATTTAAAGCCATGGGGGTATATAACCTCACTAAGAGTTAAAAAGTAGAATGGAAAAAGAGTCACAAAGACAAGTTGTAAGGGACAATAACGTGTAAAGATCAGACAGATCAGTAAAGCTATCAAAAGAAGCTGAAAAAGTTTGGCTAGTAAATGATTCTTTAGCCAAGACAGAGCACCAGCTATCTCTTAGGGTCAGTTACCATGTTTTCCCAAAGAATCAAAATACCTAGAAAGGCTCCAAGCTTTACTAGTGGGTGTGCAAGATCCACAGTGAGCAAACTGGAAAAGCCTTTCATCAGCTTTTGGCCTTGGCATAAGTTCCTCAGAAATCCTGAAGCGTTGAGGAAACAACTTCCCTTTGGCTGAGAACATATGCAGAGATTGGAGATCAGTAATTTAATACTTCCTGAGGCATTTTGGAGAACTGAAACGGAAAACTCTTCCTTATGCTCAACTAAAATCTGTCGTTCTATAGCTTCTCTCCACCATCCTAGTTTTACTCCTGGGGCCACATGAAACTGGATTTTCTTTGTAATGTGACAGTGCTAAAGTATCTGTACAAAATTCTGGTGTCCTCCAAGACTACTCCTTTCCAGGCAAAATGATACCTTGTATCATTCTTCATAGGACACAGTTATGAATCAAACTAAGTAGACTGTGCTCCAATTTGTAAAACAAATTGCCATAATAAAAGAGAGCTAACCTATTTATAGGCTGAGTCATAGTCATTAAATCACTTTACCTTTTTATGAAGCAACCCTTTGAGTTCCATTCGATTTGGTGGCGTGTGTTGTTTATGGCTCTTCTTAGAGTTCTTGATCTGTGGTTTCACTTACATTCACTTCAGATTTGGCATAGATGTAAATGTTCAAATTGAGGTCACAATGTTATTAATTTTATTCCATCATCTCCTTTAAACTTGGCTAAAAATGGTATGAAATAGTTTCTCTATATCATATTTAAGTCAAGAAATATTTGTGAATCATATGCTATCTTTTCAGATTCTATGATTGGCATTGCAAAACATGCACTTGTTCTCCTTACACACTGTTTCCTTTTTATTCTCAAAAAATGAATTAATGTCCCCATTTTACAGATGAGATAACTAGAGCTCAGGGATACAGAGTTCAAGATCCAGTCTGCCTTTATGCTTCAGAAGATGCTACTCTCTGAAAATACAGTTTTCAGGGTGTAGTTTTGGCTGCTGGTTAAAAATAATGGCTTAGAAATCTAAGTGTGTTGTTTCAAAAGTAAACACCTGTCACTTGGAGACTGAGCAATCTTTGTCAAGTCATTTAACCTCTGTGCCTCGGTTCTCTCATATGTTCAACAGAAATGCTAATACCTATGTCTTTATTTACCATGAATATATAATGAGATGTGTATAATGTACTTCCAGGCCTTAAATGTTGGTAAGAAAAAGAATAAAAATTAAAATTAAAAGCTTTCCCCTTTCTATCGAGGAGCTGGTTGTATATGTAAATACATAGCACAAGAATTTATCTTTTATTTTTTATTTCAGAAAAAATTATCTTGGACAAAACCCTGTTTCCTCACTAATTCTAAATCAGATTATCTACCTTTTCCTGTTTCTTATGTTAAAATATTTATATGTCTCACTATGTTGAGAGACTTAATATAAATTCATCCAAACTGTTACGTTTTCCTCTAAATACATAACTCAATGAATATAACTTGCTCTGAGAGATAAAAGCACGTCGATTGTGTTAAAGTTCTGTTAGGCTCATTCCCTGATTCTTAAAATGCTGAGATGCCCTAACAAAAAGTGAAAAATACAACTATCCATTTGTTTGGTATTTCATCTTGTTTTCTGCTTTAACTCAGTCAAATGACTGAGCCTGTGGCTACTTGATACTCATGCACTCATTCAAATCAAATGAGAAGGGAGAGAAACATTTAAACTGAGTCCTTGCAGTCTTTTAAATAAAACAAAATAGATTTTTCAAGTTTCAACCAATATCTCTGACATTATTTAAGTATATACTGTCTAAATCTGGTAAGTTGTCCTATAAATGTAACAGGACATTTTTGGAAAGCACAGCCAGAGACTGCTACTGCAAACCATGTCCATCATCTCCCCCTTGCATTCCTCAGATTTTTATGTTTATTTATAAACATAGGAGGTTTTCTTTGGCAAGTATGGAAGGAGAGGAAAGTTTTAGTCAGGCTTAGGGCAGAGGGGAGAAGAAAGCAAATAATAGTTGTACATCCTTGAGGGTAGGGTCTTGCCTCTTTTATTCGCTTCTATCTCCAGCCCCTAAGACAGTGACTGCTTGCCACACAGCAGGTGCTCAATCAAACTATTTGAGTAAAACATCTTTGGATTGTTAAGCCATAAAATAGGGGAGTTAGAGAGATAGGGGTCTTAAAGCAAGCACTTAAAATGAACTCAGGGTTCCACAAGCAGAACTACTCTAAGCCCAGATAGCAAAGTGTGTCACATAGCTGTCAAAGAGGCCCATCTTCCCACCTCTAAATAGAACTCATTACTTTTTTACAACTCATAAACTGGAAGTTTGGGAACTCTCTAGAGATGGTATTCTTAGTAGAGATGTTGACATTCTCGTAGTGGTCCAGAGCAATTGATGAGTTCACTCTAAAAGACTTGGCGACATGAAACATGATGTGATACATGAGTCAACACACAGGAAAGACTGGTGTTTGGGCACACACATAAATATTCTTTGAGCTGCTCATCCAAAATAATTCAGGATACTCTTAAGGAGCTATTTTGGCAATCAAACTCATGGCAGTCAGCACAATAAGTGGCTCGCAATAAAAATTGGTGAATATGAAGAAATAATGACCAAGTTCATAATCACATCTTGTAATTTCTGGGATTTTGCTGTCTCATAATGTTCATTCTTGTATTTCCAATGATCTTGGAAAATAAATTTGTGCTTATTTTCTAATTTCATTTTGAAGTTCTGTGGATTTCTCCAAAGTTCCAAGACATAATATTCACTTAAAGGGGAAGTATCAACTTTTTCCTTTGAATATTTCATGTGAATTTAGTGCAGAATTTCTGCCTCAATTCTACAGTTTAAAGAACATTGTTACAGAAACAGTAACATTTCCTCAATGTCAAACACTTAAAAAAACTTGGTTAAAATGTAAAGCCATCTTTGAACTTTCAACTATAATGTAGCTGATTCTAAAATTTTACTGCAACAAATGTTTTTTCTTTTGTAGAAAACTTTTCATTACTCTGCAGAGGAAATATTGCCTTTTGACTTTCTTTAGTGACAAAGTTATTGGAAATGATAACTAATACAGATTAGCTAGACATTCAAGGAGACACTTATCAATGGCAATTACTGATTACAGATCAGGAATCTTCACTTCCCCATCCAAAGTGGTATATATTGCCAATGGCCACAGATTCTTGGCAAGTCCTTCCATTAAATAGTAGATATTATTTCCCAACCACATGGGCAAGCTTTTTTATTTCCTTTGACTAAAAAAGTAAAGCAGAAATGATTTGATGTGAGTCCTGAACTTAAGCCTCAAGATACCTTGAAGTTTCTGGATTTTTTGTTGGAACACAGCAGACATGTGAGTAAAATTGGCTTAGCTTCTTTGAAGAGGGAAGACCTAGAGAAAGGCATAGCTGTCCAAGCTGAGGCCCCAAACATGTGAATGTGCACGTCCTAAACCACCCATTCCCAGAGAAGCTTTTCCAGATCAAAGAACTACTCAGATAACCCAAAGAAGTATGAGAAACAATGAATGTTGTTTTAAGCCATCAAGTTTGGGGTTAATATGTTATGCAGCAAAGCTAACTCATACTAAAAGCATTAAAATAAAATCAAGGGAAATGAGAAAATAGATAGGTAAAAAAAGTTAGGTAGTTGAATTGTACTTCCTTTCCTTTTGTTTCCTTTTCTAAGGCTTCCTAGCCAAAAAAAAAAAAAAAAAAAAGGAATTTTGTTAATAGATTTCTCTTCTATTTTTGGCATCTATGTGGCTCTTTCTTCCTTCCAGATGATCTTACACCAATATCAAAATGCCCAGTACTCCTGTACACTCACTTTAGCTGGCCTTCTCAAGAAACATCTCAACTCCAGCACTCAACTTTATCTCCTATTGTTTATCCAATTCCTGATGGTATCAGTGCTTTTAAAAAATGCTCTTATAAACTCATCAAAGGCAAAATATTGTTGATAAATCTTGCAACTTTATATTATCAGCTAGACTTTAGCTGATTAGGTTGAGAAAATCCATGTTGTTTATCATCAAATAATATCATTCAAATTTTGACCCCCTACCACTACCATAGTCCAACTTTCAGCTGAATGGCTTTGAGAAAGATGTTTAAATGTTACCAGTCTTAAGGTCCTTACTTTTTCAAATGAGTTATTATCTGCATTTCGGCATATTTGTGAAAATTAAATGTGTTGAAGTATCTCAAGAATATGGAACCTAATAAGTGTTTATTAAATATTATCAAATTGCTTTCCAAATTAGTTGTGCCAATTTATATTCTTGTCATGGTCTACATAGTTTCTATTCCCCTTAGTTAGCCTGTAGGATCCTCCAGACCCTGATCCTGTTCTTCAATTTTGGTGCTAAATATGATGTTGAATAGCTTGTAAATTCTCAATAAATGTTTGTTGACTGAAATTTTTTAAAGGGTGGAATTGTTCAGGCATATTTTGAAGATGTTTTAAGCCTGAATAATTTGTTCTGCTTCTTCCTGAAACAGGGTCCAATATCAACCAAGATATAGTTCAACCAAAGGCACTATCATCATACCATAATTGACATTATCCTGGCTAAAAGACAAAATTCATCCATATCTGTGTTTACACATCCACTTAGTACCCCAAGTTTGTAGGGATTATAACAGTCTTTGATTTGATTAACATGGTAAAAACCAATAAATTATACTGCCTGAGTTTCGATCCAACATTTACTATAAATTTGCTGTGTGGAACTGAACATATTTCTAACATATACAATTTCTGCTTCTCTACATGGTTAGGGATATTAATTGAGAAAAATCAATTTAAAACATTTAACACACTGAAGAGCACACAGTACGTGATCAGTAAAAACTATTTCTTCCATAATAGGGACATTATTTTAGAAAAGACCTGGCTAATTCCTCAAATATAAAATTTCTTTAAATGTGTCTAAACTTGAAGAGGGGAGGTTGATGAGAAAGATATGACAAACTAAAAAGGAAGGCTTCTTTCCAGATTACTGAATTAGAAGCAATGTCAAACTCATAAAAAACATATCTGACCATAGTGAGAGAAACACACAAAAATGTTTTCATGTGTGGAATTGGACAGAAATATCTGTAGGGTTTATCCAGATGCTTATCATAAAGAAATCATGCTTAAAGTATTCCCGGCCATAAATAGTTTTAAATTATAAGCAACCTGTTCTATAAAAAATGAAGTTTGTGACACAGCACATAGATGGTAACTCATAGTCTCAATTCAAAATTACATTTAAGCTTAAATATCAATTTCTAAATCCAAATCAATGAATTGGAAGAATATGTTAGTACAGGCTCCTGTTTTTCATCTAATATGCTGTTCATAAAGACCCTCTAGGTTTTAATAACTCATTAAATGGTTGTGACCATAAAAATGAATAAGCATTAAAGGAATAAAAACAAATACTAACATCTACTAATCTCAACAAATATCATTTAAATGAATTTGAAGCTTCTAATGAAGACAGAATTATTGTAGAAAGAATATATCGCCTTACAGGTGAGGGACATACTAGCCATTGCTTGACTTTTGCAATGACAAAGCTACAGACAGAAGTGCTAGGAGAAAGAAAGTTTGAATTTCTGATCATTTCAGAAAGTTCGTGGTACCTATCTGGCTTATTAGTAATGAGGCATGCAGTTTATAATTATGTCTTAGGAAGAGAAAGTTCATTTTAAGAGGAAGTTACAAAAGAATAAAATTAATTGGTGACTATTTACAAACATATTCACAGTGGGAGTCATTTAAATGGTAAAATGTTTATGTAATTAAAGTATAATTTGATTTAACAGAATTGATCTGTACACAGCTTTTTCAGAAACACATTACCACAGCACTTAGTATATATGAAAGGAAAAAAGCAGACAATGCCTCAGATACCCTGAGATCTATTAGAGATCAATTAAGGGTGTCTGTTATATGTGTAGGAACAGGAAATAGTGATGCTGTTTATTTGATGATCTCTTAAAGGTCCTTGAAAGATTGCTTATGGTAAAACTATATGTATTATGACTGATTTTCACTCTCTAGGTCCAATAAAGTATTTTTATGAGTATGCAAACAAAATAATAATGTAGAAAATCATCCTGTGACTGAGTGCTAAGGATACTGTTTCAGTTTCCATCTTTGATGTGGTTGGCAGCCAAGGGCAGAAAGAGGTTTTGTTTCTCTGTTGCAGTGTATCTAAGTAGATCAGTTATATGTCCCAGTTTGTCCAGAATTTATTGTTCTAGCATTTGTTCAGAATTAATTTTATAATGAAGTAGTATTATTTTGAGTAGCGATAAAATAAACCTAAATGGCTTTGATAGACTGCCACTTCATACTTCTAGCTTGTGCCAGGACTTGCCTAGTAGTGTGTGAATAGAGTAGTAAGTGGAGGTCTCACTTTAACATGTGACTAAATGTGAAAGATCAACAGCATAGCCCTTACCTTTCCCAAACCTTTTCTGATGCAACATAATTAATGTTTTCCTTTCAAGTGTAGCGTGCAGGGTATTTGATAATGAGATATCAGACAAACTGACTAATGTTGTCTGGTTTGGGTGGTACTGGAATAAGATTTGGCACAGCTCCTCTACTGATCACTTAATCATCAATCAGATATGTCATGGTCCAAGACATGGCCTGGGAGACACATAAAACTACAGTCACCAGTTGGCAGGGATATTGGGAAGCATGAGAAATTACAAATACATGATATATGTATAGGAAGTCCTGCTGCAGAGCATATGAAGAATGATCTGAAAATTATCATTGTTACAGGAACCTCAAATACAAAAATGTTAATATTGGTGTAAACGTTTAAGTTTCCTATCTGTTGTTTAGGAAAATGTCTGTTGGTAAAGTGTTCATGATGACGAAAGACATTAGAACATGTCTACAACAAGAAACTCTATGACAAAGACACATAGTACTGCTACTATAAATAATATTATTTTATTTAAATGAACTCATAACCAATAATTTGAATATAACAGGAAACAGAGTCTGGAAAACCAAAAACAATAATTAAAAAAAAATAATTAAAAACAAATTCATTTAAAAAGCATAATAAAGCATAAGGCTAGACTTAATCAGTCATTTCCAGAGTTTAAGTATTCCTAGGGATAAAACTAGAAAGTTCCACATTCTCACTAAGCCTTTTGGACCATTAAGCCCAAAGTATATCATCTGCATATCAATATTCTAAGCTTAAGGCATATTATGACCCATACTATGAAGTATATTGTAAGAAAAAAATGAAGAAACACTACAGTATTTCCAGGGATGGGAAGCTAAGTATCTTGCAAAAAAATTAAGAGTATATAGAATGGAGAAAAGACTAAAGGATCAAAAAACTCAACCCCAATTTAAATTTAACAAGGCACCCCAAAGTACAAAACAAGAGTTCTAGTCTTTCTCTTTACTTATTTATTTATCCAGAAAATATTTATTACACACATGCCATGTGCCAGGCACTATTTACAGCCTTGAATAAATAGCAATGAACAAGACAAATGGGCTCCAAATTTTTATGAAACTTTTAGTAAGAAAACAAAATTAATTGATAAGATAGATCATTAAATAAACTTCATACCTAGTTAAAGGCTATAAAGGATGTAAACAGCTAATTGAATGCAGAAAGACTGGGTCTGGAGGAATCTTTATATAAATATCATTAAGGAAGATCTTGCTGAGGAAGCAACATTTGAGCTGAGGCTGGAATGAGAAGATACAGCTTGACATGTAAGAATATGGATGAGAATATACAGCACTTTAGGCAAGGGAGCACAGCTAATATGACTGTGCTGAGAAGAAGAATTGAATAATTTAGAAAAAAATTTTATTTGCTTAGGTAAGGTTTGGGTTTGGGGGTATTAAAGAAGATGAAAAAAGAGAGGAAAAAATTTTTTTTTCTTTTATGAGCTCCCAAAGATATCCAGCACAGATAGAATATTGTGCCTGTGCCTTCTGGGTTTCATGGAAAGCACAGTGAACTTATATACAAAAGGCTGAGCCACACAAAGTTCAGGGTCTCTACTGATAGGTCAATCCCTGTGTGTTCCTTCTTATTAAATTGTCTCTTCTGAAAACTTCCTATTAACCCTTAGGAGATGGAGTTAACCATGACAATTCTGAGAGAGAAGTCGCTGAAGCAATTGATGCTGTAAAGAACACTGTTCCTTCACCTTAGGCTGGTGGCCTTAACTCAGTTTCTTATTGGGGAGCCTCTACTCCCCACCTTTCCAAACATAGGGTTCAGACTTTCACATGGGCCTTGGTTATGCACTTGCTTCATTCCATCACTACATGAGCACTTTTCAAACACATGAAGAGCTGCTATGTAGGAAAGTAAAAAAAGTGGTTCTGTATTACTAATGAAAACCAAACTTAGACTAAAGGGTACAATTTTAAGAAGAGAGACTTTAGCTTGACCTTTTCAAAAAGAAGTATTCAACATTAAAAACAAATCATTTTGTGTGAACGTACGTTTTCCATCCCAGGAGGCATTAAAGCAACACCTTTTGGACTTGTAGGTGATGTTGCATAAGAGTTACTTCTCCTGTGAAGCAAGTGGTTTAATATGTCTTCTGTGGCCCTTTCTACCTCTATGAAATGGAGAGTCTATTATTAAGTAATTTATTGCAAAAGCTATTGGTTGTCTGAGAGAAAAAATATAGTTTCTCTGAGATGCCTAAGCAGCCACTACACCAGAAACCAAATTTTTATTTACCAATAATAAAGAAAATTACACTGTTTGGTTTGGAGAATTTTAATCCTACGCCTCTAGATTTACATTTTGGTTGCATATTTTGGTTCCCACTGATTCTCCCTCTAAATGTGAGTGTTATAACCATGACAATGAATCCCAGTGGTCCTCAATTTTTTGGATTCAATGTTCCCTTTCAATAATAAGTTTCTTGTAATCCTCTTTCACTATCCTAAAATTAGATTCATGAATAATACAACCTACCTATATATAGGTGTCAAAACAAAGATTGTCATAACTGTACTTGAGAAAAATAACACCAATTTATCATGAAATATTATACATTTCAATATGTAAATCAATGGGCATAACTACACTAAAGACGCACAGAAGTATGCAGGTATATGTCCTATATGTGGAATCACCATGCCTGTGATAGTAACACATGCAGACTGATTCCAGAGTGTTTTATTAGTGATCTAAAATCCATGAGCAACATTACCATTGGTAACATGGTTTTCTGTAACAATGAACAGCTCTTACTAAAGTTCCCAAGCAAACAATAGAATTTTACCTCAGTTGACAGAGTAGTTCATTCTTTAAAAAATCAGAATATTTTTTGAAACCAGGCAAAAAGTGCTTTCTATTTATATGCATGATTAACTTTGGTTCTAAATTCAAATGATTATAAACAGAGTAGTTCAAATGATATTAAAAAGTCATCAAGATAGAAGACAAATTTTTTTATTCCTGGTTGAGCTATTCATTTTAGAATATCGGGCACCTCTGACCTCCATCCCTTAAATGCTCCTCCACTCTTGTTATTGTGTAAACCAGAAAAGAACACTCACAAATTTCCAAAATAGCACCTTGAGGGAAGCACTAAGTTCTTTGAGACTAATAGGCACTGTATCTTTACTTCCCTTCCCTTAGCTGCATGAGGCTTAGTGATATCTTAAAAGGATTAAATTTCTGAGTCAGTAAAAGTCTACTGAGGCATGAAGGGAGCAGCATCTAGTTCCCAAAGTGATCCCAGCAACCTCTTCCTCTAATGAACCGACCCACATGTGATAGCTCTGATCTCAGATAGTTGGATATGGACCTCTCAAATAAAGGACTTGGGTTTCAAATCAGCAAATGAGAACTGTCCCTTCATTCAACCCCCGTATCAGGGCCATCTTTTCCGGACCATTTAGATGTTTGAGTGATTGTTTTAGAGCTAAAAATGGGACTTGACCCAGCTTCCATGGGTTCAATTTGGTAAGCTTTCTTCACATTATACTTAACCATGGTTAATCATTTATTCTTAATGAGAAAGTAAAGTTTAAAAGGTTTACTAATTTAAAAATTACCTAATGACATTTTCCTCATGAAAGTTTGAATAGGAGATACATTAAAGTTAGTGCCTGGAAGAATTGTGGAGTAGTTCAGGATGTAGAAAAAATATTGAAAGAGTCATTTTATCAACATCTAATTCTCAAAAGAGCTCCAAAATGATGGCGTATCTACTTACTACATCTCCCAATACAAATATATTGTTTCAAACTGATAACTCCTAAAACCCTTAAAGAAACTAAGTTTTGCCTGTTAGTAAATCAAATTATCCAGATTTTCACAGAAAGAATAAAACTTCAATGAATGCATGCCAAAATCCAGTCAGCTGTTCTCATATTCCAACAACCCTATCCAGATATTTCTTCTACTCTACCCACAGAAAAGGGGAAATGTGGTCAGAAGTTGAGTTGCTTTGGACAAATGTTTCTCCCAAAGCAGCACTAGAGAGAGACAGAGAGAGAGAGAGAGAGAGAGAGAGAGAGAGGCAGGCAGAGAGGCAGAGAGACAGAGACAGAGACAGAGACAGAGACAGAGACAGAGAAAGAGGGAGAGAGTTCCTAGAAAACAAATCATCCATTGTTATAAGACCTGATAAAAGAAAACCTTATAAACTTATAAACTGGTAATGTTTTTGCTACAAAACGGCTGCTCACACTGTTATGGTGACTTACAGTTTACAAAACACTTTCACAGACCTAATTTAATTTCATCATTACTATATACCCATGGTATAGGCACTACTGTCTCCAAATTATAGATTTAAAAAAATTGAGGCTCAAAGATTTTCATAAATTTTCTTAAATCAACATTGAGTAACAAGCAGACCAAAAGACTAAGTCTCCTGGTTCTAAGTTTAGGTGCTCTAATGTTATTAATTCATGCAAATTGAGATTTCTTTTTTAAATTAAATTTGTTGGTTAATAAAATTACATAGGTTTCAAATGTACAGTTTAATAATATGTCACATGTATATTGCATTTTTGTTCACTACCCAAAGTTAAGTCTCTTTCCATTATCTTATATTTGGCCCCCTTTACCCTTATCTAAATCTCCCTCCCCCTTCTCTCTGGCAACCAATAAACTATTATTTGTGTCTATGAGTCTCTGTCTTGTTTGTTTGTTGCTTACAGTTTTACATCCCACATATAAGTGAAATCATATGGTTCTCAACTTTTTCAGTCTGACTTATTTGACTTAGAATGATAATCTCAGGATCCATCCTTGTTGTTGCGAATGGCAGTATTTCATCTTTTCTTATAGCTGATTAATATTCCATTGTATAGCCTCAAATAGATATAATATGTAAAGGTACCCAACCAATTTTCCAATTATTTTTTTATAAATATATTTTGAAAATAGCTAACTTCTAGATCTCATTAAGTAAAATAATAAAGCTCTAAGAATAAGACTGAAAATTGCTGAGGTACCCAGTTGCACTGATTTGGGGAAAGACTGAATACTTTAAACTCTGCCTACAAGGAAAGGCAGTAGTAAAGCATCACATGTCCTGTGATTTTGAATGACATTTGATGATAATGGTTAGAATATAATTATATAAATATGTGTGAAGCAAATAATTACAAAATGTTTTTATATATAAATTCTTTTTAAATATAATTTATAACAAGTCATGACTTGTATTGAAAAACATAACTTCAATTGGTTTTCACCTCTACACATAGATATTTTCCAATCTGTAGAACCCCTCTTAATGATCTTGAATGTAAAAACGTTGGCTGTAAAAATGAATCAGTATGCTATTTATTATAGGAGGAGCTTGACTTGTTAGCTATATTGTATCCTAAAATTATGGGATCGTGAGGTTACCCATGATGAAAGTTTATTTTAAACTAGAATGTCTAGGCTCTAGGACATTTCTTCATCGAGAATGGGGACCCTCCAGTAGATATCTGCCACGAGCCTGGCGTGGTGTCTCAGAGTTTGGTGCCTTCATATGGACTCAGCATGCATAATGTGTGAGAACGCTGCATTAAACAAGCTTCACTATGTGCTAGCACTGTGATGTTTTTATTCACTTTTCCATTTTATTCTCACATATTCCTTTGAGATGATATATGAGTTAAGGTAATGCTAGCAGCTCTTACAAACAAAATTCATAATTTCAGAGCTTAATATAATAGAGACTTATTTCTCATGATCCTAGTTTGTTGGCAGTTTTCCTCCATTTGGTAACTCAGAGATCAAGCCTCCTTTCATTAGGAGACAAGAATCACCTGCAGCTGGAATCGACAATCTCTGATCTGTGGGTTAAACTTGGTTGTCAACTATTTTTTAAACAACCCATGAGCTAAGAATATGTTTCACATATTTAGTAGTAGAAAAGAAATGAATATATTTTGTGACATAAAAATTCAATGAAATTTATATTTTAGAGGAACATAAAGCCTTATTAGAAAACAGCTATGTTCATCTGTTTACCTATTTTCTACAGCTGCTTTTGTACTACAAAGGCAGAAGTGAGAACTTGCCACAGACATTGTATGACTCACAAAGCCAAAAGGTATTTACTATCTGGCTTTTGTGGACAGAAAGTTCACCCCTAAATGTGATGTTGATAGGTTGAAGCCCTGACCCCCAAGGTGATGATATTTGTAGTTGAGGCCTTTGGGAGTAATTACATTTAGGTGGGGTCCTTAGGGTAGGGCCCTCGTGATGGAATTCGTTTATAAAGAGCGGAAATGAATCACAGCTCTCTTACACTCTCTCTGCTGTGTGAGGACACAGCAAAAAAAGGCAATCATTTGCAATCAGAAAGAAGGCCTTCACCAAGGTCATATGTAACCAGATTGACACCCTGATCTCATACTTCCAACTTGTGAGGAATAAATGTTTGCTTAAGCCACCCAGCCTATGATACTTTGTTATGGTTGCCCAAGCTGACTAAAACACTGGCCCTTAACACAAAAAGCACACTGATCCAGGCTCCAGAGCTTCCTCACAGACTGAGTTCTATCCACAGCACATCCTAAACTAAAGCTTGAAGAAGTTAGCTGCTTGCCTATGGGCTTATGATTCCATGTTGTGATCCCAGGATTCAAACACAGATCTCTCTGATATCAAAGCCTAAAATCTTAACTTTTTTTTTCTTTTTACTATGGAGCTTAAGTCTCCCTAACAGTCTATTCATTCGTAAATTTATACAATGTATGAACTTTGGGAAAACCAATGACGTCAGGCAAATATGCCTCATCATATTATTTATATTATTTTAATTTAATGTGCATTGGGCTCTAGCCACGCTCTAATAATAACTTTAAGAAAATAACAAAAAGTGTCTAGTATGAAATATAAAAACCCATTATGGTTCTACGTGTAATGACTATGTATCAAACTGTTAATAAACCTTCAGAACAATAGCACTGTTTCTAATAATGTTCAATATTTCAGAATGATTAATTTTTAATGGTACTTCATATCTCTTGTGTATATTATCTCAGATCCCATGGGATAAGCAACCAATCTCCATGTTACTGTGAAACAGAAATAAAATATAGGATTTTCTGATGGCTCTGAGGAGTTAAATGACTCTTATGGGACCACAAAGTTAATTAAAATTAGCATACAATCACTATACTCTATTATGACACAATTATGCTCTCCTTTTCTTTCTTTCTTTTCTTTCTTTCATTCTTTCTTTCTTTCTTTCTTTCTTTCTTTCTTTCTTTCTTTCTTTCTTTCTTTCTTTCTTTCTTCCTTCCTTCCTTCCTTCCTTCCTTCCTTCCTTTTTCTTTTTCTTTCTTTCTTTCTTTCTTTCTTTCTTTCTTTCTTTCTTTTCTTTCTTTCTTTCTTTTCTTTTTCTTTCCTTCTTTTTTTTTTCTTTCTTTCTTTCTTACTCTCTTTTTCTTTCTTTTGTTCCCTCCATAAGGACTTCACAAAAGGTAAAAGTGAGAAAAATATTTTTTTCCAGCTTTGCTTTAGAATGGAATAAGTTTTGGTATTTTCTAGGTATATATTTAACAGAACTTAAGTTTTGATAGCTTAGAATTTCTTGGAGATCACTACCTAATGTATAAGAAGATAAAATAATTAGAAAGAAATGATCATGAAACACTTGTATTCACAACTGCTTTAAAAATTCTCTCCCTCATGTTTAAATCTGTAGAATAAGCTTAGACAAATCACTCCATCTGATAAATAGTAGAGAAGATAGTAGAGATAACATCCTGATTTTGATGTACAAGATTGGCCACAAAAAATAGAATATTTTTCTTTAAAATAATGTATTTAAACTATACTCCAGGTGTCTTTCCAGCATTTATAATTGTCTCCACATACACGCACACATGCTACATCTCTAATAAATGAGAGAAGGCTTTCATTTAGGTGAGGCAACTTATTCTAAGGTATAAAGTGATAAGGATTCTGCAATTTTCTTTGAAATATACTCTGAGGTACATATGATAAAGTCTCTTCATTCTACTAACATAAGAAAGGTAGAATAGGTTTATTTCAGAGAAAAGCCAAGACTTTTGAGGTTAACGTAAAGTACTATACAGTGTCCACTGGGACTAGAAGATTCCTGAAGTTCATGAATGAAAATAACTTACCCTGAATGCTTAGGATTTTATGTGTTATTTCACATATAACTTATAGCCAATTGTTGCTATTTTTCAGATGGAATAGCTGAAGCTCTGATAGGCCAAATTACTTTTCAAGAATACAAGTTTGATTTGTAGCAGATACAGGATTTAAATATACATCTTTTTGGTACATTATGTTGCCTCTGGTGTGATAACCATTCATTCTCCATCCATGTTTCACCTAACCCTACTTATCAATTCTTCCTAGTAGCCATAATATAGCTTACCCTAGTTTTTGCAGGTCATCAGTTATGGTTGTACACATTTCAAACCTATCACATCAAAGAGCTCACACTCAAATACCATGTCAGTTGATGTCTTTTTAGTACAAAGTAGCAAAAAAATGGGTTCAAAGTAGATCAAATAATGAAGGTAATTTATAAGCACATAAAATTATTATAAGAGTGACTTACAATAAGTCTTGACTCCTTAGCTGAATGATGTCTCCAAGGATCTGGTTTTCTCTTTTTTCTTTATCATGTATATGCCCATTTCATCCCAAAGCTTGTCCCTTCAAAATCCCAAGAAGGAAAACAAAAACATGGTTCCTCTTTCACACTGAAGAGTAAAAAAAGTTGCTTTACTCCAATGATCTTTAAAAATCTCCTGAAGTGCAATTTGATTAGACAATCTTACATCACATGCCCAATCCTGAGTCAATTATCTGTATCCAGGGGTTGAAATGTACCAATTGTTTTAGCCAAATCATATACTCCAACCTTGAAGTGTGTGAAAAATCAATCTCCTAGAAACTACATGAACACACAAATAAAACTCAGGGGCTACTGAGAAGAAAAAGAGAAATAGATGATTCAGAAGTGTATCAATCAGACTAAGATAGACTATGTTGTGGTAACAAATAATCCCCAATTCTTGATAGTCTGAAATGACAAATTCATATTTATTGCCAATCTTTCATCCTTGCCAGCTGTGTGTTCTACTCTATATCATCATTGCTCTCAGTCAGACCCCAGGTTGACAAAACAGTCATTATCTGGAGCATGGCCAAATAGATTGGGTGAGGGAGAAGAGAATGAGGAAGCTGACACTCACTTTTAAAGAGTTTCACATCATTTTTTGTTAGAAGATCAAAAGAAAGTCAAATGGCCACATGTAACTTCAAAGGAGGAGAACTTTAATACTACTGTTCATGGAAGAAGACAGCTGGACTTTTTGTGTGGAGCCTTCATAAATGGTTCAAAATATAACCACAAACAGCCATCATATCTACCCTGAGTTAGAGAAAGAGATGTTCTGAGTTACAACACAAGCAAAGGACTTACGGATGATAATGTTATAAAACTGAAGGATTATAGGGCCCTTCTGGATGGAAAAAAAGATGAATTGTTCTCAGGTCCTCACTGAATTCTTACCTCCTTCATTAACATCTTCACTACATAATAATACTGCATCACAAAGTTTATAGCAGGAGGATCAACTGGAATGAAGAAAATATATGGAACTGGAACTGGGTTATGAAAACACTCTATCTTCAGTTGTATGGTTAGGTAATAAATTCAAGTATCTGACTGACATTCTTTTAGAACTCCAAGCATTCCATTTACTCAAGAGTTGATGGGAGAATAAGATCAGAAGAAAGTAAGACTAATTTTAAATTTAACTGAAACCACCAGTGATTTAGGATTTAAGACTAAGATTTCAAAAGCTCATTTGGATATCAAAGTGCTTTGTCATAGATGTTTTCTTTTTTTCAGATAAAAAGATGAAAGCTTTTGTGAAATCCTGGCCAAAATGTTTTAAGCTCTGTAATTCTAGTTTAAAGATAAATTTTGACTAAGACATGGAAACAACCATAGTGTCCTTCAATAGATGATTGGATAAAGAAATTGTGGCATATATAAACAATGGGATATTACTCAACCATAAGAAAAGATGAAATACTGCCATTTGTGACAATATGAGTGAATCTTGGGATTATCATGCTAAGCAAAATAAGTCAGAAGAAGTTGAGAACTATATGATTTCACTTATTTGTGGGATATAAAACTTAAAGTAACAAACAAACAAACAAACAAACAAACAAAAAACAAAAACTCAGAGACACAGACAACAGTGGCTACCAGAGAGAAAGGGAATAACAGGGAGCTGTAGAAAAGGTTAGAGGGTCAAATATATGGTGACAGAAAGAGATCTAACTTTGGGTGGTAAACACACAATGCAATAGGAGATGTATTCTAAAACTGCATATTTGAAACCTACATGATTGTATTAAGCAAACAATAAATTTAATTAAAAAGTTAATTAATTAATATTAATCTTTAGAAGACATTGAGAGAATAAATATAAATAAATGAAAACTAGAATGACCTAATAGAAAAGAGTTCTTTGTCTAAGAAAGAAATTTAAAGGGTAGCCTCTAATGAGATCAGTGAGAGAGGGAAAAAAAATCAAGATGCAATCCATTCTTTAGAAAATAAGCAATAATGCCTATATAAGAAAACTTTATTTTCAATGTTAGTGTTTCTTTCAGGAAAGGAAAATGAGATTCTTGATGACTTTGAGAAAACTCATCACTTAATTGATATCATACAATTTTAGAAAATGAGAAATGAAATGATCAGAGGGTCTTCCCATGTATGCATGCCAAATTCTGGATCTTAAAGAGATTGATCATCTACTCTAAGATTTTTTCTTCAATATGTATCCAATTAACTGTAACAGCTTCTCTTGGCCTAAGAAAAATACTGTGTCGATCTTAAATGCTTAAAAGTGTTTATTTCTTCATTCAGTAAATGTGTGTTACATCTTAATCATACACAGTCTAGAAGTTGGGGACCGAATGGTAAACAGTACAGACAGGAGTTTACCTCGCCAAACTCTCTCTTATGTAAGTAAAGGTCCAAGGAGTGAGACCTGGGCTTCTGCCCCATCAGCTATAACCTAGTATAAAAGTGGGCTAAGATTAGGATCATGGCTGTGAGGTTGAGACTCATCCCAAAGTGAGAACCCAAATTCAAGGTGAAAGTTGTAACCACAGAAAACCTTGAAAACGAGCAAAGGTAAAAAAAAATTCCAAAAGTCCTAGATGATATGATGTAAAACAGGAGAAAGGAAGCAAAGGAATAATAACAGCTAATGATTACATCAGAGTGATTAGGAAACTTGCTCAATTCTAACTCTAACATAACAGCTCATTTCAATCTCACAAGAAGGCTATGAGGAAGGTACTTTTATTATCCCTACTTTGCAAATGAGAAAACAGGCCTAGAGATACAGAAACTAAGTGACTTTCCCAAGATCATATCCATCAGCCTAACTCCAGAGTTTACCCTCTTAACCACATGATGCCATAACACAAGTGAAATAGAGCAAACAGGTTCATTTCTCATTTCCAAGGGCAGGAAGATATTATACTTGGTGAGATTGCCTAAAGCATTAGAATATAAACCAGGTTTTCATTTTTGGAGAATTGTTACCAACTTGTCTACATAGAATGTAGTTGTTCATTTCTGGAAAGACATTTGATTAGAAGCACTGGAGATAAATAAAAGCCATATCCACGTTAGACTAGCTTCAACAATGTTAAGGAGGCAAATTTTCTTATATAGTAGTGGCCAAGTATCATTTGTATCTTGATAAGGCATGAAGTGGAAAGGAATAATGATTACAGAATAAGTGAATACATAAATGAATAAGGTATAAATTATTACAGTTTAACTAATTTTTATTTTTAAACTCCTATTTTCTTAAGCAATTATTGATGTTCTTTGTAGATGGATTAAGAATCTTTTAATAAAGCAAAATGTAACAATTATACAATTACTAAAAGACTTTAGATTGTCTTAAGAACGCATATCAGGATATACCACACAGCTTGCTTTCCTTTACCCTGCATGGGACTGGAGAATGATACGTTCATGCAGTCGCAGTTCATCCGTAGGATCTGTCAGATGAATCCAGCACTTGTAACTGAAAACATATCTCTGTGCATCCTTAATTATTTTTACAACCTTTGTTCTACATCTGGTGTTCAAGCTGTGGGACCAAAACAAAATAAAACTAACAAAACCCACACAGCAATCAAGAGAAAATTCTGGGGTTTTGCATAGTTAATGGTTTGTTGTATAGTTAAACATTCTAATTAACTAAGAGCACAAGGCTCCAACATCTCAGGCTGTTTTGCTAGATAAAGTACAGGATGCTCTGTTACTCTGAATTCTAGAAAAGCAATGAATGATTGTATTTAGGATAAGTTTCTTCCAAGTATTGTATGTTTGTTTGCTTTGCCATATCTAGCAAGCCTGTCACCAAGGTCTAAGAAGCAGAGGCTGCACTGGGAGAGTGTTGCAATGCCAAATACGTGTGTCTGCCTAAATTGATCCTGCTACTCTGCGTGAGCTGCCTTGCCCCACTGACCCTCGGTTTCCTCATCTGCAAAGGAAGAAGAGTTGGACCAGTTGAATTCTCAGGACTCTTTCTTCTGTACATTTCTAGATTCTAGTAGTTTCTAACAGTCTAGACTACCTGTGGAAGGGGGGTTGGAGAGTATAATATCATTATTTGTGACTGTCCTGTGAGGCAGAGAAATAAATTATGAAGTTATTTTTCTCTCCAAGAAGAGAAGAGGAACAACAACAGCAAATTAGACAGAAGAGGAGGTCAGGATATGGCTATCTCCTCAAGAGTTGCAACCAAATGAGAGAGTATACCCTGGAGTGTTCTCCTCTCAGAAAGTCTCCTGCTGTTCTCCTTGGATGTTATCATTTGTTCCACCCACAGGGTTCCAAAATTAAGAACTGGCCTCTTTTATGGGGAAAAATAATTTTAATATATATATAAGAAGCTAAAATACTCAGAAATATAAGAAAAACATTTTTAAAGATATGTTTGCTGTTATTTAGAGGATGGAATGTTTATGTGTTTTAGCACAAGATGTTTCATGGGCTTTTTTTTTGGCTTTTTTTAAAAAGTTATCTTTTTGTAGGGTGCATTATAGCTCTGTCATTGTGATTTATCTAACTTAGGGGGACTAATTCATACCACTTTTCCTAAGAGCTCTGTAGGAAACATTACCCCAGTGCCTTTATTTCTCTATTTCTAATTGCTCAGCATTTCTTCATTCTTAAGGTAAATCAGAAAGGCACTGAATTATATGGAATGTATGTACAAACAGCATACCAGCAATCCTTCCTTTTCTGGGCATTAAAATTTAATGCTTCTATTTCTAAATACCATGAATACCATTTCTTGTCAGATAAGGAAAAAAACATGAAGCAACTTCCCACTGTGGCAAGGAGATTTGAGGAAATCTATTTCTATCAAAATCATGAACATGAGGACACAGAGATAATTCCAGAAACACACCAAACGGCGTAGGAGACACTCTGTGAATTTTTTGGTTAGGGACGTACATCACAAGCAAATGCATATATTGATTGGATTAAGGGAGTCTTCTAGGAACTATTTTTTAATGAAAGGGAGCTCAGTTGAACTATGAAGGTGATTCTCTACAATTGCTATGCCTAATCACAGAGTAATAAAAAGTTCAATACAAGAGGTGCACAGGGTTCACTTCCTTTGGCCACAAGAGACTGTAAAGTTAAAACACAAAGTCTGCATTAGACTTTGTACATTTAGCGGACTCCAATCCCACCTAATCTTATAGGCTGCCCTGGATATCTTGTATAAGCCTTCAACCCTGTTCATATTTCCTTGGTCACATCTATAGGACAGTGAGCAGGATGGAATCAGGATGGAAAACATAATTCTTAATCAGCGTTTCTCAACCTTGATAGTATTACCATTTGAATAGAATAACTCTTAGCTGTGGGTGACTGTCCTGTACATTGTGGGATGATACTAAGTAGCATGCTTGGTTTCTCTTCAGTAGATGACAGTAGAAACTCCCCCCTACCTACAGCTGTGACAACCAAAATTGTCTCCAGACACTTCTAAATGTCCACAGGAAGGAGGAAGGCAAAAGTCAATCAAGTTAAGCCATAAAAAGAGGGACTTAAGACTCTCGGGGAGGGATTTAGACTCTGGTAAAATAAAGCCCACAGTAAATATACAAAAAGTATCCATATTCCTTCTGTGTTATGCCATCTTCATAGTGATAAAGACAACTTCACATAAATTGTACTGTTTACACGGGCACCATAAAATTTAACACAAACAAAATGTGTTGACTATAAATGTTATTTTTCTGTCTTGTGCTAAACACCTTATTTGCATGTTGCCTTTCTGACTCTTCACTCTCAATATGATCTATGCCACTCAAAAAATCCCACAGCTTTCTACTTACAATAAATTGCTTTAATTGGTCTACATATTTCTTCAATAGCTAGCCCATGCCTACTCCTTTAAGCCTCCTCTCCTCCTTGTATGCCACATGTATTCTCTAAATTTACCTGTGTCATCACCTTGGTCATTTCCTTAGCCTAGAATGCACCTCTCCCAGTGACACTGAGCTCACGAAAAACAGACCCCTGTGTCTGTCCTTTTATTTTCCACATTATGCGTAATCCCGGACATAGTAATATTCACCATTCTTTTTCAAGAATGAAATAAATTAATAGCAGCTATTCAATGACATCTCTACTTTCTCCCAGGATACAAATCACCTCTACTTCTTCAATCAGTTCCTGCTTATAGTCAAAGTTAGATACAGAGTTGATTTAAAGAGTAAGTATTCTTTATTTTTTTCCCTGAAGATCTAGAACACTAGTTATTGTTTAAAAAATGAAAATGAACTTCCTGTGTATTTGCTACCCTGATAGATTTTAGCTTTTTAGTAGAAGGGTCTATTGTATAGTGAGTCAGAGATTTTTTTCTTTTTAAGGTGAAAGGAAAAGCTGTTCCTAAGAATTTAGGTGCTTTAAAACTTTTCTGAAATTAGGTAGTTATCATGTGGTTGGGGCAAAAAAATTACAGTGATATAAAAGAAAACATTAAGATGTTTACCTAAACGAGAGTAGGTTAATCAAATAAAAATAATGTTCTTTTAAATAGAAGGAAAAACATTACGATAACATAATTAAGTCCCTTCACTAATTCATTAGCATAGACATTGATGTTTTGTTTTGCTTTTCACCAAAGAGAGCTCCCCTCTCAGCCACAGTCCTCTATTTTGAAATTTGAAAACTATACAATGATCTTAGAAGCCAGCTAGTCCAGTGCTCTTCTTTACTTAGAGAGAAGACCTGCCATATAAAGATTCTACTTTTAGGAGTAAATTATATTTATTTACCTTTTTTCATGGCACATTAACTATATTTTGGGTTTAAGAAAGAATAGCAATGTGGATTTCCTATCAAAACCCTATAGCTGTTATAAGCAAAGAAATAATCTAAATAAAGAAATAATCTAAACAAAGTCCAATGACAAAAAAAGCATAAATCATGAAACACAACAATGTCAAATTAAGCCATGTTTCATCACTCACTAAAATTAATCCTGAATTTTATCAACTCATAGACTGTGTCCAAAGCAATGTACTGGGAGTCATATAGACTAAAATAAAGAACTGCAATAAAACACCAAACTTGAATTTTATTTTTAAACATATGTACTGTTGATGTAATCAACGAACATATGAAAACAGACCTCTAGCTAAAACAATGTATGGACAAGAACTACTACAGATTACCGTTGTGACCTTTAAGGCAGGAGTTTGCAAACCTCTCCTTGGAAGGGCCAGTCAGTAAATAGGTTAGATTTTGCTGGTGTACAGTGTATATTGCAACTACTCAACTCCACCCTTGTAGTGGGAAATCAGCCACAAACAACACTAAGGAATGGGCATGGCTATGTTCCAATAAAACTTTAAAAAACAGGCAGTTAGCCAGATCTGATGAATCTAACAGGAAGTCCACAGGTTGCTGTCCACATAGGCAACCAAAGAGCTGAGAGCACAGATGAGAAACAATGCGGAGTTTGTTATTCTTTGCTAATTTCTCAGTAGATGCATGTTTGCATTTAATACCTCACAGTCGTTAATTTAAAATGGAACCTCCAGTGACTCCAAACAGGTAATTAGTTAAAACAAGGTAAACGTGTTAAAGCGCCCATCAGTCAGTCAGCTATCTGATTTGCATCAATCCACACATGTTAAGTCAAAGAGCAGAAATGTAATTTTCCAGAACATACAACCCTACTGCTTAGCATGCCTCTAATGAGGAAAAGCTAATTATTTTATTATCTTAACATAAACCTCCCTCCAAAATTAAATATTTCCAGGGTTATAAACTGTTTGCCTCCAAGCTTCATTAAAAGCTTAGAACCAGCATTTTCACTTTGCAGTCAACAGTCTTATCCTCCTCAGGGTTCAAAAACAGCCTTGACATCTTTCAGAGCTTTTTCCTTCTCACATGAAGAATCAGGCCCTACTCATATGTTGTTCGATACCAGTATTTCCTATTGCTAAAAGGGTCTAGAAATTGTGAAAACATTTGAAATAGCCTTCATGGTCCTCCCTTTAAATCCAGCTCTAATGATCATTAATGTTAATTGATTTTTATTTATACCTTCTTCTATACAGTTTCATTTTGCCACTTTCATAAATAAATAAATACATAGATACATGTTTTATGTATATATGTGTACATATAAACACATATACACATGTGTTTGCTTATTTATTTGCTTATTTCCCTTACAAAAGGGGATTGCTGCAGCTATTTGATTATTAACCATTTCTTAGTTATTTTCTCCTCCAAGTTAAATAATCCAACTGTTTATATTCTTCTTTCCAAATTCTGTGTTTTAGGATCTGCCAAAATTTTTCAGGACAGCCCCATTTGGGTGAGACTTTTCTCTCAATTTATTTAATTCCATGGAATTAAATTTCAAGACATATAGTCAGAGAAACAAACCAAATAACCAAGTCCAGCTCCTATAGTTTCTGATCTGTTCCTGAACCATTTGAGCCTGGTGTATCATATTTCCTTATCTCTGTTCAGTGGTCAAAAACAAGCCACATTTCTTTTAAGCTACCAAGTACAATTAAGTCACAAGTTTGTTCTATGACAACTGGGGTTTATTCCTTTCCTATGCTTCTACAATGGGAGAAAACAAGCCAGCTGTTAATTTTCTTTACCTGTTTCTGATCAAATGTACTCATATTCAAATGCTTTCATCTCCCCCAGGTCACAAATACTTCTCACTCATTCTCTTTCTTCATTCTCTTCTTTTTTTTTTTCCTCCTCTCTAATTCCTCACCTCCAACTTCTATCCCTGACCTATGGATGTTGCCATTTTACCCTTAAGAACTGCATCTCTGAAGGCGGGAAGTCTCCTCTCACATAATTCAGTCTCAGGGCTCGCGGTGTGCACCGGGGCCCGGCGCACCCAGGGCCAGATGCACCCGGGGCCTGGAACATCTGGAGGGCCTGGCGCACCTGGGGTATGGTCCGTGGCTCCAACTGGGGTGCAAACTCAGGACCTTCTGCATGTAAAGTAGACATGCTAACCACTACACTATGGAGCCACCCTCTTTATTCTTTCTCTCTTATGCTGATTTTTTTTTAATTCACTCTATTCTTTATGATATCCACTGCCATACCATGACCAGTTACTCCCCATGCTCCCTATTCTTATTTGAAGTTTGAAGCCTTCAATTACCTAAAATCAATGATTTCTCTTGGAACTTACCTACAAAAAAGTGCCAGCCATAGCACTCAGGCTACCTGTCAAAGGAGGGGTGTGTTCACACCCATTTGACTGCTTCCTAGGAGAGGAAACTGTGGCAAATAGGAATCCAGTACTAATTCCCTTAACCTATTTTCAAGAAAGGTTTATGGCAAAGTCACAGGGCCTGAGACTATCTCATACAAGCCTACATTAAGTTTCTCCATGCCTTGTTTACATCCTCAGGTTTATTACATGTCCTCATATAAAGTTCTAAAGAATTACTTATGGTATACAGCCATGCCACCCTGAACAAGCCTAATCTTGTCTGATCTTGGAAGCTAAGCAGGGTTGGGCCTGATTAGTACTTGGATGGGAGACCACCTAGGAAGACCAGGTTCTGTAAGTGTGAAAAATAAAAAATAAGGGATTGTAAATTGACAAGGTCCTTGCAACCTGTGAATCTGTGAGGTCAATCAAGGGTTGTCTTGCCTAAAAAAATAAAAAATAAAAAGGAAATTACTTGTGGAAAGAAGGGAGGGATGGAGGAAGGAATCATTTATATGATTTGTGTGATGACAGTAAGCTTGGTACAATTGACCAGTTGTATGTTTTCTTAAGAATTGAGTTAATATTTAAAATACATGAGTAGCCCTCTGGAATGGTTTTTGATTAAATTGGAAAGGAGATCTGTGATAGTCTACTTGTCACAATAACCTGATAAATGAGAGTATTAGATTAACTAAAAATATAAGTGAATATTTTAAAATTTTCTTAATACATCACATTTTTATTTCCAAGTTTATGAATTAAGTAAGTTTTCTAACCAACCAAATGCCATATGAGTTTTTTGTTCATTTGTTTTTATTATCAGATAAGTCTAAGTACTCATTAAGGGGTGGGAACCAAGGAAATATTTGTGAACAAGAGTAATTTGTTTATTGGTTTAAGTAGACGAGATCAAGTTTATTTCTTTTCTGAATGAGAGAAAGTAGATCTCTAATAATTCAGTCTCAGGGCTCAAAACATATCTCTCATTGTTCTATCGAGGTAAGTACGATAGAAAAAAACTATAGAAATCTGTGTAGTATTGAAGGCTAAAAACTAAAAAGAATAACATTTTTTTTAAGTTAAAAAGAGAAAGAAAAGTCTGAGAGGAATTTGGTTTTCAGTTTTCTCAAATTCAAATACCTCATCAGAATTCACAAGACAATGTAAGTTCTTAGTTGGCAAAGCTCAAGTTCCCGAAGGCAGCTTTTGAAGCTGCTGCTGCCTATTTCTCTGAACAATCTCAGATTGCATTTTAACTGGAAACAAGGAAAGAGAGAATTATTCTTTAAATGCTCAGGAAAGTGAAGAGATGGATGGTGTAGCATTACAAAGCTATATTCCCAGCTGCAGGTAGTAAAATTTAGCTTTTGGTCAGACAACCCCTAAAGAAGATCTGCAGAGGATCAGTAAGACACCCTGGGATGGAACTCATGGAAGCATAGACTGCTGTTTGGTAGGGGTTGGAGGAAGGAAAAAATTTGAAGGTGACAGTCAAAAGGTACAAAGTTTCTGTTATGCAAGATAAGTAAATTTTGAGATCTATTATATAACATAATGTCTATAGATAACAATACTGTATTATATACTTAAAATTTCCTAAAATGGAAGAGCTTGTTAAGTGTTTCTATCATACACACACACAAATAATAATAAAAGGGACATGAGCAAATTTGAGATGTGACAGCCTTGATGGTGGTGATGGTTTCACAGGTGTATACTTAGCCCCAAAATCAGAGTTATATCATTAAACATGCAGTTTTTTTTTGTTTTGTTTTGTTTTGTTTTGTTTTACACATATCAATGATACCTCAATAAAGTGGTTTAAAAAAATTGGCTGGTCATAGAAATGATACTCTAACCTTGGTGGTACTCTTTGGCTCAAGGATGAGGGCAATTTTGTTGCCATGGCAGAGAGGGGAGAATATGCAATAACATTGAGTTTTGTATGGGTAATGAGAGATCAGAAAATTTATGAACCAAACTTGATTTTTAGAAACTATCCTGATAATAGTTTAGTAGTTCCTGGAGGGAAAGGCTGAGGGGGGAGTTAGATAAGGATAAAGGGTGCTAAATACATGGTGATGAGAGTTGACTTTTGGTGTTGAACCCACAATGCAATATAGAGATGATGTACTATCAAATTGTACACTTGAAATCCATATAATTTTATTAACCAATGTCACTCTGATAAATTTAATTTAAAAAAATTTTTTAAAGAAATTATCAGTCTACAGCCATGCCACCCTGAAACAAGCCCAATCTTGTCTGATTTCAGAAGCTAAGCAGCATCAGGCCTGGTTAGTACTTGAGGGAGATCACCTAGGAAGACCAAGTGCTGTAGACACAAAAAATAAAAAATAAGGGATTGTAAGTTGACAAGGTCCTTGCAATCTATGAGTTAAACCAAGGGTTGCCTTGGCGAAAGAAAGAAAGGAAGGAAGGAAGGAAGGAAGGAAGGAAGGAAGGAAGGAAGGAAGGAAGGAAGGAAGGAAGGAAGAAAGGAAGGAAGGAAGAAATGAAGAAAGGAAGGAAGGAAGGAAGGAAGGAAGGAAGGAAGGAAGGAAGGAAGAAAGGAAGGAAGAAAGGAAGAAAGGAAGGAAGGAAGGAAGGAAGGAAGGAAGGAAGGAAGGAAGGAAGGAAGAAAGGAAGAAAGGAAGAAAGGAAGAAAGGAAGAAAGAAAGAAAGGGAGGGAGGGAGGGAGGGAGGGAGGGAGGGAGGGAGGGAGGAAGGAAGGAAGGAAGGAAGGAAGGAAGGAAGGAAGGAAAGAATGAATAAATTATCCTTAATGATAATCAAGCCAGTTGTTCACCTAAGTCAATCTCACATTTATGGGTATAAGTCTGGTATTCAGAAACTTGAAAAAATATATTAATTCTACCAAACCTGGTAAAAGTGAAAATATAGTCAAGCAACATTTTGTATCATGGTAGATAAATCAGTCTTTACAGAGTAATCCAAATCTAAAATAGGCACTAGAAGGGAATGGGCATGAAGCAAGAGGTTAGAAATGTTGGGGTGATTTTAAATAATTGTAAGGCATAGTTCTTGTTCATAAAGGATTTACACTAAAAACAACAGAGGAAAACAACACATCCAAATGAAAAATAGTGACCACAGGAAAGAAGAATGACTTTGACAAATATGTATTGAGCACTGCATTGGGTACTTGATACATATCATGACCTTTGAACCATCCTGTAGATAAATAAAATATTTCATTTTTTTAATAAATAAAATGCCACTCTTGGTTGTCTATATTTTGCAAATATATTTTGCCAGAGGTACTAAGTTTCAACTGAGAATTACAAAACTTTTAAAAGACAAGAACTGAATCTTGAAAAGTCCACATGTATGTGTGTGTTGTGTGTACATGTATATGTGTGTGTGAATATACACATATACACGCACACCTATACATGTGGGTGTATATATGTATATACATATATATAATATAAATTCTGTTGAAATGTGCTTCTATCTGTCTGCTTTGTCACATAAGTTTTATGTGGGCTTTATTATATTTCACTGTTATTGTTTATCTTCCATTGTGGAGGTTGCAGGTGTAAGATATAGATTAGATTTGGTAGTTTCAAATTTTGGCTCTATCATTCACTAGCTATATGTCCTTGAGCAAGTTATTAAAGCTCCCTGAGTCTCAGCTTTCTTAACTATAAATGAGAGCTAATGATATCTATCCCATAAGGTTTGTGATAATTAACTATTTAAGCCTGAGCACAGTGACTGGTATATATGACCACTCAATAAGTTAAGTGTTAAATTAATTCTATCTTTTTTATATACTATTCAACTCTTTTAAAAGTAATTAGCATAGAGTGCACAATTAATAAGCATTTCCTGATTGACTGTATGAACTTATTTTTCTCTCTTGAAACTTTTTTTTCTATAAAGGTAAACATTTACCTATCAATATTCTCCATATCAGACAGGTATAAAAAGCATGAAAGGATTAATCTCTTTCCAAATTAACTTGCTTTGTATGAAGAGCCACTGGGCCTTTACTCTGGGGTCAGAAAATGAGAATCGAACACAGAAACCCTCCCTGTTGAGTGAATATAGTGGGCTTCTCCAACAATGTGTTCTTTTTCAAAGAGCACAGAGCCCATTATCTTAAGGTCAGCTTCTCCTGATGTACCTCTTATATCTCTCCTCTTCCCAGACATTTCTTTCCCTGGCATCACAGGAATGAGTAGAACATCTTACTCTTTAACTTATAGCCATACAGAAATTTCATGGTGTTAATTACTTCTTGAAATGAGCAGACCTCCAGATGATTTGACCATCTTTCTTCTTGCAAAAATTTTTTATTCATGGTGATATTTGTAAAGGGATATTTTCTCTACTTAATCTTAACCAACCTATATTTATTCATTAACAAATGCTTTCTTGAGTGCCTCATTGATACCTGTTTAAACCTATGTAACTTTTTAAATCTGTCC
Organism: Cynopterus sphinx; assembly: GCA_030015415.1. Taxonomy (NCBI): domain Eukaryota; kingdom Metazoa; phylum Chordata; class Mammalia; order Chiroptera; family Pteropodidae; genus Cynopterus; species Cynopterus sphinx. The sequence goes on along the minus strand of CM057381.1, from coordinate 116,890,845 downwards.
TTACGTGGATAAGTGAAAAGTTTACTATAGACATTCCACTCATTTAAAAGATCAGCTTATAGTTCACAAATCTGTTTTCACATGCATTAATTTATTTAATTCTCAAAAGAAATCTCTAAGTTAAATTGGTTTTCCGCCATTCTTCAGTTGCATCTATGAGATATATGCAGCTTACTAATAGCATGGCCACTATACAGATCATGTGTTCTTTCTCCTCCAAGCCTAGTTAGTGCTTTTCCCCTTGAATCACAGCTACCTATTACAGATGACATTGCACTTAGAATTCATCCAGTACAAACCATCTCCTCCATCATATTCATTCTATCAGCAGATTAGCCTGAGCATAGCTGCTGGGTTGCTGGTTCAATATAACTGAATATCCATCAAAAGTGTGCACATTAATAGCTACACACAACAATTAAACTCAAATTAATTTCCTCAGTTAATACATGCCACAGTATTAAATTAAACTTCAACAGAAAACAGGGCAGACTGTAACAGTTAATCCTCTCATAAGCAATAATAATTATTTTTGCCAACATTTATTTAATTTGCATACATAATGTCACACTGCAAATTTTCATATACCAGTGGCAATTCTCTTGGCTTTGCCAGATTGAGAATTAAGAAATATCAGTTCAGAAAGTCTGTCAGCAGAAATTTCCATTGATCCAGTTCAGGAGCAAAACATTAACATTGGGGCAGCTGAGTTCATTAATGTCAGTGCTGTAATTCACAGTAGATCCAGTGATTGCAAACGTGTGTGCAGAGTTAACATATACCCCATGAATAACTGAAGACTAATTGCATAATAAACAGAATGTGCCCACAAACCACATATAAAGAACCTCAAAATTAATGTTTATCATTTTAGATTAATTTGTAGTTATGAGAATCTATCATGGTTTTCTCTGATTAGAAAATTGTGTTTACAAAATTTATAGATTTTTTTTCAATCAATTTTTATCCAAGTTGTCATATGTGACCAGAACTATGCTAAGCCCTGGAAAAACAATAGTGCAAAAATAGTCACAGCTCCTTTCCTCATAAATCTTGCTTTCAGTGGGAGATAGATACAGCTAAAACTAGAAAGTTAAATAGTTTATCTCAAGAGGGTATACTGTCTACTTCAGGAAACAAAACGTGTTTGGAAAACTAATATAAATCTGTCACTCATTATATGATAAAACTTTGGATAAGTTATTTAACCTCTCTAAACTTCAGCTTCCTCACCTGTAAAAATTGATTTAAGGGTCAGAAGAAATAATGATAATATTCCTTACACTCAGTCCGTGCTCTCCATATAACTAATGTTGTACAAAATACTTTAAATGTATTTTCTAATTTTTTTTTAACTTATAGCAATCCTACAAGGTAAAATTAACATCAGTATTATCATTTTACAGAGTTAGGTTAACTAATCACACAGTTCATATGGAATAATGACAGGCTTTGAATTTGGTTAAGAAGACTTTAGAGATACTGTTATTAATTATTGACTTATTTTGCCAAATAAGTATGAATTTAGAGACAGACATTAATATATTTCTCCCTGTATAGAATCAGCAACCAGGACCTTCATTGAAAAGAGTGATCAGTCTTTTTCCTTCCCAACTACCAACTGACATTTTATGTTTTAACTTGTCATTCAGCCATGACAAAAAGAAAAGCATAATGAAACTCTTAATAACAAAATGTATCTCTAGTGGGTAAAGTTCTGCAGTTTTCATTCAAGCGTATGTTATTTATGATGAGAAACATATGTGAACTCCACTACTTATTGGCAACTGATTAATGTTTCCTTGGCTATGCGTTTAATAGGGACTTGAGAGTCCTTAGAACTAGAATCTAGAAGACTGTCACTCTCTTACTGTTTGGTTACAAAATTTTCTTAAGGTAATAGAAAGAATAATTGTAACTTTGGGCAAAGAATTATAGATACTTAGTAAGTAAAGGGAGCTCTGCCTAATAATGTTTTCAAGAAATGCTTTAATATTCTTTTAAATAGACACCAAAAGACACAGAAAGAGAATACTATAAACATATCCCAGAGTCTTTTCATTGAACATTTCACTGATTGCATCATCCTGCTAAGATCAAGATCCCATAAAGTGTTTTAGTTTATTTTGTTTTTTCATTTTTTTAATAATTTTTAAATTTTTCAATTAAAGTTTACATAAATATTATATTAGTTTTAGATGTATGACATAGTGATTAGATGTTAATATAACTTCTGAAGTGACTCTGATGTCTAGTACCCATCTGAAATCATACAGTTATTACAATATTATTGACGATATTTGCTATGCTATACTTTACATCTCCATGACTATTTTTTATAACTGTCAATTTATATTTCCTAATACCTTCACCTTTTTCACCCATCCTCTCAATCTCCTTCCCATCTAGCAACTATCATTTTTTCCTCTGTATAAGAGTTTGTTTTTGTTTAGGTTGTTCATTGATTTTGTTTTTTAGATTTCACATATAAGTAAAATCACATGGTGTTTGACTTTCTCTGACTTATTTCATAAATGATACCTTCTAGGTCCTTCCATGTTTTTGCAAATGGCAAGAGTTCATTCTTTTTTTATGGTGAGTAATATTCCATTGTAAATAAGTACTAAATCTTCTATATATATTCATCTATCTATGAGCACTATTGGTAGGATTGAAAATTGGTGCAGCCATTATGGAAAACAGTATAGAAGTTCCTCAAAAAATTAAAAGTAGAACTACCACATGACCCAACAATTTCACTTCTGGCTATTTATTCAAGGAAACACCAAATGCCAAATTTGAAAAGAAAAATGAACTCCTATGTTCATTGCAACATTATTGACAATAGCCAAGATACAGAAGCAACCTAAGTGTCAAAAAATGTTTACATTTAATATTCCTATGGACACTGACACACAAAAAGAAAATGCAGCTACCACATGACTGAACTGCCCTGACACAGACTAAAGCAAATGAAATGATTTTAGTTTTAGTTTCCTGAGTAGAAGGAACTGACCTTCCCGTCAAATCTATCACTTCTGCTGCCTTGGCAGAACCTCTTTTCTCCTTTAAGTGTTATTCCGCTGCCTCTTTGTTATACAAGAACCAGTCCTCCTTCTGAAGGCTTCTGATATCTGGGAATCAATGTGGTTTCAGAAAAGTTTATTTTTTTCTGGAGTTAGGTATGGCCTAGGAAAGATGTGCTTCTCATCCTACTGGACAGCAGTGCGCATGTGATAAACATTATTTCAATCACTGAAAAATTTTTTTTCTTTGCTTTTTGTTTGTTTGGTTGATAACTTATTTGGGGGTAAGAATACTGGTATGAAGGCATTTTTTCTTTCCTGCTTTTGTGAAAAGGACAGATGAGGCTTTAGGAGATTCAATCGGCCATGTAGGGATGCCAAGAGAGTTAGCTTTTAAGCGTAATTAAGACAAGTCAAAACAGAGTAGAAAGAGAGAAATACCAAAGGAAGGGAGGGAGAAATGGAGAGAGGGAACACTGGCCTCACTGTAATGTTGGACCAAGGCTAAACTGAAGCTAGAAAAGCAAAATTTTCCTTTATCATTAAGCCAGTTTGAGTTGGCTTCTCTGTTAAGTGCATCATGAACATTCTCAAAGATACCAACTTATACAAGTCTATTAGGCCCATAAATCCATAAATCCTTTTTTTAAATGTGATGATCTTCCTTTTTCACTTCTCAGACTTTTAAAGCCAATCTGATTTTCTTTCTCCTATCCAGTTGATAAATTAAAATAGCTAAGTGATATAGTGACCCAAACTGTGTTCTGGTCTTGGATTGTTGGCATTAACAAGCAAGAGTACTGGTTTCAAAGTCAGATAGACCTGACTACAAATACAGCCTTTTTTAGTGACCAATGCAGCTTTTCACATCACTTCACTCTGATCCTCTCTTTGCCTTCTACTTTTGGGAACTTTTGTGATTACACTGGGCCCACCCAGAAAATCCAGGGAAATGCCCTTATTCTAAGGTCAACAGTTCAGTAAACTTAATTCTATCTGCAGCTTTAATACCCCTTTGCATATAAAGTAACAGATTAACAAGTACAGGGATTTGGATACGAACATCTTTGGGGGCCACATTCTGCCTCTCTCAGTAATATACACTTTTTTTGTAGGCTTACTATAGGACTTAAGAGTATAAACTATATAAAGTGCTTTGTCCATAATGAGTGCAATTAATAATCTGCACATAATGAAAAATAATTTGCAAGTACTGTTATTGTCAAGAGAGAAGGAGGAAGTGAGAATCAAGTGAGTTTTTTGACCGTCTTAACATAAACTGTGGATCAGAGCATCAGAGTCAGCATTGCTTCTCCAGCCATTTTTCTGTCAACCTCATTCCCAAGTGGTCACCATCTTGCATTTCTCTCTCTCTCTCTCTCTCTCTCTCTCTCTCTCTCTCTCTCTCTCGTGCCCAGAGTTCTTGCTGTGAATCTTACCTGGGCCTATTCAAATTCTTGGCATGCTGATTCCAGATATTTCCTGGACCTTAACAGAGGAAGCTTATATTAATCCCACACATTCTGATAAATCTTTAAACTAATTGGTTGAGGATATTGATTGTTAAAACCCTTAGGCATTTAAATTATTACTTTATAACAACAACAACAACAACAAAAAGCTCTAAACCCATTTATCCCAAGCTACTTGAATTCTACCTCCATATTTGTCATAACAGTATACCTACATTATTACTAAAACATTTTTAATTCATTTATTTCTATTTAAATTATTTAAAAGAAAACTTTATATCAACACAATAGAAAAATTAGTATAACTTGACATAAATAGAAAGTAACCAAAAATGTAATAAGAAATTGAAAACAATGTCTTCAAATCCAGGTATTTATTATTGCTTGCTAAGGCTCTGAGCCAAAAGGGAGATTAAATGATATTGAAAGTCCACAAATCCAAATATTTCTCAACACAGAAAAGATAAATAAATAATGGTATAGTCATACAATGGAATATGAGATCAAACCTTAGAAATCAAAAAGAATATATAAACCACAACTGTACCCTACAATATCATTCAATCTCATAAACACAAAGTTAGCTCAGAAAAGGCAGACATAGAGGAATATCAGTCGTATGATGGCACTGAACTTACATAAAGCTCAAAACCAGAAAAAAAATGATCTGGTAGTAGAAGTTAGGTCAGTGTCCATCCAACAGGTGGTAATGCCCAGGCAGGAGCACAAAGGGAACTTCAGAGGGTTGGCAAGGTACTGTTTCCTAATCCCGGTCCTGGACACTGGCATGCTTATTTTATGTAAGGCATCAAACTATAAACTTATATTATATATTTCTGATATATATGTTAGATTTCAAAGACATGTTTGCTCAAAAAACATCCTCTCTGCAAACATACACACTAACAACAAACTTTCTCCTAGATGAAATCTAAAAGACTCACTACCATACTTTAAGAATCACTGCCTCAGGCCAGAGAAACGATGTCAGTAACATACATCACAGACCAAGGAGGGGTCCCTCTTCTACCCTTGCAGAGGACCCCAGGGCTTACGTAGATCACAGCAATTATCTCTCTGTATGAAAAATGATTATTTCCTTGAGGGCAGGAACTGAGTTTTTAACTGCAGGGCCTTAGTACCTAACAGGGAACCTGACAGGTAGGGGGCTTTCCATAAATATCTGTGGAATGAATGGGTAAGTATGAATTCTTATTAGGACATGAACTGTATTGAGCTACAGAAAAGAGAGAATAAGGACATTCATTTGGCTAAGGGGAGAAATTGTACATACACCCTGAGACTATTATATATACAAGATTAAGAAGAAAGGAGGACTGGGGTGCTAATAATCAGCTTGAAACCCACTATAGGACAGTTGCTATTAACTTGCTTTAAAAGACCCTTGAATAGTACTAAACACTGGTACTTCTCACTATTTAAAGGGTCCAAGATGATGCTAGAATTCTAATGTAACTAATGAAAGCAAGTTTGTGAGCTGCTTGAACCTATTAAATATAAGTTATTCAAGGTCCATTCAGAAGGAGTATACAAGAAGAGGTAGAGCATTTCTTTTTTATTCTTGCTAGGGTTGATTAAGAGAAATAAGAATGTCTGAACTCACCAGATAAGGTCCCAAATGCCTTTCAACCACTAGTTTATAAGCTTTTGTACTGAATGCAACTGATATTTTGTGTGCATGAACATGCCATAGTCTGATTTAAGTGTTAAAAAAGCCCCAAAATCCTTAGTAAAGTATTTGATGTCATGTAGATATCCAATAAATTAAAGACTCTCTGAAGCCAAACACCTATCTGACAGCCATCAAAAAATAAAAGAGAAAGCAAGGAAAGGAGGAAGAGGAGGGAGGGAATAAAGAAGGAGAAGAAAAGAGAGAGAGAGAAAGAAAGGGAAATAAAAAGAATTTAATAGATTTTTAAGAGCAAGCATGGAAGAAAGGAAAGAAAAGCATACAAGACAGAAAAAGAAGAGAAGAGAGGAAGAAAGGTAGAGACAGAGGGGAGAGAAGAAAAAAGAAAAGGGAGAGAGAGGAGAAAAAAGAATAAAAAGAGAAAGCAAAATGAGCATCAGAAGGTCAGTGGATTCTAACAAACCATTTTGGAGGTTTAGCGAAAGGGAAAATAAAAAATTAAACCAACAAAGTGAATTCTAAATGTTTCAATAATAAGAGATGGTGTAATTAAATTCAAGCTAATGATGCTAACAGATCGAAGAGGAAAAACAAATGATGATGGGACTTAATTGTGTATCATCCTGCACTGTGAAATTTTTTGCTTAAGTGTTCAGAAATCTGAAATGGCCTGCACTACATATAGAAGAATTGAAGGAGAGAGTAGACTGTGGAGAAATGCACCAGACTGGAAAGTCATCATCAAGGAAGGTAGTTTATTCAACATCCTATTCTTCAGATTTTGGAAAATACAAAATCAGAAACAAGGTTATTCATACCAAAAGACAAACAAGAATGCCCCTGTGTTTATATTTCATGAGGGATAATATAAAACCTCTGGTCCAGGCTATCAGAAATGATGTTATCTATCATAACTCATAACTCTGTAATTTCTTGTTATTTACTTTTTACCTGTTGCTAACTTTGAAGAAACTTTCTCACTCATGTACATGATTTAACACTATAGTTGGGTATGTAAGATAAATGCCACCAAAGGGACTAAATAAATGCACTGGATGATATGTACTTATCTCCCAGTGGTAGATTGTATTACTAGTTGCCAAAAATTCCTTTTTTAGTATGTTCATCCCTGAGGGTGGATTATACATTTCTACTCTCCTGAACTCAAGATGTGTCATTTTATTTACTCCAAAAAGCAAGGAACATATCTTTTCCAAATAGAAGCTCTGGAGCCATATTTCTTTCCCGCTAACACAATAATCAAAAGGTTCCCAAAAGAGTCTGCTCCATCAACCTAGATAGGAGCGAACACAATGTGAAACAGAGCCACAGCTGACTGAAAAGAACATGTATGTCCTTTGATTTTATAAGCCACTGATATTATTTGGTATCACAGAATAGCTTATTCTGTCCTGAATAATACAGTACCCAAATAAGCGAAACAAAAATAAGGACCAAGTACATAAATGCATTAATTTGTCCAACTAATAGCTATTGAACACATTCTATGTGCAGTTTTGTGATCAATTCTGGGGATAACATTCTGGACAAGATTTTGTCTTCAAGGACAAACACCCTCTAGTTTCTAGAAACTCACAAGTCAAGGAGTAACATAGGCTCAAGAATTCTGGAAGAAGACCACAAAGAGAGTTGCTTCTTGAGCAGGACATTACCAGCTAAACATTCCTAGATGGCATTCCTAGAGAGGGCATTCCTCATAGGAAAGACAGAATCATTCAAACAGAGGCATAGCTAAAGGGGAGACTTTGTGTAAGTTAATAATAGGAGGGAAGTAAGAAACATCAGGGTTCAGTCAAGGGAAAGAAAATCTTTATTAACAAACTGAGGCATATAGAAGCAATGGGAAATTAATAGATCCTAATGGATAACAAAATAAAAATTTTTAGATGCTTGTAAAGGGATAAAAAGAGAAATAACTAGACTGGAGACTGAAGCCACATCCAATTTTTTTGTCTTAGTATGATTTTATCAGTATTTGGGGTATCCTTAATTTAAAATTATGTCACCTTGTCAAAATTATGCATTGAAGCCAATAATTTCCACTTTATATTTCATAACCATTAACAATTTGAGCTTTATGAAACGAGAGCAGAGGACTCTGCCTATCTCCTTACCATGAATATGCAATATATGTTCAGTGATAGCAAAAAAAAAAAGACCGTATAGAAATTTTAAAAGATACCAACTAATATCTTAACAAGACCTAGAAAACTAAAGATTTTTAAAAACTTAATCTTTTAATTCATCAGTTGCTTTGAGCATAAAACATAAAATTGGAATCAGAATGACAACTAAGGATGCAGTAGAGTTTTTTTGAAATAATAGGTAGAGGAAATAAAGATTGGCAAAGTGGAACACTTCTCAGCTTCTCTTGCAGTTAGGTCAAGGTCATGTGATTAAGACATGTTTACTGAGAACATGCCAATATGTCTTTTTTAGTTTATTTGTTTGCTTTTGTTTAATTTCAAATCTAAAGATAAATTTACTCTCTTGACCAGCAGTTCTCTAGAGCTATGATCTAAGAGCATTAACTTTCACAGACTTCAGAGAAGAACTAGATTAGCCAAGAATGACTATGGCCTGATTTAAAATTTATGTAACTTCATGTTCATGACATAAAAGAGGAGTTTATATTTCTAAATTACAGCATAGTCTCTCAATGAAACAAAATATTTGGGGGAATTTGTGAACCCCAGAATTATGATAAATATTTATTGACTTCTAAAGGCATTACATGGTTCATCTTGTTATCTTCAGAAAAGCCCTAGATGATGGGCACATATCCCTGCTATTCCCTATTTATTGAAAGGGAAATGGAGTATTAGAGAGATAAAGCCACTTTCTGAGGCCCACACACTGGAAAGAGGTAGAGATAAGATTCTAAGTTAGGTCATCTGAATCTAGATACTACACCCTATGGTCTATGCTACTACCTTGTATTCCTGCCACAGGGGTTCACTTAAAAATTCATTTCATTCAAAGAGATGAGCAATTAATCCTCAAATTTGTTTTATCAGCATAAATAAGTTCCCAGAATATGATCTAGCCAGCAATTAGGGCCTCTAATACCCCAGGTACATTCTTTGAACATTTAGAGCTTTCTAAATCACTACTTTGGTTAAAAAGTACGTTTTGGTTAAAAGTTATTTTCAGATACTGAAAAATGTTGCCAAAATATTTTGATGTCCAAAAATCAGGGAAACACAGAAGTAAAAACAATTAAAGTATTTAAATAAATCTGCAAAGGAGGAAAAACAACAACAACAACAACAACACATGAACACAAAATGATGGCTTGTAGTTCTTGTGGACCTGTAATTCCAAAGATCCTTATTTAGGACCAAAGAAGAATACACAGGGACTATAAATCAGTTGAACAGTACAAATTTCAAAAAGCTGAAACCACAATGTAAATAAAACCTTGCAATGTTAGTGTAACTTTTTCTTGAGCCTATTTTCACCAGAAGGTTCAAAATGTTACTTCCAAAGTAATGGTGGACATAGTCTCAGTTGTCATTTCCCGGAAAGATGGGAGAAAGGGGACCCTGTGTTTGTAATTATCAGCCCCCATAGAAGTCTCACAAACAACCACGACCCAAATAGCTGATGTGGCTCTTTAATAAAGAGCTGAATCCAGTCCAAGAGGTGAAAGGTTATCTGGAAGTATTTCACTAATACCACCATTACAATGACATACACTGTGCCTTCCTTGCCCTCTTGAGTATAAAAGTTCTATGTTAAACATTAGGCAAAACATTTTTTAAAAGTATAGTCAGTAATGGCAGGCATCCTGATTAAAATTTTACTATAAAGTGAAATGTAAACTGTGGAGCATAAATTGTAGATGGCTTTTTATGAATTTGAGGTCATTTTTTTCTGAATAAAATACAAAAAATTCTAGTCAAGATGACACTTGTGCTTGCTTCCTCTCATGACCACATCAAAATGATAACTAAACTACAGAAAAACCATTATTGAAAATACCTTAAAGTCTAGCTGAACATAAGTCATATAAATAAAGACATACAAAAGAAACCACCTCAAGATGGGTAGGAGGGGCAAAAACACAAACAGCCTGGTCCCAAACCAGCCTGTGGTGGTAAAAATTCAGAAAGGATATCTTGGTTGCAGAGGTCCTCCTGAAGGAGTAAGGAGTCCCAGCTCCAAAAGAGGCTCCCCAGCCCAGATTCCAGTGCTAGGGAAAGAAGTCCCCACAAAATCTGGATGTGAAAATCAGCAGAGATTGTGGCTGAGTGAGACAGAGGGCTGCAGGAGTCACATGTATTCTCTTAAAGGGCCGATACATAGACTTACCCCTAATCAACTCACTCTGAGCTCTATTACTGAGGCAGCAACTCAAAAGGCACCAGGGATATTTGCGGTGAAACTGAATTGTCTGCCTTCAGGGCAAGAGCCTGAGGGACACCTTTCTCTCAGACAGAAGTGCTAGCAGAGGCCACCGTTCCTTTGTTGAGCCCTACCTTCTCCATTTGTGCACACAAAGGTGGCTACCAGGTCTGAGTCTTTACTCAATCTGGCTAACTCCGATTACCCTGCCCTGGTGAATCCCTGAGACCCTTCCCCATTCAAGCTGCTTTCAAATCTCCCTTTGTCACCATATATTTGACCCCCTTTATCTTTATCTGCCTCCCCACTATTCCCTTTCTCTCTGGTAACCACTAAACTGTAATCGTGTCTATGAATTTTTGTTTGTTTGTCTTGTTCATTTATTGCTTTTAGTTTTATATCCCACATATGAGTGAAATCAAATGGTTCTCAACTTCCATCTGACTTATTTCGCTTAGCATGATAATCTCAAGATCCATCCATGTTGTCAAAAATAGCAGTATTTCATTTTATGACTGAGTGATATTCCATTGTGTGTGTGTGTGTGTGTGTGTGTGTGTGTGTGTGTGTCACATCTTCTTTATTCAATCATTTATTGAAGGAAACTTCGGTTGTTTCCATGTCTTGGCTACCATGATTAATGCAATGAACATTGGGGTGCATATATCTTTACAAATAAATGTTTTCAAATTTTGAGGTAGATACCCAGAAGAGGAATTGCTGTGCCATACAGTAATTCTATTTTTAATTTTTTAAGGAACCTCCATACTGTTTTTCATAGTAGCTCTACTAATTTTCATTCCCACCAGCTGTGCATGAGGGCTCCTTTTTCTTTTAAATATTGGCTCCACTATTGACCTCTACAGCTTATTCTGTTCTTCTGTAAAATGGAGGATCCCCTATATGACATGATGTTATAGAGCGTAAGTGAAAAAATTATGTAAAACATTTAACATGGTGTATGACACAGAGTAGTGTTCCTTAAATGACAGGTTCTATTGCTATCATTACTACTAAGAAAGCTTTCATTACTATCACAGAGAGCTAGATGTCTAGCTCAGTGTGATACCTTACTCATTGATGCCTTGCTCTACGTAGATGCTCTTTGATGGGAAAGAATAGAGTTCTGTATGCAGAAGAGCACCAGTTATTCTCTTACCTCTGGATAAGATGTTGCCTGTGTCTAATCCACACAACTTCCTTTTTTGGTCTACCACATAGTCATAGCCAGGAAAATCCCTGCTCATATTGAAAAGTAAAAGTAAAACACTCTATGCATTTTCCTGCCATAGTGACATCTAATATAAACCCTGATGATGGCTAAGGTGCTCAAACTTATCATGCCTAGAGTAGTCATAACTTGGTCCCAAGCATCAGACTCCTTTTTTATTTTATGGTATTCTGTACATGGATATGGAAACTATATCTGAGAAAATTCTAATTTTTAAATCTCTGACTTTTGAATGTATAAATTAAATCAACTACTATTCTCCTCTGAAAAGAGTGAAAATGCAAGAACAATGTCTACTATGCATTTCTTTTAAGGCAGTGATTTCCCCTACAAATGATCTGAAACAATACCTCTCAAACAATGATGAAAGATTAGTCTATTTTTTTCCCATCTAAACTATTATAGATAAGCCTTTTAAAAATACAATAAACATAAATTGTTAGTAAAAATGCAATTTAAAAGATATACAAAATAAATTCAAATTTAGGTTATCTATTAAATTCAAGAGACATAAAAATTGCTCTAAAATTTTGTGTATTCTTTATTTCTGTATGTATCATATTGCAGACCAGTGCTCTATAACTGAATAGAAAGTAGGCAGATCTTGGACTTACTGGACTGTGATGGTAACTTGAGATGTCCAAACTATAATGGAAAATAATATGAAGATTCTTCGAAAAATTAAAAATAGAACTACCTTATGATTCGACCCAGCAATTTCACTACTGATATTTAATCTAAAACAAAACAAAAACAAAAATAAAAACACTAATTTAAAGAGATTTATGCACCTTTACGTTCATTGCAGCATTATTTACAAAAGCCAAGGTATAAAAACAACCTAGGTGTTCATTGTTAGTTGAATGGATAAAGAAAATGTTATACTCACACACATATGCACATGCTAGAGTAGAAGAAAAAATGAAAACTAGCCATTTACCACAACATAGATGGGCCTAGAGGATATAATATGTTAAGTGAAATAAGTCAGACAGAGAAAGACAGATGACATGATTTCATTTATATGTAGAATCCAAAAAAATGAATAAATAAAACAGACTCATAAAAAAGAAAACGAACTGATGATTTGTTGCCAAAGCAGGAGTGAAGGGATGGGTGAAAAAGGTAAAGTGGAATAAGGTGTACAAACTTCCAGTTATAAAATAAATAAGTCATAGAAATGCAGTGCATAGCACAGAGAATATTGTAATTACTTGGCATAATGACAGATGGTTACTAGACAGTGCAGTAATCACATCATAAGGTACATAAATGTCAAATCACTATGTTGTACATCTGAAACTAATATACTTTTATATGCCAACTATACTTTAATTAAAAAGTTAAGCCCCTAGTGGAAAGATACCTTCCTCTAAACTAGTCACAGAGGCCAGTGAAGCAGTGAGTGACACTGGAGGATGGGATGCTGAGAAAAGGCAGAGGCCTTCCTGGTTTAACTGTATATATTATATGATTTAAGTTTTCTGTAATGAGCATTTAGTAACTACTTACCTGCATTTAGAGTTTTAAAAAATACAACTTAAAGGCCAACTAAATTACTTTAAAGGGGCATTTTCAGTTTAAGATTAACTTAGTGAAATACAGAAGTTGAGGCTATAAGAGCAGGCAAAGGAAATGTTATAAGAAAAGTAGTTCTTGTGCGATTCCAAGCAGAAAATCTGCACAATGTTTTTTTCCATTGGGATAAGTAACTGTCCTTCCTTATTTAAATTCAAAAGTACAGACACACTGTCATTCAAAGATTGGCTGAACCACCTTTTTATTCCCTCCATGGATCACTCATCTGCCTGAATGAAGCATGTTAATATGCCAGCTCTGCAGCCACAAATCTTGCTCATGTGATTAGAAGTTGAGAAATTCAGGAATTCACTTTACACTGCATATAGATATAACCGATGCTTTTTTATTCCTTTTTCAAGCATATGCTACTAGTTCTTGCTCCTATTTTTATGCATGCAATAGTACCCCTAGGAGAAATGAAATTTGGACGTTCTTAATTATTCATAAGACAATTTATAAAAGTGCTTGAATATTACAACCTGGCAAAATCATGTGTAAAAATTCCAGTGATTCCCTTCTACTACTGTTGCTAGCTAACCAGTTATACACTTCCAGGCAGACAGACATTCCTAAAGCCTGTGTCTAATAGCATCAATATCTGCCTTGGAAACCAAAGCTCCTCACTATCTACAAATTAAATAGTACTATAAAATATTAAGATGCAGCATGATACAATAGTTACGAGTGTGGCTTCTAGAGTCAGATTGCTTACTTTTAAATCTAGACCCAGCCCTTTATTGCCGGTGAACACTTAAGCAGGTTATTTTATTTCTGTTTTCAGTTTATTTGTGTATATCCTATAGTTAATTATAACAAAAATGTTATTATATGTAATACATAAGCAAAATGTATAGTCTATACACATTGTATAGTGTATATATAAATGTATTACCTAAGCAAGATACATATTTAAAATATGTAAGTATATTAACAAAAAACTATATTTAAATAATAAATATATAAGTACATTATGTATATTTTGCATATTATTTATGTCTGCTATAATCTATTTATACACACACACACACACACACATATATATGTATATATGTGGATGTGTATGTACATACATACCTTAGAACATCACGTTGCTTGGAAAATTGTACGTGCACAAGAATATTAGCTGCTTTACTTTTATAACCTTTGCATTTGGCATTTAGTGTGGCTTAACCACCTTTTTCTGGCATTATCTTAAATATAGCCTAAATTCCAGCCAGACTGCTCATCAGTTCTCCAAGCTTTCCAGCTACTATACATTTGTTCCTGCTTACTGGGTTATTAAAACCACTTGACCCACAATTCAGACTAAGCATACCTCTGAAAACTTATTCATCTTTCTTAAGCTAACTTAAACATTACTCTTCCAGGAATTTTTTCTGGTCCTCAATCTACCATTTCAGAGCACCTACTGAAGAATAGCAAGTGTGTTAACTTTAATTCACTGGCTTCACAGAGACTCTAATAAGAAGAAATCAGAAATCAGATCTGACTGAGAGATAAAGAGCATCACAATCAATTAGTCATGTCTGCCATGGGTGCTAGAATTAAAAATAGCATCTATTTGCCATCTCTACCCATTTTCCTCTGTATAGTCACCAAGACATTTGAATTATTCAACTGCTATTTTATGTTCAACTTTGACATGTATCTTATATCTCTCTGAAGATATTTTATATTTCATGAAGAAATAGGCTCCATTTTACTCAAATCTGCATCCCTGTAGTAGCTACCACAATCTGATGTACCATATGTGTCCAAATTTTGTTGTGTTACTTTGAGTTGCCCAACCTTAAATTCTCTTTATTTAAATAAATTTGCTTCTCATTTTACCCTGGGACTGATTCATGTCTGAGTCAGGAAGGCATTACTCAGGAGACCTTGGCTGGGTCCACATCACATCCATCTGCAATTCTGCTCTGCTTGGATCTGTGCCTTCAAAGGCTGAAGGCCTAACTAATTCTGACAGACTCCTAAAACTTATATTCACTCCTCTTGCCTTTTGTCCTACATATGTATCTTGTCATCCTTCTGGTTCCCTTATGTATAAACTAGTTTCTTATTTTCTGTATTCTTGATGCTCTGCTTTCTGGGACTTCACCAACTGGGGAGAGACTGCCTACAAGGGCTAGACAATTAGAAAGAGCAAACAACTGCTCCATTGATACATGTGTTTGCTTTTCTGACAGTACGTTACTGTTTTGATTACTATAGCTTTGCAGTATAATTCAAATTCAGGAAGTATAATCCCTACAGCTTTGTTCTTTTTTATCACAATTGTTCTAGTTATTCAGGGTCTTTTATAGTCCCAAATTTAAGATTTTTTGGTTCTATTTCTATGAAAAAAGTCATAATTTTGATAGAGATTGGTTTGAATCTGCAAATTGTTTTAAGTAATATGAATAATTTAACAATATTAATTCTTCTAATCATTTTATTTCTTTGTGTCTCCTTCAATTTCTGTCAACAATATAGTTCTCAGTGTAGGTCTTTTACTTCCTTGGTTAAATTTATTTGTAGGTATTTTGTTGTTGTTGCAACTGTAAATGAGATTGTTTTCTTAATTTCTCTTGCTGATTTTTCATTGTTAGTATATAGAAACAAAATAGAATTTCATATATTAATTTTGTACCTTGCAATTTTACTATATTCATTTATTATTTCTAATAGTGTTTTGGTAGCATCATGAGGGTTTTCTATAGCCAATAAATGGAAAAGAGTAAAGTATATGAATGAATGGGTAGAAAAGATGAGGTACATATACACAGTAGAATATTATTCAACCATAAAAAAGGTGAAATTCTTCTATCTGTGACAACACAGGTAGACCTTGTAGAACATGTTGAGCTAAGTAAAATAAATCAGATGAAAAGAGACAAATACTGGCAAGGGCAAATTGGGTAAAGGAGCTCAATTATACACTAACAGATGAAAACTAGTCTTTTGCTGGTGAGCACAGTTCAGTACATAAAAATGCTGATTTATAAGTTATAGAGCAATGTACCTCAATAAAATCTTTTTTAAAAAAGAAAGAAATAGTAAACAACACAACCTGAGAGAGTACCTTTCATATACAAACTAACCAATCCAGAGTCCATACTCTGAACCACCTCTTGTATCTGGCTCTCATATTCCAGGAGGCAATGTTCCTGTGCCATTATTATCCAGGGCCAGGTACCAGGCAACTGGAGATATACCCTGTGTGCCAGAGCCTGCTGCAATTATTCGAACTAACCAATCCTAAGCCTGCTTATCCTGCCTTGCCTTGCCTTTCCCATGGAAACCACAGTAAAGGTTCCAGCTAATAGTTTCCTCTTACTCCCTCTGTCTCCTGACTGACCATAGTACTTATCCATGTGGCAATACATGGTGTGGCATGACCTTCCTATTGGGAACTGTGAGTAATAAACTATCTTCGCAATAACAATTTTCTCTTGATTTGCTAGCCTCATTACACCTAAATAATAATAAAACTTACATTTTAAATCAGCTTACCATTCTGTATCCATTTATTTCCATTTCCTCACCTAGTTTTTAATCTTGCTTTTCAGAATTCAAAAGAGAATCATTAGGTGTCATGAATGACGAATTTTTAAACTCTTTCCTTTACTAGTTTGGAGATAACCTATGCATCTTCCTTAAAGGACTCTCTCAGTAGAAACCTTGCTCTGGTTTATTACCTCCTAGGATAACACCATTAGAGATAATCACATTTTGTAGATACCATCTCCAAAGAACAATTACCTTAGAAGTCCCTATTTAAGTATTTTTTTCATTTAAAGCAAGATCTTATAATAGTTAAAAATAAATACAGCTCAGAAACCTAATTTTCTGATTCTCCAATGCTGTGAACTGTCGTGCAGATCAACACACCAGCAGGTTTTTGAAAGCCTTGCAGTAGAAGTGAAATAACATGATTCTCTTTTCTTTTTTTTTCTAATTTTTCTATTTTCCAGGAGGAAAAAAAAGTATGTGATCCTACTAATTAGTGGACTTGTACAGTTGAAAATCAATTTTATTTCTAATCATAGAAATATCCAGAGTTTTTAACAGTTAGTAAGAAATAATAACAAAACATATTGGAAATAAGTGTTTCCATTCGACCACTCTCTATCGATACTCTCCTAATCCATCTATTCATCTAGTTAACCATGTTTAATCCTCCTATTACTTTTTGCTTTGTTTTGTTTTTAGACAGTTCTGTATTAGAATCCTGGCCTTGAAACTTATTAACAGTATCCCTGAACTTCAGTTTTCTTGTTTGTAAAACAGAAATAATAATAACAGTTTCTTAATGGGATTATACAAAATGATGTGTGTTTCATCTATAATTTTGGGGGACATACTGTCTAGCACATATCAGGTATTTAATAATAACTCTTATGTTATTTTATTGCAACAGATTGTCATAATATGTTCATATTATTAATTCTGAATTTATTAATTATAAACATTATAATTATAATTATAAACATTATATATTGACTTTATATTATAGAATGTAAGGGTTTATCTTCCTTAGATCATTTGACACCACCTACTTACCACAGACCCATTCTTCTAATTTATTTATAATTATCAATTAAATAAACCATAAAAATAAACCATAAAAATTTGATTATTATTTACATTAATACCTTCATATTTTTCAATGTAGTTATGTTAGTTCTTCCCACAATATGCAAAAGCCTTTCTATATGGTTTTCCATGATGTCAAATATGTCATCTCCATTTTTACCCTTGGAAAATTCCCACTGAAACATTCTGCCTTCCTGTTCCAAATGCTTCTGATGTTTCTCTAGGCCTGCTACAAAGCTTCTATTCCGGGACTTCCCATCATTGTCAACTGAAACTACCCCCCTTGAAAATGCTCAGTTTCCTAAATTCCATGTTTTCTTCTTTCTTGGTATGTTTTCCTGTTTGAGTAGAGAACATATCCACAGCATCCTGAGAAAGGTACAAGAAGTAAAAATGTCTAAGGTTTTCCTTTTTTAAAAAGTCCTTAGTAAACACATTCTCTTGAGTCAGAATTTAATATTCTTCCCCAGTATAGTGAGGTTATTTCTCTGTAAGTGTTTGTTGAATGTAATTCTGATATTCAATCTTTTGTACATTGTCCTTCTTCCTTCTCTGTTACAGTAGAATCTTCTTTTTATCTTTGTTATTCTCAGGTCTGAGAGGTTTTCTTGTATTAGTTCTTTGACATTTCCCTCATTATGTTTTGTACATTCTCTTTTTCTATAACACTATTAGATAAATGTTGGAGCTCCTAGATTAACTCTCTAATTGTCTCACCTTTTCTCTGCTATAGCCCTATTGTACATTTTTTGACACTATCTTCCAGCTCTTTTACTATTTTAAATGTCAGTTGCTAAAATTATTGTTACCAAAAGTTCTTTTTTCTCAAAAGGTTATCTTCTTATTTCATGGATGGATGATCTGTTCTTATTTCTCCAAGAACATCAGTTAAAAATGTAATTTATTTTACTAATTTATTCTTCTCAACTCCTTTTTCTGTTGTTTGTGTGCTTTGATCTTACTCTTTCATATTGAAAGTTTACCACAAATATTTGATAGTATTTTGGTGTCTACCCAATTGTAACAGAAAGTCAATAAAACTCCTTAGGCTCCCATTGCACATGGGCCAACCTATTAACTAGGGTATATCAACAGAGTGATGTGGAAATGTGAGTGCTTCTATTGGAGGAGATAGACATATGTCTAGGGATTATGGTCATGTCATGGCTTTTAGGGAAAGAAGACTGGAGAATCTTCAATCTCTGAATATGTATTTAATTACTCTTTTATCATATTAGTGCCTCACTCATGCCGTCTACTGTAGTTGGTCTCCCATAGTTCCTCTGAGAGATGAAGAGAAGGGCAGTCAGCAGCAAAAAATGAGGCTGGAGTCTTGATACTTAATTTTTCCTGATTTTCTTTCTAAAGATTGGTACTTCTAAGTGCTGAGCATTTCTGAATCACTGAAAAATGAACTGGCCACTTTTCATCAGAATCCTGCTTTCTCTCCTGCATTTCATTCTCATCATGGTCTTTATCCCTTCATTTTCCAATATATGTGGACAGGTTTCATCTATTATTGTCTTTTCTTTCTTATTTTTTTAGGTCTATATTTACATAATGTCTTTAGTCTCTTTTTATTGGGGTGTCAGCAGTAACCAGACAAGATAAATGCATATGTTCTTGTGCCATACTTAATTTAAAAACAGCCCTGTGCATTCTAATGACTAGATTGTTAAAGAAATGAACTATGACTGTGTTAACACTTGGGGAATCAATGAGGTAAATGGAGATTTATCAATTTCAACACATAGATCAGGGAGCCCCCAAAGCAAGATATGAACCATTATATAATATCATTTATAAAACTTGTTAAAATAGAGGCCAAATTTCTGGAGTTTAGGATTTAGAACATATGGGTAATGTCTAAGAATTGGTATATTCAATAAATTCTTGAGTTATTTTTATATTTGGCCACTATTTAGACAGGTTATCTTAAAATTTAAAATAAGAAAATATTTTCTACTGAATTTAGTCATAAAATTTACAAAGTAAGACTACATCTCACTGAACTTAAAAAACTTTTTTTTCACTGAACTTTAAGCACCTAGGCCTTCTGCTAAGCAGCTTTTTATAGAACACTAGAGTGATGTAAATAGCTTTCCCATTCTATAGATTATTAAATAATTATCAGAAATATTAGGTCATTTACCTAAAGTAATATGACTAATTAGTGGTAAATTTATTTAAACTCCAAAGTAAGGGGCATTCCTTAACATACCTTTGTTCAATCAAAAAGATGTTTCTTCAGGCTTTCAATAATCAATTATAATCAGCTGATTACATGCTGCATTTAACCAGTGAAATAACCACAGTTAAAGATGAGAAGAGAAATATGATGTGTCCCTCACCTTTACTAAGACTGGGAACTGAATTGAAAAACAAAACAAATATCCATGAAATAACCAAAGAATCTCTCTATGGTCTAACATTCCCCAAATTGGATTCCAAGGATGCTAATATGTGTACTTAGTATAAAAAAAAAATAGTTTCCCCAATCAATAAACCATGGGTAATTGAGTTAAACAACTTTAAAGAGGTGTATATTTATTATAAGGCATCTCAGAATCATTAATGCAAATGTGCATTATGAATTATCAACTGGAAGATGGAGCATTCTCTACACGAGTTTGGCCTGTTAACTATCATTCTGGACAGATTCTCACACTTTTATGGCACTTGTTAAATATTCACTGAAGAAATAAATAGCATAAGTATATTCTAGGTAAAATAGAAGTGGTCATATGTACAGGCACATATATTGACCATAAATAATATGTTCTTAAGTACAAAATATTCTAAAAATAAACTATAATGACTTCTTAGATGAAAACTATGATAGGAAACATATGAGTTTTATAGAAATAATGAATTGGAACTTTCCATCAAAAAATGTATAAAGGACTTGTTAAAGCTAACTGGGAAAATCATTAACAATTACAAAATGGAGTAAATACTCATTTTATAAATTAGCAATGATTGCTTACAGTTTGTGAAATGTCTTCAGTCCAAGAATTTTTCTTTTAACAGAATTTGATTACACTAGAAAGAAGATATTTTGGATTAAACTTTTTTTTTCATTAAGGGAAAAATTAAAGTGAACATTAATGAGAGAAATTACATTTCAGAGGGAAAGAAGAGCAACCAGGAGTAAAACACAGACAAGATTAAATTACATTTAAGTCCCAATAGCTAGCTCAGTTTCAGAGGAGGATGGAGTTGCTGGGCAAAATAAGTAGCACGTTAAAGAATAGTCATACTCTGGAGGTCCTTGAAGGCAAGGGCAACAAGACTGTTTTTAGTTTCATAGTCACTGAAGGATTTTCAAGTAGGAAATGCTATTTAGAGAGAATGATGTGGTAGTACAGCTTACAAAGGATTGCTGCGAAGTAAGCAGCAGCTATTGAACTGTAGACTAGACCACAGGAAAAATAATTGAAGTCTGAAGTAGGGATATGAAAGTGAGGAAAAGGCAAGAAATAATAGTTTTAAGAGACCACTGAAGGATGGGCAAAGATGAAGAGGAAACGACAGTACATGTGAGGCCAAATAAAGAAAGATCTGAATCTTGGCTTCACCACAGCTCATATACTGGTCACCTGGACTGAACACCCAGTAGTTTTATTCTGCTCAGTAACTTTACATCTCACTTCTTATGGTTCCCTCTCCAATCCAGATCACACAGGAAGCAAATGAACCAGACCTGGCCAATCATAGGACCATGTCTCCTTCACATCAGTGGTCATGTAACCCAAGCAGGGCCAGTCAGCACCCTTTTCTAGGTTTTACATATTGTGCTGGAAGAAATTTTCCATGTGGAAAAGTCACCACCTGCAATAGGGAGGAATCACAGAGACAGGAGAAAGTTTGAAATGAATTGAGTTGCCAATTCTAGTTCTTAAGGCACCATCAGTTCAGCTCTTCCCTGATCTTGGAGCTGTCTCAACATGATTCTTAGCTACATAAATCAACGAGTTATTTTATGAAATCTAAAGTTTAATTTTTTCACTTGAAACCAAAAGTGTTCCAATAAGACATAAGCTCACTGGTAGCAGTTTTCTCAACTCTGATGTGGCAGTATTGACAATGAGCGCCCCACACATCCTCTGGAGTTATGGCAGGGCTCAAAATAAAAATCTCACTCTAAACTATTAAGCACAGATGCAAGATTTTAAAAAGGCAAGGACATACTTTTCTTCTGTTAATATATATCCTATCACATCAGATGAAGTTCTATGGTTGCAGTGGTTTAAAGATTAATATGATTATTATATCCAGACTATGTTAAAAATTTAAAGTAAGTTGTGACAATAATATGCTATAAGTTTTTCAACCTGTTCTTGATATTGTTCAATTAGCAACATCATTGGGAATCATTACTCGGCTATTTTAGATTCTATCTACTTTTTGTTCTCATTTAATTCTACCCTAAGCCCCTTTATACATAAGAGATCAAGCTACAGAAGACTGACTCTAAAATGAAAATTAATTAATATCTAACATTGTGTGAAAGATTAAATTTTGAAGTACAGGGAAATCATCTTTTACACATGTTACTTAAATTTACAGAAGACAACTTTTTCCATTCTGTATTTCCACAAAAAAAGATGGTGGGAAAATAAATAGTTTTACTGTTAGTTATTGGGTTTGCTCTGAGATGTAAAATAAAGTTTTTGTTCAAACAGGTACCATTAAATAATAATTATAAAAATACAGTCTAAATCCATAAAAGTCTATTTTAATCAAGTATTAAACATCATCTCTCTTTTGTTAATTTCATATGCTTGCACAGGCAAAGAAATTATAAAATATTATTTGAATTGCTAATACAGGCCAACTAATTGTGCAAAAAGAACAAATCCAGCCTGATGGCAATTATCCATGTGAAAAATTAGTTTTCTTAGGAGGTGGCATTGTGTAATTTGGCTTCTAATTGGTATATGGCACCAATTAATGTCTAACAATGCATCCAGTAAATGAAAGAAAATTTATTGAAAATAGCTGAGTAAAATGACATGCTTTAGTAGTACAGAATAATGTCAGTATTTGTCTCCTAATCCTTTATTATGTTATATTATTTTTTTTTTTTTTTTTTGTCTTGCTGTTTAAGACTCATTTGCATTTCCTTCTGCCCTGTCTTAGCCAGAAGCCTTGCTGGGTTTCCAACTTTGATCAATTAATAATTGATAGGCACTCACCCACATTTTGTTGTGTGTCATGCTCTGTGTTAGGTACTGGGGCAGCCACAGATATAATCAACATATATTCTTACTGTGATGTTTCAAGGTCTCAGGTCTTATATCCCTTTTTCCATAAGCTTTCCCTGACATTCTAAAATTGGTCTAGCCTTAATATTTCCATAGCAACTTGTAGTTATTCCTGTTTTGCAGTTACGATGCTGATAATGACAATAATGACTAATAATTATATAGGGCTTAGTTTGTACCAAGTTTCTTTTTTTAACAACTTTATATGCATTTAGACGTTTAATCTTTACCAAACTGTAAGGTAACTACTACTATTATTATAACCTTATTTTAGAAAAAATAAAACTGTGACAAAGAGCAGTTAAATAACTTTCCCAAGGCCACAGTTAAATGAGAAAATCATGTTACAGGGACTACCTATAGTGTCTGTGCTCTTGGCCACTGCTCTATATATCTTCCTATAACACTTCCTCTTAGCCAAAATCCACTTAACTGACTCAATGAATAAACTGAAAAAAGAAAAAATAATAATATAAATAAAAGGTACCAAATATATGAGAATATAAATTAACATGAATTCTCAAAACATGCTTTAAAATTAAATAAGAGTACGACAACTAGGAATAATGTGGAATCTCAATCAGCTGGCATACTAAAAAAACACAAATGTTTGCATATAGGTTTATTTTAACCTAGATAAAATACTATACATACATATGTATATATTTGTATAAGTATATATGTGTATATACATGTACATATATACATATACCTATATAAAGCATCTATGTATATGTATGTGGGGTGTGTGTGTGTGTATATATATATATAATTTTTATTAAGCCACTCATTAACAAAAAATTACTTAGATGATTAAGCATTCACTCTAATCACATTGGCTAACAATGTTTCTATCTTTCTCAAATTATCTGCTTACTTGTGTCTATCTCCCAAGAGATTTAATCCTCTCATTTAATACCATGACTAAAAAAGTGTTTACATATATACAATGCTGACAAAATATTCCTTGGATAACTGGGTGGATAGATAGACAAGGAAGTAGTGGTATAACGAAGAACAGAAAGTTTTGTGAAGTTAGAGCTGAGAAGGTATAGTGAGTTAAGGATAGTAAAAAAATCTTAGGTCAATGACCTACTGAGTAGGAAAAGATATTTGCCTATGATATTTGGTTATTAAATAGTTAATAACCAAAATGTGCAAAGAACATACAACTCAATACCAAAAAAAAAATCTAATTTAAAAAATGGGCAGAGGATCTCAATAGACATTTCTCCAAAGAGGGCATACAGATGGCCAATGATGTATGCAAAGATGCTCAATGTCATTAATCATCAGAGACCAATTAAAACTACAAATTAAAACTACAATTAGATATTATTTCACACCATTCAGAATGGCTATCACCAATAAATCAACACACAACAAGAATTGGCTAGAATGTAGAGAAAAGGGGACCCTTTTGGTGGAATTGCAAATTGGTGTAGCCACTAATGAAAATGATCTGGAGGTTCCTCAAAAACTTAAAAATAAGACTACCTTATGTAGTTCTTACACCCTTATGTTCATTGCAGTGCTATTTACAATAGTCGAGATATGGATGCAACCTAAGTACCCATCAATCGATGACTGCACACAGAAGTAGTGCTACATACATACAATAGAATAATTCTCAGCCATAATCAATGAAACCTTACATTTGCAATGGCATGGATAGATCTAGAGGATATTATGCTAAGCAAAATAAGTCAGACAGAAAAAGACAAATTCCATATGATTTCACTTACATGTAGAATCTAAAGAACAAAATAAATCAACAAAACAAAAACAGACTCATACAGAGAACAAACTGGTGATTGCCAAATAGGAGAGGGATTGGAGGTTGGGTGAAAAAGTTGGAGGGATTAAGAATTACAAATTGATAGTATAAGATAATTATGAGGATGTAAAGCACAGCATAGGGAATATCTTCAATAATATTGTAATAACAACATTTAATACCAGGTTGGTACTAGACTAAGTGAGGATCATTTTATAAAGTATATGAATGTCTAAGCATTATGCTGTACACCTGAAGTGAATAGAAAATAACATGTAATGTCAACTCTAATTAAAAAATAAAAATAAAAAACTAAAAACAATTAAAAAGCTTAGGCCAGATTGTGGAGTCTCTATTGTGTTGGAAAGTTCAAACATTATTCTGAAATTAATTGGGAGCCACTCAATAATTTCAGAAGAATAATATGATTATAGATGGATATTAAAAAGAATTCTATGGTGGCAGATCAGGTGAGGAAGACATAAGACACAGCAGTATTGAGTATGTGATGGCCATATAATTGTGCCTGGCAAATCTCTAAGAATAGAAAGGTAAATTGACCGAAGGCCCTAGCTTCCATTAAAATCCTTCCTGGCATTGCTCTGAGTCTATGCCTCCCACAGACTGCTTGCAGGAAATGACTGAGCATGGCATGAATACCAAGCTAGTCCTGTTTCTGGAAACGTGAAAAATTCTGATGGCTGACTTTGTTTCAAAGACTCCCTGATGTCCTCGCTGAACTATCCTTAGATGCAGAGCAAACTAGGACACCTCCAGACAACCTCCAGTCTCTTTCTCTTTCACTTGGGGTCAAGTTTGCATCATGGTCTGATGATTCTCCCAGCCTAAATTGGCTCCTTTCTTCTGCCTTTTTTTTTTTGATAGGTGTGTCTCCCAATAAATTTCTTGTACATTTAATCTTGTCTTGGCATCTGCTTGGAGGAAAAACCAGTCGTACAATGCAGGCAATTCATACAAGATTGTGAGAAGCAACAAACAAATTTTCAGGATTTTACAAGCTAGTTTGTAACACTCCACTATCAAAACTTAAGTTATATAAATTTATAGACTGTTAAAAATAAAAGTAACACCCCAAAATTATCATTTTCTAATTCTTTTACTACATTTTTCTATTACTTATGCTCTTGAAGTTACTTATTTCTAATGATGTAGATCCTCTACAATTATGTTCTACAGTATACCTCTCTGTGGACAGTAACATCACATTAATAATTTGAAATTGGCTACTGTATAGGTATTTATGTATTATTTGTTTTTATCACCTCTTTATTTCAGAGAGCTGGTTGTTAAACATTCACTAGCACTTCATTAACTGCATTCATAATGACACAATTTTTAAATTAAATTTATAGGGGTGACATTGGTTAATAAAATTATATAAGCTTCAAGTATACAATTCAATAATACATCATCTGCATATTGTATTGTGTGTTCCCTACCCAAAGTCAAATTTCCTTTTGTTACCATATATTTAATCCATATATTTGACCCCCTTTACCCTTATCTACCTCCCCGTACCTGCTTTCTCTCTGATAACTACTAAACTGTCATCTGTCTATGAGTTTTTGTTTGTCTTGTTCTTTGTTGCTTTCAGATTTATATCCCACATACGAATAAAGTCATATGGTTCCCAATTTCTTCTGTCTGAATTATTTTACTTAGCATGATAGTCTCAAGATCCATCCATGTTGCTGTAAATGGCAACATTTCATCTTTTCTTATGGCTCAATAATTTTCCAGTGTGTGTGTGTGTGTATATATATATATATATACATATACATATACATATACATATATATATATATATATATATATATATATATATATATATATACACACATACCACAGCTTCTTTATCCAATCATCTATCAAAGGGTACTTTGGTTGTTCCATGTCTTGGCCACTGTGAATAATGCTGCAATGAATATCGGGTATATATATCTTTACAGATTAATGTTTTCAAATTTGGGGGGTAGATACCCAGAAGAGGGATTGCTGGGTAATATGGTCATTTTACTTCTAAGTTTTTGAGGAACCTCCATACATGGCAAACCTCAGCTCATATATTTAATGGTGAAAAACTAAAAGTTTTTCCTCTAAAATTAGGAAGAAGACAAGGATGCCTGTTCTCAGCATTCATTCAGTATTGGAAGTCATAACTAGAGCAACCAAGCATGAGAAAGAAATAAAGGGCATCCAAATATGGAATGTAAAAGTCAAATTGTCACTTTAAATGACATATATACATGTGTGTGTGTGTATGTGTATATATATATATATATAGAAAATCTTAAAGACTTCACATACACACACATACACACACACACAGACATGCACACACAAAACCTGTTCGAAATAATGAACAAATACAGAAGAATGTTAGGACACAAAATCAATGTACAAAATACCATTTCATTCCTATATGCTAACAATAAAATTTTAGGGAAAAAATGGAAAAAAAAAAACAATTCCTTTTGCAATTGCAAAAAAACAAATAAAATATCTAGGAATAAACTTAAGAAAGGATGCAAAGGACGTATACACTGAAAACTACAAGACAATACCACAGTTGTAATATCAGGCTAGGTTGTCAATTCTCTGAGGATAAGAACAATATTTAAATTTGCTTTACAAGTATGGTTAGAGCAATAGGACACTTGGGAATTAACCTTAATAAAACAGTTTTAAAAGAAAAGAAAAAAGAAACATGGAAGCTAAGAATAGAGAAAAACTTAAAATCAATCCAATTTCATTTCAAAATTGTACAAATGGAAACTGAATGCAGATTTCTTCATGCTCGCACAGTTAAATAATACTGAAAACAGAACTTATTTAAGAAAAATAAAACAAACAAGAATACTCTGTAATCTACAGCAAGAGACAAAGTAAAGTGTATTTACAGTTCCAAAGCCACTGTATTTTCCTAGCCTTCCTTATTTGCTCATTAGTCTAAACTGATGTTGGAATACAGCTTTCCAGAGAAAAAAGATCGATACTGCTTTGGGGCACATTATTTATTTCAATTCTATCTTCATACATCTTAACTTAAACATCTTATGTCAAGTTAAAGAATAAACCAAAACTATGTTGTTTGGGCTATCTGTCTAAAGCCTCAGAACAAAAGTAATGAAAATGCTTATAAATAAAAATAGTTGCCCTGGGATTCAAAAGAAATCATCCAAATTTGGAGATGTGAGAAAAATGTTTTGCATATTATTTCCTTTGACAGGAAGTTGAGTCCCTGTCACTGTGATTCCCAGGCTTTGGTTTGTAACACCTCTATAATGTTCCATGAAAATTTCAAAATAAAATTCACTTCAGTTCATCTCCATTTTTTAAAATATAGCACTTTTAGAGCAAGTGTGATTGTAAATTAATCTTCTTACATTTCAATGGAGAGTTTTAACTAAAATGTGAATCATTCCGTGCTCCATAACCTCCCTGAGTCTTAGAATTAAGGGTAATAAGAACATTTCCTTATCTCCTTGCTTCTGCCTGGACCTCAAAACTTTCCCTGGCTGACTGCAAATGTAAAGGGTTCCTAGGGCAATGGTATTCCAAGTGTGGCCCTCAAAACAGTATCATCACTTCAGAACTTGTTAAAAATGCAAATGCTTGACCCTTACCCAGTGCCACTAAATCATAAGTTCTGGGGGATGGTGCTCAGCAGTGTGTTGGTGTAAACCTCCCCTAAGTAATACTGGTGCTCACGAAAGGGTGAGAACCGTTGTTCCTGGTGTCTAGGTATCTGACCAGACCTACGAAATAAACTAGGAACTTAGGTTCCTCCAAGAATGTCTTACTACACAGGAAAAAGGGTGTTTGTGTATATAAATCACATATCCCGGAAAATAGTAAAATGTGCTGTCACCAGATGTTTCTAATTAACCTTTTATTCTTATGTGGATAGTGCAGACACCTGGATGATGGCACATACTATATCAGATATCAAATAAATGAAGAGTTACTTCCTGTTAACCTATTCATTATAACAGACACTCATCACCACGGAACACCCCAGAGCAGTCTCTGCATTCATTTGGCTTGAGGACATCCTTTTCTAAAGAGCTGTGTGATCAGCCATATGTAAAATCCTGAAATCCTTAGGCATGAGGAATTGCTGGGGGCTACGGGTAGCTATAATCCTTTTGCTTTCCACTAGTTGACCTCCATTTTTAAACACTAAAAAAAAAAATCAATCTCTAATATCTCTCAACTTCCCCAATTAGTTTCCCACTATACATTGGTGGTTCCTAAATTCTGTTCATCATTGAGCATCTCACTTGTTTATATTCTCCCATTCCCACAAACAACTCCATATATTGCAGAATCTTGTCTAGTAAGATCTACTAAGCAATACTAATTTTGTTTTCTTAGATTCATTAAAGACATAATAAAGAGGTCCATCAAACTTCTGATTTTCGCAAGTTACCAACTGTTCCCCCAGCATTTTGTTTTATAATTACATTTTTTTTGTGGCCATTTCATGTATATGTTTATGGTTTCTTGCAGAAACATTTTACATATAGGAAATAACTCTTTGTTGCCCAATATGATTTACACAGTCTCAAAGGAAATAGATTTCTATTAATTCTGCTATTAGTGTCTTGTGCAGGTATACTCTCTGGGCTCAACTAATCAAAGAGTTCTACTGCATTGAGAAGAGCATACAAAATCTCTTAGAGGGCTAACTAGGATTCTTCCTCCCCTTGCACCTGCCTCATCTACCCTATCCCTGTTCTTTCTCTGTAAATTCCAACTACCCTGGCCTTCTTTCAGTTTTTAAACATGTTTTATTTTTTTTTTCATCCTAGGGTCCTTGCACATGATTGTCCCTCTACCCAAAATCTCCTCCTGGCCCCCTTAACTTGATTGCACCTATGCATTTTTCCACTCTTAGTTCAAGTATTTCTCTTCCTAAAGTCTCCTTTCTTAGCACCCACTCTCACCGTGACAGCTCCAAGGCTAAACAAGTTCTCTAAAGTACTATTTATTATACTCTGTGTTTTTCCTCCACTTCAGACTATACCAATATATTTATTTAATTATTTGATGACTACAGAATGTAAGCTTTGTAGAGGTGGAAGCTGTAATTAAATTGTTCTCTTTGGTACCTTAGTAGCTATTATGGCACTCAATACATAAGGGCTCAATTAATATTAGTTGAATGGGTAAATTCACAAATAAATTAATATAACAAATGAATTGGGTTTTTGATTAAGGCTAAAGTAAGTAGTAATTCCTGAATGAGTCCTTACTGCTAGAAATAGACAATCTCTGACCCTCAAGCTACTAGGACTTCAGAGTTTCCTCTAAATATCTGAAATGTCATTGTTACTAAATTTTGAAACTTCACATGGAGATTTTTTAATTACATGAGAAAATGCTCATGAAAATATCTAAATGAAAATGCATAAAATATATTTTTATATTCAGTGTGAACTCAAATGTGTAAAATATAAATGCATGAAAGAATAGTTTCTGCCCCTTTTACCACCGTATCTCAGCACTGTCAATCATAGATGAGGAAGAGAGACTTTAGAATAATAATGCACTCACATTGTTATTAAAGGAAATCAACATAGGGAGTAAAGGAAAAGAAAATTGTTGTAAAATTGTTGTAAAGGAAATCAACAGTAGAGCAACAACAGTGATAATAGCAATGTCCTTACAATGTACCAGGCACTAGTCTATGTGCTTTATGTATAATTACTCATAATAAATTTATAAAATAACTTCTATTTTTATCTGATTTGTTTACCTTATAGATGTTTCACTCTGAAAACTGTAGATATCTACTGTTTTCCTCCTCATTTAGAGAGAACATTTTAAGAAGAGGTTACATGAACACAAGAGATGTAGAAAGGATCGATTGGGAGAATATGAGCCCCTTAATATTATATTTCAGAGAGGGAGAAGGAAGACAGAGGGAGAGAAAGGGAGTCCAACTAGGAAAGAATTTCTGAGTACCTACTTAAAGAGATTCAGTATCAACTGAAAAACTTCCATAAGAGAAAAGAAATATTTTTATACCATACTTTGGGTTCTAAGACGGTTAGTTGTTAGCTCCTAATGAGATAAGGATCTTTCTGGAAATAGATTGTGCCAGCAGCATTAGCTCCCAGATGTGCTAAAACATAATAACTAGGAGACATACATACAGAGAGATGATAGAGGAGTAGAAGAAAATAAGCTACCATGTTCATACTGCTTATCTCTTATACTGAGTTTATGAATGACTATACTTTTCCTCTTTGTATTATTATTGATGATAATTTTTGTAAGTTACAACAGAAATTGCCAGGACATATATTTTGGTTAATTGTTCCATATATCAACATTGGCTTTATCAACATAAATAATTTGCTGCTATAGTTGCTTGCATATTTGTATAATCATTCCTTGTTGTAAGGATGCCCAAGGATCTGAATACTCTATAGACAGAACCCAAACATAAGCAGATTGCAAAGAGACGTGTGTTGTCTCATTAAATTCATGCTTGGTTTAAAGTGCAGTTTATGTTATGCTTGAACAAGGGCAAAGGGAGAGAAAGAGAGTTGAGAAAATTCAAATTCATTTAAACAGTGCTTCACTTGAGGAAAAGACAAGGCTTTTGAGCTGATTTTCTGGTTTCTTTCCTTATACACACTCATGCATTCCACGAATTTACTGAATGCCAGCATTGCTAAGAGCTGCAGGGTAAAACAGAGGGTACACTTTAGTGGACTTAGAAAATGTATGATCTGTATATTAGATACTTGCTGTTCAACCTACCTTAACTTGCTTTTTTCCCCTAAAAATCCAATGGTCTTTGGAAAAATACCTCCCAATCCCTCATTCTCACTCACTCCAAATCTTGTGAGGACTGAGCCTTTTTAAAGGATGAGCACATGACCTAAGCCTAGTTGGTGAGAGAACACCCCCAACATACACATACATATTAGAAATATCATTTGTTTTAGGAGGGGCATATAACCCACCCAGCTAATTAAGAGTGATTTCAAAATATATTATGTAAGATAATGCTGTTTTTACAAATTGATTTAAAAATATGAATGATTCAAAGAAACTAAAGTTCATTTCTTGTACAAATAAAGTCCAAAATAGGTATTCACAAAGTTGAGATTCAGGGACTCAGGCTATGTCCATGTTCTAGCTCTACCATCTTTAATACTTTAACACATGTGGGCCTCATGGTGAAGAACATGGACAGTCAGGCACAGAGAGAGGTTATGGGCTGACCTGGAAGTAAGACACATTACCTCTGCTCACGTTCCATTGATTAGAATGCTACCTCATGGCCCACTGGGGGAGGGGCTCATGTAGTTTCCCCTGTGGGCTCAGGAGGAGAAAAATTAGATTTGAGGAACATCTAGCCAGTCTCTGACGTAGAGACTTTTCTAGATTTATTAGGAAAAGAGTGTGTGTTTTTGGAGGAGTTGACAATCTTGGATACTGCACATCTAGAGCCATTGGTACTAGTGTTGCCACCTGTTCAGAAAAGAATTAACATGGCAGGCCTGACACCACTTATCTTTAAGAAGACCTGTTTGCAAGGCTTGCCCTTGGCATTTGGAGAGCATTTGGGAACTTAGATTGCAGAAAGTTCCCACTTCCTTAATGGTTAAGACTGACTCTTGGTGCTTCTGATGTTTATAAGAAATGATGTGCTTTATGCTCAACACACGTTTTTCCTCTGGGAGTTGAAATTTTAGTTTATGTTTGGCAGAGGGTGCTTACAAGACCAGTCCCTCACAGAACGTTAGGCACTGACTGTCTAATGAGCCACCTTGATAGACAACATTTCACATGTGCTATCACAACTCACTGCTCAGGGAAATTAAATGTGTCCTGTGCAACTCCATTAGGACAGGGCTCAGTATCCAGTCTCCTCAGGGCTTTGCTCCCATGCAACTTTTCCCATTGCTGATTTTGCTTTGTATCTTTTATTTGTATAATAAATCATTGCCATGAGGACAAGTATACACTGATACCTGTGAATCCTTATAGGGAATTACTGAAACTGGAGTGATCTCTTCAACATACCACCACATGAGGAGGGCTTTTTTGAAGTCAAAGCTAATGCAGAGAAAAATCATCAAGACATGCAGAGAAGAAGATTTATAATCACATTCTTTGGTCATCCAGATCAAGCTATAACTGTAGCCCAATTTAACCTCTCAAATATTCAGTTATTGAGCCAACGAATTCTCTTCTGGGGTTAAGTCAGATTGAGTTGAGTTTTCTTTGACCTGAAACCATTAATAGGATTGACTAATACACCTTGTTATCTAATGTATCATTTAACATTTGACATTGTAATTAGTGGCTTTACTTAGTACGTATGGACTTAAAGAAACCAGAGCTCCCTAGAGCAGAGCCTTGGAGACAGGTCAATAGCAGTGGCTAAAAAACAAAGTCACTGAAAAATAGAAAGAATAGAAATTAAGAGAATCCCAAATCAAATTATGGTAAAAACAAGAAAGCAGGAGATGATCCAACAGTTATTGGTAGCAGAACTCCATTTATTATTTGTATACAGCCTCTCTGAGTGGGGAAGCTAAATAGAATGGGATGGGATGGGATGGGATGAGATAAGGAATATAAGATCAATAATAGTAGGACCTTTGGTCTATTCTATTAATAGCCAAAGTGCCTGAAACAGTGCCTGGCACACAGTAAGTACCTGTTAAACATTTTTAAGTGAATAAAAGGATACAGAATTAGATAGAAAACGTTACTAGCTACTTTGAAATCAGGATTACAGCTACCACTTTGCATTCATTCTTTAATTTCCTCAGTGATAAATAAGAAAGCCAGACAATGATATTGAATATTAAGAAACTAAGTTATCTATTTACGTTTATGTTGGAAGAAAAAGTAAGAAACAGAGCTCAACATATGAGAATAGAAATAAATAAGCCATAGTTATTGGACCTGCTTAGCTCACTGAAATCAAGTCATGAGAAATTTTTTATCAATAAAAGAAACCATCATTTTGAAAATCATAACACTCTACTACCATTTGAAAACAGATTTCTAGACCCTACCTAGAACTAAAAAATCAATGTCTTGAGGCAAGGGTCTGGGGAGAGGTATGAGGGCAAGGAAGCTGCATGTTTAACTCCCCCAGGTGATTCTGATGATAAACTAGTTGGAGATCTCTGCATTTTATCCTCTTAAATTCGCTGATAAGAAAACCAGCGCTTAGTGGCAAAGCTTGCCTCTATAAGAGAGAATGACATTTTATTGTCACCAAGTTCAGAATTCAAGCAAACTCTGGGTCAACACCCCAAACACATAGACCCTACTTTTTGCAGAACAAAAAATTCACTAAGAGTTGAAAGATATGATTCCTTTGTTATTCAGAATTCAGAAGGGCAAGAAATACAAATGTGAGTAGCATAAGATCTCTCAGATCCCCTCCTGAATTCAAGACTCTAAATTTCTAATGTGAGTATTCAAAGTGAGGCCATATCCTCTGAGTGGAAAGCTGGGGCCAAAAGAGTGAAGTAGGAGTCTCAGTGTACCATATTCAATCCCCAGACACGTACATACACTCTCTGATCCAGACTTCAAGATGTAGGTAAAGCTAAAACATGATGCCATCACAATGCCCCCATTCTGACTTTAGTACTTGCAGTGTGAAAAGCCACTCCTAATTTATAAAACCGATGTACTCACTCCCTTTTCTTGCTGCCTCAGCCATCATGTTTCTCGGCACATAAAACTGGAATATAGACACAGTAAGTGCCCTGAGAATCTTGGATTGTTAAATTTTAGGACATAGAAGCCTATAAGTCAAATAAATACTCTGGAGTTGGCCAATTTTCACGAATTAAGTAAGAATTAAGCTGACTTATCACCTGTATCCACATGACTCTTTTCTACCTCCGTAATTGTGAAAGCACCAAAAAGATTTTTTTCTCAGTTCAGAAAGCCAATTACAGGCCACAGTGATTAGTGTCCTTTTGAGATTCTAAACAGAAAAATCTCAGTACCTTATAAACAAACAGTACAAACATAAAACAAACAGATTGGCGTGGCCTCTTTATCAAAAGATTTGGGTTCCTGTTTTCCTTAAATATTATTATGTCAAGTAGAGGATAGTCTTCTGAAAATTCAAATGCATTTGAGTTTTCTGAAAAATGCTACTTATTATGAGAAGAAAGAATTTGACATCAAACCACTAAATGAAGCACTCATGAAAAGCTCAATAGCAAAACCAAAAGGCAGCAGGATTGTGACTCTGTAATTGTCTTTTTCTTATGAAATTAGCATTTAACATGGAAGAAAGATGAGGTTTGCCATAGCTAATTCTACTGTAGGTATTTAATTCACCATATCATATCAATTATGTCATCGGAGGCTGTTCAGGTATTTCTCATCTCATTTTAACTGCTGGAATGTTCAGTGTTATCTTTTGTTCCTTGATTTATAGCCTAATTTATTTTCCATAAAAATGCATGTGCACATGCATTAATCCACTTCGCTAAGAGCCTTGGAACCATCTGTCTGAGCATATTCCACCTTTTCTTTGTAATTCAAAAAGCCCCTGAATAAACCAAGGGACATTTCACTCCCCGCTTTTATATTTATGAACCACTTCTAAGATACTGCCCTAATCAATACAAAGCCATTCATATCTGATATATTTCAGATTCCAATATGATTTCTGCTTCATCACTCAATATTTGCAAAATGCAATCAGCATATTATCATGGAAGCTCTGTTCTAATATTCTCTAATTGTTTCACATCTGCTAATTGTTTTCTTTTTGTTTTGGGGTTTGTTTTGTTTTGTTTTGTTTTGTTTTGCTTTGTTTTTGGCCTAAATAAATTTTAAATTGCTGAGGACAAGAACAATTTCTCTGGCTCCTTTTCCAGACTTAGCCAAGGGTCAGGTACATCATTGTGGGTCTCAGGCCTGGCAGGTCCCAGGTCTGCCTGTGATCCAGTCTCATGAACTAGGAATAGGATTCCGGATTTTGAATGTTACATTAGTGTAGTAGTGCACCTAACATATGTAAACATACTTCAGCTTACTGTACCACACGTGTGGCTGAATGCCGCTATTGTCCTCTGCTATGTGTAGAGCCATGGAGTCCCCTGGAGAGCAGAAGAGGAGCACAAGAAGGGAGCAGAAATGGACACAGTACCACACTACCCAACAGAACTGCACTCTGCACAATAAAGTGTGTGCCTGCGGTTTCATTCTCATGTTGGCCTTTTGTGCATTCTTCCAACTTGGCGTCTCACCATCGAACCTTCCCTTCTAGATCAACTCAGTGTTGACAGTTATACCTAGTAAATAAATATCTATTGATTGAGTTCACTGGTTGCATTTTTATCTAATTGTCACTCACTGAATAATTATTTATTAGGTCTACTAAGGCCCAAACTTTATTTCAGATCACAGCTTCTCAAACTTCATGTGAATCATCTGAGGAATTTTAAAAAGTATATTGATGTAATATGTCTGGGTTAGACCTCGAAGTCCTATATTTCCAACAAGGGCCAGGTGATACTGATGTTACTGGTTAATTAACTACACTTTGAGCAGCAGGAACCTAGACCAGAGGTTGAAAAACCTCTGTTCTTGTAAAGGGCCACATCATAAACATGTAAGGCTTGTTGGCCTACATTGCCTCAGACAACTAGTCAACTCTGTCTTTGTCATTTAAAAGTAGTCATAAATAATAAGTAAATGCATGGGCGTAACTGTGTTCCAGTAAAAATTTATTTACAAAATGGTTGTCTAGCCAGATTTTACTGGTGGGCTACAGTTTGCCTATCCTTGGCCTTAGACAATGAGGCCACATAAAACATGGACCCTTCCTTCATGGAGTTCAAGTAGGGAATATCTAAAGGCATTGAAATTCTAAACTTTTACTATAACAAAATATAGCTTTTCCAGGTGTCAGACATCTTAATTTTGTCAGGTAATGAGTAACTTACTGCTGGTTATTAAGTCACCTGATGTAAACTGGCTCAGCTTGGTCTCTCTCGGGCTCTGCTAGAATAGCAAAATAGAAAATTTGTAGTCTTCCAGTGTACCTAATCCATGATGCAGCACATCAGCTGATTTTATGTAAATACATGTTCTTTTTTCTTCTTTGTTATTTTGTTTGTTTTTTCTTTTGTTTTAAAAGTGACATTCATTTGTCTCACCCACACCTAGGGAGCACTTTTTATATGGTTGAGAAGTTTTTGCCTTTTCTAATTGACCAAGAAATGTCCAAGAAATTAGCCTAGAATGTAATTGTCTTCTTTTTCTTTATTCTCTGCCTTGTTCTTTGCATTATTTTCAGCCTGTCCTTCCTCCTTTCCTTCTTAGTTCTAAAAACCTGTTAAGAAATGTCAATACTATTCATACTTTCCTATATCCTTATTATGATTGATTGCTTGAAAACAATCAATTATGTAGATGCCCAATTAATCAGAAGTGATAACTGCACACTATACATAATGTTTTAATCATTGGAAGATTGTCCTGGAAGTCAGTATTAATACTTTTTGCATCTATATATTCTTCTACTTAACAGATGATTATTGAGCATATATAGTATCTCAAGTCCCAGAAGCGAAGTAGAAAGGAGATAAAGACCATCAAAGTTTTCCAGCTTTCTGGGCTCTTAACCTCTCTTTAATTTCCAAATAACCACAACTTGCTTCCAGCTGCCATGTGACTGATTAAAGTCTAGTGCCCACCCCAAGTGCTTTAGACCATGTCTCTGAAACAATTTTCATTGCTCTGTTGTTTTTTTTTTTTATCTTTTGTGGTAAACTTCTAACTCTTTCATCATTCTGATCATCTATAATTGCCACTGCATAATTATATTTTTTACTTAACTCATTTTGGACAAAGTTTTTCTTTTAATTCTCCAAGCATCACTAACACTTGATTGCCACTAGATTGCAGAGGAGGCCAAAATTTATTGAAGGACAAAGTTACAATGTAAGAAAGAAAGACTGAATACTCATATCAGATATGTTCCTTCCCATGTTTAGCCTAACAGTCATACCTTTTATTCAGAAGTCCTCCGTATGTTCTCTGTCCCATAGCATTTTTATGACATTCTTACCTCTGCTCTCACTAGCCCAAGAGGTACCCATTTTTCTGTAGTCAATTTCCACGCTTATCAATGAATTTTCTCTTCCATTTTCTCCAAGTCTCCTCTTTTTACTCTGCTCAGTAGATACCCAAAGCCGACTAATACTACAAAAATTTTCTCACCCAGGAAGTACAACACTTGAGTTGTTACTATAGAACAGTTTAGCCTCTTATTTTCTCTACTTATTTCCAGAACAGCCTGTGAGCTTAGGTTTGGCATAATCAAAGGCCCATTATTTTTCCCCTCCTCAACCCACCCCCCAAGTATAGATATTTTTTCTCCTTGTATAAAATTTTCATCACCTTCTGGAGAATTTAAACAGCTTCAGGCAACTTGCAAAAGTGTGATTTTATTTATTTTTTTTTATTGCCTACCACTCAATTAAAGAGGAAACTAACTGGAACTGTAATAAATGTGTGTTAAAAAATTGCTGAGAGCTTAGAAAAGGGCATGATTCTACTTGGGGGAGGAATGAAAAAGAAATAGCAACATATCCATTCTTGTATTTGCTGTCTTGGTTGGTCCCAATCAAAAAGGTAGGAGACATCTTGACGTATGTGGGGGACATGAGTGGGTTTGAAATTTGGGAATAGAGCCTTACTTTTTTAAAATAACTTTTAAATGATAAGTCATGTCACTGAAAAGGAACCTTAATAATTTCAGGGCTGGAAACTTGAAATAAAATATATACCTAGGCTATGAAACCTCAGGGACACTTACAAAAACAGGGCCACACTCTAGAAGTGTTCAGATTTTGCAAGTCATCTCTTTTATCAGTCATACTGACTCTCAGGAAAGTCTCTAGTGTGCTTCAGTCTGCACAGTAAAGATCACAAGTCCTTCTTCACAAGCACTAGACATTGTCAAATAATGGATTCATAGTATCTTAGGGTACTGGACCTATTAGGGGTTATGAAAACCACTGATACTAAAGCCCTCGTTTTCACAGATATAGACAATGGCACTCCCCTGATTTGTAACATATTAGTGGCTGGAACCCAGGTGTTCTGCTCATATCTGTGTTTTTCCCACTACTTAGCATTTCCAGTATTGTTGGCTTTGAAGGGTACCACCTTGGAGGTTTCCTCCACTTCAAAATTTTTGACAACGAAGCCTCTCTGAGGATAGAATTGAGGTGTTCTAGATACTCTGAGTAAGCCATGTACAGTTTACCATCACATTAGCACTTGGGACAGCATGCATATTAGATAGCCTAATATACAACTGACTTATCTAGAATGGGCAGAAGTGCCATGAATTATGATAGACCAGAATTGCTCAGCCTTAGGACTATTGACATTTGGGGCAGAATAAGTCTGTGTTGTGGAGGCCTTTCCTATGCATTGCAGTATGTTTAGCAGCATCCTCAGCTTCTACCTATTATATACCAACAGCAAACACCTTCCTACCCTCCTGTCAGTCTCCAGACATTGCCAAATGTCTTCTCAGACAAATTTAGTCCTCCTAGATTGATAACAACTGTCACAGATTATGTCAAAAGATGTGTCCCTAAATATCACCAATACAACCTGTTGATAAAGCGAAGTTGAATTTATTACATACTAAAGGAGAAATCCACCTTGCACAATTTTGAATTCCTCAGTGGCGGGCAGGGGCGGGTGGAGGATTGTAATGTCAGAATTCACTGCGCATTGAAAATTTGGTTTATGGTGGGGCTTTCAGTGCAGAAACTTGATTAGGATTAAGTAACCATCCTCATACAACAGTTCAAGAATAGAATAAACATCCAGATATTTCTCCAGCCAAATATGTTTATCCAGGAGCAACAAAGAACTGGACTTCACAACAGGTGGCCTAATGGCAGACTACTGTGCAAGTTCCCAGAAACAAAGAAGGAAACAGTTATACACCAAGTTGAGAAAAGCTATTATAAACAAAGAGTTCTTCCTGTTGGGCTCTGAGGGGATGAGAGCTTCCCCTACAGGCCTTCCCAACTCCAACTTAAATGAGGTTCTGTCCATTAATCTTGACAAAAGGCAAGTATTTTGAATATTATGAGTATTTTGAGGTGAGAAATTCAAAGAATCCTAGGGTACACACCATCTGTCAAAGAGCTGATAGGTCTTTTGGGGAAGTTTCTGTAACGAACACTCAAACCATTTGCATGGAGTTGACAGTTGTGGAAAGACAAAGTATGCTAATGAAGACAGGGGAATAGCAAAGGGTTGTCAGTGTAGATGGATAGGTGTGGGTTTGTTTCCCAGTGTCAAGTCTGAGTGTGTGGGTGGTTTAGGTGCTCCGCTGCCACCTTTTAGAAAGTTTCCAATTTAGTGCTCTGCCTTGGTTTTCATTAAGATTTTTAACAATATTTCTAACTCATCCTAAAAATTTCCAAAAGGTCCTTTTGAATCCATATGGCAGACATTCTTCACTTTGGGTTAGAGGCTACAGTGTTATTAAGGTTGTAAATATTGGCGTAGATTGTAAACACTCTGAGTTTCATACTCCCATTTTTAGTCTGGTGGATGTAAGGCAAATCCACAAGTCACCCATATTTCTGGACTCCACAGCCTTGTCCTTAGGAGGCAGACATTGCATAGAGTCATTAATTCCTCAACCAAATTAATGTTTGGTTTTAATTTTAACTTCACTCAAACTCAAATTCAATGCACTAAATCTGGACTTGCTCTTTCTGAGTCTGCAAACCCTGCTCTACAGCAGCTGATTCAGACACTTGCCAAAAATGTTCTGAAGATGCTACAGCTTCCCTGTTCCCACTACGCTCAGGGGTGTGCTATTCCTTCAGGGATGCATGTAGACTAGAGGTGAAGGTTCAGGCTCTGAAGATAGCCCTGAGTTTAAAGTCAGCTCTACCGCAAACCTGATATGTGACCTTAACTTCTTTATTTCTGCTATCTTATCTGTAAAATGAGAATAGCAGTGCAAAAACTTTTGTAGGATTTTTGCAAGAATTCATGTTTATTAAATATATAAGAAACACTTAAGTATATATCTGTTGATTTGGGGTTATCCAGCATCTATTTAATAGATTTCTACTAGTAAATCCTGGATTATACTTTGGGGAAATACCCATTCCTCATTCCTACTGCATAAGTTTCAGGTAGTTCCAAATGACTTCTTCCAAGAATGAAGCATGACAAATAGGTATAAAATAATTATCTCATTCTACTGTGAAAAGTTGAAATAAGTGGAGCCATTCTAAAATAGAGCTTGAACAGCCTTTCCAGAGGAACTCCTTAATACATCTTATTCCTCCTCAAACCTTTGGAATATTTGAACTGGGCTTATCCTTTTGACTAGACCAAGCCAATATTTCACTTCAAAAAACTATTTGCAAAGCTATCAGGAAAGCATACATCCTGACCACCAAATTAAATATTAAAGACATTTTTTAGAATTAGCACCACCATGTATAGCTAAAGCTTATTTACAACTAGAGAAATTTCTTCCTTCTATTCTTGTGATTATTTATCTTCTCTTTCTCATAAGAACCCTTTGCTTTGCCTTCTAATCAGAACACTATTTGGTTTTCTACCTGAATCAGAGCTTCCAGAATAGCTATTCTTTGTGATTTCAAACAAATTATTGTTGCCCATCACTTTGGCTTATTATTTTTAGGTTAACACTACCATAGTCTCTACTTGCTTTGGAGTTCAATAATCAAACCTAGGTGAAGAGGCTAACATGGCGAACCCCTGCTTTTTTCTCTAATTGTAGGAAAGTGGAATTTGACACTAGATTCAAATAAAAGATGTGAAGCTTGAGCCACCACAGCCGTTCTAGCCTTCCACCCTCCTGTCCTCAACAGCACCTGAGATGGACTTGAGACCTTGGTCCAGTAGTCTCTGATGACAATTCTGTCCATGAATTTTCAATTATGTGAGCCTGAAAATTTCTTGGTTTTTTTTCCCTCTTACTTGCAACTACAAGAATCATAGCTTGACAAGTGCCTGACAAATAGTATTTAATAAATGTGTTTATATTATTATTATTATATAATTATTATTATTATCATCATCATCATCATCTATAGGATTTCTTTGTTTCTGTCAGAGCCTCTACTTTCAATTGAAACAACCTCTATGCAAATATTCAGAAGAAAATGTGTTATTCCTGTGGGTCACAGTGGGAAAGGTTCATGTTGTTGATGATGTCTTAGCTATAGAAAAATACTTGTTGGCTTGAGGAAGGAGACGGGAAGTAAAAATTGCTTACACTTTCACTGCTAAAACATGTTTTGAAAGAGAAATTTTTCTTGTAAGATGCAACATTAACAAAGATTTAATTAGATGACTGCTTTCTAAAGTGCCAAAAGTGTGAGACTAATCCTTTCATATCTCTTAAAGCAGTGCTTATTAGTTGCATTATTAATTGTGTCTTTTTAGTTTCTATGTCTTCCTATAAAACTAAGAGAACCATGCACAGTTAGCATTTTATACAATAAATAAACTAATCTCCTTGATGTTAGATTTTCTATTGGAAATGCTCGCATTCAAGAAGAAACTTGAAGGCAAATTTTACTTTACTACTGGACTCATTCTCTGATTCTCTGATTCATTCTTTTTCCTGATTATCTTACCTAGGTTCTGACTGCATTCGGTAGAAGTTTCTTGTAAGAACCACAGATATTAAAGAAATTCCAGAGAAGTAAGTGTGTGTGTGTGTGTGTGTGTGTGTGCGCGCGTGCGCGCGCACGGAAAAGGGGTGCAGATGCGGGGCAGGTACTAGAAAAAGACAGAGCTGGAGGTATTTGTTAAACTGACCTCAGCAAAGAAGTAATCTCATTGTTCAGTTACCAACTAATGTGTTAATATAATAATGTAAGGTAGTCAGAAATTTTCTAAAGAATAAATATAGGTTGTGTCTTACTCCTTATATTAGAAAACAGAGGGTCTCTTAGGTAATGCTTTTCACCAAAGCAGTAACCAGTGTCTTAGAAGGTTTTACTTACAGGGAAATAAAAAGTAGAAATTTCCAAGTTCAGACATGGCTGAAAAAAACCTCAGTACACAGAAGGCAGAAGGTGATATTCTTTACCTTTAAGTTTCCTGAAAGAAAACAGAAAATCATCTTGTATTTCATCCAGCTTTCAAGGCAGTGCCACCTGTAAAAGAGATAGCAATGCTCTGCCAGCCACTATGGCCTCAGTGACAGAATCCTGTATTTACAACTGAGGAGTGATTTTGGATTCTCCATGGGATGCATTGTCAAAATAAAGCCATCTTTTACTGGAAAATGTTTTTATCACATGGAACAGAGTCCTCAGGTACTCAAATTCTGTGCTATCCACAGGTTTCTGGAGGAGTCTATTTTCTAATTAACTTGGAATTATGCATTTAAAAAATGGCTAAGTCAAAAGTATATTCTGAAAGGGTAGGATGGCATTTCCTGGGAAGTCTATAAATATTTAGTCTCTGACCATAGCTTTGAATTATTCAATGATTTCTGGGTTTTAAAAGTCAATACTTTTTATCCGGGAACTCTGTGTGTAAATATATTTGGTCTTCATTGCCAATACTGACACAGAGCTCCTAAAATCTTTGGGATTTTCCAACTAAAAACAACAAAGGTGTCTTTGTTATGTTAATGAGGTGACTTTGAAACTCACCTAAGGTTGAGAGCTGGTTGCTAACCTATTGATTAGAAAGTTGCCACAGTGTCAACCTAAGTGTTCTACGATAGATGATTGGGCAGAGAAGCTATGGTACATATATACAATGAAATATTACTCAGCCATAAAAAGAGATGAAATACTGCCATTTGTGACAACATGGATGGAACTCAAGATAATCTTGCTAAGTGAAATAAGCCAGACAGAAAAAGTTGAAAATCTCATGATGTCACTTAAATGTGGTATACAAACCTAAAAGCAACAAGTGTGCTCTGGAACTCATATTTGAATTTGTGGTGTGTAGAGTCTGCAAGATGTGGGGCAGAGCTGGGCATCTTGCAGAAGCTAGCAACCTTGACAGTGGTATTAACTCCATTTTTAAAATGAGAAACCTGAAGCTCAGACAGAAAAATTCTCAGAGATTGGATTAAACACGGAGGAGTGAGAGACATCCCTAGATTACTCCCCTTGAAACAACAATTAGCTAAATATCTAAAACTTAACAAAGTCACCCACAATGAACACCAGCACTTCTGAGTGCAATTCCATGCATAAGAGCTACCACAGGTCAAAACCTCAGGTGTCAGGCAGTGGACTGGGAGAAACAAAGAAGCTGTGTCTCACAACAACCAGAGCTCCTTTTAGGAGGAGGGGGAAGGTAGAAGGTGAGGCGAGTTCCCTGAACAGCCATGCCTGGGAGTGACTGGCAGCAGCACCCACTCATCAGGGCAAAAGGCAGAGAAACAGGAACAGCAGAAAAGCAGGGATGGCAGAGAAACAACAGTTAATTTTATAGTGGTCATGGTTGTAAAATCGAGGGTGAGACACAGACCCCATTTCCCAACCCAGAGTGCCTGTCTTGCCATACCCTCCGAAACTGAACACCACAGAGCCCCAGAAGATGTGAGTAAATGCTACCGAAATTGTCACCAATACTGACAGGAACTGAGACTGAGAGTAGCGAGCATGATTAAATATTGATAAGGAAAAAAAAATATTGTTGAGACTTTATATAAAGCAGAGATCCAAGAGGCATAGATGCCACCTACTGGAATCCAAAAGAAAAATGCCTTCTTGCAACAGGCTAGGGATTGTTATATAATAAATCTACTTTCTGGTGTGGGGGGGGAGGGGAGCAGAACACACTTCCATTCATGCCCAGGTGGAGAGAGAGCCCATTA
Source organism: Cynopterus sphinx (assembly GCA_030015415.1). Classification (NCBI taxonomy): domain Eukaryota; kingdom Metazoa; phylum Chordata; class Mammalia; order Chiroptera; family Pteropodidae; genus Cynopterus; species Cynopterus sphinx. The sequence goes on along the minus strand of CM057381.1, from coordinate 116,845,988 downwards.
AACATCATGAACAACCAAGGCTACAAGGCCTCTCAGAGAGAAAGGAAAATCTACAAAACATAAGTTTACAGACATAAAAATATGCAACATAAATGACAGAGAATTCAAGATGGTACTTCTGAAAAAACTCAATGAGATCCAAATTGAATTATATCAACAATTTCAGGAATTTAAAAAACAACTAGATGAGCAGAATGAGTTCTTTTGCAAGTATATTGAAACACTAAAAGAATCAAATAGACCTTCTGGAGATAAAGAACACACTGCAAAAGTTGAAAAATAAAATAGCAAGCCTGGGAAATAGAGTCAACCAAGTGGAGGAAAGGATCAGAGATGTCTAAGACAGAAATCTAGAAATAAATCATAAGGAAGAAGAGAGAAACCAAAGAATGAAAAATAATGAAAGAGAAAATCCAGAACTAGCTGATACCATCAGGCAAAGAAAATAAGAATAACGGGCATTATCAAAGGTGAAGAAGAAGAGCAGGGATTAGAAACCATTTTCAAACAAATAGTTAATGAGAATTTCTCAAATATAAAAAATGAGCTGGAGCTTAGAATTTAAGAAGTCAACAGAATACCCAATTATCTCAACCTAGAAAGGCCTTTATCAAGACACATCTTATTAAAATTATCAAAAATCAATGACAAAGACAGAATTCTCAGGGCAGCCAGGGTAAAGGAGACAGTAATATATAGAGGAAAACTCATTACGCTTTCATCAGACTTCTTAGCACAAACCTTACAAGCCAGAAAGAAGTGGAATCAAATATTCAAACTATTACATGAAAGTAACTACCAGCCAAGAATAATGTATCCAGCTAAGCTCTCCTTTAGATGTGAAGGGGGAAATAAGACCTTTCCAGATATAAAAAATTTGAAGGAATTCTTCACTATGAGGCCTGCACTACATGAAATACTTAAAAGGGTCAACTCACCTAAAATAAAATGACAAAAAAAAATACATAATTAAGAGTAAGGTGACTAGCAGGCTGATAAAAGCAGAGGAGTGCAACCCCTATTAGGAAGAGCACATTATAAGCTTAAAAGGACAAGAGATTTACTATAGCAAGATAGTAATGAATGTTAAGCATATACAGGGGCAGATTGGGATGACAATGACTGAAAAGGGAAGGATTCAATGATCCAAATTTAAAAATGGGAATCGAGATAAGGTATGTGCAGAAGAAAAGGGATGACTGTGTGTGTGTGTGTGTGTGTGTGTGTGTGTGTGTGTATGAAACTATATGAAACTATCCTATCATTTACATATACATAATGGTAACCACATGGCAAAGATTCAGAACCTAAGTATATAACATAAAACAAGAAGAACTTGGAAAAACTCATAAAAGACCATCAAAATAAAGAAGACAGCTATACAAGGACAAGGAAGCACTGAGCTACCAGAAAGCAAAAGATAAAAAGGCTATACGAAGACCTTATATTTCAATAATCACTCTAAATGTAAATGAATTTAACTCACTGATAAAAAGGCACAGAGTTGCAGAATGGATTACAAAACAAAACCCAATCATATGCTGTCTCCAGAAGACACATCTCATTTCAAAGACAAATATAAACTCAAAGTGGAAGGGTGGAAAATGATACTTCAAGTAAACGGTATTCAGAGAAGAGCGGGAGTAGAGTTAATATCGAACAAAATAGACTTCAAAATTTAAAATAAGATAAAGAAAGATACTGAGGAACACCTCATAATGAAAAATGGAACTATGCATCAAGAAGGAACAAGACTTATTAATATCTGTACTCTCAGTCAGGGAGCCCTAAGACATACAAAGTAATTACTAACAGAACTAGAGGGAGAAACAGACCAAAACACTATCACAGGAGGGGACCTAAATGCCTCACTGTCAAATATGGACATATTATCTAAACAGAAATCAGTGAGGAAATAACATCCTTAAATGATACATTAGACAAAATGGATATAATTGACATTTATAGAGCCTTCTATCCCAAAACAGCTGCTTATACATTCTTCCCTAGTGCACATGGAACATTCTCAAGGATTGACCACATACTGAGACATGAAGATAGCCTCAACAAATACAAAAGGGTTGGAATCAAACCAACAATATTCTCTGATCATAATGCTTTGAAACTAGATCAACCGCAAAAAGAAAGTGGGAAGAACCATAAATACATGGAGATTAAAAAACATGCTATTGAAGAATAACTGGGTTAGAGAAGAAATAAAAAGAGAGATCAAAAGATACATAGAAACAAATGTTAATGGTAATACAACATATCAAAACTTTTGGGACATGGCAAAATCGGTCATAAGAACAAAGTTCGTATCATTACAGGCCTATCTCCAAAAATAAGAATGAGCTCAAATAAACAATCTAATACTTCATCTTAAAAAAGACTAGAAAAGGAAGAATAAATGAAGCCTAAAGTCAGCAGAAGGAAAGAAATCATCAATCTGAGCAGAAATAAATGAAATTGAATACAAACAAAAAGAAATAGAAAAAATAAATGTAATGAAGAGCTGGTTCTTCAAAAAGGTTAATAAAATTGACAAACTCCTGGCTATACTCACTAAAGAAAAAGGAGAAAGGACACACAAAAAAAATCAGGAATAAAAGAGGGGAAATTATGACAGACACTGCTGAAATAGGAAGGATTATACAAGAATACCATGAAAGTTTATAACACCAAATTTCATACCCTAGGAAAAAATGGACCAGTACTTAGAAAAATACAAACTTCCAAGACTGAATCAAAAAGAACTGGAAATTCTAGATAGACCATTCAGTACTATGGAAATTGAAACAATCATCAAAAACCTACCAACAAGTAAAAGTCCAGGACCAGATGGCTTCACCAGTGAATTCTACCAAACATTCAAAGATTTAATATCTATTTTCCTCAAATGTTTCCAAAAAAAATTGAAGAGGAGGCAATAATTCCCAATTCATTTTATGGAGCCAATATTACCCTGATACCAAAACCTGGTAAAGATAACACAAAAAAGAAAACTACAGACCAATATCTCTTATGAACACAGATATGAAAATCCTAAGATACTGATGAACTGAAAACAGCAACATATTAAAAATATTATAACCACAATAAAATGGGCTTCATCACAGAGGCACAGGGATAATTCAATATACACAAATCAATTAATGTGATATACCACACAAACAAATTTTTAAAAAATCATCTGATCAAATCAATAGATGTATATGAAACCTTCAACAAGGTATAGCATCCATTTATGATCAAAACATTTAACAAGTTCAGTAGCAAAGGAAAGCACCCTAACATAAGAAAGGCCATATATGACAAACCCTCAGCCAACATTATATTCAGTGGTGAAAAACTAAAACCCTTTTCTCTAAGATTAGAAACAAGGCAAGGTCGTTCACTATCACCACTATTATTCAATATAACATTGGAGATCCTAGCAAGTGCAATCAAGCAAGAGAAAGAGATAAAAGGCATCCAAATAGGAAACAAAGAAGTCAAACTGTTACTATTTGTGGATAACACAATTCTCTATATAGAAAACCCTAAAGACTCCACAAGAATACTACCAGAAACAATAAGCAAATACAGTACAATTTCTAAATATAAAATCAATGTTTAAAAATCCATAACATTCCTATATTCTAATAATGAAGTGTTAGAAAAAGAAGTAGAAAAAACAATTCCCTTTGCAATTGCAACAAAAATAATAAAATACCTAGGAATAAATCTAACAAAACATGTGAAGGACCTATATAATGAAAACTACAAGACCCTATTTAAAAAATTGAAGAAAATACAAAGAAATAGAAAGATATTCCATGTTCTTGGACTGGAAGAATGAGCATAGTTAAAATGACCATATTACCTAAAGCATACAGAAATCACATCAGCATTTTTTACAGAAATAGAACAAAAAACCACCAGGTTTGAATGGAAGCACAAAAGACCCTGAATCGCCAAAGCCATCCTGAGAAAAAAAAAAGAACAAGCCTGGAGGCATCACTCTGTCTGGCTTTAAATTATACTACAAAGCAACAATAATCAAAATGGCATTGTATTGACATTAAAAGAGACACACAGACCAGTGGAACAGAATCAAGAGTCCAGAAGTAAATCTATATTTATATGGACAAATGATTTTCTACAAAAACACCAAAAACATACAGTGGAGAAAGGAAAGCCTCTTCAGTAACTGGTGCTGGGGACACTGGAAAGCCACCTGCAAAAGAATGAAACTAGACTGTTGTCTATCACCACACACCAAAATTAACTCGAAATGGATTAAGAACCTGAAAATAAGACCTGAAACAATAAAATGCATAAAAGAAAACATAGGAACTAAACTCAAGTACCTTGGACTTAAAGAGGATTTTATGAATTTGACCTCAAAGGCAAGGGAAGTAAGAAAAAAATAAATGAATGGGACTACATCATACTAACAAGCTTCTCCTCAGCAAAAGAAATCATCAACAAGGTAAAGAGACAACCATCTGAAATTGCTAGAGAGGTTATAGGGAAAAAGGAACCCTTATACACTGCTGTAGGAATGTAAACTGCTACAGCCACTATGGAAAACAGTATGGAGATTCCTCAAAATTTAAGAAGAGAATTACCATATGACCAAACAATCCTTCTTCTGGGTATCTATTCAAAAAATTCTAAAACATTTCTCCATAAAGAAATATGCACCCTGATATTTACTGCAGCATTATACATGGTGACCAAGACTTGAAACAGCCAGTGTCCTCCAGGAGATGATGGGGTAAAGAAGCTGTGGTAATATATACAGTGGAATATTACTCAGCCATTAAAAGAGATGAAATACTCCCATTTGCAACAACATGGATGGATCTTGAAATAACCACACGAAGTGAAATAAGCCAGACAGAAAAGGTTGAAAATCACGTATCACTTGTATGTGCAATATAAACCTAAAAGTAGCAAATGAAGAGGACAAACAAACAGAGACTCGTGGACGTGGACAATGGACTAGTGGCTACCTAGGGGAGGGGATTGGTCACAGTAAGAAAAGTAAAATGTCTAAAAAAAAAAAATAAGAAAAATAAAAGCAACAAATGAATAGGACAAATAGAGACTTATGGACATGGACAATAGACTAGTGGTTACCAGAGGGTAGGGTACAAAAGAGGGGGGAGTGGGAAATTAGGCAGGGTCAAAGGGGTCAAATATGTGGTGACAGAAAGAACTCTAACCATGGGAGGTGAACATACATTGTAAATATATATATATATATATGCCTTACTGTTAGAGTGTACAGCTGAAACATTAAATTTTGTTAACCAATGTCACTATAAAATAGATAGATGATAGAAAAAAAAGTTGGAATTTTCAATCCCACCCTCTGACTGCTGACCTTTGGAGAAGGGAGAGGGACTGAAGATTGAGTTCTATTACTAATGTCCAGAGATTTAATCAATCATGCCCTTCTAATGAAGCCTCCATAAAACCCCAAAGACAGGGCTCAGATAGCGTCCAGGTTGGTAAACAGGTGGAGGTATTGAGAGAGTGCTGTTACCAGGAGAAAAAGGTCCACACTCTTTTTTTCCCCTTCTTGCCCTATGCATCTCTTCCATCTGAGTTATATTCTTTTTGAGAATTTCTGAGTTATATTTTTTACAAAAAAAAAGTGATCTAAAAAGTAAAATGTTTCTCTGAGTTTAGTGAGCTGCCCTAGCAAATTAATTGACCCTGAGGAGCCAGTCCTAGGGACCCCTAATTTATAGCTAGTTGGTCAGAGGACCAGGTAATAACCTGGATTTGGGATGGCATCTGAATTGGGGGTTGGGGACAGTATTGTAGAACTGAGCTCTTTTTACCTGTGGAATCAGATACTGATAGATAGTGTCAGAATTGAGTTAAATTTTTGGACACGCTGCCAGTGTCTAACAATTTCTGGTGGTGTTGGTGGGGAATTCCCCTATGTTGGAATTATACCACAACCCTCTTAGTGAGTGTCCAAACAATGTCATTTATTTTAGGAACAAACATATAAGGCAAGATAGTTAAAATAGTAAATTTGAGGGAAACTGTATCTATGTAAAAGTCTTTATCTAATTTGATGTAAGAGAGGCTTCTAAAAACAGAAAAAAATTCTGGCTGCCATTTGAATATATAAGCAAATATCGATAGTAATAGGTACCATGGTTCTAATAGAATATTATATAGAGACAATTTGTATTTGGATTGGCATTTGCTTAATTTAAATAAAGTACCTAATTATTCTGCAATTCTTTGCCTTCTTGCCTCAAAAAACAAACAAACAAACAAACAAACAAAGAAAAAACAGAAGAAGTAGGAGAATGAAAGGAAGGGAAATAAGAAGGAGTAGGGAAGGAGGAAGAAGAAAAAGAAGGAAAAAAAATCTTTGTTATGTGAAATCAGTAAATAGTAGAGCTTGTACTTAATAGATTATCTTCTCTTAGATAATCAGATTTGACTATAGGCTCTTTAAAAATTTGTAATATGTGCCCAGGAAAAAAAGGTAAAGCTTAAATCACATTGGGCCTAAATTTGGGGAAAAATAGAAGTATGCCATTAATTTTTTATAATAGTCAAATGTTTCAAAGTGCCTTTAATTTAAAACACTAATAATTTCAACAACAAAGCAAATAGTTACTTTAAAAGTTATTTAAATATGTAATTGAACATCTATCTAAACAGAATTTGAATTTCTGCCTTTGTAGCAGGTGAGTTAGAGTTAAATACAAATAATGATTCATGTAATTTAGTCTCCTAAATACCATAGGTTATGAAATGTATAATTTGAATATATTGCTACTTCTGAAGTTTTAAAAGCTTTATTAACATTTTATGTTATTCACTGTGAACTGAAGTAGCAGACCAATTATTTATATGGGAAAAAGTCCTTAAATTGATTCACTTTCAGAGTAACTGCTTTCAGACTGTACTAAAAAAAAAAAAGAAAAGAAACAACATTTAATGTTCTGATGTTAATACTTCTTTAGGAATGTTGCCTGTAACATCTCAGGGCTTTACCTCATAAGACTTTACCCTCTTGAAATGAATCTGGTTTTATTTCCAAGTCAAAATAGTTAAGTCGTATTGTAGAACTGTTAGGTTGGGCACTGTTTCTTTCTGTCTTTATTTTACACTATTATTTGGTTCTGAATTAGGGTCATCTAAATCTAAAGTTTCTCTGGGAAAATTATAGTGTATGTGTGCAAGGCCAGGGGGAGGGAGGGGAGTTTGTTGGTTTTATTTTTTCCCAGCCCACTTGGTAAAGATTAGGGAAATTATCAGCTTTCTGAATAGCAGAGCTTAGGCTGTAAGGGTATGGCTACCAAAGCTTAGCCTCTACAGAAGCTGGGTCAGCAACAGTGTCTAGGGGCATCATATAAATTTTTGACAAGTACCATGTTTATTTGAGTTCCAAAACATTTTCTCATTTTGTAGAATCTCAGGTCACTATTCACAGCAGTTAGCTTCTAATTGTCCCTCAATTATATAGGCTCAGACCTAGCTAGACCAAGACCAATCTAGGTTCCAATCTACTAAGAACTGGATGTGTGCTCTTGGGTAAGTTAATGAACATCTTAACTTCAGTTTCATCATCTATAAAATGGGAATAAAAATAACACTTACCTCATAATTGTGCAAATGTGACAATGCATGTAAGGCATTTAGCACCATATATTAAGCACTCAGTAAATGAATATTTATTTTAATAAGTATGAATTATCAGTTATTTTTTTCCAATTTCCATTACAAATCTCTGATCATAATTTACAACTCTATATTTCTTTTACTACAAATACCTATGGTATTACATGCTTGGTTTGAAGGTTAACAATTACAAATTAATTTTAGTGCTACAGGCTGTCAATACTTGTGCCAAGATAAGTAAAAAAATGCATTCAAACCCAAAAGAAGCTGGACATTGGATTATTTCCAACTTTTAATTAGTTGGTCACTGCTTCTCCACCACTACTGTGGTGAATTGATAGTTAACCAGATTTTCTACTGATATTTAGACAAATCTGAATTAGGCGGAGAGGATCGAGATTGCTACCACAGTTCTACCCCTATCCTGATAAGAGATCATACGTTTAGAAGCAGCCAAACCAGAAAACATGTACTCCCAGATGAGGAAGAAAGAAGGAGGAGGTCAAGATTAGGGAGAGTACTGGCTAACTGGAGGATGCCTGTTGGGGTGGGTGCCGAGGACACAAACACACTCTCTGAGCTCTTTACCAACTTCAGCCACATGGGTAGGCATAGATAGATAGTAGCCAAATGTCCTTTGTTTGAGGCCACATGACTGTGGCTAACTGGATCAGGTTGAGTAGACACTGACCTGAACTGGACCAATAAAAATCACTCCTTTGGAAAATTCTAATTGGAGCTGACACAGTTAAGTGTCTTTCTTGGTCACCTAAATTATAGTAAATCAGACTCCACTACTGTGGAGCAGCCCTCAGCTGCCTTGTGCATAAGAAAGTGAAGGAAGCTCTCCAGAGAGGGAAGAATGAGGAGGATTGAAGAAGATAATGTTCAGGGAATGTGAGAGAGTGCCAGGCTTTTGTGCCTTTGTTTCTAGCATTCCCAGTTCCATTTCCTGCCTTCAAGACCAACTGCACTTCTTGCCATGGTTTAGGTCCTTATAACAATTTCCCCCTTTTTCCTGCCTTCAAGACCAACTGCACTTCTTGCCATGGTTTAGGTCCTTATAACAATTTCCCCCTTTTTTTACCTAAACCAATGTAAGTGTCTGTTTGGTATGACCAAATTAAATAAGCAAAACAATTATTCTTGCCACTTTCTTTTTCCCCACTAGTTCAGAAAGTTGAGTGCTTCTTTAAGGGATTTCATTTTTTCAGTCCCAGCAAAAATAAAGTATGCTTTATGCACCACATTTTAAAAAATGCAAAGATTGTTCTTTCAAAATAGAACAAAGAAAATTTCAATATATTTGTTTGTATCTTGTTTGTGTATGTGTGTGTTTGGTGGCATGGCATGGTAGCCACACAATACAAAATGCATTTAAATCTCTTATTCTGTAAGATTTCAGAAACCACCCACCCCTCAAATACACACACACACACACACACACACACACACACACACACACACACACTTCAAATCCAGAGGCTTTTCCAAATATGCCAGTGTATATGTTGCAGTTGACTCTCACAATGACCTTGGGAAGGAGGTCTATGAGACCCAAGAAACAAGAGAAGGCAAGTGCCAAGTCAACATCAAGAAATAAATTTTCTTGGATGTGATTCCAGGATAACTTTAAAAGTTTAGTATATCCTCCTTTTTCTGTAGTTTTATTTTTTATTTCCCGAAACGTATTCTATATTACACAACTCCCATTAGATATTCCATGGTGCAATAAATTTGTGAACTGCTAAATACTCAGTCCTTCTCTTGGAGATTTACAGTGTATATCTACATTATATATAGTCTATAAAGAAATGCATTCAACTTCATTTAACCCAGTGTTTGACCAATATATTTTCAAGCAATCATTGTAAAGCATTGTTAAAGTTGTTGCTAAAGCAGCTATTAATAAATTGAAGAATGGTTAGTTGATTAAAAATTCAAAAATGTTGAACAATAATACACTGCCTATTTTCCCATGTATAGATATTTCTTTCAAGTATGATATCCTCTTATTAAAAACATACTAAAATATGTTGAAATATAAAGAAATGAAAATGGGCTAAAATCCCGTGGCCCTGGAACAATCACAATCAATATTTCATTGATCATATAAACATATCTACATGCAATTACAAATGGTTTTACATAAATCAGATATCATCAGAGGATGATTCCTTATAACTATCCCCACCTTTTCTCTTTTTGCTCTAACTCCACCTGTAGCAACACATAACCCTAGACAACCAATAACTTAAAAAATATGATATGCAGCTTTTCATGATTAGATAGATGAGCAAGAGGGAGAGAGATGTTGTTTTAATGTAGAGAGGAGGCTAGAGAATTAAAGTGTTAAATCAAGCTACATTCAGAGACTGCAAAATGCTGATCAGCTCTACAGCCAGGCCACAGGCCACCACCTGTAGAACAAAAGATTTCTGTGGAGATTGCTAACAACCCATTTCCCACACCAGTGAAAGGGAAAACAGAAAAACAGTCTTTAAGTGGCTGCCCTACACGAAATAAAAGCATTCATTTCCTGTGGTTAAAACTATGGAGAACCTATGGATTAAAGTCTGAGAACTGCCAGCTTCCCATGCTACATATTCTTATCTTACCTTTTAACTGCTACATACTCTTCCCCTTCCTCACTGTTATGTTCATATCAAAGGAAATGGATGAAGTCTTTAAACTGTAATTCACAGGAACAACATATAAACTGAATTCCCCAAACACTCTGGGTTCCTCTCAGTGTCTTTACTCTGTCTTTCTCAATGTCCTCATCTCTATTGTTTCTGTCCCTCCGAGTCTCTTAGGCCCTCTCACTCTGTCTCTGAGAAGAGACCACACTGTCGTCTATGGAGTGTTACCATTCCTCCAATAAACATTTTGGACTCTAACTTTGGTGTGTGTGTTGAATTCTTTCTACACTCTCTGTCAAAGGATGCTCTTCTTCTCTCAGTACAGGCCTTGGCCTCCTCCCACTCAGGAAAATTTGCCCTGTCCTGCATCAGTTTCTTGGCATGGGTTGTGTTATGATAAAAAGATCATACTTTACATCTTTCTTTTCCCTGTGAAAATTCCTCCAAGTTAAATAATATAAAAAATAAAAATAAATTTATCTTAAATAATTGAATAATCTGGGACTTAAAAATACAGCTTCAGGTATGGCTGGTTGTAGAGGCTCAATCAACCTCTTTCTATGCCTCCCTACCAGAATGATTTTCTTAGATATAATTTTCACTTGAGGGGAGAAAAAGTATCTTTTAAAAACCCAGGGCTACTTTCTACTGATTCATTTTTATCAGCCAGAAATAAGAGTATTTTTATCCCAAAATTCTTTACGCTTTTGCTTTTTCATGTAGGTAGAACTAACTTAGGTCACCTGTTTGTTCCTCAACAAATCCCCATGGATAGGGCTGTGTGATTCCCCAGTGAGTTTTGCCCTTCGAACTGGGTATTCAGCCTTTTCAAACCTAATGCATTAATATGAAGATGGTGAATCCCCAGCTAAAATCTGAGAAGGGTTGGCACTCATAATAAGGTAAATAACCGAGGTCCTATAAATATGCTGAAAGATGAAAGTCAATACGAAAACATAATACACCACTAAACATCAAGTAAATGTAGCATGATTATATTTCTCATTCTTGAAGACTAACTTTAACATAGAATAGTTGAACTAAATAAAACTACTTACCAAATTCGATCCTGGGTATCTCAGTCAGTCATCATGTAGTTGTAAAGAACACAAATCATTTCAGCTGGTTTCAATTGGAAGTGACTTTTTTGAAAGTCTATGGAAGAACCTTAGAGAACCACGTGGCAAGAAGTACAGTAAGTACAGCTGGGTCTCACACGAGAACCGAAGTTTCTCTTGGAAAAAATCTAGGATTTTATAGTCTTTACATATTACTACACATCTGCATCATTTTCATCTCTGCAGATCAATTTCTTCTCTATTCGAAAAATAACAATGCTCATTATCTTGCTGATAAAAATAGAGTTTCAATCTCTTTTTTTTCTATCTTTGTGTAGCTTGCTACCGAAATGTTATTTATGTAGTTTGATATCTCACCCTAAAAATGTGTTTTGTTGGTTTTTTGGAAATACAAAGATGCTGACTCCAGCCCCATGTGATCTTTCATCTGGAATATATTCCTTTGTTCCTTCATTTTGCTTGACCCTGTGTTGATTTCCTTGTATTAGACGAAACTGCCAATTTTGAAAAAATGGTCTTATATAGGAGATGAAGCTTATCATTCAATCCTGTCCTGGCTCTCGGTCATCTCTTGAATCTTTGTGATTGTCCAAGCAGGCTATTCTATTTTTAATAGCTCTCAGTAGTTGAGGTTGCGCTAAACCTGTCACTATCCAATGGGGAGGATCTCAGTCAGCATCTAAATTCGAGCTGATTGCAAGCCAGACCCTCAGGTAGCAGGTTTTAAAGTATGCAAACATATCCAGTCCTGTAGGACAAGTGTAAGCCCTGCTGGCCACCATTGCCAGGCAATCTAGAGGTGTCTCTTGGTCTCCAGATGACTGTACAAGCTCCTTTCTGGGAAACAGGGGAAGTTGGAGTGCAGCAAACAAAGAGTATAAAGATGGCCTCCTCTGTCTTATGTTCCTTGAGCATGTCCTAGGCACCTAGATGTACCCCCAGACCCGAAGCCTGCCCCTCAGGCTGAAGCTCAAGGACAAGCAAATGGGCTTTCACAAAAAGACTAGGGTGTGATTCAGTCTGCTGTCTGTGCACTGACCTGGAGGAGGACACCTGCCAAGAACTGGCTCTCTGATGATTACAGTCCTGTGGGGCCCCGAAGCGCGGCCCCTAGAGTGGCAGAGGGAGCACCCACATGGTGCCTGCCCTCTGAAGTCTCTGGAAGCATTTAAAGTCAGCCCTCAGATGTGTTGAATTAGAAACCTCCCTCTCAGGCTGCATCTGTGATGATGTTTACAGGCCTTTTTCACAAAAAGAAGTGGCTCCTGGTCTCTTGCCTCTGGCCATGCCCTCAGGGTGATTAGCCACTGAAGAATTCTTTCTCTGGTACCGCTCTGTGGAGCCCTGAAGCATAAGCCCCTATGGACACCAGAGCCTGGTGATGTAGAGGCGTCCCCTGGTGGCAGGCACAAAACCCAAGGCACCAGTCATGTCTAACACCTCCTTCACATGAAGTCCGGGCAGCCCCTCATCTGTCGCTTCTGCTGGACTCAGAGCTTCTGCTGGAACCCGGGGCAGGTGAGTCCTAACATGCCAGCCCTTTAAGCGTGTTTCTCAGATGGGTACACCCTCTGTGGGTCTCCTGTACGTGAGCCCTTGTTGGTTTCCAAAGCTAGATGTTTGAGGGCTCATCTCACAGGTGTGAGTCTTAAAAATTGGGAGAACCCAATGTTGTGTTCCCAGCCTTCACTCCTCAGGAGAAGCTTTGGGTTTGGAGTTCCCTCCAAACTGTTAGCCACCATGCAAGGGGGAGGGTTTATGGCAGATTGGGTTGTCCCAGCCTCTCCTGCCCACTTGGATGTGGGCCTTCACTCATTTGCTAGATGTGTAGGAGTCACTCAGTTTGCAGTTTTTGGTTTTTTGTTTTGTTTTGTTTTGTCAGAGAAAATCGTTCTATATGTAGCTATAGATTTGGCATGTTCATGGGAGGAGGTGAGTTCAGAATCCTCTATTTTTTGTAGCCATTTTGGACTAAAACCTCATCTTCATGTGCTATTAGAACTCCAAGGTGGACATGTCTGATTAACTCAACATCTGTTTCTTAATTCCAAATGCTTGACAGAGAGAACTGTATTAGGATATCTTGGGTTCAGTATGCATTCCTGGCACAATCAGCTGCAGCTGAAGAAGGCAGCTTTCTTGTTTTTCTAGAGAAGTAAGAGAAGAAAATGTGTTGAAAAAACAGTAGTCCTCAGACTTCGTCTTGAGGCACTGTGGTTAAGTTTACTGGTACTGAAAGCTGACTACCTAAATTTGAGGCCTAGGTTCATCACCTATTAACTATGTGATTCAGAAATTATCTCATCTGCAAATGGGGATAATGAGACTACATACCGCATAGGGTTGCTATGAACAGTAAAACTCCCAGATTCATGTTTGACACACAGTAAGCACTAAATAAATGTTAACTATTGTTAAAACAGTAGGTTCCATAAGTTTTGTGACAATATCAGATAAGGACTCGATTAATGCACTGAGTAAAATGTATGATGAAAGCCATGTAAATAAATAATCCAACAACTCAAGTCTTACTAAGCAGAAGAACAGAAACTGGAGAGACTAAAGTTGACATTGAGGGAAAAGTACCCTGGTCCCTGTGTTTATGAACCCCCATTGACCTAGCAGCTGCTGCTATTTGCATGTGGGAAACCTGCCCCAGCCTCCAATGGACCTGTTCTATTCAAAACTCCTATGCTCAGCTGCTGAGGCTTTTACTTGATCAACTTTACATGGAGTAGTGAGAGCCTGCCCCACTGAAAAGTGGCAGGTGGGTGAAACCCAACATGGCATATCCTCATTAAGGCAGAAGCAGAGGCAAGAAAGCCAATTATGGCATCCTTGAGACCCAGTGCAGGTGCTGCCATGAAGGGCTGCGAGCCACTCTTGCCTCAGGGCACCAGATAATAACTTCAGAATCAGCACTCGGAAGGCCATTCAGGCTCAGCTTCTACCTCACAGTGCATGCACATGAAAGGCAATATCTTTCCAAACAGTAAAAATGTCCTGAAAGCAGCAGGGAGATGGAGTATTTAATAGGTATGTTCTCTTGGTAGGTGGGTGTCAAGGAAAATGATCCCTGGTTGCTCATTAAATGCAACCAAGACATTGAGACAGAGATGGCACAAGGTGCCAAAGAAAAACTCATACATGTTTCATGGCCAGGATGAGTAGGTGAGTTTTATCAGAACAAACTCCACTAATTCATGAAAGGTTCTGCAGGCACTACAGTTATGAGATGAAATTACAAGGAAAGTCAAGAAGAGTTTAATAAGTTCACAGTTGTTATTCTTAATACAAGTGAAAGTATTAGGAAAAGTCAGGCTCCACTTTCACTATGTCTAGGGTTCTGCCTTCCCCCAGACATTGGTAATGACCTTTAATACTCAAAGTATGGTTTGAGAAGAACTTTCCGTGACTTACATTCAAAAGTAGAACATCCTTTTGAAAATCAACCCACACAGAAGAGGTCAAAATGATCATGTAAATAAAATATCAACCACAGTGCCTGGTGTGTAGTAACCTTTCAAAAACATCAGTCATTTCTCTCTCTCCTCTCTCTCTCTCTCTCTCTCTCTCTCTCTCTCTCTCTCTCTCTCGTAACATGTTCTCTGGTGTAAGAGTTTCTCCTCTATATCTTTTTATATCCATATATATCCATGTATATAGTATTACTATATGCCAGGCAATCTTCTCAGTGCTTTATATATAACTTATTTAATCCTTAAAATGAATCTATAAGGCAGGGTCAATTATAAATCTTGCTTTAAAAGTAGGAAAACTGAACTATAGAGATGTTAAATAGCTAGAAAATGATGAAGCCAGTATGCTTTTAGTCACTACTACTGGCCTATATGTTCTTTGAGGATAGAATGTACATTTATCTCTGTTTTATCTGAGCTTAGGCAGTTCCTGACCCATAGGAGGCATTCAGTTTGTATCTATTGGATATCAAGAAGAACAAGCAATACACCTTCCTAAGATCTTGATACATACTTTTTCTGCTTTAGAGATTCAAATTCTCATTTAAGAAATTAGAAGAGAATGAGTTTAGTAGAAAAAGTAGCTTCCTGTCTGTCTGCTCCACCAAACCAGGTGGACTCTAGATAACAAGTATGTTATCATTAATGTAGTCTTCATTCCATTTCCCAGTCATAGAACCAAATTATTACGTTGAATTATCTTGCCCAAACCCCAGGCTGCTTCTAGCTCTTTGTTCGTTTCAGTCCTTGCTCCTGCCATGATGAGATAAAAGACATCTTCTATTAGGATTCAACCTTTTCATGGGTCTTTGGGTTGCAAGGAAGTGATTCCACTCTCAGGTACAGCTGAATTTAAGACTCAGTTGGTGTCATCTGTGTTTGATGGCTCTTCCATCTGCTTTTTTCAGCTTGGACTGCATTCTGGCTTTCTCCCTCAACATAATCAAATGGCTACATCAGCTTTAGATTTTGTACTTTCTCAGTTCAATTGTCCATGAGAAAGACACAACTTCTCAGAAATTCTAGCCAGTTTTGTTATAATGCATAGGTTTTGGTTGGGTTGAATGACATCTATGAACAAATCAACTGGTAAACACTTTGGATCTGATCCCCTTTGGATCATGGGTATCAAACTAACAATATAATGCTCTACAATTTATATCTGAAATTTAAGTTAGAGCAATTTAAAATGTCCATTCATGGATTTTAATTATGCTCTGGAACTTCAAGGGCTTGGTCAGTCATTCATAGGATGCAACTACTTGAAAGGCAAAGAAGTTCTTATGTGACCTGAGCAAGTCATTTTACCTCAGTGGGTTATTTCCTTATGGTATGTGATATAAGAGTTTGATTTAGGTCACTGAAGATCCTCCAAATAATAAAGGGTTATGCTTATGCATTTACAGGTACAACCTTGGTATTAAAACCCAAAACTAGCATAGTAGAAGCTGGTTGGGTTTAGAGTTGCAAATATAAAAGTTATTCTTACTTCCTTTGAATATGAGATATGGGTAAAGGGATGGAAATACCTAGAGATATGGATAAAAATGGAGAGAAAAAGTGGTATCTTACACATAGATTCCTGTCTTTAATTTATTCAATGTTTCCATAATATTTTCCACACATGACCTAATTAATAGTCCACCTGTTATAAACAGCATAGTTAAGCCATTATACTAAAGCAGTAGTAGGACCCCAACCTTTTTGGCACCAGGGACCAGTGCTCCTATGAAAATCTGAGGTGGAGCTGAAGCAGTGATGCTAGCTATGAAGAGTGGCTGCAAATACAGATGAAGCTTCACTCTCTCACCCACCACTCACCTCCTGCTGTGCAGCTTCATTCTTAACAGGCCACGGACCGATACCAGTCTTGGCCTGGGGATTGAGGACCGCTATACTAAAAGACAAAGTAAATGTCTGAATCATCTTTGAACACCCAATATCTAGAATGGAGCTTTCACATAAAGTGCCCAATAGAGCCAATGTTTCAAAGAGAACAGTTCTATTATTTAACTTGAAAGAGCCAATCATTTGTAGGCACATTCTCAATTGTTTCCTGGAAGTAATCCAGACCTTCAAGTTGCTATTTCTGCCTTGGTTCCTGGGATCCCTCCTAGGTATCAAAAGAATTGTTGTTTAAAACTACTAAAAAATACCCTGAGAAGTCACCAAAATTATGTCATCTGGGTACTGAAAAGTATCAGGAAGGGGTGACTAATTTAAGTGTTTGTACAATTTGCATGAATATCAAAACCACCGTTGTCAGAAGATCAAAAGAAAAAAAAAAGTACCAAGAAGTTTCTTCTCCTTCAAAATTAACCTTCTATAAATACAAGTCTTATGTTTGTGATCAGTTAGTTGAAGTCAGGGGCTAATACTCTGAGACAAATGTCAGTTTTTTTCTCTCTTGAAATGAGATATTTGAGGAGCAATATCACTTACAAATCAATCAGGCCAAAAGGGCACAAGAATTGTACCAAGATTAAATTATGACTGTTTTCAAACATACAGCAAAGGTGAAAGTATTTCAGTGAACATAAAAATATCTACCATCTACATTCTACCATTAATATTTTACTAAACTTACTTTTTATATATCTTTCCATCTATTTGTACCTCTATCCATACATCAATCTTTCTCATGTTTAAGCATTTCAAAGTCAAATACAAACATCAGTAGACTTTTCTCAAACATTTCAGCATGCATATTTTTTACCAGAAAATTTTAGCATACAGTATAGACCACCTCATAAATTACATATAAGGAGAGTACAGTAGTACTCCAAAGGTTGGTTGTTGTGCAAAGACACATATCCATAACCAGAGCCTAAACCACAATTTTCTGATTCCCTATCTTCTTTAACACTAAGCCTTGCCATCTAGACTGGGAGCACTCAACTAGTTGCATAGATCACAATTACTACTGTGTAATCACTACTGTTTAATATAAAGGATAGAAGTTGTTTCAACAGAAAAAAAAACTGTCATGTAAGGTATATAATTTGGTTTGTTCATGACCATGAGTAGAATTTCAACTGATACACCTAGAAAAGTGTTCTGATCCAAGGAAATGTTTAATTAATGAATTTTTAAATTTAATATTTTGTATACATTCTTCCCTCATTCAGATTAGTCATATAAAATGTGTAAGCAGCTTTTACTTCCCAAAGCCTTATTACAGCTTATTTCTCTGATGCTCAAAAATTATACATTATAAAATTAAAAAACAAAAATATTCTCTTTCCCCACATTAGTTATATGCTTCCATCCTCTGCTTCTCATGTTGGTATCTTAATTACTGAGAATACATCTTGCAGAGTGTAATGTGTGTAATCTGATAACATTTCCTTCTTGTCCTTTTATTTTTAAGACTTGTGGTTTTTGAGTAAAGGAAAGAGAGTATTAGGATAGAAGTCTAACTAGTTGCTTCACAAGTCAATATCCATGCAATAGAGATTGAATAACCAGAATTTTAGCTGGCTTGCTGACCACTTTTTAAGTGACAATATGTGTATCTACACTTTACCACCATTATAATTTGTAATTTTGCTTTTAATTCCTATAGAGGAAAATCTAATCTGGCATGAGAGCCATCTATAAAATGCCAAGTTAACCAGTTTTCTCAACTTATCAGCAATACATTTTTTTCTGCAGGAAATCTTAGTTTCCCCACTATATGTGAAATGAGCAAGAGCAGGGGCTTTTTTCTCTATTGTATATTTTTACTCATTTGTTGAAAATTATTTACCCATATATATATGCAGGTTTATTTCTGGGGTCTCCATTCTGCTCCACTGGTCTGTGTCTGTTTTTCTGCCAATATTGTGCTATTTTGGTTATCACTTTGTAGTATAATTTGAAGTAAGGCAGAGCGGTACCTCCAGGCTTGTTCTTTCTTCTCAGGATTACTTTGACTATGCAGGGTCTTTTTTGATTTCATACAAAATGATGATTTTTTTGTTCTATTTCTTTAAAAAATGCTTTTGAGATTTTCATGGGGATTACATTAAATTTATATATTGCTTTGGGTGTTATGACCATTTTAACTGTGTTGATTCTTCCCATCCATGAACACACAATATCTTTCTAGGGAAGAATAGGGACACTGGATAAAAAAGACAATGGCATATGGTAGAATCAGCATGTGCAAAAGATCTGTGAGAAGTGGGATAGATAGAGTTGAAGGAATGAAAATAGCCAGTGCAGCTGCATAAATGGGGGAAAGTGGCAGGACATGAGGCTAGGGAGAAAGCAGAGGCCTCTGCCCACCATCTTTCGTTAAGCCTTAAATAAGAATAGCATTGCCTAGGGAGGGTGCATAGTTGGATGAGCATTCCCTTCAATGGGTGGTGAGATATGACAGGTTGGAAGGACAGCACTATTTATTCAATCCAACTTATCAAGTACACATTTTCCTTTCTTAGAGCCCTTATAATAACATATCATATTTATTTTAACTTACTTTATTTACCTTAATCTGTGTGGTATTATAGTTTCTGGTATTCTTGTGTAATCCTCTTCATTAGATTGTAAGCCCCTGGCCTAGCACTCTTGTAATAAATATTTGCTGAGCTCAGAGGAAAGGCACTGCAAGTACCAGCTTATCCATGGTTTAGCAGCAGATCACTAGGTCTAGTGAGCCCTGGTGTCATCTTAAACTGTTGTTAAAATATGTGAAATACATTTCCAGTTTCTGGAGTTCCTTGCTTTTTACATATCAGCATTTTTCATAGTTCTTATTTTTATTTTTATGTCTTAATTTGGATTTTATGACATTATCTCATGTATTTAATATCCTAGACATTATATTCATCTATTCATTTATCATATTTTCATATATATCACACTTGATACTAGAGAGTTTTTAAGATACCGCTTGTGGGAATAAATTAATAGTTCTTCCATCAATATGAGCATATCATTCAAATTTTCTGGATCTCAATTTCCTGATAATTGTGATAATAATATCTACCTCATAGATTTCTTGTGAAGATTCAATGAGATCAACCTCAGATAAGGCATAATATCTGAAATAAAAGTCCTGAATTCATGCCATTAACTGTTATTATGATGATGATATCAGTAGCAATGATAGTGGAGGTGGTATGGCAATGTCTTATTAGCCAGTTATAGAATTGGTATTCTTCCTATGTATTTTAATTAACTTTGGAATTAATGTAGTTAATCCATCATTAGTCATGAGTCTGACATTTCAGGTATTCTAAATCCCATGATTATGTAAGTTAAATCATTAATAATAATAGTTGCTACCATTTTTTGAGTGCTACAAAATTCTGAATTTTGGTTAGTATTTTACATATATTAATTTGTTTCACATACCAACCTCGCAGAGAAGGTATTATTAGCTCCATTTTATGATTGAGAAAAAAAAAAGGCTTAGATAGCAATCTCCCTAAAGCATATTGCTTATAAACTATGAAATCTGTACCTGACTCCATTATGAAAAACTGAACTAATGATTTTTTTGTGATTCCTTTAAACCATTCAGGAAGCCCTCTCCATGTCAAATTCTGAGATATCTATATCTCCTGTATCAGTGTGCAGCTTAATCTAGCACTTTCATGTGGTTTTATCTTCCATTTACTCTTCTATTTTTTCCAACATTCTAATTTTTCTTTAAAAACAAGGAGGTCGAATATGTACTTGTACTCCTATTGAACGTAGGGTCAAACAAATTGAATAAATGAGTGAGTGAATGAATGAGTGGTAAGGAATATCTAATATCCACATACTCCTTCATATACATATTGAATGCTACCTTAAAATGCAAAACTAGTTGTTCAGGTCTAATGACTTAGAAATTGTTACATGAAAGGTAGGATTGGAAGACCACACAGCTATAGTCTTCCACTGAATTTGAAGAGAACCTGAGTCTCATCTTGGATCTTCTTCCTAAATACTTGCAATTTCAGATAAATTTTTTAGCATTTCAGTTTTCTTATCTCCAAACTAAAACCAGAGAATTACATTACCTAAAAATAAAAACTTCTTTGTTTTGACCATTTATGACTCTGGAATTAAAGCAGTTCTTTTCTTTCTATGCACACAGAACACCATACCTTCCAGCCTGCCATGAGGATAGGTGAGCACTATGTCACTAGTTTTAAGGAGCAAGGGGTGAAGGTTACATATAAGGAAACTTTCTGTTCTTTCTTCCTCTACCTCAGCAATCAGAAGTCGTGTGTTTCTGTGGCAGAGCAATAAAGTAGAAGCAGAACTGTGCTATTGATTGGAAGAGAGGTGCTCTGGAGAGGATTATCACTAGAAAAAAAAAAGGTTATATTTAGGGTTGCCCACCCCAAAGCAAAATAATCTCATTAAGTTGAGAAATGTGGGGTTGAAAAAACAAAAAAAAATAAATGAAGATTTAAGAGTATCTGAAAATAAATGCTGTGTGGTCACTGACATATACTGAAAGCAGATGTATGAAAAGCTTACAATTTTTTAGATCATTTTGTTATAAAAAAAATCTGCCCCTGGAGGGAAAAAAACAAACAAACAAAAACCTATGACTTAACATGAAACCTTAAATGGTCCTTAGTCTACTGGTTCTTATGGAATGGGAAAGCCATATAGACCCCAAGAAGAGGATATGCCCAATATCAACTTCCAATATAACCGAGAAGGATCATGGAAGGAAAGACATCTAAGAGGATATAGCCAGGGGCCATGGAGAATAATGACAACCTTGAAAGCCAGGTGTTGAGAAGATGGAGTTACAAGAAAGAATCGGATGTGAATTTCTTTGGTGATACGTGTTCTACAACAGCAGAGTCCAATGCAGACATTGTGTGAACCAGAAACACACTTTTATATATTAAGCCACTGAGTTTCAAAGGTTTGTGTTATCCAGTGTATATTAGCTTAATATGAATATTATAGATGTATCTTCCATTTCTATATCAAATAGTGAGTTGCATCTTACCAAATATATACTATTGTCCCTGGTTTTGTGTAGCACAAAATTGACAGCTATTTCTCTATAACCAACAGATTCCCAGATAAAACACTAAGGAAGGTACGTATCTCTGTTAACATAAAGCAAACTAGGGCACTGGCGATCTTCAAGAGTTAAACTCTAATAAATTTTTCCAAAACACTTAATGAGTATTCAGAGAACAAAATTTTGGAAGAAACTAGGTCATTTTCCTAGTTTAAAACACTACCTTTTATTGCCATAAACATAAAATTTTTTTTCTGAGAAGATGGAAGGCTTTAAAAAATATTTTTATGTGGCTTTAAATCCATCAGATTCAAAGTAGGAAATGCATGGCCATGTTTAAAATTTATTTAAAAATAATTTTAAGAGAACTGTGTTTATTATTTATTTATTTGTTTGTTTGTTTATTTATTTTTTGAGATGAGGGTATGTGAGTTAGTTTGTGAGAATAGATGAGGGTGTGTATGTGTGCGTGTGTGCCCCCAAGGATTATTTTGATAAGTCTATTTGGATTCTAATAAATTACTTTAATAAGCTAAGTCCTCTTACTACAAATATTATGTGAAGACATCCTGAGACTGATGTGAGACCAATGCTTAAGCTATTGAAATGCAGATCGCATTTTGGTGAGTGTCCAGGTTCGTCATTGAGCAGTGATTAAAAGCTTAGGAGCCACAGTGCTATAAGTGGCAATGCTTTGAAGGTGTCAAGCTGAGTGCCCACTGGAGGCCAAGTCCATGAACATGGACGAGGCCCCTGAGAGTCTATTTTAGAACTGTTTCTGATCTCGCCAATAGGAAACACCAACACATTCACTTTCCAAAGAGTAAGTCTCCTTTCCCATTTATCACAGGGACCAAATGCAGTGTCTTTTTTTCCCCTAGTGATTAGCAACTTACCTTACTGTCTTTCTTCCAGATGACCTTTGAAAGGTTTAAGTTTGCTGACAGATGGTCAATCAATATTTAGGAGGCAAAGCATGAATCGGTGTGGCAGACATCAAAGACTCAGCTGAATGAGTGGATCAGACTAGATCTATAAGCTATTTCAATTATCTTCCTCCATAATGTGTGTTTCAAGTATGAAAAAGTTATCAGGCCGTTCTTGTTCAGGTTGCCATGCATGTTTCAATGGCAGTTCTATGTACACAAAGAGTCTTCATAGAATCCTCACCATTGAAAGAGCAGCAACAGTAGCAACATCATAGCTACCATCTAGCAAGAGTTTATTAGTTGCTAGGCACTGTTCTATGAGCTTTTAAAATATACATTTCTTTAACCATCACATTAACCTTATAATGCACATTTATTCCCATTTTTTAAGTGAGGAAACAGCTAGTGTGTCAAGCCTTTTTCCAGATGTTCACATACGGAACTGTCGTACCCAGCATTATAAAAGCTGACCAGAGAGCTATAAGCAGGGAATTTCTTTTTCTATTTAACTAGAATCCTCTTCACACAAGTATAGAGTCCTCTACCCATGCATCCTAGATGAGAATCGTGCTTCTAAAAATTAACTCTTGTACAGTAGGCACAGAAGGGCCTCAGTGGCTTGAGACAGAAGTAATTCAACTCACAGATACTACATTTTCAGAGTTTAAAATCAGCCTTAAAAAGAACATGCAAACATACATTTTTCAAAATATTCAAAGAAACCTTTAAAACTTAAATAGTATGTTAAAGACATTTGTTATTTCAAAACAAACATTTCATTTTAATTGACTATGGGTTTTAAATATGATAATCTTATATATTCTACTGTAAAAAAAGAAAAAGAAAAACAAGTTCCAGTCTGCATCCTAAATTTTCCTGAATTCACAGAGCCTTTGTAACATTTAGGAAGCAGTTTGAGATTTATTATGGAGGATTGCCTTTACAACTAGAAAAGTGAGAGTCAGAGGTATAAAGACAGTCTGTTTCAATCAGAATGGACAAAGTTATGCTGCAGGAACTAACAATGCGCAAATATCAAAGTCTTAAACAACTAAGTATGTTTGTTCCTCACTTTGAATAGGGCTCAGCTAAACAAAGTCACTAAGGAACTCAAGCTGATAGAAGTTCTCTCCACACTGTATTACAGAGATGACAGAGGCAAGGAGCCTGGGGAAACATAACGTGGTTCTTAAAGCCTCTGTTTAAAAGTGGAACATATCACTTCTATACATACATCATTGGCCAGAGCAAGACAAAGGCCAAGTCTAATGTCAGGGTGTGAAGGAAACTACCAGTCTCCCCAGTGTACAATCTATCATTTGTCACCACCTTTACACCCAGTTTTCTGTCCCAGGGGACTTATATAAACGCTATCAAGGGCTCCCATGTCCTCTGGGATATTGGAGAAAAGAAAGAAAGTCAGGTCAAGGTGTTTAGTCCCCTGGCAACCTCACTGTGCTGTCACCTCTACTTTGCTATAATTTCCAACCTAAGGCTTACTATTCCCCTCAAGGCTTCTTTATCTATACGGTTCCTTCCTTCTAGGTTCTGGTTCCTGCTGCCTTACTGTCATCCATTTACATTCAGGTTAGTGACAGCTTCTCCCTAAATTTATAGACCATTAAAACTGCATTCTACCCTGTCTTTGTAAATAGTTTTTGTAAATAACAACACCTGGATTTATCCTGAATTGAGCACACCATCTGTTTTCTGTTGGAACCCTGAAAGGCAACAAATATTGGTGAATAATAGTCCAGTCTTTTCTGCTGCCCTATAAATGGTTAGAGAGAAAAGAGGGATTGTCAAGCAAATCTCACCGACTTTCAGAATAATATATCAGAAACTATTCTGTAGAAATATAGAATGCATTTGCCAAATAATTAAAACCATGATATTTTTTTTCCTGCAAATTTCCCAAAACAGCACAGGAAGAACTTGAACCCTAAGGGCATTCTTTAAAACTGCTGGGAATTAAAAGAAATTTGTTGTCTGCACTTTTCCCAAATAATACCCACTGCTAATTAGCCCAAACTAATTCCTAAATAGCACAGCAGTAGTACAAGAGACATGCTTGTAGGTATCTAATATAATAAATATTGATCATATTGGGGGTTTTATCTAAAAATCACTAAATCACAGCTTGTCATACTATCTTTATTGATTTGTTACTGTCCACTCTGTTCATTAAAATGCCACAGAGCAAGGAATTCATTTTTAGTGCAGTTCCAGATACCAGATTTTTATCTACTAGCAGTATAATTCAAGGTCAAGGGTGTTTATTGTATTTAGACAGAAAAGCAATCAAAGCAGCTTGGGTTAAAAACAGAGAGAGAGGGAAGTTTGAAGTTTTTGCTTACCCTAAGGATTGAAGCTTTAATCACAATATGTGATCTGAAGAGTCTCTTGATATTTGCTGAGGTTTCAAGGTTTAGAGTGGGAGTTTTGTAAGGGTTTTTTTCTCCTTATTTCACTAGTTGCAGAAAGTGCGATAGTAATTATTGCTTTTAATTCCCAAGCAATTTTGCTTTCTGAGTGACTGCATTTTAAATTCTGTGATCTATCTCCAAGGTAATCTTAAAGTCAACAAACTGCTTAATTCACCACTTTCTGGGGCAGAGGGTTCAGTTTAGTAATGTCTCCAGTCAGCTTCTCACACAGACTTAAAGGCCTTCAGAAATAAGATGTTCCAATGTTTTGTTTTTGTTTGATTCCTAGAAACCCTGGAGAAACTTTGAGATATACCAAGTTATAAAGGTGACAAAATGGATACCTAGTGCTCTTTTGAAAATCCTATCCTATGAACTTCCAAACCAGGTTACTAAATATATTTCTAGTTATGTGAAAATACCAAAAGTCACCTATAAGTTGATGAGAAAAAGGGACATGTCTCCAAGGAAAGGTATGAGTAGGAAAATTTCATTAAAAAAAAGAAAGGCATAAGGCCATTTAATACGCATAATAAATTTTGCTCAAGCTCACTAAATAGAAAAAAGTAAATTAAATGAAAAATGAAATAGCATTTTTCTTGCCCATCAGATGACAAATTTTATATAAAGAGTAATTCAGTGCTGGGGAGGATATGGGGAAATTAGTACTTTTGTGCATTGTCGGTGCAAAATAAATGCTGTCCCTTTTTTTGAAATCTATTGGTGTCTGTGGAAATAAAAAGTTAAAATACCTGTTTTCAATAAGCAATCCCACTTTGGTGGCCCCATAGAAATCAAAGCAATAATAGATGTAATAGATATTCATTATTTATACTGATCAAAAACTGGAAACATGAATCACAGGTGTAGAATATATTGAATCTAATGTTAGCTACAATGTAAAATGGGCTTGGATCCGTATCTACCAATAAGGAGAAATAATAGTGTTTTTATGTGGGGGAAAAAAAGCTTGCAAATAAACGTACATATCATTTTTATAAAAATAATACCAAAAGCTATCTATATGGGTGGCAGCCACCCAGCAAGATTGCTCCAATGACATCTGCCTCCTGGTTTTCATGCCCTGGTGTAGTTTCCTCCTGATGGTATCAGGATTCATCTGTGTGACCCGGAAGTGATATTGTGTGGTTTTAAGGCTAGGTCATAAAAGACTGAATCTAATGCCTTGTTCTTTATACTGAATTGGTGTTTTCTGGGGGAAGCCAATGGCCATGCTGTGAGGACTCTCAAGCAGTTCTGTGGAGAGGTTCTTGTGGTAGGGAACTGAGGCCTTCCACCAAGAACCAGCTAGTAGCTGAGACCATGACCACAACTACATGAGGGAGTCCACTTACAAGAGGATTTACCAGTTCAAGTTGAACCCTGAAATGACAGCAGCCCCGGTCAATATCTTAAATAACCTCAGGAGAAACTCTGAGCCAGAATCACTCAGCCTAGCTGCTCCTTGATTCCTGAGTCTGAAAAAGTGATATAATAAATATTTTTTGTTTTTGTAAGTACTTTCTGGGTAATTTGTTACACAACAATAATTAACTATACAATGTAGAAAACATTGTAGAAGGACATGTCACACTGTTAAATTGTTTACCTCAGTGTAAATGTTAAAAGGAGTTTCCATTTCCATTTTTATATATTGTACTCTGTAGTTAGTATACAGAAGTAGTTAAGTGCTCAGACAGCATCTCAGTGCTCTCTTCATTTAACCAACAAATACTGCAAATATTGACTGCGTAATCACTCTGAGGCAAATACTGTTACATATAAACATTCAAAAGTAGATATCATATTGTGTCCTCAAGACCACACTCTGATATAGGAGGTAAAAACTAATAGCTATTCTCTTCTATTTAAAATAATAATAAAAGTTAAAAGAGTGTATATAGAATGTCATTAGAGCACAGGAGAAAAAGAGGACAATTCTGTTGGCGGAAAATTGCTGAAAACTCCTCAGAGAAACTTACTTCTAAAGTATATCTTGAAGAACCAAGAGTTTTCCAGGAAGGGAAAAGAGGGTCAAGTAGAGAAAACTACTGGAGAATACTAGAATTTGAGATTTATTCAAGTTTTGCTCTTTCTCAGCACATACTTTCTTCCTACATTTGTCTTCATCATCACAAAGAATAAAGACTGAAAACCTGTGTTAAAAAGCAAAAGCCACATTATCTTATTTATATTGATTTATTGTGAATATAACATTAAGGAAAAAAAACCTGCTCTGTTATTCAATGTTGAAATCCATTTTGGTGGAATCTGACCATCTAGAGCAGAATTGGAGAACATGATACTTTGCTTGGGTATCAGCCCTTACGCAAGAAAATATGGCCAATGTCCAAACAGCCAGCAGAGGACATTCCAGGGCTCAAGACTAAATACTTGCAGGCTAAGTGATGTCACTTCATACTCAGTGCCTATTAAATTGCATTTGATAATTGTACTTGGTTTGTATTAACTCTGCCTTTTGTTTTTCACAGTTCTCTCTAGTTTTCAAATAGTAACCAGCATCCCTAAAGTTATAAATGGTAATTACAAATAGGGCTTTTATTTTTTTAAAGCTCACAAGTGTGCAGAGCAAACACCAAGCTCATTTTTTTTTAAGTAAAAAGGATCTTACCTATATATAGGATAAAATCACTTACATAGTGAATGAATGCCATTTTCTCCCTATCCTCATACCTTATCCTGCGATAATTGAGACCTTATGGATCTATCTCTGTTATTATACTTTTTATGGCAGCCAATCTCTGCATTTATAGAAAATAAAAGTTGTGTATTTTTTATTTGTTTTATGCCATTTGGATAAGAATAATGAAATGCTATTTAAAAGGAAAATTGACAGTCTTTCTTTCAATGCAGTTATTACTGTTACATTTCTTAAATTCTGTCCATGTTTGCTCAGTCAGTGGGACAGGGAACAGCTAATTTTGTGAACCTTTTTGCATAGGTAGTTCCAAAGATAGGCAAGTATAGAATGTTTGAACCAGACGGAGGTTATATAAATTAGGACTTTATAGATTGTAAGTGACAGAAAATGTAACTAGTTACATAAGTCAATACATTCCTTGTTTGGTTGAACTGAATGTATTGACTTTTACATAATGGGAAATCTAGAGATTGGCATCACTTCAAGGAAGATTTCAGTCAAATTAATGAATCTTTTCTGATCTTAGTCTGTTCCCCCCATTGGTGAGTTTGGCGACTTCATTCTCAAAGACACTTGCCCTTAAGCACCCAAATAGCTAAAGTTCTGGCCTTACATTCTTAGGTTCAAATCTATCAATAGAGGACCTGTCTTTTGTCCCAGTATCTCCTGAACAAGACAATGCAATTTGCTCCGATTGAACATTATACTCAATACAACATCACTTATATGGCCCAGGGAATAGACCTCAGGTACAGATTAGCCTTAGAGCCAGGGTTGAGGTCAGTACCATCACAGCTGTATGAACAGGGAATTCCAGACCCATTATTCTGAATCTTCCCAAAGCAGCACCATCTAAGATTTTGATGAAGAGTAACAAAGGTATTATAAGCTCAAAAGTCTACATTATAGTATGATTGCCAAGCCTCATCTGAGAGACTTTGCTGTGGACTGAATGTGTATGTCCCCCCAAAATTTATATGTTGAAGCCTAATCCCTAATGTGATGGTATTTGAAAGGTTGGGACTTTGGAAAGTGATTAAGTTTGAATGAGACCATGGGAACTGAACCCCCCATACACCATGATGGGATTGGTATACTTATAAGGAGATGAAGGGAAGTTGTTATCACACTTAGTTACCAGAGATACTGTACCAAACAGAGACCTCCAGGACCCTCCACAGTGAGGGGATTTCAATTCAATAAGCCTGTATCTTAGGGGAAGGCCCAGGGATATGCATTTGAAAACCTCAGTGTGTGCTTTTATAAACACCTTCCAAAGCCCACATTTCAGGAAAATCATGTCTTTCTCATAAAACTCTAAGGAGGAGAGTCTTGTTACTATATATTTGGATTCTTCTTTCAACACCAGTGTTGGAAGGCAACTTAAGGGTATTGGTAATTATGAAGACAAAAAAAAATGCTGAAGATTATTTTCATTTTATAATAGCAACTGGTCAAAGGTAGTCTTCTTCCCTGTTTTATTCAGAAGAGCTTTTAGGAATGAGACCCAGACAGGCTTCAGTTTTCAAGACCAATCTCTTATGCTTTTTAAGAGCCACAGGTTCAAGGAAGATGAGAGATGACACTTTCACAGAAGACTAGAAACAGTGGAGGTGCAGGCTAAGCAAGTCAGTCAAGAGAAAGAATAAGGATCCCTGAGCTCAATTCACAGGAATTAAGTCATATAAGGGATGAGGATGTCAGAAGCCACCCAGAATGACAATCAACTTAAAGAGCAGGTATCAATGATAAAGAGAAGCCTAGGGTCTAGGAAACCAGAGCTCAAAGAATGAATATTTTGTTCAGGGACACATCCTCTGTTCACTGGCAATAGTGGGGCTTTAACCTAAGTCTTTGATTTGGACATCTTATTTAACAAATGTTCTGGCACCACACCAGAGCCTGAGCTCCTGAAAGATCAATTAATAAAATAAGCATGGTCTCTAGTGCTTAAATCATCTAGCTGCAAAGGTAAACATTAAATGAAATACAGTATAGAGAGAATATTTCCTCAAAATGTGGACCCCTGAGAGGCAGCAACGTTACCTGGGAACTTGATAGAAATGCAAATTCTCAAATGCCAACACAGATCCCCTAAGTCAGAAAATCAGACATAGGGCCCAGCCATCTGTTTTCATGAGCCCAGCAAGTAATGCTGAGGCATGGATCAACGTTCTTGTCCTCCATTGCATCATTTGTAGAATGGGGTTAATAATACTTAAAATGCCTACAAATACAGCCCACATTACATCAGGCCTGAAGTTCTTAGTGATAGTCCCTAGCTGCCCTGTAACCAAGGCTACAGGAAGGATGGTTAATGGTACTATACACCAGTGTCCAAAGCTGCATAGAATGGGGGACAATTTTCAATAATCCTCTGATCTTAAAGGCCTCTCTCTGCCTCAGGGGCTTAAAAGTAGCATCCCATCAACATAGCAGGTAGAGATCATAGTCACAGAACAGAACAGCTCTGATCCGTGCAGAGAGAAAACAGGAATATGCCAAGGTCCTGCTTAACAATGCCAGTTTCCTGCTAAAAAAAGACAGTCTCAGAACCTTCTAGGATCATGCATGAGCACCCTGACACATAAATCCAACATCCCAGGACACATTGTGAAGAAAACAGTGGTATCACATTCGTAACTAGATGAGTTTTAGTTCCTTGCTAAACAAGTTCATAAGAGGGAATTGGAAACTCGGTCTGGATTCCTCAGATAGCAAACACTGTTGTATTACCCATAGGTGTTGTCTAGAAATGTGTAGAATAGGCTTCATTTTCCTTACAGATTGGCTTGATCCCAATAAATCTTCTTCTCATGTTTTTAACATTCTGTAGAAGACAAAGTTGCTGCATGTCCCATATCCTCTGAGTTCACTTATTCACACTGGCAGCTCCCCTATCCACCAAGTGCCAGCCTCATTCCCTGCCTGATTGTGCGCTTTCTGCGAGCTTATGCAGCTTTTGGGCAGGGCAGTCAGGCAGACCTGGAATTTAGTACATTGAGTGGGGGAACTCTCAGTTCATGAGGAACTGGTCCAGCTTCCTCATCCTCCATGGGGAAATTCCAAAGCACCATCTCCAGGGAACCTCAGAGATGCCCTGGCTGAATTGTTCCCTGGTTGCCCATAGCACTAACCAGGCATTATTAGACCTCCAGTGGCCAGTCTCCCTATCTCATCTCATTTTCCCTGCTCCCTGTGCTTCCTGCTATCCCCTTCCAAAGTGGCTACCTCCACCTAAGTCCTTGTCTTAAGGTCAGATTTCAGGAGAAAGTATACACAGCTTGAACATGGCTCTATTCCAAATCCAGCAGTCAGGCCCCACAACCTGTGTTCTTTACTGCTGTTATCTTCCTTCATTCAGTACAGCACCATAAGCCTTCAGAAGCACTGATCCTTGTCCTAGGCAATTTAGGAGCTGAAAAGTTGAGGCGCAAGTAATCTAGTCCCAGAACTTCATAAACTAGATCAGAAGTCATTGGGAGAAAACAAAGACTTCTTCACTAAAAGAAAAATCACATTTTTTATTTATAAAACTACTGAGATGCTTCAAACATAAGAATGCTTCTATGTCATGAAACCAGCCCCGCTGTCGAGAACACTTTTTGATGCATGTCTCTCAGGAGACTGCCAAGCATTGTAAATGCATTTCAGCTTTTCAAAGATGCCCAATATAACAAAGGAACATTCAATATTTCCGCCCTTTGAAACATTGTTGATTTTGTTATGCATCCCTGCATTTCAGAGACAGCCATTTAAAACTCCAACTTGAATTACACATATTTTAAAGAAGTTGCACTTCAGTTCATCTAAATAGTTTTATTGTACAAACCTATAAAGAAAATAGCAGATTTCAGTAAGCAGAATAATCCCAGAGGAAAGTACCAGGAAGAAATAATGCTCTTAGCTATTCTCGGAGACAAGTGGAGAGATTAAAATGCTTTCCGAGATCCCTTCCATCTCAAGATTCCTATGATAAGAGTGGATAGATAAAAAAACGAAAGCATCCATATCCATCTATTAGCTCCATTTGAATCCTTTCCTCCAAAAAATCTTTCATTCTGAGACTTACAATTATTATCAGTTCACAATAATCATTTTGGCTTAAACTTCGAAAGGATGTACAGAAAAATGGGTAATACAGTTTCACTCATTTGAATATTTACTAATTATCATCTACATTATCATCATTATTGAAATGTTTTTGCTTTAAATTTTACTCTACTACATTATTTTTAAATATTAAATTAAATTTGACTTGTAGATCCCTCTAATCAGAATGATAGAATAAAACAATAACTGTTTTAAGGTGTCAGTTGTACTTCTTAGGTTGTATAAGAAACCAGGAATATTATGCCATGTTTGGAAAATAGATGAAGGGCCTGTTATTTTTATTCAGTCATGGTAACTACTACTATGTGAATTGTCCAGTGGGATCCACTGGAGACAGGCTGGCCCTATATGCACACTATTGGTTCCAGAGCTATTTCAATAAAACTATCAAAGCCACATCTCTTCTTATAATTTAGTCCCTAACAGCCCCAAACTCCTTCATCAACTATGAAGTACTGCTGTATGGGAGTGGACACTGGTGCTTGCCACTCCAAAACAGCCTTTTCCAGTCTACAGTCATCTCCAGAATTCCTGCTTGACTTCTGCCTCCTGCCACTTGAACTTTTCTTCCATCATATCTTCTAAGAGAACTCTCTCTTCCCACTGAGCCTATAGGAACACCAATGCCAGCCCCCTTTCATGTGACTAGGAGTGAGTTGGTAAACGAAGAAATAAAAAATGACCTTTTATTCCCTCCAGACTCACCATGTTCCATTTGCAATATCTAATAATAGCCAAGAATGATGCCTCAAATTTATTGATTATGACTATGTATTAGGCACTTTATAGATATTACCTCATTTAATTCATCAACTCATTAATTAAATGTTATCATTCATGCCGTTTTGCAGATTACAAGCCAAAACCCAGAGAAATTAAAGGCTTGCCAATGTTGCATCTCTAAGAAGATCCTGAGCTGAGATTTGATCACAGACTAGCTGGCATTCTTACTAATTCACCCCTCAGTTGGACCAACAATGGTTAATAATAAAATATCTTAATAGTTAATAGGAGCATTTTCTATGCCCAGGCAATGAACTTAACATTTTTCTAGACCCTGGGATTAAAAATTAAAGAAAACATTTCTGCCTTCAAGGTGCAGTCCCAAAGACAAGACTTGCGAGCAGTTTGAAGGGTAAACTCAGAAGATTCTAATCAAATAGTTAGTTACAAGGTCCAGCCCACATGAACTCTCCTGGTAGGTGTAGAGCAATGAAAATACTGAAGACAAGAGTACATAAAAATTGCTGTACTGAGGAAAGATGCAATGTCAAAAAATGAATACAGTAGACTAGAGAAGCAAAGAGTAGATTCACAACTGCAGCAATTAGGTTATTTCCTCATATTTTAAGTTATTCTCTGGATATTAATGGTATAAAATATACAGTATCTCTTCTTTTCTCAGCTTTAATCTCTGAAATATCTGTCTTTTGCTTTTAAAGTAAAATGCAAACCCCTTACCATAGCCTGCTAGATCTGCCATAATCTGGACCCTGTCTACCTCTTTGACATCAGAGGTTATCTCCAACACTTCAACTCCAGATGAATCTGCCCTTGGTACTTTTTACTCCAAACCTGGCAATTTCATCTCCTTTTTTTTTTCCTTGGTCATCTCCTTCTCAACTGTAAAGTCTCAGCTCAAACTTAGAGAAATCTTTCTTTGTTACCCATTCTTCAGTAGCACTGCTCTACCTTCATTCATTCATTCCATTATTCATTCATTTAATGAATGTTGAGCACTGTGTACTATCACTGGTCTAGACCAAGGGGGTAAAGCAGGAGATAAACTTGGCTAAGTACTTGCCCTTGTGATACTTATATTCTTGTAAGTGTGTTGGACAATTAATAGGGAGAAAAAAGAGCTAATAGGGAGTATTACTTTTCTGGTTTACTCCCTCTGGCATTGCCTGAGTGGAAGGTTCATAGGTCCTATTGGATGGTCCTTACCACATAGACATGCCCCATATTTTCATAACTGTTTATTCCTTTTTATTAATCTCTGAATACTGCATTTTCCTCTTGTAGTTTTTCTAAAACCTGCCTGTACCTTTATAATCACTTTATTCAGATCCTCAAATTATTCAATATATGTGGGCCAGGGTCCTGAGAATTATAGAAGACCTCACTGGGAAAATGGTAATTAATCAGAAACCTGAAGGAAGTGAGAGAGCTAGCAGAATTATGACTAGAAAAAAACATTCTAGGAAAAAACAGCATGTGAAAAGAAGCTGTATTAGTTTTGTATTGCTACGTAACAAATTAAACAAACAGTGGCTTAAAACAACATATATGTATACTATTTTATAGCTCCTAAAAGTCAGAAATTTGGGCACAGTATGACTGGGTTCTCTACTCAGGGTCTCACACTGCTGAAAACTAGATGTTGGCTGGCTATTGTGTCAGCTAAGGCTCAGGGTCTTCTCCCATTCAAGTGGTTCTCAGAATTTAGTTCTTTGTGATGACCAGACTGAGGTCCTGTCTTCATGCTGGATATCCTGGGAACTGCTCTCAACAGGAGCCTACTCACATTCACTGCCATGTACGCCATTTATCTTCAAGCTAGCAAGAGAGAACTCCTCAAATGTCATGTCTCCCTAGTGCCTTGAATCTATGACTGTCTCTGTCCTCTAGACCTAAATATAAGGCTCATGTCATCAGGTCATGCCTACCCAGATACTCTATCTTAAAGCCAACTGATCTGAGATTTCAATTACTTTATAGAAGTACCTAGATTCTTGTTTGATTAGATAACTAGCAGATGTCATGTTTGCATGAGGACCCAAGAATCTTAGGGGGCTGTCTTGAAATTTTGCCTACCACAGAGCCTAAATCCAGGGACAAGCCTCCTGTGCTTGAAAAATAACAAAGGAGCCAGTGTTCTAGATCAATGTGGGCAAAAAGAGCATTGGATGATCAGGTCACAGAGGTGGTAGGCAGAGAAAGGGATAGGAGCTGATGAAGGCCCTTGAAGATAGGCGACTGAGGAGACATAAGCTTTTATTCTGAGATCAGAAGCTATTGAACTATCAAGTGACCATGATCTGACTTGGGTGTTAGGACTATTACTTTGGCTGCATGAAAGTAAACTATAAAGAAGCAGGGACTGAAACAGAGACCATTACGAGGGTACTCTGAATATACTGGT
Organism: Cynopterus sphinx; assembly: GCA_030015415.1. NCBI lineage: Eukaryota > Metazoa > Chordata > Mammalia > Chiroptera > Pteropodidae > Cynopterus > Cynopterus sphinx. The sequence goes on along the minus strand of CM057381.1, from coordinate 116,810,905 downwards.
AAAAGAGGGTGCTAGCTTGAACCACGGTGGAGATAATCAGGGCTGAGAAGGAGCAGATTCTGGATATATTTCAAAGAGAGAACAAAAAGTTTTTCTAAGAGGTTAAATGTGAGCTTAGAGGGAAATGAGAAAGGTTTTTTCGTCATCACTATTGTTCTTTTAAAATACATTATCTATGTACTTCTTTATTTTCTGTTGGCTTCTTCTACAAAGGAAAGTCTAGGAAGGCAGAGACACTCTTGTCCACTGCCACATCCTCATAGAGTCTGACACAGTAGCATTTAACAGATACTTGTCAAATACATAAAAGATGAATGGATGAATGACTTTTATACTTCAGGCACTCATGTTTTTTTTACAACTTACTTCAATATAGCAGCAATGGAAAATAGATGTCTCCTTTAATGTACTCAGTGGGATTGAATCCAAACCTAACAAAGTATTTTATTCAAATATATCAGCCTCATCAGGGAAAAATACCTGATTTTGCCAAATGTTTACTTACATTTCAGATCTTCGCAAATGTATTCAAGGTATTTCACATTTCAATTTTCTCCTCCATAGCCTAGGATTTCAATTAAGTAGCTCAAGTTTTTCTTTAATTTTCTTTCTTTCTTTCTTTCTTTCTTTTAATCTCCAGCAGTCGTGATTGTCAGTTTTAAATTTTGTTTAACTTCCTGGAAGACAGTTTTGTTGTCAACAAGAATCATAGTGCATTTCTAGTTTTCAAGGTAATGGTCTCTTGGTTCAGCTGTAGTGCAATATGAGCTTTGCAAACAGTAGAATTTCATGACCACTGTGCACTTAGAAAACCACAGAGGCTGGAAGGCATGATAAATTAAAGAGGCAACTTGGGCCATTGAGAAAAGAAAGCCTGATAAACTAGGAATACTAGGAAATTATTTTTAAAAATCCAGTCTAACAAAGCCTTTTAATGGTCAGTACATGTAAATCAGCAAAATAGTAAGGTGTTTATTATAGATTGTGAAAAATTTACTTTTCACCCACTTTTTATGAAATTTAACGTAATTCAGAATTAAAATATAGACACTGATCAAGAATAAAACATTATTTCCAGTCCAGAAGTGAAATATAATCCTAAAGTACATGATCTTGGACTACTTGTTATTTTTGGAAGAGAATATGGTTTGCAAAGCTTTTTGAATGTTGACTGATAAGGCAAATTCTTCCCTCCTTTAAGGTCCAGTTGACAATAAAAGAGAGCTCTATGCAAAAAAAAAAGTTAGAACATTTTATTTGCTAAGCTGCTAAACTATTTTCTGGCTTAATTGACTGAGCAGAATGCCAAAGCGAGGCCGTCTTAAAACTATATCAGTTCCTGTAAATGCACTCAGTGTCGTGGGTGCTTGGGTAACAACTGAGTAATGAGTCTCCCACCTGAAACAAAGAGAAATGACCAAACTCAGGGTTACACTCTCTGAACAATCAGGCCAGTAGCCCTCGATTATCTCTTTCTTCACGTAGAGCCTGTTTTCTGCTGTTTCCTTTCCTTAAGTCCCTGATAGTATCACATTGAGTTATGATCATTGAGAGGTAGAGGGGGTAGGAAGGGAGGGAGGGGGGCTTTTATGTGTCAAATTTGTAACAACTATACCCACATTTGTAAGAAACAGAATATTCTCTAGCTCTTAGGGTTAAATAAGTTCTGAGCTAAGTCAAAAGTGCTTGTGAAGGACAAGCCATGTAGTGGCGTCACAAACAATCCCTTTGTCTTTGAACAATTATATTTGGTTGTCAGAAGATAGCAAAATAGATTGTGTTGTTTGGGATGCAACATTATACACCTAAAGCCAATTTAACAAACCGTCAGGAAACATGTCATTTAGAGATCTGCAGTTTTGCCAGTCCCTTCCTACAGAGCACCTTAAAGTGTCATTTTGTAAATCTTTTACTATTGAAAAGGCCACACAGTGAGAACTGGCCATGTTAAAAGTAGACTCTCTCTTTTATAAGGATCCATAGAAATAATATAAACACTCTGCTGGTGTCTTCTTTTAAAACACTCAGTGAGAAAAAAACAGATAACACTTGACTGTTGGAGAAGTCTCCATAATTTTCTCTGATACCTGAAAAAAACAGGGAGTTCCTTTTCTACTTCCCCTTTACTTCTTCCATGCCAACCATTTCTAAGCCCTGCCCACTTTATCTCCCAAGAGATATCTCTTCTCTCCATTACCAATGTTACTACTTTAGACCAGAGTTCTAAATCTCTGGTCAATGATGCTCCTAAAACTTGCTTATAAATTTTATAAATATATACTTATTAATATGTTTGTAGTACATTCAATTTCTTAGGTACGATATTCATCTGGTTTCTTTTCTCCAGTGGTTCCACCCTGATCCAACATTCTCCCACATACACATCTAGGCCCTTTTCTCTGAACCTACACATTCACTTTGGGACATCTCTTCCACTCTCAGGGCTTCTGTTATCTTTATATGTTATAGTTTTTCTAATTATAATCTCCAGTACATTTCTTTCTGCTAAGTTCCAGACTTATATATTAAATGCCTACTTGGCTATTGTGAAATTTCTACTGAGATGTCTTACAGGAAGATCAAATTCAGTGTGACCCAAACTGCATCCATTGTCTTCTTTCCAGATTCAGTATCCTTCCTTAGAAGGATCTCCTTACTTAGTGGCACCATAACCAACCCAGTTGTTCAGTCTATAGAAAGAAATTTAGAACTTACTCTAACTCTTCTCTCATCTTTATCCCTGACTGACACCTAACCATCAATAAACATGTCCTGCATATTATACCTCCAAAATTTCTAGTGTTCATTTTTATCCAATCTTATTGCTACCATCCTCATCCAAGCCACTGTCATCTCTGGTCAACATCCTTTGGGTCTTACCTACCTGCCCAGGTTTATTTCCCACCATCCTGCCCTCCCCACACATTGTTCTTCCCTTGCTGAACCTCTTTTGGTTTTTTAAACATATATGCCTTTTCTCCCTCACCTCTGGATCATCACACTTGCTCTGCTCTGTAATGTGTATACTCTTCCCAAATATGCCTTCACCTAGCTAACTCAAATTAGTCTACAAGTTTCAGTATATAATTTATATCTTTTAGAAGCCTTCCCTGAACTCTTGATTGGGTTCTACACTGCTGTTATTATTTGGTTTTCTGTGTTAATCCCTAGTCTGTAGGACAGAGGCTGTATCTTTTCTTTCTTTACTGCTATTAATACGAGAGTCTGGTGTAATGCCTGGGATATAACCACAGCTTAATAAAGATTTGCTGACTTAATCAAATAATTTATAGGTTTACTTTTTTGTCTCTGTCATAAGACTGTGAGATTTATAAGTGTAGATTATCTAACTCTCCCCAAACTTCCCAGTACATTACACATAATGGACACTCAACATATATATAAATTAAGGGGATGGATTCATGGGCGGATGGATAAACATTTGGTTCTAACAGAAAAGGTTGTTTTGGAGAAGTATTCCAAACTGTCCTTTTGGAGATTTCATAGCATTTCATATGAAGTTAAAAAAAAATAAAAAGTGTCAGAGGAAAAGGGATATCAATAAACTTTATCAAAAGGTAAACTGGGAAGAAAATGTCCTATTTTCAACAAACAAAATGAATTTTTATGCCTGTGGTAAAATATTATAAAGTATATATACTATGGAATATATTTTGAGATGATTCTTTAACATTTACAGAGCACCTTGGTCCCATACCAAACTGTCTTATTCATACCTAGGAGAATATGGAATTCAAGATGATGTTTGCTTCCTGTTATCTCTAGCAACAAAGGGCCAACCTGATGCATTAGAAGCAGAAAGGAAAAAAGAAAGGAGGGAGGGAAGGAGGGAAGAAGTGAGGAGAAGGAAGGAAGGAAGGAAGGAAGGAAGGAAGGAAGGAAGGAAGGAAGGAAGGAAGGAAAGAAGAAGAAAAGGAAAGGAGGAAAGAATGAGTGAGACCAATATGCCAAACTTACCATTAATTAAAGAGTTTAATATTTTCCCCTAAATATCAATTCTACTTCATGACACAGAATATAACATCTTTTCATCATTTTAAAAATAAACCCAATTCAGTTATTCATTGCCCCAAATAAAGTGGTTAGAACAATAACATCTGCTAATTAGCAATCTAGGGAGGCTTGGTTGGAACTGACTTTGCTCCACTTGGCGTCAGTTAGGGTGACTCAAAGGCTGGTGTTAATGCTGGCTGTTCATTAGGACCTCAGCTAGGACTGGCCAGAACAACTGCACATGGCCTACCCCTGTTTCTTGAGCATCTTCACATAAAGGTCCTGAGAAAGAGATCCAAGAGAAAGTGGTACACATATTCCCTGCTTTTCAAAAGTTCACTTCATGCCACTTCACTTTTCAAAAAGACCTACATTACCTGTTTTCTCTAAGTGAAAGAAATCTAAAGAGCATTTTTACTTTTACAAAAAAAAAAAGGTGAAAAGCAAAAATAGCATTCAGCATTTGTTTCGCAACAGCTATAATAGAGACAGCATGCACCCTATCAGCAAGAATAGCACCTCCAAGCTCCTTCCCCAGAAGCTACACTTAGCGTCTTAACATCAAGCACCATAGCTTTGAATTGTGTCTGTGAGCATTTGTGCTTTGTCTCCATTTATTTTGTGCATCTGTTAGCAAGGTGTATCCTAAGATATCAGGAAAACCTAAGAGAATTTGTGAGGAGGTTAAGTTTAGAGTAAAACTGGATGTAATCAAACATATTTAATATGATTTGTTAGGTTACTTTTTGGGTCTGTGGATGCTCAAAAAAGTTTCCATGTAAATTAATGGTAATTACTTCTTGGCTTTATACCATTTCAGCTTAGAAAAGTTTTTTATTAATGCTCTACTTTCAGTTAGAGGGGGAAACCCACATTGCCTTTTATGATCTCATTTCAAGTCATACAGTGTGCCTTCTACTTCATTCTGGTCACTGAGATATCACAAAAGCCCACCTAGTTTTAAGAGGAGGGGAAAGAGATTCCATCTCTCTGTGGGAAAGTGCCGAAGTTCAGAAAAAACGTGAAAAATATTGCTCTGACCATTTTTGTAATACACAGTCTGCCACAAAACCATTATTTTCTTTTAGGTCACTGTAAAATCAAATTTTCAAAGGAACTATGCCAATATTCTGACTCCATGTAAAACTTTCAAGGTTCTCTAATGACCCCAGGACTGATGGTTTGGATACTTTCATCAAGTAGATCGAATCTACCTATTTTTGTTGTTGTTGTTTGTTTGTTTTTATCAACCCAAATATGAAATACCTGCATTTTCTCATAGACAGTTCACTTCTAATCAGAGATAACTTACATCCTAAAACCTTGGATCTATCTTGTAAGCAGTCATTGGAATAAATCTGGCTACGAAAACTAAATAAAGCTGGTTTATAACTGATCTTTCATTGGTGGAATTTGGAATGGAGATACCTGATGGTGAACTTCACAATGCTAAAACAAGGCCATCATGGATTTGGGAGCAATCAGAATTATGGGCAGATTTACTGCTTTTACTTCTGCCTCCCTGATAATAGAGTGATATACCCTGCCTGTTCCTCTCCTGCCTACCTCTCATACTTAAATTTGAGAGGCAAAGTACATAGGATGAGAATGAATGAATCCCCTCCTTGGGCCCCAAAGGAAATAGATAGAATACAGGCAGCTTCCAGGAACGAGTAATAAAGTCTATCATTTAGTCTGCCATGATGCAGTTTGACAGGTGACTTCTACAAAAGACAGACACATGAAACTGAAACACAGAGATTCAGAAACTGTAGGGGAAGACAAAGACACATCAGAGATTCAATCTATAATGTGGCAAGAAAAGAGACTTTAAATTATGCTTTCCATAATCATGGTTATTTTATTGGTTCAAGACATAGAAAGCTGAGACAAGCTCAAAGAAAAGTATGTTTATTCCTAACACTCTGGAAGGAATCTGTCATGTAAGTGAAAGCCATAACCCTTATATTATAGAAAGGTCAGTGTTATAAGCTAAAGAAGGTAATGTCTGAGTCAAATCTAGTTCAAGCTTATTTGCAGCTTCACACAATGCATACTTTTTTTCACATTTCTTTACCACACAACTGTTCCTGTAGCCCATCAATTTTCCTTCATTTTCTATATCCCAAGGAAAACTGGTAAAGATTACATAAGTAGTGATTCGGGGACCTTGAACCTTGTAATATTCTCCATAGAGCCTGTGAATTCTTGGGAGAGATAAAACTGATGTGAATATTCTAGTTCTCCCTCAACCATTTGTTCTTGCTTCTTAACTTGGCCATAGATTTCAGGACTTCTCAACAGAGCATCCACTTTTTTTTTTTCTCTTCTTTTTTTCCTTAAACAATGCCCTGTGTTCCTTAGGGATGCACACCTGTATCCACTCTTGTTTCATGTGGCTTGGGTGGGGGCTGCATCTGAGATCTTTATTGAACATGTGATTCAGTGATTAGTTTAGAGTTCTGCATATAATGGCAATAGATCAAATCAGAGCTAATCCTTTTAATATTTAGAGTGAATATTTGTTCTGATGTTGTAAGGATGTAAATCTGGAGGTGCCAGAGAACTAAGGAAGCTAGAGACCAGAGATGGAGAAAGAGACTGAGTCCTGATGACACAGTTTGAGGTTTTGGATCCAATATACATGTGAATCTGCACTCTGGGCTACTTCATTATGTGAGCTAATGAATCCCCCTTTTCACACCAGTCTGAATTATTTTATCATTTGTGTTATTTGAAAAGCAATTTATAGCCATGTCAACTCTGATGAGGTCGGATTCTTTTGCCTCTACATACAACCCCAGCTTTAACTGGGTATGGTCCTACTGTGGATACATCATGTCAAACACAGAGGAACAAGGTTATCCATCCTCAACTAAGGCCTCAGTTTTGGCAACTAGATAATTTAGAGTCAAACTTGAAAACAACTTTTATTCCTAACTGCTTTTTAAATTGTAGGCAATATATAAATAATTATATCCACAGAAACACACACAAAAAATGATGGCAAAAGATGGTGGACTGAACTTTCAAGTCGTTTGGATTACAAAAGCTAGCTTGGGCATAAGTGGTGGCATATTAAGAAAAACACGAAGTTCAAAGCTCTCTTCTCTTCTCAAATCCAGGTTTGCAAACTACACGATCTGAGGTAAGTCATTTAACATAAATTCCAAAAACAGAATAAAAGACATTGTTAACTATTAATTGTTAAATATCAATGGCATTAATAGTATCAGTATTAGTGTCTAATACTAGTATCTGAATCCAGGTTATTCTTTTTCTCTTGGTTGTCATTTATCAGGTTTAGAAAACAGTTCACACTTTCATCAGTCTTATGATGAAAATGTTACCAAGATAATAAAATCCAGTATTAAATTGCACAAAGCATAACACCTAAGTTTCTAAGTATTTGTTCTATCACAAATAAAGCTGTATTCCTGTCTCTATTACCTATCACTCTCTTCAAAATTATCAAAATAATGTACTGCTTTAAAGGTTCATAAGCTGTTTTTTATGGGATTTTGCAATGTTCCTGAGAACCAAATGAATCTACAAAGTCAAATGACCTTGGAGGCAGACACATTTAAGTAGAATTTGCATCCATGCTACACAATGGCTGTAGTACTATATACTGAGAGAATAATAAGTTGAAAGATCATCATGTGACATAATAAAATTCTGGAAAGAGAACAAGATATTTATCAGAATAGCCTGGAGTCAGCCTGACTTCATGTCTGCTAAACTCATGTCTAAGAAGCAAATCATATTCTGTTTACTTAATTGGTACCTAATGAGAGGACCAGATATGAATTATTTTTTGTAACACTCTGTCTTTTTATATTTACTTGATTAGAGAGTAATTTCAAAGGAGCCAAAGATAATTAATCGCTGAGTGGGTGCACTGTATGTGATTGAAGTAAAGCAAGAAAAAAATAGCCATATGAAGGTCTGGAGGAAAAAGAATAGGGAGCTACATTAATTCCCTTAGTGATTTGGGGAGTATACATGATAAGCTGTCTTGGTGCACTGTGGACATGATATAAATGGTAGGTGACATGAGTCACTTTACTCTCCAGATCTGAGACACATCAGCCTGTGCAAATGTTGTCACCAAATGATGCTCCAAAACCCCACACTTAACAATGAGCTAGTGGACCCAATGATTAATATCCTTTTGATTCTGGTTTACTTTTATTATCAAATAAATTTAATCCTTAAGCATTAAACTTATTTTGAATAAGTTATGCAATTGTATTTAAACCACTGGCTTCACTCACCTGATGGTTATCAATTCTACTAGTAAAGCATTCTCCCACACTGCTTACTTACATTTGTAGATGATGCAAAACTAATTCTCGGACTACGATTTCTCATCCATCACTCTTCCTCTAAATTCCTGTAGAGAGGGGCAGATATTATGAGAAATAATCAAAAACTGAGCCTTTGCTCCTCCTTTTTTGTCATACTACATACCCAATGCATCAAAAAAAATCTCCAAAATACGTCTTACACCCCTCTAGTTCCCTGAATGTTCATTTCTACACCCTAGTTCCTGCCTCTATCTTTTCTCTGGTTCTCCACTGTTGCCAAAATTAATTTTCTACACATTTTCTTAAAATTTGAATTCTTTATTATGACCTATGAGGCTCTTATGTGGTTTGAATATTGCTTTACTTCTTGCCTCTTTACATTATTATTTCCTAACTAGCTTGAAATCGTTTCTCTTGTCTCCTTGCATGGTAGGTTATTTTTCTAACCTTCAGGACTCCCATAAATGCTTCCCTTTTAGAGAGTCCTTTCCTGATCTCATCTCTACAACAGTCCAGTGTCATAATCTCCCTCACTCCTATTTATTCCTTAATAATACTTACATGATCTTTTTGTTTATACTTTTTGTTTCTGTGTTAATATTTTACTCTAACTGGACTATGTGAGAAAGAATTCAGCTGCATTCAAAACACCATGCTCTACAAATACTTATTAAACTTTTAGACTCATTTTCTCAAGCAAAGTTAAGCTCTCAGTTCTTGAAGGAGAAAGAAATTCTGAAATAACTGTCTCATGTCCCAAGATGTTAAAATCAACTTATACTCCTCCACCAATTCTTCTGTAACCCTAGTCGGTTTCTCATTCACTCACTTATTCTCAATGTGGCTGAGGCGATCATCCTCTTATGATAACTTCTTATTCACAGGCAATCAAATATTTGTGCTGGGATGGTTAATTTTATGTGTCAGCTTAGCTAGGTCATGATACTCAACTGTTTGGTCAAACACCAATATAGATATAGCAGTGAACATATTTTAGTTGTTGTTGTTCTCATGTTTTTAATGAAACTCAACTTTTTCTTGCCTGATATTTTCTTAGACTTTATTGTTTAGAGCAGTTTGGGGTTCATAGCAAAGTTGAATGGAAAGTACAGAGGATTTTCAATGCTCTTTGTCCCTACATATACGCAGGCTCCTCCACTATCACTGCCCACTCTAGAGTGGCACATTTATTACAATCTACCTACACTGACACATAACTATCATCCACAGACCGTAGATAATATTAGGGTTCACTCTAGGTATTGTACATTTAGGGATTTCGACAAATGCATAATGACATGTATCTGCCATTACAGTGTCATGCAGAATTGTTTCACTGCCATAAAAATCCTCTGTGTTTTACCTACTCATCCCTTTCTCCTCCAACCCCTAGATCTTTTTACTGTCTCCACAGTTTTGGCTTTTTCAGAATGTAATAAAGTTGAAATCACATAGTATGTAAGTATGCAGCCTTTTCAGGTTGGCTCCTTTCACTTAGTAATATGCATTTAAATTTCCCTCATGTCTTTTCATGGCTTGATAGCTCAATTTTCTTTTAGTACTAAATAATATTTCATTGACTGGATATTCCACAGTTTGTTTATTCATTCACCTACTGAAGGACATCTTGGTTGCTTCTAAGTTTTGAAAGTTATTAATCTATTTTTTTAATTTTATTTTATTATTAGTTTCATGTACACAGTACATTAGTAGACATTTATATAGTTTATAAAATGATTCTCCTAATTGTTTTTTCTCTCCTCTGGCTCTCCAACTAACCATTACATTAATGCTAACTGCTTTCCCTATACTGTGCTCCCCATCCCCATGACAATCTATCAACTACTAATTTGTACTTCTTTAACCTTTCACCCCATTCACCCAACCTCAAATCCCCCTCCCCTCTGGCCATCAAAAGACTGTATAAAGCTGCTATAAACATCTTTGTGCAAGTTTTTGTGTGTACATAAATTTATGTTAATACCAAGGACAATGATTGCTAGATTGTTTGCTAAGAGTATGTTTTGTTTTGTAAGAAACTGTCAAATTTCCAAACTGTCAAATTACCAAAATGGCTGTATGATTTTGCGTTACCATCAGTAAAAAATAAAAGCTTCTGTTGCTCAACCTCCTCATCAGCATTTGGGATTGTCAGTGTTCTGGATTTGGGCCACTCTTAGAGGTACTTAGTGATATCTCATTGTTGTTTTGTTATTTCTTAAGGATGTATAGAAAATCTTTTCTTATGCTTATTTGTCATTCGTATATCTTCTTTGGCGAGGCATTTCTTCAGATCTTTTGCCCTTTTTTTAAAACTGAGTTGTTCATTCTCCTAATGTTGAGTTTTAAAAGTTCTTTGCATATTTTGTACAACAATTCTTTATCAAATAGATATTTTGCTAATATTTTCTGCCAGTCTGTGGCTTGTCTTCACATTCCCTTGGTAGAGTATGTTTTACATGTGATTAACTAATCAGTAGACTGGGTGAAGTATATTAACTTCCATAATGTGAATGAGCATCATCCAATCAGTTGGAGGTGTCATGAGCAAAGACTGAGGTTTCTTGAAAAAGAAGTCTTATCAAGACTGCAACATAGAAACCCTGCCTGTTTGTTTGTTTGCCGTGTGGAACTGAGACTCAAGACTGCAACATCAACTCTTATCTGAATTCCCAGCCTGCGACCTGCTGTATGAGTCTCAAACTTGCTAGCCCCCACAATTACATGAGCCAATCTTTTAAAATAGTTCTCTCTCTTCTCTCCTCTCTCTGCTCTTTGCTTTCTGCTTTCCTTTCTCCTCTGTCTCTCCAAATATGCATATACATATATGTGATTGTGTGTGTGTGTGTGTGTGTGTGTGTGTGTGTGTATTGATATAGCTATATCAATATGTCTCCTATGAGTTCTGTTTCTCTGGGGCTCTCCGCCTATGCATGTGCATTAACTCCTGGAACTAGACTTAAAAACATCAGCATGATTATAATAAAATTAATTATTTGTGTGCAAGTGCTTTTCTAGCAATAAAGTTCTACATTAGTGTTCTTTATCTGGATTCTAGGCAAAGAAAATCCTGTTGAGTCAGCCCTAAGAGAAATAAAGATGAGTGTATTCTGATACCTTCAGAATTCCTTTCTGTCCCCAGTGTCTGATACCTCCCTCTGGTTCTCAGTTGTTCAGAAACCTCTGTTGGCCAAAATAGAAGCATTGTGGGAGAGTAACATCAGAACTCAGGCCTGTCCTAGCTATTAGATCTCAGTGCAAATCCCAACTATTTCACTTACAGCTGTTACTTAATCTCTCAATGTCTGATATTACTCTTCTCTAAAATGGGAGCTTTGTTTTACGGATAACTAAAATAACATGTCAAGTAAGTGCTAAGCATAGAATTAGCATTCCCTTCATATCAGGTGTTATTATCACCATTTAATGCTTCACCAATAAGCATTCAGTATATGTCAGTCACCTATTAGACTTTGTTCTGTGTTCCAAAGCATGTGCATTTGTGTATACAAGTCCTTTGGCTTGGATTTTCCTTGGCCACATTCTCTCTCTGTCTGTGTCTTCCAAAGCCCAGCTTACTCTCACTTCATCTGTGAAGTTAAACTTATTTAGCCCATAGTAAATTATCATTATTCTTACTTTTTTAAAGCTAGCCATCATTTTTTACTTAAAATATGATAGGAATTTGTGTCCCAAGAATGCTTTAAGCAGTTGCATGCATGCCTGTCTCGTTTCATCCTTATGAAAACCTTGTACAGTAAGTACTGTTGTGATTACATATTAAAAAACAGATGCTTAGAGAACTTAAATAACTAGTTCAATGTCCTAGAACTAGAAGGTGGTAATCATGACCTGAAGATTATTATACAGGGTGCCCCTTTTTTCCAGTCTTCGAAGGCTTTTACAAACTATTTGATTGATAAATAAGTAAACACCTGAATATAGATAAGTGGCAGATTATAGAGTGCAACATCTGGGTAGTAAGGATTGTTGGGAATTTAGACAAGTAGGAACGTAGGTGGGTAATTCTTCCTGCAAACTCAAGCTCTCCCCACACTGACTTGGAGAGTCTTGTGCTTTAATTTCCTATGACCCAGCTGAAAAAAATGCTGCATTTTTAACATCTTTAGTTGCTGACAGTCTTGTTCCTCAGCACCTTCTTTACACATAGAGTTTCATTCTGACAAAAATGTCAACAATCGGGTTATGAACTGCTCAAAAAAAAAAAAAAGAGCAATACATGCACTGGCAATCATTTCATAGTAGTTTGTGTACTTCAAAGTACAAAGGGCAATATTCAGTGATTTGGTTATACCATTAACCAAATAATTAATTATTTAATAATTAAATAATTAAAGTAATTAAAGTAATTTAATAATTAAAGTAATTATGGTCATTGGCTCTTGATCTTGATGCTGTTGGAATTACCTGGAGAGCGTTCGAAGATTGTCATTTAATCAAAATCTCTGGAAATGGGACCCAAACGCCAGAATCTTATAAAATCTTTCTAAGTGATTCTAGTATGGAGTTAGAGATGAGAACCCATGATCTAGGGTAATCTGAAGTTCTCACTTATGATATTTAGGAGACATAAGCTTATAGAGAATATCTTTCCTCTGCTGAATTTCATATTTAATTACAACTTAAAGACTAGAAAAACATACAAAAGAGACAGTAAGTATGAATATGAAATTTACCAACCAATGAGGAAAGGACTGTAGATAAAATAAAACATTGATGTGATAATCTTATGAAGACAATTTCTCTTCATGAGCCTTTAATGAGAGTAGACATTACATTTGAGGAAAACCACTTGGTTCCATTGAGATGGTGGGAAATGGCCATGTAATAAGAGGCTTTCTATTTCTCTAGTGGTTGCAAGTCAACATTTGGTGTCAAAGAGAAGGGCTCATCAGTGACTACAAATTCTGACAACTCCTGTTGCTTGAATACACAAGAGTTTGAGATCAGTATTTTACTCAATATCTGAGGGCTATAGTTGGAAACCTATCAGCTGTACAATTATGTTATCACTGACCCTAAATTAAAAATGCCCCCAAAGCTTTGCTTACATATGTCTCTGCCACATGCTTGGATTAACTAATATCAAATCATATTTAGATTTGATATATGGCCCAATTCTACCCCCAGCATTCCCCCAGGATTTTTTGGACCATTATAGAAATGAAAGCCTTTTTGTTTTTATGGAGAGACATAACCAAGTTATAGCAGATTAATCTTACATCAGTCACCAATCTGGGAATAGAGAACGGCACCTTATACTTTCTCCAAATGCTTTCTGGTTGCTAGTTCATAAAAAGAGCAAAGCAGTGTGGTTAGTGGATAAGTAGACAGCACAGGTTTTAATTCTACTATAATCTTGATCAGTCTTCTTCAAGGCACTCAAACAGAAAAATACTCAAATGATTGGATATATTTTATAGGACAGGAAATTGTGTCCAGTTTATCATAGGCAGGATGGGCAAATTTTCCTACATGGCCTTCGTAAATTCCTCAGACTCTATAGCATGCTACCTAAAGGAAACCAACTTGAGTTGCTGATGCCCATATCATATTTTCCATGCTCTCTCCATCCACCTCCCTCTCTCAACACACGCACATGAATTTGATAGAGTTTCTGCCTTCTGTGAGAGAGCAAGACAATTGTTAGGTCCTATGAAAGAGGAAATTAGAAATTACTAAACAGTTATGTAGAAAAAGAAAACATGAGCACGTAGGAAGGAAATAAAGTTCCTGCATATTTAAGTCAAGAAATGTATAATGTCATCTTGATTAGAAAGAGCCAAGAAGCCAACATGAAAATCAGAGTCAAAATACTTAAGAAGAAATACACTGTTTCCTGGATGTTTAGAATATTTACACTCAAAACATAAGAAATAAATGATAGACTAGAACTTCTAATACCTGTTTGATAAAAAATAGAAATTCAAATTCAATCAAAATAAAATCATTGATAAGCAATTCAGTATTTGTAGAAAAGATTAGTGAATTACTTACTTAATTCATCCCATCCCAAAATCCTAAAGAGTGAAAAATTGTGGCCTGGCCATAATATATTATGCAATTTATATTTTCTGAAAAATTATGCAATGACAAGTTTTTATTATTTAAATCGTATGAACTAAGTGTGTGGGGACTTGTTATAAATAGGTTAACAGACTGGATTTTAAGGTAATTTAAGTTTTTTGCCAATGCATCTCAATTTATAAATTTATGTCTTAAATTTTACAATCAAATTTTCTTAACATGGAATACAGTAACACTGATGGAGATGTCTTACATTTGTCACATAAATAATTCAAAAGAGGGGTGAGTAAAGATTTCTAGATATTTGGAAATATTAGAATTTCCATCATTTATAGATATCTACCCTTCAAGAAGAAAGTGACTGTGTGATATTTTTTCTTGGTTTAGACTAAGACTGTATTCACAAATAATTACTTAGGGTATAATTTAAAGATATGCCATCTGGTTTGAAGGTGGGATAATGCTCTAGTTCACAAATCCATACTTGAATGTTTGGCTGTGCAGAAAAGATCAGTATATCAAATGCCACACTCACTCCCCAGTCTTTTCTAGGGCGTGACATCCAGCTCCATGCAAAGAGTAATAAAGAGAAAGAAAGAAGTGAAGCTTAGACTATAAGGAAGGAATGCAGATACTTGCTTGTTGTAACAAAGTTAAGTGCAGGTTCCTTCTGCCTGGGCATACTGAAGTTCAAAAGGACAGGAAAAAATATGTATCACAAAAGTGTTGGGAGCCAAGGTGAAGTACAGTGGGATCCTTCTTGTTCGGGATCCACTTCCTGGTGAATCTGGCGCCGTGAAAAGCTTGCGCGCGCCAACTCAAAGCACAACCCCTACCCACCCCCACTTGCATCACGCCATTGGTGCGACCAATGACATCGTGCCAAGTACCTCCCTACGTAAGCAGCCCTGCCTCCCTTTGTTCTTTCTGTATATAAGCAGGTGTGAAAAATAAAATTTTGAGGCTTGATCAGAACTTTGTCTTGCCTCCATTTCTTCGTATCTCCTGTCTCTCTCCCCCACTCCATCCTCCACAGGATCCTCTTCGACCCGCGTTGTCCTGTCCCGCCGGCCGGGGCACAAAAGCATTGGTGGAAATGCCATTTTGGTTTCTCACCCAAAGATGTAAATTGTCTTTACTAATGAACTGGATAAGAAGTTATATTAAAGGAGGGATCAGTAATACCAAACACATATTAGGTGTTCAATAAATTTCTTTTATCAGCTTGATCAAATTGCCATGCCATTTACCCTAATCTGCTTCATTTTACCTGTATAAACAAAGTTTATACATGGCTTTTTAAATATATAAAATTAATCAGAAAAATAATGGAAAAGGAATAAAAACTGACCTGCTTTATTTTAATAATTTTCAAAGAGTGCTATATGTATTTCCAGTAATTCAGACTA
Source organism: Cynopterus sphinx (assembly GCA_030015415.1). Taxonomy (NCBI): domain Eukaryota; kingdom Metazoa; phylum Chordata; class Mammalia; order Chiroptera; family Pteropodidae; genus Cynopterus; species Cynopterus sphinx. Next base: position 116,795,124 of record CM057381.1, on the reverse strand, counting down.
TTATTTTGTGTGAAATGTTGAAAAACATTTTATTTTAATAACTTAGTTTAATTATAAATTTAAAATTACATAAAATTATTCCATACATATTGCTGCAACTTAAAAAAAAAGTTCATATAATTAAAAAAAAAATACTTAGCTTAAGGGAAAATATTGCCTTTAGAATAGTAGAGGCAGTATGCGCATGACCAAAATGGGAAATACTGGTTTAGTGGAAACAAGCAAGGAAAGATCAGGACCTGTACAATAATAATTTTTAGATAGGATTTGCTACAGATTTTCAGATTTTGTGTTGTTGAAGCACAGTTAGAAGTAGGGCTATTTAGATCTTTAAAAAACTGATTGGTTGTCTCTCCTAGCAATCTGCAGACAACACCTTCCCATGGAGATGATTTCACCATGACATTCTCATCACCTGCAAACAATGTCAAATACTTTTCCCTATATCAGATTACCCCACTACTTTTTTCTAAGTGCAGACAGGTGAAACAGTATTGTCTACGTTCAATAGCTGATGTCCTGTGGGAAACTAGCAGGTGACTGCTTTGGGGTGACAGAGTTCCTGTCAACATAGTGAAAGCCAGACTCCGTTCTGTCCTGAAGTGCCTGATGTGACGTACAACGTAAGAGATTTCACACGAGCCTAATGATAACATGTACTAAAATCATTTCTTTACCTGTAGACTCATGATTTCATAACAAGAGTGCTACAATGAATTTGAAGTTTTCCTCAAAATCTTCTAATTTCACAGGCATTTAAACATGTGGATCTGTCATTTTGAAGAAAATTACAGAACACATATAGATATCCCGTGTCTCAGAAAAACAGGTGGATCCAGAGTTTGGATTTGTGCCAAAGACTCTCTCAGGAATGCCATTGGACATATAAAACAGGTTACATTTATTGTTGCAGTTAAATAGCACTCCTATATCAAAGACTTGCGATTTCCCAAAGTCTGTCTTCACAGAAAAGAAAAAGTGGGCGAGCTTGGACAGCATTGTCTGATAAAGGCTGCCAATCGAAAGGACACTGTGAACTCCTTATTTCAAGAGTTAATGAGAGTATTTGCAAGCTTCCTCTTTATTTGTAGGTAATTAAGGAGACTGTAGAACAACTGAGATAGAAATTATTAAGAAAATACATAATGCGATTGCATAAAAGAGTAATTAGGAATTGCATTTTGAGAATGAGAAACTATAACTTTTTAAAAGATCAGGGTAAAGATTTATAAACATAAAGAGAAAAAAATTTTTATACACATTACTCACCAGTGGACAAAGCCTAAAGGGCATTGCTGCTTTAACTTTTGTCTTTTTAAAGTGCTATATTCATTTTATGTCAGAGAAAACAGGACTCTGGGTGTCCACTGACACACACTTTTTGTTAACTCAGTAATCCTCATCAAGAGATGAGTTATATAGTGTGGAAGAAATGCCTCGATTTGATCCAAGGTATCTTTATTTTGGTTCATCATACCTTTTAACACATTAACATTAACTATAATGGCTACCTATTTGATAACAATGCGGGTTTTAACTATTGTACAAGTCTTAATTGTATCAAATGGAAATATAAAATAGGATTCCAGTTTGGGTTAGAGACTATTTTTAAATGAATTCCACAGTCCCAAATTGCTCTATGAGTAAGGCCTGTAAATAATTCTTTGAAGCAAAAGAAGAATGTCTTATCTGTCTTCTGCTCACAAATACTAGCCTATTAGGTCAGCATGAATTGGGCTAAAGGACATGTGCCAGTGGAATATTCAGGGCAACCTGATCAACCCCTAAATATTTATTGAATATCTTCTCTTCAACCAGAAAATAATGCAAACCTTTCTCAGAAATGGCAGATTTTTACCTGGAGTGTCTATGCTGATCGGTTCATAGTGGTTATCTGAAGAAAACTTTAAATTTTTCTGGTCTGAATATTATTTCACTACAAATAAATATTTAGATATGTTGAATATGTTGTCTATTGGGGGATAGGGAAAATTATAATCCAGATGCCATGTACTTGCCATTCTTATTCTAGCTAAGTCAATGATTCTCAACATTAGTTACACATTACCCTGGGGAGCTTTTAAAAATACTGATGTCCAGTCTCTACCCTGAAAGATTTTGATTTAATTGTTCTAAATACAACCACATGTCAATATTTTTGTAAAGCTTCTAAGGTAATTCTGATATGCAACAAGAGTGAAAAAGCACTGCTAAAGATCAAACAGAGTTCAGAAAATCTCAAGTCTCCTGAGCTTGGTTTCTGGGGTTAGGTCTTCTATATAGCGTTTCCAAGAAGGTGACCTTACTCCTTAAGAGTCCTGAGAGACCACTGAAAAATAACCATTCTTTGAACTTAGTAAGTGGCATCTAACTCTTGTCAATATATTTGTTATTAAAAGTCCCTAAGAAAATAAATGCTAGTTAGCAGACAGTACATTTTCCATGCCATGAAATCTCTTTTAAATAACAGCAAAAAAAGGTCATCTTAGGGATTCATATTTTATGCATTTCTTAACCCAAATTGTAAAACAAGTGAGTTATAATTCTAAGTGTTGATTATTTCAAAATGCTGGTGACACCCAAGTGTCTTTAAAGCAATCTATTTTCTAATACACTCATTTAGCATTTACTCAATCTCCTTTACTCTCCTGGGAATGCAACATCTCCAAAATAGCTTCCAGATTTTAAAATGATTTTAAAATAGACACTGTCACTCCATATTAAAATTGAGTATTAAAATAGAAAAAGAGAAACTAAAATGCTTTGTTTAGTCAATGAAACAGTGAAACTGTTTCCAAATCTCTGATTTACTCATAATAATTCTTCCTATTATATAAACTTTTCCCTTTTCTGATCCCTTACCCCCATTGGAATGCCTGGCAGAAGGTACTATGGAGAGCAATAAGATGTATCTCAGTCCTTAAAGACATCTTACAGCTGACATTGACTATACAAACTCATCATTTCTCCTACTTCAGGCCAAACATATGCTGAGAACCTTCTATGTTCTCAAACCCATGCTTGGTCCTAGGTATAGAGAGATCAATAAGACATAGTTTCTATGCATACATATTTTATAATCTAGCCCTTAAAATCAGCCTGGAAAATCTCCATTATAAACAACAAAACACCTGGTTAGATTTCCAGCATTGATATACAAGCTATATTCTAAGTTATTTAAATTTCCCTGTAAAGATATAAGCAAATCACTTACATTTTTCAAGTTAAGAATATGTAACAAAGATGTGAGATGGAAATCAATTGCACAAAGAGGAAAGCACTTGAATTACAGTAGCAGGGCACTTTGAGATAAACCTTCTAACACAAAGAATATGTTATTTTATTTCCTCTTGACTGATATAATGAATATTCACGAGAGGAGACCCCAGGGCTTGATTTGTCATTTTGATGAGTCATTTTATCAAAACATATTTTTATATTATTCCTTACAGGCAAGGAAACTGAACCTCAAAGAGGTCGAGTGATTTACTGAGATGATGACATTGGGAAGACTAGCCAGGATGTTTTTGAGGACTTTGAGAGGGGCGGTACTTCAAATTACCTCCACAAAGGTGTACTAGGATGCTACACCTATAGTTAGTTTCTTAGCAAGTACAACAATTACATTTTTCTTACCCATGTATCAGTTTCTATAAAATTTACTTAAATAAAAAGCAATATTTATAGTATTATCAGGAAAATGAATACTCATCTCCAAATTTCTAAAGATCTGTCTGTTTATCTAAACTGTTTCTTTTACCTAGATACTATTACATGTGCAAAGAGGAGGCAGTTATTACTAGAAGTTAAATGACTGAGAGCTTGAGAGATAATAAATTCTCCTTCATGCTGAATTGCTAATATGAATGGCCATATGTTCTAACATTCTGAATACCTACCATGTCAAAATATGTTAAAAACCACAGATCTTTTATTAGTGTTTTTTTATTTATTCTTATACCAAAACTTCTAATATTTTTGGAACCAGGTGAGAAATGGGCTCTGGCTTTACAATTTTCCTGGAGACCCAAATATAATAGCATTGACCACATCTGAATACAAATGTATATTTGAATTTCATTTGTAGCACTAAGTACATAAACAGTATCACTAGTCATATATGGTCTTAAAGGAAGTAGAGAGTACCCAAAAGGTATTCAATCTTCAAATGTTATCACTCAGGTCAGATCTTTAATATCTGGAGGAAACATGTTAGCTCATCGGTCAGAATCAAGCAATATGAAAGGCCACTTACACCACCCTACTGGTTCTGGGGAGGAACACAAAAAAAGAGAGAAAATAGTGCTGCTATTTAGAGGTAGCAATAACCACATTAGCCAAAGGCAAACCAAAAATAATGAGTGATGGTACTTTCAGATTTTCCTTCTCTACTAGCAAGAAGAAACTCACAGTCCACAGGGAGGAAACAAGTGATTTGCTGACTTCATCACATTTATCTGTGACAAAATGCTGATAAGTATGTGACAATTTTATATCTTTGTTGTAGTCCTGGGCTAGAATTTTTTTTAAGTGATAATTCATTTAAATTTGTAATTTTCAAAGAATTATATAAATATTTCATCTATTCTGAAATGCTCTCTAGAAATCATGAACATATTCCAATTTTTTTGAAAATTCAAAATTCATTAGAGAAAATATAGAAGTCTTTTACCACCCATGTTCTCATGAGTATCAGAATGATTGATTCTGCAATCAATCTGGACTTTTAAAACTGTGTAAGTTTGTTTTTTGTTAGCAATGATCTCTCATTTTAAAATGTTATTTAGTTTTCTTATTACTGTATTAGATAATGTATCTTCAGGAATCTTAGTTTGAAAATTATCTGGTCCATTGAGGGTGGTTAATATTGAATGAGTAAATTAATAAAGGAATAATAAAGGGATAAATGAAATCTAAATCATTTTAGCTAAATTGATAGAATTACTTTAGCCATCTAATTTTTTTCTATATTGGTGACCAATAATGGTATTTAAAACATAAAAAATCAATAATAATGTGATTTATTTTTACTTTAAAATAAATTTTTTTAGATATTTAGGGGAAAAAAAATTTCAAGTGAAAGATAATAGTTTTTTTCTCCCATTTAAACTATATTCAAGATTATACCAAATGTAATATACTTATATATTATATACCCATACATTAATAGTATGTTTATATATGCATATATAATTTATACATGTTTGTTACATGTGGTATATATTATATACATATAATATGCATATAGTATAACTGACTTTTATTTCTTCCAAGAGGTTTTTGGAGAGATAGGAATATATCTGTTTCACTCCAATTAATAACTCTATTAAGTCCAGAAGTCTGAAAAAATATTTCACAAAATCAAACAATTGAGTGAATTTTACTAAGCTATTTATGATTTTTGTATATTATATAAAAAAGACTTTGAGAAGGAAGAGAGGGAAGGAAGGGGAGTTAAAGATGTAGACAATCAATCATGTTTGTTTTTTTTTTTTTCACCACCAGGCAATTCAGAAGAAAGAATGTTAAACAGGTAACAAAGTGATGTTACAAATTTTAAGACAGAATCAGTGAGCAAGCTATTCAGGCCCACAAACATGTGGACCAATAATCAATTCTTAAAGCTTCTTATAAGGATTATAGAAAATTTGAATTCTTTGCCATGACCTAACAGGTCCTACATGAACTCCCCAGCCCCACTCCACACACTCTCTGGGCTTCATTGTATACTTCTAGGCCCGTAGGCTTTAGTTCCACAGGCCCTTTTCTTTCTTAAGAAGGTTAAAGTCTACCTGTTTATCGTTCACTCTGTCTGGCATATAGGAAAGGCTCCTCTTTATCATCTTAACTCCTAAAATTTACTCAAAGAGATAGAATATTTTTTATAAATTCTACCACCCACCCCTCCATAATCACTCTCTCGGGGCTAGTTTCATGTTCTGCTGTTGTCATTTAAAGTTCTTAATGATTTTTTTAAGGGGCCCCACTTTTTCAATTTCCCTGGATCTCCAAATTATATTACTGACTGTGTTGGCCTCATATAATCATTCTTTTTTTTTTCTGGTCTTAGGATCTATTTGTTTATTTTTGCTTCTCTCTACTAATCTATAAGTTCTCTAAGAGCAGGAATCATGTTTATCTAAAGAGTATGTATGGAAAAATTATTTGTTACATGCAATTTTAATAAATAAGAGAATTTTGCTTTGGTTTGAATATAACTCACACTTCCACATTAGGCTTAGAAAAATAAAGACAAAGATTGCACAAAATACTTGCTATTGGTAAGTGTTAAAGGATTCTCTGGCACTTTTCCTGGATTAAATGTAAAGTAATACCAGATTTCAGATTTGCAACCAATGAATTTAGTGCAGAATAGAAATGCAGTTCAAAATTTCTTAAGCTTTCTCAAGATCAAAGGGGCAAACAAGTAATACATATGTCAGCAATCTCAGGACACATGTGGCATTTGAAATTATAAAGAATTATTTCAGGACAATTAACCTGAAGCTTCCTACAGTCTTGCAAACACAAAAATATTACAGTGTGAAGATGGGTTGAGTCAGTACCATTAAGTGAAAATAATCACAATGAAGTTGCTATCGTTCCAAAAACTAAAAGAGAGGAAACAGCAGTTGAATCAGTAAAGAACCAGTTCTTTGAATTAGTGTGGGAGGAAAGCTAAATCTCAAAATAAAAATGGAACTCTACTGTATACCATAGTAACTATGTATAATGTGGTTATTAAATATTCTTAATCTATATAGGAATTATGTGATCTTATATTCTTTTTTTAAATATACTTATTAGAGCCAAAATGAATGACTATAGACCTTACTCCTAAATTATAAAGTTAAAGTAATGTTTTATTTATTGTTAAAGGACTACCTATTTTTCCTTTTCATTTCAGACTTATGAATATATCTTCAATTTCAGGTCAGAACAAGTGCCTGTGGCTAAATTGTACCCTGACTAATTAACTATGCCTGCTTCATACAAATATGTATGCAAGCATTACATTAAATTAACTTTAGAGTTCTTTTTTCTCAGCTCACTCAGTTAACATAAACTATATGAAATAAAATGAAAGAATAATAATACCCAGCTACTGTGGGCCTGTCTACTCCCAGCAGTGATAAGGCTCCCAATCAAGAAAAGAGTTTCCTTTTTATCCACATCCTCACTAACATGACCAACATATTATTTGTTGACTTTTTGAAAATAGCTACTCTGATTGATGTGGGGTGGTATCTCATTAAGATTTTAATTTGCATTTCCCTGATAATTAGTGATGCTGAACGTCTTTTCACATGTCTATTGCCTATCTGTATGTCTTCTTTGGAGAAATGTCTTTTCATGTCCTCTGCCCAGTTTTTGCTCAGATTGTTTTGTGACTGTTATTATTGAACTGTATGAGTTTTTTCATGTATTTTGGACATCAATCCATATCTGATATATCACTTGCAAATATAGTCTCCCATTCAGTAGATTGTCTTTTTGTTTTGTTGAAGGTTTTCTTCACTGTTTGAATGCTTTTTAGTTTAATAAAGTTTCATTTGTTTATTTTTGCTTTCATTTCCCTTGCTTGAGGAGATGTTATGTACTATTGCTGGGATTACAGACTGACTGGTGCAGCCCTTATAGAAAACAGTAGAGAGACTTCTCAAAAACTAAAAATAGATTTACCATTTGACCCAGCAATTCTATTTCTTGGTATTTAACCAAAGAAAACAAAAACACTAATTCGAAAAGACATATGTACCCCTATGTTCACTGCAGCATTATTTACAATAACCAAGATATGGAAGCAATCTAGGTGTTCACTGATATATGAATAAATAAAGAAGATTGGTATATATACCTAAGCACACAATAAAATATTAGGCAGCAATAAAAAATAAAATCTTGTCATTTATGACAACCTGGATAGATCTAGAGAGTATTATGGTAAGTAAGATAAGTCAGACGAAGAAAGACAAATACTGCATGATTATATGGTTATATATATATATATATATATATATATATATATATATATATATATATATTCTAAAAACAAAACAAACAAACACACACAGACATGAAAAACAGGCTCAGAAACAGAGACCAAAGACATGGTTACCAAAAGAGAGGGGAGAAGGGCAAAAAGCAGAAGGAGAAAGTAGTCAATAATATTATGATAAGTTACATGGTGACAGATGATTTCTAGAATTAATGGATGATCACATTGTATAAAATTATCAAATCACTATATTGTGCACCTGAAACTAATATAACCAATATAAGACTGTATATAAACTATACTTAAATTTAATTTTTTAAAGAGTTTATAGAAAAGATAGGAAATAGGTGGCATCCTCAGCTCATAAATATGGTTGACCTTGGGTTGAGCCTAAGATGTTGGGTCTATTTGTCAATGAATTTTTGTGTAATGCCAAATTCTGGAAAACACTCTACTGGCAGAAGTTTCCATTGGTATTGAAATTTTCCAAAATTGAAGCTGAGTGACAGCTATAGATTAGGCCTAAATAAATATTTAAGTAGATGGACCTGGAAAGGACCCAAGGCTAACAAAATACCAAGAACTTATTTGTTCAAATTACAAAATTTGGATATTTTAAATGACTGCTATTTTTCTGTCTTATTGGTCCTGTTTCTCTAGAAGAACAATGACTAATACATTCAGGTGGTTTGAAAGTAAGCAGGTGGAAAATATATATCATGCAATCACTAATTAGAAAAAAAAATCCACTTTACAGCTGTATCAATGTGGGACAAAATAGAACTTAAGATAAGAAATATTACCAGAGATAAAGTATATTTCAAATTTATAACAGGGTGAATTCATGAGAAAGATATAGAATTTAATATGTAGAATTTCTTATATATAAAACATAATAGAACTGGTAGAGAAATATACAAATTAACAACAGAAGCATTTGAAATATTAACAGGGGTACAAAAGATGAGTGCAAAACCAACTAAATTATCTTAATTTCTATTCTGGGACACTATGGCCAATAGTTTTTAAATGCAAATTCTGATCAAGTGCAAATAAAATTTTTACCAGTACAGAGAATCAACACTCCATAAAGCAAGCCCAAATAAATTTTAATTAATTAAAAACATATAAAACATACTCTCTAACACAATAGAATTCAACTAAAATCTATGACAAAATACTAAATATAAAATAAAGAATAAATTGGCATGGTTCTAAAAATCTCATAAATCAGTAAAAAATCACAGTGAATATTAGAATATATTTTGTTCTGAAAATGAAAATATAACAGCAAAATTTATGAACAGTTCTGTTTTATTTAGCCATGGAAATCACAGAGAATGTTATTCTACTCTAATTATGAGAAAGCTAGATAATTTATAAAATCATAACCTTTTTTGAGACCATCAGAGAACTAAACTCATAAGATAAGCAAGTAAATCAAATTCTAAAGAGTGGCAAGTTCATCTGAAGAAAGAGAGGACAAATTGTTTTTATGTTTGGCAGAACATGAGAACAGAAGGCAGCCATCATAAAAGTGAATAGCAAAAAAACAGTGACAATTTTAACAACAGAAAACTCTCCCTATTTCCAGATGATATAATTACCATAAAATACCTAGGAATAAATCTAACAAAAAGCTACCCAAAACCACAGAACATTGCTGAGAAAAGTTTTAAAATTCCCACACCAAGTTCATGTATGGGAAGACAATATTTTTAATACAAATATTCTTCTAAAATTGATTCATGAGTTCAATAAAACCCCAATCAAAATTACAGCAGTTATTTTTTAAAGAAATTGATAAAATGACATTAAAATATGCACAGGACCTAATATAAACAAAGTTATTTAGAATATATAAAATAAAAAATAAAGTCAAAGACTGTGTAATTTCAGATTTAAATTTAAAGCTACCTTTTTCCAAAGAAGACATACAGATGACAAACATGAAAAATTCTCAACATCACTAATCATCAGAAAAAATAAATTCGAATCCACAGTGAGATATCACCTCACACCTGTTAGAATGGCTATTAACAAACATACAAAAAATAAGTGTTGGTGAGGATGTGGAGAAAGGAAACCCTCATGCACTGTAAGTAGAAATGTAAAATGGTGCAGCCACTATGGAAAACACTATGGAAGCTCCTCAAAAATTAAAAATAGAACTATCACACGAGCCAGCAATTCCACTTCTGGGTATTTATTCAAAGAACATAAAATACTAATTCAAAGAAATATGTGCACCCCTACGTTTATCACAGCTTCATTGACAATAGCCAAAATATATAAGCAATGTAAGTGTTCATTGATAGACCAATAAAGAATATGTAGCATAAATGTATTATGGAGCCATAAAAAAGAACAAATTCTTGCCATTTGTGACAAAACGAATGAATCTAGAGGGTATTATGTTAAGCCAGACAAGCCAGACAGAGGAAGAAAAGTACCATATGATTTCACTTACATGTGGAATCTAAAAATTGAATGAACAAACAAAAACAACAAATAAACTAAAACAGAAATAGAATAATAGATGAGGGAAACAAACTGGTGGTTATCAGAGGGGAGAAGGATTACAGGGGTGGGCAAAATAAGTGGAGGGGATTAAGAGGTACAAGCTTCCAGTTATAAAATTAAGTCATGGAAATGTAGTGTACTGCATAAGGAATATAGCCTATAATATTGTAATAACTTTGGTGATAGATAACTAGACTTACTATGGATATAAATATCAAAACACTAGGATATATACCTAAAACTAATAGGATATTACATGCCAATTATATACCAATAAAAAAGCTACAGTAACCAAGAGAATTCAATAATGATGAGATTATAGATTTAGATTAATAGAAAATAATAGAGAGCCCAGAAAAGAACTCATTCATATACGTCATTTGATTTTCGGCAAATGTGCCAAGGCCACTTAGTAGAGAAAGCAAAACTTCTTAACTAATTGTGCTAAACCAATATACATACCTTAAAACTTAATCATAGTCCTTTGCCTCACACCATATAAAAATTAACTCAAAATGGATATAGACCTAAAACTAAAACCTAAAACTATAAAACTTCTATAACAAAACATAGAATAAAGTCTTTGCAACCTTAAGAGTTTGCAAACATTTCTTATATCTAAAAAGCATTTTTAAATTTTAGATAACTTTTAAAAATAAGCAGTGAAACTTCACCAAAATTTAAAGTATTGCCCTTTGAAAGGTAGCATTTAGGAAACTAAAAGACAAGCCATAGAATGGAAGAAAATATTCACAACACATATATACTAAAGGAGTTATAACAAGAATATACAAAACACCCTTAAAACTAAAAAATAAGAAGACAAACCAAAACCAAAACAAAACAAAAAAAATTTTAAGGCAAAACATTCAAAAACACTTCACCAAAGAGAGAAGCAGAGACAGAGGCAGAGGGACAGATTGAGAGAAAGGGAGAGAAATTAATAGTAAATAAGTACATGAAAAGATGCTGTATCACTAGTCATCAGGGAAATGCCAATAAAATTTAAAATGGCAAGCTAGTACATATCCATTAGACTATCACCTCCAATAGTGAGACCACTTGAAGTTTGATTTTTGCTAACAATTTAGAATTTATTGTAAAATAAAATCGTCATGAATTTCTAACAAACATTATCTTTATGTTGAAGACTTTTTCCATTGGTATATATGTGCTTTATGTAAAAAAACATTTTTCAAAATAAAAATTGATAAAAAATTGATTAAAAAGTGTGCTTTGATCAACAATAAGTAAAGATAGAGCAACAAATCTGGCAATATTATCCATTTAACTTGAATATGAAAAGATCAATTCTGATAAAGTCATTGATAAATTTGTAGAAGTTTCAAAAACTGAAATTATGTTATTATAAGTGTGAAACAGTGAAGTATAAGGTTTTCCCTTCTTAAAAACATACTAATGTAATTAAAGGATATTAATCTTTTACATGCATATAATTTTTTTAGTCATCATTGATATATAAATTCAACCAAAAACATTTCATGATATGTATTTTTTTGGTAATTATTGCTATATGTTTCACTTAAGATTATTATCCGCATAGCAAGGATTAGGGATATTAAAAATGATCTGTTCTGGTTGTCGAATCTATTTTTTAATTTTTTTATTTTTCAGTTATAGGCGACTTTCGATATTATATTAGTTTCAGGTATACAGCATAGTGGTTAGACATTTATATAATCTTACAATGTAATCCCTTAAGAATAACACTGATAAATACAAAAGTATGGTGATCTTCAGTTTCTTTAATGTGAAAAAAATGGGCTATTCTCTTCCTTCTTTGGCAGAAGAAGATTGGTTACAAGAGAAAATGAGTTCTAATTCCCAGTTTTGTCATTGAGTATGTAATCTCTAGGAATTCAATTAATCTTATTTATCCCTTATTTACTCATAATTAAAATTAATACACCACCACTTACTAAACAGGGTATTTTAAAATGTAACTAATTAATGCTGTTAGGGTAGACTGAAATCCTTAGAGGAACTGCAGAAAGAACAAAGCGTTATCTTCATTTTCATCTATCCCAATCTCCTGCGTTTCCCTACAAAACTTATTCTGATGCATTCTTTGACAGATTCCAAATGTGGCAAAAAGACAAACATGAAGACATACAAAATGCATTTGTTCAACTTGCTCATCAAATGTTTCTATATTCAGTGCCATCCACCACAATTGTGAAATAGCACAATTTACTTGAGGCCCCTCACAAAGAGAATTAAAAACAACAAAGATAAAGAATCTAGAGACCATGATATGTGGAGAAGAGTTAAGGAACTAGATAGAGGTCAGGTACAGGGTTTGCTTTGCTTTCTTTTTCTTTTTTGGTTTTGTCATGGGTTAAGTGTATGATGATAGAGTCTTGAAATAACTGTGGTTTCTGCTTACTCCCCACTTTCTGATTGCAATAAAGATAATAGCACCTTTTGTAGGCCAGTTTTTCAGTACTGCTTGAGCAGATATTTCTGAAAACCTTCCCTACTGCCTTTTCCACTTGCCTTTCTAATTCTGTCAGTATCCAAGTCTCTTTCAAAAAAAAATTGTTGAAAGTATCAAAAGTAGATTCTGTTAGATGCAACTAAATTTAACATTTAGCAAATGCAAGGGTCAGTAGCTGTTGCTCCAATTATTACTACTGTTAATTTACGGAAAGGCAGATATAGCTGTAAATAAAGAAGAAATTTCAAACAATTAAAATGAAATAAGCTACCTAAGGAGATTATGAGTTAATCCCCTCCTGAGGTTTCAAAGCCATACGGGTATAAAGACATAGAAAGAGATTCGCTATAACATATGATGGCTTTTGCTGTGACCCGCTGAAATTGTTTCTAGTGCTGAGATTTAGTAATTCTATTTTTAAAAGGTGCTGCTAGTGAAACCCACGGGAACTGTGAGGGGTATGAATCATTTTTATTCAGAGACGAAAAAAGTGAAAATTAATCTCTTCTTTCCCTTGCACTTCCAACCCATTATTACACTTGCTGATGAGGTATCTCAGCCTGGAGTTAGCAGCTAGCATATCAGCTGGGCATGAGGCTTATTAAAAGAGTTAGAAAAATTACTTTTTAAACACTGACATATCATCTTGTCTCTATCAGGATTTTGGTTCTTACATTTGAAATTTTTAAAATTGGGTTAAACACCACCACAAATACTGTATTTTTTTTTTTATTTTTAAGTCTATAGCTGCTTTTTAATTTATTTTATTTATTAATTTTAATTAAATAATTTTTAAAAATTATTATGGTGACATTGGTTAACAAAGTCCAGTAAGTTTCAAGTGTACAATTCAACAGTATGGCATATATATATATATATATATATATATATATATATATATATATATATATTGCATTGTGTGTTCACCACCCATAGTGAGATTTCTTTCTGTCACAACATATTTGACTCCTTTTACCCCATCTACCTACCTCCCGTGTCCCTCCCCACCCTCTTATAACCACTAGTCTATTGTCCATGTCCATAAATCTCTGTTTGTTGCTTTTAGATTTATGTCCACATATATAAGTGATATCATTTGGTTTTCAACTTCTTTCTGGCTTATTTCACTTAGCATGATTATCTCAAGGTCCTTCCATGTTGTTGCAAATGGCAGTATTTCATCCCTTCTTATCACTGGGTAATATTTTATTGTATATATGTACCATGGCTTCTTTAGTCATGGTAGAACCCTTCAGTTTTTTTTATTTCCTGGCTGCTATGAATAATGCTGCTATGAACATCGCTATGCAAATGGATTTTTAGATAGGTTTTCAAGTCTTTTGGGTAAATATCCAGTAGAGAGATTGCTGGAGCATATGGTAGATCAATTCCATATTGTTTTCCATAGTGGCTGTACCTATTTGCAGACCCACCGGCAGTGTATAAGGGTTCCTTTTTCTCTGCATCCTCTCCGACACTTGTTATCACTTGTCCTGTTGATAATTGCTATTCTAATATGTGTGAGATGGGATCTCATTGTGGTTTTGATTTGCATTTCTCTAATAGCTAGCAATATTAAGCATCCTTTCATACATTTGTTGGCCATTTATATGTCTTCTTGGGAGAAATGTCTGTTCATGTACTCTGCCCATTTTTTAATTGGATCATTTGGTTTTTTGTTGGTACTGAGTTGTAAGAGTTCTTTGTATATTTTGGATATTAGGCCCTTATTGGAGGTGTTGCTTGCAAATATATTTTCTCATTCAGATGGTTGTCTCTTTACCTTGTTGATGGTTTCTTTCACTGTACTTTTTAGAAGCTTTTCAGTTCGATGTAATCCCATTCATTTATTTTTGCTTTTACTTCCCTTGCCTTTGAGGTCAAATTTCTAAAATCCTCTTTAAGTCCAAGGACCATGAGTTTAGTTCCTATATTTTCTTCTATGCATTTTATTGTTTCGGGTCTTATATTCAGGTCCTTAATCCATTTGAGTTAATTTGGGTGTGTGGTGATAAAAAGCAGCTAGTTTCATTATTTTTTATGTGGCTTTCCAGTTTTCCCAGCACCATTTATTGAAGAGGCTTTCCTTTTTTCACTGTATATTTTTGACTCTTTTGTGAAAGTTATTTGCCCACATAAACGTGCATTTACTTCTGGATTCTTCATTCTGTTCTTCTGGTCCATATGTCTTTTTCTTGGCCAATATTATGCTGTTTTTGTCATTTTGTAGTGTAATTTGAAGTCAGGCAGAGTGATGCCTCCAGCCTCTTTTTTTAATCTCAGAATAGCTTTGGCAATTCAGGGTCTTTTGTGCTTCCATACAAATCTGATGTTTTTTTGTTCTATTTATTTTTTAAAAAATGCTGACAGAATTTTGATGGGGATTGCATTAACTCTATATAATACTTTGGGTAATAAGGTCATTTTAACTATGTTGATTCTTCCAATCCAAGAACATGAAATATTTTCTCATTTCTTTGTATGTTCTTCTAATTTTTTTTTTTATTTGGGTCCTATGGTTTTCATCATACAGGTCCTTCACATGTTGTGTTATATTTATTCCTAGATTATTTTGTTCTTTTTGTTGTAAATGCAAAAGGAATATATTTTTTTTCACTTCTTTTTCTGACACTCCATTATTAGAGGATAGGAACACTATGGATTTTTGAACATTGATTTTGTATCCAGAAACATTACTGTATTTTTTTATGGTTTCTAGTAGTGTTCTTATGGAGTGTTTAGGGTTTTCTCTGTAGAGAATCATGTCATCCACAAATAGTGACAGTTTGACTTCTTCATTTCCTATTTAATGCCTTTTATATCTTTCTCTTTGATTGTACTCGCTAGGACCTCCAACGTTATATTGAATAATAGAGGTAACAGTGGACAACCTTGTCTTCTTCCTAATCTCAGAGGAAAGGCTTTTAGTCTTTCATCATTAGGTATAATGTTGGCCAAGGGTTTCTCATATATAGCCTTTATTGCATTAAGGTACTTCCCTTCTACATCAGTTTTGTTAAGTGTTTTCATCATACATGAATGTTGTATCTTGTCAAAGGCTTTGTCTGCATCTATTGATATAGTCATATCATTCTTATTTTTTAATTTGTTTATGTGGTGTATCAAATTAATCTATTTCGCATATGTTGAACCAGCCCTGTGCCCTTGGGATGAAGCTCACTTGATCATGGTGTGTATGTTTTTAATTATATCAATACATTATATTGAATGAGATATGAAATTCAACTTATTTTTCATAAAACTTAACAGGTGCAGTTTTTATATGATATACCTAACTGAGCATAATCATTAAACTAGAGTCAAAAGTGTGGGAAAACACTAAAAAAAGTAATCTCAAATTAACAAAATTGTAATTAGCTGAATACCTTCCATTACATGGAATTTATCTTTAATCACTGTGTTGAACTAAAATATGTATCATTATAAAAATAGTACATATTTTTGTTAGTTCCTGGGAATTACTAGAAATTCTCAATATCTTTCATTTGTCATTTACAAGAATATGGTATATATTATAAATGCCTAGAAATATACCCAGACATATTTCAAGATTCAAAATATTTAAATAAGAATATAGTTAGGCTCATTGTACCATATTATTAATAAGAGCTGAAACAAGGGAGAATTTCTAATATTTTGGTTTTCAGTAGAATACATCATTTCCTCACCATTTGTGAAAGATGACATAGGTCCTGGTCTCAACAGCTGATATTTATGGTAACAAGTTCACCCAGAGCTGCTTCTGTGCTGGAAAAGCATGAACTTAAACATTTCAGCTGTACAGGTTCTTTTCTGGACTCTCTTCTGTCTCTCCAGAATTTTCATGTAACTCTCACCTACCCTACTCTCTTCAACTCTCATTATAGGATATTTAGATCATGCTAATCCAAATGTCCAAAATTCCAACTACTCTACCAAGAAACAGACACACATTTTCTTCTGCCTTGGAGATCTGGCCGTCCTGTTAGAGTTATCATACCCCAGAGTGAAATTGATCTTTTTCTCATTACTGCATTTCTATAACTGTCTTATGTCTGTTAGTGGCACTATTTTTCAATAATTAACACTAACAAAGTGCTTAGAATTTGCCTGGCAGTTGCAAGCTTCTAAAAAGAAGTTAGCTATTTATTAATATTTTCTGGTCCCTAAATCTTCATTTTTTATGTGCTCCTTTGCTTTTTTCTTTAGTGAGTCTAGCCAGGAGATTGTCAGTTTTATCAACCTTCTCAAAAAATCAGCTCTTGTTTGCATTTATTTTTTCTATTGTTTTTGTTTTGTTTTGTTTTCAATTTCATTTATTTCTGCTCTAATTTTGATGATTTCATTCCTTCTGCTGAATTTAGGCTTCTTTTGTTCTTCCTTTTCTAGTTTGGTAAGATGAACTGTTTGTTTGCTTATTTGGGCTCATTCTTGTATTTGGAGATAGGACTGTAATGATATGAACTTTCTTCTTATGACTGCTTTTGCCATGTCCAAAAGTTTTGATATGTTGTACTATCATTATCATGTTTCTATGTATCTTTTGATTTCTCTTTTTATTTCTTCTCTGACCCAGATGCTTATTCCCCATGTATTTGTGGTACTTCTTGCTTTCTTTTTGCAGTTGATCTCTAGTTTCAAAGTATTATGATCAGAGAATACGGTTGGTATGATTTAAACTCTCATATTTGTTGAGACTACCTCTGTGTCCTGGTATGTGGTCGATTCTTGAGAATGTTCTACATGCACTAGAGATGAATGTATAAGCAACTGTTTTGGGATGGCAGGCTCTGCAAATGTCAATTATGTCCAGTTGGTCTAATGTGTCATTTAAGGATGTTATTTCCTTATTTATTTTCTGTTTGTATGATCTGTTCATATCCAACAGTGGGGTAATTAGGTCGGTCCCCTACTACAATAGTGTTTTGGTCTGTTTCTCCCTTTACTTCTTTTAGTAATTGCTTTACATATCTGATTGGGAGTATAGATATTAATAAGTTATATGTCCTCTTGGTGTGTGATTCCCTTTATCATTATGAAGTGTCCCTTAGTATCTTTCTTTACCTTTTTGATTTCCAAGTCTATTTCATCTGATATTAGTACCACTACTCCTGCTTTTCTCTGAATACCATTTGCTTGAAATATCATTTTCCATGCTTTCACTTTGAGTATGTATTTGTCTTTGGAGCTGAGGTGTCTCCTAGAGGCAGTGTATGATTAGGTTTTGTTTTTTGATCTATTCTGCAACTCTGTGCCTTTTTATTGGTGAGTTCAGTCCATTTACACTTAGGGTGATTATTGAAATATGAGGTCTTCTTATAGCCATTTTATCTTTTGCTTTCTGGTAGCTCGGTGTTTCCATTGCTTCCTTGTCCTTGTTTTTCTGTTTTCTTTATTTTGGTTGGTTTTTGTAGGCATTTCCCTTGGTCCTTCTTGTTTTATGTTATATACTTTAGCTCTGAATCTTTGGCATGTAGTTACCATTACAAATATGAAGGAATATATATATATATATATATATATATATATATATATATATAATTTTGTTCATTTTCATTTTCTTCTATGTGTGCCTTATCTCCATTCCCCTTTTCAAATTTGGATCTTTGAATCCTCCCCCTTTTCAGTCATTGTTATCTCTATTTGTCCCTATGTATGCGGAACACTCATTACCATCTTGCTATAGCAATTCCCTTCTTATTATTTAAGCTTACAATGCCCTGTTCTTAGTAAGGGGTGCATTCCTCTGCTTCTATTTGTCTGATAATCACTTTACTTCTAATTATGTATTTTTGTTGTTGTTATTTTGTTTTAGGTGAGCTGACCCCTTTCAGTATTTTCTGTATCGCAGGCCTCGTAGTGGAGAATTCCGTCATTATTGTATATCTGGAAAGGTCTTAATTTCTCCTTCATATCTAAAGGAGAGCTTAGCTGGATACATTTTTTTTAATTTTTTAAATTCCAGTTTATTGATTATTTTTTCATACTATATACACATAATTTTCTTTTACCATTTTATTTTTTTATCCTCCTTCTTTCCCTCTCCCATTCCTTCTGGTAACTACTAGTCCATTGTCCATGTCCATGAATTTCTATTTGTCCAGTTCATTTGTTGCTTTTAGTTTTATATCCCACATATGTGATATCATGTGATTTTCAACCTTTTCTGTTTGGCTTATTTCTTAGCTAGATACATTATTCTAGGCTGGTAGTTCCTTTCACTTATTAGTTTAAATATTTGATTCCATTCTTTTCTGGCTTGTTAGGTCTGCACTGAGAAGTCCAATGATAATATAATGGGTTTTCCTTTATAAGTTACCATTTTCTTCTCCCTGGCTGCCCTGAGAATTCTATCTTTGTTGTTGATTTTTGATAACTTTAATATAATGTGTCTTGGTGAAGGTCTTTTTGGGTTGAGATAAATGGGTGTTCTATTGACTTCTTAAATTCCAAGCTTCAGCTCATTCCTTAGATTTGAGAAATTCTCATCCACTATTTAAAGCTCCATTTTTTTAAGTCATTGAGTCGTGTTTCTTCCTTTTCACCATCAATTGTCAAGTTTTTTGGATTCTACTTTTATATTTCACTTACTTGTCTTCTACTCCCAATCTTCCTGTACCCCTGAATTATAGCCATAATTATCTTTCACTATTAAAAACAATCATAACACTAACATATTAATAGAAGTTAGTAGTTAACAATTACATATATATTTTTACATATATGTATTATGTAAAAGATACTTTGCCAAGCACTTTATCTATTGTGTTTAGTCAGGATTGTGCTAAATTGCATGTAACATACCCAACTAAGGTAGTTTGAAACAAATATGGGCTTATCTTTTTCAAAAGACAAAAAGTTTGGAGGTATAAGCAGGCCAATTTAACTAGTCAAGAAAGTCATCAAAGATCAGGTTCTTTCTGCATCATCATCTACAAAATGTGACTTTTCTACTCACCTGGAAGGGAAGACTATTCAAGATCCATTCATCATATTCACCTTTAGGATAAAGAAAAAGGATGGGGAAGGTGAAATGTATATGTCAACTGAGTCTATTGTTGACTGTCTCATATATCAACACAAATAGCTTTTCCAGAAGCCACATTCAGTAGTCATTCACAATTCTTGTTCATACTGTATCAAATGTCTACCCCTACATAAGAGGAAGCAGAAAGATGAAGTATTCTAACTTAGAAAATTATTGCCTTCCCCACCTCCCAAATGTGGTTCTGTTAGGAAGACAAAACTCAGGAATTGATATTGCTTGGGCATCAGATAGAGTCTTTCACACTATTAACTCATTTAATTCTCACAGAATTACTGTTATATTGGCACTCATATTCTCATCTACAGAGGAACAAATGAAGGTTTAGAAAATTAAGCAACTTTTCCTACAGCAACTAAACTTAGCAGGTAGGTATTAACATATTCCCATTTTACAGATAAGGAAGTTGAATGTTAGAACATTTAAGCAATTTTTCCAGAAATCTGGATTATTTCTGATATTATTTCTGGTATGTCTGACTATAGAGTTACACAATTCTATTCCTAATACCTGGACAATGATTATGCTTTTTATGAAATCTTCACTATGTCTTTTTTCCTATGCCCTGCAATTAGATAAAGAATTCTCAAGTATATTTTTAATTGTGTCTTCAGTCTCTTCATAAACCTAGCATTACTCTCAGCAGAAGCTTTTGGTGGTCCTATATCACAACCCCAGGCTCACAACCCTAGACTCCAGCCAAAGAGGGGTACAAGACTTTTATGAATACTGACAAGCACTCCACCTTAAATACACATATCTCCAATTTTCACCCAGGAGCTTCTCCAGAGTTTAAGGGGCCTGCTCATCCCATGCACATAGTAAAATGGAGAAAGTATGCTGGTGGATAAATGCTCCAGCCCCTCTCCTTTTGAAGGGACAATTCTAAGGCAAGTTTTACATGGTTTCTGTGTGGTGGCAATGGAAATGTATCTGAAGAAATTCAAATACAAGGAACACCACTGACTGAAGGCCCCAGCTGCTGTGCTCTGAAATCTATCTCTACACTTCCACTGAGGCCATGCTTTCCACAAGCTTCTCTCATCTAATGTCAGCTCAGGTCTATTCCATTTTGACAAATGACTTTTACTCTAGTACTTCCCAATTGCCTCACTGAAATTTCTTTAATTATGTGATAGGCTGGGATGCTTTACTCCCCTCACTTTATGTTACAGACATTTCCCATAATAAAATAATTGCATGCTTAATGTAGTCTTGGTGTCTCCTTGGAGAACCCAACTACCACAGCTACTTATTTCATCCCTATTGAGATTGATCTAGGGCTGCCCACAGCAGTAACTGCTCAATAATGCACCTGCTATTGGCTATTCTTTCTTTCTTGTATCATTTTTCCATTCTCCCACTCCTGTTATCTGGAATCACCTCCCAAATAAACTACTTGAAATCCCCAGGGTTCTATTTCTGGGGAAATCTAACCTAAAACACACCTACATCTACAGAATAACATTACTATCTAAACCTCTTGGGTAGATAGTCAGTGTCAGCCACAATTTGTCCTGAAACTACTACAATTCTTTCTTTCCATTTATCTCCCATCTTAGCATTCAATCAGCTTCTCTTGTTCTCAGTTTTCCTGATCCCACCCTTAGGTATTTATGCTTGTGTCATTTTGAAATACATTAAGTAGTGCCTTGTCTTCATCACCATCTGGTACCGTGGTACAATATCATTGCTCACCAATATCCATTACCCCTCCATAAAGGTAGATTATACTTCCCCACCTTTTCAACTATGGCATGATCATCTGATTTATATGACCAATAAAATGTAACAAAAATGATAGGTGTCATTTTTAGGTAGAAGATTGAAGAGCCAGAACTTGCTTCACTGTGCTCTCTTTTCTCTCTTTCACAAAGGCAAGTAATATTGGATAGAGCATTTTCATCATTTGGAGACTTAGTGTAAAAATGGATCAGAGTCATGCCTGAACCATAATGTACATAAAGTTCACGTGAGAAATAAATATTTATTGTCATAAGCCACTGAGATTAGGGATCATTTGTTACTGAAGCAAACTTAAGACTGTCCTGACAGATATATCATGCTCTATTTGAGCTGGATAGAATTTTATAAACTGACTGATCCACCTGTTTCCCACAAAATATATGAAACATACTGCCTCAGTTATTTCTAAGTCACTTTTAATTTTCTTTGAACACATTATTCTCATTTGCAACCCATCTTATTTTCTTCTGATAATGTTTCCCTAGCATTAAGGATATAAAATTCTGCCTCAGCTATATGGTCTAAAAAAATTGAGTGTCAGAGGGCTTTTATCAATGTTTTTTTTCTCTGTCTTCTTCCATCTTGGTAGAAAACAACTTATCTCATTTGTATTCAGGCCATAGTCAGTCTTGTCAAAATAAAAGTAAATACTTTGTTTTTGGAAGTTATATCAGCATCTGAAATTTTTCCTTTTATATTTCACAGTTTGGGAAGTATGTAAGCAGACAGAGTATTCAATGGAATAATTAAGAATTCAGGCTTATTTCATAACTACACTGACACATGAAGTCACAAAAAAGTAGGCTAATGTATGACCATAAAAATTATTTCAAAGACACATTCATATTTCAATGTTAAATGTCAACTAAAGTTATCACATTAGAAAAGCAAATATAGAACTAGACCAGAAAATAAAAATATGGTATTATTTGTGTTGCTTCCAAACAATACATGTAATTCAAGCTAATCCTAACCATTCATTGTTTCTGAGGTATCGTTTTAGATTTCCATTTTGTTCTTTTTGTTTTTATTTTAAGAGTTAAGTGCTAAGAGAAGCAGAATATGTTCTTTTAATATGTTTAACTGCCAAAAAAAAACACAAGTACTTTAAAACAGGAATGTATGGGATGACTTATTTGCCAAGTGTGTGGGTGTTTTAACCTACCCTCACCATAAGTAGTAGTCCATGTAGAACTGAAATCTATATATAGGGTCAGACTCAATCAGTACTCATTGTAATAAATATTCCCATGTATTTTGATTCATTGGTTTCTTATTAATCATAAGTTAGTTATTTTCCTTGATGATGCCTAGGCTTCATCTATTAGAGTTTTGTCATATTTTCTATAAAGGTATTACAATTCATAGCTAATATTTTGCTCATAGATTATAAAAAGAAACCAACTGTCAGCAAGAAATATTGTAATAAAATGCCCCCTGTGCTCATGGCAATTTTGAGTTTATTATTCAAAAATGTTGACTTATAGATAATCAGTCAGTCCATACTAATCAAGTTCTCACTGTATGTAAAACACCAGAATAGATATTGTCAGGAGATATAAAAGTACACTGAAAAGTTGATAGTCTAACCCAGGAGTCCCCAATTCCTGGGCTGCAGACCAGTACTGGTTTGTGGCCTGTTAGAAACTAGGCCACATAACAGGAGGTGAGCAGTGGGCAAGTAAGTGAAGCTTCATCTGTATTTGTAGCTACTCCCCAGCACTAGCATCACCACCTCAGCACCACCTCAGATCATCAGACATTTTATTATCATAGGATCACTGATATCTGGTGCCAAAAAGTTTGAAGACCACTGGAACCAATAGGACACACATGTCAAATCAATATGAAAAATGTATGAGAACATATAGTAGTTTTATACACATACATATGTATCTATTTACATATACACACATGCATACATATGTAGAACTGTATATGTGTATAATATGTATTTATGTATTCACGTACATATGTATAATCTCTCCACATGTTGAGAATTTACTGTTGGAAGTAATACTCAGTCATTCAACCCATTACCTGTACTGCATTGTTTTCCCTAGCACCTTGCATGATGGTAGGTGTATAATAGGCACTCAGTAAATTTTTATCTAAAAACAAATTAATGCACTAGACCTTAAAAATTAAAAACCAGTTAGTTAGTAGTAGATTGTACTTCCAAACTTTACAAAATTTGATCACCTGTTTTATTAGCCAGAAGTGTCTTAGATGACTGTAGGTTATTTCTACAGATTAATTCCAATCTCCAAGGGAAAGGATTTGCACTACTAAGTATGTTTACAAAGTTATATTCTAAGGGAAATTTCAAATATTCCAAAAGGTTTCAAGGATCAGCCAGAAGTGCTAGAATAAGAGTTTAAAACTCCAAAGTGTTATAGGAAAGGGGATACACTTTTATCTGAATTAGTACATTCTGGAATGTTTACTATTCATTCACATCAAGAATTCTGTTTGTCTAATAATCTGGACTGCCCAGATACACAACTGAGTTCTTCACAGTCTAATGTAAAGTACCATGGATGAAATAAATCTATGTAACAAATTATTGAGAATACTATAGCAGACAGGAAAAGGTCATGGTCATTTAGAAAGTATTCTAATGCCCTACTTTCTGGAAATCAAATTTAGTTTATTCAGAATGAGAATCACCAAAGTTCCTGGGCCTAAACTCCAAAGAAAAGTTAGATGAAGGTAAAAGATTCCCGTTATTACTGATGGTGGAGTAGCTTATCATACATCAATTCTGTTAAGAACTAGAAAAGTTACCCCAAATGGTATTTGAATGTGTCAAAGTATTGGAAAGCCAAAAAGGCAGACAGGACTTAGAATCACAAAGAGAAGGAAAGCTTTGTTAACTAGGTAGAACTGTGACAGTTTTTTTCCGTAAGGCATTTACCAGTATGTAAATAGCACAGATCTGAGTCCCTACCTAGAAAGCAGATTAAAAAGTAGTAGCTAATGGTCTGTAAAGCTGAGCAGGGCCTTCTAGAGTTTCACGTGGCTGGGGAAACAAGAATTGGATTCAGGGCCAACCATAAAAGGAGGAGTCTGTTGAGGATCTAAACTTTTAATTACTACCCTAAAAAGGCTATTTCATAGGGCTAAGAGTGAACAAGAATTATATTTGTTACCACAAAGCCTGACATTCCATTTCAAACAACCAATCTCAAACTGAATTAGGTATTCTGTCCCTAGTTTAATTGCCTACCGGAAAAGAGAATAAATGCTTTCTGGAAGAAAATAGCAGCAACCAGTTTCATATAATCACAATTTATTTTTCACATACAGTATGGGACATTCAATCAAAAGTTAGCAGCCTTGCCAAGAGACAGGGATAAATAATAAAAATAAATAAATAAAACAAGAGGAAAAAAAACAAATCTTTAGAAGACTGTGATAATAACTTTAAAATAATTGTAATTAATGTATTTAGCAAAATAGATGGAGGATTTTACCAGAAAAATAGAATTCATTAAAAAAATTAAATTGAAATTATAGAACAAAGACATAATATTAAAACTAAAATATAAATATATAAAGTGTTTCATCACATCAGAAGAAAAATTATTAATTATAATTTATTAATAAAATATCCATTCAGAATGAGTAAAACAAATAAAAAAGATAGAGAAAAGAGTATAAGAGACCTAAGGGAAACACTTAAAATGTCTAACACAAAGGCAAGGAAGTCCCAAAAGGTGTAGAGAAAGAGAATGGTAAAGAAACAATATTTGAAAATGTCCCAAACTTATGAAAGATATCAAGGTAAAGATTCAAGTGGCTACATAAACCACACAGATTTTTTAAGACATTAAATAAATAAGCATGGGTAGGCATGTTATAACTCAAATTGCTAAAAATTATAGATTAGAGGTAGATAAACTATTTCTGTAAAAGGTCAGATAGAAAATACTTTAGGCTTTGAAGGCCATACTATCCCTGTCACAAATATTCGACTCTGTTGTAAGCAGTCATAAATACCATGTAAACAAATGAGAATGGTTATGTTCCAACAAAACTTTACAAAACAGGCAACAGGCCAGATTTGGTTCATAAGCTATAATTTTCTGCAGACAAAGAGAAAATTTTAAAAGCAGCCAGAGAAAATAACACATCAGTTTCAACAAAGCAACAAGACTGACAGTTGAATTCCCAGAAGTGATAAAAAGTTAGGAAACAGTAAAAGTGCATCTTTAATTTGCTGAAAGAAAATAAATGCCAAACTTCCAACCCAATTTTAATGATTCTGAAATAGTTCTCAAAAATAGGGGCAACATAAAGATGCTTCCAGAAAAACAAAAACTGATTATTTGTCAACAGAAAACTCTCATTATAACAAATACTAAAAAGAACACTTCAGGCAAAAGTAAAATCATTCCAGACAGAAGAAGCACAGAAATGAAGAAAGAAATGAAAATTACTGAACAAAATAAATTTAAATAAACAATATTGACTATGGTGTCTACAGAATTAAAATACAATGCAAAAATAACACAAGGAACAAGATGAATTAAATAAAATTAAAGAGTCCAAACATGTAAGAATTGTCTAGGAAGTGATAAAACTCTTATTATATTTTGTATTATATTAAATGAAAGACATTTCTTGTAACTTTGTGCTAGCCACTAAAATAATAGTAAAAAACTTCATAAATAATAGAGGAAAATAAAATCAAATTTTGTTATCTAATCAAAATCAAAGGTTTTGATTAGATAACAAAATAGAAGAGAGGAAAAAAACATAAAACAAGAAAAACAAATATAAAAAGAGTAAAACGATAGATTTAAATCCATTTAAATTACATTGCATCAAATGTAATAGATCAAATATTCCAGGGGGAGAGAAAGAAAAAAAAAGCTAACACTCTATTTAATTAACTTAAAGAAGACACAGGAAAATAACAGATAAAAAGTAAAAGTGGCAAAAGACTTGTCAGCAAATACTAATATAACGATAGTTGAAGTAAATATATTAAAATCAAACAAACTAGACTTTAAGATAAAAGGTATTACTTCAGATAACAAAGAGCATTTCACGTTGACATAGAGAACAAAACAGAACGATGAAAATTAAAATATTTTCAGACATACAAAAATATATATATTCTAAACATACAGCCTAAAATTCATTTACAGATTACTCACCTCAAAAACAATTAAACCCCAAGGGAAAAAGAAGAAATAACATAATATGGGTAAAATGAAAAGCAACAAAATTGAACACAAAATTTAAATGCAGAAAATAAAAACATCCCAAAATTTGTTTTTTTAAAAAATAATATAAATAATGGATTAAGAATAAAGAAAAATAAAATATAAATTATAATAGTAGAGATATAAATGAGATTATGCAAACATTACAAGAAAACATTATAAACAAGTTTGCCACTAAAGTTTAAAAAATAGAAATTGAAAAACAAACACAACCTACCAAATCTAATACAAAAAAAATAAAAAGCTAAATAATTTGATGTTTAATAAAGTGAGCCCATAAGAAAATTCCTGGTTCATAGGTCTCCTCTAACTTCTTTCAAAATATTAATAAAGAAAAATACCATTCTCCTACAAAATCTTACAGAGAAAAGTAGCAGATTCCTTCTCAACTTGTTTTATGAGACCAGCATAAACTTGATCCCATAAACTAATATGACTATTAATAAAGGTAAAATTATAAGCTAATAATCCTCTTAAAAACTTATGGTAAGATATTCCAAAAAAAATTACAAATCAAATCTAAGTTTATATTGAATGAACAATGAATGCATCATGATCAAGTAAGGTTTAATCCATTATTTCAAATTTAACATAACATTAACAATCAAATAAGACTTCTGGGAATAAAGAACAGATGTACTTTATTCCTCTTGCTAAGTACAGCTAAGAATCATGGACATTGTATATAAAACAAAGAGAAGAAAACTCTCAAAAGTGGAGATAAGTAGATTGGTGGGACTGCGGGAACCAAGAAATGACATGGTGTTGAAATCTCTGGGTTTCCTTTTTGCCTCATATATCCAAGATGTAGAGATTAAAAAGCCAAAACTCTAGAATTTCTAATGAGCACAGTCAAAAAAGTCACATCAAAAGCTTGCTCTCCCAAGCCAAAAGACTAGGAAAAGGACAGCTTATCAAAACAGAAGAATTTTAGATAATAACTACTCCACTTCCACCAAACACCACAAGCACAAAGAAACAAAAACCATGATCACACTTCCACCTGTAATAGTGAAGGCTGAGGGGAATCTTAGGCTTTAACTCTTTCCAGAATGGAACAAGGCATCACAATCCATCCACTAGGTTGTTGTCATAAAAGAATGGGTCAGGTGCAGGCAGTAACAAATATGCCCTCATGTTGTCAGTGGACACCATGTGGGAAGCCTGGATTTCCACCTTGAACCAAAAGTAGTGAAGAATCCTTCTTCCACTGAGATGGTATAAGAGGACGACTGGATGTCAGGACTTTCATAACCATCCCCTCTATGGTGTCAGTGGAAGCCATACAGAAAGAAGCAATAAGGCACTTTTATTTCTAACAGCTAGAAAGATATAGAGATACAGAATTCTCACCACTATTAGGCTGGGAAACTTGAATTCTCTCCCTTTCTGGCAGTAATAAAGTGGTGCCCAGCAAAGACATATTTAAATAAAAGCCACAGTCTTTTAACATAATATCCAAAATGCCTGGGTTCTATGCAAATATTATTCATCAACAAAGAACTAAAAATAACTCAAAATGAAAAAATAATAGATACCAGTGCTAAGATGACAGAGATACTAAAAGTATCTTGCTTTAAAGTGGTCATCATAAAAATGTTTCAATAAGCAATTACAAACACACTTAAAACAAGTGATGAAATAGAATGTCTCAGCAAGAAAATAAATCTCAGTAAAGAAATAAAAGGAATAAAGAAGAACAAAAATGAAATTTTAGAACTGAAAAACACATACCAAAAAAAAAAAAAACTCAATGGATAGATTCAACAGTAGGATGAAGAGAAAGAGGAAAGAATCAGTGAACTTAAAGATAGAACAATATAAATTACCTAATCTGAGTAATATGGAGAAAAGAGATTTTTTTTAAATCCTGATAAACTATTGGTTTTATAACAAAAAATCTGCCATTTGTGCCACTGTCACAAAGGAGCAGATGAAGGAAGGCAGGGCTTGGAAATAAATAAGTAATAGCTGAAAACTTTCAAATTTTTTTAGAAGGTATAATGAACAATCAAGAATCTAAGAGAATTCCAAACAAACACAAAGGAATCCACATAATGACACATTATAATAAACTTCTGAAAACTAAAATGAAGAAAAATATCGAAAGTAGCAAAAGAAAGTACCTTACTTATAGAAAAAGTAATTCAAAGGACAGCAAATTACTCATCAGACCAGAAAGGAGTGGCACAGTATTTTTTAAGTGCCAAAAGAAAAGGACTAGTAACTCAGACTCATGTACCCAGCAAAAATATCTTCAGGAATAAAAGGAAAATTAAAACATTCTCAATTAAAGGCAAATTAAGAAAATTTGTTACCAGCAGACTTAATCTAAAAGAATATTAAAATAAAATTGTCTAATCAAAAGAATAATAATAAAAAGACTCTTGGGACATCAGGAGAAATAAAGAACACAATAAAAATAATGAATAAATATAGTAGATTTTCCTTCTCAAGAATTTCCTAAATTGTGTTTGACAGTAGAAGTAGAAAAAATTAAGATAATCAAATGTGATTCTAAAGGGTGTGAAATATATGAGACAATTCTAAACAAGAAGGGATAAAGAAACAAAAAGAGGGTAAGATTTCCACACTGCAATCAAACTGGCAAATGATAACAGCAATAGACTGCAATAAATTGTGTATATATAATGTACGCAAATATATAAACACCAAAAGCTATACAAAGACACTATTATGTGTCAAATGGAATCATAAAAAATATTCAATTAATCCACAAAAGGGCAGAAAAATAAATCAGAGAAATTACAAACATGGATAACAAACAGGAAAAAAAGGCAGGCTTAACACTTAAAATTTATAATTGCATTTAATATAAAAAATCTAAGTACACCAATTAAAAACTTAAGGGTGGTAGAGTAAATTTAGAAACATGACTCCACTATATGCTGTCAATAAGAAACTTATTTTAAATATAATAGTATAAATAGGTTATGAGTAAAAGGATGAGAAAAGACACATAATGTTAATATTAATCAAAAGAAGCCAGGAGTGACTATGCTAATCCAGATAATATAGACCACAGAACAACAAAATGTCAGATCTAGACATGACCATTATATAATGATAAAGGTTCAATTACAAAGAAGATATAACAATCTAAAATGTGCACACACCAAACAACAGAGATGAAATATATAGAAAGCACAAATAGAACTGAAAGGAGAAACACAATATCTACAACTATTTATGGAAACTTAAACATTTCTCTCTTTAAGAAAGGGTAGAAAAACTAGGAAGAAAATCAGTGAGGGAGAACTCAAAGCATAATCAACAAAAAGGACCTAATTAATATTTTTAGAATATTCCACCAAATGATAGCAGAATAAACATTATTTTCAAGTTCCCACAAATACATATCAAGATAGAAAATCCTATGAAGAATTAAAAAATCAAGAAAACTGAGTTTATTTTAAAAAGTAAACAAAATAGACAAACCTTTAGCTAGACTAAGTAAAATAAAAATAAATAAAATCAAAAATAAAAGAGGGGACATTAGAATAGATGCCTCAGAAATCAAAAAGATTAAATATTTGAATAATTACATGTTAACAAATGGAATAACCTAAAAGAAATGGACAAATTCTTAAAAGTACACAATCTACCAAGACTAAATCACAAAAAAATTTAAAAACCTGAACAGATCAATAACAAATAAGGAAATTAAAATAGTAATCAGATGCCTACCAGCAAAGCAAAGCAGATAGCCAGATCATGTTATGGCTATAGTCTATCAAACATTCAAATAACAATGGATGCTAATCTTTTAAAAATTTTTTCTAAAAGTAGAAGTAGAGAAATTGCTTCCAAACTCAATTCATAAGGCCAGCATTAATCTGATACCAAAGCCAGACAAAGACACCACAAGAAAATGACAGAGTGATGAACAGAGATGCAAACATCCTCAATAAAATATTAGCAAACTAAATTTAGCACATCAACATATTATATACAATGACTTAGTGGGATTTATCTCTAGATGCAAGATTGATTTAACATACACAAATCAGTCAATTTGATACACCATGTTAGCTGACTGAAAGTCATATACACACAAAAGATCATCTCAATAAATAAAGAAAAAGCATTTGACAAAGTTCAACATCAACTTATAATAAAAATTCTCAACAAAATAGGTATACAGTTAACTTACTTCAATCTAATGAGGCCATTTTTGAAAAGCCCCATTAACATCATAAGCAATAGAGAAAAACTAAAAGCTTTTCCTCTAAAATCTAGATCTAGTAAAAGATAAGAATGTTCATTCTTACCACTTTTATTCACTGTAATACTAGATGTACTAGCAAGAGAAATTAAACAAGAAAAAGAAATAAAAAGCATCCAAAATGGAAAGGAAGCAGTAAAATTACCTCTATTTACAGAAGATACAAATCTACATGTAGAAAATCCTAAAGATTGCATAAAAGAAACCTGTTAGTACTAATACATGAGTTCAATAAAGATGCAGGATACAAAGACAACATACAAAAATCAATGTGCTTCTTTAGACCAACAATGATTTATCTGCAAATGAAATAAAGAAAATATCCCATTTATGACAGCATCCAAAAGAATAAAATACTTATAAATAAATTTACCCAAGGAAGTGAAAGATATGCATGCTGAAAATTATAAAATTGATAAATCAAAGAAGACAGAAATAAATAGAAAGATATCTGGTGTTCATGGATTGAAAAAATAATATTGCTAAAATATCCATACTATCAAAACCTATATACAGATTCCACTCTATCAAAATTCCAATGATTTATTTTACAGAATAAAAAAAAAAGCTCTTAAATTTACACGGAACCATTCTTGAAAAATAAAACAAAGCTGGAGGCACCACATTTCCTGATTACCAACTATGTTACAAAGCTATAGTAATCAAAACAATATGATACTGGCCTTAAAATAGACATGCAGACCAACAGAATAGAATGAAGGGCTCAGCATAAACCCACACATATATGGTCAACTAGTATTTGACAAAGAAGCCAAGAATACTCAGTGAGGGGAAAGACAGTCTCTTCAATAGATGATGAAGAAAAAACTGGATATCTATATGCAAACCAATGAAAATCTTTTCAAAATGTGTGATATGGGTGAAATGGGTGAAATGAGTGAAGGTGGTCAAAAAAAATTAATGAAATTCTTGGGACCCCTATCTCACACCACTCACAAAAAATGAGCTTGAAATGAATTAGGACTTAAACATAAAATTTAAACCATAAAATCCTAGAAGAAAACATAGGGGAAAATCTCATTGACATCAGTCTTGACAATGATTTTTTAATATGACAGCAACAAAAGCAACAAAAGCAAACATCAACAATTGGGACTATATAAAACTGCAAAGTTTTTGCACAGTAAAAGAAATTATCAACAAAGTGAGAAAGGAACCTACAAAATGGAAACCATCTATCTGATAAGAGGTTAATATCAAAAATACATAAGGAACTCATGACTCAATAGCCAAAAACAAACAATTGAATTAAAAAATGGACTTGAGTAGACATTTCTCCAAAGAAGACCTACATATAGCCAAAAGTACATGAAAAGATGCTCATTACCACTAACCATCAGGGAAATGCAAATCAAAACCACAATTTGATATCACATTATACTTGTTAGAATGACTATTATTAAAAATAAACACACACACAATAAATGTTTACAAGAATCTAGATAAAAAGGAACACCAGTGCACTGTTGCTAAGAATATCTTAGTACAATCACTATATAAAAAAAGTGTGTAGTTTCCTCAAAATAATTAAAAATAAAACTACTATATCTAGGAATGCCATTTCTGGGTATATACTTAATGAAAATGAAACCACTATTTCAAAGAAATATCTGCATTTCCATGTTCATTGCATCATTATTCACAATAGCCAAGACATGGAAATATAAGAAATGGATATAACATAAGTGTCCCTTGACAGATGAATGGATAAAGAAAATGTGACATGCACACCCACACAATAGAATACTATCCAGCCAAAACAAAAAAAAAGAAAAAAGAAATCTTGCCTCTTGAAACAGTGTGCAATTTGGATGGACATTATGCTAAGAGAAGTTAGAGAGAGAGAAATATTGTATCATCTTACTTATATGTGAAATCTAAAAACAAATTCATAGTAATAGAGAGTAGAATGGTGTTTGTCAGTGGCTGAGCTGTGAGGAAATGTGGAGATGTTGGGCAAAGGGTACAAACTTTCAGTTATAAGATGAGTAAAATCTGGGGATCCAACTAACACTATGGTGATTATAGTTAATCCTTGAAATTTGCTTTTGAAGTACCACCATGCCAACAATAACAACAAAATAATTATGTGAGAGAAAGAATACATTAACTAAATTAGCATGGTAAAACGTTTTGCAATATATACACGGATTGAAACATTATATTGTACACCTTAAATTTATACAATGTTATGTCAATCATATCTCAATAAAGCTGGAGAAAATAATATATTGTATACTGAAAATTTACTAAGAGAGTCAATATCAGGTGTTTTCACAACCAAAAAAAGTACCTTTCATAGAAGATGAATATGTTAATTAGCTTATTTGTTTTAATTATTCCGCTATGTACATGTGAACCAAAAATCATACACCTTAAATATATATTTTTGGTTATTTTTGTAATTTAAATTTATTTATTTATTTTTTTAATGGTGACTAGTTAATGAAATTCAGTAAATTTCAGCTGCTCACTTTAACAGTAAGGCATATATATATATATTTACACTGTATGTTCACCTCCCAAAGTTAGATTTCTTTCTATCACCATACATTTACCTCATCTACCTCCTCCTCCTTCCTTCCCACTACCCACTAGTAACCACTAGTCTATAGTCCATGTATGAGTCTCTGATAGTTTGTCCTGTTTATTCATGGCATTTAGGTTTATATTCCACATATAAATTATATCGTATGAATTTCAACTTTTTCTGTCTGTTTATTTTGCTTAGCATTTTTATTTTAAGGCCCATTCATGTTGCAAATGACAGTATTTCATCTCTTCTTATGGCTGAGTAATATTCCATTGTATATATGTACCACAACTTTAGCCAGTCATCTATTGTAAGACACTTCAGTTGCTTCCATGTCCTGGCCACCATGAATAATGCTGCTGTGAACATCAGTGTGCAAATACCTGTTCGGATATGTGTTTTCAAGTCTTTGGGGTAAATACCCAGTAGAGGAATTGCAGGACCATATGGTAGATCAATTCTTAGTTTTTTGAGGTAACTCCATGCTGTTTTCCATAGTGGCTGTACCAATTTGCAGTCCCACCAGCAGTACATAAGGGTTCCTTTTTCTCCACATCCTCTTCAACATTTGTTATTGCTTGTCCTGTTGATTATAGCTATTCTAACAGGTCTGAATAGCTATATATATATCACCAGTAGGTGAGATGCCTATGAGATAGCAATAGGTACCTCATTGTGGTTTTGATTTGCATTTCCGTAACAGCTAGTGATGTTGAGCATCTTTTCATATACTTGTTGGCCATCCATGTCTTCTAAGGAGAAGTGTCTGTTCAGGTCCTCTGCTCATTTTTTAATTGGATCATTTCTTTGTTGCTATTGAGCTGCATGAGATCTTTGTATTTTTTGGATATTAGGTCTTTACCTGAAGCGCTGCTTACAAATATACTGTCCATGTCAAATGGTTGTCTCTTTCCCTTATTAATGGGTTTTTTTTTGCTGTGTAGAACCTTCTTACTTTAATATAGTCCCATTCATTTTTGGTTTTACTTTCCTTGCCTTTGAGGTCAAATTCATTAAATCCTCTTTAAGTCCAAGGTCCTTGAATTTCATTCCTCTGGTTTTTTTTCTATGCATTTTATTGTTTCAGGTCTTATATTCAGGTCCATAATGCATTTTGAGTTAATTTCAGTGTGTGGTGATAGACAACAGTCTAGTTTCATTCTTTTGCAGGTGGCTTTCCAGTTTTCCCAGCACCAGTTACTGAAGAGGCTTTCCTTTCTCCACTGTATGTTTTTGGTTCTTTTGTCAAAAATTATTTGTCCATATAAACATGGGTTTACTTCTGGACTCTCGATTCAGTTCCACTGGTCTCTGTGTTT